>OY728164.1:1592224127-1602224127 GCA_963277665.1 Viscum album | reverse complement strand
AATTTACATTTTAGTTCAAAACATGGGTCTCTAATTGAAAACTAAAAAACACATTCAAATTGTCTTGGTAATTTTAAAAACCAATTCTTAAGTGATTTTTTGAATGTGAGATTTGGAATTGCAATAAAACATCACACGATGTGACTGGTATAACTCAAAGTACATGTTTTCAGTTTAAGATGAAATTTTAGTAAATAATTAGGTGACATACTCAAATACATGAACAATCATTTTTAATATTTTTATACTTTTAAAAAATTGTCAACAATTTGTTTATTACATGTAGAAATAAGATAAACCTTAATATAACACATGGTGAGATCGGTATGACTCCATGCATGTCTTTTTATTTAAATTTGACATTAATTTTATAAAAAATAGGAGACATACTGAAAACCAAGAAGATGCATTTTGATTTTTATAATACATTATGAAAATGGTCCATAATTCATTTTTGTTCTTGAATTAGCTTTTCCTCAATCTGGCACACGGTATACCCAAACAACCCCATTGATACCCTTCGCTTGCACAAAGTCCTATTGAAGCCCTCCCCTATGGAAGCTTCACCTCCTCCCTCTAAAGGTCGCACCGTTCTGTTAAACTTTTTTGGGGTTTTCCTCTCCTTGTTTGGGGTTATATTGGGTTTAATTGGGTTTGATCTTCATGTTTTGGGTTCTTTCTTACCTCTCAATTGTGTGGTTAAGGTGTAGTTGTGGTTTCACACAATTTTCTAGTAATTTCTCCACCCTAGGTAGGTGAGTCTTTGATAAACCATTAAGAGATGAATTATTAGGCATTCTTGAGTATTTTTTCATGTTTTATAGTTATCTTGTGTGGTGCAGAAATGGTTTGTGAAAGGAATTGAGATTATTTTCATTTCAATGTGTCTTTACCATAATGGTTATGGGTGTATTTGCATTGTAAAATCTTACGATGCATCTTTAAAATGTTTTATTTAGTGTATAAATGATTTAATAAATTGTTTAAATGATTTTTTAAATTGAATAAATAAGGATAATGGTGTTTGAAAACTATTTTTGTGTGATTTTGATTTTAAATAGAGGAATTTGAGTCTGTTTTTTTGCAATAAAGTATTTTTACGTATCTCAAAAATAGTTTATTAAGTGTTTAATTGATTTTTTATTTTATATGTGTGGTAAAAAAGTGTATTATGAAATGGTTTTTCTTGTATTTGGTAGTAAAATTTATTTTTTTCAGAAAATGGTTTTTATTTATGTGAAAACCATGGTTGAGTCATTTGATGGAATTTAATAAAATATGAAACATTTTTATTAAATTATGCATGAGATTCAAAATATATTTTTGAAATGGTTTGGTGTGAGTTTTATTTTAAAGTGGATTTCGGGCAAGAAAGTGGTAGTTTTTGTTGTAAAATGCCTTATTTGGTTGATGAAATATAGAAGTGGTGTGTTATGTGATATGTGAAAAATTTTTGACAAAAAAATTAATCCTGGTTATCTAGGTTGGAGGACTAGGACTAGTACTTTAATGATTCTAAAGTGGTTGTGGCCCGGTTTTATTTTCCGGGATTGATGATGAAAACACTAACTAAAATATGATGATGTTTGGAGATCACTAGGCTATTGGGGTGTCCCCTCCTAGTGGATGGTGCATGATAACACTATTGGTTTGGGTTACTATGGCACATTTCACTGAGATAAAAGGATTCTAGGTTCAAATTGATAGCTTGTACGTAGGGGTATTTCTTGTGACCAGTGGTCAATTTTTATTTTACACATACTGTTATGTTTTAATACGTTGGGTTGGTAATTTCAAAAAAAATTAGTTTTCTTTAAATTTTCATCCTTTAGAATTTTTTTCATTTTATTTTGTTTTCATTCAATGTTTTTTTTCTCAAAATTTGACTTCGGGAAAATTTTCCATAATATTTATTCTTTTTATACAATATGAAAGTTACTTATCATGAAATTTTTATTGCAGGTAATTCTATTCTGGGTTTCATCCAACTAGTCGTAGTCTCACAACCTATAGACAAACTTGGTTGTATGTAGATATTGTTTTACGTTTGTTCTTGGTGAATGCAATGTTCATTGTGTAGATGATTTCAGTTCATAGTGGTAATTCATTGTTGACCTTTTTGGTGTTGGATTGAAGAATTTTATCCACTTATTTCATGGTGGTCTGGGATAGAGAGAGTCCCCTATTTGTTGTAGTCTTTCTTTTTTAGTTTTATTCACAGTTGTAAAATTTAAATTATGAAATTTTTCATTCTCTTTTTGGTTGTGATTTTTTCTTTTTTGGTTTATTTGTATTCTTCAATGTTTATCATTATAGAATTGGATAAATCTTTCCCATGTTTTAAAAAAATTACTTGGGTACTTATGCAAGCCCATTGGTATTGAGAATGCCCTTTGAGTCTTGTCGCGGATTAACTCGTGTGACCGGTTCAGGGTTGAACTAGGTTGGTTCGTGATAAAATGGTATTATAAGAGGTAACAATATTTTTGGCCTTCTTTCATTTGGGAATATCTGTGTAAACTGAAGCTAGGATTGTTGGAACTTGATTTTATACTTATGAGTTAGGTTCATGGACATCACACCTCGTGGAGATACATGAGTTTCCAGGGGAATTTGGGTTCCATTTGTGTCATTTGGTCCTTGTATTTTCTTGTTTTTTGGGAAATGAAAATGGTGCTGGTTCAACAATCTCAGTGAGCTCGTAGAGACTAGAAAGCCATGTCGAGCTTGGGAGATTTTTCTAAAACACTCTATCTAGCTGTGGTGCGACTGGAATTTGGAAACTAACCATATGCATGAGTCGCCCATTGACATTAGTCTCCTATTGATCTATTAGATTTTACATTGTTTTTTGGAAAATCATTTTGAAAACCCCTTATTTTAGAATCATGGAAACATGGTTTTGATGTAAAAATGATTTGGATTTTGGAAGGTTGGAATTGAATTTTATGAATTTACTAAAAGAAAATTTTGGAAATATGAACTTTTTTAAAATGATTTCTAGTAAATTGGATGTATTTATCGAGGGTATAATTTTATAAAAAATTTATGTGGTTTATTGGGAAAATTGGTTGTTTTGAAGAAATGAAAATTATTAGTGAAATGAAAAATTGTGTTTAATGTTTATTTTGGGAAGTCTAAGTGTTTTCTCTTAACAATTGGTACTTCCATGAACGATTACATGGTTTGGATATTTGTGATAAGTGAGTGGGTGCCTGGTTTGGTATGAGAAAAATGGTTGTGAGAGGCTCTATGGGATACCATCAGTGAATGTGCACCCCACCAAACCTATTTTATTTTCAAATGAACTTTTAAATGAACATGTAAAATTTTTATAATAGTTGATTTTGTGGCGTGACTTCTTGTACTTTCTAAATGGTGTCTATGAGACATTTCGAGACTACAAATTTTTCCTAGTCAACTCATGTTTCAATATTAAGTTCTTTGTGGTGAGTTAGTTTCAGGATAATGGTTAATGGTTCCTTTTTGGGAAGTGTTTTGGGAATCCTTTACGATGGTTCCCATTGCGTGTTTGGAAACATTTTTAGCATGTATTTTTCATTGAGTTATATATTTTGGATCCTCTATTTATTCTGTTAGCTAGTGTATTCCCCCCATTAAGAATAAATGCATGTTTGAAATGTGGCCATTACTGATTCACCATTGGAAGGCCCTCTAGTGGACCAATGTTAGGACTTTTGTCTTATGCTTTAGAAATTGAGTCCACTTATCATCTTTTTCGGTTAACTGGTCCTCTTACAGTCGGATAATGGTTTTGAAAGGTCGAAAAAGATCATAGTTTCTAAAGTTTTTGAAGTCTTCAAAGGTGAATCTTGATGATGTTTTGTCAATAGGTCTTGTCTAGAACTAGATAAGGGGAATCCTAGTTCATAAGTGTGAAAGCGCCCTAGGTTGTTGGTGCTGGTTATGTATTAAAGGGACTTTGAATCTCACATCAATTTAAAATAACTGAAGGTTCATTTTAGGCCACCAATGTGGAAAGTATGATCATAAGAGGCCGTTATGGATGTTTAAAGAAATAGTGTTTCATTCAAGACTCATTTTAAACTAATATTTCTTTTATGTACTCTTACATTGTAGTGGTCACATTAGGTGATGTTTCTCAATTTTGTCTTTTCATTAATGTTCATGGTTTTATGTCGTGAAATATTTAGAGAACTTCTATTTTAATAGAATCAATTTCTCTTTCAGAAATTATAATTTTTTTCCATTTGAATGGAAGCATGTTGCATGTGTTCTTGTTTCATAGTATCCTTTCTTGAGGTGAATGTAATGATGCATGGGAATATTCTATGACCTTTCTAAGGTGAGGTTCCATGTTGTGGAAAAACTAGGATGTGGGATGTGTTGTGTTATATTGGTGTTTTTTTATTGTAGTATATTTTCTTGTTCCACAAGAAGATGAATTTCCTTTCAGAAATTTTTAATGCATGACTATGTGGTAGGAGATTCTTCCATCATGGGAGATCAAGCCATAAGTTTCAGAGTGATGCTAGCGCGTCATTAGGATCCTACAAGGGTGTTAGAGATCTTGGTCTAATTTTTATCTTCAGCATTGGAAATGGAGAGTGTCTAATCATTCGATGTAAAGCCTTCATTTTATGTAGTTATAAAGCGTTGAAAGGGACATGGGGAAGTTATACTTCAATTTCGTGATCCATTTAGGTGGAAGAGTATATCACTGGTTGTAACAGAGTGGGTTTATTTTTTATGGAACGTTGCTACTTATACCCTTCTGGATGTGAATATCCATGTGGTTTTCTATGTATGAATAACCTTCTATGTCCATTTCAATTTCAATTTTGATTTTGGATCATTTGAGAATGGTAACTCTCATAGAAGTTGTGAACTGTGTAGCATCTTCTGTTTAGTTTGGCGGTTTTTTAATTGGGTCCCTTGTTTTGGGAGACTTGGTTTTTGGGAAGCTCCAAAGTTAAATGTGTTGGGTTTTATCTATTTTTTTGTGCGATTATGTTAAGCTAGTTGATCTTTATGGTGGAGAAAACAACCATGGTACCCACTAAAATTCCACTAAAATGAATTTATGTTTCCTATTTCTTATGGTGGGGAGTTCTTTCGGGCCTCCCGGTGTTTCTCCTCCATCTCCATATTGGGTGATCGTTTTTTCTAATGGTGGGGAGTCTATTTGGTACACCCTATGTTAGTAATTTCATTATGTTCTTGGTGTCGACTAGGTGATAGGTAGTCTCATTTTGAGTTACCTATCCATAATATTCTTCCTTGAGTAAACATTGAGACTAGAGCGCACGTAGTGGTTTTGTTGAATTAAGATCATGGGAGTATTCATCAGGAAGTGGGTTGATCTTGTTTACTTGTTTCCAGCTAGTGTTGTGAGTTTTTTTTATATGGTCTGAGGTTTTTTTTAAGGTACTTTATTATGTGTCGTGAGAGTTATTTTCCTTTGATCAATCAATTTGAGGAGTTTAAACTTTTGAGGGAGGGTAGCACATAGCAGGGAGTCCATATTTGTCTCATATGTTGGATTTTTGAGTCTCATTTTCCATTGATATTTCACTAGTCTTACCCTCACTCATCATTCATTGATGGTTACCTTGAACTATGAAGGAATATCAGTTTTTTAGTTTAGTGCATTTTATGGATTTTCAGGGGTAGAATGCATTTTTGTGGGGGAGAATTCCCACACTCAGTTTTAAATTTTTCTTCTGTTTCGGCTTGGGTCAAGTTCTCAGTGGTTTTTTTCAGAAATGGTGTGTGACATGTTTGATGTTATGGTATATTCATTTTATGGTGCTGGTAGAATCCTAATTTTAATTTTTCATTTTTTTGAAAAATGTGTGTTTTGTGCTTGGCAACATCCAGTGCATGGTCATAGGGCAGTTTCAAATCTATGCGGCTTTGCCCAGGTAACCGGGATTCCTGCTTGGTGTTTGAAATAAGTAAAGTTAAATGAATAATAATAAAATTAAAAAAAATATTAAAAAAAGAAAAAATGAATAGAAATACATAATTTTATAATAATAATGATAATAGTGTTATTAAGAATAGTATTATTATTATTGTTGTTAATATTATTATCAAGATATTAGTATTATTATTTGGTTATTATTATTATTAACAATAATATTATAATATAATTCTTTTTTTCTATTTGGGATTCCTCCCACTTACTCTCACGCACCCCCTCCCTTCCCACGCCCCATCGTGCGACCCCCTCCAGGAAAGCTCCCATCTGGCGCCTCCCTATCCTCCTCTCTACGAGCTCCCCTATAGTGGCCTCTCCCTCACATGACTCTGCTGGTGCCCCACTCTCCTTCATGCGACCCTCTTGTGCTGTCCTATGACACAAGACCCCATTGTATCCCTCCCCCATGAAGGTCGAACCTCATCTGTCCAATGGCTGCACCCATGTGAGTAACTTTTTAGGGTTTTTATTCTCTTTCATTTGGGGTTTTTCATATTTAATAGGTTTTGATCATCATCTTTAGGGTTTATTCCTCCATTTGAATGGTGCGATTGAAGTGCGGTTGTAGTTTCACCCCATTTTTCAGCAATTTCAAGACCCTAGGTAGGTGAATCCTTGCTTAGCCATTACTTGGTGAATTATTATACTTTATTGAGTGTTTTTTATGTTCTATGGTTATCTTCGATGATGTGGAAACGGGTTTTGAAAGGAATTGAGATGATTTTAGTTTTAAAATGGCTTTTACATAATATAGATTAGTTTATTTTATGCGTAAACTGTTATGGTGCATTTTTTGATGTTTTAATAAGTTTATAAATGATTTATTAAAATGAGTAAATGATTTTCAAAATTGTAGAAATTATGAAAATAGTGTTTGGAAAATTTTTTACTGTGATTTTGATTTTAAAGAGAATAAGTTGTGTATGTTCTTGGGCTAAAGCCTTGTGGTGCATATTAGAAATGTTTTATTAATTTTTTAATTGATTTATTAAATTATTTTTTTGGTGGAAATTTGAATTAAAAATGGTTTCGTCATGCATTTGGTTTTAAAATGATTTTTTTGAGACATTGGGTGTAATTTATGTGCGTACCCTAGTTGAGTAAATTGAAAGCATTTTATAAATTGTGAAAGAGGCTTATTAAATTATGTATAAGATGTGAAACATATTTTGAAATTGTTTTGGTGTGAGTTTTATTTTTAAAGTGGATTTTGGGCATGAAATTGGCATGTTGTTTTGTACAATGCCTTGTTTTGGTGATGAAATGTGGTTGTAATATGTTATATGATATGTGAAAATTTTTTGATCACAAAGGGAAGCTTGGGTATCTAGGTGGGTAGACAAAGACCAGTATTCTAGTAATTCTACAGTGGTTGCTGCCTAGTTTAACTTAGTATTATTGATGATTACAACACTAACTAAACTATGATGGTGTTTATATCCCATTAGGCTATTTTGGTACCCCCTCCTCATGTATTGTTCAAGATAATGTTTTTGGTTGTGGTTTATTTTCCACATTTCATTGAGATACAAAGTTCCTAGGGTCCCATTTCTATCTAGTTCCTAGGGGTATTTCCCACGACTAGTTCTCAATGTTTATATCACACTTACCATCAATATATGTTTTGTTGCATTGGTAATTTAAGAATCATGTGTTCTTTTTTAAAAGTTTAATCAGTTATAATTTTTTTCATTTAATTTTGTTTTCCTTCAAAGTTGCTTTTCATCAGAGTTATTTTCCATAAAATTTCCCCATGCTTTTCTTTTATTTATAAAACTTTCATGTTATTATTCTTTAAATTTTTTAAGAATGGATCCTTGTATTGGGAGAAATCCTACTAGTATTAGGAACACACCTAACAGACACCCTTGGGTGTGTGTAGATATTGTTGTATGTTTGTTCCAGGTGAAGTTAATGTGCATTGTGTGGACAGTTTGGGTTTCTTTTGGGACTTCATTATGGACCATAGTGTTGGAATCTTGTGGAAGTTTCTCCTCTTGTTGCATGCTATTTTGGGATGCATTGAGTCTCCTCTTTGTTGTAGTCTTTATTTTGGAGTTTTATTCCAATATATAAACATTAAATAAAAAAACTGATTATTCCCTATTTATATTCTCATTATTTCTCTTTGGTTTATTTTTTATTAGTTTTTTATCATTATAACATCAGTTAGATCATTCATATGTTGTAATATTGATACCTAGGAAATTGTGTCAGACTGTGGGGATCAAAAATTCCCTTTGTGGATTATCTAGGATCAACTTGGGAGACCAGTTCAGGGTCAACCCAAGTTGGTTCCTGACATATTTTTTGAACTAAATGGATTATGAAGTGTGAATAGGGGAGAATAGGGGTGACCTTTTATAAGTGTCGGAGATGAAAAAACCTTGAAATTTTTAATAACTCAATTACTCCAACATTTGTATTATTAAAAAACTTCTCAAATGGATCCTTATAAAAAACTATACATTATATGGTAAAATAATGTCTCGAAATTGGGTTTTTTGTTACATGTTTTATGTCTTTCATAACCCTTATATTCTTACTTTAAGCCCTAGTAAATTAATTTTTATCTTAACCATGTTGATTAATTTTTATTTATTTCACTATTTATAATTGAAAAAAAATTATTTTTACCATATTATATATTAAAAATTATTATTATTCAAAATATATAATCTATTTTTCCAATTTCATGTTATTTAATTAGAAAAATTAAATTTAAAATTATAACCAGAGACATGGAAATCAAACTAGTTTCCAAAGAGAAAATTCTCATAAGTATAGAATGTTTTAAAATAAAAATTTAAAATTAAATTGAATAAAGTGAACTAAATTGTATTGAATAAAGTATAATTAAACAAATGATACTTTTTAATCAATTAAAAATATACTTTTAGTTTTTGAAATTTTATAGGAAAATATAGTTTTGAATAACAATTAGTATTTTTTAAAAGTCATCAAAAAAAGAAATTTTCAAAAAAATATAATAAATTATCTTTAAGATAATTCATATATTCTGAAAAAAAATATTAACATTATTTTATCAAATAAAGTTTCTAAAATTATCAAAAATTAATTTAATCATCTATTCCAATGAAGGGATGAAACTGCAGTCTTTGAAAAAAAACCAATTTCAGAAAACATTTCATTAACTATCAATTGATTATTATTTATATTTATAATCAATGAATTAAAAATAAATGAGTGTGAACTATATATTTTTCTTAATTTAGTCATTATTATTATTACACATGAATTTAATGTCTTAGTTACAAAGGTCATGTTTTAATAATATTTTAATAGATTATCATGTTTCATTTAAACCAGATATTTTTTGCATCACAATCTATCGAAGAGATTACATTTATTTTAGTGGAAAGAAATAATAATTTCATAGGTTGTTACAGTATCAGTATTTTTGTTACATCACTAATAATACTCTGAGTAATTACTTTATTTATTAATAATGTAAACTAATTGATTAAAAGTAATTTAAATATATAAATTCATCAACTATATAATGTAATAATTTCATAATCCAAGGAATAATGATAACATAAAAACTCATTCATACCATTTAATATATTTTTATTAAATAATGAGATCCAAAAATCCAGATATGTAATCTAATTAAAAGTATAATTTTATTTAGGGTGGTAAATAGGGAAAAAGTAAATTATGGTTCTTTGATTCCTATTCCCTATATACTTTTCCAATAATATTTGTCTAATATATTAAACTATGTGATGTAGTAAAAAAATTTATCAATTTTTATAACATTAAATGATAATGATATGGGATAATGTAAATAAACATCAAAAATTTATTTACCTCCAACTCTTGAAAATTGGTGTGGGACACATTTTATTCCTTCAATATCCTCGAGGGTCTTACAAAGAAATAAAATATAAAATGTCACTATTTGATATAAATTCAATATATTGATTCTTTTGATTTACATAGTGTCTAGAAAGATTTTTTTTAAATTTTTGAAGTATTTTATAGGATGTATAGTATATGACCATTTTTTTCTAAACTGGCATAAATCCTTGATGTTGAAAATAACACTTCCAACAACCCTTGCATAGTTTTTAGATGGTTTTTGAATCCCTTCACATTAATTATATCCCCTATAAATCTCGAATAATTGTTTACTCAAAATATTATTTAATAGTTATTTATCCCCATCAAACCCTCATTTTTTGACTATCCATTTAGAAACGAACCCCACTTTCTCCCTAATTTATTTAGTTTCTATTGATGATTCTCTTTCAATGTGAATTTATTCCTACATTTAAATTTATCTAAATCATTTGCCTCATTATAATTTATTATTCAAATTCTTCACTTACTACTCTTCCATGTCCCTGAAGGCCTGAGGTTTTTTATTTTATGATTTACCCTTGAGGGAGTTTAGATTTTTTCGTTTCTAATCCTTATTTAAGGTTTTAACTTCATATTTTTTATAGTATTTTTAGTTTCAAGTTATGAAAACACAAGCTAAATAGAAAATTTTATATAATTATTTTATATAAAAAGTCATTAAATCTCATATATGGTTTCATAAACTAATGAAATATACGATACATTCCTCTGATGATTAGAAAAAAATTAATTATTTTATAATACAGATTTATAATCCTCAAAACCACTCAACTCTAAACCCCCATAAAAACAACTAACAAGTAATTACAATATTTAAATACTTAGTAATTAATACATAATAAAAGGAAAAATAAGCATATAAATATTTTATTAGTGGTGAGATTATAAAAATATGACACAACATGAACATGGGAGACATATCATATCAACATGATTGATAATCATATGACATAAGTGAGAATCAAAGGTCACGATAAAAGAAAATAAATCCATATAAGATAAAAAAGGTATAAAAATATCTATAACATGACTTTGAATAATTAATCATAAATATTTAATTCTATGAGAATCATATATGGATATAGAATGACTTTTAACTACAGAACAAAAGTTAGAATGGAGAACATTACTTAATGAGCAGGACCATTAGTGATAATTCTTAAGAGAAATTAAAATTTACTTGTGGATACATTTCCCCAAATACAAAAATATTTCACCAATGAATTTTTGGGAGATATTGAACCCCATCCATAATTTATCTATGCATATATTTTCGACATTAAAATAATTAACTTATCACATCATAAAGAACCCTTAGAAATATAATAGCTTTCATAAATTATTTAAATACAAATCATTCATATTTAATAAAGATTCATGGAAATAAAAATGGGTTTCACAAAAAAATTAAACAAAATTAAAATTTTATAGCATAAATATATCTTGGAAATAAAAATTTTCTTCATAACATTTCTAAATTGTATATAGTAAAACTATGAATTAAGACTATTAACACCAAAAAAATGATCAATAATGAATAGTCATACAGTAAAATAAATATGGAGGGTTAAAATTCAAACATAACTCTATTATAGATGGTTCCTTATTAATATATAGAATAAAATTAAAACCAAATCAAAAAATAGTCCTCTGGAAAAAATACTTATAAACATTTATGTAAATGTCATAGTTACAGGTGTATTTTAAAAAAAATATTCTTTTGTGTTTTTTAAAAGTGAAAAGAAAACCATTCATGGTAGTAGATTTCAATTAGAAACTATTTTCAATAGATATATATGATATAAAATATTTTAAAATGGAAAATAAATTATTGTTGAGAACACAGGTGAAACAAATTCATGAATAATTCATATAACCCTACGTAAACACTTTGAGTTACAAAACCCCTTACCCATAATCTTGAATTCCATGGAAGTGATTTAACCTCATGTATAATGAAGATAAAAATCATAAATACATCTAAATAAACTCAATTATATCTATAAACTATTATAAAAATAAAATTTAAGTAACCTTTACATGTATATTAGTTAGTTATTATCCATTTTCAATATCGAGTGTGAGTAATATTGATCGTTTTAAACCACTTTTGTAATTGTGGTTTAGTTAATCATTATTATCCCAAAATTAATCATTCATAGATTAAATAGTATACTAAAATTGATTCTTTTTTATTATTTTAAGTTTATAATCTCATTATATGGTATTTTTGGTTATTCTTCTCAAAGATGAAATTAATGGTGGTAATGTTTCAGTGTTTTTTATTACTAAGGGTCATTGGTAACTTAATTAATGATTTAAACATTAATAATACCCTTCTAGAACCAACATATGGTCATTTTTTTGTACTTTATTTCATACATTATAAAATTTTTAATTCTTATAGTCATCCATGATATTATTTTATATATTTTTTCATGTAGGTGGTTGGGCCGACCAAGATAAAATCACACTATAATTAATGGATGATTATGAATATTGAAGTGGTTTATTTTGATATAATATCATTAATATAGAATAATAATGATATTTTTGAGATATTATTAAGGGGATAATCCTTTTATAATATTGTTTAATGTATAAGAAATGGATTATATAGAATTGAGTTGTGTTACTTTGTATATGCATTGGTCCGCACATCATAGGATTTATATTTTCATTTATCATAGAATTAGAGAAAAAATGGTGGATCATAAATTTCAAATTAAAAATCATAATTATATTAAATATTTCAAACTTATTCTTCAATTTAAATCTTGTAATTAGTTAAGAGGGGTGGTGGTGAGAAAAAATCATTGTCGTTAATTCGCAGAGATACTAGTTCACATAATGCATGAATTATAATTTCGTTTTTATTAATAAAAACATGGAAAGGTGGTTATTAATTATTACTTTAAAATGAACAATTTACTATAAAAAATGATTTTATTATATAATAACTATAAAATTATGATTCATAATGTAATTAATAAAAGAATATTTGCTTGAAAAAAATAATCACGTTGAGGACTTGGGAATTCCACATGAGGAATACTTGGAAGTGGAGCTATTAAGACAATATATTTTGACCATAAGCACAATTAAAATTAAAATGATTATAAATTAGGTATATTTATTGAGTTTAATTTTGAAACCAAATTCCTTGAGTGTTCTTGAGGGGTAGGTGAGATCCCCATTTTATAAGGGGTGAGAATGGAATTATTGTTCTTATAACAACTTATGGGAGAACATGTTAAACATGTAATGTGGGAAGAAAATAGAAATAATTTTTTTAGTGTTATATAAGTTCAATAATATCATTAACATTAATTTTATAAAATTTTTTAAAAAACTTTTAATTCGTTTTGTCTTCGAATTTTCACTTTTACAATTTTTGGTTTTAGCATAGTATAAAAAAATTCCTAAGTAAATTACATTAAATTTATAAAAAATGAAATTTATAATATATTTTAGATATAATAATACAAAATATCATATATATTTTATCATATATAATTTATATGTGTATTTAAAAAATTAGTATTAGTTAATTTAACTTATAAAACCTCATTTTAAGAAAAATTGTATATTTAAGAATAAAATTTATATGTAGGGTAAAATTATACATGTAATTCATTATTTATGATAACAATTGGTTATTTATTAACAATTTATTGTTCTGTTTCTTTAAAAGAAATACAAAACTTAATTTTACAAAAATGATATTCTATTAATTGAAAAGACCAAAGGCTGTTTTAAATGAAAATATTTCTCAAGACCTGAAAATATATCTAATATTTCTTTAAATTCAACATATTATTTTTTAAATATATATATATTTACATCCTATAAATATATTTGAATAAATAAAAGTTCATAAAAAAGTCATGTTCATTATTATAAAGTCTTAAAATTTATAGTTTTGGTAAACACTATATTTAACTATATTCATCAAAAAATTAATTTATTTATGAAAATTAAAAATATTTATCCTCGATAATATTTTCATTAAGGAAAAAAATATTAGTTTTGATAAATCTAAATATTAAAATTATTAAATGCATTTTTAAATTGAAAATATGAAATATTAAGAAAAATAGATTTTATTGAAAAATGATGTTTATAAACTTCAAGTGCTCTTATTATTATTTTATCATATCACTTCTGAATTTAAATAATATTAATAGGTTTTTTAGGATATTAATATATTTTAATAGTAATATATTTAAATTTTTGGAACACAATATAAAATAAATAACAAAAAATTTCTTTGAAAAAGATTAATTTTATACTAAATAATATTCAATAAAAAACCCATTAAAATTATTTATTTATAATTTATAATTTTAATTCAATAATCCACTGATGTTAAAATGATTATTTTTGTATATAAATACATCATATCATATTTTAATAATATTAATAATATTATTAATAGGAAATGAATATATATATATATTACATTTTTTCATTGTGAGATATTTTAATCTTAATTTACTACAAAAAATACAGAAATCCTTTATACATATTAGATAGATGTATATCCAACAACCATATTTTAAGTGACTATGTTTATTGAAACTATATTTACAATGACCATATTTATAAAATCCAAATTTCATTCCTATGAATAGAAATGTTAGAATCTTGCATTCCATTCTCACTTCATTAGTCACACATAGCATTTTCCTAGTTTTCATTTTTATTACACTACATGCTTTCTCCATTAATGATTTTCATCTTTATTATATGTTTTATTTGGATATTAGTAATCCAAAATGGTGAATATGATTTAATATATCTCATATTATTGTATATTTTATTCCACTCTATTTATTGTTTGCATCTAATTTATACACTTTTAAAGAATGTAATAATCCCTAGTGAATAATACTTTAGATCATGTGAATTTATTGTAATATTTTACTATTTATGAATAAAGTCTTGTAATTATAATTCATATATTATATGAATTATTACCTAATATATTTCAATACCTTTTAAAGAGAGATTGGAATAATTAAAATGTAGTTTATAAATGGAATATGAATTTTAAAAAATTGAAGTTTACATACCCCCTCAAAAGATAAATTGCATACACTCTATTTTAATTACTAATTACTAAAAAAATACTTATTATATCTTTATGGTAGAATATTCATATTCATACTATCCATTTTCCTCCAATAATTTTATCCAAGAGACAATCACGATTCAATATCAAGACCCGCATAATATATATTTTTCTAATTGGTTGTCATAATAATCATTATGTTAATATACTATCATTGGATAATATACAATGTTATCTCCTAATTACAATATTTTTTAACATTATATATAGATAACCAATCCATTTTAAGAATTAAATTGAATTTATCTAATGAAATAATAATAATAATATATTCCCAATGAGTATTCTTATAAATATAAAATTTGGAAACAATATCATATAACAAGATTTTTTTATTAAAATGTTCAACATCTATCAATATATGTGATAATTTGTTGATTTAATATAACACACTGAGAATAAAGTAGTTGGTTGAACATGGTGTGAATACAATATATATAATTCTTATATAGATTATTCGTGTTCCTCACACCACACCATTTTTGGAATCCCCCTTTGAGGTTGGGGATACCTATGAGTTCACTTGTTACATTGGTATTATAAATTTTCATTTCTTATTATTACTTTTTTGCCATTGAAAATCTAATTTATTTATTTAATGTTTATTTTTCCTACAGATAATAAATTTTACTATTTTAGGTACCTTCTGATGAACACTAATTCATTTTTATGTGTCCACTAAGGTATTGAATTTTACTTGGTAATTAGGTACTCTATTAACACATTTTCCCATACAGTATTCTCTCTATTTATTTATGACATATCCCTTAGGGATTACTACTATATTATTAACCTCATAGAAATTTAATCTTCTTTCAATCATAATCTTCAGCACTTGAATATCCAGAATACCCTATCCTTATATTCATGTGTATGTTTAGAAACTAAAATTAGATCATTTCATTAATCATAATTGCTAATTTTTTATCTAGAATAATCATAAAAAATCTCACTCCAACAATTATCACATTTTGAAAATTGTTGGGAAAATCCACACATTTTCTACGGTATCAATTCTTTACATTTTTTCCATTTATCTATCCATTACATCAAATAAAATAATGTTTTGTGTTAAAAATTGTACTGAGATAAAACTATTAGTGTAAAAGAAATAACTCATAAATATTATCCATATGTATAATTACCCCAACCCTATTAACCGAGATCTAGTATTTACATTATTATATTTCCACATGATATAAATAATTCCATGCCATAGTACATAATAGTTTATTATTCTAGGTAAACTAAATACATACGTAAATTTCACAATATAATCTAAAATATATGAAAACAAAAAACTAGGAAACATTGTTGCATCCTTGATATCATTCAAAATATCCTTCTTCATATCTCATAGAAAGGAAAACAAATAAATGGTGAGATCATATGCTTATTAAGGGTTACACACATCAGAATCTATCTTGAATAAATAAGGAATGATAAGTGTTGAAAGGTAAATAAATTAAAACTCATTAAAATTAATCAATAAATTTTTCCACTAAGAATAATATTCCCTAAATAAATTATGACCAATTAATTCCATATAAAAAATTACATGAGTCTAAAATCTATCCATGTATATCATATATATTCCAAAAAATCATATGAATGTCAATATCATATTTTATAATGATGGAATTTATAATGATTGATATATGAATCTTACCTTCAAGGCCTCATAACAAGAAATCTAAAAATGCCACTAAGCAATCATTCCAGTTCGTCTACTAATATTGGTAAGGCCTAGACCAAATACCCAATATACTTTATATGAGGTAATATACCAATGTATTGAGGGACTATTTAATTTTGGGAAACCCCAATAATTTAATAAACTTAATTGATTCATCATATAAGTAAATAATAAAAACTAATCAATATTTCTTGAAAGACAATATCATATTATGTTGGGATAACTATCATTAAATATTTTAGTTATTTCCCCAGTAAAACTAATCATAAACAATCCATAAAAATATGGTTGGTGGTATAATTGGATTATATGATTTTTAAATCAAAATATATAACAATGTATAGATGAAACAATATTAAAAATATCACTGGATATTTTCTTATGAAAAACAACCCTTTTTCTCTTCAAAATAAAATATTTAAAATCCCAAAATTTACTAGATATTAAAGAAAACAATTTCATTGAAGAGAGCCATTTAATCTTGTAAAGGATATTTCAAAGAAACCAACATTTATATGGGATGACAATTTTTTTATTTTGTATAAGATAATATTACATTTCTACCAATATTTTTTATGAAAATTAAAAAGTAAATCATTTATAGAATGATAAAAATATTTTTTTAACCATTTTCAAACTAATACATGTTTACAAATTTCTCTAGTAAATCATTTAATTAATGTAAAAATGTTCTTGAATTTTTTTTATAGAAAATATGGATATAGATAAAAATTATTCCTGACCGAGAATATACAAAAATTCATTTTTCCTTAAAATGATAAGTTTGGTATCCAGATTATTTAATGAAAAAATAATTAAAGGGAAAATTTTATCATCCATAAATAACTATAAGAGAATTAAATATTTTGTAATTAAGATATATAGAATTGATATTTCCCCTATTAGAGACTTAAGTATAAAAAATACCTAATAATGATGATACTATAAAATAAATCCCTTTCAATTTAGTAAATTTTGATTCATGACCTACATGAAAAAAAATTAAGATGAAACATTAAATACCATTAATGTAAAAGGGATCATGACATATAACATTAAATTTTAAGTTCAAAAGATGATATAAACAAGTGGTGAATATGGCATGTGCCTCACATAAATGAAATAGAGACGGGAAAAGAATTACCTCAAGTATGAATTCCATTATATGTATCATACCATATCATATATACTAAAAGCCTTTTATAACCTATTGAATAATAACTCTTTAAAAATCACAGTTTGGGTGATAATTGCTTCATTTTTAATGTATATTTAGGTTTAGTAGTTTTGGTCCTTCTATAGTGATCATGTTTAGATCATATCCATAATTTTAATAATGGTATATATATGATTTATATTAATTATATAAATATTTATTATCATTTATAAAAATTAGAGATCAAAAAGTGAATTACATGGTTTATATGGACGACATGGCGTACATACACTTGAAAGCAATTTTCACTTTTCTACAGATTGAATGACAGAAATTTAAATAATAACTCACCTTTCCAGGATAATTACTATAACATATATATATATATACTATATATTAATTAAATATGCTCTTATTAGTGTCACTATAAAATTGAAATTAAAATGGATCACATCGATTCGTGGAGATGGTAGTCCACACTTACCCATGGGAAATGTGATCCATTTTCAATGGATTGTAAGTTAAGAAGATATATATTATATTATAGTTATATAATCATAAATATACCAATAATATCATATAAAAATGTTAAAATATTTATAATAACCATCCATGGTATTTTGTGACTGAAAATGTAATTTGTCGCTATGTTGAGCCAATAAGGCCTACATACACAATATTGATACATTTACTTCCTATTTAATGAAAATTATGTTGAATAAAGGTGGTTTATTAATAATAATAAAATTTAAGAATATTTATGATGGTTAAATTGTTACTCTATAGAGAATCTATCAATGTAAGAGGATTTCTAATAAGAGACAATTTGAATGAGGTTCGGTAAGATAATTTTCTCGTCTTTGGAAGGCCTCTTATAAAACCCTTCTTAGGGAGACATGGAAAGGTATTTTCAGTATATTAGTTGCACTAATTCGTGTATATGTATGTCTATAAGATATTTTTGTTTTTTGGTTGATTTCTAAGTCTCAATTCTGTGAAAATAATAGAAAGCAGGGGGTCCCCTTTATAATTGAGTGGAGGCGAACTCTGAAAATTTAATAAAATATAAAAATATACTAAATTCATTCTCATTTGAAAAGAATAATGATGGATATATTTTCAAAGATAAGGTAGGATATGGTTTACAAATGTTCACATAATAAAACTTGGATATGTTCAATGGGTATTTTAAGCCTTATTTTTCGGTTTAACCCCTTAGTTAACATTTTTTAACCATAACCGCGATAATGAAATTTTCACTTTTAAAGGGTTATAATGGCACATATAGGGATAAAATTTACTAATAAACTACAAATAGACCAAATAGTAGTTTATAAATTACTTATCCTACCATATTATAGTATTTTTATGATTTTTAAATAATTTATTAGTATATTGTTTTGAAAAAATGTCATTAATGTCATGTTGCAACTATTCATTTAGTTTGAATTAAATGAAAAAATAAAAATATTTAATTAAATTATATTAATTTTATAATTCCATAATATTTTATATTTATCTAAAAATATTGGGGCCGAAATAATTCATCCAAATTATTTTACTTTTAATATTTTTTTAATCATTTATGTTATTTTTAAATTAATTGAATAAATATTTTCTTGGCATTGTGTAAGAATTTAGAGTAACTATTATATTAATAAAAAATTTAAAATGAAATTATATTATAAAAAAATTTATTTATATTTCAAATTAAAATTTATAGCATTGAATAATATGATTTTACCCTTATGATAAAATATTATAGATATTAATGTAAATACTGTGACATTTTTATTATAATATAAAATCTATAATAAAAAAAAATATATATATATAACAAAGTGGTCCTATATTCAATAATTATATGTAAATGGATTATATATACCCCTCAAATAGGATAAAGTAATGTGTTAGTAAAAATTTTAAGCCTTATCCCAATATTTAACCCATTTTTATAGATTCAATCTCTATAAGTGGGAAAGAATAATTTAATATAAAATGAAATGAAAAACATTCTTTTTTCAAAAAAATTTCTTTATAAGTAAAAAAAATGTTTCTTCAACAAATTCTACAATAAAATTTAATCTAATGAACATAATTTAAATAATCATATAATAATATAAATTATTTTACTCTTAAATAATTTTTTAAAATTTGGAGCGTTGAAAATGATTTTAAAAATAATATAGTTTGCAATAAAAATGAGTAATTTTTTGTATTTAGGAGAAATCGTTTTTTTCTGAAAATTATTAAAAATATATATTGTTTTAAAATGATGATTCTAAAAAATAAGATATTTTTTATTGAATAAAATTTCCAAAATTGGGATGAACTACGTATAATATTTGTCCACAAAAAGTAACAAAAAACATTTTTGAATAAAACATATTTTTGAAGTATAATATTAATATACTAATAATTAAATGTTAATTTGGTAATAATTAATCAATACCTTTGTATTTCTAAGATTATTTAATATATTACATAATTTAGATATTCCTATTCATACCTTCTATTCAAATTTCTAGGTTATAAGAATTATAAATAAAATATAACATTTTATTATTATTTTAGCTCACTGGTTGGATGTTGTATACAATATTAAAAATAATATTATTCTTTTAAAATATTATTGTGGTACATTCTCCATCTTCAATTAATTTTATCCTCATAATTTTAATGTTTCATGAAAATCAAGGTTATGATATTTGAAATTTCCTTTGTAGAAAGCCACATTATAAAAATGTTTAATAAAACTTCGACTAAATAAAAGGGAAAAGAAGATATAAAGGTCATCTGTATAAGAAAAAATGAGTCTCCAAAAATGATAACATTAGTGGGAATTTAAAATATGTACACATATGAGAAAACTAACCCCCAATGACAAATATAATGTGATATTGAAGATGGGAATGTGAAATTTGATGGCTACAAACCCAAAAATTATTAATATGTGGAAAAGACCATGAATTCATCGGGAATGAATACAACATGAAAACTTTTTTTTATAATTTTTTTTTCATTTGTTGAGGATTTCCCTTATAATATAGTCTGAAATAAAATGGAATTTTATATATCTGATAAGAATAATTTCATCCATTAATTAATTTACCCCAAAAGTAATCCTTTTTCTCCAAATGATGAGTATTCGAGAAAAAAAATACATGCTTAAAACACTAAAACCAAGATTTAAAGGAATACATAATCAACTATAGAATAATAATAAATTCCTCATATTTTTTAATATTAACCAAAATATAAATGGTTTCCATAAAGTAATAAAATATCTAATATGAATAAACCTTCATATTAAAAAATAATACATTGTTCTCTAAAATTGATTAATCAAATAGAATATTTAACATAGATAATTCCTTATATAAATCCCTATATATCACTAATAACCTAAATAACCATGACATTAAGAAAATATTTGAACAAATGTTTTTTCTAATACCCTTTTGATAAAACCTAAAAAATTGTAATTACATTATTATTAAATAACCCATTACCTTAACCAAAAGGTTATATATACCTCAACCTAATAAAATTCCTCCCAAAGTATCATTAGTCTCCTCAGTAGAAATTTTTTTTACAAATATTTAATATTAATTTTTTTTTCAAAAAATAATATCATGCTTTATCCAAAATATAGTTTTAATAAAAAAGTTAATACTATCTCGAACACTGTGTTGTCTAGTGGATGGTGTTTCACCATTATTAACCTTCAATTGTGGGTTCAATCCCAATAGTATTTCTGGATGTGTCATGTTGTCACCGAGTATGTGAGTTGTCCTTTTTCTAAAAAATACATTATTCTTATAAAATTTCAAAAAATATTATGAATATTATTATAAATAAAATTAACCAAGGAATGATTTTATAATAACTAAATTTCTCTAAACAACTTATTTTTTCCATAGAATATTAATTGGATATTATTACGTTAACATCATTGATCATATTATTCCTATAGTTTATTACTAAATTTAAATATATATCCTCAAAAGTAAAATCATTATTCCCCGAGTAAAATTTTCACTAAAATATATACTAATCCAAATGAATTAATTCAAATAAAGTTTCCATAAAATAATTTTATTCATGATAAACACTCATCACATAAAACATCAAAATGGGAATATAGGTCATTAAATATATGATTAATCCAAGACATTTTATTGCATAATGGTACCTTAAAATATGAAACTATCCACATCTAAATTTTAAACTTTGTGTCTTTGGGAATTATCCTCAAATTCTATCGTAGGGTAATATTCCCAAAGCTATGTTTTTATAAATCTTGTTTAAGGGTTTCTACTAAACATTCTCAAATATAAACATCAAAGATCTTGACCATGGTAACCTAGAGACATTGGTTATATTGTTAAATTTTTAACATATTCAAGGAATAATATCCCATCAAACCAATTTTTTTTAATTAGAAATCTATATAGAAAATTCATTCTCACATTACATATGACATATAAAAATATTCAAATGAAATTTTCTTGCATACTTGATATCTTCTACAATACGATTCTTCATATACTAGGGAAATGAAAAAAACAGAGGGTGATCTTAGATTCTCATTAAGAGTTATGTACAAAAGGATCATTCTTTAAATAAAAAAGATATAATGAAAATTTAATGGTATATAAATGATATCACATGTCATTTAATCAATTATGTGACTACTATGAATTATATGTTAGGAATAAATAATGATAAAATAAATCCATTTAAAAAAAATCACATAATCATGAAATATATCCATGTATATTATAACTATTAAATATAATAACATTTATATTAAAATATGATTTTATACTGAAGTAATTTATAATGGTGGAAATCTGAAACTGACCATCAATTCCTCAGACCAAAAAATCTCAAAATACCATCAATGCCTCGTGCTAAGACATTAAAAAATAGATATGTCCTTGGACAAATACCCAAAATATATTTCCTCATGGGAGCTACAGATGCATCATAGGGAATTTTAATTGTTGTCCCTAACCATCATTTAATAACTCCAATCCTTTAATAATATTAATAAACTCTACAACATTTTCAATAAGCTTTAATTATAAATAAATATTCGTATTATAAGAAATCGCATATGAAATATAAATAATATCCCTCGAAAAACTGATCATAAAACATACATAAAAGCATTATGTATAGTCTCATTTTAATATATAATATGTTATAATAATATGCAACAAAGTATTGATTAAAATAGTATAAATAGATTATTGGAGAATTTCTTAAGTAAAATTCCCTTTTTTACTTCAAAATAAATTTTTAAAAATATAAAAATTTCCCAAATACTAAGGAAATAATTTTAATCTAAAATAACCCTATAAACATATAAAATATTATTCAATAGAATGGATATTCATCATTGTTGGATATTCTTTTTATGTCTAAATTGTAAAAAAAGGTCTTTCTCAATTCTATTAGAAAATTCAAAAGTTCCTCGTTCAGAAAGCGTTATGAAAAATCCTTTTATTTTTTTTAAACACAAAACAAGGGTAAGAATGTTTCTAATAAATCATTTTATAATTAAAAAAAATATTATTTTAAACATGTTATAGAAAATATGGATATAGAAGAAGAGGATTCCCAATCTAGTAGATACACAATGTATGTTTTAATTAAGAATATTTGATTGGTATATTGAGTAAATAAATACATGAATATGAAACAAATAAATTTTAATTTCAATAAATAACATTATAAAATGGAAAATAAAATAGTTTTAATACATTTTTATCAAATATTACCCCCCCCAACAAAGACTAAAGAAAATGAAACCCTAATTAATGATGAGATTATAAAATAAAACCTTACCCTTGGATAACTATAGAATCATAACCCTCCTTAAAGAATAAATTAAAATGAAACTTTAACAACCATGAATATAAATGGAATAATTATATTTCATATCAAATGGGTAGTACACCCTACGAAATAAACAAGTGGTGAATATGACATATTTCTCACAGAAATAAAAGTGAAACTAAAAAACCCTTACATGAGCTTTGACGTCCTACGAATTAAATAGAACCTCAGGTATAATAAATATGTATTTACTATAAATATATTAAAAAAAATCATATAGATCATAATATAAATTATTTACATATAATTATTCATTACCTATTATTTAACAATTTTTTTCAAAATCACTTTTCTAGAGGACAACTGCTTCATTTTTCATGTATGTTTATCTTTGATAGTTGTTTACCACTTAATTTTATCATAATTAAATCATGTATAATTTTTTATAATAATATAAATATATTATATATTCATTGTATAAATATTTAGGATCACCCATAAAATCTAAATATTGAAAATTGATTTACATGATTCATGCAGACGGTAGGACATACGTAAGCATAAACGTTGTTTTCACTTATTGAATGATGGAATGAAAGAAAGGTAAATAAAAATTTACCCTTAAAGTATAATTTTATAAAATATATATCATATATATTAATTTAAATTTTCTAAATTACCATCCATAAAAAAATAAACTACAAAAAAAAACTTTAGTTTATAGAGGTGGTAGTTTTCACGTATCCATGTGCGATGTTCATGTTTTCCAAGAGATTAAAAGGTATGAATTTATATATTATATTATAATTAAATAATAATAAATATTAAATAATTATAATATATAAACTATAAACCTTTTACAATAACCATACATGTAAGACGGTGATATAAAATTAACAGTATCTCTATGTAGAGAAATTAAGTTGTATATACGCACAAAGGATACATTCACTTCCCATTTGATGGAAAATAGGGTACAAAATTTTGTTTTCATATTAATAATATCAATTTAGTATATTTATGTTAGTTAATTTATAATTTTATCAATAATATATTAGATTTATAGGATGTGTGAGAAGAAAAAAATTGAAATAAGTTAGGTTATATGATTACCTCTTCTTTGGTAAGCCTCTATTAGACCCCCCCTCTTATGGACCCCTGTAATTGTATTTTAAGAAGATATGAACCACTAATTACTATATAGGGATGTATATAATAGAATATAAAATTTATTTTTTATTTATAATGCTCAATGTGATGTAAATAAGAGAAGGGAGTGGTTCTCTTTATAAGTGGGGGATGGGTACTCTTAGAATTTTATAAAATATTAAAATATAAAATATTTATTATCATTAAAAATGATTCCAAATTGATATAAAAGTAATACTAAGTTATTATTTGGTTGTATTCAAACCTACTAATAAAATTCAATATTTTTATGTCGATTTTTAAACATTATTTTCTGGTTTAACCCCTTAGTTAGCCAACATGATTCTCATCCACAGTAATGATATTTTAACATTTAAAGGGTTATAATTTTACTTTTAGGGAGATAATTGGATCATAAATAGACATGAGATGTCATTTAATACAATATATTATCCACCATATCCTATTTCAATATTTTTATGACTTTTATATAATTTATTAAAATATAATATTAAAAAAATATCGTTATTGTCATTTTTTGACACTATTAATTTAATTTGACATAAAAGACAAAAATAAAAATATTGATTTTAAATTTTATCATCTAAAGAATCCATAATATGAAATATTTTTATTAAAAGAATTTGATCATAGTGATTCACCAAATTTTTATTTCTTTTAATATTTTTTTATTATTTATTTTTATTTTATATCAATTGAATAAATATTGTGTCAGTGATGCATAAGCATTTAGAGTAATTATTTTATCACTAAAAATTAAATTTAAAATAATATTTAAATAAAATTAATTAATCTTTTCAATAACCATTTATGATAATTCATTACCAATTCTTACCCTTATTATAAAATATAAGAGATACTAAAGTCAATATTGTGACATTTTTTACTTTATCATTACATAAATTAATAAAAATAGTCATAATCAAATAAATATGGTACAAAGTGTTCATATATTCTATAATTCGATAGTAATTACAGAAATATACCCAAAAAATAGGATAAAATAAGGATACAATGGATTTTTAAAGCCTTCTCCCAAAGTTTTAACCCAATTTTACATGTTTTACCCATACACAGGCATAACAATTTACTATGGTTTTTATTCAAATTGAAACAAATAATAAATGGAGAACATATACCATATATGAAAATAATTATTACAAATATTGTACCCATTTATCTAGATTCAATCACTTTAACTGGAAAAAATTAATTTAAGATAATTATAAAAAATGAAATAATTTATTTTTTCCAAAAAAATCATTTATGTACAAAAATAATTGATGCCAAAATAGACTGTAAATTTCATTACAATGAATGTTGTTTTATTAATCATAAAATTATATGAATAAAATTAAATTTAAATAATTTTTTTAATAAAATCAGTATTTGTAAATTCTTGAAAAAATATTACATTTCCAATAAAAATTCGAACTTTTCACTATAATTTGAAATATTAATCTTTTCAGAGAATTTTCAAAAATTAACTCTATTCTATTTTTAAATGATCATTAAAAAAGATATTATTTTTAAATAATTTTTCTAAAATTAGAAATAATTAAATATAATATATGTTCTTGAAAATCAATACAAATCATTTTTGAAGGAAATATCTTTTTGAAAAATAATATGAATTTACTAAAAATTGTATGTTTATGTCCTAGGAATTAATAAATACTTTGTTATTTCGTATGAAATTTATAAATATATCATAATTTAGTTATATGTATTCATAGAAACCAATTAAATGGCTTCGTTCTAATGGTTATAATTAAGAAATAGTATTTTATAATCATTTAAGCTCAGTCATTGCATGTTTTATACACTATCAAATAAAATGTTCTTATTTAAAAATATAAGGACTTACATCCCCCATTAATAAATTGCATCTAATAAATTGAAATATATCAAAAAAATAAATCTTCGTAAATTTGAATGTTTATATATTGAAATCCCACAACATAAAAAGCGTAATAAAACTTCATCTTAAGAAGATGGAAATGAAAATATAAAGGTCAATTAGGACTATAAAAAATAGGTTTCTAGATAGGATAACATTAGTTGGAAGTCAAAATGTCACGACCCGTCCCCCCGGGCCTGTTTGGTAACTACCTCAACCCACCTTCCATAGGCCAGGGGCTGACGACTAGCACCAAGGCGTAAATCCCGAAAAAAGGCAAGGCATTGCCTTTATGAAACGTAAACACACACAACAGAGTACAAGCAGAAGCAAACACTAAGTAATGCAATAACAGGGGTGATAAAAGTAGAAAGGGGTCCGGAAATACAAGACCAACAGTAAAGTACAAGGAAAAGTCAAAACAGCAGGACATTGTCAAGATGCTCCTGGATCGTCCTTTGGAGTTCCTACTTGAAGGGTAGGTACAGATGGCCACCTCAGCTCTCCACGTCCGCCAGTCACCTCCAGGTACCGTCTCGTCGTAAAGTCCACCTCCGGTCATGGTATCGTCATGAATTCCACCTCCGGGTACTGTCTCGTCGTGAAGTCCACCTCCGGGTACCGTCCAACTCTACAAGCCACAACCACGATCATTGATGTCTGTCATCTGCATCCAACACAATGAGGTGCGGGCATAGCCCGTGTAGGGGTGAGTATAACGGTACTCAGTAGGGTCCCCGAGATCCTCAATGTCTCACTAAATCCAAAAAGGATAATCCAAAAATAAATATCTCAACAGATAACCTTTACTTAGGTATATGCCCATACATATACCTATGTTATCGAGTTACTCATATCAATCATGAGGTAAACACGAAGGACATTGACTTAGCTCAAACCAGGATTTTTATTCACGATGACGAAAACACGGCTACTGGAGAACTCCTCCTCTGTCGAGCACAATAGTCATGTCATGACTCCGAGGTGACACTCACTAACCTTAGACTGCTGAGGTACTCCTCCTGTCGAGTACCGCTGGTCTTCCACCTCACAAATTAGTGCTCCCCGCTATGGGTCTGCCACCTCACACAGTAGTGCTCCCCCTTATAGCCTACAGAGGTACTCCTCCTGTCAAGCACCACAGGTCTACCACCTCAAAAATTAGTGCTCCTCTGCTATGGGTCTGCCACCTCACAAAGTAGTGCTCCCCACTGGGCTATATAAGTCACTACTAATCGAATCGGCCAAGCAATCATCTGGTCTCAGCCAGCTACAAGGTCACCGTACTCCGTATGCTCATCTCTGGGAGGGTCCGCTCCATGACCTACTAACCGATACTTCCAAGTGTCATGTAATATTATGTGGAAGTATCTCAAAGGACCGCCTCTTCATAGGGGTCTCAACGCAACAGACAGCGCGTCTATCGGACACCCGGTCTGTGAGATATTAGCATTTCTGTTCCAGGGGCCCGGATGGATTTTGGGTATAATCCAAACTGGCCATACTCCAACTGTATCCAGACCTCAGTTGAAGTATATCAAAATAACTGTTTCATCAAGAGGAATCCAACGAAGTCGATGGCACGTAAATCGGACGTCCGGAGCTCAAGTTATAAGTGTTTCCGCTCCGAGGGCCCGGTTAGTTTCGGGTTCGAACCAACCCGGCCATACCCAAAATTCCCCAAAACCATGACTGTAATATACCGAAATGACCGTCTATATTCACGGAATCCCACTCAACTAACGGTGTGTCGAATGGACATCCAAAACTCAAGATATTTATGTGTAACCGAAAACGGTCCGAAAAATAGGGGGTCTTGGCCCTGTCCGACCCGGCCCCACAGCCCCTGGGTCGGCCCGAACCAGGTCGACCCGTCCCGGGTCCAGGTCTGGCCTGGCTAGTGTGGTCCGGCCCAGCCGGCATGGCACTGGCAGCCCGGCCCAGTGGCCGAAGGTGGCTCGGCCCGTTGGCCGAGCGCATTGCGTCGAGCAGGGCAGGTGCGGCCTCCCCGTTGATTGATGTCGGCGGTGCCAGCTGGCGCCTCCCCCCCCCCAAGCGTACCGGATCCCGCGCGGCCGCGGGGTCTATCGCACCGCCGCCACGGCTGTTGCTACGGTGGGTTTCCTATGGCGGCGTGATGGGGCGCCGCCGCCTCGAGGTGGCCGGCCGCCGCCTCCGGTCATCGGCACCGCTGCCCCGACAACATCTTTTGTGGACCACCGGATGTGCTCCGGTGGAATGATTTTCCTGATGTATATGCCAGCGGCTCTCCCGGGACCCGTTCTTCACTACATCAGCTTCCATATGCCATTTTGGTCCCGTTTTATTGTCACCCGTCAAAACACGCACAAACAATCAAACAATCTGCAGAGGGTCCGTGCGTGTTTGTTAGCCTGTGCCCTCCGTGTTAGAGGCTCAAACAAGATTTGAGAATTCAAACTCAAATCCAATCATGAAAATAACCCCGCATCCAACCCGCATGAATGAGTGATCCTCTGATCAACCGAGAAGAGGTTGGTCCGCACTCGTCGTTCTTTCCCAAAAAAGGAAAGGAGAAATTTAAAACCAAACCCCTACATCATAAAATGACGTTAAAAGATGGTGATTGGCGGATGACGGGAGTCGTTCCGTCAACATCTAGAAGGAAGTAGCTGAGAGTGGCGTTAGCGTTCTTCATTCTTCGTTCTTCTTTGAAAGAAGAGGAAACTCTCCAAGTGTTGGGCGCCGTGCTTCGCTGCTAGTGTTCCGCCACTTGAAGTAGTCATCCAGAACTCCTTCCCCTAGCCTCCTTTATATAGGATTGGGAGGGTTCGTCGTTGGCACGCAAGTCATAAATGGAGGATTTATGATAGAGGGATCCACCCAATTATTCCGCTGTGGTGGTGCCTTAAAATGGGGAGGAAGTCAAAAAAGGTGGGTTAATGCTTGGGTGGTCCCCCCATTAAAAAAAGGGAGGTTTCATCCTCCTCAATTAAGAGGGGGATTTAAACCATAGAGGATCTCCCTAAAAAATGAGGGGGTGTCAAGGAGTTATGATTCCCCTCCAATTAATGGGAGGCCTCGTGTGGTTTCCTCCACAATCAACCTCACACGGGAGGTTGGATCTCGGTGGGACCCACCACCATAACCTCTCATGTGGGGTTAGGGTGAGGCGGTCCCACCACCAACTCCTAAGTAGAGCTTCTAACCACTTATACGCACGACATGTGTTTAACAAAATAAAATAAATTTTTCACTATTTTATTTTATTAACCCACGTAAAACCCAAAAAACTATCTTTCAAACCCGCTCATCTATCATTGAGGTGAAAGTCTTCTTAAGAGAAAACCCACACCGAAAGTTCAACGATGACCTCGGATTTCAATTCTATGCACGGTTTCAAAGGATAGAAAAACCCGCTCGTTCATTTATTGAACGTACCTGAGCTAAAATTCAGAAATTGATTCTGGGCACACCGTGCCTCGGAATCAAGTACCATCAGAAGCTATAGACTTGTAAAATTACAAAGAAATTAAGAAAAAAAATTCCCTTGAAATTTCGAGGTATTTACATTACTCTCACCTCCGGGATTTACGTCCTTGTAAAGATAAAACACACACTAGGGAAACAAAAGAGGGTACTGAGCACATATCTGATCCTCCCGCTCCCATGTTCTCTACTGGAGGTTCCCATGTTTCCTGAAAAAGTGCATAAGAGGAATCGACCATCTTCGTAGGACCCGCTCCTGTCGATCCTCAACCTCTACTCGAACCTCGTGAAAGTTTCCCTGTCATCGATGTCCAATTCTCTGTGGTTGATAATGATGGATAGGTCATGCAAACATATCCTCAGCTGAGATATGTGGATGAAGTCATGCACCCGGTGCATCTGAGGTGGAAAGGCCAGATGAAATGCAGAGATAACTTACTACACCGGCCAAATCTCCATGGACACCATCGAGGTGAGACCCATAAGAAGACGTGGTCATCACCCTCGAACTCTAGTGGTCTCGTCTCCCGGCAGCATAGGACGTCTGAATGTTCTGTGCAGTCTTTATCCGCTCCTGGAAGATCACCACCTTCTCCGTCATAGCCTAAACCATCTCTGGTTTTACACGTACTAACTCGATCACTATCCACAATGGATATCTGAAATGCGGCCAGCTGCTATCTTGCCACACCTAGCAGTTGAATGAATGATCTCAAACTAAGAGCATCTGCTACAACGTTCCCCGCCCCAGGAGTATAAACTATCTCTAATTCATAGTCTTGGAGGAATTCGAGCTGTTTCCCCTGTCTCAGGTTCATGTGCTTCTGAGTGAAGATACACCTAAGACTATTGAGTTGGAGAGAACCGTAAACCGTTCGCTTAACAAACAATGGGTGAGACTAGCCAATTGTAAGAACTCATCTCCACCTCTCTTCGTCTACGTTCAACCAAAGAGATGCTGAGATTTCTCCTCTCCCGAAAAGAGAAATCTGGTCTTATCCCTTGGATGAACCACGTTCTTTTCCTAATACAGTGAATCCTGACATGAACAGTACAATCCATGTCATGGGTGACATCGTAAGGCCTCGACGCTACTCTCAAAATATCCCACCATTACTCTCGCCTCTAAGGGTTGAGTCACTCTGTCGGCATCAGTGCGTGGTTACCGGGTCTCCTCCTGTAGGAATCTCACAAGTGAGGGTCAAGTCAACAGTTTTAATCGGATCCTCTTAGTATCAACCAAATGAAAAGGACAGGAAGGTAAACGTCACAAAGATAATTGTCTTTTATTACTGTAGCTCAAGTACAAATACACACAACAACCACAAACAACAACAACATGGAACTAGAATCCCATGAACAAAGGCATCCATGCCCGGAACTAGTCTCGCTCCTCTCCACCTATTTCTGGAGATCCATAGTCGTATGCTTCAGCTGCCTGAAGCTGTGCTCTCCCATGTCCACATGTTCCCTATGGTCGGTGTGGACCTCCTAGTGGTGGTGGTGGCAACACCTCAAAGCTTCGTACACCTCCAGCTACATGGCCAGCTCCCCTGCGTCGGTCTCCTACTCTTTGCAGTCTGCCTCGATCGAACCTCTGTCTCTGCCTGGGATGTCATTCATCTATCTGCTGATTATCCGAGCGATGGGTCGGTCAGTCACGAGCCATATGACCCTGTCCTCCACATGTGTAACACATCCTGGAAGTTATGGATCTGTCACTACCCTTGGTGCCTCGCACTACCGATCTTGAGTCATGCGGTCGACCACCTGTAGGTCTGGCCCTCTTGGAGCACTACGTCATCAGTCTACTGCCAGCTGCAGAAGACTTCACTGCATGTTGTCTAGTAGTGGGTCCTACTGCTAGAGACTGCTCAGAAAGGAAACTCTCCACTAAGAGGTCTCGCTCCAACACCCCCGTCTACGACGGGATGCTATGAGAAACAACTGAAGAACTAATCTCTCACCTGAGCCCCTGCTCTGAGGTCCGGGCCCTGAAAAATTTGTCCCGTACCATATTAGTGGAGTAGCACGAGGGGACGATAAACCACATGAATACTTTTCCACCGTCATTTTACCCTTCTGAAGATGCAGTAGCTCCTGTATACGCACCGCTCGAAGGGTGGCTTGTAAAAACACTACACAGAACAGGTTCTCGAAGTCTTCCCACAGAAGTGTCGCTTCATCATGCATTTGGAGCCTCAGGCTCCACCATCTGCCTGCTGCTGCCTGAAGGAGGATGGCAGCAACGATCACCAAAAATTCTACAGGGGTCCCTAATAGCCTGAAGTCTCTCACCACAGCCTCCATCAAATCCTCAGCCACATGTGTATCTATCTCTCCCTGGAACCTGGGTGGCCTCTGGTGATGGAACTCGTGCAGTGTGCTCAAGCGGCATGCATCGCCTGCTACTGGGGCTGGTGGCATCAGTGGCGCAACGGGTGGTAGTACCACTAGTGCCGCCACTGGTGCCTCAATTTTAAGAGGGAACTGTACTGAGGCCCCATCGCTCGGCGGGCTGTCAGTACGTACAGATCTCGGGGCTCTAACTGGTCGTCCGCGGGGAGGCATCCTGAAAGAAATAGATGCAACATGGTTAAAATTTTATACCTGGTGAGTTGACCTGAATTGAGCTGATTTAAAGGAAAACTTTTGAAAACACACATGAAATTAGTTTTTTCGTTCACTAAGTCAGAAATCAGAAGTCAGGGTCTTGGTGTATGGATACATCGGCCGCCGCACCAACATTGGACTCTCTGAACTGAAAACCACACTCGGTACGCTTAACACCATTTCTTCATAGAAAGGAAATATCAGAGTCATAAGTTTTGCAGTATAATCGACGTCCTTTGATACCAATTTGTCACGACCCATCCCATGGGGCCCATGTTGTAACTACCCCAGGCCCGCCTTCAATAGGCTAGGGGCTGTCGACTAGCAGCAAGGCGTAAATCCCAATAAAAAGGGAAGGCATTGCCTTTGTGAAACGTAAACACACACAAAAGAGTACAAGCGGAAGCAAACACTAAGTAAAGAAATAACATGCGTGCTGAATGAACAAAGGGGGGGAAGCCAGAAATACAAGCCCAACAATAAAGTACATGGAAAAGACAAAACAGTAAGAAGGTTTCAAGCTTCTCCTGGATCGTCCTCCGGAGTTCCTACCTGAAGGGTAGGTACAGATGGCCACCTCATCTCTCTATGTCCGCCTATCACCTCCAGGTACCCTCTTGTCATAAATTCCACCTCTAGGTACCATCTATTCATTAAGACCACCTCCAGGTATCGTCTCGTCGTGAAGTCCGCCTCCTGTTACCGTCCAGCTCTACAAGCCTCAACCATGATCAGTGATGTCCGTCGTCTGCATCCAACATAATGAGGTGTGGGCATAGCCCGTGCAGGGGTGAGTATAACGATACTCAGTAGGTACCCCAAGACCCTCAAGGTCTCACTAAATCCAATAAGGATAAACCACAAAGAAATATCTCAACATATAACCTTTACATAGGTATATGCCCATACATATACCTTTTTTATCGTGTAACCCATCTCAATCATGAGTTAACACAAAGGTCATTGACTCAGCTCAAACCAGGATTTTTATTCACGATGAAGAAAACACAGCTACTGGAGAACTCCTCTGTCGAGCACTGTAGTCTTGTCCCGAATCCGAGGTGACACTCACTAACCTTATACTACTGAGGTACTCCTCCTGCCGAGTATGGTGGGTATGCCACCTCACAAAGTAGTGCTCCCCATAATGGGTATGCCACCTCACACATTAGTACTCCCCCTCAAAGCCTACAGAGGTACTCCTCCTGTCGAGTACCGCGGGTCTACCACCTAAAAATTTAGTCCTCCTCCTCAATGGTTCTGCCACCTCACAAAGTAGTGCTCCCCACTAGGCTATACATGTTACTCCGAACCGAGTCGAACAAGTAGTCATCAGGTCTCAGCCAGCTACAAGGTCACCGTACTCCGTACGCTTTTCTCTGGGAGGGTCCGCTCCACGAGCTACTGGATGATACTTCCAAGTGTCACATAATCTCAAGTGGAAGTATCTCAAAGGACTGCCTCGTTATAGGGGTCTCAACACAATAGACGACGCGTCTATCGGACGCCCTGTCTGTGAGATATTAGCATTTTTGTTCCAGGGGCCGGTTGGATTTCGGGTACAATCCAACCCGGCCATACAGAAACTACATTGAGACCTTAGGTGAAGAATTCCAAGACATCCTTCTCATCATGAGGAATCCAATAAAGTCAATGACACGTCAATCGGACGTCCGGAGCTCAAGTTATAAGCGTTTCCGTTCCGAGGGCCCAGTTGGTTTCGGGTTCGAACCAACTCGGCCATACACAAAATTCACCGATAGCTTATGTGTAATATACCGAAACGACTGTCTTGATCTGACGAATCCCAAAAAACTGATGGTGCATCGATCATAGGTCCACAACTCAATATATGTCCTTTTAACCGAAAAGGGTCTGAAAAAATAGGGGGTCTGGGCCCGGTTCGACCCAGCCCAACACCCCCTGGGTCGGCCCGAACCGGGTGGACCCGTCCCGGGTTTGGGTCTGGACCAGCAGGCACGGGACGACCCGATGCCGGTGGTCTGGCCCGAGGGCTGGTTGTGGCTCGACTCGTTGGCCGAGCGCGTTGCGTCGGGCGGGGGAGGCGTGGCGTTCCCGCTGATTGATGTCGGTGGCGCCAGCTGGTACCCCCCAGGCATCCCGAATCCCGTGTGGTCGCGGGGTCCATTGCACTTCCACCACAGAAGTAGCTATGGTGGGTTTCCTCTGGCGGCGCGCTGGGGCACCGCCGCCGTGCCAGTGAGGCGCACCTGCAACATCTTCCGCGGACCACCGGACGCGCTCCGGTGGTCCGATTTGCCTGTCGTCTGCGCCTGTGGCTCTCCTGGGACCTGTTCTTCACTGCGATGGCTTCCATACACCGTTGCGGTCACATTTCATCATCTCCCGTAAAAACACACACAAAAAAACAATCTATAGAGGGTACGGGCTTGTTTGTTAGCATGTGTCCTCCGCGTTAGAGGCTCAAACAAGATTTAAGAATTCAAACTCAAATACAATACTGAAAATAACCCCACTTCCAACCCGCATGAATGAGCTATCCTTAGATCAAACGGGAAAAGGATGGTTCGTTCTCATCGTTCATTCCTCAAAAAGGAAAGGTGAAATTTAAAACAAAACCCCTACCTCATAAAACGACATTAACCGATGGCGAGTCGTGGAAGACGGGCGTCGTTTCGTCAACTTCGGGATGGAAGGAGCCGAGGGTGGCGTCGACATTCTTTGTTATTCATTCTTCATTAGAGGAAGAGGAAAACTCACCTTGTGTTGGGCGTCAGGATTCGCTGCTAGCATTCCGCTGCTTAAAGAAGCCGTCCAGAGGTCCTTCCCCCAGCATCCTTTATATAGGAGTGGGAGGGTTCTTCGTTGGCACGCAAGTCATAAATGAAGAATTTATGACAGCAGACTTCACCAAATTAATCCACTACAGTGGTGCATTAAAATGGGGAAGAAGTAAAAAGGGGGGTTAATGCTTGGGTGGTCCCCTCATTAAAAAAGGGAGTTTTAATCCTCCTGAATTAAGAGGTGGATTTAAACCTTAGAGGCTCTCCCTCATAAATGTGGGGGAGTCAAGGAGTTATTATTCCCCATCCATTAATTAGAGGCCTCATGTGGTTTCCTCCACAATAAACCTCAAATGGGAGGTTGGATCTCGGTGGGCCCCACCACCATAACCTCTTGTGGGGGGTTAGGGTGTGGCGGTCCCCCCACCAACTCCCATGGGGAGCTTCTAACCACTTATCTGCATGGCATGTGTTTAACAAAATAAAATAATTTGATCACTATTTTATTTTATTAACCCAAGTAAAACCCCCTAAACTAACTTTCATAACCGATCATCTGCCATCGAGGTGAATGTATTCTTAAGTGAAAACCCACACTGTGAGTTCAACGGTGCTCTCAGATTTCAATTCTGAGAACCGGTTCAGAGGATAGAAAAACCCACTCATTTGTTTACTGAACGTACCCGAGCTAAAATTCAGAAATTGATTCCAGGCACACCGGGCCTCAGAATAAAGTGCTGTTAGAAGTTACAAACTCGTAAAATTCCAAAGAAATTAAGAAAAAAAATCCCCTTGAAATTTATGGGTCTTTACACAAAATATGTACATGGAGGATAAAACTATCCCCCAAGGAAAAATATAGTTTTATATAGAACACAGTCTGGTTAAAATTAAGGACCACAAATAGTAAATCAATAAGGTGATAAAAATATAATTAATTCATCAGGAATGAATATAAAATGGAATTTTTTTTCAAGATCCCTTCCCTATAGTTGAGTAAATCCTTTAAAATCTACCCTCAAAAAATGATAAATACTTTCTTTAAATGTATAATTTTATCCTTTAATTAATTTCACCTATAATATCTTCATTTTCTCAAAATGATGAGTATTCAAGATGAATTTTTCATTCCTAATGCACTAAAATCAACTTATAATAGATCACATAATCCATGAAATGATAAAAATATATTATACATATCTAAAAAAATAAAATGGATACCAAAAGGTACGAAAATAACAAAAATGAACAATCCTTTAAATGTAGGATTTATAAATTATTCTCTAAAATTCAATAATGAAAATGAAGGGTTAACATAGATCATTCATTAAAAAAATACATGAATATTTCAAATAAACTCAATAATGTCAACATTAAATAATGTTTTAGCATAAAGTTTTTTTCTCATAACTTTTATATTACACCACTAGTAATGTAATTACTTTTTCCCAAATAACCCACTAGATTAAATTAAAGGTATTATATTCCCCAAACTAGTATAACACCTTTAAAAGTATCATTAATAACCTCAAAATCCAATAATTCAAAATGAATTGATACTATAATGTGCATAAAAAAATTAAAATAAAAATTATCTATAAAATAATTTAAATGAGAAAACTTTGTGCTAACCAAGACATCATGTAGCACTACTAGAAAAATACATTATACCAACGGTTTGAAACCATTGGTATAGGCCTCCAAACCGTTGGCCAGTAGGCTTTGGGGATAGGACTATACCAACGGTTTTGGAAGAACTGTTGGTACAGACCTATACCAATGATTTTTAAAACCGTTGGTATAAGTGATATGAAAAATATATACCAACGGTTCCATAAAACCGTTGGTATAAGTATTTCAAAAAAGAAGCATTATGTTGGTTTTAGATCCTAGTACCTCCAGTTTATGATTGAACGACCTAACCACTAACCTAAATTGATTTTGTGAACATAATTTCATAAATATATATATATGTATTATCATATATATTTTAAATTTTTATTTATTTAATGTTCTATGTAAGAAGATTCCATAAAAAAAATACATGTAACTATACCAACGGTTCTCAAAACCATTGGTATATACCTATACCAATGGTTTTGAGAATCGTTGGTATAGATTCTTTGATTTTGGGACCTATACTAATTGTTTTGGACAAACCGTTAGTATATGGGGGACCTATACCAACGGTTTGGACAAAACCGATGCCATAAGTCCAAATAGAGACTCTATACCCACATTTTCCCCCAAAATATTGGAATATGTCCCCCCTATACCAACGGTTTGTCCAAAACCGTTGGTATATGTCCAAATTAGTGACCTATACCAAAGGTTTTTTCCAAACCATTGGTATAGGTCCATATAACTGAACTATACCAATGGTTTTCCCAAACCGTTGGTATAGATCTTATTTTAAATAGTGTAGGACAATGGTAGGTGTTTAAACCTTGTCACCATTTAGTTTTGGGTTCAAGACCTTCGTCATTTTGGGATGTGATGAGTTGTTACTTAGCCTTTGAGTTTTCCTTTTTCTAAAAATAAATAATTCCTATCATATTTTTAAAAGTATAATAAACTTCGATAGAAATAACCTTAAACATGAAATTTTATTATAACCACTCTGTTTTTCAATAAAATATATTTTATTTCTAGAAAATAACAATTTAATATTCTTACTTTCCTATAATTGATTATATTATAACAAAATTTCATTATTAAATTTATACTTATGTCAAGAAAAATAAAATAATTTTTCATAGATAACCTTTTCATTAACTAATATACTAAACCAAATTGCAGTATTCCAATAATTTTCTCCAGAATATACAAATTTATGATGAAATATCATCACTTAAAAAATATAAATCAGTATCTATCCCTTTATTTGCAACAGCCCCAGATTTCATAATATGTTACCTCTTTAAATTAATTCAATATCTTTCCCCACACGCAACAATGAGTTCGAGCGCACCACAACTTACCAAACTAGATGTTTTAAAATGGGTTATGAATATTGTTAACTTTATTTCAAATTTTATATACTCTATATAATTTTAACATTGATATTATGTGTTTTTTACACACAATGTATGAACAAATTCAATTTTTCATATAAAAGAAGTGTTTTTAAAAAAATGAAATTTTACCGCATTTTAATGGAGAACCCTTTCTAAATAGAATATTCAACACTGTTATATATTAAATTTGAAAAAAATAAACATCTTATTTAGAAGAAGGACATAACAAAACTGGATAAATTTTTGGTGTTTTTTTTATAACTTTCATATTTTAATGAATAGTGAAAAATACTAAATTTTAATTGAAAACAAAATTAAAAAATAATAATTTATAATGTTAAATTATACATTATAATAGTTTTTAAGTATAATTAGAATATATTTTTATCATTTAATTCAATTTTGGTCATTATAAGTAATGTTAAATTTTAATTGGACATAAACACATATCAATCTTTTGATAGTTTTTACTTCTCAAAAACCCACTTTCTGGTTTTGACATCCTGAATTAATTTTAAATTAATTAATGCATATTATATGTTTTGAATTTGTTAAAACGGACATAATTTTTGGAATTTTGAATATCAAATTTATCTTAGGGTGATGTTTTTCTATTTTTCTGAAAACATTCAATTTTTTATGAATAGTGAAAAATACTCCATAGTACATAAAAACTAACCTTTTCATTTAAATAATTATTTTTAATAAAAAAATTATCTTAAAATATATACATAATACATATATTAGTACACTTTACGTAATTGGAGTAATTTTATAATAATATTATATATATAATTTTATTGAACAATTTTAATGTCTTTTTACCCACCTTCTAGGCACATTTAACCATCTTCTAGGCACATTAGAAAATTTTCATAAAACGTAATTTTACTGCTTCTTTGAATTAAATTTCAAAAATCTGAGAGAAATATTTTTCATCAATAACCAAAAATTTGGTTCAATGTGTTGAAAATAATTTTTAGTGAATAGTAACTTTTAAATTTTATTTACCATGGTTAAAAGAAAATATGCTAATTAAAGGTAAAAATGAAATTATAATTATCCCAAAACATGTCATAATTCTATTGGATAAGTGTATTTAGACCAAAATATTCCTTAGGAATAAAATATTATCCTTTTGATCCACTTAGATTAGATTATAAAATTTATTATATTTTATTTAAAGAAGAGTTAAAAGTGTTAAATTTAAAGATTAATAACTAAAAATTTTTTAATATAGGGTTACACATAACATAAATTCAACAATAATTATGTATTAGAAAGATAAAACGATTTCATACATCATGGTATTTTATTTATATTTTTTTACATTAAAATAATTAAATTTATTTATGACACAATGATGATGAAGTAATTCCCTTATTAAGGAAAGATAAAAATAATTTATATTATAAATATAAAAATAAATGTAAATTGAGACTTTTGATTCCATACACGAATTTTCTAGGTTAATATGAAATTATAGGGTTTATTTAATGTATTTATTTCGAATTAATAAACTTGTTATGACTTTCAAAAAACCAAATACTAAATAGTGTCAAAATTTATATAAATGAGTTTTTAAAACAAATACTATATTATTAGATGATATAATATTCCTAAAAATATAATGTTCAGCCAAAAGAATTATATAATGATATATATGTCCTTAATTAACCACTTTAGGTTCTCTTGTAATTTTATAGTAAGGTTATTAATCATGTATCATAATAATACAATTAGACATTGTAAAAGGTAAACTATTTAACCAAGGGTTAAATCTAAAAGATAAGGTTAATATGGCAATATAAACCTGTATAAAACCTATTGTTTGAGATGATTTTGACCCATCACCACCTTAACCTAGAAATAAATCCATTTGGAGCTATTATAAATCAAAAATAATTTTATAATTAATTAATATTTCAAGATTTTTCTAAAATTCCACTTTCCTCTCTTATAAAAGGGTACTTCCCCTTACCATAAATTCACACCTCCAAAGGGATTTGTTTTGAACAAACCCTAGTCCAATCTCCTCCTAACTACCCTAAATACATCTTAGAGTCCTTAATTTGACCATAAATCCAACCTATGGAGCCCTTTTATTCAAATAAAAAGGAAGAACCTGAAGAAGAGTTAATTATTTCATCACCTCTTTCAAAGTTATTTTCTTCTTCCACTTCCATTTATTTTTTGTTTACATACCAAAATAATATTTATAGTAACATATATATAATGTTATGTTATTATAAATATGGTACCACCATATTAATTAACATATACATCTTGTGAATGACAAAGTCACCATACGTGCGTACGTACGGCTTACCGTCTCCATGTCGTGGTGTAGATTGTTATTCAACACTTCATTATTTGGATGGGTATAATAATGAGTATAATTGATGTAAATAATAAATATAAAATTTTAATGATTCTTTATATATAATATACCATCCAATTACATATTATTTCACAATCAATAGAATGATATCATCGCTCGTATGTACGTACGGCTTACCGTCTCCACCACGCGATGAGATTCATTTCCATGTTCACCATTCAACTATGATTATAAAAATATATTATTAATAGGTATGTAATATATGAAATAATAATGCTACTTTAAATATATATATATATATATATATATTTACATAGATCTCATTCACTTACTTCTGTTCAATACGATATGAAAACGGAAACAACGTTTTTGCGTACGTATGGCCTACCGTCTCCCTAAACCGTGTTTTCCATTTCATATATCTATATATTATACATATTTATATTATGAAAATATATGATACATAAATAATTTTTTATATTATTCAAGCAATTAAACAACGATATAAGTTATACGATCAAGAATAACAAGTTAAAACACATATGATAAAGAAATCGATTATTACCGAAAATGTAATTTTAACATAGAAATTATTATTAAATGGGACGTATAGAGAAATAAATGAATCATTTATTATATCATAAATATGAATATAGTTATTTTATAATTTAATAAAATACTATGGTCATTACAGAAGTGGTTAAATGTACCCTCTACTAAATGAAACTACAAGGTAAAGGTTATTTCCTCAATCTCATTATTATTTGAGATAGTTTATCTAGAAGTATCTACTTGGACATATTTTTCATCTATGCCCATGTTTCATTAAATTTAATTAAAAATGAATCTTTTAATGTTTCATCTAAGGGTCTAGTTAACTAGATCATCATTTTAAATGTTTTAAAGATTTATCTTTCTTAATATTTTTAATTAATATCCATGTTTTCAAAATGATTTTAAGGATTTATTTATATGAACATGAATGTTTTCAAATGATAATTTTCTTCAAAAGTTTCAAAGTGGTATGGGACACTTTGATTCTAAAATATCTTTTAAACTACTTCCTATATAAATTGTGTGACTTTTAAATGATTTCATGAAAAATGGATTTTTCTCTCAAAGAGTTTTACTAATCCTTTTAAACTATGTCAACATCCTTTACTAGATATTATTCTTTATTAAGGTTGATTTATTATAATTCAATCTTCCATATTTTATTAAATAGGTTATGGTATGTTTTAATGTGTATGTGATATTTTTATACCATTCATGGTTTATGGTTAAAGTATTTGCATTTCGTATACTAGTTTTAATACGAATGATTATGTATGTTTTAAGGTTTTTCAAATGAGGAATGCATTAGACTTAGTAAGTGACTGGCATGGCCCAATATATCCCTTTGATGCATCGGTAGGTCTCATGAGACAAATTAGGGTCTTGGCACAAGGCCTTGACAAAATTTTTATTCGTAGTCTTGGCACAAGGCCTTGCCAATATAGTTATGATGTCCGACATTATGCATTCCCTCGTTATGAAATTAGTTATTACATGTGATTATTCAACTAGTATAATATCAATGTGCATGTTAATATGGTATTTTTTGATTTATTTTTTCTATATTATGTTCAAGTTTATGTTTTGAAGGATGATTTTTTATACATATTTCCTTAAAAGTTTATAGCTTCTGTTTAATTATTTACCCTTATAGAGCATTTGAGCTCCCACCTTTATTATGTTTTAATTTCCCAGGATTTCAAGAAGTGTATTATGATTGATATGTGGGGTTAAGCTACGGGAATAATGGATTTATCACAGAATTATTTTTATATTTTTTTATGTTAGAAAGTGTAATGTAATGTTTATACAAGTAATCTATTTTCCAAGACAGCTAAACTGATCAGTCCTTCAGGACTATATTCCTTATAATCAATCCAATGAAGTAAAATAATGCACCGAATCCAGGATTTTAGGGTCGGATCATTACATTAATCATATGATTAAAAATACACTTATAATTCAATAATTGTACCTAATAATTTTAAACTATCCTAATCAAAATAATAACCATGGTATCTTTGTAGAATATCCAAAAACTCTGTCACTGGTTTTTGTTACAAAATATATATTTTCTTAAATAAAGTACCAAAGGATTCTATAAAAATTCCTCTAATCCAATATTTAAATACCCGAAACTTATTAGACCTGATTTGATGGTTGTATTATTACACTAGCATTGTGTAAAAGGAATAACATCCCAAAGGACAGAATATTTAAGATTTTTTGGTAAACTAGATACATAAATAAATCCCAAATTATATTTGATATAAAAAATAGAGTATATGAAATGTTCTGGCATCCTTGATGGCGTTCAAAATATCCTTCTTTATATAATAGGGAAAGTTGAAAACATATAGTTAGCTTAGATGCTATAACAAGTGTATTGTATACCGGAATATATCTAAATATAAAAGTTATATTGAATATAGACAGGTAATTTTTTGAAAAAACATGTCATTTAATCAATTTATTGTCCACTAAGAATAATACAGTTGAAAAAATGATGATAAAAAATTTTATATAAAAAATCACATGAACATAAAAAAATTCATTGATATTATTGATTTTTTAAAATAATCACATGGAAATAAATAACTAATTTGATAATGATGAAATGAATAATTATGTACATCTAAAACTTATTATTGAGGAATTATTCCAAGACATCTAAAAATACAATCAAGGCCTTGTTCCTTGACATATACAATAATGTTTAAGACCTCATACAAATACCCAAACATTTTTGTCTCATAAAACTCACTGATTCATCGATTAATTTTTTTAATTATCGGCCCCAAACATCACATAATAATTCTAATCCATTAATTATATTAATGAACTATAAAACATAATAAAATATTCCCTAAAAATAAATTAATGGTTATATTGGAAGAACCAATATAATGAATTTCAAAACATTATATTTTAAAAGTGATCATAAACCTTCCATAAAAATATGTTGGATAGTATATTTGGATTCTATACTCAGTAAATAATGGGATTCAATAATGTTGAGATGAAAATACATTAAAATTATTATTGGTAAATTTCTTTAGTAAAATATCCCTTTTCTATTAAAAATCATTTATTTAAAATTGAAAATTTAAAAAACATTAAGGAAGAAATTTACTTTTATAATAAACCTATAAAATTATAATTCAATCATAATAAAATTAGCAATCATGAAGGTGGTAATCATTTTTCATGATATATTAGTAAAAAACATTTCTTTCACAATATTGTAAGAAAAGTCTAAAGTTATTCATTAAAAATTTTAATAAGATACATTTAAAACCATTTGTTAAATGTATAACATGGGTAATTTTTTCTAATATATCATTTTATAATAGGAAAACATATTTTTTAAACATTTAAATTAAAATATGGTTATAAATGAAAAATATTCCTATCTAAATAGGAAAAAATTTTATTTTTATATAGAAATATTATTTCGGTATCATGATTACCTAAATGGAGGAAAATTAAATGAAAACATGTAATTGACATAAATAAAATTATAATAAGAAAACATATTGGTTCTATAACATAATCACCAAATACTTCCCTAGGTGGAGACATAAGGATTTGTAATCCAGAATAATGAAGAAATTGCAAGATAAACCCACACTACATTGATAACTGTTGAATCATAACCCCCATGAATGAATAAAATAAAATTAATATTTTAATACTTGGAATATAAATGGAATAAATATATATCATATCAAATTGGTATTTCACCACATGAAATAAATAAGTGTTGAGTACAAAATATGTCTAATGGAAACAAATGTGAGACAAGAAAACCCTCTCCTGAGGTTTGATTTCCTTTGATCCTATTCAAAGATATTTTATAATAAATATAAATTTATTATAAATATATTCAAAAACCATGAACAAATATATTATAAAATACATTATTATCTTATAATATTTTATTACCTATTAATTATCAATTCTTTGTCAAAATCACAGTTCTGGGTGGTAACTGCTCCGTTTTTCATGTATGTTTAGGTTCGACGTATTTTTGTATTTTATATTGATAATGGTTCCATAATATCTATAATTTTAATATTGATATAAATATATTATTTAATCATTATATAAATATATAATATTTCCAAAAAAATTATTGGGAGAAAAATGATTTACACAGCTCTTGGAGATGGTAGGACATACATAATGATTAATTATGTTTTTTACTTTTTGAAATATGTTATGAAAGAAAGGTAAATAAAAATTCACCATTAAAGGACAATTTTTATATAATATATAACTAAAATATTTCTTAAAATAATACTTATTACCATCAATAAGCAATGAATAATAAAAATGGATCACATCGCTTGGTGGAGGTGGTAGTCCCCACATACGCATGAGCGACACATTCATTTTCTAATGGATTCAAAGGTGAGAATATATATTTGATATTATAATTAAATAATATTAATATTCAATAAGTATCATATATAATATTTAAACCCATCATAATAAACATCAATTAATTATGGTCATTAAAATTGAATTGTTTCACTATATGAAGATGGTATGTCATATGTATGAATGATTGATACTATAATTTCACATTTAATGAAAAATAGAGTGTATAAATGTTGTTTCATAATCCTAAAAAACATTTAGTATATTTATTATACATAATTTATTATTTTATTTATAATATCATTTATTAAGAGGAAATATAAGAAAAAACAAATTGAAATACTTTGAGTGAGATGATTACCTCTTCTTCGTTATTCCTCCTTTTGATCCCTTCTTGTGGAAACATTGAATTTTATTTTATGAAATTAATTACCACCAATCACTATATAAGGAATATATAATATAATTTTAATGGTTTTGGTCCTTATAGAAGGATCAATGGGGTGTAAATAAGAGAATGGAAGGGTAGTGTGTGGTTTAAATTTGACCATACAATAAAATTATTATTGGATTAATTGGTATTTTAACCCTTATATTTTTGTTTAACCACAAAGTTAACCAATTTTAATCATAACTGAAAAACTGAAATTTTCACTCTTAAAGGGTTTGAATTTTATATATAATGTAAAAATTGGATCATAATTAAAGAATTGATAAAATTTTAGAGCATATATTATCCAACTAATCATATTTCAAAATGTTAATTATTTGGAAATGATTTAATAAATTATTATTTTGATAAAATATCATTAACGTCATTCTTGACACTATTCAATTATTTTGTCTTAAAAGACAAAAATTTAAAATTTTAATTAAAATATAATCCTTTAAAAAAATATATAATTAGTGAAATTTTTATATTAAATTTTTGTAACATTATAATTCATCCAAATTTTATCACATTAATATTTCTAAAATAATTTATTTTATAATTCAATTAATTGGATAAATATGGTGTTGCCATTGTGTAATAATTTAGGCTAATCATTCAATCAATAAAATTTTATAATAAATTATTATGATAAATAAAAATAATTTATATCAAAAATAAGAATTTATAAATGTGAATAATTTATTTTTACCCATATGAAAAAGTATTAGAGATATAAAAGACTTTAGTGTGATATTTTATACATTATATCAATCATAGATTAATATAATGGCCATAGTAAAATAAATAAGGAACCAAGTGATCACATAATAGATACCTGGAATGAAATGGATAAACTCAACTAATATAATATAATAATGTCTAGTGATTGTGAAATTTTAAATCCTTAGGCCAATGTTTTAACCATATATTATTAGTTTTTCCCATATCGAGGTAATATTCATTTACTATGAGTAATATTCATATTGAACAAAAAAATTGGCCTATAAACAAATTTTTAATCTCATGATTCAAATAATGGTATCCATTTATCACTTTTTGACATCAATAAGTGGTATAAATTATTTTAAGATGAAAACACAAAATTCAATTATGAAAAATAATTTTATAAAAATGAATTTTCTATTACGAAAAATGTTAGTTTACCAAATTCAACAATAAAATCGATTCCAATGAACATAATTGGATTAATAATAAAATTATAAAACTAATTTTCCTTTAAAATCATTTTTAAAAAAACTAAACTTCTTAAAATATTGAAAACATTATAGTTTTCAATCAAAAACACTTTATTCACTATTCAGTAAAAATAGAAATTATCAAAATAAAAAAATATGTATCAAATAATATTTAAACAACTATTTCATAAAATAAATTCATTTTATCAAATAAATTATCAATAAATTTAACAAATTTTGTATAATAGTTTTTCAAAAATAAAAAATAAAAAATCTTTTTTGAGGAAAACATAATTTGGAAGAATAATATGAATTTAATAAAAATTTAATTTTTATTTCCCAAGATCATATCAATGAACTTGTATTAGGTAATACCATTATATATTTAATAATTTGGTTATTCTTATTCATACCTTCCTATTCAGAAAACATGGTTTTTATGGTCAAAATTTGATAACAATATTTCATGGTCATATAAACTTGGTGGTTCCGTATCATATATTATACTGAACAAATTTGTATTCTGTAAAAATAAAATAGGGTTAATATACACTAGATTTGGAATATATCATCAAAATTCTATGATATCTAGGTAAATATTCTCTTATAGTGTCTATCTTAAAGATAATAAATCCCTTATAATGGTTCATAAAGACAATGTTTGTTAACAAATAAAAATAAACTGGTGTGTCTGATATGTGTTCAGTCTTAGCCCCACTCATCATGCACTAGGGGAAAGAATGAGTTGATACTCAACTAGTAATTTTTAGTGTGATTACCCCATATGTGCATATCTACCCCAAATGAAACCACTTTTTATTTTCAAAACATGAATATTATTTCTAGAAAAAACACACCATCATTACATGAACCGAAACATCAGTATTTTATCTTATACTTAGTGTTATTCATGGTGTTCTCACAATATTTTTATTAAATAGTAAAAAAATAACAATAAACTCCTTTGATAAAAACTATGGCCACCTTATCTAAATAAACTGATTTATATCATTATTTTACATAAAAAACACTAAATATAAAAAATGGTCACAAAAAATGGTGGATTTGAGGTTCAGTTTATTAGAGGATTATTTCATAATAATCATAAAAATTAATCATAAAAACTCATCTCCAATAATTCTTGTAAATGTATCACATGTAATGACTGTTTTAAATCCCAAGAAATAAAAAGACCTGAAAGAAGTGATATCAAGCACACAATATGGGTAATACATAATAAAATCTACATATCATCATGGGTGAGATCATAATAATATGATATGACATGAAAATTGAATAAATATCATATCAACATGGGTAATATTCAGAATTCATAGTGAGAATCAAATGAAATTACATAAAAATAAGAATCTATAAAATATCGATGAGGAAGAACAATAAATATTACATGGCATAAGAAACATGAAAGAAAATCTTAAATCCTGAGTGTATAAGATAATAATGTAGAAAAAAATTCTAATATGTCACAAACATTATTATTGTGAATAATAGATTCATGAGGTACATCATTTTCCCCCCTACTTAAAATAAACTAAAACATACTTTAAAAAACTTATCTCACGATACATATAATTTTCACCAAATAATTGGAGCGTGATATAGTACCCCACCATACATTAATCCACACAGGCAACATTATAATTTATCACTTATCACATCATAAATCACACATTGAATTTAAATTGGATTCATAACTATTTATATAAAAATAATTCAGTTTTCATAATTACCCAAGGAAATTAAAATGGGTTTCATAAAACATAAAAAAATGATACATTTTATCAAGATCCCACAAAAATAAAAAAATGTTTCATAAACTTTAAATATTGTATAAAAAAAATTCATTTATCTATATTGACACCAAAATATTAATCACCTAAAAATAATAACATAATAAAACAAAAAAATTGTGAAACATGTAAAAAAACATCATTGGAGAAATATAATTTTTCATAGATAGAGGATTTAAACAAATCACAAAATTTTTTTCCTTAAAAACTATTTTAATCATCGATATAAAAGGTATAGCTACAAGTCGCCTTTCAAATAGTTCACTCTATTTTTCTAAAAAAATTGTATAAAACCAATAATGTAAATTGATTCCAATTAAAACTATTTATACCTAAATATATAATATATTACATCATTTAAAATTGAAAATTAATTATTATAGATAACATAGTAGAACAAAATTCATGACTATCTTGTATGACCCAAAGTAAGTAGTTTGAGTTGCCAAATCCCTTCTCATTACACTTAATTTATAGGGAAGTTATTTATATTATTCTATCATGATAATAAATATAATAATTAAATTTACCAAAACCATATAAAAATTTCTAAATTTATATGAAATGATTTTATAATTATTATTTACATTTATATTATTTAGTTCATGTATATTTTCAATATTGAGGGTTAGTAATTTTGACCATTTCAAAATATTTTCATAGCCATAGGGCTATTATTTTTCATTCTCTTAATTTTTATCATTCTTAGATTATAAAAGGTACATGAATTCATACATTTTAATTATTTTCCATTTTATAATTTCATTTTCCCAATAAAGATGAAATCGATGATGGGCATGTTTCAATAATTTTTAATGAAATGATATTTGTGACTTAATTAATGACATGAATATTAAATTTTACAATCCATTAAAAAATTAAAATTATAATTTTCATATTTATATCATAAATTATCAGTTATTATTTTTTCAAATCCATCCATTATTTTATTTTATATCATTTTTCATATATGTGGTTATACCCCAAATGTGAACATATGATAATTAAATGATAATTTTGATTATGAATGTGGTTTTTGGAATAATATATTTATTAATGAAAATAAATAAATTATTTAGATAATTTTTCTGTTTTATTTCATATTTTAAGTTCATTTATTAATTAAAAATGAAACTATATGAATTATGAGATGTGTTTCTTTGTGGAGGTGGTAGTCCGCATTATACAGAAATAATGTTTTCATATCTAGAATAATGAGAGGTAATGAAGATAGATTATAAATTGTATCTTCATGAAATTAATTATATTATATATATCAAATTTACTATAAAATTTTACAACTATAATTAAATAAGAAAGCTTGTGGTAAAAAAGACAATCTTTCGCTTCATGGAGTTAGTAGGCCACAAAATACAAGAGTGACTATTTCATTTTTCTTAATAGAAAAGATGAAAGGTGGTAAATAGTAAATACGTTATTATAATAAGATTTAAAATAATAAATAATTTTTTAATTATATAGGATTTATGAAATCAGGAATGGGAAAATAAGAAATAATTATAAAGAATTAGTGGGAAAAGTACTCACCTATAGGACTTAGAATTTCCCATAGAAGACTCCCTCAAAATGTATGCCTTATGACACTATTTTTTTAGAGAATCAATAAAAAGGAATAAGATTTTTTATTAAGATAAATAGATTGTTTTTAATAGAGATACTCAATTCATGGAGTGGTCTTGAAGGGGTGATCGAAGGCCTCTTTTATAAGTTTTGAGAATGAAATTTTTTGTAATTATAACCAATTAATATAAATGGATTGACTGTTAAGCATGTGAAGTGGCTCAAAATGGATATAAATTTACTGTTTTATGACATAAGTTTGATAATACAATAATAATTAATTTTTATATATGTTTTGGACATGTTATTAAGACTTTTAGTCCTGTAATTTTTATTTTTATATTTTTAGGTTTTACCATAAACCAAAATTTTAAATTTAATATTTACGTTTAAGGACTAAAAATTAAATAGACCATACTACATATTTTGGATCTAATGATACCAAAGATGACATGCACTTTATTGGATAAAATTTACTAGTGAAATAAAAATCAATATTGACAATAGGGATTGTACAATGAAAAAATAATTTTTAGGAAAAGGTAATTTTTAAGATTAATATTTATTTAAAGTGTAAAATTATCCACATATTTTATTTTCATTGTATAAAATTTATTATTTTTTTCAAAATTGTAGTTCGAAGTTTATAACCATGATATTTTATGGAATAAAAATAATATTTGATAGCATATAAGATATGAAACACCTAGATTATAGGATAATGTGACACCCGAAGACTTTTTAATATATTTCATATATTTGATAGCTTGTAATGCAAGAAACATATATTTTGAATGAAAAGATATTCTCTATAAAAACACATTATTTAATATCATAGTTAACACCTAGACTTTTGAATTGAATATTTTAATATGATTACCCAAATTATGAAAATTAATATTTTATAGACGTTCATTTTTAATTTATTGATTATATAGATAAAAATATTCATTTAAAATATTAAAGAATGTTTCCTCAAAAATATTATTTTCTAAATGACAGTTTAATCAATATTTTCTCACATAAGATAAAATTATTTTTTTTTTGAAAATTTTAGATAAAATATTTGAAAAAATATAATTCATTTTTGAAATCAGAAGAACAAAATTAGGTTAGGGATTATTTTTTTTATTTTTCATAATTTTTTTAATTCATATGTAGAAATACTATATTATAATTGAAAACTACCTTTTTTATTAAATTATTTATAAAGTGATATTATATTGAAACTTTATTTAATATAAAATAAATTCAATTATAAATCAATTAATAAAATTTAGTTCATTAGACTCATTTTAGTATTGAAGTATGATTTTGAAACATTGTATGTTCTGGAACATTTTCTCATTGAAATCTCACTTTCTTGTCATGTCATTGGGAGTAATTTAAATTATAATTTTTCACATCCATGAAATGAATTTTGAAAAATGGATTTCATATTATTTTTAATCATAAATAATAATTTTTATTATGTTCAACTTAAATTTAAATTAAAATGAAAAGTGTAAATAGTAAAATTAATTACTGTGGTTACACTATAACAAAATAGTGTTTAACAGTGCTGGTATTTATCAGTGCTAAAAAAAAGTGATAATAAATGACATCCTTACCAACACTAAAGAAAGTACTAATAAATTTATCCTTTTATCATCATTTTTTAATGCTGTTTAATTGAACATTTTTCAGTGCTATCTTTTTAGTGCTGATAAATGGTACCCTTTATCAGTGCTTATTTGTTACTGTTGATAAATGGTACCTTTTATGAGTGCTTTATTTTTTTCACTCATAATGATAGGTTTTATTAGTTTTTTCAGTGCTGATAATGGTTTGAATAAATAAAATGAAATAATGAAACAAATAAAAAAAATAAAAAAAGAGTTTATTAATAAAATATTACAATTACTATTAATTAAATAATTATTGATATAAATGAATAAATTGATTATACATTATTAAATATTAAAAAATTTATTAATTAGATAATTATGATAATTAATGTTAATAAGTTGTATATATTCAATATATAGATATATATTAATTTATATAAAAATTATTTATATATTATAATATTTTTAGGAGTTTCAAATTAAACAGTCTAATATTTAGTGAATAATGGTATATAATTAAATATTAATATGAATTAAAAGTACTAACTAATTAAATAGTGTAATTGACATATAACTGAATGTGTAATTTGATTTTTCGATTTATCATCGATCAAATGTATGTAATATTGATTCCACATATACAAAATTAATGAATTTTTATATACAATTCACACACACAAAACATATCCATTTTTTCAATACTGTTAAAGTTTACTCATATTTAATTTATTCAATTTCAATATTTTTTTACATATCTACATATTCATGTAGTTAAAATTAGATATAAATATTTTGTTTAAAAAATATTTCTATAATTATAAATAAATAATTGAATAATAATAATAAATATATTTAAAAAGGAATATATTTCCTATATTTATAATTATATATATTTATTATGTATAAATATATTTATAATTTTATTAAATTTATAATTATAATAATAAATCTTTTATATGTGCTTATGTCGTCAGCGCTGATAAATGTAGGTCTTTATCATCAATTTTATTGCAAAGATAAAAATTAGTCCTTATTAGTGGTAAATAACAATGATAAAAGGAATATTTATCAGTGCTAAAACATTAATGTTGATAAATATGGATTGTATCTATTCATTTTAATTTTTGAAAAAGGCTAAACTTTATCATTGCTAAAAAGAGATGATAAATATTACTTTTATCAGTGCTTATCACTTGTGTACGGATAAAAGGACTCTTTATTAGTGCTTCTTTGTAAGAACTAATAAAAGTGTCTTGATCTATTTAAAAACCCTGACCATGTTCAAACCCATCACAATATCATAATACTTCCATAGAAGCAACCCACAGTCGACACTCCTCCTTGGTTAATTGATGCTTGAATCAAACCACATGACAACCACTAGTTGCTCTAACATCAACAGGAAACCAGTGTTTAGATATAGTTAGGGATTCTGAAGAGGATTTTTTTCAACCTATAATGGTAGGTCGTGTGATTTTCTTTGGGTATTTGTTGTTTCATTTTTTATTTCTAGTTTGATGATGTCATTAGTTATTTGTGGTTAGGTCCTTGTATAAAATTTTTCTATTAGATTATTAACATAATTATTTTTTATGATCTATTTTTTGAGTGAATACCAATTTAGATATCCTTTATTGGTGTTTTTAAATTGTTTTTTTGAATCAATTTTCATTGGTGTCTACATTTCTACAACAGATTTCTCTAAAATATTAATTTCTAGTTTTAAATTTATATTGATCGTTGGATGAATATAGTTCCAATTGTTCCTTTTTCTTTTTCAATATAGATATCTTGGTCATTGATCGCTGTTGAAGAATTCATCTTCTTCATAATATTATAGGTATTATAATTTCATTTCCATTGTGAGTTAATATTTTTAATTTTCATTCCATGAATGTTTTAGGTGTGGTTATCTAATAGAGAATCTATAACAAGCTAATTTTAGTATTTTTTTGAAAATAATATGTTTGTTTATTAAAAATAGTTTAAATTGACATGTTACCTTTATAGAACCATAAACAAAAATCCTTAAATTATAAATAAAAAATAAAAAATTAATTATTTTTTTATACCAATCCATGATATAATTATAAATCACCCTTCATGTTTGTGGTTAAATTGACCCCAAAAACCATGTAATAGTTATTGTATGGTAATTAATATGAAGTTAGTTTTATTTTAATTTATTTATTACATAAGTATAATTATTTTATTTTGATTTTATTAATGTTGTAAATTTTTATTTGGAAATAGTAGTTGAAGAATATTAATGTAAAAGAAATATAATAATACGTTAATTACATAAATGAAATCATATATTATATTTAAATATTTCTTCATACAGAATAATTTTGGACATCCTATTGAGACTATGATCTCTAAAAAGTGTGATGGATGAAAATTATAATTTTTAAATTGAAATTATGTTTAGTTATCATAATTTTAGTTATTATTATGAAATAATGGTGGAGGGTTCCTATATAATTGATATGGAGTGTCATTTTCCCCAATACCCATTTCCTAGTGTGTGATAAATAAAAATATAATTCTCAAGTGTATCCAATGTAATGAAATAATAGATATGTTTAGTGAATTACCTAAAAATATTAAGGGTGGGTATGCATAATGTAAAATGAAATGAGGATGCATTTTATATAACAACAACCTTTTAATGAATTAATAGGAGAACACCAACCATATTAGAGTATTTATTTTCTTAAATTCAGTTACCCATTTTCTTCAACACATTGAAATTATTTGAAACAATAAAATGTTGAGTTTACCTTATTATAATTTTCTCTAACTTTCACCTATTATAATGAATATTTTATGTGTATTTATTTATATATTGTAAAAAATTAATTTTTTATTAACCCAGTAGGATGGACATGAATCGAAAATGGATGCACCCTAATCATTTAGCAAAAGAGTATGAGTATGAAGTAAAAGAGTTTATAAATTTTTCAATATATCATGAAGATGACCCTTTTAAAATCCCATGCTAATTTTTACATTGTTTTTATTGAAATAAAATTAGTCTAAATGAGTTGGAAGAACATTTTATTTGATATGGAATATATCAAAGCTATAAATGTTGGACTACAGATAGGAAAAGCTGAATATGGAAATTGGTTGGGATGATATTGTGTTCTATTAATCATTGGAAATAAATAAATTTATAAATGATGATCTAGAATATACAGAGGAAATGGAAATAGAAATTGAATATGACCTTCATGATTATCCAATGATGTTTGAGGAGTTAAATTGGTGTTCCAAGAAACCTTCTTATATTAGTTGTATTAAATACACAACATTATCATCTGTATGGAAGTTATCTAATTTGAAGGTTGGAAGCAGATGATGTGACACCAGATTTATAAGTGTACTTGGTATCCTAATTGATATGCTAAAAGAATTAAATGAACTACAATGCCAAATATATTATGCTAAATTATTTTTACGTTCAATGTGCATGATCTCTAAAAAATAGACGCTTGACTAAATTATATAATATAGTTTTTAAAGGACCATGAATCTCTCATAAAATTCACTATTTGTGGCATGGATTGATACAAGAAAAATGAATCATGTACTTCAAAATCTGAATGGAAGATTCCTATAATTCCATAGTTTAGAAGACTATATAGTTGTCCAAAATCTGTGAGATAATCAACATGGCATGTAGATATAAGAATTAAATATGGGAACCTACGTCATCCATTAAATTATTATCAATGGTAGAAAATTGATTATGTGTTTTCTTAATTTTTAAATGATCCTATAAACATGTGTCATGAGTTATCTAAATATAGAATAAATCCATTGGATTTAAAAATTTGTAATCATCATACATGGCATGTTATGTTGTTAAATTTTAAATTGATACAATTCTTATTCATAAAGAGAAAACACATTATTTAGTATCTTTTTATATCTAGACCAAAAAAACCTCGTAATCATATTATTTCCAATTTGTCTTAACTGATAGAAGATCTTAAATTGATGTGGGATACTTGTTTTACAATGTATGGTGCTCAAATAAAATAGTAATTCTCATTGAGGGACATGTTGTATGGAATGGTAAATGACTTCCTAAATTGTGTAAATTTATTAGCCTATATCATTAAAGGAATTTTAGGGTGTCAAATTCGCGAAAAACACACATAATCGTTCAGTAGAAACATTCCTCAAATACTATGATTTAAGGGCATTAGAATAGTTTACCTTGATGACATAAAACCCAATCCAAGATAGAATAATTCAATGGGAATATTGAAAAAGGTACGATACCATCTCAAGTAATGGGAGATCAACTGTACAATAAAGTAAAATAAATTTAAATAATTTTTGGTAAACCATTTTCCCAAAACCTTACAAAATAATGTTCGAAGAAGGGATCAATTTTCATTGAATTTCTGAATTGGAATTTTTATATTTCAGATATCATTGTGATGTCATTCTTGTAGAAAATCATGTATGTCATAGTGTTATTGGAAATTTACAAAATATTCCTAAAAAAATGAATGATGGCATCAAATCTTGGTTGGACTTGATTGATGTAATGCCCCGACCCTAGTTACCCAGAGTCGATGCATTATTTTTATACATTGGCATGATTGTTGGAAATCAGGTCCTGAAGGACCAATCAGTTTATCAGTCTTGGAAAATAGATTACATACATGAATGTTATATTACACTTTTTAACATACAAAACAACATGTATAATCCATTATGAATGCCATTATTCCCTTGGCTTAACCCTGAATATCAATCACAATACACGTTTTGGAGTCTTGGGAAAAATAAAACATAGAAAGGGGTGAGCTCAGATGCTCAATAAGGATAACAATACAGCAAAAACATTCATAAATAAGCATAAACATTTAAGGTAATGTATAACTAAAACAAAAGCATTTTAAACTTGAACTTCAGCATAATATGGAAAAAATAAAATGAATTAATACCATTTAGTTATTCACTTGGACATTCTACTAGTCGAATAATCACATGCAATATCACTAACCACTTTAATAATTTTGGAATTCATAATGCCAGACTATCATAACCACATAGTCAAGGCCTTGTACCAAAACTACAAATATTTTTTTGTCAAGGCCTTGTTCCAAGACACTAGTTTGTCTCATGAGACCTACTAATGCATCGAGGAGATATAGCAGGCTCCACCCGTCACTGACTAAGTCCAATGAATTTCTCATATAAAATGGTTTAAACATAACATAAATATTCATATTAAAACTAGCATACGAAAGTTCAATACTTTATCCATAAACCATGAATGGTATAAAAAATAACACATCCATAGTCAAACATATCACAAAACCATTAATATAATATGGAATATTTTTATCATAATAAATCATCTTCAAACCAGTTTAAAATCCATCAAAGGATGTTGACATATATGAAAATGATTTGTAAAAATATTTGAGAGAAATATCCCTTTTTCATGAAAACATTTAAAAGTCACACAATTTAGAAAGGAAGACATTTAAAGAAATTTCCGAATCAAAGTGTCACATTCCACTTTGAATCTTTTGAAAGGAATTAACATTTTAAAAACATTCATGTCCATATAAATAAATCCTTAAAAACCATTTTAAAGACATAGACATTAATGAGAATGATTTAGAAGAATACATATTTATAACATTTGAAATGATGTTTTTGTAAAAAAAGTTCCTTAAAATAATCCCTTTCAATACTCTTTCCTGAAACATGGACATGGATAATAAATATGTCCCATTAGATACTTACGTAAAAACAACCTCAGATAATAAAGAGATTGTGAAATTAACCCTTACCAATTTGGTAACTTACGAAACATACACCCCATGAAAGAGTTATCATAAACTGAATATGTAAATGCACATAAATTAAATTTTATTACACAAAGAATACAATTATGGGTAGTACATACACCACACAAAAGGTCATAGTGGAAATATGGCACGAATCTCATGGGAATAAGGAGTGGGATGAAAACCCCAAACCTTGCACTTTCTTTTAGTCGAGGGTATGTTTAACCTCTTGTATGAAGATATTAGTATTTTATTAAAGTATACCAAAACAATATTAGTATTTATGATATCATACATGATTCATTAATTACTTTATAATACCCATTTAATAATAATTTCTATGTTAAATAAACATTTCGGGTAATAATCCCTTTCTTTATCGTAAGTGTTTTAACTTGTTACTCTTAATTGTATCACTTAGACAAAGATTTAAATACTTCCAGAATATGAAACACGATTTATATATAATTTATATTTATAATATAAATATGTATAATAGACATATATACGAAATGAAAAACACCGTTTATGGAGACGGTAGTCCGTACGTACGCAGAAACGATGTTTCCGTTTTCATATCGTATTGAACAGAACTAAGTGAATAAGATATATATAACTACATATATATATATATATATCCAGTAGAATTATTATTTTATTTATTAAATACTTATTAGTAATATATATTTTATAATCGTCGATTAATGGTGATTATGGAATTGAATCTCATCGCTTCGTGGAGACGGTAATCCGTACATACGCACGAGGGACTATAATTTCCTTAAAGGTGTGGAATTGGATTGTATAGTAATTTTACAGAGACATTAGAATGTTATATTCATTATTTATATACATATTACTCATTATTATATCCATCAAAATAACATAGTGTTGAATAACAAATTACACCACGGCGTGAAGACGGTATGCCGTACGTACACATGCATGGTGACATTATCATTCATAAGATGGATAGAATTGTGAATATAGTTGTGAAATATTTATAATAACATCACTGTATATATAAAATACTTGAGTTATTATTTTAGAATAGAAATAACAAATAAAGAAGATGGGTAAGAAGAAAGGAACATGAAAGAGGGTGAGGAAATCATTACCTCTTCTTCGGCCTCTTCCTTTTGATTTGATCAAAAGGGATTCTTATGTTGTTTTTCTGATAAAACTAAGTCATTTAGGCTGCATTAAGGTAATTTTATAGGATATTTGTGCAGGGGTTGGATGAACCAAAAGGCTTTGAAGGTATGAATAATTGGTTAGAAGTGGTGTCCTTTTATAAGGGGAGGATGGACTCTTTAGAAAAAACTTGAAGTATTATTTTATAATTAATTCATATTCGGTTTATAATGGCTCCAAACTAGATTATTTGAAGTCTAAGGTGGGTATGGGTTGGAAACCACTCAACCAATAGGTTTTAGACAAGTTTGGGTCACTATTTTACCCTTATGTATTAGATTTAACTCTTCGTTAAATAGTTTGACATATAACATGTCTCTTTTTATTTTTATATTATATGGTTAATAATCTTAATATAAACTACCAAGAGACCCCAAGTGGTTCATTAATGACATACATATAATCATATTAGTCCTTCTTCCAAAACTTAGATTTTTAGGAATACTATATCAATTAATAATATAATACTTGTTTTAAAAACACCATTATGTCAATTTTGACACTATTTAATAATTGATTTTTGTTAAAGTCATAATAACTTTATTAATTCAAAAAAAATTCATTTAATCAATCCTAACATGAAATATTAACCAAAATAATTTGTGGAATGCATTAAAAGTCTCAAATTATATTTATTTCGGTATTTATAATATCAAATATTTTAATATTTCACTAATAAGATAATTACTGCATCATCATTGTGTCATAAATAAATTAAATTATTTAATGTCTAAAAATTATAAATAAGAACCATTATATAGGAAATATTTGTATCTTTCTAATTAATATTTATAATTGAATATATCTTATTTATAACCCTATATTAAAAATGTTTTAGTTATTAAACATTGATTTTAACTCTTTTAACTCTTCTTTTAATTAAATAATAATAAATGTCCTAATATAATCCAAGTGCACCTAAAGGGTCATATTTTATTCCTAATGTTGTTTTTGGTCGAATTACACATATCCAATAGAATTAGAATATGTGTTAGGGTAATAATAATATCATTTTTACCCTTAATTACTCTATTTACTTTTTACCGTGGTAAATAAAAGTAAAAAGTTACTATTCATCAAAAAAATATTTTTATCTTATTGAACCACATTTTACTCTTTGATATTAACTGTGTCTCTCATATTTTAGAAATTTTAATCACAGAAGCAGTAAAATTAAGTTTCATGTGAATTTTCAAATTCTCCTAGGAGATGGGTAAAAGACAGGTGAAAAGTTCAATAAAATTTTTATATATCTATAATTATTATAAACTGAATCCAATGAATTAAATTGACCTTATATAGGTATTATGTATTTATTTTGACCTAAAATAGTTTTAAATAAAATAAATATTTATTTAAATAAAAATTTGGTTTTAAACTATAACTTAGTGTTTTTCACTATTCGTCAAAAATTAAATGTTTTTAGAAAAATACCAAATATTTACCTTAAGCTAATTTTGATATTCCAAATTCAATAATAACGTATATTTTACCAAATTCAAAACATATAAGTCACATTTATTAATTTAAAATTAATTCTCGCTGTCAAAAACAAAAGGCGTATTTTTAAGAAATAATTAATATCAAAAGTTCGACACTTGTTTATGTCCAATTTCAAAGTGAAATTATTTACAATGACCATAATTAGATTAAAAGATAAAAATTTAATCTATTTATACTTCCAATCCATTAAAATGTATAAGTTAACACCATAAATTATTCTTATTATAAATGTTGTTTTCAGTTAAAATATAGTATTTTTCACTATTGACCTAAATATGAATGTTATCAGAAAAATACCAAAACATTATTGAAAATAAATTCTTATGTCCTGATTCTAAAGAAGAAGTTTATTTTGTCAAATTGAATATATAAAATATTCAAATATTTGATTTAAAAATGTTTCGCCATTAAAATGCGGTAAAATTGCATTTTCGGAAAAATACTTCTTTTATCTGAAAAAAATGTATTTGTTCTTACATTGTGTTTAAGAACCTAATAATATGAATTCTAAAATTATAAGGATTATATAATGTTCAAATTTCATTTAATACTATGCATAAATACTTTTGAACGGCTAGTTGTTGAAGTCATGGTGCGCTAGAACTCGATGTTGCGTGTAGTTCAAGTTATTGAATTACTTTGAAGAAATAATGTACTAGGAAATCTTGTGGTGTTACATTCATCCCTCCTTGAATAAATTTCCTCCTTGTAATTTGAAATTATTTTTCGAAAATAAAAGGTTGAAAATAGAAAATACCTTTGGGAAAAACCAAATCGGAAATTTGGTTAATAAAATTTAGTCTTAATAAGAGGAAAAGGGAAACGAAAGTGTCACCACCAAATTATGATCTTGATGAGAAGAACATTGGTGGAAATTAAAAAAATATAATTGGAGGAAAAAAATAAATATTTATAGGTAGTGATTGAGGTCATTAATCACAAACAAGTGTAAAATTAAGGGCCTTAAATTCATCAATCTATGATGATTTAAAATACTATCAGTTCAACAAAAAATATGGTATTAGGATAACAAATTTTGGGTTTTAAGATCCCTTCACTAAAGTATAAGAATTAATTTCTTCATAGATTACGAGAAGAAGAAAAATATATACTTGACAAGTAGAGTCCCATCCTCTAACTAATTTCTACCCCAAACCTATCTTTCACTCTAAAAGATAATAGAACTTAAAAATAATATTCTATTTATCCTATTCGTATAGGTTTAAAAAAAGAATTTATAATTCATCTACCTGATTTTTTTTAATAAAAGACTACATTATTCATTCCAGGACATCATGTGGGCCAGTGGTAGGTGATACACCCTTCTCGCCCTTCAGTTGCGGGTTCAAGTCTCACGACCTTGCCAGACGCGATGGGTTGCCGCCCGACCTCCGAGTTGTCCTTTGATAGCAATCCAAAAATAATCTCAAACATGAATTATCCAAAATAATTCTGTCCAAACTCATAGTCCAAAATTTATAAGGATGGTAAACACAATGGATATCCTTTTTTCCGCATAATAACATATGAACTCGTTCATCATGTATTCTTTTAAAACACTACAATATCATGAATTACCATAAAAACTTATTGATTACATTCAATATCCCTTATTCCTTATAGAATACTGGATATACTTCTTCTATCAAAAAATTTTGTAAACTCCAACAGTGATGGAATGTACAAATCATTAATCAGTTTCAAGGTAGTCAAGAATATCCAATATAATTTATCCAAATCAATCGTGTATTATTACAAAATCACTACCTCGGTATCAGAACCATATTATGGTTATCTTTCTCTTAACCATATATTTTCTAAACATTTAACCTGTTATTGAGTCACTTTTCTTGGTTCCACAAAATCTCAAGTCCTTAATGAAATAATACTGCATTATAATCCTTATATACTCCATAATTATTATAACCAGTATGTTATTAATACAACACTAAAATGACATAATTCTCTAATAACTACATAATAACTCTAATCATTCCTCCTCATCTGTGGTAGTATCATAACATGATTATTATCCAATATCATCATTTGGTGCATACTCTGATGATTTAGACATTGGTTTGCGTAGTGTCCCAACTCCTTGCAGATGAAGCATTGTACATTTGAAACCTTTTTCTTACCCTTGCAGTCACGCACATGGTGTCCTTTTTCTCCACAATTATATCAAACTCCATTCCCTTCAGGAAAGTTCCAGGGTGTTTCTTCCCACAGTTATCACATATGGCAAAATTCTTCTTTTCCCTCTTCCTTTTATCCATCTTTCTCTCTTCTATCCTTTTCTTCTCTTGCTTTCCTTAAAATCCATAGAACTCAGAGATTTATTTTCTTATCTTATTAACACATGATACTATTTCCTCATATTTTGAGAATACATGGGAGTTTATTTCTCTTCTAAATGTTCGCTTAATACCGTGAAAGATATGATCCTTCTTACTCTTTGGATCAAACATTTTGGTGGAGTTTACATTCATTCTATTGGGAACTATTTCTATACAATAGCATAAACTAGGTCAGTTTATGAATTGCAATGAATAATTCCAAACTTATAAAATACCTAATGTACATTGAACAGTTTATGGACATAATCCATAATCATATAGATGTTTTCATTGAGGAAGTATATACTCATAAACCCATCAGAATGATTTGTAATGAAAATGAGAATTATCCTAAGCATATCCCCTAGGAGTGTCATAACCAATAGTGCAACAAGGCCCGTTGTCATGCACCAGTTCCCGTTCGATTCTAGATCAAAGCAATGTTTTCAGGTTTTACCCCTAGGTACATCTATGCTAGAGCCGCCTCTACCTGCTCGTATCCAGACATGGACGTATTTGATTGGAAAACTCAAAAAATAACTACATTACCAAAATTCTAGGAATATCTTCCATACTAAATCTCAAAGTCTATCTTAAGTCTATGTGCTCTAATCAGAGTTTATCTAAATCTAACATCCATAGTTATTTCTAAACATCCTCTGATACCATCTGTAACGCCCCAACCCCAGTTACCCAGAGTCAGTGCATTATTTTAATACATAGGCATGATTACAAGGAATCAAGTCCCGATGGACCGATCAGTTTACCAGTCTTGGAAAATAGATTACATACATGAATGTTACATTACACATTATAACATACAAAACAACATGTATAATCCTTTACGAACGCCATTATTCCCTTATCTTAACCCTCTATATCAATCACAATACATTTCTTGGAATCCTGGGAAAAATAAAACATAGAAAGGGGTGAGCTTAGATGCTCAGTAAGGATAACAATATAGTGAAAACTTTCATATATAAGCATAAACATTTAAGGCAATGTATAGCTAAAAACATCCTTTTAAACTTGATCTTCAACATAATATGGAAAAAATAAAATGAAGTAATTCCATTTACTTATTCACTTGGACATTATACTTGTCGAATAATCACATGCAATATCACTAACAACTTTCATAATGATGGAATGCATAATGTTATACTATCATAACCACATAGTAAAGGCCTTGTTCCAAGACTACAAATAAGTTTTTTTAAGGCCTTGTGCCAAGACACTAGTTTGTCTCATGAGACCTCCCCATGCATCGAGGAGCTATAGCGGGCTCCACCCATCACTTACTAATTCCAATGCATTCCTCATATAAATAGGTTTAAACATAAAATAAAAATTTGAATTAAAACTAGCATACGAAATGTCAAAACTTTATCCCTAAAACATGAATGGTATAAAAAATAACACATCCAAAGTCAAACATATCACAAAACCTTCAATACAATATGGAAGATTTGTATCATAATAAATCATCTTCAAATAAGTTCAAAATACATCAAAGGATGTTGAAATAGATGAAAATTATTTGTAAAACTCTTTGAGGGAAATATCCATTTTTCATGAAAACATTTAAAAGTCACACAATTTAGAAAGAAATACATTTAAAGATATTTTTGAATCAATGTTTCCCATACCACTTTGAAACTTTTTAAAGGAATTTACATTTTAAAAACATTCATGTCCATAGAAATAAATCCTTAAAAACCATTTTGAAGACATGGACATTAATGAGAATGATTTAGAAGAATAAATATTTAAAACATTTGAAATGATTTTTTTGTAAAAAAAGTTCCTTAAAATAATCCCTTTGAAAACTCTTTCCTGAAACATGGACATGGATAATAAATATTTCCCATTAGATACTTACGTAAAAACACCCTCAAATAATAAAGAGATTGTGAAATTAACCCTTACCAATTTGGTAACTTACGAAACATACACCCCATGAAAGATGTATAATAAAATGAATATGTAAATACACATAAATTAAAGTTTATTACACAAATAATACAATTATGGAAAGTATGTACACCGCACAAAAGGAAATAGTGGCAATATTGAACGAATCTCACGGGAATAAGGAGTGAGATGAAAAACCTTAACCTTGCACTTTCCATTAGTCGAAGGTATGTTTAACCTCTTGTATTAAGATTGTAGTATGATATTAAAGTATACCAAACCCATATTAGTACTTATGATATCATACATGATTCATTAATGAATTTATAATACCCATTTAATAATAATTTCCATGTAAAAATAACATTTCGGGTAATAATCGCATTTTTTATCGTACGTATTTTAACTTGTTACTCTTGATTGTATCACGTAGAAAAAGATTTAAATAAATCCAGAATATAAAACATTATTTATATATCATATATATTTAGAATATAAATATGTATAATTTACAAATATATGAAATAAAAAAACAACTTTTATGGAGACGGTAGTCCGTACGTACGCATAAACGATGTTTTTGTTTTTCATATCTTATTTAACAGAACAATGTGAATAAGATATATGAAACTATATATATTTATATAAATATATATATCTCCCATAGAATTAAAATTTCATATATTACATACTTATTAGTAAAATATATTTTATAATCGTTGATGAATGGTGATCGTCGAAATGAATCTCATCGCGTCGTGGAGACGGAAATCCGTACGTACGCACGAGCGACAATATAAATTCCTTAAAGGTGTGGAATTGGATGGTATATTAATTTTACAGAGACATTAGCATGTTATTTTAATTATTTATATACATATTACTCATCATTATATCAATCCAAATAACATAGTGTTGAATAACAAATTACACCACGGTGTGGAGACGGTAAGCCGTACGTACGCACACATGGTGACATTATCATTTATAAGATGAATAGAATAATGAATATAGTTGTGAAATATTTATAATAACATCAAAGTATATAGAAGATACTGTATTTATTATTTTATAATGGAAATAACAAAGATAGAAGAAGTGGAAGAAGAAAGGAAGTTGAAAGAGGGTGGTGAAATCATTACCTCTTCTTCGGGTTCTTCCTTTTGATTTGATCAAAAGGGCTCCTTAAGTTGGATTTATGATCAAACTAAGGCCTGTAGGTTGAATTGAGGGAAGTGAAGAGGATATTTTGGCAGGGTTTTGCCGAGCCAAAAGGCTTTGATGGTATGTAGAATTGGATAGAAGTGGTGTCCTTTTATAAGGGGGAGGAGGGGCTCTTTAGAAAAACTTAAAGTATTATTTTATAATAAATTCATATTCAGTTTATAATGGCTCCAAACTAGATTATTTAATGTCTAAGGTGGGTATTACTCGAAAACACTCAACCAATAGTTTTTATTCAAGTTTGGGTCACTATTTTACCCTTATCTTTTAGATTTTACTCTTAGTTAAATAGTTTGACATTTACAATGTGTCTTTGTATTTTTATATTATATGGTTAATAAACTTACTATAAACAACCAAGAAAGACCCAAGTGGTTCATTAATGAAATACCTATCATCATATAAGTCCTTTTTCCTACCCATAGATTTTTAGTAATATTATATCAATTAATAATAAAATATTCGTTTTAAAAACTCTTTTATGTCAATTTTGACACTATTTAATAATTTCTTTTTGATAAAGTCATAATAACTTTATTAATTAAAAAAATCATTTAATCAATACTAACATGTCATATTAACCAATAAAATTTGTGGAATTGATTAAAAATCTGAATTTATTTTTATTTGCGTATTTATAATATCGATTATTTTAATATTTCACTTATAAGATAATTGGAACATCATCATTGTGTCATAAATATGTTAAATTATTTAATGTCTAAAAATTATAAATAAAACTCCATTATGTAGGAAATATTTTTACATTTATAATGAATATTTATAATAGAATTTATCTTATGTATAAACCTATATTAAAAATGTTTTAGTTATTAAACATTGATCTTAACTCTTTTAACTCTTCATTTAATTAAATAATAATAAATGTACTAATCTAATCCAAGTGGACCTAAAGGGTCATATTTTATTCATAAGGTTGTTTTTGGTCGAATTACAATTATCCAATAGAATTAGGAAATGTGTTAGGATAATAATAATATCATTTTTACCCTTACCCTATTTAATATTTACCATGGTAAATAAAAGTAAAATGTTACTATTCAGAAAAAAAATATTTTTATCTTATTTAACCACATTTTACTCCTTGATATTAACTCTATCTCTCGGATTTTTGAAATTCTAATCACAGAAGTGGTAAAATTATGTTTTATGTAAATTTGAAAATTCTCCTAAGAGCTGGGTAAAAGACGGTGAAAAGTTCAATAAAATTTTTATATATCTAAAATTATAATAAACTGACATCAATGAATTACATTGAAATTATATTGGTATTATGTATCTATTTTGACCGAAAATATATTTAAATAAAATAAATAATTATTTAAATAAAAATTCGGTTTTAAACTATAACTTAGTGTTTTTCACTATTCATCAAAAATTAAAAGTCTTCAGAAAAATACCAAAAATTTACCCTAGGATAATACTGATATTCCGAATTCAATAATGAAGTATATTTTACCAAGTTAAAAACATAAATGTTTCATTTATTAATTTAAAATTATTTCCCGCAGTCAAAACCAAAAGACGTATTTTTAAGAAATAATAAGTATCAAAATTTTGACACTTGTTTATGTCCAATTGCAAAGTGAAATTACTTAAAATGACCATCATTGGATTAAATTGTAAAAAGATAATCTATTTATACTTCCAAACCATTAAAATGTATATGTTAACACCATAAATTATTTTGATTAAAAAATTTGTTTTTTAGTTAAAATATAGTATTTTTCACTATTCACCCAAATATGAAAGTTATCAGAAAAACACAAAAACATTATTGAAACTAAATTATTATATCCCAATTTTAAAGAAGAAGTTTATTTTGTCAAATTAAATATATAAAAGTTTCAAATATTGGATTTAAAAAAGCTTCTCCATTAAAAGGCGGTAAAACTGCATTTTTTGAAAAATAATTCTTTTATCTGAAAAAAATGTATTCATTCTTAAATTGTGTCTAAGAAACTCATAATATGGATTCTAAAATTATAAGTATTATATAAAGTTCAATATTCAGTTAATTCTATTCATAACTGCTTTTGAACGGCTAGTTTGGTAAGTCATGGTGCGCTAGAACTCGGTGTTGCATGTAGTGAAGGTTATTGAATTATTTTGAAGAAATAACGTACTATGAAATGTTGGGTGTTACAATTTAAATCTGGATAATGGAAGAGTTGGAACTTGTGAAGGGTAAAAGGTGTATTTTCTTCCTCCAGTAGCTTACGCTCTACTTAGACAGGAAAAATTTCAATTTTCCCTTTTCCTCACTAGTGTAAAAGTTCCAAAAGTGACTTTATAAAGTATCAATAATTTCATGCCAATGTGTATTTTAAAATTACAAGGACAAAAATCACACGACATTCTTTTTTTTGATGCATGATTTAATGCATGCTTCTTTTTGTTGCATTCTACCTCAAAAAGTACATCATAATTTAACCATACTCTGCTTCATTTTAAAGGACATATACAATAAATTCGTATAACCAATGATGTTTCCTATCATGAATAAGGATATTTAATCATATTATGTGAATTAGATATGTTCATAACACCACCATTCTTTGATATATTGGTTCACCATATGTTTCACTTGGTTACACTGGTTCAACTATGTGGTCATGTCCATTACAAATAGAACTACCCCATTTAATTGTATATGAATATTTTGAAAGGGTATGTCAAGAATCGATGTTTTCCAGAAGGTTGTATTGTATAATTATTTATTAGTTAAGAAGTTATTGAATTCTACACTAATTACCTATTAGATGTTGAATTAATTGATATCCCAATATCTCATCATAGTAAATGCCTTATGGGAGAAGGGATTTATAGAAAACATGTTCTTATAATTACCTTAATATGGAAGGAGGAATCCCACCTTTACATATTACATAATAGTGAAGATATTGATCTATACATTGAATCCCAAAAATAAATTCTTAGATATATGAATCCATCAATTGATAAAGTATGGATATCAAATACAAAAAATCAATAGTTTATAGGATGGTTTAGAGATAATTTTTTAAGGATTTATCTGAATTTCTAAATTCAATTAACAAATGAAATCCATGGATTACTAGATGACTGAATGAAATTATTATAACTTACATTGGTTTTGTAACAAATGGTTATTTGTTCTATATAAAATAACATGATGACTTTAGTATGCTCCAAAATAATAGTGTTACCCTTGTGGATGAAGAAATGCACATATATGGTTCCAAGGATAGAGATCCAATTTTTGAAAATATGTCAAATTTTGGAATTATCGAGTAGATATAAAAGTTGGATTATTCAACATTTCAAGTTCCTATTTTCCATTAAAAATGGGTTGACAATATAAATGGAGTTAAAGTTGATTAAATGGGCTTCGTGAAGGTAAATTTCAGTATAGAAGGGGAAGACGATGAGAAATTTATAATGGAATTGAAATCCGTGAAATTATTTTATGAATCTGATCCAGAAAAGAAGAACTTTTCAATTTCCTTTTGGAGACTGAAACAAATGTCATGTCAGATAAAAATTCAATCAAGGAAAAACCTTTTATTGGGACATCACAATCTGTTCATGTCAGTCTTGCTGTATAAAATTTCTTAAATGATAGAGGGTACCACAAATAAGGGATTTGGATTCTTGATAGGTGATTCAAATCCATGATTCCTTTAAAAAAATAAAGAGAGTTCAATGATAATGTAAAAAGTTTTTTTTAATATATTATGTTTTTCCTCATAATATTAGGTATTCTCTACTGTATTAACATAATCTAAATTAAATATTCGAATACTCATGTTGATGTTTGTATGATTAAATCATTTTCTATAGAATTAATGTATTGTTTCATATTTTTGTTTAATTTATTTCATTTTATTATTACTCGCATAATAATTTTTTCTTATACAATTGGATTCTTTTGTTTGATTTGGGGTGGTCCATCCATCTTTAAGGCCTTTAGTCACTAAAACATGAACATAATTCTTCTCCCTGAAAACATTTTCACCCCTTCAGGGTTGTATCTATCACTTTATTTCAAGTTATCACTACTTCCTCTATAGGAAGCACAATACCAATTTCTCTACTCAATTATAGAGGTAAACATTATAATTGAACAAAAATTCATTCTGTAAATAATTATTGTATTTTTTCACAGTTATGATCTATTTATTTCTTTTTAGTATTTCTCACATAATAATTGTATTATTTTATAGGTGGATTCATTTATTTGGGCCGGGGTAGTATTTTTAACTTTTATTCCTTTCTACACCAAATCTTCCCCACACATATTCTCCCTCAAAACCTTTTTACCTCTATACTGTTTAATCAATCACTTTATTTTTGGTTATCTCCACCACTATTTTAGGATGAGAAAAATGCTACCACTTCTCAATTATAGAGGTAATCTTGATGTTATCACAGAAAAATAATTATCAATAGAATTAATGTAATATTTCTTATTTATGTTTAATTTATATATTTATATTATTACTCGCATAATAATTATTTTGATATACAAGTGGATTTTATTGTTCGATTTGGGGTGATTTATCCATCTTTCATTCCATTCTACACCAAAACATCCACATAATTCCTCTCCTAAAAACCATTCACCACAGCAGTGTTGAAATTTATCACATTCTATAAAGTTCCCTCCACTAATCAGTTACATAGGTAATCTTTATATTTTCTTATTAAAATAATTTTCAATTGAATTATTTAATTATTTCATATTTATGTTTGATTTATTGTTTTTGTACTACTCACACTAATGGTTTTCTTATACATGTGGATTATTTTTTTTCATGTTGATGTGGTTTGTTCAAAGCTGCTCATGCAGTGTTGGAAGTATGATAATAAAATTAATTAGAAATTGTGATAACATTGATAGTTAGGATTGGTTTGAGACATTGGGATGTGTCGGAATCGTCTGCACGTCAATCTGAGACACAATGTGGCCGATAAGACACCAAGTACTTATTTCTATTCAAAATTCAAATTAATTTTAGTAACAAATAAAACTAACATTCTTAAAACCAATAAAACATATTCATATTGTTTTTATATTTTATGATAATGATCCACAAATCATTTGTGACATGTAATAATCAACCACACCTTAATCTAATTCACAATATGGCTGATATGACTTAATGCATCTGTAATCAGTTTAAAGTTGAAATTTGACATTAAAAAGTTTTACTCATTAATTTATAAGAAAACATGATCATATATTTTTAAGAATTTAGGTAAATGATTCATAAATCATTTGTGAAATTTTGGATTTAGTCTCACATCAAACAGATACATGATGTGATCAGTATGAGTAAAAGTGTGTGTTTTATGTTTAAGATGAAATTTTAGTAAAAAAAGAAAGTGGAATACTCAAAACTAATAAAATACATTTATATTGTTTTTAAACATTAGGAAAAAAAATTATATGTGATTTAGAATTTTTAGGATTCAGCCGCACCTCAATATGATGCACGGTGCGACCAATATGACTCAAAGTGCATCTTTATTTTAAATTGAAATTAATTTTAGTAAAAAATGGACCTACTTAAAACTGATAAAAAACATTCATATTATTTTTATATATTAGAGAAAATATTAATAAATTATTTGATATGTTCATGATTCATCCACACATCAATCCAATGTACAGTGTGACAGGTATGACCGCTAGTGAATGTTTTTATAAAAAAAGGACATCAAATTTGATATAAAGTCATACTAACCTACTCAAAACTGAGAAAGTGAATTTAAATTATTTAAATTAATTAAAAAATTATCTATATGACATTTTTATATATAGGAATCAGTCGCAGCAAAATCTGATAGAAAATGTGATCAGTACATGTAAAAGTGTGTGGTTTAATTTTCAAATGACATTTTAGTAAAAAAGAAAAGTTAAGTACTCAAAACTAATAAAAAACATTAATATTGTTTTGATAAATTAGTAAAATGATCCATATGTCCTTTGGGATGTGTATGAATCAACTTCACCTCAATACAATGCACAGTGTACCTAGTATGACTCAAAGTGATCCTTTTTATTTAAAATTGTCATCAAATTTTGTAAAATGGACAATAGTCCAACCCAAATCCAAGAAAATACATTCAGATTGTTTTGATACTTTATAAAAATGATACATAAGTAATTTTTTATGCGTTTGAATCATCGATAACTCAATCCCATACATGTTGTGCATAGTATGACTCAAAGTGTTCGTTACGAGTATAAAATTGATGATTTATTTCAAAATGTGGCACTCACTAAAAACCAATCAAACATACTCATATTTTCTTGATAATATAAGAAAACTATTCATAAGTCATTTTTTATGTCTAGGAATCGATTTCACATCAATTAGATACATGATGTGATCCAAATGAGCAAAAACTGTGTGTTTCCAGTTTAAAATGACATTTTAGTAAAAAATACAACTCACATTCTGAAAACCAAGAAAACATATTCATTTTATTTTGATGCGTTAGTAAAATTATAAATATGTCATTTGGGACATTTTGGAATTATTCATACCTCAATCTGATGCACGGTGTGATCAGTACGACAAAAATTGATTTTTTTTATTTTAAAATGACATCAATTTCTGTAAAATTAACACCTTTTGTTAATTTATATCATTATATTATTACTAACATAATAATTATTTTATAATATAGGTGTTTTCTTTTTCTAAAGATGGGGTTTTTTGTATGTCAATATCATGAATCAGGTATTGATTAAATGATAAAGTAACATTGATGTTTTTGGATGTTTCTAATAATTTGTATTTATGTAATTGTATAAACCAATGTTTGAAATGACTATAATATAGTGTTTTTTCATGTGTTTGTGTTTTAAAAGTCATTTAATTTAAATATTACGTTGAGAAATATTTTTTTCATATATGGTTTGTTTCTGGTGATGTGGTGTGCTATTATGGCACAGTGCAGTGATGGTGCAATGTGCTATTACAACACAATACAGAATGGCCCTTTTTCAGCACTTTTAAAAGTACTAATAAATGATACATTATTCATTGATATTAAAATAATTGATAAATGTTTACAATATAGGCACATCTAAGAGAGCTAATAACAGGTCCTTTATCAATGCATATAAGAGCACTGATAAAGGAATACATTATCAGTACTTCTATGAGTGATAATAAAAGAAATGTTATCAGTACTTTTAAAATAAATTATAAATAGAGACTTTATTGGAACACTTTTTGTGAAAATAAAATACCAAGGATTTTAAACTCTCTCAAGTAGTCATCACTTTTCTAACACAAATAAAAACCATCTCTAGTATAGTTAAGGACCAAATTTGTAGTAGTGTTAAAGTAAAAATGTGTTTGAGGGGTTAAATTAAGTGGGTAAGGGTTAAAAAACACCCCTTATTTTACACCAATTATATGGAAATATTTTCACCTTATCTATTATAGGATTGATACATTCCAATTTTAAAAGCATATGACATTTTAAAAACATTCCTTTGGTTGACTCTTTTCAAAATATTATAAGCCTTCCACTCAACTCCCTTATAAAAGGTCACACCCATTTTATACTCATCACACCCCAAAAACATTATACAGCTAGTAAATTACAAAATAAATTCAAAACATCCACCCCATAATACTAGAATCCTTATACTGGGATTAAATCCAACCAATGAAGGCTCTTGGTTTAAACCAAATGAGGATACCTGAAGAAGTCGTAGTGATTTTCAAAGAGATTTTTTATTTTTTTTCTTTATCCACCATCATAAATTCTTATTAAAAAAATTATATAAAAAAATATTTATATAAAGTATAAATCTCTGTTATCATTTTATTTTAATAAGTTAAATCTATCTCCCCATCCATCAAATGGGCTACAAAATCATCATTCATTTGTACAGCGGACTTCCACCTCGCGAACTGATGTCATTCATTTTTACATTTCCACCTATCATGGTTTGTTATGATGATGGAAATAAATTATAATTATGAAATTTAAACATAATTATACATTTTTATTAATTATATCATATATAAAATTTTTACATTAAATTCTATAGGGGATACGGTAATGTGGCTCATCTATATGGTGGACTACCACCTCGTGAAGCGATGCGATTTCTTTTTCACTAACACTTGACATTTAAGGAAATAAGGTTAATGATAATGAATATATGTGATATAAATGACATAATTATTATATTAATAATATTTTTATTATTATTGAAATATAACATGTGATTTTATATCATCCCTTTTTCACTCACTAAAAAAGAAACAACATTATTCATTTATGTGTGGACTACCACCTTCACGAAGTGATGTCAGTCTCTTTTACTCACAACCCAACAAGGATCATATATAAATAAATTTATTTAGAAAACTAAAATTGTATATATTATATTATTATCAGCCTATATTGATAAAATAATACTTACCTTATTTCTATAATGATTATCAAGAAATGGAAAAGTTACTCATGCATATATACGACATACCCTCTCCATTATCATAGCGTACTTCAATTCGCAACCCCAAAAATAAAGATTGTTATTAAATTTATAACTGAAGTATAAATGTTATAACTATGTAATTATAATTATTCTATGGAGGTTTATATAATGAAAACATTGACCATAGTCAACTTACAAATTTCATTTTTGACACATAAGCTGAATATGGTAAAAAAGTATCACATAAATTTAATTAATTATGTAATTGTATATTACATGGTAATAAATTAAATAAAGACTAAAATAATCTTTAGATATTTTATAATGAAGTTAAATAGTTAACATATGTTTATTACTCAAGAATATAAAGGAAAATTTGACAATTCAGACTCAAGGTAAGGGACTTTGTCTCAATTTCAATTTATTGAGGCACATTCTAATGTTATGAACCTATATTAATTTAAGAGGTGTACATACAATAAATTTGATATTTTATATCATGAATTTATCTATTATCATTGATTTTAATTAATTTTTAGTTTTTTTATTTCATGGTGATTAATATTTCAATATTTCCAAAGTGATATGGTACATTTATATGTAAAATTCCCTTTTAATTCTTTCCTTCCAACACTTTATGTTACATGTACATACTTTTAAAATTATTTTATAAATAATATATATAACTATAAACTATTTATAAATTAAATTTTATGTATTTTTTTATCTTTATTTCTATTGTTTTTTAAAATAAATCTTTTTTCATAATTTGTACAGAATGTTTTGACAAACAACAAAATGAATGTTTTATTTTTAACAGACACGTTGATAATCAGTTTTCTTCAACCATATCCACTATTTGATTTTTAGATTCCCTTTCTTGATATCATGTTTACATAAATGAAATCCATCTTTATCTTTTTATGGTTAATTTTTTTATTGGAAATTGGTATTTAAAAGAAAATGGTATTTTTATCTAAATTGGTTTTTCATATGGGATTAAAATTTTTTTTCAAAGGGTTTTATGATGAATTTTTTTATTCAGAATATTTTAGTTTAGAATTATATAAAATGGGTGAGCCTGATGTATCTTATATGAAGGTTTGATTCCATTATAGATCATGAAAAATAGTTAATCCGGATATATCATATATGAAGTGCGAGCGACATTATAGCTCTCTAATGCATTGGATAATGGTTATATTGTAATTAAACTATATAGTTATTACAATTTAACAGGGTTTGAATGGGTTTTATGATTATGATTTTCTATATCCCCAAAATGGGTTTTTAATTTCTTGTTATGGGGTTTAAAGGATGTCTCTATGAAAAACATGTGTTTTTCATTTTAATATCTTTTAATTCAGACACTAAAAGAACAATTAACGTAAAGGTAAATGTTATATGAGTTTTCCTAATTTTCACTAAACTAATGGTTGTATTTATTTTTATATTTCTTACTGAACGTTTTTTTATCAAACAATTTCCTAAAATTGTTTTATAAGGTTTGAATATGAGTAAGGTAAAGGAAAAAAGTCATGTTGAAAGTCATTCAGATTTTCCATGAAAAGAGGTAATGCTCCATTTTAACATATAAATATTATGGGAAAAAATAAACTAATCAGATGTGTCCGATTTGTATTATATGGGTTTTTATGTATGAGTTATTCCCTAATTCTCTAAAACACTAAACCTAAAATTATCCTCAAAAGTAAGATAGTGAATTCTTTAATTAAAACGTGATATTATGAAATGTGTATATTTGGGTCATTATAGATTTTATGAGAGGATGGTTTAGATTACACTAGAGGTTAGTATAACATTAAAATAATTCCCTTGAATGATTCAACCATATGGATAATTTGAAATGATATATCATTATAGGATTAACATGTTTATTAATCTAAACTATTTTTGTTCAGAATTTTTTTCATAGAGGAAATAGGGAGGTTTTATTTTGATGGAACAAAGAGAAAATTATCATTTCAAATGTGAATCATGATATGGCTAAAATTGTATTAGAATTGTTTTTTGCAGTGATTGATTATTTGACACAATATATAAATGGATGTGTTATCAATTATAGGGAGTAACATGGTAAACCGTGAAGGAACATGTCTATAGTAGATAATTTCATAAAGAAGTAACCACAAACATTCAGTGTATCATTTGACCTTGTGTTAGATGAAGGATGGATCAATACTCTAGAGAAGTTATTCGATGTTTTGGGATATCAAAAAAAATGAATCTATTTACATTTTCATTTTGAAGTTGAATTTGACTGATGGTGGTCCTAGGTTATGAATTCCTAGGAGAAATATGATCTTCATTTTATGTAATGAGATACATTTAAAAATATTATCCTTAATAAATATTTCCCGAAGTTTGGTTGCATTGGATGGATAAACAATCCTTAGTATTAAAGTAAATGAAATATGATTTAGTGGTCACCTCTGAAAAAAATTCACAATATTAGGCAAGTTTGTACTATATTTTGGTTGGTAAATAGATAGTATAACTAAATGATTTTAATAAAGATTAATTCCAATCATGATAAGAGCATTGGTTGTATCCGAATTTGAAATTTATGAGAAATTATTTCATTATGCTATGAAAGTTGAGATGGATTTATCCAATAATTATCTTCTAAGAGATGAAAAGTGTAAGAAATTGTCAAAATGGTACTAAATAAAGAATCATCCAGTTAAGAAGTTTGGATGTAAGCCCAAAAAATGTTCCAATTGCATCAAATATACATTTCTATGAATGTATGTAAGGATGTAAAAAGTGTTTCAATTGTGCGGTGTTTGGTCACAAGGTTTTTAAGTACAAATAAAAGAGTCTTAAACATTCCAAGAATGAGATAATAGAAATACTATCAATAGTGATGTGTTTTAGCTATAATGAGTAGGTACATTACACTAATGGGTGTAAAAGGATACTAACTTGAGATGGAAGTCGTCATGATTAGAATAAAAAGTGTTGTAAAAATCATTTTTCAGTTCTACAGTTGATGTTGGGTAATCTGGTGATGTAGTGATAGCTCTTGGGAGCTCAGTATTTCTCAGAGGCTGATTATAATCTCAATGTATTAGGAACCCATCTTTTGATGTTTTAATTAATGGAAATAAATTGAGAGACATTTATTTATCATTCCTAGATATCTTATTTATATATTTTGGTTTAAAAGATAATTGACGAATTATTCCGTTACATTTTATATTAATATGTTTAAAGGTACTGATAAGGTTTAGAGTTAATATGATCATTAATGACATTATAATAATATTAAAATAATATTATTAGAGTTTTTTTAAAAGGGCTGTATTGAGAACCATAATAAAATGGCGATAAAATAAAACAACTTATTTTAAATATTTCCATAATTGTTTTGGGAACATTATATGAATCATATTAACATATTTGGAAAAAAAGGACAACCCACTTGTTGGGTGAGAACTAGTCGCATCTGGAGAGGCCAAGGGTCTTGAAAGAATAACTAATGTTTGATAAGTTTTTAGAACCTATCACTAGACTATGTGAATTCTGAGTTAACATGATATTTTTTTAGACAAAAAATTTGAAAAAATTAATATTAGTGATGAACCATTGGTGTTAATTTTGAGTATTAGAGATTAATTTATTAAATTATATAAATTGTGCTAACCATACTGGTTTTCAAAAATATTTAGAGATAGATGAAAATAATTGCCTAACATTTATGAGAAATTTGATATGTTAAAAGTGAAATTTAGTCATTTAGGAATAAATTTTCATTTTTTATATTCATTATATAGAGTAAGGGAAGAATTGAAATTTTATCAAAGCACAACCAAATGATTAAATTTTTATTATTAAATAGATTTTTCTCAAGTAATCCAATTTTCAAATATTCTTAAACTTCAAAATAATTACTCAAAATTAAGTAAAGGATCCAAGACAAAAACCCTATTAAGTTCATATCTAATGAATAATATGATCTTTTATATAATCAAATATTTTTGTTTTTTATTCCTTTACCTTTCCATTGACCATTCACTTTTTTTGACCAATGAACTCAATCACTATATAATTATTTATTCATTATTCTATGTCCAAATATTTGATTTCCACTTATGTTTTCCAAATTGGAAACCTTGTTATATGATATTTCATATGTCCATTTTACTAAACATTCCCACTTATAAATATGAAATTTTATTAGCGATTTTTATAAGGGATCACAAAAATATATAATTTTCAAATATCCATCCTTTGATTATATAAATAAATTTTAAATTGTAAGGAAAAAATTTATTTAATGGGGAGGATATAATATCCCAAAAGTTAAGAAGAATAAAATTATGTTTGGTAGCACAATGTAGGAAAACAACTAATCTTAGATGATAATTCAATACCCTAAACTATAAGATATATTTATTCACGTCAATTACTTGTAATGAACACTACATTGTGTCCGAACGAAACATGATACTCTCTTAGAATGCTATTATTTAGTGTTATAGTCGTAACCTAGCAATTAAAATGGAGGGTATGAACAGGATAAAGAAATTACTAAAATATAAATTTTATACACATACATATGTTTATATCTATTATAAATAAAATAAGAATCATTTAAAATTATAAAAAAATTTCTTGAAAAAAAATATTTTTCTAAAATAATTTTTAATCAAAAATTATATACGTAATTTAAAATAAATAATTAAAAATTATTTAAAATTTAATTGAAAAAATAAAATTCATTTTCAAAATTAGAATACAAAAATTATCTTATGGTGAATTGTTAGGATTTTTCTATCAAATGTCATTTTTTGATTAATAATGACAAAAACTATATTTTAATTAATATCTGCCTATTTTAAATTAATCATAATGTGAAATTATAATTTAATTTTTTTAATTAAAATATTTTAAATTTTATATGAATAAATTTAATTCATGTTATTCTATTTTTTTTCTTTTTGATTACTGATGCAATAACATTGTGAACTTTTGAATATTTTCTCTTTTAAAATCTACATTCCTATTACGTTTTAAGGATTAGTTTCGAATTAAATTTTAAAACATATATGAATTAAATTTATAAAAATGGTTTACATATTTATAATAAAAATAATTTATAATTTATAATAATTTCAACATAATTTTTTGCCAAAATGATTTCTAGAAAGTGTATAAATTAATTACTGTGGATAAGGTAAAAATGGATTTATCGACGATTAAACTAAAATGATATGTGTTTAAAATGATCCAAAAACATTCCCAAAAAAATTATAGAAATATTTCGTCAATATATCTTCTATGTCAGATAATGGCCCATTTTGGAAGCTTTTTTCTGGATAAAAACGTTGGTATGATTCAATGTTTTCAAAAAATTACAAGTGGGTAACACACCTCACTTATTAAAGTTCTCCCCTCTCCTCTCTTATTCACACATTTGAAAAGAATTATATTGGACAATAACTTCCCAAATAACCTATAAAATTACCTAGACTCGACTTATAATCACTATTCTTGGGATAAAGTTGACTTAGTAAGGCTTTTTGTGGAATCCTAAGGGATACCTAAAGAAGATGTAACATTATTCAACAAGAATTTTCATTTTATTTCATTATAAAAATTTTAAATTCTTATTAAACCATAAATATATAGTAATATAAGTATATACAATATAAATAGATGTTATTACATTGGTTGCATAACCTAGATCCTTCTCCACTTCCATAAAATGTGTTGGGAAATCCTCAATCCTATGTACAGTGGGCTTTCGCCTCGTAATCCAATTTCATTCATTTATTCATCACCACCTATCATGGTTGGGTATAATGATTGATATAAATTATAAACACATACATTATTTTCAAAATATCATACATATGAATTCATTATTTTATATATATTTTTTTACATTCAATTTCGTATGGGATACGATAACATTGGTGATATCTAAACATACTGGCACCTCAAAAAGAAATGTGATTTGTTTTTCACTAACTCATTACATGGAAGGTGATAAGGTTAAAAATAAATAATATATGTGACACAAATGAAATTATAATTATATTCATGAAATATTTATTATTTTAATGATATAATATATCATTTTCTTCCTTACCATTTTCACTCATTGAAAAAGTGATAACATTATTAATGTACTTTTAGACTACCACCTTCACGAGTTGATATGATATTCTTTTCATGACCATGCCTCATGGATTTTATATATATGTATATTTTTAAAAACCAATATGTTATATATTATATTACTGTTATTATAAGAAGAAAAAATATTACTTAAATCTTTTCCATAATAATTGTAATTAAACTGAAAAATTACTCATTGATATATATATAGACTACCGTCTCCATGATAATAATGTACATAATTTCTCAAAACCATCATTTTTGATATGCCACAAATTTATAATTAATTTATAATTATTATTTGGTAAATGTTTTAAATAATAACCTCTATGACCATAAAAAACCTACCAATGTCATTTTAGACACATAAACCCAAATATGGTCAAAACATCTGATCTAAACAAAATTATTTATGTAATTTTATATAACATTGTAATAAGTAAAATGAATTAATAATAAACATGAAAAATGTTCTCAAGAATTTAAATAATTAACATAACTTTATTATTTAGGAATATATAGACACACATGACAAGTCATACTTAAGGAAAGGGACTTCATATCCATTTTATTTCTTTGAGATTTATTTTTATATTCCTCATATATATTAATTTGAGAGTTTTATATAATTACCCATTGACATGTTACATTAGTAATTTATCTATTATAATTATATTTAATTGTTTTTAATGATATTCTTTCATAGTTATTATGATTAAAATATTTTCAAATTGATAAGGGATATTTCAATAAAATAATTCTCTTTTGACATTTTCCTTCCAACTCCTTCTCTTCCATGTCCCTGTTTTTAAAATAATTCTATTATAAAATTTATATTTAAGTAAAAGAATTATAAATCATATTTTATCTATTTTTTACTTTGTTTTCAATGGTATTCAAAATGTGTCTTTTTTATTCACTTATAATAAATATTTTGAAAAATGACAAATGTAATATTCTATCATTAATATACATGATCGAAGAAACTTTTATGTTTCCATTGAAATTATTTTATTTCTGGATTCTATGGAAACATTTTGTGTTTTCATAAATGAAAAAAACCCATTTCTCTTTTTTGGGTTGTTTTGTATTGAGAATGGATTCTCAAAAGAAAATTGTCTTTTTATCCGGATGAGTTTTTCATATATGATGAAAATAGTTTTTTTCGAAGGGTTTAATGAAGAAATTTTATTCTTCATGATATGGTACTTGAGATTTATATGGAATGTGTGGCCTGCTATATCTTATACGAGGGGTTGCGCCACATTATTAATAACATTTCAGCTTATAATAGCTTATATAAAGGGTTGATCCCTATTATATCTCATGAAAAATAGGTGATCCTAATATAGATTATATAAAGGGTTAGCTTATTATAGATAAAAAATGAATTGGCTACTGATTATATCAAAATATGTACATATTATTATTAGAATTATTTTATCAAAGAATTTACGAATATCATTCTCTAATCAACAAAAATTGTTTTTAATAACATGTTATGGGTTTTAAAGGCACTCTTTAAGAAAAATATGTGTGTGTTTTTCATGTGAAACTGATTTTTTTTTACCCTCAATTAAAATAAAAGGCAAAGGTATTCGTAATATGTGTTTACTTATTTTTCATTGGACTAATTGTTTTCTTTCATTTTATATCCCTTATGAGATTTTTTGTTCTTATCCAAAATTTTAAAATGTTTTTCCTAAGTTTTAAGTATTGGTAAGGGAAAGGAAGAAGTAATGTTGAAACGCAAAGATATTTTCCATGAAATGAAATAATGATTTGTTTTAAAAAAATAATATAATGTTAAAAATGGATACAAATCAGATGTTTCCACTATGTATTTTATGGTTTTGATATGTACGAGTTAAAGCCAAATTCCTGAAAAATATAAACATGAATAGACCATCAAATGTAAGAGAATGAATTCATGAGTTAAAACTCTAGATATTGTAATTTTTATGTTTTTTTCATTATATAAATAAATCATAAATGTCAATTTAGCAAAATATTATTTAATTAAATGAAAATACCTAAAACACTTTTTATTGAAAAATATATCTAACATCCTTGAAATGTTAATAATAGGTTTTCTAATTTCAAAATAGTATTTTTATAATTTATAGTATCAGTAATTAATGAAATATTTTATTAACTAAAAGTTTTTACACACCTATATATAATTATAATAATGTTATAAAATTTATTGTTTTGCTAAAAAGTTTAATTTTTACTATTCACTCAAAATTCAATAATTTTTTTTACTATTATAGTACTGTTATACTCTTCCAAAAAATTATTTCAATTTTGATAAATTTAATTTAAAATATTTATAAATTTATCCTATAGATGAAAATAAAAATATAAATTAAAACTACTATTATTTAAAAATGATTATTTTAAACATGAAGTTTTTTAATATTATACCATATCAATTTACAAATTAAATATTATTAATGTGAAATTTTACATATAATAAAATTTTAAAAAATCCTTGTTTAATTTATTAAAATAAAATATGCAACCCTTAATAAAATAGTTATTTGAAAAAAAAATTATTCTTATACTAATTACGCTTTTACTAAAAAACATTAAAATTAATTTAATTATTTTCCATTATTTTGTTTTTATAATCCATTGATATTAAAATATATTTTTTTATTTTATAAATAAGTCATGACATGTTTTTATAATAATAATATTAATATGTAACTCATATATATATATATATAACAAATAAATTCTATATTTTTATTTCATAGTGAGATAAATTTTTATAAATTACTACTAATAATAAATAACTTTTTTATAGATATTGCATACATTTATCTACAATCAGTATATTATCAATGGTAATATTCCCAATGAACATATTTATAATAGATATATTTTTTCATAATATATATGACTTTGAATTATTAATTCCCTTATAAATTCTTAAGTCACACTTCTCATTTTCAAACTCTTTATTTAGATATCAGAACGTGTTTTCACCTTAATTGATTTTATTCAATGTTTTTTGTTTCCTTTGGTTATTATTGATACTCAACACTGAACCTGATCTAGAAAATCTCTTAGTGTTGAAGATTGTATTCTTATCCATTTACTATATGGTTTTAATTTATGCAGTTTTAAATGATGTAATGATATAATATGATTAATACTTAGTTTCATCTACTTTTTGTAATGTTTTACTATGAATAAATAATGTTTTGTTAGTTTTATTCATACATTTTTTTGAATTATTTCCTAATAATTTAAATTAATTTGAAACAAACTTTTTAATAACAAACATATAGTTAGTGGAAAGAATATCTTTCCTATAAACATGGGTAATTACACTCATGTTTATGTCATTAATTTCTTGTAGAAGGATCTAGGTATTTTTCTTTATTGATGGAACTATTAGTGATTTCATGTTCCATACCATGATTTTAACTAAAATTAATTTTATATTTAATATATAAAATATTTTCAAGGTATTTTCCATTACACTCTTACAATTAATTTTCACAAAATTGGGGTTTCTATAACTACATGATTAATTGTTTTTTATGGAAACAATGAAAATAATGTGCTTGTCTAAATGCAATTATTTATCATGAAAAAATTTATGTGATTATCTTGGGTGGATTTTTAATAATTTATAATGAATAGGATCATGTTTTTATAACATTTTCAATATCTATGAAAAGTTTTGATAATATTAATGTTAACATGTTTTATTTTATAATTGTTTTATTTTTATCTCATTCTATGATTTTGAAATTATTCAGTTTTTTTAAATACTGATTATTTCTTAATCTTAATAATTTCTTTAAAAGTATTTATCCCTATTTTCATTTTTTTATATTTATATGAATGTTATATTTTTTATTCCATCAATGATAAGAACCGTGATGTTACATATGTGGAATTATATTTTTTTATAATGAGTTGTTACTATTATGCCATTTATATTATTTAAAAGTATTGTATTATCCATTGATATTAAGGATTATGTTTTGAAATTTTTATGAATACATTAAATTGTTATTTTGATAAATGATTAATTAATTACATACCTCCATTTATATTTAACGGGATGCTTTTTGTATCAAAGTGTGAAATAATTTGTTGTTTAATTCACTAGTTTAGGATCATTCTTTTGTTGGATAGTGGAAATCATTAGGATTCTGATCCATGTACAGGTTTTTTCATGAAACTCTCTATCCTAATGGGACCTCTTCTAAACTAGATATTTGGACTAGTGTGTAACCATAATAACAACTGCATTAAGCGAGGATCTAGTGTCTAAAAATAATAAGTATTAATTCATGCATAGGAGGCCATAAACAAACAATAATCTATAAAAATACAAAATTTACAACAAAAAGAAATATAACCATCAATGAAATGAAAACCTAAAAATTACTAAAAGGAAATTGAATATTGTGTATTCATGAGGAACTAGAAATATAATAAAATTTTTTGTAGATAAACTTATATGGAATGTAAATACATATTAGTAAAGCATTAAAGAATGAAATAGATTTGATAATGTTAAATAACATCATCATTGAAATTAATCCACATATGATCTCTAATAAAAACCATTGTAATCTAGTAATATTAACATGAATCTCTGTTGGATATACAACCATTGATGTCACCTCTAGAATATGGGTCCCATGAACAATCAAAATAAGTGTAGGATTGCATGCCTGTGTAGGGTAGAACGTAAAAATACCTAGTAGGATACACTAAAAATGGAGGAAAAAACATATTTCAACCAAGAAATAAATATGTGTGGATATTACCATATATTCATTATGAATCTAACCACCAATAAATTGAATAATTCTCATATTCACCTCCCAGATAATGTTTATATCTTAATGGAAACCCCAAATTCATGACATGTATTAAGACCTAAAACCCCTAAACTTTCAAGACATTGAAACAAACATGAGACCCTGGTATCTGTAGTTAGAGATTATTCCTCACTGATGAAAGTGGATGTTGAGTTTGGGAGTACTGACGCTTATGGAAGTCCCAACCCAAGAACATAATATAATAATGAATCCATGGATTAAGGAATGTTCCCTGACACATTGAGGTGTACCTGAAAATTATCTATCATATTAGAGAGTGTAACATATCATTATTCTATCTATTGGGGAGTAAAAACCCTAATTTTAATATGGACGGACTACACCTATACTCATTTGGGAGTACTGATTTTGTGGTTCTCTCAAATCCTTACACTAATCATGTCATTTCTATAATGAATATTTTACCCCCAAACTTCCACAAAACTTTGAAACTGAACTATAATAAAAAATAAGTTCATTCAATTATGATTTAATTATAAAAAATCATAATAAACTATTAATTTTTCTAATTAAAACACCTAGGTGTTAAGATAAAAAAAATAAAAAGAAAGGGAAGGTTACATGGTATATTCTACTATTAGACATGGTGTGTGAGCCCTGAGTTATATATGGGTGCATACTGTCATAGTATTGATAGGTCATGCCCACTAATAAAAAATACCCCTTTGTTAACATGTTGTGTGAGACTCTGATTTTTTTGGGGACTATACCATTGTGTTCTATAGTCATGTGTCCCACTGACATAGGTTGTTCCCTACTCAACAAAGAGTTTTTTTTCTATAGGAATGGTCTAATTTATAACTTTTGACAACCTAATTCATGTTTATTTCTACACAGGGTATGTGAAAAATGTTGAAACACTATATGATATTTAAATTTTTTCTGGAAACATTAACCACCTACTGAAAATATTACATGACCTTTTCTTTGATGGCCACACATGATGTGATTATGATTCCAATTTCAGATACCATACCCACATGATTCATCTTTTGATCCTGTAACGCTTATCATTGATATTTCCACCATCTATGTCCAGCATGTTGTACATACAATTGACACCACTCATTCCACTACCCATATTTTTAGAATTCCATCTATTGTGAATCATCACCTTTGAGAAGTTTTAACTAAGTCTCCCCATCACCCCCATGTTGTTCACGAAATTTTTTCTACCATCTAACCAAATACAGGTGATCATGATATCTACACCATTTTACCTATATCACTATGTTATATTCACTCTTAAATAAAATATCCAACATAAATGACTAGTGATGGTTTAACCAAAATGAGATATTATGTTGAAAAATAAGTGATTTGAAAATGGGTTTTCATTGTAATGGAGATATCAAATCACTTACACACCCCTCGTGCGACTCACTATTGAGATTTAGGAAAGAGAGATAGTAGAAAGAAATTAATCAGAAATCATCCATAAGTTATAAAATCCATTCATTTGTAAACTATTAAATTTAAAACAATAATAATAATATAATGATCTTAATAATATTCATAATGAAAAAAATTATATAATAATTAGTCACCTTATAAAAAAGTATTTAAAAAATGATAAAATCAAGAATAATAACTAAATAGTAAATTGGAGCAACAATGATGGGGTAAAATAAATTAATATAATAAGTCATACATTCACGGTCCATCATGAATTCTTTGACAGATTACCTCAATTTTTAATATTGTGGAACCTGCATAAACAATGGGGATCTAGAATTTCCTTTTATGGATTCTAGTATAGATGACTATTCCATTAATTAGATGATTAAAAATCTATCTTTAGAGGTAATGTTTTGGTTTTTATTGATATTCCAAAAATTTATTTAATGTATTAAAATAAGCTAGGTTTAGGTATGAGAACGCAAATAAATAAATCATACTTCTTTTAATTAAATCCATTATCTAGACAACAACAATATCATTAGAATTTCTATTTGGGGTTCTATTTATGAAATATCAATGTTTTAATTCACTCACATGTGAAATGAAAAGTACTATATTTGATTATTTTTAAGTATTATCCATGGGAATTTTATACTATAAATCGATCAAACCTCATAAACAAATAAATATTTTATATAAATATTTTGAAGGATACATTTTTAAAATACGGTTACTATATACTCCATGCCTACATATATTTTTATCTCAAAAATGTATAACTTTCTCAAAGGGGTCATGATATAAATCTCACATCATATTTTTTGAACTCCTTTGAGCTCTTTAAATATTTCCCTGCTTCCAGAAGACACATGCCAATAGTTTTACTCTAATGTTTTGTCTAAAAATTACAATCAATCACTACTGGGTTGTCTAAAAAGATGTTGTTAAGCTTGACATCCAGATATACCCATTCAATGATGTCTGATAAATCATAAACACATATCCTCAAAAGTGAAACATGTAATGTTATCACCTGGTTCAATCTTGGCAGTGATTCTAGGAGTAAAACCTACCCACCAAATGTGGGATCAAGAATGTAATGAGAAACCTTAAGGATAACTTTATCCGTATATCAAATATCATAGATCCTATTTATTGCGAGAACTCCAAGAACACATGGCCTCTTTACTCAAACCCCAAAGGCCATTGTTGTCAATCTGGAAAGGAATATTTAGAGTTATATATCTTCCATGAAGATCCCCATGATATTTTTATATTTTTATCTTTAAATAAATTTAATTTCATTCATATATTCTGATACATGCAAATTCAAGTATAAATGAAATATAATATTGTGTATCTTTATAACCTAGAACATTAGTTGGAAGAATTAATATTAATAAACACTTTTCGAATATATATATATATTTAAATTAGGTATTTTGATAAATTAGTTCTCAATATTTGGTAAATTATTTATATGCTTCAAAAATATATTTTTCCTTAAAATGAATTTTATTAAATTTCTTGAGTAAATAACTGAATTAATTTCTTATAATTTATTTTTTAAAAAAATTTAAAATTCACTTTTGATAAAATTATATTAAACCTAACATAGGGTGAGTTATTTTTATTTTTAGAAATGATTTATATTTCAGTGAATAGTTTAAAAAAATTAATTTTTCAAATACCTACATTTCACTATGTTTTTTATAAGTACCATTATATTTTTGATTTACGATTTAAGTGACATAATATCCATTTTATTTATAATATTTCAATTAATTCCTTTTGAATCAGTAACATTCAATATTTTGATGTAAATTAATTATTATACTTAATAAATTAATATTTCTTACAATTATATTTATTTTCATTCTATATATTTATTTTGAAATAGATTTTATACAATTATATAGATTGAGTATTGAAAAATTGACATCATCTTTGGAAAAATGATTTAAATATTTGTCTTATATGTCCCTTTTATAATTTTTAGTACGGATAGTTACCATGTTAAATATTGGTCACCTCTATAAGGGTAAAATGGGTCAAATTGGGTTAAAAACATGAGATAATGTCTCAAAATCAAAACAGAACATGCCTTTAACCTAATTTATGGGTTTATTTCATCAATTGCGCTCCATTCTAGAATATAATGCCACATGGTAACTTTCTTATTTTATTACGACCATTATATTAATTTATAGAAAGAATAAGTACAAAATGTCACTCCAATGAATTTTATATATCAAAAATTACTACATAAGGATAAAATGGGATAAGTTTGGTTATGAATGATTGTTTAAATTATATATTTTTTATTTTAATTTATTTAAATATTTAGTGATTATATAATTACCTTAAGAATGTACACAATATTGATATAGTATAAAAACAATTAATAAAAAATAAAATCAATGATTTTAAAAATATAAAAAGTAATAAAATTTGAGAGAATTATTTTAAAAATAAATTTATATAGATAAAGATAACATATTTTATATTATTTAAATTTTTAATATTCATAATAATTTATTTTCCTTTTTTTCAATGTCAAATTATGTGAATAGTTCATAAAATGACATTAATAGAATTTTACAATAAAAATATTTTAATAAATTATTTAAAAATAAAATAAATAATTAAGGAGGAAAATTATGGTAATAAATGTTATAAATGTGATAGCTTTAAAATTTATTAGCCAATTGTTACCTTACCATAAAAAATAAGAACTTTTAATGTTGAAAATTTTATACCACATTTAAGATTTAAATTTGTTAAAAAAGGGGTTAAACCGAAACCTAATGTTTAAAATGACACCAAAACATATATAAATTTAATTCCATAATTTTATTTTTACCTTACCCTATTTTTATTTTAATCTATTTCCATTTTTGAATAATTTTTCTGGATAATGACTTATTACATTATAATCTTTTTTATAATTCGATGTGTGTCCTTTACCTTCCTTATAAAAGGAAACACCTTCCATATTTTATTTACACCACCTTGAGCCATATATCTCAAAAAATCCATAGTAACATCCCTATGAAACATCCATAGACAATTTATAGGGGTGTTGATCTTCTGAAAAGACCAACCCTATAATCCTTAAGAGGAACTGTAAATGAGTTATTTCAAAGAATATGTACTCGCTTTCACTAATCAATTTATTTTTTTACTTATTATATTACCATATATATATATATAAATTTATATATATTGTTATTTATGTTTTATTTATCATAAAAAATTAATTAAGTATCCATAATATTCATAGATTTTTTAAGATTATGAAAACACCATTTCTATTATCATTTCCATGAAATAAATAATGATAATTTTTCTCATGAATACATGGGGACCACCACCTCCAATAAGTGATGTGATTCATTATTCATTTTCACTTCACATGGATGGTAAGAGGTATATATATAATTAATATATTTGATACATATGGTATAAATATAATTCTCAAATGTTGAATTATTATATACCCTCCTTTCAATCCATTAATTGAACATTGAAAACAACGTCAATGAATACCAACGGCCAACCATATCAATGATTGATGTATTTAATATAATTATCTATCCAATTTATAAAACATTATAAACATTTATGTAATGAACAAATATTATAATTATATCATGATTAAAAATAAGGATATGAAGTTATTGTAAGAAAATTACAAGGACCCAAACTACTAAACCAAATCATACATGAAAATGAAGCATTCTTCACTTAAAATAGAGATTTTAATAACGAATTTCTAAAAAACTAGTGATACATTGATTTAGGTAAATTATATATAGAATTCCATATATTATTATAATTACTGAAATATACTTATAATAAATATATATTTATTATACTCTAATTTTGAAATCATATGAATGAATTCAGACATGAGTTAATGTTTTATATAACAATTTCATCATAACATTATTTTTTTTATTTTTAAATCTTAGTTGTCGAAGTTATTTGATAGTTATGTCTTAAATTTAATATATATTTTTTCACCAATATTTATTTCTATAAATTAAATATTTTCATTTTATTTTACCCACTTTATGTACTCAACATACCTAAATAATGTTCTTAAGGAAGACCAACATTCTTTTTCTACTCAGCCCAAAATCCTTCTCTTTCATGTCCATATTTACCAAAAATGTTTTAAAGAAAGTTTCTTTCTAATTTAAAATGATTTATTAAAATTATATTTACCAATAAATTACTTCTTAGAAATTTCATAAAATGAATCTTCTAATCATTTTCTGAATGAGATACTTATAACATTTTACTAAAAATGTGAAATGTATATTTGTTTTAACATACACAATATGAATGAAATATACTTCCTCCAAAATCACCCAATTCATTGATTCTAAATTCATAAGTTTCAAATTTTATTTTTAAATTAAATTATTTCCTTAATATTTGGTATGTTTATTATATTATAAATAATTGATTCCCATTTGAAAAGCATATATTCATCAAGAAAATTTCTATTGATATTTTAAACATATTTTCATCTTTTTGAACATCGTTTATTGAATACTATTCTTTTTTATGGATATAATCTAATGATTACATCCACCGTATGTTAATGAATGTTTTATTATCATTTGGACTAAGGAAAGTTTTTCTATTTTATATACTACATCAACTAATACAAATAGTTGTTTACATTTATGGAATACATATTAAGTTGTATTGTTTATTCAAATTATGAAATAATGGACATATTATGTGATGGGTGGAGAATTGATATAAATGTTGTAGGATCAAAATAGTGATGTTGATGCTCAATATACAAGAGGGGGGGTGATTTTTATACTTTAAACATTTTCCTTAAACAAGGAAAGATCTAAGTTTAACAAAGTTAAACTTAAGAAATTTCACAACACCTCTAACACCGATGAATGATTGGGGAAAAGTATGAAGTCACAAACTTCTAGTTCTATGAACTTTCTTAAATATGGAAAGTGATTCCGAAAAAATGGTTCCGGAAATATGGATCTGGAAATTGAAACTTAACCAATGTTAACAATATGAGATTCTACCTTAAAGCGTATAGAATCTAAACTAATCAGAGTACAAGTGTAAGGAAGTATATGAAGATTATAATTTCATTACAATACACAATGCAGCGGAAAAACAAATAGTAAAAACTACAAGTAATAAGATATAAATCTTTTAACCAAAAGAGAAGGGTATCCAACAACCTTGGATAAAGGTCCTTTGATTTATACTTTCACGCAGGTATGTCTTACCCACACTAGGGTAAGTCCTCGATTTGAAGATCGGTGTCTCTGTCTTTCTATCCCCACAAGCCCTCAACATCAAGGTAGTTGGAACCTCTTTCTTCCTCTGCAAGGAAGCCCTCAAACTTCAAGGTAGTCGGCACCTCTGTCTTCATATCCCCGGAATCCCTAGAATGTAATCACCAACATTCAGAGTCGCACGAAGCAATCTGAATGAGAGGTTCAGTACGCACAAAGCATGAAAATATTCTCTCTCTAGAAATCACCATAACAGTATGTGGTATCTAGAGTGATCAACTTGTTATTGAGATCTTTCAAATGAGCTCCTATTTATAGGCTTGGTTGGAATGATCGGCTCCCTCTTCCAACAGTCATATTTTCCTTGAATATCAGAGATACATGTACACATGTCACTAAAACAATGGTTAATTAGAAATAGAATGGAAAACATCGTTTTATAACTAAACATATGTAACTGAAAGCACAACATCGTTTTACAATGAAAAAAGTGTAAGCATAATAAAAACTAGAATTCAGAATGTAAGTGAATAAAAGTTCGGAGTCTATCCTAAATGGAATTCGGAGTCTAACCAAAAGAAATGTTTGGATTCTGTTTTATAGGAATTCGGAACCTAAAATCTGTAGAAGTCCGAAGTCTAAATTTCTAAGGAAATTCGAAGTCTGGTTTCACCAGAGTTCAGAATCTGAACTTTCATAGTTCGAAGTCGAACTAGTAAACCTTCGGAGTTGAACTCATGAAAGTTCGGAGTTGAACATCATAAGAGTTCATAGTCGAACTCATGAATGTTTGGAGTTGAACTTCATAATAGTTCGTAGTAGAACTCATGAGAGTTTGGAGTCGAACTTCATAAGAGTTCAGAGTCGAACTCATGAATGTTCGGAGTGGAACTTCATAAGAGTTCGGAGTCTAACTCATGAAATATCGGATTCAAACTTCATAAGAGTTCAGAGTTGAACTCATGATTGTTCGGAGTCGAACTTCATAAGAGTTCGGAGTCGAACTTCAAAAGAGTTCGGAGTTGAACTCATGAAATTTCATATCCAGATTTCGGAGTGGAACTTCATTATAGTTCACATCCAGAATTCGGATCCTAAAAAACTGAATACTCCAATTCTTGACATTATATGATTCTGGGGTTTTGGGAATCAATCCGGTTTTTTACTTAAGAAAAATATTGATATGTATTAGAAAATAAAGGTTAGGGTAAATTTCCTTAAAGAAAAAAAAATTCCTTTTGGATGTAAAATATCAATTTGCTTAAGTATAAGGTGTTTTTGATTTTCAAAACAGGAAGGAATGGAAAATTCATAAAGAAGACCTTATTGACTCAACAATCTCCCACTTTTGGGAAATCACAAACATCCTTATGTAAAATAATATAAAGACATTGAAAAAATTTCATTAGAGTTTGAAATTAAAAGTTATCTCCCTTTGTTCATGGATGATAGTGAATACTACTAATTCCCCCTTAGGCATTGAAACTCTAAGGATTGTATTATGAATTTCCGGAGTGGATTTTTCATTATCATGGGAATGAAAACATCGTAATGAAAAACTCCCACTTACTTTAAGGATATTTTCACTTAGAAAAATTTTTCCTTCTTCATTTTAAGTATTTCTCCCTTTTTAAGTAGTTCTTTTTTCTTCTCCCCTGTTGTGATTTTCAAAAATAATGTATGGGAATGGAAAATATGGTACCTGAAAGATTTGTAATAACACTACAGTATACAACCAACCAAACAACATTTCATTAGAGTTTGTCAAAAAATTTACATGGAAAGACAAATACAACAAAATATCATAGTGGATTTATTTGTCTTTCTTTTCCTTCGAGATCAGCTTCTTTAATAAGGTTTTGAGTTTCTTCAAATCCCTTTGGTCTTCCTCAGCTTGCCTCTCCAAAGCAGAGATCTTTTCCCCTTGAACTTTCAAAGCTTCGGCCTGAGCTTCCATGGCTTCTTTCTGCATCTTTATTAAGTCATCTTGATTTTCCAACTTCTCGTTAAAATCAATCCGGAAATCTCTTTCAGTTTTCCAATTCTGAGCAACTGATTTAATCTTCCCATTCAGGTCCCTTACCTTTTTATTATGTGAATTTTTTTCTTGGGTCATCTTTTCATGAAGATCGTTAAACGTTTTATCCATCATGTCAAAAGCATTTTGAACATTAGCCTAAAAATTTTCAAAATTCACTAAGTCTTCATCAACTCTCTTAGAGCATTTTTTTACCTTACTGCAGGTGTTTCTATGCACATCATAATCGATAAAAGAAACTTATTTGTTCAGCTTCAATATTCACACAATTATCCATCAGCATGGATAGTGACTCTGATTTCTAGTTTTGGCTTAGCTGAAGCATATGACATCTAGTCTCAATGGTGGGAAAGATTAGAATGACGTCCACCAACTTTTTCAAAGACTCGACAATGAAATCATGACTTTGTGCGGATGACTGAGAATAAGAAACTTTACTTGGAGATTGATCTTCTTAATCCTGCACCAACTTCCTTTTAGAAGTACCACCAATATCATTCTTCCTTATAATATCTTTTATTGGTGTCTCCAATAGCACTTTCTTCCCTTTATCATTCTTTGTAATGGGTTCCTTATCAGGAGATACTTCCTCGGATTCAGAAACATGAATAATCTGGTCTTCATCTGGTTTCTTCTTTTCTTTTCCTTCCTTAAGAATATTTTTCCCATAGGATTCTTCCTCATCTTACAAAACATTTTCTTCTTCTTGATGTTTCTTATCATCATCCTTACTGTCTTTCTCAACTCCCTTTCCAGGAGTAACTAACTTTGCGGATTCTGCCTTATCATGATAATCCTCTACTTGTTTGATCAAGGCATCCAAATCTTCACTTCCCTCTTCTTCTTCTTCTTCTTCAACCTCTTCCTCTACTTCTTCCACAGCTTTTTTTCAACTTCCTCAACAACCTCTTTAACCTTGTATTTTTCTAGAGTGACATAATTCTTAGCTGGTGTTTCTGGTAAAGAAGGTTCTGTATGGAATGTTTCCGGAACCGGAATCTTCTCAGAAGCTATTTCAGTATCTATCAAAAGAGATTGCACCAGTTCAGCTTCAGACAACTTCTTTTTCATCTTCTATTCTTTTTCCTATTTTTCTAACACATCCATATCTTTCTCTTTTAAGGCCTTTTCCTCTATAGGGTAAAATCCGAACTGTGGATCCCCTTCTTTCTTCTTATCTTTGTCTTCCCTCCACTTCGCATCAAATTCATCAGAATAAGCTTTTTTGTTTCTTCGGTTTGGGGGGAGCATACTGAGATTCCGTAGACTTGGGATTTTCTTCATCAACTACCACTTCCTTAAGCTTTCTCTTCTTCCTGACATTTTTGGATGGTTTCAGAGTCTGTTTATCTTTTTGAGCTACCTCAACCTCTTCCACATATAGAGGGTAGAATTCTCCAGATTTACTAGAAAAACCCATCTTCATCCTCTTCAAAGTATCATCACTTACCAGCATAAGCTTACAATTCCAGACTTTTGATTTGCATGCAACCTTGAAGGATTCTAAGCATCGAACTATCAGCTTAGATTGTAAGGTAGGGTATATAATTATTTGAGATCTCAAGTTCCCGTCATTGATGTTCTTGATTTTAATCAAGACATGCCTCATCAAATTTATCTTTCTTAGATTTACCTCGAAATCTAAGACATAGATATCACTTTTCATTAGATTATCCTTGTCACCTCTTCTTGGTACGAGAAAACCTTGTACCCAAAGCTGTAGAATCTTATTGTTCGGAGTGAGATGAGAAAACTTGGCAGTCGTAGAATCCATATGTCGATGAAATCTTAAATCCTTCACCTTGTTGAAACATCCTTTCTCATCTAAAAGATTATATGAGCAAAACTCAGCTTCCCCTTTATAGGATAAACCAACCAAGCTCACGGCCTTGGTGTAAGATAACTTGTAAGTATTCCCATAATACTTGAATGAAAAGCAGTCTCTTCCATCTTCCATCAGGAAGGAAACAGACTCATAGAACTCAATCAGCAAATCGGTGTAAACCGAATCCTGTTTTTATGACTTCTACAAGCATACATATTCCCAATTATTCAATCTGATATTCTTGGTTATAATATAATCAAGCTTGTAAAAATCCGGATGCACAAAACTTTCCCTGAAGACTAACCATTTTGATATCCTCTTTGTAGTTGACATATCTTGGGGTGTTGCTTCAACAGACATTCAGAACAGAGAGATCTGAAGGATTCTGAATAGCTTTGTAAAGATCGGAACTGGTCCTAAGAAGAGAAGTAGGGCTTTGAGACACGAAGGCTTTGAAAACCCGATGTGGGATGAGTCTTGGGGTCCCCTTTATATAGGTGATAGATGTGACCTTTGGTCTTCCAAAAGCCATCTAACGGTTGAAAAACTTTTTGATCTGATCTGACGGTTGGGAAAAATCCCACAATGAAAACTTGACTCCGATATTTTGAGGTTTTAAGAAAAACATTCGGATTTTAGGAAAACTAGAATTTGAATTATTTTAAAACTCAGGAAAATACCAGCAAGAAAAAAATTATTACGAAAACTTAAGTAAAGAAATCATACCTTTTAGATTGGCTAGAAAGGTTGTTCATAATTGGTAATATTCTTCTTTAAAAAAAACTCATTACGAAAAAACCTAGTACGAAAGTCTCATTATGGAAATTCTCATTACAAAAAATCTATTATGGAAAATCCATTACGAAAATTCTCATTACAAAAATTCTCATTACAAAAATTCTCATTACAAAAATTCTCATTATGGAAAATCCATTACAAAAATTCTCATTACGGAAATTTCGGTTCCAGAAATTTTCATTACGATACTTATCAGTACGAAAATCTCCATTCTGAATGTTTTCATTCCGAGAAAAAAAAATTTAAAAAAATTTGATAAGAAATATTTAAGTTACATAAGTTTGAAATGAAAACTGACACGAGGGAAATTTTTTTGACTAACATGAAAATGTACTCCCTCTTTGAGAAGGAGTTTATTACTGTAGGGAGAATTTTTCAACAAGAAGTTAATGAAGAAGGATTACCTCACGGTTATCATTCCTATCTTCTGTTTAATGTATTCAAATTTATCGGACGGTAATGATTCTGTGAAAATATCAGCAAGTTGATCTTGTGTTCCGATAAACTAAATAATGATATCACCTTTATGTGTGTGATCATAAGAAATAAAACATTTGAAATCAATGATTTTTTCGAAGAAGAACAATGTTACCTATACCACTAATTTCACCCTGAGAATTGTCTCCGAAAGTTACTTTTCCCCATTTTGTTTTGATAATATTTTCAAAATAGTCTTTGTTACCAGTCATATGCTGGAAACATCCTTTATCCATGTACCATGTATTGTTGGTGGTACTTTCCCTGTTTTTATGAAAATAATAAATGAATTATACATTTGGAATCCAAAATTGTTTGGATCCTAGATTTTCAGATAACAAAATTTTGGGCACCCACATCTTCTTAGAAAAATAAGCCTTATGAAAACCTAAAGATTGGGTTTTGTTTAAAGAGAAATTATTTTCCCAGTGACCACCGCATTGACACATTGTACAAAATGGGGCACTTTGTGGAACAAATTAGTTGTTACTGAAAGTTGGTTTTGCATGGCTATAACCAAATCCATATTTTTTTCTTAAAAGTCGTATTTGTGAATACATTTTATCAAAATTTTCTTTACCATGGGTAATGTATGATAAACACTTCTTTAAGGAAAATATTTGGAGTTGAGTATTATAACCAAGTTTTTTTCTTCAAAATCATTAGATTTAGAACTAGAGCTAGGCTCGAGAACACTTTTCGTAGAAATTACGTGTTCTAACTCTTTAGAAATTTCGTTATTCATAGAACTTACTTCCTCAAGATTTTTTGAAATACATATAAAATAAGCATTTTTCTTATCAAGTTATTTAGAAAGATCTGATATTTGTTTTGTATGAATATTATTCCTAGTGTTTTCCTTATCAAGCTTTTTATTGAGTTTTGAATTCTCAATTTCGATAAGTTCAGAAAACCTAGAAACTTCTTCATAGGTAGTTAAAGTATTTTTTTCATCAGAAGAGGATTCTTCATCTGAAGAGTTATAATATTTACTATCATTAGAATTTAAAGAAACATTGGTAAATGATTCTGCATTGTGTACCTTAGCCATGAAGCAATTATTATTAATAGGTAATCTGGCTATAAGACCAAGATTCTTCTGTCATGAAGATTCATAATCAGAAGATTCATCTGAAGAGTCACCACCAATGGCACTCCAAGTATCATTATCTTTCAGAACGTTCATAGCTTTTTCTTTATAATACTTCTTTATGTTCCGTTCAGAATGACTTTCTTTTCTTTATTTCTTTTTGAGCAAAGGGAAATCTGGTCTAATATGTCCAGCTTTCTTGCATTCATAACAAGTAACTTCTCCATATTTCATATCTTTCCTTTCCTTTTTCTTATACTTGGGTTGGAAATTTCTCTGACCAGCTATCTCGTTCATCCTTTGAGGAAGATTTGCTAACTCATTCTCTGAGACTTCATTATCACTAGATTCTAATTGAATAACCACCTTGTTAGACTTGGATCTAGTTACTCTCTCAGGGGTCATGGATTTCATATGATTTGAAGTTGTGGTAAAAAAAACAGTACCATTTCCATTCTTCCTCTTGATGTTGTCAGCATCTCTTTTCATTCTTGTTTCATGTTGAAGAAGAGTTCCAAATAGCTCATCTAACGAGATTTGAGTGTCCTTCTTGTTCTCATCAATTTTTTTTCTCTTTGATTCCCACTCATTAGGCATAATATCAATAATCTTGTCAACAAGGGCTTCGTCATCTAACCCTTTTTCTCCCATAGACTAAAGACTGTTCACTATAGTCATAATTCTCTATTGAACTTTACAGATTGGTTCTCCATATGGAAAATTGAATCCATGGTATTCAGCTCTAAGCATAGCTCTCTTAGTTTCAATCACCGTAGAAGTGCCAAAGTGTGTAACCTCTAACTTCTTCTAGATACAATTAGCTGCTTCAAAAGAAGAAATTTGGATATATATATATATATATATTTCTAGTCATTGAACATAGTAAAGTATTGTGTACCGTATTATTGAGTTGATATTCACGCTTTTCCTGGCTAGTGAAAGTTCTAACTTCCTTATCAGGAATTTTATAATCACTAGTAAGCATAATGAAATTATCCACTCTACTATTGATAACAAAAGAATTCATACCATCTCTCCAGTACTCATAATCATTGCCATCAAAAATTAGTGGTCTTTTAGGGTTTATATTTTCAATAGAACCAACATTGATTCCTGCCTATCTTAATAAAAAACTATGGCAACCAAACTTGTTAGTAGGTAAAGTTCATAACCCCAAAGTTCGGAATGAACAAATTCAGAATGACAAAGTTCGGAATGAAGAAGTTCGGAATGAAACTATCTTTCAATGAAAGGATGAAGATTAGTGAAAAATTTAGCAAGAAAAACTTATATGTGAGTATAATTATTTTAGAGACCTCCTCTGATACCAATTGTAGGATCGAAATAGTGATGTAGATGCTCAATATACAAGAGGGGGGGTGAATTGTATACATTAAAAAATTTCCTTAAACAAGGAAAGATCTAAGTTTAAGAAAGTTAAACTTAAGAAAATTCACAATACCTTTAACACTGATGAAAGATTATGACAAAGTATAATGTTACAAACTTCTAGTTCTATGCACTTGCTTAAATCTGGAAAGTGATTTCGAAAAACTGGTTCCGGAAATATTGATCCAGAAATTGAAACTTAACCAAAGTTTACAATATGAGATTCTACCTTAGAGCATATAGAATCTAAACTAATCAGAGAACAAGTGTAAGGAAATATAAGAATATTATACTTTCCTTACAATACACAATGCAGCGGAAAAACAAGTAGTAAAAACTAAAAGTAAGAAGATACAAATCCTTTAACCCAAAAAGAAGCGTATCCAACAACCTTGGCTAAAGTTCCCTTGATTTAAACTTTCAAGAAAGTCTTCCTTACCCACACCAAGGTAAGTCCTCAATACGAAGATCGGTGTCTATGTCTTTCTATCCCCGCAAGCCCTCAACTTCAAGGTAGTTGGAACCTCTCTCTTCCTCAGCAAGGAAGCCCTTGAACTTCAAGGTAGTTGGAACCTCTGTCTTCCTATCCCCGGAAGCCCTAGAATGTAATCACCAACATTCGGAGTCGCACGAAGTAATCTAAACGAGCGGTTCAGTACGCACAAATCATGGAAAGCTTCTCTCTCTATAAATCACCTTTATAGTGTGTGGTATCTAGTGTGATCAACTTGTTATTGATCATTTTCAAATGAGCTCATATTTATAGGATCGATTGGAATGATCGGATCCCTCCTCCAACGGTCGTATTTTCCTTGAATATCCGAGGGACCTGTACACGTGTCACTAAACCAACGATTAGTTAGAAACAGAATGGATGACATCGTTTTATAACAAAACCTGTGTAACTGAAATCACAACATCTTTTTACAAGGAAAGAAGTGTAAGCATAAGGAAAACTATAATTTGGAATGTATGTGAATAAAAGTTCAGAGTCTAACCACAATGGAATTCAGAGTCTAACCAAAATAAATGTTTGGATTCTGTTTTATAAGAATTCGAAACCTGAAATCAGTAGAAGTCCGGAGTCTGAATTTCTATGGAAATTCGGAGTCTGGTTTCACCAGAGTTCAGAATCTGAACTTGCAGAGTTCGAAGTCGAACTAGTAAAAGTTCAGAGTCGAACTCATGATAGTTTGGAGTCGAACATCATAAGAGTTCGTAGTTGAACTCATGAAAGTTCGGAGTCTAACTTCATAAGAGTTTGGAGTTGAACTCATGAAAGTTCAGAGTCGAACTTCATAAGAGTTCGGAGTCGAACTCATGAAATTTTGGAGTCGAACATCAGAAGAGTTCGGAGTCGAACTCATGAAAGTTCGGAGTCTAAATTCATAAGAGTTCGGAGTCGAACTCATGAAAGTTTAGAGTCGAACTTCATAAGAGTTCAGAGTCAAATTTCATAAGAGTTCAGAGTCGAACTCATGAATGTTTGTATCCAGAATTTGGTGTGGAACTTCATTATAGTTCACATCCAGAATTCGGATCCTAAAAAATAGAATACTCCAATTATTGACATTATATAATTCCGGGGTTTTGGGTATGAATCCGGTTTTTGTACTTAAGAAAAATATTGGTATGTATAAGAAAATCTAGGTTAGGGTAAATTTCATTAAAGAAGAAAATTTTCATTATGGATGTAAAATATCGATTTGCTTAAGTATAAGGTGTTTTTGATTTTCAAAACCAGAAGGAATAGAAAAGTCATAAGGAAAACCTTATTGACTCTACAAATGTCCCATAGATAAATAATAATGTATCATGAGAAGAAACAATTTGGCTATTTGTTCAAGTCCTTATCCATTTATATATAAGCCTTTGGATGATACATCGATAGTTATTTTAGGATATATAACATTAGAAATTCCATAATTATATAAATAGTTATTGATGACTATGTGATTATAGTAATAGTTATGATATCAATGTATAAGTTTCAAGATCTTGTTATTATTTATATGCAACTATTAATTTATTATTTATTACAATCCAATTACCCAGTCTTTATTTATTACATATTTTATTCCCTTATACATATACCATTGCTGATAATTTATGTTCACCCTCTTCTTATGTTTCTTTTAAATAAGATTATAGTAAGTTTATTATGATTGATATGGGATGATATTCTAGAGCGAATAATGGTGTTCTTAATTAAAATCCCATGCTTTACATTATGTTTTAAAATTTAATATCATATTTAAGGATGTATCAAGTATCCTTAGACTACAAAACTATTTGGTCCTCTAGGATGTGATCACTTATATCTAGTAAAATGTAGTAAAATGGCCACCATCTTTTGGATACTAGGTTCGGGGTCTTTATAGTTGGGATAAAATAATGTTTATTAGAAATAAATTGAATTATATTTTTGGAAAACATATACAAAGTACCATAACCCTTTCAATAAATTTGATTATATGTATCCATATAATATAACATAATAAAAAAATTATGGTAGATATTATGTTTTTTCCTAGTAATGCATACCTCTCTTGATACTAAAAGTGGACATGGTATTTTAATTGATTCATCAAGGGGTAATAACACTTACAAGATTTTGTCAAGTACATTTTGGCAAATATTCTGATCCATGGTGAGTATTTCATTATAGTGCACCAAGTTTGACACTCTCGTGGTATATTCTTTAGATAATTCCCATTTTGTTTACAAACCATTATGAAGGATTTGAAAGTATTTTTATGATCCCAGATCATTCACAAAAAATGAATGTTTAATATTTTGATATTATATACACATAAATTTCAAATTTATGTTAAGTGTTTCTCTATTTTCAAAATAATACATTATGATTCATAATGTTATGATCTAATCTAGTGTATGAGATTGTTTAAGGGTGAGACCTAGTAGAAGTATTGTATCCCATATCCATGAATGTAATCTACATACAGATTTCTATCATTGGAATGATAGTGATATTGGAGCTAGGGATGGAGTTTGTAAGAGAAAAAAATTATGACTATATTGAGGTAGCAGACTCATGTTATGACGAATATCCATGCCTTTATATATTAGCTTGTTGATCATCAACACAATATAATAATGTAGGTTTTCATTATGTGAGAACAACATCAAACATTGAATGGATGTAAAAAACTATTTTTAGTTGTGTAATGGAAAAGTTCCTTAGAAAGGAAATTTCTCAATTTTGGAATTAATGAATGCGAGAAGGCTTGCATGGGAGTTTCTCATCTCATGGGGAATACAGATTAGTAGTGGTGATTGCTTCAAAACACAAAGGATCTAGATGAATTAGAAATCATTGAGTGGAAGTATTTTACGGTACTTTTCATTGAGAAATATTTTCCTCATGAATGAATAAGAGATATAAAGATACAATCTCTGATTCAAAGACAAGTCGAAGTGGATAATTTTTCATATTGTAAATATAAATTTATACACTATAAAAAAATGGAATTTAAGGATTTTTTAATGATTCTTTTAAAAAAACTATAATTTATATTTAAATGAAATTCCTAAAAACCATTCCCAAATTAGTTATAATTCCTTAAAAAGTATTGTAAATAAGCATTTTTAAGTAAATGTTGCAAAATTTTAAAAAAAAATCAGTAAATGTCATGAATTCATTTACATTTTTTGGGAATGTCTCTAAAAAACTAAAAATGCATACAACCAATTTTTTCCACATCAATGTGGATATATAGTAATATATATATATATATTTACTATATACAAATATAGACACACACATATATATAAATATATATATATTTATATTTATATTCACACACACACAAACATATATAAATATATAAATATATATATAAATCAATTAATATATAAAAACACATATATATTTTAAATTTAATCATGTTTTTAAGAAAGCATGTCTATTTTTGTGATATTTTTACAAGTGTTTTAAAACATAGCTAAAGATATAAATAAATAAATATTTATTTATTTATAATTATAATTATATATATAAAAACATAAACACCCACACATATATAATCATATATATATATATTAATATAAACATATAATATATAATATATATGTATATATGTATATAAATAATATGAAATATAAATAAACATAATAAACATATATATATATATATTATAAACATAAAATATATACATATGTATATATATATATAATATAAACATATATATTTTAAAATATATGCATATATAAAAAATATAATCATAAAATAAAAACATATATATATATATATATATAATATTAACATAATAAACATATAATAAAAAATATAATCATATATATTTCAAATATAAATATATATACACACACACATAAAATGTAAACATATGTGTATATATATAATAAACATACATGTAAAATACAAAAATATATATCATATAAAATGAACATATTTATATATGAACCTAAAATAAAAAATAAAAAATATAAACATAAATTTATATTAATATATATAATTTTAATTTTTAAAAACAATAATATATTTATATATATAACATAATATAATTTAAAATTTTAAATTTAGTCATGTTTAAAAGAAAATGTGACAATTTTAGTAACATTTTTTCTAGTTTTCTAAACCATGTCTAATTATATATATAAACATATATAAAAATTAATATAAAAAATTTTATATATATTACAAATATATATATATATATATATTTACACACACACACAGAGATATATATATATATATATTATAAAAATATATAAACATAAATATATTTATATAATATAAATATAGAGATATAATATTGACCAACATATATATAATATAAACATATATATATATATATATATAAATTTATCTATATTAATATATAATTTAAATATATAAAATATATTTATTTCAAAAATATTTAAATTTTATTATATTTATAAATATATCCAAATACAAATGGATATAAAAAACCCCAATATTTGAGTTGGGAAGATTCTTCCATATCATAATAGAGAAGCATGGATCGACTTCTAGTCAATGACCAATTTATAATTTGGATAGAAGGCATACTAGAGGAGGGGGGGGGGGGGTCGTAGGTGGGCATATGATACGGAGGGATAGTGAGGCATACTGGATGCGAAAGGGGGGCTGGAAGCCGTAGGGGCGTATTGTAACACCCCAAGACGTCACAATATTTTTCTTTTAGATTAAATTTAATTTTTTTCTAGATTTATTTATATGTGACACTATGATAAGATTACTCTACATAGAACAATGTGTTGTCTTGAGATACACGCAATGGAAAGTTTTACCAAACAATAATATATTATTGAAATTTTATCATTTAATAAATTAAGATATAACCTAGCTGTCAAGTTTACGATTATAAAAATAATTACCTATATTATTAAAATATATTATTAAATTCATTGGTTACCAATTAATTATAAATGAATATACGAACCAATTGAATATAATGATAATGCTTTTATAAAAATTATTTTTATGCTCATGAAGGCATTTTATCATAATAAATAAATTAATTACTATTTTTGAATGGTATAAATGAAATATATATTATATATATTAAATAAAATATTTTTTACATTCATAGAATATATTTCATAGGTACAGGATATGAACAAACCCAATATTACATATAAAACCTATATTTTTATAAAGATTTCCTTACTACGTTTTTATGGAGAACCAATTTTAAATCCTATTTTCTACACATTTTTAAACAATATATTTATAAATATACCTATTAATTTAAATAATAATATAAAAATTTATGTTGGTTTAATTTTTTATTTTTTTCTAATAAGTTTCATTTATCTATGAATAATAATCATATATTTTATTTTAATTGAAAACAACATTATCATCAAAAAAACTTATTGTGATAAATTATAATTTTGAATTTTTTAATATATAATTAGATCAATTTTTTATTATTTAATCTAATTTATGTTATTGGAATCAATTTCACATTGAATTTGGATATAAAAACATTACAATTTTTTGATGGTTTTCACTTTAAAAACTCGTTATCTCATTCTACCAACATGATTAATTTTTAAATAATTACTACTATTTCTGTTTTTTTTAATTTTAAATAATTTATTCCATATTTAAAACGACTGGGTCCATATTATGTTAAAAGATTTCTTTTTTTCCATCTGAATAATAAATTAACTAATATTTTAGTTACCATGGTTAAGTGTAAATCAGGTTAGTATGAGTAAATATAATATTATAAAGACTATAAAATTACACCAAACCATGTAATAATTTTATTGGATAAGATTTATATGAAAAAAACTAATATTTAATATGAAATTATAACCTTTGGAAGACACTTGTTTGTGATTATGACATTTAAAAAATAATATTTAATGAAAATCCAATTTTTTCACACTTGTTTTCAACAGGTGAAATATTTTTTACATGGGGTTATATTGGGGATATATTTTACTATAAATAGTGTATTTAAAATTTAAATATTTAACTTGATCATTATTGTTATTTTAAATTTTTATATAATAAATAATTAAATTAATGGATTTTAAAATGAGGGTGCAGTAATTGTTTAATTAAAATAATTATCAAATAAATGATATTAAAATTAATTAAATAAAAATTGTTTGAGATGATTAAAGTAATCCAAAAAATTTATAGATTACATGAACATGTTAGTGTTGTTTTAGAAGTATTTTTTCGAATTTATCTTATTTTTATGATATTTTTAAAAATTCATCTAATTAATATTATAAAAATTGACATTATTGATATTTTAAAATAAATAATATTTTATTAAATGATATGAAATTTATGAAAATTTATATTTCAGAAAAATGATTGGGATAAATTATAATATTTCATCAATGACTCATTTAAAATTATTTTCGTATTTTATAGTAATTATATTAAACCTCGAACTATAAATTACATAATGTCACCGTAAGAGTTAAAAGAGTTAACTAATTGTTAAATCCGACAGATAAGGGTAATAATGTGATATAATCATTTATAAAATTAATTGGTTATAAGGATTTCAAAAATAAACATCTTATAATACAAATAACTCACTTTATGGAAATATTTAATTGGAAATAAATTTATATTAATTTAATAGTTTTATACTTTTCAAAAGTGATCATCGCCTCAATTATAAATGGTCACCACCTCCATCACTTCCTAAAACCCCATTGAGCATTACAGCTAGCGAAAAACCTGAAAAACAACCTCCCAACATACTTTAACTCATCCTCGAAGCCTCCAATTTGGGAAGAATGAATACTAATGAAGGATTTTGGTATAAAACAAAAAGAGTTACCCAAATAAGAGGTATCGTTCTTCAACGATCGCTTTTGTTATATTTATTTTCCCACGCTTTAATTTTTTATTATTTAGTGATAATATAAAAACACTAGAATCCTTAATATAATAATATTTTTTAAGTTAAGGTTTGGACCTACAGCTATACACACTTCCAACAAATGGGAAATTAATTTACCGTTCGTGTACAAGGAACTACCGCCTCGTGAAACGATGTCATTCATTTTTCATTCACCACCTCTCATACTCAAAATTATGATATAAAAGATAATTATACATCATATATAAGATATTAATAATTACTTAACTCCTATTTAATTATTTTATAACACATACATTTATAATTTCCATTTTTTGTATTATATGACAACATCGTTTGTGGAAGTGTGGACTACCACCCCCTCAAAGCGATGTAATTCATCAGCACTAAACTTGGAATGTATAAAAGATAGTTTTAATAAAACTAAGTGACATATATGACATTTATATTATAATTTAATTAAAATTTACAAATATATAATTCAATTTTAATTCTTTTAAAATGAAAAATAAATGAAAGTAGCATTTTTGTGTACGTACGACCTATTATCTCCATGAATGGTGCATTTTATTTCATATCTAAAAAAATATTCAAAAATATAAATAAATATAAAATAAATATATATGATATTCATATCATATTTACATTATTGAGATAATTAAACCATGATATAATTAATACTATTAATAAATAATAAGTGAAAAATTACTTGAGAAACTATGTAATTAACACACGAGAAAGTGAAAATAATAAAATAATGTTATCAAATGGTTAATAAGATATTATAAAAAGATAATATATGATATTATAAATATGAATATGGTTATTTAATAATTTAGTAACACTTATAAAACCATTATACAAGAGTTTTTGGGATGTTAACCCAAAAGGAAACACAAAGGGATTTCATCTCAATTTACTTTCCTTTAAGACTTATTTGTTATTATGCACCAATTCACTTGTATATGGTATATTATACATTTTTAAATGTTTTATAATGAATTACCTTATTCTCATGACATTAAAGTTCTTTATTTAATTTAATTCCTTCATGTATATTATGATTCAAATGTTTTAATGTGGTATGGGACACTTTGGAATGTTTGAAGATTATTCTACTGAAGAAAATTTTTAAGTGTCATCTTTGTAGTATCACGTTATTTTTTATTATAAACCATATCATTAAATAGTCACATTATTATAAATATCGACATTTATGGGTTTTGGATATTATTGTTTCTTAAACCAAATTCAATTCTTCTATACAATGTTCACTTTGATATTTATTTGATTAATAGGGGATTTAATGATAAATCCATATATTTTATTAAATATAGATAATTGATAAGGAATATTTTATGTTGATTAAATAGATTATTCGATATACGTGGAATTATTCAGATAGGTAAGATATGGGTGGGACCCAATTTCGGATATCCCATAGATGCATCAGTAGTATCGTGAGATTAAATATCTGGCCAAATTAGATGGGTTTTACCCTGATATGATAAATAGTCTTTTGAAAGGTATTGATGGTTAAGTTTTCATGTATATAAGAAACATGGAATCCAATAATAAAGAATTTCCCTCATTCAGTTTCAGGTTTTATTTATCCATGAGATTTTGTGTTGACATGTCTATGGATGCACTTCATATTTAGTTCACTGATTAAATGGCTTATGTTTTCAGAATCTTACCTTTACATATTGATTTTTCCGTATCTAGTTATTTGAATTTAATGTGTTATAGTTTATTTTTCTTTTCAGGATTTTTATTCATTTAATTCATTATTTTCCCCCTCAATTACCGTTACTAAGAATTTTAGAATACATCATTTATGTTACATTTCCCTATGTTATAAAGAAGAAATATATAAATAAGCATTTAAGGATTATTTTTTAAATTTTATTATGTATTGTGTTTTATTGTCTTGTCCCATTGTAATATTGGTATCATGCTTGTAATTTAGATTTTCAAAGCTACTAAACTGATCGGTCCTTCGGGATTTGATTCCATATAATCATGAAAATGTAATAAAATAATGCATCGTCTCCGGGGTTCGTGGGCTTAGAGAATTATATTTGGTATCATAGAATGATTAGAAGATACATTGGAAACTAGATTTAGAAAATATATATAATGAAACATAACCAAATGATAGAATTTGAGGATAATTAAAGAAGAACATCCTATTATCTTTGTAAGGTAGATGTTATGTGGGGATTTATAGAACTCTATCTCTATCTATATATTACAATTGGGCGTGGTTCTAGAACAGATGTACACTCGGATAACAACTCTAACAAGGTGTATTAGGCCTGACATGGCATAACTTAGTACACAAAAATCCACCTTAATACACACCTGGCATTTCACTCCTTATAGATATGACTAAAATAATTCATATTTTAATTTCAATCCATTAGAAAAAATTTAAATGTAAATATGTCCCCAAAGAAATCATGTTTATGATTAGTCTATTTGTTGGGAATAAAATTTTAATTTATGTTATGTATTTTACTGATTTTGGGATTATATATTTTGTTTTATAATGATTAGAAGTAATTTAGTGTATGTCATCACTTAAAAATGGTTGATAGATATTTTTTAAGAATATATTAATTTCACTATATATATTGATTTAATAAGACCATAATTTATTAAATTTTATTATTAATTGAGAAATAACCTCATAGAGGAAGGAGAAAGATCACAAAGAAACTATTCTCTTTGTTCTAGAGGATTTAATTTCAAGGATAATCTTGAAATCATGTTCATTTGATTTTGGAAGGCATTATCAACATCCAAGATACCTACAAGAAATTGTTTGAGGCATCTCACACCTCTTTTACTCCTTGTTTATTCCAAGGATCATGGTTTGTATATGATCTAATCCTATATTCTTATATTTTTCAATTTTTGGCATGGAAAATATTACCAGGGTATTTTTTCAATTCTTCACCCAAACTGAAACCTATGTGGATCTTATCAATCTCAAAATTGATACAAAATAGCATGACATCCAAACAAGATATATGTATAAAATTAAAAAAAATTATATCCTTGGAAGTACTAAAGATACTTTTGGGACCATTGAAGACAAAAAATAATATTATTTTATAAAGTACAACTTCAAGCAGTTGATCAAAAAGTGTATATGGAAAATAAAACATTTCTAAATAATTGTAAATGTCCCCATAATATCTATCCAAACTGTACATGTTTCATTTAAGAAGAGGATATAGTGGATTTAAAGGATTCTATGAGGCACCACATGTATTTCATGGGCCCTTTATTTTAATGAGACAATCCAAAACTAAAGACTTGGATTAATGTTATAGTTTTTCTTTTTGAAAATTCTCTTTTTTAGTGATTTTAAAAAATTTATTTCTGTAAATGAATAACATCCATTTTTTGAGCATGAAAATCAAGACATATATTGTGGAAGAATTGTGAGGGCATAATTCTTTTTAAAGGGGTAAGAATATAACACGCCAAAAATTACAATATTATTTTATGATTAAATTTAACTTTGTTTCTAACTTTATATATAATAAACACCATGTTAAGCTTACACTACACCCAGCAATGAGTCAGCTTTAATTACACATAATGCTGAGTGTTACCGAACAATAACATATTGTTAAAAAAATATTATTTAATTTAATAAGATGTAACATATCCATTAAGTTGATAGTAATGAATAATATTAACTAACTTATGAATGTATATGGTTAAATTAATTGGTTACCAATAAATTATAAATTAATATAAGAACAAACTAAATATAATGATAATTCTTTTTTAAAACTATTTATATACTCACAAAGGAATTTCATCCTAATATATTAAATTAATTATGATTGGTGGATAATACAAATGTAGTATATATTTTATATATTCAATAAAATATTTATTACATTCATCAAATATATTTCATAGGCATAATAATGAAACAACCCGAATATTATACAAATAAATATATTTTTATAAAGGTAGTTTTACCACCTTTTGACGAAGAAGAAATTTTAATTCTAATTTTGAAACTTTTATATATTATCATTGAAATAATAAAATTATTATTTAAATATATATATATATATATATATATATATTGGTTGAATATTTGGTTTTTTCTGATATGTTTAATGTTTTGATGAATAGTAATAAAATATTGTATTTTAATTGAAAACAGTTTTTTGTCTACAAAAATTATAATGTTAATTTACATTTTTGATTGGTTTTAATGTAAAATTACTTCTAAAATTTTCCATTTAATCTAATTTATGTCATTCGAATAAATTTTACATTGAATTTTAATAAAAAATGTTTCAATCTCTTGAACTTTTTCACTTTAAAAACCCATTTTATCATTCTCCCAATGAGATTATTTTTCAATTAATTACTTACACATTTGTGTTATATATTTTTAAAAATGGATTCCATATTTGGAGTCTATGGGTGTAAATTATATAAATAGATTTATTTTATTTCAGGTCATATGAATAGAAATATTAGTAATATTTTAATTATAAATGTTAATGTTAAATCAGGTAAATATGTGGAAAAATAATATTATAAAGACTATAAAATTACCATCCCAAAAGTAATAATTTCAATGGATGAGTTTTTTTTTGGGAAAAATCATACATGGGTTAAATTCATATCCTTCTTAATCCACATTGATGGGATTATGATATTTATAATATTATATTAAAAGAAAAGTAAATTTTGCCATACATTTGTTTTTAATAGGTGAAATATTTTTTATATGGGGTCATATTGGGGATATATTCACTGTTAAACATTCTATTTAAAGATAAAATATTTATCATTATCATGATTTTTTTAAGATTTATATAATAAAAATTTAAATTAATGGTTTACGTAATGATGATGTGGTAATTGAAAAATTAAATGAAATATCAAATAAAATATATTAAAAATTCTAAATTATATATAATTTTAGTTGATTAATTTCATATATGACTTTTGAATTAAAATTAAAATATTATTTTCGTTTTATAAGTACTTATTGTTATTGTCCTTATTTTTATGATATTTTAAAAAATTCATGTAATGAATCATGTCGAAATTGACATTATTGATATTTTAAAATAAATAAAATTTCTATTAAATGATATAATATCTATACAAATATAAATTTCAGAAAAATGATGGGTTTTATTATTAAAACATCATAAATGATTAATTTTTTAGTTTCTTGAAATTTTATAGAAATTATTTTAACCCTCAAAGTTTAAATTACCTAATCTCACAGTAAGAGTTAAAATGGTTAACTAAGGGATAAAGAAATATGACAGGGGTATGAATGTGACATAAACCTATCCATAGATTATTGGTTGATTGTATTTCAACACATCCTAATCTTAGATTATAAATTCGTAACTTTTTAGGAATTTTTAGTTAGAAATTAATATATTTTAATTTAATAGTTTTTTAGTTTCCAAAAGTACCCCTCACCTAAATTATAAAAGGTAACTTCCACCCTCACTTATTCACACTACTATGATCCTTATAGATCAACTAGATCCTACCCAAATAAGCTCCCAACTTCCCAAAATTCATTGTGGAATCCTCTAAATGCGATGAAAGAAACATAAGTAATTATTTTTGTCTAAACCAAATGGAGTTATAGAAATAAGAGGTAAAGTTCTTCAATGTTCACTTTAGTTTTGTTTCTTTTACCACTCCTTGATTTATTATTATTCCACGATATTATAATAAAAATAGTATCCTAAATATAATGAGATTTTTTATTGTTAATGGTTCTTTTCACACATACACACTCTACCATCCAATGGGTAACAAATTTACCATTCGTGTATGGTGAAATACCACCTCTAGAAAAGATACAATTTGTTTTTGAATTACCACATATAATTATGTGAATTATGATGGGAACACTCTTTATATAAAAAATATATGTTATTTATTATTTATATATTACAATTTAATTATTCCATAACAAATTATTTTATAATTTCCATTTTTTAATATTTGGTAACAACATTTTGGGAAGTTTGGACTGTCTCCCACTCAAAGTGATGTGATTCCCTCACACTAAGCATGGAACATATAAAATATGGTTTTAATAAACATATGTGATATATATGATGTATATATTATACTGGGATTATTATATAAAAATATATCATTTACATTTCACTCATTTATTGTGACAAGAAAATGAAAGTAGCCGTCATTCATATGTATGACCTACCATCTCCACGAATGATGAATTTCATTTATTATCTCAAAATACTATGAATCATTAAGTGTAACGTCCCAGTTCCGGAAGCCACCAAGAGGCGCCCCGTACTAGGTTGGTCACATGGCCTCAAGCGCATTTCCCCGAATGTCATAGGCAGCCAACTAGCAGCGAGGGCCTTGGGTGTGATAGTGCGAAAACTATGCCCTCATTGGCAGAGTACACATGGGAAGAAAACAAAAGCAATAGCGAATGAAGAAATAATCTATAAAATAGTAAATAGCTGAATACTGGAAGTAAGAAACAACTAGAGAAAATACATATATAAATAATGCATGGTACATATGTCTAGGAAAAAAATCCAAACATAACTCAACGATTGAATACAATAGTACTAAACCAAATTACGAGGAAAACAGATAAACAACTCCTCAACATCTCAAGCCTAATCTTGGTCCTATTCTCTCCATCTCCACAGCATGTCAAGTATGTGAAATAAAGGGTGCTTTCCCTTATCTATACCTGTAGCAATGTAATCTGTTTGGGCCCAAATGCATGACCCAAATAGGGTGTGAGAATAAATCCTAGTAGGCATCCACCCGAAGATCTATTCCTGACAGTCAGTGAATATATGGCAGGTAAAGTATAGAAAGTCATAAACAGGAAAGTACTCAGCAGTAAACAATCCACAGTTTCATAACAAGAACAGCTAACATAAATAGGAAACCCTCTGGGAAGTACTCACAATGATCCCATCTAGTCTTACCTAACAAGTACACGCAACCCTCTGGGCAGTACACTCAGCCTATCCCCTCTGGTTCAGTCACAAGATTTCATAAATACTCTCTATGGAAGCACTCATAGTCAATTCCACATATAGTATAAGGTCGTCAAGTACCCTCCGAGGAAGCACACACAGTCAATTCCCCTTATAACCCAAAGGTCATGGACTCTCTGAGGAAGCTCACTCGGTCAGTTCCCCTGATAGTCTAGTAATTCATGGTAATTCAAGTAAAACAAAGAATCTCTGAGGATTATCACACGGACTATCCCCGTACAGTATAAAGTAATCAAAGACTCTCTGAGGAATCTATCTCGGTCTATCCCCATATATTCTAATGTAATCCTAGGCTCTCTGAGGAAGCTCACTCTATCTATCCCCTTATAGCCTAATGTTCTCAAAGACTCTATGAGGAAGCTCTCTCGGTCAATTCCCCTCATATTATACTACATCGGGTTCTCACGGCCCATTGTAGGTCAACGAGAATAGAAATACAATATTTCCAAAGAAAACATACAAAAATACTTGGCTAACAGTTTACAGTATATCAGGCATTCCAGAAATCAACTCTCTATCCTACAACAATGGGCATGGAATACAGGAAAGGCGGCCAAACTAGCTATACATGACATGCATGGGAAAATATCCAAATCATATAAAATTAACCCTATTAATATCCAATTAACCTATACACATTCCAACAATCAGGGAAGGAAAATAGTAGGGCTAAAACAGTAAATGCATAATACCCCATTCATGGGTATTGGAAGATTTTGTACATAATATATAAAAACATTCTACAAAAAGGAACAAACCACCTACCATGGTGTTAGGATATCACTATATTTGAACCTCGAGGCTTGGATCTCCTTAGAACAACCATGATCTACAAAAACATCTTAAATTTTCAACCCACGATAACTTGGAAAAGAGGAGGAATTAGAAAATGAAGATTAAGCAGAAGAGAGATCTTACCAAGGTGATCCCAACGGAATCGACGGTGGTCGAATCATATATTGGATGGAAGCTCGAGGGCATGGAGGAAGATCATAGTTGTACGAGATCTCTCGGTCGAACGAGACCTTGAAGAAACATGTTTTGGTTATTAGACGCGACCTCGGTCCGTTTAATGAAAAAAAAATTCACGGTGTGTACTTTTGAAGTACACAACATGTACTATACTTTTCCGTACTCTGCTTTAGGCAGCCTCCAAGTCACCCCCACAAATCCATGTGTGTGTCCCTGACATGTCCAGCACACGGCCTCCTACGGCCAAGCAGTACACATCATGTACTCATAAATTACACTCCGTGTACTTCTAAAATTTCCATAGTTTCCACTTTTTTCTGAAAAATGACCAGAAAAGGAAACACAAACCTAAAAAGAAGATCTGCATTCTTACAAACTTCCCCCCTTAAAGAAATTTGTCCCCAAATTTCCCTAGAAAGGCATAAAAGAAGACACCTTGAATAGCTCCGACCACTGTGCTTGTACATGGACCTCCCTCTCCCAAGTCACGTCTTGTACCCTCATGTTCTGCCATAACACTCATACTTGAGGAACATATCGGCCATGGAGAACCTTTGTACGGTGATCCAGAATTCGGATAGGATGCTCCTCGAACGATGCATTTGCTTTGAGATCAACTTCCTTAGGTTGAAAGACATGAGACGGGTCTGAAAAGTAACGTCAGAGCTGAGAAACGTGGAACACGTCGTGCATAACCCAGTACCTATGAGGTAACTGCAACTAATATAAAAATCATCCCAACTATCTCCAAAACCTCAAATGGCCCGATGTACCTCAGTGAAAGCTTACCGTATCTCCTAATCCTCTTGTTTCCCAACCTTGGTACGACATGTAGAAAAATAGGATCCCCGACCTCGAACTCCATAGGTATTCTCTGCTGATCAGCATAAGACTTCTAATGAGATTGTGCAGTAGCCATCCTCTTCTGAATAAACTCTACCCACTATGTGGTCTCCTGAACAAGACGAGGTCCCAACAAAGCTTCCTCTCCTGCCTCCATCCAACATAAGGGTGATCGGTATGGCCTACTATACAAATCCACATAAGGTGCCATCTGAATAGTTTCGTGAAAACTATTATTGTAGAAAAACTCCACAAGAGGTTCGTGCCTCTCCCAAGAACCTCCAAAATCCATAATTCATGCTCGGAGCATGTCCTCAAGAACTTGAATTATACGCTTGGACTGTCCATCTTTCTGGGGATGGTATGTTGTACTCAAAAGTACCTGTGTACCCCAAGACTTCTGAAACCACTGCCTAACCCGAGAAGTAAAACGTGCATCCCTGTCGGAAACAACGGAGTGTGGAACCCCATGTATACATACAATATCTCATATATACAAACGTCCCAGATTATCAACACTGAAAGTCTCTTTGATCGGCAAGAAGTGAGAAACCTTTGTGAGTCTTTCAACGACAACCCATACTTCATCATTCCCTTGAGGCGACCTCGGAAAACTAGTCACGAAATTTACCGCGACAATGTTCCACTTCCACTCGGCAATGGATAACTGATGTAGAAGTCCTTCTAGTCATTGATGCTCCGCCTTCACCTACTTATAGATGGAACACCTCAATGAAAAACCAGCAGCATCATTCTTCATACTTGGACACTAATACTGGTGGTGTAGATCACGATACATCTTGGTGAAACAAGGATGAACTTCCCAAACTGAGAAATGAAAATCCCGCATCAGCTCATCGCGTATATCTGCTGGCACCCTTACGCTGCTCTAGAAATGAATGATATCCTCCTCACCTATGGTCCATCAAGGAATAGGGTCCTCTCCTGATATGCTCTCCCGTAGGACTAGACCATCAGAATCTGATAGTTTCCTCATTCGAACTTGGTCAAGAAGAGTAGAGGTAACAACTACAGAAGAAAGAAACGTCTGCCCCTATCTATCGTGCACCTCCAAATGCATCTAAGAGAACAGATCCATAAGCATCCACTCATTGTTAGCCTCCTGAACTACCTTCATCTGAGTCCTCCTTCTCAACGCATCAGCCACAACTTTTCCATTCCCAGGCGTATAGGCAAGCTCAAAATCGAAGGATTGTTGGTAATCAACCCACCTCTGTTGCCTCAAATTAAGATCACGTTGAGTGAAAATATATTTGAGACTCTTGTGGTCAGTGAAAACCACAAAATTCTCTCCCAACAAATAATGTCTCCAACATCATAAGGCATGAACAACAGCTACCAACTATAGATCGGGCATCGGGTTGTTCCTCTCATGTGGCCTCAGCTGCCGAGACACATACACAACGACTCCATCTCCCTGAATGATCCTAGCCTCTAGCCCTATACCTGAAGCATCTCAGTAAATAGTATATATATTGTCCGGCTCTAGCAAGACTAGTATAGGTGCTGAAGTCAACCTCCCTTTCAGCCCTTGAAAGGCTGACTCACATTAATCTGACCACAAGAACTTCACACCCTTATTCATCAGACCTATCAGTGGTGCTGCTAAGCGTGAAAAGTCATGAATGAAGCATCTGTAATATCCATCCATCCCTTGAAAACTCTTCACATCAAAGACGTTTTCAGATGCTCCTTGGAAACTACTACCCTCACTTTCTCTACGTCTACTGATACACATATCTTTGAGAAAAGATGACCCAACAAGTGAATCTGATCCATCCAAATGTGGCATTTTTAGAGCTTAGCATATAACTGATGCTCTCTCAGTGTACTCAGAATGATCTCAAGATGTATGGCATGATCATGTAGAGTGTTATAGTACACCAAGATGTCATCCAAAAAAACCACCATGATAGAATCCAAGTATGGATGGAAAACTCGGTTCATCAGTTCCATGAAAACTGAAGGTGCGTTCCTGAGATCGAATGACATAACCATATACTCGTACAGAAAATAGCTACTCCGGAAGGCTATAAGAAGTATTTTTAATGGTCCAATGCACAATTGATGGTAACCGGACCTCAAGTCAATCATTGAGAACTCCTGGGATCCTCGAAGCTGATTGAAGAGATCATCAATCCTCAGTACGGGATATCAGTTCTTGACCACTAACTAGTTCAGATTCTGATAATCCACGCAAAGACGAAATGTACCATCTTCCTTATTCTAAAAAAGGACAGGAAAACCCCAAGGAGAAGTACTAGGACAGATGAAACCCTTTCTTGAAACTCCTCCAACTGCTTCTTGAGTTCCTGCAGCTCAGGTGTAGCCATCCTATAAGGAGAAATGGACACCGGTGTCGCTCCTGGCACAAGCTCAATCGAGATGTCTACCTCACGCTCCAGAGGAAAACCTGAAAAGTCCTCTATAATGACATCCATGAAATGATCCACCACTAGAGGAAAGTCTAACTGAGAAGTCCTCTAGTCATCCAGATACATACTAGCAATCTGGACTGTAAATCCTCCTAAACCATTATGCTCTGGACCCGCTCTGCTCGCATGGACATCCCACTCTCCCTTGTGAAGAAAATATCCACCCTATGGTGATATAAAACTCACCTTGTGGCGATAATAGTCGACAACTACCTAGAAGGGAACTAAACAGCTCATCCTGAGAATGACATCATAGCCTGTCATCTATAGGACATAAGGGTCCCATAGAAAGTGACACCCACCAACCTCTAGAGGGAACTCCTTGCACTAACGTACACTTGATGTTCTCATCCTTAACAGAGTGTCTAGTGTCAAGATATCGACAGAAGAAAAGATGCAGAGACCAAGACTCTCCGCAACAGCAAAAAATATAAATCTATGGTAAGAGCGTATAACAAAAAGAGATAAAGATAAAACTAAGGCAACTAAGATCGTACCTCAATCTATAGAAGGTCCTGGATCCTACTCCAACTAGTTCTGCTCCACTGCACATGTCTGGCCTGCTCCACGGCCCTACAACCCCGCCTGACCACTCTGAGCTGATCCACTCTACTGTCGTTGATAACCTGACGATTGACCCCCATGGCCACGACCTTCACCTCAACCTGAACGGATGGAAGAAATCTAGTTCCCAGACTGGTGAGAAACTGAAAGTGCTTCTCCTAAACATGGGGTCATAGAAGAACCCATGTCACCAGCTGTAGGTGAGAAGATTCGCAAGAACTGCTGAAGCTGGCCCATCTTTCTGCAAGATTAGCACTCTATAGGGTTGCTCAGGCAATGTGGCCTCATATGCCCACTCTGCTCGCACTAGTAGCACACCACCTGGCTAACAAAAGATGCATCCCACCTACTCTAATCTCCTTGTGAAGATTCCATGCGGCGCTTCCTGCTATCAGTAGGAAGAATACTAACTCTGGATGTCGAACCGCCCTAGATCACTGCTCCAGAATCCCTCAGATTGTGCTTAGTGATCAGTGCCTAGTTGATGATAAAGGATATGAAAGTCAACCTGATGATGTCCACCTGCGATTAGATGTCATGCCTCAGACCATCCTCAAACTTCTGTGCAAGGAACAACTCATCACCTCCTGGAATAGGCATGAAACACTGTAGCTCTGTGATGTGAGAGGAATACTCCATGATGGAATGAGTACCCTGCTCCTGAATCATGAACTCCTGGGATCGATTGGCCCTCAAGGTCTCTGGGTAGAAGTAATCTTAAAAGATGCACTGAAACTCATCCAAATCCATACTCTACTGGTGTCATGCCGGTGAGATCACCTCCCAACACCTCTTGGCAGAGTCTCGGAGCATATAGGTAGAAATATTGACATTCTTATATAGAGTTATCTCCAGATTCTTGAAAATCATCAGTGTGGCTTCTAGCCATGACTTTTCAGCCTGGGGTCCTCCATCCCCTGAGAAAGTAGGAGGATGCTGCTGTTGAAAAACATGCGTCAATTCTTCCATCGACGGGGCAGGATGCGGCGCTCCCTGAAAGGTCTGCATCATCCTTTTAAAGCCCTTCCTGAATTGTGCATTAGAACTTGTGTCGGGTATAACTACTGGTTCCAAGTCCGGTTCAACAGGAGGATCTCCGGGAAGTCCCTGATCAGCCATATCCGGTGTATGGTCATCATCTAGCAATTGGCGTACAAATGGAGGACATCTCGGTGGCCTAACTCTGTAAGGTCAAGCGCACACCTTAGATCAAAATTATCAAGGAATGGAATCTATAATCACAATAAGGAAACATGAGAAAGAAATAATTCATGTTTTGAAAAACATGACTACACGGTGTGTATGTCCCCTACACAGAGTGTTCCCTTATGTAATTCACATGGGCATGTACCACTACTAAAACTGGTCTTGTAACACACCACAAACATGGCGTGTTGTCCTAACACACGGTGTGTATTTGAATCTTCTTTCCCTGTCCGGGTCCTTCTACATGGTTACGCCACACATCTCTCCCAATACAAGACTACATGGAGTGCTCAACATAGACACGTTGTGTACTAGACATGCTTCACTTGGCCGGTGTTGTTAGTGACACGGCCTGACACAGGGATTAAACTACACTAAATGTTCTAGAGAGACACGGCCTGTATGAGAATGGATAACACCAACCCATGTTGTTCGTGACATGGCCGGGTACCTAGGTAAGACTACACAACGTGTGAAATCATGAAACGGTGTGTATAGCTTAACGTTTATCCATCCATGTTTTTAGTCACAAGGGCGGACACTAGTTTAACACCACATGGTGTGCAGAACCGTTACACAACGTGTTCTATCAAGAAAAAACCTATCTCGTGTCTTCTTCCACATGGTCTTCGACACGGTTAGAGACTAAATAGTGTGTACATATGGTACACGGTGTGTAATTAATAAAAACAGTTCCTTCTCAAAAAAAATGACACATGACATGTGTTGAAACATTTCACACCGTGTATTCTTGGGTTTTCCAGACAGTAAGCCTAAGAAACTACTCTGGAGCCCCAAAAACACTAAAAACAAACATTAGAGTGCCAAATTCGGATCTGTGAGGGCCAATACTCCCCGTAAATCAAAGTTTGTCATCTTATACATGTTATAAACAAGCAAAGTCAAGCTAATGACCCACAAAATTCTGATTCATGAGGGCCCATAACACCTCAAGAACCGAAATTTGGGATTCATCCAAACAAAGCCTTACACAAAGAAATTCTTCATCAAATAGAAGGTATTCTATCTAGTCATATATCATAACATCATGCATACCATGCACAATAACTATCACAACAACATGAAATCGCTAATGCACCTTCAATGGCATGGTATGAATGCATGACATGTGATTTCTACCAAGTGCCTATATGATGAATGAGATAGAATACCCTCATCTCATCGGGTTGCAATAGAAATAGAACCTCAATAATATCAATGATAATAACAAAGTACATGTGATTCACCTAATGGTGAAAATCAAATCAACTGTAAAATTACAAAATCAGACAATTGCAATAACAAGATAGATTGGATTTTCCCTGTACATGGGTTAGCTACTCCGGGGAACAGCTTATTACCAAGTACCTATTCCATCCTATACCTGACTATAAGATCCCAACTATAAGTCATGTGAAAATAAATCCTCTGATACCACTTTGTAACGTCCCGGTTCTGGAATCCAGCTAGAGGTGCCCCATACCCAGTTGGTCACATGGCCTCAAGCGAATTTCCCCAAACTCCAGAGGCTGCCGACTATCAGCGAGGGCCTTTGGTGTGATTGTGGGGAAACTATTCCCTCATTGGCAGAGTACACATGGGAAGAAAACAAAAGCAATTACGGAAGCAGTAATTATATATACAACAGTAAATAGCGGAGACAGAAAGTACGAAACAACTAGAGCACATACATATATAAATGATGCATGGTACATATGTCTAGGAAAACAGCCAAACACAACAAACTGTTGGAATATATTAGTACTAAACCAACGTACAAGGAGAATAGATAAACGTCTCCTCAGCATCGCAAGCCTAAGATTGCTCCCATGCTCTCCAGCTCCACAGCATGTCAAGTACCTGAAGTAGAATGGTGCTTGCCCTTATCTATACTTGCATAAATGTAATCATTTTCAGCCCAAATGAATGACCCAAATAGGGTATGAGAATAAATACCAGTAACAGTCAGTGAATATATGGTAGGTAAAGTACATAAATCATTAAAAAGAAAGTACTCGGCAGTAAACAATCCATAGTTCAATATCAAGCACAGCTAACAGAAATATGTAACCCTCTGGGATGTACTCACAACCATCTCCTCTGGTACAACCTAACAAGTAAAATAAACCCTCTAGGTACTACACTCAGCCTAAACCCTCTGGTTCAGTCATAATATTTCATAAAGACTCACTGAGGAAGCACTCGTATTCAATTCCCCTTATAGTCTAAGGTAGTCAAGGACTCTCTGAAGAAGCACACACATTCAATTACCCTTATAGCCCCATGGTCATGGACTCTATGAGGATGCTCACTCGGTCAATTCCCCTTATAGACCATGTCATTCAAAGACTCTCTGAGGAAGCTCACTTAGTAAATTCCCCTTATAGTCTAGTAATTCAAGGTAATTCAAGTAAAACAAAGACTCTCTGAGGAACCTCACACGGTCTATCCCCATATAGTCTGAAGTAATCAAAGAATCTCTGAGGAAGCTCTCTCGGTCTAACCCTGTATAGTCTAAATTAATCCTAGGATCTCTGAGGAAGCTCACTTAGTCTATCCCTTTATAGCCTAAAGTGCTCAAAGACTCTCTGAGGAAGCTCTCTCGGTCAATTCCGCTCATAGTATACTACACCAGGTTCTCACAGACCTGTACAGGTCAACGAGCATAGAAATACAACATGGCCAAAGTAAACCAATATAAATACATGGCTAAGGGTTTATAGAATATCAGGCATGTCAAAAATCAACTCTCCATCGTACAACAACAGGCATGGAATACAGGCAAGGTGGCCAAAATGGCTAAATAGGACATGCATGGGCAAAACATCCATAGCATAGAAAATCAACCCTATTAATATCCAATTAAACTCTAAACATGCATACAAGTAGGGCATGCAAACGATAGGCTTCAAATGGTAAATGCACAATTCCCTGTTCACGGGTATTGGGCAATTTTGCACATAATATTCAAATACATTCACAAAAAGGCACAAACAACCTACCTTGGTCTTAGGAGATCGATATATGTGATCCTCAAGGCTTGTATCACCTTATAACGCCAAAGATCTAAAAAGAATTTAAAAAATTCAACCCACGATTACTTGGAAAAGAGGAGGAATTGGATAATGAAGCTTTGGCAGAAGAGAGAGCTTACCGAGGCGATCCCAACGCAATCAATGGGGGTCAAATCGGAGATCAGATGGAGGCTCAGGGTATCAGAGAAATATCATGGCCATTCATGAGCTCTCGGTCGAACGAGACCTAGAAGAAACTTTTTTTAGTGGTTAAACACGACCCCGTTCTGTTTAATGAAAAAAAGAAAATACACAGCGGGTACTTTCGAAGCACACTGCATGTACTAGACTTTTCCGTACTCCACTTTAGGTGGCCTCCAAGTCACGGCCACACAACTGTGTGTGTGGCCATGCCGCGACTAGCACACATCCTCCTACGACCATGTAGTACACGACATTTACTCAAAAAGTACACAGTGTGTACTTCTTAAATTTACAGAGTTTCCACTTTTTCTCAAAAACGACAAAAAAATGAAACGCATACCTGAAAATAAGATATGAGTTTTTACATTAGGAATACATATATATTTAATATATATTATATTTAAATCATATTTTCAATTTTTTAGATCACTATAACATGATCCAATTAATAGGAGTATTAAATAACAAGTCAAAACATATTTGAGAAACTAGGCAATTATCCCCCTAATTAGGGAAAATAATAAAATATTTTTATGAATCGTGTATTATGATATAGTAAGGAGATAATATATGATATTATAAAAATAAATAAGGTTCATTAATAGGTTTTTATTACTATTAAAACTATTATACATGAATTTAAATGATTTTCACCCAAACAAAATGTAAGGTAATAGTTTTTATCTCAATTTACATTCTAGTAATTCCAATATATTATTATGCACCAATTCAATTTTATATAATATATATTTTATTTTAACATGTTATATCATGAATTAAATTATTATCATGATATTATATGATTCATTTAATGTTATTACTTCATGGATAATATGATTCAAAATTTTCAAATTGGTATGGGACACTTTCGAATGTTTAATGATTATTATCTTAAAGAGCATTTTTAGTCATTATCTTTGAAATCTCTACATCATAGTGATTGTTAAAATTCTCTTAAAACAATAATTTTTTTTAATATACACATTTTTGGGTGATGGATATTATTATTTCCTAAACTGTATGCCATTTTGATATACACTGTTCACTTTGATAGTTATTTGATTAACTGGGGAATTATTAATAAATCCACACCTTTTATTCAATACAGATATTTTATATGGCATATTGTATACATATTAAATCGATTAATTGACACATGAGTAATTATTTGGATAGGTATGACCTGGTTGGGGCCCAATTATATATCTCCCCTCAATGCATCGGTAGTCTCGTGAGATAAAATGGTTGGCCAAATTAGTTGGTTTTTTAGTCGATATGATAAAACATCTTATGAAAGGACTCAATGGTAATAGTTTCTTGTTACCTGGAAATATTTTATCCAATAATGAAGAATTTACATCATTTATTTTCATTTATTATTTACCCATTATAGTTTGTGTTGAAAAATCTATTTATGCATTTCAAATTCCGTTCATTTATTAAATGGATTTTATTTTCAGTTTCTTACTTTTACAAAATGATTTTTTCTTGTCTTGTTATTTTAATGGAATATGTAACCTATAATTTAACTTTTCTTATTTATTATTCTATTAAATTAATTATTTAATCCACTTTAATTACCCTTACTGTTTTTTATCTCACCATTATTATGGTTTCCTTCCCCGGGTTATAAAGAAAAAATATGTAAATAAGCTTTCAAGGATCTAGTTCATTTCATTTTATTATTTATCATCTTTCATTATACATAACCAATGTTATGTGGGTATCATGTCTATAATATGGATTTTCAAAACTGATAAAATAATATGGCCTTTGGGATTTGATTCCATGTAACCATTCTAATTTAATAAAATAATGCACTTACTCCGAGCTTTTGACGTCCAGGAATTACACCTATGGTATAGAGAGAGGGTGTGGTGTATTAGAGGAGATAAGTTTGTGAGTAAATGAGGTTTCATTTACCGATTTTTCTCAAAAACATCAATAAATGAGGTGTCTCTAAATAGATACATGTTTAAATATTGCAATTTTACCAAAAACACAGATGAATTTTTTTTAGAATCATTTGTAATTAATTTAAATACATTTTAAAACATTTCCAATTTCATTATTTGGTAGTGGCAATATTAGAAAGGCATGTTCTAGACTGTGTACATAATATAAAGAGAAATATTGACCATTTATTTAATGGGATTGAAAAAATAATTTTATGGGAACTAGTCTCCTAAATAACCTCTTTACATTATGATATAGTATCTCGTGCGATCAAGATAGATAAATACATCTCTATTCCTCTTGGATTTGATTTAAAGTAAGAGAAGAAGAATAAGGTTGAGAAAAAAATAGATTAGGAGAAGAAGAAAAATTTGATTTTTTTAACATGTGATACTTATGGAAGGAAACACCTTCATAAATGTCTAAAATGAAAAAAAAGTTTTCATAATGTATAGAGAAAAATGAAATCATTCCCAATAATGAAATGATAAGGGAGAAGTCGTTAAAAAGCAGTGATTTAATGATATAGAGATGGGTCACTATTCCAAACAATTATAGAACCATAAAGGAACATACCAAAAAAGAATCTATGTGGATAAGAAAAATATTATCAAATTAGTACAGTTGGTGTGGATGTTTCTAGAAAAACGGTGCGATGAACACTTATCGTTCACTCCAAGATTGAAAAAGTTTTATTTTATTCTTATTCTACACACACTTTTTGTATCTAAATAATTATTTTGGATATCACAACTCCACCTCAATGATTATATATTTATTTTTTTGTGAGAAAAATTAATTTTAGTATGACCACATATTAAGTCAATATGTCCCCTCAAATATATGTTAATAGGAATATTCTTCATTTGAATATTGTATTCTCCCTCTATTTGAATTTTTTGTGAATTTTTCTATAGATTGTAACTATTTTTATTGATACCATTTCAATTATAGAACATGCTAAGTTACATTTGATATTTTGAATCAAATATTATCATCTATATGAGTGAGGATTAACCTAAACAACCAATGTAAGTTACATCCATCATATAGGTTTTCTACCAATTCATGAGGGATTTTTATCTCAAAATTATGTGGGGAAACTCAACATTAAAAATTTCAATATGAATTGGGACTATGATAATGTATTTATTAATGAAACTTATGGTCTTCCCCTGAATCTTGAAGTTTAGTTTTTAAATGAACTCTATCCTAGTGATATGCTTGTTTTATGGACTATATATAATTCCCATGATTGAGTTATTATAATTGAAGAAACAACTCTAGGATAATCTAGATAAGGGATTCATTTAGCCAAGTGCTTAACAATGGGGTTCACCTGTTATTTTTTTAGAAGAAATATGTGTTAAGGATTCATTACATTGATTATTGGGAACTTAACAGGATCACTATTAATAATTATAATCTTATACAAAATTTAGAATATATGTTTGACCAATTACATTGAGATATATGTATTTTCATGATTAAACTTCAATGCATATATCATCACCTATGGATCATAGAGGATATACAAAAGGTAGACTTCCACATGAGATATGATCATTATAAATTTATATTAATGCCGTTTTTATTTTCAAATTCTCCTTATATCTTCATGTATTTGATGAATAGAGTCTTTAGTTATTACATTAATCATTTTTAGTAGTCTTTATACTGTATATTATTATATAATAAAATATATTTGGAAGAGAATAAATAATATTTGAGAATTGTTTTGAAGAGAATAAGGAAGGTTACCTTGAAAGATAAATATAAAATGCTTAAAATTAAGCTTCATAAAGTTCATGATTATGTATTATAATAATAAGTGATGGTATATATGCAAATCCTTTGATGATAGAAGTTACAGAGAAATTGAATAGACTAACCACGGTAAATAAAATACAATGTTTTATTATGTTAAATAGATATTAATGATTCTTTATGATATATTTCTCATGCCTATAAAATCTCTTCATCAATTTGAATCAAGATGGGGATAGGTTTTATCGATAGATTAATGTGAATAGAGCTTCAAGGAACTGGATATAAAGTTCATTAATGTATGTCTACAACCTTAAACATTACATATTCTTGAGTAATGTCAAGAATTCACATTGAGGATATTTTTGGGTTTAGAGTTTTAGATAATTAGGCCATAAATATTACATTACATCTCCAAAATTACAAAGTAGACACTTCTACTCTATCAAATTTTCATTACAATAATAAAACTCCTTAAGTAAACAGTAATTATTTTCTTGATATAAATCATCCTGAATTCTTCCTTTCCATATACCCTATGAAAAAATTTTAAAAAACGTGGGATGAGAATAAAAATATCAGTATTTGATATAAAATAAATAAATAAAACATTAGTCCATGAATACATACAAATCAAAGAAGTCATACTTTTCAATCATAAACATAAGATCTTTAACATACGTTGTGAAATCATTTGATTTATGAATAACACAAAAAATTCAAAAATAATAAGTGTAACTTGGGGAATCTATAACATACTTACATTGTATCTTTACTAGCTACATATGGAGTTAGGTTTGAATATACATCACAATATATTACCTAATTATCTTAGGAGAAACATTAATGTTTACATCTGTATCGTTACCCAATGCATTCGAGAGATATCTTGGGCTCACCCACCCTAGGTTTATCACAGAACAATGCATATTTGTTTTATCATGTAACCACCCATCAAATTTCAAAGTACCATTACATAATAATAACAAAAAAATGATTGAAATTATCAACATTTATGTCATCAACTACAATGAATCAATTCAATATATTGATATATTCGATCCATTTCCAAAATGATTTAAAATATTTAATAAATAGATTTCTGAATCAAAGTATCCCATACCACTTTTAAATCTTTTGAAATAAATTATAATTTTAAAAAATTCATATCCATATAAATATATTCTGAAATCCCATTTTGGAAACATGGACATGAAATATAAGGTTTTAAATTAACAAATTATTAAAAAAAATTAAAATGATTTTTTACTTAAAGAGTCCCTTACAACTTGAGAAACACTTGAATAAAAATCATTAAGGAATGAAATTAAAAAAAACATAAAATTTCATGTGAATATACTAATTCATGATATAAATAGTAAAAAGGTATTCTATACATATTATATTATAATAAATATTCATGACAATAAGATATGCATCAATGAAAGGAGATTGAGACAAAATACCTTCCAAAGATCGTATAAATGACGTAAGAATTTATCCATAGGGATATTATGTTTATAAATACTATATCCAAACAAATAGAATTGGAAATAAAAAATAAAAAAATAAACAGTGATTCCACATATAATCATAGCATGACACAATCAATAAGTATAAGATTAACCCATGGAATGGAAATTGGGTTAAGAAGTTCCCTTACAAAAATTCGGTAGCCTAAAGGAATCACTTAAATATTTGGTAAATGGTTTGATAAGAGAGAGATAAGGGTATCTCATCACATGGAAATAAAATTTACAGTAACTAGGATATATAAGAACATACCCCAACATAAGAAAAATGAAATTAAAAGACATAACATAAAATAAGTATTTGACTAAAATAGGAGAGATAAAGGTTCCCTTACCTCGAATCCGACTCGTCATGTATGTTCCTTGTTCTTCCTGAATAATAAACTTAAGTTAATTTATAATTTTTTCAGAACCATGTTCATTTTTATGATTCCATTTATATAATTTATTACCATGTTATAAATATTACATATTTATTTAAGTTAATATATGTCATTTTGTCAATATTGGGTATTTGAGTCGATAATGATATTGTTATCATTAAAAAATGTCAGCGTTGTAAAATGTACATTATATATAGAATAGTATTAGTGATTTTAATATAATATATATCCAGTATATATATGTATTTATAATATTCCATAACATTTGGAGATAATAAATGAAATACACCATTCATGGATACGGTAATCCCTACATATGCATGAACGCTACTTTCATTTATTTTTCATATTTAATAAATGAAAACTAAATGATAAATAGTTAGATTATAATTACATTTTAATATCATATGATATATGTGTTAAATAATTAATTAATTCCATTGTTTATATTTTCCATGTATGGCATGAACGAATCATCTCATTTTGACGGGGCGGTAGTGCGCACTTCCTCAAATGAAATTATCGTATTTACACAACAGGAAAAGCATAAGGGCATGATTTGAATAAAGAAAAATATGTATAAAGACAATATAAATATAATAAATATAATATATAAATGTTGTTCCATTATAATGGACACCATGAGAGGTGTTAGGGGAAAATCGAACAATCATCGTTTCGTGAGGCTCCAGTTCTCCGTACACAGAAACTTTATGTTTGTATCCATTATATTGAGGTGTGTGTAATTTTAGTTCTAATATTTCTCATAAAAATATCCTATTATATAGAAAATATTATAGTTTTTATTAAATAATGGAATAAATAGTGTTTGGGGGTTGGACAAGGAAAATAAATAAAAAAATATTGAGGGAAGACATTACCTCAAATCAAGTAACTCCTTTTGATTTAAGCTAAAATGATTTCTTGAATTTCATTATTACCAAGTTTAGAATTCTAGGATCATGAGAGTAATGTTTTAAGATTATTATTTCAGAGGTATGATGAGCCAAGGGTCTTTATAAGTGTGATTAAATGGGCAGGGTTTATGCCATTTTATAAGAGGGAGGAGGGGCACTTTAGAAAGGCATTCAAATATTATTTTATTATAAAATTATTTTCGGTTTCAAACGGCCCCAAGGTCATTTATTTCAAAGATAATGTGTTTATGGGCCTAAAAAATATAAACTAATAGTTTTTACACAACTATAGGTCACAAATTTAACCTTATCTTTTAGCTTTAACCCTGAGTTAACTAATTTGACCATAACCATGTCTCCTTGTATATTCATACAATATGGTTAATATACTTACAATAAAATTCCAATAGAACCTCAAGTGGTTCATTAATGAAATTTTCAACATTATCTAATTCATTTTTACAAATATTATATTTTTAGCACTATTATATCATTTAATAAAAAAGTATTTGTTTTAAAAACTCATTTATGTCAATTTTTATACTATTCATATCATGAATTTTTAAAAAACTATAACCACTTTATTAATTCCAAAAAATTTAGTTAATTAAAATATAAAAAGTCATAATCATTCATAAAATTCGTGTATGGCATAAAATATTTCAAAATAAATATTCTTTAATATTTATAATCTCATTAATTTAAATTATTCATTAATAAGTGAATCACTACAACATCATTATTTAATAAATAAATATATTTATTTTATGTATAAAATTTATATATAAAATAACATTATGTAGAAAATCTTTTTATATTTCTAATTATTATTTATAGTAGAATATATCACTTATATAAACCCATATAAAAATTATTTTAGTAAAAGATACCGGTTTATGTTACATTTTTGTTTACCTTAATTTATTTCTTATAAAATGTAATTTTAACATCCAAGAGGCTCCATGGGGTGCCAAAATCGACCCAAGGATGAACATGGTCAGAAATATCTCATTGAATTGGATTGGAACATGTTTTAGGGTAGTTTCATGTTATTGTAATATTATTTTTTCCCTTATTTACCATATTTACCCTCTAACCATGGTAAATAAAATAATTACTGAAGTTATTATTCATAATGTCAAAAATAAAAGGTATATATTTACACAATTTTGACCTCATTATTCAAAATATGGAACATATTTCCCAAAATTCAAAACAAAGAAGTTGCAGTAATTAATTTAAAATTAATTCCCGTTATTAGAACCAAAAAGCAGGTTGTTAAGATGTAATAACTATCAAAATATTGACATGTGTTTATGTGAAATTTCAAAGTGAAATTACATACAATGATGAAAATTGGATTAAATTATTAAAATATAATACAATTAATCATTAAAACCAGTTAAAATTACAATATAACTATGTAAATAAATTAGATGAAAAGGTAGTTTTGACTTAAACTACAGTATTTTTAACTATTCATTAAAAAATGAAACATTATCATAAAATTTCCCAAATATAATACAAAGTAAAATTTTATGTTCTAGTTATATAGAAGAAGTTTAATTTTAAAAATAATACATATAAAGGTGTTAAAAACTAGATTTAAAAAGGGTTCGCTATTAAAAGGTGGTAAAATGACCTTTAAAAATATTAGAGTATTTCATTTCTAAAATCAGATTCATTCTTATTTGAAGCCTCTAATATTCACTGGATAAATTTATAAAAATTTAATTATTATGTAATATAATAATATTGTTAATTATATTCATGATTTAAAATATAATGTTAAGGCGTTAACTACCATTTAAAATAAGAATTATATTATATTATTTTTCTGTATAACTCAATGTTTTGTGCGAAATAAGATTTCAAAGAAACACATTGTTGCATGTTGAGTATAGTATCGGATGAATCATCCCCTTTAATGTAAAAATAATGTATTATTCATAAATATTAATAAAAATGAAAAATTATTTTTCTATAAATACCTGGGTTGTTACATCCTTCCCCAATTTTGGAAATTGCATCCTTACAATTTTAAAATTGGGATCGGAAACTTTATTGAAAATCCCACATTGGAAAAAGATTCAATAAAATAATCACTTTAAAAGAATTAATGAAAATTAAAAAAGGTCACCAAAGATAACATATACTAGGATTCCATGTAAAAAGACATGTATATGGAATAAAACCAACTCTCATAGACTAATATGAAGTTATAGAGAACAAGATCACACAAAGTTAACCTCCACAATATAATAAATTTTTTGTTGGGTAAAAGTATGTTGATAAATGAAAGCGTAAAATATATTTTCTTGAAGATCCTTTTTATAGAGTTAAAAAATTTTATTACTACCTAGAATAATATCATAAGGGTACATACTTACTTCTCATGTATAGTTTCATCCTTTAATAAATTTCTGCCACAAACTTATTTTTTCTCCAAAGGATGAGTATTCCAGATGGCTTGGTCACATCTGAAGTGAAAGAATCATCTTATAGAGAATAAAATAATCCACAAAAGATTAACTATATATGTTTCCATTGTCTTTAGACATTAACCAAAACCAAAAATGGTTATTAAAAGATCATATAATACCCAAAAATGATAATACTTTATAAAAATAAATACTACTATTAATCTACAAAATTCAACAAACAATACCCAAAGTTCAACAAAGACCATTCGATACCGAATTTTCCTTAAAATATTTCAATATAATCCAAACTAAGATTGAAAACCAAAACTCTGAGGAATTTGATCACAAACCATTCCACAATAAATCTTAACATTTATCACCAAATAACCTCGACTACTCTTACAGTATCATACTTAAAAGTAAATATCTTAATCACATATTCTCAACGATAGGTCATTCATTTCCATAAATAACTCAAATCTACATATGTCTACAATAAAAATATATATTCTTCCAAAATAAAATTCCACCATTACTCCTCAAATGAAAAACCATAATATTCTTTCCTTTTTAGGCATATAGTTTTCCCAAAATAGTGAAGGTCTTCCAAAATAACATTTATCACTTAATCACCAAATCATTTTCCTATACTAAGGATATCTATTTGAGAAAAAATAAGATCCCAAAATTAACTTATTCCTGATCCAGAAAATCATTTAACTGAAAATAAAAATTCATATTGACCAGGGGATTCACGTAGGCCACTGGTAGGTGATGCGAACTTGTCACCCTCCAGTTGTGGGTTCAATTCCCATGGCATTACCAGACGCGATGGGTTTTCCCCCATCCTATGGGTTTTACATTTTATAAAACCATATCTTTCTTATAAAATTCTAAAAAATAAGATAATTTCTTAAAAAATAACCATAATCTACTTTATACTCAAATTTTATCTAATATCTTTCATTTTTCATCCCAAAAAGTAACAACCTGTAATTGTTTCAAATTCAAGGATCATATAAACCCAAATAGTTCTTTATAACTATGTCCAAATAAGATAATTCTACTACAATTATAATTTTCACATAACAAACTTCCGGGTTACAGATACAAGAGAAAATTATTCAAAAGTAATCACATCATCAATAGAGGATTAATTCTTTTAATAATTTCATCGCCCATATATCTAGCATAACTCTCAAATTTATAAATATGTAGACAGATTAATCATCCAGAAATATTCATGACCCCTTAACCATTTTTTTCAAATTATTTCATAATACATCATTACTACAAAAAAATCTTGAATAATATCCTATGATTCAATAATATCAAAATATCAGCTAGGAAATAATCCATACCTTTCATAGGACATTTACAGTTTCATCATCCTCAATTAGAATGGAATTAGGCATTTGTAAACATATATTTTTACGGTCCTGGTGGTACCTTTCAGAACCCTTCTTCTTAGGATATCTATTTGTGTAATGTACATGTGAAACACATTTAAAAAATTCAATTAATCTCTTTGAAATAACTTCTTTCCCTTTCCTCGAGTCAACTAAATGCTTTCTTTTTCCCTTTCCACATCCTTAACACTTAGGTTTTTGAATATACTTACCTTTATGATTATTACCTGAACTTCCATAGGGATTTTTTTTTCGCATATATGATACATAAGAAAAATCACCAAGGTTTAATTGTTCAACCATGACTCTATATAGTTGTTTACGAATAACCATAAGTGTTCTCATTGTAGCTCCCATTTCATTTGGTTTCTTATTCAGAAAACAATCAAAGTTTTCTTCCCATCCATTTTTTACTTTGGTGCCTTTTAGATCCATTCATTCACTGAACCAAAAATGTAAGTGTGAGTATATTTGTAAAATCATCAAATACTGTCTTATTAGGAGGGTAAACACTAAGATATGATTATTCATGTTATCTTAAACACATTCAATTTATCTAAAATATCTATGAATCTTTCTAATATGATAACCATTAAGGTTATTTCAATAATGACTAAATAACACCCTCACTTATAAAGTTATCTAAACCGACCTCTGATACCAACTATAAGGACCAAACTTTAAACAATACATAATCTTGTGGTAATTCAATAATTCACATTGAGTATCTTTTCAGGTTTATATTTTTAGAGAATTAGGCTATAAATATTACATTACATCTCCAAAATTACAATGTTGACACTTCTACTCCATGAAATTTTTAACAATAATAAATCTACTTCAATAAACAAGAATTTTTTCCTTAATATAAATCTTCCTGATTATTCATTTCTCTTACCCTTATTTATACCCTGTGAAAAACATTTAAAAAACACAGGATGAGCATTAAAAGCTCAATAAGGTATATAAAATAAGGAAATAAAACATTAGTCCCTGAATACATAAAAATAATAAAATTCATAATTTTCAATCATAAACATAATATCTTTAACATACTTCATTAAATCATTTGATTTATGAATAACACACAGAAATCATAAATCATAAAGGTAATATGTGACATCCATTACATAATTACATTGATGATTTTATAGATACATAGGTAGTAATGTTTGGATTACCCATCACAATATATTCCGTAAATATCTTAGAGATACATTAATGTTTATATCTATCACGTTACACAATGTATTAAAGAGCTATCTTGGGATCACCCACCCTAGGATTATCAAGGAACCACCCGTATTTTGCTTATTACATAACCACCTGTCAAATTTCCAAGTACAATTACAGAATCAAAACACATAAAATATTGAAATTGTCATCATTTCCCTCCTAAACCAAAATGAATAAATTCATTATATTTAAATATTTAATACATTTCAAAATCCACTTAAAATATTTAATAAATATATTTTTGAATCAATGTGTCCCATACCACTTAGAAACATTTTAAATAAATTTTCGTTTTAAAACATTCATTTCCATATCAATAAATTATAAAAACCCATTTTGAAACCATAGAAATGAAATAGAATGTCTTAAATTAAAAAATAATTGAAACATTTAAAATTATATTTTAGTTAAAGAGTCCCTTACAACATGAGAAACAATTGAATAAAAGTCATTAAAGAATGAAAATAAATAAAACATTAAATATCATGCTAATATACTATTTTATGATATAAATAGTCAAAAAATGGTGATATATACACATTATGGGATAATAAATGTGCATGACAACAATATATTAATCAATGAAAGGAGGTTTAGATGAAATCCCTTACAAAGATCGTATAAATGACGTAAGAATTTATAAATGGGAAGATTATGTGTATAAACAGTATATCCAAAAAAAGGGAAGTGGAAATTAAAACATAAATAAATAAATAGTAATTCAACACATAATCATATCATGACATAAAAAAGAAGTTTATGAATAACTCAAAGAATGGAAATTTGGTTAAGAATTTCCCTTACAAAAATTCTCCAACCAAACGGTGTCACTTAAAAATTAAGAAAATGAGTTGATGAGAGAGAGAAGGGCATCTCATTACATGGAAATAAAATATACAATAACTGAGATATAGAAGAACATATCCCAACCTAATAAAAATTAAATTAAAATACATAAAATAAAAGATGTCTTTGACTAAAAGAGGAGGGTGAAAGGTTCCCTTACCTTGAGTCTGACTCATCACATATGTTCCTTGTTCTTCCTGAATAATAAACATAAGTTGATTTATAATTTCCTCATAAAATTTTTCAATTTTATTATTCCTTTTATATCATTTATTATGACGTTATAAACATTACATAATTATTTAAGTTAATGTCGGTCATTTTGTCGATATTGGGCACTTGAGTTAAAAATAATCTTGTTATAATTTTAAATTATCCATGTGGTCAGAAGTCCATTATCTCTAGAATAGTACTCATGATTTAAATATAATATATATCTAGTATATATATGTATTTATCATATTGAATTAACATTTTCAGATAATAAATGAAATGCACCATTCATGGAGATGGTAATCCATACGTACACATGAACACTACATTCATTTCTATTTCATATTTAAAGAAATGAAAAATAAATGATACATAGTATATTATAATTAAAGTATAATATAATATGATATATATATGTTACATATGTTCATTAACTCCATCCACTATATATTCCATGTATGGTATGAACGAATCATATAACTTTGAGGGGCGGTAGTCTATACTTCCTCGAATGAAATCATCGTATTTACATATCATAAAAAGACGAAGGGTATGATTTAAATAAAAAAAATAAGCATATAAACAATATAAATATAGTATATAAATATATAAATATATTTTTATCATAATTTCCACCAAGAGAGGTGGTAGGGGAAAATTGAACATTCATCGTTTTGTGAGGCTACAGTTCACTGTACATAGAAACTGTATGTTTGTATCCATTACATGGAGATGTGTGTAAGTGTAGTTATAATATTTGTCATAAAAACATGATAATATATTTAAGATACTGGTTCTTTATAAAATAAATGAATATAGATATTTTAGGGGGTTAGATAAGGAAAACAAATAAAAGACGCTTGAGAGAATACATTATCTCAAATTGGGAAACTCTTTTTTATTTAAGCTAAAAATATTTCTTGAATTTACTTCTTATGTAGTTGAGTATTCTAGGAGGAATATAGGTATGTTGGGAGAATATTTGGGAATATTTTGGATGATCCAAGGTGTTTGAGTGGTGTGATTTAATGGGTAGGGGTGATGCCGTTTTATAAGAGGAAGGAGGGGAACTTTATGAAGGCATTGAAATGTTATTTTATTATAAAATTATTTCTGATTTCAAAAATTCACAAAGTCATTTAATTCAAATATAATATGCTTTTGGGTATAAAAAATCTCAACCAATAGGTTTTATAAATGTATAGGTAAAAAATTTAACTTTATCTTTTATCTTTAACCCTTAGTTAACTAATTTTACTCCTACCATGTCTAATTGTAACATAAACATGTATATTCATGGATGGCATAAAAATTTTGAAAATAAATTTAATTTAAGATTTATAATCTCATTAATTTAATCGTTCATTAAGAAGGTAATCACTGCATCATCATTGTGTCATAAATAAATTTATTTATATGATGTATAAAATTTATAAATAAAATACCAAGATGTAGGAAATATTTCAATATTTATAATGACTATTTATAGTAGAATACATAAGTTATATAACCCCATATAAAAAAAATTTCGTAAAATTTACATGTTTATGTTATATTTTTTGTCACGTTAAATTAATTCTTATAAAATGTAATTTTCACATTGAAGTGGCTCCATGGTGTCCCAAAATCGACCCAAGGATGACCATGGTTGGAAATCTATTATCCAATAGGATTAGTACATGTGTTAGGGTAGTTTAATATTATTATAATATTATTTTTTACCTTTATTTAGCATATTTATCCTTTAACCATGGTACATAAAACAATTTCTGAAGTTACTATTCATAAAAGTTATTAATAAAAGGTACCTATTTTAAAAAATTAGACCTCCTGATTCCGAATATGTAATCCATTTTTCCAAATTCAAAACACATAAGTTTCAGTTATTAATTTAAAATTAATTCCAATTTTCAAAATAAAAAACTGAGTTTTTAAGAAGTAATAACTATCAAAAGATTCACACATGTTTACATACAATTTAATTGTGAAATTAATTATAATGACCAAAATTTTATTAAATTGTAAAAATATAATCCATTTAAACATTAAAAACAATTAAATGTACAATATAATTATGTAAATAAATTATATGAAAAGGCGGTTTTGACTTAAACTGTGGTATTTTTCACTATTCATTAAAAAATGAACATTATCATAAAATTTACAAAAAATTATCCAATGTAAATTTTGATGTTCCAATTATAATGATGAATTTTATTTTGTAAAATATAACATATATAGGTGTCAAAAATATTATTTAAAAAGGGTTCGCTATCAAAAGGGGGTAAAATGACCTTTTAAAAATATTAGAGTATTTAATGCTTAAAATAGGATTCATTCTTATTTGAAGGCTCTAATATTCATTGGATAAATGTTAAAAAATTTAATATGTATTTAATATCATAATATAGTTAATTTTTTTATTCTATACAATTGCAAGGTGTTAAATACTATTTAAAATAATAATAATAATATATTATTTTTCAATATAACTCAAAGTTGTGTGCAACGTAAGGTTTACAAGAAACACATTGTTACGTGTTGAGTAATCTATCGGGAAAAATCCACTTTAGTGTAAAAATAATAATTTATTAATAAATATTAATAGAAATGAAAAATTATCATTCGATAAATACCTGGGTCATTACAGTTAGGGGTCATGTTCTTACACTACTCTATAGTGGAGAAGGGTTTTTGATCCATAGATATGTATAAAATATGGTAATGAGATGAGTCCTCATTTTTAATGACATGGTGATCAAATATGTTCATTTCAAATTAAAAATTCATGACAAAATTTACCAGATGTAGGATTTGCAGTTGGTGTTAGTAATTTTGTCATTGAATATTTCGAGGCATTATTTGTATAGTGAAAGGTGTGATATATATATTATTCAGAAATCCTTGAGGAATATATCTACACTGAATTAGTTGAATATTTTCCAAAGTATATAAGAACATATTCAATTCATTATGCGGTAACCCATGTAACCAGGTATTAAAATGATTAGAGTCTAAATCCATTAAATACTATTTGTGGTTTTATGATGAAAATGATAATATTGGGGTGGTGACATAAGCATGTCATTGAGAGGTAGTGATGTAGGAATGACACGGGCATGCAATGACATATGCATGATGTAGGAAAATTTCCCTTGGGGCACCAGAAATGTAATCGGTCTCCCTCTACCCAAATAGAGAGTTGTATTTACTTTCATAATAATATGAGGCTTTGACCAAAAATTAAAAAAATTATTGTTAGAGTTGATCAAATATTATTACTAGTCAATACATTACGACCCTAGAATGGAAAAAAGGTTGATAATTCTCGATTTTGGGAAGAACATGCTAGTTTATCCATAATGTGGATTGAAATTGATCATGTATTATTGGGTTTTCATAATATGGATCTAGAAACTATGAGGAATGTTTCAAGATATTATCTTTCTCATATGAATGTTCCAATATCCATCCTTGAGAAGATTAAGATGGCATATAAATAAGATATAGAATTAGACAATAAGGTTAAAAATGACCATGAGTTCAAATATTATCATGATGGAATGATAAGGTTTTGGAACTGAGTATGTGTCCCACCAATACTAGAATACATTAATGAGTTATTGGATAAAGCTCATATTTCATCATTCAGTGTTCAAACTAGAATTATAGAGATGTATAAATATTTGAAAGAGTATTTCTAGTGGGAAAATATTTAAAGTAGTATTTTAGAGTATATCTCTCTCAGTTTCTAGCATTTTAGTACATTAAGGCTGAGAGACTAATGTATAAGAGGATGTTAAAACCATAACCCATACAATAATAGAAATTAGAAAACATTACTGAGGATTTTGTTGTTGGAATACCCAAACATTAAAAGTTCGTAATGTTATTTAGGTTATATTCAATTTCTGTACAATGTAATCACAAATCATTTTGATAATATAATTTTTATATTTTGGTCATCATTCTAGAATATAAGGAAGAGTTAAGGTCTCATGGAGTACCATAATATACTGTATCTAATCAGTATCTGAGGTTTACTTAAATGTTATAGAAAATTATTCAGTATGATATAGTTATTTATTTGAGTATCCATACATCTTATCTTCCTCAAACACATGGTCTGTCTTAGAGAACCATTGAGACTTTATAATACATTTTGAGATATTTATTTATTAATTCCAATAGTGTTATGGATCAAATCCTTATTTGGTGTAATTTTCTTACAAAAATAAATTTCACATGAGTATTTAGATAGATCATTTTATAGATATATATTTAAATAAGTATGAAACTCCACAATACAAGAATAAATATTGATAAAAAACTACGGGAACTAGATATAGATAAGGAAAAGGAAATGATTGTTGACCTATACAACAACACATAAAAAAATCATATATTTGATAAAAAAGTTATTCTAACAATAATTGATTAAATACGGGGTTTTATGTTTACGAGAAGGTATTTATAAAAATTTCATTATAGAAGAAGGTAATGATAATTATAAATTATGTAAATTTGTGCCATAGTTATTTTATTTCCTTTGAGACACTTCATCATATCGGGATGACATCGAATCTCTTGGTGCTTCCAAAAGATCTCTCTCATGTTCATGATGTGATTCATGTATCCCTTTCAAGGAAGTTTATAATTGATCATTTAGATATATTGAAATCATTGGTCATACAAATAGGAAAATATCTCTCTTCTATGGGATAATAGGTGGAGATTCTTGGTAATTGAGAGAATGTTCTATGAAACAATACAACTCACCTAATCGATGTTTTGTGGTGAAAATATAAATTTTAAAAAGATACTTGGGAACCTAATAATGTGATGAAATAAATATATCCAAAAATTTTATATTGAATTGATATAATTTTTGGTGATAAATTAATTGTATAGATTGTATAATGTAACACCCGAATATTTTAGGATAATTCTCCATTCAAATAATCATAATTTCTTTGATAGATTGCAATAATCATTAACCCGATTCTAAAAGGACTTTAATATAGTATACTACATAATATTATCCATTAATTGGAAATATGAATATTAATAACCAATTTTTTTAATTTTTTTGATAAATAAAATATAATGATACATAAATACTCACTTTTTAGTAAAATCTTTATGTGCTTCAATAATAAATTTTTCTGTAAGAAATGGTTTTTACTCTTATGTGTGAAGCAAACATAATTAATTTTTTACAATTTTAGAATATGTATTTTAAAAAATAAAATTCAATTTTTAAATCATTTTATAAAAATTAATTTGGGGTGAAACTTTGGGATTCTTATAAAATGATTTATTTTTTAGTGAATAGTGAAAAATATAGATTGATCAAAAATATCATTTCTTATAATAATTTAAAACTTCCATCATATTTTGGATTCTATTATTACATGACATATGATCAACTTGATTTATAATAGTGTAACTAATTCCATTTTAATAAAGAATATTCCTAATTTATATAAAAGTTAGTTTTTATTCTTAAATCACATTTTTCAAAAAACTATAGTTCACTTCATTTTACAAATTTACATTATATTTTATTTCTATCACTTATAGAGATTTAATATTGAAAATTGAAATCATATTTGGTAAAATAAGATCAATTTTCGTAAATATGTCCCTTATATTTTTTTACATTATTAATAGTAACCATCTTAAATATTTTTCATTTATATAAGGGTAAAATGGGTAAAATACGATTAAAACCATGAGTTACAATCTCAAAATCCACCCAAAACGTATCTTTATACAATTCTATGAGTGTATTTAAGACATCTATATTCAATTATCATATATACTTCCACTTTGTGATATTTTTCTTTGATTACGATCATTTTATTAATTTAATAACAAAATTATTACAAATTCCCATGCTATTGAATACAATATAATTAAAATTTTATAATAAGGATAAATAGAAGATAATTTTATTTTAAATAGTATATATTAATGATAAATTATTTTTTTATCATGGTAATTTATTTATTTATTTTATTTATTAAATATGTACCTTAAATAATTGTGCAACATGGATATAGTATTTATTCAATTAATTAAAAAAAATAAAGTGTATTATTTTAAAAAAAATTACAAGTAATAAAATTTGGTTATATTATTGATATAAAATGATTATTAAGATAAAAATAACATATTATATATGTTTTTAGTTTTTATTATATAATTCCATTTATTTCTAGTTGTTTTCAATGTAAAATTATGTGAATTGTTCTTAAAATGACATTAAATGTTTTTTATGGAAAAAGTATTTTATTAAACTATTTAAAAATCATAAAAATACTAAAATATTAAAATTAGGATAGAAAATGGTTTGTAGTCTATCCCTTTTTCATTTATGGTAAAATTTTTGTCTTAAAATTAAAATTATGACCGTTTAATATTAAAAAATTTGTTACCACGATTAAGATTAAAATTGGGTAACCAAGGGGTTAATCCAAAATGTATGCTTTCTAATGACACCCAAACCAAAATAAATTTAATTTTATTATAATAATTCAAACTTATCCCGTTTTTATTCAAATTTATATCCAATAGGAAGCATTTTTATTGGGAGTGACATAGTTCTATTGTAGTATATTTTTTTGTAATTCCAAGTGTATCATTTCCATTCCATATAAAAGGGAACTAGTTATACCTTTTCATTATACAACATAAATATATATAAATAAATTATAATCTACCAAAATCCCTCTGTAATATCCTTATACATTCTATATATTTACTTATCTTCCCAAAATTCTATCCATAGGTTCCTTAAAAGGATTTCTAAATGAGTTCTTTCACAGAAGTGGTAATCGCCTTAACTGATAACTTTGTTTTTACTTATTATTTGACCTTTTATAAATATTTCATAGATATAAAAAATAATATATTAATAATAAAAAATATAATTATGTTTTTTTATGATTATTAAACCGCAATTATCCACACACTTTTCCATTAAATGAATAATTAAAATGTGTCTTGGGCGTATGAGTGGACTACTACTTCCATGAATTTATGTGACTCGTTTTTCATTCATATTTTACCATTATTGTAATATGGATATAGTTAATATATATATATATATATATTATATTTGAAATAACAATAATTATGGTAAGTATAATTATTATTTATTTTTTTTTTCCATGCTTCAAAAAGTGAAAACACCGTTCTTGCGTACGTGCGGCCAACTATCTTAATGATTAATGTGACTTATTTATCCATATATGTATTTTATCGATTATTCTAAATATATATAATGAATATATATATTATATTTATATCATTATTAACATTTTTTAGATTATGTAACCATGATCAATGTATAATAATAAAAAATACTAAAAAATATACATTAAAAACGAAGTAGTTATCACCCAAAATAATGATTTTAATAAAGAATTTTTAATAAATGGGTGATAAAAGGTTATATTTAAACAATATATGGAATGATATATATGATTAAAATTCTATAATATTTTTATAATAAATATCAATTTATTATACAGGTGGTTTGAAAACACACAATGGATGTTGGTCTTGAGGTTAGTGTTTATTTCACAATATCATCATTACTTGTGATAGTGTAAATTTATGTCTCCTATAGAATAATTATTGGATATTTCAATCCTAAACCCAATATATTATATTAAAAAATGGTTATTTATGAAAATTATATTTTCTCCTTTCATTTTAAACTCTTTAAGTACACTATATATCAAAAAAATTAAGAAAGTTAGACTTTGTTTTTCTACTCGATCAGTAATCATTTTCATTCATGTAGATATTATTCATAAAATGTTTTAAAGAATAATTTTAATATTATCCAATTATTTATTCCATATATTTTTACCCATATTTTACATTTTATATAATAATTTAAAATTAATATTCATGTCATTTTTTGAAAGACATATATTTTACTTTTTACTAAAAATTTGAAAGGAATAATTGTTTTAGCATACTTTGTATGAACAGAATATATGAATATCATAAACAAATTATTCTTTGAATCTCCTTTATAAGTATCAAATTTTCTATTAAAATTAAATATTATCCTTAATATTTTGTAAATTTATAGATTTTAATTTAGTAATTTCAATCTGATAATAGTATTTTGCTCATAAAATTTTCAAGTGATATTTAGAATATATATCCATCCATGTCGACATGTTTTTTCGAATATAATACTTTTTAATGATTTCATACAATAATAAAATCATTCATATTTATATATATGTTTTATAATCATTTTTATGAGGGAAATTTTTAAAATTACGCATTCTATTTCTTCCAATGTATAATATTATTAATTTTTAAGGCATGTTGATTAAGTTTTACTCTTTTTCATATGATTAAATCATTGTAATTGTTATATGATGGGTGGATCATATAATTTTATAGCCCCATGATTATTTGGTAGGTCACATATGACAAAATACATGGGGTATTTGGGTGATCCCTTACCCAATTATGTATATTTATTTGCATGAGTCCATAATAGAATGTTTAAGATATCTGTAATTATGAATTCAGTCATCATAAACTCAGTTATTGATGTAAATGTTATTATTTTCATGTTTTTAAACTCCATGTACAAGTTTTAGGTTCTTTTTATTTTTTATATGGCATTATTTGATCATCATTTATTTTTTCCATATTATTTTTTCCTTATTTATTCCATGTTATCTTCCACTATATGCATACCCTGACTGAGATTCATAGCTCACCCATTTATTATGTTCCTTTACCTATCATTCTAGTAAGTGTACTATGATTAATATGAAAGGATACTATATAGGGAATAATGATATCATCCGAGAAATGGTTATACTATATTTTATGATTTCAAATGTAAATATTTCTTTAAATATATATATATTTTTCTAGAAAAATGAACTATTATGTCCATTGGGATGTGATCAATTATATCTAGTTCTAATGTGATCGAGTAAACATAAGGTTTGGGATAATATAGTTTGGGACTTTACAATCCACATCCACTTCTTTATCATCTTCACTTTCTTTTTTATCAATTTTACCATCTAGGGACCTATTATAGAAATCTCAACAATCATTGACCAATAATTGGGCGGCCTTTAAGCTATCACATATAGGTATTCAAATGGGTCAATGTGTATAGTTTAGTGGTATATATTTTTATATGTAAAATCTCTTAAATATAAGTGCTCAATAAAGATCATTCCAAAACTATTAATAAGTGGCTTCAATCTATCCTTAAGAAGTTAAATGTTTTTTTCTACCTAATTATTTTTATATGAGTGAAATGTTTCACTAAAGAAAAGTTGAGTCTCATAATCCTCATTAATGATCTCTATATAAATTATATGAATAAGGAATCTAATTCAAATTAAATAATTATTTTAACTCCATTAAAATGTACGATATAATATATGTATTGGATTCATTAACTATCCATAAAACACTACTCTTGTATAGGTAGGAACTTATTGAATATAATTATATGATCTATAAAAACCTAGATTAAAGCTTGTACATTGAAAAAATATTTAATTATACTAATATAATGTATTTATATACTATCCCATTTATTTAACCTTAAAATTTGATCATGGGATCCCTACCATTAGATAACATGTCTTCTATAACACATGATAATATCTTATCATGAAGGCCCTCAAAATTAATGTGTCCATGATGGGTCTCTATATTCTAATGATTAAGTTTGGTGTCCTATACCATCAATCAAATGTAAAAAATATACATATGTTCTATCATAACAAATAACATCAAGGATAGATACTCAAACACATCACGTACTAAATTATAGTTGAATTAATTTCTATGGGTGTTATCCACATCATTAACCATTAATAGAGTATAGATTATCTCAATGGAATAGTCCTATAGGATATCTTTCCATTTCCTTCACCTTAGTTTTAAATCTCAATAGAAGAAAATATAATTGAGACACTTAGGATCTCTATAAACCATAAATCACCCACATAAAAGACAATGTCTCATAATTTTTTTTAAAATATTATTATAAACTCAAAGTGGTGTAACAAATAGTTTTACACATATATTATTTGATTCCCCGAACTATAATCAATAATTTCATTCCATAACACCATCACACATCCATGAGTAATTCTATTGGAATCATGGAACAACATATACTTGAATCATTCCTCTAAATAATATAGAATATGGGCACTATTCCACCTCTACATCATCTTTTGGAATGATTCTTTGAAATAAATGAAACATATAAATTCATACCTCTTCAATGTTTTGGAAGTCATGGGAGTGTTTACTTTAGAGAATTTTACAACCAAACTATGGAAATATGGAGCTATCCTACATATTCTACTCAACTCAAACACACTATGGGGTGGCTCCAATCCATCACAGTCATAACATTGCTGGAGTCAAGTATTACTCCACCCTCTTCAATGAAATTCCCCAAGATGTTGAATTCCCAAATGTAGAATCTACACTTTGAGAGTAAATCATATTGATTATTTTATGAAAGAAATTTTATAATAATATAAGGAATGTTATCATACTCAAACTTAATCTTATAATAAATGAGTGGTTCATCAATAAAAACAACCATGAACCATTCTAGGAAGGGATGAGAGATCAATTTTATATGTCCTATGAACATATCTTTTGTGATAGTAACTCGAATCAATATCACTAGAAACTACTTTTATACTTAGTGATAACTAAAAACCATATTTAATATTCCATCATCAGGAACCAAAAAATAAGTGATATATGAAGATGACGTTGATATTTGAGAACCACATTACTTTTTTTTTAGTAAAATATGGCATTGATCCTTAAGAAATGGTACTTTTTCATGAATATCTCTTAATTTATGTGGTTATAATCAGTAAAATAGAATATTTTACCATTAAACTTATTTAATAATCAATCACAAGCAACTTGGGTGATACAATAGACTCATTGAGGCAATTATATAAAAAGTAATTCATGTTTTACATTCATCTACCTGAGCTTAACGAGGGACATCTGGTATGACTTTGATAAAAATTTTATATATATTAGGATATTTACCTTTGAGATTATTATTAAATGGGTATATATTGGTTAAATTAAAGAAATATTATAAAAATATGAATTAAAACATATAATTCATGGATAGTGCAATAGAATGATCACTCAATTATTAACGGTGTTGTAGTATAATTTGTAAGATACAAATAATGTATTAGGCTAATTTTTATGATATTTGGATACATATGTATTTGTGTGAAATTATTAATTAATAAGTTTATAAAATAAGTATATTTTTAAGGGTGTACTAATTTTTTCTCATGAGCTGTTATTTTAAACACATATAATCACTCAAGTTTACCTATATTAATATACGAGTAATTCTATTTCTATTCTGAATTATTAGATTAATGAGAGTTGTGAATTTATCTCAATATACATATAATTTCTAATAAACCCAAAGGTTCATAATGTGGGATCTTATTTCATTATAAATGTTTGAATTTTAATTATTCAAAAAGATATTATGATAATATATTTTAAATGATATGGTAGAGAAATTCATGGTTTGTTGAACAATGAAAAGAATTGGAAAACATAACCAGGGTATAATATATTTTTATTAAAAAAATTAAAACTCTTAGAGTCCATGTAATTAAAAATGAAATTGTTGTTATTATCATGGTTTAATAAAAAAATGAGGATATAATCATAAGGAAGTATTTGATTATTGTTCACTCGGAATGTTGAAAAATGGGGATTTATAGTTGACTATTTCAAGATGGTAGGATTTTAAAGATTAATATGATTCTATTGTTTTTATCTTAATAGTTAATAAGCATGTAATGGGAATTTTTTAAATGCTATTATGAAAGGAAGAAGCCTTAAGAATTACATATTATAGTGTCTTTTAACTGTAATTAAATTTCATATAATTTTTGGGAAATTTTTGTTTTATATTTTTAGTGAATTAAGTAATAACTTATACATAATAACTCATATATTACAATGTAGACACTTCAACTCAATACCCAATTTTTACAATAAAAATTTTTCAAAAAAAATGTGATTTATTTACATGAAAAATGATCATGGAATTAAATTTTACATCTTCTTTTCATTTACCCATCATTGAACCCTCTGACTTTTGTAGAAACAAATTTGGGAAGAATAAAAAAATATTGTACTGGGACATAAAAAAGAAGAAATTTTTTATTCTAGTGAAAAAAACAGAAAATACCTTGTAATATGTACCTTTATAATAAGAGATATTTGAGTGTATGGAAATATTTCCACATATCAAACACACAAACTTTTTCTTAATAAAAACCTTTAAAATGTATAACAATCAAATAAAAACCCTTTTTACAACATAGATCACCAAAATAAAAAAAACTCTTTTAAAATCCTTGCAATTGGAATAAACATATGGCTGAATTCCAATAAAATTATATGAAGAACATAATAATTACCCATTTAATTGGATATTTATAATGGGGATCACCCTTCGTATAATCTATACATGGAAAAACCATTTTTTATGAGCAATAATGGGGTAAACCCTTCATATAATATATATCGGGTTCAGTCATGAGTTATAATGGGATCAAACCATGCTAAAAATTGTGTTAGGATCACATATTTTTCATATAATTATCATGTACTATATCATGAATAAAAAATATTATTCTTTCACATTTTTATCGTAAAACCCTTTTAAAAATATTTAATACCCAAAGAAAAATGCATTTAGATATCAAAATACCCATTCTTCTAAAGATGAATTTTTAAAATTTAAAAAATACACACATTATAAAGAAATAATTTTTCTTTTAAAATAACCATGAAACAATTAGTACGAGAGATTCAAATAATTAAAGTTTCAGGATGGTGGTAGAATATAATCATTCCATATAAGTTAAAAAGCATTCCTTTTTGGATTTTGTAAAAAATTTGAATGGAGAACATTAAAATATGATTTTTTTTAAAAGAACCATACCTTGAGTATGAAACATTATGTATGATATTTGTCTTCTTAAATAATATACATGTGTTAGTTCATATATTATTAATAAAAGAATTCAAGTTTACTACTTTATATAACTTATTATCATGTAAAAATAATATCTTAATTATGTAAGATCACGCATGTTGTTTTGAGGATATTTCAGTTCACAAGTTAAAAAGGATATAAGTATATGGACTATGTATGAAGTGGAAACTACTCCACATTTCCAAAATAATATTCAAATCATAATTATAATTTTAATAAATAAATTGAAATTTTAAAATCAACTATTTTATATTTTAATGAAAAATGGAATGTGTTACAATCATGGAGACGGTAGGCCGTACACACACATGTAAAACATTTCCATTTTTCCAATGATTATTATGGAATGTAGGTTAATAATATTATATATTTAAATATTATAATAATATTATATATACTATAATATTTATTTAAATATACTTATATATTTCATCCATGTGATGTGGTGATGAATAAAAAATAACATCACTTAATAGAGGTGGTAGACAACACGTACACGAATAACGTTATCATTATCTATTGTATGGAATGGTATGAATATAGATGATAAAGTTTCTTTAAATAATGATAAATATGTTATTGATATCATATATAATCATTAAATCTTTCATTGTAACCATCCTTGAGAGAGAGTAGGGAAAAATGAATTACGTCGGTTCGCATGGTGGTTGTCCTCTCTACAACCGACAGATGAAATATATTATGATTTGATGGAATGTGATACGTATATAGGCCATGATACTAACATAACAACATCTAACATTATATAGGATACTATAGTTATTGTTATATCATGGTTTAATATGTTTTTATGGATTTGAAGAAATAAACAAAACAAAAACATGCCGATAAAAACTCTACATATTCTTTGGAAAACCACATTCTATTGACACCTTGAGGCTAATAAGAGTGGTATTATGTGTCACGGCCCATCCTCGGGGCCCGTGCCATGACTAACCCAAGCCCACCTTCAATAGGCCAAGGGCTGGTGACTAGCACCAAAGGTGTAGGTCCCAATAAAAAGGGAAGGCATTGCCTTTATAAAAGTAAGCAACACAACAGCGTACAAGCGGAAGCAAACACTAAGAAAAAATGGGTACAATAGTATGTGCAGGAAAGTAAGTGGGCCAGAATACAAACCCAAACTGAAATTAAAGAACAACTGAAAAGGAAGTACAACAATTGAAAAGTAATAAAGCAACGCCGAGCCGTCCACTGGAAAATCTCACATGAAGGGTGGGTACAGATAGCCTCCTCAGCTCCTCGGGTCCTGTCGTCCGCCCCATGTATGTCCCTCCCAGTAGTCCACCTCCAGGTACCGACTCGTCATAAAATCTACCTCCGGGCACCAACTCATCGTGAGTTCCTCCTCCAGGAACCATCCAGCTCTACAAGCCTCAACCTCGATTAGTGATGTCCGTCGTCTGCAACCAGCAAAACGTTGTGCGGGCGAAGCCCATGCAGGGGTGAGTATACGATACTCAGTAGGGACCCTGAGACCCCCGAAGGTCTCCTAGAATCCACAATGTAAATATACAATCACGAAGTAACATCCAACACTACTCAGGTATATGCCCATACATATACCTCAGTCATCAATTTTAGTTCAGCTCCAATATCTGAGCCCATGTTCAATCACGTCCATAAAGGATAGTACAACCCAATCCACATAGGAAATCACAACCCAATTGACCTATGAAAGCAAGTCAATCATATCGAAGATAATTATTAAAAGTAAAGACTCAGCTCACACATGTATACTTCTTTGTAAGGTGATAGAGATGATCAAATGTAGCCACTGATTTATCTAAGCTGGGACCCACGTAGGATACTAGTATAGTAGTCGTCACCTCCGAACCCACGGAGGATTCCCGTACGGTTGTCATCGTCGTCAAACCCACAAAGGATTCCAGTATGAAATTATTCACCGTTGAACCCACGTAGGATTCCAATATGGTTGTTATCGTCATCAAACCCACAGAGGATTCTAGTACGATAGTCTTCACCGTCGAACCCATAGCTGCTGGGGAACTCCTCCTCTATCGAGTACAGTGGGCATGCCGCTACAACCAAGCGCTTCCTACTAACCTTGGACTGCTGTAGTACTCCACCTGTCGAGTACTATGGGCATGCTGCTACAACCAAGCACTTCCCACCTTCGGTTTGCCGCCACAACCAAGCGCTCCCACTCATAGCCTACAGAGATACTCCTTCTATCGAGTACCATGGGTCTGCCGCTACAACCAAGCGCTCCTCCTACGTGGGTCTTCTGTTACAACCAATAACTCCCCACTGGGCTATCGAAACACTCCGAGTTGATCGATCAGTAGTTGTCAAGTCTCAGCCAGCTCTAGGGTTTCCGCACATAGCACGCTCGTTCTGGGAGGGTCCGCTCCACGATCCAAGAGGTCAGTACATCAACTGTCACGTAGACCATAGTTGATGTATCACAATGTTCCTTCATGGCATTAGGAACAAAATTCAACAGACGGCGCGTCAATCAGATGCCAGGTCTGAGAGTTATAGGCTTTTTGGTTCCGGGGGCCCGGTTGGTTTTTATGTCAAAACCAACCTGACCGCACTCCAATTGCATCCAATCCTTGAGCAGATTAAGCCAAAAGGTCCATCTCACTAAGAGGAAACCAAAAAAGTCGATGACATGTGAATCGGACATCCGGAGTTCAAATTATAAGTGTTTCCGCTCCGAGGGCCCAGTTGGTTTCGTGTTCGAACCAACCCGGCCATACCAAAAGTTCTCCTAATGTAACGCCTTGACCCCAGCTACCCAGAGTCGGTGCATTACTTCGTAACATTGGCATGATCACGAAAGATCAAGTCTCGAAAGACCGATTAGTTTAGTAGCCTTGGAAACACTAGATACACTCATAAGTCTTACATTACATCATAAAGTGAAAAACTAATAACAAAGTCTTCATAGTCCACACTCATATCCTCTTCTGAATATCCCTGTAGGTCATTCCTAAAATACTTCTTCACATCCTGGAAAATATTAAAACATTGAAAGGGGTGAGCTCAGATGCTCAGTAAGGATAACAATAATGCGGAAGCTTTCATAAATAATCATTAACAATTAAGGCAATGTATAAATAAAACAAAAGCCTTTTAAAACATGAACATCAACATAATATGGAAAAAGTAAAATGAGATAATGCCATTCACTTCTTCACATGGATATTCTACTGGTCGAATAATCACATGCAATATCAATAACCACTTTCATAATGAGGGAATGTATAATGCCAGACATTCTGAAACACTTTGTCAAGGCCTCGGCCAAGACGTCTAAAATGATTAAGGCCTCGGCCAAAATCATAAATCAAATTGGGAAAGGGACTCATCCAATTCCACGTCTAGTTGTCTCATGAGACCTACCGATGAATCGAGGAGCTATAGCGGGCTCCACCTGTCACTTATTAAGTCCAATGCATTCCTCATATGAATAGGTTTAAACATATCATAAACCATAACATAATCGTATCACATAAAACATGTATAAAGGAAACATAACATTTCCACATTTCAATCACAAGATATCAATACAACACATTGATATAATAAAAACGCTTTCAAAACCATTTTCAAAACCAAAATAAAAGAAAGTTAAATCTTTGTATTTATTTTTCATTAAAAAAACGATGGCTTGTAGAGGAAGCCGAAACTCAAATAATGGTCACGGCGGCGGAGAAGTTGTTGTCGCCGCATAAGTACGGAAATAAAAACATTCCCTTTTGTCGTTTAGCAAAACGCTTCGTATAAAAAAGATTCCTTTTGAATAAACGTAAAAGTCAAAGGGGTTTATACACTGTATAAAAGAAAGTTGTGTATTAAACCAAATATGCCTCAATGAAAGGGGATTGAGACGAAGTCCATAAAAAGATCATTTTTTAAAAATAAAATATATATATTATGTGTATTCACTATAGGTACACATAAAGAAAGTAAAAATACAAAATAGGACATAATAATATCATGACATAATTTGAAAGTAGGAGATTAACCCAAAGAATGAAAGTTGGGTTAAGAAGTTCCCTTACCTCGTGTCTGACATGACTCAACCGTACTTTAACCTCCTGAATAATAAACTAGAATTAATATACACCTTATTAAGAACCATTTTCAATTTTTTTATCCTTATTATATCACTTATTACAATGATATGACCATTATGTAATTATTTAAGTTAATAACGGTCGTTTTGTTGATCTTTGGTACTTGAGTCAACAATAAACTTAATATAATTACAATTTGTTTATGTGGTAGAATATCCATTATCTCCAGAATTATATTCATGATTTAGATGTCATATATATCTTATATATCCAGTATATACATTCATTTATAATATTACTTAACATTTAGAGGTAAGAAATGAAATGCACCGTTCATGGAGACGGTAAGCCGTACGTACGCATGAACGCTACTTTCATTTCAATTTCATATTTAATGGAATGAAATAATAATGATATAAATGTATAATATAATTCCAGTATAATATAGTGTATAATACCATTTACTTCATCCTTTTTACATCCCACATATGGCATTAACGATTCAAATCACTTTGAGGGGGCGGTAGTCCGCACTTCCTAAAATGAAATTATCGCGTTTTACCCATAATGGAAATCATAAAGTATGCCATAAATGAGAAATACAGAAGCATAAGTAAAACATAAACATATTATATATCATATATAAAAATAGTGACATCTTAATGGCCACCTTTGAAGGTGTTATATGAGTGTTGAACAATCATCGTTTCGTGAGGCAGAAATTCGCCATCCACAGAAACCGTATGTTCTTTAACCATTAGATGTAGGTGTGTGTAATTGTAGCTCGAATCCATATTATAACAACATCCTAGTATATTGATGATAATGGTGTTTTTACAAAAGAAATGAATAAAAAGAGTTTAGGGGGTTGGAGAAGAAAAACAAAACAAAACAACATTAGAGAAGACATTACCTCAAAATCGGGTAACTCTTTTTGATTTGAGCCAAAGGCTTCCTTGAGAAGAGTTATGCCCAAAGTGAGGCTTCTAGGATTTAGAGGGTGAAGTTGGGAGAGTGTTTGGGCAGAGGTTGGCCGAGCCAAATGGCTTGAAGGTGTGAATAAGGTGGGAGAGGTGGGGGCCTTTTATAAGTGGAGAGGAGGGGCTCTTTTGGAAAGATTGAAATATTACATTATTATACAATGATTTTTCGGATTCTAAAGGTCCCTCACTTATATAATTCGAGTCTAAGGTGATAAGGGTTCAAAATATCCTATTCCAATTGGCTTTTGACAAGTGTAAGCCTTGGAGTTTTCATTATCTTCCCATTTTATTTAAATCTTTAAATAATGAGGTCATCGCTGCATCATCATGATGTCATAAATAATTTAATTTATATAATGTCTAAAAATTATAAAAAAAATACTATGATTTAGGAAATCTTTTTAGCTTTCTAATGAATATTTATAATCAAAATTTGGACTTGCGTAACACCACTTAAAAACTTTTTTAGTAAAACAACTCATGTTTGTGTCAATTTAATTTTAACATTAAATAAATATATATTAATGTCATTTTCCAACTAAAGTGGCTCCATGGGGTCCCCAAGTTGACCCATGGGTTTTCTTGGTCGGCCATGACTCATCCAATAGGAGTAGGACAAGTGTCATGCTCATCTCATATTATTATAACATTATTTGTACCTTAAACTACACTAATTACCTCTAATCGCGATTAAGAACTTAAAAGTTACTATTCACCAAAAAATTATTTTAATCTCATTGAACCACATTTTACTTCTTAATTACAACCATGTATGTCAGATTTTTGAAAATCAAATCATAGAAGTGGTAATATTTCATTTAAACGAAAAATCAGTTATTTAACTACCACTTAGTGGTTTCACTATTCATCAAAAATTGAAGTTTTTCAGAACAATGCCAAAATTTCACCCTAAGCTATAATTGATATTCCGATTTCAAAAATGATGTCTATTTTACAAAATTCCAAACATATAAGTTGCATTATTTAATTTTATAATTAATTCCTGCTGTCACAACAAATATCGTGTTTTTAAGAAACAATTTATATCAAAAGATTGGCAATTGTTTATGTCCAATTTCAATGTTAAATTAATTCTAATGACCACCATTGGATAAAATGGTAAAAATATATTCTAATTATACTTTAAAACCACTAAATAGTATAATTTATCACTATATATTATTTTGATTAAAAAAGTTGTTTTTAAGTATTTTTCACTATTCATAAAAAATTAGAAGTTCTTAGAAAAATACCAAAAATTCAACATAGGCTAATTTCGATATTCCGAATCCAAAAATGAAGTCCATTTTGAAATATAAAATTTCTATAATTGTAAAAACTGGTTATTACTATTCATAACGGCTACTTTTATTTGTCGCGGTTTTTTAGAACTCGAAGTTGCGTACAATGCAAGCCATTGCATTATTGAATGAGAAGCGTATCATGGAAGCTCGGGGTGTTACATTCTCCCCTCCTTCAATAAATTGCGTCCTCGCAATTTGAAATTTTTTTCTTTGAAAATAAGAGGTTGAAAATAGAAAATACCTTTGTGGAAACCCCACATCGGAAATAAGGTTAATAAAATTTAGCCTTAATAAGAGGGAAATGGAAATAAGAAAGTCACCACCAAATTATGAACCCGATAAGGAGAACATTGGTGGCAATTAGAGACATATAATTGGAGGAAAAACGTAAATATTTGTAGGGAGTGATTGAGGTCATCAATCACAATCAACTGTCAAATTGAGTGCCTCAAAGCCTTCAATCTATGTTGATTTAAAATATCATCAGTTCAACAAGACATAAGGTATTATGATAACACATTTTTTTGTTTTAATATCCCTTTACTAATGTTTAAGAATTAATTTATTCATTGAATAAGATATCGGTATATATATATATTTATGCTTGACAGTTAGAGTCTCAACCTTCAACTCATCTTTCACTCAAAAAGATAATAGAACCCAAAAATATTATACTTTTCCTAATTGTATAAGGTTCCAAATGTTAACACATACCATTTAGATTAGTAAAATTATTTTGTAATAACCAGGGACTTCCTGTAGGCTAGTGGTAGGAAATAAAGGCTTGTCACACTATGGTTGTGGGTTCGATTCCTGCAGCTTTGTCCGACGCGACGGGTTATGCCCCACCCTGCAGGTTGTCCTTTTCCTAAAACTATAGTATTATAATATTCCAAAAATAATCTTCAGAAATTCTTTAACCTTAAAAAATACTATCCAAAGATCAACTTAATCCATTCCAACCTTTATATTTATCAAAAATACTTCTGTCCAACTCACAGTGAAAATTTTACAAGGAAGGTAAACATAATGAAGATCCTTTTTCCCATGTAATAACATGTGAACACATTCATCATGTATTATTTTTAAACATACTGAATTACCATGATCCCTTATTCCTTATAGAATACTAGATATACTCCTTCTATCCGAAAATGTATACAAAACATCAATCAGTTTCAAGGAAGTTAAGTATATCCAATATAATTTATCCAAATCAATCACGTCTTATTCCAAAATCAGAATCTCAGTATCAGAACCATATTATGGTCTATCTTTCTCTCAACCATATATTTTCCAAAAATTTAACCTACTGTGGAGTCACTTTTCTTGGTTCCACACAATCTCAAGTCCTTGATGATATAGTACTGCAATACAATCCTTATATACTCCATAATTATTATAACCAGTACATCATTGATACAACACTCAAATTACAAAATTATTTAATAACAACATAAGAACTCTAATCATTACTCCTTATCTGTGGTAGTATCATAACTTGATTATTATCCAATAACATCATTTGGGGCATACTCTGATGATTTGGACATTGGTTTGCGTAGTGTCCCCAATCCTTGCAGAAGAAGCATTGTACATTTGAAACCATTTTCTTACCCTTGCAGTCACGCACTTTGTGTCCTTTTTCTCTACACTTATAACAAACTCTCATTCCCTTTAGGCATGTTCCATGATGTTTCTTCCCACAATTACCGCATATTGGAAAATTCTTCTTTCCCCTCATCCCTTTATCCATCATTCTCTCTTCCATCCCTTTCGTCTCTTGCTTCGCTTCAAAGCCATAGGACTCAGAGAATTCTTTACTTATCTTATTAACACATGATACTATTTCTTCATATGTTGAGAACACATGGGAGAATATTTCCCTTCGAAATGTTGGATTAATACCGTGAAAGATACGATCCTTCTTACTCTTTGGATCATACGTACTGCTGGAGTTCACATTCCTTCTACTGGGCGCCATTTCTATACAATGGCATAAACTAGATTAGTTTATGAATCAAAATACATAATTCCATACTTATAAAATACTTAACATAAATTGGACTATTTATGGATATAATCCATAATCATAAAAATGTTTTCCTTGAGGAAGTATATACTCATAAACCCTTCATAATGATTTGTAATGAAAATTAGAGTTATCCTAAGCATATCCCCCGGGAGTGTCGAAACCAAGAGTGCAGCAAGGCCCGTTGTCGTGCACCAGTTCCCGTTCGAGTCTAGCTCAAACCGGTGTTTTCGGGTTTTACCCCTAGGTACATCTGTGCCAGAGCCGCCTCTACCTGCTCGTATCCAGACAGGGATGTATTGCTCGTAAAACTCACAAAATCTCTACAATATCATAATTATAAGAAATTATTCTATACTAATCTTCAAAGTTCATCTTAGGTCTACGTGCTCTAATCAGAGTTTATCTAAATCTAGCTTCCAAGGTTAGTACTAAACTTCCTCTGGTACCAACTGTAACGCCCCGACCCCAGCTACCCAGAGTCGGTGCATTACATCGTAACATTGGCATGATCACGAAAGATCAAGTCTCGAAAGACCGATTAGTTTAGTAGCCTTGGAAACACTAGATACACTCATAAGTCTTACATTACATAATAAAGTGAAAAACTAATAACAAAGTCTTCATAGTCCACACTCATATCATCTTCTGACTATCCCTGCAGGTCATTCCTAAAATACTTCTTCACATCCTGGAAAATATTAAATCATTGAAAGGGGTGAGCTCAGATGCTCAGTAAGGATAACAATAATGCGGAATCTTTCATAAATAATCATTAACAATTAAGGCAATGTATAAATAAAACAAAATCCTTTTAAAACATGAACATAAACATAATATGGAAAAAGTAAAATGAGATAATGCCATTCACTTCTTCACATGGATATTCTACTGGTCAAATAATCACATGCAATATCAATAACCACTTTCATAATGAGGGAATGTATAATGCCAGACATTCTGAAACACTTTGTCAAGGCCTCGGCCAAGACGTCTAAAATGATTAAGACCTCGGCCAAAATCATAAATCAAATTGGGAAAGGGCCTCAGCCAATTCCACGTCTAGTTGTCTCATGAGACCTACTGATGCATCGAGGAGCTATAGCGGGCTCCACCCGTCACTTATTAAGTCCAATGCATTCCTCATATGAATAGGTTTAAACATATCATAAACCATAACATAATCGTATCACATAAAACATGTATAAAGGAAACATAACATTTCCACTTTTCAATCACAAGATATCAATACAACACATTGATATAATAAAAACTCTTTCAAAACCATTTTCAAAACCAAAATAAAAGAAAGTTAAAACTTTGTATTTATTTTTCATTAAAAAAAACGATGGCTTGTAGAGGAAGCCGAAACTCAAATAATGGTCACGGTGGCGGAGAATTCGTTGTCGCCGCATAAGTACGGAAATAAAAACATTCCCTTTTGTCGTTTAGCAAAACGCTTCGTATAAAAAAGATTCCTTTTGAATAAACGTAAAAGTCAAAGGGGTTTATACACTGTATAAAAGAAAGTTGTGTATAAAACCAAATATGCCTCAATGAAAGGGGATTGAGACGAAGTCCATAAAAAGATCATTTTTTAAAAATAAAATATATATATTATGTGTATTCACTATAGGTACACATAAAGAAAGTAAAAATACAAAATAGGACATAATAATATCATGACATAATTTGAAAGTAGGAGATTAACCCAAAGAATGAAAGTTGGGTTAAGAAGTTCCCTTACCTCGTGTCTGACTTGACTCAACCGTTCTTTAACCTCCTGAATAATAAACTAGAATTAATATACACCTTATTAAGAACCATTTTCAATTTTATTATCCTTATTAAATCACTTATTACAATGATATGAACATTATGTAATTATTTAAGTTAATAACGGTCGTTTTGTCGATCTTTGGTACTTGAGTCAACAATAAACTTCTTATAATTACAAGTTGTTTATGTGGTAGAATATCCATTATCTCCAGAATTATATTCATGATTTAGATGTCATATATATCTTATATATCCAGTATATACATTCATTTATAATATTACGTAACATTTAGAGGTAAGAAATGAAATGCACCGTTCATGGAGACGGTAAGCCGTACGTACGCATGAACGCTACTTTCATTTCAATTTCATATTTAATGGAACGAAATAATAATGATATAAATGTATAATATAATTCCAGTATAATATAGTGTATAATACCATTTACTCCATCCTTTATACATCCCACATATGGCATTAACGATTCAAATCACTTTGAGGGGGCGGTAGTCCGCACTTCCTAAAATGAAATTATCGCGTTTTACCCATAATGGAAATCATAAAGTATGCCATAAATGAGAAATACAAAAGCATAAGTAAAACATAAACATATTATATATCATATATAAAATAGTGACATCTTAATGACCTCCTTTGAAGGTGTTATATGAGTGTTGAACAATCATCGTTTCGTGAGGCAGAAATTCACCATCCACAGAAACCGTATGTTCTTTAACCATTAGATGTAGGTGTGTGTAAGTGTAGCTCGAATCAAAATTATAACAAAATCCTAGTATATTGAGGATAATGGTTTTGTTACAAAAGAAATGAATAAAAAGAGTTTAGGGGGTTGGAGAAGAAAAACAAAACAAAACAACATTAGAGAAGACATTACCTCAAAATCGGGTAACTCTTTTTGATTTGAGCCGAAGGCTTCCTTGAGAAGAGTTCTGCCCAAAGTGAGGCTTCTAGGAGTAATAGGGTGAAGTTGGGAGAGTATTTGGGCAGAGTTTGGCCGAGCCAAATGGCTTGATGGTGTGAATAAGGTGGGAGAGGTGGGGGCCTTTTATAAGTGGAGAGGATGGCCTCTTTTGGAAAGATTTAAATATTACATTATTATACAATGATTTTTCGGATTATAAAGGTCCCACACTTATATAATTCGAGTCTAAGGTGATAAGGGTTCGCAATCCCCTCATCCAATTGGATTTGGACAAGTGTAAGCCTTAGATTTTTCATTATCTTCCCATTTTATTTAAATCGTTAAATAATGAGGTCATCGCTGCATCATCATGATGTCATAAATAATTTAATTTATATAATGTCTAAAAATTATAAAAAAATTACTATGATTTAGGAAATCTTTTTATCTTTATGATGAATATTTATAATCAAAATTTGGACTTGTGTAACCCCACTTAAAAACTGTTTTAGTAAAACAACTCCTGTTTGTGTCAATTTAATTTTAACATTAAATAAATATATATTAATGTCATTTTCCAACTAAAGTGGCTCCATGGGGTCCCCAAGTTGACCCATGGGTTTTCTTGGTCGGCCATGACTCATCCAATAGGAGTAGGGCAAGTGTAATTCTCATCTCATATTATTATATAATTATTTGTACCTTAAACTACACTAATTACCTCTAATCGCGATTAAGAACTTAAAAGTTACTATTCACCAAAAAATTATTTTAATCTCATTGAACCACATTTTACTTCTTAATGACAACCATTTATGTCGGATTTTTGAAAATCAAATCACAGAAGTGGTAATATTTCATTTAAACGAAAAATCAGTTATTTAACTACCACTTAGTGGTTTCACTATTCATCAAAAATTGAAGTTTTTCAGAACAATGCCAAAATTTCACCCTAAGCTATAATTGATATTCCGATTTCAAAAATGATGTCTATTTTACAAAATTCCAAACATATAAGTTTCATTATTTAATTTTATAATTAATTCCCGCTGTCACAACAAATAGCGTGTTTTTAAGAAACAATTTATATCAAAAGATTGGCAATTGTTTATGTCCAATTTCAATGTTAAATTAATTCTAATGACCACCATTGGATAAAATGGTAAAAATATATTCTAATTATACTTTAAAAACACTAAATAGTATAATTTATCACTATAGATTATTTTGATTAAAAAAGTTGTTTTTAAGTATTTTTCACTATTCATAAAAAATTAGAAGTTAGAAAAATACCAAAAATTCAACATAGGCTAATTTCGATATTCCGAATCCAAAAATGAAGTCCATTTTGAAATATAAAATTTCTATAATTTTAAAAAGTGGTTATTACTATTCATAACGGCTACTTTTATTTGTCGCGGTGTTTTAGAACTCGAAGTTGCGTACAATGCAAGCCATTGCATTATTGAATGAGAAGCGTATCATGGAAGCTCAGGGTGTTACACCTAAACCTTGAGTGTAATATACCAAAACGACTGTCTCGATACAAGGATCCAAACTCAACTGACGGTGCGTCGATCGGAGGTCTGAAGCCCATGATATGGGCAAAAGACTGAAAACAGTCCGAAATGGGGGGTCTGGGCCCGGCCCGGCCCAACCCCCCCCCCCCCCCCCCCCCGGGTCGGCCCGGCCGGGGGGGGGGTGTGCTGGCTCGGCCAGTGGCCGAGCAGGGGGGACGAGCTGCCCCCCCCCCCCCCCCCCTGCGCCCCACGAATGTGGCTGGCGCCACATCCTCCTCCACTGGGTCCAGCACGACCGCGGGATCCGGTCGCCTGCCGCCTCAGCTTCAGTCGCGGCGGTTCCTCCCGGGAGCGCACCGAGCGACGCCACCTCTGGTCGCCGTCGCCGCTGTGCCTACGCGGCCCACCGACCACCGGACGCACTCCGGTGGTCCGTTTTGCCCACCGTCTGCGCCTGCGGCACTCCCGGGACCAGTAGATTACTGCGAAGGGTTCAAAATGCCTTTTCGGCCCGCTTCGTCATCGCCCGTCGATCCTCACATCAATAAACAAATTGTGGAGGGTTGTCGGGCCGTGTTTGTTCGACCCACACCCTCCGAATTAGGTGTTTTTCAAATGGAAATCTTTAAAAGACATGCATTAAATGAGGGCATAATTTATTCAAGGTAAATTATTCAAAAACCCTGAAATTAAAATAATCATGAACGAGGGGAAAATTCACAGATACACTTTATTTGAAAACCCCCTACCTCGATGAAGTCGTCGAAAGATGTTTGTCGCGGGAAAATGACGTCGTGGAAGATGGCGTCGTGGAAGACTGCGTCACGGAAGACGGGGTCACGGATCGAGGCTCCGTAAGCGCCGTCGACATTCGCCTGAAAGAAGTATGCGACGCGTCATTTCTTTCTTCGATGTGGGAAGAAGGTTCAAAGATGGTACGACATTCTTCGTCGAAGCATCGAAATTCTTTGCAAGGAAGACGAAGTTCTTGAAGACCGCGAGAGTTCTCTCCATGATTCCGCACAACGAATCCACCATAAAAAAATAAGACCTTGTCTTATTTTATTCACACACATACGTGTCAAATTTAATTTGAAATTAAAAATGAGTTCACCAAATTAATTAACACGTGTTTCCCAATTAATTAGGCGTTTTATTGGCAAGTATTTAATGTGGAAGAAAAACCGCTTGAGTTGACTTGACCTTAAAACGGGGGAGTGGGTGAGTTATAAAATTAAAAGTAAGAGGGTGATTAAGGGGGAGTTAGAGAATTGAAAGGCAGGGGCTTGTGTGGGCCCCACCCCAACTCCCTCACAAGGATGTTAACCACAAGGTAGAGATAAATTAAGTTGTGACACTACTTAATTTCACTTAAACCGCCTAGTAAAGAAATAAAAATAAAAGAATTATATTTTTATTCCTCACCTTTTTTTAAAATCACCACACGAGAAAACGCACCTTCAGAAAAGGTGTTCCTAAGCAAGTACTGGCACTGCGGTTTCATTGGTGCCCTCATATTTCGATTCCGAGCACCAGTTCAAAAGTTTGAAAAACCCGCTTGTTCGTTCACTGAACGTACCCGAGCTAAACTTCCGAAATTAATTCCGGGCACAACTAGCATCGAAATAAGGTGCCGTCAGAAACTGCGCACTCATAAAATTTCAAAGAAAATTAAGAAAAAAAATTTCCCTTGATTTTTATGGGTCTTTACATTACTCCCACCTCAGGGATTTACGTCCCCGTAAAGTTATAACACAAACTAGGGAAACAAAAGAGGGTACTGAGCACACATCTGAGCCTCCCGCTCCCAAGTGCTCTCCTGGAGGTTCCCACGCTGCCATCTGAAGTGCACTAGAGGAATCGATTGTCCATGTAGGACCTCCTCCTATCGATCCTCAATCTCCACTGGGACCTCCGCAAAAGTCACCCCATCGCCAAAGTCTATCTCCCTATGGTCGATGATATGTGTTGGGTCAAGCACGTATCTCCTCAGTTGAGATACGTGGGAGAAGTCATGCCCCTAGTGCAACTGAGGTGGATGAGTCAAATGGTAAACCTCCTCACCTACCCTGTTGAGGACCTAGAAGGGTCCGATTAAGTGTGGAGATAACTTGTCGCCCCGTCCAAATCTACATAAACCACGTCGAGGTGAGACCCGTAAGAAAACGAGGTCACTTTCCTCGAACTCTAGTGGTCTCTTCCTCTTGTCAGAATAATCCTTTTGTTGGCTCTGAGTTGTCCTCATCCACTCCTGGATGACTTGGAACTTCTCTGGTCCTACAAGAGCTGCTAGGATTTCTTCTTTTCCGATAAGTTAAATCTGGTCTCATCCCCTGGATGAACCACATTTTTTTCCTAATACAGTAAATCCCGACATAGATGATACTAATTCATACAAAGGATTACGTCGTAATTCCTCAATGCTACTACCAAGAGATAAAACCATTACTCTCGCCTCCATGGGTTGAGTCACACTGTCGGCATCAGTGTGTGGTCACTGGGTCTCCTCCAGTAGGTATCTCAAAAGTGAGGTTCAAGTCAATGGTTTTTACACCAGAACCTCTTAGTAACAACATAAAGAGAGGACAGGAAAGTAAACTCCACAAGAAAGGTGTCTTTTATTACTGCAGCTCAATGTACAAAGACACACACAACCACAACAAATCTAGAAGCAACATTAACAAAAGTCCCCAGGTCTTTAGCTAGTCCCGCTCTTGTCCACCAACTTCTAGAGCTCCATAGTCAAATGCCTCAGCTGCCTGAAGCTGAGCTCTCCCATGTCCACCTATTCCCTGTGGTTGGGGTGGAACTCGTGGTGGTGGTGGTGGAAACACCTCAAAGCGTCGTCCACCTACATCTGCACGGCCAGTGATTCTCGCTCAAATTTACCCAAGAGAAGAAGGTAGAATGGTCCTTGTATTTTATCTTCGGTTATTGAATCCTCAGAGACCTAAGAAGAAACCTATAGACACGTACATTCTATGTACTATTTTTGGATATGAATTGGCCAACTTGGGTTGATTTTATATGGGTTTAAAGGATAAATAACAGATTTAAGTGAATTCAATTTAACAAAATGAGTTGATCCTAGGTTATCGCTCGGGGTGGATTGGATGTATTTCCTTTTCAATGATTTCAATTTCTTATATTTGAGATGAGTTCATTTAAGGAGATAAAACAACATCATCACTTACTCGTTTAATGCCTACACCCTTTAATACTAATTACCTATACACTTGAAGGATCAATGTTTTGAGCACTTCAAGGTAAAGGTTCGTATTAGCACTTGAAGTGTGTGGCCTTAAATTCAACGAGGATGATGGAGTTTAAAAATCATCAAATAAAAATCTCAATTAAATAAGTGATCATACATTAATGGGATGATAAATAACATCCAATACAGCTCCTTTCTACTCCCTTGGATCAACCCATAAGTGGGTTATCCCTCCATTGATCCCATGGTTTCAATGGAAGCGGAAAGTAGACTCATGAGGGAGGAAATGGAGAAGTAAAGAAAACAACAAAAATAAAATGATCACTCCACCGTTGTGTGAATAATTTCACAAGGTTTGGTGTGAAAAAATTCACACCATGATCCAACGGTATCAAATTGATATTAATAACAACATAATAAGAGTTGAATAAGAACTTTTATTAAGAAACTAAAGTGAATTGAACAACTTACATGTGAAAGACAAATTTGAGACAACAAAATTGCAGTATAACATTACAATTGAACAAAGCATCCAAGATTCTACACTCCTCCAACACCACTACCTTAAATAGTCATTTTTTGAGTCTTGGGTCGATCCTCCAATAGTACAATTCTTCCCACTTGAGTATGGTAGGTCTAGGGTGGTGGAAAGTTTGTGGAAAGAAGACTTTCCACCCTTGACCCAAAAAGGCATCATGCTTGAAACCACCAAAGAGAGGCGCATGAAACCCCTTCTATATGGCAGAATTTTGGTGGGCCATAGAATACTTAAATTAATCTCAGGATATCTTCTAACATTCTGTAAAAGTTCCTCCCAATAGGTGGTATGGTGTTTGAGATATGGTTTAATTGGTGGGCTGTTTTTCTGGGCCGCAGATCCTGGCCTAGATTTTGATATACTATTTGGGCCGCCTAAATGACCACAATGGAGGCCGAATTATCACTGGATCCTGAATAATTATTTGTTACTATGTATTTCTTCTAGACTCCCACAAAATTTGGGCATAATTGGGCCTATATTGTAGGGACCACAGTCTCATCAGTGGGCTGGTGTCCAATCTGACTTCTCCAGAATTGTTTCCTTTCATCACTAAATATCCCCATATTCTTCCACTTATTATCCATTGATCCCTAAAAAAAAAGTTCATATTGAAGTGTAGATCAATTTCCCAAAATATAAAATTAAAATATGGGTAATTAAATTCCTCAAAACTAGATGAATCATTGGGTACTTTAAATGATGTTAAAAAAATGTACCACATAGTAGTGCATTTTAAGAAGGTATTTCAATCATAGTGTGAAATGATGTTCAAAGTGCAAAATGCACTAAAATGGTGTTTATGAATAATAAATCACATGAATATTATATATATTAAAAAGGAATATTAGCCTCATTTAGTGGCTAATCACACCCCCTAACTTGAGTTTTGCTAGTCCCGAGCAAAATATATCTCAACAATATGAAATTCGAATTCCTTTTCCAAAAACATTTTAATACATTATGATCACTAGAAACCCTTATACCAAAAAATCATGAAACCCATCAAAATATTTTAATACAAGATAGTTTCACAAGCAGATCCCAATCCCAAGCCCATTCCTTTGTTCAAATCCGTTGTCATATTTCATCCAATATCAATTAAGTATGAGGATGTATTGTGCATCACAATGGACATGGGGGTTCATTTTTATTCAAGGGGGGAATGATGGAAGCTCTAGGTGGAATCACATTTCAATATTAAGATGAGTATTCCTTTTTTTATTGTATTATTTTGTTTTTTTTTCTTGCAATTTTACCATGGTAATTGAAGTTTCACTCAAAAGAGTCAACCCCTGTAGCGAGACTTTGCCGCCGACTCCCAGGCTCAAAGACCTTAGGGCACCAAGTGAAGCCCACATACTAGGGCATCATCTCGAGTTAACTCAATCAAAAAAAAATTCAAATTACCAAAAATAGAGATAAAATTATTAACTCTGGGCCAGACAACTATGGAGTCACGATCCCCAAGTGTCGAATGCCATGCATTAGGTCATTTCATTGCTCTACGCACAAAATATTTTTTTTAATTTTTTTTTGAATACTCATATTAAACTAAAATGATCTCCAAACCTATGCTATTTATTTAGGGGACCCCATGAACTTAAACTAATACCCCACTATCCAAAGGACGTTCATTGTGATGTTTTTTTTATTTGGATGAAAATATAAATGGGGAAATATCACATTGGACAACCACACTTTCCCAAATCTATGCTCATGAAATTATACAAAGATTAAAATCAGAATCCGGAATGCTAAATTATTTGATATTCAGTTTCAAAGTGTGCAATGTGTATTACCATGTTCAATGTTAAATGAATTTTTCCTTCCATTTAGACATTTTTTTTAAAATCATTCATTTTTTTACAGAAAAACATTTTTTTTAATTTTATCTCCCCCCAACGTAAAACAACAATGTCCCCAGTTTTTGAAGAAATGAAAATTTAGAAGGAGTAGAGGCAGATAATGGAAGTTCAAAAAGGAAATTGAAATTGAGGATCATGGAATGAAATCACCTGGGGGTTGAAGTTGATGTTCTTACTGCTCCAAATTAGTCCTTTGATCTCTTGGGGGATGTAGGCACCTCCTTGATTGAACATGTATCACCCAAAATAGTACTTGAACCAAAAGAAGAACAAACCAGAAAAAAAAAACAACACAACGCCTTATTTAATTCCAAGTATCATCATTTTTATGGTTTTTTTTTGTTTTTCTGTTTTTTTAATCAAACTAATGATACATTGTCTTATTTTTATTTTCTAGGTATGGTATTACTCTGGGATCACACCGCGTGACACAGATGAATACGGTTCTCCCCTTTCATAACCATCCATACTCATAATAGAAGAACAGGTCAACAGTCTTTTTTTTAATTATAAAAATGATTAATTAATCCTATTTAAAATATAAATTTTATTAAAACATAAAATGACAGGAAACTTGAAAACCATGGGTTTTCCCCCATGCAGCGCTTTTTTTAACATCGTTAGCCCGATATGGACCCTAAATCTATTAATTTTTTTCCAAGTTCATAGGTTGGCTTAGTTAACTCAACCTCTATTTCCTGTTTATTGAATGATTCAATGAATTGTTTTAACCTTTGACCATTGAACTTGAAAATGTAACCACTTGTGGGATCTTGAATCTCTACTGCTCCATGGGGGTACACCTTATGCACTATGTATGGGCCTGACCATCTAGACCTTAACATTCCCGGGTGTAAATGAAGTTTTGAACTATACAAGAGCACAAATTTTCCAGGTTCAGATTTTTTGGATTTGATATTCCTAGATTAGTAGGCTTGAACTCTAGATTTATTTATCCTTGAATTTTCATAAGCCTCCATCCTTAGTTCCTCCAGTTCATTGAGATCTAATTTCCTTTTTGTTCTGGCAAATGAGAGGTCATAATCCATTTTATTAATTGCCCAAAAGGCCTTATGCTCAATTTCAATAGGTAAATGGCAGGCTTTTCCATAAACCAACCTATATGGTGACATTCCTAGGATGGTTTTATATGATGTGGGATATGCCCAAAGAGAATACAAGAGTTTCTCGGACCAATCTTTCCTAGAGGGGTTAACAGTTTTTTCAAGAATTTCCTTAATCTCCAAATTCGCTAACTCAGCTTGACGATTGGTTTGAGGATGGTATGCAGTGGAAACTTTATGAGAAATACCATAATTAGACATGAGTGAAGAGAATGAGCGGTTGCAGAAATGGGTTCCTCGATCACTAATTATAGCCCTAGGAATTCCAAATCGAGGAAATATGTTCTCTTCTAGAAATCGAGTCACAAATTGATGATCGTTGGACATAGTGGGAATGGCCTCAACCCATTTTGAGACATAATCAACAGCTAAGAGTATTTAGAGGTATCCCCTAGAGTTTGGGAAGGGACCCATGAAATCAATTCCCCAACAGTCAAATATTTCAACCACTAAGATGGGAGGGAGTGGCATTTGATTCCTTTTTGTGATGGACCCTACCTGTTGACACCTAGGTCAACTTTGAAAAAATGTGTAAGAGTCCCTTGAGAGGTTGGTCCAGAAGAGACCACGTTGAAGAATCTTAGCAGATGTTTTCTTAGAGGAAAACTAACCTCCACATGCCTCACTATGACAGAATTTAAGGATGGACTCTTGTTCATATTCTGGGACACACCTCCTAATGACTTGGTCAGGGCAGAACTTATAGAGGTATGGATCGTCAAACACATAGTGTCTCACATCAGAAAGGAATTTCCTTCAAGCTTGAGTCCCTAAGAATTTTTTAATGACTCCTGTAACTAAGAAATTATCAATGTCGGCATACCAAGGGCAGTCACTCACAGATTATATGTGTTCATCAGGAAATGAATCAGACACAGAAAGGTGATTGGAGTTATCATTGAATTCCATTATATAGAGGTGATCGGCTAAAACATTTTCAACACCCTTTTTATCCTTGATTTTGAGGTCAAATTCTTGTAAGAGAAGGACCCACCTAATCAGTCTAGCCTTAGCATCTTGTTTTTGGAAGAGGTATTTTAGTGCAGAATGGTCAGTGAACACAGTGATGGGGGATCCTAAGAGGTAGGGCCTAATCTTCTCTAAAGTAAACACAATAGCAAGTAACTCCTTTTCAATAGTGGTGTAGTTTATTTGGGCATCATTTAAGGATTTGTTTGCATAATCAATGACATAAGGAGTTTTATCACAATGTTTTCCTAACACAGATCCAACAGCAATGTCACTGGCATCACACATAAGTTCAAAAGGAAGGTTCCAATTAAGATATTTCATAATCGGAGGAGAGGTGAGAGAGGATTTGAGGGTTGAGAATGAACCCTCACAACTTTTTGTCCAAACAAATGAAGCATCCTTTATTAAGAGAGCAGAAAGGGGACGAGACATTGAACTAAAGTCCATGATGAATCTTCTATAGGAACCAGCATGTCCTAAGAAAGACCTCACTTCCTTGACCTTTTTGGGTGATGAAAGGTGACGGATGATGTCAAACTTGGCTTTATCAACTTCAATCCCCCTCCCTAAGACCAGATGGCCTAGAACTAGTCCCTCTTTAACCATGAAATTGAATTTTTCCCAGTTTAGGACCAGATTTTTTTCTTCACATCTTGACAAGACTCTCTCTACATTCTGCAGACATCCCTCAAAAGTATCCCCAAACACAGAGAAGTCATCCATGAACACCTCAATAAAATCCCCTACCATGTCTGAGAAGATTCCCATCATGCACTGCTGGAAGGTTCCAGGAGCATTGTATAAACCAAAGGACATGCGTTTGAAGGCAAAGGTGCCAAATGGACATGTGAATGTAGTCTTCCCTTGATCCTCCAGGGAGACCTCAATTTGATTATACACCGAGTACCCATCTAAGAAATAATAGAAGGCATGAACTGCAACTCTCTCAAGGACTTGGTCAATGAATGGTAAGGGGAAATGGTCCCTATTAGTGAATGAGTTTAGCTTCCTATAGTCAATGCAGACCCTCCATCCACTACTCACCCTTGTTGGAAGAATCTCTCCATCCACATTTGTCATCACTGTGATTCCAGCCTTTTTTGGAACCACTAGGATTGGGTTCACCCATTCACTCTCAGCTATGGGATATATGATACCGGCTTTTAACAATTTCAGAAGTTCGTTCCTTACTACCTCCATGAGATTAGGATTGATTCACCGTTGAGGTTGACGACATGTATTTGAATCAGATTCCAGAACAATCCTATGAGTCCCAATAAGTGGTCTAATCCCAGGAATATCAGATAGGGTCCAACCAATGGCTTTCTTATATTTTCTAAGGACATCAAGAAGAATCCTCTCATGATTGGCTTCAAGAGAAGAAGAAATGACAATAGGATATGTTTGATTGTCCCATAGGAAATCATACTAGAGTGTAGCGGGAAGTTCCTTCAATTCAAGATCAGGTTGGTTTGGAATTTCAGCAGAACATTGGGACATTGGATCAAATTCAATTTCATTTTTTAGATTTTCAGATAGGATTGATTCCCCACATGTAGAAGTTTCAGATACTAGATTAGATTGATCAGATTTAGAGAAGGAAGTTGGAGTGGTCTCCAGGAAAGTGGTTTCATGAAAGGTTCTACAGATTGTTGGACCTAAGACTTCATCATAAGAGCAATTTGAAAATGATTCAAGCCAAGGAGATAAACTTCCTTCATATGAACAAAGGAAATCAATCTCATACTAACTTAAACATTCATCAAATACTCCTTGATGTTCTATGGATTCATTTTCAATTATTCCTATCATGTTTACTTCATGAATGTCCTCATCATCCCCTATTTGTCATCTTGCATTATAGATGTTCAAGTCTAGACTCATGTTCCCAAAGGTGATGGTCATGTTCCCATTTCGGACTCGGATAACAGAGTTGATTGTTACAAGGAAAGGACGACCAAGGATGATTGGGGTTTGTTCCTTATTTCCAATGTTTGGATGGTTGTTAAGGACAATGAAGTCAGTAGGGTAGATGAAGTTTTCAACCTTTACCAGAACGTCCTTTAAAATACCCTTTGGAACCCTAATGCTACAATCAGCAAGTTGAAGTGTGACAGATGTAGGTTGGAGTTCTTCTAGGCCTAACTGGCAGTACACAGCATAGGGAATGAGATTGACACTAGAACCTAGGTCACACAAGGCCTTGAAATTTTTTCTCTCTCCTGGTTCAACATTGATGTAAGGGCAACCTGGGTCTTTCAACTTAGGAGGAATGGTCCCTTGAATAGTGGTGCTCACATTAGCAGCCAAAAGAACTTGGTTTTTATGTGAAAATTTTCTTTTAAAAGTGCACAAGTCCTTAAGGTACTTTGAGTAGGCAGGTATGGTTTGGATGGCATCGAGAAGGGGAATGTTAAACTTGACTTGTGAGAAGATTTCACTCAATGATTCACTCAGTTCAGGCTTGGTTTTCCCCCTCATGCATTGAGGAAATGGTGCCTATTGTGGGTTTGTTTGTTGAAGAGTTGTTTCCTTGACAATGTTATCAGTTTCCTCAGTTTGATCTTGTGGTTCATTTGAATTTTCATCTAAGTTTGAATCTTTGGATGAGTTCTAAATTAGTTTTCTAGGTTTCTCAATTGATTTCCCACTTCTTAAAACAGTCACAACTTTTAGTTGTTCATGAGTTGTTTGAGTACAACTTGACTCTCCCCTTGATGTTAAGGATGGCATCGCCTGAGTTGGAATGGGTGCCTTTCCAGTTTTGATGGTTTGAAGTTCTTGTTTTAGGGAAGAGACTTCTGAGTTCATCCTCTCTATTTGTTTGTACAATTGTTCTAGTAGGCTTTGTGGAACAGTTTGGGTTGGTGCTTGAGAATATTGGTTTATCCCGGGGGGATATTTTGGAGGTGGGATGGGTTGTTGAAAATGGACTGGTGGCTGTTGGTATTGGATAGGTTGGGTTTGGAACTGGTTATGGGATTGGTAGTTCTGATGGGGGTAAGGATTTTGTCCCTGTGGTTGGCTAGTTTGTTGGTTATCTTTCCAGCGGAAGCCTGGGTGGTCGTTATACCTTGGGTTGAAGGTGTTTTCGTATTGAGGATTTTGAAAGTTCAAAACATTTACTTTTGCTGGTGGTCATCCTAAGAGGACATCCTTGATGGATGGAATGGTTGGGCAGTTGTCTGTCTTATGGTCATGTTTGTCACAAATTGTGCAAACAGGGTCAACAGTTTGGATTTCATGGACTTTCCTAAGGTATTACTCTTCATCATTTCTAGAGAGTGTTGTGATTTTAGGCCTAAGGCTTTCCTCTTCTATAAGTGTTTGAATTCCAGAAGTTCATTGTGGCTTTCCAGAATAAGGTGAAGTTCTCCATGTTGGGTTTGGTTCCGAAAGGCTTTCTAGATACTCGTAAGCATCATTTGGGGCTTTGTTTTTAAATGTTCCATTACACATCATGTCAATGAATTGTTTGTTCCCCGGACACAACCCTTCATAGAAAATTTTCACTTGTTCCGGAATAGAAAAACCATGGTGTGGAACCATGTTTAGAGTTTCATTGAACCTCTCCCATGTTTCATAGAATAACTCTCCCCCTTTTTCAAAAAAAGTGTTGGATACTCTTTTTAAGTGCAATTGTTTTATGGCGGGGAAAGTATATCTTGTAGAATTATTTTTGTAGTTGGTCCCAAGAGTTTATGGATGATGGTCTCAAATTTTCTAGCCAATTTTTAGCTCGATCTTTTAAAGAAAAAGGAAATAGACTCATCTTAGCTGATTCTAGTTGATGTGGGGGACACATGGTTTCTACAATGTCATTGAACTCCTTAATGTGAAGGTAGGGCATCTCGGACTCCATTCCATGGAATGTGGGAAGATGGTTTAGGACATGGGGTTTGAATATGTAGTTGGAATCTCCTGGGGAATTGTATCTAATGCATGAGGGGGAATTGGTCCAGGAAGGTGTGAGGTAGTCATTAATGGTTTGATCAATTGCATTCCCCATGTTTGGGGCTTCCTCATTTGGGTTTCCATTTTGGTTCCCACCTGGGTTTATGAGTTGGTTTTTTTGAAGACCTTCCATTCAAATTGGCTCAATTTTGGACTCCAGAGTATTAGGAAGATTAGAATATAAGGCAAGGAGTTCCCTTGGTGTACTTGACTCCCAAACCCTAGGACTATCCACCCTAACTAGACAGTTTGATTGATCGCGGGTGTAGGCAGACATGCACCAAAAGAAAAAAAACGATCAAGGGACAAGATAAGAGAATTTGGATGAGAAAAGAAGAAATGGGGGAGAATAGAATGAGTGTTTAGATGACTTACTTGGGTCCCCGACAACGGCGCCAAAATTTTATTCTTGCTCAAATTTACCCAAGAGAAGAAGGTATAACGGTCCTTGTAGTTTAGCTTGGGCTATCGAATTCTCAGAGACCTAAGAAGAAACCTATAGACACATAAATTCTATAGACTATTGTTGGCTATGAAGTGGCCAACATGGGTTAATTTTATATGGTTTTAAAGGATAACTAATAGATTTAAGTGAATTTAATTTAAAAGAATGAGTTGATCCTAGGTTATCTCTTGGGGTGGATTGGATGTATTTCCTTTTCAATAATTTCAATTTCTTATATTGGAGATGGATTCATTTAAGGAGATAAAAAAACATCATCACTTACTGGTTTAACGTCTACACCCTTTAATACTAATCACCTATACACTTGGAGGATCAGTTTTTTGAGCACTTCAAGGTAAAAGTTCGTATTAGCACTTGAAGTGTGTGGCCTTAAATTCAACAAGGATGATGGAGTTTAAAAATCATCAAATAAAAATCTCAATTAAAGAAGGGATTATACATTAATGGGGTGATAAATATCATCCAATGTAGCCCCTTGATACTCCCTTGGATCAACCCATTAGTGGGTTATCACTCCATTGATCCCATGGTTTCAATGGAAGTGGAAAGTACATTCATGAGGGAGGAAATGGAGAAGTAAAGAAAACAAGAAAAATAAAATGATCACTCCACCGTTGTGTGAATAATTTCACAAGGTTTGGTGTGAATAAATTCACACCTTGATCCAATGGTATCAAAGTGATATAATGAAAAACAGAATAAGAGTATAATAAGATATTTTATTAAGAAACTAATGTGAATTGAACAACTTACATGTGAAAGACAAATTTGAGACAACAAAATTATAGCATAACATTACAATTGAACAAAGCATCCAAGATTCTAAACTCCTCCAAATACACTACATTAAATAGGAATTTTGTGAGTCTTGGGTCGATCCTCCAATAGTACAAAGCTTACCACTTGAGTATGGTAGGTCTAGGGTGGTGGAAAGTTTGTGGAAAGAAGACTTTCCACCCTTGACCCGAAAAGGCATCCAGCTTGCATCCACCAAACAGAGGCGCATGAAACACCTTCTAGATGGCCGCATTTGGGTGGGACATATATGACTTAAATTAAGATCCCGATGTTCCCTAACAACCTGTAAAAGCTAAGCCCAAAATGAGTTATTTTGTTTGAGATATGGTTTAATTGGTGGGATGTTTTTCTGGGCCGTAGATTCTGGACCAGATTTTGATATACTATTTGGGCCACCTAAATGACCACAATGGAGGCCGAATTAGCACTGGATCTTGAAGAATGATTTGTTCCTATATATTTATTATATCCTCCCACCGAATTTATGCTTCATTGGGCCTATATTGTGGGTCCCATAGTCTCATCAGTGGGATGGTGTCCAATATGACTTCTCAATAATTGTTTCCTTTCATCACAAAATATCCCTATCTTCTTACATGAATTATCCATTTATCCCTAAATGAAAAATGTTAATATTGAATTGTAGATTAATTTAACAAAATATAAAATTAAAATATGGATAATTACATTCCATAAAACTAGATGAATCATTGGGTACTTTAAATGATGTTAAAAACATGTACCACATAATAGTGCATTTTAAGAAGGTATTATAATCATTATGTGAAATGATGTTCAAAGTGTAAAATGAACTAAAATGGTGTTTATGAATAATAAATATCATGAATATTATATATATATTAACAATGAATATTATCCTCATTTAGTGGATAATCAGCCAGCTCCCCTGCCTCGGTCTCCTGCTCCTTGTGATCCACCCGGATCGAAACTCTACCTCTGCCTGGGAGGTCCTTAGTTTATCTGATGGTCATATGTATGGCGGTTCGGACAGTCACGAGCCATGTGAAAAACTCCACCGCAGAAGTAACACTATCCGCTACTGGTAAGTCGTTATCCACCCCAGGTGCCTCGCACACACGATCTTGTGTCATGCGGTCGATCACCTGTAGGTCTGGTCTTCTTGGACCTTTGTGTCATACATCTATTTCCCGCTGCAGAAGGCTCGGCCGCATGCTGGCTAGTGGTGGGTCCTGCTGCTGGAGACTGCTCAATAAGGAAACTTTCCACTAAGAGGGCTCGCTCCAACACCCCTGTCTGTATTGGGATGCTGTGAGAAACAACTGAAACTCTAATCTCTCACCTGAGCCCCTGCTCGAAGGTTCGGGCCCTGAAGAATGCGTCACGTACAATGTCCGTCAAATAGCGTGAGAGATTGGTAAATCTCTCCAAGTTTTGGGTGACCGTCATGCTACCCTTCCGCAGCTGTAATAGCTCATGGATGCGCACCGCATGGAGGGTGACTGGGACGAACTCCGAGCAGAAGAGGCTCTCAAAGTCCGTCCAAAGGAGTGATGCCTCGTCATTCACCTGGAGCATCAAGATCCACTATCTGCCTACTGTCACGTGCAGGAGGCTCGCTGCAAGGATCATCATGAGGTCAGCTGGTGTACCCACTAACCTGAAAACTCATACAATCGCCTCTAGCCAATCTTCGGCTACCTGAGGGTCCGTCTCCCCGCGGAACCTGGGCGGTCTCTGAGGCTAGAACTCGTGTAGTGCGCTAAGGCGACATACAATCTCAGCGGCTGGGGCTGGTGGCATCGGTGGCTCGGAGGGTAGAGGTACTGCCGGTGCCTCCGCTGAAAAAGGGCCCTACACCGAGGCCTCATCGCTTGGTGGGCTATCTTCTCGCACAAAGCTCTGTACCCTAGCTTACTACCATCGTGGGGCCATCCTAAAACGAAGCAGGTGCGCCACGGTCAAAACATTATACCTGGTTATTTGAAACTAAGTAATCACAAATAAATTTTTTGAAACACACATGCAATCAATGTTTTCGTGCACTGAGTCGGAAATCAGTAGTCAGGGTCCTGGTGTACGGATATGTCGGCCGCCGCACCAACACTGGACTCCCTGGACTGATAATCACACCCAATACCCTTAACACTATTGCTTCTCTTAGATGAAATATCAGAGTCCTGAGTTCTGCGGTAGAACCGAACTTCTTTGATCCCAATTTGTCACGACCCGTTGTCTGGGCCCGTTCTGTGACTACCCCAAACCCACCTTTCATAGGCCAGGGGCTGGTGACTTGCACCAAAGGCGTAAGCCCCAATAAAAAGTGAAGGATTTGCCTTTATAAAAGTAAACAACACAACAGAGTACAAGTAGAAGAAAACACTAAGAAAAACTGGGTACAATAGTAAGTGTGGAAAAGTAATTGGGCCAGAATACAAACCCCAACTGAAAGTAATGTACAAATGGAAAGGAAGTACAACAACTGAAAAGTAAAGCAGCAACGCCGAGCCATCCACTGGAAAATACCACCCAAAGGGTGGGTACATATATCCTCCTCGGCTCCTCGGGTCCTACCGTCCGCCCCGTGTACGTCCCGCCCAGTGGTCCACCTCCAGGTACCGTCTCATCGTAAAATCTACCTCAGGGCACCGATTCGTCATGAGTTCCTCCTCTGAGAACCGTCTAGCTCTACAAGCCTCAACCTGGATCAGTGATGTCCGTCGTCTGTAACCAACACAATGTTGTGCAGGTGAAGCCCGTGTAGGGGTGAGTATACGATACTCAGTAGGGACCCCGAGACCCCCGAAGGTCTCCCAGAATCCACAAAGGAAAGATACAATCACGAAGTAACGTCCAACACTACTTAGGTATATGAACATACATATACATAAGTCATCAATTCCAGTTCGGCTCAAATATCTGAGCCCATGTTCGACCATGTCCACACAGGATAGTACAACCCAATCCACACAGGAAAGCACAACCCAATCCATATAGGAAAGCAAGTCAATCATATCGAAGATAACGATTGAAATTCAAGACTCAGCTCACACAGGTATACTTCTTCGTAAGGTGATAGAGATGATGAGATGTATCCACTGATTCCTCTATGCTGGGACCCACATAGGATACTATTATAGTAGTCTTCACTGCCAAACCCACGGAGGATTCCTATACGGTTGTCGTCGTCGTCGAACCCAAAAAGGATTCCAGTACAAAAGTCTTCACTGCCGAACCCACGTAGGATTCCAATACGGTTGTCATCGTCATCGAACCCGTGGAGGATTCTAGTATGATAGTCTTCACCGTCGAACCCATAGCTGCGGGGGAACTCCTCCTCTATTGAGTACAGTGGGCCTGCCGCTACAACCAAGCGCTTCCCACTTACCTTGGACTGATGTAGTACTCCACCTGTCGAGTATTGTGGGCCTGCTGCTACAACCAAGCGCTTCCCACCATGGGTCTGCCGCTACAACCAAGCGCTCCCCCTCAGAGCCTACAGAGGTACTCCTTCTGTCGAGTACAGCAGGTCTGCCGATACAACCAAGTGCTCCTCCATTGTGGGTCTGCTGCTCCAACCAAGCGCTCCCTAATGGGCTATTGAAACACTCCAAGTCGATCGATCAGCAATCGTCAAGTTTCATCCAACTCTAGGGTTTCCACACACAACATGCTCATTCCGAGAGGGTCCGCTACACGAGCCAAAAGGTCGGTACATCAACTGTCACGTATACCAGATTTGATGTATCGCAAAGTTCTGTCATGTCATTAGGAACACAACGCAACAGATGGTGCGTCAATCGGACGCCCGGTCTGAGAGTTATTGGCTTTTTCGTTCCGGGGGCCCGGCTGGTTTTTAAGTCCAAACCAACCTGACCGCACTCCAACAACATCCAAACCTCGATCAGAGTAAGCCAAAAAATCAATCTTACTAAGAGGAAACCAAAAAACTCGATGGCACGTCAATCAGATGTCCGGAGTTCGAGTTATAAGCGTTTCCGCTCCGAGGACCCGGTTGGTTTCGTGTTCGAACCAACCCGGAAGTACCCAAAGTTCTCCGAAACATTGAGTGTAATATACAGAAACAACCGTCTCGATACAAGGATTCCAACTCAACTGACGGTGCGTCGATCGTAGGTCTGTTGCCCTTGATATGGGAAAAGGATAGAAAATAGTCCGAAATGGGGGGTCTGGGCCCGGCCCGGCCCAACCCCCCCTGGGTCGGCCCGACCCGGGTCTGGGTCCGGCCTGGCTGGGCGCGGCCCCGCACGATCCGCGCGACCCTCCCCGCCCCGCCTAGGGGGGGGGGGTGCGCTGGCTCTACCAGCGGCCGAGCAGGGGGGACGCGCTTCCCCCCCTTGCGCCCCACGGACGCGGCAGGCGCTGCGTCCTCCTGCTCCAGGTCCCGCGCGGCCGCGGGATCCGGTCGCCTGCCTATGTGGCTTCAACCGCGGCAGTTCCTCTCATGAGCGCCGCCACATCCTGGTGGCCGGACGGTTCCGGCCGCGTCTTCCGCGGTCCACCGGGCGCGCTCCGGTGGTCCGTTTTGCCCGCCGTCTACGCCTGTTGCTCTCCTGGGACCAGTGGATTACTACAAAGGGTTCAAAACGCCTTTGTGACCCGGTTTGTCTTTGCCTGTCGATCCGCACATCAATAAACAAACTTTAGAGGGTTCTCGGGCCGTGCTTGTTCGGCTCTCACTCTCCACGTTAGGTGTTTTTCAAATGGAAATCTTTAAAAGACATGCTTTAAACGGGGGAATTATTTATTCAAGGTAAATTATTCAAACACCCTGAAATTAAAATACTCATGCATGAGGGGATAATTCACACATAAAATTTATTTGAAAACACCCTACCTTGATGAAGTCGTTGAAAGAGGTTCGTCGTGGGAAAAGGACGTCACGGATGACGGCGTCAGGGAAGACGTCGTCGCGGAAGACGATGTCATGGATCGAGGCTCCGTAAGAATCATCGACATTCACCCGAATAAGGATGTGGCGCGTCGTCGCTTTATTTGATGCAGGAAGAAGGCGCAAAGATGGTACGACGTTCTTCATCGAAGATTCAGTGTTCTTTGCGAGGAAGACGATGTTCTTCAAGACCGCGAGAGTTCTCTCCGTGATTCCGCATAACGAATCCACCATAATAAAATAAGACCTTTTCAAATTTTATTCACACACATACGTGTCAACATTAATTTGAAATTCAAAATTAATTAACCAAATTAATTAATGCACGTTGCCCAATGAATTAGGCATTTTATTGGCATGTATTGAATGTGGAAGAAAAACCGCTTGAGTTGACTTGACATTAAAACGGGTGAGCAGGTGAGTTACGAAATTAAAATTGAGAGGGTGATTAATGGGGAGTTAGAGAATTGAAAGGTGGGGCTCATGTGGACCCCACCCCAACTCCATCACAAGGATGTTAACAATATGTTAGAGAGAAATTAAGTTGTGACACAACTTAATTTCACTTAAACAGCCTAGTAAAGAAATAAAAATAAAACAATTATATTTTTATTCCTCACCTTTTTTTAACATCACCACCCGAGCAAACACACCTTCAGAAAAGGTGTTCCTAAGAAATTACCGGCACTACGGTTTCATCGGTACCCTTGGATTTTGATTCCGAGAACCGGATCGAAATTTAGGAGAACCCGCTCGTTCGTTTACTGAACGTACCCGAGCTAAACTTTGGAAATTGATTCCGGGCACACCTGGCCTCGGAATCAGGTGCCGTCAGAAACTGTGCACTCGTCAAATTCAAAAGAAAAATAAGAAAAACAAATTCCCTTGAAATTTATGGGTCTTTACATTATGCCTGAAAAATACCTCTATAATTAGGGGATGAAATATAGGAAGTTATTTTTCATGTTAATGGATTAAAAAAATCTTTTCAAGTGTGAATAAATGAGAATAAGAGGTTTCGTTTTATAAGAGATGTAAGGGGAAATTTTGAAATTTCAGAAAATATTAAATCACTATAAATTATTTTTTAATTAATTATTTATCCAATTTTTATAAATATAATATAATATATTTTTGTTTCCCAATTACCACATAAAAAAAATTTAGATATTTTGACCATCTTTATACCTTTACCTTTTGTTTTCACCCTCTATTTAACACTTTTAACTATTCCCATAATAAAATTGATATTTAGTATTTGAGGGTTAGTATAGTTACTATAATATGAATACAAAAAAAATAATTTTTCCATGTTTGAGATTTTAAATATTATACTAATTACATGTCTTAATTTCTTATTTATATAAATTTTATATCATTTAATAAAATATTACATACTTTAAAATATTCATAATATAAAATTTTATAGGTATCCATTACGTTGACATTATTAATAACAAGGAAACATATAAAATTAGAAATAAATATTTCATTATATCCAAATAATATCATGGTAATTATTAAAATTCATTTTTGACATTATTTAACTGAAGTTATATTTATTTTAATATTTTTAAAATCAATTATTTGATTTTTCTATTAATTAAATAATTACTATATCAATGTTGGTAATGAATTTAATGTAATTATTTATTCACTAAAATTTAAAATTAAATTAATATTATAATGATAAATATTTTATATTTCAAAATATTATTTATAGTAGAATATATATTCTTAGATTACACCATATTAAAAATATTACACTTATTATAAAAATGTGTGTTATATGTTTGGAATTTTTGCAATGAAAATAATATAAATGTCATAATCTCAACCATCTGTCCCAAAAATGTAAAAAATAAGACCCTTTATATATTATTTTCTAGATACTTGCATTAAATAATATTTAGGTTTGTTTTCGGGTCATTTTATAGTTCTTTTAATTTTATTTGTAACCTAAATTACATGATTTATACTTTCTATGGTAATAAAAATTACTATCGTTACTATTAATATTTTATAAAAAGGAGAATATTTAATAAATTTATACACACTAATTCTAAATATTTTATGCAATTATTAAAATTCAAAACATAGATGTTTCAGAAATTAATTTATAATTAAACAGAAAAAATTAATGAAAATTTGTTTTTTTGATAAATAACTCTCTAAAATATATAATGTTTTTTTGATATTAAAATATAAAATAAATTTTAAACAACATAATTTAGTTGTTTTTAATATAAAGTAACTAATGTAATTTTAAATACATTAAAAACATAAGTTTAGAATAAATATACTTTAAAATAAAATAATAAGTTCAATAAAAATATATATTTTTTGTCACTCCTTGAAAGGGGAACTTACAATAACGTCGTTGTCTCATAATAAAATGAAGAGAAAGTACCAAGTAGTCCTTATGGTGAATATTCACTAGATGATACTCATGTAACCTAAAAAACAAGTCCTTGCTCATAGGACCTGAAGAATGTGAAAGGATCTACCTTTTTAGGTGAAAACATTTATCCCCACACATTCTAAAGATATTCACAATATATGCAATGAAATCTATGTAGGATTGAGCACTGTAATATAAAAATTATGTGGAAATAAATTTTTTTGGCATCCCATAAGATCATATAATAATAAGAGAACATAAGAGAATAGGAAAGGGGGCTTCAAAGACAAACCAATCTCAAAATAGAGATTTTTTTCCAGAAATTGTCAGGGGATGGATAAATTTGATACTACTTGGTTTTTAAGAATTTATATAGAGAATAATAAACAAAAAATAGGCATTTTATAAAAAAAAGGTTCTTATCCTCCATGAATTCTACCATTAACCACATTGGTTATCATCTAGTTGGAATAAACCACTACAACGAAGAAATAAAGAACATCAAGATTTTCTATCATTATATTATGGAAAATATTTCCATGATTTATTCAATTTGTCAAATGGTCAGTATAATTTTTGAAATTAGGGGTGTATATAAAGTATACTCTATTATTCTTGATATAATAGATACCAATTTATAAGATGTCCTTGGTAGGAAATTGACACCTTATGAAATCAGTTCTTGGGACATTGGATAATCCGTATAGATTTCAACTGCATTTTATTTATGAATGAGAAACTACGTGAAATTTATAACACCATATCCTCCATTTAACTAATAAAAATAATTGAAAATAATGGTTTTATGGAAGTAAATATGGTAATGACCAAAAACACCTAGTTCAGGACACTTCTCAACAAAATAATGGCAAGTAAACTTGATAGGGCATTTGATAATGGAATCATCCTTAATGCTTGGGACTTCACATATAAAAAACTTTGGAAAGGAATAATTTTTATCATCAACCCATTATTTTCTAAATGTTATCAAAAGATATAAAAACTCGTCTTCCATTTAGGTTTGACAATGATGAGATCTTTTACCCAGATTGTGGAAAAAATGTAAATGACACATAGTATTTTTCAACTTCAAGAATTACGTCTTTGCATGTGTTTTAGAGCACAAACTACTAAAGAATAAGATGAAGGAATGAAGATGAGATAAATTTACCAACATGGAAAATTATTTTCCTTTCTTGAAGGCACTCTCCTACATATTGGTGAAGGTAACACTAGTGATGAATTTTCTATTCATATTGGGAATAATGTTGAGGTATCCACCAATCTCAAAAAACTAGTAAAAATAAGGGAGAAAATACAAAAGGAATCATTAAATGATAAATGGTTTAAGGATTAATAAAAAAATAGGATTTCATCAACTGCATTTAAATATCTAATAAATCTACCATACCTCTATCTTTAATAAAATATGGTGAAAAGATTTTTTAAAATAGACAGGCTCTCTTTGTAATGACCCAAACATTCTATAATGAAAATCCCTCTTCATCTAATTAAATTTCATATTATGTAAAATGGTTATATAAAATGAGAAAATCCTTGGTTTTATGTTATTGGATTTTAAAATACCATTATTAATTGTGATCGTTGCTAATATAGTAATTAAACAGTGATCGCATGATTAGTATAAATATAGGGCTTTAACAAATCCAATTTACTCAAACAAAGGATTAAATGTCCTCACCCAATATAATTTCTCCATACGAAGCCAATTTTCTAGAGCTTGGAAAGGATTTGGATTCAATATTCATATCTCTTAACCGAGCCCAAGTTGAGATTCAACATGTTAAGCTCGAACGGAACCACCTACTGGAAAAGTAGGTGTTGGTAGGGATTACCACCCAAGTGATGTTATATGAGCCACCCCAAGAGTCTGTCACCATCACAAACTTTTCCCTTAGGTCATATGTGGGTGTTATAAGGGGTTCTGTAACAAAACCCTAGATATATGATTATGTTCATTATTTTTGTATAGGGAATATACATTCCTTTTCTTATTGTTACTTTTTAAATAGTATTTAAGGGACAAATATTGTTTTTAGATATTACTCAATCAAGAAATCTATTTTGAGTAATTGATGGTTTTTGAATTTAATAATATTTTAATAAAATATTACTACTAAATTACTTTTAATAAAATATAAATGATCTCATAATTTGTATTTATACATTTTTAATTTTTATTAAGGCTTGGAAGCTATTTTTGTAAAAACCCATGAATTTTCAATATATTTTAGTTTTTATTTTAAAAGTAAAAATTCAAATATTTAGAAAATTATTTAGATAAAATGAATTTTATTTTTGGAATTAGGAAATTTAAATTATCCAATGGTGAATTTTTTATAATTTTCCAAGATAATCGAATTTTTGGGTAAAAATTAAATACCATTTAATTATATATAATGTGTTTTATGACACCATAATGACCCAATAGTGATAAAATTAAGTACTATAAACATTATTTCCGGACAATATATCTTTTATCATTAAAATAATATGATTTTAGGTTTATTTGATTTATTTTTCAAAGCCTTAGTGGACCCTCCCAAACTTATAAAACATTTTAACTTTTTAAATTGATTTCCTTGAATGTGTGACACACCTCTACAAAAGAAAGCCAAATATTTTAAAAAATCTAGAAATTGTCCTTATAAAATAATGTTTTCACCCCCCATTGGACAAAACCAGGGGAAAACCCATGGGTTGGTTTGTGTTTTTGATTAGTATAATTTGTGGTGTCCCAAACCTAAATAATAAAGAATTCCCTCACTTTTCCTATATAGAATCACCCAAGATCCCTATTCCTCTTCACTAAAAGACATTGGAGCTCTACAAACCTCTTTTATACTCTCTCTAGAATCCTCCCATGGTTCCCCTGGCTCACATGAAGCCTCTCTCAAGCCTCTCCCAAGCTGTTGGGATCACACTTCTATGTAAGGGATTTCTTCATTCCTTATTTATGTCCATGTTTCCTTATATTGTTATGATATTATATTTTCAATTATATATTTCTAGGTATGATTTAACACATTCTCCATACTTCCCCCCTTATTTTTGAATTATGATATACCCCTTTCTCTCTCATGTAAACTTGTTACCATACTGAAATTCTATAGGGGATTTATTCCTTTCTCATTTTTTCCAAATTTCATTATCTTGTAATGCCCTTTTACTTTAAATTAAAAATGTAGGGGTATGATTTCCAAACTTTCCATACTTCCCTCCTTATGTTTGAATGAGAATAGAACCCTTTCTCTCTCATTAATGCCTCCAATGTAAACCCGTTACCATGCCTAAATTCCTTAAGGGATATTTCGATCCTCATTTACATTCAAGTAATTATTTTGAATTATTAATATAAATTCCATTAAATACATTGGGGAATTTATATTTATGACCCCCTTAATTTCCATTTAATGTACATATGATGAGACACATATTTATCTCTCATAAACAGTTTTTATTAATTCTTATGTCATGCCGTTTTTCTAACAAAATTGCACCGGGATTTTCCAAGCCAAGTCACTATGTAATGAATATCATGCCCTTTTCTCTATCAGGGGTATTCACATTTATTCACATTTACTTATTTATTATAGAGTTTCATGTATTAATTCCAAATTCCTTTATCGTGTAATAAATGATGATGTTTGAGGATTACATGTTATATGATCAATATGGCACACTTATGCATGAAATGAAATGATTAAGAAGGGTGCGCCCTGATAGCGCTAAAATGCATTGGGTAAAGATTAGTATCATGTTACATCAAGCGCAATGAGGGTTTAATCATGATAATTGAATTTCAATGAGGTTTTAATCATGATAAATGTCCAATGAACCTTGGATCATTCTAATACCATGTTTACTATTGTTGCCACATTTCCATGTTATGATAATCATGCTATATCATGCATTTATGTTCATGTATATTTTATGCTCCATTGATATGCTTATTTCCTAACATGTATTATATTATTCATGTTATGACTTTTTTACACCCTTAAAAGGATTTATATCTAAATATTTTCTTAATTATGTCCTCAGGTTATCCCATGCAATTCTATGTTCGAGGGAATGTAGTGGTCATGTAATGTAAGTTTTCAATAAAGATGTTGTGTTTCATGTTTTAAGTCATTATGTAATATTCTTAAGTCCCAAACACACTAGACGTCTTGATATTATATGTTGTATAAAGTGATAATTTTATGTAATAAATAATTTCTAAGTATGTAATAAAAATAAGGGTTGTTATAGTTGGTATTAGAGGATAGATTTAGTTGTTTTTGGGATAAGGATATGAAAACCCTAGTGAAAACATTTGGGGTAAGTCAATGTATAATAAAAACATTCCTAAATTCTAGTGATTATTGAGTATGCTTTATATCAAGAAAATACATCTCTGTCAGGATATGAGTAGGTAGATGTGGCTCTGGCATAGGTGTATCTAGGGGAAAAACCCAAAAATAACGCTTTGAGCTAGACTCGAACGAGAACTGGTGCACGATAACGAGCCTTGCTGCACTCTTGGTTATGACACTCCCGAGGGATATCATTTGATAAATTCATAATCTTAGTATGAAATATTATTATGGGAATTAGAAAAAATACCCTAAGAATATATGTTGGGAATTATATCATGGATAATATAGATTAAAGCCTATAGATTCATAAGCTAAGGAAATAAAAGTTATTTATATGTTATCCCTTTTTGTATTTCGATTACCCTTTATGTGTTTAATAGTTTAAAAGTACTCATACCTAAGTCTATATTTGATATAGTATAACCAGAATCCAAAGGTGAAAGGAAGGGTTATCACCCACAATTCTATGCATTCTTTTATATCACAAAATATTAGTAGAACTATCCCAACACCACCACAAATCATGGAAGTAAGGATGTTGGTGAGTACGAGAAATAAGGAAATCATTGAATCCCATGAATATAAATCCTCCCCTATCATAGTATGTTGATTGAACATTCTGTTGAACCTCAGAATACTCCCATTTAGTGGAATTTGATGTAATTCTTAGCATGGATTTTCTTTCCCTATATAGATCCGTCATAAATTATCATGAGAGAGAAATCACTCTCTATATGGATAATGGAACCCTGATTCTGTACAGGTGAAAGGAGTATGATGAATCTTCTTTGGCTCCATCATCTCAAGTGTGGATATTACTGCACAATGAGAACAGATATCTTGCTCAGATGAATGAGTTTAAGGAAGAAAGTATACTCGAAGACATCACTATTGTGAGGGAATTTGTTGAAGTGTTTCCCGTGGAATTGTCGTGTCTTCCTCCTAGAAGAGATGTTGAATTATCAATTGATCTTATACCTAGGTAATTTTAAATATCCAAGACTATGTATAGAATGGATATTTTGGATCTTGAGGAGTTGAAGAAACAGCTACAGGAGAATCTGGATAGTGGTTTTATACGCCCAAGTGCTTCATTATGGGGTGCACCAGTCCAATTAATAAAAAAAAAAGGATGGGATAATCTGCCTTTTCATTGATTATCATGATATCAACAAAATCAATATAAAGAACATGTATCCTCTTACCCAAATTAATGACTTGTTAGATCAGATATGTGAAGCAAAATACTTTTCAAAGGTGGATTTTTGGTCAGGATATAACCTCTAAGGGTGAAGAAGGAGGATATCCCCAAGACTACTTTTTTTACAAGGTACGAGCATTTGAATTAATATTAATGGCTTTTAGACTCCCTAATGCTCCATCAATATTCATGTAATTTATGAATATAGTCATTAGTCATTACCTTCAAAATTTTGTGGTAGACTTTATAGAAGACATTCTAACATGCTCTAAAACCTAGGAGGAGAATGAGGAGCATCTAAGCACTATACTAGAGTCCTTGGGAAAGGATAAGCTCTATGAAAAGTATAGTAAGTGTGAGTTATGGTTGAAGGAGGTATCATTCTTGCACTATATCATCATAAGCAATGAGATATCTGTGGATCCCTCTAAGACAGCTACAATTGAGGGATGGTCGATGCCAGCATCAGTAACAGATATCCTTAGCATCTAGGGTTTATCTGGATATTATTGCCGATTTGTGAGAAATTTCTCACAATTGTCAAACCCTCTTAAGAAGCTTACTTGGAAGGGAGTCACGTTTTATTGGAGTGATGAATGGAAAGAGAGATTCAAAAGTTGAAAAGGAGGCTTATCACTGAGCATGTGATCACATTACCCATAAGTGGAGAAATTTATTTGGTGTCTAGTGATGCTTAGAAGAGGGGCCTAGGATGGGTGTTGTTGCCAAATAACAGAGTCATTTTCTATGCTTCAAGGAAATTGAAATTTCATGAGAAATACTATCCAACGCATGATTTAGAGTTAGCTGTAGTGATCTTCGCTTTAAAAATTTGGTGGAATTACCTCTTTTAGGAGAAGTGTCAAATATATACGGGCCAAAAAATCCTCAACTGTATATTCACACAGAAAGATTTGAGCATGCACCAATGAAGATGGTTAGAGCTAATCAAAGACTATGACTGCTCAATAAATTACCACCCATAAAAAGAAAAAATGGTGGCAGACGCTCTATGTATAAAGGATCCAGAAATTCTATCATTGATTAGAATTAAAAAGGGTCCAAACTTCATAGATTTGATTAATATGGACTTGGGAAACATAAATAAGGTAACATCATCAATCCTTTCACAAATGACTTCTCAACCATCTCTATTGGAATGGTTAAAGGATGATCAAAAGGATGATGTGTGAACTTAGAAGAAAGTGGAAACCATCAAAAAAGGGAAATCCTCGGAGATTATTGTTAATGAAGAATGAATTGTGAGATTTGGGTCAAGACTATGTGTTCCATAAAATCCAGAGGTAAAGAAAGAACTGTTGGATGATGCACATAGTTCTAATTTCTTCATTCACTCGGGAAACATAAAGATGTATCAAGTTATATGTGAGCATTATTAGTGGGATAACATGATGAAGGAGATCTCTGAGTATTCATCAAAGTTCCTGGTATGTCAGTATGTGAAAGATGTGAGGAAGAGGTCTAAGGGGATGATGCAACCATTACTCATACTAACATTTTTTTAAAGGTTGGGGCGAAAGTCTCAATTTATTTATGAAAGCAAAGACCTCTGTAGAGGGTAGAGGGAGACCCAATACATAGCCTGAAGGCCCAAGGCCAAGTGGCCTGAAGACAAGGCTTGAAAGCCCATTTTTTGTCCCGATGTACCCTCTATGAAAAGTACTGCTATAGTACCCCGCGCAGCTACAGTACCCACCGCCGCTATAGTATCCTGCAATAGTTCCTCCGCCGCTACAGTTCTTCCATCGCTATTGTTCCACCGCTGCTACAATGTCTACTACAGTGACCCCGCTACAGCGCCCCCGCTACAATACCCTACTATAGTACCCCAGAAATTCATCCCTGCCCAGATTTGAACCCGGGTCTTTTAGATGCCAAGCAAGAGCATGTACCACTTGGGTACAGGCTCGTTGGCACCCATACTAACATTTAAATGTGAGAACATCACTATAGACATTGTCCCAAGACTTCCAATGAAATCCAATGGAAACAATGATATCTAGGTTATTGTGGATCATCTTATAAAGGTTACACAATTCATTATAATTTGAGAGGATTTATCATTTGATCAACTATAATAGATATATATTAGAGAAGTGGTAAGGATGTATGGAGTACCACTATATATTGTATCTAATTGAGATCCAAGATTTTCCTCTGAGTTCTGGATGAGTCTCCAGCATCCTCTAAATACTGAGCTGAACTTTAGTACTTTTTATCATCCTCAAAATGATGGCCAATCTAAGCAGACTATCAAAACACATGAGGACATGTTGAGAGCATTCTCAATGGACTTCAAAGGAGTATGGGATCAACATCTTCCTCTGGTTGAGTTCTCTTACAATAACAGTTTCCACGCAAGCATCCAAATGGCTAATTTTGAAGCCATGTATGGGAAGAGGTGCAGGACACCGACATGTTGGGATGAAGGTGGGGAGAAAATACTCCTACATTTTGAAATGGTCGAAGAAATGGCGGAGAAGGTGAAGAACATCCATCAGTAGATTAACGCTGCTCAGAGAATACAAAAGAGCTATACGGATAATCGTCGATGAGACCTAGAGTTTGATATCAGAGACATTGTGTTCCTCCATATATCACCATGGAAGAGGGTTATGAGATTTGGTAAGAAGGGAAATCTTAGTCCAAGGTACATCATCCCTTTTGAGATCCTTGATCGCATTAGAGTGGTGGCCTGTCAACTAGCACTCCCACCTAATCTATCTCAAGTACATGATGTATTCCATGTATCGCTCTTGAGGTAGTACATTCCTGATCCATTGCATTAACTCAATCTAGATGTGGTACCATTGGAGAATGACCTATCTTATTAAGAGAATCCGGTGATGATCTTAGATCATAGGGAAAAAGTTCTATAAAATAAGACAATTCCCCTTGTGAAATTTTAGTGGAGAAACCAAAAGATTGAGGAAGAAACATGGGAACCAGATGCAGTAATGAGGCAGAGTTACCTATATCTGTTTTAGTGTGGGAAAAGGAAATTTTGATGGAGAAATTTCATAATGGGGGAAGATTTTAATGACCCAAACAATCGTTAATGAACATTCCTCTTGATCTAGTTAAATGTATTATTAAATAAAATGGTTATATAAAATGTGAACATACTTAGTTTTATGTATTTGGATTTTAAAATACCATTAAAAATTGTGAATGTTGCTAATATAGTCGTTAAATAGTGATCACATGATTATTATAAATATAGGGATTTTACAAATCTAATTTACTTAGACAAAGGAAGTGATTGCCTCATCCAGTAGAATTTCTCCATATGAAGCCCATTTGTCAGAACTTTGGAAGGAGGTGGCATCACTAGGCTTATCTCTTGACCAATACCAAGCCGATCATCAACAAATTAACCTCGAATGGAACCACCTATTGAAAAAGTAGAAGTTGGTAGAGATTACCACCCGAACGGTGTTATTCGAGCCACACCAAGAGTTTGTCACCATCACACACATTACCCTTAGGTCATATCCCAGTGTTATAAGGGGTAATGTAATAAGACCCTAGAACTATGATTATTTGCATTACTTTTTTACAGTGAATATACATTCATTTTATTATTTCTACTTTGTAAATAGTTTTTAAAGAACAAATAATATTTTTAGTTAATATTCAATTAAGAAATATATTTAGATGAATTAATGTATTTTTGAAATAAATAATATTCTAATATAATATTACTACTAAATTATGTTTTATTAAATATAAATGATCGTAAATTTTTAGGTACACAATTGTAATTTTAAACAAGGCTTGGAAGCTATTTTTTTCAAAACCCATGAATTTTCAATAAATGTCGGTTTTTATTTTAAAAGTAAAAATTCACATATTTAGAAAATTATTTAGATTAAATGAATATTATTTTTGGAATCAAGATGTCAAAATTATTAAACGATGAATTTTTCATAATATTCTGAGACAGTTGATTTTTTGGGTAGAAATTAAATACCATTTTATTATATATAATGTGTTTTATGACACCATAATGACCCAATAGTTATGTAATAAAGTGTTATAAACATTATTTTCGGCCAATATATGTTTTTCAATTAAAATAATGTTATTTTAGGTTTATTTTATTTACTTTACAAATCATTAGTGGGCCCTCCAAGACTTATAAAACATTTCATCTTTTTAAATTGATTTCCTTGAGACTGTGACTCACCTACACATAAGAATGACTAATATTTTATGAATTTAGGTCATTTTTCATATAAAATAATGTTTTATACACCACTTTGGAAAAAATATTTTAAAAAACCATGGGTGGGTATGCAGTTTTGGTAAATTTAATGTGAGGTGTCCTATACCTAAATAATAAAGATTTCCCTCACTTTTCCTATATAAACCCACCCAAGCTCCCACTTCCTCTTCACTCAAAGCATGTGGAGCTTGACCAACATATTCTCTCATCTCTATAAAATCCTCTCAAGGTTCCCCAAGCTCCAAATAATCCTCTCTCAATCATCTCCCAAGCTTCTTGGATCACACTTCCAAGTAAGGGATTTCTTCCTTCCTTATATATGTCCATGCTTCCATATATTGTTATGCCACTTAATTTTCAATTAAAAATGTTGGGGTATGATTTAGAACCTACCCTATAAATCCCTGCTTATTTTTGAATGATCATATACCCATTTATTTCTAATTAATGACTCTTATGTACAGCTATTACCATACCAAAATTCTGTAAGGGATTTCTTCCATTATTAGTTTTGTCCAAATTTCATTATGTTGTTATTCCCTTTTACATTCAATTAAAAAAATTAGGGTATCATTTCAAACCACCCTCATACTTACCTCCATATTTTTTAATGATGAAAGACCCCTTTTTCTCTCTTTAATTCCTTATATGTACACCTGTTACCATGCCAAAATTTGATAAGGGATTTTTCTCTCATTTACATTCAAGAAATTATTTTGAATTATGAATCTAAATTCCATTAAATATGTTGGGACATTTATATTTATGACCCCGTACTATCTATTTCCTGTAAATATGATGACACACTCCTTTATCTCTCATAAACATTTTTTATTAATTATTATGTCACGTCGTTATGCTGCTAAAATTAGACCACGATTTTCCAAGCCATGTCATTATATATTAAATACCAAGACCTTTTCTTTATCAAGGGTATTCACCTGCATTCACATTTACTTATTTATTATATAGTTTCATGTATGAATTAAACATTCCTTTATCATTTAATAAATGATAATGTTTAATGAATCCATGTTATATGATCCATGTGGCACACTTATGCATGAAATGAAATGATTATGAAGGGTGTGCCCTAATAGCACACAATGAATTGTGTAAATATTAGTTTCATGATACATTGACTGAAATGAGGGTCTACTAATGATAATTAATATGCAATGAGGGATTACTCATACTAAATGTTCAATGATCCCTGGCTCATGCTTATACCATGTTAAGTGTTGTAGCCACATTTCTGTGTTATGATAATCATGTTATATCATTCCTTTATGTTCATGCTTCTTTTATGCTCCATTGATATTCATATTTCCTAACATGTATTTTATTATTCATGTTATTCCTTGTTTACTCCCTTAATGGGATTTATAGGTTACCCTTTTTTATGCATGTCCTCAGGTTATCCCATTCAATGCTAAGTACGAGGGAATGTAGCGGTCATGTAAAGGAAGTTTTCAATAAAGGTGTTGTGTTTGATGTTTTAATTCATTATGTAATGTTACTAATCCCTAATGTTACTAGACCTCTCAATCTTTATATTTCGTATCAAGTGATAATTTTATGTAATAAATCGTGTTTAAGTTGGTAATATAATGCAGGGTTGTTATACTCTCAGAACATATTGTCACATATTAAAAGAATCTTTTCAATAGACCCACCTGTAATTATAAATTTCATGATAAAAGTATTATTAAGGTTATTATTCATGATGAAAATATAATAATCATCTCTATTACACTAGATTCTGAGATTTAAGAGGTAATTTTTCCCTAATTCTAGAAGTTCTCTAGGTCGGGAAAGTTTCTAAAACCATTTATTCCAAACATTCTTAGATACTATTCAAGATGACGTTTTCACATTTATTACACAATTATTCACATATAATTCTCTTACAAATGGGGTTAATGATTTTTTTTTCCTTATTTCATTGTTTTGAAATTAAAATTAAATACATATTTTTAAGTTATCCTCTCTTTAAATACTCTTTTCAAGATCATTTGAAATTTCATTTACAATAGGCATACCAATATTATCAATAAGATTATATTTTAGAATAGTTTTGAATTTATCAAAAGAATAAATATACAAGAATAACTAGTCCCTTCCTTTGGGTGTGCTAACATTCCTATAAATATGACTATCGAAGGAAACATTTGAATGAAACTTGATGTTAATAATGGGTTTTGATATGAAGGTCTGTGTATTTATCTTCATGGTATTAACCTAATTTGGAATCAATAGAACTATCATAAATAGGGTGAAAAACCTTTTGGGTTCATTTAAAATTTTATACCTCTTTAACTGTTATCTGAAAGGGTACTTCTCTTATTTTAGGGTAGTTAGACAAGATGATACTCTATCTATGATCATATTTTCCAAATACAAGGATTACTATAGTATCCTAGTCACCCACATGGTTTATAATATAAATATTAAACATATTATGGAATATAGGGTTCTATTATACCCATCACATATTCTCTATATAGATGAAATTATACTATATATTCAAGAAGACAAGAAAAACATCAAGTGATTCAAATAAACACTCTTATATTTTGAATGGGTGTAATTTGAGGAGATCGGGTGGAACAATTCATTTTTTCTATTTTGGTACAAACTATTAATCTACCATTAAAAAGGATATCCTTTATGGGGTCAAAATTATATAGGGATATTTTCCCTTCACATACCCCCATGTTTTGGGGGATACTCAAGGATTCCCATTTCTGTCATATTATTTTTTATATCAAGAATAATATTCCATCATTGAAATGAAAATCTATATCCATTGATGATAGGGTATTCCTGGTGAAATATAAAATTTTTATTTATTTTTATTTATTTTTTAATAGTCTATAAATGTCATGTTGTTCTGATCAAAAGAATAAAAATGTATGTTAAAAATTTGGAATATAGTGGAAGCACTCTCCATAAGAGATTGGTCATTGTTACATGGAGTAAATTCTTGAAGCACATTGATGATGATATGATGGTAATTAAAAATATCCACAATTTTAATATATCCCTATATTCTCAATTTATGTGGAGTATTATTAATGAGAAATATGAGGCTCTTGATTTTCATTCATCCATGTTTTTAAGAAATCATAAATTAGGAGACCTATAGTATATGGATTCCACTATTTTCCCTTCCATGAAGAGTATTTCATCACCTTTTCTTCTATATCATGATGGATTTATAGTAGGGAATTATAAATGGAATTATAAATCAACAAATATCCATGTACTCCCCACATAAATCTTATTAATTTTTCTAACCCTTAAATTGAATTGAATTTTTCTATTAAGGAATAGATGGAAATGTTTGTTAACAAAATTCTTACTAATATACAGAGTATGTTTGAATTATATAGAATCTCACTAGATTATGATTTTATCTAATGAATACTTATGAATAATGCAATACTCAGTGAGAAATTATTTTATTGGGTCCTCTTTAAATGTACCATTATAGGAGATAACTAGACTTGTAGTTTGAATAAATTATGGATTAATCCCTTTTGTTTCACACTGGTTTGGAGAATGGCACATGAAAAGATACATACTTATTCCTTATTTAAATTTCATGGTATCTACACATCCTATAGTTTCTCCTTACGTCACCATTACATGTAATATTTTTTTCACCTGTTCCTCTATTGTACCGCTACCTCAACAATGCAACACTCTATTTTAAACATATTTGAAATTTACCGACCACATGCTTCTTCAATATGAAACATCATCATATATTGTACTGGCCTCCCTCTATCCCATTAACTTCTCAACATCATTCAATTGGTTGTAGATAAAATGGTTCTAAACATATGAAAGGCAGGAGATGCAATGATACATGATAATGTCTCATTCGATATTCATGTTTCAGTTCTCGCGTCTTGGATACTACTAGAGTCCCCAATAACATTCAAAATGGACACAACCATAATTATATTCACGATATCTCTATCTTAATGTGACATGATATTGATGGTAATTTTAAACCCCCATTGGGTAATTTTGATGTTCCATTGAAATTTAATTTTCTATGATGGATAAAATTCAATACTAACAGTGCTTCAAGAGGGAACCTGAGACCACAAGGCTATGGGTCTATCTTTAGGGATCACTATGGTATTGTCATGGCATGCCTTTATGGAGCTTATAATGTTTAATCATCACTTTCAATTATGATTCGTGGTCTCCATAATTTTCTGGAGAATAAAAATCAACAGGGATTGAATAATGTCATGTTAGAGTGTGACTCCACTATCATTGTTCATTCTATTATATTTGGATCCTAATATCTCCATTTTATGCCAACTTCTTCATGGTTCAGATATTTGGATCATCTCTCATCCCATGACTTTATTTCCACCCAAATATATGGGTAATATAATTCCCTTGTAGATGGACTTGATAATAAGGGAGTAAACAATAATGGGAATGTCAATTGGAGTGACACACTTCTAGTTTTCATAATTACATCTGTCAAAGGGATCATTATAAAACCCTTTACATTAGACTATCATAACAAAATATTTTTTAATAAAACATCCTTGTACACTATGTACACATTCCACCTCTTTTACAAACATATATTTATAAAATTATCAAAAAAACATCCCAATATAATTTTTAGAAGTTGAATTTAAAAATGATATTCATTTTTTCAAATTAAAATTTGATAATTTTAAAATTTAACTTATATATGAAAACATATATGAAATGAGTTTAATAAAACTATTTTTTTATGAATTAATTGATATATTTATAATTAATATAAATACACAGTTTAGGAATAATAATAAGTATTAAAATTATTTATTTTATCATTTACCAAGCTTGTTACATTCTCCCCCACTTTGAAATTTTTTACTTGCAATTTTCAACTCTGTCTCAGTAAACAGGTATTAATTTTTGAAATAACATTGACAAAATCCCACATTGTAAAAAGGATTGATAAAACATCCACTTCAAATTAGAGTTACATAATCTTATAGTTCATATGGAATAACACATTACTATGTTTCCATGTAGTAAATACGGACATTAAAGAAAAAATCTAACACCCAAGGGATGATAGATAATGATAGGGGAGATGGTCTGGAGATAGTTAACCACCAATAAACCATACATCTATGATAGTATAAAAAGGACATTTAGTTATTTTTAAGATAAGTAAAAAATAAAAATATTATATAAAAATAAATTTCCTAAATTTCAAGAATTTTTTTACTACCTATTCTATGAACAAGAGAAACTAAACTTACATTAAATATAGTGTTTCACCCATCAATAAATTTCAACAAAAAAGTCATCTTTTTCCTTAAATGGAAGGTTTTCAAGATTATGTTTTAATTCTTGAATAACAATAATCAAATTTTAAGGATAGAAAAAATACATCAAGTAATAAAAATATGTTCGTCTTATACTTTTAAATTAACCTCACCTAAAATGGTTATGACATGATAAGATAATTCAAAAAATTATCAAACCATCAAAATAATATAAAATACTTTATTCATCAAAATTTTATAGTAATTGCAAAAGTTCAACATAGATAATACAATAAAAAACTATTCTTTAAAGTCCTAAAATGTATTCCAAAGAATTATTGAAACTAAAAAAACACAAGAAATTGGTCACATTTTTTTCATGATTTTTTTGAATTTATATACAAATAATATCATTAAATTTTAAAAATATGATAATAATTTCTATAATTAACCCAAATCACTATAAAACCACAATGAAATCATATATTCTTATAAAATATAATTAGTCATCTTTTTATCAAATAAAATACTATAATATTATATATGGTTCATAAAATTATGGAGATCATATTCCAAAAGAGAATTAACCACATAATCACACAATCAATTTTTATAAAACATATGTTCCGAAATTGTAACAACCCATAATTACCTCAAAAATAAATGTCACCAAAAATATCATCAATAACCTTGATGTTTCATAATGTAAAGACTCAAAATGGGTTTCTAATACATTGAACTTATGAAAAACCTTAAACCTATAAAACCATGATGGTTTCCATCACTCTTAAGATAACTTCCCATGAAAACATTTTAATCTCTAAATATGACTAAACCCTTCTCTAATACGAACTATAGGGATTCATCCATAAGAATTACATATTCTAACGTCCATGAAATATAATTCACATTATTACAATCCTAAATATCTGTTCATTATAATGTTTTATTAAAAGTGTTCGTAAATAATATAAACCAACCCTTATATTACAAATCATACACTTATAATCAATATCTATCTCTTCACAATATAAATTTTTTAAAACCAAATTTTATTTTAATTCATAAAAATCATTAAAACTTTAAATTTGAAATATTATTTTCCATTATCCAACCTTCAACCTAGTTTTTTTTTGGAAATGTTGTATGAGAAGAAAAAACACAGTAAGGGACATAAAAAATAATAAATCTGTTAGTCTTGTGAAAAACATGAAATCCAATGTAATGTTTTCCTTTATTAGTATTTTTAATTGATGATATAAAATAAAAAATTCTAAATAAAAAAACACACACAATTTTTTCTCAAATAAAACCCTTAGAACCCCTAGAATGAAAAAAAAATCTTTTGGAAACATAGACCATCATATTAATAAAAACCTTTCAAAACCCTTACAATTGAAATAATCATACAGATGACTTCCAATAAAATTATCTGGAGAATATAATCATTATCTAATTAAATTGAATATCTATAATGGGTTTCACCCTTATTATAGCTATATTAGTACCACCAATTTTTAATGTGGTGTAAAGGTATTCAACCCTTCATATAAGCTATATTGGGCTCAACTGTTATCTATAGTAGGGATTAACCCATCATATAATCTATATCAGGCTAACTTATTTTTTCATATAATGATCATGTAACATGTCATGAATAAAACATTTTACGATTTGAAATTTTCATCATCAAAACATTTTAAAACACTTTTTAACAAATATAAAGAAAATTGGATATAAAAATACCCTTTTCTTTTAAAAATGTTTTTCAAACATAAAAAACGTCACATATTATAAAGAAACCATTTTAATTACAAATAAACATGGAATAATATGATGGAATATTTAAATATTAAAAGTTTCATGTTGGTGGGAGAATCCTCACATGATTTATAAATAATAAAGGAATTCATTTGTGACTTTTTTATAAAATTCAATGTGTACCTTTGAATGTCAATTTTTAAATTAAAGTCCCTTACCTTGTGTATTAATTTCCACATATGATATTTATCTTCAAGAATTTTATAATTAGGATAATTTATACTTATTTATAAAAATTTTTGTGTTTACTATTACTTTTATATCACTTATTACATTGATATACCAATTATTAAATTATTTAAGTTCACATATGATGTTATGACGATATTCAATTCATAACTCTAGAATGACTTAGGTATTTTGAATATGGTCAAAATGGCCATTATCAACCATCTCAATAATTATATTCATAAAATTGTTTTCTTTTTTATATATCAATTATATATTTCAATTAAACCATTTCACATGGTTTTAAAAAATTAAATATGTTACAATCATTGAGATTGTGGGTTGTACATACACATGTGTCACATTTCCATATTTCAATGATAGTTATGAAAAGGAGGTAAATATAATTTTATATTTAAAAAATTATAATAATATCATAAATATCATATTATTTATTTAAATATTATTATATATATCATCTATGTAATGTGGTGATGAAAACCAAATCAACTCACTTCACGGAAGAGGTAGACCACACAAATGCATGAACACCATTGTCATTTTCCAATGTATGAAAAGGTAATAAGTTAAATGATATATTATAATTTAATAATGATAAATATGTAATGAATATTTTGTATAAGCATTAGTTAGATCATTATAACAAGTCTTGAGAGAAGTCAATGGAAAATGAATTACATCAATCCGTGAGGCGACAGTCCTTCATACACACGAGCGATGAATTATTTTCCCACTTGATGGAAGAGGAAACAGATAAAGGTCATGATAATATCATAAAAAATATATATTTATGTATGAAAATATTGATATTATTTTAGATTGTTTGAAGAAGTTTTGAGGGATTTTGGAAGAATAATCCAAATGAAAACATGTATATATAATCTATCCCGATTATTTGGAAAACCTCATTATATTAACACCTCAATACCTCTATCATTGGTAATTTCCCAAAATAATACTCATATAATGTAGGGAGGTATTATATGAATTTATTTTGGAATGTATTTCCAAACAAACAAGGGTTTTAAGTGTGAAAAAATGAAAAGAATATGTCCCCTTTTATAACATAGAGGAGGTGCACACACGACATTTCTAAAAAACATTAAATTTATATATATATTTATTTTCAATTAATTATGTCTCAAAATTGATTCCTTTAAAATATAAAATGATAATAGGTTGAAATTAACTCATTGAATAAGTATCAGAGATGTTTTCAATATATTTATACCCTTATCTTTTAGTTTAAACCTCTATTAAACCCCTTTAAGTCTTATAGTAACAACATTAATTTTTAATCATTGAGGGTTAATATATTTACTATAAAATGAGAAAACCCATAAATATAATAAGGTTGATATTTAAATCATATAAAAATGTCTTTTCTTAATTTAATATTTTTATGAATTTAATATCACATAATAAAAAAAATTACTATAAAATATCCTTAATGTCAATTTATCTAAAATCATAATTATTTTAATTTTTCAAATATCATTTATTTCATTTTACATTCACTAAATAATTATTGCATCAATTTTTGGAATTAATTCAAGGAAGTTATTTATTTACAAAAAATTAAAAAAAAAATTCAATGCTATAGATAAATATTTTACATTTCAAAATAATATTTATAATTGAACATACCCTATGGATAACACCATATTTAAAATAATACTCTTATTAAAATTAAGATTTTGAAATGATTGAAATTTCATTAAATAAAATACTATAAAGGTCATAATAACATCCACATGACCTAAATAATGTAAAAAATTAGACTATTAGATGATTATGGTATTTTTTTACTCATCCAAAAATATGTTGGTAAGTGTTTGGATCATGTCATAGGTCTTACTATTTTTTTTTCTAACCTAAATTACCATATTGACATTTTATCGTGGTAATAAAAATGTACCAATGATACTATTAATCTTGTAAAAAAATAAAAGGAACCTTTTTACTAAATTTCGACACAATAATTTCAAATAAGGAATCCACATTTAAAAATTTAAAACAGAGATGTTTCATATTTAAATTGAAAAAAATACAAGAAAATAGTAATGAAAAACTGTTTTTCGGTAAATATCATTTTAAAATATAAAAAACATTTATACTATTTTAAAATGTTAAATCTATATAAAAATATTATATTGGATCATTTTCAATAAAATCTAAATAGTTTAGTTTCAAAACTAACAAAAAAATAATTATAAATTATAAATACATTAAAATAAAATACATTTTTCAATAAAAATCACTGTTTTCACTATTTCATGGAAAATTAAACATTTATAAAATTATCAAAAACTCGCCCTGTGATAATTTAAACATTATTTATTTAAAAATAAAATCATTTTTTTTTTCAAATTATAATTCAACTATTTTGAATGTAAAATTTTAAATAAAATATTATAAGAGATGAGTTCAAAAGGGATCCTTGTTTTTTTTTAATAAATAGGGATCTTCCTTAAGATTTATGAGTAATGAATTAATGTAAATATTTCAAGATAATAATAAATATTAAATTTATTAACTATATAATTTAAATATTTTGATATAATTTGTAAAAAAAACCAATACATTCATCACACTTTATATCACAAAAATGGATATTTTTTTCAATTTTTATGGAATTTTGAAGGACTTAACCACTCCAATTTTTCTTGTACAACATGTATTGGCGGTCCAAGATATGAATATATAAATATATAAAAATATTAACTTCATAGGACTTATTTATTATAAATATTTAGATTCAAAATTAATTTTTTTTACTAAAAAAACACTCTATAGAGGATCTAACCATCCCATAGTATTTATTCAAAATGTATATATATTTATAATTATGTTCATTTTTAATTTAAGGATAGATATATAATTTTTTTGGGAATTTTACATGATGATGAGGGATACATATAGGATGTAATTTGTATCTGACATGTGCCAAAATTGATGGATATTTATAAAATCAATAGATTGAAAATGTACATTAGAGGAATTTTATGAATAAAAAAATATTGTGAGGGGAAAAATAATACATATAAATATATTTTTGGGGACTAAAAATGAGACTGAATATTTGTTAAAAAACAAACATAAATTTATTAATATATAACAATAAATATTGATTGTGTATTTAATTTTTCCTTACATATTTATTATGAGTGACCTACATGTTTATTGTTATTTGGTTCTCTATCTTGAAAGAATTTGTGGACTAATAGAAGGATGTGGGAAACCTTGGATTTTTTTTAATATTTACCTAAATTTAATAATGATATAATATTTTTAGTGAATAATTTTACAAAAAATATGACAATGTATATGTTATTTAGATATAACACTTTTTAGGGTAACCATAAATAATCACCCTGTCATCATATTTTTTTTAATATTCTGCAACTACAAATATTTAATTGAGATTGAAATTTTTGGTACATTATTTCTAAAATGATAATATGATCTATCTAAAGAGAATAATTTTATATCTTAATTCACCCATGTTAGTGTGTTTTGGTCACATTATTCCAATAATTACATATAATAAAATAATAATAAATTCTCTCTTAAATAATTACATACGTAATTAAGAAATAATTGATATATTTTTAATTATTTTATGGTAATTAAATATTTTTAAAAAATAAAATTTAATGGTTAATATTTTATTTTATAAAGGATAAACACATTTGAATCTATCTATTAGACTATGATAATTAATACTGAAAATAATCAATCAATTAAGTACTAAAAATGACTCAATTTTAGCATCAAAACTAGTATTCTATAGAATTATACTTCTATACTAAAAATTTTGTAATAAATGATAAATAAGGGTATTATTAATGGTAATCCCACAAAATAGAGATGAAAATGGGTGAAATATTAATAAAAATAAACCCTATTCAAAATCCACATTCAATATGTTCTAAATTCATGCTGGCCTTCAATTAAAATTAATTTTTTGAAACTATTTATGAATATTAAAAAAACCATGGCCATGAACCATTATGTGGTATCTTTTTTGAGGAAATTTTATCTATATAATTACAAAATATCCATAACATGAACCATGTCATCGTTTTCATGCATATTTTTTCAATGGTTATACCTTATACCAAATATTTGAACTAATTTTCTTTTCTTGTTTTATCCTCATGGAAAGACCATTTCTATAAATGATGTCTATTTTATATGAAACCACAATTTAAAAATATAAATTTTATAATGAAATACTATTAAAATAGAAAAACCAAGATCTTTTCCCAAAACATTATTTTTTTTTGTAAGAAAATATTTATAAACTATGATATTTATATAAAACCATGGTAGTTTTTCAGGAAAACAATTAACGAATATTCATTTTTTTATCTTTATTTCAATTATTCTACACGATATATTTATTTGATTCCATTGAGATATTTTTTAATAAATATATATGCCCAACTATTTTGAAATAATGAAACTAAATCCAGACAAAGAATATACTGGGATTGGAAATGATAAAATAACATAAAAAATGGAAAATAAATCAAACCACTCTATTCACATTGAATCCATCAAAATTATAAATGTTTTTGAGTTCCATTAGCATATATTAATAAATCCTATCCCCAAATTTTATCTATCCGCCAAATTAAAATAATTTAACACATTAATCAGATCATTTCTCATTCAATAGTTTTCTAGCATCACCTTTACAAAGGAATAGTTTGTTAGGAGAATGAGTGATCTTTTGTTTCAGAAGGTGACATCTATTATTTTAAAAAATTATCTCTATTAAATCAATTATATAGAACACCTTAACTAAATTAAGGATCTTTTTAGATTCAAAATATTTCAAAAATTATGAAATAGCTAACTCATTGTCTCCCATTGTAATAATTACAATTTCTTCTAATTTACATAACATCAAATTTAAACTCCATTTATAGTCAATAAACCATTCGCACTTCCTCACAAAATGTCTCACAAAGTGAATAAAACATGATAATAAATTCTTTATTTTTGGTTGAATGATATCCTAAATCATTCATCTGGAACACCATGTCATATTATCAAGAGCCTCGATAAAAGGAAAACTATTTTATAGCTCTTTTACCACTTTATGGTTTATAAATTAGTTCATAAATCCATAAATAATAATAATCATTATTAAAAACAAAAAAATGTTAATTTGATAAAAAATCTACAAAATAAACTTTATAATAAAAAATAATTTGTTTAATAATTATAATAACAAATAATTTATTAATTATATTAAAAATTATTTGAAATCTATATAGAGAAATAATTAAAGACTAGATAATTTATAATCAATGCATGAAATTTATTACATTTGGGATAATAAATAATATATTTAAAATAAGAAATATATTTTAAGAGGAATACATTCATTTTATTCTCTCACATTTATTAAAAAGGTTGGTTTCATAATGTTTTAGAATTAAATGAACATTTTATTAGATTTTATAAAATATTCCCTTTAAGAGATGGAATTGTGAATTAATTTTATTTACATTGTTTTTGGAATAAAGTGAATTTATAGTTAGAAAAATCCTTTGACATGGTATATTTAAGGTGATAATATATGAAATTTTTAAAGATAATAAGGAATTTAACAAAAGAATCATAATTCAATATATATATGAATCATATTAAATGAACCTTCTCAATCATTTTTAAATGTATCAAGAACTAAAACAGAAACGAGAAATGTTTTTTATATCAGATGAAGAGGGATATTTTGAGAAGTAAAATGATGTGAGAGAGTTTATCGCTGATACATATGGGAATTTCTGAGCTAAAAGATAGAAAATTGGGAAATTTAATGGTGTTTAAATTTCCACAAGGTTGATACCTAAAATATTATTACATAAATCTAACCCCATGAAAAAATTTACACATAATGTTCATTGGCTTCATGCATAGAAAATAATTTCCAAGATCATATAGAATATGAAAGTTTAAGGTTGGACTATACATAAATGTATTCACATGGTCTTCCAGATAAACACACAAAATATTTTCTATTTGGATGAAACAATAAATAAAAGAACGTATCAACTAATATGTATGAGTAACCTTGTTGGCCCTCTTATTTCTCAAAATTAATGCATTTATTAATTGGGAGGATTTCAATCATGTGAATACTAATATTTAATGGTTACTTGAAACTCAACCTATATTTTTAAATTTCTCTATCTTTGTCAATCTAGGTGAAGTGATATTCCTCCCTATGATATATAAGGGCAATTTTATGATATGTAAGATTAATCATTGTATAATTAAATGTTTCATACATAGTGACATTTTGAGCTAATGATTTTATGGTGCCGCATTCATCCCATGATCCTCAAGAATTAAATTTATTTCATATCTAACTTTTTGATGGAATGTATTAATCTATTGGATACAAAATAAATGTGATCATGGGGGATTTAAAATAAATATTGAAGATAATAGGTTATTTTACATTATTAAAAGGTTGATTTTTTTAATTTAATATATAATAGTCACATAAATATTTAAAAGGATTTTAATGAATGTATTTTCTTGATTGAGGGGATAGATTGTACCTTTGAAAACTCGATCATGTAATGGGTTGTAAATGGAATATATTTTCTTCTTATCAATCTCCAATTAAGTTTATTGTATTTTTGTTCCAGTGGAGAATCGTAGACGCCCTTCTGAGTATGAGTTTTTTTTCATATTTAAATTCTTTTGAAAATGTCATTGGTTGAACTAAAACTAGGTTTTTTATTTTGGGAAATTAAAATTATTTTGATTATATTTTTTATTATCTTTATACAACTACTAGATAATGTCAATGAATTTTTTTATTGTGAATGTTAAATAATATTCAAAATAAAAGTAAAGTAATTATGTTCGTTGATCGAAAATCTTGATGTAGGTTTTTTAGGATCATAGTGAATTTTTATAGTTGTGAATTATTAATGGTTATTGATTAGTAAGATTACATTTTGAGTATTTATAGCATTCATACAAAAATTTAGTGTGACTTATAGGTAGTATTAGTTGCACTTTATATTTTATTAGTCACGAAATTATATGATTCAATAAGGAATAAATATTTTTAAAATGAAGAATGTGGAATAAAAAAATCAAAATTAAATTACTTTCATTTTCCATTAATTTATATCATTAAATCATCATTTTAATTTTTTCTATAATCATGATATTCACATATATTTCACCAAATATCCAAGATTATTATTTAAAAACATAGAAAATATGAACCATAAAAAACTGAAAATAATGATTTGTTGTAACCTATATTAGAAAAAAGTTTAGGGATTATTATCACTCTATTAATAGGCGATTAAACATTAATATTTATTCCCAAAAGACTCTACAATTTAAGGATAACGATTCGAGTTATGATTTATAATATTTTTTTACTTCCATTCATTTAGACCATGATTTAGTTCCCATATACCCTAAAATAGATAAATCATATCACTCTAGTGTAAGTGAAGTGAGGGATAAGGTAGAGAATATCCCAATTTATGAACCAATTAGCTCTAATAATTTAGTAAATATAGCTAAAATTTATTATGGGTTTTTAAACCTAGTAACTCACAAAAAGAAGAATATTAAAAAAAGGATAATTCAACACCATGTTACTCTTCAATATTTAGAATAATTATATTAATATAATTTATATAATTCCATAGAATATCTTGAGTAAGCTACTAGTTTTAAAATATCATTATGTTTCATTCATCAACTTCTAAAATTCAATGAAATACTTGTAAAATATCCACACAATCACCAACAAGTGATTAGTTATCTCTATGGCAGTAATAAATAAATAAGGGTGAATAGAGGATAAATAAAACATAAATATTTCCATTTTTTATAAATAGTTTTGGAAAAGGTATTTTTATACTGCTTGCACACTACACTGATAATATATTTGAATGATGTTAAAAAAATATTCAATGAAATTATTTTATCTTCAAATAGGATGAAATCTAGAAGTAAATAGAATGGTGAGGTTTGAAAAAACCATGGTGTAATAATACATGAGTGTTGGGAGTGATTTAATAGGTTATGTGTAAGTTATCTACTATATCAAATTATTTAATAGCTTTGTATATGGTATTTTTATTAGTGTCATGATCTTAAAATTATAATAATTATTGATTTATTAATTGGGATTTCCATTAGTGAATAAAACCCAATATTTTTATAGCAATATCATATATGATATAGCTCAAAATAGCAATAAATTTTTCACTATGAGATTGACTCAAGTGAAAAATCCCCCCAAAGTGCATAATTATTATTCTAAAAACAATGTGATTATGAGACTGTATAGTGATCATACCACTATGGTGTGGTCTCTTATAGGATCCAATACATTATTAACCCATCCCTAATATAATATATGAGTATTAAATCATGTTAGTTATGAAATTTTTCCGCACCAAAATGCATTATTTTTAATTCCAACAAATGCACTAGTCACTTGACGCTTGCAATGTTATGTATCTAGAGATACCATTCTAATAAATAGTCAAGGAATTTCAAAAAAAAACAGGCCTAAAATTTTGGATATATAATAAAAATATTTTCAGGCCTCGAAAAAATGAATAGAAGTTAGGGTATTCATGAACAGAAAAGTATCGTAAAGACTAGATACATATAAGGGAAATATAATGCACATTCTAGAAGGAATTTATAGCCAATATAGCCCATATAGAGATAAAAAAATAACCTTTCGAAATGATTTAGAAAACAAAATATAACATCAAGTAATTTTTTAATAAAATATTGAAATTTAAAATGATATTGGTAGCATAATACGTTAATTGACTATAGGAATTACATTATAAAATAAAGTCAATACCAAAGGAATAGAGAATGCTAACACTATGTAACTTAAAGGTTGTATTGATTTGAATAAACCTCAGGCTATGAGTCAGAAACGTGGAAATATAGTGTTATTTACCAATCATTTGATTTGATTTGATTTCTTTACAATAAATTAAATCTCATGTTTATAATAATGTAAATTCATAGACTTTTGTGAAAGAAACTGATTTCCAAAAGAAATCATTTTTCTTAAGATGATATATAAAGATAAGATGACAATGAATGTATCCTATGGTGGTAAAAATACTATTAAATATCATGAAACAAATACCCATGAGACCACTTTTTTATAATAAGGGGAATCATCTAATGAAAAATAATGTAGAGAGAGAGTTAGATAAGAAATTTTAAAGCCCTTTAATAAAGATCATGTTTTCATTCAATTACTAAATATAGTGAAAGAGTTCCCCAAATATGAAACATTTTCTATGTAAATTTACTCAAAATAGTGGATTTTTTTGGGGGTGAAAAGGTTAACATTTTTAAGAATGTTTTATTCATGATTATATATCCCCCCTTACCATGTAGAAAGTCCCAATAACATTCACCATTTCATCAACTATATTGGATTCCGATTTTTTAGATTCCATGAAAGATTTGGAGCTTCAATAAATGTTATATATCACTATATTTACTCTAGGTACATGTTTTATAACTAAAACCCAATGGTACTTTGATTCAATTATACACTTAAATAACTAAAAAACCAACTACAGTCTTTGAATATTTACTAGTAAAATTAATGAATGCTATATTAGATGCTATTTCTTATGCATTGAATATGGAAGATTATAGGTTCATCAGCAATCTCCATTTTTTAATATTATCATTTATTAATATTGAAAAATATATAATAAATGTTCATATGGAATCATTTTCAATTGAATTTGGGTATAAAATTATTTATATTAACTTTTTTGAATCTAATAACTATCCAATAGAGTATCACTCTAATATCTTATTCAATATTAATTATTGGTTCTCCAATTTATTTTTTATATATTTAGCATGTAGTGAACTATTATTTGATACTACACTAAATACGTTCTTCCCAACCACTGAACAAGATTTAAATATCTATGATAATGTCTCACATAAATAATATTCAAGTGCTTACAATTCTGAATGTGAACCACTTAAAAATAATTTTTTAATTCTATTTTACATAAAATTAACTTTACATGTGATGAATCTAAAAAAAAATAGAGTAAAGGTTTTAAATTCGTATATTAATTAAGTTTTATATTCTCTAAAACTATTAAAAATAATGCTAATAATTGAAATCTCTACTGTATTATTAAATAAATGATTATTTTGTAATATGAAACTTTTGTAAAACCTATTTTAAACATACCTATTACTACTCTAAATAAAACATATTCTTTTCTGAAAAGTTTTTTAGGGGTTATTCTAGTTGTTGTTGAGTAAATAAAAACATGTTTTCCTAGTAAAGATAACACATAAATATTGAATTAAACCTTTAAATGTGAATCTAAAATATCTATTTATATAAAATAATTATATTAATCTGTTTATTATTATTCAAAATATATTCATATACATATAAAATCATATTTTATGATTCAATAAAGATCATAGGAAATCCATAATAAGGGCCATAGCTAACCTTCTTGGAATTAGTCCTTCAGTATCAATGAAAGTTTGTTATTGGAGGATGATTCAAAACCTATTAGGTAGTTTAAATGGACGTAAAAACATAAACATATAGAGGTATTTAATAAATAATTATTCAATTTTATTACTGATTGGAATTGATTACAATATCTAAAAATAAATGGGTTAGTCCAATCTAAATAGTTCCTAAAAGAGTGGTTTTACTATTTTAGAGAATGAATCTAGAAAACATTTCCATGTTAGGACTCCAAATAAATACGTAAGACAAAATAATATTGGGAACCTAACCTTATGATTTGGGAAAATAACTCCATTCTTCTATTCCATTATCAAATTATTGAAAGGCTTGTATGATACATCGACAACTACTTTTATAATGGCTTTCCAGGTACTTTTTATTGAAATTTCACCTATGGATCAAGAAAAACAACCATTACCATTAATTTTGGCATTATTAATTATAGGATAATACCATTTGTATTTTTTAATCCTTTAGGAACATATTAAACATAAATCATGTTCATTTTAAAGATATTTAGTAGGATTTTTTTTTCATGTTATTGTGCATCATTTTACAATGTAATGATTTTATTTTGGGATTTATTTGAAGAGACTCTCTACTCACCCCAAACATTATTCCGAGAAAACACATTTTCATATATTTTAGAAATACAATTTCACTTTGGATAAAATAATTATTATTAAAAATGTTGTTTATATGAATAAAAACCATGTTCATAATTCCATGGTTGATGTAATTTCATCACAATTGACCTAAAAATTATGCATGATATTTGGAATTTCATTGACCTTATTGGTATGCACAAGAAGACTATAAATGATTTCAATAATTTTTCCTTATCATTGTCAATTTTTTTGCAAAAAGATGATAAATTATTGATTTATGAGATTCAAACAAGGCAATTAGTGAGAGGATATATAAGTTTGTATCCCAGCCCTTATTTATCCACCGAGATGGGGTTAAAATTTTTAATTTATTGTTGATAAATCATATTGCTATATTTTTGTTTTTTTAGTCTAATAGTGAAAATGAGTTCTCATGTAATTTTTTATGCATCGTAGACTCTCGACTAAGAATATAAAAAATACAAAGCCACATATGACACGACCCATCCCCTGGGGCCTGTGATGTGACATACCCCAAGACCTCCTCTGGAAGGCTAGGGGTTGGTGATTAGTGGCTAGGGTGTCAACCTCCAAGTGGGATGCATTTTCTTGAGTACTTGAATGCACACACACATAACTATGTCCCCAAACTGGAAAAGTAAACAAGAATTCCACTATAAATAACCACTGAGTACAACTACAACATAAATTCAAATGGTCCAGAATACAATCCCAACAAAAGACTAACTGGAAAATAGGAAAGTATAAAAGGATATTTAGATTTCCATCGGTAGAAAACACCACCTGATGGGTTGGTACAAAGTAGCTTATGGAATTCGTAGAAGTATGTCATGTCTGCCTGGTCTCACTGGGAACCACTAGGTCCTAAGCCATCGAGTCTTCCGTCAAGGCGTTGGTTATCTTCACCAGACATGACACTTATGAGTGAAGCCCGTGCAAAGGTGAGTAACATAATACTAATTAGGGACCCAAAAACAACAAATGAATGACCAAAATGAAATCCAAAACCAAACAAAAAATAATGATCACTAATAATGATCATGAAGAAAGATATATCACACCAGGTATATTCTAGAGTAGGATAGTATAACCATTTGTCACATCATTGAACACCATGGGATACTGGGGAACTCCTCCTTAATGAGTACAGTGGGCTGGCTGGGTCACACAAGAAGCCACTTCCCAATAACCTAGGACCAATATGGTACTCATAATTGATGGGTACCGTGGGTATGTGGGGTCACACAGAAGCCGCTCCCCACCGTGGACATGCCAGGTCACACAGATGATGCTTCCCACCTATGGCCATACTATGGTACCCCTCTGGTCGAGTATTGTTGTTCTGCCAAGTCACACAGAATTATATCATGACCATGGGCCTATCGGGTCACATAGAAGCCTCTTCCCAGTAGGCCATAGTATCTGATCCACATATGGTCTCTCCTTATTAGTCTTTAGATCTGAACTAGCCATCGGGTTTCCGCACGTAGAACATTTGTTCTCAGGAGAACCACCCCTCAATCCATTTTTCGAATTTTGACTTCCATGAAATCCTCCATAGGGTATTCCAAAATATTCACCTCATCATATGGGTTACAACACCAAAAACATCTCGTCAATCGAACACTCGGTTTGCAAGATAATGATGTTTTTTCCAAAAGGGGTCGGTTGGGTCAGGGTCCATTTTGACCCGTTCAGGCTGACCTGACCCAACCCGGACCGGGGCCCATGAACCCGAACAGGGTCTGCTGACCCGACCTGAACTCGGCCTGGCTTGAGTTTGGTCCATTGGGTTACTTTTTTGTCCCTCAGGAATTCCCGGTCCACCTGGTTGGGATGCGGCTGTAAGTCTCTTCTGGATTCTTGCTCACCCTGCGGTCGACGTTGGGTCACTTCCTACACTACGGTCTAGAGACCACAGCTCATCTGTGATGTGGCTGGCCAATCTATCCAGCCTAGATTCCTACATGTGGTCGTAGACCGGGTGCCTCCGAGACCCGTGACCCGTGGCTGTAGGTTGCATCTCTGCCACTAGCCAAGCCGACAGCTCTTCTCACCGCACTGTCGTGGCACACCGTATCCAACCCACGAACGCGGCTGCAGACCACTAACGATAGGCCCATCCCCATACCAAAGGGTCCGCACTGGTTTTTCATTCTTCACATTTATTATGCCTCCAGTGTTCGTGGGGTACCGCCTTCTCTTCAAAGTCTCTGAAATTGTCTTTCCTCCATTCTGAACATTCGGCAACCATGAACGCACATGGTGGAGGGGGGGGGGGGGGTCAGGCCATGTTCATGTCATCCCATGACCTCTGCATTAGAAGTTAAAAATAGGGGAGATTTTGGGATGATGTTATGTCCATAATAAATCAATATTGAATTGAAATCCCATGAAATATCACCCTCCTACAAGAAAGGATGATCCACGAATCAACCTGTTCAAGGGTTGATCCACCATCATCATTTAGAATGAAGAATGGGGAAAACATAATCCAAAAAAAACATATACCTTGAAGCAGTTTGACATTGAATAGGTCCTCCCATAATGGTTTAAGAATTATAAGGTTTTCGTTGCTTCCCGGCTTCATTCGTTAAGGTGCATCAAATATGTTAACAATCTATTGGAGTTCATTGTTCGTCGTTTGAGAGAAAACTCTCTGGTGGTTCTTTAGATGATTTTCCACTATTTAACCCTCAATTCATCAACATTTTCTTCCATAAAAAGAAAACATTTCATAATGTTCATGTTACACTTCACTTAAAGTGTCATTATGTTTCACCATAACGATCCATTAAAGGGATTCCTTTAATGAGACTCATCACAGAACCATAAAACTATTTTCCTCCTCTCAACAATGAGAAAAGAAACAAATATATCTTTTTATGTTATTTAATTATTTTTCTGAAAGCTCTGAAAATTAACCTTTCCATCTGACAATTGCTGGTAAATGATAATCCCTCTCTAGGAAAACCTCAGCGTTCCAAGTTCAACGATGCACTCTTATTTTTTATCTGACCACTGGATCAAAATTTAGAAGAACCTGCTCCCACATTTACTTAAATGAACTAAAAAAGTCCAAAATTATGTTTTGGGCTCACCAGGACTCAGAATCATGTGTTTTCAAAGGGTATGTTCTCTGAATAATTCACTAATATTTTCAAATAAATTACACAGGAATTAAGGGATATTAAACTCTCCCCACCTTAGGTATTTACATCTTTAAAATCGAAAAAAAATGTTAATCAAACAAATGGTGGTATTGAGCATGAATCTGAGCCTCCTTCTCTCATGTGCTCTCTTATAGATTCATGTGCTTCCACCAAATGTGCTCTAGAGGAATCGTCCATCCACGAAGGACCCACTCCTGTCGATCATCTATCTCCATGGGGAACTCTACAAATGTATCCCCATCATCAGTGTTTAGCTCTGAGCAATCGATGATGTGGGATGAATCATGCATGTACCTCCTCAACCGTGACATGTGAAAAACATCATACACCTGGTGCATCTGTGGGGGAAGATCTAGGTGATACACCACCTTCCCAACTCTGTTGAGAATCTGGAAAGGTTTGATGAACCCCGTAGATAAATTGCCACCTGGAAAAATCTCCTCAATCCGTGTCGTGGTTAGAAATGAAAGAAAACATGCTCTCCCTCCTCAAACTCTAAGGGTCTCCACCTCCCGCACTCCCTTCCTCGACGAGGATGTAATGAATGCATCATAGTCTGACACAATTGTCGAAGGTACATCGTGAAGCTGCACTATATCTTGGACGTAGAGGCATCCCAAGCACTCTACCGATCCTGACTCCCAGATGGGTAGGAAGTGATCCAACATGGTGAGCCGGTAAAAGATCACCCAGCTAGAATAGTGACCCCTATATGTAGATGGTAACCCAATGAAGAAGTCCATGGAGATACCATCCCACTTCCATTCTGGTACCTCAAGTTGTTGTTCCATGCCTGCTAGGACCAGATGCTCATCTTTCACTTGCTGAAAAGTTAGGAATCATGAAACAAACTCTACCACCACTTTCTCCATCCCTAGCCATATGTACTTATGTCATAGGTCTAGCTGAATCTTCACCACATCAGGTTCTACTACACAACGGGGTGTATAGAAATCTCTCAACACCTCGTCCCACAACTTCAGTGTTATTATGGCGAATCCCCTAAAAAAGATGATGTGATCCACACCCATTGAAAATAAATTAACAGCATGTACTGATGATAGATGAGCACATCAGGCCTCACTGTCTACATCCACGAATTGTTCCTCCCTTAATTTCAATAAGATTGGGGAAATGACATTCATTGACTGACATTAAGCTTCTCCATAAACACCCATGATGGATATCTACATCACGGATAACTGCTTTGTTGCCTCACTCAATAGGTGTAAATAAAAACACTTGATGAGTGCATCTTTCATCATGTTCCCCTTCCCTGGAGTATATATTATCTCAATGTCATAGTCTTGGATGAACTCTTGCCATCACCGCTATCTCACATTCAATTAATCTTGTGAGAAGATATACTTGATACGATTTTGGTTTGAGTAGACGGTAAATTGTTCACCCGTAAAGTATTTCTGCCACATATTCAAGGAATAGATCACTACTGCTAACTAAAGTTCATGGGTTGTTTAGTTCATATCATGCTTCCTCAACTACTGTGAGCTGTAGGTGATCACCACTCGCTCCTACATCTGAAAACAACCCAGTCCGGCCCTTGATGCATCGCACAAAACTACATACCCAACACCCTCTTCTGGTAGTCTCAATATGGGGGCACTCGTCAGTCTCTACCTCAAATCCTGGAAACTCTTTTGGCACTTCTCAGTCCACACGAACAACTATCCCTTATGTGTTAGGGATGATAAAGTTGTTGATACTCGAGAAAAGTCCATCACAATCCTCCAGTGGTATCTATCCAACCCCAAGAAACTCTACACCTCAATCAAGCTACTGGGTGGCCCCCAAACATGCACTGCCTATATCTTCGCCGGTTACAGTGAAAATTTAGCCTCTAAGATGACTTGTCCTGGAAAGTGGACCTCCTGAATCCAGAACTGGCACATCGAGAGTTTATTGTAATGTTGGTGATCTCGGAGTGTATCCACCACTATCTGCAGGTGTGTAGCATGCTCCTCCTCTGACACAAAATACACCAAGATTTCATCAATAAAGACCACCACAAAATGATCGAGGAAAGGCTAGATGATCCTGTTCATGAGTCCCATGAACATTGTTGGGGCATTTTTCACGCCGAATGTCATCACCAAGAATTCGTAGTAGCCAGACCGGCATCTAAAGGTTGTATTCGGTACATCCTCATCTCTTAACCTAAGCTGATGATAGCCTGATCTGATGTCGATCCTCAAGAAACACTTGTATCCCTTCATATTATCGAAGAAAGAATCAATCCTCAGTGGTGGATACTTTTTCTTCACAGTCACCTAGTTCAGAAACCATAAGTCCATGAATATCCTCATGGTCCCATCTAATTTCTTGGTAAAAACACATGGGCTACCCATGGTGAAATGTTGGGTCCCACAAAGCCCTTCTCTAGTAAGTCATGCATTTGTACCCTCAATTCACAAAGCTTCGGGGGAGCCATCCAATATTTTAGTGTGTATATCGGTGTTTTCGATGGGTATAGATCGATGTAGAAGTCTACCTCCCTGTGAGAAGGTAGTCCCAGAACATTCTCAAGAAAATAATCTTCATACTCATCCACCACTACAAGAATGATCAGACTCCTATGATACAACATTTTCACGACCCATCCCCCGGGGCCCGTGTTGTGACATACACCAAGCCCAACTCCTGATGGCCATGGGTTGGAGACTAGTGTTGAAGGCATCGACCTACATTTGGGAGGCATTTTCCTGAGTACCTGTATGCACACACACAAAAAAAGTCCCAAATCTAGAAAAGTAAATATGCATGCCATTATAAATAAAAATTGATTACAACTACAACTAAAAATCTAATGGGACAAAATACAATCCCAAAAAAAGTCTAACTGGAAAACATGAAAGTAAAAATGGACCTCTAGAAAGACATCTACTAAAAACACCAACTGATGGGTCAGTACAGAGTAGCTGCTGGAAGCTGTAGAAGTACGTCCCATCTACCTGGTCTTACTAGGAACCACCGAGTCTTGGGCCACTATGTCCTTCGTCATGGTGGCAACCCTCTGCACCAGACACAACACATGTCAGCGAATCCTTTGTAGGGTTGAGTAAATAAATACCCATTAGAGACCCCAAAACAAAAAAAGGAAATACCACAAAGAAACCCACAACCAAAACAAAAAGAATGATCACCAATATTTATCATGAGGCAAGACAAATCACAACAGGTATATTCTAGAGTAAGATAGTAGAACCATTTGTCACATCATCGAACACCATATGCTATTGGAGAAATCCTCCTCAATGAGTACAATGGGCCTACTGAGTCCCACAAAACATGCCTTCCCCTAACCTTAGGACTACTATGGTACTCATCCCTTATGAGTACTGTGGTTATGATGGGTTACACAGAAGAAGCTCTCCACCGTGGGCATACTGGGTCACACAGAAGCCGCTTCACACCTATGGCCATACTGATGTACTTCTCATGTCAAGTACCATGATTCTTCCAGGTTACATAGAAGTATATCCCCACTGTGGTCTTGTAGGGTCACACAGAATCCACTTCCCATTGGGCTATAGTATCTGATCCAGACATGTTCTCTTGTCAGCTATCTTCAGGTCCAAGCCAGTTGTAGGGTTTACGCACGTACCACACTTGATCTCAAGAGAACTGCTCCTCAAGCCATTCATCAAATTTTTACATCCATGAAATCCTATATAGGGTATTCCAAAAGATATGGCTTCTCATAGGGGTTTCAACACCAGAAATGACTCATCAATCAGACACCCAGTTGGCAAGATATTGACGTTTTTTCCAAACAGGTTTCGGTCCAGTCCGGGTGAGGACCGACCCAATTTTGATGACCTGAACCAGACCTAGCCCAGTCTGGGTCTGGTCTGTTGTGAAGTAGGGCTGGCCTGATGGCATGGGTCAGGCCCATTAGGGAGAGTCCGGCCCATTGGCCTGCCTGGTCCTCCTGATCGAGACATGGTTGGAAGCCGCTCCCAGCTTCTTGCTCCCCCCGTGGATGACGCGGGGCCATTTCCTCTGCCGCGGTCAAGTGACCGCGGCCCAGTTGTGATGCGGCTAGATAATATGGTTGGCCAAGATTCCCTCATGTGGTCTAGGACCACATACCACTGAGACTCGTGACCCTAGCTATGGGTCGCGTCTCTACCGCCAGCTACTTCCCAGCTGGTGGCTCTTCCCAGTGCACCATCATGGCGTGCCGGTGGGCCCTTATGTGGACCACCAGTTCCACATCGGTGGTCTATTATTCAAACTGATTACGCATCTGGCCTCTGTGGGATACCACCTTCCTTGCGAAGGACTTGAAAGTTTCTTTCCACCATTTCGAACATTCGTCAACCAAGAACGCACATGGCAGAGGGGGGTCGAGCCTTGTTGGTGACGGCTCACGCCCTCTGTGTTAGAAGTTTAAAACATGGGGAGGTTTGGGGATGATGTTCGGTCAACAATAAATCAATCCCAAATAGAAATACAATGAAACATCACCCTCCCACAAGAACGGACGATCTACATATCATCTTTTTTGTTGGTTGATCCACATTTTCCATTTTGAATAATGAACGGGGAAAACATAAACCAAAACAGGGCCCTAGATCGATGCAGTTCTATGTTGAATTAGTCTACCCGTGAAGGTTCAAGATGTCGAAGGAATTCGTTCCGTCCTGACTCCATTCTTTGAGGTACGTTGAATTTGTTAATGTTCCTATGGTGTTGAACATTCTTCGTTGAAGTGAAAACTCCCTCATGGTTCATCAGATAATTGTTCATCGTTTAACCCTCAATTCTACAACACGTTATTCCATAAAAAGTAAACACGTATTAATGTTTTTTTAAACTACGACATTGTGTAGTTATGCTGTTTCATTAATAAAACAACATAGTTGTTATGCTTCACTTAAATCATTGTTACGCTGCATCTTAACGATCTATTAAGTAGATTCCTTTAATGTGCATCATCGCCACACTATAATGCCATCATCCAATGCTCAATGTTGTGAAAATAACTAAAAATAAATTTTTATGTTATTTTATTATTTTTCTAAAATGTTCGAAAATTCACCATTTCATCCATCCCTTGCCGGTCTAATTTTATTCCTCTCTAAAAGAGATCTGAGGTTCTGAGTTCAACGGCTCCCTCAAATTTTTAATCTGAGAACCGGTTCAAATGTTGTAAAAGCATGCTCACACGTTTAATTAAGTGAACTAAACAAGTTCACAAATTTTTTATGGGCTCACTGGGCCTCGGAATCACATTCCGTCAAGCGTGAGGTCTGAGAATAATTCCATTAAATTTTAAGAAAATATTCGAAAATTACAGGACATTACCAAATAGAATAATTTTTTATCCAATTTAGTTTCTTAAGAATTTTTTTCTACATGTTATGATCCAAGGGTATTGTATTCACTAACCATTATATAATCATATTTTTAATGTGGATTCATGATTGAAACCCAATGATTCTGTGAGAGTTTTTTTCTATTAGAGTTTGATGAATGGATAAATTATATTAAGGGTATTGAGAACATAGAATAAAGACATCTTAGTATAATACCAACTATTATGGCTAAAAATACCAAAATTATTTCACATATATGGGAAACCATTACTGATGAAGAACATTATTTTATTAATGATTTGAGACAATTTTGTTTTGATGCTGTAAAGTTTTTAGCTACCAATCAAATTTTCCACCATTTACCAAATATATATATTTCCAACTTAGTAAGTGAATATTAAAATTACATATGTGATGCTCCTTATATACAGAATATTGGAAATTGATAAATCATTAAATTATGCATCAAAAAATATGAGATACAATTAGTGTTGATAATACACCATGTTTTTAGTTGTTGTGGTCACTTCAGAAAAAAATGTATAGCTATAAATGTTCTTGATTTGGGCCACCCATTTCTAGGATGAAATTTAGTTCTATATAACATTTAAATCCAGAAAATATTTTTCTAATATTTTTGAGATAAATAATATTACACAATATCCCCTATATTTTTTAAATATGTTCAATGTTTATCGTGTATATTTCAAGAGGATATTTCCTAAGAAACCATTAATATTTTCTATATGAGGACTATATGCCTAACTGGGGGGATGTTATTCCCACAATAACTAAGGATTCTAAGTTAGTTCCGTAGCTTTTATAGTAGAATAAGTTTTTAGGTTTGGGATTCCTAGATTTAACATCACTAATTATGGTACCCACATTTGTAATAGAATTATAATGGCATTTTTTTGGAAATATAGTGTTTTTCAGATATCTTATGCACCTTCTTTTTCATAAAAGAGGTCATGTATTTATTGTAAAATTAGGAGATGAAACTCATTCCGATGAAAATAGTCCATTAAAAATTAATTATTTTCTCTTTAGATCAGGTTAAGCTCTTTGGGAATATAGAACATCTTATAAAACATCGGCTCTAATGTAACCTTTTATATTATTTTAAGAGAGATATTTTCACATACCTATGGAGTAAGAATAGAAGGATTTTATGGGGATGAAGAGCTAATACATGGATCTATTTTATTTTTTGATTATTTGAAAATTTTCATATTAGCGTTAAAAAATTGAAATAAAATTCTTATGTAAATTAAACAATTTATAACGAGAAAATCAGAGATTTTTATGATGTATTGATTCTTTTTAAGGAGTTGAAATTAGAAAATAAAATGATCTTGTTTTATACTAGACAAAATATATGTTCATGTAAATTTCATTCCAAATGGTATGGACCTCTTATAGTTTCTAATGATTTTATTTTTCTCTAATGGAAATGTGGAGTATAAAAAGTAAGTATTTAAATATATTAATTATTAATATAATTGATGGAATATATAGAAATCTATTATTTTATGAACAAAATGTATCTAATAATTAATATATTGAAACATAAAATGAATAAAAACTATAATTATTTTCCATATATTGTAGAAACCACATAATCATCTTTGATATCCGTGAAATATTCATTATGTTGATCACTGTTGTGAAAGATATAATCCCCCAACTTCTATAGGTATACATTTCCCAAACTGAATCATTTTTATTCTCAAAATAGGATACTTTCTTCCTTAAATTCATGCTTTCTTCTCATTATGTAAAAGAGAAATAATAAGAAGATATTTTAGTTTCAAGGAGAAAATAATAATAATCATACGAGCGTCACACCACACAACCAATGGATGGTTGTTATTATTAAAATTCCATGAGGATGCTGCAAAATTGATTCACTTATTTCCTCATGTATTATAATTAATGTGTTAATATATTGATAATAATACACATAAAATTCCAAAATGAAACTCCACACTCATGTAACATCTCATGTAAATCATCTATAAATGAAAAATTCTATGAAATGGTTTTCTTGTAAGATAATAGTTATCAATTAGTTTCTCAAATAATAGGTTGAATTTACTAATCATATATTATGATTATAAACAATATACACCATGTGGTAGTATCCCACCATTCTTTATGATTGATTATTTATCAGATGTATTGGAATTGTTTCTAGAAACTACACATGATGATATCCATTAAATCATGGATTTTGATATCAAATACAACTCATTCACATGAAATTCTATGATTCTTATTTTTTATAAAATATGGTTTCCCTATTTAAATTTTTTATTAATAGACTTTGTGGAATGTCGCTTCCTTTTATCTTCAACTTTCACTGCTGCCTATAATACATTGTTGAATTTCACATTATATCATATCACATATGATAAATTTTAAAATTACATCCAAAACACTATTGGATATCATCCAAAACACTTTTTGAAGGACATCATTATGGTAACGTTATATGGTGTCTTATGTATTACCTTACAAGCACCCATCCACTTTGTTGGATTAAACTCAAAAACATTTTTATAGTATCACTCTGAGTTAAACTCATAACCCATTGCGTAAATGAAAATTTATGAACCATTGAAAAAAATATGAATCACTGGATCCACAAATCTAATAAAAGAGTGGACTATAAATAAGTGCTAATGCTACTCAAGGTATAAATAGATATAAGGTTGTCGCTATAAAACCCAGGTTTTTATAAACATATTTCTAATAGCTTCATCTTATTATTACATGTATTTTCATATGCTCCATTTTTCTAAGTCATAGAGTTACCAAGGTAAATGTTGTGTGTCAATCCCATATAGCCAAGAATATATTTTATACACTCTCTTTTAGACTAACCTATTCGATGAATATATAACACATCATTCATCTTTATGTATAAGAACATCTGATTCCCCGTATATGAAACTATAAGAAATTTATATATAATATCTCGGTGTAGACACACAACTTCATGTCTATCAAAATAAATGGCCCAAATGTCATACTCTATTTTCAAGAGGCTGAATCCCATCATGGGTGAGCTCTAATTAATTAATTGATCAATAAATTTGGTGTTTTGGAATCATAAAATCATAAATAATATTTTTTCTTACAGAGGTGTGATTTTAAAAAATGATCAATGTACTCTTAATGGTGAGCTGGTTCTATATGATAGAGCTTTTATTAATTCCATTTTTACATGAAACTACCATATTTGATAACATTTATTGAAAATGAACATAAAATAGAAGTTAAGTTCAAATATCCATTTTTTCCATCCAGTGGTATTATATGTACGATTTTTGGTCATTCCATTAAAATTTCAGAGTAATTCAGAAACAGGTAAAACATCCTCCTAATGATAATACATATAAATATGTAATTAAATAATGAAAACATATTATTATAGACAATGGTGATTCTATAAAAAAATTAACTTTGAAATGGGTGAAAATTAAATAATGTTTATTTATTACACATTTCTTGTAAAAAATATTTAGATTCCCTTATAGGTAAAGAGAAATACGTGACATAGTTAAATACTAATAACCTTGATGCGAATGGTGGTCACAATGTGGGCTGTACTGACATCATAGATAGTGAGTATGAATCCATATGTATTGAAATATTTCATGAAATCAAGAATCATGTTTAATCATTGTAGGATTAACATTTAAATAATATCTCTATAATGAATGATTCTATTTTAAAACCATGGACTGATACTTATCATAATTTTTTATTTAAATATTAGGATAGGGATAAACTTTAAAAGGATACTATGGAATCTGATGAAACTTCTTTGGATTCCATATAAAATCATGTTGTCTCCAGTCCTTGGAATAATCCGCAAACTAATGTAAAACTAAAGGAGGTACATCTATCAAATTAAATTGGATACAATAACAATAAGAATGAATTATCTCTAGTTAGATACATATAATAGGTGGTTAGGAATAATCCTTCTTGATTTTAAATTTATCCAAAACATGAGTAAAATTTATGGAAATTTTTTTATTCAAGTGAAACTGTTGAAATTAATGATGGTTTTTTAGTTCTAGATGTATTTAATTCTTATTTAATGGATCAGGTTAATGTCAGTTTAGGCCCCACTTCTAAGGTAAGTCCAAAAGGACCATATAATCTTGTTATAATTTCCTTATGGTAAGGATATTAACTAGGATATTACAATAAAGAAATTCCATGCAATGAACATGTTGTCACACATTGTAGGGATGAGAAAAAAGTTGTTTCAATCAGTAAACCATCCATGAATAAAAATTATGGTGGTTAGAAGAAATGGAACTATAGATCTAAACATAAACATAATTGAGTATTATGTCCTTTAATTCTCATTTAATATAAAAACATGAAAGAAATAGATCCATTTGTATTTTGTATATAAACACAACAATGATCTTCTTGGTTTATCTGAGAGAAATTAGGGTATTTCTAAGACGTTAGCTACTCTTAAAATGTTGGGATGCTAACTATTTACCACATATTGGTCTAGAAATTACATAAAATGGATTTGGTTTTTTGATCATGCTATTCTTGATGGAGTCTCACTTAGCGGTTTTGAAGAGTATATGGTTACTCTAAGTTATAATTGTTTTGGAAATACCTAATTTTTCTACTTCATTTTTACTTACAAGGGTATAAATAAATATAAAATATATTACAGGATATACATTATTTAAGTATAATAATAAATTATTTTCATAATATAAGTTGAATTTTCAATTCTATTTTCAATTTAGATGAACAAATAGGCAAGGTTGTCACTTTTACTTCAAAAATATAATTTAGGGACTGTATAAAGGATAGTAACGACCATGAAGTCAACCCGGTTGGTACAAAATATACATAGTATAATAATAACCTAAATAAATTTTTTGACAGTAGTTTGGATGTGAGTTTTTCTATTGAGGTATCTCTAGATGTTTGGGTATCTATTTCATGTTCAACTCTTGACAGAATTAACTCAGGTCGTCACCCTATTTTTTCAAATATTATGTCTAGAAAGTCTTAATCACCTTTTTCATTAATATTCAACAATTCCTAGAAATTAAATCTATAAACTAAAAAATTTGTTCAAAACACATTAAACTAATAAAACATCAATGATGAAACCATATATTGGGTTCTTAACATCAATGTTCTTATGAAAATATTAAAAATTGGGAATCTTGACCATCTTAACCACGCTGAGGAAAATATCATTTATTATTAATCATTTTTTAATATTATTCAAGAGAGTGACACTATTAGTTATTTTTTAGAAGTTCATGAGTATGAAAAAAAGATTATAAATGATCTTAAAAATCTATTAAATCTCAATGAATTCATTAAATGAGAGGCTTTTAATGTGAACTATCTTAAGGAAGGTGATCAGAACAACAAAATTTTCATCTTTCTTCAATGAATTAGGAAGCTAAATAGACTCCTGATTATTATTAATGATACTCGGGTGCTTCTTAATAAAATGAAAGACATTGATACTCATGTGGTTTCTTTTTACAAGGACCATTTTCATGGGACTATTTCTAGTGTTGATCTTATAGATGTTATTGTATAAAAAAATCAATGATGAGGACAATTCAAGCCATATTTATATTCACCATAATTTTTTATTAATAATTATATTTATAGATTATAATCTGAATTCTATCTAGGACTCGATGGCTTCCAAAATAATTTTTTCAATATTATTTTGAGATTATTCATGATGATATTTTTAGGCTTCTCATCCGTTTTTTCAATAGAGTAAGATTAACATTAGGAATTAATTCCCATTTTATGTAACTCATTACTAAAGTGTTCAATGTGAATGAGATTATCATTTTCCATCCCATGTAACTTGTCAACATTATTTATAAAATTATTTGAAAAATTATTATCAAAAGGCTCTCTTGTATTTCCACCAGGATTGTGTCTCCAAACCAGTCTAGTTTCATCAAAGGCATAACTATTTAGGATTTCCTTTTTGATGATTTTTGTTTGTATTGATCATATTAGGAAATCCACCAAAGGGGGTTACATCTCTCTTAATAATTTTGTTAATAATTCATTTGATATGCTAGATTAGGGTATCATCTATAATTTTTTAACCAATTTTTCCTTTGAAGAAATACTTATTAATTGGGTGAGAACCCTCATGTACTCAATATATATCTCATTTAATATCAATGGATAAACTAAATTATATTTCAAATGTATGTGAGATTTCATGAAAAAATATCCTATCATAGCCATAATCTTCTTCATTTTTGATGATTACTTAGGTTAGATCCTTCTCAACATGTAAAATGATAATAAAATCAAGAAGTTCATATCTACAAAATCCCTATTTCCCCCACTAAATTATTTTATGTTGATGACATTATCCTTTTCACTCAATGTGAAAAAAAACATCAAGAACATCAAGGCCTCTCACCCTCATTATGAGAGAGTATTGAGGAAGGGGATATATTGGAATAATTCTATCTTATACTTTATAGAAAATATCAGTTCAGTTAGAAAAGTTGGCATCATTGGAAATATTTGAATTAGAGAGGTTGTTTTTCCTTTATTTATCATAGCGTCCCAATGTTTCTTGGATAACTACATGTTTTTCATTTTTCTAAAATTGTTAGACAGGTCATAAATCAACTCGATTCCTTATAGAGAGATACAATTTCGATGGTTGGAAGGGTTATCCTTTTCAAATGTTTTAAAATAACTATTAATTATGTGTTTTGAATTAAAAGTCTATGTTAATTCAATAATTCTTTTCTATATAATTTCATGTGGAGACTCACAAATGATAATTTATATTCTCTTTATTTGTTGATATTCATATTTTAAAAATAATCAATGATAACAATTTAAATTATTTAGATTCTTTGATTTTTTATTCTCTTGAGAACCTTTTCCCCATAATCATAGTTAATTCTTACTAGTTTTTCAGCATCAAGTCATCCTTTTATTTTTAGTTTGATAACCGGAAAGGTACACCAATTATATACACTGTTATGTATCATTATATTACTTTTAAAAAAAATTGTTGATTAATCAAAAAATGAATAATTATGTGGATGTGCTTCCTATTTAAATCCTTGAGTGGGTTTTGAGCTATGATTTATTTAAAGTTAATGACACTGTTGTTTGAGAACCTACCACCAATGAAGGAATTTCATCATAATATTTCTATGTAAAGGGTTTTCAAGGTAATTTCAAATAATGGGATAATTATTTAGGTTGTTGTTTCATTCTACCATCCTTATTTTTTATTGGTTGAAGTTTTATGAACTAAAAATTGTCTAGTGATGTCTTTTTAGGGTGTTGGTATTTTTATTTTCTCTATATGTGCACTATGTAATATATATAAAGAATAAATTTATAATATTTTATCAGTATGTGCTACTACCTCTATTCTATGTATTGTAGTTACAGACTGTTTTGAAATCAGAAATCCTAGTAAAATTAAAATCCAAGATCTTCGGCTTTCTTGTAATAGTCAGCCATTTTTATAGTAGTTGCTAAGTCTTTTTAGTGTCCATTTTGAATGTTATTAATTATCTATGGAATATATGGAATACAATGATACATGAGGGTGCATCCTTTGGTGTAAATTCGACATTGTCCTGTTTTTTATGTTATGAAATATGAATTTGATGACCAAAATGGATATTGTGATATCTCAATTCACGATCATACTATTTTTAAGAATATTGTATTTATAGGTAACTATCACCATATTTTTGGGATGTTTTATGTAAAATAGATTCCACCATTTTCAAGAAGAATAAAATGAATCACATGTGGTGCATTAAGAGGCAATCCTAGTCCTTTTGGTAATGGTGCGATTTTAGTAATCACTATTGTGAAGTAGTGGGATGACTTTATAGAACATGTGGTATGAACAAATAAATTGATACTGATATTATATATATTCTTAATACAATTGATATTTAATATAATAAAGGATATTTAAATTTTTTTCTTGAGTGATTATACACTAAAATTGTAAAAGTTTTTAGAAATGGAAACATTCAACTATCATGGAAATTGACTGTAAGATAGAGAAACTGCATAGATGTGATTTATTTAATGAGTTATATCATTACACATACTTATTATGGGACATAATATTTGTATTATTAGATTTATACTAAAGGGTTTAATACTCCTGATTTGATATGGTAAAAAACAATCCTACTGATATTTTCTCTTTTTCGAAAAATGATTATTGTAAAAAATATTATTTACGAAATTTGAAATCATTTTTTATCCAATAATGGGGACTTTTCATTTTTCTAAAGGTCTCATTCTTCCCAAAAAAATTCAAATTAACATTTCATCACAACCTATAATTATTCATTATGTACAATGGTTAAGGATAACTCAATTTTATACCTTAAGAGGCTAATTATTATTAAACTTCATGAAATATATATCACTATATACATTTAAAAAACTGACGTGCAAGAATGATAATGTGAACATTACATTTTATATAATACATTTATTTTTCATAAAAATCTTTCAAGAAAATATAAAAAACACAATATAAGAACTATTATATCATTTTATATATGATTAATAGCCAGATCAGCATTATGTTTATGACACTTTGTTAGGGTAATGGTCAATTTTTACAACTATATGTTTTAATCTCCATATCATTATATGACCATTAGAGAAAAACCTGACACTGAAATATTTAATGTGTAATATCTATGAAGGAAACATGTTCCACTAATGGTGAGATTTAGGAATCATATTCAAAATGTGCGACTCGAGAAAAAATTCCAAATCCCGAACTTCAAGACATCAAATTTCATGATGTTAACTTCTTATTTTATACCTATAACTCTATATAATTTTAAATTTATCATCATTAATACCATATTCCATCAAGACTTTTAATTTTAAAAAATATAATTATTTATATTATTGGTTACCACCACATCATAAAATTATTTAGAATAATTTGAAATTAACATTATTTGGGAAAAAACAAAAGGAAGTTGCTATATCTACTTTTTATGGTTACATTATATAAGTCATTAAATTTCAAATTAACATCTTCTATCCTAATAACCTTATTATATCATTTAATATTTTTCGTATACTTGTATGTTTTGTTTTTTTCTGAGTTGAAACATACTTCTACTAGACTCTAAAACATTATTATTCTTAGAATATCATGAAAATATACATGATTTTTTTTAAAAAATAACTTACATTTGGTATTATTTGGTATATTTTAAAAATAAACTACTCTTTCAATATGATACATGGTAATCTAGGTTCCTAGATTATTTTCCTTTGTAAATAACATTATTCATCAAAATATACCACTAAGGGATGGTGGAAACACATTAACTTGTATTTTAACAAACATATACAGTATAAAAATACCCACATTTTATAACATATTTAATTGAAAAAAAATACTTTGTTCGATAGTGTACACCACATTAAAACCAAGATTTTATTTATCATGAAATGATTTGTGATAATTATTATTAAAATGTGATTGTTATCACCTATACATTGGATTGGTGAGTATGAATAATAATAACAAAATTCTAAGGATTATGTATTAATTTTTTGTTTAAAAAAATGTATTGATTAATTTTTAGTAAATATTTACTCAATATTAAACATTAAAAATGATAACATTTTTGTTAAAAAAATTAATTTTTAATGAGTTTTTATTATCAATATTTTGTTAATTGACAAATTATGGACATTTTTTGATGAAATATATTAGTATTGAATTTTAAAAAATTAATAATTATTCATGTATTGATTATAAACTATTTATAAGTGAATTTAAAATTCTTATTGGTAAACAAGAGTATTTTAAAACAACTTTTTATGTGAATAGTTTATTTTTTATCATAGTAATTTAATTTAAACACTATTTATGAATAAAATTAATGAAATTTTTAGATCATTTTTTCAATAATATATAAAAATATTCATTTAATTTTTTTACTAGGAATGTAATTTTAATTAAATAATTTCTTAGGATTAAAAATACATTTTCTCTGAAAATATATTTTATATGTTTTGTTCATGATTATAAAAATTAATATCATCCACTTATAGAAATTGAGTCTTCTAAAATTGATTTAATATTTGGAATAAAAAATAAAATTATTTAATATGGTAAATTATTTTTTGTACATACTGAATAATAACTATTCAAAAATATTAACATCTTTGTAATGGGAAAATCTGTTTAACATGGTTAAAATTATGGGTTAAGGATTCAAAATATCTCAAAATTATTCTTCACTTTCATTGGATGTGTTTTTTTCATTTATCGTAATACTACATTTTTAAATATATAATTTTGTTTCCTTTTTATTTTTATTATTACCAATATATTATTTTGATTAAGGAATAAGTACAAAATGGAACTCTTTTTATTTTAATATATCTATTATATTTCTATCTGAATGAAAAGAATGTATGAATGGTTAAAATGGTTATTTTGAATATAAATATTTTTTTGGTCATAATGATTTAATTTTAAATATCGGTAATGGTATAAATACATAGAATACATAGACTTCACTGATTCATATAAAAAAATGTCCATCTTTAATCCACTTACCCTTTTATAATGTAATTATTTAACTTTAAAGACTATGTATTTTTACAACTAATATAGTTAAAAGTGTTAAAAAGTTTTTAAACAAATATATAAGGCTAAAAATGACACTTATACTTATCCAAATATTATTGGTTGACTTTGTTTCAGTTGTATTCACCTTATATTAGATGTTATCTATGACTACCCATCATTTTTATATATAAATATTACATCTTAATAGATGAAAATTCAATAAATTGTTTAAATAAACATACCTAAGGACTGTATAAGTCTATTGTATTTTTGTCAATATGTACACAATAATATTAGTTCATGAAATATTTTTAACATATACCATAATGATCTCCCCTCATGGTACTCTTTATATAAATACCCTACATAAAACTATTTTTCATAACCTGGGGAAAGGAAACAGAAGAAAATGTTGAGATAAGATTCTCATTAACTGTAAACACAAGATATATCAATTGATGATCATATGAAAGCATAATATAAATATATTGGAATGTGATCTTGAACATTAATTGAAAATTTCATACCCAATATAGAAGATATCATAATCATCAGTTATGGCATAAAACATTGACATTCCAAGAGACATGAAATATACGAATCAGAAGTCATCATCACTCAATCAGGAACAATAATTTAATTTAATAAAAATGTTTTTAATCATCATAAGTATTGAAAAAAATTCATATGTCAAGTTTAATTAATAAGTCCATCATATCATGCATCAAAACCTATTTTTTATAGGGGATGAAGAACATCAACTTGTTTCACATAACTGACCAAGTACACTAACTTGTTTCACATAACTGACCAAGCACACTAACTTGTTTCCCATAACAAACCAAGAACATTGACTTATTTCCCATAATGGATCAAGAGAATTTTATTAATTCCCATAAAAAATGATGCACATAAACCTTTTCCATAAAAATTCATTTACATTGACATATTTATTACTCACGAGATATAAAACATTACCCATTTCATTCGAGGGAGATATAATTCCCATCTATTATTAGTTACACCAAAATCAACATCCTTGGTTATAACATACCCATGATACTTTTATTTAACATATCTACCTTCACATTATTAAGACCATAAAAATGTGTCCTATAAGATTATAAATTTTTTTATCAAATCATAAACCTTTAAGAGAAATAGGTTTCATAAACATTCCATTATTGCATAACCTGTGGAAAAGAAATTGGTTTCATAAAAATTTTATTTTTCCATCATAAATAAAAAACATTCAGAAAAAGAATAATTATGGTATCCTTGGAACATATCCCTATTAATGGTTATGATTTACCAATATATGCCATCATAGATGGAAAAATATTTTAAAATATTACATGAAATAATTCGAAAGGGAAATAACTTTCCATTTTAAAATCACATCACTTCTTAAAAAACACACTTATAAATAATTTTTTTCATGAAAATACACTTGGAATGCATTAATATATGATTTATGGAATTTAGTACTTTTTATTATGGTAAAATATTCTCATTCTCATTAAGTAAATAATTATTAATTCAATATTTTTGTCAGAAAAGACAAAAAGTACCACTCTTGGATAACAATAGGCCCCATTTCAAACTATTTTTTAAAAATTTATTCATGGTTAAAAATGAATAAAAACAATTTTAGGAGAATAATAAAAATATTTTGGAAAATATTTTAAAAAATGTACATAGAAGATAAATATTCCGTATTGGATTCTTAAACATATATTATCCTTAAAAATGATGTTATTGTGAAATAAACCCTTAAACATTAGTAAATTTTGAATAATAATCCTCATAAAAACAACACTATATAGATATGTATATCCCATAATATTTGTGAGAATAATCATAACATAAATTCTTGGGATGTATATGAACCTAAAAATTGAAACCAGTAGTGTGTATAGAATGTGTCCCATAAAAAAGTGATATGAAATTCTCTTGTCTTAGGTCTGACTTCCTATAAAATTTATTTAATCTCATTTATAATAAATAATAATTTTTTATAAAAATATACAAGAATAATGTACATGATTATTATATCATATATATTTAAATTCATTCACAATGATAGAGAAAGAAAATTAATTACACCATTCATGAAGACGGTAGGTCGTACAAATGCATGAACGATGTATTCACTTTTTTAAAGGATAGAAAAAAATAAATGTAAGTAATAATTCACCTTTAAAAAATCATTTTTATAACATATATAACATATATAATCTTCATATATATCCTCTTTACCATCAAAGTAAAATGTAAATGAAAAATGAACTACAACGCTTCATAGAGGTGGTTGTTCACATCTACTCACCAGCAACGTTATTGTTTTCCAATGGTTTGGAAGGTAAAATTATTTATATGATATTATTATTTAAAAAGAATAATTATCTATTAAATATAATATATAAACATTAAACTAATCATATTAACCATCCATAAAATATGGCGATGGAAAATTAAACGTACCGCTATGTAGAGATCATAGTACATACGTACACATGAGTTAACATTTCACATCCCATTTGATAAAACAAGTAGGGATAGTTATAGTTTTATAAGCAAAATAAATTTTAGAATATTTATAAAATTAAATTTATTATTTTAGGAATAATATAAAATATTTATTTAATTTAAATTAAAAATCAAAAATTAAAAGGATCAATTAATATGCTTACCTCTTCTTTGATATGACTCCCTTAGATCATCACTTAATGGATTTAGGGTTCATAGTTTGAGAATACCAAAAACCATATAATGGGGATACAGAAGTTTAAAAGTGAATATGAAAGGTTATGGTCTAAATAAAATCCTTACTGTGCTGTAATTAAGTGAGGGAGGAGGTTCCCTTTTATAACTACAATGACGACCAATTTTTGAATTTTCAAAAGATTAATATATAATAGATTAAATTTAAACAAAAATATCACCAACCTGAATATAATAGCATTTAGGGTTATAAATGAAACCATATATTATCCCCATTTTCATATTTTAAAATTATATTATTTTCAGATAATAAAAAAATATTATTCTCATAAAATATCAGTTTTGTTAATTTTTAAACTATTCATCACGATGGCCATAAAAACGTCAATATAAACACAATAAATTAGAGAAAATTATTTAAAAACATAACCAATATATTAATCATTTATTTTAAATTATTTTATCAAATTAATTCTCCCAATATATTTTAATTTTAATATCTTTAACGTTATTTGTTTTGTTTTCCAATTAATCTAATAAATACTATTTTGGTGTGGTGTAGTTATTTATAGTAATTATTTAATTCATAAAAAATATATATAAATCACCATGATGATTTTAATTTAATTAGGAAAAAAATTACAATTATAATTAGTTCATAACTAGTTGGTTTATGTTTGTGAACATTTGAAGCATGTTTAAGACTAAGAAAGTGTCATTTTGAAACATCCTTTGGTATAAATAATATATTTCTCAATTCTATTTAAAAGTGTCCATTGATGAAATAAAATTATACCCTATGTTGATAAGGGTATAATTTTCTTCATTGATTAATAATTATGATGAACAATTGTGGAATTATCACTAAATTTTAACCTAGATTTACTCGATTTACCCTTTATTGAGGTGATAAATTTTATTATGGTTACTATTTATTTTATCCAAAAATAAAATGGTAATATTTGTAAAATTATAATATAATTATCATACATATGGAATCCTATTTTCAAAAAATCAATTTCTAAAAGTGGGTGAAATTACTTTTAATATAAATTCATACAACAGAATAAAAATAATTTTTAGAAAAATTTGTTTTTACGAAAAAAATGTAAATATACAGAAATCACTTATAATGATGAGTCAAATAAATTTAATTAGATAATATATAATTAAATAATAATTATGTTCATTTGAGATAAAATTAAAATGATAATGATAATTTTTATGAAATGAAAATTACAATTTTATCTATATTAGTATTTTTCACTATTTACATAAATATAAATAATTTCATAAAAAACTACCAAAATATAATTGTGATATGTTTATTTAAAAAATTAATTTTAATAATAAAAACGTATTTTTTATAAAATTTATAAAAATAAATTCTAATATTTTCTTATGAAAAGAAATAAATATTCATTGTTTAAGAAAACATATTTTTGATGAGTAAAATGACTCCACATGAAATTTTTTATTAATTACTAAGTATTTTTATTGAGTATGGACTTCATATATAATTTATAAATTAGATATTCCTATTAATACCTTATATTTTAACAACTAGATGATAGTATTAAATAATAATATTTAAAATAGTCTATCACATTTTTCTCAAACGCGTGGTTGCGGGTAACAGATTATATCAAAGCAATTAGATATATTTGAATGAAAAATATAAAAAATTATGAGGGTGTAACATTCTAATCCTTTAGTAAATTGTATCCTTGAAAATTTTCCTTGTTAATAAATGGTTTTTAATTACAAAATTCTTTTATGGGAACCCATATCGTAATAAGGGATATTGAAACTTCCTCTAGAAAAGAGAGGAACGAAAGTATAAAGGTCATCTAGTATTACACATACAAGTACCCATACAAGATAACAAGAGTTGGAAGTAAATATATGGACATGGAAAAAATTATTTTTCATAGAAAATTGATAATAATAAAGTTAATGATCGTGATAAAGCTAAAAAACATAAAAATGTAAACCATATATGTGGAAAGTTAATCAATTCATTAAAATTAAATGTTATAGAAAAACATTTTTTTGTCTTAGTATCCTTCTCCTAGTGTTATGTAATTCCTTTACTATATAGACAAAATTCATAAAGAAATATACTGACATGGTATGTGGAATTTTAACCTTTAATAAATTTCTATCACATCCTCATCCTTTGCTCCAAATAATGAATATTGATGTTGAATTTTCATGATTCAGTCACTAAGATCAAATTCTAATGGATCATATAATCCAAAAAAGGATTACAAAATTCTCCCCTTTTCCTTATATATTATAGAAAACCAAAATTCTTATTATAAGTTATTCAATACATATAAGTACATTAATTTAAAAAACATAAATAATAATGGTCAAGGTTTAACATAATCTATTTTATAAGTAATTAATCAAAAACTCCTCCAAAATATGTCTTACAAAATTCATGACCAAATAATTTTTAAAATAAGTCACTATGGTTGTAAATTAAACTTAATATTATTACCCAAAAGTATTTATTTATTCTACATACCAAATTTGTTAATACCTTGGTCCTATATTCTATATAAACACGGTAATAACCAAAATTTCCCTAAAACCTTAATAAAAACATTAACTCTTATAAAAATTAACATTACACATTTTTCTCAAATAAAATCATTGAATATTGAATAAATTTCTTAAATAAAAAATGTAATATACTTTATTAAACATTTTATAAATAAATTTTTATCAATTCACTAACAAATTTAAAGGTAACAAATATTATCCAAATAGTTTCAATCATATATTTATACTAAATAAAAATTATTATCACTAAATTATACATATATTAATAGTTAACTTTCGATCAATAATTTTTTCAAATAAATTATATTTAAACTTAATTTCATTTCTTAGTTATCAGTATCATTCAATATGTCATTTAAATTCCATAAGAAAAAACTAACTAAAAATCCATCGATATTTTAGGATTATTATAATCCAAAATATTATTCATAATTTATTTTAACAATATAATTATCAAATCCCAATACACAAAATTTTCAATAATTATACTTAATTCTTAATCCATTGACCAAAATTCTTTATATTGTACATGAATACTTTATTCATTTATTATTCCATTATTAATCTCTTCATCATCGACAAAAAACCCATTACTTGAATAACCTTGCTAATCCTTTTCTGGATCGTTCCCACTAGAATATTGATTTTCATAACACTCATACTTTCCACATTCAAAACATTAAACCATTAATTAAACCATATTGAAATGATTATTCCCATATATTTTATTAACTGGACCATTCACTTTCCTTAGAATTTACATTCTCTATTGCCATATTTTATACACCCAAAACATATTTCTTTTCAATTTAGGAATTCTCTCGATGACCTTCCCACATTATTGACATGATGAAAATTGAACATTAATTCTTGTATGGTCATCATTAAACTCCCTTTTACTATTTTTTGGTGTGTTGGGAAAGTCACCTAAGTTGAGATTATTGATCATATTATGAGATTTATGATTAGGAATTGTAATAATGTTTCTCTTTATAGCCCTCATTCCATTTTATTTCTCAATAGGAAAATCATTACATTATCTGTCACATTCAAGGTTAACTTGAATTCTCCTAGTTCCATCCATTTTCTGAAACTAATAGTATAGTTTGAGAAACCATAATCATAGTGGGAAACAATATAATAATATATAGGATGATTAAATCATGGGATCTTCTTTTCAATCGATACCACCTTAGGTTTGACCTTGTACATCCATTATTTTCATCTATTCAAATAATTCATAAATGTTCATAAAGAAAATATGGGTTAACCCAATGAATATCCCCTAGTAGTGTAAAAATATATGTTCAGTAAGGCTCGTTGTCATTTACTTGTTGATTATCAAGTCTAGCTCAATGCACCATTTTTGGGGTTGTTACCCATAGATATAACTGTTCCATAGCGGCATCCACTAATAGTATCCAGAAAATGATGTAATTTCTTTTCAATATCACATTATATATTCCTTAAAAATACTTTAGAATGTTATATTTTACTTACGATTATACTAAATCTTTTAACCACTGTTTACTTACGCTAATCTCCAATGGTTGACTAAACCTTGCATTGATAAAATCTACAATAACCCTGGCTTTTCCTTATCAAATATTAAATACTAATATATTAATATTCAATAGATTGAAAAAAATAAAATTAAAAATAATTTTATAATTTTATAGAATTTGGGTACTAGATAAATAGTCTTCTTATTCTATGAAATATCTTCAATATCTCTCATAATTTTATTCCCTCATGTAATCTTCCTAGAAATAACCTCTATAAAACCATTCATCATAACCTAGGGAAAAAACATACAAATGTGTGAGCTCAAAAACTCAATATGGGTAAACATGGGAGCTATAAATTGAAGATCATATGAAGGAATAATATGATCATAAGGGAATTATATCTTTTCTATAACATAAAATGTTCACACCCATTCTAAAGAGGATCATAAATATGGGTTATGGCATAATAAATTAACAATTCCAAAGGTGTGAATCACAATAATGATAATTCATCATCACTAAATCATGAACCATAAGTTCATGTCATAATTTTTTGTGGAATAGTCATAATTATATAAAATATCTCATGTTTCAATTTTAATTAACAAGAACATTTGATCAGTCATCAACACCTCTTACCCATAGTGGATCAAGCAAAAAAAATTATTTCCCATAACATATCAACAACATAGAGTTGTTTCCCATAACAGATCAAGAAAATTGAATTCATTCCCACATCAGATCAAGAAAATAAATTTTTTTCCCAAAACATATCAAGCCCCTTGTCTTGTTTCTCATAATTATCTCATGAGATATAACAGTTTACATAATAAATTGGAGGTACATATAGGTCCCATCTGTCACTTGTTATAAAGTAACCACCATCCATGGTAATAACGTAACTACTATACTTGGATATAATTTAACCAATATCACATAATTAAAAAAATACATATTCATTCCATAATATTATAAATAATACATCAAATTAGAATCCATGAAATGAAATGGGTTTCATAAACATTCCATCATAGTATAACTTGTGTAAAATAAATGGGTTTCAAAATGAATTCTTCATTTCATCATAAAACAAAACAATCCCAAAAATAATAAGTTTAATATACTTGGAAAATATCCTATGTATATGTAATGTATCATCAATAGATTCCATATTAGATGAAAATTTATTCTGAAATCTCAGTAAGAATAATTCTCAAGAAAAATGACTTTTCTATTATAAAATAAATTCTATTTTAAAAAGGATACACCCTTATATATGAAAAAAAATCATTGAAAATAAACTTGTAAACTTTTAATGGAGGATTCAAGTAATTGAGAAATCATGACTGTGATGAAATCTACTCATTCTATATAAGTATGAAAACATTCCATCTATATTCTTTTTAGAAGAGTCACAAAGTATATCGTTTGGATAACGACAAAAAGATTTATTTCAACCCATTTTTAGAATGTAAAACATGGGTAAAAATGATTTTAAATTTTTTTATAATAATAGTAAAAAACTATTATACTTTTTATAGAAAATATGGACAAGTAATAAAAATATTCCACTATGGATACTTAATCATAAACAATACCAAATAATTATGAGATTGTGAAATAAACCCTTACCACTTTCATATCTTTTGAATCCTAAAACTCATGAGATAATAACCTGAATATTGTTATTTGAAACCCATAATTTTCAGGTTAATAATCATAAAATAAATTCATCGTAATTATATACAAAATGCAAAAAAATTAGTGTATAATGCATGTTTCCCAAAAAAATAAAACTGAGATGAATTTCTATTACATTATGTATGACTTCCTTTTAAAGTTATTTGACCTCATGTATTATAAAATCTAATTTGTTATAAATATATAATATAGTAATTTACATAATTATTATATCATTTATATTTTTTATATATAAATTCATCTATAATTATAGATAAAGATAATTAATTACACTGTTCATGGACACAATACATACGCATAAATTTTGTATTCACTTTTCTAAAGGATGAAACCAAACCATGGTTAACAAAACATTAAACATTAAAAAATCATTATTATATAATTTATATAATATATATTATTCTTATAAATATTCATAACTATCTATGTAATATTGAATTGAAAAATGAATCACATCTCTTCATGGAGGAGGTCGTCCAAACATACACACAAGGAATGTTATGGTTTTCAAAAGGGTTGGATGGTAAAATGTTAGATATGATTTTATCATTTAATAAGAATAATTATTTCATAAATATAATTTAAAAACATAAAAGTAATTTTATTAAAAAAACATGAACGATGGTTACATAATATAAAATGTACTACTACAAGGAGCTGGAATGTTATACATACACAAGAGAGATACTTTAACATCCCATTTGGTGAATCAATGATGGATAATGGTGGTTTAATAACAATAATAAAATTTAAAAAAAATTATGATAAATTAGTTATTATGTTATGAATAATATGAAATATATATGTGATGTAAATGGTGTATAAAAAATGTGATCAGTTCAGGCGATTACCTCTTCTTTGAGACACGTCCATTTGATATCCACATAAGGAAAATAGGATTAGTATTATGGGAAGACCAGAGACTCTAGAATGTGGATAATGTAGTCAATATGAGATTTTTTAGATTATTGTTGATATATATGGCTTAAAGTGGTTTAATAAAGTGAAGGGTGTGGTTTCCTTTTATAAATGAGTTTAGGGGAAATTTTGTAATTTTCAAAATATTAATTAATGAAAAATTAAATATCAACCCATAAACCTCCAAATAGCATACAAATATATAGGGAACGGTATTTTAGAACATCAAGAGAAATAAATATCAATAAATATTTATTATTGATATTTTAGGGAATAATATTTTAGATTATTGTTGATATATAGGGAATCATATTTTAATTTAATAAAATATTATTTTCAAAAAATTAATTTTTTTTGAATTTTGACAGTACTCATCACTTTGACTTTTAAAAAATCAAGAGAAAACATAATTTAAATAATAATAATTTAATAAATCTTTATTATATTATTATTATCAACAAAATTTTTTGGATAACACTAATTCTCTCAAATTATATTAATTTTAATAATTTTCATAACATTATTTCCATTAATTGAATAAAAATTTTGTTGGCATTATGTAAGTATTTAAGGGAATTATTTAGTTCCTAAATATTATAAATAAATATCCATATTGAATATAATTTAATTCAGAACAAAATTTCAACTAATATTAGTCAATAACTATTTTGTGTCCCTATGCTAACATAAATACTATATTTGAAACTAAGAGAGTGACATTTTAACACCTCCTTTGGTTTAAATAATATATAAGTGATTTTCAAGGAAAGGTGTCCACTAAAAATCTCAAACACTATCCTAATGTGATAAGGTTAGAAGTTAATTCATCCCTTAATATTATTATGAATAATTATGGACTAATAACTTAGTTTTAACATAGGTCTACCTAATTTACCCTTTACCTATGTGATAAATTTTACCACGGTTACTATTCATTTTGAACAATAATAAAAGGGTCCCATATAAAAAATGTGAAAATACTTATTATAACTATGGAATAAATTTTTTTGGAATTCAATTTCTTTTAGTGGAAAAATAACTTTTATAATAAATGCATAAAACGCAATTAAAAACAATTTTTACAAAAATGCGTTTTAAGCTCAAAAATGAACTTATACAAAAATCATGACTAATGAATATGAAAATAAAGGTAATTATATTATATTGAATTAAATAATACTGATGTAATAATTAGATAAAATTAAAATCAAAATGATACAATATTTTTGAATAAAATAATAGTTTTATAAAACTATGTATTATTCACTATTTACTGGAAAATCAATCTTTTTAGAAGAATACAAAAATTTTAATCATATATAATTTATATATTTTTATTTATAAAATTGTTTTCACTTTATAAAATATATTTTATAAATGTTTTAAATATTAATTATAATATTTTTTTTAAAAAAAAATAATGAAACATTATTTATGAATACATATTTTTAAAAAATAAAACAAATTTACAAAAACAAAATTTTGGTTAATTTACTAATAATTAATTTTGAGTTGGGACTCTATATATAATTTATAATTTATTTATTCATATTCATTTCCTTCAATTTAAATTCTAAGTGATAACATTAAATAATAATATTTTATATATCGTATCACAATTTATTTAAACTCATTATTGTGTGTAACAAAATGTATCAACGAAGATAAATATATTTGAAATAAAATTTCATAAAATATCATGGTGATACATTATGTCTCTTTGTATCCATTTTTCATCTTTTATACACATATTTTAATGCAATACATCTATTTACAATATGTCTTCCCAACACACTTATAAAAGAGTGCCTCCCCTATTCTCTTATACACACCTTCATGAGCCACATACATGAGAAAACATCCCAACAAATACTCAACCTCCGTAGAAATATTTTATAGGTGATAATATTCTAGAAAAACCAATGCAAGTGACCTTAAGAAGTGATCTAAATGAGGTTTCTCAAATAAAAGGTAATCTTCTTCACCGAATCCTTTTACCATTATATCTTCTTTAATTTACTCGAAATATTATTTAAGCATATTACTATATTTACCTAATTAGAATTAGATTACATAAATATTAATGTGTTGATATAATTATAATTATATATCGATCATACATCCTAATGAAAAATGTAAATGTAATTGTGTGTACATATGGATTGTAGCCTTCATGACTGAGGTATTTTATTTTTCATCACTGCCTCTCATATATAGTTATATATATAAATTTAATGATTATTTATGATGTCTATAACATTATTATTATTTATGAATTATAAAATATTATCTAAATTTTTACCATACTATCCATTGTAAGATGAATACATTACATGTGCATACATGTGCACTAACACATCCAATAAGAGATGTGATTTGTTTCAAATTTCCTCATATAGAAATTTATAATAATTTTTTTATAAATATATATGATATATATGATATAATTATGATTTTATAATAGTGAATTACTATTTTCACTTCTTTTTTTCATCCATCAAAAAGTGAAAGGATCACTCATGCATACAAAAAGACTACCTTCTCTACTAAATGATGTAATTATGATCACAACCTCATATAAATTGTTATAAAATATATATAATGAATAAATATGATATTTATTAAATGATTAATATTATATATATTATGAAAACATGACCACGTTGGAGGGAAAAAAATCATCATATGAAAACATGCATGAAAATTGAAAAAATCTATCCTTGGAACAATGTTTTTAAATGAATAACTATTAATAAATTGGTAACAAAATGTTATAAGTGAATCAGATATAGTATTATAAGAATTAATGTGATTATTTTATTTATTTATAATAAACATATATTTATTATACATGGTGCTACGAGAACACAAGTAATAATTCAACACTTGAGGTATAGGTATCCCATCTAATTAATATTTCTAGGAGAAATGAGTAATATTCACAAATTTTTAAATTTTTAAATTTATAACTATGAAAAAATGTATATTGGACCACATAATTCATTATTATAGTAATTAAAGGATAAAACACTTCATTGGTACTATTCTAGAGTAGATGTGGCCTCTTCTCACAACATTCAGAATTTTCATACAACTCCTATGAATGATGCGCAACTAATTTGTGTGTGAATGGCGATGTCAAACACCCGAACATTCACATATTTCAGACCATATTTTTGAAAATAAAATAAAATGGAACACAAAACGTTCCCAAAGTGTCCATGACACCATGATGAGGTTAGTTTCAAGGAAAAGGTTAATTAAAATGGGATCCTTCCATGAATGGACTCCAACGACAAAGGATTGGGTGCCACAAAACCCAAAGATTCATAGAACATGCTCATAAAATTGTGGATCAAAAGATCATGTGTGATATATCCGCAATATTTTCACCACAAATGAAGTTACATGAAAGAGTTCTCTAAGAGGTTGAAATTTTTATAAATAGAGCATTACCCTCATCCCCCATTTCAATGGAAGACCTCAGGAATTTGAACGGTAATGCTCTTGTTCATGACACCCTCTATTTCCCAAATCTCACAAATCCTAAACCACCCATATTATCCTACTGGTTTTTAAAATTATAAAAACAAATCATATGGGAAAAAATCACATTGGATTATATTAGTTATGACTCCACACACCGTCCCTTGATGGAAAAATGTGTTTATGAATGATTAAATCACTTCGAACCCCTCCACACCTTAAAAAAACAAAATATTTCATACAACTATTCCCACATTATCCATGTAATTACCTTGTTTCTAAGCCCATGGTTAACACACCATCAATGATTTATTCAACTCTAAAGTTTCACAATATACCACTGGGTCCGTTATTCCATGCCACCTTCTACCCAATATATTTTCCCCAAGTTGAATGCTCCAGATCCACCAACCCATTCAAACTAGGACCATTCATTGGAAACTCATATACAAGAATGGTATTATGGATCCTCATACCCAAGAAAATTTCTCCAACCATGGGTTGGATATCCTCGTTTCCTTATCATACTAATAATTAAACCCCACAACCCTAAGACTCATACATGATACTGAAAATGTGTAGTTTCCACACTTTTTTCTCTCCAAAAGAATATAAACAGTGGATATGTATTCCCCAATGGTTCAATTATCAAGGAAAACTAACCACCATTACACTTGAAAATAATAATCTTGATCCCTATATCCTTATCTCCTCAAACCATAACTGTGAATAGGATTATCCATGTATAAGCTCCCAAACACTTATCTGAGTTTTTAGAATTTCAAATGCATAGTAGAAAGTCCGAGCATTGATTATTTAAACTACACATCAAAAAAACCATTCTGAAAAAATTTAATTTTTCAACACATAATCCTAGTGATATCCTGTTAAATTACATATTAATTTCATTATCACATGACATTAAACTGTAGCCTTAACCTATGTGATGATCACATTATAAAATATGTGAAAATAATAATACAATAACCTCATATTATATGTAGCTTCGTTTTATACACCCAACACCATCTCATGTTATTGAACATTTATTACCGAATAGTCCTTACTATGTAATGTTAAACTACATGGTCTGGTCCTACCACATGACCTTAAAATCCGTTTTTTAATTACCTTCCTTTTAACCCTTTTATCATAATAGAGTAAATAATACACCCATTATAGGTTTATTCCAAACAATACCATAAATATCACTCCCTACGGTATGTGATAAATCAAAATACAGACCATATTTTATGATTATACCAACCCTATATACATACATATTGGAGATCCCTACTAGAATTCAGTGTCCCGATAGTATTTCAACATGTTCAAGAACAAGTTTTTTATGAGCATATATGTGAATCATCCCCACTAGACTATAAAAATGTGGCTATACCATATGGGATGAGTGTATGTGGGATCGTCAATGTTGGAATCCAAATATGTGAAGCACCCTCAATCAAATTTAAACAAGTGACCTCTTCTGATATGTTAGAATCATAGCCTTACATGATGAACTAGCGGAAAATTAAGTGAGGAGCCTAATAACTGTATGTGATGAGCACAAAATCTCTTTCACCCACTTTTGAGATGAGCCTGAGTTTCTATATCAAGTGAATACCAAAAGATATATTAGGGTATGGGACTAGAAATCCTTATTCAATGACTATATGTTTTCTATTATAGTGACCATCAGATTCCTTCTGTAAAAAAATTGAGTCACCCTATTTGAAAACCACAAGATTCCAGATTAGATTAGCCTTGGATTCCCTATGCACTTAAAGTTAGTTTCCTTATTTACATCACATGATTCCATTGTTTTTATAAACAATATTCCTTCTGTCACAAGGTTGATAATCCATCAATTACCAAATTAGTAACACATTTACAGATTCCCAATATACCTAGAATCCTTGGTAGCTCCAACCATAGGTAATATACCTGTCACAACAGAAAGAGGTGTAATTTACCAGTGTCCACTAGAAGATAGAATTTAGAATGAGATTCATGAACATGTATTTGATTTGTGAGGTATACATAAATTTTTAAATGAAATCCAAGTAAGAGTCCATATAATGAAAAATTGATATCCTATCATCTCATTTTGATCATTGATCCTTCATCTTCAACCATGATGGTGGAGGCCCCCAACCTTTTAAATTCAAAAATCTAGTGAAATGTGGAGTCACAACCAACCCAATCACATTAACCCTAGAAATGTTATAATGCACCCTAGAAGAATAATAATTAATACAATGTTGATCCCAACATTAATCTCTTCTCTTATAACCAAGAGTAGATAAGAAAAGTTTGTTATGTCTAGTTCTAGGTATCATTTATGTGAATCCCTTATCCTTCGCCTGTGAGAAGATGAGTATCATTGGGCTCAATGAAAATCTCATTCACCTGAAACACACTAATGGTTGATTTTATACGTCACATAGGACAATAGTAGCTCACCATGCTTGATATCCTTCCACCAACAGGTGTTGTAATATGAGTATTGATAGTGGGACAATACTGCAAAAATACACTTCTATTATTTTGTTGACCACTCCCATTATACATGGATTTCATCACCTCATCCCCCCCATCTAAGATTATCCAATTGAGGGTGATAAATTTTCCCACTAACTGATATGAATGGAAAGTTTTCATATTAGAGAGGGACATGGCCCGTTAAGACTTGGAATCTATAGCACAACACTAATGTCACCGCTCTCAGGGGAAACACATGGTGAAATCTCAACCATCACCATAGCGATCATTTTTAGTATTATCTCATGTGAATTTATGAGTATAAATATTCTTTATGAAAAGGAGGCAGAGGATGAACTATTCACACCTCTGTGACCACAACAAGGGGGATCCTATGAGAGCTCACACTACCCAACCCCACCAAAAATGCTTGAAATCATCATAGTCTGATGACAGGTTAGATCACATCTCAAATCTGTCATCCCTAGTCTAGAATCCTTGAGACCTATATCAAAAAAATGTCCAAAATAAGTCCCAAAAATTATTTTTAGATATTTAAAGTATCCCATTAAACTTTTGATATGTATAAAACTATCAAAATTAACATACTAGGTCATCTCCATCCTCTGTTGGGACTAATACCAACATTATACACTAGGTGGGCTCGGTTAACTCTTACAAACGTGGGTTTTGCTGATAAGAGTCATGAGGGACCACCCCGTGATGAATAATTAAACCATTTAGGTCCTCATTATAACACCATTACCTCACCTAGATACCCTTCCTAGGCTGAATAATTATCATCCTTTAAAGATCCATTCATGGGAAGAATGAAAAAAATATGTCCCAGGGGCCCTACCCATTGCATGGGCCATAATACACATTGAATAAATCCTATTGAACATTAAGGAATCATGATTGAGAAGCTCCCGTTGAACTATTAGGGGTAGTTATAGGGTCAAAACTACCTCAACACTATCCTTTCATTGCATTGGTCAATAAAAAAACCGATATAATTATCTCCGCCTCTAGCACCAGAGATTGGGTAAAGATCTCATTATTTGTGATTAATTATCCAAGAGATCATGGTACTTAAGGTTCCTGAATACCACTATGTAATTAAATGGGGTGGAATTTTTGGATTCCATTCAAGGACTCTACATGTATCCATCCCTTCCACAATAATATTCTCTCCACTCAAACTCTACAATAGATGTACGAGAGATGGTATGGTATTAGTTGACAATCATAGATAACTAATAATGTTCTATCGAACTGTAGGTTCACAATAAACTTCAACAAAATAAGGGGATAATGAATTCCTTATCCTATATGGACATGGTTATCATGACAACTCATCCACTATAAGAAAAATCATCATTTAATGGGTTTTTGGATCTTGTAATTCCTCCTCCATAAGAAAATATAGTTATGTGTCACTAACTCCCCATATTTTCCAACCATCATCTATAGGATCTTAGAAAAATGTATTTTAGGATTATATTTTGGAAAATTAACATGAATAAGAAATATTATAAGATCCACTTAATAGTTACTTGCCATTTTCCTTCCAACAGCAACCCCACACATTACAATCCTAGTCTCGCGTGATGAGGAATACACAACAAGACTCAGTAAAAAATATTCAGAAAAATTCTACTACATCTCATACCACTAAATAACCTATTATCATGTCCATGAATACCTTCATTCTATCCAAAATTAGTTCTATAAGGTTGAAATCACAACACTCCCAATGGATCGATTCCCCAAATCATATGGGTGAAACAATAGTTTTCAGTGGACTTGTATCAGGAACCTCACTATGATTCTGCGATTAATTAAAGTAATTTCCCCTCATGTGCAGATCAATGGCTAGGGGTAGTACACTACCCTCTAATTGATCCCTCTCACACGATTCTCGTAATACCATCCTTCTAATCCACCCATCGATTGTGAGGTTTCCCCTCTTACCACCACCTCTTTGAATATCATCTTGGTGCGTTATCTGGATGATCATTGAAATAAAGCTAGTGACCTAGAGTACAAGGGGTAAAATACCCCACCCTAAGGGTAGACACACCAAAATATATCCCTTATCTTGGTTTCTAGAAATTATAAATGGAGATATGAATTTGGAATTGGGAGTCTCAACGGGACATTTTCTCATGTGTGTTGACACCTAGAAAAATGAAAGGGGTTTACTGAGTCCATTTTACTATATGTGGTCATTCATGAAACTGATGAAGAAGAAAGAGAGTGAATATTTCTTCATCATAATAGGGTTGTACAAGGATTTTCACAAAACTCTTTATAAAATAGTCTCTAGAACAAGATGATGATCTAATGAACCATAACTTTCCCATGGCCAATTATATGATTTTCCTTAGAGAACCACCTAGGACCAAGGTGATTGGTCCCTAGAATCCAATAAAGAAAAATAAAGACGAGTCCACTAAACAGATATATAACCCATTGTAACCCATGAAACCAAACTAGATCAACCCTACAGCTTCCTCCATCATGATGATGATCACTATGCTTATTGATATATCAGGATAGTTAAAACATATATCAATACTAAACCTCACCAAAAAATTTATAGCTTCTCTTATCTACCATCTTGAAGCCTTAAAGACACAATGTTCCTTAATCTCTCATAAATGGATGTATTATCTAGTATGGTTGGATCAAATTCACCCACCCCAGACTTCTGTAATTCAAGATTCACCCCATTAAATGGTACATAGGAATCGTTGAAACTTATTTACCACTTCACCTCCCTATGTGGTATGTTGTTCGGAACTTCAGTGTAGTAGGAGGCCATCTAGATTCATTGTTACATCATTTCCTTTGGGATACCTAACATTTTTTGGATATTTAGTTATTCATGTGACCTAATACAGGATGGGAATATATCCATTAGAAATTATGTATGCATCTCAACTCCACTTTATGGAGAACTAGAATCATAGACCTCTCCAAATGAATACAGAGGGATAATGATCATTTAACTGACATTACTTATCATTGAAAGGAACTAAATTATTACCTTATGGAAATTTTTTCCTATAAATACCTATTTTGGAAGAATCCATACAATATACCAAGTGGTGGCCATACCCACTTCCACCTCCATACCCAATGTGGGGTTCTACAAGACAATATGTACCTACATATCAAAAATTCCAGACCCCTATCCATGTTTTAGTTCAGGATCCTTCGTAGAACAAGCCTCATAAATGGAATCCTCACCCTGACAATGCTTCCAAAGTAGCATGATAAGGTTAATCACTTGGGGTTTCCTTTTAAAACCAAATAACTTGGTCAAATATATCTAGGATTATTAGGTCCTAGGTTATATATTATGTGCCATGGAAAACTGAAACTTATTGATTCCTAAATCTAGGAGACCTCAAGAGTCTAGGTTGAAAACCCACACTGACTTCTTTCCTTAATCTTATATCATTAGGAAAAACATCAATGAGTAATTCACCTTAATATAATGAATTTAGGACTAGGTACACATTATTCCGGTTGACTTGGGTGATGTATCGATAGAGGAGACATGTCAACCACCCCTAATGGTGAAGATGAATACCCTTGTGAGTGTCTATTAGATTCTATCCAATGTACACATATGTTTGATGAATTTATATCTCATAACTCACTTACCAACATATAAGAAATTATTAGGGATTTAAGAAACAAACCATCACCTCCTATGGTGGCCAAATATCATCCAACTACTTCACTGGAAAAACAAACTTCTAGTTCATAGATGAATCAATACTAAAAAAACTGATATAATCATAATCTACAATTAGTTTTGAAACCATCCTATACACTTGGTGATATCATTCCCCCCTGCAAATTATAATAATGACCTAGTATCCATATGATCTTGGAATACTATAATAACAAAGAGAATAAATATTATTTTGTAAATGATGCTACTATGGTGGGTCATTATATGGAACCCACCTATGAAGTATGTCACTTGGACCCTTCATGCTCCTCTAGTCAATGATACCGTGTGAAGGGTTGGAGTCATGATACCAAGAAATATTTTCAATTTGATACTTTAGAAGTTAAGGTTCTTTTTATCAAAACTATATAACATACATTTCTTAGAGAGTAGTAAACATTGTCCATATAAGATGAATCATATGGAACACCACCAAAACATGCTATGTTGGTTGATCATATGGATCATGTGAAATAAAATAGAGCCAAAATATAATTGTTCATGTCCTGATCCCGATATCCTATCACTCTTCCTACAATTTCTATCTAACAGTGTAGCACGACTAGTACTAATCTGGCCCTGAAACCTCAAATAAATACCACCAATACCCTTATTGTTAATGAGATATCCATAAGGGGAATGAATATTCTCTTTTCATATATGTATACTGTAATATATAACCTCTCTCTAATACCATAACCACTCTCAATCCTTGGTGTCCTCTAGAATTCAAGTGAGCAATGAAAGGCCATTATTGAGGCCCTAAATAGATTTATATTTTTTGAGACTAAGGTAGTTGTCATTGATGCCTATCATGATGAAGAAGCTAAATAGGATGTGTTCCAAACCATCATATCCTTATTTAAGGAGAATGGGGGTGAAACCATTTGGAGGATCTTCTCACTATTCTATTTATTAGGAATGTTCAATGGCATGGTAATATAGCACTTCTTAGTAGACACTAACTCTAGGATCAATCATATCCCATCATAGACACCACACAAACAAGGCCTCACTAAGGTTTATTTTAACCAAACCCACCTGTTGATCTTAGATCATGATAAAAGTGGGAAAATTATCAGTAAACACCAAGTCCATACCTCTATCATATGACACATCCTACAATTCCTTATTGAGAATTACCTAGATTTATCTTCATAGGGTTATCCCATCTTCATATAATCAATTCTTCAAGTACTCTCGTAATGGTTGGGAAGGGGTAATCCTTGGTGATAAATCTATTTCAGACTCTAGTAAGCCCCACTTACAAAATGATTGGTATTAATAAATGGATGGTAAAAAAATCAATTTCGATGAGGTTGAATGTGTCAATTCCATAAATGATTTAACAAAAAAAATCATATAATACTTCAATATATTTTCAATATAACATTATCCTATCAATCTTCCATTTGGATCCGATAAATCTTTTACTTAGTAACCGACCCACAATAGCATAATGTCTTTGTGAGAAAACAAGTTACCCAAGGGATTTCAATCCATAATCAATATTTTAACATCAATAATGGACCCTTTTAAATTAATGTCACATGGGATGGGGACATCAACAACTATGATCATAGTTTCCATATAGGTCTAAGGATTGGAATCTATAAATGAATACTCCACCCCTACAGATGTAGGTGGTAGTGTGATAGTGTGACATCCCTTTCTGAAAAATGAAATATCTTTCCCTTAATCCTTATGTTTCCAATGATGAAAATGATTTCTATAAATCCCATACTACCTTTGAAGAAGGTATCTCCACATCTATTGATGGACTTTTGTAGTTTAATCCCAACACTAAGGAATATTAAAGGCCAATAATAATTTGCATGGTCATGTCTCTAGAGGGGAAAAAAATACAAAAATTTCCAAAATAATCACAATGATTTTTTTCTTAGTACTTTTAAATAGTAGGGCTATGTCCCTAAGATTGTTTTCACCATCTATCCTCATTATTTTTCAGTAATATTTCAAATTGGATCTCATAACGATGCATCCTTCACATAGTGGATTTGTTGAAGATGGTATTGATAACATCATCATGGAAAACATCATCATGAAGTTCTAATAACCCAAATTTATGAACTATATCAACCCCACCCAAAAGAAGAAATGATAGTTCTAAGCATGTATTTTTTTCATGGACCACAATAACCACCTATAAAATGATATTTTTCACATCATAATGATATAGATATTGATTAATGAGACTACAATTTTCTATAATTTTTCCTTCATTGATAAGAATTATAGGTATAATCAAATATGGATTTCCCCAAAATACATATAACCCACTACTTATAGGGTGAAATCGGGAATATTTTATTACTTAATGATTTTTTTATCTATAAAAATGATTTCACCACTTATCAACATGACATTAATCACATATTCAAGCCACACATCTTGAAACATATTGAGTGTAATGTTGTTGATATGGTAGTCAAATACCATTAGAACCAGTACAAGCTCAAAAATACTAATAAAATGTTAAACTTGATCAACTCCCAACACATGGAAATTAACCCCCTAAATTTATCATTTTGTATACCCTTTAGGAATATCCTCAACATAACTTTCTAGTATATAGGCATAGATAAAGGCCTAGAAAATATTATGTACGTTATGTAAATTCATCCTTCATTAAATTTCATGTAGTTAATAGGACTCCATGGCCACCTAGATTACATTTGGTGTAATATTGACAAAATATAAATTAAATATATGAAATTATGAATATTTTTGATGAAATTCATCAATTATTAATGAAAAGTCCCACTAGGATCAATGCATCCACTAAAAGGAGGATGTGTTGAATCAATGTTGTATTTTCACTTTTATGTAGTCTTTATTAAAAACCTTCACCTCATATTTAAGATATAAAACATTTATAGAAACAAAAATTCTAACAGATCCACATTAACATTGGTATTTGCAAGGTTTATGAAAACAAAACTTCAAGCATAGAAAGCTGCAAAAACCAAACCAACATTTCAAATTCAAATTTTAAATTGCGTAGTAAAATATCTAGCATCGAGCTCATGGCCCACTGTCAACTCCTTGGGTTCTGTGAATCCTCGGGTCAACCAACCTGTCGCCTCAGCACCAGCCTCACATCATCGTTGCCTCGAACACAACATCATCAGGAAGAACAGTCGAAAGTAACCAGAAACACCATTGTCGATGAACCTTGAAGCAATTCAGATCCAACAGCAGCCACACAAAATCATCAAAAGGGACAAGAACCCAGCCATATACATCACTGAACACCATGACCAACAAATTCCAAAATGATGGAACACAATAATCGTCACCACTCATCAATCCATTACTGCTACTCAAAACTTGATCTACGAACGACGATCCACCACGAACTAGGCCTAGCGATTCCTTCGACACATCGCCATCCTGGAATGAAGAAGGCCGAAGAAGCGGGAGAAGGGGCCATCACCACCGGAAGACTCTTCAAAACCCTAGAAGGAGGGCGAAAGCGGAGGACGGGAGCGGGATCCAGGCGAATGGGTATCCATTACTATTGGTCTAAACGTGTTGTATGGGTAACGAGGTATAGGGCTGGCCTGCCCACCTGCGCGCCGCACGCCCCCAGCTAGGCCCAAGGTGGCCAACCCTTGGGCTTGGGCTAGTTCCCACAGATTCGAGGGGACGAGAGGTTCGCTGACAAATGGTGCGCGTTGCCTTTGTGAGGACTCGAACCCGGAACCTCAGCGACGGGTCGCCACCGCCTTGAACCAACTCACCCAGCCCCCACGGGCAAACGTGTTGTATGGGTAACGAGGTATAGGGCTGGCATTGCCCACCTGCGCGCCGCACGCCCCCAGCTAGGACCAAGGTGGCCAACCCTTGGGCTTGGGCCATTTCCCACGGAGTCGAGGGGACGAGAGGTTCGCTGAAAAATGGTGCGCGTTGCCTTTGTGAGGACTCGAACCCGGAACCTCAGCGACGGGTCGCCACCGCCTTGAACCAACTCACCCAGCCCCCGCGGGCAAACGTGTTGTATGGGTAACGAGGTATAGGGCTGGCATTGCCCACCTACGCGCCGCACGCCCCCAGCTAGGCCCAAGGTGGCCAACCCTTGGGCTTGGGCCAGTTCCCACGGAGTCGAGGGGACGAGAGGTTCGCTGACAAATGGTGCGCGTTGCCTTTGTGAGGACTCGAACCCGGAACCTCAGCGACGGGTCGCCACCGCCTTGAACCAACTCACCCAGCCCCCACGGGCGAACGTGTTGTATGGGTAACGAGGTATAGGGCTGGCATTGCCCACCTGCGCGCCGCACACCCCCAGCTGGGCCCAAGGTGGCCAACCCTTGGGCATGGGCCAGTTCCCACGGAGTCGAGGGGACGATAGGTTCGCTGACAAATGGTGCACGTTGCCTTTGTGAGGACTCAAACCCGGAACCTCAGCGACGGGTCGCCACCGCCTTGAACCAACTCACCCAGCCCCCGCGGGCAAACGTGTTGTATGGGTAACGAGGTATAGGGCTGGCCTGCCCACCTGCGCGCTGCACGCCCCCAGCTAGGCCCAAGGTGGCCAACCCTTGGGCTTGGGCCAGTTCCCACGGAGTCGAGGGGACGAGAGGTTCGCTGACAAATGGTGCGCGTTGCCTTTGTGAGGACTCGAACCCGGAACCTCAGCGACAGGTCTCCACCGCCTTGAACCAACTCACCCAGCCCCCGCGGGCAAACATGTTATATGGGTAACGAGGTATAGGGATGGCCTGCCCACCTGCGCGCCGCACGCCCCCAGCTAGGCCCAAGGTGGCCAACCCTTGGGCTTGGGCCAGTTCCCACGGAGTCGAGGGGACGAGAGGTTCGCTGACAAATGGTGTGCGTTGCCTTTGTGAGGACTCGAACCCGGAACCTTAGCGACGGGTCGCCACCGCCTTGAACCAACTCACCCAGCCCCCGCGGGCCAAACGTGTTGTATGGGTAATGAGGTATAGGGCTGGCCTGCCCACCTGCGCGCCGCACGCCCCCAGCTAGGCCCAAGGTGGCCAACCCTTGGGCTTGGGCCATTTCCCACGGAGTCGAGGGGACGAGAGGTTCGCTGACAAATGGTGCGCGTTGCCTTTGTGAGGTTTACTTAACAATAAGAGTATATAAATATTGGAGTGGTTTGTAAATTATCCAATAAAACACCATCCGCTAGAAAAATTCATTTTTATGAAAGTAAAATTAGTATTGAATACCCATTCACCTATCTAGTATTATGATCGACATAACATTTCATATGATTCCTCTATAAAAAAATATGAAAATAATAGTTTTTGATAAGTTTAGAAAAAATCACCAACAGGTTCCGAAAATTTTCACCAGTTATCTTAAATAACCCTACCTATTTTAATTCTTGAAAAAACAATTCATCATTTTCTTTCCTAAAAGCTGGTAAAAACAAAATCTATGCACCTCATAAAATGCTCAATTTGATTCTTCTATCTGATTCGTCAGTCAAAAAACATGCCAAAATAGTTTTCCATAAAAAATAAAAAACCTAATATTTCCTTATTTTTCTTCTTTTCAAAAAATTTAGTTTGATTTCTTGTTTTAATTTTTTGATTCTTGTCCACCACTTCTCTAATAACATCTTCTGTCAAGAAAAAATATTTATAAAACCCTATTTAAAACCAAGTTCAAAACCAAAACTCCGTCACTATAAGGTCTTACACTTGACTTATTTAAGATTATATTTTACTTTAAACCATTACTATTTGTGATATGAAAATATAAGAGATGGTTAACCAAAAAAGTCATGCTCGAAAAAATTCACAATTCCAATTATTCAAAAATTCAAACACCATTTGACCAGATGTCGATTATTATCAACCCATCTAGTATATTATCTAATCCTCATGAATTCTACAAAACATCTAAATTCAAAATATTAATTGAAAAAAAGATCATGTGATTATTACAGAAATTGATATTTTGGAACTACTCATTTTAAAACTCTATTTTTCATTCTGGTACTCTTGAACCAAATACAAACATGTAAAACAAAATACTTTACACACTGATACTCAAAAACAAATGGAATTGTTTTGTCGTAAACATCATTGAAATTTATATTGATATTAGAACCCTATAAATTTTTTTTATAAGAATCTTATACATGTATCAAATTTTCATCCCCTTTCATTATTTGTTCAACTGATACATAGTTTTATGAGAATTTTCTTCGGATGAGCTATCATAGTAAAAAAAATAATCTTATGAATTAGTATAAATCATTCTATTTGAAGGCTCTTTGTCAAAATATTTTCTGATGGTTTGGTATCTTAATTTCATCTAATTGACTGATTTCTTATTCCCTTCTGAGGGTTCAGTCCCTAATTCCCATATGATGAATCAGTCTCAAATTCCCATTTGATGGATTGGTATATGAAGAAAACTTGATTGAATGGTGTTAAAAAATAATTATTTACTTCAATGAAAAATCATTAAATGGTTCATTAAGTGGTTCATTTTCACTAATGGATTGGTCAGACTAATGGCTAATCCTATCATATAGATCAGTATCTCGTCACTTTTATTATAAATTTGAATTCAATCAATTAAATCTTAAAAATATCAAACAAATTCTATATCTGGTGCCTCTGAATATGATGAACTGTGTCTAAAATAATTCAACTTCATGGAAACATAATAAATTTAGATATATTTTTTTTACATAGTCAAACATGTATATTTATTTTTGATGATGTTGAAAACCTATTATTTGAAAAAAAATTAGATTGTCCATGTCAAATATCTCTTATGACATTATAAATTTGGAACATCTTTCTGGTCCATAATAAAAATTATAAACCAATAAACAGATAACCAATAAAATCATAGAAAAGAGAAAACTTCAATCAATTGGAATTATTAATGAATCTAATTCATATTAGTTACTTCTAATACTCCTTCACCCTATCACCAAAAAATAAAAAAATGAGGAATTTTTTTGTAATGTCACCAAGACACAAAAATCCCCAAAACATATTTCAAACTACTCCTCTATCAAGGTTTGTTCCAACAATCGACCCCTTTGTATTTTTTTCAACCTAGACACAGAAATGAGGGAAACAATTTAAATAGATCCATCAATAAATTATCAATAATTCAATTCCCATGTGAGTGAACTCATTGTACGAAACAGTAATTTTTAATCAACAAAACCATGTTTTCTATACATAGTGGATTAGGAAACATCATCATGAGCATCAAATTTTTGATCCACCATTTCAACATTCATCTCTTAAAAACATTTAAAATTTCATTATTGAATAATGTATCAAACTTTAACTTCATAAAACTATTAGAATATTTCACACATTACATGATGATTTCACATAATACACCTTCTAACAGCCCCCCAATACATGCTTAAAAAGTTTAACATTTAAAAATGGATAGATTTATGAAAACATTATTTTTCTCCCGCATGAAAACACTATAAAATAAAAAGATCATAGAGTGGATAGAAACATATACCTCATCCTTAGAGAGAAATATATTGGACACCCATGATCAAAATAATTTTATAAAAAGATTCTTTTGGTAGATTTCATGTAAAAATATCTTTAAAATGTTTCGTTGTAGGAGCATATTCCAAATTTTGTTCATTATTCTCAACATGTACTTTGATGAATTAATATTCCATATCAATATTCTTTGAATGATAATATTTCATAAGATTCATATTGAAACTTATATCCCATTGATAATCACAACCCAATAAAATAGGAAACATGAATTTAAAAAGAAAATATTCTAACTGATTATTCATCCACATAAGTTGTATTACACCTTTAGTGGGGGAAAATATTTTCAATTATCTATGAAAAGTATTACTAAAATTTTAATTTTTGTATTCTAACTTACAAAAATATCTAGTAGATAGAAAAATCAGAAATATTTAGATATTTTATCATCTAGACATCCTACCCAACCATCATTTGTATTCCCAAACAAATCAATTCTTCTAGATCAATCATATCTAATACTGAAATCTGTTGTGGCAATGTTATATTTTAGAATTAATTTTCTTGTTAAGAGATGAGGTTCATTTGGAATAGTCTATGATGATTTATGTAATGTATTAACATATACATTATTTTTCCTTGAATAACTTTGTTATAAGAACCTTCCAATCAGCCACTCAAATTCCTTAAAATTCACTAAATTTAATTTTCCATTTTTGAAAAATCAGTTCCCATAGAAATTGATGTGGAAATAAGTTTTGAATTATCCATAAAAAAATTATTAAAAATATAATTTTCAAACTTCTCTTGGGATAGAAAAATATATTTATTCTTTTTTTTGAAATTTGATAAACAATAAAATATTTCATTTCATCAAGTGTGTACATCTCAAACTAAGTCTTTATCTCTTTACAAAACATTTAAATTTTATTTATCATTATTAAAAAATATTATATCATCAAAATAAACCATTACAATGAGAGTGAAATCCTAATTTTATTTTATATGAAGATTACTATCAACTCTTCCTTTCTTATATCTCAACTTCATCGACCAGGCATCCAATTTGGAATACCGAGATCTCAAAGCCTGCTTTATCTCATACAAGGATCTCTTCAACTTAAATACATAGCTTTAATCCATTAAAATTAAAAATCCACATGGTTTTTAAATATAATATATTTTATAAACATTTAATTTGAGAAAATCTTATTTTGCATCCATCTAAAAAACATTATAACCTCTATACATAATAACCACATGAAAGATTCCTATTTTATATTATCATTAATGTAGATAAGTGTATCATCAAAATCAATACATTCGATTTTTGTGTATTTTTATCAAACTAGTCACGTTTTGTTTCTTTTCACTTCCCTATACTCATTCAACTTGATTCATTACACCAAATTTGTAAAAATAAATTTATATTTTATTTTTATTGGGTATAAGTTCACAAGTATCATTCCTCTCAATCTGATCTAACTCTTCATTCATATCATGAATCTACTATTGATTCTCGAAATCTTCATCAACATCTTTTGTCACAAATTTTTAATACAATGATGTATGTAAAAAATAGATGTTCTTATTGTTTGAACTTTTTTTTTCATAAATGATGTTTTATACTTCAACCTATTTCCTCAGCCTATGAGGAGATGTAATAAATTATTTCACATCACTATAAATATATGAGACTAATTATTCTATTTGTGTGGAATCACCATTGTTGGAATTATTTTCATATTTCTCAAAAAGAATATTTTATCTTCCTCATTATCCTTTCCTATATTTTATTGTGAAACTTCTTATTCAACATTTTTGTGAACTTTTACATTATCAGAATCAACTAACATCACCATTTCATTTTTAAAACATTTATACCGTCTATAAATAGAGAAATATTTATAAAAAAACTCCATTTCCACATATTTTATCAAAATTTCCATGATTTTGAATTTTTACGATGAACGAACTCCAAATAACCCTTATGTGTTTCAAACATAGATTTTTATTATAAAAAATTTCACAAGGAATCATTTCTGATATTGTTCTGTACAAACACTGATTCTAATGATAAAACTCCATAATAATTTTCATCCATTAAATTTAGTAACAAATACCTTATTTTTTTTCATTGTATTCACTATATCCAACAAACATATTTTTTTTCATCTGGTAGCACCATTTTGTTATGGTTTGTAAGGGGCACTAAAATCATGATGAACACAATTTTTTTCAAGATAAATCTTGATTTATTTAGATTTTGTATTCTAATACATTATTTGTTTAAAAGTTATTTATAGAATATCCACTTTCCTTTTCTTCTCTTCTCCAAAAACACTAAAATTATAGTATATATTATGAAATATATTTTAAATAAATTTTTCATGTAGTTCATGTAAAATCATAAATGAAGCAAATGATGTACATGTATGTGAAAATTGATTGTTGTCACATTGGTCCAAAAATATCAGAAAGTATGAGCTCCATGGGTTTAGTTGAATGAGTTTAAAATTTCTTGTGCATAGAGTTTGTAATTTTCCCTTTTATAGATATTTAACATCACTAATGTCTTCTTCTTGTCATATCGGGTTTATCAGAAACAGTTCCTATCTTTGTTAACCTGATCATATTAAATTGACACATATTCCAAAAATTTCATTCCATAACATATTCTATACCACCTATATTAGATATCATTATTTTCATACATCTCCAACATAAAAAAATATCCATTTCATATGTTGACCTCTTATAACAAATTTTGCATCATCAAATATTTTTGTAAAAAAATATATTTCCTGAAAAATAAATTATTTCAATCATCAAAATTTTATTAAACACATAAAATTATGTGTTTAATACCATTATGAATTAATTCATTTTCGACATCAAATTTTAATCCCCGGTAATAGTGGATACTAAAACTATGATGCTGCGTGATTTATCATTTCCAAAAATCATTGTTCCTTATTTAATTCCATTCACAATCTTCATCAGCTTCAAGCCTCCTATCATATGTGAAGAGAAACCACTTTAAAAAATATATGGTCATTCTCCTTGTGTATCTTTGAGTGATGTTTCTATAACACGATATTTTTCTTTTCCTTTATTTATCTTTATCTCTAGATTTTGAGAATTTTTATGAAATTTTATTCATGTATAACAAAATAAAACATCCTTTTGCAATATTTCATATATTTTAACATATTTCAGAAATATATTCAAGGTGTTGAAATCCAATTTTAAATTTTCATAATAACTTTCCCAATATTCTTTATTTTAGAGGATTAAATCCACCTCAATCATCATATATGGTTACTCATGGAATTATTTTTGTTTTTTTTGAATGATTGAAGACATGTTTGATGTATCTCCAAGTAAACCAAAATACTATCAATAACCATAAAATGTTTATTTTTCTCTATAAATTCCATACTTCTAAGAATTGTAACCTTTTCTATATAACATTATGACATTCCATGTTAGGACTTTGCTGATCCCCATATGTTTTTTAATCTTTTAAAATCAGATTCTTAAACTTGTATTTCTTATCTGCTTCATCATAATTACCTTTATTAGAAACATTTGATTCAGATTTAGAAATTATTTAATCTTTATAACTTTAATCCTTGTTTTTTTGGATATATAAACTCTTTTATCTAATCTCTTATTCTTATAATAAATTTTATTTTTATTTTCAACATTTAAAGATATTTTTTATCTTTCTTAGGTTTACAGTTCTAAGAACATTCACCAATTTTAGAAATAGTGTTTTATAAATTTGTAAATCCATTATCACTTTTAATGAAATTTTGTTTAATCAATTGTAATTCATCCTACTTGACATTTATTTTTATTAGAAGCTTTCACTATAATTCTTTTCTTTTTCAAGATATTTCTACAGATGATCAATATCATACAATAACATATATTTCTCTTCATGATATTATTCATTAATATTATCGTTATAAATTTCCATTGAAAACCTCACTATTTCTCCTTAAAGTATTAAAATATTTAAACGAAATTAAATCAAATATCTTTCTTTGAAAATTATAACTCAGTTTCTTTTTCAAAACTTCTGCTTTTATAACCAAATAAATCATCATCATTTATATTTTCAATAAATGTATTTTCAATAGAAACTTAAATGAATTTTTATTTTTCAACTAATCTGTAATCATCTTCATCATCCATGGACAAAAAACATATTCTTTTGGATTTTTATAATTTTTAATCTTTTCCCCTAGAACATGATTTAGATTTATAAACATGTTTCTTAAAATATATTCTTTGTTTTATATCATATTCATCACTTTATTATTCTTCATCTCACCAAGGGAAATTTATAGATAATTGACTAATAGCTCTACAAACAAATAATTTTAGTGGTAACTTCCATATAAACTTTCATGTACATATTTTTACATTTAAAAAATGACAATAATTTATCAAAAAAAATTTATCCTCATTTTTGGTGTTAGAGTCTCCAATGTTATCATCTTCCAAAATCTTTTTATATTTTCATTGCTCAAAATCTATGATGGAGATTTCATGACCAATGTTTTCTATTAATTTCACAGATTTCTCTCTCCTTATTTCATAAGTAATGATAGTGTAATGTATGTCATCCAAAAATAGATTTTCTGAGTCTCTATCATCCAAAGATGAAAGATTTTCATTAAACATGATAGGAATATTGATAATATCTTTTCAATAATAAAGTAATCTTCTAGATTATCACTATAGACACTTATGGTTCATAAAATATCATTCACTCTTGTTGAGAAGTCACCAACAGATTCATTCTCACCTATTTTGAGATCATTTTACATCAGCCTCTCAATTTTTAACTTTTCTTTCTTCACCTTCATGTACATTTATATATATATTTCAAATGTTCATAAATACATTTGGTATTTACAACTTATTTTACTCAATGAAATTCATTTTTAATAATTTATTAAGGTAAATTACTCTTATACCTTCCATAATTATCTATACTTTTCTTATCAACAATAATGAGTGGAAATTGATAGTGAGAGGTAGAAATCCATAGAAATGGGCCTCTTTAACTTCACAACCAAGGGATATAAGATTTTGAAACATTCTAACTCTAAATATATGGTAGTTCTTTTATATAAAATCAGAATCCCCATACCACTCAAACAATAAAGTTTATCAAAGGCAACATCACTTTAAAATTCAAATTAGAGAAAACTACATGATCATTTTCACTGATACCAATTCAAAAGGCCCACACAAGATCAATGAAATCCCAAAAAGGGGGATTGGGTGGATCCAAGATATATTTTTGTATTTATGATATCATTCAAAACACCCATAACCTCATGATAAATAGATTAAACATTTCTAAAAAATAAACATTGAAACACATCCATAAGAACACAAGTATCACTAATCAATAAGAGTATATAGTCCTTGGAAAGGTATGAAAATAATCAACTACCATAAAATCAACAATAAATAAATTATTTTTTGTAGATACAACAAGTAGTAAATACCCTTACTCTTTTATATCATTATTATTAATACAATAGTACATGGGATTTTTCTAGAACAAAATATATAAATAAGATTTTGCAAAAAGTTTAGAAATCATAACCAATATATTCCGAACATTGTCACTACAGTATTTCAACAACTATAACATTTTCAATTATATAAAAAAATATTCACTTTTCACCCAGTAGAAGATAGAATCAACTTATCTACACTATGTATGCCACGCATTCCAATTTATATGACTAAATCGTTAGTCTTGAAAAAATTCTGACCAGTTTTTCTATTAAAATTTAGAACCCTATTCTTTAATTATTCTTTTCATTCTGAATATGTCAGTTTGATTCCTATATTTGATATGATGAATCCTAACCACCACTTCTGTGACCACTTATTCCATCTGGAAACATTCTATAGCAAGAGAATTATGGAGACTACTCAGTATCCACAACTCCATCACTCTGCATTCGTGAAAATTAATATTTCTAGAGTATTATTTATTTCATCCCTTTAAATAGTTTCCCTAGAAATACAAAAAATGAGATATTTTAATTGTCTTCCCTCTAAAATGAACTCACAATTAAAATTATTCCTAAATCCGAACATCTTTTGACCACATATTGATTATTATGAACTCTTATAGGGTCTTCTTGAATCTTCATGAAATATATAGATCTTCATATTTATTAGTATTACTTGATAAAAAAAATTATCAGGTTCTGTTTAGGAAAAATATTTTTTAAAACATCTTATTAATAAACTTTAATTTTCATTCTAGTACTCTTCACCCAACTACAAACAAGTAAAACAAAATTATTCCCACTCTGATGCTCTAAAACAACTAAATATATTTTTTCATATATATCATTGAAACATAAAAATACATCAAAACCTAATAAAAACAGTTCAGTAGAAACTTCTACTTCTCTCACCTTTACAATAAATTTCTTCTTTTGATAAAATGGAACATAGTCAGATCAACCATATCAACTGATGGCTTATTAATGTTGAATAGATCATTCACTCAATTAGTATCAATCAACTTATTAGATGCACTAATATCAAAATCTCCTCTAATGGTTTGGGGTCTTCAATTAATCTGATTGATCGGACTTTGATGCCCATCTGATGGATTGATATCGGATTCTAATCTGATGGATCAGTCTCTAATTTCTATTTGGGGGATAATTATATGAAGGTAAACTGACTTATTAGTCTCAACATTGACTTATTTATTTCAACAACTCAGTATAAAATAGTTCATTCAATGGATTGGTTCATCTGAGGATTTTTTCTGACTGATAGATAATCCTTTTGGATGGATAGGTTTCTCAATACTTATGAAATAATTATAACTTTTGAAAATTAAAACATCATAAAATAAAAAAACTTCTTGATCTGGATCTTCTTGATCTGATGAACTATATTTGTAAAAAATACATTTATAGAAACACAGAAAATATATATTTCATTTTTATAGATACTCCATATTGTATAATGACTTCTTCATGATTTTAAGAAACATGAGATCTGTAAGGAAACATCAAATTTTTTAGTTAAAAAATACCTTATGACATTCTAAATTCAGTACAACTTCACAGCCCATTTATAAAATTTCAGACAGTTAACAAGAACACCCACAAAATATCATACTCAATAGAAAACGTAAATCATTTGGATTTCTCATGGAATCAATGTTTTATAATATCTATCTGATAATCCATTTTCTGATGACCACAAAATAAACATGTAATGTGATTTTTCATAAATACAATAAAATGAAAAACTCTCAATAAAAATCCTTCAAACATCTCATATAGCCATCTTGGTCCCAACAATCAATGGAATTAGGAATTCCAGGCTTCATTCAAGGATGGTAAGAAAAGATTGTATCATTATTTTTTCCAAATTATACTCACCCTATAGAAGCCACTCATCCTTTAAGTGATAGATCTGGAAGAATCACTTGGTTCCATTCTAGTTTTGATGAATAAGAATGGACTGTTTAATATATTTTACTATCATTGTCATATGCAACACAATTGTAGGCCAAAATATTCTACCTTCTAGAAGAGTTTATTTTCATTATTATTCATAGTTCAGAAACTAAAAAACTTTCAATAGTATCGTGAATTAATCTTAGTATCATACACCAACATATTGAAGATCATCCTCACCCAACACCATGCCAACACATAAATTGGTCTTATGGTATGCAGTCATATAGTAGTTCGACATCATCTTTATTACTAGAAAATCATTCATGGGGAATGTGCTAGAATATTTCCTAGTCACACATCTGACATATCAAGATCATCCAATATATGATAAAATAGAGGATAAATTCATCATCTCCATCAATCAGTTTGTTCAATTCTGTAAAATGCATTTCAATGATGTGTCCCAAATTTGATCAGGAGAATACATGATAACTCTAATCTCAATAATGTTGGCCTTGGAAATTAACATCATCACTCTAAAATAGTCCATCATTCTAAATTCGTTAATTTTTTAGGGGTGTTCCAATAATGAGGTTGAGTATCATGCTCTAATCACAAACCTCATGTTTTCTCTCAATATTGAGGTTCCATGACTACATGTGAGGGGTTATTCAGAGATGGTCATCAAGTAGGTCAACGGTGACTACATGGTTAGAATGTATAGGATTATCTCTCTGTTACACCACAGCTATGATCTGATAACCCAATCCCCTTACAAGATATATTTGACTCATGTTACCTCATCTTAGAATGACTAATATGATGCATTGAAAATCCTGGACACATCCCTCATAGACACTGTCCAAAATTACTTTGACAATCACAAGGCACATCAGAGAGTCATTTCAATATCACTTATGACGAAGATGACAAATCAGTGACCAAACATAAAATAAATTATTCCTCAGGAGAACCAAAAAATTACACTATGAAATAGTATACACCCAAATGGATGACACAATTCATCCGGTTTGGGACTCTCACATCAAAACATGCTAGGTGTGATAAAATACATTGATGTGAAGTGAATTTTACCCTCCTAGGCAAACCCAATTTATAGGAGGTAATCTATAATTATGTCCTTTATTGAAACCACCTCTATTTTATCTAAGGGTATTATTTCTATTACGTCCTGCTGAATTCCATGACCGGTCCTATGGGGCTCATCAAGAAGGGTTGAATCTTTCTCACTATATCAAATAATTGGGGTATTTTGGCTCACCATGGTTCATGATGACAACTAATTAACAAGGATGTTTCATGAATGATATATTCAATCCAACTTTATGCATTATCAACTAGTGCTTTTCCATGATAAATTTTTTTCCTATCCCTTTTCTATATGAGTACATGGTGGGACCTTATCCTCTTGGGACATCCTGTCAAAACAGGTTCATTTTGGCTCTAACAATCTTTTTCTCGAAATGGGATGAATAAATATCCTTAAAGGGATTAAGACCCATTAATTGATTGAGTTTTTGAGGTCCCAAATTATTTTTTGATTTAGGATTCCTCACAACATCCTCATAGAAAATGTCACCAACATTTGATCTACCAAGCTGATGAAACAGTATTCCAAGTACAACTTCTGGTCGAATTATACCTCCCACTTCTATTATTAGGAAAATAGGTAGATTGAGGTGTTCAAAATTACCCTCCATAACATTCTATAGAAAATGGTGGGCCAAAACATGAATAGTTGTCCTAAAAATTAACTAATGTTCTGTGGGAATATCATACAATGAACTATAATTCCAACCAGGAGACTATATACTCCCTAGTTTATTGTATGTAGGAAGCAGCTCCCATGTAGGTTCATCTAAAATCTCTCTAGATAACCATTTTTTGTCAAAACATGATAAATAATAGATTCATGACCCACTAAGATTAATTAGAATCCATTTACATAAGTATTATCCAAGTTCTATAAAACTTCTATGTTCTTCAAAATTGAGTTTCATGAGCATTCAACCAAATGCTTCACCTCCACACCTTCCTATAGGGGGATTTAGTTTTGGAATTAATGATGGAAATGATACCTGAATGGAAGCCACCAAATCTAGATCCCAAATGGGATGAACCTTTCATCATTTATATGGTTTACACCAATGGTTTATAATCACTGATCACCATGGAAGGGGAGTGCATCACGCCCCCCGCCAATACTATGTCACTAAAATAGTAATTTGTTTGACCACTCGTTATCCTAGTCACATGAAGTTAAATGGTAGGATAAAATCCTACTAGTATGACATTAAACTTTATGAAAATGTAATTATCACAATATATTAAGTTGTATGACAGTTCAAGCTCATCAGATGATGTTATATGTTGTGCCCAAAAACTTTTTTGCAATCCTTTAATCTATATGGTCCATGTCCTCATCTCATGATGTAAAACTCTATAATTTCATGGTCCTCACCTAAAAGGGACTCCCATTCTGATGTTAGTCCCTACGACACCACCTTATAAATATATATATGGATTTATTTCAAATTTCATGGGATATATAGAGATTCTTGGATCTCACATCCCAGGTCCATCCTAACCAATGACCTCTTTAAAGACATTCCCATTGAGAAGAAGTTTAAATCTCACCCAGTGATATCCCTATTCATTGTGCTCAAACACCCAATGGTGTAACACCCAGTGTACTGAACTCTCATTACCATACACTCACATATTCCTTAACAATTCAAGATATCCTTGATTTGGATCATCATAATCTACCATGTCTAAATCAGATCCCCTATAGTGACGGAGTATCTCCAAAATAGTATCTCCTTCCATCCAGGTCCCACACCTTCTAGGACTTATTACAGAATGTGGTCTTTTTGATGTTTGAAATGTGGTTAACTATCAATCTGAATTTTTCACCCTTCTTTAACAGATATGGTAGCAGAACCTATATTTGAATAATGGTCAGTATTAATTACACACCAATTTGTGAACCCATCTTATGTCTCATATCTCAAAAGTTACAATTTACTTCATTTATACCTCACTTTGTTTTGGTGGAGTTTAAACACACTCAATGTTACCTATCAGTGAATTCATGTATATTTTTAAACAAGTTGGTGTAATTATGACCCTCTTAAGAATGATTTTAATTTCCACATTCATGCACTCCCATGTGTTGTGAGAGGTTTCTAACCATTTCTTGTTTCCCACACTATGCATATATCACATTTAATTTCCAAAACCAATCATAGATTATGTGGGATTATTAGTCTTTTTGGGTCCTCCCCAAAATGGTTGAGGTTCACAGATGATACTAAGAAGGTCATTCCTTGGTTCCAATCATGATGACCTCATAATTTGTGTAATTCATCTCCATGATGTTTCTTTTTTATAAGGCCTATTTATACCTCTATAATAATCGCGTTCATCCTTTCATTTTATCCACACAAACTTCTATACAAAAAACTATTTTTGTTTGACGTATATGAACATAAAATATTAACAACCCCTACAGTCCAAGATCTATAAAATTAAATATACTATTTCTATATAGTATAATAATAATAAAATAAATTGTATGCATCTGGTATTTGAATTGTTCCCCTAATATGAGTACATTTTTCTAAAACAAATGGTTGTTTTTCCAGTGCCTTGACACATGGTCCATCATTAAAATTTGGTTTGTTTGACCTTTGATGAAGTAAAAAACCAAGATTCCCTTTGTGTTATAACCATATGATTTTAAACTAAATAGTATAATCCCCATTTCATGACAATAAATAATTCTAATACTCAGGACCTCACCTAAGAGGGAATACCCTTTTGGTGTGAGACTCTTACCTCACCACATTATAGAACTACATGTGGCAAGATTCCCAATTTTTTGGGATACATATGGGATACCTTGATCCCCTATCTCAGGCCTAGTTGAAAATTTTCCCATCGTTAAATCTATTTCCTTTATCTTCTGATCCAGTTATTGATTTTTTTTTATCTATTTAAAAAGATGTTGTATGATGCTCGGATTGAATTCATCCAATAATTATGTCCATAAATTATGTGTACCGTTCCAAGGGAAGAATTTAATAGAACCGGGTCTCTCATTCCCATTATTAAATTTAGATTTATATTACATTCTATTCTAAAAAAAGAATTCTCATTTGTTCAGAGGTGTATTATTTTAATTTCTAGCCTCCCTGTGGTTCAACTATTATGACCATAAACTACCTATGGTAAGTGGAACAAATACATATCATGTTAAAATGCCACAAATGAAATCCCAAGAAAAAGTAGGGATTTATCTCACCAATACACACCTCATACATGGTAAAAAATAATTGTTTAAATATAATATATACAAAACCATAGGTAGTCACCATTAGGCTCAAGAAAAACACAAGTGGTTCTTATTGAACCCACTTGTTCAAGAAAATTTTATATCCAATCATATGTTTCCAACATCCCTTCCATAAAGTTTTGTCCTATATGGCCCATGTCCTCATCAAAATACATAAAACTATGTGATTATCTAACACCTTGGTTGAGATAAAATCCACTTCATGCACCGGTTTTCTACCACACCGCTTTACTGATCTATATATGGTTGCATTACCATGTATGAGGTACACAGTGAGTCTCAGACCTCCTTTCTTAAAATTAGTCAAAGAATTCTCCCAACTAGTCATTATGGTTGTGCTGGAATGGGATCCATCTATGTCCTTCCATTTAGGTCAGGCTTGATTTACCTTGGAAAACATTATCATATCCACATAGTCTATTTTATATGGACTTAAATCTCAGTAAACTGTAGTAAAAATTTCAATGATTTAAACTATAGTATTGAAATTGGTCTTGGGTTCACTACCGTAAAAGGAACAACCCATCGTCTTGGCAACATAGGCATAAAAGGAATGTCCCTTGGTCAAAGCTATATGAACATAAATTAAGTAACTTCTCAAACTATTTCCTTCTTTCTTTAAGTAAGATCAATAATATCATTAATTTTAGTCTATTGGAATTTGTGTTTTACCCACTGGCATGACTTGTTTTTTTCCAATTTTGTAATGTCAAATCAATGTGTATGAAACATGATGGTGTATCCTTAAAAGTTATTGTACTCTTCTTATGCATCCTGGACCACCATCAAAAACAATTTCTGTCCCCTTGCTTTGGATCTACATACATATTTTAGGTTTAAATGAGCTCCAATATAGTTATAGATAATGGAAGAAATTGGATCACCTTCCATATATGAAACACGCCCGAGAGGATCCACCTCTATTTCATGTAGAAAGACTTCCCAATGAGGATAAGTTATGGAAAAAATATTCTCAAACTCATCAAACATACAGATCACGGAAGAGACATTTCTTGTGGAATATTCATGGAACCCATGTTTCAAACATGGTCAATGTTTATCCAAAACCCACACACCTATATTCATTGATAAAGACATTATAAGTCACAAATTACCTTCTCTCCGATTTTCACCCATGATCAAGTAGAATTATAACACCATTTGGGTTGCACGATCATACACCCTACAAATCAATATGGAATATGAAACCCTATGAATTTAACCAACCTAATTTCCAAATTCATGGGTCTTTGAGGAATTTGATACAACATTACAATATCGTATTTTCACCCCATTTTTTAAAATCTCGTTAAGTGATAATTGTTCTATTTATTTATTTTTTTTCAATCCAAGAAGGACTCAAATGGTCTTGTAGATTTATTTTTTGTTTTAATTTTAATATGATGGGGGTGTAATTAAAAATTAACACATGGACTAAGATAAACCAAAAATTGTATTTCATTGAACATCATATAAACATTGAGGCTCGTCTACAGGTGGGTGAAACTCCATTATTATAATAATAAAAATTCACTTATGGAACCACATTAGAATGGGACTTCTCTACTTTCATAATCCTTTTCCAGGTCACCTAAAGGTAATATTGTTGCCTTACCATCTCTATTATCTCTTCCTCAACTATAGGTTGAACCTCGACCATTTTTACCTATACCTGACCAAATTCATCCATGCACTCCACAGCTATAGAATTACACTCTTACTTCCTTAGCCTCATCCCCAAAAAATTGCACCCTTATCTTGAAAATGGTCTCTTCCATGGAAGGGATAATAGTGACATGTTGTTTTACCTTCTTCTATAGTCAAGTGAGCTCTTTATTGGCCACTCAGAGTTCCTCGGTGCCTTTATATTTGTGTTTGTATTTGGTGGTGTCGAACCCTTTTCATTACATTGACACTAGCTCATCCATGAAGTCTTGAGACAACATGATGAAGGTGTAGTAATACACACCGTGAGTCTACAAATTGACAAGATAGTGGTGGGGGGACTTGTCCGTCCATTAGGTCATACTGCCGAGCCTGGGCGATGAAGCTAAAGGGTATCCTCATCACCTTGTGATGAACCACCTAGTTCACCTCGGTAATGTCAGAAATAATATCATTAAGATTTTCAACTGGTGTGGACTAGTACAAGGGGACGTATTCATGTTTATTAGTATTGGGATCTTCATAGAAAATACATTGATATGGAGTTTGATTAATATCAATGGGGAGATTGGATTTTCTATACTCCTTGTAACGACCTAAAATGTTATGACTAAAATTACAATTTTTGATTTTATTAAATCTCTCATGGTTATAGAAAACACATGAACCTATATTGTTTTATTATATCCTATTATATTTAAATGATCATTAAGTATAATTACCATTGATAACATAGATTTTTAATAGTTATCCTATGATGAATATAAATATTGGGATTTAACAAATCCTTTCGGCACAAACAAAGGAATCGATGGAATCAACTGATAGGGTCATACTCTGTAAAGCCCATTTATTAGATATTCCATTAGAGATATCATTTATGGGCATTTTCCTAGAACAATCACAATCTAAGATCCAACAATTTAATCATGTGATAAATAATTTCTGGAGATATTCACGCTCATCATGATCACAACCAGAACCATGTTCCTTGAACGACCCCATGAATGCACCACCATCATGCACCTTCCCTTAGGGTGTATGTTGGTATATTAAATGGATATGTATCAAGACCCAAGTAATAGAAATATATACATTATCTTCTATAAGATAATGTATATATTTTCATTCTATAATTGTTACTTTGTAAATTATTTTTAATGTGGAAAATTTATTTTTGGTTAATTTTAAAATAAAATTAATGAAATAATTAGTAAATTAATTTTTTTGAAATAAATAATAATTTAATAAAATATTGTTTTTTAAATAATATTTATCAAATATAAATGATTATATAATTTTTATGAGGTAAAATGTAGTTTTTATAATGGTTCAAAAAATGTTATTTTCAAAAACACGTTATTTTCAATAAATATCGTTCATTATTTTAAAATATAAAATACACACACATATATATATATATTTATTTCAAAAAATAGAATATTTTTTTTGAATCATGATTTTGAAATTATCCAACGGCTAATTTTTCATAATTTATTGAGGCGGTCGAATTTTTAGGTAGAAATAAAACACCCTATAAATATAATTTTTGTATTATGCAATCATAATGATATAAAATTGATGTAATAATTACTATAATGGGGATCCATCTCCTAATATATGTTTTTCATTTAAAATAAATTTATTTTCTGTTAATTTGATTCATTTTTAAAATCCATTATGTATCCTCTAAGACTTATTCTAAATTTCACAATTTGAGAATCATTTCTTTAAGAGTGTGACTCACCTCCACATCACCAAGTGTAATAATGTAATGTGTTATTCCATTTTCATTATAAAATATTATAAATCCCTCCACTTTTTAATAATCCATTTGAAAAACCATGGGATGTCTTGTGGTTTTTGATATTCTATTATGCTGCATCCAAAACCAAAATAAGAAATAAATATCCCTCTTTTCCTATATAATCCCATGAAATAACCCATTTACCTTTACTAAATATCCTTGGATCTTGTAAAACGTCTTATCTACACTCCCTAGAGTCGTTACAAGGATCTCCATGATTTCCAGAAGCCCCTTCCTTTCCTTTTGAGTCGAACATTCAAGTAATAGTTCTTTCATTTCTCCTCTTTCATCAATTTTTTTTACTATGTAACGCCTTATATTTCCAATTACGTATGTTGGGATATGTTTTTACATATCCAAATTAAATCAAATTTTATGTCAAAATAATTAAATATCCATTTCTATCATCAACAGAATTTATGAATTTTTATGTGATGTCATTATGCGACCAAAACTGCTCTGGGATTTTTTATTCCAAAACAATAGTGTAGTAAATACCATGCCGATTTTCTATAATTGGTATTAAAATTTATTTAAATATATTTTTTGGGGAATTTAATGTATCTATAATACACTCTTGGATCATTTAATAAACTATTATAATGAATTAATCCATGTTGATTGATCTATGTGGTATAATTAAGCATGAGAATTAAAATGAATGTGACTGGTGCGCCCGAAATTATATAGTTCTCCAATGCATTTTGTAATGGTTAGTATGATGATACATCATCATTGGACAATATGTTTACCAGATTCCATTATAGTACTTTTTCCAACATGATGCCTTTTTAGGTCTATCCCTATCTTATTATTGTGATGCAGTTTTTTAAGTTGTTTCAACATTCCCCATGTTATGATCTTCATGTTATATCATGGCTTATTATTAATGATCCTTTTATTCTCCCTTGATATTCGTATTGTATAAAATGTATTATATTCATCAGTTATTCCTTTTTTATTCCTTTATTGGTATTTATAGCTCACCCATATCTTATGTTTTCCCCTTGATATCTCATATAGTTTTACATTCAAAGGATTATATTAAGCATGTTAATGAGGTTTCAAATAAATCTTGTTATGGAAAATTTTAATAATTTTTATGTATATCATGTTCAATATGATATTTTTTACCTAATTACCAAATAAACTAGACTTATATATCTTTTAGGATGTATTAATTGAAATTATATGTAACAAAAAAAGTATTAATGTGTAATAACAAGGAGGGTTGTTATGGTTGTATCTGAGAAACTTTTTAGCTCTTTTTTGGATTAAGATTAAATAAAAATTGAAAAAGACTTAAGGATAAGACTATGTATAATAATAAATCCCTAAATTTTTGTATGTATAGATTAATTGTTTTATCATCAAAATACATAAACTTCTGGATACTAAAAATGGATGAGGTTTCAGTACATATATACCTAGGAGTAACAAATCTGACAAGGTGTTCGAGGGAATAATCTTGTCAACCTGGTACACGTCAATGGGTCTTAATGTCCACCTATGATGACAATCCTGGGGGATATTCTTAGGAAAAATAATAAGGTCATTGTAAACCAATATTATTGGGAAAAAATAATCTCATCATATTTTATTTTAAGAAATAGATCATCGATAACATATATTAAAGCCAAGAAATTCAGAAGTTAGTAAAATAAATGTAATTTATATATTATCCCTTTAATTTCATTGGATTTCTATTTATGGGATCAATTTTTTAAAATTTCACAACCTTATGTCTTTATTGGATAGTGTAGAACATGATTCAAAAACTGAAATGTAGGTTTATCATATGTATTTTTATGCGTTCCTTCATATCACGAATGTTTAGAAGATCAATTCAAATTTCTTATAAAAACATATAAGTAGAGATGTCAGTGAAAATGGATAATGCACAAATTATTGCATCCTAACTAGATAAATCCTCATGGTCATAATTTTTGGGCTAAACTTCCCAGAAAAACATTTCTTACTCCCTTTGAATTTGATGCAATTCTGGTCATGGACTTTCTTTCCCTATATAGAGCCATCATAAATTTCTGTGATAAGGAAACTACCCTCCATAATTCAAATCAACCCCAATTTTGTACAAGTGAAAATGTGGGGATCGATAATCTTTTTCAAAAATATCTCAGTATTAGATATTATTCCCTTATGAGCAATAATATCTAGTTGAAATGATTGATTCTAAGGAAAGATCCATCCTTGAAGATATTCCTATTGTGGGGGTATAAGATAATGTGTTCCCTGAGTAATTGACTCATCTTCTTCCTATTCGAGAGGTTTAATTATCAATCTACCTTATTCTTGGGGCATTACCAAAATCCAAGACTCTATATTGAAATAATTTTGTGGAACATGAGGATCTAAATAAACAATTTTATGAGAATCTTGATAAAGGGTTCATACACACAAGTTCTTTACCATGGGGGTCACCAGTCCTCCTCATCATAAAGCATGATGGGATAATGCACATTTTCATTGATTATTGTGATCTCAACAAGGTCACAATAAAAGAAAAAGTATATTTTTCCATGTATTGGTGACCTATTTGATTAGCTATGTAGAGAACATTACTTCCCCAAGGGGGATCAGATGTCAGGATATTATCAAGTTAGGCTGAAGAAGGAGGATATCCCCAAGATGTCTTTTCGTATAAGGTAAGGGCACTATGAGTCCAGAGTGATGCTTTTTGGGCTCACTAACATTCCAAAAATCTTCATAGACATGATTAATATATTCATTATAGATTACCTAGAAAAGTTTGTTTTATTTTTAGTATACGATATTATCATATACATAAAAATAACGGAGAATCATGAGGAGCATCTAATCACTATTAAAAAAACCAATGAAAGGATAAGCCTTATTCCAGGTAGAAAAAATGTGTTTTATAATTGAACGAAGTATCTTTTTTTGGTAATATAATCACAAGAAATTGGATATCTATGAATCCTTTAAATAAATATCAATTTAAGGATGGTTGATGGAAACATCCATGAATTATCAGGAGTTTCCTTTTCTTAGATTTGTATTCTCACCGATATGTGAGACTTTTCTCATGATTTTCAAACCCTCTTACCAATCTAACTTCGAAGTGTGTCATGTTTTATTAGAATGTCAAATTGTAGAGAGCTTCAATGATTTAAAAATGGGTCTTATCACTACCCATATTCTCAAAATATCCACTTGTGGGTAACTTTTGGTAATATTCAATGAGACTTAAAAGAAGGGATCGGGCTGTGTATTGATGTAAAATAACCATGTAATTTTATATACCTCAAGGTAGTTGAAAATTCATGTGCAAAATTATCCCACACATGATATGGTGCTGGCAGTAGTGATCTGCATCGTGAAAATTTGGCAGCATTATCTCATTGGGGAGAAGTGTGAAATATATACTGATCACAAAAGTATTAAATATATATTCACACAAAAAGAGATTAATATGTAGCAACAAAGATGGTTTGAACTGGTCAAGAACTATGAATGATCAATTCACCACCATCATAGTTAGGTGAATAAATTGGTGGTTACTCTCAGTATAAAGAATCAAACAATTTTATCATTTATAAGAATTTATAAGTATACAATCTTCTTAGAATTGTAGAGGATTGACATGGGAATCATAAAATAAAGAACATTATCAATCCTTTCATAAATAATTTCTCATCTGTCTCTTCTTGAAAGGTTAAAGGGTTCTTAAAAGTATATTGTGGGTATTTGGAATAGAGTTTGAACTATAATAAAAGAGAAATCCTAAGAGTTTGATGTTAATGAAGAAGGAATTTTGAGATTTTATTCAAGACTAAGTGTTCTATAAAATCCTGAGTTAAATAATGAACTATTGGATGATTCACATAGTTCTACTTTCTCCATTAACCATGGAAACGCAATTATGTATCAAGATCTATGAGAGCACTATTGGTAGGAAAACATGAAGATGGAAATTTCTTAATATGCATCAATGTTCCTGGTGTATCAGAATGTGATGTATGAAAGGAATAACCATAAATGGATGATGAAACCATTAACCATTCCAACATGGAAATGGGAAAATATCCCTTTGGAAGTTTTCATCAGACTTCAAAATAAATCGAGAGAAAATAAGGCTATCTAGGATGTTGTGGATAGTCTTAAGAAGACTATACACTTTATTGTAATTTGATAAGATTTCTCACTGGCTCAACATTCATGGATATAAATTATATAAGTGGTTAGGATATGTGGACAAAAACAATGAATTGTGGCCGATTGAGATCCAATATTCACCTATATGTTTTTGGAAAAGTCTTCATCATGCTCCAAACACTGAGATGAACTTCACTATGCTTATCACCCTCAAACTGATGCCCAATCTAAGTGGACTACCCAAATACTAAAATACATTTTGAGATCAATACTGACTAGCTTCAAAGGAGGATGGGAACGAAATCTTACTCTGTTCATGTTCCCTTACAACAACAATTTTCACTTGATCATCCAAATAGATCCCTTTGAATCCCTTTATTGGAATAAGTACAGATCACTTTCATGTTGGGATAAAGTTGGGGAATGAAAAATTTTAGTTCCTTCAATGGTTGAGGAAAATGGTGGATAAGGTTAAGACCATTCAATAACACATTAAATATGCTCAGATCCGACAGAAGATCTATGCTTATAGTCATCGATGAGACCAAGAGCTTGATGTTGGATACATGTTATTACTATGCATATCTGCATGGAATTTTTTTGGGGATCTAGGAATAATGGAAGTATTATTCCAAGGTACATCTTTTGAGATCCTAGATCACATCTGAGAGGTGTCCTATCGTCTAGTACTCCCACGGACACTCTATCATGTACATGATGTGCTAGATGTTTCCCTCACGAGTAAGTAAATACCATACCCATCACATGTACTCAATCCATAGGTGGAACCATTGGAGAATGAAATTTCTTATAATGAGTATTCAGTAAAGATCATAGATCATAGGGAAAAAGTTATAAAAATTTTGGCAATTCCCCTCATCAAAGAGTTATGGAGAAACCAAAATTTTGAATTAGAATTGTTGGGATTGGTGTAGGTGATGAACAGATTTACCCACATCAGTTTTAGTGTGGGAAAGTTAAATGTTTAAGGTGAAATTATTAAATTGGGGAATATTGTAATGACCTGAACTGTTATGAATAAAATTCCCCTTTCTGATTTAACTAAATATCTTATTGTTATAGAAAATACATGAAATTATTATTTTTTATTTCCACGTGTACTTAAATAATTTTTTTACCATTTCCATTGATAATATATCCATTTAATAGTGATCACATGACTGGTATAAATATTGGGTTTTACAAATCCTTTTTGACACAGAAATATGAGGCGATGGCCCCATCTAGAATGATCACACCTGATAATTCCCATTTATTAGAGCTTCTGGGGGAGATAGTATTCATTGGATTTTCTCTTGACCAATCCCAAGTTGAGATCCAACAACATAATCATGAGTGAAACCATTTATGGTAGAAGTTCAAGCTCATTAAGATCATAGCCCAAAACATGTTCGATGAACAGTCCCATGAAACTCACACCACCACACACCTTACACTTAGGGAATATTCTACTATTTTAAATTTATATGTTTCAAAACCCTATAAATAAAAAATATGTATATTTTTTTTATAATTATGAATATATTTTCATCCTATTATTGTTACTTTTTAAATGATTTTTAAATCAAGAAATGTATTTTTGGTCAATTTTCAAACTCAATTAATTATTTTATGAATAAATGAATATTTTAAAATAAATAATGGTATAATGGAATATTAATATTTAAATAACATTTGTCCAATATTAATGATCATAAAAATTTTAGGAAGTAAAATTTAATTTTTATAATGTTTCAAAAAATGTTATTTTCAAAAAACCATCATTTTTAATAAATATCTATAATTATTTTAAAAACATCTATTAATTTATTTAAAAAATTATTTAGTTAAAATTTATATTATTATTATAGTAATTAAGAAATCGAGATTATCCAATTTTGGATTTTTCATAATTTTCTGGGACAACCAAATTCTCGGGTAAATATTAAATAGTGTATAAATATAATTTGTCTATAATGACATCATAATGTCTTAAAAGTGATGTAATAACTATAATAAATGTGATACAAGACAAAATATTTGTTTTCCCTTTAAAATAATTTTAATTCATGTTTATTTGATTTATTTTGTAGTTCCATTATGAATCCTCCATGACATATACTATATTGGAAGATTTTAAAATCATTTCTTTAAGAGTGTGTGTCACCTCCACATAACCAAGGATAATATTTTAATTAGTTCATCTCTTAGACTTATAAAATTATATAAAAAAATACCCTTTGGAGGAATCCATGGGAAAAAACCATGGTATGGTTTGTGGTTTTGGATATTTTATTATTTAGAATCTAAAACCAAAATAATAAATAAATCACCCTATTTTTCTATATGATCCTAAATAATATACTTTTTATCATCACTATAACTCCATTTAGAACATCCACACACTTTTCTATACTTTCTATATTCCTCCCAAGGCAGTCTAAGCTTTCCGGAATCCCCTCCCAATCCTTTTGATTCATAAATTCAATTAATAGTTCTTTCTTTTATCCTATTTCTTCATGTTTCTTTATTATTTTTTACTTTGTATTTCCAATTAAATATGTTAGGACATGTTTTTAATGTCCATACTACAGTCCATTTCATGTCTAAATTACAATATTTTCATTTCTATATCATAAAAACCTTTTATGAATTTTTATGCGACACTATTATGCTGTTGAAATTGCACCATGATTTTTCATTCCAAAAAAATTATGTTGTGAATACCATTCCCAATTTCTATAATGGGTATTCACATTTATACACATATACTTATTTGATTTTTGACTTAAAATTATTTATTACACACTCTTATATTGTGTAGTAAATAATTATAATCGATTAATCTATGTTGATTGATCTATATTTCTCACTTAAACATGAGAATGAAATCAATGTGATGGATGTTCCCAAAATTATATAGTGATCCAATTAATTGGGTAATGGTTAGTCTTAGAAAACATCATGACTAGAAAGGGGGTTTACCTGATTCATTTATGTCTCATTATCCACAATGATGTATTGTCAGGTTTATCCTTGTCCTATGTTTATGATGTTGTGTTTTAAGTTGTTGCCACATTTCTGTTGTTATGATTATCATGTTATATCAAGACTTCTAATTAATATTTCGTTTATTCTCCATTGAAATACCTATTATATTACATGTTCTATCTTCATCAAGATATTCCTTCTTAATTTCCGTACTAATCTTTAAATCCCACCTCGTAATTATGGTTTCCCCAGGATATCACATACAGTTTTATATTCAAAGGAGTATATTGAGCATATTAAAGAGTTTTTAAATAAAGCATGTTAAGGATGTTTTTAATAATGTTTTTGTATACCATGTTCAATATGTTATATTTTGTACCTAATTCTCAATTAAACTATACTTATTCATATTTTGGTTTTTATTAAGTGTAGTTTTAGGTAACAAATCATGTATAATTGTGTAATAAAGAGAAGGTTTGATATACCCCTCAAGAGTACCAGCCTCCTCATCAGATCGAGGTTCTTCGTGCCCCAAAATAATATCCACATGAATGGAGGTTTAATCTCCCTAAAATGGGGTAGTATCTTCATAGATATGCAACTACTCTGATCCCAAAATAATCACTATAAGATGATTTAATCCCATGGACCCCTCGAGTATGCTTGGATTTTGAGAAGATGTATCCTCAAAATAATTTAATAAAAAAGGGTTATCTCAACCTGCAACAATAATATGGGTAAATTAAACCCTTGTGAATAGATACATAGTATATGAGAAAGTTTGGATGACATTAAAATATAAAACCCCTTTGAAAACCATCTCATACGTGGTTGTTTCACCATTCAACATCTCAAATCCCAATGTTTTAAGGGCAAGATCCACCACCATGGAGCTCTATGTATTAGTTGTAACCTTCAATGTTTATGAATGGTATTCCATAGTTTCATGCCTGGGAGTTATAAAATAATAAAAATGAGGAATTCTATATGAATAATTTATGAAATTTTCAAGGACATAGAAAACTATTGTTAATAGAATTTACAGTTTACCTTTAGGATGACAAGGGATCATATTGTTTATCCATCTATGATAGTGCACCCTTCATTGAAAAGAATATTCCATATATTTGTCAAGAAATGGGGTCCAATAGATGACCAAGAGGAAATAGGATATAGATTTGTAAATATAGGATTTCTTCATAGACTTAACCACTGATCCCTTAGGGAAAAACTCGGGAGTGAAGACTTTATCAGCCGTGGAGGAATCTTCCACTCCTTAGATGGAAGTATCATGGTCCAATTTTGATAGTTCCTAAAGATAATGATAACGTGAATTAATGATTCGATAAAAAAACATACCACGACATCAATCTCATAAGCCTTGGGATTTTCCCCATGATATATCACAATAATTAAATCATCACCATTGATGATTTCAACATAATAAATGGTGACATCACCGCTCTCATGAAGACTATGTATTTTCCAATGAATCCTAGGATTTCTCATCAATAAAATCCTATGATTTTGGGATTGTGAACATTAAATTCTTGATTTAATTCTTCCATGTTGTTTTCCTCCTCCGTATCCTCTCCAAACATGGCTCTTGTTTTACGAGTAAAACAATCACCATCCACAAACCATCTTGCTATAGTATCCATTTTTTCAAAGTAAGAAAACCTCTCCCGGTAGTCGACTTGGGTGAAAATATAGAAAACCCCAACCTCTGTTAGTCCAATCCCATTATTATGGAGACATTATAATATATGAAATATCACATGGGATATCTATATCATATCTATTTCATCATAGATAAAGGGATTCATTGCATCATCATATACCTACAACAAGTAGCGCGACCACTTCCATGGGGCCTCGTGGGACCTTCTTGCTCTTTGTTGATAGATTTAATCATACTAATATATTTTCTTATAAGGTATACTCACACTGATAAACATACCTACTCTAGATGCCCCACTAGATGGTGGAGGAGTGGGAGGCCCCTAAGATCCCTTCATTAATACCATTATTCATTCATGGAACCACTTTCTTATTTATAATGATCCCCTCATGGAAGAAAACCTCTTACAATGTTTTTCCCAAGGCTCATCTAAGGGTCCACTAACCAAATTTTTTTAATATTACTATGTATAGATACTCCACCAACAAGTTATTTCAAAAATTATGGGTGAGATTTATGTTCATATTGACTATTTGTAGAATGATAACCCCCCTATAGGCTTCACTGGTGGACATCCACCACAACTGGTGAATGACATAGTGAAATAAGTCCTCATGAACCTCTATGCACATCTATGTCTAAGGATAATTAATACAACTGTAATGATCATAAAATTTGGATATGTTATATATATCTTAGTAGAAATTGTCATTGATCTAAGTGAATTACACCTTACCTCATAGGGATAATACGTATTGAATTTTCTATATAGTATCTTTAAAATTGTCATCCAATTCACCTAATGGGGTCAGGAGGGGATTGATATTGATGTTGGGACATTTTTTATAGGGTCTGTCACCATTACATCAATTCCTAACATCAACTATACCCCAATGATGTTGAGGATAGTGTATTAGAGGATTCAATTGGAGAGTAATGAAATTCATGAATTCATACCCCCTAATGTGTTCTACGATCTACCAATAGTGAATATAGAATAGACCATAGATCTTTTTGGACATGTATCCCCTCACAACATGGACCAATTAGTGACCAAATCATGATTTTATCTTGATGTAGCAGTTGAACTAGTTTCTGAATACTATGATTGATTCCATCACCATGGTTCGCAGTCCAAATCCCATGCACGAATCCTTGATTGGAAGAAGCCACTCACTCATGAAGGTCCCTAGAAATGCCTTTTATCTAACCTATGGGTGATAATTTTATATGTTTTAACCCCATTCCTTGCACTGAACCTCCTCCATCATCAATCAGTATGATCTATTACACCTTTGATTCCACATTCTATGAGATTTCTTCGGTCATACTATCATCAGAACCATTGACATATTCAAGAATAATCACATTCTTATATTTAAATGGATTTCTTGGTGTAAAAGTTGATGATGGTGCCAAATCGATATTAGTTATCTAGTATAATTTAAACCACCATAGACATCTATTTTTTGTTCAAAAAATATTTCGGTTCTTAAAGTAACTCATTTTATTGAAATTATAACAGTGGAATCCCACTAATGAGTTTTAGGTCTCACAAGTTCATTTCCATCTCCCCTTGATGAAGGTGTAATGTGTAAGTGTCTAGAGACCATCTGCGAAGGAGCTTAGAATAATTCTCTGATTGGTGCTAAACATGAAATTGAGACATCCACACTGCCACATATAATCGTATATGATACGACTCATCCCATAAAATTATCATGGGTTGCACACCTAGTACAACCATTCACATTCATCAGTGAAGTTTCCAACTGACATCAGTTCCAAATATTTAAACCATCTAATCTGATTATTTGATATATTGGATTGTATAATTCCTTAATAGTGGTTTTGAAAACACTCTTCCACTATAGGCTCCCCAATGACTTTTCTGGTTATATTATTGTGGGTGAAAATTTTAGTATCATTTCATTCCCTTTGAGAATGGAAGGTTTTAATTATATTTCATCTTTGGAGAAGGTCATGGAATGACAACCAAAACCATGAAATATAGATCCCGGCAGATGGAGTAACCACATCTTAATGAATTTTAATGTTATAAAGTGGTAATTGGTTACTATGTAGATACAGTTTTTCACCTAGGTTTTCAGGCCCGACAATTACCATATTTTATATACATCCCTCCCAATGATAAGGATTTTAGTGTTTTCATCTATTTCCCCACTCTTACCAGTAGAAATAGCATAAATAGTGGATCTTGAAGACTTATTAGACATTTCTGAAGTAGTTTTTAATTTTTCTATGTTTGTGACATAAAAATGAGCTATTGCATTAATAAATGACCTTCTTTCAAGAAATATCATGATGGGTCTGTTATATTTTTTCACAAAAATGTAAAATGTATATCATTTAATAAGGGTCTCTAATATTATTCTATATATGTGAATAATTGTGTAAACATCATTGATTGATATATTTTTAGTTCAAAAATAGTTTTTGAGTCGTGTGTAAGAGATATAGGATGTAGAGAAAGAATGTTAGGTGGTCATACTTGAGTCCCCCTTCCCTATATATAGGGGTGGGACTGCCTCAGATGCAAACACATGAAACTGAATTCCATGAACTATCCCCTAAACACATGGTATAGTAGAAATTTCCAAAAATTTATCATTTCTCTCATCATTAAACCCTCTACTTATTCATTGGTGTCAATTTTGGGGGGCAGTGGTAATGAAAATACATCTTGAACCATAAAATACGCGATATTCTCAAGGAAAGGGTAAAATCATCCCTGGAGAATATTCTGAAACAACGTCTGTTATCACAATTATATTTTCTAATTTTCTCAAAAATACCAATTGTGGATTGAAACTCAGTTATACAGGAAAAGTTATGCTAAATGATTAAAGTTATAAAGGCACTGAAAAGTATTTTAGAAAGATTTTTTTTTTGTAAATTTATTATAGTTTGGGAAAACTCTTTTATATGGATTGTTGAATTATAATGTTTATGTGAAATGGGAGCCTCCCATGATAATAATACCAGGGAAATGAAATGAGAGTCATGAAACCCAGTGATGATTGACATGGGATAAAAAGAATATAGTGTACCTAGTCATTCATGGTCCCAGAACTTGATCTATGACAGGGACAATGTTGTGTGACACAGTTCCCTAGGAGGTTGAAATCTCTATAAATAGAGCACCACCCCCCCCCCTTCAGGATGAACCTTGGGAAGATGAAGTGTCACTCTCTCTTTTTATGAACCATATCTTTTATGAACCTCACATAACCAAATCCTCTCGTGGACTACCATAGGTTTATATACTATCATACATCCCACTCTTATTCCCTAATTCACTTTTTCTTCTGTTAGATATGACATCACACAACATCCCTCGATGGTCAATGACATCATAGAAGATTAAATTCCGTCATGAAACTCTAGAATTAATGTATTAGAAAATATTCTTCAAAACTATGTCCCCAATATCCATTTCTCCCCCTTATACTAGATCCCATTCTTTAAGCTACTTCAATGATTTGTGAAACCCAAAACTTGTGCAACGAAACCTCTTGGACCCCTATTCAATGCCTCCTTCTAGCAAATCTATTTACATTCAAATTGAGTACTCATGGTACCCACACCCAATCAAACCTAGTCCTTTCATGAAGACATCATCTAAACGGCTATTATTAAAGACCATTTATCCCAATAACATTACACCAAGAATATAATGGGAAACCTAATACCTTCAAACCATTATTCCACTCGATGATCATAGGATGAATCCTTATATTCATATCTCCTACCACCTTAAAATGAAATGAGAACATCCATGTATAGGTTCCAAAACGAAAATTAGAGATATAAGACATTAAATATTATATCACAACTTCTATGATGTATAAATTAAATATGAATTAAAAAAAATTGAGATGTAAAAAATTAAACTTCATAAAAACATGGCATATTTGCATGACATTAAAATATTCAACAAAATCCTCAACAATTAATATTATATTGTATCCTTATCCTATATGATGAAAAAACAATTCCTCTTGTTATAGACATGAAATGAGGCCATCATATTTTGGGAATATTCTATGCATTATCCCAACAACATCTCATACATTATATTATTTCACAACACACGAATCCTTACCACATGATGTTAAACTGCGTAGAACATTCTTATCACATTACCTTAAACTATGAAATCGAACTATGTGGGGTTTAACACCTATCTATTTATAGGGTATATAGAATGCCTCTTAAATGATTAATTCTAATATTACTAGAAATTTCTCTCACCTCATGAAGAGGAAACTCTAAAAATAGACTATATTTCATGTGTATACAAACCCTCTTATAATTCAAATTAGTGGATCCCATGAGACATCACCATCATGCCATGATTTTATCCTATTGATGGCCCAGTATGTGACAAGTGTATATGGTAATCATGCACACTTTACATTAAACCTATGGTTGACACATTCATGACAATTGTGCATAGGACTACCTATGCTAAATCTAATCATGTGAAGAGCACTCACTCATTATTAAACCTTTGACCCTACCCGATGCATCCAAATCACATCCTCAAGTGATGAACTTGGGGTGACTTAGGTGATGAGACTATGAATTGTATATGATGAGAATAAAATATCCCCCACTTGATGATAATCCATAGTCTCTAATATTTTTTATGATCATTATATGTTTTAGGTGAGGAGCCTAGGAATCCTTGTGTGATATATAAGACCCCATCCCTGGTATCATAGAGTTAGAGGTTAATTTATTATAGGGTAACGAGGTATAATCAATTTCATCCCAATGGAGAGAATAGTTTGTTATTCATAGTAATAGGATACATAATTGAATTATATAGTACATTTTAAAGCATAATACAAAATAGTATTTTCTTTGAAAAAACTATTATTCCCTCTAAAATTTCCCTATATATCAGTAAAAATACATTTCATGGAATCATATAGAAAAGAGGCGAAATAATGTTGTGATATTAGATTCTCATGAAGGTTATGAATACTGTAGAATCTAAATATGGTATACATAATATTAAACGGATAATTGATTATCAATTAATACTATATAAATAATACCATGATCTTGAATCTTATTCATGGATATCATACTAAATCAAATAATCACATGGATTTTAATTACAAATTTCATGTTTTTGGAATGATAATTCATGAAATATAAAATAATTCATCATGACATCATCTGTGAAATCACATAATACCATCAAGTCCTTATGTGATTTAATCTATACAAATGGATACGACTTTAGCAAAAACCCAATATAGTTTGTATCATGAGACCTACCAATGCATATAGGGGATATTATAGGATTATACCATCACATACTAAGTCCAATAGATTATTCATATGAATGGGGAGAAACATAATAAATTTAAACATTCATATTTAAAAACTAGCATACAAATGGTTAATACAATCCCATAATCGTAAACCATTAATAGTAGTATGGAGAATGGTGTCAAAATAGTAAACCACCGTTCAAACTCATCATAAACCATCCAATAAAATATTATAGAATTTATTGTAAGAGAATAACCAATGTAAATAATTAATTGAAAATTTATGTTAACATATAAGAAACTATCACTGAAATATTCAGAAGAAAAGTACCTTTTTCACTTTGAAATCACTAATTTTTTTAAAAGTTACCCAATAATAAGGGAAAATAATTTCTTTTAAAATAATATTAAAAATTTATAATGGAATTATGAAATAATATACTTTTCGTGATAGAACGAAATTTTTTTCATGTAGTATAAGTTAAAAAATAATTTATTTCACACTTTTGTAAGAAGCATGAAATTGTATGTAATTTATAAAAGTATAGGAAGATTACATTTAAAATATCTAGTAAAAAGTAAAGAAAGAGTAAAAATGAATTTAAAAAATAAATTGGGATTATGAATAATAATTGAAAATATATTTAGAAAGCATGGACATATAAGATATATATTCTTTATTTGAGACTTGAAAATAAACAATCTTGAATAATGATACGGCTTTGAAAGAAACCCCAACCACTTTGTTAATGTTTGAGTCATAATCCCTATGAAATAAAAAAAATAAGATGGATATTTATATCCCAAAATATTCTTAATAAGAATAATAATATATATTTAAGGGTATTATACACACCACGGAAAAGAAACATCTGGTTAATAAGGCATGTGTCCCATAATGTTAATAGTGAGTTGAAAATCCCTTACCTCGGGTTTGACATCCTTCACATGTGTTAAAACCTTATTTATAATAAATATATATTTATTATAAATATATCAAATAACCATATTAATATATATATAATATGATATATCAATTAATTATAACATTTTATAATCCATTTAATAAAAATTCATTGTTGAAATCATTATTCTGTGTAATAATTGATTTATTTACCATTAATGTTTAGGGTTGGTAGTTTCGATCCTTTTACATATATAGTGGTTCCATCATCTCCAAAATATTAAACATGTCAAAAATATAATTTATATTCATTATATACAGATTCATGTTCATCCATTAAATTTATAGATATACAAATGAATTACACTATTCATGATGATGTGAAGTCATATGTATGCATGAACATTGTGTTCACCTTTCGATTGATGAAATCAATGAATAGTAAATAATAATTCTAATTTATAAAATATTAATTTTATTATATAATCTATATTTATATATATTCATTAAGAATGAACTAATTATCATCAATAAATAGTGTAAATGAAAAATGAGTCCCATTGCTTCATGAAGATGGTAGGTCATATGTATGCATGAGAGACATTATCATTTTCCAACTGACCGGAATGTAAAAATATATGTATGTGATATTATAGCTACCGAAACATATTTATATCATAGGTATAATTTTTACTCATTATTAATATATTTATAACCATATAAATTTAATGGTGATGAAAAATAAATTACACCTCTTTGTGGAGATGATAAACTGTATGTATACATGATTGATGTTTTATATTTTCATATAATGGAAAAGAGACGAGATATGGTTTTACCAGAATAAGATTTATGTATCAATATATATATATATGGTACTAGATTGATTATTTTAGGATATTTACAACACATGAATAGGAATTTGAATAAGAAATACACGTGACAGAGTTTATAAAGATGATTACCTCCTATTCAGTGGGCTACCGTTAGATCTATTATTAAAAGAAAATGTGGTTTATTGTTTTAAAGGTACAAAATCTTATGAATGTGGATTATGTCACTTATAAGAGGAATGTGAAGGGTATGGTTAAGAAAGAAGTCTCAAAATTGTTTAATGAAATAATATATTGGGTTTCCTTATATAATTAAGGATAGAGGCACCTTTGGATAATTAGAAATATTAAAATATAATAAAACTATTCTACAGCCAAATGATTACAAATTTTAATGAATTAGAATAAAAAATGTCAAAGGTTAGAATTAAATCGTCCAATAAAATTTATACATGTTTTTATATCATTTTAATAATTATGTATTCTATTAACCACCTCGTTAATTTTTTTGACATTAACCGTGATAACAAATATTTTAATTACAAAGGGATAAAAATTTCAGTAACTAATGGAAAAGTAACACATAAATGGAAAATCTACTCTTTTGTACAAAATATTACATTCTTATGTCTAATTTTTTATTTTTATTCATTTTTAATAATTTAATATGACACTATTTAAAATAATAACATTAATTTTAAATTTGACATTATTTATTTAATTTTACTTAAAATATATCATGAAAATAAGGGAAATAAAATATTATTCTCTAAAATGTATAGAAAATTCGATATAGTTCTAGGATATTTTTACTACACATTAAATATTTCAAATTATACTAATTTTATCAATTTTATTTTATTTTATTTTATTTTTCTAATAATTAACATATTTATGAGTCAACATTAATTAAGAATTTATGGTAATTATTTCTTTATCAAACATTAAAAATAAATTACCATGATGAATATTAATAATTTATATTTTAAAATAGCATTCATAACTCACAATATCCTTTAGTTATGTTCGTTTTAATAACATTATGGTTATTAATAAAATAAATGTGACATTTTTTAATTTTCATTATATAAAAAATTATTAAGTTCATAATCTCATTGAAATGAATAAATGATTAAATAATTTAATTTTCAATGAATATAGATTAAATTAACTCATCAATTAAAATTTAGGAAATTTTTTAGGGTCATTTGTTATTCTATCACATTTTATTTTTAACCTTAATTAACCGATTTAACCTTTACTGTAGTAACAGAACTTATTATCATTACAAATCCAAATAACAAAAAATAAAAGAGGCCTATTTTGTAAATTAGGATCCAATGATTCTAACTATTGGATTCATTATTTAACATTAAATATCAATAAGTTTTGTAAATTAATTTATTATTAAAATAAAAATTGTGATGGAGAATAGTTTTTTAGAACAATTTGTTTGAAGTATAAAGATGTTTTTATACCAATTTTAATTATGAAATTTATTAAAACAAATATAATATTTTTATTTATAGTTTAATGAAACTAATTTTTAGTTTTTAAAATTTTTACAATAAATTATAAATATGAAAATGGTTGAAACAAAAATAAACATTTCATTGAAAATCTGTATTTTCACTATTAAATGGAAAATAACTCTTTTCAGAAAAATAAAAAAATTCACCCTATCCTAATTTTTGTATACTGATTTAAGGAATGATATTACTTTTATAAAATAAAATTTTTAAATTTTCTTGAAATTCATTATAAAAAATTTTCACAATATAAATTAAATCCATTTCTGAAAAAAAATAGATAAAATAATTATATTGAAAATTTAGAACTTATCTCATAATAATTAATAAATGAATATTTATTTAGTATATAAGGTCCCATGAACACATAGTCTAAACCATTATAATTTTTTTATCTCTGTTTTGCTCAAGGGATTTGAAGAGTAAGTTTAGAGGTGTTAGATTTTGAAAATATTGAGGTTGGGAGAAAACAAGACGTGTAAGGGGTTTTCAAATTGTGTATGTGTAATTCACTTCTTGTTAATAATTGTTTATAAGGTGATTCATGATGTGTATTTATTTTATATCAATTAGTTCACGGTGATTCTATTTTCTATTAATTGATGCCCGATTTTTACACGAAATTTATGCATTACACGTTGTGTAAATACCATTTCCAGCACACCAATAAAGGGTTCGGGCACTCAGGTTTTCTCCAAACCCTACAGTTGTCTCCTGATTCCAAGCAATCAAGAAGCCCTATTTTTTATTTTGTGGATTACTTCTATGGGGATTTATAATTGGCTTTACGTCTTCAATTTGTGGGGATCCATGGTGATCCAAGGTACATTATTCTTCCATTTATTGTGGTTTCTCCAACATATTTACCATTTTCATCCCATTTAATTTACCATGTGATTGATCATGATCTCTCAGGTTTTTTATGTGGTTTTATTGGAAATTGGTTTTTTCGGTCATGCCATGTAATTCTTGGATGGATATATCTTCTTGTAGGAGAGGTGATCAAAGATCCGCAATATTGGTATGTTCTCTAGAATAGATCCTTCTTGATTTTGAGGTTGGTGATTAGATTGTTCTATATTTATTTATTAGAAATCATAAATTGATAATTTCTTATCATTTTAGATAGAAATGTAATTAACATAAAAATTAATTAAATTAGATTAAATAATGTCATAGTAATTGTTTCTTGAAATTCTTTATACGATAAAACTAGGTTTTCACTTCATTTTCATGATAGTGTGATATTTATTAAATTATTTGTTACCATGTTCTTATGCATGGAGGATCACGATAAAATATATAGGAGATATAAATTTTGAATTAATTAATAACTAATTGGGTAATGAAATTGAATAATTTTCATGTTATAATCTGTTTTTTTGTCATTTGATGTTGATAAAATTGATACATGTCTAAATGTTAAATGAATTAGTTATTCTGTGGGATATTAAAATTGGTTAATTAACTTGAAGCATGATATTGATTATTGGTAATAATAAAATTCATGTCAGTTTAGAATGGTACTTCATTGGGTTTTTTAAAACCAGATTAAATTATAAGACCGTGTTTTCCCTTTGATATTTTGTTATATAGTTATGAATAAGGTTTTCTATAGTTAGAACATGTTGCATATGAATCGAATAATTTAATATGGAATAAGTAATAGTTGTTTGATAAAGAAAATTACTAGGAATGAGTTTCATGTTAGCTTGAGAAGGTGGAGCACCTTGTTTTGTATCCATGGGAGGTTGTTTTTGTGTGAAGGACAGATGTATTGTTTTAGGGCCTAGATTGCCATGTTGGCCATTCTTTTTTTTTCTTACTACTTTTGTGATGTGAAATTGTTACAAGACTTGTGATTTAATCCTAGTATGGATGCTCTAGTTATGGATTTTGTGATATGTTGTGGGAAGGCTTGTAAGTAATGTGATCCTGGGATGGACGAGCCTAGGGTGGTTCATGAATATGTGGGCGGGGGTCCCAAATGATGTTGAATCAGTTGGAACTTGTTATGGAGTGAAACATCAGTATATGCATGTGGGTTTCAGGGATGGAATCAGATGTGATGGAATGGATTGGAGTACGGAGTACTCGATAAAGTGATAATGAGAGCTGGTATGCTGACTTGTTAATCTATTTAATGGTTGAAGTCTAGGTTTCATGTTTTATCTACATTCCTTTCCCCACTACATGAAGTAGTTGGAGTTTCTTTCATTAATGAACCCTCCTTATGGTAGATTAATAAGGTTTTTGTAGAGTACCAAAATTATAGAATTATTTTAATAATGATTGAATAATTCTTAATACATGGGTTTTGTGTTAGTGGAGTGAAAATATTAAAAGATGATAATCATGATAAATCATGTCCCCTATTTTACTATGTCTTCAGGGAATCAAGAATACTCTGATAATTAATGTGATATAATTTGGAATGATGTTAATAGTTAATTAATGGATAAATATTTAATTAGTTTATGGAAAATGATAAAAAGAAAACAAGTAATTTAATGTATCTCTATCAAATGATTTTATTCTTATAATAAATATGGTTTTAGTAGATGAATCTTGGAGTCTGAGATACGTTACACATATTTGAGTCCTAGACTAGGTTATTATTTTAGTGTGTTTGTGAGATATATTATATAATGAGTATTCTATAATTATATACTCTTCTCCACACTTGTTGGTTAGGTAAACTAATTCCTAGTGGGCTATGGGAGGTTGTTTTCTCCAACATCTCGGTGGGAGGATAGATGGATGACAACCCCCTATAGTCCCTCTCTCTTCTATTAGTAGTTACTTTGGCTTCAATGAATGAATGCTAGTTTCCCCGTATATGTGTGCATATGGTTATAATGTATGGTGGCTATTTAACTGACATGTATTGTCGTATATAGTATCAAAATTATTATTATAGTAATGAATAATATATGTTGTGATGGATTGAGGTACTTACTTGGTGTTTGGGATGTTATGGTTTTTGGTATAATACCCAATGTAAGAAACATTCCATACGGGCTATGGTTGAATCTAAATAACACTTGTTTATAATATATGGTGATTTGATATGTGATAGAATGATGATGTGATGTATGGTGTTCATGTTGTGATGGTTTTCCCTAGAATTTTCGGGCTGGACTATTTTGGAGGGAGATGCTACGGATGCATGACATTGTGAAAGAGTGTAAAGATTGTGGGGAAGCAGGAGAAGGTTACCCATGATGTTTTATTATTATATTATATGTTCTATTTTATGTGATACATGGAGGGAGTTATCCATGGTGAGGCTGGGAACTTAGTATACCTATTTGGGTGACATTTTGGTTTCATTATTATTTATTGTGCATTATCATTTTTTCATTGTCTATTGATTGAGAGGCACCATGGGGATCCTAATGAGTATACTATTATTCTCACCCAAAACACACATATATATATATACTATTTTTTAGATCCATTAGAGTAGTTCATGATCGTTATAGATATTACTAGCCCATGGTATTGTGAGAGATGTTTCAGCTTTGTGGTCATTGTCATCTTTAATTTTTTATATTTTTAGTTTCTTTTTAGTTTTATGAGTATTATATGTCTTTTAAATTTTCCACATGGTATATATTTATATATATATTTTTTTTTATTAGGTGTTGGATGGTTAACATTTTTTTCTCTATGTTCCACATTTTTCTCTTGTGGGAAATGCCCCCCACATGCATGTTTATTATACTGTCTGTGTTAGTTACCCACCCGAGGCCTATTGAAGGTAGGACATGGGAAGTCAGTTTCTATCTCCCTTGATGGGGTATCTTTGTGGGGAGAGGTTCATAATAGATTGGTATAAATGTTTCAGGTTCATGGCATTGGATGGATTTTGGAGTTAGGCACATGTGGGTTTTCTTGGGTTGGTAGGGGAATGGTGTAAGCTAAGTTTATTCGCCGATGTAAACAAGGGATACTGGTAGACACATAGGTATTTAGGGGCATCTATGATATAATGAACCTAAAATTATATTTTATGTGATTACTAAATGAAGTGGTACTAGTTTCATGGTAGAGACCTTGGAAAAGATAATTCATCATTATTCTTTGCACATATGTTTAAAGTGGGTAGACCTTTGCATTGGTTAAACCCTAAAACAAGATAACAAAAGAACTAATTAATTAATGTTATATATTTCATATTAAATTTTTATATGTCTAAATGTTTTTTCTTTTTTCATTCATGGATTTATGTTGACATACTTTTTAGTTTCGCATCGATGATGTTCAGCATGATGTGCCAAAATATCACCATAGAGTAATGGTTTTCGACGAAGATACCTGGAGGAGGACAATCCATGATTTTCAGTGTAAGAACCTATAGAGTTATGATTGATTAATTTTATATTTATTCACAAAATAATTATTAGTAGAGTATGAGGTAGCATTATATAATATTGGTGATTCAAAGGAGCAATATTTTTCATTAGTTGTGACGATCTAGCGTGGAGTAGTGAGCCAATGGTGGTTCTTGTTCCTTAGTGATTTAGAGAGTCATTATTCAATTGGGGGATATTCTGATACTTTTTCAGAGTTTGGTTTACATATTTTATTTATATTATGTCCAATCCCAATGATATATTTACCCACAGTCATCGGAGTTCCAATGGGTGAGATTTCGAGAACTATTTTAGGACCTTCTATGATATGATTCAGACCTATTTTTTGAGGAGTTTCCCAGAGCAAGGAATTTCTAGGATTATTTCTTTAGAAAGATCTAGTTCTACATCAAAAAATTTATATTGAATACGTGTTTCAAATTGATATAAATAAAAGATGTTATTGAGAGGATTCTAGCCAGAACTAGTTCGTCATAAGAGGGGAGTTTTTCCTCACGAAGAAGTGTTTTTATCCACAGAAAATAATCTTCAGGATAGAAGAGATATCAGTTATCCAGGAAAGGTCCCATTTATAATATACTCATTTATATGCAGGAGAATGATCTTAGAAATATTCCATGGGTTCAGATGCATACTTCTTTTGTGGAGGCTGTGGTCATCAGTAGTGAGAGTGCCTGATCATTATGAGCAGTGAATTTTCACTAGGTGATCTGTTTCTAGTTCCTCCATTGAGGTAATTTTATCCAAGGTAGAAGAAGTTGGGTGCTCTAGTCTGGAATCAATATAGGTGATATGGGTTAGGTTTTATATATCCCTAAGATGAACCTCTCCCTTATGGAGTAATGTGTTATAATACTGGTGGTCCTCAGTATGGTTAGAGGGGCTATAGAGTAGGTCTTTATTATCTTCATGATTTAGAATACATAGTACAAGGAATTACATTTATTTTTTGAGGTATATTTTTATTTTTTTTAACATCGTTACATTTTCTTTTTGATTCAGGGGAAATGAAATACTAAATATTAGCTACCCAATCTATGGATTTAGACTTTAGGTAGAGAGGATTTCGGTGCCAATGGCCTTGACTATAACAATTGGAGGTCCGGATAAACTATATGAAGTATATAGTTACTTGAGATATTTTCACGGTAGCACCTCACTTTGGGTGAATTATTATATTTATGAATATATCCATATGATTTCATCCTTGATAGAGATTGTTTATAATCAATTTAGGCTCTCATGGAATTCTTCCTAAGGCAGGTTGTGTTTTATAATGATGATGGATACCCCAAAGTGTTTTTCGGCCATTGAGACCCTAATATTGGTTAGAGTAGTGTTCCAACATTTTCACACATTATGTATGAGATAATGTTGAGTTTTTCATAATTTCATCAGTCTATTATTCCTAGGTTTGTAGTATAGTATCATGATATTTTTCTAGAGAAATTTGTATAGTTACCCCTTCATTAGGAGAGTGGGTTTGGGATTGAGAAACAACTAGGCGTGTCTCTAAAGTCAATTTCATTGTATATGACAACTCTTTTAGAGTTCTGAGTGATGGGAGTATAGATCCATTATCTACTACAGTGTGGTTTTATTAGGCCTAGTGTTTCACCTTGCGGTGCACTAGTTTTTTTCATGAATAAGGATGATGGTAGTCTGCTGCTTTGTAACAATAATCATCACTTTAACCAAGTTTGTGTGAACAATCACTATCATATTCCATGGATTAAGGATTTATTTGATCAATTTAAGGGGGAATATTGGTTTTCAAAAATTGACCTTTGATCAGAATATCATAAGATGTGGTTGAAGGATGAGGATATTTAGAATAATTATTTCTCTTGTCTCCATGAGCATTATTAATTCATTTTAATACAATTTTTTGTGTATAATTATCCATCATTGTTCATGGGTTTAATTAATTTTTTTATCATATAGTTATTAGATAATTTTATGGTGTTTTTCATTTAAAAAATCATTGTGTACTCTATGTCTGAGGAGGATTATACAGAGCATTTGTGAACTGTTTTTGGAATATATTTTCTTGATCAGATGTTTAACGAGTTGTAGAAGTCTGAGTTTTGGTCTCACAGAATACCATTTGTGGGGATTTCATATACTAACAGGTAGTTGATGAGGATACATAAAATATAGAGTTAGTTGTGTCTCTGGCATCCCCCAAAACAGTGTAAGAGTTGATAAGTGTTCTTGGTCTTGAAGGCTATTACTAGAAGTTCATAGCTGGTTTCTCCTAGGATGTGACTCTTTTGACAATATTAACATGAAAGGATCAATAATAAAAATGAAATGAAAAGTTTCAAGTATCTTGTGAGTTCTTGGAAGTGATTTTGGTTATTTCTTCAACACTTTTTTTGATGGTATAGGGAGTTCAATTTTAGTTTTTCTATGTCTATTCAAATATTATCTTGAGTTGAATTCTGATATTGAAAATATTGTTTGATTATTATGGATTTTTAAAGATAATACCCAAGAGAATGAATACACCACCCATGATCTCGAGTTGGAGTAATTTTTGATTTAATTTTTGTTTTGGAAATATTACCTCATCAGTGAATGTTTTGTTGTTTTCAGTAATCATAAGAGACTATGGTATGTATTCTCCAAGCATGACATGAATGTGCATATGTGTTAGTGGATGAAGCTATTTTCAGATTATGGTTATCGAATTTCATATATTCTAGGAAAGTGAAATGTTATGGTTGATGTGCTGGGAAGGAAGTCATGTCATGATGTTGTATGAGAATTTGAGATTCCTAGAGTGTGATGAAAGAAACCTCAGTGATGAATCTTGATAATAGGGGGTTTTGAGTATAGGTTGTCTTTTACAGTTGATAGTGTTCTCGTCATTGGTGTAGTAGGTGGAGGAGTCCCATTTGGGGAGCTATAAGGTGGAGGTTTGGATGTACTGAGTTGTTTTTGGTGATACCCCAAATGGTTGGTCTGAGGATTGACAATACTAAGTGTTATTTTAGGGATGAATATTCATTCCTTTTTTGATGTGTGATGTGGTTATCTTTGAGTTCTATATATCAGATATAGATGTAAATCATATCGTGAAAAATATTTAATGATTTTTTATCGGTCATTGTTTATGAAATGGGTTGAAGCATGTATTTTCAGTGTTTATTTCAAAGTATTTGGTCTTCAAGAAGGTAAAGGTTGAGAATCTTGTTTCCAGTGGTTTTTGCTAGCTATTAGATGTTCGCCAGTTGAAGTGGGAGGAAATATTAATGGACTCAATTACTTTTTTTCCTCAATATCAGTAAAAATATGATGTTATAAGGGTGATAGTGGATTGTTTGATAAAATATTCCCACTTTAAAGTGATCAGGAAGTCGATCTTACTGGTGGATTTGTTTAGGTATTATCTAGAGTAGGTTGTGTGACTCCATGATGTCTCTAGGATGATAACCATGGATTGAGATCCATATTTTACCACTATAGTATGGAGATATATCGAGAATTATTTTGGTTCTCCATTAATCATTAGCACTAGTTTTCATCCATAGATATATGGTTAGAAATATGGGAGTTAGAGTTTATGGGCTAGAGAGATGGGAGACCATCTCTCTCTAGAATCCTTTGACGAACTAGGGATCACGATCTAAATCTTCCCCCATAATCGCAATGAACAACTTCTTCCTCACACCTGGGAGAATTCAATCCCACCATTTCTTGGATAAGAGGACCTATAATATCCAAGATATTAGAGATATGAATAATATGGCATCCCCTCTAGAAGATATTGCGAGTCACAAATCTAATGGAAGAATAAGAGGGATCTCCTTCCTCGATGCTCTAAAAGGTATAGATCTATCCAAAAATACTCTTTTGAAGCCTCCATCATGAAAGAAATTTTATGGTGGAAATTTCTTAGTTGAGGCTGATCTTGAGCCACTTCAAAACCATATGAAACTATATAGATTTTTTATTATGGGTCGCACCTCATATCTTAAGGGTGATAAGCCTTGGAATTACTCTAATATTGAACTTTGAATCAATCATTGTTGGGGCTTCACCATTTAGAAACTAATTCCAATTAGACATAGTAATTTTCATATATTACTCAAATCGCAATAGGAACTAAATCGGTTCTGGAAAGTAAGAAACATCAATCTTATACATGACCTTCTACGAATCTCAGAATGGGACCAAGACTTTAATTCGCACACTCAGAAGAAACAAATGTCAAATATTTGGATTTAGTTGTAGGACTTAATTGATTTTTCTGGAATCCTATGATCCTGAATGACATACTATCATGTGTAGGTACCCCTATTAAGATATATTGATGCACACTTAATGAAGAATTATAATTATTTCCTAAGGTTATGGGGGAAATCAACCTAGAATCTAAACTTCTGACTATAGTTAATTTTAATACAAATGATTAGAAAATAGAATTTCAAATTGTGTATGAATGAAAACCACCCTTTAGTGAATATTGTAAAATAGTTTTCATTCAATTATTAATTCTAGGGTGGTAAAAATTCAAGATTTCCAACCAAAGGAAAATGAGTTGACTGAGGATAAAAACAAAAGAGGAAAGGCTATTGTTATTGAAAAACCTAACCCCCTTAAGAAGAGATATGAAATCTGGGAAAGGAAATTAGTCCACTGAAACAATATATGTGACAACATGGGTCAGTCATGGACCGATCTAGTTGAAATTGAAAAAACTGATAGAGTTGAGTAGGATATTTTAAATGTAGTTGAAAAATTGGTTGTTGAGGTTTTTGTTCAATATGAATAATAAAAGGAGGAGTATGAATTTTCCAGTACAAAATAGGTTCTTGCTCCGAGTTCTTTGAATATTTCTAGCATCATCATACCACAATAGATACAAATCGGTAACCATAATTCATGTTCTTTCTCCCACTCTTATGAATTCAATAAAGGCAAGAAGGTTGAAAATCATGATTAACCTTCTTCTCCTCACTCTGGTTTGAATTTTTTCTCTCAACATGTAACTTCTACTGCACCTTACACTCTCAACAATGTCACCAATTACTAGATTGAGTCTGGTAAAGGGGGAGCACACTCAATGATTCTTCGGACTTGGTCAGGGAGGGTCATCTTCCACAACCTTCAATTTATTCCGATATTACAATCAAAATGGTGGGAAATTCTGGACTGACCTACTTCCCCTTGGTTAGCACAAGTATGGATACCAATGCAGTTAACATGAAAATTTAAATGGTCGTGACTATAAAGGGTGTCGGGACTAGACTTTTCACAACAGGTACAATCTAAAAAATGAAAATATATAGGCACACATCGTATTCTTAATGATAAATTACATGCTGATAAAGGTAATTGTTCTCGTGATTCCAATAATTCATCGTTGAATACTATTAATGTTAATGATTCCTCTAAAAAAGATAGTAGTGATAGTCTTCTTAATAATACTGTAACCACATTTCAAAAAAATTATATGAAAAATATTTCTATCCCTTTTCCTTAATCTAAAGGAAACATGAACAAAAACATAATCCCAAATACATTTAAGAAATCCCATAGATCAACTAGGAAAACGGGCTCAGATGGTAAGAAAAATAGGAGTACTAAATCCAAATTTTGGTTTAAATGAAGATTTTATTTTGGAATTATTAGGGTATTTCTAACCCTAACACATTTATTTTTTTAATGAAATTTCTTAGTATTAATCGTCATTTTATGTTTTTCCATTTCTGAACCAAAGATCAAATTTTCATCAAAACTTCTACAATTCCATTGTTTTGGTTACTCTTTCCTCGGTACAAGCCATAATAATTCCAATAATGAAACCCTTTGGATCATTTCTCTTTCTTTGTTGAATAATATAAACATATTCTTCATCTCTGATCAAATTATCAAATGTGATTTATCAATTGACAATATCCATCTCTTATGTTCCTATTTTTATGCTAAAAATATGTATCAAGATAGGATACCTCTTTGGTAGGATCTCTCTAATCTATGTTCCAACATACATCACCCCTGGTTTTTCATTGACGACATTAATGCTATCCTGGATACTTGTGAGAAATTGGGACCATCACACTCTAATATATCTATGAGATAATTTTAGGATACTTTTTAAAAAAACAACCTTATTGAAATCACTCTCAATGGTGACAAATATACTTGGTATAGAAGACAATATCATAGAGTTTTCGGGAGTAAATTGGATAGAGATATCATTAATGATCAAGATTTAGAAAATTGGGACATGATTTCAATCACAAAACTCCACAAAAATTTAGTCTGACCACCATCTTATAATGGTAAATATATCTTGAAAAACTATGAAACATACTCTTCCCTTAAAATTTAATAAATCCTGTTCTGTGGACATAAAATTTTATAATCTTATTAAAATATTTTGGTCCTCTATGACAAAATTCAGTGACACTTTTTCTTATACTTTCAAACTCAATCTTCTCTAATAAATCATAAAAGTTGTAGGAGTGTAAAAATATAGAAAATTAATCATGACATATTGATTCTTTAGAATGAAATCCACCTACTCCAAAATAATAACAACAACTCAGACTTTTCTTCTGATCAGACCCATGAGATTAACATATCAGTGAAACTGAAATCTTTCATTTCCTTTAAGGACAACATGTGTAAACACACCTTCAAAATAAAATGGATATATGATGGTTATAGAAATACTAAATTTTATAATTCTCTTAAAAAAGTTAGAAAATCCTACAGACCTTTAACCTCTCTCAAAGATGGAGACAATATTCTAGATAAGTATGAAATCATTTCTAATAGTGTTATCTATTATTTAGAATATGAATTTAATGGACCTTTCATCAACATGACATTATTCCTAATTTGGTGATTGAGGAAGATAACAATTTTCTTTTAACCATTCTTCTTGATCATGAAATTAAAGACACTGTCTTTTCCTTGAATCCTGATAGTGCCACGGGGCCTGATGGTTTAAATTATGGCTTCTTCCATGAATACTAGGATGTCATTAAACATGATGTCTCCAAAAAAGTGAGATATTTCTTTCTAGTGGTTTTCTGCCGCATGGGTTAAATGTGAAATTCCTCACTTTGATTCCCAAAATTGAAAATGCCTCTAGGATTTGCCTTTTTTGGCCAATATCCCTTATCAAAACCCTTTATAAAATCATTACTAAAATTCTTGCCAATAGAAATTCTAGAATCACTGAAAAAATTATCTCTGGGAATCAATTTGGTTTCATTAATGGAAGACCCATCCAAGACAGCATTTGTCTTTCCTCTAATACCACAAACACATTAAAAAAATATAGGTTGTAATATAGCCATTAAACATGATATGTGGAAAGATTTTGATACCATGGACTATAAATTTATCTTTAATTTGATTCAAGGTTTTGGCTTCAATAAATTCTTCATAACTGAAATGTGAACCTTGTTCCACTCAACCTCTATTTCCCTCATAAAAATTGGTTCTCACATAGTCTATTTTAAATTAAATAAAGGTGTCTGACAGGGTGATCCCCTATCATCCATTATTTTTTCTATTGCCAAAGATTATTTATGTTTTATGCTCACTCTCCAGCTAGAACAAAATAAACATATAATCATACATTCTTCAAGGAAAATCAACATCCATACACATCTTTTATATGAAGACAAAAATATTATTTTCTTACAAGGGTAAAAAAGAAGAATCAAAACAATAAAAAAACTATTTCTCACTATGAATATGTTTCAGGTCAGGTCATCAATTGGAATAAATCCTCTGTTTTCATTGGAATAAAATTTCCAAAAACTAGAAAAAACAATATTATCAGTGATTTAAGTATTAAGGAAATAGATTTTCCTTTCACTTATCATGGTGTCCCCATATTTTACGGCATACCCAAATCAATAAATTTTAATAACATTGTTGATCAAATTGTTAATCAACTCTCATCTTAGAAGGGGAAGACACTCTCATTGGTAGGGAGAATATACCTTGTGAAGTCGGTTATTGTCTCTAAAATGGTTTTCCTCATGATGTTTTATTAATGGCCTGTTGGTCTTTGAAAAATTAATATTCCAAAAGAATTTGGTCTGGTAATACTTTAGATAGGAACATTATAAATATTCCTTAGTATACTTGTTTCAAACCTCTTGACAAGGGGGGTATGGCATTAAAAATTTAAACTTCTATAATTAAGATCTTTAGGATAGACATACTTGGAATATGATTTAAAATTATTTTCCTACTTTTTCCTTCATCAAATACTATTTCCTTGATATACTAAAAAAAGGCAACATAAATTCTCTAAACTCCTCCATCTGGACTTCCATTAAAAAAATATGCCAACCTTATGACCAAATCTAGATGGATGGTCTCTAGGGAATCATCTATGAGATTCTGGTTAGACAACTGGTCTGGTTCCCCTCTATCTACTATGATCCCATGTCAAACCCATGAAAATATAAATATGACTATTCGAGATGTCATTAATTCACATTTACATAACCTCCCTGAAAATTTCAGTCCAATGGTTGACAACTATACTTTCTCAAACATGGATGATTGTCTTATATGGGATCCTTCTCATAATGGTATCCAAGACTCAAATAATTTTTACACTCATTACATCCATGATAATGGAAATGACCATAGTTGGATCATTATTTTTTACAAGCGCTGGATAAAACCTTCCTGAGTTACTCTTATTTGGTGTGTCTCCTATAACAGGATATCAAATTATGTATGTTTACAATCTTTTGGGATTCACATTTTTTCCAAATTTCATCTTTTTAATCAACATAGAGAAGATACCGATCACTTATTTCCTTCATGTGCCACCACCACATCCCTTTTGAGTTATATTATTGACACCTTTGATTGTAGAATGATGATTCATGACTCTATTAATTCTTATCTAAAGCATTTTGGGGATATGGATAGTTCTAAAAAAATCAAAAATCTTTTCTATACTGCCATCGTTGAGCTCCTTCATGTGATTTGGTATGATATAAATGATATTTTTACAATAATTTCTAACTCCATATCAATTCAGGTTGAGCTTGGTTTCTCATTGCTATTTGTGAAGTTTTCTTTATTCAAATCTTAATTGCAACAACAAAGTGAAGGATTTCAAGATTCAAAGAAGACTACAGGTTAACGTAATTTTTCACCAACCACAGAGCACATTTGATATTTTTTGGAATCCCCCAGATTCTAGATTGATTAAATTTAATGTTGATGGTACTTCCAAAAAAAGTCTATGACCTGTGGGATGTGGGGCCATCTTTCAGAATCATCATGGTCAAATCATTAGGTGTTTTTTGGAGGATGTGGTGTCTCCTCATCTCTAGAAGCTGAAATGATGAGTGTCATTCATATTATCTAATATGACAAACACCAAGGCAGGAATAATATAAAAATTGAGAGTTACTTGAATACCATTGTCCAAGAACATTGGAATGGGGTGGTTAATCTAGCCTATTTGATCACTAAATGATATATGGTGGGCCTCAATTCGCCCTAATATTTTAACCACATTATCACTCATACCAACAGTGAAGCGAATATGGTTGCACATGGGCTTTCCAATAAAGGTGTAATTTAGGGCATTACATGGATGGAGGATCTCCTTGAGGAATTAATACCACTACATGTGAACTATTGTAATCTAATCCCATCTTTTTGGATGATGTATTATTGACTTTTAATTTTAATACTACTTTGGTTATTTAACCAAAAAACACCTTCTTCAAAAAAATGGATGGTTAGAATGAACAGACCATATAGATTCTTGAAGACATGTAGCACTCTAGTGTCTCAAATTTGAGAGGTTCAGGGATGAGACACCATCCCTTGGTCAAGTTTACTTACAATAATAGTTTACACTCTACCATTGGTATGGAATTGTATGAATATTTTTATTACCGACAATTTTATTCACAACTTTGTAGGATCACAGTTTTAGACATAGAAATTTCTGGGATTAAACTTGGATAGAATATGATAGAGATAGTTTAGGTAATTTATGAGAGGATGAATGTAGTACATGATTTCCATAAATCCTATTTTGATCCTAATAGGAGGCCTTTGGAGTACTACTTTGGATATCATATGTTCCAAAGCTGAATCCTCGACATGGGAATTGAAGGTTAATCCATTGGAGTGTTCTTTCTCTATTGGTTTCTGGGCCTTTTCAAGTGTTGGATTATGTTGGAGTCATTACATTTCAGATAACACTCCACCACAAATTATCCACATAAATAATGTTTTTCATGTATCATTGCTCTATCACTATGTTCATGAAAAATCTCATGTCATTAATCGTGGAGAGATTGATGCTGAAAATAATGAAAGCTTAAAGGAGAATCTTGTAGAGATCTAGGATCACTATCAGATGAAGATACACACCCTTTTGAGATCAATATAATTTTGATTTATTCCATTATATTAAAATACATGATGTATAAGCTCTTTGTAAATCACTTGAATAAAATCAACAAGATATATCAATTATTCCCTTGATTTTGAACTCTAATAAAATTATAAAACATGTAATGTATACTTAGGTCCCACATACCCTTCAAAACTAATGATTATATTTTATAACACTAATACCTTACTTTTATATTACATGGAGAATCACAAACTCTATAAAGTACCCAAAAAATCACCATACTATATAATAATCACTCAACCTTCCTTGATTTACATTTATGTTTCGTTGAACTTATCTAGCCAGTTGAAGAAAATTTTTGGACTCTTTAATAATTTATTCTACTTATAATTTTAAATATTTTCATAATTATACTATCAATACAACACTAGACTCTTGAAATAATATGCCTCATAAACCTATTCTCAACAAATTGATAATATTAGATAATATTTTATCAAATTTAATTATATTGTAGGAACATTTCTATATATGACATCATAATTATTTCCTTAATCTAAAAAATAATTAACGGTAAAATGTAATATAATCATATCATTTGAATACGAAATCATATTGATCATCTGTGTGGAGACTAAAATTATATAGTTTTTATTTCATTTAATGTGTTTAAAACACTAGGTGAAACATTTTAATCTTCATAAGTAACTAGATTCACCTACTAATCAATTAGATCATTTTTTACTAATGATGGTGTTACTCTAACACATAGAACATCCACTATTTGTAAAAATAGGTTTTATGTTACACATATAAGCAGTTAATAATTTATAATCATCCTTCTTGAGATTAAAATCAATAAAATTTTTAACAATTATGATGCAACAATATATATTAAAATAATTTATCATATTAGTATCTTGTTTTACTAACAACTTAATAAAGACCTTGAATAAAATGGATTTGACAAAAATGATTACAGCCTTTGAAAAAAACATATCCTTTATCTAGAAAAGAAACATATTTTATCATATCTTACACCATTTTGGTAAAGTAAATAATGCAAGAATATTACTGTTTGACAACACCTATCAACTATATCATATAAGACTATTGGACAGATAATGTAATGACCTGAAATTTTATATTATTTTTTCCTTAAAAAATATTATGTAAATAGAGTATTCTTGATGAAAAAAATGAATTAATGAGTTGTAAAATATTACATGAAAAATATTAAGAAATTATAAGATTAATAAATCCTATTGAAAATGAAAATATAGTGATCAATTACAATTTAACACATTTCGAGGATAACTAATTATTATGATTTAATTTTTTTAAAAAGTCATTTTTTTCTCAAGAAAAATTTTAATGTTTTAAAAAATTAAATTGAATACCTTTAAATGATTATTATGGTCATATATGACCTTAAAATATATGACATAATATATTAACATTATTAATATTATAAATTGGTAGGAAATAATATCAAGAACACTTAATGTTCCAAAAAATATTTTTCATTAAAGGAAAATTTTTTTATATTTTGTATTTTCATTTAAACAATAAATTTATATACCACATAATTTGAGTTAAATAATGTGAAATTTTTTTAAAAAATAATTTCAAAAAAATCATAGTATGTTTTATTAATGTTTTTTTAAAAATATTTCAATATAATATTGAAAAAATACTAATTTTACAAAAACCATAGTGTTTATCACTCTAACAAGAATGTTGGTTGGAGAGGATACTCAAGAGGGGGGTGAATTGAGTTCCAATTAAAATTTCTGTTTTAAAAACTTTCTCCTAAAAACCCCCAAATAAAATACTGAATTAAACTGTAGTGAATTTATATCAAAGTAAGGGTTAGGTTGGGTTCTCAAGGGATTGATTATTTCCCAGTTAATCAAAATAGAAAGGTTGATTAAATTTTGAAACCAACTTACTGATTTACAACTGATATAAACACTTGTGAATTTAATTATCAAAGTGAATTTAAAACTATTTTTGTTTTAAAGAAATTAGCAGCGGAATAAAAGAATAACTTTGAAAGATATAGCACAGAAGATATAACCAAGAGGTTCAGTCTCAAGCTAAGACTTAGTCCTCTCAAAAGATTTTATAAAATGATGATCCACACCCTGGATCAAGGATAACAACAGCAACCAGTTGTCCAGGTCCAAGACCTCTACCACAGTTATTCGTGGGAACAAACACAACAGCAACCAGCTGTTCAGGTCACACGACCACTACCACTATTTCAGTGGGAAATACAAAATGTTAGAGAGGTGAGTGAGGATTTAAAAATCCTCCAGTTAGAGTACAGGAGACAGTGTGTGTAAAAATGTAGCATATAACACACTCTGCTCAATATGTAAAAAGATAAATCACAGAGAAAAAGTTTAGAGTTTGGGAATGGCTCTAGTGATTGTTGTGCAGTTCCTGACTCCTTTGATTGATCGAAATTTGCTCTGAGTCCTCTTCTAGTTTTTTTTATGGAAAACAGAGTATCGTCTGTTTCCTTGATTTCCAGGTGTAGAGATAGTCGATGAAGCTCTTGTGTTATGTTCATGTTCTCATCTCTTCACTGGTGAGTAGTGATGAATGAGTTCCTCGTGTAAGTTCAGTAGTCTCTTTCCATTCACACATGGTTGATCTTCCAACACACCTTACGGTCTTTGTATTCATCTATGTGTCTCTCTCTTTGCAGTATCACATACTTCATTTATTTAAAGCACGTGCTTCAACAAAAGAAATGATTTCTTTTTCCAGGTACGAGGTACGGTTCCCTGACATCCAGCAACACACATTAAATAAATGAAATAGTATTAAAATATTCCTAATATGACCGTTGGTTAGATTAAATAAAGATAAAGAAATTCAAACAGCTGTTTATGACTATCAGTGTGTCAAGTGATCGGTGGGTCATCAGCATCGGTGAGACATCTTTGGTGACTCATTTGATCAGCATCGGTGAGACATCTTCGGTGACTCATTTGATCAGCATCAGTGAGACATATTTGGTCACTCATTTGACCAGCATCGGTGAGACATCTTTGGTGACTCATTTGATCAGCATCGGTGAGACATCTTCGGTGACTCATTTGATCATCATCAGTTGACATCTTCAGTGACTCATTTGATCAGCATCGGTGAGACATCTTCGGTGACTCATTTGATCAGCATCCGTGAGACAGTTGTCCTTTTAAATGGATCGGTGCAACCGTTGTCCTTTTATATGGATCGGTGCGACTGTTGTCCTTTGATATGGATCAGTGCGACCGTTGTCCTTTGATCCAGAGGACTTCAAGAATACTTCTCAGCATCGGTGAGATAGTTGTCCTTTTATATGGATCGGTGCAACCGTTTTCCTTTTACATGGATCGGTGCGACCGTTGTCCTTTGATATGGATCGGTGCGACCGTTGGCCTTTGATCCAGAGGACTTCCAGAATACTTGTAAATCAATAACAAAGAAATAAAAACATGATACAACCAATATACACAGATTAACTAAGAGATTGTGATTATGTATATGAGAAATCCAATCGGATTAGGTAATTGATGATTTGTGATTATTAAAACAGCAATCATAGGAAGAATTCAACAATCTTCCAGAGGGCTCAACAATCACCCCCTTTTTGATAATCACAAATCTTAGCCAATCACAAAGCTTAGCCATTAATAAATATAATATATCATCAATAATAAGGCATAATAAGAATAAAAACATAATGAGATATAAATATCCCCCTAAAATTAGGCCTTTAAATACTTATGCAAGCATTTCCATAAAAATATATAAATCTCCCCCTTTAGAGATGAATCTCCCCCATATCTCCCATAGATCCATAGATATACAGATTTACAGATTTCTCCCATCTCCCCCATATCTCCCATAGATCCATATACATACAGATATACAGATTTCTCCCCCTTTGGGATAATAAAAAAGGAGGGAAAACAGATAAAGAAGAGATTAAAAGAAGGCAGCAGTGAGAATAAGAAGAAAAGAGAATAAAGTTTATAAGACATCACAATACAATCACAACAGGGTTTACCCTATCAACAACAACGCACAACTATTACTGGGGGTGTAACGGGGCTTTTCCCTTGTCAGAAGGATCAATGGTGGGTAAGTTGGAAGGCTTGGAGGCAGGTTGAACTGGGCGAATTTGAAACGGTGGAAAGATGACTCTGGAAGTTGGAGGAGAGGATGCCACCGGGACATGCTGTGGAGCTATAGGAGCTGGTTGAGAAGATTGCTGAGGAACTAGTCAGAGGTGAGAGAGAGCTTGAGCAACAGAGATCTGATGTGGAGTAACATCAGAGGCACCGAGAGGGTCAGCAGTAGGAAGCACAATGGCAGTGGCTTATGCATTCAGATAAGGCTTCAAAATATTTATGAAATTCTCAATAACTTCTGCACCATACTGCATAGCCTTCTCAAAATCATAATTATTTTCCATGAACCGTTCCAAGGTTAGAGTAAAATCTTGCAACTGTCGAACTTGAGTCTTGAAAGCTTGAGTGACTGGAGGTAGTCTCAGATTTTCAGCTAACACTTTGAAATTTGCGGTCATCTCATGGTTGGTATTGATTTTTGAAAAGTAGTGATCAACCTTTTCCTTGATCTCTCTCTAAGCTTTAGTGGCATCTGCTGATGATCACCGTGCTCCTTCATCTTCCTCAACGAGTCCAAATCAAGAACTTTCCTAATGGCGGCCAATTCATCATGCACAATCTGCTTTAGAGCCTCTAGCTCACGAGTAGTGATCTTGGTTACTTTGGTTGTACTGGCTTGAGCGACTATCTGAGTTATCTTAGCTTTCAACTTTCTCAGATCAGACTTCTTAAGATGTTCAATCAGATTTCTCCACAATTCCATCATACTAGAGATGGTGGATCTAAATTCGTTGGATAAAGAAACTAACCCAGATTGTAGATCCTTCAGAATCTGATTTAGAGAGGCTATGTGACTACCAATAAACTCACCAGTATTGGCCAGGTCTGGTTTAATAGCATTTGAAATTTCTTCTCTGACTGTGTCTCTCACAGAAGTAAGCAACTCCCTTTTGAACATGTCAAAATCGGACTGAGAGACAGTAGAACTAGGTAGATGAGCACCTGCAGCATAAACAATATGAGCAGACCTTGCCTCAACTGGTTGGATTCCCATCATAACCGCAATAGATTTTGATTCTTCTTCTTCTTCTTCTTCAGAATACTCTAATCCCAAAACAGAAAAACCAGGGTAATCATCCCAGACAGCAGCACACAGAGTATATTTCGGTTTATCATAACTTGCTTTTCCACTGTTTTCAAGAGATTCTCTCTTGCCATTGGCATCTGTTTCTGGTACAGTTTGATGTGTTTCCGTTGGAGGTGCAGCAAGACCATCCACTGGTCGATTATCACTATCATCATCATCTCCATTCTCATTTCCATTCTTCATAGAAACTTCACTGTCAGATACTTCAGTGTCACTAGCTTCTTCGTCACCAAAAACTGGTTCTGATTCAGGTAAGGGTAAAGGTGGACTGGCAGATCCAAAGTCTATTCTTCTCTTAGGACTCACAGTATCAGGATCACTCCTATAATCAGGAGGTGACATACTTCCTTATTCTGTTCCAGCGTCTTCCATCCCTTGTTTACCAGACTCTTCAGGGACTTTATTCCTTTCAACATTTACTTCTTCTTCATCATCAGAATAAATTGGCTCCTCATATGATTTCAAACCAGGGTCTCTCAAACCCTTCATCCTCTTTCCATGATCAGTGGAATTGTAGGATTCATACAACTTGTCCTCATCAGCAACCCAACATTATTTCCATGGGTTACAGTTTATTTTCATCCGTTTACAAATTTATTTGTTAATACAAAAAGCACTATCAGATTCGGCTATCTCATCAGCTTCATCAACACATTCCAGATTCTTTAACATAGCAGAGATCATTTTGGGATAGAACAGGGCAGTGGCTTTCTTAGAAGGTTTCACCATTCCAGCTATGTGCACCATTATATATCTACACAAATTGATCTTCTCATGGGTCATTAGTAAAAACAATAGAAAAACATCCTGGTATCTCATATCAGCAAAATATCCTTTCCTGGAGAAAATTTGGTGCTGAATAAACTTAAAGAGAAGTCTGCATTCACCAACCAGCTCTGATACTATAATTCTCCTTGACTCTCTGTTTCAAGTCAAAATCTCTAAAGCTAACTCATAAGAGAAATATTCCGTGGTTGGAGGAATGTTTCCAGCATAATCCTCATACCGACCCTCGTGGGGTACATTAAAAAATTCAGCCCATTGTTTAGACGAAAAAGGTATTTTCTTTTCTTTCACTCCAGAAGACATTCTGACAGCCTCGACACCATCTAAAGTAACTTACAAATTTATATAAAACTCATGCACTAGCTTTGGGTAGTATACACGAGTGTTATTTGAGAACCAGGCCTTTCAACCTTGCGAATCTAAAACTTGTAACAATAGCAACTTACTTGTCAAAAGCCAGGCGGAGATGACTTCCTTTTGTACAGCAATAATCCGAGTTTCTAGGTTTGGATTTACTGATCTTTGAGTGGTACTACTCGACTAGCCTCGAGCATGCATTGAAGGTACAAGACTTTTTGATACTTTGCTCGGTCTCTTCTTCATAGCCATTTGACGATTCTGGGGAAAGCAGGAGTTAGAAGGTTCGATGTGGAGGAGAAGAGAGGAAATAAGGTTTGGCGGGAAAGAAATGAAAGGTCAACGGTTTGGGGAATAGAAATAGTCACGTATCATTTATTTCATCATTTAGGGTTCCCATAATAAATATAAAAGTAGTTAATTAATTACAAAATAAAAATTAATATAAAGAAAGATCGGTTTCACAGATCAGTTTCTCAGATCAGTTTCACAGATCAGTTTCATAGATCAGTTTCACAGATCAGTTTCACAGATCAGTTTCACAGATCAGATTCACAGATCAGTTTCACAGATCAGTTTCACAAATCAGTTTCACAGATCAGTTTCACAGATCAGTATCATAGATCAGTTTCACAGATTAGTTTCACAGAACTATCATACATAATTTTTGTTTAATAAAATTCATTCTTTCAGAGAATAATGGCTTTGTAAAAATATTAGCTAATTGATATTCAGAACTAATAAATTCTAGAGAAATATCACCTTTCTGATAATGATCTCTTAGAAATTGATGTCTGATATCAATGTGCTTAGTCCTAGAGTGAGACACAGGGTTCTTAGATATGTTGATCCCACTGGTATTGTCACAGTTAATTGAAACCTGTATAAAATCAAATCCATATTCCAATAAAGTGTGTTTCATCCATAGAATCTGTGCACAACAACTACCAGCAGCGATGTATTCTGCTTCAGTAGTAGACAATGAAACTGAGTTCTGTTTCTTACTACACCATGATACTAGCGATTTTCCAAGTAAATGACATGTTCCAGATGTGCTTTTCTTATCTAACTTGCATCCAGCAAAGTCAGCATCTGAATAACTAGTTAGGTCAAATGATTTTCCTTTTGGATAAAACAAACATAAATTCACGGTATACTTAAGATATTTAAAAATCCTTTTAACAGCCAGTAAATGTGATTCTTTAGGATTTGCTTGAAATCTAGCACACATACATACACTGAACATAATATCTGGTCGACTAGCAGAAAGATACAGTAAACTCCCAATCATACCTCTATAATTAGTTTGATCAACTGGTTTACCGGTTTCATCAATATCCAATTTACAGGTAGTACTCATAGGTATATCACTTTCCTTAATACTATCTAGACCAAAATGTTTTAATAAATCATTAGTATATTTACTTTGATTTAGAATAATACCATATTTAGTTTGAACGATTTGAAATCCAAGAACATACTTAAGCTCTCCCATTAAGCTCATTTCAAACTCCTTTTGCATAACCTGTGAAAATTTAGTACATAAAGAATTTTTAGATGATCCAAAAATAATATCGTCAACATAGATTTGTACTATTAACACATCTTTTGAAATCCTTTTTATAAAAAGAGTGGGATCATCTATTCCTTTTGTAAATCCTTTTGAAATAAGAATGTTTGAAAGTCTTTCATACCATTCTCTTGGAGCTTGTTTTAAACCATATAAAGCTTTAGAAAGTTTAAAAACATGATTTTGAAAATGAGGAATTGTGAAACTAGGTGGTTGTTCTACAAAAACATCTTCAAAAATAAAACCATTTAAAAAAAAACTTTTCACATCCATTTGATATAATTTGAAATTCAGGTGTGATGCATATGAAAGTAAGATCCTAATAACCTCTAATATAGCTACAGGTGCAAAGGTTTCCTCATAGTCAATTCCTTCTTCTTGATTGTTACCTTGTGCAACTAGCCTATCTTTGTTTCTAATGATGTTTCCAGATTCATCAACTTTTTTTCTAAACACCCATTTTGTGCCTATGGTTATAGTGTCCTTAGGTCTTTCTACTAATTTCCAGACGTTGTTTCTTTCAAATTGATTTAGTTCTTCTTGCATAGACATTACCCAAGATTCATCATTGATAGCATCATTGATATTTTTAGGTTCTAGTTGTGACAAGAAGGCTTGATGTTCAACCTAATTTCTAAGAGAAGCTCTAGTCTGTGTCCCTCTATCAAGATTTCCAACAACAGCATCTAAAGGATGATTCTTTAGAATTCTAGTTGATCTAGAAAAGGTAGGGCTCGATATTTCAGGTTCATCTACAGGTTGAGGTTCAACAGAAGCAACGTCTTGAAAATTTCCAGAACTGGATGTTTTAACTACAGGTCCACTTTTTTATCATTAAGGTTCAACCCAGAGAGATCATCTTCAAGATTTTCAGGAGAGGTCTTAGGTTCATGTGGATCAGTTTCATCAAATTTGATGTGAACAGATTCTTCCACACATTTGGTTCTTTTATTGAAAACTCTATAGGTTTTACTGGAAGTTGAGTAACCTAGAGAAATTCCTTCATCACTCTTGGATGAAAACTTATCAAGATTATCTTTAGTATTAATAATAAAGACTTTGCAGCCAAAAACATTTATGTAGTTAACCTTAGGTTTCCTATGGTTCCATAACTCATAAGGGGTCCTCTTAAGAGCAGGTCAGATCAAGACTCTATTGATAACGTAACAAGATTTATTTACAGCTTCAGCCCAAAAATAAACAGGTAGGTCATACTCATTAAGCATAGTTATAGCAATTTCTTGTAGTGTTTTATTCCTCCTTTCTACTACACAATTCTGTTGAGGTGTCCTAGGGGCAGAGAAATTGTGACTATAGCCACTGTGTGAGCAGTAAGATTCAAACTCATGATTTTCAAACTCACGACCATGATCACTTATCAGGGTTTTAATCTTAAGTCCACTAAGGTTCTCTACAGACTTGGAATATTTAACAAAGTAAGAACAAGCTTCACTTTTGTGAGCTAGAAAGTATACCCATGTATATCTAGAAAATTCATCTACAAGAACATAGACATAATGCTTCCCATTTAAACTAGAAACTCTACAAGGTCCAAATAAATCCATGTGAACCAACTCGAGAGGTTGAGAAGTTGACACTTTATTCTTTGATTTAAAATAGACATTATGTTGCTTTCCCTTTTGACAGGGATTACAAACTTTTTCTGCTAGAAATTCAAGTTTGGGTAGGTCTCTAACTAAGTTCTTCCTAGAAAGTTTTCTAAGTGAATGCACATTGCTGTGTCCTAATCTCCTGTGTCAGAGCCAAGACTCTTTATGAAAATCATTTAAAAAAGTAATATTTTTCTTAGGTAAATAATTTAAATCAACAACATAAACGTTTTCATTTCTTAATGCAGAAAACACTAAAGCATTTTTAGAATTAAAAACATTACAAGAATAATTTTAAAATTTATCGTAAAAAACATCATCACATAACTGAGAAATACTTAAAAAATTGTATTTAAGTCCATCAACAAATAAAACTTTAGAAATTAGTATTGAGTCAGTGTTACCAATCTGGCCTAAGCCGATGATTTTCCCTTTAGAATTATCAACAATGGTGACAAAACCTCCATCAACTCTGACTAAGATTTTAAAGCATGAGAAGTATCGAGACATTTGTCTTGAACATCCACTGTCAAAATACCAAGGATTTCTATAGGAGCTCTTTAAGAAGGTTCCCTAAAAAACTGATTTAGATAGGAAATGATTTTGGTACCCAGATCTTCTTGGGTCTAGACAGGTTAGCAATCAGAGCTTTTGGTACCCAAATTTGTCTTATGGGTCTCATGAGAGTTTCACAATCAACAGACTTTAAGAGATAAACATTATTAGATCCATAACTATGAATATATCTAGTTGAAGCATATGAAGTTTCAGAACTAGCTACATTCTGTCCAAATTTAGGAATGAATTTAGTTTTGGTAATCTTCCTTTGTCCAGGTTGGTATCTTATACCATTAGTGTATCTAGGTGCTATTTGCTTACCTAGCATCTGAGTAAGAGTATCTTTACCATTTGTAAATTTCTCTAAGTCTTTCTTGAGTTTATCATTAGATAATTTTAGTTCAGTATTCTCTTTATGCAACTGAGCATTCTTTTCTACTTCAATATCAAGATCAGATCTATGTTTAACAGTTAAAGCATACTGTTTCTTTAAACCTTTATATTTGTCTTTCAGCTCATTACAGGTTTCTTCTAACATATCACACTATTCAAACAGTTTAGATTTAGACATGTTATCGCATTCAGAATCATCTCCAGAATAATATGAATTAGAAGCAGGAGTTTCTGAAGTTACCTCAGAAGTGTTTGTCATAAAACACATGTTTGCCTTATTTCTGTGCTCAATTTCATAAATTTCAGATTCAGTGGAGTTATCCTCAGAAGCACTCCAAGTGGCCTTCATATCCTTTTTGTACATACTATCCTTGTAATCATACCTCTTCATGTATTTCAACTTTGCACAGTCTGCTTTTATGTGTCCCTTTCTTTTTCACTCATAGCAGACAACTTCATCTGATTTGTCAGATTTCTTCCAATCCTTTTTCCAATGTCCCTTGTTGTCATACATACCTTTGTAGTTTGACTTTCTGAAAAACTTCTTCTTCCTATAAAACTTTTTAAATCTTCTGGCAATGTGAGCTATCTCAGCATCACTATCAGAATCACTCTCACTGTCTTCACAGATTGAACTTTCATTGATAGATTGAAGCTTTTCCTTATCCTTGTCCTTTGAGGTTATAGTTTTGAAGGCAACATACTTCTTTATTTGTTCATCTTCTTCTTCTTTGTTAACCTTGAGTTCCTCTTCATACATCATCAACTTTCCAATTAGTTCCTTGACTAGTAGTTCACCAATATCACATGATTCTCTAATTGAGACAGAATTTCCCCTCCATCTTTCAGGTAGACATCTCAGAATTCTCATAATTTGTTCCTTTGATGGAACATCCTTTCCCAGAGAAGTCATTGTGTTGATAATTTCATTAAACCTGAGATACATGTCCGAAATGGGTTCATCAGGCTTCATCTTAAAATTATCATACTTAATAGTGTATGTGTTCAATCTCTTTTCCTTAACATTAGATGTTCCTTCATTAGAAACAGCTAAGGTATCCCAAATTTCATAAGCAGTTTTACAAGCAGATATTCTATTAAATTCCTCATCTCCTAGAGCACTGTACAAGGCATCCATAACTCTGCAGTTATTATTGTAGGTTGTCTTATTAGCTTCATTCCAAGTAGTTCTAAAAGTACTAGGAATCTTATATTCAGATTCTATAGCAGTCCAAATATCAAAACACACGCTTTCTAAATGAATTTTCATCTTGATTTTCCACTGAGCATAGTTAGTGCCATTGAAAAATGGCGGTCTATTGGTAGCAACACCTTCAACTCTATTATCCATGATATCTTACTTAAGGAAAATATTTTAAAGAGAAAAAAATTTAGAAATAACAGATATTTTAAGAAATTTAATATACAACTAAAATCACAGTTAAAAAAACTTTTAGAAAATTTTAAAATCTACCTTTGATACCAATTGTTGGTCGGAGTGGATACTCAATAGGGGGTGAATTAAGTTCCAATTAAAATTTCTATTTTAAAAACATTGTCTTAAAAGCCCCCAAATAAAATATTGAATTAAACTGTAGTGAATTTATATCAAAGAGAGGGTTCGATTGGATTATCAAGAGATTGATTATTTCCCAGTTAATCAAAATAGAAAGTTTGATTAACTTTTGAAACCAACTTACTGATTTACAACTGATATAAACACTTGCAAATTTAATTATCAAAGTGACTTTAAAATAGTTTTGGTTTTAAAGAAATTAGCAGCGGAATAAAAGAATAACTTTGAAAGATATAGAACAGCAGATATAACCAAGAGGTTCAGTCTCAAGCTGAGACTTAGTCCTCTCAAAATCGTTTATAAAAAGATGATCCACACCCTAGATCGGGGATAACAATAGTAACCAGCTGTCCAGGTCCAAGACCTCTACCAGAGTTATTCGTGGGAACAAACACAACAGCAACCAGCTGTTCAGGTCACACGACCTCTACCACTATTTTAGAGGGAAATAAAAAATGTAAGAGAGGTGAGTGAGGATTTACAAAGCCTCCAGTTAGAGTATAGGAGACAGTGTGTGTAAAAATGCAGCATATAACACACTCTGCTCAATATGTAAAAAGATAAATCACAGAGAAAAAGTTTAGAGTCTAGGAATGGCTCTAGTGATTCTCGTGCAGTTCTGGACTCCTTTGATTGATCAGAATTTGCTCTGAGTCCTCTTTTGGTTTTTGTCTGGAAAACAGAGTATCGTCTGTTTACTTGATTTCCAGGTGTAGAGACAGTCGATGATGCTCTTGTGTTATGTTCACATTCTCAGCTCTTCACTAGTGAGTAGTGATGAATGAGTTCCTCGTGTAAGTTCGGTAGTCTCTTTGCATTCACACTTGGTTTTTCTTCCAGCACACCTTGCGGTCTTTGTATTCGTCTATGTGTCTCTCTCTTTGCAGTAGCACATCATTCCTTTATTTAAAGCACATGATCTGGAAAAAGAAATGATTTCTTTTTGCAGGTACGAGGTACGGTTCCCTAACATCGAGTAACACACATTAAATAAATGACATATTATTAAAATATTCCTAATATGACCATTGGTTAGATTAAATAAAGATAAATAAATTCAAACAGCTGTTTATGACTATCAGTGTGTCAAGTGATCAGTGGGTCATCAGCATCGGTGAGACATTTTTGGTGACTCATTTGATCAGCATCGGTGAGACATCTTCGATGACTCATTTGATCAGCATCAGTGAGACATCTTCGGTGACTCATTTGATCAGCATCAGTGAGACATCTTCAGTGACTCATTTGATCAGCATCGGTGAGACATCTTCGGTGACTCATTTGATCAGCATCGGTGAGACATCTTTGGTGACTCATTTGATCAGCATCGGTGAGACAGTTGTCCTTTTATATGGATCGGTGCGACCGTTGTCCTTTTATATGGATCGGTGCGACCGTTGTCCTTCGATATGGATCGGTGAGACCATTGGCCTTTGATCCAGTGGACTTTCAGAATACATATCATCATCGGTGAGAGAGTTTTCCTTTTATATAAATCGGTGCGATCGTTGTCCTTTTATGTGGATCGGTGCGACCGTTGTCCTTTGATATGGATCGGTGCGACCGTTGGCCTTTGATCCAGAGGACTTCCAGAATACTTGTAAATAGATTACAAAGAGATAAAAACATTATCCAACCAATATACACAGATTCACTAAGAGATTGTGATTATGTATATGAGAAATTCAACCGGATTAGATAATTGATGATTTGTGATTATTAAAATAGAAATCATAGGAAGAATTCAACAATCTTCCAGAGGGCTCAACAAAGAATTTAGTATAACTTAAAAACCTATAAAATATTTTTCATTTAAAAATACATATAAGGAGTAAAATATACATTTTTAAATAGAATTATATATTTAGGAAACATATGTTTAATATTTTATGAACTTGTGTCATATTTTCTTATAAAAGAAACAATATATGGTAATTTTTGAGTTAAAATTTATTTGGGTAAAATTTGGTTTAAATATAAATTAAATATTGATAAATTTTATCCATTTGAAAAGAACCATTTCTTGTCATTAAAGTATAATAATTGGATAGTTTATCTAATGCATAATTTTTTTTCTTGAAATTACTTTTTGTCTAAAATCTAGTTTTTACCTATTAATGCGAAAATATAAAAATTAATTTTTATTTTACATACTATTAATGGATTTAATAGTTTTTTTACAATTAGGTACACATTATTTAATATAGTTTATTTATTTTAATAAAAATTATTTACGTATTTAAAAACTACTAATCGTGGTAAAAGCCCAAATGTTTAAACAAGTTAAGAAAAGGGGTAAATGGCCTAACATGTTAAAAATTATTCTAATTGAGTGGTTGAGGTTCAAATCTATCAAAAATTATATCCACATGATTATTTTAGATTTTAGATTCTTCTATACATGTTCAACATATGATCTTTGTATATTAAGGTAATACATTTACCAAAATAGCATTATCAGTTCTTATAAAGGTTTATCACACCAACCATTCAATAAAAAATAAATTAATGTTTATTAATTAATGGTTATTGACCCTTTGGGCTCTCATCCCACTGAATTTTGAGGATATGTTCCTTTGGTCATAAGGGATTGTAATCAGTTTTCCAATACTAATTCAAAATGGATTACTACATTATTTTTCACTTTTTAATAAAGGGGATTTCCCCAACCTTTCAAATATGTTTAATCATAAAATTATTACCCTTTTCCATTATCCTATTATCATATTTCACTTTATTTTCCTTATGGTCCTGAGATGTTAGCTTATGCCCTCTATTAATAAAGAGTCCTCCAAGGGAAATGGCTCTTAAACATGAGAACTAATTTTTCCCAACAAATTCTATTTTGTATCATACTTCCTAAAATATAATATTCACTTTCCTATATAATGAATCAATTATTTTTTGTATAATTATTGGTTTTTTGATAAGGGAATAATTTTTAAACACTTTCCCATATTTCATTATGAAAAACGTAATTGTCTATATTGTATGTGTGGGCTACCACCATTAAAAATTAACACATCCTGTTTTTCATCTATTTTATTTTTTATATATTCAACGCACTTAAAATATTATTCAATTCAATAAAAATATGAAAACAATATCAATATTATTTTGAAATAATGATATTATTCCAAAGTAACCACATTCTTCAACATACTCATCCACTAATTATTACATGTTCATGTTTAGGTTTGTCTAACCACTAACTTTAATCATTATATAATATAATATAATGGATATAAAACCTTAATAATTTAGTTTGAAATAATACTATATTTGATAAATTACTTAACATGAAATATTGATCTATAAGAGAATTGTAATAGACTATAAAAATATTATTCTTTAAATGTGATTATTATTACCCGACAGTTTAATTAGTTGTATGAATAAGGATAATAATATTATAAAAATAATTTATAATTTTGTTATATAATTAAAATGTATTTATTAAATAAAAATAAATTACTACTCATTTTTAATTAAATTATTTTTGTACATGAGAAAAAAAAATTCAAAAATGGGTTTTACATCATTTTTTGCATTGAAATTATAATTAATTTCTACATTTATTTTGAATTTTATTTGATTAAATGAATTTAAATTTTGAAATCATCATGTTAGTAACATATTATGGTAATTTTTTGAAAATATTCTTTAAGTGAATAATACAAAATGACGATTTTAGCAAAAAATTAATTTCTTGTCATTAAATTAATAAATTTAAAAGCCTCACTATATTTTAATTTTATATTAAATTAAAATTACCCTCTTAAATTTTTATATAATATAATTAATTACTTATTAATCATAATTGCACTTTATTTTTAGTATATTTTTTTGGGTATGAAAAGTAATTTTTCTAAAAAATAGATTTCATTTTATAAATTTATATAAAAATTTATTTCTTTGTCTAATAGAAATTGAATATTTAAAATTGGATTATATATTTTAAATTAGTAGTTTAGTATTTAGTAAATATGTTAAATTTATTTATTATAATATGAATATTAACTCTAATAAATATTCTATACTTTGGTAAGGGTAAAATAGGTAAAACAAGATTAAAACAACGAGATAAGGCCCAAAAAATCCATACAACATCTCTTTATTTTGTTCTATAAATGTGTTTCAACTGAAAACATCCATGTTTTATAAATTTGGATATATTTGTTTCCAGTTTTCTTTGTTAATGTCAATAAAATTATTTTAAGTAAATTTTAAAAACAAAATGTCACTCTCTTGGTTTTAACATATATAATATTTTTTACAAAGGGATAAAAGAGGTTATGTTTTGCTAAAAATGGTTTTCTGAATTATTAATTCATTTTTTATTTTATTTTTATTTTTTATGTATGTAATAATTACAATGAATTCTTATGTAACACCGACACAATGTGTCTTTAGGTAATGTATAAAACATGTGAATTATTTTTATAATAATAAATGTTAAAAATTATGAATTACTGTGTTATTATATTTTTTAGATAAATATCACATATTATTATCTTTCTTGAATTTTAGATTCTAATTCCACTACTATCACAATGTTATTAAAATCAAACTATGCGAGTAGACCCAAAAATGACTTTAATAGTATTATATGTTAAATAATTTTTTTAAATGATTTAAAATTCATAAAAAATATCATCATTGGAAAGGTGAATAGTATGTGGTAAATAATACCAAAAAAACCCACTTATAGGACAACTTTAATTTAATAGTAACTTTCTTTACTCCTAGTTATTAAAAATCATAGATATCATGGTAATTATCAAATGAGTTTATGAGCGTTAGAATTATAAGAAAAGGGTTTTTAAAATTCACATAAAATTTTCATTATTTTGTTTTATGATTTCATTTATACTGATACTCATATTATCTTTGATATATGAATATATCATCCAAATTAACATTAATATTAATTTATATTAATTTAATACTTAAATTAATTCAATGGGGGCCCCTCCTCTCACATATAAAAGGTCACCACATGTCATATCTTACTCACACCTTTTGATAATTCTCATTCATCCAATACCTATCAAAATATATCCCCAATATCCATCCCTATATCATTAAAGTATATTTATCTCAAAAATACCCAACCTATAAGGCTTAAGTTGTAATCCAATGATATATCTAAGGAAATGTTTTGAGCCATAATAAGAATATTTCAAGTTTATTTGTTCCTCTATATCCATCAAATATTCTATAACCATTCTAAAATTATATCATAAATATCTTACATATATTTATATTTTAATATGACAGGGTTTCAACTCGTTTTCATCTATTTTTACATGCTATGCGAGTTGAAAACATAGCTCGTGCATGCGTGGGGATTTCCATTGCCAAGAAGCAGTGTGTTTCATTTTTTGTAACAAACACATATGTATGTTCACATTGACTGATTCATATAATTTATATGATGTTTATTACAAAATTATAATCATTTAAATATAATATATTATTTATTTTCTTACCATTCTATCCTTTGAAAATTGATATTGTCATTCAGGCATATGTGTATACTACCACCTCGACAAATTCATGTGATTATTTTCTTCTTATAAATATTTAATAAATGGTTAAAAATTGTAATTTAAATTATAAAAATGATAAATATTAAATAATTAATATTTCATAGATTATTGAGAAAAGAACTCTTTGACCATGATCATTCTACCGAATATGTTTTGGGATTATGAAATGAATGTCCTCAAAACACTACAGAAAAATTAATTAATTAACTAATTAAAACATGGATATAATTGAAATAAAATGGATAATTATAATTGTTTGAACATGAAAAAAGTTCATTATCAAGTAAATAACTAATATAATTTAGTTATTTTGGATATTAAATTTCCTATGTGAGGAGTTGGACTCGAGTAAATGGATTTCTAGTTCCAATTATCTTTTATTGATATTTAATCTATTTTCAACAGACATTATATTTTATGGGTGTATAAACAACCATATGGATGTATTTTATCATTAATTAGTGAAATTAAAATATGTAAAGATACATTACATACTATTTATTTAAAATTTTAATTGTTTTAAAAGATAGAATACCATAACAGATTTTCCTTTAAATTAATATTTTCAATTATTCCATTAAAATATTTTCTTTCCAAGTACATTTTCATTAAAATTATTAATTTTTTTTATTTAAAATTTAATGTATCTTAAATTTAATTTTTGAGTAACCTTTTAATATCTTTATACGTTTTAGAAATGGAATTTTCTTATTGTTTTCAAAATAATGAACTTTTCGTAAAGGTGTAAAAGGAATGAAAATTTTATCATTTTTGACATGAACATAATTTCACATCATCATGAATTTTATTTTATTTTAGGATAATCTTATAATTTTATATGGTCACAGTAAAATTAAATCATTTCATTAATATTTTTGTAATTTTTTATAATATTTTTAACAGATCATGATATTTCTCGAAATTTTTATGTTAAAATCGAAAGTGATTTTCTTAAGGATATAAAAGTTTTTTTAGGGATATAAGTAGAAAATTAGAAATATTAAAATTGGGGTTTTTCATGATATATTATATGAGAATTATCGATCATAATCCTCGATCTTCATACAACATAGTAATGTGGGGGTCCTGATAAATCTTATATGATGGGTGAGACCGATACAACTTATTTGATGAGTGAGCCTGCTATAAAACTCAATTGTATTGTGTAATTTTCATTTTCTATAAGTTCATGTATAAGGGAATTAAATGGGGATGTGTATCTGATGTATTTAAATAGGATCCAATAATTTCTGATACAATTGAACATGGTTTATGAATATAATATTCTAACATGCCTATATGTGTTTCTATCTGCATGCTACAATTTTTAAAGGACTTCTTTGAGAAAAATTACTTTCATCATTTTGATATTATTTATTTTATATTATCATAGAATAATGTGTAAAGGATAATAAATTTATGGGTTTTCATTTTTTTCACTAGACTAACATGATTCCTTTTATATTTATATCCCTTACCAAGATATATTTTTCCCACACCATGTTTTCAACTGTCTTTCAAAATTACTAAAGATGAGTAGAAAAAATTATGAATGAAATAATTGAATAAAATATATCATAGTTGATCAAATAATGATTTTTATGAATTAATTAGAAGTGTAAACTTATGAACCCTATTTTTTTGGAAATATTCTGCAAATTATGTCAAGAATATCTATAAATGTAATTTTTTCCCAAATTGTGTAAAAATATAAACAAAAATGATTATGGGAATATAAGAATTTGATAACTATTCCATAAATAAATTAACTGTGAGTTATTTAAGGCACATGGAGTTATAGTGTGTATCAGATCAAGGATTAGGAAACTATAAATACTATGATTAGAAATATTAGGTGAACACCTTTGAGGATAATTATAATTTGAAGTTAAAATCATGATGTTTTGGTAATAAATAAATTGTGTGTTTGGATCTCAATTAAATTCCTATTTGGATAAAAACAACTTGATATAGGATCTAGAATAACTTAACATAGGGGTAATAACCCCAAAAAAGTATGGTTTAGTATTGACTTGATCTTCACTATGTGAATGAAAAATTGTGTGGACATCACACCTAGTTTGACACTCCTAAGGTATAATTCTTTAGTTAATTAACATTATATTTATGAACAATTGTGAAGAAACTTATGCTAGAGCCAATGGTAACATACTAAAATCCATAATATTGTGGGATAAAAATAAATTTTCATTTGTAGATAATTCTTAGGATCGTCTTAATTTTAATGGTAAAGATACCCCTTTCAAGGTTTCATGTGTTGGGAGTAATTTTGGATACATTTATTGATACTTCATTAATATTTGTGGTATATGTAACCATAATGTTCAAAATGTGTTATGGTGAAAATTTCATTTAATGAAGAATGATTTTATATTTTTTTTATATCTGTTGAAATGTATTGATAATCATTATAGATATGTAGAACTATTATTTTGATGTAGTTATATTTTTTTTGGATAAAATTTTTATCAAATTTTTGGACCATTTGTTTTATCTTATATGTAATGGTGGAATTGAATATTTATTTGGTGGATAAGTGATTAATGTAATTTTTGAAGAAGTTACTATTTTTGGAAAACATATTATTATGGTAAATGGAATATTTTTTCTACTATTTGAGTTAATTTAATTAATAAAGATGGAATTTTCATTTTGAATCTTATATGATTTTATTACATATTTATAGAAAGTTACATTATTTATGTAAAAGATTATATTATTTTATAGGTTTATATTTCTTCATTTGTTTGTTAATATAAATTGAATATTATCTTATCATTTTCTTGCAATTGTGGTTTCAATTAAAGTCTAAATATGGGAGGTATAATTTAATGTCATTTTTTAGATCTTATTATGTGATAAAAATTTATTTTAGTGCTATTTCATGACAAAAAATCATCTTGGATATTCATTTCATTGATTAAGAGAAGATATAGAAGTGGAAAAAAAACATAGAGAACAACAAAATGTTGAAATGGTACATTTGGAAAAGAAATAAATCTAGTAAGTATATTATCTCTTTTTCGTCATTTTGATAGTAAAACAAGCCCTTAATTCATGGAAAAGAATATTGGAATAAATTTTTTAATAATATTAACTTTATTTCTGATGACATGAAAGACTTCTTCATCCGTACTAATTTATAGTTTTCTGGTTGTTAACCTTATCATGATCGTGTTCTCTAAAAATATTAATTATTCTCTGGACCTTATATTTCTTCTCCATGTACATATTTTGACTTCCCAGTAATGATATCCTTATAAGGGAACCTAATTTTTTCTTATTTCACGTGACTTTAATATTATCCTTTTCATATTATCAAAAAATCTTTTCTTAGCCTTTATTGTTATGTGTGTTTTCAAAAAATATGTTTTTAATATTAAAAAGGATTTCATTTGATGAATCAAATTTTTTATTTTCCGCTCCATGGAATTGAATTGAAAACTATTTTTATCACTTTTTTTCAAAAATTAGAAAAAATATTGTGGAATATTTTAAAGGGGGTAGAAATATACGCCCCTAAAAGATGGGTGAAAATAATACTATGTTTGATAGATTTTTTAACACACAACATCAATCATTAATAAAATTATGATATAATATAAAAATTTAATAATTTAAATGTGACCATTATAAACATGACATTAAATTAGAGGTATGAATATGAATAAAAATACTACAAATGATAGGTATAAGTTTTTTATATACTAGAAATTTTTTAATCAATTCATAATAAATTAGGACTCAATTTTTCGTGATATCGTTTTATACTTCAGAGATTTTTTTTAAAAAAAATAGTTTTTCGTATATTTTGGGAGAAATAATTAATATTAATTGATACCATTTTAATAATTTTATCTTATTAAATGAATATCAATTTTTAAATTTTCAATTCATTTATATCTTCGGGTTAATTTTTCATATTTTTCAAAAAATAGTTATTTTTTCAAGTGGGTCATGAAAAATACTGATTTTTGTAAAATTATCATTTCATTTAATTAAATAAATATATTTAAAATTCTCATTCTGTTTTGTGTTTAATAATAATTCATCATAAACCTCCTTTAATATAATATAATATAATTAATTACTTAGTAATCATAATTATACTTCATTTTGGTATAACATCATTATTGTTCATAAAAATACAACATTTTTCAAACAACTTTTCCCTCGATTTTACAAAATTTATATTAAAATTGGTTTTTACCAGTCCTATAAATTGAATATAAAAAAATTATTCCATATTTGGAATAATAATTTTCAAAAGTGGTAAATATTATGCTTTTATATTTTTACATTATGAATAGTAGTCATATTAAATATTTTATCCTTTGTAAGGGTAAAACATGAAATACATGGTTAAAACAATTATATTTGGCTTAAATATATCAATAAAACATTTATCTGTTTTATATTATAATTTTTTTAATCCATAATAATCCATGTTTCAAAAATATGGTAATTTATTACAAATTATCATTAATGATGAAAATAATATAATTTAATGTAAACAATAAAAATGGAAGGTATCTTTATTTTAATATCTCTAAGATTTGTTTATAAGGGTAAAAGTATTTTAGGTTTGGATATTTATGGATATTTATAATTTTAATGAAATTTTATTATGTTAATGTTTTTAAATTTTATTTTACAAATAATTAGCATAAATTCTTATGTAATTTCAACACAATGCTTGTTCAATTAATAAAAAATTCAAATAAATGAATTTAATAAAATTATATGTAACATAATATGGATTAATTATTATGTTACATAAAAAAATTTAGATAAATATAACATATTGGTTATGTTTTAAAATTTTACAATCAAATTCCATAAATATCTAGATTTCTCTAATTTAAAAACTATGATAATAGTCCCGAAAATGATTTTTATGGTATATATGGTTAAATAATAGTTCATTTAATTATTTTAAATTCATAAAAAAATTATCTTTTAAAAAATGAATGAGATATGGTCTATAATTTAAAAAAAATCCACTTTTGGGTGTCTTTACGTTTTATAGTAAATTTATTGTCTCATATAGAGTTGAAAACTTTGATATCATTGTAATCACAAAATGCTGAATGAAGGGTTAAAACTAAGAGATAAGGGTGGAAATAAAATAATATTTTCCAAATTAAATTTTATCGGAGGATTTATAATCATAATTATCCTATATTATAAATTTTTCATCTTTTAACCTCTTTAACATGAAATTTACTTTTTATTAATTTAATACTTTATAATATTCTAATGGTTCCACTCCCCACACTTATAAAAGGGAACCTCATCTCCACTCTTATTCACACATTTTGAGCACTCTAGTTTCTTGATTATATTTCAAAATATTTCCAATACATCCCTTACCATTTCATATATTCCCTATTATAACCACGATTTCTATCTTAGAATGATTAAAGTGTAGGAAAAAGAGTTTATCTAGGGAAAATAAATAAGTCCCTACTGAAATATTTCAATTTTATTTATTCTTCTAACTTAATAAAATATTTTATAAACTTGATAAAATAATTGTATAAAACTCTTCCATTTACTAAAAAATTATTATGATTATTATAAAACCCTTTTTATCAAATTTTTCATCCTGTGGGAAACAAAAATATTTCTCATGCATATGTTTGGATTACCAACACCACATGGTGATGTGTTTTGTTATTCATCACTATCACACATGGATGGTTATAATGAAGGATTTAGTTGATATATATGATATTCATAAAAGTAGTATCATTCATTAAATATAATAAAGTTTTAATTTTCATACCTTTCCTTCCAATTGAAAATGATTGTGACGTTCATGTGTAGGTGTGGACTACCACCTCAATGAAGCTATGTGATTCGTTTTTCATGTATTCCATTCAAGGATAGTTTAAAAAAATGGATTAAAATATTAATAATTACATGATTATTATCATAGTGATTATGTAAAAATGTTTCTGTTGACCATGGTAATCCTAGTGAGGATGTTTTTGGGATTACGAAATGAGCATTCTTAAAACATCTGACTTAAACATAACTGTTTAAGTAACTAATTAAATAATCTACATAAATGAAATATAAGGGTCGGTGATAATTTAATTAACATGAAAACGTTTCATAATCATGTAAATAACTAATAGAATATTTTTATTCATACTTTTTAAGAAACTGTGTGACATGTCATATTCATGGTATGGGATTTCTAGTCCAAGTTACCTATCTTTAAAACTTATGATATTTTAAGAAAATGATTTATTTTTAGGGTGTAAAAACTACTATATGAATTTATTTTGTCATTAATTTTTTAAATTAATTTTTTTAATGATTCCATTACATGTTTTTTCCTTCAATGATTCACCAGGTAAGATGTGGCCACATTATAATATACATTTTCATTATTATTTTGTTTTAATTTACTCCATTCAATTCATTTTATTCAATGTCCTTTTTCTCAAAAATTATTCTGGAATATTATTATTTTTTCCTAAAAGGATACAATATTTCATTCCATCAACCTCTTATCTTTTTACAATATTTAATACTGAATCTTCTTATCATTACATGAATGTGGTATATGTAGTAAATGTGTGAAAATAACTATAATTTTAAATTTTTTATAAGGAAGGTAATTTCCAATTATCCTAACATATTATTGTTTTAATTATTCATTTAAAATTTTATATAGTTATTTTGTAGGTACATAATTTCATATATATTTATTCAATTGTTCATTTAAAATATTTTTCAAAATAAATTGATATTTCTACCTATTTTTATATAAAGATAGACTATGATTTTCTAATGGGATCGAAATAAATTTTCAAGGTAATTATGATGAAAATGTGAAAGATTAAAAATATTGTTCATTATATGATACATTATCATTTATATGTTGAGGATTTTTCCCAATACAAATTATATGATGGGTGATATAGACACAATTTATATACAGGGTGAGCTTGATATATCTCTCTAATTTATTAGCTAATGTTCTATGTATTAAAATGAGTGAAGGAGGAACTTAATTGGGGTGGTTTATCCTATGAATTGAACTAGGATCAAGTTATTTCTTACCTGAGGAAACATGGGTTATTAATATAGTGTTTTATGATTCCAAAAAAGTATTTATTTTTTCTTTCTATGGGTTATAAAGGATTTATTTTAGAATTTTTTTTCCCCATGTGGTTATAATTTATTTTACACACCCAAAGAGTAATGTTAAAAGGTAACCATTTGAAGGGTTATTATGGTTTCCAATACAGTGACAAGATTCCATTATTATAATATCCTTACAGAGAATTATTTCTCTCACCCTATATAATAAACTGTTATTCACATGGCCTAAAGAATATTAGGAACTATTATGATATATATAACTAATTAAATGATATGTTCCTTGATTTCATCAAGTGTGTCATCAATGAAACATGAGTGTAAACTTATGAATCATGTTTTTATGGGAAAATGGGACCCGTGTGTTGGCCTTTTCAAGAAATGTAATGGTTTTCCTAATTATCTTGAACTATTAACCTAAAATATTGTGAGAAAGTAAGAAAGTAAAACCCTCGCCATAAATCATGTAATTATTAGTGTTTAAGGGTATGGGGCATTATAATCAGTGATTGTGAGAACAGAAATATTGTTCATATATGATATATGTCACCATATCCTCCCTGCAATGGTACCCCACATGGTCCAACAATGAAGGAAGAGAAATAATGACCACTGGTCTCTCCATGGTAGGCCTTGGGTAGGGGAAAAGCACCGAGGGTATAAAAATATAATGTTTGCAATGAATCGCCATCAATAATTATTATCGGATCAGGGATATAACTAATAAACACATAGAAACTTTACCACATGATATGAAATTAAGGAAATAAACATCCTACAATGCATGTAATATGTAAACAAATATAATAAAAATCTAAAAGAAAATATCAAAATTGTGATTCCTATGAAAATAACTCAACAACAGCTCTAATTATCGTGGTTGTAATGTCATGTTAGGACCTTGAAGTAATCATAGAAAAAACATAATAGTTTACATAAATTTATGGTTGGAATAATATGTACACTCAGTAAGATCTTACCCACAGAATCTCATGCACATGAATAAAGATCATACTAATATACCAGTGAACAAACATAAGAACCAAAATACACATAAAAAGGTCGAAAAACCAATCTAAGTCTCATGATGGAAAGATCACCAAACAAATTGTCATGTATAATAACATATCATTGAAATAATATATGATCAAAGGTTCCCTGAATTCACTCCCTCACTTATATTCCTCTCTCACACCCCAACCTCAAATGTCACGTGGCCACATTATTTCCATGATTATCACATCACATTATTATCCATCTCAAATGTGGGTTAGTTACATCCCTACATAACCCACCATCGTAATGTCTAGCATCCCATGCTAGCATCAGTCACTATCCACATATCTCATTCTATGAATATCCTTACATATAATATCTATATTATTGATGTATCATAACCCACACACATGACCCCCATCACACATCACATTCTCATCACATCATTAACATGCAATCTCAAACACCAACCCATCATTATTGGGGATCTCTAACACTAACACTTCATCCTTGGGTGATCTTTAACACAAACCCGTCATCATTATTTGAGGAAGAGTGGGGGAAGAGGTTGGTTTCCTTCCATCCAATTCTCTATCATCATATATGATGGATAAAACACTAATAACTCAAAAAATTTATGTATTGGAATGTATATCCAGCTTTCATGGGGGTGTGTATAGAAATAAAATCAAATACATGATAATATACATCAAAAAATCCAAAATTATGGGTTTGAAATAAGAAAACAAGAATTTCTCAGGAAATCATCACAACTTCATAAAATATTCTCAACTATATACTACCACTACTAATAGATCAGACCATAAAACCTCCACACAAAAGTCAAAAATTCCATCTATTAAATTATAGTTATACCATTTTTAGATTTATTAAGTTATCATCCATCCTCATTTACTAGTACATTTCATTTCACATCAATGTAAAACCCATTAATCCTTATTAAATTCATAATCCAATTATCACAAAACAATTTTCATACCATTCATTATTCCTTTAAATATTTTTTATAACTAGTGAACATTAATTTTTTTCCAAAATAAAATTTAATTTTGGACCATAATTATTTAATTTCATCACACATATATTTATTTACCATCCAATTTCATTTTAGATTCATCATTACATTTTCATTAGATGGTCAACTAAGAAACTAAAACAAACATTTTACAGAAAAGCTCATCCACCCCACATTAACCAATTTCACAACATAATCGAATCCATTCCCATAACCCAACCGTCTCCCTTCCACAACATCATAAAAACCCCTATATAATGTACCATATATCATCCCTTATCACAGCCCATTCCAACTAGTCATACCCACATTGCCACTATAATCTTCACTGAACCTAGTCACCACCATTAAAATTAAAAGTGTCACCAGATCCCTTTAAAAAATAAGAAAAAACAACAAGAACAACAATACCTGGAATCACATTTCATATTATATATCTAAAATAATAACAAAAAAGTGTTTTCATATTATCACATCTTCTTTAGAATGTCTATTTTCACACAAGTAAAAACATATTAGGAATAAAATCCCATATTATAAAATTCTTAAGTCCATAATTATTACATTTTCTTGTTTAAAAAATTGGATGTTATGATATTAATTCATCACTTCAAGGGTATTATCAAAATATTGTATAATTTCGTGAGAAAATAGTTCAGTATCCATATGTATCCTCTTTATCCTTTTGTGTATTGTGAGTTAAAAAAAGAAAAAAATGTTTCATTAATCACACTAATCACAACACAAAAGGCTCCAACAGTCATGTCTTTCAGGAAGATAACAAGAATTGACAAGACTTAATGAAAATCACTTAATAAGTAAAAAAATTATGATAAATCACATCAAATTAAATATGATTTTAATTAAATTCATTATATTCATTAAGATGAACCTTTAAATCCATTAGTTATATGTAAAAATCATGAAGTCTCAATGCATATACATAAAAATATAAATACCAATGACCCCTTTCCTCAAACAAGGCATCTTTATTCCATATTAAATGATAAAGAAAGATGAATAAAACTGTTAATAACCACAATAAAGGAAACACAATAATAAACCTAGAATCCAACACCCTATTTCAATATCCAATCATTATATCACCCAAATAATTCATACCCCCATGTAATACATTCCATGAAATTTAGAACAATGTAAAAACTAATCTTCAAAAGAGAGGAATCACCTTATAATTTACAATGATCAATATTCAAATGCCAAGAATAAATTCTGAAAAATTAATGGGTTAAAGGGATCTAAAAAAACCAAGGGGTCACATAAGAATCAGGGTAAATGATTTGTGGTAGATGGGGTATAATGGTTATCCTTACTATGTTGGATGTAAAGAAATTAAAAGAATACAATATTATATAATAAATTACCCCATGACATTCTAACTTGGAGAAGATTCCATGATTAAAGGAATAATACAATCTATAATGGGGCTGGTCAAAATAGTGTCTTTTAATCATGGTGAAGTCCATTAAATATATTCCATAAAATTAGAGATGGGACATTATGCAAGGTAACCAACATGCCATATTCTTTTAATGTCATAAATTAAGGTCACTCCATAGATATATATTTCGCATAGTGACCCTAAAATCATCAAAAAAAAATTGAAAAATTATACCTCTAATATTATTCAATGAGACTCAGAATCCATGTTGCATGTACCCTCAAAAAAAATGGGAAGAAAGAAAACAACCCTTCAGTCCACACCATAGCCAGCCTCTACACCATAGCTAGTTCAAAAACAATATAAAACTATAACTCATCTAATAACTTCTAGATAGATCTACACCACATATAATTTCTCCAAACAGAATGGATACCCAAAATAGAGAAAAATATTTCCCCAACTAAGATTTTAGCTACAAATCAAGAATACACACCTCAACTCCCTTTAATTTTCCTATGGGTACCTCTATCATCAAAAATCGCACAATTTGTTAGGTCCGAAAGTCTGGATCATAAAATTGCACACCTCCAATACAATTATTATCATTGAGAATAAGAATAAATCTCATAAGATGGAAAAATAAGGGGTCAGGTCAAACACACTATGAGATACCTCTCAATGATATTATTACAACTGGAACACAATATTTAGACAATAAGACCAATAATAACAGGGAAAAAAGACCTTCTTATAAACTAGTAACATCTAGGTGTTACTTTTCCCAAATAAAACAAAACAAAACAAAAACTAAAAATAGATCCATCCTTCTACCAATAACCTAATAAATGGATAAACATAAATCTTTACAATCAATACATATCCCAAGGACCATAATATCTATTAGATATACCTATCAAACTGAGTTTTTCTTACAAATAAAGCACAACTAAAACAATAATCCTTACTCAAATAAAAATGTTCCCATCCAATCCTTCAAATTTATCTAGGGTTTAATGATATTATAACCTTAGTAATCAATTGTTTATCTTATATAAAATATTCTATTCCATTTGAGAATAATTATTCATGGGTTTGTTTCAGAAAACATAATAAATATATTTTTTACCAATAATTAAAAAAATATAAAAATATAAATCAAAATTTATTAAATGATTTTAGTGTATGTAGTATAGCTCATCCAGTACAACCCCCATCAATTAACTCTCAAATAATGATGGGAGACATGATAAATATTTAGAAATCCATTCTGATGGTTCCCCACAACAACACATCATAAAGAGATCAATTCACTAGACATAAAGAACCTCAAACCCGTAAACCCAAAAAATCCATGCCATGAACTATCAATTGAATACTCCCTCACTCTATTCAACTATGATTCCATATTCACATAAAATAATTAAATTAACTCTAATTTTAAAATCAAATTAAGGTAACACTACGAAATCCCTCCTTGAATCGATTACTCATTAGCACATGGGATGAAAATATTTAAAAAATAATTCAATAAATATACCCCAAGAAATATCTCATGGATAAAGGTACATAATCTACCACCACCAAAAAGTTTCCCTATGAAATAATCATGTCACCAAAAAAAACTCAAAATTTATCTGGGATCATTCCCAACCCAAAAGTAACTTCAATCTCATTCCCAAACCACAAACCTCAATTGATTATCTATGAATTTTTATTCAAATTGGAAAAAAACATGGTTATAATAAACCACAAACAGTCAATAAATTAAACCAATGGAACATAAGTGCATCAAAATAAGTACATCAAGACAATCCAACTCATCAAAATAATTTCTTGAATAACCACATCACCATCCTCTATTAGGAACAACATCTTACCATCTCACATTACCCACAAGTCACCTATCTTTTACATAACCATTCAAAAAACTATATTATCATATATATCCCAATACAAATATTATTATATGAATCATATAAAACTATCTCACATAAAAAAATATAGGGAACTAACTCACCACATCAAGATATTTTCTAATTCAGGCACCCCTAACTCACCAGTACAATTTCAAAACCTATTGTAAATATGATGTGTCTTGAAGGAGAATTTTTTTCCTTTACAAATATTATTGAATATATAACAAAATCCACCACTATAAATTTGATCACAATAGACCCATTCAATATGATACAGTGGTCAGTCACCTATTTAAAAAAATTAGGTGAGGCAAGCAAGCTCATCATTATCAAGTCTAATCATTTCCGAACAATCTTTTTATTACTAAAATTAATTGGTTAAAATTTTATGGGATGTAGGTGATTAAATCAATAAAACCATAAAAAACTCCTAATCACTATAGGGGTACTGAATCACAACATCAAGAATAATCACCCCAATGATAACATAGTTCCCATGTTATAAAACATAATGATTCATGACTAAGGATTCATCAAGGGACATAATATTCAAAAATACAATTTAATATTACATTTTATTAACCAAAAATACGTTTTTAGAAATAAATATCAATTCATAAATATAAATATCAATAAATAATGTAACCTAGAAAAACATAACATTTCTATGTCATTTTTAGAGGAGTCATCATGTCTTGTATTTCAATAAGTTTAACACACACCCATGTTTAAGATGAAAAAATACACATGTTTTGCTAATAAAAATAAATATTTTAATACATAATCTAAACATTTGATTTCAAAGGAGACACACTCATAAGAAAAAATCATCACATGTTACATTCTCTTACATCATGTTACCCATTCCCAAATTAATCATTTTATGATGCAAGAGGATTTATTTAAGATTTAAAAATAATTATTATTTTGGATCACAAAATAAAAATTAAAATGTTACTTCACTACATGTCATACTTGACATAGTCAAACTAAATTTTCTTTAAAGATTTGATCATAAGGTAAAATTTAATTATATACCACAATAAATGTACCATGATATTGAATTAATATTTAAATTCAAAATTACCATTACATAACATAATTTCATATTATTAACATAAAATAATATAAATGATACATACTAATTATTTACATATAAATTTTTTTTAATAATCCACACTGTTTTTTTAACTTTAGAAATGATCCAAATAACAAAATACTCATGAATTAATATATAAGGCATAATTATTTCAGAAATATAACATTTTTGTCATCACTATAATTAATGTTTTCAACTATGTAAAAAATATAAAATCCACATTGGGTTATCACAATATATTCTTCAATTTTTTTAAGAAATTAAAACAATAATCATTTGTCATTATAATAAATTTATAACACATTTAGTACACATTTTATGAGCAAAAAAGGTAACTCATGTAATTCCATCCACATCATTATGTTCACGTGTACTTATAAAAAATCAGGTATAAAAATACTATTAATAATTATTAAAAATGGATAGGTATTTTTATATTAAAAAAATTAATTTTAAAAAAATTTATATTGAGCATTTTTATCATCTTTAAAATTTCAAAAACAATGGTAGAAAAATTTCCACTAGTTTAATAAATTCCCAACACTAGTTTAAAACATATTAATGGATTAATACATCAAAAAATAATTCATGAAAAAAATTAAGGATAATGTTATTTATTTCATGGTATTAAAATATTAATTAAATTATCGATAATAATGATATTCAATATTAAAAATAATTTAAATTTCTAAAACCATGTATTACAATTTTTCCAAAAACACATCCTTATGATACATCAAAAATGTAAAAAATTCATGGAATATAAAAATTCAAGGAAAATAAAATACTCTAAGAATGATATTTAAATAATATTTTTATAAATGTATTCAAGATTTAGTATTAATTTAGAACAAAATTATAGAGACTGAAGGCATTTACACATACTATTTCATGATTTTTAATATATTCATCTCATAAATAGAACCTATAGTTCGTCTGGCCAACTATCATTGAAGTAATAGGTTCATAATACCTCAAAGAGAAACTAAAATAGAAAAGCATTGTTTTAATTACCATAATGAGCTCTTAACTCCTTTTTACCTATAAAAACTATATATGATAGCATAATAAATACATAAAAAAATATGTGAGCTATAAAGAGAGTAAGGTAATAATCATGATAATGAGACATAACATGTGAGATAGATGACATAAAATGATACAATAAAATATAAGTCTCAGTAATAACCATATGGTATCATAAAAAAAGAACATGGTGTCATTATATCATGGAAACATAGGAATGTTCTAGCAATATATAACATGACATATTCTTAATTCAAGGATAACTACCAAGACAATATCACATGGTTCAAATATTGTCATCTAGTATTAGTTTAAATCGATAATAATATATATAATGTATCTAGAGAAAAAAATACCTAATTCATTAGAGTGATATCAGGGCCCCCAAAATATCTTATACATGATTATGTGTTTCCTAAAAGGCAATAAATCAAAATGCATATACCTAAGGAATTCAATAAGTGGACCTAGGGAATGTATTTCACCATAAAAAGTTAAAATTTTCTAGGTATATATTTAATAGATATATGTAAATAATTTTTAATAATTTAATATCATATAATATAGATTTAAATTTAATTTTGGATAGAATTTTTATAAATAAAATAAAAATGGTGGTTTGAATAAATACTTTAACCTATGTCTTGATTTGTTCTCTACTTGCACAAAACATCATAATTAATAAAAAAAGTTTCGATAATTAAATTATTTATTTTCTTGTATATATATTTTATTTTGTTATAATTTTGTTATTATTATTTATAATAATTTAAATGAGATATAATTTTCAGCTTTTTTGTTCTGGGAGTGTATGTTTCAGGGTTCCAAGGTTGTCTCACTTGTGGATAATTATTAACATTATTTTCAAGTGGGACTATAACTATATAAGTAAAAAATGGTATTAATGTAATTAAATAAATTCAAATGGTCCAAAACACTCATATGTATTCAAATTGAGGAAATATTTTTTTAGTAAAAATGTTATCATTATTCAGTTAGTTCATTTAGATGGTTTTACCGACCATCAAAAACTAATTTTGTTTTATCCAGTTATATTAACATATATTAATTTTAGAATTTGAAATGATATATAATATATATAACTAGTTCATTTTAACACTTTGTAAGAAAATTTAAACCCTTCTAGAATATTATAATAGAAAATTAAAATACATCACCCATGAAGGTGGTGAATCGGTATAATATGTAAAATAGATTCAACTTTTAGAATAAGAGGAGATGAGAACGGAATAGAAAATAGATATTTCATTTGAGTTATAACACTCCAGTATGTATATATATATATATATATATGATATTTTAGTTATTATTCCTTACTGAATTATGGTGGAGAGGACAGTGTAGAAGAATAAATGAATTGTAAAAGGGTAAATTTAGAATATTATCTCTTCAATTCTTTCCCCTTGAAAACATATTAAGGCACTTGGAATTGGTCTTTTGGAAGTGAATAATGTTATATGATTAGGATAAAGGATTTTTAATGGAATTAAGAAGAAGTTTTTCATGCAAAATGTCATATAATGTGTGAGGAGTATGGGTTGTGAGGGGTGGTATTTATATGGCTAGGATATGGGCGTTTTTGAATATTGTACATATTATTTTATTATTTCAGATCAAGAATATAAATATTATTTATGTTTTGACTATTTATATTTAATTATTAAGATTAGTTTTAATTAATAGTTTATTACCTAACCCATGACTCAAAAATAAATTTATTTTTCATATAATTTAAGATACCATATTTTATCAAATTTCACTATTCATTAAAATTTCAATTATTTTTAAAAATAAAAAATATTCACCCTAAATTTTTTAAAAATCTAGATTTTAAAAAAACCTATTTTCTGAAAATATGTTTATAATTATGAGAAATTTAATTTTTAAATGGAATCCTCGTTTATTTGAAAACATCAATTTTATTATTATGATCAATTTACCAACCCTATGAAAAAAGACTTATTGTCTCCTAAAATTACCACATCATTTTAGTATATATAAATATAAATTTACAATAAATATTATGAATGTAATAATTATTTTAAATAATATTATTTATAATAATAGTGTAATTAAATAATTATTATTTTAAAAAATAAAATCATAAAATTTATCATCTTGAAAAAATTTATTTATTTATAAATATTTATAAATGTGTCTTATTTTAAATTTTAAGGATAGCTAAGAATTTTTAAAAAAAAATAAATATGTGAGGATCATATTCAAATGATTAGGCTACTATTCCAGAAGGTCAAATTAATATTCTAATGATCATGTTATTATTCCGTTGGGGTAATTACTATTCCAATAATCAGATTTATAATGGTAATATTGGATCCAAAATTTATATTAGCACCACATATTTAAGTCATTCTTAATTCAATTTTACTTTCCCTAAAGGTTATATATATTTTCATTCCCGAAATTCATATTGCATTACAAAAATTCTAAATCATTTCAACATTTTTGATCACTAGTAAAGTTATTTTGGGGGATCAAAAAGAACCAAATTTTCATATTTTAGTTATAATTTTTTTATTTTTTATCCCACTATAATATTTTCATATATTATAGAAAATTTTATTCCCTAAATTTTATATTAAAATTAATATAAAAATGTTGTTTGTTTTATCATCTGGTACATGTGAATTTTATTATATTACTAAATATGACACAATTATATATTCAAAAGGTAAATATCATTGATAAGTATCTAGTTCATTAAATCCCCCAACCTTAATAAATTTCTCTTTAATATTTTTTTTTACAAACTAAGGTGAAAATATATGAGGGTATTTTTACTTCATGGTTTCCTCTGGTTCCCATGTCACTTCCTCTTAGTTATAGTTTCTCTATAGGTTGTTCACTAGGTGAGTTTTCATATTGTGTGGTACTTTCTCTCTATAGTCCAAGATCTTCATCGGTGGATCCTCATAACAGAGATAATTTTCCCACTATTCCACCTCTAAATTCCATAAATGTGAGGGATCTGGTATGTTCCTTTTCCATGTGGATGCATGAAATTTTTTGTGTAAATGAGATAGGGTTATTAAGATTTTATTCGATAATCCTAGACTTAGATGAGATCAATTATCCTAAAGGGGGTGATGTACATGGGACATATCTTTCCCTTTTTCTCAAATATCATGACTCTCTTCCATATATATATATATATATATATATATATATATATATATAGATGACCACTTTATCTCTAACCTCAAACTGTAGTTCTCATCGATGTTTTTCATCATAGATCATCTGTCGACTTTGAGTAGTTGTGTCATGCTACTGAATAGTATACACATTTTCTACCATTTACATGAACATTTCATGTCGCAAAAACATATGTTCACTAATTTCATCCCATAACACAACTGTTATACATTTAATCCCATAAATGGGTTAATATATATCCATTTGGATTCTTTATTGGAATCTATTATAATAATAGAACTCCACTAGAGGAAGATTTTGATCCCATCTTCTTTTTAAATCCATTGATAATGTTGTCTGTATACATTCTAGTTTTGGGCTTAACTAAATATATTTTCCATAAATTTTGGGGTGATATATTTTATCTATTTTGAAATCCATATTTAGATTATTTTGGAGACTCTTTCATAATGTAGAGGTATATCTCATATCTCGATAAGAAATAGTTGATAAATTATATCCAGGAAAACTCACCACTTGTCTAATTTCTGTCCATGTAAGATGATTTATTGATCAGTCTGGTCAAACTATAATTGAGTTGGAATCATTTTTATAATATACACCATACCCATATATAATTATTTTTTATTCATGTCTTTAGAAATATAGTGATAAATTCCATGGTCATATTTTTCATTTTCTGTATAGATATGGATAATGGTTCAACCATCCCCCATGATTATTCCCTTATAGCATTCAGTTGTTGACATCATAGGAATTTTGATGTGTATTTTGTGATCTCTGTCATCATATTGTCCCACAAATAGTGTTCTTGAAGATCACAATATATCTTTTTTCTATTTAGGTTGATGTACATTGTTGAGATATGTGCATCATTTACAAACTCATTTATCATGGAATTTTATGGTATATATATTCGAGATCGAAATCTTAAAACTCCTTCATAAATTTTGAAATTTTAGGATTTTTATTTTTTTATAGGTTCCTCCTTCTTCTATATTTCCACAACATCTCTTTGAGCATCCTTTATCTTATTCAAAAGTAATGATTCAGGAAAAATTGGAGAAAGTAATGATGATGTTACTTTCTTTAGGACCCCCATTTCTATCCTTCACATGGATTATAGGATTGGATCGTTCCCAATTCTCATCACTAATAAGGTCATAAGATCCTTATAACATAGAGAAAACTCCAATTTATTAGATTTCTTGAGATAGTAGTGGGTTGGGATGTCATATTCCCTGATAAACTCTAATAATCTTCACTGGAACGTATTCTAATCCTTTTTGTGTGAATATATAATTGAGGCTCTTATGATCCATATCTATTCTAAGCTTATCCCCATAGAGATAATGCTACAATATTTTCAATGTGAAGATCACTACATCCTAAACAAGATCATGTATGAGGTATTTCTATTCAAGGATTCACAACTGACTTGGGGAATATGCTATCATTTAATCATTTTTCATCAGTTAACAACATAAGCATTAATTTCATGAATCATTGTATACCATGACAATTTCCCCACTAGTGGGTACTATGAGGACTGGTTCAGTGATTATCCTCTCTTTTAATTCATTAAATATTACTTTATATTAGTCTGTCCATGAAAAAATCACCCCCTTTAAATTAATCGTAGTTAGTGATTTTTAAAATGAATAGATGTTTCTAAAAATCATAGATAATACCCAACTATTCTATGGAAACTATAGATCCCCATTACATATGATGATATGGGAAACTAATTGATTTCCTTTTCCTTAGAAGGGTCTATGGATATCCGTTTTTTGTGAAAAATTTCCAAATGAATTATAATTCACCCATTTAAAACTCACATTTTATATACATTACATAAATATTTTCATTTCCCAAAGTCTAACAAAGTATTCAAATTCACCTCATTCTCCTCCTTACTTTTATAGTATATAAAAATATTGACTAAAAATACATCAAAAAAATCAATGTAATCTCTAATGACTCTATTCATTATGTCTACGAATCTTCTAGGAGTAATAGTGAGTCCAAAGAGAATCACTATGTATTATAGTGTCCTTATATTATTTAAAATATTGTATTGATAATATCTCCATTTGTTTCCTATAATTGATTATATACTTACTGATGGCCCCCCTTTGACAAATACTAGGACACACATGGTTGAACGAAAAATTCATCTATCAATGGTAGGGGATACTTGTTTTATCATGATTTTTTTGAGTTTACTATAATCAACACTGAGGCACATTGACCCATACTTTATAATGATTAAGAGGACCACATCACCCCATGGGGAAGCACTTGGTCATATAAAACCCTTTTATGGATTATATTATAACTAGTTCTTCAATTATTCTAACTCAATATATGTTATTATTTAAGTGTTCGTGGACATGGGTATAGAACCAATTATATGTTATATTGAGTAATCAAACTCTTGGTAAAGAAGAAGGAAATGAAATTATTTAATGGATAATTTAGTGTAGTACCTCATAGTGGGAATGAAACAAAGAGAGATTCTTTCTTTTCTCTATGTCATTTGAGATAGATATTATTGATCATAAGGATATAATATCCACACATGGTAATAATATTCCAAAAAAGATTCATCATCCTTGTTACACTTGTTCAAATTTAGTGAATGACTTGAGATATTATGAGTTATCTACCATTCCTGAAAATTGATGTTGTATTTATATAAGGATAAGAAATCTATTCCTAATAAAGCATAAAACTCCCCCTAATTAAGTAATAAAAGATAAATTTGTAGGTTAAATCTAAATACATTTATTTAGGATGAGTTATATGCATGGGATGCAATACTTTCTCCATTTTTTCTCATATATATCTTATCCCCCATGTTTTCTTGAAGTTTTTGAATAGTTTTATTAAAAATTCATGATATGAAATAATGAAAAAACCTATAATTAAAATGTGAATTCTCTATTCTTGAATGAATAAAAAACCTACCTTTCACCACATTATTTCTTAGATCTACCTCGATAGCATTTATATCATATTCCCTTATTTACCCTATAGGAATTAAACTTTTTTATTATTTATTTTATCTAATGAACCTTTCCTTAAGAAATTATTTTTCAAAAGTACTATGTTAATTATAGTTGAAACACTTCACCATATGATGAGGGTTGTTTGGAACCTTATATTCTTCTTCTTAATTAGTGGGAATCATCATTTCCCTCCCAAACTAATTAGTTAAAGCTCCATGTTTTCCACAGTTGATACATCTCCCAATTTCCATTAGATAATTTTTTGGGATGATTCTTACCACACTTTTAATACAAGGTATGTTATTTTTTATTTCATCCATGGTATTTATCATTTGATACTCCCTATGGAAACTTAGTTTTATGTTTTTTATCACTAGGTATATTATACCACTAAAAGTGACAAATAATTCTTCTCAATCATGAGGGAAAACTGAAAATATTATCATATATGTCAATGTCACCAATCACTAAATAATTTCAATGTCTTGACTTTATCCACTAAAGAAGTGGTCCAGCTTTCAGCTAGTGTCGATGAAAAATCCATAGGTATATCATGAAATCCTTATGAAGTTTTACTAATATACCCCGATAGATGCATCTTCCTTTTTCATAATTTTGGGGTACTCCCTCTTTATTTTAAGATAGATATTTTGGGGAAAATATTCACCAAACAAATATTTTCTTGAATCCTTATTATTCCATAGAATCAACTTACTCTTTAGACTTCATATTTTTTATTATTCTCAACTAATGATTGTCTTCCCCTTCAAAGAATTAAATATCTCATAGGACATTCTCCAATTATGAGCATTATAGAATAGAGAATATCTTTTTTATATAGTTAATCCACTTCTCCATGATGAGGGGATCATAATACCCACAAAAAGTAGGATGAATTTCTCATATAATGTACTCGTAATAAACTTGAATGTTTTTATGAAAATGTGGGTGTTCTATATAATTCAAGTTATTATTCATAGAAACTAGTCATTTGAACCATTATTTCCATAACTTTCCCACCACTTTCATCAATAAGGCTTGGAATATCATTAGGTAAATCATCACATTGGATATTAAGTTGGTTATTGGAATGGATCGCCCTATTTCATGGCATTAACTAACAATATGATTATAATACTTTAACTAAAAAACATATACAAAGGAAAATATTAACATGGAAGGAATAACTTATAAATGACATGTATATCCTAAATTCCTTCATCCCAATGTTTCAATCTTGTTTTTCCATAGTGATTCCCCTATTAGGTATTCGAACCAAAAAATATTCTAATTTCCTTTATAATGGTTCATAATTTTTTTTAAAATTTATCCAAGAATATCACCAATGATTATAAAACCAAGTGTGTCACAAGAACTATATTAGATGCACCAAGTTGTGATCGAGTTAATACCTAATTCACACATTATGGTTATTTGCCCTACGTACAACTGTTCCAGATCCATATCTACATAAAGTCTCCAAATATTGAAGTAATTTATTTAAAAAATAACTATATACCTTACAAAAATTCCAAGATGTTCTTCTGTACATAGACTTATACATAGGGTTATAATTAAACTATTATAGTCCTAGTCTCTAAAAATAACTAGATCTTTCTTTCATACAAACTATATTGACTCAATTCTCTTACACATATTATTACATAATATTTAATATAAAAATATAATAAACACAACCCAAAAACTGTGAGTCCTATTGTCCTTTGAAGAGGAGGTTTGTAATATATCAGATAGAAACTAAAATGAAACAAATTTATTTTAATCATCCTAAAGAACTCCTAAATATTGTTCAGCTACTATTATAGTATAGTATAACTTGGGTAACACATAAAAAATGGGTGATCTATGAAACCTATTAATGAAATAATGATTATATTGAGGCATAATATGTCAGTCAAATGACATAACATGATATCATAAAATTGGAGGCTCGTTATAAATCAAATGGGATAATAACATAAATAAATTTTTTTAATATGATCATGGAAACATATTAAAGTGGATGCAGTATAAAACAAGAAATAAGAATAATTCATGTCTAGATACCAAATAAACACCACATGGTGAACAGATCCCCGTCATGGATTAGATTTACACCCTAATTCCATACATAATGTCTCATCAAACAAAAAAAATTCCATATAGACATAATGCATTTGAGAAATGAAATTAAGGCATATATTACCCAATAAAGAAAGGTAAAATAAGATTGGTATATACGTAAGAGACATATATACATAATTTGTAATAACTTAATAATAAAAATAGAGATATAGAATATGATTTGGAGGGGGAAGTTTCATAAAATAAATAAAAAGGGCAGTCAGATGAGATCCCTCACCTTATGTCTGGATCTATTATGTACTTTCAATTAATATTCCTAATAACATAATTTTATTAATTACTTACAAAATTTAAAACCTTTTACATATATTATTTTTTTATTTAAAACTTATTATGTCTATTTATAATCATTTCAACAATATATAATGTTTAATTTTGTTTTTTTTAGATCGTTCATTTCATGGTTTGAAGGTCTGTTTACTAGTGTATAATTGTTTCTATTATTTTTCAAATGGGACTAAAACTATAGAAGGTAAATTAAATGATATTCATATAATTACATAAATTTAAAATTTTCAAAATACAAATATATTCTTTCAAATACGGATTATTATTTTAGTAAAAACATTAATGGTATAAAGTTAGTTCATTTATGCAGTTTTGTCGACGATCAAGAACCAGTTTTTTATAAAATAAAATATCGATATATTCAATCCAGAATGTGAAAATATATAATGTACATAAATAGATCATTATAAACCATTATAAGTGAATTTAAACCTACAATGAAGATGGTAGGGTAAAATGAAATTTCATCGTCCATGAAGGTGGTGAACCGACATAATATGGGGAAAAGTTTCATTTTTTAGAATAAGAGGTCCTAAGATAGAGTAGGGTGATGGAAATTCTGTTACAAATATCAAACTATAGTATATATTTGATAACGGATTTATTTTTTTATTTTTTATGAGTGTGGCGAGGAGAGGGTCAATGAAAATATTAAATTTATAACATGTAAATTGAGAATATTACCTCTTCAATGTCATATCCTTGAAATACATTGTAAGGAACATGGAATTGGTATTATAGTGAAACAGGTAGACCTGTGTTGTGGATAAAATAGTTGGAATGAAAATTTACTAGAAAATTCTACATTCCAATGTCATAGATGGTGTGAGGAGAAGGGGTGGGGTTTATAAAGGGAGGCGAGGGGCATTTCGTAATGTTATGCACATTATTTTATTATTTTGGATCAAGACTATTAATATTATTGATTATTTTGTCTATATATTGTTAATGGTTCCTTTTAGTTTTACATAATGGGTTCTTACATCATCCATGACTCAATAATTCATGTCTTTAGCTTATAAGGTTAAATAATCAATCTTATTATATTTAATTATTCACCAAAAAAATCAACTAATTTAGAAAAATATTGAAAATTCACCATAACCATTTTTTACAAGTAGAATTAGAAACTGTAATACATTTTATGCTCATAAATTTTAACATCTGAGAAATTTATATTTTAAATAAAATCACCATTTGTCTGAAAAATATCAATTCTAATATTATGATCTTTTTTCTAACCCTTTGAAAATTTACTTATTATAAAATAAAATTATCTCATCATTATAATAAAAAATATTATTAACATATAAATACATTTTATGAACATAAACTATCTTTTAAATAATAATATTTTTTATAAAAGTGAAATAAAAATATATATTTTTTATAAAAATACAAAAACGTAATTTAAAATTTTTAAATCAATTATTCACTTTTACCATTATATAAATATATAATTTTTTTATTTTATATGATAGATAAATATTATTTTATGTATCCATTATTTATGATACTATTAAAATGGTCAGTTTACTATTCCATACATACATATTACTATTCCAAGGGCCTTATTACAATTCAAACGGTCATATTACTACTCCTACATCCAGATTTGTAACAGTCTGATGGGATCCTTACATTCTATAAGTACCTAATATTTCATTCATTTTTCATTCAATTCTATTTTTATAATATTTATATATATTGGTATTCCCAAGATTCATATTTAATTACTAAAAAATTGCTTCATTTATGTTGTACTATTTGTGTGTGTAGTTATTTTTGTGGATCGAGTAAATCCAAATTTTCATATTTAGTTTTATTATTTTCTATTTTTATCTCATTGTTGAATTGCAAAATATTCATGAAATTTTTATTCCCTAAAATATTTTGTTCAAATTAAAATATTAAAATGTGCCAAATTTTATCGAATTGTTCATGTTCCTTATATTATATTACTAAATATGACAAATTTATATATTCATAAGGGAAATTTAATTTATAAAATTCTTGTTCATCAAAAAAATAAAATAATAATGATTTAGTAAAAATGTTAATCTTTAAAATATAGGTTAACATTGTTTTTAAAGTAAAAAATGGAAACAAAAATCAATTTATGAAGGAGGATTTCTCATCATGAAAGGGATTGTCACATTCAAGTCTCTACAAGTTTTCAAATGGTTCATGCTAGTCGATAACAGTTTAACTCATTCAACTCGGAGTATATGAATAAATAAAAAAAATAGTTCATTAGCAACTAAAACACATTTATAATCAGATAAAAACACATTAATATTAATATGTAGTTAATTAAATTAACTTTTTTAACATCCTAGAACCACCGTATTCAATCCCAAACACAAACATGCATGGAATTTTTAACAAAACTAGGAATCTACACTATAATTGGAACCAATTCACATTTATTTTATATGATATTAGAGTCCTTGAATTAGACCATGGTGGTGGGGGGCTACAATCATGTCTCCTATCTGATTTCCTAGAATATATCATAAACCAAGCTCTATAGATATCATTTCTCTGCCAACCTATATATTCCTCACATGTTCCTAGCTCTATGATCCATCTGATGTAGTCAACCTAAAGCTCCAATACCTCTATATCACATCCCATACCTCAAAAGGTACCCATCAATGGCTAGTAATGTAACGCCTTGACCCCATAGTCCAAGAGATGGTGCATTATTTTAACACATTGGCATGATTTCAATGAATCAAGTCCTAAAGGACTGATTAGTTTAGTAGTCTTGGAAAAAAGATACATACTTAAGTTCAACATTACAACTTTAAAAGAAAAAACACTAATTTATTCCATTAGAAAAATCCAAGTTTTGAAGATTATTCATGCAAGTCACGCATGACTAACTTCTTCATATCCTGAGAAAATTAAACATGAGAAAGGGGTGAGCTCAGATGCTCAGTAAGAGTAAGAAATACAGCGGAAGATAATATAAACATTATGCATGGTGAATAATTTAAAACACATGCCTTAATGAATAATAAAGATGAGCACTTTATGGAAGGAATATGAGCTGAGTAAATAATTCCATAATAAAACATTGTCATGGGTATTCTACTATTTGAATAAACACATGAAATATCAATAGATAATATCATAATGATGGAATGCATAATGCCAGACATTCTAAAACATTTTGTCAAGGCCTCGGCCAAGACGTCTAAAAATGATTAAGGCCTCACCCAAAACCATATATCAAAAATTGGGGAAGGCCTCGAAAAATTCAACATCTAATTGTCTCATGAGACCTACTGATGAATCGAGGAGCTATAGCGGGCTCCACCCATCACTTATTAAGTCCAATACATTCCTCATATGAAAAGGATGAAACATAATCTTGATATTCGTACTAAAACTGGCATACGAGATGTCAATAACTTAACCACAAACCATGAATGTTATAAAAATATCACATCCACAGCGAAACATACCTCATTAAATAAAATATGGAAGATTTTATTATAATAAATTGACCTCAATCGATAATAATGAAGGGTATTGACCTAGATGAAAATAATCATCAAAACTATTTGAGAGAAATATCCCACTTTTATTTAAAACATTTAAAAGTCTCACTATTTATCAAGAAGTCATTTAAAATAGATTTTTCAATCAAAGTGTCCCATAACACTTTGAAACTTTTAATAGTAATTTTAATTTTAAAACATTAATGTCCATATAAATAAATCTTTATACCCATTTTTAAAACATGGACATTAATGAGAAAGATTTAGAAGAATAAATCTTTAAAACATTTAAAATGATATTTTAGTAAGAGTTTTTAACCAAAACAGTGAAACTTCAATAGAAATAATTGAGGTAATAAACACTTTAGAATATCATGAGAATAAATTGATTCATTATATTCTATGTCAAAGTACATTATATACACCATATAAAAGTGAATTGGCGTATAACAACAAAGAAGTCTCAATGGAATGTAAATTGAGATGAAATCCCTTATAAAGACCATATCCTTTGGTTGAGGATAAATCAACGACATAATTATGTGTGAAAAATATAAATTCACTCAATATTATTGGATATTCAGTGTAAATCAATCATAGTACATTCACACATATTCTTGTAAATACAACACCAATGACATGAATGTTTAACTCAATGAATAGAAATTGACATAAAATTACTCTTATCAAGTTCATATCGATGACTTGAGAATTATCAATGGATTGATTATGTGTATTAAAAATATATCCACACAAAGGGTAGTTGAAATAACTAAATAAATAATAAATTGTGATTCCAGACATATTCTTAGAGTAAAATAATCAATTAAGTATGCGTATAGCCCAATGAGTGTAAATTGAAATTTGAAATTCCTTTACCAATTTGGTAACTCACGAAACATACACCCTATGAAAGAAGGATCATAAAATTATGCTGTAGATACCCATAAATTAAATTATATTACACATAGAATACAATCATGGGTAGTACATACACCAATCAAAAAGAAATAGTGGCAATACAACATGAATCTCACGAGAATAATAAGTGAGATGAAATCCCCTTACCATGTTGTAATCAATCGAGTCGTATGACCAAAATATAATGACCACAAAATAAATCACATAATACCATGAATACAAGATATTCATTTTAATATATTTCATATGGAAGTACACAATAGACCACATAAAATAAATAAGTGGAGAATATTGGATATCTCACGAAAATAAGAGTGAGATAAGAAACCCCTTACCTGAAGTCGGAATTGTCTTGTATGTTCCTTATTATTATAGAATAATAAACCCATTAACTCAAGTCGGAATTGTCTTTTATATTCCTTTGATATCACATATTACCTTTCTATAACAATTAGTTAATTATTTGAGTTGATATTGGTTATTTTATAGATGTTCGGAACATGAGTCAAAAATGAACTTGTTATAATTACTATTTTTCCATGTGCTCAAAAGTACATTATCTCCAGAATGAAATAAATAATTTAGATATCATATATATATTATATATCAATTATATATATGTATTTATGACATTACATTACATTTTGATATAATAAATTAAATGCACAGTTCATGGAGATGGTAAGTCGTATGTACGCATCAACGCTACATTCATTTCTATTTTGTATTTTAATGGAATTATAACATAATTTTACATAGGTATATTATGTAAGGGTCGGTGTCCGGAGAACCAACTATTTTGTACTTTGATTACATGAATTTTCACTTATTATATATTGTTCAATGTTCTGCATAACTATAATATAATAATGTCCCAGAATATTTGTTGCATTGATATGGTCATGGAAGATCCCTGCTATGATGAGAACCTTGAAATTCTATAAAAAAATTCTTAAATAAAGTTCTACGGTTGGATGAAATACTATGATAGAACATATAGTATACAGACTGTCATGTGCGAGTACTCGTAAGAAGACGAGACCCTCTCTCATGGAGTTCGCACTTGGAAATCTCCAAGATGGGAGATTATGAGAACAGACCCGCCAATATCAATTCTACATGTCTTGGTGTCATCGGACATTTCTATCTACGAGTGTGTGTAATGGTCCTTATACTGGAAGTTTATTATTAACTCATGTCATGACTCGCGCACCTAGATTTACTGACGAAAACCGTCAGGCAGACATTTGGCGGAAAGTAGGGTACGTTGGGTGCGTCACGAGTGACATGTTGTTAATGTATAAGTCGAGGAAGGATTTGTCTCTTCCATTTATGGAAGTTGATATCTCATCCCTTTGATTGAAATATAACTGTCGCATTAAATTCCATGTACATAGTGTGAACAACGAGTTTATTTCAGGCAGTCAAAGTACGACGGATCAAGCATATAGGTTTATGAAACTGCCATGAAACCTGCTGGATGAGATATCGAGACAAAGGGATTAAATTAAATAGTAAGCATTCGTATGAGGTGATACGTCTATGCGATGTAAACTTCTTTCTCTTGGGTGCCTTGACTCATTGCTAGACAGTAATCTTGGACTTTAGGCAAGCTCGCCTAATGCCAATGAGAAAGAGGCCTAGAGGGTCACACACTAAGTGTATTCAAGTATCTCAAGTAGAATAAAGATTATTTCCGTATGTGGTTTAATAATTATTCAAGGAAGCGTAAATCGTTTTAATGATAAAGGAAGAATGAAATGAAAAACAAGATATACACGCCGTGAATTAAAGATTACACGCCGTGTAGTTTTTCATTGAAAAAAAAGTACACGTCGTGTATTAATAATTACACACCGTGTAGTTTTCTTTATGGAAAGGAAATGAATAAATGAAAACAAGATATACACGCCGTGTAAATTTAATGTACACTCCATGTAGTTTTCAATGAAAAACATGTACACGCCTTGTATTTATTAATACACGCCGTGTAGTTTTTCCAGTCGCGATTTTGAGGATATAATATTTTTTTAATGATATTTATTATAATCTGCATGGGCGCATGTCAAGGAATTAATTATTCAACATGGGGGTTTTAAATAAGAGTCAATGACATAAATAAAATGTGTAACGCGTTTATTTATTATCATAACTCTACAACCTCAAACCTGATTATAAATATCCTCAAAACCCCAACTCTTTTCCTACCCCGTGTGAGACACAACAATTCTGGATAATTCTATTAAGTATGAAAGAACCTCTTCCTCCAGGAACGCTCTCAAGACCGAGAGAGATCCCCTTCCATCGGATCAAGATGATCTTAAGTAGACAACGCAAGAAAAGGCTTCTCCACGCTAGCACCCGGATAATCCTTTGGTGATGTCCAGAGATACGAGGTACACATGTGGATCACCGCTAGAGGGAGTCTACACTTGGCTTCTGCGACGCAACGACAGATCACATCGACAATGTGATCAATAACATCAATGAATAAAGAAAACCCAAAAAGTATTTCTTTATAATTAATTTAATTAATTATAATCAACCTGTAACGATCGCTTTTTGTGGTTCCGGGACAAACCTTCTTCTTTGTCTTTTTCTGTGATTCGATCCGTGGAGACTAGCATTTATCGTTGTATTGATCCTGGATTGATCATTGCTAATGAAAAAAGGCCAAGTGGGCACATCCACTCACGTGCTTCCGTTGTGCCCGGAATATTCAAATGGTATCAGAGGGAGGTTACAACGTTGATTATAGTTATTTAATTTTCGTTGATAATTTACGCATATATATTTGATTCAATTCGAAATATATCGTTCTATTAATCTGAATAAATGAGATCTATTCTTCCTCCTTCGATTCTTGATTCATATCACAAAAATGACCTTTTAATTTTAATTTTTTATTAAAATAAAAATGAGGAACTCATCCGGTGGAGCCTCACTTTCTGTCTGTAAAACACGGGATTACACAGCATGTAATTAAAACTACACGTCGTGTACTTAGGTTCAATGAACCGGCACTGGTCCTCCAAACCACGTCGTGTAAATTGAATATGCCTAAGTATTAATCACGTCGTGTTGACCAGAATTGAACAGCGCGTGGAACCAGAATACACGGCGTGTATATTGGAGAAAAACGCTATGTAGTCCGTTCCGACCCAGGTGAAACCGTGTATAATGATAAGCCGCGTACCACGTACATGGGATCGCCAGGCCGGTTACCACATAACAAGGAAGTACACACCGTGTATGATTCATCTACATGCCGTGTACTCCCAAATTTCCAAAGTACAAAGAACACACCAAAGCCCCCATCGTGTACTTTGGATAAAGGGTGAAAAGAAAAATACATGTTGTGTCATTATAAACTACACGCAGTGTACTTTCCAGAAATGGGATTTCACCAGGTTTCCTCCAATGTACAAAGACCCGTACAAGGAATATGGATGAGAAGAATCTCAAGGAAATTCATAATGGAATTTAAGATAAAGAATTGATTAATTATAAGATCATAATTAATTTAATTCGAGCACGTCTTATCTTAAATAAAATAACGATTAAGAGAATTTTAATTCTAAATATGCGTAAATGTCATTGCATACTATGGATGATCATGAGCTATACCAAAGACCCTCTGTATGTGTATGGTTTCATTTAAATTTACTTAATTTAAATTATTTGTCCTGCGAGACTTCTTCCAATAAAATGTTGGGCATGCGTGCCCATGGTTTCTTTAATTTAAACCCATGTAATGGAGGATCTCCCAAGCCAGAGAAGACGGTTCAAATCTCGTAGCCAAGGCGAAACCAATGCAAGAAGATACAAAGGTGGATAGGCGGGAGCTGAAAAACACAAACCAACAGGTTCAAGGTGTTTTCCCTAGGTCAGGGTTATCTTATCAAAACTGCAAGATAAGTTAACCAATAGAAGCTCATGATCATGCCATCTTATTTTATTTCTATCCGATTTCATGGTTTATTTATTATGTATGTGTTTTCGGGATCACATAATTAATAAAATGAACAAGCATGCAAATATGGAATAAAATAAAAACCAGAATAAGCATAAACATTATCAGAACATGGTTAATCACTTAAGAAAGCATCACTTAATATTAACAAGCATGTGATAATTCAAAACTATGCATGGAGACTAAAATCCCTCAATACCATATTAAGTCAGACCATGCCTTCTGTTACCTGATTAAGGGAAAGACTCAATAAAACTATGTGCTTGACCAACCCTTGTTGGGACACTTACTTTTATAAAGGAAGCCCTAATAAAAGTTTTCGGGTTGACTTAACCATATTACATCAATAGAAGTAGCCCTTGCTAGTAATGATGTAATATTAGAGGCAAGAGTTGAGGAAATCCAAGTCAATATTTCAGGATTGGGGAGTCCACTCAACAGATCAAGGAACTGTAACTCACAGTTGGCAAAGACCTGCCTACCTAAATACCTTCAAATAGCTTGACCAACCCTTGTTGGGGTTATGCAAAGGTAAATATGGATCCTTTCCACTAGAATGTCAAAGCAACTGGACATTCCGAGTTCAATGGTGAGGGCCATTGGGACTTGATAAAATAGTGGGAGAATTAATTAATTAATTTATTATTTTTCATAAATTGTAATCAAGAAAGTACTAATAAATATGCTCTATTAAATTGTAGAATCAAGATGAAAAACTCATCAACCACATTTTCTCTGTGATCAATACTGGATAAGGATACTATCCACACCGGCAGTAACTTTCAGGAATGGGTTAGGCGCCTTCAGGTTATCCTACGCCATGAACGAAAGTTTTCTGTACTGCAGTCCTCACTTCCTGATTCTCCAGCCCCAGGGTCAAGTGATGAAGATTTACTGTTCTATGATCAACATTTGAACGATTCCCTCGATGTTCAATGTTTTATGCTATCATCGATGTCTAGTGAGATCATGAAGTCTCATGAAGACATGGATGCCAATAGCATGCTCGAGAACCTCTGTGGTCTATACCAAGAGAGAGCAAGATAGGAAAGGTTTGAGATATCCAAGGCTCTATTTCAGAGCATTCTTGTAGATGGTGCCCCAGCTAGGCCTCATATAGTCAAGCTCATTGGCTAAATTGAGCGCTTGGAGGTTCTAGGGTTTAAAATCCCCGAATAACAGGGCACCGATCTCATTCTTGCATCACTCCCCAGAGCTTCTCGATCTTTATTATTAATTTCAATATGAACAACATTGAGAAGTCTCTATCTGATCTTCTTATCCTTATTTTCCAAGTAGATAATGACATGAAGCGTGAAAAGCCTTCTGTCCTTATGGTGAATAAAAGGACAGGGAAGGCGAAGAGCTTTAATCCCAAAGCTTCTTCATGGCCTTCCAAGAAAAGGAAGATCAAAGGGGAGGAAAACGAACATGATGCTATTTGTTTTTCATGTGGCAAGAAGGGCCACTGGAAGAAAAACTACACCCAGCCAAGGAAGTAAGGGGAAGCTTCAGGTGCGTTTGTTATCAAATGTAATCTATCTGTTTCAACTAATTGGGTATTAGATAATGCTTGTGGTGCTCACATTGGTATCCAAATACAGAAACCAAGTAAATTCAAAAAGATTGATCGAGGTGAGGTGGATCTACGAGCAGACAACGGAGCCAGACTCACTGCTATAGCTGTCGGAGACTACCACCTCACATTGCCTACTGGGATGGTCTTGGTTTTGAAAGGTTATTATTATGTTCCTTCTATTACTAAAAACATTATTTCAGTATCCATATTAGATACTGATGGATTCGAGTTGAATTTTGGAAATGAATGTTGCTACTTTTATAAAGATAGAATTTTTTTTGGTAGGGCACATTTATATAACGACTTTTATGTGTTAGACTACACAAACCAAGTAATGGAAATCGATAACAAAGTTAATTCACATAACTCATACCACACCCAAATTTGGCATCACAGGTTAGGTCATGTCAATGAGAAACGTTTGACAAAATTACATCCAAATGTGTATTTAGATTCTTTTGAACTAAAACCACTTGGAGTATGTCATGTGTGTCTAAAAGGAAAAATGACCAAAGCCTCATTTAGTGGGAATGGTGAAGGAGCTAAAGAGATTCTAGAATTAGTTCACACAGATGTGTGTGGACCATTTCCAGTTAAATCAAGGGGTGGGTTCTCATACTTCATAACATTTTCTAATGATTTTAGTAGATATGGATATATCTACTTAATGAGGTATAAGTCAGATTCTTTGGATCAGTTCAAAGGATAGAATAATGATGTTGAGAACCAGCTTGGTAAGATTAATAAGAAACTCCGCTCAGACAGAGGAGGATAATATCTTAATCAGGACTTCATTGATTTCTTACAGGAGTTTGGGATTCTATCTCAACTCACTCCTCCTTACATGCCACAATGGAATGGTGTAAGCGAAAGGAGGAACCGCACCCTGTTGGACATGGTGAGATCAATGATGAGTCATGTGAGTCTTCCCTTATCCTTTTGGGGATATTCATTACAAACAGCAGCGCACATACTAAACCAAGTACCAACTAAATCGATAAATGGTATTTCATACGAGTTAGGGAGTGGACGTAAATCCATGTTATCGAATTTACATGTGTGGGGTAGCGAAACATTTGTTAAGGCCTCTTTAGGTAACAAACTTGCAACCCGAGGCACAAAGTGTATCTTTACAGAATATCCCAATGAAACAAGGGGATATTAACTATACAACCCCTCAGACAAAAAGGTTACAGTCGGAAGACACGCCATATTACTTAAGAGGGAGCACATCTCCAAAAGAGATAGTGGGAGTGAGATAGACTTCGATGAAGTCGAGGCTCAAGATACACATGAGTTGGTACAAGAACAGATTCCACAAAGCCTCGTGGAAGAACAATCTATTCCAGAGACAAAAGAACTGCGTAGGAGCACGAGAGAGGTGAGAGAACCAGAACAATATGGTTTTCTTGTCACCAAGGATGGTGACTCATTATTGGTTGACAATGATGATCCTCTTACCTACAAGGAAGCAGTTGAAGGCACAGATGTTGCCTAGTGGCAAGAAGCCATGAATTCTAAAATGGATTCCATGTACCAAAACCAAGTCTATATTTTGGTAGATCCTCAAGTTGATGTAAAGACTATTGGTAATAAATGGGTATTCAAGATGAAACTGGACATGGAGGGGCAATTCAGCCCCTACAAGGCATGACTGGTTGAAAAAAGGTTTTAGACAGCGTCAAGGAATTGACTATGATGAATCCTTTTCACCGGTTGCGATGCTGAAATCCATCAGAATCCTATAGGCCATTGTTGCTTACCATGACTATGAAATTTGGAAAATTGATGTCAAAACAGATTTCCTTAACAGGAACCTCTAGAAAGATGTCTACATGACACAACCTGAAGGGTTTGTGACTCCAAAGGATGCCAACAAGGTATGCAAGTTGCAGAAATCCATTTATGGAATAATGAAATCATCATGATCATGGAACATTCGTTTTGATGAAGCTGTAACGGAATTTTTCTTTGTTAAGAATGAATGTGTTCCTTGTGTCTACAAGATTTTTAGTGGGAGTGCAGTCGTTTTCCTAATAGTATATGTTGATGACATATTACTAATTGGAAATGAAGTACCTATCTTACAGTCAGTTAAGACATGGTTGCATAAATTCTTCTCCATGAAAGACCTGGGCGAGGCAACATATATTCTTGGGATCAAGATCCATCATGATAGAACCAAGAGAATACTAGCCCTGAGTCAAAGTACAAACATTGACAAGATCCTGAAGAGATTTAGTATGGAACAATCCAAGAGGGTATTGTTTCCATTGTCACATGGCATTCATCTTTCCAATAAAATGTGTCCTCAGACACATGAGTAAAGAAAAAGACTGGAAAGGATCCCTTACACATCCACGATTGGGTCAGTCATGTATGCTATGCTATGTACGAGTCTAGATGTTGATTACACATTAAGTTCGGTAGGCAGATATCAAGCTGATCCAGGAGACCGCCGTTGGATGGCAGTCAAGACTATCCTTAAGTATTTAAGGCATACTAAGGATATGTTCCTGGTTTTTGGAGGAGATGAGGAACTAGTCATCAAAGGAAATGTAGATGCTAGTTTCCAGACTGATCAAGATGGCATGAAGTTGCAGACTAGATACATCTTCAATTTGAATTGAGGTGCAGTGAGCTAGAAGAGCTGAAAGAAAAGTGTGGTGGCAGATTCTACAGCAGAGTCCGTGTATATCGCAGCTTCTGAGGCAGCTAAAGAAGCAGTATGGATGCGAAGCTTCATCCAAGAGATGGATGTAGTTCCGAGCAGTAAAGATCTTATCACACTCTATTGTGATAATATTGCAGCGATGGCACTTGCAAAAGAGCCAAGGTCACATCAGCGGACAAAGCACATACTTAGGAAGTATCATCTCTTGAGGTATTTTTCTCAGAGAGGTGAAGTTGCAGTGAGCAGTATTTCCACGGAAGATAACATGGAGGACCCCTTGACTAAAGCCTTGACTCAGCAGAAATATGATCATCATGTGAGGTCTAGCGGACTAATAATCGTAGGCAGTTGGCCCTAGTCCAAGTGGGAGTTTGTAAGGGTTGGTGTCTTGAGAACTAACTATTTTGTACATTGATTACATGAATGTTCACTTATTATATATTGTTCATTGTTCTGCATAACTATAATATAATAATGTCCCAGAATATTTATTGCATTGATAAGGTCATGGAAGATCCCCGCTATGATGAGAACCTTGAAATGCTATAACAACATTCTTAAATAAAGTTCTATGGTTGGATGACATACTATGATAGGACACATAGTATACAGACCATCATGTGTGGGTACTTATAAGAAGACGAGACTCTCTCTCATGGAGTTCGCACTTGGTAATCTCCAAGATGGGAGATTATGAGAACAGAACCGCCAATAGCAATTCTGCATGTCTTGGTGTCATCGGACATTTCTATCTATGAGTGTGTGTAATGTTCTTTAGACTGGAATATTATCATTAACTCATGTCATGACTCACACACTTAGATTTACTGACGACAACTATCACGCAGACAGTTGGCGGGAAGTAGGGTACGTTGGGTGTGTCATGAGTGACATGTTGTTAATGGATAAGTGGAGGAAGGATTTTTCCCTTCCATTTATGGAATTTGATATCTCGGCCCTTTGATTGAAATAGAACTATCACATTAAATTCCATGTCCATGGTGTGAATGACAAGTTTATTTCAGGTAGCCAAAGAATGACCGATCAAGCATATAGGTTTATGACACTTCCATGAAACCTTCTTGATGAGATATCGAGACAAAGGGATTAAATTTCACAGTAAGCGTTCGTATGAGGTGATACGTCAATGCGTCGTCAACTTCTTTCTCTTGGGTGACTTGACCCGTTGCTAGACAGTAATCTTGGACTTTAGGAAAGCTCGCCTAATGCCAACGAGAAAGAGGCCTAGAGGGTCACACACTAAGTGAATTCAAGTATCTCAGGTAGAATAAAGATTATTCCCATGTGTGGTTTAATAATTATTCAAGGAAGCCTAAATCATTTTAATGATGGAGGAAGAAGGAAATGAAAAACAAGATATACACGCCATGTATTAAAGATTACACATCGTGTTGTTTTTCATGGAAAACAAGTACACGCTGTGTATTAATAATTACACGCCCTGTAGTTTTCTTTATGGAAAGGAAATGAATAAATGAAAACAAGATATACATGCCGTGTATATTGAATGTACACGCCATGTAGTTTTCAATGAAAAACAAGTACACGTTGTGTATTTATTAATACACGCAGTGTAGTTTCTCCAATCAGGATTTTGAGGATATAATATTGTTTTAAATGATATTTATTATAATCAGTGTGGGTGCATGTCAAGGAATTAATTATTCAACATGGGGGTTCTAAATAAGAGTCAATGAAGTAAATAAAATTCATAACATGTTTATTTATTATCATAACTCTACAAGCTCAAACCTGATTATAAATATCCTCACAACCTTAACTCTTTTCCTACCTCGTGTGAGACACAAAAATTCTGGAGAATTCTTTCAAGGCCAAAAGAACCTCTTCCTCCAAGAACGCTCTCAAGAATGAGAGAGATCCTCTTCTATAGGATCAAGACAATATAAGGCGGAAAACACAAGCAAAGGCTTCTCCACGCAAGCACCCGGAGAATCCATTGGCGACGTCCAGAGATACGAGGTACACATGTGGATCACCGCTGGAGGGAGTCTACACTTGGCTTCTGCGATGCAACGATGGATCACATCGACAATGTGATCCAAAACATCAACGAAGAAAGGACACCCAAAAGGTATTTCTTTATAAATAATTAAATTAATAATAATAAACCTGTAATGATCCTTGTTTGTGGTTCCAGGACAAACCTTCTTCTTTGTCTTTTTCTGTGATTCGATCCATGGAGACTGGCGTTTATCCTCATATTGATCCCGGAATGATCATTGCTAATGAGAAAAGGCCAAGTGGGCACATCCACCCACGCGCTTCCGCTACGCCCGGAACCTTCATATTATAATACCAGTATAATATCATATATAATATCATTAACTTCATACTTTATACAGCCCACACATGTCATTAAGGAGTCATATAACTTTGAGGGGGCGGTAGTCCACACTTCCTCAAATGAAATTATCACATTTTACCAATAACAAAAACAATAAAGGTATGATATAAATGGAAAATACAGAAGCAAAAATAAAACATAAAAATAATATATATATATATATATAATATATATACAGTGACATATTAATGGCCACCATGAGAGGTGGTAGGAGATAATCAAACAATCATCGTTTCGTGAGACGTTAGTTTGCCAACCATAGAAATAGTATGTTCTTCACCCATTATATGGAGGTGTGTGTAAGTGTTGTCAAAATAATTATCACAAAAACATCATAGTATATTGGGGTTACTGGTTATGTTATAAAATAAAGGGATAAAAATATTTTAGGGGGTTGGAGAAGTAAAATATTACAAAATAAAACCAAAGAATTTAAGATAAATCGTTGCCTTTAATTTGGGTAACTTCCTTTGGTTTGAACCAAAAGAAGTTATTTAAGTGACTTATGCCTAAGGTAAAGATTCTAGGTGTAATATAGGGATCTTTAGATATTATTAAGGCCTAGTTTGTATTATCCAAGGGGCTCTAGAAGTGTGTGGAATGAGTTAGAAGTGGTTTCCTTTTATAAGGGGGAGGAGGGGCTCTTTAGGAAACTGTGAAAATATTATTTTATTATATAGTGATATTCAGTTTTGAAAGGTCCAAAACTAATTAAAGTCTAAGATATGATTACTCATGGTCGAAATAAAATCATCCAATAAGAATTGGACAGGTTTTGGATATTGTTTTAATATTATTAATCTTATTTATTTAAATCATTTATTAACGAGGTAAATACTACATCATTATTGTGTCATAAATAATTTAAATTATATGATTTATAAAAATTATAAAAAAATAAAATATTTTAGGAAATATTCTTATCCTTCCAATGAATATCTATAGTCAAAAGATGACTTATATAACCCAATGTAAAATTTATTTACTAAAGGATATTTTTTTGTCATTTTTGACTTTACTATAAATTAATTAAAATAAAGTGTCATTATAATTCATAAGTGGCTCGATGGGGTCCCAAAATTGACACAAGGATGCCCATGGTCTTCCATGACTCATCAAATAAGGCTAGGGCACATTTTAAAAAAAATTATGTATTATTATAATATTCTTTTTACCTTGAATTGCCTTATTTACCTTTAACTATAGTAAATAAAAGTCAAAAGTTACTATTCACCTAAAATCATTTTCATCTTTTTAACAAAATTTTACTTACTAATAACAACCATTTATCTCAGTTTTTCAAAATTCAATTCACAGAAGTGGAAAATTTTCATTTTAATGAAAAGGTCAGATTTTTAACTACAACATAGTGGTTTCACTATTCATCAAAATTGATGTTTTTCAGAAAAATACCAAAAATTCACCCTAACCTTTATTTTATATTCTAAATTCAAAAATGATGTATATTTTAAAAAATTCAAAACATATAAGTTGTATTAATTAAATTGAAATTAATTCTCATTGTCAAAACAAATAGCGTGTTTTTTAGAAACAATAACTATCAAAAGATTGACACTTGTTTATGTATAATTTCAAAGAGAAATTAATTACAATGAAGAAAATTTTATTAAAGGGGAAAAAATATAATCTAATTACACTTCCAAACCAATTTAAAATATAATATTACCTTATAAATAAATTAGATTAAAAGGCAATTTTGAATTAAAATACAGTATTTCTCACTATTCATAAAAAATGAATATTATTACAAAAATACCAAACTTACATCGAAAGTAAATTTTGATGTCCTGATTCTAAAGAATGATTTTATTTTTTCAAATTGAATATGTAAAAGGGTCAAATATTGGATTTAAAAAGGGTTCTCCATTAACATGTGGTAAAATTGATTTTTTTTAAAATATATTTTTTATCTGAAAATTTGAATTTGTTCTTATAATATTTCTAAGAAACACATAATACATATGTTAAAATTATATGGAGTATATAATATTCAAAATAAAGTTAATTTTATTCAAAACTGCTTTTGAACAGCTAGTTTGGTAAGTCGTGGTGTCCTCGAACTCGATGTTGCGTGTAGTGCAAGCTATTGAATTTAAAGAAAATAACTTAATATGATATCTTGGGGTGTTAAATTCTCCACTCCTTAAATAAATTCTGTCCTAGTAATTTGAAATTGTTTTTTGAAAATGAAAGGTTAAAAATATAAAAATACCTTTGTGGAAAACCCACATCGGAAATTGTGTTAATAAAATTTTGTCTTAATAAGAGGGAAAGGGAGATGAAAAATTCACCACCAAATTATGATCTCAATTAAGAGAAAATTTGTGGCAATTAAAGACAAATAATTGGAGAAAAATCTAAATATTTATAGGGAGTTATTGAGGTCATCAATCAGAAACAAGTGTAAAATTGAGGGCCTTAAAGCCATCATTCCATGACAATTTAAAATATCATCGGTTCAACAAAACATAAAGCATTAGATAACACATTTTTTGTTTTAATATCTCTTTTCTAAAGGTTAATAATTAATTTATTCATAGAATATGAAAAAAAAAATTTATATGTAGAATTTCATCCTTCATCTAATTCATACCAGAAACTCATCTTTCACTCCAAATGATGAGTATTAAAGATGACTTGGTCACCCCTGAAGCACTATAATCAAATTATAGATAATGACATAATTTTCAATGGATGAACTATATATTTTCCTTTTCTTTAGAGAATAACCAAAACCAAAATGGTTAGTAAAAGATCAGATGATTCCAAAAGGATAATACATTAGAGAAAAAATACTAATCTTAATTTTTAAAATTAAACCAACAATACCCAAAGGTCAATAAATATCATTCAATAAACAATTGTCTATAAAATAATTCAATATAATCCAAACTAATATGGAAACCCAAAACTCATAATAATTTACTTACATATTCTTCCACGTTAAATTGTATATCCAAATAATATAGACACTACTAGAATAATGGGCTTTCAAGCCCCCCTGACATGGGCAACCGCCTTTGGTGGTCACTGTAGGTGGCTATAGCACCCCCCCTCTGGCGGTCGTTGGGTTTTGCAAAAAAAAATTGGGGAAGCTTCGGTGCCCCCCCTCCCCCCTCCCCACCCCTCGAAAAACCCTACCGCGCCCCCAAGACCACGCCGCCCTCCGCCATCGCCCTCCGCCATCCGCCCTCACCACCCTCCACCCCTCGCCGCCCTTGTCGCCCTCCGCCCTCGTCAGCCCCTGCCCTCCACCCGCCCTCCGGCCTCCGCCCGCCCTCCGCCCTCCATCCCCTCAGGCCTCTGCCCTCTACCCCCTCAGTCGTCTTCCCCCTCATCCCTCAGCCCTTCGCCCCCTCGCTGCTCATCCCTTCACCGCCCTCCGCTCTACCTCCCTGCCATCCCTCATCCCCTCCCTCTTCATCCCCCTCCCTCGCCGCACCACCACCGCCCGTACCCTCCCTTGTTGCACCACCGACACCCAGTCCCCTCCCTCCTCGCATGGCCGCTACTCATCTCCTCGCCGCTGCCGCCCTCTGACTCCCTGTTGTCCTCAGTCCCCTCCCTCTTCGTCCCGCCCTCTTTGCACCGTCACCACCTCACCGCCTCCTCTCCTCCATCTCACCGCTGCCCATCCCCTCCCTCGTCGCACCGCCTCCGGCTCAGGCTCCCCTCCACTGCCTCTCCCCTCCCTCACAGCACCGCCTTCGGCTCCCCTCCCTTCCAGGTTTGTAGAGAAATCAGGTATGACATGAGATTTCACTTATATTCCATTATATATTCTCTTGATTATTATTCAGAGATATAATTTGATTATTTTATCAATGGTCCATAAACAATTTATTAGTATTTATTTTAAATATATTTGATATGAAAAATGAATATGTAATAAGTCTCATGTAAATGTTTGTTATACAGATATTATTATGGATAAGAGTAGGATTGATCTTCCAAATCAAACGTCTAGAGAATATTTCAATGGCATTTTTAATTTATTGACTTCACCAGAGGATTTGAAAGTGACTATATTAGTTTTCCGTATAGAAAATGTGCTAACAGATATCAATTCATATGAGATACTGTGAGGGAACACCTATTCATTAATGTATTTCTGAAAAATTATAAGAGTCGGACACATCATAGAGAAGAATATGTTTGTTGTCCAAATACATATGCAGTTCAGATGGATGTTGATGTAAGGATTAAGGATCCAATGCATGAAATTTTTATGAAATGGTACATGGGTTGGATCTTGAAGGCATTGACATCCAGAATCTTAAGACCGGTGAGAGAAATCTTCTCTCTGGTGTAGATCGTGATTTGAGGATCTTTTATGAAGCACTTGAGGATAAAAAAATAGAATTATATCCTGGATGTACTTCATACTATAAATTTTTGTTTATCATGGAGTTGTTGCATTTGAAGACTTTGAATTAGTGGTCAGACACATCATTTGACTTGTTGTTGGTGTTATTGAAAAAGGTTCTTCCTATGGACACTAAGATTCCCGAGTTGTATTACTATGCTCGTAAGTTGACAGAGAACATAGGTTTAACGTATGAGACCATAGATGCATGTGAAAACAATTGTATGTTGATTAGAAAGGAAACATCCCATTTAGATATTTTTACAGTTTGTGGCGCTTCTAGGTGGAAAGAGAACAGGGGAAATCAGACTCATCAAATTCTGATTGAGATACCGGGGAAACCGATTGTCGTAAAGTAGATGAGTTACATTCCCATTAAACTGAGGTTGAAAATATTTTTTATGTCACCTAAAGATTCTAATTTAATGAGATGACATGCAGAAAGAGTTCATGAACGTGATACGTTAACCCACCCGACAAACTATCATGCATGGAAATATTTTGATAAGAGACATCCCGACTTTTCTAAGGATGTTCGTAATGTCCGATTAGGGTTGGCAGTAGATAGTTGCAATCCATTCAAGTCTATAGTTGGTGCGACTCATAGCACATGGCCCGTGGTGTTGGTTCCGTATAATCTTCCTCTATTTCTTTGTATGAAGAAACAATTTATATTACTTTCCACTCTTATTGATGGACCCAGAAGTCCGGGGGATAAGATTGATGTTTACCTTCATCCATTGATTGATGAGTTGAATGAATTTTGGGGCGATGGTGTGATGACTTATGACTATGAAATGAATGAAATGTTCAAATTGAGGGCTGCTTTATTGTGGAAAATCAATGAATTCCTGCTTATGCAAATTTATCAGGCTGAAGTATGAAAGGGGAATTTTCTTTCCCTTATTGCAATAAAAGAAAAAAATCTTCATGGATTAAACATTCCAAAAAATGGGCATGCATGGGTCACAATTGTTTTCTTCCCCCTCAGCACAGGTTCAGAAAGGATATAGTGGCATTTGATCATTCTAGAGAGTTCATCCTAGCACCAAAGATCATGACAGGAGTTGAAATGTTGTCACAAATTGAGGAAGAAAACATCCATATCGTATATGAAATTCAGGATTTGGTTGCTCATAAAATATTTAATATTCGTGTTATGGGTAGGCAGCGCAGTCACAATTGGAAAAAGAAAATAAATTTTTATAGTCTTCTATATTGAAAAACTAACATGCTAAGGAAAAATTTGGATGTCATACACATTGAAAAAAATGTTTGTGATAACATATTGTGGACCATTTTGGGTATCATTGAAAATCAAAAGACCATGTTAATGTACGTCGTGATTTAGAAGAAATGGGTTTAAGGAAATAGTTTCATTTACAGTTAGTTGAGTGAAACAAGGCATATATGCCTGCAGAATAGTATACGATGACTAAAAACGAGAAAGAGACAATTATTTCCATTTTGATGATGCTCAAGGTGCCTGATGTTTACTCTTCTAATATTTCAAAGTGTGTTAACTTGACGAGAAGGACATTGCAAGGGTTGAAAAGTCATGACAATCACATACTAATTTACCAATTTATTCCAATCGCAATATGTGATTGTTTATCCCCCAATGTTGTTCAGCCGTTGATGAAGTAATCGATGCAGTTCTAGTGAAATTCAGGTGGATGTATCTTATTGAGTAGTATTTGAGTACTGTGGTGTGAATTGGTAAATGTTCGGGCAAACAACACATCAATCAGGGGTGTCATTTGACCACGGTGACCGGAAAAGCATTTCCAGAGTCATAAAACACCAAAACGGAATCTAACGGTCTAATTCCGAAAATATGTGCTAAAAATGACTTGAAATCACATGAAAAAATAGGGATATTATTCGTGACATGTAGGAGGAGTCGACAAGCTCATCGGACACACGGTGTGCGTGGTACTACAGAATATGTCGTTTTCAGCAGTTTGGCGCGCTCTAAAAGGGATAGTTGAGTGGTCAAAACCAGCCAAACGACCGTAGAATTCCATGAAATCATACGACAACAACCGTGGTGTGAATTTTGAAATGGTTGGGTAGACAAAACATCAATCGGGGTTGTTGTTTGACCGTAGTGACCAGAAAAGTAGTTTCGGAGGCATAAATCACCGAAACGGCGTCTAATGGTCGAACTCAGAGAAAACATGATCAGAATTATTTGAAATCAAACAAAAAGAATGGAAGTCCTATTTTTTACATGTATTTGAAGATGACATGCGCATCGGATGTGCGGTGTGTGTAGCACGATCGAATTTGTCATTTTCAGCAGTTCAACGCGCTCTAAAAGGGCGTTTTGGGTGTTCAAAACTATCCAAATGACCTCGTAATGCAATGAAATCATACGACAACAACCATGGTGTGAATTTTGAAATTTTCGGGCAGAAGGCGTGCCAATCGGGGGTGCCTTTTGACTGCATTGACTGGAAACACGTTTCCGGAGTCATAAAATACCGAAACGGCATCTAACTGTCATGTTCAGAGAAAACATGCTCAGAATGACTTGAAATTAAACGAAAATAATGGGAATATTATTCGTCACTTGTAGGAGGAGAATTCACGCCAATCGGACGTGCGGTGTGCACGGTACGACCGAATATGTTGTTTCCAGCAGTTCAGAGCGCTCTAAAAGGGCGCGTTGGGTGGTCAAAACCAGCCGAACAACCACAGAATTTCATTAAATCATACAATAACAATCGCGATGTGAATTTGGAAATGGTCAGGCAGACGACACGTCAATCGGTGGTGTTGTTTGATCGCGGTGACCAGAAACACATTTCAGAAGTCATAAAATACTGAAACGACGTCTAATTATTGAATTCAGAGCAAACGCGCTCAGAATGACTTGAAATCACATGAAAAAATTGGATTATTATTTGTGACATGTAGAAGGAGACAGAATGCCCATCAGACATGCGATGTGTGTGGTACAACCAAATATGTCGTTCTCAGTAGTTTGACGTGCTCTAAAAGGGCGCGTTGGGTGGTCAAGACAAGTCGAATGATCTCAGAATGCCATGAAATAATACGACAACAACCGTGGTGTGAATTTTGAAATGTCCGGGAAGACGACATGTTAATCAGGGGTGTTGTTTGACCGCGGTCACCAGAAATGCATTTCTGGAGGCATAAAACACCAAAACGGCATCTAACGGTCAAATTTAGAGAAAATGTTCTCAGAATGACTTGAAATCACACAAAAAATAGGAATATTATTCATGACATGTAGGAGGAGACGGAACCCCTATAAGATGTGCGGTGTGCACGGTTCGACCGAATGTGTTGTTTTTAGTAGTTATGTACCCTCTAAATGGGAGCGTTGGGTGGTCAATACTAGTCAAACGACCTCGGAATGCAATGAAATCATAAGACAACAACCGTGGGGTGAATTGTGAAATGGTCGGGCATATGGAACCTCAATCGGGGGTTTCGTTTGACCGTGGTGACCGAAAACGCATTTCTAGAGTCATAAACCACCAAAACGGCGTCTAACAGTCAAATTCAGATCAAACATGATCAGAATGACTTGAAATCACATGAAAAAATAGGAATATTATTTTTGACATGTAGGATAAGACGTAATTCCCATCTGATATGCGGTGTGCACGGTACGGCCGAATATGTCATTTTCTACAATTCGGCGCACTCTAAAAGGGCGCGTTGGGTGGTCAAAACCATCTAAACAACTGCGAAATGGAAAGAAATCATAAAAAACAACTGGGGTCTAAATTTTGAAATGGTCGGGTAGAAGGCATGTCAATCGGGGGTGTCATTTGACCGCGGTGACTGGAAACACATTTCCGGAGTCATAAAACACTGAAACGACGTCTAACTGTCAAATTCAGAGAAAAGGTGCTCAGAATGACATGAAATCACATGATAAAAATAGGAATATTATTCATGACATGTAGAAGGAGACGTCATGCCCATCGAATGTGCAGTGTGCGCAGTATGACCGAATATGTCATTTTCAGCAGTTCGGTGCACTCTAAAAGGGCGCGTGGGTGGTCAAAACCAGCCGAATGACCTCCGAATTCCTTTAAATCATACGAAAATAAACATGGTGTGAAATTTCAAATGACTGGGAAGACGTCACATCAATCGGGGGTGTCGTTTGACCACGATGACCAGAAATGCATTTCTGGAGGCACAAAACCCTAAAATGGCGTCTAATGGTCGAATTCAGAACAAACGTGCTCAGAATGACTTTAAATCACACAAAAACAATATGAATACTATTATTTACATGTATGAGAAGACGAAATGCCCATCGGACATACGTTGTGAGCGGTACGACCGAATATGTCATTTTCAACAGGTCATCGTGCTCTAAAAGGGCGTGTTTGGTGGTCAAAACCAGTCGAACGACCTCATAATTACATTAAATCATACAACAACAACCTTGATATGAATTTTGAGATTGTAGGGTAGACGACACGTCAATCGGGGGTGTCTTTTGACAACGGTGACCGGAAACACATTTCCGGAGTCATAAAACACCAAAACGGCGTCTAACGGCTGAATTTAGAGTAAAAATGCTCAGAATGAATTGAAATCACACGAAAAAAATAGGAATATTATTCGTGACACGTAGGAGGAGACAGTACACCCATCAGACATGTGGTGTGAACGGTACGACTGCAGATGTCGTTTTTAGCAGTTCGACGCTCTCCAAAAGGGCGCATTGGGTCATCAAAACCAGCCGAACGACCGCAGAATGGAATGAAATCATACGACAAAAACTGGGGTGTGAATTTTGAAATGTTCGGGTAGAAAAAACATCAGTCGGTGGTGTCATTTGACCGCGGTGACCAGAAACGCATTTCCAAAGTCATAAAACACTGAAACGGCATCTAACGGCCGAATTCTGAGAAACTGTGCTCAGAATGACTTGAAATAACATGGAAACAAGATGAATATTATTTGTGACATGTAGGAGGATACGACACACCCATCAGACATGCAGTGTGCACGGTATGACTGAATATGTCATTATGAGTAGTTGTACACGGTGTGCGCGGAGAACATTCCTTTTTAACAACAAAACACTTTCACAAACTAAACCAAAGACTCCAAAACAAGGGGAAAATCCTAAAATGATAACATTTTGTAAATTGGGGAATTTAAATTATTATAGCCCCCATGATTTCATATCAGATTTAATTTTATTGTATGTATATAATAACTGAATAAACATGTCCAATTTATGTTTTTTTACTTGTTTTCTTTATATCTTATTGTAGGTTTATTGAAGCAGGATTGAAATGGATGGGCCTGTTTGGATAATTAAAGCACGTCTATCATGTATTGTTTATGATGATTTTGATGTTTATGTTGTTGGTAATTGTTTTCTATTTTTATGAATTTTACCCTGTTTTTTCAGATTGGGTACCGTGAAATTTTTTACAAAACAAATTTTCCAGGATAGCGACTGCCATTGGCGGTCGCTATAGCCCATTGGAGATCGGTCGAACATCAAGACAGCAACCACCAATGGCGATCGTTAATTCTCGGCCGAGCAATCCTTCAGCGGCCGCCATTGGCGGTCATTGTAGGCCAGAATTTCTGCCACCTTCAGCGACCGCCAATGATGGTCGCTCAAGGTCGAAATTTTAGTAGCACGACTACTCTTAAAGTCACATACGTAAAAGTAATTAACCTAATCATATATTCTCTATGATAGGTTAATCATTTCCATAAATAACGCAAATATCTATAAATCCAAAATAAAAATATAGGTAAAAAACACAATTACTCTTCAAATGAAGTCCCATGGTATTATATTTTCCTTAGGCATATAGTGTTCTCAATAGAGAGAACTTCTTCCAAAATAACATTTATCACTTAATCACCAAATCATTTTCCTATACTAAGGATATTGATTTGATAAGACATAAGATCCCTAATAAACTTATTATTGATAAATAAAATCATTTAACTAAAAATAATTAGTCACACTAACCAGGGACTTCACATAGTCCAGTGGTAGGAAATAAATCCCTATCACACTATGGTTGTAGGTTTGATTCTCGTAGTTTTGTCTGACGTGACGGTTGTCACACGGTCTACATGTTGTTCTTTTTCAAAAACTATATAATTTTATAATATTCCCAAAAATGAGATAGTTTCCTCAAAGTAACTATAACATAATTTCATCACAAATGTTATCTCATACCTCACATTTTCATATCAAAATTTAATAACCTGTAATTTCCTCAAACTCAATGATCATATAAAACAAAATGGTTATTTATTACTATATCCACAAGAGAAAATATAATTCTTCCTCAAATATCATTTTCACAAGACAAACAGCAGGGTTACAAATACAAGATAAAAGTCATCCAATGTAATCCCATCAACAAAGAGCACTAATAATTTTTAAACATCTCTCCATCCATTTATTTCCCCATAGCATCCTCCTTGACCAAGAGTATATCTTATAGAATAGGGAATTTACTCAGGTACTGGCCAGGTCCCCTACATTTACAGAAAATTACTGCAAATGGATTCTTAGGACCATTTCTATTTTCTTCTATAGTACTCTTCATTTTTCCTCAGCAATTTTTTACTTTATATCCTTCTTTCTCACACATAAAGCATTTCTTTTTTCTATTAAGACACCTTCATCGGTGTCTCCTTCCACATTTTCTACATGATGGAAAATGAGCTTTCTTTTTTCAATGGTCTTCACTACTGAAGCACTTATCCTTCACCACTTTTCTATTCTTTGTTGAGTCTGGGATTTGGTTAATATATATTTTTTATCATATTTTTGGAAAACCGATTCGTCATAAACACAATATCTTTAACTCCTATCAACATTCCACTTTGTTTCTCATTTCCACCATTATTCCCACCTTCTACATCATCTTAAATGTTACTATGAATTCATTGGAATCCACCCATTGAATAACACAAGAAAGCATAATGTGAGTCATAAAATCTCTTAGAGAATATCATAACACCATATTTTTAATCTAAAACACCTTAGGATAAACCAAGGTTATTTATTATCATCTGATATTAAAATCATTCAAATCAGTTTTCAAAGAAAATGTGAATTATCCTAAGCATATCCCCTGGGAGTTTCAAAACCAAGAGTACAACAAGGCCCATTATCGTGTACCAGGATACGTCAGGTCAAGCCCGAAACTCCTTGTCGGATTTTTCACTCCTATGTACATTTGTACCAAAGACGCCTCTCCCTACTCGTATCTAGACAGGGATGTATTTCTTGGAAAATACACAAAATATCTACATTACCAAAATTCTAGGAAGTTCTTCTGTACTAATACTCAAATTATATCTTAGGGTAATGTTCTTTAATCAGATTTTATCTCAATCTAGTTTCCAAGGTTTGTACTAAACTTCCTCTAATACCAACTTTAATGCCCCGACCCCAGAATCCAGGAGCTGCTGCATTATTTTAATACATCGGCATGATTACAAGGAATCAAGTCCCGAAGGACCAATTAGTTTAGTAGTCTTAGAAAAAAGATGCATAATTAAGTTCAAAATTAAAAATTGAAAGGAAAAACAACACAAATTTATTCCATTAGAAACATCCAAGCTTCCAAGATTATTCTTACAGGTCACTCATAACTAACTTATTCATATCTTTGGAAAATGAAACATGAGAAAGGGGTGAGATAAGATGCTCAGTAACATTAAGAAATACAGCAGAAGATAATATAAACATTAGGCATGGTGAATAATTGAAAACACATGCCTTAACGAATAATAAACATGATCACTTTGTGGTAGGAATATGAGCTGAGTAAATAATGCCATAATAAAACATAGTCATGGGTACTCTACTAGTTGAATAACCAAATTAATTATCAATATCTAATCTCATAATGATGTAATTCATAATGTTGGACATTCTAAAACATTTTTTCAAGGCCTTGTCCAAGACATCCAAAAATGATTAAGGCCTCAGCCAAAACCATATATCAAAAATTGGGAAAGGCCTCGGCCAATTACATTTCTGATTGTCTCATGAGACCTACCGATGCATCGAGGAGCTATAGTATGATCCACACATCACTAGCTAAGTCCAATTCATTCCTCATATGAAAATGTTGAAACCTAATCTAGACATTCGTACTAAATCTAGCATATGTAATGTCAATAATTTAACCAAAAAACATGAATGGTATAAAAATAACACCCCCACAGTCAAACATAACTCATTAAATACAATATGGAATATTTTATTATAATAAATTAACCTCAATCGAGAATAATTAAGGATATTGACATAGATGAAAATAATTATCAAAACTATTTGAGAGAAATATCCCCTTTTTTCTTTAAAACATTTAAAAGACTCACTATTTATCAAGATGCCGTTTAAAAAATATTTTTGAATCAAAGTGTCCCATACCACTTTGAAAATTTTAAAAGGAATTTTAATTTTTAAAAATTATATTCCATATAAATAAATCCATAAAACCATTTTTAAAACATGGACATTAATGAGAAGGATTTAGAAGAATAAATCTTTGAAACATTTAAAATGATATTCTAGTTAGAGTTTCTACCTAAAAGAGAGACACTTGAATAGAAATAATTGAGGTAATAAACACTTTATAATATCATGAGAATAAAGGGATTAATTATATACTATGTCAAAGTACATTATATACACCATATAAAAGTGAATTTGCATATAATAACAAAGAAGTATCAATGGAATTTAAATTGAGATGAAATCCCTTATAAAGACCATATCCTTATGTTAAGGATAAATCAACGAAATAATTATGTGTGAAAAGTATAAATATACTCAATATGATTGCATATTCAGTGTAAATCAATCCGAGTACATTCACACATATTCTTTTAAATACAACACCAATGACATCGATGTTTAACTAAATGAATAGAAATTGAGTTAAAATTACTCTTATCAAATTCATATTGATGAATTGAGAATTATTAATGGAGTGATTATGTGTATCAAAAATATACCCACACAAAGGTTAGTGTAAATTACTATATAAATAATAAATATTTATTCCACACATAATCTTGGAGTAAAATAATCAATGAAGTATGCGTATAGCCCAATGAGTAGAAATTGAAATTTGAAATTCCCTTACAGATTTGGTAACTCACAAAACATACACCCCGTGAAAGAAGGATCATAAAATGATGTTGTAAATACCTATAAATTAAATTATATAACACATAGAATGAAATAATGGTCTGTACATACACCAAACAAAAAATAAATAGTGGCAATACAACATGAATCTCACGGGAATAAGAAGTGAGATGAAATCCCCTTACCACATTGTAATCAATCGAGTCGTATGACCAAAAGTTAATAAACACAAAATAAATCATATAATACCTTGAATGTAATAGATTCATGATAATTGATATCAAATTTAAGTACACAATACCTCACATGAAATAAATAAGTGGCGAACAATGGAAATCTCGCAAAATTAAGAGTGAGATAAGAAACCCCTTACCTCAAGTCTGGCTTGTCATCTATGTTCCTTATTCTTCCTGAATAATAAAATTAATTTAAATTATACTTGATTAGAAACATTTTAAAATTTTATTATTCCTTTTATATCACTTATTACACTTCTATTACAATTAGTTAATTATTTGAGTTCATATTGGATATTTTATCGATGTTCGGAACTTGAGTAAAAAATGAACTTGTTATAATTACAATATTCCTTGTGGTCAAAAGTCCATTATCTCAAGAATTATATAAATGATTTATATATAACATATAAATTATATATCATGTATATATATGTATTTATAAAATTACATAACAATTGGATATAAGAAATGAAATGCACCGTTAATGGAGACGGTAAGTCATACGTACGCATGAACACTACTTTCATTTCTATTTTTTATTTTAATGAAATTAAAACATAATGTTAAATAGGTATATTATAATACCAGTATAATATAATATATATTATAATTAACTACAACCTTTATAGGTCCCACACAAGTCATTAACGAGTCATATCACTTTGAGGGGGCAGTAGTCCGCACTTCCTCAAATGAAATTTTCACGTTTTACCCATAATGGAAACCATAAGGTATGATATAAATGGACAATACAGAAGCACAAAGAAAACATAAACATAATATATATATATCATATATAAATACAGTTCCATATTAATGGCCACCATGTGAAGTGGTAGTAGATAATCGAAAAATCATCATTTCGTGAGGCGTTAGTTTTCTAACCACAGAAACAGTATGTTCTTCACCCATTAGATGGAGGTGTGTGTAATTTTAGTTATAATAATTCTCATAAAAACATCCTAGTATATTGAGGATACTGGGGTGGATATAAATTAAATGAATAAATAGATATTAGTGGGGGTTGGATAAGTAAAATAAAACAAAATAAAGCAAAATGAAACAAAATAATTTAAGAGAAACAGTTACCTTTAATTTGGGTAACTTCCTTTAGTTTGAAGCAAAAGGACTTCTTGATGTAAACTATGACTAAGTTAAGGCTTATAGGTGTAATATAGGGATTTTGAGAGATTATTTGGGCTGGGTTTGGACGATCCAAGGGGCTTGAGAGGTGTGTGGAATGGGTTATAAGTGGTGTCCTTTTATAAGGGGGAGGAGGGGCTCTTTATGAAAGTGTGAAAATATTATTTTATTACATAGTGATACTCAGTTTCTAAAGGTAGAAAACTAATTAAAATAGAATATAAGATTACTCATGGTTGAAATAAAATCATCTAATAATAATTGTACTAGTTTTAGATATTTTTTTAATATTAATAATCTTATTTATTTAAATCATTTTTTAATGAGGTAAATACTACATCATTATTGTGTCATAAATAATTTATTTTATTTTATTTCTAAAAGGTATAGAAAAAATACCATAATGTATGAAATCTTTCTATATTTCCAATTAAAATTTATAATCGAAAAGATGACTTATATAACACCATGTAAAAATTTATTTACTAAAAGATATTTGTTTTTTTCATTTTTTTTCTTTTATATTAAGTTAATTAAAATAAGGTGTCAATATCGTTCATAAGTAGCTACATGGAATCCAAATATCAACCCAAGTATTCCCATTGTTGTCCATGACTCATCGAATAAGTTTAGGATAATTGTTAAGGTAATTTTGTATTATTATAATATTCATTTTGCCTTGAATTACCCTATTTACATTCAACCACGGTAAATAAAAGTCAAAAGTTACTATTCACAAAAAATATTTTTCACTTTATTTAACCACATTTTACTTAATAATAACAACCATGTATCTTGTATTTTCAAAATTTAATTCCCAAAAGTGGTAAATTTTCATTTTAATGAAAAATTCCAATTTTTAACTAATACTTAGTGGTTTCACTATTCATCAAAAATTGATGTTTTTTAGAAAAATACAAAAAATTCAGCCTAAGCTATATTTGATATTCCGAATTCAAAAATGATGTCTATTTTACCAAATTAAAAACCTATAAGATTTATTAATTAATTTATAATTAATTCCCATTGTCAAAACAAATACCGTATTTTTAAGAAACAATAACTATCAAAATATTGAAACTTGTTTATGTATAATTTCAATGAGAAATTAATTCCAATGACCAAAATTGAATTATAGGATAAAAATATGATCTAATTCAATTAAAAATTAATTCAAAATATAATCTATAATTATAAATATATTATAATAAAAGGCATTTTTGAATTAAAATACAGTATTTCTCACTATTCATAAAAAATTAATATGATTAGACAAATACCAAAATTTCATCCAATGTAAATTTTGATGTCTCGATTCTAAATAAGAATTTTATTTTTTCAAATTAAATATGTAAAAGGGTCAAATATTGTATTTAAAAAAGTTTTTCCATTAAAATGTTGTAAAATTGAATTTTTTTTCTTATAATATGTCTAAGAAACACATAATACATAAGTTAAAATTATATGGAGTATCTAAAATAAAAATCTAGTTAATACTATTCATAACTGCTTTTGAATGGCTAGTCTGGTAAGTCGTGGTGCACCCGAACTCATTGTTGCATGTAGCACAAGCTATTGAATTTAAACAAAATAACTTTCTATGAAATCTTGGGGTGTTACAAGTAATGATGTAATGGAGATAATGAGCCTCATATTTAACCTTAAGTAGACCCCAGGTTGGCGATTACTTCTGAGGGTATAAAAATATCACATATGGAATGAATTTTCATAAATAATACATATATGTTCGATGATAGAATAAATAACCACTAAGAAACTGAAATATATAATTTAAGAAAATAGAAACCAAAAACTCCCATAATACGTGTACAATATTAATAAATAAAATACATATCTTAAATTAAATATCCAAAGGAAAAGTCCTACAATAATGACTCAATGACAACTCCAATGAACAAGCTAGTAATTCATAGCATAGTCCGTGATTTCCTCTTGGAAACATAAAAATAGTTTATATATACATATCATGACTATAACATGTAAACTCAGTGAGATCATCCCCAAGGTATCCTTTTTATATGTGACAAGAGAATACTAATATACCATATAACAAATAAAATAACAATCATGCACCTAAGCATATTAACTAAAAAATCCTAATATCACCATTCCATGCTCCCCAAATAATGCACACATGTAAAATAACATATCATTAAAGAATTATATTGAGAAGGTGCACCGCATCCACTCCCTCAATAATTTTCCACTCTCATTTGACCACATAAAATGTCATGTTCTCTCATCCCTTCCATGCATATAACATCAAATAAAAATCAATCTCTGATGTGTATTAGGATGCATCTCTACCTATTCCACCCTCACAAGTTCTAGCATCCTTTGATAACATTAGTCAGTATCCACTAATCATCGCCTCATCAAATCATTGTGTCTCATATAAAAAACAGTATGTAATAATAAACATGAGATAAATATACCTCATCCCTCCTCCAACCAAATATGACCCCACCACACATCACATCACTAACAAAATATCACTGGTTAATATCTAATAGCAAACCATCATTATTGTGTGATAAAAAATATTGTCTCTTCATTATTGGGTGATCAAGAACCCCAACTGATCATTGATTAGTGATCTAAAAAATTTACCCAGTTTCTCTATAATTAGTAGTGGGGAAGAGGGGTGTCCATCCATCTAATTATACACCATCTAGGTGTTGGGGAAAACACTTGGATCCCATGACAATAATGTGTCAGTAAGATTATCTTAATATGGTCTGGCACATGTAGAAATAATATCAACTACCTGATAAGAAGATAACACTCACACTCAATAGATATATTTAAACACAATAACACCATCATGTCTCATGAACTCACCAAAATATCTAACAACCCCTACACTATATTTTAAACCACAAATGAATCCGACCACACTACTGCTACACACACATCATAAAACCCCACATTTAATTTCCATTCACACACTTTCCACTTAATAATCAATCATCCCAATGTGTTAATCCATTTCATTTCACATCAGGGTCTATCCCATTATTCATCCTTTAATTTATAATAAAATCACCACATAATAATTTTCAGGACATTAATTATTCCATCAATTCATTTAAATTAATTTCTATGAAAAAATTTCACTCCATACTAATATTTAATTGCATCTCACATATTTTAATTTACCAATCCATGACATTTTAGTTTCTTTATTTCACATTCATTCTATGGCTGCAATAGAAAGAATAATATCCTTTCCACACAATAGATTATCCACCACACATTACTCAATATCAAAACACAACATAATCTAATCTGGAATCATAAATCACCCATCCCACTACCACAACGTCATAACATTTATCACACATCATCCCTAATCACAACCAATGTTACCAAGCCATATCCACACTACAGAAACATTCCAACCAGGACATGGTCACAACCATCACTAAAAGAAATCCCTAGTAGATCCCCATAAAACATATAGGACATTCCAAAAAGCACATCAACAAATGCCAACACATTTCTGTTTCTATGTATACCATAATTTATGTTCATCAGATTTGATATAATCAAATATGCATTATCATCTATATTATCACACAATAATAAACATAATAATCACACACTATCGTCGCATCAAGTTCATCTTCTATAAGCATTGTGTTTTTATATTTATATAAATGTATTCCCTTATATTACATCATAACTTCTATGTATATTCTCATACAATTATATAATTTTATTGGAAACTAGTTCATTAAACATATATATATTTTTATCATTTTATACATGTACACTTCAATAAATTAGCATTGAAAGTATTTCACCAATCACACCCATCATAAAACAAACAAGGCTCCTAATATACACGATTTTTATTATGGAAAAAAAACATTGAAAATAAATAATCAATATCATAAAACAAGTAAAAAAATTCAAGAACTCAAATCCCATCCAATTTCATATTAATCCAATTCATTATCTTCATTGATTCAGCCATGACTATCCACCCATTAGTTGTGAAAAAACATAAAATCTCCACACATATACTTAAATAGATTGAGAATGATGATCCACTACCTTAAAGAAATATTTCTAATTCACATTATAATGACGCAATAAGGTAAAAAATCACAAGCACAAAAATGAAAGGAATACTCATTAAACATAGAACATATCACCCTTTATCCTTATATAGACCCCACATCAGCTAAACCATCCATATCCCCAAGAAAAACCTTTTCTAGAATAAGGAAAACTGTAAAATTGAAAAGGTAATGGGAGGAATAAACTTATAAATTCCATTTATTAGTATCTATATTCCAAGAATCAATTCCCCCATGTATAGGGAAAAAGGGCACCTAAAATCTTCTAAGATTCACCCAATAACTGAGAGAGAATACTAGAGTAATATATGGTTTGATATGGGGTCTACAATTTTTTGGAAATTTGGAATTTAGAAAACCGTTGAGAAACACTGTAAATTATTCCAAAACATGTTGACATGGATTATATTCCACTATTAATGGTAGGACACAACGCCTTAATGGTTCAAGTCAAAACCTCCACCGACATAACTCGTGCGGTATACACAGTAGTTCTTATAAACTATTAGAATGTCTAAATTTCAAGGAAACCAACATACTATAGAATTTAAATTACATGAATAATACCACACTGTAACCCATTTCTATTGATAGATTATCTTTAAATCAATGGAACAAAAAAAAAATTTTCTGGGACACTACATAATAACCATGAATCCATGTTTTATGTACCCTCAAAACAACAGGGGCACTGTAAATATAACCCCTCAGACTTTGATGCTACACCCACCTCAACACCAAAGATGGGTAAAAAATAGAACCACAAAACCCATCCTACTTCCTTTATAATTATCTATGAAACAACTAATATATAAACTCTCTATAGATACCCTCTTTTTTAAAAAATCCATCCTTCACAGAAATTTTAGCTATTACTCCACCATACACTCCTCAACTCCCTTGGAATTTTCCAAAGGAATATCCTTCACCTGAAATCCCAAAATGTGATGGGTAAAAACATACATAACCTTATAACATAAATAATTAAATAATTATATTATGTTGTATATAGAATGGTAATGTTATTTTCAAACTCTATACTTGAGATACCATCTTCTATTTGATAAGAAACTCTAAAACATTCTCATCACCGACATCATATTTAATGATCATACCAAAACTCCAACACGATAAAATCATAACCATAAAAATTATAAAAAATAATAAATTACAAAACCTTGTATGATTTGGGAATGATGGACATTGGGTTTTTAATGAATAGAACCACTAATATTAAAAAAATAATTAAAAATTATCATTATTACTCACAGCTAATATTGAATATAGATAATAACTAACTAATATACATATATATAATAATTAAAAATGATTTTTAAAAGGTTGTAGATATGAATAAGTTCATTAAAAAATTATTAAGATAGTAATTTTTATTACACAAGAGATTCAGACCCTTTAGTGAAGGTTGGGAATTGATGTAAGGGTTTCATTACTGACTTTCAAATCAATGATTCATGTTTGATTTTTCCTAAAATGTGTTTTTAAATGTTCTATACAGCACCCATTTTAGATTATACATCATGAATATCTTTTATTTGTGGAATTTTATATTTTATCTCAATATTTATCTTTAATGGTTTTTTAATTAAAATGTTACTCAAATTGTAAAGGTTACATTTTGAATCATTTCTACAAAACAGGATAGTTTTTAAAGATAATAAATTGACATAAATTGAACTCTTTATGAAACCACTATTAATTCTCACTTATAATTCTGGTGGTTTTACTGGTTCCTAAGAAATCTTATTTCCCCATGACTCGGATTTTACCCAAGGTGTTTCTGTAAGTGAAACTGAACTATCTCATGATTTCATTCCAGAACAACACTTTCCTATTTTCATATTCATTGGATTATTTTGGGAATATATTTATCTATACCTCGATAATTAGTTATGTTAATTTTATAGTAGATTTACTTTCATTAAGTAGATTTCACTAAATTTCTAACACTCTATATATGGGGAATTGGAATCATAGTGTGAAAGTAATACCTTTTTACATTTTTCATGCAGACATATCTTTATTCCATTTTTACTTATTCTATGAAGGACCCTAGCAATACTTTCATGGATTATAAAATAATTTCTAATCCAACTTTTTTATAAAATATTTCTTATATAAAATAAATATTTTTTAATAGTTCATGGATATTTCTTTTTTCAAATGTTATTAATATAATAAAAATATAAAATGATTGTCACCCATGTCAACCTCTTTTTAAAATATTTTATTATTTATTGACAATATTTTTCAATGGTTTTCATCGGCCTTTTTTTTCTAATAATGTATTTTAAAATATTAGTTTATATTAGAGGGGTGATCCATCAATGAATTTATCTTCCCTAACCTTATACTATGAATAGAAATAACTTTTATTTCAATGAATTTACTTTTGGAATAACTTTTTTACTATTTCATTAATTATAGGGTGTTCATCAAGATTCCATAAATTTATTGATGGGGGTAATTATTTAGTAAATTGTATACCCTTTATCTGTTCTGTTTAAATAGAATATTATTCATTTAAGAGTATCTTCCTATAATGTTTTTAGTATCACTATATAGTAACATATTTTCCAAAAACATATCATGTTATTATTAATAATTGAATTATTAATGATTTTCTTATGAAAATCCATTTAAAAATCATATAAAACTCATTTTCATTCCACAGGTTATTTATGTTATGATGAATGTTTTATTTCCATTCTCAGACATATGTATGGATAAATGAGTAGTGGGGTCCTATATAACCCTCCAATGAATTGGTAAAAGGTTTATATCTCATGATACATGTATACATGGGAACAATTTAGTTTCATGCAATCATGAGTGAGAAATCATGACTCAAAAACGGGGTATTACCCTATCTGAATGTTTGGGAAAAATTTGTGTGGAATTATAATGGTATGATCTCATGAATCATGTTTATTAACTACTGGTTCAACAATATTTAGATTCACGTCATATACTTTTTTGTTACTTATTCCACAACATGTGACATGTGATATATACCTTTTTTGGTATGAGTATATTATATATATATATATGTGTGTGTGTGTGTGTATTTACCTTAGTTAAACATGTATACTCATATTATGTTCACATATGATAAATGATTATTATATCAAATATTTACACTTTCATAAAAATTTAGCTCCACCCCCTTCTATGTTTCCATTCACCGGGCCATAAAGATTTATGTGATTTATGAGAAGTCGGAAAGGTTTCTTCGTGTGGCTAAATTACAGAGAAGTGTTCACCAATATCATAAAAAAATATTCTTATATAAATGATCCTAAAAGACATTGAAACACTAGTTCTTAGGAATGTGTAGTTATTTATAATATTTAATGTTTGCCTTATTAAAATGATGTAAAATAAAGATATTTTCATCTTGGGTCATCTCACTTTGTATCGAATACAATGATAAATTAATGTGTTCCTAGAATAAGACCTAGGAGTACAGATTTGATCAACCTAAATTGATATTATAGTAGGTTTAAGTTATTTTATGGGAAGAGGATAAGAATTATTTAGTGAAAACCTCATATGGATGAGTCTAAATTATATTTTTAAGTATTGGATAACATCTTGATGTGGTAGTAAAGTATATATTATATGGTTCTCAAAGAAATTTCATCCTTTTTCTTGGTGTTGTAAAAGTGGATGTAACTCTAGAACAGATGTAACTAGGGGTAATCAAACTAAAAATGTAACACCCCAGGTAAATAAAGAATATGACATTTTATATTTATCCATATTTTTGAATAAAATATTAATATTACTTTAAATGGGATTCTATGCTCAATGGCGTACCCAATACACAACAACGAGTTTCTTGGGAATCTTACGTTGCACTCTAATAATAAAATAATATTATTTTAAATGGTAGTTAACGCCTAGCCATTTTAATGGCAGGAATGAACAGAACTAACTACAAAATGATTATATATGTTTGTCAAATATTTTTACTCTTTACAATAAATGTTAGAGGATTAAAAATTCAAATGAATCCTGTTTTTAAGCGTAAACATTCTAATATTCTTTAAAAGGTCAATTAACCGCCTTTTGATGGCGAACCCCTTTTAAATCCACTTTTTGAAAATTTTATAAGCACTATTTTTTCAAAATAAACATATTATTTATTATTGGGACATTAAAATTTACCTTGGGTTAATTTTTGGTATTTTTCTGACAATGTTCATTTTTCAATGAATAGTGAAAAATACCGCATTTTACATCAAAACAGCTTTTTCATATAATTTAATTATATGGTTATATTATATTTTTAATTTGTTTTAAAGTGTAATTAGAATATATTTTTACCATGTAATTCAATTATGGTCATTGGGATTAATTTCAATTTGGAATTAGGCATAAACAAGTGCCAAACTTTTCATAAATATTGTTTCTAAAAAACCCGCTATTTGTTTTGACTACGGGAAGTTTTTTTTAAATTAATTATTGAAATTTATGTGTTTGGAATTTGTTAAAATGAATTAAATATTTGGAATCAGAAGGTCCAAATAATTTAATTAAGACTCTTTTGTTTTTGGACATTAGGAATAGTAACGACGATAATTATCTTTAATTATCTAGATTAATGAGTAATCAGGTAGTTAAAGATAATAAAATAATATCATAATAATCAAAAATGACCACAACATTGTCCTAAGGATACTGGTTGTCTCATTTCTGACCATGGGATTCCTTGTACCAAACTTGGGGGCCCCATGGAATCACTTTTGTGAGAAAGTGACTTTTTATCTTTTTATTTTTAAAGAATGTTAAATGTAACAAAGAATGTATCACCTAAGTAAAATATTTTTAATTTTGTCTAAATAAAGGATCTTTTGGACTATAAATATTCATTGGAAAGATAAAAATCTTTACTACATGATATTATTTTTTTATAATTTTTAGACATTAAATAAATTAAATTATTTATGACATCATGATGATGCAGCGATGACCTCATTATTTAACGATTTAAATAAAATGGATAGATAATGTAAAATATAAGACCTACACATGTCCAAAACCTATTTTATGTGTGTATTTAGAACCATTATCACCTTATCCTCTAAACACATCAATTTGGGACCATTAAAATCCGAAACTCATTTGAAAATAAAGGTACATTTTATACCTTTCCAAGAGTGCCCCTCCTCTTCTCTTATAAAAGGCCCCCACCTCTACCGCAATACCCACACTTCCAAATCCTTTGGCTCGGCCAACCCCTACCCATTTTGTCTCTACACATCCCTATCTTACTCCTTGAAGCCTCACTTTGGGCAGAAGTCTTCCCAAGGAATCCTTTGAGCTCAAATCTAAGAGAGTTACCCGATTTTAAGGTAATGTCTTCACTTGAGTCCTTTTGTTTTATTTTGCTTCTCCAACCCCCTAAACTATTTTTACTCATTTATTTTGTAACAAATACAGTATCTTATATATACTAGGATTTTTTTATAATATGTATTTGAGCTACACTTACACACACCTACATCAAATGCTTAAAGAATATACTGTTTCTGTGGATGGCGAATTTCTGCCTCCCGAAATGATGATTGTTCAACATTCTTTTAACACTTTCAAAGGTGGCCATTAAGATGACACTATACTTATATATGATATATAATATGGTTATGTTTTACTTAATCTACTGTATTTTTCATTTATGGCATACCTTTATGGTTTCCATTATGGGTAAATGCGATATCTTCATTTAAGGAAGTGCGGACTACCGCCCCCTCAAAGTGATGTGATTCGTTAATGCCATATGTGGGATGTATAAAGGATGGATTTAAAGTTATTATATATGATGTTATACTGGAATTATAATATACCTTTATATCATTATTATTTTATTTCCATTATAGTATGAGATAGAAATGAATGTAGTGTTCATGCGTACGTACGGCTTACCGTCTCCATGAACGGTGCATTTCATTTCTTATCCCCAAATGTAATGTATTATTGTGAGTACATATATATAATGGATATATATGATGTATGTTACATCTAAATGATTAATATAATTCTTGAATTAAAATATACATACCTCCCATATAGTTTTAATTCCATTAATATGACATAGAAATGAAAGTAGCGTTAATGCGTACATACGACTTACGGTCTCCATGAACGGTGCATTTCTTTCCTCTAAATGATTATGTGATATTATAAATACATGTATATGCTGGATATATATGATATATATGATATCCAAATCAGGAATTTCATTCTGGATATAAAGAACCTTTGACCACACGAACAACATGTAATTGTAGGAAGTCCACTTTCGACTTAAGAACCAACTATTGACAAAACAAACATTATTAACTTAAATGATTACATAATGTTTATGACATGGTAATAAATGATATAAAAGGAATAATGAACTTGAAAAAGGTTATTAAGGAAGTAGAAATTAACTCATGTTTATTATTCAGGAGATTAAAGAACGATCTAGTCAAGTCGGACCCGAGGTAAGGGATCCTACTCCTCTCTTTCTTTTTAAGTACGCTCTTTTATGTCATTGCTTTTAAATCTCATCTTTCATGTTCTTGGGATGTTATTTTATATTACTCTTACAATAATTTTTATGTTCATATGATTAGAGACCCTATTCTCCTTCATCAATCCATTTTGGATGTTTTGAGTGGCGCCGTTAGGCTGCCGAATTCTCGTAAGAGATCTAAACTCTCTCTTTCTTTTTAAGTACTCTCTTTTATGTAACTTATTTTAATCTCCTCTTTGTTATGATGGGGGATGTTCTTTTATATTCCTAATACTATACTTTTTATGTTAATATTATGAGAGACCCTATTTTTTCTCATAAATCCATTTTTGGAAGCTTTAAGTGGCGCCATTAAGCTACCGAGTTTTTGTCAGGGATTTTTCTTCACACTTTTATTCCCATGAAATTTATGCTACATTTTACACTATTACCTTTGAGTGGTGTATGTAATGCCCATTATTATACACTTTGTGTAGTATAATTTCATTTATGTGTATTTACATCTTCATTGTATGCCCTTCTTTCATGGGGTGTACTTTTCGAAAGTTACCCAACTCGGTAAGGGAACCTTTCACCCTCCTCTTTTTAAAAGAATTCTTTTGTTATATCTTTTAATTCACATACTATTATGTTGGGATATGTTCTTCTATATCCTTATTTATGTAAATTTTATGTCCATGTGATGAGATACCCTTTATCTCTCTCATCAACCCTTTTTGTAAAATTTTACGTGACACCGTTAGGCTGTCGAATTTTACCAAGGGAACTTCTTAACCCAATTTTGATTTCATTGGTTTCAACATGTAGTTATTGAATATGTCATCCTTTGAATATGTGTGAATGAAATTTGACTATAGTACACTTAATATCCACTTATATTGGGTTTATTTATATTTTTCACACATAGTTATGAGATTGATTTATCCTCAATTTAAGGATACCTTCTTTATAATGGATTTCATCTCATTTTACATTTCTTTTCAGACTTCATTGTCGTTATGCACCAATTCACTCTTATATGGTGTTTATACTGTCCTTTGACATATTATATCATGAATCCCTTTATTCTCATGATATTATAAAGTTCGGATTAAATTTCATTCCGCTATTATTTGTATTCAAGAGTCTCACATTTTGTTAAAAACTATTTAACAAATATATCATTTTAATTGTTTTAAAGATTTATTATTCTAAATATTTATCTTTAATGTCCATTTTTTCAAAATTGTTTTCATTATTTATTTATATGGACAATAATTTTTTAAAATTATAATTCTATTAAAAGCTTCAAAGTGGTATGGGACACTTTGATTCAAAAATCTCTTTTAAATGGTTTTTGAAAATGGATTGATTAATTCAATATCTGGGAATTACTTATTGTGATTACAAATGAAATGTTTCTATTGAAATGTTTATATTTTCAAAATTTTATGTGTAATGATGGTACTTGGACATTTTACGGGTGGTTACGTGATAAACCATATGACGGGTGGTGCCGTGAATACCAGGACGGGTGGTTACGTTATAACCTCCAATGCATTGGGTATGGAAGTCGGCCGTATGGCTATTCCATTAAGTATGTATAGAAGTTGGCCGAATGGCTATTCCATTAAGTGATATGTGTAGAAGTCGATCTTATGGTTATTCCACTTTAGTATATTTATGTCCCAAGTTACCTTTATATGTTATGTGATCTTTATATGGGTTTTATGGTAATATTTTGGTTACAGAAGGGTAAGTAATGAACTTTTATTCAGTAAAGAGTTTTTACTACTTCGAAAAGGTGAAAAGTATTACTTTGATAAAGTATACATGGTTTACTTGTTGTTTTGAAAAACTGACAGTTTTCATTATTTGTGTATCCCTTACTGAGCTTTTTATGCTCACCCTAAGTTTTTTTGAAATGTTTTTCACAGGACTTAATGTGGAATAGGGTCAAGGATGAAATCAAGGGAAGGTCATGCTATATAAATCATAGAACTAGACATGTTTCTTTTTAAGAGTTTTTATTTTATAGAAACTTAGTCTACTTTGTAATCTTTTGAGATGTAATAGTTATGTCCTAATTCTTTAAAACTTTAAACCTGAAAAGATCCTCAAGGTGAATTATTCATTTAATTCAATATTAAGAGATGTTTAAGGCCGGGGCCTTATAGTTGGTATCAAAGGACGGTTTAGATATCTTTAGTGGTTAGGGTATTCTTTAATCATAAGTGACATTACCATAATGGTTAGTATTTCAGAAAGATTCCTAGTTTTAGATAAAGTGACTGAGTAAGTATATATTAGTGTTTATCTTCCTCATTAGTACATGATGGTTTTGTTGATATACTCACACTGACATTTTTGGTTTTAGTAAATGGATGGATCTAGAAGGCACCAAAGTAACAGTGGATGTGAAGGAAACTGTGATAGTTTTTTGAGCAAGCAACTGAATGATATTGGAGCTGCAATGAGAACTCTTGTGATTATACTCAACCAACTATCTGGAGTCATTATTGACCACCTAAACCTTGGTGATTTCTCTAAGGAATCATATATGAGAGAAACAAATCCCTACGGAACTACATGTAATAATCATAAAGGTAAGTGTGTTCAAAAACCTATGTGTCAAAAATGTGGAAAGAAACACCTAGGAAAATGTTTCAAAGGGACAGAAATATTCTATATATGTGGAAATGAAGGTCATAAAGCAAGAACCTGCCATGGAAAAAGGAAGCATCCAGTTGACTCGAGGAAAGGGAAATATGTTCTTTCTGAGGGATCAATTGAATGTTTTAAATGTGGTGTACATGGTCATTATTCAAACACATGTCATATGAAGAAGTTTCGTTAATGGGATCACCAAGATCGTACAAATGTTTGTTTACCAATACCTAATGCCATTCCGATTGAGGATGAAGAAACTGAAAATGACCAATCAAAGGTATGGATTATTTCAAAACTATTGTTTTCCAATTTTGGAATCTTAGGTTATGATTCATGATTTTGTTTGTAGGAAAGAAGTATTTCAGAATAAGTTGGAAAGGAATGGTTAATGGATCATGAAGAATGTTGAATGAGTAAGATGTCAACATATAAGGGCTTCAAGAGTTATGGTGAAATTCTTAAGAGTATTAGGTCTCTTTTGATGATGGGGTTACATTAGAAGACTTTTTATAGTATGTGTAACCCTGATGTTTAATATATGAAAATTTTATTCAAGGAATAGTTATCTGTTCTTTTGTGGACATAGTTATAAAGAACCATTTGGATTTATATGATCCTTACTTTTGAGGTAATTATGGGTTACTATATGTTATGATGGAAGTGAAAGGCTTGAGATAGAATTGAGGTTAAATTATGTTATGGTTATTTTTGATGATTTTATCTCTTTTTGGGGAATGATTTGAGAATTATATAGTTTTGGAAAAAGGGAAACACACATACCATGTGACAACCCATCGCGTCGGACAAAGCTGCGGGAATCGAACCCACAACCAAAGTGAAACTGGTATTTATCGCCTACCACTGGACTACGTGAAGTCCCTGGTTAGTTTGACTGATTATTTTTAGTTAGATGATTTTATTAATTAATAGTAATTTTATTTTGGGTTATCTATGGATATTTATTAACCTATCATGGAGGATATTTGGTTAGGTTAGTTACTTTTCAATACGAGACATTAAGAGCAACTGATGTTGTTTGGAGATAAATTTTACGATTTAACTTGGAATACTATGTGACTAAATCCTTCAAATGTTTGGGTTTCAATCTTAGTTTGGTTTACTTTGAATAATTTTTTGGACAAATTTATTATCAAATGGTCCTCGTTGAACCTTTGGTTTTTTCAGTCAAATTTTGGAGATTAAGAATATATTTTCTTTTTTATAAAGGGGTTATCCTTTTTTGGATTATCTGATCTTGTACTAACCTTTTTGGTTTTGGTTTTGGTTAAAGTCTAAAGACATGGGAAGTATATAGTTCCCTTTTTTGGATTAGGTTATTCTTTAGAAGTTGATTATAGTACTCTTAATGTGAACAAGTCTTCCTAAATACTCATCTTTTGGAGAAAATATGAGTTTGTGTAAGGAATCAAATAAAAGTTGAAAGTCAACATGATAAGTGATTATGTTTCCTTATGAATAAATTCCTCAATAAAAAGTAACTTAAAATAAAAATGTTGTCTATTAACTTTTCCTACTGGGGAATAGAATACCGTTTAACCCATCAAAAGTTTGTGATTTTCATGTGGTTAACTTTCTCCTAAACATGTTTACTATCACTCTCCATCAGAACATGACCCTTTGTTTTTTCTTCCATATCCATATTTTCATACTTGGAATCCTAGTATGGGTTAACTCGGGTGACCTTTGTACTTATCTTTCTTTATTTTAAAGTGATTTTTTTACCGACTCTTGTTCTGATGTGGGACTTTCAAAGATGTTTCCAAGCCCAATTTTAAAATTGTGAGGACACAATTCCCAAAAAGGGGGAAGGATGTAACACCCCAGGTAAATAAAGAATGTGACATCTTTATATTTATCCATATTTTTGAATAAAATATTAATATTATTTTAAAGGGGATGCTATGATCGATGGCGTACCCAATACACAACAACGAGTTTCTTGGGAATCTTACGTTGCACTCTAATAATAAAATAATATTATTTTAAATGGTAGTTAACGCCTAGCCGTTGTAATGGATGGAATGAACATAACTAACTACAAAATTATTATATATGTTTGTCAAATATTTTTACTCATTACAATAAATGTTAGAGGATTAAAAATGCAAATGAATCCAGTTTTTAAGCGTAAACATTCTAATATTCTTTAAAAGGTCGATTAACCGCCTTTTGATGGCGAACCCCTTTTTAATCCACTTTTTGAAAATTTTATAAGCTCTATTTTTTCAAAATAAACATATTATTTATGATTGGAACATTGAAATTTACCTTGGGTTAATTTTTGGTATTTTTCTGACAATGTTCTTTTTTCAATGAATAGTGAAAAATACCGCATTTTACATCAAAACTGCTTTTTCATATAATTTAATTATATGGTTATATTATCTTTTTATTTTGTTTTAAACTTTAATTAGAATATATTTTTACCATTTAATTCAATTATGGTCTTTGGGATTAATTTCACTTTGGAATTACGCATAAACAAGTGCCAAACTTTTCATATATATTGTTTCTAAAAAACCTGCTATTTGTTTTGACAATGGGAAGTTTTTTTAAAATTAATTATTGAAATTTATGTGTTTGGAATTTGGTAAAGTTAATTACATATTTGGAATCAGAAGGACCAAATTTTTTAATTAAGACTCTTTTGTTTTTGGACATTATGAATAGTAACGACAGTAATTGTCATTAATTATCTTGATTAATGAGTAATCGGGTAGTTAAAGATAATAAAATAATATCATAATAATAAAAAATGACCACAACATGTGTCCTAAGGCTACTGGATGTCTCATGGCCGACCATGGTATGCCTTGTACCAAACTTGGGGGCCCCATTGAATCACTTTTGTGAGAAAGTGACTTTTTATCTTTTTATTTTTAAAGAATGTTAAATGTAACAAGGAATGTATCACCTAAGTAAAATATTTTTAATTTTGTCTACATAAATGATCTTTTGGACTATAAATATTAATTGGAAATATAAAAAGCTTTTATACATGATAGTATTTTTTTTATAATTTTTAGACATTAAATAAATTAAATTATTTATGACATCATGATGATGCAGCGATGACCTCGTTATTTAACGATTTAAATAAAATGGAAAGATAATGTAAACTCTAAGACCTACACATTTCCAAAACCTATTGGATGGGTGGAGTTCGAACCCTTATCACCTTATCCTAGAAACACATCAATTTGGGACCATTAAAATCCGAAACTCATTTGAAAATAAAGTTACATTTTATACCTTTCCAAGAGTGCCCCTCCTCTCCTCTTATAAAAGGCCCCCACCTATACCTCCTTACCCACACATCCAAAGCCTTTGTCTCAGACAACACCTGACCATTTTGTCTCTTCACATCCCTCTCTTACTCCTTGAAGCCTCACTTTGTGCATAAGTCTTCTCAAGGATGCCTTTGAACTCAAATCTAAGAGAGTTACCCGATTTTAAGGTAATGTCTTCACTTGAGTCCTTTTGTTTTATTTTGATTCTCCAACCCCCTAAACTCTTTTTATTCATTTATTTTGTAACAAGTAAAGTATCTTCAATATACTATGATGTTTTTATAAGAATTATTCGAGCTACACTTACACAAACCGACATCAAATGGTTATAGAACATACTGTTTCCGTGGATGGCGAATTTCTGCCTCCCGAAACGATGATTGTTCAACATTCTTTTAACACCTTAAAAGGTGGCCATTAATATGACACTATACTTATATATGATATATAATATGTTTATGTTTTACTTAAGCTGCTGTATTTTTCATTTATGGCATACCTTTATGGTTTCCATTATGGGTAAACGCGATATCTTCATTTAAGGAAGTGCGGACTACCGCCCCCTCAAAGTGATGTGATTCGTTAATGCCATATGTGGGACGTATAAAGGATGGATTTAAAGTTATTATATATGATGTTATACTGGAATTATAATATACCTTTATATCATTATTATTTTCTTTCTATTAAAGTATGAGATAGAAATGAATGTAGCATTCATGCGTACGTACGGCTTACCGTCTCCATGAATGATGCATTTCATTTCTTATCCCCAAATGTAATGTATTATTATGAGTACATATATATAATGTATATATATGATGTATTTTACATCTAAATGATTAATATAATTCTGGAATTAAAATATACATACCTCTCATATAGTTTTAATTCCATTAATATGACATAGAAATGAAAGTAGCGTTAATGCGTACGTACGGCTTACCGTCTCCATGAACGGTGCATTTCATTTCTTTCCTCTAAATGATTATTTGATATTATAAATACATGTATATACTGGATATATATGATATAAATGATATCCAAATCAGGAATTTTATTCTGGATATAAAGTACCTTTGACCACACGAACAACATGTAATTGTAGGAAGTCCACTTTCGACTTAAGAACCAAATATCGACAAAACAAACATTATTAACTTAAATGATTACATAATTTTTATGACATGGTAATAAGTTATATAAAAGGAATAATGAACTTGAAAAAGGTTTTTAAGGAAGTAGAAATTAACTCAAGTTTATTATTCAGGAGATTAAAGAATGATCGAGTCAAGTCGGACCAGAGGTAAGGGATCCTACTCCTCTCTTTCTTTTTAAGTATGCTCTTTTATGTCATTCCTTTAAAAGCTCATCTTTCTTGTTCATGGGATGTTCTTTTATATTACAATTAATGTAATTTTTATGTTCATATGATGAGAGACCCTATTCTCTCTCATAAATCCATTTTGGAAGTTTTGAGCGGCGTCGTTAGGCTGCCGAATTTTCGTAAGAGATCTAACCTCTCTCTTTCTTTTTAAGTACTCTCCATTATGTAACTTCTTTTAAGATCCTCTTTGTTATGATGGGGGATGTTATTTTATATTTATCATACTTTACTTTTTATGTTAATATTATGAGATACCCTATTTGATCTCATAAATCCATTTTTGGAAGCTTTAAGTGGCGCCATTAGGTTGCCGAGTTTTCGTAAGGGATTTTTCTTCTCACTTTTATTCCCGTGAAATTTATGATACATTTTCCACTATTTCCTTTGATTGGTGTATGTACTGCACATTATTATACACTTTGTGTCATATAATTTTATTTATGGGTATTTACATCTTCATTGTATGCCCTTCTTCCATGGGGTGTACTTTTCGAAAGTTACCCAACTCGGTAAGGGGACCTTTCACCCTCCTCTTTATAAAAGACTTCTTTTGTTATGTCTTTTAATTCACATACTATTATGTTGGGATATGTTCTTCTATATCCTTATTTATGAAAATTTTCTGTCCAAGTGATGAGATACCCTTTATCTCTCTCATCAACCCTTTTTGTAAATTTTTTTGTGACGTCGTTAGGCTGTCGAATTTTACCAAGGGAACTTCTTAACCCAATTTCAATTTCTTTGGGTTCAACATATAGTTATTGAATATGTCATACTTTGAATATGTGTAAATGACATTTGAATATAGTACACTTAATATCCACTTATATTGGGTGTATTTATATTTGTCACACATAGTTATGAGATTGATTTATCCTCAATTTAAGGATACCTTCTTTATAATGGATTTCATCTCATTTTACATTTCTTTTGAGACTTCATTGTCGTTATGCACCAATTCACTCTTATATGGTGTGTATACTATCCTTTTACAAGTTATATCATGAATACCTTTATTCTAATGATATTATAAAGTTAGGATTAAATGTTATTCCGCTATTATTTGTATTCAATAGTCTCTCATTTTGTTAAAAACTATTTAACAAAAATATCGTTTTAAATGTTTTAAAGATTTATTATTCTAAATATTTATCTTTAATGTCCATGTTTTCAAAATGGTTTTCAGTATTTATTTATATGGACAATAATGTTTTAAAATTATAATTCCATTAAAAGCTTCAAAGTGGTATGGGACACTTTGATTCAAAAATCTCTTTTAAATAGTTTTTGAAAATGGATTGATTAATTCAATATCTAGGAATTACTTATTGTGATTTAAAATGAAATGTTGTTATTGAAATGTTTATATTTTCAATATTTTATGTGTAATTATGGTACTTGGACATTTTACGAGTGGTTACGTGATAAACCATATGACGGGTGGTGCCGTGAATACCAATATAGGTGGTTACGTTATAACCTCCAATTCATTGGGTTTAGAAGTCGGCCGTATGGCTATTCCATTAAGTATGTATGGAAGTTGTCCGAATGGCTATTCCATTAAGTGATAGGTGTGGAAGTCGACCATATGGTTATTCCACTTAAGTATGTTTATGTCCCAAGTTACCTTTATATGTTATGTGATCTTTATATGGGTTTTGTGGTAATCTTTTGGTTACAGAAGGGTAAGTAATGAACTTTTATTCAGTAAAGAGTTTTTACTACTTCAAAAAGGTGAAAAGTATTAACTTGATAAAGTATACATGGTTTACTTGTTGTTTTGAAAAACTGACAGTTTTCATTCTTTGTGTATCCCTTACTGAGCTTTTTATGCTCACCCCAAGTTTTTTTTTGAAATGTTTTTCACAGGACATAATGTGGAATAGGGTCAAGGATGGAATAAAGGGAAATTCATGCTATATAATGCATGGAACTAGACATGTTTCTTTTTAAGAGTTTTTTTTATGGAAACTTAGTCTACTTTGTAATATTTTGAGATGTAATAGTTATGTCCTAATTCTCTAAAACTCTAAACCTGAAAAGATCCTCAATGTGAATTATTAATTTAATTCAATATTAAGAGATGTTTAAGGCCGGGGCCTTATAAAAAAAGTCTAGTTTAGTATAAACCCAATCATTATACTCGTGCATGGTGAGTGGGATTAAGATTTCACACTTGGATCGACACCCCTAGTGGATATGATTTGGTTAATCACATTCTCATTAAAATAAATTGTGGATGATTTATTATGTTAAGGAATTATGTAATGTAAGAATAGATAAACCAACCTAAAGAAACCTAGATTGAACTGAGTCTGATTTATGAGGAACTATAGTCTAATATAATAACTTTTAAGAGTAAGGTAGTTAGAGGTTACTATTTTCATGTAATTTTCTTATAATAATTCTCTTATATTATACATGAGATAAGACTAAATTATTTTGGTTTTATTAATGGACAAATAATAATGTAATCAAGTTATCAATGGATTTGATGAAATATATAGAGATTATCCCAATTAAGAAACTAAAAATATAAGATCTGGAGTTAGAAATATTATGATTATGCTATAACAGCTGTCAATAATTTTGATTAATAACATGAACATATTTTACTTTCAAAACAGACCAGAAAAATAGAATAATGGAGTATAATGATTATTCAGGTGATGGATGTAGTGGAGGAAAGAATATTTAATTTTTCTTGTGTAAAAAATGTGGGAAGATACACAATAGAGAATGTCCTAAAGGAACAGGAATATGTTTTATTTTTAGAAAGAAAGGGAATATAAAACCTCATTGTCAAGGAAAAATTAAGAGCTCCATGGACATGTAGAAAAGAAGTACAGTTCATTTAGGGGAATGACTAATAGTTCAATGATATAAATGTGGGGAGAATACACATTATCTAATATATTTCCCTAATATAAAGGCTAAAAAGGATGATAGACACTAATAAAATCCATCAAAATCGAAATCCTACATAACCATAACTATGGAAGTGGGTTTTGAAAATTATGTGGAGTGAAAAACACTATTTATAAATGAAATTTGGGTGTTAAAACCACACCTTTGTACTTATTATTATTGATAAGAACATCAAATTATCACTCATATGAATATATTTTTTTTATCAAAGCTTATAGTGGTGTGATTATTGTAATCATGTTTTTTGTACGAAATTTACTTGTGAGGATGTCATTATCCTCCATTTAGATAATTTTAATATTATTCTGGAAATGTATTAGCTATAACCTCATTGACTCCAAATTAGTGAAATATGAAGATCATATTTTATATGTCAAATCAAACTATTTCTACTAATCAATCTAAGGATAACAATGGACTCTTAAAGAAAATTGATTACATTATATAGGACTTGACCCCAATGATGAGTAATATTTAGATTAAACTCTTAGGTAGAAACATCCTATTATGTCATGCCTATTATGATGGAATATATGAGTTTTCTTGGCTTGCACAAGTTACTAGGGTTGCACCTCCTTATAAATTAAACCATGATTCATGTATATATTATGGACATCAACAACTATTTCATTAATAAAAAATTAATATACTTGTGAGGATTGAATTTATTTAAGTGTGGGGGTTGTAATGACTTGAAATTTCACTAGGTATTTTCCTTCAATAAATATTATCTTAACAATTTTTTTCACATGAATAAACCAAGTTAAAATGTTTCAAGACATATTGTATAAACATTTTTATGAAATTATACAATGAATAAATCCCTTAGTAAATAAATAGGTAATAATCAATTATTATTTAATATGTTTAGAGGATAAATAATTAATAATTCTATATATTAGAAAACATTATTCTTTCTCAACAAAACATTTAACATGATTATTTATTAAATCAAAAAAATTTAATAGATTATTATGATAATATATGACATTAAAATATTATAAGTAATATATTACCATTTTTCAAATTATGAATTTGAAAATAATAATAATAACTATGCTTAATGTTCAAAAAAGTTATTTTTAAATAAAGTAATTTTTCATTATTTCCTCTATATTCAATTGGAAAAAAATAATTAAATTTTATAATATGATTTGTTGAAAATTAAATAATTTTTGACAATTTTTATCATAAAATTTACACTAGTTTTTTAATTTTATTTATATTTCTTTAGTGAATAGTGAAAAATAACATTTTTACTAAAACTGTAGAGTGTATGAATCTATCGATAAGTAGGTATAACTTAAAAACATATTTATACATTACATGACCAATTATGTATCTAAAGAGTTAAAATATACATTTTTAAGCTAAATTATTAATTTATAACCCCTATGTTTAGCAATTTTTGTACCAAAGTAAGATTTTCTAATAAAAGAAATTGTTTCAACATTTTATTTTAATAAAATATCATTTTAGTAAAACTTAGTTATTTATTAATTTGAATAAACATAATTTTTTTAGAAATCTATTTTAAATAATAATAATTAATTACATTGAATATTTTACCCTACACAAAAACAATTACGATTAAAATACACTTTTTATAAAAATAGTTTTTTACACCGTACATGGCCTAATGTTAAAATTAGTTTTTCATAAAAATATAAATTTTATCCGAGAAAATTTATTTCAATTTTTTAATCATTAATAATAAATTAACTAATAAATTTTTTTATTTTTGGGGTTAAAAAATTATTTATGTTGGTAACAACTAGTTATTACAGTAAAAGCTAAACTATTAAAAAATGGATAACCAAAGGGTTAAAAGACCTAAAATGTATTAAAAGTGGTTATAATTTAGTGGTTAAGGATTTAATTGAAATAATATATCTCTAATAAACTATTTTTTTATTCTTCCTGACATGTGAAATAGGTGTTGTCTTTATATTAAGATGAAATATTTACAAAATGTGACTCTCACCAATTATAGAAGTGGCCTCTCAATATCCCTTCAAGAATACATGAAAATTTTATTTTTTATTAATAATATTCCATTTTTCTGTATCTTAGAAACCTATTTTCCTTTCTTTTACCTCTAGTAACAATAATTTAGCATGTTACCTCCATTTATAAGGAGTTCTCCAAGGGAATACCCAAGTCTTAAACCCAACTACCAGTTTTTGTAACACTTCTTTTATTTTCCATCTTATCTTCCCAAATATAATATTTTCATTACTTTATAATAAAATTTTATGGTTTTTATATTGAACATTATTATTCCATTGGAGAATTTTTAACCACCATTCCCATATTCCATTAAAAAACTAAAACACCATTCTTGCATGTGAGGACTACTACCTCCACAAACTAATTTAATTAATTTTTCATCTAGTTTGTTTCATATTTATTTAAAACACATAAAATTTTTTAATATGTAATATTTATTCAATAAAAATGTTATTATTCCAAACATAAAAACATCTATAACTATACATATCTACTAATGATGGTATGTTCATTTCTAGGTCGGTCTAACCAGAAAAATAAACAGTAAAATAAAATAATATCATTGAAGGATATGAGATGTTAAATAATTAGAGTATATGAAAAAATAATTTAGTAATTATTCTATGTTTTTTCTATTATAATAAAATTAACATTAAACTCATTTATTGAGATACTGATGTTCTTTCATTAAAAAACATTGAATCATGTTCATTGTTGACTTCATATTTAAGGATAATAAGAAAAATATTATAGAATGAAATTATAACATTATAAATAATTATAAATAATAAATTTAAGTAACTTTTATGATCTGGGAATTTTGATATTTGGAAGTAGATGGAAGAAAAGAAATTCCATTACCAAACTAATTCAAAATGACCAATAATATACTAACATGATATAGAAATCATATAATGACAATGTAATAAAAATATAGAGAATAACTATGATTTTTTTAATAAAACATTATAGATATGAATATGGTTTTCGAATATCTAATTAATATATTTATTTTTTTTATCTAGGATATTGAATCACTTTTTTATGTCAATAATTAATTTAAGAGTTTCTTGATCTGGTTTTTAAATCCATGATATATTTTTTAATTTTTTTCATAATAATTTTTATATACTCTATAAAATTCATATTTTATTTGTTATATCATAAATTATCATTTATTCATGTTATTTTATATTCAACATTAATATATATTTTTTAAGTGGATTTAATTAAAATGTTACTCAAATCGTAATACTTTTATTACTAATATTATCTTTAAAATAAGATTTTTTTGAAAAATATTCCATAACATGACTTTTATTATTTCTAAAACCCCTCATAATTTTTATTGGGTATTTATGTGTATTTACTTGTTCCAAATAAATTTTAATTCACTATTATTCATATCGTACCTAAGATTTTTCTTATATGTGAAACACAACTCATCTATTCTTTTCGATCGAGAACCTCCATTTTCCATGTTAGTATTCATTGGATTTTTTTAAATAAACATTATCTTGGAAAAAATAATTTATGTTGTTCATTTTCATTAAATTTAATTTTATTAAAATGTATTAATGAAATTTTATACTTTCTATATGGTTAATTTTCATCGAAGTGTAAAAAGAATCACATTTTATCTTATTCCATAGGAAAACATCATTTTACATGATGGAATTTTTCTATAAAACATACTTTTTATATTTTCCTCATTTCTAAAATAAATTATAATCCTCTAAATTTTATTTAATATTTATTTTTATTTTTTTAAATAATTTTATGGATATTATTGGTTTATACTCTGATTTTTATAATTCTCTAAAAAAATTCACCAACATCAATATTGATTGATATAATTTTTAATGAACCAATGATATTATGTATGTATTACCATAAACATTTTCTTCTTTGGATGTCTTATGAAATGTGATTTTCAATATGAGGAGTGATCCATTACTTTATTTTTCTTTCATAATGATCCACTATGAATAGGTATATGTTTTTTTCCAATTTATTTCCTTTCTGAATACTCTATTCTCCATTTCTTTGATAGAATTATGTTCACCAATATATCATACCTCAATTTATTGGGGTCGTTATTGACTAAAACATATACTTTTTATATATATGGTGTAAATAAAATATACTTCATTGAATTGAATCTACCTAGAAAGTTATTTAATATCATTGGGTATATATTTTTTTCTTATGGGTTTATCATGTTATAATTATAGATTTAATTTTAAGTTACTTCCCCAATTGAATTCATTTGAAAAGTATTAAAACCCATTTTGTTTCTATGGTTTCTTTATGTAATGATGAATGATTCCCCTTCCTGTGTTTCCATTTACCCATGTTATAAAGATTATTTTAATTTATAATAAGTTTATATGGGAGTCTATTATTGGAAAATAGTGGGGAAATTCTTACAATTATCATAAAATAAGTAGTTTGTAGTTAATCCTCACAAAAACTAAACCTTGTGTTCATGGAATTTTGTTCTCATTTATGATATATAATTTTCATATTATGGAAATGAGGGAAAAATAAATATATGTTTATCTTGGTTCATCTAAAATTATATCAAATATAGTGTTTAGTGAATGTCTTTATATTACCAGTGCCCAGATTACGGGTATGGGGTTCATCAGTTGGTATCATAGAATTGTTTTGTTATTTTGCGGATTGGTTTTGATATTTTTATGTAATATGATGAGTTAAATTTAGTAAATAAACTCTAGTGATGAGACTGAGGGATAATTCTAGGTATAGGATAAGATCAAAAAAAATTTCTTAATCTAGATGTTGTGTAGATATTCTAGAAACTAAATATGTTACACAATACTTGTTTATGGATCCAGCTATGGAAAAAATGAACCTAGAGTTAATCAGCCTGAACAAATATGGTTGAATATAAAATCAATATTCACTCTAGTGCACAATGAGTGGACCTAATACCAAGAACCTAAATAGACACTCCTGAGAGATATTCTTTGGTTAATCACATTATATTTAAAATCCATAATGATCTATTTACTATGTTATGGAATTTGGTCAAAGAACATTAGAGAACATAACCTAAATAAACCTATATTGAATTGATAGTGATTTTGGTTGAACTGATATATAATTTTATAATTTTGAAATGTAACAATTTTTTGGTATCAATATATCATGTAATTAAAATATAATAATTCTCATAGGGTGTTTTTCCCTCATGATTTACTCATTTTGGTTTAAGTAATGGATTAATACTGAAGCAAGCAGGTTAACAATAGGTTTCCTAGATAATGTTCATATTGTAATAAAAATAATCATAAAAGATATGGAGTGATAAATATTATTATAATTTCAAACTAGCTCTGAATTGTGATTGAAAACTAGAACAAAGTTGAGTTTCCAATCCAATAAAAAAAGAATGGAGTCTCATGGAAGTTCATTTTTTTATGATAATGAAGGAAAGAAGATTCATTTTTCTTTATTTGGAAAATTAAGGAAGAGGAACCATAGAGAATACTTCAATTTAATTTGAATATATTTTATGTGTAAAATATTAGAGAATAGAGAAACTGCATTCCAATAAAAATTAAGAGATTAGCAGACATGATGATTGGAAATAGTGTTCTTATGAGGCTTCAACTAGTATTCCAATGTTGTATATATGGGGGACTTGGACATTTTGAAATTAAATTCCCAAATTCATTGTATTAAAAGGATAATAGTCTTGAGAAACTTCCAAAAAAATGGAAATCCTATTAAACCAAATCTATGAATTTGGTTTCTGAAAATGATGTGTATTGAGGAGCATTGATCATTAATGAACTGAAAGTGGTCAACCCACTCTTTTATATGGAATATAAATTCTAGGAACACTAAATAAATACCTATATGACTATATGATAAATTTTTAATAACCCATATAGTGGTATGATTATTATATCTCATGTTTATGTATGGTTCAGAGTGACTTGAGGAAATATTATTATCCTCTATTTAGTTGAAATTACTATTATTATTGAATGGAGATAACTATCTCCACAAAGACTCCCTAGAAATAACCAATAGTGGGTTTATTTTATAACCAAGATAAATATATGACCACCTATCAATGGAAGTATGACATTGAAATATTTCTTAAAATTGATTCCATAACATGGGCCTTAACCCCAATAATGAGGATTATTTAATAGAAACGGTTAGGGAGAAACCCCATATTGTGAATTTGTTATTATGAAGGAATGGATGAGTTTCCCATACTTAACCAAGTTACTAAGCTTGATACCACATTAGGAATAAGATCCCAAGACATTTATATCTTATGAACTCTATTATCTATTTCATTAGTTATGAATAATTTAAATTTTGGGGATGAAATTTATTTAAGGGAGGATGTAATGACCTCAAATCACTCTATGTACTTCTTTAAACAAATATAATTTTATTAATTTATTTGAAATTTAATATAGAACAGAAATGATCCATGAAATATTAGATGAATATTATTTAAAAATATAATATGAATAAATCTTTTATTAAACGAAAACATATTGATCAATTAAAATTTCTAATATTTAAAGAACTAATAATAAATGTGATTAAATATCTAAAAAGACTTTTCTTTGTTAAATAAATGATATATGTGTTCATAAATAAAATATACCACATATAAATGATTAATATGATAATATATGTTAATGAAATATTGAACTAATATATTAACATTTTTTAAATGAGAAAATGTTATAGAATAACATTAAGAACCAATAACATTCCAAAATTATATTTTTCAACAAATGAATTTGTCTTTTTCTTATTTATTTTAATGTAAATTTTTAACAAATTATATAATTAAAACAACATAAAATTAATATCATTTTTAGATTATATAATTTCAAAAATATCATAGTACTATTTTAAAAATTTTTCCTAAATAAATTTATTTTAGTGAATAGTGAAGACTGTAATTTTTACTAAAGCTAGATAATTAATGACTATATCGAGAACTATGTATATCATAAAATAATATGAAATTTTTTATGATAAAATATATCATTATGGAGTAAAAATATATTTTTTTAAATACCATTCTAAATATATAATAAATGTGTTTTTCATTTTTTAAACATTAATAAAAACATTAAATAAAAGAAACCGTTTTTTGTCATGTTTTATTTTTTTTTTTGGAATTAATTTTTTCCAAGATTTGAAATAAAAATAACTTTTATTTTCTTATTATAAACCAATTTATATCAGTAAAATCTAATATATTTATAATTTTATCATATACATAAATTTTAAGCTTGAAAATGCAGTTTTTCTAAAAAAAATTAATGCATTTCATGTTATAATGATAAAATATATTTTTCTTACACATTGAAATTTTATCTTATAAAATAGATTTCATTTTCATTAATTGGAATGTAAAAATTATGTAATAGGATTTATTATTTTTCCATTTAAATTAATTACTTAGGTGAAAACCTATTTCCATGATAAAAGAAATGATTCTAAAAATGGTTAAGTAAATGGATGAAAGGGATCTAATGATAAAAAATGTTTATAGTTGAGTGTTTGAGGTTTTTATCAATGAAAACCTTCATCTGATCCCTTATTTCTCACTTTATACTCTTCTTGATGTGGTAAACATGTGTTCTATTTATGTTAAGATGAAATATTTAAAAAAATCATTCTCACCACTTATAAATTGGGCATATCACCACCACTTCCAGACCTCTATAAATTTAGGTTTACTCATGGAATATTTTCTCTTATACATACCTTATTATGAAATATCACCACCTTAACATATTTCTACAATATTTTATTCAGATTCATCCATTTCCAAGGATTCCTCGAAGGGAAAACCCAAATCCATTACATGAGTATGATTTTTCCATAAATTCTTTTCTTTTCTATATTACATTCCAAAATCTATTTTTCTAATTAATTTATTATTAAATTTATACTATTTTTATAATTAATTATGTTATTATAAGTTATTAAATATTAACCACCATTCACATTTCCTATTAAGAAAAATGAAAACATCAATCGTTTGTGTACATACTACAGCCTCTACAAAGTAATATACCTTTTTCGCATAAATTCATTATTATTTATTAAAATAACATATAATATGATAACAACATTAATAATATATAAATAATATAATTATCATTCTTAAATAATTCCATTAATACAAATGAAACATCTTTTATAATCATTCATATCTATTTATTATAGTATGGTCATGTTTGGGTAGGTTGAACAACCTAGTTGAACAATGCTATAAAATAATATCATGGATGAATATGAGAAATTAATTATTGATAATATATGGGAATAATATGTAAATAATTATTTTATTATATTTTTGGAATGGTAAATTTAATATTAAACACACTAATTGAGATACAAGGGCTTATTCAATAAAAATTATTGAAACACACTCTATGTCGACATCATATTTAAGGATTATAGCCAAAATATCCCTAAAATAAAATTATAAAATTATAAATAATTAAATTAATTAAATTAAATTACCATGAATGGTCGTGGAATTATAAAATTTGGTAGAATAATAATGAATAGTTCCACAATTACAAAACTAGTTCATAACAATCAAGATTACTCACACCTAATATTGAAAATAGATAATGACATGCTAATATATAGGTAAATAATAATAAGAAATTATGTAGATAAAATGTAATATGATAATTTTTCTCAAATAGATGACTTATATAATATTTTTTGTTTTATAGTAGATTCACTAGCTTTACAGAAAGTCATGATTTATGGTCAGGGTATCACTGCAAGGTTATCAAATACATGAGATATATTTGATTTTCACGCAATTTTTTTATGGTTTATAAAACATAGATTTGATATTTTATATCATGATTTATATTTTATTATAATTTTTATGTTATGATTCAATCTCTTTCATTAAAGGGGTTTCAATTAAAATGTTTCTCACTCTGTATGGGTTTCATTGGCAATGTTATCTTAAAAATATGTTTTTTTGAATGATAATCCATATAATTAATATATATTATTTTTAAAAACACTCATTATTTTCATTCTATATTCATGGTTTTTTTTCATGTTCCATAATAATTTACTCCCGCATGACTCATATTTTACCAGAGGTGTTTCTTGTATATTTTCTGTCGGGAACCTCCCTTTTTTGTTCATTTCCATTTAATGTTTTTTTATTATTTTTTATATTACTAAATAATTTATTAAGTTCATTTTCTATTATTTTTAGTTTCATTAAAAAATTAAAATTAATAATTTATGGATATCATATCATTCATGTTCATCAATGTGTGAAAAAATATATGTTTTATTATTTTATATATAAACACTTCTTTCATCCATTTTTCCTTATTATATTAAATAACCTATCTACAAATCATTTGTTTATAAAAGATATTAAAATCCCATATTCATTATAAAATATTACATTTTTATAAATAATTTTTTTAAAAGGTCAAGGATATTCATTATTTCCAGTCTGATTTTTCTAATGCTCCTAAATAGTGTTTTTATTCTATATCAAAAAATTGATATATTTTACACTTTACTCGGGATATTATTCAAATTTTACCATAAACCATTTTTTATTTACGTGTCTTTTGAAATAATATTTGTTATTATATGGGATATCAATGACTACCTTTGTGTTTCCTAACCATCCAATATGAATAGGCATAAAGTTTCATCCAAGGTATTTCTTTTTTGAATACCCTATTTTTCATTTCCTTAATTATAGGGTGTTTATCAATATGTGAATTATCAAATGGTTAGTGGTAATTATGGACTAAAATTTATAACCAATATCCATATATTCTAAATACCATATATTTAATTGAATGGTATCTACCTAGAAAAATATTTATTATCGTTGGATACCCATTAAGTTTCTAGTGCTTTATCATGTTACAATTATTAATGAAATTATTAATGATTTACATATGTGAATCCATTTTAAAATTTTATAAAACTCATTTCAATTCTATGGGTTCACCGGGTTGTGATAAATGATTTATTTCAAGTGGTATACATAAGTCGAATGATTGATCGGTGGGGTCCCATATCTCTATCGAATAAATTAGTTATAATTTTATATCTCATGAGACATGTAAATGTAAGCACAATTTAGTTTCCCACAAGTGTGGGTGAATGTTTTTTAACTAAAAAGGTAATGTTCCCCTAGATAATTATTGTTACATATTTCAATGGTATCCTATTGTATGGCTCTCATGGATTATGTTTATTGACTAAGGTATCCAAACTGTTTTAAATTTTTCATCTATATTTCAAATACTTATTCCATGACACAATATTCTTTGTCCAATTATTTTTTTGGTATAATTATTGTATGGTATATCCACATACCTTGATTTTACCCTAAATAATATCATTCTGACATATGATAATTTATTATTAGCCCTTCAGTTTAATAATTCTGAGAATTTCAGCAAAACACTTTCCTATGTTTCCATTTACCTGCGATATGAAGATGAGTGTAATTTCTGAGAAGTATAGAAGGTACTCTAGTGTAGCTCAATTATGTAGAAATATTAATAGGTATCATAAAATAAGTTTCTTATGTACCAGATACTGAAATACACAAAAAAAAATATTCCTGAGATTGTGTGTTTATTTGTGAGAATTTATGTTTAACTAATGGAAATGATGTAAAATAATGAAATAACTATCTTCGTATGTCTCACTATATATCAAATATATTTTTTATTTTTTTATTAGATAACCTTACCCATGAGTTTGGGACTGCGATGCCTCAGTTTTTATTAGAGTGGAGTTTCTTTCTTAGGATTATTTTGGTTATTTATGGTTAATGAGAGAAGAGGAATTTAGTAAAACCCCTAGGTATAATAAAAAGGGATAATTAAAAATATATGATAATATCTGAAATTTAATGTAATTTATAGATTCTGTGGTTCTCCTTGAAATTACATCCTTCTCTAGACACTAGAAAGTGGTTGGGTTTCAGAATAGATTCACCTAGGGGGAATCAACCTAAAAAGTCTAAAATATTATCAAGGAAATCATCATTATGGTTCATGATGAGTGAGAATATGATGAGACACCATTCTATAAAATCCTATGCTATATTCATTAAGTAATCAAATTATCATTACAAGAAATTATTAAGGATTTATTATGTTATGGAATTAGATTAATGAACTTGGGAGAACCCAACCTAAAGAAACCTATATTGAACCATGAATTATTTAGGTTAGATTGAAATAAAATTAAATAATTTCAAAGATTAAGCCATTTGAAGTTATAATTTATCATATTGTTATCTTTAAATAATATTCTTATGGTTTTCATCACTAATAATTAACACCTTTTGGTTTTAGTTTTGGATAAATACCAAATTTATAAAGCTAATAATTGATGTTATGGGCATTGGGTCAATTTTCCCAAAGTTCAACATAATGGGATAGGTGAAAGAGAGATAAATCCTAAGATTATGCTAAACCTAAAATTAGGATTTATTATTAATAATCATTACAAATTTGATTTTACATCCATACCAAAAATTATAACAATTGAGTCTCAGTGAAGTTTGGAGATAAGGATTATGAATAATGGAAAATGAAATTTTATTAAAGGGAAATATGTGGGTAGTGGGACCTAGAAGAATGTATTAGGGGTACTCATAGTTGATTTATGTATTGATACACAGGGAATAGATAATGAAATTATGACGGAAAACTATTTATCTTGGTGAACATGGTAAGAGAAAATAGATTTCATCTGGGGGTACCACTAATAGTTCAATGGATTAAATTTTGTGAAATGGTACATTATCCTAGTCAATTTCCTAATATAAGGTCCAACACAAATGATATAAAGCAACTATAATGACCCAAAATCATATATCCTGGATTTGGTATATACTTTATTACAATGGAATATATACCAGGGGTAAAATACCCAACGTTAATTCAGTTTAGTTGTTTTGGAGAACTATATTGATAAAATGATACTAATTTTAAATTTGGAATATAAAAAATATATAATAAAATCAAATGATTTTCGTACATGAATCTCATTCAAAGGATTCGTCCTCCTAACCTAGGGAATGGAAAAAAATAAAGGCAAGCTCAAATGGTTGGTAGGGATTATATTCAAAATAATCTATCATGAATCAGTAATGAATAATGAATATGGAGAGGTAAAAAACTAAACAAATAATATATTTAATCAAAATTATGACTATCAAAACAGGATTTGACATAATCAAAAAGAAAGGTAAAAAAATGAACAAACATTTCATTCAAAAAAAAACATAGAATGAAATGAATCATGAGATAATTTAATTTCAAAAATATCATGGATAATAATAATAAATGAATTCAAAATTAATGAAATGATTAATTATTGAACATCATGATCTCAAGCATTATGATATATACCATATGATCTTTCCCAGTATAGTTTAAAACTACTAGGAAAAACACCACATATTTGTCCAACTGATTTGTCTCATGAGAACTGTTAATGCATCAAGGGTCTATCTATAACTAGTTTTCACCTTTATTTTCATGTCAAAAGAAGTTCTAATATATTAAATAATAGATTTAATTTATGCTTCAATATGAATTATCATAAATTATATGTATTCAGTAAAGGATAAAAGTTTATCAATAATCAAATAACATTCAAAGTAAACACCAAATATAAAAATGGAATATGGTTTAAGAAATAACATTATTCATAATATTAGAATATTTATATTTAACAGAAATAAGATTTATAATGAAAAATAATCACATGAAATTCATTGTTTCAAGATAATGCTAAAAATAAAAAATAAAGTGATATTTTTTAATATATTTTAGCTCTTGGTAATTTTCAATTCAAATACCCTTGGATGATTATTTTTAACAATTAAATCAGTTTTTATCGATAGATGGTTGATTTCGGCTGGTTCAATGAATGTACATTCATTCACATTGGGTTGAATAGTTTTAATTTTTCATAGAAACTCCCAACGGTTCCCACATATATAACTCAGTAGTGACCTATTTTTTGAAGGCAGGTGTTCAATTGGGGCTTCATACCTAATGAAACATTGGAACTCACATTGGTCAATAAGATGGTATGTTGGGCTTATCATATCAATTTATGGAGAATTTTTTCCTACTCTATGAATCTATTATATATTTAATTTATGTTCATGATTCTCTTCCTAATCTCGATATGAGAAAAGTTACCTCATAAAAATGATCATCTGTTAATCCCTTCTATATGAAAAGGGTTGTCTATTAATGAGTCAATGTGTATGTATCTAAGGCAATTCATAATTTCCTATTAGTGGATAGTTGCTTATATTTTTAATCCACACAGCTTGGCACATCAGAGATTACATCAATCCAGTGTGGTGATTAATATTTTAAGGATGGTATTGATCTATAATGAGGCATCCAATGTATCATGTTTATAGTAGGAATCAATATCCATGTAGTTTTTTGGACAATTTCAGTTTAATTTCATTTAAAAATAATATATATGAGGGAAATTAGGCACTACTTGTTGAGTTTGACCCTATGGATGGTGTCATATGTATCTTAATACTGAAGGAATTAGAGTCATCATAGTTTAGTCACATCTTTAAGACTTATCCTATGGTTGATTCCCTTAAATAGGGTAGCCACGTTATTCCATTGAGTGGTGATTTCATGCTGAGATTACCTATGATATTAGAGGTTCATGATTCAATTTTTTGGATTATTTAAAATCACTAAACCCATGTGATCCATGCTCGATATGAGAAATAAAGGATTCCAAGTAATTAGTCTAATTACATATAGAGATTAAACTTGTTCACCAAGGAAACTCTGATTGGATGATTGATATATAGATCATGGGCCTTAAGAAATAATATTACCTATATTGGGAATGGAAAGAATAAAAAAAATTATAGTTCAGATGACCTCTTGATCCATTGAGGGATGTGGAGGAGTGTTGAACCCGTGGGAGATATTGTGTCTTAATAGTTGCATTGTGGGATATATAGAGGGAATTACACCAAGGTAGATGTCTATTAGTGCTAAATAATTAGGAAGGAATCTTATGGATCCTCATTATTGAAAGAATCATAGATCTCATAGTTTAGTTTGGATATGGTGGGACTTAAACTGAGGTGGATTCCCATTAGATCTTAGGATTTAGGGAGGAATTATACATATCTTATGCATGGAAGCAATCATATTTCTCATATTTTAGTTTGGGTGTATGTCCAAATGTATCCATGTTTAAGATTATAATGTCATGGGAAGATTGATTGACATGTCTGGATTGCCTTATTGACATAACATGTATGTTATTTTGACATGTGTGATGATGTATGGATACGTCCTGGCTACCTAGAAGTCTTATCCAAAGGCAATCATAATATCTAGTTTGAATTGTCTAATGGTCATCACGTGAGCTGGATGGCATGTCTGGGGAACATTACATGATCAAGGATGACATATTTGGAGGGTGAAGAAATACTTGTATGACATTTCTGAAGGGCATCTCAAGACCTTTTTAAGGATGTCTAGATATTCCATGGTGTCTGGAGTATATTTCACAAGATAATCACATGAGCCATTCTGACATGATTAGTGGGAATCACACGAACTCACATCCTTGTCTTGATGACATCTTAATACCTATATGGCGTGTCCTAGTTACATCATGAGACCTAGATGACATGCCTTGGTGTCATGTATAAATTAAGATACATATCTAGAGTAAATTGGATGATTTGGATGGCTACCCTAATAGAAATTGCAAGAATTGGGTTGCATGCCCGGAGGGAATTGTGTGACCTGCATGATATGTTTGAGGGATATCACATGATCTAAATTTCATGTTGAGGGAGTGTCACATGACTTGAGTGCCATTCCCCGATGCTGTCGCATTATCTTGGTGATTCATTTAAAAAACATGAAGATCAATGAATCCATCTTCACATAAGTATCCCATATATTTCAGTCTTTGTTCAGTAATTTTTTTTCTTAAGGGTCGTAGATTTTTCTGGGTTTATTTTATTTTAGGTTTCATACGACCTAGCGAACATATGGGACATTTTTTCTTAATCTCGTTTACATGAAATAAGTCCTTCACGTGATCTATATAGTTATCACATGAAGGTCCTATATATGTCACATGATTCCTTAGGTTGTTCCTCAAATTTTACCTAGTGGGAGAAAATTTTTATTGCATGATTGGATGCTTTGGAAAGTACTCTCTTGCATTCCCATGTAGTAGTCACCCATCATCCATGGGTTATGGCACCATTTGATTTTCTAATAGGGATAGATTTGTAAGCCATGCTACCCCGATTATATGCCACTTTATGTGCTTTGTATCTCACATATTTGAGTTAGATTCAGTGGAGTGATTTTAGTGTAATGCACTTTGCAAGATCCTATTGTGTGCTATTGAGGGGGTGTCACTTGATTTTCCCTAACCGTGAGAATTCCCATCGTCTCCACGTTTATTGGACATCGATCGATAAAATTAATTTTTATTAGTAATGTTGACATGTCAAACAGAATTTAAAAGGTATGTTCAACATGTCCTAAAGTCTTAATGGGATCAAGAATCCCATGTAAATGCATTAACATGATCTAAGATGACTCATCTAGGTTCATTCATGCGTCGAATATAGATTGTCAAGAGAGAATTCATGAGATCAATCTTCCTTGTTGAAGGGGGCCTCACATGACCAATGGAGATCACCTAGGGTGTATAACCCCATTCAAATGATGGGAATTGTATACTATCTTTTCATGAATCTTATAACTTTCCCATTTTTATTTCCTTAATTATTATAAAAGGACATGAGATCTCATGTATCCATGCGACTGTTTTCAATGATAATAAATCTCATTTTCGGAAATTCCTCATTTGAAAAATAATGGATCTTTTGGTGACCTATGATCATAGTAAAAGACACCCCCTCTTTTTATCTATATAGTTGGATTGGAATCATATAATTCAATGAACATATCGGATACACTTCGTATGATCAATATGACATGTAAATTGGATCTTGAGTGAGAACATGGACATGCCACTATTGGCTACATAGGGTCATCCAAACATTTTAATATTTTTACATGAAAATTAACAATCACAGAAGATCTGTCACATTTTCATATTTTCTTACAGTTTATTTCATGCAATTTTTTGGATGATTGTCACTTTCTAATGGTTCACAAGTCATGTGATTGGAAAATAATTTTTGGGAGCCTTCATATCATCATCAATGATTGTCTTGGTGCCTTTGCAATAATAGATTGATATTAAAAGGTGACATACATAATCAATAGAAGGTCACACACTACACATTGTCCTCTCTCATGACCATCCAATGTTTTTTTGATCTTGTTTCCTTCAAAAGGTTACATGATCTGTGTAAATCAACCACCTTCTCTTCCATTGTTTTGTAGAAAAAATAATACCCAAGATTTGGGAATTTCATCCCTCTTAGATTTGATTATGGTCATTTAGAAGGTATAAACAAATCCCCCCTAGGAGATAGACCCTAAGGTAAAATGACTCTCTTTTGAGGAAACTAAATGCTCACATGTCTAGGTTTGTTTCCAATTAGTGTATTGGGTGATTCCTTTCCATCATGCTTACTCTTTTTATTCTGTGGAGTTCCCTATATATCCGGGAGATGATAAGAGATCATTAATCAGTGTTCAAAACTCTCAAAATATCTTGTGATGGATTCCATCACATGATTTTTCCCAATACCTTGTCTGTATATCATATTTCAAATACTCCTCTGTGAGAACTGATCACAAGTTCTATTTTACAAGACTAACCACAAAATTGATTCATGTGAACTATTTCAATATATTTTATTTCAAGACTTGATTTTCCTTATAACTTGTTTAGATAAACCTAAAAATAAACAATTGGTATTTTATTGAACCTTTACAGAGGTAATTGCCTATATGGTTGGCTTGTAGGTTTCTCATGATCTTCTTGTTTGGTCACATGATCACTTTATCACCATACAATTCATGTGACCATTTCAAGGTTAAGAGACCATGGGTCTCATGATTGGTTGCGCAGTGGAGAGATTCCTATTAGGTTATTATCTTCATGAGACCTCTATGGGTCATGATATTAATGTAACTTTTATCAATTCATGTGATATCAAATCACATTATAGTTCATGCAATTAACATGATGCTACTAGTGTTATGCATCTATTTTGATGGGATTTTTTTCTTTTATGACATATTAATTTTTCTTTTGTATAGATAGAATCAATCTCCCATGTGTATTAAAATAATATGGCTATGTAATTGTTGGCTTTCTTAAATTCAATCATAATAAGTGTAGATGTTAACTACCACATTGTTGTTTATTCATAAAAAATATGTCTGATGATCCTAATGGGGGTTAACCATAAGGAATATTCCATTTTAGACATCATTACCCTCCACAACATTGGTTCTACAAATGATAATTTCATCCCATTGGTACAATCATCAAACATACCTCCCACATGGATTATATAATCCCATCATACTTTTCGGGGGAATATCACCCATAGGGTCCATTTATTCCATGAGGGGAAATGAAAAAATGGGTTTATGTAGAATTTTATGCCCAAATATGTTTAAGAGAATTTTTGTGAAGCTTATACTAGAATCCATTTGTACCGTTCAATAATATTGAAATATTCTAAAAACTGAAGGTTCGAGTGGATTCGCATTTGGGAACTTTGGTCTAGGGGAACTATCAGATTGGATTGGGGTTGGAAACTATACATGTAGTAAATTTCTTCTGAATTCACCACCGTGCTGAAATAGATCAGGACATAAAATGTCATACGAATCTCATAGAAATTTTCCTATAATAGCAAGTTCTTGATGGGGGACTTGTTCAACTGATGGAGTCCAGATAAGAGCACATTCCAACTGATTCATGGAAAGGTGGTTATTAGTCTCTGTGACATCGAACAGAGTTGTAACACATCCATATTGGTATGGATGTATGATAAGTTTTTTCCCACCATCTATGTGGGATACTATGGAGAAAACCCCACTTCTTTCTTCGGAGTTGATCAGGTTGGATGAAAAGGCCCTTGAGAATTACCTACTTCACATGGAAAGTATCTTGTTCAATAAATGGGTGAAATAATTCATCAAGAATGTCTATTATGTGCCGAAATCCAAAAATCCATAAGAATTTCCTATAATGGAATCATGTAATGGTGAGAGAACCTATTATCCCATAGCTAAGTAAGGTATGTTTACCCTTTGGTGTGAGAGGTTATCCCAGATGTTGGGTATGCCTTTCAACTAGCATGTTTTCTTTCCTTGTACCCAAGTGGCTACATTCTCCCTATGAAGAAAAATGGTGTCTGAAGAGTCTTTTATTTCATGATGGAATCCTCTATGGAATTAGGGAAGCACATTTTGTTTTACATCCATGTTTTTTCCAAACCATATCACCTCAAAAACCATATTTATAGGGGATATTTACAAAAAATAATATTAGACCTAGTTCAAGTGTTATGGGGTTGGATGCGGGAAAAGCATTGAAGTTATGAGAACCTAAGGATACAAAGAATCCCCAACATTCATTTCAAACCATTTTTCTGTGAATCAGTGGGGTAAAATTAATTTCAATAAAGGATTAAGACTTCAAGGCCTTCCTAAGTCTTCAAGACCATGTCTCAATTAAGTTGAATGTGGTAGTAACCACTGGTTGTATTTTTAATTATTGTGGTGGCACCCTAGAATCTCAATCCTACCTGATGCCACTTCATGAGGGTGCCTTGGGTACCCACATTGGCTGGAGTATCCCCTGGTAATGGTGTGAAACATTCCTGTTAAGCCACTATTTTCATTGTGTTCAGTTCATATGTCTTTCCCTTATTCATGTTTTCTCTAATAGTCATCCTATGGTCTCTCACTAGTTATTGATGATGTTCACCTAGGAAGAGATGAAGGTCCATATATAATTTCATACATATGATGTTAATATTGGATTATCCCTAAATTATAATGATATTTGGATCCTATAATATCCCAATGTGATTTTACCCACATTAGTATCTGAGGATTCTTGATTACCACTAACATTCAAGGAAAATCATGGGCATGGATATTACTTGGTATTGAGAGGTCCAAAATCCCTAGAAGTACCTCATAAGTAAGTGATACATTTAATATTACAGTCATTGAAAATGTATGTGTCAACTATCATTTCTAAAACAAGTGTGCTGACTGTCAGTGAGGTTGCACCGGTGCTATTTTTTAATATCAAATTTCACCAGTGGAGGATGTGGAGAACAATGAACTCAGAGAATGATCTTTGGGTGTTACTGTGTTAGTCATAGTTACCTTTAGAAGGATTTTCTTAAGTCACCAATCCTATAAGAATTACTTTCTAATAAATTCATATGGAGGTCTAGGATTTCCTATGAGAACGTGAAATATTCATGGAAATTTTGATGGGTCAGGGAAAATATTAATCTATGGTATGAAAAATTTTGGTTTGCGTCATGTTAGGGATTTATGTGGATAAATAGAGTTATCCCATTATTAAGGTACCATAAAGGACAATTTTTTTACTATGGTCATAGGAAAATGGTATTATTTAACCTGTATTTCTATCTTTTTTTGTCTTGAAATAATAGGAGACCAAAAAAGACTGACCAATTTTTCCATCCCCAATATATTCTCTCAAGGGTGTGGCCATTGAAGGTGAATTGATCGGTGATTGGGGGATCATTGATGAGGGATCCCTTGGTCCAATAGCACTAATTAGGGTAGAATTTACCACTCCTAAAGTGAATCCCTTAGCAAAAACACCTTTGAGGGGTCTACCATAATTCTATTAGGATTGGTACCTTCCAGAGATCCTATGTCGAAGGGGAAAAGGAAAGGGAAGTGTTTTGAATTATCAGAGCCCGTTCCCCAATAATTCCCAAGAAATTGTTGAATTTTACCTATTTCATTATTACATAATATTCCTGTAAAACATTATGACTTTTCAAAAATTCATAGGTCCCCACCGAGCTCATATGGACGAGCATGTATCTTCCCCTAAGGATGCAGGTGAGCATTCAGTTGCTATAGAAGGTCCTTTGTTATCAGGATTATCACATCAGCAAGTAGAGACAATATTTTTTTCATCCCAGTTAGGTTCAACAACATTTGAAATATTACATTGGTTGTTCCACTAGATCTAGAACCAGTGGATTTTCTTTTGTATGTGACTAAAAAAGGCAGATATTCTACTACATATTTATCTTTGATGGATGCATGTTGTGGAGAAGGTGAATACTTTTTCATAAATTAGAAAAATGATTCAATTTATTTCATACCACAAATAATTTTTTTTCTATTTCATCCCACAATGGGGGTGAACAATGAAAAACATTATAGAAAGCACTGGTGGTATAATCAGGCCACTCATCATAAGAGGCCATTGACTGAAGATGTGCTTAAGGCAGAAGATGTTTCCAGTGGTACAACTAAGAAAATTTTGCTTCCAAAATCAATCATATCTATTAGTCACATGATGATATCATAACATATATCCTAAAACTGATAAACCTTTATGTCCATTTTTATAGTGCTTTGTCCATAGGTATGTAAGGTTCTAGTCCCTTCTTCCATGGGGATTCTTCTGATGTAGTCAAACATCATAGAGGTGGATCCTTACTCACTTTATCAAATATCATGATCAGGACTCTCTTTCTTAGTTAATTAGTCCTGAAATATATTTCTACTCCCATGATGGGGTTGGTAAATGTTTGGAGTCTACATCAATTTTTTATGTTGATGTTGTGAGAAGTGTGGAGGTCGATTTGGTCCTTAATTCCTAAGCCCTGTTTAGAGGGATGGATAATAATTTGTGATATCTTCAGTTTATGTTCACCACCCCTGGTTATGATGATTTTTATTATACCACCCATCATGTCTGATTGAAGGAGGAAATAAACATGTGGGAGGAAAATAGGGGAATGGAATTAATGGTAGTATCCACTAGGGCCTACTCATCAGTAAAGAGAAGTTGGGTGAGGACATAAAGAAAGCATCCTAGAATGCGGTGCAGGTGAGAACTCACTAGGGAATTTTTATTGTTGGGAATGATGAAATCAACAATCTTTAGACTGAAATTATACATCATCAAGAAAATAAATATCACTTTATCGTGCACTTCGGATATCATAAAAAACTATACTATAGCATCAAGGGATCCTTTACAATGTATAAAAGGACAAGATCAATGATGTTTCCAAAGAAGAGGACTTTTTGTGCGTTTCAGAGGTAGGAAATAAATATTTTTATTATTTATGTCAATACCTTATCTCCCTATAGCAATATTATTTAGATCTCAAGGACTCTCTTGAATATATACTATGAAGGTCTTATATTTTCATGAATTTTCCTTTACTTGTTTATTTGTGGGAGAGACTCTAGTGTGAAGAGATTATTCATTTTTCATGATATAAATGAATAGTTCTTACAAATGATATATTTCCTTTTCTAGTTTTCTTTCATTTATAATTTTCATGAAATTTCATTGCCCTAATGTTTCACCAATTATCAATGATACCCATACTTTTAATATTATAATGTAAATATAAATATCTAGATTTAAACAGTTAAACCATAACATATTTTCTTAAAAGATTCTCATGAATTCCATCCAACATGGGATTCCTCGTTTATATATATTCTCTTGTGGTCTCTAGATTACCATATTTAAAAAAGGATAATTTTAGTAAAATAAATGCATTGTAGGGAAAATGGTCTAATTTTACCCAAAGTCAATGGATTTAGTAAGAGAAACAATATTTTTTTCTATGTCCATATTGTGGTCCTTTGAATATTTACATATTTTTATTTATATTAACCTAACTTTTTCCTATTATTCATATAGGGTAAGACTTATCATGAATTTATTTTCCTTTTTCATTGGATTCTCTTAGTGGGTTTTCAACCTGGTGAATTTTGTGAATTTTTTCATTCATGAGAACTAGACCATTAGTGTGTTGTATTTTAGAGAATTTGGGGTCAGAACTTCAACTGATGTAGTTTAGGGTATTTTATATCATACCTATTGTTCTTAGAAATATTCCATTTCATAAGGAACATTTTCCATGAGGTTTAATTTCATGTAGTAAGGATGTATTTTGTGCAATTTAATGTCATGCAGAATTTATGTAAACTATGTTATATAGTTTAAAATATTTATTCCTATACATAAAATACTGTTCATTTTGATGTCTTACGTCCAAGACATGATTGAAAAATAAGGAAGGGTGGAAACATTCTGTTAATGACCCAAAACATACGTGTTTAGTTCTTCCATGATGTTAATGAGTATCACTCGGATTAGAGTTATTTTCTTTCAATGAGGGTATTTCAATGGTTAGTAGGTCAATTCCCTTATGTACAAATAATATAGTCAAACAGATGTGTCTCAACTCATTTCTAAGGGTAACGAAAGATTCATGGGGTTAGCATACGATGAGGGTAAAACATTAGTGAAGCCAATTCCACCAGGAGAGTTGAAATATGGGTGGTGTATTTCATAACCCAAAATTTTAAATCAATGAATATGGAATAGGGAATCCATTTTGGGAATGAAAGATAACAACTTGAGTTGTTGTGTTATATTTTGGTGTTTCTTGGGCTTAAGATAATTGGAGTATTTTTCATGTAAGGTGGGTATTAATTTAGTTAGTATATACAATACCTTGTGCATGTGATAGTAGGCCTTTCATATATAGTCCAGAAAATATTATCCTTATTCATTTCAAGGGCTATGATATATACATGAAGACTCAAAATTCTAGATGATGAGGTTTTATATGGATCGAAAGATATCCAAGAAGTTTTCTTGAGCCCTAAAGAGGTTTATATTTTTATGAGGAGTCTTGCTCCATAAACCATGTGGATTCAAACCATGGTGTGTAGGCGATGAAAAATATCAGGAATGGAGTGTCACATTCCTACTTTCCGAAAGGGTACAAAACATGGTGACATAACATCGAGTATATTGAATCCACTTGAATAGTTTGGTTATGGGGATTATTAATCAGGATCCAAAGTTATTGGGCCATGATTAATTATATGGGGAAATAATTCCAGGTTATGGACCAAAACATTCCAAGGTGTTGGGTTCTTTTATGGTGATGTTAGGGATCACAATGATCATAAATCAGTTTTTCAAAATAATGACACATTTGGTTTATGACCATAAGAACATATGAATGATCCATAAGCATACATGCATATTCAAAAAATGGGTCCCTTGAAATAGGATATCATTTTCCAATTTCTATGTAAGGATTAAGGTGACTCAAAGAAAACAAATCATGAAGTGTGTTTTGTGAGAACCATAATAATGAAGATTAGTTTGGCCACCATAAAAAATATGTAGAAACCAAATAGTCATATTATCACAGTGAATATATGTGAAACATAATTATTCAAAAAATTTATGGGAACAAGGGGTCCATTAAGAAGGGAATGTATTTTACTAGGGGAAAAAGTGGGCCCTATGATATTTTTCCTTCATTCATTTATGCTCTAATTTATTCCTAACCTCTGTAGATGAAGATATTAGAGAACAGATACTTGACTTTTGTTCAGGATACCCTATTCAGGTTTTAACATAGAATGTTTTTGTCTATTTTAATATATATATTTAGGTTCTTGTGATTTGAACCAAAAAATGATAGACTCTATGGGAAGACAACTTTTTCTAAAGTGAATACTGTTAAAGGCCATGATACACATGGATTTGGTATGAGGGGAATATTACACAAGTTCCTAGTAAGGATAGATATGGTTAAGAGTACTCCTATATCCTTTTAAAAAGTAGATGAAAATGTTATAAATAATACCTCAGGGTTCTCAAACCGTGAGTAATGATATGGGATAATCATATTGGGGATGTACTAGAACACCCTGAGGTGCTAACATATTTCATGGTGTTTTCAAGCTCACAAGGATCAGAAATCCATTCATATAGGTAAAAATGTCTCTAGTTGGTAGTCTTAAGCCCTTACACATCACTATAGAGGTTAGGTAGAGATATATATATTCATTTATAATGGATATGAAAGGTTTGAGGTTACCCGAGGTGATCCAGACATGAATTCTGATTTATAGGATGAGGGGATTAAAAGATGATGGAATCACCCCATACTCCTATTTAATGAACTCGGTATCATGTGGCCATTTGATAAATAATGATACATGGATATGGGTGGCACATTTTAATGTCACACAGTGGAGATGTATCTATTGTTTAGTTTACCATCATGAAAAAGGGATGTTTTCACTTAAGTATAATTTCATTTGGTAAGGATGTTTGTAATTCAGTTTAACGACATGTGTTAAGGACATTGGCTATGTAGTTTAACAACATGGGGTAATAATTTTTTTTATTATTTACATTTTTGCTCTTTCATGTTGTCCATAACGGTCGTCCATGTTCTTTAAGATCACAACATCCATGCTTCTCTCTAAAAATAAGGGAAAACTGTGTATATAATTTATCTATGAGAGAACAGGTCTGAAATGGATTACTACATCGATCGAACCCATATGAAAATGGGGGAATTTATTATCATATTATGTTTTTTGTATAAACCTATTATTAAATATTCTAGTGTCCCAATATATCTTGTGATGATATGAATCTATTAGTATATAGTTATTGTATATAATCTCTCATCGTAGATCTTACTCGTATGCATAGAGGGGGTCATTTTTAGGTAGATTTTTATATACGGACCTGGGATTGGATATTCAACCATCACTACATATCATGAGATGAAAGTGATAAATTGAAAATTAATTATCGAATGGGAAACACTCTATGCAAGTCTAACCCTTATGTTGAGGGTGAATTGTTCCCATTGATTATTGAAAATGAAACTGGGAATGGAGATTCATGAACCACTATATTTATTGTTACGACAAGAATCAATCCACCTATAGTTCTTCAATGTGAAACTCTATTTGAAGGTCTAACCCATTTAATAAGGGAGAATTTTTTTCCATTGATTATTGTAACGATACCGACGATTGGGGATCTGTGCATCACTAGGTATCCTATGATGACCGGAATCAAGCAATACATAGTTCTAGAATGGGAAATAATCTATGCAGGTATGAGCAATAAAAATGGGGTATTGATCTAGATTATTTTTTCATCTAGACTTGAGATTCGAGATTTGGGAATCACTATGTATCCTATGATAAATGGAATCATGCCACATGTAGTTATTTTGAAATCATGTAGTTTCACATCATGTATAAAGGACATGTGTTCCCTCATGTGAAAAATGATATATTTCCACTAGACCCATGATTATAAATCTAGGTACCACTATGTATCTTACAATGGAATAAATCAAGCCACACATAGTTCTTTAATTGAGGTGTGGTGGGATACCCACACCACAAAAAATGGTCCTCTTGGGTGAGGTCCTTGGTAATGCGTAGTTTTATGACAGGTATAAGACATCAACCATGTCATTTAATGTCATACATAATGGTCCTTTGGTGTTCCTTTTAAAGTGTTGCATCTAGGACTATGATAACCCATGAATGAACTGATATGCCTTGATCATGAAGGAATGTGTTTACCAAAGTTCATAATCCCACATGATCTATGGTTTGTGTGAGAAACAATGAATAAAAAAGGATTCTTCCACTACAAAGAGGTGATAAAAAGGGATGAAATTTGTTTTCTATGTCATTTGGTGGTTATTAAAATATAAAAGATCTATGCACCCATATATATCTCATTGGAGTTAGAAACAATCTATATGTAGTTCTGTAGAACCGTGTAGTTTAGTGTCATGTGATGAGGACATCATCCATGCAGTTTAACGTCATGCGGTAAGGATGAAGTTGAATTGATTTAAATGAAAAGTAACATTTTGGATCCATGAATTTTAATTTCATGATGTAAGGAAAAATGTTACCTGATGTGAAATATAATTCTTGAATATTGTCTCATTGTATGATGTCTTCTAATAGGGACTAATTTATTATGGCTATATCAAGTATTTTTTATCTGGATATCACTAAATATCCAATTATTCCATGAATAAATATTTTTATAGTTCTTTAATGATATACTTTGTAGGTATACCTGAATCTCATATAGGGATGGGGTCACTATATTTTCCTTTTTCATAGATCTGTCTCATGTGTAGTGAATTGTTGGTGAGATGATACCTCCCATGAATTTTAACATCATGCATTGAGGAATATTCTATTATGTTTAATTTCATGCACTAAGGATTATTCCCTAATTGTATAACATTTTCCAGTAAAGAAATGTGGGTCAATTTGATGTCATGCGTCTCGGAAAAAAGACATGGTGTAGTTTTAATTCTTATATTCAGGACCTTTCACATATAGATTAATTTCATGTGGTTATGATTTTTTTTCAGTTTAACATCATGTAACATCAATGAAAGACACTTTATGGTAGCTATGTGAAGTATTTATTTAGAAGAATCATAATAGTTAGTTGTTTGACATGTCCACATCCATTGTTGAAAATGAGTGGTCTCCATTATGATAGACCCTATGTATGCAATACGGTCCTTCCCATTTTGGTTCAGTCTTCAAATGTTTGTTACCTGATATCATTGGGGTTCTGAGAGCCAATAAATGTTCTCCGTGAAGGAACTAATGGAGGGAAACCATTTTCTTTGTCTTGTACAATCCAATTTTGATAAACATAGAGGTTGTGAAATTAGTGCAACGTGTTCTCATCGATCCACTCCAATTCATCCAACCACCTTTTTATTTCTCATCATCTGATATTTTTTCATATATATCTATCTAAATGAGGGGGAAATATGATTTTATTGGAAACACTACCTCTATTATATACACTAATGAATATGGATCTTCTTGTGTAGTAGTAAAAATGGTGGTATAGTAGGACCATAAAGCATAGAGGATCTTATCTAGACCATACATCTAGTCCTCATTCACCATCTTCTAGAGTATATTTAATAGTCTCATTAAAACGACTAGTTTTTGATTTCCCAATGTTTGATAGTGGAATGAATGATTGGACTCATTGTTATACTCCTAGCTGAATTTCTTCAACTTATTATCACAAAAATATGTTTTGTTTTCTGTTAGTATCATGTGAAGCAATATGAACCTGGGGATTATTTTTTACTTCATGATGTTGATGATATTATTCATCCCGAATTCCTTGATGGGTATATCTTCAACCTATTTGCAGAAGAAGTCTGTATTGGTAAGGATTTACTTAAATGTGTTATATATGGATAGGAGATATGGCCCTACAACATTAATTCTGGATATAGAAAATGATGAAGAATACTTAGTTTTATGTTGAAATTATGGGGGTTGATGGATGATGTTTTCATGAATCAAGAATGCATGGAATTTCTTAGTAAGATCCACATAGTCATTTATCTTTGTTTTCTAGTAGTAACCAAGAATTTTGATTCAGTGAGATGTCCTATTCCCAGATTGGTGAATACAAAAACAACCTTTGTGTAATTCTTCCATGATAGTGAGAGTCTCCCTTTCTTCTATGCAATTGAGGAGGATCCCATTTAAGCCCTTCTTTTATAGGGATTATTTCTCATTTTTCCTATCCTAGTGGGTTAAGGATGATAGTTAGTGCCAAATATGCTCCATTTTTGCTTGGTCTGTTTAGAGGGTCCCTTTTTGGAGATAATTAGTTATGGGATCCATCCATACATGGGAGGATAATAGTTGACTAGGCTATTAGTGGTGGTGATCTTATTGACATACACTGCATCACATATGATGAATTATGTGACCACCCTTCAGTGCATGATGTGAAATTTTACTTCATCCTAATCAAGGCCAGCCAGAATTTTGGCTTTATTATCTAGTGTTTCAGTGAGAGGAATCTATGATATATGGTCAATATGCACGATGGTGTTAAAAAGGAACTCTACCATTAGTCATCTGACCTAACTAGTGAGAGTGTACAATTCTTCCTTTTTATGACATATTCACATTTATTCTTCCTTATCACTAGCTTTGAGTCCCTATTATTATTTAGGTAGGCTATTTATAGATGTAAGTTTACTTCCAAGCTAGCAACAACGTCTAGGATTTTTTCTTCATTGTTATTGAATCCTTCAGACAGTGAGAAAGATCAGAGAAAATTTTATTTTCTGGAGAAAAAAATAAAATCCCTAGACCAAACCGGTTGAGATTTGGTTTCTCTATCCTATTATTGATATGACAATGAGAGTCACCATCAATATACATCACCGATGTTCAGGGAGTTTCATTGGTATATGAAACCTCATTATCTAGAAGTTCAATTTCTACTAATGTAACCATTGGAGATGTAAATGCAATGAGAAAATCATACAGGGCCTTCCCTTTTACTAACATTTGTTACATGAAATGGATGATGTACATTTTTAGAATAACATCCCATCGAGCCAAACTCCCAATTATCATTGAATGGCCATGAATTTAATTGATAGGGTCAATACAAGTGGAAAAATGGACTTATTGGTGTTGTAAGTAATTCATTATCATATAAAATGCAAAAAATAAAGGGATGTAGTTATTCTAAACATTGAAAAACTGAGTCTCAGAACCAAGAGCTATTTGGTTGATATAGTAGTGATTAATTTCACTCCCTGTACCATTCTTATATGTGAGGAGATAATCGATTGATCCTTCCATGATGGACGCCTATTATATGAGGGTATTTCCTTCCACCAGTTGCATAAATATTGGCGGGTAGAGTAAGTACCTCTTGAGACTATCAAAGGATTGTTTCCAGTACTCATCCCATCGATAGGAGAATCCATTCTGTTGTATCTTGTTGGAGGGGAGATATTTTTCACCCATGTTGGTTATGATATCCTGAATATAGGAAAGGTTCCCTTGGATACCGCTTATTTCGTTGAGATCATGAGTGGGTAACATTTCAATTACATAACTAGTCTTTTCTGGTTAAATCTAGATTCCATGGTGGAAAACCAAAAAGCTAAAGAATTTCATATGAATTACCTATAAAGAACACATCAATGGGTTCATCTTCATATTATGATGTTCCGACTTGTTGAAGACTATGTAATGATATATATATATATATATCAAACCACTATCAAGATGTGACCATTAGGTCATTTGTAAGAACCCAGATCTTCTTTTCGTGTGTGTTTTTCATTTTAGGTTGTTTTTGAGGAAAAAAGGAGTTTTTTGAAATTTTAGGAGTACACGTCGTGTACTTATAAGTACACTCCTTGTAATCGGTTTCCACAGGTGACCGTGTACTGGCTGTGTAACATCCAAGTACATGGCTGTGTTGGGTGACTTGGAGGCCGCCTAAATCAGGGCCTGTTAAAGTAAAGTACATGTTATGTACCTCTAAAAGTACACACTATGTAATTTATTTTTATTTCATTAAAAGCATAGGGGTCATGTCTAATTGACAGAACACACTTCTTCTTCACCTGTCTCATCCAAGAGAATCCATATGACTAGAGATATTATCCGAGCCCTCGACCCATAATTCGTTCTCCGAATGGACCGCTGTCAATTACGTTGGAATCGCCATGTTGAGTTCTCCTTTATTCAAGAACCTCATCTCTTGATTTCTCCTCTTTGACGAGTTATCTTCGGTTGAACTTTTTTAGAATTTTTGTATATCTATGGAATTATACAGAAATTGAAGGCCTATGTTTCACATATATCAATCTCAAAATGCTGAGGTTGGTGGTTTGTGTCTTTCCATTGTTAGTTTTTGAGTTATATGTGTGAATGTTCCCAATACCCTTGTTCGGGGTATTGTGTGGTTATTCTTTTTAGCCCTACTATTGCTTGTTATGCCTTGTTTATTTTGATAGAGGTTAATTTTTTGTGGAAATTATTAATTTTTCCTCGCTTTAGATGTTTTTCCCATGTTTTCTTGTTTTGACCATTTAGTCTAGCTTTCCTATTAGGCTTCTTTGTTTTTGATGCCTAGTATTTTAGGATGGAGTGATTTATCTAACATGTTGTGATATGTTGTAGACTATTTAGATAAGTTTTTATTGAGGTTTACCTTGTCTTCCTTATATCATTTGTCAACTATTGGCTTACACATGGCCATGAGAACCTGGTGTAGTAGACCATAGGGAGAATTGACATTGAGGGTTTCTCTAGAGTGTCTGTTTACTTTTAAGTTGCGAGACCATGGGGGGATGGATGTAAGTGCTCCCTCAGAGTGTCTATAGATCCTTGATATGGGACACAGGGGGAATTGGTCATTGAGTGCTTCCTCATAGTCCTTATTATTTACAGATAGGATACTAAATGGGGAATTGATTATGAGTACTTTCTCGGAGAGTCTTTGCTAAAGCTGAACCAGAGGGGTTAGACTGTGTGTACTTACTAAAGGGTTGCTTGTGTTTGTTTTGGTTGAACCAAATGGGTTAGTCTGTGAGTACTTCCCAGAGGGTTGCCTATTTGGGATCATATGCTTACATGATATATGAAATTGAATGCAATTGAAACTATAAGATTTTATACTTTTGAGTACTTCTTTGTTTTCTGGTTCTCTTTGCTTATTGCCTGCCATATATATTAACTGATTGTTAGGCACAAATCTTTGGGTTGTTTCTTACTAGGATTAGTCTGACACCCTATTTGGGTCATTCTTTTGGGCCCAAATAGAATATATTTCTGAAGATATAGATATGGTCAAGTGCCCTTCAACTTCTGGTACTTGACTGCTTTGGAGTTTAAGAGCATGGGACCAAGCTGAGGCTTACGATGCTGTGGAGCTATTTACTTACTTCCTTTTGTAATTTATTTTTACACTATATTCTACCAATGTTTTTTTTCTGGGTTCTATCCTAAACATATGTATCATGCATCATTTTATATGTTCTCTAGTTTATTGGTACCAGTCTTCTACTTTTTTTCTTATGTATGGTATTATTACTTCTTCTTCTATTGTTATCTGTTTTACTTATGCTGTGTTACTCTACCAATGAGGTCATAGTTTCCCCACTATCACACTCAAGGCCATCACTGCTAGTCGGCAGCCTCTGGCATTTGTGGAAATGTGCTTGAGGCCATGTGACCAACCTGGTACGGGGCACCTCTGGGCAGCAACCAGAAATGGGACATTAGAAATTGGTATCAAAGGGATTCTTTTATTATAGAAATAATTTTTGGAGCCTATAGCGAGGGATATTAAGGAATAGATACTTGGTAAAAAGTTGTTCTCAGGAGTAGCTAACCCGCATATAGTGAAAAGCCAATTTACCTCATAAATTGTAATTTTTATGGTTTTTCATTTATTAGAGTTGATTTGATTTCACCATTGGGTGATTCACATGTATTGTGCTATTATTGTTAATGTTATTGAGGTTCTATTTCTATTGCAACCCAATGATATGAGGGTATGTCATCCCATGCATCATATAGGCACTTTCTAGAAATCACATGTCATGTATTCATTCCCCTCCATTTAGGGAGAATTACGGTTTACATGTTGTTTTGATAGATATTGTGCTAGAAAAGCATGATTTTGTGATAGATTCCTTGATAGAATACCTGATTTTTTATAGGATATTGAATTCATGTAAGGTTTTGTTTGAATGAATGCCAATCATTGATTCATGAGGTGTTATGGACCCTCATGGATTGTAATTTGGTGGATCATTGCCTTTTTTTCCTTGTATATGAAATGTATAAGATGACATGATTTTATTAGTAGGGAGTATGGTCCCTCACATATCAGAATTCAGCAATTTAATGTTTTTTTAGTGTCTTTCTGGGTTCCAGAGTCGTTTCCAAGGCTTACTGTCTAGAAAAAATCAGAAGACATGGTGTGTAATGTTAAATACATTCCATGTGTCCTTCTGTTAGGGAAAGAACAATTTTTCTTAAGTACACACAGTGTAATTATTAACCGTGTCACTATAAATGTGGTCAGAGACATGGGGTTTGGAAATATTTGGGGGGACACATCTGGTACCGTGTGTACATGTCGTGTTATAGAGACCATGTGTCTAGTCGTGTGACTAATGACACGGGTGGGTTTTGGGTATCTAGTAAACATAATTTCCTTGGATAACATGTCATGTAGAGTCAGCTATGTAACCAGTCGTGTGACTGAAAACACAGGTCAGTGAAGTTCGTCTAGTACACGCCATGTATGGCACAAACATTTCATGTAGTCTTGTTCTAGGGGAACCGTGTATGTTAGTTGTGTATAAGAACTCGGGAAGGGAAACACGATTCAACTACACGTCATGTCTTTGGAGAACACGTCGTGTGTATGGGATGCTACATGACTAGTTTTGGTAGAAGTACACGCCCATGTGATGGCTTAAGGGAACATGTCGTGTAAGGTTTATACACATCCTGTAACTTTGTTTTGAAAAACATGAATTCTTTTTTCTCATGTTCCCTTTTTACACTTCTATGTTTCATTCCATTGTAATATTGATCTAAGGTGTGCTCTTGACCCTGAATATTCACTCCCTCGAGCCGTCCTTTGGTTTTATGCCAGTGGCAGGGTAGTGATAAGACGCCAAACATGGATGATCGGGGACTACTGATAGATCCTCCAGTTGTGAGAGTCTTGGAACCAATCATCATTCCAGACAAAGGTGCTAATTCTCATGGAGTGTACACGTGGAGATACAAAGAGGCGAGATACATCTTCTGATTTCTAGGTGGTGCAATATCATTGTGGGAAGAGCGGGAATACAAGGCCACATTGCCAGAGAGACCCAGTGGAGTGCTGATATTGCGTCAAGATGGGTCATCTTCAGCACTTCTGTCAGTTCTTCTCACTAACAGCATTTGGCAAGGGTTCTTCCATGACTCCTCATTTAGGATAAGCACCACCAATTTCCCATCAGTCTAGGAATTGGAGTTCTTTCAGCCGTTCTGGATGAGGTGGTGCTCGCGATCATTGTAGTCAGTCGCCAGGATTTTAGCGGCAATAGGGTGGATCAGCTCAGGGTAGTGTGGCAGGGTCATAGGGTCACGGTGCATGTCATACTTTTGTATTGAAGCATACCTAGTAGAAGCAGGATCCCATACCCTCTATAGTTCAAGGTATGATCCCTATTGACTCATTTTTATCTTATGCTCTTTTTGATACAGGGGATTCCCATTGGTTTATATCTGTTACTTTTGTGGAGAGCCTTGGGATCTGTATCATTTATTTTGTAGATGTCTTGATGCTAGACACTCCGTTGGGGATAAGAATGGCTAGTGTATGTCAGTGCAATGGATGCCCTCTTGAATTTGGTGGGTGTCACTTCTTATGGGATCTCTATGTCCTAGATAAGACAATATATGATTTCATTCTCATAATTTACTGGTTATTCCCCTTCCAAGTTGTGGTTGATTTCTATCGCCATAGGGTGAGTTTCACGTCACCATAGGGCAGGTTGTTTTTACACAAAGGTGAATGGGACGTCCATACAAGTAGAGTAGGACCCGATCATCGTGATTTGAGAGGAGTTGCATCCCATATTGCTACTCTATATATGGATGACAAGGTAACTTCTCAGTTGGACGTTCCTTTGGAGATCGATCATTTTAGGGATGTCTTTCTAGAGGACTTTTCAGGTTTTCCTCTGGAGAGAGGGGTGGAGTTCTCTATTTATCTTGTACCAGGAGAGGAATCGGTTTCCATTCCTCCATATAGGATGGCTCACAAGAGTTACAGGAGCTCAAGAAGCAGTTAGAGGAGTTATAGGTTAAGGGTTTCATCCGACCCAGTACTTCTCCTTGGGGTTCTCCTGTCCTGTTTGTAAAGAAGGCGGATGGTACCCTCCAACTTTGTGTGGATTATCAGAAGTTGAACCATTTGATGTTCAAGAACTAATATCCCTTTCTGATGATTGGTGATATCTTTGATCAGCTTTTAGAATCGCAGGTGTTCTCAAAAATTGACTTGAGATCCGGTTATCCTCAATTACGCGTTAGACCATCCGATATACCTCTTATAGCCTTCTAGAGTAGGTATGGTCTATACGAAAATGTGGTTATGTCGTTTGGTCTCACGAATGTGCATGCATTCTTCAAGGAACTAATGAACCGAGTGTTCCATCCATTCTTGGATTCATTCATGATAGTATTTATGGATGATATCATGGTGTACTCTCTCACTCGACACGACCATGTTAACCATCTTGAGATCATTTTGAGTACAATGAGAGAGCATCAGTTATATGATATGATCTCAAAATTCCACTTTTTGATTGACCAAATTTATATCCTTGGTCATGTCATCTCAGATATAGAAGTATCAGTAGACCCAGAGAAAGTGAGGGTAGTAGTTTCTTAGGGGAAACTGAAAATTGTTTTGAGGTGTGATGTTTTCTAGGGCTGGCTGGATACTACAGACATTTCATGCATGACTACTCACACTTAACAGCACCACTGAAAGGTCTAAATAAGAAGGGTGAAATTTACATGTGGTCATCTTCTTGTGAGTCAGCCTTTAAAAAGCTGAAAGGGAGGTTGACATCAGCATCGATACTAGTTTTTTCAAAGCCGGGCAAGAGGTATATTGTTTACTGTGATGCTTCAGGTATCGGGATGGGATCTGTGCTTATGCAGGGGGAAGGAGTAATTTCATATAAGTCTCTGCAGTTGAGGCCACATGAAAGGAATTACCCAACACACGATTACGAGTTGGCGAAAGTTATTCATGATTTATTCTATTGGATACATTATCTACTAGGATAGAAGTTTGTGGTTTTCACTGACCATATATTCTCAAGTATATCTTCACTCAGTGAGATATGAATTTGAGATGATGAAGGTGGGTAGAGTACCTTCAGTCCATTGACTTTGAGCATGCCTACAGGCCTGGGAAAGAAAACATAGTGGATGATGCGCTGCGTAGAAGGACTATGATATTGGAAGTTCAGGAGGCCAATAGTGAGTGGAAGCTTGTGGATATGTTCTCTAAGATGAATTTGGAGGTTCAAGAGAGTTAGGGATATACTTTTATTTTTTTTTAGCTGTTATCTCAACTCTACTTGATCCAGTGCGAATGAGGAAGCTATCATATTCTGAAGGCATGGGCCTATGGGAGTGCATGTCAGGAAAGGACCCTATTCATGGATAAACCATATGATAGGATGAGATCTTGAATTTTCATGGACACGTATGGGTGTCATCACACATACGTGAAGATTTGATGTGGGACTTTCATTCCTAATTTTTGGTAGTTTATCATGGTGTCACCAAGATTTATCGTGATCTACACTGTCAGTATTGTTGGCTAGGTATGCAGATAGATGTTTCTTCTTTTTTCATGAGGTATTCCACCTGTCAGTAGGTGAAGATAGAGCATCAGCGACCAGTAGGGATTTTGCACCAGTTACTCATTCCTGAGTGGAAGTTGAATGATGTCATGATTGATTTCGTGACAGGTTTTCCGAGGTCACCTCGAGGGAATGATTCCGTATGGGTTGTCATTGACAGACTCAGGAAGGTTTTTAAATTATTCCTGATAAAGGAGACCTTCAGTGTTGATGAGATGGGACGACTGTACATTCGGGATATAATACATCTATATGGAGTTCCAGACTCCATTGTTTCAGATAGGGATGCACATTTTACTTCTTGGGTCTGGCAGGGACTAGAGAGGGAGTTGGGTATACATGTGCTCTTGAGTGCAACATACGATCCCCTAACAGATGGCCACTCTGAGCATAATATACAGGTGCGGGAGGACATGAAATGAGAATGAACTCTATATTTTGGAGGTTCATGGGAGAGAACATACCTCTTTTGGAGTTTTCCAACAATAATAGTTTTCAAGAAACTATTTAGATAAATCCTTTCGAGGCTTTGTATGGTATACAATGTTGATCACCTTTATCCTGGTTAGAGAGAGGAGAGGCAGCTATGTTGGGACCTCGTCTTGTTCATAAGACCACAGAGTAGATAGATTTTATTCAGAAGAGGATGGATACTGCACAGTCACTTCATATGTTTTATGTTGATCGATGGAGATGACCTTTGGAGTTTGAGGTCGGAGATCTAGTTTTCCTTCATGTCAAACTAAGGTTGGGGCATAGGAGGATTAGGAGATAGGGAAAACATTCACTGAGATATGTCGGACCATTTGAGGTTTTGGAAAGGGTCAGCCTAATTGCCTATTGGTCACAGTTACCTCAAAGGTACTGAGCTATGCACGATGTCTTCCACATTTCTTAGCTCCGATGTTCATTCCCTAAATCGTCTCATGTTTTTCAACCTATAGAGGTTGGGTTAGAGGTGGATGCCTCATTCGAGGAGAATCCTATCATAATTGTTGATTGAAGTTAGAAGGTTCTTCATGGATGGTCTGTTCCTCTGGTATGAGTGCTATGGCAGCATGGTCTTGTATAGAATGAGACTAGGGAGTGGGAGGCCGATGTACGATCGTAGTGGCCAGAGGTATTCAAGGATTCTTCTTCTACATTGCCTTGTTAGGGAAATTCAGGGGTAGATTTCTTAAAGGGGGTAATTTTGTAAGAACCTGGATCTTCATTTTTAGGTATGTTTTTCTTTTCTGGTTGTATTTTAGGAAAAGCGGAGTTTCCAGAAATTTCAGGAGTACGCGTCGTGTACTCAGTTACCACGGGTGACCGTGTACTGGTCGTGTGGGGTGACCTGGAGGCCGCCTAAAGCGGGGCCTAGTAAAGGAAATTACATTCCATGTAACTCTAAAATTACACACGTTTTACATTAGTTTTATTTCATTAAATGGACTGGGGTCGCGTCTAATTGACAGAACACACGTCTTCTTCATCTGTCTCATCCATGAGCGTTCGTACTACCACAGATCTTCTCCAAGCCCCCGACTCTCCATCCGTTCTCCGAATCGACCATCGTTGATTTCATTGGATTATCCACGGTGATTTCTCCCTTCTTCTAGAACCTAATCTCTTAATTTCTAATCTTCCACGAGTTATCCTCTGTTGAAAATTTTTATCATTTTTTTGGATCTACGGTGTTCTAGGGATATTCATGGAATGAGGTTCACGTATATTGATCTTACAACACATAGATAGGTGGTTTTTTCCTTTCTTTAGTTAGTCATTGAGTTATATGTGAAAAAGTTCTGAATACCCTTATTCAGGGTATTGCGTGGTTATGGTTTTTAGCCCTTCTATTGCCTGTTATGCCATGTTTGTTGGGATAGAGGATAATTGTTTGTGGATAGGGTTAACTTTTCCATGCTTTGGATTTTTCCCCATGTTTTCTAGTTTTGTCTAATTTCTCTAGCTTGCTTGTTAGGATGCTTTTTTTATGCCTAATATTGTATGATGGAGTCATTTATCTGACATGTTGTGATATATTGCAGACTATTTATCCAAGTAGTCGTTGAGGTTTACTTTGGCTGCCGTATATCATTTGTGCATGATTGACTTACATATGACCATCATAACCTGTTGTAGTAGACCATAGGGAGAATGGAAGTTGAGGGATTCTCTAGAGTTTCTATTTACTTTTACATTGTGAGACCATAAGGGGGATGCACGTAAGTGCTCCCCTAGAGTGTATGTAGTTCCTCGATATGGGACACAGGGGGAATTAGATGTTGAGTGCTTCCTCATAGTTCCAATAAGTTACAGATATGATACTACAGGGGGAATTGATGGTGAGTGCTTCCTGAGAGAGTCTTTTCTAAAGCTGAAATAGAGGGGTTAGATTGTGTGTACATCCCAGAGGGTTGCTTGGGTTTGTTTTGGTTGAACTAGTGGGATTAGGCTATGAGTACTTCCTAGAGGGTTACCTGTTTGTGATTTTTTTAATACTTCATATATGAAATTGAATGCAATTAAAACAATATGATTGTTTACTTTTGAGTACTTCGTTGTTCTCTGCTTCTCTTTGCTTATTTCCTTCCATATATATTCACGGACTGTTAGGCATAGATATTTGGGTGTTATCCTACTGGGATTAGTCTCACGCCATATTGGGTAATTCTTTTGGTCCTAAACAGATTATATTAGTGCAGGTATAGATAACGGCAAGCACCTTTCTAATTCTGGTACTTGACTGCTTTGGAGCAGGAGAGCATGGGACCGAGCTGAGGTTTGAGATGTTGTGGAGCTGTTTACTTGATTCCTTTTGTACATTGGTTTAGTATTTTATTCCAACTTGGTGTTTTTTTGGCAGATTTACTAGACATATGTATCATGCATCATTATATATGTTCTCCAGTTTATTGCTACCATTCTTATGTTGTTTACTTGTGTATGGTATTATTACTGCTTCTGCTATTGTCATTTGTTTTACTTATATTTTGTTACTCTGCCAATGAGGGAATAGTTTCCCTGGTATCACACCCATGGACCTCGCTACTAGTTGGCAGCCTCAGTCGTTTGGAGAAATGAACTTGAGTCCATTTGACCAACCAGGTACGGGGCACCTCTGGGTAGCACCCAGAACCGGGACGTTACATCATTGACATAAGATTCAGATATTTTTCCAAGAAAGACTTAACATATGATGCATGGTGTGTTGATATATTGTGCTAACATTCTTTAATCCAACGTTAGTGACCAGATAGTAAAAAATTCTCTAGGTTAATCTAAAGGTTGTGGAGTCCTCATATTTATGGACCTTATTTATTATATTATAACCTTAATACCCATCCATGAAGGATATCACTTGGAAACCAGCAGTTCCATAAATCAATAGTTATTTGATCAGTAATGGGATATCATTAATTGTTCATTGTCGATTAAGGTATCTAAAATATATTAATAATTTAATAATCCTATAATTTTTTTTATATGGATGAAATTGGCGATATATTTATGGTATTCCACTTCTCAGGAAAATCATATTTGAAAATTTTGTAAACATATGACTCTATATTAGTAAAATGAGAGGGATGAACCCTCCTGGATACCTACATGAATCCTCAATGGTTGTCGGTGAAGATGAGATACTGTATTTCCACATTTGGGTTTAGTTCATGAATTTATGGATAATTATATGTGAACATATATCGATGTTTCTTTATAAATTCAATGTATGTACCTTTCTCTCTGAGAGGCATTGTTTCACTAATCAATGTAAGTCATGGGACTTATTACATTTCCATATTTAGCATCCAAATATAATTAATGGTGTTTGTGATTCCTTCCTTATATGTGCGGGTACATTCTATATATCATCCTCTTCTTAATCCATCTCTGAGTCTGTGTTCTAATTTTTATATGATGTAAGCATTATGAACAAAACCCTATCATTTTCATGGTGATAGGGGATTTGGGAAGATACATTGTCATCTTGAACATCTAGTGTTGTTGTAGAGATATTATGATGTTTATTATTTTCATTCATTATATTACAAGGGAGAGGAGGATATTAGTATTTAGGACAAAGTCTACTACCTCAATAAGAATTATGTGTAGAACATAATCATTGTTGTGCATACTCTAGGGATTCACATGGGTGGTCCCCAGGACATTGGGGGTGACAACCTATATTTCATCATCCACCATTTCTTGTTTTCCTTACCTTTTATAGTTTCATGTATCGATATATGTTTCATTATAAGAATTGAATGGGGTTCGTTCTCCCTGAATTATGTTGACATTCCAATCAATGGGTAATTTTTCAGCATTGATGAAATGTTTAAGGTACATCCATGTGGCTTTGAAGATAACGTCTTCTGAGAAGAACATTATATGTAGTGTCTTGTTGGATGACCATGAACATAGCTTCAAAATTAGATCCCCAAAACTAAGATTGGATCTTGATCTTCTTATGAGTCCATTTCACACTCTTATCATACCCTTGAATGGTTATATTTTAATAATATAGATCTCTCTTTCTATATCCCAAAAGTTGATGAGTTATAATCGAGATGTGTTTGATCCCAGAACCATTTTCCATCATAGATCTTTGGATATCTACATTATAATGTCTTCCAGAAACATATAGGGTCCTGATCTATCCATGGATGACCACACCATGATCCTTATCTATTAATGAGATAGAGACATGGGATTCTAATGGTTTAGTCTCCACTTGATAGAACTCACATGAAGTTAATTTAGTATGGAATTCCTATGGGATCTTATGGGATTGGATGAGTGCCTATCTAAATTCATTTGAAATATAAAGAGCATCCAAGATTGATATATTGTCTAGGACAACCACAAGATATTTTAGAATGCCATTATTTTTTGTCAAAGTTCATTGCTTCACATTGTGGTGTATATCCTCATTTTATATTTCAATATGTGAGAAATTATAGGAAATTTGGTCTTTAACTTGTGAAGAGGTTGAGGGAGAATCATCTATCAGTGGCATAGGTCATACCGACCATCCCCATTGCATGGTCTGATCAGAACAATGAATCCCCACTAAAAATTAATGTAAGATGACTAGGCTGGGGAAACTATTGTAGGGATCTAATGTACCATTATGTTTCTTATGATCTCATTGGAGTTTTTTCCTACGAGTATCAACCTCAAATAAATCAACTATGGGTATGTGATGTAGGTATTAGGTCTAACCATGTTAGCGTTGTACTATGTACCATTGGATCATATTCTCGTTGTCACCGGCTCCTCAGTCTGGGATAAAAAACCCATAATCATAGTCATATTAATCATTGGATAAGGGTTCTATCAAGTTTATTTCATTAAAAAAACCAATGATGATCTTTTCATCTTGTGATGGTTCTATTTGGTGGGGCTATTCACTTTGTTTGGATGTTACAGAAATGAAGTCTGGAAGAGTCAGACCTCATATAGGATCTGAATATGACTATTAATCTTATATTTTTTCATTCTTCTATTGATTAAATCCTCTACTATAAGAAATATTTTATATCCCTCCCAAGGTGATGGGATAATAATATTTCATTGAATATATGATCTCAATTTTTTAGGAGCTTTAATAATTATCTTTTGAGTCATCCAGTTGTCTAACATATTCCCATGTTTAGAAAAACATTTTTCAAGTCACCCTGTTTTTATAATTGGGAAATGGTTCTGCAGGTCACCTGTGTTGGGATGTTTTCCAAAAACACTTATTGATAGTATTCCTAGATTTAGAGGATGTATTTGAAGATGAAGAAATAATGGGTGTTATGATCTAGCCTTTTATGGAATGGGAAATAGTGGTAGTAATTAGTATGGTTATCCTCATCGGGTTTCTTAGGTTGCGGCTACATGAGTAGGTTATTTTCCATTACTTCAAGGGAAAAACCTAGGAACATATTGTTTCTAGAAGAGTAAGAAGTATTCATATATTATTTGAATCTTTGGTGACCATGATCTCTCCTCGCTTCTAAACGATGGTGATTTTTTTTTGTTTCATCCACACGACGGGAGGCACTGGATGATTTAGTGCCTCCCTAGGGACTTGGATGAGAACTGTTATAGGTTAGAGGGTAACACTGATAGTTTATTCCACACCAATATTTTTCCCCTGTCCTAAGGGGTGGATCAATAGTATACTCAGAGCCCCTAAATGGAATCTTCCAAAAGTTGTGCCATTTATGAAAACACATGAAATATTTATGTATTCTTCATCGTGATAATAGGTGTCTCTAGTTCATTCCAAATATTTTCAAAATAGAGTTATATAAATTTCCCCAAAATATTTGAATGGTGAGTGAATAGGTTATTTCTTTCCATCTTGGTATGATGTTAGACACCCTCTTATTTTTACACTTCTTGAAGTTTTCCAAGTCAAAAATTATTTTTTCCTTATTATAAATGTGAACTGATATAGGAATTGACAAAGAAGGTCTTAACATGTTGAAATAGATCATTCTAGAAGGATATTATACCAAAAAATGGATATTCATATTATATTCTTTATAAATCACCACTTCTTGGATGACTCTTTTTGATGTTGAGGGACCATCATTGGAATGCATCAAGACATCAAGTGGGTGAGATGCTGCTCTGGGTCTCCCATGCCGTCAGTAGTGGAGAAGGTAAAATTAAAATGATGGGTGGTGGAAAAGTGGAATCCACCCATTTAGGATATAAATTATTCTCAGGATGCACTAGTTCACATCACCCTTCCATGGCATCAATTCATGTAGCTAGGGACTCAATGACACTGAGCAGTTCTATATGTACTATGGTATAGGCTTCCTCCCATATACAGGGAGTCTCATTAGTGGATCCTGAAATGGTAGGTAGTAATATCTGACTCCTTTATCCTCCTTCGGATATGGGAGTTGTTGATTTTCATTCTATAGGGATAAGATTCTGATATGATGGGTTATAGTGACAAACACCACTTGGTTTACAGCATATTTTTATGGATGATGCAGACTCATCCTTTTTAGCATCTAGATAGACTTACATGCCTCCATAGTGGCCGAGATTGTACTATATTAGTTGTGTCCCCAAACCATTGATTTCACCACATAATGTGTAAGGTGTTGTCTAGGTGAGGTCATTCTAGGACCCATATGGGTTATAGTCATATTTGATTTTCCATAATGATCTCTAGATAAAGACATGATCTTGGGTCACATGATGTCTGTGAGAGTAGTATCCTAAGTCAGAAAGAAAACAAGGAACAAGTTTATTGAACAGTTTTTTCTTTCATGTATGATACATGCTCAATCAAATATGTACATCTATCACAATTTTCCTTTCACAACTTGAAAATTCTACATTACTGTACTCATTACTATGATGGTGGACATGTTTTATGAAATCATCTATTAAATTTTTTCAATAATCATTTAAGTTATTTGATAGTTTCACATTGGGTTCATCATTCATGGAAATACATGGATGAGTTTCGATCGATGGTTGATTGTGGTGGGTTAAATAATTATACAATATTTCACTTTAGGTTCGCCAATTTTTTCATTGAATATACCAATGGTTACCATATCCATAACTGTATAAGGACCCATTTCTAAATTTAGGCATTCAATTGGGGTTTCAGACCAAATGACACTTAGGAACACAAATTTTCTAGAGGATGGGAGGTGAAGATCATCACGCCCTTTAGGAGAAATGTTTTCCTATATTAGTACTCACTTATAGATTTATGACAATTCCATGAATCACTTATTAATCCCGATATGAGATCAGTTACCCTAATAAAATGATCAAGTGTTTAACCCTTACAAGAGAAAGTGAGTTCTTTTAATTAGGCCATTTATTTGTGTCTAAGGTCTTCATCCATTCCTTGTTAATAGGTAGTTACTTATTTTTTAAATCAATATAGCCAGGTGAATGATATTTTCCTTCCATCATGGGAGGATATTAATATTTCAAGGATGGTATTAAATAATTATGAGGCATCCTACCTATCCTATTTAAAAAAGGTATCAAAACTCATATAGTTTTTTGGACCTATGTAGTTTAATATCACATGGAAAGGAAGTATATGAGGGAACATATGCTCTAAGTGTTGAGTTAGAGACTCGGGGATGCATTTTACATATCCTGGTTATAGATATAATCAATGTCTGTATTGTTCGGTCACATCCTTTGGACATATCCAGAGGTAGATTCCCATATATGGGGGTATTCATGTTATATAATTGATTGGGGATTACACATTGAGGTTTCCCTAGTTATTAGTTGTTCAGGATTCAAATTATATGATTATTGAAGATCCCTAATCCCACCTGACCAATGCTATGTTTGAGAAAAAAGGGATAGCAGGTAATCATTCTCAATATATATCGAGTTGGGACTTGTTCACTGACGAAACCTTGCTAGGGGGTTTGAAATATGGAGCTAGGGCCTTAGGAAGGAATCATATGTATCCTGGGTATGGAGGGAAATTGATTCATCATAGTTTAGTTTAACTTTTGATAAGAAAATAGATGAAAAGGAATGATGAACCCATGGTAGATAATAGGTCCCAATGGTTATAATTTTAGATACATTGAGGTACTTACATCGAGGTAGATTCCCATTTGATATTAGGCCTAAGGAAGGAATCCTACATATCCTAGTTATAGTAATAATCAAACTTCTCTTAGTCCAGTTTTGATATGGAGGACTTACACTAAGGTGGATCCCCCCTTAGAGATCGAGACTTAGGGAGCTGTCCTACGTATCTTGGGTATGGAAAAAATCAAAGTTCTCATAGTATAGTTTTTGGGTATACCCAATTATATCCAACAAACATAGATATCATATCCCAAGATGTCTGTTTGACACATCCTAATTACATACTTGAAATATCTAAGCTGTTGTAGGGGAATGCCTGAGGAAGTTTTCACACTTCCTAGTTTCCTAGAGAACATGTCCAAGGATAATCATATGATCCATTTTTACTTGTTTGGTGGACATCGCCTAAGCTTGATTAAATTTATGGTAAAAATCACCTGATCAAGGATTCCATTTCCATAGGGTGCTGTAAGACCTGGATGACATGTTGGGAGGGTGTATCATGACCTGAATGAGGATGTCTGTACATGTCATGGTGTCCAGTGAACATGTCTAAATATAATTGCGTGATCTAGGATTACATTTCTAGAGGGTGTCTCATGAGCTAGATTCATTGTCCCTGTGACATAGAGTGTCCTAGATGAGTTGTCCTGGTGACATGATGAGACCAAGATGACAGGCCATGGTGCTACGCATAACTTGTGCAATATAACTGTGGAACATCACAAGATTTGATTGGCCCTCCCGGAGGACTTCACAATAACTGGGTGGGAAACTCAGAGGGCGTCTCCAAACATTATTAACATGTCAAAGGGACATACAATGATCCAAATTACATTCAAAGGGAGTGAAACATGAAATTAGTGACATATCCCAATGTTGTTGCATGATCTAGGTGGGTAATGCAAATCCCATGAAGATCAACAAGTCTATCTTCGCATAATTATCAAATGATTTTTATTCTTTATTCTTGAATTTATTACATATGTATCCCATGTTTTTCCATTGTTATCATATTTAAGGTTATGTGGGACCCATCATAAATGTAATTTCCCCTTGGAATAATCTAGTTTACATGCCAAAAGTCCTTCATATGATCTATAGAGTGATCACATGAAGTGTATGCACATTGTACATGATCTCTTAAGTCAATCCCTATATTTTACCAAGCATATGGCCTTTTAAATCATATGACTTTTCACTCAGATAATTCATCTCATATTTTCCCGTGTTTCATTTTCCCATCATCTATAGGTTATAGAAAAACTTGTTGTACTGAGGGGGGGGGGATTTATAGGCATCTCTTATATAGTTATACACGGCCATTTGCGACACATATCTCAAATATTTGAACTTAGTCATTGATGATATTATGGTGTCATTATCATTGCAGGACCTTGTGTTGAGTCATCCCGGTGGTATCTCATGATCTTTAGAGAGAAAAATAATGTTCCTCCATCACCATGTTTAATGGACCTTGTCTGATCAAATGGATTTTCCTATACATGTTGACATGTTAAACGGAATTTAAAAGGTTAAATGGAATGTATATTACTCTTTTAAAAATCAGGATTCCCATGGGAAGGCCTTAACATGATCAACGATGACACATTTGGGGTTATTAATGATACAAATATGGCTGGTCATGGGAGCATCCACAATACATAGTCGTCATGTTGAGGGGTGCCTCATGTGTTCAATTTCAATCACTTAGGTTGTATGACATCTTTTGTGTGAAGTCCATCACATACTAACTTCTCAATAAGCCTATGTATTTCCCATTTTTATTTCCTTATTTATTCTACAAGAAAAATAGATCCCGCACATCCATACAAGTGTTTTTGAAGAAAAGTACTCTCCTTCTCTACAATACATCACATGAAAAACAAAGGATCTTTCAGTGATGCATGATCATTTTTATAGAAACCACCAATGCTTACCTATGGAGTTATAGTGGATGTGTAAAATTAATTAACATGTCTGAGACCCTACTAATGATTAAGGTGATATGTTAAAAGGACTTTATTTACTAGGTTGGCATGTCACCATGGGCTTTGTGGGGTAATGCGAACTGCCTAATCTTATAATTGCAAAATAAAAGGCCACATATGATCTCCACATTTTTCAAAAAAAATTATACATTAATTTGAAAAGATTTTTCAATTATTATAAGATTACAATGATTGAAAATTATAATAATTAGAAGTGATTTTCTAGAAACATTTTCATGACCATCATTGATTGGCTAGTTACCTTCGCAAGAATAGAGAGGCTTGTCAAAGGGGCCACGTATGACCAAAAATATATCATGTGCGGCACATGATCTTATCACATGAACATCCAATGTTCCTGAGATCCCATATCCTTATAGAGGTTAAAAGATACTTCTAATTCATATTATTTCACTTCCTTTGTTTTTTGAAGGAAATAATACCCATGCTTCATATATTTCATCCCTTATAGATTTTATGATGCTCATTTGGTATGAAAAATCAATGAAATAATTCAAATTAAAACATGTATTACCTTGAATTATTAATTAGTTATGATAGTTCATGTCAAAGGGGTTATATATAAACCATTTAAAATAAAATAAGTTCATCAAATTACAATATACTGAATTAAAGGGAAATCGGGATGAAGTCACTTAAATCAATTTTCCTTTAATTAAATGTTATTTACCATCCTATATAATGGATTTAATTATGTTATTAATTTATAAAATAACAATAATAATATTTATAATATCATATATGATCCTATTATAAAATTTTACCACATGTTTGTTTATAATATATCACTATTTCCACTGTTCCATCTGTTAATTACCTTTTTTCTCTTAGGCATGTTTTGTAATTGAAGTTATAATTATTGAACATAATATATAGTTACAAAATATATATAATGATATTATTTATAGAAATGTCAAATTATATAATTTAATACATTATTATAATAATTATTTATGGTTGTATATGGAAAATGAATCGAAATTCTTGTTGGAAACGGTTGTCCGTACATACGCATGATAAAAAATATCATACCCTTGAGAAGTTAGAGGGTAAGGAAGTTAGAGAGATATTAATATAATTGATTAAATATAATTTCATATTTATCTAATATATCAAATAAATTTTTAATTACAACTTTCCATTTAAATTGAATATGAAAACTTAAGTACATCACCTTGTGAGGCGATAGTCCATTGTACACACGAGTAATCTTATCATATTTTAAATGGAATATAAAAAGGGGTTATAAGTGATATTATAATTATAGAAGTATAATGATATCATATAATCATATAATTGTGTTAAATACATCATTATATTCATCCATGAATGGTCATTATGGAAAAATAATTACATCAGTTCATGAGGCGATAGTCCACTACAGACATGATTGATAGTTTCATTTCACATTTGATGGAAGTGGGGATGGATTTAGGTCAATACCATGATATAATAAACTCTTATTATATGTAATATTCAATATTTATTATATAAACATGGTTTAATATAATTTTTCATATGTTTCAGAAAAAAAATGAATATGCTCATTTAAGAACATTACCACTTATTCAGTTAACTTCATTTGGTTTGCACCAAAACCCTTCCTAGGAGGGATTTATTATAAAAAAGGGATGTAATATTTTTTAGGGGAGTATGGAAGTATTCTTTTGGGTATTTTATGACTCTGATGTATTTTTGATAGTGAATAGGATAGGCGAGTGGGTGTCCTTTTATAAGTTGGTAGAGGATAGACATGGAATTTTTGAAAAGAATCAATTCAACCAACATTTTTATTTTGTAAAAATAATCCAAAATAGTTAATTATTGAACCATATAGAAGATAAGTTTTTAATTTTATCAACCAATGTGTTTTGGACATGTTTAATGTCATTTTTAACCCTTTTTTAGTTTAACACCCTAGTAAATCAATTTTTACATTAATTGTGGTAATTAATTTACTCCTCTTTTAATATGAATTATAGTAAAAAATTAATTTGACCATATTTGATAGTCTAAATTATTATGATTCCAAATATGAAATTAATTTCTCAGAATTAAATTTTCATAATTGGTAGAATATAATTTAAATTAATACCTGTAGATGTGGGGAAAAGTGGGTTTTGAAAGAGAAAATTATCATAAAAATTAAGGATCTAAAATAAAAATTCTATATAAGATTGATTTTACTGGCCAAAATTATATTTTTATATTATAAGTGATCTATTTTTTTTTTAAAACATGTTTCAATAATAATTCATCTTATTAAATTAATTAAAAAGAATAGCTGTTTTGAAATAAAAATCAGTATTTTCACTATTCATTAAAAAATAAAACATTTTAGAAAAATCCATAAAATTGACCATAAGAAAAATTTTATTTCATGATTTAATAATTTTTTTTCCATTTTAGGAAAAAAAATTATAAAATTTTCAAAAAATAATTTTATCATAAGTGCGTAAGAAACAACAAAACCAATTTCTTTAAAAAATAGTTTTTTTAAAAAAATCTTTTTTAATCAGATGAATATTATTTTATTTATAATCAATAAATATAATTTTATTTTATTTTAAATATGTATAGAAATTTTATTTTTCTTCATTTATTCACCAATACCCATACCTTCCAAATTAAAATCTTGGTTATAATGATCATGATTCAATAATATTTAAATGGACTATTTTTGTTTAAACCCAATTTTTCCTGCATCGCAAGCTATCGAAGAAGATGAATTTATTTTAATTGAAATAAATCACAAATTAAATATGTGTTATATTATTATCTCCTAAAAATTTTATTTATAAAAAATTCATGTATATTACCTTTTGAATAGATGAGGGTAGTTCGTATCCATAATATCCTCTAGTTCCCACATTGTGTCCTCTATTTTGTGATTTCTCCCAACTACCTTTACAATATGATTCATCTGATTCCTCCATAATATTTCGGTAGTATCAATAATCTAGATGGGTTCTTCATAGTATGATAGACTAAGTTCCAATTATATTTCATCAAAGGTGAGAAGATGCACTTTTTCTGGCTTTTACTTCCTTTATAATGATAAATTAAACATATAATATTCTTTCGATAAACACGGTGAAATTTACAACATGATATGAAAAATATTCTATTCATTCAAGGATTTTGAAGGTTCTGTTGTATCTTGGGTTCAAATTTACATTCTCATTGAACCTTATTACACCATTCTATGGATATAATTTCAATAACACATGATCTCCCCCTCAGAATTCTAATTCATTACTCTGATTATCATTATTAATAATTTTTATAATTACACATTCCTTAATGTGATCATGAATATAATTTACATTTTTTGTTTTATATTTAACAATTGTTGGGCCCATGTGTTTCATTTTACCAACTTCATCTAAAAAATTTGGAGTACAACATCAAATTACATATAATTCTTCATACGATTCCATTGGAATACTTGAATGGGAAATATTATCATCAGAAAACTATAAAAATGGTAAATATTAATCGCACATGCATTGAATGTCATTTTATAATTACCATATAATGTCTTTTATTATTTGAATAGTCCTTTCAAAATTTTCAGTAGTTTGAAGATTGTAGGCAACACACAAATGAATTACAGTATCAATAGACTTCTCAAGACTTCTCTAGGATTTTTCGTTAAAACGAGGTTCACGAGTAGACATAATCAACGAAGGTGAACCACAAAATCTCACAACATAATTAATATAGAGATTTTTAAGGTGCTCAATAGGTGAATCTTATCTTATAGTGTGAAAATGAGAAGATTTGTCAGGGGATCATTAATAACCCATGTTTATTAATTTTTTCATGGATTCATTGGTATTACTATAAAAAATTCCATATTAATTTAATTTAATTTTCATATTTTAATATGAAGAGATTGCATGAAACCTCAAGGATGGTGTCTCTAATATTTAACATTTTGAGAAATAGAAAATATGGACATATGATCGGTAATTTCTAACTTCAAATTTTCTTACAAAAAATGATCCCTCAAATCCCTATTCATTATTGTTCTACTAGTGTGAATAGAGAATTTCTAACTATGGGTGTCATAAAACAATTCCTTTCTTAGATCTCATATATGTAAAATGTATAATATTTTAATAAATTTAAAAATAAAATATTCACATATGATGTTATTTAGCATCCCATCAATCATAGAATTGTTTTTCTACTAAAATTTATCAGCATCATGTTGAGATCATTTTAAATTTTCTAGTAAAATTATTTTCACAATTAATTGAAAGATGTGTGATGTATATTCTTCCTTAATAACTCCAATGTATTAATCGGTACAAGATCCATAAAAATAGGACCTATGTCATTCATCATTTGGTTTAGAACATCATGAACATTCAAACTCAATGTATATAGTACCATATATGCTTCTCCAGGGTGTAAATGTATTGAGAAATCACAATCCTTTAGTAGTTCAGGTAATAACCTTTGTTTCATACTAATTTCATTATATGAAAAGATGTATTTTAGGTTTCTATAAATTTTTTATATCAAACATCTTTAACTGTAGACATAATGTCTCCATTTTTTCAAAGAAAATATTATAGATTGCAACTCAAGATAGTGGGTTTGATAGTTCTATTTATGATTCTTCAATTTCCTTGATACAAATGAAATAACATTATCTTTTTTAATTAGGCAGAAACCAAGTCCCATATTCTTTACATCACTATATATCACAAACCAATTATTCCCAGATGGTAGAGTGAAAATAAAATCATTGGAAAACAACCTCCTCATATCATGAAAACTTTATACACATTAATTTTTTTAAATGAACTAAACACCTTTATGTGTAAGGTTGGTTAATGGGTTAGAAAATCGTAAAAAATTTGAAATGAATCCCCAATAGTAACATGGTAAAACCATGAAGCTAGTTGCCTCAATTTTGTTTTTTGTGTATTCTATTCTATTACTACCATTTTATTGAAAGTATCAATTTAGATTCCATCGTTGGCACAAATATAGCTAATAAAATAAATATATCAAATCAATAAATAATAGTCACTAAATTTCCCATATAACCATTTCATTTTAAGAGACAAATTAATTATCCACATGTGATTCTCATAGTCCTCATAGATTTTATAATACACCAAAATATCATCAATTAATTCTAAAAAATTATCAATCTAATAATTGATTTTTTTGTTCATTCGATGCATAAAAATAGTGGGTGTATTGGTAAATCAAAATGAAATTACTGTAAACTTGTAATTTTAATAATTTTTTTTGGAAATCATCTTCTGAATTTATTCATTATTTACTGAATTTTTATGATATCAAAAACAAATGATAGTATTTAAAATATATTTGTATCCATGATGATGATCTAATAATTCATCAATGAGAGGCAGTGGAATCTTGTTCTTTATCTGGATAACATTTATTCCCATATAATCAGTGCACATCTTCATTGGTTTATCTTTATTCTTAAGTAAGGTAACATGATATCCCCTTGGTTAAACACTAGAGAGAATAAATACCTTATCACAAAACTCCTATATTTCTTTCTTAAACATCAATAATTCCACAGTTTCCATTCTATAGGTATTATTTGATATTTTTTTATGAAAAATGATTATATTAGTGAAAAAGTAAACTTCACAAGCTAGGTTATGTCTAGGTAATTCCATGGGAAATACATCATTGTTTTCATGTATTATAGGTACATCCTCAATTTAGAAATTAACTTACCCATCACTATATTTTTCTTCTTTTCTCCCCCACAAATCTCATTTAGTAGAGGCACTATGGGTGGATCTAGAAATTTCTCAGATAAAGGTGTCTCTTCTCAAAATATATGAAATTCAATTTCTCCCTCATCGATAATAAATTATTCCTTATTGAAAAATAATTACATAATTTTTTTAAATTCATTATATACCATGTCCAAAATCAAATTAAATCATATATGTGATAATAAGGTCAAAAATAATGTTATGTTTATGTTTTATAATGGGGACTAACTTATACATCCTTATTTTAGTGAGACCTCAAATAATAGTATTGATTGTTTACTCTGTTTATAATGATCTAGATAAATATATAATTTTTTCATAAAATATGGATGATATAAAAGTGTTTTATTATCTAGAATCAAAAAAAATAATTAGATAAAATTGAATCTATAATTAATTTACCTTCTAACAAATCATTAGGTACTTCCACCCCTGCTAAAATGGTCACATAAGTTTGTACTTCTCCCTATGTCCTCTTCTGTGGTATATTCTGTTGATAGTTGGGCAATTAATTTCCATAGTTACCCACATCCTTATTTTCTAAGCCCTTGAATATAATGGTTATCTTTTTTTTCTTTACATTATCTATCCTAATAACATTTATTTACACACTTATAAAAAACTCCCAATACCACCAATAATTTCCCATTATTATTCTTTGTATAGTTCTCGCAATATTTAAATTGATTCATTTTATTATCATCTTCGAAACATTTCATTTCAGTTTGTACGCATGCAACACATTATTTTCTTAATTTCCATTATACATGTTGGATATATAGAATTACTTATCTATTTTTGTGGAACCAAAAATTGTTTCATCATATGATGAAAATGTTCAAGTGACCAGCACCCTTTGGGGACATGGATCAATCCCTTCAAATAAATTTTAAATTTTTTAGTCTGTGTTTTATATGTAATCTATAGAATACCTAGATAACCATGTAAAGGTATACTGATTCTCAAAAAAAATCTTATTCCTTTTTCTTTATGATGACAAACTTTATCATCATTTTAATTTGGTTCTAAAATGGGAAATATTTTTCAAATGATGTCACATAAAAATCTTTTTTTCCATGAATTATGTTTCCCCTTTCTCCCTAGTATTTTGGATCAACGATCAAAATTAATAAGCGATGCCTTTGAGAAAATACCATGCAAGTGAAAACTTTTCCTTTTCATCAGATCTCAAGGAAATAAATATTTTATCCATATAATTAATCTATCTCTTAACTACCAATGTATTTTTAGTCCCATCAGATAATGAGGGGTTATTCCATAAAAGGTGATCCAACATAGGAAAGTCTCACTGTGGTGCATGTTTCGTCATCTGAGAAATATTATTTATTATATCCTAATTAAGATTACATAATATAATCATAATTTAGTCAATTCTAATACAAGAAATATTGAATTACTAATTAGGTAAATATCTAAATTTACCATGAGTATTGGTACACTTCTTCATTGAAGGTACCATTTCTAAATAATTGAATATGCTGGATTTTCTCATAAAATTATGAAACTTAAATCATAATATATAATTATAAATATTTTTTAACACTTAACAGAAATTAAAATTTATCCATTGCTAATATAATAATCATATACTTGGTTTCTTTGCAGATATATTTATATTGAAAACCTTCATAAGGGTTTGTAACAAAAACATGGAATATACGAAGAATATCCCCTAGGAGTGTCAAAATTGGTTCTTATTAAGACCCATTTTTATGAACCAGGTGATGATCAAGTGAATCCCAATACGCTATTTTTTTGGTTTTCAACCCCTAGGTACCACTATACTAGAACCACATCCACTAATAGTATCAATATAGAGATGTATTTCATTGAAAACCCAAATAATCACTTCCTTTCCAAAACATTAGGATGTTTATATATACATATCCTCAATTTTTTTTATAGTTTTATATTCTTTAATCTATGTTTTCCTTGGCCTATTTCCAGATATTTCTAAAAACTTCATTTGATACAAACTTTAATTACCCCGAATACAGTAACCCATAGCTAGTGATTACTTTTTAACATTGTAATATATGAAAGGGGACAAATTCCAAAGAACTAATTAGTGTAAATTAATTTCTGAAATTATTACATAGATAATAAACATTTTACATTGGTGATAAGAAATAAAACATAAGAGAAGAAAATTCTTAGAATACATGAAACTCTTTCAAAATATTCAACTTCATAACTTGGGGAAAGGAAAAAAATAAGGGAGTGCTCAAATGATGAGTAAGGATTACATAAAGTTGATGATATCAATAATCAATAAATAATAATAAATATAGAATGAAAATTAAATAAACACACACTCTATTTATGAGAAACGAATTTCAATCTAAACCAGATAAGGCATAATCAATTTGGCAATGTAAATAAATGAACACACAGCGAATTTGATCAGTAAAATGAGAATGAAAGGAATACTTGATAACATCATTGATAAAACATCATGGATAATATTAATAATTGGATTATAAATAAATTAAATTCATAATTATTGAAACTTATGATATCAGACATCTTGATTCCTCTACCACCAAGTTATTTTTCAATACATTTTAAAACTAATGCATTAAAATACATCTGATTTAGCTAACTAATTTGTCTCATGAGACCTTTAGATGCATTCATGGTGTATAAATATTTGTCCTCCACCAATATATAAATTTTCAAATCATTCCACATATATTTATTAATCAATTTAAATCGTCAATAAATAGTATATATCATCAAATATCTATACTTAGTAATGGAAAGAAATTTGTCTATAATTCCCCAGTCAATCAAGTAACATTAAAATTAAACACCATTTATAAAAATGGTATATTGTTTATTAAATAATAATATACATCATAAAAGAATATGGATATTTAGTAGAAATAAATTTTCCATTATGATGTTTCCACAAGATATTGATTTTTCAATATAATGTTAACAATCACAAAAGAATGTGAGATTTTATCATAACTTTTACCACATGGTAAAAATCAGGTCAAATCCCCTTGGTTTAAATAATTTTAATTAAAAAATAAATAAAATTAAACTATAATTAATCATGATATTACCTATAAAAGGAGAATTATATACACCATATAAAAAAAATTAGGTTCATAATATTACAATATGCCTTAATGAAGGGATATTGAAACGAAGTCTCTTACCACACACTTTCATTTAGTTGAATGTTATTTTACCTCCTATATAATGGTTTTAAGCATGTTATTAATTTATAAAGAAACCATAAACTTATTTATAATATCATAGATGATCATATTATGGAATTTTACCACCCATGTGTTAAAAATATTGCATTATTTTCATTGTTCTGAGTGTTAGTTACCTTGATTTATCATTCATGTTTTGTAATGGAGGTTTCAGTTATTATTGAATTTATATACTTAAATATTCTATATAATATAATAATTGTTATAAATATCATATTAACTCATTATTTATATTCTTATAATCATTATTTATGGTAGAAAATGGAAAATTAACTGCATCGCTTCTTGGAGATAGTAGGTCATACATACGCACAAGAGATGATTTTATTCACTTAACGAGTGAAAGGGTAAGGCAGTGTGTTATATATTAAACATTAATTATCAATAAAATTTCATATATTTATAATGTTTTCATTAATTTAATCCCTTTTACTTTCTAGGTAAACCATATGTGAAAAATGAATCACATCACTTCACGAGGGAGTAGTTCGTCGTACAGATGAGTGTCATTATCATATTTTAAATGGAATGGAAATTACCAAGGTAGATGTGATATTATTATTAAATAATTATAATAATATCATAAATATATAAATACTTTTGAAATTTTTTTCCTTATTACTATCCTTGAAAGATGGCTATTGAAAACAAATTATATAGTTTAACAAGACGATAGTTCACCGTATACATGATTGATAGTTTTGTTTCCCATTTGATGGAAGAGTGGATGGATATAGGACATGACGTTAACATAATAAAAATTAAATATATTTGAGATATATTGAAATTATATTATCATTTTTATTAATATTTTAAAAATATGGTATAAGAAACAAAATTAGAACACTCATTTAAGAAAGTTACCTCTTCTTCTGGAAACTTCTTTTAGTTTACACCTAAATCCTTCCTGTGATGTATCTATGATCATAACAAGGGTTATATGATGTTTTCAGGGGAGTAAGGATGTGATTTGGAAAGGTATTTGCTGAGTAAAATGGATTTGGGATTGTGAAGAGCTTATGATAGAGGGCGGCCTTTCATAAGTGGGGGAGAGGAAACACATGGAATTTTTTATGATAATTATTTCCACCCATGTTTTTATCATGTAACAAAACTTAAAAATGGGTCATTCTCGACCATTAGAGGTGATAATGTTGAAATATGTCAATAAAATTGGTTTTTTAAATTTTTTTGTTATTTTTAACACTTATCTTCTTAGTTAAACCCTTGGTAATTTAGTTATTACCATTAACATAGTAATTAATTTTTTCTACCTTAACTATTCATAATGATCAGAAATTAGGTTTGACCTAATTACATAATATAAGTTATTCAGATTCAAAATATGAAATCAATTTTTACAAATTCAATTCATAGAAGAGGAATAATCCAATTTAATGTTATATCCATATATGGGATGAGAAAGCTCATTTTCGATGAGAAAATGTTCTTAATTATTGAATGTTTTAATATCCAAAATCAATAAATATATTATTAATATTATTAATATTATATTAATAAAAATAACATAGAATAAATTTTACTTTAAATGAAGTTTAAAATGTAATTTAACTCTGTAAATAATTTAAATGAAAAGGCACTTCTCAATAAAAAATCAATATTTTTCATTATTCACCGATAAAGGAATTTTTTAAGAAAAATACCAAAAATTCACCCTCAAATAAGATTGATATGATGATTTAAAAAATAAAGTTCATTTTATCTAATAAATTTTCTAATAATATCAAAAATTAATTTTATTGTAATTGTGCAACAAACAATGAAAATATTTTCCTTTAAAAATAGTTTTCTGGAAAACATTTATTTTTTAATCAAAAGAATCTTGTTTTATTTATAATACATTTATATCCATTTAATTTATTTTATAAATTTATAAACCATATAATTTTTGTGATTTATTTCCTACTATTCAAACCTTCCTACATAACGACATGGTTATAATGGTCATGATTAAATAAAATTTTAATATAATATTTTTATTTATTCATGGGGTTGAGTGCATAAAAATCTATCAAAGAGGTTAAATTTCTTCAAAAGGAAAGTAATTTTATATTCATGTGGTGTTACCCTAAAAAACCAATAATATTTAAATATGATGTATATGCAACAATGGAGGTGGGTTCCAAAAATGATGTGGAATGAGGAACACTAACCATCGCAAAACTCAAAGTGTTCGACTAACTCCTTAGTTCCTAGAATGTTTTCTATAAACCTGAAATTATACCCAAGATTACTAGATTTTTGATTTTTAATATATCTATTTGTACATTTATCTTAACCTTTGTTTAGGTTTATAGTAATTTTCTTTTTGGAAATCCTTTCACCCTCCATTTAGAATATTTTTATATGATTTTGGAAATGTATTTTGTTCCTATATGTATACTCAATAGAAATGAAATTGAGAGATCATATTTTGTATCCCAAATAAACTTAAAATAAATTAACAATTCATGTATGGTGATTAACTCTATAAGTAAATTTAATCCAATAGATTGTCCTTATTCCCAATTATTAAAAATATTTAACATAAATAGTTTAGAAGAAACCAAAAATTATGATATGTATATTATGAAAGAATAGATGAATTTACTATAAATTTCTATGTTACTATGGGTGATTCTCTTCAGAAATCAAATATTAAGTCATTTATATCTTATAGAAACCTTTAATTATCTAATTATTTGGGAATAATTAAATTTCTATTATTAAATCTAATTAATTTGGGGAGAATGTAATGACCCAATATTTCAATATGAATTTACCTTCAAAAAATATTTTTTGTTAATAGATTTTTCAAGATGAAAACTAAAATAAAATGAACAAAAACATAATATAAAAACATTATTATGAAAGTTTATGTTAATAAATTAACTAGTCAATAATAATATTGCAATAATATTAAATTTCATACATTTAGATGACAAATAAATAATGTGATTTATTATTAAAAAAGATTTTTCTTTATCAAATCACTATTTTAAGTGATAAAAAATTAAATCAACCAATTTTCAGTTTTTTTATGAGAATATATGATATTTTAATTAATAAAATAATATACAAAAATTCATTAAATTATAAATTGGTTTTTAATAATATAAATAAATCTTAATGTTCATAAATAAAAAATTACAACAAAGGTAGTTTTCTTTATAATTTGTATTTTCATTTAAAAAAATTATTAATAAATTTTAATATAGAAATTAGGTAAAATAAATATGAATTTTTGAATTTTTAATTTCAAAATTAGAATTGTATGATATTTTTTAATATTTTTTGAAATAATTGAGTTTTACTGAATAGTGAAAATCTGGTTTTTAATAAAATATAGTGTTTATTAATCTTATGAGAAGTATGTAACATCTCAAGTTTTTGCAACGGGTCAAATTTCTCACTGATTTTGAGTTTTTGGATTTTTTCAGGTAGAAAAACTATTTTCTTGTTTATCAAAACATAATTTCAATAGTTACTTTGACCAAATACCTCTATTTTCAATGAATAATAACACTCAAAACGTGTCTTTGTGTTTTAGTTGGGTTTCGGGTGTGTCCGGGCCGAACACTCAATATTCCATGTCATGCAGTCTATGGAATGTGGTTTGGACATATTCTTCAGCCTCCTATGTGTAAAAATGTAGCCATCCATGTCTCTTCGACACTATTTTTCAAACTATTCTTAAGGGGGTCCCTAGCTATGTGGTACCTCTATAGTTTTTAGAATATGTTTTTTTCATTGTTTCCACATAGTTTGAAAACCCATGTGACTAAAACATGTGAGGTACCCCTTAGGATAGTTGTTGTTTCATGGTTGGTGTAAAGTTATCCACACCCTGCAAGCCAACCATGCACCTCTTTTAAAGAAGAGAATTTACTGATTTTCCCCTCATTTAATTAATGTTTCTTATCCATTTTTTTATATTATATCATCTGTGGCCTTCCACCCAATCATCTATTTAGCTACTATCCTCCTCCTCATGGGAATTGAGATTATTTCTCTATTTGATCTCCATTCTTCAGTTTGTCTATGGTGTTGGATCCATATATATTCACATAAATCCAATGGATTCTCTTTTCCTTTTCTCTCTCCTTATGAAGCACTAAATCAATATGATCAATTTTACCCTATTTTTAGTTCTTTATTCTTAAATGGTGATTTCTTCTAAATCGTCTCATGTTCATGGTTATGATCGGATGTGACACTATCTACCAACATGGGGTAGTTGTTCCTTATATTTCTTTATGATTTTACAATTTTTTGGGGGGTAATTTCTTGAGTTTACCATCAAGTAGTTTGAGAAATACCCTAATTAATTTATACAGTTCATTTACATTAAATGTGAGAACATGTGGGATGCCTATAATCAGGCCCCATCCTTTTCTTCCATAATTTTTTGGGTATAGGTCTTGAGATCACATGGGCGGTTAATATGATATCATGATTTAATTAAATTTTTTTAATTATATGGTTTACATGTGTGTTTAATGGGAACTGGATGGGGTTAGCCGAAGGATTGAGGTGGTTATGAACACCTAGTTTAAGGGGATATAATTTTTAGGTTTTTTGAGGGCCAGATTCTATGACTGATGTTGCAAACAAGTTGGCGACTTGGTTGTCAGATTATGGTGGCGATGTTATTAAGTTTGGGGTATGGACCATGTGAGGTAAGATGGTGATGACCATAAGGATGAGTGACATGGTCGAAGAGGCATGATGTTCCGGGGTGATGTGGCTTATAGATTTATTTGGTGATTTATAATCACCCATAATGGAAAATGCATTTTTCGAGTTGTGTTCACACAATAGGACTCAAATGATAAGGTGGTGTTGACAACTCTTCTAGGTAGAGTCCACTGTTAGATGTGACAAAGGGAAATGGTTAGAGTAAATTTCCATATAATGACATACGTATGGTGAGGATCCTTCAATTGACATTGTTGAGACTATCGATGGGGAATGATTCTCTATGTGCTTGGGGATAGGATTATTTTAGAGTATAGTCATCATTTTTCTTTAGGATATCAATTATTAATAATATTTATTATTATTTAGAGGATAGGTATCAATTTACATGGATTTATTTATTCATACAAGGGGTTTTCTTATGAGATGTGGTGTGTGGGACTATGTATTGATTATTGGGCATTCTCGTGGAATTTAATTTACATATTTTGTACATGAGGTGTAAGATGAAACATTGTTCCAGAACACTATTATAGGAGGTTGCTGAGGGATCTCTGTCTTGTTATAAATGAGCGGATTATTTGGTTTATATGTTAATTATCCTATCCTCTCCCGTTATACTGGTGAGGGATGAAGAAAGTTGCAGCATGCTTGTGGATATTGAGCAGAAGGAAAGATGGTAATATGTGTGTGTGTGTGTCCAGGAATTATTTATTTATTTTACTACACACATTCTTGATCATCGAAGTATGATACACACATGTTGGTGGTGGTCTACTAAGTTTATTTCACACACCCTACATGGTACCTTCAGGATGAATATAGACATTTTTTATTTTTATTTTGGTAGAGGTTCTGGCTCTAGAGATGGATGATAGTGTTTGATTTATAATGGGATATAAGGAAAGGTAATATGGGTTCTAACCTCAGCAGGAGATTTATTTTTTATTTCTTTTTGTAAGAGCATGCTACTATATGTGTATAAAAAGTTCAAACATTGGAGACCCTTATCCTTATTGTATGTATGAATTATTTTGGATGAATGTATTAAAAATGATATTTTATGATATTTAAATTATGAAAATGGAAAATGAGTTGTTTATTTCTATTTCTTCAGCTACTATTACTTTTTCTTTTTTCCATGGGTAGGTTAATGGGAAATTTTCTACTGGTTATTTTTATATTTCTGATCATATATATAATAACATTATTATATCTTCAATCGAGGTTATAGTCTCCAAAAAAAACACCCCATTTAACCCTCATTATTAGTCTTAAACTTTTAGAATATGGGGATTTGTACATAAGGTCCAGTGGAACACCAAACCATATCATTGTTTTGTTGGAAAAAATAATCGGTTTCAAAAAATGGTATTATAGTAGTTCATGACTAAATATTACTAGCAGTGTTCGGATGGATACTAATGACATCATGTTTCCCTTTTGTATTTGAAATAATATTTTGGATGTGGTACACTTGAGAATAGTATCTTTTCAGAATTGGGTGTATAAACCATGTTTGGGTACCTGTAGCCCAATTCAAGGGGGGCGAAACAAGATGCTGGTGGTGGTAATTGTTGTTCTTATTTTCCAATTTTAAAATTGATATAAATTATACATCGGGTGGTGCACATAGATGTTAATTTTTATTATTTATAATATGATATCATTGGTAAGGTATTGTAATGGAGGATATTTGGAACCTTTTCCTAGTATGGAAAGGTTGATTTTTTATTCTTTCTGGCATAGAAAATACGATGTTTTAGGTATGTCTGTGTTGTGTTAAATTTTAGTGTTCAATGTGATACTTATATGTATGGACATGGATAATGTAATAGAATCCAGGGATGGTGATATGGGATGATGTTGGTAACTATGTTAGGGGATTTGGTCTTTATATTAAGGTGGCATGGTTCATTAAGAAGGGCTTGGCCTGAGGCATGTAGGGGAGAGCTTCTTAAAATGAGAACAGATGAATCAAAGTGGTTTCTTCCTACGTAGTTTTAATTTTTTTAAAATTTAATCAACTAACTAAAATTGATATTTTATGCCTCACTCTGATGCAGGTTGGTGAGGGGCCTTGAGTCTGGATATTATATGTGATAGTTGGCTCTAATACGGATAAGTAAGGGTCCACAATGCTGGATGTCATGTGGCATGGTTGTGATAGGGGAGGTTAATGGTATTGATATTTTTCATCCTGTTACTAATTTCTTGATCTATGTTATATATATTATTATAGTAGTGTGACCAATGTATTGGTATTCTGTGGAATTTTACCTAGATGAGCTCCAATGGAGCGTCAGTCGGGCAGTGATTTGGTGACGTGATAGCCTGCACTGGTTGATACCCTTAAGGGTCAGGGTGAGGCCTTGGAGGAGGAAAGACATGATCCATATGTATAGGTTCTAGTATGAGCTATATTTTAGGTGGGTAAGCCCATATAATTTCTAGCATTCGGAACGTGGATTGCAGAGAAGCTCAGAGTTACCCTAATACATGTTATCCATGGGATCGATAGGGGAGAATGAGGAGTATATCATTCCATGTCATAAATAACATGTGGGTTTTAGTCGCAACACCCACTACTCTTTTAGGGTGATGGTTTCCTACAGGTGACTAGGAACTAGATCAAGTCGATGTAGATATTTTAGATTAGCATTTGACACCCCATGGATGGAGGGTGAAGTTGGATATCTAAATGCTTAGATTATAGGGAAAGCGCTAGTTGCACATGCGTCTTCAGGCAAACAGATATGAGGGACTGGGCGGGAAGGAAATTGAGTCCAGGTTCTTCAATGAATTATGCTAAGAGATACTGAGTGTAGAGAGATATTGGGAGTTCTTGAGTATAAATTATGGATCATAACACCCCATGATTTTATGGTATATGTGTTTATAAATAATTTCAATTTCATTGATAGTATATGTTGCACGCAACACTGAACTTAAACGAACTATGATATAGTTTTAAATATTGTTAATGTGACATTATCCATTACATTTATCTTTTTGAATAGGACTGAAGAAATTATGAAAATATAGTTTACACCTATTTATAAAATTAATTTATTAGAAATGAAAATAAAAAACAATTGAATTTAAAGTATGTGTTTTTGTTAAAAAACTATTTTTATGCCCACAATGGTATCTTATCATAAAAAACAAGCTAGTCACTATTAATGAACTTTTTTGATGAAATATATATGTTATATATTAAAAATAATAGTTAAAAATCATCTAAAAAGTTCGATAGGCGTAAGATAATAACAGATTCAATTTTAAGCATAAAAAACTATATTTTTCTAAAGGAAGTTTTACCAAATTTTGATGGTACACTTCTTTTAAATCATGGTTATTAAAATTTTATAAATTATTTTTGACAAAATAAGATTCTTCATTTAATATAGAATATAAAAATTTATTTTGTGTTAATTTTTGGTATTCTATAAAAAGTTTCATGTTTTTATGAATAATAAAAGAATACTGAATTCTAATTGGAAATTTCATTTTAGTCTAAACAATTTATGTTGTAAAGTTATATTTTTAATTTTTTTGAAAGTACAATTAGATAATGTTTTTATATTTTAATCTAATTTTTTTATTTGAATCAATTTCACATTGAATTTCATTTCAAAAACAATTCAATATTTTCAATTTTTTAAAATTAAAAACCTATTTTCTCGTTCCACCAATTCAATTAATTTTTAATTAATTGTACCCAATAATGTTTTTTTATTTTGAAATAAGGATTATATATTTATAATTTTAAGGTTTAATGTTCATTAATATTTACCTTATTGATAATATGAATTATAACATTAGTATTTTCATTCCACGGTTAATGGTAAATCGGGTAATTAAGGGTAAAAATAATATTATAATCTTTATAAAATTACCCTATCATTTTCCCTAATTTTAATTTTATTTGTTATTTTCAACCAAAATACCCATTTTTCTTATTTTAAAACCTATTGGAGCTAGAAGGATAAATTTATACATTATATAGTATTTTATTATAAGTCAACTGTGTCATACTCATTTTTCTAAAAACTATATAATTTTCTATATATTATTATTAATAATAATAATTTGAATATAAATATTCATTTGAAAGATAAAATTAATAACTTCATAGTTAATATTTATTTTGAATTTTAGGTAATAAATAATTAAAGTAAAGGCTTTCACAATGATGATGCATTAATTGTTTTATTAATAGACATATAAAATAAATGTTATTAAAAATATTAAAAAAAATATAATTTTTTATAAGTAATGTAATACTGGAATATTCTAGATTACCTATAATGATTAATTATTTATTAATGTTTTTTTCAATTTATCTTGTTGTTATGATATTTATTAAAAAATAACCTAATAAATAGTTTCAAAGTTGACACAAAAGATATTTTAATTATTAATAATATTTTATTAAATGATATAAAACTCATAAAAATGTAACATTTAGTGAACTGATTAGGTTAAAGTTAAAATTTTCATCCATGACTCATTTAATGATATTTTTTCATTTTATTGTATCTATATTAACCTTCAAAGAGTAAAATCACATTTTGTCATGGTAACGGTTAATGTGTTAAAATAAGGGATAAACCAAAAGATAAGAGTAATAATGAGACCTAAATTTGTATAACCATTATTTTTTGAGAGGATTGTAACCTATACTCAACATATCTTTGAAATAACTCACTTTAGAACCATTTGATGTTGAAAATTATTTTATATTAATTTAATTTTTTGAGAGTTTCCAAAAGTTCCGCTCTCTTCATTTTTTAATGGGCACCTCCCCTATCACTTCCTCACACCACATTGAGCATTATATATTGGAAAACCAATACCCATTTCTCCTCCCAAAACCCTTATTCATATTTTGGGGGTCGTGGTCTTCTAAAAATATCAAATATATATCCCTTAAAAAGATATCTAAAGGAAGACCACTAATGAATATGTAACTATTTCAGTAACTCATTCATGTTAATTTCTTCCTCTACTTACTATTAATGTGTTGTTTCCATAATTAAGTAATCAAAAATTTATCATATATATTTTTGAGATGTTATTATGATTATTGGAAAACCATATTCCATGATTTATACATCCTATGAAAAATGAAAATACAACATATGTGTACTTACATATTACAATCTACACTTCATTGTGTAATTTTATTTCCATTACCACTTTACATGGATGAGGGTAATGATTGATATAATGGATATTCATGATGATTATGATTTGATATTGACTTTGAAATAGTTTATATATAATCCACTTACTTACCCTTTCACCGGTGAGGGAATGATACTGTCTCTCGTGCGTATGTGTGGCCTATCATCTCCACAATGTACTGTGATACTATTTCCATGTCAACAATTAAATAATGATTATAAAAATGTATCTAATTATAAAATATGATATTTATCGTAACATCTCATCCCCAGAAGCCCAGATCTAGTGCATTATTTTACCACATTGGTATGATTAAAAGGAACCAAATTTGGATTGACTGATCAGTTTAACACTTTTGGAAAGCCAAATTATATACATGGTTCTTTTAATACATTGGGAAGTAGAAAATAAAAACCTGATACATAATAAAATGGAAAAAACTACATCCTTGGATGCTTATTATAATATTTTTTCTTCATAACCAGGGAAATGAAAACATAGTAAGGGTGAGCTCAAATGATCATTAAGGGTATTTAAAGAGGAATAGATAATGAATCAATAGGAATAAATTGACATTGAATGGTAAATAATTGATAATACATTCCATTAAAATAACTAGATAAGGGAAAATCATTACTTCAAGATACAAAACTGAAACACATTCCATTTAATTAATGAACTGAAACGAAATGTATTCACAGATATCTCAATGAAAAATAAAATGGATGAATAATAACTAAGACTGAAGGAGGCGAATTCATTCTTAATAGACACAAAGCTTAAGGCACAAGAAAAACTATACCATTAAGACATTTCAAAAGATCGAATAAAACTATAAATAGAAAACTGTTTAATTTAGCCATCTTATTTCTCTCATGAGAACCTATTGATGCATAGAGGGGATATATAATGTAAGGGGACCGCCTATAATTTCTAGTACAAATAATTCCTCATTTCTAATAATAAAATTTACAATATTCCTTATCAAATATCTGTATTGAATAAATAATATGTTCTTATCAATAATTTTCCTATTAATTAAATTACAGTCAAAGTGAACACTGTATAGAAAAATGATATACAGTTTCGGAAATACTAATATCCATTGTATGAGAATATAGTTATTCAAGTAAATTTAAAATGAAGAATGATTAAAATAAATTGATTATCTCGAGAGAAAAATAACAATAAAAAATCAATCAACATTGTGAAGATAATCATTATGAACATTCTTTAGGAGAATAATGATTAAACATTGCAAAGTGTACCATACCACTTTGAAACATTTGAGTCATCATATATAGAAACTTATGACATTAAATGAAATGTATAATATCATGATAATGAGGGGATTCATGATATAACATTAAAATGTTATTATATACACCAAATAAATTTTAATTGGTACATAATAATTTATAAGTATCAATGGAATGTAAATTGAGACTGAATTCCCTAACTTAATCCTTCCTTTTTGTTGTTTTATCTTTAAAAAAATATATATTGGTTTAAAATATGGTACTAACTAATATAATAACTATAATAATGTTTATAATAACATATTGTTACTACATATAATATATCACTACCCATTTATTGACAAACATTAATTAGTTTCACTATTTCGAGTGTTAATTTACCAATTTTCTCGAGTAAGTTTTAACTTGTTACTACTTATTATCATTAATTATATCATAGTTTTATCATATAAAGAATATAAACCATGAATTAATTATAATATATAATCATTATATATATATATAATAATCTATAATTAGTGATGATAGGAAATGGATTGCATAATTCATAGAGACGGTAGACCATAAGTTCGCATGAACGCTACATTCATTTCATTTACAAATTTTAAAACAATTAAAAGTAAATAATATGTATACTCATGTATTTTATAATTATAGTATCATATAGATGTAATATAATTCATATATTTTTATTAATAACATCGATAATATGTTCCATATATAAGGTGAACGAATCACATCACATTGAGGGGCAGTAGTACACACTTCCACAAGTGATGTTATCGTATTTACACAAAATGGAATTATAGAGGTATATGTTATAATATAATTAAATAGCCATTAATATATTATAAATAATATATATATATATATTATATAATTATATTTTCCATCATAATTAATTCTATGAGAGGTGGTCAAGGAAGAAATAACAATCATAATTTTATGAGGTAGTAGTTTGTCATTCACATAAATAGTATGTTCATTACCCATTAGAGCGGAGTGTGTTTATGTGTAGGTAAAACCCTTAATATAAAAAAATTTAAGTATAATTAGTTTTATTTTTTATCATATGAAAATCTATGGAGAATATTTTAGGTTGTGTAAATGTAGTTGAAAGAAAAGATATCATTGGAATGTGTTACCTTAAAAATTAGGTAACTTCTTTTGGTTTATACCAAAGGGATTCCTGGAAAGAATTCCTAAAAAAGGGAGTATTCACTGTCTATGGGGAATTTTGAGAATCTATTTGGGTAGATATTTTCTGAAACTAAGTGTTTTTAGTGGTATGAGGAATGTGGTGAGGTGGTGGCCTTTTATAGTGGATGTGGAGTGAAACTCTTTTAATATTTTTACAAATTAAATATGCCCACATTTTTCATGTTGAAAGTGGATCCCATAATGTACCAAATTAGATTCAAGTTACCATATGTTATAAATATGGCCATAAATTAGATCTTGGACATGTTTATGCATATTTTCGGGCCTTAAATATAAGTTTTAGTCCCTAATTATAACATTCACCCCATAGGTGGGATGACAATACGGGTTTTTAAAGTAAAAATGTCCAATGGTTGGATAAGATATTGCTTTTAATTTAAATTTCAAATTGACCCCAACTACCAAAATTGGTTAAAATAATATATATTTGTTATAATTTTATTTTAAAACCAACTCCATATTTTTTTATCACTATAAATAAACTAGATGAAAAGGCATTTTCGCAATAAAATTTACTATTTTTCACTATTCATTGAAAAATGATACTTCAAAAAAAAACTAAAAATTTACCCTAAACGAATTTTTATGTTTTTATTTCATATATTAAGCTTATTGTGACATATATAATCCATAAAAGTTCCAAAAAAATTGATTTTTAATAGTTTCTCCATTAAAAGGAGGTAAAAAGGCCTTAATAAAAATATCGTACGTTATGCATAAAATTGGGTGTTTTATCTTATTCATATAAATTCTAATGGATGATTATAAAAAATATTTTATTGAGTATATAATATATATATCACATTAATATCACTCAATATTTGTAATTAATTTAATTTTTTAGCGTAAAAATGATTTTTGATCATAATAATAATAATTTTATCTTTTAAATTCAATCAGTTTCCATATTAATTTATAATTAAATTGTAACCAATGGATCAATTTTATACATTTATAAAACATATATTTTTATAAGTTAGTAGATACTTCTCATAACTACTAATTTCATTACTAGGTTATATTAAATAATACATTAATAAATTGTCGCCATTCAGCAATAAAGTGGTCTTGCGTGTAACGCAAGCCATTTGAAGAAACTTGTTGTCGCGTGTGTGTCACACTAACTCAGTGTCATGTGAATTGAAAATGATAAAAAAAAATAATTTACATAATATAGTGAATATATTATAAATTCTTGGGATATTACGATCTCTTACATGATTATTGATGTGTGTGATACACGATATCAATTAAAATATTTGAACCTCACAAATTCAGTGTGTTTCATTCTCCCCACCTTAATTAAATTGGATCCTAAAAATTTAAACATGATCTTAGTAATATGTAGATTTATATTTAAAAATAAAATAAATTCGAAAAAACCACATCATAAATAGTGTCAATAACACATATTTTTAATAAGAGATAAAACAAAGTACAATGGTCACATAACTGGGTTCTCTCAAAAGAGAGCATAGGTGAGAAATACAAACATGGATATGGAAGAAAAATATTACTATCATGTTCTGATGGAGAGGTTTGGGGAACATGTTCAACTAAAACTTGTATACCACAAAACCATAATCCATAAGTGTGAATAAAGGTCATAGACATCATAATAAGTGATTATAATATGAAACCATTTTTGTTTCAGGACCATTTTACCTATGGTTGTGGCATTATTTAACTCTATATAATTAAATAAAATTTCTATTTCATAAACACAATATTATCCTTTGGTTTTTCCTTGAACTATTTCTACTTCATTTTATTGCACAAGTCCTATCATAGGGTAAATTAATACATCAGTCTCTAAAGCCTCATCCAAATGTCATTTTGAACCATTTTGTAAATGGTTAACTTTTCCAAAATATTATGATCCAATACTTTGGATGGAAGGTCACTGGATTTCCAAAATGATCTTATCATTATACTTTAATCAACATGATGAAAATATAAAAATTAACATTCTAAACATGTGAATAACTTCATCATGTCTCCGCTTAAAAATTTTTAATAACTAGAATCACCATAAACATTTATTTGAAACATGATTTCTTCCATATTACTTATATAAGAATGATGTTACTAGATATATTCCTTAAATACAAAAGTGTTGTAAACTCAATCAATGATATCATAGACCACTTTTTGACAAGTCGTTAATTAGTTCAATGGTCGTCAACACCATTTCAAATCAATCATTTCTTCATCATTATATAAATATTGGGAACTTATTATGGGATATCCTCTCCTCAACCATGTGTTTTACCAAAAATTTAACTTTATACTAAATAAGTATTCTTGGTACCCTTTAACATATGATAACAAATTAGAAATGGAAAATTACTACAGTATAATCCTCATTTATTCCCTAATTCTTATAACCAGTACATTTCTCATTAAATATTCAAATGACATAATTCATGAATAGGCATATTAATCATTCATCTTCATCTACGGCAGAAGAAAAACATGATCATTGTCCAATAACAATATTTTCGTTATATTCCTTTGATGCTTGAAAAATTTATTTTTGTAGTGTCTCATCTCTATAACATTGAATCATTGTACATTATAATACTTTTTCTTACCCTTCCAATCACATGAATGGTCGAAATTCTTTCCATGCCTGTAGCAAACTCACATACCTTTTAAGGGAGTACCAGGGTGTTTCTTTCCACAATTATCATGTGAGGGATTGTAATTATTCCCCATCATACCTTCATCCATATTTTTCTCTTCAATCCTACTCTTCTATTGATTCCCTTAAAATCTATATTTCTGGATAATTTTTTACCTATCTCGTTAGCACATGATACATTTTCTCTTATGATGAGAATACTTGGGAGAATATTTATCTTCTAAATGTTGGATTAAGACCATGAATGATACGATCCTTCTAACACTTTGGATCACGTGAATTTGTAGAGTCATAATTACATCATCTAAGTTCCATTTCAAAACAATGTTAGATATTGTATTAAATCAAAACAAACATTGTAATCCCAACATAATTGAAACAATTAACATAAATTGAAATATATATTCATAGATAATCTCATAATCATAAATATAGATTCTTTGGGGAAATATTTACTTCAAAATCATTCATAATGGTTTATAAAGAAAATGTGAACTGTCCTATGATTACCTCTTGGGAGTGTAAAAGTAGGTGCATAGTAAGGCCTATTTTCATATACCTATTTTCCCTGAGTCAGACCCGGGAAACCATTTAAGAGTTTCTATGACTAGATACATCAGTGGGAGAACCATGTCCCATTGTACTATCTACATAGAGATGTATGAATTTTGAATACCGATATAATCACTATCTTAAAACATTATATTATGTTCTTATAAACTTATCCTGAATGTCTGTATTAGGGTGGGGCTCCCCAATATTTGTTTTCTAAATCTTGTTTCCATGTTTTCTTATAAACTTCCATTGATACCAATTGTAATTCCATGACCCTAGAAGCTTGACAATGGTGAATTATTTTTTTACATTATCATAATTACAAGAAACAAATCCTGAAGAACCGATCAGTTTAGTAGTCTTGGAAATCCAGATTACATACATGATACCCGTAATACATTGGAAAATATAGAATAAAAGCTGTATTAATAATAAAATGGAACAAACTACATCCTTGAATTATTATTCAAAGATTTATTCTTCATAACCTGAGGAAACAAAACATAATAATGGTGTGATCAAATTCTAATAACGGGTAAGTAAGAAATAATTAATAATGAATAAATGAGAATAAATTAACAAATAAGGATAAATAATTAATAAAGCATAAAATTAAAATAACTATATATGGAAAAATCAATATGGAAATGTATTAAATGGAAACAAATTCCAATTAATCAATTAACTGAAATGAAATGTATCCATAGATATGTCGACAAAGAATCTAATGGATAAATAATAACTGAAACTAAATTATGGAAATTATTTCATAATGGACATCATGTCTATGGAACATGGGAACCTATATATTCAATACCTTTCACAAGACCATTTTGAAATATGGATATAAACCAATTTAATTTTGCCAAATTATTTATCTCATGAGAATCTATCGATGCATCGAGGGGTTATATAATGTCTAGGGGCCACCCATTATTACCATTACAATTAATTACTAATATAGAAAAATTAAATAAATAATATTTCTTATCAAATATCCATATTGAATATAGAATATGATTTTATCATTAATTCTCAAGTTAATCAAATAACTATTAAAGTGAACATTGTATGTAAAAATGATATACAGTTTAGGAAATACTAATATCCCTTGTATGAGAATATAGATATTAAATTAAATTTCCAATGAAAAATGATTACAATAAATTGATGGTTTCAATAGAAATTTTACTTTCAGAAAATGAAGTGAGAATGAAAATATAATCATTATGAACATTATTAAGGAGAATAATCATTAAATATTATAAAGTGTCACATACCACATTGAAACATTTGAATCATAATCACAAGACATGTATGAAGTTAAATAAAAACTAGAATATCATGATAATAAGTGGATTCATGATATAACATGAAAATGTATGTATATTCATAATAACATTGTATTATCATTGGAATGTAAATTGAGAATAAATTTCCTAACCTTATCGTTATTTTTTGATGTGTGGTATTTAGCCTCCTATAAAGTGGTTGAAAATTTGGTAATAACTAATATGATAACAATAATAATGTTTATAATACCATATATTAACTTCTTATAATATCTCATTACCCCTTTGTTAACAATCAATCACTAATTTCACTATTTTGGGTGTTAATTTCGAATTTTTCTCAAGTAAGTTTTAAATTATTACTTGTTGTTCTCATTACTTAGATCATCGTTTAATAATATCTAGAATTTAAATCCCGAATTAATTATCATATTTAAAAATTATATATGTATTTAGAAAAATCTACAATAATTGGAGATAGGAAATGGAATGCAATGTTCAAGTAGACGGTAGGTCGTACGTACACATGAACAGTACTTTAATTTCATTTCTGTATGATACAAGAATGAAAATTAAATGATATGTATACTCATGTATATTATAATTCTAGTATAATATAAATTTAATATATTTCCAATGTTTTTATTAATATCATCCTTAATACATTGAATGTATAACATGAATGAATCACAATGCATTGAGGGGTGGTAGTCCACACTTCAAGAAGTGATGATATCATATTTACACAAAATGGAAAGTATAGAGGTATGTATTATAAAATAACTAAAGAATCCTAAACATATTATAAATATATTATATACCATATATAATTATACTATCCATCATAATGAACACAATGAGATGTGTAAAGGAAAAAAAACAAACAATCATCCTTTTGTGAGGTGGTAGTTCGTCATTCACTTAAACATTATGTTTGTTACCCATTTGAGGGATGTCTATGTGAGTGTATGTTAAAACAGTAATATAGAAATATCTCAGTATATTGATTATAATTGAGTTATTATGTTTACGTGTAATAATAATATTTTATGTGGTTGAAAAGTTAATGAATGAAAATAGATAGTTGGAAAGCATTTCCTTAAAAATCAGATAACTCTTTTTTTTATACCAAAGGGATTCCTTGGAAATATTATTGCACAAAAGGAGTATTCAAGGTATAGGGGATGGATTTTGGGAAGCTATAAGAGAATACATCTCCAAGAATAAGTGGGTTGAGAGGTTTGGGGAATGGGGAGAAGTGGTGAACTTTTATATTGGAAGACGATTAATACTCTTGTAATATTCAGACAATAGAATTTTCCCCACATTTTCCTTGTTGAAAGTGTATCCAATAATGGACCCAAATTGAGAAAAGGAAGTATAGGGTCCATATATGGCCATCCAATATCTCTTAAAAAGGTTTATAGGTCCTTTTGGTATTTAAGGTTATGGTTTAGTCCCTTATTGATCATAATTTAACCTTAATCAATGTAACTGATTTTCATCAGTTTCACTAACCTTTTTTGAAAAAAAACAAATTAGTTATTATTAAAAATTATAAATTCTGAATATTAAAAATATATATTTAATTTTTAAAAATTTAAATCACATAATAAGAATAAATTAATTGAAAATTCCTTTGGCATGATGGAAGAGAATAAGGGGTTTTGAAGTAAAAATGTCCAAAAGTGTGATAAGTTTTTACATTAAATTTTATCCAGAAGGTTCAAGAGATAGGAAATCATACTCCTAGAAAATTTTTATAAAAAATAAACAGTACAAAAGAAATAAAAATAGATGAGCATTACAAAGCCGGGTGTTCATCTGACCACTACAGTCCATCTGTGCCAAACTAGAACAATAACTTGGAAAAACAAAAGACCAACTTCAACTAACCTCTATAATAGATCTTTTAGAAAGAGAATCTGCAACCTGGTTTTTCTCTCTATAAACATGAGAGACATCTAGAGAGATCTACTCGGCAAGATGAAGACAAACAACCCATGGAGACAACATCCTCCCTGGTACATACCTTAAACGGTCTTTGAGAATTTTCACAACAACAGATGAGTCTGACTCAATCCATAATTCACACCAACCATAACAGACTGTGTACCTTATCGCCTTTATCAAATCCCATATATTTACCTAAATTGAAAACAATTTTACAATTAAGTGGATCAAAACCCATAACAAATCCCTAATGGGTGTGAAAAATGACACCACATCCAACAAAACATGGTGCACCATAGGCCGCCCCATAAAAATTTACCTTAATCCAATCGAAAATCAGTGGAATCCAGGAGATGTATTTCAGCATATGTGGTTTCATTGCCCTACCACTAACACCAAGTGACCTCAATATAATAAGTTCAGAAACATCATTATTCATTGATTCAGTTTGAATATTAGAAGCTAGTCTGATACTACGATGAATAGCAAAGACGCCATCATGGAATGAGGGTTTTCAATTGTTAAATATGAGGTTATTCTGTATATTCAATATATAAGATAAATCAGTTATAGTAGCTACAAGAAAGAGGGATTGCAACTGTTCACAACATTATGCCTCTCAAAATGAAGTGAGTAGTGCTTCAATTGACACAAAGCTGAGGCATCACAGAAATATGGCCTTCATATATCCCCACAACCTGTTGGTGAACCTACAACAAGAAACAAAATACAGAAAGGAATCCACTGATCCCAAACAGAAGTTTCATGCTGATTCAAGATGCATCCCAATCTGATGAATAAGTTACTGAATAGGATGTTTCTGCTTCCATATTTTCCTAATAAGCAGTGCATCATTAGGGGAAATAAACAGTTTGCAAAAAACAATCCACCCATGAAGGGGTCCCAAATGAGCTTCCACACTGAAACTTAAATATTTTCTTAGTTGATATAAATTTGATATAATGTTACTTAAAAAACAATTCCAACTGTAAGATTATCATATAAAAAATTATATTAAAAATTATTTCTGAAATAAAATTTTGTAGTTTTCACTATTTATTTAAAAATGAATCTCTGCAGAAAAATACCAAAAAAATTCCATAAACTAATATTTAAGTTTCTATTTAATATATTAAGTTTATTTTGACATATATAATCCATGAAAGTCCAAAAAATAGATTTTAAATAGGTTCCCCATTAAAAGGAAGTAAAATGCCTTAATAAAAATATAGTATTTTATGTAAAAAATTAGGTTTTTTTATCGTAAGACTATAAAATCTATTGGATGAATATAAAATATAATTGAGTGAATATATAATATATAAACCACATTAATATCACTCATTAATTCTATATATTTTAAAATAATATGGTAAAATAGCTCTCTGAGCAAAAAAATAATAATATTTTCCCTTATATTCAATCAGTTTCCATAATCATTTATAATTAACTTATAACAAGTGGATTTATTTGATATATGTGTAAACCATTTATTTTCATAATTTAGTTAACCCTTCTCATAACTAATAATTTAACATGTAGGTTATATTAAATTATATTTTAATAATATGTTGTTATTAGGTAAAAACTCAGTCATGCGTGTAACGTAAGAAATTTGAATAAACTCGTTGTTGAATGTGTTGCATGATAACTCAGTGTTCCATGAATTAAAATATATAACTATATTGAATTTATATCTTATATTAAATATATTATAAATTATCAGGATATTATGTTCTCTTATGCTCTTAATGATGCGTGTGATACACAATATCAAATACAATGTTCTTACATTAGAATTTTGTGGTGTTACATTTATGACATTAATATAATTTACTATATGTTGTATATATATCATATGAAAATAACCAAAATTTTCAATAAAAAACAATCATGATAAATCATTTCACTTAACACTTGATGTTTGTAAAATAAATAAAATATAATTAATAAATTGGTGTAAAATTTTAGAATATGATCATATATGATATTATAAATATTATTATGATCCTAGTATAAGTTAATAATATGTTTAAAACACTATAGAGGAGTTTTAGACATGTACAAAGGAAATCAGGCCTAAGGTAAGGTATTATTGTCTCACTTTTGTTTTTGTGGGTCATATACCTTATACAATAATTATTTCTTTTATGATGTGTATATACTACAATTGATGTTATTTTATTACTATTATTATAAAGATTATGGTATTTTAATTTCCATATAATTTTATGTTTTTTCAATTTGAATATGAATCTAATGTTATAATGTGGTGAGTTTTATTTCAAAATCTCATTATTATTCGGAATTGTATAGGTTTAAGTTTCCACTAGGGAACATTTTTCATCCATGCCTATTTTTTCATTAAAATATGAAATGTTTTTTACTATTATCCTACAATGGTTTAATTTATTTTTACACAGGTTCTAATTTTTATAAAATTTTTTGAAAGGAATATATGTTTTTTCATTTTCCAAATGGGGAATTTTATGAATTTTTTTGAAAAAAATACAGATTAAATTATTTTTTAAAATTATGTGTCATGACTGTATTTTTATATCACCATGATTTCATAGTGTTTCAAATCATACTATAAATGTTTAAAATGAACTTTTCAATAAAAATATTTTCTTTTAACGTTTAAGGACCTTTTAAATAAATGATTTCAATATCAAAAATGAGTGTTTTTCTCAAGAGTTTTCAATGATTTCATTAGATTATTTTCATTTAATTCAACATCCTTTGTTTAATTTTATGATTCATTGAGGTTGATTTATTATGATACCATCATCCAAATTTTATTAAATTTTTTATGACCATTTTGACTGAGGATGTACTATTTTGATACCATTAATGAATGTTCTCTAAATGGTCTACGATTATGTTTACAGATTGGGGAAAGTTATTTACATTTATTATTTATAAGTTGTTTATAATTCTCCCTATTATTATGTTGACTGAATTGGAACTGGTAAGTGATGGTAAGGGACAATTATTTACCCTCAATCCATTTATATGTCTCATGATACAAATCAGATGTGAATATGGTTGAGGCCATTATTTTTTGTTTTCAAATATGGATTTGGCTGAGGACGTGACCATTTATTTTTATATTTCTTGGTCAAGGACTCTATGGTATGTTTTAGATGTCAAAAATAAGGTATTTCATCATTATGATATAAGTTATTTATATTCCATTTGATTATTTGACTAGAAGAATATTTGTGGTCATGTTTTCAATATCATTTGATTATTTAAATGGTATTTGTTTCATTTACTAACCTTGGCATATTATTTATTCCATATTTACCCATAGAATCGGATGTACACTTACCATACATGATAATTAGAGCTCACCCATTTCTTATGATTTATATTTGCTAGAATATGATGAAGTGTTTTGTGTTTGATATGAAGGGTAACACTGGGGGTATTAATGTAATTCATAAAGAAATTTTTTTTGTATATTATGTTTTAGATTGTAATTTTAATTTCAATTATATGTATCCTTTACCAAGACTAATAAACGTTTTATTCCATTGGGATGTGATCACTGGTATCTTATTGCAATTTACTAATGTAGGGAACCAACTCTAGGCTTCTAGGGTTATGGCGTTACAATTTCTATTAGGTTATGTTTCATAAAATCCTTTCGAACGAGATTTTTGGAAAAAAAATATTATAAAGTGAATCCCTATGACAAAATTCGGAAATATATCCATATAAACATTTCATATAATTAATAAAATAGTTATACCTAAAATTCCAATTTAGGTTATGTTATTCACTACTACTCAGATTGCATATTATATTTCATAATTTCATGTTCTAATATAGTGAATTCCATTATTTATAAATGGAATCTAGTAGAAGGAATGTAAAGCGCATAAACACATGTAATCCATGAAGGGAGTTCCCTAGATTGCAGTATAATTGTATTGTATCTAGTGCTGCAACTGGTGATGAACAAATTATAACTATATTGGGAAAAAACATAGTTTATGAGCTATAAACATACCCATATAGAGCATCTTGATCAATAATGGAGATTAATAATGTAACCATGGATATTAATAATGTTAGACGTATTAATGAGACAACAAAATCTAACATTAAATGGGACTAAAAATCCATTTATCACTATGACATGGATATGTTTCTTAAATAATATAATTATTTAATTGAAAATAAAAAAATAGAGATATTTTTAATGGATGTTTATCATATCTTGATATATGGGGACCAATTTTGGTCATTAATTCAAAATAGTAAGGAGGATTAGGAAATAGGAAGCATGGAATGGAATGATTTTATGGAAATTATCTTGGAAAAATATTTCCCTCATGAACAAAGAGTGGATATGGAGAGAAAATTATTAAATCTATTGAAAAGGGAGGAAGGGAATGTTGTTGAATTTGAATCCAAATGTACAAGGTTATTAAGGCATGTTATGCACTATATACGTAACCTAAGGAGTAAGAGTGATCATTTCTTTTGTAACACCCCGAGCTTCCATGATACGCTTCTCATTGAATAATGCAATGGCTTGCATTGTACGCAACTTCGAGTTCTAAATTACCACGACAAATAAAAGTAGCCGTTATGAATAGTAATAACCACTTTTTAAAATTATAGAAATTTTATATTTCAAAATGGACTTCATTTTTGGATTCGGAATATCGAAATTAGCCTATGTTGAATTTTTGGTATTTTTCTAAGAACTTCTAATTTTTTATGAATAGTGAAAAATACTTAAAAACAACTTTTTTAATCAAAATAATCTGTAGTGATAAATTATACTATTTAGTGTTTTTAAAGTATAACTAGAATATATTTTTACCATTTTATCCAATGGTGGTCATTAGAATTAATTTAACATTGAAATTGGACATAAACAATTGCCAATCTTTTGATATAAATTATTTCTTAAAAACACGCTATTTGTTGTGACAGCGGGAATTAATTATAAAATTAAATAATGCAACTTATATTTTTGGAATTTTTTAAAATAGACATCATTTTTGAAATCGGAATATCAATTATAGCTTAGGGTGAAATTTTGGCATTGTTCTGAAAAACTTCAATTTTTGATGAATAGTGAAACCACTAAGTGGTAGTTAAATAACTGATTTTTCGTTTAAATGAAATATTACCACTTCTGTGATTTGATTTTAAAAAATCCGACATACATGGTTGTCATTAAGAAGTAAAATGTGGTTCAATGAGATTAAAATAATTTTTTGGTGAATAGTAACTTTTAAGTTCTTAATCGCGATTAGAGGTAATTAGTGTAGTTTAAGGTACAAATAATGTTATAATAATATGAGATGAGCATGAAACTTTTCCTACTCCTATTGGATGAGTCATGGCCGACCAAGACAACCCATGGGTCAACTTGGGGACCCCATGGAGCCACTTTAGTTAGAAAATGACATTAATATATATTTATTTAATGTTAAAATTAAATTGACACAAACATGAGTTGTTTTACTAAAACAGTTTTTAAGTGGGGTTACACAAGTCCAAATTTTGATTATAAATATTCATTAAAAATCTAAAAAGATTTCCTAAATCATAGTATTTTTTTTATAATTTTTAGACATTATATAAAGTAAATTATTTATGACATCATGATGATGCAGCGATGACCTCATTATTTAACGATTTAAAAAAAATGGGAGTATAATGGAAAATCCAAGGCTTACACTTGTCCAAAGCCAATTGGATGAGGAGATTTCGAACCCTTATCACCTTAGACTCGAATTATATAAGTGTGGGACCTTTAGAATCCGAAAAATCATTGTATAATAATGTAATATTTCAATCTTTCCAAAAGAGCCCCTCCTCTCCACTTATAAAAGGCCCCCACCACTCCCACTTTATTTACACCTTCAAGCCATTTGGCTCAGCCAAACTATGCCCAAATACTCTCCCAACTTCAACCACTTACTCCTAGAAGCCTCACTTTGGGCAGAACTCTTCTCAAGGAATCCTTTGGCTCAAATCAAAAAGAGTTACCCGATTTTGAGGTAATGTCTTCTCTAATGTTGTTTTGTTTTGTTTTTCTTCTCCAACCCCCTAAACTCTTTTTATTAATTTCTTTTGTAACAACACAATTATCCTCAATATACTAGGATGTTTTTATAAGATGGATTCGAGCTACACTTACACACACCTACATCTAATGGTTAAAGAACATACGGTTTCTGTGGATGGCGAATTTCTGCCTCACGAAACGATGTTTGTTCAACACTCATATAACACCTTCAAAGGTGGCCATTAAGATGTCACTATTTTTATATATGATATATAATATGTTTATGTTTTACTTATGCTTCTGTATTTCTCATTTATGGCATAATTTATGATTTCCATTATGGGTAAAACGCGATAATTTCATTTTAGGAAGTGCGGACTACCGCCCCCTCAAAGTGATTTGAATCGTTAATACCATATGTGGGATGTATAAAGGATGGAGTAAATGGTATTATACACTATATTATACTGGAATTATATTATACATTTATATAATTATTATTTCGTTCCATTAAATATGAAATTGAAATGAAAGTAGCGTTCATGCGTACGTACGGCTTACCGTCTCCATGAACGGTGCATTTCATTTCTTACCTCTAAATGTTACGTAATATTATAAATGAATGTATATACTGGATATATAAGATATATATGACATATAAATCATGAATATAATTCTGGAGACAATGGATATTCTACCACATAAACAACTTGTAATTATAAGAAGTTTATTGTTGACTCAAGTACCAAAGATCGACAAAACGACCGTTATTAACTTAAATAATTACATAATGTTCATATCATTGTAATAAGTGATATAATAAGGATAATAAAATTTAAAATGGTTCTTAATAAGGTGTATATTAATTCTAGTTTATTATTCAGGTGGTTAAAGAACGGTTGAGTCAAGTCAGACACGAGGTAAGGGAACTTCTTAACCCAACTTTCATTCTTTGGGTTAATATCCTACTTTCAAATTATGTCATGATATTATTATGTCCTATTTTGTATTTTTACTTTCTTTATGTGTACCTATAGTGAATACACATAATATATATATTTTATTTTTAAAAAATGATCTTTTTATGGACTTCGTCTCAATCCCCTTTCATTGAGGCATATTTGGTTTTATACACAACTTTCTTTTATACAGTGTATAAACCCCTTTGACTTTTACGTTTATTCAAAAGGAATCTTTTTTATACGAAGCGTTTTGATAAACGACAAAAGGGAATGTTTTCATTTCTGTACTTATGCGGCGACAACGACTTCTCCGCCGCCGTGACCATTATTTGAGTTTCGGCTTCCTCTACAAGCCATCGTTTTTTTTAATGGAAAATAAATACAAAGTTTTAACTTTCTTTTATTTTGGTTTTGAAAATGGTTTTGAAAGCGTTTTTATTATATCAATGTGTTTTATTGATATTTTGTGATTGAAATGTGGAAATGTTATGTTTCCTTTATACATGTTTTATGTGATACGATTATGTTATGGTTTATGATATGTTTAAACCTATTCATATGAGGAATGCATTGGACTTAATAAGTGACGGGTGGATCCCGCTCTTGCTCCTCGATGCATCGGTAGGTCTCATGAGACAACTAGACGTGGAATTGGCCGAGGCCCTTTCCCAATTTGATTTATGATTTTGGCCGAGGCCTTAATCATTTTAGACGTCTTGGCCGAGGCCTTGACAAAGTGTTTCAGAATGTCTGGCATTATACATTCCCTCATTATGAAAGTCGTTATTGATATTGCATGTGATTATTCGACCAGTAGAATATCCATGTGAAGAATTGAATGGCATTATCTCATTTTACTTTTGCCATATTATGTTGAAGTTCATATTTTAAAAGGCTTTTGTTTTATTTATACATTGCCTTAATTGTTAATGATTATTTATGAAAGCTTCCGCATTATTGTTATCCTTACTGAGCATATGAGCTCACCCCTTTCAATGTTTTAATATTTTCCAGGATGTGAAGAAGTATTTTAGGAATGACCTGCAGGGATAGTCAGAAGAGGATATGAGTGTGGACTATGAGGACTTTGTTATTAGTTTTTTACTTTATGATGTAATGTAAGACTTATGAGTGTATCTAGTGTTTCCAAGGCTACTAAACTAATCGGTCTTTCGAGACTTGATCTTTCGTGATCATGCCAATGTTACGAAGTAATGCACCGACTCTGGGTAGCTGGGTTCGGGGCGTTACAGTTGGTATCATAGGAAGTTTAGTACTAACCTTGGAAGCTAGATTTAGATAAACTCTGATTAGAGCATGTAGACCTAAGATGAACTTTGAAGATTAGTATAGAAGAACTTCTTAGAATTATGTTATTGTAGAGATTTTGTGAGTTTTCCGAGCAATACATCCCTGTCTGGATACGAGCAGGTAGAGGCGGCTCTGGCACAGATGTACCTAGGGGTAAAACCCGAAAACACCGCTTTGAGCTAGACTCGAACGGGAACTGGTGCACGACAACGGGCCTTGCTGCACTCTTGGTTTCGACACTCCCGGGGGATATTCTTAGGATAACTCTAATTTTCATTACAAATCATTATGAAGGGTTTATGAGTATATAATTCCTCAAAGAAAACATTTTTATGATTATGGATTATATCCATAAATAGTCCAATTTATGTTAAGTATTTTATAAGTATGGAATTATGTATTTTGATTCATAAACTAATCTAGTTTATGCCATTGTATAGAAATGGCGCCCAGTAGAAGGAATGTGAACTCCAGCAGTACGTATGATCCAAAGAGTAAGAAGGATCATATCTTTCACGGTATTAATCCAACATTTCGAAGGGAAATAGTCTCCCATGTGTTCTCAACATATGAAGAAATAGTATCATGTGTTAATAAGATAAGTAAAGAATTCTCTGATTCCTATGGCTTTGAAGCGAAGCAAGAGACGAAAGGGATGGAAGAGAGAATGATGGATAAAGGGATGAGGGGAAAGAAGAATTTTCCAATATGCGGTAATTGTGGGAAGAAACATCATGGAACTTGACTAAAGGGAATGGGAGTTTGTTATAAGTGTAGAGAAAAAGGACACAAAGTGCGTGACTGAAAGGGTAAGAAAATGGTTTCAAATGTACAATGCTTCTTCTGCATGGATTGGGGACACTACGCAAACCAATGTCCAAATCATCAGAGTATGCCCCAAATGATGTTATTGGATAATAATCAAGTTATGATACTACCACAGATAAGGAGTAATGATTAGATTTCTTATGTTGTTATTAAATAATTTTGTAATTTGAGTGTTGTATCAATCATGTACTAGTTATAATAATTATGGAGTATATAAGGATTGTACTGCAGTACTATATCATCAAGGACTTGAGATTGTGTGGAACCAAGAAAAGTGACTCCACAGTAGGTTAAATTTTTGGAAAATATATGGTTGAGAGAAAGATAGACCATAATATGGTTCTGATACTGAGATTCTGATTTTGGAATAAGACGTGATTGATTTGGATAAATTATATTGGATATACTTAACTTCCTTGAAACTGATTGATGTTTTGTATACATTGTCGGATAGAAGGAGTATATCTAGTATTCTATAAGGAATAAGGGATCATGGTAATTCAGTATGTTTAAAAATAATACATGATGAAGGTTTTCACATGTTATTACATGGGAAAAAGGATCTTCATTATGTTTACCTTCCTTGTAAAATTTGCACTGTGAGTTGGAAAGAAGTATTTTGGATAACTATAAAGGTTGGAATGGATTAAGTTGATCTTTGGATAGTATTGTTTATGGATAAAGAATTTCTAAAGATTATTTTTGTAATATTATAATACTATAGTTTTAGGAAAAGGACAACCTGCAGGGTGGGGCATAACCCGTCGCGTCGGACAAAGCTGCAGGAATCGAACCCACAACCATAGTGCGACAAGCCTTTATTTCCTACCACTAGCCTACAGGAAGTCCCTGGTTATTAAAAAATAATTTTACTAATCTAAATGGTATGTGTTAACATTTGGAACCTTATACAATTAGAAAAGTATAATATTTTTGGGTTCTATTATCTTTTTGAGTGAAAGATGAGTTGAAGGTTGAGACTCTAATTGTCAAGCATAAATATATATATATACCGATATCTTATTCAATGAATAAATTAATTCTTAAACATTAGCAAAGGGATATTAAAACAAAAAAATGTCTTATCATAATACCTTATGTCTTGTTGAACTGATGATATTTTAAATCAACATAGATTGAAGGCTTTGAGGCCCTCAATTTGACAGTTGATTGTGATTGATGACCTCAATCACTCCCTACAAATATTTACGTTTTTCCTCCAATTATATGTCTCTAATTTCCACAAATGTTCTCCTTATCGGGTTCATAATTTGGTGGTGACTTTCTTATTTCCATTTCCCTCTTATTAAGGCTAAATTTTATTAACCTTATTTCTGATGTGGGTTTTCCACAAAGGGATTTTCTATTTTCAACCTCTTATTTTCAAAGAAAAAAATTTCAAATTGAGAGGACGCAATTTATTGAAGGAGGGGAGAATGTAACACCCCGAGTTTCCATGATACACTTCTCATTCAATAATGCAATGGCTTGCATTGTACGCAACTTCGAGTTCTAAAACACCGCGACAAATAAAAGTAGCCGTTATGAATAGTAATAACCACTTTTTAAAATTAGAAAAATTTTATATTTCAAAATGGACTTCATTTTTGGATTCGGAATATCGAAATTAGCCTATGTTGAATTTTTGGTATTTTTCTAAGAACTTCTAATTTTTTATGAATAGTGAAAAATACTTAAAAACAACTTTTTTAATAAAAATAATCTATAGTGATAAATTATACTATTTAGTGGTTTTAAAGTATAATTAGAATATATTTTTACCATTTTATCCAATGTTGGTCATTATAATTAATTTAACATTGAAATTGGACATAAACAATTGCCAATCTTTTGATATAAATTGTTTCTTAAAAACACGCTATTTGTTGTGACAGCAGGAATTAATTATAAAATTAAATAATGCAACTTATATGTTTGTAATTTTGTAAAATAGACATCATTTTTTAAATCATAATATCAATTATAGCTTAGGGTGAAATTTTGGCATTGTTCTGAAAAACTTCAATTTTTGATGAATAGTGAAACCACTATGTGGTAGTTAAATAACTGATTTTTCGTTTAAATGAAATATTACCACTTCTGTGATTTTATTTTCAAAAATCCGACATACATGGTTGTCATTAAGAAGTAAAATGTGGTTCAATGAGATTAAAATAATTTTTTGGTGAATAGTAACTTTTAAGTTCTTAATCGCGATTAGAGGTAATTAGTGTAGTTTAAGGTACAAATAATGTTATAATAAAATGAGATGAGCATGACACTTGTCCTACTCTTATTGGATGAGTCATGGCCGACCAAGACAACCCATGGGTCAACTTGGGGACCCTATGGAGCCACTTTAGTTGGAAAATGACATTAATATATATTTATTTAATGTTAAAATTAAATTGACACAAACATGAGTTGTTTTACTAAAACAGTTTTTAAGTGAGGTTACACAAGTCCAAATTTTGATTATAAATATTCATTAGAAAGATAAAAAGATTTCCTAAATCATAGTATTTTGTTTATAATTTTTAGACATTATATAAAGTAAATTATTTATGACATCATGATGATGCAGCGATGACCTCATTATTTAACGATTTAAATAAAATGGGAAGATAATGAAATATCCAAGGCTTACACTTGTCCAAAGCCAATTGTATGAGGAGATTTCGAACCCTTATCACCTTATACTCGAATTATATAAGTTTGGTACCTTTAGAATCCGAAAAATCATTGTATAATAATGTAATATTTCAATCTTTCCAAAAGAGCCCCTCCTCTCCACTTATAAAAGGCCCCCACCTCTCCCACCTTATTCACACCTTCAAGCCATTTGGCTCGGCCGAAATCTACCCAAATACTCTCCCAACTTCACCCTATTACTCCTAGAAGCCTCACTTTGGGAAGAACTCTTCTCAAGGAAGCCTTTGGCTCAAATCAAAAAGAGTTACCCGATTTTGAGGTAATGTCTTCTCTAATGTTGTTTTGTTTTGTTTTTCTTCTCCAACCCCCTAAACTCTTTTTATTCATTTCTTTTCTAACAACACCATTATACTCAATATACTAGGATGTTGTTATAATATGGATTCGAGCTACACTTACACACACCTACATCTAATGGTTAAAGAACATACGGTTTCTGTGGATGGCGAATTTCTGCCTCACGAAACGATGATTGTTCAACACTCATATAACACCTTCAAAGGTGGCCATTAATATGTCACTATTTTTATATATGATATATAATATGTTTATGTTTTACTTATGCTTCTGTATTTCTAATTTATGGCATACTTTATGATTTCCATTATGGGTAAAACGCGATAATTTCATTTTAGGAAGTGCGGACTACCGCCCCCTCAAAGTGATTTGAATCGTTAATGCCATATGTGGGATGTATAAAGGATAGAGTAAATGGTATTATACAATATATTATACTGGAATTATATTATACATTTATATCATTATTATTTCTTTCCATTAAATATGAAATTGAAATGAAAGTAGCGTTCATGCGTACGTACGGCTTACCGTCTCCATGAACGGTGCATTTCATTTCTTACCTCTAAATGTTACGTAATATTATAAATGAATATATATACTGGATATATAAGATATATATGACATCTAAATCATGAATATAATTCTGGAGATAATGGATATTCTACCACATAAACAACTTGTAATTATAAGAAGTTTATTGTTGACTCAAGTACCAAAGATCGACAAAACGACCGTTATTAACTTAAATAATTACATAATGTTCATATCATTGTAATAAGTGATATAATAAGGATAATAAAATTGAAAATGGTTCTTAATAAGGTGTATATTAATTCTAGTTTATTATTCATGAGGTTAAAGAACGGTTGAGTCAAGTCAGACACGAGGTAAGAGAACTTCTTAACCCAACTTTCATTCTTTGGGTTAATCTCCTACTTCCAAATTATGTCATGATATTATTATGTCCTATTTTGTATTTTTACTTTCTTTATGTGTACCTATAGTGAATAAACATAATATATATATTTTATTTTTAAAAAATGATCTTTTTATGGACTTCGTCTCAATCCCCTTTCATTGAGGCATATTTGGTTTTATACACAACTTTCTTTTATACAGTGTATAAACCCCTTTGACTTTTACGTTTATTCAAAAGGAATATTTTTTATATGAAGCGTTTTGCTAAATGACAAAAGGGAATGTTTTTATTTCCGTACTTATGCGGTGACAACGACTTCTCCGCCGCCGTGACCATTATTTGAGTTTCGGCTTCCTCTACAAGCCATCGTTTTTTTTATTGAAAAATAAATACAAATTTTTAACTTTATTTTATTTTGGTTTTGAAAATGGTTTTGAAAGCGTTTTTATTATATCAATGTGTTGTATTTATATCTTGTGATTGAAATGTGGAAATGTTATGTTTCCTTTATACATGTTTTATGTGATACGATTATGTTATGGTTTATGATATGTTTAAACCTATTCATATGAGGAATGCATTGGACTTAATAAGTGATGGGTGGAGCCCGCTATAGCTCCTCGATGCATCGGTAGGTATCATGAGACAACTAGACGTGGAATTGGCTGAGGCCCTTTCCCAATTTGATTTATGATTTTGGCTGAGGCCTTAATCATTTTAGAAGTCTTGGCCGAGGCCTTGACAAAGTGTTTCAGAATGTCTGGCATTATACATTCCCTCATTATGAAAGTGGTTATTGATATTTCATGTGATTATTCGACCAGTAGAATATCCATGTGAAGAAGTGAATGGAATTATCTCATTTTACTTTTGCCATATTATGTTGAAGTTCATGTTTTAAAAGGATTTTGTTTTATTTATACATTGCCTTAATTGTTAATGATTATTTATGAAAGCTTCCGCATTATTGTTATCCTTACTGAGCATCTGAGCTCACCCCTTTCAATGTTTTAATATTTTCCAGGATGTGAAGAAGTATTTTAGGAATGACCTGCAGGGATAGTCAGAAGAGGATATGAGTGTGGACTATGAAGACTTTGTTATTAGTTTTTCACTTTATGATGTAATGTAAGACTTATGAGTGTATCTAGTGTTTCCAAGGCTACTAAACTAATCGGTCTTTAGAGACTTGATCTTTCGTGATCATGCCAATGTTACGAAGTAATGCACCGACTCTGGGTAGCTGGGGTCGGGGCGTTACATCTTTGATGGGTTAAATCCATTCCTCTAAAAGGAATTGGTCTCCAAAATATTATCATCATACAAATATATAGTTTTTTGTGCTATCATGATAGAGAAATAATTCTCCGTGACTTATGACATTAATGTAAAGAAAGAGAATAAAAGAATTTCGGTGAAAGAGTTGGATTAATAAAAGGGAATTAATCATTTCCCAATATGTGATACATGTGGAAGGAAACACCCCAGTACATTTTTCAAATGAAAATGACTTTTCATCAAGTTTGGTGGGAAAGGCCATCATGACCAAGATTATAAGGGGAATAAAGAAGATACCAATGTTCAATGATAAAATTGTATGGACATGGGAAACTATGAAAATCAATTCCCTAATTGTCAATGAAATATACCTCAGAATAAGGAAAGTGGGAAATGTCAAGCTTATGTAATTACTATAGTATAATTAAAATAATTAATGTTTTTGGGTTTTTTTATTCATGAGTTATGTTATGATATTAAAGTTATAAGTACCATGAGATATATAAGGATTTTACGGAAATACTTATTCTTTAATGATTTTTAAGAATGATTGTTTTGAATAAGGTTCTATTGTGATCATGGTAAAAAAAAGAAACATTATATAGTTTGTAAAATATGACATTAATTTGATTCTGAAAATTTATTAACATTCATAATAAATTTTCGGACTATGAATTTGGATATATGTATTTTCGATGAGTCTTATAGTTTGAATTGATTATGTTGATCTATAAACATTTTTTTTTGAGGTTAAAGTATAATTTATCATATTGGATTACATGTGATAACCATTGTGGTCTTAGTAAACATTTAAAAGCTAATGGAATGAATCGTGGATATTATGATTCATAAAATTTATTTAGGAATGAAAAAATTATCATGAACATTAATTTTTAGGTGTAAGGGAGGAATTGAAAATTGATCAAAGCATAAAAAATGATGACATTATTCTTATGACATAAAAATTAATCAAATTTACCGTTTTGTGAAGGTTAACTTTCATATGAACATATTCTCTATCACTATCTTTCAGAACTTTGTGGTTATATTTCTCTTCTACATCAAGATTTACACTGCCCACTAATTTTGTCAATCTCTAAATCCTAATTCTGTAGTGACCATCAAATTTTCCTTTCCCTCTTATTAAGAGGATGTTTTATTAAAACTATTTCCAATGTTCATTTCCAAAAAAATTAATTTTCATGTATCAAACATTCTTTTTTGAAGTGAAATTTAAAATTTCAAGGGTCCATTTTGTGTAATTAGTGTAAAATGTAACACCCAAATATTTTATGGTATGCCTCTTTTTAAATAAATTCAATTTATTCGACAGTATATGTTTCACACAACACCAAACTTAGACAAACTATGATAAAGTGTTAAATATTATTATTTTAACAATATATATCATGAACTAGCCCGGGTCGACCCTAAACCGGTCACCCGAGATGGCTCGTGGTAAGTCCCGAGGGGCGTTCCCGATCCCCCCAGGATAGAAACTAGTGTCGGGGATCACGATTTAACTGTTGGGAATGATTTGGACCACGAAAAAAAGATAAACAGATAAAAAAACTGACAATAAAGATAAGAAATGGCAGCGAAAAGCCAAAAAAAAAGTCGAACATACCTCCTTGTGACCTCCTAGATCACCACCCAACTCAAAACCACGCCACCCAAACACTGGTCATATGAACTAGAAACCTTCAGGAGAAACTAAACCTGCAACTGGAAAGATATAATAGGTGTGATCACGGAGATTCTCTGTAGGGATGCCAAGAATAAACCATTGAATCCAATAATTCCCTTTTCCAAAACAGTCCACTGACACAAGATTGAAATACAGATATGAAAGTATAGTTTTCACATTTTAAAATATGCAATATGTTATTCTCATTTAAAAACCCAACACATGCTACACACCATTTCCAATATCATTTTCCATTTTATAAATGAAATCCAAAAAAGAAAAATATCAAAGCTGGTCTAGAGTGAAACAAGTAAAAGTACAACTGAAAATAAACCAATGCAATGAAAAGTAAAAAAACAATCTAAATATTTCATCAACCATGGGTGATCATAAACATCCCTAGAAGACTCTTGGACATACTCGGATTCGGAACCACCTGCACGCATATGGTGAAGCTCCTAAGTCTATAACAAATTGGCCGCCCTAACTGACCAATCCAGTGGCAAAGCCCACCTAGCCAAACAATAAATCTAGGGGTACCAACCTGTCTAATCAGGGTTGGTCAGCAACCGTCACTCGATCATCTAAAATATTCCCAGGAACCCATGGTGGTTATAATAATATTGTGTAATTAGGAAGGCCCTCACATGTGTGACTCATCTCACCGCACTTGCCAACCCCAAACATGGACGCTTCCTATACGATCTCCCATGAAGGGTTACCCAAGATATGAGCACCACATATACTCATATATATGCATACTTGTCAAATATACAAGGTACCAACCTGGCCATCACATCATTCGGTTATCAAAACCACTTTATAAAAAACTTGAAGTTGTAAATCGGGCCTCTCGTTTTTTAAAATAAAATGTCTTTATGAAAACATTCCACAAGCTCTACTAAAACGACTCTAAACACGAATTTTGTATTTAAAAAGCCAAACGGTCATCTACTCATGGATTTTTTTCCAAACCAATTTTAAGAACCACACGCAGAGGCCCACATCATTTTGAAAACAAGAATCGCTTATAAAACTAGGGATTTGAGAAAAATACCAATTTAGAGAGACACGAAATCATTTCTACAAAAACACTAAGTTCCATAAAACTAACCAACATAGGACAAACAAGTTCCATAAAATGATTCAACTAGAAAAAACCATTCAAGAAGTCCAACAGTACCATTTTCAGATAAAGGAGGATAGTTCCAACCATGTTGGCAAGGCATAGACAGGTGCATAAACATAGGAGCATCCAAAAATTCATTTTTAATCAAATATTTCAACAGTAAATAACTACCATAAGTTAACAATAAACATACTAGAGGTGCGAAACATAATCAAAAATTTAGTTAAGAAAATGCAGGCATTAAATTGTTTAAGATTGGGAGCAAAGGCATGGGAGAACCTAAACATAACCAAGAAACTATTTAAAAGTTGTTAAAAACACTTTTAACTGCCAAAAAAACACTGCAATAAATAAACTATCAGGATTATAAGGGTGAAAAAAAATTATAAACTAAATGAACCCATGCAATTGCCTATGGAAAACTTAAGAAAAAGATAAGGGATGGAAACGCCTACCTCGAACAATAGTCACACCATGATTTTTAACTCAAACCACACCCTTCTCACGTGCACGCACTTCGACAAAAGCGCACGCAATTGGAAATGATCTTGACTCCCTACGACAACTTCTGACACCCAAAATGAGTGTGGAGAAGACCCTATCACATCCGAAAAAATTCCAGGGACTCAGAGACATAAACGTGACCCAAAATAAATAAATAAATAAATAAATAAATAAAATGTGCAACAAGACAACGGACGAAGAGCATCACCTCAGACGGTGGTGGAAACCCTGAAAACACACGGCAAGCCAGGATTGCATCCCAGAAAAAATATTACCCGCACTGCTAATAAAATAGAAGGAAAATCAAAACACAATAATAATAATAAAATAAACACGCGCGTGATAACAAAACTCTTACCTAGGATGGTGGCGGTGAACCGAAACGTACGGCAAGACCAAACGCGACCAGCGAACCACAACGGACGATCCGAAGTGATTTGAGTTGTTTCGCCTTCGACGGAGGAGGTGGGACGCGATCCGACATGACCCAAAACACCCCTCGTGAACCTGATAAGGGGCTTCACGGCCACGCTGGAGCAACGTAGAGGCACTACGCAAAAAGGGATCGAGTTCTTCGCTACTGGTCGTCTGACGGGTGGGGTCGGGTTCACCAGAAACGTGTCGAGAAGGGTGGTGCGGCACTGCAAAATATGGGGAAAACATGACGGGGTCTGCCGGACCGGGGGGAGTGAAATTCTAAGGGTGTCACGCAAGGAGGGGGAGAGAGGGAGGCGGAGCAAGGGATTGGGGGGCGGGGTTGGCAGGTGGAGGGTGAGCAGGGAGGCGAAGCGTGGGTTAGGGGAGGCGAGTTCGAACCGAGAGGGGAAGGGTGATCCGGAAAGTGGCCGAGGATGGGCGGACGTGGGGTCCGGGAGCGGCGTCGAGGGGTGGTGCGGTGCGGTTGGCCAGCGAGAGCGAAGGGGGAGCCAGCGGGGATGGCACGACAGGGGGAGAATCCGGCCAGGGGGGGGGGGGGGGCGAACAGATGAGGGGGGGGAGGAAAATTAGGGTTAGGATTTCTTTTTTTTCTTATTTTTTTTCTTATAATAATAATAATAATAATAATAATAATACTAATAATAATTAGTTAATTTTAATAATTATTATTATTATAATCAAAACCTTTATAATAATAAAACAATTTAAAAAAATATAAACACACACACACACATATATATATACATATATAGACATATATACCTATATATAAACATATATAAACATATATATATATATATGCACATATAAACTTATATACACATATAAACATATATAAATACACATAACGTTATAACATAAACATATATATACACATATTTATTTATTTATTTATCTCCTCAACAAACTAATTTAATAACATTAAAGCTGGATGACCATGCGGTATTCGTGCACCGTACCGTACCGAAGCGGACTACAAGCGGGCTGCACGTACCCAAACAGAAAGCACATGCCCAAGCAGACTGCGCGTCATAAACGTACGGTGTTCGCACACTATCCCAAACCATAAACTCATCCCAACATTAAAAATTAAAACTGGGACTCACCCACACTTACGCAAAATCACCCGACGCCAAGAGAAATGAAACATATAAAATGACAAAAAAAAAACAGGTGTGACAATTCTCTCCACCACAAACACTTTATGCCCCCAGAAAGTCACCAAGTCAACAGTCAGCATACCTCGAGTCCATGCCCAGGAAAAATTAGAAGAAACTAAGAGGCTTAGGTTGACCATTACCAACACAAGTCACACCCGACCAACTCGAGTACAATCATTGTACGAGGTTGAGGGGATAACATGGGAGGGTTCTCCCCAACATAGAAATTTACTAAAACGGAGACCTTGAAACTCGAACACACCACCCCAGGGGGGGCAACGCGGGAACTCCCCAAACTGAACTCATCCCAACTTCTCAATGCTAACAAAACAACTCCACCACTAGGATTAATACTGTTCTGGAAAAAACTGGCACGCCAAGACACCGGGAAGGAGGAATTCCATACAAAACTGAAACACAATAAATGAAAAGCCACAGAGAGGCGTCCGGCCTAATAAAGAACCCAGAAAAAACACCCATTAATTTTTCAAAAAAAAATATCCCTCTAACGTACGTAGCTGAGACCATCCCTAAGATCAAAATGGGTTCGTTTAGTCACAGACCTGATTCCTTTCAAAGAATCTGAATGATTTAGAAACTACACCAAGAGAAAATGAGGCCACTTGGGTTGTGGAAGAACAAGCTCATCGCGCAACCACAATAATGATGATCTTACAATGACGACAATAATTGAACGAGAGAACATTGGATATCTCCCATAAGAAGGCTGAAAACATGGACCAGACCAAGTTTCCACACACTCTCGACAATTACTGACTGTGTGTGAGCTTCACCCCGAGACCTGTGGTTGGGGTTCTGATGGCTGAAGCATATCCTGCCTCAGAGTCAGCCATTTGCATCCTCCAATCCCCAACTTCTTCTTCTCAATGATTCAAACACCCACGAAGGTGGCATGTTTTCAAAGGGATGCATGATGATGTCTTAGAATTCCCAAAGAGGCTACACTAGTGGCACATAAGAGAATAGTTAGAAAACCTAGAAGTCGGCACCGACAGAGATGTTGTCTTAGTGATAGTTTCCTTTGGCATGCACTCCTTGCCAGATAGGGAAACCCTCACTAGAGACAATTACAATCAAACCAACCCCAAACGTCAATGATGGAGAGACATTTCACCTTTACTAGTCCAAAACTGGACCCTCAAATAAACCTGAGATGGTACGAACCCTAACAAGCCTGGGAGTTCCCAACAACCTGAAGACCCACTCTAATTCCACAACCACACAACTGCCCCTCATGTACTTTGATTACTCTGATCAATAGGCAACATGAAAAAATAACTAAAATCATGGCATGACTCATTAGCAACCTTAGAGACCTCTCTGGGAAGCATACTCATAACAACAACAAAAACACAACTGAAATCGGCATCTATCCAAAACTCAATCAAACAAATAGCCTGATCCAAGGGAAACAAACTCATAAGATAGACATATACAAACATAATTAAAAATTTCTTTTTCAAAAAACTGTCATTTCTTTTAAATTTGGAAACTCGCCTATGGCCCCTTATGGACGATCACATGTGCGTTCACCCAATCTAGGCTACATCACTCACGAGAAAGTGCTCCCATGCACTCTCTGCACATATCGATGCACATGTGATCCTCCATAAGGAATACCAAGGTTCGAACACTTCGTTCCCTCATCAAATCCAAACAAGAAATATAACAATCCAAATCGAGAAACTCCCACTTTAAAAACCCAATTCACCAATTTCAAATCAATTTTAAAAGAAACGCTTTTCCATTTTAAAACCACTCTAATTTTTAACACACGCTCACATCGACCGAGATCAAAACGAAACACAGTCAACAACAAACCACCGGGATGAGAAACTAGTTCATATGCCTAACTCGGTGACATGGTGGTGAGCCATATCCCAAGTAAGGTATATCACTAAAAGGACCTTGAACTGGACACTTGGACTCCACATGGGTCACCACCCCATGTGAGGCCACAACATGAACCGGTTCGCCTTCATTATCATCCCTCAAACCATAACAATCAAAGGAAAAAGACTCAAAACCCAGACTACCCCTGGTAACTCAGGTCTCATCACGGGTGGTCGTGATCAAGAACCAACCCGTAACCTACCTCCTGGGTCCCGAAAAATCCTATTCTCCTTCTACCAGACATCCCAAATATCAATGGCCTCCTATGATACCATTTTGTCACGAACCATCCCGGGTCGACACTTAACCGGTCACCCGAGCCGGCTCACGGAAAGTCTCGAGTGATGTTCCTGATACTCCCGGGATGGCAACTAGTGTCGGGCATCAAGATTTAACTGTTGGGAATGATTTTGCCCATGAACAAGAGATAAAAAGATAAAAAAACTGACGATAAAGATAAGAAATGGCAGCGGAAAGACAAAAAAAAAGTCGAACATACCTCATTGTGACCTCCTAGGTCACCACCTAACTCAAAACCATGCCGCCCCAACACTGAACAATTTAACCAGAAACCTACGCGAGAAACTGAACCTACAACAAGAAATATATAATAGGTGTGAGCACCGACATGCTCACTAGGGATGCCAAGAATAAACCACTGAATCCAACAATTCTCTTTTCCAAAACAGTCCACTGAAAAAAGTTTGAAATACTGATATGAATGTAGGTTTTTCACATTTTAAAATATGAAACATGTTATTCTCATTTAAAAACCCAACACACACTACACACCATTTCCAAAATCATTTTCCACTTTATAAATGAAATCCAAAACAGAAAAATATCAAAGATGGGCTAGAGTGAAACAAGTAAAAGTACTACTGAAAATAAACCAATGCAACGAAAAGTAAACAAATAATGTAAATAATTCAGAAACCATGGGAGATCATAAACATCCCTAGAAGACTCCTAGACGTACTCGGTTTTCGGAACCACCTGCCGGCATATGGTGAAGCTTCTAAGTATATAACCAACTGGCCGCCCTAACTGACCAATCCAGTGGCAATGCCCACCTGGCCTAACAACAAATACAAGGGGTACCAACCCGTCTAATCGGGGTTGCTCAGCAACCGTCACTTGATCATCTAAAAGATGCCCATAAACCCATGGTGGTTATAATAATACTGTATAAGTAGGAAGGCCCTCGCACACGTGACTCATCTCACCACACTTGCCTACCCCAAACACGGATGCTTCCTATACGTTCACCCATTAAGGGTTACCCTAGATAGGAGAACCCCATATATTCATATATATTCATACATGTTAAATATACAAGGTGCCAACCGGTCCGTCACATCATTCGGTTATTAAAACCACTTTATCAAACACTTGAAGCTGTAAATTGGGCCTCTCGTTTTACATAATAAAATGACTTTAGGAAAATATTTCACAAGATCTTCTAAAAAGACTCTAAACACCACTTTTGTTTTTAAAAATCCAAATGGGTATATACTCATGGATTTCATTAAAAACCAATTTAAATAACCACACGTAGAGGCCCACATCATTTTGAAAACAATAATCACTTATAAAACTAGGGATTCGTGAAAAATACCAATTTAAAGAGATGTGAAATAATTTCTACAAAAACACTAAGTTCCATAAAAATAACCAACAAAGGACAAAAAAGTTCTATAAAATGTTTCCACTATCAAACACCGCTCAAGAATTCCAACATTACCATTTGAATATAAAGGAAGATATTTCCAACCATGTTGGCAAGGCATAGACAGGTGCATAAATATAGGAGCATAAAAAAATTCATTTTTAATCAAATATTTCAACAGTAAATCACTACCATAAGTTAACTATAAACATACTAGAGGTGTGAAACATAATCAAACATTTAGTTAAGAAAACGCAAGCCTTAAATTGTTTAAGATTGGGAGCAAAGTAATGGGAGAAACTAAACATAACCAAGGAACTATTTCAAAGCTGTTTTTAACACTTTTAACTGCCATAGAAACACTGCAATAATTAAACTATCTGGATTATAATGGTGAAAATAAAATTTATAAACTAAATGAACCCATGAAAGTTCCTATGGAAAACATCATAAATAGAGAAGGTATGGAAATGCCTACCTCTAACAATAGCCACACCAGGCTTTTTAACTCATACCACACCCTGCTCACGTGTACGCACTTTCACAAAAGCGCACGCACTTGGAAATGATCTCGACACCTTGCGAGAACTTTCGACACCAAAAATGAGTGCGGCGAAGACCCTCACACAACCAACAAAACACCAAGGACTCAGAGACATAAATGTGACCCAAAATAAATAAATAAATAAAATGTGTAACAAGACGACGAACGAAGAACATCACCTCACACGGTGGTGGAAACCCTAAAAACACGTGGAAAGCCGAGATTGCATCCAAAAAAAATATTACCCGCACTGCCAATAAAATAGAAGGAAAATCAAAACACAATAATGATAATAAAATAAACACGCGCGTGATAACAAAACTCTTACCTATGAAGGTGGTGGCGAACCAAAACGTGCGGTAAGACCAAATGTGCCCTGCGAACAATAGCGGATGATCCGAAGTGATTTTAATTTCTTCGCCTTCAACGGCGGAGGCGGGACGCGATCCTACTTGACCTGAAACACCCCTCGTGAACCTGGAAAGGGGATTCACAGCCACACCGAAGCAATGTGGAGGTGATGCGCAAAAAGGGATCGAGTTCGTCGTTGCTGGTTGTCGGACAGGCGGGGTCAAGTTTGCCAGAAACGTGTCGGGAAGGGTGGTGCGGCACTGCAAAATATGTGGAAAACATGACGGGGTCTGCCAGACTAGGGTGGAGTGAAATGCGATGGGCGTCGTGCAAGGAGGGGGTGAGCGGGAGGCAGAGTGCAGGTTAGAGGAGGCGAGGTTGGCCGATGGAGGGTGAGCAGGGAGGCAGAGCGCGGGTTATGGGCGGCGGGTTTGAACGGAGAGGGGAAGGGGGATCCGACGAGCAGCTGAGGAAGGACGGACGCGGGGTCTGGGAGAGGCGTCGAGGGGTGGTGCGGTGTGGTCGGCTGGCGAGAGTGGAGGGGGAGCTGGTGGGGACGGAGCAATAGGGGAGAATCTGGACGAGGGGGGGGGGGGGTTGTGCGGTGGACAGAAGGGGGGGCCCGAACATATGAGGGGGGAGAAAATTAGGCTTAGGCATTCTTTTTTTTTTCTTCTTTTTTCTTATAATAATAATAATAATAATAACACTAATAATAATTAGTTAATTTTAATAATAATTATTATTATAATCAAAACATTTATAATAATAAAACCATTTAAAAAAATATAAACACACACATATATATATATACATATATAGACATATATAGCTATATATAAACATATGTAAACATATATATATATGCACATATAATCTTATATACACATATAAACATATATACATATACACACATAATGTTAAAACATAAACATATATATACACATATTTATTTATTTATATATCCGCTCAACCAACTAATTTAATAACATTAAAGATGGATGACCATGCAGTAATCGCGCACCGTACGGTACCCAAGCAGACTGCAAGCAGGCTGCACGTACCCAAGCGGAAAGCATGTGCCCAAGCAGACTACGCGTCATAAACGTACAGTGTTCTCGCACTATCCCAAACCATAAATGCATCCCAACATTAAAAATTAAAACTGGGACTCACCCACACTTACACAAAATCACCTGACGCCAAGTGAAATGAAATAAATAAAATGACTAAAAAAACGGGTGTGACAATTCTCCCAACCACAAACACTTTATGCCCCCAGAAAGTCACCAAGTCAACAGTTAGCATACCTTGAGTCCGTGCCCAGGAAAAATTAGAAGAAACAGAGAGGCTTAGGGTGACCATTACCAACACAAGTCACACCCGACCAACTCGAGTACAATCATTGTCTGAAGTTGAGAGGAGAACACAGAAGGGTTCTCCCCACCACTGAAATTTACTAACACAGAGACCTTGAAACTCGAAAACAACGCCCTAGGGGGGAAACATGGGAACTCCCCAAACTGAACTCATCCCAACTTCTCAATGCTAACGGAACAACTCCACCAATAAAATTAAAACTATTCTGGGAAAAACTGGCACACTGAGACACCGGGAATGAGGAATTCCCTACAAAACTGAAACACAATAAATGAAAAGCCACGGAGAGGCGTCCGACCTAATAAAGAGCCCAGAAACGACACCCATTAATTTGGCAGAACCAAATATCCCACTAACGTATGCTTCTGAGACCATCCCCAAGATCAAAATGGGTTCGTTTAGTCATGGACCCGACGCCTTTAAAAGAATCTGAATGATTTCGAAACTACACCAAGAGAAAATGAGGCCACTTGGATTGCAGTAGAACAAGGTCATCACGCAACCACAACAAGTTTGATCTTACAATGACGACAAGAATTGAACAAGAAATCTTTGGATATCTCCCTTCAGAAGTCTGAAAACATGGACCGGACCAAGATTCCACACACTCTCGGAAAATCCTGACTGTGTGCGAGCTTCACCCTGAGACATGTGGTTGGGGATCTGATGGCTGAAGAATCCCCTGCCTCATAGTCAGCCATTTCCATCCTCCTGTCCCCAACTTATTCTCCTCAATGATTCAAACGCCCATGATGGTGGCATGTTTTCAAAGGGATGCAAGATGATGGCTTAGAATGCCCAAAGATGCTACACTAGTGGCACATAAGAGAATAGTTAGACAACCTGGAAGTCGGAACCGATGAAGATGTTGTCTCGGTGACAGGTTCCTCCGACATGCACTCCTTTCCAGATGGGGAACCCTCACTAGAGACAATTACCATCAAACACACCCCAAACATCAACGATGGCGAGACATTTCACCTTTACAAGTCCAAAATTGGACCCTAAAATAAACCTGAGACAGTACGAACCCTAACAACCCTGGGAGTTACCAACAACCTGAAGACCCACTCTAATTACACAACCACACAACTGCCCCCCATGGACATTGATTAATTTGATCGATATGCAACATGAAAAAAGAACTAAAAACTGGGCATGACTCATTAGCAACCTTAGAGACCACTCTGGGCGGCATACTTAGAACAACACAAAAAACACAACTGAAATCGGCATCTAGCCAAAACTCAATCAAAGAAACAGCCCGATCCAAGGGCAACAAACTCATAAGATAAACATATACAAACATAATTAAAAATTTCTTTTTCCAAAAACCGTCATTTCTTTTAAATTTTTAAACTCGCATATGGCCCCTTATGGACTATCACATGTGCGTTTACCCAATCTAGGATACATCACTCGTGGACAAGTGCTCCCATGCACTCTATGCACATATCGATTCACATCTGATCCTCTATAAGGAATACCATGGTTCGAACACTTCTTTCCCTCATCAAATCCAAACTAGAAATAAAACATTCCAAATCGAAACACTCCCAGTTTAAAAATCCAATACACCAATTTTAAAACAATTTTAAAAGAAACACTTTTCCATTTTAAAACCACTTCCATTTTTAACACACGCTCACATCGACCGAGTTCAAAACGAAACACAATCAACAACAAACCACCAGGACGGGGAACTAGTGCATATGCCTAACTCGGCGGCATGGTGGTGAGCCATATCCCAAGTAAGGTATATCACTAAAAGGACCTTGAACTGGACACCTGGACTCCACATGGGTCACCACCCCATGTGAGGCAACAACATGAACCAGTTCGCCTTCATTATCATCCCTCAAACCATAAAAATCAAAGGCAAAAGACTCAAAACCCAGACTACCCCTGGTTACTCAGGTCTCGTCACGGGCAGTGGTGATCAAGAACCAACCCGTAACCAACCTCCTTAGCCCCGAAAAATCCTATTCTCCTTCTACCAGACATCCCAAATATCAAGGGCCTCCTCTGATACCATTTTGTCATGAACGAGCCCCGGTCGACCCTGAACCGGTCACACGAGCAGGCTCACAGCAAGTCCCGAGGGGCATTCCTGATCCCCCCAGGATGGAAACTAGTGCCGGACATCAAGATTTACCTGTTGGGAACGATTTGTCCCATGAAAAAAAGATAAACAGATAAAAAAACTGATAATAAAGATAAGAAATGGTAGCAGAAAGACAAAAAAAAAGTCGAACATACCTCTTTGTGACCTCCTAGGTCACCACCCAACTCAAAACCATGCTGCCCCAACACTGAACAGCTGAACAAGAAACATGTATGTGAAACTGAACCTGCAACTGTAAAGATATAATTGGTGTGAGAACCGAGATTCTCAGTAGGGATGCCAAGAATAAACCACTGAATCCCACAATTCCCTTTTCCAAAACAGTCCACTGACAAAAGTTTGAAATACATATATGAAAGTAGAGTTTTCACATTTTAAAATATACAACATGTTATTCTCATTTAAAAACCCAACACACGCTAAACACAATTTCCAAATTCATTTTCCATTTTATAAATGAAATCCAAAACAGAAAAATATCAAAGCAGAGCTAGAGTGAAACAAGTAAAAGTACAACTAAAAATAAACCAATGCAAAAAAAAAGTAAACAAAAAATGTAAATAATTCAGCAAACATGGGTAATCTTAAACATCCCTAGAAGACTCTTGGACGTACTCATTTTCAGAACCACCTGCCGGCATATGGTGAAGCTCCGATGTATATAACCAACTGGATTCCCTAACTAACTAATCCAGTGGCAATGCCCACCAGGCCTAACAACAAATCAAGGGGGTACCAACCCGTCTAATCGGGGTTGGTCAGCAATCGTCACTCAATCATCTAAAATACACCCAGGAACCCATGGTGGTTATAATAATACTGTGTAAGTAGGATAGCCCTAGCACGTGTGACTCGTCTCACCGCACTTTCCTACACCAAACACGGACGCTTCCTATACATTCTCCCATGAAGGGTTACCCTAGATAAGAGCACCCCAAATACTCATATATATGCATACATGTTAAATATACAAGGTTCCAACCGGGTCGTCACATCATTCGTTTTTCAAAACCACATTATAAAACACTTGAAGTTGTAAATCAGGCCTCTCATTTTACATAATAAAATGCCTTTATGAAAACATTGCACAAGCTCTTCTAAAACAACTCTAAACACCACTTCTTTTTTAAAATCCAAACGAGCATATACTCATGGATTTCTTTTCAATCCAATTTAATGAACTGCGTGCAGAGGCTCGCATCATTTTGAAAACGAGAATCGCTTATAAAACTACGGATTCGAGAAAAATACCAATTTAATGAGACGCGAATTGATTTCTTCAAACACACTAAGTTCCATAAAACTAACCAACACCGAACAAACAAGTTTCCTAAAATGTTTCCACTAGCAAACACCACTCAAGAAGTCCAACATTACCATTTACAGATAAAGGTGGATAGTTCCAACCATGTTGGAAAGGCATAGACAGGTGCATAAATATAGGAGCATCCAAAAATTCATTTTTAATCAAATATTTCAATAGTAAAGCACTACCATAAGTTAACTATAAACATACTAGAGGTGCGAAACATAATCAAAAATTTAGTTAAGAAAACGCAAGCATTAAATTGTGTAAGATTGGGAGAAAAGGCATGGGAGCACCTAAACATAACCATGGAACCATTTTAATGCTTTTTTTAACACCTTTAACTGCCAAAGAAACACTGTAATAAATAAACTATCAGGATTATATGGGTGAAAATAAAATTTATAAACTAAATGAACCCATGAAAGTGCCTATGGAAAACTTCGAAAAGAGAGAAGGGATGGAAACGCATAACTTGAACAATATTCACACGAAGATTCTTAACTCAAACCACACCCTGCTCATGTGCACGCACTTCAACAAAAGCGCACGCACTTGGAAACGATCTCGACTCCCTGCGATAACTTCCGACACCCAAAATGAGTGCGGCGAAGACCCTCACAAAACCAACAAAATGCCAGGGACTCAAAGACAAAAATGTAACCCAAATAAATACATAAATAAATAAATAAAATGTGCAACAAGACAACAGACGAAGAACATCACCTCAGATGGTGGTGGAAACCCTAAAAACATGCGGCAAGCCGAGATTGCATCCAAAAAAATATTACATACACTGCCAATAAAATAGAAGGAAAATAAAAACACAATAACGATAATAAAATAAACACGTGCGCGATAACAAAACTCTTACTTAGGAAGGTGGTGGCGAACCAAAACGTGCGGTATGACCAAACGCGCCCCGCGAACAACAGCGGACGATCCAAAGTGATTTGAATTTCTTCGCCTTCGATGGCGGAGGCGGGATGCGATCCGACATGACCCGAAACACCCCTCGTGAACCCAACAAGGAGATTCACGGCCACGACGGAGCAACGCGAAGGCGCTGCGCAAAAAGGGATCGAGTTCGTCGCTGCTGGTCGTCGTACGGGCGGGGTCGGGTTCACTGGAAACGTGTCGGGAAGGGTGGTGCGGTGCTGCAAAATATGGGGAACCCATGACGAGGTCTTTCGGACCAGGGAGGAGTGAAATGTGAAGGGTGTCGCACAAAGAGGGGGCAAGTGGGAGGCGAATCTCGGGTTAGGGGAGGCGGGTTCGAACCAAGAGGGGAAGGGGGATCCGACGAGTGGCCAAGGAAGGGTAGACGTGGGGTCCGGGAGCAGCGTCGAGGGGTGGTGTGGCGCGGTCGGTCGGTGAGAGCGGAGGGGGAGCCGGAAGGGACGGCGCGATAGGGGAAGAATCTGGCCGAGGGGGGGGGGGGGTTGCGCGGTGGACAGAGGGGGGGCACTGAATAGATGAGTGGGGAGGAAAATTAGGGTTAGGCTTTCTTTTTATTATTATTTTTTTTCTTATAAGAATAATAATAATAATAATACTAATAATAATTAGTTAATTTTAATAATAATAATTATTATAATCAAAAAATTTATAATTATAAAACCATTTAAAAAAATATAAACACACACACACACATATATATACATATATAGACATATATACCTATATATAAACATATATAAACACACATATATATATATGCACATATAAACATATATACACATATAAACATATATATATACACATAACGTTAAAATAGAAACATATATATACACATATATATTTATTTATTTATTCACTCAACCAACTAATTTAATAACGTTAAAGCTGGATGACCATGCGATAATCGTGCACCATACGGTACCCAAGCGGACTGCAAGTGGGCTGCACGTACCCAAGCGGAAAGCATGTGCCCAAGAAGACTGCGCGTCTTAAACGTACGGTGTTCGCGCACTATCCCAAACCATAAACTCATCCCAATATTAAAAATTAAAACCGGGACTCACCCACAATTACACAAAATCACTCGACGCCAAGAGAAATGAAATAAATAAAATGACTACAAAAATGGGTGTGATAATAGACATGAAGTTTTAGATTATTAATAGTATTAAATAAATTATTACAATATATTTTAGACATGTTTATCAACTTTATTAATTAGAAATGGAAATAAAAACCAATTGAATATAAAATAAGTGTTTTTATTAAAAAACTATAGTTATGCCCACAATGGTATTTTATCATAATAAATTAAATTAATCACTATTGTTGGAAGATATTAATGAAATATATATGTTATATATATAAAAAATATATTTTTAAATTCATACAATAAGGTTTATCAGATTAAGAAAAGAATAAAACCAATACTAAACATAAAAATCTATATACTCTTATAGGCAGCATTGCTGCCTATTGATGGCACACTTGTTTTAAATCATGTTTTTGATAGTTTTATTAAATATATTTGAAAAAATAATCTTTTTCTTTTAATTTTGGTTATAATCTCTCGACTTTGTTTATTTTTTTGTATTTTATGATAAGTTTCATGTTTTGATGAACATTAAAAATTGCATTTTAATTGAAAACATCTCTTTAGTGTAAATTATTTTTGGTGTAATGTTTCATTTTTGATAGGTTTTAAATTATAATTATATCAGTTTTTAATCATCTAATATAATTTAGTTAATTTTAATCCATTATTATTTGAATATATATGTATAAATATTTCAATCTTTTGAACTCTTTTATTTTAAAACTCGTTTTCTGATTTTGTCAATGGGGTTCATTTTAAGTTAATTTTAAATAATTATATGTTTTGAACATTGAAAAATAAATTTAATATTTCTAATTAAATGGTCCAAATTTTTTAAATATTTCCCTTTTATTTTGGGATAATATGAATAGTAACATTAGAATTTTTTCCAAGGTTAAGGGTGAATTGAGTAATTATGGGTAAAAATAATATTATGCATATTAGAAAATCTGCCTAAAACAAAAAAAGTTTATTTTATGAATTATTTTCAACTAAAATCATCCTTGGGATTATTTTATGGCCTCTTGATGAAACTTGGATTACTATATTCCTTTTATAGTATTTTTTGAAAAGGAAAGTAGAATTTCCCATAATTATGTTTTTAAGAAGTGTTAAATTTTTTATATATGGTTATTCAAATGATAACATTGACTGTAAATAGTAATTTTAAATATAAAATTTCTATCTTCATCATGATATTTTATTTTTTATTTTTTATTTATATATAAATAAATTAAAATCTTTCACAATGAAGAAGCAATAATTGTTTTCATAATGGCATATCAAATAAATGTTATTAAAAATATGAAAATAAATAAAATTTGATACAGTTAATGAAATCCAAGAATTTTATCTATTAACTATAAATTTTATGGATGTATTATCATTTTTCAATTCATCATTTTGTTATAATATTTTTAAAAATTCATGTAATGAACAGTGTCAAATTTGTCACTAATGATATTTTAAAATAAATAATATTTTTTAAAATGATATAAAACTCATAAAAATATGAAATTCATCGAATATATTGGGATAAGTTAATAAATGTCATAAATTACCTGTTTAAGGTACTATTGGCATTTTATAGTATATATATTAACCTTAAAAGAGTAAAAATACATGGTGTCACGGTAAGAGTTAAAGGGCTAAAATAATGGTTAAAACTAATGGATAAGGGTAATAATGAGACAAAAAGCTGTATAAAAATAATTGGATAAGATAATTTAGACCCATAATCATCTTATCTTGTAAGTAACTCACTTTTGATCCATTTTTAATTGAAAATTAATTTATATTAATTCAATTTTTTAAGAGTTTCAAAAAGTTCCCCTAACCTCAATTACAAAATGGTACCCCCTATCTCACATTAACACACTACTTTGAGCATTATAGCTTGACCAACACCTGACCATTTATCCTAAAAAAATCATTATTCAATTTTTTTAGGTCTTGGTCTTCCAAAAGACCAACTCTATATCCCTTAAGAAGAGATCTAATGGAAGTCCACCGAAACAAACATATTTGTTTTAACAACTCATTCAAGTTCATTTCATATTCTACATACTCTTCATGTTTTCTTCAATGAAAAACAATAAATCCAATAAAATATATATTTTTATAAGTTATTATGTTAATGGGAAAACTATATTATATGATGTATCCATCCTATGGAAAATGAAAACACCGCAAGTACATACATATTGCGTATTATCTCTACGCCATGGTGTATTCTATTTTTCATTACAACTTTACTTGTATGGATATAATTATAGAAATAATAGATAAAAATATAATTATTATTTCAAATTAATTATGGAAAAATTAATATACCAACCACTTGCTTATCCGTTCATAAAAGTGACTGATACCATTTCTCATGTGTACGCACGTCATACCATCTCCACGACACGATCTGAATCATTTTCCATGTTAACCATTAATGAATGATTACAAAAAAAATTTTAATGATTAAATACGATATTAATGAAATTAATATCATTTTTTATAAGTTTTACACATATACTATGAACATTAATTGAGATTTTCGACAAAAAAATCATGAGATAACATCACAATTAACACGTGAAAAGTAAAATAAATAAAATATTTTCAATAATCAAATGGTAAAATATTATAAGAGGATCATGTATAATATTATAATTATCCTTTTATAAGTTATTTATATTTTTAAATCCACTATAAAGGAGTTTCATACACTTATGGAGGAAATCAGACATAACTTAAGATATTTTTGTCTCGCTTTTATTAATGTGGAGGACATACATTATACACTACTTGTTTCTTATGTTTGGTGTATATACTTCCCAATAATTTATTTTATGACCATTATTATATATATTATGGTATTTTAATATCCATATAATTTCTTTCTTTCATGGGGAATATGATTCTACTAATTATAAAGTGGTAAGGGTTATTTCACAATATCATTATTATTTGATATTGTGTAAGTTTAAGTCTCAATTGGGGAACATTTTTCTTCAATTTCCATGTTTTCTAGAAATTTTTTATAAAAATTACTATTAAAATATAAAATTTAATGTCTTTTTACCCATGTTATACATTTTATAAAATATTTTGAAATAAATATTTGTGTCATTTTCCAAATAGGGAATATTTTTACTTTTGAAACAAAAATATAGATGGAATTTTTTTTACTTATACAGAATGAGCAGATATTTTAACCATTATGAAAACCTAATGTTTTTATGAATCATCTATAATAATAAAAGGTTATTTTCAATGGATATTTTTTCATTTAAAATACTGATACCTTTTAAATAAATTATTTCAATGTAAAAAATGGGTATTTCTCTCAAGAGTTTTCAATAATTTTGTTAGAGTATCTTCATCAATATCGACATCATTTTCTGAATTTTATGCTTAATTTAGGTTGATATATTATGATATTATCACCATATTGTATTAAATTATTTTTTATCAATTTGACTCGAGATGTGATATTTTGATACCATTCACCATATTGCTCAGAATGGTTTGTGTTTAGGTTTACTGAATGGGGAATGTTTTTTACATTTCTTATGTATATATTGTTTATGTCTCACCCATTTAATATGATAAATGTATTGGACTTAGTAAGTTGTGGGAGATTCCCTCTATATCCCCTTAAAGAATCAGAAGGTCTTATGAAACAAATCATATATGCACTCTACCAAGGCCTTTACCATTTATTTTCATATATAGATTTGGTTGAGGAATTAACCATTTTTTGATATTTCTTGGTTGAGGCCTCAATGGTATGTTTCAAATTTTCATAATTATGTATTTCATTATTAAGAGATTTTTTATTGTTATGTAAACAAAATGGGACTAAACCATCTTTTAAAAATATATAACTTTTCATAAATTATTTATTTTACTTTTAAATGATTATTATTTTATTAATAATCAAAAGATATGCATTTTATTTATTTTATGAATTTATAAACCATATAGTTTTCATAATATATTTAGTACTATTCAATCCCTTGAATTTAACAGCTAGTTTATAATGGTAATGTTTAAATAAAGATATTTTAATTGAGTATCATGTTTCGTTCAAACCAATTATTTTGTGAATTGAAGGATATTAAAGAGATTAAATATATTAAAATTAATACATACATCATAAATTCTCTATATTTTATATTCCCATGTATTATTGTTGTTTCATTTCATACATTCTATCGAATACCATGTCTATATTTTAAAATCCTGAGGTGTTACATTATTTTACTGATCAAGCTCTAATATATGTCAATTGAGGATATTTTCATACTATGTTTAATGATAATATTTCTCATTCATATACTTTTGGTCTTTGTCATGGATGCATACATCATTTTGATCCTTTTCTTCCAATTTTAACATTAAATTCACGACACGTATGCACTGCTATTTTAACTAGTTTTAGTTGTTCTTAATATTTTAAATATTTTTTGTGTGTTTTATTTTTGTTTGATTCTATTATATTTGAATGTATGAACTTAGTGGGTAGGTAATACTAACCCTATGAAATAAATTTCTTGTATTTTACCTCAAAGTGAAAATTTAGTTATGTGGTTGTTTCAAATATAGTATAAGGAAGGGGATTGGGATGTTACTTGATTTAGATAAAAGAATGTTTGGTTATTCTGCCATAATAAAAGGATGGTTCTGTGTTTTGTATGAAGGTCAGAAAAGGGAAAGATTTTTTCTGTTCCACTATGGGTTAAAAGGGAAATTATTAAAGGTTCTGACTCCTTTTAAAGGTTAAGTAACAATACTAGTGGTTTTCATACTCTCACATTGAGAGTTCTAAGAGTAGATGTAAGATCATGTTGATCCAAAATATAGTAAAAATTATCATGTTAATATTTTATTTTCACTACATTATTTACACTAATATTAAAAGTTATTAAATTTAATGAAAATATCTATTCACTCTCTACATTAAAATTCAACCCCCTTTCCCATTGATACCATAAACACACACCCATAACATATAACTAAATAAAGTAAATGATATGAATCCTAGATTTTACATGGATCTTCGTAAAGGGAAAATCCATGGAGTATTCACCAAAAATTTACTAATGAAATAGAGAGATCATTATGCACAGTATGTGATTACAAAATTTTGATAAGTCCCTCTACCAAACCGTTGTCTTTTGGTGACCCAGGTTTTACCCGAATGAGACTTAGCTCAATTTTGAGTTTTGGGGTTTTGAGACCTCCTCAGGGGAATAATTGTAAATAGACCCTATCAAAGGACCCATCATAATTAATCCTATGGATCAATTTATTTCTAGGTTTTTTTTACTCTTATACTTATTTCATGTGGAATTGAATCCATTGTTAGGCCTTAGTAAAAATATATATGTATAAAAATATTTTTTTTAACCTATGTATTGGTATTTTTGAGAATTATACTTTTCCTTTTACATGGTACATTTAATGGGAAAATAAAATTGTGGTTTCGTCTAATATATTGCCAATTTTTGTATAAATTATATTCATATCGTGTAGGAATTTTTTTCATTGTAGTATTTACAGATTATTTTAAAAAAGAAATTAGTTATTTAAATTATTCTCATTATTATATTAATTATTTGCTAACTCTAGAAATTATTTATATATAAGAATATTTATATCTAAGACATAATGTATTCTGTATTAACCATAGGTTGGGGAGAGATCTAGTGGTGGGTTTTTTAAAATTAGGTAACTTCTCATCAGATCATTAGTTACATAGGGCACATAATTATAATCTTCAAGGAGTGAACCATTTTTTAAATAGGTATTTTTAACTCATTATTCTATATTATTCATGAATTTACATTGAAAATAATTATTCAATATTGTTTTATCATTTATTGTTTGAGGAATTATTTTATATTTAATTTTTTTAGGATCAATTCTATGGTTCTTGATTCCCCATATACCATTCCATGAATTGTTCTTTTTTGGTTTGATAGAATGTTTCCCGAAACATTCTTTGATAATTCATTAGTGGAACAAAAAAGAGTAGGTAATTATTATCCTCACCTTATATTCTCACAATTATAATACTATTTATATTCTCTATCCCCATATATCTTTTCCCATACCCATTGGATGGAAGTATGGTGGGAGGTTAGTATGATGGAGGATAGAAAAGGCTAAGAAGATGGAGATACAGGGTTGAGGCCGATCACAGGGAAATTACATCAATATATGAAATAGGGGATATGACACCTTAGAGGTCACAAGAATATTTTATTTTGAGCCTTAACAGGGTTAAATTCATGATTTGGAATATTTACAGGTACTATAAGGCTCAATGAGTGTTTTAGGGACTTATATTTGCAACATGGGATGGACCAAATTGTGGCCCAAGCCATGCTAAGCTGGGGAACTACTACCTATGTGAAATGGGTTGGTCCAAAATGATTGTGTCTGGGAATATTCATAGTCATGGGCATAGGGTTTCCTCTTATAGACCATGATTAGAGTAGAAAACTCCATACCATGGTGGAGGGTGTGTTGGATGAAAACATCCATCATTATTTCACTACACCATAGAGGCTCACTGTGTTGGAACACATGGGATTAGTGTGATTTTGGCTACAACATCATGTTGGGTAACACCAAAAAGTGTTGAAAATTATTTAAGAATTCAAAATTAATGATTTGGCCTTTGGTGTTTTAGGAGAATTTACACCTCATAATGAAGGTTAATTTTATTAGTATTTGGGAATTTCTAATGCATCCTAACACCATTATACCCTATATTATGTTATTCATCCTCCTCCTATTTCTATGATTCCAATACAACTAATTATAGTAAGGGTTATGTGTTTAATTACTTATTAAAATAGTGTCTAAGCATTTTTTACTTCTTCTTGAGCTGATAATTATTGATTTAGGATTTTGGGATCTCAAAATCTTCATTTTAAACCACTATTTTTGAAGGATACATTATTTCCAATATTGGATTGGATGGTTTCCTGAGACATAGGTTCATTAACATGAAATATATTATTTTTCTTATATTTTCCTTTGGAACAGATTTTGAAAATTCTTTATTTGAAATCTATGAGTGATATTTCAAGAAATTGATTCTTTGGTGGCATGAAGAATGGTTTTAAATCAATATTGATTTAAAAAATATTTTATGCAGTTTATGTGTTTGATGAAATTACTCAAAGGTGGATTTCACTATAAATGGGCTTCCAAGAGTTGGAATGGTAATTCTTTGACTGATGAAAACTTTTAATAATATTATGGGCATTGGTTACATGAATTTTTAAAGAAGAAAAATTACTTTTGGAACCTTGGGTGCATTGGGTTGTGGACACAAGTGAACTATAATGAGTATAAAACCACCGGGGGTTGTTATTTTGATACAAATAGACTATGGTAGAACTTTTTATAGTTGAGTTAAGATTAATTTATATTAGTGTTCCTTTCATGTCTATGTTATTCATTTCCAAAGGCTAGAAACAATTTGTTCATTGTTTATGTTTTTATTCTTGATTGTATTATTTATTCCTTTATTTATCAATTTTTTATCATTATAGATATGGAATATTTTTTAATAGTACCCTATATGTTATTATTCATGTATATTTTAATATTCTTATGGCTTTGATTATGAAACATTTTAAACGAAAACATTGGATATTTCATTGAAAATGTTTATAAATGAGGCTAATTTTAGATAAAAAATCATTTTAATGCTTCAAATAACGATTTCATAGAGACATACATTTTATGTATTCATGGTGGTATCCAGATGGAATTTTCCTCATATAATTCATATTTCATTAGGTATATGAATATTTGGTTTTTCAGGATATAGGTAAAGAGAAGGGTGTCATGTACCTGGAAAACATAGTCATGGTTGTTGTCTCTTTTGTAGTGGGTTGGGATGGTGGTGATAGATAGTCACATGGAGACTGGGTTTTGGACTTGGACTTATTATGTTTCCTGGATTATCCTTCTTGATTTTTTTATGTCTCATGGTTGTGTACCTTTTCTTCCATGATGTACTCTATCTTCCATCCTTATGTTATTATATAGTATATATGTTATATTGCGTATTTTGGGTGAAATAATTATCACGGTTTAGTATTTTGATACATAAAAGATTGTCACTAGTTTTTGGGGATTGAGAACACACTTCGGTCCTTCTAGAAGGCTATCTTGGGTGACGTTCTAGGTCAATCGGGGTTTATTTGTTACAAAATGGTGACCGACCCATATTTTTTTAGGGTATATTTGGTAGGCATGAGTAGGACCTTTGGAACAATGGTAGTAAATAAGAAAGGGTTCCTAGATAGCTCACATTTTTATTTCAACATGACTTATCATGGTTGGTCAGGAATGTTTCCTCAATGTAGGGATTGATTTTGGGGTCATTTAGATTATCTTACATTTGGGTTTATTTAAATGAACCTCATCAAGTTTTCTATTGGTTTTATTTTTATTTTGAGATGTATTCTAAAGATAAATAGGTGTTATAATTAATGTTTAATAGATAGTTACTCCTAGATGGATCACATAAAATCTAAGAGAATAACTTGTTGTATAAGTCCTATAAGACCCCCCCCCCTCCTCCTCCTAGTTTACCCTACTCTACTAGAAATAGAAATATATACTATTCAATCCCTAGGTCCAAAGGGAGGTCAAATTTTGGAATTGATGGTGAATCATGATTTATATTTTACCAAATAAAATCCAAAAAACATACGAGGTGAAAAAGGGTCCCCAGAGCCTAATTAATATATTGAATGAACAGATAGAATTTTATACTTTTGTATGAATCTATATAACTCTAAGTTTGGATTTTTCACTTCTATGATTGAAGGACCTAAAATAAATAGGATTTTAAATGTTTTGAGTGCCATGTTATAATCGATGACCATGTGGTTGTGTGCGATTTCCTAGTTATTAATCATGATATCCTCAATCTCATTATTATAAAGGATTATATGGCTTATTTTAATGCCCAGATCGATTTTTATTATCATCGGTTTTAGTTTCTACCTTTTGATTGGGTTACTCACTTATTTCAAGGTGAGTGGAATATTATATCATGTAGAGTAAGGCATGTTGTTCTTAATGATGTAATGATCTCATTATAATTATTAGTGATGTTTTTTGACATCATAAACCAACATTTAAGTTTTCTACTTCTTACTGTAGTGGATGAGTAAAATATGGTTTTTCATGATGATTTTTCAAGGTTACCAACCTAGAGAGAGGATAGATTTATTTTCGACCAACTTCTTTGGATGATATCTATCTCTTTTACATATTATCGTATGGAGCCCGTTGAGTGGAAGGAATATATTGTTCAGACTGAGGATCTTAATTTCAGAAGATTTATTCATTAAATATTTTAATGTTGGTATTTTTCTTTTCTCTAAAAAATAAGTTAGTCGGAATCCTATGAAATTTGGTTGAGCATTTGAAGCATAATCAGATTATTGTTAAGAAAATGTATAAGGTTACTTGGATTAATGATCTTTTTTATCAACTCATGAGATCTTCATCGTTTTCTAAGATTGATATGAGATTGGGGTACAAATAACAAAGACTATTTAGAGGAGTATATTCCTAATAAGACTTTTAATAGTAAGTATGAACATTACGAGTATTTGATCTTTCCATTTTTTCTTTATAACACTCTAATAGATTTTTTGTATTTGACAAATCAAATCTTTCATTAGTTCATGAAATCAATCATGGTTGTTATTTTTGGATTATATTTTGGTGTATTCAAATACAAAGGAAGAATAATGTGATAAAATAGATATAGTTTTGAAAAGTATGAAAGAATATCATCTATATAGAACTCTTTCTAAATGTTAGTTTTTGATCTAAGAATTGAAGTTTCTAGGATATATTAATTCTAAGAAAAGAAACTCAATGGATTCATAAAAGATTCTGGTGTTGATATCATGGGAGAAATCTAAAATATTTCTTGATATTGGGATATTCTTGGGTTTTTTGATATTACAATTGTTTTGTTGGGGATATGACCAAGATTGATTATCCAATGATAGATTTGGAGCCACTATCTCATTAGATAGTTGTTTACTAAATATTTAGATCATAAGATCCTATAGTATATTTTTAACCAGAGGAATATAAACCAATGATATAAATGTCAGGTTGATTATCTTAATACTATTAATTTTGATTTTCCATGCACACCATAAAATGGAAATGTTCCCACTGCTGCATTGAGCAGGAAAGTGTTGACCCATGCATATAAGGAATCAATGGAAGAATTGTATTTGATGAGTCTTCTTATATGGATGTACTTGGATGTGAAGGAAACTATTGGTAAGGTATGTTTGGATGGACTAGATGATGATTCTTCATTTTATAATCATATTCTTCTGGGATAAGAAACAAACAAAAAAATTTAGTGTCGTAGTAAAATATTATTTGGTGGAGATACCTCATGTGATTGTTAATGATATCTTAATGGTTTCTTGTTGTTTTGAGGTAGTTTAGTAATTTTGATAACTCTTAGGTAGGATTTTGATGATATTGGGCATCAATCCTATTAGAGTATACAAATTAATACTAACAATATGTATAATGAATTTATATTTTAGTATTGGTGGTCATGGATAAGGTATTCAATTGTGAACATTGTATCAAAATGCCTTACCTACTAAAAGATTATGGTGGATCACTAGAAACCTACCAGTTTATTGCAGCCTTTACCCATTCTGGTATGGATGTAGGATGAGATATCCATAAACATTATTCCCAGTTTAACATGGAAACCATGTTAGAATGAAGTGATTTGGGTGATCATAGATCTAATTAAGAAATCAATCATTTTATTTCGTAAGGAGTTGATTAAAGAGGAAGATATATGGCACTTTTATTTTTTAATGACATTAATTCTCCATGGATTTCCTTATACTGCTATTTCAAATAGATATCCATGTTTTATATAATAATTTATAGTGGTTTATAAGAGGAAATGGGTATCCAATTGAATATAAGAAAAACATACCACCCTCATATGGTTAGAGAAATGGAGCGACATGTTCAAATTCTTAAGGATATGCTTTGGGAAAGTGTTCCTGACTTAAATGGTTATTGGGAAAAGAAACATTTCATTATTTATTCCACCTATAAATATATTTATCGATAATTAATTAAAATATAACCTTTTGAATCATTGTATGGATATCAATATTTATATCATTTATGTTGAGTGGAAATGATAGAATGATCATTGGTTGGACAGATACTTCTCTGGGAGAAGATGGGAAAATATTATTGATCCAAAAGTAGTTAGTGAGTGCACCGAGCTTCCATAAATATTTTATAGACCATCATTTTCTTATATTGGAATTTTTTGTATTTGTTCAAGTTTTTCTCCTATTTCACCGTCATTTTGTGACACCGCCATTTGAGAAGGAAAGGTAATATGGAACTATGATTTATTAGAAATTTTGAGATCACCAAATATATTTGAAAGGTATCATATTAGTTAAACTTAATATATCCCTTGAAAATAATTCATGGAATGTTTCATGTTTTCTATCTAAGTTGGTATCAACCAGAAACTCCTAATGTAATTTAATGGAAATATATTGTTCTTAAGTTCAACACCTTAGTGTTTCACTTACCATTTTGGATTGTGGAAGGCTATAATAAGGTACTGTGTTGCGAAAAAATTCTTATATACCATTTACTATGGGATGTTTTTGGTGATATCCATGAGATATGGGAGGATGAAGCATTGATGATACAACAGTGTCCTTATCTATTTGTGAGTACAGAACCATAAGTTCTTTATAAGCATATAAAGTGGAATGGTGGAGATAAATTTGACACACTATGGGTCACATGTATGTTTTATTTCAATATTTTAATTGGTTAAATTCATAATAGGGAATTTTGGGAGGTTATTGGTGTCTTAAAGAGAGATTTTGGTACTTCTCTATATAACACAAGATAGACCACATCATTTTCTAAGTCATGTTGATACTGGTAATGATTGGGAACATCCAAAATAGTAGTGGTTGTGAATAGTTTCAGGTGTGGGATGATGAGGGTCTTCCTGTGTACCATAGCCAATGTTTTCATTGCCATGTCATGTTAGATGTAATGGTGGTCCAAAACGACCATAGTTTTTATAGAATGCTAAAGAGAGTCACCATTTTTGGACTCCGGGTCTTAGTGTTAGAAAGACCATCATGTAATGGTGGGTAACACCATGCTATGGTGTTGTTTTTTTAATAATTATAAATTATTAATTCATTAACAAATCATTTAGGGTATGTTAGTCCTCTTAATGAAGGAATTTTTCATTATAAATATTGGATGTTTAATACATCTTATAGAATTTTTACCTTCTATTAATCCATTATTCCTCTACTTCTTACAAGGGTTCTGATGTAGCTAGTTATAGGAATTTTATTTTTGGAATCATTCCTTATTCAAATAGCATCTTAGGGTATTTTCCTCATTCCTGGTCTTTTTCTTGTTCAGTTTGGCTCCTAGGAACATAAAATCTTCGCTTTTAATCACTTTTTCCCATGGTAACTAGATTTCCTCATTTGGTGAGGTAGGTGTCTCGATACAATATTATTTTCTCATATCATACATTATTGTTTCTTTATTCTCCATTGGATTGTCTTATGAAAATGGTTGATCTGATATCTATAAGTACTATTTGGTAAAATTGATTTTTTGTGGCATGGAAAATGGTTTTAAATTTGATTTACACTCATTATTTCTTTAATGAAACTTCTCAAAATCTATTTTGACTATAAAATGGTATTTTAAGCATGAGGCCACTAATTATTTTAATAGGGAACATATTTTATAAAATTCTGATCGTGGGATAAATGAATTCTTTGAAAAAAATAGTACATTAGGAAACATGTGTGTGTTAGGTTATCTACATATGAAAATTGTAGTGAGCATTAAACCACTATGATTTATAATTGTGATAGTAATAGTAAATTTCATGAATTAGTGTTATTAGAATCATGATATTTTTTCTTAGTGTTCCTATCGTTTCCTATTCACATATTTTTATAGTCTAGATCCAATTTTTTCTTTATTATTTTATTTATTATTTATGGTATTATACATTCTTTATTTTATCAATTGTTTATCTTCTGAGATATAGATACATTTTAACCATAGATCATGATGTTTTTATTCATATATTTCATATTATTGTATATTTGATTATGAAATGTTTTAAAGGAAAAAAAATGATGCTCTAAAACATCATTTTGAATCAACATTAGTTTTATTTATAGAACTAAATGTTATGTGATGATAGAAATTGTATAGATTCATGGAGGTATCCGACTATGTGATTATCTCAAAACATATATATATATATGGGTATATAAATACTCACTTTTCTAGGGTAAAAGTAACTTTAAGGGTGTAATATAACTTTAAGACATCTCATGGTTTATGTCACCTTAATAGTGGGTTGCGATAATGGTGATGGATGGCCATATAGAGACATGGGTTTGGTCATGGATTTGTTTTATTTCTAGGATTATCCGTTAGTATTGTTTTGTTATGTCTGATGTTTTTGTACCATTTTTCTCACAATATAATTTTTTATCAATATATTTTTATATATAAGAAATGTTATGTAGTTTTCTTAATGTGAAATTGTTCCCATGGGTTAATATATTAATTCCTATGTTCGTGTCTTCATCATATAGTGATCATGAATTCTCTTTATAACATTTACAACAGGGGTGAAAACTTAGGTAAACCCTTGTTAGTTCATTATTAGCATTATGGTTGTCTTCCCTCTATGGTGTGAAGTGATCCATTCAGCATCATATCCAACATTAGTGAAAATGGTGATATATTTTATTGTAAATGATGTTGGTGAAGGCATAGTTGGCCACCATCATGGAATGTGTGGATAAAGGGATAATATCTTGTATGGGATAATAGGTTACATGGTAGTGTCACATTTATGGGAAATGTGGTTTGGATTTCAATAGGAATCATACCATTGGGTTGGTCCAACATTCATTCAAGGTGGTGACTAATCCAGGCAGATGGTCTAGTCTAATAAGCAAGCATTATAGACCTAGACTTGTATTCCCAACCCATGGGCCTGGTCTATCCGGTTTTTGAGTGAGTTGTGTCCACCCATCCATGTGTAGTCATTCATGTGGACAACACAAACCCATTATCTTCCACGATTGTTGAATCCATGATCATGGGGTGCAATAATCCCACTACAACTTGCAACATGTCACACACTAAGGGTCTTCCATGTGTCCCTATTTTTAACTTAGTTTGAATATTTTAAACTTACACACCATGAATTCTTTTTTAGAAAATAAAAAATTTACCCTAATTATTTTTTAGGTAAATCTAGATGCTTTAGTATGTTCAATCATTTGAAGAATTTTTTGGGGTGGAAACCCTTCCTGGTTATGTTATTGTGTTAGGGTATGAGTTTCCCCATAACTCATAGGTATAAATGTTAAATGGATGGGTTTGGTGATGTAATTAAAGCCAACCTAGGATTGATCTTAGTCAATCTTGAACCTAAAAAAACTCACATATCAAATGGGTGGATTTATCCAACCCACCCAAACCTTTAGCATATGTGATAAAGTATGTGGGAAACCAACATTACTAAATATTTTTATATTTTTTCAATTTGTAATTATATTTTTTAGACCTAAAATGACTAAATTTAATCCCATGATTCTAGTAATTTATCAAAAATTTAAATAAATGATCAAAAAATAATAGTATAAAAATCCATTAAATAATGACCTTTTTCATGTTAATATATCATTGATAGAAATATAAGAAAAAATATAATTTTCTATAAACCTCCATCCTTTGTAGCCACTCTGGTCCTCCTACCATCATGGATTACCCTCCCGCACTAAACTCTAGTTCCTGATGGGTAATGTTATGGGTTTGGATAGAGGTGGGCAACATGCCACATAAGGCAAGGTGATGAGTAAGGGAGGTGTTTTGTCGATGTAGGAGGGAAAGAGGATTAGGTTATAAATAAATGGAGATATGTAGGGTCTCAAGGTACAGAGTTTATTTAGGGGTAGTTGATTGGGAATGGCATGGTCATGATGGTGTGTCAGATCTGGCACTGGATGGGATGAAATTAAGAAGGATAATATGGGTCATTGTGCTTCTTTAGGGAGACATTAAGGATACTTTGAGGATAAAATAAAATTTAATATAGTGGAGAGTGGCATGGAGGTATAAATATGAATTTATTAGAAATAATATTGAAGTATTTATGTGTGGTATTTTTATAGAACCACGGTGTATCAAAAGCCTCTTGACTTGGAAAAATGAGGGCTAACATGAATGTTTTTTAATTAAAATTACAAACTCACTAGCTAACACATATTTTCATCGGTTTATCTACAAAATTTAGACATATCAGTTTTTTATATATTAGCATAACTAAATTAAAAATAATTTTTGTTATGAAATATATGCCTCCCCAACCCCACCTAGCCTTCAGGCCCGCATCTCATTTTACATTTCATTTCTTGGGTAGGGTTAGCCATTGCCTTCCAAAACATACTTGTGGAATAGGATCCTATGCCTATGCATAAATTAGGTTCCATTTTTTCAACAAAATTATTGGGGTTGGTATCCTCTACCTATGAAGTCAACATTCCACCCATCAAAGAGAATATTTGGGGTTGATATCCTCCACTGGAGTCAATATACCCCCCATAAAAATGGTTATGGGATTATTTACAATAGTTACATTGAGGTTACATTGGATTATCAGAATCCTTAGTTCATATACCTGATCAGTGGTAAGATTTTAATGGGATATAGATTTAAGTACTCCATCAACTAAATAGAATACTTCATCAATTCCATATTGGATTATAATGGTGGTGTGGTAGTTATAAAGTCTATACATTATATATTTCTTCATCACTTTTAACTATACTTCACAACATGGGTTTTAGTTGATATAAGTTATATATATATATATTGACATCATGATTTATGGATTATTTTTTTAATAATATTCCCTATTAGTGCATGTGGCAAGGATCAAGGATTAGATATATGATGTTCAGGACTTCTCTGAGTTCTTAATAATAATATTTTTAGGGGATATATAGACTATAAATTCATGTTTTCATCCTATTCACTCACTTATCTTAGTGTTTTTGGGGTAACAATTTTCTTTTATTTTTACTTTTTGGTTTCAAGTAATCCTACTTAGTATGTTTATACACACCCATCCATGGTCCTTGTTCCCATGTGAGTTTTGTTTATAAAACCCATACATAGGTTCAAATATGGTATTGGTAGATGTGTAGAAGATGTATATTATCTATATTTGATGCATAGTGATGCTTGGAAACACATGATGTAGCACAGTGTCTATATATAGTTTCAGTGAATATTTATTCTATAGATTATTCAGAAAGTACTCAAAACAAATAGTATCTTTCCTATGTATTTTATCTTTAAATTTTAAAGTAATATAAAATTAATATATATTTTTTATTTTCATTTTTTAAATTCTACTTAGATTTTTTTTCATTCTTTTATCATGTATAATTAGGTTATTAAAATATATATTATACAGGTTTATTGGTTATTTTATTATTTAGAGATATATTTTTGTTGCTTGTTGATATAGACAAAGGCCTCCCATATTTTGTTATATGCCTACTTGGAGCTAGTCACCATCACCAAACCTATTTGTGATAGGATTGGGGTTGAACTCTCAGCAATACACTAACCCAATTGGGTCTCGAGTGTGATAGGTATTGTCAGAGTTCTACCATAATGTTTTGTCATAGGGAATTTTTTTGAGCCAATAGTAATGTGAGGACTGGTTTGGGAACTTATAGAGATGATTTTAAGGTGGTGTTGAGTTTTTTATCATACTAGGGATACTAGAATTGATGCAACGACTAGTCTACCCTTTCACACATACTCTAATAACCTATTTGTAGAATAAAAACATTGAGGCATAATATTAGGGTATAATAAGGTTAGTGAAGGCATCATACCATAGTTATATATAATCATTCATTTTATTATTGTGTTAGATCATCCAGATATTCTATGACCCTTATCAGGTCATCCAAAAAAATTATTAGGTGTTACCCATGATATCTAGATTATATTTAATAGATTACCATGATGATGATGTGCATGTAGTTGGTCCTATCAGAATCAAATAGTTTGCAATTTTCCATTGTTTTCAAAGATTTGATTGAGATATATTCCTTCTCCATGATCTTTTGTACTTTTTGTATCCATTTTTCTCAGTGAATATTATTCTTCTAAAGAATATGATAGTTCACAATGTGTTAGATGAGGCTAACTATAGGATAGATATGTTTCATGTGTTACGATGATAGAAAACACATGGATTTAGGAGGTGAATCATATCCATATCCAACAAATAATTGGACGGATTATGAGGCTCATGTTTCTATCTAACATTTACCTTTTCTAACCTGATGAATATTCTTACATTGATCACCCTACATGGAATAGTTCTCTATTTGTGGGGAATTTTTTTCTTGAAGTCATGATGGGATTACTCTACTATAGTTAGAGTTTGATCCCTTATTAAAGATAAATATTTATCTGAGGGTATTGGACACTCTATAAAGAAATATGAAAATGTTTAAGTATAGGTCATGGACTGTGGATCTCATTAGGTTTTTCCCTGAACATTTTTAAGGGTGAATTGTTTTGGATCTCAATATTTTAGAAGAACACGTTAGAGGAATATTTATAGAGTTGTGGTAGTGTATTCAATGAAAACTAACATTTTTGAATACCCCTCATTGAGAAATAGTAGTTAAATATTCTTGGCAGTAATTAACTCTTTTATAGGGAGAAGGTTATAATTTCAACTAATGAAGGATAGAGTGGCACATTGGATATATATCCATGAAGAATATAACATTAAGACTATATAACTATCTAGTATTGGACCAGTTTCCTAACAAGAAGATTTTTTGTGGTAGATCTAGTAGTGAGAAATCATTCTGAGATAGATGGTGAATTAGTCTTCTCCCACAAACACCACATTAGGTTTTTTCTTATCTTCGGTAGTGCTCTAGAAGTTATAGTTGTGGGAAGTTATGTGCATTATATGGTTATGGTTAGGTGCTCATAGATATATTTTATAGTATGGTTTGTTTCAAGATTATAAAGAACCTCTTACTATATGAAATATGTGTGATTTATTCTTTCTACTTTAAATTTTTTAGAGTATGAGATTCTATTAGAACTCATATCCAAACCCTTTTCAACTATAAAGTTTCAAATGATGGAGAGCATCCTTCACTCACCTCTACTGTTGATGTGATATCATTGTATTTAGTGGTGGGGTAAGTGAGTTGAAGTTCAAACAAGGTTTAAATTTCTAATATGATCAAATAATCATGAATTAAAGTTCCTTTATAATAAGTGGACTCCAAATTGTTTAGTAAGGATCTTGTCATTATGGGTGTGTCGAGTTAGATAAACCACTTAAAGACGAAGTCAATTACCCACCTTGTGTTACGGATGGATTTATGTGTTATGTTTATGTATTTGAATTTCACATTTATTAAATGTGAAATAAATAATGAATACATCGAAATGGTGACACATGGTTGACCCTTGGTAGGAGACCTTAGTATGCATTATCTTATAGTCATTGGTTTGAATCTAAGTATTGTCCAATGAGATTATGAACTCCTTTTTGAAATTTATAGAACTTATAGATGTATTAATTCATAAAATATATTAATGGAAGGTAATATTTATAATATAAGGTATTTCATTAGTTCTTCAAATAGGGTTTCAATTGTGTAGTAACCTCTTCTGTTATAAGTCCAAGATTCATTGAGTAGTGTTGGTTTTTTTACATTAAAGTCTTTGAAATTGTTGAGGTTTTTGTTGTATATCTATAGTATGGTATTTGATGCTTCTAACTATGGACACTTTGTTTGGATGATGTGTGTAACACCCCGAGCTTCCACGATACGCTTCTCTTTCAATAATGCAATAGCTTGCATTGTACGCAAGTTTGAGATTCTAACACACCGCGACCAATCAAAATAGCCATTATGAATAGTAATACCCACTTTTTGAAATTATATATATTTTATATTTCAAAATGGACTTCATTTTTGGATTCGGAATATCAAAATTAGCCTATGTTGAATTTTTGGTATTTTTCTCAGAACTTCCAATTTTTTATGAATAGTGAAAAATACTTAAAAACAACTTTTTTAATCAAACTAATTTATAGTGATAAATTATACTATTGAGTGGTTTTAAAGTTTAATTATAATATATTTTTACCATTTTATCCAATGGTGGTCATTAGAATTAATTTCACTTTGAAATTGGACATAAACAATTGTCAATCTTTTAAAATATATTATTTCTTAAAAACACGCTATTTGTTGTGACAGCATGAATTAATTATAAAATTAATTAATGAAACTTATATGTTTTTAATTTTGTAAAATATACATAATTTTTGAATTCGGAATCTCATTTATATCTTAGGGTGAAATTTTGGCATTGTTCTGAAAAACTTCAATTTTTGATGAATAGTGAAACCACTATGTGGTAGTTAAAAAACTGATTTTTCATTTAAATGAAACATTACCACTTCTGTGATTTTATTTTCAAAAATCCAACATAAATGGTTCTCATTAGGAAGTAAAATGTGGTTCAATGGGATTAAAATAATGTTTTGGTGAATAGTAACATTTAAGTTTAATTAATCGCGATTAAAGGTAATTAGTGAAATTTAAGGTAAAAATGATATTATAAAAATATTAAAATACCTTTACACTTGTCCTACCCCTATTGGATGAGTCATGGCCGACCAAGAAAATCCATGGGTCAACTTGGGGACCCCATGGAGCCACTTTGGTAGGAAAATGACATTAAAAACTTTTAATTTAATGTTAAAATAAAAATGTCACAAACATGAGTTGTTTTACTAAAACAATTTTTAAATGGGGTTATACAAGCCATATTTTTTACTATAAATATTCATTAGAAAGATAACAAGATTTCCTACATCATGATATTTTTTTTATAATTTGTAGACATTAAATAAATTAAATTATTTATGACACCATGATGATTGAGCGATTACCTCATTAATTAATGATTTAAATAAAATAAAAAGATAATGTAAACTCTAAGACTTAAACTTGTAAAAAACCTATTGGATGAGTATATTTCTAACCATTATCACCTTATCCTAGAAATATATAAGTTTGGGACCTTTAAAATCCGAAACTCATTATATAATAAAGTAACATTTCAATCTTTCCAAGAGTGCCCCTCCTCTCCTCTTATAAAAGGCCCCCACCACTACCACCTAGGTCACACATTCAAAGCCTTTTGGCTCGGCCAAACTCTGCCCAAATACTCTCTAAACTTCCCTCCTTTACTCATAGAAGACTCAATTTGGGCATAATTCTTCCCAATGAATCCTTTGGCTCAAATCAAAAAGAGTTACCCAATTTTAAGGTAATGTCTTCTCTTATGTTATTTGGTTTATTTTGCTTCTCCAACCCATTAAAATCTTTTTATTAATTTATTTTGTAACAACAACAGTATTCTCAATATACTAGGATGTTTTTATAAGAAGTATTCGAGCTAAAATTACACACACCTACATCTAATGGTTAAGGGACATACTGTTTCTGTGGATGGCGAATTTCTGCCTCACGAAACGATGATTGTTCAATCTTCTTTTAACACCTCTCATGGTGGGCATTATGATGACACTATTTTTAAATATTATATATATTATGTTTTTGTTTTCCTTTTGATTCTATATTTTTCATTTATGGCATACCTTTATGATTTCCATTATGGGTAAACGTGATAATTTCATTTTATGAAGTGCGGACTACCGCCCCCTCAAAATGATTTGAATCATTAATGTCATATATGGGATGTATAAAGGATGGAGTAAATAGTATTATACATTATATTATACTGTAATTATATTATACCTTTATATAATTATATTTTTATTCCATTAAATACAAAATATAAATCAAAGTAGTGTTCATGCGTACGTACGGCTTACCGTCTCCATGAACGGTGCATTTCATTTCTTACCTCTAAATATTATGTAATATTATAAATGCATGTATATACTGGATATATATGATATATATGATATCTAAATTAGGAATATAATTCTGGATATTATGGATATTTCACCACATTAACAACTTGTAATTATAAGAAGGTTATTTTTGACTAATGTACCAAAGATTGACAAAATGACGGTTATTAACTTAAATAATTACATAATGTTCATAACATGGTAATAAGTGATATAAAAGGAATAATGAACATGTAAAGGGTTCTTAAGAAAAAAAATTAACTCCAGTTTATTATTCAGGAGGTTAAAGAACGATCGAGTCAAGTCGAACATGAGGTAAGGGAACTTCTTAACCCAATTTCCATTCTTTGGGTTAATCTCCTACTTTCAAATTATTTCATGATATTATTATGTCCTATCTTGTATATGTACTTTCTTTATGTGTGCTTATAGTTCATACACATAATAGATCTATTTTATTTTAAAAATGATCTTTTTAAGGACTTCGTCTCAAACTCCTTTCATTGAGGCATATTTGGTTTTATACACAACTTTAATTTATACGGGGTATAAACCCCTTTGACTTTTACTTTTATTCAAAAGGAATCTTTTTATACGAAGCATTTTTACTAAACGAAAAAAGGAATGTTTTTTCTTATGTATGCGGCGACAACGACTTCTCCGCCGTCATGACTACTATTTGAGTTTCGGCTTCCTCAAGAAGCCATCACTTTGTTTAAAAGAAAAATAAATACCATGTTTTAATTTTATTTTATTTTGGTATTGAAAATGGTTTTGATAAAGTTTTTATTATATCAATGTGTTTTATTGATATCTTGTGATTGAAGTGTGAAAATCTTATGTTTCCTTTATGCATGTTTTATGTGATAGAATTATGTTATGGTTTATGATATGTTTAAACCTGTTCATATGAGGAATGCATTGGACTTAATAAGTGACGGGTGGAGCCGGCTATAGCTCCTCGATGCATCGGCAGGTCTCATGAGACAAACTAGTGTCTTGGCACGAGTCCTTGATAAAATCTTATTTGTAGTCTTGGCACGAGGCTTTGGCTACATGGTTATGATAGTCTGGAATTATGCATTCCATCATTATGAAAGTGGTTATTGATATTGTGTGTGATTATTTGACTAGTATAATATCCATGTGAATAAGTAAATGGCATTATTTAATTTAATTTTTTCCATATTATTCTGAAGTTCATGTTTAAGAAGGCTTTTGTTTTAGTTATACATTGCATTAAATGTTAATGTTTATTTATGAAAGCTTCCGCAATATTGTTATCCTTACTGATCATCTGAGCTCACCCCTTTTAATGTTTTAATATTTTCCAGGATGTGAAGAAGTATTTTATGAATGACCTACACGGATAGTCAGAAGAGGATATGAGTGTAGACTATAGAGACTTTGTTATTGTAGTTTTTCACTTTATGATGTAATGTAACATTTATGAATGTTTCTAGTTTTTTTAAAGTGACATGAACTGGAAAACCAGTTCCTGTCGAGGGAATTTATTAAATCAAAAGGTTATAAAGGAAATTCCAGGTGCAATATGATTACACCATCACAAAGTTAAAGAAACAATTCAGGATTAACAATGAAGAATATAAAAGTGAAAGTGTAGTTTCCAGACCTTCTCTTTACTTCATGAGAAAACCCTTCTTTTCCAGTAGAGATTGCATAAAATCTAGAGCACACAGAGGAGGCATCCAACCTTCAAGTTGAGGATTCTCAACATCAAAAAACAATCCTCCTCTTTTTCGAAAGTACAACACCAAAATCAAGTTAGCTAGAGAAGCATATCCCAGGAAGTGAGCAGAAAAAACAGATTAGACATTAGAGTCCTTGCCCATTTGAAATCTGCTTGTGTCAAATAAGAATAGGCAGCCCGAGATCTCTATAAAGGGAAGCACCTTCTGACAAAAGTCAAAATTTCTATCCTAAGCTCCAACGCAAGATATCGGAAACATCATGCATGTGGCTGACAAGCATACCACATAATAACACTTAAAAATAACCATAAATCATCCAAAATGAATCATGCTGTAGAACATCAAGAGAAAGCAGACTAATCATCATCTATAGAACCACTTTAAGCTGAAAAGCTACAGGCTATCAAGATAATTCAGAACCAGAATTCCAATCAGTATCCAAATATACTAAACATACGTCATCCAAAAGCACATGTGTTGTTCATTTCAGTAAGAGGGAATCTCGGTTCCATGTCATATCATGTGCAATCAATAAAACAATCAGTCCAAGAAACAGTAGATTAACAGCAACCAGAAATAAGGTAACTTCAGAAAACATTCAAATCAAAACACTATAACCAAGGAGATGAAAGAACCAGCTCAATGGAGAATAAGACTAGAACAATATCAACCAATCTGGGGCAACATCTAGTAGCTCAATCAGTTACCTAATGAGCAAAAAACCATGATAATGTCCATCTACCCACGGAATTTTGTAAATGAGATCCTCAGGCAAGGAGGAATAGATGTATAGTAGTCCACCTTCCAAACAACATCTCCAGTGCATAGCTCTCAGGATCAGCAGAAGGACTTCAAAAAATGGGGGCAAGATCCTCAAAAAACATTGCATCAGAATACAAATAGGATCCCTTTTGCTCCAAAGAGAATTTCAGACATCAATTGAAGAGGAAAAGACCATCAGTCAGTGAATCCATGTTTCATGCCTTCTCAGAGAATCCAGAATCACTTTAGGCAGCATGACAGCAAAGGAATGAAGAAGAACAAGAAAATGCTTTGGAGAAATCCCTAAAACAGATCTATCAAGACAATAGTAAATTTCAAATCCAGTCTTCATAGGGAAAAAATATCATCCAACAGGAAAGCAAGAGCAGAAGTGAATCTAAGCTTGATATTAGACTTCTGAAACAAGATCAGTTTAAGAAATCTTTCCTGATTCATTCATTGAATATTTCCTCCTTTGCAGCCAAATAGGCTCTCTTAGTGATCTCCCATTTCCTAAAAGAATTATATAGGATTTCATCACTGAGTCCCACCGAAGAATCAGGATCTTCAAAAGCTGGCATATTATGTTTATCAACCCTTTCAGTTTGTTTATCCTTCTCTACCTGTTGATTTGTAATAGGTGAAGATACATTCTTTCTAGCAATGTCCAAGGAACGAGTGACAATAGTCCTCTCCACATGTGAAAAATCCCTGCGTTTTTTAGGATTGGGTTTAATAAACCCATTTGCATCCACTATTGGTTTCTTACCTTTCCTGACCATGTCCCTTAGGTATTTCTCCTCAATATTAGTATATTTATCTTCCTCATCACTTTGTGAGAGACTATCTTCATACGCATCACACCTCTCCTTTTCCTCATCTTCCTGAGTGCCTTCTTTTATTTGCGTTGTCGACATTTCTTCAAGTGAGGGTGAGGGACTATAATGGACATTTTCATTCACCACAGTGGGTGAAATCTCCTTCTCGCCCATATCCAGAGAGGAACATTCATGATCCCCCCGGGTGAGCAAAGAATCACAATGTTCTGGATGCACATTAGAAGTCTCGGGGACATCCTTATCAATAGGAGTCACAATCTCATCAGTAGGGTTTGATTTAAGAGGATCCGAGTTTATTTTAGCATTAGCTTTTTTCTACACAAACTGCCTTGCAACGAGGGTGAAGTGGTTCAAATTTTTTAGACTCACATTCCTCCATAGAATGACCCACTTTGTAGAAGCAATTACAATAAGGTGGAACATTTTCAAATACCACCTCTTGAGAATAACCTTTATCACCATTCTGGAGACAAAATCTAGAAGGAAATGCTTGTTATATATCAATCTCAGTGCAGATCCTAGCAACTGAGGGATGAGATAAGTTCAAGGTGGAAGAATATAATCTAATCGGAGTGCCAAAAATACTTGCAGTGGCAGTTAGAGCACGCTGCTTAAAGAGATGTAGAGGCAAACCTGGGAAACCGATCCAAATTGGAGCATTAGGGGGCTCAAAACCTATTTCAAAATCTGGGGACCACTTGAAGACCTTCATAGTTGCACCCCCAAAAGACCATGAACCTCGAATCCAAAATCGGTAATAGTCTTCATCCAAGGAGAACCGAAACATGACATTTAGAGAGTTCAGAAGTCCAGTCTGAAGTTTGTAAAACCTATGTTCTCAAGTGTTTTGCATAAGAAGAACAAAGAAGGGCGATTTTTGATAAAGCGGCCTACAAGAACAAATCGAAGGTCTGAATTAAGATCGTGTACCTCATCTTTGGAGAAATAAATCGCCGATAGACCTCTGTGTCTGTAGGTTTTTTGAGAAAAAAAACATGAGGCCTTCGATTCTGTGCGTGGGATTCTACCTGAGACCACGTCTGCGAAGGATCTCTCATCTTGGAACCCTTCATCAACAAAGTTAGGGTTAACACTTATATCGCCTGAGAGCGTCGCCTTCATCCCGCCTTCCCTTCTTTATGAATGTGTTTATTGTTTCCAAGGATACTAAACTAATCGGTCTTTCGAGACTTGATCTTCTGTGATCATGCCGATGTTACGTAATAATGCACTGACTCGGGGTAACTGGGATAAGGGCGTTACAGTTTGTATCAGAGGCAGTTTAGTGCTAACCTTGGAAGCTAGATTTATAAAAACACTGATTAGAGCACATAGCCATAAGATAGACATTGAGGATTCGTATAGAATAACTTCCTAGAATTTTGTTGTTATAGAGATTTTGTGAGTTTTCTGAGCAATACATCCTTGTATAGATACGAGAAGGTAGAGGCGGCTCTAGCACAGATGTACCTAGGGGTAAAACTCGAAAACACCACTTTCAGCTAGACTTGAATGGGAATTGGTGCATGACAACGGTCCTTGCTGCACTCTTGGTTACGATACTCCCGAGGGATATGCTTAGGATAATTCTCATTTTCTTTACAAACCATTATGAAGGGTTTATGAGTATATACTTCCTCAAAGAAAAAATTTCTTTTTTTGATTATATATTATATCCATAAATAGTTCAATTTATGTTAAGTGTTTTACAAGTATGGAATTATGTATTTTGATTCATAAACTAATCTAGTTTATTCCATTGTTTATAAATGGCGCCTACTGGGAGGAATGGAAACCGTATAAATGCATGCACTCCATGTAGGGATTGCCCTCCTGCTCAAGATAATTATTGTGGAGCTGAAGATACAACTGGTGATGATCACCTTATCACCATACTCGGAAAACTCACTCAGATTATGAATAATAACCTTACTCATATGGAGCACCCTGATCCACAATGTGGAGGATCAATGTTATATCGTTTCATGAGCCAAAAACTGCCAACATTTAATGGGGTTACAAATCCATTAGTAGCTGAGCAATGGATAAACTCCTTAGAGAAAATATTCCACGCCTTGGGGAGTAGCGAAAGGGAGAAGGTTGTCATGGCAGTTTACTGGCTCACTGGAGATGCCGATCAATGGTGGTCGTTGATTTAAAACACGAAATAAGATGAATAAGTATCTAATATGGAATGGAGGGACTTCAAAGTTCTTTTATTAGAAAAATACTTTCCTCGTGACCATCGATAAGATATGGAAAGGCAATTTATGAGTCTGAGACAAAAGGAGGATGAGAATGTCACAAAGTATGAGGATAACTTTACAAGGATAGCAAGGCATGCTGCAGATTATGTACATAACCCAAGAAGTAAGATTGATCATTTCTTTTATGGGTTAAAACCATTTCTCTGTCGAGCATTAGTCTCACAAACCTTCTCATCATACGAAGATATTGTCTCATGTGCTATCAAGACAGAAAAGGAATTCTCTAAATCTTATGACAATAAAGTAAAGCAAGAGAAGAAGAGAATGGTGGAACAAGAGATAGATAAAGGGACAAAGGAAAATAAGGATTTTCCATTATGCGATAATTGTGGGAAGAATCACCCCGGTACTTGCCTAAAAGGAATGGGAGTTTGTTATAAATGTGTAGAAAAAGGTCACCAGGCTTGTGATTTATAGGGAAAGAAAAAGGCTATCAATGTTGAATGATACAATTGTTGGGAAATGGGGCATTATGAAAATGAATGTCGTAAGAATCAGGGAAACTTACCTTAGAAAAGGCCAAGGGATCGAGGACAATCTTATGCTGTTACTACAGTTGAAGTGGAATAATTAATGTATTGGTGCTTTTGGACTCAAGCATTATATTCTGGTTATAAGGATAACGTGATATATATATATATATAAGGATTGTACTATAGTACATGTTGTTTTCATTAAGGATTTAATATGATGAAGGTAATAATATTTTTAGTATGTGACAATAAGAGAAACGTTACTTTGTTTGGGGAATCTGGTGTTACAATTGATTTTGGAATTTAGAGACCTTTTAGAGAAAGTCTTGATAGAGGTATTTTGGATAACTATAATGGTTGGAATGAATTAAGTTGAACTTTGGATAGTATTGTTTAACATTAAAACATTTCTGAAGATTATTTTTGGAATACTATAATACTATACATTCTGGAAAAGGACAACCTGCAGGTTGGGGGATAACCCGTCGCGTCGGACAAAGCTGCAGGAATCGAACCCACAACCATAGTGAAACTGGCCTTTATTACCTACCACTAGCCTACACGAAGTCCCTGATTATTACAAAATAGTTTTCCTAATCTAAATGGTATGAGTTAATATTTGGAACCTTGTACGATTAGGATAAATATGATATTTTTGAGTTATATTATCTTTTTGAGTGAAAGATGGGTTTGCGGTAAAAACTTATTAAAGAATGAAAAGTCTACATGACAAGTATGTATATTTCCTTACGTTCTTAGTAAATCCCCTAAATAAATTCCTCAACATTATGAAAGGTAACTTAAAACAAAAACATTGTCGGTTAACTTTTCCAACTGAGGAATCAATGATCGTTTAACCAATCACAAGTTTGTGATTTTCTTATAGTTAACTTTCTCCTAACCCAGTTTTCTACAACTATCCATCATACCTTGATGGTTTGTTTTTCTTCCATGTCCATATTTTCATATAATCCTAGTATGGTCTATCTCGGGTGACCTTTGTACTTCTCTTTCTTTCTTTTAATGTTATATTTTTATTAACCCTATTTCCGATGTGGGTTTTCCACAAAAGTATTTTCTATTTTCAAACTTTTATTTTCAATGAAAAATTTTAAAATTGTGAGGACGCAATTTATTGACGGAGAGGATAATGTAACACCCTGAGCTTCCACAATACGCTTCTCTTTCAATAATGCAATAGCTTGCATTGTACGCAAGTTCGAGATTCTAACACACTGCGACCAATAAAAATAGCCATTATGAATATTAATAACCACTTTTTGAAATTATATATATTTTATATTTCAAAATGGACTTCATTTTTGGATTCGGAATATCTAAATTAGCCTATGTTGAATTTTGGTATTTTTCTAAGAACTTCCAATTTTTTATGAAGAGTGAAAAATACTTAAAAAAACGTTTTTAATCAAAATAATTTATAGTGATAAATTATAATATTGAGTGGTTTTAAAGTGTAATTAGAATATATTTTTACCATTTTATCCAATGGTGGTCATTAAATTTAATTTCACTTTGAAATTGGACATAAACAATTGTCAATATTTTGATATATATTATTTCTTAAAAACACGCTATTTGTTGTGATAGTAGGAATTAATTATAAAATTAATTAATGCAACTTATATGTTTGGAATTTTGTAAAATATACATCATTTTTGAATTCGGAATATCAATTATAGCTTAGGGTGAAATTTTGGCATTGTTCTAAAAAACTTCAATTTTTGATGAATAGTGAAACCACTACGTGGTAGTTAAAAAACTGATTTTTCGATTAAATGAAACATTACCACTTCTGTGATTTGATTTTCAAAAATCCGAAATACACGGTTTTAATTAAGAAGTAAAATGTTGTAACAACTACAGATTTTATAAGATACATTCTTTTTAATTTCATTCATATCTTCTATTGTACGACACACCAAGATTATCTTGCACTATACGCAACACCGTATTAGCTTGCAGTATACGCAACACTTTTATTGGCTCTTGTTACACACAATTTCAAGTTCATTTGATAGAAGTTATTCTACGCAATATTGAGTGTATATATATATATATATATATTCAATTTATAAATAAAATATGGTTGGATTCTATTATACGCAACAACAAAGGAGTCGTGCACTACACGCAACCCTGACTTGGCTTGCATTACACGCAATCACGGCCTTCCTCGATAGCGTGTCTTGTACGCAACACCGGGTTTTACTAAACAACGATATATTATTATAATATTGTTATGAACTAGATTTTATGAATAGTGTTAACTAAATTTTTAATTTTATAACATTATTATTCATCTTACACATTTCTAGAACATGGTATAAGAACAAAATAAATTTTTCGGGGAAAATAGGTATTTTTCAAAAAATGCAGTTTTACCACCTTTTGATGGCGCACCCACTTTAAATCTAGTATTTGACATGTTTATATGTTCAATTTGACAAAATTAAATTCTTATTTTGAATCAGGATATAAAAATTTACATTAGATAATGTTTTGATATTTTTCTGATAACTTTCATATTTTAATGAATAGTAAAAACACGCTATATTTTAATTAAAAACAATTTTTTTCATCGTAATATCTTATGTGGTTAAATTATAATATTTAATGGTTTTAAAGTATAAATAGAATATATTTTTACCATTTAATATAATTTATGTCATTAGCATTGATTTTACTATGAATTCGTAGGTTAAATCAATTCAATCTTTTGCAATGTTTTAAAGAAAAACCCGTTTTCTTTCGACAACGGGATTAATTTTAATTTAATTTCTGCATATTTTGTGTATTGAATTTGGAAAAATGGATTACCTATTTGGAATCAGTGGGTCCAAATTATGTTAATAAGCTACTTTTTATTTTTGGGCATTGTGAATAGTAACTACGGTAAATTTTATTTACTATAGTTAAAGGTAAATCTGGTAATTAAGGGTAAATATAAGATTATAAAATTACCCTAACACTTGGAAAAATTCTATTGGATGGATAAAGGTAGACCCATATAACCTAAGGGTTGGATTAGATTTATTTTATGGACTTTTGTCCATGAAAATAATTTAATTATTATTAAAACCAAAGAATGTGACAACATGTCACTTTCTTAAATATTATCAGTATAATAATTTTAATTTAGTGATAAACTTCATGAAACTTCGAACATGATAATTCTCCAGAAATATAATACAATTATCTACATCATAGAAATTTATTTAGTATTTTTAGGGATTAAATAATTATCATTTATTATGACACAAAGATGTTGCAGTAATTGTCTTATTAATAAAATATTGACATTATTGATGTTATAAATGCCCAAATAAATGTAATTTGAGACTTTTTATGACTTACATTAATTTTATAGGTTAATATGACATGTTATTGTGGATATAAGTAACTTGGTTATAACTTATCATTCTGTTATAAATTTCATAAAAATCATGTACCAAATAGTGTCAAAATTGACATAAATTAGTTTTTAAAACAAATATTAAATTATTAATTGTTATTTAATTCTTAAAAATCTAGGGTTCGGCAAAATGACTTAGATAAGGATAGATTTATTAATAATAAACAACTTGGGGTTCGTTTGTCTTGTTAGGATAAGTTTATTAACCATATAGTGTAAGAAAACAAAAAGACGCGGTAAAAGTTAAATTATTTAACTTAGAGTTAAATCTAATTGATAAGGATAAAATAATAAACTAAACTTGTCTAAATCCTATTGGATGAGAGGATTTAGACCCATACCCACTTTATCTTCGAAATAAGACCCTTTGGAACCATTATAAAGCGAATTTGACCTTAATATAAAATAATATTTTGAGATTTTCCTAAGGTGCCCCTCTCCTCCCTTGTAAAAGGGCACCTCCTCCCTCTCCTCCTCACACCAATTTGAGCATTCAAGCTCGGCCAACCCCTGCCAAAATCTCTTCTCCAATTCCCTAGTATCATCCTAGAGGTCCTGGTCTTCTTCAAAGACCATCCTTAGTTCATTAAGTGGAGGTTAAGTGAAGGCTTGTCAAAAAGAGGTAATATCCATTACCGATCTTTTTCAATTTCTTTCTTCTTCAACTTCTTCTTCATTAGTTATTTCATGATAAAGTAATAACATAAGTATTTCTTATATACTGATATGTTATTATAAATATGAAACAGCTCTAATTAACCTTCTAACCATCCTATGGAAAAAGGAAATCACTGCGCGTGCGTACGTACGGAATACCGTCTCCACGCCGTGGTGTAATCTATTTTCCGCCACCACCTTAATTGGATGGGTATAATGGTGTAATGAGTAACTATATATGATTATTATAAAGTTATATTGATACTTAAATAGTATACATACACTTAAACACAATTCCACGACCATGGGAATGATATCGTCGCTCGTGCATACGTACGGACTACCGTCTCCACGACGCGATGAGATTCATTCTCCACATTAACCATTCATGAATGATTATAAAGTATATATAATGAATAATAATGAAATATATGACATGTTAAATCTACTGGATTTATGTATATATATATATGTATTCCATCTACTTACTTCCATTCAAGACAACAAGGAAAGGAAAACAGCGTTCATGCGTACGTACGGACTACCGTCTCCATGAACGGTGTGTTTCATTTCATTTTTCTGTCTATTATATATATATATATACTGAATATATATGATATATAAATCATGTTTTATATTCTGGAAGTAATTAAATCATGATATAAGTAATAATAATGTCAAGAACAACAAGTCCAAACACCTACGATAAAGGAAACGATTTTACCCAAAACGCTTCTTTAACATGGAATTTACAAAAGAACGGGTAATATAAAGTCATAAGTGAACCATATATGATATCATAACTTTGAATATGATTCTGTAATAAGTTAATGACATTATTTAAATCATTATACAGGAGGTTCGGATACGTACAAAGCATATCGGACATAAGGTAAGGGAAATATCACAATCTCATTTTTATCCGAGATTGTTTATACTTTAATATTTACTGGGGTGTATTTTATCATACACATCCATTTTTCCTCAATATGTAATATTATTTACATTCAACTACAATTGTTTAAATCCTATTTTACCCTTCAGTGAGTTTTTAGTAAAAGATATAAAAGGAATCTTTTGTCATTTTTCGTACGAGGTACTTTTTTGACTTTCCCGACAAAAGTACGAAGAATGTTTTTTTAACTTATACGGAATAAATGGATTTTTTAAAACATTATTTCCAAGAATCTTCCTTTACAAGTTTTCAAGTTTATTTTTAATCAACTTCTTTTAGTTTAAAATTGTATGACATGTTAAGAAAGGGAAATGTTTTTGAAGTAGAAAGGATATTTTCCTCAAGAATGAAGTTCAAGTGTTTTATCAAAATTATTTTCCATCTAAGATAATAAAGGTTTCTTTTTCTATCCCTATTATTACATGGATTTGATTATGTTGTGATGGAAATATTTTTATGAATTCTTTTATCTTATATGAATTGTTTTATAATGTCACGATGTTTAAAGATTCCCATTTTTATTACATGGGTTATGCAATGATGTATGATTTATGATTTTGGGGCACACATAAGAATGGTATCATTATGAGATGCGTGGGACCTATATCTCCCTCCAATTCATTGGGTAAAGATTTTATATCTCATGAGATAGACATGGCTGGAATAGTAGGTTATACCGGTTCAGTGAAACAGGACTGAAACGAGGGTGACTCGGTTCAGAAATGGACTTTGTCCACTAAGATAGTCTTGGCAATGAGTCTTGACTAATAAGAAATGATTCTCTTTGATTATCTGTGTATGCCACAAAGATTCATGTTTTATGTTATGATTATTGGGATTTCATTTCACTACTATGATTTATCCCATTTAATGATATTATGATCTCTTTTGCAGGTTAAGATTTCCAAAATTTATGTTCTTATGTATATGATGTGATTGATATTTCTTTTGTTTACCCTTACTGAGTATTTGAGCTCACCCTTTTGTATGTTTTATTTTCCCCAGGATATAATAAAAGGTTTTAGGTAAGATCAAAAAAGGGGAAGATATTTATGGGAGATGTTTAAGATCTTTCACCATGATTATAAGATTACGTTCCGAGTTTCCAAAGACACTAAACTATTACGGTCCTTGTGTGTGTGTTTTTGTTATGTAATAAGTATTCCGCAAAAGTAATGTAATGTCCTTGTATGTTAAGCTCGGGTCTCTATAGTTGGTATCAGAGGAAAGGTTTAGTCAACCTTTGGAAGCTAGGATGCAAAAAACGTTACTGAGATCCCTAGATATATTTCTAAGGTATGTCTAGGGATGTACCTAAGGATAAGTATACGTATAGGATATAGTCCTAGAACTATGGTAATGATCATAGAATTTAACCTAAGATGTTAGATATTGAGGATACTCCCCCTTTACTATGTTGTTTTCCCTAGCATGATTTTTGCCTCTCACACTATTCTTTTTGGGTTTTAGACGATGGCTGGAGCCCGAAGGTACCGTGTTGATCAATGCAATGGACAATGCAATGATTGTCCTCCTGAACAAACAAATGTTATGGGAGATGGAGTGAAAAATCTTATTGCTATACTTACACAAGCTATGAATCATTCTGGACTTCCAAATGAACAGAGAAGGGAACAATATTCTATTGAGTCCTTCATGTGGCAACGTCGACCTTCTTTCAGTGGGTCTTCTGATCAACTTGTTGCTGAACAATGGATAAGTACTACTGAAAAGTTATTTTCAGTTCTTCAATGTTCTGAACATGATAAAGTCATCTTAGCAGTATATCGTTTGGTAGGTGAAGCTGATCAATGGTGGAATCTTATCAAGAATACTAGGCCAAGAGATGAAATTGAGTCCATGGAATGGGACGAGTTCAAGAACTTATTTTTCAATTAGTACTACCCTCGTATTCTTCAGACAAAGATGGAGAATGAGTTTCATGAACTAAAGCAAAATGATGATGAATCCGTTGGTATATACGAAGCGAATTTTACAAGGCTTGCAAGGTATGCATCTGGATTTATCATCCAACCTGAAAGTAAAGTTGATCGATTCTTCAGTAGCTTAAAACCAAGTCTTTGAAGGGCATTATCTATAAGAGACTTCAGTATCTATGAAGAAATTGTGCGTTGTGCTGTCAAGGTAGAAATGGATGTTGGTGTTACTTATCCATCTCAAAGTTTTGACAAGAAACGAAAGAAGGAGTTCAAGGAGAAATCTCAGAATAATGGTGAAAAAAAGATGAATGTTTCCTTATGCACAAAGTGTGGAAAGAAGCATGGTGGAGATTGTCTTAAAGGGACTAGAAAATGTTTTAAGTGTGGAAAATAAGGTCATCGAGCAGCTGAGTGTCGAAGTAATGGAAAAATGGTTTCTAATGATGTGAATAAAGCAAACACTGCAGAGAACGCACCACCAACACTTCAATGCTTCAAGTGCAAGGAAATGGGGCATTATGCTAATAAATTCCCTAATCCAAGGGTTAGTGATGATCGACATGAGCAACCACTTAAGGCAAGGGACAAAGGGAAGTCACATGCGATCACCATTGGCGATGTTGAATATGACAACGATGTGGTGGAATGAATAAGTGTTTATGTAATGGGATTCCAAAATAATGTTGTATCATGGAGTATTGGAATATTTATGTATTGGTCTAATGTGGTATTCAAAGTGATTGAGTTATTTTTGGAAATATGATGATATGCGCATAATGAAGGGAAAACGAGAAAATGAAATGTTTAATAGTATTCACGAGCTCATGATTGATATAAGGACTAAGTGATATCATGGTTTGAGTATATAGAATTTTGAGGATTTTGGTATGTGGAAAGTGTTAACTTTTAACTGCATTCAAGTTTTCACTATGGTTCAATGGGTATGCATTTTTTTAAGAGAATACATGTTTAATGTATTCACGTGATTGGAATGTGACCAACAATATATATATATGGGGGATAAATGATGGTATTCACATGCTTGGTTGATGACATTTCAAGTAATCGTTTTCTTTATACTATGAGCTTGGACCGAAGTATTTTAGATAAGCCTAAATATTGGAATGGATTATGTTGGAAATATGCTAAGTATTGTTTAAGGATAGATTTTTTTTTCGATATTACTGATGGGATTTTATAGTAATGTAGTTTTAGAAAAAGGACAACCTGCAGGACGGGCGACAGCCCATCGCGTCGGACAAGGTTGTGGGAATCGAACCCACAACCGAAGTGTGACTAGCCTTTATCGCCTACCACTGGCCTACAGGAAGTCCCTGTTTAGTAGAAACTAGTTTTATTATATTAAGGAGTATGATATATGAAGTATAAGTCCATTTTAAGAACTATATAAGATTAATCTCACTATAGATGGACTTATGTATTTTTTTTGATAACTTTTTTAACCTTTTGTTTGAGACAGATGGAATGACCCATCATTCTATCTCATGATCTGCTAACACATCACAAATGACAAATTCAACTTCATTTCTTTAAGATATGAAGTGGAAATTGTCCAAAGAATGACAAACGGTGAGACTATACCAAAATCACGAAAGTATTTCTTCTGATTCCAATTTCATCATCTTTAGGGAAATGATCTTGAAAAACCAAAAAATGTTGTCCTACTGCCCTTATAACCGATGAATCAGATGGTACTCTAGATAATCACAAATCTATGGCTTTGTGATTGTTGGCTTTTTCATAGCCATGTTCTCTACCACTCTCCATCAGAACATGATGGTTAGATTTCTCTTCCATATCCATATTTTCACCTATGTGGAAACCCAGTGATATGTTTATTTGGGTAACCGTTACGTTTCATACTTTTGTTTTTAAATATTGGTTTTGGTATTTCTTTTTACGATGTGGGTTTCTATTAAAGAAACTTTGGAATAGTAAACCATTTATAACCCCGACAAATTTCGAGGGCGAAATTCATTTTAAGGGGGGTAGAATGTAACAACCCCAGATTTTATAAGATGCATTCTTTTTTATTTCATTCATATCTTCTATTGTACGACACAACAAGATTATCTTGCGCTATATGCAACATCGTATTAGCTTGCAGTATACACAAAACTTTTCTTGGCTCTTGTTACACACAATTTCAAGTTCGTTTGATAGAAGTTTTTCTACGCAAATTTGAGTGTATATATATATATATATTCAATGTATAAATAAAATATGGTAGGATTCTATTATACGCAACAACAAAGGAGTCGTGCACTACACGCAACCCTGACTTGGCTTGCATTACATGCAATCGCAACCTTCCTCGATAGCGTGTCTTGTACGCAAAACCGGGTTTTACTAAACAATGATATATTATTATAATATTGTTATGAACTAGCCGTTATGAATAGTGTTAACTAAATTTTTAATTTTATAAAATTATTATTCATCTTACACATTTCTAGAACATGGTATAAGAACAAAATAAATTTTTCGGGTAAAATAAGTATTTTTCAAAAAATGCAGTTTTACCACCTTTTGATGGCGCACCCACTTTAAATCTAGTTTTTGACATGTTTATATGTTCAATTTGACAAAATAAAATTCTTCTTTTGAATAAGGATATAAAAATTTACATTAGATAAAGTTTTGATATTTTTCCGATAACTTTCATTTTTAATGAATAGTAAAAACACGTTGTATTTTAATTAAAAAATATTTTTTTCACCGTAAAATATTATGTGGTTAAATTATAATATTGAATGGTTTTAAAGTATAAATAGAATATATTTTTACCATTTAATATAATTTATATCATTATAATTGATTTTACCTTGAATTCGTAGGTTAAATCAATTCAATCTTTTGCAATGTTTTAAAGAAAAACCCGTTTTCTTTCGACAACGGGATTAATTTTATTTTAATTTCTGCATATTTTGTGTATTTAATTTTGAAAAATGGATTCCATATTTGGAATCAGTGGGTCCAAATTATGTTAATAAGCTACTTTTTATTTTTGGGCATTGTGAATAGTAACTACGGTAAATTTTATTTACTATAGTTAAAGGTAAATTGGGTAATTAAGGGTAAATATAAGATTATAAAATTACCCTAACACTTTGAAAAATCCTATTGGATGGCTAAAGGTATACCCATATAACCTAAGGGTCGGATTAGATTTATTTTATGGACTTTTTTCCATGAAAATAATTTAATTATTATTAAAACCAAAGAATGTGACAACATGTCACTTTCTTAAATCTTATATGTATAATAATTTTAATTTAGTGATAAACTTCATGAAACGTCAAACATGAATAGTATCCAGAAATATAATACAATTATCTACATCATAGGAATTTATTTATAATTTTTAGGGATTAAATAATTATCATTTATTATGACACAAAGATGATGCAGTAATTGTCTTATTAATGAAATATTGACATAGTTGATGTTATAAATGCCCAAATAAATTTAATTTGAGACTTTATATGACTTAAATTAATTTTATAGGTTAATATGACATGTTATTGTTGATATAAGTAACTTGGCTATAACTTATAATTCTGTTATGAATTTCATAAAAATCATGTACCAAATAGTGTCAAAATTGACATAAATTAGTTTTTAAAAAAAATATTATATTATTAATTGTTATTTAATTTATAAAAATATAAGGTTCGTCCAAATGACTTATATAAGGATATATATATATATTAATAATATACAACTTGGGGTTCTTTTTCCTTGTTAGGGTAAGTTTATTAACCATATAGTGTAAGAAAACAAAAAGACACGGTAAAAGTTATATTATTTAACTTAGAGTTAAATCTAATTGATAAGGTTAAAATAATAACCTAAACTTGTCTAAATCCTATCGGATTAGAGGATTTAGACCCATCCCCACTTTATCTTCAAAATAATACCCTTTGGACCATTATAAACCGAATTTGACTTTAATATAAAATCATATTTTGAGATTTTCCTAAGGTGCCCCTCTCCTCCCTTATAAAAGGGCACCTCCTCCCTCTCCTCCTCACACCAATTTGAGCATTCAAGCTCGGACAACCCCTGCCAAAATCTATTCTCCACTTCACTAGTATCATCCTAGAGGTCATGGTCTTCTTCAAAGACCATCCTTAGTTCTTTAAGTGGAGGTTAAGTGAAGGCGCGTCAAAAAGAGGTAATATCCATTACCGATCTTTTTCAATTTCTTTCTTCTTCAACTTATTCTTCTTTAGTTTTTTAATGATAAAGTAATAACATCAGTATTTATTATATACTGATATGTTATTATAAATATGAAACAACTCTAATTAACCTTATATCCATCCTACGGAAAAAGGAAATCACCGCGCGTGCGTACGTACGGAATACCGTCTCCACGCCGTGGTGTAATCTATTTTCCGCCACCACCTTAATTGGAAGGGTATAATGGTGTAATGAGTAACTATATATGATTATTATAAAGTTATATTGATACTGAAATAGTATACATACACTTCAACACAATTCCACGACCATGGGAACGATATCATTGCTCGTGCGTACGTACGGACTACCGTCTCCACGACGCGATGAGATTCATTCTCCACATTAACCATTCATGAATGATTAAAAAGTATATATAATGAATAATAATGAAATATATGACATGTTAAATCTACTGTATTTATGTATATATATATATATATATATCTATGTCATCTACTTACTTCCATTCAAGACAATAAGGAAAGGAAAACAGCGTTCATGCGTACGTACGGACTACCGTCTCCATGAACGGTGTGTTTCATTTCATTTATCCATCTATTATATATATATATATATACTGAATATATATGATATATAAATCATGTTTTATATTCTGGAAGTAATTAAATCATGATATAAGTAATAATAATGTCAAGAACAACAAGTCCAAACACCTACGATAAATGAAACGATTTTACCCAAAATGCTTATTTAACATGGAATTTACAAAAGAACGGGTAATATAAAGTCATAAGTGAACCATATATGATATCATAACAATGAATATGATTCTGTAATAATTTAATGACATTATTTAAATCATTATACAGGAGGTTCGGATACATACAAAGCATATCGGACATAAGGTAAGGGAAATATCACAATCTCATTTTTATCCGTGATTGTTTATACTTTAGTATTTACTGGGGTGTATTTTACCATCCACATCCATGTTTCATAAATATGTAATATTATTTCCATTCACCTACAATCTTTTAAATCCTAATTTACCCTTCGGTGAGTTTTTAGTAAAAGATATGAAAGGAATCTTTTGTCGTTTTTCGTACGAGGTACTTTTTTGACTTTCCCGACAAAAGTACGAAGAATGTTTTTTTAACTTATACGGCATGAATGGATTTTTAAAACGTTATTTCCAAGAATCTTACTTTAAAAATTTTCAAGTTTATTTTTAATAAACTTCTTTTAGTTTAAAATTGTATGACATGTTAAGAAAGGAAAATGTTTTTGAAGTAGAAAGGATATTTTCCTCAAGAATGAAGTTCACGTGTTTTATCAAAATTATTTTCCATCTAAGATAATAAAGGGTTCTTTTTCTATCCCTTATATTACATGGATTTGATTATGTTGTGATGGAAATATTTTTATGAATTCTTTTATCTTTTATGAATTGTTTTATACTGTCACGATGTTTAAAGATTCCCATTTTTATTACATGGGTTATGCAATGATGTATGATTTATGATTTTGTGGCACACATAATAATGGTATCATTATGAGATGGGTGGGACCTATATCTCCCTCCAATGCATTGGGTAAAGATTTTATATCTCATGAGATAGACATTGCTAGAATGGTAGGTTATACCGGTTCAGTGAAACAGGACTGAAACGAGGGTGACTCAGTTCAGAAATGGACTTTTTCCACTAAGATAGTCTTGGCAATGATTATTGACTAATAAGAAATGATTATCTATGATTATGTGTGTATTCCACAAAGTTTCATGTTTTAAGTTATGATTATTGGGATTTCATTTCACTACTATGATTTATCCCATGTTATGATATTATGATCTCTTTTGCAGGTTAAGATTTCCAAAAGTTATGTTCTTATGTATATGATGTGATTGATATTTCTTTTGTTTACCCTTACTGAGCATTTGAGCTCACCCTTTTGTATGTTTTATTTTCTCCAAGATATAAAGAAAGGTTTTAGGTAAGATCAAAAAAGGGAAACATCTTTATGGGAGATGTTGATGATCTTTCACCATGATTAGAAGATTACGTTCCAAGTTTCAAAAGACACTATACTATTACGGTCCTTGTGTGTGTGTTTTTGTTATGTAATAAGTATTCCGAAAAAGTAATGTAATGTCCTTTTACGTTAAGCTCGGGTCTCTACAAATGTGGTTCAATGGGATTAAAAGAAATTTTTGGTGAATAGTAACTTTTAAGTTTAATTAATCGCGATTAAAGGTAATTCTTGAAATTTAAGGTAAAAATGATATTATAAAAATATTAAAATACATTTACACATGTCCTGACCTTATTGGATGAGTCATGGCCGACCAAGACAATCCATTGGTCAACTTGGGGACCCCATGGAGCCACGTTGGTATGAAAATGACATTAAAAACTTTTTATTTAATATTAAAATAAAAATGTCACTAACATGAGTTGTTTTACTAAAACAATTTTTAAATGGGGTTATACAAGTCATATTTTTTACTATAAATATTAATTAAAAAGATAAAAAGATTTCATACATCATGATAATTTTTTTTATAATTTTTATACCTTAAGTAAATTAAATTATTGATGACACCATTATGATGCAGCGATTACCTCATTAATTAACGATTTAAAAAAAATAAACAGGTAATGTAAAATCTAAGACTTACACTTGTCAAAAACCTATTGGATGAGTATATTTAGAACTATTATCACCTTATCCTAGAAATATATAAGTTTGGGACCTTTAAAATCCGAATCTCATTATATAATAAAGTAACATTTCAATCTTTCCAAGAGTGCCCCTCCTCTCCTCTTATAAAAGGCCCCCACCACTACCACCTTACTCACACCTTCAAAGCCTTTTGTCTCGGCCAACCTCTGCCCAAATACTCTTTCAAATTCCCTCTCTTACTCCTAGAATCCTCACATTGAGCAGAATTCTTCCCAAGGAAGCCTTTGGATCAAATCAAAAAGAGTTACCCAATTTTAAGGTAATGTCTTCTCTTATGTTATTTGTTTTATTTTGCTTCTCCAACCCCTTAATCTCTTTTTATTAATTTCTTTTGTAACAAAAACAGTATCCTAAATATACTAGGATGTTTTTATAAGAATTATTAGACCTACACTTACACACACCTACATCTAATTGTTAAAGAACATACTGTTTTTGTGGATGGCGAATTTCTGCCTCACGAAACAATGATTGTTCAATCTTCTTTTAACACCTCTCATGGTGGACATTATGATGACACTATTTTTATATATGATATATATTATGTTTTTGTTTTCCTTATGATTCTGTATTTTTCATTTATGGCATACCTTTATGATTTCCATTATGGGTAAACGCGATAATTTCTTTTTAGGAAGTGCGGACTACCGCCCCCTCAAAGTGATTTGAATCATAAATGCCATATGTGGAATGTATAAATGATGGAGTAAATGGTATTATACATTATATTATACTGGAATTATAGTATACCTTTATAAAATTATAATTTCATTCCATTAAATATGAAATAGAAATTGAAGTAGCGTTCATGCGTGCGTACGGCTTACTGTCTCCATGAACAGTGCATTTCATTTCTTACCTCTAAATGTTATGTAATATTATAAATGCATGTATATACTGGATATATATGATATATATGATATCTAAATCAGGAATATAATTCGGGATATTATGGATATTTCACCACATGAACAACTTGTAATTATAAGAAGGTTATTTTTGACTCAAGTACCAAAGATCGACAAAATGACTGTTATTAACTTAAATAATTACATAATGTTCATAACATGTTAATAAGTTAAATAAAAGGAATAATGAACTTGTAAGAGGTTCTTAAGAAAAAATAAATTAACTCCAGTTTATTATTCAGGAGGTTAATGAACGACCGAGTCAAGTCGGACATGAGGTAAGGGAACTTCTTAACCCAATTTCCATTCTTTGGGTTAATCTCCTACTTTCAAATTATGTCATGATATTATTATGTCCTATCTTGTAGTTGTACTCTCCTTATGTGTACTTATAGTGAATACACATAATAGATCTATTTTATTTTAAAAATGATCTTTGTAGGGACTTCGTCTCAATATCCTTTCATTGAGGCATATTTGGTTTTATACACAACTTTCATTTATATGGGGTATAAACCTCTTTGACTTTTACTTTTATTCAAAAGGAATCTTTTTATACGAAGCGTTTTTACTAAACGAAAAAAGGAATGATTTTTATTACGTATGCGGCGACAACGACCTCTCCGCCGCCGTGACTATTATTTGAGTTTCGGCTTCCTCTATAAGCCATAACTTTGTTTAAATGAAAAATAAATACCATGCTTTACTTTTTTTTATTTTGGTATTGAAAATGGTTTTGATAAAGTTTTTATTATATCAATGTGTTGTATTGATATCTTGTGATTGAAGTGTGTAAATATTATATTTCTTTTATGCATGTTTTATCTGATACAATTATGTTATGTTTTATGATATGTTTAAACCTGTTCATATGAGGAATGAATTGGACTTAATAAGTGACGGGTGGAGCCAGCTATAGCTCCTCGATGCATCGATAGGTCTCATGAGACAAACTAGTTTCTTGGCACGAGGCCTTGACAAAATCTTATTTGTAGTCTTGGAACGAGGCTTTGGCTACGTGGTTATGATAGTCTAGCATTATGCATTCCATCATTATGAAAGTGGTTATTGATATTGCATGTGATTATTAGACTAGTAGAATATCCATATGAATAAGTAAATGGCATTATTTAATTTTATTGTTGCCATATTACGTCGAATTTCATGTTTAGAAAGGCTTTTGTTTTAGTTATACATTGCCTTAAATGTTAATGTTTATTTATAAAAGCTTCCACAATATTATTATCCTTACTGATCATCTGAGCTCACCCCTTTGAATGTTTTAATATTTTCCAGGATGTGAAGAAGTATTTTATGAATGACCTGTAGGGATAGTCATAAGACGATATTATTGTAGACTATGGAGAATTTGTTATTTTAGTTTTTCACTTTATGATGTAATGTAACATTTATGAATGTGTCTATAGTTTCCAAGGCTACTAAACTAATCTTTCTTTCGAGACTTGATCTTTTGTGATCATGCCGATGTTACGTAATAATGCACCGACTTTGGGTATCTGCGGTCGGGGCGTTACAATGTGGGAGTTGAAATAATAGATAAATCATAAGTAATTGAATCTAAATTATAAAGGGAGTCTACGTTCAAATTAAATTGATGGTGGTGGACATTCACACATCCCTTGTGTGAGAGATCCCAACAATAGTGATTTTAATTTTTCAGTATTGTATTAATAGAAGTTCTGAAGGGGTATAATTTATGGGTTTTCTTGAAATTGGGGAACACGTCACCCATTTTTTCAATTGGAAATTAGAATTCTCTTTATAGATATATTAAATATCATAATAGTCATCCAACATGGGTACCATTGTAGCAGAGAATAAACCTCCGATTTGGAATCTCTTGTGGATCTATATGGGTGTACCCATCATATAGAAACTTGTGATATATGATTAAGGATGAGGTTATCTCCTAAGGTTGTGAATTTCTCTCATTAATGCAAGTGTTATATTTTCTGTATGGAGCCAGTATATTAGATTTATCTAAATGGTCATGACTATATGATTCATATTGTCTTGTATTGGGACACCCAAAGGGTAGTGGTGTGATGTGGAGAATTATGATGAGATTGGTGATGTTATTGGTGTAGCAACATGTCACCCGATTTCAAGTACATACATCTATTTATTTTGACCATATTTTTTTATACATTTTCAAATAATTTTTTGTGACTTTTGGATAATTTTATTTTTTTCTCAACCTCTACATAGTTTCTGTGTAGTTAGGGAGAACCATGTGGGCCTATCAAGGAAACATTTCACCATGAGTTGTAGTTCCAGAGGATAAAACATGGTTAGATGAATGTTTTGTACAAACTATGTTAATATACTCTTAAAACATGAAATGTATGATATATGGGTTTCTTATGTTTAGTACATGATTTTTCAGAATGTGTGGCCAAACTTTATGTCTCTTCTAGTATCCTGGAAAGGGGTGAACATTTAGTTCATGGTTTGAATAGGACTAAGGCCATACCGTGTGATGATATATTAATTAATCATAAAATTAGACCCATAACACCTATGATTTATATAATTCATCTCGTGATGGAATATGATGTCAACTAAAAAGATTCTTTTTAGAGATTTTGAGGATTCCATGCCTTCTGGTGATTGATTTTGATAGATCATTGAGTGTTGGGTTTATATTTTTGATGGTATGTAATTTTTTATTGTCCTTATCCATTCTTATTATATATATATTATTCTCCTATAAACATAAAACATTTATTGGGGATTTAGATTCTAGATTCAAGGTTTGAAATATGATATATCTAGGTTTTCTATAAATCATTCAGGGAATTGGAACATTTTATCACAGATAGATTTCTCATTAGGCTTTATTGAGGAATCCTTGAGGTATGTATCTTCAATATTGTAGTAGTAGATATATATATGATTAATTGTATGTTATTATTCATGAATTTTATTTATAGTACACCTTATAAATTAATTCCATCCTTTATTCCCCCTTGGATTGTTGATTCCTTGTTTGTTGCTGATGATATAGGGAATTGAGGTATAGGGTTTGACAAATAAATACCTATCAATTGAAACAGGTGTTGTTTACTTGAGTTGAAATTGATTTATATTTGGTGTCTAAAGCATGAATTCAGATTATTTAAAAATTTATTCAAATGGAATGTTGTGTGTGTGTGTTGAACCTATTGGATTATGGATTTTCAAATAATGTGTTAATTTCTAGAAAATGGATTTACCCTGAATAAATTACCTGATGAAATAATTTTTTGATGATTCTTTATAAATGATGGAATGAAATGTTTTATTATTTTTAAATGAAATTAATTTATTTGAAAGGCTTGAGTTTTTTAAAAACCATATGATGTGGTTTTTTTGAAATTAAATGGAATGTTTGGAAACATAATGAGGGATGTTTTAAAAATGACTGATGAAACTGATTAGATATGGATAATTTTATCCTTTATTGAATTACTTGAAGCATATAGGTTCCTGGTTAGTTAAGTGGGTGGCATTAGATATAGAAAATGGGAATTTATTATGTCTAACTCATAATGGATTGATGATGAGAATAATGAATAAACATATTGAGGGTTGGGGTTTCATATTTGGGATGGATTCATATTCCCTCTAGTATTGAGATATGGTGTATGTGTACACCTTGACTCATATTTCACTGAGATTTTGATGAACCATGATTCTTGAACTGACCAACCCTGGGAATCATAAACATGGTTATATTATTGAAAATTATTGAAAATTATTTATACATTTTATGTTTATTAAATTATTTATTCATGTATATTTTATAGAAAATATTATTCATACCTATTTTATAATATCCATTGAAATTATTTTGAACTAATGTTTTTTTGAATTATGAAAATATTACCATGTCATGTTTTATTAAAAAATGGGAACATTTGGTTAGTTATTATGGAGTGCTTATAAAATTCTTTGTGAGATCCTACTGGTCTATTGTTTCTCACACCTAACTTATGCCTTTGGGTGTTTGTTGACCTTTTAATTCCAAGTACATGAAAAGGTAAATAATCAATTGGAGTTGTTGGGAGTTTTTAATAGTGGGATCTTTCATGTTATTGGTGATAGGGGTAGTGTGAGTTCCACCTGTTTTAAGGGGATCTTGTGTTTATATTTTCATTATTTTCATATGTTTTGTTTTTAGGGTTTTCTTACCTTGTGGAGTTTTTCTCATAATTTTTTATTGGAATACTAACTATTTATTATTTATTATATATTACCTTATATTATTTAGTTATTATAGTAGTAAAATAATTCATTTTTATGTTTCCTGATGCTCGGATCAAGTTGAAATTTCATGGTGATCGTGAACACACTTCAACTAATGTTAAGATTCATTTGTGTTTTGTTTTACTGTGTTATGATGGTTGGTTCATGGAAAATTTATATCAAATGAAGTCATGAATATTATTTTATTTCATTATTCAGTTGGTGATGCATTGGTATAATGTAGAAAAAAAATTCATGACTTAAGGGGTGGGTTACAAGCATGTTCTTAGCCATATCTTATTATAGTGAGCCTTCAGTTACAATGGATTGTTGGTAAAAAGTGTCTTTGATGGGTTTTTTGATCTGATTGTAGAAATTTTCCAATATGTGATCTAATATTTAAGTTCTCAGGATTATATTTGAATGATACATTTTATTTTTATGTGTCTATAGATTGGTGTTTCTTTTTTATATGTATATGTATTCTAGTAACATTCCCCCATGACAATATCTAATCTTATTTTAGTAAGTAGTTACAGATAAAATCTAATAAATAAATCCTCCAGTTTAAAAGAACCTCATTGAGGTAGTAGTGTATGTGGTCCAAGATCTAGTCTAACGATCCACACTTATAGCTATTCAGACTCTAGTAGAGGATCCTTGAAGATATGATGGTAGAGATCATGCCTAAGATATTATTCATTTGAAACCTCCATATTTATAGGAAATAAATGATCCCCAGGAGAAAATGATTTATTGGGAAAGATTGAGAGACTCTTAAAGTTCAAGGATATATTGGCTTACATGAATTTCAAATGTAGTATCATCAAACATGAGGGGCCTAGTAGGTCATAGTGTGTTGTGGTAGTTCTAGAAAAGAAGAATGAGGGCTTGGAGTGAAAATACATTAGAACACTATTCAAGGAGAAATTTTATCTAGAGTTTATGGAATTCACAATGCACATGAAGTTTCTAAACATTCATCATGGTGGTCGAATACGAGGTAATGTTGATCCTGGATTATCATCATCATTTATATGGTCAGATATAATGGGATATATAGATTCATAAAGACAAGATTCATGATTGTGCCATTAACTTTGTTGGAGATTAGGATTTCCATTTGGGAAAGGTTTTGTTTTAGTATAACAATATTTATGAGTATCCCATTAAAATGGAATCCTTTGATTTCTTTTACATAAATTTTATTAAATCTATGATTTATTGGATGTAGATTGGTGATGCATTCCTTCTGGGGCTTATCATGGTATAATATTTCCTCAAATATTGGTTATGATAAAAATGAATTATAAATATTGAATGAATCATTTTTTATGTGAATTGTAGTTCATAGTTATTTACTAGGTTTTCATGAGAGTGTTAGCTTAATAGGTTCACTGGAAGCTTAAGGATTAATGGATTTTTCACTAAGATGTGTGGTATAGTTTTATATTTTTTCAAATATAGGTATGGTGTCTTTCCATACATAATTTACAACATATATTTCGTTTATGAATTATGTTTATCATATTTTATATATTAAAAGTTATCTTTTGGACCTATCTTGTGTTACTAATTGGGAGTACACTAATGTGGAACCTGGTATGATTATGAATGAGTGAATAGTTCACCTTGTTGATTCCTAGATAAAGGTTCTTAATGGGAATTTAATATCTTTGGTTTGGTTGTTATGGTTGTACGGTTATGATTATCATGGGACATTAGAGTGTAAAGATATGATGAGAGATTATTGGACCTATATTTTGTGAAATATTCTTCTTGATGTGGTTTTTCAGGCATAGAAAGTGTTTGTGGTGGGGAGAATTATAACTTCCTAACACCCACATTTAGGTACCTACATACCTTTTAATTGAAAATATATTTCTAAATATTTTTATTTGTAGTTTTTGTGACATTAAAAAAATTATTAGTCTTTAGGTTTTTACATGGTTAGAACATGGTTATGGGAAACCATGTTGATCTTCCAAGGAAACTGTGAACCTTGAGTTGGAGTTTCATAGGAGGGTGGATAGTTAGATACAAATTTAATACAATCCATGATACCTTACTTTATGAAGGTGTGACATGTGATACAGTATTCTTTCATGGTTGGTTTATAGTGTTTCAAAATATGTGGCCAAACCATGGGGCTTTTCTTATTTCCTATAAATGGGCACAATGTTTGATATATGATATAGCAAAACTATGCATCTTGATCTTTTTCATATGAATATTACTTTTACAACCAAAGAACCTTAGATTAATTTCATACCTCCCATGTTGGAATATTATATTCTCCAAGGTGACTCATCTTATTGATTTTGGTGTTTCTTTTCCTTTTGTTGAATCATTTTGATGAATCTTTGAGTATTTGATCGATATTTTTTATCTTTTTTAACTATTTAGGGCCATTATTTCTCTTTTTTATAGATACCCCCTTATCCTATTGAATTGAACCTTATATTAGGTATGATGATTCTTTTTAAAGTTTTTTGGTATGATAGATTTGTATCACATTTAAATTAATCAGGAATTTGTTATTTTTTTAGGAATGTTCTTTGGTCATTTTGATTTCATCCAGAATTGCTGAGGTATTTTTATTTTATCTCTCCTGTTGTTATAGAGATGATGAATTGATGATTCTTATTTGATAAATTTGTTTCTATGATCCCTTATTTGATGATTCTATCCTTCAATCTCCCTACAATAAGGAATTCCTTGTTTCCTGTTAATTAGATCATGAATCTATGTAGGTCGTTTCATAAGGAAATTTATAAAAATTTCAACCATTTATTATTGTATTATTTGAAATAGATTTATTGTACATTTCTAGAGTATGAATTGTTATTTTTTACAAAACTTTTGAAATGGAATGGTGTGTGTATTTAACCTCTTTAGTTATGGATTTTGAAATAAATTTTTGATTTCTTAAAAATGAATTTCAAATGAATGTCTGATTTGACGAAAAAAATATTATGATTATTTTTGATAAATTATATAATGAAATGATTTATTATTTTTTAATGAAATGATTTTTTTTTGAAATGAATTAATTTTTATAAGAACTATATGATATTGGTTTTTTAAATTAAGTAGAATATTTTAATTTTTCATTTTTCATTTCATGATCAATGATCTATGAAACTAGTTTGAAATGAGTAATTTTAACCCTGATTAATTTTCTTGAAGCACATAAAAGTTTTGGTGGTTAGATGGGTGATCATAAATATATATTCTATGAATGTATTAGCTCTAAATAGAAATTTATAGTAGATAAAAACGATTATTAAAAATATTTACGGTAGTGGGTTCATTCATTGGTATTGATTATTATTCCCCCTAGGATTGAAATCTACGGTACTGTCTTTTTTCACTAAGAATGTGTGGAACCATGATTCTTGAACAAAGCAGCCATAGACTCATAACAATGATCTTATGATTTAATAACATTTAAATTGATTTATAGATTTTAGTGTTTATTAAATGATATATTCATTCCTATTTGATATAAATTGTTTTTCATTCTATTTTATACTATCCATTGGAATGATTTAGAAAGCATGTATTGTTGTGAATTTTGAAAATATTATCATGCAATGTTTTATTGACATTTTTTAATATATGGATTATTTACTATTCAATTTTAATAAAATACTTTTTGAGATCCTAATTGGAAATTTTTTCTCAGACCCTAATTTTACCTTTGAGAGTTTCTAGACCTTCTTATTCCAGGTATTATAAAATGGAAAAATTAACTTAGAGGTAGTGGGTGTTATTGATAGTAGAACATTGGGTGTTGGAATTAATAAGTGGAGTGTGTGATACACCAGTTTGGAGGAGATCTTGTGTTGACATGGCCATTTATTTAGATATTTTGTTTTTTGGTTCAAAATTCTTTTTGTAGTTTTTTACTTGATGCATGTATTGAAATATAGACAATTTATGGTTTCATATCCACTAATTGGTATTGATTAGTTATTTTTGGGGAGAAATAACTCCAATGTGATGTTTCGTTATTTTAGGAACTAGTCTATAGCCTGTTGGAATGAAGAATTATTTTTTGGGCATGTTAGGAGTGATTGTTAATCCTATAAAACTACATATAATATTTTGTTCATGAAACAAGGTAAGATCAATAGATTAAGTGAAAGAGTGTTGAAAATATAAACATATAATCATTGATATTGGGTTAAAGATTATTGGTGATTTATATGTAGATGTAAATCCCCCATTAATTTTTTTGTTGATGTTAGTGTAGAAATCCAACAATCCTATTATACTAAGAGCTAGAAACATTAGTGAATTTTTCCTTTCTGAAATGTGTTGGTTGTGAAGCAGACATTTTTATAGGGGACTATATAGTTTTTTGACTCTTATGATTTAAATGTGATATATTTTTTATTTACTCATTGTTGTAGTGAATCATTGATGTATTTATCTCATGAAACCACTATCTAGAATTCTCATTAATGCTGGGGAATGGAGAACTTCCACAATATATGGCTTGGGTAACAAATCATTTTGAGATAGATAAATGTGTTTCACAAGCTTATCTCATTTCATGTAGTTAGAATACAACCATTAAAGTATGTTTTGAGTATTAACGCTTCGAAATAATCACCTTTAAAATAGTTTTATTTTAATTAATATCTATATTTGTCATGGTATAGAGTAAAAATATTCAGTGATGAAAGAGAAATTTCCTTTCTTGGGTGGAGTACCAATTTTTTATAGATCTCATATCTCCAAAGATGATGGATTTTCATACCATGGTGGGTTATTTTATACCATAAAATATTTCATGATTTTCCTTGTAAATACCTCTTATTGTATCCTTTTCTAGGAAAAACATTTCTAAGGGGGGATCATCTAGAGACCTGGGTTTCACCTTAAATAGACTTGCTCAATTTTGAGTTTTATAGTCTTAGGACCACTCTAAGGGAAAGATGTTAAATTTACTCTAGAATAATACCTAAAAAATTTATTTTAAATTTATTTGGATTTTATGTTGTAGGGATTACCCCCAGTCCAATTTGGCATAGAGTTACGGGAATGACAGTGCATCGATAAAAATATAATAAGTATAAAAAAGTTGTTTTTATCCTCAAAACATGATTTTTTTATATTTAGGGTTTCTCTCCTGAAAATTGTGTCAGATGAGAAAAATTAAGCCATTATTGTTTCTAGAATGAAAGATTTATACTAGGTGTGGTATAATTTTTAATATCTTTGGGACCCCTTGAGTTGTACATCATTAGATGATTGAGTGATTCTTTTAAAATGGGAAATTTTTTATATAATTTAATTCTCATTGCGAGAGATATTATTTTATAACCATATTAATTCTCTCTATATATGAATATTTATCTTATAGACCAATAGTTAGCCACATAAAGCATTTATTTTGGAGATTTTCAATTGTAGGTATTATTTAGAATAGGATAAACTCACATCAGATCATCAACACAAGCTAGTACAAGTACTATATTCATTAATGAGCGCACTAATTTTTTTGTAGGGTGTATTGATTATTTGTTCTGAATTCTTCATGAATTTATATTTTATGTAAATATTAAATGTTGTGATTTTCTTCATTCTTCATGCAATTATTTTATGATTTATTATTTATGAATTTATTCTATTTTTTTTAAATCGCCAAATACGATGCCATGATTTATTCATTTTGGTTTGGTAAAACTTATATCAAACCTATTTTTCATATATGAATACATTTATTTAACAATTAAGAGTGGGTGATTATTGTCATTCCCTATATATTATCTTTATTTCCTCCCAACTGTCTTCACTCAATTCTTCCAATATCACTCTCTCTTATCTTCTTATGGAGATGGAATCGGGGTGGGAGGTTGGTGTAAGGCTGGATAGTAAGGGGAAAGGAAAAGTAAATTATGAAAGTGGTTGTTCATGAGATGACTAGCTAAGAAAGTGGGTAGTAGTCATTTAGACACCATGGTGTGAAGGCAGTCAGTCATAATCATGGATAGTGTGGTATCAGGGGAGTTGAGGAGATCAGTCATTTTCATTACTATAATTGGAGATGTTTGATTTGGGTGTCATCATGACCATCATGGCATGGTGAGCGGAAACCCACTCAGGATATCGTGCTACATATAATTAGCTCCCAGATAGAAACCATGGTGATAGTTTTTGTGGGGCACATACAACAAAACTGAACGGTTCTAGGTGGTGCCTAGCCCAACCAGTCAGGTCAGTCGAGCATTGCAACCTCATAAGCCTAGACCCATGGTCCCATGTGGCCCACCCCAACAAATGGGTGGCTTAGGTAAACTTGACCTAAGCTATCCATGAACCACAATTTCAATTATTTCTATACTCCTATTATACTTGGAGTGAATAGTGAACATGTATCCCACTAAAACATTCCATGTGGCACACCCCGAGGTCCTCTAATTGGCTCCATTTTTAAAAAAAATTATTATATGTAACTTTTATATCCGGGGTCTATTTTAGTAAAATAAATAGACTAAACTGGTTTTTTTATACATAAATCAGAATTGAATATTCATTTTAGTCATATAAGGTTGTTTCCAAGGGGGATACATATATTTATAATTTAGAATCATAGGATGGGAGATGGAGATTGAGCATGATGATCAGAGATTTATCAGATTAGAGACCCTTCCCATTTGAATATATGTTCTAGGGTTTGATTTTTCACACCATTAACATTTTTGGCTGGAAATTACCAACTCATAATTTGGGTACAGGAACATCTACTTGTATATTGGATAGGGTCAGTTGTTTCCCCTATATACTCTGGGTTAGTATCCTCTATTTGTAGAGTTTGTATCCTCTAATTTAAGAGATTCATTTGGGTTGTGATTCTCTATTATATTTGGTATTCCCAATGGATACACGATAAAAGTATCCTACATAGTAGTTCCTATGAGGTTATATGATATTTTTGGCATTTTAGTTCAAATACTTGATCAATGATATGATATTGATGGGTTTGAGTGTATAGTACTTCAAATGAATAGCATGATTAAACAATTATTAGGCTTCCATTATTGTAGTGATGTATTCATAGGATATGCTATGTATTTTATATTTCATTGGGGGTTTTAACACCACAACATAAAATTGTTTTACTTTGAGATGTGGTATATATCTTAATATCAACATCATGACTTGTTGATTCTTTACTATTCAATGATTCCATGTTATCTAATGTGGTATTACTCAATGCTTCCAGATAAGATGATTGTGAATTCTCTGAGTTCATGAAAATTATAGTTATAGATCATATCTAGATTTTTATTTCTTGTTTTCTTCCATGTTACTCACTTATACTTTGAGTTTTGATCTATATTTAATTTTTGTTTTTCCCTTTTTAGTTTCAGGGAATCCTATTGAGTATTATTATACTCACCAAAATATTAGACTTGTGACTAAACATATTGTTTCAATGTAGATTATGCATAGATTTGGGGATGGTATTCATAAATTCGTAGCTACTGTGGCTTTTTTAAAGTTTATTTCTAATGATTTCTTCCGATTCTAGATGAATAATGGTTGTCTAAGATGGATATATTTACCATTTTGGATGGTGATCATTCCAGGAACACTCGAAGAGATGATGAGGTTTCCAATATCTTTTATATTTCATTTTCATAGGATTTTTATGAATACAATTCTTTTGGTATATTTCATTATGTTATAGTACTTGTATCTATCATCACATGCATGTATTGTATATAGTTCAATTATTTATTTATGTTATATTGGTGTTTTTTCTTTTGTTATTATTTGGAGATATATGTCTATTGGAGGTTGATATAGGATAAAGAATCAAATATTGTGTTATATTTTGACTGTAAACACCCAATATTTTCTTAATGAAATTACATTCTTAATGAATAAATTCATTATTAAGTAAGGTAGTCATTGAAAACATGTGAACTATATTTAATATTTTATTTTAATCTATCATAAAATATTTATATAATTGTATAATGGGATAAAAAGTTCATTAATAATCATTAAAAATTCTAATATAGTTATTCTACGATGATAATTAAGATTATTATATATTATGGTGTATGATAAAATATAATTAACACACAAGTTATAATTGATAAACTATACCATTTGGATTATAACCATTAAAGGCCATTTATTGGAACTTCTAAGGGAGATGGAAGAATAGGGATTTTCAATTGATCATGGCCATGCCAAGATTAAACAATTTAAACATGTGGGAAACTATTTATTAGAGAAGTTAAACATTATAGTGATCACTGACCAAACTATGTTCATCGATCCTCCACATGAAAGTACCACAATCACACCCCTTACCCATAGGGTATACACTGGTGTAATAAGGGGTTATGTATCTAAACCCTAGAAGTTTGAGTTTTTATATTATATTTTTCATATAATATTGATTATATATATATATACCATTTTTCATTATTACCTCAAATATTTAAATGATTGTATATATATTTTAATAAAAATTATTTTTTGAAATGAGAAAAACAATATTGTATTTTTGGTAATTATAATTTCTTAATTAAAAAAATTATTTTTGATAAATTCAAAGAATTAGAAATAAATGTTATTATAATGATATATTCTTACTAAATAATATTTAATTAAATATAATGATAATAAAATTTAATGATGTCCAAATTAATTTTTACAATGGTCATAAAGTTGTTAGTATCATAAATAATTGTATTTTCCCATATATAATAATTTTTATTTAAAATTTTAAATTACACAGTTCATAACTTTTTTTTGGAAAAATAAATATTAATTTGGAAATTTTAATGATAAAATTAGATAATGGTGAGTTTTTAATTGTTTTTAGAGACAACCAAACTTTTGGGTAAAAATTAAATACATTATAAATATACAGTTTGTATTATGACATCATAATAGCCAAAGAGTGAAATAATGAAAAATAAAAAAATAATATATGACTAAAAATAGATTGAACCTTTAAAATAATTGGTTTTTGAATGTATTTTATTAATTTTACATACCTATATTGAATCATCTAAAAAAATATTAATATTTTAAAAACAATTCTTTATGAACATGACTCACTTCCACATCATGAATGGTATTATTAGAAAGATTTTGGTTCCTTTAAAAATAAAATATTGAAAAATAATCCTATTTGGTAGAAACCGTGGGTAAAACCCAAGGGATGGTTTTTTTATAATTTTATTACGTATATTCCAAAAGATAAGTTTATAAATTAATAAACAATCATCTTCTCTTTTTTATATGTAACCACCCAATATATAATTACACATCATTAAAAACACATTTATCATTAATTTCCTCTCTATAACTCTCTAAATCCATTCTAATGTAATATTATTACCTTAAAAATATCTCCCCAAACTTTTACAAGCATCCTCTCAAGGTAATAGATTTTCTTCCTCTCTATTTTTATTGAGATGCATTCTTTATGTTAAGCATTTTAATTTACAATTTCTCATGTTTTAATTTTTTTTACAAATAAAATAGTTGTCCTTATTATTCCCATCTAATGAGATACCACCTTTCACTCTCATTAAACACAACCATAACACTTTATATACACCAATTGTGCTTAAAAAATAATTCCATGATTTTCCATACCAACTATTTATTTTGTGAGTACCCATCCCGATTTCAACTCATGAGTATCCACTTAGATGTACCTAATCCTAATTGATTTCATAATTCCATGTATTTAACCTAAAACCATTAGTTTTGATATTGAAATTTATGAAATACATTGTTATGTTTTATAATCAATGTAAAATACAAATGCATGTACAAGATATGGATGTTATGGTCAGGCCTGAAATTATATATTGTTCTAATGCATTGGGTAATGTTTTTATCCCATGATTAACCACGTATGGTGAATGGTATTTTATCTTATGATCACTATGTTATGATTTCTCAATGGTTATCATTGATGTATTCTTAAGATATCAAGTTTTATGATTTTCCCACATTCTTATGATTCGTGGATTTGGTAAACCTATAGAATGATTTAGTATTATTGTTAATGATTATTTCTAATTTATGAAACCATGGTATGCCTCTTGACTCACATGTATTTCATTCATCATGTTATTCTATGATTATTCCCTTACCTAGATTTATAATTCACCCCTTTATTATATACATACCTAGGTTATCTTGTGCACTTTTATATGATGAATATAATTTTACCCACATGTTATTTAGTTTTTAAATAATGTTTTTGTATCCATGTTTCATGTTACTATTATTTTTATCTAACTATCAAAAGAAACTTGAGCCTCTATATCATTGGATTTTTTACATGTTTTTTTAATTTAATCGATCATGGACTAAAGTGTATAAAATATATGGGTTATCAATATGTGACCAGAGTAAGTTCTAGTTATTTTAGAGATTGGGATTAGAAAACATTATTAAAAACCATATGTATAATATTAAATATGTGAAAACGTTACTAAATTTTGGTTAAGTGTACATAATTGCTTTTTCCAGAAAATTCATATTTTTCCAGATGTTGGTGACGGGATGTGGCTATGGAATAGATGTGCCTATGGGTAATAATGTTGAAATGGATTATTGGGTATTAACTTGATCTATAACTTCGTAATACTAAAGTGTTCTAAGATTTTACACTTAGGTATACACACCTAGGTGATATGATTTGGTTAGTCATGTCTTTATTATAACCCGTTATAAAGGGAAAAATGGATATAAGATTTAATGTTAGAAAATAGACCATGGGTAACATAGATTAAAACCAAGAAATTCATATTATAATGAATATATGTAATTTAAAATTTATCCCTTAAATGTTAATTATTTAAATTTAATTTTTTAATCATTTGAAAATTCCCATATAAGGTTTTCCTTTATTTCCTTTAATGACTAAAAAAATAAAGAACTGAGTTAGTAACTAATGTGATGGGAAATGTGATGACTACCCAAATGAGAATCCAAACGAGATGGGAGAAGGAGTGGAGAACATCATAATGATACTTACTCAATTAACAAATTTTTTAAATAGACATTAAATCAGTAGTGTAGCGACTCGGGTCTTGGCCCTGTCAGACTTTGGAATATTCCTACGAATGTTTCCCGAGCTAGGTGCAAAGACAGCACGCAATTCTGAGCCCCGGTGTGCCTAGAATTAATTTTATAAAAATATTGTGTATATTTATACAATGCATGTGGTGGGGTTGTGTTATCTTCTAAATGGTAGATTGGATAAAGAATATAAGGTCACGGTTGCATCCAAAGCATGTCGTTTACCCTAGGTGGGGTGTAACCTTTACGAGCACGAGCCTACTGTGGAAAAATCCACTAGGGTGATTTTTGTAAATAAATGGAAAATATTATTTTTGAGTGTCATCTTGAATAACTATTGAACGGAGTCTCGGATCGAAATTATGAGCTCGGTGTTGCATTTAGAACACCGTGTTTTCCCTAAAGGTGACATAATCTTCTCTGCGCTGGGAGTTTTGGTATGGGGTGTGGTCATGTGTTGAATTAATTAGTTTAACAAAAAGAAATAAAAATAAATACACCCCAATATTATTCCTCTTAATTTCACACCAAGAAGGAGCCACCTCCTTCATCCTCCGTTCACTTTCGATCCACTGAATCGAGCAAACTAAGCGCCCACAAGCTCAACATCCGACGACAGATGCTCCTAGATCATGCAGCGGTAGTAGCGGAGCATGCAAAGCATCAGTGATATACCAAAAGGTAGGTGGTTTGAATTTTTAAACCATGTATCCCATTTATGCATATTTTTTATTCAAATTTTAATAATGGTTGTGTAGTTTGGGTCCCGAGCTTTCCAAAACATGTTTCGGATCTGAATTTGGTGCAATGGGGTGCTCCCGGTGGCTCCTGGAAGTTTTTCAATGGAAAACTCAGATTCTGGTGATGGACATAGTGGAATCCAGTGAGGTCGGTAGCGGCACGATGGTTTCCGATGGTGGTGTGGTGTTTTCTAGTGAGATAGACGGTGGTCTGGCCAGGATTTTCTGGGGGTTCTTTAAACCCCCGTAACTCACAAACCGTGACTTTGATTTTCAATCCATTTGTGGAAACACGTTACTTGTATTGAAATAGAACATTTGAGTTCCTTTTGATAATATTATGAGTCATTTTCGTGTCCTGGGTCTACGAAATGTTGAAATAATAATAATATTTTGTTATTATTATTCAGCTTCGACCTGATGTAACGTCTGCACAGAGCCTCTGATTGACGCGCCATCAGTGACGTTGTGATCTTGATAGTAAGTAAAAAATTTCAGGATAGCTTTCAGGCACTGGGATGAAGATCTAGGTGTGGGCCACATGATGCTGGTTTTGAGAATTTATAGAGAAACATGACTTTTTCATCGGGTGTCTATTTTGGATGAATGAGTAGTCCATCTCATGTGTTTTTTCGAGGAGATCGCAGTGGTCCAGTTCTCCTGATGAGTTTTAGGATGGAGACATGGGTTGCACCCAGGATTTATATGGTTAATAATACATGTTTCACTGGTTGTTCATTTTGTGCAAGTAGATAGCCTATCCTATGTGTTCTTTCGTGTAGATCACAGTGGTGGCCTCGGTATAGGCCTAGTAGGTGTCTGGTGTGGCAATGTTGCAGGTCACTTGGGTTAGCAATATTTGGACCAGCAGTGGTTGAGTGTACTCCCTTGGTTCATTCCTATGTGGTTTCATGTGGCATTACAACCTTATTATAGGTATGTGATCCCCTCAATAGGATAATTTTATGATAGAGTTGTGGCATCCCTCTGGTGGGTTCGGAGCGGGGTCCTTTAGTTAATCTTTCCTAGATCAGGTTCTTGGTATTGTTGTAACCACTTATCTATGGGAAGAAATACCCTATCTAGTAGGATCATCCCATAGGGTTTGAGGCATCATCGGGAATATGATCCCCTACATAGTGGGCTATGCATTGTAGGGTTGTGGCATCATCGGTTATATGATCCCTTACTCAGTATGTGGTTTATAGTAGGGTTGCGGCATCGTTGTTTATATGATACAGTACTCATCATGAGGTTTTGGTAGGGTTGGTGCATCATCGGTCTGATCCCTTACATTTTGATTTATACCAGATAGGGTACTGGTATCGTTCTAACCACCTTTACACGGGTGAAAATCCTCTATCTGAGTGATGTGATCTGTGAAGCACCAGATCGGGTTGTGGTATCCCACTACGGTTCTTGGGAGTGATCCCCTATTTTGAAATCTATGAGTTACTAGAGTGGCTTCTTGTATCCCCTAGTGGGCTCTAGGATTGATCCCCTATCCGAGAAGTTTGTTAATTCCTTTGTTTCAGCATGGTGTTCTCATTGACGATATATGACGAGCGTGTATCTCTCGAACGAGATTCATCTGGAATGATAGAGCTCATGGAGTGTGTTCTCCTAGTTATGTAATTTTGGTAGGTGATGAGGTACGAACCTCATGAGTCTTGGTGTGTGAAATGACTACATCTAGTCTCTCATGGTATATGTATGGGCATATACCTGAGCGGAAGTTCATGGTGTATGTATGAGCATACACCTGATCTGAGCTGACTAGTCATGTTTAGACGAAGATGGTCTCGAGATAAATTTTCACTATCATTTGGGATCCCTATGGCTAAGATGAGCTGACTGTTACCTTTCAGTTACTTCATTTTATTTTGGGTTTTTTGGGGTGTCTATTGAGTATTTTTATACTCACCCTTGCACAGGCTTTTCCTGTACATGTTTGTGTCTTATACAGACCATAGGCCTTTCAACAGAATACCAAGAGGACCAAAAGCAGGTGGAGCTTTGTGAGCGAGACAGTCCAGGGTGTTTACTAGAGTTGTGTTGGGGAGCTTATCGGTATGTAATTTTGACAGAGATACCCTCCTTATGAGTAGGTTGGATGCTTTTTCAGTTTACTTTTGGTGGAACCTGTATTTTCCCTTTTGTATTTTTGTTGTACTCTAGTTGTGGGTTAGATTTATGCATGCATTTATTTTCAATTTATATATATATATATATACTCTGTTTCATGGAGGTGTATGTGGGTGCGTGTGTGTATGTACTTTAGTCTAATGCCTCCCATATGTGTGATATCCTACTCGGCGCTAGTCTCCATCCCCTGGCCTATTAGAGGCGGGCTTGGGGAGTCATAGATTGAGCCACCTTGGGTCGCGCCATGATGAATAGGAAGTCCCAAGTCCCCCTAAGAATGAGAAATTTATAATTGAGATATTTGTATGATAAGGGCCTATGGATTTTAGTAGATACTACAGTACCTTAAATATGGAAAATGAATCAACTTAATTGAAAATATATTCTTTTTTCATCAATTATCTCATAATTAGAAGGTCATGTAGATTGTTTATTGCTTGGAAAGAAAATTAGATCAATGGTATATATTGATAAGAAAATAGATCTCAAGAAAGATATCAATGTAATGGAGTGGAAATAATTTAGATTTTTTCTTTTGATAAATATTCTCCTTCCATTATTTTACTAAAAATGTAGAGGGATTCCCCTGACCTAATGAAAAAGTATGATAAATATAACATGGCATATGAGGTAAAAATCAGAATAATTTCATGATATTCCTCCATCTTTTTCATTTCCCTAAAATTTAAATTTGATTGATTCTTTAGTGTGGTAAATATGAATCTACTAAAAGATTGTTTGATTGAGTACTTTGATAGATATGAATTAATTATCTGATGTGACCTCAAATTCAAAATGAAGATCATAAATTCTTACGGGTCTCATGGGACCAAAGATAGGAAGTGGGGAATTGAGTTTAATTATATCCAAGTGTTGAAGAAATATCATAGTGATAAGACATTCCAACATACCTCTTATCCAAAGACTATAGAGATGCATCCTAAAAATTACTTTAAGGGGATAATGAATTGATTTAAGATTTTTGGGGAGTGGAACCATGATATAAAACACTTAATGGGATAAATCCATAAATTTTATAAAATAAAGGAATGCTCTTATCAACCCTTATACTATTTTCAAATGTTTTAACTTCAAGTAATAGGGACACAATAAAAACTAATGAACTAATACAATGGTTTTTTAACATATTTGATGATAATAGAAACTAAGTCCTAGAGAGAAAGTTCAGTCATATTCCACCATAACTTTGATGTGGATCCTAACAAAAAAGTGGTGACAGATATGTTAGTTATTCATTCAAGAATATTTAATTACTTATTTAACTCTAGTTTTGTGAATTATTTCATATCACATATGATTAGTAGAGCTATTAAAACCCCACCTCAAAACATTGAATTTATGTTAGTGGTGAAATGAAAAATGGGTAAATTATTTCCTCCTAAAATATAACTTCTCCCCTATTGATATTTTTGAGCTGAATTTTCCAAGGAACTGTGTGATACTCCCTTTGGTAGAATTTGGATCCATATAAGATATGGATTAGATTTCCTTATATAGAGCCAATATAAATTACCAGGAGAAGGAAGTCACTATCGATATCATGAATCATTCTTTGATTCTCTATAAGTGTAAGGATAAGGATTAATATCATTTTGAATCATCATTTCAAGCATAAGTATTATTTAATAATGAGTAAGCATATATATATATATATATATCAAATGATAGAGACTAAGTACAATATTATCCTCGATGAAATTATCATTGTAATCGAATATGTCGATGTGCTACGAAAATAATTTTCTGGTATTCCTCCTAGTCGATAGGTTGTGTTCTTAATTTAACATATACATAGATATTTTCCAATATCTAATAATACATATATAATAATAATTTTTGAACTAAAAGTGATGAAGAAGAAAATATTGGAGAATCTAGATTAAGAATTTAAAAAATCTAAGGGATCCTCCATGGAGTCAAACTTTTCTTTTCATCAATAATAAAGATGGGTCAATGCACCTCGACATTTATTATCCTAATCTCAATAATATATCAATAAATAAAAATTATCTTATTCCACAGATTAATGACCTGTTCGATCAGTTATGTGGAATATTATACCTCTCTAAGGTGTATCTTCTGTCATAATATTTTTCATTTGAGGTGAAGGGGGGGATATCATATGACAGGTTTTCATATAAGGTACATGAACTATGGGTTCATTGTGAATCCATTTTAACTCACTAATTATCCTACAATCTTCACTGAATTAATCAATAAAGTATTTAAGTATTGCCTCAAAATATTTTTGGTAGACATTACAGAAAATATTCTTATATATTCTTAAATTAAAGAGGAACATGAGGATCAATTGTATGTTGTTCTAAATACCTTGAAAAAAAACATTTAAACATGAAGTATAGTAAATGTGAGTTTTGGATAGAGAATGTGACACTCTTGGGGAGTATTATTACTAAAAAAGGATGTCAATGGATCCCTTGAAAATAGTTTCAATTAAAGAATGTCCCAGCCCAAAATTTATGATAGAGGTTAATAGTTTTCATGGATTATTTGGGAATATCATTTATTTTTAAAAATCATCTCATGACTACCAAGCCCATTATCCAAGATAACTCTATAGGGATTGAAGTATGTCTATACTAATGAATGTGAGGATATATTTAAAGAGCTAAATAAGAGGCTAATCACTGCTTATGTTCTCTAATTATCCAGTAATGGGGAAGGATTTGCGACTTATAGTAATTTTTCTAAAACATTCTTTTGTTGTGAAATCCTAATAATTGAAAAATCAATAGCATATAACTTTTTCTAACTAAATATCCATGAGATGATCTCCCCAATACATGATTCGGATTTGGATGCAATGATATTAACATTAATGATTTGGAAACATTGTCTATATGGGGAAAATTGTGGCATATATATATCATAATATCCTCATGTATATATTCACACAAAAGGAGAAAAATATGCACCAATAAATGTGTTTGAGATGACCAAGGATTATGACTATTCAATACATTACCATCCTGGTAATTCCAATAAATTGGTGGATTATTTGAGTAGAAATGATCCCATAACCTTATTCAAAACAAGTAATTAAAGTGGTTCAATCTTAATATACATGAGAATCATAAAATAAATTCCATTTAAACATTCCCATATAACTATGTAATAATAAATTATTGAGAGAATCAAGGAGGCCCAAAAAGATGATAAGGATCTATGGTGAAATGTAATGAAATTTTTGGAGTAAAAATTTTCTAAACATGAAGTTATAATATTTGAAACATAGATATATTTCCCATCAAAACCATAGTTAAAGAGGGAACTTATTCATGATGTTTATAGATCATCCTTATCTATTTATATAGGAAGTTCTAAGATTTATAAAGATATGAAGAAAAAATTCTAATGGGATATAAAAAGATAAATTGAATACTTTTTAACCTGATTCGTGGTATGTCAAAAAAGTTAATGATGAAAAAATAAATCAAAAGTTATAATGAATCATTTTCCCAAACCATCATTGAAATGGGAAAACATGACCATAAATTTTATCATAGGACTCCCCATGACATTTAATGGAAATAAATCCATTTTTATGGTAGTTTATCACCTTGTAAAGTAATATAATTTCATTACTATCAAGGAAGAATTATCTCTTTAGAAACTCACAAATATATAAATAATATAACTAATAAGACTACATAGGGTACCACTCTTCATTTTATTTGGTCATGATCGAAGGATTACATCGAGGTTCTGTAGAATCCCTCTGAATTAATTGGATAAAAAGATGAGTTTAAATACTTCATATCAACCTAAAATTGATGTTCTGTCAAAGAGAATAATTCAAAATCAATAGTATATGTTGATTTTGACCTCACATATTTTGATAATCTCAATTTTGTTTTAATATGTTTTGATAATCCTCTCTATATGTTAAATTATGTCATCCTACTATTGAGTTGACAGAAATATCAAAATAATCATTAGAATATGATAATTTATGTTTATCTAGGTTTAGACCTGTTTTGAAATAATACTAACTCGATCTGGATATGATTTTCATAGAACATATAAGTATTAAGTGTTTGAGTCATTGATATAGACCTATCGATACATAGTCACCGGTACAGACATAGTCTACCGATAAGAAAAGATCACCAATAGATAGAGTCTAATTTTATATCAACTCTACAGATACAAATAGACAGCTATTAATACAAGTCTACCGATATAAATACACAGCTACCGATATGAAGTTTATCAATACAGACAGAGCCACTGATAAATTTAGCTACCGATATAGGCGACTTACCAATGGAGAGAGCCACCGATACAATAATTCTACCTATACAGAAGAGCTACCGATAAGAGGAGCTACTGATACAAATTCACTATCACTGATACATAGTCTACCATTATAAAGATTAACATCTACTGATACAGACCTACTGACTCAATTCCACCGATACAATCTCACTAGTACTAAGAGCTACCGATGGAAACCAGTCACTATATCTCTAAACCCTACTTATGTTTTTTTATTAACAACAGTCATATTTGTAGCTTTTAATGCAACTGCTACTAATTAATTATTGTTTATTGAATTTCAGGAAACCGTACCTGGTACATGCAGAAGTAATCATACTTTTTGTCTGACCACATGAGCTATAAAAGGGAATACAAAAGCAACGCATAAATATAGGGTGTGAAAAATTGGTGATACGCATGAGAGCTAAAACACAGAATAACTTTTTCTAAGAAGCTAAGGGACATTGTTGTGGTACAAAAATTACTGCAATCTCAAGTAAAAACCCTAATACGAGGAATTCAATGAACAGAACTGTGATACTCTGTTTCTTAGAAAAAATTCAGCGGAGGACTCAAACAACATCTACTCAATCCAAAAGGACTCCATAGCGGCATTTCCATCACTAGAGCCATCTAATATCATCTCAATTTTATTAGCTCTATTGTGAATTGATTTTTTACATTTCGGGTAGTGTGTGTGCTTATGTTTTTCATAAAAACACGCTGACTTTTGAGCATAACGGGAGGATATCTAATATCCTCACTCAATATTTCTAAATCTTTTTGATTCCCACTGTGAATTTTGGTATAGGTCATGTGTGACATAGATATTTTGTGTGCTATTGTTTTGGTTTTTCCCACGTAGAACTATGGTAGAGGTCATAGAACCTGGACAGTCTAAGTAATGTTGTTTTACCCGATTCAGGGTGTGGATCAAGGTTTATATAAACTGTTTGAGAGGACTAAGTCTCAGCTTGAGACTGAACCTCTTGGTTAAACCAGTTGTGCGTCCTATTTCATTTTAAACTATATCTTATATTCTGCTACTATTACTTTGAAATTCAAATCTGTTTTAAAGTAACTCTGATAGTTAAACTAGCAAGTGTTTGTAATTTTTGTTAGATAGTAAGTTAGTTTCAAAAGCTAACTTAATCTTCCGATTAAGTTAATTGATAAATAATCAATCATTTAGAAACTAATTGAAACCTTTCAAGCTTAATAAATTCACTACAGTTTAATTTTTATCTAATTTGGGGAGATTTTATTGAAAACCTTTTTAAAAGAAATTTTAATTGGAACTCAATTCACCACCCTCTTGAGTATCCACTCAGAACAATATTTGGTATCATGGAAAAGATAAAAGATTATCAAAACACTCTATTTGTGAAAATATTTTGACTTTGATTTTAGTTGTATCTTAAAGATCTCAAAATTTCTGTTAATTCTAAATTTTATCTCATTAAACATATTTGCTAAAATCTTATTGTGGATAATCAACTAGAAGGTGTAGCTACCAACAAGACACCCTTCTTTAATGTTGTTAATTATTCCCAATGGAAAATTAAAATGGAAATTCATCTAGAAAGTATGGAATTTGACATTTTTACTGATATAGAAACTCAGTATAAGATTCCAGAAACTGTTAGGACTACTTGGGATGAACCTACTAAAGCTTCTTACAATAATAATTGTAAAGCAATGACTTCCTTGTATTGTTCATTAGGAGATGAAAAATTTAATCGAATATCTTCCTGTTAGACTGCTTATGAAATATGGGATACTCTGGTTGTTTCCCATGAGGTAACAATCAATGTCAAGGAAATGAGTTTAAACACATACACTATTAAGTATGATAATTTTAAAATGAAATCTGATGAATCTATTTATGATATGTATCTCAGGTTTAATGAGATAGTTAATATAATGAGCTCACAAAGGAAAAGCAATTCCAAAAAAGGTGCAAATCATGAGGATACTGAGATTTCTACCAGACAGATGGAGAGAAACCTCTGTCTCTATAAGAGAATTATGTGACATTGGAAAGCTACCTTTCAAGGAGCTGATTGGTAAGATGATGATGTATGAAGAAGAACTGAATGTAAACAAAGAGGAAGATGATGAACCTAAGAAGAAGCCAGTGGCATTTAATTCTACTGCTTCAAAACTCAAGGACAAAGAGAAAATTAATGTTTCAATTGATAGTTCAAGTAGTGAAAAGAGTGCATCTGACAGTGATGATGAAATGGCTCAGATAGCTAGGAGATTCAAGAAATTATATAGGAAGAATAAATTTTTCAAAAAAACAACTATAAGGGTATGTATGAACAATGAGGTGATTGGAAGAAAGATTAGAAGAAATCTGATAAAGATAATGAGATAGTCTGTTAAGAATGTAAAAGGAATGGACATATAATGGCTAACTGTCCAAAATTAAAGTTCAAGAATAAATATGACTACAACGATAGAAAATATAAGAAATATATGAAGGAAACATTGATTGCTTCAGAAGACTACACAAGTGAGTCTGAGGCTTCTGATTCTGAAAAGAATCATGCCAACATATGTTTTATGACTAAAACATCTATGTTACATGTCTCCCCTATGCTGAATGATTATTATTCTCGGAATGAGTGTGATTAAAATAGTTATGAAAATATGTCTAAATATGATTTATTTGAATACTGTAATATGTTAGATGATACTTGTAATGAGCTAAAAGATAAGTACAAGTCATTAAAGAAACAGTATGCCTTGACTAGTACTGTTAAATATGATCTTAGTATAGAAAAGGAAAAGAATGCTCAACTGTTAAAAGAGAATACTCAACTTAAATTTTCTAATGAGAAACTTAGAAAAGACTTAGAGATGTTCAAAAATGGAATGAATACTCTAACTCAAATGCTTGTAAAATAAGTTAAACCCAAGTACACTACTAGTTTAGGATACAAACCTGGACAGAGATAGCTTTTTAAGAATAAATTTATTCCAAAAACTGGACAATTTGGTGCTAGTTACAGTTCTGGAAATTCTGTTGCTTCATCTATATTTTCATATTCTACTAGCCAAAATGGAATACATTATTTAAAATCCTTTGAACCTGATTGTTATGGGAAACATATTTGACAAATATGGATGCCTAAGGTTTTCTTTTCTAACCTGTCTGGACCCAAGAAAACCTGGGTACCAAAATCATTTTCTTTTTAAACCTATTTTATAGAGGACATGCTTGAAGAGTTAATATAAGATGATATGGTACATGGACAGTGGATGTTTATGGAATATGATTGGACATTACTCATGTTTCAAAATTTTAATCAAGGTTTATGGAGGGCATGTCACCTATGGTGATAATTCAAAAGGAAAAATCACCGGCTTAGGCCAAATTTGTAACATTGATTCAATTTTAATTTCTAATGATTAATTTTTTGATGGATGAAAAAAAAACCTGTTAAGCATTTCTTAATTGTTTGATGATGGTTTCAATGTTAAATTTAAAAATAATGCTTGCAATGTATTTTATTATAAAAATGATTTGTTATTTACTGCCTTGAGAAATGAAAATGTATATGCTGTAGATTTAAATTATTTATCCAAATAAAAGGTTACTTCTTTAAATTATTTTCATAAAGAGTCTTGGCTATGACAGAAGAAAATTAGGACACTGCAATGTTCATTCACTTAAGAAACTAACTATGAAAATTTTTGTTAGAGACCTACCTCAACTAAAATTCCCATTAGAGAAAGTTTGTACTCCCTTTCAAAAGGGAAAGAAACATAAAGTATAATTCAAATTAAAGAAAGAAGTTTCAACATCTCAACCTGTCGAGTTAGTTCATATGGATTTATTTGGACCTTCTAGAGTTTCTAGTTTGAATGGGAATCACATTATTTATGTCTTAGTAGATGACTTTTCTAGATATACATGGGTATATTTTCTAGCTCAAAAAAGTGAAGCTTTCACTTACGTTATTAAATAATCCAAGTCTGTAGAAAACCTTAGTGGACTTAAGATTAAGACCCTTAGAAGTGATCATGGCCATGAGTTTGAAAACTATGATTTTGAAACCTATTGCTCACATAATGGCTATAATCATAATTTATCTGCCCCTAGGACACCTCAATAGAATGGTGTAGTTGAAATAAGGAGTAGAACCCTTTATTAAATTGCAATAACTATGCATAATGAGTATAACCTACCTGTTTACTTTTGGGCAGAAGCCGAGAATACAAATTTTTATATTATAAATAGATTCATGATTAGACCTATTCTAAAAAATACCCCTTATGAACTGTGGAATAATAGGAATCCTAAAGTTAGTTACTTGAGAGTTTTTGGTTGCAAAGCCTTTATTCTCAATACTAAGGATAATATTGACAAGTTTGCTTCTAAAAGTGATGAGGGAATCTTTCTAGGTTACTCTATAACCAGTAATTCTTATAGATTCTTTAAGAAAAGAACCAAATGTGTGGAAGATTTAGTACATATCAAATTTGATGAAACTGATCTGCATGAACCTAAGTCTTCGCTTGAAATTATTGAAGAAGATCTGTTCATTCTATACCTAAATGATAAAAGTAGTGGACCTGCTGTAAAAACAATTAATTCTTGAAATTTTCTAGAACCCGATTCTGTTGGATCCAAACATACATAAGAACTGGAATTCTCTAGTTCTACCTTGACCAGACCAACTAGGATTCTAAAGAACCATCTTTTAGATGATATTTTGGTAGATTTAGATATAGGAACCCAAACTAGAGATTCTCTAAGAAACCAGGTTGAACATCATGATTTTATTTCACAGTCAGAACCTAAAATATCAATGATGCTATCAGTGATGAATTTTGGGGGATGGATATGCAAGAAGAATTAAATCAATTTTAAAGGAAAAAAGTCTTAGAATTAGTTGACAGACCTAAGGACACTTTGACCATAGGCACTAAATGGGTTTTTAGAAATAAAGTTTATGAATATGGAAATATCATTAGAAATAAGGCAAGACTAGTTACACAAGCATATAATCAAGAGGAAGGAATAGACTATGAGGAAACCTTTGCACCTGTAGCTAGATTAGAAGATATTAGGACTCTACATGCCTATGCAGCTCATCTGAATTTCAAGTTATATCAAATGGATGTTAAAAGTGCTTTTCTAAATGGTTTTATAATTGAAGAGGTTTTTGTTGAACAACCACCTGGATTTACTAATCCTCATTTTCCAAATATTTTTTTTAAACTTTATAAAGCTTTATATGTTTTAAAACAAGGTCCAAGATAGTGGTATGATAGACTTAGTAGATTTCTTATTTAAAAGGTTTTTCTAAAGGGATTTCTGATCCAAATCTATTTATTAAAAGAATTTCCAAAGATGTTTTGATAGTAAATATATATGTGGATGATATAGTTTTTGGATCTTTTAAAAATGATTTGTGTATTGATTTTTCAAAGAGTATGCAAAACGAATTTGAAATGAGTTTAATGGGAGAAATAAAATATTTCCTTGGATTTCAAGTTTTTCAAAATGAAAATGGTATTATCTTAAATCAAATTAAATTTACAAAGGATCTTTTAAAAAGTTTTGGTTTGGATAGTAGTAAGGGTAATGACACACCCATGAGTATCACTTGTTTGTTGGATGCTGATGAAACTGGAAAACCAGGTGATCAAACTAACTACATAGGTATAATTGGGAGTTTTATTTTTCTCACTGATAGTAGACCAGATATTATGTTTAGTGTGTTTATGTGTGAAAGATTTCAAGCTAATCGAAAAGAGTCACACTTTCTTGCTATTAAAAGAATTTTCAAAAGTCATAAACATATTACTAACTTAGGATTATTTTATCCAAAAGGACAATCTTTCAATTTAATATATTATTCAGATGCTTACTTTCCTGGTTTCAAGTTAGATAGAAAGGGAACTTTTGGAACATGTCATATTCTAGGTATGTCCCTGATATCCTGGTGTAGTAAAAAGCATAATTCTGTTTCATTTTCTACTACTGAAGCAGAATATATTGTTGTTGGTAGTTGTTGTGCACAAATTCTGTGGATGAAACATAAATTATTAGACTATGGATATTATTTTAGACATTTATCTATAAACTATTATAACACTAGTGCGATCAATATCTTTAAGAATCCTATATCTCACTCTAGGACCAAACACATTGATGTAAGGCACCACTTTTTGAGAGATCACTACCAAAAGGGTGATATTACTCTTGAATTTATAGGTATTGAGCATCAATTAGCTGACATATTCACCAAGACTTTATGTTTAGATAGGTTAAGTTACATTAGACATGAGTTATTAATGATAGAATTTGTAGAAGCAAATCCTCACTGTTAGAAAAATCCTCACCGTTAGCCAAACCTCACCGCTAGAAAACCTCACCACTAGAAAACCTCACCGCTTGAAAACCTCGCCGCTAGAAAAACTCACCACTAGAAAACCTCACGGCTAGAAAACCTCACCTCTAGATAACCTCACCTCTACAGAAACCTCACTTATAGAGACACCTCACCGCTAGAGACCTCACCGATAGATAAACCCCACTGTCAGGGTTCTCACCGGTAATTGTCACCGATATGTCATGTGTTGTCTGTTTTTTATTTTATTTATCCGAAACTCTTATTGTTTTCAGTATAATTCTTTTTATTACATTTAGATTCCTAAATGATAAAAACTAAGCCTTGGTCACATTTCAATCCACCGGAAACTCTCCTCTCTTCAATCCTCACTTCTCGAACCCCCACATTACGCGTAACCATAAGTTATTAGATTGAAGATAGAAAGAAAAAAAATCCCAATAGTCATGGATGATAGCAATGAAAAAAGAGTGAAGAATCAGTAAACAAGACCTGAAGGGAGTGGAAGAGATAGTAGAACAAGGTCAATGAAGTGTGTAGTGAACCCGCATTTGCAGAATAGAGGAATAGTAATTGAAAAGGAACTCAGTGAGGAATAGATCTTCCCTAGAAATTCATTGGTTCTAAGAGTATTGGAGGAATATGGATGGATCTAATGTTTTTCAAACAAAAATGTACCTCATTATCCAAATTTGGTTAAGGAGTTTTATGGTTTTGTTCATTTTGAGAAGTCTGAAGAAGAAAATAGAATGGTTTCATTAGTAAATGGCAAGGAAATTTATTTTTCTTCTATAGAATGGGATAAATGTCTGAAATTCCCGCATGAGGGTGTATTTGGGTATACCTCAAATACAATTCCTTCTAATAGTGACATTTTTAACTATGAGGTTTCATTGGAAGAGCTCACCGGTTGTGGAAAACAAATAAAGGTAGTAGCTGCTGAGATGGATAGAGTAAACTGGTTGTTATTCAAATTCATCCAACATGTGCTAAGTCCAAGAAGAGGGGACATTGAAAATCTGAGATACCAAGATATTTATTTGCTTCATTTACTGAGGCATGGTGTCATGGTTAATTTTTGTAGGCTTTTGCTGATCCAAATTGAGGATATGACCAGGTATAAGTCAAAATCCAATGCTTTATTCTTTGAAAAGTTGATTTCAGTAATGATCAAGGTGAAAGGAGTAGCTGAGTATCAGGATGAGATAGTAGTTGTGAGGAACAATTTTTGCATCACAAGGACAATCTGTAAGTATATTAATATTGGCTGGAACCCAGGGAGAATGCAATGGGTTATTGATGATGAGAAGTTGTAGGATAAGTTCAATATTGTTGACCATCCCAATAGGCAAAGAGACAGAAGAGATCCAGGTCTAGGACCTGATGAAGAGGAACCTCAGTATATTGATGATACTAATGAGGAGGATTCCTCTGTAGCTGATGGAGGGGATCTTGACTTTCCACATAGACCTGATAAACATGGAATATCATATGTGGAAGCTAGTCCTCCAGCTTATTTGCCAAGAAGAGAAGCACTGTTAAGAGACAGTGAAATTGATGAAACTGGTACAGAGGAGGAAAAACATCCTAAATCAGACCATGAAGAGACTACTCCAAATTCTAGTAGTAGTGATGAAGATGATAAAAAAGTGCATGAAAGTGGAGAACAAGTTTCTGGTAGCTCAGATGAGAGTATTTTGAGCTTAATTCCACTAATTGGGAGTTTTGTTGTGCCTATAAGGGCTGTTTTGGTTGAGATGGAAGAACCTGCACCAATTCTTGATGAGCCTCTTATTGTTTAATTGGAGATGGTTGTGTAAGATTATTCTGAGGAAGACCTACCTGTTGAGGCTGTTGTTGATGTAAATGTACCGAAGAATGCACAGAATAAGGGGGAGCATCCCACCAAACATGGTACTATTTCAGTAGCTCATGAGATTGAAGACTGGGCAGAAGACCTAGGTTTTGTAGTTTTTGGGTTGTAATATCCTGATTCTGAAGATGAGACACCCATTAGTAGACGACTTTTCAGTTATAATCTACTTTCTGAAACTTTACCTGAGGATGTAGTAAGAAAATATGATCTAAACCAGTTGAAGTCTGATCTGAAGACCAGTTTTGTGGACGAAATGAATAGAATGGAAAACTCTTTAATATATTCTATTCAATCTGTGAGGACTGAATCCGTATTTAGTGTTTTGAATGAAGTCAAGTTCTACCAGAATCAAGTTTCAAGCTGGGAAAAGGATGTTGAATCTATAAAGAATCAGTTGTCTCTATGAAGTCTTATATGTGTTCTAAATATCAAGAAGACAAGGATTTGGCTTTTGTGAAAAGTACAGTTGGTCAGATGGTATCCATTTTATTGGAATTTAAGAATTCTATAAAGCAGCATGTCAGCACCCAGGACCTTGTTGTGAGAAATATCATTAGTGGGATGACTAAATCTTTTTTGTAAATATTAGATTTTACTGTTTCACCTATGAGTGCTCCCAGGCCTTCTGTAGATGTTGATCAGATTTGAGCAGTGATGAGAGAAGAGCTTGTATAGTCTTCCACCAGTGGATTAGTAGACTCTACTGCCTTGACCCGAGTGGTGACTACCACTAGGGATATAATGAAAATGGTTCAACATTTTATGAGAGAGGCCACTGCTTCGGAGAAATAAGTAAAGGACAAAGTGGATTACTACATTCAAAGGGTCTACACTAAACGTCAGTTGAACAATCACTTCAAATTTTTTTTAGAGAATATGAAACTGCCTCCAATCACTCAAGCTTTTAGAGAATAGGTATGCAAACTCCAGGAGTTGAATATTTCTCTAGAAAAGTTTTATGGATAACAAGGATGAATTTATCTATGTTATGGAAAGAGGAGGAGGAATAATTATGGACTTTAGGAATCTGTTGCTACCATTTTTTCATTTATACAGTACCCCTATCATTATACCTCCAGATCTGCATGTCTATGCTCAGTCTTCCTCTATTCCTCAGATGACACTAGCTCAAGCAAACAGAAGTCTCTCTCTTATGATCACCCAGATAGCTCCACATTATAGGCCAGGCACTGTATCAGTAGATCATCCTCCTTTGATTATAACTGGTGTTCCCAAGCCTCCACCTACATCTACCCAGCCTGAATCCACATCTGATTCCGAGGGAAAATCCAAATCACATGCTGAGGAGGCGGATTGAATAGTGGCTAGAACATTTGATAGGAATCACTTGTACTCTTTTTGCCTCAATTTTGTATTTCTATGTATTTTTTTCCCAAGGGATATATATGATCTTATTCTCTTTTACCTTCTATTACTTCTCTCATCCATTGTTTACACCTTTTTGCTAATCACAAAGGGGAGAAATATGAGCATAATATATTCTACCTCTGGAATAATATATTCTGCCTCTGGTATATTTGTTTTATAATTCTACCTCTGATACAGTTTTTTCATACCTCTGATACATTTGTATGTAATGCTATATTCTCTGATACATTTGAAAATTACATTACTCACGCTGAGAAGTGAGATCCAATGTATTTTTATACTGATATATTAATGATTATTTTGGATTATAATACCATAATTTGTGATTATCAAAAAGGGGGAGATTGTTGACCTCACCTGTTTTGATAATCTCAATTATGTTTTAATATTTTTTGATAATCCTATCAATATGTTAAATTATGTCGTACAACTATTTATTTGACAAAAATATCAAAATAATCATTGGAATATGTTAATCAATTTTTATCTATGTTTATACATGTTTTGAAATAATTCTAACTCAATATGGATATGATTTTCATAGAATAGATAAGTATTAAGTTTTTGAGTCACTATTACAGACCTACCGATACATAGTCACTGATATAGACATTTTCTACCGATAAGCAAAGATCACTGATAGACAGAGTCTACTATTATATCATGTCTACCGACACAAACATACAGTTACCGATACAAGTCTACCGATATAAAAATATAGCTATCGATATGAAGTCTACCGATACAGACAGAGCAACCAATACAAGCAGCTACCGATATAGGAGAGTTATCAATGGAGAGATCCACTGATACAAGAATGCTACCTATATAGAAGAGCTACTGATAAGAGGAGATACCGATACAGAGTCATTGTCACTAATACATAGTCTACCGTTATAAATAGTAATAGTTACCGATACAGACCTACTAACTCAAGTCCACCGATACAAGATCACTGATACTAAGATCTATCGATGGAAACCAGTCACTATATCTCTAAACCCTACTTATGTCGGTTTATTAATAATGTTCATATTTGGTGTCTTTAATGCAAATTATATTAATTAATTAATGTCTGTTTAATGTCAAGAAACCGTACCTCGTACCTGCAGAAGTAATCAAACTTTTTGTTGGACCACATGAGCTATAAAATGGAAGACAAAAGCAGGGCATAAATAAAGGGTGTGAAAAAGTGTTGACACAGTGCTGGTAGAATGGTGAAACGCACAAGAGCTAAAACATAGAAGAAATTTTGTTAAGAAGTCGAGGGACATTGTTGTGCTACAAATATTACTGCAATCTCAAGAAAAAACCCCAATATGAGGAAGTCAAGGAATAGAACAGTGAAACACTGTTTCTCAGAAAAATTTCAGAGGAGGACTCAAACAATATCTACTCAATCCAAAAGGATTCCAGAGCTTCATTTCCATCACATAGAGCCTTCTAATCTCATCTCAATTTTATTAGCTCTATTGTGAATTATTTATTTACATTTCAAGTAGTATGTGTGCTTCTGTTTTTATTAGACACACACTGACTCTTGAGCATAACTAGAGGATATATAATATCCTCACTCAATCTTTCTAAATAATTTTGATTCCCACTGTGAATTGTGGTATAGGTCAAGTGTGACCTGGACAACCTGTGTGCTATTGTTTTGGTTTTTCCCATGTAGAACTATGGTAGAGTTCATAGGACCTGGACAGTCTGAGTACTATTTTTTCCCCGATCCAGGGTGTGGATCAAGGTTTATATAAACTGTTTTAGAGGACTAAGTCTTGGCTTGAGACTGAACCTCTTGGTAAAACCACTTGGTCATCCTATTTCATTTTAAACAATATCTTATATTTTTATACAAATTACATTGAAATTCAAATCCATTTTAAAGTAACATTGATAGTTAAACTAGCAAGTGTTTGTAATTTTTGTTAGCTAGTAAGATAGAATAAAAAGCGAACTTAATATTCAGATTAAGTTAACTGAGAAATAATCAATCTTTGAGAAACTAATTGAAAGCTTTCAAGCTATATCAATTCACTACAGATTAATTTTTATTTAATTTGGGGAGATTTTATTGAAAACCTTTTTAACAGAAATTTTAATTGGAACTCAATTCACCCCCCTCTTGAGTAACCACTCCGACCAACAATTTATATCATCTTTAACAGATTTACAAGGATATTGAAATCAATAAAATCCTATAGAGGTGTTTATATATAAAAAAAATTTCTATTTTAGCATTCAAATGGAACCATATGAGGCTTTATATGGGAAGATGTGTCATAAAGTTACATGGTGGGAGAAAGTTACAGAGTAGAAGCTAATGGGCCCTAATAATATCCAAGAGATTATATATAAGGTTCAAACTATTCAGAGACACATGAAATCTATAAATATAAAATATAAAATATACATGAAAACATTGATGCAACCAATCTTTTTTGGTCGGAGATAATGTGTTCCTTCATATAGCATAGTAGAATAAATTCATGATGTTTAGGATGAAGGGGAAGCTAATTCCTATATACATCGTCCCCTTTTTGATTCATGATCACTTCATAACTATCGCATATCAACTAGCACTCCCATCTAATCTATCTAATGTACATGATGTTTTTCATGTATACCTCTTAATTAAGTATATAATATACCCATTTAATGTATTGAATCTAGATGTGGTACCTTTGGAGAATTATATTTCACATGAGGAGTAGCCGATAAAGATCATAGATTATATATAAAATTTTCTACAAAACCAGAAAACTCACCTAATCAAAGTGTTGTGGTAGAACTAGAAGTTTACAGAGCAATAATGGTAACCAAAATAGGGAATTAAACAAAATTACAATAATTTTATTAATTGTATGAAATGAAATTTCAAGGGATAATTTTTTGAATGGGAAAATAATGTCATGACCCAAAATTTTACAAATGAAATTCTCATTTGAATGAATAAATCTCATACTAAGTAACAGATTTGTAGAAAAACATATGTACTATATTATATTTTTACTCATATACCATTATAAAATGTATCCATAAATATCTAACTAGATAAAAAGATCATAAAGAATATAAATAATTTATAATATATCCATTATATTATAATAGTTAAGATTAGTATATATTAAGGGTAATGATAAAATATAATTAACATGGATGGATTAAGTGATGGCCTCAACTGTTAGGATCATACCTAATGAATCCCATTTATCAAAACGTCATAGGGTTATGACTTCACAAGTATTTAACCATGACCAAGATAGATTTGATAAAAAACATCTAAAATACGAGAGGAACAATTTATTTTATAAGTTTTAGATAATATAGATCAATGATAAGACAATGTTCACTGAACAACCCTAAGAAAGTACCATAGTCATGCACCATTCCATTAGAGAATATGATGGTATATTAATGGAGTATGTATCTAGATCCTAGTAGTATGAGTTTGTATATTTTTTTTAATAAGATAGTGATTATATTTATCCCTTTTTATTATTAATTAATATATATATATGATTATATAATGATTTTTATAAAAAATTATCTTTTGATATGATGAAACAAAAATTGGGTTTTTGGTAAATATATATTTTCAATTAAAAAAATATTTTTCATAAATTCATAAATTTTAAAATAAATTTCATTTTCATGAAATATCTATACAAAGTAATATTTATTTAAAAATAATTTATAATTCAATTTAATAAAGTATAATGTAATTTTTATAGAGTTATAATGTTATTAGTGTTGTAAAAACTATTGTTTTTCAATAAATTAGGATTTTTATGTAAAATTTTATATTTTCATCTTTAGGTGGTTATTTTTGTAATGTAAATATTATTTTTTAAAACAAAATGTAAAAATTATAAAATGGTGAATTTTTCATAATTTCTTAAGACAATTGAATTTTGTATAAATATTAAATATAGTATAAATATACGTTATGTACTATGAAATCATAATACCCAAAAAATGATTTAACAAATACTATAAAAAGGATCCATGACCAAATATAGATTTCCCCATTAACATTATTTTTTTTTGAAGTTATTTTACTAGTTTTACAAACATATAATTAATCCTCAAAACACTATATTATACTTTATGTTTTTAAAAAAATTATGGTCATGAATCACTACCACATAATGAATGATATTATTTTTTGGATTTCAGATCATAGAATAATATAATATTTAAAAACAATCTTCTTTGGTAGAAATAATAGACAAAATCATTTGATGGTTTGTGGTTTTGATTATTTTTTTACATGGATTTGAAACCCTATATTTGTAAATTGATAGAAATTTATTCTTTTCTATAACTACGCACCCTAACTCCCATTAAAATTCACTAAAAACTAATATTTCATTAATTTATTCTCTATATAAATCTATATAATCCTCCCAATGCATTACCAACCCATTTATAATCTCTTCCAATTAATTTAGAAGCACCATCTCAAGGTAAGATATTCTCTTCCTCCTCCTCTATATTCATGTAATTTCATTGTATTATGAATTTTTATTTCAAATTATTCATGTTGGGATGTGTTTTTACACATCCATTTAAATTTATTATGATTCCCAGGTAATGATAGAACACCCTTCACTCTCACTAAATCCTTTAATGAACCAGTATGTACACCTGTTAAGTGATGAAATTATATCATGATTTTCCATGCAAAAAAAATTGGTTATGAATACCCATACCCATTTCCACTAATGGGTAATCACCAAATATTACCTACCCTTAATTGATTAATTACATACATGTACATAACCCATGGTCCTTAAAAGTGGGATAAAAATTGATGAACTACATTCCTTTGTTGTATGATCTATGTGGAACACAAATTCATGTACATGGTATGAATGTGACAAGTGGGCCAAAAATTATATAGCCCTACAATGCATTTGATTACATTTTTTTATCATGAGATACAAGTTATGGTGTAAGGGTGGTTATCCAAATCACACTATGTTATGATTTTATAGTCATTATCCTTGACGTATTCCTAGGATTTCAAGTTTTATGTTGTCTCCACATTCCTAGGATTCCTTGATGTTATCATCGTATGTAATGCTTTGATGTTCATGTTTATCATTATTATCATTTTATTTCATAATGATATTCCTCTTGACTCACATGTATTACATTTATCATTTAATTATTTCATTATTCCTTTACCATGATTTATTTTATCATCTATTTCTTATGTACATCCCCAGGTTATCCCCTATAGTTTTAAAATATCAGTTGAATTTTAAGATCATGTAATAGAGTTGTTAAATAATTTTTTTTTATCCACATATCAAGTTATTATGATTTGTATCTGATTAAATATATACTGCAGGAATCATAATCATTTGGGATTGTATTATGTGTATATTAGTGAACTATATCCTAAAATATAATGTATTAAAATATGGGATTCCATATCTACTATGTGTTATTCCCCAACCTAGGAATATTGACTATGTGCTTGGGGTATCACTCTTAGATAATTTCAATCCCGGGAAGGGGTCTAGTGTATAAAGTCATATAAGTCAACTACCTCTTTCTTTTCATCCAAGAATTATTACAAAGAAGAGTATATTAATATGAAACATAGAGGTCTCTCATAATGAATAAAAATAAAATATTCAATCAAAAATAAGAAGTAATATTCTTCATTATGCTCATCCCTCAATGATTAAATTTGAACTATCGATGATATTCCACAAAGAAACATCTCCACGTACATAATTATAAATTTATATTTAAGACCCAACTATTAGAATGTTCTCACATTCCCATATTAATATCTTCTCATTCAAATATCTATGATTTTATATTTTGAATTAACCCTGTAAATACTCCACTTTTTGGCCTCTAATTCCCTATTGAACCCACCCATAAAAATTGAATTAAACTCACTAAAAATAATTATAATATCACTATATTAGAAACATTTTTGGATTTTCAAAATATTCTTTATTCAAGAAATTATATTGTGATGGTACTCATTATGCTGTTATTATATTCAATTACCATATCCTTTACAAATCATGTCTTAATAAAAAATCAAAACCCTAAAATCCATGGGGTTGATCTTTTAATATATTTATAACCAGATATATTATGGTGTCACCTATTTTATTATGAGAAAATATTTTTATCTCAATTAAATCACATCTTTATATTGTGGCATGACTATAAGACCATAAATTCCAGTGATAAAATACATTGTCAGCTCACTATACATATAGATTTAATAACCAAGTATTTAAACACAATTCCTTCTCATAAAAAAATATAATTCCATTACCCTCTTAGATTTTATTGTAAAGAATTTACCTTAAAATATTGTAGTAAAAATTGATTACCCCTTTAATCTGTAGAAACAAAATTTTAAACATATTAATTCATCATTATAATTTAATATTTAATCAATAATTATTCGAAATCTACCAGAAAATATTATAGTTTGACCAATATAAATACACACTAAATTTTAAATCCTTTTCAAAATGACATCCAAAACTACAAAAATGATCACTAATATTCTTGTGGTCTTTACCATAATATTAATGTATAAATCAATATATATTTACAAAAAACCAATGCTTCAATAAAAACTATTTATGTATACATGATTATAACTTTTTCTCATTTAATAATATGGGTTCTAATATTGTCCACCATGAATGACATTAGTTCCAACAAGACGTATCAATGTTTTATAATAATGTTATTCATTGTTTATCAATAATTATATTGTGTGTTTTTTATTTCACATGAATAATGTAATGATGAAATACCTAAAAGAGTGAATTTGAATTTTCCCCAATTAATGACCATCATGGAGTTTTATAGTTTGTGATTATATGTTAATATTGGTGTGAGTGGAATCTCATATCTGTTATAAAGTAAAATCATGAGATAATAAGAAAATACTTACTATCAATAATAACACACTAATGTATTTCACATGAAATATACTATAGTCATTAAAATATTTAGGGGTTTATTTTTTATATGTATCCCTATCTCATGAGGTTAAAATGATTCTTATCATGTAAACATTCATACTTTTATGAAATTCTTATGAAAAACATAGTGTTGAGAAAATAAGGGGTTGTCTGTTGTGTTTTTTAATCATATTATCAACTATGTTTGACCATGATGATATTTTTTCTCTTATATGAAAATTATGACATAATTTTCCTTAATTAAATTAAAAAAAGGAAAAAATTGTGATTCTTATTAAAGTAAAATGTGATGTTATCTATTATTTTATTTAATATAAATTGATGTATAGGGATATGTCTTTTGGTTGACATGCTCATATAGGTATATAATTTTATTTGATTAAGATAAAGTCAATACCCTTTGTAGTATAAGATGAAATGGTGTTTTCCTAGAGACTAGTATTTTTTATAATTATTGGTTTTGAGTACTTTTAATTTTTATTAATGTTGGAATATATTTTAGGGATACATAGTATTTCATGAAATAATAATTAATTTTTAGATGACAGTATTTATCTAAAATATTAAATTATATATGATAATCTCATCCAACAATCTTTAATGGTATTGACAAAGTGTTTTTTTGTTCTTATATATTATGGAAAGATTTTGTTGAATTGGGATATTATAGGATTGATAAACTAAATCATACACCATGATATGGTAAAATTAACCATGTTTTCCCCAATGTTATACTGTGTTTGTTTTGTACTAAGGAATTATATAGTATATCATTTGACCAATATCCCTACACAGATAATCATATTTTACACCACTTTTGTCACATAATTTTATGATGTGTAAATGGTTTATTGTTAAGGGATATAAAAATAAAATAAAAAATAAGGATCTATTTTAATCATTGAAATGGAATTTCAAAATTTGTTTATATCATAACCTATATAACTGATTGACATCAGGTGGAACCTTCATTAAATGAATGAATTATATGTAACATAGGTCCTATAAATCAATTTAAATATTTATGACTACTATCTGAATTCCAATTTATTCAATACTTTTCTCTTCAGTCACCTTTTCTAAGGATGTAAGGGAATACCTTTGATGTATTCAGTGATTCCATTTCCACTAATGGATAACACTAGAGGTGAAATTCTTGTGATATTTATTTACATATCTCAATCAAGCTCACAATTTTATTGGATTCACCATGATTATTGAGTTACACTTAGTAGTATTATTTTAAATTTCATTTTATCATTTCCACTCATGATAGATTTTATTGACTAATATTTCATATTCTTTTCAAAATATTTGGGGATGGAGGTGTAAAATAAAATCTGTCATCATGAGCATTCATTTTAGAGTATTATAGATCATGGGTTGATCATAATACCTTTATATTATTTATTAGTAAAAATAATTATCATTATTATATTGGAAGTGGACAATATGAGGAGTTTTATGCGTATATTTTTTATTTTCTACTCTATTGGGTGGATTCTTGGGAAGAAACAGTTATTATATTAAATTAATATAGAGTATGATGAAGTGAGTAAAACTAGTTAGGGATCTGATTAATATATAAAGTAGTATGAATAAATACGTAGTTGATAAATAACATTAACACTTATAGTCAATGGTTAAATACCATTTCTTATTGAGAGTTTCTACAAGGCAAGGAATTTGGTGGTTTCTCAAAGGCATTATGTTGTCTTCAAGGTTCATTATTTGTGGTGCCGAAGAGGATTTAATATTTATACAATCTATTTATTCTACCTATATAGTTGGAACAAGTGTATGATATCTTCTTGCATTATAGTTAAGGAATGAAGTTTATGATTCATCTCTTCTAATCGACTAAGCTGGGTTAGATTTGGTGTAATATGTTATTTTTTTGATCATCTCGTAGATATTAAACACAAATAAGAGAAGGTTTTCCACATACTAATACTATATTGGTTCAAATAAAATGAATAAATAAGTATATAATGTAACTTGCATGAAATAGGGAGACCCATATGATGGTAAATTGAGTTGTTTTTGTCAATTCTAGGTTTCTTTATCTATTGTTTTATGAATTGATTTAAAATTTGAATTAAATGGAATATTTGTCCCTTCCTTTTATATTTAAATTTTTTTTCTTATATTAGATTTATGGTGGTGATTTTATAAGAAAAAAATTATTTAATAGTTGATTTATTGTAGATTTGTTTAAAACAAAATTGATAATTTTAGGCCAATTGAGTTTTGATGATATATGGTTATAGTTTGGGATTCATAGGATAAAAACTTTTGATGGAGGAATTATTTTAAAATTTATGAATTCTTTATTATTGTGTTTGTAAATTTTTAAGGATGAATTATTGATTTTATACCAAATGGATAAATAGTCATTTTGACTTATTTTTTATTCTAAATAGAATTTTTGAGTCAATTATTGAGTTTGAGATTAGGTTTTTACTCTATGGTGTGAGTTTTTGTAAATCAGAATGAGTTGGTTTTTTTGGTATTTTAGAATTTAAATAATTATAATCAGAATAATAATAAAATGATTCAAATATTAATTTTGTTTTATTTAATTTATATCAAATTAAATGTGGAATTTATATGAAATAAAATATTTATGATTATATGAGTAATACATATAAAATAACTAGAGTATGACTTGTAATTTTTAATTCTTGAGATATAATTACATGAAACATAATATTGATTTTCATGAAAAATGTTTATTAAAAATTTATCTTCTAGTAAATTAAATAAGTTAGGTTATTTGTATTAAATCTAAAATCTTATAATTTTTTTTAAAAAATATAATATAATTTATTTATATGTATTATAATGGATAATTAACATTTTAATCTCTAGTGGTAAAAATACTAGTTCTATCTAATTTATGGGTAATAAAGTGAAATGAAATTTGGATCAAAGGTGATTGCATTAAGTCAAGTGAAATTAATTTATAAGTTTATTTAAATTATACAAGTTTATAATACACATACAAACATAAATATGCATGAATATATATATATATATATATATATATATATATATATGTATACATGCATATATATATAAAAAATTTAAATATATAAATAAAAATTAATTAGCCTCATGTGGGGAGTTGGTCCTGGAGAAAGGAAAGGAATGACTAGAACATTACATGTTATGTATATGTGTGTTAAGAAAATAATGATATGTTTATGTTTATTGAGATATTAGCCACTAGAACATGACTTGAACTCTAATACCACTTATTGAGAAATTTTCTAAACCATCTGCATCTGAAACTCAAGCATTCCATACAACTTCTAAAGTTCCATAACTATGATTTATAACCATACAACCCACTATTAGCATAAGTTTATTCTAGACCTCTACTATGGAGAAAGGAATATATAAGGGTTAAAAACGCTACAAAACACTGATGTGAAGTTTATATCTAGAACTAAGAAGAAAAAGAACCGAACAAACCATGTTAATATTCCCTATATGCTGATTTAAGTAACTTAATGTTAATGGAATATATATTCCATAAAAAACATCAAAGATAAAAAAACATGACATAAATAGAATTATTAAAACACATTAGATATTACATAGTTTATAATTTAGTCTTATCCCAAGGGGGAACACTATAACCTTTCCATTAAAGTGAAAAAATAAGTTTAAGAGGGACCCTAGTTTAAAAAAATCTATCCATACTGAGTTATACGGGACCAATGACTAGATCCTACTCAAAAATTAACAAAAATATTTTACCACAATTTCCATGAAAAACACCCATTCCAAGTGTTTTTTGGGGAAGTCCCCCATAAGAATAGACACAACTCCCATCATCTAAGTTATCTGTCACTCAACCTTCAGTTTTGAAAATAGAAAAAATGGGATCCCATGTAACATTTAAGAAGATTATCCACTACTTATAATAGGTCCCATTGGTTATACTACCTTCTAAACATAATGATTGATACATAACATGAAAAATTCAACCAAATGAGCTCCTATTTCTCAAATAAACCTTTTGTATAACTATAAAACATTATATTCTCCACCGCTCTTCACACATCTCATGTTTTCTTATAAAAATTAATTTTTTTTCTTCCTCAATCCTATAATGGAATTTCTTAAAACCTCTTGTTCTATATATAAATTTATATGGTGATGTTTAAATTATATTTGTCCAATTTTTACAAGCAAAATTCAAAAAATATAGGTTCTATAAGTTCAAACAACTTATGTAGAAAATAGTTATCATAGAAAAACCTACTAATATACTAATTGGGAATTATTTTTGAAGGCTAAGACTAAAAATATCCCACTAAAATATTATTCTCTTGAATCTAACAAAATTCCAACATTCCAAATTAATGAAAGTCTTTCATTCTATCTCCCATTACAGTTTCACCAGGGTTCCCCCCAATGGTCATGATCATCCAAGCCCCACTATGACAATCCATTACTAGAATTAAGGACTCTGGAAACTCATTCTATATTCATGAAACCTTGTTAATCCCTTCCAAAAAATCCAACAAAAATACATGTTTGAGTTCATTTTAATTTTTTGAAGTAACATTAACAATTCACACTAATTACGGTTTCCATAACTAGAACTTCTTCTAAACCCTCTGTTTTAAAAAGCCTTTCATTGAGCTTCTTATAACCAAGAGATAATATTTTCTTATAGGATTTATAGAATATAAATATAATTACCACTTTTAATAACTCATTTCATTATATATAGGATCATTAGAATAGAAAAATAATACTGGAAACAACTCAACGCCATTTTAGTCATTATTTCCTAGCATAACAAAAGAAAATGTGATCATTTTTTCCACTACATTACATCCCAATTATAATACATTTAATAATTCCACTCCATCATAGATAAGACATAAAAACAATAAATACATTCCATATGTTTCATATCTAGTAAATGAAAATTATTTTTTCCTCACTATCATACCATTGTAAAGAAAAAAACTTGGGACTTCAGTTTTTCCCCCATTCTGACACAGATTTGGTGGTTAGAATAAATTTTAAATAATTAAATAAGATATTTAAGTAAACCATCCATTCTAAACATAGAGTATCTCTATAAGATACTTCAACATATATAACATTAACCATGAGGTTTCACCTCTTTGGTTCCCCAAGTTATGTTTCATCAAAAAATTCCAAATCCACCAGTAGATCTTCTAAAACTCTTATTGTTTTTAAACATTCATCCTCTAAAATTTTGATTTCAATTAGATCAACTATATTCTTATATATATAATAATACCATGTTAAATCTTCAAAAATGTTTCTAGAACACCTAATTATTTGTTCTTTAGTAAAAATCAATTTCACATTAATAACATGATATCACTGAAGTTAAATAGTATAGTGGAAACTTTGAGAAAAACTATAATTTTCCAGGCCTCTAATTCAAGTAGATTTCTCCCTTTGAAATCAAGAATACCTTCTTATGTTTTCAAGACCACAGTCCAAACAATTTTTATAATCATTTCATCTCAATTTATGGTAAATCTATTGAAATAACCTTGTTTCTTCACTCTCTTCTAATACATTTCCATAAACATCAAGTATCTTCGTGAATATCATGTTATCTGAAAACTATCATGAATAAACTCACTTCACCAAATAATCAAAAAAAATATGCTCTTTCAAAACATGGGTTCAATATAAAAAACCTTACACTCACATTTGATATATGTTATTATAAATTCCAAGAATATCAACTATTGGAACATTACATTTAAGAATAGTAAACTTACTATAATATCCCGTACTTATGTAATTGTAGATATAGAATCTGGGGTGTTATTTGAATCACTTTAACTGTTTCTTATATCTCCATATTCAAGTAACATAGTGTTGTCATCTAAATTCTTGGTCATGAACTATCTCACCTAGCTAACACCTTCTAGAAGAATTCCGATATTATTTTATATCAAGATTTATTATTCTACTAAACACCTTTATTCCCACTAAATCAAATCAATAGAACATTCAATTTATCTAGGGTTAAAAGAATGATCTTTTTCCAAAATCTAAAATATTCCACTATAAAATATCATTTTGTAACTTTCCCACTTATAATGTTATCCTTTAGAAACAATGGACTACCATAGAATTAGAAAAATGTAAATGATCAAAAATATCTGCTATATTTCATTAACATTTTTTCAACTATGCTTCAAGAACTACATCAATAATGAAAAAAAATATTCCAAACTCATGATCTTGGAGGATATATTTTAACTAAAAAACTATGGTTCTGATACTATCTTACCCGTGACAATATTTAGTTCTTAGTGAACCACTTGACCAAAATTACACAGTAGTCTTCCAATAATTATCAAATCGACAATACCATGGTTCTTCTAAAAAAATATAAACTCCCTCTAGTGCAATGTAACCAATCCTTAATACCATTTTTTGAGATATTAGACACTAGAAAACCACCAATTCTCTACTACCTCTAGTTGGGGGGGAGGGGGTTTCCTTACTATGTTTAATTGAATCCTAAATATCCAATACTCCATTTAGTTTTTGAAACTATAGAGTTGGAACCACCCAATGTCTTGTGATCTAGGGGATATTCTATATCTCCAATGAAAAACTAGGTAACCAGAATGGTAAAAAAACTTCACAACACACACTTATGAATTTAAATTTAGTAACTATGAAGGCTAATAACCCTATCCACTATGTTAATCTAACCATCACATAGATATTGGTAACTTAATGTTCTTTAATAATATCTATTATAAACAAAAAATAATAAATAACAAACACAAAACATATAAAATTCAAGGAGAACGATATGAAATTACATGATTCAGATGTTAGTCCTACACTTCAACTTATCCAAAATATAAAAAAAGTTATAATTCAGATGATAGACTTAATTTGTAAAGGAATATTGAAATATGTTTATTAATGATATAAACTGAGTTAAAAGGTAACCCTCCCTCCAAAAACCCTACCCATCTAGAGTTACAAAGGGCTAAATCTCAAAACCTACTCTCAAACAAAATAACCTCATTGGAAACAATCTCCATAATAAACACATTTCTCAATCAATTAGTTCAAGAATTATTCAAATTGGAAGGTATTACACTCCCATACTTGGGATCATCTCTTACTCAATACTTGTTTTTGACCCCTAAAAAATAATCCACACTCTCTATTTATAATGGTTTTTTGTAACTACATGTAGGTATCATCGATTGACTCTCCATATACACATTGTGGTTGAACCACTATTAATTCATGGTGACCATCTCAGCACCACCACCTCATCTGGACAATTGAGTGAATATTCTAGCTCTAGATTCTCTAATTATCTTTCTATATCTCATTCCCACTTTTAGAAACTCATATTGCAGCTTCTACACTCCCATGATGGAATCTGTAATATCTGATGCTATCATATTAATCATACAAATCCCACAATATTAATTTTCTATGACATTATAAAATATTTATGGTTAATACTATATTGAAATAGTTTATTCTTATGTATCCTTTACCATTTTAATCAACTAATCTCAACTTTTCCACTTCCTATAGAACTTTTTTTCCACATATTGAGCTCCTCTAGTGTCACACTATCAAGAATTTGGATATTTTTTATGCATCTATTTTTAATGGATCCAAAAATCCCTAGTAAATGTGAATTTAACTTCATAATGGTTCCATGAGTATAATTATTGATATATAAGTTTATAACTTTCTAAAACTTAAAAAAATAAATTCTCACACCAAAACATATTAATGTTTAACTTAATAATTTTTTTTCTAAGGTTAATCCTAATGATCACCCTTCATGATATTGTTTCTGATATTGAACATGGAGGATGGTTCCCCCATTTTGGATACTTATCAAAATATTTATGAATTGGGGATGTCTTCCTCTTTCTCGTATTTCTTATCCTTTCCTCTTAACACATTTCTCTCTATATTTCTCTTCTTATTTTATTAACTTATAACAACCCCAAACTACCACTCTTCAAGTTTTACTCTTAAAATATAGTCATAAAGTTTTATATTTGATACTAATAATGGTTTCAACATTTAAATAATCCAAAACATAAAACATCAATTGGAAATTATATAACCCTTTTACAACAAATGAACTTATATATATATATATATTTAGATAATTATTATAAACTCTTACATAACAATAACCATATATTTTATTAAGAATATTTTCCATGATATCCAACATTTCTTTTACCATTTTAAGTATTTGTCATTGTTCTAACTCTTAATTAAACCCAAAGAAAAACATTTGAAATGATGGGATGAGAACAAGAAGTGTAGTATGAGTCATAAAATAAAAGAAACTTGTTATTCAATTTCAAAACCATTAGACAATAAAAAATATTTTTCCATTTTCATAATAAACATTGAGCTTAAAATTAATTTACATGGACATGAAAATATATTTCTTTCCATTGGTTTTAATAAAACACTATATAAAAAACGTAAATCCAAATCATAATAATTATGTTTTTGTATAAAATATTAGAACCTGTGAAAAAAATTCATAAAAAATATATTTTTTTTACTAAATTCCATAATAATTTCATTATAAGCAAATATCATTAGCTAAATTTTTTCAATAAAATTATTCCCATGAGTACTCATTATCGAGCATATAAAATCCATATAGGTTCCTTGGGACATCATCTTTATATATCCATTATAATAACCCATACAATTTTAATAACTTATATAGTCAACTTCAAAAATATTTTTCTAGAGAACATAATGAATATCCAATGTATTAGAGCGCTATATCTAAAGAACCCATCATTATTAACAATGTAAAAGGACAATAAAATTCAAAAAAACAGAAAATCTTGTATTTACATCATGAAACTCATAAAAATATCCTTCTGAATCTCTAAGAATATATATATATATATATATATTTATATATCCCATTTAGTTAAAACCTAAATTTCAAAAATAAAATACCCAAAAGAAAGGTAATAATGGGGTTCTAATAAAATATTAAATATTTTAAATGAATACAAATAGTAAATAATGATTATGGTGGTGGGAAAACCCATTTATTTTGTATCTGTTAAAATTGTAAATTCCTTTGTATTTTTTTAAAAACATTATGTATAATCTTTTTCAAAGATTCACTTTTAAAACCATTGAAATAAAGTAAAAATAGGAATAAAATTACATTTAAAATTTATTTATTTCCATAAACATGCACTATTAAAATAATTTTAATAATATGGTCATGGAATAAAAATATTTATAATATAAATATTTAAAACATTTTAAATGAGGTTTTATGTTGAAGTATCCCTTACAAATTGATGAATTTTTAACTAAAAAATAAAAGAAATAAATTTGGATTTATTTTTCCAGAAATATCATATAGATACATAATGTATAATTATATAACATAAAAAATAAAACATCTGGTGAATATATCTTAAGTCTAAAATAAAGGGAATTGGGACTACAAATCCCTTATCATAAAAGTTCTCTAACGTCATATTTTATTTAATTTACAAATAATAAAATTATAATAGTTAATTAATTTAATTATAAACTTTTTAATGTTGATTAATTTAATATTATCCCTTTTATATCATTTATTATCATGTTTTATTTAGTTACTTCATCAGTTAAGTTTACATCATATGTTTTGAGGACGTTCGGTTCATAATCCCAAAATAACATAGCTAAGATGAATGTGGTCAAATAGGTCATTATTCCATCATATACATAACAATAATAATAATATAATTCTAATTTTAGTGATTATTTATAATTTTATAACCAAAAATATAATTTATCTTATGAAAAATGTATTATGTTACAATCATTGCTATTGTAGGTCGTACCCCTGCATGAGTAACATTTTCGTTTCTCAACAAACATGAGTAAAGAAGGTAAGGGTAAGTTTATATTTCAATGTTGGTAAATATATTGTAAATATAATATTATCTCTTTATATACATTTATTGATAACAACCATGTTATATGGAGATGAAAAACAAATCACATCGCTTCGTGGTGGTGGTAATACACAAATATGCACAGACAACATTATATTTTTTCAATGGATATAAGGGTAAGAAAAAATTTTATATTAACATAAAATAATGATAATTATGTCATTAATATTATATATATATAAATTAAATACATAATTATTACCATCTATAATAGGTTGTGATGGAAAATAATGTACATCAGTTCGCGTGGTGGTAGTCCTCTGTACACACGAACAGTGGTTTCGTTTCCCATTTGAAAGAAGAAAATGGATTAATGGTCATAAATTTACATAATATAATATATTTATATTTAGTATGATTATTTTATTATATAAATATTTTTACAAGCATTTTTAATTAGGTAGAAGAATAAATAAAACTAAAAAATTTAGTTATTAGTTATACCTCTTATTAAGACAACCTCATTTTCTTTAAACATTAATATCCTTGTAGATGGTATTCTGAAAAACAAATAACACTAAGAAATATTTAAAGATGTTAAGAAGGTTTATTATAGGTCTTTGACATATTAGGGTACTTAAAATTTTAATGTAAGATAAGATTTATGGTTCCCTGTTATAAGTGAGGAGAGGGTGCTCTATTAATTTTTCGAAACTAAAAAATATTATAAAGTCACAATAATAGATAAGTGTTAAAAATAGAATTTATTTAAAATTAGTGATGATTTGGGATAAAAGTAAACACAAATAATATGATTAGTATACATTTTTAGGTCATTTTAACACTTATTAGTTTAATTTAACCTACCCCCTCTCATTACCCCCTTTTATCCTTAACATCGACAACACATTTTTAATTCATTAAGGGTTATACATTTACATATACGGTAACAATTAGTTAATAAATGGAACATGGATGAAATTTTAATTAATTTAATATTACAATTGACCAATTTCAATATTTTTATTTTTATAAAAACATTTAGTAAAACATTATATAACATAAATTGGCATTCATGTAATTTTATGATCTATTAATAAAATTTCAATTTAAAAATTTCAATATGGGTATGTAAGATGAATATAATCTCTTTAAAAATAAATTAAACACTATTATTAACAATAAAATTTATGTTCAATTATAGTTAATAAAAATATATATGTTACTTTTGATGTTTTTAAAATCATTTACCTTAATTATTATATTGTTTTCACAAGCATTATGTAGGTGTTTTATAAGACTTTATGGTGATTATATAATCACTAAAAATTATCTAAAAAATTAATTCATAAAAATAATTTAATTATACTAAAAATAACCATCAATATTCATTCACAACTAATTTTTTCCCTATGTGAACTTATATGTGATATTTAAAATAAAGAGAGTGACATTTATTTTTTTTCTTCGCTTAAAATATTTTTTCTATCATTATCAAATAAAAATGATCAAAGTGACCATAAATTAAAAAATTATATGTGTATGGATAAACAATGATCATACAATAGTGTAAATTCATATGTTATTTGTATTTTAGAAAATTTTCACATTAGTTTTAACATTAATTAATATGTTTTACCCTTTACTGTGATTATCACTATTTAACATAGTTTCCTTTCAATATAATGAAAAGTTATGTTAACATTATTAACTAATATTAAATAACTAATTAAAAATATAGGATGGATATTATCAAATTAAATTCACAGAAGTCGCTGAATTTAGTTTGAAATTAAATCTGCAAAACTTGATGAAAACTGATTTTCTAGAAAACGACCTTGTTAAGTATAAAAAGTGATTATTCAAAAATTAGTCATAAAATTAATTCAAATTAACTTAATTATATTATATTTAAAAGAATATTACATTTATTTTTAAAAAAAAATAATTATCATTGTGAATTCTTGAAACAAAGAAACAGTTTTCAACAAAAACCATTATTTTTAACTATTCATCGAAAAATCAAACCCCTCAAAAATTTTTAAAAAAAGTATACCTAAGAAAATTTTGAAATTATGAACTCAAAATTAGGTTCTTTTTTTGAATAAATTTTATAGTTCTGGTAAAAACTAATTATAATATTTTCTCACAAAAAAAATAAAAAACATTTTTGAGAAAAAATTTATTTTTGAAGTACATAAGGACCATATTAACAATTGAATTGTCATATCATAAGAATTAATAAAAAAATTAATTGATTAATAACTTTATATATATTTCATAATTTGTTTTTTACAGTCCATATCATCCAGTTGAGCATCTTGGTTAAAACAGTTACTTTTAAATAATAATACATCACGGTTGTTCAATCTTTGTATTCATTATCATGTGTGTTATAGAAAATAGTATTATTTTTTAAAATATGAGGGTATTGTATTCCCCTGTAACATTAATAAGTTGATTCCTCTCAATTTTATCTTAATATTCATAATCAAAGATATAACATTTAAAAATACCTTTGTTGAAAACCCACATCGTAGAATGGGTTAACAAAACATCCTTTCGAAAAGTGTAAAAGGGAAGTATAAAGTTCATATATAATAACACCTAACTAGGGTTCTAAATAGGATAAAATTATTGGGAAGTGAAAATATAAACATGGAAGAAAAATTATTATTCATATAATGATAGAGAGTGACAAAGAGTGTTGATTAAAAGAAACTGAATTATCATGATATACTTAAGGACTAAAAATCCATAAACCAATGAGGTGTAAAAAAGGAAATCAGTTCATCAGAAATGAATATAAAATGAAAAAAAATTATTTCAAGATCCTTTTTTGTGATTTTAGGAATTCTTTTACATTCTATGAAATTAAAACAAGACAATTTACATACATAACAATTTTATTTTCAACATACAATCAGTTTCTATAAAAAACTCATCTTTTACTCCAAATTATTAGTATTCAAGATGAATATTTAATTCACATGTTCAAAAAATCAACATATAATAGATCAAGGGATCTAGAATAGAATTACATTTTATTCCTCTTTTTTGTAGATAATAACCAAAATCAAAATTGTTAGAACAAGGTAGGTTAATACTAACAATTAATAAACCTTTATATATATATATAATTCACTAATCTCTAAATTTTCAACAATAGCACCAAAGGTTCAACATAGATTATTTCATAAATATATAATCCTAAATTAAAATTAATCATGTTAACATCAACATTAAAGAATATATTGACCTCAAATAAAATCTGATACCTTTCATCTTACAACCCAAAACTTTTTATAGCATTATTCCCAAATAATATTACATATTAAATAACATATTAAACCCAAGAGTTACATATACCTAAAACCAAGGAAACTTCTCAAAAAATGTCATTAATGACCATGATACATAAATATATAATATTATAATTAAATTAATATCACCAAAATATCATGAATAAAATTTATATACAAACCTAAATGGTAATCTTGAATGTGGTCATATATATCTCTAAAAATATCACCTTTTCAATGAATCACTTTTCAACCATAATGATTATTTATATCCCTATATAAAATAAACCATAATTACCTTAACATAAAATTGTATAACAAATTAAAGCTTTATTTAATCCTAAATATAGCATTCTAACTATAACTTAGTAAAAATTTCAAATCACATCAAGGTATACTCACTTATAAACTTAAAAAATGGAATTTATTCCATTTTATGTGTGATAAACCATAAACTTATAAACCCATGGTAGTATCTGTAACTCTTATATTACCTCACATAAAAACATCCTCATCTCTAATGTTATCATAATTCTACTCTGATGCCAGATATAGTAACCGCATACCCTCACTCCCGGTATCATATGCTTAAAACATAATATTTTCATTTCTATCTTTTAAACCAATAAATATGACCATATTTTAACTATCCAAAACATAAAACATAAAATTTAAATAATGTATCACTTACATAACCAAGGATCATTTAGGTTAATATTTTTTATATAATTAGAATTGATATTACAAAATAATACCTATGTATATAAGTGAGAATTTTCTCCAATATACTGAATTTTTATTTTCCCATATTATGTCATCATCGTCATTCCAACTCATACTTAATCCTTTTGAATTATATTTTAAAATCTTGGTTTCTACATATATCTTAATAATGAAAATAGAATAAAAGAAACTTATTAGTCAATTTCAAAACCATTAGATCATTAAAAAGAGTTTTAATTTAACATAATAAACATCAAGATTAAATAATAATTTATTAACACATTAAATTTACTTAACAACCCAATGTTTTTCATAAAACATATCATATGAAAACATTAATTCAAAAACAAAATATTGTAGTGTTTTTTTAGAAAAAATTAAATCCCATGAATTTTTTTTAAAGAATTCCTTTTACCCAAAATGAATAATCATTTCATTTAAAAAAAGGTCATTATATTTTAGTGTGAAATTAAATTATGTCCATGAAATCACGTTAGCCAGAATAGAAAATTCATGTAGGTTTCTTGGGGAATAATCAATATATAATCCATAAAAACCCCTTACATTTAGAATATTGTTCCTAGAAAAATTCCAATATAATTCTACGAAAAACATAACCATTATCCAATTCATTGAATAGATATATCAGGTTCACCTGTCATCATAAAAAAATTACAATAGATATAACATCTATAAAACACATATAATATTGTATTTCCATCTTAAAAAACATAAAAATATCCCTCTGAACCTATATGTAAAACATTTTCAAATATTGATATATCTCATTTAATTAAAACCCATTTTTAAAAAATGACCATAAAAAGGAATAAATGTTTTTACTTTAATAAAATATTAATCTTTTGAGGTAATATAAATAGAAAATAATATTTATGTAAGTGGTAAAAAACGTTGGTGTCATATATGTTAAAATAGATACTTTATTTTTCCTTTTTGTAAAAAATTTTTGTATAAAATACATAAAAAGGTTACTTTTGAAAAAATATTGAATGATATAAACAGAGATATATAATGCACTTTATAATTCATTTATATACATATATATTCATTAATAAAATAATTTTATTAATAAGTACATTCAAGAAAATATTTATAAAATAAAATTTTAAAATATTTAAAATGAGGTTTTAAGCTAAATTATTCCTTATGACGTGACAGTTTTTTGAACAAATAAAACTTTGAATGAAAAAAATTTGAATTGAATTTTAATAATAATAAAATAAATCCATAATTAATTGGTATAAAGAAAAAAAAATAAAACATGTGGTGAAAATATATTTACTATCAATGAAAGTGAATTGAGACTAGAAATCCCATAACATTAAAACTATTTAACATCATGTACTATTTAATTCCTAGAAAATAAAACAATATTAGGTTTTTATATTCTCAATAAAACATTTAATGTTAATTATAATATATAAATACCTTTTTATATCATTTATAAACATGTTTTATTTAGTTACTTTATCAGGTTAATTTACATTGCGCGTTTTGAGGGAGTTCAATTGGTAATCCCAAAACATATTCAATATGATGAATGTGGTCAAAGGGTTCATTATTAAATAATATAAGGAATAATAATCATAAAATAATTATAATTATTATACATAAATTTTAAATTAACAAATAAATATATAATATGGTTTTGAAAACCAAATTATTTTAAATTCAGGGAGATGGTTGGTCATACTTACACATGAGTAATATTTTTATTTTTTAAATAACATTGGGGAATAAAGGTATGTATTATTTCATATTTATATAATTATGATTATATAATAAATATAATATTTTATTTTTAAATCCACATATATATACGATCCATGTTTTGCGGTGAGGAAAAATATATATCACATCGCTTCGTGTCGGTACTAATCCACAAGAACACACAAATGAAGTTATCATATATAAAGGTATGGATTTGTAAGAAAACATTTGATATATTATATTTATAAAATTATAATAATGACATTAATATCTTGTATTCACATTAAACTTGTTGTTATAACTATATAAAAGATTTTGTGATTTAAAATGAAGTACATTGGTTCACGAGACGGTAGTTTGTTTTGAACATGAACAATGGTTTTATTTCCCATTTTATGAAAGAATGAGGTGTACATTGATTAAAAATTAAAATAATAAAATATATTTATATGAGAGATAATAGTTTTATTATATAAAAATGTTTAGAAGAGATTTGAAGGAGGTAGAAGAAGAAATAAAACTAAAAAATTTGGTTAAAAGTTTTAAATCTTCTTATAAGACCCTTCTTTCCTTTACATGTTAAGCCCTATAAGGTTCGTATTATTTAAAAACTAAGATATGTTTTATATGGGGAGGGTTTTTAGTAAGGTTTTTTGTAGTTATTCGGTAAAGACTTGGAAAATACATGTAATTGTTTTTTAATTATTTTGGATTATTACGAGTCTGTGAAATTTGATGGCGCATGATTCCAAGGCCCGGTGTGCCCAGAATGTATTTTTGAACTTTTATTAAGGTGTGTTCAGTAACCACGCAGGTGAAATTTTCAATATTTTTAACTAGTACTTGGATTAAAAAACTGAGGGCACCATTTAGTCTGTAGCACTAGGATTCTATTAAGGGATGCTTCACTTTGACTATAGTAGGTTGGGAGAAAAAGTTGTTTTTCAGACTTTTTAAAGAAAAATAGAATGACATGTAGTTGTTATTTTATTTTATTTTTCTCCAAAAGATGAGTGGTGGTGGCGGGACTGGTGATTTGTCAATCCATTTAATGTCTTGACTCATCATCTTTGTAACTCCACTATTGTTAATTAAAAGAGGTTCATAATTCATTTAATAAACCTAATTAATTCCTCAATACATTACTCACCTTTGCCCCTCATATTTAAATGGTGCTCGGGGTGGGTTTTTGGCATGACTTCTTCAAGAGAGGAAACTATGGAGAAGTCCTGCGGCAACATCCACCTGGAAGACTAGACCGGATTCAGAGAGTGGTGACGAGAACCACCAAATCATGAACAGATGACAACAATTAAGGAGGTTATGTTGATCGTCTTCAGCGGACGTCTTATCCAGGTAGGGTTTTTTTTATATTATAAAATTCCTCCTTCCCCATTCATGATTTATACAAAGAACATTGATCAATCGACCAATGGGAAGATCCACGGATCGTTCTTTAAACACATGAGGATGATGTAGTGTTACAAGTTGGGAGTTATTTCTAAATTATCTATTTGTTGCTAACACACCTTGTTAAAACGCTAATGTGGAGGGCGTGACCCAATCCAAACAAGGCCTAAACCCTCCAACTATATTTATGTTCTTGTGTTTCCCATGCGCGGCCAAAAACTGTGATGGAAAGGTAGAGATAGGGGCCATGGAATGGAGGAGGTGACCCGAGAGGATTATAGGCACAAACGGCACCAAGAACGGACCACCGGAGCACGTCCGGTGGCCTGTGGAAACAATTGCCATCGTGAAATGCCGACGACGGCCGGCGGTGGCCGGATGAGGCCGGCTGTAACCGACAGTTGGTGGTGGTAAAGCGGTGCACTGTTGCACACCGCGAGTCTAGTGGAAGTCATCCTGAGCCAGCCATGCAAGTGAAGGGTGGCGCCTGCAGGAGCCGCCGTCGGGTCGCGGATGAATGGGGCGGCGTTACCCCGTGCCACGCTATGTCGGTTGGAGACCTATCGGCCCCCTGGTGGACTGTTGCACACTGTGGGGAAGCGCCCCACTGGCTGGATGAAAAGGACCTACATCTGCGGGCCCATCTAGAGACACAGTACACCTTCAGGTGGACTGGGATGGATGAGGGCTAGCCAAACGGGCCAGACCGCGGCCTAGTTGGCTAGTGCGGGTGGGCTGAGCCCCACCTGGTGGGCCGAGCCAAATGTGGACTGTGCCTGCGAACCAGTCGAGCTGACCCCAACAGGCTAGAACTAGTGAACTAGGCCAACCATTAATGGGTCGAACCCAGGTAGGGTCATGTAGACACCAGGACCCATTGGAACCTCTTTTTGGGAATCGACCCATTTGGCATATTTTGGCAGGCCTGACTGAGCTGGGTTGGACCGAGTAGAAATCACCTCTATTTCACAGAAAGGGGTGTGACTAACAGACCGAACATCCGATCGATGCAATCTCTCTAGCATAAGGACCCTTGTGACAAGGCGGTCCTTTGGTGATACTCTATGTGATTTTTGATTGAGTTTGTCATGAAACCTAGGTTGGATTATACTTGAATCCAACTAGACCCTTTTTTTAAAAAGTGCTCATATCTCATAGACCGGACGTCTGATCGACGTGCCAATTGTCATGTTGGGACCCCTATGATAGGGTGGTCCCTTGGGTATGATTTTTGTGGTACTTCATACTAGTTGAAATATGTCTGATGGACTAAGGATCAGAATCTTTCGGAGATCAGTCGTGCTATGTGAGGGAATATAGTGATTGGTTTTGACATGAAGAAGAAGAGCGACCAATACGGGTCAGCATCAGAAACTCTGGAGTGGTATGATCTAGCTATACGACTAATCATCCCGACCTCTGTACTAGTGACCATTATGGATTAGCACTAATGACCAAAAATGGTCATTACCAGCGACCAATACGGTTCAACACCAGCGACCAATACAGGTCAGCACCAACGACCAATATGGATCAGCATCTAGCAACCAATACGGGTCAGCATATAATGACCTATACGGGTCAGCAGTAGAGTTACTACAGATAGGATGATCTGTCTTTATGACTAGTCATCCCCATCCCAGTAACCTTTATGTTGTACTGTTTGAGTGAGGTGTCTATTTTTATTTGTGCTTCATGATTTAGATCATGCTTGTGGTATTACCTTTTTGGTATTTCTTATAATTATTTCCTTTTTGGATTATTGAGAGACCTCTGGGGGTCTCGGGGTCCCCTGCTCAGTTGTTATACTCACCCCTTCATGGGTTCCTCCCACACGTGTGTGTCTAGTGAAGACTATTAATGCTCTGAGGCATCCTTTACAGGTTCAATACTTGGTGGAGCTTGGTGCGACAGGATAAGTCGATATCCTCTTCTTTGACATCACACTAACAGCTACTACCCTATAAGATGAGCTCCAAGGCAGATGCGACAGTAGTTTACTTTATTTTTAGTTTCTAGGGTTTGTATTCTGGCCCACTGTATTTAGTTTGTAGTTGTACTTGTGGTTTTCCTTTACTCTCATGGTTATAACATAATTTTGTTGGTTGTTTACTTCAGTTTCCATTTTTGATTTTGTATAGTTCTCTAATTCAATGCCTTCCATGTTCGGGAAAATCCTTCAAGTGCAAGTCACCAACCCCTGGCCTATGGAAGGCACCGTTGGGGTAGTCACGTCTGGGCCCCGTGGGACGGGTCGTAAAAAAGTTGTATCAAAGGGAGTTTGGTTCTAACGGAAGAACTAATAGTCTACTTTTAATGAGGCAACGGTGTAAAGAGTCTTCAATTCAGTGTTCAGTACATGGAGTCTAGTGTTGGTGCGGAAGTGGACGTATCCATACACCATGATACTGAATTCTATTTTCCGACCCAGTACATGAAAACACAGGTTTCTAGTGTTTTGAAAAGTTTTCTTGATCTTTATTGAGTTATCTCACCAGGTATAACTTATTGACTACAGTGCATATGTTTCTTAAAAGATGCCTCCATGAGGACAACAAGCCAGGATTCTGGTTAGATATTATGACAGTGGCCCACCAAGTGATGAGGCGTCATTACAGGGACCACTCATAGTGATGGAACCTTCGGGTGGTGTACCAGTAGTACCACCACCTGTTGAGTAGCATATGCTACTAGTGGATCATACACACTGACTGATCATGTTACATGAGTTATAGAGATAGAGGCCTCTAAGGTTTCAAGGAGAGACAGACCCCCAGGCAGTAGAGTATTGTATTGAGGTGGTTTAGTGGGTCTTTCGCTTAGTAGAGACATAAGCCGAGCAGATGGTGATCTTGGCTGCTATCCTTCTTCAGGGCTCGGCAGGACGATGGTGGAGCTCGACGCAGCAAGTTAATTAAGAGATGACCCAAACCTGGCTGAACATTGAAATCATTTTCAGGGAGGAGTTTGTGCTAGCAACACTACTCTCTGTGTGTATTCAAGAGCTGCTGCATTTGCATCAGGGTAGCCATACTGTGGCTTAGTACTCAGTGAGATTTACTAACCTCTCCCGATACACCGCTGACATGGTACGTGACCCTTACATCAGGGACCATACCTTTGAGAAGGGTCTCCGATAGGTGATCATAGCTGCGAAAATTTCTCTCAGCATCCCGACAAAGGTTGGGGTGCTAGAGAGAGCTTTTCTAATGGAGAGATTACTTGAAAAGAAAGAACTGATAGTGATATCCCCTACAAGATGACGGGTAGTATAGTTATCTTCAACTGATAGTAGATAGACGATGTAGAAGCCCAAGCGGGCTATACCTTTTGGAGGCCAACCCCGGGACTTAGGGTCAGAGTTTCAAGGCACGAGAGGCTTAGAGATGAACCAGCGTTGCATGGTCTGTTTTTACTGTGGGGGACAGAGTCACAAAGCTCGTGACTGTCTAAATCCCCGCATGGATGATCGATAGACAGTGTAGGAGCCACCAAGCCAGCAGTAGCGGCATGAGCATGAGTTTTATCCAGTCAGCAGATGAGGCAAGGGAGCAGGATGTGTAGTGGGAGGTGGTCGGGGTCACCAAGCACTACCACTACCACCCCCAGGCGGTCCACTACGAACTCAAGGAGTAGTTGGATGGGGATATGCCCATCTATAGGAAGTGGAAGCTCAGGATCCTAACATCCCAGAGATGATACGAGGTACGATCTATATCTTCTCAAATTTAGAAGGAGTGTTTATCGACACTGGTGCTAGAAATAATTTACTTGTCACGAACTTAGTTCAGGACTCTGAGATTCCAACAGAGCTTTTATCTTGAACTTTTCATTTGGATACTCTTACCCGAGGAGATTTAGCAGTTACAAACCAGTGCCGACAGTGTGGTCTTACTCTTAGAGGATAGAGTTTCAGATGGGATATTCTAGTAGCGGCCTTGAAGCCCAATGATGTCATTCTAGGCATGGACTGGCTATTAGCAGTTCATGCATAGATTGATTACTTGAGACGTATAATGTGATGTACACACAGAGATGGAGGCCAGTTTTCCTTTGTTGGTGAGATGAAAAATAGAGCTACACAAGATGGACTTGCGCTTATGAGGGTTCGGCTGATTACATATCAGCTGGCTTGCATGACCTTCTACACAGTGGATGAGTCGAGTCCATAGTTTCCAGCGGTGGTGGACAAGTATGAGGACGTCTTTTCAGAATATGTCCCAGTACTACCTCCTCGTAGAGAGGTAGACTTCCGCTTTGACTTGTACCCAAGAACAACACCGATATCGACACCAGAATATCGGATTTCCCTTGTGGAGCTCTGAGATTTGATAGTATGGTTGGAGGACTTATAGAGGAAGGGATTCGTCCGGCCCAGTGTTTCTACATGGGAATCCCCGGTGTAGTTTTCCAATAAGGTAGATGGAAGTTTGAGGTTATGCGTGGACTTTCGGCGCCTAAACCAGGTGACTATGAAGAAAATGTATCCTCTGCCAAGGATTGATGATCTTTTTGATCTTTTGAAAGGAGAAATGTGGTTCTAAAAGATAGACCTCGTATCAGGCTATCATCATCTTATGGTACAGGACAAGGACATACCGAAGACAGCCTTCATATGTCGGTATATCCATTACGAGTTCTTGGTAATGCCTTTTGGAATGACCAAAACTCCAGTAGTGTTCATGGAGCTTATAAACAGGATCATTCAGAAATAACTTGATCGCTTTGTGGTGGTATTCATCGACGACATCTGGGGGTACTCAGCATCCAAGGAAGAGCATGTTGTACACTTGAAGATAGTTTTGGACACACTCTAGGAGCACTGGTTAAATGGGAATCTCTCTAAGTGTTAGTTCTAGATACAGAAGGTCCACTTCTTGGGACACGTCATCTCAGAGGGTAGACTTGAAGCGGATCTAGAGACGATCAAGGTAGTACTTTCCTAAGAGCCACCCAAGAGTGTTATTGAGGCGCGGAGCTTCCATGGATTAGCAGGCTAATATTGGAGGTTTGTACCCGATTTTTCCAGAGTATCAGCACCTATGAATTCATTTATTAAGAAGGATAAACCCTTCCTATGGTCAGAGTCATGCCAGTAGAGCTTTCAACAGCTGAGGCAGAGCTTGACTAGCACTCTCATCCGGAGGTTGCCGGAGGAGGGCACTGGCTACGTGGTTTACTGTAATGCATCAGGGACCTGACTCAGTTGCATCTGGATGCATGATGATGCATTGATTTCTTATGGATCACAATAGTTGAGGCCTCATTAGTAGAATTATTAAACTCATGACTTGGATTTGGCACTAGTAGTCTTCACACTGATGATGTGGAAACACTACTTGATGGGCGAGCGGTTTGTTGTTTACTCAAACCACAAGAGTCTCATATATATATTCACATAGAAAGATCTGAATCTAAGACAACGATGTTGGCAAGAGTTCCTTCAGGACAACGACATTTAGATAGTCTATAATCTTGGGAAGGGGAGCATTGTGGTAGATTCACTTAGTCGTAGATCAAGTTCACAGCTACTGAATGAGGTTTCAGAGCAGTTAGCCTCGCTTCAGATATACTATGTGGATAGAGATGAGACAGTCTACCTCTAGTCGATGGTAGTTTCCCCTCCACTCCTTTAGTGAGTTAGGTAGGTGAAACTCAGGGACATCAGATGTGAGGCTACGCATGCTCAGATATCCTCAGTCAATTCACCTGATGGATATTCTGAAGGTGGGGATCACGCTATCCTTTTTAGAGGAAGTACAGTTGTACCAGTGGTTCTATGAGAGGTGGTACTGAGGGAATTCCATAAATCCCCATTGGAAGTACATCCGGTTGTGATGAAGATGTATCAGGACCTCTAGCATCAGAACTGGTGGCCAAAGATAAAGAAAGGTGTGGTGGTGTTTGTTTCCAGATGCCTCACTTGCCAGTAAGTGAAGTTCGAGAACCAGGTACCATCAGGCTTGACCCAACCCCTCGAGATACCAGAGTTGAAGTGGGAGGAGATATAGATGGACTTATTGAATTGGTTACCACATACATGCATAGGGCACGATACCATCTGGGTGATCATTGACCAACTCACCAAGTCAGCCCACTTCCTTGCTATTCGAGAGAAGGGTTTGGTAGAGATCTTGGGACGTCTCTATGTTAAAGAGATCGTGGAACATCACGAGGTGCCTTAGATGATAGTCTCATACCATGAATCATGATTCACATCCCAGTTGTGGAAAGGATGGTAGGAGGCTTTCAGGACTCAGGTTCGCTTGAGTACAGCTTTTCACCCACAGAAAGATGGTTAGACTAAGCGGACCATCCAGACCATGGAGGACATGCTTCGTGCATGTGTCCTAGATTTTGGTCGCAGTTGGGAGGAACACCTAACCTTGGTGGAGTCTGCGTACAACAACAACTATCACTCCACCATTGGTATGGCCCCTTTTGAGGCGTTGTACGGACAACCATGTAGATCCCCTTGTACTGGAGGGATCGAGGAGAGCCAGCACTCATGGGCCTAGTGATGGTACAGGCTACAACTGAGAAGGTGCAGGTCAACCGAGAGTGGATGAAGACAACACAATGATAACAGAAGTCCTATGATGATAGGCGTCGAGGACCCTTGGTGTTCCAGGAGGGGGACCACATATTCTTGTGATTCTCCCCTCTACTATGAATAAGGTGATTAGGCTGAGGTAGAAAACTCTCACCAAGGTTTATCGGACCATTCCAGATACTTTAGAGGATTGGAAAGGTGGAAAACCACTTGGCACTATCACCGTAGCTGGAAAGGGTGCACAACTTCTACTAAATATCCCAGCTGAGAAGATACAAGCATGACCCATATCACTTCATCGACCAAGGAGAGCTGGAGATTGACGACAGGGAGACTTTTGTAGAGTACCCGGTGTAGATAGAAGATCGACAGAAGCAGATCCTTTGTATGCAGTAGATACCTCTAGGGAATGTTTTGTGGCAGAACGGGAATCTCTAGGAGAGAACATGGGAGTGAGAGGCTCATAAGCGTGCCTAGTACCTGTCTTTCTTTTTGTAGCCTTGTTTGGCGTTCTGGGCCGTAATGTCCAATAGTGGGGAGAATTTAAAGACCTGAAAAATTCCACGTATATTTTTTAATTATTTGGGATTATTATGAGTCTTAAAAATTTAATGGTGAGTGATTCCGAGACCCAATGTGCCTGAATTGAATTTTTGAACTTTTTTAAGGTATGCTCAGTAAACGCACGGGCGACGTTTTCTATATTTTCAACCGGTGATTAGATTAAAAATCCAAGGACATCATTGAGTCTGCAATGCCAGGATTCACTTATGGGAGGATTTACATCAACCACAGTAGTTCGGTAGAAAAAGTTAGTTTTTGGACATTTTAGAGAAAATTAGAATAACATGTAATTGTTGTTTTATTTTCTTTTTCTCCAATGGCTGAGCGGCGGTGGCGGGACTAGTGACTTGTCAAACCATTTAATTTCTTGACTCATCAACTGCGTAAGTCCACTGTTGTGAATTAAAATAGGCTCATTAATTCATTTAATGAACCTCATTAATTCCTCAATGTGTAACTCACCTTTCTCCCTCCTATTTAAATGGATCTCGGGGTGGGGTTTTGGCATAGATTCTTTAAGCAAGAAAACTTTAAAGAAGTCCTATGACAATATATACTTGGAGGAAGAGACCGGATTTAGAGAGCGCTAACGAACGCCACTGAATCACGAACTGACGATAATGATGAAAGAGGTTCCATCGATCGTTGTCAGCAGACATCTCATCCAGGTAGGGGTTTTTGTTTTTGATATTATAAAATTCATCCATCCTCGTTCATGATCTATAAAAATAATGATGATCAACTGACCAACGGGTTGATCCATATATTATTCTTTAAACACGGAAGTTTGATGTTAGGTTAAAACTTGTCTGTTATTTCTAAATTCTCTATTTGTGTTTAACTCCCCTTGTTAAAATGCTAATGTGGAGGGCGTGGGCCAATCCGAACAAGGCTCGGACCCTCTTCCAATCTTGTTGTTCTTGTGTTTCTCGTGTGTGGATAGTAAATGTGATAGAAAGGAAAAGATAGGGGTTATGCAGTGGCGGTGGTGACACGAGAGCATCGTAGGCATAGACGGCACCAAGAATGGATCATCGGAGCATGTCGGGTGGCCTACAAAAAGAACCAATGGAACACCTTGCTGGCGGAGGCTGGTGGAGGCCCACGACAACTGGCCGCAGGCGGTGGGCAGGCGACGCGACATTGCACGCCGCGTCGGACAGAGGTGGCCGTCCCGAGCCGGCTGCGCGGAAGAAGGGAAGCACCCACAGGCAACGCTGACGGCAACAGCCGCAACAGGTGGGGACGGCACGGCCGCGCGCCGCGCCGCGTCGGCTGGAGACCAGACGGCCCGCTGGTTGATCATTGCACTGGGTGGGTCAACGCCCTACTAACTGGATGAAACGGCCTCATGTATGTGGGGCCAGCTGGAAACACGGTCCACCTTTAGGTGGACCGGGCTAGATGTGGGCGAGCCGTACGGGCTGGACCCGCCCAGCGGGCCGGACCTGCCCAGGAGGCCAGGCTAGACCCGTGGCCCCGTGGGCCAGCGCGGGTGGGCCGAACCCCACCTAGAGGGCTAGGCCAACTACAACCCAAGCCCACGAACTGGTCAGACTGACCCCGATGGTCTAGACCCAGTAAACCGAGATGACCCTTAATGGGTTGGACCTGGGTGGGGACAGGTAGACCCCAGGACCTGTTGTGTCGGTCTGGCCTGACCGAGTCGTACCGGGCCCAGACACAACCAGCCCCAGAATAAAGAAATGCTCATACTGACGAACCAAGTGTCTTTTTGACATGCAGTCAGTGGCGCTAGAACCCATTTTTGGGAAGCAGTCCCTTTGGCATATTCTGGTGGGCCTGACCAAGTCGGGCCGGACCGAGGTGTGATCACCACCATTTCATGGAAAGGGGTGTAACTAACAGACCCTGCACCCGATCGACACATCATCTGTGGCATAAGGACCCTTGTGATAAGGAGATTCATTGGAGATACTCTAAGATAGTTTTGACGGAGTTTTTTGTGTGACCTGGGTTGGATCAGACTTGAAACCAACCGGGCCATTTTACAAAAGTGCACATATCTCACAGACCGGGCATCTGATCGATGCATCGTTTGTCATGTTTGGACCGCTATGATGGGGGCTTCTTTTGGGTATGTTTTTTGGAGGACTTCGTACCGATTGAAATATGACCGATGGCTTGAGGAGAAGAATCTTTTGGAGATCAGGTGTGCTATGTGTGGGAATCCAGTGGTTGGTTGTGAAATGAAGAAGAAGAGAAACCAATACGGGTCAGCATGAGAAACTCTAGAGTAGGATGATCTAGCTGTACGACTAGTCATCCCTACCTCTGTACTAGAAACAAATATGGGTCAAAACTGGTGACCAATACGAGTCATCACCGGTGACTAATATAGGTCAGCACTAGCGACCAACACAGGTAAGCACTAGTGACCAATACGGGTCAACATCAAGCGACCAATACAGTTCAGCATACAATGACCTATATGGGTCAGCAGTAGAGTCACTACAGATAGGATGATCCAGGTTTACAACTAGTTATCCCTATCCTTGTAACCTTGAAGTTATACTGTTAGAGTGAGCTGTCTATTTTTATATGTGCTTCATGATTTAGATCATTCTTGTGGTATTAACTTTCTGGCATTTCATGTGATGTTTTCCATTGTGGATTACTGAGAGACCTCTGGGGGTCTCGTGGTCCCCTACTGAGTTTTTATACTCACACCTGCATCAGCTCCACCCGCACGTGTGTGTTTGGTGAACACTACTGACGCTACGAGGTAGACTTGGGAAGTTAGGGACTTGGGGGAGCTTGGTGCGATGGGAGTAATCGAGATCCTCTTCTTCGACATCAGACTTACAGCTACTACCCTCCAGGTAGAGCTCCAGGGCAGTTGTGACAACTATTTACTTTCTTTTCAGTTTCTAGGGCTTCTATTCCAACACACTTTTTTCAATTTTTAGTAGTACTTTTGGTTTTACTTTACACTCTTGATTATACCTTACTTTTGTTGGTTGTTTACATTAGTTTCCCTTTTTGAGTGTGTACATATCTCTAAGTTAGTGCATTCCCTATTTGGGAAAACCCTTCAGGGTCTAGTCACCAACCCCTGGCCTATGGAAGGTGGGCTTGGGGTAGTCACATCCGGGCCCCATGGGATGGTTCGTGACATATTTTATGATATATGGTGCTATAAATGTATAAATAATATAGGATTAGAGGTTCTCTTTTATAATTGGTAGGAACAGAACTCTTATATTTTTTTCAAAACCTTAAAACACTATTAATTCACAATCATGGAGAAGTTGTTCCAAAATGGTTTAAATTATAATTAAATATGATAATGTATCTAAGTAAACTCATCTAATATGATTTATAAAAGTTTGAATCTCACTCTAACCCTTATCTTTCTATTTCACCAATGTTACACATTTTTATCATTAGTCATGATTACACACTTTTCCATCATTAAGGGTTACATATTTACTTATAAGATATTTAATGGTTTGTGAATGGTCCATTTATTGAATTTTGGACCATTTACCATGACACTTTACTTATTTAAATGTTTTTATTATTTTTATATAATTTAATAAAATATTATACAACATAATATATCATTAATTCCATTTTAAGAACTATTCATAGATTTTGACTTTACAAACATCAATACATGTATGTAATTTTAATATAAACATGTTTATAATATATTATAAATTAACATTAATTATAAACATCACGTTACACCACAATTCATCAAAAAAATATTACTTATGTTGTTTTTAAATTTGTTTGCATTAATTTTTCTACAACTTGAACAAGTATTATTTCAGCATTATATAAGAATTTCAGGTAATTATATAATCACAAAAAAATTATAAATGAATTAAAATCATAAATAATATTTATTATCAAAATAAACATTAATATTCATTCACAACTTATTTTTATCCCTATGTAAACATATAAGACAAATTTAAAAGAAAGAGGGTGTCATTTTTTATTTTTCTGTACATAAGATATTATATTAGACATTATCAAAGAAAAAGGATCTCGGTGACCATAAATTAAAAAAATAGATGATAAATACTGAAATAAACTCATAAATAGGGTAAAGGAAAGTTTTATGTTGATTTTACAGCTTTTTTGCATTAATTTTAACCTTAGTTAACATGTTATACCCATTATTTGGCTATAACTACTTACATTAGTTAATGTTCATTATGAACACAAATTAAATTCAACTTCTCAAATAATATTAATTATTATAATTCAAAATATTAATTCTATTTTATACATTTAAATTAACATAGTTTTTAGAATTTATTTTAAAATTAAACCCACAAAACACAAATAAATCAATTTTATGGAAAAATGAATTTTTATGTATAATAGGATTTTATACCTAGATCAAGAATAAAATTAAATTCAATGAAATTAATTGGATTGTAAATAAACTAATGTTTCTATGAAATATTTTTAAATATAACTTATACTTTTTTAAGTCATAAATTAAAAATAAAATTTTTGATAAAAAATCTTTATTTTCAACTATTCATTGAAAAACCAAGCATCTCATAAAATTATCAAAAAATAACTCTAAGATATTAATTAAATGATGATTCAAAAAATAAACATAATTTTTTAAAATAATATTTATACAAGTGAGAGTAATTAATTTGAAATTTTTTTCCTAAGAAACAATATAAAATTTAAAAAAATGTATTTTTGAAGCAGAAAAAGACTCTATGAAAAATTAAATTATCATTTCATAAGAATTAATGAATAAATTATATTTATTAGGATATATATATATATATATATATATATATTATAACGTGGTTATTCAAATTTATACCCACCAATTTAATGGCAAGGTTAAAACAATCAGATTTATATAATAATATTTCACGGTTATTTAATCTCGGTATTCCATGTCATGTTCACTGTAAAACATATTATTATTTTTTAAAATAAGGAGGTATTACATAACATATCTATTTATTAAAATTTTATTTACAACAAAATATAGTTTCCAACGTTGAAAAATAAATCATTTCATCGAGATGAATAAAATATTTTATGGAGGGTGACAATAAGATTCTATTTTTTCATCATGAATGAATCATTTTAATTTTTCGTAATATAAATAGCTAAATCATGACGATGTTATAATTATAATTTAATATTCAAAAAATTGATAATTATTTCCTTGTTTTGTATTATAAATTTTTTTTAGATACATTCATCATGAGACATGAAGGATCAATCTTTTCCAAAAATATTTATAAAAAAATAATATTAATTTGATTATTTTAATAGAATAATTATGTAATTTGTGAAATTGAAGAATTATTTTACTCGAATTGAATTGAATTATCATAAAGCTAAAAAATAATTATTTAAATGGAAAAACTTATTGTATATTTCGATCATATTTTTTTTATGATACTTTTTTAAAATATTTTTATTTATTTGCATACAAATAAATGTGTATTTTATATTGGAATTTGAAATATAAAATATTTGATAGAAGATGAAGTATATAGGATATGTTTATTTTTATAAAAAATAGTAAATATATTTTATTTATTTTAATTTAATAGTGTTAATAAAATATTTATGATATTATATTTTTTTTGGAAATATACTTGTATTATTATAAATAATTACATCTTGGATTTTTAAATGTAGATATATCATATAAATATTAACTATGTTGGAATGTGTTTAGTTTAAATTTATTTTTTTAAATAATTAGTTTTTTTTACTTAGTGGATTTTATAAATGAAATTATGATTTTGTTTCATAGAATGAAAAGTTATAATACTATGTAAAATTTACCAAAAATATTTGAATATAAAAATTATGTTTTTTGTTTAATTGTAAAAAGGTTATTAATTAATGATTAAAATATATTTACTATCTTATTTAAATGTATGGAATAATAGAGTTTGTATTCATTACTTACAAAATAGTGATATTGAACTATTTCAACTATGTCATGAAATAGTATTACACTATAATGGCATAATAACTATGACATTTATTAATTTTTTCTTGAGAATTTTTAAGAGTTAAATTAGTATCATACAAAAATTTCATGATAATTGGTTCACATTATTTATACCATTATCAAATTGGAAAACACATGTTATAGTAGTATGAATAGTTTGATAAAATATGTGATAAATAATTGTGACATGACATAATGGTGAAATTCATTAAAATATGTGAATTAACTAAACACAATATTTATAACATGTGAGAGGATTATAATTAAAGATTATGTGGTTGTAAGTATATTTTCAATAAAATGAACATTGATTTAAAATTTTATAAAAATATATTATATGATAATTTCTAGGTTTTAGAAATATTATTTATTATATTTTATTTGATCTTGAATAGTTTATGGTATCATTCACTATATAACCAACACTAATCATCCATTTAGTAAAATTATTCCAGTTTAATGATAATTTATCCTCCACCTTTCCATGATGTAATGATATGAATTACGTAATGATATGAATAATGTGATTATTTAATTTTAATATTGATGGTTTCTAAAGACTCATCATATGATTTATGAAGCTATATAATCTCATAAAAGTGTTTGATCTATCATCAAAAAAACAACATGGAGTATGAGGAACAAGAATAATAAATTTGAATACCTATAATGCCTCTAGTTCAATCTCTATAAGACTTATAATAGAATTCAGGTTGCAAATCACCAAGATATATCTTAAATAATATCACCTTTATAATGATTAAATCTTATAATATGATTCTCATATGCTATGAGAGGACCCTCAAAATTCAAATATTCTCTTGTATATTATCTAGGAAGATGAATAGTGAACAAGTATGAAGAGATAGCTTTAGTTATGGATTTTTAGAGTTATTTAGTCTCATTAATAAGAGGGTAATAGGGTATTATCATTTATATATGTTCTCAAAATTCAATGAAAGGATTCAGAAGTTGGCTACCATCACATGGAGGTTGACGGGCATTACCTGTAATGCATTCCAATTAGTGTCTTGTAATCATGGAATGTTTTAATGACCAGAATGTATTTCTTAATCTGTAAATTTATCGAATCATTAATTCATAATATAATGAAGCCACATAAGGAACATGTAATTATACATGAAATCTTATTTTAAGCCTATCATAAGTTATTTTGGAAGCATTACATTCCTTATATGATATTAATATTTCATAATTTGTGATTTTCATCACATGTATATCATAGGCCACAGATCAAGGTACATCATACAATATCATATAACCATTTTAGTCTATTTCCAAAAATAACTCACTTTCACTTGAATTATATAAGAGCATTATACAGAAATCCACAATTCTATGTGAACCCATCCAAACTCGTTTGACATGATATATTAAACTCTCTTCATTTTGGAACAAGAATTTTTTCTGAAATTTAATTTTTTACCTAAGGAATAAATTTGTTACCCTATGAGGCCTTTTAACATTGAAATCAAATTTGAAATACAGAATTCATATATTTAATAAAATTGAGTCCTTTCTCAAAACATTAGTATTTCCCATGTTATAAAGGGGTCAAGTGTAATCTCAATAAAACATACTCATATATCCATATGAACAAATACACCATAATTTGTACCTTATATATCATATGTATACCTATATAATTCATATTTCTATGGAATCAACTAACCATTATGAATGGAACATGTCAATATAGTAGGGAACATATCATACCTATATGATTCCATCAAATAGACTAAAAATTTTGAATGAATACATCACATTCCATATATCCATGTAGTTGAGCACATTATATTCCACTCAACTAATCCTAACCATGAATTTTGTAAGTATAATTCAATAACGTTCCAAGATTTCCTTACTCGTCTTAAGAGTGGAAAATTCTCATCTTGGTTAAGCTTTAGTTGATGAAATAATTAACTACATACTCAATCATCTGTTGATTAGGTAAGACTCATGACTTTTATAATAAATGTATCAAAGTATAATGGCTCTCATGCAACGTATCTCTCCAACCTCAAGTAATGGGGATTATTAATAAGCATACACCATTAAGTATACAAATGACTATATAACATTTCATGTAATACACTTGGGTATGTCAGTCCATATAATAAGTCTCATATTATGGCCTCATGAGTGAATTCTTTATATATCATATATAAATAATTTTATCGATTACAAGATTATTCTCACTAAAATATTAATATATCATCACAACCCATTATAATTTATTATTATCAATGAAAAGGGATAACTCGAGGTTATACTTTGAGGGAAGAATTATCATTTCACTTCTTGTAAAATTTACTGCCAATATGAAATAATTATACTATGGTGATCACTATTTTATAAAAAATAATACATTTTATAATTTTATATCTGTTTACGTATTATGAATCAAAACATAAATAAGCACCTATATAAAATATCATATATGATAGAATCCAAAATATTCTTTATGTTTTCCATACTTTTAATGAGTTTTTTAATCACATTACATCTTTATGTAATTCTTACAGCATCTTTATATGAACACTTCAAAAAAACATCCCACTAAACATTTTATAAATAACATCAATGATGAAAGCTGGTTAAAATAATGGGTAGATTTTAGAATCATATTATGAAATTCTAATTACTATAATGTATTCAAATTTCATAACTCTACAACATAAAATCTTATGATGTTAACAACTTATATAGGTCTACATACTACTCTTCATAAGTTTATCATCATTATTTTTGTAACCCTTTGCATCAAATGTTTCCCATTAAATCTTTCTGTAACTAATAAAACTATTTTCATTGATCTTGTATCAACACAAACTAATCATTTTAGGATATGTTTTTTTTTAAATCTGATATTATAACTAAATAAAACTCTTTAACTTTTTTCTTTACCAACATAACCACATCTATTTTAGGATATTTAGTGAAATAAAATTTCAACTTTGATTACAACAATATTATTATTTTTTAACTTTTAACTTCTCAGTTACAAAAATTATACCACTATACATATAGAAACTATATCATATTTTGGATATATTATTAAGACACACAAAATACTTTATATAATAATACTTATTTCCTTTTAATCATAATATTTAATAAATAGGCCCTTGTTTATATATCATATATGTTATTCCATGTGTTTTGATGATTTTTTTGAAAATAATACAATATTCTTTATAATATTTCACTTATGGGTGCTAGGGAATACCTTCCATCATATTTTAACAAATATCTATATTGACACTTCTATCATAGATAAAACATATTTATTTTTGGTTTGACTATAAAACTCAATAGGTGGTGAATTGTGTATCAAATTAAAACTTCTATTTTAAAAAAATTAAAATTAAATCACCATTTTTAAATATATCACATTTAATTAATATAGTAGGTATGTCTAATTTATTAAATTTAACTACTCTCTCATGATTTGAATAAAAAATTAGCTAGGTTAATATTATAACTATCTCAATATTTTCAAATTAATCTACTCACATTAAATCGTAGAAATACCACTAGTAAAAACTGACTATAAAATTATAGTTTTAGAAACTAGTTCTTAATATTAGTTTTAAAGTAAATGAAGAAAAACAATAAAATACACAGTGCAATTTAAAAAAATGGTCTCAGTGTCTTGTTGTGACCTAATCCTATCCAATTTTCCTTCAACCACTGGTAAACAAGATTATTAATAAACAAATTGATTCCCAACCTGGATTGTATTTTTAGAAATAATAGTACAAAAAAATTCAATGTTGTACATAGCCTCTTCCATAGTTTCTTAGTGATTAAATATGTGATGGGAAAAGATATAGTAGGAAGAAAAATCTTATATATCATAGGATATAATTTCAAAAAATATGAAATATAATACATGAAAAACATGAAAGTAATCTAATAAAAGATATAAAGATAATAATAAATAATTTGATGTAAAATAAGGTTGAATCCACTATGGATTTATACTGACTTTATATACGTTTAAAAATAGGAAGGATATTCATTTTTATGATCTAGTAAAAAAATTCCCTATATTTTTTGAATAATCATCATCAACAACATATGTATATTTCTTTCCTACAATACTAGCAACTCTAAATGGTCAAAATAAATCTTTATAAACTATTTCTAGTCATTGATTGGTTAAAGGATCTTTCTTCAGTTTGAAATGAATTTTTCATTTCTTTCCCATTTGATAAGGATTTCACACTTTTTTGTTAGGGAACTCAAACTTAGGTAAATCAATGACAAACCCTTTCTTATTTAACTTTTTAGGTAAGTATATAATAAAGTATCCTATTATCTTATTTTCTTGCCAAGATTATCTTTTAAAAGATCTTAAATAATAAATATTTTATGAAAATAATAAGTCTAAATTAATATTATAAACATTATAATTTCTTAAATCAGTAAATACTAAATAATCCTTGGAAAAATATATTTTTTGAGAAATTTTTTAAAATTTAACATTAAAATAGTCATTACACCTTCGAGAAGTAATTTGTATATTATATTTAAAACCAAAAACCAACAAATTTTTTAAAATAAGGATATTTTTAGAGTTATAAGTTATTCTTATTCCAATAATCATTACCTTATCACTGAAGGTGATAATTCCACCATAGACTTTTATAATATTCTTTAATATTGAATAGTATCTATTAAAATTTTTGGAACTTCCACATGTCATATACCATAGAGTTGGTTATATATCGTAAATCATTTTTCCTAAGATAATTGAATAAGAAATTATTTTTGTACCCCGAATTTCTTGGGTTGAGAGAAGCTAAAAAATAGAGCCTTTATAATCATAAATTTCCTCATATGATTTTTTATAGAAATAATGATATATTTTGAAAAAATATCCATTTTTTTTCTGTAATTTGTATAATTGTTTCCAAAACTAGTTGTTTTCTTTGAAAATTGTAGCTTTTTTGGAACAAGGAATGAAAATTTTCTTTTATATCTTTCTTTTGTTTCTAGATCCGCCTATTATGTATTTCGATTTTTATTTTTTTCTCCCATCATGATATTTAGGGATTTTCTACAATCAATAAACTATTACAAATCATTTTTATTCTATTTACTTACCAATTTAAAGTCAATATTTTCCTTTAATAAATTGTAATTTTTCAATTTTTATATTCTAAGTGAACTATTATTTGTAGAACATAACACATGAACGTTTTTCATACATCTAATGTCCAATTTAATTCTATGTAGAAATTCCTTCATCACAAATTTATATACATAAATTAAATAGGATCAATAGACAAATCAAATCTTTGAGAAATAATATACATGATAAAAGGGATATGTGACCAATTGGCTACTTGAGAAAGTGTATATATAATAAATCACCTACTTGTGATGATCATGTAGTCTCTTCACTTCTACTTATGGTATCTCTAAAAGTTTATCAAAATATCAAACTATCATATTGCTACTTGAATCGTCTAATTTCTTTAATACATGGAAAGAAATAGGATTGAAATATTCTGCGGTCACTTGGTTTATCATGCAGATGGTTGAAGATTTAAGAATAAAATCTCCATTTCTGATCCTCTAGGTGTTCAGTGATCTATCAATCCAACTAGTCATGCCATCAATTGAATCATTTTTGAAAAATTTTCATAGTTTATCATTTTTAATTTGGAATATTTATTAATTTTTCAAATCTCAATTTTCTAGATTTATTCATATGGTTGATAAGTTATTTATGTTGTCAAATTACCACTTTGTGAAATTTATATTCTAAAACCTCATAATCAGTAGTTTTGTTTTTTGGATTTATGGTCATTTTTGGGATTTTTGAAAATTCTAAATTTCTCGGAAGACATATTTTATTTCCACAAAATATTGAAAATTTTAGAAACACATAAACATGATTTTTGATTATTAAAATAATGAATTTATATAATAATCCAAAAACTATCCTTGTATCATCTTCCATCATGTTATTGAATCTAAAAAATCATAAACCATGTGTATTAATTTCATATTTTTCAAAAAAACACTTTATTAATAAAGATCTTCTATTATCATATAAAATAAATGGGATAGTGACACACATCCTTTTCTTAGATTCATCGAATCTTGATATATTCCAGTACATTCAAATATTTTATGTATAAAATCATTTATCCATCACTTGAATGAAAATTATAATCATCATAAATTAATCCGTTGAACTTTAACTACTTGGTACACACCACATTTTTAAAGAATATTTTTTTGTCACATACCCTTCAAAATCAAATAATTTATTTATATAACATAATTACATGGTGTATAAATTACATAGAATTTTTATAACTCCTTCAGTTATCTTGAATATTCAACTAAATATTATCATTTTTCATTATTCCTAATTACACTTCAAGGTTTCAATATTCCAGACTAGCTTTTAGACGAAACATTTTTCGAATCTCTGAAAAAATCTTCATCTTCTAGTTTAAACTTTTTCACAAGTATACCATCTACACAACCCCATAACCTAGAAATAATGTCATAGTTCATATTATCTCAACATTTTGATAGACTAGGGTAAAAATTTATTAACTTAGTCACATTGTCAAAACATTTTCATTGAGGAAAATTGATTTAATTCCAAAAACATAACAGGCCTTAGAGGATATCCTCATTTTCACCTAGTCATTAGAATATTAAATCCTATTGAATATATTAGTGGAGACTAAGGTTCCTTAGGATATTTTTCATCTAATGTATTAAAAATATAATTTCAATCCGTCTATTTTTTTTAAGGTTGGGGCCGAAGCCTCATTTTTATTATTAAATCAAAGCAAAGTCCTCTTTTAACTGGGTAGATGGAAACCCATTACATAACCCGAAGGCCCAGTGGGCTTGTAGCCCATTACATAGCTTGTAAGCCCTAATTCTAAGGCCAATTCACATTCTATGAATAGTAACCTGCTGATATAGTACCACACAGTATCACCGCCGCTCAAGTGCCCTGCGGCCGCTATAGTGTCCTGCCGCCGCTATAGTACCCGCTGATGAACAGTTCTACCGCTGCTACAGTACTGCTACAGTAACATGCGCCCCTTGGGTTCTAAACCCCCATTTTCCATGTAGTATTACAAGGTGCTTACCACTAAGCCAAACCCCAACTACAATTTCAATCCGTCTATGTTTCTTATAATAATGTAGATTATTTGTGTTGAAAAACATTAATAGTTGGTCAATCATAAACATGTTATTTTTATTAACACAAAGAATTTATCTCAATTAAGAAATTTTTTAAGTTACCATCCTTCTAAATTTATTACATTATGTTTATACTTCTCATTAATTAGTCTCAAATGAAATTTTTATTATGATAATTTCATTTATATATAATAGGGTCTTTTACCATATTTGTATCATGTTTAACATTCAAGTTATAAGTATTGTTATTAAATATGATCTACTAAAATAATGGAACCAGTTTAAAATTTAATCAAAACAATTAGTGGGAAAAATTCATATTTCACTAAGAAATGAGTCCAATATAGTATTTCTCTCACCATATAGTTAAATAAAAAGGGAATCATCATAATTATATCATATATGACTCATGGATTGTTGTGTGAACAACAATTTTTCCAATCCATTATATAGTAAAACATAAATGTATTCCTATGATAATATAATACCATTAGCATATCCTGGATAATTTTAACCGAAATAAAATTCCAAGAACAAATATTGATACCCATTAGGGTCAACCATGACTTATTTTCCATACACAGGATAATTTCTTGGAACCCAAAATTAGCATGACCAACCATGTTGGATGATAGAAGTTTTATCAAGTGCTACTTTGGAGGGAATCAAACACTTAGTATTATTAACGGGATTTAATCTCACCATATTCTCTAATATCATTCCCACTACATGTATTCACACTTATAGTTATTTTTTATAATATTATTCAATCCACTAATTTAATATGTTCAAACCATGTTAATAAATAACTCTTCACATAGCCCATTTTTTATGTTGGAGGATCAAAAATAGATTCTGGATATTTTTAAATATATCCAAATTCATTCTATAAATAAGGTAAATTAAATTTTCAAGTAAATTTATGGGATTATATGAAATTATTAATTGCGAAATTTGTAATAATGGATCCAATGATAACTAATCACCACCTTTCTCAAATTACACATAATCCTCTAGGACAGTGGTAAGTCTAAACCAAAGTGAATCTATTTAGGGATATTTTAATCAATATAGAATCTAGTTACATTATAATTATAATACCTAATAGGTACAAAAAAAATTAACAACTAAATTTAAAAAATATGATATTTTAGAATATATAAATATATTTTTTAAAATTAATAATATTTTTGATGTCATTATCCACACACAACATCGAAATAAAATGAGCCTAGATGTATACATTTTTATGAAAATATTAGAAAAATAAAATCTCTAGTAAATAAGAAATATTTTATTCATTTATAAAATTAAAAAAAATTAATACGGACACTACATGTTTTGAAAATGGATTTTTCAATAAAAGATGGTTTTATTTACATATATTAAAGTTTCATTTAAATGGTAAATTTTACAAAATTTACTTCATTTTTGAAATCCTAATATCAAAACTACCCAAAGTTAAATTTTTTATTTTTAAAAAAGGATTGGTTTTTAGGTTAATAATAAAATACTAATTTTTCTAATACCATCAATTTTATGAAATTATCATAATATAGAAATGGTTTGAAATTAATTGAATATTTTCAATAAAAAAATATTTTTTAAGAGTGAAATAAATAATTTCAATACACTATGTTGAATTTTTGAAACATATGTTTAATTTTTTAAAAACATATGTTTTATTTTACTCCAAAAACTATTTTTATTATATTATATTAAAAATTATTTTTAATGAATTTTATAAATTAAATCTAGAAAAATGGGTTCTATATTTTATATAAACATGTTCATATTATGTAATAAGATCAACTTAATTTTTTATAAATGTATGATTACTAATTATAAGGTTAATGTGCATTATAATGTAGAAAGTGTTTTTTTCAACGAATGGTTTTATAAAATGTGTGTGATTTTTTATCAAAAAAAATTAAAATAATATATTATTTATAATGTGATATTATTTTTTTCCAATGTATAAAAATATTTTCTCCATCATTTAATTGGTAATTAATGTTATATAATATTATGAACACTTAATTTTAAAAAATATTACAAAATAATTTTTTTTATATTTTAAATTTTTTAGTATAAAAGTTGATTTAATATTATTTATCGAAGGAAATATATTGATTAGGGATTCAATTTAGGTTCATCAATAAAATATTTTGTAATATGGGTCACCATATATCTTTAATAAAATAAAAACTAATTGGGTAAAAACTATTTACTAAGGTAAAAAATAAAAATGGTAATATGTAAAAATCAACTGGTAAAATGTTTCAAGAATGCTTTAAACATTTATGAAAATTAGTATTATGAGATTTATTGACATTATATCACCAAAAAAATCCATTATTTTTTAATTTTTTATCCACTAGAACATGAATATTTTTGTTCTTTGATTGAAAAATAAAGGGTATTAAAAAAATTGTTATCTTTAGTTATAAAAGGGGAACACTTCAACCCATTCATGCCACACTTATTCGTCAAAGTTTCATCTTAAAACTAATAAATATTTTGAACTCCTAATACCCTTTATCAATTTCATATTATTTTGGTCTCAATTAGTTATCTTATTCCGTTCATTTGAACCATACTCTCAATAGAATGTTTAAGGTTCCAAAAAGGTTAGTTCACATTCAATTAATCAAGAATACAAGGTAAGGAGTGTTTTGTCTAAAATTTAACTTCTTGAGGAATATTTCTGATTATGATGTATGATATGAATAATATTGTGTGATTAATTCCTATTTAATGTATTTATTTTATATTCATGAAATTTATTGGGTTTAAAGAACCATATCATGTTATTTATTTAAATGGATTTCAATTCATAAGATACCAATGTTACAAGGGTTTTTTCACTCAACTCAATTTATTGATTTGTCTCATCCAAGATTTATTTCTTCCACCCGAATATTCTATTTCATGGTATTTACTCTATCTCTTTATTCAAAATGTAACTTTTTAAGAAATATTCCTCCTCGATGATTTTATTCCCCACAACAAGTATATCATTATTGAGAAAAATTCCAATACTCTTAATAATGGTTTCTCCACCTTGTTAATATTTTCCTTTCCTATAAATTATTTCCTTTGCATTTGGAAACCCAATTATGTGTTATCTCATGTAACTATCATATCTACCTTCTCTTCATTTAAAAAAAAGATTTTTTTATCTTCATACATTATGTTATTTCAAAAAAGGTATTTCAAAATATTAAAAATGGATTCCATCCTTTAAAAATAAATTATTTTATATTCCGCCAAATATTTCTTTTTATAACCATTATATCATTTTAGGGACCTATTATTGAAGTTTTTTTTATCAAAATTAAATTTCATCCAATGTTTTATCATTACCTTTTTGGAACCGTTATGTCTTTATTAAGGGTTATTATTAATGGATTATTTTAAAAGTTAAATTCTTTCAATAATTTTAAAATAATTTTTTTTGTAACCTTTATGTATTTTTTTGATATATTATAAAAATTGTTTTAAAGTAATATTTTTAAATTTGTTTTCAATTTAAATTTTAAAACTTTATTTTCTTTTCAAGGCTCAATTATGGAAGATTTACATTAAAAGTGGATGTTTTCAAAGTGTTTTTACTTCACCATGTGAGAATATTATATCTTTTTAAAGGATCTATTATTGAATTTTTTTGGAAGTAAAATCTTTAAATGTTTTTTTTACATCAATTTCAAAAACCATTTTATCATTTTTAAGGTTATATTATTGAAGATGTTTTTTAAAGTAAACATTTTTATAGTCTTTTCACTTCTCTTTTTGAAACATTTAAGAGCCTTAAAGGTTTTATTATTAAAATTATATTCCAATTATACGTTTTAAAATATAATTTTTTTAATTTATCAAAATTGACCTTTCTGAATATGAATTTTAAATATGACTTTCAAATTTTTATTTTACAATTATGGTAAATATTACACTAAAATCAATTTTATGTATTCATTCAATATATGATTATTTTTATTTATGGATATTACTTTACAAGATTCAAAATGGTTGTATAAATTATTTTAACTCTTGATTATTTTGAAAATTGAAGGAAACATTCTTGCATTTTTCTAAAGTAAAAGTTTAATTTTTAAATGGAATTCTTGATTTTAAAATAATTTTTAAAGGATTACATTTTAAGAATGTTTTCTAATGTATTTTTATCTTTTTGAAGAATTTTTTTTCAAAAGAATATTCCTATTATAAAATTTATATTCCGAAAACCCTATTTCTTCTTTAAAATATGATTTTTAAATGTTTTATCAAGATCAGTTATATAATTTAAAATACCATTCTTATGAAGTTTTAAATCCTTTCAAAAAGGGGTATAACCTATTATATTTCAATTGATTTATCTTGATATCTTATAAGTTTATTTTTAATCTATTAAAAAACCCTTAATTATTATTATATTAAATTATGGATATTTTTAATCCTCCATCTGACTTTGTTCTTTTAATGTCTTATGTAATGTTCAAGGGAAGTATTTTCATGAAACTCGTCTCTTTTACATGGGTTAATTATGTGATGTTTATTTTATGATTGTTTTCATGTTCTAATATAATACATATGTATTATTGTTATTATAAAATTTTGGTGCCTCTATAGCCCTGTAATAATTTTTTTAAGGTTTTATGTCACACAAGATGATGAATTGTTTTTGTGATTGTGATGCAAGAAGGATTGTTTAAAAGTTTTTTTTGTTAACATGGTGTGGGAAGAATAGTTCACATAGTTGTTGTCTGAATGTGGTGTGTGAAGCTTCGTTTCAACTTTTTAATCTTAATATTATGTGGATATCTTGGTTCATAAGATTTTATATGGTTATGTATATATCATAGTTCCTTATCATTCTACATTACAAATGTACACTATTTTTTCTATATTTCTATGGTTATTCTTTTTAGGTCATGTTTAATATCTCATGATTCTAAAAAATTATTCCATGGTTCATGTTTTTTCTTATAAGGTTACATTTTATTCTAGCATGACTTATGGAGAACTATTACTATAAAATTTTATTTTTTACAAGATATTTCTACTCTACTCATGTTTTCTCATATTCTTATAGTATAACTCTTGATGAAATGTTATGAACTATTCGACTACGAAGAATTTAAGTTGACCCATTTATTAGGTTTCCCTTTACTTGGTTATGAAAATGAGAATAACATATTAGAAGTCTCAAATGTATTATAGTATGGTATTATTATATAGAGATGTTCATAAGTATAATAAAATTATTCTCTTATATAACTAATCATTAAAGACTCCATTCCCTTTATTCTAGGGATGCTGCGATTTTTTTAGATATAATGATTAACATATATAAATGATGTAAAATAATTATAGGTTTAATTGAAATTTTAAAAAATTAGGATATCAAGAAATTATATTTTAAACCAAATCTGATAGTGTTGATATAGGGTGCCTTAGTAGGTATAAAATAAATGTATAGTTTTTTTAGGAATATATTAGTTATTTTGGCGAATTTTGAAAAGAGAAATTTTGTAAAAATCCTTGGGATAATTTAAAGTGTTAAATCTAAATATAATATAATATATCTATGTTTTGGTAAAGTATATATTGAGTGGTTTTCCTATAAATTTCATCTCTATCTAGATATTGGAAATTTGATGTAGTTGTGGCATAGATTAACCTAGGTTAAATCTCCATGTAATTTACTAGTTAAGTATCAACTCAATATTCATTGTAGTGCATGATTAGTGGGCCTATAAAAGCAAACTAGTATAAACATTATTGGGGTATATAATTTGGTTAATCATAATCTATTTACATCCCATTATGAAGGATTTATTATGTTAAGTAATTAGGTTATGTAATATTAGAGAATCCAACCTAGATAATACTATATTGAACCAAGAGTTATTTAGGATCAACTGAAAGCGAATGTAGTGGTTTTAAAGGAAAAAATTTAGGGTTGAGTTTTCTTGAGATTATTTATGATAATTAAATTATAATTCTAATATTTATCACTAGAGATTAACTCTTTTGCTTTTATGAATTGATTAATCTGTGAGGAAACAAGTTAATAATGAATATGATGAAAAATATCCTAATTTATCAAATAAGAAACTAAGTGGGATATAAGGTTCTGTTGAAAATATTATGATTATGCTCACCCAAATATATCAACTAATTATTAATAACATAAATCTTCCTAAACATATGAAACCACCAAATAAGATAAGTTTTATGTTTAAACAATTTTTAGTCAATGAAGATGATAAAGTAAGGAATATTCAATATCCCAAATGTCAAGTATTCTAGAAGAAACACGTAATAGAATGTGATAGAGGAATAATAAAATGATTCAAGTGTGAAAGGATTGGCTATCGAGCTCATGACTAGTGTTCTTAAAGAAATAATTTGATCAATGAAATGAATATGAAGAATTTCCTATAGATATAATGTAATTAGTTTGGGAATTATGAAAATAAATTCCCTATTATAATAGTTAATGAGGGAAATATACTTTAAAACCCCCTAACCAAAAAAATCAGGGAAATCCTATGATATATCTACTTTTTAAGTGCATATTGGTAATTTAGTTGGGATAGGTATTCTTCACTCTATATTTTTGGATTCCTTATATTGTGTTCATTCCATCAACTATTATTATTGAAATTATAAATAAACAAATCATAGTGGTTTAATAATTGTATCTAAGTAATATGAACCCATTTCAATGTTTATGAGGTAATGATTCGTGGAAGTCTTATTATCCTTAAATTAGATGAATTGTATTTTAGTTTGGATATGGATATTATATCTTCAAATGGGCACTATTTTAATTTTCAAAATTTAGAAATCACATTTAAAATTGACCAGTTCGCATCCATTATTATAAGGATGATTATTTTCTTTCCTTCAAAAATAATTCTATTTTAAGTGTTTTGGTACCTAATCATGAGGAAAATTTCTCTCACATTTTTAGAGAAAAATTAAACAAAAAGATAATACAATTATGAGGAAAAAATATGTTCTTTATGTTTGTAAGGTTGATATTACTCTGTAAATTATAATTTGAGTTGTGAATAAACTTTTTATAGTCTTAACTATAATCATTAGTTTGTGATAGAATTACAAAGATGAAATTTATTTTATGGGGGAATTTAACACCCTGATATTTTTGGATTATAAATATATATATTCAAAATTAATGCAATGTTTCATATCATTCTCCACATGAAATACTAAACTAAAAAAAGTCATGTTATATTTATTATTAATAAAATTTATGAATAAAAAATATTGTAATCAATTACAAAATTCGTGCAAATATGATTACAAACACTTAATGTTTTAAAAAGACATTTTTCTTTTAAAGTAATTTTTTAAATATATATTGAATTTTTATTTAAAAGAAAAATTGAAAAAATTTATAATTTTAATTGTGAAAAGTTTGATTCAATTTTAAATTATAAAATAAAAATTATCCAAAGGAGAATTTTTTAGATTTCTCTAAAATAATTCATTTTTAATGAATAGTAAAAAAATATTACTTTTTCTAATATCATATCCTTTATAACATTATAATAATACTATAATGACATTAAATTTATTAATAATTTTTTATATACATAATTTTATTTATAAATAAAAATGAATCATTTTAATGCACTATTTTTTATTTATGATACCTATGTTTAATGTTTTGGCAACTTAGGTTATGCTTTACTCTAAAAACTATTTATATTTTCATATATAAAAAACTATTCAATAACATATATAAAACAAATAATAAAAAATGAATTTCATATTTTAGATCAACATTTTATTATTATTTAGTAATTCAAATTTCATTTGAGGCCTAAAAGTATGATTATTAGGACTAAAGATAATGACTGTGATTATAGTGGAATCATTATTTTCATAGATTTTTTTTATTAATGTTTTTTTTTAAAATAATAAATAAAAATGATATAACTTATATATTTTATTTTATTTTATTTTGTAACATATATAAAAATAATTTTTATATGATTAAGAACATTAAATGGTGAAAACAACAATTTTTTACAAAATAATTTTTCTATATTAATGAATGTTTTAATTTTAAATTCTATTTTACATTATTTATAAATTTAATTATATTATATGTTGTTAATATTTAGGTTTATCACCCAAAAAAAATTTTCATAGGGGGTTACATTGTATTTTTTATAATATATAAACTACATGTGTAAAAACTAGCTGGAAAGGTAGAAGCCAAATGGTTAAAATTTGAAAATCAAGTTGTAAATAGTTTCAAACATGTGTTCAAATGAGTGGTAGTGGATTTGTAGACCGTATCACACTTCACACTCTATTATTTCACACTTTTGGGTTCATTTAACCTTTAATATTTTTATTTATTAATTCAAAAATAATATGCATTCAGAAAAATTATCTTTTCTTCAGTTATAAAAGGGGAATAATTCTACCACTTCATGACACCCTCATTCCTTCAAATTTAAACATAAAAATATTCTATGTTATCCTCGTAGAATATTATATCATGTTCATAATCATATAATATCAATTAGTTATCCTAATACCTTTATTTTCAAAGAGAATTTCAAGATATGGTTTGAGGTCCAAATATGGTTAGAGGGAATTAGAATAAGTAGGAATACAAGGTAAGGAAACCTTTATCTCAATATTAATTTTGTGAGAAATATTTGTAATTTTGAGCCATGATTCCTATAATATGTTGTTATTACTTCCAATTTAATTTTATTTTCCATATTCATGAAATTCATCGGGTGTTAAGATCAATATAATTTTTTTTCATTAAAAGAATTTTGATTCCAAAATACAAAAGTTTTATGGTTTTTGTTAACTCAAATCCCTTAATTGGGTTATAATTTATCTTCTTAAACATATTTCTTCCACAATAGGTTTATTGTACCCTAATATTCTATGTAATAGTGATATATCTTTATATATGGGGAAACTAAACCTTTTTATTCATATTTTCATCCTCGATGAATTACATCCCCATAAAAAGTATATCATCATTGAGAATAATTCACACGATCTTAAATGATGAATTTCCCTCCTTTTATATATTTGTTTCCTACCAATGTTCTCTTTTATATTTTTAAACACAAATATCTGTTATCTCATTTTACCCTTATATCTCCTTTCCCTACTTTCAAAAATTATTCTCTATTACTAGTTTTACATTGTGGGTTTTCAACAAAGGTATTTTAAAATAATAAAACGGTTTTTTGTTCTTTAAAAATAAAATGTTTTATCATCCACTGAAATTTTATTTTCAAAAAAATGATGTCACTTTTAGGACCTATTATTAAATTTTATTTTTCAATAGTGACTCTTTTAAAAAAAGTTCACATCAGATTTATAAACCTCTATCACTTTATCAAGAACCATTGTTGAAGATTTATTTTAAAAGTGAATGTTTTCAGAGTGTTTTCACTTAACCTTATTGAAACTATTTTTTCCTTTTCAAGGATAAATTATTAATGATTTATTTTAAAAGTAAATTTTTTTAAATCTAATTAATTTACCTTTTTGAAACAATTATGTCTTTTTTAATCCTCCATTATAGACTATTTGTTTTAAAAGTACAATTTTTAATTTTGTTTTCACTCTACCTTTTTAAAACATTATATCTTCCTAAAGTATCCATTATTGAAGAATGTTTTTTTGAGTAAAAATATTTTAAGTGTTATCACTTCACCTTTTCGAAACATTTATATCTTTTTCAAGGCCCTATTTCTGAATATTATTTTAAAATAAAAATGTTTTCATCATTTCTTTCACTTCACATATTTTGAAACCAATATGTCTTTTCAAAGATTTATTATTGAGGTTTCATTCCAAATACTGATTTTAAAAATTATCCCTTATAAAATTCTCAAATTTTACCCTTCTAACTATGGATTTTTAATGTTACACATAACTTTATCATTTATGAATATGGTAAAAAAATTCTAAAAAATAATTTTCTGTTGCTTTAGTTATATGAAAATTATTATTTGTGAAACTAATTTTATATAATTTAAAATAGTTGTCAAAATGATTTTATCTATTGATTATATCAAAAATGGAATGAGATATTCTTATATTTTTCTAATGTAAAATCTTGATTTTTAAAAGGAATTATTATTTTAAAATTGGTTTTAAAGGATTGTGTTTTAATAATGAAATTTTTAAGTATTTTTATCTTCTTATTGAATGTTTTTGAATTCTTGTTTATTAAAACCCAAGAATTTTCAATATATTTTTTATCTAATATAAATTTCAATTATTCAAAAACATTAATTTCATATAACCTTAAGTTTAATAAAAACCAAAACATAATATTAACTATATTTTATATTAAATATTGGAAAAATGATCAACTAAATTCAGATATATAAGTACAAAAATTCTATTTAATATAAATATAATGATTTATGAATAGAAAAAAAATCAAAATAAATTGATCATTAAAAAATTATTTCCCAAGGAATTTTATTTTTTAAAATATTATTCATTTTAAACGAAATAAAATATGTTGATTAATGATTTAAATTAAATAAATTGATATTGTATATGTATAAATTAGTTTCTTATAATAGTTATCTACTGGTTATAAATGAAGATATGGGATCGAATCGTACACTCCTATTCAGGTGATCATGTCTCTTGGGGTTTAATGGAGTCCCTCAAGGAAGATCAATTCCTCCATCCCCTATATTTTTTTTCTCATTGATGTTATGAGATTTGTCAAAGGTGGTTATTGGTGGATATGGTCTTCATATATTCATTAATAGCATGTATTTCTCATTTCATTCACTCACGGCTGATTATTTATCATCATTTTTCTTTTACTATCACCCCCTATGTTATTAATTATATACTATAGGTCTTAAATATCTCAGGGAATATGATTGGGGAATCATATCTATTTATTTGGAAATGGTTGGAAATCCACCTTATTCTCATATCTTTTCTCATTCCAGATCTTAGTTTTCAGTTGATGTGGTATTCTAGGAGAAGTTCATTTGGTGGTTTCTTATGGAATGGGTTTGGTGATATGAGGTGATACTTTATATTTTATCTTGGAGATCTCCATTTTTATAGTGATAGTGGTGGAAGCTCATTCATGTATTACGTGGTGATTTTCTGCGATCTTATTTCTCAGAAGATATGTCTTCCTTCCCAATATATGCTATTGTGATCCTTGCGGAGAAGGTCTCTGGATTTTTAGTGCTGGTATTGTATTTCTCATATTTTGGGGTTTATTTTTCCCATGTTGTGGTGAATATTGATGGTATCAGTTTGGTTTCAAATGAGGGATAACACGAGGAACTTGGATTGGTGATGGGATGGGATTCCGATAATCAGTAGAGGAGTTCAGTTCATTATCAATCACTAAATTTCTATTTTACCACTATTAATATTTTTTCTTATTCATGGAGAAGATATGTTTCTATGTCAATTTCAAATGGATATGATGTTTATGAAGAATTGTACTTTATAGAATTTTTTGATGGTAAATTTCATTTGTTAATGGTTATTTGTTGGGGTGAAGACGTCTTTGTAAGAACTAGATTTTGTCTCATTTTATTTTTTAGGTTCAACATCTTCTTAATAGTATTATTGGGTTGTTAAAGTAGATAGAGGTATGGGTATAGATACACCCTTCACTTGTTCATCTATCCTAATTTTGATGAACAGATGGGAACCGTATCATTTACATTTTGCAAAATGTGTTCATTCTGGTTTTTCATTCCATTGGGTTTATAGAAAAAAATATTCTCATATAAATTTAAGGATGGGAGGATCTAAAATTATATAGGTTTTTTTGGAACCTATTATATGATCCTCCTCTCACATGTCTGGGTGTATTTTAGGGGTTCTCTTAAAACAAGTGTTGGTCCAACATAGAGAAACTTATTGGTTAGTGGAAACACATCACTATCAACTAATATCACCATTAAATTTTCTAGTATGTTGGTTCATGGGACTCTTCTAGATCTTGTATTGACGTTTTCTACTCATTGAACACTCAGAACCATTTTAGGACCTTAGGGTTATGTTTCTCAGAGGAATTTATGCCTTTAAAATTATATGGGTTCCCACTTCACCTAGTTCTAAAAATGAATTTTATTTTTTATGTTCGATAAAGTGTTCTTGACCCTAAACCTATTCAAAAAAATAATTAAGTAAAAATCATTTAAAGGTAAAAAAATTTATTTTCTAGAAAAGAGTTTTTATTTGCACAATGTTTTTTATATATTAATTAATTAATATAATATCAATTAATGAGTAACTTCAAATAAAATTTATATATTATAATTAAATTCATATAATGGTCATTATTATACATATAATGTATATATAAATACTTTATTCTACAAAAATAGATTTTCCTGAAAAAAAACTTTTAGTGTATTTATTTTACTGATATTATTGTTATTTTGATTCAAACTTTTAGAGATGGTATTTTATATAAATACTATAATTTTTAAATAATAATGTGACATTTATATTATGGTTAATTTTTGGGACTTTTTTGAAAATGTTAATATTTGGGTGAATATTGAAAATATTGATTTTTAATGAAAACTACCTTTTCTTTCCGAGTATTTTCAAACCCCCATTTTTATTTATATTTGTTTTAAATTTTATTTAGTTTATTTTTGTAAAATATAATTCAATTTAAACATTTTTGATCAAAATTATACTTTATTTTGTTTTAAAAATTCTTTTACACATTAAAATGAATTTTTCTAAAAACCCATTTCTTTTATCATGTTTTTTAGGTTTATTTTAAAATTAATTTCTAAAAAGTATATAAATAAAAAACATGTAAAATGAATCATATCTTTTTAATTATAATGATTAATAATATTTAATATGGTAAAATTAATTCTTGGTCATAATGTGTGGTAAAAACAGTAAAAACATTTCACCATGGTAAAATGGTAAATTAGGTTAACCTAATTTAAAACTAAGTAATAAGGACAAAATTTTCAATATAAATTATTTTTATATGATTTTAATTATACCATAATAACCTTAGTATATAAATTTAATTTTTATGTGTCACATTTACATGAAAATTACTTAATAATATTTTAATCCTTTAAAAAAGTTGTGTTTTATCCCTCCCACCACTTATAAAAAGTCACCCATCTTCTCATTTTGTTACACCAATTTGAGAAAAATATATCAACAAATATCTACCTAATTATATTCTCAACTTCAATATTGATTAATTGGAATTTTTTTGTTGTTAAAATAACATTCCAATGGGTCTGTAAGAACGGGTATCAAGGAGGTCTACTGAAGATGAGGTACTCGTCCTACCCAACCTCTTTCGATTTATTTGTTTTTATACCTCATCGAAATATTTGGTAATAATCATACAATAATAAAGTATGTATCCTTAATATACATAAATATTATTATTTTGTAACCAAGATTAGTCAACCTTTTTCTATCAAAGGTGAAATGAAAGTATCACTCGTGTGTACGTGCGGAATATCGCCACGACGTAGCGATATGACTCATTTTCCATAACCAAAATTCATGATTGTTATTATGATTTATTAAATATTTATATATAATATATATGAAATATTTATTCTTATATAATTATAATATATTATCTAGCTTTTACCATACCCTCCTTTGGAAAATGATAAGGTCTCTCGTGTGTGCATGTGGAAAACCACCTCCACGTAGTAATATAAATCATTTTTAATTCAAGAATTAAATGTATGGTAATAAGGATAGATTAAATTAATATTTATTATATTTATATTATAATAATTATTTTTTAAATTTAAATTATTATTTACCTTTATTTCATTCAATGCATCTAAAACTATAAACACTACTCATTTGTAAGTATGGCCTATCATCTCCACAAAGTGATGTAATTTATCTTTTCGACACCACTTAATATGAATGATTAAAAATCTAGATATAATTATTAAATATGATACAAAAACATGAATAATATTCTATATATTATGGAAACATTATAAATATAAAAGGATTATAACTTTTTAACTGAAACTTTCATGAGAAAGTATGCAGCCAATATCCATAAATAACAATTTTAATAAATAATTAATAATAAATGTGCATTTAAATTTTATAAGAGAGTAATATATGTACATGGTAAGTGAATTTAATTATAATAAATAAAAATTTATTATATATTAGGTTATATCACCAATGAAGCAAATCGTAGGTGAGATAAGGGTCTTCATATCATTATTGTTTATTGAGACATGTTTGATGTTATGCACCTACTTATATTTATAAAGTGTATATACTGACCCTTTGAAATTTTATATCATGAATCTACTTATTTTCATCAAAAATAATGTTTCATTTTAATTTATTTCTTCATGGGTCTTACTATTATGTAGTTGCAATATTAAAAAGGGTTTTCTGTTTAAATATCTTATTAATATGGGTTGTTTAAGATTTAATTTTCATTGAGGGAAATTATATTTATCTTTTCTTTTAAAACCCATATATTTTATTATCTTATGGTTATTCTTTTATTATTAGGTATTATTACTATTTTCCTCTCTTTGTTACTCAAAATGATCGAGAAAAATCTTCTAAGGATAATTTGATATTATTTCATTTTGGTTCTATGAGAACTTTCTATCATTTCTATACTATTCAAGATTATTTTGAAAAAATATTACCAATACGTGAAATGATTCAAAATGTAAATTTTATCTTCCTTTTCACTTAAAATTTTTTTTGATGTTCCATGGATGGTGTAGAACCAATGAGTGGGGAATGGTGTGAATCGGTGACAACTTTTCTTTTACAAGAATGTTTCTTAACTTTGTAAGGATTCTTTTCTAAACCTTTGAAACATGTTAGGGTTACGATCCACTCAAATATAAATCTAAAACATTATATTTGTATGAAAAATATAAAATAGAGATTCGTAAAAAAATATTTACATGATTTAGTAAAAAAACCTACTCCCTGACATATTAGTTATCTACCCCACCATGGATTTTTTACTAACATCCTTGGGGAATAAAATGGCATGGATATAAACTAGTTTTTTACCCTATTAATAATTCCCCTAGATAACCCTGGTTCTAGCACCCAAGAATCATCTCCTCTGAACAAGTTGGTTATACACCCAACTGTCTTGACTGTATCTATTTTCCTTGTAGTTTTTTATACACCTAGCCACACTACTTTTCATCTACTGGTTCCATATCCAAATTATAAGGTCACACTTCTTCTTTTTTGATCTATTGTATAATGATATTCTCTTCTTCTATAATAAAATTGGATCACCTTAACCTGTTTCTAATATTCATGACCATTAAAAACTCTCTTATTAGTGTATTTCCATTGAAAATTCCTCATAATATTAGTAAGACCTAAATATTTATAATCTAGAATTATCCAGAACATGTGTAGAAAATATCTTTAGAGTCATCCATATGATCATATTTCATCAATAATACACTCCATCTGATGGGCCTCCATCTAATTCTCTTCAAATCACTATTCATTAGTTTGGAATTCTCTATTTGATGCTCCTCTATCCAATGTTCCTATTCTGGTTCTTCTCTCTCTGATGTAGAAATCACGAACTAATTTGCCTTCTTTAATATAGTAGGGACTCTATTTGGAAACTCACAATAATTTTCATCTTGGTTTTAGGATTTTCAGTATCATGAAACTTATACTCCATGCAATGAATCTCATTATAATTGAACTCTTATTCAATAGGGTTAGACCCATGGATGGATTCTCATAACAATAAACCTTTATCACCTCTACTCTTCCATGTGTATAATTAGTGTTATACTCTTATTCTATTACACCCTAATTTAATATTTCTTCTTCTTAGTTTCATATTATGGAACTAAAAAGTATTTCCTCACATATCCAAGTACAAACTTGTAATTCTCCAACTTTTTTGAATTTCATTTTACACTTCTCAATTTTTTGTAATCCTCTAAATTCTTCTTAGAACATTTTAAAAGTTCAAAAACTTCCTCAAACTTCATTAACTCATTGTTGATGGACTTATTTAATCATCCTTAACCTTGTAATGGTAAAAAAAATTAAATTAATATCTTAGGATTTTCATATTTTATGTACATTACCTTGATTGTTTTAAGTTCCCCAGAAATTTGTCTAGAAAGTGATTGTTTGGTGGATTCATTAAATACATCCTTTCTTGGTGCACTATTATTATGTCAAGTGAATATCTATATGATTCATTCTTAGGAACATGTATTATAAAAACTATTTTTAACTCTTAAATTAAAAATTTCTTGATATCCTTTGTTTGAGGAACTTATACTCTCTTTATCTAGTGATCAACATAGGAAACCTCTAACTGGTTGACTTCACATAATTTCATCTAAAAATATCTCTACCACTCCACAATATGATTCAACTGATTGACTTGGTCTCATAAACATAGAATTTCTATATTTAATTATATTATAAACATTCATTTTTCAATGTATATTCATTCAATTTACCTTTTTTTATGAAACCTCTGTATGAAAGGATCAGCATATCTTTATCTGATGACTTCAAAATTCTCTAGTTGATGACATTACCTTCTTCCATCTTGTGTAACGTAATGGTTTTCTATTTTTTTATTCCTTTCATTCCCCATAGAAAATTAATATTTATATATCTAATATCATAAAATTTTTACAACTGATGAAATCATATATATTGCATCTATTGAATCTTTTGAGTGTTTATCTAATGGGCCTTCATCCAATGCAACCTTTGTGGAAATATTCATCTAATGTTCTTCATATAATTCCTTTATCCAATATCATTTACAATATATCCTCTATAAGATTACTTTGTACATCCATAACTTCATATATCACTTTTCACATAGTTGAAACTAAACCCCTGTAACTCAAACCGATATTCGATACCATCAGTATGGTTTGGTCAATAACATTCTAAAACATTGAAATTGTACCTTGAACTTTGACTTCTTTCAATTTGTACGAACTCATAAAAACTCATCAGAGTTCATGAACTTCATCAAGATGTCAAGAACCTAAACAATAAGATATAATTATCTAACATTGTAATGAAAATTTGAAACCTTTTACAAGGAAACTTTCATAACCTTTATAAGGAAACTACCATATCCTTCACATGGAATGTTTCACACATATCTTTTCTCAAACTTATATAAGTTTTTTAATTAATATTCTCTATCAAAAACATATATATATTGAAAAAAATGTTACCATTCAATTTATAATAAAAGTATCCCCCTTTTTGATTATTTTAAATATCCCGAAAATTAAACATATTCAAATTGGATATGTTTTGTCAATACTTTTTCCCCATATTAAATTTATATTTTATTAAACCCCATACGGTAATTCTACCAGTTATTAAATTATAAATTAAAATGGTAATATATGGATCATTTTAGCTCTAATTCTATTTTTTAGAGTTTTGAAAAAAAATCATGACAAAAATATTGTAACTTGTGTTTCATAATAAATAACCTTTAAATAAAAAACTCTAATTCTATTTAGGGGAACCTGGTGTCGAAATAGAGGGTATAATAAAAGAGAAAAATTTTGTCCATAACACTTCTTTCTATTCATACATTTCCTGTAGTTATTAAGAGAACATTTTATTCAAGTAAATCTGAGTAAGTATTTTAAGATAAAAACCTATACCTATCTTAAAAAACTTATCTAAATTAGTCAAGTGTATATAGATGACATCCCCAACATCTCAAGTTTTTAACAAAATTATATATTATTTAAGAAATTTTATGATACTCATACCTCAACATCAATTTTTATCCCTCTTAAGTGTATCCTTTCATTCCTCTCTATAGTTTTAAAATATTACATTACGGTTATCCTTTATTAATGTACAAATTTATATAGCACTCAAATATCCTATCTTCTTCTCCTACTTCAATTCCAATAAATTATGTATAAATAATAATGTATATTGGGAATAAGGAGAAACTATAATTCTATATAAAATTAACGATCAAAAAAAGAATATTTCCCAAGTCAAGAATGATTCTTATTCTTATATTTAGCATTAGATGTAACTTCATCCCTAGGACTATCCTTGAAAGATTTTATAATGTATTTAATTTCGTATATAGAATATTCTGATGAAGTTTTAATTTTCTCTTTAGCTTTTGAAAATTCATGTTACCATGAGTTTGTAACATCCTTTAAATTATTTCTTCTTAGGATGGTAATATTTTCTAAATATTTTTTGTAACAATCCCATAATGATCAGTCCATTTTCATTTACTCTTAGACATTAACTGTCTATCTTTTGAAAACATGTTCTCAAATTTTTTCTCATTTTATAAAACGTTTTTCTTCTCTTTTCTCTTTTATTATGCTTCTCTACTTCATTTAAATTTATTTATATGACGATTTTATTTTTCAAAATAACCAAGAACACTCATTCTTCCCCTGTTCAAATTTCAGAATATTTTTCATTTCTCTCAATTCAAGCTTAATAATTCATCACCTTAGTATCTTTTTTTATTCCTCATAAATAATTATTATGAAATATTTTCTTCTTTTCTCATTATATATCCCCATTTATTATTACCTTTTTCTTGGTAGAGAAATATTATACCATCATGAATAATATTTGTTCCTAAACATCAAAAACACTATAAGTGACCATTAAATCATGCTCTTTCAAACCAGTGGTGGAATTTAAATGAAGTTTGTTATTATTTATTTTTTATCATCTTTGGTTGACTTTTTTAGAGTTTTTATTTCTTCATAATTCCACAATTTTTTAGTGGTGGATTATTTCTCACAAATATTATCTTTTGAACATTAGACCTCAACTACTTTAGTGAAGTCTCCATTCATCATTCATAACTAAATTTGTGTTTGAAAAAATATTTATTACTTTTTTAATAACTCTTATTCTTTATTAGTCGATCATTATTTAAGAAAATTTATTATCTATTATAATTTATCCATATTCAACTAATTCTTATTAACTCTATCAGCAATTATTTTTTCATCCTTGTTCATATTCTTGTGTTCAGTCGATGTTTCTTAAAAAAATTGTTTTTCTTAATTCACATCCACTTTTATTTTCTAGGCTATAATCACATTATTATTTTTCCCATCATTTTTATTCTCTCACCATTATAAAAATCAATCTCTTAAAAAAATTTCTTTAACCATTTTCCTTTCTTTATTGAGTTGTGAATTTTTTTTAAGAAAATATTATATCTTTTATTTTAGAATATACTCAAGTCCAATTTCCTCTTCTCCTTCATTATTTCGATTTGATGAAGAACATGTAATACTAAAAAAAGATATGATGTTGAAATGATAATCATATTTAATGTTGGATGAATAATCATCCTTCTCTTTTCTACTCAAGATACTTTTATTTTTGTTTCTTGAAAAAATATTTCTTATATTTCTTCCATTTTTATTTTGGAGACTTCTTATCTTATTTTTGGGTATATGTTCATTATACTTCTTATCAGGAATATATCCTAAAAAATGGACATTATAATTAAAATTATTACATTTTAGATGAATTTTACCTTTTTCTTAGTGTTCCCCTTTCTGTATCTTTTAGATGTAAGATTAATTATTTTATGGAAGTCTTCTTCTTCTATGTCTATCTTTAAATCACATGGTTCTTATTTAGATTCATTATATCAAGGATTATTTTGTAAAAAACCTTAAAAATAAATTTATTACATAGGATTATTCTAAAATACTATATATTTCTATATTCATATACCATGAGAATATTATGAAGTTCATCTAGAGATAAATGTTCTTAGTCTGTTAAAGATGAAAATTTAGTGTCAATACTATTAGGGAAGTTTCTCCTCAATTTCTTAATAATAATATAATATTTAATATTCTTACAAAAGCGTATTATATTTCAAAAATATAATTAAATCTTATAAAGTACTCATACTTATATTCTTAATCACCTATCTTAATATCTTTAAACTTTCTCTTTCACATTTTTATCGTATCTTCCTTAACCATTATATTTAATTTATGGGTTTTTCTAAATATATCCCAAATTTTATTAGTTGTTGGTAACCCCGTAATATTTTAATAAACATTCTCTTTGAGAGACATTAAAATCTCTCATTTTAATTTCATTAGATTCTTCTCAAACCTTGTGGAATATTCTTAAGACATACAAGAACATTTGACGTGTCAGAAAACTTCCTTAAACTTCCTTAACTATAAATTATATAATTTCTTCAAACTTCTTTAACCATGGAGAGACAGAAAATGATTAATGAATAAATGATAATTATAATTTTTATGGATAATATTTTTTTATTGAAAGTTCATTAGAACTCCATCTGGTAAGAGTTTTTTGGCGCCTTCCTTAAACACTTCCATGACTACTGTCCATTTTTAATATCAAGTAAATATCTATCTGATGCCTTCTTATGAACATGTTTACTTAGAACTATTATTCACCTCTTGTGTCTTATATCATTTAATTTCCTTGGTATGATATACTTGTACTATCTTAATATGGTTCTTTACATATAAAACCTTCTACTTATAGACTTTACATAAGTACGTCTGACAAGATCTTCACATATTCATGATATATTTTGGCCAATAAAATTAGTCTAGTATACTAAGAAATTATCTATAATATGGAAACATAAACATTTTTAATATGATGGACCCTAATTAATTTCCCATTTTCAGGAATCTCTTATATGGTAGGATCAACATATCTCTTCCCGAATACTTTGTAATTCTCTAATTGATGAAATTGCCTTCCTTTTTCTAGTGTAACGTCATACTGCTCTCTATCTTGTAATCCTATCCCTATACAAAGTAACTTTTTATTTCTAAATCTGATATCATTTAGTTATCTGAATGATGATATTTTCTATATTCCATCTGTTGAATTTTTTTAGTGTATATCTAGTGGACCTTCATCCAATGCGACTTTTGTAGAAACATTTTTATAATGTTCTATATGGTTTTCCTCCATCTGATATAATTGACATTCTATCCTGTATCTAATGAATTTTTACGACCTCAAATCATAGAAAATTGTCCACACAACTAAAAATCCACCCTTGTAACTCAAACCCCTATCTGATAATATCATTATTTTCCATCAATTAACATTGTAAAACTTTGACTTTTTTCCGAGAACATAAACTTATTATAATATATACAAAAAAGTACAAACTCTTCTAGGATCATGAAATTATTCATAATTTTAGGTACTTTAAGAACACCATAACAACCTTTAACTTTATAAGAAATGTCTCACAACCATCATATGGAAACCTTCATAGCCTTCATAAGGATAATCTCATAACCTTCATAAGGAATGTTTCTGACATCTATTTTCATAATCTTCTAAACAGATAATAAGTAACATTATATAAAAATTCATATTTACATATTGAGGACAAATTAGAAAAAAATCACTTCAAACAATAGGTTTAAAAATAATATTCTTTTCATTTTTTGAAAAAGGTACTTCTAATAAAGGTGTGAATAGAATATTTATTTTAACAATTATTCTATTAATGAAATCTATCACCATAATAACCACTAAATAATTTTAAATATTCCTTTATATTTTCAATGGTTTTTTTCAAATAAAATATTCCCTTAATATTTTGGAAATATTTATATTTTAAATACGTTATAGTGAAATGATAAAGGAATTTTCCTCAATAAATGTAACAAGTGGCCTTTTAAAAGGAATTTCTCATATATGATGTCATACATTGATGTTACTTATGTTTTCCTAGGGATATTATTTTTTCATATTTTCATTATTCTTTGTTTTTATGTTTTATGGTTTTAATGATGAAATATTTGTTAAATTTTTTTCCTTGGGCTAAGTTATTATGAAATGTGAAATGATTTTATAATATTGTGGAATATATCTGAATGGGTTATGATTATGTTTATTTTGGTTCTATTATTCAACTCCAATGAATTATAAAAATATGGGTAACTCATAAGATAATAATGTTATGTGTGAAATTGATTTCATGTTCACTACATGATGTGTGGACCTTATTTGATGTGCATAAGTTTATAATGGGACAATTTTTATCCCACAATCCAACTTCCTTTAAAGGAAGTCTAAAGGAATATTCTTGGAAATTATATTCCTGAAACCCATATATTTTCAATCATTTAATTAAGTGGTATTTTAATTGTGTGTGTTTTATTTTTCTAATGAAATAGATATGTATGATTATTAGTATGAAGGTTTGTGTCCTATATATCACTCTAATGAATTGGTAAAGGTTTTATGTCATTTAAGATGATGAATTATTATATAAACATGAAGCTAATTGACTTGTTCACAAGTGTTTTGTGTGAATGTCATTTTAGGAACCTTTTTTCACTTATTTTTTTGTGTGAATTTTATACAAGAAGCTTTATTCACAAGTTTTTTCATCAGCATGATTAGGGTAACTTGGTTCACATGATTTTTTATGCTTATTTGTGTTCCATAATTACTTATCTTTTTATGTTTCAATTTCATGTTATATTCTCTATATACCTATTATTATGCTCTTTGGACTATGCTTAACTCTTCACAATTCTGGACAATTTTTCCTGGGTTTATGTTTGTTCATTTGAAACTACATGTCCTTCTTTCATATCCTATGTACAACTCTTATTATTCCATATTATTTTCATTAATATATTTATATCATACTCATGGTTTCCTATATTCTTATGATCTTTCCCTTCACAACATGTTGATAAACTTTCCCTTACTGAGAGTTTGAGATTGCAGTATTTTTACATTTCCCTTCCCAAGGATATTAAGATGATTATAACTTATCAGAAGTCTATAATGAATTATAGTCTAGATCAATTATGAAGAATTGTTCCCAAGTTTTATAAAATAATTCAAACATACATCTAACCCTCAAATATTCAACCATCCATTCTTAGGATTGTGTAATTTTTATGATGTTTAATGATTAAATTACAGAAATCATGTAATAAAAATATAGGTTCATCTAAATATTTATCAAATTATGTATTTTAAGAAAACAAAATTAGCACTATATCTGATATGGAGGGTCTAGGAACCTTAAAAATTAAACATAATAATATTAATTACAAACTAAATTCAATTCATATGTAAAATATATTTATTATGATACCTAGAATATAACTCTGTATATACTTTTATGATAATTTTTTGGGGATGTTTAAAAACTTTTAACTAAATTAGACACAAAAATTCAAAATATAATAATTATAATACTGAAAAAATAATGTAATATAATTTAAATAAATAAATAAATCACATCATTAAACATGATATTATAATTTATGCAAAATTGAAAAATAATTGAAAAAATTAACATTTTATAATTTATCTAACCATAAAGACTATCGATAATTTTAAATATAAATGATTTATATTCATTTTGTAATATTAACTCTTTAATATTATTAATTACATGTAATTTAATTTAATTATATGAAATTACATGAAATATAAACATTTTACTTTTAATTTTTAATTAAATACACTATTTACGTATTCCAAATATCACATGTTAATTGTTTTTAAAAATTTGATCAAATCAATCTTCAAAACTCCATTTGATGTGGTTTAAATAATATTCTCAAATTAGGGCTTTAATTTGGAAATTTTAAATTAACAATTAAAATAAAATCATAATTTTAAATATAAACTATTTTATTATTTGGACTTATTTTTCAATTTAAAAAAAATCTATAAATTACCCATATAATTTCAATATAAAGACATTATATTTAATCAATAATTCATACCATATAAGTTTCGCCAATTTAATATACATCATATGCACATAAATTATAAAATGGTTCCATCCCATGAAATCATTATTTCATCATGTTTTATTCCACTTTTCATGCTTAATAATCTCTAATTATTAACATATTTATTATGTAACAACCTGAAATTATGAAAGAATAACATTTTATTAAATAGTGTCTATGAAATGAAACACCAAGTGTATAAGAGAATAAAAAATCCCAATACTTTACAATATATATAATATTTTAAATAAATTAAATATATGGTATAACTTTCAATTCATGAAATGATGAGTTATTTTATGTTATATGCAATAATGAGTTTCATCGATATCATGTGTTACACACAAGACCAAGTTCTACTGAATTCTATTAAAATAGATATCTAAAATGAAAAATATCTACTTGAAATTAAATTGATGGCTATAAATAAAATTTACTAAATTATGAAAATATATGTTTGAATTCATTGGTTACCGTTTAATTAGAATTAAATTTTAAAAACTAATTGAATATAAAGGAAATGTTTTTATAAAAAACTATTATTAACCACAAAAGTTATTTTTTCTTAATAAGTTAAATTAATTAATATTACGGGATGATATTAATGAAATTTATATATTATTTTTCTATAAATTTTTTTCACATTCATAAAATTGATTTCATAGGCATACGATAAGAACAAATCTAATTTTACCCATAATTACAGTATTAATATAATGAATGTTTTACAGACTTTTAATGGTGCACTTGTTTTAAAACTAATTTTTTACAAATTTAAATATTTTATTTGAAGAAAAAACTTTATTTTCAAATGTTAATTTCAAAATTATCTTATGATGGTTTTTTGGTATTTTATTTATAATTTTCATTTTTTATGAATAGTGATAAATACTAAATTTTAATTGATAGCTGAATTATCATCAAAGTAATTTACAATGCTAAATTATATTTGAAATTTATTTTAAAGTCAAAATAGTTCAATTAAATATATAGTAATCCAATTTTGGTCACTATAATTAATTTTATATTTTAATTTCATATAAAAACATTGTGAACTTTTTGAACAATTTCACTTAAAAACATGTTTTCTCGACAACTCTATAAGACTAATTCTAAATTAATTTCTACCACCTTTTTAATTTGAATATGTAAAAATGTATCACATAATTTTAATAATAATAACTTCTAATTTCTAATAAGTTCAACATAATTTTTTAACAAAATAATCATTGAAATCAATTAAAATTAATTATACTGATTAGGAGAAAAATGAGTTTAGCAAGGAAATAAACTTAGGACATAATTGTCCAAATGACCTAGAAACTTTTCCATCATAAATTGGATGGAAATAATTCAACCTAAAACCTTTTATTATATTTATTGGTTCATTATTGGAGCCACATAAGATGAAAATTTGTGTTTGGAATTCCCTCTTTCAAAAAATTTCAAGATTGCCACTCATCCCCACTTATAAAAGCCCCCCCCCCCCCACTTCTCATTATTCAAACCTATCAAAACACTTTGTTTCAGACAATACATGATTATATCACGCGTTAAAATCCATAATTTCATCCTAGAAGCCGTATATTGGGTATAAATCTAACATTGTAAGGCATTACTACAATCCAAGTTTGGATACCCGAAGAAGAGGGAATGATCATCTAAATGAGTTTTAATTTTACTTCCCTCTCCACATCCTTAAAATATTTTTATATTGTGAAAATATAATAAACTCGGTATCATAAATATACCTATATTTTTTATGTTAATTTTACAAACTTAAAATTCAAACACTTCCATCAAATGGGTTATGAAATCATTATTTGTGTGTATGGCGAACTACCGCCTCAAAAACCGATATCGTTTGTTTTTCCCTTCCGAACATTCAAAGATGGGAATAATGATAGAGATATTATTTATATATGATATTTATGATATTTATGATATTTATGATGAATTTAATATTTATTTATTATTTTATAACTCATACCTTTATGGTTTCCATTTTTTGGGAAAACAATAACATCATTCTTGTGTATGGTGAACTACCGCCACATGAAGCGATGTGATTAATTAACATTTTACATGAAATGTATTAAGAATGGTTTTAATAAAAATATTTTATATGAATAATTTAATAATGATTTTTTAATTATAATATATATATATATATTATTGACTTTTATTTCTTCAGTAAAATAATAAAAATGAAAATAGTGTTTGTGCATACGTACAACCTACTGTCACCGTGAACGATGTATTTCATTTTATATCACCAAATTTTATGGATAAAACTAATTAAATATATAATTAATATATATTATATTAAAATTATGTTTTAATTTATGTATATGATTAAATAAATATCTAAATAATATGAATTAAATAATAACAAGTCAAAATATTCTCAAAAAACATATATACTAACACCCGAAATGATGAAAATGATGAAATATTATTAAATAATGGGTAATAATATATTATGAAAGAATCATATATGATACAATAAATGTCAATATTTCTCTTTAATAATTAAATAACATGATTAAATCCATTATACATGAGTTTAATGGGCGTTTAACCAAATGTAATCGTAATGTACACGATTTCATCTCAATTTCATTTCATTGAGGCATACTGTAATGTTATGCACATTGTTTATTATAAATGTTTTATATAATATCCATATAAAACATAATATCATTAATATCTCACTATTCAAGTTATTCTAACTTTCAATTTGAATTATTCCATATATAGGAATTTGATCTTACATTTACCAAGTGGAAAAGAACTTTCATAACTATATTCATTTTCATTAGTTTATATTAATTCCTCGTTGTCATTAATATTATATTATTATGTGTATAATGACATTTGACTATATATTTATTTGTTTCATCTTTTTTTATGTTTATTTTATGTTTATACACATAATAAAATCCTTAATTAATTCCCACTTCAATGTTGTGATCATGTTAAGGGTTTATTTCAAAATCTAATTCTAATCAACATTGTTTATTATTGAAATTATATTATAGTAAATTATTTGATAATTATTTAATAAAACCTTTAATTTTCTTATAATATGGCTAATCAGGATATTTTTCAATTGATACACCATTTTTTCATTATTTGATAGTTAATATTTTTTATAAAATGTTTTAATAAAACCCGATTGCATTACACTCTTTGGTCAAAAATCCATTTTTTGACAAAAACATATTTTTATAAATGTTTTCATTAAACATCGCAAAATTATTTTTTAGAATACATTTATCTACATTTTTTCTCTTTAAACAATTTTGTCAAATGAATCTTTTTTTCACTTTCCAAAGAAGTCACTTTTCTAACCTTTTTACCAGGAAAAAGGAATGTGGTTTATGGAATGTACCAAATTACATGCTGATATGATCATATTTTATTTGAGGATTACATATAAATTTTATGATATTTTTGTAATGATTTTTTTTAAAGTTAATTTCAATGAAAATTATTTCCAATTTTTTTATAATGAAAATGATGTTATCCTTAAGAATGTTTTAAAATATTTCTTTGATTTAATCAACTAAAACAACCCCTATTCTTAATCTAATGGGTTTAAATTGTATTGAAACCATTATTATTCCTCCTCTGGATGTCTTATTTTTATTCTTACCAATGTTAATACTAACCTTCACTTACTTGAATAATTTTTATAGTTATTAACTTCCCATTGAGTTATTCACTTTTCTCTAATAATTAAACATTGAATTTCCTCATAAATATTCATATCATTTGTCATGGATATGCTTATAGCCTAAATGGTATACCATTTTTACATATGTTTTTTACTTTGAATGATATTTGATTAATTGGGGAAATAATTATAAATTAATATCCTTCACTCAATATGGATATTTTATAACGAATATTGTTTGTAAATTAAATTGATTATTTGATATATGGGTAATGTTTTGGATATGCGAGAAATAGGTTGGGGACTGTTTAATGAAATCCCCTCGATACATTTTCAGTCTCAGGGGATGAATGGGTTGGCTAGTCACAACTAATGGGTCTTCATAAAGTAAGATTTAAAATATATTGACGATATATTTTGATGGTAAATTTATCATCTCTATGGAAAACCTGACTTCTGAAAATTAATAATTTCCCTCATTCAATATTCAATTATTATAATCCAGTAGATTTTCACAACGAAAAAATTCTTTGATGCATTTAATTCTTAGTTTATTGATTAATTTTAATGGGTTTTTAGTTATTTACCTTTCCATAGTGATTATTCCTTGTCCAGTTTTTTAAATGGAATGTGTAGTGTGTTATTTACATTTACATGTTGATTATTATTAATCCAGTTATTTAATTGAAATATGTGTTAAGTTATTTACCTTTCCATGTTTATGAGTTTTTTAGATTCATTATTGACTTTACTAAATTTAATTCGTAGTGAGATTTTGAAATCAACCTTTTTTATTTCATTTCCCTATGAAGTCCATGAAGTTTACTACGACTGATATATCAAGATATTATTCAAGGAATGAATTTATTTAGAAAAATTTTGTTTTAATTTTTGATTAAAATGTAACATTTGAATCATGTATGTATCTAGTTTACTAAGACTAATAAACTGATTGGCCCTTTTGGATGTGATTCTACATATATTATGACAATAAATTTTAGTAGACAACATTTTTGGGATTCTAGGATCAAGGTCATTATAGTAGGTATTAGATGAATTTTATTAGAATCATTGAGAACTAGATTTAAGAAAACATATATTAGGGAACATAACCCTAAGATAGACATTGATGATAAGTATAGAATAATATCCTAATGTTTTATTATGAAATAGATTATACGGGTCTTCTTATAAATACACCCATATGAGGAAAATTAAATGAGACATGGTTTTGGAACAGATGTACCTGGGGGTGGTAACTTTGAAAAGTTCATATCAGTCTTGACTCAAGACCAACCTATTACACAATAATGGTCCTTACTACATACCAAGTTTGAAACTCATGGGAGAAATGCATAGGATATTTCACATTTTATTTACAAACCTTATGAAGGATTTTAACAAATAATGACAATTAATAACAAAGGTTAAACCCTAGAGCAAGGAAGGTACTTTGTTAAAATAAAATGGATAAAGTATTATAATTATGTTGTCAAATTATTTTTACCAGTTGTATTTTGGTAATAATAATCACTAAACATCAAAATACTTTGTTAAATCTTAGAAGCACATTATCTTCATTAAAATAATTATTATAAACACCATAATGGGATTATGATTTTAAGATTGATCGAAAGTTCAAAGACTTAAACACAACTTTTTATTGTATATGTCATGACAGTCTACTACAATTAATGAAATTTTTGATAATTTGTTGAAATTATATATTTTAGTGTAAAATTTATTTGAGGAATAATTCCGTTACATTTTATTAACATATTTTTAAAGGAATTAATATCCTTTAGGGTTAATATGATCATTAATGACACTATAATAATATCTAAATAATATTTTTTGACCTCGTGAAAAAATAGTTTTATTGAAAACCCTAGTAAAAATATTATTTGATGATTAATTTCATTTCTTGGATATCAGTTCTATTTTTTTGTTATAATATAAATATAGTTTAGAAAAAGGACAACCAAAATCTGAGTTGAGAACCCATAGTATCTAGAAAGACCATAGGGTTTGAACCAACAGCTGAGTGATGATAAGGGTATAGCAATAACCACTAACCTATAAAATGTCCTGGTAAATATTTCATTGCTTTCAGTTAAAAAAATTGATGAGTAAATATGAATGATGAACTAGTTGTATTAAATTAAAATATTAGAGATTAATGTATTTACTAGATTAGTTTTTTATAATAGTTAGAGATAGAAATAATATATTTTTCCGTCTTTTATGGATCTTATGATATGTTCAGAGTGAATTTAAGTGTTTTATGAATAAGAAAACATTTTTGGGTATTCATTTTATGGATCAAAGGGATAAGTGGTGAAATTATCAAAGCACAACCCAATGAGGAATTTTTTATGAAATATAAATATATAATGTGAGTATATTTCCTTATATTCTTGGCAATTAAGAAATTACTCAACATTTTTAAAATGATCTTGAAATAAAAATGTAATCATATTATATTCTTATCAGATGAATTAAATAGTCCTTTAAATCGTCACGGATTTATGGCTTTATGTCCCTTAAATTTCCATTCATCATTATCTTTCTTTTGAACAATTAACTCACTCACTCACTAAAATTATTTATTCCTTTCCTCCAAGTATATATCTTCACTTTCCACCAATGTTCCCCTGCGTAGAAACCCAGTTATATGTTATTCCATATGACCATTGTACTTCCCTTCACTCAATTAAGAAGATATTTTATTAAAACTTTTATGATGTCAATTTTTTCAATAAAGTTATTTACAAATATGAAAACATAGATTACCAAGATCATTTATAAATTGTGAGGACAAAATTTATTTATGGTGGGGAGAATGTAACACCTTGAAATTCTTAGAGAATAAAATTTTATTCAATAGCGTTTATGACAAACAACACCAAGTATAGAAGGGAATTTAAAATCCCATGAATTTATTATATATTTACTATTTTAAATAAATTCATTCAATTTTATAGCTTTCAATGCATGTCAAAGTGAGTTAGATTGTTTTATACACAACAACGCCTTTCTTTGATTGATTGTGTTACACTCAAGAATGAGTTTTACGAAGTACTATAAAAATTATTATTTAGAATCAAAATTATCACCTTGATGTTAAATTGGCAGTAATAAATAGTACATAATAACTTATAAAAATATACGGATATATGAATTTCTTACAAATTAATTATACGTGAATATAAAAACTAATTTAATATAACAGAATTTTTTTATAAAAAAACTATTATTATGTACCAAAGGAATTTATCTTAATAAATCAAATTAATAATCATATATATATTATATTAGGTAAATTTTATATTTTATATATAAATAAAATTTTCTGACATTCATCCAATAGTTTTATTTGAAAAGGACAAGAAAAAAAATTCAATTTTACCCATAAAAAAATGTATTTTGTAGAGGTAGTATTTCACCATTTAATGGAACACTTATTTTAAAAATTCGTTTTAAAAATTTTATAAATTTTATTTGGAAAAATTAACATAATTTTTTAATGAATAATTTCATGATTATCTTAAGGGGATTTTTTGGTATTTTTATGAGAAGTTTTGTTTTTCAATGAATAGTGAAAAATACTGAATTTTAATTCAAAACTAAATTTTCATCAAAAAAATATAATGATAAATTACATTATTAATTAGTTTTAAAGTCATATTTTTTTAATTATACATATATTAATCCAATTTAGGTCATTATAATCTATTTAATACTGAAATTTGATATAAAAACATGAAAAACTTTTGAACATTTTCACTTTAAAAACCCATTTTCTCGACAATTCTATTATATTAATTATAAAATAATTTCATCCTGTAATATGAATTGGATTTGTATAAATTGAATACATATTTTTAATCATAATAATTTATAATTTTTTAAATACTCAATTATATTTTTACCTAAATTTTGTGTGAAATCAGTTATAATTAATTACAGTGATTAAGGGGAAATGAGTTTACCAAGGGACCGAGTAATTAGCTTATGGAGAAAAAGGAAAAATAAAATTGTCCAAAACAGAATGAATGGAAACATTTAGACATTTTACCTTGAGTAATCTATATTTTTTTATTATTTTATCCACATGAAATGGAAAAAATGTGGGTGTAATTCCATCTTTTTAAAACATACAAGTTTTCCACTCACATAACTTATAAAATGCCTCCCCCTCTTCTCCTCTTTCTCGCCTCTCAAACCATCTTGGTTTAGCCAATAACCACCCAAATTACTAAAATAATTCCCTACCCTCATATTATAATCAATATTATGGTTCGAAATCCAATATAATAATTCATTAGTGCAAACCTATAGTGGATACCCGGAGGAGATGTAATGATATTCTAAAATCCTTTTTATTTTATTTCATTCTCCACCTCACTAAACTATTTTTATATCATGATTATATAATAACCTAATTATCTGAATTATAATGAAACATTTTTATGTTATTTTTATAAACTAAAAAATTAAACACTTACATCAAATGGGTTATAAAATCATTGTTCATGTGTGTGGTGGACTACCTCCTTACGAACTAATGTCGTTGGTTTTTCCATTACCACCATTAAAAGTTGGGAATAATTATATACATATTATGTATATATTATATATATGATATTTATGATTTATTTATTCTCAATGAATAATTTTGTAACATTTACTTTCATTCATTCCATTTTTTGGGAATATGATAATGTTCGTGTGTATGGTAGAATACCACCTCGCTAAGTGATGTGATTCGTTCACGCTATACAGGGAATGTAATAAGGATGGTTTCATAAAAATATGTGATATTTAAAACATAATTACTATATTTTAATTATAATACAAACATATATATATATATATAATTTACTTTTCTTTTATTCAACATGAAAATAAAATCGAAACAGCTTTCATGCATATGTACGACCTACCATCTCCATGAACCGTGTATTTAATTTCCTATCACCAAATTCTTTGAATTAATATAATTACATATATATTTAATATATATGTTTTTTAAATAATTTTTTACATTCTATGTATTTTTAAATCATAATTTATGTAATATAAAGAAAATAACAAGTCAAAACCTACACAAAAACAAGATAGATAACACCTGAAAACGTTGAAAATAATGAATGATTGTTAATGAATGACTGATAATATTCCAAAAAAAAAGATCATGAATTATATAATAAATATTAATATAGTTATATAATAAATAAATATCATTCAAAAAACCAATATACAGGAGTTTAAATGGGCTTCAACTAAAAGGAAGTGTAAGGTAAGGGATTTCATCTCAATTTAATATCATTGAGGAATATTGTAATGTTATGAACCCAGTTACATTTATATAGTGTATATAATAACAATTTGATATTTAATATCATGAATACTTGATTATACATGGTATTTTAATTTTAAATTTTAATTTCAAATTTTAATTATTTAATCAAATCGGATTTCATCTTAAAGGTTCCCAATGGTAAAGAAATTTTATAATTCAAATCCTTTTCATTGGGTTATATTACATCCCCATTGTCATTAATATTATATGATTATTAATATAATTACTTCTGAATATATATTGATGTATTAAATATTTTTTATTCAAATTTATAGTTGATACACATAATTGAATCATTAAATAATTCTCACTTAAATGTTATTATCATTTTGGGTGTTTATTTCACAAACTCATTATAATTGAGATTGTGTATTCTTAAAATAACATTAAATGAAATTAAATGATAATTATTTAATAAACCAATTAATTTTATTTAATTATTTTTATTCCTTGTCATTTTTATGTAATGGTCCCATTTTTTCACTCTTCGGTACATAATACTATTTAGAAAATATTTTAATAAAACCTGCCTTCATTTCTGTCTTCGGTCAAAATTCTATTTTCTTACAATACCACATTATAACGAACCGAATATTTAAATAATATTTGTTTCCTAAAATTGTGTATTATTTTATTTTACAATCCACAAAACTATATCATTTAATTAATGAAGTGATTATAATTAAAATGATACTGTTGGGTTTAAACTGTTATATGATTGTTGGTCAATATGACCATTGGAAACTAAACTCTTAATGTTACGATTATTGTTTATAAATACAGGTGATCTTGGTAAAGTAATAAAGAAAGAATATTTTATTGCCTAATCTAGTTGACTCAAGTCGTACAAAGCCCATCTTTTGGATCTTGGGAAAGAGGTTGCATCATTGGTCTTTACTCTGGACCAAGCCCAAGCTGAACTCCAACATGTGAAGTTTGAACGGAATCGCCTATGGGAAAAGTTCAAGCTGAGAGAAATCACCACTTGGGAAATTTTTTCTGATCCACCCCCAGATTCTATCACCATGACAGACCTTACATTTAGTTCATATGCATGTGTTATAAGGGGCTATGTAAAGAGACCTTAGATACTTTTTGTAATCTATGTGTATAAATAAAATGGTTATTTCATCATTCATATTCTTGGAATATATTTTCTTAATAAAGTATATTTATAATTAATACAAATTGGATAAATTTATTTTACATGTAAAAAATGTACTTTTCAATGATTTCTCATACATAGATAATTATTATGGTAAAATAAACATCATTTTTTGAATTTCAATTGTCAAAATTAACCTAGACTGAATTTTTAGATAATCTCTAAGAAGTTTCACTTTTTTGAATAGTGTTTTATTAATATTTTTTTTGATCAATAGTATATAATGAATAGTTTTTTTTATGAATAGTAAAAAAAATTATTATTAAATATATTTTTCTGTTAAACGATTTTCAAAAATTGGACATACATGGTTGTAATCAGGGTAAAAATGTGGTTCAATATGGTCAAAATAATTTTTTGGTGAATAGTACCATTACACTTTGAAATAGTAATTTTACCCTTAAGAATATTAATTTTAACAATGTCATTGTAACATCACCTAAGGAGGTATAAATATGATTTAGTCATCATAAGTTGTAATGTGATATAATTATATCATAGTATAAGTAAATAAATGTTTTAGAAATTATTAGTCCAGTACTAGTATTTTATTCATTTAATTTAATTTAAAATAAAATTATTATTTTTAAAATGGAGTTCACTTTTTTATTTTACATGCCGAAAAATGGTTAGGGTGAATTTTTGGGATTTTTCTGAAACAGCTAAATTTTCACTGAATAGTAAAAATATAGTTTTGAGTTTCGGTTTGTTTAATGACATAATTAATGATGTAATAATTATTTAAAAACTATGGACGACTTTTGAAAATTAATATATTTTATGAGGTGTCCCAAGTTTCCAATACCGTGGAAAAATACCAAGGTCAGGCCCATGGTTTTGCAAATACCACCGATGAGGAGTCCCTCAAATATTAATTAAATATTCCTTCACTTTTTCTATAAATACCAACTCATTCCTTCACTACTTTCCTTCCAAATTCCTCCTCAACGAAGATATGGTATTTTTACCTCCCAAGGATTCCTCCCAAGGTTCCCTCATTCCCCAAAGGTCCCAACCATCAATCTTTTGAAGTTACTCTTCAAGGTAAGGGAACCTCTCACCCTCCTCTTTTTAGTCATGGCTTCTATTATGTTATGTCTTCTAGTTTCCATCTTATTATGTTGGGTTATGTTCTTATATATCTTTATTACTTTCCATTTCATGTAAAAATTATTATAGACCCTTTCCACTCTCATCAATTGATTTTCTTAATTTTTAAGTGACATTGTTTGGCTATCGAATTTTCATAAAGGAAATTGAATTTTCTCTTTTCGTTCAAGTTTCCTTTTCATGTGATATGTCACTCAAATATCCACACCATGATCTTATTTTTATTTTATTCTATACCTATACTATAAAATTATTCATTTATGGATGGGATACCCCTGTTAACTCTCTTTTTAATGTTTTCTAAAACCATGTAATATAGCCGTTATGCTGTAGAAATTTTGTCTCCAATTTTCTCTCTCTTTCTCTCAAGAGATTATCTTATTTTCATTATGTGAATACACAAACCTATTTTAGTTATGGTGGTATTCATAAATACATAAAAATGGTATATTTTATTCTTTAATTGACATACATTAAATCCTCATCCCTTTTCCATGGTTTATAAATGACATAATGATCAGGTTTTTAAGAACTTTTAAAACGTCACAATTTTGAAATGACATCCATTTATTTTATTCTATATGGGTTATTTATGGAATGTTTGATTATGATATATGTGGATCACATGAAAATAATGAAATATTAAAGTTTCACCCTGATATTAATCCAATGCATTGGGTAAAGAAATTAATTTCTAGAGATGACAAGTTTTACGATTCCTTGGTGAATAACCATGATAATTTTTATAACACCTTAGGGATATACCTTGGTTATATGTTCCTAAATGTCTAAATTAAATGTTGTATCCACATATTAAAGTTATTATTCATGTTATTTTTTTTATTATATGCCTCTTTTTCCATTTCTCATGTCTTTATGTAAGTCATCAAGTTCTTATTTATAGTATAAGTAAATTGTTTCTGTTGTTTACCCTTACTGGGGATTCTACTCGCCCTTTCCATTGATGTTTGTATCTAGGTTATGATATGAATTAATTTTACTTCTGGTGAACCTATTATGAAGCCTTAAAAATGTATTAGAAGAATGTTTTATGTTTTCATGTATTTTGTTCCTGATTTTCAAGACAGTAGATTTTAAAGATCATCTGTTTGTAAAATGTACTTAAAAGTTATCTAATAAAAAAGCGGGATTTTATAGTTTTTATCAAAGTATAGTTTAGTTATTTATGGAAATTTTTATATTAAAACCTTGGGAATAACCCTATATAAAAGTTTAAATATATGAAAACTTCTTGTTATTTTGGTGAAATATTAAGTAAGTGGTTTCCAAACAAATAAATCCTTATCTGGATATGAACAAGTGGATGTAGCTCTGCAACAGATGTACCTAGGAGTTAAAACTATGAAAAGAAGTTTTGGGCTTGACCTAGGGTAACCTGGTACATGACAACGGGCCTTACTGCACTCCTAGTTTGACACTCCCTGGGGATATTTTTTGTTAATCATAAGCTTTTTATGAATCATTATGAAGGATTTATAGAGAAATGTAATTGTTTAAGAATGAAGTTTTTAGAAATAAAATCCAATATAGTTAAAAGATTAATAAATGAAATAATTTTCTCACTAACGTTTTATTATTTTTAAAAATAGTGGAAATAGGAGCAACCGTGCAAATGGTGACCGCAATGGACCATGTGCTAACGACCCTCCAACAGAAGTCGGAATAGAAACTTTCATGCGAATGATGAACCATCTGACTCAAGTTATGTGAAACAACTTGAATCAATCTAAGAGAATTGTCTAAACATGAAAGGTACAACATTATGTTGAGTCATTTATGCATCAAAAACAACCAAACATTAGTGGATCGACCGACCCATTGATTGTTGAACAGTAGATCAGCTCTATAGAGAATAAATTTTATGTGCTTCGCTATTAAGAGCAAGAGAAGGTCACTATGGTAGTCTATCGCTTAGAGGGAGAAGCTGATCAGTGGTGGGAAATGATTAAAAACACGAGGCCGAGAGTGGAGGTTGAATATTTGGAGTGGGAAGAGTTCATAGGGATCTTCTTCAGAAATTATTTACCTCATTCTATTTGAACAAGAATGGAGAAGGATTTTTTCGAGATGAAGCAGAAAGAGAATGAATCTGTTGGATGTTAAGATATGAACTTCATGAGACTTTCCCATTACACCTCATTATTTGTCATGGATCCTAATGGGAATATTGATAGATTATTTATTGGACTAAGACCTCATATACAGAAGAATCTAGCCAACCAAGATGGTGACAACTGTGAGGAGATCGTGCGAAGTGATATGAAAGTCGAACTAGAGTTTGGTGAGACGCAATGGTCTCATAAATCCAATGAAAATAAGAGATAAATGGAGCCAAGATTAGGGGGGATCTTTGATCAGGGAAGAGGAGGAAATCATGTTCAATTTCCCACATGTAATAAATGTGGGAAGAATCACTCATGTAACTGCCTTCTCGGGAACGGGAAGTGCTACAAGTGTGGAAAACATGTCCATATGGAACGGAATTGTCATAGTGAGGCGAGGCTTCAACTCCCAAACACTAATAACAAGGGGAATATGGTACAAGACTTACCTGATTTCAAATTCAATAAGTGTGGAAAACTTCTTCACTTTTCCAATTGTTTTCAAAATCTAAGGGTAGTGGAGGGGAATCACCATCAGCCTTAGTAACGGCCAAGGGAACAAGGTCGTACTTCTACAATCACTACGGATGAAGTTGATGCACTAAATGATGTGGTGGTAGGTACTCTTGTTTTTCTATCAAACCTATCAAATACTTTGTTTTATTCTAGTTTTATGCAGTCCTTTATTTCCTCCATGATTGCAAAGAATTCATAATCAACCCATGGTTTTCTAAAAGTATAGTTATCAGTCAAGACTCCTGGTGGAATTATCAAAGAATCATTAGTGTTTAGAAACTCAAGTATTTACTTTAGTGATAAAAATCATATCAAAAATATGGTAGTCATTCCCATGCTGTAATTCGACATTATACTAGGGATGGACTGGCTCTCAAAGTATAATGCTAAGATAAAATAAAAAATCAAGGAAAATTCATTAGTCTTGAATGGAAAACCTATAGTTATCTTCCAAAGAGAGATATCTCAACCTGATTTTATTATAGAATAACCTACTATATACTTATTTATGGATTTGATCGGTGAATAAAAAGAATGAGATAAGAGTTTATGGATAGAAAATGTCCACATCATCTAGGAATACATTGACGTATTTCCTGGGGGGTTACCCAGACCTCCGCCAGAAATAGAGGTAAAGTTATCCATTGAACTCATACCTGGATCTCATTCAATATAAAAGACCCCATATAGGATGAAAATTGTGGTGTTGGAGGAATTAAAGAGACAACTCCAAGATATTTTGGAGAATGGTTTTATCTGATCGAGTGTGTCTCCTTGGGAAGCACCAGTTTTCTTTGTGATGAAGAAGGATTGATCAATGCGGTTATGCATTGATTATAGAGAACTGAATATGATCACAGTGAAGGAAAAATACCCTATTCTAATAATTGATGAGTTATTTAACCAACTTTGTGAGGCTCAATTCTTCTCTAAGATTTATCTTTGTTCGGGTTATCATCAATTGAGGGTGAATAAAGAAGATATTCCAAAAAACTAACTTCCAATCAAGATATGGGTATTATGAGTTTTTTGTTAGGCCCTTCAGACTGACTAATGCACTTGCTATTTTTATGGATTTGATTAATAGAGTCTTTAAGGACTACCTTGATAACTTTTTGGTTGTTTTTATTGATGATATTATGATATATTCCTAAATCCTTGAGGATCATGAAGATCATTTAAGGGTTATTTTTCAAACTCTACGGAAGGAGGGGATTTTTGAAAAGTTTAGAAAATGTGATTTTTGGTTAAAAAAAATTTCTTTCTTGGGGAACATTATTAACAATGAAGGAATCAGATTTGAACCTGCAAATACAAAAGTTTTAGAGGAGTGGCCTTAGCCTACAAAAATAATTGAGATTCATAGTTTCCTTGTATTAGAGAAATATTATATGAGTTTTGTGCAAAACTTTTCATGAATTGCTAATCCATTAACCATGTTACCTCGAAAGGGGTTCATGTTCATCTGGACAAAGGAGTGTGAGGAATGTATCTATGAGCTAAAGAAGATATTGGTTGCTACACCCATGCTAACTCTTCCCTCAAGTGGAGAAGGATTTGTTATTTTTAGTGATGCATCTCTGAAATGGCTTGGGAGCGTCCTCATGAAAAATAAAAAAATTAATTTCTTAAGCATCTAGACATTTGAAGACTCATGAGAAGAACTATCTTACGCATGATCTAGGGATGATTATGGTTGTTTTTTCACTTAATATATGGAGGCACTATATCTATGGGGATAAATTTTATATATACACAGAACATCAATGTTTAAAGTATATTTTCCCACAAAAGGAATTGAACATGAGACAAAGGAGATGGTTATAACTTCTTAATGACTATGATTTCTCCATTAATTATCATCCTAGAAGAGAAAACCAAGTTACTGATGCATTAATCTAGAAAGACCCATCTATTCAGTCCATGATGAGGATTTAAAGAAATCTGTTGATCAATGACCTAGTAAAGTTGGACATGTAAATTATAAGGGAAGGGACATCATCAACCCTAACCCAAATGATTTTTCAACCGTTACTACTAGAGAATATCAAGAAATCTAAAAAAGAAAATCCTTTGTTAAAGAAGAAGTTTGAGGCTATGAAAGATGGTAAGTTTCCATAGTTCAATATTGATCAAGAAGGTGTACTGAAATTCCATTCAAGACTATATGTTCCATCTATTCTAGAAATAAAGAAGGAGAAGATGGATGAAGCTCATATCTCTATGTTATTTATACATCTTGGGAGTACAAAAATGTATAGAGACCTTTGTGATCATTATTGGTGGGATAATATAAAAAGTGAGATTTATGACTACAGTCCAAGGTGTTTGGTATGTCAAAAAGTGAAGGTAGAGCGACAACTTCAACTATAGGTATTACAACCACTATCCATACCATCATGGAAGTGGGACAATATCACAATAGACTTTTCACTAGTCTCCCATGAACATCCAAAGGAAACATGAAGATATGGGTTATTGTGGACCGTCTTACCAAGACTGGCCATTTTATCTTTATTCAGGAATATTTATCTCTTGATCTACTTTACAGGATTTAAATGAAGGAAGTGGTAAGGCTGCATGGAGTTATACTTTATATCATATCTGATCATGATCCAAGGTTCACATCAAAATTTTGGAGAAGTCTTTAATATGCTCTAAGCACTGAATTGAATTTCAGTACAGCCTATTACCCCCAAAATGATGTCGAATCTGAAAGGACTATTCAAACACTGGAGGAAATGCTAAGAACATGCTCAATTGAATTTAAAGGTATATGGGATCAACATCTCCCTTTAGTTGAGTTCTCTTACAAAAACATCTTCCACTCAAGCATTCAAATGTCACCCTATGAAGCTCTATATAGGAAGCAAAGTAGAACTCATACTTTTTGGGATAAATCTGGTGATATAAAGCTTTTTGGGTATGATCTTGTTAAATATATGATATAAAAATTCCATGACATCCAGCAACACATTAAGGCTACTCAGAGTCGGAAAAAAGAGATATGCTGACAACCATTGAAGGGACTTGGAGTTTGATGTTGGTGAAAAGTTATTTCTTCTAATTTCACCTTGGAATAGAGTCTTGGGGTTTGGAAAGAAAGGTAAGCTCACCCCTAGGTACATTGGCCCCTATAAAATGATGTATCATGTGGGAGGAGTGGCCTAATGACTTTCACTTCCCCCAAATATATCACAAGTTCATGATGTCTTCCCCGTATCCCTCTTGAGAAAGTAGATACTTGACCTGTTACATGTACTAAATCCTGAGGTGGTACAAATGGAACACAAACCCTCTTATAAGGAGTAGCCGGTAGAGATATTGTATCATAGATACAAGGTTCTACGCAATAAGACAACCCACCCTATTAATGTGTTATGGAGGAACCACAAATGTAAAGAAGTCACGTGGGAACCAAATGAGTCTATGAAGAAGAAGTACCAACACCATTTCTCTTCTGAGGGTACGAGTTAAAATTCCAGGGAAAAAATATCGTAAGGGGGGAGAATGTAATGACATGAACTTTTGATTAATATTTGTTTCCTAAATTTGTGTGTTATTTTATTTTACACTCCACAAAACTATACCCTTTAATTAATGAAGTGACTATAATTAAAATGATATCAATGGGTTTTGACTGTTATATGACCGTGGGTCAATATGACCATTGAAACTAAACTCTTAACATTACTATTATTGTTTATAAATACAAGTGATCTTGGTAAACTAATACAGAAAGAAGATTAGATGGCTTCATCTAGTAGACTCGATCCATATGAAGCCCATCTGTCAGAGCTTTAGAAGGAGGTTTCATCATTTGGATTTTCTCTGGACCAAGCCCAAGTTGAACTCTAACATGTAAATCTTGAACAGAATCTCCTATGGGATAAGTTCAAGCTAATAGAAATCACAACTCAGGAAATGTTGTCTAAGCCACCCCAAGATTCTATCACCATAACACACTTTACACTTATGTCCTGTGTAGGTGTTATAAGGGCCTATGTAACAAAAACTTAGATACTTTTTTGTAATCCTTGTGTATAAATAAAATTGTTATTTCATCATTCCTAATCTTGGAATAGATTTTGTTAATAAATTATATGTTTAATTAATAAAAATTTCATAAATTTATTTTAGATGTAAAAATTGTACTTTTCAAAAATTTCCTAAACATAGAGAATTATTATGGTAAAATAAAAAATATTTTTTGAATTTCAAATTTCAAAATTAACCTAGCCTGAATTTTTAGATAATTTCTAAGAAGCTTCAGTTTGATGAATAGTGTTTTATGAATAGTGTTTTTTAATGAATAGACTTTTATGAATAGTGTTTTTATTTATGAATAGTATAAAAACATTTTATTATTAAATAAATTTTCCTGTGAAACAATTTTCAAAATTCAGACATACATGGTTGTAATCAGGGTGAAAAATGTGGTTCAATAAGATCAAAAAAATTATTTGGAGAAAAGTAACTTTAACATTTGGAATATTAATTTTACCCTTATGAATATTAATTTTATCAATGGCATAGTAACATCACTTAAGGAGGTATAAATATGTTTTAGTCATCTTAATTTGTAATGTGATATAATTATATCATAGTATAAGTAAATAAATGTTTTAGAACTTATTAGTCAAGTATTAATATTTTATTTATTTAATTTAATATAAAATGAAATAAATTTTTATAAAATGGAGTTCACTTTTTGATTAGACATGTCTAAAAATGGTTAGGGTTATTTTTTGGATTTTTCTGAAAGAGTTGAATTTTCAGTGATTAGTAAAAATACAGTTTTGAGATTCGATGTGTTTAATGACATCATTAATGATGTAATCATGATGTAATAATTATGGAAAACTTTTGAATAGTATGATATGTTATGAGGTGTCCCATGTGGCCAATAACATGGTAAAATACCATGGGAAATACCAATGTTTTTCAAATACCATTGATGAGCTGTCCCTTGGGAATCAATTAAATTTTCCCTAACTTTTTCTATAAATACCAACTCATTCCTTAAATACTTTAATTCCCAATCCCTATTAAATAAAAATATTTACTTTTTACCTCCCAAGGAGTCATCCCAAGGTTCCCTCAAGCCCCCAATGTCCCAACCATCAAGATTTTGAAGTTACTCTTCAAGGTAAGGGAACATTTCACCCTCCTCTTTTAAGTCATGACTTATTTATGTTATGTCTTCTAGTTTCCATCTTATTCTAGTGGTGTATGTTATTATATATCCTAATTAAATTCAATTTTATGTACAAATTAGTAAATACTCTTTACACTCTCATCAATTGATATTATGAATTTTTAAGTGACGTCGTTAGGCTGTCGAATTTTCGTAAAAGAAATGACATTTTCTCTTTTCTTTCGAGTTTCCTTTTCATGTGGTATGTCACTAAAATATCCACACCATGATCTTATTTATATTTTATTTTGTCCCTATACTATAAAATGATTCATTTATGGATGGGATACCCTTTTTACCTCTCTTTTTAATGTTTACTAAAACCATTTTATATAGCCGTTATGGTGCGGAAATTTCTTCTCAAAATTTCTCTCTCTTTCTCTCAATAAATTATCTTATTTTCGTTATGTGAACACCCAAGCCTATTTTAGTTCTTTATTTATTAATAAAAATATAAAAATTATATTTCTTATTTTGTAATTGACATACATGAAACCCACATCCCTTTTCCATGGGTTATAAATGACATAAAGATCAAGTTTTTAAGTACTTTTAAATCATCACGATTTTGAAATGAAACCCATTTCTTTTATTCTCTATGTGTTATTTATGAAATGTTTTATTATGATCTATTTGGATCACAATAAAATAAATAAATATTAATGGTACTCTTTGATAGAGCTCAAATGCATTGGGTAAATAATTTAATCTATAGAGACGATAAGTTTTATGATACCTTGGTGAATAAACTTGGTAATTTTTATGACACCTTGGGGATATACCATGGTGATATGTTCATTAATGTCTAAATAAAATGTTATAGCCACATATTCATGTTATGATTCATGTTATTTTTATTATTATATGCATATTTTTATATTTCTCTTTTCTTTATGTAAATCATCAAGTTCTTATTGATATCACAACTAAAATGTTACCCTTGTTTACCCTTACTCGACCTTCTGCTCACCCTTTCCATTGATGTATGTCTCTAGGTTATAATATGAAGTAATATTATATAGTATTAACCTATTATGAATCCTTAAAAATGTATTAGAATAATTTTTTATGTTTTCATGTATTTGTTTCCTTATTTCCAAGACACAAGACTTTAAAGATCTTCTGTTTGAAAAATGTAATGAAAAGTTATGTAATAAAAAAGTGTGATGCCATACACATTTCTAAAATGTTTATAAAAATATCTTCATTAACCAATTAAAATTTATTTATTAAATGTAATTTTTACCAATTTTGTCTTTTTACAAAAAAAAATCAAATTAATCTTCTTTGTTTCTTTCAAAACAAGGACCATTTCTTTCATTTTTATCATAAAAAATGAATGCTCATTACGACATGTACTGAATTACCCAGAGAAATGATCATTGTTTCTTTAAAAAATCATATAATTATTTTGAGGTTATGTTTAATGAAAATATTATTAAAAGTGATTTTCAAAGAAAATTATTTTACAAATTTTTTTCAAAATGAATATGATATTTTCCCAAAGAATGTTTTTAACGATATTTTATATTTCATTAATGACAACAACCCTTATTCTTACTCCAATGTGTATACATTGTATTCATTCCATCCTTATTCTTCTTCTGGATATATTATGACTATATAGACCAAGTATAGTTTTTAAATTTACTTTATTGAATCATTTTTATACTCTTTAACTTCCCCTTGAGCTATTCAATTTTTTTTATCATTGAACATTTATTTTCTTCCAAAATATACTTATCATTTTTCATGGGTATGATTATTTCATAAACTGTGTAGAATTCCTGCATACAATGTTTATATTGAAAAATATTTTATTAACTGGGGTAATATTGATAAATTTTTACCCTTTACAAAATACGGATATCTTATTAGGAACATTGTTTGTAAATTAAATCAATCATTTAATATATGAAGAATTATTTGGACAAGAGATGGGTTTGGACCACCTAGTGAAATCCCCTTGATGTATTTTTAGTCTCAAGGGATGAATTAGTTGGCTAGCCTCAGATAATGGGATTTCACCCAGTACATTTAAAACTGTAATGGGGATAGATCTTGATAGTAAATGTATCATGTGCCTAGGATACATGACATCTAATAATTAACCATTTCTTTCATTCAGTATTAAGTTATTACTACCCAAAATATTGTGTTAATGAAATAATATTTGGATTCATTTAATTCTTAGTTTACTAATTAATTGTCAAGATTTTTCAGTTATTTAACTTTCTATATTGATTATGTGTTATTCAATTGTTTAATAAAATGTGTGTTTAACTTTTTACCTTACCATGTTCATTATTATTTATCCATTTATTTAAATGTAATTTATTTTCGGTTATTTACCTTTCCATTCTGATTTTAATCATTGATTAATTATTATTTATCCTATATTTAACCTTTACTAATAATTTGAGCCCACGCTTATTTCTTTTCCTTTCCCCAGAAATCCTATGAAGTTTAATCTGACTAATATGCTAGGATATGGTAAAAGGAATAAATTTATTTCCAAAAAAAATATGTTGTAATTTTTTTATTTAAATATAATATGTGAATCATGTATGTATCTTGTTTACCAAGAATAATAAACCGACCAGTCATTTGGGATGTGATTCCTTGTATCTTATGATAATTTAACAGTAATAGTTAATGGTTTGATGCTTTTGGGATCAGGGTCATTAAATATTATACTAATCAATTCAAATTATATAAAAAAATTTATATATAACTATTTAAAAGGAATGAACAAATGAATAAAAGGATTAATTATTTTCTAAATGTGACATATAAATATGAATATTTTATTTTTTATTAAGTCATAAAAATATCTTATTTATAATTTCAAATTAATATATTTTATAATAAATTTATAAAATATTATTAAATAAGATAAAATAATAATTTTTTTATGATTATATCATATTTTACAATTGATAAAGAGGAATTATTAATTATAATCCATGATAATAAAAATGGAACCCTTAAGAATAAAGAATCGCTTCTATGAAAATTGAAATGACCCATGTGTATGTATTAAACCTTTCATATAAGAGATTTACTTCTATGAAAAAAGGAAATATCTTACATATATAAAAATACCTTATGTATAGTAGAGTCTCTTACATATTAGTCTTGATGATATAAACCTTATTCATCTAACCATATTTAAATATATACACTATATCATCATTATAACCTGATTTATAGTTTTCACATAACATAAATTTATATCATAGCCTATGATACCACCTATATCATAGTTTGAAGTACATATCAAAACCATGGGTTTTCATCATATCATATCTTAAGAAACATATCTAACACACCCTCTGACTAAGAAATATAGAATTAATAATTGTGATATCTTATATCATAATCCTTGGAAGAGTAATATGGTGGATTCCACTCATCCTCATCATGTTGTACATTATGATATATCATCAGTCTAATTAAAATACACATGTTATTTAGGGAAAAGTAAAAAAAATTATTCATTGATGAATGTTTCTTTGATACTATTAATGGGTTTTTTAGGATCATCATGTGATAAATGAAGAGGATGAAACTCATAAAAGTGTTTGATATATCATCATCAAATAAGCTTTCAATATGAATACCATGAAAAATAATTGGGTGTACCTATAATATTTTAGGATCCATATATATATAACTCCTAATGAATTTTCATAATGGAGAACAAAAAGATAAGACTTGAGGACTCTCTCCTCAATAGGGATAACACTGGCCACTCGGTTCCTTATACGCTATGAGAGAACCATTCAACAGAAAAGGTGTGCTGGCAGATTCTCTTTGAAGAAATATGGGTAATAGGTTGTAAGGGAGAGCTTTGGATATTCATTTTTAGAATTGTGTTTTAAAAATGGGAGGTTATTATTCTTTATATATGCTATCCTAATTTAAAAAAGAGATTTTAGAGTTGGGAGTTGGTTGCTGTATCATAGAAATCAATATGTGTTTCCTATAATTCATAACTATTGGGGTTGTTTGATCATGGAACATTTCATTGATTATAATGTATTAATATGACATAAATAAATCAACTTTTTGTTTTATAACTAAGGGAAAATATATATAAAATAAGGAAGTATCCATGAACCCATATTGTAATCCTATTATAATTTATGATTGAGGTATCAAATGCCTATGATATCATGATATCATAAGATAGGATATCCATCACATGAATATCAAAGTCCATGACTTAGGATATATCCTTCACTATAGTTTCACTACTTTAGTTCATTTCCAATTTTTATAGTTTGATGTTTTTCTCACTTCAAAAATTGGTGTTGTACTATTATATCTTATGAAATGAATTAATTATATATTTTTACAAAAAAATTACCATTTAATTAATTATCATGATTTTTTATTATATTGATGATGGTGTGCAGTATTCTTTAAAGGTTATTATGAAGATATTACCTAATTCCAAGTATATATGTGATATATATTAGCCTATATCATAGTTAGTAGTATAGGGATATTAAATGTGATGATATACTTTATTTCAAGTTAATTCTAAATACCTTGGATGGTCAAATAATTTAATATAATATGTATATATCGTTTCACATCCATGAATAGTTACATGGTATGTCATGCATTATATTTTAGGGTATGAATCTAAGTTTAAAATTCAAAATAATGTACTATCCACATGTCACCCAAATGTTAAAAGTTAATGTTTACTTCTTCTCCGCATAAGTTATTGTTATTTTAAAATTTTTATAGGATAAAATATTGGGGTTGTAAAACATTTAATTTAATGTATAAATGAATAGTTTAATGAAATTTACTCAATAAATTTAACATATGTCTTAATAAAGGTGTACTCAAGGAGAATCCTTAAGGGAAAGTGTAATACCCTGAGATTGTTTGAAATATTTTTTTCAACTTAATTTAATCTTTTCAATATTTTTAATTTCACACAACACTAGATATAGCTTATGTTACATGAAACCCCTAAATTATTCTTTCTTTGTATGCAACACCAATTAATATTATTAAAATATCATTATAGTTACCACATAGTTTTTGTAATAGAATTTATGAATAAAATTAATTATAATTATGAATATATTGTTTTCACATGTATAAAAAAATAATTATTTGGTGACTAATTAACACAGAATTAAAATAAAAATATTTTGAAACTATAGAAAATATATTACTCGAAAACTATATTTATACAATCAAAACCTTTTACCCCAATAAATTAATTAAATGAATTTTGACAAATTATTTCTATGAAATTTTTATATATTATATTATGTAAACTATGGAATAGTAATCTTATATTTTTTCTATATAAGAGATATGAATAAATAAAATTTTAGTTACAAACATATATTTTTCTTTCTAAAAGGTAATTTTACCACCTTTTAATGGCGCACTGTTTTAAATATAATTTTTTAACAATATAAATTTTTTATTTTAAAAAAACTAATATTTAGTTTGTAAAAAGTGTTATAAAATTTTAATTTCGGTGAATTTTTTGTGTTTTTTAGTGAAGTTTCATTTTTTTGATAAATAGTGAAAAACACTGAATTTTATTTGAAAACTATTTTTCATATAATTTATTTATATAGTTAAGGTGTATTTTAAATTGGTTTTAAAGTAAAATTATATCAATTATATATCATGTAATCCAATAAATGTCATTATAACCAATTTCACATTGAAATTGGACATAGAAACATTTCAATATTTTGAAATTTTTACTTTAAAACCCTATTGCCTTATCTCATTTATGGCATTAATTTTAAATTAATTTATACCACGTATATTATTGGTATTAGTAAAATGGATTCCATGTCTAGAATAAGAATAATTTCTAATTTCTAATATGTTTAATTTATTTTTTTAATATAGTGATTAGTGAAAGAATTTAAAATTATTTATAGTAATTAAGGTAAAAACAAGATAAAATAATGACTAAACTTAGAATATAAGGTGTAAAAATGGTCCTAGACTTGTCTAAATATTATTCTATGGCCATATTTCTACTATTACTCTTATAGGATATGTAATTATCCATTGTTTCCTCTTGGGTGAAATGTAAAACATGGTGATCATGAAATTCGTTTTAAAAATACCAAGTGTGTCCTTTTCCCAACTTATAAAAACCCACTACATCCTACACTGTCTTCACACCTCTCAAGACCTTTAAATTAGAAAAACCAAATCTAAGTCTCCTTAAAAATTATACAAATTTAATCAATAATCATAACTTTTTGAATAAATACAACCTAGGAATCCCTTTGGTGAAAACCAAAATGTTTTACCCATAGAAGAGGTAACATCCTTCTATAAGAACTTTTGATTTATTTCATTCTCCACCACTCCAATTATTATTATTCTATGCTTATATAAACACCTAAATATAAAAAATATAATGATATGTTTTAATATTAATGTTTCGTCCTACACCTTCATACACTTCCATTTAATGGGATTGGAAATCGTTATTAGTGTTTACGTTGGACTACCACCCCACGAACTGATGTCCTTTATTCTTCTATTACCACCTTTCAAGATATTGAATAATGATAGACCTACTATTTTTATAAGATATTTATGATATTTATGATATAATTTTTCTTATTTAATTATTATATTCCACATAAATTCATGTTTTCTTTTTCTTGTGAATACGGTAACATAATTTACAGACGTGTGGATTACCACCTCCTCAAAGTGATGTGACTCATTCACACATTACATGGAATCTATTATGGATATTTTTATTAAAATAATGTCATATATATGATATAATAATTATAGTTGAAATATAATATATATTTATATATCTTTTACTTTTCATTCATTAAAAATACAACATGAAAATGGAAACAATGTTCATGCATACGTACAACCTACCATTTCTATGAACAGTGTATTTCCTTTCATATTTATATATTTTGTAGGTTGTTATAAATACATATATAATAAATATGTATGATATTTATATCATTTATTAAATTTTTTAAATAATTAAATCATTATCTATGTAATATTATCATCAATAACTAGTCAAAACATATACAAAAAACAAAGTGGTCATTACCTAAAACATAACTTTTACTATAAATTATTAATAAATAGATAATATAAAGTCATAATAAAATCATATATGGTTTGATATATAATAATATGGTTATATGGTAGGTGTATAACAAATTTTTATTTATTATATAGAATTTTTTATTTTTATGAATAAATTCAGGACTTAAGGTAACGGTTTTCTCATATAACTTTTATTTAACTGAGATATAATCTATATTTACCACTTATTCTTATTATGTGGTGTATATAATTCCATATTAAATGTTAAATAATTAATTTATTTTAATTAATAACATTAAAGGTTTCAATTTATATTATTATTTCAGGGATCTAATAATTCAAAATTTTCTCAAGTAGTAAGGGGATTTTTAGTCTCACTTTTATTTCAATGAGACTTCTATATTATTCACCACTCATTTATTTTTTGTGGTGTATAATATAACCATGAATATATTGTATTATTTTTAACATTAAATTTATTTTTATTTAAATATCCATTTTATTATCTATATTTCATGGGGTTTACGGTTGAAAAGTTACCAAATCTTTAAGGCAATTATGATACAATTTCCCTTCTTTGAGACACATTCATTGTTATTATTATACATTCTTTTACAAGGAGTGTAAAAATCACTTTTACATGTTATATAATGAACATAATTAATTAAATCATATTTTATGCTTCATTTGATTTTATTATTTCATGGGGATTAGGAATCAAAGTTACCATAGGTTTAAGAGTTTATTTTTACAGTCTCAAAAATTATCAGAATTATTTCCAATTATACTTCCTTTGGTGAAATATTAAGATCCATATCTCAAGTAATATCATGAATTTTATTCACTTATAGTTATTCATGATATCTCCTTACATTGGAACTATTTTACACTATTTAGAAGTTAAGATAATTAATTATGTTTTTTTAATAAAATCTGATATTATTTCTCCCCTCGGCCAGAAATTGTTTTATTCAACATCCATGTTTTTAAGAAAAAATATTTCAAATGTGTTTTTAAGTTACTTTATATGCTCATTATTAAGTAAAATTATATTTAAAATTTTTTATTTTAAAAACTATGATTTAAATGGTTTTCAAAATCACCTTAATATTATTTAAATTCTATTTAAAAAGAAAAAGGTTGTCAAAATATTTTATGATTTAAATTTTTTTTCCAAGAGGACATTTTTATTACTCATGGAATGTTTTAAATTATTTTTAATATTATTTTATAAGTTTTCAGATTGGTTTTTAATGAAATATATTTTTAATATGTTGTATTACTTAAAAAAATTATTTTCAATTAATGTTTATTTTCATTAAAAATGTTCCAAGTTATGTTTAAAAATACATCTCCATCTAAGATTGATTACTTTGTTATAGTTTATGACTTAATGAGGATATTATAAAAGGAAACCATTATCATTATTTCCCTAAATGGTTTATTTTTAATATGTCATGTTTATGAAACTTGTTTCTCTTCCACATGTCATACTATGATAAAATTCTTATGAAGTCCTCTTTCATTCATGGGTAATTATATAATGAAATGATTATGAAAACTATCTTTTTTTCATAGGTTATATAATGATGAAATATTTATGAAACCCATTTCATTTCATCGACTATGGTATGATTAATGTTTATGATCTTCTAAAACACATATATATGATTTCATGAGATAATTATGGGAAAGAAGTCAACAAGACTGATCCACAATTGGAAAAAATAATTTCCTAGTCGATAATGGTAAATAGGTGTGTCCTGATCAACAATGAGAAATATGTGTTTCATGATCCATAGTGGGAAAAATGTGTATCCTAATCCATAGTTGAAAAAAGGTTTTTTCTGGTCCACATTTAAAATAGGTGCATCATGATCCACAATTTGAAATAGCTGAATCTAACTCCACTATGGGAAATGGGTGTGTCATGATCAACTATGTTGATGGTCTTGGTAGGTACCCTTGACACTTGAAATGGTTTTCTCTATTTATGATAGTTACACTCTTATAAGAAAGGATTTTATAGTTCATGATTTATTTATGATGATTTATCACTCTTATGATTCATTTCCTATGAAATACCAATCTTTTGTCCATAAATCAAGTATATGATAATTGATATTTAGGTTTTTATCTTCAAATGTTAGTATCATATTCTCTTACCCTTACACTCATGTTGTAATTTGGTATTTATTTATTTATCCTTACTGGCTATCTAAGCTCACACTTTCTTATGTTTCATTTCACAAGGTTATTAAGAATGTTTTTAACTAAGTGTAATTAATGGGAATATATTTGTGAGAATAATTGAATATATTTCACCAAGTTAGAAGCTTTTTTCTCTACGTTTCAATAGACACTACACTATTATGGTCCTCAGGTATGTACTTTTTTTATGTCCTGAATATTTTTCTAAAATGATGTAATATCTATGTATGTTAATCCTAGGTCACTACAGTTGGTATCAAAGGGAAGGTTTACTCTTCTTTGGAATCAAGGATCAGAAAATTAAAAAATGACTTCCCAAGGAATATTTTTAATGATATGTTGATGGATATTTCTGAGGATGATTTAAAGTATATGATAATTTCCTGGATTTTTGGTAAAGGATATAATGAGTTGTTTTCATGAAATAAATCTCTATCTATATACTACAAGTGCATCTGGATCTGGCACAGATGTACATTGGGGTAACAACCTCGAAAACACCATATTGAGATGGACTCAATTGGGAATTGGTGAACGATAATGGGCCTTATTGCACAAATGGTTTGATACACCTAATGGATTTTCCTTGGAAATTCACAAACCCATTATGAACCATGATTAAGGATTTAAATAGATAATGAATATGAATGACCTAAGATAAAACTAAGGTGTTGTATATTAAAGAATAATATTTAATGATTTAGAAATCCTAAAAAAAATCATGACTATTTGATTTTCCACTATGATTAGTGTTACTCATGCTATGATTTCTAGTATTAGTCAATAGTTAGAACATGAAGGAACCATGTTATTAAGGAATGAAATGTATGGGAATATTTTTCTATAAAATATATTATTAGTTGATAAATATTTTAAATGTGATTGGGATAAATATATGCATAGATATCTATAAGGTTGAATAAGTAATGGTTTTTCTTTTAATGATGAAGAGGCCACAAACAAAATATTAAAGGTATGGGTTGTTCTAATAGTATTTTTTAAAATAATGTTTAAATTGATTTGGTGAATGTTGATACATTATTTGTGTCTTATATGAAATCAAAGATATATTAAGTAATAATATGATGAATCCTATGTAATGGTTTGAGAATAAATTTAGATGATTGAAGAATATATGTATTTGAATTCAATATTTATGAATCATGGAGTATATATAGTTCATTAACTATTTTAAAAAAATATATTTAATTATTTTTATGAACTAAAAAAGTGATTTACTAGAAAAGTGAAATTTTGATGAAGGTAAGGTAACCCTTATTGTGTTCCAAATATTAAAAAAATTGTGTTTATCTTGGATAAAGAGATGGGTGATATAGATAAATTAAATTATATGGAATTTATTAACTCATAACTGATAAAGGATTTGTTGAAAAAAATTATATGTTAACATGGATGAAGTTTACAACTTTTTTGGATTAAAAGAATATATATGCTAATATTTTGAATAAGAAATCATGCATTTTCTCAAGATGTGTTTTTTTTGTCAATTCAGGTTATTTTCATGTTTCAAGAGAAAACATGATAAAGGTATTCACATTTTGGGTATGTGACAACTAAGAGCTAATTTATGATATATGGTGTATTAATTTTAATCTACTTTTGAGAAATCTATTGACCTACATTATAATTTTTTGGATTTTCATATTTTGAAAAGGTTATAAAGCTAACCATTTATGGAATTTTTAAGTTAATGTACTAACGATGTTTCAGTAATTAAAGTATTATATCTCTATATAAATATTTATTCATATTGGGTAACCTATTATAACTATTTTATCTGATATAAATAATGAATAATCATTCTATTATTGGATCTTATAATCCATTAGACATGAAAAATTCACCTTCAATTACTGAAATAAGAGAGAAATTAAAAATTGATAAAGGAATAACCATAGTGTAAGATTTAGTATATGGAATAGAATGAAATAAAGTAAGTATATATTGTTGTTTAAAATTATAAAACTCTATGAAAAGGATCTTGAAACCAAAAATGGTTATCTGGGTACCTTTATTACTGATGAATCAAATAGTCTCTCAGATCATCACAGATTTATGGTTTTGGGATCATTAACATTCTCTATATCACCCACTTCTGTGGAACAATGACCTCTATAACTCTCTATCAGTATTTGAATGTAATTTTTCTCTTCTAGGTCTATGTTTTCACTTTCCACATATGTTCTCCCATGTGGAAACCCAGTTATGAGTTATATCGGGTAACCATTATATTTCTAGCTTCTCATTTTTAAAGAGTGTTATAGTATAAATTTTTACTATATGGGTTTCTATGACATAAAATTTCATGGATTAAACCATTGATTATCAAGAAAAATGTTTATAGTGAAATTCGTTTTTTGGTAGGTAGAATTTAACACCCTGAGTTTTTGTGAAATATTTATTTTCAAATTGATTTAATCTTTTCTATATTTTTCATTTCACGCAACACTTAATATAGCTTCTGCTATATGAAAGATCCATGTTATTTTGACTTTTTATGTAACACAAAGTCAATATTCTACTAACAATAACACTTATATTAGCTTTCAGTATGCACAACACTACATTTTTATTTCTTTTCACACAATTCCAAGTACATTTGATAACTTGTTGTACACACAATACCAAGTTTTTTCGAACTACAATATACTATCAATACTATTTAATTTTTATTATAGTTATCACCTAGCCATTGGAATGAATGTTATGAATAATATTAATTAAAATTATAAAAATATGTTTTAAACATGTATATAAGATTAATTTTTTGATGAAAAATTAAATTAGAAATGAAAATAAACCTATTTGAAAAATATATAAAATTATTTGTTGTAAAAAAATATTTATGCAATCAAACACGTTTTACCTTAATAAATTAATTAAACAAATTTTGATAATTTATTTTAATTACATATATATATATTATTCAATCAAAAATTTAACATTCATATTTTTTTCTAGACAAGTGTTAAGAATTAATCAAATTTTAGGCATTAATAAATAAATATATATATATTTCTAAAGGTCATTTTAACTTATTTTAATGGTGAGCCTATTATAAATCTCACTGATGAAAATTTTATGAATTTTATTTGAATAAATAAAATTATTTTTTAAAAAATTAATATCAATGTTTTCTTTGGGTGAATTTTTTATATTTTTATGAGAAGTTTTATTTTTTATTATTAGTGAAAAACAATAAATTTCAATTGAAAACTTCTTTTTCATATTTATAATTTATATAGTAAAAATTATATTTTGAATTGGATTTAAAGTATAATTATATCAATTATACAAAAATTCATCCAATTCATTTCATTTTAATCAATTCAAAATTGAAATAAGATAAAAAAACATTAAACATTTTAAACATTTTACATTAAAATCCCATTGTTTTGTCCCATCTAGGAGATTAATTTTAAATTAATTTTCTTCACATTTGGGATTTTTATTTGGAATAATGGATTTCATATTTTTAATAACAATAATTTATAATTTCTAGTAAGTTCAAATTATTTTTTTACCAATGTTATTAGTGAAATTAATTTAAATTAATTATATTGAGAAAGGTAAAAACAAGATTCAATAATGACTAAACATAGAATATAATGTGTAAAAATCACTATAAAATTGTCTAATAAATATTATATGGACATATTTAGACCATTAAACTTGTAAGGATCTATAATGGACTATTTTTTACCCTTGGCGGAATTGTAAAACATGGGAATCATACAATTCTTTTCAAAAATACCATGTGTGTCCATTTCTCCTCTTATAAAAGGTCACCGCCTCTTCCCATCTCTTTATACATCTCAAGTTATTTTTCTCAGAAAAAACATATCCAAATATCCTAAAAAATTTCTTTATTCACCTTGTAATCGTATATTTGGGCATAAATCCATCTAAATAATCTCTTTGGTGAAAACCGAATGAAGTTCCACAAACAAGAGGTAACATCCTTCAAAAAGCACTTTTGTTTTATTTCATTATACAACACATAAACTGATATTATTATTACATGATTTTCTAATAACATAGGTGTCATAAATATAACAATATTTTTTTTATGGTTGTTACCTATAACTTCACACAATTCCATCAAATGGGATATGCAATCATCGTTTGTGTGTACAATGGACTACCACCTTGCAAACTAATGTCGTTCATTATTTCATTTCCACCTTTAAAGGATATGAATAATGATGTACATGATATTTTTATATGATATTTATGATTCCTTTTTTATTCTTTAATTAATATATAACACATACCTTCATGATTTTCATTTTTTGGAATATGCTAACTTCGTGTGTGGAACTATGGACTACCGCCTCCTCAAAGCGATGTGACTCATTAATGATTTACATATAATATATTATGGATGGGTTTTATAGGAATATGTGATATATATCATATAATAATTCTACTATAAATATAAAATATATATATATCATTTACTTCTGTTTCTTTAAAAAAACATCAAGAAATTGGAATAAGTGTTCATGCGTACGCACGGCCTACGGTCTCAATAAACGTTGTATTTCATTTCATATTTTAATATTTTATAGATTATTATAAATAATTATATAATGATTATATATGATATTTATATCATTTTTTACTTACTAAAAATAATTAAATCATTATATATGTAATAAGACCTTGAATAAAAATTCAAAACATTTATGAAAAACAAAGTGGTTATTACCTGAAACGTAACTTTAACCTGATATTATTAATAAATGGATAATATAAAATAACAAAAAAAATCATATTTGGTTTTATATATAATATTATGGTTATGTTTTATATTTATAGTAAACTTATAATCATTATATAGGTTGTTTGAGAACTTTCAAATAAACTCAATACTTAAGGTAAGGGTTTTCTTGTCTCACTTTTATTTCTTTGAGATATATTCTATATTCACAAATTATTATTATTCATTGACGTATATACAACCCAATGACTTATTTAAGGGATTTTTTTTTAATTTATGGTATTCATTCATGGATCTCATGATTCAAAAGTTACTCAAGTAGTAAGGGGATTTCTAGTCTTACTTTTATTTCTGAAAGATTTATGCCTTATTGACCACTCATTTCCCTTATATCACATATATATTTCACATTAAGTGTTATATGATTATTATAATTCCATTTATGGGTATTTTCATATCCATTTGATAATATCTCTTTCATGGGGTTTACGGTTGAGAATATACCATATCGGTAGGGTAATTTTGTCTCAATATGCCTTCATTGAGACATATGGTGTGTTACGCACCTACATTTTTTTATGAGTTTTATAGAGTACCCATAGACATGATATATCCTGAATATAATTATTTTAATGATATTTTATTCTTTATTTAATTTTATTCTTTTTAATGGGGATTATGGTTCAATATTACCAATGTGGTAAGATTTTATTGTTACAATCTCTTCATTTATTGGGGTTTTTTGCGATTATACTTCCATTGATTAAATCATATGATCCATATCTCAATAACGCTCATGAATATTCAGGTCTTATGTTTATTATTGTCATCCTCATGTATTAGTAACATTTTTTCCACTTTCTGGTACTTAATATAATTAATAAACAATTTTTAATAAAATATCACCACATTTGTCTCTTCGGTCAAAAATTTAATTTATTCAAAAACCGCTTTTTCAAAAAAAAATTAATGTGTTATATTAATATCAAATTCAAATAAAATTATTTCAAATATTTTTTATGTTTTAAAATGTGTTTAAAATTGTTTTCAAAATATCCTTTATATGTTTCCAAGATTATTTTCCAAGACAAACCTTTTTATAAAAATTATAATTTAAACACTTTTTTTAAAAGTGGACAGGATATTTTCCTCATGAAATGTTTTAAATTATTTTTTAAAGTAATTTTATATCTATTTAAATTGGTTTTCAAGGAAATTTCTTTTGAGATTTTTTATGGCTTAAAAAGTGATTTTCATAGAATGGTTATTTTCCTTAAGAAATGTTCCAAGTTATATTTAAAAATACATCTCTATATAAGATGACATCCTTTAATATAATTTATGATTAAATAGGGATGTGATACATAGACACCATTATTGTTTATTCTATGAGTGGTTTATAAATAATATATCATTTTTTTATGAAACCTATTTATCTTACATGGGTTATACTAGGATAAAACACTTATGAAACTCAATTTCTTTCATGGGTTATTCTATGATGAAATTATTATAAAACCAATCTATTTTCCATAGTTTATGATACAAAGAAATGCTTATGATGCCTATTTAATTTCATGGGTTATGATATGATTAATTTTTATGATCTTCTAGAACATGTAAGTATGATTTCATTATTTTATGGATGAGACTTATATCTCCTTCCAATTCATTGGGTAAAGATTTAAATATCATGAGATAATAATGGGGAAAATTTTATGGGATTGTTCCACAATTTAAAACATGTGTGTTCTGAACTAAAATGGGAAACAGGTGTGTCTGTAACACCCCAAGCTTCTACGGTACGCTTCCCTTTTAATAATGCAATAGCGTGTGTTGTACGCAACATCGAGTTCTAACACACACCACAACCGATCAAACTAGCCGTTATGAATAGTAATACCTACTTTTTAGAATTTTACCTCTGAAAATGGACTTCATTTTTGGATTCGGAGTGTTGAATTTAGCCTAAGGTGAAGTTTTGGTACTTTTCGGATAACTTTAATATTTTGATGAATAGTGAAAATTACTAAATTTTAATTAAAAACAACTTTTTTAATAAAAATAATTAATAGTGATAAATTATGAATTTTAATGGTTTTAAAGTATATTTAGAATATATTTTTACCATTTAATAAAATTTTGGTCATTGGACATAATTTCACAATTAAACCGAACATAAACAAGTATCAATCTTTTGATAGTTATTATATCTTAAAAACACGCTTTTTGTTTTGACAGCAGGAATTAATTTTAAATTAATTTCTGCCACTTCTGTGTTTTGAAGTTGGAAAAATGGATTCCATATTTGGAATCCGGATGTTCAAATTGTGTAAATAGGTAACTTTTATTTTTAGACATTTTGAATAATTACTTCGGTAAATATTTTATTTACCATGGTTAAAGGGTAAATCCGGTAAATAAGGGTTAAAATATAATATTATAATAATAAAAAATTACCCTAAAATGTGTCCTAACCTTATTAGTTGATACATGTTCGACCATGGGCATCTTTGGGTTGATTTTGGGACCCCATGGTGCCACTTGTAAGTGATAGGGACACTTTATTTTAATCAAGTTAAAATGAATACAAAAATGACACAAGCATATATCTTTTAGAAAAACAATTTTTACATAGGGTTATATATGTTGGATTTTTGATTATAAATATTAATTAGAAATATAAAACTATTTCCTATATAATTATATTTAAATTATAATTTTTAGACATGAAATAATTTAATTTAGTTATGACACAATGATGATGCAGTAATTACCATAATAGTAAAGAATTAAAATAATTGATATTATAAATACCCAAATAAATATTTTGAGGATTTTAATGAATTAAACTAATTTTCTAGGATAATATGACATATTAGGAGTGATCTAATCATCTTTTTTTGAACTAATAATTCTGTTATGATTTTCACAAAAATCAATTATTGAATAGTGTCAGAATTGACCTAAAAGAGTTTTTAAAACAAATAGTATATTATTAATTGATATTAAATTCCTAAAAATATTAGGTTCATACAAGGGACTTATATCATGATAGTTGTATCATTAATGGACCAGTTGGGGTCGTTTAGATGTATATATTATGTTTATTAACCATATAATATAAAAATACAAAGAGACATTGTAAAAGTGAAACTAATTAACTAAGAGTTAATACTTAAAGATAAGGTTAGTATAATGACCTAAACCTGTCTAAATTCTATTGGCTGGGTGTTTTTCGACCTATCCTCATCTTAACATTTAAATAATACACTTTTTAGCCATTAGAAACCGAATATGAATTTATTATAAAATAATATTTCTAACTTTTCCAAAGATGCCCCTCACCCCTCTTATAAGATGGAACTCTCCCTTCTCATTAAATCACACCATCAAAGCCTTTTGGTTCTGCCAAACTCTGCCCAAATACTCTCTAAAATTCTCTAACATCATCCTAGAGGCCTTACTTTTTTCAGAAATCCAACTTATAGAGCCCTTTTGATCAAATCAAAAGGAAGAACCCAAAGAAGAGGTAATGATTTCACCACCCTTTTTCAAGTTCCTTTCTTCTTCCACTTCTTCTTTCTTTGTTATTACCATTATAAAATAATAACTCCAGTATCTTATATATACTGTGATGTTATTATAAATATGGTACAATCATATTCAGTATTCTATCCATCCTTTGAATAACATTTCACCATACGTGCGTACGTACGGCTTAACGTCTCCACGTTGTGGTGTAATTGTTATTCAATAAATTATTATTTGGATTGGTATAATAATGATGTGTGATTCATGTAAATAATAATTGTAACATGATAATGATTCTGTATATATGATATACCATCCAATTATATATTATTTTAATATCAAAAGAATGATATTGTTTCTTGTGCATACGTACGGACTACCGCCTCCACGAACGTGATGAGATTCATTCTCCATCATATCCATTCAAGTATAATTATCATTTGATTATTAATAATAGTATCTAAGGACTTCATATCATTCTGGATATGATTAAGATACAACCTATCCATGACAAACATGACTTATGTAACAAAACATATAAAATAAAACGAGTAAGTTAACACCCGAAACAACGATAATACTAAGATATTATTAACAAATCAATGTTAAAAGATCATATATGATATCATATTAATGTATATGATTTTTTTATAATTTAATAAAAAATATTTCACCATTATACAGGAGGTTAAACTACCCCCAACCAAGGAAAAGTACAAGGTAAGGGTTTATTTCGCAATCTCTTCATTATCCGAGGTTGTTTATACGTAATAATATAATGGGATCTCTTTATCATCCACATCCATGTTTCTTAAAAATGTATTTCAAAACATTTTTACTATTTAAAAGCATATGGTTAAAGTCATTTATACCCTTGTTTGACTTTTTATAAGTGTTTTATAAAGGAATCTTTCCGTCGTTTCCAAACAAGGTGCTTTTTAACCTTTTCGACAGAATTAAGGTAAGAATGTTTTTTAACTTATACGGTGAGTGCGGCTATTTTCCGCCGTTATAAAATCATCGAAGCTTCCCTTACAATATTATCAGAATATTTTCAAAGAAAATGTTTTATTTTATAAAGATATGACTCTTAAATTATCTCAAAATAGAAAAATATATTTCTCTAAAAAGAGTTTTGATTTCATCTATGTCAACATCCTTTGATGGATTTTACGCTTATTTGAAGTTGATTTATTATGAAAAAAAATTCTATATTATATTGAAGGTTTTGTGATATGTTTGACTATGGATGTGTTATTTTTATACCATTCATAGTTTATGGATGAAGTATTTACATTTCGTATGCTAGTTTTAATACGAATGTTTATGTTATGTTTAAACCTTTTTATATGGGAATGCATTAGACTTAATATGTGACGGGTGGAGCCCACTATAGCTCCTCGATGCATCGGTAGGTATCATGAGACAAACTAGTGTCTTGGCACAAGGCCTTGACAAAATATTATTTGTAGTCTTGGCACGAGACCTTGGCTATGTGGTTATGATAGTCTGGCATTATGCATTCCATCATTATGAATGTGGTTATTGATATTGCATGTGATTATTCGATTAGTAGAATATCCATGTGAATAAGTAAATGGAATTATTTCATTTTATTTTTTCATACTATGTTAAAGTTCAAGTTTAAAAGGCTTTTGTTTTAGTTATACACTGCCTTAAATATTTATTCTTATTTATGAATGTTTCTGCTATATTGTTATCCTTACTGGGAATTTGAGCACACCCCTTTTCTATGATTTATTTTTCCCATGATGTGAGTAAGTAAATTATGAATGACCTACATGGATATTATGAGGGGATAATAGTGTGGACTATGGATAAAATATGTTTTTGTAGTAGTTTTTCACTTTATGATGTAATGTAAAACTTTATGAATATATCTAGTGTTTCCAAGGCTACTAAACCAATCTGTCTTTCGAGAATTGATCTTTCTTGTGATCATGCCAATGTTATGTAATAATGCACCGACTCTAGGTAACTGGGGTTGGGGCATTACAGTTGGTATTAGAGGAAGTTTAGTACAAACCTTGGAATCTAGATTTAGATAAACTCTTATTAGAGCACGTAGACCTAAGATGAACTTTGAGGATTAGTATAGAAGAACTTCCTAGAATTTTGGTATTGTAGAGATTTTGTGAGTTTTCCAAGAAATACATCCCTGTCTGGATACGAGTAGTTAGAGGTGGCTCTAGCACAGATGTACCTAGGGGTAAAACCAGAAAACACTGCTTTGAGCTAGACTCGAACGGGAACTAGTGCATGACAACGGGCCTTACTGCACTCTTGGTTACGACACTCCTAGGAGATATGATTAGGATAACTCTCATTTTCATTACAAAAAATTATGAATGGTTTATGAGTATATACTTCCTCAAAGAAAACATTTTTATGATTATGGATTATATCCATAAATAGTTCAATTTATGTTAAGTGTTTTATAATAATGAAATTATGTATTCTAATTCATAAACTGATCTAGTTTATGCCATTGTTTAGAAATGGAACCTAGTGGAAGAAATGGAAACTGTATCAATGCACGCACTCCATGTAGGTATTTCCCTCCTGCTCAAGATAATTATAGTGGAGCCAGTGATGCAACCGGTGCCGATTAGATAATAACCATATTGGGACAACTCACTTAGGTTATGAATAATAACCTTACCCGTATGGAGAACCCTGATCCACAGCGTGGAGGATCAATGTTAGATCGATTCATGAGGCAACAACCACCAAAGATCAATGGGAGTACAAATCCCTTAGTATCTGAGCAATGGATAAATTCCCTTGAGAAAATATTTTAGGCTTTGGGGAGTAGTGAAATGGAAAAAGTTATCATGGCAGTTTACCGCCTCACTGGAGATGCTGATCAATGGTGATCATTGATTCAAAACATGAAGGAAGATGATGAAGTATCAAATATGTAATGGAGGGAGTTCAAAGATCAGTTTTTAGAAAAATACTTTCCTCGTGACCATCGAGCAGATATGGAAAGGCAATTTCTGAGTCTGAGACAAAAGGAGGATGATAATGTCGCAAAGTATGAGGCTACCTTTACAAGGTTAGCAAGGTATTCTGGAGATTATATATATAACCTAATAAGTATGATTGATCATTTCTTTGATGGGTTAAAACCATTTCTCCATCAAGCATTAGTCTCACAATCCTTCTCGTCGTACGAAGACATTGTCTCATGTGCTATCAAGATAGAGAAAGAATTCTAAAAGTCTTATGACTTTAAAGCAATGCAAGAAAAGAAGAGATCTGCTGATCAATATGGGAATGGAAATAAGGGGAAGAAGGGAAAGGTTGAATATCCATCTTGTGGTAAATGTGGGAAGAAACACCCCGGTACTTGCTTGAAGGGAATGGGTGTCTGTTACAAGTGTGGTGAGAAAGGCCACCAATCTCGTGAATGCAAAGGGAAGAAGGAAGCTACCAATGTTCAATGCTAAAATTGCAGGGAGATGGGACATTATGCCAATGAATGTCCTAATCGTCGGGGGAACATACCACAGAAAAGGCCAAGGGATCAAGGCCAAGATTTTGCTATCACTATTGCTGAGGTAGAAGCTCCAAAAGACGTGGTGGCAGGTAATTTAATGGTTTCCTCAAGTTTAGCAAATGCATTATTTGATTCTGGATCATCACATTGTTTCATATCTTCCCAGTTTTCTAAGAAAATTAGATATTTCCAATTTGATATAACAAGGGAGTTGTCAGTTAAAACTCCTAAGGGAAGTGTCATTGCAACAGGGTTTTGTGAATCAGTCCCCATTAGAGAACATAAATGTTTTTTATCTGCTTATCTCATCGTCATACCTATGATTGAGTTTGATATAATCCTCGATATGGATTGGCTTTCAGACTATGATGCGAAGATTTATTGTAAGAAGAAGGAGGTTATGATTTTTGATGATTATGATAAGAAACACCTTATCTTTAGAGGAGAATCGTCACCACCTAATTCTTATATAGATCCACCCCCAGTAGCTCAACTAAATTCAATTATTGGGGAGGAAGAGAATGAAATGATTGTGGGTGAGGAGAGGAATATTCAAATAGAGGATGTACCTATTGTGAATGAATATGTAGATGTATTTCCAGAAGATTTACCTAGACATCCTCTAGAACGAGAAGTTGAGTTTTCCATTAATTTAATTCTTGGATCAAGGCCTATATCGAAGACCCCTTATAGAATGGCCACTGTGGAATTAGTCAAACTAAAGAAACAACTAGAGGAATTGAGTAATAATGGATTTATTCGCCCTAGTGTTTCTCCATGGGGAGCCCCTTTTCTTTTTGTTAAAAAGAAAGATGGATCTATGAGGTTATGTATCGACTATAGGGAGATTAATGCCATAACAATAAAGAACAAGTATCCCCTACCTCGCATTGATGATTTATTTGACCAACTGCATGGAGCTCAATACTCTTCAATGATTGACCTTAGATCTAGATACCATCAGTTGTGTGTAAAGAAGGAAGACATTCCGAAGACAACATTTCGAACCAGGTATGCGCATTACGAGTTTACTCTAATGCCCTTTGTATTGACTAATGCACCCTCTGTATTCATGGATCTGATGAATAGAGTTTTCAAGGAATATCTCAATGAATTTGTGGTGGTATTTATTGATGATATCTTGGTATACTCTAAAAGCTACGAGGATCATGAAAGTAACTTGCGCATTATCCTGAAGACTCTGAGAAGACATGAATTATATGGGAAGTTTAGAAAGTGTGAATTCTGGATTCATGAGATTTCTTTTCTTGGTCATATTGTCTCTAAAGATGGAATCTCTGTTGATCCTTCTAAGACCAAGGCAATCCAATAATGGCCAGCACCTACGAATATAACTGAGGTACGCAGTTTTATTGGTTTGGCAGGTTATTATCGACGTTTCGTCCAGAATTTTGCCCGATTGGCAAACCCATTAATGAAGCTCACACGTAAAGGGGTTAAATTTGTTTGGAAAAAGGAGTGTGAAGAATGTTTCAAAGAACTGAAGAGAATATTATTCAATGCTCCTATATTGACTCTATCATCGGGGAATGATGGGTTCGTTATTTATAGTGATGCATCGAAGAAAGGGCTTGGTTGTTTCCTTATGCAGAATGATAGGGTCATTGCCTATGCATCACGACAGTTGAAAATTCATGAGCAAAACTATCCTACACATGATCTTGAGTTAGCATCTATGATCTTTGCTTTGAAGATATGTAGGCACTACCTCTATGGTGAGAAATGTGAGATTTATACTGATCACAAGAGTTTGAAGTATATTTTCTCACAAAAAGAACTCAACATGAGGCAAACGAGATGGCTTGAATTACTCAAGGATTATGATTTCACGATACACTACCACCTGGGGAAGGAAAACAAGGTGGCAGATGCTTTGAGTAGAAAATACCATGAAGTTTTGAACAATATGAGAATTGAAAGGGATCCAATTTTCATGGATCTAGTGAAGATGGACATGGGAATAACCAGGGAAGGTGAAACATCAATTCTTTTTCAAATAGTTGCCAAACCATCTTTACTAGAAAGTATTAAAAGTTCTCAGACCGATGATGAAGAATTTCAAAAGAAGATTAAAGCTGTAAATGATGGGAGATTCAGAGACTTTGTGTATGAAGATGGAATTTTGAAAATCGGGAAGAGACTTTGTGTTCCTGATATACCTGATCTAAAAAGGGAATTTCGTGATGATGCTCATAGTTTCAATTTCTCTATACACCCTGGGAGCACCAAAATGTATAGATATTTGAAGGAACATTTTTGGTGGGACAACATGAAGAGGGAGATTGCTAATTTTGTGTCAAGATGTATAGTTTGTCAACAAGTGAAAGCTGTAAGGAAACAGCTTGGAGGAGTCATGCAAACTCTTCCCATACCGGAGTGGAAATGAGACAATATTACGATGGACTTTGTCATGGGACCACCAAAGACTCCTAGAAGGAACGATGCAATATGGGTTATTGTTGATCGTCTTACCAAGTCAGCACATTTTCTTGCTATAAGAGAAGATCTACCACTGGAACGTCTAGAAAGACTATATATTGATGAATTTGTGAGACTTCCTGGAGTACCCCTATTGATTGTTTCCGATCGTGATCCCTGTTTTACTTCAAGATTCTTGAAAATTATTCAGAAATCCATGGATACTAAACTTCATTTGAGCACTACCTACCACCCTCAAACGGATGGACAATCAGAACGAACTATTCAAACCTTATAAGACATGTTGAGATCCTTCTCACTTGACTTTCAGGGTATGTGGGATCAATATTTACCTCTGGTAGAATTTTCCTATAACAATAGCTTCCATTCGAGTATTCACATGGCACCATATGAAGAGTTATATGGAAAGAGATGTCGTACACCAACCTTTTGGGATGACGTTGGTGAAAGAAAACTTGTAGGTCCAGAACTGGTAGAGGAAACAATGGAAAAGGTGAAGGTAATCCAAAATCACATCAATGTAGCTCAAAGTAGGCAGAAGAGCTATGCCGATAATCAAAGGAAGGATTTGGAATTTCAAGTCGGTGATCATGTTTTCATGAAGTTATCTCCATGGAAGGGAGTCATACGTTTTGGTAAGAAAGGTAAATTGAGTCCCAGGTACATCGGACCTTTCGAAATTCTAGAACGAATTGGGGCTGTAGCTTACCGATTGGCAATGCCGCCAAGTCTCTCCAAAGTTCACGATGTGTTTCACGTATCTCTATTGAGGAAATACATGCCTGACCCAACGCATGTACTCACCTATGAGGAATTAGAACTGGAACCCAATCTGTCTTATTGAGAAGAGCCCGTCAGGATTCTTGATACGAGAGAACAAGTACTGAGAAACCGGATGACGCGTCTGGTAAAAGTTTTGTGGAGAAACCATAAGATGGAAGAGGCAACATGGGAACCCGAGGAACTTATGATGAAGAACCACCCGATTCTTTTCATGTGGTAGTATTCTAGAAATTTCGAGGACGACATTATTTGAAGGAGGGGAGAATGTAACACCCCAAGCTTCTACGGTATGCTTCCCTTTGAATAATGCAATAGCGTGTGTTGTACGCAACATCGAGTTCTAACACACACCACAACCGATCAAACAAGCCGTTATGAATAGTAATAACTACTTTTTGAAATTTTATCTCTCAAAATGGAATTCATTTTTCGATTCGGAGTATCAAATTTAGCCTAAGGAAAAATTTTAGTACTTTTCGGATAACTTTAATATTTTAATGAATAGTGAAAATTACTAAATTTTAATTAAAAACATCTTTTTTAATAAAAAAATTAATAGTGATAAATTATGAATTTGAGTGGTTTTAAAGTATATTTAGAATATATTTTTACCATTTAATACAATGTTGGTCATTGGACATAATTTCACAATTAAACCGAACATAAACAAGTATCAATCTTTTGATAGTTATTATATCTTAAAAACACGCTTTTTGTTTTGACAGCAGAAATTAATTTTAAATTAATTTCTGCCACTTCTGTTTCTTGAATTTGAAAAAATAGATTCCATATTTCGAATCATTATGTTAAAATTGTGTAAATAGGTAACTTTTATTTTTAGTCATTTTGAATAATTACTTCGGTAAATATTTTATTTACCATGGTTAAAGGGTAAATCCGGTAAATAAGGGTTAAAAAATAATATTATAATAATAAACAATTACCCTAAAACGTGTCCTAACCTTATTAGATGATACATGTTCGACCATGGGCATCTTTGGGTCTATTTGGGGACCCCATGGTGCCACTTGTAAGTGATAGGGAGACTTTATTTTAATTAAGTTAAAATGAATACAAAAATGACACAAGCATATATCTTTTAGAAAAAAAAATTTACATAGGGTTATATATGAAGGATTTTCGACTATAAATATTAATTAAAAATATAAAAAGATTTACTACATAATGGTATTTTAATTATAATTTTTATACATTAAATAATTTAATTTATTTATGACACAATGATGATGTAGTAATTACCATAATAGTGAAAAATTAAAATAATTGATATTATAAATACCCAAATAAATACAATATGAGGCTTTTAATGAATTAAAATAATTTTCTAGGATAATATTACATATTTTCATTGATGTAATCTACTTTTTTTAACTAATCTTTCTGTTATGATTTTCAAAAAAATAAATTATTGAATAGTGTCAAAATTGACATAAAAGAGTTTTTAAAAAAAATAGTATATTATTAATTGATATTAAATTCCTAAAAATCTAAGGTTCGGCCAAGGGACTTATATAATGATATTTGTATCATTAATGGACCACATGGGGGTATTTTGGATGTATATAGTAAGTTTATTTACCATATAATATAAAAATACAAAGAGACGTTGTAAAAGTGAACCTAATTAACTAAGAGTTAATACTTAAAGATAAGGTTGTTATAATGACCCAAACCTGTCCAAATTATATTGGTTGGGTGTTTTTCGACCTATCCCCACCTTAAAATTTAAATAATCCACGTTGGAGCCATTATAAATAGAATATAAATTTATTATAAAATAATATTTCTAGCTTTTCCAAAGGTGCCCCTCACCCCTCTTATAAAAGGGCACTCTCCCTTCTCATTAACCCACACCTTCAAAGCCTTTGGTTCGGCCAAACTCTGCCCAAATACTCTCTAAACTTCCCTCACACTATCCTAGAGGCCTTCCTTTAGTCAGAAAGCCAACTTAAGGATCCCTTTTGATCAAATCAAAAGGAAGAACCCAAAGAAGAGGTAATGATTTCACCACCCTTTTTCAAGTTCCTTTCTTCCTCCACTTCTTCTTTCTTTGTTATTACCAATATAAAATAATAACTCCAGTATATTATATATACTATGATGTTATTATAAATATGGTACAATCATATTCAGTATTCTATCCATCCTTTGAATAACATTTCACCATACGTGCGTACGTACGGCTTACCGTCTCCACGTCGTGGTGTAATTGTTATTCAATAAATTAATATTTGGATGGGTATAATAATGATGTGTGATTCATGTAAATAATAAATTTAACATGATAATGATTCTGTATATATGATATACCATCTAATTATATATTATTTTAATATCAAAAGAATGATATTGTCGCTTGTGCGTACGTACGGACTACCGTCTCCACGAACGCGATGAGATTCATTCTCCATCGTATCCATTCAAGTCTAATTCTCATTTCATGATTAATAATAGTATCTAATTACTTCATATAATTCTTGATATGATTAAGATACAACCTATCCATGAAAAACACAACTTACGTAACAAAACATATAAAACTAAACGAGTAAGTTAACACCCGAAACAACGATAATACTAAGATATTATTAACAAATCAATATTAAAAGATCATATATGATATCATATTAGTGTATATAATTATTGTATAATTTAATAACAATTATTTAACCATTATACAGGAGTTTAACCTACCCCCAACCAAGGAAAAGTTCAAGGTAAGGGTTTATTTCGCAATCTCTTCATTATCCGAGGTTGTTTATACGTAATAATCTACTGGGATCTCTTTATCATCCACATCCATGTTTCTTAAAAATGTATTTCAAAACATTTTTACTATTTAAAAGATTATGGGTTAAAGTAATTTATACCCTTGTTTGACTTTTTATAAGAGTTTTATAAAGGAATATTTCTGTCGTTTTCCAAACAAGGTGATTTTTAACCTTTTCGACAGAATTAAGGTAAGAATGTTTTTTTAACTTATACGACGAGTGCGGCTATTTTCCGCCGTTATAAAATCGTCGAAGATTCACTTACAATCTTATAAGAATATTTTAAAATAAAATGTTTAATTTTATAAAGAAATGACTCTTAAATGACTTCAAAATAGAAAGAGATATTTCTCTAAAAAGAGTTTTGATTTTATCTATGGCAACATCCTTTGATAGATTTTATGCTTATTTGATGTTGATTTATTATGAAAAAAAACTTATATATTTTATTTAAGGTTTTGTGATATGTTTGGTTGTGGATGTGTTATTTTTATACCATTCATAGTTTATGGATGAAGTATTTACATTTTGTATGCTAGTTTTAATACGAATGTTTATGTTATGTTTAAACCTTTTAATATGGGAATCCATTGGACTTAATATGTGACGGGTGGAGCCTGCTATAGCTCCTCGATGCATCGGTAGGTCTCATGAGACAAACTAGTGTCTTGGCACAAGGCCTTGACAAAATATTATTTGTATTCTTGGCATGAGGCCTTGGATATGTGGTTATGATAGTCTGGCATTATGCATTCCATCATTATGAAAGTGGTTATTGATATTGCATATGATTATTCAATTAGTAGAATATCCATGTGAATAAGTAAATGGAATTATTTCATTTTATTTTGCCATACTATGTTGAAGTTTAAGATTAAAAGGCTTTTGTTTTAGTTATACACTGCCTAAAATGTTTATTCTTATTTATGAAAGTCTCTTCTATATTGTTATCCTTACTGGGCATTTGAGCTCACCCCTTTTCTATGTTTTATTTTTCCCAAGATGTGAAGAAGTAAATTATGAATGACCTACAGGGATATTATGAGGAGATAATAGTGTGGACTATGGAGACAATATGTTGTTGTAGTATTTTTTCACTTTATGATGTTATGTATTACTTTATGAATATATCTAGTGTTTCCAAGGCTACTAAACCAATCGGTCTTTCGATATTTCATCTTTCTTGTGATCATGCCAAAGTTATGTAATAATGCACTGACTCTAGGTAACTGGGGTCAGGGCGTTACAGTGTCCCAGTCCATAATGTAAAAAATGTGTATCCTGATCCACAATAGAAAATAGATACATCCTGATCCACAATGGGAAACAGGTGTGTCCTGGTCAACAATGGGAAATAGGTTCATCTTGATCCACAATGGGAAACTGGTGCATCATGATCCACTATGGGAAATAGGTGTGTACTAATCCACGATGCTTATGGTATTGATAGTTAACGTTAATACATGATTTGTTTTTATAAATTTATGATGGTTCCACAAATATATGACATGGGATTATGGTTTATGATTGATTTAGGATGATTTTTCTACCCTTATGATCCCTATCTAATATACTCCCAATATTTATTCCATGACTCATGTATATGATCTTTGATATATAGGCTACAATCTAAAAATGTTATTCTCATGTTTTCTTAAGCTTATACCCATTTTAGGATTACATATCTCATTTAATTACCCTTAGTGAGCATCTAAGCTCAATATTTCTTATAATTCATTTCCATGGGTTATGAATAATGGTTTTATGTAGGATTACTAAAAGGGAAGATATTTTTGGGAAACATTGAAGATATTTAACAACATTAAAAGATTGTGTTCCAAGATTCCAAATACACTAAACTATTACGATATAAGGGTATGTACTTTTATAATGTGATAAATATTTATCTAAAATGATTTCATATCCTTTTATGTTAATCCTGGTATTCTATATAAATATAAAGGAGATACTATAATCAAATGGTTGTTCTTGATTGAGTTTGAATAACATGTATGATTCACACCTTATCTTGAATCTTTCTTCTTCTTCTTCCATATCCCTTGAGAGGCACTAGCATATCATGGTAGATATGAGGATCTTTCCCATGAAATGGGTTATTTATTATTTACCAGTGGATATATCTTTGAAGAGGGAGTTCTTTAGCTACCTCATAGAGATCTTCATCAAATATATGTTGAAGAAAATTTCACCAATGATCGATGGTGTAAGGTACAGACAATTTTTTATTTAATTTATTTATGTATGGATTTGGATTCAACCATGGTATATCATAGTATTTAAGGTTTATTATTTTTTAAAATATGTTTATTAAGTGTTAATTTATTATAAGAAACCCAACATTAGTATCAAAGTAATTTCTTGTTTTTTTATTCTAAAACTCTTGTTTATAAAAAAATGTTCATATTTTATATAGTTTTTAATATCATTAAAAATGATACTGGAATTAAAATCTGGTTTTCTATATGATATCTGATATTTTCTATCACAATATTGTCACACCATATGATATTGGATGTTGTATTTAGTGACACGGTTTAAATCCTTTGATTTTTTTCATGCCGTAACATATGAAATGAGGCAGTCCGAGCTTGTGATAACATTGTAATCTATAACTAATAATATATCATTATTTCACCCTTATAATATAGGTTATGTTTTAAGGTATGACATTCTAACCACTTAATGGTATATCGTAGTTTTAGATTATATATTTTATAATACGGAAAATAATCATCATACCCATAGATTACGATATTGGTAGAGTGTAAAATATGATATCATGTAAAGTTTAGTTTTTATAAAATTCAATTTTCAATTGAATATAAGGGTCTATAAAATGTATATATATTTTTTAAGATGTATTAGGGATATTTATTTACCTTATAAAATGTTTATATATTAATTATTTATAAAAAAAATTATAATTAATTATTAAATATTTATATAATATTTAAATAATAAATATCCCATATTATTATATGTTAATATTAAATTACCATTTTTTAATTATTTGTAATTTTTAGGTGTAAGATGAATATGATAAATGGTCTATAGTGGGTGAATAGTGTAGATTAAAATTTTAAATAGTTGAAGTAACTATCTAAATAAATTATCAAAGTTAATTATCAAGAGATAAAATGTAGTTAACAAGTAAAGAATGTAAACGTATATTTTTATATTAATTTAGTCTAAATTGTACATACTTTACTTTAAACTTTTCTTCTCCTTTAGAGATACAAAATAATTAGAATCTTAATTTTTTTTCTATTTATAACTTGCTACATTCATACTTTTTCAATAGTAGGTAAAACCAGACACTTGAACTTTGTGTGGGGAGCCATAACCCAATGAAAAATTAGTTTAGATTATGGGAGTCACAACCTAAATGTTCCTGCCTTTAGATTCCATGAGTCATAACCCAAAGATATAGAGAATGTTTTTTAGTTAGAAAATCATAATACAATGTTATAGTATACGTGAGATATATATAAAAATATATCAAAATCAAATAGAACCTTGAAGTTAAATTCATAGAATAATGATGAATCCCATGCACTAGTCTTTAGGTAATGAATCTAAATATCTCTTCAATGAAGTAGTATTAGTCATATAATATGGGGTTTATTGAGAGGTGTTCAAAATGATAATAGGATTATAAAATTGCACCATCATTTGATAGTTTGAATGTTAAAGGTTCATATCAAATGAATTTTTCATAAAAATATAGGAATATATATCATAATCAATGTATATCCCTTTGAAATAGTCTCAAATCCCTTAAAATAGGATCAATAAAACTAAAAATAAAATATATAACTGGGTAAAACAATTCACATTAAAAAATTATAATTATCAAATAGAGAGAAAATTATTCCATAATTAAAAAAAATTAATTTTGAATTTACAAACATAAATACTATTTAAAATTATTTTGAAGTCATTATAAAAAAATATCCTTAACAATTAGTAAAATCAATCCCATAATTATCACATTGTTTATTTCAATAAAATTACAAATTGATTTGTGAAAAACACTTTCCATAGATATGTGTAAATATTAAAAAATTAATGACATTGTAATAAATACTAAAAAAAGTTTCAGTACATTAATTGCCACAAAAAATTATTTTATAAATGAATACAATAGTGAAATAAATCATAATAGATAAACTCAAAATATAAAAAATATATATTATATGTATGTGTGTGAAATGAAATGAACTTTTAGTCCTCATTCAAAACTCTCTAAAGTATTCGAAAACCACTTTATATAGATTCTATAATATAAAAATGAATTTATAAAACAATTAAATCAATCGAAAAATGTAATATGAAAATTTAGTAAATCAATATACCATGAATCAAAAAATTGAATTTTATTCAAAAATTATAAATTTATACAAAAGAAATAGTGTGAGACTAACAACTAATGTCAAGTGAACATGATGTATATGCCATTAAGTTGGATAAATTATTCTAACATCATAATGTATAGTTAGTCATTATATGGTATAATCGATCCAATGATCACACATTCAATGTACCAGTCTTGTGGTTGAAGAGAAGCCATTTGATAGATACACTTACAATGTTAAGTGAATTATTATCATTATGGTATCTCTACCTATCTTGAAGTGTTGGGTGCAGTAGGTTGAGTTACCGTGATTCACTATGCGTGAATTAGCTTCAAAAAAACATATTTTGTTTGATTTATCATGAAATAAGATAATAGGTAGAGAAAAATATATCTTGTAGTAGGTATAAGACTTGTATTATGATATCTTAGGAAGGCATGGTCGATTAAACCTTACAGACAATTAAAAAACACATAGTATAAAAAAACAAAAAAAAACTAAATCTTAAAAATAAATGAAAAAAAAATAAAATTAAAAATAAATAACTAAAATAAAAATTAAAAAAAGAAACAATAATGAATTTACAAGATTATACATATACTATAGGATCCGTTAAAAATATTTAAGTAAAAAGTGTTATGAGAAATTATAATTATCGATTTCAAAAAATGGATAAAATAATCTTTTTTAAAACTACCAAACATAAATAGATAAAATATTGTGAGAAATTATAATTATCTAAAAAAATATAAATAATCAACACACTCTTACATTTTAAAAATATTAAAAACAAAACAAAATTTTAAAAATTTCACCAATTTTCAGAATTTTTCCTAATAGAAATATTTATATAAATAAAATAAGAACGAAAATGATTTTTTTATAATAACTTATGATACCCTATATTTAATAGTTATAACTTAGATCAGTCATGTTTTTTTAATTTTAGGCTCTAGAAAGATTCAATATATCAAAGATGAAAATAATGGATTTAAAGAGGGAGTGGAAAGGTGCACAATTAAAGTGCACAATCAGTTTACCAGTATGATAACCATATGGTTTCCCTCAATAAGGTTCCAATGTAATTTGACATAATTTTAGAATGTTTAGTCAAAATGTGTAACATTATCATTGAATCGAGTGGGGTGTATAGTGGTTGTCCAATGGTGTCACAAGGTTTTAGAGCTGTTTTCATGAAATGTGTAGCCCCCAATAAAAATTGTCCGCCCTTTAGATATAGGGGGGTTGTATAGATGGAGAAATATTAAACTAAACATGTTAAAACCCCATTACCTCACCTAGAATGGATAGTATGAGTGCATGGTTAAGGAGTACGGTTAGTTTAACCATGTGGCATCCTCCAGGAAACAATAGGACCCCATATGAACTATTAGAAATTATAATTTTAATCTTTTAATATTGTTTTTTATGTATAATCTACCCCTAATATTATTTTGGATCATTATAATCCTTCATATGTGCTTCGGATGTCTCTCCCCTTGGATTCTAGTAAGATTTCATTCATTCTTGGGGGATCGCATCAAGGTATGTTGTGTTTTTTTATCTAGTTTCCACTCTTATTTATAGATCTATATTATATATCTTATCCTATAATTTTTTAGAACCAAATTATGATATGGTTATATGTATAATAATTTTTATAGAGGATTGACAGTGATGCTTATGTATCTAGGATCGTTAGGACCTGTTCTACTCTTCCCCATTCACCATTGTCAAAGAATATTTGTTCTACCTCCATTAGGAGGTAGGTGTTTATATAAAGTGTTTTAATTCTATGAATTGGTTATTTCTCATTGAAATTTCTTTGGTCTATTCGTTGAAATTAATTTATCTGTGTCTAAATTTTATTTTTTAAAAATAAATGATTTTAAGGGGGTTTTCTTTATAAATGGTTTGTGCATTCCAATTGTTTGATTAAATTATGGAATGTTGATTTTGATTCAGAAATGGTTTTCATACACCAAAGTGGATTATATTGGAAATAAAAATGTTTTATAAATTTTTATCATGGTTTTGAAATGGATTTCTAATAAACATAGCACAGTGGTAACCTCGGTGTCATTGAGAAAGGGACATTGGTTTCCTTAGTGTGTGTGGAACCACTATAGGTTACTTTTGGGATATCAGTGGACCATGGTAGGAATCACTATTGGTTGGTACCAATATTTTCCTAATTTTTTCCCTTTTATGTATAGTATGTATTCATATATGTGAGGGAACAATATGGAGTTCTCTTTTATTTTCGTCTTGTTTATCACATAATGTATTATGTCCTGGATTATTTCTCAAATTTATTTCACATGTGATTGGGTCACATGGTTTCACGTGATGGGTCATTTCATGGATATGTGTTTACTTTCTTACCTTATGGTTTGTGAATATTATTTCTATCCTATCACTTATACTTAGAATATTCCTAGATTTATTAGTATGAAAGTATTTTACAGAAAACCAAATGAAATTATTTACAAATGGGATAGGATTTATGAAAATTATTTATATAATTGATTTTATTTTAAAAGATAAAACATATGATTTATTTTTATCAGAGCCTATATAGACTCTATGGTGGTATCTTACTGGCCTTTATAATCAAACAATACTTTTTCTATTATGTATTTGTAGAGATTATTTTTCAGGATTCAGGTAAATAGTTACACATTTTTTACTATGAGAGCTTCTCTTTTTATTGGATCCTTTGGATCTATATGGTTTGGATATTATAGTTGGTCACAAGGAAACTTTTCATTTTCATTTTGTTTTAACTTTCCGGTTTAATCAACTTGGATGGGATTGTATAGATGTTGTATATATATATTTTTTTTCTTTGTTATAAAGTGGTCGTTTGTCTTATATTGTAATACTTAGAACCTATTTTTCTCTTTATTTTTCTACTACACCGCCATGATGGGTTGGCTCGAGTAAGTTTTCTAGTTTACCTAGAATGGTTTGTTTTAAATGGTATTAGAGAAATTTTCATCTTAAAGGGTACTAAAATTTCCTATGTTTGGTTCTATATCTAGGAAGACAAGAGTTATGGCCATTATAATTTGAGTAGTAAGTGGGGGAGCATTCTTATCCAACTCGTATCCATATCTAGACTCAAGTTTCCATGGGGGTTCCGAATATTTTTATCATACGTGAGACATGGATTTTGAGGTCATTTGAATGAACTAGATGGGAATTTTATTTAAATGGATCTTTTCATTCTTAATGTTTCGTTTTTTGTTCATATAAGTAATAATTTTTATTTATCTTGATTCTTTAAAGCAAAGAAGTGAATTATTGAAGTTGTTCCTATGATTTTGGAATATTTTATAAAGATATTGGTCATTATATTTTTCATAATAGAAAATACCTCTTAGAATATGTCCTCTAAATCTAAGAGAGGAAGTTGTGAGATAGGATCCTCACATGAATTCTCTATTTAACCTTTCTTTGGATGATGCAATAATCATACAATTCAGAATATGGGTGACGTGGGTGTTAAGAACTGAGGGCATGTGGTAGATCATGGATCTAAATTCACTAATAATCGTCTACCCATATTCCCTGGTGATAAGAGTCCCTAGGAATATGAGTATTTGATTGAACATATTGAGAGTATATTCAACTTATTGAAGGCTCCAAATGACTCTAATGTGTGTTTCTCAACATATATTCTTGACGAAACAAGAAGGATATGGCGGAACACTATTGTGTAGGATAAGTGGTGCAAGTATATTACATAGATTTATTTCAATAAAATATTCAATCAGAATTTTTACCCTGAGACATTACATTTTTGTGAAAATAAGAGTTTTTCCAACCTTGGAGAAATGGGAGCGTACCATTCTAGAGCATTCCACCCATTTTGTTTAGCCGGTGCATCAGAAAAAAGATCATGTCACCAATTAGTACATAAAAGATTGTAGGTGTGAGTTGGTACTGAGGCCTGATATTCATTCTATGTTGATTATCATATGTTATCTAACCTTCATGAAGGTAATTGAAAATGAATCTTTGGTTGAGGCAGATATAGTTGGAAAGACATATTTGGGTGGAGCTTTATTGGGTGAAATTATCATCCCAGGTGTGTCTTATATCCAAAAAATTACGTGCAAGGGTTGTTAGTTTTCTTTAGGAACTATTTTAGCGAATTTATCAAGACATAGTTAGTTTCAATGTTATCATTGTAGAAGGTGTGGGCATACCATGCCTAACTATATGAAGGCTCCTATTAAATTTCATCATTGTGGATATCATAGTCACATAAATAATTTTTTTGAAAGGATATTCCAAATTAGTATAGAAGGATCCACTCTTACCAAGGGTTCACAGGTTCATACTAATACTTCCAAGGGTGGTGTATCAAATCCTCAGGCCAAGGGGGGATGTTCATGTGGATAATACTAAACAAATTTATTTAAAGGAGTGTGTTAAAAAGAAATATAATTTAGGGAATGATTTTATTATTTGTTATATGTTTATTTCAAATTCTATGTTGATGGATATGTTCGATACAGGTGATACAATTAAATTTATGTCAACAAAGTTAGCTGATGTGTGGTGCTTATGTTCAAAAGCATACCATTATTTTTGGAACTTTCCACAAATTTGGGAAGGAGGTATGATGAAGGTTTCAAGTGTCCCACATGTTAGGATATTTTATTCTACTTCAAGGTGTTTTGGTACTTTTTAGTTCTTTGTCTTTACATATTTTTTCTGATACTTGGCATGTATTGGATGATCATCACTAAGGATCTGATTAGAGTTTATGGTCATTGGGTTCAGTTTTTATATTCTGAAGTTTTCACTCATGTTTTTCAGGGTGAGTACGACTCTAGATCAGGAAGTTCGGGGACATTATTTACTTATATGGGAGTAATGTCATGCCGGTTTTTGGAGATGTTTCTTGAATAAATTGAACCTTGTTTGTGTGATCTAATTCCTATTATGGTGTATGTATACCCCAAGATATTTACAAATTATTTTCTTGGGTTACCACGATGGATATAGGTTGAGTTTACTATTGAAATGAACCTTGGAACAATGCCTATTAATATTCCATCTTATCGAATGGCACCAGGTGAGTTGGTGGAACTTAAGAAACATAATGGGGACTAAGAGGCTAAGTGATTTATTTATCCTAGCATATTATTATCCGATTCATCTATGCTCCTTCCTAATATGGGATATATAAGTCCTAGACATTTTTGGATTATAGAAAGTTAAATTGGGTGATCATTAAGAAAAAATATCATTTTTCAAGGTTTGATGATCATTTTTACATTCTTAAAGGGGGTATAGGATTTTTAATACTAACCATCATTTAGGGTACCCATAGTTGAGAGTCCCAGAAGAGGATATACATAAGACAATGTTTAGGATCTGATATGGGAATTTTGAGTTTTTGGTTATACCATTCGGTATCACTAATTCTCTTGTGGTATTAATGGATTTGATAAACTAGATATTTTATCAGTTTTTTGAATGCATTGTTGTTGTGTTCATGGATAATATTTTGGTAAAATACAAGATAGGGGAGGAGCATATGGACCATTTTTATATCATTCTTCTAACCTTGAAAGAGCATTGTTTTTATGGTAATTTTACAAATTTTATTTTTGGATCCAGGAAGTGAAATTTATAGGGAATTTGATATCTGAGAGGGGTATCTCAATGGATTATGATAAAATATAGATTGATATGTCCTGGGAGTATCCCATTAATTTGTTAGAGATCTAAATCTTCTAGGTTTAACTGGTTACTATCAATAGTTTCATTGGGATTTATATAACATCACGTCATTAATATCATCTTTAACCCATAAGGGTGAAAATTTTGATTGGAATGGTAAATTATAGAGATCCTTTAATGAGTTGAAGGTGAGTTTGTCTTAAACACCAGTTGTTTCTCTCCCACAACTAAGTTCTAGTTATGATGGTTTCTATGATGCCTATGGTATGGGTTTATATGTGTCTTAATTCAAGGTAAATAGGTTGGCCTATGGATATTTCCAATCATTCCCTCATGAGAATAAATACTCAACCCTTGATCTTGAGTTGGTAGTAGTTATTCCATAACTCAAAACATGATGTCACTATCTCATTGAGGAGTAGTTTATAATTTATTCTGATAAAAATATCTTAAGATATATTTCTAATCAAATGGATGTAAACTTGTGACAGAGATATTGGGTGGATTATATTTAATCTATTTATTATTATATTTCATAAAATCTTTGGAAAGGGAATGTGGTTGTTTGAACATTATGAATAAATATACTGACACAAGCTGTGAAGGAATCAGTTGAGTAGTGGTCTCTAATGAGTTTGTTTGCTGAGATAATCTTATTAGTGGAATATGTTGGTGGATAGTTATTCTTGGAATCTAATAATTCTCAATTATATTTTGATGAGGGGTTCATCTCAAGAAGTTTATATAAATAGAGTACCAACACTTGGGTGAATGATTTTATGGTGGAGAGACCTCGGTTGAGTGGTCTCATTCTCCCAGTAAAGCATTTTATTCTGTAACAGGTTGGTTGTAACATTTTTTCAAAGGAAGATGTTGATGGATAGTGGAAACTAGCCATGTTGATTCATAAACCCATGGTAAATTAAGATTTATCATGAATTTAGTGGTCATTGTTTGTTTCTTGTGATGAGGTGGTCGATTGCATGTTCTATAGAATGATGTCTCACATGTTATAAAATAAAGGCGGAATAACTATGAACTGTTTTTTTTGTTGAATACTTTACCCTTTCATGTGTTTAAATGGGATAAGACTTCTATGTAATTAATTTTCTATTTGCTATAAACACCTATTAGGATGTATGAAATTTGAATTATCATTGATGGGATCATGAAAATTTCATATTTTCTACCTATTACTAAGATGATGAGAGTTGAACAACTTAGAGACCTATATATTAGATAGATTTTAATAATACCCTAGGTTCTCTTTATGATAGTTTCTGATTGGGATAAAGGTTCACATACAGGTTATGGAAATTTTTTAATGATTATATGGGTTTCCAATTCAAATTGAGCATGTATTATCATCCAAAGATATATGGAAAGGCAAATAGATATATCTATGTTCTTAAGGATATGATTCGGTCTTGCGTTCATGATTTTGGTGGATCATGGGAAATTCATTTACCTCTGGATTAATTTTCCTATAACAATATTTATCAGGATTCTATATATATATCTCCATTTGAATAATATTATGGGAAGTTAAATAGATCATAATTGTGTTGGGAAGATATGGGAGAGTTGTCCTTGATTTCACCAAGTATCATTCAGGAGAAAACAAAAAGGTGCAGTTAATCTGGAAGTGGTTCGCTAGAGTATGGAGAAATTATAAATCTTATACAGACTATCTTAATCGACTGTTAGAGGTTAATATTAAGAATAGGGTTTTTTGTAAAGCTTCAAATCTCTATGGAATCATCAGTTGGGTAAGAATGTTAAGATAGCATCATGGTTTTTTAGACCCTTTTAGATCATGGGTTGACTCAAAAAGGTGCCACATCGATTGGAGATTCCTTATTAGTTGACTCTAAATTACGATGTTTTTCATGTTTCCAAACTGAGGTGGTATCGACCAAATACTTTCAATGTCATTGAATTGAAGGATGTTGATCTTTAGCTAGATACCAATGTTGTTAGGCAACTAGTTTATATTATAGATCATCAGGATATGGTGGTGTATGGTAAAATTCTTCACTTGGCCCAGGTACTGTGTAAGTGTTGATGGGAGAACCACGAGATGTGAGAGTGTGAACTGTTGATAAGATAGAGTAGCCTTCTCTGTTTTCATGTCCATGATCCTGAAGGATTTCTAGGATAAGAAAAAAATTATGGTGGAAAGATTTGTGACACCCTTTAGGTCATAGGTAATCCTTAGTTGATCCTTTTCCTTTATATTTTGGGTTCTATAAATATTTAGGGGAATGGAGGTTGAAAACAAGGGATTTTGAAAGGGGCTAGAAAGGTGCACGGTGAAGGTGTGCAGTTATATTAACCATTCTATAACCATGGGATATGCCCCTATGAGGTTCTAGTGGAATTTATTTCGTTTTATAATGATTAGTAAAACTTTTCAACATTCCCAGTGAACCATGTAGGGTTTATAGTAGTTTTATAGGGGTGCAACATGGTTTTTCCATAGTTCGACCAAACTGGGCAGCCCCTAGTGAAAACCATGCACCCTCTAGGAAAAGTGGATTTCACAGTTGGGGAATAGTTAAACTATCTTTTATAAAAACTCATTCCCCATCTAGAATGCATACTAGTGTTACAAGGTTTTGGTGCACAGTTATTTTAGCCATAGGGCCTTCACTTGGTAAACATTCAACCCCCTCCAAACTCTTAAAAAGTAGAATTTTACCTTTTATACCTTTTTGAGTTTTATGTATAATCATCCCATAATCTCATTTTGGCTTGTCAAAATACTTACTCATTACATTATAGATCCCTACCCTTGGATTATATTTTTTTCCCCGCTATTTTTAATGGATCTCATCGATTTATGTTGTGTTTTTGAACTGTTTTCCCCTCTTATTTGTAGATCTATAAAATATTTCTTCTCCTCCCATTATATTGGAACCCAATTGGGATATGATTCTAGTTATAATTATATTGATATAGTATTTACATTGTTTCTTATGGATCTAGAATCATGAAGACATCATCTAGTCTTCCCTAGTTTCCGTTGACGAAGGCGGTTTGTTCTACCTCCATTTTGAGGTTATTATTTATATACAAAGGGATAATTCGATTAATTAATTATTTTTCTTAAAAATTACTTTGGATTATTCATTATGTTGAATTTATATATGATTAAAATGGATTTTTTGTAATGAAATCATGTTTTTTTACGGGCCTTTGATTTAAAAACGTTTTGTGTACCCCAAGTTTTTGATTAAATGCCTGAATGGTGGTTTTTATTTAGAAATATGTTTTAAAACACGGAAGCAGATTGGATTGGATTTAGAAATGTTTTATAAATTTTGATCATGGTTTTGAAATGGATTTTTTACAAACTTGTCACATTTGGAACCTTAGGTGTGTCAATAAAGGCACATAGGTAACCCTATTGTGTGTGGTACCAATATGGGTTACTTTTGGGATATTGATGGACTATGGTTGGAATAGTTATTCATGTGTACCAATATATGCATGGTTTATGATCATTAATTTCTTGTTTGTATTCGCATATCCTACATACGAATAAAAAGTTCTTTTTTTAGTTACGGTTTGTTTATCGCATGATGGATTATGTCATGGATTTTTTCTAACATGTTTTTTACAAGAGGATGTATCACATAATTTTGATTGATGGATTATTTCATTATTATATGTTTACCTTTATACCATATGGTGTGTGGATTTGATTTTCTATCTTATCACATCTACATTTTATATTTCTATATTTTTTAAAATGATGTGATTTTATGAAAACGCATATGAAATGATTTACAAATGGGATTGAATTTATGATAATGAATTGTAAAATTTATTTTATCTTAAAATTTAGAACTATTGAAATTTTTTAATGAGACCTTGTATAGACTATTTGGTGGTATCCTACTTATAATTTTGTTTACATATTACATTTTCCTTTGGTTATTTGATGATTTATTTTTGTTGGACCCAAGTAAAGGGAGTGGAATTATATAGCTTTTCGGGTGCTCTTTTTATTAGTGCATTCAGTTTGGGATGGTTTGAAGGTGATTGTTGGTCAAATGGAGACTTATTGTTTTCTTCTCTGGTTATATATATTGTATTTTTATATTCAAGCCTTTTTTTTCTACTTTACTGTTGCACCTCATAGTCGTGACAGGTCAACTCGGGTATATTTTCTAGTTTACTAGGTTTGGTTCATTATAAAAAATTATTTTAAACACTTTAATAACTCTCCCTCGATAAATTTATATGGATTTAAGTCAACAAAAATTGAAATAATTTTTTCATACTAAATATCATACATTTCAAAATGAAACTTTATATTCTCAAACTTATCAAAATAAAAATGTTTAGTTAAAATTGAAGCAATGTGATTTTTAGTTAGAAATAAGTCAAGAATAATTGAACCTTTTTTATAATCCCTAATAAAATCAAATTGCATGAAAATATTCTTTTTTTGAGAATTTTGTAAAGGTTTTTTTGAAATTTAATTCATAGATTTATTATTATAATAAATATTCATATTTTCAAAATTAAAAAATTATTTTGATATTAAATGATTGAGATCAACATGAAGCCACATTAATATATTCCCTTTTAGAAATAAATAAGAAATGAATATTTTCATTTCTTGAAATCTATGAAACTAAGATTTTACTCTGAAAATAAAACATACATAAGGTTATTCTTTATCATGTTTTCAACATCGAAAATAAGAATCAGAATAACAAGTCAAATAAAAACAATTATATCTAAAATAAAATAATCCACAATTAGTATTTCCTTTAACATGACTAGTAATTCACTTAATGACTTTTTAGTGACATTCCTTAGGATCATATTAAAATCCCACACATTAAAAACAGTTAACATAATTTCTATAATTGAAGTATTCAAATATAATGAAATTCCAACCATGCCTTTGAAAATTTTATAATCAATAAATTATCAAGATAAAAAATGAAATAGAAAAGAAAATAATCATCAAACATTTGTATATAGTAGTTTTGCCCAAAGTAGGCTTATTATACTATTACCCTCTCTACTCCTTGAGCTATGTGAATTCACTAATAGTATTTTTTTGTTTTATAATTATAACTCATTAAAATATTACCTTTTCTATAGAAGTTATAATCCGAAACCTAGATTTTGATTAGGGATTCAAAACCATTAAAAATGAATTTAGACTGTGGGTGTCACAAAATGAATAGTACTAACTTTAAAATAAATGAGTCACAACCCAAAGATAGAGATATAAATATATAGGGTGTGTGTGTTTTTTGTTTTAGGATTGTAAATCATAAACAGTCATTAGGGTATAGGCAAGATAGATAGAATGAATTAGAGTAAACTAAAACAAAACCAAGAAGATGAAGTCAACAAATATTGATGAAGCATAGAAATTGGTCTTTGAGAATTTGATCATAAAATATAAACAAGGAAATATTTATAGACATTGTATATTAGGTTCCATGACATACCATTTATTTGATATTAGTATCACACAATCATATAGTCTTTCAGAAGTTTGAAAGTTAAAAGTTCAATTAAAAAAGAATCCATCAACGAAATTTACAATAATATCTCATAATCAGTGTATATAACATTTAATGAGAATGGAATACCTTTTAATATTATCTATAAAACTAACCATTCAATCACCAACTGGGTAAAATAATTCAAATTTAAACTTCATAATTATCTTACAGTTAGAAAATCATTCTACAATTATCATAAAAAAATTTAATCTTAAAACATAAAGACTAATTCAAATAAATTTGAATTTATTATTTGAAAACACATAAAAATATCAATATGAATAGATAAAAGTAATCTCATAAATATTTTATATTTTATTTCTATAAATTTTAAAATTAGTTTTTGAATAACACTTTCTATAACGATATTTAAATACCCAAAAATTGAAGATACTGAATTAAATAGTAAAAAAAGATTGAATAATCTTTCTGTCCCTAAAAATTGATTTATAAATGTATAAATATAATAAATAACTTATAATATGTAAATTATAAATATAGAAAATATATTTTGTATTTATATAAGTGAACTAAAGAAAAACATTAATCCTCAATCAAAACGATTTAATCTATTCTAAAAATAATTGGCATTGATTCTATAATATAAATTTGAATTCATAAAAAAACTTAATTAGAAAACTAAATATAACAATAAAATAAATCTATATACCAAGAATAAAACAACGCATTATTCTGAATAAATTTTGTAAAAAAACAAGAAAATAAAGTGTTAGATTCACCATGAGATCTATTTTATTTTAAGGTATATAACATGAGGTTGATTGACTTATCATGTTGGAACTATTTGTGGTTGTTATTTAAAAGGTATGGTTAATCCAAATATCATGTATTAGATGAATTGACTTCATGGATGAAGAGAAACTATATTTTATATACACTTACCGTGCAATGTGAAGTACTATAATTATGGAATCATTACTTACCGTTAAATCATGTGTGTGGTGTCTAGAGTTATAATAATAGAAGGTGTGTGTGGTAGCTTCAAAAAACAACATATCATTAATATAGAATGAAATCTCATGGTAGGTTGAGAAAAGTAAAACATGTGGTCGGTACAAGATTTTTCCTGTGGTTTCTTTTGAATACATGGTCGATTGGAAATTATTGTCCCTTAACAAATACAATGTTTAAAATAGAATAGAAAAAATAAATCTTAAAAAAAACAAAAAAACGACAATATATAACTTTATTAACAATTATTAAAGAGATAATAATGATTATATGAGATTTAATAGTTAAAACATAATCCTTAAAATTATTAAAGTGAAAAGTGTTGTGAAAGATTATATTTATTGATTTAAAAAACATAATAAAAAATTTACATAACACTACCAAATAGAAATAGGTAAAATATTTTGAGGAATATTAATTTTCAAAACATAAAATATTAATAGACTACAATAATCTCATAGTATCTCTGGATTGTGACTTATATATATACTATTTATATAGAAATTATAAGTTTAATTTATAAAATGATATTAAATTACAAAATAATGACGAAATATAAAAGTTTAATATTATATTATTAATTTTTCATAATAGTTAACATGAATTTCTCATATTAATGTCCTTCTTTGATAATGTTATTTAAATCATATCCAAATATTTTTTGATAATTGGCATGGTAAAGGTTAAAATTATATTAAATATGTGCTGTTTAGATTATATAAATTGATTAAATAATAAAAAATTAAATATTAATTCTTTATATTTCACCTAATATCATATATTTAAAATAAAAAATTCATATAAAGGATAATATGATGGAGTTTATATTAGAATTAAATATAAAGTATTTATATTTTTATCTAATATACATAATGAATTACAAGATTTTAAATTGTTCATATTTTTTTATTTATGAGTTATTCATCAATATTGTATCTAATGTTTAATTATATAAAAAAAATTATTTAATTCCCATATTTATTATTTATAGTTATGCATTTTTTATATTATTAGTTTTTTTATACATTAGTGTACGATGATAAACTAATTCTATAAGTTTCCATACATGAAACTAAGGAGTTACATGCTATGTATGATAATTGACATAGTTTTATTCTACCTTGACTTTGTCTTGTAATAGGTTATGATCTAGAATTTAATAGTTGAATATAATTTATATATATTATATGTTATAAAAATGATAAAATTGAGGCCTTTCTTGAGTAAAGTATCCTTTATTAATGGGAATTTGGGTCAGACTACACATAGTCCTATAGGATTCTTCCTAATCTAGAAAAGTGAGGGATGGATATTTGTCCCTCCAAGATTACTCTTCTGGGGGTTTTTGATTTCATATGATTCTAATAATTTACATGAAATGGTTTCATGTACCATATTCATTTGATGAATTTTAATATGTATAAATGTAGTTGGATTTTTAATAAGGTTAATAACACAATCCATGAGTTCTATAAAAATTTAGACATTAGTAATTTTAAAAAAATAGGTAATGTTATAATTAATCATTTTCAGGTCTTATTATTATTCATTATAAAATATTAGGTACTTTTTCAATCAAAGGGGTAAAATATTTATATCTAAATAAATTGGGATTTCAATCATTATATGGTTTTATTTGTGATATATATTTATTAATTATTAAATTTTTATTTGAAAATAAGAACATAATTTTTTAATTCATTATATAAATATTATCTTACGGTGAATTTTTTTTATTTTTCTGAAAACATTTATTTTTTCTTGGACAATGAAAAATGATGATTCATATAAAACAATTATTTGATTTAATTAAATAAAGTAATTTAAAAGTATAATTATGATTTAAATTTTATTTTAATTTAAGATAAGTATTATACATTTAGATATAATATAATTAATTACATATGAATCTTTTTTATACCTTCTTTTGGTATTAGAATTTTTTTCGTCTTAAAACACATTTTTTTAAATTTATTTTCCTTTAATTTTTAATTTTAATATTAAATTAATTTATACCATTTTTTCATTTAATCAAGAAAAGTATATTCCATATTTTGAATTATGACTTCCAAATTTTGTAAATACACCCAAATTGTTTTTATTCAACACAAATAGTAATCGTAGTAAATATTTTCCACCTTCGTAAGGGTAAATCGAGAAATTATGGTTAAAAATAATGTGATAAGGTCTAAAACCCTCTATATCACTTGGATTTATTTTATTGTACTAGTTTATTTCCACCTTGAATATTCAATATTTAATATTTTGTAAATTTCATTCCACATTATTTTTATTATGAAATTTGTATTATTTAATGTAAATATAAACTCAAAATGGTCATTCTCTTAATTTTAATTTCTATAATATTTAATGATACGGATAAAAAAATTATATTCATTTTTTAAGGGAAATTTGAAATATAAATGTTTTTTTCATGGTAATTTAGTTTTAATTTTTAGTGATTAAATAATTACCATAACTTTTTACACAAGACTGACACGGTGCTTGTGTAAGTAGTAAAAAATCAATTAAATAGTTTTTAAAATACGATAAAATTAACATTTTTTAGTGTGTTTTACTATCCCAAGAATTTTATAGATAATAATAATTTTTAAGGGATATTTAAATAGATTATATTTTAATTCTATTATTTTTATGTTGTTTTCAAAGTCAAATTAAAGGAATAGTTCCAAAATTGACATTAATAATATTTTCAAATAAAAAATATTTTATTAAATGATTTAAAATATATTGAAATATTATATTAATCCAAGTAAATTGGATATGGTTGAAAATATGTACAATGATCCATTTATAGGACATCTTTCCTTTTATAGTAAATTTTTAGAGTCCTATAGTGTAATAATAAGTGATTCCATAGTACTAGAAAAAAGAGTTAATGGGGGGTTAAAAGGAAATGATAAAGGTGAAAAAATAACCATAAATTGTCCAAATTTTATAGGATGTTAATATTTAAACCCATACTCATCCTATATTATAATTATTTCAATTTTGAGAAATTTTTTATGAAAAATAATTTATATAAATTTAATACTTTATGAAACTCCATGAATGCCCCTCCCCTCTCTTATAAAATAGAACCTCCTATAATATTTTCTACACACTTAAAAATAATTATAGTCTAGATAAAACCTACCCAAATCCATTCCCATTTTATAGATTCCATTATTTTATCATAAAGCGAATATATGAGGGATTTAGGTATAAAACTAAAGAGGTTGTTTGAAGAAGAGGTAAATTTCTTAACCAAGTGCCTTAATATTATTTATTATTTTACCTCCTCAAAATCATCATAAAAATTATGAAATAAAAGAAATAGTATATTAAATATACTGATATTTTTTATGTTAATGTAATAACATATATCTATCCCCTCGTCCATCAACTGGGAAACAAAACCATCGCTCATGTGTGTGCAGACTACTGCATGGCGAACCAATGGAGTTATTTTTCCATTACCACCTATCATGGATGGTTATAATTATGGATTATAGTATATATATATATATATGATATTATTTACATAATTGAAATTACAAAAATATAATATATCATATATTTTTCTACATTAATATCCACTAGAAAATGATAATGTGGGTCATCTGTACGTGTAGACTGTCACCTCCACAAAGTGATCTGATTCGTTATTCAAGACCACATCACATGGATGTTATATATAATTGTTTTTAAACATTTAATCTTATATTTATGATATAATAACACTTTTTAAAACTTAAAATAATATTTAACGTATTTCTTTCATGAACATTGAAAAATGGAAAAGTTACTCAGGTGTACGTATGGAATACCATCTCTATGATTGTAACATAATTAATTTTTCATAACCATATTTATTGGTTGGTTTTAAACATATAATTAAAATATTAAAATTATAATTATTCCACAAATATTACTCTTTATGTGATTGATTAATTACCACATTGACCATAGTCAAACTATATATGTAATTTTGGAAATATAAGTTGAATGTATCTGAAACGTCCTATGTGAACATAATTGATTGAATATGATATGGTAAAGAATAAAATAAAAGGAATAATAAATATTAAAAAGGTTATTAATAAAGAAAATAATTAAAATAAATTTATTATTCAATAAGATAAGAAATATACAAGATGATTCATACTTGAGGTAAGGTACCCTTTACTTTGAAACCCCCTATTTAAATTTTTTAAATGATTTGTTATCAAAATATTTTTTTCTTCCTTGTTCATATTCTTATAGTTATTTTGTGGATGTTTTGTATAAAAATAAATTAATTATAAATAATATTTAATGTCCCTTTAATTTTTTTCAATGCTTTTCAAAAGTAATGTTTTTATATAATTTTTTGAATTTTATTAAAAAATATGAAATTAATGATCTATTTTAATGTATATGATGACCATTTTGTTTAATACTCCCACCAAAATTATTTTATATTTATATTCCTTTACATGATTTCATTTTTTTAAGATAAAACTCCTCTAAAACTTTTTTCCATATATTTTTAAAAAGTGTTTTAAATGGAAAGGATATTTCTATATCTTAAAAAGGTCTTCATATGGAAGAAAAGAATTTTTTATGAGTCATTTAATGATTTAATATTGTTTTATGGTTTTTGAGAATAATTTATGATGATGTCTGCTCATTTCATAAAAAATGGATGGGTGGTTTCATTTTAAACCAAGGATGGGTAAGCCCGAAATATCTCTCTAATCAATTAGGTAAGGAGGGGACTTAACAAGTTTTTTTATCCTAAGAGATTTTTGGAATTTACTAGGGATTTTATTCCATTTTTTAAGATTCATTGTACAGGTTATATAAAAAATATTTCTTAATTTACCTAAAATATTTATATATGATTACTTTGAATTTTTATTGTAATATTATTATTTTAAAAGTTAATATAATGTGCTTGTGTTTCAAATAATGTATATGATACTTCTTAAGGGTGAAAAGTATAAATTTTTGAGAAAAAATAACAAATTTTCCATGATTTAAATGAATCCTTTATGAGTTTTACTTTACATTCATTAATTATTTTGAAATGTTTTTTGACAATTTCGAGCAGTGAAGTTGACTTCTTGGGTAAGAAAATTTTTAATTTAAACTCAAAGGTTGTTTTGAAATAACGAAATTTCTATCAGTATTCATGGACAAATGAGTTTATTATTTTTTATATATCTCTTACTGATTTTTGTTTCTCATACCATGTTTTAAAAAAATCAAGGTTTTAAGGAACAATAAGGACAAGGATGAATTAAAGAAGAAAATTGTATGGTTATGTCATAAAAATAAATCATGTAATATCATAAATGTTTTATATCATGGTAAAATGGATACTATGTGGAATTGTAAACTTTTTGATGTAATATTTAATTATGTAAGAGTGATGACCTAATACACTAAAATATTAAGCATAAAAAATATTTAATAATTTAATTAAATGAATTATTTTTAAATGATTCAATTTATGGGTTTTTAATGATAAAGTACTTATTATTGGAATTATAGAAAAGATTTGGATAATTTTAGTTATTTTTATAATGTAATAATATACCCTGAATAAATTATAATTTAGGAATATCATGATAAAAAATCTGAATATTAATGGGATGCTTTTTATAAACGATGTTTGTTAATAATGGTTTACCACAGAGGAAAGACTAGTGTTGACGTAATAAGGAACCAAGAGAACAATATCATTCTGAATCAACAACCTGGTATAGTTGTAACTAAAACTAAGTTTGTTGTTGTGATAGCATAGCTGATAAAGCCTATAAATAGATGTGTTATCCATGATAAACCGAATCCACATCTACCATAGAGGAACATGTTTATTGTGGATCATTTTATGAGACAAAACCATCTAGAGTTCAGTGTATCTTTTTACCCAATGTTATCTAAGTGGTGGATTAAAGTACTAGAAATGATATTCAATGTCATTGGTTTTTTGGATCATCAAAAGGTAACAATTTTTATCTAGTATTTTTAAGGTTAAGCTGATAATTGGTGGTTAATTGTTAAGAATATAATATAAATATAATATATTGATGACTTGGAATGAAATAAATTTAATAATATTTCCCTTGAAAATTATTTTCATTTGGTTACATGATTTAGGATGGATAATAAAATTTTCGAACTGAGGTCGAATGAGGAAGATTCAGTTCTCTCTAATGAAAAAAAATTACTGATAGGAAAGTTACGCAACGAATTTTATCTAGGATCCTGACAGTAAAATTCACTAGTTTTACTCATGATTGAAGCCAAAATATAAAAGGGCATATAATTCCCATGAAATTAAAAGTTATGAGAATTTTTTTCTATATGTAGAGAAGATGTAAATGGATTTTATCAATGATCATAAATTTTATGATAACAAGTAGAAAAATATGTCTAAGTGGTTGGAAAATGCTAAGAATCCATCAAATAAATTTAGATGTAAGAAAAAAAAATTCAGTTTGTGAAAGGTGTGGTAAAAAGCACCTGATGGAATGTTGTATTGAATTTTGTAAGTGATTATGATGTGGTATATTTTGGTATATAGTTCATTATTGCAAAGAAAAATATCTTTGTTGTGGTAAGAACAATAATGATAATGTCATGACCCGACCCATGTCGTTGCTCCGGCCACAACTACCCTAATCCCACCTCTATAATCCTATGGGTGGAGACCTGTAAAAAAGGTATAACTTACTCGGGGATTCCATTCCCTAAGAACATGTACACACACAACCAAATAAATGAAAAGGTGCAGAGGGAAAGAAGAAAAGATGCAATAATGCGATAAAGTAACCCCAGAATTCATGAACCTCTAAATTGTAAAAAATATGGCACTTTATACTGAAAATCAAAAGTGAGAAATATATTTACAACAAGGAATGTAACCCAACCACATAGAAAAATGAAAAAGTAAACAACTGAGAGAGACCAGGTCCTAAATCCCGAGCTAATACCACTATACTCAGTCCAAGCACCAAGTATCCCTAAACTCCTATGAATTCAGAGTTGACATGTCCTTTATTTGCATAAGGCACAACGTTTTTGGGAAAATACCATTCATGAGTGAGTATAAGTATACCCAATAAAACACCCCAAAAGTTGAAGGGGGGGCAGTAAGAGATACAACATAAGAGTAAAGTGCTAGATAGAACAAGTTATAGTGAAAGAGTGTAGCTACACCAAAACAAAGAGTGAAAGTAAGATCATCTAAACAAAAGGGGATAAAAACAGTGAGTAGATGAACTACCCATCAGGTATTAGCCATCTATAATTGGATAGGATTCTCATGAAACAGTGAGAAGATAATCATAGAAATCATGTGTCATACCCCATGCATCTTCACCTCTTGGGGAAGGAGGGTTTCCAAATCCTATGAGTGGATATAGAATAAGGATATATAAATATATATATATGTATATGCTCAGTAAAAAAACACAAATGTGGGAGTATGGGGATCTTAGTCTCATAGATCATTCTAAGAAGAAGAGTATCCAATAGATCCAAAGTCCCATAAATGATTCTTATCATCCCAAACATCTTCCTTAAACACACAATTCTAAGGAACTCAATCACCACACCTTGATTTTGTCCAATTTGGGAAGCACTATCTCACGCACATAGTTTTAGGTCATGTCATAATAATTTGTATCAGTGGGGAAAGAGTCCATATTTCTTGTGTGCCCAAAGCAAAGTCAAACCATGTCTTATCACTATGCCACATAGTCAAGGGGGATCAAAATCAATATAAGGATCTCATTCCCTGGTATCACATAAGGATCCTACTATTCTAGTCACTGAGAAACTCCACTGCACATCCCCATTGGAGGGTAACACTCGAAAAAATCATAGGGGAAATCCACTACACTGACCTACTGGAGGGTAACACCCAAAAAGGTCATCAAGTAACTCCACTTCCCAATCCTACTAGAGGGGAAGGTCTTCAATAAACTCCATTACCCACACATACTGAAGGGTAACACCCAGAAAAATCCATATGGAAACTCCACTACTTAGCCCTGCTAGAGGTTAATTTTAGGTAGAAGCTATTAGAAAAATCTACTTTCCAACCCTACTGAAGCTTAACACCAGGAAGAAGAATTTTTCAAACTCCACTTCCTATTCCTACTAGATAGTAATTATATGAAGAGTCTATTGGGGAACCCTACTGCCCAGCCCTGTTTGAGGGTAATGCACGGAAAGCTCTGGGGATCCTACATGATTGCAGTTATCATTGGGTGTTTCCTCAGTACGTTCCAATATCGAAACATTTTACATCATATCTTAGAATATTTTATTGATGTAACCATCACAGTATATGTGTAAAAAACTCATGATAGGCTACTAGTGGTCCAAAATACAAGTTCAAATGAAGAAGATATAGAAATTCAAAGTTCTCTTAGAATATCTCTAGGAGTACACGGTATGTGAAGGGACACACATGGAATGTGTCCCCACTTCACATCCTTTTCATGTCTCTGGTCAGCATATGATTTCCTATCCATATAGTAGAACACATTCTATTTGTGGACTACATGATGTGTCCTTGCAAACCCGAACCAGGGTCATATCCTACTTGTTGTGTTGGTTTACCAGACCCCGTTTTTGTGTACATTAATACATGACACACTCTATTTCTTTTACATCCTCATATATTCTAATCTAGGTGACCCATCACAAGGGTTTTCCAACTTGGAACAGGTACATATCATGTGAGGGAGGGTTACACATCATGTTCCCCATAAATTTTCCCAAAGCCTGGTGTCATCGCTGATGGAGCTACACATCATGTGTTCTTCATACTATATGGAGTGTAGTTTGTATTTTTAAAGAAAACTTAGATCTGACAATCATGAAAAAACCTTCTCTAATCGGTATAGATATCTCCTTGAATCATCACAAAACCTTCAGATATGACCAGATCTCGTGTTTGTCGGTTTTCGTTCACTAAAAATTAGCTTCGGTGAAGATTTGGTGAAACACCATTCATTTCGCATTCATTTATGCCTCCGATCTATGATTCCATGATCTAAAATAACCAAAATTTTCATCGTCTCCTTATATATATCCAATATATATTCTTGGTTTATAAAACTATCATTGTTTTATTGATTCTCTGAAAATTTGGGGGCTTGATCGATATCAGTACCTCTTCGTGAAGTCGATCCAAGACCGCATGGAACCAATATATAAAGAACATGAAGAATAAAGGGAAAAATCACCATAAAAATGTTTAAATGTCATCAGCCAAGTATTAATGACTGACGACCAAGAACATGGATTTCATATTAGAAACAAATTGACAAATATTTTGATTTCAGTACTCAGGGGAATGAAGAAGCTGTAATAGAGGCATATATCGAAGAACAACTAAAAATATACTCAATAATTTAATAAAGGAACTAATAACAAAAATTGAAAAGTCCTACCTCATATTTGGATCAATCTATGATGAAGAACACATTCACCAAGGATTTTGGAGGAGCCTATGAGTTCATTTTGTTCTGATCTTCTTGATTCTGATGTTTCATTGTCATTCACCAAAGGAAGGATGAGGAATCACTTGTTGGCGATTATAGAAATTATGATCTAACCCCAGAATGGTTTTCTAGGAAGATATACTTATAATAATATCCATTTCATTATAAAAGAAAATAATTAACTAAATAATTCGTTCATTCATTCATTAAATGCACTACCAATGAGTGAGGGGCCTTAACATCCCGCACCAACTTATTTTATGTTGCGCCTAAGGTAAATACTGCATTTTGGACTCAACCATGGACTCATATTTCTGATATGAGAAAAAAATTTAGAGTTAGCCCATTTTATTTAAGAATCTACACATGCGCAATATAAAATATTTTTAATATTTTAATAAAATTAAGTCTGGGCCTTTGACTCATACACCCTCTTAGTTCCTAGCTCTATAAATATATATATAAATATTTCAAAGACTTGTAAGGAAAAACTAGGTCTATGCACCATTCCCTCATTCAATCATTTCATCCTCGAAAATATAAACATGGAAAAAACATAGGAAACTAAGATCACACTTGGCTCTCACACTCCTAGGAACTCACCTACACATTTCTATGTTGCCACTACACAAAAACCAATGGGATAGTCCTCCAACACTAGGTACACTCTTTTCATCCCTCGATTTCAATTGGGTTCTCCATAAAGCCGGTTCCATACCTGATATCCAACTTACCTAATTTGATTACATGAGTATGGAAATGTGTGTATCTCCTCAGTTGTGGAATTTGAAATATATTATTCATCCACTCTATCTGTGGTGTTAGGGGAATGGAGTAAATAACCTTTCCAACCCTCTACATGATCTTGAATGGCCTGATGGACCTTAGGGATAGATTTCCTCTCCAACTAAACCATTTTAATTCTTTGTCATGGGGAGACTCTCAAGAAGATGTGGTCTCACTGGTCAAACTCCATGGGAATATGAGATTGATTTTCATATGATTTCTATCTTCTCTTGGCTGACCTCATCCACTCACGGATGACTTGGTAAATCTCTGTTGTCGCATGCACCATTTGTGGTCCCAAAATAGATGAATCACACATATCTGTCCAACACAAGGGTGACCTTTAGGGTCTCCCATATAAGACTTAAAAATGTTCTATTCTAATGGTAGAGTGGTATATATTGTTGTACACAAACTCTACTAAAATAAGGTGATCCTTCTAGCTCTGTCTGAAGTCCAACACACTATATCTTATCATATCCTCCAACACCTAGATAGTAAACTCATTCTTCCCACTATTCTGGGGGTGAAAGTCTATAATCATCCACAATTGGGTCCTAAATTCCTTTTGTAGGACTCTTGATAATCATGATGTAAACTGCATGTCCAGCTTAGAGATAATCGTTGATAGGCTGGAAGGGTGTCGTTATTTCACTATGGTACTATGAAATGGCAAATTTATAAAACACAAACTATCCTACTTGATTAATTAAAAATTTAGTAAAATGGAAATTTGATTTTGAACCCACAAGGATAGAGAAATTAGTTTTATTAGGTTATCAAAAGTATTTAATTTTATTATATTGGAGAAATGGATGAGAAAAATTGGGTTTGATTGATTTTAGAGAAAATGAAGGAAAAAAAGGCAGTAGATTGATTTGATGGTTTGTAAATAGATTTGAAAAGCATGTTGGGGTTTTATAATTTTAGGGTTCAAGTAAAATTGGACTTTAGAATATATATTGATTAATTCATGATTGGTGTTAGATTCAAGATGATCTAGATCGAATGGTCATGGTATCTCTTCCTCAGTGCGATAATAACATATTTCCCTTGGTCCGGTAAAATAAGATTTCACTGAATCAAGTCTGTCTTAACACTATATTTAAACATGATTTCCCCAATAGTTAAAAATGGGCATTCCCCCTTCAGGGTTATCAGTTGTACAGTTTTAATGTTCCTTTTAATTAGATTATCAATATTCATGATAAAATAAAAATAAAGGGATTGGAAGTTGAAGAATAAATTTCACAAACCAAATACATGAATAATTAAAATAAATAAATCTAACGCACCTTCCCCCTTTTATTTACATCACCCCAGAACATGGAGGGTTTACTCCTCATCCTAGTGATAAGAGGTTTAGAGGTAAAGAGGAAATAAAATGAAAACATAAGGAAAATAGAAAAAGAACATGGGTTGGGTGCAGCAGCTTCGCTCCAAGATTTTCTCTCTGGTTGAATCTCAATGGACTTTCAGTATCAGCAACCCCTCTATTTATTGGATTTGGATGAGATCTACCCAGAATATTTCGCGACATGTAATGTGATTACACGTCATGTAATTTTAATCTGAGTTTGCCTCCATGATTTTCTAATATGTGTGAATCTCATTAAAATATTTAGAATCTTGACTCATTTCACAGTGTGTAATGGGGACTCATGACGTGCACCCTTTGAAATTTTATATATTTAAAATTATAGTGTGTTTATTCTCCAAAAAAAATCTTCAAAAATTTTACTTTGTGTAATATAGTTTCACGATGTGTAATGGTCTTTCACTGCAGGTTTTGACTTCACAGCTTGTTCTATGTGGCTTTGCTTCACTTGGTGATCTCACAAAGTGTAATGAAATTACATTACATGTAATCATTCTTCTCCTAGTTTTCCATCTTAAAAATCCCTAAAAATCTAATATCACACCACTTCACCTCGCTCGTTGCGTGATGTTTATTTTTAATCCAATTTACTCCTATTTTCATTCCTTTTTCGAAAAATTTATTATTTCCTACCATATTATATAAACCAAGTGAAAATGTTACCAGAATTGGAAATATTATTCAATTAAATAAAACATCATAACCATAAAATGTATTCATGGAATATACTTATGAACCATTGAGGTTAACCCATGAAGATGAATGATCTCCCATACGTACATCTACCCCAAACTCACAACCAAAATCTTCTCCATGATGGTAAAAATGTGCTCTGACTTCATGAGTCAGCCAAATATCACCCAGATGGTTTCATGGTTCTTCATTGCATGTAGAATACCAATGAAAAAGTCTATATATATGTTGTATCATTTCCACTCTGAGATCTTAAGTTGTTGTAATAAACCCGACAAAACATGGTGCTCATCTTTCACCTATTGATAGGTGAGGCACCATGAGAAGAACTAGTCTAATTTACATCTCATGACAGACCACTAAATCACCACAAAATATCTCTGTAAATATTCCACACATCGATATGTATAGCTAGGGTAGAATTGTGGAACTCCTGCATCACATCCACCAGCAATGTGACTAGAACAACAGTTCTCTCTTGGAATAAGATGGCATGATTCCCTACATCAGAATATATATATGCTGATTATCCCACGGATATCTGATCACGTATAACCAAAAGATAAATTCTCCCCTCTAGTAATATCACACACCCTCAATAACACACACTCAAGAACTGTAGGAGTAAACACCATCAACTAAGGAAAAGTTGTACCCTCATTCTCTACCAGGGCTAGCTGCAGGGAAGATAACTACTATAAATCTTCCCTCACTAAGAGATCATGGGACTTCCTATTAAGGTAATATTCTACAACATTTATCTTTCCTAGATTATAGACTATCACGAAAATATATTCTCATAAGAACTCCAACCAATGTCACTATCTCAAGTTCTGGTCTCTCTATGTGAAGATGGTTCTAAGAATATGGTGGTCTGATAAAACTACGATACGCTCTCCCATAATATCATGTATCCACATCCTTAGGGCGAAGACTACTACTACTATCTATAGGTTGTGATTCAAAATGTTCTGCTCATGGGGTCTCAACTGCATCAACCCATATGCAAAGACTACATGATATTGCATCAACATGAAACTGATCCTAGCTCCTGAGGCATCACAATACACTACAAAATCTATGCCTTTCTCTGGTAGTCTCAACAATGGATTGATCTTCAAACTCTATCTCAACTACTCAAAGGCCATCTGGAACTGCTAAGACAATGTAAATGACTTCTCTATTATTTCCAGGGAGTTCATAGGGGTTGTGATCTTGGAGAAGTATTTAAAAAACCTCTTGTAGGTCCTTGAAAATCCAAGAATTCTTTTCTCCTATGAAAAATTATTTAGTGGATACCAATAAAGCACTGATATGATTTTCACTACATCCATGGTCAAACCATGATTAGTAAGTAAATTCCCTAGTAAGTGAACCTCATGTATGCAGAACTAGAACATCGTGAGTTTCCCATAAAGATACTTCTCTTGAAGAAATTCTAGGACCATCCTCAAGAGCTCTTTATTCTCCTCATTGTTTTTATAGTATATTAGTATGTCGTTAATGAAGACAACAACAAACTGGTCCAAGTATGGTTGGAAGCCCTGATTCATTAAATAACTATCACAAAAATGACTTTTCATGCATTTTCTTGCTTCTTTATGTCGTTTTTAAGGAATATTTATTGAAAGAGATGTTGTAAATATATATTTAATGTTACATAGAAATGGATGTTGTAAATGAATCATCATTTTTTTACTTTGGTTATTTGACAACCGATGTTGAAAACCCATTTATAATATTTTTTCACATCGGTTATAAGATAAAAAATGTGAAAAACTAACGTGATAAATGGTTTCTAATGTAAATTATTTAATAACCAGTGTAAAAGATGGTATTTCATGATGGTTATATTACAAGAGACATGAAAAACCATCAATTTAGTATTTTTCAGGTCGGTTATAAAATAATGGATGTGAAAAAATAATTTTTTTAAATATTTATTTTCGACCTTCCTCTCCATATCCAACCAAAACAAGGAAGAAGTAGAAGATGAGAAGAATAAATAAAGAAATAACAATACATTTATAGTTAAAAAATTCAAAATTACAATATATAGTCAAAAAGACTACAATCCAACCAAACTTGTAAAATTATATTCCCATTCCTATTGTAAGTTTTTCATCTCTTGTTCATTATAAGGTCGTGGGTCATAAAAATTATAAAAATTAAAATGAAATAATATAACATGTATTATAAATAAAACAAATAAAATATTAAAGAAAAGTTTATAAGGAAATCTAACATGGTGGAACTTTGTAACTGTCCTAGTTGAAATTATTTTCATACATAAATCATTACCCATAATATCCATATTATTTTAATCTTTATTGTTTATTATTGTAACACCCCGACCCCAGAAGCTTGGAGTGAGTTACTTATTTTATTACATTGGAATAGATAAAAGGAATATGAATCCTGAATGACTGGTCAGTTTTTTAGTTTTGGAAACAATATACATACAAATGTTCAAAATTAAAACTCGATACTAAAAACAACATAATAACTTCAACCTAAAATTACATAATCTATTAGATTAACCCTTCAATACAATCACAGTATAATAATCCTCATAACCTAAAAGGATAAAACATAAGAAAGGGGTGATCTCAAATTCTCAGTAAGCATAATCAATACAGTGGAAAATATCATAATCATAAACATTAGTCATGGTTAATAACTAAAAACACATAACTTTAAAAATAAACTTGAACACATTATGACAAGAATAATAGATTAATAAATAATTCCATAATAAAAAATAATCATGGGTATTCTACTAGTAGAATAACCACATAAACTATCAATACTATTTTCATAATTATGGAACGCATAATGCACGACATCATAACCATATAATCAAGGCCTCGTTCCAAGACCATAAATATCCATTTTTTCAAGGCCTTGTGCTAAGACCATAGTTTGTCTCATAAGACCTACCAATTCACTAAGGGGCTATAATGGGCCTCAGATGACACTTAGTAAGTCCAATGCATTCTTTTTATGAATGGGGATAAACATAAGCAACATATACATTCATATTGAAACTAACATATTATACTTAAATAACATTCCACGTACATTAAACATAAACACTAACCATTAAAAGTAAATTGGTGACTGGTATCAAGATAGAAGATCCAAATTCAAACAAATTAGAAATCCTTCATCAACATTTTGCAGATGATATCATAAGATATAAACTTATATGAAATATAATACTCATCAAATTATTTTTACATAAATAAAGATACTTTTAAATAATACCATTGAGAAAATCTTGATGAAGTAGTCCTTAAACATTCCAAAGTGTCACATACCACCTTGAAAAATTCAAATAGTAATCCCTTAGAATATCATGAGAATAAGAAGACTCCAGATATGATATACCAATGGTTAGTTAATATACAACATTCAAGTAATGAGTGGTGAACATGTCATATATCTCATAAAAGTTAAAGTTAGGTGAGAAAAATCTACATTAGTTTGGAAAGAAGAGTTCTTTTAGAAAATAATTTGTATTTGGAATAAATTTGGTTTTCAATATTTATATCCAAGAAGAGAAAAGGTAAGGACAATGAGATTACATTTTATGTATAAATTATTTCCCACTTAAGTGAAATCATGTAAAAAAAATTTAAAGAATATTTGGAAATAAAACATTTTAGTGCGGTTTAAGGAATTCATTAAATAGATTATAAAGCGAAAAGATGTGTTTTCTTTCATAAAATCGGAAATAAACTAAAATAAATTGTTCATGTTAAAATTTTTGATTTTATAAAGATAAATATGGATTATAACAGATTTTATAGTGAACATAAAATAGGTTATAATTTTAGAAATTCCATTGAATCGAGCTTTCATTTCAGAATAATTTTTGAAAGATTATTTTAAAACTTGTAAATACCCATAAAATAAATAAGGATTATGATTAGTAAACATATATAGAACATTAAAATATAATTTTTGAGGAGTAAATAATAATAAATAATAATTTCATTGAGGTGAGTAGAGAATAAGAGCAACCCGAATGAAAATGGAGGTTCGGGTAGAAAATACATAAAACTTTATAATCAATTGAATTGTATGCGCCAAAATTAATAATCATAAAATGATAAATTGAATATCATTAAAATAAATAGAATAAGGATATTAAACATAAATGGGTACTACACATACACCATACACAAGTAGAAGTAGTGAATACGAAATATCTCACAAAAATGGAAGTGAGATGAAGAAACCCTTATAAATATTTTGGCATGGTAACAAGTGTTCTGGTGAGAACTTAATGAGATGTAAAGGGGTGTATCATAATTTATATATCATAAGGTAAGTATGGGGAAGTTTGAATATATACCCCATAATTAGTTAATAAAACTCAAAAGACACAACATAGGGGGATTCCTAAATAAAAGTGAGAGAGAGGATCCCTTGCCTTAAATATGAAGGTGTTCTTCACTTGATCTTAATGATCTGAATAAAAAAATTAAGTTCATTAAGTAAATATTCTAGAACCATTTATACATTTAATTGGTTTATTATGGATTTTTTAAGTTCATTAATTTCCTTTTAGATGGGTTAAGGGATTCAATTTCATTGTTCGTGAGTTCTCATTTTAATAATATTAATGATCAGCTCACTTAAAAAAGAGTATGGTAGTTCATGTAAGATGGGATTTTAAGTCCATAATTTATTTTATATGTTATTAATTAACATTAATAATATTAAATAGTTGTAAAATTCATTTTTTTATTTGGAGTGAATGATAATCATTATATAAAAAATTAATGACAAACGCTTTGATTAATTGGGATATTTTGCTCACAGTTACCTTGTTTGGTTTTATTATTTCACGTCATTAGTGAATATGGATTCTAGAACATTAAATAATATAGAATAAATATATAATAGTATATTTCAACCATAAAATGGTTTCATGACCAGATTCAAGAAGGTAAATTAAATTGAATGCATTGTCATCCTTGAATGTGATAAATCAACATATCTCGGACGATGTTTCATTTTTAGAATAAATGAGGGGGAGAAGAGAGATAAAGATTAATGATTTCATTATAATAACAAATACTAGTACATTTATAGTACTAGTGTTTTAAGATCTTTTGTATTAGGATAACTTATAAAAGAAAATAGAACAAAGGAACATGAAAATGAAAGAAAAGAAAAGAGGAATTTTACCTCTTAAGTAAACCTTCCTTGAGAGCCTCTTAAGGGAAAAGGATTGGTCTTTTTATGTGACCAATGGATGATGGTAGTGGGGGAGGATATTGGGAGGATATTTGGGAAGAATTTGGAGAAGGAAAAAGGCTTGAGGGGAGTGAAGAGAAGAGGGTGGAGGAGGTGGTATTTATAGTGGAGGCTATGAGGTTTTTCTCAATATTTTAATCATTAGTTTATTTTTTTATAGAAGATAAGTAATAGTGATTATTCCATGACCAAAAATAGTAATATGTGCATGTAATTTTGAAAAACTGGTGATTACATCAACAGAATAATAAATCTATTATTTAACATTTACTGTAAATTATTATATTTTTCTATTCACCAAAAATTCAAGTATTTCAGAAAAATACCAAAAAATCACCCTAACAATTTCTCAACATGTAAAGTCCAAAAATTAAGTCTATTTTTCCAAAAAAATCTAGATATGATTAATTTAATTTTTAATTAAAATCACAATTTACTTGAAAATGTAGTTTTTTAGAACATTTATTTAATTATTCCAAAACATATGTATGTCATACTTTCACTAAAATCCTATATATATACTATCATGGGTGAGGTTTCTATTAATAAGGGTATGTCAATATTAATAAGGGTAACATTACTATTCATAAGGGTGTGTTAGTATTCACCAAAAAATATGTTGGTCATATCAGACTCTAAATAACCTAATGATAACAACCATGTATGTCATGTTTTTGAAATTAAAATCATAGGGGTGGTAAAATTATATTTAATGTCTAGGTTGTAACAAAGTTGTGTTTTGTAGAGACTAAATGTTTCATGAATTAAATATAAAATTTATTTGAAAAATATTGGGGTGTTAGATTATCCCCTCCTTACAAAAATTTCATCCTCAAAATTTCATATTTCACTTTGAAAGTCATTGGTTGTTACTTGAAAATTTCCTTGTGAAAAAACAGTATTAGAAAAATGGTTAATAGAATATCCTCCTTAAAAAGGTTAATGGAAAATAGGTTGTCAAAAAATAATATTATTAATATTATTAATTAATAAATGAATGTATAAATTTCCCTTTCGAATAGAGTGACATTGATTGTAATTGAAAACATTGGCATAGAAGAAAAACCAAACTATGAATTTCTAGTGATGGAAAACAGGTTTAGATGAAAGTAGATTACCACAAAACAATAAACTACAGTTAAGAAAAAATTCATTAATATTATAAAATATTATGATAATAGAACAACATTTAATAATCTTTTCATAGAGTGGAGGTATTGTTCCACTCTATAAGTGTATAAAGATACATTTATATTTCATAAACATGGTATTATCCTTTGATTGTTCCATGAACTACCTATACTTAATCTCTTAGTATAAGTTGAATCATATAGTTTCATTAACCTCTAAAACCTCATACAATGATAAATTTAAACCATTCCAAAAATGGTTTAACATTCGTGAAGATCAAGATCCAATACTTTAGAACAATTCACAAGGTAGTTAGTACTATTAAATTTACTTTATCCATATATATCATCTCTCTATTCCAGAATTTACATCTCAGTATTATGAACATAATAAGGGTTGTCTATCCCTCAGTAATATATTTTCCAAAAGTATAACCTACTATTGAGTCAATTTCCCTCAGTACGATTAATTATACAACCTCAAATCCTTAAAGAAAAAGTACTACAATATAATCCTCATATATTCCATAATTGTTATAACTAGTAAATTATTGATAAAATATTCAAATGAAATTATTATTAAAGAGTGATATTAATCATTCCTCTTCATCTATGGAAGTATCATGATTTGATCATTATCCAGTAACATCATTTGGGTCATATTCCTTTGATGCTTGGTACATTGATTGTCATATTTTCCCATCTCCTTCTAGTTGATGAATTGTACATCGGATACTTTTTCTTTCACTTGAAATCATGAAATTGGTTTCCTTGTTCTCCACACTTATAAGAAAATCCCATTCCCTTCCAGAATTTACTAGAGTGATTATTTCCACAGTACTCATATGTGGGGAAACCCTTCGTTCTATTCTTTCCTTTATCCATATTTTTATTAGTCATCCTCTTATTTTCTTGCTTCTGTTCAAACGCATAGGACTATGAGAATTCTTTACATATCTTGTTAACACATGAAACTATTTCCTCATATGATTAGGATACTTGGTAGACTATATTTATTCGAAATGATGGATGAAGACCATAAGAGATATGATCCAACACTTTTCATAACATGAATTGGTGAAGTTCTCACTCCTTCTTATTGGTGAAATTTCTAATCAATTCTGTATACTATATTATCTCATAAAAACATGAACTCTATATAACTCTAAACATGATATAGCATATAACATAAATATATTCATCATAAATCCTAGAACCATATACTTCGGTTACTTTGGGGGTATAAATCCTTCATAATGGTTTTTAATAATCTTATTAATTTACCAAACCATATCCCTAGAGAGTGTCAAACTAGGGGTTCATCAAGGCCCATTTTCATGCACAAGTTCCCATTCAATTCTATCTCAAATCAGTATTTTTGGGTTTTACCCATAGATACATCTTTTCCAGAGCCACCTCTACTTGTTCATATCCAGATAGGGAAGTATTTTTTTGATAAACCACATAATATATTCCTTAACAAAATTCTAGGATGTCTTTGTATTCCTTTCCCCAAAGTCTATCTTAGGGTTTAGTTTACTAATATACTTTTTCTATATCTAGTTTCCAAGTTTTCTATTAAACTTCCTTTGATACCAACTATAACACCCAAACCCCAGAAGCTCAGAGATGGTGCCTTATTTTATTTCATTGGAAAAGATACAAGAAAGATACATCCCAAAGGACCAATCACTTTAGTAATTTTGAAACAAGATACATACAAGAGTTCAAAATTACAACTCGAAACTAAAAAAAATAATAACATCAACAGAAAATCCAATAATATCTCAGATTAATCCTAAAATTCATTCATAGTATAATAATCCTCGTAATCTAGAAGTATAAAACAAAAGAAATGGGTGAGCTCAAATTATCAGTAAGGGTAATCAATACAGCGGAATATATCATAAATATAAACATTAGGCATGGTTAATGAAAAAAACACATGCCATTAAAAATGAACTTGAACACATTATGGAAGGAATAAGAGATGAATAAATAATTCCATAATAAAACATAATCATATGTATTATACTAGTCAAATAACCACATGAACTATAAATACTATTTTCATAATGATGGAATTCATAATGAGAGACATCACAACCATACCATCAAGGCCTCATGCCAAGACCACAAATTTCCATTTTTCCAAGGCCTCGCACTAAGACCATAGTTTTTCTCATTAGAACTATCGATGCACTAAGGGGATATATTGGGCCCCACTTGACACTTATTATGTACAATTAATTTCTATTGTGAATGTGGATAAACATAAACAACATAAACATTCATATTGAAACTAACATGTGATCTGTAAATATCATTCCCTGTATATTAAACATAGACACTAACTATTCGAAGAAAATTGGTGAATAGTGTCAAGATAGAATATCCACATTCAAAATAATGAAAAACCCTTCAGAAACATATTTTAGATGATATCATAATATATAAACCTCTATAAAATATAATATTCGTTAAAGTATTTTGACATAAATAAAGATACTTTTAAATGATACCATTGAGAAAATCTTGAGGAAATAATCCTTAAACATTCCAAAGTGTCTCATAACACCTTGAAACAATCATATCATAATCCACTAGAATAAAATAAGAATAAGGAGACTATTGATATGATATACCAAGGGGTAGTACATACACCACATGCAAGTAATAATTTGTGAAAAATGCATCTATCTCATAAAAGTTAAAGGGAGGTGATAAAATTCTATTTTACTTAGGAAAGAAGTGTTCTTTTTTAAAATCATTTTTATTTCGAATAAATATTGGTTTAATCAATTATATCCTAGAAAATAAAAGGTAATGACATTGATATTACATTTTAGGAATAAATTATTTCCCAATGAAGTGAAATCATGTAAAAAGTGTTCTTAAAGAAGATTTGGAATTAAAACATTTTAGTGTGGTTTAAGGAATTTCTTAAAGAGATTTTAAAGCGAAAAGGCATGTTTCCTCTCATAAAACCAAAAATTAACCAAAATATCTTTTTCGTGTTAAAATTTTTGATTTTAGAAAGATAAATATGTGTTAAAATAGAATATATAGTTTACTTCAAAATAGGTATGAATTTTAGAAATTCCCTTGAATTGGGCTTGTATTTCGGAATAATTTTTGAAAGATTATTTTAGAACATGTAACTACCCATAAAATATATAAGGATTATTATTTTTCAACATAAATTGAACACTGAAATATAATTTATCAGGATTATATTATAATAAATAAATAATTCCTTGATATGAGTAGAGAATAAGAGTAACCCGAATGAAAATGGAGGTTCGGGTAGAAAATACTTAAAACATTGTAATCAATTGAATTGTATGCCCCAAAATTAATAATCATAAAATGATAAATTGAATATTATTAAAATAAATATATTAATTATATGAAACATCAATGGGAAGTATACCTACATCATACACAAGTAGTAGTGAATACGAAATATCTCACAAAAATGGAAGTGAGATGAAGAAACCCTTACAAACATTTCATCATGGTAACGAGTGTTCCTGTCATGAGAGGTAAAGGGGTATACCATAATTTATTAACATAATGGAAGTATGGGGGAGGTTTGATAACATACCCCATCATTCTGAATTAAATATAATATGACATAACATAGGGGGATTTTTGTACAAAATTAAGAGAGAGGATCCCTTACCTTAAATATGAGGGTATTCTTCGCTTGATCTTAATGACCTGAATAAAAAAATTAGGTTCATAAATTAACAATTATATAACCCTTTATAAATTTATTTGGTTTATTATGACTTTTTTAAGTTCATTCAGGGAATTTTATATGGGTTAATGGATTCAATTTCATTGTTCATGAGTGCTCGTTTTCCTAATATTCATGATTGGATCAATTATAAAAGAGTGTGGTAGTTCACATAAGATGGGAGTTGAAGTACATAATTGATTTTATATGTTATTAATGAACATTTATAATATTAAATGGTGATAAAATTTCCTTTTTTATTTGTAGAGAATGAGAATCATTATATAAAACATTAATGATAAACTCTTGGATTAATTTGGGGATTTTTCTCACAATTACCTTGTTTTGTATTATTATTTTACATCACAAGTGTATAAGGAATATAAAACAATAAATAAGATAAATAACATATATAATAGTCTATTTAAACCATAAAAATGGTTTCATGACCATATTTGAAGAAGTTAAATCAAAATGAAATCTTCATCGTCCTTTGAATGTGATAAATCAACACATCTCGGACGATGTTTTATTTTTAGCATAAATGGGCAGGAAAGGAGAGATGAAGATGAATTATCCCATTATAACATCAATATTGTAGTACATTTATGGTAATGGAGTTTTCATACCATTTTGATGCGGAGAGGTCAAGAAATAAAACATAAAAAAGGAACATGAAAATGATAGAAAAGAAAAGAGGAATTTGACCTCTTGAATTAACCTTCCTTGAGAGCCTCTTAAGGAAAGAGGATTTGGTATTTTTATGAGACCATGGGCTTCTAGTAATGGGATAGGAAATTAAGAGGGTATTTGGGTAGAATTTTTATAAGTAATAAGGCTTGATAAGAGTGAAGATAATAGGGTGGAAGAGGTGGTATTTATAGTGGAGGGAGGAGGGTTTTCTTAATATTTTAATCATTAGTTTATTATTTTTAAATAATACAAGAAATATTGATGCTTACATGACCAAAAATAGTAATATGTTCATGTGAGTTCGAACCATTTGATCTTACATTAGTATAACATCATCAATGAACAAATAAATCAACTATTTATTATTTTTTGTAAATTATCATATTTTATTATTAACCAAAAATTCAAGTATTTCAGAAAAATACAAAAAATTCACCCTAACCATTTTTCTACATATAGAATCCATAAATGAAGTCCATTTTTTCAAAAATAAATTTTTATATATGATTAATTTAATTTTTAATTAAAATCGTAATTTACTTGAAAAATATAGTTTTAAAACATTTATTTACTTATTCCAAAACATAGGTACATCATACTTTCACATAAATCATATATATATACTATAATAGGTGAGGTTACAATTCATAATGGTATATCACTATTCATAATAATAATTACTATTCATAATGATATATAATTTTCACCAAAAATTAAGTGGGTCATATCAGACACTAAATAACATACTAATTTCAACCGTGTCTGTGAGATTTTCAAAATTCAAATCATAGAGGTGGAAAAAATATGTTTACTGGGAAGGTTATAAATGTTGGAGTATGTGTTCTAGAACCAACTACTTTATACTTTATGATAAACTCGCATTCATGGATTTTAATTTTAATAAATACCTTATCACATCTTCATTATTCTTCTACATGAAAATGTGTGTGATAATGTCCTAAAGATAGTTGTTGCACTAAAGGGTCATAGAAGATACTTGCTATGATGAGAAACCAAAAGTTCCTTAACACTATTCATGAATATATGTTCTATATAAGTATGATGTTATTTTAGGGACACAAATAATATAGTCCATTAGTGGTGAGGACTCAAAAAAACATTGAGGCAGCTTCTCATGGTGTGTGCCCTTAGTAATATCCAAGAGAATATTATGAGAATGAGACCCTCCAGTAGGAAATCCACATTTCATAGGGTCATTGGATGTTTCTATCTGTGGACGTGTGTAATGGTCATTGGACTTTATGATTTGTATTGATGGTTATTACAACTCACACACTTATATGTATTCAAGAAAACTGTGATGACACATTGTTCACAGTGAGGTAGGATATGTTAGGTGTGTCACAAGTAATACTACATTAATAGATAATGCGAGAAATGATTTGTCCCTTCTATTTCATAACAGAAGTTGATACCTCATTCCCTTTGATGGAATTTATATTGCCTAAATAAATCCATGGCCATGGTTAGGAATGGGAAAGTTCAATTCCAAGAAGTCAAAGAAAGAATAATCGAGAACATGGGTTGATGGCACTATCATGCAACCCGCTTGATTGGAGATATCATGGAAAATGAATTTCATTACATGGTAAGAATTCGTTGGAGGTGACACTTGATTGTGGCATTAACTTCTTTCTATATGGATGTCATGGTTTGTTTCTAGATGCTAACCTTGGAATTTAGGTAGGATCTACATAATAACACTGAGAAGGAGTCCTAGAGGGTCACACACTAAGTGTGTCCAAGTATTTCAGTTAAATATTCATTTAACAAGTTGAATAAATATTAATCCCAAATATGTTTTAATAATTATTCAAGGATTTCTAATCGCATTTATGTCGACTCTAGTTATTCTAGATAATATATTGTGGGAGAAATAATATATTTATTTTCATGAAATGAAGTGATATTTATTTAAGAAATAAATAGTTATTATTCAAGATCTAATAAATGTGTGGGAGGAAATAAAGAAAATGGGAAAACAAAAATACATGCTATGTATATTAACATACACACCATGTAGTTTTTTCATGGTATTTTTGAGAAAAAATATTATTTATTTAATTAAAGAATATTAGATATAATATTTTGGGTGCATGTAAAGTGATTATAGTAGTCAACTATTATTATTATACATGGGGTCTTACTAAGAATTAAATGAAATGAATAAATTATTTCTGGTAATTATTTCATTTTATTATTCTAAGTTATAAAATCCCAATTACATTATTCTCATTATACTGGCCATTTTTTGTGGTTGTGCACAAAGGATCTAGATAAAGATCTCAAGCCAATAGGGAATTATTTTCCTCCAAGAATGCTCTCAAGTTATGAGAGAGGTCCTCCTCCACCAGATCAAAGATAGTGCTTTGGAATATACTCTCAAGGAAATCAAAGGCAAACATAGCATGTGGAGGCTCTTCTATGCTAGAACCTAGATATCCCTTTAGTGACGTCCAGAGATATGTGGATCACCGCTAGAGGAAGCCTACACTTGGCTTCTACAACGCAATGATGGATCACATCGGATCATGACTGGAAACATCAATGAAGAGTGAATTATATCAATGTAATTATTGTCTTTTAATTAAATTAATTAAAACCAACATACTATTATCCCCTCTAGGGTTCTGGGACTCCCCACTTTTCTTTAGTTCTTCGTTCTATTATGAAGATTCATCGTTTTACCATCATGACGGATCTCGGATTAATCATTGTTACGGGAAAAATTAAATTTGGGTACACCCATCCACGGGCTTCCTCTGCGCCTAGAACCAACAAGTGCTATCAAAGGGGTCATATCTTTGATTATAATTATTTTTTTGTTGATGATTTACATATTTAATAATTTAGTTGTTTTAATTCAATTTAATCATTCTACAATTCTGAATCTTGAGATATATTCCTCCTCTCTTTTTTCTCATTCACCCTATAGAAATTATTTTTTCTTTTAATTTTGATTAAAATAAAATAGAGGATCTCATCAGGAGGTGCCAAAGGTTCCTAGCTATATAACACCAGAACATAAGGCGTGTACTCGATAGTACATGCCATGTATCAAGGTTCAATGCACCGGGACTGGTCTACCAAACCAAGCTGTGTGTTACAGTTTATCTAAGTTTTAAACAACTCTGTGTGTAGACTAGGAAAAGGTGGCACCCAGTTTCTGGATTACACGTTGTGTGGCCCATTAAACACGCTGTGTAGTCCCTTTGGGTTTGGGTTGGAACATGTACCCCGTACACATCTCTCTCGGCTGGAGACCGTGTAATGAGGATACCACATAGTGTGTGGCCCTGGACACGCCGTGTACTCCGAAGATTTCCAAAGTACACTCACACGTCGTATCCCTAGGCGTGTACTTCAGATGGATGGTTAACGATAGTACATGTCGTTTAGTTAGAACTACATGTTGTGTAATCATTCAAATTACATAGATTTATTAAAATTTATTATTATATTATACAAACCCTTTAGACGTGTACCATGGTTTGGGAATAAAGCTGAGGCACAACACACGATAGGTGTTTTACATATATGTCTTTAATTTAACATTTGTTTAATGTTAATTTCTTCTCATTTGGTAGTTATGAATGATAATTCACTGGGTTTCCTCTAAGGTAAACGTTACGTACAATGATAATTTTAAATGAATTTATTTTTTTGAAACTATGATGGATGATAATCTCAAGGAAATTCAGAAAAGTGTTTAAGATAAAAATATTTATTAATTAAATATAATTAATTGATTCGAGAATGATTTATCTTAAAAAGAACAATTAAATAATTTAATTCTAGTTTTATTTATCCATAAATATCCTTTCATGTATGGATGGTCATAATCTTGACCGAGACAATTATATGTGGATGGGTTCTTTTAATTTATTTATTTAAGTTAAATTTGTTGGCCTGCAAGCCTTCACCTCATTAATATATAGGGCTTGCATGCCCAAGGATTCCTTTATATAAAACCCCCTTTTACCCCTCACCTGGAAGTTAGATAGAATCATATGTAATGGATGGCGCTCCAAATCTAGTGGAGGTGGCTAAAGTTAGGATCCAAGGTGAAACTAATCCCACGGAGATACAAATTTGGACAGTTGGAAAGTCGTAAACACGAAACCAAAAGGTTCAAGGTGATTCTCCCCTAGGACTTGGGTTAGTTTATCAACCTATAGATAAAATAACAAATAGAAGAAGATTATGATCATACCATTTATTTTATTTCTCTCAGTTTCATGGTTTATTTATTGTGGGTGTGTTGTCATGATCACACAATTAATGAATTAAATATGCATACAGGATGGAACTAAAATAAGACCAGCTTATGTGTAAATATTATATTATACATGGTTAGTCACTTAAGTATATCCCACATAATTTTAACAAGAATGTAAGAAATATAATAAAATTTCAATTTATTTATAAGGAAAAAATCCCTCAATTAAATATTAAATCGGTATATCCTTCCATAATCATGGTTAGAATCGAACCAAAGTTCAAAGTGCTTGACCAACACTACTTGGGGTGATTTCAATTATCAGGGAATTATAATTAAAGGTTTTGGGTTGACTTGACTTGTTTCACATCAAGGGTTTACTGCCATAACAGTTTTTGGTGTGACCAATAGGAAAAGGTTGAGGAAATCCAAAATAAAAGGATTTCAGGATTCATGAGTCCACTCACCGAATCAAGGAGCTATGAGTTAATGAAGTTGGAATTTATAATACCTACCTAAAACCTTTCAAGTTGATTGAAAAACCCTATTTGGGGTAATTGTAAGGGTAATATGGATCCTTGTCACTAGAATATTCATGCATCATAATATTCTGAAGTCAATGGTGAGGGATATTGGATTTAGAAAAAAATAGAGGGAGACTAACAAGTATTAATTTATTTATTTGTCTCATATTTTATCATGGTAATGTAATAAATCTTTGATCATCGTAATTTTTAGAAACTGAAAGAAAAATGACTTCAAACATATCATTGAGAACCATACTCGAGAAGGAAAAACTTATCACTGGAACCAATTTCCAGGAGTGGAAGAGGCGTTTAGGCATCATCCTTCACCACGAGAGAAAATTTTATGTACTGGAATAGAATTTTATTGTTGTGCTTGGAAAAGAGTCTAGTGATGAGGAACTATCTCTCTATATAAAACATTTGGATGATTCCATAGATTTCTAATGTTTCATGTCATCGGCCATATCTAATGTTCTCTTGAAGCAACATGAAAACATGGATGTGTATAACATGATGACTCACCTTAAGGATCTCTATCCTGAAATGGTGAGATATGAGAGATATGAGATCTCCAACACATTTTTCGCAACTAATCTAGGAGATTATATGCTAGCTTGGCCTCATGTAGTCAATATTATTATCTATAATGAATTCTTATAAATATTATTGATTAAGTTCTCATATGACTTGCATATAGATCTCATCCTATCATCGCTTCCCAAGACCTTATCTAGCTTTATGGTCAACAAAAATATGAGGAAAAGTTAGAGGAGTATATCGAAACTTATGACCTTAATTTTCTAGGTAGATAAGGATATGGGGCATGGAAAATTCATATTCCTTATGATCAATAAGAAAAGGAAGGACAAGGAAAAGGAGCCAAGTACTTATAAATGGTCTGAAGCCCCTGAGAACCATGCCTCCAAGAAGAAGAAGATCCAGAGGCAGGGAGAGAAATAGGAGGCGGTGTGTTTTGGAAGTGGAAAGAGAGGCCACTAGAAGAGGAACGACACCTAGAAGCATGGGGACGCTAAAGGTGTGTTCTTTATTGAGTGTAATTTTTCCATTTCTACACATTAGGTATTAGTTACAGATTATGGGGATCATATTTGTATTCAAATGAAGGAACCATGTATATTTAAAAATATTTCCGGAGGATAGGTGGATCTTCGAGCATCCAATGGTGTGAGGTTGGATACATTATCCATTGTGTATTACCATATATCATTACCAACTGGGATGATTTTGGTTTTAGATAACTGTTATTATGTTCCTATTGTTACCAAGAACATAATTTTTGTATCATTTTTGGATATGGATGGATTTACTTTCAAGTTTTCAAATAAGGTTTGTTTCTTTTATAAGAACATCATATGTTATGGTATGGAACATTTAAATAATGGTTTGTATGTATTAAATTATGAAGACCAAGTGTTGGTAATCGATAATGAAATAAACTCACATGACTCATATAACACCCAGTTGTGGCATCACCATCGTGGTAATGTAAATGAGAAGCGCTTGACAAAGCTCTTCCAAGATGGTTATTTACACTCTACTAAGATAAAACCACTTGATAGATTTCACTCTTGTTTACAATGTAAAATGACCAAGCTCCCTTTCTTTGGACCGTGTGAAACGGTCACAGATCTTCTAGGATTGGTGTATACAAATGTGTGTGGAACTTTTCTAGTAGAAGTTATAGGTGGATATGCTTAATTTATTACTTCTATTTATGATTTGAGTAGATGTTTCTATATATAATTAATGAGTTATAAGTTAGAGTCCTTATAGGAATTTAGGGAATTAAAGAATAAATTATAGAATCGTCTTGGTAAGAATATATTGAAGCTTCGATCGAATCAAGGTGGGAAATATATGAACCATGATTTCATTGACCTTTTACAGGAGTCTGGGATTCTATCTCAACACACTCCTCCTTATACACCACAGTGTAATGGTGTTAGTGAAAGGAGGAACAACACCTTGTTGGACATGGTGAGGACGATGATGAGTCATTAATATCTTCTATTATCTTTTTGGGGATATTCATTACAAACTACAGCATACACATTAATCTGAGTACCAACTAAGGCGTAAAATGGAATTACCTCCGAGTTATGGAATGGAAAGAAACCCATTTTTTCGCACAAATGTGTATGGGTATATGAGTCATTTGTTAAGGCCTTATCAGGTTTCAAACTAGCACCCTGGGGCACGAGTTTTATCTTTATAAGTTATCCCAAGGAAACTAAAGAATATTACCTATATAACCCTTCAAACAAGAAAGTGACTATCGCTAGACAAGTCGTCTTTCTTGAGAGGGAGCACATCCTCAAAAAGGATATTAGGAGCAAGATTGACTTTGAATAAGTTAATGCTTAAGATACACAAGAGTTAGTACAAGAATAGGTTCTACATGTCCCTGTGGAAGAGGTTCAAGAAACACAAGTACTGTGTAAGATCTCTAGAGAGGTAAGGGAACCAAAGAGATTTGGATTCCTAGTCACTGAGGATGGTGAATCATTATTATTGGACAATGATAAACCTTTCTCCTACAAGGATGTAGTAGAGAGATTAGAAGCTATAAGATGGCTATAAGCTATGAATTCTGAGATGGATTCCATATACCAGAAACAATTCTAGGTTCTAGTTGATGAGCTAGTTGATGTAAAGACTATTGGATGAAAATGGATATTCAAGAGAAATATTGAAATGTAAGGCCATATTATCACCTATAAATCAAGGCTAGTGGCTAAAGGATTCATACAGCGTCAAGTAATTGACTATGATGAAACCTTCTCTCGAGTTTCCATTTTTAAATCCATAAGAATCATACTTTCTATATCATCTTACCATGACTATTAGATTTTTAATATGGATGTAAAAACATCATTCCTTAATGGGAAACTTTAAAAAGATGTCTATATGACACAACCAAAAGGGTTTGTGACACCAGGTGAATCTAAACGAGTTTTCAAGTTGTAGAAATCCATTTATGGATTTAATCAACAATCCTAGTCATGTAACATTTGATTTGATGATTTCATAAATGAATTTGGATTAATTAAGAAATAATGTGAGACATGTGTTTATAAGAGGTTTAATGGGAATGTGGTCATTATCCTAGTAGTATATCTTTACGACATATTACTTATTGGAAATGATGTACTAGTCTTACAGTCAGTTAAGGACTATTTGGACAACTGTTTCTCCATTAAAGAATTAGGTGAAGTAGCATACATTCTAGGGATCAAGATCATTCATGATAGATCCAAGAGTTTGCATGGACTAGGTTAGGGTACATACATTGATCAGATACTAAAGAGATTTAGTATGGAACAATCCAAGAGGGTATTAGTTCTACTGTCACATGCCCTACATATTTCTAATAAGATGTGTCCTCAGACACAACAGGAGAAAGATAGGATGAGTAAGACCTCCTAGGATTTAGATATAGGATCCATCATGTATGACGTGTTATGTACTAGGCCTGATGTTTCTTATACACTGATCATGATAGGAAGATATCCAGAAGATCCAGGAGAACAGCATTGGACTGCTATTAAGACTATCCTTAGGTATCTGAGAAGAACTAAAGATATGTTCCCAGTGTACGGAGAAAACGAGGAGATTTTCATCATAGGGTATACTGATGCTGGTTTTCAGACAGATCAGAATGATCTAAAGTCTCAATCAGTATATGATTTATGTCTCAACAGAGGATCCGTGAGCTAGAAGAGTTGAAAGAAGCCAGTTGTCACAGATTCTAAAGTGTAGTCTGAATATATAGTGTCTTATTATATAGCCACGAAATCCATCTGGATTGGGAACTATTTCCAGGATCTTGATGTGGTTCCAAATAGTAGGCACCCTATCACATTGTATTGTGATAATACTGTAGTGGTGGATCTTGAAAAAGAACCAAGGTTGCATCACCGGATAAAGCACATTCTCTGTAAGTATCACCTCTTGAGGGATTTCAATCAAAGGGGTGAGGTTTTACTGATCATAGTGTCCACATAAGACAACATGGAAGACCCCATGACTAAAGGCCTATCTCAGTAGAAGTATTAATATCATGCGAGAGCTATAAGGTTAAAGGTTTTTAGCAGTTGGCTCTAGTCCAAGTGGGATTCTGTTGGATTTGGTGGCCAAGAACTAACTACTTTGTACTTTATGATACACTTTCATTCATGGGTTTGAATATTAATAAATACCTTCTCACATACTGATTGTTCTTCTATGTGAAAATGCATCTGATAATTTCCTAAGGATAGTTGTTGCACTAAAGGGTCAGAGTGGATCCCTGCTATGATGAGAACCTGAAAGTGCCAGAACACTATTCTTGAATATATGTTCTATGGTCAGATGATGTTATTTGACGGACAAAAATAATACAGGCCATTAGGGGTGAGGTATCATAAAACAATAAGGAACCTTCTTATGGTTTGTTCCCTTGGTAATATCTAGGAGTATATTATGAGAATGAGACCTGCTAGTTGGAAAACCACATTTCCTAGTGTCATTTGATTTTCCTATCCGTGGACATGTGTAATGGTCCTTTGACTTTAAGGTTATTATTGATGGGTATTAAAACTCACGCATTTAGATGTATTGACAAAAAATGTGACAACACACTGTTCTCAGTGAGGTAGGATATGTTGGGTGCGTCATGGGTAATACTTCATTAATAGATAATGTGGGAAATGATTTTTCCCTTCTCTTCCATAATGTAAGTTGATATCTCAATCCCTTTAATGGAATTGATATAGCCTAAATAAATCAATGGCCATGGTAAGGAATGGGAAAAGTTCAATTCTATAAAGTCAAAGATATAATAATTGAGCACATGGGTTGATGAAACTATCCTGAAACCCGATTGATTGGAGATATCATGTCAACTGGATTACATAACACGGTAAGCGTTCATAAAAGATGACATGTCATTATGTCATTCACTTCTTTCTCTATGGATCGGTTGGTGTGTTTCTAGATGATAATCTTTGAATTTAGGTAGGCTCCACATAATGCCACTAAGAATGAGTCCTAGAGGGTCACACAATAAGTGTGTCCAAGTATCTTAGTAAAATATTCATTTAACAAGTTGCATAAAGATTATTCATGATTTTGGTTTAATAATTATTCAAGGATTCCTGATCGAATTTATTTCGACACTAGTTATTCAAGAGAATATATTGTTGGATAAATAATATATTTATTAGTGAGTAATGAAGTAATATTTATTTAAGAAATAAATATTCATTATTAAAGGTCTAATAAATGTGGTGGAGGAAATAAATAAAATGGAAAAAAAATACCCACTGTGTATATTAATATACATGTCGTGTAGTTTTTTTCTGGGAGTTGTGAGAAATAATATTATTTATTTAATTAAATAATATTAGGTGTAATTTTTTAGGAACATGTCAAGTGATAATAATATTCAACAGTTATTATTAGATATGGGGTCTTACTAAGAATTAAATGAAATGAATAAATGATTTCTGGTAATGAATTATTTTTATTGTTCTAAGTAATAAAATTCCAATTACATTATTCTCATTAAACTAGCCATTTTTCTGGGTTGTGCACAACTGGTCTAGAGAAAGCTCTCAAACCAAGAGAGAATCATTTTCCTCCTTGAATGCTCTAATTTTATGAGAGAGATCATCCTCCACCGGATCAAGGAGAGAACTTTGAAAGCATCTCTCCATGTGATGAAAGGTGGACATCGTAAGCGGAGGCTCTTCCGTGCTAGAACCTGGAGATCCTTTTGGCAACATCCAAAGATACATGGAGCATGTGTGGATCACCAATATAAGAAGCCTACACTTGTCTTCTATGACACAATGATAGATCACATCATATCCTGGATGAAAACATCAACGAAGAGAGAATTCCATCATGGTAATTCTTGTATTTTAATTATGTTAATTATAACCAACATATGATGATCCTCTCTTGGGTTATAGGACTCCCTTATTTTCTTTCGTTCTTCATTCTATTCTGAAGATATGGATTTTTATCATCATGATAGATCTCATATTGATCATTTTTAATGGAAAAAATTAATGTTGGTTACACCCATCCACATGATTCTACTGCTCCCGGAACCTCCAAGTGGAATCAGAGGGGTCATATCATTTATTATAATTTTTTATTTATTTTTGATTATTTATGTCTTTAATAATTTAGTCATTTCAATTAAATTTAATCATTATAAAAATCTAAATCTCGAGATCTGTTCCTCCTCCATCATTTATCATTCACCTTACTGAAATAATTTTTTTATTAATTTTGATTATAATAAAACATAGGATCTCATCTGTTAGTCACAAAGGAGCATGGCTGTACAACACCAGAACACGTGGCGTATATTCAGAAGTACACGTCGTGTATCAAGTTTCAATGCCCCAGAACTGGTCCTCCAAACCAAGTCATGTGTTAGAGTTTATCTAATTATTAAATGACTATGTGTGTTGACCAGGAATATATGGAACACGGTTTCCGGATTACACACCATGTGTCCCATTAGACACGGCATGTAATCCCTTAGGGTTTGGGTTGGATCAAGTACCACGTACATGGATTTCCCAGCTGGAAACTGTGTAACGTAGATACTACATGGAGTGTGACCCACTGTACATGTCGTGTACTCTAAAGATTTATGAAGTACATTCACGCATCGTATCCCTAAGCGTGTAATTCGAATGGATGGTGAACGATAGTACACACCATGTAGTTGTAACTACACACCGTGTACTCATCCAAATTACGCGAATTTATTAAAATTTATTATTATATTATACAAACCTTTGAGACGTGTACCATGGTGCGGGTGTAAAGATGAGAAACAACATGTGATAAGTGTTTTACATATTTGTGTTTATTTTAACATCTGCATAATGTTCATTTCTAATCATTGGGTACTTATTAACGGGAATTCATAGGTTTTCCTCCAAGGTACAAGTTATGTAAAAAGATAATTTTAAATAAATTTATTTTTTAAAAATTATGATATATGAGAATCTCAAAGAAATTCAAAAAAGGGTTTAAGATAAAAAAATAAAATAATTAAAGATAATTAATTGATACGAGGATGATTTATCTTAAACAAGAATGATTAAAGATTTGAATGCTAGTTTTATTTATGTGGAAATATTGTTTCATGTATGGATGATAATGAGATATACCAAGACCTTTTTATGTGTAAGGTTTATTTTAATTTATTTATTTAAGTTAATTTTTTGTCCTGCGAGCCTTCTCATCATTAATATGTAAGGCCTACATGCCAAAGGTTTATTTTATGTAGAACCATGTTTTACCCATCACATGTGAGTGAGATAAAGGCCAGTTTAATAGATGGATCCTATTCTAGTGGAGAGGGCTCAAGTTAGGATCCAAGGTGAAAGTAATACCAATGATATACAAAGGTGGATAGTTGGAAAGCTGTAAACACGAACCCAAAAGGTTCAGGGTTTTTCCCCCCTAGGTCTTGGGTTAGTTTATCAACCACTAGATAAACTAACCAATAGAAAAATCTCATGATCATACCATTTATTTTATTTATGTCAGTTTCATAGTTTATTTATTGTGGGTGTGTGGTCACAATAACACAATTAATGAATTAAACAAGCATGCAAGATAGAACTAAAATAAGATCGGCTTATGTGTAAATATTATCTTAGAAATGGTTAATCACTTAAGTATATCTCACTGAATATTAACAAGCATGTAATAAAGATAATAAAATGAAAATTTATGTATAAGGATAAATTCCCTCAATGAAATATTATGTCGTTATATCCTTTAATAATCTTGGTTAGAATCAAACCATAGTTCAAAGTGCTTGACCAACACTAGTTGAGGTGATTTTAATTATCGAGGAATTATAATTAAAGTTTTTGGGTTGAATTAACTAGGTTCACATAACGGGTTAACTACAACAGTAGGACTTGGTGTGACCAAGAGGCAAAGGTTGAGGAAATCCAAAATAAAAGGTTTTTAAGATTGGGGATTCCACTCAACCGATCAAGGAGATACGAGTTAATGCAGTTTGAATTTTGAATTCCTACCTAAAACGTTCCAAGTTGATTAACCAACCCTAGTTGGGGTAATTAGAAGGGAAATATGGATCTTTTCCACTACAATATTTAGGAAACCTAATATTCCGAAGTTAATGGTGATGGATATTGGATTTCGAAAAAATAGTGGGAGACTAATAAGTATTAATTTAATTATTTTTCTCAGTTTTTATCATGATAAAGTTCTAAATTTTTCATCATATTAATTTGTAGAAACAGAAAAAAATTAATTGAAACATATCATTACAAACCATAATCGATAAGAAAAACCTTCTCACTAGATACAATTTCTAGGAGTAGTAGAGGCGTTTACACATTATCCTTCACCGTGAGATGAAATTGTTTGTGTTGGAAGAGCCTGATCTAGTTGTTCCTGGAAAAGATTCCAGTGATGAGGAACTATATATCTATATGAAACATATAGATGATGCCACAGATGTCCAATTTTTCATACTACTAGCCATATCTAATGAGCTATTGAAGAAACATGAAAACATGGACATGTACAAAATAATGTCTCACCTTAAAGATCTCTATTAAGAAAAGGTGAGACAAGAGAGATATGAGATCTCAAACTCTTTGTTCACAACTAAGCTTGGATAGTATGCACCATCTGTACCTCGAGTAGTCAGGATTATTGGCTATATTGAATGCCTGAAAATATTAGGAATTAAGTTCCCAGATGATTTTCATATAAATCTCATCCTTTCATCACTACCCAAGACCTTCTATAGCTTTATTTTCAACTACAACGTGAGAAATGATGAGAAGAGTCTATAAGAACATTAAACCATAATTCTACAGGTAGATAATGATATGGGGAATGACAAGTCCATAGTTGTTATGGTTAATAAGAAAAGCAAGGACAATGTAAAGGGGAAAAGTAGTTATAAACGGTCTGAAGCCCCTGATCACTATCCCTATAATAAGGGGAAGATCCAGAGGTAGGGCAAGGAATGGGAGGCGGCGTGCTTTTCATGTGTCAATCTAGGACACTGGAAGAGGAATTTCACCTAGAATCATGGGGATGATAAAGGTGCATTCGTTATCAAGTTTAATCTTTCCATTTATACACAATAGGTGTTAGATACAGCTTGTGGGGTTCACATTTGTATTCAAATGCATGAACCAATTATATTTAGAAATATTACTAGAGGATAGGTTGATCTTCGAGCTTCTATTGGCATGAGGCTGGCTATATTTCCCATTGGGGTTTACCACCTCTCATTACCAACTTTGATTCTTTTGGTTTTACAAAACTGTTATTATGTTCCTAGTTTTACCAAGAACATAATTCTTGTATCATTTTTGGATTTGGATGGATTTATTCTCATGTTTAGAAATAAGGGTTGTTTCTTTTGTAAGAACAAAATATGTTATGGTATGGTTCATGTAAATAATGGTTTTATGTTTAATATATGAAAACAATGTTTTGGAAATCGATAACCAAACAAACTCACATGACTCATACAACACTGAGTTGTGGCATCACTGTCTTGGTCATGTAAACAAGAATCACTTGAAAAATCTCTTCCATGATGTTTATTTAGACTCTTATGAGATAAAACCACTTGATATATATCACACTTGTTTGCAAGGTGAAATGAAAAAGTAACCATCCGGTGGACATGGTGAAAGGGCCACAGAGCTTCGACGATTGGTGCACATGGATGTGTGTGGACTATTTCCAGTAGAATCTAGAGGTCGATATTCTTACTTTATTACTTTTACTAATGATTTGAGTAGATATTTTTATATATAATTAATGAGTTACAAGTTAGAGTTCTTGGTGAAATTTAAGGAATTCAAGTATAAAGTAGATAATCGTCTTGTTAAGAAGATAAAGAAGCATTGATTGGATTGGGGTAAAGAATATCTGAACCATGAGTTCATTAACCTTTTACGGGAGTCTAGGATTCTTTCTCAACTCACTCCTCCTTATACACCATAATGGAACGGTTTTAGTGAAAGGAGTAACCGCACCTTGTTGGACATGGTGAGGTTGATGATGAGTCATGCAGATCTTTCATTATCCATTTGGGGATATGAATTACAAAATGAAGCATACACATTAAACCGAGTTCCAACTAAGGTAGAAAATGGAATTCCCTCCGAGTTATGGAATGAAAGGAAACTCATTTTTTCACAAACACGTTTATGGGAATGCAAGGCATTGGTTACGGCCTTATCAATAAACAAACTAGAACCCTAGGGAACATGGTGTATCTTTATACGATATCCCAAGGAAAAAAGGATATTACCTATATAACCATTTATAGAATAAAATGACTATTACTAGACAAGTCATCTTTATTGAGAGAGAGCACATCCTCAAAAAGGATAGTGGGAGAAAGATTGACTTCAAAAAAAGTGATTCTCAAGATACACAAGAGTTGGTACATGAACAAGTTCCATAGGTCCCTGTGGAAGAGGTTCTAGAAACACAAGTACGGCATAGTATCTTAAGAGAGTTAAGGGAACTAGAGATAATTGTTTTCCTAGTCACTGAGGATTGTGAATCATTATTATAATGACCCAGGTATTTATAGAATAATACTTTTTGATTTCTATTAATAATTATGAATAAGATATTATTTTTATATTAAATGGGATTCTATTTTCAATATAGTACCCAATATTAAACAACGGGTTTCTTGGAAATCTTACATTTCACACAACTTTAAGTTATACCAAAAAATAATATAATATTTTTATTATTTTAAATGGTAGTTAACTCCTAGCCGTTGTATTGGAAAGAATTAACAGAACTAACTATAATATGATTGTACATGTTTTTTATGGGTTTTCACATTTATCCAATAAATTTTAGATGCTTAAAATACGAAGGAATTTTATTTTAAGCATGAAATAGTTTGATTTTATTTAAAAGGTAGATTTTCCACCTTTTGATGGAGAACCCTTTTTAAATATAGTATTTTTTTTCTTTTATATGTTCTATTTGACAAAATAATATTCTTATTTAGAAGTGTGAAATAAAAATTTAATTTGGATGAGATTTTTGTATTTTTCTGATAAAGTTCATTTTTTAATGAATAATGAAAAATATCTCATTTTAATTTAAAACTTCATTTTAATATAATTTATTAATATAGTTATATTATACTTTTAATTGGTTTTAAAGTGTAATTGGATTATATTTATATCATTTAATCAAATTTTGGTCATTTTAAGTCATTTTACTTTGTAATTGGACATAAACACACATTAATCATTTGATAGTTTTTACTTATTAAAAACATGCTTTTTGGTTTTGACAATGGGAATTAATTTTAAATTAATTTCTAAAACTTATTTGCTTTGAATTTGGAAAAATGGATTCCTTATTTGGAATAAAAATGTCAATATTGTAAAAATAGGTATGTTTTATTTTTATACATTATGAATAGTAGCTTCTGTAAATATTTTACTTACCGTGGTTATAGGGTAAATCTGGTAAATAAGGGTAAAAAATAATATTATAATAGTATTAAATTACCATAAACATGTCCTAACATTATTGGATGATATATTTCTGACCAGGGGCATCCTTGGGTATATTTTAGGATCCCATGGAGCAACTTGTGTGTGAAAATGATATTTAATTACTTTTAATTTAAAGTTAAGGAAAATATAACCTAAACATGTATCTTTTAGTAAAAAAATTATATGGAGGTATATAAGTTACCTTTTTGACTATAAATATTAATTACAAATCTAAAATGGTTTCCTACATCATGTTATTTTATTTATAATTTTTATAAATCAAATAAATAAATATATTTATGACGCAATGATGATGTAGTGATTACCTTATTAAAGAAAGATTTAAATAAATGAGATTATAAATATAAAAATAAATTTATATTGAAACTTTTTATGGCATAAAATAATTTTAGGAATTTTTATTACTTATTATATTTGAATTAATGAGGTTTTTTTGAAATAATAAAGTTGTTATGGATTTTTTAAAAATTCGTGATATGAATAATATAAACATTGACATAAATGAGTTTTTAAAACAAATACTATTTTATTAAATGATATAAGAGTCCTAAAAATCTAATATTTGTAAAAATGACTTATATAATTTTTTAAATGTCATTACATAACCATGTGAAGTTATATTGTCATTTTATGGTAACTATATTAACAATATAGTATGAATGTATAAGAATACATGGTAAGAGTCAAATAAGTTAACTAAGGGTTAAAGATAAATTATAAGGTTAAATTTGAAACCAAAACTTGTCAAAAAAATATTTGTTGAGAGTATTGAGAACAATAATCATCTTTTATTCGAATTAAATTAGTTTGGGACCTTTTGAAATCTAAATTCAGTTTATAATAAAAGATTCTTTCAAGACATTCCAAAAGTGCCCCTCCTCGCTCTTATAAAAGGCAACCACCTCTAACCCTTACTCGCACATATCAAGCCACCTTGGCTCATCCAAACACTAAAAAAAATAAGCTCCAAACTTCCATATCTTCCTCATAAAATCATTATCTTGGGAAAAAGCAATTACATAAGGCCTTTTAGCTTAAATCAAAAGGAGTTACCCGATTTGAGGTAATGTCTTTTCTCAAGATTCTTTCCTTTATTTTCATTATCCATCCCCCTAAACTCTCTTTATTACTTTATTTTATAAAAAAAACCAGTATATTAAATATTCTAAGATTTTTTTATGATAAGTATTCGAACTAAACTTACACACACATCCATAAAATGGATACGAACATATTGTTTCTTTGTACGGAGAACTACTGCCTCATGAAATGATGATTGTTCGATTTTCACCTACCACCTCTCATGGTGGCCATTATGATGGAACTGTATTTATATATGATATATATTATATTTATATTGTCTTTTTTCTTCAAAATTTTATTTACATAAAATATTTATGCTTTCCACAATGTGTAAATATGATAATTTCATTTGAGGAAGTCCAGACTACCGCCCCCTCAAAGTGAGATGACTTGTTTATTCCATACCTGAAACATAAAAAGGATGGAGGTAATGAAATTATATAACATATATATCATATTATATTATACAATAATTATAACATACCTATGTATCATTTAGTTTTAATTCCTTTAAAAATGAAAAAAAAATGAAAGTAGCGTTCATGTGTACGTACGACTTACCGTCTCCATGAACGGAGCATTTCATTTCTTATCTCAAAATGTTATAAACTATTATAAGTACATATATAATGGATATATATGATATATATGATATTTAAATCATTAATATAATTCTTGAGATAATGTAATTTTGACCTCATGGACAATTTTAAATTATAACAAGTTCATTTTTTACTCAAGTACTGAATATCAACAAAATGACCGATATTAACTTAAATAATTATGTAATTTTTATAACATGGTAATAAGTGATATAAAATGAACTATAAACTTGTAAAAATTTATTAATCAATTAGAAATTAACTTTAGTTTATTATTCAGGAAGAACAAAAAACATATGTGATGAATCGGACACAAGTTAAGGGAACCTTTCACCCTCCTCTTTTAGTAAAAGAATTTTTTATTTTATGTATTTAAATTTCCATTTTAATATGTTGGGATATGTTCTTATATATCATTATTTCTGTACATATTATTTACATGTGATGAGAGACCCATTTCACTCTCATCAACTCATTTTCTGAATTTTTAGGTGACGCTGCTACACTGTCGAACTATTGTAAGGGAACTTCTTAACCCAATTTCTATTCTTTGGGTTAATATTCTACTTCGGGATTATTTAATGATATTATTAATTGAGAAATTAATTTTAATATCTCATTTAGTATTTATAATTGATTTATATGGTGTGTATACTTCCGTCTGACATATTATATCATGAATATTCTTATTCTCATGATATTATAAGTTTTATTCGATATTATTCTTTAATTATTTTTATTCAAGTATTTATCAAGTGGTAAGGGAATCTTTAAATAAAAAATAATTTTAAATGTTTTAAAGATTTATTTTTATAAATCTTTCAAACTAAAGTCCATGTTTTTAAAAATGGTTTTAAGGATTTATTTATATGGATATTAATATTTTAAAATGATATTCTTTTAAAAGTTTAAAAGTGGTATGGGACACTTTGATTCAAAAATATTCTTTTTAAATGTTTTAAAAGTGTTTTTTTATGAGTTGATTATTTCAATATCTTGAACTGATATATTATGATTGAAATGTTGAAATTTTATATTTTATTTATGCTTGTTTTATGTGATATGATTATGTAATGGTACTTGGACATTTCATGGTAGGTTATGTGTTAAACCAAATACGGGTGGTTCTGTGACAAACCTAGGGCGGGTGATCCTGAGATAGATCTCCAATTAATTGGGTAACATGATATAGGTAAATGTTAATGTTTCTCATAAGATATTAATGGAATATACTATGATGGGTATTCCAAATGTAACTCCCTATGTAACTGTGAAAGCTACAATGTAAGTATGTTATAGATGCCACAAGTTACCTTTATGATTTATGAGTTCAATGTATTATTCATAAATCTTATGATTTCATGAGTTATGTTAAAGATATTATGTTTTATGATTGATAAGTATGATTTCGTTTATTTTTATGTATTGATGGACTAATGTTTTATTTCCTTATTTTATAACCCTTACTGAGTATTTTATGCTCATCCCATGTTTTTGAAATGTTTTTCATAGGTTATAAGGAATGGTAAGAGAAAGAAAGTATTCAAGAAGATTTATATCAAGAAAAGAAATATTATTTTATTTAATGAGTTTTATTATTGTGAAAAAATTTGGATAGAGTAGAAGTGTATACTTTGTAATTTTTGAGATGTAAAATAATAGTTACTGAATAATTCTCAAAAACTCTAACCCTGAAAAGATCCTTAATGTGAATTCTTGACATAACTCAAGACTATGTAATTTTTAAGGCTGGGACCTTACAATTATTGTTGGAAAATGGTGAAATTTTCTCTTACAATGAAGAAATAGAGAGTTCAGAAGCTGTAAGATGGCTAGAAGATATGAATTCTGAGATGGATTCCACGTATCAAAACCAAGTCTGGGTTCTGGTTGATGAGCCAGTTGATGTAAATATTGTTGAATGAAAATGGGTATTCAATAGAAATCAAGTCATGAAAGGTCAAGTTAGCACCTATAAAGAAAGGCTAGTGTCTAAAGGATTGATACAGTGTCAAGTAATTGACTATAATGAAACCTTCTCTCCAGTTTCCATGTTTAAATCCATAAGAATCATACTTTCCATAGCAACTTACAATGACTATGATATTTGAAATATGGATGTAAAAATAGAATTCCTTCTCAGGAACCTTCTGGAAGATGTATATATGACACAACCATAAGGGTCTGTGATAGCAGATGAAGACAAATGCATTTGCAAGTTGCAGAAATCCATTTATAGAGTAAAGAAACCATCCAAGTCAAGGAACATTCGATTTTATGAAGCTATAAAGTAATTTGGATTCATTAAGAAATAATGTGAACCATGTGTTTATAATAAATTTAATGGGTATTTGGTCATTATTCTAGTAGTATATGTTGATGACATATTACTTTTTGGAAACAATGTACCAGTCTTACAGTCAGTTAATTACTGGTTGGACAATTGTTTCTCCATGAAATACTTAGGTGAAGTATCCTAAATTCTCGGGATCAAGATCATTCATGATAGATCCAAGAGACTACATGGACTAAGTCATGGTACATACATTTACCAAATAATAAAGAGATTTAGTATGGAACAATCCAAGAGGGGATTGGTTGTAGTGTCACATGGCCTACATCTTTCTAAAAAAATGTGTCCTCAGACACAATAGGAGAAAGATATGATGAGTAAGCTCACATATGCTTTAGTTATAGGATCCATCATGTATTCCATGTTATGTACCATGCTTGATGTTGCCTATCCAGTGATCATGGTATACATATATCCAGAAGATACAGGATAACAACATTGGACTGCTGGTAAGACCATACTTAAGTATTTGAGAAGAACTAAGGATATGTTCTTTGTGTATGGAGGATACGAGGATCTTGTCCTTAGACGGTATACTAATTCTAGTTTTCAGATAGATCAAAATGATCTAAAGTTGCAATTAGGATATGTTTTCTATCTCAACGGTGGATCTCTGAGCTAGAAGAGTTCAAAGCATCCAGTTGTCACTAATTCTACAAAAGAGTCTGAATATATATTGGATTACAATTCAGCCAAGGAATCCATCTGGATTCGGAAAATTGTCCTAGAGTATGATGTGGTTTTTAGAAGTAGATACCATATCACATTGTATTGTGATAATACTTAGTAGTGGCTTTAGAAAAATAACCATGGTCACATCAACAGACAAAACACATTCTTCGAAAGTATCACCTATTGTGGGATTTCTATCAAAGGGGTGAACTTGTGGTGAGAAGAGTGTCCACGGAAGAGAACGTGGAAGACCCCATGACTAAATTCATATCTCAGTAGAAGCATAAATATCATGTGAGAGCATTCAGTTTAAATTTTGTTAGCAGTTGGATCTAGTCCAAGTGGAAGTCTGTTGGAGTCGGTGGCCTAGAACCAACTACATTGTACTTTATGATAAACATTAATTCATGGATTTTAATATTAATAAATAACTTATCACATATTGATTGTTCTTTTACATTACAGTTCATGTGATAATGTCATAAGGATAATTGTTTCAATAAAGGATCATAGCATATCCATGCTAGGATGAGTACCCAGAAGTTCCATAACACTATTATTGAATATATGTTCTATGTCTGGATGATGTTATTTGAGGGAAACAAATAATACAGGCCATTGAGGGTGAGGAATCATAAAACGTTGAGGTACCTTCTCATAGTGTGTACCCTCGGTAATATCCGGGTGGATATTATGAGAACGAGACCCGCCAGTAAAAAATCCAAATTTCAAAGTGTCATTGGATGTTCCTATCTACAGATGTGTGTATTGTTCCTTAGACTTTATGATTATTATTTATGGGAATTACAACTCAAGGAGTTAGATGTATTAACGAAAACTATGATGAAACATTGTTCATAGTGATGTGGGATATGTTGGGTGCATCATGAGTAATACTTCATTAATAGATAATGCAAGAAAGGATTTTTCCCTTCTGTTCCATAACGAAAGTTGATATATTAGGCCCTTTGATGGAATTGATATAGCCTAAATAAATCCATATACATGGTAAGGAATGGAAAAGTTAAATTCCAATAATTCAAAGAAAGAATAATCAAGAACATGGGTTGATGGCACTATCATGCAACCCTCTTGATTAGAGATATCGTGACAAAGGGATTAAATTACATGGTAAGCGTTTGTAGGAGGTGACATGTCAGTTTGGCATTAACTTCTTTCTTTTTGGATGCCTTGGTGTGTTTCTAGATGCTAACCTTGGACTTTAAACAGGATCTACCTAATGCCACTGAGAAAGAGGCCTATATGGTAAGACACTAAGTGTGTCTAAGTATATCACCTAAATATTCATTTAAAAAGCTTAATAAAGATTATTCTAGATTGTGATCTAATAATTATTCAAGTATGTATGATCACATTTATTTTGACACAAGATATTTGAGAGAATTTATTCTGGGAGAAATTATATATCTATTATCGAGTAATGAAGTGATATTTATTTAAGAAATAAATAGTCATTTTCAAGGTCAAATAAATGTGGTGGAGGAAATAAATAAAATTGAAAAACAAAAATACACACTGTGTATATTAATATACATTCCGTGTAGTTTTTTCTTGGGGTTTATGAAAAATAATATTACTTATTTAATTAAATAATATTAGTTGTAATTCTATGGGTGAATTTCAAGTGATAATAATAGTCAACTGTTATTATTAAACATAGGGCCTTACTAAGAATTTAATGAAATGAATAAATGATTTCGGGTAATTAATTCATTTTATTATTATAATTAATAAAATCCGAATTACATTATTCTCATTAGACTAGCCATTTTTTTATGGTTAAGCACAATGGATATAGAGAAATCTCTCAAGCCAAGAGATAATTATTTTCCTCCAAGAATTCTCTCAAGTTACGAGAGAGATCCTCCTCCACCAGATCAGGGAGAGCGCTTTGGAAGCGGCTCTCAATGCGATCAAAGGTGGACATCGCAAGCGGATGCTCTTCTATTCTAACACCTGGAGATCCCTTCAGCAACATCCAAAGATACATGGAGCACCTGTGGATCACCTCTATAGGAAGCCTACAATTGGATTCTATGACGCAATGAAAGATCACATTAGATCGTGACTAGAAAGTTTAATGAAGAGAGAATTACATCAAGGTAATTCTTGTCTATTAATTAAATTAATTACAACCAACATATGATGATCCTCTCTAGGGTTCTAGGACTGCACTCTTTTCTTTCTTTCTTCATTCTATTCCAAAGATCCCGTGTTTTATCATTCTGAAGGATCTCAGATTGACCGTTGTTAATAGAAAAATTAAAGTTTGGTACACCCATCCACGCGCTTCCACTGTTCCTGGAACCTACAATTCCAAAATGGTGTTTCGTAGAGACTCAGTGTTTCATGAATTCAATATTAAATTTATTTTTAAATTGGGTTTTTACAATGATAATGTTTTTTAAATGAGTTTTTCAATTCAAATTAACATTATTATGTAATATATCCAAAATGTAGTAATTATAAATGAAAATTAACCTTTAATTTTACATATTTGAAAATTGAAATATTTTTATTTTTGGTCTCTCAAAATAAATTTGATCCCCTCTTAGAAAATATTAATAATTAAATAAATTTAAAATTCAATATAATATAAAAATTTATCTCGAAATTGAAACTTTCATTTCGAGTACATTCTTAATATTATTTCACACTTTTCCATGGATAGAGTATAACCGATAATGTTTTTTATCCCTTTTACATTAAACACCTAAAATATAATGGCCAATGATGTAAAAGAAAAATTAATGTTAGTGGTTATTATATTAAAAAATATATAACCCTTTCTGGGATAAATGTTTCATAATCTTGAATATAATGAAACATACAACACTGAATAATTACATCCTTTTGAAATATTTTATCATTATAAACTATTCTTTATGTTTTAGTCATTATCCTCACTCCATGTGAAATGAACTGTGGGTCCATAAATCCATATACATCTGTATTTCCATTCTCCTTACACATTGTATTACGATACCTAATACAAAACAAGCATACGTATAAATTTTCAATAAATTAAAAGTATGTAAATATTTATGTTAAGGATTGCAAGAAAAAAAATCATTTTTTTGATGCCAAACTGATATCTTGTTGCAAGCTCCATTATATAATTTTTTAAAAGTACCATATTCATTTAATTCCCAAAAACATTATCTTCTGTTAGATTCTCATAAACACCTAACAACTAATTTGAATATATTGACACTCTATCACGACTACAAGAATTAGTATCTGAAGTCATAAAACATTGTATTTGTTGTTGACTATACATATTACTTTACCTTTAAAGTATTATTATAAAAAAAAGATAAATATATAATCTTTAAAATGATAAAACAAATTTAATACCAAAATGAAATATAAGATAAATATACACTTACCACTATGGTAATATGTCACAGAAGTCTAAATGGCCAAACTAGAAAGTAGTAGATAATTTTTACAACTTTACTCACCTTATCTATTGGTAATAGTACTCCATCTGATATATCTATAATATCCTATATAGTGATCCTATGATTATTTATCTCTAATTCTTTTGATGAATGGTATCTCCTAAAAAATATCATTCCATATGCAACAATATGATATTGTGGATCATCAATATATAACGCACAATAAGGTGGGAAGCTATGGAGGAGGGGTGTAGTAGTAGGATAAGGTGTGTGGTCTATAGGTGGAGGTGTAGGAGTGGGAGTTTCAAACATATGTGGAGAAGTTGGAGCTACTGGCGGAGGTGGATGATAATTTTGAACTATCCTTGCATGTCTGCCAACATCTACTATACCAATTATTTCATCCTATCATCCATCGTCACAATAATATCGTGAACCTAAACCTCCAACTATTCTATTATTTTTTTATAAACACCATCCATTACAGTATCTAAAGAACATGGAAATGATTTTTTCACTGATACACTCATAGGATATCCTCGTACATGACCTAATGGTTCAATATTTCAAAATTTTCTTCCTAAAATGTCTTTCTTTCCCTTATCTAAGAACACCATCAGTGTGCTCTTCTCCTCAAGAGAATCCTTTTTGAATTATTTTCAAAATTCTGTAAGGAATAAAAATTTATATATAATTTAATTAACCTAAATAAATAAATAATTTAATCATCTTACAGTCCTATAATCTAAAACCCTGAACTCTTCCATGAGATATTGTCCTTTTTTCTCATCTAATCCCTCTTCAATTTTTCATTTCTAGATGGGTGGAATATAGGGGAAAACATTGTAGAGCTTGGAGACTCAACTATTAGTTTTTGAAATAATTCAGTCATCATGTTTTCTTCTAAGAATGTATACCCTCCCCAATATAAAGTATGTGGGTATATATTTTTAGATTGGATATATTGTTGATATCTCCCTGATTACTTTAAATTAAGAATAGATAAATTAGTAATAAATCATTAATAACATCATTAATATAAAAAAACTTCTAAAATATAACATTTCACTTACCAAAAATGATTCATTTCTTCTACTTTAAAAAATCACTTCAATATATCTTCTTCTATAAAGGGATATATGTCACATGGATTATGATGTTTCCTATGAACAAAAATGAAATCTGATATGATGGTTGATTTTAAATCCCTCCATCTCCTACCAACCATTGATAATAATTTCCTCATGAATCCTTCAGTGTTATATCATAAGTATTCTGCTAATAAAGTGGAAAACATATATTACTATAAACATTTAAAGATCACTAAAATAATAAAAAATGAGCTTACTAAAATGGTTTCTCACAAATGATAGAGTGTCAATATTTCAACACTTCTCCAATAATTAATTAAAATACTAACTTTTATTTTAACCTGAAATGATATAAAACTCTTGAATAGTTTTGAATTAGAACCTCTTGGAATATCATTCCCATCAATATCTACCATTATCCTCTAGTCCTGAAAATGGGAAACTGATAATTTTGGTAAATCTATTATTCCACATTTACCAGTACTCAAACTATTCCTTGTCACTATGGGATTAGATATATCTTATAAAGAAGGATGGGGCTCGTCAGGAAGATCATGTACATGTTCCTTCCTTGAGGTATAAGTATGATTATCTCCAAAGTTATGTGGTGGATAAGTTGATTAATCTATCATTATACTAAAAATCAATACAACGAACAATTAATGAAAAAATATAAAAATTAAACTATTAAAATACAAATGTAAATAAAAAATAAATTATTATAAAAAAATAACATAAACTAAATTACACATAACCCATTTTTAATCATATTTATTATAGTTCACATAAATACTAATGATTAATGAGTTATGAAATGTCATGTAAAGGAATGAAAAAAAATCCAAAAATTGTGTGTGAATAGTATAAATGCTCCCATATAATAAATCCTCTCTTACACAAAAAGGAATATTTTTTTCAATATGTTATTATAAAAAAAAATTCATTTAACATATTAGATTTAAAATAATTTTATTTGAATGAAATAAATTATTAGATATGTTACGTATGGGTAAATATGGTAAACTAAACTAAACTAAACTAATATAAATAGATAATTTAAATTATTAGGTAAAGTAAATTTTTAATAAATAAAATAAATTAAAATTAAAATATCTAACATTTTATGAAATTTGGAAAAGTACATGTGAAATAAATATATGTTACGACCTGAAATGTTAGGAATTTACTAAATGATTGTTTTACCAAATTCCTTCATCATGATAATTATATATGTCATAGACCATGTCTACGACATTCCAAATGGTATTATTTGTGAGTTTTTCCATGGAAGTAGGGATCTCGCATAAATTAGTATCTTCATCACTTTTATCATCACCAACAAACTCTTTTTTTCTTGCAAAAAATAGAGAACTACATATCAGATTGATCAGGAACACAATTTGTTTTCATGTGTTCCCATTACAATAGGATCATCTGTTTATTCTAATTTATTCAGATTAACAAGTTTCATTCAAAATTCATCATTTCTTACACTATTGTTACTGATAAACCATTTTCATTTAAACAATGGAACTTTGAATTTAATGTAATTAACCTCCCGTATTTCATCATTGAATCCATAATATACACTAGATGTGGAAATTGGATCTTTGTCTTTAGAACATGAAAAATTCATTTCTTCTCCAAACACTAATACACTATTATTCAGAACTACACTTCTATTGTCCTGATCCTTCATATTAAATATAAAATAATTAATGTCATACCTAGACCATGTTGTCAAATTTAAACTCAGACCACCCACTAACCATCTCAATGTTTTTGATGCATCTAATTTACCAATAATGGTGCCTTTAAACCATTGAAAAAAATATTTTTTTATGCTCATTCAAAATCCACAAATCATTATTGTTTGGATAGAATTGTTTTAGCACATTAATATGAAATTTTATATATAGTTGATAATAATCTATGTTATTCAATATGTATAAATGTACCTTCTTTATATGTTCACCTATAAAATATTTGACTTTCAAGCCATGAATCCACTTTCCATCATAATTAACTTGTTCATGGAGAGATGGAGGCAACCCAATGTGCTCCACTATATAAAAGTAGCTTTTCAAAAACTCCGCAACCTCCTTATAGATTTACTTCTCAACAATTTATTATTTAGGTCGATATGGATTCTTAACATACACCTTAAATATATTTATATACCATTCAAAAGTATACATCCAACATAGATATACAGGCCCCAAAATCATTATTTCTCATCCAAAATCAATAATTAAATGCACCCTGATATCAAAAAATGATAGAGAAAAATACATTTCCTTTTGAAAATGTTTAGAAATTTCTTTGTTTTATAAATGTTACAAAGAATTTAGATCATTCACCGTATTAAAAATTGAATTGAAAGAAATAACACACCTTTGTGATAGTCATTCCAACACAGATGGGAAATATTCCACACAATGCAAGTGGTAGGAGTTGTTGCATCATGATGTGACAAAAATTATATTTCATACCTATCAACTTCAAATCGTTTATAGACACAAAATTTTATACATTCAAAGAATAAACCTACAAAACATTAATATCATGAAGATACTAACAAAATATAATTTCTCCCTCTTGGATAATGTATGACAAGACGATGGACAGAATTTTCACCATAAATAGGGAGTGGGAACTAACTCCAAATGTATTCCCATTGAGAGTAAGTCCAATATTGCATTCAACCCATCTTTAGTCCTTCCTTTAATATCTAACAATGTTCCAATCAGTCTATCATAGATATTATTATCCTCATGTATGAAATCAATGTTATTTTTGATATCATGATATCTCTAATATGGTATCTCAAAAAAATTTGGTTTTTTCTTACATAAATTTTTTCATTACAAGATTTGTGTTTCTTTCTGAATGTCACGTAAATGTTTTTACCCTCTAAAAATATTGATTAGTGGATAAAGTTTTTGGATAAATATTAAATTATTTTGATACATTAAATGCCTTTTTTAATCATCTATAAGTGTGATCCGTATACAAAAACTTTTCATGACTCCTGTATATTGTTTTTATCCCATGATTAACTTGATAATATGAAGTTTTTTTTGCAATTGGGATGCACTTTATTCCCCTTAACACTATATCCTTACAAATTTATATATGCTAGAAATTCATTTATAGTAAACTTAATCATTGAATACAATTGAAAACATTCCATTTTATAATAATCATACACCCTAATACAATCCTCTCATGATATTTTCAAATCATCAATTAATGGTGAAAAGAAAATATAAATATATTTTATGGGTTGTTTTGGTCAAGAGATCATTAAACTCGACATGACATATTCCAGATTCATACAAAATTTAGGATATAAGTTGTAAATTACCAATAAAATAGGCCATGAAATATGTGTGATACTAAGGCTTTGATATAGATTCCTTAATTCCATTCATAGTCCATGTTTGATATTTCTAACTTCATTTATGAATGTCGGAGACTACTGATCAATTTTCTTCCAAAGTGGAAAATCAGCTAGAGGCCTAAATTTTCTATCACATATCTACTCATATTCATTCCATCTTATCCTTTTTTCATCAATTTAAATTGAATATTAACATTTCAAATGAGAAATTATAGGGAGATACCAAAATTCATTTATATGGGACTCTGTAACTTCTAAATCAGCATTTAATTTTTCTTTTATTTTATACTTTGAAATCCCACATTTAGGAAACTTTGACATAAATTCATATTCCTTTCAATATATCACGTAGTTATTCTAGAAAGAATGTATTTTTTTACCCTAATCCTCTCAGGGATAGTATTTTCTTCACATTATAATCTGAATAAGAAAGATCATTATCTTTATCAATAATATCTTTCAATAATTGTAGTAAATCAGTAAAACTCCTTTCACACAAATCATGTTTCACATTCAAGTTAATCATTCTTAACACCAATGATAAAATTGTAAATTTCATACCACCCAGATACAATGGATTTTCAGAATCACCATGTATAAACTCAATTATCAATTCTTTATCAATTACCTCGACATCAATATCAAGAATCATTTCTTCAATTTCATTAGAGTTATCATTTTATAAAGAGTAATCATTAATTGATCTAAAATTCAGGCCATTTTTACCATGCTAAATCAAAGGGTTTTAACTTAGATTAAAACCATGAAAAATAAAATGATATTTGATCTATCTACTTTTCAACTTCTTCATATTTAAACATTTCACGCATGGAAAAAACCTGTTATTGTTTGGAACATTTCTTTTAGAAAATTCCAAAAAAATCCTCATCACCTTCCTCATATTAATCAATAATTAGAAGTATATTAATCCAAATTCAATTCATTATTATGTATAACAAAAATCAAAAATGAATATTTTTTCAAAATAATATAGTGGTGATAACAGTGAGAATAAATAATTCAAGTCAAACTAGTTTTAAATTTATATCAAATATTTTATAATTCGAAAGTAATAAAACATTAAAATTTAAAAAAAAATATGCATATTTGAAGAGTATAATTATAAATTTTATTAAATAATTGAATATAATTTTAAATACAATTGATAAAACAATATACATAACCCTTTTCATTTCTAATCTCAAATATCACTACATAATATTTATATTTAAAAAACCCTCATTAACATCAAATTAATTTTTAAACAATATGTCACAATAGTTTTTCAAAAATAAATTATTTTACAAAATCAAATAATTTCACAATATAATTTAATTATAAATATACTCAATGTTTTACTTTATAAAAAGAGAATTATTTAAAAATATCTATCACATTTAAAATAAAAAAAGTTTTTAAATATATGGTTTAATAAATTATTTCATTAAATTGAATTAAAAAATTGTTTCCCTTACTAAAACAATTTCAAAAAAAAACTTCATATCATAACGTCTACAAATCAATTATTACCCATTATTGTGAATACTTTTCAAAATCCATATACAAGATTCTCAATATAAAAAACCATTATATTATATATTATATAACACTAAACAGACAACATGTAGGATGCTATATAACAATAAACTGAATAGATAGATGGTAACATAATCAAGAATTCAAACTGTATAAATATTTCATAATAAAAAACTAAATATGGTATAAACCACATAAACAAATATCAAAGTGACTCTAATTAATTATATGAAATATAACAAGATTTTTATAAATATTTTGATTACTTTATGAGTTATTATTTAAAAAATCATGGAAATTCATATATAATAGTAATTATACACAATAAATGTATATAACCTAATGTTCAACTAAATATATAACATATTAATAGTCATTAACATTTTTTCCAAGTGGTTCTTTGTTTTATATTAGTCCATAAGTAATATGATTAATAATACACATCTATTATTGTATAATACATCATCAAGCCTTACATTTCTATGATACAATGTTGAGGAATGTCATTTAGTCTATATGTAACATGTAAATGAAAATAAATACAAGATTACATCTATAACCATGTTATGTGTGGTTATATGAGGAAACCAATAAAAGGGATTTATAATATTTCTTAATAATACAAATTCAAGTTGAAAATTAATATAATTATCGAAGGTATTGAAAATAATTTACATTACACTAAACCACAAACAAGGTTTTCTATATGCAAATGTGATTTAATGTTGTATCATAGTTAAATAAAAATACTTTAGAATGATTAGATAAATTAAATTAAAGTATCAATGAAAAACCATCCAATCTTACTTTCAAAACTTATTTTCCATGTTATTACTATTTAAAAAACAATTTTTGTACGCATGTCATAGGAATAACCCAAAAATTCACCATAAGGGTTCATAACACCTACTATTAACATAGGATATCATTAAAAATACAAATGATCATCGTGAATCCTATTAAATCCATAAAAATTTAAATAAAAGATAACCTAATAAACCATTTACTATAACCCAATAATAATAAATCATAAGAAAACCTAGGTGGATTTCTTGGAAGTGATTCAAAATCCATAATAATATTTATAAACAACTTGTTTAATCATATCATAGTAACTTCAGATAAAAATGATGGTAATGCAATGTTTCAATAAATGGAATTGAAAAAAAAAAGAGTTAGGGAGTCTGTGAGAAAGAAAGAAATGATTCCAATTCCATAATGGATTTACAAACAAAATTTAAAATCATAGAATAGTCAATGCACATCAAAACCATTGTAATGAGATATTTGAATAAACAAAATTGAAAAACTAGATTTGTACATCAGTGAGTGAAGATGGATGTGGGAGACTTAATTAAGTGTTGAGATATGAGCCGGTCTAATTCTCAACAATCATCTAGATGAAACCGATCAATTTATGAAAATAGAATACCGGTATTAGAGGCCACTGGATAGAAAAATGAGTTTAGGTATTCTGCATGATAGAGGTAAGTTTGATTTTGTGATGTCGAGTAATACTGAAATGACTCAAAACCACAATTCATAAAATATTAAATTATATATCTTGTCTGTTATATTATAACTGATGTGATAATTAGATTCTTATTGTTTTATCACTTCATTCATATTATCACCAAAGTGAAAAATTTTCTTTTATCATTTCATTTATCTTATAACTGACATTAAAAAGCAATGAAATATTTCATTATCAATTTCTTTAAAATAGAACCAATGTGAAAAAACCTCTTTATCACATCAGTTACATAGTAACCAACGTGATAGGGAAATATACATGGATTTTCATATAGGTTATGGATAACCAATGTGAAAAATATGGCACGCTAAATACATTTTTTTCTAGTGAATCCATAAACACAATGCGGGAATTAGTCACACTAAACAGAAAAACTATGAAATCATAGTGTCCATAGCAACATCAAAATGAAAACATTAGAATATTGGACTCATGAACCCTAAACTGGTAGTAGATGGACTTGAGATTGATCTTTGAGAACCATCTATCACCACACAGATGGTCAAAGTATTTGTTAATCCTCGGTAAGAGGTACTTATTCTTTAATGTGGCCGAGTTCAGGTGACAATAATCCACACAAACTTTTAAGCTCCCATCCACCTTTTTCACAAAAAACACAGAAGCTATTGAAGGGAAACACTGTGTCTAATGAAACCATTCTCACTAAGGTCCTATAAATATAGTCGTATCTCACAAAGCTTAGTATGTGACATCTGATATGTGGCATAAGATATTGGAGTGGTCCTAGGTTGCAAGTCAATGCATAGCTCCATCTCCCGCCTCAGAGGTAGTCCTTAAACGTCCCTAGGGAAGTAGTCCATGTAATCATTCACAACTAAAGGAACCCATATTCCTTAAGAAAATGATTCACAAAAGGATATACTGACTAACTTATGGGTGATGGGATATATCCTCTTACTCATAGAACCCACATGTCCTGCCATGATATATCTTTTTTCAGAAAAGAAGAATCGCATCCCATTAGTAAGTCGGTGCTTGACTTGTCTGTGGTGTCAGTAAATATGTAATCAAACCATTGATACCCAATCCATATCCAAGATTAACCCATAGGGTTCCATCATGATTACCAAAAGGACTCATGTGAATCATTATCCTCCAAGTGATAGCTCGCATTTCCTGTAGATGAAAGATACATGAGAAGCATTCCCTATAGTAACTTCAAGATGAAGATGTTGTGAAAGAGCCTAAACTAATAGATCTAGCTCTCGAATTATTGGAACATTTGTCTATTAGTAATGAATAAAAAGTGTAATAAACAAGGAAAATACCTTTTATCATTTCATGAATTGTGGGACAGTAGACATCCAAAGTAAGCAGTTGTCCACAGCCCCATCCACCAGCTCCCTGAGCCTGACGTGGGTCGCCTAGTGGTGGTGCTAGAAAGATATCATAGTTTCATCCTCCAACTATATCTCCTCCTACTCCTCTACCAGCCCCGACTCCCTAGGGACCACCCTGTCCACACCTAAAAGTTCCCAGATCATAGCGCTTCCTTTTTCATGGTGGTCCATCTGCTATCTGCCTGTGATACTCAGCACGCCTGGTTTGGAAATCTCAATCCATGTGGTTGTGCCTATCATAGGTAAACCAACACCCCCCCCCCCTCCAGGTTGCATGGACACTCCATGCTTCCTTAGACCCATACAACAACATTCCTACGCCTTCTCACAAAAGGTTCGCCTATTTCAAGATCTCGTCAACTAGAACCTAATAGATGTTGAAGATGACTTATCTCTAGGATTCCTACTACCATCTCCAACTTCTTAGAATCCCTCTGATAGAAATATCTTGTCACCAGTGCCTACTCAAGCACCCCAAAATTGGTGGGGATGAAAAATTTTCACAATAATGGCTCAAATCACTCTGTAGATCCCCTGGTCAAACTTTTGTTCCTAGAAGTAGTCATCCTGGATCACATCGATAGAGTAACACATGAGGTATGTAAACCTCATTTCATACTCTACCACCATCATCCCTCCCTTTTTCATCTCCAGAATATCTTGGATCCTAACTGAGTGTAAGTAGGAGGGGTGGTACTCCCCATGGAACAACTGCTGGAAGTTGTCCCACTAGAGTGTCGGCTCATTATGCATCTCCATAAAAAGGCTCCACATTTTCCCATATACTCCATGGAAAAGGCTAGATACTAGTGCAACCACATGATCTATCGGTGTCTAGATGATCCTGATAACACTAAATACTGAATTTATCCAATCCTCTGCTATTTGAGGATCTATATCACCATGGAACCTCATCGGTCTCTAATTCTAGAACTTACGGAGTGCATTATTACTTCACGCAACATCATCCTACTCTACTGGAATAATATGCCACTCCATAGGGGGTGGTACTAATACCTTCCCACCTTGAGGATAGGGATTTCAATATAGACCCTAAATTGAGTCCTGGTCGCACATAGGGTTTTCCTCACGAACCAGAATTGGTATATTTGATGAAAGTAATCATGGAGGAATCTTAAATTTTTTCAAGTAGTATCATAGTCAGATGAGAATACATATATATATCAACAAAGGGGAGCTGACTCAAGAAGGAAAATCAAATATTCAATCCTCTATGATCCATATTCCATTAATCCTTACAAAAAAAGTTTTATAATACTAACTCAACAAGTAAGTATTCAAGGTCCTAGTGAATGGCTACATCACTCGCCGAACCACCACTATATTCCTTGGTTCGAGAGATGCGCTCAAGAAAATTTGACACTATTTACTTAAACCCAACCAATCCTCTTAAGGGGATAACTTTTGAACAACTTTCCAAGGAATGAAATTTCTATGATACCAATCTATCATGACCTAACCCATGTTGGGGATTAATCCATAACTACCTCAAGCCTACCTCCATGGGCCAGGGGTGGATACTAGTGTTGAAGGCATAACTAACTCGGAGAGGACTTTTCTTAAGAAAGTATACACACACATAGTCTACTCAATGAAAAATTGTATAAGGAAACAAGAAAATATGCAACACATCTATAATATAAATCAATCAGGCATGAACCAATAAATAGTAAAAAGTAGGGTAGTGTATACTAAAAAGTAAAGGGGAAAAATAAATGCACAACCAAAAATATGGCCCAACCTACTAGAAAAATGTAAAATCATATAGATAAAAGAGCCCATATCCTAAATCCCAAGCTACAACCATTGTACATAGTACAAGAACCAAGTATCCCTAAGACCATCTAAGTCATGGTCGACCTATCCATTGTATGCATAAGACACAACATGTATGGGTGAATCCCATGAAGGGGTGAGTATAAGCATACCCACTAAGAAACCGCAAAATCTACATCGGGGAGCAGTAAGAGATACAACAGAAGAGGAAATTATTAGATTGAACAATGTACAATAATAGAGTATGGCTCAACCCAACCACGATGAAATATAATCTCATAAAAACATATGGGTATAATCATAGTGATCAGATGAACTACTCTTAGAATCTTCTCAAACTATAGTCGGATAGTAGAATCATCCAACCACAATAAGCTAAACACAGAAAGCATGTGGAGTACTCCATGCTTCTTCACCTCTCCTAGAAGAAGATTTCCCTAATACAATGAGTGGATATATAATAAGTATATATGTGTGTGTGGGTGGGTGTGTATATATATTCTTAGTTAAAGAAGACCAGACAAGAGAGTAAGGGGATCTCCATCTCACAGTTCATCCTAGGAAGAAGAGTATCCAACAGTTCCAAAATTCCACCAACGATGCACAGCATCCCATGTGTCTTCCTTGAACACACAAGTCTATATAACTTAATCACCACACCTTGATACAATATTCAGTTTCCAATACTGACTCTCCCAAAATGTTTTAGGTTGCGTCATAAAAACGCATCTTGGTAGGGAAAGCATCCCTCTTTCTCGTGAGTCCAAAGCTACATAAAACCACATATCTTCATTATGTCACATAATTAAGAGGGGTCAAACAATTGGTAAGGATATCATTCCCTAGTATGATAGCATTTTCTTACTCTACTAGTCACTAAAGAACTCCAATACCCATCCCCACTAGAGGGTAATGGTCGGGAAGTCATTGGGGAACACCACTACTCATCCCTCTTGGAGGGTAATTCCCAAAAAGGTCCTTGGAAAATTTCAGTTCCCAACCATGATGGATGGTAACGCCAAAAATAATTTCATCGAGAAACTCCTATGACCATCCCTACTTGATGGTAACACCTAAAAAACCATTCGGGGAACTCCATTTTTAGGCCTTTCTGGAGGGTATCACATGGAAGAATCTGTTGGGAAGCTCCACTGCCATGTCCTATTGAAGGGTAATGACCAAAGTAATTATTCAGAAAACTCCACTAACCGACCTTAGTTGAGGGTAATTCCTAGAATAATCAGTAAGAAAACTCCATTGCCCAGCCCTGCGGGAGGGTATCGCCTAGAAGAATCCATTGGGGAACTCCACTATTTATCCCTGCTGGAGGGTAATTACCAGAAATATATAGTGATCCTACACAATCTCTTCCGTCATCGGGTTTCACCTTAGTAAATTAAAATCCTAGAACATTTCACATCATATCTCCAAATATTCCACTGAGGTCACCAATTAATTTTATAAGGAAAAACACTCAGTATAAGCTAATAATGGGCCAAAATACAAGTTCAAAAGAATGAGATACATACATTCAGAGTTCACTCAGAAGATCTCTAGGAGTACATGATGTGTGAGGGGACCCACATTGAATTTAGCCCCATTTCACAGCCTTTTGTGTCTCTAGTCGGCACACGGATTCCTATCTGTGTAGCATTGCATGATGTTTAGGTGGAATACATGGTGTGTATGGATAACCGAAACCATGGATGTGTGCTACTCATGTTATCTGTGTACCGAACACCAAGTCTGTGAACATTCGTACACAACATGTTCTAGGTCCTATACTTCTATATGGATTCTCATCCATGTGACCTGTCACACAGGTTGTACAAACGAAGAAATGTACATGGTGTGTGAGGGAGGGTTACACGTTGGTTCCCCTTAAAATTCTCCCAAACCCTAATTCCATTGCTGAGGGATCTACATACCATGTGTTCTTCATACTACATGGTCTATAGTGTAGATTTTGGAAATAAACTCAGATCTGATCCTTTCACATGAATCTACTCCAACCATCATATGTATAACTAGAAATCACACTGAAATCTTCGAATCCAACTAGATCTCATGCTTATTAGCCATAATTCACTAAAAATCACCTCCGATGAATATTAGGTGAACCACCATTCATTCCACAAACCCCCTCACCTCTAATCAACAATTCCATGATCATTAATCCTAAAAACTATCATCATATCATCTCAATGATCCCAAATTGGTGCTTCATTTATCAAGACATTGTCATTTCATGAATTCACCATGAATATGGGGGTCTGATTGAGCTCGGTACCTCCCACTAAAGTTGAGTCAGGACCGTGGGGATCCAACCAGTAATGAAACAAATAATGGATAGAGAAAATCACAATAATACAAAGTTTAAATGTCATGGTAAAATCATTCTTTTCCGAAAACCGAGAATAGGAATTTAAAATTATAAAACATCTCACAATAATTGAGATTTCAGTACATTGATACATGTAGAGCCTGAAACAGAGGCATATATTGAAGAACAACTAAAGATCTACTAAATTTTTTAATCAATGGAATAAAAACATCAATTTATGATTTCTACCTTATTTTTTTATTGATCACTGATGGAGAATGTGTTCTCCAACGATTCAGTAGGATAATTTGCATTCTTTTCATCCTAATCCACTCAATTCTGAATTTTCATTATTTTTCGCCAAAGGGAGGAGGGGGAGCTCTCACCAAAAATTTCATAAATTATTAGGTGACCCTAGAATGGTTTTATAGGGAGATATAATTATATTCTTATCTTTTTCACTGTAAAATAAAATAATTAAGTAAGTAATTCATTCATTCATTAAATACACTATCGATGAGCGAGGGGTCTCAACATCCCACACTGACTTTTTTTATGTCACATCTAGGGTAAACACCAAATTCCAGACTCAACGATGTCCTCATATTTATAATCTGAACAACCATTTAAGAGTTATATTTCTTCCTTTATGAATATGTACAAGATCAATATAAAATATAGTGAATATTTTTATAAAACTTATTCCATGCACACAGGGCCTTGGAATCACACGTCATCTCAACACCTAGATCTGGAAATATAAATAGAAATATTTCAATATATTACAAGAAAAAAACATGGTCTTGAGTGATAAAAACATAGTGAGTGTATTAAATGTAATGAGATGGGTAATTGTATAGTTTCATGTATAAATAAAATCATGATTGATGATAAACGAAAAGACTATATGTAAAAGGGGGTGGTGAAATCATTTGAAACTAATTCAATTGATATTGGTCCATCAAATGAAGTGGTAATAGATATATAAATTTTTTATTCATATTATTCTAAATTATATTTTTGATTTGTAGACTAAACATTCTTTCATTTATGAGAAGTTTTCTAATAAAATGAAAATTATAATCCATGAAATGAAGTTTTTACTTTTGGTAATAACACATGTGGGAACTATTAAGATAATAAGTATTTATAAATATATTCTTTTAATTATATATAGAATATTTTTCCTTGAAAACTTTGTTTTTATCTTATTTTAGAATTATATTTTATCCTAGGTATGTATTGGAATTCATTTTATCATACTATAATAAATATTAGAAATAAAGAAGTTATTTTTTTGAAATTTGTTTTCATTTTTATATAAGAATTAATTCATACCTTTGATAACATATCAAAAAACTGAGAAACTATTAAAAGATTTAAATGAAATTTACCTTTCCTATGTTTTTAAAAATAAGGTAAATATTCAGATTAATGATGTCCAGATAGTAAAAAGAATATTTGGATATTTTCATGATGAATTTCCTAGTGTTATGTATGATTAGGATGTTTAGTTTACTATTGAATTTGTGACTAATTCTAATCCAATTTCAAAATCACATTATCAAATAGATCATGTAGAACTTATGGAATTGAAAAATTAGTTTCATGAGTTACTTGATAATGGTTTCATTCATCCTATCACTTAACTATGGGTTATATTTTTTTATTTGTTAAGAATAATCATGGTTCCATGGTGATTTAATTTATTATTTAACTTTGAATAAAATTAATATTAATAATAAGTATATATTTCCTCAGAAAGATGACTTAATTGATCAGTTATATGGAGGTCGGTGAATTTGAAGATTGATCTCGGGTTTGGGAACCATTAGATGAAGTTAAAGGTGGGTGACATCCCTAATACTTAATTTCATACTAGGTATATGAATTATGAGTTTATAGTTATTCCCTTTGGTTTGAATAGTGCTCCAAATATATTCACGGATCTTATGATTAGATTTGTCCATGACTATTTAGATATTATTGAGGTAGTGTTCATTTATAATATTATGGTTTATTTTAAAATTTATAAATTATAAAAAACCAATGATTATTCTAAAAAACTTCAAATAGAATAAGTTATATGGAAAATTTATGAAATTTTATTTCTGGTTACAACTTATTTATTTTGTTGAATATATCATAAATAAATATATCATAACTATTGATCCTCCAAAAACTAAAGTGGTTGATGAATTTACATGACCAACATATATCAGTGAGATTTATAGTTTCCTCAGATTAGTAAGATATTACTAATGGTTTGTTGAAAACATTTAATGGTTATCTATCACATTAACCATGTTAACCCAAAAGGAGTTATTTTTATCTATAAATATTAATATGATGAATGTTTCAAATAATTTAAAATAATATTAGTGGATGCTCCAATTTTTGACCTTCCATCCATAAATAGAGAAATTTTTATCTATAGTGATGCTTATTTAAAATGAATGTGTTGTGTTTTAATATAAAATGATTAGGGAATTTCTTATACTTCACATAAATTAAAACCTCATGATAAAAATTATCCTATACATGACTATGAACTGGCATCTAAAGTGTTTGATTTACAATTTTGGAAACAATATTTACATGTTTTAAAAGTTGAAATATATAATGATCATAAAATTTTAAATTATATATTCACTTTGAAAAATTGAAACATAAGATAGAGGATATGGATGGAATTTATAATGGATTACAATGTCACAATTCAATACCATCTAGGAAAAGAAATAAAGTAGATAATGCTTTGATTCCTAATTACAATGCATCATTAACAGTGCTACATCTGGAACATGATCCTTTGATTAATGATTTTATGAATTTTGACCTAGAAATTTTTCATGTAGGAACCCCCTATATTTTATTTTAGGTGTCATTACAATAGTCTCTATCAGAAATAATTAATCAAATAAGGAATACCATGAGGTATAGGAATGGATATAATTGGTTAATAAATTTTTGTTTCCTAATATAAATATTTACAAAGAAGGTTTTTTGAGAATTAGAAAAATATTATAAGTTTAATGTGACCCCTAGTTGAAGAAATAATTGCTAATTATGGCTCATAGTTTTTTTTAATTTTACATCCATGTAGCATAAAAATGTATAGAGACCTTCAGGAACATTTTTAGGGGGATGGGATTAAGAAAGATATTGATTATTTTACTATGAAATGTTTGAATTATATACAATTTAAACATAATTGAACAATATCGAAGGGGGTGCTTCATCCTTTTCCAGTTCTAGAATGGAAATGGGAGAATATTTTCATGGATTTCATAGTTGTATTACCAAATATATCTTGAGGTAATAATTTGATTTGGATAATGTGGATTAATTAACTAAATATTCCAATTTTCTTCTCATTCATGATAATTTGATTTTGGATAAACTTATTAAAATTTAAGTTAAATATATAATTATATTATATGGATTACCTCTCTATATTTTATCTAATCATGATCATAGGATTACCTTAAATTTTCTAAAAAGTCTTCAGAATCCATTGGGTAATGAATTAAACATCAGTACATTTTTTCATCCTCAATCTGATGGAAATTCAGATAGAATGACACTGATGTTTGAAGATATTCATTGAGGTTGTTTGAAGTATTTTTAGGGAATTAGGGATCAATATATTAATTTTTTTGAGTTTTCTTATAATAAAAGTTTTCATTCCACTATAAAGATGACACCTTTTGAAGTATTATATGGAATGTAGTGCCAGAATCCATCTTGTTGGGATGAAGTGGGAGAAAAGAATTTATTGGGAACTGGATTAGTATAATAAATGGTTGAGAATGTAATGTTGATTCCATATCATATGAGGACATCTCAGAGTTGGTAGAAAAGTTTTACAAATAACCAGAGGAAAGAACCTTCTTTTGGGGTAGGACAGCTCGTTTTTATCAATGTTTCTACCTAGAAAAGTGTTGTGTATTTTCATAAAAATGTAAATTTAATTCCATGTTTCATTGGACCATAAGAAATACCAAATAAATTTGGATCAGTTTCTTATCGAGTGGTCTTTCCTCTGAGTTTATCTCCAGTACATGATGTATTTCATGTTTCATTGTTAGGAAAATATATAGCATATGAATCTCATGTTTTAAGCCCTAAATTAGTTTAGTAGGAAGACAATATTTCATATATAGAACCACCTATTAAAATTATTAACTAAATAAATTAGGTTTTATAGAATAGGGTGACTCAAAATTTTAATGTTTTTTGGAAAACCAATATTTTTTAAGAAGCAACATGGAAATATATAAATGTTATGAATTAAATGTATCCCCATTTATTTGAGCAATTAATAAAATTGTGAGGATGTAATTTCTAAAAGGATGGAACAATGTAACAACCCACAAAATTTGAGAATAACTCATTTTCATGTATTATTAATATTCATTAGAATAATATTAGTTAATTTTTCAGTCAAAAGGAAAAAATCCTTCTTTCGAACCTAATTATGTTTTCATGTATTACATGGTTTGATTTAAAATATTTATTTAAAATTTATATAATTTTAGTTGAAAAAAATTAATAAGTTTTTTAAATATTTATATAAAAATTATTTTACAGTGAAATTTTTGTATTCCTCTAAAAAATTGATTTCTCAATTAACAGTGAAAAATACCATTTTTTAAATTATAATTTCTTTTCATTAAATAAAATAATTTCAAAGTTCCATAGTGAATTTAGTTTATTTGAAATTAACTTAAATATTCTCATTTTATATATAATATTATTAATTACATTTGAATCATCTTTTTGCATGATTTATGTATAAGTACATTTCTAGTTTTAAAACATATTTTTCTAAAATAATTGTTTTTATTTTAATCTTTTATATTATATTTATTTATAAAAATTAAGAATCTAAATCATGAAAATTGGATTCCATATTTGGAATCATGAGGTCTAAATTTGGAAAAAATGCCTTTTGTCGATATGAATATTAACCATGGTAAATAATTTTCACTATGGTAAGGTTAAATCATGTAATTAAGGTTAAAAATAATGTCATAAGGCCAAAAAATATCAAAAGAACTTTTATTTATTATATGTTTTACCCTTACTATATTTTATTCAAAAATAGGGAAATTTCTAGAAACATTCCCTTGATTATAATATTTATATTATTTTAAGTAAAAAAAGCTAAAATATAACGATGTGGATTTTAATATCTATAATATTTTTTTATAGGGATAAAAAAGAATTATATTCAGTTTCAAAATTTTATTCGAAATATAAATTATTTTTTATAATGTTAATTTATTTTTAATTTTAGTGATGAAATAGTTACCTTAAATTCTTACAGTGCGCTAACACAATGCTTGTGAAAGCAGTAGAAAAATAAAGTAAATATTAAAAAAACTATACATGTAATATTATTTGAGATATTTTTAATGACCCATGGATTTTATAGATTAAAATAACTTATTTATACATTTCTGAAAGAGTATTTTTGAGTTGCTTAATTTTGTTTTCAAAATCAAATTAAATGAATAGTTAAAAATTGAAATTAATAATATTTTATAAATAACAATATTTTATTAAATAATTTAAATTTAAAAAAAAATTATTCATCCAATTTAATGGGATATGGTTGAAAATATAAGTCATGGTCCATTTATAGGACACTTTTCATTTTCTAGTAAATTTTTTTACTGGTTTAGTGTAAAAAACTTGGATTTTATTGTAATAGTCAAATGGTTTAATGGGGGTAAACGCCAAAAGATGAGGGTGAAAACATCACCTGAACTTGTCCATATTTTATTATATAATATATTTAGACTAATTCTTATCCTATATTGAAATTATATCAATTATTAATAATTTTACTGTGCTAATTAACTTTTGTTAATTTAATACTTAAGAAAATTCCAAGAATGCTCGTCCCCTATCTTATAAAAGGGAACCTATTATACTCTATTATATAGAAATAAAAAAAAATTATATAAATACCTACCGAAATTACTTCCTGGGATCAATACCCTTATCTGAGATTCCATGGTTTGATAATAAAACCAATCTATTAAGGTTTTAGGTATAAACCTTAAGAGGTTGTCTGAAGAAGAGGTAAATTTATTAACTGAGCATTTTCATTTTATTTCTTCTTCTACCTCCTTAAAATATTCTTAAAAAATGATAAAATAATTAAAATAGTATATTAAATATACATATTTTTTAATAATAATTTAATTACCTATATCTATATCCTCTTCTATCTAATGGGAAATAAAACCATCCTTCATGTGTACTGTGGACTACAACCTCGTGAACTGATGTAATTCATTTTCCATCATCAATAATCACATTTGGTTATAATGATGGTTTTGAAGTATATATGTTATATTAATGAAATAATTAAAAATTATTAAATATAATATATCTTATCTTATATTTTCTTAACTTTCAATCCATTGAAAAATGGCAGCGTCGTTCATGTGTACGTGCGGACTACCACCTCCACAAAGCGATGTGATTCATTCTTCATAGTTGTATCACATGTATGTTATATATAAGTGTATTTTGAGAAATATTTTTATATTTATGATAAAATAATTATTCTTTAAATATTATATAATACGTACCTCATTACCATCATGTTCGCTGAAAAAAGGAAATGTTACTCATGCACATGTACGACCTACCATCTCCTTGATTGCAACATAATTCATTTTTCATAACCATATTTAATATTTGTTTTTAAAAAGAATAATTGATATATATAGATTATAATGATATAATGAATATTATTCTATATATTATGTATTAATAACCACTATAAACATTGTCAACCCATCAAAGTCATTTTTCATATATGAGTCAAATATCGTTAAGACATCTGACGTGAACTTGATTGATTGCATATGAAAATAAAATAAATAAAATAAAAGTAATGAAAAACGTGAAATAGATTCTTAATCATGTCAATAATTAACATGTGTTTATTATTTATGAATATAAGTAACATATGAGATGATTCGGGCTCGAGGTAAGGGGCACTTTACTCTAAAAACCTCATTTAAAATGTCTTAAAGATTTAATTTATAAATATTTTTTATTCCACGTTTGTATTCCTAAAATTATTTTTATTAATGTATTTATATGGAAATAAAATGATTATAAAGGATATTTTATGTCTCTTTTTACTTTATTTCAATCTTTTAAAAAAGATAGAATTTAATTAAACATTTTCACTTTCTTTAAAAATGGAAAAAAAACTAAATGTTTTATTTTAACATATATGGTGAAAAATAATTTTCCAATCACTAAAACCATTATTTTATATTTGGATACCTTTACAAGATTTCATTTTTTTCTAAATTAAAACTCTATTTCCATTTTATCTTGTTATTTTTAAAAAGGTTTTTAAATTTAATGGTTATCTCGATATCCAGAAAATTATTTTCATATGGGTGTAAAGAATGTGTTATAAAATCTTTCATCTATTGGGATTATGTTATAGTTATTGGGAATTATTTAGGTAGATGGATGCTTATATTATAAAACATGGATGACTTGTCCCATTTCAAACTAATTATGGATTATCTTGACATATCTCTCCAATGAATTTGGTAAAGGAATAGAGTTTACCGGTTAGGTTTCTCCGAAGAGATTATTCAAATATATTGGGTAGGTTATTCCATTTATGACGGTGACTATAATAGTGATATGGAAATGGTGTCCCATGTTACCTAAAAGAATTATATATTATTTTTATTACTATTTTTTAATATCTTATGATTTTATAATATAAGACAATGAGTTCATATTTAAAAGAAAAATATATACTACTTCTTAAGGGTAAAATGTATGACTTTTAAAAAATGTTTTCATGAGTTTTTCATGATTTAAAAAAACCATTATGAGTTTTATTTTTTAATTTTAAGAATTATTATGAAATATATTATGAAAATTTTTGGGAAGAGATGTTTATTTCATGGAATTTGTTTTATTTTTATCATAAAATTTATTTTAAAAAAGGAAAAGTTTTATTATTTTTCAGGTACTAACGAGTTTCTCTATTTTTTTATGTTCTCTAATGAGATTTTTTTTATCATAAAATTTTTAATATTTTTTCCATTAGTTTAAAAGGTTTAAAAATTACAATTATGAATTCAATATGATAGTTTATAATTTTTGTCATGAAAATAAATATTTTTAAATATTAAAATTTTCGTTTTGTGGGAAAATAGATATTGATTAGAATTGTCTGATTTGTGATGTATTGTGTAATTATGTAAGAGTGGTGAAATAATTGTCCAAAACTCTAAACCAAAAATATATTTGGGAATGCAAGAAAATTAAATCTTCTCAAAATATTCAATTTATGGTTCTTTAAGGATCGATCCTTTTAAAGATACTTTGAATATATTAAATTAGTGGAATGAATGGGACTCTAAACAAAGTCATTGGACTCTTGAGTGCATGTAAATGGAATAACATAAGATTATATAGTGAGATTAAATCCCATTTAAAAATACTAAGAGTTATATTCTTTATAATATAAACACATTTCAAGACCTCGGTCATCCAACTCGGTATGTCATGAAAAAGTTGGGTGTCCGTAAATCATCTTGTGTGAGGTAAACAAGTAATGGCTAATAATGATAGAATTAGTTGCCCATTATTGTTATTTTATTTGAGTTACACTTTGGTAGAAAGCCCTAATATGTTTATGTTATCGGATAAATGGAGTTGTGGGTATCAAAGTGATGGATTGAGATATATTTCCCTACTTAACTATTTAAAAATCATATATGATATGATTGTCTTGATAGACTACCGAAATATCTAAGTGATATGAGAAATAATAAAGCTATAACATTTCAACCTTGATCACTATAAATAATCGAATCAGATTAACACATGACCTTAGTCACACCTCTTAGTATGCCACAGGTTTCCAAATAGAAGTGAAGGCTTAAGGTGATAACATGGGGAGACTATATCCTTGTATTATAGTATAGAAAAAATTCATAAATATCACAAAATCAGTCATCACAATATTTAACTAAATAAAATGATGCATAATCCAAAACCATCCAAGAATAAATAACATGCCATATTAAATAATGAAATAAAAAATTTGAAATGTAACACGAGTTGGACATACATCAACAAGACCTCTCATGGGTGGATCTTATACAACACAAAACAAAATATACCCACCAAAAAAACCATAACCTAGTCCCGAGTCACCACTAGGTCCCAAATCCTTAAAATATCTAAGAAATCCAACTCAAATGTCCCATATTGGGCCTATTAACTTCCTCTACCATTAATAATGAGGTCTTCTAAGGTAACATTGTTTCAATCCCTCCTAAGTAGGGAGAGATAATAACTTATGAAAACACTACTAAATGTTCCCTTAAATATATCCAATATATAGAATTCATTTAAAATGTAATATGATCAAAATAATAAAATAAAATACTAGAAAAAAATATGTTTCATTACCATGGGTAATTTTCAAGACATTTGGTAGTGTATATGCGTGTTTCTCTAGTGATGGAATGTCTTCGAGCATGACATCTCAACACCCAAGTGGAAGAGTTCCTTTCCCTATATACCATCACATATCATATATCAATGGGAGGATTGGTTTCTACCCCATATACGATCATATATCAGATATCATCAAGGTTATTGGGAATGACATTTACATCTTTCACAATTGAAGAATGATCCATAAAAACCAGCATAACCTTAATGATTATCTACCCACCATGGAACTTCATATATTCTTAGAACATTCAAGTGGTATCATAGAGGTTACATTTTAAATTTATTGTAAATTATTTTATTTCTGATATATCTACACAATAGTAGCAATAAATTTCATTTCTAGAATATTCATTCTATAATCAAATGTTTAATCAACATGATTTATATATACTAGTTATTTCATTCCAGATTAATTTTTGTTAAAGGTATATGAAGAGATGAAGAATGATTGTAGTTTCCATAATGAAGTGATAATGATTATGACTAATGATATTGGGTTACATAGTGTATAGCTAGAGTACATGTCGGGTGCCCAAGTTCATTATACCTAGACATTCCATGGGATACATGGAATGCTAATAAATATCTACATGAAAGGAATTTATTGTACACCACGTATAGGTTAGACCCACATGAATCATTTCTTGTCAGTTTACACGATGTGTAGTTGGTGTATAAGTTGTTTAGTTTACACGGTTTAGCTGTGAAATTCATCAAAACCATGTGTTCAAATATATTTTTAAACCCCACATAAGACTGGTAGCCTAGAAAATTAATGAAAGACGTGACGTGTAGTTGGAATATATGGTGTATAGTTCATTAATTCCCACATTTTAAAGACCTTTTGAGTTCCTAGTAAATTCAGCAAGACACAGGGTGTGTAGCCGAAGTACACGTCATGTGGTCATTCATCCAAAGAATACATCAATTCTTTAGGCAGATTGCGTGGACACAACAACAAGCCTGATACACAGTGAATAGTTTTTTAGTACACATTTTTAGTCTATTAGAGGTACAGATCAAATCCCTAATATTTTTTCAAAGGTACAAAACAATCAAGGTACATCTCATGTAGCTCATAAGTACACATTGTGTAATCTCCCAATAAAAGAAAGAATTATATTGTGTTAAAATAATTAACTATATCATTAAAATCTAATAACACTATTGGAACCTATTATGTTGGACTGTGTAATAAATATTTTAAAGAATTTATGAATTAATATTTTATTGAATGTAAATATTAGTATTTAGTGTTGATGTCATTTATTTTCTATGAATACATTTATATTGGTTTTATATAAAATAATTCATATAGTTCTTAAGATAAAATGGAATTGATTAATTAATTAATGTAATCTTATTTATCTTAATAGGAAATAATGAATAAAAACTAATGTTAACGAGTGTAGTTTATCATATTCATAGTATGTTTATCATCGTTAAGGATCTTTAACAATACATGTTTATGAAATGGTTTAATTTAATTGTATTTATTGCATGGTAATATAGTTATTAATTATTAAATTTAATATGATGGGATTAGATTTATCCTACCCTCATTTATTATGCTAGACATGCATTTATAATATAATTTATATAATTCCCCTTAACCAATCCTTTGTATCCTCTAACCTATGTTACATTATAAATATATGTAATAAAAAAGGAATACCTCAGGGAATATAAAGGTGGTTGAAGATGGAACTGTTATGATTACAACCCAGGTGATGCATAAGTGGATAGGTGGAAGGTTGAAACTCATGAAAATACCAGCATAATGAGTTTTCCCCTTAGTCATAGGTTGATTTATTTTCCGCTCAATAAATCAATCATTAGATAAGGTCATGATCATGTAATTTGTTTATTAATTTATTTCTATCTTATACATTATTTATTTTACTAATTCAAGGATAAATCACATAAATAAATAGGGTGATATAAAAATAAATAATTTAAATAAATTTAATTTTCATAAATGATTTATCAAAACAAGGTTAATAAATTAAATAAATTTTAAATAATATTAACATGAAATGTAAATGATAAAATAAGAAATCATTATTCATAATAAACCAAAATCCCTAAAGTTAATATTAATTCAGTCTAAGGATTTCATTACATGGTTGTGAATGGAACCATAGAAGTGTTTACATGGCCATAGTCTGGACAAATAATTTCATCAAGGAGTTATCATGAGTGTTTTGGTTGTCTTAAACAAAATTGTATTGAATTTAATGGTAATAGTATATTCAATACAAATTTGTATTTAATTGTTGAGGAAATACATTTTAAGATTTTAGGATTGGTGATTCCACTCAATGAATCAAGGAACTTCAAGCCCTTAATTTTCAAGACCACCTACCTAAATAACTTATTATGGATTTCATGACCATAGTATAGATAATTAAGGAGGAAATTATATATCATTTATAGTACAATTTTCATGAGTTATGGGACATTCCAAGTTCAATAACGAGGGTTGATGAGACTTGATAAAATAGTGGGAGACTAAATAAAATTAAATTTATTATGCCGCACATAAATTTTAATCAAGTGTAGTAATATTAATATTCTATTTTATAATTATAGAATAATGTATGTTCATCATATACATTATCCTTGTGATACATCTTGGATAATTTCAATCTCCTTACTAGAAGAAACATCCAAGAATAGTTTATATGCCTCTGGGTTATGTTGCATCATGAATAGAAATCATACTTTCTAGAATCCTCACTACCTGAACCACTTGTAAAGGTGGAAAGTATGAAAATTTCGTTATATATGATAAAAGAATGAGAAAAGAGGATGAAATTCAATTTTCAATGATATCATCCATGTCTAGTAATGTCATGATGTCTCCAAAAGAAATGCATTATAATATAATTCTCTATTATCTATATGGACTATATAATTAGAGAGCTGTAAATTAATAGTTTGAGATTTAAAATACCTTATTTTAGAGTATGTGAGGATAAGGTGCATAATCTAGACCTCACTTAGTCAAACTAATTATCTATATTGAGAACATATAAGTTCAAGGGTTTAAATTGACTGAAGAACTAATCACTAATCTCATTCATGCATCACTCCCTCATGTATGTTTCATCGTTATTATTAATTTTAATATGAAAAAAATAGAGAAGTATCTTCCATATCTTGTCACACTACATAACTAAGTTGATAAGGAGATAAATCATGAAAATACTTCTATATTTATGGTAAATAAAATTAAATTACCGTTGAAGAGCTATAAATATAAATCTACTACACATTTCCCTTATAAGAAGAGAAGGATCAAGGGACAAGAAAGGGTACATGATTTTGTTTATTTACCATGTGGAAATAAGGGCCACTGGAATAAAAAATACACCCAGATGAAGAAACAAGTGGATGATTTATGTACATTTTATATCAAGTGATATATATATTTCTACTATTTTGGTATTAGATATTTCATGTGGTATTAACATATTTAATTAAATATAGAAACCAAGTAGATTTGTGAAAACTGAATGAGGGGAGGTATATGACAAGTACCCAATTGTGAAAGAATCACTACTATGATTATTAGGGTCTACCACATAAAATTTTTGAGAATAATAATATTGGTTTTGAAATGTTGTTATCATGTGAAATATGTTACCAAAAAACATTTTTTTTACATCCAAACTTGATATGAATGGATTTATATTCAAATTTGAAAATATATACTATATTTTATAAGGAAGGAATTTTTTGTGGTAATTTATACATAAATAATAGTCTTTATGTGTTTGATTAAAAAAATTAATGACAATCGATAATGAAACTACTTCACATGACTCGTACCACACCCAACTATAGCATCATTGACTAGGTCATGTAAATGAAAAGTTTTGACTAAATTACACTAATATGTGTATTTAGATTCTTTTTAACAAAAACATCTTAGTGTATGTCACACATGTTTACTAGAAAAATTGACCAAACCCCCATTTATTAGAAAAGGTGAAAGGGATAAATAGATTATTTAATTAGTTCATATTGATGTGTGTGGACCATTTCCAATTGATATAAGGGATGGGTACTAATACTTCCTAACTTTTACTGATGATTTAAGTAGATATGGTTATATATATTTAATGATGTATAAGTTAGTTTCTTTTGAAATACTCATGGAATACAATAATGAATTTTAGAACTAGATTGATAATAATTTTAATAAACTCTTCTCATACCATGGTGAAGAATTCCTTAATCAATACTTCATTGATTGTTTATAGGAGTTTCGATTCTATACCAACTCTCTCATCTATATAAACCACAATGTAATGGACTAAGAGAAAGGTGGAACCACACATTTCTATACATGGTGAGTGTTATGTGATACTTCCATTATAATTTTGGGGATACGTGTTATAAACTAAAACATGCATACAGAACTAAGTGCCAACTAAAAAAAACTGATATTGCATATCATCATTGGTATGGAAGTAACCTCATGTTGTTTCATATATGATTGTTGGGTTGTAAATAATTTTTTAATGTCATTTATATCAAAAAAAATTCACCCCAAGTTACTAAGTGTATATTAATAGGGTATCCTAAGGAAGATAAAGGATATTACCTATATGGACCTATAGACAGGAAATGTTTTCTTAACAGATGCCCCACATTTTTTAAATGGTGTGACATGACTAGAGGAGATACTAGGACTGATATAAACTTCAATGAAATCTAGTCTCAAGAAACACAATATTTGGCACATGAACAAATTTCACTAAGTAGTGTGAAATAAGAAGATCTAGAGACACAAGTACTATGTAGGAGTAAAAGATAGGATAAATAACCAAAATGGAATGATTTCATAGTCATTGAGGATGGTGACACATTATTTTGTTAATAATAATGATCCTCTAATCTAGAAGGAAAAATTAAGTGGAACGGATTATTTAAAATTGGAAGAATATATGAAATCTAAAATGGATTCTATGTATGAAAACCATGTCATGATTTTGGTAGATCCTCTAGTAGAAAAAAATCAGCATCTATAAATGGGTATGCAAGAAGAAACTGGATATTGATGGATAATTCAATACTTATAGGGAATGAATGGTTGGGAAATGGTTTAAACATAATCAATTCAAAGACTATGATGAAACATTTTCCTTGGTTTCTCTAATGAAATCCATTATAATTTGACTTTCCATTATGGTTGTCCATGATTATGGGATCTATTAAATGGATTTCAAAACCTCCTTCCTTAAAGGGAGCCTTCAAGAAGATGTCAATATGAAACAACCAGAACTTTTTGTGACTCCAAAGGATTCCGAAAAGTTATATAAATTTGAATGATCCATTTATGGATTAAATCAAGAATCTAGGTCATGGAACTATCAATTTTATGAATACAAAATAGAATATTTTTTTATAAATAATTAATGTGATTTATGTGTCTATAAATGGTTTATTTGGAGATTGTTCATTATCTTAATAGTATATGTCAATGACATACTACTTATTATAAATGAGATACCAGTAATAAATATTATTAAGGCCCGGTTGAATAAATGTTTCTTAATGAAGGACTTAAGTAAAGAAACATATATTATTGGGATCAATATTCAGCATAATAGATCCAAGAGACTAATCAGCCTAAGTCAAGGTACATATATTGACAAGATACTAATGATATTCAAATTGGAACAATATAAGAGGGGATTATTTTCAATTTTATAGGACATATATCTTTCTAGAAAAATGTTCCCTCAAACACATGAGGGAAGAAAAAGGATGAAATGGATTACATATGAATTGGTGATTGGGTTAGTCATGTATGAAATTCTATGTACTAGGATAGATGTTTCATTTTACTTAAGTGTGGTAGAAAGATATCAAGTTGTCCCTTATTACCAACATTTTATGGAATTCAAAACAATACTTAATTTTCTAAGGTATAATAAGGATATATTCTTAGTTTATAGAGGATATGTGGAACTATCAATCAGAGGATATGTAGTGGATAGTCTCCAAATAGATCAAGATAATATAAATTCATATACATGATAAATATTCACTCTAAATTGAGGTGTTTTGAGTGGTATGTGATCAAAACAAGTTGTGGTTTGAGATTCCATAGTAGTTTATATGAATATTGCAGCTTATATGGTAGATAAAGAAGTGGTTTGTATATGAAACATCATCCATGATCTTGATGTGGTACCTAGAGGTACAAATCTTATCACACTCTATTTTGGTAATGCTATAGTAGTGGCCCATTCCAAGGAGCCTAGGTCACATCAGTGGATAAATCCCATAATTTGAAATTATCATATCCTGAGTGAGTTTTTCTCAAATAGGATAATTCATAGTGGCAAAGATGTAAACATAAAACAACATGTAATACCCCTTGAATAAATCATTAACTCAGAAAAAATAGGATCATCCTATGAGGTCTATCAGACTAAAATTCATAGGTTTTTACCTCTAGTACAAGTGGGAGTATATTGGAGTTGGTGTTCTAGAACCAACTATTTGTACTTTGGATTACATGTGTATTATTTTATTTCAATATTAATAAATTAATTTATTACATATTGTTCATTTTTTAACATTAATTTAATGTAATAATGTCCTAGAGTATTTTTTACATTGATAATGTCTTAAAATTTACCTTCTATGATGAGAACCTTCAAATTCCTTGATGTTATTATTAAATATAGTTTTAAGGTCAGATAACAGACTTTGATGAGACACGTAGAATGTAAAATGTTAGATGTAATTACTCATAATCATATGAGACTTCTTCTCAAGAATTTCACACTCTATGATATCCAACATGTGATATTATGAGAAAATATTTTCATATTGGGATTCCACATGTTTATGTGTCATTGTATATTCCTCTCTATGAGAATTTTTAATGGTGCATAGACTTTAATATTATTATTAATGAATTTATTGACTCACATACATAGATGTACTATTATAAAACATAAGGATAATAATTCATGGTGATCTTGGGTACGTTGGGTGCATCATGAATGGTGCATTGTTTATTAATTTGTCAAAGAAGGATTTGTCCCTTATATCTTTATAGAAGTTGATATCTCATCCTGGTGGTTGAAATTGAATTGCCACATTAAATTATATGGTCATGGTGTAACCATGTGGTTATTTTATATAGTCAAAGAAAGACCAATCAAGAATTTTGGTTGATGACATGGATGTGAAACCTTTTGATGAGATATTATGAAAAATAGATATTATTACAGAGTATGTGTTCATGAGTTGTTTTTTTATGTTGTGACATTATGTTTTTTCATCAGTGTTCCATGACCAATTTCTAGATAGTAATCACAGACTTTAGTAAATCTCCCCTAATGCTAATGAGAAAAGTAACTAGAGGGTCACACACTAAGTGTTTCTGTTGATCTCGATTAAATTTTATTGAAATTTCATTATTATAATAAAATTTATTTTTAAAACCAGTGACTAATTTTATTTATGTTTAATTGATCACTAATATCCTCAAGTTAATAAATTATTACTTATTCATTAATAAATAATTTATAAAATTACATGAATATTTAATAAATATTTATTCATTAGATTCTGAATAAAATATTTATTTTATTAGTTGAATATTTAAGAAATATTTTTTCTCTAGATTGTGAATAAAATATTTAATTAAAAAATTATTCAGGTATTCAATTAATGTTGTGGAATATGATCAGAGCAATATCATGTCTGGTGATGAAAATTAATTTACAAGATGGTAAAATAATATCCATTATTTCATTAGTTAGCTCACACCATAAGAAAATTATAATATTATTGCTATATGGAATTAATTAGTAAATGGTTTATAATGTTATTTATGGGATGGTACACAATTAAATAATATCTTAACCTATATACTAACTCTATAATTAAATGGTTATGTATATTATGCAGGTCTAATAAAAAAATGATAATCATTGTGAACAATAGAATTATCCCTCAAATTCATTATCTCTCATCTTATTTCAAATGAGAAGAACTCCTTTGATCCTAAAGGATCTTGATGAAATCAATACAAACAATACATTATGATTGATTCACTATCCTAGAATTCAATAATCAATTGGTGTTGTTCTGAAATAAAATGAACATGAGTGGGTCACCTCTTGAGGTATTCTATACTAGGATCATACCTATGCAATGAAGGTAATTAGAGAAGGGTTTTCAGATGATCAACATAATCAATTAAACAAGTTCCCAAGGTAGTGTAACATTTTTTCAAATCATTTTTAAATTAATTATAAATTTAATATAAAAATACCCTATCTGGGTTACGTTTTTTCTTTATGTCAATATTTTATAGAAAAACTTTGTTGGCCGTGAAATTTTTTTCGACCACAATAAGAGAATGATTCATCAAATCGGATAAAAACCTTTATAGTTATCCATCATCCATAGTGTTTCCTATATGCCCAAAACATTCACAAAGAACCTTCCCTATCTCAAATCATGGTGTTAAACCCTTAATAAAATCAGTTCCATCGTCAGGTATCATGGCATAACCCACTAGTCATGGTGTATATAATAACACAATATATTTTTAATATATTCCATTAAATAAATATTGTGTTTCATTGATTTCTATACACACAACAACCAAACCAAAAATGAATCATGAAATATTATGCAACCATTAAAATGTATCCATTGAATTGGTGAGTAAATAAAGAGGAAAAAATATGATATACATGTATAAATAAAAAATAAGGTCATTTAAATACTAATTAATTGATAAAATTCCATTAGTACAACTGAATAACAAATAAAATCATTTTGTGCATAAAAATATATATTTTCTTAAAATGAAACTTTCATGTGATATAATGTTTATTATATTATGGTAAAATAATTGTTCAAATGTAAATAACTGATAATTTATACAATAAAATATGTTAACATAATATCAGTAGTTATTACTAGGAAAGTAATAAATTTATTTAATTATTAGAAGATATATTTTTTAAAAAATAATATTTATTCGTCTTCCACACATATATTAAAGTGAATTTATAGAATTTAAATCATATAAAACTATTTGAGTATTTTTAATTAGATTTTTAAAATTAGGTAATTCAGTTAATTTCATTTTTAAGGATAAAATTAAGTTACCTTGATAAACATTAGTTACCATAGTAAAATAGTTATTCTTTAAGGACTTGTACTTTTCTGAATATTGTTCCTTTGAATTAAATTGATCTATTTTAAAATAAAGGCTCTTATATGATTTTAAAAAATATATACAAATAAATTTTCACTCTATTAATTGGTACTAAATGTTAAATATGATTAATAGTATTTAATGATTAAAATTACATTTTTCTACAAAAAAATATATAAATACATTTTTTGTTTTAAACAAATTGTTAGTTTTCTAATATTTATAAATAAAATATGATTAAATGAAGTCTAAATTTGGATTTATCATTTCAAGATTTGTTAATAAGGATCATTTTATATTTATAGTGATAAAATAATAACCATTATTAATATTTAATCAATATTAATAAGTTTTAAAATTCTTAATCTAATGTGGCTTGAATTTTAGTAAATCAATTTGACACATAGAACTTACTTAATACAATTGTTAGATTTAAATTTCATACCAATATGTATCATAGAAAATTACCCACCTTATTATACTAATTTTTATAAAATTATATTCTTATCTCTTACTTAAAATTATTTTCCAATGATATGTCTTTATTTTACACATATAATGGGGCTCACTTCCAACCACTTCAAGTCACAAATTTAGTTTGAAATTCCCATGAAATTCTTTAAAATTTTATTCTTATAAATCCCCACTACATGTTTTCTCTCCATGATCCTCAGAAATGTTACCCAATCCATTCACTTATAAAGGATACATCAAGAGAATATCCAAATTCTCAATGTAAGCATTACTTGAATTTTAACTTCCTTTCTTTATTCTTCTCATCCACTCTCCACAAAAAATATTCAAAAAATAAGTATATAATGATATTTGTATAAATAATATACATAAATTGTATCATATTTATGTTATAACGTTTATATGTTCCCCACTAATTCAATAAAAAATGAAAATGGTATTTATGTGTGTGCGCGGATTACCACCTCTATGAATGACAAGTTGTGTTTTTCATCACCAAAATTCAGGGAGGGTTATATAAATTATTTTAGAGAATATATATTTTATTTATGTCATAATTTATATTCCTAAAATATAAATTAAAAATTATATAGGTAATACTAAAAGTAAGAGATCATAATAAAACTAAAATCCTAAAATGAACATACTGGGAGGAAAAAGTTATTTATTTATATGTGAAAATTTATTTTTCATTTACATTATTCTTATAACTCTTACATATCTTGATTAAGCATCTAAATATAAAATAAATATCTCTGTTATTCTTTTGTAATTTTGATATTATAACAAACTAATCTATTTTATAACCATACCCACACATAGATTTTAGCATGTTCTTATTCGATCGGTTTAACCACCTACATGAACAATGCTATATATTTTTTAAATGATGGATTTGGAAAATTAATATAAGATATTAATAACTATATAATGATTATTTTTTTATAGAATGGTAATATAAATATTTAACTCATTAATTAAGATGACAATATCCATTCATTATAAATTGTTAAATCAATAATGTCACCAACTCCATCATCTTAAATAATAACTAAAATACCTATGAAATGAAATTATAGAATTATAAATAATTAAAAATCATAAATTTTAGTACCTTTTATGATTAAGAATGAATATATTTAGGAGAATAATGAAAAACAACACCACTAATATGAGTCTAGTTCAAAACACTCAAGATTAATCACACACGATAATAAAAATAAATAGTGACTAACTAATATACATCTAGAGAATGATTATAAAATATCTTAATAAAAGTTTATTTATAGGAATAAGTTTTTTTATGTAACTCCCTAATTTTTAATGAATTTTTTTTCAATATATTAAAATTCTTTGATGCCTTTCGTTGCATGCTACACCAAGTTAAGCATGCTTTGTATAAAAATCTAACTCGGTCTTTCACTATAAAAAACACTAACATTATATTGTGGTACATACAAAAATATGTTTGGCTTTTGTTACACACAATACTAAGTTCCTTAGATATCTTGTGTTACACGCAAGACAAATTATATCGAACTATGATATTATTATTATTATTATTTAAAATGATTATTATACACTAGTCATTAGAATGAAAAGTATGAAAAGGATTAAATAAATCATGAAAATATTTTTTTACATATTTTTATATAATTATTTTGTTAAAAAGTATTTATAAATTAAAATAAAACCCTTTTTAAAATAAAATGAAATATTTTTCAGAGAAAACTATTTTATGCGTGAATTTTTTTTTAAACCAATAAATTTACCAAATCACATTTGGTAAATTATTTTAATGAAATTTAAATATTATATATTCAATAAAAATTAAAATTCAACTTATATTTTTTCTATACAAGAGATATGAAAAAATCCAATTTCATGGTTGAAATAAGATTTTTCTTAAAAAAGAAATTTTTCCACCTTTTTATGGGACACTTATTTTAAAACTAAATTTATCAAATTTTATAAAAAAATTATAAAATTAAAATAATTCTTGAAATAATAATATCAAAATTGTCGAAGGGTGTATTTTTTGTATTTTTCTGAGACGTTTTATTTTTTATTAATAATAAAAAATACAAAATTTTAAATGAAAAATATCATTTCGTTTAATCTATTTATAAAAGTAAAATTATATCTTAAATTTATTTTAAAGTATAATTAGTTCAATTATACATCAATAAATACAATTTATTTCATTTTAATAAATTTCCAATTAAATTTTAATATAAAAACTTTTCAAACATTTGAACGTTTTCACTTTAAAAAATCGTTGTCTCACCTCGTTAGCTGGATTGAATTGTAACTTATTTTATTTCCACTTATGTGATTTTAATTTGGAATAATGGATTCTATATTTTGAATAATATTAATTTATAATGTATAAAAATTCCAAATTAATTTTTTACCATAAATATTTGTAAAAATAGTTAATATTAATATAGAAAATTAAGAAAAAATGCGTTTATTAAGGGACTAAACTTTAAACTTAAGGGGGAAATAACCTATAAACGTTTATAACATAAATTTTATAGACATATTTTTACTTAATAACTTCTAAGATATATTTGTTTCCATTATTTGAGTCACTTTATATGGAAAAAATGGGATTGATTCTCTCTTTCAATAATGTACAAGTTTTTTACTCCCCTCCCTTATAAAAATCCACCCTTATTCCCCTATACTTCACGCATTAAAAACAAATTGGTTTAGCCAATATCTTTCTAACTAACTTCTATAATTCTCTATTATCATCTTAGAATCATTTATTTTGGCATAAATTCAACCATGGATGGTTTTGGTACAAACCAAAGGGAGATAACCAAAGACAAGGTAATGTTCATCAAAGAACATTTTTCTTTTATTTTATTCTCAATCCCCTTATATTACATTTATATTTTCAATATATAATAACCTAAATATCATCTATATACTGGTTTTTTTTATGATAAGGTTTTGACCTAAAACCACGCACACTTATATCAAATGGGTTACGAAATTATCATTTGTGTGTACAGTGAACGACTGTCGCGCGAGCCGATGTCGCTCATTTTTCCATTACCACATTTCAATGATGAGAATAATGATGGAATTAAAATTTATATATTATATTTATGGTATTATTATGCCTTTATTATTCTTTAATTATCATATAACACATATTATCATGCTTTCTATTTTTTGGAAATATCATAATGTCGTCTGTGTGTACGACAGACTACCACCTTTCAAAGCGATGTGATTAGTTCACACATTAACTTTAATTTATTAAGGATGGGTTTAATAATAATATGTGATATTTATGAAATAATGTTTCTACTATAATTATAATATATATATATATATATAAAATTTAATTTCATTATTTCAATATGATATGAAATGGAAACAATGTTTATGTGTACGAACGACCTACCATCTCCATGAATGGTGTATTTTATTTCCTATCGCTAAATTTTTTGGACTACCCTAAATACATATATAATGAATATATATGATATTTATATCATTTTTTAAATTATTTAATTGATGAAATATTTTTCAATGTAAGATGAAAATAAACAAAAAGACAAAACTTATATGAAAAACAAAGCGGTTATTACCCGAAATGTAAACTTAATAAGATATTTTTAATAAATGGTTAAAATAAAGTCATGATAAAATCATATATCGTTTTAAATATACGAATATGTTTATTTTATAAATTTATAATAAATGTATATTTATTATATTATATTATTTAATGTGTATGAAGGAAGTCAATACTTAGGGAAAGTGGATTTTTGGTCTCACTTTTATTTCTGTGAGACCTATGTCATATTCCCCACTCATTTATTTTTTTGGTTTATATAATTCCCAATGAAATTATATAAAATTTATTTCATTTATTTTATGGTATTAATTTTTTCAATTTTTTTTAATATTTCATGGATCTAACGATTCAAAAGTTACTCAATAAGTAAAGGATTTTTGTCTCACTTTTTTAATTTTGTGAAAAATATGCTATATTCACCACCACTTTAATATATATATAAATACATTGAATTTATTTTATTATTATTCTACTAAAATTTATTATTATTTACACATAAAACATAGGTTCTCTCTTTTCTGGGTTTTACGGTTCAAAAGATACCAAATCGGTATAGGATTTTTGTTTCAATTTTACTTTTTTGAGACATATGTTATCCAATGCACCTATATTATTTCATGAGGTGTATATACATACCATTTGATATGTAATATCATTAATTTATATTTAATCATGACAATTTAAGTTCCATTTTATGTAATTATTTCATGGGGATTACGATTCAATGTTACCAAATTCATAATGATTTATGTTACAATCTCATCATTTACTAAGATTTTTTATGATTAAGTATATAATATTGAAATATCATGATCTACATATCAATATTTATAATTAATTATACTATCCTATGATTATTCATTATATATTTAAGTAATTTTTATATTCTCCCATTCTTTGGTGGTTAATATAATTAAGAAAAAAAATTTGACAAAATATGACTTTATTTCTATCTTCGGCCGGAAATCTATTTTCATACAAAGAAATTTATTTTAATTATATCTTCAAAAATGTTTTTAAATGATATTTTAGTTTAATTTTAAAAGAAATATATTTAAAATAATATTTTTATAAATTGTTTTAAATTATATTTAAGTATTTCTGTATAATCGTTCAAATATACTTTTAATGAAAATGGTTTTAAAATGTATAATGTTTTAAAAAGTTTTTTCAATGTGGAAAGGATATTTTCCTCAATAAATGTTTTAAATTATTTTTAACATAGAACTTATATTTTTAAAATGGTTTTTCAGATAATAGTATTTTTAAAATTCATTATGTTTTAAAAAGAAATTTTTCAATGAAATGTTATTTCCTTAAGAAATATTATAAGTGGTATTCCAGAATCCTTGTACATATAATATATCATCCTTTGAAGTAAAATATTCTTTTATCAGGATATGATCCAAGGATAAAATTCTTATTATTTCTCTGAATGTTATATTTTTATGTTGAAAATTTTTTGGTGACACCTGTTTCTCTTCCATGGGTTATACCAATAGGTAATTAATATGAACCCACTTATTTTCACAGGTTATGCTATGATGAAATGATTACGGAAAATTTCTCATTTCCATTGGTTATAAAATGAATAATATTTTATGATACCCATTTCAATTAATGGGTTATGATATAATAAATGTTTATGATCATATTCCAGACATATGTATGATTTTTTTATGTTATGGGTGGGACTTATATCTCTCCCTAATACAGTGAGTAACGATGGATAAATCATGAGTATATATGTTATGTGTGAACCTTATTACATGTTTAAGATGTTATGTGTGAACCATATTACATGTTCAAAATGTGTTGTATAAGCCTGATTATAGGTTCATAATTTTATGTACGAACCTAATCACATGTTCAAAATATTATGCATGAACCTAATTACATGTTCACAATGTTATGTATAGACCTATATTTTGTGTCTATAAGGATGGGTGTAGTCTCTATTTCATGTCCATAAGTTTATTTGGTGGCCATATTTCACACCCTTAACATAATGAGTCAACATATTTACATTTTCACATGTTCAAAATGAAATAAAATGATTTTTATGCCAAATATATATGACTTATAATAATATTATGCTCTCATGGATCAAGTTCTTTTATTAGAATATGATGAATGAATTATGAACAACCAATAATTATTCCTGATTCGGGATTAAGATATTTGATATACAAGGTATGGATTTGAAATTTTATTCTAATATACTCATACACTTATGTCCATGTTATGCTTACATATCTCCTTTGTTTACCCTTATTTAGTATCTGAGCTCATCCTTTTTCTGATTCCTTCCCCAAGGTTATGAAGAAAGGTTTTATGTAGGGTGTAACTCTAAGAAATACTAAAAGGGTAGGTTTTTTGGGGAATATTTATGATCATTCACTAGATTAGAATATTGTGTAACAATTTTTCAAAGTCACTAAACTATCATAACTTGAATAAAGGTCTATTTCTCAGGTTCAAAACTGTGGCAATTGGTCTAAAAACTATGGTTGTAGCCTAAGGCCATGGTTTTTTCCAACTGTGGACGCTATTATCGTGGCAGTTGGGTTTGACCTATTACCACGGTTTTCCAAATCATGGTAGTTGGCCTAAAAATTGTACACCATGGTAGTTAACCTATATCTAGGGTTTAAATCGTGGCTATAGACTTAGTAAACCGTAGGTGCCCAACACATTCTGATCCCTGTACCTCCCATTTCTTTATTAGCGATCTCACCACTACACCACAGAACACATTTAATATATATATATATATATGATATTTATATATATATATATCAAAAAAATTTATTAATAGACTCAAAACTGTGGTAATATATCTTCTATCTATATTTTGGAAGCCCTGAAGACCCATTGCCATAGTTTTGAAAAATGTGGCTATAGGTGTGGTCTATAGCCATGGTTTTGAAAACTGTGGCTATATCCCATGGAAAATAGACTTATAGCCATCGTTTTAAAACCATGGATATAGGCCACATAACCTTGTCCATAGCCACCTATAGACACGGTTTTAAAAATATGGCTATAGGTTTGTGGCAGTGGACTATTTTTCTAGTTGTGTATTCGGATATTTAGGAATGTGTCTGGGTAATGTATTTAATATTCATATAAAAAGATGTAATATCCTTGTATGAAAATATAGGGTCTCTATAGTTGGTATCAAAAGAAAGGTTCATTCAAACGTTGGAAACTATGATGAGGAAACATTGGGGAAATCCCTAGGGATTTTATAAGGATATTCCTATAGATGTCTCTTAGGATAAGTCTAAGGGTAAGTTAAATTATAGGAAAATGTCATAGAATTTTGGTAGTGTATAGAGTGATTAGTTTCTTAGTAACACATTCATGTTTGGAAACTATAAGTGGATGGTGATCTAGCATATATTTTCCCAGGGGTAACAAATCTGAAATCACCGTATTAAGCTTGGCTTGATTTGGAAATTGTGCTTGACAACAGGCCTTATTGCACACCCAATTTGACACTCATTGAGGATATGTCGTTTAAATTCTAAAACTCCTTAATAACCGTCATCAATGATTTAAATATAAAATGTATATGAATAACCCTGGATAAACCCAATGTTTCATAGATTAAAATGGAGGTGTTATGATTTAGACATCATATATAATATTTTCATGTTTATATGGTTTTCCCCTATGATTTGTGTTAATAACACTATGTTTTTTGTTTTATTCAATAGTTGTATCCTAAAGGATCCAATTTAATGAAGAATAAAATGGAAAACTGAATGATTCCCCTCCCGAGAAACCGAATGTTATGGGAGATGGAAGAAAATACCAAAATTTATATGACCACTCAAATTTTTCAATCCATGAATCATGATGAGATTACAAACAATGAAAGGAGGGAACAATGTTTTCATGAATCCTTAATATGGAAATGTTTACCTTATTTTAGATAAATGTTCAATCCACTAGTTACTGAGAAATTGATTTATACCACTGAAAAGATGTTTTCAATTCTCCATTATTCATAAGATGAAAAAGTTATGATGGATGACTATGGCCTGAAAACTAAATCAAATAAATAATGGAACATTATTATGAATATGAGGAAACATGATAAAGATGAATCCATGGATTGGTATGAGTTTAAGAGATTATTTTTCTATAAGTAAATTACATATATTCTTCAAACAAAAATGGAAATCAGGGTTTCCTATCAATCTCATGTGTATGATAAGAAAATAAGAATAATATTCAAACTCTAAATAATGTAGATAAGAAGATGAACTTTCAATTATGCATAGATTGTGGGAAGAAACATGGGGGTAATTTTCTCAAGAGGACTATTAAATGTTTTATGTGTTCAAGGAATGGTCATAGAATAGTTGAATGCCAAATTATTTGGAATAATGATAAATATCCAGAGAATTTACCTCCCACAATTCTTTATTTCAAATGTAAGGAGTTTGGGAATTTTATGAATTGATTTTCCAGGTGGAAATACAGTGTAGAGAATCTATAAGGTGGTATAAGTGATCATTATACTACTGAAAATAAAGATAAAAAAAATTACATATGATGGGGAAGAAGAGTTATGGAATAAGATGAGGAATCCTAATTAATGGCTTAAAGATAAGGTGGAATAATCGAAGTGTTTATGTATTTGGAATGAAGAATTATATTATATGAATTGGGAAATATATAAATATTATTCAATATATGTTTCTCATTAAGGGTTTGAAAGAATGTGTTGAAATATTATTATGACCTAGAAATGTGATTTAATGGAAATATAATATATTGATTAAGGGAAGATAACCCTTACTTTTTTCCTGAGGTTGAAAAAATGGTGTTTCAATTAGATTAAGAGATGATTTATATAAAGAAAAATGGATAGTATTGATTTCTTTTCAACCTATTAAATATTTTTTTACAAATTGGTTTACTCTATCATTGATAGAGTTTACATTATTTCTAGATTATAGGAATATATCCAATAATCAGTTTTTTATGTAAGTAATGAGGAAGCATGTGTGTTTTCAATAAGGTTTTATGTTAATTTAGGTTATTACCATGTACATGATAAAGGTATCACATGTTTGGTATGAGAAATTGAAGATCCACTTTATGATATATAGGGGATTAATGATGAGTTGAATTAATTGACATTTTTATAAATAATTAATTTTAATATTTTGAAGGGGTTATAAGGATAAAAATTTATGGAATGGTTTAAGTTAAATCTTTGGATGATGTTTTATGGATTACTTCACTATATAAAGATTTTACAATATTGGATAACAAGTGTTAACTTTATCTAACAAGAGATAGAAGGAATGAATTTTCATTTTATTGTGGATTTTATGATCCAATTTTTCTTAAGAAAAAATAAATTTAACTTCATTTGTTAGGGTAAGAGATAAACTAGAAATTGATCAAGGTACAACCAAAGGGAGAGGTTCTGCCTATGGAATGTAATGAAATCATGTAAGTTTATTAAAATTCTCCAACATTAGGAAAATGATTTTGGGAATACAATTATTTTCTTTTATCATCATTTTTGATGATATGAATGACCATTTTCAAGCCTATTTAGATCAAATATTTGTGATCATTATCTTTCTTATGACCATGTTCTCAATCAGTCTCCATCTGTATTTGGGGGTTAATTTAATATTATATGTCCATATTTTTACTTCACAGCTATGTTCTTCTATATAGAAACCTAGTTATGAGTTGCTTTTGGTAATTATTGTGTTTAAAACATTACTTTTTAAAAAAACTAGTATTCAATTTTATTATGTGGGTATATATGAAAGGAACATTCAAGTGTTCATCCATTGATGATCCAGAATAATTCCTATGGTGAAATTGATTTTAAGGGGGTAGAATATAACACCCCTATTTTTTATGAATTTTGTTTTTTTGAATATATTAAAAATATTGGATGTCTTGCATTTCAAACTAAACTGAGTTAAGATTGATTTATATGAAACACTATGTTCATATTTCATGACACAAAAAACTAAGATTATCTTGTGGTGCGTGCAACACTATGTTAGGCTTTTCTTTACACACAATATCAAGTTCCTTTGATAGCTTTCATTACATACAAGACCAATTTTTACCAAAATACAATATACTATTAATATTATTATTTAAAATGATTATTACTTACTAGACATTGGAATGATAGTTATGAAAAGGATTAACGAAATTAGTAAAATATTTTTTACAGATATTTATATAATTCGATGTTGACCAATTAATTAAAAATCAATATATAACCCTTTTTAAAATAAAATGGAATCATATTTTGAAAAAATACTATTTTATACAAACAAGATTGTTTTTAATAAATAAATTAACCAAACCACTATTGGTTAATGATTTTAATTATATTTATATATTATATATTCAATAAAAATTTTAACATCCATATTATAAGTTTCCTAGATTATAGATAAGAATAAATTCAATTTCACGCTCAAAACCCGATTTCTTCTAAAAAGCAGTTTTGTTACTTTTTATGGAACAATTAATTTAAAAAAAAGTCACAAATTTTAGGAAAATAAATTTATAAAATAAAAAAATTGAAATAATAATTTCAAAATTATCTTAGGGTGAATTTTTTTTTTCTGAGAAGTTTCATTTTCTGATGAATAGTGAAAAATACTAAATTTTAAATGAAAACTGCCTTTTATTTTGATTTATTTTAAATGTAAAATTATATTTTAAATTGGTTTTAAAGTATAATTATTTAAATTATACATAAATAAATACAATTTATTTAATTTTAATCAATTTTACATTTATATTGGATATAAAACCTTTTCAAACTTCTGAACTTTTTCACTTTAAAAACTTATAGTTTCATCTTGTCTATGGGATTCAATTTTAAATGAACTTTTTCCTCTTCTTTAAGTGGAGTGTGTAAAAATAAATTCAATAATATTAATAAACATAATTTATAATTGTAAATAATTCCAAAATAGTTTTCTACCATAATTATTAGTGGAAATAATTAAAATTAATAACGATGATTAAGAGAAAATGAGTTTATTAAAGGAAAACCCATTAAAATTAATGTGAAAATTGATTAAAAATATAACCAAGACACATTGGATTCCCATATTTAGACCTTATTAATTATAGGATAGATATCAGTCCAATATTGTAGCCACTTTACTTCTAAAAAATGTGGGTGGAATTCTATCTTTCAAAACCTTACAAGTTTTCCACTCACTTCCCATATAAAAGGCCACCCCTCTTCCCCTATCTTCACACCTTAATAACTAGTTAGTTCAGATTATTTATTCCTAAATCACTTCTACAATACCATAATATCATCCTATATTTTTTTATTTGGTTATAAATACAACCAAGAAGGCCTTTCGTGCAAACCAAAAGGCAATACCCAAAGAAGAGGTAACGTTCATCAAGGAATGGTTTGGTTTTATTTCTTCTTAAAACCCCTTAAATTATTTTTATATATTTATTATATAATAAAATAAGTATAATACATATAATTAGAAGTTATTATTATAATTTTTTTACCTCAAACCACACACACATGAATCAAATGGGTCATAGAATCATCATTTATGTATATATATGATTACTACCTCACGAACCAATGTAATTTGTTTAACCATTACCACATTTCATGGTTGGTTATAATGATTTACATACTATTTATATTTAAAATATATGATATTTTGGATTTATTTATTCTTAATTTATAATTATATAACACATACCTTCATGCTTTCCATTTTTTTTGGAATACGATAACGTCATTCATGTGTACGGAGGACTACCGCCTTGGGAAGTGATGTGATTCATTACTTCTTTAAATGGAATGCATTAAGGATGGTTTAAATAAAAATATTTGATATTTATTACATAATAATTCTACTATTATGATAATATCTATATCTATATATATATTATTCATGCTCTTTCTTTCAATATGGAACGAAAACAGAAACAACGTTCTTACGTACGGACGACCTATTGTCTCCATGAACGATGTGTTTTCTTTACATCACTAAATTTTATGGGATACCCTAAATAAATATATATTGAATATATATTATATTTATATACTAGTATAAATTCTGAAAATTATTAATTCATGGTCAAAGTAATCAAACTTGAAATATAAAGTCAAAACTTATACGAAAAACAAAGAGGTTTTTACCTAAAATGTAACCTTGACATTGGATTGTTAATATATAGATAACACAAAGTAATAATAAAATAATATATGGTTGGATTTATATGAATATTTATATATTATATATTTATTATAAACTTATATTTATTATATAGGAGGCTAAAAATGTATGTAGGAAGTTAAGACTTAAAGTAAAGGGATTTCTAATCTCACTTTTATTTGAGCAAGACTTATTCAATGTTCACCACTACTTTCTTATATGTTGTGTATATACTTCCCTATGACATGTTATGTAACACCCCAGGTAAATAAAAAATATAAAATTTTTATATTTATCCCTATTTTTTAGTAAAATTTTAATATTAATTTAAAGGTAACGCTATGCTCGATGTCTTACCCAATACGCAACAATGAGTTCCTTGAAATCTTACGTTGCGCTCTAATAATAAAATAATATTATTTTAAATTGTAGTTAATGCCTAGCCATTGTAATGGTGGGAATGAACAGAACTAACTACAAAATGAATATATATTTTTGTCAAATATTTTTACTTTTTACAATAATTGTTGGAGGATTAAAAATGCGAATGAATCCAATTTTAAGTGTAAACATTCTAATATTCTTTAAAAGGTCGATTAACCGCCTTTTGATGGTGAACCTCTTTTAAATCCACTTTTTGACAATTATATGTGTTATATTTTACTAAATAAAATTATTCTTTAGAATCGGGACATCAAAATTTACTTTGTGTAAATTTTTGGTATTTTTCCGATAAAGTTCATTTTTTAATGAATAGTGAAAAATGTTGTATTTTAATTCAAAACCTCTTTTTAATATAATTTATTGATATGATTATATTATCTTTTTAATTGGTTTTAAAGTGAAATTAGAATATATTTTTACCATTTAATCCAATAGTGGTCGTTGGAATTAATTTCATCTTGAAATTGGACTTAAACTAGTGTCAATCTTTTTATACTTATTGTTTCATAAAAACACGCTATTTGCTCTGACAGTGGGAATTAATTATTAAATTAATTAATGTAACTTATATGTTTTGAATTTTTTAAAATAAACATCATTTTTGAATTCGGAATATCAAATATAGCTTAGAGATAATTTTTGGTATTTTTCTGGAAAACGTCAATTTTTGATGAATAGTGAAACCACTAAGTGGTACTTAAAAAACTGATTTTTCATTTAAATGAAATTTTACCACCTCTGTGTTTTGAATTTCAAAAATCCGACATACATGGTTGTCATTAAGAAGTAAAATGTGGTTCAATGGGATTAAAATAATTTTTTTGGTGAATAGTAACTTTTAAGTTTTAATCGCGATTAGAGGTAATTAGTGTAGTTTAAGGTAAAAATAATGTTTTAATAATATGAAATGACCTAGACACATGTCCTACCATCGTTGGATGAGTCATGTCCGACCAATACAATCCATGTGTCAACATGGGGACCCCATGGAGCCACTTTTCTTGGAAAATGACATTAATACCTTTTTATTTAAAGTTAAAATTAAAATGTCACAAACATGTGTTGTTTTAATAAAACAATTTTTATATGGGGTTATACAAGTCATATTTTTTACTATAAATATTAATTATAAAGCTAAAACTATTTCCTAAATCATGATATTTTATTTATAATTTTTATATATTAAATAAATTAATTTATTTATGACACCGTGATGATGCAATGATTACTTCATAAATGAATGATTTAAATAAAATGATAAGATAGGGTGAAATCTAAGTCTTAAACTTGTCAAAAACCTATTGTATGGGTGGATTTAGAAACCTTATTACCTTATCCTCGAAAGATATCCTTTTGGGACCTTTTAAATCCTAAAATAAGTTTATAATAAAGTAATATTTTATAACTTTCCAAGAGTTCCCCTCCTCTCCTATTATAAAAGGCCCCCACCTCTACCACCTTACACACACCTCTCAAGCCTTTGGCTCGGCCAAACCCTACCCATTTCATCTCTCCACATCCATATCTTCATCATTGAATCCTCACATTAAGAAAAATATTTTCCAAGGAAGCCTTTGAGCTCAAATCAAAGAGAGTTACCCGATTTAAAGGTAATGTCTTCCCTTGTGTTCTTTTGTTTTATTTTTATTGTCCAAACCCCTAAACTCTTTTTATTACCTTTTTTTGTAACAAAAAAAGTATCTTATATATACTATGATGTTGTTATAAGAATTATTAGAGCTACACTTTCACACACCTCCGCCTAATGGTTAAAGAACATACTGTTTCTGTAGATGGTGAATTACTGCCTCACGAAATGATGATTGTTCAATATTATTTTAACACCTTCAAACGTGGCCATTAAGATGTCACTATATTTATATATGATATATAATATGTTTATGTTTTCCTCAAGCTTCTGTATTTTTCATTTATGGCATACCTTTATGGTTTCCATTATGGCTAAACGTGATATCTTCTTTTTAGGAAGTGCGGACTACCGCCCCTTCAAAGTGATTTGATTCGTTAATGCCATATGTAGGAAGTATAAAGGATGGAATTAATGGTATTACATATGATATCATACTGGAATTATGATATACCTTTATATCATTAATATTTTATTCCATTTAATACAAAAAAATTAAAGTAGCGTTCATGCGTACGTACGGCTTACCGTCTCCATGAACGGTACATTTCATTTCTTATCTCCAAATGTTATGCAATATTATAAGTACATATATATAATGGATATATATATATGTAATATATTACATCTAAATTAAGTATATCATTCTGTAATTATAATATATATCTCTCTCATTTTGTTTTAATTCCATTAATATGACAAAAAATGAAAGTAACGTTCATGTGTACGTACGGCCTGTCGTCTCCATGAACGGTGCTTTTAATTTTTTTATCTCCAAATGTTATGGAATAGTATAAAATTAATATATAGTGGATATATATGATATTTAAAACATAAATACTATTCTGGATATGATTTACTTATAACTACATTGAAAATATTTTTCCAACAAGTTCAACTTTTACTCATGTACCGAACATCGACAAAAACGTCTGATATGAACTCACATTATTAACCAATTATTATAAACTTATAATATGTGATATGAAATGAATAATAATATTTAAAGGAGGTACTTAAGAAATTATAAATTGGCCAAATTTTATTGTTCAGGAGATTAAAGAACGATCGAGTCATGTCAGACACGAGGTAAGGGATTCTACCCCTCTCTTTCTTTTTAAGTACACTCTTTTATGTAATTCCTTTTAAGCTCATATTTATTATGATTGGGGTGTTAATTTATATTACTCATACTGTAATTTTTATGTTCATATGATGAGAGACCCTATTTTCTCTCATCAATCCATTTTGGATGTTTTGGGTGGCGCCGTTAGGCTGCAGAATTTTTGTAAGGGATCCAACCTCTCTCTTTCTTTTTAATTACTCTCGTTTATGTCATTTATTTTAAGCTCATATTTATTATGTTTGTGGATGTTATTTTATATTCCTCATACTGTAATTTTTATGTTCATATTATGAGAGAGCCTATTTGATCTCATAAATCCATTTTTGGAAGTTTTAAGTGGCGTCGTTAGGCTGCCGAGTTTTCGTAAGGGATTTTTCATCTCACTTTTATTCCTGTGACATTTATGCTACATTTTCCACTATTTTATTTGAGTTGTGCATGTACTGCCCATTATTATACTCTTTTTTTAATATAATTGCATTTATGGGTATTTACATATTCATTGTATGACCCTTCTTCAATGGGGTGAACGTTTCAAAAGTTACCCAAGTCGGTAAGGGAACCTTTCACCCTTCTCTTTTTAAAAGACTTATTTTGTTATATATTTTAATTCACATACTATTATGTTGGTATATGTTCTTATATATCCTTATTGATGTAAATTTTATGTCCAAGTGATGAGATACCCTTTTTATCTCTCATCAACTCTTTTTCGGAATTTTGAAGTGATGTCGTTAGGCTGTTGAATTTTTGCAAGGGAACTTCTTAACCCAATTTTGATTATTTGGGATAAACTTGTACTCCTTGAATATTTAATTCTATGAATATGTGTGAAAGTCATATTTTTGTTTTACACTTAATATCAACTTATATTTGGTGTATTCTTTTGTCACACATAATTATGTAATTGATTTATCCTTAATCCAAGGATATCGTCTTTGTAGGGGACTTCCTCTCAATCTCCTTCATTGAGGCATATTTGGTTTTATACACAACTTTCTTTTATACGGTGTATAAACCCCTTTGACTTTTACTTTAATAAAAAATAAATCTTTTTCTACAAAGAGTTTTACTAAACAACAAAAATGAATGTTTCTTTTAACGTACGCGGTGACAACAACCTTTTCTGCCGCCGTGAGTATTATTTGGTCTTTGGCTTCCCCAATAAGTCGTAATGTTTTTTTTAAATGAAATAAATACCATATACTCTTTTATGTATTCTGGTATTGAAAATGGTTTTTATAATGGATTTTTTATGTCAATATATTTAAGCGATATATTGTGATCAAAGTGTAGAAATGTTTTCTTTCCATTATATTTGTTTTATGTCTTATGATTTTATAATGGTAATTGGACATTTAACCGGTGGGTACGTGATAAACCATATGACGGGTGGTGCCGTGAATACCAGGATGGGTGGTTACGTTATAACATCTAATGCATTGGGTATGGAAGTCGGTCGTATGGCTATTCCATTAAGTGATATGTGTGGAAGTCGATTGTATGGTTATTCCATTTAAGTATGTTTATGTCTCAAGTTACCTTTATATGTTATGTGATATTTATATGGGTTTTATGGTAATCCTTTGGTTACAAAATGGTAAGTAATGAACTTTTATTCAGTGAAGAGTTTTTACTAATTCATAAAGGTGAAAAGTATTACTTTGATAAAGTATACATGGTTTACTTGTTGTTTTGAAAAACTAACAGTTTTCATTAATTGTGTATCCCTTACTGAGATTTTTATGCTCACCCCAAGTTTTTAAAATGTTTTTCACAGGACTTAACGTGGAATAAGGTCAAGGATGGGATCAAGGGAAAGTCATGTTACCTAAAACATGGATCTAGGCATGTTTCTTTTTAAGAGTTTTTATTTTATGTAAACTTAGTAGAAGTTTCTACTTTGTAATCTTTTGAGATGTAATAGTTATGTCCTAATTCTCTAAAACTCTAAACCTGAAAATATCCTCAATGTGAATTATTCATTTAATTCAATATTAAGTAAGGTTTAAGGTCGGGGCCTTATATGTTATATAATTTATTTAAATCATTTCATTTCATTCAAGGTTTAAATTGATTTTATTCTTTCATGGATGACACGATTCAAAAGTTACTCAAGTGGTAAGGGAATTTTCTATGACTTTTTACTTTTATGAGACACATTCTATATTTACCACCTCTTTCTTCTATATAGTGTATATAAATAACATTAATTTATTTTATTTTTCTTATAAAATAATTATTGGTATTTACAGATTCATTTTAGGTCCCTCACTTTTATGGGTTTTACGGTTCCAAAGTTAACAAATAGGTAAATGATTTTTGTCTCAATTTGCCTTCTTTGAGATATATGTTATAAGATTCACCTATATTTTTTCATGATGTGTATATACTTACCCTTAAAATTTTGATATATTTAATCTATAAATCCTAGTGATATATTAATTTCCATTTTATGTTATACCTTCATGGGGACTATGATTTAATGTTACCAAATTCGTAATGATTTATGTTGCATTCTCATCATTTATCGGTACGGTTTGTTATTACGTCTCAAATGAGGAAATATCATGATAAAAATCTCATTATTTATCATTAATTATCTTTTACTATGTTTATTCATGATATATTAAAATAATGGTACCATTTTTTCACACATTGGTGCTTAATATAATTAATAGAATGTTTTTAAGAACATCTGACATAATTTCTCTTTCTGATCAGAAATATATTTTCTTCCAAAATCATGTTTTCTAATAATTTCTTCAAACATGTTTTAAAGTTATATTTTAATCTCATTTTTATCAAAAAATATTTAAAAAATATGTTTTTAAAAATAATTACTTTTAAACTATTTTCAAATCATCCTTTATAAGTTTTTAAATCTATTTTCAATGAAAAAAGCTTTCAAAATGTTTTATGTTTTAAAAAGAGTTTTTTAAGTGGAAATTATATTTTCCTCAATAAATGTTTTAAATTTTTATAATGAATAATTTATAAGTTTTCAATTTTTTTCAAATAAAATTATTTAGAAAACTATTAATTATTTAGTAAGATATTTTCTCATATAAGTTATTTTTTTTAAGAAATATTCCTAGTGATCTTTCAAAATCCTTTTCCATATAAGATGAGATCCTTTATGTAACATATGATTTACTAGGGACATGATCCAAGGATACCATTATTATTATTTATCTAAATGGTTTATTCTTATGATGAAAAGTTTTTTTTTAAACCCATTTCTCTTACATGGGTTATACCAAGAGAGAATTCTTATGAAGCCCACATCTTTTCATGAGTTACGCTATGATGAAATGAGTATAAAACCTATCAATTTTCCTTATGTTATGATATGATAATGTTTTTATTATAACAATTTCATATCTATGTTATGATATGATGAATTTTTATGATCTTATATAACACATACATGTGATTTTATTATGTGATGGGTGGCTCCAATATCTCCCACCAATTCATTGGGTAATGATGGCTAACATATAAGTATATATGTTATGTGATAACTTGATTACATGTTCATAATGTTATATATAAACCTTATTCCATGTTCATATTGTTTTTTGAGAACCTAATTACATTTTCACTAATTTATGCATGAACCTAATTACATATTCATAATGTTATTCGTAAACTTGATTACATGTTCATAGTGTTATATGTTAACCTGATTAAATGTTCACAATGTTATGCATGAACATGATTACATGTTATTAATTTTATGAATTAACCTGATTACATGTTCACAATTTTATTTTTGGTCTTCCCATAATAATATTTTTTGACGTGGTTTCATGTCCATATGTTTTTGTGAAGGCATGATTTCATGTCATTTACTTAATGAGTGAACATGTTTCTATTTATACATGTTCACGTTGTTATAAGATGATGTGTATACAAAAAATCTATGTCTTAGTAGAATTTTATTCTCTAATATATCATATTATTATATTATAATATGATTCATGTCTTATAAACTACCAATCTTTATTCCATGACTTAGGATTATGATCTTTAATTTGTAAGGTATGGGTTTTAAATGTTATGCTCATATACTAATATACTTTGGTTCATGTTATGCTTATGTATATATTTTATTTACCCTTAATGTTGAATCTCATATCAACCTATATTATGTTTCCTTCCCATGGGTTATGAAAAAAATGTATTCTATAGGTTATTTCTATGAGGTGTGTTAAATGGGAAGATAATTGTGGAGAATATTTAAGATCATTCAATAGATTAGAAGATTGTGCTCCAAGTTTCCAAAGGAAATAAACTATTATTGTCCTTGGAAATTTGATTTCGTAATATAATGAATATTATTATAAAAAATATTTAGTATCCATTTATGAGATTTATAGGACTCTTTATTTTAATAGTTTATTTAGTTATTTATGTTTTATATAGTGGAGCTAAGAGTCTATTTGACTAATCAGAGAAACAAGGAAATGATTAATTATCTAAAATTTTTACCACATGAGACATAATTCATATTATACACCACTTATTATTTGTAATGGTAAATATTATACCCCTTTAAAATTTATCTTCATTATCCTTTCAATTTAAATTATGTTTACGGTTTCATTTGAAATCATATCCTTCAATGGGTTTTGACCCAAATGTTTTTAATTTTTGTAAGGGGTTCCTTGCCTCAAATTTTAAATTTCATGATACATGATTAATATTTCACACAATAATTTAATTTTATGGTGTATTTACAACCCTATATCATTCAATAATATTGAATATATTCATCTCATGAAATGATAATAGCCATTTAATAGTAACTCTCTTCCATGTTCTTTTGATTCTTATGTTACCATTACCATAATGGTTTTTGTTAACTCAAATCACTTAAATGAGTTAGAATGTTTATTTGCAAACTTATTTCTTAAAATATAGATTTATTAAACCATAATAATTAATTTAAATTTACATTATCCTCTTATCTTTTGGAAAACAACCTTTTAATTCAGATCATTTTCCTCGATAAATTATTTTCCTCAAAAGTATATCATTATTGAGGATGATTCTCATATTCTTTAATGATTATTTCCCCACCTTGTCCATATTTATGATTCCCACTAATGTTATCATTTATAATTATAAATCATATTATATTTTATCTCATATTATCTCTATATTTCTCATCTCTTATTTTAAAAATGATTTTTTTACTATTTTTATGATGTGTGTTTTTAATAATGATATTTTCAAATATTTAAAAAGGTTTTCTATCCTTTCAGTTGATATGTTTTATCTCCCATTGTACATTTATTATGATAACCTTAATGTACTTTAAAAAACCTTTTACTAAATAGTTCTTTTCAAAACAGTACATTTTTTCAAATACTTCATTTAACCTTTTTTAAAATAACGTTTGAAAGGAATCGTAACTTTGTCAATTTATGATAACATTAAAAATGTTTTCTAAAATATTGTTTTAAGTTTTCTTAAATATGAACACATGTTTCAATTTAATTTGTTATTCTATATGAAAATTTCTCCCCATGTGTTTTGTGGATCTATAATAAATTATTTTTCTCAAAAATAATTATATATTTCTCTTAAAAATCATTCAAAACATCTAGGTTATTTATTACTTCCAAAGTAATTTTTATAAAACTCTTAAGAATATTTTTTCTATCTAATTCATTTTACTTTGATATATATTATACCTGATCAAGTATATTAATCAAGTTATTATATCAACCTTATTTATTTTTAGGCATTATGTAATTTTCTTTTTTATCAAAGATATGATACATCAATGCCTTTTTATTGCCTAACTATCCACCACGAATGAGCATAGAGTTTATTCTAATGTATTTTCTTTGTGAATCATTGTATTCCCCTTATTTTATTGAAGGGTTTTAACCTATATTTCATACATAAATTTATTGGTGAAATTCATGACTTAACTATATATTATTTATCTATATGGTGAGAATATCATATGATTTATCTTGATTGAGGGGTATTTACCTAGAAAGTAAAAAAAATATCCTTAGATACACAATTATTTTCAATGATTTTATCAAGTTGATTATTTTCATATATGGATCCATTTAAAAATTATATGGAAATAATTTTCTTCCATGGGTTATTTTTTAGGAGATTAATCAAACCCATTTTATTTCCATGTGTTTTTTATGTGATGAATAAAACCCATTTCTTTTTTATACATTCTTTATAATTTTTTGAATGAAACACATTTATTCCATAAGTTATTTATAATATTATCTATTATTGATTTCTTATGGTGCATCTAAGTATGGAATAATGATGGGTGGGGTAATATATCACCATAAAATGCATTAGTTAAAAGTTTATATATCATGAGATAAAGTATCTACGAGTACATTTAAGTTTCTCATAAGTGTGGGATCTGAAAGTGTGGCTCATGAAATTAATGTTTCCTTATACTAATGTATGTTCCATATTTTGAAGTTATAATTCATTATTATCTTATGTTCTCATGTTGTGTCTCGTCAAAGTAATTTTTACCTATACTATTGTTAGTTTCGCAGTTAAAATATATTTGATTGTTAAATGATTTTTCACATGAATGTGTTCAGATCTCATAGATCCTGTTTATTGACTCATTTTTCTATAATCTTTTGATTTGTCTCTTTTATTATGTCATATTCTATTACTCATTTTTAATTATATTTGTTTTTTTAGTCAAGAATATTATTAGGTATCTTAATTAATCCTATTTTATTATCTTATGTTCACTTATGATATTTGATTATTATCATTTATTTTTAACCTTACTGCGAATCTGATCTCAGCACTTTATTATATTTCCATTTTCTCAGATTATAAAAAAAATTAATTCATAAAATTTTCCTATAAGAGTATATTGTGGGAGGATTTGTGGGGTATGTTCAATAATATTTATGGATTATTTTATTTATATAGTGGAGAAAATGTCTATTTAATAAAAATATCACGGGTTCTACTTGTTAAATATTTTTCTTAATTCTCATAAACTATAAACAAAATAAGGTACTCAGAATATAAATGTTACATTATGTGTGAGTATATTTTAATTAATAATTTGTTTCAAATAAAGTGTGTAAATTAGTTATTCTTAACATTAGATTGAGGAGTGTGGGTTTGGGGATCCTTAGTTGGTATCCAAGGAGGGTTTATATAAATTTGGAGATTATTTTGTTATTAGTTAAAGATAAATTAATAGTTATAATGTTCATTAATTATTGATAGGTAAATGTTGATAATAGTTTCAAATGTTTAGATAAATAACAATGTTAGATATATCAAATATTTTCTATTATTTGGGGATTAGGATAAAAAATTAATAAATTACCTAAAATAAAACTAAAGAGTAATTTTAAGTTTATGATTACATCTTGATGTTTTTTAAAGTAATTATTGTGTGGTTCTCTTATAAATTTCATCCTTATCTAGATACTACAATTAGATGTAGGCTCTAAAACATATGTACCTAGTGCACGAAAATGTGGCACAAATACACACATAGTTTGACACTCCCATGTGATATACTATGGTTATTTCATATTCTCTATAACTAACCATTAGGAAGGATTTTATTAGGGTGTTAACTAATTATGTTAGAGAACCTAATAGGAAAATTAACATGGATAACCAATGAATTAAAAAATAGATTCATTAGTTTAATTAAAAGTATCATATGTTAAAAATGAAGGTGTCATAGGGGAAGACATATTCGTATTGATGTTTTCTTATTCATATATTAAATATTATAATAACCAGTTTAGATTAAGTATTTGGTTGAAGTGGGACCACAAAATTTAATCTAATAATGGAATGTATCTATAAACCACAATTTCTTATCACTGAATAAGGGATCATGCTTAAATGGTTTAAAATCTTAGTATATTAATATTTTGATGAAAAAGGAGAGTTACATAATCATGGAAAAGGTAGTTAGGTTGATATCATAATGGAAATTAAATATTGATATTGTTAGATATTTTTATTATTGAGTGATATTTATTGCATATATTCATATATATTCTAAAAGTGATGTGGATTATGTGAAAAAACTAAGGATTATTATTAAATAGTTTTTTATTAATGGTTAGAAAGCATATGACAAATATTATTAATAACCTTAGAATGTTATTTTATTAAAAGGTTAAATTACCTTGGATAATTTTTGAAGAATAAATTATTGAAGGATTGATAACACTTAAATTTAACATATTATTGATGTTCAGTTGATAAAGGGTTGATTTATTTTTGAAAAATTAAGTAGTATAGTATTGTAATTCTTGGGATTGATAATTGTCTTGAGATATTTTTAGGGAAGTACATCTCAATTGGGTATTGTAGTATATATTGGCTAGTGTTTTGTTCTTTTACCTAGTGAAAAATATGATTTGATAGTTAAAGATAATGTTTTTTTCTTGATGATTATATGGTTTCATTATGGTATAATGTCTTGGATATTTATATTGTTTTTAGAAAGATATTTTTTGGAAAATTAATGATTACAGAAAATAAAAACTCAAGTATATAATAGTAAAAAAGATAAATATTTTTTAGTAAATATAAGTAGGTTAATAAAGCCTAGTAAAGTAAGGTAAATTTCATATTATAAGTTATATCCTAAATGATGAATATATTAAGAATACCCTCTCTGACTTTTATCTGTGAGTAATAATAAAATTTTTGAGGATTCAATTAATTTAATGTGGTGGGATATAATTACATGAGGTTTTGGTATATATTTTCTTAAATAAATATTGTGTTTGATAGCATATTTTAGATGCAACACCAAACCAAAATAAATCGTGGAACATTATGTAACTATTGAAATGTAGTCATTTAATATGTGGGTAAATATAGCAGTAAAAACATTATGAAATATATTTATAAATAAAAAGTAATGACTTATTGATACTAATTAATTGATTAAATTAAATTTTTATGGCTACATAAAAAATAAAATGATTTTATGCATAAAAATATATATTTTTAGAAATTTCATTTTTATGTGTTATGAATTTTATCATATTATGATTAAATAATGGTTTAAATATAGAGTATTGGTAATATATAAAATAAAATAAGTTAATATTCATCCAATGATTATTAATAGGAATGTAATAAATTTATTTTATGCTTATAAGATATGTGTTTTTAAATATATTTTTATGTGTTATGGATGATTATATTAAAATTGATTTTTAGAAGTTGAATCGTATAAAATTATTTGAATATTTGTAATCATCATTATAATAATAGTTAATTAGGTCAACTTCATTTTTATTAATGAAATAAAGTTACAAATATAATATTAGTTGCTATGGTAAAACGGTTATTTTTTAAAGTATTATACTTTTCTAAATATTTCCCTTTTAAATTAAATTTTTCTATTTTATAATTAAGTGTCTAATATAATAATTAAATGTATATAAAAATAAATTAACACTCATTTAATTTTTACTAAATGTTATATAAGAATAAGAATACTTAATTACTAAAATGGAATTATTCTAGAAAAATAGTATTGACAACATTATATGTTTTAATTTGAATGGAAAATTTATAATATATAGAAATTTGTATAAGATTAAATGGAGTTGAAATTAAGTTTTATCAAATTGAAATTTGTTAAGTAGGGCCATCTTATATTTTTATTGATAAAATAATAACCATGTTTAATATTTAATCAAGATTAATAAGTGTTAAAATGGGTAATATAATATAAATTGAATGTTACTAATTCAATTTGACATGTATACCTTATATAATACCTCTATTAGGTTGTAAATTCATGATTAATATTTTTTCTAATGATTTTTCCCTCGTTTTCACCCTCAAAAGGATCTCACTTCCACAAAATTCAAGTCACAAATCTAGTTAAAAATTACCAAGAATCTCTTTAAAATTTTCTTCTTCTAGATCCCCATACGCATTTGGAAGCCTATAGACTTAATAAAGTTACTCAAGCACTTAATTTACAAAGGATACATCAATATAAGATCAAGATTCTCAACATAATCATTACTTACCCTTTAACTTCCTTTCTTTATCATTCCCATCCACCCTTTACCAAACCCATTGTAACCATATTTATATAATTAAATAATATTAAATAATAGACTAAAAATTTATTATATTTATGGTATAACCATTATCTATTACATCCCCATTAATCGAAAAAATGAAAAGGTTGCTCATGTGCATGTGTGGACTACCCCTCCGGGAATGAAACCTTTTGTTTCTCATAACCACTATTCAAGGATGGTTCTATAAATATATTTACTGAATATATGTATGTAACTTATGTCATGAATTATATTATATAAATAAAATATATTTATTATATATTTAATATTATAAGTAAGTGATCATTAACAAACTAATCGCCTAAAACGAACTTACCAAGAGGAAAAGTGATTTATTTCTAAGTGAAACACTCTTTTTTATTTTAGATTATTCTTATAAATTTTAAAAAATATGATATATAAACTTAATAAGTACTAAATATTTTCATTATACTATTTTGATTATGGTATTAAAACAAAGGAATTTCTTCCAAATTAATACTCACACATATGTTATAGCATGTTCTTGTTTGGTCGTTTTTACCACCTACATGAAAAAATGTAGTAAATTTCAATAAAATATGGATTTGGAAACATAATATTATATATTAACAAGTAATTAATGATTTTTTTTGTTTTTTAATGGTAATATAAACATTTAACTCAACAATTAAGATAAAATTGTTTTTTCATTATAAATTACTCAAACAAGCTCATCACTGACTATGTTGTCACAATGAATAAGAAAAAACACTTATAAAAAGAAAATGTAAACTTTTAAATAATTAAAATTCATATATTAATGTACCTTTTATTATCTGGGGTTGATAAATTTTGGAATATTATTAATACAGATATGACTAATATGAAACTAGTTTAAAACCCTCCAGATTACTCATACCCGATATTGAAAATAGATAATAACCCATTAATATACATGTAGATAATATTTATAAATTTAATTTATTGAAGGTTATGTATATAAATATTTTATTAACAGTTTATTATTTTATTCATGTATTTAATAAATGATCTTATAGTTAAGTTGACTAATCTAGGAAAAAAGGTAAGGGTTTTTTGCCTAAAATTTTCACTCAGTGTGACATATTTATTATTATACACCATGTTTTATTTGAATTGGTGTATCAAGTTCACTATTAAAATTTTGTTTCAACTTTGGATAATTTTTATTATTTTTTTATGTTTCATTTCAATTAATATAATTCAATATTATTTGACTCGAATTTTTCTAATATTAGAAAGGGTTTTTTGTCTCAAATTTTCTTTTCTGGAGACATGATTGATGTGCACACCATAATGTATTTTTATGGTTTATTAAGTTCCATGTTTTCTTCTTGAATATTTAATATATTTTATCTCATTATATTTGAATTTAAATTTATTGGTAGCTTTCTATCATGTTATTTTTTTTCTCATATTACTATTTTTATAAGGTTTTTATTAACTTATCTCCCTTCATTGGGTTAAAATGATTCTTGAAATTATTTCTTACAATAATGATGTCTTTAGCCAAAATATTTTGTTTAATGAATATTTGTATTTCTATATGGTTGAAATTAACCTTTTAATTCATATCTTTTACATTGATAAAAAATCTTTATCTAAATTATATAATTTTTTAGAATAATTCATAACCTCTTTAACTGTGGTTTCTCCTCCTAGTCCACCTTTTCCTTTAAAACTAATTTTCTCCTTTATAATTAGATAACTCATTATTTTTTATCTCATGTGACCTCCATGTTTACCTTCCCCTCTTAAAAAATGGTGTTTTTTAAATCTTTTTATGTTGTGCGTTTTCAAAAAAGATATTCCAAAATATTTAAAATGGTTTTATATCCTTTAAAATCATATATTTTATCATCCAAAACAAATTTATTTTGATAATATTTAAGTATTTTCAAGGAAATATTTTTCATGTTTCTATTTCAAAAAAATAAATTTTTTCCAAATAATTCATTTCAAATTTTTTAAAATAAATTTTGAATGGACTTGTAACTTAATCTTTTTGTGATAATATTAGAAAAAAAACTAAAATTTTCTTTTATGTTCTATTCTATGTAAACACATTATTTCACCTTTTTCATTTTATATAAAATTTTCTCACCACATGTACATGGTTTATTAATTAATTATTTTTCTCCTATTTTTATAATACATTTCTTTAAAAATTATTTCAAAAGATCAAGGATATTTCTTATTTCCAAATTGACTATCCTAAACCTATTTAAAAAGTATTTAAATCTAATTCATTATCATTTAAAATATCATATGTTTTTATATGGACATACATCAAATGATTCCATATATATTATTTATATAGATGGATTATTTCATGTTCTTTTCTATCAAAGATATTATCCATAATTGCCTTTGTCTTGCCTAACCATCCACCATGAATAGACACATTTTTTATTTCAATAATTTTTCATTGGGAACACTATATATCCTTCCTTTTATTTAATTTTAATCACTTATATTGCATTCATCAATTGATTAGATAAATTATTTACTTAACCTTAAACACTTTATCTCTACTGTGTGAATAACATATACTTTATCTTGAATAAAGGGTATTTTCCTAGAATAATTCTGAATATATTTTGGATACCCATTTAATTTCATTGGTTGTCTCATGTTTATAATTTCCTTATGTGAATCAATTTTCAAAATATATGAAACCCATCTTATTCTGTGATTTATCTGTAATGATATTAATTAAAAATATATTTTACATGGGTTCTTCTTTATGTTATGAATGAAACCCATTCTATTTCCATGGGTTATTTATGGTGTGTTGAATGAAACCAATTTTTATTCCATTGGTTACGTAGAGACCCGAAACTTGACGTACATGTACAATACATTACTTTTGCGGAATACTTATTACATAACAAAAACAGACACACAAGGATCGTAATAGTTTAGTGTCTTTGGAAACTTGGAATATAAACATAAAATAATGTTGAAAGATCTTCAACATCTCCCATAATGATCTTCCCCTTTTTGTTTCCTTACCTAAAACCTTTCTTTATTTTCTGTGGAAAATAAAACATAAAAAGGGTGAGCTCAAACGCTCAGTAAGGGAAAACATAGAGAACATAAAACAATCCATAAACATTTCAAAGAAAAAACTTGAACATGAAATCTAAAAATTAAAACCTTGAGCAAAGACATAAATCGTGGAAGTACATAAGGCATATATCATAATGGAACATCAACCATGATAAAATAGAATTGGAATAAAACATTTAATTGTGGCAACCATTCAGCACATGTTATGATTTCCATAGTAGCCAAGGCATTGCTTCCAAGACCATCTTAGTGGACAAAGTCCCTTTCTGAATCGAGTTCACTCCTCGTTTCAGTCCTGTAACACTGAACCAGATTAACATACTGTTCTAGCCATGTCTATCTCATGAGATATAAATCATTACCCAAAGCATTGGAGGGAGATATAGGTCCCACCCATCTCATAATGAAATCATTCTTACTTGTGCCTCAAAATAAACATACATCATTCATAAAAACCCAATAAATAAAATGGGTTTCATAAACATCATCCCATCATCACATAATCCATATAAAATAAATGGATATCATTTCATAATAATAAAAGTTAAACCATTTAAATCATAGAGACATTATACTTGAAACATACATATATGAAATAATTTCATCTTAGATGAAAAATGGTTTTGATAAAACACTTGAAATGAATTCTTGAGGAAAATATCCTTTCTTCTTCAAAATCATTTTCTTTTCAAAAAATGTCATGCAATTCTAAAAGAAAAGGATTTTGTTGAAAATAGTCATGAAATATTTTGGAGTAATCTTCATGAAAATAAGGATTTATAAAACCGTAAAAATCCTTTCATGCCATATAAGTTAAAAATAACATTCTTCTCGTACTTTTGTCGGAAAAGTCAAAAAGTACCTCGTATAGTTAAAAAAAAGAAATATTGCTTACATACCATGTATTAAAAGTAAAAATTGGTTAAAAATGACATTAAACATACATGAAACCATTTTTAGGAAACATGGACATGGATGATAACAATAACCCCAGTAAATACTTACGAATAAACAATCTCGGATAAAAACGAGATTGGAATAGTTATCCCTTGCCTTAGATCGGATATGCTTCGTATGGATCTGAACCTCCTTTATAATGATTTAAATATTATCATTGAATTATTACATAATCATATTCATTTTTATGATATCATATATGTTTCACTTATGACTTTATATTACCCGTTCTTTTGTAAATTTCATGTAAAAGCAGCGTTTTGGGTAAAATCATTTCATTTATCGTATGTGTTTCGACTTGTCGTTCTTGATATTATTACTTATATCCTAATTTACATAATTCCAGAATGTAAAACATGACTTATATATAATATATATTCATCATGTACATATATATTATAGATCGATAAAAGGAATGAAATACACCGTTCATGGAGACAGTAGGCCGTACGTACGCATGAACACTGTATTCGTTTCCTTATTAAATTGAATGAAATTAAATAGATGACATACATATATATTTACATAAATAAAGTATCATTATTATGTCATATATTTCATTATTATTCATTGTATATACTTTATAATCATTCTTTAATGCTTAGTCATGGAAAATTAATCTCATCGCGTTCGTGGAGACGGTAGTCCGTACGTACGCACGAGCGATGATATCATTTCCATGACCGCGTAATTGTATTGGAGTGTATGTATACTATTTCAGAATCAATATCACTTTAAAATAATCATATATAGTCATTATTTACACCATTATACCCATCCAAGTAAGGTGGTGGTGGAAAATAGATTACACCACGGCGTGGAGACGGTATTCCGTATGTACGCACGTGCGGTGATTTCATTTTCCATAGGATGGATATATGGTGAAAAAGGGTTGTTTCATACTTATAATGAAATATAAGTATATGAGTGATACTTATGTTATTACTTCATAATGAATCAACTAAATAATAAGAAGTATAAGAAGAAATAAAGTTGAAAGAATCGGTAACGGACATTACCTCTTCTTTGAAGCGCCTCTTTGAGACCTCCTCTTAGGGCACTAAAATTGGTATTTGAAGAATACCAGGACCTCTAGGATGTTTCTAGGGAAGTGTAGAAGAGAATTTTTCAGCGGTTGGACGATCTTGAATGCTCAAAGTGGTGTGAGGAAGTGAGGGAGGAGGTGCCCTTTTATAAGGGAGGAGAGGGGCACCTTTGGAAAAACTAAAAAAATTATTTTATTATAAAGTCATATTCAGTTTTTAATATCTCCAAATTGATTTATTTCGAAGATAATGTGGGTATGTTTCTAAATCCTCTCATCCAATAGAATTTAGACAAGTTTAGGTTTCTATTTTAACCTTATCATTTAGACTTAACCTTAAGTTAAATAATTTTACTTTTACCGTGTCTTCTTGTTTTCTTACACTATAAGGTTAATAAACTTAATATAACAATCCAAAAGAACCCCAAGTTGTTTATTATTAATATATATAACCATATCTAAGTCATTTGGACGAACCTTATATTTTTAGGAATAAAATAACAATTAATAATATAATATTTGTTTTAAAAACTATTTTATGTCAATTTTGACACTATTTGGTAATTGAATTTTGTGAAACTCATAAATGAATGATTATTTCTAAAAAATTTAATTAAATCAAAACTAACATGTCATATTAACCTATAAAATTAGTTAAATTCATAAAAAGTCTCAAATTACATTTATTTGGGTATTTATAACATCAATTATGTCAATATTTCATTAATAAGATAATTATTGCATCATCTTTGTGTCATAAATAAATTAAATTATTTAATGTCTAAATATTATAAATAAAATACCATTATGTATGAGATATTTTTATATTTATAATTAATATTTATAGTCAAATTTATCTTATGTATAACCCTATATTAAAAATGATTTACTTATTAAACTTTGATTTTAACTATTTTAACCCTTCTTTAAGTAAATTAATAATGAATGTCCTAATCTAATCCAAGTGGACCTAAATGGTAATATTTTATTCCTAAGGTTTTTTTTGGTCGAATTACATTTATCCAATATAATTAGGACATGTGTTAGGGTAATAATAATATCATTTTTACCCTTAATTACCGTATTTACTTTTAACAGTAGTAAAAAAAAGTAAACCATTACTATTCACCAAAAATTATTTTCATCTCATTGAACCACATTTTAGTCCTTCATATTAACCGTGTCTATCGGATTTTCTAAATTCAATTCACATAAGTGGTAAAATTTCATTTAAATGAAAAAGTCCGTTCTTTAACTACCACTAAGTGGTTTCACTATTCATCAAAAATTGAAGTTTTTCAGAAAAATACCAAAAATTAAGCCTAAGCATTATTTGATATTCTGAATTCAAAATTGATGCCTATTTTTTCAAATTCAAATAATATAAGTGGCATTAATTAATTTTAAAATTAATTCCCATTATAAAAACAAATATCGTGTTTTTAAGAAAGAAAAACAATCAAAAGATTGATACTTGTTTATATCCAATTTCAAAGTGAAATTAATTCCAATGAAAAAAATTAGATTAAATGGTAAAAATATATTCTAATTACACTTTAAATCCAATTAAAAAGATAATATAACCATATAAATTATTGCGATGAAAAAAGTTGTTTTTAATTAAAATAGAGCGTGTTTTTACTATTCCTTAAAATATGAAAGTTATCAGAATAATATGCAAGATTTATCCAAGGTAAATTTTTATATCCTGATTCCAAAGATAAATTTTATTATGTCAAATTGAACTTATAGACATGTCAAAACAAGATTTAAAGTTTTGCGCCATCAAAAGGTGGCAAAACTATATTTTTTGAAAAATACTTATTTTACTCGAAAAATTGATTTTATTCTCATACCATGTTCTAGAAAATGTTCAAGATGAATAATAATGTTATAAAATTCAAAATTTAGTTGATACTATTCATAACGGGTAGTTCATATAACATATCGTTGTTTAGAGAAACTCAGTATTGCGTACAATACACGCTATCGTGAAAGGTCATGATTGCGTGTAATGCAAGCCAAGTCAGGGATGCATGTTGTGTAAGATCCTTTTGGTGTAGCATACAACACAAGAAATTAATGAAATTAAAAGGAATATTTTTCATAAAATCTCAGTGTGTTACATTCTACCCCCCTTAAAATGAATTTCTCCCTCGAAATTCATCGGGGTTATAAATGGTTTACTACTCGAAAGTTTCTTTAATAAAAACACACATCATAATAAGGAATACCAAAACTTGGATCTAAAAACTAAAGTATGAAACGTAATAGTTACCCAAATTAACTCATCACTGGGTTTCCACGTAGGAGAACATAGGTGAAAATATGGATATGGAAGAAAAATGTAACCAGAAAGTTCTGATGGAGAGTGGTAGAGAACATGGCTATGAAAAAACCAAAAATCACAAAGCCATAAATTTGTGATGATCTAGGGTACCATCTGATTCTTCGGATATAAGGGCACTAGGACAACATTTTTTGTTTTCAATATCATTTCCCTAAAGTTGAATAATTTTAATTAGAATAAATACATACTTTATTTTGGTACAATCTCACTGTTGTTCGTGCCTTGAACAATTTCCACTTCATCTCTTAAAGAAATGAAGTTGAATGTGTTATTCGTGAAGTGTTAGCAGATCATGTGATATAATGACAGGTCATACCATCTGTCTCATAAAAAAGGTTAGAAAAAGTTATTAAATATATATAAATCGATCTATAGTGAGATTAATCATATATGGTTCCTAAAATGGACTTATACTTCATATATCATACTGCTTAATATAATAAAACTAGTTTCTAGTAAACAGGGACTTCATGTAGGCCAGTGGTAGGCGATAAAGGCATGTCGCACTTCAGTTGTGGGTTCGATTCCCACAGCCTTGTCTGACGCAATGGACTGTCGCCCGTCCTGCAGGTTGTCCTTTTTCTAAAACTACATTACTATAACATCCCATCAATAATATAGAAAAAAGTTCTACCCTTAAACAGTACTAACTTATGTCCAACATAATCCATTCAAATCTTTAGGCTTATCCATAATACTATAGTACACACTCATATTATAGTGAAAAAGATTACCAGAGATTTCATATAACAAGCAAGTTAATATCATCGTTAATCCCCATATATCATAAGATATTTCTTGTTGGTCACATTCCAAACATTCGAAGGCCTTAATCATGTATTCTCTTGAAAAATTAATACCCATTAAATCTTAGTGAAAACATGAGTGCTGTCAAAAGTTAATTCCTTCCACATACCAAAACCCCAAAATTCTAATACTCAAACCATGATATAATTATTTCCTTATAGCAGTCATGAGCTCATGAATACTGTCAAACATTTCATTTTCTCCTTATCCTTTCATTATGCACATATCATTTTTTTTCCAAAAATATCTCAATCACTTTTCATAGTTATCGGTACCATAAAATTATTGAAAACCACAATAGACCAATACATAAATATTCCAATATTCCACGATACTATATACAACATTATTTTGGAATCCCATTACATAAACACTTAATCATTCCACCACATTGTTGTCATATTCAACATCGCCAATAGTGATCGCATGTGACTTCCCTTTGTCCTTTGCCTTAAGTGTTTTCTCATGTTGATCATCACTAACCCTTGGATTAGGGAATTTATTAGCATAATGCCCCATTTCCTTGCACTTAAAGCATTGAAGTGTTGGTGGTGCATTCTCTGCAGTCTTTTCTTTATTCACATCATTAGAAACCCTTTTTCCATTACTTCAACACTCAGCTGCTTGATGACCTTCTTTTCCACACTTAAAACATTTTCTAGTCCATTTAAGACAATCTCCACCATGCTTCTTTCCACACTTTGAGCATAAGGAAACATTCATCTTCTTTTCACCATTATTCTGAGATTTCTCCTTTAACTCCATCTTTCATTTCTTATCAGAACTATGGGATGGATAAGTAACACCAACTTCCATTTCTACCTTGATAGCACAACGAACAATTCTGTCATATCTACTGAAGTCTCTTATAGCTAATTCCCTTCGAAGATTTGGTTTTAAGCCACTGAAGAATCGATCGACTTTACTTTTAGGTTGGATGATAAAGCCAGATGCATACCTTGCAAGCCTTATAAAAATCGATTCGTATACACCAACAGATTCATCATCCTTTTGCTTTATTTCAAGAAACTCCTTCTCCATCTTTATTCGAAGAATATGAGGGAAGTACTTACTGAAAGATAAGTTCTTGAACTCGTCCCATTCCATGGACTCAATTTCATCTCTTGGCCTCGTATTCTTGTTAAGATTCCACCATTGATCAGATTCACCTTCCAAATGATATACTGCTAAGATGAATTTATCATGTTCAAAACATTGAAGTACTGAAAATATCTTTTCAGTGGTACTGATCCATTGTTCAGCAACAAGTGGATCAGAAGACCCACTGAAAGAAGGTGGACGTTGCCTCATGAAGGACTCAATAGAATATTGTTCCCTTCTCTGCTCTTTTGGAAGTCCATAATGAATAATAGATTGTGTAAGTATAGCAATAAGATTTAGCACTCCATCTCCATTAACATTTGTTTGTTCAAGAGGAAAATCATTGCATTGTCCATTGCATTGATCAACATGGTTCCTTCGGGTTTCATCCATCGTCTAAAACCCAAAAAGAATAGTGTGAGAGGCAAAAATCATGCTAAGGAAAACAACATAATAAAGGGAAAGTACCTTCAATATATAATATCATAGGTTTAATTCTAAGATCGTTACCATAATTCTAGGACTATAACCTATACTTATACTTAACCTTAGGTATATCCCTAGACATGCCTTTGAAATATCTCTAGAGATCTCACTAAAGTTCTCGCATCCTAGTTTCCAAAGGTTGACTAAACCTTTCCTCTGATACCAACTGTAGAGACCCGAAGCTTGACGTACATGGACAATACATTACTTTTGCGGAATACTTATTACATAACAAAAACAGACACACAAGGATCGTAATAGTTTAGTGTCTTTGGAAACTCGGAATATAAACATCTAATCATCTTGAAAGATCTTCAACATCTCCCATAAAGATCTTTCCCTTTTTATTTCCTTACCTAAAACCTTTCTTTATTTCCTGGGGAAAATAAAACATAAAAAGGGTGAGCTCAAATGCTCAGTAAGGGCAAACATAGATAACATAAAACAATCCATAAACATTTGAAAGCAAAAACTTGAACATGAAATCTAAACATTAAAACCTTGAGCAAAGACATAAATCGTGGAAGTACGTAAGGCATATACCATAATGGAACATCAACCATGTTAAAATATAATTGGAATAAAACATGTAATTGTGGAAACAATTCATCACATGTTATGATTTCCATAGTATCCAAGGCATTTCTGTCAAGACCATCTTAGTGGAAAAAGTCCCTTTCTGAATCGAGTTTACTCCTCGTTTCAGTCCTGTAACACTGAAACGGATTAACTTACCGTTCCAGCCATGTCTATCTCATGAGATATAAATCTTTACCCAATGCATTGGAGGTAGATATAGGTCCCACTCATCTCATAATGAAATCATTTTTACTTGTGCCACAAAATAAACATACATCATTCATAAAAACCCAATAAATAAAATGGGTTTCATAAACATCATCTCATCATCACATAATCTATATAAAAGAAATGGATATAATTTCATAATAAGAAAAGTGAAACCATGTAAATAATAGATACATTATTCTTGAAACATACACATATGAAATAATGTCATCTTAGATGAAAAATTGTTTTGATAAAACACTTGAAATGAATTCTTGAGGAAAATATCCTTTCTCCTTCAAAATCATTTTCTTTTCACAAAATTTTATGAAATTTTAAATGAAAAGGATTTTGTTGAAAATAGTCATGAAATAATTTGGAGGAATCTTCATGAAAATAAGTGTTTATAAAACCGTAAAAATCCTTTCATGTCGTATAAGTTAAAAATAACATTCTTCTCGTACTTTTGTCGGAAAAATCAAAAAGGACCTCGTATGGTAAGAAAAAGAAAGATTGCTTACATACCATGTATTAAAAGAAAAAAATGGTAAAAAGGACATTTAATATACATGAAACCATTTTTAGGAAACATGTACATGGATGATAACAATAACCCCAATAAATACTTTCGAATAAACAATCTCGGATAAGAACGAGATTGGAATAGTTATCCCTTACCTTAGGTCCGATATGCTTCGTATGGATCCGAAACTCCTTTATAATGATTTAAATAATTTCATTGACTTATTACATAATAATATTCATTGTTATGATATCATATATGTTTCACTTATGACTTTATATTACCCGTTCTTTTGTAAATTCCATGTAAAAGCAGCATTTTTGGTAAAATCATTTCACTTATCGTATGTGTTTCGACTTGTCATTCTTGATATTATTACTTATATGCTGATTTACATAATTCCAGAATTTAAAACATTATTTATATATAATATATATTCATCATGTACATATATATTATAGATCGATAAAAGGAATGAAATACACCGTTCATGGAGACGGTAGGTCGTACGTACGCATGAACGTTGTTTTCGTTTCCTTATTGAATTGAATGAAATTAAATAGATGAAATACATATATATTTACATAAATACAGTAGAATTATTATGTCATATATTTCATTATTATTCATTATATATACTTTATAATCATTCTTGAATGGTTAATCATGGAAAATGAATCTCATCGCGTTCGTGGAGACGGTAGTCCGTACGTACGCACGAGCGATGATATCATTTCCATGATCGCGGAATTGTATTGGAGTGTATGTATACTATTTAAGAATAAATATCACTTTACAATAACCATATATAGTCATTATTTACACCATTATACCCATCCAAGTAAGGTGGTGGTGGAAAATAGATTACACCACGGCGTGGACACGGTATTTCGTACGTACGCAAGCGCGGTGATTTCGTTTTCAATAGGATGGATAGATGGTAAAATAGGGTTGTTTCATACTTATAATAACATATCCGTATATGAGTGATACTGATTTTATTACTTCATAATGAAACAACTAAAGAAGAATAAGTAGAAGAATAAATAAAGTTGAAAGAATCGGTAACGGACGTTACCTCTTCTTTGAAGTGACTCTTTGAGACCTCCTCTTAGGGCACTAAAATTGGTCTTTGAAAAATACCAAGACCTCTAGGATGTTTCTAGGGAAGTGGAGAAAAGAATTTTTCAGGGTTTGGTCGAGCTTGAAGGCTCAAAGTGGTGTGATGAAGTGAGGGAGGAGGTGCCCTTTTATAAGGGAGGAGAGGGGCACCTTTGGAAAAACTAAAAAAAAAATTTATTATAAAGTCATATTCGGTTTTTAATAGCTCCAAATTGATTTATTTCAAAGCTAATGTGGGGATGGGTAGAAATCCTCTCATCCAATATAATTTAGAAAATTTTAGTTTTCTATTTTTACCTTATCATTTAGATTTAACCTTAAGTTAAATAATTTTACTTTTACCGTGTCTTCTTGTCTTCTTACACTATAAGGTTAATAAACTTACTATAACAAGCCCAACGAACCCCAAGTTGTTTATTATTAATATATATAACCTTATCTAAGTCATTTTTCCTAACCTTATATTTTTAGGAATCAAATAACAATTAATAATATAATATTTGTTTTAAAAACTATTTTATGTCAATTTTGACAGTATTTGGAAATTGATTTTTGTGAAAATACTAAAAGAATGATTTGTTCAAAAAAATTTAATTAAATCAAAACTAACATTTCATATTAACCTATAAAATTAGTCAAATTCATAAAAAATATCAAATTACATTTATTTGGGTATTTATAACATCAATTATGTCAATATTTCATTAATAAGATAATTACTACATCATCTTTGTGTCACAAATAAATTAAATTATTTAATGTCTAAAAATTATAAATAAAATAACATTATGTATAAAACCATGTTATATTTCTAATTAATATTTATAGTCGAATTTATCTTATGTATAACCCTATATTAAAAATGATTTACTTATTAAACTTTGATTATAATTATTTTAACCCTTCTTTAAATAAATTAATAATAAATGTCCTAATCTAATCCAAGTGGACCTAAATGGTCATATTTTATTCCTAAGGTTGTTTTTGGTCAAATTACGCTTATCCAATAGAATTAGGACATGTGTTAGGGTAATAATAATATCATTTTTACCCTTAATTACCGTATTTACTTTTAACCATAGTAAAAAAAGGTAAAAAGGTACTATTTACCAAATATTATTTTCATCTCGTTGAACCACATTTTAGTTCATGATATTAACCGTGTCTCTCATATTCTTGAAATGTAATTCACATAAGTGGTAAAATTTCATTTAAATGAAAAAGTCAGTTTTTTAACTACCCCTAAGTGGTTTCACTATTCATCAAAAATTGAAGTTTTTCAGAAAAATACCAAAAATTCAGCTTAAGCATTATTTGATATTCCGAATTCAAAATTGATTTCTATTTTGAAAAATTCAAATCATAGAAGTGGAATTAATTAATTTTAAAATTAATTCCCGTTATCAAAACAAATAGCGTGTTTTTAAGAAACAAAAACAATCAAAAGATTGATACTTGTTTATATCCAATTTCAAAGTGAAATTAATTCCAATGAACAAAATTGGATTAAATGGTAAAAATATATTCTAATTACACTTTAAAACCAATTAAAAAGATAATCTAACCATATAAATTATTGCGATGAAAAAAGTTGTTTTTAATTAAAATAGAGCGTGTTTTTACTATTCATTAAAATATGAAAGTTATCAAAATAATATGAAAATTTTATCCAAAGTAAATTTGTATATCCTGATTCCAAAGAATAATTTTATTTTGTCAAATTGAACTTATTGACATGTCAAAAACAAGATTTAAAGTTGGTGCGCCATCAAAAGGAGGCAAAACTACATTTTTTAAAAAAATACTTATTTTACTCGAAAATTTGATTTTGTTCTCATACCATGTTCTAGAAAATGCTAAAGATGAATAATAATGTTATAAAATTCAAAATGTAGTTGATAGTATTCATAACGGGTAGTTCATATAATATATCGTTGTTTAGAGAAACTCAGTATTGCGTACAACACAAGCTATCGTGGAAGGTCGCGATTGCGTGTAATGCAAGCCAAGTCAGGGATGCATGTTGTGTAAGATCCTTTTGGTGTAGCGTACAACACAATAGATTAATGAAATTAAATAGAATATTTTTCCTATAATCTCAAGGTGTTACATTCTACCCCCCTTAAAATGAATTTCGCCCTCGAAATTCATCGGGGGTTATAAATGGTTTACTACTCGAAAGTTTATTTAATAGAAACCCACATCGTAAAAAAGAATACCACAACTCGGCTTTAAAAACTAAAGTATGAAACGTAACGGTTACCCAAATTAACTCATCACTGGGTTTCCGCGTAGGAGAACATAGGTGAAAATATGGATATGGAAGAAAAATTTAACCATCAAGTTCTGATGGAGAGTGGTAGAGAACATGGCTATGAAAAAACCATAAATTTTTTATGATCAAGGGTACCATCTGATTCTTCGGATATAAGGGCACTAGGACAACATTTTTGGTTTTCATGATCATTTCCCTAAAGTTGAATAATTTGAATTAGAATAAATACTTACTTTATTTTGGTACAATCTCACTGTTGTTCGTGCCTTGAACAATTTTCACATTATCTCTTAAAGAAATGAAGTTGAATTTGTTATCCGTGAAGTGTTAGCAGATCATGTGATAGAATGATAGGTCATTCCATCTGTCTCATACAAAAGGTTAGAAAAAGTTATTAAATATACATAAATCGATCTATAGTTAGATTAATCATATATGGTTCCTAAAATGGACTTATACTTTATATATCATACTTCTTCATATAATAAAACTAGTTTCTACAAAACAGGGACTTCCTGTAGGCCAGTGGTAGGCGATAAAGGCCTGTCGCACTTCAGTTGTGGGTTCGATTCCCACAGCCTTGTCCGACGCAATGGGATGTCGCTCGTCCAGCAGGTTGTCCTTTTTCTAAAACTACATTACTATAACATCCCATCAATAATATCTAAAAAATTTCTACCCTTAAACAATACTAACTTATGACCAACATAATCCATTCCAATCTTTAGGTTTATCCATAATACTACAGTACACTCTCATATTATAGTCAAAACGTTTACCATAGATTTCATATCACAAGCATGTTAATACCATCGTTGATTCCCATATATCATAACATATGTCTTGTTGGTCACATTCCAAACATTCGAAGGCCTTAATCATGTATTCTCTTGAAAAATGAATACCCATTCAATATTAGTGAAAACATGAGTGCTGTCAAAAGTTAATTCTTTCCACATACAAAAACCCCAAAATTCTATATACTCAAACCATTATATTACTATTTACTTATATTAGTCATGAGCTCATGAATAATGTCAAACATTTCATTTTCTCCTTATCCCTTCATTATGTGCGTATTATCTTTTTTCCAAAAATATCTCAATCACATTTCATGGTTACCGGTACCATAAAATTATTGAAAACCACAATAGACCAATACATAAATATTCCAATATTCCACGATACTATATACAACATTATTTTGGAATCCCATTACATAAACACTTAATCATTCCACCACATCGTTGTCATATTCAACATCGCCAATAGTGATCGCATGTGACTTCCCTTTGTCCTTTTCCTTAAGTGGTTGCTCATGTAGATCATCACTAACCCTTGGATTAGGGAATTTATTAGCATAATGCCCCATTTCCTTGCACTTGAAGCATTGAAGTGTTGGTGGTTCGTTCTCTGCAGTCTTTTATTTATTCACATCATTAGCAACCCTTTTTTCATTACTTCAACACTCATCTGCCCGATGACCTTATTTTCCACACTTAAAACATTTTATAGTCCCTTTAAGACAATCTCCACCATGCTTCTTTACACACTTTGAGCATAAGGAAACACTCATCTTCTTTTCACCATTATTCTTAGATTTCTCCTTGAACTCCATCTTTCGTTTCTTGTCAAAACCATGAGATGGATAAGTAATGCCAACTTCCATTTCTACCTTGATAACAAAATGCACAATTTCTTCATATCTACTGAAGTCTCTTATAGCTAATTCCCCTCGAAGATTTGGTTTTAAGCCACTGAAGAATCGATCAACTTTACTTTCAGGTTGGATGATAAAGCCAGATGCATACCTTGAAAGGCTTGTAAAATTCACTTCGTATACACCAACAGAATCATCATCCTTTTTCTTTAGTTCAAGAAACTCCTTCTCCATCTTTTTTCGAAGAATACGAGGGAAGTACTTATTGAAAGATAAGTTCTTGAACTCATCTTATTCCAGGGACACAATTTCATCTCTTGGCTGTGTATTCTTGATAATATTCCACCATTGATCAGCTTCACCTTCCAAACGATATACTGCTAAGATGACTTTATCATGTTCAGAACATTGAAGAACTGAAAATATCTTTTCAGTTGTACTGATCCATTGTTCAGCAACAAGTGGATCAGAAGACCCACTAAAAGAAGGTGGGTGTTTCCTCATGAAGGACCCAATAGAATATTGGTTCCTTCTCTGCTCATTTGGAAGTCCAGAATGATTCATAGATTGTGTAAGTATAGCAATAAGTTTTTTCACTCCATCTCCCTTTACATTTGTTTGTTCAGGAGGACAATCATTGCATTTTCCATTGCATTGATCAACACGGTTCCTTCGGGTTCCAGCCATCGTCTAAAACCCAAAAAGAATAGTGTGAGAGGAAAAAATAATTCTAGGGAAAACAACATAATAAAGGGGGAGTACCTTAAATATCTAATATCTTAGGTTTAATTCTAAGATCGTTACTGTAATTCTAGGACTATAACCTATACTTATACTTATCCTTAGGGACATCCCTAGACATACCTTATAAATATCTCTAGAGATCTCACTAAAGATCTCACATCCTAGTTTCCAAAGGTTGACTAAACCTTTCCTCCGGTACCAACTATAGAGACCCGAAGCATGACGTACATGGACAATAAATTACTTTTGCGGAATACTTATTACATAACAAAAACAGACACACAAGGATCATAATAGTTTAGTGTCTTTGGAAACTCAGAATATAAACATCTAATCATCTTGAAATATCTTCAACATCTCCCATAACGATCTTCCCTTTTTTGTTTCCTTACCTAAAACCTTTCTTTATTTCCTGGGGAAAATAAAACATAAAAAGGGTGAGATCAAATGCTCAGTAAGGGAAAATATAGAGAACATAAAACAATCCATAAACATTTGAAAGGAAAAACATTAACATGAAATCTAAACATTAAAACCTTGAGCAAAGACATAAATCGTGGAAGTACGTAAGGCATATATCATAATAGAACATCAACCATGATAAAATATAATTGGAATAAAACATGTAATTGTGGTAACCATTCAGCACATGTTATGATTTCCATACTAGCTAAGTCATTGCTGCCAAGACCATCTTAGTGGACAAAGTCCCTTTCTGAATCGAGTTCACTCCTCGTTTCAGTCCTGTAACACTGAACCGGATTAACTTACCATTCCAGCCATGTCTATCTCATGAGATATAAATCTTTACCAATGCATTGTAGAGAGATATAGGTCCCACCCATCTCATAATGAAATCATTCTTACTTGTTCCACAAAATAAACATACATCATTCATAAAAACCCAATAAATACAATGGGTTTCATAAACATCATCCCATCATCACATAATCCATATAAAATAAATCGATATCATTTCATAATAAGAAAAGTGAAACCATATAAATCATAGAGACATTATACTTGAAACATACACATATTAAATAATGTCATCTTAGATGAAAAATTATTTTAATAAAACACTTGAAATGAATTCTTGAGGAAAATATCCTTTCTTCTTCAAAATCATTTTCTTTTCACAAAATTTCATGCAATTTTAAAAGAAAATGATTTTTTTGAAAATAGTCGTGAAATATTTTGGAGGAAGCTTCATGAAAATAAGGCTTTATAAAACTGTAAAAATCCTTTCATGCCGTATAAGTTAAAAATAACATTTTTCTCGTACTTTTGTCAGAAAAGTCAAAAAGTACCTCATATAGTTAAAAAAAATATTGCTTACATAACATGTATTAAAAGTGAAAAATGGTTAAAAAGGACATTAAACATACATGAAACCATTTTTAAGAAACATGGACATGGATGACAACAATAACCCCAGTAAATACTTACGAATAAACAATCTCGGATAAGAACGAGATTGGAATAGTTATCCCTTACCTTAGGTCTGATATGCTTCGTATGGATCCGAACCTCTTGTATAATGATTTATATAATTTCATTGACTTATTAAATAATAATATTCATTGTTATGATATCATATATGTTTCACTTATGACTTTATATTACCCGTTCTTTTGTAAATTCCATGTAAAAGCAGCGTTTTGGGTAAAATCATTTCATTTATCGTATGTGTTTCGACTTGTCGTTCTTGATATTATTACTTATATCCTGATTTACATAATTCCAGAATGTAAAACATGATTTATAGATAATATATATTCATCATGTACATATATATTATAGATCGATAAAAGGAATGAAATACACCATTCATGGAGACGGTAGGCCATACGTACGCATGAACAGTGTTTTCGTTTCCTTATTAAATTGAATGAAATTAAATAAATGACATACATATATATTTACATAAATACAGTATAATTATTATATCATATATTTCATTATTATTCATTATATATACTTTATAATTATTCTTGAATGGTTAATCATGGAAAATGAATCTCATCGCATTCGTGGAGACGGTAGTCCGTACGTACGCACGAGCGATGATATCATTTTCATGATCAAGTAATTGTATTGGAGTGTATGTATACTATTTCAGAATCAATATCACTTTACAATAATCATATATAGTCATTATTTACAACATTATACCCATCCAAGTAAGGTGGTGGTGGAAAATAGATTACACCACAGCGTGGAGGCGGTATTCCGTACATACGCACGCGCAGTGATTTCGTTTTCCGTAGGATGGATAGATGGTGAAATAGGGTTGTTTCATACATATAATAACATATCAGTATATAAGTGATACTGATTTTATTACTTCATAATGAAACAACGAAATAAGAATAAGTAGAAGAAGAAATAAAGTTGAAAGAATCGGTAACGGACATTACCTCTTCTTTGAAGCGCCTCTTTGAGACCTCCTCTTAAGGCACTAAAATTGGTCTTTGAAGAAGACCAGGACCTCTAGGATGTTTCTAGGGAAGTGGATAAGATAATATTTCAGGGGTTGGACGATCTTGAAGGCTCAAAGTGGTGTGAGGAAGTGAGGGAGGAGGTGCCCTTTTATAAGGGAGGAGAGGGGCAGCTTTGAAAAAACTAAAAATATTATTTTATTATAAAGTCATATTCTGTTTTTAATAGCTTCAAATTGATTTATTTAGAAGATAATGTGGGGATGGGTCTAAATCCTCTCATCCAATATAATTTAGACAATTTTAGGTTTCTATTTTAACCTTATCATTTAGATTTAACCTCAAGTTAAATAATTTTACTTTTACCGTGTCTTCTTGTTTTCTTACACTATAAGGTTAATAAACATACTATAACAAGCCAAACGAACCCCAAGTTGTTTATTATTTATATATATAACCTTATCTAAGTCATTTTTCTGAACCTTATATTTTTTGGAATAAAATAACAACTAATAATATAATATTTGTTTTAAAAACTATTTTATGTCAATTTTGACACTATTTGGTAATTGATTTTTGGGAAAATCATAACAGAATGATTAGTTCTAAAAAAGTTAATTAAATAAAAAATAACATGTCATATTAACCTCTAAAATTAGTTAAATTCATAAAAAGTCAAAAATTAAATTTATTTGGGTATTTATAACATCAATTATGTCAATATTTCATTAATAAGATAATTACTGCATCATCTTTGTGTCATAAATAAATTAAATTATTTAATGTCTAAAAATTATAAATAAAATAACATTATGTATGAAATCGTTTTATATTTATAATGAATATTTATAGTTGAATTTATATTATGTATAACTCTATATTAAAAATGTTTTACTTATTAAACTTTGATTTTAACTATTTTAACCCTTCTTTAAATAAATTAATAATAAATGACCTAATCTAATCCAAGTGGACCTAAATGGTCATATTTTATTCCTAAGGTTGTTTTTGGTCTAATTAAACGTATCCAATAGAATTAGGACATGTTTTAGGGTAATAATAATATCATTTTTACCCTTAATTACCCTATTTACTTTTAATCGTAGTTAAAAAAAGTAAAAAGTTACTATTCACCAAAAATTATTTTCATCTCATTGAACCACATTTTAGATCTTGATATTAACCGTGTCTCTCAGATTTTCAAAATTCAATTCACAGAAGTGGTAAAATTTTATTTAAATGAAAAATCCAGTTTTTTAACTACCACTAAGTGGTTTCACTATTCATCGAAAATTGATGTTTTTCAGAAAAATACCAAAAATTCAGCCTAAGAATTATTTGATATTCCGAATTCAAAATTGATGTCTATTTTTCCAAATTCAAATTATAGAAGTGGAATTAATTATTTTTAAAATTATTTCCCGTTATCAAAAAAAATAGCGTGTTTTTAAGAAACAAAAACAATCAAAAGATTGATACTTGTTTATATCCAATTTCAAAGTGAAATTAATTACAATGAACAAAATTGTATTAAATAGTAAAAATATATTCTAATTACACTATAAAACCAATTAAAAAGACAATCTAACCATATAAATTATTGCGATGAAAAAAGTTGTTTTTAATTAAAATAAAGGGTGTTTTTACTATTCATTAAAATATGAAAGTTATCAGAATAATATGAAAAATTTATCCAGAGGAAATTTTTATATCTTGATTCCAAATAAGAATTATATTTTGTCAAATTGAACTTATAGACATGTCAAAAACAATATTTAAAGTTGGTGTGCCATCAAAAGGCGGCAAAACTACATTTTTTGAAAAATACTTCTTTTACTCGAAAAATTAATTTTGTTCTCATACCATGTTCTAAAAAATGTTAAAGTTGAATAATAATGTTATAAAATTCAAAATTTAGTTGATACTATTCATAACTGGTAGTTCATATAACATATCGTTGTTTAGCGAAACTCAGTATTGCGTACAACACACGCTATCGTGGAAGGTCGTGATTGTGTGTAATGCAAGCCAAGTCAGGGATGCGTGTTTTGTAAGCTTCTTTGTGTGTAGTGTACAACACAATACATTAATGAAATTAAAAAGAATATTTTTCATAAAATCTCTGGGTGTTACATTCTACCCCCCTTAAAATGAATTTCGCCCTCGAAATTCATCGGGGTTATAAATGGTTTACTACTCGAAAGTTTCTTTAATAGAAACCCACATCGTAAAAAGGAATACCAAAACTTGGATTTAAAAACTAAAGTATGAAATGTAACAGTTACCCAAATTAACTCATCATTGGGTTTCCACGTAGGAGAATATAGGTGAAAATATGGATATGGAAGAAAAATCTAACCATCAAGTTCTGATGGAGAGTGGTAGAGAACATGAATATGAAAAATACAACAATCACAAATCCATAAATTTGTGATGATCTATGGTACCATATGATTCTTCGGATATAAGGGCACTAGGACAACATTTTTGGTTTTCAAGATCATTTCCCTAAAGTTGAAGAATTTGAATTAGAATAAATACTTACTTTATTTTGGTACAATCTCACTGTTTTTCGTTCCTTGAACAATTTACACTTCACCTCTTAAAGAAATGAAGTTGAATTTGTTATTCGTGAAGTGTTAACAGATCATGTTATAGAATGAGAGGTCATTCCATCTGTCTCATACAAAAGGTTAGAAAAAGTTATTAAATATACATAAATCGATCTATAGTGAGATTAATCATATATGGTTCCTAAAATGGACTTATACTTCATATATCATACTGCTTAATATAATAAAACTAGTTTCTACAAAACAGGGACTTCCTGTAGGCCAGTGGTAGGCGATAAAGGCCTGTCGCACTTCAGTTGTGGGTTTGATTCCCACAGCCTTGTCTGACGCGATGGGTTGTCGCCCATCCTACAGGTTGTCCTTTTTCTGAAACTACATTACTATAACATCCCATTAATAATATCGAAAAAATTTCTACCCTTAAACAATACTAACTTATGTCCAACATAATCCATTCCAATCTTTAGGCTTATCCATAATACTACAGTCCACTCTCATATTATAGTGAAAACGATTACCAGAGATTTCATATAACAAGCATGTTAATACCATCGTTGATCCCCATATATCATAAGATGTGTCTTGTTGGTAAAATTCCAAACATTCGAAGGCCTTAATAATGTATTCTCTTGAAAAATGAATACCCATTGAATCTTAGTGAAAACATGAGTGTTGTCAAAAGTTAATTCTTTCCACATACCAAAACCCCAAAATTCTATATACTCAAACCATGGTATAACTATTTCCTTATATCAGTCATGATCTCATGAATACTGTCAAACATTTCATTTTCTCCTTATCCCTTCATTATGCGCATATCATCTTTTTTCCAAAAATATCTTAATCACTTTTCATGGTTACCGGTAACATAAAATTATTGAAAACCACAATAGACCAATACATAAATATTCCAATATTCCACGATACTATATACAACATTATTTTGGAATCTCATTACATAAACACTTAATCATTCCACCACATCGTTTTTATATTCAACATCGCCAATAGTGATCGCATGTGACTTCCCTTTTTCCTTTTCCTTATGTGGTTTCTCATGTCGATTATTACTAACCCTTGGATTAGGGCATTTATTAGAATAATGCCCTATTTCCTTGCACTTGAAGCATTGAAGTGTTGGTGGTGCGTTCTCTGTAGTCTTTTCTTTATTCACATCATTGGAAACCCTTTTTACATTACTTCGACACTCAGATGCTCGATGACCTTATTTTCCACACTTAAAACATTTTCTAGTCCCTTTAAGACAATCTATACCATGCTTCTTTCCACACTTTGAGAATAAGGAAACATTCATCTTCTTTTCACCATTATTCTAAGATTTCTCCTTGAACTCCATCTTTCGTTTCTTTTCAAAACCATGAGATGGATAAGTAACACCAACTTCCATTTCTACCTTGATAGCACAATGCACAATTTCTTCATATCTACTGAAGTCTCTTATAGCTAATTCCCTTCGATGATTTGGTTTTAAGCCACTGAAGAATTGATAAACTTTACTTTCAGGTTGGATGATAAAGCCAGATTCATACCTTGCAAGCCTTGTAAAATTCACTTCGTATACACCAACAGATTCATCATCCTTTTTCTTTAGTTTTAGAAACTCATTCTCTATATTTGTTTGAAGAATACGAGGGAAGTACTTATTGAAGGATAAGTTCTTGAACTCGTCCCATTCCAAGGAATCAATTTCATCTCTTGGCCTCGTATTCTTGATAAGATTCCAGCATTGATCAGCTTCACCTTCCAAATGATATACTACTTAGATGACTTTATCATGTTCAGAATATTGAAGAACTGAATATATCTTTTCAGTGGTACTGATCCATTGTTCAGCAACAAGTGGATCAGAAGACCCATTGAAAGAAGGTGGATGTTGCCTCATGAAGGACTCAACAAAATATTGTTCCCTTCTCTACTCATTTGGAAGTCCAGAATGATTTATAGCTTGTCTAAGTATAGAAATAAGATTTTGCACTCCATATCCATTGACATTTGTTTTTTCAGGAGGAAAATCATTCCATTGTCCATTTCATTGATCAACACGGTTCCTTCGGGTTCCAGCCATCGTCTAAAACCAAAAAAGAATAGTGTGAGAGGAAAAAATCATGCTAGGGAAAACAACATAATAAAAGAGGAGTACCTTCAATATCTAATATCTTAGGTTTAATTATAATATTGTTACCGTAATTCTAGGACTATAACCTATACTTATACTTAACCTTAGGGACATCCCTAGACATACCTTAGAAATATCTCTAGAGATCTCACTAATGTTCTCACATCCTAGTTTCCAAAGGTTGACTAAACCTTTCCTCTGATACCAACTGTAGAGACCCGAAGCTTGACGTACATGGACAATACATTACTTTTGCGGAATACTTATTACATAAAAAAAGAGACACACAAGGATCATAATAGTTTAGTGTCTTTGGAAACTCAGAATATAAACATCTAATCATGTTGAAAGATATTCAACATCTCCCATAACGATCTTCCCCTTTTTGTTTCCTTACCTAAAACCTTTCTTTATTTCCTGGGGAAAATAAAACATAAAAAGGGTGAGCTCAAATGCTCAGTAAGGTCAAACATAGATAACATAAAACAATCCATAAACATTTGAAAGCAAAAACTTGAACATGAAATCTAAACATTGAAACCTTGAGCAAAGACATAAATCATGGAAGTATGTAAGGCATATATCATAATGGAACGTCAACCATGATAAAATATAATTGGAATAAAACATGGAATTGTGGAAACCATTCAACACATGTTACGATTTCCATAGTAGCCAAGGCATTGCTGCCAAGACCATCTTAGTGGACAAAGTCCCTTTCGGAATCGAGTTCTCTCCTCGTTTCAGTCCTGTAACACTGAACCGGATTAACTTACCGTTCCAGCCATGTCTATCTCATGAGATATAAATCTTTACCCAATTCATTGGAATCAGATATAGTTCCCTCCCATCTCATAATGAAATCATTCTTACTTGTTCCACAAAATAAACATACATCATTCATAAAAACCCAATAAATAAAAATGGTTTCATAAACATCATCCCATCATCACATAATCCATATAAAATAAATGGATATCATTTCATAATAAGAAAAGTGAAACCATGTAAATCATAGAGACATTATACTTGAAACATACACATATGAAATAATGTCATCTTAGATGAAAAATGGTTTTGATAAAACACTTGAAATGAATTCTTGAGGAAAATATCCTTTCTTCTTCAAAATCATTTTCTTTTCACAAAATGTCATGTAATTTTAAAAGAAAAAGATTTTGTTGAAAATAGTCATGAAATATTTTTGAGGAAGCTTCATGAAAATAAGGCTTTATAAAATCTTAAAAATCCTTTCATGCCGTATAAGTTAAAAAAACATTCTTCTCATACTTTTTTCGGAAAAGTCAAAAAGTACCTCGTATGGTTAAAAAAAGAAAGATTGCTTACATACCATGTTTTAAAAGTAAAAAATGGTTAAAAAGGAAATTAAACATACATTAAACCATTTTTAGTAAACATGGACATGGATGATAACAATAACCTCAGTAAATACTTACGAATAAATAATCTCGGATAAGAACAAGATTTGAATAGTTATCCCTTACCTTTGGTCTGATATGCTTCGTATGGATCCGAACCTCCTGTATAATGATTTAAATAATGTCATTGACTTATTACATAATCCTATTCATTGTTATTATATCATATATGTTTCACTTATGACTTTATATTACCCGTTCTTTTGTAAATTCCATGTAAAAGCAGCGTTTTGGGTAAAATCATTTCTTTTTTCGTATGTGTTTCGACTTGTCATTCTTGATATTATTACTTATATCCTGATTTAAATAATTCCAGAATGTAAAACATGATTTATATATAATATATATTCATCATGTACATATATATTATAGATCGATAAAAGGAATGAAATACACCGTTCATGGAGACGGTAGGCCGTACGTACGCATGAACGCTGTTTTCGTTTCCTTATTGAATTAAATGAAATTAAACAGATCACATACATATATATTTACATAAATACAGTAGAATTATTATGTCATATATTTCATTATTATTCAATATATATACTTTATAATATTTCTTTAATGGTTAATCATGGAAGATGAATCTCATCGCGTTCGTAGAGACGGTAGTCCGTACGTACGCACGAGCGATGATATCATTTCCATGATCACAGAATTGTATTGGATTGTATGTATACTATTTCATAATAAATATCACTTTACAATAATAATATATATTCATTATTTACACCATTATACCCATCCAAGTAAGGGGGTGGTGGAAAATAGATTACACCACGGCGTGGAGACGGTATTCTGTATGTAAGCACGCGCGGTGATTTTGTTTTCCGTAGGATGGATAGATGGTGAAATAGGGTTGTTTCATAATTATAATAACATATCAGTATATGAGTGATACTGATGTTATTACTTCATAATGAAACAACTAAATAAGAATAAGTATAAGAAGAAATAATGTTGAAAGAATTGGTAACAGACATTACCTCTTCTTTGAAGCACCTCTTTGAGACCTCCTCTTAGGGCACTAAAATTTGTCTTTGAAGAATACCAGGACCTCTAGGATGTTTCTAGGGAAGTGTAGAAGATAATTTGGTAGGGTTTGTCCGAGCTTGAAGGCTCAATGTGGTGTGAGGAAGTGAGGGAGGAGGTGCCCTTTTATAAGGGAGGAGAGGGGCACCTTTGGAAAAACTAAAAATATTATTTTATTATAAAGTCATATTCGGTTTTTAAAAGTTTAAAATTGATTTATTTCAAAGCTAATGTGTGTATGGGTCGAAATAATCTCATCCAATACAATTTATACAAGTTTAGGTTTCTATTTTAACCTTATCATTTAGATTTAACCTTAAGTTATATAATTTGACTTTTACCGTGTCTTCTAGTTTTATTACACTATAAGGTTAATAAACATACTATAACAAGCCAAACAAACCCCAAGTTGTTTATTATTAATATATAAAACCTTATCTAAGTCATTTGGATGAACCTTATATTTTTAGGAATAAAATAACAATTAATAATATAATATTTGTTTTAAAAACTATTTTATGTCAATTTTGACACTATTTTTTTAATTGATTTTTGTGAAAATCATAATAGAATTATTAGTTCGAAAAAAGTTAAGTAAATCAATACTAACATGTCATATTAACCTATGAAATTAGTGAAATTCATAAAAAGTCTCAAATTACATTTATTTGGGTATTTATAACATCAATTATGTCAATATTTCATTAATAATATAATTACTGCATCATCTTTGTGTCATAAATAAATTAAATTATTTAATTTCTAAAAATTATAAATAAATTACCATTATGTAGGAAATATTTTTATATTTCTAATGAATATTTATAGTCTCATTTATCTTATGTATAACCCTATATTAAAGATTATTTACTTATTAAACTTTGATTTTAACTATTTTAACGCTTCTTTAAATAAATTAATAATAAATGTCCTAATCTAATCCAAGTGGAACTAAATGGTCATATTTTATTCCAAATGTTTTTTTTGGTCGAATTACACTTATCCAATAGAATTAGGACATGTTTTAGGGTAATAAAAATAGCATTTTTACCCTTAATTACCCTATTTAATTTTAACCGTAGTAAAAAAAAGTAAAAAGTTACTATTTACCAAAAATTAATTTCATCTCATTGAACCACATTTTAGCCCTTGATATTAACCGTATCTCTTGGATTTTTGATATTAAATTCACATATGTGGTAAAATTTCAATTAAATGAAAAAGTCATTTTTTAACTACCACTAAGTGGTTTCACTATTCATCGAAAATTGAAGATTTCATAAAAATTCCAAAAATTAAGCCTAAGAATTATTTGATATTCCAAATTCAAATTTTATGTCTATTTTTTCAAATTCAAATCATAGAATTGGAATTAATTAATTTTAAAATTAATTCCTGTTATCAAAACAAATAGCGTGTTTTTAAGAAACAAAAGCAATCAAAAGATTGATACTTGTTTATATCCAATTTCAAAGTGAAATTAATTCCAATGAACAACATTGGATTAAATGGTAAAAATATATTCTAATTACAGTTTAAAACCAATTAAAAATATAATCTAACCACATAAATTATTGCGATGAAAAAAAATTAATTAAAATAGAGCGTGTTTTTACTATTCATTAAAATATGAAAGTTATCAGAATAATATGAAAAATTTATACAAAGTAAATTTTTATATCCTGATTCCAAATAAGAATTTTATTTAGTCAAATTTAACTTATAGACATGTCAAAAATAAGATTTAAAGTTGGTGCGCCATCAAAAGGCGGCAAAACTACATTTTTTAAAAAATACTTATTTTACTCGAAAAAATTGATTTTGTTCTCATACCATGTTCTAGAAAATGTTCAAGATAAATAATAATGTTATAAAATTCCAAATGTAGTTGACACTATTCATAACGGGTAGTTTATATAACATATCTTTGTTTAGCGAAACACAATATTGCGTACAACACACACTATCGTGGAAGGTCTTGATTGCGTGTAATGCAAGCCAAGTCAAGTATGTGTGTTGTGTAAGCTCTTTTTGGTGTAGCGTACAAAACAAGACATTAATGAAATTAAAAAAAATATTTTTCATAAAATCTCTGGGGTTTACAAGTTATTTATGATATAATGAATTATTTATTTCATATGGAACAAATAAGTATTGATTAATGGCGGGTGAGTTCCTATAGAACACTCTAATTAATGGGTTAAAAGTTTATATCTCAGGAGATAAATTATTCATGAGTATGTTTTAGTTACTCATAGGCATGTCTACTGATGGTGCGGTTGAAGAAATTAATGTTTAACTATTCTAATATATGTACCATTTTTTAAATATGTTCCACATTATTATCTTATGATATCATAGTGTTGATTGTGAAAGTAATGTTTTCCTATGCTAATATTTGTGATCTAGTTGAAAGATGTTTCATAATTTTATAATTCTTCTCATGATTGTGTTAATCTCTCATGGATCATGTTTATAAACTCATGTCTTTACACTAATTCTATTTATATACTATGTTATCGAATATTCCATGAATCTTGTTTTTTGATCTATGTGCTTTTCAGTATGAATTGTTTTACATATATTTATTATACTTATATACTCATATTATGTTTATGTATGATATTTGATTGTTATCTCTTTTTTTACCCTTATTAAGAATATAAGATAACCCCTTTCTTATGTTTCAGTTTCCCTAGGTTATAAATAAAAGTAATATTTTATATGTTTCTATAATATTAAAATATGTGTAGAATTTTTTGAGATGTTCAAGATTTTTTTTCATTAATTAGATTCTTTCATAGTGGTGAAAATGTCTGTTTGATACGAAGAACATGGTTTCTACTAAATAATTATTTTTTATAATTATATATAATTCTAAACCAAAAATGGTCCATGAGATGTAAATGTTATATTATGTGTGAAATATCTTGTCATTAATGATATGTTTCAAATCTAGTATGTAATTTTTTTTTATTCATTAGATCTAGGAGTATGAGTCTGGGGTACCCTAGTGTGAATATACTTCCCCATGAAAAATTTTCCTAAAGGTATTTTTAAGAATTATTAGGTGATATATAAGGATTTATAGACCCCTTAACTCAATATGTAAGCATTATTATCATGGCATAACCCTATGGGTCATGGTGTGACCTATGTCCCCTATGTAAATTTTTACAAACTAAATCTATAAGAGTTTATAAGGTGATGTGTAAATATTTTATATTGATATTTATGAATTATCATCATGGTGGGATGCCCTCTACCATGGAATAATACTCAAACCACTTATAAAATTCAAATAAAGCATTTGTGTGGTTTTTTTAAATGATATTAAAGGGTAACCATCATGGAATGAAACCCTCTATAATGGTGTGATCCTTATACCCCCATGTCAACCCTTACAAAAAAAATTAATATTATGATATAAAATCCTATCAAAACCATAATTTCCTAGGCTAAAATAAGACTTTTTTGAACCCCAAATAGATTTATTCTTCTATAGGAACCTATCACAAAACAACCTTTATATGTTATGGCATGATGGTAACCTTTTCATCCATCATCACATCATGGACATTACATGTCATGTTGTGAAATTACACCTACTCATAAAAAACAATGATAGGGTCACCCCACCCCTGCTCAAACTTTCCCCCAATCACTTAATACTCCTCTTAGTAAACAAATCGAATCCTAAACAACATTCAAGATATTTTCCAACTCTTAGAAACCCAATATAAATACTAATTCTAAAAATATTACATACTAAATGACCAAAAATCTATCCCTAGATTTTCTCCTACCCATAATAATGTGGTTCATTAAAATATTCCAACCATAACACTTCTTAACCCTATGAATTATCTTTATGAATCTAATGTAAACTTTATCAATCATTAAGCCTTGATGAAAGACCAAAATTTTATGCCTCCCGTTAGTTATTTCCATTTTTAAACCACACCAAAATGAGATCTACTTTTGAAAATCATGGTATCCACTCACCCTGGCCCTTCAAAATGTCAGTCATTTCATATATGAGTTATTTCAAATCTCTCTAAACCATTATATTCAATCAATCTTGAACATTATAGGTTCTAATACACTACATCAACCATTCCTAAAATCCCATTGTATCATGTGTTTTTTCACCAATTATTTCCATAAACTTTACAATGATACCATAATCTTGGTGGAATTTGTGAACTCTTAAACCATAATATTACATTCCATCAATTGATTTCAGTAGTATATAGTCAGTAATTACTCACTAAGTACCACACTGAAGTTTCACTCTATCATCATCATTAGAACCCTTCGGCTCACTGTTGATAATTTATATAAATAAAAAAATACCTTCAATAGTGCATGAATAATCATACTTCTCTATGTGTACTGATGTTCCAGAGACTTGGTCACCCTTCCAATATATTTCTACAAATTAACATATGTTCATAACACCCAACTATATTCCCATATAAAGTGTATATCAGTTTCCAAATGTACCAACTCAACCAGATTCTCATTTACCAAAACCCACATCTAGGTATTTTTTATTTCACATAACCTGGCCACTTGGATCAAAGAATCGTAGTAAAACCATAACCACCTCTGGTTTGGTTCCATCAAGATGTCACCCTAAATATTTTCCAAAACCCACTCAAAATGATCATTATGTTCTTATAAAATCTAAGTTTGGATCCCTAAAATATAAAATTTCTTATACCCAATCCAAGATCATGATCTTTCTTAATATCTACCACTATCCAAACATTGACACTCATGATACTCACTTGTGTTTTTAAAATAGATCCATATCCCAAGCCACACACTAGGTTCCAATGATACTATGATGTCCTACTAATCTTCTTTTTAACTCTACTGATTATCTATCTCCATACACCCAGTCCCAGTGAATCTAATTTAAGGTCCATGACCTTACACACCACAATGTTACTCTTAAATTATATATTGTTATGGGCCCAAAATATTCCCTCTAACAACCCAAAGTTTAATTGGTTTTGAGATCATTATGGTTAAGGAAGTATCTTAATTTCCTAGTAATCAATCCAAGTCACTTGACCTTTTTGGTTCATTATAAGATAAGATACTCACATCACCATATCACACCTTTCATAAAAGGTCACAAATAATCTCTCATATGAGATGACCGTATTGACATATCCACGATCCCATGAACCCATCAGTCAGTTAACTGCCACACTAATGATATCCCATCTCATGAACCGATCATACCCTGATGTATCTTCTCTATATAGTGAAATTATACATGATCATACCCTATATAATCCCCTTCTCTAACCAATAAAAATCAAAACCTCAAGTTTAAAAATCCTTTATATATTATTCCTTAGTCACAACAAGGTATCTCACACCTCTCCAGCATCATCTCACATCTGATCACTATCCACATGTAAGTTCCCACCAAAACCATCAACACCCCCATGATTGAACTATATACAGTTTGGAAACTAATAAGTCATATACCCTGTCATAATATTTAGGCACCCATCTGGGTCCTATACTCTATAAAGGTCTCAAGGGGTTGAACACATACATCCCCAAATTATCTATCCATTCATTAGAAAGGCATCACATACATGATCCATGAATTTTAATCCATTATTATAACCTCACTCTAGGATTTATGTAACATACATATCTCCACCTCCCTATCCTAAAGATTTCCCAAAATCCACTCATCTAAATGTGCCAAATTTCATCTAAGGCCCATCAAAAATAATCAAACACCCATATTAGCTACCCTAATCTAATCTTAGGTAGAACTTATCTACCTAAAACATAGGAAAAAAATATACAAATAACCTATTCTAAGGTAATATCATATCAATCTAACCAATCTCACAATAGTACTTGGAAATCCCCATTAACAAAATAAATTACACCCATGCTGGTGCACACCTATGTGCTACCCTACCATAGAATTAAAATCATTCTATCTTAAATAATATCTCATAAGTACTAGGTTCACCCAACTAATACATTATCTAAACATACATCATACACTTTTTGGTATCCCTAATTATAGGATCTATTTCTTACCAATACAATTCAACAAGCCTTGCATGCATTTTAGTCCTATCTCAACACAAGCGCTGCCCATGCTTCCATATTCACAATATCTAAGGAATTTCTATGCCTATAAAACATAATTTATTACACATAAAATGAATAAAACCAAAAAAAATATAAGTCATATACCCCTAATTTATATCACTTAAGGAACTAAAAATCATGGGATACCCAATCTCTTAGGTTACCCTTATACATCACAACTCACCTCAAAACAAATAAGAAAGCATTTTTCTATTCAATTATAATTCTCAAATTACCAACATCTTAAGTCAAAAATCAATTTCATTACCATCTCCCACTTAACCCATAGCCATACAATACATTGTTTAAAACTCATGGTGCAACATTAATTCTCTTATCATAGATACCACAAGGTAATGCACAGGAACAAATACCCACTCAATGGTTCTCACATATATAGATATCAGGAATATCAAACTCAAGTCAACTACACACCCTAGGGTAATGATCCACACTAGTAGTTCACCAACCAAAATACACCCTCTAGGAATAAGGGAACATCCAAGTACATATTAATGAAATCCCCCAATGACTATTTGAAAAAATGAAAACCAAATCCAATTGGTTTTGTTTAGTAGTGTGTCGCCAATAAGTCATTTGGGAAAAAACTAAATAAGTTATTTTTCACTAATTAAATAACCATAAACATTTTTTTATTTTCTAAAATGAGTTTCAAAATAATACACATTTCATGAGAACCTACATGCTAGATATGATACATGAATTCAAACTCTTTTAACACCCTAGTCCAAGAGAAAATCTCATATAAAAATAACTCAAAAATATTTTTTTTCAAGAATAAATTTTTCTATAACATCAAAAACAAAGATACAACATTAAATCTACATAGAAAATCAGACGTTATCTCATTTAGGTTCTATTGAGGTACAAACACAGTATTGATCACAGAATCTGACTAGTTCAATATTTGTTCCACCTTACCCATAATAGTAACGAAAATAAAAAAAATACTCAAACATTACATTATAATATCCGAAATTCCATAAATATACAATCAATTGATCAGAGTGACATGTGACTTTATTCATCATCAAGGCCTCCCAAACAGCAATTAGGGTCTAAGGTGATACCAGGTAATGAATATAACCTTATATAAAAGTATAAAAACATAGTATAAATATCATAAAATCAATAATCATAGTATATAATTATATAAAATGAAACATCAATCAAAAAAATCCAAGAATTAATATCATGACACATACTACAACAACATAAACTATATAAAATTTCACACCGGTCTCGAAGACACCAATAATATCTCCCATCGAAAAATCACATGAAAACAAAACAAAAATTTTAACAAAATTAGTGAAGCCTTTTCCCAATTTTGCACCAGGTCCCAACTCCTAAATCCATCTAAGTATCCATCTCAACTATCCCACAATGGACCTCTTCCCAACCAGTACCTTCAATCATGATATCAACATGGATACCAAATTTTCAAATCCATAATCTACCACCAATGGTGTCTCTAAATATATCCAATAGAGACTATTCATGTAGAATGTAATATACTTAGAATAATCAAATAAAAAACTAAAAAATAAAATACCAATCACGCTATGATAATTTACAAGTCACATGAGTGTGAACATACATTCTTCGGTCTGTTCTAAAACATATGGGAGAAAGATACCTCAACACCCATGGGGAAATAGTTTCCTTCCCAATATACCATCAAATATCATATATCATTAGGAGGATTGGTTTCTAACCTATATTCCATATTGTATCATATATCATAAGGGTGATTCAATTTCACCTCATATACCATCATATATTTTTGAGCGGATTGGCACCCTCTCTATATATCATCATATATCATATATCATTAGGTATTAGCATCAGCCTCATATAATATAATATATAATAAAGGATTATAATTCACCCTATAGAGAATCATGTATCATCTGTGGGAATATCCCCTTCCCCATATACCATTATATATAATTGGGGGATTAGAACCCACCCTGTATACCATCATATATCATCCAGTGAATAAATCATAGCCCATATACCATCATAAAACATATATAATCATGGATGATTATTCCCACCTCGTATAACATCATATATCATTATGGGTATTAGTTCTCACCCCATATAGTATCATATATCATCTTTCATTTGGGGAAATAGCGTCCACCCTATATATCATTTTATAACATTTGGAGGATTATCATCCACCCTATATGCCATTATATTCATTTGGTGGTATATTTCTCATACCCCATACCATTATATATCATATATAATCAAGGGTAATGGTACTCTCCTCATATAACATTGTATATCATAAGAGGGTTTATCATATGCCACATATATGATAATATATAAGATATCAACTTATTTGGAAACTCCACTAAACTTTATATACACTAACTAGGTTTTCCAATCATTAACACAATATATTCTTATCACCAAATTCATATGAGGATATAATAATGTTAACCCCCTTATTCTAGTTCTCTAAATATTCAATACAAAACTAGATCACCCATTGTGGTACCCAAAGTCTATTTGAGTCTGAGCACTCATTATCTTCTCTTAATATCATTCCCAATATTTACAAAAACCATATTCATGGTATATTTACCCGGACTCACACATACCAATAGGGTAGAAATAACCACATCACCTATTAATAAACTATCTCATAGGCTACAAGGTATCTTTAGGACCATATGTCATACTTCTAATCCAACCATTCCCAATCAATCACACTCCCATACTCATTGGGAACTTAGGGAACCTATCCTAAGGTATAATATGTCTTACTCATTGAATTTATAACCATTTGGGTTCTATATATCTCATAGATCATATTAATGGTTAAAAACATGACTATCACTAATTTCTGCATCAAGTTTAGTGTTAATAGTTTCATCATGGTTTATGACACCTCCATTGTATTTATAGTTTCTAAGGGGAAGGAATTTATTTTAAATTATAGGTCGATCTCACATGAGTGGAGAGGCTAAATATCTCATTCCATATAACAAAATTTATAAACCATTATGGGATATTAGGTACCACCTAACTCTATTCAAGTTCTTCCATTTAATCAATGCTCTTCAACCATCACATAACCCTTTACATGACCAAACGACCATTATCCATTAAAATAAGGCCCAAAATCCAACAATAATTGTAAAAATTAATTATAAACCAATTATTATTAATTTAAAAATTAGAAAAAATGTATTTACACAAAAACTTATTTAGTAATAATCCAATAATTACTAATTAATAAATATCCCATGACCTAATCCTTGAGAAGAAAAGTGCACACCACCCCTAATTATACTCAGGACTCTAGTATAAAAAAACCTTAATTTATCATTTTTAGTAATCCTTAAATTTTAAAAGGAGTATTAAAATCATTAAATAACAAAAATCAGTGACATAACTCAATGAAACCAAATGAAACCTAGTGTTTTCATCCTCCTGGGATCCACTTTAGGCAGAAAAAACAAAATTCTCATCATGCCAGACCTAATTCCACCATGAACTGGTTGGATCATCATCAAACTGAAACCTAAACTATAAAAAATAGCATTAACACAATAGGATTAAGAACTAAGGTAGAATAAGTTAATACCACCTTCAATAATGATAAGAAAAACCTCCAATAAATAGAGTTCAAGGTGGTTGAAAGGATGAAGTGGAATGGGATAGAATATTGGCCTCCCCATGATTAGAAATCCAAAAATTGAAGAATTATTAAGGGGTTCGAAAATCTAAAAATCAAAAAAGACCATATTCCTTAGGTTTATAACTAAAAATAGAAGGGTACAAACACGATGTGATCCTTATGAATTATAGTATGATGTCTCTTCAAGGGACCACTCATGGTGTGGCATAACTCCCCTCATCTTGTACCAAAAACATGGTAGAACTTCCCAAGGTAATTTTAGGATATTACCCTACCCTTCATGGTACAATAACCTCCCCGTGACCAAGATTCGTCACATGTACCTCATTCTATTTCTTAAATCATCTCACCACAAACCTCATAATGGAATATCACTAGGTTTAATTGAAATAAACCATGAATATAGGAAAAACAAAAACATTTATGGCCCATGACATCAGGACACAGACTTCCCCATTTAAGACACAAATCACCCTCCCTTCCTAACTCCATGGTGTGGAACCCTTAATGTGGTATTCCCCATCCCCAAACTTCAAAATATTTCCCATGGGTCATGGTATGACCAGTCTTCCACATTCCAAAATTTCACAAAGGTATATATTAGAATTATTAGGTGATATGTAAGAATATCTAGATTGCTTAACTTAATATATAATGATTATCAGCATGGTGTGACCTAGGGGATCATATCATTATAACCAACCTCACCAATATAAAATTTCAAAAAAGAGATATATAAGTGTTTCTTAGAAAAAAAAATTATGATTTTATGATTGATGTGTAATGATTATCATCAAGAAGTGATGCCCTACCACAATGGTGTGATCCTTGAACCTACTTAGAAAATATGAAAAGGAAAATATGAGGTTTAAAAAAATTATAAGCAAGGGTTATAATTATGGTGTCAATCCATCTTTCATTACATGATCCTCACACCCGAGAGTTAAACCTTAAAATAAACCAAAGTAATATTACACAATCCTAACTATTTTGAAATTCTCTAAAACCCTATGTGACTTCTCTTAACCTCAAAGAATTGTATTCTCACATATTAGCATGTCCCTGTGAAACACTTCCATGTTATGGGTGTGATAGTCACATACCTGTCCCCCATTATGGAATCACCCTTACTTTTCATGACATGAAAATACACATGTAGTAAAAATTAGTGACAAGGTCACCCTAATCTAACATTTACTCTTAGACAATATTCCAAGACACCTATCAAGCCTTTGATCAAATATAAAATACATATTTGAGAAATATTAATACTTTCAGAACCCAAATTTTAATTCTAATTGTCAAAACATCCCTTACATCGGGGATAAAAAATCAAATTTCCCCTGATTTTCACTAACCCATTATGGTGTGCGTCTTTACAAGAGACCAAAATCATATTTAAATATGGATCATAACCCATTATTGGATATGGTGTATTTTAAACTATGTCATTATTTTAGTAGGAACATGTTAAATAAAATTCCATATCAAATGTATGTAAAACTTGATAATAATCTAATAAAATAATCTATTGTAGATAAATAAAATCCTCATTATCTAAGTAAACATTGATATTAGTATTTTATAAGGATAATATCAATGTAAGAAAATTCTTAGACCATTATAGATACTTTTTCATTATTATTAACCAAGTCCTAAAATTATACCATCTTCTTGAGTATTCACCTATTTAAATTTTCCAACATATGTATCAAATATATGCTTATAATAAGTATAAAAAATTCAATTAAGGTTTTTAGTATTATTATTTACAAAAATAACTAGAATAATTTCATTATTAACTCATATATTCAATATGATTAGATATTTAAATTACATGGCGAGACTGAAGATATTCACTATAGCTTGTTCTGTCTAAGGAATTATTGTTATGATATGTAGAAAATGTTCTAAATATGTTAATTAATTCATGAAATTTCTATCACATTTTTTCAAAATATTTAAGAAATATGAACAATTAATGTGATATCTAGGTTCTAGGGTTGTATTATTAGTATGAGTTGGAAAATTTTTAAGATGGAAGGGTAAAAGTTAGTTGTAGAGTCCAAAAATGTTTCTTAAAATAGTCATCTAAGGATATTAAAACCAAAAGAAGATTTTAGGAAGGAACAATAATGATTTTATAAGATGGAATTTTCTAGGTTACTTAAAGGAGTTTAAAAAAATCATGGAATGTCCATATCAAGTATGAATGTTATAGAAATAAATTCTTTAATTATAAAGGGCATTAAATATTAAATTTATAATTTATAAATGTTTTAAGTTTATAGAAGTTAAAAATCACGGAAATAGTTGGATGAGCTTTTAGTTTGTATTCAAGTATAAAATTAATGTTTTTTATGATGAATATCTATAATAAAAAGGAATATATAAAACTTATATGAATTTAAGTAAATATTTGTGTAACACCCTTAATTGGTTTTAGGTGAATAAAAGTTTTAATTTGTATCCAAAATTTATTTGTGCTTTATTTTTGTCTAAAAATATGAATATTTAATTTTTAGGATGTTATATATGGTTTTAAATTCAAAAATGCTCACTTGGTTCAAACCTTAGTTCAACTATGTGTATTGGGACCTAGTAGAGGGGGTAGAGTTTTCAGAATATGTTAGAAATTTACCCTTGGTAATTTACTAGGATAGAGGTTGTTTTGATACTAAATGTAAGAAAGAAACATTCTTATGGAGTCTACGTAGGTGTTGAAATAAAATAAAGGGTATTTAGAATGATTTTCAATATTTTTCTTTTTGGACAATTTTTCAAAAATCCACTATGTATAAAACATTCCACATGAAAAAAACTCCTTAGTATAAAACCTTAGGTACCATATGGGAGGAAAAAATATATTACATATGAATAAAATTTTATTACATATAGGAATAAAAATATTACATATTTGTAGATTATATTATATAAAGGTTTTTATTCAAAGGAAAAGCCATACATGTGAGAGAATATGTTATGAATATAAATTTGGCTAAGTATTGTATCTTATGTATAAAGAAAAATATTATGTTAGGGTTTTTATATAAGGAAAGAACTTTGTGTATGTATATAAATATATATTGAAGGGATAAAATTATTATTCTGAGAAACTTATATGTGTAATATATATTACATATGAAAAATACATATTACACATTGAATAAAATATTATGAATTTATTTTTTCATGATGGAAAAACCTTATACATTATTTAATAAAATTTAACATGGATTTTTGCATAATTAAAAAACCTTACACTTTGTGGAATATGTTATTTATTATAAAAAAAATTTAAATATAAAAATTTTAAAAACAAAATTATATTTCACATTGAGTAAAAATATTTTGTATTGGATTTTTTCTAATTTAAAAAACCTTTAATATTGAAGTAAAATGTTATGTATAGAAATTTAGATAAATGAAAAACATTATATGCTTAGTAAAATACTATGTATGGTATAAAAAATGTTACAAATTGAGTGAAAATAGTATATATGTGATATGTGTGTTTTTAAGATGATACATAAGGGTTCTAAAAAAGACCTAAGTTTTTTCAAATTTCTAGAATGAATAATTTTTCAAAATATTGATAAAATATTACTAAAATTTATAAATGAGATATAAAGGGATTTAAAGACACTCGAAATATAGTGAACACGCCAGGATTCCCTCTCACTCTCCTATTTATCCAAAAGTGTGATATTTATTGATTCTTCATAGATTATAGAGTCATTTTATCCAGAGGAAGACATGAGGTAAATCTATCACTACTCTTAAATTCTTCATTAGTTTATTACCCTTTTATTCACTATTTGTTTTTTGTAACTAAATCTAGGGTTTGGAGATGATTTCACTAGATCATGGTGGAATTGTTTTGATATAAAGGATATTTTTATTGTCTTAGATAAAGGGGATCCCATGAGGATGAATGCACTATGTAATCTGCCAATTAATTAAGGTATTTCACAAAATTGATTTCATTAGATTTTATTATCCATTTGGGTGAAATTTATAGATGTATTTAAATGAATTATTTGGGATTTTGTGTGTTAAAGGTACATGTGGGTACTTAGGATGGTGTGCACCCCATTTCTTAAGGATTTTTCCATGGGAGATCACCCAATGAGTGATTCATAGATTATTCCCTAATAATTAATTATGTAATTAATACTAATTGAATGTTTAAATAAATTATAATTGGTTTATAATGAATTTGAAAGATTGTTGTAAGATTTTTGAATTTATGATGATGGGTGATGGTCAGTTTGTCTTAGATGAGATTATGTAGGGGTGTATGATCATGAAAATGGGAGTAAATCTACACATGTGGTAGTTGTTCCCTAAACATACTCATAATGTTTATGTATTTGTTTACAAAGAATGTGATTTTTGGTTCATAACTTTTGTACGATCAACTATTAAATTGAAAACAAAATAGTTGTTTTTAAACCCTTGGAAATAATGGAAGTGTATTGAGCCTTTATAGACCCTTATACACTAGTTTAATGCCTCGAGGTTCCTTTATTACTCTTATTATAAGGGGGATTGAAATAAATTGAATGGTTTTCCTAGGGATATATTATATAGAACCATGTATGATTGAATTCCTATTTTTTAGAAGAGTGGTCGTGGTTTGAGTTTCCCTCCTCTACTATTATGTGTGTGTGTTCAATTGAGGAAACCACAGAATGGTTTTTTTTTCATAGGTTGTGGAGACTAGGTACATATATTGACCATGACAGTGGGATGATAATTATGCAATACCTTTTTTATTCTTATATTAATTTTTCAATGTGGTAAATCATGTTATGATGTGATCATGGACATGTTAAGGGACCGTATGGCCTTTTCGTGAAGTGATTTTACCATAGAGTGGTATTGAGATAGAGGTTACAATGTAGGTCTTACAGATGGATATGTGATTTGAAGGACAAAAACAATTTCCATAGTCTCATGTTGACCCAACATAGGGTTAGTACATGAGGGTTAACATGGTTATAGGATATTGTGAATGCAATTTCAATAAATTGTTGTGTATTACAGAAGAGAACCTTGGAATTTTTTGGAAAGTTTGAGAAATTCGAAAAAACCTGTGAGGATGACATAAAGTATATAATGGTATTATGGGGTGATGATGCATTCTGTATGATATGATATATGATATGGTCATCTTCGGTGGGGTGTTATTCCCTCTAGTGATATGAGATATGTTTCCCTAAATTTACATTAATACTATATGATTATATGAAATCTATTTCTTGGGTGGGATTATTCCCCCTAGATGATATATTATTACCATTTCATGGGGGGAAATTATTCCCATAAAATTATATTTTAGTATTGTGTCTTCGCTGGGGTTTTGTTCCCCCATAAGATATGGGACTAATATTTTCTTGTTAGGGTGATATTATAGAATATTAGATATGCATACTTATTTCTAGGGGGGATTTGCTTCTCCATATATGACATATTCCAACTAATACAGGGTAAGAAATGGTTCCCTGTGATTATTTTCTGACTTAATCAGAGACATCTGGCCCTAGAAAAGCATGTATGGTTGATCATGAGTATCAATTTAGATCCCATATATTAATAGTTATTATTTATTGATCTGATGTAATTTATTTTCTAATGTTGAGCATATCACATTGAACATACACTATATTTAGTAGTTATATTAGAGAAATAATTGGTGGTAACCTTTTGAGTTTTATTGAAATCCTTTTCGGGAGGCCTAGGTACTTTCTTACATGAAAAATTATCATGATCCCATCTTCGGTTTGGGAAGAGGCTCAGTGTTTCATGGTCAATCTAGATAAATTCTCTATAGTCTGGAGATGATAACAAGTAATGACTCAGGATCATATTGTGTTACATCACTTTTATTTACTTTATTATAGGATGTATATGATCTTCCCACAAGTGATCTTGTTCATGATTTCCTATCTGTGTTCCATTTAGATCATTCATTTTTTATAGCATGTGTTATATAATTTATTAATTTCGGCTTGATCTATTATGTTTATTTATTTTTTTAGGTATTGTGATTACTACTTATATACTATTTATGTCATCTTATATACACTAATATGAGGGTATATCCTACCCATGATTTCACCTTAGTCCCTCACTGCTAGTTATCATCCTCTAGAATATAAGGAGGAATTCCTAAGGTAATGAAGTGATATTTTCTAGTTAATAAAGAGTAATCTATCTGGGGGATGTTACAATGTGTATCTTTATCTTATTTCTCATATTCGATAAGATAATTTTTTTTGTTAAAAATGAATTTTTAGATACAAAACGAGATAATGGAATCAATATACATGGATTATGATTCATTATATTATATAACATTAAGTATTTTTCAAACACATAGAATAAAATATAATATATGGTGATCAATATTTTACCTGTTAAATATTAAAACTAAGGAGAAATAAGAGCTATTAACATAATATTTTTTTGTATCTTATCTTTATATTCTAAAGAGAATATAATGACTAAGAGGTTAGTGAGAGTATATTTTAGGATTGAAGAACTTTAAAGTTAAAAAACTATTTCATTCAAAATACATAGTGAGTGTCACTTAAATATCCTATTAGATTTTTTAATTTTTTGGTAAAGAGTAATATAAAATCTACATACTATTTTTAAAATATTTTAAGGGAAATTTTTGGTGGACTTGGTACTAAAGATGATGATGATATTAATCATAGTCAAATTTCTAAGTAGATAATATAAGTAATTAAAATTATCAGATTCGATCTTGGGAAATTAATGATTTTTGAATATTTTACTCAAAGAATTTAACAATAAAAATATGATTCCTAATTCTCATTGTTATTAAAATTTATTTCATTATAGATGGTACTCTCTAAATATTTTGTGGGAGGATTTTATGAATAGTCAAACAAAGATGTGGAAAGAATCATATAAAGACAAAATCAGATTAAAATAGTCCTAAAAGTTAAAAAACAAAGGATGGCCTGGAATTCTATCATATGTGATATGGTAAACATGATATTATGTATAGTTTTATTGAGTATTATTAAATGGGTATAAGAATATATAATTAATCATGTTATACAAAAGTAAACATCTATGTTATTATTTTTCCACATTGGAAGCATATTTGCATATATCATGAATTTAAATGATAATTGACCACTCAAAGTATGACTTTGATTTATCTCTAAACAAATTTCAACTTTGAGTGTTATAGGTTGCAATGAAATGTTCAGTTTAGTGTAAATAGGATTCTTGTATTGAGATAAATAATTTTCTCATGAGGCACAAAAATGGTTTTGTTTGTGGAATGATCAATTATTTATGCCACATAGAGTTTCATACACTTTTCATTTGGTTCACGAAGGATTCATGTTTCATATTAAATCTTGTTACCTAAGGTTTGATATATTTATATCATGGTAAAAATCATAATTTTTTTATTAAACAAGGATTAAGGCTTACTTAATCTATGAGAGGTTGGGTATTTTGTTGATCACATCATTGGTTGGAGATAAACCAATATTGAATTTTTTTCCTCTTGTATGAGGGGTATGACATATGGGCCCTCAATTTTTATAGACTAGTGGAGTTCATGGACATACATATATATTGTATATATGATGTGCATCTCTATTTAGGTGAGGGGAATATGACGTGACCATCCACTAATATGGATAACATGTGATGTATTCATAAACCTCTATAGTCTATACTTGGTTAATCGAGAATGTATGAGGAAGTTATTTGGAGTTGAAATTTTTTTTCTCATGCAAACATATTTTTCTGATCAAGGAGATTATATGAATAATTATCCTCACATATGGTTCAACATACAGACACAATTATAGAGATACATGTGTGTGGTTTAGATCATGAAAAATAACTTTATATCTTTAGTAGTATTGATTCTTTATTAGAGGCCTATATTTTCATACATTTTTTAATTTTGGAACTCAAATTTTCTTTTAATTATATAAATTATCATTGTTTCATACTTTATGGTTTGTTTAATGAAGATTGAGTTTAACTTTGATAGCTTCTCTAAAAGTTTTTTAGAATTAATCTGAAAAGTATTCTATATTGGTAATCATAAGGTGTTGTATTCGATGTGATACTATTTGAAGTTTATGATATCTTTTCAAAAAAAATGATATTCTAAATGGAATCTTGGATAATGTTTTAGAGGATATTTTATGTGATATAATTTAAGGTAAGATGTCATGAAGTCAAGAAGGCTTTAGTGCATATGGGATATTGATAGAGATATGTGCTAAATCCTACTATGTATGTGATGCATATTAAATTAAATCATAAGGTATGATATTGGGATATCATAAGATATGATATCTTTTATTTCATTAAAATTAACAATTTCATGTATTTTCGTATTGTTCACTATAATATAGTGATATTGTAGCACTATGATAGCTTATTTAATGATATGACATGGGCTATATCATAAGGAATAATATATTTTTTATGATTCATAACACCTAATGATCATAAAAGTAGTCTAATGTTAAAATTTAATGTTTAGATAGTACCTATATAAGCTATAATTATGTCAAACATTTCATAAGATTTAGTATCAAAGAGGTTAATGCATTCATGCTATGAAACCATGAACAACTGAATTTCATTTACTCATCTATTATAATGTATGTGTAAATTAATGTTCACTTGAGGAGCATCCTAGAGGGATATATAAGGGAGCCATAACCATGGGATGGTTGTTCTTGATTATGTTTTTATCTCTTAACTGATTATCCCCTTATCTCAGATCTCTCTTTTTTTATCCCTTATCCTTAGAGAGGCACTAGCATGTTATGAGAGATTTGAGGGTCTTGTTGATTTCATGGGTGATTCATCTTCATCACATAGATAATACATATATGAGGTAGTATTTTTATTTCCTCTTAGTGATTTTAATCAACTGTATAATAAACATAGTTGGATTTGTGGTCAATGGTGAATTATATACATAGTTTGTTCCTTGTTATATTTATAAATGTTTTCATTTTCAATCATGTAAGATCTTAAGATTTAGGGTTTCTTGTTGTTTTTGATATGATGATTAACTATTAATGGATCCTAATAAACAAAATAAGGTATGGCCTTAAATTAATGAGATTATACCCTTAATGTTGAATTTCAAACTTTTTCCTATTTATGGTGGGTTTTCAGGGTCATCGCTCGATCTCATTGTATACATGGGTGATATTCCTATGAGGTTAGATCATGAAACAAAAAAAGTATTTATAGGAGTTTTTAGGAAAAATATTGTTATTAAAAATTAATAATATCAACAAAATTTTGAAATTCGAAAATTAATATATATATCATTTTTGAATCATTCGAATCATTATAATTTTACAACACTAAAACCAGATTTTTTTTATTATTCTAATGTTGTACAAGAACATGGTAAATGTTACATAAGTTCTTGGATAATCATTATATCATGTAGTTTTGTTTTTTTATTTGAATAACTATCCTTTATATTTATTACTTATTTACAAAATTATTATTTTCAATTAATAAATATTATTATTATTTCCAATAATAGATTTTATCAAAAACATATATAATTTAAACAAATATTCTTAAAAACATTAACCATAAAAAATAATAAAATGAATATTATTAAAATGTAAAACACAATAATAATTGTATGAAATATTCAAATGATACTTATTTAATTTACTAAAATTTAGTATTCACAGAGATATATCATATTTTATCATACTTAATTTTCAAAACAAATTTAAATATTTACAAAATTATCTAATTTGATGTATTGTTTACAATTTTCAAATCTATTTTTAAATAAAAAACATTATGTGTAAAATATATAATAATTAAATAAATATATCTCAATACATAAGATATAAATTATTGAACAAAACGTTTACTTTTTCATGAAATAAATATAAAATTTAACATTTTAAATAACCATTTCAAAGATTAAAAAAAGTAAGAGATTTAAAAAAATAGGGTGCTCCAAAAAGAGTGAAGGAGAAAGAAAATTAAAATGATGATTTCATATCCTTTCAATATATAAAAGATTTGAAAATATCAACCAATAATAAATAAGATCTTAATGCATAAACATATAAAACATTTAGGTGCATTAACAAGAAAAAAAGGAATAAGTGTAGGAGAAAGTGACCCTATTGGAGATTGGGTGTTCTCAATCCATGAATATCTGCATTTAACACATAGAGAAAAGATAGTATACCCTTCATCTACTGGTCTTTTATATACTTCCATATTCCCTAATAATAAACTGTAAAATAAAAAAATAAAAATTATAACAGAGGATCACTTGTTTAGTTTTATACTCTTCTATGTCATTTTGTCATTTATGATAGGTTGTTTTTATATTTTGACTTATAACCTCCACTCCTTTGAACTCATCCTCAGTATACAGAGACTTTCGGTTCAGGTATCTTCTAATTTACTATAACATAAATGAACCAATGTAAGCATCATCATTTTATTACATCCAATGATATTTTTCGGATATACATCATTAGTAACTTTATAACATATTCTCTTTCCCAATTTCCCCAAACAAAAATTGAAAAATACAAATGCATAGAGATATATTGTAAAAGAATACATATGAAATAGAATGCTAATAAAAATATACAAATAGTTAAATAAATTGATGGGAAATAGTGTACCTTCCATACTTTTTCTATTCTTTCACCAAGGAAAAATCGCATGTGTCACTGTATCAATATATATCATTATTCCACATTTAAAAAAAATTAGAAATCAATTTTGCAGATTCATTCCATATATTTCCCTTCAATTTTATTATTTACTAAAGAGAAAAATGTGACTAAAATTTAATATGATTCATAGTAAAATAAATCTAAAAGATCATGAAAATTTATTTAGCTTTTATAGTAGAAATTGTGACATAGTTAAGTTAATAATTTAACCATAGTTCAGAAAATTTTCGTCTGATCATTTATAAAAGAGATTGAGAACAAGTCGAGTTAATACATGAAAAATAGTAAAAATTAATTAAAACCCAATTTAGAAAAAATAAAAAGAATCATTATTTATCCATTAAAAATAAGTCATGGATAAAGCCAATTGATTTTCCAATTTAAGATTATTTAATTTCCTTAAAAAAATGAATACCCGTCTTCCATTTAAATATCATCAAGACCCTCCTAACTCAAATATGAACTCACCCCCAACCATTATATATAGAAAATTATATCCATTAATATATTGGAGTTGAAAGTGGTTTTAGATTCTGTGGTATGAGCCAATAGAAATCCTGAACTATTCACCTAGAATGGGAATTAAAGTTCTAAATTTAATTAAATAAAATAAGTAATTAAAAATTACAATAATTAAAATTATTATGAAATTTTACATCTAATTATATTTATTAGGATGAATATTATTATGGATCAGTTACCCATGATAGGGTTGGTAACCTTAGAGATCCCCTTGGGAAATCTATTGTGAGTCATAAAAAATGGTTAAATCCATTTAGAAAATAAAACAAAGGTGTAACTTATATGAATAATTATATAAGAATTGAAATGTAATATTAATTATTAACATAACTAAAACATACCTTATATGCATTGGTACATACATGGTTGTATTTTATGGGTAATAGTGATAATGGAATATTTCATAGGTATGAACATCATTGGGAAATTGGTTGTGTAAAATTGTTCCATCCCAAAGAGGCGGGTGAGAAATTAAATGATACATGTATACCACACACCCTTAAGAGGTAGAAGATTCAAATTTGGGGTTTATTGTGGATAAATAGGACAGAGGAAATGATGCATCTCCTCATTTCTATGTCATGATACCATGCATTATCATACTCATTCATATATACTATATAATTTATATTTTCCTAAAAATTAAATATTTAATTGATATTTTCCAAATTTTTGGGGTTCTTGGTATGTATGATGATCACCCTTACATCTTAATATCATTTATTACCCATGTTTGAGCTTAAAGAAATCATTTTTAATGATCTTGTATTTATTGAAAACATAATGGTATTTATTTCCATGAGAAGCTTTGAGGTATTTATGAGTGCATTTTTTATAATGTGGCAATAAGGGAAATGGATATCGATCCAATGTAGCTTTTAAAATTCTATTTGAGGAGAAAAAAATTGTTATTTAGTAGGTTTCATAGAACCAAAATCAATACCACACCTTCAAAAATTTGAATTGTTAATTTTTTGCCAGTTAATCAATAAAGGCCAAGAAATATAAATAAAGAAAATATAGTATTTTATTCAATCCAAAATAAAATAGAACATTTAAATTTTTATCATTTAATGGTATTCCAAAAAAATCCATTCATTTTTTAATTTTAATTAATTTCTTAATACAATATTTAAATTGTAGTTATAAAATTATAACACATTAATATCCACTTCTGCATTGAATATGGGGAAGCCTTCTAAAATTAGTTGACATGAAGATATTTATGAAAAGGTTATAATAATATATTATACCTTGATATGGAGTCTATTATTTAGAATCATGGTATTATTGATGATATATTTAAAGCAAACTGAGAAAATTACATATCAAACTACAAATATTTAAAATTAATTCAAGAATAAGAAGATTATCATTTGATTTAGTAATATTTTTTTATATTATTTCTATTCTACAGATGCTCAAGATAATATTAATATTTATATTTGAGTGAGATGCACAAGAAAATAATATATCGATTGGGTTATCATGGATATAGGAGATAATGGGAGGGGGTGTGTGACCTATATTCATGAAAATTATAGACGGTTGGTGGTGATACATATGGTTGGCAGGATATGTGGGCCTCCACACTTCTTGGGGGGAATACCTATGTCAAATAAAATGATGGGGAGAGGGGGATTTATGGTTTGGGATCCTACTCAGATACCATGTATAAATAGATACCCATAAACAATTCCCCTCAAGTGCTGCTAGAGGATTTATTTATAGGGAAATTAAAAAAGATAATAGGGTTATTTGAAATCTAAATTTTTTGGGATAAGGTTCACCCATTCATACATGACCATAATATATAAATATATAAAATAATTTAATTGAAAATATAAAATTAATTTTTCAATTGTTTTATAAATGTAATTCCATAATAATATAAATGAATATTAGTGGTGATAACCACCCTCATTCAAAGTGGGTGGCAACAAAAACCCATGGAAATGCCTAAAATACTGAAATATAGTAATATTATCATTTGGATTTTTTGGAATATAAATTGATGTATAATATAAAATGTTTTAATAGGTACCTTTCTTATAATAGATAATTAGTTTTCATCCCAATTATGGAAGTATATATCAAGCTCAACCAACATCCCCAAGCAAGTTAATATCCAACTAGAAATTTTTTTGAACTTTATAAAGTATCCAAATAAAAAAGTTGATAGGTTGAATTAGAATCATAAATATTTAGATGAAATAAAATGGGAGTGGGATTATAATCCACTATGATAATAACATTGTTCAAGGAAAAAAGTTAGATATTTTTAATCATAAAAATCTTTAAAACTGATAGGTTTTAAAGCCTAATTATGTTCATAGTTCAATTTTGTCATCATAAATAATTTTTAATTGGTTATTTAAAATTTTATGATATATATGGAATATAAAAAGGTTTGATTTGAGTGTAGGTTGGTAGAGAGTTCAATGAGTTATGGGTATTCCTACTCAAGTGTTAAAATAACTATGAAATGTGTTACTTTCATCAATGAATTCATAGTAAAGGTCTTGTGAGATATACAGACACTATTTGTGTGGTTTCATGAGTAGGTTCATGATGACAAAACTTTTTTTTGAACTTCAATAGCACAATGTATCCATGAGGCACTAGTGGTGAGGGTGGTGAAGGGGGCCATTAATTCATGAGTGATGTGTATTGTATTAACCATGTTATAGAGATTATGTAATAAAACTTTCCTTCTATTTTGGTCCAATGTGAATTCTCTCCTTGATATTGTTTACTTAAAGCTAGGATAAAAACATATAATTATATTTTAGTTCCCTAATAATAAAAAATTCTATATAATATTATATGTGCTTTATGTTTTTCTATTTATTGAAACTTTTTAATGTAAATGGTGAAATTATATTGCTTTAAATATAGCATGAAGGGTTACTAGTCACATGCCGATCTTACACTGAATTACTTTGTTGATCGTTATCAATAATCGATAAAAGTAAATGAAAAAAGTGTTGAAGGAATCTTTATTGATTATGTCGTGAATTAATAAAATGTTATAATGAATTTTGAATCATATAGTTATTTTTTAAACCCTAAAAGTGTAGAGCATAATGAGAATTATAAAATTTTCATGGGGAAAATTTTATATATTTTTTAATGTTTTAAAAAATTTATATGTTTTGTGTTTCCATATTTATTATTAAAATTATATATAATTTATTTTATTTTTATTTAAACTGAATTCCGTAAATTTATTTTACTATTTTTTGACTTAACAATCCAAAGGCATATAAAATACTTAAAAATAAGGAATATCTTATCAACCATAAAATCAGAAGTACTCATATGAATACCATAAATGGTAGTAAAAATTTATTCTATGTTTATTAAAAATAAAATATATGTTAACAGGAGGTTTAATGTTTTTAATAAATAGTGTTTTCTTTTATTATAATTCTAGAGGAAATTTATTGAAATTTTAAGATATCCATATAAAATATATATCACATATGATCTCTCCAAGTTTGAGTTCGTGGGGAAATGGAATGAACAAAGTAGTTATCATGAGATGTATAGTTTTATTTTTCTTGTTGTATATTATCGAAGTTTTATAATAAATTTTTCAAAGATGGTTATCGCATTAAATAATGTTAACCAAAAGGGTGTTCATGTTTGGGACAAACCACACAAGGCAGCCTTTCAAAAGTTCATAATTTATCTAAAATTATCATTAATCATGAAAATTATGTAAGATATAATATGAGATGAATTTAAATGAATATATATTTTCCATTCGTTGTAATATAATATAGAAAGATAAAGTTGTGGCATGTAGGTTAAGATAGATGAAGACTCATGAAATATTTAATCAACTTATGACTTGGAATCAATCCCATGGTTCATTGTATTAAAAAGGCCTTCTATTTATTTCTATAGAAAATATTATAGTTTTATATAACCAAAAAATAATAAATAATATATTTATATAGAAATATATAAACATATAGCAGAGTAAGTGGATTGAATATTAAAAATTAATGTGGTGAAGAATGGTTTATGTGAGTAGTTTTGAGTGTTATCATGACAATGAGACCAAGAATAGTGGAAAATGTATTGGTTATGAAGGTGGGGATAATAAAGGTATAGGGGAAAGCCTGTTTTTTATTCCTTTGTGGTCATTTCCACATTATTAGATCATATAAAATATATATAATTATCATTTGAATTAAGAAAGACGATTTATACTTAATTATATCATATTTAAGTAGGAAATATATGAAAAAAATGGATTAAATTGATTGGGTTAGTCAAGTTTTTATATTTATCGGTCATTTATATCTACCTAAGTATTTAAAGAAGTAAATATCTGAATTTTTTTGACTTCTAGATAATAGTTCACCCAAGAGGAACCTATATGTAAAAAAATAGACAACCTCGGTTGGAAATAAAAAAAGGTTTGATCATATTTCAAGCTCATTAACATCAAAAGGTTAAGAATAAGAGACTATATGGGTTATTTAAACAACTTATTATACATGAGTGGAAATTTGAAAATACTAATAAAAATTTTATGTGATACAAGAGGTGGTAGATTGACTTTCCAAGAGTACCGATTTATTTCTTTTTAGCAAGACAAGATAAGTTGAAAAGATAAGAAGGTTTCATGTGGTTGAGATAATGTTGTTTCATGTACAATTATAATAAATAATATTATATCATGATTCATAATACACCTTAAATTTCTAGTAGAGATTCCAAAAAACATTGGGTAGCCAAGATAAATCAAGCACCATAATTTACCTACAAAAAAATGGATATCAATAAAATATCATCTTGATTTTAGTAGAAAAATGGAATTCAGGTCAAGGTTTTAACATTATTTACTATATAAGTGAAATTTAGAAGGGTTTTAATATTTTTTATATGAATAATAGACATTAAACAATATTTATAAGTGGATTTTAACATCAATTATTAATATAATTATTGTTAAAAACATGTTTTATTGTACATTATTCATATAACCAATGTTAAAACCCCTATCATAGTGGGTTCTGATGTAATTTAAAATAAAATTGATTCTAAAATATATATTTAACATTGATTATATAATTACTGATATTAAAAAAAATTAATATAGAACCATCTTTTTTCTCCTCATTTTGTTGATGCCCAATTTTCTAAAAACTTGTGCCCTATGAATCGCACGCACCTTCCCTCTTCTTCCTTTGACCACTTTCAATCACTAAACTCCTACTCATTTTGGATATGTTATTCCTCCCTCCACTATGTTCTCTATCCCTCTATCATATCACCCCTCCCTCAAACCCATCCCCCTTCCCTCAGCTAGGTTTCCCCACCCTCAACCACATTCCCCCTCCCTTGGTTGTGTTCCACAACCCTCACGTGTGTCCCCCTCCCTCATCCATATTACCACTCTATATATATGACATCCCACCTTTTTATGACATAAATTTTCATTACATTTTACAAAACCGAGGATCATTAAGGTTTAGTGTCTTGGAAACCAGGAACTTAAAACATGAAAACAAAAAAAACATTCTTCTGAAACACTTGAAAGGCTTCTCATTATGTTCATACTACTTTCATTACTGCATCTCATAACCTATGGACATACATCAAAATAAAGGGTGAGCAGAAGGCCCAGTAAAGGAAACAAGGGAAACATTTAACATGTGAACTTGAGATACATCAACAATGTCATGAAAAATAACATGAAGGCATGAGAAAAAAATCATGAGGCATATCATAATAAAAATAACATATTTCATAACTTGAATATGTTGCTACAACATTTAATATTTACAATAATTTCTGTTTCACCAAGGTCAATCCCCAAGGTGTCATCAAAAATTACCAAGGTTATTCACCAAGGCGTCGTTAAAAATAGTCATCTCTAGAGATTAAGTCTTTACCCAATGCATTGGAGCGCTATCAGGGAGCACCCTTGAAATGTCTTTATTATAATGTGAGCCACATATATCATCATCAATAATTTCATAAATAACCCATATAGAATAAAAGGAATGGGTTTCATTTCATAATCATAACGTTTTAAAAACTGCTTTAAAGACATGATCTTTGTGTCACTTTAAAACCCACAGAAAAGGATGGTGGGTCTCTGTATGTAAATCTCAGAATTTAAAATTGAAAATTTTGGAATATATTTTAATACCCATATAAAAGAGAGAGCTTTGAGTATTCACTTAATAAAAAAAGAACTTTAGAAAAAGAGAGAGACATTCTGAGACGGAAATTCTACAGCATAACGGCTATGTTTTGGGGTTTTAGAAAACATTGGAAAGAGAGGGGATATGGGTCAAATAATCATAAATGACCCATAAAACAGTATAGGGACCGAATATGAATGATATATGAACATGGTAAGGAAATTTGAAGGACATATCATTTGAAATGAAAAACATGGAAGGAAGACAAAAATTAGATTTCTCTTACGAAAATCTGGCAGCCTAACGGTGCCACTTAAACTTCAACATAAATGAATTGATGATATCAAATAGGGTATCTCATCATATGAACATAAAATCTCAGTATTATAGATATAGAGATAATACCCCAACATAATTAAAAAGTAAATTGAAATACTTGACACAAAAATAGATCTTGAAAACGAGAAGGGTGAAAGAATCCCTTAAAAATTCGGCAGCCTAACAGTGCCACTTAAAACTTCAAAATACTCAATTGAAGAGATAAAATAGGGTATCTCATCATATGAACATAAAATATCAGTATTATAGATATAGATATCATACCCCAACATAAAAAAATAACTTGAAATACTTGACATGAAAATAGATCATTGAAAAATGAGAAAGGTGAACGAGTCCCTTAAAAATTCGACAGCCGAACGGCGCCACTTAAAACTTCAAAATACTAAATTGAAGATATCAAATAGGGTTTCTCATCATATGAAAATAAAATATTAGTATGATAAATATAGATATCATACCCCAACATAATAAAACGGAACTTGAAATAATTGACATGAAAGTAGAACTTTGAAAAATGAGAAAGGTGAACGAATCCCTTAAAAATTCAGCAACCTAACGGTGCCACTTAAAACTTCAAAATACTGAATTGAAGAGATAAAATAGTGTCTCTAATAATATTAACATATAAGATAATTATGATAGATATAGATATCATACCCTAACATAAAAAAAGAACTTGAAAGACTTGACATGAAAATAGATCTTTGAAAAATGAGAAAGGTGAATGAGTCCCTTAAAAATCTGGCAGCCTAACGGCGCCACTTCAAACTTCAAAATACTGAATTGAAGGGATAAAATAGGGTCTCTCATCATATGAACATAAAATAACAGTATTATAGATATAGATATCATACCCCAACATAATAAAAAGGAACTTGAAATACTTTACATGAAAGTAGAACTTTGAAAAATGAGAAAGGTGAATGAATCCCTTAAAAATTCGGCAGCCTAACGGTGCCACTTAAAAATACTGAATTGAAGAGATAAAATAGGGTCTCTCATCATATGAACATAAAATATCAGTATGATAGATATAGATCTCATACCCAAACATAAAAAAAGAACTTGAATGACTTGACATGAAAATAAATCTTTGAAAAATGAGAAAGGTGAACGAATACCTTAAAAATTCGGCAACCTAACGTCGTCATTTAAACATTCTTAAAATGAATTGATGAGATAAATAGGGGTCTCTAATCATATGAACATGAAAAGGTAATTAAGAGGAATATAAAATAGAATCCTCTAACATAAGATCATGGATCATAAAATAAATGACATAAAAGAGATTACTTGAAAAGAAAGAGAGAGGTAGGATCCCTTACCTTAAACGTAACTCTTAAAACTCAAAGTTTGGGACCTTGAGGGATTGGGGGCACCTTGGGAGGACTTATTGAGAGTTAATGAGACTAGATATTTGTTGGGAGAGAGTTGGGAGTCGAATGGATGAGAGGATGGCTTGGTATTTATAGGGAAAGTGAGGGGACAAGGCATTAATGGCCAAGGGACACCTCATTGGTGGTTTTGGCAAAACCATGGGCTTTCCCATGGTATTTTCCCATGGTATTGGCCACTTGGGACACCTCATACAATACTTCATCCCTTTTAGTCAACCATTCCTTAAAAATATCTCATGACATAATCATGACACAGTTATGATGTCATTTAACATACCGAAACCCTAAAACTGCATTTTTATTATTCGCGGAAAATTCATCTTTCTCTAAAAAATCCCAAAATTTCACCTTAACCAAAAATTAATGCTCGGATTACAAAAATAAACTCCATTTTATGAAAAAAAGTTTCTAAATATTTTTAATTTAATTTTTAAATAAATACACTATTCACCGAAAATTCATTTTTTTTAGAAAATTCCCCAAAAATTACCTTAGCATAATATCGATGTTCTGAATTCAAAAATAAATTCCATTTTATAAAAATAATTTTCTAAATATTTTTAATTTAATTTTAAATTAAAAAACACTATTCACCTGAAAAAACTAATACTTAACTAATAATTTATGAAACCGTTATTTAACCATTTTATTGAATCAGATTACTTAATCAGGGTGCCTAGATTATATTAATAATTTATTTAAGTGAGATTACTAATCCATTTGGTCACATTACTAATCCTAAGCATAAAATCACTATTCATAATTTACTATTCATCAAAAATTAAGTTGATCTTATTAGACTCTAAATTTCATACTGAACATAATTGTAGAAGACCATTTTTTGAAAATCATTACACATTTTTCTTTATTTAAGGTTTACATAAACATTTTTAAAATATCCTTTCTCTAAAATTCATCAAAAATATGCATACTATATTTATCCGGACATTTGAAAATTCATAAACTTCATCATAAGAAGAAATCAAAATTTTAAAACAAAGGATTACACAAGGAAGTTACGGTCTCCTTACATATCCCCTTATCAAACCAGCATAGGACCGAAGTGTAAGGTGTGCTAAGGTGAGAGAATCTGAGGGAGGATCAGCCAACATCGCACGAGTAGTAATTTCTATCAGTTTGAACTTCTCGTGAAGGCGATTCCGTTCTAGCTTCACACGATGAAGTTCGGCTTGGGTTTGGTCCAGAGCAAAGCCCAGTGGGGCTACCTCCATCCCAAGTTCTGTTAGATGGGATTCGATCAGTCCAAGACTACTGGGTGAGGCCATCAAATATTCTTTCTATATTAATTAACCAAGATCACTTGTATTTAGAGACAAAAAAATAGAAATGTTTAATTTCCAGTGGTCATATTGACCAATGGTCATATAACAGTCAAAACCCAACGGTATCATTTTAATTATACGCATGTTTTCTAATGAAACAGTTTTGTTGAGTATAAACATAAAATTACACACAAAATTAGGAAACAATATTTATTCAAAATTTCGGGTTGTTATAATCTTCCCCCTTTAAGAAATTGCGTCCTCGCAATTTTTATAATTGTGTTTTGATATTTCATTGAAAGTCCCACACCGGAAAAGGAGTGAGTAAAACTATGACTTTAAAAGAAAGAAAGGGAAGTACAAAGGTCACCTGAGTTAACCCATACTAGGATTCCATGTAGGAAAATATGGATATGGAAGAAAAAACAAAGGGTCAAGTTTGGAGGGAGAGTGATAGAAAACATGATTAGGAGAAAGTTAACCACAAGAAAATCACAAACTTATGATGTGTGTAAACTATCTTTGATTACCTGGTAGGAAATGTAAACCAAAAATGTTTTTTTTTACGTTCCTTTTCATAATTTTGAGGAATCCATTTACTACATAGAACCAAAACATAAGTAAATATACCTATCCTCAAGTAAAGTTTCATCCTTTAATAAGTTTCTACCAAAACTAATCTTTTATCCAAATGATGAGCATTCAAAACACTTGGTCTCATAAAAACACAAGAATCATCTTCTTGAGAGTCACATAATCCACAAAATATTAACTATCAATTTCTTATATCTTTAAACATTATCCCAAAAACAGAAAGGGTAAGATAAAACAACTCTTCCAAAAAAAGAATCCCATAGGAATGGAAACTACTTTTAAATCATCAAAGTTCCACGGTACTACCCAAATTTCATCATAGACCATTCCATAAATAATTGTTCTTCAAATTCCTCAAAATAAACCAAACTAATATTGAAACCCAAATACAAGAAGGATTTGATAGCATAGTCTTCCAAAATAAACTCCATCATTCATCTCCAGACAACATCAACCACTCCTAACATCTTATAACAAGAGTAGCTAACCTAAACATATTTTACCCAAGATAGGTTAATCATTATTATATGTAACCTAAATTACTATAAGTCCACCTTAAATTCATTTATTATTCAAAATATAAGTCAACCTTTACTCCTCAAATAAAATACTGTAGTAATCTATTTACCTCGATCAAATAGGGTACCCAAAATAGTGAACATCTTCCAAAATAATTATCATCTTTTAATCCCCTAATCATCTCTGTCATATTAACATGGAAATAGTCACATTTCCTATCACATTGGTTGTTGGGACATGTTCTTTCATTTCCTACCATTAACTAAGAAAAGAAAGTATAATTAGGGGCTTAAATACTTAGCCAATAATCATGAAAAGGAACTTAAAGCATAGAAGGATAACTTATAGAAGAAAAGTATACCATAAATTGTGATCCCCTAGGTTCCGATCTACGTTATGCATGATCATATATTCTTATGTGAATCTTTATTTTATTTTATCTTTGTCCCTTTAATAATGTTTCATACTAATCTTATGAATTTACCAAAGCATATCCCTTGGGAGTGTCGTAACCAAGAGTGCAGCAAGGCCCGTTGTCGTGTACCAGTTCCCATTTGAGTCTAGCTCAAAGAGGTGTTTTCGGGTTTTACCCCTATGTACATCTGTGCCGGAGCCACCTCTACCTGCTCATATCTAGACAGGGATGTATTTTCTTGGCAACCCCTTACTCAATACTCACCAAAATACCAGGAATATTTCCTCTATTTAAACTTTTAAATAGGGTTATTCCTAAAGTTTTCATATCCTAATTTCCACAAATAACTAAACCATCCTTTGATACCAACTATGACATCCCGACTTTTTATAACATAACTTTTCATTACATTTTACAAAACCGAGGATCTTTAAGGTTTAGTTTCTTGGAAACCAGGAACTTAAAACATGAAAACAAAAAAAACATTCTTCTTAAACACTTTAAAGGCTTCTCCTTATGTTCATCCTAGGTTCATTACTGCATCTCATAACCTGGGGAGATACATCAAAAGAAAGGGTGAGCAGAAGGCCCAGTAAGGTAAACAAGGGAAACATTTAACATGTGAACTTGAGATACATCAACAATGTCATGAAAAAGAACTTTAAGACATGAGAAAGAAATCATGAGGCATATCATAATAAAAAGAATTTATTTCATAACTTGAATATGTGTCTACAACATTTAATATTGACAATCATTTCTGTTTCACCAAGTTCCATCCCCAAGGTGTCATTAAAAATTACCAAGGTTATTCACCAAGGCGTCGTTAAAAATAGTCATCTCTAGAGATTAAGTCTTTACCCAATGCATTGGAGTGCTATCAGGGTGCACCCTTGACATGTCTTTATTATCATGTGAGCCACATATATCATCATCAATCATTTCATAAATAACCCATATAGCATAAAAGGAATGGGTTTCATTTCATAATCGTAACGTTTTAAAAACTACTTTAAAGACATGATCTTTGTGTCACTTTAAAACCCACAGAAAAGGAAGGTGGGTCTCATGTATGTAAATCCCAGAATTTAAAATAAAACATTTTGGTATATATGTGAATACCCATATAGCATAGAGAGCTTTGATTATTCACTTAATAAAATAAAATAACTTTAGAAAAAGAGAGAGACATTTTGAGACGGAAATTCTGCAGCATAACGGCTATGTTTCGGGGTTTTAGAAAACATTGAAAAGAGAGGGGACATGGGTCAAACAATCATAAATGACCCATAAAACAGTAAAGGGACCGAATATGAAGGATATATGAACATGGTAATGAAATTTTAAGGACATACCATTTGAAATGAAAAACATGGAAGGAAGACAAAAATTAGATTTTTCTTATGAAAATCCGACAGCCTAACGACGTCACTTAAACGTAAAAAAAAATGAATTGACAAAATCATATAGGTTCTATCATCATAAGAGAATAAGAGTTCTGTATGATAGATATAGATATCATACCCTAACATAATTAAAAAGGGACTTGAAAGACTTGACATGGAAATATATCTTGAAAACGAGAAGGGTGAAAAAATCCCTTAAAAATTTGGCAGCCTAATGGCACCACTTAAAACATCAAAATACTGAATTGAAGAGATCAAATAGGGTATCTAATCATATGAACATATAATATCAGTATGATAGATATATATATCATACCCCAACATAAAAAAATAACTTGAAAGACTTGACATGAAAATTGATCTTTGAAAAATGAGAAAGGTGAACGAGTCCCTTAAAAATTCGGCAGCCTAACGGCACCACTTAAAACTTAAAAATACTGAATTGAAGACATAAAATAGGGCCTCTCATCATATGAACATAAAATGTCAGTATGATAGATATAGAGATCATACCCCAACATAATAAAAAGGAACTTGAAATACTTGACATGAAAGTAGAACTTTGAAAAATGAGAAAGGTGAACGAATCCCTTAAAAATTCGGCAGCCTAACGGCGCCACTTAAAACATTAAAATACTGAATTGAAGAGATAAAATAGGGTCTCTCGTCATATGAACATATAAGATCAGTATTATAGATATAGAGATCATACCCCAACATAAAAAAGAACTTGAAAGACTTGACATGAAAATAGATCTTTGAAAAATGAGAAGGGTGAACGAGTCCCTTGAAAATTCGGCAGCCTAACAGCGCCACTTAAAACTTCAAAATACTGAATTGAAGAGATAAAATAGGGTCTCTCATCATATGACCATAAAATATCATTATTATAGATATATATATCATACCCCAACATAATAAAAATAAACTTGAAATACATGACATGAAAGTAGAACTTTGAAAAATGAGAAAGGTGAACGAATCCCTTAAAAATTCGGCAGCCTAACGGCGCCACTTAAAACATCAAAATACTGAATTGAAGAGATAAAATAGGGTCTCTCATCATATTAACATAAAATATCAGTATGATAGATATATAGATCATACCCCAACATAAAAAATAACTTGAAATACTTAACATGAAAATAAATCTTTGAAAAATGAGAAAGGTGAACAAATCCCTTAAAAATCTGGCAGCCTAACAGCGTCATTTAAACTTTCTTAAAATAAATTTATGATAGAAAGAGGGGGTATCTCATCATATGAGCATGAAAAGGGAATTAATAGGAATATAAAAGAACATACTCCAACATAATATCATGGAGCATAAAAGAAATGACATAAAAGAGATTACTTGAAAAGAAAGAGAGAGGTAGGATCCCTTACCTTAAACGTAACTCTTAAAACTCAAAGGATGGGACCTTGAGAGCTTGGGGAACCTTGGGAGGACTTCTTGGGAGGTAATGAGACTAAATATTCGTTAAAGGAGAGTTGTGAGTCGAATGGATGAGAGGATGTCTTGGTATTTATAGGGAAAGTGAGGGGACAAGGCATTAATGGCCAAGGGACACCTCATTGGTGGTTTTGGCAAAACCATGGGCTTTCCCATGGTATTTTCCCATGGTATTGTCCACTTGGGACACCTCATACAATAATTCATCTCCTTTAGTCGACCATCCTATAAAAATATCTCATGACATAATCATGACACAATTATGATGTCATTTAACATACCGAAACCCTAAAACTGCATTTTTACTATTCACTGAAAATCCATCTTTCTCAAAAAAATCCCAAAATTTCACCTTAACCAAAAATCGATGATCTGATTACAAAAATGAACTCCATTTTATGAAAATAATTTTTTAAATATTTTTAATTTAATTTTTAAATAAATACACTATTCACCGAAAATTCATTTTTTTCAGAAAATTCCCCAAAAATTACCTCAGCATAATATCGATGTTCTGAATTCAAAAATAAAGTCCATTTTATAAAATTGATTTTCTAAATATTTTTAATTTAATTTTTAATTAAAAAACACTATTCACCTAAAAAAACTAATAATTTATGAAACCGTTATTTAACCATTTTATTGAAACACATTACTTAATCGAGGTGCCTATATTATATTAATTATTTCTTTAAGTGAGATTACTAATCCGTTTGGTCACATTACCAATCCTAAGCATAAAATCACTATTCATAATTTACTATTCATCAAAAATTAAGTTGATCTTATTAGACTCTAAATTTTGTACTGAACATAAATGTAGAATACCATTTTTTGAAAATCATTACACAATTTTCTTTATTTAAAGTTTAGATAAAAAATTTTAAAATATCCTTTCTCTAAAATTCATCAAAAATATGCATACTATATTTATCCGGACATTTGAAAATTCATAAACTTCATCATAAGTAGAAATCAAAATTTTAAAACAAATGATTACACAAGGCAGTTACGGTCTCCTTACATAGCCCCTTATCACACCAGCATAGGACCTAACTGTAAGGTGTGTTTAGGATAGAGAATCTGAGGGAGGCTCGGCCAACATCGCACGAGTAGTAATTTCTATCAGTTTGAACTTCTCGCAAAGGCGATTCCATTCTAGCTTCACACGATGAAGTTCAGCTTGGGTTTGGTCCAGAGAAAAGCCCAGTGGGGCTACCTCCTTCCCAAGTTCTATTAGATGGGCTTCAATCGGTCCAAGACTACTGGGTGAGGCCATCGAATCTTCTTTCTATATTAGTTAACCAAGATCACTTGTATTTAGAGACAAAAAGAAATCGAAACGTTTAATTTCTAGCGGTCATATTGACCAATGGTCATATAACAGTCAAAACCCAACGATCTCATTTTAATCATACTCATGTTATCTAATCAAACAGTTTTGTTGAGTATAAAAATAAAATAACACACAAAATTAGGAAACAATATTTATTCAAAATTTCGGGTCATTACAATATACCATGTTCCATCACCATTAGTTGTACTCCACCTTCTTTAGTTATATTCCACCACCTTTAATCACCCACCTCCTTCAGTCATGGATCTACATCCCATATCTTTATTTTTTAGGAGTTTCAAATTGTTATTTTCTATGTTTACAAGATTTAATTATGTTGAAGATAGATTAAATTAAGGTATAATTTTTTTATGGATATTAATACAGGATTAAATGTTTATATATATTTTTATAAGTTTATGTTGTATTAATATTTAATTAGATTAATGTCTTTTTGGTAAACTGTTACTTTTATTATTAAAATTAATTATTAGTTATTTTGGATTTACATATTTAAATGATTCGTTTATTTATTATTATATTTGGATTTATGTGAAATGTTTTTTATTTCAAGTGTAAAATACATTGTTTCTAAATGTGTGTATATGTTTATATTTTTTGATATAAATGATTATATGATTAAATTTTTATATATGTGTTAAACTTTAATAAATATATTTGAATATGTCTAAATGGTTATATGTTTATATATTTTTATATTTTTATAAAAAAATTGATGTTTATGTATATATATATACTTATATAAATATATATGTGCATTTATATGTTAAAAAAATATACACAATATATCTATATATATATATATTTATATTGTTTTATTTAGTACTTTTTTATTAAATTTATTTATATACATTTATATATATTTATATGTTTTAAATTTAAAATTTGATATTTTTAAAATTTATATATTTATATTTTAAAAGAATTATATTTTATAAACTTATATTTATATGTTTGTGTGTTTATTTATTTATATGTTTTAAATTTATATATTTTAAATTAAGATTTTTATATGTTTATATGTATAAATTTATTTTTTTTAATTTAACATTTTATTTGTTTATTTGTGTTGTATTAATAACCTTAAATATGTATATGTTTTATTTTTATAAGTGTATTTAAAATTTTAATATATATGTTTAAAATTTATATATGTTAATATATTTAAAGGTTTTAAATTTATATGTTTTAAAATTATATGTTTATTTGTTTTAAATATATGTGTTTATATAAATTTAAATTTTTTATTTTTAATAAATTCTTATGTTTTCTTAGGTAATTAGTGGAACATAATTAGATAAATTCACAAATAATTAGTGATGAATATTAGAAAGGGGTTAAAAACTTCATGGAATTTTCTTAACGAAATCTTAAAGACCAAGACATAAATTTCTATCCACATGTGAAGTGTTTGAATATGAGAAAATTAGGGTCCATAGAAATCAAAGTACATCTAATTTTATCTAGGACTAGATTTGGAATGGAAAATTATAAATATTTCAAAATATTACATTCATAAAGATGGTCAATTTGAAGTAGAGGATAGTCTTGATTATTTATTTCATGATGTAGGCATTTAATCCATTAAAAATAGAAAGTATTGAATGATTTTATATAGTTTCTCAAAAACCATTGTTCCCTGGCTTTACAAAATTTATATTCTATTTAGCATCATTAATATTAATTAATTTAAAAGAAACAAAATGGTTTGAGCGATAACATTTTAACTATATTTCATGAAATTTTGAAAGAATTACTTCTAGAAAGCAACATGAATCCAGATTCCAATTATTATACACAAAAATATATTATATCCAATAGAACTAATGTATAAATATGTGATTTACCCAGTGAATTTTTGTTTTATAATAATTAATATGAAAGTTTATTAAAATCTATTAAATGTGGGACATCATGATATAAAGTGCATGGGAGATCCAACTATAAATCCTTCTCAATTACAGACAATAATCCTTCTACTAGGAAAATTTTGTATCTTCCAATAAGTCCTCATTTGAAATGATTATTCAAATATTTAAATTATTTAAATAGGTTTTGATGGAAAAAATATGAGAGAATATCTAATGGAAACCTACTTCACCCAACTGATTTGCCACACTAGAATATATTTGATCAATAATTTTCTATTTTTAGAAATGAGGTTTGAAATAATAGAATATGACTCTATAGTGATGTAATGAATCCATATTAGAGACTTAGTATCTAATATAGTTCATGGCCTATTATCGTGGTAGTTTACAACCTATACCCAAATATATTGATGAATAAAAAATATATTATGATGATATTAATGATTTATGGACCAAAACTACTATCGGGGAGCCAAGCAGTCTTTCACTTACTATTTTTATTCACATTTTATAAATAATTTTTTTCCTTAACATAAAAAAATCAATGATATATTAAAAAAATAATTATTCTATATGGATTGATAACTCTCATGTTTCATAATAAGAAAAATATTATAATGGTGAAGACACTATGTTACATCAATTTATTGAATACATGTAGAACCAAGAGAAAAAAATAGAATGGTTAGTTGAATAAATTTGTGCATATCAAGAGAAACAATTTTAGAAACATGAAATTGAACCAAAACCACTTGTGGAAGATATATCCTCATACACTTTTTATTTCAACCAACCCAAGGATGTTGAGAACGAGATAATCAGAGAAATATTATCATCATGTTTATTGCATCCCTGAACGAAAGAGATCCCTAAGGAATAAAATCTGGATAATAAACTTGTGGGGGATCAAAAAATGTCATAAGAATCCTTAAATAATTTTGAAAATTTTAATTTGTAACATTATTATCCCATCATTTAGGAAAAAAATCATCACCTATCTATATTTCTCAATCCTTAGAGGAATAAATCACCAAAGTGGTAGAATTGGAATAAAATAAAAGAGGACCCCAACTACCTACTTCTATCCATGAAAAACAAATACTATGAAGTAATTAGAAATGAAAAATATATTTAGTATGATAAAAATAAGGAAAATAATATTTATTTGAACAAAATTCATTATGATTATATTGAATTCGAATTGATTATTACTTCCCCTTTTCTTAATTTTTTAGATTATATCACAACATGGATTCCCTTGGACGATGAATATGATTAAGATATACCTAATGAGACTAAGTTGAATGCATCCCTCCCATAATATATGAACTTCCAATATTATTTACATGAATGGGAATATTCCTATATTTATTCCTCTTGGTTCAATTAACATAAATTTTAAATTATAAATAATTTTTTCTAACTAAAATTTTAAATTTAATAGCTTAAAATGTTCATACTTGGATGAATTTAATGAAGTGACCATGGTTGTGGCCAGAGTAGAGGTGGAGGAACCGTCCATTTTACTCCCCCCACCATTCTAATTGCATTGTATTAGAATGGAGATGGACCAGTTTCATTCTATCCATGGGTTTTTTTACAACTAGTTTTAAGGGATTCACATTGGAAGAAAAATATTTTAGTGATACATGTTTAATAAACCACACCCAACTTCGGATTGGGGACGACCAACAACAATTTCATGACCAGGAGCACAAAAAAACTAGCACCTCTTTAGGGTGTTTCACCCAAAATATATCTTTTTCCCATCTATTTTCCTTTTAATTATTTTATTTTATTTCAATAAAGTTATGATGTTTTAATTTTTTCTTATATTATCTTACTATTAAATTGGTATTTATTATGTTCTTAACTCAATTTTTCAACTAACAAATAAAATATAACTACATATTTCCTTCCCTTTTATTTTTCTACCATTATCTTTCTAAATAATATTTGATCTTAAATATAATGGTTTTAAAAAAATATGTTTGGGGGGATGTTGAACTTTTTTAATAATTTTGTGTGTTTTTCTTATCTATTTTTCATGTTTTTTTGAAATTTTCATTTTTTTATATTATTTTTTTTTCTATGTTAGAAATTTAAGCTTTAAATGTATACCTTTATATTAAAAAATGTCTTCTTAGTTTATAGGATTTAAATAATTTTTAATTTGGTGATATTTTGTGATTATTGAGTGGATTTTCTTACTAGTTTCATATAAATTATGGTTTGAGAACCAGGAATAGATTTGGAAATATAATAAAATTTATTGCAATTATAATTAAAATATTAATACTATAATTATGAAGTCCCCCTTGATTAAATTTCCCATTGTGAAAAATAAATAATAATAGGTCCAAATAAAAGTGCATTCAAATAATTCCTTTGAAATTGGAGTAAAATGGTAAATTCGGATCCTACATATTGTTCTAATATATTTCGGTACTTAAAAAAACACACTAAATTAGAATAAAAGAGAAATTCCAAATTTCCAAAAATGAATGGATTTAGGTGAGAGGAATATTGAAATATATATGAATATGGGTTAATTAACTTATAAGAAATTAATTTTGGTGATATTAAGGAATAGGGAAATGTATCTTTGGTTAATAATCATGGTAAAGAAGAATTTAGGACAATACCACTTGTTAAAATGTTTATCAAGTTAAGTTCCATTATATCAAAAAATGAGGAGCTGAAAATTTGGATTAAATTAAATTGGGGCCATGGATATTACTTATATAGGAAGCATAAAATTATTAATAAATATTTTATTCACTTTTTCTTGACCAATGGCCGACAGGGTCATCTCATTTGAGCAGCTTTCATGGTGAAAACACTCAATATTCCTAAACAATTATTATATTTTTCCCCATTCATATATATTTTTTGAAATCAATTAGAAATGTGGGTTTGATATTTTTCAATAAAAATTAAATATAATCATACAAATTTAATGAAAAAAATTAAGCGAGAAAGAAAAGAGATTCTCTTATAAGAATCACCCAATGTAAACCTTTTTACATTAAAATTAATTTCATATATACTTGATGAACACACCATATCATATATGTGAACATACTATTAAACCAAGGTTTTGAAAATGTGGTACACTAAATGATATCTAAGTTCATCACACATCCACCTCCCCAATCGAGGGAGAATAATCCAAAAGAAAAGTCTAAGGCTCATGTGGAAAGTGGAGACACAAGTGAACCATTCCCACTAAGATACCCCTTATACAAATCCTACAAAAGGGAAACCCATTAATAATTAATGTGAAATGATTGGTCTTGTAATTGGATTAATCCCTAAGGAGATTGTTTATGTTAGATACTCATTATCATGAATATAACATATCACAATGAGAATAATAGTGGTGGAAACACAAAATAGAAACAAATATGGAAGAATGAATGGAAGATAATATATATTAAAAGTATATAAATATACAATAGTATAAATGCACCAACATAGCTACTTTAAATGGATAGATAAAATGGTAAAAAAATGGATACCCCTCATGGAGAACCCATTTTAAAGGACATGAGTTATATATTTATAACCAAAAGGGTGGCTCATTTTCACTCAAAGATTTTTATTCAAAATATTTTACATGGTATCTCCAAAAAATGGAAGAATTTTTATAATTAGTATTATTAAAATTTTTCCAACATTTTCTTGTTCATTTACCCACAATATTTTATCTTCATTTTCTATATGTATCTAAATTTATATCTGAATTACTAATAAAAACTTTTCTTTCTTCGAGACTTTTTATATTCTGATTCTCTGATATCCCATGCATTTATTACTATTAAGAAGGTAGAATCATGAATATCCATATTTAAATAAAAATGATTCTAGGGATCTTATCGTAATCCAAAAAATATTATATCACATTTATTTTATATTTTTAGGAGTTATGGGCCCATTATTTAATGTCTCTAGAGTTGTGCATAGATTTCAAGGACCATATTGTGAGCTCTTATTGGGCCTCCAAAGTTTTGATTCAACACTTGGTCCTATTAAATGGAATATATCCCAACGAACATAGAATCCTGAAAAAGTAAATTTCACAATTTTTATTAGTTCATAAAGAGTTATAACCTCAACATATTTTCAACCTTCGTCCTATTGAAAATGGGTTTGAGGTATCATCCCATGATATCATTATAGACCAAGGAAATGTTCTAATGATTTCAAATCATGAAAGGAAAAATAATTTTTTATATAATTTTTTAGGCTTAATCTTGTAATTTAAACATAAAATTTAAAATCATTTCTTATTTATTCTCATCCTTGTAATTTTTTAACCGTTAAACCATATTTTTTATTTTCTTATATTAACGAATAAATTTTATACATTAAATAAGATATTGACTAATCATTGTGTTAAGTAATTTAATTTTTATTATTTTAATAAATATCAATTATATTTAGTAATTATTTATATATTTATTCTTTTCAACTCATTAATATTCCATTAATATCAATGAAATATTATAAAAATTATTTATGATTTAAAAAAATCATATCATTAATAGTAAAAAACTATTAAAATTTTATACCTGTAACAAAAATTATCTTTCTTCGATTGGAATGGAACTGTATTAGAAGTTTTATAGGTGAATGTTTTGTTCTCCAATAGGTTGGGTAGATATAGAGAATAAACTATTATTAGATTGTATTTCTTATGTAGTATGATAATGTTAGTAAAACTATTCATGGGGGATATTGGGATAAAATAGAGTAGTAATAAATCATATATCGATCGATAACATCGTCCCTTGGATTTTATGGTTAGAGATCATGTTTTTAGAGTTTTTAAAAGGAAATAACATTACAGGTTTTTTAGAGGCATCAATTTATCACCAAGGTTTCTTATTTGAGGTTTCAAAGATGATTTTAGAATTAATTTATATGTTTATGTTGAGAATATAACTAGAAAGAGTTCGTGATGTCTTCTATGTGTCATGGTTGAGTAATTTTTTTCATGATTCAACCCATGTGATTGGTTTGGGTGGGAAATATTTAGAGGAATATGTAAAAAAATTTAAGTGTATGATAAATATTAGAGGCCAAAATATTATTATTTTTCATTAATGATTATTTGTTTGGTTTGAGTGTGATGGAGACGTGGTGATATAAAGTAATGTACCCAAAAGATAAAGAAACATATAATTAAACCATGGGTTTTATTAGTCTCCTTATCTTTTATTATTCATTTACTTCTAAATTGATTTCATATTTCAATAAAATTAGTATTTTGTCTCATACTTTTGTGTATGACAATTTTTTTATTTTTTTACATTTGTGGGTAAGATTTTTTTGGCCAAAAAAACTTTAAAGGTGGCTCTGTTGTGGTGGTTTAAACATTTTTTTTTGATAATATTAGTTTAATTGAGGTTTGAAGATGTATGGTTATTGTTTAGGATTATTTATGATTAAAACATTAAAATGTTTTTTTATTTAAAAATTTATTAAATCTCTTGTAATATGTTTGAAAAGTTTTGTGGTCAATTTAATTATTTCAAGCACAATGGGAAAATAGTCATTTTGAACTAATATTTTGTATGAAATGGAAATTTTGTGTACATCATTGAGTTTGGTTTATTTTTTTTACTCTATGCTTTGGGATTGTCAAAATTATAAGGTTGGAGAAAATGGGGATTTCACATTTTAATAAATAAAAACATTTTGCCATTTTCAAAACAGAACACAATATCTATTATTTTAAAAGAGGCTATAATTTTGGAAACCAAATCCCAAACCATAAACCCAACCAAAAAATACCTGGTTGTGGTGAAAATAAATAATAAGTTCAAGCTACAAACCAAATAAAAAAAGTAAACAATCACATACAATTTAGTAACCATTGTAATTTTCTAAACATCCCTAGAGATGTCCTTGGATATACTTGGTTCGGAACCAACTATCGGTGTATGGTGAATCCTCATAGTCTATAAACAATTGGCCACCATCAACTGACCAATCCAATGGAACATCCCACCTGTCCTCTCAGCATATCTAGGGGGTACCAACCCGTCTAGTCATGGTTAATCAACCACTGTTACTCAACCCTCTAAAAGACACCCAAGAAACCCATGGTAAAAGTATACTCTTTAAGTTGGAGGCCCTCATATGAGTGACTCACCTTACCTAATATTTCCACACTTGCATACCCCAAACACTGACACCACTTATACGATAACCCATGTCGGTAAATCCCAAATAGGAGTTCCCACTATGTATATATACATCGCACCATCAAAGGTTCCAATTGGGTTGTCACATCGTATAATCATTCAACCCTTTCTTTAAAACATACTAGTTTTCCAAATGGACCTTTAACTTTACACACCCAAATGCATTATCCAAAACATTTCCAAAAAAATTTCCAAAACAATGTGGATTGCCACTTCCACCAAGAACATTCCAAATGGGCCTTTACCCCCACACATCCACCCCAACATGTATCAATATCCAAATAGACATTTACCCTTTTAAATATCTCACCAAAACATGTTTCAATTCCAAAAAATCCAAACCATGAGTAACATATTTAAAGTTACATTTTCAAATTGATTGAAGCAACAATTTCCCCGATTGGAAATCACATATCCATTTTATGGGAAATGGGAGGAAGGAGAGATGAGAAACTTTCAAGGGAAAATTGTTTTTGAATTCCATCTTCATTTGAATGCACATCTATGCTTTCACCATGTGAACCAATGGATGTTCCAACATCCAATGACACACTCTAATACCCATGAAAACACCCAAAACCATTTTTATAAACACCGATTACTTTCAAAACAAACCCAAAAACTCCACATAATTTACAAAGGTGAAAAAAAATCATTTCAGAAACCAATAGAGCCTCCCAAAACAACATTCAAACCATACTATAAAAGTCACCATGTTCCACATATCAAGCTCAAACACAATCCAATAAATTTAATGAAACATTTATAAAGGAAACACCACTCAAATCATCCAATTTTACCTTTAATAGTTAAATTAACATTTTATCAAACACATTTGATGTATATACATATAGGAATAAATAAAAAATCACTTTGAAACCCTTTTTTAACAATTTCTACCAACAGAAAAACACAACAATAAAATAACCATGTGTATTATAAAGGTCTGAATCATGTTTAAAATTTAATTGAAAGAACCGAAGCCTCAATGAAATTCATAGTAAAGGAAAATAATGGAGACACCCACCTCAATGGAGTAAGAATGTGACAAAAATCTAGGTAAAGGAAAAATTGAGCCCGAAACAAGATTTGCACATCCTAACACCCAAAAAAAATCAATCTTCACATAAACCCTAACATCTAGGGTTAATATAAGAGAATAACTACCAAAGAAGAACCTAGAAATATAGAGGGAAGATATAAAGGATAGAAAATGGACAAAACCCCAAAATTATACCTTAGAATTGAAAGATAAGAACCATTGAGGGAAAGGAGCCAAGGAGAAGGGGGGTTTGGGACCCCTTCATGCAATAAACTAGGACAATATGTTGGGGGATTGAGTTAGTTTAAAATGGGATGAGGGTTGATAAAAATTTTGATATTTTAAAGAACAAGTTCGATCACATAGTTTGGCCACATGGTTTACCAAACTGTGCACCAACCGTGTGATAAACACTACCCAAGAGGGAACCTACTACATGACTATCCTGTATAGTTTCACTTATCATGCTTAAACTGTGTGGTAACTTCTGTCCAACTCCATGACCTACAACATGGTTACTTGGGCTAAACTTCATGGTTTCCACTAACCACGTGATACTTTTTCACCAGCAAAAATACACCTAGACTCTCAAAAAATTAAAAAATTCAACAAAGACTCAACCAGAACATTAACCAAAAAAGACCTGAGATCAAGATAAGAATAAAATAATAGATTATCCATGTTCATGGTGTGACATTGAATTTATAAAAAATAAATAAAAATAACCATTTTACTATAAAGTTCCAACACCAAAAATTTGTTATCCTTTCTTAGTGGCGATCATGGAAAGTTGAACACAAAATACATTGAAATATCAACCCAAGGATGGAAAGAAATGTAAAAAGATATATATAAATAGTATGGAATACTTTATATTTGGAATGTTTACAGAAAATATAATTTTCAAAAATAGAAATTACATCCCCATACATGTGAGGCCAATAAAAATATTCATATAACAAGGCCATAGATTTCTCATCCTCAAAATTCCTCATTAATCCACCATTGTTTTTTCCTCTAGGATGAAATTCTGGCATGGAACAAAATGGAACAGACTATTTATTTTTATAGAAAATAAACCCATCATTTTTATAGGAATCAATTTTCCTATTTTCTTCGCATATTATCTAGATTCTATAAAAATTAACATCATTATAATATATGATTTTCAATATTTCAAAACCAAGTATTTTTACAAGCATATAAGTTATAAGAGTAAATCTTCAGGGTAAGCATCGGTGATAAAATTATCTTTTTTTTATTTATTCTTAATGACATGAAAAAATGTTTTAAAAAAGGAAATTATTCCCTAAAGTCGTCTATTCAATTTTCCATATGAATTTATAAATTTTATACTTTCATAATTCGGATGTATTTTCAATTCCCTTATCCACAAGTAATGTTGACAACTTTTAAAAGTTATTTTATGGTCATATAATTCCTTTTCATAGGTGGATCATTTCAATTAAACCACATTAAGATTATTACTAAATAATGAGATAGTATTATATTACTTTATTAAAACAACCTCTATTCAAATTATATAGTTATCACATTAAACATTGAATAACTTAGAAACATTTGGCCGAATTAAGATATGTAAATTGTTCAAATTATATAAAATTATAATCAATGATTTTTTTTCCTTTACCCACATAAATATCAATATTTACTTGACCAACTCATTAAATGGTTTTGGAATTGTAAAAAAGCACATAAAAACCCTCTAGTAAAATCTTGAGAGTCCATATAATATTCTAAAATCATTGACATTATTTGGAGCTAGCCAGTCCCAAATTTCTTTCACCATCTCTTCATCAACTCTCATTCCACCAAACATACCATAAAACCAAGGAAAATAATATAATTTAATTAACAATGTACATTTTTCAAGTTTTAAATCAACCTATTTTTCTTAAAAGTCTCAAAAACATTTTTTGAATGTTCATGATGATAATTAATGATCTTAGAATAAAACATATTTTCCTCAAAATAAGCTACCACAAATTTCCCAATTAATGGATGAAAAAAAATATTCATTATGTTTATGAATGTATTTGGGGTGTTATTTATCTAGAAATTCATAACTATCTACTCATATAAAAACTAAATTTTAAAAGTATTTTTCTATTCATCTATATGTTTTATTCTAATTTTATGGTATCCACTCCTTATGTTAAATTTAGTAAAAAGAATGAACCATGGTGTTGATCAAGCATAGCATCCAAATGTGGTATGTGATAGAAATAATTTACTATGATTTTATTGAGGGATAAATAATCAATAGACATCATAAACTTACCATCTTTCTTAGGTTAAAGGATTTCTGGTTCTATATAAGAACTCAATATTTCTATCAAATATTCATCATTAAGAAACTCTTCCACTTTCTGCTAAATTTATTTAGTTTCCTATAGATTCTCAAAATAAACTATGCAATTTAGAATATTTTTTCACATATAAAGAAATGGATATGGGTCTCAATATCATGAAAGGTAGGTATTAATTCCTATATTTATTTTAGAAATACATCATCAAATTCCTGAAAAAATGAGATAACATTAGAAGGTATTTATGGCTTAAGAGAACTAGGGGTAAAACATTCTCTCTTTTATAGAAGTAAAAGGGTTTCAACCCTCTTTAATGTTATATATTTATCTATTAATCAGGAAAACAAACTCATTTTTCCTCAAAACTCTTATTTTCACTCATATGTATAACTCTTTTCCTCTCCTTATTTCTTTTGATCTAACTCATCACTATTTTTTCACTCTTAAATTTTCCACTCTCTTAATAATCACTATATTCCTTATCCTTTACTTTTATGTATTTCCACAATATCTCTCAATCCTTGCATGGTAATCAGAATCATGAAAATACCTAAAGGTTTTAAGGATAAGTGTTCTCATATTTCACTCAAATAAATACTAATTGGTATACCCATTATATGTGACCCTTCTATCAAATTAACATGTCATTCCCAACAATATATGAATTTCATACATGATAATAACATTTAATTTCACCTTTTTTTGATACTTACCAATATAAAAAAAGTAAATTATTATTCCTTATTCACTTTAACATCCAAACTATTAATAAACCACCATAATCTAAAAGTCTTAGGGTTCTCGGTCAAAGATAATCCCAATTTATCAACCATAAACCCACTTTTTATGTATATAAAACTACCACCTAAATATTAATACTACATACCTTTTATTTTATGTATAATATATTATAAAAAATGTTCTCCCTGTACTCTTTATCATTTTCTCCTTTGGGTTGATCTTTCAAAGCACACCTTATCATAATAATTTCCCTATATATAGGACTCTCTGTTTCAATATCTAAACATAGTAATGAAAAATTGGTTTGTGGCCTATGATATTTTTAGATATATAGTGGATTTGGGGTGGATTCATCCTAAATAGTTTTACTATTAAAAGTGTGGGATAATGTGGGTTGATTTCACAAAGGTGTTGTCCAAGATAGGTTAAGCCTACACGGGTGTTGCCTCACCTACAATCCCAATTTTAAAAATAATAAAAAATTTCAATATATTATTCTTTATTATAAATTAATATTTTTATAATTATCAATAAATTTAATGTAATCATATATATATATATCAATATCAAATATTATTGTCATTTGGGCTCTTATTTCTTGGGATGAGAAACCAATGAGCCATCGACGGGCACAATGATATGTGTAAGGTCCCAGATTTTCTTAAAGTATGTTTTTGTTTAAGTTTTTGCTTGGACCTCTTTTTTTTTCTAGATAATTGTTTTACTAAGTCCTTGAGAAGTATTGGGGGTGTTCTGGGGGTTTAGGACATGAAAAAGGGTAAAAGGGGGCTCTCTGGAAATCTGCACAGTTTGCTCAGGGTCTGGAAAATCGTGAAAAGGGATACCATGCAGGTATAAGCAATTCACATGTTTTATGCATGGTCTGAAAAACCATTCAAGATAGGTTCATGCGGTATGTATCCTCTATATGGTTTTCACATGGTTTGGAAAACTGTGCGGGTAAAATGTGCGACCTGTAAACTTTTAAAAAATTACAAAATTATCTTCCTGGGATTTTAAACCCCAACTCGGGTTTCTCCTCTATTTCACCGTCTGAAACCCTAGTGATAAACTTGGATGACCCAAGATTACAAGAGGTGGTTATACTTCAATTATTGTACATTTGGAGTTTTGTTTGTTGTAGATCTAAGCCATGGGTAAGTCTAACGCTCCTCTTTCTTCCCTTTTTCATATTAGGGCTTGCAGTTTCTCCCATCTTCTTCTGAAACCCTAAAACCCTTTTTTATAATAGAATATAGGTTGTGGATTCAATGGGTGCTTGAATCCAAATATAAGGCCATGTTTAATTGTGTGTTCATCATTGGATTCAAGTTAAGTGGTCTACAAGTTATATCCCATAGTTTTGTTATAGATTTGTGCATGTGCGTTGGAATTTTGCATATCTCTTATTGTATATCGGTTGCCTTGAGTATGATTGGGTAAATTGGGTGTATAAATGATTTCCTTGAAACCCTCATGATCCCCTTGGGATGCGTAGGGGATGACTTGACCATATTAGGTCCACCCATGGGGTGTGCCGGCATTTCTGGACATAGATATTGGTAAGGGTTAAGTGAATGATTACTGAATAATAATGTGGAACCTATTTCAAACATGTTTTAATGGTTGATGAAGTTTTAAATGGAATGATGATAAATATTCCTAGGGATATAAGGTTATAATATTTTTTTTTAATGACATGAAAATGGTTAATTGGGTTGAAATAGATTATGTCGATTGTTTCATGAATTTTGGTTAAAAATTCCTAAGGGATTAAGGAATATTAAATTGTGACCTTGTAATTGTGTAATGGAATGGGAAATAGTTAATTTTGTAATGGGATGTAATATGGTAATGGATGAACTTGTGGAATGGTTCAATACATGATAATTAGGTGGCACACCTAAATGATTGAATGTAATGAAGAAATTGTGTTATGTGATATGGGAATTGTACCTGAAATGCATAAGTGGGTAAATGCTTGTGAAATGATAAATGGGCTAAATGGGTTAATGAATGGTCAATGATGAATTTTTATAAGGCATAGGGGTTGTTGAATACACCTAATGGGTTAAGTCATGAGAATGGGAATTTGTCTAGATGGATATAAATTGTAATTGGTAAATGTGTTATTAGGTTATGGCATGATATTAATTCCCATATTGTTATCATGTATTGTTAATTATAATGGCATTAAATATGATTGCTTGTCTTTTGGAATGGGTTTGATTACTTAATAAATAATCATGTTCACATGGCTTGGTAGAGAGGGGTATTGACTTGAGGTTCTACGCCCATGGGTTGAGTTAGACTGAGGCTCTAAACTCCAATCCAAAATGCATGGGTTAGGGGATGGGACAGAGGATTTATTCCCTTAACGATTTCATTCCACTCAGACTGAGGATTGAAGGTGAGGATAATGTGTTGATGTGATATGTTCCTCCCTAGTAACGAAGATGGTATAAGGAATGTAATTGGGATAAACACTAGAAATAAATTGAATGAACTTTGTTAACTTAAATAACCCAAAATTTCCCTTGTTTTATTACCATTTATTTTGTACTTGCATGAACTATCTATTAGACTGGATATTTTATAGATACTGTTGGTGGTGGCCTACTGATTTTGTACTCACGCCCTTCTCGGGCTGCCATTGGGTACCCGAGTAGATCTCTTGGTTGCAGATGAGAACAAGGGAAAGGGCCCCACTCTAGTATGTTGATTTGGGTATGGGGTGTACATGGAGAAGTATTTGGAATTAGAGTCAGGACAGGTTGAGAGATTTTTCCATTTTTTTATTTTGGGATTTATTCACTTTGCACCAATAGTATGGGATGGCATGGTTTTATTTGATTTGTAGTCTGTACCCCGCTAGGAAACAATTGGTTATGCATTCTTATGGGTTGTTTCATATTGATTGTATTATTTTTATTGTGTTATGTTGTAGACTACTCTGGTAAAAAGGGTATAGTCTCGCCACGTGACTTATTAGACCCTCGTCGATAGTCGTAAACCTATGATGTATGGGGAGGCGCACTTGAGGTCATGTGACGACCCGGTTTAGAGCACCGGTTTAGTTTCTTCTGGTTAGGGGATGTTACAAAGTGGCATCAGAGGATTTATTTTTTCTCTCTTACTATTTGGGGATGGTAGACAAGAAATTAGGATGTGTCGGGCCTTGGTAATGTTCTCGTTCTTGGGAGTAGTTAACCCATGTATGAGGGAAAACCCAAGTCACCCTAGGTGGGAATCATTGTACTTGATGTGTGTTGATATAGTTGAATGATATTTCACTGTTGGGTGATGCTCATGTTATGTGATTTTATCGATTTATGATATTTCACTCATTGCTGGAATGGAATGGGGCTGTTCATTCAAGAATCATTTTAGGAACCTAAGGATATATGTGACATGCATCATTATAGGCACACACATGGGATGGGTGTGTGGGGGAATAGAGAGTTGAATGAATTTTATTTACTTCATAAATATGAAGAAAATAATGCCTCATGATGGTATTGTAAGTGAGTGAATGAAAAGAATTCTAGTGAGTAGTCAAAGAATATTGAGTATAAAGAAATGTTATAACCGAGTTAAAATTTTGGGTTATGATAAATTTTTAAGATTGAATGGTTTCCAAAAGAGAAATATTTCTATAGTGATGGAAAAAGGGTTAATGATTTTTCCTAACGAAAATTGTAAATGAGATTAAAATGATGATTATAACAAGTTGTGAAATGGAAAATGTGCCTAAGAGGAATGTATTTTGTTGTAAAAGAAGAATTGGTGTGAAGAGTTATTGATGAAATACTTTTGATTAAGTAAATTTGTTACCCCATGTGTAACATGACCCGCAGTAGGTATGGTAGAGGGTATTGTTCAAAGTGTGATGTTAAGTGTTGGGATAGAGTATGAAGAAGGGTTTGTTTAAGGTTTCTAGTGTGTGGCCTTTTTCCATATGTGGTTAAATACTGACGGTCATTATTTGAAGTGTTTAGTAAATGATAAGTTTAGAATGATAATGATTGATTTCAATAGTGTGTATCCTCTTTATTTTCAGTTAGACCCTTGTATGTGTGGGTTAGGGCAATGATAGTGCTCTAGTTTGAGACTTTGGATTTGAATTGTGAGGCCTTGCCGGTTTTCGTATGGCCTAGGTGGTGTGTTTAGGGAACCCTTGGTATGGTTGTGGCCTTTGGGTTATGAGGCGTTGTTCGGTAATGTGAGTGAGGGAACTCTCATGGTTCGTGACTATATGGAGTACATGCTAGACCCTAAGGACGGTGTCTGGGTCTTGGTGACCTGTGGGTAGAGACCTTGCGAGTTGTGACATGAATCCATGAGAGGTTTTTTTCTCATAGTTCCAATGAATTTGTACACCTTTGGCAGGGAACCTATAGTAGTTGATTGTGGGTGTTCTAGACATAGTGTGTATCGGAATGAGATTGAGAGTTCTATTCATGATCATTTCTTTGTTCTTGTAATGATATGTGGGGTTTGGAGAAAGGACTAATGGCTTTCCCTTGTTGCGACTCTAGTCAAGGGAGTCGGTACCATTCAACCTTCTTGGTGACTAATGAGAGAGGTCGGATAGGGTTTCTAGTGCCTTTGGGTGTGTTCCAAAAATGTAGATGTTTTTGACTTTGATAGTGGGACTCAGAGTGTTCCATGGTACATGATTGACCTTCAGGGATAAGTGGTAAGGTTGATGGATGGTTGTGCCCCTCAATTTGTGGTTATGTAATGATAGTTTCTAAAAATAAAGGGTGACCTCATGGGAGGTTATCCTAGTAGTGTAAGTGGCTTGGAATATGAATCATGGGAGATCTTCAGAGATGGTGTTAATGCATACTAATTACCCCAAGTTTTAGTGCATGGTATAGTTGTGTCTGGTTCCTTTGTAAGGTCACACTAGTGTTTATGATAGGAGTTGAGGTTTGTTTCGAAGAGTTGTATCATATAAATTCAGGATTCGCCTATTTGGGTGAGTATTAATAGAGGTTTGGAGGTTGTTTTTGAGCAGAAAAGACAAGGGTGGCAAGTGTGGTTATATGCTTTCGGTCGATGATGACACTGGTGTTGAGGGTGGTCACGTGGCTAAACTTGTTGTACGAATGGTTGGGTTGTAGGGTGAAATGCAGAGGCCGCCTTAGGTCATATGAGTCTGACTAACCAACGGACATGGTTTGGTAAGTAAGTAGGTGATGGGCTACATGAAATTTAAGGTTGTTTTGTGAAAGACTGATGGTTTGGATGGTGTGGTAGACCATTTGATTTGTTTGTTGGTTGTTGGATACACGTCAGAAGAACTCGGGCGGTGTGGTAGAAGTAGATCCACATGAAACGTTGGTTTATAGCTGCTGGTGATTTGGTCGTGGAGCGATGGTTAAACTTGGTTGGCAATCACACCTGAGTGGTGGTGGTTATGTTTTTATGACATGCATTAAATACATGATCCTGAGATCCTTGGTAGTTCATAGTTTCCCATAGTTCGACATCAAAAATGGATAAGTGGGTGGTGTTGTTCTTTGACAACTTCTTAGCATACCTCAACTAGTGGTGAGAATGCCCAACATCTTGACATCGTCCTAGGTATGTTGAGAATCTCTAGCTCACGCCAAGATACATGAATTTGTTTGGTTGGATGAGGGACATCATGGAGTTTACACTCATGGAAATGGTATATGTAGAGATTATAATTAGATGTAAACCCTTTATGGATTGGGGTGGGGTCATCAGGATGGACTGAATGTCAACACATGTCATGGGTGTCGTTCGCGGAAGTTGGGAATGGGAGTTGGGTGAAATTCATTTTCCTATTTTGGGAAAAATCTAGATGTCCATATCTAAGTTTGGGATTTAGTTTTTGATCAAGTATAAGATTTGGTAGTTGGAATCCCTCATGGTGAGCAATGGTAACGACACTCTTAATGTGGGGAGTGATAATTCAGTCCTATATGTGGATATAAGAACATCAAGTTGATGTAGTGGAACCAAAATGCCATTGAGGAACTTTTAAGGTGCTTGTTAGGTCCCTCAGAGGGGAAATGTGGGACTTGGATGTGATGACTGATGAGACAGGTGTTGGCTTCAAGCTCAGTGTAGTTTTGTGCGAATCTTTTGATGTAGGTGATAAAGTCGTAGAAGGGTGTGGTTGGATATGAAAACAGTTTATGGAAAGATAGGTTGGTATCTATAAACCCAATGAAGATCAGGGTCAGAATCGGCTAAATTCTCCTCATGTGGTTTTAGCACATCGTGAAGTTGAGTGAACCTTGGCCATGTGATGTGGTGTCAGGCCACGGGTGAAGCCCAATGACGGTCTAGAGGGTGGTAATGATGTGATGATTTAATTATATCAGAATTCATGGAATTACCTCATTAGGTGTGTGGGATGATAATGATAGGCTTCAAGTTAGTAAGTACCTTTGGAAGGTGAGAGAGGGGTAGTGTACCATCAGTGTAAGGTGGGTGTTATGGGAGAAGCCAGTCGAAGGTGGTCTGGTCTGAGATGGTAAACTTGAATGGGTGTGGTGAGAGTGACCCACCTTTGGGTTCATTTTTTATTGGAAAGAAACTTTTTAAACAAATTTATACCTAATTGAGGTCAATTTGATCTTAATCCTTGAGGGTATAGTGTATGAATTTCCTTCCTAATAGTTTTGACAATGTGGGTAGATGCCAATTTCAGGTATTTTCCCTATAGATGCTTGAGCGCGGTGAGTTGGAACATGTTAGGCAGTGGGAAAGTTTGGTTGAGTTCTAATAGATCTTTTTTGATGGAGGAGGTTCCAAGTAACTGTAAATGGTGGAGAGAACCATGCCGGATAAATGGGTGGTTGATGACATGATTAGAGTTTCGGGTTGGAAGGACTCGAGTGGTCAACGTTCGGGTGAGTTGTACCTGGTATAGAGCCTTGTCACAAGTTTAGTTGGTCGAGTACCTGAGAGTTTTGGGTGGATTTTGGTTTTATAGTTATGGAGTAAAATCCTCAGGAAATTTGGTTTGAAGGATCATTTGTTTTCCTTTTGGTGATACTGGGTTTGGTCATCGTTAGAGTTGGGGGAACAAGAAAATTACACCATGTGATTTGGGTCATGATTTGTGTAGAGGATTGGGACAATGAGGTGTTGATTGGTTCATCCATGACGATTTGATGTTGTGTGTTAATTTTACATGTGTTTTGAGTTAGTTTTTTTCACTTAAGTTTCCCCCATGAAGTTATCATAGTGAGAATGGTTGAATTAGATGCAACCTTGAAGAGTTTTCAGCTCGTGTTGTGGTTTTACTGAAGAAGGATTGTGGGGAAATTTTGTGCCTCTCTTTCATGTTTGATGGGATTTTTGATGTGTAATCAGAAACAAGGAAAGAAGAAATGGATTGGTGGGCCTAGTGGAATGTACTTTAGTTACATAATCTTAGTGATTCCAGTAAGAGCGGCTCGAGGATGAGTCGTTATAAGGTGGGGAGGTTGGAAGGTCCCAAATTTTCATAAAGTATGTTATTGTTTACGTTTTGGCTTGGGCCTATTATTTTTGGCTAGATGTGTGTTTTTCCAAGTCATTGAGAAGGCTCGATGGTGTTCTGGGGTTTTGAGACATGAGAAATGGGGAATAGGGGCTCTCTGGGCAATCCGCATTGTTTGCGGACAGTTAGGCAAACCATACGAGGGGAGACCATGAATGCAGTAGAAATATGCATGGTTTTCACATGGTCTGGAAACTCGTTCAAGAGAGGGGTGTGCAAGAAGTATCCTCTGTATGGTTTCCACACAATTTGTAGAACTTTTTAGGTAAACCGTGTGACCTGGAAACTTTAAAAAAAAATTACAAAATTTCCATCCTTGGATTTTAAACCCCAACTCAGGTTTCTCCTCCATTTCACCCCTTACAACCCTAGTGACAAACTTGGACAACCCAATCTTCCAAGAGGTGGTTCTCCTTCGATTATTGGCCATTTGGAGTGCCTTTGATTGTAGATCGAATCCCTGGGTAAGTCCAACACTCCTCTTTCTTCTCTTTTTCATATTAGGGATTGTGGTTTCTCCCATCTTCTTCTGAAACCCTAAAACCATTTTTCGGTGGAATAAAGGTTGAGTCTTCAAGGGGTGCTTGAATTCATATATAAATTCATATTTAAGAGTGCATTCATTATTGGATTTGATGTAGGTGGTCTGCAAGTTATATCCCATAGTTTTGTTATAGATTTGTGCATGTGTGTTGGGATTTTTCCTATGTCTTGTTGTGTATTTGTTTCCTTGGGTATTATTGGGTAAATTGGGTGTATAAATGATTTTATTGAAACCCTCATGATCCCCATGGTATGCGTATGGTATTACTTGACCATTTTAGGGAAACCCATGGGGTGCACCGGTATTTCTGAACCTAGAGATTGGTAAGGGTTAAGTGAATGATTGCTGAATAATAATGTAGAACCCATGTCGAACATGCTTTAACGGTTTATTATGTTTTAAATGGAATGATGATAAATATTCATATGGATATAAGGGAATAAGATGTTATTATAATGACTTGAAAATGGGTAATTGGGTTGAAAGAGATTATGTCGATTGCTTCATGAATTTTAGTTAGAAATGCCAAAGGAGATTATGGCAAATTAAATAGTGAACCTGTAATTGGGTAATGGAATGTGAAATGGTGAGTGTGTTAATGGGATGTAACGTAGGAATGGATGAATTTTTGGAATGGTTCAATACATGAGAATTAGGTGGTACACCCAAATGAATGAATATAATGAATGGATTTTGTTATGTGATATGGGAATTTTTTTTGAAATGTAAAAGTGGGTAAATTCTTATGAAATGATAAATGGGCTAAATGGGTTAATGAATGGTCAATGATGAATTTGGATAAGGCATAGGGGTTTTTGAATACACCTAATGGGTTAAGGCATGGGAATGAGAATTTGGATAGATGGCTATAAATTGTAATTGGTAAATGTGTTAATGGGTTATGGTATGATATTAATTCCCATGTTTTTGTCATGTATTGTTAATTCTAATGGCATTGAAATATTCATGGTTGTGTTATGGAATGGTTGTGGTGACTTGATAAATAAGCATGTTCACATGGCTTGGTAGAATTGGGTATTCACATGACGTTTTATGCCCACAGGTTGAGTTAGACTGAATCTGTAAACTCCACCCCCAAAATGAACAGGTTAGGGAAGGGGACGGAGGCTCTATTCCCCTAAAGGTTGAATTCCACCCGGACTGAGGCTTCGTGGGGAGGATAATGTGTTGATGTGAAATGTGCCTCCCTAGTGAGATAGGGACTTGATTTTTTTCCCCTATGCATTGTGATTTATTTCATTATACCCTTGTGTAGATGATATTAATGCCTAACCCAGGGAACATGTTATTAAATGGATTGAGTAATGAAAATGGTATAAGGAATGTAATTGGGATAAATGATAGGAATGAATTTAATAAACTTTGTTATCTTATGGCGCTCGAACTGTCTCTTGTTTCCTTAACATTTATTATTTACTTGAATGCACTATCTATTTGACTGGATATTTTGTAGACACCGTTGGTGGTGGCCTACTGAGTTTGTACTCACACCCTACTCAGGCCACCATTCGGGTACCCAAGAAGATCTCTTGGTTGTAGGTTAGAATGAGAGAAAGGGCCCCACTCTAGGATGTTAATTTGGAATAGTATGTACATGGAGAAGGATCCATAATTTGAGTCGGGACATGTTGGGAGATTTTTCCATTTGATTTTTTTTGGATTTATTCAATTTTCACTACTAGTATGGCATGGTATGGTTGTATTTGATTTGTGTTCTAAACCCCACTGGGAAACATTTGGTTATGCATGTTTATTTGTTGTTTAATATTTATTCTATTATTTTTATTGTGTTCTATTGTGGAGTACTTTGGTAAAGAGGGTATAGTCTCCCCACACGACTTATTAGTCCCTCACTGCTAGTCGACAACCTCTGGCGTATGGGGAGGCACGCTTGAGGCAATGTGACGAACCGGCTTAGAGCACTAGTTTAGTGGCTTCCAGGTTAAGAAAGTTACAATATGATTGGAATTAAATACTTATTAGTTAAATATTCTACTTGGAATCTGGATGCCATGATGTGTGGAAACTAATGAGACCTAATTTAGGTAGCGAATTACTAGACTTGTTGGGTGGAAGGGGGACATGTGGAATCAGGTGGTAGATAGTTTTTTACAGGAATTCTCTAATTCCTCATTTTGAAAATTTTAACCATTAGTGACAACACCTCAGGATTTTTATTTTTATGAAATTTCATTAAAACTTTCATCCATTATACATACCACATGTAGTACTATCTGGTCTCTTTCTTTTGGATCTTGGATAGTTGGCCATATCTTTCGATAAAATCTTTGTATAGATTATCTTTCGAATAATTTTGTATTAATTTAGACTGTCCATTTCCAAGAGCTCCCTTAGCTGTACAAATATATTTTGATTATCATTTATTATCAATGAATTTTGTTTTCACAACCATTTTTTGTGAAACCAAACCTCAATAAACATCCAAATAATCTATTTTACTTCAGTTTATCACACTTTGAGTATGTATAACTTCCGTTAAACTCATAGTCTAGCATCAGAACTATTAATTAATTAACTCACCCCATTTTCATTGATCAATAATATAGGCACTGGTACCTCTGATATCAAGTTCATACAGACTCTATTTTTGAATATCCATAAGATATAGAATTATGATGTTATATTATTATAAAACCATTATCATTTATTTTTCATAATAATCTATCAGATATCCTAATTTTTTGTTACTCACTATATTTTGAAAACCCATCATCATACTATTTTGGGTTCTTCATGATCATGCATGTAATTCATAGATTCTCATTTACAACATTTCACCATCATCCATAAAATGAGATTTATTATTGACCATGTAGGTGAAGAGTTGTTATTACTTTCAGTGTAACTTTCATGGGCATCTGTACTGCTTCACTTTAACTTTTATTTTTTCTCTCATGTGAACATGTCATTATTCTTCACTTTTTTCCACTTTTGGTGAACTAATTTATTATTTATGATTTTTTCATAGATATTTCGTGACCTTATTATAATTTCTCCTATTGGTTGGATATGGTTCTAGTATTTTATTCACTCACATGGATGTGTAGGCAGCCAGATGTGCATGAGTAGATCTCTGGTCGAGGAGATATAATACCCTCCCATGCTAATCTGGACTAGATTATTTAGTATATGATGGAATTAAATCTATTATATAAGGCCCTAATGAATTAAAATGATTTAATTACTATCATTTAATATATATATATATATATAGTCAAGACTGTGGTATTCCCATGGGATTATGTAGGGTAGGACAAGATTGAGATTTTCTGTTTGTATTATATAGAGTATTTTGTGGAAAAACTTGCCTAGTTTTGAACCCACATAGGTTTTCTACATCCTATCTCACCCCTCCCATTTTTCATTTCTATCTAAACATTCCTTAAGGGGTGGAATTTCATCTTCAATTGAGTCAGCACTAATAAAAACTCTATTATACAAAATAATCATGGTTCTCTTTTTTGGTCATTATGAGGAAAAATGTATAAATATTTGACATTTATAGCATTTGATGTCATGTGATTTGGAAATTTACTCTATATTTTAGCTTTGGATTCTACAAATAATTTTTTTGGATTGGTAACCTCCTTTGACTATGTTTGGAGTTCCCTCCCAAGTCTTTTGGTTTGATTCTTTCGATACAAAATAAGTTCATGAGCCCTTATAAATATATTTGGAACACATCCTTCTTTAAATTACAGGCCTCTCTACTTTTGTTAACCTTGTGAAGTGGTTCATATATATTAAAATAGAGGTGTGTGTCCACTAGAACACAAATAACATGGTAGAGGTCGTTCACAAACCTTACCATAGTAGCATCTCTCTCCTAATCATTATTGACCTAAATCATGTAGATCTATATCTCTTTTTGATACTCATCATCACTCATGGATTCTTGTTTCAATCCCTATAAAATGTAGAAAAATCATGGTAATAGTGGATATAAATGAACTTCTGATGAATTACCCCATTTATGTCCTCCCAATTGAAGATGGTTCTTTCTCCACTTCATCATCAACTCACTATGATTTGGTCCCACCAAATACTAGTATAGTAGGTGAATTCCACAATGACCAATATAACTGTGTTTTCCTCCAAATAGTTCTGACAACCAAAAAAATACTCAACCTTTCAATCTCATCCCAAGTTTATTTATGGATCATTATTAACTTGTAATGATAGAACCATTAACTTTACACCACTAATATCATTGGTTTTTCTCTATAGTGGTCGATTTCAAAAAATTGGTGACTAGTCAAAATTAGAGAACTCCTCTTATTTAATTATTTATCTCATTAGTGGAGCTCTAGTATTAAATGTGGGTTAAAATTCATCCATCCTCACATTTAAACTTTGTAATTTCTCTAAAATAGACTTAATGAAGACATTAATTCCCATTTCATTGGTTTCAATCACTTCATCTATTTAGAAACCTTGTAAAAAAACTTAATGAGAAAGGAAAACAAACATCACACACACTCTCATCTATTTACACACATTTTTTTGGCTTTTTTAATAAAATATAACTCTAATTCATTTTACCACTCTACTTACCTCCACTTACTCAATTAAAAAAATATAAAATATCATATGAATTTGTAAATATTGAAATATAATTCAAAAATAAAACTCAAAAAGAATTCAGGAGGAAGAATATGGTTCTCTTTTCATAAAAATTAATTTTTAAGAAACTGAATTTTCAATATGTATATGTGGGAGAAGTAATAATTTAAAATTAATTAGAAAAAAACTAAATCTGTTATATCTCATAAATTATAGATTGTATTTTGGTGATTCTAGATGGAGAGGAAAGATAATATTCTCAATTACAAAAATGATATGTTATATGTCCAAAATGATAAATAATTGAAGCTTATAGATGATGAAGAAAATTGAAAAGAATTAAAGTTATCCTGATTTAAAGTGAAATTAATATAGAAGAAGAGATGTGAAATATAGAACCTAATTCCATGAATGTGGACTTTGATACCAAATGATATTCAACCGAAGACCAACTATGAAAGTTCCTAGGAACCTTTTATAAGTCTTTTATATCAAACAATAGGATCTTCTCAATAAAATGAGGATAATGGTGTATGGATGATGAAAATGAGAAGGTTGTGGAAATGTTTGAGGTATAACCCAAATAGAACTTATCTATATCAACTATAGAAACAAGCAACTATAAAGTATGGAAAATACTTTGATACATTGAATAATTAAGGAATAATAAGAAGGTTTCAAGAAAAACATACCATAGTAACAATACATTCATTCATGATCTCCCAAGAGTAAAAGGGGTGGATACTTATAGAAAAATGGGATATATAATAGTCAAATATCTATTTTTCTATTTTCAACAAAAAACTATTTCATTCATTTTGAAAATGATACACTTGGCCAAGATCTTAAGAGACAACAAAAATTTATTTTTTAAAATTAATACACCAAATAAAGACTTTAAGACAACTAGTTCACCTTATTTGAAATTTAATTTTCTTACATGAAATTAAATATTATATGGGATAATGGTCTTAAAACATGTATGTACCATGGGTTGGGATTTTAAAATCAAGTTTGGGCCTTAATTAGTATAATTATAGGTCTAGATTCTTCCTCCAAGAAAGGGTGTTGGGATTCCTTTTTGATATTCATGATTAAACCATATAAAGTTTATTTCATTATTTTAATTATCTATCTAGTCATTAGACCTCCAATTACTAACAAAATATATTGAATAATTATGATTATTCCCCCCTTATTCTATTTCCTCCATAAATTCCTCATTGTACATGTGTACTGTGAATCATGCTAAATGGGTTTTAAAGAAATTTAAAGGAATTTTTCATGTCATGGAAGATGAATAATAAGATAAAAAATCATGGAAATAAATTCCTCCACTACTCTAAACTTGTCCTCATCAAACACAGATTCTAGGTTAAGGTATATTTTTATTTATTACAATATCGATTCACCAAATAAAAAAATCATCATATTATTACTACTTCCAAACCAAATATTTTATAGATACCACATTGGTGGTTTTGTAACACCCTAAAATTCTAAAATAATAACATTGCCTTCAATATCATGTGTAACACAAAACACCAAGATTATAAGAACAAGAAAAACCTTGAGACTTTGCGATATATTTATTTTTAAATAAATTAAATATCTTCAATATCTTTCATTACATATAAAAATTAAGTTTAGCTTGTGTTACATGCAACACTAATTTTATCCTGCGTTCCATGCAACAACGAGTTTAAACAAAACAAGAAATATTATTAAAATATTATTATGACAATTATCACCAAGAAATTGTAATGGAGGGAAAGAGAAGTACTAACTAAATTATGGTTATATATTGACTAGAAATAAAATAATAATCATATAAAACAAAAATAAATTCTTTATGAAAAAATATATCTTTTTCTAAAAGATGGTTTAGTCACGCTTTTCATACATAAGTTAAATTAATTTTTAACACTTTTAGAAAATTTAATTCAAAAAAATAAACTTAATTTTCGAAATCCCATAAAAAAAATTATTAGGGTGAATTTTTTGTATTTTTCTGAAAAGAATCATTTTTTTATAAACACTGGAAAATACTAAATATTAATTGAAAACAACCATTTCATTTAAAGATTTTATAATATTACATTATATTTTTAATTGGTTTCAAATAATAACTAGTTCAATTTTATATAAATTGATACAATTTATTTCATTGGATTAATATAAAAATTTAATCTTAATATACAAAATTTGTAAACTTTTAGATTTTTTCTCTTTAAAAATCCACTTTCACATCACATCTTCACGATTTATTTTAAAATAAAATTTTACACTTTTATGTATTGAATATGAAAAATAGATTCCAAATGTTCAATAAAAACATTACAATTTACTTTAATATAGACCTAATTCTTTACCAAATTTAATAGTGAAATAGTAAAAATTAATTTCCACAATTAAGGTAAAATTGGATTTACTGAGGTGTTAAACTAAGAAGATAGCAGTTAAAAATTACCTACCAACATGTATAACAACAATTTTATATCCATATTTCAACATTATCTGTAACATCTCAGGTAAATAAAGAATAAATAATTTTCATATTTATTAATATTTACAAATTAAATATTAATTTTACTTTAAAGGGGTTTCTATGTTCGATAGCGTACCCGATACGCAACAAAGAGTTTCATTGAAATCTTTCGTTGCACACTAGTAATAAAATAATATTATTTTAAATGGTAGTTAACACATAGCCGTTGTATTGGAGAGAATGGATAGAAATAACTAAAATATGATTATATATGTTTTTTAAATGTTTTTACATTTATCCAATAAAAGATAAAGGCTTAAAACACGGAAAGAATTCAATTTTAGGCATTTATACCCTAATTTTCACTAAAGGTTCACTTATCACCTTTTGATGGCGAACCGTCATTAAATATAGTTTTGATCACTCTTATACATTCTATTGGACCAAATATAACTCTTTTTTAGAATCGGGACATCAAAATTTACTTTGTGTAAATTTTTGATATTTTTCCGATAAAGTTCATTTTTTTAATGAATAGTGTAAAATGTTGTATTTTAATTCAAATCCTTTTTTTAATCTAATTTATTAAGATGATTAGATAATCTTTTTAATTGGTTTTAATTGTAATTAGAATATATTTTTACCATTTAATCCAATAGTGGTCGTTGGAATTAATTTCACTTTGAAATCGGACTTAAACTAGTGTCAATCTTTTGATACTTATTGTTTCATAAAAACACGCTATTTGTCATGACAGCAGGAATTAATTATTAAATTAATTAATGTGACTTATATGTTTTGAATTTTGTAAAATAGACTTCATTTTTGAATTCAGAATATCAAATATAGGATAGGGTGAATTTTTGGTATTTTTCTGAAAAACTTCAATTTTTGATGAATAGTGAAACCACTAAGTGGTACTTATTAAAACTGATTTTTCGTTTAAATGAAATTTTACCACATCTGTGTTTTGAATTTCAAAAATCCGACATACATGGTTGTCATTAATAAGTAAAATGTGGTTCAATGGGATTAAAATAATTTTTGGTGAATAGTAACTTATTAAGTTTTTAATCGCGATTAGAGGTAATTAGTGTAGTTTAAGGTAAAAATAATGTTTTAATAATATGAAATGAGCTGGACACATGTCCTACCCTCATTGGATGTGTCATTTCCGACCAATAAAATAAATTAGTCAACTTGGGGACCCCATGGAGCCACTTTGGTTGGGAAATGGCATAAATAACTTTTTATTTAATGTTAAAGTAAAAATGACACAAACATGAGATGTTTTATTAAAACAATTTTTACATGGGGTTATACAAGTCATATTTTTTGACTATAAATATTCATTAGAAAGATAAAAAGATTTCCTACATAATGATATTTTTTTTATAATTTTTAGACATTAAATAAATTAAATTATTTATGATATCATGATGATGCAGCGATTACCTCATTAATAATGGATTTAAATAAAATGGAAAGATAATGTAAAATCTAAGACCTACATATGGCCAAAACCTATTGTATGGGTTGATTTAGAACCCTTATCACCTTATCCTCGAATTATATCAATGTGGGACCTCTTAAATCCGAATACCATTTTAAAATAAAGTGACTTTTCTTTACCTTCCAAGAGTGCCCCTCCTCTCCTCTTATAAAAGGCCCCCACCTCTACCACCTTACCCACACTTCCAAAGCCTTTGGATCGGCCAAACCCTGACCATTTTGTCTCTCCACATCCCTCTATTACTCCTTGAAGCCTCACTTTGGGAAGAAGTCTTCCCAGGGAAGCCTTTGAGCTCAAATCAAAGGGAGTTACCCGATTTTAAGGTAATTTCTTCACTTGAGTCCTTTTGTTTTATTTTGCTTCTCCAACCCCCTAAACTCTTTTTATTCATTTCTTTTGTGACAACTCCAGTATAATAAATATACTAGGATGTTTTTATAATAATTATTTGAGATACACTTACACACAACTACATCTAATGGTTAAATAACATACTGTTTCCGTGGATGGCGAATTTCAGCCTCCCGAAACGATGATTGTTCAACATTCTTTTAACACCTTCAAAGGTGGACATTAAGATGAAACTATATTTATATATGATATATAATATGTTTATGTTTTCCTTAATCTTATGTATTTTTTATTTTGGGCATAACTTTATGGTTTCCATTATGGGTAAATGCGATATCTTCATTTAAGGAAGTGCAGACTACCGCCCCCTCAAAGTGATGTGAGTCGTTAATGCCATATGTGGGACGTGTAAAGGTTGGATTTAAAGTTATTATATATGATCTTATACTGGAATTATAATATACCTATATATAATTATTATTCCATTCCATAAAAATATGAAATAGAAATGAAAGTAGCGTTCATGCGTACGTACGGCTTACCGTCTCCATGAACGGTGCATTTCATTTCTTATCCCCAAATGTAATGTACTATTATAAGTACATGTATATAATGTACATATATTATGAATGATACATCTAAATGATGAATATAATTCTGGAATTAAAATATACATACCTCTCATTTAGTTTTAATTCCATTAATATGACAAAGAAATGAAAGTAGCGTTCATGCGTACGTACGGCTTACCGTCTCCATGAACGGTGCATTTCATTTCTTACCTATAAATGATTATGTAATATTATAAATACATGTATTGTAACATCCCAAGTAAGTAATTAATAATAGATATTTTTATCTATGTCTATTAATGATTAATATAGTGTTTTAGAGGCTTAAAATGAAAATAAATCCAATCTTAAGCATGGAATACACTAATATTTTTTTAAAGATTGTTTTACTGCCTTTTGATGGAAAACCATTTTTAAATCTATCTTTTGAAAATTTTATAAGATATGTTTTTCAAAATAAACTTATTCTTTATGATTGGGACATCAAAATTTACTTTGTGTGAATTTTTGGTATTTTTCTGACAATGTTCATTTTTTAATGAATAGTGAAAAATGTTGTATTTTAATTCAAAACTGCTTTTTAATCTAATTTATTTATATGATTAGATTATCTTTTGAATTGGTTTTGAAGTTAAATTAGAATATATTTTTACCATTTTATCCAATGGTGGTCATTGGAATCAATTTCACTTTGAAATTGGACTTAAACTAGTGTCAATCTTTTGATACTTATTGTTTGATAAATACACGCTATTTGTCATGACAGCAGGAATTAGTTATTAAATTAATTAATGAAACTTACAAGTTTTGAATTTTTTAAAATATACATCATTTTTGAATTCAGAATATCAAATATATCTTAGGGTGAAGTTTTGGTATCTTTCTGAAAAACTTCAATTTTTGATGAATAGTGAAACCACTAAGTGGTAGTTAAAGAAACTGATTTTTCGTTTAAATGAAACTTTGCCACTTCTGTGATTTGATTTTCAAAAATCTGACATACATGGTTCTCATTAAAAATTAAAATTTGGTTCAATGAGATTAAAATAATTTTTTGGTGAATAGTAACTTTTAAGTTCTTAATCGCGATTAGTGGTAATTAGTGTAGTTTAAGATAAAAATAATGTTTTAATAATATGAGATGAGCTTGACACATGTCCTACCCTCATTTGAAGTGTCATGGCCGACCAAGACAATCCATGAGTCAACTTGGGGACCCCATGGAGCCACTTTGGTTGGGAAATGACATAAATAACTTTTTATTTAATGTTAAAGTAAAAATGACACAAACAAGAGATGTTTTACTAAAACAATTTTTACATGGGGTTATAAAAATCAGATTTTTGATTATAAATAGTAATTGGAAAGCTAAAAATATTTTCTACATCATAGTATTTGTTTTAAAATTTTTAGACATTAAATAAATTAAATTATTTATGACATCATAATGATGCAGCGATGACCTCATTATTTGACGATTTAAAAAAAATGGAAAGATAATGTAAAATCTAAGACCTACACATGTCCAAAACCTATCGGATTGGTGGATTTCGAAACCTTATCACCTTACCCTAGAATTATATCAATGTGGGGCCTTTTGAATCCGAAAATCATTTTAAAATAAAGTAACATTTCTTTACTTTCCAAGAGTGTACCTCCTCTCCTCTTATAAAAGGCCCCCACCTCTACCACCTTACCCACACTCCCAAACCCTTTGGCTCGGCCAACCCCTGCCCATTTTGTCTCTCCACATCCCTCTATTACTCCTTGAAGCCTCACTGTGGGCATAATTCTTCTCAAGGAAGCCTTTGAGCTCAAACCAAAGGGAGTTACCCGATTTTAAGGTAATGTCTTCACTTGAGTCCTTTTCTTTTATTTTGCTTCTCCAACCCCCTAAACTCTTTTTATTCATTTATTTTGTAACAACTCCAGTATATTCAATATACTAGGATGTTATTATAATAAGTATTCGAGATAAACTTACACACACCTACATCTAATGGTTAAAGGACATACTGTTTCCGTGGATGGTGAATTTATGCCTCCTGAAACGATGATTGTTCAACATTCATTTAACACCTTCAAAGGTGGCCATTAAGATGTCACTATATTTATATATGATATATAATATGTTTATGTTTTATTTAAGCTTCTGTATTTTTCATTTTGGGCATACCTTTATGGTTTCCATTATGGGTAAACGCGATATCTTCATTTAAGGAAGTGCGGACTACCGCCCCCTCAAAGTGATTTGATTCGTAAAATACCATATGTGGGATGTTTAAAGGATGGAACTATGATATTATATATGATATTATACTGGAATATCATTCCATTCTATAAAATATGAAATAGAAATGAAAGTAGCGTTCATGCGTACGTACGGCTTACCGTCTCCATGAACGGTGCATTTCATTTCTTACCTCTAAATGATTATGTAATATTATAAATGCATGAATGTACTGGATATATATGAAATATATGATATCTACATCATGAATACCATTCTGGATATAATGGATACATGAAAAACTTTAATTATAAAGGGTTTATTTTTGACTCAAGTACCAATGATCGTTAAAACGACCGTTATTAACTAAAATAATTATATAGTGTTCATGACATGGAAATAAGTGATATAAAAGGAATAATGAACTTGAAAAAGGTTCTTAAACAAGTAGAAATTAACACGAGTTTGTTATTCATGATATTAAGGAACGACCGAGTCAAGTCGGACCCGAGGTATGGGACTTCATCTCAATCTCTTTTCATTGAGGCATATTTTGTTTTATACACAACCTTCTTTTATATGGTGTATAAACCCCTTAGACTTATACGTTTATTCAAAAGGAATATTTTTTATACGAGGTGTTTACTAAACGACAAAAGGGAATGTTTTTGTCGTACGTATGCGGTGAAAACGACTTCTCTGCCGCCGTGACCATTATTTTAGTTTCGGATTCCTCTACAAGCCATACCTTTTTTTAAAAAGTAAAATAAATACCATGTTTTACTTTTCTTTTATTTTGGTATTGAAAATGGTTTTCATAATGTTTTTATATCAATGTGTGGTATTGATATCTTGTGATTGAAAGGTGGAAATGTTATGTTTCCTTTATGCATGTTTTATGTGATACGATTATGTTGAGGTTCTTGGGCATTATTATGAAGACGGGTGGTTCCGTGATAAACTAAGGGCGGGTGAGCCCGATATAGCTCTCCAATGCATTTGGTAACGCGAAAGAGTGAAACTTTAAGGTTTCTCCGAATATATTTAGGGAATATACTGTGATGGGTATTCCAAACGTAACCGAGAGGGTTACTCCCTACGTAAGAATGTTATGAATGCCTCAAGTTACCTTTATGTCTTATGATTTCTATGATTTATTCATTATTTGATGAGGTATGTTAAAGTGTTTATTTTTTATGGATAAAGTATGATATCATTCTTATGTATATATGTACCCATGTTTCTTTTCCATATTTTTATATCCCTTACTGAGCTTTTTATGCTCATCCCAAGTTTTTTTGAAATGTTATTCACAGGTCAAGGGAAAGGTACATGATATGATGATAGTGTCAAGGAAGTGTTAAGAAAGAATCCACGTTTTATTTTAAATATGTTTCCATTGATGGGAAAGAAGAATACTATCTTTATGTAACCACTTTGTTTACATGTGGAATGTAATGCAAGTTTTATGATCTAATTCTCTAAAACTCTAAACCTGAAAAGATCCTCAAGGTGTAATCTTGTAGTAACTCAAGATTAAGTAAGGTTTAAGGCTGGGGCGTTATAGTTGATATTAGAGGTCGGTTTAGATAACTTTAGGAGTTAGAATTATATTAAATGATTATCTAAAAAATATTTATGGTAAAATTGAAATGATATAGCATTTGAATATTACCATGTTGCTTCATCTAAGGCATGTTTTTTCCCGAATGGTTTTCAGCAGAGGAAACAGGGAAGCAGTGCTAGGAAGGCATGCAGAAGGAAATAACCTTCCGAATCAGCATCCTGAGATGGTCGGAATTGGAACTGAACAGTTTGTTATAGTAATGGTGCAGTTGACTCAAGCGATAAATGGTGGTGGTATCCATGCACAAGATCAGCCAAATCAACCACAGAGGAACATGTCAGTAGTGGAACATTTCATGAGGCAACATCCCCCATCATTCAGAGGATCATCTGACCATGTGCTAGTGGAAGGGTGGATTAAAGCACTGGAGAAGATTTTCGATGTCATGGGGTGTTCAGACAATCAAAAGGTTAGTCTTTCTATTTACCGTTTGGAGGGTGAGGCAGATCAGTGGTGGTCTATAGTTAAAAATATCAAGGACGCCGATGATATTGATTCTCTTGACTGGGATGAATTCAAAGGTATGTTTCTTGAGAAGTATTTTCCTAAGGCTGTTCGACTTAGGATGGAAAAGCAATTCTTGGAATTGAGGTAAGAGGAAGACTCAGTGGCTACCTATGAAGAAAGGTTCACTCGATTGGCAAGGTATGCTCCAAATTTTATCTGAGACCTTGATAGTAAAATCAATCGTTTTTACTCAGGATTAAAGCCAAAATATCAAAGGGCATTAGCTTCTCATGAGTTTAAATGTTATGAAAAGCTTGTTCGATGTGCTGGGAAGGTAGAAATGGAGTTTTCCGATGATCAATTGTTCTATAACAACCAACAGAAGAAGAGACTGAGGTGGCAGGAGAAAGGTAAGAATTCTTCAAAAAAGTATGATGGTAAGAAAACTAAGTTTCCAGTTTGTGATAAATGTGGAAAAAGGCATACCGGGGAATGTCTTCTGAATTTTGGAAAGTGCTACCGATGTGGTAAGATGGGACATAAGGCTCGTGATTGCACTGAAAAGGATCAAGGTGAAGGTAAGACCAAATTTGATTTACAGTTAGTGAAATGTTATAAGTGCAATGAGATGGGTCACTATGCAAACGAGTGTCCGACAAAGAGATTGAGTGATGGGAAGCAGTTATACTACAAGCAGAAAGGGGTGGTGAAATCCTTTGCAACTACTTCAGCAGATGTCGGGCCATCAAATGAAGTTGTATCAGGTACTTTGTTTGTTTTTTCAGATTATGCCAGTGTGTTGTTTGATTCGGGGTCTACACATTCTTTCATCTCTGAAAACTTTTCTAGTAAAATGGGAATAACATCTCAAGAAATTACTCCTGAACTTTTGGTAAAAACACCTGGGGGAAATGTTGAGGAAAAAATAATTTATAAGAATCTTCCTATCCTTATCTGTGGAAAGAACCTACTTGCAAACCTTATTGTTCTACCTCTAGTAGAGTTTGATGTTATCCTGGGTATGGATTGGCTCTCTATTTACCATGCTAAGATTGAATGTAGAGATAAAGAAGTTTATTTTCTGAAAGACTTTCAGTTTGTGTACAATAATGAACCCTTACTGTTGATAACTTATCAAGAGGCTGAGAAACTTGTAACAGATGGAAATGAATGTTACCTTGAACACATCATTGAAAATAAAGGAATTGTTCAGATTAATGATGTGCCAGTGGTAAATGAGTATCCTGATGTTTTTCCTGATGATTTGCCTGGAATAATACCAGATCGGGAAGTTGAATTTACTGTTGACTTAGTTCCTGATGCTAAGCCAATTTCAAAACCCCCTTATCGAATGGCTCAAATTGAACTTTTAGAGTTGAAGGACCAATTGCAAGATTTATTAGAGAAAGGTTTCATTCGACCTAGAACATCACCATAGGGTGCTCCTGTTTTATTTGTTAAAAAGAAAGATGGTTCAATGAGACTTTGCATTGATTATAGAGCCTTGAATAACATCACTGTTAAGAACAAATATCCTTTACCTCATATCAATGATTTGTTTGATCAGCTCCAGGGAGCTCAGTATTTTTCAAAGATTGACTTGAGATTGGGGTACCATCAGCTGAAGGTAAAGGAAGCAGATGTTCCGAAGACCGCGTTCCGTACAAGATATGGCCATTATGAATTTGTATTAATGCCTTTTGGGCTAACCAATGCACCTATTGTATTCATGGACTTAATGAATAGAATTTTCCATGAGTTCTTGGATAAGTTTGTGGTGGTTTTCATTGATGATATTTTAGTGTTTTCTAAAATTAAAGAGGAGAATGAAAGACATATAAGGGTTATCTTGAAAACCTTAAAAGAAAAGAAATTATATGGGAAATTTAGCAAGTGTGAGTTTTGGTTGCAAAAAATTTCTTTCCTTGGTCACATTGTTTCTAAAGATGGGATAACTGTTGATCCTGCAAAAACAAAAGTTGTGGAAGACGGGCCAAGACCCACAAATGTAACTGAGATTCGTAGCTTCCTTGGTTTGGCAGGCTATTACCGAAGGTTTGTTAGAAATTTTTCACGTTTATCTAGTCTAATGACTAAGCTAACTCATAAGGGTGTTAAGTTTATCTGGACAAAAGAATGTGATGATTGTTTTCAGGAATTGAAAAAAAGATTGGTGAAAGCTCCAGTTTTGGAACTACCTTCCAGGAATGTTGAGTTTGTTATCTACAGTGATGCTTCATTGAAAGGACTTGGTTGCGTCCTAATGCAGAACGATCAGGTAATTGCTTATGCTTCACGACAGTTGAAAACTCATGAGGTAAATTACCCTACACATGATTTGGAATTAGCTGCTGTTGTTTTCACTTTAATAATTTGGAGACATCATTTGTATGGAGTAAAGTGTGAAATATATACTAATCACAAAATTTTAAAGTATATATTCACTCAGAATGAGTTAAACATGAGACAGAGGAGATAGCTGGAATTAATCAAGGATTATTATTGTACAATTCATTACCATCCGGGAAAAGCAAATAAAGTGGCTGATGCTTTGAGTCGAAAAAGTAATTCTTCATTAACAATGTTGTGTTTGGAACGTGATCCTTTGGTTAAGGATTTGATAAACTTTGGAATAGAAGTTTTTGGCATAGGATGTTCTTCTGTTTTGTTTCAGGTATCAGTGAGATCATCTCTATCAGATAGAATCAAGCAAGCACAGAAGCAAGACAGTGAGTTGTAGAAAAAGGTAGAGCTGGTTCAGAAAGGTAAGTTGCCTGAATTCAACATTGATAATGATTGTGTTTTGAGATTTGGGAAGAGATTGTGTGTTCCTTGTGATTCACAGTTGAAGAGAGAGTTGTTATGTGAAGCTCATAGTTCTCCGTTTTTAGTTCATCCTGGCAGTACTAAGATGTACAGAGATCTGCGGGAGTATTACTGTTGGGATGAAATGAAAAGAGATATTGCTGATTTTACTGTGAAGTGTTTGACATGTCAACAGGTTAAAGCAGAGCGGCAGTTACCGAAAGGGGTGCTTCAGCCTTTACCAGTGCCAGAGTGGAAATGGGAGAATATATCCATGGAATTTGTTGTGGAATTACCGAAGACATCTCGAGGTAATAATGCAATCTGGGTTATTGTGGATCGCTTGACTAAATCTGATCATTTCCTTGCTATAAGAGATACTTTTTCCCTAGATCAACTTTTTCTTTTGTATCTTAAAGAGATAGTCAGGTTACATGGAGTTCCTCTCTCCATTGTATCTAACCGTGATCCCAGGTTCACTTATAACTTTTGGAAAGGCCTTCAGAAGTCGTTGGGTACTGAATTAAATTTTAGTACAGCTTTTCATCCTCAATAAGATGGGCAGTCAGAATGAACAATTCAGACATTGGAGGATATGCTACGAGCTTGTTCGATGGATTATCAGGGAAGTTGGGACCAACATCTTTCTTTGGTTGAATTTTCATATAATAACAGTTTTCATTCTAGTATACAGATGGAACCATTTCAGGAATTATATGGGAAGCGGTGTCGAACTCCAGCTTTCTGGGATGAAGTGGGTGAAAGGAAGTTGATGGGACCAGAATTGGTAGAAGAGTTGGTAGAAAAAGTTCAGCTGATACAGAAACACATGAGAACAGCTCAGAGTAGGCAGAAGAGTTATGCGGACAACAGGAGGAAGGATCTCTCTTTTGAGGTAGGTGATCATGTTTTTCTCAAAGTATCACCATGGAAAAGTATGATGCAATTTGGTAAGAAAGGAAAGCTGAGTCCAAGGTTCATCGGACCATATGAAATTCTGGAGAGAGTTGGATCCGTTGCTTAACAAGTGGCTTTACCTCCGAGTTTATCTCAGGTACACAATGTTTTTCATGTTTCGATGCTGAGAAAGTACATGTCAGATCCATCTCATGTTTTGAGTCCAGAGGTAGTTCAGCTGGAAGAGAACCTATCTTATGAGGAACAACCGGTCCAGATTCTTGACCACAGGGAGCAAGTGTTGCGGAATAAGGTGATTAATCAGGTAAAGGTTTTGTGGAAAAACCACATGATGGAAGAGGCAACATGGGAATCTAAAAATGCAATGAGGGATAAGTACCCCCATTTATTCGATAAGTAAATAAATTGCGGGGACGCAATTTTCTAAAGGGGGGAAGGATGTAACATCCCAAGTAAGTAATGAATAATAGATATTTTTATCTATGTCTATTAATGATTAAGATAGTGTTTTAGAGGCTTAAAATGAAAATAAATCCAATCTTAAGCATGGAATACACTAATATTTTTTAAAAGATTGTTTTACTGCCTTTTGATGAAAGGCCATTTTTAAATCTATCTTTTGACAATTTTATAAGATATGTTTGTCAAAATAAACTTATTATTTATGATTGGGACATCAAAATTTACTTTGTGTGATTTGTTTGGTATTTTTATGACAATGTTCATTTTTTAATGAATAGTGAAAAATGTTGTATTTTAATTCAAAACTGCTTTTTAATCTAATTTATTTATATGATTAGATTATCTTTTGAATTGGTTTTTAAGTGAAATTAGAATATATTTTTACCATTTTATCCAATGGTGGTCATTGGAATCAATTTCACTTTAAAATTGGACTTAAACTAGTGTCAATCTTTTGATACTTATTGTTTCATAAAAACACGCTATTTGTCATGACAGTGGGAATTAGTTATTAAATTAATTAATGCAACTTACATGTTTTGAATTTTGTAAAATAGACATCATTTTTGAATTCGGAATATCAAATATATCTTAGGGTGAAGTTTTGGTATCTTTCTGAAAAACTTCAATTTTTTGATGAATAGTGAAACCACTAAGTGGTAGTTAAACAAACTGATTTTTCGTTTAAATGAAACTTTTCCACTTCTGTGATTTGATTTTCAAAAATCCAACATAAATGGTTGTCATTAAGAAGTAAAATTTGGTTCAATGAGATTAAAATAATTTTTTGCTGAATAGTAACTTTTAAGTTCTTAATCGCGATTAGTGGTAATTAGTGTAGTTTAAGGTAAAAATAATGTTTTAATAATATGAGATGAGCTTTACACATGTCCTACCCTCATTGGATGTGTCATGGACGACCAAGACAATCCATGGGTCAACTTGGGGACCCCATGGAGCCATTTTGGTTGGGAAATGACACAAATAACTTTTTATTTAATGTTAAAGTAAAAATGACACAAACAAGAAATGTTTTACTAAAACAATTTTTACATGGGGTTATAAAAATCAGATTTTTGATTATAAATAGTAATTGGAAATATAAAAAGATTTTCTACATCATAGTATTTGTTTTAAAAAATTTAGACATTAAATAAATTAAATTATTTATGACATCATAATGATGCAGCGATGACCTCATTATTTGACGATTTAAATAAAATGGAAAGATAATGTAAAATCTAAGACCTAAACATGTCCAAAACCTATTGGATGGGTGGATTTATAACCCTTATCACCTTAACCTAGAATTATATCAATGTGGGACCTTTTTAATCCGAAACTCATTTTAAAATAAAGTAACATTTCTTTACTTTCCAAGAGTGCCCCTCCTCTCCTCTTATAAAAGGCCCCCACGTCTACCACCTTACCCACACTCCCAAAGCCTTTGGCTCGGCCAAACCCTACCGATTTTGTCTCTCCACATACCTCTCTTACTCATTGAAGCCTCACTTTGGGCAGAAGTCTTCCCAAGGAAGCCTTTGAGCTCAAACCAAAGGAAGTTACCCGATTTTAAGGTAATGCCTTCACTTGAGTCCTTTTGTTTTATTTTGCTTCTCCAACCCCATAAACTCTTTTTATTAATTTCTTTTGTAACAACTTCAGTATCTTCAATATACTAGGATGTTTTTATAAGAATTATTCGAGATAAACTTACACACACCTACATCTAATGGTTAAAGGACATACTATTTCCGTGGATGGGGAATTTATGCCTCCTGAAATGATGATTGTTCAAAATTCTTTTAACACCTTAAAAGGTGGGCATTAAGATGTCACTATATTTATATATGATATATAATATGTTTATGTTTTCCTTAAGCTTCTATATTTTTCATTTTGGGCATACCTTTATGGTTTCCATTATGGGTAAATGCGATATCTTCATTTAAGGAAGTGCGGACTACCGCCCCCTCAAAGTGATTTGATTCGTAAAATACCATATGTGGGTCGTTTAAAGGATGGAAATATGATATTATATATGATATTATACTGGAATATCATTCCATTCTATAAAATAATAAATAGAAATGAAAGTAGCATTCATGCGTACGTACGGCTTACCGTCTCCATGAACGGTGCATTTCATTTCTTACCTCTAAATGATTATGTAATATTATAAATGCATGCATGTACTGGATATATATGAAATATATGATATCTACATCATGAATACCATTCTTGATATAATGGATACATGAAAAACTTGTAATTATAAAGGGTTTATTTTTGACTCAAGTACCAATGATCGTTAAAACGACCGTTATTAACTAAAATAATTATATAGTGTTCAAGACATGGAAATAAGTGATATAAAAGGAATAATGAACTTGAAAAAGGTTATTAAACAAGTAGAAATTAACTCAAGTTTATTATTTAGGATATTAAATAACGACCGAGTCAAGTCGGACCCGAGGTATGGGACTTCGTCTCAATCTCCTTTCATTGAGGCATATTTTTTTTTATACACAACCTTCTTTTATATGGTGTATAAACCCCTTTGAATTTTAAGTTTATTCAAAAGGAATATTTTTTATACGAGGCGTTTACTAAACAACAAAAGGGATTGTTTTTTTCGTACTTATGTGGCGACAACGACTTCTCCGCCGCTGTGACCATTATTTGAGTTTCAGCTTCCTCTACAAGCCATACCTTTTTTTAAAAAAGAAAAATAAATACCATGTTTTACTTTTCTTTTATTTTGGTATTTAAAATGCTTTTCATAATGTTTTTATATCAATGTGTTGTGTTGATATCTTGTGATTGAAAGGTGGAAATTTTATGTTTCCTTTATGCATGTTTTATGTGATATGATTATGTTGAGGTTCTTGGGCATTATTATGAAGACGGGTGGTTCTGTGATAAACTAAGGGCGGGTGAGCCCGATATAGCTCTCCAATGCATTGGGTAACGCGAAGGAGTGAAACGTTAAGGTTTCTCCGAAGAGATTTAGGGAATATACTATGATGGGTATTCCAAACGAAACCAAGAGGGTTACTCCCTACGTAAAAATGTTATGAATGCCTCAAGTTACCTTTATGTCTTATGATTTCTATGATTTATTCATGATTTGATGAGGTATGTTAAAGTGCTTATGTTTTATGGGTAAAGTATGATTTCATTCTTATGTATATATGTACCCATGTTTCCTTTCCATATTTTTATATCCCTTACTGAGATTTTTATGCTCATCCCAAGTTTTTTTGAAATGTAATTCACAGGTCAAGGGAAAGGTACATGATATGATGATAGTGCCAAGGAAGTGTCAAGAAAGAATCCACGTTTTATTTTAAATATGTTTCCATTGATGGGAAAGAAGAATACTATCTTTATGTAACCACTTTGTTTACATGTGGAATGTAATGCAAGTTTTATGATCTAATTCTCTAAAACTCTAAACCTGAAAAGATCCTCAAGGTGTAATCTTGTAGTAACTCAAGATTAAGTAAGGTTTAAGGCTGTGGCCTTATATGTATATGCTGGATATATATGATATATATTATATCCAAATCAGGAATGTCATTATGGACATAAAGAACCTTTTACCACACGAACAACATGTAATTGTAAGAAGTCCACTTTTGACTTAAGAACCAAATATCGACAAAACAAACATTATTAACTTAAATGGTTACATAATGTTTATAACATGGAAATAAGTGATATAAAAGGAATAATAAGCTTGAAAAATGTTCTTAAGCAAGTAAAAATTAACTCAAGTTTATTATTCAGGACGTTAAAGAACGATCGAGTCAAGTCGGACCCGAGGTAAGGGACTTCGTCTCAATCTCCTTTCATTGAGGCATATTTCGTTTTATACACAACTTTCTTTTATACGGTGTATAAACCCCTTTGAATTTTACTTTTATACAAAAGGAATATTTTTCTACGAAGCGTTTTACTAAACGACAAAAAGGAATGTTTTTTTAACGTATGTGGTGACAACGACCTTTTCCGCCGCCACGAGTATTATTTGGTCTTTGGATTCCTCAACAAGCCGTAATGTTTTTAAAATGAAATAAATTCCATATACTCTTTTATGTATTTTGGTATTGAAAATGGTTTTTATAATTGATTTTTTATGTCAATATATTTATGTGATATATTGTGATCAAAGTGTGGAAATGTTTTCTTTCCATTATATTTGTTTTATGTTTTATGATTTTATATTGGTACTTGGACATTTGACGGGTGGTTACATGATAAACCATATGACGGGTGGTGCCGTGAATACCAGGACGGGTGGTTACGTTATAACCTCCAATGCATTGGGTATGGAAGTTGGCCGTATGGCTATTCCATTAAGTATGTATGGAAGTCGGCCGTATGGCTATTCCATTAAGTATGTATGGAAGTCGGCCGTATGGCTATTCCATTAAGTGATATGAGTGGAAGTCGACCGTATGGTTATTCCATTTAAGTATGTTTATGTCCCAAGTTACCTTTATATGTTATGTGATCTTTATACTGGTTTTATGGTAATCTTTTGGTTTCAAAAGGGTAAGTAATGATCTTTTATTTTAGTGAAGAGTTTTTACTACTTCATAAAGGTGAAAAGTATTACTTTGGTAAAGTATACATAGTTTACTTGTTGTTTTGATAAACTAACTGTTTTCATTCTTTGTGTATCCCTTACTGAGCTTTTTATGCTCACCCCAAGTTTTTTTGAAATGTTTTTCACAGGACTTAATGTGGAATAGGGTCAAGGACGGGATCAAGGGAAAGTCATGCTATATAAAACATGGAACTAGACATGTCTCTTTTTAAGAGTTTTTTTTTATTCTATGGAAACTTAGTAGAAGTGTCTACTTTGTAATCTTTTGAGATGTAATAGTTATGTTCTAATTCTCTAAAACTCTAAACCTGAAAAGATCCTCAATGTGAATTATTAATTTAATTAAATATTATGTATGGTTTAAGGTTGGGGCCTTATAGTTGGTATCAGAGGTCGGTTTAGACAACTTTAGGAGTTAGAAAATTGTTAAATTATAAAGTAATTTATGGTACGATTGAAATGATATAGCATTTAAAGATTACCAGGTTGCTTCGCCTAAGATATTTCTGGGTTAAGAATGGTTTTTCATAGAGGAAACAGAACAGCTTTTCTGGGAAGGCATATAGAGGGAAATGAACTTTGAAATCAATATCCTGAGATGGTTAGAATCAGAACTAAACTGTTTGTTGCAGTGATGGATCAGTTGACTTAGGTGAAAAATTTTGGTTGTTTTTATTGATGATATTTTTGTGTTTTCTAAAAGTAAAGAGGAGAATTAAAGTCATTTAAGGGTTATCTTGCAAACCTTAAAAGAAAAGAAACTATATGGAAAATTCAGCAAGTGTGATTTTTGGTTACAACAAATTTCTTTCCTCGGTCACATTGTTTCAAAAGATGTCATAACTGTTGATCTTGCCAAAACAAAAGTTGTTGAAGAATGGCCAAGACCCACAAATGTAACCGAGATCCTCAGTTTTCTTGGTTTGGCAGGTTACTACCGAAGGTTTGTTGAAATTTTTTCACAGTTATCTAGTCCAATGACTAAGCTAACTCGGAAGGGTGTTAAGTTTATCTGGACAAAAGAATGTGATGATTGTTTTCAGGAGTTGAAAAGAAGATTGGTGAATGCTACATTTTGGCACTTCCTTCCAGGAATGGTGAGTTTGTTATCTACAGTGATGTTTCGTTGAAGCGACTTGGTTGTGTCCTTATGCAGAATGATCAGGTAATTGCATATGCTTCACGTAAATTGAAAACTCATGAGGTAAATTACCCTACACATGAATTGGAATTAGCTGCTGTTGTTTTTGCTCTAAAAATTTGGAGGCATCATTTGTATGGAGTAAAGTGTGAAATATATACTGATCAAAAAGGTTTGAAGTATATATTCACTCATAAATAGTTGAACATGAGACAGAGGAGATGGCTGCAATTAATCAAGGATTATGATTGTACAATTCATTACCATCTGAGAAAATCCAATAAAGTGGCTGATTCTTTGAGTCGAAAAAGTAATGCTTCATTAAAAATGTTTCATTTGGAACGTGATCCTTTGGTTAAGGATTTGATGAACTTTGGCATGGAAGTTGTTTGTGCAGGATGTCCTTCTGTTTTTTTTTCAGGTATCAGTGAAATCTTCTCTATCAGACAGAATCAAGCAAGCACAGAAGCAAGACAGTGAGTTGCAGAAAAAGGTAGAGTTGGTTCAGAAGGGTAAGTTGCCTGTATTCAACATTGATAATGATTGTGTTTTGAGGTTTGGGAAGAGATTATGTGTGCCTTGTGATTCACAGTTGAAGAGAGATTTGTTATGTGAATCTCATAGTTCTCTGTTTTCAGTTCATCATGGCAGTACTAAGATGTATAGAGATCTTCAGGAGTATTACTGGTGGGATGGAATGAAAAGAGATATTGCTGATTTTAATTTGAATTGTTTGACTTGTCAGCAGGTTAAAGCAGAGCGGCAGTTACCGAAAGGGATGTTTCATCTTTTACCAGTTCCAGAGTGGAAATGGGAGAATATATCCATGGACTTCGTTGTGGGATTGCCGAAGACACCTCGAGGTAATAATGCAATCTGGGTTATTGTTGATCGCTTGACTAAATCTGCTCATTTCCTTGTCATACGATATAATTTTTCCCTAGATCAACTTTCCCGTTTGTATCTTAAAGAGATAGTCAGGTTACATGGATTTCCTCTCTCCATTGTATCTGACTGTGATCCCAGGTTTACTTATAACTTTTGGAAAAGCCTTCAGAAATCGTTGGGTACTGAATTAAATTTTAGTACATCTTTTCATTCGTAATCAGATGGGCAGTTAGAACGAACAATTTAGACCTTGGAGGATATGCTACGAGCTTGTTAGATGGATTATCAGGGAAGTTGGGACCAACATCTTTCTTTGGTTGAGTTTTCTTATCATAACAGTTTTCATTCCAGTATACAGATGGCACCATTTGAGGCATTATATGGGAAGCGGTGTCGAACTCCAGCATTTTTTGATGAAGTGGGTGAAAGGAAGTTGATGGGACCAGAATTGGTAGAAGAGATGGCAGAAAAATTTCAGTTGATTCAGAAACACATGAGAACAGCTCAAAGCAGGTAGAAGAGTTATGCGAATAACTGGAGGAAGGATCTATCTTTCGAGGTAAGTGATCATGTTTTTCTCAAGGTTTCTCCATGGAAAAATGTGATGTGATTTGGTAAGAAAGGAAAGCTGAGTCTAAGTTTCATTGGACCATATGAAATTCTGGAGAGAGTTGGATCAGTTGCATACAGAGTGTCATTACCTCCGAGTTTATCTCAGGTAAACAATGTTTTTCATGTTTTGATGTTGAGGAAGTATATGCCAGATTCATATCATGTTTTGAGCCCAGAGTTAGTTCAGTTGGAAGAGAATCTCTCTTATGAAGAACAACCAGTCCAGATTCTTGACCGAAGAGAGCAAGTGTTGCGAAATAAGGTAATCCACTAGGTAAAGGTTTTGTGGAAAAACCATATGGTTGAAGAGGCAACGTGGGAATCTGAAAATTCTATGAGGGATAAATACCCCCACTTATTTTGATAAGTGAATAAAATTGCGAGGACGCAATTCCCAAAAGTGGGGAAGGATGTAACATCCCAGGTAAATAAAGAATAAAGAATTTTCATATTTATTAATATTTACGAATTAAATATTAATTTTACTTTAAAGGGGTTGCTATGTTCAATAGCGTACCCGATACGCAACAAAGAGTTTCATTGAAATCTTTCGTTGCACACTTGTAATAAAATAATATTATTTTAAATGACAGTTAACACATAGCCGTTGTATTGGCGGGAATGGATAGAAATAACTAAAATATGATTATATAAGTTTTTTAAATGTTTTTACATTTATCCAATAAAAGATAAAGGCTTAAAATACAGAAAGAATTCAATTTTAGGTATTTATACCCTAATTTTCACTAAAGGTTCACTTATCACCTTTTGATGGAGAATCGTCATTAAATATAGTTCTGATCACTCTTATACATTCTATTGGACCAAATATAACTCTTTTTTAGAATCGGGACATCAAAATTTACTTTCTGTAAATTTTTGGTATTTTTCCGATAAAGTTCATTTTTTTAATGAATAGTGTAAAATGTTGTATTTTAATTCAAATCCTCTTTTTAATCTAATTTATTAAGATGATTAGATAATCTTTTGAATTTGTTTTTAAGTGTAATTAGAATATATTTTTACCATTTAATCCAATAGTGGTCGTTGGAATTAATTTCACTTTGAAATCGGACTTAAACTAGTGTCAATCTTTTGATACTTATTGTTTCATAAAAACACGCTCTTTGTCATGACAACGGGAATTAATTATTAAATTAATTAATGTGACTTATATGTTTTGAATTTTATAAAATAGACTTCCTTTTTGAATTCGGAATATCAAATATAGCTTAGGGTGAATTTTTGGTATTTTTCTGAAAAACTTCAACTTTTGATGAATAGTGAAACCACTAAGTGGTACTTATAAAAACTGATTTTTCGTTTAAATGAAATTTTACCACTTCTGTGTTTTGAATTTAAAAAATCCTACATACATGGTTTTAATTAAGAAGTAAAATTTGGTTCAATGGGATTAAAATAATATTTTAGTGAATAGTAACTTATTAAGTTTTTAATCGCGATTAGAGGTAATTAGTGTAGTTTAAGGTAAAAATAATGTTTTAATAATATGAAATGAGCTTGACACATGTCCTACCCTCATTTTATATGTCATGGCCGACCAATAAAATCCATGAGTCAACTTGGGGACCCCATAAAGCCACTTTGGTTGGGAAATGACATAAATAACTTTTTATTTAATGTTAAAGTAAAAATGACACAAACATGAGATGTTTTACTAAAACATTTTTTACATGGGGTTATACAAGTCATATTTTTTACTATAAATATTCATTAGAAATATAAAAAGATTTCCTACATCATGATTTTTTTTTTAATTTTTAGACATTAAATAAATTAAATTATTTATGACATCATGATGATGCAGCGATTACCTCATTAATAATGGATTTAAATAAAATGGAAAGATAATGTAAAATCTAAGACCTACACATGGCCAAAACCTATTGGATGGGTGGATTTCGAACACTTATCACCTTATCCTCGAATCATATCAATGTGGGACCTCTTAAATCCGAATACCATTTTAAAATAAAGTGACTTTTCTTTACCTTCCAAAAGTGTCCCTCCTCTCCTCTTATAAAAGGCCACCACCTCTACCACCTTACCCACACTTCCAAAGCCTTTGGCTCGGCCAAAACCTGCCAATTTTGTCTCTCCACATACCTCTATTACTCCTTGAAGCCTCACTTTGGGAATAAGTCTTCCCAATGAAGCCTTTGAGATCAAACCAAAGGGAGTTACCCGATTTTAAGGTAATGTCTTCACTTGAGTCCTTTTGTTTTATTTTGCTTCTCCAACCCCCTAAACTATTTTTATTCATTTCTTTTGTAACAAATCTAGTATCATAAATATACTAGGATGTTGTTATAATAAGTATTCGAGCTACACTTACACACAACTACATCTAATGGTTAAAGAATATACTATTTCTGTGGATGGAAAATTTCGGCCTCCCGAAACGATGATTGTTCAACATTCTTTTAACACCTTCAAAGGTGGCCATTAAGATGACAATATATTTATATATGATATATAATATGTTTATGTTTTCCTTAAGCTTATGTATTTTTCATTTTGGGCATACCTTTATGGTTTCCTTTATGGGTAAACGTGATATCTTCATTTAAGGAAGTGCGGACTACCGCCCCTCAAAGTGATGTGATTCGTTAATGCCATATGTGGGGCGTGTAAAGGATGGATTTAACGTTATTATATATGATTTTATACTGGAATTATAATATAACTATATATAATTATTATTCCATTCCATAAAAATATGAAATAGAAATGAAAGTAGCGTTCATGCGTACGTACGGCTTACCGTCTCCATGAACAGTGCATTTCATTTCTTATCCCCAAATGTAATGTACTATTATAATTACATGTATATAATGGATATATATGATGAATGATACATCTAAATGATGAATATAATTCTGGAATTAAAATATACATACCTCTCATTTAGTTTTAATTCCATTAATATGACAAAGAAATGAAAGTAGCATTCTTGCCTACGTACGGCTTACCGTCTCCATGAATGGTGCATTACATTTCTTACCTATAAATGATTATGTAATATTATAAATACATGTATATGCTGGATATATATGATATATATGATATCCAAATCAGGAATGTCATTCTGGATATAAATAACCTTTGACCTCACGAACAACATGTAATTGTAAGAAGTCCACTTTCGATTTAAGAACCAAATATCGACAAAACAAACATTATTAACTTAAATGGTTACATAATGTTTATAACATGGAAATAAGTGATATAAAAGGAATAATAAGCTTGAAAAATGTTCTTAAGAAATTAGAAATTAACTCAAGTTTATTATTCAGTACGTTAAAGAACGATCGAGTCAAGTCAGACCCGAGGTAAGGGACTTCGTCTCAATCTCCTTTCATTGAGGCATATTTCATTTTATACACAACTTTCTTTTATACGGTGTATAAACCCCTTTTACTTTTACTTTTATACAAAAGGAATCTTTTTCTACGAAGCGTTTTACTAAATGACAAAAAGTATTGTTTTTTATATTGGTACTTGGACATTTAATGGGTGGTTATGTGATAAACCATATGACGGGTGGTGCCGTGAATACTAGGATGGGTGGTTACGTTATAACCTCCAATGCATTGGTTATGGAAGTCGGTCGTATGGCTATTCCATTAAGTATGTATGGAAGTCGTCTGTATGGCTATTCCATTAATTATGTATGGAAGTCGGCCGTATGGCTATTCCATTAAGTGATATGAGTAGAAGTTGACCGTATGGTTATTCCATTTAAGTATGTTTATGTCCCAAGTTACCTTTATATGTTATGTGATCTTTATATGGGTTTTATGGTAATCTTTTGGTTATAAAAGGGTAAGTAATGATCTTTTATTTTAGTAAAGAGTTTTTACTACTTCATAAAGGTGAAAAGTATTACTTCGATAAAGTATACATAGTTTACTTATTGTTTTGATACGCTAACTGTTTTCATTCTTTTTTTATCTCTTACTGAGCTTTTTATGCTCACCTTAAGTTTTTTTGAAATGTTTTTCACAGGACTTAATGTGAAATAGGGTCAAGGATGGGATCAAGGGAAAGTCATGCTATATAAAACATAGAACTAGACATGTCTCTTTTTAAGAGTTTTTTTTATTCTATGGAAACTTGGTAGAAGTGTCTACTTTGTAATCTTTTGAGATGTAATTGTTATGTTCTAATTCTCTAAAACTCTAAACCTGAAAAGATCCTCAATGTGAATTATTAATTTAATTCAATATTATGTAAGGTTTAAGGCTGGGGCCTTATATTATCTGTAACATCCCAAGTAAGTAAAGAATTATGTATTTTCATATCTATGTATATTTATGAATTAGATAGTGTTTTAAGAGGCTTAAAATGAGAATAAATCCAATATTAAGCATAGAATTCTCTAATACTTTTAAAATATTGTTTTACCGCCTTTTGATGGAAAACCATTTTTAAATCAAACTTTTGACAATTTTATAAGCTCTATTTGTAAAAATAAACTTATTCATTATAATTGGGACATTGAAATTTACTTTGGATAAATGTTTGGTATTTTTCTGACAATGTTCATTTTTTTAATCAATAGTGAAAAATATTGCATTTTACTTCAAAACTGCTTTTTCATCTAATTTAATTATATAGATAGATTAACTTTTTAATTGGATTTAAAGTGTAAATATAAAATATGTTTTCCATTTAATCCAATGGTTTTAATTATAATTAGTTTCACTTTGGAATTGGGCATAAACAAGTGTCAAACTTTTCATAGATATTGTTTCAAAAAAACCCGCTATTTGTTTTGACAACGAGAATTATTTTTAAATTAATTATTGCAATTTATATGTTTGTAATTTGGTAAAATGGATTACATATTTGGAATCATAAGGTCCAAATAATTTAATTAAGACTCTTTTGTTTTTGGACATTATGAATAGTAACGACGGTAATTATCTTTAATTATCGTGATTAATTAGTAATCAGGTAGTTAAGGATAATAAAATAACATCATAATAATAAAAAATGACCCCAACATGTGTCCTAATGCTATGGGTTGTGTCGTGGAAGACCATGGGATTCCTTGTTCCAAACATAGGGACCCCATGGAATCACTTTTGGGTGATAGTGACACTTTATCATTTTATTTTTAAAGAAAGGAGAATATCACAAAAGTATTTAACACCTAAGTAAAACAATTTTAATTTTGTCTGCATAAATTATCTCTTGGACTATAAATAGTCATTGGAAATATAATACTATTTCCTATATCATAGTAATTTTTTTTATAATTTCTATATATTAAATAAATTAAATTGTTTATGACACCATGATGATGCAGCGATTACCTCATTAATGAACGATTTAAATAAAATAAAAAGATAATGTAAAATCTAAGACATAAACTTGTCAAAAACCTATTGGATGAGTATATTTAGAATCCTTATCACCTTATACTATAAATATATCAATGTGGGACCTTTAAAATCCAAAACTCATTTTAATATAAAGTATCATTTCTTGACTTTCCAAGAGTGCCCCTCATCCCTCTTATAAAAGGCCCCCACCTCTACCACCTTACCCACACCTCTAAAGCCATTGGATCAGCCAAGATCTGCTCATTTTATCTCTCCGTATCCCTATATTCATCCTAGAAGCCTTACCTTAGGCAGAAAGATCTTCAAGAAACCTTTTTGGTTCAAACCAAGAGGAGTTACCCAATTTAAAGGTAATGTCTTCACTTGTGTTCTTTTGTTTTATTTTGCTTCTCCAACCCCCTAAACTCTTTTTATTCCTTTATTTTGTAACAAAAACAGTATATCAAATATACTAGGATTTTTTTATGTTAAGTATTAGAGCTAAACTTACACACACCTTCGTCTAATGGTTAAAGAACATACTGTGTCTGTGGATGGCGAATTCCTGCCTCATGAAACGATGATTGTTAAATCTTCTTTTAACACCTTTCATGGTGGACATTAAGATGTCACTCTATTTATATATAATATATATTATGTTTATGTTTTCCTTATTCTCCTGTATTTTTCATTTATGCCATACCTTTATGGTTTCCATTATGGGTAAACGCGATATCTTCATTTTAGGAAGTGCGGACTACCGCCCCCTCAAAGTGATTCGATTCGTTAATGCCATATGTGGGACCTATAAAGGATGGAGTTAATGATATTATATATGATATTATACTGTAATTATAATATAACTTTATATCATTATGATTTCATTCCATTAAATACGAAATAGAAATGAAAGTACCGTTCATGCGTAAGTACGGCTTACCGTCTCCATGAACGGTGCATTTCATTTCTTACCTCTAAATGTTATGTAATATTATAAATGCATGAATATACTGGATATATATGATATATATGATATCTACATCATGAATATAATTCTGTATATAATGGATATTTTACCACGTGAACAACTTGTAATTATAAAGAGTTTATTTTTGACTCAAGTACCAATGATCCGCAAAACGACTGTTATTAACTTAAATAATTACATAGTGTTCATAACATGGTAATAAGTGATATAAAAGGAATAATGAAATTGAAAAATGTTCTTAAGAAAGTATAAATTAACTCTAGTTTATTATTCAGGAGATTAAAGAACGATCGAGTCAAGTCGGACACGAGGTAAGGGACTTCATCTCAATCTCCTTTCATTGAGGCATATTTTGTTTTATACACAACTTTATTTTATATGATGTATAAACCCCTTTGACGTTTATGTTTATTCAAAAGGGATATTTTTATATGAAGCGTTTTACTAAACTACAAAATGGAATGTTTTTGTCGTACGTATGTGGCGACAATGACTTCTTCACCACCGTGACCATTATTTGAGTTTCAGCTTCCTCTAAAAGCCATAAATTTTTTTCAAATGAAAAATAAATACCATGTTTTACTTTTCTTTTATTTTGGTATTGAAAATGGTTTTGATAATTTTTTTTCTATATCAATTTTTTATTGATATCTTGTGATTGAAATGTGGAAATTTTATGTTTCCTTTATGCATGTTTTATGTGATACGATTATGTTATGGTTCTTGGGTATTTTTTATGAAGATGGGTGGTTCTGTGATAAACTAAGGGTGGGTGAGCCTGATATATCTCTCCAATGCATTGGGTAACATGAAGGAGTTAAAAGCTAAGGTTTCTCCGAAGATATTCAGGGAATATACTGTGATGGGTATTCCAAACATAACCATGAGGGTTACTCCCTATGTAAGAATGTTATGAATGCCTCAAGTTACCTTTATGTCTTATGATTTATATGAGTTATTCATGTTTTTATGAGGTATGTTAAGGTACTTATGTTTTATGAGTAAAGTATGATATCATTTATTCTTATGTATACATGGACTAATGTTTTCATTCTGTATTTTTTATATACCTTACTGAGCTTTTTATACTCATCCCAAGTTTTTGAAATTTTTTTCATAGGTCAAGGGAAAGGTACATGATGTGATGACAGTGTCAAAGAAGTTTTAAGAAATAATACATGTTTTGTTTTAAATATGTTTCCTTTGATGGGAAAAGTGAATTTTGTCTTTAATGTAACCACCTTGTTTAAATGTGGAATTTAATGCATGATTTATGATCTAATTCTCTAAAACTCTAAACCTAAAAAGATTCTCAATGTGTGATCTTATAATAACTCAAGATTAAGTAAAGTTTAAGGCTGGGGCCTTATAGTTGGTATCAAAAGTCAGTTTAGATAACTTTAGGAGTTATAATTCTATTAAATGATTATCCAAAAATATTTTTTTATGGTCAAATTGAAATGATATAGAATTTTAAGATTACCATGTTGCTACATATAATACGTGTTTGTTAAGAACGGTTTTCTGCAGATGAAATAGGGAAGAAGTGCTAGGAAGGAATACAGAAGGAAATGACCTTTCGAATCAGCATCCTAAGATGATCAGAATTAGAACTAAACAGTTTGTTGCAGTAATGGCACAGTTGACTCAAGCGATAAATGGTGGTGGTATCCATGCACGAGATCAGCTAGATCAACCGCAGAGGAACATGTCAGTGGTGGAACATTTCATGAGGAAATATCCCCCATCATTCAGAGGATCATCTGACCATGTTCTAGCTGAAGAGTGGATTAAAGCACTGGAGAATATTTTCTATTTCTTGGGGTTTTCAGATAATCAAAAGGTTAGTCTTGTTGTTTACCATTTGGAGGGTGAAGAAGATCAGTGGTGGTCGATGGTTACAAATATCAGGGATGCTTATGAGATTGATTCTCTCAACTGGGATGAATTCAAAGGTATGTTTCTCAAGAAGTATTTTCCTAAGGTTGTTCGACTTAGGATGGAAAAAAAATTCTTGGAATTGAGGCAAGAGGACGACTCAGTGGCTACTTATGAAGAAAGGTTCACTCGATTGGCAAGGTATGCTCCAAATTTTATCCGAGACTTTGATAGTAAAATCAATCATTTTTACTCAGGATTAAAGCCAAAATATTGAAGGGCTTTAGATTCTCGTGAGTTTAAGAGTTATTAAAATCTTGTTCGATGTGCTGAGAAGGTGGAAATGGAGTTTGCTGATGATCAAGCGTTCTATAACAACCAACAGAAGAAGAGACCGCGGTGGTAGGAGAAAGGGAAGAATCCTTCAAAAAGGTCTGATGGTAAGAAAACTAAGTTTCTAGTTTGTGATAAATGTGGTAAAAGGAATGTTGGGGAATGTCTTCTGAATTATGGAAAGTGCTACTGATGTGGTAATATGGGACATAAGGCTCATGATTTCACTGAAAAAGATCAAGGTGATGGTAATACCAAATTTTATTTACAGTTAATGACATTTTTCAAGTGCAATGAGATGGGTCATTATGCAAACGAGTGTTCGCAAAAGAGCTCAAATGATGGGAAGCAGTCATAATACAAGAAAAAAAGGAGTGGTGAAATACTTTGCAACTACTTCAGCAGATGTTGGGCCATAAAATGAAGTGGTATTAGGTACTTTTTTGTTTTCTCAGATTATGCCAGTGTGTTGTTTGATTCAGGGTCTACACATTCTTTCATCTCTGAAAACTTTTCTAGTAAATTGGGAATTCCATCTCAAGAAATGACTCCTGAACTTGTGGTAAAACCAACTGGGGGAAATGTTGAGGCAAAAATAATTTATAAGAGTCTTCCTATCCTTATCCGTGGAAATAACCTACTTTCAAACCATATTGTTTTTCCTCTAGTAGAGTTTGATGTTATCTTGGGTATGGATTGGCTCTCTGTTTACCATGCTAAGATTTATTGTAGAGCTAAAGAATTTTCTTTTCAGAAATACTTTTAGTTTGTTTACAAGAATGAACCCTTACTATTGATAACATATCAAGAGGCTGAGAAACTTTTAAAAGATGGAAATTAATGTTACCTTGCACATATTGTTGAAAACAAAGGAATCATTCATATTAATTATGTGCCAGTGGTAAATGAGTATCCTGATGTTTTTCCTGATGAGTTTCTTGGAATAATACCAGATCGGTATGTTGAATTTACTTTTGACTTAGTTTCGTATGCTAAGCCAATTTGAAAACCCCCTTTTCGAATGGCTCAAATTTAACTTTTAGAGTTGAAGGATCAATTTCAAGATTTATTAGAGAAAGGTTTCATTCAACCTAGAACATCACCATGTGGTTCTCCTGTCTTATTTGTTAAAAATAAAGATGGTTCAATGAGACTTTTCATTGATTATAGAGCCTTTAATAACATCACTATTAAGAACAAATATCCTTTGCCTCATATTGATGATTTGTTTGATCAGCTCCAGGGAGCTCAGTATTTTTCAAAGATTGACCTGAGATCGGGGTACCATCAGTTGAAGGTAAAGGAAGAAGATGTTCCAAAGACCGTGTTTCGTACAAGATATGGCCATCATGAATTTGTAGTAATGTTTTTTGGGCTAACCAATGTACCTGCTGTATTCAAGGACCTTATGAATAGAATTTTCCATGAGTTCTTGGATAAGTTTTTTGTTGTTTTCATTGATGATATTTTGGTGTTTTCTAAAATTAAAGAGGAGCATGAAAGTCATTTAAGGGTTATTTTGAAAACCTTAAAAGAAAATAAATTGTATGGGAAATTCAGAAAGTGTGAGTTTTGGTTGCAAAAAATTTCTTTCTTTGGTCATATTGTTTCTAAAGATGGGATAACTGTTGATCCTGTAAAAAACGTTTTTGAAGAATGGCCAAGACCCACAAATGTAACTGAGATTCATAGTTTTCTTGGTTTGGCAGACTATTACCGAAGTTTTGTTAGAAATTTTTCATGGTTATCTAGTCCAATGACTAAGCTAACTCGGATGGGTGTTAAGTTTATCTGGACAAAAGAATGTGATGATTGTTTTCAGGAATTGAAAAGAAGATTGGTGAATGCTCCAGTTTTGGCACTACCTTCCAGGAATGGTGAGTTTTTTATCTATAGTGATGCTTCATTGAAAGGACTTGGTTGCCTCCTAATGCAGAATGATCAGGTAATTGCTTATGCTTCACGTCAGTTGAAAACTCATGAGGTAAATTACCCTACACATGATTTGGAATTAGCTGCTATTGTTTTCGCTTTAAAAATATGGAGGCATCATTTGTATGGTGTAAAGTGTGAAATATGTACTAATCACAAAATTTTAAAGTATATATTCACTCAGAAAGAATTGAACATGAGATAGAGGAGATGGCTGGAATTAATCAAGGATTATGATTGTAAAATTCATTACCATCCAGGAAATGAAAATAAAGTGGCTGATGATTTGAGTCAAAAAAGTAATTCCTCATTAACCATGTTACGTTTGGAAAGTGATCTTTTGGTTAAGGATTTGATGAACATTGGCATAGAAGTTGTTGGTGCAGGATGTTCTTCTGTTTTGTTTTAGGTATTAGTGAAATCTTCTCTATCAGACAGAATTAAGAAAGCACAGAAGCAAGACAGTGAGTTGTAGAAAAAGGTAGAGCCGGTTCATAAGGGTAACTTTCCTGAATTAAACATTGATAATAATTGTGTTTTGAGATTTTGGAAGAGATTTTGTTTGTCGTGTGATTCATAATTGAAGATGGAGTTGTTATGTGAAGCTCATAGTTCTCCATTTTCAGTTCATCCAAGCAGTACTAAGATGTATAGAGATCTTCGAGAGTATTACTGGTGGGATGGAATGAAAAAGAGATATTGTTGATTTTACTATGAAGTGTTTGACTTGTCAACAGGTTAAAGCAGAGCGGCAGTTACCGAAGGGGATGCTTCAACCTTTACCAATACCAGAGTGTAAATGGGAGAATATATCCATGGACTTCGTTATGGGATTTCCAAAGACACCTCGAGGTAACAATGCAATCTTGGTTATTGTTGATCGCTTGACTAAATCTGCTCATTTCCTTGCTATACGAGATACTTTTTCCCTATATCAACTTTCTCGTTTATATCTTAAATAGATATTCAGGTTACATGGAGTTCCCATCTCCATTGTATCTGATCGTGATCCTAGGTTTACTTCTAACTTTTGGAAATGCCTTTAGAAGTCGTCGGGTACTGAATTAAATTTTTGTATAGCTTTTCATCCTCAATCAGATGGGCAGTCAGAACGAAAAATTCAGACATTGGAGGATATGCTACATGCTTGTTCGATGGATTATCAGGGAATTTGGGACCAATATCTTTCTTTGGTTGAGTTTTTATATAATAACAGTTTTCATTCTAGTATACAGATGGCACCATTTGAGGCCTTATATGGGAAGCGGTGTCGAACTCCAGCTTTTTGGGATGAAGTGGGTGAAAGGAAGTTGATGGGACCAAAATTGGTAGAAGAGTTGGAAGAAAAATTTTATCTTATACAGAAACACATGAGAACAGCTCAGAGCAGGCATAAAAGTTATGCGGACAACAGGGGGAAGGATCTCTCTTTTGAGGTAGGTGATCATGTCTTCCTCAAAGTTTCACCATGGAAAAGTGTCGTGCGATTTGGTAATAAAGGAAAGTTGAGTCCAAGGTTCATTAGACCATATGAAATTCTGGAGAGAGTTGGATCAGTTGCATATCGAGTGGCTTTACCTTTGAGTTTATCTCAGGTACACAATGTTTTTCATGTTTCAATGTTAAGGAAGTACATGTCAGATCCATCTCATGTTTTGAGTCTAGAGGTAGTTCAGCTGGAAGAGAATCTATCTTATGAGGAACAACCAGTACAGATTCTTGACCACAAGGAGCAAGTGTTATGGAATAAGGTGATTCATCAAGTAAAGGTTTTGTGCAAAAACCACATGATTGAAGAGGCAACATGGGAATCTGAAAATGCAATGATGGATAAATACCCCCACTTATTCAATAAGTAAATAAATTGCGGGGACGTAATTTTTAAATGGGGGAAGGATGTAACATACCAAGTAAGTAAAGAATTATGTATTTTCATATCTATGTCTATTTATGAATTAGATAGTGTTTTAATAGGCTTAAAATGAGAATAAATCCATTCTTAAGCATAAAATTCTCTAATATTTTTAAAAGATTGTTTTACCGCCTTTTGATGGAAAACCATTTTTAAATAAAACTTTTGAAACTTTTATAAGCTCTATTTTTCAAAATAAACTTATTCATTATAATTGGTACATTGAAATTTACTTTGGATAAATTTTTGGTATTTTTCTGACAATGTTCATTTTTTAATGAATAGTGAAAAATACTGCATTTTACTTCAAAACTGGTTTTTCATCTAATTTAATTATATGGATAGATTAACTTTTTAATTTGTTTTAAAGTGTAAATAGAAAATATTTTTACCATTTAATCCAATGGTGGTCATTATAATTAATTTCACTTTGGAATTGGGCATAAACTACTGCCAAACTTTTCATAGATATTGTTTCAAAAAAACCCACTATTTGTTTTGACAACGGGAATTATTTTTAAATTAATTATTGAAATGTATGTGTTTGTAATTTTGTAAAATTTATTCCATATTTGGAATCATAAGGTCCAAATTATGTAATTAATACTCTTTTGTTTTTGGACATTATGAATAGTAACGGTGGTAATTATCCTTAATTATCGTGATTAATTAGTAATTGGGTAGTTAAGGATAATAAAATAATATCATAATAATAACAAATGACCCCAACATGTGTTATAATGCTACTGGTTGTGTCATGGACGACCATGGGATGCCTTGTTCCAAACTTAGGGACCTCTTAGAATCACTTTTGTGTGATAGTGACACTTTATCATTTTATTTTTAAAGAAAGTAGAATATCACAAAAGTATGTGACACCTAAGTAAAACAATTTTAATTTTCTCTAAATAAATTATATCTTGGACTATAAATAGTCATTGTAAAGATGAAAATATTTCCTACATCATCGTATATTATTTATATTTTTTAGACATTAAATAAATTAAATCTTTTATGACGCCATAATGATGCAGCGATTACCTCATTAACGAACGATTTAAATAAAATAAAAATATAATGTAAAATCTAAGACTTAAACTTGTAAAAAACCTATTGGATGAGTATATTTATAACCCTTATCACCTTATCCTAGAACTATATCAATTTGGTACCTTTAAAATCCGAAACTCATTTTAATATAAAGTAACATTTCTTGACTTTCCAAGAGTGCCCCTCCTCCCTCTTATAAAAGGCCCCCACCTCTACCACCTTACCCACACCTATCAAGACATTGTATCAGTCAATCTCTGCTCATTTTATCTCTCCACATCCCTATATTAATCCTAGAAGCCTTACCTTAGGCATAAATCTCTTCAAGGAACCCTTTTAGTTCAAACCAAGAGGAGTTGCCCGATTTAAAGGTAATGTCTTCACTTATGTTCTTTTGTTTTATTTTGCTTCTCCAACCCCTTAAACTCTTTTTATTACTTTATTTTGTAACAAAACCAGTATATTCAATATACTAGGATTTTTTTTATGTGAATTATTCGAGCTACACTAACACACACCTTCGTATAATGGTTAAAGAACACACTGTTTCTGTGGATGGTAAATTTCTGCCTCACGAAACGATGATTGTTCAATCTTCTTTTAACACCTTTCATGGTGGCCATTAATATGTCACTATATTTATATATGATATATATTATGTTTATATTTTCCTTATGCTTCTTTATTTTTCATTTATGGAATACCTTTATGGTTTCCATTATGGGTAAACGCAATATCTTCATTTTAGGAAGTGCGGACTACCACCCCCTTAAAGTGATTTGATTCGTTAATTCCATATGTGGGATGTATAAAGGATGGCGTTAATGATATTATATATTATATTATAATGGAATTATAATATACCTTTATATCATTATGATTTCATTCCATTAAATACGAAATAGAAATGAAAGTAGTGTTCATGCGTACGTACGGCTTACCGTCTCCATGAACGGTGCATTTCATTTCTTACCTATAAATGTTATGTAATGTTATAAATGCTTGCATATACTGGATATATATGATATATATGATATCTAAATCATGAATATAATTCTGGATATAATGGATATTTTACCACATGAACAACTTGAAATTATAAGGAGTTTATTTTTGACTCAAGTACTAATGATCGACAAAACAGCCGTTATTAACTTAAATAATTACATAGTATTCATGACATGGTAATAAGTGATATAAAAGGAAAAATGAACTTGAAAAGGTTCTTAAGAAAGTATAAATTAACTCTAGTTTATTATTAAGGAGATTAAAGAACGATTGAGTCAAGTCGGACACGAGGTAAGGGACTTCATCTCAATCTCCTTTCATTGAGGCATATTTTGTTTTATACACAACATTCTTTTATATGGTGTATAAAACCCTTTGAATTTTAAGTTTATTCTAAAGGAATCTTTTTATATGAATCATTTTTCTAAACAACAAAAGGTAATGTTTTTTTCGTACGTATGCGGTGACAACGACTTCTCCGCCGCCGTGACCATTATTTGAGTTCCAGCTTCCTCTACAAGCCATAACTTTTTTTAAATGAAAAATAAATACCATGTTTTAATTTTATTTTATTTTGGTATTGAAAATGGTTTTGAAAATTTTTTTATTATATCAATTTGTTATTTATATCTTGTGAACGAAATGTGGAAATGTTATGTTTCCTTTATGCATGTTTTATGTGATAAGATTATGTTATGGTTCTTAGGAATTGTTTATGAAGATGGATGGTTCCGTGATATACTAAGGGGGGGTGAGCCCGATATAGCTCTCCAAGGAATTGGGTAATATGAAGGAGTTAAACTCTGAGATTTCTCTAAAGAGATTTATGGAATATACTGTGATGTGTGTTCCAAACGTAATGATTAGGGTTACTCCCTACGTAAGAATGTTATGAATGCCTCAAGTTACCTTTATGTCTTATGATTTCTATGAGTTATTCATTTTTTCATGAGGTATGTTAAATTGTTTATGTTTTATGAGTAAATTGTGATATCATTGATTCTTATGTATACATGGACTAATTTTTTCATTCTGTATTTTTTATATACCTTACTGAGCTTTTTTATGCTCATCCCATTTTTTTGAAATGTTTTTCACAGGTCAAGGGAAAGGTACATGATGTGATGATAGTTTCAAGGAAGTGTCAAGAAATAATACATTTTTTTTAAATATGTTTCCTTTGATGGGAAAAGTGAATTTTGTCTTTAATGTAACCACCTTTTTTAAATTTGGAATGTAATGCATGATTTATGATCTAATTCCCTAAAACTCTAAACCTGAAAAGATCCTCAATGTGTAATCTTGTAATAACTCAAGATTAAGTAATTTTTAAGACTGGGGATTTATATCATATCTTCTAGGTTAAATAATCTCCCATTTTTTAGGTTTTTGGCATGATAAAAATGTGGTTATGATTGAATATTTTCAAAAAATTACCGGTGTGCCACCACTTCACTTATAAAAGGACACCCCCTCTGCTCTCCATTTCACACATTCACACTCTTTTAGATATTAAAAAATCAGCCCAAATAACTAAAAAAATTATCTCCCCCATCCTAGAAGCCTTATTTTGGGTATAAATAAAACCTAGTAAGGCATTTGTGAAAACCTAAGGAGGATACACGAAGAAGAGTTAGTGTTCATTAATGATCAAATTTATTTTATTTATTCCTCCACCCCTCTCAATTCTTATTAAACCATGTAAATATAATAACCTCAATATATTCCATATACTAATATGTTTTTATTTTTAATTTAATGACCTACAACCATCCCATCTTCCATAAAATGGGTTATGAAATCATCATTCGTGTGTACAACGGACTACCGCCTCATGAACTGATGTCATTCATTTTGCCATTACCACCTATCCAAGTTGTGTAATATGATTCCTATAATATACATATATATATAAAAATGATATTTATAATATAATTATACATATGTATTGATTATATCATATATAATATTTTACTTTACATTTTATAGGGGATACGATAATGTCTCTCGTGTGTCTGGTGGACTATTGCCTCTCAAAGTGATGTGATTCGTCTTTCACTAATGCTTTAAATGGAATATAATAAGGATAAAGTTAATGAATACATATAAAAAACATGAAATAATTATGATATTCATGAAATATTTATAATTATGAAAATATAACATATCATTTTTTCACAATAAAAAATAACAACATCATTCATGTAAGTTTGGAGTACAGCCTTCAAGAAGCGACGTGACTCTCTTTTCATCACCACACCACATGGATTATATATATAAGTATATTTAAATAAACAATATGGTATATATGAAATTATGATCATTATGGAAATATAAATTATTACTTACCTCCTTTCCATAATGATCGCTGAAAATGGAAATTTTACTCATGCGTATGTACAACCTACCCTCTCTATGATTGTAACATAGACCATTCTTCATAACCATTTTTCATTATTAGTTTTAAAATTAATATTGGAGTAAAAATATTATAATTATTTCATTATTATTATTATATTTATGATATAACTATATAATATGTTCAAAAATGGATCTTTCATGATGAAAAACACCTGAGAAAACTAGGCAATTAACACCTAAAACAATGAAAATAATGAATGATTATTAAAGAATATGTGATAAGGTGTTATAAAAGGATCACATATAATATTATAAATATTAATATTGTTCTATAATAATTTAATAACATTTTTATAACCATTATATATGATATTAAATCATGGTCAACCTAAAGGATGTGTGAGGTAAGGAATTCCATCCCAATTGCATTTCATTGATGCATATTATAAGGTTATACACATAATTTCTTTTATATGGTTTATATAGTACACCATTCACATATTATATCATGATTAATTAATAATTCACGTATTTTAAGTTTCAATTTTAATTATTTCATTCAAGAGCGTTTGAAATGAAAATTACCAAATTGTAAAGAATTATTGAACTCAATTTCTTTTCATAAGGTTACACTACATTTTTGTTTTCATTGATATTTTAAGATTATGTGTATAATAACTTTTAATTATATTATTTTTTATTTCCAATTTATTTATGTGTATTTATAGTTGATACACATAATCTAATCTTTTTTTAATTCTTTTTTCAACGTTATGGTCATTGTATGGGTTTATTTCACAATCACAATCTAATCGAGATTGTTTAACCTTGAATTTTAGTTAGGGTAAATTATTTGATGATTTGTAAATAAAACCATTTAGTTTTCTCATCCTTTGGATATTAATGATATTTTCAAGTAATGTTACAATTTTTTTCAACCCTTTGGTACTTATAATAACTGATAAAAAGGTTTCAACAAAACCTAAATTTATTTCTCTCTTCAGCCGAAAATCTGATTTCTTTCAAAACCGTGTTTTCTAAAAATATTATCCAAAATGTGTTTAACCTTTTCAAAATGATTTATTAAAAATATTTTCAATAATTATGTATTTAAAAAATCAAAGTAATCTTCTTCTTATTTTCCTAATATGGAACTTTTCTAACCTTTTCTCCATGTAAAGGGAATTTCCTTTTTAAATTTGAAGGATGTGAAGAATTACCTACTGAAATGATAGTTATTAATTCGAAACCTCCTTTTCATGTTTACAAGGTTATGTTTAAAGAAAAAAAATCATAATATTTTGTAAATTCTTAGTTTTCTAAAATTTATTTCCAAAGAAAAATATTTTCAAAATTTTTTATGTTTTTAAAAGTGGTTTTTAAAATGTAAATGATATTTTATTCACGAATGTTTTTAAATATATTTTATAGTATTTATATTAATCAATGTAAAAAACCATATATTTTACATATACTCTACTAGGTATATGTTTTATTAATATTATCCCTATTCTTCCTCTAGATGGTTTATGATTATTTTGACCAACAATAGTTTTGATATTTACTTCCTTGATTCATTCTTATAGTCAATAGCATTCCATTGAAATGTTCACTTTTCTATGAAAATTGGAAATTAAATTTCCCCTAAATATCCTTACTATTTATCATGGATACTTTTATTTTTTAAACCATATAGAATTTCTAAATATAGTGTTCTATATTGAAATTCATTTATCCATATAGGGAATATTGATAAATCTATAATTTTTACTCAATATGGATATTTGATGATAAGTCACATTAATTATGAATTAAATAAATTATTATATATATGAGGAATAATTTAGAAATTAAATAAATGGGTGGGGTCGGTTATAGATAACCCCTCAATGCGTCGGTATTCTCATGGGACGAATCGGTTGGGTAGCCTTAGTTAAATGGATTTTTACCCATCAGTTTTAAACTATTTTGACGATATATCTTGAAGGTAAATTAATCATGTGCCAAAGAAATAACTTCCAATAATTAAGAATTTATTTCATTCAGAATTATGTTATTATTATCCATGATATTTTCACATATATATTATCTTTGGATGTATTTAATTCTCACTTTACTGTTTAAATATCATGTGTGTTTAGTAATTTACCTTTCCATATTTATTGTGCCTTATCCAATTATGATTTTCATGTTATTGATTTAATGGATTTTTTTCAATTATTTAATTTTCCATATTTATCATTATACATGATATTTTCACAAAGATAATATCTCTAGATAAATTTCATTCTCATTTTATTAATTAAATGGCATGTTTGTTCAGTTATTTATCTTTTCATATTTATTAATATCTGTGATATTTTTACCATGATATTATCTCTAGAATAATTTAATTCTCAGTTTATTTATTAAGTGGAATGTGTGATCCGTTATTTACCTTTCCATGTTGATTATTATTATTAATTCATGATTTCTTCCATTTTACTTAACCCTTACTGATTATTTGATCTTACCCTTATTTTTTTATTTTCCCAGGAATCTATGAAGTGTACGATGATTGATGTTTCAGGATATACTATATGGAATAATGTTAATCTGGGGAAAAAATTATGTTGCAATTTGTGTTTTCAAATGTAATTTGGGACTCAAGTATGTATCCAGTTTACTAATACTACTAAACTATTCAGCCTTTTAGGATTAAATATCTTGTATCTCATGCCAATGTAATAAAGAAGACACTAGATTTGGGCTACTGAGTTCAAAGTCACTTTAGTTGGTATTAGAGGAAGTTTAGTAAAATCCTTAGAAATTGGATTTAGGAAAATATATATTTGGGAACATAACCATTTTATGGAATTTGAGGATAAGTGTAGAATAAAATCTTAAAGTTATTTTATGGAATATATTATGTGGTTTTTCATTATAATACAACCATGTATGGATAATACAAGTGGATGTGGTTATAGAATAGATGTACCTAGGGTAAATAACTCTAAAAAGGGATCATTGGGAATGTCCTGATCATCATCGGGTGCATGAAAGTGGTCTTAACTATAAACCTGGATTAACAATCCTAGGGGTATATACATATGATGATTCACATTTTATATATAATCCAATATGAATTATTTTAAAATATGATGATAATGAATAATCTAGGTTAAACCAAAGGTGTCATTGATTAAAAAGAAGAGTTTCATGATCTAAACTTCCTATAAATGACAATATGGTTTTCCCACAATGATTATTCTTTCTCACACTAAATTTTTTTGTTTTAATCAATGGTTGTAACTCGATGGAATCATGTTAACATTGAATATGAAGGACAATATGATGGCTATGAGAAACCAAATAGGATGATGACTGGAGATAAAGATGTTATGATTTTTCCTAATCAGATTTCCCAAAATATGATTAACAGCATATACCTTAACCAACTCCCATACTCACAAAAGAAGATAAATATTGATTTATCTAATATCTCGAGCAATGGAGACCAGGGAGGAAAGAAGGCTCAATTTCCATCAGGTGAGAAATATGGAAATAGACACCCAAGAAAGTGTCTCAATGGAATGGTAAAATGATTTATGTGTGAAAAATAAGGGCATAATGCAATTAATTGTTGAGGAAAATGAAGAGTATGGTAGAAGGAAATAAATATAATCATATGGATCAATTTATTGTTCATTTTATTAAATATAGAGAACCTAGGGATTATCTGATTCAATTCCCTATTCTAAAGGATAAAACCTTCACTAAGGAAGGGACTATGTGGAAATAAAATGATTAAAGCATTTATATATTAATATTTAAGAATTAAATTGTAGAATTATTTTATCAATGGTATTTTGGTTATAAAAATCATGAAATATATATGGATTTTTTTAAATTTTAGAATAATATTTGTCTTCATTAACTTAAGAGTTTGGGATACCCTTATAAGTTTATGAATTTAAAGTTGATCATTAGTTAAAAATCATAAAAATCCATTTTGTTTTTCATGTAATTAGATTCTACCAAGATTAAAAATATTTTGAGAGAAATTTATGGTAATACATCCCATTGGAAATTATATGTTTTAGTGAAAATTTTATTTATGGAATAATGCCTTTAATTTTTATAGAAATATGATTAGAGGTATTGGTAACAATTAGAGTTGATAGGAACATTAATGACATTGTAAAAATAGTCAAATAAGATTTTTAGACCTTGTGAAAAAATAATTTGTATATAATCCTTAGTAAAAAATCTTATTTAATGATTAATTTTACTTCATGGATCTCTGTCATAATTTTTTGGGAACATTATCTAAATTGTATTAATGTAGTTTTAAATAAAGAAAAACTCGCAAGTTGGGTGACAGCCCATCATGTTCAGCAAGGTTATACAGTATGAACCCTTAACCAAAGGACAATAAAGAATTAGTACCTACCACTGGACTATGTGATATCCTAGTTAATATGTCACTAGTTAAACGACATGAAAAATAAATACTGATGTTGAACCAGTGGTGTTACTATTGAGGTTTAGAGATTAATGTCCAATATTAGATAACTTGTGATAAACATATTGGTTTTAGAAAATATTTAGAGACATATGTAATGAATTTTCACTCTTTTATGGATCTTACAATCCAATAATAGTTAATTTTAGTGCTTCATGAATAAAAAATCATTTATTAATATTCATTTATTGGAATAATTGTTGAATTGTAAATTTATTGAAGAAAAACCAAATGATTAAATTGTGATTATTAAATAAAAACATATCATGTAATTGTATTTTCCTATATTCTTGGACATTAAAATAATGCCTCATCATTAAGAAAATCATCTTAAAACAAAAAATGTATACTATTACATTCATATTTTATGAATCTGATGAACTTATAAATCATTAAAGATTTATGGTTTTTATTCCCTTCAATTTCCATTGATCTTTCTCTTGCTTGTGATAAATGTCCCTAATCATCCTCTATAATTATTTATACTTTTCTTCCATGTCCATTTTTCACTTGCTACCAATTTTCTTATACATAGAAACATAGTTTTGTGTTAATCTATATTACCTTTATACTTCCATATCTCTCTTATTAAGAGGATATTTTATTAAACCTTTTTACAATGTGGGTTTCTCAAAAATAATCTTCTCAAATTTTAAGCTCTGGATTTGTTGAGATCAAGTTTAAATTGGGAAAACAAAATTTATTTAATGTTGGGAGAATGTATCAACCTAAAATTATAAGATAAGAACATTGTATTCAAAATCAAGTATGACATGAAATGAAAATATTATATAAAAATATAATAACTTGAGACATTACAATATATTTATTTTAAGATAAATTAAATCACTTCAATAGCTTTCATCACACACAATGTTGAGTTCATTTTCATTATACACAACAATGAGTTTAGCTTGCACTATACGCAACACCGTGTTTAAATGAAATGTGACATATTATTAAAATATTATTATAAAAGTTATAACCTAGCCATTGGAATATTCGGTATGGGTAAAAATAACTAAATAATAAAAATTTTGGTCATTTATTATCTCGAAATAAAATAATAATCCAATAATAAATAAATGTTTTATGAAAAACTATATCTTTCTAAAAGAAGGTTTAGTCACACATTACATAAATAAGATAAAATTAATTTAAAAAAAATAGAAAATTTATTTGAAAAAATAAAATTAATTTTTGAAATCAGCATATCACAATTATATTTGGGTGAATATTTGGGATTTCTCTCAAAACTTTCATTTTTTACGAATAGTGAAGAATACTCAATTATAATTGAAAACTTTCAATTAATTTAAATAATTTTTAATGATAAATTATATTTTGAATTAGCTTTTAAGTAATTTTAGTTAAATTTAACATAAATTAATCCAATTTAGTTCACCAGATCAATTTTTATGTTGAATTATGATATGAAAAAATTTAAAATTTTGGATATTATCTCTTTAAAAATCCTCTTTCACATCACGTCTATGGGATAAATCTTAAATTAAATTTTTTTACCTCATATAATTGAATATGGAAAAATGGTTTCCATATTTGGAATAATAATAATTTATAATGTATAATAAGTCCAACTTAGTTTCTGAATAAAATTAATAGTAAAAATAATAAAAATTAATTATCACGATTAATGTAAAAATGGATTTATCAAGGGTTAAACTAAGAATATAAGGGTTAAAATGACCTAAAAACTTTTTCTAAACTCATTGTATGGCCATATTTCTAACATATCTCTTTTGGGTTCCATAATTTCCCCATTTTGGAGGATTTTTACATAATTAAAATGTGTGTATGATTGAATATTTTCAAGAAATTACAAGTGTGCAACTCACCTCACTTATAAAATGCCACACCCAATCCTCTATACTTCACTCCTTCAAACCCTTTATATTCAGAAAATACTTAAACAAATCACTTCCAAAATTCCCTACCCACATCCTATAATCCTTATTTTGTGAAAAAACAACATAGGAAGTCTTTGGTGAAAACCTACTAAGGATACCTGAAGAAGATTTAATGTTCTTCAATGAGCACTTTTATATACATTAAATAATTGTATTATGTATATAAGAACCATATGAAATGTTATATAATGATTAAATGATAATTCATGGTATTTTATGTTTCAATTTTAATTATTTCATCCAAGGGGATTTAACTTAAAATTTTCTAAGTGGTAAATAATTTCTTAACTCAATTTATTTTAATTGGATCACATTAATTATTTATATATTATAGGTACTTGGGTTTAAAATTACAATGAAACATAAAAATGAAACACACACAACCTGAAATGGAAGTTCATACCCCCTAAGGGATAACCCACCCATTTTTTGATGGCCTGAATTCCATGTGGACATGAAATCCATTACAAAGCATGTTGCTTAGGTACCCAGCACCTATAGATATTTTTTTCATGATCTGTAATGGGCGTAGATTTAATATATTTCTTTTCTTTCTTCAATTGGAAATTTATTTTCTTCAAAAAAAACATTTTTTCTAAAAAAAATTCAAAAATATTTTTAACCTTTTAAAAATGATACCTTGAAGATATTTTTACCCATTTTTTACTTTTAAAAAAATGTTTTCAAAGTAATATTATTGTATTTCTCTGATCAAGACACCTTTTTATCCTTTTTATTGTGAAAAAGGAATACCCTTTTAAAATTTTATAGAATGTGTGGAATTACCCACAAAAATGAGCATCATTACTTTAAATATTCGTTTACTATTTTATAAGGTTATTTTTAATGAAATTTTTTTTATTATTATTCTGTAAATTAATGGTTTTATAAAAGTGATTTTCAATTAAATTGATTTTCAAAATGTTTTATTTTTTAAAAAGTGATTTTCCAAATTTAAAAGGATATTTTCCTCAAGAATTTTTTTTAATGATCTTTTATGGTATTTATATTCATCAAAGAGAAAAAAAACTATATTTTACTCGTACTCTACTTGGGATATTTTGTATTGGTACCATAATTATTCCTCATCTAGATGGTTTATCATTATTTTGACCAGGATAGTATTAAAATTCACTTCCTCGATTCATTTTTTATGTCAATAACATTCCCTTGAAATTTTCACTTTTGTATGATCAATGGATATTAATTTCTTAAAAATATCTATATTATTTTTCATGTAGATGTTTATTTTAAAAACTGTATATAATTTATACATATGTTGTTCAATATTGAAATTTATTTTTCCATCTAGTTAGATATTGATAAATATATATTCTTTACTCAATATATATATTTGATGATAAGGAAAAAATTTATGAATTAAATTTATTATTAGATATGTGGGGAATTATTTGGACATTAAAGACATGACTGAGAACAGGTTATAGATAGTCCCTTAATGCATCAATTGAATCATGGGATGAATAATATTTATAGCCTTAGTTAAATGGGTTTTTACCCATTAGTTTTAAATTTTCTTGAGGATAGATCTTGATGGTAGAGGTATCATGTTCCTGAGACATGATTCCCTATAAATAAGAATTTCCTTCAGTCGAAATCTAGTTATTTTTATCCTTGATATTTTTCAATGTTATAATATCTAGAAGAAGAGAATTCTTAAATTATTGATTAAATGGAAAGTTTGTTAATTTATTTATCTTTCCATATTTTTTATACATTATCTAGTTATTATAGTTATGTTATTGATTAAATATAATGTGTTTTATATTATTTACCTTTCCATATTGATTATTTTCCAGGATATTTTTTCAATGATATTATCTCTGGATGAATTTAATTCTCATTTTATTTATTAAATAGAATGTGTGTTTAGTTATTTAACTTTCTATATTGATTATTATAAATTATATTTAACTAATTTTATTATCTCTATATGCATCTCATTCTCATTTTATTGATTAATTGGCACGTATATTCAATTATTTACCTTTCCATATTGACTATTCTTATTGATTCATGATTTATTACACTGTAATTAACCCTTACTGATAATTTTATCCCACCCTATTTTGAATCTATTACCAAGATTCCATGAAGTTTACTATGATTGATGTGTCAAGATATGACATAAGGAAATTTTTTATTCTAAAAAAATTGTAATTTGTGTTTTCAAATATAATTTGGGACTCAATTATATATCTAGTTTACTAATAATACCAAACTATTTGGTCCTCTATGATGTGATTCCTTGTATCCTATTCTAATATAATAAATCATGCACCAAATCTTGGATACTAGGGTTGTGTTCGCTAAAATTTTATAATTTATTTCCCTATAATAAATCCCTAAACATATAATAATAGATTGAGAAAAGTTATCAAAATATATAGATGAAATGGAATCCTAACAAAAGTGGCCAAAAATGAATAAATTGAAGGGGAAAAACGTACATTCCATAATTAGTTTATCTCTTCAAAAAGGATAAATTTCATTTATCGATGTATCAATATGTATCATTGTAATGGATTTCTTACAAAAATAGGAAATATTTGTAGTTTGATAATACTCTCTATTTCCCTTCTATTATATTCTTTAATGAAAAAAATTCAACCAAAACATAACAATAACCATAGTAAAAAAATCTACATGACAGGAAAAATAGGCTTATCTTGTTTGGTATATATTGAGATAATATTGAGTTAATTGAGTAACTATTCTATAAAAAACACTCATTATATCAACTATAATAGATATTGAGACAATTAAAATATGTATATCATTTTACATGTGATTATATGTATTATTATTCATATGATTCTGAATAAATTCCCTTTGAGAGGATTTTTGACCTTTGAGATTACCTCAGAAATCTATTATGTGTTATACAAGAATTGTTACATCCATTTATCATATATATAAATGGGTGAAATTATGTGAATCATTATAGAAAAATTAGAATATCACATTTTTATTAAAATAATTACAACATCCCTTCTGTACACTGGTACATCCATGGAAATATTTTATGGTTAGTAGTGACATTGGGAGAGTTCATAGGTACAAATGTAATTGGGAAATCCTATGTGTACATTATTGTCATCACATAGTGAGGGGCTGGTCTTTAGTGTCTACTAAAAGCCATCATTATTTTTCAAAGTTATCAACAATTTTATAATTTCCCATATTATTTAATGTACTTTATGTAATATCTTATAAGGTATAAAAACCTCCTTATTTTATATTTCATAGGTCCTTCCACTTATTCACTCCTTCCTACTTCTATGGATCTATAGATACTCCTTTAGCTGGAATGATATTCCCTAATTATTCCATTAATTTATACCCAAAGGAACACTTTTCTTAGGTTGAAAATAATTTAGTGTTTCCCATTTTTTGAAAAAAAATTTATAATCATTATTTTTTTTCTCCTAATCCTTTTTTATAATCAAATATATCATCAAATAATACCAAAACAATTTTCCTCAAAATTATCATGAAAATTGAATTAATTATAGTTGGAAATATTTTTTTGAATGTTATATTGTTTTCAAAAATGTGAAAACATTTTTTAGGCTAATTGAAGGAGCCAAAAGAATGAGAATAATCTAAAGGATGTCCTTATAGTAACCAAAAAATGTGGTCGAATGATATTAAAAAAGTATAGATGACCAAAATATGTAGGATTGGATTCATAACCAAAAGGTGTTACCAGAAGCCAAATCGTCATAAGATGATTGCTGAAGGTAGTGTGGTAAAAGATAAAGAATAATGAGATCTCTTGAAGAAAACACTGTTCACTAGGTGGAAAATTTGAGTTGGAAGTGATAGTTGACCGAATAAAGGATTTCTCATGAATATCAGTTGAGGTTGACTTCATCCAATAGAAATGGGATGGAATTGATAACTGAAATCATCAGTTATGAAATCCTATATATTACAGGGTTGATTACTTTGATTATAACTATTCAAGAATTTTAATTATCTTCTATTTTCTATGAGTAAAAGTTAAATATCATTTCCTTAGGGATTAGTATACAATCCTAAACCACATAATCTATTGTGTTGGTATTTTACTTATTTTTCCTTTCATTCATTGTTTTTTTGTCTTGTTTTCATTTTCTATGAGGAGGGTATAGTAGTATAGTGATTTGGGATTGGTTTATCTTTTAATTTTTGGATGTTGGTTCATGGGTTTATTTCTGAAATTTTTTAAACTTTCATAAGTTTATGAGTATCTGTACTCTATGGTTTTTTTATAATCGTCACCCTTAGACATTACAATTGGTATCAAAGCATAATTTTAGAGTGCCCTAAATATCCAATCCCTCATTAAGGTGTTTCAAACCTAGATTCATTATCAAATTCTTTTTCCACATTGTAAGATAACTCAAGAAATAGTTATTTATCTTCATCTGTTACATTATTCATTAGTTTATGGGATTTCCCATATTCTAGAGGAATAAAATAATATTATAGTGAGTAATGGTTAAAAAAAATTATGTAATGGATATTGGATTATATAAAATGCTGATAAAGGATAATTTACTACATAAGGAACTGATCCTCCATGAAATATAGCTAAAATAAAAGTGATTAAAAAGGAGGAATGAGAGAGTCTTGATAATAAATAAATAGGGATGATGTGAATTTCATTTTACCAAAACATGGAATACAACATATGGGAAAATAAAATAACATTGGATCTTATATAGACCTTAGATGACATGTATGAGAATCCCACTATAATGAATACGGAGGTATTTCTAATAATACTTTTTGGTGTGATAATGTTTTAAGAAAGATCCATAATTGATCATATCAACAGCTTCAATGCGATTTAGATTCATTTGGTATCCATGATTGAGACCTTTTGGAACCTAGGTTAGACATTATTATTACTTTCCTCACATCTATAATTATGTCATGCAATGGAGATTATTGTGAGTAATTCCAATGTAAATGATTAATTAACATTTATATATGTTAATTACTTGATATTTAATGGGTTAATTTATCAAAAGGAGATCTATAAATATTTTTGGAAATGAATATAATCATGAAGGAAAAGGAAGAGACACAATATGGAAAATTCCTATGAAGGGGTAAGGTAGGAGGATCCATAATAGGAGTGGCTTAGTGGATGATTTCTCTAGGTATCCATTGTATGAAAAAGGACACCTTGAGAAATATTATATTTAAAGGAGTGATAATTACAAAAATTATACTTTTGTAAGTACATTTTCAACTCTATTTGGAAATATAATAGCGGATTACTATTTTGTATCACTACTTAATTGGGGGATTGGGTTATATACACTTGAGAATAATTTCACTCCACATTTGGGAGAGATATTATAATAAATTATCCTTTTGAATTAATTAAAAAGGTTCATCTTATGGATAATAAGGATCTTGAGATTGTGGAGAAAGGAAAATTAATGATATAGACATGAAATATAAGCACATAATAGTTAAAGGGTGTGTAGAATATTCCATACCTTTATAAGAAACTTATTTCTATTTGGAAACATGATTATTTATGATTCTCCACTTTTTTAAAGATGGGTTATGGAATATTTTACATAAGTCCATGGTTTTTTTAAAATGATTAAAAGATAGAAATTGTACCTTATAGAAGAATCAGAATATCCTTTCTACAAATGGATTTTTGGAGTTTTGAATCAAATAGTTTGGAACATGTGAGGATTTCAACTTTGGAATTTATTGAAAGGTGTAATTACAAATAAAAGTTAAAACACCAATGCACTATAAGTTTGATTTGGTCTCCACAGATGTTTAGGCACCATATTTTGTGCATTCTCGTGGAGGAATACTTTTCTAGTGACCTTAATTGATGATTACATATATAAATTGTGGGTATAATTTCTAGGTAATAAGTTTTAGGTTATCAATAATTTCATTAAATATATGAGAATGTGGATTTATATGGGTTTCCAAAAAGTTTTTGGGTAGAATTGGTGAACTATCTCCACCAATTTTGAAGAATCTACCATATGTGTTTTGGCCCAAAAATAAGATTGTTTACAACCACCTTAGTTTCATTATAATATTAAAGTATTTCCATGTTTATTCAATGGAATGAGACAAGTTGGAGGGTAATTTTTGAGTTATTACTTTCTGGGATATGATGATGAAGATTTCTTTTACTCGAGGATAACTCTTATAAATTTCATTATTAGTAAGAATGTGATCTTAATTAGAGAGATTATTTGAATTAATCAAAACCATGAAAGAAATTCTGATGATAAATAAGTATCATCAAAAGATGAGGCATACCTAGAAGGATGGCTTAGAAGTACAATTGTTTTGGAAAATATAAAAATAATAAAAGTTCTAGAAAAAACAAACTAGAAAATGGAAGTTTTAGATGGAGGTCAAGTTCTAATAGCATTTCCAAGGCTAGAAGTACTTGAGAGTTCAAGGACTACGAAATATAAAGAACTGGAATTTCACACTCCAAAAGTTTTAGTACCAGAAGAAGCTTATCCACAGGAAAAATTGTGTTAGTCTATCAGTTAAATTCACCAACTTCAAAGTATTTAAAGTACATTTCATTATTTACTTCTAACATATGACAGAAAACGTGAGATCCTAGATGAGGACAAGGATTTGTATGACTGGAAGTGGTGGGAGTTATCTATCTAGGGTGAATTTGATTCTATATATGTTTCTAGAACATGGGATATGATGGGAACACCCACTAGAAATAAATTATTACAGAATAGGTGGTTTTGTGACTAAGGGAGGAGGAATATATTAGTCAAAAGTACAATTCAAGGATAGATATAACGTTATTTCAAAAAATGGAAGGAGTCGATTTCTCAATTTTTAAACTTTTCTAGTTAAGAAAACAAATATCCAAATGGATTTATTCACGGTTTCATATAAAATATTTCATATAAATAATATGGATTTGAATTCCACATTTCATCATAGAGACTTGGAATAAAAAATATTTATAAAACAATTAAGCGTTTTTAAAAACATAAAAAACATAAGATTGTGTGAAATCTAATGGGTAAACTCTGTGGCCAGAAACAAGTGACATGAAATTAGTATAAAATTTTAACTGATTTCATGATGGAATAGAAGTTCAAATGAAGTAATAATAATCATTTATATTATTAGAAGGTGTTTGATGATTGGAGTTTAATCATCCTTCCAATTTATGTGGATGAAATTCTGAAATTTTGTCCTTTAAAAGAAAGGGTCTATGAGATAAAGGCGGGGATATCTAGAATATTTGAGATTAAGGACCTTGTTCTAACGAAGTACACTTTTTTGGATTTGAATTATAAGATATTTATGTTCTGGTAATTTATATCTAACTTGGGAACATTACATTTGAAAGGTTGTGGAAAACTTTTGAATGAGTTGATAAAAACTAGTGAACTAACCCCTGGATGAAAATTTTAAACTAAGTATGTAGAAGACAGCTCAAATGAAAGTTAAATTAGATTACATATAAATAGTTTCTAATGAATCAACTATCATATGTTTTATGTATTTCATGGTTTGTACAAATATTTATATTGCACATGGAGTGGTATTTTTTAGAAAATACATGTTGAACCCCATAAGATAACATTGGGAGGAATGTAAATGAATTATCTGGTACATGGATGGTTCCAGAAGAATGGAATTTTTCTTTAGATTGATGAATTTTTTCAAGGCCTAATAGATTCCTAAAATGATGGATATTTAGACTCATGGAAGATCACTTCTGTATATGAGTTTTCATTCAACATAATGATAGTAATATGGATAACTAAACTTCAACTAGAGGTATCTCTCTCTATAATATAAGTTGTGTACATTGATTTAACAGTAGTAGTGAAGTATTTATTTGGATGAAGGGTTTTCTATAGGATCTTAAAATGAGGAAATTTGATGGGATGATATTTTTTTATTCACTATATGTGTGTCACTTATCTATGAATCCAACATTTCATTATAGAATAAATCATATCCAATTGAAGTTTCACATTGTCTATAATTTGATTGAGGATAGGGATAAGGAATTGTAAAATATGTTAGGATTATGGAACTGAGAGGAAAAATTGAAAATAGTGGTTACTCATGATTTATTAAGGTGATGTTGTTCATTAGTTGTATTGGGTTAAATAGAAAGTGTGGTGGACAATTATATTTATTCTTAGCATAAGTTTAGAAAAATTTTATAAGTCTTAAAATTAATAAGGTGGACTTGGTTGTGAATCCCAAAAAGGTGATTTCCAAATGAAGATTTTTGGGATATTTCCAAATTATGTAAACCATTTTTCAGATAAAAGGAGTAGACCAATATAAGTATTAAATATATGGATGGTGTACTTTTGAAAAAAAGATGGTGGGGTGGAATGAAAACAACAAAGTACAGATAAATAGAAGATGGGAGGATTGAATTCCAAAAAATAAGGTGTTATTAGAAGTGAAACTATCAAAACATACTTTCTAGAGATAGTGTGGGAAAATATATGGAATCAAAATATCATTAGAATATATCATTATTTACTGATATGGAAATTTTAGGTGGTTGATATATATGAAAGCCCATGGACATGGACATCTCATAATTTCATGACTGAAAGAAAATATGACATTACAATACATTCCCACAATCTTTCAGGTTTAGAGTATTAGAGAATTAGGATAAAAAATTAACTAAAAAAACTTATATATTTTTCAACTAATGGACATTTTCCCACTATATAGGAAACTTATTAATCCATAATAAGTCTTTAACATCTCCAACAATATATCAAAATAATAATAATCTTCTAGACATATATATATATATATATTAATTTTCTTTATGACCTAGATAAATGGAAAGTTAAGAAAGGGTTGGGATCAGAATCTTAGAAAGGGTAATCATAAGTAATAACAAAAAAGATAATAAGTGGTCATCATATTGTAATATGGTTATAATAAGGATACATAATATAATCATAACCAAAAAATAAAATATCATAAATCATTGAATAAGAAATGTAATAACAAGATAACATATCATGGACTGTTATATATCAAAGAAACAAGGCATACTTGAGAATTATGGAATAACTATATACATAAGGAAACATTACATTCATGATTCATTCACTTGCAAACATGATTATGAGACAACATAATTATACGTATGCATACATCACATTCATGATTCACACACTTTCACCCATTATTTTAAGAAATTAAATTATGCATGTATATATACATCTCATGAGATTTTACCAATGCATTAGTGGGTGACATAGGACCCCACCCATTATCATGCATACATATGTGTGCCACTTGAAATCAATCATTCATAATATGAAAAATAACACTTGGAAATAAAATTGGTTTCATACCCTTTTCAAATGGTATCATATAATAAAAACATTAATAATTCCATCAATAATCATAACATGATATACCCATGAAAAATAAATGAATATCCAAATATATTCTATAATATTCTATGTAAATATCATTCAATTAAGAAAATAAATAATATAGTATTTTCACTATATAGATAAAGGTTCTATGTTTAAGTTAATAATATTCTCAATCAATTGACATATGGGATCATGGTGAACACCCTTTTAATGAATGAAATAAAAAATAAGGTATTTATAAAGGAAATGAATTTGAAGAAAAGTTATGGTTATTCACAAAGGATGGTTATACAAGACGAAAGAAATGATTGATAACTCCTATGATAGAAAATAACATTTCATATGACATCCATAGATAAAAAAAGTTCAAAATTAACATTTTAAAAACATCATAGATCATGCATAAAATATTTTTAAGTACATTTACTTGGGTGGAAAACATTTTTTAGGATAATTATTAAAATTAATTTGGAAATAAAAAACATTCTTGAAATTTTTCATAATATTTATTTTATCATAATTATTTTATAAAACTAGGAGAATTATAATTTTTTATGAACTTGAAAAAATAGATAGGATGGTTCATATAAAAAGTAAAAAATTATGGAAATATGTGTTCACATGGAAAACATTTAAAATTATGCTTTTAAATATTTGATGAAGATGGACGATTTGGAAAATGCTAAAAAAATTAAAAAATTTAAATAACGTAGAATTAGTAGAATATGAACTAAATAATTTTTTATTTCATATATAAGTACATTTATAAAAGCATCCAATCAATATAATCTTGGAAGGGGAGGATTCCTAGTCAAAGACAAGAGGTTGTGTCGATTTCCTTAAAATGGATATGTAATGAGCCAAGGGGGGAATGAAATAGTGAGAAGGAAAATAAAACCCCAAATAATAATTATATATGGAAAAATTATGGGGGTTATAAATAAATATCATAAAAAATCCCTAGATCGATTATCTTATAAAAGTAATCATGATTTTAATTTGAGATTGAATAGGAAACTCCAATGGAAATGGTAACATAAAAATGTAATGAACATAAGAGGTTAACCATGAAATGGAAATTAAAATATTATTAAATGAAATATATTCATTACACTCAAATTAAATGTGTTATTTAATAAACCATATAAAGGAATCAATGGTGCATAATATCAAACATGTACCTTGGGATTGAAAATTGAGACAAATAATCCTTACAAAATTGGTATCCTTTAAATTGAATACCATTTATAGAAATAAAAAGATATAGATCTTAAAATACCTTGAATTAAATGGATATGGTAAAATAAATTTTTCAGGAATTAATCACACCATATTCAAGATATCATGGTGCACAATAATAAATATATCTCCAAAAATTAAATTTGAGAAAAAGAACCCCTTAATTTATTTCACTTATTAGTCAAATACATTATAACCTCATGTTCATTAAATATTTATATATGAATATTAAAATTAAAAACCTTATTCACATGCATTAACTTTTAAATAATGAATTTATGATCATTTATTATGAATATATTATTTAGTTATAGCTTATTTTTACCATCAGGTGTTAGTAACATTAATTATTTTTTTCATGCTTTATAATATTTATTTTCATACTCATTCTTTGATAAAAAGTTCATAATTACTATATCATTAAATTTATTGTAACATATAATTTATATTTATTTATAAAACTCTCATATCATTATATATGTTTTTTAGTTATTTTGCGTGAAAATGGAATTGGTGTCAAAGTATTTCGGTAAATTTAGCGATTGGAGGTCATATTTGAATAATAAGTTAAATAATTAATATAACTATTCAATTACCATAAAAAATAACAATTTTATTATTAAATAAAAATAAAAATATTATTCAAGTTCCCATTTTCATCCATGATAGAGTTTTATATTATCGTCCATATAGATGGTTAAACCGACCCAAACAAGAACACACTATATCTCGATAGGTGAGTATGGATAAAGAAGGTTTTAATATCACTATAATAGAAGAATAATTATATTATTTAGATTTTTAAGTTGGTTAATCAAATTTTAAAAGTTTCAGAAAATTAATGAAAATCTAGATGAAAACCAAAAAATGTTACTCTGTGGAGGCAGTAGCCCACACGTACCATGCTCCATGTTATTTTTTTTATACGTTTATGGAAATTCATAAATAGTGGTTGTTAAATTTATATAATAACACTTTATTATATTAATTATATTTATTTCATGACATTATTATAGTTATTATTGGTTTTGAAGAGAATTATTATGAAGAAAAGGTTAAGGATTAAGTAATACTCACGTTGGGTCCTTGAAATTTATCTTGAAAGACTCCTTGAAAATGAATGGATTGAGATAAATTATAATGAAAATGGGATTTTTAAAGTGTGATATACTTATATAAAAGTAAATTTAGTTTGTTTTTAAGGAAATTTAAAGGTTAATGTTGAACATTGAAAGGATGGAAGTGGATTTAATTTATAATTGAATAGAAGGGCACTTTTTTGAATAACCATTATTTCTTAATAATGGAATGACATTATTAATGTGTAAGTGGTTCCAAATTTGAGAAATAATGGAATATGGTTTTATCCTGGGTCAATTAATACTCAATAAATAATTTATACACATGTTTTAATCATTTTTTAATTCATTTATTCATATATTTTTAGTTCAACCTTTTTTTGTTTTTACTGTGGTAACTATTTCTCAACTAAGTAATTAAAATTTTACTAAAAATATAAGATAACCCCTTTAAAAAAATTCAAATGTGATGAAAATAAATAGAATCTAAATTTAATCTAATTCAAGTTCAAAATAATATAAAATTAACTTTAAAATTTAATCATTAAAAATATAGAAAAACTATTTTTTACAAAAATGTTTGCTTCAACCTTAAGTGTTCTTAATCATATATAGTATTGATTTAAAATTAAATGTGTAACATCCTGGTTCCAGGAGCATCCTAGAGGTGCCTCGTACCTGGTTGGTCACATGGCCTCAAGCGCATTTCCCCAAACGCCAGAGGCTTCCGACTAATAGTGAATTCCTAAGGTGTGATAGTGGGGAAACTATGCCCTCATTGGCAGAGTAACATAACAGAAGTAAAATCTATAACAATAGAAAACAAAGTATAATACCATACAACAGAAAACAGTGGAAGACTAAAAGTAATAAAAAACCGGAGCATATATATAAATGATTCATGATACATATGTCTAGGAAAATAGCCAAATAAGTCACAATTATGGAATATAGTAATAAACCAAATTACAAAAGAAAACAGATAAAATCCAGCAACATCGCAAGCCTCAGCTTGGTCTCATGCTCTCCAGCTCCACAGCAATCAAGTACCTGAAGTAGAAAGTCACTTTCCCTTATCAATACCTACAGCAATATAATCTGTTTGGGCCCAAAAGCATGACCCAAATAGGGTGTGAGACTAATCCTAGTAGGAAACCACCCAAAGATTTGTGCCTAATAGTCAGTGAATATATATAGCAGGCAATAAGAAAAAGAAGAAGTAAAAAAGGAAGTACTCAAAATTAAGTAGTCCTACAGTTTCATTTACAAGCATTTACTTTTAATTATTTAATAAACCAAACATAAATACAAGAAACCCTCTGGGTAGTTCTCATAGCCTAACCCCTCTGGTTCAAAATACAAGGAAAGATATACCAAAGACTCTTAGAGGAAGCACTCACTATCAATTCCCCCTATAGTCAGGTGTGATTAAAGACTCTCTAAGGAATCACTCACTGTCAATTCCCTCTATAGTCTTACAATGGTAACCTACAGGCACTATGAGGAAGCACTCAATGTCAATTCCTCATGTGGCCTTGTAACATAACTATAGGCACTCTGAGGGAGCACTCAACACCAATCTCCCTTATGGTCTCGCCGCATGATAAATATAAAAAACACTCTAGGAAATCCTTCAACGCCAATCTCCCCTATGGTCTCACTACACCAGGTTCCCGCAGTCTCGTGTAAAGAAATCATGCACCAACGATAATAAGAATCCAAAGTAAACCTCAATAACTACTTGGTTAAACAAACTAAAACATATCATATCATGTCATATAATAATCACTCCACCCTAACAATACTAGGCATGGAAATCAAGGTAGTAGCCTAATAGGAAAAGATAGACCAAATAGTCCAAACAAGAAAACATGGTCAAAACATCCATATCTTATCAAATATAACCCAATTCTCAAAAATTAACCCCTATCCAATTAAACTAGGAATAACAGGCAAATAAAAATGGCTAAAACCATACACACACAATACCCCAAACAAGGGTATTGGGAACTTTTGCACATATAACTCAAGGACTAACTATAGAAAGTCACAAACCACCTACCTCGGTGTCTTGCAATTGATATACTCTATCATCGGCCCTTGCATCGACCTAGAATGTGGTAGATCTACCAAAATTTCTAAAATGTTCAGAAGTGGATAAATTGAGAAAGCAGAAAAATCAAGAGATGAGCTTCAAGAAGAAGATAGAACTCACTGATGTGATTCCAACACAGTCGACGAAGTTCGATTTGGAGAACGTACTATGAGTCAGGGGCTTAGAGAATATTTGCGGCCGTAAGAATGCTCCTGGATGAGACAGACAAAGAAGAAGTTTTTTTTGTCCATTAGATGCAACCCCGGTCCATTTAATGAAAAAAAAAGTACACTGCGTTTACTTTATAAGTACATGGAGTGTACATGCCCTTACTGGGCCTCACTTTAGGTGGCCTCTAGGTCACCCCACACATCCATGAACATGGCCATTACACGGCCAGTACACGGTCAATCATGGCAACCGAGTACACGGCGTATACTTATAAGTACACGGCGTGTACTCCTGAAATTTCCAAAAATTAAACTTTTTCTCAAAAAAACTAGAAAAGAAATACATACCTGAAAAGAATATCCGGGTTCTTACAAACTTCCCCCCTTAAATAAATTCTTCCCTAAATTTCCTTAGCAAGGTTGCGTAGAAGAAGAATCCTTGAACAACTCCGACCACTATGATCATACATCAGTCTCCCTCTCCCAATTCATGTCCTATAATCTGTCGTGCTGTCATAGCACTCGTACCAGAGGAATAGACCGGCTACATAGAACCTTCACACTTCGATCAAAAATCTAGATAGGATGATCCTCTAATGAGGTGTCCACCTCTAACTCAACCTCCTCGGGTTGAAAAACATGAGACAGGTCTGAGAAGTAATGTCGGAGTTGAGAATCATGGAAAAATCATGCATATCCTGGCACCTTGGAGGTAACTAAAAATGATAGGCAACTGGCCCAATCCTTTCCAAAACCTCAAACGGATCGACGTATCTCAGTGATAGCTTACCCTATCTCCTAATCCTCTTGTGCCCCAACCTCAGTGTGACACGTAGGAAAACCTAATCTCCAACCTCAAACTCCAGAGGTCATCTTCATCGATCAACATAAGACTTTTGTCGAGACTGTATAGTAGTCATCCTCTTCCAAATCAACTCTATCTGCTCTGTGGTCTCCTGAACAAGATGAGGTCCCAGCATAGCTTCCTCTCTTGTCTCCAGCCAACATAGTGGTGAACGGCATGGCCTACCCTACAAATCCTCATCAGGTTCCATATGAATAGTTTCTTGAAAAATATTATTGTAGGAAAACTCCACAAGAGGTATGTGCTTCTCCCAAGAACCTCCGAAATCTAGGATGCATGATTGAAGCATGTCCTCAAGAACCTAAATCATATTCTTGGACTGGCCATCTATCTGGGGATGGTAAGATGTACTCAAAAGTAATAGTGTACCCAAGGCCCTCTGAAGTCCCTGCCAGACCCGAGAAATAAAACATGCATCCCGATCTGAAACAATGGAGTGTGGAACTTAATGTAACGTACAATCTCTTGGATGTAAAATCTTCCCAGCTCATCAACAATGAAGGTATCCTTGATCAGAAATAAGTGAGAAAACTTCATGAGTCTGTCAATGACATCCCATAATACATCATTCCCTCGAGGCGACCTCAGAAAACCTGTCACGAAATCCATTGTGACATCATTCCATCTCTACTTGGGAATGGGTAACTATTTCAAAATCTCTATTGGTCGCTGATGCTCCACCCTCACCTACTGATAGGTGGAACACCACATGATGAAACCAAAAACATCTCTCTTCATACCTAGCCACTAATACTGACAGTGTAGAACATGATACATCTTGGTGACACCAGGATGAACTTCCCAAACTGAGGAATGAAAATCCTGAATTAGTTCCTGACGTATGTCTGCTGACACCCATACGCGCCCATGAAAATGAAATATCTCATCCTCGCATATGGTCCATACACGAACAGGGTCCTCTTCTGACACACTCTCCCATAGTACTAGGCCTTCAGAATCTGATAACTGCCTCATTCGTACTCGATTAAGTAGAGTATAGTTAACAGATATAGAAGAAATAAATATCTATCCCTGACTGTCGTGCACCTCCAAATGCATATCCGAGAACAGAGCCATAAGTTGTCACTCACTAATGGCCTCCCGAATATCCTGAATCTGAGCCCTCCTGCTCAATGCATCATCTACTACATTGACTTTCCCAGGCATTTAGGCAAGCTCAAAGTCAAAGGACTGAAGGTACTCAACCCACCTTTTCTGTCTCAAATTCAGGTCACGCTGAGTGAATCTGTACTTGAGACTTTTTTGGTTGGTGAAAACCATGAAATGTTCTCCCATAAGATAATTTCCCTAAAAGCATAAGGCATGAACAACTGCTGCCATCTCGAGATCGTGAATTGTGTAATTCCTCTCATGTGGCCTCAACTACCAAGACTTGTACGCAAAAACTTCTTCCCCCTGCATAAACACATCTCCCAGCCCGATACCTGATTCATCATAGAAAACAGTGTAGCTCTTTCCCGGCTCTGTCAATACAAGAATCAGTGCTGAAGTAAACCTCCCATTCAGCTTTTAAAAGGATGAATCACAAGAATCTGACCACAAGAACTTTGCACCCTTCATAGTCAGAATTGTCAGTGGTGCTGCTAATCATGAAAAGTGTAAAGATCTGGAAATTTCAAGGAAATTTTTTTCTTAATTTATTTGGAATTTTGCGAGTGCACGGTTTCTGACGGTACTTGATTCTGAGGCCCGGTGTGCCCGGAATCAATTTATGAAGTTTAGCTCGGGTATGTTCAGTGAATGAACGAGTGGGGTTTTCTATCTTTTCAATCAGTGCTCGGAATTGAAATCTGAGGGCACCGATGAACTCGCAGCGCCGGTAATTTCTTAAGGGGACTTTTGTCGTAGTTGCATTTTGAGCAGGTTGAGGTTTAATAAATGGGGATTTAGATTAAAATAGATAAAATTTGTTGTGTACAAATTTATCTAAGGAAGGGGGATTTAATCCTTCAAAGGGGGAGTTAGAGGTGGGGCCCACACCCGCCTAACCTCCCATGGGAGGGTTTAGTGTGGTGGGACCCACACGAACCCCTAACTCCTCACCTCCCCATAACTCCCCTTCACCTATTTAATCCTCCCTTGTTAATTACTTGACAATGTACCTTCTTAAAGGGGAGCCTCTCCACCTCCCAAGATTAATGAGCCAACTAAGGTGATTAATAAGCTTATTAATTAAATTTTCTCACACCTCTTGACTTTATTTTTTTGAATTGAATGGTGATCTTTTAAATAAAGGGGACTTAATGAAATATTTTCTTGGAAAATATTTTGGGAGAATTTGAGGAGATCCTTTGTGTGTAGAAAGACGGAAGTTCCTCCTTCATGAAGAACTTCATCCTCCCACGAAGAACGACTCCCTCCCTCGATGAAGAACGGTTCTCCATCCGTCAGATCTCCAATGAATGACGCTCGAGCCAGATCGAAGGCCTTTGAGGAAACGAAGAACGCCAACGACCATCGTTATCTTCATCTCCTCCCTTGCGACGATGTTGAAGAGCCAACGTCCACCCTCTAGCGATATCGTCAACAAACGATGAACGACACGAGGTAGGGTTTTTAATTAAGTATGATTTTATTCCCTTGATTCTTTCATTCTAAAGAAAACAAAGAACGCGAATCAACTTATTATCAAGTTGATCCGTGAATGTTTTCCTTGCGGGTTGGGAATAAATTGTTGTATTAAGTTGTAGGGGTTAAATTCATTATTGGTGAATTAAGATTGTGCTTTGAATTAACATTGGCGTACCTTATTAAATTTTTCCAATTATTACCAACGTAACAGGATGAAATCGGACCGCAAAAACACGGCTGATTCTCCTCCCCGTCTCTTGTTTATTAACAATGACATTTGAGGCGAAGAAGGCGTGGTGTCGTTGCACCGTGCAAGAACGATGAAGACCACGGCTGGATCGGGCCGCTGTAGTGGAGCGCGGCGCCATCGCGCCGTGTCGGAGAGGCTTAAGGAGGCCGCTGCCAAGAGCGGGCCGTGGCAGAGGGGTGCAGCGCCGTCGCGCCGCGCCGGAGCACTGAGGGACCGCGGCCTTAGGCCACGGATGTTTGGCAGGAGGCGGCCGGGCTCGGCCGGCTGCCGGCACACTAGGAGGCGGGACCTGCAGGGGGTCTCGCGGCAGCTCACCGGCTGGCCATTACGGCCGGCCGTTTTCGGGAAGACCAGGGGTTACAACCCTCAGCCAGTAGGAAAGGGTGGGCCCCACTGAGAGGGGGCCGCTGTTTCAAAACAATCCCCCCCCCCCCCACTTCATGTCCCGCTCAGCCACAAGCCGAGCTGCGCCCAACTGGGCGGGACCCGGTCGGGTCAACCCGGATCGGGCCCAAACCCCCTATTTTCGGGCGGTTTCGTTCAAACGCTTATATCTTGGGTTAAGGACCTCCGATCGATACACCGTCAGTTGCGTTGGGATCCTTGGATCGAGATGGTCTTTTCAGTATATTACACTCAAGGTTTTGGAAATTTATGGGTACAACCTGGTTGGTTCGAACCCGAAACCAACCGGGCCCTCAGAGCGGAAACGCTTATAACTTGAGTTCCAGACATCCGATTGACGTGTCGTCGACTTTGTTGGATTCCTCTTTATGAGACGGTTCTTTTGGTATACTTCAACTGAGGTTTGGACTCAGTTGGAATATGGCTGGGTTGGATTGAACCCGAAATCCAATTGGGCCCCTAGAACGGAAAAGCCGATAACTTTCAAACCGAACGTCCGTTTGACGAACCGTCAGCGGCATTGGTGATCACATTGAGAAATGGTCCCTTTGAGTATACCCTATGTGAGTTCGGGGTATAGTTGAGATACGTCCGGGTTTGTTCTTACATGAAACCAACCGGGCCCCCGGGACTAAAATGCTAATAACTCATACACCGGGCATCCGATTGACACGTCGTCTTTTGCATTGAGACCCCTATGAAAAGGCGGTCCTTTGAGATACTTCTTTGTGGGTATTTGTGATACTTGTAGTATAGACCTATATCTCATGGAGTGAACCCTCCCGGAGATGAGCGTACGGATTACGGAGACCGTGTAGCTGGCTGAGACCAGATGACTGCTTGTCCGATTCAAGTCAGAGTGACTTGTATAGTTCAGTGGTCAGCACTACTGTGTTTGGGTGGCAGACCCATGGCGGGGAGTACTACTGTGTTTGGGTGGTAAACCCGCGGTACTCAACAGAAGGAGTACCTCTACAGGCTATTAGGGGGGGTGCACTACTGTGTTTGGGTGGCAGACCCCGGCGGGGAGAACTACTGTGTTTGGGTGGCTGACCCGCGATACTCGAAAGGAGGAGTACCTTAGCAGTCTAAGGTTAGTGAGCAGCGCCTCAGAGTTGTGACAGGATCAGTGTACTCGACAGAGGAGGATCTCTTCAACAGTTGCGGTTTCGATAATGAAAATCCTGGTTTGAGCTGAGTCGTTGAGCCTTTGTGATTTTTTCCTCATGATTGAGATGGGTTACTTGATAACTTAGGTATATGTGTGGGCATATACCTAAGTAGTGGTTATCCGTTGATTGTATATCTGTGTAATACCTCTTGATTGATATGGGTTACTTGATAACTTAGGTATAAGTATGGACTTATACCTAAGTAAGGGTTATCTGTTTAGATCCTATTTTGTGGTTATCCTTGTTGGATTTAGTGAGACCTTGTGGGTCTCGGGGTCCTTACTGAGTATCATTATACTCACCACTGCACGGGTTATGCCTGCACCTCATTGTGTTGGATGCAGACGACGAACAGCGCAGATGGAGGCCGAGTGTTCGAGGACTGGACGGTACCCGAAGGTGGACCTCACAATGAGTCAGTATCTGGAGGTGGACCTCTCGAGGAGTTAGTATCCGGAGGTGGACTTCACGACGATATGATACTCAGAGTAGGTTGACGAGCGAGAGCATTAAGGAGGCTATTTTTACCTACTCTTCAGGTAGGATCCATGGTGGATGATCCAGGAGTTGCGCTATCTATACCTACCCTTCAGGTAGGATTCGAGGTGGACGACCCAGGAGCTACTTCTATTCTTCCATCTGCTTGTCTTTTCTGTTGTACTTTCATTCAGTTGTAGCTATACTTTTTAGTTGGGTTTGTATTCTGGCCCATTTAATTTTCAGAACTTTCTTTTGTACTTTGTGTTTGCTTCCGCTAGTACTCTGTTGTGTTGTTTACTTTTATAAAGGCAATGCCTTCCCTTTTTATTAGGATTTACGCCTTTGGTGCTATTTGCCAGCCCCTGGCCTATGGAAGGCGGGCTTGGGGTAGTCACAGAATGGGCCTCGAGGATGGGTCGTGACAAATTGGTATCAGAGGATTCGGTTCTGCCATAGAACTTAAGACTCTGATATTTCTTTTTTGTGACGCAATAGTGTTAAAGGTACTAAGTGTAGTCTTCAGTTAAGGGAGTCCAGTGTTGGTGCGGGCGGCCGACGTATCCATACACCAGGACCCTGACTACTGATTTCTGACTCAGTGCACGAAAACACTGATTGTGTGTGTTTTCAAAAAGTTTCTTTAAAATTATCTCAAACCAGGTCATCTCACCAGGTATAATCGTTTGACTGTGTCACATCTATTTCTTTTAGGATGACTTCACCTAGTCAGACAGCGTGGGTACCGAGTGGGGAGAGCGATGATAGCCCACCGAGCAGCGAGGCCTCAGTACATGTCTCTCCACCAGTTGAGACACCAGCAGAGAGTGCACACCACTTGAGCGTGATGCACGAGTTCCAGCGTCAGAGGCCTCTGAGGTTTTGAGGCGAGTCAGATTTTCAGACGTCTGGACACTGGATGGAGTTTATAGCACAATCTTTCCACACAGATGGGACACCCGCAGACTTGATGGTGTACCTAGCTGTTAGCCTCTTCCAGGGAGCAGTTGAGAGGTGGTGGAGCCACATGTTCCAGTTTTGCGATGAGATGACCTTCACCTGGGAAGACTTTGAGACTTTCTTCAGGGTGGATTTTATACCATTGACTCTACACTCCGAGTGTGCTCAGGAGCTACTGCCTTTGCCTCCAGATTTTCCATCAGTATCCAAGTCATCTGTAGGCAGTAGACAGATGATGCAGAGGTCCAAGAGGACCAGACCAGCAGGTGGGCGACCTCAGGTTATAGTATCGGTAGTGCGGGGCACCCAGGGTGGAGTTAGAGCAAGGCGTTCCAAAAACGGATAGTTTTATGCATGCGGAAGGAAGGGTCACATGGCACGTTACTGTCCGACTCCCTACACAGTTTATCCGCAGGCATTGGAGGAGCCACCGAGGCAGAAGCAACAACGGGTGCTTGAGCAACAGCCGAGCGGTGGACAAGGCAGTGGAGCTCTGGAAGCAGGTGGAAAGGAGTAGAACTAGTGGATTCTTTTTGTTCTTGGTACTTCTAGTACCATGTTGATGTTGAATTTCTGTCTTTGTACTATGAGCTGCAATAATAAAATACACTTATCTTTGTTATGTTTACTTTCATGTCCTTTTGTTTGGTTGATACTGAGAGGTCCCGGTTAAAACTGTTGACTTGACGCTCACTTTCGAGATTTCTACTAGAGGAGACCCAGTAACCTCACACTGATGCCGACAGTGTGACTCGACTCTTGAAGGCGAGAGTTACGGTTGGATCTCTTGGTAGTAACGTCGAGGCCTTACGACATCGTCCATGGCATGAATGCATCATTCATGTTAGGATTGACTATATTAGGAAAAGAACGTGTTTCATCCAGGGGATGAGACCAGATTTCTCTTTTCGGCAAAGGAGAAATCTTAGCAGCTCTTATAGATCATAGGCGAAGAAGGGTGGTCATTGACCAACTTACCACGTCAGCAAACTTCCTACCGACCAGAGATGGTACGAGCTATGATGGAGAAGGTTCAGATCATCTAGGAGCGGATGAAGACTGCATAGTGTGGTAAGAAACAGGAAACTGGCGCCAGTCTCAAAGACTCGGGCGTGTAAAATGTTTCAAGAAGAAGAAGTGATAAGGACAGATGAGTCTGCGGAGCAGCAGACATGGAGGCAGATCTAGGAGAGCAGCATGAGGTGGTGTACATTTCAATATGTTATAACCACCTGCCTATGTTATCCCCGCCAGGTTCAGGGAGCTGGAGGGCAGGGAAAAAGAGTAGATGCATGCGGTCAAGGAGTGTGACCCAATGGCTCTAAGAATGATTCGAGGTACAATCCATGTCCACTTCTATCTTCTGTTACAATAGACGTTGATACGAATCATTCCTTTCTTCCATGAATCTTGTCCCAGACCTAAATTTTCCGGTAAGTCGTTGACTTGACTCTCACGTCTGCAGATACCTTTTGGAGGAGACTCGATAATCACACTTACGCCAATAGTGTGATCTGACCCTCAAGGCGAGAGTTTCGGTTAGAATCTCTTGGTGGCAGCGTCGAGGCCTTACGACGTTGGTCTGGGTATGGATTGGATTCACAGTTCATACCTAGATTGATTGTATTAGGAAAAAAGGTTGTGGTTTATCTATAACGTTGAGATGGGTTTTCCTAGGTCGGAGAAAAGGAAACCCCAGGAAGCACAAGATAAACTCATGCATAGGAGGGTGCGGTCGATCACTCTTGAGTCGGTCAGCCTTACCCTTGTGGCAGTAGGAGTTTTTAGTTTCAATTCTAATCAGGAAATAGAGGCCTCTAGAGTTCGAGGATGGCGACCACATCCTTATATGGGTCTCACCTCGACGAGGTGTATGGAGATGTGGCCGAGGTGAAAAGTTATATCCGAGGTTCAACGGATCTTTCTAGGTCTTCAGCAGGGTAGGCGAGGTGTTTTACCTCTTGACCTTTCCACCTCAGTTGCACCGGTTGCATGATGTCATCTATGTATCTCGGCTGAGGAGATACGTGCACGATCCTCCACGCGTCAACGACCACAGAGAACTGGACATCGATAACGGGGCGACATTCATGGGGTTCCAGTAGAGGTTGAGGATCGACATGAGTGGGTCCTAAGGGGATGGTTGATTTCTCTTGTGTGCTTTCATTGGAAGCACGGGAACCTCCATGAGAGCACATGGGAGCGGAAGGCTTAGATACGTGCTCGGTAACTCCTTTAGTTTCCTTAGTTTTGTGTTGTAGCTTTACGAGGACGTAAATATCTGAGGTGGTAGTAATTTAAAGACTCTAAAATTTCAAGGAAATTTTTTTCTTAATTTCTTTGGAATTTTGCGAGTGCGCAGTTTCTGACGGCACTTGATTTCGAGGCCCGGTGTGCCCGGAATCAATTTCCGAAGTTTATCTTGAGTACGTTCAGTGAACAAACGAGTGGGGTTTTCTATCTTTTAAACCGGTGCTCGGAATTGAAATCTGAGGGCACCGATGAAATCACAGCACCGGTAATTTCCTAAGGGGACCTTTGTCGTAGTTGCGTTTTGAGCAGGTTGAGGTTTAATAAATGGGGATTTAGATTAAAATAGATAAATTTTGTTGTGTACAAATTTATCAAAGGAAGGTGGATTTAATCCTACAAAGGGGGAGTTAAAGGTGGGGCCCACACCCACCTAACCTCCCATGGGAGGGTTTAGTGTGGTGGGACCCACACAAACCCCTAACTCCTCACCTCCCCATAACTCCCCTTCACCTCTTTAATCCTCCCTTCTTAATTACTTGACAACTTCCCTTCTTAAAGGGGAGCCTCTCCACCTCCCAAGATTAATGAGCCAACTAAGGTGATTAATAACCTTATTAATTAAATTTAGTCACACATCTTGACTTTTTTTTTAATTTCATGGTGATATTTTAAATAAAGGGGAGTTAATGAAATATTTTCTTGGCAAATATTTTGGGAGAATTTGGGGATAGCCTTTGTGTGAAGAAAGATGGAAGTTCCTCCTTCTTGAAGAACTTCATCCTCCCGCGAAGAACGGCTCCCTCCCTTGATGAAGAATGGTTCTCCATCCGTCAAATCTCCAACGAATGATGCTCGAGATGAATCGAAGGCCTTTGAGTAAACGGCGAATTCCAACGACCACTGTTATCTTCATCTCCTACCTTATGATGACGTCGATGATCCGACGTCCACCATCTCACGATATCGTCAACAAACGACGAACGACACGAGGTAGGGTTTTTAATTAAGTATGATTTTATTCCCTTGATTCTTTCATTCTAAAGAAAACAAAGAAAGCGGATCAATTTATTATCAAGTTGATTCGTGAATGTTTTGCTTGCGGGTTGGGAATGAATTGTTGTGGTAAGTTGTAGGGGTTAAATTCATTATTGGTGAATTAAGATTGTGCTTTGAATTAATGTTAACGTATCTCATTTAATTTTGCCAATTGTTACCAAAATAACGGGAGGAAATCAGACCGCACAAACACGGCTGATTCTCCTCCCCGTCTCTTGTTTATTAACGATGACGTTTGAGGTAAAGACGGCGCGGTGTCGTTGCACCGTGCGGGAATGATGAAGACCACGTCCGGAGCGGGCCGCGATGGTGGAGTGTGGCGCCATCGCGCCGTGTCGGAGAGGCAGAATGAGACCGCAGCGGAGGGGCGCGGCGCGATGGCGCCGCGCCGGACGGACGGAAGTCCCGGCCTTAGGCCGCGGCGGTTCAGTAGGAGGTGGTCGGGCTCGGCCGGCCGCTGGCACACTAGGAGGCGGGACCCGCAAGGGGTCCCGCGGCAGCTCACCGGCCGGCCATTTTCGAGAAGACTGAGGGTTACAACCCTCGGCCAGTATGCAATGGTGGGCCCACCGATAGGGGGCCACCGTTTCAAAATAAGCCCCCCCCCTCCGCGTCCCGCTCGGCCACGAGCCGAGCCACGCCCGTGCTGGGCCGGACCGCCCACGTCGGGCCGGGCACCACGCGCCAGGCCGGGACACTCGTGTCGGGCTGGGCCCCCCACGCCGGGTCGGGCCCCCCGTGCCGGGCTGGGCCACGCCCAACTGTGCCGGACCCGGACCCGGGTCGGGTCGCCTCGGTTTAGGCCGACCTAGGGGGTATTGGGCCGGGTTGGACTGGGTCCAAACCCCCTATTTTCGGGCAGTTTCATTCAAACGCCCATATCCTGGGCTACGGACCTCCGATCGACACACTTTCAGTTGAGTTGGGATCCTTGGATCGAGGAAGTCATTTCGGTCTATTACACTCAAGGTTTTGGGGAATTATGGGTATGGCCGGGTTGGTTCGAACACAGAACCAACCGGGCCCTCGGAGCAGAAATGCTTATAACTAGAGTTTCGGACGTCCGATTGACGTGTCGTCGACTTTGTTGGATTCCTCTTGATGAGACGGTTCGTTTGGTATACTTCACCTAAGGTTTGGACTCAGTTGGAATATGGCCAGGTTGGATTGAACCCGAAATCCACCGGGCCCCTGAATGGAAAAGCCGATAACTTTCAGACCGAACGTCCGTTTGACAAACCGTCAGCGGAATTGGTGATCATGTTGAGAAACGGTCCCTTTGAGTATACCCTATGTGAGTTCGGGGTACAGTTGAGATACGGCCAGGTTAGTTCGTACACGAAACCAATCGGGCCCCCGGGTCTAAAAGGCTAATAACTCACAGACCGGGCATCCGATTGACGCGTCGTCTGTTGCGTTGAGACCCCTATGACGAGGCAGTCCTTTTAGATACTTCTTAATGGGGATTTGTGATACTTGTAGTATCGACCTGTAGCTCGTGGAGCGGACCCTTCTGGAGATGAGTGTACGGAGTACGGAGACCGTGTTGCTGGCTGAGACCTGATGACTGCTTGTCTGATTCGAGTCAGAGTGAGTTGTATAGTCCAGTGGGGAGCACTACTATGTTTGGTTGGCGGACCCATGGAGGGGAGCAGTGTTGTGTTTGGGTGGTAGACCCGCGGTACTCGACATAAGTAGTACCTCTGCAAGCTATTAGAGGGGGGTGCACTACTGTGTTTGGGTGGAAGACCCTGGTGGGGAGCACTACTGTATTTGGGTGGCTGACCCGCGGTACTCGACAGGAGGAGTACCTCAGCATTATATGGTTAGTGAGCAGCGCCTCAGAGTTATGACAGGATCATTGTACTCGACAGAGGTGGAGCTCTTTAGCAGTTGCAGTTTCGATAATGAAAATCCTGGTTTGAGCTGAGTCATTGAGCCATTGTTATTTTTTCCTCATGATTGAGATGGGTTACTTGATAACTTAGGTATATGTATGGGAATATACCTAAGTAGTGGTAATCTATTGCTTTCATATCTGTGTGATACCTCTTTATTGATATGGGTTACTTGATAACTTAGGTATAAGTATGGGATTATACCTAGGTAAGGGTTATCTGTTTAGATCCTGCTTTGTGGTTATCCTTGTTGGATTTAGTGAGACCTTGAGGGTATCGGGGTCCCTACTGAGTATCTTTATACTCACCCCTACACGGGTTATTCTCATACCTCGTTGTGTTGGATGCAGACGACGGACAGCGCAGACGGAGGCCGAGTGTTCGAGGACTGGACGGTACCCGGAGGTGGACCTCACGATGAGTCAGTTTCCGGAGGTGGACCTCTCGAAGAGTCAGTATCCGGAGGTGGACTTCACGATGAAACGGTACTCGAAGGAGGTTGACAGGCAAGAGCAATGAAGAGGCTATCTGTACCTACCCTTTAGGTAGGATCTGTGGTGGACGATCCAGGAGCTGCGCTATCTGTACCTACCCTTCAGGTAGGATTCGAGGTGGAAGACCCAGGAGCTACTTCTATTCTTCCAGCTACTTTTCTTTTCTATTTTAATTTCGTTCAGTTGTAGTTGTACTTTTCAGTTGGGTTTGTATTCTGGCCAATTTACTTTTCAGCACTTTCTTTTGTACTTGGTGTTTTCTTCCGCTTGTACTTTGTTGTGTTGTTTACTTTTATAAAGGCAATGCCTTCCCTTTTTATTGGGATTTACACCTTTGGTGTTAGTCGCTTGCCCCTGGCCTACGGAAGGAGGGATTGGGTAGTCACGGCACGGGCCCCGAGGACGGGTCGTGACAAAAAGTCCCATATGAAACGTCTGTAGTATCTAGCAGGCCCTAGAAAAATTCATACCTCAAAGACATTATTCATCTGCTCCTAGGAAACTACTGCTCTCACTTTCTCTGGGTCTACTGATACTCCTATCTCTGAGATAACATGTCCCAAGAAGTTAATCTGGTCCCTCAAAAAGTGGCATTTTGAGAGATTAGTATATAACTAATTCTCTCTCAGTGTACTCAAAACAATCTCAATATGTGTGGCATGGTTGTGTTGAGTGTGATAGTACACCAAGATATCATCCATGAAAACTACCACGAAGAAATCCAGGTATGGATGAAACACTCGGTTTATCAGTTCCATGATGACTGCAGGCACATTCGTGAGACCGAACAACATAACTACATACTCATATAGACCATACATGGTCCAGAAGGTTTTAAGAGGTATATCAAATGTTCTAACATGCAACTGATGGTAATCGGATCTCAAGTCAATATTTGAGAACACTTGGTCTCCTCGAATCTGATCAAAGAGATCATCTATCCTCAGCATGGGATATCGGTTCTTGACCATCAATTGGTTCAACATTCAATAATCCACACAAAGTCTAAGGGTATTGTTCTCCATCTTTACAAAAAGGATAGGAGAACCCCATAGAGAAATATTGGGTCAGATGAAACCCTTTGTTTTCAACTCCTCCAACTGCTTCTTGAGCTCTTATAACTCCGGTGTATCCATCTTATAAGGAGGAATGGACACCGGTGCCACTCCTAGCACAGGCTTAATAGAAAATTCCACCTCTCACTCCAGAGGCGAACCAGAAAAGTCCGTTGGAAGTACATCCCTGAACTGATCAACCACGGGAAGAAACTACATCTGTGGAGTCCCCTGTTCATCCATATATAGAAACAATCTGGGTTGTAACTCCTCCAAACCCATGATGCTCAGGTCCCACTCTGCTCACTTGGATATCCCATTCTCTATTTTGAAGAAATTATCCACCATTTGGTGATGTGAAACTCACCTTACGACGATAGTAGTCGACAACAACCTAGAAGGGGACTAACCAGTCCATTCCGAGAATGAAATCATATCATATCATCTCTAATACATAGAGATACCATACGAAGTGACACCTACCAACCTTGAGAGGGCACTCCTTGAACTGTCATACACTAGTCGTTCTTGTCCCCAACGGAGTGTCTATCACCAAGATATCAGTAGAAGAAAATATACAGAGCCCAAGCCTCTTCGCAACAGCAAAAAATATAAAGCTATGGGAAGAACCTGTATCAAAAAGAGAAAAAGATAAAACTGAGGTAACTAGGATTTTACCTCTAACTATAAAGGGTCTGGGATCCTGATCCTACTGGGTCTGATCCACCACAAAATTCTTACCTACACCACGGTGCTGTGACCCTGCCAAGCCACCTGGAGCTAATCCACCCTATTATTGATGAAAGATTGGTGACTAAATACCATGGTTGCAACCTCCACCTCGGCCTGAATGGACGAAAGAACTCCATTTCCTAAACTAGTGAGAAACTGGTGGTGATTCTCCCGAACGAGGAGTCATCGAAGAACCCCTACCACCAGCTACTGGTGAAAAGATCTTACAGAAGCACTGAATATGGCCCATATTTCTGCAAGATCATCACTCCACTGGATTTCTCGGGCAATGTGGCCTTGTATGCCCGACCTTACCACACTGGTATCATACCACCTGGTTACCTGAAGGTGCATCCCCCCAACTCGGATCTCCACTTGTAGACTCCCTGGGGAACTTCCTACTATCAGCCGAAGAAGAACTAACTCTGGATGTTGAACCTCCCTGGCTCATAGCTCCATAATCCCTCAGATTACTCTCCGTGATCAGTATCTGATTTACTATAGAAGTGATTGAAGTCAATCTAAATATTTTCACCTAAGACTGAATGTCTTGTCTGAGACTATCCTCGAACTTCCTTGCTAGGAACAACTCATATACCCCTAGAAAGGGTGTAAAGCATTGGAGCTCTGTGAAGCGAGAAGAATACTCCAAGACTAAATGAGTACCCTGCTCCAAACTCATGAACTCTTGGTCTCGATCGGCCCTCAAGGTATCCAAGTAGAATTAATCAAAGAAGGTAAGTTGAACCTCCTCCCAAGCCATATCCTGCTGGTGTCCCACTTATGAGATCACATCCCACCATCTCTTAGAGGAATCCTGAAGCATATACATAGTGAGATTGACCCTCCTCTATAAAGGCGTCTCTAGATGCTTGAGGATCATCAGCATGGCTTCTAGCCATGACTCTGCATCCTGGGGTCCTCCATCCCCTGAGAAAGTGGTAGGATGATACTGCTGAAAGACCCGTGTCAATTCTTCCATCGATGGGGTAGGAGACGGTGTTCCCTAAAAGGTCAGCATCATCCTCATAAATCATTCTCGGAATTGTGGGTCAGCACCTGTGTCCAAAATAATAGCTGGTGCCAAGACTTTCACAATTGGAGGATCTTCTGGTAGTCCCTGACCATCCATATTTGGTGTTTGATCACTACATTGAAACTAGTGTACAACCGGAGGACGTCTCGGTGGCATGACTATGCAAGGTCAAACGCACACCTTAGATCAAGATTATTAAGGAATGAAAACTAGAAGTGTAATAAGGGAACAGAAGAAAGAAAGAATTCAAGTTTTTCAAAACATGGATACTCGGCGTGTATAATGCCTACATGGCGTATTCCCTTAAGCCTTCACATGGGCGTGTACTTATACCAAAACTGGTCGTGTAACACTCCAAACACACGGCGTGTTGTAAAAACACATGGCGTGTTCTTGAATCCTCTTCCCCTACCTGGGTTCCCTTATAGGGCTAAGCCACATGGTTCTCCTAGAATAAGACTACATGGTGTGTTTGTGCCAAAAATGGCATGTACAAGGAGGATTTCCACCGACCCATGTTGTTCGCTACATGGCTGGTTACACGGCTGAATCAACACATCATGTTCCAGATGTACACGACGTGCACTTGAAAGATTTCACCAACCCGTGTTGTTTGTTACACGGCCGGATACTCGGGATACACTACACGGCATGTTCATGATTGAAACAATGTGTATAACTTAAGTTTTCATCCATCTGTGTCGTTAGTCACATGGGCGGACACATGTTCAACACAACCCGACATGTTCTACCATGATTTCCCAACCCCGTGTCTCTTCCCACTCAGCCTGTGACATGGTTAGAGACTACACAGCATGTACCTACATGACACACCATGTACCTACGAAAAATAGTTCCTCCCCGAACAAAAGGACACATGGCATGTTTTCATCATTACACGCTGTATATTCTGGGTTTTTCTGAACAGTAAGCCTCAGAAACTACTTCGGATACCTAGAGAACACAGAAACGAACATTATAGTGCCAAATTCTGATCTGTGAGGGCCCATACTCCCCGCGAAACAAATCTTGGAATCTCATACATGTCATAAACAAGTATAATAGTGCAATGATCCACCAAATTCTGGTCCATGAGGGCCCATAACACCTCAAGAACCAATGTTTGGCATTCATTCAAAAAAAACATACACAATCCAATACCCCTATCAGAAGAAAGTATTCTATCAAGGCATCTATCACAACAACATGAATATCTAACACAACCTCTATCATAACAACATGAAATTGCTAATGCACCCCAAATGGAATAGCAAGAATGCATGACATGTGATTTATAGAAAGTGCCTATATGATGCATAAGATGGCATACCCTCATCTCATCAGGTTGAAAAAAATAGAACCTCAATAACATCAATGATAACAGCACAAAACATGTGAATCACCCAATGGTGAAATCAAATCAACCATAAAATTGAAAAACCAGAAGAAAAAAAATTGCAATAAATGAGGTATATTGGTTTTCCCTATACACGGATAGCTACTCCCAGGCACAGTTTATTACCAAGAATCTATTCCTTCTTATCCTTGGCTATAGGCTAAAAATAGTAAGTCAAGAAGGAAAGAATCTCTCTGATACCACTTTGTAACATCCTGATTCTGAGAGCCGCCCAGAGGTGCCCCGTACCCGGTTGGTCACATGACCTCAAGCGCATTTCCCCAAATGCCATAAGTTTCTGACTAGCAGTGAGGGCCTTGGGTGTGATAGTGGAGAAACTATGCCTTCATTGGCAGAGTAACACAGCAGAATTAAAACTGATAACAATAGCAGAAGCAGTACAATACCATACAATAGTAAATAGAGGAATACTGAAAGTAATAAACAAATGGAGCACATATATAAATGATTCATGATACATATGTCTAGAAAAATAGCCAAACAAGTTACAATGATGGAATACAGTAATAAACCAAATTACAAAAGAAAACAGATAAACTCTAGCAACATCGCAAGCCTTATCTTGGTCCCATGCTCTCCATCTCCACAACAATCAAGTACCTGAAGTAGAAGGGTGCTTTCACTTATCTATACCTGCAACAATATAATCTGTTTGGGAACAAACTCATGACCTAAACAGGGTGTGAGACTAATCCCAGTAGTCAACCAACCAAAGATCTATGCCTAATAGTCAGTGAATATATATGGCAGTCAATAAGCAAAAGAAGCAGTAAACAAGGAAGTACTCAAAAGTAAGCAGTCCTATAGTTTCATTTACAAGCATTTACTTTCAAGTATTTAATCAAACAAACACAAATATAAGTAACCCTCTAGGTATTTATCACAGCATAACCCCTCTGGTTCACAATAAAAGAAAATATATACCAACTAATCTCTGAGGAACCATTTACCTTCAATTCCCCCTATAGTTAGGTGTGATTAAAAACTCTCTAAGGAAGCACTCACCGTCAATTCCCCCTATAGTCTTACAATGGTAACCTACAGGCACTCTGAGGAAGCACTCAACGTCAATTCCTTTTGTGGACTCGTTACGTAACTATTGATACTCTGAGGTATCACTCAACTTCAATCCCCCCCTATGGTCTCGCAGTGTGATAATTATAACATACACTCTGGGAAAGCCCTCAACATCAATTTTCCCTATGGTCTCACTAGACCAGGTTATTGCAGCCTTGTGTAAAGTAATTGTACACAAACGATAATCAGAATCCAATTTAAACCTCAAGAACTACTTGGCTAAACAAACTACAACATATCATATCATGTCAGATAATAATCACTCCACCCTAATAATACTAGGCATGGAAAGCAAGGCAGCAACCTAACCAGAAAATCTAGAACAAATGGTTAAAACAAGAAAACATGGGAAAACATCCATATATTAGCAAAGATAACCCTATTCTCAAAAATTAAACCCTATCCAATTAAACTAGGCATAGCAGGAAAATAAAAAGGGCTAAAACCATAGACACACAATACCCTGAACAAGGGTATTCGGCCCTTTTGCACATATAACTCAAAGAATAACTACGGAAAGCCACAAACCACCTACCTCGGCGTCGTATGATCGATATAATCTGGAATCAGCCCTTGGATCAACCTAGAACGTGGTATATCTACAAAAACGTCTAAAACGTTCAACTGTGGATAACTTTAGAAATCAAAGAAATCAAGAGATGAGGTTCAAGAAGAAGAGAGAACTCACCGATGCGATTCCAACACAATCGACGGAGTTTGATTCGGAGAATGGATGGTGAGTCAGGAGCTTGGAGAAGATATGTGGCTGTACGGATGCTCCTGGATGAGACGAATGAAGAAGAAGTTTGTTCTGTCCATTAGACGCGACCTCGGTCTGTTTAACGAAAAAAAAGTACACGAAATGTATTTTCCCTTATCGGTCCCTACTTTAGGCGGCCTCCAGGTCACCCCACACGGCCATGTACTTGGCTGTTAAATGGACAGTACACATTTACTCAGGGAAACTGATTACACGGCGTGTAATTATAAGTACACGGTGTGTACTCCTAAAATTTCCAAAAACTCCTCTTTCTCAAAAACGACAAGAAAAGAAAAACAAACCTGAAAAGATTATCCAGGTTCTTACAAAATGAGTGTTATTATTTTTATATATAGTTTTAAATATTATATTAGAGTAATTATATAAAAATATTAATTTAATTGATTAAAAAAATATACATCATTAAAAATAATTCTTCAAAAATAATAGTTTCACCATTATCGTGATAATTAACTATAATCCCAATAACCTTGTTTTTATACATAAAAATAAAACTAAACTAAATAATATTAAATTTTTGATATTAAATAAGAAAATAATTTTACAAATTTAAATTTATACTATTTATAAAAGTTACTATCATAATTAACATACATGACACATAAAAATAGTTTTTAAAAATGGATTTTTTTTAACCTTAAAATTTATGTATTGGATAAAATTATAAATATTATTAATTTACAAGATCTAAATTTTTTTATTATAAAAAATATAAAAATTTTATGGATTTCATAGTAATCCAAAACTAAATTTTACCAATAAAATGTTTAATTAGTGGAAAATACTAAAATCTGTTAGTAAATTCGAATAAAATGTTACTTAATTTCTAAAAAACCGGCATAGGTTTTATAAGTTCAAAACAATATATAAAATTAATAATTTTACCCCTTAAATTCATGTTTTATAAATTAATTTTTTATTTAAATTATAAATCTTTCTTATACAATGATAAATTCATAAAATTTACATTTTGGTAAAAACAATTTTTTTGTATTATACACTTAAATCAACATTTTTTGAAAAATCAAAAAAAAACACTATTCTAATTTTGACATGATGAATACCAAAATTAATTTCATTTTTCATATTTATAATTCAAAAAATAAAAAATTATATTTTAAATGAAAATATATAATGGGAAACTAACTTTATTGAAAAATTCCCTTTTAAAAAATTAACTATTCTTAATACTAATTTTTTTGAATTTTTAATTGATTAAAATATTTATAGTTACTAAAGGGTTTATTATTCTTAAGTTTTATTAATAATATTCATCTAATTTTTTATGGTTAATTTTAGTTGAGCATTGTGTAGGTTTGATGTTGTGTGTGCCACTAGGTATCGAAGATATTCTTAATTTAAATGATCCCAAATCTCAGGTCATTACAAGATACTTGATAAAAAACAATAGATCATGAATATTAGTTGAGGTTTAATTATTTAACACCAATATAATTTAGAAGAATTACATTATCTTTGATAGTGTATACACCACACAACATCAACCTTAAACAAACCACAATATATTATTATTTAAATATGATTGTTATAACCTAGAAGTTGAATTGATGATTATGAATTGGTATAACCAAATAAGGAAATATTCATATATAAAGTTAGTAATAAATAAACATGTATTTATTAATTATTTGTAAATACGTATTCAATTTTTATTAAAGTTATATTATTCACAAAAAATAGATTTCATTAAAAAATTATTTTTATTATTTATTATGAGAAAATATTATATTTGATTTTTGAAATTTTGTGAAAATTTATTTTATAAAATAAAATTAACTTTTAAAAATAAAAATTTAAAAGTTATCTTAGAGTTAATTTTTAATAATTTTCTAAAAATATTTATTTTTAAAGGAATGGTAAAAAATGATATTTTTATTGAAAACTGTATTTTTATTTCATGTATTTACAAAGTTTCATTTCATTTTTAAATTATTTAAAGTTAAATTAGTTAAATTTTATTATTTAAAATCTTACTAAGTTCATTGTAATCAATTTTATGGTTGAATTTGGTATAAAAATATTTTTATACTTAAGAAGTAATTTTTATGAAAAAAAAAATATTATCTTTCATTTCATTCTAGTATTTTATATTAAATTAATTTCATCCACATATATAAATTGAATCATTAAAATTTGATTCCATATTTGGAATCAGGATGTCCATATTTTTTAAATAGGTCTCTTTTATTTTTTGTCAATACGAATAGTAACCATAGTAATTTTTTATTTCCATAGTAAAGGTAGAATGGGTTAATAAGGGTTAAAACTACTTTGATAAGGTATAAAATTCCACCCAAAACGTGCCTTTATTTCATTTTATGTGATACATATGACCCTAGTCATCCCAAATTAGAATATATGGCATTTTAGATCCATTTTTTCTTTGATAATGACTTCTAAATTACTTAAAGTAAAGAAATTTCCATAATGTCATTCTCTCGAATTTAATATCTCTAATACTCTATCATAAGGGTAAAAAGTTGTTATGTTTGGTTATAAATATTTATTTGAAAGATAAATTAATTTTATTCTTAATATTATTTCATAATTTTTTACTAATTTAATAGTTACCCTAAATGATTACACCACACTAAAATAGTATTTATTTAATTACCACAAAAATAAAATAAACAATTTTAAAAATTAAAAAGTATAATAATTTGGATGAATTATTGAGTTCCAAGAATTTCTGAGATAAAAATGAAATATTAGGGATGTCTTAAAATATTATAATCAAATTCCATATTTTTATTGGTTTATTTAAATTAAAATTAAATGAATAGTTCCAAAATTAACATTAATGATTTTTTATAATAAATAATATTTTATTAAATAATTTAAAATTAATAAAAATCATATATTTAGCCAAATGAATGAAATATAATTTACAATATCAAATACGGTCCATTTCTAAGTTATTTTTCAATTTATGGTAATATTTGTATCCCTTTAGTATTAAAATAGTTGTTACAGTAGTTAAGGCCCAAAATGGTTAGCGAATGGGTTAATCAAAAAGATAAGGTTTAAAATGACACAAAAAACTATCTAAATTTTATTGTATGAAATTATTTTGAACATAGAATGTTTAAATTCTAATTCATTTCCATTTTTAATCATTCTTCTTGAGAGTGACTTTGTTATATTTTAATCTTGTAAGAAATTACGAGAATGCCCCTCCACTCAATGATAAATGGGACCCCTACTTTCTCTTATTTACACAAATTTATCATTATATATCAACAAAAATATTCCAAGTTATCTTCTTAAAATCCTTATCCAAATTCTAGAGGTTTTTTTGTTCCCAAAAACCAACCCTAGGATCCTTAAGAGAAGATCTAAATAATTTTTTTATAGATGAGGTAATAGACTTAACTAATAACTTTGTGTTTTATTGTTAATTAACATCCTATAATTATATGGTATTAGTCATAAAATAATATCTTTAGTATCTAAAATATACTAAAAATTTATTATGATTGTGGTATCACCATTATCCACCCTCTTTCAAATCAAATGGGATGTGAATGTATTGCATGTGTGTTAGTACGACTTACCATCTTCACATAGCGATACAATTCATTTTCCATCACCATATTTCATGGTTGTTTATTATGATTTTTTTTATGTTTAAATATGATATTTATTAAATATTTATACTTTTAAAATTATAATATCAAATCTACCTTCTTACATTCAAATCCACTGGAAAGTGATTACATCGTTCATGTGAACGTGTGGACTATCACCTCCATGAAGCGATGTGATTTTTTTCATTTCCACATTACATGGTTAGTACTAAGGACATATTTAATGAATATATTTGATATATATGATATAATAATGTTTATTTAATGTATAATTATTATTTTCCTTTTCGTTTATATCTTCCAAAAAATGGAATCAATATTCATGCGTATGTACAACCTATCATCTCTATGAATGTTGTCATTCATTATTCTAAATGACTTTTTATGGATGAATATAAATATATAAAAAATGAAAATATATTATATTTATCTCATTATTAACATTATATATATTATGGTATCAAGATCAAAGTTTAAGGACTGGGATTATCAAACTGAAACATGCATGAAAAACAAAGAAGTTGTCACCCAGAAGAGTGATTTAAATAAAAAAATGTTAATAAATAGATGATTAAATGAAATATGTAAATCATAAACTTTATTATATAAATGAGTATGGTTATATAATAAATTTATAAAAAATATATTTTTTTTATAAAGGGGGTTTTATCACATATTAAGAAAGACGATACTTTAGGTAAGGGATTTATGTTCCAAACCAATTTTAATAGAGATTATTTATGCTTGAATTTATGTTGAGGAAATAATATGATCATAATATGATAAATAACATTAATATTTATTATCCTATAGTTACTTCTGAATAATACTTTTTTCCTTTCATTTTATTCACTTTATGTAATCTAGAGATTGAAATAATTTTTTTTAAGAAAACTGACTTTATATCTCTCTTCATTCGAAAATATTTTTTCTTCCATATCCATGTTTTTTTAAAAAAAGTTTCCAATAATTTTTTAATATTATCCTATTCTTTTTAGAAATTATTTTTACCCATGATTTAATTTTGAAAAAATTATTTAAATGGAGTCTTATTTTCAATTTTCAAACGTACTTGTTGACTTTTTTTAAAAGTGTGAAAGGAATGTTTTCTTTTAAGTTATATAACATGAATAGAATTCCCCACCATCATGACTTCTCGATGATTTAAAGATTCCTTTATTATTTTTCCATTTTATTTTCAAATTAAATGGTTTCTTTAATATTTGGGAATTTTTTATATTTTAAATAAGTGATTTTAATGTGAAAAGGGTATTTTCCTCAGAAAATATTCCAATTATTCTTTTAAAGGAAATTTTCATCTATGATACCATCCTTTGATGTTAATTATGTTTTTATATGTATATGATATAATTATAATATACTTATTATTTCTATAGATGGTTTATGATTATTATTTTGATGTTTTTATGAAACCAATTTTTTCCATTGGTTATGCTATGATGAAATTATATAATGTTTATAAAACCTATTTTGTTTTCATGAGTTATGATGTGATGATATGATGAATGTTTTATGATATTTTGGTACAAATATATATGGTTTTAATTATGATATAGGTGGTCCCAAAATTATATGTCCCTCAAATTAATTGGATAATGTTTTCTATATCATGAGATAATTATGGGAAACAAGTCAATTTTCTTGATCCACAATGTGAAACAAGTCAATGTGCTTGATCCACTATAGGAAACAGGTGGTGATACCTGATCAACTATGATTTGATTATATCAGCAGTTAACCATGATATATGAAATGGTTTCTATACCTAATATAGGGCCACACTTTTATGACATGAACTTATGGTCTATGATTGATTTATGAATATTTTTCACTCTTATGTTTCATGTATTTTAAAAAAATAATTCTTTATGAAATGACTCATGTTTATAATATTTTATAGATTGGTTGTGAATGTTTTAAGTTATGGTCAAGATATCACATCATTTTTCTTATCTTATGCTTACATATGATCATTGATTGATATCTTATATGTATAACCTTACTCAGTTTCTAATCTAATCTTTTCTTATATTTTCTTTAACTAGATTATAAAAGAAATGTTTTAAGTAGGGTATCTAGTCTCCAAAGACAATAATAATTATTGGTTCTGGTGTGTATCATAATGTTATATATGGAATATTTAGCTATAATGATGTAATATTTATTTATTAAAATTTTGGGCTACTATTGTATGTATGAGAGAAGGTTTTAGTCACTCTTTAGAGATTATGGTTGGAGAACATTGATGAAAACCACGGGGATATGACTAGGTATATGATAGCTTTCTAAAGGTTTAGAAAGTAAATTTATATTTTGGGTTTCCTAGTAATAAATATATATCTATATATTATAAGTTGATGTGGTTTTATTATATATGCATATATTAATAATAACCTAAAAAATATTTGGTCAAAAATATATCATCTATCATTATAGTGCATGGTGCGAGTTCCCTTATTGTGCACTTGGTTTGGAAATCTAGTGGGATATACTTGGGTTAACATGAATTTTCATTATAAAACATTATAAAAGGATTTGAAATGATGATATCCATGAATTACATGGGTTAAACCTAACATTTCATAGATTGAGAAGAATCAATCTATATTTTCACATCCTATAAGTGATTTTTCATGATTTTCTGGTTTCCCAAAAAGATTATTCACACTATACCTTTTGGTTTTATTCAATAGATAGAACCAATAAGACTCATGTTAGCGTATAATGTGATAGAAAATGTAATTATTTTCTTCATGACCAACCAAATGAAATATTATCTAGAAAGATAAACTTTGTGATTATTCGTAATAATGTATCTCATTATATGATTAAAAATCTCAACTTGGGTGATTTTCCTGAAATGCATAATAAAAGAAAAATGGGGTTTCATGAAGACCATGTAAGAAAGAAGATAGTGTTTCCTACATGTTAAGAATGATGGAATAAGAACTTGAGGGAATGTCTTAAAGGAATCAGAAGATGTTTTCTAATTAGAAATTAAGGTCATAGAGAAAGTAATTACTAAGGAAAATGAATATTTTTATGGATTTAAATGATTTTTATCCTAAGGTGCCATTTTTTTCAATTTATTGTGTGTGGGTAATATGGAAATTATCTACTCGAATGCCCAAATCCAAGGGATAACACCTAGAACAAGGAATGAACTATGTTATTCCAATTATTTAAGTAGAATTATTGAAGTGTTTATGTATTAGGATTTGAGAAACATGTTGTCAAAGTGTTATATCAATGTGATTATAAATATAAGAATCATGATAAATCTAAGGATTGTTCAGGAGTATATTTTATTTATGGATTGAAAACATGTGTTGAATGGTTCCAATAAAAAAAGTTATTTATTGGTAATTTGATATTGTTTATTTGGGATAAAGAGATTATTTTCATTGATTAAGTAAATAGGATAATATTAGTGACACTGAAAGTGATTAGTTTTTTGAAGAAAAAGTGATTTATGTTATCATGTATGGAGTTTATAGTATTTTTAGATTCATGGAACATATTTGATAGTTAGTGATTTTAATTGAGGGATAATAATTGTGTTACTTTTTGGAAGAATATATGTTTTAATGTGACACTAAATAAATAGTCATGGATACCATCATGGGTTTATAAGCTTGAGAATGATTATAAGGTCCAAATCATGTATACCCTTTTTGAAGTTTTAAGTGACGATATTTTTAGGTGATTTGAAACTTTTATTAGGTTTTGAAAAGAATATAGTTTTTAGGTTTTAAAAACCCTTTTGGTTAGTATATAAATTTATTTTATGTTAATTTTGGTCTATTAGATAGTGTGAAATATATGATTTTGATGGCTTAAAGGGAATTCATTGATGAGGAAATATTTTTCAGGATATTTATTTTTAAGATGTGGATTACATTTTATGATAGAATCTAAATTTGATTCATGAAATTCTGGTGAAGCTCACTGCATTATAATATTTATCATGATGATTAATTATATGTTGGGAGATGATTCACTAGTTTAATATGTATGTAACCCTTATGTTTAACATTTTATTTAACATGAAATATTATTTGGTAAGAATATAATTAAATTTTTATGGATGTAATATTAAAGGTATGAGATAAATTTTTAGGTTAGAAAATTATTTAATGTTGAGTTTATTGAGGTTATTTGGGATGTAGGTTTATTTTTCAAATGATCTAAGTCAAACCTTTATTGTTACTATGAAAATTTTGGATTCAAATTGATAGGTTTGTACACTTTGGATATTATCTTGTGTTATGTTAACAATTCAATTTTGGTTAATATTTAATGAAATGACAAATAGTGTAATATAATTTTATGTATTATGAAGTTTTTTTTGTTCATTATGAATGAAAATTTCATCTTGAATACTCATAGTTTGGTGAAAAAGACAAGTTTGTGGTGTAAATCGATTAAAGGATGAAATTATAATTAAAAAGTAAGTATATTTACTTATATTTTTATTCTATATGGTGAAGTAATTACTTAAATATAGGAAATTGTTCTTGAAACAAAAAAAATTTTCATATTAATTTTTGATGATTAGATGGTCTCCTCACCCATCATAGATTTATGGTTTTTTTGTCATTAACTTTCTCTTAGCCATGTTCTCTATCACTCTCTAGTGGTATTTGGGCATTATATTTCTCTTCCATGTCTATTTTATCACTTGTCGATAATATTCTACTCTTTGGAAACATATTGTTGTGTTATTCCATATGACCTTCATATTTCGATCCCATTATTTTTAAGAGGTTGTTTTATTAACCCTTTTTATGATGCAGATTTTCTATAAACCAATTTTCAAATGTTAACCCCTTGATTACCAGGAAAAAGATCAAATTGTGAGGATGAAATTTATTAAATTGGGATGAATTTAAAAACCCAAAGATTTTATTAGAAGAATACTTTGTGTGATGGCATATATGACATGGAACACCAATCTTAAATGAACTATGAAATATTATTATTTGAATATGAATATTATAACCTATCCATTGAATTGGAGGGTATGAAAAAGAATAATTAAATTAGTAAATATGTACATATAAAGGTCCTACTCAAAAAATGTGTATGGATTAAATATTTCTAAATAATCATTCAATTTTTTTAAAGTTATATTATGATTATAAAATATATTTCAATCAAAAAATATTTTTATTTCTTTTTGTGAGAAAATATTATATTTAATTTTTGAAATTTTTAGAAAAAAATTTAATTAAATAAAATTAATTTTATAAATAAACATTTCAAAATTATATTGGAGTTAATTTTTAATAATTTTCTGACATTATTTATTTTTCAAGTAATAAAAAAATATTTTTATTAAAAACTATATTTTTATTTTAGGCATTTAAAAATGTTCATTTTATTTTAAAATGGTTTGAAAGAAAAATTATTTCCCTTATATTATTTATAATAGAATTAAGTTCATTGGATTCAATTTTATGGTTTAATTTGGTATATAAATATTTTTATACTTAAAAATGCATTTTCTAAAAAAATCATTGTGTTCGGAATTCTTTATCATAAATTAATTTTGAAAAATTATATAAATTGAACCTATATAAATGGATTTTATATTTGGAATCAAAAAACTCCATATTTGGTAAATATTTCCATTTTATTTTTGATCAATATGAATTATAACTATAGTAAATTTTTATTACCACAATAAAGTAAAATGGGTTAATTATGGTTAAAGTTAATGTGATAAGGTCTCCAAATCAACCCAACACTTTCCTTTATTTCATTTGATGGGATACTTTTTACCCTATTGCTCCCAAAACCTAATATATGGATTTTAGGGTCCTTTTTATTTTTGATAAGGACATCTATATTAATTTAAGTAAAGAAAATTACGAAATTTTATTCTCTTGACTTTAATATCTCTAATATTTTATCTTAAGAAGAAAAGGTGGTTGTTTTTTGTTATATATATTTGTTTGAAAAAAATATTAATTTTAATTTTTAGTTGTTGAATAATTTTCCTAAATGTTTACATCATGCTAACAAAGTAGTTAATTAATTTATAGAAAAATAAAAATAAATGATTTTAAAAATGTTAAAAGTAATATGATTTGGATGAATCATTGAGTTTAAATAATTTGGATAAATATGAAATATTATGGATGATTTATAGTATTATGCTTGAATTCTATATTTTTTTGGTGTCTGTAAAGTAAAATTGAAAGAATAATTCCATAATTAACATTAATGATATTTTACAATAACTAATATTCTATTAAATGATTCAAATTTCATAAAAGTTTTATCTTAATAAAAATGAAAGTAAAATGGTTGAAAATATAAAACATGGTCCATTTATGAGTCACTTTTCCATTTATGGTTACACTTTTAACCCTATAAGATTGAAATAGTCCTTACTGCGATTAAGGTCAAAATGGCTAATGAATGGGTTAATAAAAAATATAATGTTTAAAAGACCAAAACTTATTTATTAACTATACTCTTTATATTCATATTAATTTCCATTTAAAATCATTTTATTGAGAATTCCTTTATTATGTTTTAATCTTTTATTAAATTCCATGAATCCCCCCACCCCCAATTATAAAAGGGCACCCTCCTTTCTCTTATTTACACCAATTTGAGCCTTCTAGTTCAACCAAAACCTAATAAATTATCTTATATACATCCTTATCCAAATTATGAAGGTTTTTTTATTCCCAAAACTCCAACACTATGATCCTTAAGAGTACATCTAAAGGAGTTATTTTAAATAATAGGTAATCACGTTAACCAATCACTCTATTTTTACATCTTCATTAACCTAATAAAATTTTGTGTTATTAATCATAAAATAAAAACTTCAGTATACTCAATTTAAAAAAATTTAATAATTATTATGGGTTCACCATTATCCGCCCTATTTCCCATCAAATGGTAAGTGAAAATATCACTCGTGCATAGGTGCGTCTTATCGTCTCCTCATAGTGATATAATTTTTTTTTCATCACAACATTTCATGGATAGTTGTTATGATGGGTTTAAAGTTTACATATGATATTTATGAAATATTTATAATTATAAATTTATAAATACACCTCTACCTTCTTACCTTAAAATACATTAGAATGTGATAGTGTATCTCATGTGTATGTGTGGACTAACAACTCCACGAAGTGATGTTTTTGGTTTTTTATTTCCAATTTAAATGAATGGTAATAAAGATATATTTAATAAAATTATATTATATATATTATATAATAATTATTTTTGAAGGCTTGATTATTTTTAACCTTTGTTTTTTCCATCAATCAAAAAATAGAAACAACATTCATGCATAATGACTACCTACTATCTCCATAAATTGTGTAACCCATTTTTTAACTCCACATTTTATTGATGAATATATATATACTGAAAATATATGATATTTATTTCATGATTAACATTTTAGGTATTATTTAACCATAATAAATTTACAAAAATTGGGACATATGAACCAAACAATTCATGAAAAATGAAGTAGTTATCACCCATTAAAAGTGGTGAATTTTATTATACAATAGGTTTGAACACATAAAAATAGTTATGAGACTTGTGGTAATGTATTTATGTTTCAATCCTATTTTAATTGGGATTTTTTATTCTTGAATTTATATTGACTAAATTATATGATATTAACTGATAAATACCTTTGTTTTTATTCTTATCTAGATTATTCTAAAGTATACATGTTTTCCTTTTATTTCCCTAACTTTAATTACTCAAGAGATTGAAAAACAAAATTTAAGGAAAAATTACTTTATTTCTCTATTCAATATAAAATCTTTTTTCTTCTATATCTATGTTTTCAAAAAAATCAAGAATGTTTTAATATTATCCTATGATTTTTTAAAAATCATTTTAACCAATGATTTACTTTTAAAAAAATATAATAAATCTTCTTACCGTTTTCAAAATGAGGTACTTGTTGACTTTTTACAAATGTGTGGAAGGAATGTTTAATTTTAACTTATATTATTTGAATAAAATATTCCATTTTCATGACTTCTAAATGATTTGAAGCTTAATTTACAGGTTTTCAAGTTTATTTTCAAAGAAAATGTTCTCCTCAATATTTGGGAAATTTTAATAATTTAAATAAGTGATTTTAAAGTGAATAATTTATTTTCCTTCGAAAATATTCAAGTGATTCATTCAAATAAATTTTCATCTATGATAACATCCTTCGATGTTAATTATGCTTTACTAGGTATATTGATTAATAATATCATACATATTCTTTCTATTGATGGTTTATGATCACTATGATGAGATGTTTATGAAACCCATTATTTTCTATGGTTTATACTATGATGGAATTATGAAATCTGTAGAGCTTAATGTCGGATTGACCATTGATATAGGAGGGGTGAATCAGTGGTTTCTTTTTATGAATTCATTTTCTTTAAAATTCAACCTCTCAAACTTGTTAATATTCTTAATCCACTAAATATTATCACTCAATATCACCTCATGTGTAATAGTAAAATAAGAGAGGCAAGTACATAATATTTACAAGGTTCGGTAAAGAAAGGCCTACTCCTTTATATATTGGTTAGACACACTAACATGGATTCTTCACTCTCAAAAAAGTAAATACAATTACTTTCAACACCAACTAAAAGTATTTATTCTCTAGAATCAACCAAGAGACTTTGTTTTCTTTTAGATCTATCCAAAAAACTTCTTCCTCTAACTCAAACTGTGAGACTCCTTCTACACCTGGATCCAACCTGAAGACTTTACCTACTCCTGGAGCCAATCAGAAGACTTCACTTTTCTCACAGGCTTGATCCACCATAGGATGATTTTTTATTTTCCTCCAAATTCTTGTATTATCTATATTGCTCATTTAATCCTATAATAACTTAAGTAATTCTAGTCTCGAGGCTTCTTCCATATTGGGTACAATCTAGAATCTCCTCAATATTTGAATTATCAAGCACACAAGTTGATTTTTCTTCAAAAGACTCCCAACTTCAAACTCTATCTCTTATATATGAGAATGTATCGGGACCTCGAAGGATATTGCGGTGCTTTTTTTATATCACCTGCATGCACATATTTACACACAACATTGTGGTGCATGGGAATCTAAATAAATTACCTGATTTAAATTCTTCATTTAGATCTTCATTCAAATGTGTTTATAAGTAAACATGTTTATTTTTCTTCCTTCATCAAATGTTAATACCCAAATGATGTGGGTACTCATATTACTCATATTATATACCCCAATGACCATGGTTATTGTTATTACATGATTATTTGAAATACCCAAATGGAAATGTTGGGTATTTCTTTCTCCATACAGTTCACTAAGATACTCAAGGGGTTCGGGTATCTTCATTTCATCACGTTGTATGGAAATACAGATTCTCATAATAAATACACATAAATCATGTTATTTATTTCTTTTCATCATGTAGTAAACTATACATAGAGGATTCTAGTGTAAATATAAATACCCGAGGGTATTCTATTTTTTATGCACTAAATCACAGGTTCCCAAGGGGTTTAGTAATAATGTCTCGCATGGCATAGTTAACACCTCCAGAAGTATAGCTTCTATATTTAAACACCTGAAGGATTCAGGTGGTCTTCTTTCTATTTGCATATGTGGTTCACCCTGTCTTTATCCATTCATGTATATCACAACATGAAACTCATTTTTCATGTGGATTGAAAAACACCTATGACACAACTTTTTTATGCGTCAAACACTCATAGATTAAAATTCTAAAAGACCCAATATCTACATTTTTATTCATGTTTTAACATGCAGATAATAAATATCACGCATCCTCGTGACATAGCCCCATCACTTTTACCCAAGAGAATCAGGTATTATGTTTCTTCTTTTTCATTTGATGCATGCATGTGTAACTACATGTACAAATCATTTTTATCATACCTGTATGAAAATATCAACGTTAACTTCATTTAGGTGGCCCTAATTCATTAGGAGATCATCGCGCTTGTGGTGCAATAGTTAATATGTGGAATTGCTTGAATTTCATGTGTGGATTGTTCTTCAGATATGCAAGAATCTCAAGATATCATTATGGATTTTCTTTTAATATGGGTGTGTCCTTTTTTTATGGGAATATCATCGTGGCTTGATAATGATGGATAACCTACACTCTGTAGAACCTCTAAGAGAGGGAAGTTTAAGTAGATCGCTAGTAGTAAATGGATATCATAGAGCATCCTCATTCATCAATGATCATTCTATCCATATATTTAAATAATGTAGGAATACTGGACACACCACATTCATTCCACATTGGTTTCTCCATGAATATTGTCTGCAGTTTATTACCCAACTTCTCCTGCTACCACTTCAAGCTGGCGATGGGGGATCAACACCCATACACCCTTTACACACGACCATATGGGCTTCATCACATCAAGACCCTCTAGCCTATTTTCCCTGTAAAAACACTCGGTTACATTCCTTATACATGGTTATGCTGGTTTGGGCTGATACGTATCCCACCAAAAAAAACTATGACTTATGGGTTATCCTATGATATCTCTCTTATTCCTGGTAAACCCAATACCACATATTCCCTTGGTTGAGCCTTGTCCTTAGCTAACTAGTGGGTTAACCACTTTTTTAAGGCCACTGTAATACTTATAAATATATAAGTAAATAATTTAACTAAATTCCATACCTCATGTAAAATGTAAAACATTTTACATGCCACAAAATCTTTCTTAACACCATTCATCTTCTTCACTTCATGAATTTTCTTGTTTTCATGGTCTTCCACTTGATATAGGAAATGTGATCTCTTATAAACATGAAATTTATATTTAATATAAACACAAATAATAATATAAGTTAACATGGATAATTATAAAATCATGACATCCAATTTCATTTCATGAATCCATAATAATTCCCCAAGCATCACTAATTCATCCACATATTGACTGATTGATGATAAATGCAACATGGGCTCAATAATATCCCCCTTTTTATTTTTTTTCAATATCAAAAAATATAATTATTTTAAATATTTGGTGAAATTCTTATCCAACTTATTGAAAATTAAATGAAAAGGATAAGTGGGGTCTTCTGATCTCATCTTTTTATCAAAAATATGATATTCTACCTTTTATGAATATTTTTTGATAACTTATTTGATATGAATGATGTCACATGGTTTTATTAGTAAGGGTACCTTAGTTAATCAACTCTAAGCCTTAATGGTCGAACCCATCATAACATACAAGAGAGATATAACCACAATTTTCCATATTGGCTATAAACAACCATGTATGTGGAATCATGATTAAAAAGTATCAATTCCTATATAAGGTTTGTAAGTAGTCAAATTTATCAATGAAATTCTAAATCATTCTCACAATTCAATAAGAAAATGAAAAATTATTAAGTTAAAAATAATAACTCCCCCTTTGTTTCATTTTACCATCAAACAAGCACTCCCCCTTAATGTATACAATTAAGGAAAATGGGATGAGAGGTTGATTGTAATACTTCATGTCTCATAAAAGATACTCCTCAAGGGATGTACTCATCTTTATCATAATGAGAATTAATAAACTCCATGATGAACAACATTTATCCTTGAATTCCCTACATGTTATCTCATAACACATAAAATAATTGGGAATAATGAGGAACCTATTATTTATTAGAAGAAACATTCAAGGTGAGGGTTTTATATCATACTTTATTTCTTCTTATTTCAAATCTAGGAATGGGATGTGATTTCTTTATTTTTAGAATGATTCAAGGATTGTGCATATATTTTGTTCACGTGAATTTCCTCTTTTTTAAAATATCATTTTACATCTCCTTCAAATATGGTAAACCACTTATTCTTTATTTTTAATTTGGCTTCATTTCTTCCAAGAGTGTTGTTCTGAGTGCTCGGATTCTAGTGTTTAAAATAACCTTTATTGAATATCATTTTAATTCTTCAAAAAATTGAACCTATTTTCCATCTTAATAATTAATTTTCTAGGATAATATGTTTCCTTTTAATTCATAGGATTATAGTGTCTTCTTATGGTTTCTTTATGGATCCTTATATTCCTCAAAGTGAAATTATTTTCCATAAGATTATGGTTATAAAAAATGAAAAATTTATTAAAAAGGACATACCTATTTGGTCTCTTATTTCTTATGATATTGGCACTAATGGAGTTATTTTAAAAAAATTTATCTTTTTGGCTTCAAAACATCTACTCATGATGTGGAAAAATCTTCTACAATAAAAAACATTAGTGATTTAATATTTTCTAGGACCACTGTTCCAAATTCCGCATGGGACAGAACATTACTTCTAGATTTCAGATATGGGTTTCACTTTGTTGCTATAAATATTTATATATATTCTAGAGGGATCATAATTTTCTCTCTAGAGGTGTTCAAATTCTCTTAAAGGTATCTTATTTTCAAATATTTCTATTTTATATTAGAAACCATTAATTTTGTATGGGAAGTAGAATCCATACATGATTGTATCCTTTATTCAAGTTTGGGTTTGATAGATTTGATGTTAACCATCATCTCCATTTCCATGTCCATTTGCTTTAGAATATCTTGGGAAGTTATTTTATCACATCACTTAGCTTCTTCGTCTTGGTTCCCATTTTCTTTGAGTTGATATTCAAATCCACTTCATCTCTCCACATTTTTTTATTTTCCAAAGTCAAATATTTAACCATTTAATAATAAACTTTATGCAAGATTTTCTATTGATCTACTTTGTCATTTCATGAGAATTACTTGGAATAAAAACTTGATGTATTTACCTCATCATCAACATAATCACATTTGTTTATTATATCTAAGAATGAGTCTGATATTTTACATCATTTCTCCATAAGAAGGTTAGAAAATAAAATAACATTGGCTTCATATTTTACCTTGATTGGAGAGCACAACTTATAGGATTGATTCTTACTTTCATTATTTCCATAAAAGTAAATGATATTTATTTCATCTCTAAATTGGGATGACAAGGATAAATCAAATTCCTTCACTTTATTTCATTCCTTCGTCACTTTACCCATTTTGGAAATTCTTGAAATAATGGTATTAAATTCATTGAAATACTTATCTGATTCCATATTTGAAACATCTTGGATCATTAGAGGTAACCTTAATTTGATACCGCTTATAGTTTTGTAGGTCAGATTGTCCATTGAGAGGGGAGGGGTAAATCAGTAGTTTTTTTATAAAATAATCTTCTTTAAAATTCAACCTCAAATTTTTTTTATAATTCTCAATACACTCAATATTATCTCTCAATCTAACCTCATGTGAAATATTAAAATAAGAGAGGGAATCACATGATATTAATAGGTTTAGGGAATTAAATTAATACTCCTCTCCATTTTTGTTAGGCACCCTGAAATAGATTATTTACTATCAAAAAAGTGAATAAATTTTTTTTCAAATACAACTAAAATCCTTATTACTCCAGCTCTAACCAAGGGAATATGTTTGGTTTTGGCTCCAACCAAAATAATTATTACTCTGGATCTAATTAGGAGACTCCTATACTCCTAGATCTGACCAGAAGACATCACCTACTCTCAGCACCAACCAAAATACATCACCTTTCACAATGGATTTAACCTCTATATGATGATTATTTATCTTCCTCCATGAGATTGTAGGATCTAACTTTCCTATGTACTCCCTCAAGAACATCATAAATTATGGTCCCAAAACTTATTCTAGATTTGGTGCAATCTGGATTCTCCTAAATCTTTGAATTATTAGGCACACAAGTTGATTCTTTTTCAAAAGACTCTTGACTTTTAAATCTTTCTCTCTTAGATATGAGAATGCATAGGTCCCTCAAAGGATATTACAATACTATATTTTTTTCGCATCGCCTATATGCATTTATTTATACAGAACAATGTGGTGCATGGGAATCTCAATAAATCGCATTATTTAAATTCTCCATTTAAATACTCACTTAAATGTGTATATAAAAAAACAAATTTATTTTTCTTCCTCATTCAAATTCTAAAACCCAAAATTATGTGGAAATTAATATTACTCATTTTAACTACCCCAATGACAATGGGTATTATATTTCTATACATATTTGAAATAATTGAATGAAACTATTTGGTATTTCCTTCTCCATGAAATGTGATCAAATATACAAGGGGTTTAGGTATCTTCATTTCTTCACATTATAAATAAATACATCTTCTCATAATAAATAACCATGAATTATGTTGGGTATTTATTTTCATCATGTAGTTCACTATACACAAAGGCTTCCTGTGTAAATTTGAATACCCAAGAGTATTTTATGCTTCATGTAATTCATCACAAATTCCTAGGGGGTTCATGTACAATATCTCACACAATATAGTGAACAACTATGGTAATGTATCTTCCTGCTTTAAACACCTGAAGTGTTCAGGTGTTCTTATTTTTGTTTACACCTATGTCTCAGCTTATCATCATACATGAATGCATAATGCAACATGAAACTCATTATTCCATACATATTGAAAACCCCATGACTCACCTTATACATGCATCAAACACACAAAACATTAAATGCCCAATGAGTCAATCTATCCATTTTTCATCATGTTTTAATACACAAATAAAAAATATAATGTGTTATCATGACACTACCTCATAACTTTAACCTGAGAGAATTGGGTTCTCTATTTATTCTTCTTCATTTAATTCATGCATGTTTAATTGAATACATTTATAATTTCCATCACACCTATGAAAAAATAATTTTTTTTTACTTCATACAAGCATCATTTCTTCATCAGGTTACCATCACACTCAAGGTATAACTGTTCATTCATAAAAAAATCATGAATTTAATGGGTGTAATATTCTTCGGACATGAATGGATCTTAGGATATCATCATCAATTTTATTTTAATATGGGTTTGGACTTCTTTTTATGGGAATATAATCATTCCTTGATAATTGTGGATAAAAAGGTCTTGGAAAAATTTTAGAGCAATGTAGGTTGAAGATGATCGATAGTATAGATCAGACGCCACACATTATCCTTATCTAACAACACTCTTTGTTCCCATATCTTTAAATGATAGAGTAATAGTAGTTAAACTAATAGTGTTGCACATTTTTTTCTCCATGCATCTTAGACACAGTTTATTACTCAACTACTCCTTCTTTCTCTTTGAGCTAGTGATGGGGGATCAGCACCCATACACCCTTCACACACGATGACATGGGCTTTAGTATAGAAGGCCTCTCTATCCAATCAATTCCTTGGGGTGATCACTCATTTGAGACTCATACATGAGCACATTATGTGTGGGATTATAATCAACCAACCAAAAATAAAACCTCCTCCTGTAGGCTAGCCCATGATATCTACATTGTGCATGGAAGAAGTAGTCCCGTATATTCCCTTATTCATGCCATGGCCTTGGCTGGCTAGTGGGTTGGCCCCTTTTTCTAGGGACACCATAATACATATAAATTTCTATATAAATAATTTAAATTCAATCCATACTTAATGTAAAATTTAAATTCATTTTACATTCCTTCAAATCATCTTCAGCACCATTCCACTTCTTTACTTAACTAAAATGCTTATTTTTATGGTCTTTCATAGGATGTAGGAAAAGTGATCTCCTATGCACATGACTTTGAAAATTAAGATCAACACAAAAATCTTCAGAGTTAACATACAAAGTTTTCAAATTATAAAATCCAGTGTCATTTCATGAATCGATAACAATTATACAAGCATCACCAGTTCATCCACATATTGAATGATTGAAAACAAATGCAAAATCATCTCTATAAAATGTTTATTAAACATATTTTTTCATGGGTTATGATGTGATAATATGATGAATGTTTTATGATATTTTGGAATACATATATATGGCTTTAATTATGTAATGGATGGGCCAAGAAATATATATCCCTCTAATGTAATGGGTAAATTTTTATATATCATGAGATAATTATGGGAAATGAGTAGATGTTCTTAATCCATTATTTGAAAAAATATGATTTTCCTGCTTTACTATGGAAGATAAGTCTATGTTCTTGATCCACTATAGAAAATAAGTTATTATAACTTATGCACTATAATTAGATGGTCTCAGTTGTTAACCCTGACATATGAAATTATTTCTATACCTATGGTGGTAAAACACTTTTATGACATGAACTTATGGTTCATGATTGAATTATAATGATTTCTCACTCTTATTATTCATGTATATTAAAAAGATAATTATTTATTCCATGACTAGTGTTTATGAACTTTGATAGATTGGGTATAAAATTTTTGAGCTGTGGTCATGATCTCATGCCCTTATTATTATCTTATTATTTCATATGATCATCAATTGATATCTCTTATATTTTTCCTTACTGTGTATCTAAGCTAACCATTTCTTATGTTTACTTTCCCCAGGTTATGAAAAAAGTTTTAATTATGGTATTTTAAGAAGGGTAAAAATTGGTAAGAACGTTATGGGAGATGATAAAGAATTATTCTAAATAATATGATTACACATCTATTCTCCAAATACACTAAACCTTCATGGTTTTGATGTTGATCATAATGTTATATATGAAATATTCCTCTATAGTGATGTTATATTTTTATATGAAAATCATGGGCAACTACTAATTCATAATGCAGAAATTAAATGGAGTTGAAATCCAAAATAACCAGCGGGGTACTATTATATATAAGAGAGTTGATCACTTGTCATTGTAACTATTCATGCACTGTAATCATCCTTTGTTTTCTCAGAGTAAAAGTTAAGAAGAATTTTACCATGTATTGGGGCACAATATTGAACCACGTAATCTCTTATTCTATTATTTTACTTGTGTTTCCTTTCTTTTGTTGTTTCCACTAGTATTTTTTGAATTTTATATAATAAGGGTATAAAAACATTTTGATTTTGGAGCAGTTAATCTACTAAGTTCCATACATTGGTGCATATGTTCATTCTAGAACATTGTTAAAATTTCATATGTTTTAGGAAAACTGCATCTGATGGTTTTATAAGAATCAAGACCCTTGGATACAATAGTTCATTCATTAAATAAAATGACATTAATAGATATTCATAATGTCCCTTATGGGTTTTAAATTTGTTTTCCAATATCTTTTCTTCTCATCCTTGGTGAAAACTGTATTTCATATCTATCTACTTGGTGTATTTTCGTCCATGAAACTCACACATTAGTTTCTTTGTTACTTGAAAGGGATATATATCTAGCACTATTAAATTATTCAATGTCTCATAATTGATACACATCCTTTATCCTCCATCCTTCTCCTTTAATAATATTATGGAAATTGAATATGAATTTCTGTAGTGCTTAACAAACCCCTGGTCCAATAATTTCTAGACCCAATATTGTATCTCATTTTTCATATCATAAGAAAGATTATAGGGTTTGATATTCACAAAAATTTTCCCTAATTTTAGGTTTATGGAGTGATTTTTCTCTCACTTGGGAGGGAATTCAACACCATAATATTTTATGGTATGCCTCTTTTAAATTTAATCTATTCAATAGCTTACATTATATAGAACACCAAGCTCAAACAAATGATTAAATATTATTATTTAATTTTTATAGTTATGACCTAGTCATTTGAATGGTGGGAAAAAATGAGATTAACTATATTATAAAAATATATTTTAAACATTTTTATAAATTTAATTCATTGGTTGACAATTAATTAGAAATTAAAATAAAAACTAATTGACTATAAAAGATGTGTTTTTATAAAAAAAACTATTTTTATGCCAGCAATGGAATTTTATCTTAATAAATTGAATTAATAACTATCATTAAAGGATATTAATGAAATTTATATGATATATATTCATGAAAATGTTTTCAAATTCGTCCAATATGTTTTATAATTTTTATATTTGAAATAAATATAATTTTATACATAAAAAAGCCATATTTTTTTAAAAGTAAAATTTTCCACCTTTTAATAAATTTAATTAACCACTATCATTGAAGGATATTAATGAAGTTTTGGTATTTTTATAATAAGTTATATTTTTTATGAAATGTTAAAAATAGTGAGTTTTAATTGAAAATTTATTTTTATCCTAATTTATTTATATAGTCAAATTATATATTAAATTGGTTATAAAATATAATTAGTTAAATTATACATCAATAAATTTAATTTAGGTCATCAGAATCAATTTCACATTGAAATACGATATAAAAATATTTCAAACATATGAATTGTTCATGTTAAAAAAACATCTTTTTCATTGTGTCTCTAGGATTTATTTTAAATATAAATTTTCCAATTATGTGAATTTAATTTAGTAAAATAGATTCTATATTTTAAATAATAAGGTCTAAATTAGGTTTTAATTTTAATTTCATCTTTAGGAAAAAAATCATCACCATGGTAAAAAAATATCTATCGCAGTATAGGTAAAAAATAAAATGGGTTGAAGTTAAAAAGGTAAATGCTTAAAATACCTAAAAAATACAAAATTTAATGGTTGTTTGAGGTATTTATAAACCCTAAAAATAATCTAAAATATTAATTATTAGAAAAAGTCTTGGAAATTAATTCCACCTCAATGTGTTTTCTATTAAATATAAAATAATCATTATTTTAATCAATTAATCCCACCTCTCATCAAGTATAAATACCACCCCTTACCCCCCCCCCCACCCATTTCAACTCAAAAGAATTTAATATCATCTAATATCTTCCAAAACCTCTCATACTCACTATACCCATGTCGAATAACTATAGGTATCACCAAAAGATCAAATATAAGGTTCTCAAGGGGTCATCCAAGGAGCTGATATTTAAGAGGTAATTTTCTCAAAACACCTCTCTTATTTTATTTTCAATTTATACTATCTCCACATATCCTTCATCCATTAAGTCATGATAAATACCTAATCATTTATATACTGAATTTTTATTTTTCTAATGTAATATCTTATATCCACCTAGTTTATTACCTCCTCTTACTGAAAGAAATGAAACTATTGTCCAAGTTATGCTAGTTAGTCACCTCCATGAATGATGTTTTTGTTCTTTTTTCCATTACCTCCATCATATATGGTCATAAAACTATTATTCTAGTTAGATAATATTTTAATAATAAAATAATAATATATTTAATGTTATGAAGCTAATATATATAAATAATATTAAATAAAACAAAACTTTTTTATGGTACAACAACCATGATCTTTATTACACACTTAAACATGATTTATTACATAAAACCTTCACTTAATACAACATAGAAGATTGAGAGTTATAGTGTATTTTGGGACTAGGAACATTACATAAAAACCTATAACATAAAACACAACATCTTTATTGAAAAATTCCTTGACATGACCACTACATTCCCTCATACTTAGCATTGCATGGGATAACCTGAGGACATACATAAGAAAAGGGTGAGATATAAAGCCTAGTAAGGGATTAAAAAGGAATATAAAGAATATAGTACATGTTATCCAATAGGAAAATAAATGGAGTTCAAGATAAACATGAACATAAATTCATGATAAATCATAACATGGAAATGTGGCAACAACACTTGACATGGAATTAGCATGAGCCAATGCTCATTGTACATGGAGCATGAGTAAACCCTCATTGCACATGAATCACGAGTAAAACCTCGTTTCACTTAAATTAGCATGATTTAACACTCATTTCACATGAATTATCATGATACTATACTTTACCCAATGCATTAGAGTGCTATCAGGGCGCACCCTTCTTAAAAATTTCATTTCATGCATAAGTGTGCCACATGGATCATATAACATGGATTCAATAAACATAATCATTTATTCCACGATAAAGGAATGTGTAATTAATACATGAAACTCTATAATAAACAAGTAAATGTTAATAAAGGTGAATACCCTTGATAGATCGATGGGCATGGTATTTACTACACAATGACTTTGGCTTGGAAAGTCGTGGTGCAATTTCTGCAGCATAACAGTGTGACATAAGAATTCATAAAAATGGTTGATGAGAGAGAATGGGGTGTCTCATCATATGTAAATGAAATGGGCAGTAATGGGGTTAATATAGACACATGTCTCAACATGAGTAATGGAATTTTAGATTCATAATACAGAATAATTGCTTGAATGTAAATGAGGAGAGAGAAATTCCTTACGGAATTTCAGCATGGAAACAGGTATACATGGAAGACAAAGATGAGATATAAAGGGGTCTATCATCATTAAAACATAAATAGGACAGTATAAGGGAGGTTATAAATCATACCCCAACATTTATAATTGAAAATAAAAGGGCATTACAATATTAAGAAACTTAGATAAATGAGAAAGGAAGGAAACCCTTACATGGAAGTGTGATCCCAAAGGCTTGGGAGAGGCTTGAGAGAGGCTTCTTGGGATATTGCGGTGCCCTGGAAGGATTATAGAGAGATTAGGGAAGATTTTAGATGAACTAAACTGGATTTGAGTGAAGAGGAAGTGAGAGATTTGCTTGGTTTATATAAGAAAGGAGAGGGAATTCTTTATTATTTAGGTTTGGGACACCACACATTAAACTAATCAAAACCACAAACCAGCCCATGGTTTTTGTCCATGGTTTTTTTTTCAAAGGGGAGTGGAAAAAATATTTTATAAGTACAATGGCTGAAATTCTTAAAATAATAGGGTTGCTTATGTGGATATGAGTCACACTCTCAAGGAAATCAATTTAAAAAGGTAAAATGTTTTATAAGTCTTGAAGGGTCCACTAAAGCTTTGTAAAAAAAATAAAACAAACCTAAAATCACATTATTTTAATGTTAAAACATATATTTTTAGAACATAATGTTTATAGTATTTTATTAAATCACTATTGGTTCATTATGATGTCATAAAATACATATATTTAAATAGTATTTAATTTTTACACAAAAAATCGATTGTCTCAGAAAATTATGAAAAATTCACCATTGGATAATTTCAACATCCTGATTCCAAAAATAATATTCATTTTATCTAAATAATTTTATAAATATGTGAATTTTCACTTTTAAAATAAAAACCTACATTTATAAAAAATTCATGGGTTTTGACAAAAACAGCTTTCAAACCTTAATAAAAATTACAATTATATTCATAAAAATTATATGATCATTTATATTTAATAAAAACTAATTTAATAATAATATTTTATTAAAATATTATTTAATTCAAAAAAAATCCATCAATTCATCAAAATAGATTTCTTAGTAAAATATTAAGTAAAAAATATTATTTATGCTTTATAAAATATTTACAAAGTAACAATAATAAAATGAATGTATATTCTTTAAAAAAAATAATGTACATAGTCATAGTGCTAGGATCTTGTTACATAACTCCTTAAAACACCCTCAAAGACCTTAGGGTAAGGCACACGATGGTGACAGACTCTTGGGGCAGCTCAGATAACATCACTCGAGTGGTAATCTCTACCAACTTCCACTTCTCACATTGGTAGTTCTACTCAAGCTTAATGTATTCAAGGTTGTGTTGGGCTTGGTCAAGATAAAACCCCATTGAATCCACCTCCGTTCCGAGCTCTGAAAAATGGGCTTCATATGGGTAAAGTCTACTGGATGAGGTCATCATTTCCTTTTCCTAAGTAAATTGGATTTGTTAAAGCCCTATATTTATACTAATCATGTGATCACTGTTCAACATCTATATTAGAAATGGTCACAATTTTTAATGGTATTTTAAAATCCAGAAACATAAAACCAAGGAACTTCATATGTTTTACATAACCATTTTATATAATAATACATTTAAATAGACCAAGATGAATTTTCATTAATGAAAGTTTGGGTCGTTACAATCTTCCCCCCTTAAGAAATTTCACCCTCAAAATTTCATTTTCCCACACTAAAACAGATGAGGGTAACTTTTCCTCATCAATTCCTCTGATTCCCACATTTCTTCTTCAAACTTTTGGTTTCACCACAACACCTTGATGAGGGGCATTGTTTTATTTCGTAGAACTTTTTCTCTACGATCTAAGATCATCACTGGTTGCTACTCATAAGAAATATCATCCTCTAATTGTACTACCTCTAAAAAGAGTACATGTGAAGGGTCTAGTATATACTTCCTTAAGAGGGATACATGAAAGATATCATGTACTTTTTCCATGGTAGGTGTAAGTGCTAGTTGATAGGCTACATCCCCGACACGATCAAGAATCTAGACGGGGAAGATATACTTAGGACTTAACTTCCATTTATTTCCAAACCTCATGACCTTCTTCTACAAAGATATGTGTAGAAATACTATGTCTCCAACTTTGAACTCAAGGTCTCGTCGACGGTTATCTGCATAACTCTTCTATCAACTTTGGGCTTCCTTGATATGCTACTGAATGGTTTTCACCTTCTCCACTATTTCTTTGACCATTTCAGGTCCTAACAGCTTACGCTCATTGACTTCATCCCAACACAATGGTGTTCTAAATCTTTTCCCATAAAGGGCTTCATATGGTGCCATTTGGATACTTGAGTGGAAACTGTTATTGTAGAAGAATTCATCCAGAGTAAGATGTTGATCCCATATTCCTTTGAAGTCCATTGAGAATTCTATCAACATGACTTCAAGTGTTTGTATAGTTTGGTCAGATTGTCCATCAGTTTGAGGATGATAATCCATACTAAAGTTTAGCTCATTATCCAGAGCATGTTTAAGACTCTTCCAAAACATAGAGGTGAATCTTGGATCTCAATTGGATAAAATACATAGTGGTAATCCATGCAGCCTTACCACTTCTCTAATATATATATGTACCCATTGATCCAATGAGAAATCCTCTCGAATATCAATGAAGTGTGCATCCTTTGTAAGAAGATCCACAACAACCCAGATAGAATTGTTTCCTTTCGATAACTTCAGAGGTCCAGTGATAAAGTCCATAGTTATGTTCTCTCATTTCTATGATGGTATGGGTAATGGTTTCAACATCCCCTTATACTTATATCTCTCAGCCTTCACTTGCTAAAACACCAGTCACTTTGATGTATATTCAGCGATCTCCTTCTTCATATTATCCCACCAATAATGCTCTCGAAGATCTCAATACATCTTTGTGTTTCCTAAGGGGATGGAGAAATTTGAACTATGTGCATCATCAAAAAGCTCCTTCTTCAGCTCTGGACTTGATGGTATACATAATCTTTTCCCAAATCACACAATTCCTTCTTCAGCTCTGGACTTGATGGTATACATAATCTTTTCCCAAATCACACAATTCCTTCTTCATTGACATTGAACTCTGAGGATTTTCCTTTTCTCATAGTTTCCACCTTCTTCTGAATTCCCATATCATCCTTTTGAGAATCTTTTAACCTTTCCAAAAGTGATGGTTGAGCAATCATTTGTGAAAGGATTGATAATGTTCCATTATTTATGATTCCCATGTCCATATTCATCAAATCCAAGAATATTAGATCCTTTTCAATTCTCATTAATGATAGAATTTCTAGATCCTTTCTACTTAGATCATATTCCACCTTGTTCGCTTTCTCAGGGTGGTAATTGATTGAGAAATCATAGTCTTTGATCATCTTTAACCATCTTCATTGGAACATATTCAACTCTTTCTATGTGAATATATACTTGATGCTTTTGTGGTCCGTATATATTTCACACTTCTCCCCAAATAGATAATGCCGCCAAATTTTCAAAGTGAAGATCACTACAGCCAACTCTAGGTCATGTGTGGGATAGTATTTCTCATGAACTTTCAATTGCCTTGAAGCATAGGAAATGACTTTTTCATTTTGCCTCAACACACATCCCAAGACCTTCTTTGAATCAATACTAAATACCAGAAAAATTTCTTCACTTGTGGGTAGTGTGAGCACGGTCGTAGTGATAATCCTCCTTTTCAACGCCTTAAAGCTTTCTTCTTATTCATCACTCTGAGAAAACTTTACTCCCTTCTGAGTTATCTTGGTTAGAGGGTTGTACAATCATGAGAAATTTCTCACAAATCGTCGATAATATCCAGCTAACCCCATGAATCTATAAATATCCATTACCGATGTTGTCCTCATCCATCCCTCTACTGCAGCTATCTTGGAGGGATCCATAGATATCCCATTTCTTGTGATGATATGGCCCTAGAATGAGACCTCCTTAAAACATAACTAATACTTTCTATACATTTCATAGAGCTTCTCCTTTCGCAAGGTCTCTAGTACAGTTCTTAGATGCTCCTCATACTCCGCCTTTATTTTGGAGTATATTAAAATATCATCTATAAAGACTACCACAAATTTTTCAAGGTAATCTCTAAATACTCTATTCATTAATTCCATGAATATTGTTGGAGCATTAGTGAGTCCAAAAAACATTACTATGAATTCATAGTGCCCGTATATTTTACGAAAAGTATTCTTGGGGATATCTTACTTCTTCACCCTTACTTGATAATATCCCAACTGCAAATCCACCTTGGAGAAGCATTGTGCTCCATGAAGCTGATCAAAAAAGTCATCAATTCATGGGAGACGATACTTTTTATTTACCATGATTTTGTTAAGCTTTTGATAATCGATGCAAAGGCGCATTGACCCATCCTTCTTCTTGATGAAGAGGACTGGTGCACCCCATGGTGAAGCACTTAGGTGTATAAATCCTTTATCCATATTCTTCAATAGTTGTTTGTTAAGCTCCTCAAGCTCCAAAACATCCATTTTATATGGATTCTTTGATATTTTAAATTCCTCAGGTATAATATCAATTGAGATTCAACATCTCTTCTAGGAGGAAGACCAAGCAATTCATTGGGAAATACTTCAGCGAATTCCCTCATAATAGGCATGTCTTCAAGGATAGTTTCTTACTTTGTCTCAATTATCTGATTCAGATATGAATTCTCATGGGGAATTAATATCCACACTTGAGATGATGGACCTAAAGAAGATTCATCCTCCTCCTTGCACTTGTACAGAATCGGGGGTCAATTCCTCATATAGAGAGTGATTTCTCTTTCACGGTAATCTATATTGGCTCTGTATAAGGAAATCCAATACATGCCAAGAATTACATAAAATTCAAATAGAGGGAGTATGAAGAGGTTCATCGGGAAGTTCAATCCACCGATTATGACAAGGGAGGAGTTATATTCATGGGATGCAATGACTTCCCCATTTTTCGTACTCACCGACATCTTTACTTCCATGATTTGTGGTGGTGTTGATATTGTTCTACTAAATTTTCAGGATATAAAAGCATGTGCAGAACTAGAATCAAAAAGTACATTCACTGTTCTTGAATGAATAACTAGCATACCTATCACCACTCCATTTTCGGGGTTCACTTCGGTGGTAGTGATGGAAAAGCTCACCCTTTCCACCTTAGAGGTTGTTGGTTGCCTCCAAAAACCCTTATCTTAGGGAACTGATTTTCAAGGTGCCCTGGTTCTTTGCAGTTGAAGCAATGAACAACATGTTGAGAGTTGAATGGAGAGTTCCTCTCCTCTATTGCAGCCTCAGGTTTCTCTTGTCATCAGTTAATGGAAAGGTTCCCTTTTCATTCACACCTAATGCATTTCCTCGTCCCCTTCAAGAAATTTATGGGGTGCTTCTTTCCACACCTTTGGCAAGTGGGGTGATGGATTATCTTAGCACCATTGGATTTATCTATCCGACCACCTGAATTGAATTCCACCTTACAATTCTTATCCCCATGATACCCTTGAGATTCTCTGATATCCATTTCAACCTTGAGGGCACATCGGACAATTTCCTCATAGCTTTCAAAGTCACGGATCGTCAGGTCTTTTCGCAGGCTAGGTTTCATCCCACCAAAGAAGCGATTAACCTGGAATTCGAGGGTAATGACAAATCCAAAGGTGTATTGTGCAAGCATTGTGAATTTTTTCACGTATTCTCTAATAGATTCGTCGTCTTTTTTTCTTTAGGGAAAGGAAGTCCCTTTCCATCTTAAGTCAAAGGGTACGAGGAAAATATTTATCAAAAAACATTTTCCATAAATCCTTCCATTCCAATGCCTCGATCTCCTCCTCATGCTTCATATTTTTTATCAATGTCCACCATTGATCGGCTTCACCCTCCATACGATAAGCAGCTAGAAGAACCTTCTCTTTTTTTAAACATTTAAGGATGGAGAGGATCCTTTCAATGGAGTTGATCCATTGTTCGACGATTGAGGGATCAGATGATCCATTAAAAGTATGATGCCTTTGTCTCATGAAACTCTCAATAGTGACTTTTTCTTTCTTAGGGGGGGTTGAACGTTCCGCTTTACCCATGTTTCTATTTAAATATTTAGTTAACTAAGAGAGTATCATGACAATGTTCGCGATTCCTACTCTCATGGATTGGGCATCTTTTTAGAACAATCATCACATTGATCTTCTCACCAGTTGTTAGCATGAGTCCTCCTATTATCGCTCATTGGCTAGAATAAAAGAAAAGTTAGGGTTAACATATAAAGAGTAATCCAAGGACAAAATAGATTACTTATAGATAGATTTTATTTCTTTAACTTATGAATCTATAGGCTTCAATCTATGTTATCCATGATCTACTTTCCAACATATATTCTTAGGAGAATTTTTTTATTATTCCCTTAATAATGGTTCATACTAAGCTTGTGAATTTACCAAATCATATCCCTCGGGACTGTCGTAACCAAGAGTGTAGAAAGGCCCATTTTCATGTACTAGGATACCCCGGGTCAAGCTCAAAACTCCTTGTCAGAGTTTTCAATCCTAGGTAAATTTGTTCTAGAGACGCCTCTACCTGCTTATATCCAAATAGGGATGTATTTTCTTAATAAACCACTTACTAAATACTCACCAAAATTTAGGGATGTTTTTATTATACTTAGTCTTATCCCTAAGTCTTTAACTAGGGTTTTCTAATCCTAATCCAAAAAATAACTAAACCTATCCTTTGAAACAAAATATAACAACCCTGATCTTTATTACACACTTAAACATGATTTGTTACATAAAACCTTAACTTGATAAAAAATAAAATATAGATAGGTCTAGTGTCATTTGGGCTTAGGAACATTACATAACAATCTAGAATATAAAACACAACATCTTTATTGAAAATTTCCTTCACAAGACCACAACATTCCCTCGTACTTATCATTGCATGGGATAACCTGAGGACATACATAAGAAAAGGGTGATCTATAAAGCCCAGTAAGGGAGTAAACAAGGCATATGAAGAATATAGCACATGTCAGGAAATAAGAATATCAATGTATTTCAATATAAACATGAACATAAAGGCATGATAAAGAATAAAATGGAAATGTGGAAACAACACTTAACATGGAATTAGCATGAGCCAAGGCTCATTGCACATGGAGCATGAGTAAACCCTCATTGCACATCAATAATGAGTAAAACCTCATTGCACTTGAATTATAATGATTCAAAACTTATTGTACATGACATATCATGATACTATACTTTAACCAATTCATTGGAGAACTATCAGGGTGCACCCTTTTTAAATATTTCATTTCATGCATTAGTGTGCCACATGGATCATATAACATGGATTCAATAAACATAATCATTTATTCCATGATAAATGAATGTATAATTCATAAATGAAACTATATAATCAATAAGTAAAGATGTAAATACCCGTAAATTTCAAGGAAATATTTTTTCTTAATTTTCTTTGGAATTTTACAAGAACGAAGTTTCTAACGGCACCTAATTCCGAGGCCCAGTGTGCCCGGAATCATTTTCTGAAGTTTAGGATCGGGTACGTTCAGTGAACGAACTAGCGGGTTTTTCTAACTTTTGAACCAGTGCTCGGAATCAAATTCTGAGGGCACCGATGGAATCGCAGCACCGGTAATTGCTTAGAAACGCCTCTTCCGGAGTTGCATTTGCTCGGGTGTGGTTTTTAAATTTTGGGGATTTAAGTTTAAAAATAAAATAATGTGGTACGACAAACTTTATTTTATTTCACTTTAAGCCACTTAAAATCCACTTTAAGCTGCTTAAGCTGAGTTGATGCGGATAGGATAGAACCTGAAATATCCTACCCTCCTGGTAGGATATTTGTGAGGTGGGGCCCGCACGAGCCCCACCGTGTCTTTTCCGCTAAGTAATGCACCCGCGAAAACCCGTCATTATGAAAGTCAACTGACGCGTTTTCTTAAATTCTTAACGCAACAATTAATTGGGCAGTTTTCTTCGTTGAATTAATTCTACGAATTAATGGGTCGTTACTTAACTTATCTTTTTTTCGTTTGTTGGCATGATAATAAAATAAGACCAATTCTATTCTTCTTAAGTGTTGTTCGTTGAGAGGATTTGACAGAAACCTCAAGTTCTTCCTCCTTCTTCGCGAAGAACGCGAAGAACGCGAAGAACGCCGGCCTTTGACGAAAGGCGACGAAGAACGCCGAACCCGCGGAGATCGACGACGCGAAGCCTTGTACCGTGACGCTGACGAATCTCCCTTCGCGACGCTTCTTCTGCGACGATCCAACCCCGCGACAACCTTCGATCGACAACGACAAGGTAGGGAGGGCAGCGCTCCTTTTTAATTCTTTTTTGTTTATAACAACAACATGGATTTAATTATTATTAATTAAATCTGTATGTTCTCGATCCTCGGAGTTCATCGACGCGATGCTGAGTACCGCACGACAGTGACGCCCTTCCGCGACGCGGCGACCCTTTCTTCCGTGACGGTCGATCTCGCGTCCGACGACGAAGTTAAGGTAGGGGATTTTATTTTGGTTTTCTATTATCTTTTAAGAAAAGAACAACGAGCGTGGACCAACCAATTCCAGGTTGATCTACGGATCGTTCGTTCATGCGGATTGATGTTGAGGATTATTATTTAATTTGTTCGTGATTATTACCTTGACAATATTCGTGAAATATGACCTTTTTCTATTAATTAACGAGAGGGGGTCAGACCGCACAAACATGGCCGACCCTCCTCCTTATCCTTGTGGGCTTCTTTTGTGGATTGAAACGGGGATGGCGTGGTGCCATCGCACCGCGCGGAAACGTGCGGCAAGAAATGCGCGGCGCCATCGCGCCGCGTCGGAGAAACCCGAAGACATCCGCGGATGGAGTCGGGCCACGGCGAAGGGGCGCAACGCCATCGCGTCGCGCCGGAGAACCACGAAGATGGCGCATTTTGTTAATTGACGTGCGGATTGTTGGACGACAAAGAACGGGGCCGCAAGGGCGATTTGAATGCTTTGCAGCAAAGGTCAAGTCCTGGGAGGAGCTACGGCGCAGTCGGAAGTGAAATCGGACCACCGGAGCAACTCCGGTGGCCCGCGGAACCCACTGGTGGCGCGGGTCGCCGGCGCGGCGGCGCCCCGGCGCGCCACCGGACAGAGCCGCCGCAGCTTCAGCTGGGGCGGCGGCGGCAGCGGCGGACCCGCAGCCGCGCGGGTCCGGATCTCACGGGATGCGGCAATGCCGCGTCCGCTGACCAGGGTGGCCCCCGTAGAGGGGGGCCGCGGTGTTCAAACGCGGGGGCAGCGCGCCCCCGCCCCCGGACTCCCTCGCTCGGCCGCTCGGCCGAGCCGAGCCGGGCCGGGCCGACAGGTCGGGTCGCGCCCTGGTCGGTCCGGGCCGCGCCGAACCGGGTCTGACCCAGACCCGGGTCGGGTCGACCTTGTTCGGGCCGACCCAGGGGGGTCGGGCCGGGACGGTCCGGGCCCAGACCCCCTGTCTTCGTACCATTTTCGGTCTTTTACCAGTATCTTGAGCTACGGGCCTCCGAACGACGCGTCGTCAGTGGCGATGCGATCCTTGGATCGAGAAGGTCGTTTTGGTATATCGCACTCTAGGTTTCGGAACACTTTGGGTTCGACCAGGTTGGTTCGGATACGAAACCAATCGGGCCCTCGGAGCGGAATCGCTTATATCTTGAGCTCCGGACGTCTGATTGACGTGCCGTAGACTTTGTTTCTTTCCTCTAAGTGAGATGGATCTTTTGGCTTACTCCACACGAGGTTTGGATGTCGTCGGAGTGTGGTCGGGTTGGTTCGCTCACGAAACCAACCGGGCCCCTGGAACGAAAAATCCAGTAACTCACAGACCGGACGTCCGATTGACGCACCGTTTGTCTTGATGATTTTCCTCTTGATGGACGGAACTTTTGGCATACTTCGCCCGAGGTTTGGATGCAGTTGGAGTTTGGGCGAGTTGGATTGTACTTGAAATCCAACCGGGCCCCTGGAACGGAAAAGCTGATATCTTTCAGACCGGACGTCTGTTTGAAAAACCTTCAGCGGCGTTGGTGATCACATTGAGAAAAGGTCTCTATGAGTATACCCTATGAGAGTTCGGGGTACAGTTGAGATATGGTCAGGTTGGTTCGCATGCGAAACCAACCGGGCCCCTAGGATGAAAAGGCTAATAACTCACAGACCGGGCGTCCGATTGACGCGCCGTCTGTTGCATTGAGACCCCTATGATGAGGCGGTCTTTTGTGATACTTATTCATGGGAATTTGAGATACTTATTAGTGGGACTTTGAGATACTTGGAGTTTCGACCTGTAGCTCATGGAGCGGACCCTCCCGGAGACGAGCGTGCGGAGTACGGAGACCGTGTAGCCGACTGAGACCTGACGACTACTTGACCGACTCGACTTAGAGTGAGTCGACTAACCTAGTAGATGGAGCACTACTTTGTGAGGTGCAGACCCATGGCGGACGGAGCACTACCTGTGTGATAGTGCAGACCCGCGGTACTCGTCCGGAGAGTACCTCAGCAGGCTACTAGGGGGTGTGCACTACTGTGTTTGGGTGGCATACCCCGGCGGGAAGCACTACTGTGTTTGGGTGGCTGGCCCGCGGTACTCGACAGGAGGAGTACCTTAGCAGTCTTAGGTTAGTGAGCAGTACCTCGGAGTCGTGACAGGACCACTGTACACTCCAGAGACGGAGCTCTTCAGCAGTTACAGTTTCGATAATGAAAATCCTGGTTTGAGCTGAGTCTATGACCTTTGTGTTCCCTCCTGATTGAGATGGGTTACTTGATAACTTAGGTATATGTATGGGCATATACCTGAGTAGTGGTTATCTGTTGATTTCACAATCCTTGTGTTTCCTCAGGATTGATATGGGTTACTTGATAACTTAGGTATATGTATGGGCATATACCTAAGTAGAGGTTATCTGTTGAGATATTCTTTGTGTTTATACTTTTTGGTTTTAGTGAGACCTTGAGGGTCTCGGGGTCCCTACTGAGTATCTTTATACTCACCCCTGCACGGGATATGCCCGCACCTCGTTGTGTTGGTTGCAGATGACAGGCCCCGAGGACGGGTCATGACAAATTGGTATCAGAGGAGTTCGGTTCTACCGCAGAACTTAGGACTCTGATCTTTTTTCTATGTGAAGAAATAGTGTTAAGAGTACCGAGTGTGGTTTTCAGTTCAGGGAGTCCAGTGTTGGTGCGGGCGGCCGACGTATCCATACACCAGGACCCTGATAACTGATTTCCGACTTTGTGCACGAAAACACTGATTGCGTGTGTGTTTTCTAGAAGTTTTATTTAAATATCAGCTCAAACCAGGTCAGCTCACCAGGTATAATCGTTTGACCGTGTCACGTTGTTTCTTTCAGGATGCCTTTTCTCGGACGACTAGCTACATCCCAGAGGGATGTGCGTACTGACAGCCTGCTGAGCGACGAGGCTTCGGTACAGGGCCCTCTTGCAGTTGAGGCACTAGCGGAGGCACCAGCGGTACTACCATATGTTGGGCCACCGATGCCACTAGCCCCAGCAGTAGGCGATGCACGCCACTTGAGTGCGCTGCACGAGTTCCAGCGCCAGAGACCACCCAGGTTCCGGGGAGAGACGGACCCGCAGGTAGCTGAGGATTGGCTGGAGGCTGTGGTGAGAGTCTTCAGGCTAGTGGGGATGCCAGCAGACCTCATGGTGATCTTTGCTGCCAGCCTTCTTCAGGAAACAGCAGGAAATTGGTGGAGCCACTTGTTCTAGTTTTGCAACGGGATAACCTTCACATGGAAAGACTTCGAGACCTTCTTCAGGGTGGATTTTTTGCCAGTAGCTCTACACCCCGAGCGTGTTTAGGAGCTGCTGCCTTTTCCACGTGTTTTTCAATCAGTGTCTGAGTCATCTGTGGGTAGTAGAAAGATGATGCAGAGGTCCAAGAGGGCCAGAGCCAGCCGTACGAGGAGTAGGAAGTGTTATGAATGCGGCAGAAAGGGTCACCTAGCACGTGACTGTCCGACTCCTCGAGCAGTTGATCCGCAGGGTTTGGAGGAGCCACCGAGGTAGAAGCAGCGGCGGGTGCTTGAGCAACAGCCGAGAAGTGGACAAGGCAGTAGAGCTCCAGGAGAAGGTGGACAGGAGCATAACTAGTGGATACATCCCTTGTACTCTAGTTCCATTTTTCTGTTGTATTTGTGTCTTTGTACTATGAGCTGCAATAATAAAAAAGACACTTATCTTTGTGATGTTTTCTTTCCTGTCCTTTTTGTTTGGTTGATACTGAGTGGTCCTGGTTAAGACTGTTGACTTGACCCTCACTTTCGAGATTCCTACTGGAGGATACCTAGTGACCTCACACTGATTCCGACAGTGTGACTCGACCCTTGGAGGTGAGAGTGACAGTTGGATCTCTTAGTAGTTACGTCGAGGCCTTACGACGTCATCCATGGCATGAATGCACCCTTCATGTCAGGATTGACTGTATTAGGCAATGGGTGTGGTTCATCTAGGGGGATGAGACCGGGTTTCTCTTTTCGGAAAAGGAGAAATTTTAGCAGCACTTCTGGATCGTAGGAAAAGAAGGTGCAGATCATCCAAGAGCAGATAAAGACTGCACAGTGCAGTAAGAAACAGGAAACTGGTGCCAGTATTAGAGACTCGGGCGTGTTAAATGTTTCAAGAAGAGGAAGTTTTAAAGAGATATGAGTCTGCAAAGCGGCAGATGTGGAGGCAGAGCTAGGAGAGAAGCATGAGGTGTTGTACATCTTAACATGCTACAACCACCCTCCTTAGTTATCCCCGCCAAGCTCAGGGAGCTGGAGGGCGGAGGAAGTGTGCGGCTGCATGCAGTCAAGGAGTGTGACCCAATGGCTCTAAAAATGATTCAAGGGACGGTCTGTGTCCACTACTAGCTGCTGTAGTAACAGACGTCGATATGAATCATTCATCTCTTTCACAAATCTTGTCCCAGACCTAGAGTTTCTGGTAAGCCGTAGACTTGACCCTCACGTCTGGAGATACCTTGGGAGAAGACTCGATAATCACACTTATGCCGACGGTGTGGTCTGACCCTCGAGGCGAGAGTTTCGGTTGGAATCTCTTGGTGGCAGCGTCGAGGCCTTACGACGTTGGTTTGAGTATGGAATGGGCAATCACAGTTCATAACCAAATTGACGGTATTAGGCAAAAATGTTGTGGTTTAACTACGACGTCGGTATGGGTTTTCCTTGGTCGGCGAAAAGGAAACCCCAGGCAACACAGGATAAACTCATGCTCAGGAGGGTGCGACCGATCACTCTTGATTTGGTCAACCTTACCCTCGTGGCAGCAGTCGTTTTGAGTTTCAGTTCTAACAGGAATTGGAGGCCTCATGAGTTCGAGGATGATGATCACGTCCTTATACGGTTCTCACCTCGACGAGGTTTACGGAGATGTGGCCAAGGCAGCAAGTTATCTACGAGGTTCAATGGACCTTTCTAGGTCCTCAAATGGGTAGGCGGGGTGGTTTACCGCTTGACCCATCCACCTCAGTCGCACCAGGTGCACGACGACATCCACGTATCTCAGCTGAGGAGATACGTGCTCGACCCTTCGCATATCATTGACCATGAGGAGATGGACGATGGCGATGAGGTGACTTCCACGGAGGTTCCTGTGGGGATCGAGGATCGACAGGAGCGGATCTTAGGAGGACAGTCGTTTCCTCTTGTGCACTTTCTTTGGCGGAACGGGAACCTCCAGGTGAGCACATGAGAGCGGAAGGCTCAGATGCGTGCCCAGTACTGCTTTTGTAACCCTAGTTTGTGTTAAAGCTTTACGAGGATGTAAATCCCTGAGGTGGGAGTGATGTAAAGACCCGTAAATTTCAAGGAAATTTTTTTTTCTTAATTTTCTTTGGAATTTTACAAGAACGCAGTTTCTGACGGCGCCTGATTCCGAGGCCCGGTGTGCCCGGAATCATTTTCCGAAGTTTAGGCTCAGGTACGTTCAGTGAACGAATGAGCGGGTTTTTCTAACTTTTGAACCAGTGCTCGGAATCAAATTCTGAGGGCACCGATGGAATCGCAGCGCCGGTAATTGCTTAGAAACACCTCTTCCGGAGTTGCATTTGCTCGAGTGTGGTTTTTAAATTTTGGGGCTTTAAGTTAAGAAATAAAATAATGTGGTACGACAAACTTTATTTAATTTCACTTTAAGCCACTTAAAAGCCACTTTAAGCTGCTTAAGCTGAGTTGAAGCAGATAGGGTAGAACCCGAAATATCCTACCCTCCTGGTAGGATATTTGTGAGGTGGGGCCTGCACGAGCCCCACCATTTATTTTCCGCTAAGTAACGCACCCGCGAAAACCCGTCATTATGAAAGTCAACTGACGCGTTTTCTTAAATTCTTAACGCACCAATTAATTGGGCAGTTTTATTCGTTGAATTAATTCTACGAATTAATGGGTCGTTACTTAACTTATCTTTTTTTCGTTTGTTGGAATGATAATAAAATAAGACCAACGCTATTCTTCTTAAGTGTTGTTCGTTGAGAGGATTTGACAGAAACCTCAAGTTCTTCCTCCTTCTTTGAGAAGAACGCGAAGAACGCAAAGAACGTGAAGAACGTCGGCCTTCGACGAAAGGCGACGAAGAACGCCGAACCCGCGGAGATCGACGACGTGAAGCCTTGTACCGCGACGCCGTCGAATCTCCCTTCGTGACGCTTCTTCCGCGACGATCCAACCCCGCGACAACCTTTGATCGACAATGACAATGTAGGGGGGCAGCGCTCCTTTTTAATTCTTTTTGGTTTATAACAACAACATGGATTTAATGATTATTAATTAAATCTGTATGTTCTCGATCCTCAAAGTTCGTCGACGCGACGCCGAGTACCGCACGACAGCGACGCCCTTCCGCGACGCGGTGACCCTTTCTTCCGCGACGGTCGATCGCACGTCCGACGACGAAGTAAAGGTAGGGGATTTTATTTTGGTGTTCTATTATCTTTTGAGAAAAGAACGACGAGCGCGGACCAACCAATTCCAGGTTGATCCGCGGATTGTTCGTTCATGCGGATTGATGTTGAGGATTATTATTTACTTTGTTCATGATTATTACCTTGACAATCTTCGTGAAATATGACCTTTTTCTATTAATTAACGAGAGGGGTCGGACCGCACAAACACGGCTGACCCTCCTCATTATCCTTGTGGGCTTCTTTTGTGGATTGAAACGGGGATGGCATGGTGACATCGCACCGTGCGGAAACGTGCGGCAAGGAATGCGCAGCGCCATCGCGCCGCGTCGGAGAAACCCGAAGACATCCGCAGACGGAGTCGGGCCACGGCGAAGGGGCGCAACGCCATCGCGTCGCGCCGGAGAACCACGAAGATGACGCGTTTTGTTAATTGACGTGCGGATTGTCGGATGACGATGAATGGGGCCGCAAGGGTGATTTGAAAGCTTTGCAGCAAAGGTCAGGTCCCGGGAGGAGCTATGGCGCAGTCGGAAGCGAAATCGGACCACCGGAGCAACTCCGGTGGCCCGCGGAACCCACCGGTGGCGCGGGTCGCCGGCATGGCGGCGCCCCGGCGCGCCGCCGGACAGAGCCTCCGCGGCGGCGGCGGCCCCAGTGGACCCGCGACCACGTGGGTCTGGCTCTCACGGGACGCGGCAATGCTACGTCTGCTGACCAGGGTGGCCCCCGCGGAGGGGGGCCGTGGTGTTCACACGCGGGGGCAGCGCGCCCCCGCCCCCGGACTCCCTCGCTCGGCCGCTCGGCCGAGCCGAGCCGGGCCGCCCCAACCGGCCGGGTCACGCCCTGGCCGGGCCGGGTCGCGCCGAACCGTGTTCGACCTGGACCTGGGTCGGGTCGACCCGGACCTGGGTCGGGTCGACCCGGTTCGGGCCGAACCAGGGGGGGTCAGGCCGGGTCGGTCCGGGCCCAGACCCCCCGTCTTCGGACCGTTTTTGGTCTTTTATCAGTATCTTGAGCTACGGGCCTCCGAACGACGCGCCGTCAGCAGTGATGCGATCCTTGGATCGAGACAGTCATTTCGGTATATCGCACTCAAGGTTTCGGAACACTTTGGGTTCGGCCGGGTTGGTTTGGATACGAAACCAACCGGGCCCTCGGAGTGGAAACGCTTATATCTTGAGCTCTGGACGTCCGATTGACGTGTCATTGACTTTGTTTCTTTCCTCTAAATGAGACGGATCTTTTGGCTTACTCCGCTCGAGGTTTGGATGCCGTCAGAGTGCGGTCGGGTTGGTTCGCTCACGAAACCAACCGGGCCCCTAGAACGAAAAAGCCAGTAACTCACAGACCGGGCGTCCGATTGACGCACCGTCTGTCTCGATGATTTTCCCCTTGATGGAAAGAACTTTTGGCATACTTTGCCCGAGTTTTGGATGCAGTTGGAGTTTGGGCGAGTTGGATTGTACTTGAAATCCAACCGGGCCCCTGGAACAGAAAAGCTGATATCTTTCAGACCGGACGTCCGTTTGACGAACCGTCAGTGGCATTGGTGATCACATTGAGAAACGGTCCCTATGAGTATGCCCTATGAGAGTTCAGGGTACAGTTGAGATATGGTCGGGTTGGTTCGCATGTGAAACCAACTGGGCCCCTAGGATGAAAAGGCTAATAACTCAGAGACCGAGCGTCCGATTGACGCGCCGTCTGTTGCGTTGAGACCCCTATGACGAGGCAGTCCTTTGAGATACTTCTTCATGGGACTTTTAGATACTTCTTTGAGGGACTTTGAGATACTTGGAGTATCAACCTGTAGCTCGTGGAGCAGACCCTCCCGGAGATGAGCGTGCGGAGTACGGAGACCGTGTAGCCGACTGAGACCTGACGACTGCTTGACTGAATCGACTTGGAGTGAGTCAACTAGCCCAGTGGACAGAGCACTACTTTGTGAGCTGCAGACCCATGGTGGACGGAGCAATATCTGTGTGACAGTGCAGACCCGTGGTACTCGTCCGGTGAGTACCTCAGCAGGCTACTAGGGGGTGTGCACTACTGTGTTTGGGTGGCATACCCCGGCGGGAAGCACTATTGTGTTTGGGTGGCTGGCCCGTGGTACTCGACAGGAGGAGTACCTCAGCAGTCTTAGGTTAGTGAGCAGTACCTCGGAGTCATGACAGGACCACTGTACACTCCAGAGATGGAGCTCTTCAGCAGTTACGGTTTCGATAATGAAAATCCGGGTTTGGTCTGAGTCTATGACCTTTGTGTTCCCTCGTGATTGAGATGGGTTACTTGATAACTTAGGTATATGTATGGGCATATACCTGAGTAGTGGTTATCCGTTGATTTCACAATCCTTGTGTTTCCTTAGGATTGAGATGGGTTACTTGATAACTTAGGTATATGTATGGGCATATACCTAAGTAGAGGTTATCTGTTGAGATCTTCTTTGTGGTTATCCTTGTTGGTTTTAGTGAGACCTTGAGGGTCTCGGGGTCCCTACTGAGTATCGTTATACTCACCCCTGCACGGGCTATGCCCGCACCTCGTTGTGTTGGTTGCAGACGACGGGCCCCGAGGACGGGTCGTGACAAAAGATGCATAAAGTTGAATACCCTTGATAGATATATGGGCATGGTATTCACTACACAATGACTTTGTCTTGGAAAATCGCTGTGCAATTTTGGCAGCATAACGATGTGACATAAGAATTCATAAAAAATGGTTGATGAGAGAGAATGGGGTGTCTAATAATATGTACATGAAATGGGAAGTAAGGGGGGTCATATAGATACATGTCCCAACATGATTAATGAAATTTTAGATTCATAATACAAAATAATTACTTGAATATAAATGAGGAGAGAAAAATTCCTTATGGAATTTCGGCATGGTAACAGGTATACATGGAAGACATTGATGAGAGAAAAAGGGGTATATCATCATTAAAACATAAATAGAACCGTATAGTGGGGTTATAAATCATACCACAACATTTATAATTGAAAATAAAAGGGCATTACGATATTAATAAACTTGGATAAAATGAGAAAGGAAGGAAACCCTTACATAGAAGTGTGATCCAAAAGGCTTGGGAGAGGCTTGAGAGAGGATTATTGGGAGATTGGGGTTCCTTGTAAGGATTCTAAAGATATTAGGGAAGAGTTTGGATGAACTCCAAAGGCTTTTATTGAAGAGGAAGTGAGATCTTGGGTGCGTTTATATAGGAAAGGAGAGGGAATTCTTTATTATTTAGGTTTGGGACATCACACATTAAACTAATCAAAATCACAAACCATACCATGGTTTTTTCCAATGGTTTTTTTCCAAATGGAATTGGAAAATAATATTTTATAAGGCCAATTTCTGAACTTATTAAAATAATAGGTTTTCTTATGTGGAGGTGAGTCACACTCTCAAGGAAATTAATTTCAAAAGCTAAAATTTTTTATAAGTCTTGAAGGGTCTACTAAAGCTTTGTAAAATAAATAAAAAAACCTAAAATTACATTATTTTATTGGTAAAACATATATTGGCCGAAAATAATGTTCATAGTATTTTATTACATCACTATTGGGTCATTATGTTGTCATAAAACACATTATATATTTAAACGGTATTTAATTTTTACCCAAAACTTCAACCTCATCTCGGGCTTGGTCAAGAGTTTAACCTAATGATCCCACCTCCTTTCTGAGCTCTGAAAAATGGGATTTTTATGTGGAAAGTCTACTAGATGAGTTCATTTCTTCCTTTGTCTGAGTAAATTGGATTTGTTAAAGACCTGTATTTTTACTAATCATGTGATCAATGTTCAATGTCTACATTAGCAACGGTCACAATTCTTAATGGTATTTTAAAATAAAAAAACATAAAACCAAGGAATTTAATATGTTTTAAATAACCATTTTACATAATAATACATTTAAATAGACCAAGATTAATTTTCATTAATGAAATTTTGGGTTGTTACATATGGTGTTTGGAAAGACCGTCAAAATAAACTAATCAGTTATCATTAACATTTTATCAAATTAATAATCCTCATATTAGAAACCAAAATTATATATGGGACTATATACACTCATGGATGTTAATTAATACCATTTCATTCCACTTCTTTATTTTTATTCTCATTTAAAAAAATAATCCACAATTATACACAGATGAACCGATCATGAAACCATGAAATGAACTCACCTGAAACAATGAAAATAATGAAATATTATTATTTAATGGGTTGAAAGATGTTTTAAAAGGATCATATAAGCTATTATAAATATTAATATAGATATTTAATTAGTTAATAACATTCTTTAAACCATTATACAGGAGGATAAATTATGTTAAACTAAAAGAAAGTGTGAGGTAAGGGTTTCTAATCTCACTTTTTACTTGTGTGAGAGATATGAATTATTCACCACTTAATACCTTTGTGTGGTGTATGTGAATCCATATGATATATAATATCATGAATCTCATTAAAATTATGTTATTAAATGTCTCTTATCATAATTACTTCTTTTATAGTACATACAATTCGATTGATTACAAAGTGATAAGGTATTTCTTAACTCAATTTCCATCCATTAGGTATAACTTCTACTTCATTGATTTTGTCTTGCTATGATTATAGATTAAATGAATTTTGACTATATTATGTTGTATTTACACTTTTTTATTTTTATTTAAAGTAAATATACATAATTAATTCATTTTATTAATAACATAATATTTTTAAGGGACTTTGTCTTAATATCCTTCCATTAAGGCATATTTTGATGTTATAGACTCACCTTATTTTATGTGGTGTATATACAAACCCTTTGAAATATCAAATAATGGATTTATTTATTATAATTTTTTTACCATTTTTTTTTATTCTATTCCTTCATGGGGATTGCGATTAAAATTTTTCAAAGTGATATGGTACACTTTAATTTCAAAATATATTATCAAATCGATTATTTGATATATGAGGAATTCTTTGGACATTAAATACATGGGTTGGGGACTAGTTAATGAAATAAACTCAATGCATCAGTAGTCTCATGGGATAAATTTAGTTGATGAAAAACAATTTGATTCTGTTTTAAAGATGTTTAAAAATATTTAATGGATAGAACTTGACAATAGTGTCTTGTGAATGGTCATGAAACAAATCAGATAGTTTTCTACCCATAGTCTTAAAATATAAAGAGGATTGATCTTTACAGTAACTATATAGAGTATATATCTTGATAGTTTAGATGTACTACCTTATGCATTCCATAATTATTATTATTCCTTTTGATTAATCAGTTAGCTAAATTATCCATGGTCAAGATTCAAGCTCATGTGATTATTTAATTGTCATTATTTGATCATATTTTATTCCTACCATATTATGATCAAGTTATTGATTAATTGGAATGTGTATTAGTCATTCACATTTTCGTGATTATTATCCTTTATTGATTCATGATTTATTCTACTATATTTTACCCTTAATAAGCATTTGATCTCACCCCTTTCTTATATTTTATTTCCCCAAGTTGCCAATAAGTTTATTATGATTGATATGCATGGTTGAACTAAGGGGGATAATGGTGTTCTCAAAGAAAATATTTTTTATATTTTATGTTTAAAATATAATTTTAATTTCAAATATGTATCATGTTTACCAAGATTACTAAAATATTCAGTCCTTCATATTTAATTCCTTGTATTTATTCCAATAATAAAGTAAGGCACCGGATCAGGGATACTAGGGTTAGGGTCATTACAGTTGGTATCAAAGTAAGTTTATAAGAAACCTTGGAAACCAGATTTAGAAAAACGTATATTAGGGAACATAACCCTATGATATACTTTGATGATATGTATTTAAGTACATCCCAAAGAATTTTTTTTATTATTATGAAATTACCTATGTTTAAATTCTTGAATTTATGTTAATACATATTTATAATTATACAAATTTCATAATTTCATGAGCTAATCTACTATATTTTGTTGTTTATAAATGGCACATGGAAGGAATAAGGGTATTAATACTCATGAACAATGTAGAGATTTTCCTACTAAGGAATCCAATATAGCTAATATTGGAATTGATCAAGTTATAACCATATTAGTACAACTTACTCAGTCCATAAATAATAACAATCATACACCTCTATTGGATCAGTTCACACAACTGAAGCCCCTATTTTTAGTGGGACTACTAATCCAGTGGTAGTTGAGAAATGGATCAATTCCCTTGAAAAGTTATTTCTAACATCGAGAATCAATAAAAAGGAAAGGTTTACACTTGTATTGTATTGTCTCAATGGAGATGTTGATCAATGGTGGTCATTGATCTAGAATAATAGGGAGGAATAAGAAATATAACTCATGGAATGGAAGGATTTAAAGTGAAATTATTTTCAAAATATTTCCCTCATGAGCAACAAAATGAGATGAAGAGAAAGATCCTTATTTTAAATAAAAAATAGGAAGAAATTTTTGCATAGTATGAAGCTACCTTCATAAGGATATAAATGTATGATAAATATCACATAAGAAACATAAAATTAAATATTATCCATTTATTTTCTGGTCTCAACCAAAGTCTCCAAAGGTCATTTTTTTCTCAAACATTTTAATCATATGATGAAATAGTTTTATGTAAAATCAAGACCTAGAAAAAATTCTCCAAGTATTATGGGTTCAATGGGAAGCAAGAGAAGAAGAGGGAGGAATAGGAAATCATGGATAAAGGGAAGAAGGGAAAGAATAATTTTCCCACATGTTATAAATGTGGAAAGAATCACCTTGGGAAATGATTAAAAGGATTGGTAGTTTTTTATAAGTGTGGAGAAAAGGCTTACTAAGAAAAAGAATGAAAATGGAAGAAAGAAAATAATGATATAAAATGTTTTAACTATAGTGAAATATGGCACTACGCAAATAGATTCTCCAAGCATAAAGGGAATATGCCTCAAAATAAGTTAAGGGGTCAAGTTCAATATTATGATATTTATATGGAAAACATGGAATGATTATTGTGGTTTTATTTTTTGATCTATGAAATATTTTGTATGTTGTTATCATTATAAAAATTATGAAATATATAAGTATTGTATTGAAGTACTACTTCTTAAAGTATTTGAAATCATATATTGAATGGTACCTAGAAAATTGATTCAGTAGAAAGTTGAACTTCTTTTAAAATATATGATAGAAATAGATATAAACCTTAATTTGTTTCTAATGTTGAGATGATGATATTGGGATAAATATATGATATACCTTAGAGATGGATAATTATTTTTTTATTAAGTGGTTTATACTACCATTTATATATTTAACAACACTTTTGGATGTAATGAATATATCCAATAACCTATGTTTTTCAAAAGGAATGAGGAAGCATATGCATGTTTTCAATATTTTTTCTGATAATTCATGTAATTTCTATACTTAATTAGAATACGTGAATAATTTATTCACATATTGGTATGTGACATTAAGATTTATATTATGTTTTTTGGGGAATCTATTATTAAGCCTATTTTTTAAATTTAGTGAAATTCATTTTAAATTATTGGTATTTATATTTTAATAGACGTATTTTGGATGAGTCTTAAGATTAAATACTTATGGAATGGATTATGTTGAACTTTGGATATTATTCTTTGATGATAACATGTGGTAACCATTTTTGTTTCAGAAAATATTTAAAGGATAGAGAAATTACTTTTGGATATTATGATTTATTAAAGTGCTTCAGGTATGAAAAATTCAACTTGAATATCCATTTCTTGGCATAATAGATGGAGTAAAAATAGATCGAAGCATAACCAAAAGAAAATATTGTGCATATTAAATTTAATGAAATAAAGAAATAATGTTTTCTTAAGTGCTTATCTAGGTAGTAAAATAATCCTTCAGCTCTGGGAACGTAATTTGGAACAAAAACGATATTTGTTTAATTTTATTACTAAGAAATCAATGAATTATTTAACCCATTACAGATTTACCGTTTGTGTTGGTAAGATTTTTTATGACCATGTTATCTATCACTCTACATCAGAACATGATAGTTTGATTTCTCTTTCATGTCATGGTTTTCACTTCCTACTAATGTTATCATATTCTAAAGCCTAATTTTTTAGGGACCTTCACATTTACCATTCCCTCTAATTAATGGGACATTTTATTTACCCTATTTATGATGTATGTTTTCCATAAAAATATTTTAAAGTATCAACCTTTTATTTTGGAAGTGAAATTTGAAATTTTAAGGAATAAATTTATTTAATTAGGAGAGAATGTAACACCTCAATATTTTATGGTGTGTCTCTTTTAAATTTAATTTATTCGATAGCTTATACAAGACAAAAAATTGAACTTAAAAATTGATTAAATAATATTATTTAATTGTTATAGTTATGGAATATCCATTTGAATTGAGGGAATTAATGAGATAACTAAATTGTGAAATATATTTTAAACATGTTTATGAAATAAATTCGTTGGTTACTAATTAATTATAAATGAAAATAAAAACCAATTGAATATAAAGGGCATGTTTTTTTAAAAAAACTATTTTTATGCCCAAAATGGAATTTTAACTTAATAAATTGAATTAATAACTATTAGTGAATAGAATTAATGAAATATATATTTAATATATTCAATAAAATGTTTTTAAATTCACCCAATATGTTTTATAAGTTTAATATATTAAACTAATCCAATTTTATACAAGAAAAGCCATAATTTTCTAAAAGGTGGTTTTGTCACCTTTTAATGGTGCACCTATGTTAAATATAAATTTTCACACTTTAATAAATTTTATTTGAAATAATTAATTTATTTTTTAAAATAATGATATTAAAATTATCTTAAGGTGAATTTTTTGTTTTTTATAATAATTTATATTTTTTTTGGAAAGTTAAAAATACTGAATTTTAATTGAAAAATGATTTTTAATATAATTTATTTATATAGTTAAATTGTATTTTAAATTTTTTTAATGTATAATCAGTTCAGTTATGCATCAAAAAAATACAATATAGATCATTTTAATCAATTTCATATTGAAATTAGATATAAAAATATTTCAATCTTTTGAACTTTTCACTTTAAAAACCCTCTTTTTTATTGTGTGAGTGGGAAAATTTTTAAATACAATTTTTCTTATTATGTGAATATAATTTGGTAAAGAGGATTTCATATTTGGAATCATAAGGTCCAAATTAGGTTTTAAAGTCAATTTAATTTTTAGGAATGAAAAATTAACCATGGTCAAAAAAAAGATTTATCGTGATAGAGGTATAAAATAAAATGGGTTAAAGTTAAAAATGTAAAGGCATAAAATACATAAATACTACAAAATTTAATGGTTTTTTGCAGTATTTTTAGACACTAAAAATAATATAAAATATTACTTGTCATTCAATGTAATATAAATTAATTCCACCTCAATATGGTTGGGTTTAAATATAAAAAATCATTATTTTAATCACTTAAACCCACATATCCTCAAGTGTAAATACCACCTCTCACCACCCCATTTTAACTCACAAGCCTTAAATCTCATAAATTCTCTGAAAAAAAATATCCTCATCATTATTCCCATCTCCAAGTGCTTTTGTACTCACCAAAAGACCAAATCCAAGGCCCTCAAGGATTCCTCCAAGGAGGTGATACTCAAGAGGTAATTTTCTCAAAACACCTCTCCAGTTTTATTTTCTCCTCCAAATATCTCCACATATCCTTCATACATTAAAAAATGATAAATACATAATCATTTATATAATAGAGTTTTATTTTTCTAATGGAATATATTATATACAATCCATTTATTACCTTCTATTATTCAAAGAAATGAAACAATTTTCCAAGTTATGTCAATTAATCACCTCTATGAATGATGTTTTTTTCTATTTTTGATTATCACCCTCATGGATGGTTATAAATATATTATTATAGTTAAATAATATTTTAATAGGTAGATAATAACCTATTTCAGGTTCTGTAAATAATAAATATACATAATATTAAAAAAACAAAACTAGTTTGTGATGTTAGGAAAACTAGCCAAAATAAACTAATCATTTATCATCAACATGTTATCAAATGAATAATCCTCATGTTAGAAACCAACATGATCTATGGGACAATTAAAACTCTTGGAGTTCATTAATACCATTTCATTTCACATCTATATTTTTTCCCAATTGATAATACAATCCATAATTATACACAAATGAATCGATCATGAAACCAAGAAACTAACACGCCTGAAACAATAAAAATATAGAATTATTATTAATGAACTGGTTGAAATATTTTATAAAATGATCATATAAGGTATTATAAATATGAATATATTTATGTAATGAGTTAATAACATTCTATAACCTATTATATAGGAGGATAAACCATGTGAAACTAAAGGAAAGAGTGACTTAATGATTTATCATCTCACGTTTTACTTTTGTGAGATGTATGTATTGTTCACCACTTAATACTTATTTGTGGTTTATATATAACCCTTTGATATATAATATCATGAATATTATTACCTTCATGTTATTAAATATCTCTTTTTATAATTACTTATTTTATGAGGCATATATTTCTACTGAATAAAAAGTGGTAAGGGATTTCATAACTCAATTTCCATCATTGGTTTAAACATATACTTCATTGACTTTTTTCATTCTAAAATTATGGATGAAATATCTTTTGATTGCCTTATTTTGTATCTCCACTTTTTTTATGTTCATTTATAGTGAATACACTAAATTGATTAATTTGATTAATGATATAATCTTTTCAAGCAACTTTGTCTCAATCTCCTTTCATTGAGACATATTTTGATGTTACACACCCAGCTTTTTTATGATGTGTATATATATACCCTTTGACATATCATATTATGAATTTACTTATTTTAATTTTAGTTAAAAAAATTAAATTCTATTTCTTCATTGGTCTTAAGATTCAAATATATCAAAGGGGTATGGGAAACATTTATTTAAAAATCTATTTTTAAATCGATTATTCAGTATATGATGAATGATTTGGAAAAGAAAGGCACATGTTGGGGGTCTGTTAATAAATGTCCCTCTATGCATTAATAGTCTCATGGGAGGAATTTAGTTAGAGAAAAACCCTTTGAGTTTTTTTCCAATCAGTTTTAAACTATCTGTAGGATAGATCTTGATATTAGTGTTTTATAAAAGGTATTGACACAAATCAGACAGGTTTCTACTCACAAGATTAAATTGTAAAGAGGAATTATCTTGATAGTAACTATCTAGAGGATATAAATTGATAGTTAAAATGACTGACATTATGAATTCCATAATTATTTTTATTTGATGTGATTAATCTATTAGTTATATTATCCATGGTCAATATTTATGCTCATAAGATTATTTATATGGTGTTATTTTATCATATTTTATCCTTACTATATTGTTCTAGAGTTATTGATTATTCGGAATGTGTATCAGTAATTCACCATTCCTTATTGATTTTACTTTATTCATTTATGATATCTTCTATTGTATTTATCCTTTACTGAGTATTTAAGATCACCCCTTTCTAATGTTTTATTTCACCAAGATTCCAAGAGGTTTATTATAATTGATAAACAGGGTTATGCTAAGGGGATAATGTTGTTCTCAAAGAAAATAATTTTTTATTTTATTCTTGAAATTAGATTTTAATTTCAAATATGTGTCTAATTTACCAAGACTACTAAAAAACTTGGTCATTTGGATGTGATTCCTTTATCTATTATAATATAATAATGTAAGGCACTCACTCTGGGATATTAGGTTTAAGGTCATTATAGGTAATCCCTTGAGTGATTCAAAAAACTATTTGTATCTCCCTTAAAACTTTTTATAACCAATAATATTTATACCCACATAATCTCTATTGATGATTTCCCATTATAGTCTCAAAAACCATATCTTTCTCTATATAAGGATTTATTATAATTATATGGGTGTACTCTATGTCTTATTAACTCCATGAAAATAAATATTCCTTACCTTCATGTCAAATTATATTATCATATTAATTTAATGGTGGTAAAATATCCCATATTTTTTAGCCACAGTATTCTTAGCACTAAATTTAAAATAATGGTTCCAAAAAGGTAATCCTATACTTAAAACTCATTTTCTTCTAAGTTAACCCTAATGGATTTACATATTCCATTTGATACAACATAATGTCTATTCTCCAATTTGATACTGAATGGTCTAGTTTTGGTACCATTCTTGAGTTACCTAAGTAATTGTTTAAAGATAAAATTATGACTTTTTCACTATATATTAATATCAGTATAGGAACCCCCTCAATACTAACCTTCATAAGCATTGAGTTAATAAATTGTTCATATTCCTATCCCATAGCACAAATTTTTGTTTCCTGGATATTCATCTGCCTCAATATAACATTTCCTTTTATTCTAAAATTTATGGTTCATCCTCTTCCTCATTGTGTGATTCTACACATTCTAATAAAACCATATTAAAATATTTTTCAAGAAATATATTCCCTAAATTAATATTTTTTCCATATGTATATCACAGGACATTTTCATTCCTTTCCTTATATAGGTGTACAAAACTCCTTGAGAGGGGTAAATCTAGGTGTAAACCAATTTAATCCTTTTCCCTTTTAGTTGGTGTTGTTTCCATATGTATCTTGTTCATTTTTTAGCAAGAACATTTTTAATATCACGTTTTTATCTCATTGAGCTCATGAAGAAAAATATTAATGGATCTAGAAAGTAAAAAACCCACAAAAAAACATGGATTTTACTTAGTTTAACACTAAGGGATAATCCAAATAATATAAACACAATGTTCTATTGGTGTACCAGAATCAATTATACTCACCTTATATGGATTCAATGTTTTGAAAAAGTACACTTCCAATCTTGTTGAACTCCATATTCTTATCTTACCATGAACTAATTTAAGACAATGCTTGGATATTTTATTTACTTGAGAGATTCATAAATAAATTAAGGATGCATTGGTATATCTTTATTCATCGTGATACATTGCTTGTATCATTTCTCCTAAACAAATTCTATCATGTTCTTCACATTATTTAACACCCTTTTTCTAATGTCTTATGACATCAACACCTCAAATTGAGGGTTGAATCTATTTCTTCCACAACATAACAACAGTAACACCTTCTGGATGAACATAATTCCACATGAGAATTATCTTATTTTTCTTTTTATTATTCTAAATCCATGTATTGCAATGATATTTCTTCCCTTTATTATTCTATGATTTGGATATGGTTATATACTATGGATATCCTCCTATAAATCTAAATTAGATATTTAATGTATTCAGATATCTTTCTTTATAATTACTACAATAAGATTTTATAAAATTTACTACATCCAACCATTAAAATGAGGGTTAAAATCTTCCATAATCCACTAAGATCTTTCCAAGTGTCCCACACAATTTAGTGTGGTGATTAAATAACAATAAATATAAATTAATTCCCTAAAATACCAAGCCATATTTCTTTATTTAAATTCCAACAAAATATTATAGATAATTTGTAAAGTGCCCCTTCATGAAGTGGCTACTCCCTTAACGACATGATATAACTCAACTACAACTCATTAATGGCATGAAAAACTTATTCATGACATGAAATTAAGTAAACTAATGATCTACAATTCTTAGATGAGTACCTTTATCTTTAACTCTTTTAATATCATGGAATGATTCTTCTAAGATTTATTATTCTTAAATCTCATCATGATGTGGTTTACTACTTCATAGCGTATACTTATGATGATCTTTATATATTATTATGTAACCTTGCTTTAATAATGTGACCTAAATAGAACCACTGAAATTCATCTCTCTATATTTTTGGCGTGGTATTTTTGTCACGGTGTGTAATATTAACTCCAAAATCATTGAATTTCACCCAATCCTCTTTGTGGAATAACCTACAACATCATAGCATGACACAAAAATATCCAAAATATAGAAAAGTAAGATATATTACATGTTTCAAATATATTATTAAAACTTCATTCCTGGAACAATGAATTAATTTGTTACATGTGTAAACTATATGAAGTGTTTCCATTATCTTTATTAATTTTAGTCATGGTCTGGCCATTTATTTCATAGTGTGGAAGGATCCTTCACTAAAAGTTATTAATGACTCATATGATCATTGAATTAACCCTTATGAAGTCCTGATGATCCTTATGAACTATAATTATTCATTTTTTCATAATTCAACATAATTCATAGTGTTATTCTTATAATCATGGAACAACTTCTATTTTCAACTTCTATAAAACTACTCATCCTTATTATTTCAGTTTCATCCTTCTTCGAATTAAGGGACATCTTCTTTAAATCTATTATCTTTATATATATATATATATTTAAAAGTGTATCTTTACTTATCCATTAAATATTTAATGAGAATTATCACATCCACGAGTCTTCAATGATGGCTCATACTCCATAAATATCTTTTAATATCACATGGTAAACAAAACCAAAAAATAATGTCAACAAATCCAACACAACCTATTAGTTAGAACATCCCTTTGATTTTTTTTGAAAATATGACCATAAGTACTTCTCCACCTAAATTTATGGTGAATTCATCTCACTCACTTATTTTCAATAAAATGAAAAAGGACTTCTAACATCTCCACTTCCCCTTTTATAATAAATATTAAAAGGGTCTTCAAATATATATTTTTTTATTCTTACTCCCACATTGGGTCTTTCCAAATTTACCTTTAATTTCACTCACCTTACATTTTTTGAAATCCATGGAGGTACCTCCATTAAATTTAACTTCTTATTTATCTATTGTTTCAATAGTATTCCCATGAGTTTTTATAGAGAAATATGATTCTCTTAAAATCTAGATAAGGAATATAGTTCTCTCCCTTTTCTCTAATGATCTGAAATTATAGATATTGAAAAAAAAATTGTTATGTTCAATAATATGCATTACATGTTGAACGTAATGAAAAAAAACCACAAAATATTAAGAGAAATTTATTAATAAATCTATAATAAAGACTAATATGGCAAATCAGTAATTATTTTGAAGGTAAATAATTAATATGAGTTTATATTGAAAAAAGTTATTTTAATAAAATACATTATCTTTTTTTTCTTTTAAAATAAAAATTTAAAAAATTATAATTTAATTTTTAAAAATTAAAATTCATTTATTAATTCCTCAAATAAAATTTTACTTAGTATAAATTTTTTATTTTTTCTGAAAGGGTTTTCTTTTAGTTGAAAAATAGGGTTTTTTCAAAAATTATAATTCTTATGATTTTATCATTATGTAATATTATCCTAGGCTATTAAAAAACCTTTTTTGTAATAAAATATATATTTAAGGAATAAAATTTTGAATTTTTAAATATCATTTGAACTTATAATCCAATTTCAAATATTTTTAAAACTAAATTTTAATTTTACTTTAATAAACATAATTGTTTTCATCCTTTTTCTCTAATTAAGTATCCAAAATGTGATATTTGTTTTTTTATTACCCTGAAAGGCTCATAAATTTTATTTTTTTTATAATAAACCAATTTATGTTATTAAAATCAGTTTTCAAAATAATTTTATTATATAAATAAATTTAAATCATTAAAATATTATTTTTCTAAAAAAATATTTTTACACGATTAAGTGTGTTTATTTTAAAATTAACTTTTCAAACCATTAGAGATTTTATGTGTTCAAATGATTTTAAAATTTTAAATCATAATTTTGAATTTATATAAAAGGATCCAATATTATTTTCTCTAATTAATGTTAATTACTAAGGTTAAAAATTAATTGCCATGGTAAAATTTAATTTGGGTAACATATAAAAAGTAAAATGCCTTAAATCACTCTTACCAAGTCTCAAAATGAATGGATGAGAGTAATTTCAGCCTTAGATTTTCCCAAACCCTCTCCTTTTATAATTTTTATCCAATTACATTTAAATAGTGTCATGGACTTGTTAAAAAATGATGTGTGCTTCCAAAAATTCCGTTTTCTTCTCTTATAAAAGGAATCCAATTCCACCCTTTCAATGTTACACTTCACCTTTTACTTCATCCTTAAAAATATGAAATTTCTCACCAATTATAACCCTATCCCACTTACATAATCTTCTAGTCACCTTATTTTTTCTTAAGGCCTTCATTTGAAGAAGTTTCCAGGATAAACTCAAGCTTCCAATGTGAGTATTATCTTCCCTTAGTCTTTTATTTTATTATTCACCTCCATAAAATGATTTATATCATTGTTAATATAATTTATCAGTATCATTAGTATACTAAACTTTTAATATATTAATTAGAAAACAAATATTCAATTATTTACATTTACTAAGAGAACAAAATAACAATAATCGTTCATACGTGTGGACTACCACCTCCACAACGTGATGTGGTTGTTTCCATCACTGCCTCTCAATTCTAGTATAAATGATGTATTTTATCAATAAATAGGTTTTATATGTTATAAATAAAATTATTAAATGTTTATTTTTTTATATACCATCTTTATTTTCATTCATTGGGAAATATGATCGTTAATTGTGCATATGTGTGAACTACCACCTCCATGAACAAAAAAATCATTTATCATAACCACAAAATTTGTATGGTTATAATAATTATTTTAATGAAGATATATGATAATTATGAAATATTTAGTATTCTTTAAAAGTTATATAAACATTATATATCAGTATTATCTTACTTGTTTAATCATTATAACACACTCTTATTTTGGTAATTTTTACCACCTACATGATTGATGTCGTATTGTTTATGCCGTGGACGATTAAGGAATTTTATATTATATTAAAAAAATATAATATTAATTTATTAATTATTTAAAATTTATTATGGATTCATAATATCAATATCTAATGATTTTATTAATATATAGCATTTTATTCGTTAAACTCGCCAAAACAAGATCGTCTTCAATTTCATGATCACAAAATGTTATCAAAAACATAAGAAATGAAATTATAAATTTATAAATTATTCTAATATATTTATTCTAGTACCTATTATGGTCTTTTAATTATGAACATTAGGATAATAATGAATATTAACACCACTATTATAAAACTAGTTCAGAATGATCATTGTTTTTTAAGCACAATTTTGAAAATTTATGACAACTAAAAAATATAAATGTAATGAATACTTATAAAGTAATTTTACAAAATGTTATAAAAATGAATAAGTTTCTAATATAGGTGATTTATAGAGGTTTTTTTATACAAGAGGTTAGATAACATTTTACAAAGTGGGAGTAATGGAAATTTGTTTTTGTGACCCAAATCCTTCCCTTGGGTCATAATCACCTAGATTTGTCAAAACCCCTTTCAAGTATGATCATATATAACCTATGATAATTATATGTTTTATTTAAACCTTAATTTATGGGGATATCATTTTTTACACCAAAAAAAATTCCTTGATGAATCTATTGTTTTTTGGAAATGAATTTTTATTGAGAAGAATTCTCATCTCTCTTAATAGATTCTTACCTCTATATCCACATTTTTTACTTCCCATTAATTTTATCCTTTACCTAGTGGAAAATAAAATTTATTTTATCTCTTATGATCCTTATATTTACCTATATTTTGAAACAAAGTTTTGTATATATTTTTAATTATTTGGGTTTTCAATTAAAGAATTTTCAAATATTTCAAAGGATTTTTCTTTCAATGATCGTATATTATTCCCTTATGCATTGAATTTTGGCATGTTATTTATTTATATTCAAGGTATCTTAATTGGAATTTGTTTTCAACGAATTTTTTTATATTTTTCCTCTTCATTTTCAAAAAAAATCAATATGACTTAAAAATTGCATCTTTTAAAGATGATTTTAAGAAAAAAAATTAAGATAAAATTATTTTTGTGATTTCTATTTCATCAAAAAAAGGATTATTCACTTAAAAATTAATGGTTCGTAAATCACATAATATATTCCTTTTTGGGGTGATCATGTTTTTTGTATCAAATTATCATGTTTTTTATGTGATACCATTTAAAAAAGTTACGCAACCAATTTTTTATCTAAAGGGTTATTTATAATAAGATGACTGATTTTATTTTAAGTAGAACTCATATATATGGATAATGATAGGTGGGATTTTATATCTTTATCTAATTAATTGGTAGTGGTTTTATTTCTCATGAGATAATGATGTGTGGATATACTTTTATTTTTTTCAAAAAAAACTAAAGGGTGTACATACTCATATTTCTTCACAAAATTAAAGGGTGGGCATAGTTGGATTTTTTTGAAATGTTTTCCTATTATTATATTTTTCCACTAATTATATAAAATGTACCTTATTTTCAAAATATGAAAAATGTTAATATAATTCCATGTTATAATGATATTCTACTTTATTATGTATTTATTCCATACTTTTTATATGTTTCTAATCCATGTTTTAATGAAATTTATTTAGTCTTATGTTTATATTCTACGATCCTTAATGATCAATAAATTTTTTTGATTTTCACTTATGATCTCATGATCTTTTTATCTAATATTCCTATTTTTCTCATGTTTTCAATAATATCTAACATCTAACCATTATTTCTATTTGATATGCTTCCCTTACTGAGTATTCAAGCACTCTCCTTTTTATGTTTCCTTACTCTATGTCATGAAGATGATTATGTCATATGAGATGTCTAGAAGAGGGTCTCAAGGATAATGGTTGTGAAGAAATGTTCATAAGTTTTATAAAATAATATTTTTTATTTATCTAGTTTCCAATACACTAAACCTTTCTATCATTGGATTATGTGATATTTTATGGAATGTAGTAATTAAACAATGAAATCATTGTATTATTTATGTATGCTTATCTGGGGTCACCTATTTGGTATCAGAGGGAAGGTTAAGTTATTTGGGGATTAGTTTATATAATTTGAGTAATAAATCTAGTAATTAGTCTAAGTATTAAATAAAATCCTTATTATACAGTAAAGTAGAGATTATTTTGTTTTCCTATAAATACACTCTTATATAGATATAGGTAATTGGATATGGTCATGGAATAGATTCACCTATTGGTAATAACCACAAAAGGAGTTGGTTGAGCTTTGAATCGATCATCACCCTCATTCATTATGAGTGGGACTAAGAATTCACACTAGTATAGACACGCCCATGGGATATTCTTAGCTTAATTTACATTCTCTTTACGAACCATTATGAATAATATGAATAGATGATAACCAAATATAACATAGGTTGAGACTAAGGTGGAATATATTGTAAATAATGTGTCAATATTTTTACATCCTAAAAATTATTTTTATAATTATATGATTTACCATTATGATTATTATTTTTTATACTAATTTTTTTAGTTTTAGTCAATGTTCAGAATCTTAAAAAACCATGTTAGAGAAAATGTGATAGAAAATGAAATGATTTCCCCCTTGAGAAACTAAATAAGATAGGAGTTAGAAGAAAAAACCTAGTGATTGTGCTTAATCATCTATAACTATATATGTTTAACAACATAAAAATAGGTGATTTTCCTAACACATAAAATAATATGAAAATACACATTTGTGGAAGTTCTGTGGAAATAATCACAGAGTAAAGAAATACCAATTTCCTTCATGTTGAGAATATGGGAAGAATCACCCTATAGAATCTATCAAATAATGGGTAATATTTTGTATCTATGTAAACTAAGAAAATAGATAAATTAATTTTCAAGTAATTTTATGTTTTATATATAAAAAACTTGGGAATTATGTGAGTCAATGTCATATTCCCATGGATAACCCCAACACTAAGGAAGGGTATATTTTATGACAATCACATAAGTGGTTTATGATGGTTAAGGAACACATATTTTATACTTCAAATATGTGGATGTTATATTAAATTTTTTTAATAATGTTACCTATTAAAAATATTATTATTATTCCTTTAGTGGATTTTGATGTGATTTTGAGCATTGATTGGCTCTCTACATAGAACCCTTATAAATTTCTAGAATATGGAAATCACACTTGATTTTGTGAACCAACCTATGATTTTCAAATGGTGAAAGGATAAATATGAACCTATAATGGAAATTAAATCCATATCATGGGTCTTTATTACCAATTAAATTTGGTATTTATATCATATGTTTTCATAGAAACTCAAAATCAAATATATTCCTACTGTACAAGATTTTGTTGATGTCTTTCGAGAATAGTTTTATATTATTCATTTGAATAATGAAGTCATGTTTTCAATATAACTCATACATGGTTCTAAAGATATTTTAATAACTTATTATAGAATAAAACCCATTTAGTTGGAAGAATTAATGAAGAAAATACACAATAATATGAATAAGGTCTTTTTACACCCATGTGTTTAATTGTGGGGTGTACCAATGCTTTTTGTTAAGAATAATGATGGATCAATGCACCTCTGCATTGACTATCATGAACTTAACAATATCATGATCAAGAAAAAATATCCTATAACATGTATTGATGATATTATCAATCTAATACAAGGGACTCAATATTTCTTAGTGATTGACCTTTGATCCATATATCATCCGTTGAGGGTAATGAGATAAGATATACCCAAGACAGATTTCCAAAAAAATGTGGACACTATGAATTTATAATAATTCCATTTGGGATTAAAAATTATCCTTTGATATTTATGTATTTGATGAATATATTCATTAAGAACAACCTTGAAATATATTTGGTAATATTTATTTATGACATTCTCATATATTCTAGGAGTAATTAAAAACATGAAGAGTATTTGGTAATTGTGATAGGGACCTTATGAAAAGAGAAATTTTATTCAAAGTTTATTAAGTCTCAATTTTGGTTGAAAATAGTATCCTTATTATGTCTTGTTATCACTAGTGAGGGTATATCTATGGACACATCAAAGGTAGTTGTAATTAAAAAATAGTCGAGACCAACCTCTATGATTGAGATCCAAATTTTTTTTTGATTAGTTGGATACTGCTGAAAAAATTTTGTGAAAATTCTCATGATTATCCAATCCACTAACCAAGTGGACCTAGAAGGGAGTGAAGTTCTTATATATAATGTAATTTTAGGAAATATTTATGGGGATTATGAAGAGATTGGTCAAAATGGTTATTCTTGTACTACCCTATAATGGATAAGGGTTATTTATATATAGTGATGCTTCCTTTATTGGTTTGGGATGTTTTCTTATTATGAATGAGAACTTAATTTATTACACACCAAAATAATTAAATACTCATAAGAAAAACTACCAAAATCGTGATCTATATCTGGTGGGAGTAGTATTTTCATTGAAAATTTAGCATTATCATCTCTATAGTGATAAGTGTGACAGTTATGCTGACCATAAGAGCCTAAATTGCATATTCACACAAAAAATAATTGAACATGTTCTAAAGGATATGGTTATAAATGATAAAGAACTATGAATTATCAATACATTATCTTCATGTGAAGGAAAAAAAGGTGGTTGGTTCCCTATGTAGGAAGTATCATTCTATCTTATACATGATGAGGATTGATAAAGATTCAATACTCATGGATTTACAATGAATGAATCCTGAAATCATAATAGAAAAATAAAAATATTTTATTTTATGAATTATGGATTAAAAATTCATTCATGAGAAGTTAAAAAATCCCATAAAGATGGTGTGTGTCTATATAAAAAGTTATTTAGTATTCCAAAGTTCATCATTGAAAATAATGAAGTTACAAGGTTTGGAACCCAAATATGTTTCCCATTAAAACCAGTACTAGAGAAGGAACTTTTGGATGATGCTCATAGATCATCGTTCTCTATTCATACAATAATAATGATGATATATATAGATCTAAAACAAAACTTCTGGTGGAATAACATGAAGTGGGAAATTGTGGAATACACATCACAATTCATGGTATTTCAATAATATAACTCTAAGTAAAAAAATTCTAAGGGTATGTTGAAACCATTATCTATAAATATATATATATATGAGAAAAATTCAATAGTTTTTATTGAAATCCCCATAATATCTAATGTCTATAACGCTATTTGGGTTGTAGTCAATCACCTTATAATGTTATATCATTTTAGTGGCATAAAAGAATATTTGTCTCTTGACCAGTGCTCTAAGATATATATAATAGAAGTGGTAATACTGCATAAGGTTTGAATTTCAATTATAAATAATTGAGATACATGGTTCACCTCAATATTCTAGAAAAGTATTCAAAAATCATTAAACAAATAGTTGAATTTCAGTACTACTTATCACTATCTGACATATGGTTAATTTTAGAGGACTATCCAATCTATAGAGGATATACTAAGATCGTGTTTGATGGAATTCCAAGGATTTTGGGATCAAAGTCTTACACTGGTAGATTTCTCATATAACTACAGTTTCCATAATATAATTCATATGGAACCATATTATTCTCTATATGGGAATATATGTGGGACTCCAACATGTTGGAATGAATTTGGAGAGAGAAAGCTGATAGGTTCTGACCTTGTCTAAGAAATGATGGAGAAGGTTTAAACCCTTCAACAGCATGTGAAAGAAGCACAAAGCTGATTGAATAACTATGAAAATTATCATTGATGAGATCTAGAGTTTTAAGTTGGAGACAATGTATTCCTTCACATATCTCTATGGAAGTGGGTTATCAAATTCGGGATAAAGGGAAGATGATCCTAAGGTACACGAGTCCCTTCGAGATCCTTGATCGTGTTAGGGTAGTATCTTATCACATAGAACTACCTCATGACCTCTCCCAAGTACATGATGTATTCCATGTATCGCTTTTTAGGAATTATATAACAAAACAATCACATGTATTGAATTCAAAATCCATGCAATTGGAACATGATCACTCATATGAAGAACAACCTGGGGAAATTATGGATTAAAGAGATAAGGTGATGTGGAATAAGACCACTCATCTAGTAAAAGTTATATAGAGGAGTTATAAGTTCGATGAAGATATATGGGGACCAGGGGAGGTTATGATAAAAAATTATCCTCTCTTTTTTTTATGAAGTAATATTCTGAGAATGAAATTCTTTTAATTTGAGTAAAATGTAATGTCTCAAAATTCGAGACTCTGTACAACTGATGTAATGTACGATAACATGTATTAAATTCTACACATAAAAAAATTGAAATGTTTTAATATAAAATTTGTAATAAATCTATAATAAAACTAATATAATAAACCATTATATATTTAGAAGGTAAATAATTAATGTTATTTAATATTTAAAAATGTTATTTTTAATCAAATCTATTTTATTTGTCTTCTATATTTTCTATTAAAAGAAAAAAATTGAAATTTTAGAATATAAATTTTAAAAAATAAAATTATTTTTAAATTATTCACATAAATTTTTTCTTATTGATATTTTTTGAGCTTTTTCTGAAAATGTTGACTTTCAGTCGAAAAATACAATTTTTTCAAAAATTATAATTTTTATGATATTACATTATGTAAGATTATACTAAAATATTAAAAAACCTTGTAATTAATAAAACATTTATTTAAGGAATAAAATTATGGATTTTTAAATATCCTTTTAACTTATAATCATATGTCAATTATTTCTAAAACAGAAATAAAATGTTACTTTAATAAAAAAAATCAGTTTTTTCCTCTAATTAAATGTTTAGATGGTGAAATTAAGTTTAGGATTGACTTGACATTCTAAATTTTTTTAATTTTTATAATAAATCAATTTATTTTATTAAAATAAATTACCATTATAATTTTATCTTATATATAATTTTAAGGCTTAAAAATGTAACTTTTATAACAACTGTTTTTACGTGATTAAGTGTGTTTCTTTTAAAATTAAATTGGCACATCTTTAGAAATTTTTTGTTTTAAAATTATTTTTAAATTTTAGAATATAATTATTAAATTATTTAAAAGTTTCCAATCTTAATTTATTTTTTTAAATTTAATTGCTAAGGTTAAAAATTATTTATCAAGGTAAAAGTTAATTTGGGTAAAAGGTTAAAAGTAAGAAAATAAAAACCTTAAATCACTATTAAATTTTCTAAAAATGAATATATGAGAGTAGTTTCAACCACAAAGTATCCCAAACCCACTATTTTTCCAATTTTGATCCATTGACCCTTTAATAGTGTCATAGAATTATTAAAATACTATGTGGGTTTCCAAAAGTTCCCTTTTCTTCTCTTATAAAAGGATTCCACTTCCACCCTTTCAAAGTTACACTTAACCTTTTATTTAATCCATTAAATTATACCATTTTATCATAATTTAATCCTATCCCACCTATATAATCTTATTTATTCCTTATGTTTTCTTAAGACCTTTATTTACAAGGAGTTTTCTAAGAGAAAACTTAGGCTTCCATTGTGAGTATTACATTCTCATAGTATTTTCTTTTGTTATAATACTTGCTAAAATAATTTATAAACTTTATAATATAATGAAATTATTTCTATTAGTATGATAAAATGTAATTATATTAATTATACAACATATATTCATTCCATTCCATCCACTAATAAAATAAAATAACATCGATCATGCATACTTGTAGACTACCACATCCACTAAGCGATACAGTTTTTTTTATCACCGCATCTCAAGGATTGTATCAAGGATATATTATATTAATAAATTTTTTATCTATATTTCAAATGAAATTAGGAATTGATAATTTTTCATATATCATCTTTTTTCCCATTAGTTGGAAAATAATAGTGTTAATCGTGCCTACATGCGGACTACTACATCCATGAACAAAAAATTTAATTTTTCATAACCAACCATATTGGTTGGTTATAATAATTAGTTTAATTAATATATATATGAAAATTATTTCATGTTAAGTATTATTTAAATTTTATATTAATATTATACTATAACATTCTCTTACTTATTCAGTCATTATAACACAGTCTTGTTTAGGTCGTTTTTACCACCTACATGAGTGATGTTTTAATTTTTACACTATAGATGATTAAGGAATGTCATATTTTGGTAAAAATATATAATAATTATTTATTAAATATTTAAAAATTATTTTTGAGTCATAATATTAATATCTAATAATGTTATTAATATATCACCTTTTATCCATTAAACTTACCGAAACGAGCTCGACTTCAATTTAATCATCACAAAACATTACCAAAACACTTAATAAATTAAATTATAAATTTATAAATTATTCAAAAAATATATATTATAATACCTATTATGATATAGTAATGAATAAATTTTTAATAATAATTAATAACTACACCACCATTAAAAAACTAGTTCAAAATAACCAATATTTCTAACACCTGATCTTGAAAATTGATGATAACTAACCAATATAAATGTATTAAATATTTATATGGTAATTTCATAAAAGGTTGTAGAAATTAATAATTTTATTAAATAACCGATTAAGATCTTTATTTTTTTGATACATGGAGTTAGTATGAATTTGACTAAGCGGGAGTAAAGGTAAGGGGTTTTCATGACTCAAATCCTTCCTTTAGGTCAAAATCACTTATTTTTGTCTAAAACCTTTTCCAATGAGATCAAATCAGTCATATAATAATATTATGTTGTATTTGAACCTTATTTCATTGGGATACCATGTTCCATATCAATTAATTCTTCCTTGATGAATCTATTATTTGTTGAAAATGAAATTTTATTGAGAATAATTATCATCTCTTTTAATGGGTTATTCCATCTGTATCCAAATTTTTACCTCCTACCAATGTTCTCCATTCCCTATTGGAAACATAAATTGTTTTATCATCAATGATCAAAAAAATTCCATTTATTTTAAAACCATTTTTTGGATGTCCTTTTAACTATGTGTTCTTTCAATAAATGTGTTTTCAAATAATTCAAAGTCTTTTCCTTTAAATGATCTTTTATTCTTCCCTTATATATCTCACTATAACATATGATTTATTTATTTTCAAGGTCTCTTTATTATAATTTTTTCAAACAAATTTATTAATATTTATCCTCTTTATTTTCAAAAAAAATGTAATATAACTTGAAAATAATGACTTTTAAAAATAATATTAAGAAACATTTTTTAAATAAAAAACATTTTTTGTGATTTATCTTTCATTTTTAATGGATTATTATCCATTAAAATAATGGTTGATAAATCACCCGATATATAATTCTTGGGGGTCATTTTTTGTGTTAAATGACCATGTTTTTATGTGATACCATTTAGAAAAGTTATGAAACCCATTTTCCTCCCATGGTTTATTTATGATAAGATAAATGATTTGATTTCAAGTAGAACCCATATGTATATATGATGATGGGTGGGGTCCTATATCAACATACAATTCATTTTTTATGGTTTTTTATCTCATGAGAAAAAACATGGATTTTTTTCACAAAACTAAATGGTGGACATACTTGGATCTGTTCACAAAATTAAAGGCTAGATATACTTGAATTTTTTAAAAAAAAACTATGTTTTTTTTGCAACTACTTATCTCAAATTTAAGGTATTTTTAAACTCTCCTAAATGTTTATGATATTCAATATTTTTAATATATTCTATGATATAAAGATATTTCACTTTCTTATGTATTGATTTCATACTCGTTATGTGTTTCCAAAACATGTTTTTATGACCTTTATTTGGTATTATGTTACTATGCCATGATCATTAATGCTCAATCAAGTTTTTTTACTTATTATCTAATAATAATTATATCTTATATTTCTATATTACTCATGGTTTCTGAAATATTTATATCTAACCATTTTTAATAGTTTATAATTTTTCCTTACTGATCATTCGAGCTCATCCCTTCTTATGTTTACTTTCCCGAGGTTATGAAGATGATTATGTCATATAAGGTGTCTAAAATATGTAATAGATTATAATGGTTATGGAGAAATGATCTTAAGTTTTTTAAAATAATATGTTTATTTAGATAGTATCCAATACACTAAACCTTTAGACCCTTGGTTTGTGTGAATATTTGTGGAATGTAGTAATTAAACCCCAAAATCAATATAGTATTTATATAATTTTATCTTAGGTCACCATATTTTTAATGTAATATTTATAAATCATATTTTACACTACTAGTATAAATCTAAAAATTATTGAATTTATTAAGAATTTAAAAAGTTTACCTTCAAAAATATTGGTCTTCATTAAACAACTTATTGATTCGACATTTGGATTATTTTCCACAATTAGGTAACAATTCGAAAGAAACTCCATATTTATACTTCATCCTTGATTACACTTGATGCTACCATTATTTTAATGTAAATAATTCTAGATTTTCCATTTCTTCCTCTAAACCACTAGTAAGAATGGAATAATTATGGATTTATCATTTTCTATATTTCAACTCCTCCCCTATAGTTGCATTCTACTCACCAATTTTCAATGAGTGAAATTACCACTTGTCGATTGAGTTATCAAAAAATAATCTAATCCAATTGAGTTAAAACTCAGTGTATGAAACAAGATTCTAAGTTAAGAATCTCAATTTTTTCCACGACACACACTTACTTCCAGAAACACAATAAATTTGATTTTCTTATTACTTTAATAAATATTTTACATGTGTGTGTGAGATAATTCATGTTAACCCAATTGATCCCACCTATATATGACTAAATTGTGATACCAATTGATGTTTATATATCTTTCATTCTTCATAGGGTATCTTCTTTCTCAAATGAGACGTAACATCCTTTAAGTTCTCCTAACTAATTCCACTTTATTACCTTTGGTTCTTGACACAATATCTTTAAATATAATTCATACTATAGGAACACTTGTTTCCAATTCTATTTAATTCTAGTAACATCGTGGTATCCTTAAAACAATCAATTGATACCACTTGTTAGTACAAAAAAAGATAAGCATGAAAACATGATCATGGTTGCTTCTTCTCCTTGAAGTGGTCGAATAAAACTCGATAAATAGTATGATTTCACTTGTTAATCTTCAATGGTTGCTTGAAACCATTGGTAATTTATATATATCTTTGAAACCTCTTCAAATTAGATTAAAATATTCATCTTTTGTTCACCATCATTATAGAATAAAACTTATATATTTGTATTGAGAGATCCAAAGTGGTTAGTAAACACCACTTATTGAGTCAGTTCAAGGCCTTGTTATCATGTTCAAACCTGAACTAATTACTAACAACAATACATATAAATATTTTAATTTCATTTATCATATTTCAACTCTTCACACATATATTCTTTTTCATGCACATCAATTTTCATCTCTTTTCATCACATATAAATATATCCGTTCAATAAATTACACTAAATGGATTAAATCTATTTCTTATGAATGAACAGTATTAAATATGAATTAGAAACATTTAAATACATTGGGAGAGAAGTACCTAAAGTGACCTAAACTCACACTCCTAGGTCTAGTGCTAAAAAAACTTTCTTTAAACACTAGATTCGATACCAAGTGAGATGAACCTATCTTTATTTTACATCATTTACATATGATAATAATTAAAACTCATAAATATTATCACAATACTAAGAAAATAGTTTTATTATTAGTGGGGATCAGCTACATAGGAAACATATTTTTTGATACTTGTGAACATTTCTCTATATTCGAACCAAACTAGATCCATTTCTAGACATCTATTTGGTTTTATAACCTAGGGAAAGAAAACATGAGAAAGGGATCATCTTGAATGCATGTTAAGGGAAGACTTATGAACATGTTATCAAGAGTTAGACCATAAGAATTTGAGAAAACTTGAGTAGGGGATAAATATATTATTAAAAGAATATGGAACTATAAGATTTTTCCATAAGTCATGATATAAGGGCATGTAATCCCAAAGAAAAAACATATACCATGGAAAAATTGTGTGAAATCTAACACCCCAACCTTTAAAATTATTTTATTTTATTATTTATTGGATTTGGATATTCTCATTGAGGTTAGGGTTGACTATTGTTTTAACATTTTTTAAGTTTGGTATTTTTGGTGGGTTTTGGGATGGTGCATGGGAACCACACGATTAGCGGTAACCATGCAATCAGCTTAGGTGACCATGAAGTCTCCCAATATTTAAAATAAATAAAATTTTATCAAAATAAAATTTAAATAATGTTTTAATAATAATAATAATAATATTATTATTATTATTAAAAAGAGAAATGAATATTATTATTGTTGTTTTTATTGTTAAAAAAATTATTATTATTATTATTAAAATGTGTATTAATATTATTATAAATAATATTATTAATAATATGATTATTATCATTATTATTTTTAGTTTTATTATTATAATTGTTTTATTTTTCTTTTTTTTAACCCTAATTTATTCCCCTAACCTCTCTCCTTTCTCTCCCATGGCGCAACCCCCCATACTTCTCTTCTCCTGTTCATCACTCCACCCACCCCCCATGTGCACATCACCCTTCCAGCTATCTCCATCGTTGCGGTCTCATCTCCGGTGATCCATCTCCATCGTCTTTTCTCCCTCTCCTCTAGTCTCCTACGAAACAAACTACTCTTGCACCTTCCCCTTATGCTGCCTCTTCCCCTCACTCTGGACGCATCTCCTCTCATCGGTGACACTACTTCGGTCGCACCTCCCTCATTAGTTCCTTCTCCTTCCATGCCTCCCTCACTGGTGACCTCCTCCTTCAGTTCATTTTTCTTACAATTTTTGGGGTTTATTCTCCAATGCAAACCCTAGAAGTTAGGTTTGGATTACGACTCGGTTTTCTTGGGTTCTTAGGGCTTGTAGATCGTTCATGGGGTGTTTTTCTCTCTCTCGTCAAGGTTACGTTTCATCTACACCCCACCGAGGTAGGTGTATCCATAATTTTACTTTCCAAAGAATGTCCTTTGATGCTTGGTTCTTTAAATAAATTTATAAACTTTTCATACACCTCTATGATACCTCTATTTATCTTTTTTGTGATAGTTTGAAGTTTTTAGATTTTGATAAAAATAAGTTTTGAGATAAATCTCAGTTTATGCCTATGTGTAATTGTGTGAAATCTGTTTGATGAAATTACTTGTGTTCTTTTTCAATAAATTGGTTGTTTTGTGAAATTTTTATCCCCATTGATATATAATAAAAAATTTAGTTCTTGTTTTGGCTTTACATGAGCGTGATGTGGAAAATCCTTTGCATTTAAAGTGTAGTTTATGATTTTGAAATTAAATGTGATGGTTTGGTTTGTTCTAAAAATCATGAAGTGTTTTGGAAAATGTTTTCAAAAGAGGTTTCTTGGTCACGAGGTGGGTTCTATTAGATTTTTTCACATCCATGGGTGCACAGGGTGCACACATGGATGTGTGTTCAAATGAATATGAAACCCAAAGGCAATATTCCCTTAAAATCTTCTCTCCTCTGCTCCTACATTCATCCTTGTAAAAAATATTCATGGATTTTCAAGTAAGGTAAAGTGGTTTCAAGGTTGTGTTGGAAAATATGGATCGTTTTTCATTTTTTTAAAAAGATTTGGTTTGAAATTGGTGTTTTCGAAAGTGATTTTTGAAGGTTTCATGGATGTTAGGTGTGCCATTGGATATTGGCACATCCATGGGTGAACTTAGTGCACACATGGATATTCCCTCAAATGAATATGAAACTTTAAAGTGGTTTTTTCCTTAATCATTGTTCCCTTAAATGGATCTTTTATTTTTAAATAATTTTGGTTCTCTTGGATGATTTTTAAAATTGGTTTAAAATTAAATCTCAAATGGTATGATTGTTTGGAACTTAGATTATGTTTGGTGAATGTTTGGATTAAGCGACCATTTGGAACCTTCTAAGTTTAGGATATGTTTTACCTTGTGTTTTGTAAATGGTTTGTAGATGTATTTGGTTTTGGAACCCCTTAGGGCCCATTTAGTATTTCAAGCATAAAAGGGGTGTTTGGCATTGAATAAAAGAAAGTTGGTTTCTATATAGTTTGAATAGTTGGTTGGAAATTCAATGTGTTTTATAAAATTGTTATGATGTTTATATGATATGATGACCCAGTTGGAACTTTTGATGAAGTGATGTATATATGTATATGTATATAGTGGGAACCCCTATATATGATCTCCCTTTATGGGTTATAGTATAGGGTATGTCCATGTCTGGGGTGGGCAAGTGTGGTGGTGGTAGGTAAGGTGAGTCTTGCTTGTGAGGGCCTCCCAATTACACATTTTACTATTAATATGGGTTCTGGGGAATATTTTAGGGGATTGAGTGACATTTTATGACCAGCCTTGATTAGATGGTTTGGTACCCCCTGGATCGCAGATAGGCCATGTGGGATGTGCCATTGGATTGGTCAGTTTAGGGCGGACAATAGTTATTGACTTAGTGGATTCAGCATATTTCGGTAGGTGGTTCCAAACCAATTAAGTCTAGGATTATTCTAGGGATGTTTAGGATCACCCATAGTTACTTTCTATTTCTTCTTTCTAGTTTGTATTTTTATGCACTTACTTTTTCTTAGTACCCTATTAGCTTGTTTACTTTTCCGCATAACATCGTACGGTCTGTTTGGGGTTTTGGTTTTAAAACAATTTTTTATTGAAAATGGAAAGTATGTATGAAATGTTTCAAAAATGACGGAAAATAGTGTTTACTTATCTAAAATGTGAAAACCATATTTTTATAGTTGTATTTTCAAACTAGCAATAATGGAATGTTTTCGGGAAAGAAAAATACATGAATTTTGTGGTTTATCATTTCCATTCCTAATAATCATTTTGGTGCTCACAAATACTTTATATTTTCAGTTTTAAGTCCCTCTAGTGTTGGATCACTCTCAAAGTGAACAAGGTTATGAGTTTGGTGGTGACCTATGAGGTTAGACAGAGGTATGTACAGTTTTATTTTCTTTTGGTTACTAGTTTTTATTTTTATCGTAAATATTTATTTATTTGTTTGTCTTTTTCTTATGGGAAAAATCATTCCCAACTGCTTTACTTTGATGTCTGACATTAGTTTCCAGACCGTGGGAATCAGGAATTCCCTTCGGGCCACATTGCGGACCGGCTCAGGTGACCAATTCAAGGTTGACCGAGGCTGGTTCATGACAAAATGGTGTCAGGGCAGGCCCTTATTATTTGGGTTGTTTGATAGATTGAGATTAGGACCATCGGGGATCATGAGGTAGGTTGTGGGTTGGTTCATGATCACCACCGCTCATGATGAATCCTGAGTTACTAAGGGTAGTTTAGGAATTGATTCTTTTGTCTTCGTTTTGGATTAAGGTATGGCGATGGAGGCAAGCCGGTGTTACATTGTGATTTCACATGGAGTAGTGACCCATGTGGAGTCCAAGTACATGGTTTAAGCTCCTCCTAGTTGTTGATGCTTACTTGGGGAAGGGTTCACTACAATGTCATCGGGTTAGGTAGGACTACTAGTTCTTCATTTTGACAGGTTGGTGCAATTTGTGGTTTTCTTTGGTTTTGGTTGGTGTAGGTGAGTTTTTGAAAATAAAAAATGGTGGTGAAAGTTGTGGTTTTTATTGGTTTTGGTTGGTGTAGGTGGGTTTTTGAAAATGAAAAATGGTTTTAGAAGTGAAAATGATTTCTTTTAAATATATTTAAATTGGTATTGACACCACTTAAGAATACAAAAATACTATAAATATAGCCCTAGAGATTTCAAAATCCCAAGGCAAGGTTCAAAGAATTCAACGGAAAGCCAAATACTCCAAATGGCGTTGTGGCAAAGATTCACGACAGATCTGCACCACAGACCTCCGCCACATAGTTGTACAACAGAATAATTTCTGCACCCCTATGTGACACAGCTATATGGAGAAGCTACGTGAAGGATCTACACGGACCACTTTCCTTTGACTAGGCCCATCTATGCCTATAAATAGGACCCTTGGGACTAAAAAAGTTGAAATATTCCTAAAAGCTCCCATTTCATAGCTATTTTTTCAAGATCCCTCAAATTGTCTTAGGTAGCTCTCTAAAGTACGAGAGAAGATATAATTAAATGGGACAAGCATGTTTTGAAAGTATTTTCACACTTTTTTACATAGGTTTGGTTCTCCTATGTGAAATACATTATTCAGTCAACATACACACCTGCGCAGCATACTTGTGGCCACACCTGCGTGGCATACCTATGCGCCACACCTGAACGGCATACCTGCATGCCCAACCTGTGTGGCATACCTGAGTGGAATATATATGTGGTACAGCTGTGTGGTACATCAACATGGGGTACCTATGTGGAACACTTGCGTGAGGCACCTATGCGGTAGAGCTTGGTATAAATCTTACATACCAACTCAAGTACCCTTTTTAAATCCATTCAGGGTAGGGCATCTCTTTCCTTGGTTCCCTTATCTGAAAGGGACTAAGTTAAAGCCTCAACCAAAACCTCATGACTTATCAGACCTTTGGGAAAGTCACATTAGCATGGCTCTTATTTGGGTTTGTATATACACAGTCAGAGGTTTCCCACATTTGTTTCACAATGGGGTTAGGATTCATGGAGTGTCTGTGAGTTTGTATATCCGTAGTCACATGGACCTTTCTCCTAGGAATAATGTTGGGAAGTTTCCGATTTGGAGGAGGGTTTGGGTCCTGACCTCGCCCTTCTCAAAGATGCAACCCTGAACCTCAAGTCTATGGTAGGGAAGGTATAGTTCACACTTTCTTTTCCACAAAAGCATGTGAGAAGTATCTCTCCCCTACCAGGATCAAATTTTGGGTAACCATCCTAGCATAAGCCTCAATCTTTTCATGCAAGATGTAGTATCATTTCTCCTCCTCTCTTCTTCATTGCCAAAGACCAAAGGGGATATGGGCATAGGGACTCTCGTTATCCTTTCCCTCTCTCGTTGAGATTTTTCACCATGGGAATACATCCTGGTGTAAGCCCCTAACCTTCATCCATTATTTCTTTCATTGGACCCTTGTCCAATGTAAAGTGAATAGACTGAGAGCTCATCATCATACCCTCTTCTCGGGTCAACTCAGCCTCGTTTCCTCGGTCGATGCACCCTCTTCCACTAGTGAAGGAGGGAAAATTTGAAGTATCATTGTTGAATATTTCACATCCTCTTGTTTCTCACACCGAGCATGACTCACATGAGCTTAGATATTCGTGATGATTACAACATTCACACAAACACCCATGGTGAAGGAACTACGAGAACTCTGATTCCTGTTCAAACCCAGATACGTAGGAAGCCCTTTCAAGGCCCGAGATCACTGGATATCCTCTTTAGGAATCCAACCCTAATGACCTTAATCTGGGCATCCTCCATAGAAATAATCCCCAAATTAAACCCCTAATTCATCAAGGCGTCCTTTTTAGAAAGTAATACCAAACTCATTTCTCTCAAAGGAATATACTCTTCTATGAGACGTATCGAACTACGTGGGCTTTGATTCCCATCCACATAGGATAAGTAGGAATCCTCCTTGAGGTTCAAACACAACACTTCAAATCTACCCTGTTCTCCTTGGTCCATATTCCAAATAGGGTATAATCTAACTTGGAAACCCATATTCTTTCCAAGTTCCTTAGGCTGCTTAGGTATAAGTCCCACGCCAAATTTTGACTAATCACCTTTCGCTTAGATGTCCATACCACATGACATTAAACTGTATGGATAGGTTCTTATCACATGACCTTAAAAGGTATGATGTGTCCCATTAAGTGGCACCGAACTACGAGGGTTCTGATTCCTTTCACAAGGATACACAGGTTGCCCATTTTATGGGTAAGATCCCAATATCAAAAAAAACCTTCGTCTCCCTGGATGAAAATAAATTACAGAGTGCCCTGCTAAGTGGATTAAAAAACAGAATCATTATAATAATGATTAAAATAATCTTGAAATATTATATTAGAGGATACCATTTATGGAGAACCTCGAATACATATGGATATATCCATTAATGAAGAACCTTGAAGGTATACTGATAATTCTAAATTTTACGCATGTTAATAAATGATTATAAATTACAAGGGAAATTTATTTCATGCTTGGTGAATTAATAAGGATTCATGAAAATATATTAAATTTACAAAGAGAGTCCCAGAGTAGACAATAATTCCCCCCAAAAGGGTGTGATGAGTCCGACCTCCCATCCTTTCAACCAATGTACATTCCTAAGTATCGTAAAGTTCAAACTTAATGAAACCATGCCTTTAGAAAGAAGGTCCCCTTTGGATACAGAATTGTTGGAAGTTTCCGATTCCATGACTAAATCCAATGGAAACCACCTAGAAGTAGTGATTCTTAAAACTAGAGCACATGTTTCAAGGACCTACGAAACAAAAATGGTGAACCTGACGTGAATCCTCAATCAAGTTAATGATGTTACCCACCTGTTAGGCCCCTATCAATTGATAAAGGAAGGCCAGACAAAGGAATCAATCATGCATATATCCATATAAAATATGTCTCTTTAATGGAGTTTATTATAATTGTCTCAGTTTTCCTCAGAACTCCCTTCAGTCAAAAATGGATTTCTTCAAGATGATATATGTTAACTTCCTGACCACTACTCAAGCTGGATCCTCATCCACGGGAAGGAAGTTATCACCCACCTAGAGTCTTCAATGATGGGTCTCCAACGTGCTGGTAAAAGAGTATCTTCAGCATGGTACAATCCCAACCTTGGAATCTGTGCGACAGGCCCTCCAGGTTAGTAAAAATCCTAGATCCTTTGGCCAACGACAACCGATGATCAAGAAGCAGATGGTGGCAACCACCATTTTCAATCGTTTTAGATCCTTATCCCTATAACATAACAACTAATACCTCCCATAATATAGGTAGTGGGATTAATAGGTCACTCAGGGCCTCAATTCATAGATACAGGGGTCCTTCCTGAGGACTCCCACCAACAATCGCCACTAGCAGAATCGCACGACAGTAAACCCCCTACATGATGGGGGTGTTGCCTATGGACATTTGGAACAGGTCTCTCAGACACAGTCATGCAAGAAGAAACACTGGGGACAACATCTGGTCAACATGGAGTAGGTTCTTATCTATTCCCCCTCCAGAAAATTCCATCAACCTAACTTGATGGAAAGTAACAAGCGGGCACATACACCCATCTGTCTTAATTCTGCTGCCTAGAACACTCATCTGGAAGCGACCCACCAATACTTCTAGGAAAACTCGATGGAGTACCATGAACAGGCACATACACCTATTTAAAAATTATCAGCCAGTCATCAGGCTCATCTGACTGCATTTAAAGAAGCCCGTCAATCAAATGTGGTGGCAACTGGTAAATAGGAACATACACCTGCTTACGTTCACCAATTCTGATAGCAGTCTCATCTGCCAGTATTGAAGGAAGTTCGTCGACCATACTTGATGGGAAACATCTAGCATGCATATACACCTACCAACATTTATCAATCCTACCAATAGTCTTGTTTGGTAGCACCCGGAGAATTTAGTCGGAAAGCTCAAACAAAAAATTTGGGGAAGACCCAACTCTCTTCCCCCATGCATGAGTACTGTCAATACCCATTGATAGAAAAAGGAGGACAAGAGTAGGCACATACACATACTCCAGATACATAATGGATGTATATTCTCATTCCGGCTGCTGAAGTCACCAAACACATATTATAAATGGTGAAAGGGTAGACACAAATTCCTGCCCACATTCTGGAAGCATGCCAGGATATTATAACAACTACTTCAGCAGTACCAGGAGAACAGATACATAAATTTGTCCCCACATATCGTATGAAACATTGGCATTACATTCCGGAGAAGATACACGCCTCTATTCTAGTCCAAGAGGGTCATGGGGCATACTCCCCCATACCATACGAACAACAAGATTGGGAACATACACCCTTTCCAATTAGAGGTAATCGGTCTGTTCTGATGGATACTTCAAGTTAGGCACATACACATGCCCATGATAACCACTTATCCTAGAAAGTGGCCCCAACTAAGTGTAAGAGAACATCTTAAAAGGAATCTCATCAAACATGGTTGGAAAATCAAGATTCAAACTGCAATTTGGATCCTCTTAATGATAGAGTTATTGAATCCCTCAGACATTTATCTATTGCAGATCAAGATCTTACCCTCTCATTACCAAATTATGTGAGTGGTAGCAGTAATTCTGAAGTTCCCCATCAGAAACTTCATCATGAAGGCTTTATTCATGAAAATTCGGTCAATCCAAAGCGCCTATCTCTGGATGAGAGCCACAGAAACCCTCCGTGTGGCCAAAAGAAAAATAAGCAAGAGGATTCATCCCTTGCTGTAATCCACCATGGTGATCCTCCCCATGATGGAATTCACTGAGAAATTCCTCTCTGCAGTAGTATTTATCATTGTCAAGATAATTCTATAATTCACAATGTAGTAATGAGAAATCCCTCTTATCTCGAGGCACTTGAAAACACAAGGCCAGTCATGTATGATGCCTTGTCATGGGCGGGTGAAACACTTTCTCAAAAAGAAGTCATATTAAGGGAATGGTCATTCTCTGAAACTCCCTTGGGTCATTTTTCGTCTAATACAGAGCATCCACTTTGGTCAGACCAAGTGGAGAAACCTCTATTGAAAGATGATGAAGATATGTTAAACACAAGGAAACAATTGGATAAAGAAGAAATACCAGTCAAGTTCTATCCTTTGGAAAATTCTCAATATAACACTCCAGAATTGATGGAAGAAGATTTTATTCATGATTTCCACCTCAACTTATGGAAGAATATTTGTCATTTGAAAACCAAATTATTTTCATATGATGAATATCAAAATGATATAAACGTAATATATGGGTTGTAATTCCAAATTGACTTGGAATCTCTATCAGTTTACCAATATCCAAATGTTGAAAAGAAACAGAGATTCCTTCAACGTGAAAGCCTCAATGCTCTAAAGAGGTTATGCCTGTTGATTTCTATCACCCCATCTGGTGTTCGTATCATAGGATGGGGCGCACATGGAGAATTACATTTCACTACACTCTGGAACCAGTAAAGTCTACCAAAAGTGGTCTCATGCAATGTAATTTCCCACAGTCAGCTACAATCAACATATTTTGGATGTAATTGAATATACGCTCAAGAATAGGCCTCAACCAGTTCTCATCAAGGTTATGCCTAAATAAAATAAGTTGTTGAGTTACTTTTACATGAAGCATCTAAGAATCTTGAGCAGGAATCTTGCTTAGAGGATATTATCTGTCAAAGAATGAAAATGTCTGAAATAGCACAATGATCTTCTAAAATAGGTGATTTGAGTGGTTGTCAGATAATACATCCATCTAATGTCTGAACCAAAATCCACAAAATTAGAAGAGCATTTGCATGAATTTCATCCATAAAAATTCAAGAATTTCCCCATCTTGCAAGGCTGGGGGATCATTTAATTCTACATTCAAATTCATTAAACAAATTTCAGAAATTTCAAGAAGAATAATTGGAACATCCCCAACCTACAGGGGTAGTGGCTTTTTCATATTCACAATCCCCTCCTCAACGAAAGTTAGTTTTCTCCCAATTAGGAAGAATCCACAAAGAAATCACACAACTGAACTATCCGAGGATTCCCTTCATATTAATATCCATAAAATAGATCCTAAGAATCCATCATATAAGAGAATAGAGACTCATGAAATAAACAGATGGAGACGATCTTACAAAGATACCGACAAAATTCCATCAATGAATTATGCATTAGTAAATGTCATTAACACCATTGCAGAAGATCCTCCAAAAAATGAGTCTATTTCAGGGGAATCATAAGATGAATTTCCTGTTCATAATACGGTATACAATAAGGAAAATGAAGAAGGTGTATGTATCTGAAATCCGAGGCTTACCTAGAATCTAGGTATTCCTTCAAATAACAAACTCCCACCCCTATGAAAGGCATCTAACAAGGGGAAAGGTAAAAGTCATACTGAACCTCACTTTTCCACTGGAGAAGGTCAATATATTTCACTTGAAGAGATATTTTAACAGTAAGAAAATGAAATGAAAGAGTTGAAAAGACTCAATACAGAGTTACTTCGAAGAATCATTTCTACAAGATGTACTCCCCATGAAGGTACTCAACTTTCACATCATGTAGGAGCTCCTCAGCAAATAGGATTTTTAGTAACTACAGATGTGGATAATGAATTCCCTCTATTGGGTACAAAACCAAGGCAGGATCATACACGTCTTGATAGGCATGTTCCCATGGGTTATCCAAGGAAAATACCAGCTCCACCACCAGTGGTTCTATCGGTCGTTGCACCAACTCAAGCTCCATTTGTTGTACCTGCACAGGTTCTAGCTCATCCGAATATTTCCCAAATTCTTATGAACACAATTGAGGCATTAAAAACTCGATTCGAAGCTATGGCGGAATGACGTTCACCAGTTTATCCATATGTGGACCTAATTCCTCCCCCATTAAACTTTTTGAATACTACATTTACAATATTTAATGGTTTGGGAGATCCAGAACAACACTTGACACATTTTGTTTCTTGTTTTAACCATGTGATGGCAAATCATCATCAACAAGAAGTAGTAAAACTCATGTGTTCTGTACAACCACTACAGGGACCAGCTTTTTTCTGGTACACAAGTTTGCAATCCTGATTAATTACTGGATGGGAATATCTTCGTCAGAAATTCCTTCTTCAGTTCAGCTCAACATTACCAAAGATGACAGTTTTTGATCTTACCAATTGTAAAAAAATGGATAATGAAATAGTTTCAGATTTCATTGCGCAATGGAAAGGATTAACATATTTCTTAAGTTTGGTGCTCCCTCAAGAAGAGTTGTTGCCCATTTGTGCGTAAAATCTGCATGATTAGTTACGCACACCACTGATTACTATAAAATACATAGGATGGTTTTGAGACCTTACTTCAATTTCTCAAAAAATATAAGATTCTATTATAGATACTAAGGCTAAAACTCATGTAATTCCGTCAACTCTGGGAAGGAGAACAGGGAAAGCAGAGGCTACTACTATTACACTCAATAAAGTACTTGTACCTGTTTCTACTTAAAAACCTTCTTTGTATCGAAGGGATCCACCTCAAGAGTGTCAGAATAATTAACTGCCTCATCATGATGATCAAAGATATCAAAATCAGAAATATTTTGAGGAATTAAAAAGAAAATTTTATTCCTTCCATAATGAAAAGTTTCCCAGTTACTTCATCTCAGATATGGAGAACAATTTTATTCAGTTGGCAAGGCCGAAGAAGCCAAACAAATAAGTAGATGAAGATCTTATGAATTATTGTCCCTTTCATCAGATGTTGGGGCATCCCATTCAGGAGTGTTCTGTTTTCAAGGACCTCCTGTAAAAAATGGAAGACTCTAGACAAATGAAACTGAAAGGTTCATCATCTCAAGTAGCATGTGTTACTGCTACTCATCCAGAGGAAGAAGGCGAATAGAAGAAAGTTAAAATTAAAAATGTGTATAAATATAATGATTGGATGATCAAGAAAATTATCAACTGATTTCATGTCATTTTACAAACACGGTTGAAAAAACCAATTTTTTCTTCTTTTACTCTTACCACATTAAAACCACCTTCATCAAAAGGTCAATCCTCAAATAAACGAGGTGATTAGAAGGAAAAAGAGAAGTCAGAAGAAGACAAGCTCGTGTTAAGGCCAAAGTTTTCCTTGACTCTGGCAGATTTCATTCCATCTGCTTCAAAGGCACGGGCACCGCCCCCCCCCCCCCCCCCCCAAATGGTACAACCAGAACTAACCTGTCAAGCAGATTCTTCATCAGATGAATAATTGATCATTGGATCTATCAACATTATTCAATTAACATATCCTTTTTCCAATGGTGATTCTAATTATTATGAGCCATAGTTCCTTATACCTTATTGGGGAACCAGAGGAAGAGGCCAAGGTCAAGGATACAAGGGAAGATGTGGGAATTCTAGAAACCACCATTTTAACTCTACCCCTACTCAAATTGTATATGCAGTGGAAACTCATGGGAGAGCTCTTCAGCGGGCTCAAAAAGAACAAAGAGTTTCTTCAAAGCATGACAGGTTTGGTCCTGATATGATTATTTTGGAGGATCGATTGGAAGTTACACCATCTTCTTCTCAGCAAGTAGATAGACTTTGTCAGTCTAATCTACCAAAACAATGAGTATTTCTAGTTTCTGCTCCAACACAGGGTATATCTACATCAGGAGCGTCAACTTCCAAGGCATCTACAAAACCACATCTTCATGTTGGAAACACAGACCTCTGGATCAAAATTATGATGTTTTGAAAAAAATAGCCCAAGTACCAACCAATTTGAAAATTTTGGATGCCTTAAGTCTGTCAAAAGATCTTTGAGAAGCACTTATTGAGGCTTTGACAAGTCCTAAAGAGTTTGAAATTGAAGTTGCTACTGTTGAGGTTTACCATATAGAGAATTATCTTGAATAATGTCATACAGTCATATATTTTATAGATGAAGATGAAGATGATGTTGTACATGGACATATCAGACCCTTGTATTTATCTGGAAAAGTCAATCAAATAGACATCCAACAATCCTTCATTGATAATGGCTCTGGAGTCAACCTCATTCTCGTTTGTACACTTCATCGATTGGACCTGACTGAATATGACTTATCTCTTTACACATTAATGTTGCAAGATTATGATAATAATTAGCAAGAAACTCTGTGTGAAATTATACTCAGAACTCAGTTTTTATATCTTGAATCAAATTCATACTTCATGGTTGTTCGTGAGGACACAGCCTTCAATATTCTTCTTGGAAGGCCTTGGCTACATCAGCATGTAGTCATACCTTAGTCATACCACTAATGTCTTAAATACTATTTCAATGGTCAAATCGGGACATTGTATGGTGACAAGGATCCATTCAAAATGTGTGAATCTCAATACATTGAAGTATAGTTTTATCACACAAAAGGAATGAAGTCCATGATGAAGGAAATAACCAAAGTTAATGCTCCAAATGGTTTGGAAAAGATCCCAGCAAACTCATTCATAAATTTGAGTACAGATTATGTGTTTCCTTTCAATAAAATAGAAAGGGTAAACCCAAATCTAACCACTCATCCAATGACTTTCATAATGTAAATTATGTAAATTGAGCCTGAAAACATGGGAGAAACTATTGATCCACCAACCATTGATGGAAGATTAAATGGAGATGTCTTCTTTTCATCTGTCGAACTACAGCAAGCCTCTACTTCGTTAATCAGAGTATAAGAAGTTGTAGCAATTCTAGAAGAAGACAAAGATGTTAATTCCAAATCCATCATCTCCTATTTATTACCATAGAAATATCTTTCATCATCAGTAGGGTCAGATATCATGGCCTCTTCTTCAGGATGTTCAAATACTGACTCCTCTCCTAAATCTGGAAGTATTTCCTCATCATCTACTATGAAAGTATAAACATAAGAGGTAACATGTAATGAAGAAGAAAAGGAAGATCTCAGGGATTCTCCTCCATCATTTGAGGAAGGTGTCTCTACCATTGTGGATGAGCTCGGAGAAATAAATCTGGGTGCAGAGAAAGATCCACGGCCCACTCTAATTAGTGTGTCCATAACCACTGAAGAGAAAGATATGTATACTTCATTTCTAAAGAAACATTGAGATGTATTTTATTGGAATTATATATAAATTTCAAGTCTTAATCCTGATGTATCCACTCATCATTTGGATTTTCCAGAAGAACATCGAGGATTCAAGCAGACAGCAAGAAGAACACACCCAACTCATGCCTCTAAAATTGAAGCTGAATTTGATAAGATTTTAAAGGATAACTTCATCAAGGAAGTTCAATATCCCAAATGGTTGTCCAATATTGTCTTAGTGAAAAAGAAGAATGGTAAAATCAATGTTTTCATTGATTTTAGAGATCTTAACCAGCATTTTCTTAAAGATGATTTTCCAGTTCCGATTACAGAGCATTTAATTGATGCAACAGCTAGCTATGAAGCTCTTTCCTTCATGGATGGATACTCTGGGTATAATCAAATCTGTATAGCCCCAGAGGATGAATAATATACAGACTTCAGATCCCTTCAAGGTGTGTTTTTCTATCAGGTAATTCCCTATGGTTTAAAGAATTCAAGTGCAACATACCAATGTGCCATGCACCATATCCTCAAACCCTTCTTGGGTAAATTTGTTGAATGTTATGTGGATGATTTGGTGCTCAAATATAGAAAATGTTCCAATCACTTGGATGATCTGGAGATCATATTCAATAAACTTAGGAAACACAATTTGAAGATAAACCCCTTGAAATGTGATTTCAGGGTAACCTCAGGAAAGTTACTTGGCTTCGTTGTGAGTCATCATGGTATTGAAGTTGATCCTAAGAAAACAAAATAAATCCTTGGCATGTCACCTCCTCTAAATTTGAAATAATTAAGAGGAATCCAAGGACACTTGTCCTATATTCAGCGCTTTATCTCCAATTTAGCAGGGAAGTGTTTTTCCTTTACTAGATTAATGAAGAAGGGATTCACATATCAATGGACTGAAGACTACCAAGAAGAATTTGATTCCCTCAAGAAATATATCTTGAGTCCACCGGTATTAATGCAAACTGTTGAAGGAAGACCACTTATTCTCTATGTGACAGCTTTAGAGTGATCACTAGGTGCTTTCCTTGCCAAAAGATTGATGCTGGGAATGAAAACAGCCTTTACTATCTCAGTCAAACTATGCTTGATGTGGAAACTCAGTATTCAAGTATTGAAAAGTGTTGTCTGGAATTAATATTTTCATTTCATAAATTGAGGCACTACTTGCAACATCATGATGTCCAATTGGTGTCTCGCAATAACCTGCTCAAATTTATCCTCAGTCGTCCTATAGTTACAGGGTGTCTGGCACGATGGGTAGTTATTCTGCAATAATTTGATATCTAGTTTGTACCTCAGAAGGAAATAAAAGTCCAAGCTCTATCTGACTTCCTTGCTGAACATCCATCTACAGAAGATATATCATTGAATACTGAACTTCCTAACGAAAAGGTATTCTCTATTTAGGATAATTCCAAAACATGGGAAATTTACTTTGATGGTGCCTCCAGAAGTCTCACATGGAAGATAATAGAAAACCCTAAACTCAATAAAGTTGGGTTAGGAATTATACTTATCCAACCAGAAAAGGTAGTGTTGATGTATTCTTTCTTATTGTCGGAAGGTGGTACCAACAATGAAGTAGAATATCAAGCTCTCGTTGCGGGCTTGGAATTGACCCTTTAGGTGAAAGTGAATCACTTAAAAGTGAAGGGTGATTCAGAATTGGTAATCAAAAAAATTAACGAGGAATATTCTATCAGAAATAAATTGATAATCTCATTTTTTTTGTTACGTTATAGGGTTAATGGCTGAATTTTCCTCAAATCCAACATTGTCTTATGTCTGGCGATCACAAAATGCCCAAGCTGATGCACTAGCTAATGCAGCTACAGCCCTGGCAGATCCAAATCAGGATGAGACAATCATTAGAATATCCCATCGTCGTTTGGTATCACCTTTCATTCAAACCATAATAGAGTCAATTAATGAGATTAGCCCTATTTTTGATATGTTTATGCCACGGGATGGAGAACACCCATCATGGAATATCTTCAAAATGGGATACTTCCACTAGATAGGGATGAAAAAGAATAGATCCGATGATGAGTAGATAATTTTACTCTTTATGATTGTCCAAATCACAAGAAGATCCTGTACAAATGAGGCTTCTATGGAATCCTCCTCAGATGTATTGATGGAGAAGAGACTGCAGCTGTCATGAAAGAAGTGCATTCTGGAGCTTGTGGTGCCCAAAAGTCTCGGCACAGACTCTTTGATCAAATATGATGGCTTGTATACTTTTTTCCTTCAATTTAACACCCCAAGCTTCCACGGCACGTTTCCCTTTGAATAATGCAATAGCTTGCATTGTATGCAACTTCGAGATTCTAACACACAACGACCAATCAAACTAGCCGTTATGAATAGTAATACCCAATTTTTAAAATTTTATAAATTTTATTTTTCAAAATGGACTTATTTTTTGAATTCAGAATATCGAAATTATCTTAGGGTGATTTTTTGGTATTTTTCTGAAAACTTTCAATTTTTGATGAATAGTGAAAAACACTGCGTTATTGGTTAAAACCGACTTTTCATTTAAATAATTATTTATTTTATTTAAATTTATTTTAGGTCATAATAGATACATAATACCAATATAATTTCAATTTAATTCATTGGAGTCATTTTATAATAATTTTAGATATATAAAAAATTTATTGAACTTTTCCCGTCTTTTACCCACCTCTTAGAAGCATTTGAAAATTTGTATAAAATTTAATTTTACAGCTTTTGTGAGTTGGATTTCAAAAATATGAGAGATACATTTGATATTAGTAAGTAAAATGTGGTTCAATAAGATGAAAATAATTTTTATTGAATAGTAATTTTTACTTTTATTTACCACGGTTAAAAGTAAATAGTGTAATTAAAGGTAAAAATGATATTATTGTTACCCTAGAACATGTCCTAATTATATTTTATAAGTTTAATTCGACCAAAAACAACCTTAGTAATAAAATTTTATCCTTTATGTCTACTTGGATTAGATTAGGACATTTATTATTATTTTATTTAAAGAAGAGTTAAAAGTGTTAAATTCAAAGTTTAATAAATAAAATATTTTTAATATAGTGTTATACATAAGATAAATTATACTATAAATATTCATTATAAAGATAAAAATATTTAATACATAATGGTATTTTATTTATAATTTTTAGGCATTAAATAATTTAATTTATTTATAACACAATGATGATGCATTAATTGCCTTATTAATGAAATATTAAAATAATTGATATTATAAATACCCAAATAAATGTAAATTGAGACTTTTGTTGAAATACACTAATTTTATAGGTTAATATAAAATTTTAGGATTGATTGAATGAATTTATTTCTAATTAATAAAGTTTTTATGACTTTAAAAAAAATCAATTACTAAATAGTGTCAAAATTGACATAAAAGAGTTTTTAAAACATATATTATATTATTAATTGATAATATACTTATAAAAATCTAAGGTTCAAAAAAAAGACTTATATAATGATATTTATATCATTAATGAACCACTTGGGGTTCTCTTGGAAGTTTATAGTAAGTTTATTAACCATATAATATAAAAATACAAGGAGACATGGTAAATGTCAAACTATTTAACTAAGAGTTAAATCTAAATGATAAGTTTAATATGGTGACCTAAACCTATCTAAAACCCATTTTTTGAGAGGATTTCGACCCATACCCACCTTAGTCACTAAATAAATTATTTTGGATCCATTATAAACCAAATATGATTTTATTATAAAATAATATTTCAATCTTTTCCTAAGGTGCCCCTCACCCCTCTTATAAAAGGGCACTTCCCCTTATCTCAATTTCACACCTCCAAATCCATTTTTATTGGAAAAAACCTACCCAAATATCCTCCCAAATATCCTCCCTTAATCTTATAGGCCTTACTTTGGTCATAAAGCCAACCTAAGGATCCATTTTGATCAAATTAAAAGGAAGAACTCGAAGAAGAGGTAAATATTTCATCACCTTTTTCAAGTTCTTTTCTTCTTCCAATTACAATTTCTTTGTTGTTTACATTCTAAAATAATAACTCCAGTATCTTCTATATATTGTGATGTTATTATAAAAATGGTGCAACCATATTCATTATTCTATCCATCATATGAATGACAAAGTCACCATACGTGCATACGTATGGCTTACTGTCTCCACGTCGTGGTGTAGTTGTTATTCAATGCATTATTTTTGGATGGGTATAATAATGATTTATAATTGATGTAAATAATAAATATAACATGTTAATAATTATTTATATATGATATACCATCTATTTAAAAACTATTTTAATATCAAATAAATGATATTGTCGCTCGTGCGTACGTACAGATTACCGTCTTCATGAACGCGATGAGATTCATTCTCCATCATAACCATTCTAGATATGAATAAGATACATCCCATACATAACAAACATGAATCACATAACAAATAATATAAAGGAAAACAAATCAATTAACACCCGAAATGACGATAATACTAAAATATTATTAACAAAACATTATTATAAGATCATATATGATATCATAATTATATATATGGTTATTGTATAATTTAATAACAATTATTTAACTATTATAAATGAGTTTAATGTACCCTCGACCAAGGAAAAGTACATGGTAAAGGTTAATTTCACAATCTCTTTACTTATCTGAGGTTGTTTTTATGTAAGTATCTACTGGGAACTCTTTATCATCCACATCTGTGTTTTCTTGAAAATGTATTTTAAAACATTTTTACTATTTACTAGTCTATGGGTTAAAGTCATTTATACCCTTATTTGACCATATATGTTTTTAAAGGAAACTTTTCATCATTTTCCAAACAATGTACTTTACAACCTTTTCGACAAAATTAAGGTAGTAATGTCTTTTTTAACTTATACAGTGGGTGCGTTTATTCTCTGTCGTTATAACATCGTCAAAGCTTACCTTAAAAGATTATATGAATATTTTCAAAATAAATGTTTTCTTTTTTAATTATGTGAATTTAAATGATTTCAAAAAAAATAAAGAGATATTTCTCTCAAATAATTTTGATTTCATCTATTTCAACATCCTTTGATGGATTTTATACTTGTTTGAAGTCGATTCATTATGATACAAATATTCCATAAAATATTGAAGGGTTTGTGATATGTTTGACTGTGGATGTATTGTTTTTAAACCATTCATGTTTTATGGTTAAAGTATTGACATTTTGTATGCTAGTTTTAATACGAATGTTTATGTTATATTTAAAACTTTTCATATGGGGAATGTATTGGACTTATTAAGTGATGGGTGGAGCCCACGATAGCTCCTCAATGCATCGGTAGGTCTCATGAGACAAATAGATGTGGAATTGGCTGAGGCATTTCCCAATTTGATATATGGTTTTGGCTGAGGCCTAAATCATTTTTAGACGTCTTGGCTGAGGCCTTGAAAAAATGTTTCAAAATGTCTGGCATTATACATTCCCTCATTATGAAAATAATATTGATGGTTTATGTGGTTATTCAACTATTTTAATACCCATTACTATGTTTTATTATTGAATTATTTACTCATCTCATATTCCTGCCATAAAGTGTTCATGTTTATCATTTGTAAAGGAATGTGTTTTCAATTATTCACCATGCCTATGTTTATGTTATCTTTCGCTATATTTTTTAACTTAACTGAGCATTTGAGCTCAACCCTTTATTATTTTTCATTTTCCCAAGATATGAAGATGTTAGTTATGAGTGACTTGTAGGCATAATCTAGGAGGCTTGGATGTTTCTAATGGAATAAATTAGTGTTGTATTTCTTTTCATGTTGTATATTTGAACTTATGTATTAATCTTGTTTCCAATAATACTAAATTGATCAGTCTTTCGGGATTTGATCCCTTGTGATCATGTCAATGCTATGTAATAATGCACCAACTCTGGGTAACTCGGGACGGGCCGTTACATTCAATGACGTAGGATTGTACAGATTTCACTAATAAATGTCATCCATGCCAAGTGCATGCCAACTTCATTCATCAACCACTAGAGTTTCTACATATAGATAAATACTCCTAGCCATTTTCCACATGGGGAATGGATGTAGTAGGGCCATATCCTTCAGCCACAGCTAAGCAGTTCAAGTATATTCTTACTGCTACTGACTTCTTCACCAAATGGGCTGAGGAAATACCTCTCAAATAAGTCAGACCCAAAATCATTGTTAGTTTTTTCAAAACTAATATCATCACCAGATTTGGTATCCCTCATACTATTTTGATGGATAGTGGAACAAATTTTTGTTCTACTGAGGTAAAAAAGTTATATCAGGAAAATAATATCAAATCCAGCCATTCATCTCTCTATTATGCAGCAGCCAATGGACAGATAGAGGCCTTCAATAAGACCCTATCAAATATAATCCTGAAGATGGTGGATAAAGATAATAAATAATGTCCTAATAAAATTTTGAATGCTTTATGGGATTATCATACTACTACCCGTACTGACACCTAGAAAACTCCTTATTCATTGGTATATTGAATAGAAGCAGTCTTTTCAATTGAAATGCAATTGCCTTCACTCAGAGTTGCAATCTGTGATCAATTTTCTACAAATGATAAGTCTTAGAAACGGTTTGATGAGCTGGAGAGGTCAAAAAAAAAATATTTCATACTTTATATCATTTAGAAGTCTATCAGAACAGAATAGTGTGAGATTTTAACAAGAAAGTTCACTTTAATTCATTTCTTCAAGGAGAATTGGTATTGGTCCTCATAACTCCAATGATACCAAGAAAGAAACCTCTAAAGCTTGAGACAAAGTGAGAAGAACCTTATTTCATACATAATTTCTACTCAAATGGGGCTTATGCATTAATTTCAATGGATGGAGAGCTCATTACAACTACAACCAATGTGAGATTCTTGAATAAATACTTTGTGTAATTCCAAATATGACATCCTCGCTACAAGACATTAAACTACACTATGCCACCATCCTAGCTGCATGATTATAAACTGCATAGTATCTCTAGTCCTCACTACAAGACTGAAAACTACATAGCCCCCACACCATTATTGTAAGACATTAAAATACATCGCACCACCATCCTAGCTACATGACAATAAATTATATAGGATCTCTAGTCCTCACTGAAAGACTAAAAACTGCACAGCCCCCATGTCCTTGCTGCAGACTTAAAACTGCACCGTACAAAGTCCTAGTTGCACGACGTTAAACTAATTAACAACCATAAGTGTCCATGCTACATGACATTAAAATGTGTATCATCTTTGTCCTTGTTGCATGTTGTTAAACTACATGACTCCATTTTTCCTCATTACATGACATTAAATTGTATGGTTAACATCTTCTCCACTTAACATTAGGAGATATCATAAGAAAGCATCATGAACATCATTACTTCTCCTTAGTGGTACATGATTCCTTCTCTTCCCTATGTCTAAGTCAGATCTGCATAGAGACCTTGTTTAAATAACTACGTGTGGCTTGATTATCATCTATATGAGATACATCGAGATGCCTGGATCTCCAATCTTGGGCCCAACCGCAATCACAAAATTTCTATTTCCCTTTTTCTTCTCCTGTATATGAACTAGATCTATACATAGTGCTCTTTTAAGATACATAATTTTATTTTCATACCATTTTGTGTCTTAAATTTAATCATTCTTATAGAATGTATTAAAAATCCTATCTCCCATGTCAACTCGATTGGTGTGGGAAATAAATTTTTAAAGAACTGTGTATGGCTTGATTCTAATCTATATGAGATAGGTAAAGACACCTAGATCTCCAATCTTGGGACCATCCACGATAAATAAATTCCCTTTATTCCTTATGTAAGAATCAAAATCTATACAGGGAATATTTAATGAATTACATATGGCTTGATTCTTTCCCTTAGCAAGACACATAGTGACACTTGGGTTTTATTTCTTAGTCTAGCTACAACAAGTCTTTCTTTTCACATCGGTTCATCTTCATCCTTACCGCATGACGTTAAACTGCATGAAAATCTAACGCCCATATTCTTCACTTGTGTCACCTTGGTGTTATATAATAAACCCTTACTACTCCTTATTTCTCACATTGAGCATAGCTCATGTGGTCTTAGGAATTGGGTAAAAGTTTTCTTTTTATAAATAAGGTGTCTCAATTTATTGTGGGATTAACAATGTCCTCACTTCATGACTTAAAACTGCATAGTACAATGTCCTCACTTCAAGACTTAAAACTGCACAGTACAATGTCATCACTGTATGACTTAAAACTGCACAGTACAATTTCCTCACTACATGACTTTAAACTAGACATCACAATATCAATTCAAAGAGAAACAAATAAAGTCTCTATTTTACATATGAGTCAGATCTATGTAAAGGACATCAAACTCATAGCCAATATTGATCCAAATATTTCTTATGTACATTGGGCATAACCCCCTTTTATATTTCACACTCTTAATCTTGAATATTTCCATATCTTCATAATCTTTCTTACGGTTTCTAGTGACAGTGTTTCCAATACCTGCGAACTCTTTTTCCTGACTATGCAGCATGTGCCCTTAGGTGGCCTTGCATAAGTTTCCTACATAATGGGACTATTAGTCAAAAGATGTAACTATTTGGATATGCACCATATTCCCCAGTTTTTTCTTGCATATTATGGCCCCCATAACAGGTTTTTAAAATTATGGTAATTTCGTTCTTGGTTATAGTGTCTTTGTCCCCTTCAAACTTTGATGACAATATACAAAAATCTGTATTTTAAAATAGTCATTCAGGTATATTTGTCCCATTATATTTCTCTTAATATGAAAGTATTCAAGACTATGGTTTACATGTTACCCTCTCCATGTGTTCAAAGAAATATGAAATAACCTTGGAATCACTTGGCCACATATCATATATTGTTTCCATTTTTAGTCCTAGTTGTATGACCTAAAACTACAGACACTACAAGTCCTACATTTGGGTACAACCATCCTATTCCTCTGATTCTTTGAATGTCTTGGTTGGAAATACCCTCTCCATATTCAGGTACCTTTATCTATAAACCAAACTCTGTGCTTCGGAAAATATGAATCTCCATAAAATTTCATCAGCTTTTAGCAATAGAATGTCAAAATTATTAAGAACTATTTTGTCTGACTATGCAGCATGTTCCCTTAGGTGTCCTTGAATAAGTTTCCTACATAACGATCATGTTAGTCAAAAGATTCCATTATTTGGATATGCAGCATATGCCCTAGTTATACCTGCATAATACAGCCTCCATAATGGGGTTTTCAAATAATCGTAACTTCGTTCTTGGAAGAGACTTCCTCTAATTAATTTATCCCTTTATCCATGTCATTCTTCAGATCTAGAAATTCCCAAATCACATTTTACAATTTACCTTCCATACCTAAATATGTAGTATGTTTCCAAACAAATTATCAAGAAATTGGAAGAGTTTAATACCTTTGGTCAAAGCTAAAAGACCTTAAATTAAAGCCACATGATGGCCTCACTGCATGACTTAAAACTGTACAGTACATGACTTAAAACCCATGACTTAAAATTGCATGGTTTGATATTAGAAATTCCTCTTTTTGATAAATTTCAAACATTCTTCATACACCAAATTTGTATAGAAGTGGTTTTCCTATTCATGACATATTTCAGCATAAAATATCTCTTTTATTTTTAAAACCCATTTCTTTGTAAAAAAACACCCACTGTGGTCTGGAGTCACCAAAATCTTATTTTACAATGTCTATAAATAGTAAAATGATAAATTCATAAGAAATATTTTTCCTGACTATTCATCATGTGCCCTTAGGTGGCCTTGTATAAGTTGCCTACATAACGGGTCTGTCAGTCAAAATATTCCACTATTTGTCTATAAAATATATGCCCTAGTTGGCCCTACATATTATAACCCCCATAACGTATTTTTCAAATAATGGTAACTTCATTCTTGGAAGAGACTCCCCCATTTTTTGATATAAGTTTTAAATTTGGTGACCATAAAAATCTTGACTCAAGATTCCCCTTGGAAATATTTAAAGAATATATTAATCAATTCTTAGTCACTGAGTATTTTTTTGGGATTTAATTTCACATGTACGGTTAAAGATATTTCGACCTTAAACACTAGCCCTTTATAGTCCAACATACATGACTCTAAAACTACCAATAACAAAAGATGTGGTACTCACCAGATTGAGAACCCGCAAAGGGTACTCTGAACAAAAGTCAAGTCCCAACTCACTAAACATACATTTTTTTATGAATTAGGTAATATTTAGTAATAAAAAAGTCAAAAGATATGAAGTTTGTGGGATTTTCCATACAACCCCAATAAAAATCAAACTATTCTCATTAGGACCATTAGATTAATAAGAAAATTCTAAGCACCCCATTCTTGTCATTGTAATCATGATTGTCTAACATGAAGGTTTGATGTTTTAAAAAAAACCATCATCATCATTATCTTTAATAGTATAATCATGGAAAATAGTAATGAAGACGCATATGATTGGAGACAAGAAATCCCTTACATTTATATATAATCATAGGGACATCCATAGAACGGATCCTCTCTATCATGAATCAAAATAAACTCTCAACATGACTCTTCATTTGTTGAAAATATTCATAATCCCTATCAATTTCCTGTTGAAGTTCATATAGTTGAAAAAATCCAGCCTCCTCGGCCTGACGAAGTGCTACATTAGCAGTTGAAATGGTAGTTATCCCCTATAATTGGGTTTCTCCCAATGTATGGTTCAATTTCTCAAGTTTTTTATGAACAACATCCAATTTTTTTTGAAGATATAACGACTACTTTGTGGATTCTTTGATTTTTTGGATGATTTAGATCGATTTCTTATTATTATCTTCCTCTGTCTCAACTACTGCAGTTTGGAAGCTCTCAACATTGATGACTCATTTAGCCTTTTCAAAATCTTTCCACAACATATGCTCCTGATCCCATCAGTGAATGGTCTCTTTCATTGCATCAAATACAAGTCAATAATTAAATCCACCAAATCCAAATATGCAAAATAATGCTGGGAGTTTTGAAAAATGGGATGTTAGTTCATTTAAAGGATTATCAGCAATTATGCTCCAAATATGTTGCCATGTCTTCTTACATGCCATACCAAGAGAATATTGCATGTCTAAGTCTGAATCTGAGTCACTACCATGAGTTAAAATGTACTCTAGAAACAGATCACTTAAAGAGTTGTCTTGTTCTACTTCTCTCAGAATAGTAGAAGCTTCAACTTCTATTGATGTTTGATCCAACATGGAAATTTCACCTTCTGATCTAATTGTGGAAGCTGATAACCCTAAATGATAAATCAAGGCCATTTTCAGTTTCAGAAAATTCTAGGAACAGAGTATGATCCAAGACAACCGATGATATTTACCTAATAATAAGTCAACTATTTGATTGGATTCATCCACGGTATTTTCAAATTCAACATGTTGAGTAGATGTTTCTTGAGAAGGGGCACTCTACTGAGTTTTCCTAGTTGTCATAATTTAAGGCTCCAGAGAATTTTTTGATGGAGGGTCCTCTATAGGTATTTCTCCAGCTCCAACAGAAGAAGGATATAGTGAAATTCCCCATTCCTGAAGAGCCTTTGCAACATTTTCTGCAGATAAATCTTCATAAGGTTAACTTTTATGTAAAGAATCAAGTGAAGAAAAACAATTGTGTACGAAAAATGAAAGAATAAGGACTTACGTCCTTGCAATTCTTCATGAAAATACCCAAACTTCTTGATGGAACCTAGAATATCAATATTTGGATTAATGGATTCCATCATTTCAGTGTATGTGGCTTGGAATGTTATAGTATCCTCACCATTTAAGGTATCCAACAAACGTTGTTTGATGCCCAAATTGGCTCCGCTAACATTCTATTCCAATGTCTCTTCAATCGTTATAGCATCATTAGATATTTCCAAGTTTGGTCCAACATCAATATTTATGTCAGGTTGTCCTAGGTGTTCATTCCTTTCATCTAGAGAAATAAGAATATTAGCATTGGTTATTTCAGGACCCATTAGAAAAGGCAACTGATCTGAAATATGTTGAAAAGAAGAATATTATCAAAGATTTTAATATTAAAGAGAAATGTATTTGATCTTACCATGACTTTTCTCTCTCCCAATGAAGCTGGGAACGGGTACAGATGAATCTTTTAATGATTTATCTGCTAAGATAGCAGATTCATCAACATGAACTTGGGTTTCTCCTGGGGTTTGCTTATCTGGTCTAGAAGAATCAACTCTTAGTCCCTTGAGAGAAGAGAGAGACACAGATCCTATAAGAGGATAAATGTGATTACCGGAGTGTATTAAGAAAATTACATTTCCTAAGGACGGTATAAATACTTACTCCTTCGGTGAACACTTCATATCAATCTCATTTCTCTATTTCATTTCTTTTCAAAGGCTTGGAGAGAAATTGAAACACTCCTCTTGGCAAGAGAAACTTGAAGTAATGGTTGAGGATTATCCGTCTCCATTACCCTAGTCATAATTCTTGCTCATGGAGGAAGTTTTGGAGACCTGGGAGGATCATTCATTGCATTAATGGGAGAGCCTGTAGGCCCATACTTTGGTGATTCAAGAACTGGTCTAGAGTTTCCTTCCCTACATTCAAGCTGCACAAATACATTTTCATCAAGATTAATGATGATGAATGGTAAAGAAGATTTGAGACAAAATAAAAGGAAAATACATTCTCAGTATTAACATAAATATCCCACTCCTCCTTAGGGTCAATAATTACCCCTTCGTGTACTCCTAATTTCATCATATGAGATACTCATTTAGAGGCTGGGATTTGTTCATCAGTTTCATATATAAAAGACTCTAGGTCCATAATATACTCTTGTACTTCATCTAGTTTATTATCAGGATTGAAATCAGAAGGTTACTTAATTTCACCAACATCTGGTATTCGAATTCCATGCTGGAGGAATGCATGTGCATCCCTAAGATCACGGGTCACACTCTCCCAATGATGAATGGATGAAGGTCACACATAATTCAATCTCGGTATGGTTGATTATGGAGGATATTCAACACCTTCTAACTGGTGAGCCTCTTCAGGCCTCCTTTCTTTTTCAAAGAGTTCAATAGATGGAATAGGAACCTCTTTTTGATGGCAGCGATTGGATCGCCTTGGCATTATAGGTATTGATTATCTTACTGTAGTCATCTTGGTATACCTCATACGAAGATGTTTTGAGGGATATGAAACCTATGAAACTTCTACATCATCTTTGGACATAGGCATCTTACCACGATTTCCACGTGCAATAGTCATTGTGGCTGACACTCAATATATTCCTTTTGTCAAATCCCCTTGAGGATATGAAGAATCCCAATCTTTGGCTTATCCAGATTCCAATCCAATTGATGCATCTGGTTGAGGTAACAGAATCAACAATTTGGATTCCTATAAAGATGTTAGAATTCATAATTGTCTTGCTACCATTGGTTGTTTCTTATGTCTAACATATGTGGGTGGAAAAGTGTTTGATTGTTGAAGACATTTGAACTGATGAGAAAAATTATAAGGGATGTAATCCTCACAGATAATTTCACCATCAATCCTGGTCAATAATACACCATCCTTGAATACCATCATATAATACCTCAACTCATAATTATTTTCTTTACCATCATCAATAAATGTTCCAGTTGGTGGGTTACCAAATTTTACTTTGTAGACCTAGTTCTTATAGTCACCTCTTTCCAACATAGACCAATATGTGCCTAAACTACCCAGGTTATCTACAGAAGGAAAAATATTAGGACGTCCACAGGTGGGATCTTTCTCTGTTGTTGGTTCTAAAAAGTCTTCCATCCACACCCTAGCATGAATATATTTCTTTTCTTTGGGTAATTTCTTTGCTATTTTGAATAGTTCATGAGCCAATGGTGGTGTTCTGGTAACATTACCCCATGTTGTCGCCGGTGAAATAAACTCATCATACATTTACCCGAGAATGGGAATTCCAGTTATTTGGTAGATGTCCCGGAGACTAATACCAACTTCATCATGCGTCAAATGGAAGGAATTTGTTTGTAGACTCCATCGGCTCAATAATTTAGGAATAAAATTGTTTTTATAAACATAAGTTTTCTCCATACAGACAGCTTTATAGATATGAACATCTGATAACTCTTTCTTGAATTTTTCACATGTTCGGCACACCCAAAATGCCCACATCCATTTAGGTTTCACACCTCCTCCAGAATGATGATCCCAGTCTTCCTTCCAACAATTAGACTGATCTGTCTGAGAAGCTCGAAAAGTTGAATCATATAAATGTGTCCCTGGCTCTACAACATGATCATTCATATCTAGAGTACAACCATTGTGATGTAGGATGCAACCAATAGGGTCCATTCCTTCATGTACTGAAACCCCCTTTCACTAATATTCATGCAGTTACAGTTGGAGTATTGAAGAAACCAATTCTTTGGAAAATACTTCTTGATATATGGAACATGGGAATCTTGTAAAATCCCATGCCCATACAGGGGTAGGTAAGGAATTTGTGGATATTCAAGTTGATACATAATTAAACCCTTCCATAGCCCAAGAAGATTACTTTCAACAATGTCATAATAGTCTCATCTGACGATCTTCATCATTTCATTTTGACAAGCTTTAGCTTCTTCATTAGAGGTTATCAAATGATCCATTTTCCTGCAAATAATAACCAAAACTTCCCTATTAGTTTGAGATTTTTACTTAAAATTTAACTTAAAGGAAAAGGAAATCAAAAATATTTTTCAAAGGAAGCTATTCGTGTAGGTCCTTCGACGAGGTTTATCGTGTAGGTCCTTCGACAAGGATCCTCGCGCAACTCCTTCAATGAAGTCCTTCCGCATATATCCATCACCAAAGTAGTTTCACCTTGAGAAAAGTTCAAGGAGACTATGTGAGAGAACAACATGTTAAGGCTAGATGAAAGGTCTACGCAATGAGAGATGGAAAAATTGGAGGTACTAGTGAAGAAAATCACAAAGGATCGAACCTATTTATAGCCATCTGTGAACTTTCATGACCTACCTGCATGACAACACTACACGAAAAACCTAAGCTAAGTAGCTCCACGGAAAACCTGTGTTGTCCTGCAGTTAACCAATAGTATTTTTCCCGTTATTTTACCTTAGTAATAGACCCTCTTTCAAGTCGGATCCAATCCTAAGGCGGGTTTTTATTGACACCACTTGAGAATAAAAAAAGACTATGAAGGTATCCCTGGATAATTCAAAATCCCAAGGCAAGGTTCGAATAATTAAAAGGAAGGAAAAAAACATCTAAATGTTTGTGCGGCAAAGCTGCATGACAGATCTGCATGATAGAGCTGTGCGACAGACCTACGCCACAGAGATGCAGGACAGAATAATTTCTACACCCCTACGCGATAGAGCTGCATGAAGAAGCTGCGCGGAGGATCCACGTGGACCATGTTTCTTTGACTAGGCCCATACATTCCTATAGATAGGACCCTTGGGATCCCCATTTTGAGGACTGAAAAAGTTGAAAGATTCACAGAAGCTCCCATTCCATAGCTATTTCTCCAAGATCCCTAAAATTCTCTTAGGTGGCTCTCTAAATTATGAGGGAAGAGATAATTAAATGGGATAATCATGTTTTAAAAGTCTTTTCACAATTTTCTACATAGGTTTGGTTCTCCTATGTGAAATACATTCTTCAATAATCATACACAGATGTGCGGCACACCTGCGGCCACACCTGCGCAGAATACCTGTGCGCCACACCTGCACGTCGTACCTACGTGCCACACCTGCATGGAATACCTATGCGGTACAGCTGCATGGTACATCAACGCAGGGTACCTATGTGGCACACTTGTGCGAGGAACCTATATAGTAGTTATTGGTATAAATCTTACATACCAACTGAAGTACCCTCTTTAAAGCCATTCATGACAGGGTATCTCTTTCCTCCCTTATCTGAAAGGGACTAAGTTGAAGCATCCACCAAAACCTCCTGACTTATCAAACCTTTGGTAAGTTCACATTAGCATGTCTCTTATTTGGGTTTTTATATCCACAGTCAGATGTTTCCCACATTTGTTTCACAATGGGGTTAGGATTCATGGAGTGTATGTGGGTTTGTATATCTACAGTCACATCGACCTTTCTCCCAGGAATAGTGTTGGGGTGTTCCAAGTTTGGAGGAGGGTTTGGGTCCTGACATATACCTTCTCAAAGAGGCGACCCGGAACCTCAGGTCTCTGGTAGGGAAGGTACGGTTCATACTTTCTTTTCCATGCAAGCATAATAGAAATCTTCCTCCCCTACTAGGATCAATTTTAGGGAAACCATCTTGGAATAAGCCCCTAGATTTTCTTGCATGAGGTATCATTATTCCTCCTCCTCTCTTATTTGGTGCCAAAGACCAAAGGTGAGATGGGCACAGAGAATCTCATTATCCTTTCCCTCTCATGTTGAGCTTTGTCGCCATGGGAAGCCATCCTGGTGTAATCCCCTAACCTTCATCCCTTCTTCCTTTCATTGGACCCTTGTCCAATGTAAAGTGAATAGAGGGAGGGCTCATCGCCTTACCCTATTCTCAGGTTAACTCAACCTCATTTCCACGATCAATGTGCCCTCTTCCACTAGTGGAGGAGGGAAAGTGTGAAGTGTCATTGTTGAATCTTTCACATCCCCTTGTTTCTCACACTGAGAATGACTCACGTGGGCTTATAAATTCGTGATGATTATAACATTCACACAAACACCCAAGGTGAAGGAACTACAAGAACTTTGATTCCTGTTCAAAACAGGATATGTAGGAAGCCCTTTCAAGGCCTGTGTTCACTAGATATCCTCTTTAGGAATCCAACCCTAATTTCCTTAATCTAGGCATCCTCCTTAGGAATAAGCCTCAAATTAAACCCCTAAGTCATCAAGGAATCCTTTTCAAGAAGTAATCCCAAACTCATTTCTCTCAAAGGACTATAATCTCCTATGAGACATATCGAATTACGTGGTCTTTTATTCCCATCCACATAGGATACGTAGGAAGCCTCCTTGAGGTTCAAACCCAACACTTCAAATCCACCCTGTTCTCCTTGGGCCATATTCCCGATAGGGTATAATCTAACTTGGAAACTCATATTATTTTGAAGTTCCTTGGGCTTCTTAGGTATAATTCCCACACCAAACATTGACTAAGAACCTTTCTCTTAGATGTCTATACCACATGACATTAAACTGTATGTCTAGGTCCTTATCACATGACCTTAAAATTTATGATGTTTCCCATTAAGAAGCACCGAACTACAAGGGTTCTGATTCCTTTCACAAGGATACATAGGTATCCCATATTATAGGTACGATCCCAATATCAAAAAAAGACCTTCATCTCCCTATATGACAATAAATTTCAGAGTGCCTCGTTGAGTGGCTTAAAAACCATCATCATTATAATGATGATTAAAAGAATCCTCAAATAGTATATTAGAGGATACCATTGATGGAGAACCTTGAATACATATGGATATCTCTATTAATGAAAAACCTTGAATTCATAATGATGATTCTAAATTTTACACATGTTAATAAATGATTGTAAATTCCAAGGGAAACTTATTTCATGCTTGGTGAATTAATAAGGATTCATGAAATTATGTTAAATTTACAAAGAGAGTCCTGGAGTAGAAAATAATTCCCCCCAAAAGGCTATGATGAGTCTGACCTCCAATCCTCTCAACCAATGTATGTTCCTAAGTATCGTCAAGTTCAAACTTAATGAACATCTAACTTTGGAAATAAGGTCCCCTTTGGATAAATATTTGTTGGAATTTTTTGGTTCCATGAATAAATCCAATGGAAACCGCCTAGAAGCAGTGATTCCTAAAACTAGAACACACATTTCAAGGACCTATGAAACAATTGGTAATATGGGTTTTAAAATATAAATTTTTATGATTTGATAATTTGTTAAATGTTTGGAATTTCTAAAAAATGGATTGGGTGTAACCCTTGGTAATCTCTATAGAAAGTTTCATGTGTGTAGGGTATGAATAGAAAGTTAGTAGGGGAACTTGTTAATGGATGATGTAAGTGGAATTATATAGACACACATGTGATGATTCATAAGATTACAGGGATGTGTGTTTGAGATTAAAGCCTTTTTCTTGTTTTTAGAAGAGTTTTTTTAAGGGGTAAAATGGTTTCAAAAACCAGTTTTTATTTTAGAATGTGGGTATTGTTTTGTGAAAGGTGCTTTTGTGTTTGGGAAGTGTCTTAAAATATGATGGTTTTGAAATTCAAAATGGAAATTGAATTTTTGAAAAGAGATGGATTTTGGTTTTGTTGTAATGTTTTTGGTTTGTAAGACTATTGATTTGGCTTGAGGTGTTGTTTTGGTCATTCTTTGGTTTGATGTTGGTTTTGATTTTTTTTATGTTGATTGGAATGTTCCACCCAAAATGGTCCCTCAAAGTTATAATGATTCATGACTAGTTTATGAGTTTTCTTGGATGTTTCCTATATTTCATGGTGTTTGAGGTATGTTAGATGTAGGTACATGGCTTGAAGAGGTAGATCATGTCTTTAAGTTGTTGGGAACTCCTGATCCTAGTAGGTTTCATGCTGTTTTGGAGTTGTTCAAGAGTCCATTTTTGGACCAGTGGAAGTTGGTTGTCCCATATTCATTGGAATTTTGGGTGACATGGGAAATGTTTGAGGCCACCTTCATTCAAGGGTTTATACCTTAGGAGGTTAAGTTAAGGAAGGTGGAAGAGTTACGAGATGTTCGGAAGGGTTAGCAGTTAGTAAAAGTTTACATAGACCACTTTAAAGATATAGTTCCTAGGGTGTAGTAAGTGGTGTTAAGATATCTAGAAACTCTTTTTGTTCATAAGGTTTCCCTATATATCAAGAAGTAAAGGCCAAAGGATCATGTTCCTAAGGAGTCTTATTCATTGGTTTTGGAATTTAGTTCTTCAGAATGCTTCCTAGTGTGCCACCAGTGGGGGGTTTGATAATTCTAAGTCGTATTGTCTAATCCCTCTGAATTAATGCACTCAATGTGGTCATTCAGGTCACTAGGAGAAGTCATGTAGGAAGAATTTCTTGAAAAGGATTTGTGACTGAGGGATTCTCGTACTTGACTGTAAGGTAGGAGATGCTCCTGCCATCAGATCCCCATCCTCAGGTCTCGAGGTGAAGCTCACTCATAGTCAGGGTTGTTAGTGGTATGTGAGACCTTTTTTCTGGTTCTTTATCTTTCTTCTTGAGATATAGACATTTAAGGTTTCCTTATTATTTTTCCCTTCCATTTTAATTTCATCAAGTCATTGTAAGTTTATGATGGATTTTTTTTGTTGTTATCCAAGCAGTTCTAACTCTTTGAAAGTGGCTTTTTGAGTCGTTCATTTTTATTAGGGGATGTTTGGTCCTCACATGGGTTGGTTTCGCTTTTGGTTCTAGTTGTTCTTGTTTGGAGATGTAATTGTTTGGGAAGATCTATGTTTGAATGTGTGTTTGAGTATACTATTTGGTTCGAATTTCTTTTTTTAGGTTTTCCCTAGTGTTGGGAATCTAATTCTAGTGGTGGTATGGTTCCACTAATTCTAGGGGAGTTGGATGAAGTTAATTTCAGGAGTTACTAGCCTCATTGGGGGTATTTTTTAGTTAATTTGGAGATAGTTTTGTGTTGGTTCTCCCATCCTGGTGTCCCAGTTTGTCAGGTTCCTGCGTAGTGGGTTTATTGTTTAAGTCTTGGTGACTTTGTTTGGGTTTTAAGGTTATTGAGATAGTTGAGTTCTTGTGGTGGGGAGAACCCCCCTCATGTTCTCCCAATAACCTTGGCCTTCAGTTTACTCTTGAATTTATCGGGTGTGACCTATGGAGAGTAAGGTCATCTCAGGATTCATATTTTTCCTTAGTTTTCTCTAGGCATGGACTCGAGTTTTGGTTAACTTTCGGTTTGGTGACTTTTTGGGGGCATAAATTTTTGTGGTGGGGATAATTGTCACACCCCAACATTTAGAATTATTTTATTTCATTATTTATTAGATTTTTATAACATTGTTGAGTTTAGGGTCGAGTACTGGTTTAAAATTTTTGATTTTTGGTAATTTTGGTGGGTTTCAAGTCAGTGCACGGGCACCACATGGTTAGTGGTAATTGTGTGGTCGACCCAGGTAACCGTGAAGTTTCCTAATATTTAAAATAAAAAAAAATTTATGAAAATAAAATTTAAAGAATTTTTTAATAATAATAATAATAATAATATCATTAAAAAGAGAAATTAATATTATAATTATTATTGTGGTTGTTTTTGTTGTTGTTCTTATTAGAAACTTTACTATAATTATTATTAAAATGGGTATTGATATTATTATAAATATTATTATTAATATTATTATTATTATCATTAGTATTTTTAATATTATTATTATTATTATTATTTATTTATTTTAGAAATCATTATTTTTCCCCTACCCTCTCCCATTTCTCTCCCATGGCATATCTCCCCATCCTTCTCCTCTCTTGTGCATCGCTCCACCCCCTACGCGCATCACCCTTCCAGCCGCCTCCCTCACCATAGTCTCCTCTCTGGAGGGCCCTCTCCATTGTCAGTTCTAACTCTCCTCTAGAGGCCTACAACGTGACCTTCCCTTACGTATCCCCCTTGTGATCCCTCTTCCCATCACTTTGGTCATGCCTCCTATCACTGGAAACTTCGCTCCGGAAACTCCTCCCTCATCGGTTCTATCTTCGGCCACCCCTCCCTCATCGGTTCCCTCCTCTTTCGGTGTGTTTGTCTTCCAATTTTTGGGGTTTCTTCTCTAGGAAAAACCTTAGAGTTAGGGTTGTATTTTTAATTATTTTCCTTGGGGTTTTAGGGATTGAGTATTGTTTGTGGGGTGTTTCTCTATCTCCCATTGAGGTTTTTTTGCATCTGCACCCCATCGAGGTAGGTGTATCCATACTTTTTCTTTCTGAAGCATGTAATTTGATTCTTGGTGCTTTTAATAAATTTATAAACATACCATGAACCTCTATTATATCTCAATTTATCTTTCTGTGATAGTTTAAAGTTGATATTTTGTTAAAAATATGTTTTGAGATAAATCTTGTTTTATGCCTATGTGTAATTGTTCCAAAGGTGTTTGATAAAATTCATTTTGTTATTTTTCAATAAATTTGGTGTTTTGGGAAAAAAATTCTTCATTGTGATATGATAAAAAATTTGGTTCTTGTTTTTTCATTACATGAGTGTGATGTGGTAACTCCTTGCAATTTAAATTGTTTTTTATGCTTTTGAAATTAAATTTGATGGTTTGGTTTGTTTAAAAAAGCGTGAAGTGTTTTGGAAAATGTTTTCAAAAGTGGTTTCTTGGTCATGAGGTGGGTGACATTGGATGTTGGCACATCCATTTGTGCATGGGGTGAACACATAGATGTGCATTCAAATGAAGATGGCACTCAAAGGCATATTAACTTTAAAATATTCTCTCCTCCACTCCTTTCTTCATTTATGTAAAATGGTTTCATAGTTTTTCAAGTATGGTAAAGTGGTTTCAAGGTTATTTTGGAAACTATGGACTATTTTTCATTTTTTAAAAGAGATTTGGTTTCAAAAGTGGTGTTTATGAAAGTGATTTATGAAGGTTTCATGGGTGTTAGGTGTGCCATTCGATGTCAGAACATCCATGGGTGCACTAGGTTCACACATGGATGTGACATCAAATGAAGATGACACTTTAAAGTGTTTTTTTCCTTTAAAACTTGTTCCCTTAAATTAATCTTTGATTTTTCAATAATTTTGGTTCTCTTGGATTATTTATAATAGTGGTTTTAAATGAAATCTCAAATGGTATTCTTGTTTGGAACTTAGAGTATATTTGGTGAATGTTTGGATTAAGGGCCTATTTGGAACCTTCTAAGTTTAGGATATGTTTTACCTTAGGTTTTGGAAATGGTTCATAAATGTATTTACTTTTGGAAACCCTAAGGTATTTTTTAGTATTTAAAGAATAAAAGGGGTGTTTGGCATTGTATAAAAGAAAGTTGATTTCTAAATATTTTAAATTCTCGATTGGAAATTCAATGTGTTTTATAAAATGGTTATGATATTTATATGATATAATGGCCCGGTTGGAACTTTGGAAGAAGTGATGTATATGTGTATATGTATATAGTGGTAAACCCAATCTAGGATCTCTTTTTATAGTTTATCGTATAGGGGATGTCCTTGTTTGGGGTAGGCAAGTGTGGTGGTGGAAGGTAAGGTGAGTCACGTGTTTCAGGGACTCCCACTTACACATTTTACTATTACCATGTGTTCTTGGGCATCTTTTAGGGGATCAAGTGATAGTTTCTAACCAACCCCAATTATATGGTTTGGTACCCCCTGTATCACAGATAGTCTAGGTGGGATATGCCATTGGATTGGTCAGTTTAGTTCTTCCAGTAGTTATTGACTTAGAGGATTCACCATACACCAATAGGTGGTTCTGAACCAAGTATGTCTAGGGGTCTTCTATGGATTTTTAAGATCACCCATGGTTACTTTATATCTCTACTTTCTTGTTTGTATTTTTATGCACTTAGTTTTTCATGGTACTCTATTTTCTTGTTTACATTTCTGTATAACCTGGTACGGTTTATTAGGGGTTTTAGTTTTAAAACAGTATATTTTATTGGAAATGGAAATTATGTGTTCAATGTTTTAAAAATAATTTAAAACAGTTTTTAATTATCTAAAATGTGAAAACCCTATTTTTATAATTGTATTTTCAAACTAGCATTAATAGAATGTTTTCAGGAATTGAAAATACATGGATTTCGTGGTTTATCTTTGGAATCCCTACTGAGCATTTCAGTGCTCACACCTACTTTAACTTTTTAGTTTTAGGTCCCTCTATTGTTGGATCGCTCTCATAGAAAACATGGTTCTGAGTTTGGTGGTGACCTATGAGGTCACACGGAGGTATGTACAGTTTTATTTTCTTTCCACTGCTAGTTTTCATTTTTATCGTTAGTATTTATTTATTTATTTCCTTTTTCTTATGGTAAATATCATTCCCAAGCACTTTACTTTGATACCCGGTACTATTTTCCAGACTTTGGGTATTGGGAATACTATTAAGACCATGACGCAGACTGTCTCAGGTGACTGGTTCAGGGTCGATCTGGGCTGGTTCTTGAAATGAAAACATTATATAATAAACATGATACATGGATAATTACATAATCATATAACATATAATTATGGAATCAAAATAAACATAGGTATTCATAGCAATGTGAAAATAGCTTATATGATATCATTTTTATGCTATGAATGTAGCTAATCCACTTCATGTGAAACCATAATCTTGTGGATGTAGATAAATGGAATCATGTTTATGGTCAATATTGTGAACATAACTAACCTTCATCATTTTCACACTAAATATTATGGATGTAGATACTCTACATTATGTTCATGCACAATCTTGTGAACATAGATAATATGCATTGTGTTTGTGTTCAATATTGTGAACATAGATAATCTATATTTTGTTCATTATAAATATTTTGAAAATAGATAATTGATAATGTTTTTAGACTCAATATTGTGAATTAAACTAATTTTTGTCATTTTTGGGCACAATTTTGTGAATATAGATACTTTGTATCATGATTACACTAAATCTTGTGAACATAGATAATCTGCTTCATGTTATCACTTAACATATTTACCTGATGAGGTATAAAAACTTAACCAATGAATTAGAGGGAATTATAGGACCCAACGCATCATCACCCATACATATGGGTACCATAAGATAAAAATCATTCAACATATCATGAAAATCCATTGGAAATAAAATGGGTTTCATTTATCACAGCATAAAGAACCCATGGAAAAAGAATGGGTTTATTAAACCTTTCAAAAACATCACATACCCAGAACTTAATAAATCATAGAATATCAAAAAACTATCATTTTAAAGAATTATTCATATAATAATACCATATATATGGTGATAAAAACATAACATCATGAAAGATAAACCTCGAAGTGTAATTATAAGTGGAAATACAAAAGTTATCACAAAACCTTTTAAAAATTTAAAGTAAAAAATTACATTTAAAATCATATTTGTTAAAGTAAAGATAACACTTTTGAAATACTTATTATATAGAGTTCCAAATAAAATATCCTTGAAAATACATAAAGGTTATCAAAAAAATGTGTAGTATAAGATAAAGCATTTGAATTTTAAAGGATGTAAACCCTTTTAAATATTTTGAAATGCCTTTTTTGAAAGACCACGTCTTAAAATTGGTAGTAAAACTTTCATTTTTAAATAGGAGAAGGTAAATATAGAGGTCACATTATAAAACACATTTTTTGGTTTCAAAATAAGAAAGGAAAATATTTTTTGGAATAATTAATATGGAAATAGAGGGAAACCCATCATTAAAGGATATGATAAAAATTTCACATTTATAAGAAATAAATTCATCGATAAAGAATATTTGACTAAAAAACATCATTTTACCTATATATAATAGATTAAATATCTTATGAAATATTAAATATATTTATTTTTCAAACATAGAAGAATGAAACTCAAGGAATAAAATTTTAACTTAAGGAAATGAAATTTTAGTTTACCAAATTCATTATGAATGTCATAATTTATGAATAAAGGGACATTTAGAAATATATTATGAGTTAGAAATGTAAATCCACATTAAAAATAAAAATTTCAATATAATACAATCAAAGGGTATAATTTACCCAACATATATCAAATATTCTCAAGATGAATAATCATAACTCAATGAATGATATTTGAGTTTCTAAAAAACATTACGGTAATGATAGCGTAAGAAAAAGAGGGTTTCCATGAAATATAAATTAATGTATCATGAAATGAGAGATAGTCATTATACTTGAAGTCAATAAGGTAGTGAAATCACCATATAAAATAAATTATGGTGCAAAATATCAAGAATGTCTCATGGATTTGAAAATGAGATAAATAAATCCTTACAACTTTGGTATATTTTTAATCAAGTTATATTTAAATAAAGAATATGATATGGATCTTAAATACCATTTAATTACATGATTAAGATAAAATACATTAATTAGGTATTAATTAGTCCATATAAAACTTTTCATAGTGCACAATAAGAAATATGTTACAAGAAATTATGTTTGAGACACAAACCCTTATAACTTGAGTAATATTTTAATTATAAACCACTGAAAGAGAGGGATTGAAATTGACCTTAAAATATCATGACTAAAATATCTCTAATGATATGATATATCATACAGGATGTAAGGGTTCTTTATAAATGATATTAGGCTCATAATACAATACATTTCTCAATGGAAGGAATTTGAGATGACATACCCTTACATTGTATTCTCGCTTATTCGACTATGCTCTAACATTTTTTATAATAAACATAACTATATTAATAACATATATCAAAACATTAATATAAAAACACTAACATTTTTATAATTATTTTATAATAATTTATTAAAATATATTAATTGATTATATTTTATTTTCATTATCGGGTGTTATAAATTTTGGTTGTTTGTTTCACAAAAACTTCATGAAGACGGGATTGATTCTCTCTATGTGGTTTCATGTTCATAATTCCCAAATAAAACAAGTTATAATAATAATATTTTTTTTAATTATTACCTAAGTTCCATTTTTATTAGGCTAAATACATTAATATGACTTATGAAATTGGAAATCGTGATGAACTAGCTTTCAACTAGTTGAAGAATCAATAAGTGATATATTAATAAATATTTTAAATATTAAAATCACTTTACAGAATCATTAAAACAAATTAAATATATAATTATTACATAATATTTCCAATATATGACATCCCATAATCATTTATGACACAATTTATATAACATTTTTTACTTAGGTAGTAAAATCTACTAAAATAGTAATGAGTTATAATTATTTAATTAGTAAGGGGATGTATTTAGAAAATGATAATGTGACTTATATAGAAGATTAAAAAATTCATAATCATAATATTTCCTCATTTAAACCACTCTAGGAACAATCAATGATGGGTGGTGACGAATAATGAAATTCGTCATTTGTAGAGGTGGTAGACCACATGTATGCAGGATTAAAGATATCATTCCTCAATAACTGTATGGAATGATGTTATATGAAAAATAAAAATTAAAACTTTTATTTTTTAAATAGAAAAAATATTTATTCATAAAATCCATCCTTAATTCTATCATTGAGAGGTGATGATGAAAAATGAGCAACATCGCTTCATGGAGGCGGTAGATCGCACTTACACACGATCGATGTTATTTTGTTTTCTTAATTGATAAATAGGATTGAATAATTTTTTAAAATTAATATAATGAAATTTTATTATAATAATGAAACTTATATTATAATATTATTAAATTTAGAGGTGATTTATGCAGTAATACTGTGAGATAACAAAGTAAATCAAAGTAATATCTATATTAGAAGGTCGAGCTTTCTTTTAGAAAACTAATTGGAAATTAAGGCCTTAAGAAAACTAAAGGTGAAAATAATATTATTAATGTGTTATAGGGTTATAAGAGAATAAAATTGGAATATTTTCATGGATAAGTTTTAGTTAGAGTGAGTCTTTAAGTGCTGGAAGTGTTAACTTTTTATAAGTGAATAGAAGGGTAGTTCTAGAAGTAACCATTACATTTTCAATAATTTAATGTTTCTATTGAAAGTTCAATTGATGAAAAATGGAAAAAAAAATTGGACAAGAATTTTTTTTCTATATTCTCCTCATACACTCATTTTAGAGACAACCTATAGTTTTTAGTCATTTTCTTTTAACTTGTCAACATTTACCTTAATTTACTTTTCTTCGGTAATTAATTTTTAACCTCAGAAATTAATACTAATGATAAAAAATAAGATTTTTACTTTTAAATAATTATAACTTTATAATTTCATTTTTTAAATAATTTTATTAAATTAAATTTCTAAAGGTTTTAATTGTTAAATTTAAGATTAGTTCACATAATGCGTAAAAACAGTTTTTAGAAAAAGTGTGTTTTTAAGTTTAAAAATTTATGTACAATATAAAATTATCATAGATACGGATTTTTATGAAATAAAATATTTGATTATAAAAAAATAAAATCTATGTGGATTTAAAATAAGTTAAAAATAAAATTTCCCCATGAAAACACTTCATTATGAGAAAATATCAAAAACTGTTTTTATTAAAGTTATATTTTATTTTAGTTCCAAAAATGTAAAAGATTATAATTATATGTTAAATGAATATTTCAAAATTCATAATTATATTAATTTAATACATATTTTATTACTTAAATGGTTTTTTAATCTTCTAGGATACACTTACATAATGATAAAATCATAAAAAATATAATTTTCACAAAAAACTGTATTTTTTTCTACAAATAAACTTTATAAGTAAAAAAATAAAAAAAAAATAATACTAAGTAAATTTTGATGTGATTAATTCAAAAATGAAATATATTTTATAAAATTTAAATTTTTTAATTTTTAAATTTAATTTTTATAAAAAAATAAATAACATAAAGAAAACGAATTTTATTGAAAATAAACCTTTTCAATATTAACTCATATTAATTATTTATCTTATAAAGGTAATATATTTTAATGATTTATCTTCTTAGTGTTTATTTTATATTTATTATTAATTATATTAAAATATTTTTTGGTTAATTTACATTTGGTTTAGAGTGTAACACAAGTTATCAAACACATTTGGATCATTTAAAGGAAGTCTTATATCAAAATATATTGTTATTACATTCTCCCATCCTCACTAAATAAATTGTATCCTTGTAATTTTAATTTTCACTTTTCAATGGAAAAAAATATGGATGTCCTTAAGGTATCCATAACTTAGGTTTTGATTTCTAAAAAAATTGTGGCAACCTTAGTAACTTGGGTAAGTCTAGGAAACTCATCATTTCCTTCATAATATAAATATGAAAATATGGGGTCTCTTCCTAAACATTTGATCTAAATATCCCACATGACTTGGTATCATGACTCTCATAGTATAATTATATTTTGAAGATATATCATTGTTATCTTTTCATTGCTAGACTACCATAAGTTTATATGAAAAGTGATTTCCTTATTCTAATAAAAAAATTTCCCTCTAAGTGTAGGTAACCAATCCTTTACTAGAAGTATGTTAAATTTATCTGAAGGAAGGAAAATAAGATTTCCACAAGTACAATTTTGATAAACTTAAACTTGTAATACAATATAATAAGACGGTTTCTTTAATAATCAAATCATTGGGGTGGTTATTTATTATTCTTAAAAAACTTCATATCCTAATAGAGTGGCTAGAACTAGATTCCAATAAGATATCAACAAATCTAGAGTGGAGGGTGAGTTTATATTTAACCCTTATTTTTTCATGATATACTTTCAGTATTATGGTAGCATAGGATTTTCTTGTTTCCTCAGTTTAGGAGGTTGTTGATGTTTATTATACTCATTAGTTTTTGGATTAGGGAATCATTTTGTATAATTCCAAAACTAAAGAAATTTTAGGTATTGGACATTCTTCACCTTCATTTCATTAATCGTATTTTTTCCCCAACTCGAAAATAATGATCTGGATGGGTAATCCATATACACTTGAAACACCTTCTCATTCCTCTAAGACATTACCTTGGGTGCTTAATCTGAAATTTTTTACAAGTAAGAAGTTGAATTTCGTTTCCTTCATCATATTCATCACTTGATATTCTATAAAACTTTATCTTATTCTATTTAATGAGTTTATATGTATGAAAATATTGAATTTATTAATCATAACTCATGATATTTGGGTGAGTATAACCACAAGTTTTTAAAAACTAGTTTATATCCCACCTAGTTACTCATTAAGAAAATTACTATATTGTCCATCATGTCCATTATTAACTTGGTTTATTGTTTCTCCAGCCATTTCCAAAACCAAAAAAAGTTAATCATGATTGATCTATATTTACATCATAATGGAATGTTGAAAATTTTAACCTTAAAATGTGTTACTATTTTAAACCCTCAAATTATATTTTAGATCAACCTTAATCACCCTTGGTTCAATCTAGGTATCTTCAGATTGGGTTCTCTCATATTCCATAACCTAATTCCTTAATTTAATAAATCCCTAATAATGTCTTATAAATAGAATTTTATTAACCAAAGAATACCCTATGGGAGTTTCAAAGAAGGTGTGAAGTTAGGCCTCTTTATCATGTACCAAGTGATGATTTAGTTAATACCCAACATGCCTTTTTCATGATTATTACCCCTAAGTACATTTATTCCAAATCCAACATCCACTTGTATTATTCATAAAGGAATCTAATTTCTAGGAGAAATATAATATCTAAATTACCGAAGCTTTATATTGTTATTATATACATAGACTTATCTCTTAGACTTATCACTTGTTTTTTCACTAAAATTCTCTCATCCTATTCCCTAAAAATAATTAAACTGATCCTAAAAAATAACTAAACCCAACTTTGATAACAACTATATCACGCCAAACCCATACTCCCAGTTCTGGTGTTGAAAACAGTTTTTGTAAACACTGGCTTTGATACAAGGTGTTATGAACCTATCTCTATTTCCCATAATTTCCCCAATATAAACATTAAAACTCATTAATCATCACATAATCTCAAGAATGAATGGTTTAGTGTCTTTGAATATTAGAAACATAAGAAACTTTTTTTTGATACTTGTGAAAATTTCTATACATTTGTACCACACTAGAAAAACATCTTGACATCTCCTATTTTATAATCATCTTTATAACCTGGTGAAATAAAACATAAGAAAGGTGTGATCTTGAATGCTCAATAATGGAATACTTATCAAGATGTTATCAAGGGTTAGATCATAATCATGCAACAAAAACATGATAAAGGGAGATAAAAAAGATACATAGAGAATAACATAATCATATAATAATGGGTATTCATAACATTTTGAACGTAACTAATCTATATCATGTTAATTTTATGAGTGTAGCTAATCTACATCATTTTCAAACTCAATATTGTGAACATATCTAATCATCATCTTTTTCTTGTGCAATCCTATGAATGTAGCTAATATTCATTGTGTTCAAACTCAATATTGTTAATATAGATAATCCAAATCGTGTTCATTCTCAATCATGTGAACGTAACTAATCCACATCATTTTCATGCTCAATCTTATGAATGAAACTAATTTGCATCATGTAAATACATAATCTTTTGAATGTAGCTAATATGCATCATGTTCATGATCAATCTTGTGAATATAGCTAATTTGTATCATGTTCATGTTCAATATTTTTAATTTAGACAATCCATAACCTGTTCACACTCAAAATATTTACCTCATGAGGTATAAAACCTTAACCAATACATAAGAGGGAGATATAAAATCCTGCACCACATTAACCATAAATATATATTCCCTAATATGAAAATCATTCAATATATCATGAAAACCATGGGAAAATAATTGGTTTCATTCATAACATCATAAGGAACCCATAGGAAAATAATGGGTCTTTAAAAATTTCAAAAAAATCACAAAAAATAAACTTAAAAAATCATAGGATATCAAAAAAATACCATTTTCCAAAATGAATCAAATTATAATAACATATAGAGGGTGATAAAAACAAAACATCATGAAAGATAAATCTTGGATGTTAAATTTAAGTGAAAATAAAATAGTTATAAAAAAACCTTCTAAAGCATTAAATTATTGATTAAATTTAAAAAATATAAAGGGAAATAGAGGAATTTTCAAAACCTTGTTATAAAGAAATCTTAAAAATATATCCTTGAAAGGAAATAAATGTTATTAAAAAAATGTGGAGTGAATAATAAATCATTTGATTTTGAATGTATGGAAACCTTTTGAACTTTTTGAATTGTATTTATTAAAAAAACACATCATAAAATAGGTAGTCAAACTTCCATTTTAAAATAGGAGAAGTGAAATATGAAGGTCACATGAATAAACTTATATTTGGGTTTTAAAATAATAAAAAAAATTGGTAATAACAAACATGGAAATGGAGGGAATCCCATATTTAAAAATGATGATATTGTTTTTCTTAAAAATATTTCACTTTTATGAGAAATAAATTCATAGATAAAAAAATTTGAGTTAAAAACATCATTTTTTATAGTGATGCAAGTATAAATATCTTATGAAATAGTAAATATAAGTATTTTTTCAAACATGGAATAATAATGCTAAGGGAATAACATTTTAACTAGGTAAAAGGAAATTTGAGTTAACCAAATACCTTATTGATGTTATAATTCATGAATCAGGGGGAATTTGGTAAGGGGTTATGTGGAAGAAATGAAAATCCCAATAAAAAAATAGAAATCACCACATAATACAATTAAGGGTCAGAATTTACCCAACTTATATGAAATATGTTCAAGAAGAACAATCATAACTCAATGGATGTGAATTGCATTTCCAAAAACAATTACCATAATTGTAATGTAAGAATAAGAGGGTTATCATGAAATTTAAATTTATATATAATGAAATTATATATATTCATTATACTTGAACTAAATATAATATTGAATACACTATATAAAATAAATTATGGTGTGCGATATCAAACATGTCTCATGGATTTTAAAATGAGATAAAGAAACCCTTGCAGCTTTGGTATCTTTTGAATCAAAATAATTTTAAATAAATAAAATTATATGGATCATAAAACCCAATAAATTAAATGAATAATTTAAAATAAACTCATTAGGTATTAATCATAGTATATCAAATATTTCATGGTGCATAATAAGAAATATATCTCAAGAAATTAAATTTAAGACACAAAACCATTACATCTTGAGTAATATTTTAATTAAACACTATTGAAATATAGAGATTAAAATTGAACATAAAATTACATGATTAAAATATAAATTATGATATGATATATAAAATAGGCAATACTTTCACCTTAGAAATTAATATTAGGTGAATGATACAAAACATGTCACAAAGGAATTAATTTGAGTTAAAAAACTCTTACCATGTTTTACCGCTTACTTGTCCATGATATATCCTTATTTGTAATGAATATAAATATATTAATAACTTGTCTCAAAAAATTAATATAAATATACTACCCTTTTATAATTATTTTATAACCACATTTTACAAATATATTAACCAATTCAAGTTTATTTTCATTATCAACTGTATGAACTTTCGGTTGTTTGTTTCAAAAAAGTTCATAAATATGGGATCGATTATCACTAAGTGGTTTCATATTAATAATTCCTAGATAACTCAATATATACTAATCATTATTTTTTAATAATTACTTGAGTTCCATTTTCACTATTTGAAATACATGAATATGACTTGTGAAAATGGAAATCATAATGAACTAGTTTTCAATGTGTTTAAAGATTAAAAGGAGATATGTTAATAAATATATTAAATATTCAAAAAAAATAAAGGATAATTATTAAATATAAAATATAAAATTATTACAAGATATTACCATTATATGAATTCTTATAATCATTTATGACATAATCATTATAACATCGGTTACATAAGTTGTTAAATTAACCCAAATGATTCGTGTAATAATGATTTAATGAGTAAGGGGATGTATTTAGATAATTATAACATTAAATATATAGAATATTAAACATTCCATAAACATAATATATCCTTAAATATATTCTCATAACCATCAATGATGGGTGGTGATGACAAATGAAATTCATCATTTGTGGAGGAAATAGTCTGCACGTATGCATGATTGACAAACTCATTTCTCAATGAATGTATGGAATAGTGGTATAATAGAAATGATAAATTAATAATTGCATTTTTAATGTATAAATTTTATTTATTCATTAAATCCATACTCTATTCCATTCTTGATGGGCGGTTATGGTAAACGAACAACATTGCTTCATGAAGAAGATAGTCTGCACATATACACGATCGATGTTATTCTATTATCTTAGTTAATGAAATGGACTAAATAAATGTTTTATAATGAATATAATTAATTTTGAGTATAATAATTATAATTATTTCATTTTATTAATAAGTTTATATATGATTTATTAAGGTGTAAAGAAAAATAAAAGACTAAGTGAAAGTAACACTTACATCAGAAGCTTGGTTTTTCTCTTGGAAAAATCCTCAAAAATGAAGGCCATAAGATAATTAAATGGGAAAAAATATTACTAATCTGTGAGAGGGTTCAAGGATTATAAAATTTTTAGGTTTTTAAGGATAAATTTGATATATGGGTGATCTTGGGATTGGTGTAAGTATTACCTTTTTATAAGGGAATAGAAGGTTAGTTTTGGAAGTAATCATTACATATTAATTAATGTAATGTTACTATTCATACTTCAATGGCTCAAAATGGGAAAAAAGTGGATGGTAAAATAATTTTGGTATATAGTCTCCTTATACACTAATGTTTTAGATAATATAGAATGTTTTTAGACTTTTTCTTTTAACTTTTAAACTTTTACCCTAATTTAATTTTACATTGGTAATTAATTTTTAACCTTACTAATTAATATTAATTAAAAAAAGATTATAAATTTTACCTAATTTGAAACTTATGATTTATATTTTTAAGATTCTTTTATCAAATAAAATTTATATTTTTTTGAGAAGTTAATTTTAATATTAGTGCACATAATGTATAAAAATTAATTTTAAGAAAAGTGTGTTTCAAATTTTAATAATTTATATACAAGATAAGATTAACATATATACTTATTTTTATGAAATAAATTGTTTTTTTATAAAAAAAAATTTAGGTGTCTTTAAATGAAATAAAAAAAATTCACCATCAAAGAAATTAATTTGAAGAAAGACTAAAAATGGTTTTTATTAAAGTTTAATTTTAATTTAGTTCTAAAAAACTATGAAATAGGATTTATATGATCAAATATTAAGGATATTTAATTGAAATGTAACGTACAATAATAACAAGAAATTTAATGTTTCAATAGTAATTTAGTAACCAAAAAAATAACCAGAGATAAGATATGACTATCGATTCATTGAAAATATAATCTTTGAAATAAAACCAAATTTGTTGGAGAAATAAATAAAATGGAATTGAAATATTAAAATAATCTTTCATTTAAGATTATTATTTGTAAATCCATTGAATATTTTTAGAAAAATTTTAAAATAATAAAATGGTTACAATGAAGGGAATGTCTATTAACATCATATATGTTAATAAAGACATTTCTTTTGAATTGTTTTCAAAAATAACTCTTTAGAAAAATATTATAAATGACCCTTTAAACCCTTTTAAAAATTAAAGGATAACTTAAAGTTTTCTTAATAAATTATTTAATTTATAAAAAATACTATTGTAAAATAAATCTTGAAAAATATGAATATGGAAGAAAAATATACTTGATTAAATAAGAAATAAAATAAATTTGTATTATAACCATTTAATTTAATTATTCAAGTAAAAAAGGGTAAATTTTGGAATAAAATATGGGAAATAATTAAATATTAATTGGATAAGAAGATTATTTGAGCTTATAAAGGATAAATGACAATATTCCTTCAATGAAAATATAAGAAATCCCAAAAGAAAGTGAGATTTTAAAGTAATTTTTACCACTTTGTTGAGTTTTTAATTGTATTACCTTGAAATAATAAACTTTAATTAAAACATTTATCATCGTGAATAAATATTTATCCATGTTAAATATATCAAATTATCAGCCTATACACCACCTAAAAGTTAATAGGTTCTTAATAAAAACTATGACTCAATGGAATGGAAATTGAGACAAAATTTCTTACCTTACGCTTCCCTTTAAATGAAAATTATTTAGACTCGTATATAATGGTTTTAAAAAATTTATTAATTTTTACCAAAACCATATTTATTTTTATAATATCATATTTGATCATTTATAACATCTTTTCACCCATTCATTAACTATATTTTATTATTACTATTATTTCGGTTGTTAATTTCAATGTTTTCTCATGCATGTTTTATCATGAAAGTTTTGGTTATAGTGTATAGAAAATAGTTACATCTTATAAATAATGGTATTAATTTTATAGATATCATATTCACTCATTATATATATCTTTAGAATCATTCTTGAAAGTTTTACATTGAAAATGAATTGCAATGCTTTGTGGAGACAGTGGGTCATACGTAAGCATGAGAGATGATATAATTTCTTTAATGGGTTAAAGTGAAAGGAAATATATGATATATTAATATTATATAATCAATATAATGTCATAGGTATCATATATATTAATTATTTATATCATTATGACTATCCATGGAGGTGGTGATGGAAAAAAAATACATCGGTTCGTGAGGTGGTAGTCTTCCATACACATAAGTGATGGTTTTGTTTCCCATTAGATAGAGAATGAGATGAATAAATATTATTTCTTAAAAATAATAAATCTAATTATATGGTATTTTCTAGTTCTATTATATTATATTTTTAATTCATAATTTAAGGTGGTTATAGAAAAAGTAAAAATAAATAGCTTAGTGAAGATAATTACCTTCCATTAAAGAAACCTCCTTTAGATCTCTTATTAAGGACCAATGGGTTGGTCTTTTGGGAATTACAAAACCTCTAGAATGTGGATAAGGATATTGGAGAGATATTTTGAATGGGTGTTTTCAATATGAATATCTTTAGGTGTGGTAATAAGTTAGTGGAGGAGGTTCCCTATTAAATTTGAGGTGAGTAGCACACCTGTAATTTTTCAAAAAGAAATCAAAAGTTTTATGTCACATTCATGGAAATATGGAACCAAAATGGATTATATTCTAAGGGGAAAAGGATAAGGTAAAAATACTACCAACCAATGTGGTTTTAGTAAGTTTTTAGGTCTTTTTTACCCTTATATTTATAGATTAAACCCCAGTAAACCTGTTTTAACCATATTCGTGGAAATTAGATTTGTTATAATTTGAACCTATGTTTTAGTATTTTATAAATTTTGTTTTTTATTTGATAAAATTTAATTTCCTAACATTTAATTAAATTAAAATTATTTAAAAATGTAATCATTTATTTTGTGCATGTATTAATTTCAAAATTTATTAATAATAGTTTATTATAATTATAATTTTATATTTTATTTGTTAGTATTATATTTAGAATATTATGTAAATACAATATATTTTTTTTTCATAAGTTTTTTGATTGGTGTCTTATATTAAAAAATAATTTCCAATCATGGATTTCTTGAAGGTACAGCCCATCAACCACATAGTGCACCAGCAGTCATCCCTATGGGAGAGCCAACCCAAATGGATAAGCCACAGCAGTACGTGATCTATGTATAGGCCCACAGGATAGTGCACTTACAAGAGTGCATGGGCTATAGAAATTAGGCCACCATAGGTTAGTGCATCTTGTTAGGACTAGTTGTATGCATATGTGTGTATAGATGTTGATCCCCCACTATCATCTTCAACTAGTAGCGATGTGATTCATATTTAAATAAGAACCTCATCCATTAGAGAAACTAATGTAGGAATCATGTGCATTCTTCATTGTTCATACTCCTTAACATATTATGAACATTTCAAGGGTTGTATACCAAATATTTTATAGTTTTATGATCAAGATAGCATTCATATTCTACCTCAATCATGATCCCATGCTACTATTCACTATATTTTATATATATTTTTACTGCCTTTTTCAATCCAATATTGATTGGTCAAGTTTATGAGACAGTAAGGACTAGATAATTAGGAAATGTGTTAAAACATCATACATGAATTTTCATCTTGCAAGCATGTGAAAATCCAAATACTATTTTATAATAGATATAAATGAGTTGCGCCAGGATAGTTCATACATGGTAGCACCAGATATTCAGTTATGGTTGTAATGTCATCTTGGATTGATGGTAGTAGCAATAGTATACCATTCGACCTTCTTTACGTTGATGGTATATCATATTACCATGTTCCCATGATAGAAAACCACTTATTCATAGTACATCTAATTCAAATGGTAGATCATATTATTCAGTAACAGTATGTCTCTATCAAAAAAATATCTACACAACCACTAATGGTGGATAGTCTCTTTCACACAATGGTAGAAAGTCCATGCACTAATGGTAATTCCTATTTCTTTTCTTTCATCAGTCACAGTCTCTCTAAAGGATATAGTTTCTTCATATGTGACGGTAACAGCTTCATGTGAAGAAAAATTAGATCTCACTCAATAGTAGATCACTTAAAATGGTAATACCATTCCTCTGTTAGTGACGGTAGATCAAGACAATAGCATATTGTCCTACCGTGTGACGGTATCATGAAAATAGTAGCAACACCTTTCTACCACCCGGAATTTCTATCTACTCTCAATTATATTTTCTTCTAAAAATATAGTTTGTATTATCTTTAATTTTTATAATTGAAATAAATATTTTAAATATTTTTTTTTTATTTTTTTATGAAAATATAATTATATGTGAATAAAAAAATTGAGCATATATTAAGTATATATTACACACATGTAGTATTTTACACAAATGTAGTATATTACACACATTCAGTTATGATACCCTGTTTTATGAGTTTTTAATATTTTATTTATCTTCGAGTTTATTCATTTTATTTTAATTATTTTATAAATGTGTATTATACATGTTTTTTCTAATGATCATGCTAAAATTTTTATATTTTTATTTCATACATAAATAAAAGAGATTGAATATTATTGTATATTCAGCAGAATTTTTCCAAATATAGGAAATTTAAATATTATGTTGTGTTATGTGCTAACTCATGGAATGTAGTGATTTTTCATTTAGATGATCTGAAATGATCTTTAACTTAATATAGAAATATTATCCTTTTGAATTGTGATCAAGGGATTAAAATAAACTTCATTCAGTTTATTAAACATGAATTTTCACAGCTTACTATTAACATACAATTCTTACTGCACTTGCGATCAAGAAATCCTTCAACTTCTGTTTACATGAAAGGACCAGGAATCAATTCCATTTGTATCATCCACTTCTATAAAATTGATCAAGATCATTTAACTTCAACATATTATTCATTTTATCCTTAAATTGGTTTACTTTGTATTCTACTTTTCATCATGTAATCTTTTTGTTATATATTTTTAATTATTATTGTATGATTTATTCTTTTCCCAATAAAAATAAATTCTTGTATATTGGTTATTATACCACCCAAAAGGAAGTTATAGTTTCTGACACTCGAATAATAGTCAATTCACATACTAGGTTAAGAATCTAATAAAAATTATGGGTTATGCCTTCAGTTATTTATAAAAGGTGGAGTCTATAATTGGTTATCACACCATTAAAAGTGAGTTTCTTAGTGGGTACCAATATTCTCATGGATTAGAGAGGGTTGATGAGTGTACTAGGAACTTGTTGATCCTAACCACTATAAAAACATTGTGTTATTTCTTTTTATTTCCACTTCTCTATATATCTTGAACATAACACTCTCAAAAGATACTTTAATTAATATAATATGATTGAACTTGTCTTTAAAATTTTAAAACAACCATTCACCCCCCTCCAGTCGTTATTTACATTAATTATGATCTAAAAAATTTTATCATAGGTAGCTTAATAGCTATGTTTCTATGATATTGATCGTATTTGTTTTTTTAATCCTTTTGGATATATTTATGTTACATAATTTTAAGCCTTTGGTAACCAGATCATCATAGACCAAATAGTATAAGGAATAGTTTATAGTTCTATAAGATGTTGGGTGTCAATTCCAATGATGGATGGATTCCATAAAAACCCCCATTCTTCAATTGAAATGACTATGGCTACTAGAAATAAAAATAAAATCATACCTAAAATAGTTAAGTATGGATCATTGGACTATAATGAGGAATCCATATGAGTTACCCAAGGTTAATATAGAGACACTTGTAAGTAATGAAAAGGTAAAGTATGTTTTAAATTTTAATTTTAAGAATATTTTTCACTTTATTGTTAGGATAAGTGATTATGTCCATGTTTTATCTTGTAAGACAGCCCACTATATATGGATAATACTTCAAGTCACTCACTATGTGACTGAAAATATCAAAAGAACCAATCTAGGAATGATCTGAGTAGAATAACATGACTTTAGAATAGGATATGAAGAGTCATTGAACTATATTTTCCTCGGTTTACAAGTATTAAAAATGGTATGAGTGATACTGGTGATGTACTGGACAACATAGAACAAGTGGAAAGAGTTATAATAGTTGTAGCAAAAATAAGTAATATAAATAATTTGTTCATTTATGAGAGTGAGAATTCTATAGACTATACCTTATAAGAACTAATAGTATCTTTTTTTGTTGTATGAGAGTTGAAAAAAATTGTGATGAGGATTCTATAAAAAGAAAATTTTTGTCATTAAATTAAAATATTAAATAAATATATAACACTTCTAAATATTAGTTCTAGGAGAGTGACAAAGAGATAGCTCACTTTAGCAATAATTTTTTCAATCTCATGAAAAAAAGGTGTAAAGATGGAGTTTAGAAGAAATTTTAAAAAGGATTCCAAGAAAGGTAATTCTAATAATAATGATAATGTTTCATAATTAACATGTTATGAGTTTAAGAAGAAATTAAACATCAATAAGTACTACCCCAAAATCATGAATCCAAATAAATAGAAAGAGAAAAGGATAAAATAAATGAATTATTTGTTTTAAGGATGGTATATCTTAGACATTTTTAACTCAAGCACTGATTCTGGAAGTGAATATGAGATAAAAAACCCTTTCCTTGATGGGTGTATAGTGTGAGGTAACTGATTTAATTTTTACTCAATTAATTACTCCTACAAATTTGGATCATAATAATATATCTTAGGATGACAATGATGAATATTTTGATTCTTTGAATTATAAATTTAAACAAGTGATTAAAGAAAATGAGGAATTAAAAAATGATAGAGTTTAGATAATTAAAAAATATACTAATATAAAAATTAAAAATAAGAATATGATTAAATAAAATGTGAAACTGAAAATGGAATATAATAATTTTGAATCTTTTGTTTCCCAAAATAAAAAATCTAAAAATAATTATAATTCTAAAATGTTAAAACTAAAAGAGTAAAATAAAAAACATAAATAATTTCTAGTAATGAATGATAAAATCAAGAAATAATATTTAATTAGGTTCTTTAATGTTTAAAAAATGTTAATAATAATTATAGGAAACATAATCAAGAAAATAAGAAACTGATAAAAATAGATTTTAGATCCAACATGAAAGTTTATGTTGATTTAGCTACTATTCAAAATAAGAATATGAATTTGGAAAAGGATGTTTTCAAAATTTAAGAGAATTTATCGACATTTTTTAAAGGTAAATAAAAGTATAATAAAATGATGCCATTGATGAAACTATACACTAATAAGAAAGGTTTTGGTAAAATATTTTATCATGTAGGTTGAATAAAACTATTTTTTCTAAAATATCAAATTGAAGTATTTCCAGTGTAACTTTTTTTAAATGTAAAATGAAAGGAAATTATGCTAATAAATTTTCTCTAAGATTTACACAACCATTTGGGTATGAAACTACATTTATTTCTAGATATTTATTTTCTAAACATCCCACTAATAAATTCTTTAAATCAATTTGGGTTCTAATTTTTTCCTAAAAATCCAGTTGGACCCAAGTTAGAGTTAGTACCAAAACATTCTAATTGATCATTTAATTATAAGAAATCCGCATTAAATTTATAAAATACTCAGGGTATTTTGATATTTTAATTTCTAGGCACATGACATGTGATATTTCTAAATTTTTATCTTTTAATTTATGTGATGGTGTCCTAGTCGCATTTAGATACATCTCTAAATTTCATAATAAAGGTATTGTTAAAGCTGGTTTTTCTAAAAATGTTATAATTTCAAATTTATTAATTATAGATGGTTTAAAACACAATCTAGTAAGTATAACAAAACTTGGTGATGATAGTTAAAATTTTATTTACAGAAATGATAAGTGTAAAGTTTTTAAAAATAAATCTATTTTATTTTCTATAAACATAAATGAGAATGTTTATACTATTTATTTTTTTGATCTGACCAAGAAAAATGTTAATTGTTAAAAAAAATTTGAAGTAGATGACATTCAGTTTCATTGGAGGCTTTGGCATGAAAACATAATATTACTGAAAAAACTATCAAATCATGAACATGTTCTATAATTTCAAAAATTATATACAAGTGAGTATTTTATGTGTGATTCATGTTTAAAGGGTAAGAAACATAATGAATGATTTAAATCTGTAAATAATTTTAATACTGATAAATTCTTAGAACTATTATATATTGACTTGTTTGGACCTATAAAACCTATATTTTTTGTGGTAAGAAGTATGTATTTGTCATAGTATATGATTATAATATATTTATCTATATTTATTTCTTATCACATAAAAATGAAACATTAAATAAATTATATGGTTTATATTAACTTATTAAAAAAATCAAGAATCTGTCAATCATATCTATCATAAGTGATAGAGGTGGTGAATTCTTTAATATATAATTTGATAAATTAATTTAATAAAATTGATAAAACATTATTTATTATCCCCTAGGACACCATAAAAATGGTACTATTGAAATAAATAATATATCAATATAATAAATGGATAGATCAATGCATATGAAAATTAATGTGCCTGAATAATTTTAGGAAGAAGATGTAAATATATCCTATCATATTTTTAAAAGAGAATTTATTATACATATTTTTAGTAATACCCCTTATGAACTATTTAAAGGGTTTAAAACTAAATTTGGATATTTAATGATATTTGGTTTCAAATATTTATTTTAAATATAAAATATAATTTATAAAAAATCAATTATAAAAGTGATGAAGGAGTATTTCTAGGATATTACAATTATAGAAAGGATTATTGAGTTTTCAAAAAAATAACCTAATTTTTTGAAGATCCTATACATTTTTTTTTAATGAAAATATAAATAAAAAGAAAAATTATGAGTTAAATAAAGATGATGATGAATTAGGGAATTTAATTTTGGTGAATACAATAACCAAAAAAATGAAAATATATCAATTGAGTGGGATAATATCACTTCTAAAACTGATCCTAATTAGTGGAAAACACTTAAATATCATCCAATTTAAAAATTAATTGTAAATTTAGAATCTTTTATACAAACCAAAAAATATGTTGTACTTTATTGTGCAAATTCTGCTTTTGTTGCAAATTTTTTTCTTATTAACATTCATGATGATTTAATTGATTCAAATTAGATAAATGTGATTCATGATGAATTAAATCAATTTTAAAGAAAAAAAGTGTAGAATTTGGTCGGAATACCAAAAGATTGACAAATAATTCTAAATGTATTTTTCATAATAAGTTGGATGAAGAAGGAAATATAGCTAAAAATAAAGCAAGACTAGTTAATTAAGGTTATTCTTAGAAAGTGGGAATGGACTTCGAAGATTATTTTCCTCATGTTTCTATAGTGGAAAAAATTATAATTTTATTATCATTTAATTTTTTTCAAAATATTAAATTATTTCAAATGGATGTAAAAATGTGCATTTTTAAATGGAATAATTTATGTGGAAGTCTATGTTAAAAAATCCCCTGTAATTGAAAACGAAAATTTTACAAATCATATTTTTAAATGTAATAAATCTTTATATGGTATTAATCAATATTCTAGATATTTTTATGAATGAATAACTCTATTTTTAATAAAAATAATTTTCTTAAAGGTATGGTTGATCTAACCTTGTTTATAAAGAGAGTCTCAAATGAAATTTTGATTATATAGATTTATGTTGATGATATACTATTTAAATCAATAAATGATTTACTCTGTATTAATTTTTATAAACTGATAATAGATGAATTTAACATGAGACTAATGGGAGGAATATAAATTCTTCTTGGTTTGCAAAATAATCAAATAAAAGATGTTATTTCATTAAATCAATATAATTATACTAAATAACTTGTTAAAAATTTTAGGATTGATTCTAAAAATTCCATGAAATATCCAATGAGACAAAATTCCAAACTGAACTTAGAAGAATTTGGAGAGTCAATTTATATTAAATTGTATAGATTCATGATAGGCAGTTTATTATATCTCACTTCATCTAGACTGGACATAATGTTCTAAGTCAGTTTATATGAAAGATCTCAGTCCAAAACTAAGGAAATTCTTCTTAAAGATGTTAAAGGAGTAATTATATATTTTAATATAAGTCTATATATTGGTTTATTTTATTCAAATCATAATTGTTTTGATTTAATATCTTACTTTGATTCTAACTTTGGAGGTTATAGGCTTGACCATAAAAACATAATAGGTTTGTGTTATTTTCTAGGTAAATTTTTAATTTCATGGAGTTAAAAGAAAAAACTATTAGCGGAACTATCTACAACTGCGTCGGATTATGTTGTTACTGCTATATTTTGTTCAAAAATTATATTGACTAAACAAACATTATGTGATTTTAATATTTTTTATTAAAATTCCCAACTTCTGTGATAATTATTTTGCAATATCAATTTATAAAAACCCTATTCAACACTCTAGAACAAAACATATAGATGTTAGATTTAATTTTCTAAGGGAACATGTAAATAAATGTGATATTTGTTAAAAATGTATTCCTACTAAAAAACAAATGTTTAACATATTCGCTAAACATTTAGATTCTATCAAATTTGATAATATAATGTTAGATCTAGATATGATAGAAGTTTAACATTTATGTTTAGCATAATAAATTATTTTATAAAACTATACTTTGTTTTAAATTTATTTTATGTCTGCATCGCAACTAAATGACAATATTTATGAAATAATTCTTCTTTATTAATTCAATGTAGTTAAAATTGTTGAATAGGGAGAATTTTTTAATGATTTAATTTTAATATACATTTTGATAAATTTCAAAAGGGGGGATGTTTTTGAAATATAAATTAATATTTTGTTTTTTAATTTATAAAAAGGGGGTTATTTTTTAAGTTTAAACCTATGATTTAGTATTTTATCAGTTTTTGTTTTTTTGATAAAATAGAATCTACTCACATTTAATTAAATTTAAATTTTTTCAAAATGTAATCATTTATTTTATGCATGTATTAATTTTTTAATTTCTTAGTGATACTTTATTATAATTTTAATTTAATATTTTATTTGTTAGTATTATCTTAATAATATTAAGTACATATAATATATTTTACTTTTTCATTATTATGTTTTTTTTGTGGATTATAGTAAAAAAAAATAAAGTCCAATCATCGCTAGATCGAAGGGCCATCCCATAAACTACATCGGGGACCAATGGACAACCTTGTAAGAGAGCCAGACCGAATGGAATGGCCATGGTGGTAGGTGATCTGTGTATAGTCATGTTGGGTAGTATGCTCACAAGATCACATGGGATAGGGAAACTAGACCAGTGCAGGTTGGAATTACTCGTGAGGCCCATGTGTGTGCATAAGTGTGTGTGGGTGCTGATCCCCTACTACCAACTCAAACTAGTAGTGGTTCACTTTGATATTTAAGTAATCACCTCATCCATTAGATAAATTGATATGGGACTCAGGAACATGATTCATTATTCATACGTTTAATATCTTATGAACATTTAAAGGTTCATCCATTCAGATCTACGATAATTGTCCGATCAAGATAGCATTTATCTTCTACCTCCAGTGTTGGACCAACCTATTGTTCACTGAATTTTTCATATGTTGTGACTACTTAGTCAAGACAATATCCATTATTTGAGTTCGTGAGAATGTGATCCCAAGATAATTAGATGATGTGGCTACAAAATCATACATTTATTTTCATCTTTCATGCATGTGAAAATATAAAGACTATTTTACTCAAGAGGATAATCAAGTTGTGCTAGGATTGTTCATCCACGGTAACACCAGAACATCATAGATGGTAGTATTGTCATCTCCATTCAATGTTGGAAACAACAGTTGGCCATTTTACATCCTTCACACTAATATTAAATCATAGTACCATGCGTTCGTGATAGGATATCACTTATACATGGTACATCTTACTCTAATGGTAGATCATCTTCTTCAATAATGGTAGGTCTCTATCAAATGAAGCTCCACTCAACCAATGATGATATCTTGTCTCCTACACTCAATGGTAGCATGTTGATGCATCAATGGAAGTTATTGTTTCTCTAATTTCATCAGTTATGTTTGCTTCTACTATTAAATATTCTTGATATATTATGGTAGTAACTTCATGTAAAGAAACATGAGATCTCTATCAATGGTAGATCACTTGGGATGGTATTACCATTCCCCTAACAGTGACAATAGATCAAAATAATGGTAGATTATCTTATTATGTGATGATATCGTGATAGTTTAAGAATCACCCTATTATCTCTATGTATTTCTATCTTCCGTTAATTATATTTACTTCAAAAAATAAAACTAGTATTATTTTTAAATTTTTAAATTTAAATAAATATTTTAATTATATGGTTATTATTTTTTTATAAAAATTTAATTACATGTTGTGTAAAAATTATTTTGAACATATTTTATGCATATATTACACACATTCAGTATTTTACACAAATTTATTATATTTCACCCATGAATTATTTTACACAATTGTTTTATAAATTTGTATTACATATCTTTGTTCTAATAATCATGATGGAATTTTTATATTTTTATTTTATTTAGAAATAAAAGAGCATGAAACTTATTTTATATTCAGTTAAGTTTTTTCAAATATGGGTAATGGTAATATTATGTGTTGTTATGCACTCACTCATAGAATGTAGTGATTTTAAATTTAGATGCTCTGAGAAAATATTTAATTTAATGAAGAAATATTATTCCATTAAAACATGATCAATGGATTAAAATAAAATTCATTCATTTTAGTAAACAATAATTTTCAAAAATTACTAGTGACGTACAATTATTACTACACATATGATCAATAAATCCTTCGATTTATGTTTCCTTGTTGAGATCAAAATGCAATTTCATATGTATCGTCCTCTACTGTTGAAGTGGTCATGATCATTGAACTTTGTTGTATTCATTATTTGATCTTTCTGTTGGTTTAATTTTTATTCTGTTTTTCATCGTGTAATCTTTCTATTATCTATTTGTAATTTTTATTTTCTTTTTTATTCTTTTTCAAATCAAAATAAAGTCTTTTTATTGGTTATTCTACCACACAAAAGGATGTTTTGGTTTGTGAATCCCGATGAAAAGTCACATAATTTACTAGATTAAGACTCCTATAAAAAGTCTAGGTTATTCCTCTGGGTATTTTAAAAATTCAGAGTCAGTAACATGTTATCACACCATTAAAATGACTTTCTCAGTAGGTACCAATCTTCTTGCAGTGTAGTGAAGGTTTATGAGTTTACTAGGATCTTGGTGATCTGAACCACTATAAAAATAATGATTTCTTTATTTTTTATTTCCACTAATCTACATATCGTGAACCCGTCACTAATTGAATAAAATTTAACTAATAAACACTAATTTATTTTTTATTTAAAATTTTAAAATGACTATTAACCCCCCCCCCCCCTCTAGTCATTATTACCATCAATTACTATCTGATAAGTTTTTACTATCTTTACAATTAATTGAGAACAAAAAATAAGTAAAACTTATTACCTAATATTATTTATATTGATTGAAAATATGGAATCCATTTTATCAAATTCAATTCATATAAGTGGAATAATTTAATTTAAAAATAAACTCGCAAATCATGTCAAAAAACGGTTTTTCAAGAAACGCATTTCTCAAGCATATGATGATCTTATATTAACTATATGACTAATAATAATAATTATATGGATTTAAATAAATATATTTATATATATAATATATAAATTTAATTTAAATAATTCATTATTAAGGATTATTTTAACTAAATAAAATGGATATATTATGTAACTTTTTAAATAAAAACAGATTTTTGAAAGAAAAAAGTTCTATAAAAAATGTCCATTTTACCTCCAAATTATATTATCATTATTTATATAAAATTGATATTAAATTAATTTTTAATTATAAATATTATAACATATTATTATAAATAAAATGAGTAGTAGTCAAATACTACATTTTCAATTATACATAAAAGCTTATTTCTAAGGTAAAATTTTAAAAAATCAATCTAGGCTTATTCTGACCAAGTAAGTTCAAAATCTATATTCATAAAAAAAAAAATTTTACCATGAATTATTAAAATGTTCATTCTATTATTATTTTTATTGAAATATAATTTTCACTTAAAAAATTGAGTCTTAAGTGTTACATTCTTCCCCCTACAAGAATTTTGACCTCGAAATTTTAATGGATATTAACCTCTAAAAAAATAAGGGTAGTTCTTCTTCAAAACATCCTTTAGTTCTCACGTTGATTATTCCATTTTATGATTTCTCCAAATTAACTTTACCAGTAAAATTGTATAATTCCTCAATACTTTCTCTCTAGTATCAAGAATCTAGATGGGCTCTTCACAGTAATATAGATAAGCTTCTAATTTTATTTCATCAGAGGTGAGTACTTATGTCGGGTCTAGAATTTAGTTCCTTAACAATGATATATGAAACAAATCATATACTTTAGATAGTTTTTGTGGAACTACCAATTTATAAACCACAGCACCAATTCTTTCTAGAATTTTAAAAATATTCTATGTACTTTTGGCTCAGTTACCCTTTCTTACCAAACCTTATAACACCCTACCATGGATATACTTTAAAGAAAATGTGATATCCCACATGAAATTCCAAATCTTTCCTCTGTTTATTAGCATAATTACTTTTCCTTCTATGATATAATTTTATATGGGTCTGAATGGTCTTTACCTTTTTCATTGTCACCTTAAATCAGTTCTAGGCCAGAAGTTTCCTTTCACCAACATCATCCCAACAAGTTGTAGTATGAAATCTCTTTCCATATAATGTTTCATATGATACCATTTTAATACTTGAATAGAAACTATCATCATAGGAAAACTCTACCAAAGGTAAATATTCATCTCATATACCTTGAAATTATAGTGAGAATAGAATAAACATGTATTATAATTTTTGAATAGTCCTTTATAACTTTACATCAGTTTGAGGATGGTTGGTGGTGCTCAAATGAAGCTCAGTCTTAGGAACCTTCTAAGGAATATTCTAGGATTTTGATGTAAATTAGGGATCACAATCCAAATTAATTTAAAGGGGTGTTCCATGAAGTCTTGAAATTTCATTAATATATATTCCTTCAAGTACATCAATGGGTAAATCTTATCTTATAGAATATAGATATACATATTTGGTTAGGCGAACAACAATAACTCATATTGCATTATTATTTCTCAGTTTATTTGGTAGTCCTATGATAATGTACACAGTAATTTCATCCCATTTACACATAGGAATGGGTATATATTACATGAATCCTCTTGGATTTTGTCTCTCAATATTCACCTATTGAAAAACCAAGAATCCTAATACATAATCAATAATTTCCCAATTTATGTTATCCTAAAAAAAAGTTCCCTTAAATCCCTATACATATTGGTGATACCATGGTGTATATAGAATTTTTAGCTATGAAAATCATCCAACAGTTCTCTTTTTTCCTCAGATATAGATTGAATGCATAGTCTCTTTCTAACTTTCAAACCTTTATCTTCACAAACAAAGTGTTTTGATTTACCATCATTCATGGATTTAATTTTCTTCTGTAAATTGTCATCATAGGATTGGGAACTTTTTGTATCTTCCAATAAATATGTTTTTATAGTAGTTTGAAAAAAGTGTTATGTATCACCTTCATTAATAGTTTCCATGTCCATATTTACTAAATCTATGAACATAATGTCCCTATCAATCTCCATTTGGGTTATAACTCCATGATATTTCATACTCAATTCATCCTCTACCTATTTTCCTTTCCTGGGTAGTAGTGTATTGAGTAATAATAATCATTGAGTAGCTCAATCCATCACCTTTTTCTCATATTGAGCTATTTCTATGGAAATACGTATTTTAGGCTCTTATGGTCTCTGTATATGACAAATCATTCACCATAGAGATAATTTCTTTATATATTAAAGGAAAAGATTACAGATTCCAACTCAAGATCATGGGTTGAATAAATATGTTTATGATATTTTAAAAACCTTGATTTATATGAAATAGCCTTATCATTCTACATAAAGAGACAAATAATTCCCTTCTTTGATGCATCACTATATATCAAAACCCCTTCATTTATTAATGGTAGATTCAAAATCAAATCATTCACTAATATCTCCTTCAAATCTTCAAATAATTCTTCACATTACTTTTTCTATGTGAACTTAACCCCTTTACGTATAATCTTGGATAATAGGTTATCCAATTGGGAAAACAAAATTTACAAATCATTGATAGTAACATTTCAAACCAATGAAACTACATACCTCATTTATTTTCATTGTTGGTGTCCATATTTTGACTACCTTTGTCTTTTCATTATCAATTAATATTTCATCCTTGGAGACAATATGGAAAACATAAGAAACTTCATATATATAGAATTCACAATTTCTAAATTTCACATATAAATATTTTCCTCTAAGAGTCTCAATTATAATCTAGAATTTATTATCATGGTCCTCATATCGTTTAGAATACACCAAGATATCATCAATAAATACCAAAATGAAATTATAAATATATTCCTTAAATAATCTATTCATTAGATTCATAAAAACATATGGTGAATTATTCAATCCAAATGGGACTACTACAAACTTGAAATGTAAACACCTCATTTCAAATGTTGTCATCAGAATATCTTAATTATTTACTCACAATTTATGATTCTTAGAGTGAATGTCAATATTTTAAAAATATTTAGCTCCATGAATTTTATTGAATATTTCATCAATGTGAGGAAAAATATATTTTTTCTTTATCATAATAATATTGATTCCCTAATAATTAGTGAATAGACTCATGTATCTATCATTCTTCTTAAGAAAAGTAATAGGGTATCCCCAAGGTCAAACCCTAGGTGGAATAAATCCATTGTCACAAAACTCCTCTAGTAGTTCCTTCAACTCAAATAATTCCACAATGGTCATTTTATAGAATTTTTTTTATATAGTTATTGCATCAGGGATTAAATCAATGGAAAATCAACTTCCCACTCTAATGGATATCTAGGTAAATCCTCAAGAAATACATTAATGTATTCCTATAAAATAGGTACGTCCTCGGTTTGGAGATTACATTTTCCTTACATAGATTGTGTTTACTCTTTTTCCCTATTAATCTCATTCAAAATAGCTACTCGGGGTGGATCTAGACATGATCCAAATGATAAGATCTTTTCTCTAATGATAATTAATTCCACATCTTCATCACAAATAATTTTTTCTTTCCCTTTATAATAAATTTTTTAATCATGTTTTGAAATCCATTCCATACCAAGGATTATATAAAATTAAACCATAAATATGATAATAATTTTAGAAAATAGAGCATGTTTATGTGTCATAATGGGAACTACCTGACACATCCTTATTTTAATTATATTTCTACTATGATTTTTGACTGAAAATTTTTTTCTTAATGTTCTAGGGAAATATAAAATTTTCTTATAAAAAATTGAAGATGTAAAATATTGTGAGGGTAAATATTTAAATAAATAATTATCTAATTTTGATCATATGATTATATTACCCATCACAACATCTTTGGGAACTTTAATCATGGTCGTAGTGATCATAAAATATTGGCCTTCTCCCCTTAGCCTCTTTTATGGTTGATTCCCTTGACGCTTGGGACATTGGTTTGAATAATACCTCAATTATATATATTTTAAGTACTAGATATCATGGGTCTCTTTCTATACCTTATATTTCTCAACTAGATGACCATTATCATCAAACTTGTAGAAAACTTCCATGCCCTTTAAGTATTTTTTAAGTTGTTTCTTCGCACATTTTTCACATGATGGAAAAAAATTATCTTTTTCTTTTTAGACACATTTAATTTCTCTTGGTGTTCAATATTACTCTTCTTATCTTGATTCCCCTTGAATATATAGGATCTAGAAAATTCATTCTCTCTTTTTTATGGAACATAAAACTATTTCATCATATTACGAAAAAGTTTTAGAAACTAGTTTACTTCAGAGATTTGACTTAAGCCCTTAAAAAAATCTTAGTCATGTATTCAATATTGCATATGTAATTCGTAACATACCTGGATATCCTTGTAAAGGAATACGCATGATCCACAACACTTTCTTCTTCATTTTTATTTGAACTGAGAAACCTTCACTATATTTCATTTTATTTCTCATGAGGGAAATATTTTTCAAATAATGTTTCATTAAAAAATATCCATTACATGTGTTATATTTCCTTTTCCTCCCTAGTATTATATATCAATTATCACCATTAATTAGCATCTAACTTGACATAATATACTTATAGTATAACCTCTTCCTTTTCATTAAATTCCAAGTCAAAAAATATCTTTTCAAGGGACTTAATTCATTACTTAACTACCATAAGATTAGTAGTCCCACTAAATGATGGGGATTATATAGCATAAATTGATCCCAAATAGGAGAATCACATTGTTTAATAACATTTTTATTCATTTAGAAAATTTATTAGTCATAACTTCGGTCATCTACCCTAATATATCCATGATCTACTCAGTTCCAACATTAATTGTATTGGATTGATCAGTAAGGAAATTTCTATATTGACTATGAGTGTTGATATCATTCTTTATTATAGGATCTATTTCAAAACAATGGAATATGATGGATTAGATCATAAAATTATGAATTTTAAATCATAATATATGAATCTAAATTTGATGTAACACTTAAAATAAATTGAAAATTTATGTATTGTTAATATTAAAATCATAAACTTTGTTTCTATGGGAATATCTTTAAATCATAAATCTATTTTCAAATCCTTCATAATGGTTTGTAAATAAAAAGTGAATTATTATAAACCTATCCCTCAAGAGTGTGAATCTAGGTGTGTCGTTGAGTCTGTTTTCATGCACCATGTGATGATCGATTAAAATCTCAACATTCCCTTGATGAAGTTACTACACCTAGGTACAATTATTCTAGAACCATTTCCACTTTTAGTATCCAAAAAAGTATGTACTTCAAGAAAAAACTACATAATCTCTACTTTACCAAATATTTAGGATGTTATTATATAATTTCACATATATTTAAAGTTTATCATTGGGTTATGTTCCCTAATATATGTTTTTCTAAACCTAGTTTCCAAGGTTTCTACTAAATTTCATCTGATAACAACTATAACAACCTCGACTATAGTAACCTATTTTCAATGGTTACTTTATTAAATTTTCATATGTTCATGGGTTAATATCCCAAATTATTTATCAGTTTAGTAGTCTTCAAGAGATATATATACATGATACCCATTTTACATTGGGAATAAAATATAAAATATAATAAAAAATGCTTAGAATCCTTTAAAATCATTCAAATATTTCATCTTTATATCCTGTAGAAAGGAATCAAAATAAGGGTGAGATAAAATTATCGGTTAGGTTATATATAGTGTAATATACCATTATTAGATAATTCATAATCAATATAGTAAGGTAAATAACTGAAAACACATTCAACTTAATAAGTATCTTGAGAAAAAAATGCATATATAGATAATATCAATGCAATAATATCATGTATAATAATAACTAAATTCTCAATAAAGTGAATGATTAATATTGGATGTCATGATATCAAAAATAATTATATATATATATATCATTAAGAACTTATGAAAGGATAGTTTAATTTATGGGTAGGTATACACCAAAAAACCCCATTTAATTTGGTCAACGGATTCATCGCATGAGACTACTGATGCGTCAAGGGGCTATCTATAACTGGGTCCCACCCATCATTTCATGATGAATACATTTCTCATATATTGAATGATCAATTAAATTTTTAAAAAATATGAATTATTAATAAATATCTATATTGAGTAAAGAATAAAGAATTATCAATATTTTCCCCAGTCAATCAAATAACTTTCATAATAAGACACTATACGTAAAAATGGTTTGCGATTTAGGAAATAGTCAAATACATAATACAAATCATATGGATATTTAAGATAAATTTAATGTATAATGATCTTAGTAATTTGAATTATAAAATAGGAAGTTAGTGGACATAAAATTAATAAGGGATAAGATATGACCATTGATTTATTGAAAATATAGGTTTTGAAATAAAATCATATTAATTAGAGAAATAAATAAAATGGAAGAAAAATATTAAAATAAGGTTTAATTTAATTTGTTTTATTTATAAAACCATTTAAAATGTGTAAAATAATCTAAATAACATAAAACAATTATTTCAGTGGGAAATTACGTTAACGTCGTATACATTAAAAAAATACATTCATTTTGACTTTTTGTTAAAAATATCCCTTTCATACAAAATTAAAAAGATTCCTTTTAAATATTTTTAAAATATAAGGGTAACTTAAAATTTCCTTAATAAAATATTTAAGTAATAAAAAGGATTTTGTTAAAACAAATTTTGGAAAATATGGATATGGAAGAAAAATATGACCAGTTAAATGAGAAATAAAATTAACTTTTTTATAAATATTTAAATGCTTGATCCAAGTGCCCAAGAGGGAAGATTTTGGAATAAAATATTGAAAATACTTAAATATAAATAGAATAATAAAATTATTGGAGCTTATGAAGGATATATGATATGATTAATTCAATTAAAATATAAGAAATCCTAAAAGAAAGTGAGATTTTAAAGTAATTCTTACCTCTTTGGTAACTTTTCAATTGTATGCCTTTGAAAGAATGAAATTGAATTAAAACATAGATGATCATTAATAAATATATATTAATTTTAAATATATAAAATGGTTATTATATACACCAAATAAAGTAGAATAGGTGCATAATAACAAATATGACTCAATGGAATGGAAATTGAAACGAAATCTTTTACCTTATGCTTAACATTAGTTAATTATACTTTAACCTCATGTATAATGTTTTTAAACATGATATTAATTTATAACTATAAAATATTCATATTTATGATATCATTTATTATATTTTATAATATCTTATCACCCATTTATTAATAATATTTTATTATAACTGTTATTTCTGGTGTTAATTGCCTTTTTCATCAGGAATGTTTTTTCATGAAAGTTGTGGTTCTTATGTATAGGATATAGTTCCATCATATCCAGAATTATATTAATATTTTAAATATAACATACAATCATTATAAACATTTTTATAATTATTCTTGAAATTTTTATGCAGAAAATGAATCACATCGCTTCGTGGAGATGGTAGGTCATACGTACGCACGAGCGACGATATCATTTACTTAATGGGTGAAATTTTAAGGAATTGGATGGTAAGTTAATTATAATGAATCAATATAATTTCATAGTAATCATGTATATTAATTATTTACAACATTATTAATATCCATGGGAGTCATTGATGTAAAACAAATTACATCAGTTCATGAGGTTATAGACTACCGTACACAGGAGTGGTGGTTTTATTTCCCATTCGATGGAAAAGGATATGTATTAATATTAGTCCATAAAAAAATAAAATATATGTTTATATGATATAATTGTGAAATTATATTGGAATTTTGAATACATAATTTAATTTGGTAAAAGAAAATTTTAAAAATAAATAGCTTGGTGAATAAAATTACCTTCTCTTAGAGAAACCTAATTTGGATATCTTATTCAGGACACTAGGGTTGGTATTTTGGGAAAAAAGAACTTTTATAATGTGTATAAGGATTTAAGTGAGTTATTTTTTCATGTTTTGGTCAAGATAAATGGTTTGATAGGTGTGAATATGTGAGGGGGTGAGGTGCCATTTTATAATTGAGGTAAGTGGTATGCTTGTAATTTTTAAAAGTTTCTCAACAATGTAAAGCCAATTTCATGGAAATATGGCTCTAAAATAGTTAATATTATAGGTGTAAAAGGACAAGGTCTGAATAAAACACAAAAATTGAGTTTTAGAAATTTTTTAGCTCATTTTGACACTTATCTTTGTATATTATCCCCCAGTAAACTCATTTTAACATTAACTACAATAATTAGTTTTGAATATTTTTACTGTTCATTAAGAACAAAGAATAAGTTAAATTTATTACCTAGTATTAATTATGAATATTCCAATTATGGAATGACTTTTATAAAATTTAATTCATATGAGTAGAATAATTTAATTTAAAATTTATCCCATAAATCGTGTTGAAAAACAATTTTTCAATAAATGCATTTTTCAAACATAAGATAATCACGTATTAACTATATGACAAGAAACCACCCTTATATAGATTTAAATTAATATATTTAGTTATATAATATATAAATTTAATTAAAAAAATTAATCATTAAATATTATTTTAATTAATTTAAATGGCTAGATATTATGTCTTTTTAAACAAAAACAGTTTTCTAAAAAAGAAACATTTTTCCGAAAAATATTACTTTTTACCTCCAAATTATCTTATCATTATTTATATCAAATTGATAAAGAATAAATTTTTAATTATAAATACTTTAAAATTTTATTATAAATAAAATTAATAATATTTAAATATTATATTTACAATTTTTCCTAAATGATTATTTATAAAATAAAGTTTCAAAAATTCATTCTAGGGTTATTTTAACCAAGTAAGTTCAAAATGAAAATCATCCTATCAAATTAGAATTTGTGTACCTTGAAATATTAAAATATTAATTTTATTATATTTTAATTAAAATATAATTTTAAATTACTATAAATTTTGCTCGGGTGTTACTAACATTTCCAAAAAACTTCAAATTTAATACATTTACATATATTTACATTGTATTTCTATTGTCTTGTACAAGCACTACATCAGTGATGTGTAAGAATTTTAGGTAATTATATCATTTCTGAAAAGTTTAAAAAAATTATTTCATAAAGATAATATTTTCAAACTAAATGTAACCATTTTTTATCTTTCATAACTTATTTTAATCCTTTTTCTAAAATATTTAATTTTTATTAAAATAAAGAGAGTGACATTTTTCTTTATACTTTACTTAAATAATATTTATGTCATTATTAAAGAAAAATGTAATAAAGTTTCTATATTTTCAATAATTATATGATTATGGAAAAACTCCACTTATCTAATAGTATTAAGGAATTTTTTTGTATTATTTTAAGCTATTACCCCATAGTTTTAACTAGATTTTACCAGTTTTACCCATACCGTAGTGATAAATTTTACCATGGTTACTATTCATAATGACCAAAAATAAAAAGGGAACAATTTAACAAATTTTAACCTCCAAATTCCTAATATGGTATTAATTTTTCAATATTCAATCTCTATAATTGGCATAAATCAATTTAAGATTAAAATGAAAAACACAACCGAAAACAATTTTGTAGATAAATTTCTTTTTAAGACCTACAAAAGAACTTATACCAAAATAAATTATAATGATGATTCAAATTTTAAATATTTTATATATATATATTTAAAAAATACTTATGATACTTTGAGATAAAATTAAAATCATAATGGGACTTTTTAAGGAAATTAAATGACTATTTTATAAAAATCAATATTTTTAACTATTCACTAAAAGAATAATATTTTCTGAAAAATCCAAAAAAAAATCACCCTGAGTTATTTTTTATATGATGATTTAAAAAAATATATCATTTTTTATAAAATACCATTTCTAAAAGTTTTATAAATTAATTATTATATCCTCTCACAAAAAATTAATAAAAATCAATTTTGAAGAAAACATATTTTTTAAGCATAAAATAACTTTACGGAAAATTGAGCTCTTATATATTAAGCATTAATAAATAAATTTTTATTTAGTGTGACCTTTATATATGATTCATAATTTGTTTATTCTTAATCTTACCTTTTAATTCATTTTTTGGTTTATGACGGTCCCATTTAAATAATAATATTTCATAGTTTGTTTAAACTCGGTGTTGTGTGTTGTATATGTTGTTGAACAATGTGTTATTTATAAAATATTGAAGTTTTACACTTGAAACAAATGAAGAATATATTTACATATATCTATTTTAGATATAAATCATTTGATTCTACTCTTCTCAACACCATCTTAATGGTTATATGTTTAACTACTGGTGATAATATTTCTGAGAAATCAACACCTACCTTCTGCTGAAATCAATTTTCCACCAACCACACATTATAACTTTTCTTTCCATTATCATCATTTTTAAATTAGAAAACCCACAAATTTTCTAGTTCCTTTTTCCCTTTCATTAATTTAGTGAGACTCTATGTTTTTTTAACTTTAATGGAGATATCTTTTCATCAATCATTGACTTACATTATTTAGAATCATTAAGTGTGGCCACCTCTTCCATAATATCATGTTGATTTTTATCAATTAGAATAATAAAGTTCAAGTCATCCCCAAATATCTGAACTAGTTTTTTTTACCCTGGTTTATCTTAACAACTTACTTGGTTATTCCATTCTATTCATCTCAACTCTTCCTTCTAGTACCTAAACTTCTAGATCCCTAACTTCCATTGATCCCACTTGAAAATTATCTTACCTTGAACTTTATAGTACAATTTATTTCGTCCATACCTCTAGGATTATGATGTTCTTATATGAGTTATCCATAATTTGAGATATATCTATGTTTTTACTCAGATCAACTTGGACTTCTATAGTTTATTTTTAGCCTCTAAATTCTCCCCTTTACAATTTTTGACCCTTCTATAGAACTATTTCATTGAATTGAACTTCTCATATTCTGATGAATTATTAGTTTTCATTATCCCATGATTGGAAGTTGATATCTTCATCACTATTCCAATTAAAAAAATAAAATTTGGAATTTTCCCCAAGTATATCTCTATATTTACCACATATATGCATGTTTTCCATGATTCTAGAGACTTTGAGGTGGTGAACAACTTTCCATTTATTGGACCAAAACTCATCTAGATGATCTTTTCCAACTATTTATATTATACTTCTATTGATAGGATATTTCATTATGTTGATTTCCTCTAAAAAAATTCAATTTAACATTCGAAGGTTCTACTTAATATATAAAGACTTTTTGTATCAAAGTAATATTAATTAATTCACTCTATTGTATTTTTTGAGTTTTTGTTATGTTATTATTATTCCTTATTCCTTTTTTATTATATATATTATAGAATTTTTATCTGGTTACTCACCATTTTTTTCAGCACAAAATAATTTTAGATTATATGTACATTCCCTCTTTTAAGGCTTTACAATGAAGAAAAAAAAACACATCAAAAATATACTTTATAAATAATTTTAATCTTTCCTTGTAAAATAATCAATAAATATTACAATGTAATATGAACCTATGAGGGAATAAATAATGGAAGGTCCCCAGATATCCAAGAAAACCAAATCTAATTTCTAAGATCTAGGATTCCATCCATATAAATTAAACAATATTATGATTTTTTTCTAATAACATGGATTTCAAACTTTCCGATTTATGTGTAATCAAGCTTTAATATTATTTTCTAGTTAGAAATTTCATGTTTTTCTTATGGGGTTGAGAAATTCTATAGTTCCAAACCTCTAGATTTTTCGATGATGAAATTTCAGCCAAAGAAATTTCATGTGTGCTTCTTGTTAAATAAAACATCACATCTTTTACTCCTTTTTCAACTACCATGGTGACATAATTAAATTTCCATACTTCATTATCAAAGGTAGTTACATACACTTCCTTATCTAGCTATCCAACTAAAATTAGGTTCTTATATACCCTTGGGATATGTCTAACTTCTTTCAGTTACAAGACACCCCCATTTTTTAACTAGACACTTGCATCTCATTTTCATATGATCTCCAGAGCAGTAGATTCTATGAAATGTACTTTTTTAAAAATTCCAAAAACAAAAAATTTTAATTCATTTATTCTCTCCCATATAATGTAATGATAAACCTGAGTCAAATACCCATGAATCCTTTGGAATACTAGAATTAATAAACAATTCACTTCCTCCTTCAATAATACCAATGGAATATGATATTCTAGTAGTTGAAATTTTTTTGGAGCATTCAATGTAACTCATGTAGTCCTTGAAATTTTATTTCTTCCCACATTTCCAACAGTTGAGCCCAAGACCAATCAACTTACCCTATATCTTATCTTATGGTTTATCTTTTGATGGTTTCTTCAAATAAATAATCTATAAATGTGACCATCCCCTTTTATATGCAATAAAAGTATTACCATACGGTTCTTGAACATCCCTAAAATTAAGTTCTTCATTGAAAATTAGATTCCCGGTGTCATAAAATACCAAATCTATTTTTCTTCTAGAGTTACTAACCACAGTTACAAAACAATATTAGCTATCTGTAAGTATCAATGGCAACAAAAGTTCCCACACATCATCAATGAACATAACCTATACCAATTCAAGCTACCCTCAAATTATATTGAAATCGTTTATGTGATCTACCGATGGGCTTCCTTCTGGAACAACCATTGTATCTTGAACACTTTGTTCAATATTATTTGTTTCTTGAACATATCTTCTAATTCCTTCATCGCTTAAGTAATTTTATTTGTTTTATGAATGTTAAGTGAAATATTCCTTAAAAATGAAAACCTCACCAGAACTAATTATTTCATGTATATATATTTTCATTTAGACTTTCCCATCTTCCCTGGACATATAATGTTAAGTAAAGCATCTAGGTCCTTCTGAATTAGATGATCCTCCATCTATAATATCTAGAAACCAAAAAATTTTCTACCAACCCTATAAATTTGAACCTTTATATCATTTGATGTCTTATATTATAATGTTAGTGAAATCCAACTGAAATAAATATATCATAAAGGAAAGAGTGATAAAATAAACCCAAGCTACTTAGAACCGTGGATATGATACCAATTGTTGGTATTAGCCACCAGAATGAAATACCCTCTCTAATTCTATTTTTGGTAAATCAATACTACTTGTACTTCTAATAAAACCACTATAATAAGGATCCATGATCCACCAAAACTTATCATGTTGGGTGTTATTCATAGAAGAAACATGACCTCTAGAATTATTCTTATTATCCCCATGACTAAGTGTACCAAAAATAAATATACTTTATATCCTACTCACCAAAAAAATCATCATTTTCACACATAATCAAGCTCACGTGCATAAAAATCATAAGAAATACATTCAATGTAAATATGTTAAAGAAAGAAAAGAATATAAGATATTAATGTTCTTTAAACATGGAGTTCTATGTTCATGGGAGAAGAACTTATGAATAATTTATATTCACCAAAATATTAAATAGATTAAAAATAGATTACTAAGGAAAATTAATCTTAACCAAGATCTCATCTCACTACAATAAATTAAACTCCTAATCCTCATGATTTTTGGTTCTTCAAACCGTATACCATCCTATCCATACCTATATGTTGATTCACTTTTATCATATCACTAATCTGATTTCATTAGTATGATTCAATATTATCACAAGATACATGCATGATACATAGGTACATGGTGTATGGATTTGTGGAATGCATCATTTATGCTTGTGTTACCCAAATAGAACCTTTGGAATCATCAGATGGAGTTTTCATATGTATCTTCATTTTATCTTAACCCGTTTATTGGTTATGTGAGTGAGAATGAAGAAGAAACAAGAGAAATTTTAATTTGGATTTCATGAGGGAATAAATATGAAGTAAAATAAATTAAAAACACATGCCATTCAATAAAAAATTAATAAATTATTATAAATCAACCATGTGAATTCTCTAATGCCACTTGTAGGTTCTGAGTATAGTGGAAGCGCCTATATAGAATTATCAACTCACCTTTTTAGTCTTAATTTATGAATAATCGTTGTTGTATGTAATGAATAATTCCATGAATAATGGAATTCATAGGTCACTTGACTTTAATTTTGAAATCAAAAGAGGATGGTCTTCACATGTAATTTATAATTAATTTATAAGAAGAGTTAAAATTACCTAAACTCATAATTCTATCTTCATTGATGATCTGGTTGACTCAACCTCATCATACCATCATTTTACTATAGGATCCAAGTGTAGAATCCATCTATTATTGATCCACATGTTCACCACAATATATGAACACCATCATGGACTCTCCAAGTACTAGCACAGTCGATCTTGAACACTTTTATTGTTCGCGGTTGATCACAGTAGAATTCTTCTGTAAGGAAAAAATAACTCTTGATAATTTATCGATGGATTGAGAGAAGAGGAGGAGAGATAACACTTTAGATCTCTAGATTTTTTTCTAAGTCTTGAGAAAGGTTATCTTTATCTCTTTTGTATAATAGGTGTGTTTTGTAAAGTGGTATAATTAGATATTTGTACATCCATGTCGATGTTTGAAAACTTAAACATAAGCCCCTTTTTTAATTCCTCAATTCTTAGTTGACCACATGCCTAATAACAATAATATAAATATTATTATTATTCACTGTACATGTTCACCACTTAAGAATATAAATAAATATCATTTACATTATTTTTAATTAGACTATTAAACTCAAACCGCATATCCACTTTTATATTCATTGAACCTTGAATAATGACTCATTATTTGAAAAATAAATATCATTTCATTATTAATGGATAAATGAAATAAATATTATATTTTCTAAACCTTGAAAATAAATATTTATCATTATTATTTAACTCACTTACTCTTTCAAATAATGTTTGATTAAATCCTGGTGTTCAACCAATCCTGAATAATTATTAAACCAAAAAGTAGAAATATTATTTATTCTAACTTGTTAAATTTAACATTGAATTTAACCAATATTACGGATACACATAGTGTGTGACACTTTAGGCCTCTTTTTTAGGGGAAATAGGTGGATATTCCTAAATTACAAGGTTAATATCTTAAAGCATGCCAAGTCCTCCATAGAGAAATAAGTTAATGTCACAATGATATAAAACCTCTTATAAAGGCTTATTGTGTAATATAATCATTTTATTATGACATCTCTAATCAAGAAAGTTGCATACTGGTGTCATCAACCTATGTGATTGATGTTTATTTTTTTGAATTTATGAAAATTAACATGCCCATATAAAACCATGGTTATAGATTTATTATAAAACCCTAAGATTTTTTGAATTAATTTTTTTCAAATTAATTTATTTTTTTGATATTTTTTATTTCACATGACACTGGAAATAGTTCTTTATATATATATATATTAAAACACTAAGTCAAACATTACTTTCACATTAAATTGACTTGGCTTTCATAACATGCATTACCAACTTAGCTTGCACTACATGCAATACCGACTTGGTTTGCGCTACTAGCAACACCAGCTTGGTGTATGCTACACGTAACACAAATGTTTCTACAAAACATCATTTTATTATTATAATTATTTAAATAAGATAATTATAACCTAGCCATTAAACATAGTTGTGTTAATAGTGATAACTAATTTTCAAATATTATTTATAATTTTTCAAACATATAAAACATATTGGTAATGAAATATATGATTTTTGAAGTCCTTTTATGTTTAAAAATATCATTTTCTAGAATAAATTTCTTTTAGTAATAAAAGACACAATTATGAATTGAATTTTATAAAATAAACTTAATTTTTGAATTTTTAATATTGAAATTAGATTATGGTGAATTTTTGAGATTTTTCTGAGAAACTTTATTTTTTGAGGAATAGTGAAAAATACTGCATTTTAGTTAAAAACTGCCTTTTTTAAATAATTATTAATGTTAAATTATATTTTAAATTTTGTTAAGATAAATATGATCAATTATACATATATTAATACAATTTAGTTCATTAGAATCAATTTCACTTTGAAATTGAATATAAAAACTTAATAAATTTTTGAACTTATTTCTACTTTAAAAACACATAATTTCGTCCCGTCTGTGGGATTAGCATTAATTTTAATTTTACCGCTTCTATGAATTGAATTTTGAAAAACTGAAATAAACCATTTTAATCAGTATAATATTTAGATTCTAATTATATCATGTTTTTTTTTAACAAAATGATTAGTAAAAGTGATTAAAATTAATCACAACAATTAAGGTTAATTTAAGCTTAGTTAGAGACTAAACCTTAATCTTAGAAGCCTAAATTGACCTATAAACTTTTTCAAAAACCATTTTATGTCCATATTTCGTCCATAAACCTTCCATTATTTATTTAAGTTGGTTTTCTGTGACTTCTTTTAGATAAGAATGTGTGTACACCTAACTTGTTTTCAAAAATTCCAAGTGAGTGATTTTCACTCCCTATAAAAGGATACCACCTCTCCCATATACTCACACCTATCAAACCTATTATTTTTTGGAAATATATACCCAATACACTTCCCAACATCCCTACATTCCTTATAAAATCCTTCCCTTGGGCATAAGAAAATCCAAGGAATCCTTTTGGCACAGACCAAAAGAAGTTACCCGATTAAGAGGTAACATATTCTCTCAAGTCCTTCCTTTTATTTTACTTCTCCACCCCCTCCACACTCTATATTCCATGATTTTATAACAACACCAGTATCCTTAATATATTATGATGTTTTTGGTCTAAATTTTTTACCTACACTTACACACACCTCTATCTAATGGGTAACGAACATAATATTTATGTGTACGCCAAACTACTGCCTCACTAAACAATGATTGTTCAATTTTCTTTACCACCTATCATGGTGTAAATTATGATGTATACTATATTTATATATTTTATATATTATATTTATTTATCTTTAAGATTTTTTATTCCTTTTAAAACACATATATTTTTACTTTCCATTTGGTTTCAACGCATATCTTTTGTATTTCTTGGTGTGTGTCTTAATTTGCTATATTATTGGCCATTATACTTATATCATGATTCCATAATGTAAACCATGATTTAAATATTACCCTAAGTGAAACCTTAACATAACATGGTTAACAAGTTGGTAATATAAGGTCATAATCAAACCATATATGGTATTTTATATAAAAATATGGTTTTGTAAAAGATATATAAAAAATTTATATTTATTATACAGGTGGTTTGAATAAGTACAATGAGATTAAATACACAAGGTAAGGGGATTTAATTGTACTTTTTATTTCTATTGTTTTTGGGTGATTCTGGGTATTACCCTATGGATGAGCTTAATATGGTAGTGATCTGGTTATTGGATGGATCTGCGGTGAATGATGGCGGTTAATGATGGCGGTGAAAACGGAAAATATGGAATTGATGATGATAAGGTTTCCAGTGGGTCTCTTCAACATGGTGATTATGGGGAGGTGATAGGCATATATTTTCAATGTGATGGACGTGTGACTCGAGGCAGGCATTGTGCTCGAGGAAGGCGCTTGACTTGAGGTTCATGGGAACCAAGATGGTGATGAGGTTTTTGAAAGTTGTAATTTTAATTTAATGATCATTTTGTTTGAATTGTATGGATTCCCGCTTTCCTTCAAGCGGCTTTTTGAAAATGGAAAAAAATGGTTTGCAGCTTTCATGGGGTATAAGTTTAAAAAGTTACCAAATCGGTAAAATAGTTTTGTCTCAATTTTCCTTCTTTGACACTCGTGTTTTGTTATGCACCTAAATTAATTTTTAGGTGTATATAATTCTATTTTATATGTTATATCATGAATATCCATATTTTCAAGATATTCTAAGCTTCGTGTAATTTACTTTTCTTATATGGAGAGCATGGTACCAAGTTACCAAGTGATAAGGGTTTATTGAAACAATCTCATCACTTATCAATATTGTTTATGATTATGCTTCATTTGATGAAATATTATCACCCATCTCTCAAGAAATTCATTAATTTTCTTCTCATATGGTTATTCATTCTATATAAATGTATTGGTACCATATTTCTACTCTTTTTTACATAATATAATTAAGAAACTATTTTTAAGAAATCCCGACTTTACCCTCTCTTTGTTTAGAAATATATGTTTTCTAAAAAAAGTTCTAAGAATATTATACCATTCTTATATAATATTTAAAATACATTTTTACCCCTTTTCACTTTTACTAATACATTAAAAGGAATCTTCTTGTCGCTTTCTGAATAAGTAATTTTTCTAAAAAAATTACCATGCAAAAGGAATGTTTATTTTACATCATATGGCATGTATAGATTTACCCACTATCATTTCTTTGAATCTTCCTTTTCATTTTTTAATGGATATTTTTTAATAAAATGTTTTTAAAATTAATTTTCAAGGAAAATTTTTTAAAAAAAAAATTTGAGATTATTTTATATTTTTTCAAGGAAAATTGTTTTCAAAAATTTTTCAAGATTATTTTATTTGTTTTAAAGTAAAATTGTTTTCGAAATGTTTTCAAGATTCTTTTATATGTTTTCAAGGAAATTTGTTTCAAAAAAAATCAATCCTTATTTGAGGTACTTAGGAGCATGATCGAGGAATATAATTAGAATGATTCTTATGCATGAGTCCTCTTCTTATCTGTTGATGGACGAATGATGATGGAAGACCTATAATAGGATTTAATCCCATAGGCTATGAATAATTGTAATGATAAGGGACTTATACCAAGGTGGATGCCTATTGGAGATTAGGCCTTAGGAAGGATTCCTATATATCCCAGTTATGGTGGGAATTAGAGTTCTCGGAGTTCATTTGGTCCCTCAACCCATTGATGGATTTGAGGTAGTTGGGAGCACGATTAGGGATTATACTTAGAATGATGCCCGTGCATGATTCCTCTTCTTGTACATGGATGGATGAATGAGGATGGAAGACCTATGGGAGGATTTAATCCCATAAGGTAGGAATAATTGGAATGGAAAGGGACTTATACCGAGGTGGATGCCTATTGGAGCTTGGACCTTATGAAGGCTTACTATGTATCTTGGTTATGGTGGGAATTAGAGTTCTTGTAGTTCATTTGATCATGTATTACATACTGAGACTTACCTATTGATTGGGGACATACTACACGATTTCAATGATTGGGGTTTATGCTCTGATGTTTCCCGATTGGTGTGCTCATTATTTATCCTTTGGTGGATTAAAAGGATTTGGTGATGACCATGATGGTCTGTCTGAGAGCATGATATCAGTGGAGTCACATGAGGGAATGACCCTAGTTCATTAAGGACACTTCGCTCATGAAAGGGGTGTGTATCTGAAGACTCTTAGCCTAGGTTCCACATGACATGAGTCCAAATAGATATATCTGATGAGTTAGGTATTCCCTAGAGGACTTGTTTGACAAGTTTTGTCCATCTACTAGGAAAGTCTTGATTGTCCACCCAATATGTTGGGGCACCAATCTGACATAGAAAACACATCTGAGGGTTTCTGCCTAATCAATTGTCATTCCCTTGATGTCTTTGAATGGGTGAAGTATCATGTCCAAGATACTTTTCATGACCAAAGTGGGCATGTCACACCCCGACCTATCTATTATTTTATTTTGTTATTTTATTTGCCTTTTTAAAAAAATGGAGTTCGGATTGAGTCACGGACGAAAAAAATTTTGGGTTATGTTAAAAAGTGCATGTTTTTGAGTTGAAGTCATTGGACGCACGGGCAAAGCGAGTTTTGGAAACCCCGGGCGGTGCCGCTTAGACATCGGAACGATCCACCTGCCATCAGAAAAATAAGATGGGTAGAGTTGTGATTTATTATGTTATTTAAAATTTTTATTATTGTTAATAATTTGATAATTATTCTTAAAGATGAAATGATAATAATTATTATTATTATTATTATTTTAGGTCGGTGTGCGGGCACTGCACAACTACCGAAAGTCATGCGGTTAGTCCGAGTATCGTATAGTTTAGGTATTTGAAGTGAGAAAATAAAAATAAATTGGATGAGTTGAAAGTTAAAAATTTAGTTAAATAAATAACTTATGAGGTAATGATAATACTATTTTTCATGAATAATAATATTGGATTATCATTAAATAATTATTACTAAAGTTATTATTTTTATCATTTTTGTATTATTATTGAAGTTTTTATTATTATTTGGTGTATTATTAATATTAGTGTTATCATTAGTATAGATTAGAGTTATTGTTATTTATTATTATTATGGTTTTTGTTTTTTTTATTTTATATTATTTTATTTTCTTTATTTCTTTTCTTTATTTATTTTCTTTTATCTTTTTTCTAACCCTAGCGCCCCCTCCCCCCCCCATTTATTTTTTCTTATCACCCATCACATGCAGTGCCGCCACTTCCCTTCTCCTTCCCCTTGCCCCGCACAGCACCAATCATGCCCTCCTCCGGCCTTGCAGCGCCCCAGCTACCCTCCGTCGACCTCCCTTCTTCTCCCTCACTACATGCCTCTCTCTCTCCCTAATATAGCACCGTAGAACCCCCCCCCCCCCCTTGAGAACCCACTGGATCCTGCCTCCCTTGCAAGTTCCCCTCTCCTTCCCCTCAGCAGCAACCCAGCTCGCGCACCCTCCTTGCATCACTACCCCGCCTCACCTCCAGTGACTCCCCCACACTCTTACCCACAGAACCCATCCCCTATTCTCCCTCTACCTATCACCAGTAGGTTTCCCCCAACCCCTGCTTCTGACTCACCCACACCAAGGACCCACCTCCCTCGTTGTAGAGCCCATCCCGCCGGCCACTTACTGCTCTGCCTCACGCCTGACGCCCCCCAGGTTTGGAGCCCATCTACTGGCCAGCCCCTCCCCTCCAGCTGCGCCTCCTACCGGTCCCTTGCAGCACATGTACTGGCCGCCCCTGCCCTCCTCCTACACATCGCCGGCCGCCCGACCCTCCTGCCCTGCGATGACGCCCCACCAGTCCACGCCAGGTTGGCCCTGCCTCCATCCCTTTGCCCGCACCCTGGTCGTTGCCCTCTTTCCTGCCACTGCCTAGTGCCCCTCATCTCCTCATCCTACCCTGCTCCACCTGCACCCATCCGGCACACCCCCGCCTCACATTTGTCGTCCGGAAGCACCTCCCACGCCTCTGACTAGCTCTGAACAGCTCCGGCCAGCAGTGGCGTAGTCCCCTGGCGTTGTCCTCTTCGTTTCACCGGCTACCTGCACCAGTCGTGCCCCTCCTTCTGGCACTGCACCTTCCAGCGTGCACCCACCAGTGGTATCCTCCCCTCTCGGTCACTGCTCTCCTGCCAACCCACCTCGTCGCCACCTCTGTTTCTTGTCGGAGACCCTCGACCACACACCCACTAGTCGGTACACCTTCCACCTCTCGTGTTGGTCGTGCACCCTCCTTTCCAGCATCCGCATGCACCCCTTTCTAAGTCGCTGATGTTGTTTCCCCCCTTTGCTATTTTTTTCATCCAGCGACAATCCCTGTTGGTGCACGCTGCCCCTTTTCGACGGTCATGCAACACCACTGGTCGAGCACGTCTTCGTGCCAAATTAAGGTTTGTGTTGTTTTTGTTTGAGTAGTAAATGATTATTTTAGAGTGTGTTGTGTTTATTTATATTTGTGTGAATTTAATTTTAAAATAATTGAGTTTTTCTGTATAAATATATGAGTTACTTTTTGGGTATTGTTTCATAAATCTTAAAGTGTTTTGGTAATAATACAGGCGATACCGTCTATGTTTTGAAAACATGTCGAGCTATTTTTCTTACATTGTTTATTCGTTTGGATCATTTTAAGTCCATGTTTATGTATTTTAGTTATCTTTTCTATTTCAGTGTGTTGGAAAGACTTTTTCGTGATTTTGTGGTTGTCAGCATGTTTCGCGTACTTTTGTATGAGTGTGAGATGTGATGCGTTGTCGTAACCGAGCTGCAAGTCAAGGTAGTTCTCCCACTACACTTGCCATTAAATTTAGAATTTATTAATTACTTGATATTTTATTAATTTTTAATAAATAATAAATAGTATTAGATAATGAATTTTGTAATGATCACTCGATGTAAAAAGATCCATTTATTTTATACATGACACTTGAAATATTTTCTTGATGAATGGAAACTCAGTAGTTAAAGAATGCCCATTTGTCCTTTAAACATAATTCATGGAATTTAAAATGTAGTTCTGGTTTATTGATAAATGATTTATTTTGAAGTGTGAAAAGGTGCTTTGGTTCTCTTGAGAAATGAGGATTTTCTTTAAAATTGGTGAAGGCCCATTTGGCACTTTAATGAAATAAATTATTTTGGAAAACTCCCTTTAGGGTGACTCAGGGGTGATCTTTGGTGTACGTTGAATGCATGAGTTGTGTGTGATGTTTGTGCTACTTGATTGACTTTGTTGACTCACCCCTTTCCTTTTTATTACACGTGTTGACATGGGAACCTGGCATAGTAAGTGAATCTTCTGAGAACGATTGCTCCACTAGTTTAGATTATGCACTGGCTAGTGGCCCTTAGTACGGATTATACTCTGCTAGGGGATTGGTCCCCTCGGTTAGGCCATATAGGGAAACACTGGTTGTTAGGGCATTATGATGTCATCGAGGGTAGGCATGCCTTCGGGATGAGTCACATTTATAGTATGTTCTGGATTTTTCCTGAGCTCCTAGGTTCGAACCATGTTTTCTTTAGTGTTTATTTGTTGTGGCAGATGATTGAGAGGTCTAGTTCAGTAGCTAGACCCTGTGTACCTCTTTTTCCATTGCCCTTAGTGTGTGATGTGTGTTGTCTGGTTTTTCCCTTTTTACTAACAACTAAAATTTGGATTTCTAAATTGTTCGCAAAAATGTTTTAAATGCAATGCACATGTTCCTTTCAAACATTAAACTTGATTTTAAATTAAAAAGGTCAATGGACTATTACTTGTTTTAGAAATGAAAGTGTGTGTGGAAACTAATATTTTATATATTTTAGTTCAAACCTGGAATTAGTAAATTTCTTTATTTAAAGTTAGTGCATTGGGAATAGTTTTTTGGGAGTGCCTACTGTGTTTTAATACTCATGCCTATAATGTTTTCCTGTTTTTAGTTTCTGTTACAGGTTTGACTCGATCTTGCTCGCCGTGGGAGAGAGTTGGTTGTGGATTGGTGATCAAATCTCAGAGTCGTGAGGAGTTTTGGTCATGGTCAGGTTAGTAGGTTCTTGGTCATTCTTTCTTTCCATGTTCTTTATTTACCTTGCGTTGTTCTATTTTTTATTTCTGCTGCTTTATTTATTTTTATCGGGAAAAATTGTTACCTCTTTTCCTCTATTGATTCCATGGAGCTTGTCTCCATCCCGAGAGTATCGGGAACACCTCTCGGACCATGTCATGGACCGGCTCGGGTGACCAGTTCAGGGTTGACCCGGGTTGGTTTGTGAAAAAATGGTATCAGAGGAGGTCGAATCTTGAGCAGACCTTGTTTTTCAGAGAGCCCATTTTTATTTGGGGTCGTCGTGTTAGAAAGAGTGGAATTTTCAAGAATCGGGGCATGCGGACGAGAAGGACATCATGAAACCTTTCTCATTATGAACCTCGGTTTACCATGGGATATTCAGGTTTGTCGTTGTCCTTTGATTCTTATGGTTTGTTTGGTATTGGGAAATGAAATCGGAGTCGGGAAAGTGACCATCGTGAGATGGCATGGTCTGGAAATCCATGTGGAGCCAGGGACATTACCCTAGAGTGCTCCTTATAACGGTGGTGTGACTGGCGTATGGATTCCAACCATATATTTGATTCACCCATCAGCACTAGTGTCTCATTGTGGTTTGTCTGAGTCTTATTTACTTCTAAGAATTGTTTTGCAAAGTTTTATTTTAGAGATTGTGAAAATTTGGATTTAAAATGGTGATGACCATGTTTTGATTATGTCCTTTGTTTCTTTGTTCCTTAGTGTTCACCCCTGCGACAGTTTGATGGATTCCCAAGGTGCAGCTTCAGGTGGTGCGCCCCTATAAAATCTTCCAGTTGATCAACTTATAGACTATGTTCTTGAATTCTGGAAGTTGAGTCCTCCACTCTTTTATGGTCAATCAGATCCTATTGAGGTAGAGGAGTGGTTGTAGAATATTGATAGGAAGTTCAGTTTCATTGGGTTGCCTAAGTCATTGAAGGTGAAGTTGGCTACCTTTATGCTTGAAGGTCCAACCTGGAAATGGTGGAAGTTTGTGTCTCGAAGTAAGCCTCAAGAAGATCTCACTTGGGAATTCTTCAAGTCTTCATTCAACCATCAACACTTCTCTGAGTTGACAAAGCTGATGAAGAGGATGGATTTTTGTTGTCTTCAGCAGGGCATTGAATCAGTACTGGAGTTCTATCAATGTTTCATAGACCTAGTTCCGTATGATCAGTGGTTTGTTTCGAATGACCCCGGGAAGGCTAGAAAATTTGAGTCTGGAATCCGACCCAAACTGTGGTCAAAAGTGGCAGAGCTCAACCTAATCACCTTCATGTATGTTGTGGGGAAATCCTTTTTGGATGAAGCTGGGTTAGCTGGAGATATTGAGGTAGCGAATCCTCTAGCTTTGGGAAGCAGTGTAGAGGATGGTGATAATAATAATGAAAAGCGACCTGATGTTGGTGGTGCTAGTAGAGGGATAAAGAGACCTTCATACCTTCAGTCATCTTCTTCATAGCTCAATGTCATCATTTGTCACTAGTGTGGTAGGTAGGGTCACAAGAGGCTGATGTGCCTGAGTGCTTCGAGACCCTGCCACACCTATGGACGACTGGGTCACTTGCAGTGATTCTTCCATGGTGTTTCCAAGAAGCGCATTGAAGCTAGACCTGGCTCATCAAAGGTCACCTCATCCTGTCAGCAGGAGTAGGGGAGATGTTTGGGGACTAGTTTAAGGTTTTATCTTTGTAGTGTTTGTTAGGTGTAGTAATAGTATCTTGTAGCATTTTTCAGTGTTTTTTATTTCAGTTGTAAGAATGTTTGTAGTTGAACCTCTTTAAAACTTTTATTTTATTGTAAGTGTGTTTGGTAAAATTCTGGGTTGTGTGTTATGTTTGGAAATTTCTGAAGCTTAACTGCGAGGTAGGAGATGATTCAATCATCAGTGCTCCAGCCATAGGCCCTAGAGTGAAGCTGGTGCATAGTCAAGAGAACCCCAGTGGTGAAGAAGGGCCTTGGTTTAACCTCGGTCCATAGTGTGACATGGTTTATGTTCTTCCGAGGTTGAGACATTGTTTATATGACGATGGTGGTAGTTTTTATGTTCTATCAGTTGCGTCCTTCCCTTCTTTTCCCCCTTTATGGCGGGGGTTTTTGGTCCGCACGGAAATTTTTCAAGTTCGTTTAAGCTCGCCAGTCCTTATGGTGGGGAGACCCACAGTGGGTCTCACAAAGTTACACCTGAAGTAATTTAGATTTAACCCAATCCTTATGGTGGGGAGTATGTTTGGGCCTCCCCATGTCAGTATCAGAGTTTCTTTTCATGTATCGTTTGGTGGTAGGTGGTCTCGTGCGGAACCACCTAATTATGAGTTCGTCCTTTAGAGTAAACGTTGAGATTGGAGTACACCCAACAGTTTTGTTGGACTAAGATTATGGGAATAAGTGTCGAAGGTAGTTTAATTTCATTCATTACTTTGTTAAAATAGATAGTTTGGGTTCTATTTGGTAGTGGTTAAGGTGTTGTGTTTTGAGGATGAGTTGTGTGTCATGGGAGTTTGGTGTTCGTTTGGATCGATCAACTGGAGGTGATTAAATGTTTGGAAATAAGTGACACATAAAGAGTTTCATATTTGAGTCTTGATCTTATCATGGCTTTCCGGGGGCGAAAAGCATTATGGTGGGGAGAATTGTCACACCCCGACCTATCTATTATTTTATTTTCTTATTTTATTTTCCTTTTTAAAAAAAATGTTGGAGTTCGTGTTGAGTCACGGACGAAAAAATTTTAGTTTATGTTAAAAAGTGCGTGTTTTCGAGTTGGCATCATTGGATGCACGGGAAAAGCATTTTTTGGAAACCCCACGTGGTGCCACTTAGACATCGGCATGATCCACCTGCCATCGGAAAATTAATATGGGTAAAGTTGTGATTTATTGTGTTATTTAAAAATTTTATTATTGTTAATAATTTGATAATTATTCTTAAAAATTAAATGATAATTATTATTATTATTATTATTATTTTAGGTCGGTGCGCAGGCACCGCACGACTACTGAAATTCATGCGGTGTCACGACCCGCCTTCACCAAGATGAGGGAAGGGATAGCAGATTGCAAGACCCTTCCTTCTTCAAGTTGAAGGAGAGATAATGACCTCTGAGACTCTCCTTCAATAGGTCCCGAAGTGGTGACTAGAACCAAGGGTATAAAATCACATGCAAAATGGAACGCATTACCCTTTTTATTTAGTAGGATCAGGAGATAGATAGAAAGTCTCGATAATACCAAAACTGAGGGTAAAAGTAAATCCAAAGAAAACCATTCCCATATGCATTTTCCAAAAGTAATTCTACAAAAGTAAAAGGAAACTCCAAAGGTAAGGTACCAAGAGAAAAAAAAAATGAACAGCAACTGCAACTGCCCCAACGTCCGAGCTAGTAAGGTCCTGAATGATCCATGATGTCCTCTTGGAAACCTAAAAGCAGATTTATATACGTAGGGTGATTATACAGGTATACTCAGTAGGGAAACCAAAATATCTCATGTACAAGTGGGGAGGCATTCTAATGCCCCATGAGAAAAGGAGATAACTAGAGCACCTATTAAGGAAAACTATCCACCCAAGCCTCACCAAGGCACACTCCCCAAATAACGCAAGTCAAGTAAGGTAATATTAATAGCACATCGATATTTGGGTACCTCGCACCACTTTCCCACTGGGTATTGAATACATCCTATGCATCAGAACTCTCCCACCATTCTCACTACAGTCCCACTACCATACCCCGCCCGCACACACCTGGGCCATCTCTACCACAAATCTTGCCCGCAAACACCTAGGCCACAACAACCACACATAGCCACACCCACAAACATCTGGGCTAGAACAAATACCACCACGCCCGAAGACACCTGGGCCTCATCCTAAAGACACTTGGGAAACAACCTGCCCGCACACACCTGGGCCAACCACCACAACTACCCTGCCCAAATAATCTTGGGCTATAATGGACCTCAATCTGTTACAGCCTGCTCGAAGGATCTTGGGCTACTCGGGAAAGGGAGCAGAAAAGGAGCTAATAACAAACCATTCATAGGAGTGTTGGGAAAAACACCCTCCCCCGTGAAATGGGGTGTTCAGAACAAAGTGATCAACTTGGGTGGGGTGCGTATAAGAAACATAAGAACTACAATTATATTTATAGGTAACAAACACTCATCCCAACCTAGGGGTTCCAAAACCAACCTAAGCACAAACACCTGCGTTACTATTCATTCATAAAAAGGCACACCACTCACAGCCAACTCACAACTCATTCCCAGATCCAATTCCCCATTGAACCATTCTTATTTTCATGTTCAAGTGATTCCATTTAAGTAAATTCTTCACTATTGGGCAACTAACAGGCATATCCACAATCCAGGGAAAGAGGAAACATCCAAACAACAATTTAAGCATTCGCACTCGGTTCTACTATAAAGTCATATCAACAAAAGGGATAGGTGAGATACCTCAATGTACTGGAACCAAACCAAGCCTTAAGATATGTCCCCACACGGCCTCAAATCCATAAACCAACAACCGCACAACAATAGAGGATCCCATCCCCATCCATACCACCCCATAAGCATAAAGCAGAATAACCACACATACTACCAATACAGATCAAGGGGGTTTCCAGATTCAAGCACACCATTCATTAAGTCCCTTCTTCCTATTTGGTTAACCGGTGTGATCACATAAGGATTGTTGTTCACTGGGCATCCATTTAGTCGGCCGAGTTTACGTGATTAAACAATTTCCATGTTACACCCATTCATTCAAATAAATATTCAGAAAGAAACAGAGGTTCATTAGTGAACAACAAAATACCACCAATGGCCATGATTTTTAGTGGGCATAAGCCCGTAAAATTCACAACACCTAATCAAGGATAAGAGTACAGTGACAAACATCGGGCACACTCCCCCCCCCCCATCATTCTTTAGAATTCCGTTTATTATCTTCATTAAGTTTGGTTCATCTGTTCTCATAGAAACACTAGCATACCTGCCCCGCATAATGCACAGTAAAGAGAGACGAAGGAAAAATCCCTACTTGGATGATCAAAGATCGACGTTTCTCTCCACGCACCAAGAACTGGGGATGCACAACTTGCAGGGGAGGAATGTCGGGGACTCCAAGGATGAGTAGCAGAGACTCCAGCATGGGCGCACAACTTTTCTCGGGAAGGGGAACTCCAAATGCATGAAGAAGAAAAAGAGACCAGCCAAGAAGAAGAAGAAAAAGGGAATTCTCGTGCGATAAGAGGGTGAGATCCTGGAGTTACAGGATATTGAATTTTGAATGACTTTAAAGATGGATCATGGTTTCACCAGGCGGTTGGGAGGTTACACATGATAGAATTAATTGTCATTTAATAATTCCCATTGGAGAGGTGTCCATAACAGTTGTGCGTTAAATGGTTTACTTTAATCAGATAAAAACACGCAACAGGGCAGAACTGGAAAGTATGGGGAAAGGGTGTGACGTCGAGGAAAACCACATGTTTTGGTAAGTTAAGGGCTTCCTGGCTCTTTGGGGATTTTAGATATCATTCATGGGCTTTAAATGGATTTTAAAGGGGGTATTAAAACGCTTTTATGTAAAAAGATACGTTGTAGGAGCAGGAAAAGTCGGAACTAGAAAAGGAACAAAGGGTGGTACACCGTCTGGTGAGAACACGGTGGCCCCATCATGGTGCCACCCTCACGGTGGCACCTTCACGGCGTCACCCTCAAGGTGCCACCCTCATAGTGTCACCCTCACGGTGCCACCGTCATAGTGTCACCCTCACGGTGCCACTGTCACGGTTTCACCCTCATGGTGCCATCACGGTGTCACCGTCACGGTGTCACCTTCACAGTGCCACTGTCACGGTGTCACCTTCATGGTGCCACCGTGATCGGTGTGCTACCGTCACGGTGCCACCATTCCCGGTGCCACCATTTCGGTGGAGCTGTGTTTTGGAAAAGTACTGGCCTAGGAGGGTCTGGGCCATTACATCAGATACCTCTCAAACCATTCTCACCCTCGAGAATTAAAACGATACCTGAAGAAAAGAGAGGGGTGGTCCGAAAAACCACCCTAAAATATACCAACATTCACAGGTCATACTGTCCAGTCATATGGATTATGGAGTTTCCTCCCCCATGTCAATATACTATCCGCTTTGGGCGGCACTGACTCACCCACACGGGTTTAACCACATCCACTTTAATTCATCTTGATTATGGATCAGATCCTCCCCTCCCCAAAGTCAGGAATCTTCACACACACTCAAAGAAAAAGGTATACATCTCATAGTTAAGAAGGTCAAGCATATCACCACAGCAAGTACAAACAAAATAGAACAAAACTCAAAAAAACTCTGGGTACTGAGCATGCATCTATGCCTCTTGTTCCCTGGTACTCTCCTCGAGGCCACCATGCCTCCACAACACACAAACCAAAGGGATGGTTCATCCAAGAAGTACTTTCTACTTTTGTCCTTTGATCATCATTGTTAACTCTACAAACGTCACATCATCCTCGATATCCATCTTTCCCCAGTCGAGGATGTGTGAATCATTGTGTAGATACCGTCGGATCTATGACACATGGAAGATGTCATGAACTCTTAGTAGCGGCGGTGGTAACGCTAGCTGATAAGCCACCTCGCCGACCCGCCGCAGCACTTCGAACGGTCCGACAAACCTAAGAGAAAGCTTACTCCCCATGTCGAACCTCTATTGCCCACGCTGAGGGGATACCTTCAAGAACACGTGGTCTCCAACTTTGAACTCCAAGGGTCTCATCCTATTATCGACATATGACTTATGTCGGTCCTGGGCCGCCTTCATCCTCTCTCGTATAAGCTGAACCTTCTCTATCATGCTCTGCACCACATCCGGGCCAAGAACACCTACTTCCCTGACCTCTGTCCAGCACACGGGTGAGTGACCTGGCCTTCCATACAAAGATTCCAATGGATCCATGCCAATGGTAGAGTAATAGCTATTGTTTTGGGAAAACTCCATCAGAGGCAAGTGTCGTACCCATGATCCCCCAAAGTCCAACACACATGCCCGTAGCATATCCTCCATCTTTGGGATGGTGCGCTCTGTTTGCCCATCCTTCTGGGGGTGGAAAGCAGTGTTGAGGCATAGCTGGGTGCCAAAAGCACGTTGTAATCATTTCCAAATATTATGGACCTCATAACCCCATGAAACTGCATCACCTCATCCACGTACCTCTGTGTTAGGGCATCCACTGTACCTGACTTCTTGATTGCCAGGAGGTGAGCTGATTTCATTAGTCGGTCCACCACTACCCAGATGGCATCGCAACCCCTTGAACTCTGGGTAGTCCCATGATGAAATCCATTGAGATGTATTCCCACTTCTACTCAAGGAAATCTAAAGGTTGTAACAGACCTCCTAGGACGTGGTGTTCAGCCTTCACCTGCTAACACACAAGGCACTTTGCTACGAACTCTGCCACTGCCCGCTTCACCCCAGGCTACCAAAAATGACTCCTCAAACCCCGATACATCTTGGAAACTCATGGGTGCACTACCAGGGGTGAGTTGTGGAACTCACCAAGAACTCTCTCATGCATTCCCATGGGGACGAACAAATTCCCATGAAATAGCATCTGATTCTTCCCGTCTTCCGACCATCCCTCTGGAGCATTGCCCTGGAAAATGTGACTGTGCATCACTTCAGCTTCTAAGTCCCCCCACTGAGACTCTTCCATGTGTTGCAACATAGGGGACTGCATTGTCATCTAAAATAGACAACCTCTATCATTCTCCACCCCTACATCCAGGTGTAGGGAAGCCAACTCCTCCATTGTCCTCCAAGCATTTTCCGATTCTCAAACCACATCCTTCTGCGACTTCCTGATTAAGGCATCAGCCACCAAGTTACCCTTTCCTGAGGTGTAGGAAATATTGAAGTCTTATTCCTGAAGTAACTCCATCCATCTTCACTACCACAAGTTTAGGTCCCACTGGGAGAAGATATACTTCAAGCTCTTGTGATTCGTGAAGACCACAAAGCGCTCCTCGATGAGGTAATGCCGCCACAACTTTAGTGTGAACATGACCTCCGCAAGATCCAGGTCATGGGTAGCATATTTATGCTCATGGGGATGTAACTTCCTAGACCCATAAGATATCACTCCCTATTGATGCATTAGCACACACCCTAGGCCAAGTCCATAGGCATCACAAAACACCTCAAACAACACCCCTTCTTCCGGAAACCTAAGCACTAGAGCACTGACCAACCTTTCCTTCAGGTAACTAAAGGCCGCCTCGCACTACCCATTCCACACAAAATCCTGATCCTTCTTGGTCAAGGTTGTCAGAGGTGTTGCAACTCGAGAGAAGTTGGGCGCGAACCTCCGGTATTAACCTTCTAAACCTAGGAAACTACGAACCTCTGCCACGTTCTTGGGAGTTTCCCAAGAAACAACCGCCTCGGCCTTTGATGGTTCCACCGTTATTCCCTGCTCAGACACCATTTGTCCAAGGAAGTGCACTTCTCGTGTCCAGAACTTTCACTTGGACAATTTTCCATATAGTTGGTGTTGTCAGAGGACCTCTAAAACCGTTATTAGATGCTCAGCGTGATCCTTCTCTGATCTTGATTAAATCAAGATGTCCTCAATAAATACGACTACAAACCGGTCCAGGTATTCCCAAAATACAGAGGTCATGAGCCCCATGAACACAGCTGGTGAGTTCGTAATGCTGAACGGAATGACCAGAAACTCAAAGTTCCCATATCTGCACCTAAAGGTAGTCTTCAAGATGTAACCCTTTTTCACCCTCAACTGGTGATATATTGACCGTAGGTCGATCTTGTAGAACCATCCTTCCCCTTTTAACTGATCAAAAAGGTCTTCTATCCTCGGGAGAGGGTAACAATTCTTCACCATTACCTGGTTTAGTCTCCGATAATCTATGCACAGCATGAGACCACTATCTTCCTTCTTTGCGAATAAGACTGGAGCACCCCATGGTGATGCACTTGGTCAAACAAAACCCTTCTTCATCAAATCATCAATCTGAATCCGAAACTCCCACAACTCAGAAGGTTCCATCCGGTAGGGAGCCATCGATATCGGATGAGCACCAGGTTACAAGTCTATCTCGAATTCAACATCACGTCGAGGGGGTAGGGTCGCCACCTCTTCAGGGAAGACATCCATGAACTCACTGACGATCCCAGGGAATTCCTCCGTCTTTGTGTCTGTCGACTCCACTGACATATCAGCTAATAAGGAATGGAGGGGTTCCACTCACCATCTACCCTCCAAACAATCCCGATTTCCGACGAAAGTCACACATAGATCGCCCAAATCCAAAAACATGATCCTTCTTTAAAAGAAGTCAATAATGGAACATACAGAGAACAGCCATCCAATGCCCATGATGACATCGTATGGATTTATCTGCAACATTAGAAGATCCCTACTAGACTGATGTGTCCCTATCATCAGTCTACACCCTCGGCAAACATAAGACAAGTCGTTTTGACCTCTGACTGGCATAATCAACACCAGGGGAACTAGAAGTCTCTCAGCGTCTAAACCCATAGCATAGGCCAGACTGGGTGTAACAAAGGAGTGTGAAGATCCTATATCGAAAAAGGTGTAGACAAGAGTACTAAACAAACTGATCGTACCTCGAATGACTTCCATCCCTGCTGAAACTTTTGCCTTTGCGGCATGCAACTTCCCATGCCCAGCTCCTCTGCCCCTCTGATCATCCTCCTCCTCTCGGTCAGTCCTCTGTCGATCAGTCAATTCAACCTCTAGGTCCTCGATCTCCCTCACTACTTGGGTTCATCGTCCTGGTTTCATAGCTACAAGGTAAACAAGGAATGTCTAAGACTGAGTAGTGTAGAAGATTGATTTTAAATTTTCTTAGACTTCTCATTCATTTTAAATCCCTAAAATTCCTGAGAAACACCAATAACACAATGCATTATGATGCATGTACCTTTCCTAGGGTCTCTACCCTACAATCAGTGTAGCCTCACTTGGTCATTCGGTAGGTCCAGAGTCCTTGCATCGGATCATGAGGGTCCCTAAAATATTTTTTCCTAGCCAGTCTTCCCTGGCCTATTTCATGCACCAAGGTTGCCTAACACTGTTTCCCTACCAACCCATGCAATCCTCACTATGCCTATCCCCGAGCTCCATCCTATCTCCCAACCCCTTCCTCTAATACCATTCTGTCATGACCCGCCTTCACCAAGATGAGGGAAGGGACAGCAGATTGCCAGACCCTTCCTTCTTCAAGTTGAAGGAGAGATAATGACCCACTGTGACCCGCCTTCAATAGGTCCTGGAGTGGTGACTAGCACCAAGGGTATAGAATCACACACAAAATGGAAGGAATTTCCCTTTTTATTTAGTAGGATCGGGAGATAGATAGAAAGTCTCAATAATACCAAAACTGGGGGTAAAAGTAAATCCAAAGAAAACTATTCCCATATGCATGTTCCAAAAGTAATGCTACAAAAGTACAAGGAAACTCCAAAGGTAAGGTACCAAGAGAAAAAAAAAGAACAGCAACAAAAACTACCCCAACGTCCGAGCAAGTATGGTCCCACACGATCCATGATGTCCTCCTTGAAACTTGAAATCAGATTTATATATGTAGGGTGAGTATACAGGTATACTCAGTAGGGAAACCAAAAGATCTCGTGTACAAGTGGGGAGGCATTCTAATGCCCCGTGAGAAAAAGAGATAACCAGAGCACCTAGCAAGGAAAACTATCCACCCAAGCCTCACCAAGGCACACTCCCCAAATAACACAAGTCACGTAATGTAATAGTAATAGCACATCAATATTTGGGTACCCCACGCCACTTTCCCACTAGGTATTGAATACATCCTATGCATCAGACCTCTCCTACCATTCTCACTACAGTCCCACTGCCATACTGATGTTATTAATATTTTCATGACTTATTATATTCCCCCTTTACTTATTTTATATGAAATGTGCATAATTTGTGTAAATATTAATGTTTTAATATTAAGTATAATATTTGAGCATTTTTAGAAGTAGTCCAATTGATTCAGTTTAATGTTTTAATTATAACTGTCACTATACTGATCCAAATTGTGTGGTTCTTGTTTTTTAGGATTCTCCTTTCAATATAAAACATTTCATTAGAAGGTACCATGATCCAATTCTTCCATTTGAAGGGTCATATGGTCCTCACAAACAAGACCAAAGAATCTGTGAAGAAACTGGACTATTCATGAAGATTGATTTACTGGGCTCAATCCAGAAGTCCAAAAACATTAACTCTCCACCATAATTCGGGGGACACTACATGTCATCTTGGATAAAAATTTCATGGCCCAAATTCAAGTACAAGGGGCCCAAATAAATCTTTGAATTCTAGCCCACCATTCTGGCCGAGAATGAAAATCAGTATAGTATGCATGACATATCTCCTGATGTAATCATCCAAGTGAGATGAGATTTTGCAGTGTAAAATAGGAGATGTAGGCGGACGACTTTGTTGAAGAAACCATTCGGATTTGAAGGCATATTAATATTAAAAACCCCTTTCACATTATGGACTTCAAAAATACTGGATTGAAATAGACAGTTTAAGTTTGTTTATGCAACCGGCCATAACTTTTTATTCTTACCTCCAAATGACTCCAAATTTTGATAGTAGTCGGAAAACATTATTGTCTACAACTTTGAAGAAGGAGATATTTGAAGATTCGGCTGTCTGAATTGCAAAATTGGCGATGGAAGTGGAGGGACAGATTGGGAATGAAAACAGTCCACTCCTTGGGCTATAAATACTCTCTCCTTCTCTCCTTGAGAGGGGTTGGCATTTCAGAAGAGAGGATATCATATTGGCACGACCAAAGCCTTGAAAAAGGCTTGGGAGGACCTTACATACTCAATTTTTCACTTGAGAGACCTTTCCTCCTCTCTTTGTTTTCACTTACTTTTGTGTTCTTCATTTTTGTAATCTTGTAATTCTCTTTCTTTGTAATTCTGATTTAATGCAAGTTACTTCTTCAATATCTCTTATTCTCATCCACCTTCTGTAGTTTAATATTTATGTTCCTAAAATAGTTTAAATTCAGTTGAATCCCCTTCCCTTATTTTTCTTCCTCATTCAATCGAAAATCTGTTTTTAATTATCATCATCGTTCGTGTGTGTGTGTCAACGTACCACTCTTTTCTAATCCCTTTCTTTTCCTTCTATTCTTAATTTATCATCATAATTATTTTAACCAGAATATTAAACATCCAAATGTCTGAGTAAATCTCTCATTTGGGTGAGTTATAATTCTGGGATGTTAAGTGATTGATAGTTTTGCTCGATGAGTATTCTTTAAATTAATATTGTGTATGTTAAACTCAATATGTCATGGATTAATGATATGTTTTGTTTAACGAGTGGTTTCCATGGATTATTGGAACCATAAATACACTACCATAAATAAGTTTTGATTGAGATTAGAACCCTAAGTTAAGTTAAGGCTTGGATTAAAGCCTTCACACTTAGGAATTCTAATCAACGTCAACTTATGACATGGGTGTTAATTTAATGCAATACAAAGTAAGGCTCAAGGATATCACATGCTTAACTCCCCAATGATGAACTCACCCCAATATTTATCAACTTGTTAAATTAAACATCATTCATTAAACATTTCAATTAAGCTCTGCAAATAAACCCCCCCCCCCCAATAAAAATACAATCAACTAAAAACAATCGACTATTATGAAGTACCATCACCGAGGATTCGACCTGAGTGCTGCTATACACATTAGCAGAGCACCAGAACTTTGACCGGTCGATAGGCGACAATCGTCCGTGCGTTTCAAATGGCGCCGTTGCCGAGGATGGTGCTTTAAGTAGTCATTAGTTTCTGGTTATTGTCAAGAAAACACAAAAAAAAATTAAAAAAAATTAAAAAAAATTTGAAAAAAAAACACAAAGAAAAACTCGTCTTCTCATAAAAATCATAAACTGAAAAAATACAAAGAAAAACCCGTCTTCCTCTTTCTTACAAAATCTCTCTGAATGCCCCGTAGACTTCCAAACAATCCCTCGGATTTGTTTGACCCTGAAATTGAGCGAACACTTCACCAACTTAGGAGGAACATAAGAGATACTCAAATAATTCAAGAACCAGTCCTCATCCAACCAGTTGAAATTGAAATGGCCAATCTGAGGGAACAAACCCTAAAAGAACTCGATGCCCCTGATATGAATTACCAACCTCTTGGTATTCAATATCCAAACATTGAAGCTGAATTCGAACTCAAATCGGGTTTGTTTCATCTTCTCCCTCATTTTCACGGGCTAGCCGGTGAGGATCCACATCTTCACCTTAAAGAGTTCCAAGTAGTATGCTCTACCATAAAGCCTCAAGGGATTTCTGAAGAACAAATCAAGCTTAGAGCTTTCCCCTTTTCCCTAGCGGATTCTGCCAAGTCTTGGCTCTACTACCTCCCACCTGGTTCCATAAACTCATGGGTTGACATGAAGAGACTTTTCCTTGAGAAGTTCTTTCCCGCTTCCCGAACAGCTTCTATCCGAAAGGAAATAAGCGGCATCCGTCAATTCCCTAATGAATCACTCCATGAGTATTGGGAGAGGTTCAAAAAGCTTGTGGCAACTTTTCCACACCATCAAATCCCTGACCAACTCCTGATCCAATACTTCTATGAGGGGTTATTGGCTATGGAGAGAACTCTCATTGATGCCGCAAGTGGCGGTGCTCTTGTTGACAAAACTCCTGCAGCTGCACGAGAACTCATAAGCAACATGGCTGCAAACACGCAGCAATTCCATACTCGAGCACATGCTCAAGTGAAACAAGCCCAAGAGAATCAATCCATAGAGCCCAACAAGATGACTGAGTGGATGAGTGAACTTACAGGTCTTGTGCGTCAACTAGCGGTGGCTACCAAAGCCCCAACCTCATCTTCTCCACAGTCACTATTCCCTGGACCTATCAAGAATTGTGGAATCTACAACTCTCCATCTCATCCGACTGACACATGTCCACAACTTCAAGATGATCCATCTGATTCATCTAGTCCAATGAAGCTCAATGCGGCATATGCTCAGCGAAACTTCAACCCTCAACAATCAAGTCAGTTTGTTAGAAACTTCAACCAACCCCACTCTGAGCCCTTATCTTCTACCTTTAACCCACCTCTGAGGTATGGTAATCCCATTTCTCATCCTCCTCAGTTCCCTCATCAAAATCCAAACCAGTTCCAATATGGTCAAAGTGGTGGTAACATCCATCAACCTTATCCTTTTGTTCCTCAACCCCAAAGGAACAATCCTCCTCCTGGATTCCACTATCCTAACGAGCCTTCCCAATTCCCCACCCAATACAATCGCTTTCCCAAGAACCAAAATCAAGGCCAACCCAATTTGGGACAAGCCTCTTCTTCTAAACAACCATGGGAAAGTGCTGTAGAGGATCTTGCTTCCTTCACCTGTTCTAGCCTCAAGAACATTGAAACCCAAATAGGTCAACTTGCATCCCACCTTAGCCAGCAACAACCATCCAATTCATCCCAACTCCCAGCTCAACCATTACCCAACCCTAAGGGTAATGTAAGTGAAATTGCACTTAGATCGGGAAAGAAAATTGCAATGCCCCATGCTGATTGCTCTACCTCCCCTTTCGATGTTGATCTAGAAAATGAAAAGAACAAAAAGCTGGAAAAGGAACTTGAATCCACTCCTTCACCTCCTTCCATTCCTCTAAGGAACCCAATTCATTTTCCTCAAGCCATCTCCAAGCCTAAGAAGTCCTTTGAACCTGATCCTGAAATGCTTGACATGTTTAGACGTGTTGAAGTGAACATCCCCCTCTTAGATTCCATCAAACAAATCCCTAAGTATGCCAAGTTTCTTAAGGAATTGTTCACCCATAAGAGGTAACTTAGGAACATTGAAAATGTTTCAACCCAACAGTCCATTCCCATGAAGTGCAAAGATCCAGGGACCTTCACGGTTCCATGTCAAATAGGGAGTTCCAACTTTGATGATGCACTCATAGACCTTGGAGCCTCAATAAATGTCATGCCCAAATCCATTTTCTCCAACCTTGGTCTAGGTCCCTTGCACCCAACGGGTGTTTTCATTCAATTAGCCAATCGAAGCACTACCAGTCCTGAGGGGATAATTGAGGATGTTCTTGTTCGGGTCAATAATCTTATCTTCCCAGCTGATTTCTATGTCCTTGACATGGAAGGTGAGACGACCTCTTCTCGATCTCCCCTAATTCTAGGAAGACCATTCCTCATGACTGCGAGAACCAAGATTGATGTCCATTCAGGCATCTTATCCATGGAATTCGGTGACCAACTGGTCAAGTTCAACATTTTCCAAGCCATGCGATACCCATCTGAGGATCACTCTGCATTCTCAATCCATGCTTTTGAGGACACTTCTAAGATTCAATCGAACCCCAATACACCATGTTCTTCATGTTCTAATGATAAAGGATCTTGTGAAATCTGCACAATGATTAACAAAGTCATAAATGGTGAAGTTGATGTGGACCTCTCATTCATAGACTCCATCAATCTAGAGGAACTTGAAAACTCTCTTAAATCCCACATCAACTATGATCTCTACTGCTCCACCTTGGACAGTGTTGAGGAAAATGATCCAAACCCATCTAGAATCCCTTCTCCTACTCCTAACTTGTCTAGCTCTCAAATCAAGGCTGAAACTGATCTAAAACCACTTCCTTCACACCTCAAGTATGCATTCCTTTTCTATGATCCCTCCTACCCTGTCATTATCTCTGCTTCACTTTCTGAAACTGAGGAGTCCCAACTTGTTCAAGTGTTAGAGGAAAACAAAAATGCCTTAGGTTGGACCCTAGAGGATATTCCAGGAATCAATCCTGCCCTTTGCATGCATCACATCCATCTAGAGGAATCATCCAAACCAATTAGGCAACCTCAAAGAAGACTCAATCCACTCATACTTGAGGTAGTTAGGGAAGAGATTACCAAGCTTCTTCAAGCTGGTATTATCTACCCAATTTCTGATAGTGAATGGGTTAGTCCAATTCAAGTCGTTCCTAAGAAGGGAGGGATAACAGTTGTCACAAATGAACATGGAGAAGTGGTCACAACTCGAGTGAAAAACAAATGGCGTGTGTGCATCGATTATCGCAAATTGAATACTGAAACACGAAAAGATCACTACCCACTTCCTTTCCTTGACCAAATGCTTGAGAGATTGGCCGAAAAGTCCCACTATTGCTTTCTTGATGGTTACACCGGCTACTTCCAAATTCCAATCGCACCTCAAGACCAAGAAAAGACCACATTCACTTGCCCCTTTGGAACCTATGCCTAATGGCGAATGCCTTTTGGCCTTTGTAATGCTCCTGCAACATTCCAGCGGTGTATTATGGGTATCTTTTCTGAATTCATTGAGAATTGCATGGAGGTCTTCATGGATGACTTTACCATTTATGGCGATTCATTTGAATCTTGCTTACATTCACTCTCTTTGGTCCTTCAAAAGTGTGTCAAGTGCAACCTTGTGCTGAATTTTGAAAAATGTCACTTCATGGTTTCAAATGGGATTGTTCAAGGGCACATAATTTCTCAAGAGGGTATCCAAGTTGATCCAGCCAAAATTGAGGTGATCCAATCACTTCCTAAACCCAAATCAGTTTGAGACATTCGGTCCTTCCTTGGTCATGCCGGTTTCTATCGGCGATTCATTCAGAACTTCAGCAAGATTTCCCTCCCACTCACTCGTTTACTTCAAAATGATGTCACATTCAATTTTGATGAGGCTTGCAAGAGAGCCTTCATTGAACTCAAATCTACTCTCACATCTGCTCCAATAATCCAACCCCCAGATTGGTCCTTACCATTTGAATTGATGTGTGATGCTTCTGATAGGGCCATTGGGGATGTTCTTGGTCAAAGAAGAGAAAACATTCCTCATGTCATCTTTTATGCCTCAAAGACATTGGATGAAACTCAATCACACTACACTGTGACTGGAAAAGAACTTTTAGCTGTGGTTTTTGCCTTAGATAAATTCCGGCCCTATCTCTTAGGTGCCAAAATCATCATCTTCACGGACCACTCAGCATTAAAGTTCTTACTTAAGAAAAGTGATTCCAAACCAAGGCTAATAAGATGGATTTTAATGCTCCAAGATTTTGACCTTGTGATAAAAGATAAACCTGGAAAAGAAAACCCTGTGGCTGACCACCTGAGTAGAATTTCTAATTCTTCTCATTCTGAAATAATTGATCCTGAATTTCCAACTGAACACCTCTCCTCTCTCACTCCAAAGTTACCATGGTATGCCCCAATTGTCAATTACTTGGTTTCCGGTGTTTTCCCTGAATATTTTTCAAAAGAACAAAAAGAAAAGATGAAAAGTGATTCAAATAATTATTTTTGAGAAGATAATAAACTTTGGAAAACCAGGGCTGACATGGTAATTAGGAGATGTGTTGATGAAACTAAACAATCCTCCATCTTGGAATTCTGCCACTCAATGCCTGGAGGTGGCCACTTTGGACCACAAAGGACTTCTCGAAAGGTCCTAGATTCTGGATTCTTTTGGCCTTCACTCTTCAAGGACTCACACAAGTTCTGTCAATTATGTCCCACTTGCCAAACGTTTGGCACAATTTCCAAAAGAAACGAAATTCCTCAAAAGCCATTAATCTTCTGTGAGCTTTTCGATGTTTGGGGCATCGATTTCATGGGACCATTTCCCCCTTCCAATGGATTCTCATACATTATTCTTGCGGTCGATTATGTTTCTAGGTGGGTCGAGGCCAAACCCACTAGGAAAGATGATGCTCAAACTGTGAGTGAGTTCCTCAAAACCCATATCTTCCATCGATTCGGAACACCACGTGCTTTGATAAGTGACTTAGGAACTCATTTCTGTAATAGAACCATGGAGTCACTTTTGAAAAAGAATGGGGTTGTACATAAAACATCCACTGCATATCACCCTCAAACAAATGGAATGGCTGAACTTTCTAACAGAGAAGTGAAAAAGAGTTCTTGAAAGAATTATTAAGCCCACAAGAAAAGACTGGCCCGATAGACTTGGTGAAGCACTTTGGGCCTATCGAACAGCCTATAAGACACCCATTGGGATGTCTCCATTTAGGATAGTTTTTGGTAAAGCCTGTCATTTACCAGTTGAAATCCAACATAAGTCATTTTGGGCTGTCAAAACTTGTAATTTTGATTGTGAAAAATCTGGTGAAGAAAGATTGTTGCAGTTGACTGAATTGGAGGAGCTTCAACTCGATTCGTATGAGAACTCCATTCTCTACAAAGAAAAGGCAAAGTCACTCCATGACAAGAACATTCTTCGAAAGGTATTTCATGAAGGTGAAAAGGTAATGCTCTTCAATTCTCGATTTCGACTTCACCCAGGTAATCTCAATTCTCGTTGGGATGGACATTTTATTATTACTAACGTTTACCCATTTGGTGCAGTGCAAGTCCAAGACCCCTCTTCCAAAAGGACATTCACAGTTAACGGACATCGGTTAAAGCATCACCATGAGAGGTCTCACAATCCAGGAACCACGTCGACTTCCATCGAAACCCCATCCACTTCAATAGAACCACCATTGGATGGAGACCCGCCAAATCCAAACCAGGGGGCACCTCTTTCCCTTTAACTCTCTCTCTCCTCAATCTCTCTTCCCTCTCTTCTTCTCTCTATTTCTTCTTCTTCCTCTCTCCCTCTCATTTTTTTTACAACATTCTTCCACAAACTTTTTTTTTCTATTTTCTCTTTTGTGTGGATGTGTCATTAAAAATAAAAAAATTCTAAAAATTTTTAAAAAAAATGAAAATTAACAAAAAAAAGGGGTGTCATAATTACTCATCATCCAATATTGAAATTCTGTCCAACCATTTTTGGGGAGTCAAAAGGCTTGTTTTAAACTCAAATATATTGAATTTTTATCTCAAACTTGGGTAAACAATTTTGTGTCAATAACAAACATTTTGAATGAACAATTTTTGGTGGAAAAAGATTCTCCCCTACCATGAGGAATAACATTAGCCTTCATGCCAAGGTCATCTATGGCCATCTTTTTCATTGTGTGTCTTCACCACTGATTGTGAGTCTTGAGTTTGTGGACCTTCGAGCTGAATTTCCATCTTTTGTGTGCATTAATATGATAGAGGCATTTTCTAAGCCACATGAGAATCAGAATAGCCAAATAGCCTCCCGTTACCCTTACATTGATCCTAATTTTGAAAGCCCCTTTGAGCCTATGAAAACCTTTCTTTTGATAGCCACATTACAAGCCTAATACCTTTTCCCACCCAACATCTTCATGGATTTTCATTGTACAATTTATTGAAATTTAAGTGTGGGGGGAATGGACTTCATTTTTGGGCGTACTTTCATTGATTTCCAATGTGTAATCATATACTTGAGGGCAAGCATCCATTCAAGTGTGGGGGAGAGGTTTTAATTCTGTGAGCTTTGGGGTGTATATGTGTAATTTTCATTTGTACAAAAGTCATTGAAAAGTGTTCAAAAAAAATGAAAAAAAATTATATTAAAAAAAATGAAAAAAAAGGAATGGGTTGTGTCTTGGGTGGGTCAAAAATCATTCATCATCAACCTTTGATCGTGTTATAACTACTAAAATTAGTTCCATGAGGAGATCAAGCATGGGTTGGGAGATGACTGTGAGACTTGTTTCAAGCACAACTTTTGAAAAAAAAAGAGCAAAAAGAAAAAAAAAGAGAACACTTGAATCATCTTGTATTGTGTCATTATTGGAAGTCTTCCATGTTGTACATATTCCATCATCTCACCCTATTCCATTTTCTATCTCCCTCACTTTTCATTCATCACACATTCATGCCCTTGTAAATATGTGTTTCTATTTCCTTTCAAATCAAATTTCAAAAAAAATGTGCATTGATTTTTCCATGTTGGTGTTTTTAACCCCTCTTTTCCTTTGGACATTATATACCTACCGTCCCATAGCCACTGAAAAACCCATTAAAAGACCTATTGATTCTTGTACACATTAGATTTGGGAATGGAAGCTGAGAGCTCTTACAAACTCTTGATTTTCACTTTTTGTTGGTGAATGAGTGAACCTCCTAAAATACATTTTTATCATCTTGAGAGGAGTAAGTTTTGAGTGCCTACATTTTCCAATTCAAACCTTGAACATGAAAAAATGAATTGTTTCTGATGCATTATTGTGAACCAAATTTGTTATGGAATTCAATATGGATGAGTGAAATAGTCTAAACCTCCCCTGATTGGAGAAAACAAAATGTTAATATTTGTTGGTGAGTGAAAATGATTTTGTCATGTTTTTATATTTGTTGCACATGAGGACACGCGCAAATCTAAGTGTGGGGGAGTTGATGTTATTAATATTTTCATGACTTATTATATTCCCCCTTTACTTATTTTATATGAAATGTGCATAATTTGTGTGAAATATTAATGTTTTAATATTAAGTATAATATTTGAGCATTTTTAGAAGTAGTCCAATTGAGTCAGTTTAATGTTTTAATTATAACTGTCACTATACTGATCCAAATTGTGTGGTTCTTGTTTTTTAGGATTCTCCTTTCAATATAAAACATTTCATTAGAAGGTACCATGATCCAATTCTGCCATTTGAAGGGTCATATGGTCCTCACAAACAAGACCAAAGAATCTGTGAAGAAACTGAACTATTCATGAATATTGATTTACTGGGCTCAATCCAGAAGTCCAAAAACCTTAACTCTCCCCCATAATTCGGGGGACACTACATGTCATCTTGGATAAAAATTTCATGGCCCAAATCCAAGTACAAGGGGCCCAAATAAATCTTTGAAGTCCAGCCCACCATTCTGGACGAGAATGAAAATCAGTATAGTATGCATGACATATCTCCTGATGTAATCATCCAAGAGAGCTGAGATTTTGCAGTGTGAAAGAGGAGATGTAGGCGGCCGACTTTGTTGAAGAAACCATTCGGATTTGAAGGCATCTTAATATTAAAAAACCCTTTCACATTATGGACTTTAAAAAGACTGGATTGAAATAGACAGTTTAAGTTTGTTTATGAAACCGGCCATAACTTTTTATACTTACGTCCAAATGACTCAAAATTTTGAGAGTAGTCGTCCAACATTATTGTCTACAACTTTGAAGAAGTAGATATTTGAATATTCGGCTGTCTGAATTGCCAAATTGGCAATTAAAGTGGAGGGACAGATTGGGAATGCAAACAGTTCACTCCTTGGGCTATAAATACTCTATCATTCTCTCCTTGAGAGGGGTTGACATTTCAGAAGAGAGGATATCATATTGGAACAACCAAAGCCTTGAAAAAGGCTTGGGAGGACCTTACATACTCAAGTTTTCACTTGAGAGACCTTTCCTCCTCTCTTTGTTTTCACTTACTTTTGTGTTCTTCATTTTTGTAATCTTGTAATTCTCTTTCTTTGTAATTCTGATTTAATGCAAGTTACTTCTTCAATATCTCTTATTCTCATCCACCTTCTGTAGTTTAATATTTATGTTCCTAAAATAGTTTAAATTCATTTGAATCCCCTTCCCTTCTTTTGCTTCCTCATTCAATCGAAAATCTGTTTTTAATTATCATCATCGTTCGTGTGTGTGTGTCAACGTACCACTCTTTTCTAATCCCTTTCTTTTCCTTCTATTCTTAATTTATCATCATAATTATTTTAACCAGAATATTAAACATCCAAATGGATGAATAAATCTATCATTGGGGTGAGTTATAATTCGGGGATGTTAAGTGATTGAGAGTTTTGCTCGATGAGTATTCTTTAAATTAATATTGTGTATGTTAAACTCAATATGTCATGGATTAATGATATGTTTTGTTTAACGAGTGGTTTCCATGGATTATTGGAACCATAAATACACTACCATAAATAAGTTTTGATTGAGATTAGAACCCTAAGTTAAGTTAAGTCTTGGATTAAAGCCTTCACACTTAGGAATTCCAATCAACGTCAACTTATGACATGGGTGTTAATTTAATGCAATACAAAGTAAGGCTCAAGGATATCACATGCTTAACTCCCCAATGATGAACTCACCCCAATCTTTATCAACTTGTTAAATTAAACATCATTCATTAAACATTTCAATTAAGCTCTGCAAACAAACCCCCCCCCCCAATCAAAATACAATCAACTAAAAACAATCAACTATTACGAAGTACCATCGCTGAGGATTCGACCCGAGTGCTGCTATACACATTAGCAAAGCACCAGAACTTTGACCGGTCGATAGGCGACAATCGGCCGTGCGTTTCACATACCCCGCCCACACACACTTGGGCTATAACCACACATCTCGTCCGCAAACACCTGGGCCATCTCTACCACACATCCTTCCCACAAACACCTGGGCCACAACAACCACATGTAACCACACCCGCAAACACCTGGGCTAGAACAAATGTTGCCATGCCCAAAGACACCTGGGCCTCATCCCGAAGACAATTGGGAAACAACCTACCCACACACACCTATTCCAACTACTACAACTACCATGCCCGAAGAATCTTGGGCTACAATGGACCTCAGGCCGTCACATCCTGCCCGAAGGATCTTTGGCTACTCGGGAAAGGGAGCATAAGAGGAGCTAATAACCAGCCACTCATAGGAGTGTTGGGAAAAACACCCTCCCTCATGAAATGGGGGTGTTCGGCACAAAGTGCTCAACTTGGGTGGGGCGTGAATAAGAAACATAAGAACTATAATTATATGTATAGATAACAATCACTCATCCCAACCTAGGGGTTCCAAAACTAACCTAAGCACAAACACCCTCATTACTATTCATTCATAAAAAGGCACACCACTCACAGCCAAGTCAAAACTCATTCCCATATCCAATTCCCCATTGAACCGTTCTTGTTTTCATGTTCAAGTGATTCCATTTAAGTAAATTCTTCACTACTGGGAAACTAACAGGCATATCCACAAGCCAGGGAAAGAGGAAACAACCAAACAACAATTTAAGCATTCGCACCCAGTTCTCCTATAAAGTCATATAAAAAAAGGGATCTTTGAGATCCATCAAAGTACTGGAACCAAACTAAGACTCAAGATATGGACCCACACGGCCTAAAATCCACAAACCAACAACCACACAATAACAAAGGATCTCATCCCCATCCATACCACCCCATAAGCATCAAGCAGAACAACCAAACATACTACCAAGACAGAGTAGGGGGTTTCCAGATTCAAGCACACCATTCATTAATTCCCTTCTTTCTGTTTGGTTAACTGGGGTGATCACACAAGGATTATTGTTCATTGGGAATCCATTTAGTCAACTGAGTTTACGTGATTAACCAATTTCCATGTTACACCCATTCATTCAAATAAATATTCAGAAAGAAACATAGGTTCATTAGTGCACAACAAAAGACCACTGACAGCCATGATTTTCAGTGGGCATAAGCTCGTACAATTTACAACACATAATCAAGGATAAGAGTACGGTAGATACATCAGGCACCCCCCCCCTTCATTCTTTAAAATTCCATTTACTATCTTCATTAAGTTTGGTTCATCTGTTCCTGTATAATCACTAGCATACCCGCCCCGCATGATACACAGTAAAGAGAGACGAAGGAAAAATCCCTACTTGGATGATCAAAGATCGACGTTTCTCTCCATGCACCAAGAACTGGGGATGAGCGACTTTTAGGGGAGGAACGTCGGGGACTCCAAGGATGAGTAGCAAAGACTCCATCACGGGCACACAACTCGTATCGGGAAGGGGAACTCTAAATGCACGAGGAAGAAAAAGAGACCATCCAAGAAGAAGAAGAAAAAGGGAATTCCCATGCGATAAGAGGGTGAGATCCTGAAGTTATGTGATATTGAATTTTGAATAACTTTAAATATGTATTTTGGTTTCACCACGTGGTTGGGATGTTACACAGGATGGAATTAATTGTCATTCAATAATTCCCATTGGAGAGGTGGCCATAACGGCTATGCGTTAAACGGTTTCCTTTAATCAGAGAAAAATGTGCAATGGGGTGGAACTGGAAAGTAAGGGGAAAGGGAGTGACGTCGAGGAAAACCACATGTGTTGGTAAGGTAAGTTCTTCCTGGTTCTTGGGTGATTTTAGATATCATTCATGGGATTTAAATGGATTTTAAAGGGGGTATTAAAACTCTTTTACGTCAAAAGATACGTTGCAGGAGCAGGAAAAGTCCGAACTAGAAAAGGAATGAAGGGTGGGACACCGTCCGGTGATAACACAGTGGCACTGTCACGGTGCCACCCTCACGGTGCCACCCTCATGGCGTTACCCTCACAGTGCCACCATGATCGGTGTGCGACTATCACAGTGCCACCGTTCTCGATGCCACCATTTTTGTGGAGCCGTGTTTTGGAAAAGTATTGGCCCAGGAGGGTCTGGGCCATTACATGCGATTAGTCTGGGTATCGTACGGTTTCTATATTTGAAGTGATCAAATAAAAATAAATTAGATGAGTTTCAAGTTAAAAATTTGGTTAAATAAATAACTTACGGGGTAATTATAATACTATTTTTCATGAATAATAATATTGGATTATCATTAAAGAACTATTACTAAAGTTATTATTTTTATCATTTTTGTATTATTATTGAAGTTGTTATTATTATTTGGCATATTATTAATATTAGTGTTATCATTAGTATAGATTAGAGTTATTGTTATTTATTATTATTGTTTTTGTTGTTGTTTTTATTTTATATTATTTTTTTTCTTTATTTTTTTTCTTTTCTCTTTTTTCTAACCCTAGCTCCCCCCCCCCATTTATTTTTTCTTCTCACCCATCACATGCAGCGCCGCCACTTCCCTTCTCCTTCCCCTCGCCCCGCACAGCACCAGTCGCACCCTCCTCTTGCCTTGCAGCACCCCATCCACCCTCCGCTGACCTACCTTCTTCTCCATCATCGCACGCCTCTCTATCTCCCTACTGCAGTGTCATAGAGCCCTCCCTGAGAACCCACTGGATCTCACCTCCCTTGCAGGCGCCCCTCTCCTTCCCCTCGGCAGCAACCCAGCTCGCGCACCCTCCTTGCATCACTGCCCCGCCTCACCTCCAGCGGCTCCCCCACACTCTTACCCGCATCACCCATCCCCTCTTCTCCCCCTCCCCGCCACCAACAGGTCACCCTCAGCCCCTGCTTCTGACTTACCCACACTAAGGACCCCCCCCCCCCCCCCCTTCCTCATTGCACTGCCCAAACTGCCAACCTTTGCTTGCTCTACCTCACGCCCGATGCTCCCCAGGTCTGGCGCCCTTCTGCTGGCCAGCCCCTCCCCTCCATCTGTGCCTCCTGTCAGCCCCTTGCAGCGCACTCACCGATCTCCCCTACCCTTCTCCTGCACATTGTCGTCCGCCCGACCCTCCTGCCCTGTGATGACACCCCACCAGTCCATGCCAGGTTTCCCCTGCCTCCGGCCCTTTGCCCACACCCTAGATGTTTCCCACTTTCCTGCCACTACCCAGTGCCCCACATCTCCTTGGCCTTCCCTACTCTGCCTGCACCCAGCCGGCGCACCCCCGCCTCACAGCCGTCATCCGGCAGCGCCTCCCGCGCCTCTGACCAGCTCTGACCAGCTCCGGCCAGCATCGGTGTAGGCCCCTGGCACTATCCCCTTCGTTGCACCGGCTTCCTGCACTGGTCTTGCCCCTCCTTCCGGCACCGCACCGTCCAGCGCGCACCCATTGGTGGAAGCCTCCCCTCCTGGTCTTCGCGTGCCTACCGACCCACCTCGTCGTCGCCTCTGTTTCTTTTCGGCGACCCTCGACCACACACCCACTAGTCGGCATGCCTTCCGCCTCTCGCGTTGGTCGTGCGCCCTCCTTTCTAGTAGCTGCGGGCACCCCTTTCTGAGTTTCCGACATCGTTTCCCACCTTTTTACTTCATTCATCCAGCGAAAGTCCCTGCTGGTGCGCGCCGCCCCTTTCCGATGGTCGCACAACACCGCTGGTCGAGCGCATCTCCACGCCAAAGTAAGGTTTGTGCTATTTTTCTTTGAGTAGTAAATAATTATTTTAGCGTGTGTTGTGTTTATTTATATTATCACGAATTTAATTTTAAAATAATTTAGTTTTTCTGTATAAAACTATGAGTTACTTTTTGGGTATTGTTTTATAAATCTTAAAGTGGTTTGGTAAAAATGCAGGCGATGCGAGCTATGTTTTGAAAACATGTCAAGCTATTTTTCTTTCATTTTTTGATCATTTGGATCATTTTAAGTCTATGTTTATGTATTTTTGTTATCTTTTCATTTTCATCACATTGTAAATACTTTTCTGTGATTTTTCAGTTGTCAGCAGGTTGCGCGTACTTGTGCGTGAGTGTGAGACGTGTCGCATTGTCGTAACCGAGCTGCAAGTAAAGGTAGTCCCCCCACTGCACTTGCCTTTAAATTTATAATTTATTAATTGCTTAATATTTTATTAATTTTTAATAAATAATAAATAGTATTAGATAATGAATTTTGGAATTATCAGTCGATGTAAAAAGATCCGTTTATTTCATACACGACACTTGAAATATTTTCTTAATGAACGGACACCCAGTAGTGAAATAATTCTCGTTTGGCCTTTAAACATAATTCATGGAATTTCAAATATAGTTCTGGTTTATTGATAAATTATTTCTTTTTAAGCATGAACAAGTGTTTTGGTTCTCTTGAGAAATGAGGATTTTCTTTAAAATTGGTGAAGGCCCGTTTGGCACTTTAATGAAATAAATTATTTTGGAAAACTCTCTTTGGGGTGACTCAGGGATGATATTTGGTGTGCGTTGACTGCATGAGTTTTGTGTGATTTTTTTGCTAATTGATTGACTTTGTTGACTCAACCCTTTCCTTTTTATTACACGTGTTGACATGGGAACCTGGCATAGTAAGTGAATCTTCTGAGAACGATTGATGCACTAGTTTAGATTGCGCACTGGCTAGTGGCCCTTAGTACGGATTATACTCTGCTGGGGGATTTTTCCCCTCAGTTAGGCCATGTAGGGAAACACCGGGTGTTAGGGTGTTATAATTTCATTGAGAGTAGGCATGCCTTTGGGATGAGTTACATGTATAGTACGTTATGGATTGTTCACGAGCTCCTAGGTTTGACCCATGTTTTCTTTAGTGTTTATTTGTGTGTGGCGGACGATTGAGTGGTTTAGTTCGGTAGATGTCCCATGTGTGCCACATTTTCCATTGCCCTTAGTGTGTGATGTGTGTTGTGTGGTTTTTCCCTTTTTACTAACAACTAAAATTTGGATTTATAAATTGTTTGCAAAAACGTTTTAAATGCAATGCACATGTTCCTTTCAAACATTAAACATGATTTTAAATTAAAAAGGGAAATGGACTGTTACTTGTTTTAGAAATGAAAGTGTGTGTGGAAACTAATATTTTATATACTTTATTTCGACCCTAGAATTATTAAATTTATTTTTTAAAGGTAGTGCATTGGGAATAGTTTGTTGGGCGCACCTACTGAGTTTTAATACTCACACCTATAGTGTTTTCCTGTTTTTAGTTTCTGTTGTAGGTTCGACTCGAGCTTGTTCTCCATGGGTAAGATTTGGTTTTGGATTGGTGAGCGACTCTCAGAGTCATAAGGAGTTTTGGTTATGGTCAGGTTTGTTGTTTTTTGTTCGTTCTTTCTTTCCATGTTGTTTATTTACCTTGCGTTGTTCTATTTTTTATTTCTGCTGCTTTATTTATTTTTATTGTGAAAAATTGTTCCCTCTTGTCCTCTATTGATGGCTTGGCACTTGTCGCTAGCCCGGGGGGATCGGGAACGCCTCTCGGGCCATGTCACAGACCGGCTCGGGTGACTAGTTTAGGGTCGACTTGGGTTGGTTCATGACAGGGCACATCTGGGGCCTCGTGCATGATCAAATAACTTATCTTATATGCCTTCGACAGATCAAGGTGGACATGTCTGAGGTCTTGTGCATGATCCAAAGGTGCTTTTATGAAAAATATAGGCATGTCTAGATTACTTGTCATGAGGTATTGTAGATCCATGTTGTGGATGTCATGGGCATGTCTCGTGTATTTCAATTACCACAAACACCTCTCACCTCCCCCCTTTTGATCTCCTTTGTTTCATTATTCAGAGGTCAAGGATCATGTGAGTTTTCATGAGCAATGTCAAGGATATTTACTCACTTTTTTGATGATTCCTTATGCGACCAATATGGGTCATATGGAGAGTGTGAAATCATGTCATGGACAAATTATGTTTGTCCTTAGGGTGTCACATAGTTTCCCGTACATACCTAAGAACTTCTATGTGGTGAGGCGGACATATCAAGGGTCATACGCATGATAAAAGTAGATGTGACTATATGTTGTTGTATGATCAACCTGACTTGTCCTTGGGTTGTCACATGTCGACATGGACATGTCTATGGACAATCTCATGATCCTTCTAACATGTCAATGACTCCTTCTCAAGGTCATCCTAACTTTCCCAGATCTTGTCTTGTGATAATGCAGATGTGTTAATGGGGTGTCTCCTAATCAATGTGTCTTGCCCTATGGGCCATCACACAACCATGGTGACATGTCAAAGGGTTGTCACGAGACCTACCCAACTTGTCCAAGTCTTGTCATCCGATCAAAACAGATTGTTCAAGGTTTCTTAAGGATGTCGCAAGACCATTGAAGGGTCTCACAATCACATGTATTTGAACCATTCATGCGGCGGGGTATTGTAGATATTATTAAGGTCTTGTGTCCGTCGAAGTTCAACAAGTGTGAATCAAACAGGATTATGATTTAAGTTTATATAGACAATATTTTCCTAGGAATAAATGCATGTATATTGGAAGGGTCTTCCCATGGATCCTCGTCTATGCCCAGGATGCACACATGTGCAAGGGTCTCCCTTAACAAAGGAGTCGCATGATGGTTGTTCACTCATGAAATTGCACATCTTCAATTGAGGCCCCACGATAGGCCCCATGGTCATGAGTGAGGAGATTTATATCAAATAAAACCTCTACGTGCATGAGTAAAGTCATGGCTTACATAATCACCTATCACTTTTAAATAATAGGGGGTTTATATAAACTGTGTGAGACCGAATCACCTGTCGCTTTTCATAGAGAGGATTTTGTGTTGCACCAGTGTGGAAGTAGCAGAGTTTTCATCTCATAATCAATTTAATTTATCATTATATGCCTCTATTTTTCTTATGTTTCATTGCATGATCAAAGAAAATACGATTTAAATAGGATAGAAAATTTCTCAAAGGTGGAAGGGATTTGCAGTCATAAAAATGTTTGCGATAACCCATCAATTGTCTTCATCTCAGTTGAATGATCAAAGGGTGATCATGCAATGGCTTCGTGTTGGGAAAAAATCCCTCAAGGTAACATTGAAGTATTTTTGGGTTGATTGTGTTTGTTGACAAAGCAGGTTTTCATGGATATTTGTCGAGTTCCCAAGAAGTTGTTGAAAATCCATGTTGACAAAGAATGATGAAAAGGAAAGGACAATCTGGAGGCGGTACAAAAAGAGCAGTACAAGGTGGCGCCGTTTTCCAGTGTTTGCCAAATTTTTGGGGTCCAAAATTTGGAGTTTGGTGAGCATCGCGAAAAGTGGATTTCCATGAAGGGCATAATTTAATATGGAAAAGGCATGAATTTCGCGAAGATGGGATTCATGGATTGGTTTTCACGAAGACCAGAAGAATGGAGGCGGTGAGTCTTTGCGATTACGTCAAGCTTCGCGAACGGCAGAGGCTGAAGCGCATCGCGGCGGTGAAGGGCTTTGCGAGGGAGCTTTGCGGCGAAGGCGCGAAGGAATGTTGGGCTTCGCGAGGAAGCTTCGCGGCGAAGGCGCGAAGGAATGTTGGGATTCGCGAGGAAGCTTCACGGCGAAGTCGCGAAGGTATATTGACGGTGATTCTTCGCGACTACGTCAAGCTTCGTGAACGGCAAAGTGCCGTGATGCTTCGTGATTTGGACAGAATTACGGAGGAATATTTGGAGATTCGCGATTTGAGATGACGTGGCATTGACTTCACGCGGAAAGTTCGAGTGTCGGTGGAATCTCCTATAAATAGAGGCCGACCCCTTCGAGAGAAGTAGAGAGATTTTTTAGAGAAGATCATTTTCTATCGTTTTGAGAAGGTAGTTCGCGGAGCCAGTGTGCTTCGCGAAAGAGGAGCTTTGCGGCGGCTATTGTAGCTCCGCGAAAGTTGTGTGCTCCGCGCTGGCTCAGTGAGCTTCGCGAGAGAAGTTTCTTTGCAATGATTTGAGCTTCGCAGGAGTTCTTCGCGAGAGAGATTCGCGAGAGAGCTTCGCGAAAAGGCAGGAGCTTCGCGAAGGCTTGTTTGAGCTTCACGAAATTGGGAGCCTAGCGAAGTAGGGTTCTTCGCGAAGGTGTTTCCAAAGTGCATTGCCCAGTGTTCAGAGGTAAAGAGGTATTCATCAGTGGATGAAAGTTGAACTTTAACAGAGCATCTATCTACAATTAAGGATGCATTACTTCAAGCAAATGAAGAGACCTACAGGTCTATAAACTGTGAGTGGATTCCCTTCTGGAGCAGTGAGCTTAGGAAGAGGAAGAAGGTGATCCTCTCCACCGGCAGTGAGCCAGAGAGAGAGAAACAAGGAGTGACCCTTGGGAAAGCAGTGAGCTGACCCTAAACATTGTATAGGCAGTGAGCCTGGGTATAGAAGTGATCTATCCCAAACATTGTAATCCACAGCTAGTGAAGTCTAGTGGAATTGGTACGACCGGCAACTTGTCGGCGTATGCTCCTTGGACGTAGCCCTTTGCGGTGAACCAAGTAAAAATCTCTGCGTCTGCCTGCTAATTTGCCTACATTGCATTTAAAGCATCATCATCAGATAAAGGAGAAAGTAAGTGATCATAACATACACACAAGTGCAAACAAAGTGACCCTTGTAACAAATAGGTCAAGATCCAGCGGGGCGGGAAGATCTTTGAAAAAGAATATCCATACCCTGAGTCACCCCCCCTCTCAGGGTACATAGGCCCTTATTGGTCCTAACAATTGGTATCAGAGCGATAGGTTTCTTTTATCAGATTTGTTTTCTCCGACTTGGTGTAGTCGATCTGTGTGTTTAAAGAATTCGTCTGCTCTTATCTCGGTGAGCCATGGCAAAGGGAAAAACATCCAAGAAGAAGCAGAAGTCAGGTGGTATTCCTCAGTGTAGAAGTATGTATGGAAAAAGTGTGATTCAATTAAAAGAATCAAACAGTTTACTGAAGGAAGGTCTAGATGAATCTGACAGGGAAAATATTGATTCACTCAATCATGATGTTGGAATGAGTGAAGTACATGAGCATCAGAGTGATGCTGAAACAGAAGAAGAAATTGAAGGAAGAATAGATATGCGAGCTGAGTTGGAGGCTGCTCTTGAGGAGATAGATGTTTGGAGAGCAAAAACAAAGAAATCCAACAAAGTTGTTCACGATGCCAAACTCTATATACAGCAGCAGGAAGAAGAGAAGTCTGAGTTGATGGAAGAAATTGAGAAACTCAAGTTATCAACACGAGAGAACTCAGAATCGGTTAGTGAGTATAAGATTAAGATTGAAGAACAAAAAAGGGAGATCGATGGCTTGAATATAAAAGTTAAAGATCAAGTCAAGTGCATCGAAGAACCTGATATTCCAATTGACGTTGGAAACACCGAAGAAGTCAAATCTAAAGATATTCGGATCAAAGTATTGGAGATTGAGGTCAACAAGCTAAGAGGCTTAAATCAAAGGCTTATTGACATAGTTACTGACCTAACAGAGAAGAATGATTCGCATGCCAATGAACTACAAAAGATGGCTAAAATGAAAGGAAAACAAAAGGCTGATGATTATGAAGAGAATCAAAAGTCAGATGAAGTACAAAATCTGAAAGCTAGAAATGATGATCTAGCAGCACAGTTGTCTGAAGAAGTTCAGAAGAATCGAAGCCTACAACAAGAGAATGGATCTGTCTCTAAATCTGTTTCTGAGGAAAAATTAAAAGTAGTGAAGAAAAGTGCAATGGTGGAAAAGCTCACACAGGAACTAGAAGATGAGGTGAGTAGAGGGAAGCTTCTCAAGAAAGAACTGGATGTCCAACTTGAATCAAGGGAGATGAAGATTAAAAAGTTGGAAGAGGATCTAGAATCAGTAAATAAGGATGTGGATAAATCCAATTCTAAAGGAATGCCAAAAATGAAGGATGCCTTACACTTTCTATTTGATCATCCTTCGACAAGTGATGATAAAATGAAGAATAGGTATGCTATTTCTAAAGAGAAACAACAGAATATTTTCTCAACTCAAAGACCAGCAAGTTTCGGAAAAGCTGGTATTGGATTCAATGAATCCCCTCCTGTGCATGACAAAAAGAGATCCGTGAACAGTTCTAGAAATGGAAAAGATCCTGCAGGTGCTGGAGATAGGCCTAAAAGGACAATTACAAAAAGAAGTGATGAAATGTGCTATTTCTGCGGGATTCATGGCCACACATCAAGCTTCTGTTTAGAGGCTCATGAATACATATCAGGCTGTGAAAATAGAAACTTTGTTGAATCCCAGAATAAGAAGAAGCATCCGTAGAAATCAGAGAGTAGAGTCTCTCAAAGGAAAGCATTTATAAAATTCTATTACTGTGGAAGAATGGGACACACCATGAGTATGTATCAGGAATCTCAGAAGATCGATGCCAGAAGAAGAAAACAAGTTGCATCAACATCTCAGCAGAGAAGTGATGAAATGAGGTATGCCTTTAGTAGAAAATGTTTCATATGTTCTGATCATGGGCATTTGGCCAGACAGTGCAGCAAGAAGAAAGCGGGGAAGGAAAAAGACCTGAGAAAGATATTACCAACTCCAGTGGTACATAATGAGAAATTACACACTGGGAGACAAAGTGGTAAGGTGAAAAATAGGCTTAGAGCCTCAGGGGAATCACATGGAGCTGAACGAAAGGTGTATCAGTCACCTCCTCTGTCGTACTCACAACCACTCTCAAGGAGAGAATGTGAACAAACCTGGAAGATTAAGGAGAGATCTACTACAGCTATGATAAAGAAGAATGAACGTTCAATGGAGGACTCACCACCAGCAAAAAAGAGTGTGGTGACTCAGACATCTGATAAAAGAAAAATGAATAAAGAATGTGTTGAAAAATTTACATGTTGTGTTCCACAGCGAAAAGTGGAGGAAGGTGCAAGATCCTTGCAATGGTGGAAGAACCAGGGGAAGATGGCAAGTAGAGAGGTTCCTACCCAGAGAAGGAATCAAGGGAAATGGAATTTCGGTGGAACATCAATGACAGAATTGTGTACTAGTGGGTTTAAACCCCAAATGGTGAAAAAGGCTAAGTCTGTCGAATCTACATATCAGAGAAAGTCTCTGAATATGGGTAGAGAATGCTTAGTCATATGGCCAGAGTAGTTGAAGTTGGCAAGGCAACTAGAAGAAGCAAGGAAAGAGTATGATGCTCTGTAAGAAAGAATCAAAGGGTTGACCCATCAGGATCAACCACAATCCTCATCTTGAGGATTCAGGAAGAGAAACCCATCTCCCTATGTATATAAATGCTATTTACTGATGATTTGTGTGTTTCAGGTTTTAGGGAGATACAATCCAAGGGGAATTTGCATCTAAGGATGCGAAGTGGAGAAATGATATGCTCTAGAGTTTCAATTGATTCAAATTAGGTACTAGAGTTGAAGAAGAAAGGGAGCAACAGAGCACAATAGGAAGTGATTGTGTTATTAACTTTATCTCTTGTTTCCTACACTGAGTTTCAACTCAGTAGGCTTAGATATTTTGTTAATGGCTCAAATCTGAGTGGAAGATGAGAACAAATGATGCAGGAGGAAAAGACGTGTTATGGGTCTAAACTGTTGGGCCTAACAACTGGAAGAGTTGCATAACACAGGGGGAGCATTCTATATCCTAATCAGATGCATTATCTCAATATGATATGAAGGATGAATGTTTATGCTCGTGAAGAATGATTAGCGTAAAAGCAGCAACACACGGGTTTTCATGATTATCTACTTTGTTCTAACAATGTTGTATCAACTGACTACTTTCAGGATACCAAGAAGCTGCAAGATAAAATCCAAGGTGTGTCAACAAAATCCTGAAAGGAGATGTTCAATGAAATGGAATCATTGAACAAAGACACAGTGAAAAGTTTTCTGTTAAAAATGAGTCAGTGAACAATTTCCTGATGAAAGTGTTGAGGAAGAAAGCAATACAGGGGGATAAGAAGTGGATGATTCTGATTCAGAAGAAGACACTATTGATTAACATGAAAGTTTCAAGTGTGTGTCTACAAGGATGCCAAAGAGATGAGCTGAAATTGATAGATAGAATATCATTGGTGATCAGGCAGCTCCAGTTCAGACAAGGGAAATGAAATCACTGCAACATGCATCTTTTCTATCTTAGGTTGAGCTGAAATGCATTGCTGATGCAGCTGATGATGAAAACTGGTTTCATCCATGAACAAAGAGATAGATCAGATTGAAAAGAATCAGAAGTGGAAGATTGTTTCGAGGCTAGTAGATAAGAAAGTCATCGGGACTAAATGAGCCTCTCATAATAAGATGAACGAAGATGGCACAATGATTCGAAACAAATCACGACTGGTGTGAAAAGCATACTCCCTAAGAGCATGGTAATCAAGGGAGAAGACATAATATTTGGAAGATCAGATGAAGCATAGTGGGGAAAATCTTTTTAATTCAAGAAACATGAGTTCGAAATGTCTATGATTAGTAAGCTGATGTTTTTCCTTGGTTTACAGGTTACACAAGGCAAGAATGACACATTCATTTCTCAATCCAAGTATGCCAAGGAGGGTTTGAAATGATTTGGAATGGAAAATTCCAAGGAGATGAAAACTCTGGTTGCCACCCGGATGAAATTATCCAAAGATGAAAATGGCAAGGCAGTTAATATTACAGAATATAGGCAGATTATTGGAAGTTTGTTGTACTTAACCGCAAAAAGGCCTGATATTGTTTTTGCCACATGCCAAGTAGTGAGATATCAGAGTAATCCCAAGGAAAGCCACATGCTTGCAGTGAAAATAATACTTCGGTATATCAAGGGCACGGTGGACTTCGGCTTGACATACAACGACAAATCTCAGACAGAGTTATTGGGATATACTGATGCAGACTGGGTCGGTTCAGCAGATGATAGGAAATCAACATCTGGAGGTGCATTCTATCTTGGCAAACTATGTATTGCTTGGTTGAGCAAGAAGCAAGATTGCATTTCATTGAGCACCGCAGAAGCTGAGTATATTGCGGCCACTCAAGCATGCACACAATTATTGTGGATGAAGCAGCATCTTGAAGATATGGGAGTTGAAGTGAAGTCTCTGATCGTAATCCAGTGCGACAATTCAAGTGCTATAAATCTTAGAAAAAATCTCGTTCATCATTCAAGGACAAAGCACATTGATATTAAGTATCATTTTATCAAGGAGAAGGTTGAGCAGGGAATCGTGAAGTTGGAGTACGTGCCTACAGAGCTATAGGTTGTAGACATTCTGACAAAGGCCTTACCCAAGGAAGCTTTTGAGAGGCATTGACTGGCTCGGGGAGTTCAGTCGATTCCCCGCACTTGAAATAGTGTGGATGTGGGACCCCCCCCCCCTCTCCCCGAGGTATGATGTGTTTTTCCCTAATGTGTTGATATGTGTTCTCTACTATGTTACGGAATACAAAGGCGTGACCTTTGGGTTCGTTGACAAAGGGGGAGAAAATAGGGAAGAAAATAGTGATTGGGAGACATTGTGGCTATTTGAGAAATCATGACAGATATGGGGAGAAGCTGACAGGTGGAGCAGACAGAAAGGGGGAGCAATGAGAAAGGGGGAGAGTGTATTAAATCTGACGATGCTAGAAGTGATCGATCAAAGAATAGATATCACGACAGCTGAGGATCGTGATGAAAGCAGAACAGTGGTGTTGGAATGGTGTGAGACGGTGTCCAGCTATCAACAATTGGTATAAACTTAAGAATTCACCAATTGGTATCAGTGTGGTGTAACAATTGGTATCAATTTAAGAATTGGTATCAGGGTGGAATCGACAATTGGGGTCTGACATGAAGTGATTCATTGATGAACTTTTCATACTACTCTTGTTTCTCACGCCGAGCATTGCTCATGTGGGCTTAGAGTACGTGTTAAGTGAATCCTTGAACGCTATCAGAATCGCAAGAGGCGAATGGTGGTAGCGACTGGAAGAAGACTCAGTGAGGTATCAAAGTGCAGAAAATCATTCTGAGCAGAGTTGTGAAGAGTTGTCAACAAACCCAAAGGGGGAGATTGTTGGGAAAAAATCCCTCAAGGTAACATTGAAGTATTTTTGGGTTGATTGTGTTTGTTGACAAAGCAGGTTTTCATGGATATTTGTCGAGTTCCCAAGAAGTTGTTTACAATCTATGTTGACAAAGAACGATGACAAAGGAAAGGACAATCTGGAGGCGGTACAAAAAGAGCAGTACAAGGTGGCGCCGTTTTCCAGTGTTTGCCAAATTTTTGGGGTCCAAAATTTGGAGTTTGGTGAGCATCGCGAAAAGTGGATTTCCATGAAGAGCATAATTTAATATGGCAAAGGCATGAATTTCGCGAAGATGGGATGCATGGATTGGTTTTCGCAAAGACCAGAAGAATGGAGGTGGTGAGTCTTCGCGATTACGTCAAGCTTCGCGAACGGTAGAGGCTGAAGCGCATCGCGGCGGTGAAGGGCTTTGTGAGGGAGCTCCGCGGCGAAGGCGCGAAGGAATGTTGGGCTTCGCGAGGAAGATTCGCGGCGAAGGCGCGAAGGAATGTTGGGATTCGCGAGGAAGCTTCGCGGAGAAGTCGCGAAGGTATGTTGACGGTGATTCTTCGCAACTACGTCAAGCTTCGCGAACAGAAAAGTGCTGTGATGCTTCGCGATTTGGACAGAATTCCGGCGGAATCTTTGGAGCTTCGCGATTTGAGATGATGTGGTGTTGACTTCGCGCAGAAAGTTCAAGGGTCGGTAGAATCGCCTATAAATAGAGGCCGACCCCTTCGAGATAAGTAGAGAGATTTTTCAGATAAGATCATTTGCTCTCGTTTTGTAAAGGTAGTTCGCGGAGCCAGTGTGCTTCGCGAAAGAGGAGCTTCGCGACGGCTATTGTAGCTCTGTGAAATTTGTGTGCTCCGCGCTGGCTCAGTGAGCTTTGAGAGAGAATTTGCTTTGAAACGAGTTGAGCTTCGCGGGAGTTCTTCGCGAGAGAGCTTCGTGAGAGAGTTTCGCGAAAAGGCAGGAGCTTCGCGAAGGCTTGTTTGAGCTTCGTGAAATTGGGAGCCTAGCGAAGTAGGGTGCTTCGCGAAGGTGTTTCCAAAGTGAATTTCTCAGTGTTCAGAGGCAAAGAGGTATTCATCAGTGGATGAAAGTTGAACTTTAACAGAGCATCTATCTACAGTTAAGGATGCATTACTTCATGAAAATAAAGAGACCTACAGGTCTATAAACTGTGATTGGATTCCCTTCTGGAGCAGTGAGCTTAGGAAGAGGAAGAAGGTGATCCTCTCCACCGGCAGTGAGCCAGAGAGAGAGAAACAGGGAGTGACCCTTGGGAAAGCAGTGAGTTGACCCTAAAAATTGTATAGGCAGTGAGCCTGTGCATAGAAGTGATCTAGCCCGAACATTGTAATCCACAGCTAGTGAAGTCTAGTGGAATTGGTACGACCGGCAACTTGTCGGCGTATGCTCCTTGGACGTAGCCCTTTGCGGTGAACCAAGTAAAAATATCTGCGTCTGCCTGATAATTTTCCTACATTGCATTTAAAGCATCATCATCAGATAAAGGAGTAAGTAAGTGATCATAACATACACACAAGTGCAAACAAAGTGACCCTTGTAACAAAGAGGTCAAGATCCAGCTGGGTAGGAAGATCTTTGAAAAAGAATATCCATACCCTGATTCACCCCCCCTCTCAGGGTACATAGGCCCCTATTGGTCCTAACACTTCGAGTACTACCAGAGACTCTCATGGAAGGTCAGTAGAGCTCATAGTGGTTTCTACTGGTTGTCCTCGGTTTGGTCGCATGATCAAATAATGATCATACGACAGCTTCGAGTGATGTTGGGGACTCTCACATAAGGCCAGTGGGGATCACCATTTGTATATCATGATGGCTTCATACTGATCGTCTTGAACTTTCTTGGATATCAGAAAATTATCAGAGATATGGAAGTGATGACGGGTGAGCATCGGGTGTACTTTGGGATGTCGAACCAGTGCATCGGGAGGTTGAGGATTTTTTTTTTACGTTTTTTTTAAAAAAAATCCAGAAAACGCTTAGGGCAAAAATATTTTGAAAAATCCACCTCAAAGGTGGCATCCCGGATGCCGCCTTTGCATTTCGGGGGCAAGGCGACATCCGCGATGCCGCCTTTGCGCTGCGGGTGAAAGGCGGCATCCGTGATGCCGCCTTTCTCCTAAAGAAATCTTTTTTTTTTGAAAAGTTTTATTTTTATTTTTATTGTTTTGTTTTGTTTATATATATACACATATATATAAACAAAACAAAAAATTTCAGCAGAATTTCTCTGCTATTAAAGATCCAGCGTTACAGCCATTACAGCAATCTGGATTCTGACAGAAGCTCTCACCCAGGCCTCCCTTTTATAAGTGGGCTTTCCCTGAAAATCATTCTGCATTTTCGATATGGGATTCAGGTTCTACCTTTCCTGCGCAGTACATTCTGCATTTCCAATGTGGGATTCTGTTTCAAGTACGTGACTTTGAAATACAATAAAATATAAACTATAAGGCCAATATAAATGAAATTTTAAACATTGATTAAACATATAATAAATATTTGAAAACAAAAAGAATTTCCTCAAAAATGTTGATGAAAAATAATCTATAACCTTTCAAAACCACCTACTTGAAACTTAAAAATGTTTCAAGTTCGCGAATTTGAAAGACTGTAAAATATAAACTATAAAACGAATATAATTGAAACTTTAAACATTGATTAAACATATAAAAAATAGTTGAAAACAAAAGAAATTTCCAAAAAAAATTGATGAAAAGTAATTTATAAGCTTTCAAAACCGCCTACTTGAAACTTAAATTTTTTCAAGTGTGTGAATTGGAAAGACCATAAAACATAAAATAGAAGACCATTATAAATGAAACGTTAAACATTGATTAAACATATAAGAAATAGTTGAAAACAAAAGCAATTTCCAAAAAAATGTTAATGAAAAATAATTTATAAGCTTTCAAAACCGCCTACTTAAAACTTAAAAATGTTTCAAGTACGTGACTTTGAAAGATTATAATTATATTACTAATTAACTAATTAATTATTATATAATTAATAGTTATATTAATAATTAACTAATTAATTATTATATAAGTAATAATTAATGAGTAATAATTAATAATTAATAATTTAATGAATAGTTATAATTAATATTTATATTACTAATTAACTAATTAATAATTACTAATTACTTATTAATAATTATTAATTACTAATTACTAATTATAATGAATAATTATAATAAATATTTATATTACTAATTACCTAATTAATAATTACTAATTACTAATTACTAATTAATTATTTATAATTATTAATTGTATTTCTAATTAACTAAATATTTATTATATATGTAATAATTATATTACTAATTAATTATTATATAATTAATGATAATATTACTAATTGACTAATTAATTATGACATATTTAATTATTAATAATTACTAATTAAAAATTATAATAATTATATTTAATAATAATATTACTAATTAACTATTATATAATTAATAATTATATTACTAATTAACTAATTAATTATTATATAATTAATAGTTATATTAATAATTAACTAAATAATTACTGTATAAGTAATAATTAATAAGTAATAATTAATAAGTAATAAGTAATATTTATAATTAATATTTATAAATAATATTTATATTACTAATTAATAATTACTAATTACTAATTACTAATTACTAATTAATAATTAAAAATTATAATGAATAAATGTAATTAAAAATTGTATTACTAATTTACTAATTAATTGTTATATAATTAATAATTATATAACTAATGAAGTAACTAACTATTATATAATTAATTATTAATAATTAATAATTAATAATTATAATGACTAATTATAATTAATATTTATATCACTAATTAAATAATTAATAATTACTAATTACTAATTTCTAATTACTAATTACTAATTACTAATTAATAATTATAATAAATAAATGTAATTAAAAATTATATTACTATTTTAGTAATTTATTATTATATAATTAATAATATTATTACAAATTAACTAACTAATTTTTATATAATTAATTATTATTAATTACTAATTAATAATTATAATGAATAATTATAATTAAAAATCATATTACAAATTTACTAATTAATTATTATATAATTAATAATAATATTACTAATTAACTAATTAATTTTTAAATAATTATTTTTTAATAATTACTAGTTAATAATTATAATTACTTATTATAATTAATTATCATATTTAGAATTAACTAATTAATTATTGTATAATTAATAATGATATTACTAATTAAATAATTATTTATTATATAGTTAATAATTATATAATTAATCATTATAGTACTACTTAAGTATTATATAAATAATAATTAAAAATTAATAATTAATAATTAATAGTTATAATGAATAATTATAATGAATAATTATATTAATAATTAACTACTTATTTATTATATAATAATTTTTAATCATTACTAATGAATAATTATAATTAATAATAACTAATTAACTAACTAATTGTTATACAATTAATAGTTTTATAATTAATAATTATATTATTAATTAACAAATTAATATTTAATTATTAATAATTAATAATTATAATTAGTAATTATAATGAATAATTATAATTAGTAATTATAATTATTAATTATAATTAATAATTTTAATGAATAATTTTAATTTATAATTATATTACTAATTAACTAATTAACTATTATATAATTAAAAATTATATAACCAATTAACTAATTAATTATTATATAATAATTTTGAATAATTACTAATTATTAATTATAATGGATAAATATAATTTATAATTATATTACTAATTTACTAATTAACTATTATATACTGAATAATTATATTACTAATTAATTAGTTAATTATTATATAATTAATTATTAATAATTTTTAATTTACTAATTAATTATTATATAATTAATTATTACTAATATTAATTTAATAATTAAATAAATTATTATATTGATTAATCCATGTTTTAACTTTAAATTATATCGGCCTTATAGTTTATATTTTAGTCTTTCAAAACCGCATACTTTAATCATTTTAAGTTTCAAGTATGTGGTTTTGAAAGCTTATAAATTATTTTTCATGAACATTTTTTACAAAATTCTTTTTATTTTCGACTATTTGTTATATGTTTAATCTGTGTTTTATGTTTCATTTATATCGGTCTTATAGTTTATATTTTATAGGCTTTCAAAGTCACGTGCTTGAAACATTTTTAAGTTTCATGTTGGTCGTTTTGAAAGCTTATAAATTATATTTCATCAATATTTTTTATGAAATTCTTTTTATTTTCAACTATTTATTATATGTTTAATCAATTTTTAAAGTTTCAATTATATTCATTTTATAGTTTATATTTTACAGTCTTTCAAATTCACGTACTTGAAACATTTTTAAGTTTCAAGTAGGCGGTTTTGAAAGGTTATAGATTATTTTTCAACAACATTTTTGAGTAAATTCTTTTTGTTTTCAACTATTTTTTATATGTTTAATCAATGTTTCAAATTTCATTTATATTGGCCTTATAGTTTATATTTTATTGTATTTCAAAGTCACGTACTTGAAAGAGAATCCCACATCGGAAATGCAGAATGTACAGCGCAGGAAAGGTAGAACCTAAATCCCACATCAAAAATACAGAATGATTTTCAGGGCAAGCCCTCTTATAAAAGGGAGGCCTGGGTGAGAGCTTCTGTCAGAATCCAGATTGTTGTAATGGCTGTAGTGCTGGATCTTTAATAGCAGAGAAATTCTGCTGAAATTTTTTGTTTTGTTTATATATATATATATATATGAACAAAACAAAACAATAAAAATAAAAATAAAACTTTTCAAAAAAATGATTTCTTTAGGAGAAAGGCGGCATCGCGGATGCCACCTTTCACCCGCAGCGCAAAGGCAGCATCGCGGATGCCGCCTTGCCCCCGAAATGCAAAGGCGGCATCCCGGATGCCTCCTTTGAGGTGCATTTTTCAAAATATTTTTTCCCTAAGCGTTTTCTGGAAAAAAAAAATTTAAAAACGTAAAAAAAATTCCAGAGGTTGACGGTGGGAGCCCTATGGCATGAAAGATTGGCTATTTCAAATTTATGATGTGTGGGATCACTTGATTTGAACTCGCAAGGCGCTGGATTGATTTGACGGTTGGTATCAGTGGGAGGCGAGATCAGACAGCACAGATTGTCAGGCGGTGTGATCGGATGGCCTACATGTGATCCCATAGGAAAAAAATGTCCTCCCACATCGATTTCTGGTCGTGCCATTTCTTCGGTATATAAGACATTTCATGGATGTAATTGGTTCAATCTAATAATAGGGTTGGTACCCATACCATCTACAACACTCCCACCCAGCGGGCTTCGGCACACCTATGTGTGCATGCCTGCGGTCCTGCGCACTATGGGCCTGACTAATCTTTCGTGAGATCTATGCTCCCCCATTGGTCTGTTGGCTGTCCAAGGCTGACTCCCTTATGCGTGGTCGACCTGTGGTCTCATAAGGACCATGGTTGAATTGGCCTGGCTAGCTAGTGGCTAGTCATATTTTTGGCTAAGGGTAGTATCAAAAATAAATAGAATTCTTAGTAGAATATAAAAGCCCCACAGTGATCCTCTTTAAATTTGCAAGCCTTTATGTATGCCATTTACAATTATTATTTTGTGGTCCTTGAGTATATGAGAGCAAAGTGAGAAATGAACAAATATTGGTGTCAACAATATGTATGTGTGTATATATGTGTATATTACTGTATGTGTATGTATATGTGTGTGTATGTGTATGTATGTGTATGTATGTATATGCATGTGTATGTGTATGTGTATGTGTATGTGTATGTGTATGTGTATGTGTATGTGTATGTGTATGTGTATGTGTATGTGTATGCATATGTGTATGTGTTTGTGTATGTGTATGTGTATGTGTATTTGTATAGTTGGATACACACAGGTGCATGTTGGGTTCACCTATATATCACACACGCATGTGCACACACACACATGTCCTTGGATCTTTCAGACATGCATTTATATGTAAATAAATAATCATGTATGTGTGTGTGTGTGTGAATCAATAATTGAAAAAATAAAACTTCAAATATTTAAATGCATTTAAATTATATAATGAACTTATATTTATAATTTTAGTAATCTTACAATTAATTTTTTATATTATTATAATAGTAAACTTATTAATTAATATTAATATTTAAGTAAATAGTAATGTATATTTTAAATCATTTTGAATGTATACATATAAAAAATATTAATACATTTACATAAATAGTAATATTTTTAATTATAATTAAAAAAAATACTAAATAATTAATTATAATTTTTATATACAATCAATATAATATATATATCTATATAATTAATTATCAAATATAATATATCTATATACCAACAACTATAAATCTATTAAAATAAAAATACTAAAATTCTTACTTTTAATTTTATAGTTTTGTAACTAATATAATATTACATTTTAAACATTTATTAATGATATATTTTAAAAATATTTATTTATTTATATAAATAACATTATTTTATTTATAAATAAAAAAATTAAATATAATTAATTATTAATTATGTTGTTATATACAATTAATACAGTATATATATATATAACAAATTAGAAATAATAATATATCTATATATTATAAATTGTAAATCTATTTAAATATAATTATCAAAATCCTTAATTTTAATTTTATATTTTTATAATTAATAATATAATGTGAAAAACATTTATACCCAAAATTAATATTTATTCATTTATTATCATTATTTATACATCCATACATAATGTTAATACATTTATTATTTATAATATTACTATTTATATATTTATTCATACATTTATTATAATATTGAAACTAGTTAGGGATAAGGGAAATAAAAATAAAACACACACACATTATGGGAGAATAAAACATGAGACCTCTCCCCAACACAGATACAATAGCGGCACAACCACTGAATAATTCCCCATGGGGCACATTTATTATAATATTTTCAACACATTTAGCATAATATTAATAATAAATTTATCACAATATTAATACATTTATTATAATACATTTATGATTATATTAATATATTTATTATAATATTGATAAATTTATCAATATATTTAATATATTTATTAAGGTCCTAAAGGTTATAAGCAAAGGAAATAATATAAACACCCCTAGCCAGCAAGGACATGTCATACCCCCTCTAAGGGTTCACCCTCTCTATAGTTGGCCCACTATAATATTATGACATGAAGGATCTATGGCTTGAAGTCACTACATGGCCTGAAGGACCCTTCATTATAGCCCAAAGTGTAATGACTTGGCCCACCAGGGCCCTCCTGGATTGCGGAAGGTTGGGCCATCGCAACCCCAAGCCCACCTCTAATAGGCTAGGGGCTGGCGACAAGCACCAAGAAGGCATAACTATTACGGGAGGCCTTCTCCTAATGAACCTATATGCATGCACCCAACCATCTCCATGCAATAGTGTAGAGGAATATAAAGTGAATAATGTAACATCTAGAGATAAACCATTCATTTAATAACCTCAAGTAAAAGAAAAAGAGTACATCGAAATACAGCCAAAGTGGAAAGGGGGAAAATACATGCCCAACCAAAAACTAAGTCCCAAACTAACAAAAATTGGAAATAATGAAAGCTGAGAGATCCATCCTCCTAATCTCCGATACTAACCACTGTACACGGTCAATGCACCCAGGTATCACTATGCTCCACTGTAATCACTGTTGATCAGTCCATCATATGTATAAGACATGACCTATGCAGGAAAATCCCATTCAAGGGTCAGTATATACATACTCAGTAGGACACCCCAAATAGAAAGGATTGATAGAGAGATACAATAATAGTATTCTCAACCCAATGTAAGATGGAAATGAAAACATATCTTATATGCATATATATTCTCATAAAGAATCACAAATGAGAGAGAAAGGGGATATCCATCTCATAGTCCATCCGAAGACGATGAGTAAGATTATAGCTCCATAATTCTACCACTAATGCCCAGTGTCAAAAACAATATCACAGTAATATGTGTGGTGCGTACCACACCTCAAAAATGCACTCCATAATCGAGATAGTCACTACTAAAAAATCGGCCTTTAACAGCACTGGTATTTATCAGCATAAGAAAAAAACATTGATAAATGACATATTTATCAGCGCTACGGAAAGCGCTTATAAATTTAACCTTTTATCAGTGCTTTATTTTTATCATTGATAAAGGGTAACCTTTATCAGCGCTTTATTTTTATCGTTGATATAGGGTACCCTTTATCAACGCTTTATTTTTAGCGCTGATAAATATTTATTTTATCAACGCTTTTTTAGTGTTGATAAAGGTCCGAATAAATAAAATGAAATAATTAAATAAATTAAAAATAAATATTGAGTTTATTAAAAAAATATTAAAAATTTTATTAATTAAATAATTATTGATAAAAATTAATAAATTGATTATACATTATTAAATATTAAACATTTTAGTAATTAGATAATTATGATAATTAATGTTATTAAATTGTATATAAATATATAGATATATATTAATGTATATAAATATGATTTATATATTAAAAAAATATTTATGCACTTTACATTAAATATTCACATATTTATTGAATAATGGTTTTTATAATTAAAAAATATTATGAATTAAAAATATTGACTAATTGCATAGTACTAAACATATAATTGAATGTCATTGGATTTTTCAATTTGACATAGATCAAATTTATGCTATATTGATTTCACATATACATAATTAATGTATTTTTATATACAATGAACATGCATAAAACTTATCCATTTTTTCAATATTTTTTAAGTGTACTTATTCTTAATTTATTCAATATCACTCATTTTTAATATATATGAATTCGCTTAAAATTTGATATTCATTAATAATATCAAAAATATATTTGTAAAAAAAATATTTATAAATAAATATATTTATAAATGTACATTTATTATATTTATAAAACTATATATTTATAATTATAAATAAATAAATATTTTTTAAAAAATTATAAATAAAATTATAAATAAATAATTTTATATATTTAGATAATTATTAAATTTATAATAAATTTACTTAAATAATGAATATATTTACTATATTTATATTTATATATATTTATTATATATATATATAATTATATAAATATATATAATGATATAAGTATTATTTTTTAAAAATATTTCTATAATTATAAATAAATAATTATAAAATTATAATAAATATATTTACTATATTTATATTTATATTTATTTATTAACTATATATAAATATTTACAATTTTTTATTTATAATTATAATTATAAATCATTTAACAGCACTTAAGGAATAAGCACTGATAAAAGTACTCTTTATCAGAGCTTTTTTTAGTATTGATAAAGGTAGGTATTTATGAGCGCTATAAGTTTATCATTGATAAATATTGATTTTATTAGTGTTTTTTAGCACTGATTAGGACCTACCTTTATCGGGACTAAAAAACATTGATAAAGACTACTTTTATCAGTACTTAAGTAATAAGTGTTGATAAAAGGACTCTTTATCAATGCTTTTTTATAAGTACTTATAAAAGTGTCCCAGTCTAATTAAAAAGTCTTAACCATTTGTGAACCCACCGTGATATCAGAATCTTTCTGCAGAAGCCACCCGCTGTTGGTGTTCCTCCTCGGTGAATCAAATCTTGGATCACACCACTCGATTGCCTCCAGTTTCTCGAACATCTCATACAAAATCCGATGTTCAATTTCATTTTGGGTTTACAAAGAGGATCTTCGATTTTCTTCTACCTAGTGAGGCAGTCCTTATAATTTTCTTTGTGTATTTTTTGTTTTATTTTTTATTTCTTCTTCGACAATGTCGTTATTTGTGGTCTGGTGATTGTATACTATGGAGGTAGGCCTTTTGATTTTCTCAGTTTCTAGTTTTGATTCAACTCTTGATCTCTCATGGAGAGTTTATTGTTTCTGGAATCGATGGTGACACATAGAGTCACATGGAGTTTATTTGGTTGTTTTATTTTGTTTACATTTCCCAAATTGATCACCCAAAGTTATAAACATCCCATAAATTCCATGAATTCCATGAGTCACCTATAAAACACTTCCCTCACATACATGGATTGGGAAATAAATATCCCATGAATTCCATGAGTCGCCTATAAACTAAGGAAAATGTCAACTCACTAATCATCAACATTTAAACATTGTTCATTGTTAATGTAGAAAATTATTATCAGTGTTCAACTCTTTAAACTCTAAATATTATGTCATCTACATTGATAAACACTTTCAATCTATCCATAAAATTATTTTTTATGTAATGATTATGATCAATTCCTCTTTTTTTAAATTAATTTTTCTTTAATAATTCATCTAACCATCAACACCAAGATCTTATTTATTGTTTCAATTCATGCATCACCTTTGTCAATTTACAAACATTATTCTCATATTAAATAATAATAAAACTATCTGTTTTTTTGATGTAATTCATATTCATGTAATCCATTAGTAAATGCTAATTTTACATCTAGTTGGAGTACCTTGAATTTTCTTGGGATGGGTCGGTGTGGTGATATGACATCCCAATAGTATTGAGATGTTTTTAAATATTGATATACCATAAATTTTAAATTTAATAATTTTTTAGGTTTCTACATCACTTGTTCTATTACATTTTTATATCTTGTAGTTGATTGAATGATAATTTATTATTCCTATTTATCATATTTGAGTTTCTTATTACTCCTTAATTTACTATATTATATTTTCATTTGTTTATGGGGTTTAAGAAAGATTTGATGTGGATTAATTATTTTCTTAAATTCAATTACCCATTTTCTTCAACATACTGAAATTCTTTGAAACAATCAAATGTTGAGTTTCCCTTACTAGAATTGTCTATAACCTTCACTTTTGATAATGAATATATTATGTGTATTTATTTATATGTTGTATAAAATTAATATTTTATAAACCCAAAAGGATGGATATGAGTCGAAAATAGATGCATGCTAATCTTTTGACAAAAGAATATAAATATGGAGTTAAAGAGTTCATCAAGTTTGCAAGAGAGCATATAGATGACCCTTCTAAAATTCTTTATCTGTTTTTATGTTGTTCTTATTCAAGACAAATTAGTTTGGAAGAGTAAAAAGAATATTGATGTCTATTTGTATCCATTGATCAATGGATCCTAAACAAGGATTGGTTGTGCATCACTGACAAAGATAATAACAAAACTAAGGATGCACTTCACTACTGTTGGTTAACTACCGCTTAGCATAGCATATGACCTGAACTTACTACCTGGTGTCCGCACGATGCTCTCATCCCACACAAAGAGATAAAAAAACTAATTAGATTCTTAAACATAGAGATGGTGGTGAGCATGTGTGGGATGAGATCATCATGGGTACGTCATCTTGGAAACTTTGTGAGTGATGCACAACCAATACTTGTTTTGGATCCATTGATCAATGGAGCCAAATAGACTTCAATATCATTAATTGTCTCATGATTTCCTAACATCTATATAGTATTCTAAACCATAATAAGGTGCACATAAAATCCTTAGTTTTTTTATTAGCTTATATATGGACCAAAGAAACCATTTGAAAATATGTAAAGGTAATGTTATGATATACTTTCTATATTTTACCAAAAAATTATATAATGAAACATTGATTTAATTTTCATTATTCCTTGTAGAGTTTTTTTATTTTAGAAGATTTTTTTCTATGTTTCATGCCTTTGCAGGAAAATAAATGATGTTATCTCTGATCAATCACAGAGTTAATTTTGATTTTTTTCACATTAAAATAATTTTCCATAGAATTGATATATTTTTTCATATTCATGTTCAATTTATTTATTTTTAGTATTACTCACATAATAATTTTTTTCTTATACATGTGAATTATTTTGTTCGAGTTGGGGTGCTCTGTCCAACTTTTATACTTCTTCTCCCTCAAAACCTTTTCACCCCTATAGTGTTTAATTTATCACTTTCTTTCAATTTCTCTCCAATTCCTTTAGAGGAAGAGAAATGATGCTACCTCTGCTCAATTATAGAGGTAATCTTGATGTTTTCACAGTAAAATCATTGTCCATAAAATTAATGTATTGTTTCATATTTATGTTTAATTTATTTCTTTTTAGTATTACTCACATAATAATGGTTTTCTTATACAGGTGTATTCTTTTGTTTGATTTGGGGTGCTCTATCCAACTTTCATGCTTCTTCTCCCTCAAAACCTTTTCACCCCTACAGTGTTGCATTTATCACTTTTTTTCAAGTTATCTCCACTTCCTTTGTTGAAAGAGCAACGATGTTGCCTCTGCTCAATCACAGAGGTAATATTGATGTTTTCACAGTAAAATCATTGTCTATAGAATTAATATTTTGTTTAATATTTATATTTTATTTATTTATTTTTAGTATTACTCACATAATAATTATTTTATTATACAGGTGGATTGTTTTGTTCTATTTGGGGTGCTCTATCCAATTTTCATTCTTCTTCTCCCTTAAAACCTTTTCACACCTACAACATTGCATTTATCACTTTCTTTCAATTTCTCTCCACTTTCTTTGTAGGAAGAGAAACGATGTTGTCTCTACTCAATCACAGAGGTAATATTTATGTTTTTCATATTAAAATCATTTTCTATAGAATTAATGTATTATTTCATATTTATGTTTAATTTATTTTGTTTTAGTATTACTCACATAATAATTTTTTTATTATATAGATGGATTATTTTTTTATTTCATGTGGTTTTTTAGAAGCCACTCCTGCAGTGTTGATAGTTCAACAAAGAAAGTCAATAGAAATCATGGTAACATTGACAGTTAGGATTGTTTTGAGACTTTGGGGTGTGTAGGAATCGGTCACACCTCAATCCAACACACGATGTGACCAGTATGACTCCAATTAATTATTTTTATTTTAAATTGACATTAATTTTAGTAAAAAAGACAACTGACTCAATGTGTCTGTTATCAGTTTAAAATTGGCATTTGACTTTAAAAAGTTTCACTCACTAAAAACTGAGCGAACACACTTGGATTTTCTTGATAATTTAGGGAATTTATTCAAAAATAATTTATGAATTGTAGGAATCAATCTCACATCAAACCAATACATGATGTGATCCGTATGAGTCAAAGCTCACATTTCAAGTTTAAAATTACATTTTAGTAAAAAAGAAAAGTTATGTACTCAAAATTGATCAAACACATTCATATTGTTTTGATAATTTAGGAAAACAATCCACAAGTGATTTGTAATGTTTATGAATTAGACACACCTCAATCCAATGCACGTACAGTGTGACCTATATGACTCTAAGTGCGTCTTTATTTAAAATTGACATCAATTTTAGTAAAAAAACAAACTGAACTTCTCAAAACTGAACAAACACATTTAGATTGTTCTGATACTTTAGGAAAACAATCCATAAGTTATTTGATACGTGCATGAATTATACACACCTTAATTTGACTCACGGTGTGACCAGTATGACTCCAAGTGTGTGTTTTTATTTAAAATTGACATCAATTTTAGTAAAAAGGACAACTGACCTACTCAAAACCAAGAAAACGAATTCAAATTGTTTAAATAATTTATTAAAATGATCTATAATCCATTTGTGATGTGTAGGAATCAGTTGTACCTCAATCTGATTCACAATGTGATCGGTATGAGTCAAAGTTCATATTTCAATTTTAAAATGACATTTTAGTAAAAAATACAAGTGATGTACTCAAAACCAAGAAAACACATTAATATTGTTTTTATACTTTAGTAAAAAAATCCATAAGTCATTTGGGATGTGTAAGAATCAATTGCACCTTAATATGATGCATGTTATGACTAGTATGACTCAAAGTGTGTATTTTTATTTAAAATTTTCATCAATTATAGTAAAATGGACAACTATCCTTATCAAAATTGAGTAAACAAATTATGATTATTTTGATACTTTACAAAAACTATACATAAGTCATTTTTTACATGTAGAAATCTGTCACACCTCAATCTGATATCCGATGTGCCCAGTATCACTCAAAGTGTCAGTTATGAGTTTAAAATCGACATTTTAGTTCAAAAAGTGTCACTTAGTAAAAACCTATTGAACTTTATTGTATTTTATTGATAATTTTGGACAAGGATTTATAAGTTATTTTTGACTTGTAAGAATCTGTTTTACATCAAACCGATACATGATGTGATCAGAATGAGTCAAAAGTATGTGTTTCCAGTTTAAAATGAATTTTTTTTTTAAAAGAAAACAGACATACTCAAAACCAAGAAAACACATTCATATTGTTTTAATACTTTAGTACGATGATCCAAAAGTCATTTGAGACATGTTGGAATCATCCGCACCACAATCTGATGCATGATGTGACTATTTTGACTCCAAGTGTGCCTTTTTATTTAAAATTGATATCAATTTTAGTAAAATTAACACTTTATGTTAATTTATTTCTTTATATTATTACTAACATATGAATTTCTTTCTTATATAGGTGCATTATTTTTATCAAGTAGGGGAAGTTTTTTCAACAATAGCATGATTCGGGTCAGGATTAAAAGATAAAGAAACATTGATGTTTTTGAATGTATGTAATAATTTTTATTTATGTAATTGTATAACCTAATGTTTGAAATGTCTATAATATAGTATTTTTTTATTGTATTTGTGTTGTAAGTTTCATTTTATTTAAATCCTATATCGGGACTTGTTTTTTTATTTCTGATGTGTTTTTGGTTATGTGGTGCTCCATTACAGCACACTACAGAATGTCCCTTTATTAGCGCTTTTCTGAGCACTCATAAATTTTTCCTTTAGAGGTGCTAAAAAAATCACTGATAAATGGTTCCTTTATCACCATTTATGAAAGCATTGATAAAGGTTCCATTTATAAGAATTTTTTATCACTAATAAAGGACCCCTTTATAAGTTCTTTTTCAGCATTGATAAAAGTCCAGGGCTTTTAACCTCGTTCATGTAGTCAACGCTTTTCTAGTGCTGGTAAAGGCCATTTATAGCATTGTTAGAGGCCAGTTTTGTAGTAGTGAATACACATATTTCATGGAGGGACCTAACCCTATAGGATCTCAAAGAGGGGGGAGTACCACTATGTAGGTAGATAAATTTTTCCCTATAGTGTTAAAAGTATTAATAACCCTACCTATATAGGGAATATAGGGAACTCATACCCTGGTGTAGCAGGGGAGTACTGAGTAAAATCTATTCAATAGCCTAATGAACTCATGCCTTGGTGTGATAGGGTAGTAATAGCCGCTATATATCTCTAATAGCATGGTTAACTCATGCTCTTGTTCTAAAGGTGAGTAATAACACCAGTATCTCTATGATAGAATGGAGATCCTATGCTCTAGTGTAATAGGGGAGTACATACCCCAGAATCTATTTTAGGATCCCACTTGATCACAACCATTGTCAAGCATCACCTGAATGACCATCACACTCATAATATCTTTCATCTTATCTTAAAATCCAATATAAAGTTCAATATCATGTTCTACATGAAAAAAATACTCAGGATAGGCCACTCGTGGTCCAAAATATGAGTCAAAACGAAGGATATATGAGAGTTAGAAGATTTATATAGGAGTACATGGTGTGTGTGGGGTCTGCACTGTAACACCTCAAGATTCCATGGTACGCTTCTCTTTGAATAATACAGTAGCGTGTGTTGTACGCAACTTCGAGTTCTAAGACACACCACAACCAATCAAACTAGCCGTTATGAATAGTAATACCTACTTTTTGAAATTTTATAAATTTTATCTTTCAAAATGGGATTCATTTTTGGATTCGGAATATCAAATTTATCCTAGGGTGAAATTTTGGAACTTTTCAGATAACTTTTATATTTTGATGAATAGTGAAAATTACTAAATTTTAATTAAAAACAAATTTTTTAATCAAAATAATTAATAGTAATAAATTATACCATTGAGTGGTTTTAAATTATAATTAGAATATAATTTTACAATTTTATCCAATGGTGTTCATTAGAATTAATTTCACTTTGAAATTGGACATAAACAATTGTCAATCTTTTGATTGATATTGTTTCTTAAAAACACGCTATTTGTTTTGACAATGGGAAATAATTATAAAATTAATTAATTCAACTTATATGTTTTGAATTTTGTAAAATATACATTATTTTTGAATTAGGAATATCAAATATATCTTAGGGTTAATTTTTGGTATTTTTCTGAAAAACTCCAATTTTTGATGAATAGTGAAACCACTAAGTGGTAGTTAAAAAACTAATTTTCGTTTAAATGAAACTTTACCACTTCTGTGATTTGATTTTCAAAAATCCAACATACATGTTTTTCATTATTAAGTAAAATTTGGTTCAATGGGATGAAAATAATTTTTGTTGAATAGTAACTTTTAAGTTTTATTAATCACGATTAAAGGTAATTAGTGAAATTTAAGGTAAAAATGATATTATAAAAATATGAAATTATCTTGAAACTTGTCCTACCCTTATTGTATGAGTCATGGCCAACTAATAAAATCCATGGGTCAACTTGGGGACCCCATGGAGCCACTTGGGTAAGGAAATGACATTAATAACTTTTTATTTAAAGTAAAAATAAAATTGTCACAAACATGTGTTGTTTTACTAAAACAAATATTACATGGGGTTATATAAGGTAACTTTTTGACTATAAATATTAATTGTAAAGCTAAAAAAATTTACTAAATCATGATTTTTTTTTATAATTTTTAGACATTAAATAAATTAAATTTTTTATGACACCATGATGATGCAGCGATTACCTCATTAATTAACGATTTAAATAAAATGAAAAGATAATGTAAAATCTAAGACTTACACTTGTCAAAAACCTATTGGATGAGTAGATCTAGAACCCTTATCACCTTATCCTCGAAATATATAATTGTGGGACCTTTAAAAATCCGAAACTCATTATATAATAATGTAACATTTCATGACTTTCCAAGAGTAGCCCTCCTCTCCTATTATAAAAGGCCCCTACCTCTACCACCTTATTCACACCATCAAAGCCATTTGGCTCAGCCAAACTCTGAAAAAATACTCTCTAAACTTCCCTATATTACTCTTAGAAGCCTCACTTTGGGTAGATGTCTTCCCAATGAATCCTTTGGCTCAAATCAATAAGAGTTACCCGATTTTTAGGTAATGTCTTCTCTTATGTTCTTTTGTTTTATTTTGCTTCTCCAACCCCTTAAACTCTTTTTATTACTTTATTTTGTAACAACACCAATATCTTAAATATACTAGTATTTTTTTATGAGAAGTATTTTATTTACACTTACACACACCTTTGTCTAATGGTTAAAGAACATAATGTTTCTGTGGGTGACGAATTACTGCCTCATGAAATGATGATTGTTCAATCTTATTTTAACACCTCTCATGGTGGAAATTAAGATGTAACTATATTTATATATGATATATATTATGTCTATGTTTTCATTATACTTCTGTATTTTTCATTTATGGCATACCTTTATGATTTTCATTATGGGTAAACGCGATAATTTCATTTTAGGAAGTACGGACTATCGCCCCTTCAAAGTGATTTGAATCGTTAATGCCATATGTGGGACATGTAAAGGATGGATTAAATGATATTATATATGATATTATACTAGAATTATAATACACCTTTATATCATTTTGATTTCATTCCATTAAATACGAAATAGAAATTAAAGTAGCGTTCATGCGTACGTACGGCTTGTCGTCTCCATGAACGGTGCATTTCATTTCTTACCTCTAAATGTTACGTAATATTATGAATGAATGTATATACTGGATATATATGATATATATGATATCTAAATCATGAATATAATTCTGGATATAATGGATATTTTACCACATGAACAACTTGTAATTTTAAGAAGTTTATTTTTGACTCAAGTACCAAAGATCGACAAAACGACCGGTATTAACTTAAATAATAACATAATGTTAATAACATGGTAATAAGTGATATAAAAGGAATAATAAACTTGAAAAAGGTTCTTAAGAAATTATAAATTAACTCTAGTTTATTATTCAGGAGATTAAAGAATGATCGAGTCAAGTCGGACACGAGGTAAGGGACTTCGTCTCAATCTCCTTTCATTGAGGCATATTTTATTTTATACACAACTTTCTTTTATACGGTGTATAAACCCATTTTACTTTTACATTCATTCAAAAGGAATCATTTTTATACGAAGAGTTTTACTAAATGACAAAAGGGAATGTTTTTTTGTCATACGTATGCGGCGACAACGACTTCTCTGCCGCCGTGACTATTATTTGAGTTTCGGCTTCCTCTACAAGCCATAACTTTTTTTAAATGAAAAATAAAGTTTTAATTTTATTTTATTTTGGTATTGAAAATAGTTTTATTATATCAATGTGTTGTATTGATATCTTGTGATTGAAATGTGGAAATGTTATGTTTCCTTTATGCATGTTTTATGTGATACGATTATGTTATGGGTTATGATATGTTTAAACCTGTTCATATGAGGAATGCATTGGACTTAATAAGTGACGGGTGGAGCCCACTATAGATTCTAGATGCATCAGTAGGTCTCATGAGACAAACTAGTGTCTTGGTACGAGGCCTTGAAAAAATCTTATTTATAGTCTTGGCACGAGGCCTTGGCTACGTGGTTATAATAGTCTGTAATTATGCATTTCATCATTATGAAAGTGGTTATTGATATTGCATGTGAATATTAGACGAGTAGAATATCCATGTGAATAAGTAAATGGAATTATTTCATTTTATTTTTTCCATATTATGTTGAAGTTCAAGTTTAAAAGGCTTTTGTTTTAGTTATACATTTCCTTAAATGTTTATGTTTATATATGAAAGTTTTCGATCTTAAATGTTTATGTTTATTTATGAAAGTTTCCACTGTATTATTATCCTTACTGAGCATCTTAGCTCACCCCTTTCTATGTTTTAATTTTCCAGGATGTGAAGAAGTATTTTATGAATGAACCGCAGTGATAGTATGAGGGGATATGAAGACAAGATGTTGTTGTAGTTTTGTTTTACTTTATGATGTAATGTAAGACTTATGAATATATCTAGTGTTTCCAAGGCTACTAAACTAATCGGTCTTTCAAGAGTTGATCTTTTCTAATCATGACAATGTTATGTAATAATGCACCGACTCTGGGTAACTAGGGTCGGGGCGTTACAGTTGGTATTAGAGGCAGTTTAGTACTAACCTTGGAAGCTAGATTTAGATAAACTCTGATTAGAGCACATAGCCCTAAGATAGACTTTGAGGATTAGTATAGAAGAACTTCCTAGAATTTTGGTATTATAGAGATTTTGTAAGTTTTCCGAGCAATACATCCATGTCTGAATATGAGCAAGTAGAGGCGGCTCTGGCACAGATGTACCTAGGGGTAAAACCCGAAAACATCGCTTTGAGCTAGACTCGAACGGGAACTAGTGCACGACAACGGGTCTTGCTGCACTCTTGGTTACGACACTCCCGGGGGATACGCTTAGGATAATTCTCATTTTCTTTACAAACCATTATGAATGTTTTATGAGTATATAATTCCTCAAAGAAAACATTTTTATGATTATGGATTATATCCATAAACTGTTCAATTTATGTTAAGTGTTTTACAAATATGGAATTATGTATTTTGATTCATAAAATGATCTAGTTTATGCCATTGTTTAGAAATGGCGCCTAGTGGAAGGAATGGAAACTGTATCAATGCACGCACTCCATGTAGGGATTTCGCTCCTGCTCAAGATAATTATAATGGAGTTGGTGATACAACTGGTTCTGATCATCTTATCACCATATTGGGACAACTCACTTTGGTTATGAATAATAACCTTACCCGTATGGAGCACCCTGATCTGCAGCATGGAGGATCAATGTTAGATCGCTTCACGAGGAAGAAACCACCAACATTCAATGGGAATACAAATCCCTTAGTAGCTGAGCAATGGATAAATTCCCTAGAGAAAATATTCATGAATTGGGGAGTAATGAAAGGGAAAAAGTTATCATGGCAGTTTACCGCCTCACTGGAGATGCTGATCAATGGTGGTCATTGATTCAAAATACAAAGGAAGATGAAGAAGTATCATGTATGTAATGGAGAGAGTTTAAAGAGAATTTATTAGAAAAATATTTTCCTCATGACCATCGAGCGGATATGGAAAGACAATTTTTGAGTCTGAGGAAAAAGGAGGACGAGAATGTTGCAAAGTATGAGTCTAACATTACAAGGTTAGCGAGGCATGCTGCAGATTATATACATAACCCAAGAAGTAAGATTGATCATTTCTTTGATGGGTTAAAACCGTTTCTTCGTCGAGCCTTAGTCTCACAATCTTTCTCGTCGTACGAAGATATTGTCTCATGTGCTATCAAGACAGAAAAGGAATTCTCTAAATATTATGAAAATAAAGTAAAGCAAGAGAAGAAGAGGATGGTGGAACAAGAGACAGATAAAGGGAAAACGAGAAAGAAGTATTTTACATTATGTGATAATTGTGGGAAGAATAACCCCGGTACTTGCCTAAAAGGAATGGGAGTTTGTTATAAATGTGGAGAAAAAGGTCACCAGGATCGTGATTGCAAGGGAAAGAAAGAGGCTATCAATGTTGAATGCTACAATTGTAGGGAAATGGGTAATTATGAAAATGAATGTCCTAAGCGTCAAAGAAACTTACCTCAGAAAAGGCCAAGGGATCAAGGTCAATCTTATACTGTTACTACAGTTGAAGTGGAATAATTAATGTATTGGTGCTTTTGGACTCAAGGATTATATTATGGTTATAAGAATAATGTGATATATATATGGATTGTACTACAGTACTTGTTGTTTTCATTAAGGTTTTAATATGATGAAGGTAATCATATTTTTAGTATGTGACAATAATAGAAACTTTACTTTGTTTGTGGAATCTGATGTTACAATTGATTTTGGAATTTAGAGACCTTTTAGAGAAAGTCTGGACAAAGGTATTTTGGATAACTATAAAGGTTAGAATGGATTGAGTTGAACTTTGGATAGTATTGTTTAAGGTTAAAACATTTTTGAATATTATTTTTGTAATATTATAATACTATAGTTTTAGGAAAAGGACAACCTTCAGGTTGGAGGATAACCCGTCGCGTCGGACAAAGCTGCAGGAATCGAACCCACAACCATAGTGTGAAAGGCCTTTATTACCTACCACTAGCCTACAGGAAGTCCCTGGTTATTAAAAAATAGTTTTCCTAATCTAAATGGTATGTGTTAATATTTGGAACCTTGTACGATTAGGATAAATATAATATTTTTGAGTTCTATTGTCTTTTTTAGTGAAAGATGAGTTTGTGGTAGAAATTAGTTGAAGGTTGAAACTCTACTTGTCAAGTATATATATATATATATATACCTCTCTCTTATTATATGAATAAATTAATTCTTAAACTTTAGTAAATGGATATTAAAAAAATGTGTTATTCTAATACCTTATGTTTTGTTGAACTGGTGATATTTTAAATAACCATAGATTGATGGCTTTGAGGCCCTCAATTTTACACTTGTTTGTGATTGATGACCTCAATCAATCCCTGCAAATATTTACGTTTTTCCTCCAATTATATGTCTCTAATTTCCACCAATGTTCTCCTAATCGAGATCATAATTTGGTGGTGACTTTTTCATTTCTCTTTCCCTCTTATTAAGGCTAAATTTTATTTACCTTATTTCCGATGTGGGTTTTCCACAAAGGTATTTTCTATTTTCAACCTTTTATTTTCGAAGAACATTTTCAAATTTTGAGGATTCAATTTAATGAAGGAGGGTATAATGTAACACCCCAATATTTCACGGTACGCTTCTCTTTGAATAATACAGTAGCGTGTGTTGTACGCAACTTCGAGTTCTAACACACACCAAAACCAATCAAACTAGCAGTTATGAATATTAATACCTACCTTTTGAAATTTTATAAATTTTATCTTTCAAAATGGAATTAATTTTTGGATTCGGAATATCAAATTTATCCTAGGGTGAAATTTTGGAACTTTTCGGATAACTTTTATATTTTGATGAATAGTGAAAATTACTAAATTTTAATTAAAAACAACTTTTTTAATCAAAATAATTGATAGTGATAAATTATAACATTGAGTGGTTTTAAAGTATAATTAGAATATAATTTTACCATTTTATCTAATGGTGGTCATTAGAATTAATTTTACTTTGAAATTGGACATAAACAATTGTCAATCTTTTGATTGATATTGTTTCTTAAAAACACGCTATTTGTTTTGACAATGGAAATTAATTATAAAATTAATTAATTCAACTTATATGTTTTTAATTTTTTAAAATATACATCATTTTTGAATTAGGAATATCAAATATATCTTAGGGTTAATTTTTGGTATTTTTCTGAAAAAATTCAATTTTTGATGAATAGTGAAACCACTAAGTGGTAGTTAAAAAACTAATTTTTCGTTTAAATAAAACTTTACCACTTCTGTGATTTGATTTTCAAAAATCCTACATACATGGTTGTCATTAGGAAGTAAAATTTGGTTCAATGGGATAAAAATAATTTTTGGTGAATAGTAACTTTTAAGTTTTATTAATCACGATTAAAGGTAATTAGTGAAATTTAAAGTAAAAATGATATTATAAAAATATGAAAATATCTTGACACTTGTCCTAACCTTATTGGATGAGTCATGTCCGACCAAGACAATCCATGGGTCAACTTGGGGACCCCATGGAGCCACTTGGGTAAGGAAATTACATTAATAACTTTTTATTTAAAGTAAAAATAAAATTGTCACAAACATGTGTTGTTTTACTAAAAAAATTATTATATGGATAAGGTAACTTTTCGACTATAAATATTAATTGGAAAGATAAAAATATTTCCTACATCATGATATTTTTTTTATAATTTTTAGACATTAAATAAATTAATTTTTTTATGATGCCATGATGATGCAGCGATTACCTCATTAATTAACAATTTAAATAAAATGAAAAGAAATGTAAAATCTAAGACTTACACTTGTCAAAAACCTATTGGATGAGTAGATCTCGAACCCTTATCACCTTATCCTCAAAATATATTATTTTGGGACCTTTAAAAATCCGAAACTCATTATATAATAATGTAACATTTCATTACTTTCCAAGAGTGCCCCTCCTCTCCTCTAATAAAAGGCCCCCACCTCTACCACCTTATTCACACCATCAAAGCCATTTGGATCGGCCAACCTCTACCCAAATACTCTCTAAACTTACCTCTCTTACTCCTAGAAGCCTCACTTTGGGTAGAAGTCTTCCCAAGGAATCCTTTGGCTCAAATCAAAAAGAGTTACCCGATTTTTAGGTAATGTCTTCTCTTATGTTCTTTTGTTTTATTTTGATTCTCCAACCCCTTAAACTCTTTTTATTCCTTTATTTTATAATAACACCAGTATCTTCAATATACTAGTATGTTTTTATGAGAATTATTTGATTTAAACTTACACACACCTTCTTCTAATGGTTAAATAACATACTGTTTCTGTGGGTGGTGAATTACTGCCTCATGAAATGATGATTGTTCAATATTCTTTTAACACCTCTCATGGTGGCCATTAATATGTAACTATATTTATATATTATATATATTATGTTTATGTTTTCCTTATGCTTCTGTATTTTTCATTTATGGCATAACTTTATGATTTCCATTATGGGTAAACGCGATAATTTCATTTTAGAAAGTGCGGACTACCGCCCCCTCATAGAGATTTGAATCGTTAATGTCATATGTGGGACATGTAAAGGATGGAGTAAATGATATTATATATGATATTATACTAGAATTATAATACACCTTTATATCATTATGATTTCATTACATTAAATACTAAATATAAATGAAAGTAGCGTCCATGCGTACGTATGGCTTACAGTCTCCATGAACGGTGCATTTCATTTCTTACCTCTAAATGTTACCTAATATTATGAATAAATGTATATACTGAATATATATTATATATATGATATCTACATGATGAATATAATTCTAGATATAATGGATATTTTACCACATGAACAACTTGTAATTATAAGAAGTTTATTTTTGACTCAAGTACCAAAGATCGACAAAACGACCGTTATTAACTTAAATAATTACATAATGTTCATAACATGGTAATAAGTGATATAAAATGAATAATAAACTTGAAAAAGGTTATTAAGAAATTATAAATTAACTCTAGTTTATTATTCAGGATATTAAATAACGATCGAGTCAAGTCGGACACGAGGTAAGGGACTTCGTCTCAATCTCCTTTCATTGAGGCATATTTTATTTTATACACAACTTTCTTTTATACGGTGTATAAACCCATTTGACTTTTACATTTATTCAAAAGGAATAATTTTTATACGAAGTGTTTTACTAAACAACAAAAGGGAATGTTTTTTTTGTCGTACGTATGCAGTGACAATGATTTCTCCGCCGTCGTGACCATTATTTGAGTTTCATCTTCCTCTACAAGCCATAACTTTTTTTAAATTAAAAATAAAGTTTTACTTTTCTTTTATTTTGTTATTGAAAACGGTTTTATTATATCGATGTGTTGTATTGAAATATTGTGATTGAAATGTGTAAATGTTATGTTTCCTTTATGCATGCTTTATTTGATACGATTATGTTATGGTTTATGATATGTTTAAATCTGTTCATATGAGGAATGCATTGGACTTAATAAGTGACGGGTGGAGCCCGCTATAGCTCCTCGATGCATCGGTAGGTCTCATGAGACAATCTAGTGTCTTGGAATGAGTCCTTGACAAAATATTATTTGTAGTCTTGGCACAAGGCCTTGGCTATGTGGTTATGATAGTCTGGCATTATGCATTCCATCATTATGAAAGTGGTTATTGATATTGCATGTGAATATTAGACTAGTAGAATATCCATGTGAATAAGTAAATGGCATTATTTCATTTTATTTTTTCCATATTATGCTGAAGTTCAAGTTTAAAAGGATTTTGTTTTAGTTATACATTGCCTAAATGTTTATTTTTATTTATGAAAGTTTCCGCTCTTAAATGTTTATGTTTATTTATGAAATTTTCTGATGTATTGTTATCCTTACTGAGCATCTGAGCTCACCCCTTTCTATGTTTTATTTTTCCAGGATGTGAAGAAGTATTTTATGAATGAACTGCAGTGATAGTATGAGGGGATATGAAGACAATATGTTTTTGTAGTTTTTTTTTAATTTATGATGTAATGTAAGACTTATGAATATATCTAGTGTTTCCAAGGCTACTAAACTAATCGGTCTTTCGAGACTTTATCTTTTGTGATCATGTCAATGTTACATAATAATGCACCGACTCTGGGTAACTGGGGTCGGGGCGTTACACACTAAGCATGTGATCTCAATCCTCTTCATGGATTTTTTCACCCTGGACAAATATTATGAATCCATTTCTCTTTACACAGTGTGCCCACTAAGATACATGGAATTTATGATCACCTAGAGTCTCGGTCGTGTATCTCAACCCATGCACATTTATTCTTTCTCATGCCCATGTACTCTGGTACATAGCGTGTCCATACACACAAGGCTCTATGAGTATGTAGAGGGAACATGGCTTGGCCACCTGGGTAGGGTCACAAGTTTTTTAGACCCCCCAACATAGAATCTAATATTTAAATTCACCCTAAACCCCAGCCCCACAATAAGAGGGATACATGTCATGTGTTCTTCTGAGATACATGGTGCGTAGTTGGGATTTTAGCAAAAACTCGCATTTTTCCACCATATTTATAGATCCATGATCATTTCTATGAATCATATCCATTAATTTCTAAAAATCGAAGTTAAATACCATAAAATTTCATTTTTTAGCCTTTGATGGTTGGAAAATGGAATCTAACAATCCATTCGAAGTCCGCATCACCTCCACCGCTCATAGAGCCCCGTGTCATCACCCGCAGTGCCTCATGTAATCTCCCCTCACTGCTCCAAATCCAAGATCCATGAATCATCACCCGTAATTCATCCCAATATTCCCAAAAACACTAATCTATGTATCCTTCTCTAAACCACCATGAATCTGGGGGGTTCAATTGTGCTTGAACCCACCCTAACAATGTCAAATTACAACCCTATAGTACAATGATGAAGAACATGGAGAAAAATTGGGGAAAGGCACAAGAAAAAAGTGAAAACATTTTTGTCTAATATTTCCTAGAAAACGATCATAGATCAGATAAAATGAGGTTATAACTTGGAATAAATCAAGAAATAAATGAATTAAATCATTTAACTCATCTACAGAGCTCATGTGAAGAACATGAGGTCGTAGAATCAAAGGAAGATAATAAATAAATTATCAATATTTTAATCAAAAGGGTGGAGTCCATAATTTATGAGACCTTCATTTAAAAAGGATCTATCATTTGTGAATAAATCATTTTCCAGTGAAGGATAAGACCTACTACATCCTCCTCCTCTCAATCCACCTCGATCTGATTATCATTCATTGTTAGATTCAGATACACCAATAAGGAATGATCTGAACCTCCTCTTAGATCTCTCAAGGGTTATGTGGCTAACCCTTGTAAAATCATCATAATAGGGTATTTATAGAGGATTTTATTTAAGTCATTTAATTAAATAAATAAATAAATTATTTATTTATTTTAATTAAACTTACCCGCCAACAGCTACTTCAACTGGACATCTGGTACCAACCAACATTAGGTCGCACCTATGGTAAACCATATATCTCATACTCAACCATGACCTCAAATTTTCAATCCAAGGCTCCATTCATAAGTTATTCTATTAATCCCAAAAAAACTGCACATGTGTGATATTAATATCTTTATTATTTTTATAATATCAATTTCAAGCTCATGAGGCCTCAGAATCTCATGTTGTCTCAATACCTGATTATGAAAATATTACTTAAAAATGTTCAAGTCTTCCAAGAAAAAAATAGTGTTAATATATTATCCCCCCCCCCCTTTAAGGATTTTTGTCCTCAAAAAGCACAACCTAAACATAAAGGTGATGATACTGAGCCTACATCTAACTCTCCCACTCCTAGGATATCTCCTAAATGATTCCATACTTCCACAACACACAAACCAATGGAATGGTCCATCCTCACAGAATCCAATCCTAACAATCCTTGATACCTAATGGGTAATTAGTGAAGGTGGCTCCATCCTTGATATCTAGCTTACCCCAATCAATAACATGTGTAGTATCATGCATGTGTCTCCTCATTTGTGACACTTGGAAGATGTCATGCATGTTCTCCAATTTTGGGGGTAATTATGGGTGGTATGAAACCTCACCAACCCTCTATAAGACCTTTAAAGGCCCGATGAACCTCAGGGATAGCTTTCCTCCCCATCTAAACCTCCACAAACCTCATTATGGGGAGACTCCCATGAAAACATGATCTCCTTGCTCAAACTAAAAAGGCTTATGATGTCAATCTATGTAATATTTATATTAGATATGGGTTATCCTCATACTCTCATGGATAATTGGAACTTTCTCCATCATCACCAACATGATCTATGACCCAACTAGAGGTGTATTTCCAATCTAAGTCCAGTACAAGGGAGACCTTCAGGGTCTCTCATAAAAAGCCTAGAAAGGTTTCATATAAATCATAGAGTAATAGATGTTATTATAAGAAAAATATACCAATGGAAATTGATCCTATAAAAACTGGTTGAAGTCCAAAACACATGATCTCATAATATCCTCCAACACCTATATAGTGTGCTCAGTTTTACCAACCATTTGGGAGTAAAATTCCATAATCATTTTCAACTAGATCCCAAATGTATCATGAATTCCTCTCTATAACCAGGATATAAACCACACATCTTGGTTGGATATAATCATTGAGGGTACCTCATGGAGCAAGACAATATCTCACACATACAACTATCCAAAACTCTCCATTGAACTCTAGTCCTTGATGTAAAGGAAGTGTTTCCTCTTCATAAGTTGGTCAAAAATCACCCATATGGTATCATGGACTCACTCTATTCATGTAATTCATATCAAAAATTCCATTGGTATTCCATCCCATTTCAAATCTGAGATCTTAAGAGACTATTTCAAACCTTCTAAAATGTGGTTCTCAGCCTTCATCAATTAACAGGTGACACATTTTGAGATGAACTCAACAACACTCCACCTCATATCATCCAATACTGAAATTTACATCTAAAGGAGAAATGTGAAACTCCTTCACTACCTCCCAATGCATTGTGATCAGAACAATTGTCCATCCATACAAAAGGATAGTGTGTTCCCATCCTTCAGAAAATCCATCTGGTGAATCTTCTAAAGATATATCTTCACAGATAACCTCACAATCAATGTATCCCAATTGAGCCTCCCTAACACATCATATAATCATAGGATTCAAAACCATAAAATAAATATAAGGTGTGCTAATCTCCTCCACTAGGTTCAGCTACAAATAATCCCACTGCTCAAATTCCTCCTCCACCAAACAATAATAATACTTCCTACTAAGGGAATATTTCACCACATTTCCCTTCCCAGGGGTAAAGACTGTCTCGAAGTCATAATCCTTCAGGAACACCAACCAACACATCTATCTCAGGTTCATATCTCTATGCACAAATATGTACATGAGATTCTTTTGGTATGAGTAAATAATAAAGTTCTCTCCCAGAAGATAGTGTCTCTACATCTTTATAGGGAAGACTGCCACTGCCAACTCAGGGTTATGATTCATGTAGTTATGCTTGTGGGATATCAACTACCTCAACCTATATGAAATCACTACCTACCTCTACTTCAACATGTAGTTTATCCCATCTCCATAGGCATCACAATACATTATATACTTCATACCTTCCTCTGGTAGTCTTAAAAAAAGATAACTAGTCATCCTTAGCCTCAACTCCTTAAAGGATCTCTAAAACTACTTAGTTAAGGTAAACGGATTCCCTTTCCATGTCAGAGCAGTCAAAGGGTATTTAATAATTTTTTCATGAACCTCTTGTATTACCCCATAAAGATAATAAAACTTTTCACCTATAACATGCTCTTGGGTGGCTCCCAAGAAAGAAGTTCATCAATTTTCACTCGGTCCATAGCTAATCCATGCTTATAAATTACATTCCATAGAAAGTGAACCTCATGGATCAAAAACTGGAACTTTAAGAGATTAGAATAAAGTTGGAGCTCGAGGAGAAAATATAGGACTATCCTCAACTATTATTCATTATCCTCATCTAACATAGAGTAGATGAGTATGTCATCAATTAAGACAGCTACAAATCAGTCCAAGTATGGCTGGAAGATTTAGTTCATCAAATCCATAAACATAATAGGGGTATTTTTCACACTAAAAGGCTTCACTAGGAAATCATAGTGTCCATAATGATATCGGAATTCCATATTCAGTATATTGTCCTTCTGAACCATCAATTGGTATTAGTCGAACCTGAGATCAATAACTCGCACCTCAAAATTGATCAAAGAGGTTGTCAATCCTTGAAAAGGGGTACTTTCTATTTATCATGGCCTCATTCAAGTGATGATAATAAATAAAAATTTGTAAGATTCTGTACAAATTTTTCATGAATAAAACTGAAGTTACCTAAGGGAAAACATCGAGTTTGTCAAAACTCTTATCTTGAAGGTCCTCCAACTGCACCCTCATCTCCCAGAGCTCAATAGGGGACATCTGATATGACACAAAAGATATTATCATAGTCTTAGGGTGTAATTCAATGTAGTAGTCCATATCCCACCTTGAAGGTAGTCATGGAACATTATTGGGGAAGAAATCTATAAATTCATCCACTACCGAAGGAATCTATATTCTTGAAGATCCCATTGCACCAAGGGATAAACTCTCCAATTAATGGGTGATGGGTTTCATACTCCTACATGAAAGGCCCACTCATTCCACCATGAGATATATCTCTCCTACAAAGGATAATCTCATCCCATCTGTCTGAATAAATTTGACCAATCAGCAATGATAATCAATCTGGACTCAAAACATGGATAACTAATCCACACACAAAATAACTCCATAAGGTTTCATTTTTATGAACAATAGGTCCCAAATGAAAATCTATCCACCAATATATAACTTTCACTATTGGAATATAAGTAATATCAAATAATCACTCCATGTGGGAACTTCTAGTCATAGCTTTTGGGATAAGGTATCAACTAGAAGCTCCAACTCTTGCACTAGGAATAAGAAGATAAAGGAATGACTCACACTTGTTTCTAATAATACTAAGGTGATAGTATAATAAACATATATCATACCTTATATCATCTCATGTGTATCCTAGTCATAGCTTTCTACAGCATGAAACCACCCACAGTCCCGACCACTAGCTGCCTAACCATGACATGGGCCACATGGTCATGGTGGTGGTGGTGGTAGGAGCCCCTAACATCTCCCTCAACCAATTTATCCTCCCTTCAGAGTTTCTCATACTTCTATACTAGCACCCCCCCACCTGACGGCCACCCTAGCCACATCTGGGAGATCCTTGATCATGGAATTGCCTCTATAATGGAGGTTCACCCACTATTTGTCAGTCCTTCTCAGCATGACGGGTTGGGAAATCATGAACCAAGTGACCACGCTCATCTCAAGCATAACATCACCCCTATCCAGGATAAATATATCCTCGGTACAATCCCTGAGCCACAAACCCATGAATATGAGTTCAATAATGATTCCTCTGCTGAGATCTTCACATTTGACCCCTACTACCTACTACAAATGACTCAGACACATGTTACCCACTACAAACTCCAACTGCCTGATTCCCCTCTTCTAGGAATCTATCAATCGCCATAGACCACTCTATAAATCCATCATAAGTGGGTAGATTTAAGGAGACCACATTTTCTCAAATGTCTCTATGAATACCCTACTCTTCCTCACCCAAAAGAATCCATCTCAAACCATATCGATGGAGTAACACATAAGGTTAGTGAACCTCACGGTATACTCAGCTACTATCATGTTACACTGCCATAGATCAAGAATCTCTTGGATATAAAATGAGAAAAATCACGATGGGTAATAATCCTCATGATATAGCTACTATCAGTTGGACCATGAGAGTGTCATCTCGTCATGGGTCTGAGTAACTAAAATCCACCAATGCCCAGCTGCTCTATGGAAAAGACTAGTTTCAAATGAAACTATCTGATCTTTTGGATCAAACCACTAACATAGTACAATCCTATATTGCCTGGGGATCTAGATCTCTATGAAACCTTGGTAGTCTTTGATGTTGAAACTCATTGATTATGCTAAGCTTTCATGTATCCTCGATCTGAACTATCGATACTAACTATTATTGGATAGGTGTGGGTACTGCTACTTTCCCACCTAGAGGAAACACATCATGGGATGTCTCCTAAACTAATTCCTTATCACTCATAAGATCTTCATCATGATATAGAATTAGTAACCTGGCTGGATATCTTTTTGGAATCATCCTGAAATTAATCAAGATGTACCACAGTCAGATGATCATATATGTATGGGGGGTTTACTCAAGAAGGATATTCAATGGTCTCAATCCTATATGATTCATTTACCATTGTTCTCTGTAACCAATATCTTTGTAGGTCAAGTCAAAAATCAGGTAGTTAGATTCCTGGTGTATGGATATGTTTCTACCATAACAACATTGGGTTACCTGGCCTAAAATCTATACTTGAGACACGCTGAAATGGTTTCCCTAAGTTCCCAACCAAACCTCATAAGAGGAAAATATACCGAACACTATACCAAGGTCGAACCACCTATGATACCACTCTATAATAACCTGATTTATTGAGGCACACATAGCCCATGGAAGTAAAATCCATCACAACCCTAAGCCCATATTCAATAGACTAGGGGCTGGAGACAAGAATTGATAAGGAATAACTATAATGGGAGGCCTTTACCAAATGAACATGTATGAATTAACCCAACCATATCCATGAAATAGTGGAGAGGAATATAAATTAAATATTGTAACATATAGTGATAAACCATGCATGTAATAACCTCTAGGGAAATAACATAGTACAACATAATAAAACAAAATTTTAATGGTGAAAATACACACCCAATCAGAAATGAATTCCCAACCTAACAACAAATGGAAATAATGGAAGCTGAGAGAGCCATGATCCTGATTTCAAATCCTAACCATCGTATGCAATCAATGAACCTAGTTATCACTATGATTCATCATAATCACCATTGATATGTATTTCATCTGTATAAGACATGACACGTATGGGAAAATCCCATGAAGGGGTGAGTATATGCATACCCGGTAGAACGCACTGAACTGGAAGGGGGTGATAGAGTGATACAATAGTAGTTAACTCAACCCAAAAAAAGAGGTAAATGAAAACCCATCAGATACATACATATATATATATATATATATATATTCTCATTAATAATCCCAAATGAGAGAGAAATGGGATCTCCATCTCATAGCCCAGCCGAAGTTTATGAGTAATACTATAGCTCCAGAAGTCTACCACTAATGCCCAGGATCAAACAAAACCTCACCCGAATTTGTGTTGAGGGGGCCGCACCTCGCAACTATGCACCGCAGCCAAGGGATCACACATCTCCCATGGAATAATTTCACCATGCCAAAGCTCAAAGATAGGGGAGTACCACTATGTAGGTAGATAACTCATACCTTGTAGTATTATGGGGATTACTAAACCTACCTGCATAATAAATATAGGGAACCCACACCCTGGTGATACAAGGGAGTACTAACCTCAATGTCTCTCTGATATCCTGAGGAATCTGCACCCTAGTGTGATCAAGGAGTACTAACCCTAAAATCTCTCTGATAACATGGGGAACCCATGACCTATTGTGATAGGGGAGTACTAACCCCATCATTTCTCTAATAGAATGGAAGTTCGCACCCTAGTGTAGAAGGGGATTATAGTCCCTAGTATCTATCTAATGGTATTTTCTAATCACTCCCATCATCATGCATCTCTTGAATAATAATCACACTTGGAACACCTCGCCTCATATCTCAAAATTCATAAAGAAGGCCACTATCACATTCTATATGAAAAAAAATCATCATATCCTAATCACAGGCCAAAATACGTGTCAAAATGAAGGAGATGCAAGAGGTATAAGATTCATATAGGAGTACACAATGTGTATGGGGTCTACACAACATGTGGACCCACTCCTATATCTGGACGAGTTCTCCTAGAACATTTTTCGGGAAACCATGTCTCTATAAATGGTGTGCCCTATGGGATATGCATGTGTATAACTACTCAAATTCTCAGTTTTTCATCTCAACCCGTGCTTGTGTATTCCTACTCATTCCCATGTACTCTAGTACATGGAATTTCCGTCCACGTGAGGCCCTAGTCACGTGAAGTTGCCACATGACTTGACCACCTGGGTAAGTTAACAGGGCATGTAGGCCTAGATACATGGTGTGTGATATTTTACTTTGCCCAAAACCCTAACATCATACCTAGGGGGATTCATGTCATGTGTTCTTAAGGGATACACAGTGTGTAGTTATGATTTTCATAGAAACTCGCATTATCCCACATGATTTCTAGATCCGAAATTCTCTCCACAAATCATTCCCATTGACCACCAAAAATTATAGGTAACCAACTTATACTATCATTTTTCATCCTCTTATGCTCAAAAAATGGAATCCAGTGATCCGCTCAAAGTCATCATCGCCTTTGTTGCCTATATCGCCTCATGTTGTCGCTCATCACTACTCCGGATCCAACATCCATAAAGTATCAACCAAAATCCATCCTAATCTACTAGAAAAACACTGATCCATTCACTATTTTCTAAACTACCATGAATCTAGGGGTACAATCATGCTCGAACTTTCCCCAAAAATGTCAAAATGTGACCCCATAGTCTAGTAGCAAAAAACACAAAGAACTAGTGGGGGAATGACATAAGAAAAAAGGTTTAAATGTCTTTTTCCAATATTTCTAGTCCAATAATCATATATCGATCGAACCGGGGTAAGAACATGGCATAAATCAAGAAATAAATGAATTAAATCATTTTACTCATCCACGAGGCTCATACAAAGAATGTGAGGTCACAAAATCAAAAGTAGATAATAAATAAATGCTCAATATTTTAATAAAAATGGAAAAAACACAATTTATGAGCCTTAGCTGGAAAAAGAATCGATATCAGGTAAATAAGTTTCTTTCTAGTGAAGGAGAAGACCCACTACGTCTGTTGTCTCTCGATCCACCTTGGTCTAATTTATGTTCGTCTTCTGATTCTGATTTTCCAATGAGGAACGCTTTGAATATTCTATCATATATCCTAAGGGTTATGCATAAAACCCTTATAAAATCATTAGAATAGGTTATTTATAGAGGATATTAATTAGTTCATCCAATTAAACAAATAAATTATTTATTTATTTATTTAAATTAAACATATCCTCCAACGGCTGCCTCAATCGAACGTTTAGCGTCAACCAATCTTAGGTCCCACTTAGGGTAAACCCTGCATTCCAGAATCAACTGTGGCCTCAGATTTTTTATTTGAGGGTCTATTTAGGATTTATTACATTAATCCCAAAAAACCACACATGTGTGTTATTAATATATTTAATATTTTTATAATATCATTGTCGGTCTCACTGGGTCTCATAATCTCCCCTCATCTCAGCACTTGGCTCCAAAAATATTCCATAAAATATTTTAAAGTGTTGAAAGGAAAAAATAGGGTCACTACACAAATTCCCCTATCTACATCATGTACTGTGCCAATGTGTACTTAGGTCTACACCGCTTCCCCAAGTAATCTCCCACACCGCAACCTCCATCGTTGCCTTTGTCATCGGCTATAAATGGCTTGGAAACCTCCCTGAGGGAGGCTTCTAGGGTTTGATCCCTAGTCATATGTAGAATTACAAGGTGAATTAGCTACTCAAGAAAGCCTCCAACTACAATATTTGATATAATTAATATTTTTATTAATTTTTAATATATTTTTTAATTTATTAATTTTTATTATAAATCGATTTTGTAATTTTTAATTTATTATAACGTTAATACACTATTTCACAATATTTATTTTAATATTAATACATTTATTAATAAAACATTTATTATAATATTAATACATTTATTATAACATTTATATATTTCTCATAACATTATAATATTGATACATTATTAATGCATATATTATAATATTAATAATACATCTATCATAATATTAATGAATTTATTATAATACTAATACATATATTAATACATTTATAAAAATTTTAATATATTTATTAATAAATTTATCGTAACATTAATACATTTAATATAATTAACATCATTTATTTTTTTCATTTTTAATATTTATTCATTTTTATTATAAAACAGTTTTTTAATTTTCATTTTATTATAATATGAATACATTTATTAATAATATTTATTATAATATTAATATATTTATCATAATATTAATAAATTTATTATAATATTAATATATTTACTATTATTTAAAAAAATAAAAATACTTTTAATATAGTTAATATTATTCATTCATTTTTAATATTTATTCATTTTTATTATAAATTCATTTTATAATTTTTAATACTTTTATATAATTAGAAATTTATTGTCATTTTTAAATGTAATTTTAATTTTTTAATATTTTCTAGTGTTTATCAACACTGGAGTTAGTGCTGATAAATCTATTCTTTGTTAGGGGTTGACATGACATGTGACTAGTGACACAAGCATGATGCAGGCTTCTCATTTGAGCTTTCAAGTCATATCCTTCAAGGGCCTTTGGACCACATTCATCTGGGCCTTCAAGCCATCAATAAATTAGGCCTCTAGGCTATAAAAATATAATAAAATAAGTCCAATGAGTGTCTTTCATTCCTTATGGGGAGGGATGATTATTGACCTACAAGGATGTATGGGTGTGTGTTGTTTTCAGTTTGTAATCCTCTCTGCCTAATATAGATAAAATCCACTTTATCAGAACTTATTAGTTAGTGTCAATGAATATAGATCTTTATCAGTGCTTTTTTAGCATTGATAAATCCAAGAATTTATCATTACTAACTTTAGCATTGAAAAAAAGGCTTATTTATCAGTACTATTTTTTAGTGGTGATAAAGGATACTTTTATCAATGGTTTTTTTTGCTAGTATGAATAAATTCTTTCCCTATTTTAAAAATAACCCCATGTGTCACCCTACTCCACCTCACCATTTAAGTTTTCACAGAACCCTAACATTATTTCCACCCTTGTAGATTTTTTTTGGACAAATTAGACCTTATAACCTAAGGTATGTTATTTGTTACCTGTTTTTAAGGATCTATTAACTAATCTTGCATAGTTTTTCATGATTTTTGGTTGTTCTTATCATCTATATCATGGTCCATGTAAATTGTTAAATATTCATATGTATGTAAATTTATATATGGACAAAAGGATTAATTTGATCCCTATTTTGATTTTTCTTATCATAATCATTAGTGAATGCACACAAACACATATAAATGTGTGTGTGTGTTTTATTTTTATATATAAAAACATATTTTTATATATGTTTTTGTTTATGTATGTTTGTATATTTATATCTCTTGTGTGTGAGTATGTGTAAATTTATATATTTTTTATATTAATATTAGTTTATATTATATTTAAAATTTATTTTTATTTCTATTAATATTTATTATAGACTACAATTATATACCCTTGGAATATCATACATTTATATACCTAATAAAATTAATATCCACCTCCATGACTCTCATATCAATATCCTCTAACTCAACTTAAACCAAGGACTCCCCTTAAGTGAACAACTTTATGACACAATTCATAATAAAAATAGTTAGGTTAAAACATACCAACCATAACTTTATTTTTATAACAATACATTATCATTCAAACCCAAGCCATCCTAGAATAATAATACATCATGTTCACAAAAAAACATAAAAAATACTTTAATTACGAACATAATTTTATGATTCATTATTCTATATTCAATAACCATTATTTATATATAAAAACCCCATTTTAACCTACTTTAACTAATTCCTAAATCAAAATATCATTAAGTAGTCCTTTATTACTTTATTATCACATTAACTCATTAGAAATGATATTTTTAGCAAGAAATCATCACTTTAATTCCTTATACTTCCATAATAAAAAGCATCACAAACTCAAAGCTAATGATTTATGTTCATTTGATATATTTAACCCTTATACACTTGTAGTTTCATTAAATGATATATTTATTACAATTCCTAATTGAAACCAAAACACTCAAAACATCAATAAATTAAACCAACACAATTCATTAAAATTCCTTCACTCGTGAAATTAATTTATGTATTAGTGAAAAATATTTTAATAAATCAATTTAATATCAAAAAATAAATTTCAACCATCACATTAACATTATTTATTTCAAAAATAATGATTACATTAAATTCAAAAGTTACTTTATAATTTTCCTCATTATACCATCACATTGTACATGAAATTATATAATTTCAATGCTGAAGCACATTTATAAATATTACACTTCACATACCATTTTATGAAAAATAATATTATAATGTTACAACTAATTTTTCATGTCACTTAACTCACATTAATAATTAAATCATTAGTGCAACACATAATTCATATCAAATCACTAAATTAAATACCAATGAGTGCATTAATAACCTACCTTGCACTAGGAAAACAACCCACACCAAGAGAGAAAAATTAATTTTGTTTAAAACACACGGAATCCAAAATATCACCAAAATAGTAGAAAATAAGAAAAATTAGAAGATGAAAATGAAAAAACCATGATGACTTTACATAAAATGACTAGGTTCTGAATTCTATTACTAATACGAATCCAAAACTACCAATAGATCATGATTTCACAAAGAAATGAAGAAGAAATCACTGCATGAATGTAGAGAGAGAAAGAGACAGAATAAAGGGGAATAAGTTCATAGGAACCTCCCTTGGTAATTCAACATCCATGAGAATATATATAATGAAATTAAGAATTTGAAATATAACATAAGAAAATTGGTAAGTGTTTGATGATCATATATACCATGATACACTACAATTAAGTAAAATTAAAATATTTTGTAATGTATTATAAAACATAGGATTTATATATTTACACACAAATATGTTTATGCACACACAATTATATATTTATAGACAAATATTAATTATTTACATATCTATATATACATATAAATATTATAAAAAATTATATTTATATATACCAATTTTATTATATGTATAAATTTTAAAATGTATTATAAAATATAGGCTTTATATGTTATTTTTTATACTTTATACATGTATGTATTATAATTTATAATTATATTTTTAAAATTTATGCTTTATACAATTTAAACACGTAAAAAATGATACATTATATGCATACCTTTTATGTATTTATTTATTTATTTGTAAAATATGAATATTATTGAACCAAATAAGATGAATATAAATCAAAAATGGATGGACACCAATCGTATGAAAATGTATTATAGGGATGGAGTTAAAGAGTTTATCAAGTTTACAAAAAAGCATGAAAATAGATCTTCTCAAATAATTTGTCCATGTATGTTGTTGTTATTTGTGACATATTTGTCTGCATAAGTTGGAATAACACTTGTTTTTTCATGAAATAGATTGAAGTTATAAACTTTGTATTAAGCATGAGGAAGAATTTGAAGTATCTATTGAATGGGATAAAACTATGTTTTATGGGTCATATGATGTGATTACAGTTGTAAATGATTATGTAGACCATATTAACCAAATGAAAACAATAGTTAAAGTTGACCTCCACAATTTTCCAAATCTATTTGAGAAGTCAAAGGGCTATGAAAAGATACCATTGTATGTCAGTTTTACTAAATATACAACATTTTTAGTCAGACTAAAGTTATATAATTTGAAAGATAGAAATGGATGGAGTGATTACATCTTTAGAAAAATAATTTCTATCTTTAATGATATGTTACTAGAAGATAATGATCTTCCTTGTTGAACATATAATTCTAAAATATTGTTATGCTCAATGGGTATGATCTCTAAAATAATAAATGTATGTCCAAATGACTAAATTATTTCACAATAACCATGAAACCCTTAAAAAATTTTCCATGTGTGGTGTGACTCAATACAATAATGATGAATCAAGTCATTTGAAAGTTTTATAGAACTTTCTAATCATTAAGAGGTTTATAAAACTATGTGGATGTTAAGAGACTGCAATATAATTAACATTGCATGAAAATAAAAGAAATCAATATAGGAAACTTTATCACCCAAAAGGATCTCCTTAGTGTAGGAAAATTGATCATGAGTATCTTGAATTTGGAAATGAGTCAAGTTACCTTCATCTTTCACTATTTATAGATGGAATGAATCCTTTTTCTATACAATGTTAAGCTCATAGTATATTCTTGGTTGTGTTGGTAAATTATAACTTTCCACAATGGTTATGCATTAATCAAAAGTGAATTATGTTCTCTCTTATTATATTAGGATCAAAACAACTTGATAATGATATTGATGTTTATTTTTATCTATTGATCAAATATCTAAAATTAATGTGGCATATGGTTTTTATATTTTATAATTCTCATGAAATTGAAGTGTTTGTATTGAGAGCCATGTTTTTGGGGATGATAAATGAATTTCTATATTGTGTAAATTTTTAAGGATATAAAATTAATAGAATGTTAGGGTGTCCCATTTTTAAAGATGGTACACGCTCAATTAGGTTAAACCATTCCTTGGAGAGAGTGTTTCTAGGAAATCATAAATTTTTACTTGGGTGACATAAATACAGATATTGGACAATAATATTTGATGGGAATTTAGAATAAGGTACATAAATTTCTCCATTAATAGGTGATGAATAGTTTGAAAAATTAAAGGATATTGTTTCCATTTTTTGATAAAACCTTTTTGAAAAAAAAATTATGAAAATGAGTAATAAAAAGATATCAATTTTTTTTAAATACCGTATTGGAATTGTTTATACATAAAACATTTTCTTAATTCCACTCACATGAAAAATATATGTGTGTAATGGTGTCATTGGAATGTTGTTAAAAGCACCTGGAAAAATGAAGATGGTATTAAGGCTATATTTGAAATGATTTACAAAGGGATGAGGGAAGAGTTGGTGATAGTGAAGGGTAAAATACAAATTTTTCTTCCTCTAACATATTATAATATTTTAAAAAAGAGGTATTTTTTCACAAAAACCTCTCCACTAGTGCCCCTATTGGGCCAACAATGAAGATAGGGAGTGACCCCCAAATAATAACTATAATAATACATAGTTTGGTAATTAGTAATGATGGTATATAATTCACAAAAATGGGAGGCATTACCCTCTTTATATAAATTTAAGGATAATAGACAAGATAAAATACACCAATCAAATCCATTCATAAATAAAGAAGCAATACCAATACAAAAATGTAATTTCATACAAATTATAAATAACTAAAAATACCAAAATAAATCCTAGGAAGTGACTAAAATCTCCAAAAGCGCCTGAACAACCACTCTAAGCTATTAATTCCCAACTCGATCACTAATCATCCCCTACAGATTTGAAAAATAGTATATGTATATATATATATAGTAATGACCCAACCAATTGGGACCCACCTAGATAGAAGAGGGTTAAACCATCACAACCCCAATCCCATCTCTAATAGGCCAAATTCTGGAAACAAGTGTCGATAAGGAATAATGTAAATAGGAGGCCTTTTCCTAGTGTACCTGTATGCACGCACCCAACCATATCCATGCAATAGTGCATAGGAATAATAAAAAAGATAGTGAAATCTAAAGTAAACCATGCATGCAATACCTCTTGGGAATACATTAGAGTAAGAAAAAATACAACCAAGGTGTAAAAGGGAAAAATACATGCCTAACCAGAAATGAAGCCCCAACCTTATAATAATTGGAATCAAAAATAGCTGAGAGATCCTGAATCCTGGTCTCAAAGACCGACCACCATACGTGGCCTATAAAATATAGTATCACTATGAACCATCAATTTCACTACTGAACTTTCCATCATCTATATAATACATGACATGTGTAGTAAAATCCCATGCATGGGTGAGTATATACATACCCAGTAGGATGCCCCAAAAACTAAAAAGGTAGAAATAGAGAGATATGATAGAAGTAATCATCCCAACCCAAAGTAAAAGGTAAATGAAACCCCAACATTATATATATATATATATATATATTCTCATAAATAAACCCATAAGATAGAGAAAATGGGTCTCCATCTCATAGCCTAGCCTAAAACAATGAGTCTACATGTAGCTTCAAAGGTCCAACAATGATGCCCAACATCTCATGTGTCTATCTGAAGAAGTCATAAGGAGGACCCACACCTCTCCACTATTTATCATCACAAGGGTGTGTGATATACAATATAAATAGGACTCATAACCTACTATCTTAAGTGGATTCCACTCAGTAGATAGAGGACTCACACCCTGGTGCGATAGGGAAATTCCACTCAGTATCTCGGTAGATGATCCTCTCCCTAGTGCTTCATGGAGATCCCACTCTATGAATATAGATAGAGGAACCTCTCCCTAGTTTGTTTGGGTGGTGTCACTTAGTGGGTAGAGGACATGTTCCCTAATACATCATGGGGGTGCCACTTAGTGGGTAGAGGACCCATGCCCTAGTAATTTAGGGGTACTAATCATTGGGTATAGGACATGTTCCCTAGTACATTAGGGGGTGATACACAACCTGTGTAAGGGGTATGGGGAACCCACGCCCTGGTTCGATAGGGGGTTTCCAACCCTGAACTCTCTTTATAATGATCTTTCTTGATCAATTCTATCACCAAGTGTTTCCAAAAGAATTATTATTCCCAGTACATTCTATGTCATGTCTCAAAATCCATTAAAAAATACCATCGCATTCTATGTGGAAAAATATTTAGGATAGGCTACTCATAGTCCAAAATTCAAGTCCAAATGAAGGAGATACAAGAGGAAGAAATTCTAGAGGTGACTACATGGCGTGTATGGGGCCCACATAGTGTGTGGTCCCACCTCACTACCTGTATGTGTGATCCTATGAACACATATTGGAAAACATATCACCATACACTTCATGTACGGGGTCCACAAGGCATGTCCCATCCACTCGGGACTTGCTCATGTGCTCCTAGTTGTTCTCGGGTTCTTTGGGTTATGCCTATGTTATTGGCTATGTACCTGGTCGAGCCCAGATACCAACATGCTTCCATGTACTCTTGGAGTACATGGAATGTTCTCCCACATAGGATCCTAGGTTTGTGCTAGTTTTAACATGGATTGGCCACCTAAGGAGGTCTACTTGGCATGATATCCTTATCTTCACTGAAACCCTCTCCATTATAGTTGGATGATGCTACACGGTGTGTGTGTGTGTGTGTGTGTTTTAACTACACATTTTGTATTCATGTTTTCTATAAAAACTCAATTTCTCCACACAGTTCTCTAGATATAGTCTCTCCATTATGACTTCCACTCTTTGACCACTTGAAATCCACCAAAATTGAAGGTAACAGTGTCTTCCATCAATTTCCTATCCTCCGGTAAACAAAAAATCAGAATCTAGCCACCTATATGATTCCTGTAATGCCACCTAATGTATATATCATTACCTTCCATAACCACTCCAGATCCTAGATCCATGTAGGCCTTACCTGCATCCTAAAAATTGTCCCGATCCATCTAAAAAACATCATCTTGTTCATCATTCACCATCCCACCATGAATCCGGGGGTTCTATCGCACTCGAACCCGCCTCAAAAATGTCAAATTGTGATCCTGAGGGCCAATGGCTCAGAACAAAAATAATATATGGGGGAGAGGCATAAGAATGAAGGTTCAATGGTATTTTTCCAAGAATTCTTGGCCAAATATCATAAATCAGGGATATCCTGGGTGAAAATAATGACATATCAATAATAACTAATATAAACAAATTAAACGGTCTCATACGAAGGGAGGATAAATACAGATCAAAAGCAAATAAAAATACCCATGATCAATATTTTAATCAAAATGGATAAATACATAATTGAATATCTCTACCTCAAATATGGATCAATCATTGGTGAATAATGTGTTCACCAATGATGGAGAAGACCTGATGATTTTCTACCTCTCGAACCATGTTGATCCAATCATTGTTTTTCATCCTATGTAAATCCACCAATGAAAAACTATAACCTCCTCCTCTTAGATCTATCAAGGTTTATGTGTATCACCCTTTAAAATTGTCATAACAAAGTATTTATAGAGGTAGGTTTATGTTAGATTTATAAAATTCATTCATTCATTCATTCATGTAGCACACCAACCAATGGTTTCCTTATCCAAACATCCATCACTGACCAACCTTACATCATGCCTAGGGTAAAACCCATATTCTATAATCAAACATGGTCTCATATTTTCAATCTAAGGATCCACTTGGGAGATAATCTATTATTTATAAAAAAATTGAGCTTGTGTAATATTAATATATTTAATATTTTTATAATATTGATTTTAGGCTCATAAATCCTCATAATCTTGCACTTTCTTAGCACCTGGATCTGAAAATATTCCTTAATATATTTTTAAGTCTTAAGAGGAAAAAATGGGCATTGCATTATCCCCCATTCAAGGATTTTTGTCCTAAAAAGAACAATTTAAAAAAAAGTGTGGATAAAAAACCCACATGTGGCTCTCTCGCTCCAAGGATATCACCTACACAATTTTATACAGTCATATCACATGAACTAAAATAATAGTTTGTCCTCACATTATCCTCTCCTGTCGATCCTTGATCACCATCACGTACTCTGTGAAGGTGGATCCATCCTCAATGTTCAACTCAACCCAGTCAATAATGTGCATAGGAAATGCACGTATCTCCTCGGATATGACACATGGAAGATGCCATGCACTTGGTCCAACTATAGGGGAATATTTATATAGTAAGAAACCTTTCCAACCCTCTATAGGATCTTAAATATCCCAATAAACCTTGAGGATAGCTTTCCTCCCAGGCCAAACCTCTACAATCCTCATCATGGGGAGACACTTAGGAAAATTTGGTATCCCTAATAAAACTATATAATGTCTCATATTTTTTCCATGTAAAGTTTTGAAATATTTATATAGTAATATTTTATAATCCAGGAGCTGATATGGAGTGAGATTCTGAGGCCCAATGAGCCTAAAATTCATATTTTAAAAATATTAAATATGTTAATATCACGCATGTGCAGTTTTCCTTAAAAAGTGTAATTACTCTATAATAGAGCCTTATATTAGAAATATAAGGCCTCCATTGAATCCATATCATGGGTTTTACCATAGGTGTGATATAAACTTGGATCACATTGGATGCTTGGGTTGGGCGCGTTCATGGGAGAATTTTTAAATAAATTAATTAAATTTATTTATTTATTTTATTAGTTTTCCATGACTTGAGTTTCCTATAAATATACCACTATGACATAATATTATCATTATCTGTATAAATTTGTACATCTATAGTATCCATTAGATTAGATCTTGGAAAATGCAACAGATCCCAATCAATAACCAAGGATCATCTTCGCAAATGCAGCTTGTGGATCTTACCAATGACAGCAACGTACAATCATTATTTGGAAGTGATTGATCCCAATAAAGGTATGGAATTTTTTTTTATTCATCCCATTTATCTATCCCATGTTGAATTTAGATCAATTCTATAGGCAAGGATTGATTCATGCATCAATGGCTGATTTATTTTACAGTTGATTTATTTTTTCATTGTTTATTTTTCCTCTTTATTCCTCTATTCTACAACAATGGATCATGGAAAAAAAATTATGAGTTTTTTTCCTCATATATATGTTTTATGTATTTCTCCCCCATTTATTTTCATGTCCATCATGGGCAATTTATTTTTCCTGTGGTTCGACGAATACCGAATATTGATAGTTGTGCAACCATTCTTCAGCTTAACAAATCAATACTGCAGGTGTAGTTCATGATCGAGGGTGAGATCGAGGTGAAAAATGGAGCATTATTGGAGGTGAAGTAGGATAATATTGATGGATTCTATTTTCCTGGTGGATTCATGATAAAAATTCGGTGTGGTGACGATTCGGCTCTACGGACTGATTTCCGAGCGAATCAAGGCTCAGTTTCCGATGAACAGTGACTGCAACGGTTAGCTAACTTTATATCCATGTTTCCCAGTGAGATTTATGATGTAAGTGAAAAATATTGATGATGTGTGAAGTATCCATGGGATCTAGAAAATATCATGGTACACAGTGTTTAATATGGCGTTAGACTCTATGTGGGGCCATGGCTATGATGTTAGGGTTTTCATGGAAGAGATAATGATCACATGCCATATGGTTCATACCACACATTGTGTGACATATGACTAGAGTCATTACATGTATCTTAGAGGATATACAGGCATGGTTTAAGTACATAGAATAATCCATGTACTCATATATATCCATGGTACACTGGCTGAGTCGTGTAATCAAACACGGCTAGGTGTACACGAGAATAAATTGAGGTACATTGGAATGGATAGAGAGACATGGGTATGGACAAAAGAAGTTTTTTATTTAGATGTAAATGCCATGTAATTCATAATAGATGGCTTGTATCCCTTCATCTCTTCATTATATACTATCTTTAGTTGAGTGTTATACCTTAATCCTTTCCTGCGAGGCTACAATGTGTCATTATGTACTCAAAAAGGATCGTGATCTTCTTTATGGGTTCTGTATTGGATAGATTTTCGTGCACCCCCCCCCCCCCTATGGTACCAGGGTGGGATCCTCTATCATTATTAGGTGGGGTTAATGGTATCAGCATGACCAAAATACACAATGCATTGATCCCCTATCTAGCCAGTAGATCCAATAGGGTTTATAGTATCCCCCAATAGCCTTGGGTGTGATCCCCTATCTGGATTATGAGATATTTTTAAATATAGTTAGTACTTATTGGTAGGGTCCTAATGATCATGACCTCTTAGATGAGTGTCACTAATGATATCATGGCTCATAGAGTGATTACTCTAGTAATGATTGTTACCTTGAATCCTTGAGTAGTATCTAGTGGCTAGCAGTATTGGTCGAGACCACTTGATGTCGATTGTCTATTATAAGTATATCTAGGTTTTTTATCACTATATTATTTTTATGAGAGGACTAATCTTGATCCATTATTCTTAGTTATTTCAAGGTGTCCTACTAGGTATTGTTATACTCACACATTCATAGGTTATGCCCGCACATGTTGTGTCTTATGAAAATGATGTCCCTTTTGATGGTGTCCTAAGAAGATAGGGAGTAGGGAGAGAATAGTTGGGATAGACATACTAAGGTGTTTTTTGGGTTATTGAATTTGATAGTGGTCCTCTCCTTCTAATAATTTTGGAATCTATATAGTTTTTTTGGCTTGTATTTGGCCTATTTTATCACTTTTAGTAATTTTTTCACACTCTGGTGTGGGATAGAAGTATTTAATGAATTTATGGTACCATTATTTTTTACTTTCTTATAATTTTATGGTCTTGGAGACATATTTGTGTGTCTATGTAGGTATATTAGGATGATTCTTACCATGTATGAGTTATACCCACTCAGCACTGGTTTCTATCACATGGACTATTGGAGGTGGTCTTACGGTAGTCACACTCACCTTATCACTAGACAGGACAACCCCAGTGGTCTGAGTCATAATATATTGGTATCAATGGAGTCAGTTTTGGATTTATAGAAATAGTGTTAAAGTGTTTTGAGTTTATATTTTAGTCTAGGGACTCCAGTGTTGGTGTGGCGACTGGCGTATCCATTCACCAGAACTCTAATAACCTTATTGTTGGCTTAATACATGTGGAAAATATTTATAGGGAAAAAACAATGGTACATGCATCATATAGGAATGGTTTTTGGTTTCCATTTCCTTATTGAGTCAACTCCCCAGATATACTCTTTGACCATGGTATATCTTGTTTATTTTAGGATGCCAGTATAAAGATAGCCAGTTGGGATTCCAAAACATGATAGTGAGGATGATCCACTGAGTGAAGAGGCTTTAGTATAGGGACCATTCCTGGAGGTGGTACCTCCAAATTTTTTTCTATTCATGACACCACCCATTGAGAAGTAGTTAGCACTGATAGTACTAGATGAAGATATATGTAGGATAAGTACATTTCATGAGTTCCAGTGGCAGCAACCTCCTAGGTTTTGAGGCAAGCCAAAACTCTAGGTGGCTAAGGACTATCTAGATGCATTAACCTGATTTTTCCTCTTCATGAGGATGCCTATATATCAGATATAATTCCTCATAGATATTCTTCTTTATGGTACTATTGGGTGATAATGGAGTCTCGTGACTCACTCACATGATGAGACAGCTCTCTCCAAGTTAGACTTTAAGTGTCTCTTTGAGGAGTATTTTTATCCATCTAAGTTGTAATCAGTATGAATAAAGGATATTCTACATCTACAATGTGTTAAGTGTGACTATTGAAGAGTATTCATTAAGGTTTACTGATCTCTCATGATACTCTCTGAATATGGTTCAAGATCTGTTCTTTAGGTAATAGACCTTTAAGAAGGACTTACATCAAGATATCAGGTCTTATATGATATCTATTTTCATTAAAACCTATACTAGAGTACTCAAGTGGTATTTTTTTATAGAGATATTATTATATGAGTATATGCTGATAGTGGGTACTAGTGGTGGGACCCTAGGAGAAAATACCTTGATAGTTGGTAGATGACATAAGTATTAGGTATTTGGGAATACAAGACACTTTAGGAGGTTATCTTATGATTGAGGATCATATGTTTTAAGTTATCAATATTTATTGAGTTAGCTAATTGAGATTTGGTGATTCTCATTCAATGGTTAAGGAAATCTTGTATGGGATTTCCCATCTCAACTTATAACTGACAAAGAGATAGTCAAGGGACCACCAAGGCAGAGGTAGAGATAGGAGCAAGGAGGTGTATAGGGTGAAGAATGTTGTAGAGGGGAAGGTGTAGTAGAAAAAGGTGTTAGGTAGTTTGATTTATTTCCACCATCACCCCCAAGTGTTCTACGCCATTATCAGGGTGTTGGTGGATAGGGATGTGGACAATTATATGCATTTAAGGCCTACGACCCCGAGGTTCCCGATATGATTAGAGGTACAATTTTTGTCTACTATGATTTAGTTTTAGTAATGATATACATGGGTATGAGATACTCATTTATTTGTAATTCTATATTAGATGAATTAGAGATTCTGGTTGATCCCATGGATCAACTCCTGCACTTGGAGACTTTAAAAGGAGGTGACTCTATGATCACACAATTCTGCCAATAGTTTGACCTAACTCTTGGAGGCAAGATATTTTTATAGGATATCTTTGTATTAGTGATGAGGCCTCATGATATCATCCTAGGAATGTACTGTCTATCAATAGTTCATTCCCATATTTACTATTTTGGGTGGAGTATGTGGTGTTTTCATGATGATGGGATGAGGTTTTCCTTTATAGGTGAGAAGGAAACCTAGGAAGAGTAGGATGGGATCATACGTAGGAGAGTGTAGTAAATTACTCACCAATTGTCTAGAATGAATCTTGGAGCAGTGGATACTATGGACTACCAGTTTCCTATGGTGGTGGTTAAGTATGAGGATTTCTTTCCTAAGAATGTTCTTAACTTAACTCCCCACTAAGATATAAACTTCTTCATTGACTTACACCTTGGGATGGCCTCGATATATGTACCAGTGTATCTAAAGGCTCCCATAGAGATTTGAGAGATGAGGGTGTAGTTGGAGGAATTGTAGAGGAAGGGCTTTATGAGACTTGTTATTTCCCCCCTAAAAATCCCCAATGTTGTTCACCCAGAAGGCAAATGGAAGCTTGAGGTTGTGTGTGGATTATCGGGTCCTGAACCAGATGACTATGAATAATAAGTATCCAATATCAAGGATAAATAACCTCTTAGATTAGTTATTAGGGGTGATATGGTTCAAAAATATTGACAATAGATCAGGCTATCACCATCTGTGAGTACAGGATGAGGATATACCAAAGACGAAATTTATATGTTTCTAAAGTCACTATGAGTAATTTGTGATTCCCTTCAGTGTGGTGAACACCCCAGTAGTGTTCACGGGACTCATGAACCAGATCTTTCATTCATTCTTATAATGGTTTGTGGTGGTATTCATTGATTATATCCTAGTGTACTTGGCTTATGAGGAGGATAATGAGAGACACTCGAAGATTTTTCAAGACACACTCTGATAATAGTATCTTTATGGGAATCTCTTGAAGTGTCAGTTATAGATTTAGGAGGTCCACTTTCTAGGAAACGTTATCTCAGATAATGGTGTATCAGTAGACCCAGTCAAGGTTGAGGCAATGTTATATTTGGATCCACTCAAGAGCATGATGAAGGTGTAGATCTCCCTTAGGTTGGTAGGCTACTACAGGATATTTATGGATGATTTCTCTAGGATATCAGTTCCTTTGACTGTATTGACTCAGAAAGAATGTCCTTTCATTTGGACGGAAAGGTGATACTAGGATTTTTAGTAGTTGAGTTAGATGTTGATGATTGCACCCATTTTGAGATTTCAAGAGGAGGGTTCCGAGTACATAGTGTTCTATGATGCCTTAGAGACTATACTTTGTAGTTTACTAATTTAAAGGTTGGTTTTGATTACCTATGGGTCTCATCAGTTAATACCACTTGAGTGACACTGTGTGACCCATGATCTTGAGATAGCATCCACCCTAAATATGAGATGACACTACCCTATGGGTGAGTAATTTATCATCTACTCTGACCATAAGAGTCTCAAGTATGTCTTCGATCAAAAGGATATTAACTTGAAAAGGATGTGATGGATATAGTTACTCAAGTACTATAACTTAGATACAGTCTATACTCCCAGGAAGGGGAATGTGGTGGTATATGCTCTCAGCGGTAGATCTTGTTCTTAGTTATTGGCTGAGGCATCAAAGAATTTATCCTCATTGTAGATATCCTTATTGAATAAGGATGGTGTTTCAGATCATTAATCGATGGTTGTTATCCCAACGCTTTTACAGCATGTTAGGGAAACTCAACATGGAGATACTCACTTTGATACCATACATACTCAGATATCCAATATATGTGCTCCTGATGGATTTTCTAAAGGTGGGGAGCACATTATCCTTTTTATAGAAATAATTTTGGTACCAATGACTTTGAGGGAGTAGGTGATTAGGGAGTTTCATACATCCCTTTTGTAAATACATCCAAGTGTGGAAGATATGTACTAGGATCTCTAACTTCAGTTTTGGTGGCTAGGCATGAAAGATTAAATATCATAGTTTATCTCTCAATGCCTCACTTATTATTAGGAAAAGCCTAGGAACCAAGTTCCAATGATTTTAGTTCAACCCCATGAGGTTATAGGATTTAAGTGGTATGGGATATCCAAGGAATTCCTAATAGGATTACCACTTATATTCAGAGAAAATGATTCCTTTGGGTGATTATAGAATAACTCACCAAGTGGTCCAATTACAAGCTATTTGGGAGTAGATTTTAGTAGATATATTGGGACACCTTTACATGAAGGAGATATTTCATCTCCATAGAGTTCCCTTAATAATTGTTTCAAACCGTGATTCTTTCTTCATGTCACAATTATGGAGAGGATTACAGGAGACCTTTAGGAATCAGTCGCATTTAATCATAGTGTTTCACCCCTAAACTGATGAATAGACTAAGAGAACCATTCAGGTTCTAGAGTAAATTCTATGGGATTTCATGTTAGAATTTGGTTCTAGTTAGGAGGATCACCTACCCTTGGTGGAATTTGTGTACAATAATAGCTACCATTACACCATCAGTATGGTAGCATTTGAGGCCTTATATGGGTGACCATGTAGGTCACCACTATTTTGGACTAGTCCAGGTGAGTTGGAAATCATGGGCCTAGATTTGATGTGAGCTATAATAGATAAGTTACAAACTATCTAGGAGTGGATGACTACTGCAAAAATCCATCAGAAGTCCTATGAAATCCAACGATGGAGTCCTATGGAGTTTGATGAGGGTGGCCATGTATTCCTGAAGGTATCACCTTGATGTGTATTGCATAGATTTTTTTAGGGTTTAAAGCTATCTTTGAGATTTTTCTAGATATTATTTAGAGTCGATGAGGTGGTGTACCACTTGGCTCTACCACTATAGTTGGACCGAGTACACAACATCTTCCATGTGTCATATCTAAGGATTCATGTACATGACCTGTCACATGTTATCAATTGGGGAGAGATAGAGATTGAGGATGGAGCTAACTTTTTAGATTACTTAGTGAATATTTAGGATTATAAAGGGAGGTTCCTCCATGAGAAAGTGATTCCTTTGGTGCATTTCTAGTGTCAGGAAAGGAATCTTCAAGAGAGAACCTGGTAATGAGAGTCCCAAATGAGAGCTCAGTACCCACATATTTTTAGTAGTCTTTTCTCTTTTTGAGATGAAAATTAGTAAGGTGAGAATAATGTAATGTCTTGGTTTTTTTCATCTAAATATTTCAAATACATCTAGTAATATTCTTGGAGATAGGCATTGTGATGATGTGAATTCTGAGGACAGATGATCCCAAAATTAATATTTGAAAAACATTAAGTATATTAATATCATGTACACACATTTTTCATAAAAAAGTGGAATAAATCTAGGATAGATTATTGGATTGTAAATATAAGACCACCATTGAATCCAGAGCATGGGTTTTCCCTAGATGAGACATAACCTTGGAGTGTATTGGACACTTGGGTTGGGTATAGTCATGGGTGAATTTTAAAATAAATTAATTAATTAAATTATATTATTTTATTAATTTTCCATGAATCATGATTATGAGTAGATTTCAGGGTTAAATGCATAACCCTAGATATCTAGAGGATTAGTTGGTGGAGATCTTAGCGAGTGCAATGGATCTTGATCCATAACTGAGGATCGTCTTCACCAACACAGCTTATGGATCTCACCAATGATAGAAATGTATGACCGTTATTCATCAATTATTTATCCAAATCAAGGTAGAATGTATTTTTTTGTGGATTCATATCATTTATTAATCCTATGTGAAACTCATATCAATTCCATGAAAAATAATTGATTCATACATCGACGGTTTATTTATTTTATAGTTGATTTTTTCTCTTCATTCATCTATTCTACAAAATAGGATCGAGGCCAAAATGAACAAATATCGAGTTCCATTCCTCAAATATATGGTTTATATATTTCTCCCTCGTTTCTTCACATATTCATCATGGTCAATTTCATTGGATCTTGGTTCGACGAATACTGAGTATTAATCATTACACAATTGTTCTTCAACACAATGGATCAATATAGCGAGTGTGGTTCATGATTGAGTGTGTGATCGAGGTGAGACAATGGAGTATGAACAAAGGTGAAGAGGGATCGAACTGATGGATTCTGTTTTCTTGGTGGATACACAATGATGGTTCGATGTGGCAATAGTTCGGCTCTACAGACCAATTTCTGAGTGAATCAAAGCCCGATTTCCAATGAGTGACAATGGTGAGGGTTGACCAACCTCAAATTAGATTTCCTAGTGAGATTGATATCGATGGATAAAAATTTGGATAACATGTTCAGGATCTATGGGATCTATAAAATACGATGGTACATGGCATGTAATCCGATGTTACACACCATGTGGGGCCCTAACTACAACTCTGGGGTTTCTGTAGAAGGTATAAGGATCACACACCATGTGGTCCCTACCACATTTCATGTGACCTGTGGCTAGAAGCATTCCATGTATCTCAGAGGATATGTGGGCATGAGTTGAGTACATAGGCTAAGTCATGTACTCAGACATGGCTAGAGTACACGGGTTGATCCATGTACTTGTACATGGCCATGTGTACATAGGAATGACACAAGGAACATAGTTATGGGTAGAGGGACACAGTTATAGACATGGAGAGGTACAAATTTAGCATCATATGCCGTTTAACCTATGCACACACTATGTACATCCTCAAAGATGGTTTAGATCCCTTTTTCTCTTCAGTATAGGCCAATTTTAGTTGAGTACGATACCTTGGTCCTTTTTCATGAGGGTACAGTGTGGTATTACATTCTCAGCATAGAATCATGATCCCTTCTACTGGTGTATTATTGGATAGAGTTTTGGGCATCCCCCTATAGGTCCAAGTTGGGATCCTCTATCATTCCTAGGTGTGTTTTATGGTATCTGCATGACCACTATTCATAGGGAATTGATCCTCTATTTAGTAGGTGGATATATTAGGTCTTGTGGTGTCCATCAATGGCCCTAGGTGTGATCCCCTACCTAGATGATGATATGTTCTAAGATCTAGTGAGTACTTATTGGGTGGGTCCCAATGATCATGACCTCTTGGATGAGTGTCACTAGTAAAAACATGGTCATCGAGTGAGTACTTCTGAAATGAGAATTACCTTGAAGCCTTAAGCAGTATCATATGGATGGTAATATTGGTTTAGACTATTTGAGACCAGTTTTTAGTTATGATTATATCTGGGTTTTGTTTATCATTATATTATTATTATGAGCTGACTACTCTTGATGCTTTATGCTTTGTAATTTTGATATGTCCTACTGGGTATTGTTATACTCACCTCTACAAGGGCTCTACCCACACAAGTTGTATCTTATGAAAATTATAGCCCTTTTGACAATGTCCTAGGAGGATAGGGAGTAGGAAGATCATAGTTTGGCTAGACAGACTGAGGTGTTGTCTATGTGGTTGAATTTGATAGTGGTCCCACCCTTCTAATCAAGTTGGACTATCTTTAGTTTTTTTTTTGGCTTTTAGTTTTCCCTTTTATTTCTTTTAATACTTTTTTCACACCCTAATTTGGTATGGATGTTATACATTCATTTATGGTACCATTTTTTTTACATTCATATCATTGTATGGGATTGGATATGTGTTTGTGTGTGTTTATAGGTACATTAGTCTAATTAATCCCATGTATGACTTATGCCTAATTAGTACTAGTTTATATCCCCTAGCCCATTAGATATGGGCTTGGGGTTGTCACACTAAGGTTATCGTTAGTCAGGCAGTCCCTGGTGGGTGGGATTGTGAATAAATCCAAGGGCCTATGAAATTGATATTCATAAGATTTCTATCTACTCTGATCTATCTTCATATGCTCGTGGATCACCTAAACCTTCTCTTATATTTCCTATACTGTCTCTATCCCAGTAAGAAATGTCTTTCCAATCTTATTCCAACATAAGGGTGTCCTTAAGGGTCTCCTTTGTGAGGCCTTTAAAGGTTCAATTTTAATCATAGAGTTATATTTGTTATTATAAGTGAACTATACCAGTGGAAAGTGATCCTCCAATCTCTAACCAAAGTCCAAAACACAATCCGTCATCATATCCTCCAATACCTAGATACTGCGCTTAGTTTTCTCATCCTTTTGGGGTGAAACACCATAATCATCATCAATTGGGTCCTTAATTCCTCCTATATTCCTTTACACAACCATGAAATGAACCACTCTTTATGGTCAGATAAAATCATCTAGGGAACCCCATGGAGCCAGATGATCTCCCACACATATAACTATTTGAGACTCTCCACCAAACTCTTCTCCCTGATGGAAAGGAAGTGTGTAGAATCCGTGAGTTTTTCAGCAATCACCCAAATAGAATCTTGTCCTCTCACAATCCACAAAACCATAATCACAATGTTCATGTATATGATATCCCATTTATACTCTGAGATATCAAGAGGTTGTGTCAACCCTTCCAAAACGTGGTGCTCATCCTTCAGTTGCTAACATGTGAGACACCAAGAGAGGAACTCGACTGCGCTCTGCCTCATTCCAGCCCAATAAAACTGAATCTAAATGTTCTTGTACTTTTTTCTACACCCGGATTTACTATCAAAATAGAAGTTTCAAATAATATAATTACCTCCTCTAACATCACGACCAGAACCACCATCCATCCTAGTAAAAGGATGATGTGTTTTACTCCTTCATAGAATCCATTAGGTGAATCTCCTTAGGATATCTGGTCATGAATAACCTTGCATTTGAGGTATCCCAATTGAGCCTCAATCATATGATAAATAAATGGAGGATTCAACACCATCGACTAAAGATAAGTTCCACCCCTCTACTCCACCAGGCTCACCTGTAAAGAAGTCAACTACTCATATGCATCCTCTACCAAGTAAGAACGAGACTTCCTGGTGATAGAATCTGCAACCACGTTTCCCTTACCATGAGTATAAACTATCTCAAATTCATATTCCTATAGAAAATACATCCAAAACCTATGTGTTAGTTTTATATCTCTCTAAGTGAAGACATACCTAAATCTTTGATAGTCCGAATAAAAAAAATATGGTCACCAAGAAGGTAGTGCCTCCACATATTCAAATCGAAGACTACCATTTCCAAATCCATGCCATGATTCATGTGGTTTTTCTCATGGGTCCTCAACTTACCCAGCACATATGCGATAACTACCTACCTCTATCAACATGCAGCCAATACTATCTCCAGAAGCATCATAATACACTACATACTCTACTCCCTCCTCTGTTAGTCTCAACACGGGTGCACTGGTCAACATCAACCTTAAATCCCTGAAGTAACTATGACACTACTCGGTCTAGGTAAGTGGCTTCCTTTTACACATCGGGGTAGTAAAAGGGGATATAATCCTAGATAATTCCACCATGAACCTCCTGTAATACCCCTCCAAGACAAGAAATATTTTCACCTATGACACACACTTGGGTGGATCTCCAGAAAGCACTACATCAATATTAATCGGGTCTATAGCTAATCCATGATCAAAAATGGCATGCCTAAAAAGTGAACCTCATGGATCCATAACTATAATTTTGATATCTTACCATAAACTAATTCTCCTAGAGTAAGCCTAGAACCATCATCATATGCTTTGTATGCTCCTCCTCTAACATGGTGTAAATAAGTATGTCATCAATGAATAAAACCAAAAATAGGTCCAAGTATGGCTTTAAGATATAGTTAATCAAATCCATAAACACTATATGGGAATTAATCACACAAAAAGTTATTGTTAGGAGCTCATAGTTTCTATAGAGACATTATAATTCCATCTTCATAATATCAACCTTCTGAACCACCAACTGGTAGTAGATGGACCTAATATAGATCTTTGAGGACCAACTCACACCTCATAACTAGTCAAATAGGTTGTAAATCCTTTGTAAGGGGTACCTTTTCTTTATCATTACCTGGTTTAAGTGATGATAATCAACAAAAATCTTCAAGTTCCTATCCACCATTTTCATTAATAAAACTGCAGCTACCTAGGGGGGCATATTCGGTCAAATAAAAACCTTCTCTCAAAGGCCCTACAACTGCACCCTTAGCTCTATAATCTTGGTAGGATACATCTAATATGTTTTGGATGATATTGGTCTAGTACCTGAGTGAAATTCAATACATAAATCCATCTCCCTCCTTAGAGGTAGTCCCAATACATCTTTGGGGAAGACTTACATATAGTCCTCCACTACCAAAATAATTTAGATTCATGAAGATACCATTGTGAAAAGGTATAAACACACCAACTAATAGTTAATTGGATATAACCTCCTTCTTGTAAGTCCTACTCTCACTTCCAAAGATCTATCTCAACCACAAAGGAGAATCTCATCTCATCTATCTGATGGAATCTAAATCATCTGCCATGATAGTTAATCTAGGATCAAACCATGGACAACTATTCCATACCCAGTATGATGTCATAATGTTTCATCATGAATACCAATAGGTCCCACATAAAAATCTCTCCACCAAATGGTATCTCACACCACTAGCAGATAAGTGATATTAAAAAATTATGCCCATTCGGAACCTCTAACAAAATATGTTATAATACGGTCTTAATAGGGAGTGATACATCTTTAACAAGGGATATGGAAATTAAGGAGTCACTTGAACCTATGTCTACAAGTTTTATATAGTGTATAATAAACATTGATCATACCTTGTATAATTTCATGAGCATCTAGGTCATAAGCCTCCATGGCCTGCAGTTGCTCATGGACCTAACCACCGGCTCTATAATCCTGGTGTGGGATGATTAGTGGTGGTGGTGGAAGTAGCTCATAGCATCACCCCCCCCCCCCACCAGCATATCCTTTCCATGGGGATCCACCTACTCCTCTTCCAACATCGCCTCCCTAGGGGATTCTCTGGCTATACCAGGGAGAACCCTGGTCATGACATTGCCTCTACTATGGTGGTTCGTCTGTTTTATGTATGCCCTCTTTAGAATTTTGGCTCATGAAATAATTTTCCATGTGACCTCACCCATCACACACATAGAACCTCCCCACTTCATCCTAATTGGGTCCTCTGTATGAACTCAGCGCTGCATTCCCACATGACTAAAATCATCCATGGGGAGGTCTCCTACATTAAGACCCTACTGACTGGTGCCCACGTGATACTAAAAATGAATCAACACCATCACATCCACTCCTATATCTAGCTACCTAGTATACCTCTAAAAGGAATATCTCTATCACAAATTCTTTTTCTAGCACTCCAGAATAGGTGGGAATTCACAAAGGAACCACACTGGCATAGATTTCTCCACAGAAACTCGGCTCAAACTTCCACACCCAGAAGTATCCATCTTGTAAAATTTCAAGGGAGTATTTTTTTTTTAAGGACATTAAACCAAATGGAATACTCAATAATCATCATAATTCCTTGTTATAGCACTAGTAGATCCTAGATCTGAACTGAGCATAATCACTAGGGGTACTGCTCGTCACAAAACTACTAAAATTTGTACCATGATAGAATCACTTTATCATGAGTTTGTATAACTAGTAACTACCATCACTCTTATCTTACATGGAAAATATTGGCTTCTAGTGCACTCATCTGATCAGTCAGGGTCCACATGAGCCTAAAGACTCAGATCACCAGCTCAAACCAATCCTCTACTGCCTAGGGATTTGGCTCACCATAGAACCTCAGTGTTCTATAGAACTGTAACTTTCATAGCACTCATAATTAACCTACCCTTATAGTACTAACTATATCTCAACATTATGGGGGTGATACTATCTTCTCTCCTTGATAAATATCCTTCCAAGATATTTCCTAAATTGAGGCCTCATCACACATCAGATTGTTTTCATGATCCTGAATTGATAACCTAGCTGACTATCTTTATAGAGGTATCTTGAAAGTGATTAATACATACCATGGTTAGATTATTATATATATATATGGGGATATAACTTAAGAAGGAAAGTAAAAGAACTCAATCCTATATGATTCATGCACCATTGATCCCAGTAACCAATTTCTAAGTATGTTGAGTCGATAAGTAGGTATTCAAAGTCCTGATGAATGGATATGTGGTTTGTTACATCAACATTGGATTCCCTAGTCTGAAATCTACACTCAAGACACTTCGAAAATGTTTCACTAAGTCCCAAAAAATCCTTATAAGGGGAAAACTATGATGAAATAAACTACCACTGAGCAGCATCTCTTCTTCCCACTCTCAGGTTAGGGTTTCTTCTCTAGCGGTGATTTGAAGGGGGGAGGTATGTTCATTTTTATTAGTGTTGTATCCTCCTTTCCTCCATCTCCCCTCCTCATTCCTTATTTATTATGGCATTCCCTTGTTGGTTCCCTTTCTTTTCCTCACTTCATCGGCCTCTTGGTTTTGGATTTCTTCTGTGGTTTATTCTCTTTATTGATTCCCTCTCTAGTTCTTCCTCCACTATTATTTCCTAATTACCATGTTTCCAACCCCATCTTGGTCTAATGTACTGGTTCATTCAGGGTGGTTTGGGTTGTGCTGGTTGAGTGATCATTGGTTTCCCAAGAGTGTGACCTGATGTTGTCTCCTTCCTCCTTTGTTTTACAGTTCTCTATGGTTGGGATGCTTCTTCCTGGTTTAGGTTTTGGTTCGATGCTAGGGACATATCCCACCTCTAAATATACTCTATATTCCTTCTACATCCCTCCTAATTTGTTCTATTTGGTGCAGTGGTCCTTTCGAAGGCTTTGGGAGGTGATGTTTGGGAATTTGACAGCATCTTGGTGTCACGACACTCATCTGGTTCTTTTTGTATTTCTAGTGGTGCATTATTCCTAGTGTTTGCATTAGTTAGATGTTTTATGTTTGAGGTGGTTCATACTAAAATATAATGGTGGTCTCAGCTTCCCTATTTTGTTTTCTCATTCAAATTTTTTCATCAGTTTTTTCTGGTCTTGGATGTTTATAATGGCCGGTGGTGGTGGTTCTGATGGTATTGGGTTTTCAATGGTCTAGTTCAATGGTCAAGGCCTGTTGTTGGTGATTCTTGATGGAGGGGTTCTCTGATGGTGGTTTGTGTTTTCTCAATGGTGATGGTGGTTTTTGGTGGATGTGTTTCAGTATGTTAATGGTTTGGATCAGTGATGTCATTGATCTTGTTTCGAGTCCTCGTTGACATTGGGGTAGGGATGATGGTGGTGGTGACCGGTGTATAGTGTGTGTAGCTTGAGGTGGCCCAAATTACATGATGATAATGACATGTGATGATTTTTTAATGGTTTTTTAATGTGAATGTGTTGGTTTAATTTGAATTTATTTCCACTTATTTTGATTTTGGTATGGTGTATGTAACTTTGGTATGGTGGAAGTTGTAAGGTACCCACTCAACCATAAAAGTGGTTTTTATCCAGAAAATGAAAAAACTTATTTGGAGTAGGGGAAAACTCTGATTTTATTCATTTATTAATAACTTTTTATCTACTCCACTTAGTAATTTTTAAGTAAAAGAGCATAACTGGTCTGAAATACCCATGTTTAAATACTAAATATAATTTTTTATCATTATTTTAATTAATCTAGATTCTATTGTTTACTATTTTAATCATAAATATCACCCTAATTACAAAAAATTGTGTGATTATTCTTTTTTTGGGTTCCTAATTCAATTTTATACAAATATTTCAACTGGATATTTGGATAATTTGTCCATCTAAAGGGAAATATGGACCACATAGGAATTCCCACTAAATTTGTGATGAAAACTGGACCAGTGATGAAGATAGAGTTTACGAGCTCAATCCAAAATCCCAAATTTTACGTAATTCCATAATATGTTCTTTAATATACAAATACATCTTGGATAAAAATTTGAAGTCCCAAATCCACCAAAATGAGATCAACTTATGCTTTTAAATCCATCCCATAATTCTGTTCAGGAATTAAAAACATCCCACCTTTATTGACTTTTCTTCTAATCCTATCATCCAATTGAGATGATATTTTGTGGTGTGAAATCCAAGATATATAATCCTAAATATTTATAAGAAATAGTTTGGATTTGAAGTCATCTTAATATCCATAAATTCATTCAAATTCAGACCATGAAAAAACTCAACTCAAAAATGGACAGTAGCACATGGTTTGAGAAAATAGTCATAACGTTGGCTAAAAAAATCCAATGGATTAAAAAAATTTAGTGTGAACTTTATTAATCCATATATAAGAATATTAAGAATAATATATCTATATATTTGGATGTATAAAGGTTAAAATGGTCGATCCAATAGGAGGTGTGGTTTGGGAAAGAAAACAGTTCACCACCCTGGGCTATAAATGCATCCCCCTCTTCTCCTTGCAAGAAGTTGTCATTTAAAAATAGAGGAGGATACACTGTTACAACCAAAGATTTTACAAACGGCTATTAGGAACTTTTAAAACTCATTTTTTCACTTGAGATACATTTCCTCCTCACTTTTTTTATATTCTTTTGCATTCTTCTTTATTTGTAATTGTGTACATTTTTTTCATTTCAATTGAATTTTAATGAATGTTTATTCTTCATAATCTCTTATTATTATATAAATTTTTTTGAATAATATTAATGATCCTAAAATATTTTAAATAAATCAAATTAAACCCTTTCCTATTTTTTTCTCATTCAATCTAAAGTCTGTATTTAACTTTCTTCACTGCTCGTGTGTGTGTGTTTAGAGCACAGCACTTTTCTTGTATCGTTCATTTTCTTCTTATTCTAAATTTTCACTATAAAAATATTAAACTATATTACTAACTGTATAAATATATTAGTAAATATCCAATTAGGCTTAGTCATAATATGGGGATGTTAAGTGATTGAGATCTTATTCTCAGATAATATTCTTTAAATTGATATTGTGTGTGTTGAACTTAAAATTTCATAGATTGATAACATGTTTTATTTGACCTATGTATTACATGGATTATTGGAACCATGGTTAAAAATGGGTTTACAAAATATTTAACCTTCCATAAATAATAATTTATTGAGATCAATACCCTAGTTGAGGCTTGAATTAAAGCCAAAACATTTGGGAATTCCAATCAAAAATCATCTTGTGAAGTGGATGTTAATTTAATGTAATATATATAAAAGCTCAAGGATATAAAAATATTAAATCCCTAATTATTTACTCACCCAAATCATTATTAAATTTTTAAATCAATATTCATCAATAAATCATTTCATCTATGCTCTGCAAAAAACCCATTAAAAAGAAAATCAAAAAACAATCGACTCAAAACAAGTATCATCATTGAGGATTCGACCCGAGTGTCGCTATACACATTATCAGAGCACCAAAAATTTAAACGATCAATAGGTGAAAATTGACTGCGCTTCAAATATAGTTGTTTTTGGGGATAGTGTAACTAGTAGTCAGTATTTTTTTATTTTTATTTTAAAATAAAAAAATATCCAAAAAATTAACCAAAAAAATATAAAACAAAAACAAAAATAAAAACCCACATTACTATAAAAAACTTAAAATGAAAAAAACAAAAGGAAAATACAACATTCCTCATCCTTAAAAATTTCTCTAAATGCCCCGTATCCTCCCAAACAATCCATCAAATTTGTTTGACCCAGAAATCAAGCGAACTCTTCACTGAAATAGGAGGGACATTAGAGATAATCAAATCACCCAAGACCCATTCATTTCCCATCCAATTGAACTATATATGGACAATCCTATGGAAAAAACATTAAAAGAACTCATTTCCCCTAATATGAATTACCAACCCCTTTTTATTCAATATCCAAATATTGAGGCTGATTTCAAACTAAAATCAGGCTTGATTCATCTTCTACCTTATTTCCATGGGCTATCCAGTGAGGATCCTAATATTCACCTTAAAGAGTTCTAAGTGGTGTGCTCTACCATGAATCCTCAAGGGGTTTCTGAAGAACAAATTAGACTTATATAATTCCCTTTATCACTAGCTAACTATGCTAAGTCATGACTTCATTACCTCCCTCATGGTTTTATAACCACATGGAATGACATGAAGTGGATCTTCTTAGAGAAATTCTTTCCTGCTTCTCAAACTAATTATATCTGAAATGAAATAATTTTATCCAAAAATTACTTAATGAATCACTATATGGGTACTAGGAGAGGTTAAAATGATTTTTGTAACTTTCCCCCACCACCAAATCCTTGAACAACTTTTGATCCAATACTTATATGAGGGGTTATTGGATATGGATAAAAACTCTCATTGATACCGCAAGTGGTGGTGATCTTGTTGAAAAAACTCATGTAGCATCATGAGATCTCATAAGTAACATGGATTCAAACACACAAGAATTACATACTCAAGAACATGCTCGATTTAAACAAGCCCAAGATAATCAATACATAGAGCCCAACAAGATGACTGAGTGGATGAGTGAACTTACTGGTCTTGTGTGACAACTACTGGTGGATACTAAAGCCCTAAAATCATCTTCTCCACAATCTATATTCCCTGGACCTATCAAAAATTATAGAATTTTTATCTCACCATCTCATCCAACCGACTTATGTCCACAGCTTCAAGAAGATCCATCATATTCATCTAGACCAATGAAGCTCAATGTAGTATATTATCAGTGGAACACTAACCCTCAACTATCAGGTAATTTTATCAAAAACTCAAACCAAACCCAATCTAAGACCTTATCTTCTACCTATAACCCATTCTTTTGGTATAGTAATCCTCTTTATCATCCCCCTCATTTACCTTCTCAAAATCCAAACCAATTTCAATATGTTCAAGGTGGTGGTAACTTACAACAAACTTATATTTTTGTACCTCAACCTCAAAGGATAAATCATCATATTTATCCTCCTAAATTCTACTATCCTAGTGAGACTTCTCAATTCCCAAACCAATACAATTGATTTCCCTAGAAACAAAATCAAGTAAATCCTATTATGGGACACGCCTCTTCTTCTATGAAACCATGGGAAATTTTTGGGGAAGATCTTTCCTCCTTCACCCATTATAACCTTAAGAACATTGAAAACCAAATTGGTCAACTTTCATCCCACCTAAGTCAGCAGCAACAATCCAATTCTTCCCAAATCCCATATCAACCATTTCCCATCCCCAAGGGTAATGTAAGTGAAATTTCACTTAGATCAGAAAATAAAATTGATATTCCTCATGATAAAAACAAAAAATACCCTTTGAATGTTGATATGTAAAAATAAAAGAGAAAAAATCCTGAAAATTAACCTGAATCCACTCCCTCTCCTCATTTGATTCCTCTAAAAAATCCAATTCATTTTCCTCAAGTTATCTCTAATCCAAAGAATCCCTTTGAACCTGATTATGAAATTCTCGACATGTTTATGCGTATTAAATTCAAAATTCACCTCTTGGATACCATCATACAAATCCCTAAGTATGAAAAGTTTCTTAAGGAATTTTTAACCCATAAGAGACAACTTAGGACCATCGATAATGTTTCAACCCATCAATCCATTCCCATGAAGTCAAAAGATCCATGCACCTTTACGGTTCCATTCCAAATAAGAATTTTCATCTTTGATGATACACTCATATAACTTGGATACTTGATAAATTTTAGGCCCAAATATATATTATACAACCTTGTTCTAGGTCCCTTGCACCCAATGTGTGTTGTTGTCAAGTTATCCAATCGAAGCACTAACAATTCAGAAGGAATAATCAAGGATGTACTTGTCCGGGTCAATGATCTAATCTTCCCAGCTAATTTTTATTTCCTTGACATGGAAGGTGAGATAAATTATTGATAATATCCTCTAATTCTAGGAATACATTTCCTCATGAAATCTAGAACCAAAATTGATGTCCATGATGGAATTTTAACCATGGAATTTGGTAACCAACTGGTCAAGTTCAATATTTTTCAATTCATGCAATACTCATCATAGAATCACTATGTATTCTCTATACATGATTTTGAAGGTATACATGAGAGTGTGTTAAACCATGATCCATCATGTTCTTCCTGTTCTAATGATAGGGTAGTTTTTGAATATTGTATCCTCATTAACCAAGTCATAAATGGGGATGTTGATGTTGACCTTTCACATGTATACTCCATCAATCTAAAGGATCTTGAAAAATATTTGGAATCCCATATTACCTCTAATATACACTAATATAAATTAGAATATAATGAGGAAAATTAACTAGCATGCCCATTTGTTGATTCAAATCATATTATCTAACATTCATCATTTCAAATCCCTAATTCTAAAAATTCTATTCTAAGTTAAGTGAACCCTAAACCAATGTGATTATCTTGTCTTAATGGAAATGATTTCTTTTTTATATTTGTTCTCGCATAATAAATTGATCACTATTGTGGTGTAAATTGAACATTATTTAGAAAAAAATATTGATATTAATGATTTGGAAAAAGATATTCATTCCCATGTCCCCTTTGATCCTCATTACTTCACATTTGAATACAATGAAAAATTTATTTTAAAATAACTGGGATTTCATACTCTGATTTCATATTATCTAAACCATATGTAAATTCATCATCAGAATTGAAACATCTTCCAAAATTTCCAATCATATAAAACCAACACTTTAGGGATATCATCATTCATTAAGTTGAATACCAAAGGGATGATACCCACATTCTCTATCCACCCCCATTGAATTTCAAGCACAACAACAAGGGTGGTAATAAATTATCCAATTAACAATCAGGCCCCCCAAAGGAGAATTTCTGTTTAGAATAACACTGGAGTTGAGAAAATAAAGTGGACACCATTTGACTATGGATAGTCTACTGCAATTTTCTAGCTGTAAACAAAATAAATGCATAACTTATTGGGAGGAAACCCAAGTTTTCTTTTACCATTATGAGATTTTAATTTCTTTTTATTTTTTCATTAAATGAATAATTATTTTTATTTTTAATTATCTTATAGGTAATAGAAATTTTCCAAAGCATCACTAAAGAGGACACATTCCCAAGGAACCACATCGACTTCCACTAACCCACCACTGGATGGAGATGGATACCCACAAAATCCAAACTAGGGAAACCACTTTCCCTTTAACTCTCTCTCTCTATATATCTCTATTTTTTATTATTATTCTCTCATTCTCACTTTTTTTAACCACTTTATTTATAAAACCCTTTTTCCTCTTTCTATTTTGTGCGGGTTTTTATTTAAAAAAACTAAAAAAAACTAAACAAACTAAAAAAAATATTCACAATTACTTTCCATTAAATTTTAAAATTTTGTCCAACCATTTTGGAGACTCCGATGAATTTTTTTCATCTAAAAAATTTTGTATTTTCATTATAAATTTATATAAAGAATCTTTTTTCAAGAAAATTAAATTTTGAATGCTCAATTTTTTATTTAAAATATTATTTTTTCACTACTATGAAGAACAATGTAAGCATTTATTCCATGGTCATATATGACCATATTTTCATATTATGTGTTTTTACCCCTGATTGTGAGTCTTGATTTTGTGGAACTTCAAGATGAATTTATTCCTTTAGAATACATTAATAAGATAAAGGCATTTTCTGAACTGTATCAGAATCAAAATAGCCAAATATTCTCACATTACCCTTATGTTGATCTTCCTTTTGAAAGCCCCTTTGAGCCCCTTGAACATATAGTAATAAATAGGGTTTTCACTAAAACTATCACATAATAAATAGGGTTACATTGTAGATGAACCAGATGTAAACTCTATCTGAGATCCACAATAAATTCTATTCCATATTTCCCTATGATCCTAGAAACCTGGGGTGGGGATATAACACAACCCATTCCCTATGTCGTAGTCACCCCCAAATTAGCTATAATAAGGAAACCTAATCCCCTAGGACTCCATGAAACAAGTAAAATGACTATTCTGAAAGTTCCATATCAAAGACACATTATGCCACAACCAATTAATACATTGTATCCACCCCTAAATCAATGGGGACACAAAAAATTGATCCTATATGTTCCATAGTGTAATCAAATGATACCCCATAGGGTCTCTAAATCAACATAACCACCAAATCATCCCACCACAAGATCCTATGCTACAAGGAGTATGGATACAATATAAAACCAATACCTATAGAGAAACCCAAGGCTCTATTCCATATAATGGTCCTCCAATAGAAATGTCATCTTAAAACCACCTAATTCTTCCATCCTTCTTCTGAACACCTCCAAACACCCCAAATCACAAAGTAATAGCTTAGAAAAAACTAGGCCCTTACATCCAATACCTCTAAAATAATTCTCATACTTAAGAATTTAAAAAAATAAGGAAATAAAGGAAAATAAAACACCATCCCATGAGATACCTCTCAAAAATCTCTTTATATCAATAATATAACCCACAAAATCAAAGGAAAAAAGTGAAAAAACATGCAACATCATCCATATCATAAATCAACAAGTTCAAACATAGAATCCCAATATAAAATGAGTAAAACATAAAAAAAATCAGGATATTGAGTATGCATTTGTGACTCCCACTCCCAAGTGCTCTCCTTCAAGACATCCTACCACCACAGGGCATGAACCAAAGGAATAACATACTCATGAAACACCGTCTCTTGACGATATTATAGGAGTACACTTAAGAGGAGTACATTCAGTCTTTGGACAATATGGAGTATCAGTTCGAGGATCTTTTGAAGGATGATCCAGATACTCAGGTTAGAACTATCTCCTATAAATTATGTAGGGAGATAAAATCTGGTAGACTTAAATTATCCTTTAATAGTTCTTTTATTTCCTTTAGTGTTTAAACTCATGGTTTCTCACTTTTACCTTAAAAGTGTTTTTTAATAAAAATTTAATTTTCAGTCAGATCTCAATAGGCCACTCCTTGAATCTCTAATCATCTTCAAAATCCATATCCCTAATCAATGACATGTGATGTTTCATGATGGCATCGTTGAATATGAAACACATGAAATACATCATGAATCTGACACATCTATGATGTATGTTACAACCAACACCTTGAAAGTTCCAAAAAAATGGGGAAAAAGATTTATTCCATGACTGAAACTTTACTACCCGTGATGAGGATATATCTTCAAGAACACATGATATACAATGTCAAACTCTATAGGACTCCTCCTATGATTAGTATAGTAATTATAATGATCTTTAACTACCTTAATTTTCTTCTGGATCTTCTATACTATATCTCTTATACTTTTTACCAATTCTAGTCTAAGAATCACTAACTATCTAATCTTATTACAGTACAAAAAAGATCGAAAATTTAAACCATAAAATTATTCAAATAGATCCATACCAATAGTGTAGTGATAAATATTTTTGTAATAAAACTTCACCAAGCGTAGGTGACTCAAATAAAAACCTCTAAAATCTAGAATGAATGTGTGAAAAATTTCCTCTAAATTCAAGATAATTTACTCTATTTAACAGTTCATCTGCAAATGAAAAGTTGTGTTAAGATATATCTAAGATCAAAAATCACATAGGAGACCTATATAAACCCTATAGGTGAACCTAGGAGTATGATCATATATAATCATATTTATAACCTCATGAAGCCGCACCACATCCTCCAACTACTAACTCGATAAAAAATCCACCAATATCAACAACTTAATAACTAATAAGTGATTTGAATTTTTTCAATCGATCCATGGTCACTTATAGAATCACAGCCTCCCTGATCTTAAGGAAAACCAACAAAGAATGCCATCGATGTGCCCTCACTCCCACTAGGGAATATCAAGTTTCTGAAGCAACTAACCTGGAACATAGTTCTCATTATTTACCCCCTAAAAAACCAAAAATCAATAGACAAACTCCATAACTAATCATTTTATTCAATATCACCATAACTAAATTCACAAGGCATAATATCTCTAAGATACACAAGGAATTACCGCCAAGGGAAAGTTGTGGAACTCATAAATAACCACATCAGGCACCATAAAAGGAATGGAGAGCCTCCCTTAAAACAACACTCGATATAGTTTATCCTTACACTATCCCTTATAATAATAACCATAAAAAATTGATCTCACTATATCTAGATCTTAGAATCCTCCATCTTGGACTCCTCCACCTGCTACACCAAAGATGAATACACCATCATATGATAAAGATACCCTATACAATCAACTACCCCCATGTCAAGGTGCATCAAAAAGAGCTCCTCCATCACCCTCCAAACAATACCAAGCTTACACACAACATCATTGTATGAATTCCTAATCAAATAATTTTCTACAATATTCCCCTTTCCTGAGGTGTAGGAAATATAGAATTCATAATCCTATAAAAATTACATCTACTTTTATTACCATAAATTCAAATTTTTCTAGTATAATACATAATCAGGGATATTTTGATTTGTTAACACCATAAAATTCTCACCAATGAGGTAATGAAACCATTACTTCATAGAAAACAAAACTGATTTTAGCACAAGATAATGGGTGACATTGTTACATTCATGAGGTCATAACTACCAAGACCCATAAGAGATAACCTCTCTTTGCTACATCATAACATAACCCAATATAGGATATGAAATATCACAATAAACCTAGAATGCAATTCCCTCCTTTAAAAAACAAAGAACTAGTTCACTAACTAATTTCTCCTTCAAATACTCAAAAGTAGTCTGGCACTGGTTAGTCCATATGAAAACCTGATTTTTTATCATCAAATATTTTATAAGATTCATAATCCATGAGAATTCAGGTACAAAACATTTATAATAGCCTATAAGAAAAAGGAAACTTTGAACCTACACAACATTCTTGGGGGTGACCCAAGACAAAACCGCCTCAATATTCAAAAAATCCATGACCACTCAATGTTGAATCACAACATGCTCTAAGAAATAGACCTATTGATTCCAAAACTCACACTTTAATGGATTCCCAAACAACTAACGTCACCAAAGAACTCCCAAAACATCTCAAAAATTCTTTTTATACTCATAATATGATTCAAAATACACAAGGATGTCAAAAATAAACACCATGAAGAACTTATCCATAAATTCATGGAACACAGAATTCAATAATCCTATGAACACAACCGGTGTGTTCATCACACTGAACAACATCACAATGAACTCATAATATCCATAAAGAAATCTGAAATCAGTATTCAGAATATCCTCATCCATCATCCACATCTAATGATATCCTAATCATAAAGATATATTTGAGAACTATCTAGCTCCCTTTAACTGATTTAATAAATCATCAATCCATGGGAGAGGATAGTGGTTCTTCACAACCCCCTGATTCAAGCGTTGATACTTGATACACATCCATAGACTCCCATTTTCCTCCTTCATATAAAAAATTAGATCACCCCAAGGAGACACACTATGATGAATAAAACCTCACTATAAAAGATCAGAAATATGAATCTGAATCTCTCATAACATAGAAGGCATCATCCTATAAGGGGGCATCCACTACAAAACAAAATGAAATTTAGAAAAAAATTTATTTATGTTGTTCAAAAAAAATGTTGATAATTTAGCGACTATTTTTACCACATTTTTAAACATGGATAATTTAGTGATGTTTTGTTATATACATTTAAAAATGTGGCTAAATTAGTCGCATTTTTTCTAGAAATATGTCTATTTTAGAGATATTTTCCAGCCATGTTTTTAAGAAAGTGTGGTTATTTTAGCTATGTTTTAAAAAAAACATGGCTATTTTAGTGAATTTGTTTACCGTTATTTTAAAATGTGGTTAGTCATATATATATATATATATATATATAATTAAAATTCTATTAATTCACATATATATAAAAATAAAAATGAAAGTTTATAATTATAAGTATATATATGTATATATATTTATATTTATATTTATATACAAATATATTAACATATATTTAAATATCATAATATTTATATATTAATTTATATATTTATATATATATACATATATATATATTAAGATATATATATATATATATAAAGATATATATATATATATAAAGATATATATACACATGTATATATATAAAGATATATATACACACATATATATATATAAAGATATATATACATATATATATATATATATGCTTATATTAAAAGTATATTACATCCACCAACATGAAACACAACACGGGGAAAGAAACATGCAGACCTAGGGACTTAAGTCAATGACCTACACCTCCCCCCAAACCCAAACCACCCCACCACCAACAGTGGGTCTCTCTCTCTCTCTCTCTCTCTCTCTCTCTGTGTGTGTGTGTGTATGTATATATGTATATATATAGGTTGATTACAAAAAATACAAGGAATAAAACTGGTATTGGTATTTGACCCTAGGACTGTCTCTCCAAACCCCACCCACCCAGCCACCCCACTACTTATAGGGGGAATATAAATATAAATTTATTTATTTATTTATTTATTTATTTATATCTGTGTGTATTTATATATATATATATATGTACATAAATATATATATATATATAATGAAAAAATATATAAACACGGACACATATATATGTATGTAATTTATATATATAAATATATAAATTAATATATATATATATATATGTATATGTATATGTATATATATATTTATTTATATATATTTATTTGTTAACATGGGTCGTTCTTGATTTTTTTCAATGTTTTAAAACATGGAAGATTGGTTTTTTGTTTTTTAAAAACAGACTCATCTATCATTAGGGTTGAAAACTACTTCTCCATGGACACAAATCCCATTCCCTCCCTCTATGTGTAATCAACCTCACTCACCACCTCCCCCTACTCAATCAGATGCCACCTCCCCATGCTCACTTAGACTCCACCCCCATATGTCGTCTCCCTCAACTCACTTGACCATCTCCTCCCTCTGCTCACTTAGACATTTCCCTCACATGTTGGTTCCCTCCACTCAGTTGGAATATCATAATCACCTCACTCTGTAATAGAGATCTCCCTCTTTAATAAAGATCTCCCTTGAATAGCAAGTATTACCTCCCTCAGACCGACAACGTCGCCCTCATACATCACCTCCCACTGCAACAGTTATCTCCTTTGAGTTATTTTTTTAAAAGGTTTTCTTAAAAAAATTAAAAACAACATAGGTTAAAAATATTTTTAAAAATACACCTTAAAGGCAGCATCTCCCATGCCTCCTTTGGGATTATGCCCAAAGGCGGCATCACCGATACCGCCTTTTGTTTAAGCCTAAAGGCAGCATCGGTGATTCCATATTTTCCCTAAAATAATAAATTTTTTTCTATTTTAATTATTATTTTTATATATTTAAAATTTTAATGTTTTATTATAATTTTGTTATGTTTATATATATATATATATATATATATATAACAAAATGTTTCAGCATAATTTATCTCTTATTAAAGTACATGACTTTTCTAGACTATAAAATATAAACTATAATACCAATATAAATGAAATTTTAAACATGGATTAAATATATAAGAAGTATTCAAAAATAAAAATAATTTATTAAAAAATGTTGATGAAAAATAATTTATAAGCTTTCTAATCCACCTACTTGAAACTTAAAAATGTTTAAAGTACGTGCATTTTCTAGCCTATAAAATATAAACTATAAGACCAATATGAATGAAATTTTAAACATTGATTAAACATATAAAAAGTAGTCTAAAATAAAAATAATTTCTTAAAAAATGTTGATGAAAAATAATTTATAAGCTTCCTAATCCACCTACTTGAAACGTAAAAATGTTTCAAGTATGTGACTTTGCTAGCCTATAAAATATAAACTATAAGACCAATATGAATGAAATTTTAAACATTGATTAAAAATATAAAAAGTAGTCAAAAATAAAAATAATTTATTAAAAATTTTGATGCAAAATAATTTATAAGCTTTCTAATCCACCTAATTGAAACTTAAAAATGTTTCAAGTACATGACTTCGCTAGCCTATAAAATATAAACTATAAGACCAATATGAATTAAATTTTAAAAATTGATTAAAAATATAATAAGTAGTCGAATATAAAAATAATTTATTAAAAAAATTTGATGAAAAATAATTTATAATCTTTCTAATCCACCTACTTGAAACTTAAAAATATTTCAAGTACGTGAATTTTCTAGCCTATAAAATATAACCTCAAGACTAATATGAATGAAATTTTAAAATTTGATTAAAAATATAACAATTAGTCTAAAATAAAAATAATTTCTTAAAAAATGTTGATGAAAAATAATTTATAAGCTTTCTAATCCACCTACTTGAAACTTAAAAATGTTTCAAGTACATGACTTTTCTATCCTATAAAATATAAACTATAATAACAATATGGAGGAAATTTTAAAAATTTATTAAACATATAACAAGTGGTCTAAAATAAAAAGATTTTATTAAAAAAATTTGATGAAAATTAATTTATAACCTTTCTAATCCACCTACTTGAAACTTAAAAATGTTTCAAGTACGTGACTTTTCTAGCCTATAAAATATAAACTATAAGACCAATATGAATGAAATTTTAAAAATTGATTAAAAATATAACAAATAGTCGAAAATAAAAAGAATTTCTTAGAAAATTTTGATGAAAAATAATTTATAATCTTTCTAATCCACCTACTTGAAACTTAAAAATGTTTCAAGTACGTGAATTTTCTAGCCTATAAAATATAAACTATAAGACCAATATGAATGAAATTTTAAAAATTGATTAAAAATATAACAAATAGTCTAAAATAAAAAAAAATTATTAAAAAAATTGATGAAAAATAATTTATAATCTTTCTAATCCACCTAATTGAAACTTAAAAATGTTTCAAGTACGTGACTTTGCTAGCATATAAAATATAAACTATAAGACCAATATGAATGAAATTTTAAAAATTGATTAAACATATAAAAATTAGTCTAATTTTTAATTTTTATTCATATGGGTCTTATAGTTTATATTTTATAGGCTTTCAAATTCATGTAGGTGGCTTAGTATCGTCCTTGACATTCCTTCTTTTCACTCTCACTTCCGAGTTACTTTTCTTACATTCCTTTCATTTTCATTTATTTATTTTATTTATGAAACTATTTATTTTAAACAAATTTTTAGATATTTAGGTTATCTTTTAAATTTTATTTACATTGTTTTTATACTATATATTTTATAAGATTTTAAAATTATCTACTTGAAATTTAATAGTTATTCTTATGTTTCAAGTAGTCAACTTTGAAAGCTGTCAAATATAAAATATGCCTAAAATATAAATGAAAACTGAAATACTGGATAAAAATTTAAGAAGGAATGATATTAATAATAGTATTTTCATTTCAATAGACATAAAACATATAAACGAACATGTAAAATCAATGTCTATGTCTATGGAAAGGATATTCTGTCCCACATGGTGGTCTGTGAATAGTACGTCCTCATCGAGTTCAATGTGGAGTTTGATGACCTGGAGAGGGATGATCCTCGGGCACTGGAATGTCGATTGTTGCATCCTCCACCTGTGTGTTAGTGGGAGGAGTTGTCAATTGCATCTCGTACTGCCCTCCTGATCCTTCTCCCACTAGGGTGATAAAAGTACCTTCCATCATCACAGTGGGGAACCAAGCTTGTGATGGAGCTATACCCCAAGGCTATGATGGATCTGGACCCTAAGGATAAAATGGATCTAGACTCCAAGGCTATGATGGATTTGGACCCCAAGGCTATGATGGATTTGGACCCTAAGATGGAGAGAACTGCGTATATCCTGTCAAGAATGACGGATCCCATGCCACCTGAGGCACATCCTGAATCAGATGAGGCTGGAATACTAGAGGTTCAACCTCTGCCTATAGAATAGATGAGGCCTCACGTGCAACACGATGTTTTCTACATAGTCGTGGTCGTGGATCCTCAGCACCAGCGAATGCTTTAGGATGTTACTCCAGGGAAGAAACCTCCTCTCTTTGGGTTAGATGCTCGAAGATTCTCTCTAAAAGCACACGATAAGATGCCCTCAGCTCCATCGCTTCATCATGGATGGTTTCCTAGCTAAAGACCCCATCCTCCTCTTCATCACTCATACAAATAAAATTCTCTGAGTGACTTCCATGTAAAGAGATTCAAAATGAATTATAAAATAGTTCAATAAACAAACTAATGGAAATTTATTGACTTACTATCCTATGCATATCTCTACCGTGTCGGGTAAGATAAAGTATAGACTTTAGTCTATACCATGGATCATACTCAACCTGTTCCGAAAGAAAGAATCAATTCATAGGTACACCCTGAATACAAAACTCTGCATGTCTAAGACAACAGTCGAGAATGCGAGCATGTACTCAACCCCATTCCTCATCCCGCCTCCCTGTCAGCTTCATCCCATGAAGCTGATATGTTTGTCTCATTGGCAATGGAATCAGCTGAGCACATAAAAACCAGTACATGACTCTGTCAGGCTTCTACCACTTAATAATATGGAAGTGAATGAGAGGCACTATATTCATAGCATCCTCAATCCCAATAGTTTAGTATGGTGGAAACTGGTCCATAATAGTCCAATATGGAAGCCATGAAATCTGAAATTATATGTGACCTTTTTCAAAAAAATAACCTAACTAAAAACTAAAATTGATGTTATTATTAAATTTGTTTGATAGTGATAGATTGTATATACATACCAAGTCAGGTAAGAGACAGTCTAACTAGAGCCGATATACACCCAAATGGTGTCTTAGAACCATGTTGAAATTGTTTTGATGATATCACCTATAAAATACAACATCGATAGTGAAAAATAATGAGAAATTAAAGTAAATAACTCCTAGTATCGTCATAAACCAATAGAAATGAGTGATCATACCAGCTTCTAGGTGGAGATTCATGCAGTACATCCATCTTGATCAGCATACCAGCAAACTTAGGGTAGAATATAGGGATGTGCTCCCATCCTACATCTGAATAAGGACGATGCATCCCCTGAGACCTATGTAGTCCCTGTGGGATAGCCTATATAATGCTTTGTACATGTATGCCAAACAGGCTGATCCTCAGTTGTACGTCCTAAACCAATCAAAGTCCTCTAGTAGGGGTAGATATATCATGTGCATGTGCATCCCTGAGTGATCAGTACACGTGGTCCCTCCAATGATCTGTAATATATATACACAGGAATAATGCATGAAAGTATGATCATCAGCATCATTAGGTAAATGTGGAATCTATGCCTCCAACCAAGGCATAGACATCTACGCTCCATCTATAGCCCTACAGTTAGAAAAAATGTTGATGCCTAACTAGAACTGAGAAAGTTCGGGCCAAGATGCATGAGTGGGTCTAATAATAGCGCTCCCCTAGATAGGAAGACTGAGAATCACTACCACATCTTAGAGGGTGATGGTCATCTCTTCCTCAGGCAGGTGGAATGTGTGTGTCTCTGGTCTCCACCTCTCCACAATGGAAGCAAGAAGGTGATGGTCTACAAATGTGAAATATGATACGGCAATGACATAGAATCCAAAACGGAACAAGTATGTTCTAATGGCATGTGGAGGCTCCCTGTGATGAAAATGGTATGCTTGACACACCCTGATCGATCGATCCTCACCACGCTCTAGCACGACCTGGGAAATATGGGTACGTTACTGAGTGAGTAGTATGGTATCATCTATCTTCATATAAACAAATGAAATGAATCATAAGTGTAAAATGTAAATATAACAGTATGGTCAGTAGAATGTTATGACTTGAATAATTCAAGACATTCCATGTTTATTCACATTGTTTTATGAAGTTATTTTTACCAAAATAAAGGCTCATGTCTTCATGTTTTTCAAATCATATTACTATCATGTTAGTAAGATATGATTTTATCTAGAAAAGGGTGTTTGTAAGATATGGTTTTATATATTTATATATATAAACAATTTGTCTTTGTTATGTATATGTTTATTAGAAAATGGTGTGCTTTGTAATTTATGTATGACTGCCCACATGATGGTATGTTTCATGATTATTTTGTCACATGTAAAGGTGATTCTATAACATTAACTAAACTTCAAGAAAGAATTTGTGGGAAATGAACCATGATGTAGGAGGAACAATGAAAACAATGACAGTGATGATGTAAACTCATTCCATCACCATTGTCATCGTTACTATTCCTCCTGCGTCATGGTTATTTTCCAAAAAATTATTTATTGAAGTTTAGTTAGTGTTACAGAATCATTTGTACTAACCTCTATTGTTGTTTGTGTACTATAAAAAGCTCCTTTATCGGGTTTTATAACCTCCACATAGTAGTAAACACTGGTAAAACCTAATTCTATGCATCGAAAATGTTTTCTGATCATGATTCTAATAGTGTAACTAATATTTAAAAAGATAGTTGATCATATAATCTTTATTATACTAAAATTTTATAACATCTTCTTGTATAGTAATATATGATACTATTATTTAGTTATATAAAAGTTTATTAAAATATTAGTCACATAATGTTTTGAAAATGAGGTAAATGGAATATGTTTTTGGGTTTACGGTTCATTTTTTAGGTTTTAGGATTTAGAGATTAGGGTTTCAAATATTGAGTTTTGGGTCTAGGTTTTTGGATTTTTTCTAAGGTTTTAGGGTTTAGGTTTATGAATTCAAAGTTAGGGTTTATTTTTTAAGGTTTAGGGTTTATATTTTTGAGATTACGGTATAGGGAAGATGTTTTTGGGTTTAGTGTTCTGCTTTTGGGTTTTGGGGTTTATAAAACCAAGGAAAAAATAAGATATAACAACAAATAATTTACAATATGAGAATCCCACAATGAATAAAATACATCATTGTGGATGAGAGTGTGAACTCGAACCAAAAATGTTAGGGTATCATTTATGGTTATGACCTTCTTGATGACATATGTTGCATATCAAACTCTGCCCTTGTTTTTTAGGCCATTCCATCTCATTATACATCCTACTGGCCTTCGGTCTCCCATGGGGATGCAACTGATTGATGCCAGGTATCACTATCGGTTGGCCTTCGGGCATTGGGAAATAACAAAACACCCTAATAGGCATCCATGGTGCAGTATAACAGTTAGAAATGGTGTCCATCTGGTACACTGGATCAACATATTCTTCCCATGATATGTTCATATAGGCACATGTTATAATGGCATGTGTTCATGGAAACCGTAATGCCTAAAAGTTCCCACATTGACATTGCCTCGTTTCCAGTAATACCGTCATTTTTTTCACCGATGAGATCTGTGATGGGGTCTAAATGATCTTGAACTTCAAATTGAGATTCTTCTCATCAAAAAAGGTAGACATGATAACCAGAATCTTCTTCAATATTCTTTTCAATCTATCGTTGAAAGTGTCTTTTGTACCTTATCCCCTATTGTATTTTTTCTACTGCTAGTTTTTGTCTATCAACAAAGTACTTCACACAACGATATAATGTCTCCTGAACTAGGGAAGTTATAGGTAACTTGCAAAGCCCTTTGAAGACACCATTGATGCACTCTACAATGTTTGTGGTCATGTTTTCATACCTATTCCCCCCTTCATATTCCAATGTCTATTTTTCTTCTAGAATCTGCATCATATAATCATAAACTTATTGATCATTCTGGTGGATTTGTTCGAGACATTCTTCAAACCATCATTGATTCAACTCATATGATACATAGAATAGATGATATTTCACATAATTTTATTTTATCTTTAGGTTGAAATAGTAAAAAATAACAAATAAAATGCATATCAAGCCTCGTGATTGCCTTCTTCATCGGTTCATTGTGGAATTTTTTATGCACGTTTCTAGAAATGTGTCTAATACAGAACCGATGATGTGTATTTGGGTATCTCCATGTATCAAGATCCACATTGATTGCCTCATTAATTTCTTGATGGTGATCATATATCAAAAAAACACCCCAAATGTTGGTGAAATGGTTTCTGATACATTCCAAAAACCAAATCCATGATTCATATTTTTCTTTCTCTATAATGTAAAAGGAAAGCGAAAGAGGTGAATGGTTTCCATATTGGGTTTCCGCAATCAACAATACATGCTTGTATTTTCTATATAGAAACGTTCCATCAATCTGTATGAACTGTTTTCTGAAACAAAATTCAGAGATACAGGGGAGGAATGCCCAGAAAAACTGATGAAATTGAACACGAGATGGATCAAGTCAGTTATTGTGATAAAATGTTCATTTGTATCAAGATAGAATAAAAATTGGTTATGATGCCTCAGTATGGCTAGAAATTGCAGAAACACCTGATATGAGTCATCCCAATCACTATAGACCTTTAGAATTGCCTTCTGTTTCTCCATCCATGCCTTATTATAGGAAATATTATAACCTAATTTATTTTGTATCCTCCCTTGAACAAGGGATATCGAAACATCTTGGTATGTCCTAATCATCTCAAAAATAATGAATGACACAAATTCTTCATCCAATGAGGTATGATCTTGTGTCAGCCTTAGCTGAATGCAAGTATGAGCTACATCAATCCTCGAGATTCTCCAACCTCCAAATGAAATGTCTGAAATCACCCTCAAGTGAAATCTAAAATAATCCTCATACTTCTCACACCATATGAGATATTTACTGTAGATTGATTCATGAACTATATAGTTGTATTGACTATCAATGTGAAATATCTTTAGTGTGATTTTTAATGCATCTTTACATGGAAAAATTATTCCAACTTATAAGGTTTTGTCTGGACCACTAAACCTATCTAGTACAACTCTGGGGAACTCAGTTTCCAGTGTGAGAACATTATTTTCGAATTCAAGAACATGTTTCATTGCTTCTTACCAAGATGAAAAGAGTGGTGGATGATTTATGTTAGGTTGAGGATGTTGTACAATTAATGCATTTATTGAAACCTCTTCCCTAACTTCCGTTGGTCCCTCCTCATTAGCATTGTTGTCACCATATGTTCTATCATTAGGAAACTCCTCATCAGAAGTCAGATTGACATGTATATCATAGAGATCATCTAGGTTGTCCTCTTCTACATCATTTGTAATAGGATCAATTTCATGGGTTGTACTATCTTCAACCACTCTTTTAAATCTACATCTTCGTAAAACTGGACGTTTTTATTGTACAGTATAAACATCAACATATAACTCCATTATGGTACCATATGACCGTTGATAAAATAAATTAATTTGTTGGACCCACTGTTCATCAATAACCAATGGAGAATCTAGATGTCGTAGTGTTTTCGAGAATTGAAAATGTCTATAACTCATAGACTTGATCTCTTGATCGGGTCCTAGATTTAAGGAACCATGAATTCTCTCTTGAAGGTCACTTAGGGTTACACAATCAGCTATACTAACCACTGTTATTGGTTGTGTACTATAAGAATCTCCTTGCTCAGTTGGAATAACCTCCCCATAGAAATACACACAAGTAAACATGACTCTCTACATCAAAAATATTTCTTTGATCAAAATTATGATAGTGTAACAAATATTAACAATTATGGTTGACCATATAATATTTATTAGAATGTAATTTTAAGAGGCCTTTTTATAACCTAAAATATGCTAGTAATGTTTCATTATATAAAAGTTTATTAGAATATAAATCACAGAATGTTTTGTAAACCAAGGTCAAAAGAAGAGGAAACATCAAATTAGTTTATTTATCATTAAGAAAATGAAAATTTTGATCATATAAAGTGAAATTAAGAAAAACAAACACATTAAATAACACGTGAATGTTTTATAACATATAAGAAATTCATTGACATTTTTCAATAAAATGTGGTTTGGATGAGATGAGTCTCACTTCGAATAAGGTAAAATCTAACTTATTTTTTATTGAAATATTAATAACACATTCAAAATATATGTACTTCAATTTTTAACTTTCAAAAGCTTTCTAACTTCTAATGACATATCTTAGATTTCATTAGAAGGACAAAAAATTTTGAAAGTTCAAAAGTGAAGTACATATCCTTCGAAGATGTTATTAAGATACCAATTAAAAATAAGCTGGATTTTACCTCATGTATGAAGTAAGACTCATATCATCCAAACCAAATTCTATTGAAAATTTTAAAAAAAAAATTGTATGTCATAAATCATTCATGTGTTATTTAATATGTTTTTTCTTCTTCAGTTCACTTTATATGATCATAAGTATCATTAGTTAATCATTATATGGATTCATTTTTTAATCCTATGTTATTTATTAATTAATATATAATTAATAATTTATAATAATTATTATTATTTATAAACTATATAATCTTTATGATACTAAAATTTTAAAACATTTTCTTATATCCTAAACTATGATATTAATGTTTCTTAGTACAGTTTTTACTAAGTTAATCATTCTTTAATCACTAGTTAATCATTACTAAGTTAATAATTAGTTGATCGTTAGTTAATAACTATTTAATCATTCTTTAATCACTCTATAATAGAGAAGAATAAACACATTAAATTACACATGAATTTTTTACAACATACAAGAAATACTAACATTTTTCAACAAAACATGGTTTGGATGATATGAGCCTAAATTTAGAAGTGAGGCAAAACCCAACTAATTTTTATTTGATAGCTTAATAACATCTTCTATAAGTATGTACTTAACTTATTAAGTAAATATCTTTAGATGATTTCATTAAGCTACCAAATAAAAATAAACTGGATTTTACCTCACTTATGAAGTCACGCTCATCTCATCCAAACCATGTTTAATTAAAAAATGTCAAGATATTTCTTATATGTTGTAAAAAATTCATGTGTAATTTAATGTGTTTGTTCATCTCCATTTAATTTTATATAATCATAATTTTCATTTTATTAATGATAAGTATTATTAGATAATCATTACATGTATTCATATTTTAATCCAAAGTTATTCAGAAATTAATCTATAATTAATCCTTACTAATAAAACCTATTATTTATAAAATATATAATCTTTATGATACTAACATTTTATAACATCTTGTTATATCTAAAACAATGATACTAATGTTTCTTGGTATAGTTTTTAACTAATCAATCATTCTTTAATCACTAGTTAATCATTATTAAGTTATTATTTAATTATTTATTTATTCCTTAATCAATAATCATATTATGCTTATTAGTTAATTATAATTAACTAATCATATGTATTCATTTTTAATCCTAAGTTATCATTAATTGATCTATAATTAATCATTACTAACAATAATTATTATTTATAAACTATATATAATTAATTAAACTACTTAATAAATAACATCTTTAAAGATGACTAAAAATAATTCAATTACTAATAATAACTTTCATTCTTTAATGCCTTTGTCCTTGTCTATTTAATTCTATAACATCATAATTATCATTTTATCATTGATAAATATACTAATTTTATTTTTCTTTTCTTAGTTATTTTAGTAGTTTATAAATAAAATATGAATCATCTTAAGCATATCCCCCAAGAGTGTCAAACCAGGAGTGCAGCAAGCCTCATTGTTGTGCACCAGTTCTCATTCGAGTCTAGCTCAAAGTGGTGTTTTTGGGTTTTACCCCTAGGTACATTTGTTCCAGAGCCAGATCCACTTGTTTGTATCCAGACAGGGATTTTATTTCTTAGATAACCACATAATATTTATGCTACCAAAATTTTACAATACTTAATCCTAAGTTATTCTATACTTAATATATACTTAATCAATACTTAATCATTACTAGTAATAATTATTATTCCAAACTATATATAACTAATTAAACAACCTAATAAAAAAATATTAGAATTAACTAAACTAATTAAAAATTGAAATATTTATAACTAAAAAGAATTCAATTAAATAAATAAAAAACATTAAATTAAATAAAAAAATGCATCTAAATGATGCTTCGAAAAAAACTGTCTTCTTTTGGACCACCGACCACACCACACGAAAAAGAAATTTTTTTAGAGAGAGAAGTAATGGATTTAGGAGAGATGGGGAAATATTTAAGTAAAGAGAAGGGGGTGGATTTCCTTTTATATGGATCTGATGGAAATGTGGCATCCTTCCCCGCCTTTTCCATGTCATCGATCCGGATCAAAGGCAATGCGTGAGATGGAAGGCAGCATCGACGATGCCGCCTTTAAGGCATATTTTTTAAAATATTTTTAACCTATGTTGTTTTGAAAAAAAAAATCAGAAAACCTATTAAAAAAACTTGATCTCCATTGGTTGAAATCTATGAGTGTTTTATGTTATTTTCCATTTTCATTACAAGGGTTCTCTAGTCATAGAGTTTTAAATTTTAAATTTTGTTGACCCATTGTTCTAGTCCTTTTCATATCTTTGTTTGTGCAGGGTCTCAGTCATTTGATATTGAACAATACCTCAAACCTATCCAGTCATAAGGAAATTTTGATCACACAATTTAACTTCAAATATTTTTTATTCAATTATTTTTTTATTTTAGTGAATTTTGATTTAATTTATAAACTAATCTTTGAGTTAATTGTTTTAAAAAAAACTTATAATTTCAGTCAAAATTAGATAGTGATTCAATATGTAATAAATTTATTTTGTTTTATCATTGAATTAATTTTCATTTTGATATATTTTAGTTGAACATTAATTTTTTTATAAAAATGGTGAATCTGTTTATTTATTTTAGTAATTTATTTGTCTTAAAATAATATTTTTTGGTATTGTTTCTCTCCTTGATTTTTTTTAACATTTTATATATTGATATTGAAATAAATAATTACCTTTTATACATTTTTTTGTTATAGTATGTTCTTTCATTCAAAAAAAGGAAAATTATTGGATTCATAGGCCTCATGACACTTTTGAGTATAGATAATGATTAAATAAATTTTTAGACTTTCCATTTTCTCAATTAAGTGGTGCAGATAAGATAAATTTCCCTTGTATGAAATGCAAGTTTAAAAAATGAGAAATTATAGAATTTGAATATGATCATTTTATAGTTATTCCATTTCCAATTGGTTGTACTATTTTTATTAATCAAGGTGAGACAAGTTCTATTAACATTGTATTTGAAACACATTCTTCACAATATGATACTAAAGATATAAACATTAATATCAACTCAATGTTTAATATGGTTAATGATGCATTTTATATTTTTCCCAATAATGAATTTCATGTGGATTTAGAGGAATTTGAGGTTATACCAAAAATGTCTAATGACTCTGAATACTATTTAGAAATACTGAAGGGTGGAAAATAAATTTTTTATAAAGGCTGTAAAAAATATTCCAAGATTTATTTCTAGGTTAAATTATATCATAGAAAATTATTGTGCGACATAAGTGATGAGGTAATTTATATAATATTGTAATTGTTGTCACATGCTTTTGAGAATTCTCCGAGAAAAACACTTTAAAAATCAAACTTAATTATACTAAAATTCATGTGTATCCTAATGATTGTATGTTATATTTTGGATATTATGAAAATAGAGAAACTTGTAAAAAAGTTTAGTAAGTATATATGGAAACAAAGGGGTAATGGAAAGTATAAAAGGGAAAACATGAATAAATTAACTTTAAAAGTTTTGAGATATTTTCATTTTAATTCATGATAGAAATGATGGTTTATTTAAATAAAATATACATGTATATACAATGTCATAAATCAGAAAATAATGATGAAGGTGTGATAAGACATCAATGAAACTATAATGAATGGAATGAATTTGAAAACATTCATCCTAAATTTGCTTTAAACCCTTAAAATATACACCTAGTGTTATATACTACTGGATTTTATCCATTTTATAGATCATGTATGAGTTATAACATCTGTTTTATTGTAATAATTAACAATAATCTTTCTCCTTGGATGTGTATGAAACATATATAATTCATGATTTTGATGATAATTCTTAGTAAACGAACTCTGGTAAATGATATTGATGTAAATATTTATACATTAATAAAATAATTAAAAGAGTTATGGGATAAATGTGTCAAAAATTTTGATTCATTTAGTAATGAGGTGTTTAATATGGGCGCAACTTGTTTGTGGACTATTAGTGATTTTCTTGGGTTCGGTACTTTATCTAGATGGAACATACATACTGTATTGTCTTTTCCATCTAATAATTTTGAATCAAAACCATTATGACTTATACATAGTATAAATTCATGCTTCATGATTGATTGTCGATTTTTTGAATCTTGAATATAAATTTAGGTAAAACTGAAAGTGATTTGATGGAATGATAAAAAGTAGAAATTTGCTTATTGCATTAACGGGTGAAAAAAAAACATAGTTAATTTGATAATGTTGATACGATATTTAGGAAAGAACTATATATTGATATAGGAGATAAAAGGTCATGAAGAGATAATAATATTTAACATAAAACACAACAATTGTGAAACAAGAGTATATTTTTTCAACTTCCATATCGGGTGAACAATTTATTGCACCATAATTTGGATGCCATGCATATTGAAAAAAAAATCATGTGATAATGTTATATTTACATTGTTGAATTAAGATTTTAAATCGAAATATAACTTAAATTCTCAAAGAGACTTAAGGTAAATAGGAATTAGTCCTTATCTTTGGATTGATGAAGATCAAAGATATGTCTCATCCATGTTTACCTTAAAAAATGAAAATAATGATATTTTTTTCAAGGTATTATATAATGTAACATTTCCATATGTATATTAAAGTAACATCATCATACACATTGATGTGAGTCAATGAAATATTGGAGGAGTAAAAATTCATGACTCGCACATTTTTATGGAACAACTTTTACCTTTATTCATGATGAGGAAACTTCAAAAGTAAGTGTCTACATGCTTAATTGAATTATATTTGTTCTTTAGGAAAATATATAATAAGGTGATAAATTTCAATGAACTATATCTTATTAAAACCTGATTTTTTCTTCATTTATGTCATTTGGAAATGTTATTTCCACCTTCCTTTTTTATAGTTATGGTTCATTAAATCATACACTTAGTTTATGAAGTTAAATTAGGAGGGTGTATTTAATATTGATTGATGTATCCCATGGATTGGTAAATAAATAGCTATATCACTTCCATGTTTTTTTTTCTTTTGTTTATATATTTTTTATTTTGATTCATTTTTTTATTAGGTACTTAGAGAGAATAAAGTATTATATATATAATAGGGATCAACTAGTATGCTCAATAGCTAAGGGTTGTATGGATTGATAGGATTTAACATTATGTTCAAGATATTTTGATGGAATTGAGAATGATTTCAATCATGTTGGATGTGTCAATGATCAACCTGATGGAAATTCATTTTCAAACATTTTCTTTTCTCTTAATGTAAATACCTTTGGTGGTTTTAATTATTTTACTCTTTCTCCAATGGAAAATTTACAATAACATCATCATGTTTTAAAATTTTTTGTTGTTGTAGATCCATTCTTACAGTAAGCAATATGACTATTAGTATGCGACTTAATTACAAATTCAAACATTATAAAAAAATTTATAATTTTCGTAGGGAATTTAGAGATTTTGTATAGAGATAATTAATAATTCATACATTTTCTTATATTGATATAAACAAGAGGTTCCACAAATAATTTCTTTAAATCTTTTCTTGATGTGTAATTATTTTTATTACTTCTAATATTTTTTTCATTTTTTGTATTATGATTTTCATAATATTTTCTTTATAGATTGTAAATTCATGTGATGACCTCTTAGTTGACCTAAATTATATATGTATGGGTCTTGTTAATTATTAAAAATGCTATACTAAATATTATTTTAATGGATTCAGTTTTCTCACTTGAAACATGACCAATATCTACACATTCAAAATCATAGAGTGTTTGGTATTGGAACCAGGAATTATGAAATTGTAAGTGATGATCAATTGTAATTTGGAGGTGTTCCTTACAATGGAAATCTTGTAGATATTATTAAGATAATCTATCATGGGTACTTTTATTTGACCTTATTCAAATGCTTGTTGGTGAATACAACTAATCATAGAGGAATTGTAATTGATGAATTAGGATTTAAATTGGTAAATTTTGGATGGTTAATAGACACTGGGGATGATGATAGTAATAAACTATATATCCTATATTCTAAGGATCAAATGGTATATTATGTTTAAGATGAATTGGATAAAAATTGGAGCATACCTATGCATTTAAATCCTTGAAACATTTTTGACATGGGTGAGGATGACAAAGAGAATTATCATTAATGTGAACCATATCAACAAAAAAATTTGGAAAAGTTATTTCATTTTTGGTGGGGGTATATTGTTATCTAGCTATTATATTCACATTATAATTTTCCATGCTTATTTTATTTAAATTTTTTAAATTGTTTCTTTATAAATTTTTTCTTTGGTTTTCATAAAATATAGTGATTCTGAATAGTAATTCTGTTCGGGGAACTTTTTCTGAAAATCCACTTGAGGAGAACTATCAATCCCCACATGATTTTTACCATCGAGAAGAGTATAATAAATATAATGAACTTAATATAGGCCCTACACAACCTAAAATGTCATCTATAAAGAAGAGATCTAGAGATGTTGAAGTTTTTCATGATGATAAAAATAGTAATAATAAATTAGTCATTATTTATGCATCAATATTTTTTTTAGAAAAGAATAATATGAAAAATACTAGGCATATCATATAAAAATATGTATGGTAGACAAATGATGAGAAGATTGTACTAGAGTAGATTAATATAGTACAACCTATCAAGGAGACTTCTTGATTATTAAATAGGTTCTTAGGTTGTTTGGATAAAGACTTTTAACTATTCATCTTATGTTATGAGAGTTAGAGAAAAGTTAAAGATAAATATAATGATCAGTTCTATAAAAAATATCACCCAGGTAAAATTTTTGAGCAAGTTTTCCAATATGTGTGATAATATTTTAATTATTAAAATTTTTTAACTCTTATAAATTTCTTTATAGTCCATCATAGTTGGGAATAATCTATATAAGAGTTATATTTTGAAATCAATTAGTCAAACATGGAAAGTTTTTTGGTGTTATTTTTGGAATTTATGAAATGATGGCATGAATACTAGGGTTTATTTGATCAACATGGTGATAAATGGATGTAATACAAATCATTGGGATATTTTTTTGACCATCGCCTGAGTCCAGAGAGTTTTTTTCTCCCATGTCTTTATTATGAATTTGATTATTTTTCAAATTAGAATTATTCTTGTTTTTTTATTGTGTATTTTATGGGATAAAGCTAAAGAAATAAAAAAATGTAGAATTTCACATTGGATTTTGTATATTGGTGGATCTAAAAGCATTGCACAATGAAGAGAGAAAATGTTAAGTCCAAATTAATAATAATAATAATAACATATCTATTTTTTTATTATTAATTGATTATAATTGACTCTAAATTTTGAGGAAGCAGTGTGTCCTTTAAATGTTATTAGAGGAGAAGTGTGAACTATAGAATACTAGACCGGGTCAACCTAACACGTCACCTGATCCATCCCAACATAAGGACTCAACCATACCTCCCTATACACTGGAGGTTTCTAACTAGTAGATAGGGTCTAATAGATATAGTGGGGATGTTATAACCTTTGGTTATAGTGAAATGACAGTGGAAAACAACCAAAACATCCACAAGGATAAACATCAAAGTACACATAATAAATGGACTAAAACAAATGTATGCTACAATAAATGGAATTAATAATATAGTTATGCAGACTCTAAGAATAAAAAACATACAATAGAAATTCACCCACTGGGCCGACCACATATATAAAATAAAAATAAATAAAAAAATACATCAGGCTCTACTGCCAACACTGATATGAACCACATACTTGGTCTCCGTGATGATAGAGATACACCATCCCAATCCTGAGACTCCACATGAGTTTCTTATCTAATTCAAGAAGTATTGGACCTTAACCCCATCCATCATGCAACTTGTTCTCTAACCTAAAATCATGCATCGAGTCTGCATGCACATCGAGGTGCACGTACAATGGATGAAAAATAGACCTCAGTAGGACACCCTCAGTGGTGAACCTATAATATTCTATTATAACAGGTGCATGAAAACATGATATGTATAGCCTAGTCAAAAACTAGTAACAACTGGCATAAAAAGAAAACTGCATAAAACAAATGGGGATAAAAAAAAAAAAAGAAAATATCCAACTGTGGGTTCTACCTTGACACCTAAGGTCATTCTACCCCCACTCTAGTCCCTAATAGAGGATTTACATCATGTTTCTCACCCAACCACATGACATTAGTGCATTCTCTATATCTATACAGGATCTCTAAGACATCTAAATGAAAAGGTATAAATTTGAAACCCCAGGGCATAACCATAAGCATACACATGAAAATGTTCATCTACTAGGCTCTAGGACTCTAATGACACGATATAAATTTTCAATAGGGTCTCCACAGTATACTCTATAGAAAATTTCATGTCCCAGAATTCCTATAGAATGATTCAGACTCTAACATGGACATTACAGATACATCTCCCTATGGGATCCATCGGTATATAACCAACAGATGCACTACCATGTAGGATCTATATACAAAAATAGGATCTATAATTATCCATAGTATCAAGAGTAAAAAATCATCCATAATATCCATATATCCATATATATACCCTCTATCCAGGGTATGTACTCAACTAGAGGGGGTGTAGTCATCCAGATTTTTCATTATCCCCCTAAGACCGTCTAACCACAACCAGCCAATGAATGAGAGAACCAAATCAAAAACTCAGAGTCAACACCCAATCCAAGATATACCAAGGGTATCCTCCCTAAACCAAATTCCTTTGAAAAAAAATACCTCAAACAACATGGAAAAAGTCCAACCAAATATGGTTCGGTCCAACTCTTGAACCCACCATCCAAACAGGTGAACTAGAAGTACCAACCAAATATAAGATAACAAATAATGGGGGATATATTAATCCCCTTGATATATTCATCCAAAAATATCCCACCATGGTATCTCACCAACCCACATTAGGTTCAAATAATACTTAAGGCTCCAATAGTACCTGGGGTCATAGTATAAGGCAACATCTAACTAGGGACTCCCCTGGTGCACCCAATATCTTGGGCCACACCCTTAAAAATATCCTCAACTATAAAAAATACCATAGAAAGAGTAAGACACCCTATGAGTCATTCCTATAGATCATCCAAAATCATAGGACATGCCCAGTGTAGAAATATCCCAAATAGCCTTTGGTGGCCTCCAACTGATCCTTGATCGACATCATGCCTGAAGGGAATCTAAAATAAAAACATGCCTATAAGGGAATTCTCATTGGTCCTCATAACCACCTCAAAAAAAACAAAAAACCCTACAAGGTATCCTTATCACAAAAAAACATCATGTAAAATCTCTCATAAGAAAACCTCAGTCGGACTTTCCAACAAGAAACCCATCCATAGGTACCACCATGCCTATAAGGGAATCCAATGAAACACCATGTCATGTAGGCATTATCAACATCCAACTACAGCATCCACTAATAACTTGATTAGAAAATATCCCACAATTTAATCCTAAAGAGTATCTCAAACTCATATTAATAACTCAACACCACCAAGTTGTAACCGCCATCCCACAACATCAACCCAGCTCAAAGGATTTAACAGCTCTAACCTCGACCAACTAGTCCTGAAATATATTGAAAAACCAATATCTCTTTAGAGATACTATACTATAACACATTCTAGTATCATTCAAAATAACCTAAAATATTTCACTATGTGATACTCGGGCTAGATCAATCATCGAGCTCATAACCCTCACTCGAGCCTCGTAGCTCACAACCCAACCCGCAGGAGGATTCTAAATCCAAACCTTGAAGAAATCATCCTACTAAAATAAATAATTATAAAACACCATCTAGGTGGACCCTAAATTATGAAAGTATTCTAACATCATGATTTAAATGGAAAAACACTCAAAATTGACTACTCACAAGTCAAATTCGGACTCCAAGGTGAAAATAGGAAAAACGCTCCAAGGGAGAAAAGGTACGCAACGTATACTTTGGGTAAATTGTGTGTACCCTCAAATTTTCTCCCTATAAGTGTGCCTCAGGCCACTCATCATGTACTTATCCAAAGTAAATGGTGTTTTATCACTATAAATGAGGTGCTTACCCATGTAAGGTAGCCCACTCGGCCTGTAGAATGCCTGAACACACGGCGTGCTACCCTGGTACATGGTGTGTACCCCCACATAGGGTGCCAATATGTGCACCTATCCATGTACCCACATAAATGTTCTATCTAAGAAACATACATATCCATTGGTTGTGTACCTCACTTGGGATCTGGCTATGTACCCTACATGACCATGTTCTTCTAACATGGTATATCTGGTTGTGCCCCCAGCCACACCCCTAGTCACCACTACATGGAATGTACTCTCAAGTACATGGAGTGTAGTATTAAAAAATCATCTTCCCAAAATATGAATAACACATGGAATGTTTTATCTATACCACACATCATTTACATGGGTTTTCCCAAACATAAACCCCCCAAAACAGCCCAAAACCCCAATTTCTTCCCGATTAATCCTAGATTAACCCTCAAGGGGTCCCCAAAAACTCATTTAAGGAATTAAAAACCAAAAACAAGGGATAAATGAAAGAAAAAAATAAAAAAAAAGGAAATGGAAGAAAAAAAAAAGAAAATGGGTTCGGGCCCAGGCCCAACCCTAGTGCTCATGATGGGATTATGCCCCACCTAAGATCGAATCTCAATCCAATTATTCATTTAAAAATATGACCAAAGGAACATGCGTGAATAAATTAATATTTAATTAATTAAATATTAAATATTCTAAAAAAATGAATGACTTAGGTTTCCATAAAAATCCTATCATAGGTTAAAGACCCTATTTTGGGAACAATGGAGTGGTTAAAAAAATTATCCAAAATCATCTTATTGAAGAATTTACCATTTTTATCTAAAACACTTTCTAGAACAAAAATTTCAAATTTCTATTAATTTTCAAAACCCATGATGTTGTGAGACATCAAAAAATATCCACTATAGATGCTTATAACCCTTGAGAAGCCCCAATGGTTACCAGTATCCATGATCTCTCTTAATAAATGGTGTAATTGATGCTATCTCAACTATACAATGGCCAATATTTTAGCATCCACAGCTCTCTCCCAACATGATATAAATTCCACCATGACCGATCTGGTGCTCCCCACCATAGGAGTATCCTTATCATCACCATGTTTCCCAAAAAGAAAACCAAATGGACCATGCTACATCCATCACTGAATGAAATGGATAGACAAGGCCAAACCACTCATACCTAATTTCCAACATGAAATCAATAAAAAACCAATGATCATTCTTGGATCACTAGGAATAGTAAACCCCATACTCAACAAACCACTTAAAATGAGGTTCATGACCTCCAAAAACATATGGTTCACTCCCCACCACAATTATTTCCTTAAACTACTTTCAAAACTATAATAGGACTCATGCTCACATTGGTTGAGTCCTAATGAAGCTATGCTAACACACCTAAAACCACTGACCATGCTCCTCATGAAATTAATTTCTAAAAAAATGGATCACCCTCGATACCCCTATTCAAAATCAAGGCTTCTCCCTCATTCCAAGATCAACTGCATGACCACCCTCCACTCTGGTGTCGATTCAAAGCCACAATTTTCCAACCATGATTTTACTGTGCTACCCAAAATGAAACAAAAAAACAAGTAGGGCTATAGGTACAACCATAGTTTCCCTCTCAATCCATCCAAAATACCAAGATCACTCCTAATTATCCACTTCTTAAACACCATGCATCATAATGCCTTATGAAACATGGGTGAATTCAAGCCTCAATAACCCTACTAAGGAAGAACATTCATGCCCACCCAATCCATTGATGATAGCATGAACATGATCCCTATTACAAGACCTGTTAGAAAACACATGGTAATAAAAACTACCTCTCCCAAGAAACTAAAATCTATTACTTTAGGAAAACCACCACCTTAGGGAAATTCGAGCTCGATCCAAACATATATCAGGCATCCTTTCCCTCATCGAGCCACCAATAGAGAACTCATATCCCATTAACGACCTATAAGGATCTCAATATATCCCTCAATGAAGGGACTGCATCTTCATCACTGATGAACCACTCACCACAAGATCCATATAACCTATAATTATAAGAAAATATATATACATGTGGTTCATTTGTGTCAAATTCCACCAAGGGGCTATATTTGATACACCATATAGGTAATTGGAGACACTTTAAAACACTAAAACTCCATCATCAATAAAAATACCACAAATGAGAATATTTCATGTGAATATTGTGTTTCTATAATGATACATGAACATTGGAATCTTGACCATGGGACAAGAGCCATAAACCATGATAAACTGCAAATCTATAAATTCAAGTGCATCACACAAGGTAAAATCACAAAAAAATAAAAAAAAACCATGAATGGAAATCCCATGCCTTGGAAACTTGTACTTCATATCATAAAAGGTGTTTTTGATACACTAGTCTGATATCTATCACAAGTTTCTACACATTCTTGGAATACTTTTCTACCAACTCCCAAAATCACAAAACCAAGCACATTTGATACCATTTTTTAATGAATTGGCCCAGGTTGAACTAGCACATTACCCGATCTATCCCACCAAAAGGCCTCAAGTATGCCTCTCCATAAGTCAAAGGATACGGACTAGCAGCAAGGGTATAACAAATATAGTGAGAAGACTATACCCTCTGATTAGGGTGAAATAACAGTGGAAAACAACCATAACATCCACAGCATCAAATTATTAATAATAAATGAACGCAAATAAAAGCATGATATAATAAATGTAATGCAGCATATAGTTATACAAACTCCATGTATGAAAAACATAAAACAAATAGTCACCCATTGGTCTAACCACATATACAAAATAAACAAATTGAATATACATACATCAGGATCTACTATCAACACCAATACAAACCACATACCCAGTCTCCATGAATCTCAAGCTACACCTACATGATCTTGACACTCCACATGAGTGGCTCCACTTGATCAAGAAACACTGGGCCTTGACCTCATCTATTGCGCAACCTATGATTCAACCTGTAAGAAAACATTAGGTATGCATGCACACCGAGGTGCATGTGTAGGGGTGAGAAATAAATCTCAGTAGGCCACCCCCAATGGTGAAATTATAATATTCTTTCATAACAAGTTAATTTACATGTGATATGTCCAGACTAGTCAAAAACCAATAACAATTAGCATAAAAAAAGAACAATTTCATTAAAAATGGGGTTAAACAAAATTAAAGAAAACATCCAATCAAAGGTTATACCTTGAAACCTGAGGTAATTATACCCTAAATCTAGTCCCCACTAAAGGATTTATATCATGTGTCTCACCTAGACACATGAAATTAATCACGTCCTATGGATCTATATAGGATCTCCAAGACATCTAAATGAAAAGGCATGAATGTCAAACCCTAGGGCATAACCATAGGATTCCGCACAAAAAGATCACATATAATAGGATCTAAAACTCTAATGGAATGATCTGAACTAGTGATAGGGTCTCCATACCACACTCTAGATAAACATTCATGTCTCAAAATTCCTATAGAATGAATCATCCTCTAACATGGACCTGATAAATACATCTCCCTATGGGCTCTATCTGTATAGACCTGATGGATGCACTACCCTATGGGATCCATACAAAAAACTGATAGCGCTAAGAATCCATGGTATCACGGGTTCTATAACATCCACAACATCCATATATATACCCTCTAGTAGGGCGTATAGTCTATAGAGGGGGTTCACTCATCCAAATCATCTATTATCTCCCTAAGCTTGTTTAACCCTATCCATCCAATGGATGATGGAACTATATCAACAACTCAATTACAATGAATGATCCAAGATATCCCAAGGGTCTACTACCCAAACCAATTCCATAAGTGGAAACTATCTCAAACATCATTGATAAAGTATAATTTAATGTGGGTTGGCCCAACTCTTGAACCAACCGCCTAAATAGATGAACAAGAATCGCCAACCAAATCTCAAATAACAAAACATGGGGACTATCTTAGTCCCCTAGATTTCCTCATCCAAAAAACATCCACCATAGGCTCTCATTGATCCACCTTAGGGTCAAATAAAACCCAGGGCTCCAACAGTCCCCAGGGTCATAGCATAATCCGATGTCTAACTAGGGATTCCTTTACTGCACCCATGATCTTGAACCACACCCATCAAAATATCCTAAGCCAGCCTAAATTCCACAATAAGAGAAGGACACTCTACAAGGTGTTCTTCTATATCATCCAAAATCTTGAGTCATGCCTAGTGTGGAAACATCCCAAACGTCCCTCAGTGGCCTCCAACTAATCCTCGATCAAAAACATACCCAAAAGGAATCCAAAATAAAAGCATTCCTACAAGAGAAATATCAATGGGCCCATGACCACCTCAAAATAGGAAAACCCCACAAGGTATCCTCAATACAAACAAAACATCGAGGTAAATCACATGCAAGAAAACCTCAGTTGGACTTCCCAGTAAACAAATCATCCATGATTACCACCTCACCCATAAGGGAATCCAAAGAAATATTATTCCACTAGGTCATTATCAATAGATTACTATGACATCCACTAATCACTTGATCAAAAACCATCCCAAAAGGGCATCCTTGGGAGTATCTAAGACTCTTCTTAATAACTCAACAACACCCAACCATAACCTATATCCCATGAATTCAACCTAACATGAAGCCTTCAATAGATATAACCTTGAGAAAAAGGTCCCGACACTCGATCTAGGTTGATCACCAAGATCACAACCCTCACTCATGCCTCATAGATCACAACCCAACATATAGAAGGATTCTAAATCCAAACCTATAAGAAATACTTATACTAAACTCTATTAGTCAAAAACACTATCTAGATATCCTCTTAATTATAAAATTATTCCACCATTGTAATCTATTAATAAAAAATCTCAAAATAGAATACTCATAAGTCCAATTCTGAATCTAGTGTGAAAAAATAAAAAATGTACCAAGAGAGAAAAATTACACAGTGTGTGTATCGGGTACACAGCATGTACTACCAAAGTTTATTCTTTCTTATATTCCCCTAGCCACTCAATATGTTCTTATACAAATTACATGGTGTGTTAGGCTCGTAATTGGTGTGTGCCCGACATGGGGTACCTTCTCATGTACCTCATCCCACTCGATGTGTGTAACTCCTGAGTATGTGATGTGACCCCCTGGTACACAAATTGTACCCCCACATGGGGTTCCCATACATGAACTTGACCATGTACCCCAACACAAGGTCTAAGTATTGTACTTTTCCACTAGCTATGTACCTCACCTGGGATCTGGTTGTGTGCCCTATACAACCATGTTCCCCTAAAATGGGGTGTTTGGTCGTGCCCCTAGCCACACCCCAAGTCACCATCACATGGAATATACTCACAAGTACAAAGTGTGTAGTCCCAAAACATCATATTTCCTAAACAAGAATAACACATAGCATGTTTTATCTAAACCACACGTCATGTACATGGGTTTTCCCAAACATAAAACCCCCAAAACAACCTGAAACCTCTATTTCTATTGGTTAAGCCTAGATCTACCCTCAAGGGGTCCTCATCAATCCATTTATGGAATTAAAAATAATATATATATATATATATATGAACTTATATAAAAAACCTAAAAAATTTCCTACCACTAGGTAGAAACTGTCAATGCTTCACACCGGATCTGTGTCATGCACCTGTCGAGCCTCAATCTACCTCCGAATGATCTCACCAACCAATGACTCCCCATCCCTCTCCATCTTCTCTCCCTCTACCTCTCTTAGCAAAATACCCCAAATGTGGGATCCCCATGGGATTTTTTTAAAATCCTAGGGGAAAAGGAAATGATAAAAAAAATTAAAAATTAAAAATTAAAAGGAATAAAAAAAGAAAATGAAAATGAAAAGAAAAGGGGTTCAGGCTCATCCCTAGCACCCATGATGGGATTATGCCTCACCTAGGAAAAATACCCCATTATATACTAAACTAAAAAGATGAAATTTCAATTTTAAACTCTGTTTAAAATATATGACTGAACAAACATGCGTGAATAAAGTAAAATTTAATTAATTAAATATTAAATATTCTGGGAAAATTTGAATGACTTGTATTTTCACCAAAATCCTATCCTAGGGTAAAAACAATATTCTAGGACCAATATAGTGTTTTTAAAAATTATTTGGGATCATCTTATAGGATAATTTACCATTTTTCCCCTAAAACACTTCAGAAAACAAAAAGTTCAAATTTATCCTGATTTTCACAACTTGTGATGATGTGAGGTATCATATAGACCGTTACCCATAATAATATTGATGAAATATTTGTTAATAATAAATATAGTGACATATTTGTAAGTATTATAGTTATTTTTTACATTTTAATGTTTTCAATTTATGTTGTTTTAGAAAGAGTAAATTTATTTATCTTTTTAATTATTGTAGGAAAAAATTAAGGAATATGAATCTACATCTATTTCATAATATATTTATAATGATGATTCGTTGGGATGTGATCTTGGTGTTGAATAATACACATGAGGTGTTTAAGTGTTGGTCTTGGATCCTTCACCATTAAAATTATTTGGTTCTCCCTCTCGTTCATATAGTTGTATAAACTCATCACTTATATCAAATAGGAATCTTGAAGTTAAAGTTGTCCAATTAAAGACACAAATGGATACAATGATATAGTTCTTAATAGAGAATCATTGGGGATATATTCCCTCATTTTTCCCCTTTTTTATACATAATTATTATTTTTGATGAATTAAATAATTTTTATGTTTTATTATACATTTTTTAGATTTTTTAAGTATATTATCGCATTCTTTGTTTTGTAGAATTCTAATCGAGGAAGTAGTCAGATAGTGCCATCTGTCATTGGGGAATAAAATTCCACTCATTAAACTCAATCAAAATTATGATTTATGAATTTCATATTTGTTTATTCTTGATAAATTGGTGCATGTTCATTTTTCTGTGTTATCATATAATTTAGTCCTCATTTATTTTTATTTATTTTTTAGTGGACAGGTATTCCATGAGGGGGTTTAGCTATTGTGTGATGGAATTGGAAGGATTTAAAATAGATCTTGTTGATGATTTTTATTTATTTTGATATGTTTTTTTATTAAAAAGTTCTCCATTATGCCTATATGTGAAGAATCTAAGCTTATAAATAGATTTATTCAAAATTTAAAAAAAAATGGCATTTGTCTGCTTATTTTGGAATGTTGATTCTATTTTTGTTTAGGTTACTGTAATTTTAACTTTCAATGAAAAAAATAATTATGGTTTTTAAATAATAATTATATGAATTTAATAATTTGAATAAATAATTAATAAATTATAAAATGATATTAATTAAATAATTAAATAATAATTTTAGTGATGTTTTTTTTTCATTAGAGATTTTTAAAACATAGTTAATGTAATTACCTATGTTTTCCAAAAACATAGGGAAACATGGTGTCTCTAATTATCCACAATTATAAACAATATAAGGTATCCATGTTTATAAACATCACTAATTAGCATTGTTTATAAACATATCTAATTGGTGGTGCTTCTAAACATGTCTAATTCATGACATTTGCAAACATGGATAATTAGTGACATCACATTTCCCTATGTTTTTATAAAACATGGGTAATGATATTAAATACATTTTAAAACTACACCAATGAAAAAATAAAACAAGGATAAATTACATATTTCTTGTAGTGTTCAATATCAAGGTGACACCCAATTGTTACTCTATCCCAAATCCAATCACTCATCGTAGGGGTACTGTCACAACCTCTTCAAGAAATAAATCGGAGTACTCCTCAACAACCCTAGGAAACACCACCAATTGTTCTTATATTGAAATAAACATTATCTTTTCCATCATATAAGACAAATACTCAACACACCTCCAACCCATATGAGGGTCTCTCTTGATAAAAAACATATCCTATGTTTCATCAACATCATAGAATACAATTCGCCCCTGGAAAAATACATGATAGCCTACATGAAATACAATCAAACCATGTTGAGGATGATGTTGTGTGGATATATCCAAAAACACATGAAATATCCCTAATAGAGATGATTTCCTAAGATCAACTCACAATATTTTTACACATCAAACAAGCTAACTTAAACTCTAACTATCATTGTTAATGCCAAGGTAACTAGAAGACTTTACACCTTAAGTGCTAAAACATGGACTAGGGTGGGTGAAATAAAGGAGTGTGTATCTCCTAAATCAAACAAGGCATACACTCAAGTATAATATAAGTACATAATACCTCACATGATGTCTGGATCTCATAGCTCTAATAAATCTAAGGCATGGATCTGACCATAACCTGATTCTCGATCCATTTGGACCAAATGGATACCACCTTCATGTTTGTTATCTACTCACTATTCGGCATTATGTGGCTACCATATGCCTTCTCCATCCCCTCTATGCTGATCATATACTGGATCAACCTATTTCTACTACTTTCTTAGAGGATACTATTGCAACAGCTAATCCTAAAGAGGGGATCTAGATCAATGATAACTACTAATAAAGGTTATTCACTCAATATTATAATTATGATGACCTTCATAAGAAAAAAAACACACACAATGTGTTGGTTGGGGTCTGAGAACTACCAACCCTAGTGAGTGGCATGAAGAGGGATAGAACTAACTCCCTACTGTCTAAACCTTAATATGAATAGGAAAATAAGAATTTATGGCCACAAGTATACTCTGTGGAGAGACCTTATAACTCTCTTCTCATAAATATCTAGTCCTGGCCAGCATCCTATCAATAAACTCTTCCCTTTCCATCACCTTGAGATATATCGACAATATGAAAAGGGTGACCTGAAACTAGATCTATAGATGAAAGTCATATTTAAAATGACATTACCTAGCCTCCTAATCTATTAGAAGATATGAATCACAATGAACGAGCTTATTATAATGGATGATAAACTCCCACATGCTGAAATTACCCTATCATAGATTAAGTATCTTATGCCAAAAATCCACCTTCATGGAAAAATAAAGAAACCTAAACTAAATTGATTACAAAACTTATCTAATTAAATACCAAACTCCTCATGATCTCAAAGGAATAATAACCACCAATTTTGATATACCCCACATAACATCATCAATAACAATGAAACATAGTGTTCCCTTTAAACACAAATCAAACTGAAGGAAATATAAACCTCCATCAACTGAGATTTGGTCTCCTAATATGAAACAAATCCCTGATACTTCTATAGACCCTAGCACTAAAAATATCATATTATACTCCTCTAAGAATTATTTTCATCAACCTACACTCTATAGCGATATATTAATGCATATTGTTGGACATCATTGGCCCGAACCTGATGGGGACATCGACCTAGATCCATGATTTCAAAAGAAAAAATGCTAGGTACTTCTAAACCTGAAATATATAATATTTATGGTTAATTAATTAAGTTTCATCCAAATTACCATTTTCTACCCAATTTAAACTCAAGTGTAGAAAATCATGATACATGACCCTTACCCTAGCCTCTACCCTGTAGACAGCATCATTTCACTTAGCATGTTTAATAAACTTGAATGTCCTTGCATTGGATCACATGGGGACCTAAATACCCAAGTTCTAATTGGACTCCCTTGATTATGTTTCATACTGAGTTTAGTTTATAATATTTCCCTACCAACCCGTACAATCCTCCTAGGTTCCTATCTATAAACTCCATCCTATCCCCCAACCATCATCCCTGACATCACTCAATCATGATCCCCCCCTCCATTGGTACCCCTCCTCAGCTAGCAGGGAAGAGAGGCAGTCATCCATAAATCCCACTTCCAATAGACCACATGTTAGAAACTAGAACTGAGGGTATATAATCCATATAAATGAGATTCATTACCCTATTTATATAAATTTAAGGATAATAGATAAGATGAATTCCACCAATCAGCTCCATGAATAAATAAATAATAAATTCTAATACATGAATGTAATGTCATACAAAGAGAAAACAATTAAAATATAAAAAAAATCCTAGGCAGTGACCATGAACTCCAACAGCTCTTGAAAAACCATTTCGAGTTAGTAACTCCCAACTCGAGCACCAAATATCCCCTGAAAACCTAAAAAATAGTTTATATATATGTGTGTGTGTGTGTGTGTGTGGGTTGAGAAAACAAATATACTCAATAGGATCCTCCCTAAAACATATCATGAAAAATTTGAATAAATCATACTAAATCACAGTGAATAAACAATGAAACCAACTTGTTACTTAAGTAGGTAAAACTACATCCCATCCTCACCATGGATTATTGACTAAGTAACGCATAGAAGTAAGTGATGTAATATCAAATAATATATACATGAAAGGTGCCTCGCTTTCACTTCCATGCTAGTATAGAACTCTCATTCCCTAATTTTAAACATATTATGCTATAATCCCTTCCATAACCAAGTAGTAAGTTCAAAAATCATTACAACCCATGTATCGTGAATTATACCTCAATCCACTATATCCCATGCATGTGCAGATGTGGGAAACTATAGTCACAAAAAAAGAATAGAAGTATGTGATATAACACTAAGTCATTACAACCTTCACATATAATTATAGTAAAACCATGATCCATCACAACCCATGTAGACATGTACCCTACACCTTAAGCCATCACAACAAGGATACACCTACACATTATGATATATCCTATGTGAGAATTAGGGAGAGGTATAAGTCATCCATTTATTCTCTCACCAACCTAGATATTGGAGAACCCCCCCCCCCCCCCACACACACACACACACCAAAAAACACTTGGGTGTTGGTTTCCCTACTGAACCAAGTGCCAGAGTGTATGAAATCAGAAAATATATGAATATATCGCACACAACCACACTAGAGAAAAATACCTAACCATAGTCTCAATTGAAGCTACCATACCACATGTCATATGACTACCATTTCTAAGGCCTTGGAAAATAGATTTCACACAAGCATACAAACACCAAAATTTAACATCATTAACCATTTTTTACTTAGTAATTTATAAAATTTATATTCATTCATTAAACCCTGATTAAAAATTATAGTTTAATCATTTCATTTAATTAAAATACAACATTCCTTCATAATTAATATTCTAATTTCTAGATTATCATACCATGATCTCAAAGCATTCACCCCCAACCATAGCATATATCATTACCATCATCAACAACACCCATACCATGAATTCATTATTATTACATTACCATTCCATAATCTAGGTAATGTAGGATTTGTACTAAGATACCACAAAGAATATCCACTCACAGTGAATATGTAAACTACAACAGTGTAATACTCTAATATTTTGTGAAATATTTTTTTTCAAATAAATTTAATCTTTCTGTTAGTTTTCATTACACACAACATTGAGTTTAAACAAAATGTGGCATATTATTAAAATATTATATATGATAGTTATCACCTAACCATTGGAATAGAAGGTATGAATAGTATTAATTAAATTATAATAATATATAGTTTTCACATTTATAAAATGAATTCTTTTTTTGACCAATTAATTATAAATTAAAATAAAAACCATTTCAAAATAAAGTAATTCTATTGTTTTGAAAAACTATTTTTATGCATAAAATGAATTTTACCTCAATAAATTAAAAAAATAACTTTTGGTGAATGATTTTAATGAAATTTATATATTATATATTCGATAAAAAATTTAACACTCATCTTATGTGTTTTCTATACAATAGATAATAAGAAATCCAATTTTACGCTTAAAAACTTTACTTCTCTAAAAATAAGTTTTGTAACCGTTTTGAACACTTATTTGTAAAATGAATATTTGAAACATTTAGAAAATTTATTTGAAAAAATAAATTTAATTTTTTAAAATCGTATATAAAAATTATATTGGGTTAATTTTTCATAAATTTCTAAAAAGATTAATTTTTTGATGAATAGTGAGAAATACTAAATTTTTGTTGAAAATTGTATTTTAATTTAAATTATTTATAAATATATATTATATTTTAAATTGGTTTTAAAGTAAAATTCGTTTATTTTTATATCTATTTATCCAATTTAGGTCATTGTAATAATTTCCATACTAAATTTTAATATAAAAACCTTGTAAACTTTTAAATATTTTCTCTTTGAAAACCTGTTTTCTCGTCGCATTTGTAGGATTAATTTTAAATTAAATATTTCCAATTATATGAATTTAATTTAAAAAAATGGATTCCATATTTTTAATTAGTATAATTTATATTATAAAATAATTCAAACTTAATTTTTGACTAAAATGAATAGTGAAAACAATAAAAATTAATTACCATGGTTAAGGTTCAAATGGATTTTCTGGAGGTTAAACTAAAACTATAAGGGTTAAAATGACCTAAAAACTTTTATAAAATATGTTTTATGGACATATTTATACCCTATAATTTATAATTATAGATAATACTCCATTTTGGATCCCTTTTTCATGAGAAAAAGGTGAGTACACCTTTTTCTTTTCAAAAATTTACAAGTGTGTCACTCACCTCACTTATAAAAGGCCACCCCATCTCCTCTCCTCTTCACAACTTTAAACCTTTTTTCAGAAAATACCTGCAAAAATAACTTCCCAAATTCCCTAATATCATTATATAATCATTATTTTAGGAATAAATCCAACCTATGAAGTGTTTTGGTGCAAACATAAGGAGGTTACCTGAAGAAGAGGTAACGTTCTTCAATGAGCATTTTTATTTTATTTCTTCATCCACCTAATTCAATTATTATTAAAACATGATGATATAATAACCTTGTTATTTTAGATATACTTATATTTTTTTATGTTAAGGTTGTGACCTATAACCATCTCCACTTCCATCAAATGGGTTATGAAATCATCATTTGTGTGTACGGCGGATTACCGCCTCACGAATCGATGTCATTCATTTTTCCATTACCACCTCTCAAGGTTAGGTATGATGATGGGTATAAAGTATATATATGATATTTATAACATAATTATACCTATGGATTAATTATATCATATATACCTTTTTAATTTCAATTTCATAGGGGATACGATAATGTCGTTCATGTGTACAACGGACTACCGCCTCACGAAGCGATGTGATTCATTTTCACTATTGCTTTACATTGAAGATAATAAGGATAAATTTAATAAATATATATGATATAAATGACATAAATATGATATTAATCAAATATTTTTCATTATTATAAGATAATACATCATTTTCTTTACTACCTTTTCACTCATTGAAAGATGATAACATTGTTCTTGTACGTGTGGACTACCACCTTCACGGGGTGATGTGACTCTCTCTTTTCATCACCACACCACATGGATGATGTGTATAAGTATATTTAAAGAAATAATATTTTGTCGATTATATTATGATAATTGTTTGAATAAAAAATATTACTTACCTCATTTCCATAATGATTGTTGAAAAATGGAAACGTTACTCAAGCGTACGTACGACATACTATCTCCATGATCGTAACGTACTTCATTTCTCAAAACCATATTTAATGATTGGTATAAAAATTATATTTTATGTATAAATATGATAATTATTTAATTATTATTATTCTTGAGATTATGACACCATGATCAAAGTACTATGACCAAAAAAAACTAACAAATCAAAAACATACACGAAAAACAAAGCACTTATTACCAAAAACGTGATTTTAACAAGAAATTGTTAATAAACAGGTCATAAAAGGTCATAAGTAAATCATATATGGTATTATATATATAATTATTATTTTGAAATATATTTATAATGAACTTATATTTATTATACAGTAGGTTCCAACATGTATGAAGGAATTCGAGACTTAAGGTAAGGGATTTTCATCTCACTTTTATTTTTCTGTGAGATACATGTCATATTCACTAAGTGTTTATTTTATGTGGTGTGTATTCTTACAATGAATTAATTTTATCATGATTATCCTTAAATTTTTAGGGATTTATATATCCATTTTAGGATCTATATTTAATGGGGTTTACGGTTCAAAAGTTAACAAAGCGGTAAGGTATTTTTGTCTTAATTTGTCTTCTTTGAGACATATGATTATGTTATGCACCCATATTCTTTTACAAGGTTTATATACAGACACTTTAAAATGAAATATAATGAATTTATTTATCCTAATTATATTTTATTTTTCATTTAATTATATTCCTTCATGGGGTCTATGTTTCAAAGTTACCAAAGTGGTAAGGATTTTATATTACAATCTCATCGTTTATCGAGATTGATTATGATTATATTTATGATGATAAACTCTTATGATCAATATCTCAATAAAATAATGAATTTTATTATTCTCTAGTTATTTCATAAGGATGCATGTTTTACCTTAATTTTCCTATCTTTATGCACTAAATATTTCAAAAATAAGTTTTTTAAGAAAAACCATGTTTTTGGTCAAAAAAACCTTTTTCTTACAAAACTGTGTTTTCTAAAAAAATTAAAAAATGTTTTTATATTTTTTAAAATGATTTATTAAATAAATTTTTAACCATTTTTTTATTTTTTTAAAAAAAATTAGTGTAATCTTATTGTAGTTTACCAAAAATTCGCATTTAGATTTTATCGAAAATGTGAAAAGAAACGTTATTTTAACATGTACGACATGCACGGAATATTACGCCATCATGACCACTATTTTATTTTAAGATTAATTTATAAGTTTCAAATTTTATTTTCAAATAAAATTATATTGGAAATGTTTTATTTTTTTAAAAAAAAAAGTGGTTTTCAAATTCTAGATGTTATATTTCTCAAGAAACATTCTAAGTTATTTTTCTTTCAAAATAATTTTCCATCTAAGATGATATCATTTGATGTTACTTATGATTTACTAGAGATATGATCCAAGGATACCATTCTTATTCTTTCCTTGAATTTTTTATTTTTATGATGAAAATATGTTTATGAAACTCATATCCTTTCCATGATTATGTTATGATGAAATGATGAAATTATTATGAAACTCGTTTCTTTTACATGAGTTATCCTATGGTGAAATGTTTTATGAAACCCATTTATTTTCATGGGTTCTATTATGATGAATGTTATATGATCTTTTGGAACATAAATGAATGGATTGTTTGATGGGTGGGACCTATATCTCCCTCAAATTCATTAGGTAATGATTAATGTTATATGATCTTAAATGGTACATGATATGTAATCCCAAGACTGAAAGAGGGTACACGGGAGGTTATCCCATGATCAAAAGAGGGTAAATAGGAGGCTATCCCAAGCTCTAAGAATAAACATGTGTGGTTATCCTAGGCCTAACATTTTATGAATTTCTTGACAGGTATCCTTGACATAATATTTTTTATAATTATGTATATGCCATGATTTTATGTCTTATGCCAATGTTATGCTATCATGGTTCATGTTATTTCTTCTGGTCAATTTCCAAAAGAAACCACAAAGAAACAAAATAACATCAAAAATAACATACAGGTATGTGGATAACAGTACGTAGACAAAGAAAGAAGAAGAAAAATTGACACAATTAGAAGATTTAGACATCTAAAAATCAAACCAGACAAACACCTACATCGAAGTAGATCTGAACCCATCATTAAATATTCAGATACAGATTTCAACTCTCATCTTAGCACCATAGATAAATCTTAGCCTTCAGGAACCTTTGCCTATATTCTATCCACATCCATTCGGTTGAGACGTCATTCGGGCTGAATCTTGATTGAAACCCTATATCAAAAAATAGACACCTCACCTAACCTTTTGTTCACTCGCGATGGCTGTTAGAATGGCTCAAATCATTCTCTAGATCAATCTAAGGTCATGGTCCTTGAGCAGCCTCCCTCCTATGATCACCACCCCTAGTTTGGACCTAAAGAACCCCCCCTAGCTACACACTCAAGATCCCCCCCCCTCATGTTCTTTGATTCCATTATTATTTATGTCTTATGAACTGCCAGAATATTTTACATAACTCAATATTATGATCTTTGATGTGCAGGGTATATATTTCAATTTTTATTCCCATGTTCCCATATCCTTATGTTCATGTTATTCTTACATATCTCTCTTTTTTACCCTGATTAAGCATATGAGCTCACCCATTCAAATGTTTCCTTTCCCCAAGTTATGAATAAAGGTTTTATGTAGGTTATGTCTATAAAGAGTACTTAATGAGAATATTTTTATGGGAGGAATTGAAGATATTTCATTAAATTATAACATGGTGTATCTAGTCTCCAAATTCGCAAAACTATTATGGTCCTCAGGCGAGTTTTTGTGTAATGTATCGAATATTCATCTAAAAATATGCAGTATCTGTGTATGAAAAGTCTGGGTCGCTATATTTGGTATCAGAGGATAGTTTTAGTTAACCATAAGAAACTATTATCACAAACCATCCTAACAGGTCCCATGTCATGACTACCCCAAGCCCACATCAAATAGGCTAGTGGTAGCGACTATCATCGAGTAGGCATATCACTCACATGGGAGGCCATAGCCTAATGTACTTGTACACACACACACATCTCCAAGCCCATACAATGATGAAATATAAAACAACTATCAAACTATGTATGCATACATCTAAATACCACTGTTAGAGTATGAAATCAAGTACTATAAATAAAAAGGTCTAAGTACAATCCCACCATAAATAAAAAAACAAGTCCCACATAAAATTATTGAATGTGAATTCCATCAAGGTAATTGTAGGAACACACCACGGTATTTCTAGATCACTAAGCTTCATGTGGTCCTGGTCCCTCTAGGACTTTTTCAAAAGTTCAATTATCTGCATAAGACATGACACATGCAGGCAAAGCCTATGTAGGGGTGAGTATAACAATACCCAATATGACACTCTGAAATCACTAAGCATATAACATCAAGAGTAAAAATCATCTCATAAAAATTATATGTCTACAACACATATAAAACTAATATTTATATATACTCAACAAAGAAATATTATCTCAAGGTAAAGTCAAAATTTTAATTTTAGTCTAGAAATCATACTTGAAGGTTCCACATGGCACTCATCCAAGATAACACACTCTACGATTCAAATAGAATAGATTACATCCATTTGAGATGTCATTCTAATTAGGTATCACCAAAATAATTACACACTTGAAGTTTGAATAGAAATATACAAAGATTATGATCACACCCAAGGCCATAAGGTGTACCAAAAACTCAATCTAGAATAACCCACTAAATAGAGGATAAATACACGTGTAGTGTTGGTCATGATTATTCCAAGAACTCCACCTAGGTAAATATGATGATATAGGATCTTACTCTGGGCCTCATGGAAGGATTCCAACAACTCTATCCAATGAGTCCCACTAAAGGGATCATCATCCTATGTGTAGGATGTGATTCCATACTAACCCTCAGCGAATGGATCAATGGAACGATCCCTAATGAAACTTGTCCAAGATAAAGAGGAAAATGGCTCTAAGACATGTTTTAAGTAGTACATGGAATGTACTGGAAGTACACAGCATGTCCCTTCAACACCAAGTCCTACCCATGTATCATGGACCGTGCACATTCCCGTGTCTATGTCTGAGTACATGGAATGTCTGAGATCGTGTACCCCCAACCGTTTATGTGCTCCTATAGCCATGTCTTTTCCCAAGTACATGGTGTGTTCAATCCTGTGTACTTATGGTCATGTCTATGTACCCACTGTGGTACATGATGGGCGACTAGGTAAGGTCACACACTATGTGACAGAGGTCATACGTCATGTGGTGTTTATCTTCCCATGGAAACTTTTGCACCATAGTCAGGGCCCCACGTGTCATGTATTCCAAGATTATATTTCATGTTCTACAAAATTTCATAAAACCCTAGGTTCTTCCTCCCGTATCTTTATATGATCCTACAGCTTCCAATCCGATAGTGAATCATCCTGGGATGTGTGTGTATAGTTTGGTTGACCCTTTCTATATTCTCTCACTGGAATCCAGCCACCAAAACGCACAGGAATCCCTCGGTTGCATCTACCAATATATGTGCATTAAACCCACATGAAGAAACCCCAATATAGTCTCCATTCATCATAATTGATCAATTTATTCATTGATATAAACCTAGATCTGTGATATCAATTTGTTTTTCCAAGAAACAGGTGTGAAATAATTGATTAACCGATATTTATCAAACCACGGTCCAAATTAATTTGCCCACATTGAATGGATAACGGTGGGAGAAATCCAAGAAAAATGAAAAATATGAATTAACCTTGATCATTTTTGGTTTTCCCCAATTATTTGTTGTAAGAATTACGAATTAAGATCCAATAAATAATAATCAATTATCCCAATAATCCCCACAGATAAAACCCATACTGATAATACGATCAATATGTGAATCAATATTTTGGTCGATTAATTCACGTTTATTGTAGAAATAATAAATGGGAATAAATAAAAAAACAAAAACATCCTACCACAATTTGGATCAAATTTTGGTGAAGAATGATTCTTCCTCATTAGCATTGGCAAGATCCTTAAGCTCCATCGCACACCGATCGATGATCCATGATCCAGTTTCTGCTCGCCAATGAAAGCTCATCCAATGCTCTCCAATGGATCCTATCAATTTGTAGAGTTATGTTCCTAACAATGAAAATTCTCCATTATATTGTTTATATCAATAATTATTAGGTTAGGTTAATTAATTAAACAAATCAACTATTAAATTAATTTATTTAAACGTCTTCCCATGGTCATGCCCAACTCGAACATCCGATGCACTCTAAGGTTATGTCGTACCTAGGGTAAAACTCAAACTTTGAACTCATCAGAAACATCTAATTTCTAATCTAAGCCTTTTTTTAGAATTTATTCCAATAATTTAGTAAAACTATGTATGCGTGCATTTAATATATTTAATATCTTTAAAATTTTAATTTTGGGCACATCCGGCCTCAGAATCTCATGTCATCTCTACGCCTAGCTCCAAAAATAATCCATAAAATATTCAAAAACAATAAATGGAAAAATAAGAATTGTTACATTCTCCCCACCTTGGGGATTTACATCCCAAAAAGATAAAATAAAAGGAAACATGAGGAGATGTGGGTATTGAGTATGCATATGGGTCTTATGCTCCCAGGTACTCTCCTGAATATTCTTATGCTACCACCAGACATGAACTAAGGGAATCGATCACCCAAGAAGGATACTCTCCTACCAATCCTCAATCTCTACAGGTACTTGGAAAAGTTAGGTTCATCCTCAATGTCCAACTCTCCCTAGTCGATAACATGTGATATATTGTTCACATACCTCCTCAGATGGGACACATGGAAGGTTTCGTGTACCCAGTCTAACTATAGTGGTAGATCTAAGTGGTATGTCACCTCACCAACCCTACATAGTATTTGGAAGGGTCCAATGAATATTATAGATAGCTTGTTACCCCAACCAAATCTCTGAAATCCATGTCTAGGTGAGACCCTTAGGAACACATGGTCTCCCTCCTTAAACTAAAAAGGCCACCTTCATCATTCCACATAGAACTTATGATGGCACTATGTAGTCCACATATTCTCCTGGATGATTTTAAACTTTTCTATAGTAGCTCCCACCAACTCTGGGCCCATAAGTACTAACTCTCTTGGGTCAGCCCAGCATAGTGGCAACCTGTAGGGTCCCCTGTATGAGGCCCCAAATGGTGTTATACTGATGGTGGAATGGTAGATATTTTTGTATGAAATATCCACTAATGGAAGTTGATCCTTACAACTATATCCAAACTCCAACATGCAAGCTCGCAGCATGTCCTTCATAACTTGAATGGTCCTCTTAGTCTTTCCATCAGTTTGGGGGTGAAAATGTGTACTCAAACATAGCTAAGTCACAAAATCTTCCTACAATCCCTTTCATGACCAATATTTTAAGCGATTATCATGGTCAAAAATGATTATTGATGGAACTCCATAGAGTTGTACTATCTTCTTCACATAGAGGCGTCTCAAGCTCTCTGTTGAACTCTACTCTCAGATAGCTAGGAAGTGGTCCAACTTGGTGAGTTGCTCAATGATCACCTAGATGGTATTGTGTACCTTATAAATATTTGGTAATACCATCGTGAATTAAATGGATATTCCATTCCACTTTCACTCTGTAACCTCTAGGTTTTAAGCTAAACCCACTGAAACATGGTGCTTCGCCATTACTTGTTGATAAGTAAGGCATCAAGAGACAAACTTTTCAACTCCCTTCTTCATCCCTAGCCACAAAAACTAATATTTAAGGTCCTGTTATATCTTTTACATACCTAGATGTACTTCCAAATAATATGTATGAAAATATATCAGAACATCCTCCTATAATATCACAGGTATCATTGTGCATCCTCTAAAAAGAATAACATGCTCCCCACCTTCAAAAAATATATCAGAAGCATGTTCAATGGATATATGAGTATATAGGATCTCATAGTTAGTATCCATAAAATATAATTCCCTAACTTGTTGTAAAATTGGAGGGGTAACAACCATTTACTGAAGTTAAGCTTCTCGATCTTCATCCATAAAGTATAACCACAATGAGTCTAAATGTTTTGATGCCTCTCTCAGCAATTGGGTATAAGATCTCATGCTAAGAGCTTCAGCTACCATGTTCCCCTTCCTAAGAGTATAGACAATCTCAAAGTTATAATCCTAGAGGAACTCTATCCATCACCTATATCTTAAGTTAATATCCTTCTAAGATAATATATACTTGAAACTAGTATAGTTAGAATATATGATAAACCAATCACTCATAAGGTAGTATCTCTGTATATTTAGTGTGAATACTACCACTGCTAAATCAAGATCATGGGTCACATAGTTCTACTCATGTGGTATTAACTGATATGAAACATAGGAAATAACTTCATGGCTCTGTATCAGAATACAACCAAGACCAATTCTTGATGCATCATATAACACTATATACTCGACACCCTCATCAAGTAATCTAAAGATTGAATCGCTCATTAATATCTACCCTAACTCCTGAAAATACTACCATAACCTCTCTTTCCACAAAAAAATACTTCCCCTTTTAGGTCAAATCTATCAATGGGGGTGATATTTTAGAGAAATTAAGTATGAATCTCTAATAGCATCCTTCCAACCCAAGGAAGAATTGCACCTCCATCACACTCTTGGGTGGATCCCAAGCTAAAACAGCCTCAATTTTTATCAAATCCACTAATACACCATCTATTGAGATAACATGTATCAAAAAGTATACCTCTTAAATCCAAAATTGGAACTTTAAGAGTTTACTATAAATCTGGTGCTCTTATAGTATGTCCAAAATAATCCTCAATTGTCTTGTGTGCTCCTCCTTGGACACCAAGTACACTAGGATATCGTTAATTTAGACTATCATGAACTGGTCTAATAAAGGATAAAATATCCATTTCATGGGTCCCATGAACACTATTTTGTAATTCATCATTCCAAAGGGAATCACCAAGTACTCATAGTGATGGTAGCAATACCTGAATGTCATCTTCGGTATATCCTTGTCCTGAACTCACAACTAGTGATAGCCTGATCTGATATCAATCTTAGATAACCATCATGCCCATATTAGATAATCAAATAGGTCATTTATCCTTGGTATTGGATTCTTTTTCTTTATAGTAGCATGGTTTAGGCGATGGTATTCCACACATGACCTCAATCTCCTTCCCGCCTTCTTGGAGAACAACACTGGTGTTATCCAAGGTGAAACAGTAGGTATGACAAAGCCCTTCCTCTGTAAGTCCTCTAACTAAACCCTAAGCTCATGAAGATTTTTGTGAGCCATTTAATATGATGGAACATTTATCAATGTCTTCCAGGGGTGTATATCAATACATAAGTTCATCTATTAGTGAAAAGATAATCTTGGAACATCCTTAGGAAAGACTTCCTCATACTCTACCACCACTGTAGGGAACTAAAAACCCATAGAATCTACTACACCAAGGTTCATGCTATCCAACTAGTGACTAAATGGATACGCCCTCCTATGAATGATTCCATACTACACTAGATAGGTTTCCTTTTCACCCAAAAAGTAAAAGATCATCCCATCACTATAGACACACCGCATCCTCTGCCTGAAATAGTCTATTTGGGAATGAATTTCCTATAATCATTCCATACCTAAGATGATGTCATGATGCCTCATCATTGCTACAAAGAGATCCAAAATGAATATCTTGCCTCCAAGAGTAACGTCACACCATCGGTAGAAGTGTGTGATCTCTAATTCACCTCCCATAGGAGTCTCTAAGTATAAGGGTCAAACCAAGGGCTCAACCATAATCTCTAAGTCTCAAACTAGATAAGTATCAATAAAGGAGTGACTCGCACTTTTTTTTATCAGTACTAAATATAAGGCAAAAAAGACACAGATCATACCTCGTATCAACCCTGGAGCCTATGGATCATAATACTTGACCACCTACAGCTGCCCTTTCCCTTATACCCCAGCTCCCTGATCCTGGTGTGGACCACCTGTGGGTGGTGGTGATAACAAGTAAAAACTTTTACCACCTTTATCTACTCTCTTAGATCCTCTTCCATGTCCACCACCCTTCAGACCTATTTTCTCCTACTATTGTCTTTTCCTAGTAAGCTCATTCACTGTCTCTTTGTCAGACTTATGGCGGGTCAGACAATCTCGTATGAGATTTTCCCTTCTATAATAAGAGTATAACTTCCTCTACTTAAGATGACTATATCCATATTGTGATCCCTAAATCACATACCCTCTATCCTAATACCTCCTCCTAAAATTTATCACATGTCTTGGTCCCTATGTCTTATGTCGTCTCCTTATTGCTGAAATATCTACTCTTGTGTTCCCACTTCCAGCAACAACTGTCTACATCTTCTCATCCAGAAAACTCTCAACCACCATTCCATAATCTAGCACCCTATCATAGATAGAAGTGCATAAAGGTATAATTTTGGATAAGGTCCCTCTACACATTTCTCACTTGAAGGTATAAGCCTAAAATAAATAATCATGAACCATATCCATCGTGTACCTAAAGAGGTTGGTAAACCAAGATGAATACACAGCCACTATCATACTACCCTATTAAAGTTGTAGAAGCTCTTGGATGTACATAGCCCTCAACGTAATTGGATAGAACTCCTCTTTGAAAAGCTTCTATAACTTTAATCATACTAGAGTTTCCTCATCATATGATTGGGTCACTAAACCCCACCATATTCCTATAGATCCAAGAAGAAGGATCACTTTGAGGACCAACATCTGATATTTTGGTGTCCTAAAAAGATAGAAAACCCATGTCACCACCTCAAGATAGCCCTCAGTTTCATGTGGGTTGGGATCTCCTTAGAACCTAAGGGGTCACTATCACTAAAACTCATGAAGTGTGCTCAGCCTATGCACCTCATCTTCTGGTACTGTGGGTACCATTTGCTGCTTAAAAGGTGGTGGTATAACTGGTGCACCACATAGTGGTAACACCTCTGGAATAGGTCCCTATATCAAATCCTTATCACTAGGGGGATCATCCTCATGATCATGATGTTAAATCCTAGCTGGAATACATCATGGAGGTATCTTAAAAGTAGACAAGATGTACCATGGTTAATGAGTAGGTCTAGAGAGATGAATCAAGAAGGAAATGGAAACCACAACCCATTATTATATGATTCATGTACCAATATTTCCCTAGAAGAAATTTTTTCCTGTATTGAGTCAAAAGGTAGGTGATCAGAGTCCTAGTGTATGGATACGTTGGCCTCTGCACCAACACTGGAGTCTCTGACCTAAAATATGAACTCGAAACACTTAACACTATTACCCCAAACCAATCACAAAAACTCTAGTCTGAAGGTAGAACTGATTACTTTGATACCACTTTTTCATGACCCATCCCAACAGGGCCCATGAAATGACTACCCTAAGCCCACCTTCAATAGTCCATGGGCCGGTGACTAATGTCGATTAGGTATATCACTCACATTGGATGCTTTATCCTAATGTACCTATACTCATGAAAACATATCCAAGACCAAAAATTCTAAAATGTAAAACAAATAATAAACCATGAATACATAAATCTAAATACGTCCATCAAAGCATGAAAACAAGTACTCGATAGAAAAAGGTCCAAATTCAAGCCCACCATAATGAAACTGAAAATGAGTCCAACCTGAAAGTATAGAATGGGAATACTGTCAAGGTAAGCTTGGGAAAACACCTCAGTCTGTCCAGCTCACTAAATTCTGTCTGGTCCTAATCCCTCTAGGACTCTATCAAAAGTTTAATCTTATGCATAATACACAACATGTGCAGACAAATCTCATTCAGGGGTCAGCATAACAATACCCAGTAAGACACCCCAAAATCACTAAGCATATAATATCAAGAATAACAGTCATCTCATCATACATATATATCTACAACACATATAATAAGAATATCCAGATATACTGAATAAAGACACACCATCTTAAATTAAAGTCACAATCATAATTCCAATCTAGGAATCCTACTCTAAGGTTCCACATAGCACTCTTTTGTGATAAACTGATCCATAAGTCAGATAGCATTGATGACGTTCATCCAAGATATCATGCTCATCGGGTCTTGCCATAAAAATTACATGCTAGAAGTCTGAAGATAATTAAACATAGATTAATATGAAATCCAAGGCCATGGGGTATACCAATAACTCAATCTAGAATAACCTACTAAGTATTGGATTGACGCCCATGTAATTTTAGTCACGATGATACTAATAACTCTACCTAGGGAAAGATGGTGATAGAGGATCTCACTATAGGCATCACAGAAGGATTCCAAATACTATTTCCAATGAGTCCCACTAAAGGGATCACCATCCTATTTATAGGAAATGATTCCATAATAACCCTCAGGGAATTGATCAAGGGAACTCTCCCTAATGAAACTTGTCCAAGATGAAGAGTATAATGGATCTAATACATGTTTTAAGGAGTATATGGTGTTTACTGGTTATACACAGCATGTCCCTTCGACATCAGGTCCTTCCCGTGTATCAAAACCCATGAACGTGCCTATATTCATGTCTAAGTAAATAGTGTTTCCAAGTCCATGTATCCATGACCATGTTCATGCTCCTCTATCCATGTATGTGCTCAAGTACATGGCATATTCAAGCCTATGTACTCCTGGCTGTGTATGTGTACCTACCATGATATACACTAAGCCTCTAGGTAAGGTCACATTTCATGTGATAGAGTTTACACACCATGTGATATTTATCTTCTTGGGGAAACCCTAGTGTCACAGCTGGGGCCCCATATGTCATGTAATCCTAGATTAAATGTTGTGTTCTATGTGTTTTCACAAAACGCATGGTTCTTCCTCCTAGGTCATTGTCTGTTCCTTTAGCTTCCAATCTGATTGTGCATCAAACCAAAAAGTGTGGATCTGGTCTAGACTAATCTTGTCCATCTATGCCAACCAACCCTAGAATATCTATTAAAATTTAATTTAGCTATAGATCTCCCAAAACTATCATGTGATCATACTCACACATGTGATTCTTGTCAACAAGGGAAGATTATTAGAAAGACATATAAGGAAAATGAACAAAATTCAACCAGAGTGCTTGAATTGGTGCATAAAAATGTGTGTGGACCTATCACACCAAGATATATTGATGGTAAGAGGTATTATGTTCCTTTAATTTATGAATTTAGTAGGATGGCATAGGTATTTTCCATTTCCCACAAGTATAATGTGTTCAGTTCCATACAAGAATATCATAGGGAATATGAAAGTATTCTTAGATAGAAGATTCTAAAGTTTCACACTGATAGTGGTATGGAATTCAAAAATAGACAAGTGGAATATTATCTTGAGAAACATGGGATAAGTAATCAATTTTCAATAGTGATAACTCCTCAACAAAATTGAGTGGTTTAGAGGAGAAATCAGATCATAAAAAAAATATCTATAATAATTCTTATTGAAAAGGACCTTTTAGAAAAATTATGTAAGGAAGCAGTCTTGACATCAGTCTACATATCCAATAGGAATCTGTTGTGTCCGAATAAATAAAATACTTTGTACGAGCTATGGTAAGGAAAGAAGCCAATGTTGAAATACTTTTGAATCTTTGGAAGTGAGTATTTTATTATCAACAAGGAGAAACATAGGAAATTTGAATCAAGAGTATATTACTTGGATATTAAAGAAAAATTAAAGCATAGAAATGTTTCAATGAGAGATTGGAAAAAGTATTTGAAAGTAATAATGTCACTGTAGTACAAAATGAACAGAATCTTAAACAACATAGTGAATAGTTTCCTGATGACAATGATGGGGAGGTAAGAAACTTAGGGGGAGTAGAAGTGAAAAATGTTGATATAGAATAATATATTGATTATGAGAATGAGGAATTCAAATATGTATCTACACAGATGATGAAGAGTTAGGAGGAAATTGATGGGAAAAAATATCATTGCTAACTAGGTTGTGCCAGTTCAAACACGAAGAATGAAGTCTTTATAACAGAAATATTTCCTATCTCAGTTAGGACCTAAATGTTTTAAGGAAGTATCTGGATATGAGAATTGGGTTTAGGTAATGAAAAAATATCTTAACTAAATTGAGAATAATCATACATGGGAGATTATTTCAATACTGGAAGATAAGAATGTCATCGGGACCAAATGGGTCTTCCAAAACAAACTAAATAAAGATATATTGGTAATTTGGAAAAAATCATGACTAGTGTTTAAGGGATACTCCCATATAGAGGATATTGATATTGATTAAAATTTTCACCTATTTCAAGGCTAAATACAATTAGATTATTCTTGGACATAGTAGTGCAAACAAAGTTCAAAGTTTTCTAGATGGATTTCAAGTCAGCATTTCTGAATGGGGTTCTATAAGAAGAAGTGTATATCAAGTATCCATATGGTTTTCTCATCCATAAATATGATAGCAAAGTTTTCTGGCAGAGAAAGGTGTTATATGGTTTGAATCAAGCACCAAGATCATGGTATTCAAGACTTGATCAGTTTTTGAAAAAGCTCGATTTTCAGTCTGGTGGAACTTATTACAATATATATGTGAACAGTGAAAATAATAAAAGGATGGTGGTGTTGGTGTATGTTAATGACATAATATTTGGTGGATCAGATGAATCACAGTGAAAACAGTTCGTAGGATTCATGAAAAGTGAGTTTGAAATGTCAATGATTGGTGAACTGACCTTTATTATTGAATTATAGGTGACACAAGGATGGAATGGAACATTTATTTATCAATAAAAATATTCCATGGAAGTTTTGAGAAGGTTTTTAATGGATAATTCCAAGGGGGTGATGACTCTAGTGGCTACCCAGATGAAACTTTCATGAGATAATGAAGTAAAATCTGTTAATGTTACAGAATATAGGAAAATAATTGGAAATATATTGTAGTTAATAGTGAAAATACCTGATATTGTTTTTTTCACATGCCAAGTAGCATGTTATAAATTTAATCCCAAGGAAATCCACTTTATTATGGTGAAAAGAATACTTTGATATATTAAGGTCATGGTGGATTTCAGTTTGTTGTGCAATGAAAAATATCATCAAGAGTTATTCGGCTATATGGATGAAGATTGGGATGGGTTGGTAGATGATAGAAAATAAACTTCAGGTGGTACATTCTATCTGGGAGGATTGTGTGTTTCTTGGATAATAAAGAAACAATATTTCATTTCATTAAGAACCATAGAATCTGAATATATTGTGGCTAATCAAATGTGCACGCAGTTATTGTGGATGAAGTGGTAGCTTGATGATATGGGAGTTGAAGTGAAGTATATGATCAGAATCCATTAAGATAATTAAAGTTCTATAAATATCATCAAAAATATATTTCATCAATCATGGAAAAATCATGTTGAAATCAAATATCATTTTATCAAGGAGAAGTTGGACCATGGGTTTGTGAAGTTGGAGTATATGCTTATATAACTACAAGTTGAAAACATTATAATGAAAGCCTTACCCAAAGAGGCATTTGACTGGCATCGACTAGTTCTTGGAGTTCAGTTGAACCCTCACACTTGAAAAAGTGTGGATGTGGGACCACCTCCCCCTGAGGTATAATGTGCTTTTTCCTTATGTGATAATATGTGTTCTTTACAATATTTCAACCATAAAGGAGTAACCATTGGGTTAATTTCCAAATGGGGATAAAATATCTTGATCAATATAGGGATAGAAGATGATAGGGGGAGTAGTGAAGTAGGGGAGTTTTAAATTTGATAATGTTGAAGCAGTTCAGGTAATGAAAAAAATCACAAAAGGATTTTTTTAATGCAATCAGTTTAAGAATATTATGACTTCTCAGATGCCATTATCTATATTCCAATTTTTTTATTAGAACAATCAGTTTTGAGATTGGATTATCTAGTGGTATCAAGGATGACATGGTTCATTGATGAACTTTTCATGTTACTCTTGTTTACCACACCGATCTTGACTCATGTGGGCTTAGAGTATGTGTTGAGTAAAATATTTTATCATTGTTTGGTGTAGCATAGTGCGAGTGGTGGATTGTAGTAGATAGTGTCTATTTGTTTATTGATAGAATTGTCTGAGTAGTTTTGAAGTGTTTTCAACAAACCCAAAGGGGGGTATTGTTGGGTAAAAATCCCTCGAGGTGTTATCTCGGTGTTCTTGGGATGATTTTGTTTGTTAAAAAATATAGTTGATCGCATTACAGCATGGCTGGTGTTGCTAAAGAAGATTTTTGGAAGGTGGTGAATTTTCCTAGTTTTTTCCATGGTTTTAGACCTAAAAATTGGGATTTTTTAGGGAAAAGGAATTATTTTGGCATAGCATAATTGGAGAAGCGCATATGGAGTATAAATAATCACAAAGAGAAATTGAAAAAGGCATGGATTTTGCATAGCATCCATGATATTCAAACCTCAAAAGAGGATTGAAATTCTAAGGATGAATGCGGTTAATTAAGGCCACCAAAAAGGGTTACGCACTATGCAAACCGCATAGCAAAATCAGTTCATGGGAAACTCGTCATTTTCAGAGGAAGATGGTGATTTAAGGGGAACCACAAACGAATAATTATGTTACACGAACTGCATATCGAGTATAGTATGTGGTGATGGATAATATGCAAAGTAGTTTATGGAAATTGTGATTAGCAGGTTTTTTTGGGATTTATTTTCCTATATAAAGGACCCCTAATCACATCATTTTTAGAGTGAATTTCATTAGAGAACATAATCACTGGAAAAATTCAGTAAAGTCTGAAAGTGGTTTGCAGAAGGAAAATAATTCCACAAATAATTCATGTTATGAAAAAAAATAATTTCATGAAGGAAGTTAATTTTGGGGCACTATAACTCACAAAGTGTCTTCCATCCTTGAAGTAAAGTAATTTTGAAAATAAAATTCATTTCTCAAAGCACTCACACTATGTGGTATAGAGGTAGTATACAAAGGGATTAAGGTTGTTCGTGAAGGATCAAAATCAATTTGTAAAAGGACTCTCCACAAGAAAAATGATACATGGTGAAGTGTATTTCATATACTGCATGAAAACTAGACATCGTGGTGCACTCATGTGTGAAAAAATTACGAGGTGTTTTAGAACAACGTAAGATTCCTTTGAAGGAATAGTGAGCACACATCAATTGAGAGCAGTGAGCTTTCAAATTGTGATTGTTTGTAAACTGGGAGGGATGGTGAGTCTTTTATGAACTTTTTAATAGCAGTTCACTTTATTAGATTTGGTACATAGTCACATTTCCTTTGTATATTCCTTGGATGTAGCTCAGTGTGTGTGAACCAAGTCAAATTGATGTATCTCATGCATGCTTTCATTTTTTCTCATACATTCTTATGGGAAAGGGAGAGGATAATTTTGTTTAATTATGAAACAAGATCTAAAGGGGTAGTATTTTTAATATGTTATACACTAATTTATCCCCACCCACCTCTCAAGGTATTTAACCTAATTGGGCTAACAGAGGCCTCTCCCACTTCTTCCCAACAGAGAGGTGGCCTAAATGGGTGACCATACAAATCTTCAAAGGGAACCATTCTGATCGAAGTCTGATAGATATTATTATAATAAAACTAGATCATTCTTAAATAGTTTTATCATGATCCAATGAAATCCAAGACACATGCATGGATTATATCCTCAAGGGTATGAATAGAATGCTTTGTCTGCCCGCCCATCTGTGGATGGTAAGTTGTACTCAACCTAACCTGAGTCCCCATCACCTCCTGGATGCTCCTTTGAAATATAGAAGTAAACCTAGGATACCTTTCAAAGAAAAAGGTAGAGGGAACTCCATGAAACCTCATGATCACTTTCACGTATAGCTTACCCAAATCTTCAACCTTAGTGGTGTCCTTGATTGGAATAAAATGACCTGATTTCATCAATCAATAAATCACCACCCCGATAGGATTATTTCCTGGGTGAGTCCATGGTAATCCAAAAAATAAGTCGATGGACACCTCATCTCATTTCTAGACTGGAACCAAAATATTTTAGAGTAGACCCAAAGGATTTAGGTTCTCATTCTTTATCTACTGGTGGGTGTAATAGTGGGATACATAATCTATAATGTCACACTTCATACACAGCCACCAAAAAAATTTCTCATGTCATAATACATCTTCATAATACCAGGGTTAATATAACATGAAGAACTATGACAATCATGCAAGACTAAATCCATTAAAGATGATGGGATGAAAAACTGATTCTTGAAGTGGAGAATACCATCAGAAGGGAGAGACCAACCAGAAATGGTCTCCCCACTATATAAGGTTTCCCTGATTCCTTTGAACTCATCATCCTACTATTGGTCCTAATAATATACTTATAAAGAGATGATTATAACTGAACACTGGTTAGAACCATACCCAAATCACCCTCTTACATGTTCAGTTGCAACTGATCAAAAATCATTATAAGTTCCCACTTCTACTTTGATTCCAAAATAGGTTATGGTGTAACTTTCTTACCGAGTGCATCAATGGTGTCACTTCCCTTACTCGAGTTGTAAATAATGTCTAAGTCAAACGACTATAAGTATTTCACCCATTTTCTTTACCTAAGATTCATTTACCTCTGAGAAAATATTTATCTCATACTCTTATCATCATAAAAACCCATGAACCTCACCTCAATAAGATAGTTCCTCCAACACTTGAGCACACGTATAACAGCGGTGTGATCCAAATCATGAGTGGGGTAATTTTTCTCATGTATTTGAAGCTGAAGAGAGATGTAGGCCACAAATTATTTATCCTACATAAGCACACAACCCAATCCATAACTAGAAGCATTGAAAAACACCACATACATCTTATCGGGCTTAGGTGGTATCAAAATAGAAGCTGATGTCAGAAATAGTTTCATCTCATCTAAAGAAGTCTAACATTTTTCATCCCATATGAATTTGACTCCTTTATTAGTAATATAAGTCACAATTGATTCCAACTTTGAGAAATCCTTTATGAACCACTAAAATTATACAAAAATACCTAAGAATATCTATATATTAAAAACATTCTATGATTCTTCCCATGCCAAAATAGTCTTTACCTTCTCAAGATCAACTAAACGTTATGTTCTGAAATCAAATTCCCTTATAAATTTACTTCTTGGGTCGATAAATTTTATTTTGAAAGTTTCTCATATAGGCAGTGACTCGGGATTTCCAAATCTAGATTCATATGGTGCCCTTTCTCATGCTCAGATCTTAATTAAACCAAGATATCATCCACAAACACTACAAAAAAGGTGTTGAGATACTAATGGAATATTTGTTTCATCAAATCCATAAAAAAATATAGGATTATTAGTCTAGTTATAAGGAATTGAAAGATGTACATAATTTACATTCCTAATCTTGAAATTGGTATTTAGAATATTAGACTCCCAAACTCTAAACTGATGATAACCTGATTGAAGATCGATTTTCAAAAACCACTTTTCCCCATTTAATTGATCAAAGAATTCATCCACATGGGGTAAAGGGTATTTGTTCTTAATAATCACCCAATTCAACTTTCAATGGTACATGAACAAATTAAGTTAACAATTAGCGTTATTGACAAAGAGTACAGGATCTTCCCATAGATAAACACCAGGGTGAACATACTCTTTCTCCATAAGATAATTTAACTAGATCTTGAGCTCTTTTAACTCAGTATGTGACATGTGATAAGAGGTTATAGAGATCATCTAAGTAACCAACACCATATCATTCATGAAATCTAACACCCTTTATAGAGTAAGACCATAGAATTTTTCTAAGAAAACATTTGGTAAATCATGAACAACCATAGGAAGATCAATAAGGGATAAAACTTCATCAGGATCTACTAAAATGGTAGAAAAAAATATTGATCTCTAAGTAGAAAGGTCCTGCATAACTCGTCCTCATATATCGCTCTCCCCAAAACACCCAAGAGTCTCCATTGTTAGTAGATAACAAAACATACTAATGATAACAATCAATCTCAACGTGATAACTAACAATAAAATCCATCCTAATGATGATGTCAAATAGATCCAAATCTAGAACTAGTAAATCAGATACTAACCCTACATTAACTATCAATAGATAATACACAAGAAAATGAAACCCCTGATTCTTATGATTTTTAAGAGGTTTTTACAACTCCAAAAAAGGAATGACCTTCATTGGAAGTTTTAGAACATTAAAAAAATGGAAATATATAAACAAGTTTTAGGCACCTGTATTAAATAGAGCAGTTTCTAAAGAAGGTGTAACAAAAATGGTACCTATCACTATCATTAGGCTTGCGTAAACCTCTACTGAAAACTCATCCATTGTGTGAATGTGCTTCACTTCTAATGTCTGTGGCTAGAGCCCTATGGACTTTGAGGCTTCTGACTAAACTGTAGTGGAATTTGGATCTGAAGATCCCTAACTATAATGGGGCATAAACATAGCCTAAAAAACCTCTTCAAATTGCATCAGCATCCACAATAATTACAAGTTTTTACAGGTATAGTACAACTACATCAGGTGTTCCATGCCTAGACACACTAATAGAAAGTCAAGGTAACACTACTAGCTACTACTAATGGTCGCGATAATGATCACTGCTGAGAACCACCTCCACCACTCTTACGAATGTCATGCCACTTTCTCTTCTTTCCCTACGTGCCACTGAAATTACCACTGGGTGGGAGAGAAGAGCTAGAGAATCAAATCTTTATTACTATATCCATTTCCACCATCATATCCCTATCAACCATGTCATCATTTGTGGTAATATTAAGCATGTATACTTTTGATTAGATACTTGTCCACAAACCCTACAAGTATTTATAAGCTTTCAGTTCTCATTCATTACCACCTCTATATAAAAACAAACCATATTTATAAAATGGTTGGTATACTATGACATTTAATGATATCACTACTAAAAATATAGTAACTCTAAATAATTTTCCATCATCATAGAATCTAGGTAGAATAACTGAAAGAATTGACTCTTGAAACCCTTTCAATCCCATCCCATGTGTCCATTTACCTATACCATAGAATCCTGCCACTACTTTCAAGGACCCTTGAGCCTGAACATTGAACACTTCAATTATATAGACTAAGGTGTCTTTAGGAATTAAAAAATATGATCGATCATGTTTATCCATTCTTCCACCTCTTAGGGTTCATTCATACCCTTAAAGGAAGGGGGTTTCTTGTATAAGAACTCTTGAGATTGGTCCATGTCTCCTCCCACTTGTAGATACACCTCAACAGTTGGGTTTTGAATTCATGGTACATTCTAGTATATGGTATAAACTACCCATATAATATCCACTATAAGATTCTAATCCAAAGTAGGATTCCCTTAAGAAGCATGTCTCATTACACCCTCCTATGGGACACATGGAATACGACTCAGAGGCATGTTACTACATGACAAAAATAAAAAAATGATCATACAATGGGAAAATATCAGTTTAAACCAAAATATCATAAGCAAAAACTAATATTAAATTCAAAACCCAACAAATTAGATGCACATTCCAAAATCCCAAGGTAACCTGAGGCATGTTACAATAAGAGTTATCCAATCACTCACCACAACTTAACTCTCAAGTCTTGAAAATCCTATCTTCTATCTACTAGATGTCCCAAAATAAGGACACTTGAGGAATAACCTACCTTTGATACCAAATTGTAACAAATTTAGCTAGGACACCTTCAAAACTGGTGCTCGAACTGATCCGCTATAGACCCAAAGGGTGTTCCCGATCCCCGTGGGATTTTGACTAGCACCCAAGCATCAAATAACAACAAGGGGGGATGATTTATCCCAGCCTAGAATAAGATACATGAAATATATATATATATATATATACATGATGGAAATAAATAATAGGAAAAACAACTAAAAATATATATGTCATAAATAAAAAAATATTAGTGATACAACCCAAAAATAGCAAGATAAAACCCAAAGTACATGTTCAATAACCAAAAAGGACAACTAAAAAAGGAAACAACTACTCCATGTGATATGTGGTCAATGTCCCACCATCTCACCACTAGCTACGTGTACCCTATTTACATAAAACTCACCACCACACTGCAAAAAATTTCATTTTACTATATCAAAATACAATACAAGGTCTACACATTCCTGAGGGAATATGAAGGGTGTGAGATAACATGATTATTAGGACCCCAAATAGGTGTTCCATATCAAGTATCTATAAAATAATCCCAATATGATAAATTTTATGAAAAACAAGGTATGAAAATCAATTTAATAGTATTATATCAAAAGCATGGTAAATATTTCTCCCTTTTCTATGATTCTGAAATAACCTGGGTAATATAGTTCCAAATCATAATTCAAATAAAATAGTTACATTTATCAAATCATGTATATCAAAGACAAATAATTCAATCCAAAACACAATGGTAAAAACACCTAGGATAATGAAGGTAGGACTAGCTAGGTCACTCATACCATGATAATCAATAATGACTGGTGTGCACTTGAATCCCTAGGACATAGAGAATAGGTAACAGAGGAACACCCCATGAGTGAAACCCCTATAATGTCAAGATCAAATACCTAGGACATAGGGCCCAAGGAATAGAGGAACACCTCATGATTGAAACTCCTATGGAAAAAATGAACAAGACCCAATACTAAACCCTCCACATAGGTTCCCAAGGCTCTTATATGTGGCATACATCAAATCATTTCAAAAGAGATTTCACATTTCACAATCAATTCCAAATAACCATTTTCATCAAAAAAAATTGAAAAATGATTTCACAATGCTTTGAAAAACATGGTTCTTTTACCAAAAATGAGGGGGGTAAATATTTTCTCAAAACCCATTTAAACACATACATTAATCAATAATTATAATTCATTTATAAAACAATTTATAAAACAAAGAGAAATTACAGTTCATATTCCATGGGTTGTAGACAGAATCACTTACATCAAGCTCGATCCGCACACCAATCGTGATGGGATCCACTCAAATCAAAAGGAACGGAATGAAAGAGTGAATAATAGAGGCCCTAACATCGATTACCACATATTAGAACCAAATTAAACAATAAAAAGTTTCAGTATAGAATATAGATCAACACATACCTTGATAATCTCACATGTCACACCACAACCAACATAAGAACCGACCTTTGGAAGACAAAATGCATAAAGGAATCTATAAAGGACTGATAGAGAACACAAACTGATCCATATAATACAAAAATTCCACCCAAATTTGATACCAAATCCAAAAAAACAAATAAAATTATAAGAGGAGAATGCACTTACCAAAATAGAATTAACCAAACCATCCAAAGATCAAAGCACCAAACGGAGGATCCCAGAAGATCTAGAACCACCAAAAATTCTTGTAGTAGCCCTAGGATTAGAGGGAAAAAACATAATATAAATGAGAGAGAACTTAGGAATGAATTTCATAAAAACACACTAGTAAGAAACATTATATGGCATGAATCCCATATTCACAATGTGAATTACCGGGTTTTCATATACATTGTAAATAGAATCGCCTTAGTTTAAAAAAACCTATAAAATAAATTCACAATGAGAATTATTTTTAATTTATGAGTGATCTTCACATCATTAACCAACATTCATGGATTATTCCTAGAATTAATTCACATTTTTAATACACAATTCACAATGTGAACCTATCCTTTAACCAGCACCCAGCCCTAGTCCCTTTATAAAAAACACCCAGATTGTCTCTGATGCCCTTCGAACCCAATGTCGAAACTCTTAAACATTAAAAAGAGTGTGTACCTTAATTGGGAAGTTATAATTCTCCCTAAAAAAGGACTTTTGGTCCCTAAAAATCACATGAAATAAAGGTGATCTGGACATAGTTGAGGTTGTCACACCCTCACCAACGATTCGTGCTCCAAAGTCTTAAAAGAATCTGATTTGTACCACCACAACACTTTAACCAATAGAATATAATTCCCATGAAAGTATTTCATTTGATAATCAATTATATCTACTAGTTTATCCAAAATAGAAATTGGCTCTAACTTAATCTCTTCCAAATCCAGAACATGAGAGGGGTCGGGATGGTACTTTCTGAGGTGAGATTTATGGAAAACATCATGTATACCTATCAACTGATCTAGTAACACCAATTGATATGAAACCTGAACAAGAATCCCAGTAACCTCAAATTATCCAACATATATTAGAGTCATCTTCCCCTATTTCCCAAGATGACAGTGACTTGACTGAGGAGAAACTTTCAAAAAAAACAATCACCGTTGAAAAACTCCAAAGGATGATGTTGATGATCCACATATGATTTATTTTGACTCTGAGTTATGAAAAAGTTTTGACATATATATTGAACCCTCACTGATGTATCCTAAATGAGTCTCAATCCTAAAAGAGAGGCCTTAATCGCCTCTTCCAAACATAAAGGTGGCATGCACGGGCAACCATATAAATCCTCGAAGGGAGCCATTCTGATCGATGAATGGTATTTATTATTATAAGAAAACTCAACTAGTCCCAAATGATTGTCTCATGATCCACCAAAATCCATGATATAGTCATGGATCATATCCTCCAGAATCCAAATAGCATGCTTCATATGACCATCTATATGTGGATGGTAAGCTTTACTCAATCTTAATTGATTCCCCATCACCTCCTAGAGTGTATTCCAAAATCTAGAAGTCAAACTAAGATCCCTATATAATAAAATGGTATAGGGAACCCCAAGAAACCTCATGATATCATATATGTACATCTTACCCAGATCTTCTACCTTGGTGGTGTCCCTAATCAGAATAAAATGAGAATATTTCATCAGTCGATCAATCACCACACAGATATCATTCTTTCCTTGAGGATTCTATGGTAATCTAACAGTGAAGTCCATGGGAACCTCATCCCATTTCCAAACTGGTGCTAAAAGAGGATAGAGAAAACCCAAAGGATTAAAGTGCTCTACCTTTATTTACTGGAAGGTGTAGTAGTGGGACACATAATTAGCAATGTTTTGCTTCATACCCGACCCCCAGAAATGTTGTATCATGTCATAATTTATCTTTATGGTGATAAGGTGAATAACCCATGAATAAATATGAAAATTACACAAGTCTAAATTCCTCACAGATGATGAGATGAAAAACTAATTCTTGAAGTAGAGAATACCATCATAAGGGATAAAATAACTAGAAATGATCACCCCACCATATATGGCTTCTCTGATTCCTCTAAAATCGTCATATTAATACTAGTCCTACATAATAGACTAATGGAGAGATGATGATAACTAAAAAATGGTTAGAACCATACCTAAATCACCCTCATGTATGTCCAGATGCAACTGAGAAAAAATCCCCATAATGTTCCACTCCTACTTTGATTCCGGAATAGGCTATAGTAGAACTTTCCTATTAAGAGCATCATCGATGACATTTACCTTCCTAAGGATGTAGGAGATGTTGAAGCCAAATTTATAGAGGTATTACATCCATCATGTACGCATGAGATTAAGGTCCCTCTGAGAAAATATATATCTTAGACTCTTAATATTAGAAAAAAAAACCATGAACCTCTCCCCAAAAATATAGTGTCACCAACACTTAATCACATGAATAACAGCATCAGGCTCCAAACCATGAGTGGGGTAATTTTTCTCATGTGGATGAAGTCAATGTGAGTCGTAGTCCATAACTTAGTTATCCTGTAAAGGGACACAACCCAGACTAGCACCAAAATCATCAAGAAACACCACATACCCCTTAATTAGATTAGGTAAGATCAAAATATTATTTTATGATAGAATTAATTTTAACTCATTAAAATAAGTTTTAAATTTTTCATCCCATATGAATTTCACCCCTTTCATGGTAAGAGTAGTAAAAGGTGATGCAAACTTCAATAAATACTTGGTGAATCACATATAATATCCTATAAAACCTAAGAAGATTCATATCTCAAATATGTTTCATGGTTATTCTCAGGACAAGATAGACTTCACTTTCTTAAGATCAACTAAAATTTCATGTTCGAAAATACTTTCCACAAGAACTTCACTTCATGGATCCAAAAATTTCATTTCAAAATTTTCCCATATAGGTAGTGACTCCTCAGGATTTCCAGAACCATATTCAAATAGTTCTCATGCTCATGCATGGATCTTGATTAAACTAAAATATCATCCACAAACACTACGAAAAAGGTTTCAAGATAATGATGGGATATTCAGTTCATCAAATCCATAAAAAATATAAGAGAATTAGTCAATCCAAAAGTAATTACAAGATATTAATAATGGACATATCTTCTCTTGAAAGTGTTCTTTTTAATAGTAAACTCATGTACACTAAGCTGATGATAACATAACCAAAGATCAATTTTTGAAAACCACTTCGCCCCCTTTAATTGATCAAATAGATCATCCACATGGGGAAAGGGGTATTTGTTCTTAACAGTCACCCAATTAAACTTACAATAGTCCATGGAAAAATAAATAGAACCATAACCCTTATTGGAAAAGAGTATGGGGTTGTCCATAGAGAAACACAGGGTAAAACAAAAACTTTCTCTACCAGATCATCCAACTAAATCTTGAGCTCTTTCAACTTATTAGGTTCCATGCAATAAGAGGGTATTAATATCAAATGAGTACCCAACACCAAATCAATCATGAAATTCACTTTACTTTCTAGAGGAATACTTGATAATTCATATAGTAAAACATAAATTAAATCAAGAACAATCGTAGGAAGATCAAAAAAGGAGGAAACATCATAAAGCTCAACTGAAACAGTAGAAAAAAAATCCTGAGCTCTGGGTGGGAAGGTCCTGCATGACCAGACCTAGGATCCCACTCTCCCTAAAACACTTGAGATATCCCATTAGTTATAAATAAAGAAACACATTGATGATAATAATCAATCTCATTATGATGAGAAACAATCCAATCTATCCCAATGATGATGTCAGACATATCCAAATCAAGAACTAGGAAATCCCAAACTAACTCTGCATCAACTATTGATAGAGAACACATAGGAAAATGAAACCCCTACTCCTTCCACTTTCCAAGAGGTGTCACCAACTCCATAACAAAGGGTGTGAGCTCTATTGTAATTTTTAGCACATCAAAAAAATAGGAAGATATAAATGATTGTGAGGTATCTATATCAAACAGGTCATTTTCTATAGAATATGCAACAAAAATGGTACCTCTCACTATCAATGGACCCACATCAACCTCCACCTGAAACTCATAAAATATGTAAATATTATTTAGTCTTGATGCCTATAGCTATATCCCTATGGACTTTAAGGCATATGAATACACCATAGTGGCATTTGGAGCTAAAGATCCCTGACCATAATGGGGCATAGATATAGCCTGACAGAACCTCTTAAAATGACCTCAATGGCTACAAGAATTGAAATTATTTGTGGGTGTGGGACTAGTACATCATGTGATTCTGATCTATCCACACTGATAGTAAGTCATGGGTGCACTGATGGCTTCTACTAATGTTACATAGGATTCCCACTATTGAGAACCACCACCAACGCTCTTATGATTGTCACGTCACTTTATCTTTTTTCCCCATATGCCACTAAAACTACCACTCAGTGGGAGAGAAAAGATAAAGAATCAAATATTTCATGACATATCCATTTCTTCCATTATATCCCTACCAAACATTTCATTATAGGTGGAAGGATTCAATATTTATACATGTGATCGGATACCTTGTCGCAAACCCTATAGTTATTTCTGAGCTTTTAGGTAATCATTCATTACCACCTATAGAGAAAAATATACCATCTATGAAAAATAGTTGGTGTACTCTAACACTGAATTATCTCCCTACTATGAAGAGAGTAACTCCAAATACTTCACCATCATTAGATACTATGGACAGAACTACTGAAATAATAGGAACATTAAACCCTTCCAATCCAAGACCACATGTTGATTTCCCTATACCATAGAATCCTGCCACCGCTTGCTTGGACCATTGATCCTAATCGTTGTGCACTTCAATTTGATAGCATCATGTATCTATAGGAATTTAAATATCTAATTGATCATGTCCATCTATTACTCCGCCTATTGGGGTTTATTTTTACCCTTAAAGGATAAGGGTTTCTCACGTAGGAACACTCAATAATGGTCTCTATCTCCTCATGCTCCTAGATATGCCTTAAAGGATGGGTTCTGAACTCACAGTACATTTTGGTCCATGGAATGAACTACTTGTATGATACCCACTATAATATTATAATCTAAAGGAGGATTACCTTTAGTATAATCTCTCATTGCACCCTCCTTTGTAACCCATGGAATACATCTTAGAGGCATATTACTACACAAAAAACAAAATAAAATGATCAAACAACATGGAAATATCAGTTTAAACCAAAATATAAAAATAAATAACTGGGATTAAAGTCAAAACCTCACACAGGAGACACACATCCCATCATCCCATGGTAACTTGAGTCTCATCATGGCAAGATCTATCCAGAAACTCATTGAAACCTACCTCACATGTCTCAAAAATCCTATCTCATGTCTATTAAATGTCCTAAAACAAGGAAACATGAGGACTAACATTCCTATGATACTAATTTTTAATGAACTGACCTAGGACACTCTCAAAACTAGTTCTTGAACCAATCCACTATAGACCCAAAGGGCATTCCCAATCCCCACAGGATGGTATCTAGCACCCAGGCATCGAACAAAAATAAGAGGTAACAATTTATCTCAACTAGAAACAAGATACATGGATTATATATACATATACGCACACTTTGGAATGAAATAGTAATAAGAACAAATAGAAATATATATACCATAAACAAGGAAAATAGTGGTAGTGATACAACTGAAAATCAGTAAGATAAAACCCAAAGTACATGTACAATGACTAAAAAGGACCTCTAAAATAAGTAAAAAAATACTTCATTTGATATGTGGGAAATGTCCCACCATATCATGAAGGAATCTATAAATGATTCCTTCATCGAGAATCTTGCATTCCATACCACAACCAACACAAGAATCGGCCTATAGAAGATAAAACACATGAAGGAATCTATAAATGATTGATAGATATCATGATATAGTCGTTAGACTACACAAATTCATCCCAAAATTTCTTTTAAATCTAATAAAAATAAATAAAATAAGAGTAGGAAATTCAATTACCAAAATAGAATCAACCAACCCAGCCAGAGATCAAAGCACCAAACAGAGGATCTCAGAAGAGCTAAAACCACCCAAAATGCATGGAGAAGTCCTAGGGTTTGAGGGAGTAAATATAAGATGGATAAGGGAGGAATCAGGAATGCAGTGCATAAAAATCATCTAGGAAGGAATATTACATGGTTTGAATCCTAGATTCATAATGTCAATTCCCAGGTTCATATGTATGATGAAAAAGGCATTGCCTTAGTTTAAAAAATAGACATCAAATTCATGATGTGAATACATTTCACATCATGAGTGAATTTCACATCATGAACCAATATTCATGATTTCTACCTAGGATTAATTTATTTTATGAATACACATTTCATGACATGAGCCCATCCTATAGCCAGTGCCCAACTCCAATTCCTTTATAAAAACCACCCAGATTGTCTTTGATGTTATCTAAATCCAAATTACAAGCTCTTAAACATTAAAAAGAGAGAATACCTTAACTAGGATTTTACAATTTATATGATAATCACACCACTATGGTTTTTTATTTATAACTCAATATCTATTAGTTTGTGAAGTATTACATGAAATAGGACACTAGTAAGTATAGAGTGAAAACTCACTATCCACTACATTGATAGTAGTTTCATATGATTTTTCTTGTTCGCATGGATATTGGTGACTATTTACCTTATTATCTCTTATATTGGGACATTAGGATACATAATTATCATCTCTCTTGCAATTGAAGTAAAAAAAATTATAGATTCTCTTTTTCCCTTACACTTGTGAGTTTGATGACCTTCATCAACACACTTTTGGAATTTAACTATCCCATTAAGGGAAATTCCCCTATGTTTCTTCCCACATTTTTGACATTAAGGAAATTGAATCCTTTATCCTTTATCATATTCATCACGTGATATTTCATGAAGATCCATCTTTCTCTTATTTGATGTGTTTGGGGCTTTGACAATGTTCAAATTTTTAATCATGTTTCACGATAGTTGGTTTGACAAAATCATAAGATTTATCGCTCTAGATCTTATTCTAATGGGTTGTTTTTTCTGGGAAATTTTACTCATTGTCCATGGAATCCATTGTTAACTTGGATCATTCATGCTTCATCTATTAATAAAACCAAAAGAGTTAACATGAGTGATGATAATTATAAGATAATCATCATAAATAACCATAGGAAATTTTAACCTCAAGATGTCTCACTTTATAACACTATCATGTTGGCCTATAGTTATTACAACTCAAACTTGTATCTAAATCAGTTCAACCTATATTACTCTCAGCTTAACCTATGCCATTCTTGGTTTAACCTAGGTTACTTTGTCTTGTGTTCTCTCATACTTCTTAACCTAATCCTCAAAATAGATATCCCAATTTACCATGAAATTTCTTAAAATATTCTAAACCTAAAAATCATTTAAATCTATGCTCTCAAAATACAACTTATCCTTTATCTAGGAAATCACATATCAATTAATATGTACCTTAAATTATGAATCTCTACATTTAAATCTATATTATCCATGTACACTTTCCTATTCAGTTATCTAACCTAAATATATTCAAATCAATCATAAAGTTTCATAAAGAGAATGTGAATTAACCAAAGTGTATCCAAGGGAATGTCAAACTAGGTGTGCAGTAATTACTCTTTTCCATACATTGGGTGATAATAGATTTAATCCCCAATATACCATTTTTGGGGTTATTACCACTAAGTACATCTATTATTGAGCCTGAATCCACTTGTAATATCTAAACAGGGATGTAATTAATAGGAGAATAAAACAATGTTTGATTTACCAAAATATCAGGATGTTATGATATACTTATAATTCTACCTTAGACTTTTCCTTAGGGTTTTCACTAAATATATCTTATCCTAATCCCCAAATAAAAAGTACATTATTACTTTATCATTAAATCTTATACCATACCAAAGGGTTATCTATACCATTTAAATTTTGGTCCACCCTAACCTATCAGCCCTTAAATTATCCTCAATAAACATCCTAATATCTAAAATTATCTAAACCCTAATCCGATACCAATTGTGATGCATCAGACCTATGCTCGTATATCTGATTCCATAAATTCATACTTTTTATATTGGCTTATATACCAACTATAAAATCCCATACATAACTATACCATAATTACATGACTTAAAGAAAAGATTCCATTATATACATTCTCAAGAACTTTTGGGTTTATATCTTTATAGAATTAGGGAAAAACATAAACTAATAGATCCCATTTCTTTCTTAGTTAATGGAAATTTTTCCACCATATAAGAAACTACTTAATCCATAATAATCCTTCAACATCTTCAACAAATTCTCCACACAATCTATCATGTGTGGTATATAATGTGTAATATTTTTCTTCATGGCCTAAAAAAATAGAAACATAAGAAGGGGTGAGCTAAAATTCTTAGTAAGTTAAAACATACAACTAAGGAAATCATGGCATAAACATGACATAAATATTGTGATAGGAATAATTAAACAAAATGAATCCATAATCAACTAAAACTGAGATCATGTGATATCCATGAAAATAAATGAAAACATGGATATCAATAATACTGATCTCATACTAATGAAATTTAAAATGATGGACATCAAAAACATATTATTAAGGCCATGTGTTAAGATATTATCCTATTATGGGAAGATAGATACACCAAAACCCAACCTATTTTGTCTCATTGTACCTTATGATGCATCAAGGGGCTATATTATTTTAGGCCCCACTCATCGCCTGATTAAGTCCAATGCATTCACCATACGATTCAACAAGACTTTTCATACCATTACCTAAGGAAACTATTACTAAATAAAAACAAGTTTATCCATATAATGAAAGATACAAATGTCAATACATAATCAACATGTGTTAGTAGTCAATAATCATCAAGAATATCAATACTTTTCCCCATGTAAATAAAAGGGATAACATGATCATAAACCATCTAGAGAAAGAAGATGGATAGTAAAACCATATATATTCAACTTTATAATAATCATCTATATTGGAATAACAACATATAGAACACCAATACTTTTCCCCATGTCAATAAATAAGCATTATTTCTATGTGAACATCCTCTAATTTGAATATATAAAATGAGATGTTCACAGTATATAGCGTAATGAGTATACGGTTAAGAAAATTCTAGAATAACATGAGCATAATCCTTCCAAATAAAAAGTGGATGGTTACAAAATAACATATACCTATTGAAACAAAGGATACATAAGAGGGTGTTTAGATAAATAAAAACACCCTTTTAAAAAGAATGCTTCGAACGATTTCACAAAATAAGAGACTAAGAATCAAACTATTTGATATTGTGGGTTAAATCCCCCAAATGATAATATATATATATATATATATATTAGATTATAATAGATGAAACATGAACCTCATTAGGGTAAATCATTTTTAAAATGATAAGGGAAATGGAAGTGAAAACTTAAAAGATCTTTTAGAGAAAAATTTTAACATTGATGTAAAATACAAATTTACATTTCTCTTTAAAAGGTAACTATTGAAATAATGATGTGAAAGCCTTTGAAAACCTTTTTTTGATAATAATATATAATAATGGATCCTTGAAGATACATAAATTTTATCTTGGATAAATGAGGAGAGGATGAAAAAATGTGTGAAAGTGAAAGGAAAAACCCTTTTTATTATTTTCAAAAATACATTTATTTAAAACTCATATTATAAGACGAGTAAAAAACATTAATTTTTATTAAAAATTCATTTTCCATAGAGGATTATAAAATACTATATAATAAAATGTTAGGGTGGGAGAACCCAAGAATGGAAAATAAAAGTTCAATATGGAACATTATAACTCAAAGAAAGGAGATTTGAGTTATCAGTATCCCTTATAAAAACATACACTATAAACATGAAACATCTGAAAAGAAATTTATATGGTAAAAATGTATACAATGAGAGAATAACATATAATAAAATCAGAGTTAATAATGTACCCAACTTATATGAAATAAGTTCAAGTGAATGATCATAAATTAATAAATGAAAATTGAGTTACCAAAACCAATTACGACTGGGGTAACGCTTGAGTCAAAAGAAATTTAAAGAAAATAACATGATTTTTCTTAGTGTTTTCAATTAATTAAAAGGAAATAATGTATTTAAGATTCATTGGATAGTAAATAAATATAACACCATACAAAGTAAACATGCATAACATGTATCATTTCTTAAAAAATCATAATTGAGACCAAGAAAACCCTCGTAGCTTGAGCAACATTTTAATAAAACCCCTTTGGAAGATAGGTCTTGTGATTGAACTTAAAATACCATGATTAAAAGATAATTCATGACATTATATCTTTTATAGGTATTATATGCACCACATAAATGAAATTAGTTGCATGATACCAAACTTGTCTCAAAGAGAGGAATTTGTGATGAAAATCCTTACCTTAGTCTTGATTCATTCTACACTTGCACCAAACGTCCTGAATAATTAAATTAATTTAATTAAATATATACCCAAAAACTGTATTAATAACTATAACCATTTATAATCCTTAATTATAATCATTCTATATATATATATATATATATTTGTTGGTTTTTACTTATTTTCAACACCGGACGTAAGTAATGTTTATCTCTTTGAACTAGTTTCGTAAAAGTGGTGTTGGTATCTATCCTTTTTCCAAATTAAATCATTATTAGATAATATAAGGTACTTTAATATATGTTTCAATATATTTTATAAATCTATAATCTCATTTACTAGTAGTTTTGGTTGAGATCCATGAACACTACCACAAAACTAGGTTTCCACAGCGCAGCCCTTAAACAGCGCTAAAAAAACCACTGATAAAGGCAGTACCTTTATCAGTGCTTTTTTAGCACTGTTAAAGGGGCCCCCTTTATCAGCACTTTTTTTATTAGTGCTGATAAAGGGGCTTCTTTATCAGCGCTTTTTTTACTAGCACTGTTAAAGGGTATATTTCAAAAAAAATAAAAAAAATATATTTATATATAAATATATAAATATATTTATATTAATATAAATATAATATATATTTTTTAAATATGTTTTAGATAAGTATAAATAGACTATTACATTTAATATATAATAAATTTAGTGAAAATGGATTAAAAATATTTTAAAAAAATTATTAATTAATAATTTGCTAATTACCATCAACTAATAATCATTTAATAACAATTTGAAGACACAAAAAAACAAAAAATTAATAAAAGATCAAAAATAAGTTGAAAACATAACTCAAACTTCAAACAGTCATAAATTTTGATCTGAGTGTCTGTTTGAGCTCTACAGTATATCAAATCAAATCTTGTGACGATCTTTACGCATTGGCGACACAAGGGAACCTTCTGTTTCATTTTTCATGGTCAAAAAAGGCCTAAAAGGCCTCCAAAACTGAGTTTTTAGTCAAAATACCCAAATTTTTTAACATTCGATGGAATTTCAGCATCATTTCAGGGGGTCTTTTGCCCTTTTTCAGTAGGGACTGAATTTATTCCGAGAGATTGCATTCATATTGATATTATGGATTTGAAATTTTATCGTTTTTCACAATGTAATGTTATTTATAATCAAATATATAACAATATATACATATTTTTTATATATTCACACATAAAAATTTATTTTTATAAATAAATAATTAAATATATTTGCATATAAATTATATTTCTCAATATATAAGCCTTATAATATCCATTTTATTTAAAATATAAATATATTTATATTTATATACCTATGGAATGTGTGTGTGTGTATTAGTGTGTATCTGTATTAACAAACTGATATATATTATCTATATATTCTAACATATGAATATACATATGAATATACATATAAATATACATATGAATATACATATGAATATATAATATATGTAAATATATATAAATATGTATAATTATACTTACAGATACACACATATATATAAAATATATACAAGTGTATGTATGTTGTATGTATGTTGTATATATGTATGCATGTATTTATTTATTTATAAACACACACAAAAATATATATTTTATAAATGTATTTAAAATTAATCTTATAAATATATATTAATATACGAATAAATATACAGATAAAATAATATAACTAAATATATATAAAAATAAATATATATAAGTATATATTAATATAAAAATATATATATATTAATATAACTAAATATATATGTATATATATTAATATAAATCTATATTAATATAAGAATAAATATAAGTAAACATATATATATATATATCATTAAATGGAGAATAAATCAACATGGGGAGTGGTAAAGGGTCCATGCGTTCAGGGGAGAGCTCGCGAGTTCGAATCCTAGGGGAGGCAGAGCCGCACGGGCGAGTGCAGAGTGGGGGGCTAGCATTGTTAAAGGGGGGTGGCTAACGCTGTTAAAGAGAGGTGGTGGGGCACGGGTGGGTGCAGATGGGGGCTAGCACTGTTAAAGGGGGGGTCAAGTGCTGTTAAAAGGTGGCGCCGATTCAAAAAAAATTAATTTTTTTTACTTTTATCAGTACTTTTTTTAGCGTTGATAAAAGGGGCCATTATCAGTGTTTTTTTGAGTGCTGGTAAAAGGGACCCCCTATCTTCGGTGAGATTAACAGTGCTTTTTTAGCGCTATAAATTCCCTTTTATAGCACTTTTAAAGGCCATATTTGCAGTAGTGAAAGTTGAAATCGATGATGAGCATGTTTTGGTTATTCTTAATGAACGAAAGGTATTTTCTTAACTAATGAGTCAAATGTTGATATAACCTTACCAGAACCAAAAACAAAACATTATTTAAATATTTATGTCATATTATACCAGTAAATAAGTTATCATAGTCATCAATGATATAAATTCATAGTATTGTTCAAGTAAGTGGTTAAACCGACCCAAACACGAACCTATCATGATTAATTGATGATTATGAGATGATTTGGTTGTAATATCTTAATAAAAGAATAATGATGATCTTATTTAGTGCTTATTAGTGTGATATATGAAAATTTAAAAGGATTAAAAAGAGAAGATGGTTTATATAAAGTCATTACCTAGAAAGAATAAATAATTTTCCTCTTAGTTTGCTCGTTTTAAATGATTGAATTAATGATAATTGTTTGTTGATCATATCATTAATAAGTTATCTAATTTTTCATACCATAAAATTAATGAAATAATAAAAATAATATTTATATTTTAATCTCATCCTAATGATTAACCATATAAGGTGATAATGAAAAGAAAAATGAAAATCAATCATTCTTTGGAGATGGTAGTCTACACGTATGCATGGTTGACGATTTCCTTTTCCATAGAATGAGAGAAAGGAGTAATATGGATTATATTTTCAGAATCATAATTATTCATTAAATTTCACCTTTATATTGTCCTTTTTAGGTGGTGAAGAAGAATGAAACATGTTGTATTATGGAGGCGGTAGTCCGCACAATACATGAATAACAGTTTCACTTTTCTTAATAGAAAAGGGAAATGGTGATTAATGATTATTACCATAGAATATTAACATTCAGTATATAAAAAATACTGATTTTATTATATTAGTATTTTAAAATTATAATTGTAAAAGAAAATAGAAAATAAAGAAGTTAAGTAGAAATGATTACTCATGTTGAGCACTTTGAGATTTCCTTGGAAGATCCCTTAGAAATGGATGGCATAGGCTAATCTCTTGTGACCAGAATCTCATGAGAGTAAAATGTTATTATAGGGGAATGATAAAGGGTGGATTTTTAGAAGTAAATAAAAATTTTATGAGTGACTTGAAGGGGTGGTGAGAGGCCCCTTTTATAAGTGATGAGAATGACACTTTTATAAATATTTCAACTTAATGTAAAATGAGCACATGTTAAACATGTCAAGTGGATCCAAAATTTATAAGTAGTTGAGTGGGGAAGGGATAAGGTCTAGAAATACCTTATACACTCAATTATAGACATTTTTCATCATGTTTCAAACCCTTTACCCCTTGAATTATTATTTGTTATCTTTTTATTTTTTATTGTGGTAACTAGTTTTTACCCAAGGTAACTTAATCTCTATGCCTAAAAATAAAGTGGTCCTTATTAGATAATTTGGACTCACTGATTTCAAATATTAAAAACATTTAATTTTATTCAATTTATAAAAGTGATAAAAATTAATTTTATAATAATAATGTATAATGTATTAAAAACAATTCTTGAGAAAATATCACTTATGTTCTAAAATATCGAATATGGGTTTGTAATTCAAACATAATTTTTTTAAAATATAAAATGTTACTTACGAAACATATATTTGTTCAATAAATATATTTCAAAAGTTTTATCTTATGGTTATATCCATGTGATGTAATAAAAGTCACGATATTTTCAAAAATGGTATTTTGCACTATTCACCTAAAAGTCAATTATTTTAGAAAGATACCAAAAAATATATCATAAGGTTATGTTATTATGATTAATCCAAAAATTATGTTCATTTATTTGAATTAATTTTCTAAAATTTTAGAATTCAATACTTAAATAAAATCCCAAAATATAGTGGAAAACTGCTCATATTAGAAAATAGCTTTTTAAAATGTAAACAATTCTTTATTCTTATTTACTATCAATTTAAAATTAATTTATTAGTAATATATTATTCAAATTACCATTATATATTTTTAATCATAATATACTTAATTTCTTGAAATAAAACACCAATTTTAGAAAAATATATTTTTAAGCATAAAATGATTTTCTTAATTATTTTAGCTATAATATTTGAATTTAATTAGTATTAAAAATAGACTTTATTTTCTTTATATAAAAATTTCATAGGTGGTTACTCATATTCATTCCCACTAATTTAACGATTAGATTTTAACGAGCCTACTTTAATATTTATATTTTATCTAAATATATCACGGTTTCATTTATGTTCGGTGTTGCATTTTGAGAAAGTAATCAAACTCATTGAATTATTTAAAGGTAATCATATATTAAATTTTCAAGGTGTTACATTATTCTGACACATGATGTTGCAGGATTGACTAAAAGTGCATGTTTTCAGTTTAAAAGTGACATTTTATTTCAAAACATACGTTACACACTCAAAATCAAGAAAACATGATTGGATTGTCTTGATACTTTAAAAAAATGATTTGTGATTCATTTGTGACATGTAAGAATTAAACGCACGTCAATCTGACATATGGTGTGGTAGGTATGACTGAAAGTGTGTGTTTTCATTTAAAAGTGACATTTTAGTTTAAAATGTGCATCACATATTGAAAACTAAGAAATCATGATCAAATTATCTTAATGCTTTAGTAAAATGACAAATGATTCGGTTTTGACATGTAGGAATCAATTATATGTCAATCTAACATAAGGTGTGACTGGTATGACTGAAAGTGCATGTTTTAATTTAAAAGTGATATTTTAGTTTAAAACGCGTGTCACATACTCCAAACCAAGCGAACATGATTGAATATTCCTGATACTTTAGAATAATGATCCATGATTTATTTTCGAGGAGTAGGAATCAACCTCATATAAATCTGACACACAATGTGGCTGATATGACTCAAAGTGCATGGTTTTAATATAAAAGTGATATTTAAGTTTAAAACATGCATCACATACTCAAAACTAAGCAAACACGCTATAATTATAGTAATAATTTCAGAAAATAATTGATGGTTCGTTTTTGATGCGTAGGAATTAACCTCACATCAATCTGACACAAGGTGTAGCTAGATTAACTGAAAGTGCATGTTTTCGGTTTAAAAGTGTCATTTTAGTCTAAAATGCACATCACATTCTCAAAATTGATCACATGCACTTAAATTGTCTTAATAATTTATAAAAATGATCCATGAATTATTTGTAACATGTAAGAACTAACATCACATCAATCTGACAAACGTTGTGGCCAGATTGAATGAAAGTGTGCTTTTTCAGTTTAAAAGTGACATTTTAATCCAAAACACGTCACATACTCAAAACAAAGAAAAATAATCATATTGTATTTATAATTTAATAAAATCATCCTTTATTTATTTGGGATGTGTGAAAAATAACCTCATTTGACACACAGTATGTCTGGTATGACTGAAAGTGCATGTTTTAATTTAAAAGTGACGTTTTAGTTCAAAATGTGCATCACATACTCAAAACCAAGAAAATTACATAGATTGTCTTGATATTTTAGTAAAATGATTTTTGATTCATTTGTGATATGTAGGAAATAATTGCATGTTAATCTAACACATGGTGTGTTCGTTATGACTAAATGTGTATATTTTCATTTAATAGTGACATTTAAGTTCAAAATGTGCATCACATACTCAAAACTAGGTAAATGCACTCGGATTGCCTTAATACTTAAGAAAAAACCCATGATTAATTTTTGACATATATGAATAAATCATACATCAATCTGACACACGGAGTGGCCGATAAGACTGAAAATACGTGTTTTTATTTAGAAGTGACATAATAGTTCAAAATGCATGTTACATACTCAAAATCAAGCAAATGTATTTGGATTGTCTTGATACTTTTTAAAAATGATTGGTGATTCATTTTTGACATTTAAGAATCAACTCCATATAATTTGACACACGATGTGACCGGTATGACTGAAAGTGTGTGTTTTCATTTAAAAATGACATTTTAGTTCAAAACGCACGTAACATAATCAAAATTGAGAAAACATGCCTGAATTATCTTGATAATTTAGGAAAAAAAATCTTGATTCATTTGTGATGTGTATGAATCAATTACATGTCAATTTGACACACAGTGTGATCGATATAACTAAAAGTGTGTGATTTTGGTATAAAAGTGACATTTAAGTTCAAAATGTGTGTCACATATTCAAAACCAAGAAAACATGCTCATATTATCTTGATACTTTAGGAAAATGATTCTTGATTCATTTGTGATGTGTAAGAATTAATCACTCATCAATATTACACATGGTGAGGCTATATTGACTGAAAGTGAATGTTTTTAGTTTAAAAGTGTCATTTTAGTCTAAAATATGTGTCACGCACTCAAAACCAAGAAAATAAACTCGAATTGTCATGAAATTTTAGTACAATGACCCTTGACTCATTTGTGACATGTAAAAATTAATCTCTCGTCAATCTAACACATGAAGTGACCATATTGACTTAAAGTGCATGTTTTTAGTTTAAAAGTGACATTCTGGTCTAAAACACACATCACATACTCAAAACTGAGAAAATAAACTTAAATTGTCTTGATACTTTAGGAAAATGATTTGTGATTCATTTATGATTTGAAAGAATTAACTTCAAGTCAATCCAATACACGGTGTGTCTGGCATGACTCAAAGTGCGTATTTTCATTTAAAAGTGACATTTTAGTTCAAAACGTGTGTCATATACTCAAAACTGAGAAAACACGCTCAAATTGTCTTGATATTTTAGGACAAAGATGGATAATTCATTTGTGACATGTATGAACTAACCTCATATCAATTTGACTCACGGTGTGTCTGTATAACTGAAAGTGGTTATTTTCATTTAAAAGTGACATTTTAGTTCAAACATGTTTCATGTACTCAAAACCAAGAAAATGTGCTTGGATTGTCTTGATACTTTATAAAAACAATCCATGATTTATTTTTGACATATAGGAATTAATCTCACACCAATCTAACACACGATGTGGCTGTATTGACTAAAAGTGTATGATTTCAATTTAAAAATAACATTTTAGTTCAATATGCACGTCGTATACTCAAAATTAAACAAACACACTTGAATTGTCACAATACTTTATAATAATAATTGATTATTCATTTGTGACTTGTAGGAAGCAACTATATATCATTCCAGTTGAAATTTATGAAGGATTATATAACATTTAAATTATAATTTGTTTTTATTTATTTATGTACTATTAAAATAAGCGACGTTCTTATTACAAGCATACACTTCATTTGTATGGGGTTGGGTTGATCATTGGAGAAGTCCTACAACGAGAGTTTTTTTTTTTTGTATTGGTTGTAATTATTTTTGTTTGTAAGTGAATTTTACATCAATGTAATTATATTTTACTAAAATTCTTTAATGTAATATTTGTATTAAAATGATGGTGCAATGTAAATTTAATTTTTTATGTTTAATGTAATATTTGTACTATAATTTAATTTTTTTATGTTTTTATCAGTTAATGCGGAGTGCTATTTAAAGAGCTACTAGCACTCTGCATCTACTGGTAATGACCTTCATTAGCGCTATAAAATGCGTTGATAAAGGAGGTTTTTATCAGTATTACAATACGTGTTGATAAAGCCCATTTTATCATAACTTTTTATAATGTTGATAAAAATACATGGATTTTATAAATGCTCAAAACATAAACACTTCTTTAGAACTGATAAAATCTATTTTTAACACTAATAAAGGCTTCATCGGTGCAAAAGTGGGACAAGGCATAGTTGGTTCCCTGTGTGTATCAAAAAAAAGTAAACAATGATCACCCTACACAAGACCAATGCTAAGAGGGAACATGGTGTAAGGTTCCCCATTGAGGATACATAAAAAAATCTTTATTTAAGCGTTTGGTAATGTTCACCTCTCTTCTCTCCCTCGCTCCTCTCTCTCTCCTTGTCTCTCTTATTCTTTTTCTTAACTTATCTCTTCTTCATCTAACATCGAATTTGGATTCTATGACAATGCAATCATCGCATGATGAATAAAATAATTTTAGGTGAATGACTCAAAGATTCACTTTTATTCTTCATGAATGAATCATTTTAATTCTTCTTAAAAATAAAATAATTAAATCATTATTATTTTTGACAAATAGATATATGTTTATCATGTTTTGCATTATAAATTTTCTTTAATATATGCAAACCATTATACATGAAGGGTCAAACTTTATCAACAATATTAATTTGAAAAATAATAATGATTTGTTTATTTTAATGAAAGAATTAATCAATAGGTGTAATAGGAGAATTTTTGTTAATGGAATTTCATAGAATTCTCATTAAGTCAATAAATAGTTATTTAAATGGAAAATGTTATTAAATATTTGGATGAGATTATTTTATGATAATTTTTTATAATATTTAAATTTATTTATAATCAAATGTGTGTTTTATATTAAACAATAATAATAATAAAAATATGATATTATATTTTGTTATGGAAAAATACATGAATTATTATAAATAATTTTATATTGGATTTTGAAATGGAGACATCATATAAAGATGAAATTAATGTGTTGGAATATCTTTAGTATAAATATATTTTGTTAAATAATTGTTTCCTTTTAAATGGACTGGACTTCGAAAAATGGATTATTGGTTAATTGGCGAAAAAAAGGGCTTAATTAATAATTAAAATACATTTAATCACGTTATTTCTACACTTTTCAAATTTGAGAAGTCATATTATAGTAGTATGAAAGGTTTGGTAGAATAAGTAATCACGGGTGGTGATATGACATAGTGGTGACGTTCATTATGAAATCTACTTTATAAATATAAATTTTTAGGTATAATATTAATTGAAGAAATATCCCAACACATAAGAAATCAATTAATAAAACATTTACTTCGTCAAGAAATGTGCCGAAAATGTACTGTTAAATAATCATTTCTAAGATTATAAAAAAATAACTAAAATATTTTTTTTTTCTAAACTGCACGATGCTCCATGAAGAGTGAAGGATAAGGCAGAATCAAATGCAGGTTTCATTGGAAAAATAAAGCACACATCAGTCGGGTTTTAAGAAAATTTTAAAGGGTTTTTGGCATGACAAATAGACGAGGGGAGAAAAAGAAAATGCAAGTCTGAAAGGAAATAAATAAATAAAAAATTCCGGTTGCATTGTGAAATTATTATAGTAACAGAAAAAAACCTACGTGCATTCTCAGGAAAGGAAACATCATCATCATTTTATTAAATAGTAGAGACTGAGACAAGGTTGAGTTAATACAGGAAACATAGTATAGAAGTGCATTACCAACCAATAAAGACAAAATCAAAAGTTGCAAAATCAAAAAAAAAAAAACACCATTCAGCCATATTAGAAAAGAACCCAGGTATGAAGCTAAATGTTTTTCAAATTTAACATCATTCAATTTTCCTTAACAAAATGACCCCCCTCTAAATCTCTCCAAGAGCCTCCTAACTCCCTTTCAATCACCTTTTAGATATAGAAAAACATGTCATTATTTTGTAGGTTGAATAGGTGGTAAAATATATGGCATGATCCAAGAAAAAGCCCGAACTGTGCACCAATGATTAAGAATTCAACTTCCACAACGAATTCCATGTAGGTTCCAACTGAAGAGGGAATTTACAACAATTAAAATATGTATTCCATTTTACATGTGATTATATGTATTAGCATGCATATGATTATGGATCAATGCCCCATGAGAGGGTTGGTGGCCTTTGGGAAATAAGGGAATTGGCCCTCATCACCTTTGCTCCTTCCCATGTTTCCTGTTCAGCTGTTTTACCTTTCCACTGCACTAGCCACATTTGGTCTCCCCTTAGACTCTTTCTGTTAGAACTGCTGCTGGTATGTCTCTTTCTTCCACCAAGTCTTCAGAAACGACTTCCTCTGTAGGGTGTTTCCCAACCGCAACCTTCAATTGGGAAAATGAAACACATGATGTATTTTTCTATTTTTAGGAAGTGTGAGTCTGTAAACAACAGTTCCAATTTTCTCTTTACTCGCAAATGATCCATAATACATGGTAGCTAATTTCTGGACAATACTTGACTTTATTTAAACCGTAAGTCATCCCTACAGGAATAACCTGACTTTACGGTATAGTCCTGCTGCAGGGCTTCTATAATGGCCATTAAGTCACCATCCTGCTTAGTCTCACCTCTCACCAATGGAATTTCTTCCCAGCTTATCTCTGAAATTTCCATGTGTGATAACTCTTTTTAGGTGTTCTTGACAATGCATTTGTTGCATCATTCAATTTCCCAAGCCTGCAGATTACCTCAAAGTCATATCCCAAGAGCTTTGCCTTCAAGCATTGTTGATCCATCAATATTACCCTTTGTCTAAGCAAATGTTTGAGACTTTCATGATCCATATAAACCTCAAAATTTCTTCCCATCAAGTATTGTTTCCAATGCTAGATGGACAAAACGAGTGCCATTAACTACTTTTCATAATCAGACTTAGCCAGTGATAATGATTTTTGCTGAAATAAGCTAAAGGTTTCCCCCTTGCATCAACACTGCTCTTATCTCTGTTCCTAAGGCGTCATGCTAGTTTTCAGTTTTCCAAACACAACCCGAGCCTCGAGTGTCTACCTAAAACCCTCTTTCTTTGTTAAAGCCGCCAAGGGTTTTGTGATTTCTCCATAATCCTTAATGAACTTCCTATAATATCATATAAGGCCTAAAAATCCCCTTATTTTACATTCCTTGGCTCCTACAACTTCTTCACTCCTTCGAGTGGGATCCAAAAATACTCCTTCAGCCGAAATGATATACCTCAAGTTTTCCACTGATTTCCTTCCATAGGAGCACTTTTTTATGTTACAAATAATGCATTGTTTTCCATACTAGGAATACCCTTTGTTCTCCCCAACCATTGCTATAAACAAGGATATCATCACAGAACACCGAAACGCATTTCCTCAACATAATCTTGAAAATGAAATTTATTGTATCTTGGAAAGTTGTTGATTCATTCATCAAACCAAATGGAATTGCAAGATACTTGTAATACCCCTCATGGGTTTTAAATTCCATTTTTTCAATATCTTCCTCTCATCCTTGGTGAAAACCAGGTTTCTGATCTATCTTCATGAAGTATTTTGCTCCATGCAACTCATCCACCAGTTCCTCTATCACTGGAATGGGATATTTGTATGGCACTATTTACCTGTTCAATGCCGTATAATTGATGCACATCCACCATCCTTCTATAGTAAGAATCCGTCCCCTCTTTTATCTTGATGGAGTGATCTGTCTCCCTCCTAAGAAGTAAGCCTCTGGGTGCTGCAAAAACTATTCCGCTCTCCCTTGAAACTCCTTGTAGCTATTCCTACTACTGCTTACTCAATTCAGAATACTCTCACAATCTCTACCTGGTTTGTTTCCCATTGTAATACTTGTACCCATATCCTCCTATGAAAGTAATTCTTGTACTTCTATGAGTATACTTTATGGCTGTTCCACTCCATAAAAAGTAATATTCCTTCCCTCACGATCAAATTTCATTATCATATTCTTCCAATGGGTAGTGACATATCCCAGATTTTTTAACCATTACAATCCTAGCACTAAATCTGGCCCTGTAGTGTCAAGAAGGTAAGCCTCTACTTCAAACTCCGCTTTTCCCAAGTTCACCCACAAGGATATATGGATTCCCTTTGACACCACCTGTTGTCCATCCCACGATCTGATAATGAATGGTCTGGTTTTAGTGACATTAGTCTTGACATATCTGAGCAATTGTTTAGAGATGAAATCATGACTTTCACCACTATCTACTACCCCCTTAATACCACCCTCCAGAAGCATTGATTTAATGTATTTTTCATATGGTCATCCTATATCACAAATTGTTGTTCCCTGCAGCTCCATCTCACGTATTCCTCTAGCCAATTTTTCCTCTCATGTAATTTTTGGCTCCTACTCTTCCTCATTGCATGGTTCTACACATTCCTGCACTATCAATTTGAAACTTTTTTCTGGACACCTATGTCCTGGAGCAAACTTATATCCACATGGATAACACATTCCCTTCGTTTTGCTTTCCTCATATTCTTCCCAAGACAAATTTCTAACTCCCTTACACCTATGTTTGATACCACCTTTCCATTCCCTTTCATTTCCTCCAGTTTGGATAAACTCCATTGTGTCTTCACTCCAACCTCTCCCTTGTCCTCCAGGGTAAAAACTCCTGCACCTCGACTCATTATTCTTGATAATCTCTTTCACCAATAGCCCCCTTCAAATTCTACCAGATAGAGTTGACAAAAACGACTTACTCTGAGGCTCACGTGTCATTACCATAATTTCGATTGCAAGCCTCAATCCCCCTACAAACATACCAATATACCATTTCTCAGGAAAATATGGAATCTTTAAGGCTATTTGTTCAAATTCATCTATGCAAACATCCATTATCTCAATCTTCTATAACCCCTTCAGGTTCATCAACAAATCCTCCACACCAGCCCATTCAACATATCATCTTCCATTTTAAGCACATAAAAATCGGCAGGAAATATTAAATTCTTAACTCTCACAAGAACATCCTCTAGCACACCAGCGGGGCAGGAAGAAATATTAAATTCTTAACCTTCACAAGAACATCCTCTAACACACCAATGGGTGTGCGGTACTCTAGTTTGCCAGTTGAATGGCTATTCTGATGGGCTTAAGTTCCCTAACCTTCAATGATGAGAAAATTGAGTGAAACATCACATTTATAAAAGCACCCAAATCAAGCATAGCATCAGAAAAGAATCTCCCCTATGGTGCACAGAATCAAGAATGTTCCAGGATCGTTTCATTTGGTGGGAAGTGATGGCTCTATTACTGTTGATACGTTCCTCCCTAAGATCTCCTTTTCATCGCCTTGAAGACGTCTGCGGTGTGTACACGTCCCCTTTAGAAACTTGGCGTATCGTCGAATTTGCTTCATGACATCAATCAAAGGGATGTTAACATGTACCTTTTTAAAAGTTTCCAAGATTCCTTTATCAACTTTGGATACTTTTTGATTTCCTTGGTTGGGTGGCCCTTTGGGGAAATGGAAGAGGAATGATTGGGCTATCTTCTCAGGAGGGGATGACTCTAGTTTAGGGGTTTTTTGGCTTTTAATTTAATTCCCACTCCGAAGGGTGATGACACATACATTTCACTTGACCTTTGGGTTGACTAGAGGTTGATAAGGTAGTTTACTTAACCCTTGAATTTGGATTTCACCCACTGAGTTGGCGAGTTGGCCTAATTGAGTTTTTAGGTCATCTATGGATGCTTGGGTTGTTTGTTGGAATTGGAGATTATTTGTGGCCATTTATTTCATTAGGTCTTCTAGCCTAGGCTCGGGTTTGGAGGGGGTTGTTGGAAAGGTCTTTGTGGTTGTTGGGGTTTTTTTGGATGGTAGTGGAGGATGACTAATCTACCCCGAGTGATTCCAGGATTGTTGAGGTTGGTTTGAATACCCCCTTGCATATAGACTTCGTTGTCTTTCCAGCCAAAGTTGGATGGATAGTATGGTTCTTGCTTAACGGGTTGGTTATAGGGGCGGCCTGGGAAGATTGTCTCACAAAGGTTCTCTCAACTGAGGGCATTAGTCGTAGTGGGTGTCGGCACCACATACACCACAAGTGTGCAAGGTGTTATATGACGTTGCTTGAAGTACATTGTGTTGTCTTCAACCTTTAGCGATCCTAGGTTTTACATGCGAGGAACTACATCGTGGGAAGCTCGGTGCCACGATGATCTTCCAAGAAAGTTCATTCCAAGCTCGCACCGCATACCAGAATATTTCACTGTGACATCAAAATCAAATGTCATTGAAAATGCATGCATGAAGAGAATAGTCTAAACAAAAGAGTGATGATACATGAGAGTTCAAGCAATGTTGCTGTCAGTAGCAGTGTATACATCATGATGCACCCTCGACAACCACTTAGTGGATGTTTCATGTGTTCTTAAGAACATGCATGTGAAGCCAGTGAGTTTGCAAAACACTTTCATGCAAAACCGGTGAGCTTGTGAAACAGAACCACTACGATGGATTAATACTGCTAGATGGAGTTCGAGTTATGAAGATTGCAGAGGACCTTGCTGAGTCTTCCTTACATGATGAAGGATGCATTTGTGAATGGTAATAGTGAATTTTTGATTTCTGCATGAGAGTTTAGTTGATACATGGAGGTAAGAAGGTATGTGAGCTTAAGTCGACTAGGTCAATGAAATGGAAAGTCGGTCGTGAATTTTGGAGTTAAGTCGGTGCAACGGCATCTATAAATTCCTCTCTACGTCTTCATTTGCAGGGAGCAGAAAATAGAGAGAATGACTAAGTTGAACGAGCGTCGAGAGTTTGAAACAGAGAGAGGTATAAGCCAAGATAGAGTTGTTGCGAACCGACAAGCTTTGTACTCAGGAAGGATTCCATACCTCGTGTGTTGTAAGAGATGTACCTCACTGCATGTGTATGAGGTGCTTTATGCACACAAAGAATAGCATGAAGGGAGTGATCCGTGTCTGTGTAATTGCACAACGAAGAGGGACAATGTGTACAGTTTTCACACGAATTTCAAAACATTCATTGTGTTATGTTTATTTGCGTGCAATGATTGTGTTATGCATGCGAAGGGGATAGTTACACGAATGACATGCAATTAGTCCCGCGAACTGAAAGCTTAAACAAAGTTGAGTGAGTTTATCCTATGCACTTAAGCGTACGTGAAGGACTAGTGATACCACACCCCTGAAGCAGATAGTATGAAATAGTGAAGATTGTGTGCAATGATATTTCGAAGAAGAAGACAGTAAATACTATGCATTTGTTATTCAAAGAAGAAAATGTTACCGAAAGGTTTTTATGTTCAGCCAAGTTGTTATGTGGATCATACACCAAAATATCATTTGCATATAAACCAAATGGTCATGAAATACACATGCATGAAGTGAGTTGAGATCACTTGAATAAATGCATGATATTAGTGTGGTTTGTTCACTCACTGATTTTTGCGAGAAAATTTTGCACGCGATATACATAAATGAAAAAGTGTGATCAAACATGTACATTCAAAAAGAGCAGCACAGTGGATGAGTAATTACATGGAGTTAATGGTTAAAGATTGACTCAGTGGTTTCTAAAGAATCAGTACAATACTGAAAAGGTAGTTGTGCAAAGCTTTAAAGAGTAGGAGTCCCTGTGATTGCATCTGAATACAATGAAGATGGTATCTGAGAAAAGAAAGCCATGAAATACAATTGTTATACCTGGAATTAGAAGATAGTGAGATGAATGGCCATCATTGCTTAATCTGAAGTTGGAAGGAGTTCTCTAAAAGATAATTCCAATATTGGAGTTACCATCATCTGGTGGACATTGTTGACGCGGTTATCTTTTGAAAGACAGACTCGACTCCATTATAGGGAAGTTGGTCTCATCTGGATTAAATAAGAGAAGCAGTTAAATGGAGTTAACTGGAGTTCACAGTGCATCTATCAAGAGTTAAAGATGTAACTAGTTGATGCTCACCTTGAAGAACTGGAAGAGACCCTCAAATATATAAATTGACATCGTCCTTCATGGAAGCAGTGTGCAGAAGTGTGGAAGAGGGACCACCCCTTGGGTGAGGAGTGATCAAACCCTGAAACATTGTTTAGGTGATGTGTCTCGCACGAAGTAACCATGACTGAAACTTTGTAAACTAGTGATGCTTAGTGGATTTTTGCACATCGACGCATCGTCAATGTGTGCTCCTTAAACATAGCCTTGTGTGGTGATCCAAGTAAAATGTGTGTTCTGTGTGTGCTTCACTTTGCATATCTATATATGTTTTGGTGATTGTGTTGACAAGACATACAGGTGGAACGCTGTTCTTATTAACATGGGAATAAGATCCTAAAAGTAAACTAAACGAGTAAAAGAAAAAGTTTCATTTAGGCTATACCCTGATTTCACCCCCCTCAAGGTGTCTCGGGGTACAGGGGTACAACACTTCTGGATGACATTCTACGCCATGTTATTCCCATTAGAAGAATTCTTATACTCAATTTGATTGAGAAGAAAATTGCTCTCAACTCATGTCTACTTCCTTTATAGTAAACCTAAAAAATACATCAGCATAGCTTGGTAAATCGAACATAAATATTTTCAATTAAATCACTAGTCAAAGATGCATCTCAAATTTTGGATCCTAGAGATTGACATTGATTACTAGCATCATTTCAAAATGAACAAACTTTCAATATCCCACCTCAACACAACCATTCCATGATGGAGGAACACCAAAAGGCCACAAGAGCATCCCATGATTGCTAGAGGATAGACACTATATTTAGATTTACTTTGGAAATTATAAAAAATTTATAAATTACCCTTATAATTTCTAAGTAAACACTTTATTAATGATTATTTCTAAGTCATAAGACATGCTAATTTGATAACATGTATTTTAATATTAAATCTTAATATTATGAAATATTTATTAATAAATGTTCAATAAACATTTAATTAATTAATTATAAACACTTTATAATTAATTAATTTATACACTTTATAAATTAATAAATATCTTCAAAATAACTTCTATCATTATTAATAAAAAATTTATACATAATATAATTCAATTCATGATTTAATTTAAAGAAAAATATTTTTTTCTCATCAATTGCATTTATTGATGTTGGACCCCATTTAAGTTTAATGGGTATTTCTGAGTCCCACATCGGACTTACCCTCGTATTTATTTTTACTCATCTATAAAAAAATGTCTCCACCTCACATTGAGGTAAGGGGAATTCACCAATTACATGGTATCAGAGGGAAATCAATCTCGAACCCTCCCTCACCTGCGGATTCTCGGTTCTGTCCGGCCCCGCCTCTCTCCCCTCCGGCTTTGCCCTTCCCGGCGGGCCTCCCTCCTCTGCCCACGGCTATCCTCCCGGCAGCTTTCCTCTCCCTCAGGCAGTGCCCCTCTCCCGACGCGGCTCTCGGCATCTCCTCCTGGCGGCCCGGCGGCCCTCCAGCGGGCTATCCCTCTCCCCCGGCGGATCTCCCCCCCGCCGGAATCTCCCTGCGCCTCTCCTGCGGTTTTCGGTTCTGTCCAGCCCGCCTCTCCCTTCCCTAGCAGATCGGCCCGCCTCCGTCAAAGCGGCTCTCCGACGTCCAGATCTCGGCTCCCTCGCGCTCGCCCCTGCCGTCGCGCTCGCCCGCTGCTCTCCGACGTCCAAACCCGACGACCTCCCACGCGACTCCGGCGTCCAGATCCGTCGGTTCCCTCCTGCTCGGCGCACAGCAGTGCGGCCTCCCTTCCCCAGCGGCTCCCTTCCAGCGCGCGGCTTCCGGCAACCCCACGCCAGCCCCGCCCTCCTTGCGCGCTCGTCCCGGCGGCCCAGCGCTAGCCTCACCCTCCCCGGATCTTCCTGGCGGTCCCCGCTCCCGCCTGACCTTCCGCCTGTTCCCGACGACCGCGCCACCCGCGCCTCTCTTCGCCCTCCATGGACGCATCCTCAGTTCTGCCTTCCCTGGTCAGTGCCTCCTCCCGGCTCGTCGATGACCGGTTGGACGCCACCAATTTCTCCGTCTGGCGGAAGACGGTCTTGATGTCCCTGCGAGGCATGAACCTTCATTCTCATCTTGAGAAGCCTCCACCAGCCATGGATGACACCGAATTCCAATCTTGGCAACTTGCGGATAGCAAAATATTCGCATTACTGGTCAACTCCATGGACCGATCGGTAAAGGATGTTACCTGGACTGCCAATACTGTCAAAGAACTATGGGATTCATTGATTGTCATTTATTTCGAGACCAACAACTTGGCTCGGGTCTCCGACATTCTCCAGCGTCTATCACACATCCGACGGCAGAATCAGACCTTTCCGGCCTATTTCTTGGAATGAAAAGGTCTCCGCGACGGAAGCACAGACTCAACGAGACCAGTTCTGCATTTTCAATCTCCTGAATGGCCCCGCCCCTGACTATGCCACGACAACCACCGAGATGCTTGCCAGCCCTTCTACGTTGGATATACCCCAGGTCTATCATCGTCTGGGGAAGGCTCATCAGGCACTTGCCCCACTCATCCCTAGCCCTGATCACATTGCTCTCCTGGGACGTGGCGGTGGTCGCCCTACCGGCACTCGTGGACGTGGCCGTGGCGACGGCCGACCTCGCCCCCTCTGTCAGCATTATGGCAAGCTCGGCCACCTGGTTGACCGTTGTTGGGTCCTTCATGGCCGTCCCGCTTCGCACCCACGACAGGGTCAGACTGCGCTCCGAGATGCATCCCCGCCTGCTGCTGCTCTCCCGCCATCTATGGATCTCTCCGAGGCTGAGATCCAGTTAATTCACGATCATAGGACCACCTCCCTGCCGGGCTCTTCATCAGCATCTCTTGCCCACTCCGGTGGTCCCACTGCTTTTGTCAGTCAGCGTTCCCCTGCCTGGCTGCTTGACTCAAGTGCCTCCGACCATCTTACCAGGGATGCAGGTATACTCTCCAACTATCGTCCCTATACTGGTTCATCAGCCATCACTGTTGCTGATGGTTCCACTCTCCCCATTGCCGGCTTTGGTACCTGCTCTCTCACCTCCTCCCTTCACCTATCCTCGGTGGCCCATGTACCACGCAGTGCATTTAACCTGCTTTCCATAAGCAAGCTGACCAAGGATCTCAATTGTAATGCTATCTTTACCTCGTCTTCTGTTATGTTTCAGGAGCGGACGACGAACCAGGAACTTGGTAGAGGCCAGCTTCGAGATGGGGTGTACATGTTCGATGGCCCGACATCCATCGCCTGCACGTCTGTCTCTGGTCGTGCTATGGACCTTCATTCTCAGTTGGGTCACCCCTCCGCCTCCGCTCTTCATCAGCTCTATCCAGATATTAATCCGCGTCTTTCTTTTCATTGTGAGTCATGTAGTTTTGCGAAACACCATCGCACATCATATTTTCCTCGACTGGACACACGGGCCACCACACCCTTTGATTTGGTTCATTCCGATGTATGGGGTCTCTGTGCCACCTCGAGTCAATCTGGGTATAAATATTACATCTCCTTCATTGATGATTTTTCCCGTATGATGTGGCTTTACCTTCTACGAAATCGGACAGAAGTTTTCTCCACCTTTTAGACCTTTTACCATGAGATCCAGACACAGTTTTCTATCTCTGTAAAATGTCTACGCTCCGACAATGGGCGGGAATACTTATCCACTCCATTTCAGCAGTTTGTGTGGGCACACGGCATCATACATCAGACCTCCTGTCCTGATACCCCTCAGCAAAATGGAGTGGCCGAGCGAAAACACCGGCATATTCTAGAAACTGCCCGTGCCCTCCTCTTCCACCGCAAGGTGCCTCTTCTCTTCTGGGGGGATGTCATCCTCACTGCTACTTACCAACCCAATCGTCTTCCTTCCACCATCCTTCAGGAGGGGACTCCTTTTCATTCTTTGTTCTCCTCTCTTCCTCCTCGCTCTCTTCCACTCCGCGTCTTCGGATGTCTCTACTATGTTCGGGACACTCGCCACAATCTCTCTAAACTTTCTCCCAAATCCCTCCGGTGTATTTTTCTCGGATATTCCCGCACTCAGCGTGGCTACCGGTGCTTCTCTCCAAACTTAAGCCGTTATATCACCTCTATCGATGTATCGTTTGTCGAGGGCTCTCCTTTCACTCCACCCTCTCCTCATCCGGACACTACCATCGATGACTGTCTTCCTCTCCAGATTCACCCACCTCTGGTGTCTCCTCATACTGGTAATCTCTTTGGACAGACCTACTCTCGTCGTCCATCGACTGTACCCCCATCCAGGCCGAGGACAACATTGTTCCTACTTCGTCCGATGCTCCTGTCACAGCACCCGAGGACTTGCCGATTGCACTCTGGAAAGGTACTCGCTCGTGTCAGAATACTCATCTCTTTGTATCTTCGTACAGGGGACTGTCAGCTCTGGAGACAGTGTCGATTCCTCGCACAGTTGGTGAAGCCAAAGCTCACCTCGGATGGCTAGCGGCAATGCAGGATGAATTGCAAGCTCTGGATGACAACCAGACATGGGATCTAGTCCCCCTCCCTGCGGGCAAACAGGCGGTCGGCTGCAAATGGATTTATACGATCCGTCTCAATCCCGATGACTCTCTTTGTCGCCTCAAAGCCCGGCTTGTGGCAAAAGGATTTGCTCAAACATATGGCATCGACTACTCTGAGACCTCTCCTATCGCCAAGATGGCGTATGTTCGCCTATTCATATCTCTGGCTGCTCATCATCACTGGCCGCTACATCAATTGGATGTCAAGAATGTCTTTCTCCATGGCTTTCTTGACGAAGAAGTCTACCTGCAGCAGCCCCCTGGCTTTTGTGCCTCTGGTGCCAACTCCCATGTCTGTCGCCTCCGTCGGTCCCTCTATGGCCTCAAGCAGTCTCCTCGGGCTTGGTTTGGCCGCTTCAGCACTGTCGTCACAGCCTTTGGCCTCTCTCGCAGTATGAAAGATCACACAGTCTTCTTCCGTATGACGACGCACGGCTGTATCTTGCTCGTGGTCTATGTTGATGATATCATCATCACAGGGAGCGACTCCACAGGAATCGCCAACCTCAAGGCGCACCTTCACCACCACTTTCACACCAAAGATCTTGGTCCCCTCACCTACTTTCTTGGCATCGAGGTCTCATGTTCTGAGGACACTATCTATCTCTGCCAACGCAAGTATGCTCTTGATATCTTACAGGATGCCGGTTTGAGTACAGCAACTGTAGTGGACACTCCACTTGAGCCTGGGGAACGATCTCTCCATACAGACTCGGAACCATTTCCTCATCCCGAGAGCTATCGCTGTCTGGTGGGTAAACTTAACTACCTCACCATGACGCGACCAGACATTGTATGCGCCGTTGGCAAAGTCAACCAGTTCATGGAACATCCAACCAGATCTCAGTGGGATGTTGTCCTCCGCATTGCCAAATATATCAAGAAAGACCATGCATGCGGCCTACAGTACTCCAAACATGCTCACTTGGATGTTGAGGCCTTCTGTGATGCAAACTATGCAGGTTGCCTCGCTACCCGCAAATCTACTTCGGGATTCGTCGTGTTCTTCGCTGGTAACCTCATCTCCTGGCGCAGCAAGAAGCAGACAGTCATCTCCAGATCGAGTGCAGAGGCCGAATACCGCACCATGGCCACGGTCACCACTGAGATCCTCTGGCTTCGTCATCTCCTTCATGAGCTCGGCTTCCCAGCACGAACCCCTGCTCATATCTGGTGTGACAATCAGGCAGCCACAAAGATTGTCTCGAATCCCGTCTTCCATGAACGAACGAAGCATATCGAGGTGAACTGTCACTTTCTTCGCCACCATCTGGAGCAGAACCATATCAGCTTTGGTCATATTCTGACGGCAGATCAGCTTGCTGATATCTTCACCAAAGGCCTCCCAGGAGCTCGCCTTGACTCTCTCACTACCAGGCTGGGTATTCACAGCTTCCATAGCCCAGCTTGAGGGGCAGTATGAGGTGGTCATTGTGTCTTGACATCTTTTTTCATTGTGGGACTCAATCCAATCTGGGCATGTCCAGCTTGAGGGGAAGTGTTGGACCCCATTTAAGTTTAATGGGTATTTCTGAGTCCCACATCGGACTTACCCTCCTTGTATTTATTTTTACTCATCTATAAAAGAATGTCTCCACCTCACATAGGTAAGGGGAATTCACCAATAACAATTAATAAAACCCTTATTGTAGGATGTGATTGATAGGCTTGCAGTGCTTGAACGGTTTAAACACTATCAGTCATATTTAACAACTGATGACCCAATCGTATTCTACAATATGATACGTAAATGTAGACTCTTACGCATCATGGTGTATTTTACGATATACACTAACATCATAAAGGTGATACAATACAATATTTTTAAAACCACGACACAAGATATCATAGGATATGATAACCGGGGGTAGAACACTACGACTAATACAAGGATTTGTACTATCACCGACTACAATATCATATATTGAATGTCGCGACTCAACCAGGCAAAAATAACTTCAGAATCATATTTTACGATATGGAGTACGATATGCTAGGCAACTTCAAAAACTTCATTCTTAGTGTGATTTCATAAATCTAAAGACATGGAAAAGCTCTAATACCATTGTTGGGTTTTGATGGATCTAACAACTCTTCTTAAACACATCGAAAGCAAATAAAGAAACACAATCCAATATCATCATTCTAGAAATATGGAATTATGTGTACTTAAAATGAACCAATAAATGTGCACCTTACATCGTTGATCGCAGCAGCAACAATCTTCATCATTTAAGAGGAAGCCAAAAGACATCCATCTTCCGAAGGTATCCATGGTCAGTTGAATCACCCGACTTTCGACTGATATTCCTCTTCACACCACGGTATGCTATCACCTCACAATGCAAAGGTGGAAAAAGAGAGAGTTTCTCGTTTGAGGGAGGAGTTTCAACCAAGCACATACAAGAGTCGTATTCCCATTGAATGGGTATTGTCCCCTTATATAGAGTCCTCGAAGACGTTCCTCAAGTGCTCATGCATTAGTCATGAGTTGCAACACACAAGTAAATCTCATGACCACTTCATGCAACTCTTGCATGAATTTATCCAACTCGCATACGTTTCATTTTATGAAACAGTTCTTAAATGATAGATTACATGGAAGAATTCCAGAAGATAACTATTATCATTCGGCTGTCAAGATCAATCATAGTGTAAGAGTGTATCACACCATACAATTGAAAAAGGCAATGGCATGAAATCTTATTCCATGCCTTATGATATACCTTAACTATACAATACGATTGGGCAAATTGCATGACATGCAAAAGGGCTTTAGGGCATATCTCCTTCACCTTTGATATATTCATCATTAGCATCTTATATAGGTATTTGAACCTTTATCTTTTTCATATTATGAGTTCATTGGCAGTGATTCTAAAACGAAGAGGCAGTGAGCCTGTGCGGATTGCAAGTGAATCATTACATAAATCTTAGGACACAAAAATAGTGAGTACAGTTTTATTGTATGTTAGAACAGTGGGCTGTACATTTCATAGATTAGCTACCCATAGTGGGAGCGAAAAAAATTAAATATGATGCATTATTTGTTTGTGTTCCATAATTTATTACCAACGCCATTGTTTTTGGTTAGTTATTCATGCCATGACCTGTTCTTGCTAACAAAAGAACAAGATCTTATATAAGCAATGTGTGAGAGGCTAGACTTTTAAGAATTGAGAACGTAAAATATGAAAAGCAAATAGCCCCTCTAAGGGCAGTGAGCTCTTATATATTACTCCTGTCATATAGGGTGTTCACATCTTATACAGGTTTTACTGCGCTCGCTTTCATTTATACTGAGTGCGTGATAACGATGCAAAATCAACACCAACCAATAACAAAAAGATTACCAACACCGCATAAAAAATCAACATAGTACATAAACTACAAAGAATCCTAATATAGATGAAAAATAATATGTTATCTCATAAACCAATCACCACCTCCTTAACTAGTCTTAAAGATATAGTCCTGCATTACTGAATGAAAAGCCATTATAACCATGATATGATCAACCATCATACTAAATTTTAAGCATACAAACCTACTCCACTAGAAGCTCCACTTAGGACTATCCCCTCATAATTCATCACATGTCACCCACCAAATAAAAATGTCAATGGGTTCGAACACACATCATGCACAAAACAATAGGGAACAGACAAAATAAACCCTTAGCTAATAGAGATTTATAATTAAACGTGTAGCTGATGTCAATCATTATTAAGTAGTACCAAGGCCTATGTATACACTGTCGAACACACATAATTCATTGAGTTTGAAAGGTTTATTTTCATGGATTCATGCAAGAAATCAGATCAGGCTAGATCAAACCTTTCCTCAGGCAAGGCAACAACAACAAAATTAATGTGTGAATTTTTGAAGCATTAACAGCATTTTTTACCGTTTTCGTATGGGATTCCAGCGATAAACAGGCTTGGAGGTGGGGCATGAAATCTCGTCTTCCCGGAGCTTCCGCTTCTTACCCTTCTTCTGCAATTCCTTTTGAAGAGCCATATCCATGTATAGATTCTCCAGCTGATCTGCTCTACTCTTCCTCGCCTCCAGCTCCCTATATGAACCACTCATCATCCTCTGAATGTGCTTTGGAATGTCCCTGCGAACACACGCATTACTGTCCCTTGAAGATTTTGACTGCAATTCTTTAACCTCCTTCCTGGATTCAGCATAGTATATAAGATTGTTCCTTGGTTGTTCATCAAGAGAGTGTAGCACGGCAGTAAGCTTCTCAATTTTCTTCTTTTCACTTTGAATTTTCTGCAGCACATATCCCATGTCCTGGGTCTTCATCAGTAAGAGTTCTTCATGACTGTACTGAATAGCCTGGCTCTCTGGTATGTGGACACCATTAACCGTTTTTGTCCTGATCATTTTGAAGTAGAACTCATCAGGGTTCTTAAATGCTGCTTTCTCCTTAAGTCTTCGAAGAGTTTCTGTTTTTTTATGGAAAGCTTTTGCACGGACAACATAGTCTTTGTGCTTTTCAAGAAGCCCAAACTTTTTCCGTGATTGCGGTTGAGCTCGCTCCTTGTGAGCTCGCCTGCTAATCACGTTCTTTAGAGAAGACATGATTCAAGATATATCAATCCCCGACAGGTCACCTGTAAGCAGGACAGGCCCATACAATGATGTTGCCGAAAACGAATTATAAAAATGTTGCCCTTTAGTATAATAACAATATGTATAATAAGATAAAAAACTAAAGTTGAAATGCATTTTTTTTAAGAGCCCCAAACATGAGGGCATATCACAACTGAAGCTTCGAATGAATAAAAATATAATTTGCAAATAACCAAGCAAACTAAAATAACTTAAAAACACAAGTCAAAAATTACAAAGAAAACAACCATGGCATACCGAAGAGGGCAGAACGGAATGGAAAAATCCCAAAGAAATAGCTTTCAAACAAGCAGTAAGTAGCATGAGAACGTCCCATCCAGCAACCTCATGGATTTGTGCGACCACCCTCGCTTAATAATTTTACCAAACGCTCTCGCCCAAGCCAAAAACAAGCAATTTTGTTCATTTCTTTCCAAAAAAAATGTTTTAAAATCACTTAATTTAAGTGGTTTCTTTGAATCACATAATAAATATGCAGCACATGAGGCACCAACCAACTATTTTACTCCATCAAGCTTCTTCAGTGTGAAGAAATACCTGGCAATATTTTGGGTTTTCTGAGGGGCGCAAATTTTGCGATGGGAGGGCCAAATGTGAAGGTTCTTCCTTCAATGCCTGCATTATAATATCGTGGTAAAAATAAGTAAACTTTGAATGAAAATACATGAAAATAAACAATTGATATCATAAAAATGTACTGTAAACTATAAATGCTAACACAAGCATACGTATAGATTGATTCACCAAACGTATAGAGGCGATCTGGCCGCAGAAGGCGAATCGCCAGAGAGGGGGTGTTGGCTGCGTTGTGGGGGGCGCGGGTGAGCGGTGATGTGAGGACAGCGGCTAGGGTTGATGGAATGAGGGAGGAGAGGGTAGCGTGGGTAGGGCGCGGGTGGGCGAGGCTGCAGCAGGAGAGTGCCGAGCCGTCGGGCGAGAATGGGAGGGCGCGGGAGCCTGGGTGAAGATTTGGGCGAGGCCCCCAGGAGAGCCCGCGGGAGGAGTGATTCTCAGCAGCTGCGTAGATAAATTGTGAGATTGGGGTTTTTTGTGCGATCGGGGCGTTGCCCCAGCACGTGGGCTCGCGAGGCCCTGCCCGTAAGGAAGGCGCGTCCCATAGAAGGCCCGTCACACAACTAATTGGACCGGCCGGGACAATCTTGTTGCCCAAGGCAAATTATAAAAATGTCGCCCTTTAAATTTATATGTTTAAAGGATTAGACTAGAGCGAACTAGATCAAAGCACACACTTTGGAGTCCTAAAATTAGAAATCCATCTAAACCCGCATTACATGCGGACTTCAAAAAATAATTTCAGTCCACATGCGGACCAATTCATATGTTAGCCCGCATAGTATTAAAAAGAGAAAAAAAAAACAAGATAAAAATATATGTTTAAAACTACACCTGTATTGCTTGAAAAACTACTAAAAAAGAATGTCAAACAAGCCTTTAAATCGTATAACTTCTAAAATGTGTTATAAAAATGAAAGAAAAAAAATATTATCTAAAACCAAATGCATTTTAGTTTTCTTTTTATTTTAAAAGTATATTATTTGCATTTTCATCTCCTGAATTTTTTTTAGATTTATATAATCTAATATATTTTATAATAGATGGTTGAAACACGATTTGACATGATATGAAAATTGCATGGATGATTAGGAAGATAGTTTGTAAATTAAAATTGATTATTCGTAAAACTGATAAACCAATCAAGTAATGCGATCTTCAAATTAATTAATCATAAAATAAATGAAATATAAATGTGAAACTAATCAACTATCGACAAATTGAAAATTACAAATGAGACAGACAAAATAATGAATCTACAGTCTTATATAATATATAAAAATTAAACAGAACAATTAATAAAAATAAATAAAATAAAAATGATAATTAAAAAATGATTATAAAAAAATACTAATTACCTATGGACGAATCTCAAATTGCAATTAGCAAAATATAGTTGAGACGGCAAGACGGTGACGAATCTGCAATTCAGATAATTTATGAAAATTAAACAAAACAATTAAAAAACATAAAAAAATGATAATTAAAAATGATTATCAAAAAACACTAATTACCTAGAGACAAAACACAAATTGCAATTGAAATAGCCAAATTGCAATTGAGAGGATAAAGACAACGATAAATTTGCAATTCAGATAATTTCTGAAAATCAAACAAAACAATTAAAATAAATTAAAAATAAAATTAATAATTAATAATTGATCATCAAAAAAACTCTAATTACCTATGGACAACAAACATCAAATTGAAATTGAGACGGACAAATTGAAAATAACATGGACTAAACAGGGGTGAGTCTGCAATTCATTCATACAATTATTAAATATTAAACAAAGCGATTAATAAAAATAAAAAATAAAAATGATGAAATAATTAAAAAAAAAAACATATAAACCCTGAGCTGGACTGTGTGGAATCGGTCGAGTCTGGATGAATGAAGTTAGTCATCAATTTAGGGGTTCGATTGATAAACTTCCAGAAGAATTAGAAGAAAAAACAGAAGAAAAAATTAAATTAGTTGAACCAAGCACCAAAATCCATCGATTTGGATTTAAGAAACAGGATTCACCAGGAGTGCGGGTCGATTTGGATTGAAGAAACAGGATGCACCCGGAGTGCGGGCGGGGGCGTCGGGCGGGACCAGAGGAGATCGCGGATTCACCGGAGCTAGGAGTGCAGGCGAGGGCGTCGGGGCGAGACCAGAGGAGATCGCCGATTCGCAGGAGCTGCAGAGAAGACGATTCGGCGGCGAGTCCACCCACCAACAGGAGCGTGCGGGAGAGCAACGGCAGAAGTGAATGTTAGGGTTAGGGAGTGAGGGGGTGAGTTGTGTTGCCCCTGCGAGGCGTTGCCCAAGCCATCGGTCTCGCGAGGCTCCCCGTGGGCCGGCACTGCTGAGCAACGAGGAGGTAGAGGGGCGTCCGGGGGAGGCGGAGAGGAGGCAACACGTGAAGGCTTCGTCGAGGGTGGGATGTGTGCGAGTGGGAGAAGAGTTTGGCTACTTTCCCCCTTCTCATTGGTTGCCCTAGCTCAGGATTTTCACCGTCTGAAAATGTGAGTAAATTCGGATGCAGGGATTGTGACACGTGGAGGAGGAACAGGTGGTGCGATCTCCTCTATCCCACCTTAAATGCGAGTAAATTTGTTTTTTTAAATATCCTTCACATGTTATTAAAATAAAACTCAAACTCATAAACATAAAATAAAAACAAAATATATAATAAATCATTAAAAATAAAGATAAGTGAAAATATAAAACAAAAATAACAAATATATAATAATAGTGATAAAACTAAACGTATAACAATAGTTAATAATCAGTTGTATGTTTATAAATATATAAAACTATTGATATTTTTTTTTTAAATATATACATTTTTTATATTTATTTTCTATAAATAAATACTAATATTTTTTATAAATAGCTATATATCAATTATTTATACATTCATTTACATGTACATGTATTTTTTCAATGTAAATTTTTAGTAAAAATATGCTTTTTTGTTGATTAGTTTTTCGATAATTTTTTTTATTTTTTGGAAATCTCCACTATAAATTTTTATTCAAAAAATACATTGTATATTTATATTAGGAAATATTTGGTGTGTGCAAAATATTTATTGAAATTTGGTCTCAAAATTCATGTGGAAATTTGAATTGCAATTTTCTAGTGGAGATGTGCCGTGAAATTTGTCATTGTAAATGTGCGGTGAAATTTTACAGCATTTTTTATATATTAATATACTATGTATGCATACAATGAAAATTTATATTATAAATTCACACTGAAAAACAAGTTGTATGTTTATAATACGAGTCGTATGATGTGTTGGTAAGCATGTAAATTCACCCCGACCTGACCTGGATCGAGGCGGGCCGGTTTGAGCATACTCTCTGAAAAACCGAGTCACGTGCTACTATCTAGGTCGGGCTGAACAACCCCATGAGTCGACCCGAGTCCGGCCTCGGGTTGCTCGAAGGGGGGTGGGCAGGGGGCATGTGTGCGAGTTGGATGAGGGGATAACGAAATCAGGTGGAGAAACTCAGTATGGTTGATAAAAAATTAAACTAAAAAACAAATTATTGGATCATGTATTTTACTGTATAAAAATAATAATAAATGCTTTAAAATTTTTATAAAAAAAAATTTATGTTTCAAAAAATTAATCATTTTGTAGAGACCCGGTTTTTGCCTTGAAAGACTTTGAAATATTTCTACATATATTTTCAAAGTTAGGCACTAAAATGACGTGCAATTCCGAAGCCCGATGTGCCCAGAATAAATTATACAAAAATATTAAGTACATTTCATACTATGCACATAAAGGAAATAGAATAGCTCTGAAACGGTAACTTAGATCAGAAATATGAGACCATGGTTGCGTCCGAAACGTGGTGTTTACCCTAGGCGGCTCATAATTTTTGTCGGCGTGAGACTTCTGTGAGAAAAGTCACCCATGGGCAAAATCGTAAATAAAATAATTAAACTTAATTATTTTATCTTGAACACCGAATCAAATAACTTTCGAACGGGGACTCAGATAGAAAATCTGAGACTGTTGTTAAGTTCGGAATGCAGTGTTTTACCTAGACGCGACATAAAATGAGAGGGCGTGAGAGTTTTAGATTCCGCAACCGTTGGTGGGGTTTCAATGTTTTTCTATAAATAAACACCTAAGCTTTGAGGATTAGGGTTAGCCCCCCAACTCTCTCTCTTCACCAAGCTCCTACTCTCTCTCATCCGTTCTTCGATGGATCAAGAAGGAAACTCTGATGAAACATTGACAGATCGAAGTAGGAGCGCGACGAACGCGTCGACATCGATAAATGGATCGATTTGAGGTATGATTTCTTTTACTTTTGAGTTCCGATTCAAGTTTTTAATTAAAACTACTTCGTTGACTATTTTTTTTCATTTTGAATACCATCGTCAATGGCCAACCTAACACGGTTGTCGATCCATGCTCGATATCATTTTATTCTTCGTGTTCTTCGTCGTTCTTCATGAAGTTCTTCGTTAATTTTCTTCGACGCGTCAAAACACCAACGAATTGTCGAGCGGAGGCTGGCGTTGTGAAGATCCCATCTCGAGGATTCCAAAACCGGTCTCGACTTAATTTTCGGGTGATCGGTGAAGTCGTGGTGGTTCGCAGAAGGGACCACCGGAGCAAGGTCAACCGACGGCGGCGACTGTGGAGGCGGCGATTACAGGGCTCTGGCATGACTGGGTTCAGAGGCGGCAAGACGTGGATTCAGCGAGCAGGACAACTGGGCGGAGGCCAACGATGCACTGGGCGCGCGAACCGACACTGGGCTTGCGGCTTCGGCGGGTAGGTGAGGCCGGAGCGAGGTCGCGACGAGCGACCGACGACCTTGTGGCAAAGGGGTTGCGGCGCGCGACCTTAGGCGGCAACGACCTGCACGACGCGGGTCACCGGTTGACGAGGGGGCACCCGGGGTCCAGTGGAGGAGGGCCACCTGGCCAGGTCGGGGAGCATGCGGGCTAACGTAACAGGACTGGGTCGGCCCAGGCGGACGGGTCCGACCAGAATGGGCTGGACCTATTCGAATCAGACCTTACAACTTTAAAACGTTGTATCTCCTGTACCGGACGCCCGATCGACGCGTCGTCTGTGGCCATGAATCCCTCTCTTTGAGAAAGACCTTTTTAGACTATTTTGGTACTTTTAAGTCTTGATTTCATTGCTCAGTTGCACGAAATGCCTAAGTCTAATGATAATAATATAATTATTATTATTTAAAAAATTTATATCAGACCTATCTCCTAAGTGGAATGTTTATTTGTCGCACCATCAGTGGTGACGCAACCCTGTTATTTGTGAAGAATTTTTAAGACTACATGTTGTGGTGAAATTCAGTTTTTTCATCGGTTATCCATTTTGGACGAATGAGTAGTCCATCCCGTTTGTTTTTTCAAAAGGATCGCAATGAAGTGATCCGTATAATTTGTTTCGGGATCAATGTGTGGGCCCTATGGGACGTCATTCGAGTGCAATGCAGTGACTTACGACTTTCCCATCGGATGTCTGATTGAGGCGAATGAATAGTCGATCTTGCGTGTTTTTCTGCAAGGATCAAAATGGTTTGATCCATTTGGATGTACAGATCCTTGTTTGAGATCTCATTAAATGTGAAAATATGAAAGGAATATTGGTGGAAGATCATTCTCTTGTGTTTGAAGAGAACCCACGACTTAAGTCAGCTTCGACTCTTGTGAGAGTGAAGAAGATGTATGAAGAGATGTAGTCAAATGTTATGGGACATTAAGGAGGCATGTCAGTGAAGTTACGTTTTTGACCCTTTGAATTAACGACACATGTCGTGTGCTCATCGACCTTTTTACTGGTTGTGCCATGTACTCTGGGGGTACACTGGCACACCTAGGGGTACTTGTTCACAATTCAGTACCTGAGAATGGCTAGGTACACGGCCTAGAGATGAGGTGGGGTTACACATCGTGTGGGCCCCACACGCACCATAAACCATTTTGAAAATCTTCTATATCTCGTATCTTCTTCTTTTAGACTCAGATTTTGGCTCACGAGTAGCCTATCATGAGTGTTCTTCTGTGTGGAACGTGATGCTTCCATCTGCAGTGGCTTCTAAGATACGATGCAAGATATCTCGGGTGTGACGCCTATTCGGGGCGACACCTGATGGCTGCAGCGATGTTTTTCCGAGAGGTACCATCCATAAGGGATGACCAGTGTTCCTCAGTGCCCTCTGAGAGGTACCGTCCAGCTGGGATGACTAGAGTTCCTTGATGCTTTTCTGAGAGGTACCATCATGCAGGGATGACCAACGTTCCTTGGTGCTTTCTAAGAGGTACAACAGGGATGACCAAAGTTTCTCGATGCTTTTCCAAGAGGTACCATCCAACATGGATAGCCAGAGCAGTTCTAGGTTTACCTCCAATTGGGATGAGAAGTGGTCCCTGATGGTAGTTCTGAGTTTACCTATAGTTGGGCCGGGAAGTGGTTCCCGATGATAGTTCTGAGCTTCCCTCTAGTGGGGATAAGTAGTAGGTCTCGTCGATAACAATTTCTGAGCAGTACCCTCCAAATGGGATGGGAAGTGGGTTCCCATCAACTTCCAGGTGGTGATTCCCCCCTGACGTACTAGGGCACAAATACCCGATGACTAGAGTGGAACCCTCCAGCCGAGCTAGGCATGGGTCCTCAACTTCAAGACACGATCTCTCAACTGTGTGACACAATGAAGAGGCATGATTTGACATACCTTTGGACTCTCAAGAAATATGGATGCTTTTCCCACCAATATGAATCCTTGTGATGCGATCTAAAACCGTGAGGGAAAGACAGTGCCACCCAAAGTGGATAGGTATCAAGGTGTGGTGATTGAGTCCCTTTGACTTGCAGTTCAGAGAAAATGTGTGAGATGCTAGGCATCGATGGTGGTTACTTATGAAACTATTGGCTACTCACTTTCTTGGGATTATCTATGAGATGGAGATCCCCTTACCCTATCGTTTGGGTTTCTTTGTTGATCATATATATTCTATTTCCAGTTCTCACTCCTTGGATTTTGGTTACTCTTATTTTAGGAGAGGCGAAGACACACATGATATGCCACATTTTTTCCGTGTCTAACTTCTTGTGGTTGGAAAATTCTACTCCCCTACTATAGGTAGCAAAGAATCGACGAGAAGTTCATCTTCTCACCGTTTCTAGCTCCTTGTGTTTGGATGAGCCTACTTTCACTTTCTTGTTTGGTTGAGTTATACTCATTTTATTATACCATGTTATATATACTTCTCCTCCCCTTCGGTATATATTTTGCTACTCCCTTGATCCTTCAGGGAATCCTATTGAGTTTTTTTATACTCACCCCTACTTGGGCTTTGCCCGCACTTGGTGTTCCCTTATAGATGATGAACAGGTTGATCATGACATCAGAGGAGCTTAGGGATACGGGGTTCTTGGACCACGTGCAGTGATCGTAGCTTGGGATCCAGGAGCGGGGCTCTCTCAGCTGTTTTACTTTTCCACTTATTTTCGGGTTGTGGCACTCTTCTGGTTGAGTATGTATTTTTCCCCTTTACCTATTAGTTTAATTTACAACACCTGTACTTTTACTGTTTAGAGGTTGATTCATGTTTTTGGTTTATATATAGCAGTGTTGTATCTTGTTTTCCTTTCCCTCTATACTTTTTCATTGAGTTGGATGCATGTTTGTGTGTATAGGTACTTAGGAAAAGGCCTCCATAAGTTTGTTGCGACTTTGGAACTTGTCTCCACCCCCTGTCCTATGGAGGTGGGCTTGGGGTAGTTACGAATTGAGCCCCAAAATGGGTTGAGTCGTGATAAAGTGGTGTCAAAGGTGGTTCAACTCTTGGGATGTTGTTCTTATATTTCCCTAAAAAGATTTTAGTTGGGTTTATGACAACAATGTCGAAGTGTCTTGAGAGAGTCTCTCAGGCCAGGGAGTCTAATGATGGTACGGGCGGCCAACGTATCCATTCACTAGGACTCTGATTACCCTCTTGATGACTCGGCACCCTGAGACACTCGTTATAGAGAACAATGGTACATGCATCATATAGGATTGAGTCTTTGACTGTCCTTCTTGAGTAATATCTACATGGTTGTTGTTGATATATATATATATGCTCATCTGACCACGGTACTCCTTGATAACATTCAGGATATCTTCGCGATGATTTTCATCCAGGATACTAGCTTAGGTTCATGATGACGACCCTATGAGCAACGAGGCCTCATTTCAAGACTCATCATGTGATCCCCTTTCTCTAGGTGAGTAGGTAGAATAACCTCCACTTGTTGAGTAGAAGACAACCCCAGTAGAGTGAGATGAGGATGTGCACAGGTTGAGCGCACTTCATGAGTTCCAACGCCAGAGACCATTGAGGTTCTGTGGTGAGTTAGACCCTCAAACAGAAGAGGTTTGTCTAGAGTCGATGGTCCACATCTTCATGCTTATACGGAAACTGAAGGATTAGATAGTGGATTTGGTAGCCAACCTTTTCCATAGAGCTGTTTTCATTGGTGCAACCTAGTTACTCAGATACACAATGAGTCGACACTCTCATGGGATGACTTCCAACATCTATTTCATGAGGAGTACTACCCCTAATGCTTGTGCTCTATTTGGATTCAGGATCTCCTGCAGTTTTAGTAGGGATTGATGATGGTGGATGAGTACGCGAATAGGTTCACAGAACTTGCGCGCTACTCTCTAGACATGATCCATGATGGCTACTTCCAAGCATGAAAGTTTGAGAAGAGAATTCTTAGAGAGATATGTGCTATCATAGTGCCCTTGTGCATCCCCATCTATGCTGGGGTGCTGGGGTAGGTGCTGATAACAGAGAATGTTCTGTATAAGAGACGCCATACAACTAGTTGTGGTAGTGATTGCAATAGATCTGAGATGTCTGTTGTAGCTAGAAGATGCCAGTCAATGAGATCTTGATACAAGAGGCCTCCCCATAATTGGTCTCAGTCATGTAGTCATATGCGGATGAGGAAGCACTGAGCATGGGGATATCCTGGGGAGGGCCGATGTTATGCTTATGATAGGTGAGGTCACATGGCATGAGACTGCCTAACCAGACGTGCTGAGAATACCAGGAAAGCAGTAAGTGAACCTCTATGATAGAGACAATGTCGTGATCAGGGTGGTCCCTAGGGAGGTGGTGCTGGAAGAGGAGTTGAAGGCGGGGGATGACATTATGAGATCCTTCCACCACTGCCAAGTGGCCCACGTCAGGATCAGGAAGCTGGCAGCTGGGACCGCAGACAGCCACAAGCTTTGGATGTCTATGATCCTGCAGAGCATGAGATGATAAGAGGTATTTTGTGTGTCTTTTCTACTTTTTGAGGTATAACTTTTTAAACACTATGTGAAGTGCTATTTTCTCCCTGCTCCTTGTTTGAGGTTTTATCGGAGTGATGCAGGGTATCGGTGAAACCCTGTGTTGGTTTTTTTCGATGTAGCTTTGAATGAACAAAGAAGAGGGATCCTTCCCCCACCAAGACATGTTTTTGTGATGCGAGAAAAACTGTGAGGATGAGTCAGTGCTGCCCAAAGTGGATAGTATCGAGGTGTGGTGGAAGAGTCCCTCTGACTTGTACATTCAGGGTGATGTTGTGTGATGGAGTGTCAGAGCAGGTCTTGGCATTGTCAATGGAGTTTTTCTACTTAACCTCCTTTTTATTGGAATTCCACTAGTGGGTACGGTGGAGTGCATGTTTTGGGGATTACTCTCCTACCACGGAAGTAGAAGACACATAGGGTATGCCACGTGATTTTTGTGTCTAGCCTATTATAGTTGGATGAGTTTACTCACCCAACCTGTTCATTAGTACCTTGCGTGCTCAACATCAAGTCTTGATACCACGGTTATCAAGTATAAGTCGAGGTGATGGAGACCCCATAAACAGAAATATGCGACTCACTATGTGGTGCTGGTAGTGTTAGTCTTCACCTTGAGAATGTGGAAATGCTATCTTATGGGAGAGCACTTTGTGGTTTGTTCATACCACCAGAGTTTTGGGTACGTCTTCACCCAGAGAGACTTGAACCTGAGGTAATGATGGTGGTTGGAAAATTCCTACAGGACTACGACTTCGAGATTGTCTATACTCTGAGAAAGGGCAAGGTTGTAGCATATTCCCTTAGCAGGAAGTCCTAGGATCACCTAATGAGGGAAGTTTCAAAGCATTTAGCTTCCATGTAGCTGACCCCGGTGGAGTAGGAGGGTACAATTTTCTTCAGTCAATGGTGATGACTCATTCACTTCTCGTGCATGTAAGAGAGTCTCAGTTGTGATGCATCGATTGTTAAATCTTTTGTGACCAAATATCCTTAGGTGTTTCACCAGATGGATATTCTGAAGGATGGAATCATGAGACCCTATACCAGGGACAAATAGTGGTTTCGGTCATGACGTGGGATATAGAGGTTCGTCTAGATAGGTAAACCATCCCTCAAGTTTCTTCGGGTTTTTCGAGATCGTGTAAAGAGATGGTGAGGTTACCTATCACCTTGCCCTACCCCTAATAGCTGGAGTGGGCGCATGAAGTTTCCCACGTGTTTCTGATGAGGAGATATGTGCATGTTTCTATGCACATCATCGTTAGGAGTAGACCTTATGAGGACAGACCATCCTTTGGTTCATGTGATGTACCAGTATGGAAACATGTAGGTTTTTTTGGGAGCAGGAGAGATAGGAGTGGGCTCAGTACCCTGAGTTGTTTCCCTAGTTTTACTTTTTGGGGATAAAAATCTTGAAGAAGGGAATGATGTAGAGACCTAGTTTTTTCCTTGTAAGACTTTGAAATATTTATACATATATTTACAGAGCTAGGTACTAAGAAAATGTATAATTCCGAGTCCCAGTGTGCCCGAAATAAATTATACAAAAATATTAAGTATATTTTATACTATGCACATGAATGAAATGAAATATCTCTCAAACAGTAACTCAGATCAGAAATCCAAGTCCATAGTTGAGTCTGAAACATGTTTTTTACCCTAGGTGGGTCATAACTTTTGTCTGCTCAATACTTTTGTGAGAAAAGTCACCCAGGGAAAAAATCATTAATAAAATAATTAAACTTAATTATGTTATCTCAAACGCCGAATCAAATAACTTTTGAACGGGGACTCAGATTGGAAATATGAGACTGATTTTGAGTTAGGAATGGGGTGTTTTACCTAGGAACGACATAAAATGAGAGGTCATGAGAGTTTCATATTCTGTGACTGTTGGTGGGGGTTTCAGTGTTTTTCTATAAATAAACACTTAAGCTTTGAGGATTAGGGTTAGCCCCTAATTCTCTATATACACCAAGATCTCTCTCTCTCTCTCTCTATCATCCATTCTTCGATGAATCAAGGAGAAAACTCCAATGAAACATCGTCGGATTAAAGCAGGAGCGTGACGAACGCGTCAGCAGTGATAAGCATATCGATTCGAGGTAGTATTTCTTCTACTTTTGAGTTATGTTTCAAGTTTTTAATTGAAAATCCTTTTTTTCCTATTTATGTTCTTCATTTTGAATACCATCTTCGATGGACAACCTAACATGGTCGTCGATCCATGATCGATACCATTTTATTCTCCGTGTTATTCATCGTTCTTCGTGGTGTTCGTCGTTAATTTTCTTTGACGCGTCAAAACACTAACAGATCGTTGAGCGGAGGTTGGAGCTGTGAAGATCCTATCCCGAGGATTCCAAAATTGGTCTCAGCTTAATTTTTTGGTGATTGGTAAAGCTGTAGTGGTTTTTAGAAGGGACCACGAGAGCAAGGTCGACCGACGACGACTGATGGTGGTGGCGCACGACAGTTGTGAAGGTGGTGGATACGGGGCGGCGGTGCGCGACGACCATGGAGGTGATGACTACGGGGATTCGGAACAGCTGGATTTAGAGGAGACAAGATGGAGCTAATGTGACCAGGAAGGCTGGGTGGAGGCCGATGGTGCGCTGGGTGAGCAGACCGACACTGGGCGTGCGGCTTTAGTGGGTAGGTGAGGCCAGAGCGGGGTCGCGGTGGGCGGCTAATGATAGAGGGGTCGCGCACGTGCAACCCCAGGTGGTAGCGACCCGCATGACATGGGTCGCCAATTGATGAGGGGACACCTAAGGTCCTAAGGTGGAGGGCCACCTGGACAGGTCAGGGAGCGCATAGGTTGGGTCAACAAAATAGGAGCGGGCTGGCCCAGGCAGACGGGTCCGACCATAATGGGCCAGACCTGTTCAAATCGGGCCTTATAGATTTAAGAAGTTGTATCACATACACCATGCATCCGATAAACACATCTTATGAAACCACGAGTCACTCTCTTTGAGACGGATATTTTTAGACCAGTTTGAGACTTTTAAGTCTTGCTTTCATTACTTGGTTGCATGAAACACCTAAGTCTAATGATAATAACATAATTATTATTATTCAAAAATATTATATCAGACCTATCTCCTAAGTGGAATTTCCATTTTTCACACCATTAGTGGTGGAAAAACCCTGGTATTTATGCGTACTTTTCAAGACTACTTTCGGGTTTTTAAACCAAAGACAAGGTGCGAGCCCCACGAGGCCCGGTTCACAAGTGTTGCGGTGAAATGCAGCCTTTTCACTGGTTATCAGTTTTGGATGACTGAGTAGTCCATCTCGTTTGTTTTTCTAAGAGGATCACAATGACGTGATCGATATAATTTGTTTTAGGATCGAGGTGTGGGCCCCACTAGACGTCATTTGAGTACAATGCAATGACTTACGACTTTTCCATTGGATGTCTGATTGGGGTGAATGAATAATCGATCTTGCATGTTTTTCCACAAGGATCACAATGGTGTGATCCATTTAGACATAGAGATACTTTTTCATGATCTCATTAAATGTAGAAACATGAAATGAATATAAGTGGAAGATCCTTCTCTTATGTTTGGAGAGAACCCATGACTTAGGTCAGCTGTAACTCTTATGAGAGTGGAGAAGATGTATGAAGAGATGCGGTCAAATGTTCTGGGCCATTGAGGAGGCGTGTTAGTGAAGTTACATTTTTGACCCTTCAAATTAACGACGTGCGTCATGTGATCGTCAGTCTTTTTACTAGTTGTGCCATGTAATCTGGGGGTATACCAACATGCCTAGGGGTACTTGTTCACAATTTAGTACTTAAGAATGGCTAGGTACACAGTTTGGCGATGAGGTGTGGCTACACGTTGTGTGGGCCCCACACGCGTCATGCACCACTTTGAAAATCTTCTATCTATCGTATCTTCTTCTTTTGGACTCAGATTTTGGGTCACTGGTAGCCTATCCTGAGTGTTCTTCCACGTGGAATGTGATGGTTCCCTCTGTAGTGGCTTCTGAGATACGATGCAAGATATCCCAGGTGTGACGCCTATCCAGGGCGGCACCTGATGACTGCAACAGTGTTTTTTCTGAGAGGTACTATCCAGTAGGGATGAAAAGTGTTCCTCGGTGCTCTCTGAGAGGTACCATCCAGCAGGGATGACCAGAGTTCCTCGATGCTTTTCTGAGAGGTACCATCCATCATAGATGACCAGTGTTCGTCAATGCTTTCTAAAAGGTACCATCCAACAGGGATGACCAGAGTTCCTCGATGATTTTTTGAGAGGTACCATCTAGTAGGTATATCTAGAGCAGTTCTGGGTTTACCTCCAGCTAGGATGAGAATTGGTCCTCGATAGCAGTTTCAGGTTTACCTCTAGCTAGCACGAGTAGAAATTTCGACTATAGCCACGGTCCAAAACTGTGGCTATAGGGGTCAAAACCTTGGCTATAACCTAAAGCCACGATTCCAACAGCCCGTGGAACATATTGGAATGGCTATAAGAAAAATATATAGCCATAATTTTAAGAGGCTATTTCCATGGTTTCTACCATGACAATAGACCCTATATCCACGGTTTTAGAAACTATGACAATAGCTCCACCGCAGCTATATATCTATAGCCACGGTTTAAAACATGGCTATAAATTAAAAATAAATAGCTCCTAGTCGGATTTGATCTCCTTACCTGCGCTACCACAGACCAGATGACTTACCACTACACTATAAATAACTTTTGGAATATATATTTATATTTTGTTATATATATGGTTATGAACTATGGAAATAGAAGAAAAAAATGTGGCTATAGATCTTCCCACCATTTCCCATCAAATTTTTCCGCACTATAGTGGGAAACCTATAGCCATGGTTATATGAAACCATGGATATAGGTTGAGGATATAGCCACGATTTTATAGAACCGTGGCTATAGCCTTTGATGAAATACACTTATAGCCATAGTTTAGACAAAACCATGGATATAGCCTTCGTATAAATACCAATAGTCATGGTTTTCCAAAACCGTGTCTATAGGTCCATGGCTATAGCCCAGTTTTACAGTAGTGTGGGTTGGGAAGTGGTCCTCAATGGCAGTTCTGGGATTCCCTCCATTGGGGATGGGCAGTGGGTCCCGTCGACGACACTTGCTGGGTAGTGCCCTCCAGTTGGGCTGGGTAGTGGATCCCCATCGACTTCCAGGTGGTGATTCCCCCCTAACGTACTAGGGCATGGATACCCGATGACTAGAGTATAACCCTCTAGCCGGGCTGGGAATGAGTCCTCAACTTCAAGACATGATCTCTCGACTATGTGACACAGTAACGAGGCATGCTTTGATGTACCTTTGGACTCTCATGAAATAGGGACACTTTTCCCACCAAGATGCGTCCGTGTGATGCGACATAAACCTATGAGGGCGAGACAATACCACCCAAAGCGGATAATATAAAGGTGTGGTGATTGAGACCCTTTGACTTGAAGTTTAGAGAAGATGTGTGGGATGATAAGCATCAATGGTGGTTACTTCTGGAACTATTGGATACTCACTTTATTGTACTGAGCTATGGGATGAAGATCCTCTTACTCTCTCATTTGAGTTTCTTTATTAAGAACACACACACACACACACACACACACACACACACACACACACACACATATATATATATTCTATTTTCACCTCCCACTCCTTGGGTTTTGGTTACTCTTCTTCCAAGAGAGGTGAAGACGCGCAGGGTATGCCACGTGCTTCCCGTCTAGCTTCTCGTGGTTGAACGAGTCTACTCCCCTACTATAGGTAGTGAATACTCAATGAGAATTTCATCTTATCCCTGTTTGTAGCTCCTTGTGTTTGGATGAGCCTACTTTTACTCTATTATTGGGTTGAGCTACACTTCTTTTACTATAACTTGTTCTATCTACTTCTCCCCCCTTCAGTACATCTTTTTCTACTCCCATGAGCCTTCGAGGCATACTACTGAGTATTTTTATACTCACCCTTCTTGGGATTTTCCTACACTCAGTGTGCTCCTACAGACAATAGACAAGTTGATCATGACATCATAGGATATTAGGGATAAAAGTTTCTTGGACTATGTGTGGTGGTCATAGCTTGAGATCCAGGAGCAGGTCTCTCTTAGTTATTTTACTTTTCCACTTATTGACGGGTTGTGGCACTCTTCTGGTTGGGCATGTATTTTTCCCCTTTACCTTTTAGTTTACCTTACAACACTTGTTTTTGTATTTTTTTGAGGTTGATGCATATTTTTGGTTTATATATAACAATGTTGTATCTTGTTTTCCTTTCCCTCTGCACTTTTACATTGAGTTGGTTGCGTGTGTGTGCACAAGTACTTAGAAAAAGGCCCCCTCAAGTTTGTTGTTCCTTAGGTGCTTGTCGCCACCCCTATCCTATGGAGGCGAGATTGGGGTAGTTATATCTCGTTCCCAGACATGGGTCGAGTTGTGACACATTTAATTATTTTTTTCTTAATATATATATATATATAATCAAAATATTAAAATAATTAATTGAAAAATAAAATAATATGTATAAGTTACTTACTTTGAAAAAAATATAAAATTTATAAAATTTAATAAATAATATTTAAAACACAAGACATATATATTGTGTCAAAAAAATTAATATTAACTATAAGGACTCAACCTTAATCATTACATATTCTAGTTAATTTAAAACTAAAAATCACATTCTTTTCCCAAATATATTTTAGGTTTAGAGTTTTAGAAAATTAGGATAAATTTTTAAATAGTTAACTCATACATTACATGTGGACACTTATACTTAATATCCATTTTTTCACAATATAAAAATCTTTAAAGTAAAACACTATTTATTTTATTAATACATCTGCACAATTTTCCCTTGATCTCATCATTGAACCAACTATTCCTTAAAACCTATGATTTTTTTAAAACTTGGGATGATCACAAAAGCTCAGTAAGGGACTTGAAAGAAAAGAAAACATTAGTCCTATGAAAACCTATAAAAAATTTCCTTAAAACATACCTTTTTAACCTCAAAAAGAGATCATCATTTCAAATAGATCATTATCTTACCTTTTGAAAATCAAACGATTTTCAAGAAAACCCATAAGAAAAAATATAATATATAAGTAGGTAACTTGAGAGATAATTATAATAAAATGGAATAATCATGCAATCGAATTCCATACATCCCACTCTTACAAATAGAATAGTCATACGACCAACTTCCATACCCGATTCATTGAAGGTTATAACATAACCACCAGTCCTTGGTTTATCAAGAAAACACCTATCCTTGGTTTATCAAGTAACCAACTGTAAAATTTACATGTACCATTAACACATAAAATCATGAAATTTTCAACATTTCAATCTTAAAATTTCATTTACACTCATAATTAAACATTTCAAGTTATTGAAATAATCAATCCATTTTCAAAAACCAATTTAAAAACATTTAAAAAAGATATTTTTGAATCAAAGTGTCACATACCAATTTGATTTTTTAAAGAAATTAACATTTTAAAACATTAATATCAATATAAATAAATCTATAAAACCATTTTGAAAAAATTTACATGAATGAGAATGATTTAGAATAATAATTCTTTAAAACATTTAAAATGATGTTTTAGTTAAAGAGTCTCTTACCTTGAGTTTGATTCATCACGTATGTCCTTTTTCTTCCTGAATGATAAAATTATGTTAATAATTTACTTCTTTGATAACCTTTTAAAGTTTATTATTCCTTTTATATCACTTATTATCGTGTTATCATGTTATAATAGTTAATTATTTAAGTTTATGTTGGATGTTTTGACGATATTCGGTACATGATTCCAAAAATGACCTTGGTATGATGTCAATAATCAAAGTGGTCATTAGTAAATCATATATAGAATAATATTAATTAAATAATAGTCAATTTTAAACATAAAATATACTTCTAAATCCATATATTAAGTATGGTTATGAAAAATGAACTAAGTTATAATCATAGAGATGATAGGTTGTACGTATGTATGAGTAACGTCTTCATTTTTCAATGATCATTACAGAAAGAGAGTAATTATTATTTTATCTTTATAGGATGATCATAATATCATTAATATAATATTAATAATCACAATATACTTATATATATATATATATATATATATATATATATATATATATTATCCATGTGATGTGGTGATTAAAAATGAATCACATCGCTTTGTGAAGGTGATAGTTCACACGTACGCATGAACGACATTATCATTTTTATGTGCATGAAAATCAAGAACTTAATTGATATATTATTATATTATAATGATAAATATTTCATAAATATCATATATAAATATTAATTCTATCATTATAACCAGTCTTGAGAGACAGTGATGGAAAATGAATTATATCAGTTCGTGGAGGTGATAGTTCACATGTACGCACGAACGATTAATTCTTTTCTCATTTGATGGAAGAAGAGATGGATTTAGGTGATGATATTAACATAATAACATCTAAATATATTTATTATACTGGAGTTATTATTTCATCATGGTTGAATGATATTTTAAGGAAGTTGAAGAAGAAGTAAAATAGAAACACTTAATTAAAAACAACACCTCTTTTTTGGACGATCTCCTTTGATTAACACCTTAACACCTCTAAGAAGGGTGTTATGTATAAAATAAGGCCTATAGAATGTGGGAATGGATTCTATAAAGGTATTTGGGTAGACCCTGGTTGAATAAAATAGGTTTTTAAGTGTGAAGAAAATAGAAGAATTGGTTTCCTTTTATAGGAGAGGGGATGGGCACTCTTCGAAGTATTTAAAGTATCAAATTAATATAAATTAATTTTATAATCCTAATGGATACAAAATTATTAATTTCTAAAATATGATGATTTTTGGTATAATATAATTAATACAATGAAAATTATATAAGTTTTGACTATTTTTTAATCCTTATTTTTTGTTTTAACCCTTTTTAACTCTTACCATGATATCATGTAATTCACACTTTGAGGGTTAATATAATTAATATAAAATAAAAAATGACCAATAAATGAGTCATTGATTAAATTTTATGAATTGTTAAAATTATGTGACCAAGATTTATATTTTTAGAAATTTTATATCATTTAATAAAATATTATTTATTTTAAAATATCAATAATGTCAATTTTGACAATATCCATTACTTGAATTTTTAAAAAATATCAGAACAGAAAGATAATTTTAAAAAAATAATTCTAAAACATAAAAAACATTTCAAATTAATCTAAAAAATTCTTGTATAACATTAATCAAATAAAATTATATTTATTTTAGTATTTTTAATATCATTTATTTGATATATTTTTTAATTAAACAATTATTGTATCATCATTGTATAAGCCTTTTATTTAATTATTTATTTCCTAAAACTTAAAAATAAATTATCATGATAAATATAAATATTTTATATTTAAAAATACAATTTATATTTGAATATATCTCCTATATAATCCCATATTAAAAATATTTCACTTGTTAAAAACAAAAGTGTGACAGAATTGATTTTTCTTTGAATAAAATACTATAAAAGGGTCAAAGTCCTCAAAGTGTCTCCAAGTGAACATAAAATCATCCCAAGGAAGTTTTTTATTGACAATAAATCATAAAATAAAATTAGGATAAGTGTTAGGGTAATTTTATAATATATATAATATTTTTTTACCCTTAATTACTCGATTTACTTTTAACCGTGTTAATAAAAAAATACTAAAGTTACTATTCATAATGTAAAAAAATAAAATGGAACTATTTACATAATTTAGACCTTATAATCCCAAATATTTAATCCATTTTTACAAATTCAAAACACACAATTGGTATAAATTAATTAAAAATTAATCATGTTGAGAGAATGAGAAAATGAGTTTTTAAAGTAAAAACATTCAAAAGTTCACAAAGTTTTTATGTCCAATTTCAATGTGAAATTGATTCAAATGACCTAAATTGGATTAAACAATAAAAATTTGATCTAATTATACTTTAAAACAATTTAAAAAATATAATTTAACACTATAAATAAATTTTATGAAAAAGTAGTTTTCAATTAAAATGCATTGTATTTTTCAATATTCATCAAAATAGAAAACTTATCATAAAAATACAAAAAATTGAACCAAAGTAATTTTTTATAATCATATTTCAAATAATAAGTTTATTTTTTCAAATAGAACTTATAAATGTTTCAGAAAATAAATGCAAAACAAGTGCACCATCAAAAGGTGGCAAAAATGCATTTTTAGAAAAATACTTCTTTTATGTGTAAAATTGGATTTATTCTTATATCATGTCTAGAAAACACATAAGATGGATTTTAAATATTATATTGAATATTATATATATATATCATTAATATAATCAAATAAGTGATATTTTTTTATTTATTGGTATAAAACACACTTGTGCACATTTAAATAGTTTTCAGAAAAACATTTCCTTTTATTTTAAAAATGGTTTTATTGATAATTAATTGGTCAAAGAATTAATTATAAAAAAAATTAAACTATTTTTTATAATTCAGTTAATATTTTCAATTTCTTCCATTCTAATGGCTAGGTTATAGTGGTAACATTTAAATAATAATATTTTGTTTTTTTATGCTCGATGTGGCATGTCATGTATGCTATCAAGAATATTATTTCCTTATAAAAACTCAGGATGTTACATTATCTAAACCTTTAATAAATTTAATACTCACAATTTGAACTCGAGATCTAAAACTAGGGGTTTGAATTTTTTAAAATACCTTTGTTGAAATCCCACATTAGAGAAAGGTTTAATGAAACTTCTACTTTAAAATAAAAAAAGGGAAGTAATAAGGTCACCTGAAATAACATGTACTTAGGTTCCATGTAGAAAAACATGGACATGGAAGAGAAAAAAATCATCAAGTTCCAATGGAGAGTGATATAGAACATGCTCATGCTAATGTTAACCATCACAAAACCATAAATCTATGATGGGTTAAAAGGTCACTGATTTATTACCAAGAAAAGAAAAGGGATAATGTTTTTTGTTTCAAAATAATTTTCATAAAGTTGAGTAATTATTTTACTACTTGGACTAATAACATAAGGAAACATACTTTCTTGATAAGTAGAGTTTCATTAATTAATCAAATTCCACCATAAACTCATCATTTTCTCCAAATGATGAGTATTTAAGTGGATTTTTTCACACATGAATCACTAAACTTCTAGAGAATCACATAATCCACAAAAGATTAACTATATATTTATCTTGTCATGAAACATTAACTAAAACCAAAATTTTTAGGTTAATATAAGATAATTCCCCAAAAATAATAAACCTATATATGATGAAAAACTAAATTAATCTCCAAAATTCAATAGTAATACCCAAAGTTTAGCATATACCATTCAACAAACAACTATCCTTAAAATTCCTCAAAATAATTTAAAATAATTTTTAAACCCAAAAATTATTTGATCAAATAATATTTCAAGATAAATGTAACATTTATCTTCAAATAATATTAATCACTCTTAATGTATCATACAAAAAAAATGTAATTTTCTAAATCACATAATCTCCAAGATATTATAATTATTTCCATAAATAACCCAAGTAACCATAAAAACATATTTTACTCTAAAATATAATTCAAAATTTATTGCTCAAGTAAAATCCCACAATATTATATTTACCTTAATCATATAAAGTTCCCAAAAATAGTGAACGTCTTTCGAAATAACTTTAATCACCAAATCACCAAATCATTTTTTAATCCCATGGTAATCCATTAAATAAAATATATGTTCTAAAAATAAACTTATTCTTCATCTATAAAATCATTTAACTAAAAAGAAAAATCCATGATTACTGAGACTTCATGTAGGCCAGTTGTAGGCAATGTACCATTGTCGCCCTTCAGTTGTGGGTTTGATTCTTGTGGTCTTGCCAGACGCGATAGGTTGTCACCCATCTTGCAGGTTACCCTTTTTCTAAAACTATATAATTCTTATAACTTTTCCAAAATATGATAAAGTCATAAAAAATAACCGTAACATGTTTTAACCTCAATGGTTATCACATACCTTTCAATTTTCACCCCAAAAAGTAATAACCCATAATTACCTAAAAAATTAATATCTCTAAAAATACCATTAGTCACCATAACATTTCACAACTTAAATCCTAAAAATGAGATTATAAGACACCAAACTTATGATAAATCTAAAAATTATAAACTCATGATGATATCCATAAATCTTTAGAAAACATCGTAATCTCCAAAGTTGATTAAACCCTACTCTGATACCAATAGTAAGGACCCGACCTTAAACATTACATATTCTAGTTATTTTAACATTAAAAATCACATTCTTTTCCCAAAGATATTCTAGGTTTAGATTTTTAGAGAATCAGTACAAACTCTTACATAGTAAACCCATACATTGCACATGAACACTTATACCCACTATCCATTTTTTCACAATATAAAACTCTTTAAAATAAAACATGATTTCTTTTGATGATTTATCTTCACAATTTTCCCTTGATCTCATCCTTGAGTGAAATATTCCTTAAACCCCATGAAAAACATTTTAAAACTTGGGATGAGAACAAAATCTCATTAAGGGACTTAAAATAAAACAAAACATTAGTCCAGTAAAAACCCGTAAAACATTTTCTTAAAATATACCTTTTTACCTTGAAAAAGAGACCATCATTTCAAAAATATCATTATCTTGCCTTTTGAAAATCAAACTATTTTCAATAAAACTCATAAGAAAACATATAATATATAAGTAGGTAACTTGGGACATAATTATACTAAAATGTAATAACCATTCGGTTAACCTCTATACATGTCACTCTTACAAATGGAATAGCCATACGGTCGACTTCTATACCCAATGCATTGGAGGTTATAACATAACAACCCGTCCTTGGTTTATCATGGAACCACCCATCCTTGGTTTATCATGTAACCACATGTCAAATGTCCATGTACCATTAACACATAAAATCATGAAATTTTCAACATTTCACTCTTAAAATTTCATTTACACTCATAAGAAAACATTTCAATTTATTAAAATAACTAATCCATTTTCAAAAACCAATTGAAAACATTTTAAAAAAGATATTTTTGAATCAAAGTGAACTATACCACTTTGATTTTTTAAAGAAATTAACATTTTAAAAAATTGATGTCCATATAAATAAATCCATAAAACTATTTTGAAAACATGGACATGAATGTGAAATATTTATAAGAATAATTCTTTAAAACATTTAAAATGATGTTTTAGTTAAAGAGTCTCTTACCTTGAGTCTGATTCATCATGTATGTCCTTTTTCTTCTGGAATAATAGATTTATGTTAGTAATTTACTTTCTTGACAACCTTTTCAAGTTTATTATTCCTTTTATAACACTTATTACCATGTTATCATGTTATAACAATTACTTAATTATTTAAGTTCACGTTGAACGTTTTGATGATATTTGGTACATGAGTCCAAAATGACTTTGGTATGATGTCAATAGTCAAAGTGGTCATTAGTACATCATATCTAAAATAATATTCATTATATAGTAATCAATTTTATACATAAATTATAATTTAAATTTAAATCCATCCATTAAGTATGGTTATGAAAAATGAACTATGTTATAATCATGAAGACGGTAGGCCATACGTACGCATGAGTAACATTTTCATTTTTCAATGATCATTACAGAAAGAGGGTAAGTATTATTTTGTATTTCCATAATGATAATAATATCATTAATATCATATTAATCCTTAAAATATACTTATATATATTATCCATGTGTTGTGGTGATTAAAAACGAATAACATCGCTTCATGGAGGTGATAACTCACATGTACGTACAAACAACATGGTAAAGACATGGTAAAGATAAATACATGGTAAATATCTAATACAATTTTTTGGTTTAGATGGATCTAAAAAATCTTGTTAAACACATCAAAATAAATTAAATAAACACAATCCATTATCATCATGCTAGAAAGATAGAATCATGTGCACTGAAAATGAATCAGTAAATGTTCACCTTACATCGTTGATTACAACAAAAACAATATTCATCATACAAGATGAATCCAAAAGACATCCATCTTTCAAAGGTATCCATGGAACATGGTCAATTGAATCACCTGATTATTGAGTGATATTCCTCTTCACACCACTGCATGCTAGCACCTCACAGTGTAAAGGTGGAAAAAGAGAGAGAGCTTCTCATTCGTGGGAGGAGTTTCAGCTGAGCACATACAAGAGTCACATTCCCATAAAATGGGTATCATACCATTATATAGAGTCCTCTAGGAGATTCCTCAAGTTATCACACATTAGTCATTCATTATAACACATGAGTAAATGTCATGACTGTAAGGGTTGGTGTCCTCAGAACCAACTATTTTGTACTTTGATTACATGAATGTTCACTTATTATATATTGTTCATTGTTCTGCATGACTATAATATAATAATGTCATGTAATATTTGTTGCATTAATAAGGTCATAGAAGATCCCCTCTATGATGAGAACCTTGAAATGCTATAACAATATTCTTAAATAAATTTCTGCGGTTGGATGACATACTATGATAGGACACATAGTATACAGACCGTCATGTGCGAGTACTCGTAAGAAGACGAGACTCTCTCTCATGGAGTTTGCACTTGGTAATCTCCAAGATGGGATATTATGATAACAGACCCGCTAATAACAATTCTTCATGTCTTGGTGTCATCGGACATTGCTATCTACGAGCGTGTGTAATGGTCCTTAGACTGGAGGATTATCATTAACTCATGTCATGACTCGCGCACTTAGATTTACTGACGAAAACCATCACGCAGATAGTTGGCAGGAAGTAGGGTACGTTGGGTGCGTCACGAGTGACATGTTGTTAATGGATAAGTTAAGGAAGGATTTGTCCCTTCCATTTATGGAAGTTGATATCTCGGCCCTTTGATTGAAATAGAACTGTCGCATTAAATTCCATGGCCATGGTGTGAACGACGAGTTTATTTCAGGTAGTCAAAGAACGACGAATCAAACATATAGGTTTATGACACTGCCATGAAACCTGCTTGATGAGATATTGAGAAAAAGGGATTAAATTACACAGTAATCATTCGTATGAGGTGATACGTCAATGCGGCATCAACTTCTTTCTCTTGGGTGCCTTGACCCGTTTCTAGAAAGTAATCTTGGACTTTAGGCAAGCCCACCTAATGCCAACGAGAAAGAGGTCTAGAGGGTCACACACTAAGTGTATCCAAGTATCTCAAGTTGAATAAAGATTATTCTCGTACGTGGTTTAATAATTATTCAAGGAAGCCTAAGTTGTTTTAAATGACGGAGGAAAAATAAAATAAAACAAGTACACGCCGTGTATTATTAAATGTACACGCCATGTAGTTTTATTTTGGAAAGGAAATGAATAAATGAAAAAAATATATACACACCGTGTACATTTAATGTATATGCCATGTAATTTTCAATGAAAAACAAGTACACGCCGTGTATTTATTATTACACGCCGTGTAGTTTTTCCAGTCGGGATTTTGAGGATATAATATTGTTTTAAATGATATTTATTATAATCAGCGTGGGCGCATGTCAAGGAATTATTTATTCAACATGGGGGTTTTAAATAAGAGTCAATGAAATAAATAAAATGTGTAACGCTTTTATTTATTGTCATAACTCTATAACCCCACACACCCGATTATAAATATCCTCACAACTCCAACTCTTTTCTAAGAGACAAGAGAATCGTTGTGCACAACATATCTGGAGAATTCTTTCAAGGCCGAAAGAACCTCTTCCTCCAAGAACGCTCTCAAGACTGAGAGATATCCTCTTCCATCAGATCAAGACGATCTAAGGTAGACAACACAAGCAAAGACTTCTCCACGCTAGCACCCGGAGAATCCTTTGGCGACGTCCAGAGATACAAGGTACACGTGTGGATCACCGCTAGAGGGAGTATACACTTGGCTTCTGCGACGCAACGACGGATCACATCGACAACGTGATCAAGAACATCAATGAAGAAAGAACACCCCAAAGGTACTTCTTTATAATTAATTAAATTAATTATAATCAACCTGTAACGATCCTTGTTTGTGGTTCCGGGACAAACCATCTTCTTTGTCTTTTTATGTGATTCGATCCGTGCAGACTGGCGTTTATCGTCGTATTGATCCCGGATTGATCATTTCTAATGACAAAAAGCCAAGTGGGCACATCCACCCACGCGCTTCTGCTGTGCCCGGAACCTTCAAATGGTATCAGAGCGAGGTTACAACGTTGATTATAGTTTTTTATATTTTCGTTGATAATTTACGCATTTATATTTGATTCAATTCCAAATATATCGTTCTATTAATCCGAATAAACGAGATCTATTCCTCCTCCTCCGTTTCTCGATTCATATCACAAAAACGACTTTTAATTTTAATTTTGATTAAAATAAAAATGATGAATTCATTCGGAGGAGTCGCTCTTTCTGTCTGTACAACACGGGATTACACGACGTGTAATTAAAACTACACGCCGTGTACTTAGGTTCAACGAACTGGCACTGGTCCGCCAAACCATGCCATGTGAATTAATTATGCCTAAGTTTTAATCACGCCATTTTGACTAGAATTGAATGGCGCGTAGAAACCGGAATACACGACGTGTATTTTGGAGAAACACGCCGTGTAGTCCATTCTGGCCCAGGTGAAACCATGTACAAAGATAATCCATGTACCGCGTACACGGGATCGTCAGGCCGGTTACCGCGTAACAAGGAAGTACACGCCGTGTATGATTCATCTACATGCCGTGTACTCCAAAATTTCCAAAGTAGAGAAAACACGCCAAAGCCCCGACGTGTAATTTGGAAACAAGGTGAAAAGAAATACACGCCGTGTAAATACAAACTAAACGCCGTGTACTTTCCAGAAATGGAATTTCACCAGGTTTCCTCCAATGTACAAAGACCCGTACAAAGAATATGGATGAGAAGAATCTCAAGGAAATTCAGAAAGGAATTTAAGATAAAGAATTGATTAATTATAAGATCATAATTAGTTAAATTTGAGCACGTCTTATCTTAAATAAAAGAACGATTAAAAGAATTTGAATTCTAAATATGCATAAATATCGTTGCATACTATGGATGATCATGAGCTAGACCAAAGACCCTTTGTATGTGTATGGTTTAATTTAAATTTATTTAATTTAAATTTGTTGGCCTGCGATCATTCTTCCAATAAAATGTAGGGCCTGCGTGCCCATGGTTTCTTTAATGTAAACCCATGTAATGGAGGATCTTCCAAGCCAGAGGAGACGGTTCAAATCCCGAAGCTGAGGTGAAACCGACGCAAGAAGATACAAAGGTGGACAGGTGGGAGCTGCAAAACACGAACGAACAGGTTCAAGGTGTTTTCCCTAGGTCAGGGTTAGCTTATCAAAACCGCTAGATAAGCTAACCAATAGAAGCTCATGATCATGCCATCTTATTTTATTTATATTTGATTGCATGGTTTATTTATTATGTATGTGTTTTCGCGATCACATAATTAATAAAATGAACAAGCATGAAAAGATGGAATAAAATAAAAACCGGACTATGCATAAAAATTATCAGAACATGGTTAATCACTTAAGAAATCATCACTTAATACTAACAAGAATGTGATAATGAGAAACTATGCATAAAGGAATAAAATCCCTCAATACCATATTAAGTCAGACCAAGCCTTCTGTTACTTGATTAAGGGCAAGACTCAATAAAACTATGTGTTTGACCAACCCTTGTTGGGACACTTACTTTTATAAAGGAAGCCCTTATGAAAGGTTTCAGGTTGACTTAACCATATTACATCAAGAAAAGTAGCCCTTTATAGACTTGGTGTAATATTGGAGGTAAGAGTTGAGGAAATCCAAGTCAGGATTTTAGGATTGGGGAGTCCACTCAACAGATCAAGGAACTGTAAGCTCACAGTTGGCAAAGACCTGCCTACCTAAATACCTTCAAATAGCTTGACCAACCCTTGTTGGGGTTATGCAAAGGGAAATATGGATCCTTGCCACTAGAATGTAAAAGAAACTAGACATTCCAAGTTCGATGGTGAGGGCCATTAGGACTTGATAAAATAGTGGGAGAATTAATTAATTCATTCATTATTTCTCATAAATTGTTATCAAGAAAGTACTAATAAATATGCTCTTTTAAATTGTATAATCAAGATGAAAAACTCATCAACCACATTTTCTCTGCGATCAATACTGGATAAAGACAATATCCTCACCGGCAGTAACTTTCAGAAATAGTTTAGGTGCCTTCGGGTTATCCTACACCATGAACGAAAGTTTTACGTGCTGGAGTCCTCACTTCCTGATTCTCCTGCCCCAGGGGCGAGTGATGAAGATTTCTTGGTCTATGATCAACATTTGAATGATGATCTCGATGTTCAATGTTTGATGCTATCATCGATGTCTAGTGATCTCATGAAGTCTCATGAAGACATGGATGCCTATAGCATGCTCGAGCACCTCCATGGTCTATACTAGGAGAGAGCAAGACATGAAAGGTTTGAGATCTCCAAGGCTCTATTTCAGAGCAATCTTGGAGAGGGTGCCCCAACTGGGCCTCATGTAGTCAAGCTCATTGAGTGCTTGGAGGTTCTAGGGTTTAAACTCCCCAAAGAACTAGGAACTGATCTCATTCTTGCATCACTCCCCCAGAGCTTCTCGAACTTTGTTGTTAATTTCAACATGAACAACATTGAGAAGTCTCAATCTGATCTTCTTATCCTTATTCGCCAAGTAGATAATGACATGAAGCGTGAAAATCCTTCTGTCTTTATGGTGAATAAAAGGAAAGGGAAGGCGAAGAGCTTTAAGCCCAAAGCTTCTTCAATGCCTTCCAAGAAAAGGAAGATCAAAGGGGAGGCAAAGGAACAAGATGCTGTTTGTTTTGCATGTGGCAAGAAGGGCCACTGGAAGAAAAACTGCACCCAGCAAAGGAAGCAAGGGGAAGCTTCAAGTGCATTTTTTATCGAATGCAATCTATCTGTTTCTACTAATTGGGTATTAGATACTGCTTGCGGTGCTCACATTTGTATCCAAATACAGGAACCAAGTAGATTCAAAAAGATTGATCGAGGTGAGGTGGATCTACGAGCAGCCAACAGAGCTAGACACGCTGCTGTAGCTGTCAGAGACTACCACCTCACATTGCCTACTGGGATGGTCTTGGTTTTGAAAGGTTGTTATTATGTGCCTTCTGTTACTAAAAACATTATTTCAGTATCCAAATTAGATACTGATGGATTCATATTCAAGTTTGGAAATGAATGTTGCTACTTTTATAAAGATAGAATTTTTTTTGGTAGGGCACATTTATATAACGGCCTTTATGTGTTAGACTACACAAACCAAGTAATGGAAATCGATAACAAAGTTAATTCACATGACTCATACCACACCCAACTTTGGCATCACCGACTAGGTCATGTCAATGAGAAACGTTTGACAAAATTACATCAAGATGGGTATTTAGATTCTTTCGAACTAAAACTAATTGGTGTATGTCATGCGTATCTACAAGGCAAAATGACTAAAGCCCCATTTAGTGGGAAAGGTGAAAGAGCTAAAGAGATTCTAGAATTAGTTCACACAAATGTGTGTGGACCATTTCCAGTTGAAGCAAGGGGTGGGTTCTCGTACTTCATAACTTTTATTGATGATTTTAGTAGATATGGATACATCTAATTAATGAGGTATAAGTCAGATTCTTTTGATCGGTTCAAAGAATACAAGAATGAAGTTGAGAACCATCTTGGTAAGAAGATTAAAAAACTCCGCTCAGATAGAGGAGGAGAGTATCTTAATCAGGACTTCATTGATTTCTTACGGAAGTTTGGGATTCTATATCAACTCACTCCTCCTTACACGCCGCAATGGAATGGTGTAAGCGAAAGGAGGAACCACACCCTGTTGGACATGGTGAGATCAATGATGAGTCATGCGAGTCTTCCATTATCCTTTTGGGGATATTCATTACAAACAGCAGTGCACATACTAAACTAAGTACCAACTAAATCGATAAATGGTATTCCATACGAGTTATGGAGTGGACGCAAAGCCATGTTATCGAATTTACATGTGTGGGGTAGCGAAGCATTTGTTAAGACCTCTTCAGGTAACAAACTTGTGCCCCGAGGCACAAAGTGTATCTTTATAGGATATCCCAAGGAAACAAGGGGATATTACCTATACAGCCCCTCAGACAAAAAGGTTACAGTGGCAAGACACACCATATTCCTTGAGAGGGAGCACATCTCTAAAAGAGATAGTGGGAGCGAGATAGACTTCGATGAAGTCAAGGCTCAAGATACACATGAGTTGGTACAAGAACAGATTCCACAAAGCCCCGTGGAATAAAAATCTGTTCCAGAGACACAAGAACTACGTAGGAGCACGAGAGAGGTGAGAGAATCAGAACGATATGGTTTTCTTGTCACCGAGGATGGTGACTCGTTATTGGTTGACAATGATGATCCTCTTACCTACAAGGAAGCAGTTGAAGGCACAGACGTTTCCAAGTGGCAAAAAGCCATGAATTCTGAAATGGATTCCATGTACCAAAACCAATTCTGTATTTTGGTAGATCCTCCATTTGATGTAAAGCCTATTGGTAATAAATGGGTATTCAAGAAGAAACTGGACATGGAATGGAAAGTCAGCACCTACAAGACACGACTGGTTGCAAAAGGTTTGAGACAGCGTCAAGGAATTTACTATGATGAAACCTTTTCACCGGTTGCGATGCTGAAATCCATCAGAATCCTATTGGCCATTGCTGGTTACCATGACTATGAAATTTGGCAAATGGATGTCAAAATAGCTTTCCTTAACGGGAACCTCCAGGAAGATGTCTACATGACACAACCTGAAGGGTTTGTTACTCCAAAGGATGCCAACAAGGTATGTAAGTTACAGAAATCCATTTATGGATTAAAGAAAGCATCAAGATCATGGAACATTCGTTTTGATGAAGCTGTAACGAAATTTGGATTTGTTAAGAATGAATGTGAGCCTTGTGTCTACAAGAGGTTTAGTGGGAGTGCAGTCATTTTCCTAATAGTATATGTTGATGACATATTACTAATTGGAAACGAAGTACCTGTCTTACAGTCAATTAAGGCATGGTTACATAAATGCTTCTCCATGAAAGACTTGGGTGAGGCGGCATATATTCTTGGGATCAAGATCCACCGTGATAGATCCAAGAGAATGTTGGGCCTGAGTCAAATTACATACATTGACAAGATACTAAAGAGATTCAGTATGGAACAATCCAAGAGGGGATTGTTGCCAGTGTCACATGGAATTCATCTTTCTAAGAAAATGTGTCCTCAGACACATGAGGAAAGAAAGAGGATGGAAAGGATCCCTTATGCATCCGCGATTGGGTCACTCATGTATTCTATGCTATGTACGAGGCTAGATGTTGCTTATGCATTAAGTGCGGTAGGCAGATATCAAGCTGATCCAGGAGACCGCCATTGGATGGCAGTCAAGACTATCCTTAAGTATCTGAGACGTACTAAGGATATGTTCCTGGTTTATGGAGGAGATGAGGAACTAGTCATCAGAGGACATGTTGAAACTAGTTTCCAGACTGATCAAGATGACATGAAGTCGCAGACTGGATACATCTTCAGTTTGAATGGAGGTGTAGTGAGCTGGAAGAGCTCAAAGAAAAGTGTGGTGGCGGATTCTACAACAGAGACCGAGTATATCGCAGCTTCTGAGGCAGCTAAAGAAGCAGTATGGATGTGAAGCTTTGTCCAAGAACTGGATGTAGTACCGAGCATTAAAGATCCTATCACATTCTATTGTGATAATACTGCAGCGGTGGAACTTGCAAAAGAGCCAAGGTCACATCAGCGGACAAAGCACATACTTTGGAAGTATCATCTCTTGAGGGATTTTTCTCAGAGAGGTGAAGTTGTAGTGAGCAGTATTTCCACGAAATACAACGTGGAAGACTCATTGACTAAAGCCTTGACTCAGCAGAAACATGATCATCATGTGAGGTCTAGCGGACTAAAAGTCGTAGGCAGTTGGCTCTAGTCCAAGTGGGAGTTTGTAAGGGTTGGTGTCCTCAGAACCAACTGTTTTGTACTTTTATTACATGAATGTTCACTTATTATATATTGTTCATTGTTCTGCATGACTATAATATAATAATGTCCTGGAATATTTTTTGCATTAATAAGGTCACAGCAGATCCCCTCTATGATGAGAACCTTGAAATTCTATAACAATATTCTTAAATAAAGTTCTGCAGTTGGATGACATACTATGATAGGACACATAGTATATAGATCATCATGTGCGAGTACTCGTAAGAAGACGAGACTCTCTCTCATGGAGTTCGCACTTGGTAATCTCCAAGATGGGAGATTATGAGAACAGACCTGCAAATAGCAATTCTGTATGTCTTGGTGTCATCAGACATTGCTATCTACAAGCGTGTGTAATGGTCCTTAGACTGGAAGATTATCATTAACTCATGTCATGACTCGCACACTTAGATTTACTGAAGAAAACCGTCACGCAGATAGTTGGCGGGAAGTAGGGTACATTGGGTGCGTCACGAGTGACATGTTGTTAATGGATAAGTCGAGGAAGGATTTGTCCCTTCCATTTATGGAAGTTGATATCTCGGCCCTTTGATTGAAATAGAACTGTCGCATTAAATTCCATGGCCATGGTGTGAACAACGAGTTTATTTCAGGTAGTCAAAGAACGACAGATCAAGCATATAGGTTTATGACACTGCCATGAAACCTGCTTGATGAGATATTGAGACAAAGGGATTAAATTACACAGTAAGCATTCGTATGAGGTGATACGTCAATGCGGCGTCAACTTCTTTCTCTTGGGTGCCTTGACCCATTGCTAGACAGTAATCTTGGACTTTAGGAAAGCCCGCCTAATGCCAATGAGAAAGAGGCCTAGAGGGTCACACACTAAGTGTATCCAAGTATCTCAAGTTGAATAAAGATTATTCCCGTACGTGGTTTAATAATTATTCAAGGAAGCCTAATTTGTTTTAAATGACGGAGGAAAAATAAAATAAAACAAGTACACGTCGTGTATTATTAAATGTACACGCCGTGTAGTTTTATTTTGGAAAGGAAATGAATAAATGAAAACAAGATATACACGCCGTGTACATTTAATGTACACTCCGTGTAGTTTTCAATGAAAAAAAAGTACACGCCGTGTATTTATTATTACACGTCGTGTAGTTTTTCCAGTCGGGATTTTGAGGATATAATATTGTTTTAAATGATATTTATTATAATCAGCATGGGTGCATGTCAAGGAATTATTTATTCGACATGGGGTTTTTAAATAAGAGTCAATGAAATAAATAAAACGCGTAACTCATTTATTTATTGTCATAACTCTATAACCCCACACACCCGATTATAAATATCCTCACAACCCCAACTCTTTTCTAAGAGACAAGAGAATCATTGTGCACAACATCTCTGGAGAATTATTTCAAGGCCGAAAGAACCTCTTCCTCCAAGAACGCTCTCAAGACTGAGAGAGATCCTCTTCCATCGGATCAAGATGATCTAAGGCGGACAACACAAGCAAAGGCTTCTCCACGCTAGCACCCTGAGAATCCTTTGGCGACGTCTAGAGATACGAGGTAAACGTGTGGATCACCGCTATAGGGAGTATACACTTGGCTTCTGCGACGCAACGATGGATCACATCGACAACGTGATCAAGAACATCAATTAAGAAAGAACACCCAAAAGGTATTTCTTTATAATTAATTAAATTAATTATAATCAACCTGTAACGATCCTTGTTTGTGGTTCCGGGACAAACCATCTTCTTTGTATTTTTCTGTGATTTGATCCGTGGAGACTGATGTTTATCGTCGTATTGATCCAGGATTGATCATTGCTAATGAAAAAAAGCCAAGTGGGCACATCCACCCATGCGATTCCGCTGCGCCTGGAACCTTCAATGACTACTTCATATAACTCTTGCATGAATGTAACTCTCATACGTTTCATTTTATGAAATAGTTCTTAAATGATAGCTTAGAAGGAATAATTCCATAAGATAGATATTATCATTACACTATCAGGATCAATCATTGTGTAAGAGCATATCGTACCATATAATTGAAAAAGGTAGTGTCATGAAATCTTATTCCATTCCTTACAATATACCTTAACTATACAATACGATTGAACCAATTGCATTACTTGCAAAAGGTATTTAGGGGATATATCCTTCAAATTTGATATATTCATTACTATAATCTTATATAGGTATTTGAACCTTTATATTTTTCATATTATGTGTTCATTGGAAGTGATTCTAAAATTAAGAGATAGTAAGCCTCTGCGGTTTGCAGTGAATCATTACATAAATCTTTGGAAAAATAGTGAGTATAGTTTTATTGTGTGCTAAAACAGTGGGATGTAAATTTCATCAATTAGCTACCCATAGTGGGAGTGAAGAAAATTAAATATGATACATTATTTGTATGTGTTCCATGATTTATTACCACCGCTGTTGTTTTTGGTTAGTTTTTTATGTCGTGACCTTTTCTTACTAACAAAAGAACAAGATCTTATACAAGAAATGTGTGAGAGGCTAGACTTAATAATTGAGAGTAAAATATGAAAATAAAATAACCCCATAAAAGGGAAGTGAACTCATATACATTTCTCCTATCATATAGGGTGTTCACATATTATACAGGTTTTACTGCACTCGCTTTCATTTATACTGAGTGTATGATGACCATGAAAAATCAACACCAATTAACAATAAATAGATTACCAACACCACATAAAAAATAAACATAGTACATAAACTACAAATAATCCTAATATAGATGACAAATGTAATATGTAATCTCATAAACCAATCACCACCTCCTTAACTATTCTTAAAGATATAGTCCTACATGACTGAATAAAAATACATTATAACCATGATATAATCAACCATAATAATAAATTTTAAGAATACAAACCTACTCAATAAAATCAAGTTAGGACTATCCCCTCATAATTCTTCACATTTCACCCACAAAATAAAAATGTCAGTGGTTTCAAACACACATCATACTCAAAAAAATAGGGAACATACAAAAAAAACCCTTAGATAATTGAGATTTATAATTAAAATTGTAGATGATATCAATAATTATTAAGTAGTACCAAGGCCTATGTATACACTATCGAACACACATGAAAAGATCATTGAGTTTGAAAGGTTTATTTTCACGGATTCATGTAAGAAATCAGATCAGGCTAGATTAAATCTTTCCTTAGGAAAGGAAACAACAAAAAGATTTAATGTGTGAAATTTTGAAGAATTAACAACATTTTTTACCGTTTTTGTATGGGATGCTAGTGATAATTAGGCTTGGAGGTGGGGTATGAAATCTCATCTTATTGTAGCTTCTTCTTCCCACCCTTATTCTAAAATTCCTTTCGTAGAGCCATATCCATGTATATATTCTCCAACCAATTTTATCTACTCTTCCTCACCTCCATCTCCCTATATGAACCACTCATCATCCTCTCAATGTTCTTTGGAATGTTCCTGCAAACACATGCATTACTGTCCCTCAAATATTTTGACTGCAATTCTTTAGCCTCCTTCATGGATTCAACATAGTATATATGATTGTTCCTTGATTGTTTATCAAGAGAGTGTAGCATGGTAGTAAGCTTCTCAATTTTATTCTTTTCACTTTGAATTTTCTATAGTACATATCCCATTTCATGGGTCTTCATCAGTAAGATTTATTCATGAGTTGACTGAATAGGATGGATATCTAGTACATGGACACCATTAACTATTTTTGTCCTGCTCATTTTGATATAGAACTCATCAGGGTTCTTAAATTCTTCTTTCCGCTTAAGTATTCAAAGAGTTTTTGTTTTTTATGGAAATATTTTTCACGGACAACATAGTCTTGATGATTTTCAATAAGCACAAACTTTTTCCATGATTTCGGTTGAGATTTCTCCTTGCAAGCTCGCTTGCTAATCATGTTCTTTAAAGAAGAAATGATTCAAGATATATCAATCCCCAACAGGTCACTTGTAAGGAATTTAAAAGAAATTCAAAAAACTGATATTTTCAACCTTTAGTATAATACAATAGGTAATCATCTAGGATATCAAGATATGGAAGGAAGAATCTACATCACCTTGCAGTGGGTTTGAGATTGAATATTTGAGGTAGAATCCAATGGTGGTTAGCAATGTGCGTCATATAACTAGTGGTGATTAGGGTCGGTCGAGAAAATATGATTGCCCATGAACACCCTTCAAAAAGTTTCCCTTTAATTTAAAAAATTAAAAATAGAAAATCAAAATATATAAATAATAACGACTAGTATATAAATAATAAAATAACATAAATAAATGAAATTGAAATAATGATCACACCTGATGCATTCTAGGGGGAGAGGAATTCTAGGATTTTTTCACCCCTTTTCCACTCAACCGAGTAATAGCTGAGATCAAATCGGATATTTTGGACTATAAAAGATGTCGATCTTGCATGGTGGGAACTCATGCATGAAAATTGGATGTCGATGATGGCGCTGGCGATGGAGAAGTATGGAGCGATGAAGAAGGATGTCGAGCTTACCTAGTGGGAGCCCGTGTGTGCAAAAATGGTGACGATGATGGATCTAGCGGTGGCGGAGATGGTGGATGAGTGGGATGAATAAAATAGTGACCCTAAACTAAGTAGTGAGTAGGAAAAGAGGTGTCCAAGGGAGGAGGAGAGGAGGCAACACGAAAGGGCTCTGTCGAGGGTGGGGTGTGTGTGAGTGAGAGAAGAGTTTGGATGGTTGTCCCCTTCTCATAAGTTTCCCTAGTCTGGGATTTTCATCATCTCAATTACAACATGAAATGTGAGTAAATTTGGACATAGGGATGGTGATGCGTGGAGGAGAAGTTGGTGGCATGATCTCCTCTATCCCACCTGGAATGTGAGTAAATTTGTTTTTTTAAATACCCTTCACATGATATTAAAATAAAACTCAAACTCATAAACATAAACTAAAAACAAAATATATAATAAATCATTAAAAATAAAGATATGTGAAAATATAAAACAAAAATAATAAATATACAAAAATAGTAATAAAACTAAATGTATAACAATAGTTAATAATTCGTTGTATATTTATAAATATATAATAATTACTAATAACTTTTTTAAATATATACATTTTTTATATTTATTCTATGTAAATAGATACATTAAAAATACTAATAATTTTTAAAAATAGTTATATATCAATTATTTATACATTCATTTACAAATACATGTATTTTTTCAATGTAAATTTTTAGTTAAAATGTGATTTTTCTTAATCAAATTTTCTATGTTTTTTTTATTTATAGGAAATTTGAACTATAAATTTTCATTCAAAAAATACATTGTATATTTATATTAATAAATATACGGTGTGTAAAAAATATTTAAAGAAAATTTTCTCTAAAAATTCATGTGGAAATTTGAACTGCAATTTTCTAGTGGAAATGTGCCGTGAATTTTTTCATTGCAAATGTGAGGTGAAATCTTAGAGTGTTTTTTATATATTAATATACTATGCATTCATACACATAAAATTTTTATTATAAATTCACACCGAAAAAATAAGTTGTATGTTTATAATATGGGTCGTATGATGTGTAGGTAAGCATGTAAATTCGACCTGACCTGGCCCAGATCGGGCTAGGCTGTTCTGGGCCTACCTTCTGAAAAGTCGAGCCATGTACTATTATTTAGGTCGGGCCGAATAGCCCCATGAGTCGCCCAAAGCTCGACCTCAGGCTGACCTAAGGTGGGTTGGGGGGCATGTGTGCCGGTTGGGTGAGGGGTTGAACAACATCAGGTAGAGAAACTCAGTGTGGCTGGGAAAAAAATAAAATAAAAAACAAATCATTGGATCATATATTGTATTGTATAAAAATAATAAAAAATGCTTTAAAATTTTTATAAATAGTAATTAAAACATATATTATATATTATGTTTTAAGAAAATAAATAGGTAAAAGTCTTACTATAAAATAAATAAAATAAATACTTTTAAAAAATTGTATTTAAAAAACAAATCTATAAAACATTTTCCTTACTATATAAATGTGATAAAAAGTTTTTTGAAATTTTAATAAGAAATAATCACAACATAAAACATTTTTTATATTTCAAATAATCAATTAAATAATTATTTTATCCTAATATATATATATATTAAATTAGAAATATTAAAATAATTAATTGAAAATTAAAGAAATTTGTATAAGTTAATTACTTTGAAAAAAAATATTTCTAAAAGTTAATGAATAATATTTAAAACACAATACATATATACTGTGTCAAAAAACTAATATTAACATATAATAAAAAATGATTTAATTTTTTTATAAATAGTAATTAAAACATATATTATATATTTTATCATAAAAAAATAAATAGGTAAAAGTTTTACTATAAAATAAATAAACTAAATACTTTAAATAAATTTTTAAAATAAGAAACAAATCTATAAAACACCCGTCTTATTATATAAATGTGATAAAAAGTATTTTTAAATTTTAATAAGAAAGTATCACGAGATAAACATTTTTCATGTTTAAAAAAATTAATTATTTAATTGTTTTTTTCTTAATATATATATATATATATATATAATAATAAAAAATATGAAAATAATTAATTGAAAAATAAAGAAATCTGTATCGGTTAATTACTTTGAAAAAAAGATAAAATGTTTCTAAAAGTTAATAAATAATATTTAAAACACAACATATATACTGCACTGAAAATATTAATACCAACATAAAATATTTTCAAAAAATAAAATCTATATGAACTCAAAACTATTAAATATTAAACATGTATATTTCTCTTGAAAAAGTATAATTACTTATAAACAAAGGCTTGGATCAGAAATCTGAGGCTTCTGTTTAACTCAGATCATGAGATTTACCCTAGGCGTGACATAATCTTTGTCAATGTCAAACATTTGACTAAAATCCATCGCAGGCGTAAATAAGAAAATTAATCAATTAATTAATTAATTTTACTATATTTACACAACAACATATTTTTCCTCTATAAATACACAGTTATGAGGAGATCTCAGGGTTGTCTGCTTAACCTTGGAGACCTAGAGGACCATTGGAGGAGAGAATTCTTGGCAAAAGACATCAGATCAGATCGATATCAAGGATCATTGCACCATCAGAGTTTGAGGATCCCAACAACGATAATGACATAGATTAATTCTTCCTCAGCGATCGATCCATATCAAGGTAGTACATTTGTTTTATGTGGATTTTTCCCATTTGATTATTCCTACGATGAAAGTGAAATAATTAACTAACAAATTGATTCATGGATCAAGCGTATTGTGGGTAAATGTTAGATTTATCTAGGAATGGGGGTTTCTAATGTTTATTATGTTATATATCTTCATTCTTCATACTTAAAACAACGTATCGAGGCCAACATGAACATTGGATGAGGTCTGTTCCTTACATCTATGTTTTGTGCATTTCTTTCCTCATTCTTCATTTATCACAGGTAATTATTTTGGCATGCGATTTGATAAATACCAAAAAATAAATTGTTGTGCACCAATTTATTTGTGCAACAGATTGATATCGCAAATATGGGTTTGAATTGATGATGGGATCGTCCTACTATGATAGATCGAGATACTACGACTTTGGTTTGGGTGTGCAGTACCAACGAGGTGTGAAGGTGGTGGTTCCTGAGCACCAGATACTATTGGAATCTAGCCAATGATGATAAAGGAGGTTTGGTCAACCTCAGATCCATGAAGAATGGAACATTCCACAATGAAATCAAAGGGATTTCAGCTGCATAGTAAGATGCGTGAATAATCCCACTGGTTCTATGAAAAACCCAACTGCACAGCATGTAGTCCTATGTACACACACCATGTAGTCACTTTTTATGTGGTGCTAGGGTTTTGGCGCAAAGATAAGTATCACATTTCAGGTGACTTGATTCACACTTCATGTGACCCTTGCTGACCAGATCGACATGTATAGGGGGTACACCCCCAAGAAGTCAGGTGACGTTACACGCCGTGTGGGCATGGCCACACGACGTGTATGTTGGTTCTAGGCACAATGAAAGTGTGTGATGGGTCATGCCCAACTTTGATTTTTGTCATGATTGATGATCAATCCAATATTCATAAAATGATAAACATTATGATCTATAGAATTGAATCAAATAAAACAGACAAGGAATAGAATGTTGGAATGAGAGAGAGGATCATCACATATTATTTATAATTAATATAATAAATTAAATAATTATCTTTTTGGAATTCTTTATTCATTGATGGATTAGATAATAGATCTACATTATACCATCTTTGTTTTTTAGGAGTCAAGAGTAGATTCCCTCTAGCGGTGATCCACATGTGTTCTACAAATCTTCGAATGTCACCACAGAAATCTCTGGGTACTGGCACAACAGATCCTATTACTTGCGTTGTATGCCTTTGATCGCCTCGAGAACTGCTTATGAAGTGTTCTTCTTGATCTATCTTGACTTTAGAGTGGGAGGTGGAGGAAGATTGCTCTTCGTTCTTAGGAGCATTCTTAGAGAAGGAAGATCTCTAAGGTTTGAGAGGATTATCTAAATCCATTGTGCACAACCAAAACTACTGAATTGGCTATAAGAGAAAATAATATAATTAGGTTTATATATCGCTAGAGTTAGGAATAAATAAATACACAAGTGCCCTTTATTATTTATTTAATCCATGTGGAACCCCATATCAAATAATAATAATAATAATAATAATAATAATATTTCTCTATATGCATTTAACTTGAAAATTAAATTAAATATTATTTAATCAAATGATATTCAATGTTTATTATTTTTCACCTGACCATTAAACTCAGTCTGCCATTCCTTCAAGATATTTATAGGGCCTTGAATAATGAAAATTTATTTATTAAATAAATATCACCATATTATTTCCAATAAATAAATAAATATTATATTCACTAAATTAAAAATAATTATTTATTAAATATTCTTCTCACATTATATTCTCTTAAATAACTGGTGACAAAATATATGCGATCAAGCAAACATGAATAATTATTAAACCATGTACGAGAATAATATTTATTCAACTTTTTAAATAATAAATAATAATAATAATAATTATCTAAGATTTTGGATACACTTAGTGTGTGGCCCTCTAGGCCTCTTTCTCAGTGACATTAGGCGAAATAGCCTAAAGTCCAAGGTTAGCATCTAGAAACACTCCAGGACACCCATAAAGACCCCAATGACAAAATACCTCATACAGATGATTATTGCGTAATATAATCCCTTTATCACAATATCTCTAATCAAACAGGTTGCATGATGGTGCCATCAACATATGTGCTCAATATCTCTTTCTTTATCTTCCCAGAAATTGAACTTCCCTATAGAATACAATGGCCATGGATTTATTTAGGCCATATCATTTAAATTAAAGGTCCTGATATATTAACTTATGTTATAGAATAAAAGGGACACATCTTTTCTCACATTATTTATTAATACAATATTACTCGTGATACACTCGATGTATCCCATCTCGCCGCGAACATCTGTCGTTATGGTTTTCATCAATACATCAAAGTACATGACTCATAATACTCATTAATAATAAGTTTAAAGTCTAAGGATCAATACACACATCTGCAGATTGGAACATCCAAGGACACATATAAATGCAGATTTCTTACCAGTGGGTGTCGTTCTTATAATATCATACACTAGATAGTACCAAGGGCGTAAACCATGAGAAGGTGCCTCAAAGTCATATGATTCTCCAACCCTAATAGATTGTATCATTTATGTCCCTAAAATGATTTCATCTGGCTATAGAACATATATTTAAGAATAGTGTTGTAACACTTCTAGGTTCTCATCATAGCGGGGAACTGCTATGAAATTTTAGCATGAAAACTACTCTTAGGACATTATCACATAACATGTTACAGAGAAGAACAATCACGGTGTGATAATAAGTTTGTTAATATTCAAAACTATGAATACATGTTATCATAAAGTACACAAAAGTTGGTTCTAGGGCACCAACTCTAAGAGAATCCCACTTGCACTAGATCCAACTACTAACAACCTTCAGTTCTCTAGCTCTCACATGATACTCATGCTTCTGCTGAGATAGGACTTTAGTCAAGTGGTCCACCATGTTCTCTTCTGTGGATAATCTGCTTACTGCAACTTCACCCTTTTGATAAAAATACCTCAAGAGGTGATACTTCTAGAGTATATTCTTTTTATATTGGTGTAACCTTGACACTTTTTCAAGATCCACCACTACAGTATTATCACAATATAATGTGATAGGGTCTTTACTGCTAGGTATGACATCAAGCTCTTGGAAAAATTTATGTATCCAAATGGATTCCTTAGCTACATCAGAATCCAATATATACCACTACGGCAAAAAAGGCATTTAGCGGCGGTTTTTTTTTCGTTTCGCGGCGGTTTAAACCGCCGCTAAATGATTTACCGACAGTTTTTTTGTTATTTTTTTTAATTTTTTTAATTTTTAATTTTATATATATATATATATATATATATATATTTATATTTTTCGTATTTATTTATATATTTATTTATATATTTATTTATATTTTTCGTATTTATTTATATATTTATTTATATTTTTCGTATTTATTTATATATTTATTTATATATTTATTTATATTTTTCGTATTTATTTATATATTTATTTATATATTTAGTTATATTTTTCGTATTTATTTATATATTTATTTATATTTATATTTTTTGTATTTATTTATATATTTATTTCATATTTATTTTATTTATTTATTTATTTATTTATTTTATTTTATTTTTATTTGTTTATTTATTTTATTTATTTATTTTTCGTATTTATTTTATTTTATTTTATTTTATTTATTTATTTTATTTATTTAATTTCGTATTTATTATTTATTTTTTTATTTTATTTCGTATTTATTTTATTTATTTATTTATTTCGTATTATTTTATTTACTTTATTTATCCATGCATGCACATCCCATGCACATGCACATGCACAAGCATACACATGCAATATAAAGAAATTCTGCGTTTGGTGAGATTTGAACCCCTACCTCTTGTATATTTTCCAAAGACTTTACCACTCCACCAAGCTCGCCATGTGGTTAATAAACAGAATTTAATATACTTATATATATTAATTGAAAAAACAAATAATACATAAATAATAGATATAAACTCAATAATAATAAATAATAAATAATAAATAATAAATAATAAATAATAAATAATAAATAAGGAATAATAAATATAAATAATAAATAATAAATAAATATAAATAATAAATAATAAATAATAAAAAATAAATAATAACTAATAAATAATAACTAATAAATAAATATAAATAATAAATAATAAATAATAAATAATAAATAATAAATAATAAATAATAAATAATAAATAATAAATAATAAATAATAAATAATAAATAATAAATAATAAATAATAAATAATAAATAATAAATAATAAATAATAAATAATAAATAATAAATAATAACTAATAAATAATAAATAATAAATAATAAATAAATATAAATAATAAATAATAAATAGAAAATAATAAATAGAAAATAATAAATAATAAATAAATATAAATAATAAATAATAAATAATAAATAAATATAAATAATAAATAATAAATAAATAATAAATAATAAATAAATATAAATAATAAATAATAAATAATAAATAATAAATAAATAATAAATAATAAATAAATATAAATAATAAATAATAAATAAATATAAATAATAAATAATAAATAATAAATAAATATAAATAATAAATAATAAATAATAAATAATAACTAATAAATAATAACTAATAAATAAATATAATTAATAAATAATAAATAATAAATAATAAATAATAAATAATAAATAATAAATAATAAATAATAAATAATAAATAATAAATAATAAATAATAAATAATAAATAATAAATAATAAATAATAAATAATAAATAATAAATAATAAATAATAAGTAATAAATAATAAATAATAAGTAATAAATAATAAATAAATATAAATAATAAATAATAAATAATAAATATAAAATAATAAATAATAAATAAATATAAATAATAAATAAATAACAAATAATAAATAATAAATAATAAATTAATATAAATAATAAATAATAAATAATAAATAAATATAAATAATAGATAATAAATAAATATAAATAATAAATAATAAATAAATATAAATAATAAATAATAAATAATAAATAATAAATAATAAATAAATATAAATAATAAATAATAAATAAATATAGATAATAAATAATAAATAAATATAAATAATAAATAATAAATAATAAATAATAAATAATAAATAATAAATAATAAATAAATATAAATAATAAATAAATATAAATAATAAATAAATATAAATAATAAATAATAAATAAATATAAATAATAAATAATAAATAAATAATAAATAAATATAAATAATAAATAATAAATAATAAATAAATATAAATAATAAATGATAAATAAATATAAATAATAAATAATAAATAATAAATAAATATAAATAATAAATAATAAATAATAAATAATAACTAATAAATAATAACTAATAAATAAATATAAATAATAAATAATAAATAATAAATAATAAATAAATATAAATAATAAATAATAAATAAAAAATAAAAAATAAAAAATAAAAAATAAATATAAATAATAAATAATAAATAATAAATAAATATAAATAATAAATAATAAATAAATATAAATAATAAATAATAAATAATAAATAATAAATAAATATAAATAATAAATAATGAATAAATATAAATAATAAATAATAAATAATAAATAATAAATAAATATAAATAATAAATAAATATAAATAATAAATAAATATAAATAATAAATAATAAATAAATATAAATAATAAATAATAAATAAATATAAATAATAAATAAATATAAACAATAAATAATAAATAATAAATAATAAATAATAAATAATAAATAATAAATAAATATAAATAATAAATAATAAATAAATATAAATAATAAATAATAAATAATAAATAAATAGAAATAATAAATAAATATAAATAAATATAAATAATAAATAATAAATAATAAATAATAAATAATAAATAATAAATAATAAATAATAACTAATAAATAAATATAAATAATAAATAATAAATAATAAATAATAAATAATAAATAATAAATAACCAATTAAAAATAATAGATAATAAATAAATTAAAGTATATTATAAATAATAAATAATAAATAATAAAGGAAACACATGAAAAAGTATGAAAAGACGTGATAAGGGATGAAAAATCATGAAAACGCATGAAAAAGGATGGAGAGACATATGAAGAATGATGCATTAGAAAAAATGAGAACGCATGAAAACTCGTAACAACTCTGGAAAACTCCTTAATAATTCAACATAATCATCATAATAACCTATAAAAAACCATTGATAAAGATAACAAGTCATGGAAACCCAAATAAACAGTAATAAATGGAGCTACCGTTAAAACCCGTCAAAACGGTCATAAAGAGACAAAAACATTGGACTCACATTAACGAAGATAACTTATGATCCAAGAGTCCGTTTTAGATCTGCGACCTGTCAAATCAAAGATCCTGAAATGCTCTTCAACCTGAAAGGTGAAAGAGTCCGAATGGACAGACGGATCAGAAGTTATGACCATTTAAAAAAAGCTGACGGAGAACGGGTGCTAGAAACGAGGCATTGAAAAACATAACAAACCCGATACCCACTAAAAAGGCCATAACATATGATCTAGGAGTGCATGTGGGCGCCGCGACCAGTCAAACTGAAGCTCATGGAACGAGCTATTATCTGGCAGGTGGAGGAGACCGAACTGACACGCGGATCGAAAGTTAGGTCTGTTTGAAGACAAGTTCGACGGGACACCGGTGACGGAAACGGGGTTTTGGAGGCCTTCAGATGAGTTTTTGAGGTCGAAAACATGACAAAAGCTTTCTTATGTTGAATTGGTGCGTAGCTCTCTTCGCTGGCTTCGATTTGATATGTGGTAGAGCCCAAACAGACACCCGAAGCGAAAGTTATGGCTGTTTGAAGTTAGAGAACTTTTTTTAACTTTTTTATAACTCTAATATCTTCCACACCTTAGACCATCTCACGGTTTTGATTATATGTGCCTTTAGATCTCTTCATGATCTTTGATTTGACTGGTCGTGGCACTTCAACAGACGCCCGGATCAAAAGTTATGGTCATTTTAGTGATTTCGGGGTTTCTCGCGTTTTTTTTATTTTTTTCATTTCATTTCGCGGCGGTTTTTTAAAAAACCGCCGCTAATCCTCGAATAAATATAAAAAAAAAATAAAAAAAATTTAAAAAAAAATAATTTTTTTTTGCCGTTTAGCGGCGGTTCTTAAAACCGCCGTGAAATAGCGGCCCGAAAACGTGTTTCGCGGCGGTTTTAAAAACCGCCGCGAAAAAACCGCCGCTAAACGACGATTTTCTTGTAGTGTACTCAGACTCTACTATAGAATTGGCAATAACTGCCTGCTTTAAACTCTTCCATATCACAACTCCTCCACTGAGATATAAAACATATTCTGATCACAACTTCAGATCATTTTGATCTGTCTAAAAACTAGCATCAGCATAACCCCTGATGACTAGCTCCTCATATTCTCCATACACCAGGAACATATCCTTAGTTCTTCTTAGATACTTAAGGATAACCCTAACAACAAACCAATATTGTTCTCTTAGATCAACTTGATATCTTCCTACCATGTTCAATGTATAGGAAATATCAATTCTAGTACATAACATGGAAGACATGATTGATCCTATCACCGAAGCGTATGAGATATTACTTATTCTCTATTTCTCATCTTGTGTGTGAGGACACATTTTCTTAGAAAGATGTAAACCATGTGACACTGGAACAAATCCCCTCTTGGAGTGTTCCATACTAAATCTCTTTAGTATCTGGTCAATATATATACTTTGACTTAGTCCAAGAAGCCTCTTGGATCTATCACAAATGATCTTGATCCCTAGAATATAGGATATTTCACCTAAGTTCTTCATGGAGAAACACTTGTTTAACCAGTCCTTAACAAACTGTAAGAATGGTATGTCATTTCCAATAAGTAATATGTCATCAAAATATACTACTAGTATAATGACCGCATTCCCAATAAACCTCTTGTAAATACATGACTCACATTCATTCTTAATGAAACCAAATTCTTTTATAGATTCATAGAATCGAATTTTCCATGACCTAAATGCATTATTCAATCTATAAATGGATCTCTGCAACTTGAAAATGATTTTTGAATTACCTAAAGTCACAAAACCTTCTGGTTGTGTCATATAGATATCTTCCTAAAGGTTCCCATTAAGGAATAAAATTTTTAAATCAATCTTCCAAATATCATAGTCAAGGTAAAATGCTATAACAATTAGAATTTTGATAGATTTAAACATGGAAACTGGTGAAAATGTTTCATTGTTGTCAATTACTTGATGTTTTTTAAACCCTTTATCCACTATACTTGCTTTATAGGTATTTAATTTACCTTCCATGTCCAGTTACCTCTTGAATACCCATTCGAATCTAATGGGATTTACATCAAATGGAGCATCAACTAGAACCCAAACTTGGTTATGATACATGGAATCCATTTCAGAATTCATGGATTCTTTCCATATTATAGCTTCCGAGCCCTCTATTTCCTCTTTATAGGAGAGTGGTTCATTATTTTCAACCAATAACGAGTCACCATCTTCGATGAATAGAAAAACATATCTCTCTGTTTCTTTAACCTCTCTTATGCTCCTACATATTACTTGTGTTTCGAGAACTACTTCTTCTAGAGGGACCTATGAAATCTATTCCTATACCAACTCTTGTGTATATTGAGCATCAACTTCATCGAAGTCAACGATGCTCTCAATATCATTTTTTAGGATGTGATCCCTCTCAAGAAATATGGATTGTCTAGCAAAAATCACTTTCTTGTTTGAGGGGTTTTATAGGTAGTATCCCTTTGTTTCCTTAGTATACCCTATAAAGATACACTTTGTGCCCTGAGGTGCTAGTTTATTGCCTGATAAGGCCTTAAAAAATGTCTCACAACCCCATACACGTGTATGAAACAAAATAGGTTTCTTTCCACTCCATAAATCGAAGGGAATTCCATTTTTGCTTTAGTTAGTACTTAGTTTAATGTGTATGCCATAGTTTGTAATGAATGTCCCCAAAAGGATAATGGGAGATCTGCATGACTCATCATCGACCTTACCATGTATAACAAGGTACAATTCATCCTTTAACTAACACCATTCCCCTATGGTGTGTAAGTTAGAGTGAGTTGAGATAGAATTCCAAACTCTTGTAGAAATTCAATAAAATCTTGGTTAAGATATTCACCACCTTGATCCAATCGAAGATTCTTTATCTTCTTTCCAAGTTGATTCGCTACTTTATTCTTTAATTCTTTGAATTTCTCAAAGGACTTGGACTTATACCTCATCAAGTAGATATAGGAATATATAATCAATTCACCAATAAAAGTTATGAAGTAATAATATCCACCTCTATATTCTATTGGAAATGGTCCACACACATTAGTGTATACCAATAATAAAAGCTCTATAACCCTTTCAACCTATACTTAGAATGACGGTTTTGTCATTTTTTCTTGTAAACAAGCATGACATCTTTCAAGCGATTTTATCTCAGATGAGTCTAAATAACCACCTTGATAGAAATTTTTCAAATGCTTCTCATTTACATGACCAAGATGGTGATCCCATAGCTGGGTGTTATATAAGTTGTGTGAACATGATTCGTTATTAATTTCCAATACTTGTTTTTTTTAATTTAATACATAAAGACTATTATTTAAATGTGCCATACTATAACATATGTTGTCCTTATAAAAGATTTTTTTTATTTCAAAATTTGAAAATAAACCCATCTACATCTAGGAATGATACAAAAATTATGTTCTTGGTAATCATTGATATGTAATAACAATATTTTAAAACCAAAATCATTATCATTAGCAATGAAAGGTGGTAGTCACCAATGGCTAGATAATAAAACCTCTCACCATTATCATCTCTTAAATCCACCTCTCCTCTAGTAATCTTTCTAAATATAATTGGTTCCTACATTTGGATATAGATGTGAGCACCACAAGCTATATCTAATACCCAATGTGTAGATATTGAAAGATTACACTCGATAATGAATGAAACTTTAGCCTCCCCTTGATTCTGGGTGCAGTTCCTCTTCTAGTGGCCTGGATTGCCACATGAAAAACATACTGCATCCTTTTCCTTGCCCTACCTATGTATCTTCCTCTTCTTGGAAGGACATTTCTCATCTTTATACTTATTATGAGTCTTGGGCCCTTTTACCTTGTTCTTAATTTTCTTGTTCACTATAAGGACTATGGGTTTATCATGCTCCATGTCCTTATCCACTTAGCGGATGAAAGTAAGAAGTTCCAAAAGAATCTTCTCATTATTTCACATATTTTAATTAATAATAAAACTGGAGAAGGTCTTGAACAATGATGAAAGTATGAGATCTATACACAACTCATCCAGTAATTTAATCCATAAGATTTTTAAGCATTCAATGTAGCCAATGGGCTTGACTACATGAGGCACATCTTACACAAAATCTCAAAGCTTAGTTGTAAACAAAGAATTGGAAATCTCATACCTCTCTTGTCTCACCTTCTCTTGATAGAGATCCTAAAGGTAAGACATCATGATATATGCATCCATGTTTTTATGTAGCTTTAAAATACCATTGGTCATGGATGATAGAATGAATCACCGAATATCTGTAGAATCATCTAGATGTTTCTCATAGAGATACAACTATTTATCAATTTCCTTATTACTAGGTGCATCAAGAATAAGTTCTTCTAGCACATATAATTTTCTTTTAGAGAAAAGGATAACATGTAAGCACCTTTAACACTCTTGGAAATTTGTTTCGGTGAGAAGGTTATCCTTATCAAGTATGCTTCAAAACGATATGTTTGAAGTCATTTTAATTATATCTCTACAAATAAGATGAGAATAATTTTAGTAATTTAATTTATAAAATTTAGACAAATAAATAAATATTATATTTATTAGTCTCTCACTATTTTATTGAAACCCAATAGCCCTCACCATTGTATTTATAATATCATATTAGTTGGACATTATAGCGGTAAGGATCCATATTCCCCTTCTCATTACCCCAACTTTGGTTGGTCAAGAAACTTGAATGGTCTCAAGTAGGCATTCCAAATGCTAACCGCATTAACTCATAGTTCTTTGATCTATTGAGTGGACTCCCCTATCCCGAAATCCTTAAATTGGATTTCCTCATCCCTTACCTCTTAGTTACACTAAGTCCTTCTTTTTAAGTCAACTCTTGATGTGAACTAAGTTAAGTCAACCCAAAACTTCAAGTTAGAATTCCCCAATAATTGAAATTACCCCAACTTTGGCTGGTCAAACACTTTGAACTATACTTCAATTTTAACTGAAGTAGTAGGAGTCTATACCAACTTAATATATATTATTGAGGGATTTTATCTTTTATGCGTAAATTTCTAGTTATTATCTTTATCACTTGCTTATTAATATTAAGTGGAATTACTTAAGTGATTAACCATGTCTTATATAATATTTATGCATAAGCCAATTTATTTTAGTTCTATCTTATATTCTTTTTAATTTCATTAATTTATGTAATCATGAAAAAACATATATAATTAAATAACCATGAAATATGAAATAAATAAAATAATAAAGCAGTATGATCACGAGATTTTACTAATGGTTAGTTTATCTAGCAGTTGATAAACTAATTGTTAAACTAGGGAAAAACACCTTGAACCAATTAAGGTTCATGTTATATCTTTCCACCTATCCACTCATGTATCTCTCTTGAATTGGTTTCAACTCAGCTCCAAACTTGAATAGCCTCCACCATCTTGAGAGCTCCATCCATTATATTTTATTTTACTCACATGCTAGTGAGGGGAACATGGTTTACACAAATGAATCCATGGGCACACATTCCCTTACATAATAAGAGAGAAGGAATGCAATAAAAAAATTTAATTTAATAAATTAAATGAAACCAATCACATACAAAGGTCTGGTCTATGCTCACGATCATCCACATGCATGAAAAAAATTACACATTTAATAAAACTAGCACTCAATTCTTAATCATTATTCTTTAAGATAAATTGTTCTTGAATCAATTAATTATCATATTTAATTAATACATCACTACTGGAATGGGAGGCTTTCCCCACGCTTCTGGACACCCTTTACCAACGGTTCTAGTGAATCGTTGGTAAAGGGGTGTTCAACCTACCCTTTCCCAATGGTTCTAGTGAACCGTTGGGAAAGGGTACCCCTTTAACAATGGTTCACTAGAACCGTTGGGAAAGGGTGGTTTTTAAAAACCATTGGTAAAGTTTTACCCCAAATACACTCGGCCGATCCTCTCCCCCATTAGCAAGATAGGAACCTAAATCTGCAGCGCTCCTCTCGCGACTTCCCCCATCCGAACTGGTGAAACTCTATCCGAATCATCTCAAATCAGGTATTTTATTCTTTATACACATAAAATATTTAAGTGATACCTTGTTTTTATTGTTATTCATCTAATATTTTAGTTTTAAGTTTTGATTTTTTTGTGTATATCATTTTTTTTTGTGTTTTGATTTAATCTAGACTTTCTCCATTCCAATCCATTTAATTAATTACATCTTTAACCCTCCATCGAAGAAGAAACATCTCAAATTCATTGCGGTTGGATTCCAGATTTTCTAAGTATGTGTTTTTATGCTTTTTCTTCATCTTGTAATTAATTATTACTTGGAAATTTATTTATATGTGTTTATTAATTTTTAGAAAAGTTTCTATGAATGTTTTCCTTAAAATTCCTTGTGAAATATTATTTAACCCTATTATCATTGAATTAAACAAGTCATGAATTTGATGACTATAATTTTGACATCTTTCAAGTATTTATGAATTATTCAATTCCATGACTGTTTAGATTTATTTTCAAATAATATTTAAAGAATGAATTGGTGAAATTGAGTCTTTGTCTCGAGTTTTTATTCAAATAATAAAATAAATTTATTTTCATGAAATGAGTTGACCTATTTAATGTTTTCTAAGTAGTTTCAAATGATTTAATTTGTGAAATGACAATAAACCCTCTTGGAATGATTTTTTTTGAAATGAGATTTCTTTGGTAAATTTAAATTAGATATTTATTTATGTGGAAATAGGTTGTAATCCCATGTTTTGAATTAATATTGATAATTTTTAATTATAAACCATCCTTTAATGCCTTTGGGATGTTTTGAAATAAACGATTTTTTAAAGGCTTGTTTAGAATTACATGTTAGTTTTTGGAAGGAAGTTGGTATAGATAACCTTTCTAAATATTGAATTAAATAAGGGGTTTTGAATTGAATTGAAGATTTTTTACCACTCAGTTGGAACTTTATGAAGATCCTCAATTGTAATAATTCATTAATGTAACTTTCTCAATTCTTGTAATTAAAATTGATGGATATTGAAAATGGGATTATTCACATCGATGGAGATTGGGGTGAGATTGAGATATGATTTGAGGTCTGAATAATATGATTGATATTGATAAGGATCCTCATTGTGATCCTCATAACTTCATTATATTACTCACCTCTTTTGACTAGTCATGGTGACTTAGATAGTTAGATGGGAAAATCTAGATTTATGATTCACTAGTGGAATCCACTACTGGAAATCTGGTTTTTCCCAACGCTCCTATACCAACGGTTCATCAAGGAGGCCTTTACCAATGGTTTCATAAAACTGTTGGTAAAGGTAGACATAGGTGATTTAAAATGGATTTCGAAAGATATTTTAGAAATGATTTAATCTTGAGAAAAGTGTTTTATTAAAATGATAATTTTTTTAATAAGGATTGTGTAATGTAATTTGTTATAGTACACTTGTTATGTGACTATGTTTAGTATTTAGTAACACATGGGATAAATGGTGCGTGAGAATGTGTTGTGAAAGATATTCCATGGTTGGTTCATGATTATATTTACATTTTGAGCCTATTAATGAGTTGTTTTAAAGATATTTTGAGATATTTACCTTATGTTTATTGGTGAAAACTAGGAGCTGTAGAGGTGGTTCATGATTAATACATATAATTACTACTAAACATGTGGATAAACCATACATAATATTGAATTATTGCAATGTTTTATGTTTTTAGTCCTTTTTTATTTGGAGTTTATTTTGATGCTGATGTTTCTTATTGATACCTATGATGGGAATTTATTTTAATTTCTAAATCGGCTGAGACTCCCCCACCATGCACAGTGTATGCAACCTCTACCCTTATTTAATCATTCTGTTTACACAGCCTATGAAACCTCTACCCTCATTTAATCAGTGAACTCAAGTGATTAATTCAAGCCTTTATTCTCACTGGCATGTAAGAAATTGAATGATATAAACCCATCTCACATTATTTCTTACCTTAGATAGTGTCCAACATATGAAATACGAGATTTTATATTCATCAGTTAACTAGGATCATATATTAAATTTCCCCCAAGATGACTATACTAATATAACCTTAGGGTCAATTAAATATGGTTCTCATTGTACGTTGTATATTATGTGTCCTTCTTGGACAATACTCACTTTTATGAGGGTGGGGTGCTTTTCACTATCCTTGCTGGTATGTGTAGACATCCATAAAAATGTTAGATAAGTCACAAGTTTAATTCAGTAATGTTGTTATCATTGACATACTTTATTTTTAATCTCAAATTTAAAAATAAATGTTTTTGACTATACTTTATGAAATTAAATCTTTTTACAAGCCATGAACAACCTATTAGTGTAGAAGCCTAAAATTTATTCACCCATGGGGTGCACTTGACTTGGGGAAGTAATTGGGTAATGAAAGGTATGACCATAGAGGTGCCAATAATGAGTTATTGAACATGAGTGAATGATTTGGGATGCCTATAACACATAATGGTACCTAAGGCATGTGCCTCTTATAGACCTAATGAAAATGAATATAAATAAATTTTAATTTAATTTATGAGTACTTGTTCTTTACATTATTTTAATAGTTCACTACATCGACTAGAAACTTTTTCCTTTATCGTTTACTTAAATGTATTTTCTATTAAAGTTCAATCCTATTGAATTGTTTACGAAAAAATGACTTATATAAATTCTTTTTACAGAATGGACAGAAGTTAGATTTATGAAACTGATCGAATCTCAAGCGATTTTCAAAACAATTTGGAGAGCTTTATAGATTTTTCATTTCAAAATGCTTCAGATAGTTGTCGCATACACTTCCCATGTTCCAATTGTGTTGGTAGACCTTAGTTGAGCCGTGAAGAAGTTATCTACCACATAACCAAATATGGTTTTCAAGCAAACTACTTTGTGTGGTATCACAATGGGGAGAAAATGAAATATCAAATTGGTGATGATCGAAATTAAAGGACTGGAATGGAGAATTTGTTAGATGATCGGTTTCCATTTATTCGTCATCATGAAAAAGAAAGGATTTCGACTCAAGAAGACTTCGATATGAGGACAGATGATGCATCTAGTGAAAATGATGATATTGATAGGGTGAAAAAATTGAATTATTCTGCCATGACTCCAGTATATCGACAATGCGATAAAATGAAAAAGCTGGAATTTTTAATCCGATTGTTTCATGGGAAAACTATGTATGAGATTTCTAATACAGCAATCAATTACATTCTTATCCTCTTGAAGGATTTACTTCCAGATGATGTAGATATTCTCTCAAACCACTATATAGAATGAAAGTTAGTTGAGGAACTTGGATTTTCAAGAAACAAAATTCATGCTTGCCTGAAAGATTGCAGTTTATTCTGGGAGGAAACCACTGAACAAAATGATTGTATAAAATGTGGCACATCCTGCTGGAAGTCAAAATCTAATGGAACACCATCCCACATTCCATAGAAAGTAATGTGACACTTTCCATTGATCCCCAGACTCCAGAATCTTTTTATGTCTGATGACATATCAATAAAAATGAGATGGCATGATATCGAGAGAAAGAAGACTAATGATGAGTTGGTTCATCCTACAGATGGATTTTCATGGTATAGATTTGATTCTCGACATCCTTATTTTGTAGCTAATGTGCGTAATGTGAGTCTGGGTCTTTCATGCGATGGTTTTAATCAGTTTGGGCAGATTCTTACTTCGCACAACACATGGCCAGTTTTTATACACATTTATAATCTTCCCCCATGGTTGTGTATGAAAAAACCTTTCAATTTCATGAGTATACTAATATCTGGTCCTTCTGATCCCGACATTGATATTGATGTATACATGAAACCTTTAATAAAAGAGTTGAAACTTCTTTGGGATGTGGGTGTGCGCACATACGATGCATGTTCAAAAGACATATTTCAGATGCGTGCTGCGCTTATGTAGATGATCAATGATTTTACGGCTTATGCAATGATGTCTAGATGGAGCATGAAGGGAAAACTGTCATGTCCAGTTTGTATGAAGAATACATGATCCAGAAGACTAAAACATCACTGTAGTTTCAGTTTTATGGGACATCGACAATTCTTACCAAAGGATCATCCATATAGGATGAATCGTCGAAGATTTGATAATACCATAGAGACCGATGATCCACCTCAACATATGTCTGGAACTGATGTGCTTAATGAATTAAAAGATTTCAGTTTTTCATTCGGGAAGGGTCAAATGAAATCTGGAAAGAGAAAGAATGTTTCCACTGAAACCTGTTACAATTGGAGGAAGAGGAGTATCTTTTTTAATTTTCCTTATTGGTCAACCAATTTGTTATGTCATTGCTTAGACGTAATTCATATTGAAAATAATATATTTGAAATATTGCTTTCGGTTCTTCTAAATGTCAAGGGGAAGACAAAAGATGATTTACGATCTTGGCGTGACTTGGTGGATTGGGGCATCAGACTAGAATTGTATCCTGTGTGTATCAGTGAAAATAAATGGAAACTTCCATGTGCTTCTTATGTGATGACACCTATGAAAAAAAAAACAATTTTTGGAAGTATTAGAGACTATTAGAGTTCCTGATGGCTATTCAAGCAACATATCTAAACGGGTCAACAGAAGAGAGTTGAAGCTAAAATCTTTTAAGACTCATGATTATCATGTTCTACTGCATGAGTTGCTTCCAATAGTAATCTGTCAACTTTTTTCCAATAATATAAGGGTGAATATTATTTGGTTGTTCCATTTTTTTAGAGATCTTTGTTCTAAGAAGTTTTCCAAGCATTTCTTGCAAAAAATGTTGACAGATGCCCCATTAATTTTGTGCGAATTGGAGAAAATATTTTCTCTATCATTTTTCACATGCATGCTGCATCTGGCTATCCATATTCCCACTGAAATACTTCTTAGAGGACTTGTTTCTTTACTTTGGATGTATCAAACTAAAAGAAATATGTACACATTAAAGTCTTATGTCCAAAATAGGAATCATCCTGAAGGTTCTATCGTGAACGGTTACTTGGCTCAAGAATGTATGGATTTCTGCTCAATGTATTTGTCTGATATTACTACAAGAATGAACAGACCAATGAGAAATGAAGAAGAACAATATGAGAAAATTGAACCCAGTTTTCCATCACTTACTCAAACAGGAGGAATTCCTGGATCATATACATTGAAGACATTCAGCCATGAATAACGGGAGATGGCACATCGCACAGTTTTGTTCAACTGTGATTTGTTCGATGACTATATCAGGTAACTAAATTGAATATTTATATCTTACATATATATCTGTTAAAATATTTATATTTTTTTATCTATAGGGAACATAAAACAATGATAAATAGAAAGCATCATTCTTTATCTTTGAGAAGGAGAGAGACTTTGCATAGCAAAGAGTTTTCTGCTTGGTTAAAATTAAAGGTAAAAATATTACTGTTTAAAATAATTATATCAATATTTAATTAAGTTTAATAGTCATTTATATTGTAGGTATTGATTTTTTCTGCTGACTTTGTCTCTGAGGAAATAATAGCTTTGGCTTTTGGTCCTAATACTGTGGTTCGTGACTGTAAATCAATTGTTATCAATGGGTACAAATTTATTGTCACCGAACGAGCAAAGAACATGAGAACCAAACATGATGGTGTTATGGTTACTTCCACAATAGATTGTTATTCTAGTGCATCAGATATTAGACTGCGATTTGAAAATGTGGGTTATTATGGAGTCTTTGAGAAAATAATAATATTGGATTATTACTCTCATGGATGAGTCACAATGATGAAATGCCATTGGTTTGATTCGATGAAGATACAGGGCACATTTATTGATGATTGTGGATTTCAAGTAATTAATATGACTCGCACTCTTACTACCGAAGAACCATATGTGTTGGAATAAATGGCTAAACAAGTTTTTTATGTCAAAGACTAACTTTGATCTGAATTTGGTGTTATAGTTGAAGTAATTCTAAGACATATTTTTAATGATGGTGATGATGGAATTGACACTGTCCCTAGTGCCATTGGAACCAATCCATTTATTTCTTTTGATGACTCCAATAGCTCAATTGTCAGAGTTGATCGTGAACCTGAAGCTGTGGTTGAAAATATATAGAATCATTCATCCATGTTCTCAATTCTTTTGGTTTACCTCGAGTTGGGTTATTAAGGTTGGTAATATTCAAATTGATTTAGTATTGATCACAAATATGTTTTATCTGACTTGACCATTATGTGAATTTTCAATGTTTATTGGTTGTATTTTTATTTGAATTGCATTTTCTAATTTGGAATTGAACTGTATTCAAACCTAGTCAAACAATATTTCTAACTTGGTGAACATTACAACTTTTATGATTTATTAAATCCATTCAATCTCTTTTAAAACAATTGATAGCTAAATTACCAATGAACCCACCTATTCCCTGATATATTTAGTTTTTTGGGTAACACATTAGTTTCCTTTTTCTAATTAATTACATATTTGTTTTCAAAAGCAGGAAATGATGCCAATTGAAGAGAGACGAAGGAAAAAAATGATGGAGAACAATCGTCGAATGTCGGAGATGGGATTTCCACCATTAGTGTCTGTAGTGAGTACTTTATTTCAAATATATATATTTAAAGAATATATAATGTCATGTGATTAATTTTTTTGTAAACATTTTTGTAGGATCCACCTATACGTCAACAGTTATTTGACGAGGAGCCTTGTACTGGTCCTAGTACTCAGGCTGGTGGTATGAGGAGGGTTCGTACCAGAGGTGGATGAGTAGCTTCGTGTACCCGACTAGACCCTGCCCATCCCATTGACATGTCATCCTTCCCACATTATGATCCCGGTGTGTCGTTAGGGACACATGAGATATTTAGGCCTCCCATGTTTTCTCCACCTTTTGCATCTTCTGGCCCATCTTTTTCACATCCCATGATGATTCCCACTCCCCGGCCAGAATCCAGTCATACAGCTGTATCATCTTCTTTTCCTTCTACTTATATCTCTCTGAGCTTCTATATTCAATCTTCTTCGACTCTTGTTCTACCATAGGGTGTTCCATCAGTTTCTGTGGATCCAGCGACGCTCAACGATCAGACTAGCGTGGGTATATATATAGAACCCTAACAAATTTTTATACCAATATTTATTTTCATTATAACATGTTTTGATAAAATATTTGTTTTTATTTCATGACAGATACATCTACTGACAGGAGGCAGGGGCGGGGGCATACACGCATGCGTGTGGTGCGGAACTGCCACACATAGGTAATGGTGAATTACAATGAAGACAATCAAATGGTTGAGAAAACAGGGAAGCAATGTCAGAGTTTTTTGGCGACGCTTTCCAAATACTCCAACATCATTCCCGTCAGCATGCTATCATGGAGATAGTTTCCACATGAGGTCAAGGATAGAGCCTGGACAGAGATATGGGTAAAAAAATCTATTGTATTTAATGCCATGAGATATTTTTGTATTTATATGAATTAATATTTTGGTGTCAGCTTTGATTTAATTTTCCTGATGGTGAGGGTGCACGACCAGCACGTCTGAAGGATTTAGGTGAGATTTGGAGAGCCTACAAGCATGAGTTGTATATTGGCTGGCGTGCTAGAGTTGGAACTGAGTTAGAGGCGGTACCAGTTGTGGATTATTGTCCTATAGAGCAGTATCGACAGATGATTACCCATTGTACGACTACTCAATTTAAGGTATTAATTACATTTGAGGTATTTAAATAATAACTTTCATATTTTTCATTAATATTATACTTTTCATTATCGAATTTTATTTAGCAATCATCTGGAAAAAATAAAAAAAACATTGATGCAAAAAAATACCTCCACACACTGGGACGTACTACAATGCCAGATCATGAGAGGAAGCTGGTATGACAATTGTTTATAAGTTTTATTTACGACTTACATTTTCTTTTGTTTTCTCAATTATTTAATTTTTTTCTAAATTTTTCATATAACTTTAGTTTTCAATGTCATTGTAGAGGCAACAATAGAATATTGAAGGACGTGTGCCTCGAGCAAAACTGTTTTGCTTGAGTAGACGGAAAAAGGATGGAAGTGCCGTCAACGAACTGACTCAACAGCAGGTTGTAAGTTTTAATATGTTAATTTTATATTTTAATATATATTTTGTAACTTAATAATATATTTATATTTGTAACAGGCAGCTTTAGAGGCCCTTGATTCCCAAGAACCAGACAATTTTGGGCCAACTGATCACTTACATCAGGTGTTGGGAGAGGAGAATTCTACCAGAGTACGCTGCCGACCTAGGATAACCCCAAAAAAGTATTGGCCCTCATCAGGTATGAGTTGTAGTGCCACCGAGCTGCAGAAAGTTAAGGAACATGTAGAACAGGATGACAAAATGTCCATAGATATGGCAGAACAGTCTGCTAGGGAAAACAGTTCATTTATGAAATTTATTGAATTTCCACATCCAACACTTCCACCAGAGGCCAGCCCAGCTTTTGATGAATATATGTCATCGATACGTTCTACATATGGTGCACCAGGTGGAAGTTCTAGTGGTGGTCAAGACGATGTCCATCCTGATGATGATGATGGCGAAGAGTTTGATGCGGAAGAGGAGGGAGAGGAGGAGGGCGAGGAGGAGGAGGAGGGTGAGGCGGAGGGCGAGGGCGAGGAGGAGGGCATTTAGGAGGGCGAGGATGATGATGGGGACGAGGATGAGGGTGATTACGATGGTGATGATGGTGATGGTCATGTGGGACAAATTGATCCGTTACATTTTTGACTAATATTACTGAGATTTGATGTTTAATCTATTCTAGTTGTTGGTTTTATCTAGGCCCGTAGTATAGTATTGGAGTTGAGTTATTTTTATATATTGTCTGTTTTCATGGATGTTGATGTATTTTAGTGGTTGCGGTTTATCTTGAGCATGTTTATAGAGTTTTGTGTGTTTGGGAACTCCCTGAATAGCCCCCCTCCTTCCTGAACCCTAGATAACCCCCACCATCCTCCTTGGACCCCAAACAGCCCCCCAGACAGCCCCCGGGACAACCCCCCGGATAGCCCCCCACCCTCCTCCTTGGACCCCAGACAACCCCCTGTACAACCCCCTGTACATCCCCCCACCCTCCTCCTTGGACCCCAGACAGCCCCCCAAACACCCCCCGGACAGCCCCCCGCACAACCCCCACCCTCCTCCTTGGTCCCCGAATAGCCCCCCAGACACAACTATCCATGGGTCATATGTGACATTTACAAGTCAACTCCGGCTCAATCCAAGGCGCGATGTGGCCGACACCATTCGAAGTGTCTCACTTTTGTTTGAAATGGATAACATTTTAAGTGAAAAGTACAACTGACATACGAAAAACCGACCAAATGCATTCATATTCCATTGAAACTTTAGAGAAACGATCCATGAGTCATATGTGATGTGTACGAGTCAACCCAGCCTCAATCTGAGGTGCGGTGTGGCTAGTATTACTCTAACTATGTCTCTTTTGTTTAAAATGGATGGGATTTTAAGTGAAAAGAACAAATGACATACGGAAAACCAACCAAACACATTCATATTCTGTTGATACTTTATCACAATGATCCATGGGTCATATGTGACATGTATGAGTCAACCCCAGCTCAATATGAGGCGCGGTGTGGCCATCACCATTTGAAGTGTATCACTTTTGTTTGAAATGGATAACATTTTAAGTGAAAAGTACAACTAACATACAAAAAACTGACCAAACACATTCGGATTGTGTTGATACTTTAGGAAAATGATCCTTGGGTCAATTGTGACGTGTACGAGTCAACCCCACCTCAATCTGAGGCCCAGTGTGGCCGGTACCACTCAAAGTGTCTCAGGTTTATTTGAAATGGACAACATTTAAGTGAAAATAACAATTAGCATACAGAAAACTGACCAAATGCATTTGTATCATGTTGATACTTTAGAATAATGATCCATGGGTCATATGTGACGTGTACGAGTCAACCCATCCTCAATCTGAGGTACAGTGTTGTAGGTACCACTCAAAGTGTCTTTCTTTTGTTTAAAATGAACATCATTTTAAGTGAAAACAGCAACTGACATACGGAAAACCGACCAAACGCATTCATAATGTGTTGATGATTTAGGAAAACATTCCATGAGTCATTTGTGACGTGTAAGAGTCAACCCCATTTCAATCCAAGATGTGGTGTGGCCGACACCACTCAAAGTGTCTCTTTTTAGTTTAAAATGGACTTCATGTTAAGTGAAAACAACAACTGACATACGAAAAACCAACTAAACGCATTTGGATTCTGTTGAAACTTTAGTAAAATGTTACATGAGTCATTTTTGATGCGTACTAGTGAACCCTTCCTCAATTTGAGGCCTGGTGTGTCCGGCACCACTCAAAGTGTCTCAGGTTTATTTGAAATGGACAACATTTTAAGTAAAAATAACAACTAGCATAAGGAAAACTGACCAAACGCATTAGTATTGTGTTGATACTTTATAACAACAATCTATGGGTCATATGTGACGTTTAAGAGTCAACCCCACCTCAATCCGAGGCACGGTGTTGCCGGCACCACTCAAAATGTCTTTATTTTGTTTAAAATGGACACAATTTTAAGTGAAAACAACAACTGACATACGAAAAACCAGCCAAACGCATTTGGAATGTGTTTATGCTTTAGGAAAACAATGCATGAGTCATATGTGAACTGTAAGAGTCAACCCCATCTCAATCCAAGATGCGGTGTGGCCAGCACCACTCAAAGTGTCTCTCTTTAGTTTAAAATGGACTTCATGTTAAGTGAAAACAATAACTGACATACGGAAAACTGACCAAACACATTTGGATTCTATTGAAACTTTAGGAAAATGATCCATGGGTCATATGTGACATGTAAAAGTTAACCACACCTCAATCCGAGTTGTAGTGTGGCCGAAACCACCCAAAGTGTCTCTTATGTTTAAAATGGACAATATTTTAAGTACATACAGAAAACCGACCAAACAGATTCTGATTGTGTTGATACTTTATCACAACTATACATGGGTCATATGTGATGTGTATGAGTCAATCCCACATCAATACGAGGTGTGGTGTGTCCGTCACCATTCAAAGTGTCTCTCTTTTGTTTAAAATGGACTTAATTTTAAGTGAAAACAACAACTGACATACGGAAAACTGACCAAACGCATTCATAATGTGTTGTTTCTTTAGGAAAACAATCCATGGGTCATATGTGCCATGTAAAATTCAACTCCGACTCAATCCTAGGTGCAGTGTGGCCGACACCACTAAAAGTGTCTCTCTTTTATTTCAAAAGGACATCATTTTAAGTGAAAACAACAACTGACATACGGAAAACCGACCAAACGCATTCGGATTCTATTGAAAATTTAGGTAAATGATTCATGAGTCATATGTGATGTGTACGAGTCAACTAGGCCTAAATCCGATGTGCGGTGTGGCTGGTATCACTTTAACTGTGTCTCTTTTGTTTAAAATGGATGAGATTTTAAGTGAAAAGAACAACTGACATACGGAAAACCAACCAAACGCATTCGGATTCTGTTGATAATTTATTAAAACGATACATGGGTCATATGTGATGTGTAAGAGTCAACCCCGACTCAATAAGAGGTGCAATGTGGCCGGCAGCATTCGAAGTGTCTCACTTTTGTTTGAAACAGATAACATTTTAAGTGAAAAGTACAACTGACATATGAAAAATTGACCAAATGAATTTGGATTGTGTTGATACTTTAGTACAATTATCCTTGGGTAAATTTTGACATGTACGAGTCAACCTTGCCTCAATCCGAGGCCTAGTGTGGCCGGAACCACTCAAAGTGTCTCAGGTTTATTTGAAATGGACAACATTTTAAGTGAAAATAACAACTAGCATAGGGAAAACCGGCCAAATGAATTCAGATTGTGTTGATACTTTAGAACAAAAATCCATGGGTCATATGTGATGTGTAAAATTCAACCCTGCCTCAATACGAGGCACGGTGTTGCCAGCACCACTCAAAGTGTCTTTCTTTTGTTTAAAATGAACATAATTTTAAGTGAAAACAACAACTGACATACGGAAAACCGACCAAACGCATTTGGAATGTGTTTATGATTTAGGAAAATGTTCCATGAGTCATTTGTGACATGTAAGATTCAAACCCATCTCAATCTAAGATGCGGTGTGGCCGACACGACTCAAAGTGTCTCTTTTTAGTTTAAAATGGACTTCATGTTAAGTGAAAACAACAACTGACATACGAAAAACTGACCAAACACATTTGGATTCTATTGAAACTTTATGAAAACGTTCCATGAGTCATTTGTGACGTGTAAGAGTCAACCCCGCCTCAATCCGAGGCCCGGTGTGTCCGTAACCACTCAAAGTGTCTCAGGTTTATTTGAAATGGACAACATTTTAAGTAAAAATAACAACTAGCATACAAAAAACCGACCAAACGAATTCAGATTGTGTTGATACTTTAGCACAATGATCCTTGGGTCATATGTGACGTTTAAAAGTCAAACCCACCTCAATCCGAGGAACGGTGTTGCTGGCACCACTCAAAGCGTCTTTCTTTTGTTTAAAATGAACATCATTTTAAGTGAAAACAACAACTGACATATAGAAAACTGACCAAACACATTTTGAATGTGTTGATGCTTTAGGAAAATGTTACATGAGTCATTTTTGATGTGTACGATTCAACCCCATCTCAATCCAAGATGCGGTGTGGCCGATACCACTCAAAGTTTCTCTTTTTAGTTTAAAATGGACTTCATGTTAAGTGAAAACAACAAATGACATACGGAAAACTGACCAAACGCATTTGGATTCTGTTGAAACTTTAGGAAAATGTTACATGAGTCATTTTTGACATGTATGAGTCAACCCCGCCTCAATCCGAGGCCCAGTGTGGCCAAAAACACTCAAAGTGTCTCTTATGTTTAAAATGGACAACATTTTAAGTACATACGGAAAACCGACCGAACGGATTCTGATTTTGTTGATACTTTAGCACAATGATCCATGGGTCATATTTGACGTGTAAGAGTCAAATCCTCCTCAATATGAGGCACGGTGTGTCCGGAACCATTCAAAGTGTCTCTCTTTTGTTTAAAATGGACTTAATTTTAAGTGAAAACAACAACTGACATACGGAAAACTGACCAAACGCATTTAGAATGTGTTGTTTCTTTAGGAAAATGATCCATGGGTCATATTTTCCATGTATGAGTCAACCCCAGCTCAATCCGAGGTGCGGTGTGGGCAGCACCACTAAAAGTGCCTCTCTTTTGTTTCAAAAGGACACCATTTTAAGTGAAAACAACAACTGACATATGGAAAACCAACCAAATGCATTAGGATTATGTTGAAAATTTAGGGAAACGATCCATGAGTCATATGTGATGTGTAAGAGTAAACCTAAACCCAATTAGAGGCGTGGTGTGGCTGGTAGCACTCTAACTGTGTCTCTTTTGTTTAAAATGGATGGGATTTTAAGTGAAAAGAACAACTGACATACAAAAAACCAACCAAACGCATTCAGATTCTATTGATACTTTATCAAAACGATCCATGGGTCATATGTGATGTTTAAGAGTCAACCGCGTCTCAATCCAAGACGCGGTGTGACCGGTGCCATTTGAAGTGTCTCACTTTTGTTTGAAATGGATAACATTTTAAGTGAAAAGTACAACTAACATACGGAAAACCAACCAAAGGCATTTGAATTGTGTTGATACTTTATGAAAATTATCCTTGGGTCAATTGTGAAGTATAAAAGTCAACCCTGACTCAATCCGAGACCCGGTGTGGCCGGCACCACTCAAAGTGTCTCAGGTTTATTTGAAATGGACAACATTTTAAGTGAAAATAACAATTAGCATACAGAAAACTGACCAAACGCAATATAATTGTGTTGATAATTTATCACAACGATCCATGAGTCATATGTGATGTATAAAAGTCAACCCCACCTCAATCCTAGGCATGGTGTTGTTGGCACCACTCAAAGTGTATTTCTTTTGTTTAAAATGAACATCATTTTAAGTGAAAACAACAACTGACATACGAAAAACCAACCAAATGAATACAAAATGTGTTTATGATTTAGGAAAATGTTCCATGATTCATTTGTGACTTTTATGAGTCAACCCCGTCTCAATCCAAGATGCGGTGTGGCCGACACCACTCAAAGTGTCTCTTTTTAGTTTAAAATGGACTTCATGTTAAGTGAAAACAACAACTGACAATCGGAAAACTGACCAAACACATTCGTATTCTCTTGAAAGTTTAGTAAAATGTTCCATGAATCATTTGTGACGTGTAAAAGTCAACATCAACTCAATTTGAGGCCCGGTGTGGCCGGCACCACTCAAAGTGTCTTAGGTTTTTTTTGAAATGGACAACATTTTAAGTAAAAATAACAACTAGCATACAGAAAACCGACTAAACGCATTAGGATTGTGTTGATACTTTAGCACAATGATCCATGGGTCATATGTAACATGTAAGAGTCAATATAGCCTCAATCCGAGGCACAGTGTTTCCAGCACCGCTCAAAGTGTCTTTCTTTTGTTTAAAATGAACATCATTTTAAGTGAAAACAACAACTGTCATACAAAAAACTGACCAAACACATTCGAAATGTGTTTATGCTTTATTAAAACGTTCCACGAGTCATTTTTGAAGTTTATGAGTCAACCCCATCTCAATCCAAGATGTGGTGTGGCCGAAACCACTCAAAGTGTCTCTTTTTAGTTTAAAATGGACTTCATGTTAAGTGAAAACAACAACAGACATAGGGAAAACCGACCAAACACATCTGGATTCTGTTGAAACTTTAGGAAAATGTTCCATGAGTCATTTTTGATGTGTAAAAGTCAACCCCACCTCAATCAAAGGCCCAGTGTGGCCGACACCACTCAAAGTATCTCAGGTTTATTTGAAATGGACAACGTTTTAAGTAAAAATAACAACTAGCATACGTAAAACTAACCAAATGCATTAGGATTGTGTTGATACTTTAGAAAAACTATAAATGGGTCATATTTGACGTGTACAAATCAACCCAAACTCAATACATGGCACGGTGTTGCCAGCACCACTCAAAGTATCTTTCTTTTATTTAAAATGGACATAATTTTAAGTGAAAACAACATCTGACATACGGAAAACCAACCAAACGTATTTGGAATGTGTTGATTCTTTAGGAAAATTATGAATGAGTCATATGTGACATGTTCGAGTCAACCCCGTCTCAATACAAGATGCAGTGTGGCCGACACCACTCAAAGTGTCTCTCTTTAGTTTAAAATGGACTTCATGTTAAGTGAAAACAACAACTAACATATGAAAAACCGACCAAACGCATTCGGATTCTATTTAAAATTTAGGAAAACGATCCATGGGTCATATGTGATGTGTAAGAAACAACCTCTCCTCAATCTGAGTCGCAGTGTGGTCGGAATCACCCAAAGTGTCTCTTATGTTTAAAATGGACAACATTTTAAGTACATACGGAAAACCAACAAAATGGATCTAATTGTGTTGATACTTTAGAAAAATGATCCATGAGTCATATGTGATGTGTACGAGTCAACTCTTCCTCAATACGAGGCGCGGTGTGGCCGGCACCACTCAAAGTGTCTCTCTTTTGTTTAAAATGGACTTAATTTTAAGTGAAAACAACAACTGACATACAAAAAACCGACCAAACACATTCATAATGTATTGTTTCTTTAGGAAAACGATCCATGAGTCATATGTGATGTGTATGAGTCAACCCCACCCCAATACGAGACCCAGTGTGGCCGGCACCACTAAAAGTGTCTCTCTTTTGTTTCAAAAGGACATCATTTTAAGTGAAAACAACAACTGACATACGGAAAACCGACCAAACACATTCGGATTCTGTTGAAACTTTAGGGAAATGATCCATGAGTCATTTTTTACATGTATGAGTCAACACCACCTCAATCAGAGGCCCGGTGTGGCCGACACCACTCAAAGTGTCTCAGGTTTATTTGAAATGGACAACATTTTAAGTGAAAACAACTACTGACATACAGAAAACCAACCAAATGCATTAGGATTCTGTTGAAACATTAGGAAATTGATCCATGGGTCATATGTGACGTTCACATGTCAACCTAGCCTCAATTCGAAGCACAGAGTGGCCGACACCACTCGAAGTGTCTCTCTATAGTTTAAAATGGACTTCATTTTAATTGAAAACAACAACTGACATATGGTAAACCGACCAAACACATTCAGATTCTATTGAAACTTTAAGAAAATGATCCATGGGTCATATTTGATGTGTAAGAGTCAACCAAACCTCAATCCGAGTCACAGTGTGGCCGAGATCACTCTAAGTGTCTCTTTTTTTTAAAATGGACAACATTTTAAGTACATACAGAAAACTGACCAAACAGATTCTGATTGTGTTGATACTTTATCACAATGATACATGTGTCATATATAACGTGCATGAGTCAACCTTTCCTCAATATGAGGCAGGGTGCGGCCGATATCACTCCAAATGTATGTATTCTGTTTAAAATGGATATCATTTCTAGAAAAAACACATTTAAATGTGTATGTTTAAATGAATTATGTATGTTTATAATTAAGTTATGAATTATGATTTAATTCTGTATGTGTATAGTTCCAGATGAATTATATATTAAATGTGTATGAATTTGTTATGTATATGTATGTGTTAGTTGGTTATTGCAGATACATTAATCAGAGAGGAGTTTGGAGAATTACCTGAATGGATGGACACCCTGCCAGTGTTGTGCAAATTACAGGCTACTGTGCAATTTGCACAGAATAGCCTATGCCAACAGTTTCAAAACGTTGGAATAGGGTTCATTGAAAAGTTTTTACCAACGGTTCAAAGGAAACCGTTGGTAAAAATACATTCCCAACGGTTTTTAAAACCGTTGGGAACCATGGGAAAATATTTGTTTTGCCAAATGTTCAGGGGAAACCATTGGGAAAAACTTTTCCCAACGGTTCCCAAAATCATTGGGATAGGCTAATTTTTCTAACCTATCCCAATGGTTCTATGTAAACCGTTGGGAAAAGATATCCCAACAGGTTACTTACCAACGGTTCACAGAACCATTAGTATAAGGTATACCAACGGTTCTATGGCCTTTCCCAGTGGTTCAGAACTGTTGGTAAATCATCCTTTTCCAGCAGTGCATTGTTTTATCTTAATTCTCATCCAAATTTCCTTGATATTATCATCCATTATAATTTTAAACAAATTAAATAAATTTATTTAAAATTAATTATGTATATAAATGTACATTTGAGTTAACACGGTGAATACCCATTCGAATCTACCCAACATGTATTATACTCATTTACTATTTAATCTTTTGATATATGGCATACATGATTTATCACGTAATTTCATGAAATTAACTATAAAATTAATGATTATACAAATTACATGATTTTTCGGTCATGTGTTATGCTTTAATGCACATAGAGTAACAACTATAATACGACTCATACATGATATACATGATATACGACTCGCTGTGTATCTGGGGAACATACCTAGGGAATAGACATGTAAACCATGCCTAGAAAATTTGAAGTACATGATGTGTATAAGAGACTACACATCATGTGTTCTTTGAGTTACAGAGTCACCAGTCAAGTAGGCTGTGTATGGTAATACATGGCCCGTATGTGACTCAAAGGGAGTACACACCATGTACATGGGATACACAGTGTGTACTCCAACTGACCATGCACCACCCTGTCCTGGTCAACATGAAATGTAAGAAATAAATACACGATGTGTCATCAATGCACACAGTTTGAATTATTTTCTAAATTAATTCATGATGCATTGAACACAAGTACACAATGTGTAATTTTGGTTACACGGTGTGTACTCTGGTTACACGGTCTATACTCCTATGTTGTCTAGACAAAATCCTTGGAACCTTTTGATGAGTTCTTCAATTTTATTTCATTCATAAAATTAATCATATTGATTAGATCTATGATAAATGAAGGAAGAATAAGCAGATCTCAAAATTCAGATTAAAAGAATGATTAAACTTGAATTGAAAACTTAATCCCAAATATGTAAATCAATCAATGATATTTAAATAATTATAAATAATTATGTGACTAATATGATACCACTTGTAGGTTTTAGGCGTAATGGAAGCATGTGATGGGTCATGCCCAACTTTGATTTTTTTCATGATCGACGATCAATTAGAGATTTACATGATGATAAAAATTGTGATATATGGAATTGAATCAAAGAAAATAAACAAGGGATAGAACACCAGAACCAGAGAGAGGACCATCACATAATATTTATAATTAATTTAATTAATTAAAGAATTACCTTATTGGAATTATTTCTTCTTTGATGGATCTGACAATAGATATGAATTGTACCATCGTTGCATTGTAGGAATCAAGAGCAGATTCACTCTAGCGGTGATCCACATGTGTTCCACAAATCTCTAAACATTTCCGCTGGAATCTCCAGTTTCTAGCATGATAGATCTTATCGCTTGCATCATCCACCTTTGACCACCTCAAGAACCACTTCCAAAGCATTCTCATTGATCTCTATTGACTTGAGAGTGGGAGGTGGAGGAAGATCACTCTTCGTTATTAGGAGCATTCTTGGAGAAGGGATCTCTATATGGTTTGAGATAATTCTCAAAATCCGTTGTACACAACCAAAACAAATGAATTGGCTCTCAGAAAAAAATAATATAATTGGGTTTATATATTGGTAGGGTTAGGAATAAATAACTGAACAAGTTCCCTCTATTATTTATTTAATCCCTGTAGAAACCCATGATAAATAATAATAATAATATTTCTTGATAGTCACTTAACTTGTGAATTAAATTAAATAGTATTCAATCAAATAATATTCAATATTTATTATTTATCACCAGAACATTAAACTCAGTCCACCATTCCTCCAAAATATTTATCGATTCTTGAATAATGACTATTTATTTATTGAATAATCATCACTACATTATTCACAAATAAGTAAATAAATATTATATTCACTAAATAACAAATAAATATTTTTTAAATATTCTGCACACATTATATTCTCTTGAATAACTGGTGAAGGAATATATTCAATCAAGAAAACATGAATAATTATTAAACCACATGCATGATTAATATTTATTCAACTTTTTAAATAAATAATAATAATATTATTATTTAACTGAGATAATGGACACACTTAGTGTGTGACCCTATAGGCCTCTTTCTCAGTGGCATTAGGTGAAGCAGCCTAAAGTCCAAAGTTAGCATCTAGAAATACGCCAAGGCACCCATAGAGAAATAAGTTAATTACACAACAACATAATAACTCATACATATACTTACTATGTAATATAATCCCTTTATCACAATATCTCTAATCAAGTAGGTTGCATGTCAGGGACATCAACTTATGTGTTCGATGTCTCTTTCTTTGACTTCTCAAAAATTGAACCTGATTATAGAATACCATGGCCATGTATTTATTTAGGATATATCATTTATATCAAAGGGCTTGAGATATAAACTTCCATTAAAGAACAGAAGGTACAAATACTTTCTCACATTATTCATTAATGTAATATTACTTGTGATGCACCCAACATATTCTACCCCACCATGAACATCTATCATCATAGTTTTTGTCAATACATCAAAGTACGAGACTCATAATACTAATTAATAATAATATTAAAGTCTAAGGATCAATGCATGTCACGAACCAACCCAGGTCGACCCTAAAATGGTCACGCGACATGGCCTGAAGGGTGTTCCCAATCCCCATGGGCTGGAAACTAGTTCTAGGAATCAATATTAAAACATTGGGAATGATTTTTCCCATGAACAAAAGATAATTAAATAAAAGTTAAACTAAATGAGAAAAATAAACATAGATAAAATAAATGAACTGCTACACATACCTCAATGTGACCTCATAGGTTACCCTCAAACACAGAATCATGTTCGCTCCAAGAACGATCCAGAATTGGAAAAACCTAAAACTGAAAAGATAAATTAGGAGGTGAGCTTTAAATTTTAGTTGGAAAACACCACAGAATACATGCAATCCCTTTCCTAACACAATCCATTAAAACCACTTTGAAAATACAATTAAAAAAATAGATTTTTTATCATGTTGGTAAAAAAATATACCTTTCCTTTTTTAAATAAACACACACAACACTTTTCCATTTTAAAAAATAAGTTTAACATTTTAAAAACCAAATCCATAAAAAAGGGGATACCGAGATATGTAAGAAATAAATAAACAGAGCTACTGAAAATAATCTAGCAGATGATGAAAATAGACTAGCAGTGTAAACCAAAAACCCAGTGCATAGAAACACCAATAAGAAAACATAGATAATAACCATGGGTGATCCTAAACATCCTTAGAAGACCTTTGGATGTACTTGGTTCAGAACCACCTACCGACGTATGGTGAATCCCCTAAGTCAATAACCACTAGCCACCCTAAACTGACTAATCCAATGACACATCCCACCTGTCCTATCTACAATCCAAGGGGTACCAACATGTCTAATCAGGGCTGGTTCGAAACCGTCACTCGATCCCCTAAAAGACACCCAAGAACCCATGGTAATAGTAAATAGTGTAAGTTGGAGACCCTCGCATGCATGACTCACCTTACTTGCTGCCACCGTACTTACCTACCCCAAACAAGGATATCACCTATATGATAAACCATAAAGGGAAATCATAGATAGGTGTTCCCATTATAAATATATACATACACATATAACATCAAATAAGGTTCCAATCGGTCTGTCGCACATATAATGCCATAAATCATTTTTTAAAAACATTTCAATGTTCCGATCAGACATTACCCTTTTAAAAACACATTCCATTTTCAAACACAATATAAAGTTTTAATCGGGCCATCAGTTATTTTATACATTTAAAACTTTTATTTGAAAACATGAGTGTTTCAAACTAGGCCTTTAGCTTTACATAACCCAATGAATTTACTAAAAAAATTTACAAAATATTTCCAAAATAACACCAAATACCACTTTTGTATTTACGATGCCAAATAGACCCTTACTTTACGAGGCTAAATGATTTTACCAAAAATATTTACAAACTCTTTCCAAAGAAACATCAAATTCTACCTCATATTTGAAATGACAAACAATCATTTTTCACAAACATTCATCAAGACATGCTTCAAGTCCAACCAGCCCAAACCATTTTTAAGATTTCATCTAAAACCATTTTTGGAAATCACATGAGGGATCCAACCAACCATCACTTCATGCAAACATTTAAATAATTTCTTCAAAAACACGTAAGTTTCCAAATGAGCCATTAACATTACAAACCCAAATATATTTACCAAAACGTTTCTTAACCATTTCCTAAAATAATTTAAAATACCACTTTCACCCAAACATTCCTTAATATCCAAACACACACCAAAACCACTAATAAATGTTTAAAAACCAAAAAAACCTTTCCAAAACCTTTTAAAAGCCCAATTAAACAAATAATGTACCATACATTTAAAACCGATCTTGAAACCATGCCTAATACAAAGAAAACCTTAAAAAAACAATTGTCATTTTAATGAAACACCTCATGTACACCACTATATAGCATATATCCATAAAACCTTGGAAAAACACTTCCACCAATTTTTTCCATCATAAAAACTTCGCACAAACCAAAGTAAATACACAATCACATTTTCATATTGATTAAAAATACAAAAGGGTTGAAAATCATGTTTAACAATTTAAAAATAACACCCAAGCATCATTTGGTGTGCAACTATATAGTCATGACAAATAATTGCTTCAAAAATTATTTTAAAATAAATTTATCAATTCTAAAACATCATAATAATCTAGGAAATGGTATCATAAACACACGATTCATAAAAAAAATTATCTAAAAGAATTCAACAATCAACAGAGTGCTTCACAAAGGAAATATGAAAATTCACCCACCTCAAACACGTGCGAATGCGATGAAATTTTTGGGTATGAAAGAGTAGGGACTCTAGGATGATCCAAATTTTGTAGATCAAAATAAAAACAAGGCAAACACAAACCCAAAACATTAGGGTTTGTCCAAGGGATAAAACCCCTAAAAATTGACAGAAAAATGCACTTGAGAAGGAGAACACCAATGAGGGAGGAGGCGGCTACTAGAGATGGCGCTAGTGAGAGAGGAGGTACGACTAGAGGAGGGATGCGCGCTAAAGAGGTTGGTCGAAGGTAGGGGAAGCACCAATAGGTTAGGCAGGGATAAAGAAGGAGGCGCTGACGGTTCATGCTGCATAGGGGAGGGAGGTCCGGCTGGGGCTCGGCGCAAGGAGGAGGTCTGACCGCTAGTGGAGGGGAGGTTTTCAGCACAAGGGGGAGCAACGCTATAGGTCGCATAGGGAAGGGGGTAGTGGGGGGGGGGGGGTCGGGTCACGCCGCACAAAGGGAGAAGGGGGGTCAACCCCTCTAGGGTTCCTCTATAAAAAATGAAAAACAAACAAACAATAATAATAATAATGATAATAACAATTTAATAATAATAATATTATTATTATTAATAAAAATTTAATAATAATATTATTATTAATAAAAATTTAATAATAATAATATTATTATCTACAACATTATTATTATTATTATTAAGGTTTAAACAGTTATAAAATTTATTTATTTTAAGTATCAGGCAGTCGCACGATCACCTAGGCCAACTGCACGATTACTGCTAACTGTGCGATGCCTGTGCACTAACTCAAAACCTACCAAAATTAACAAACCTAAAAAAATTTAAACCAGCGCTCAACCCAAACCTCTATGAGAGTATACAAGGCCAAGAAATAATAAAATTAAATAATTTCAAAGTTTGGGGTGTGACAATACACACGTCCTTAGATAGGAACATCCAATGACACATATAAATTTGAATTTACTACTGGCAGGTCTCATTCTCATAATATCCTACACTGGATATTACCAAGGGTGTACACTATAAGAAGGAGCCTCAATGTCCTATGAGTCTCCATCCCTGATAGCCTGTATCATTTGTGTCCCTCAAATGATATCATCCGACTATAATGTATTTAATAATAGTGTCGTAGCACTTCCGAGTTCTCATCATAGTGGAGAACTTATATAAAATTTTAGTGAAAAAGATATTATTGAGACATTATCACATACCATGTTATGCAGAAGAAAAATCATAGTGTGATAATAAGTTTTTTAATATTCAAAAACTATGAATACATGTTATCATAAAGTATACATAAGTTGGTTTTAGAGAACCAACTCCAACAGTATACACCCTGGTAGGTAGCTTGGTGTGTATAGGGGGTACACACTCAGGATATCACGTGGCCCCACAGACCATGTGTGGTGAGCCACACACTGTGTACTCAGACACAAACATAGGCAGAGGCTATGATACATGGGTAGAACCTGGTACTAATGGGACACACTGTGTACTTCTTCAAAGATGGCTTGAAGCCCATATCCTATTCAGCTTGGAAAAGTTTCATTAGGGTACGTTCCCTTGATCCATTCCCTGAGGGTTTAGTATGGAGTCGCATCCTATGTATAGGATGGTGATCCCCTATGAGGAACTTCAATCTTAGATAGAGTTGTTGGAATCCTTCTGTGTGGCCTGGAGTGAGACCCTCTATCATCATCATTACCCTAGGTGGGGTTCTTGGTATCACCATGACCAACACTACATGGGAATTGATCCTTTACTTAGAAGGTTAATCTGTATTGGGTTATTGGTATACCCCATGACCTTGGGTGTGATCCCTATATGTGTATTGATCTCTTCATACTTCTAGGGTGTACTTCTTATGGTGAGACCCGACAAGCATGATATCTCAGATATACACCATTAGTGCTATCTAACTCATAGAGTGTGTTCTCTAGGATGAGCATTATATGGAACCTTCGAGTAGAAATCCTAGGATAACTTTATGATTGTGATCTTACCTTGAGACTGTGTGTCTACTATGAGTATATCTGGATATTCTTATCATGTATGCTATTGATATAGCCATATGATGATATGAATATTATTCTTGATGCTATATCCTTAGTTATTTCAGGGTGTCCTATTGGGTATTGTTATAATCACCCCTATATGGGATTTTCTTGAACGTGTCATGTCTTATACAGATTATTGACCTTTTGACGGAGTCATAGAGGGACCAAGACTAAGTAGAGCTTAGTGAGACAGACAGACTGATGTGTGTTTCAGTGGTTTCATTTATATAATTCCTCTCATACTTCACAGGTTGTACTTGTTTTAGTTTCTTTTGATGGGATTGTATTTTTACCTTGATTTCTAGTACTTTTTTTGTACTCTTATAATGGTATTTTAGATGTAATCATGCATAGTTATTAGTTGTTTTAAATTTTAGCATTGTATGGGTTTGGAGATGTGTGTGTGTACATATAGATTAGGCCAAGGTCTCCCATGTGTGTGACATGCCCACTTAGTGCTGGTTTCCAAAACCTATCATATTGTAGGTAGGCTTGGGGTAGTTGTAGTTTGGGAATCATTGGGTCGGGTCATGACAGAGTGGTATCAGAGTATTTGGTTCTACCTTTGGACCAAAGCTTGTGAGATTGGTTTGGGTTTTATGGAAATAGTGTTAAGTGTTTTGAGTTCATATTTTAGGCCATGGACTCTAATGTTAGTGTGGCAACTGACGTATCCATTCAATAAGACTCTAACAACCTACTTGTTGACTTAGTATATGTAGACACTGGTTACAGGGAAAACATTGGTACATGCATCATATATGAATGGGATGAGGTTTCAATGTCCTTCTTGAGGCATCTCTCTAGACATAATCATTAACTATGGTACATACTTTCTATTAAAAGATTCATCCATGATATTTTCTAGTAATGATTTAGTAGTAAGATCATGAGGATGATCCCCTCAGTGATGATCCTTCGATACAGGGACCTGTTCAGGAGGTGTTACTTCTAGGTGGTTCACTAGTCTTACCACCACCTTTCGAGCAATAGATGGTGCTAGTAGTACCAGTGGATGAGGTACGTAGGCTGAGCATGCTTTATGAGTTTCAGTGATAAAGACCCCTCAGGTTCTGAGGTGATCCATACCCATAGGCGATTGAGTATTGGCTTGAGGCAGTGACACAAGTCTTTCATCTTGTCAGGACACCTATAGACCAAATGGCGATCCTCGCAGTAGGACTTCTTCATGGATTCATAAGATGATGGTGGGGATTAGTGACCTAATCATAAAATGAGGAAAATCTTGCATGGTTAGAGTTTGAGTGACTTTTCATAGAGAAGTTTTCTCCATCTATATTGAGGGTTTTACACATTCAGGAGATTCTATAACTTTAGAAGGGTGGTATGATTATGGATGAGTATTCGTCGAGGTTTACCAACCTATATCGGTACTTGATAGATATGGTGTATGATCAATTATTTCAGGTTCAAACTTTTAAGTGAGGTCTATGTAGAGACATCTGATCTAGCGTGATACCTATATTCATTCCTATATATGCTGGGGTGCTAGAGAGTACCTTGGTGGTCGGGAGTTTCTTGGATGAGAAAACATAGACAGTTGGTGCTGATAGTGGGCACATGGGAGTTAAGACTTTGGATGTAGGGATCTGATGATAAATATAGGTACTTGGACATGTGATACATTTTAGGAGGCAATAAAGGATAAAGGGTCCATGATTTAGGGCTCAAAATATGAGTCTACTTATCCTAGAGAGAGGCGGTGCTACTCTTGTGACGGCCAAAGAAATATTACATGAGATTGTCTGTCCCAGCATGCGGATGACATAGAGACAATGGATGGACCACCTAGGTAGAGGAAACAGTAGGACCAGGTAGGTCCGCAAGGTGGTGAACATGTAAGAGTAACTGAGAGAGAATTTGGAAGTGGTAGATGTTTTGACTTGTTATCACCACCACCCCAGGGGTTCTGTGCCAGTATCAGGTAGTTGGGGGATAGGGGAAAAGGCAGTTTTAGGTGGTCAAGGCTTACAAACTAGAGGCTCTAGGGATGATATGAGGTATGATTTTTGTATGATCTAATTTAGCTTTAGTATTGATAAATACAAGTTTAAGTCATTCCTTTATTTCCACTTATTTATCTCAAGACTTAGAGATTTAGGTTGAACCCTTGATTCTAACCTTGTGCTTAGAGGATCCTATTAGAGGTGGCTTAATGATCAAACACTTCTTCTGATGGTGTGACCTGGCTCTTAGAGGAGAGAGTTTCTTTTGGGATCTCTTTGCAGTAGCGATGATACCTTACGACATCATCTTAGGTATGGACTGGTTATTAATAGTTCATTCCCAAATAGATTGTTTCATGTGGGGTATGTGGTGTTTCTATAGTGATGGGATGATGTTTTCCCTTCTAGGTGAAAAGGAAACCAAGATAGAGTATGATAGACTCATGTGTAGGAGGGTGCAATTGATTAAACACCAGTTAGCTATCATGACTCTTGGTGTAGTGGATGCTATGAGCTTCTAGTTTCTTACAATGGTAGTGGAGTATGAGAAAGTATTTTCTAAGGATGTTCCAGGCTTACCTATCCAATGGGAGATAAATTTTTTCATTTAACTACACCCCAGGATGGCCCTGATATTTTCACCAACATATCGGATGGCTCTTGCAGAGATTTAGAGCTGAGGGTGCAGTTGGAGGGCTGACAGAAGAAGATCTTTGTTAGACCTAGTGTCTCACCTTGGGAAACCCTAATTTTGTTTATAAAGAAGGAATATGAGATATTGAGGTTATGTGTGGATTAAATTTCATAAAATAGGTGACTGTTAAGAAAAATTCTCCAATACCAAGGATCGATGACCTATTTGATCAGTTGAGAGGGGCATGATGGTTCTAAAAGATTGACCTCAGATCACGCTATCACGAACTACGAGTACAAGATGAGGATATACCAAATATAAATTTCTGATGTCATTATAGTCACTATGATTACTTGATGATGTCACTCTACATATAAGGAGGAGCACACAAGACACTTGAGGATGGTCTTGTATGTAATCCAAGAGCACCATCTTTATGAGAAGCTCTCAAAGTGTTATTTTTGGATTTTAGAGGTCCACTTATTGGGATATGTTATCTCAAAAAATGGTATATAATTGGATCCATCAAAGCCTGAGGCAATTTTAGCTTGGTATCCACCCAATAGAGTGATGAAGATCTAGAGATTCTTTGTGTTGGCAGGATACTATTAGAGATTTGTACTCGATTCCTCCTGGATATCAGCTCCCTTGAAAAATTTGACTTAAAAAGGAAAACCTTTTGTATGGATGGAGAGGTGTCAACAGGCTTTCTAGAAGTTGATTTAGATGTTGAAGAGTGCTCACATATTGATATTTCTAGATGAGGGTGTCAAGTATGTAGTGTTATACAGTGCATCAGGGTCTAGGATTGGTTGTGTTCTGATGTAGAGGCAGGTGGTTATTGTCAATGGTTCATGTTAGTTGAGACCACATGAGAAGAACTACATGACCCATGATCATGACCCACTAGTAGTAGTCTTCACGCTAAATATTTGGTGACACTACTTTATAGGTGAGTGAATTATCATCTATTATGAACATAAGAGTCTCAAGTATATCTTCTATTAGAAGGAATTAACTTGAGATAGAGGCGATGACTAGAGTTCCTATAGGAATATGACTTCGAGGTTGTCTATAATCCTAGTAAGGGGAACATGATAGTATATGATTTCCACAGGATATATTGTTCGTAGTTTTTAACAAGGTGATAGAGTAGTTGGCCTTATTATAATTATCCTTTTTGGATGGGGATGGAGAAGCTTACCTCCAATTGATGGTTGTTACCCCTATGATTTTACAAAAATTCTGAGAGGCATAACTTGGGGATACCGACTGTGAGACCCTACATACTCAAATATTTATTGGACATGATTATAATGGATTTTTTGAAGGTGAGGAGAACATCATCCTTTTCTAAGGATGCACGATGGTACCAGTGATATTGCAAGAGGAGTTTCTATGGTAGTTTCATACATCTCCCTTGGTGGTACATCCAAGTGTGGCGAAGATGTGCTAGGACCTCCAACATTAGTTTTTGTGGAAAGGTATGGAGAAGGGAGTTGTAGAGTTTTTATCTTGATTCCTCACTTATAAGCAGGTGAAGGTTGAGTACTAGGTTACATCGAGTTTAGGTCAACCCCTTGAGGTGCAAGAGTGGAAGTGGAATGAGATATCTATGGACTTTGTGATGGAGTTACCATAGATTTCTAGAGGAAATGATTCCATCTGGGTGATCATAGACCAACTCACCAAGTCATCCCACTTCCTAGCTATTCAAGAGTAGAGTTTAGTAGAGATATTGGGACATCTCTACATGTAGGAGATAATCCAACTCCATAGATTTCCCTCGATGATCATTTTTTACCATGATTATCACTTCCCATCTCAGTTATGTAAGGGATTTTAGAAGGCCTTTATTGATCAATTACATTTGAACACAACATTTAACCCCTTGATTTATGGCCAAACTGAGTGGACCATTCAAGTCTTGGAGGACATGCTGCAAGCTTTCATGTTAGACTTTGTCCATAGTTGGGAGGATCACATACCATTGATGTATTTTGCGTACAAAAACAACTACCATTCTACCATAGATATGGAACCATTCAAGTCCTTGTATGGATGACCATGTAGGACACCGTTATAATGAACGGACCTAGGAGAGTCAGTACTTATGGGAATAGAGTTGGTGTGAGCCACAAAAAATAAGGTTCATACCATATAGGAGTGGATGAGTACTACAAATATCTATCATAAGTCCTATATAGAATGATGACATAGGACTTCATAGTTTGAGATGGGATACCATCCGTTCCTATGAGTCACACCTCAATATGGGTTATAGAGATTTTCCTAGGGAGGAAAAGTATCTCCAAGATTCATTGGTCCTTTCTAGATACTATGTAGAGTTGGGGAGGTGTCTTACAACTTAGCTCTACAATTGTAGTTAGACTGAGTACACAATGTCTTCTATGTGTTGCAGCTGAGGAGGTATGTGCATGAATCATAAAATTTTATTTATTGGGGAAAGACGGACATTGAAGATGGAGCTACCTTTGATAAGTACCTAGTTGTGATTTAGGATCAGTAGGAGAGGATCCTCCATGGGTGAGTGATTCTTTTAGTGTGTGTCCAGTGGAAGCAGGAGAATCTTCAGGAGAGTACCTAGGAGTGGGAGACCCAGATGTGTGCTTAGTACTCACATCTATTTGTGTAGTCATTTGTTTAACTTTTTAGGATGTAAATACCTAAGGTGAGGAGAGTGTAAAAACTCTTATTTTTCCATGTATTACTTTAGAATATTATATGGATTATTTTTGCAGATAGGTTCTGAGACGACATGAGATTATGAGGCCTAGTGAGCCAAAAATTATTTTTTGAAATATATTAAATATATTAAATATCACATGTGCTCATTTTTCCTAAAAAAGTGAAATAACTCTTAAATGGAGTCTTGAATCAGAAATCTGAGGTCTCTATTGAGCTCAGAGCATGAGATTTACCCTAGGAGCGATATAATATCCATCGATGTTGGAAATTTGGTTAAAATCCATCACGGACATAAATAATAAAATAAATAAATAAATAAATAAATTTATTTTATTATGTTGATGCAACGACCTATTTTTCCTCCATAAATACATGGTTATGAGGAGATCTCTGGTTCAGCCTCTTAACCCTAGAGACCTAGAGTATTATTGGAGGAGAGCATTCTTAGTGAACGACATCAGATTGGATTGAGATCAAGGATCATTACACCATCAGAGTTCAAGGATCTCACTAATGATAACAACGTGGATCCGTTCTTTATTAGTGATTGATACATCTTGAGGTAGGACATTTTTTCATGTGGATTTTCCCCCATTATATTATTCCTATGATGAATGAGAATAAATTAACTAATAAATTGATTTAAAAATTGAGCATAATGTGGGAATGAGATTGATTTATTTGGTAAGGGGGATTTCTATTATTTATTATGTTATATATCTTCATTCATCATTCTAATGATAATGAATTGAGGCCAATATGAAGATTGAATGAGATTCGTTCCTTATGTTTGTGTTTTGTGCATTTATTTCCATGTTCTTCATTCATCACAGGTAATTCCTTTGGCCTACGGTTTGATGAATACCTGAAAAAAAATCATTTAACACCAATTTCTTAGGGAAATAGATTGATACCATAGATCTGAGTTTTTATTGATGATGAGATCAAATTATGATGATAGATCAAGAGACTATGATTGTGGTTTGGGCGTGTGGCACTGACAAGGCACGACGATAGTGGTTACCAAGCACTGGATATGGATATAATCTATCCAAAAATGATGAAGTAGGTTTAAAAAACCTCAGATCAATGAAAAACAACATATTCCATGGAGGAATCTAAGGGATTGGATGCACAAAGTAAGATGCATGATGAATCCCATGGGTTCTGTGAAAAAACCGACTACATGGTGTGTAGTCCTATGAACACACATCATGTATACCATTTTTATGCGGTGATAAGGTTTTGGAACATATATAAGTATCACAAAAAATGTGACTCAAGTCACATGCCATATGGCCCTTGCCGACTGGCTCGATGTGTACAGGGGGTACACGCCTAGGAAGCTGGGTGGTGTTACATGTTGTGTGGGCCATGACACACAACTTGTACACTATTCCAGGTAGATCGACATGTACAGGGGTACATGACCAAGATATTGTGTGGCCCACATGCTATGTGTGGAAGGATACATTATGTATACTCAGATACAGACATAGGCACGGTCCATGATACATGGATAGAACCAAGTGCCTAAGGGAAACAACATGTACTTCCAGTACACACTGTGTACTTATTCAAATATGGATTAGTTTCCTTGTCCTCTTAGGCTTGGAAAAGTTTCATTAGGATAAGTTCCCTTGATCCATTCCCTAAGGGTTTAGTATAGAGTCATGTCTTATGCATAGTATGGTGATCCCCTCTGAGGAACTCCAGTCTTAGATAGAGTTATTAGAATCCTTCCATGAGGCCTAGAGTGAGATACTACATCATTATCATAATATTTGGTGGGGTTATTGGTATCATCATGACCAAAAATACATGGGTTTCAATCCCCTAATTAGTGGGTTAATACATATTGGGTTGGTGGTATACCCCATGGCCTTGGGTGTGATCCCCATCCATGTATCGATCTATTCAAAATTCCAGTGTGTACTTATTATGGTGATACTCAACGAAATAGAAATATCAGATGGACACCATCAGTGCCATCTTACTCATGGAATGTGTTCTACTGGATGAGTTTTATATGGAACCTTTAAGAAGGAATCCTAGGTGGGATTTACAGTTGCGATCTCACATTGAGATTGTGTGTCTACTATGAGTATATCTAGATATTCTTATTATGTATGATATTGAAATATCCCTGTGATAAGCTAAATACTATTCTTGATGCTATATTCTTAGTGATTTTAGGGTGTCCTACTGAGTATTGTTATACTCACCCCTATATGGGGTTTGCCTGCATGTGTCGTGTATTATGAACATTACCAACCTTTTGATAGAGTCCTAAAGGGACCAGGACCAGGTGGAGCTTAATGAGACAGAAAGACTGAGGTGTGTTCTAGTGGTTTCATTTACAACTATCCACTCTAAATTTATAGGTTGGACTTATTTTAGTTTCTTTTAGTGGGATTTTATTTGGATCTTTCTTTCCTATACTTCGTTCTCATACTATAATGGTGGGATTTTAGATATATGCATGATTATCATTTGTTTTACATTTCAACATTCTAAGGGCTTGGAGATGTGTGTGTGTGTATAGGTATATTAGGATAATGCCTCCCATTTTTGTGAATTCCTACTCAGAGATGGTTTCCATCCCCTGTCCTATTGAAGGAGGGTTTGAGGTAGTTGTGATTAGGGCCCCATTGGGCCGGGTCGAGACATGCTGTGTCCAATAATTTCATATCACCGATGTGAAGCACCATGTACTACACCATTTAATCCTTTAGAACTAATCATATTTAAAGTGCCTAATGATATCATCCATGAAATTTTATATCAGAACCCAAGTATTTATCAATACATACTATAATAAACTTTCATGTTGTATTTAATGACTACACATGAGCCATGAGAAGAAATTAATGCCATTTAAAAATGAATTTGTAAATAAATTACTAATAACTAAGATGGTATATGTAATGATACATGACTTTATACAATACACACATTTCATTCATTTAATAAAAAACTCAACATCAATAAAAAGAGGCATGTAAGTAAGCATGAAATTCCATAAATTCATTTATCTTAAGCATAATATAATAATTTCTAAAACTTTAAAAGAGTAATTCACATGACTTATAGTGAGTTTAACTCACCTAAACATATCCTTTAATTAGGAGGCAAGTCAATACACCTATGAAAGTGGTTTAATTTCATAGACAAGGCATAGGGGTCAAAGGCATATAAGAAATACACCCAAAAAGAGGTGGTTCAAATTAAGGTAGATGACCTCTGCTGATGCTATTAGATGCATAAGGGTTAACAAATTTAGGACGTTACCATTAACATAATAAATTACACATTTTGGAAGAGACACATGGAAAATACAGCATGTGAAATAATAACATAATTTATAAACATGCTAGAATTTCAAGGAAAAGGCATAGACCACCTACGTCATTCTTAAGATTCTTCACTCATCCAATATTAATATTTGATTCAAGTAGAAATGAGAGAAAACAGAAAAATTATCAAATGAATTGTTAATAGGTTATATGATGTCACATTTAAATATAATTCTATACAAAAATATAAAAAAATAAAGTAGGAATAAATAATTATAGACTAACTTTTATGCTTCCAATGCATCTAACAATGCTTGATTCTGAGTCTGAACAAAGGAGAACCATGGGAGCCTAGGAGGAGGCCAAGGAGGATATTAAGTAGATGCATGATGTGGGAGAAATGAGGGAGAAACAATGTGGCTTTTGGGTTGAATAATATTGGGAAGAAATGGTAAAATCACTCCTTTAATGAGGTGTATGGTTTAGCTGCAGGTTTTTCTAAACCGTATTCCAACACTGCCTCAAGGTGGAACCCTTCACATAGTTAGGTGCATGGTTTTCCAAACCATACGCAGCCCATGTGGATCACCTCTAATTTTTTTAAGAATACTCACATGGTCATGCAGACTTGGGTGTATGGTTTAACAAACTGCGTGACACCCTCCAGGCCCTGCATGATTGAGGTGCATGGTTAACACTAACTGTGTGCTAACTATGCGCCTCCCTTTAGCTATCCAAAAACCGGGATCTTGAAGCTTGATGCTACCAAAAATCCATCAAACACCTGATTTAGCTCTCAATACTTAAACCTCATCTAAAAACAACACTTTTAAGTGTTCTAACTCTCAATTTTACACTCCAAATCTTAGTTTAACATTCAGCCCGTCCACCAAATGGAATTTTAAAAATCCAATGGAAATTCCATCCAGTTCATAACATGGGATATTATAATCTATCCACCTTATAAATTATCATCCCTAAGAATCCTTGGGGAACAAAGAAACATCACCCAACCTACTTGGATTGTGAAAATTCCCCTGTAATGGGTGAATTTCATTTTAAACACCCAATGTTCTAGTAAGCATTACTTTTAATTTATAGGACTTAAGCTATTGAAACTTGATCCAACGTTCATATCCAAAACTAAAACATCAATACGACACATACTTGATCCCTTTTAACCTAAGAAATGATGATGTCTTCATCTATTTCATCATACAACCTATGTAACTCCCAACCACAGGTTCCCAGTTTGGACGAACAATTTAAATTCTCAGTACACCCACCATCATAATTTCTTATTGTAGTATTCCCTTTGCATTATAATGATGCTCTTAGCATGTTTCTCAACCTAATTGAATGGTTTATTCCCAATTGACCTCATTTAGCTTGGTCATTCTAGATTTTCCATGAATATTCTCGACTGACCCTTGCACTATACTCACCTCATCCCGATGATATGTTAGACATGGTTCCTCACTGACTTCATTCAACCAATTGGGATAAAATCAATTCAACCCATTACCATTAAAATATTTTTAAGGCGATCAACTTTAAAATTCGATGCATACCAAAAATATGATTCTGACACCTTTAATCCAAGGCATCTCGATCTTGATTTGAGTATGACCACCAAAGCCCGTAACAATATTTTGGTGATGTCTCCATCCAAAACATTCATTTACATTATCATGCCATAACACAAACATAGGTGTATACTTGATAAAATAGCTTTGTATCTTCACACTTTATTCATATCATCCAGGCCCGACTATAAGTTTGGGGTAACCTCAGAATCGATTACTAGAGTCCAAGGAGATCATACAAGGTAGTACATTCCCTAGAGTTTACAAGTGAGAAATTGATATATAGCCGAGACATCCAAATATTAAAACACTAACTAAGATGAACAATGGAATATTTCCTAGAGATCGAGTCAAAGAATTGGTTAGGGTCCATGGGTTTTTATAGGGTGCTCCTATATGGGAATCCCAGTATCACTTATGAAAAACCATGCCTCTAAAATTATCCATGATCCCAGAGCGTAACTCTTAAAAGTATATTTATCAAGAAAATAAGGTGTTAAATTCCTTTATTTAGCTTTGTGTATAACCAACACACTCTTTGTGTAACCAGGATGATTTAAAGGTAAGAGGAATGATCTTCACAAATATAAGAGTATACTGAGAGGATACTAATAATTACCAACAAGACCCAAGACACTTATATTATATTTAAGATGAATTTCCCCAAATAGTTTCCAACCAACCATATTTGGCTACCGATAGAAGAATAATCAAACCACTACTAGAAAAATTCTTTTAAAAGAGATTGGATAAACACACCGAAACATTATCATTTACTAAACATTATGCCTCACTTCCTGAGGAATTACATGATTGTCTCTAAAACCTCTATCATAGTCCAACCTCGACTCATGGTGTCCTCAAAGGTTACATACACAACCAACAATTTTATTATCGTATTGATTTGAAAATATCGAGACACATCAAAAGCATTACTTCCTAGGTCACTTATGCACCCTGAGTTTGAATCTAGAATTTAGACTTGATCCCAACCCATAACCAGGGTTTTATCTCAAGTATCATCACAAGGACTTGATAACCCAAACTACTTGCCTCATGGGATTTCAAAAGCAGTGAGGACCATTCCCAAATGAAATTTTATGGTTGATATACCTCTACTTATAAGGACACACTACACAATGATCCCCACCTTAGGAGTTTCCTAGGAATCATTCACTAAGAATGAGAACTCATCCCATGACACTCACTCGATCCACCACTAAACAAGATTTACGGATGTGAACAACATGATTTTACCAACACCTATTTGAAAAGAGAGGAAAACAAGACTTAAAAGTGAATTAGATCATATTTAATCTAGATAAACATGTGATACTCCCCCGATTCACACTCATTATTATCTCTAGTATCATACATATAAGCCAAAACTAAACCGACTGATAGTATTACAACACCCGATCCTTTTACAACATCACCCCCAACACCGGGGTAACTCAATTCCTCTAATTCCTAGGTCACTATACTCTAGAGGTAACCCATGATCATATCATAATACGTCATAGATTAAACAATTTACATTGAACTCATATGGTTCACTGTACCGTTTTTCCAACTTGACAGGTACCATGTGTATTGACATGTAATAACCCAAGATTTCATCAACACGATGATACATAATTTGATACTATCCATAGGCCTATCATTATTATGCATCCCAGTATTTGATGTCATGTATGAAATATTTATCCCAGAGTCATATTATCCTATATGACTATTAATTCGGCTGAAGACCTTCCTAGTCATCTATCACTGAAGAAGAAGAAGGGTCACGTGACCTACTAAGTGATTTTCCATGCCCTTAGCATGTCCATCCTTATAAATTCGAGCATTATATGATGTTCACATCCCTAAAAAGGGCCAATTCATTACAAAAACACCCATCCAACATAGGTTTAATTTTATAACTAAGAAACCCACATCAATCCAGATGTCATAAGGATGGAACTCTTTGTGCCCGTAACTCAAGGGAAAAATCTAATGGTGCTTTTTATTTCTGAGGTGATACCAAAATAGGCTACCCCTATCCAAGATCCATGAACTTTAAAACAAGGTCATTACATAAAAATATCACTAGGCTTAATAGCCTAACCTCTAGATCAACATAACATAAGGATCAAAGAGATCTATAGGTAATATCAACATCCCTATTCAAGGAAACTCTCAAAACAACATTTAAACTACCCTTATAAGAGGTTTAAAGCTAAGAATAACACTTTAAGGTTTTATTTCATCCATTTTCATTGATTTGAAATTTATTTTAAACATTCAAAGGGACTCAATGTAAGAAAATCCAAGTTTTAGTTATGAATAACAACTATACTTGGTACTTTATTTAACTGATGCCATAAGGCAATGTAAGAAAGTTATATAAAAACGTCCTTCCGAACATTATTTATTTAGCTAAAATCGTATCATTTTTTAGGAAATTTATCTCATAAAACCCTTTTAACCATTTATCCATCCATAAAGTTTTAAAAATTGGGATCAGTTAAAGAAAATTTCAATTCCAAGTTATAGATGAAAACACCATTTAGATTGTAATTGACATTTTAATTAACTAAATACTTCTATAAAAATAAGGGCCAAAAGTATACTATAAGTTTTCTATCATTTTAAGGGAATTGGTTCTATAAGATTACACCATATATTTATACATCACACCATATAAGTGGTTGATGAAACTTTAAAAAACCATCCCATATTTATCATAAGAAGACCTCTATGGGGTTAAGTACCAAGGAATTTAAAGGTAAAGGTGACCTATGAGGGTTTCATCATTCCAACACGGGTACATCCAAATTCAACCCAATAGTAGTTGATTTATTAAATATTACTTACACCCTTAGTGGGTTTATCATATAAGCATATCATGTCAAGTCTGACTTACTTGGGTCATGTCCAATTTAGATCATAATCATGAAACAACCTAACCATCCTACTCAGTCTGAGTCAAGTTTAAGATCCACAAGTAATAAAATAATTTTATGAGTCAAATTTTAACAACTTTTATAATTATAAAATGGTCCAGTTAGATGAATCACCATTACTAAGTTATAAAGGTACTTACCTTTATAAGTTATAATTGGAATTCACATAATTGTGACCAGGTTGTTGTCTTTAGTATCAAAGTATAACAATGCCATATATGATGGTTTGATTATATGGTCCACCCTTCCAAATTTATAAAGGCCCTTACACTTTATAAATTATTATTAGCACCCATTTAATCATAACCACTAATGTTCCGGCCCATTAAATTAATGTTTCATGGCTCAAACATGTCATAATTAGTTAATTAAGGTGCCTCCATCAAGGTATATGGTAAAACACCATTTAAGTTGATGCATGCACTTTAATAACCAATTATTTTACTATAATTATAACAAGACATGCCATCATATAACAATAAATACAGGTGAACATGGGTATTTATCACACAACATGGTGTATAGGTAAGCATGATAAATAATCACCCAAACATGGTATATAGATAAAAACACTTATAAGTCACACAAGTCACATTCAAAATGTATCAGATATTCAAGAAATGCAATTTATATGGAATGGAATATGCATGGAATGTGAATTTATAGGTTCCAATAATGATGCATGTAAGAACATTTCCTTTCCATATCGGGCCGAGGTTAAAAATTCCATAATATCATAAATCAAAAAACATATTAAAGTACATCAATTACTCAAGATGAAATAATAATCAACTATAATAACGAATAACATAAACAACATCCCCATCCCTAGTCACTTGACCTTTCTCTCATGCGTGGGTTGATCACTCCCAAACACGAGCTATTTATCATGTGTCTCCACGTTCTTACTAACAGCCCAAAATAGTAATACAAAAGAAAAGAAACATATGATACCAATTTGTCATGTCCCGACTAGGAGCCACTAAGATGGTGCCTTGGGCTAATTCACCACATGGCCTCAAGCACGCCTCCCCATACGCCAGAGGCTGCTGACTAGTAGCGAGGTTATAACGGTGGTGCGTTGGGGAGACTATAACCTCATTATTAAAGTAACACAATATTAATTAGTAATAAATCAACAAAAAAATAATTATAAATTAAATATATAAGAAATAAATCTTCCCAATAATAATAAAGGGCCAAATCCATAAATAGTATCATATATATAATGATTCCATATCAATACCAAAAGGAAAACATGCATACATGGTAGGAGAAATACAATACCTGAATAATTAAATGAACTAAATCCCAAAGGCTAACTCCATGAGAATCCTAAGCACTAACTCAGTCTTGTGCTCATAAGATCCCATATCCAAACATACAACACATAACACAATTTAGAATCCCGATTTTGCAACCATGAGGTATGTCTGGGTACTAGACGGCAGACCAAAAAGAGTGTGAGATAAACTCAGTAGGCCACCACCAATAATGTATAATGAAATATAGTATGTGAATATAAAATAAGAAGTGTGAAGGTATAATAAATAACTATAAATGACTCGAGATCGAGTTAATCAAAGGATACCCGGTTGACTATACCAGCTTCTACTTAAGACAAAACATCTCTGAACATGCCATCATGTATATATATGAATATATAATATATATACAGAGATATACATGCATCATCAAGGACCCAATATTTAGAACCAAGGCATCCACCTATAATAATAATAATTGTATAATGATGGTATTAGTTTAAATAAGGGTCATTATGCCCATATGTCTCATAAAATAATAAGGGAAACCGTGCCCAAAGACCATTTGTAATAAGGGATTACATGCCCGAGTATCATGGGTAATAAGGGATTCCATGCCTGAGTATCATGAGAAATAAGAGACTCCATGCCTGATTATCATGAGAAATAAGGGATACTATGCCTGAGTATCATGATAACTAAGTAATTCCATGCTAGAGTATCATGAGAAATAAGGGACATCATGATCAATCATCATGAGAAATAAGGGATTCCATTCCATAGAAACATGAGAAATAAGGGATTCCATGCATGAGTATCATGAGAAATAAGGTATGCCATGCTCGATAATAAGAAACACCATGTCCAAAAATTTCCCATCACTGATGTGGAGCACCATATCCTGTGCCATTTAATCCTTTAAAATTCATCCAGTTTAAAGTGCCTAAAGATCCTATCCATGGAATCCTATATATAAACCAAAGTATCACTCAAGGAATACTATAATAAATATTCACATTATATTTAATGGATAAGCATGCTCTATTATAAGGCATTTATTCCATTTAAAAATTATTCATCATGATTATTCAATTTGTAAATAAATTACTAATAATTAAGATGGGACATGTAATCATACATGTAATGATATGATCCATAAAATTTTATTCATTTAATCAAACACTCACCATCAATAAAAATAGGCATGTGAGTAAACAGGAAATTCTATAAATTCATTTATCTTAAGCATAATCTAATAATTGACCAAACTCCAAAATAGTAATTTACATGAATTATAATGTGTTTAATTCACCTAAACCTAAAATTTAATTAGGAGGAAAGTCAAAACAGCTATGAAAGTGGTTTAATTTCATATATAAGGATTAGTAGACAAAGGAATATAAGAAACACACCCAAAAAAGGGTGGTTTGAGTCAAGGTAAATGACCTCTGATGATGCTATTAGATGCACACGGGTTAAATAATTTAGGGTGTAAGAATTAGCATAATAAATTTCACATTTTGGAAGTGATTCATATAAAAACCAACGTGTGACATAATGGAATAATTTATAAACATGCTATACTTTAAGGGAAAAGTCATAGACCACCTACCTCATGCTTAGGATGCTTCACTCATCCAATATCAAGCTTTAATTCAAGACAAAATGAGATAAAACAAAAGAATCTTCAAATGTAATGATAATAAGGAATATGATATAACATTAAATTAGTATTCAATACAACTAGATAAAAGAATAAAGTAGGAATAAGGAATAATAGACTAATCGTTACCATGACAACGCATTCAACAACACTCAATTCCAAGTCTGAAAGAAGGAGAACTATAAAATCATAGGAGGAGGCCAAGGGGGAGCTTGAGTGGCTACCAAGCATGGGAGAAATGAGGGAGAAAAGGGTTATATTTTTGGTTAAATAAGGAACTATAAAAATGGATAAGTCATCCCATTTAATTAGGCAGATAGTTTGGGTGCACAATTTTGTAAACCATTCACCAATTGTGTGACAACACTACCTCAAGGTGGAACCCTTCACATGACTAGGCACACAGTTTTCCAAACCTTGTGTAGCCCATATAGATACCCTATGAAATTTTTTTTAGACCCCACATATGGTCGTGAGTCCTTGATTATATGGTTTGAAAAACCATGTGACACCCTCTAGGCCTCGCCTGGTTATGGTGCATGGTTAACACTAACCCTGCACCTCCCTTTGGCTTTCTAGAAAACTAGTCTCTCTAAGCCTGACACTCCAAAAACTCCACTAAACACCCGAGTCACCTCTTGGGCCTTAAACCTACTCTAAAAGAAAAACTTTAAAGTGTTCCAAATCTCATATTTACACCTTAAATATTAGTTTAATATTTATTCCTTCCACCAATTTTTTTCAAACTCCAATGGAAATTTTATCCGGTTCAAAACACATGATCTTATAGTCACAGCGTGACATATGTGTCATGACATGAAAGTGTTGGATCATTATTGATGAAAAAATAGATGAGGGATGAATAGTCATTTAAAAATTTTTATAAAAAAATAATCATATTTTATTAATTAAAGAATCTATAATGAATACAATGTTCAAGTTAAGTAGTATAACAAAAATAAAATAAAAGAACACAGTGTTTTTTAGTGGTTTGATCAACAAGATCCTAGTCCACTCATCAAACTTCTATACTTTGTGAGAAGATTGGTACTAACTAAAAAGAAATCACTTTTATAGGTGTGATAACCTATTATAGACTTTATATTTTACATTACCCAGAGGTATAACCCATACATTTTACATGAGTCTTTACCTAGTCTGGACCTGAATTTTATTTGGGATTCACAACCCATGAACTTCCATTTGGGTGATACAATAACTAATATAAATACATGATTTTTATTGGGGAAAGAATAAACTGACATGGAAAATTACAAATATATAGAGAAAAGGTAACATAAAGAAAAAATAAATAATGAAAACTAGGATAAAGATCAGATGATAAAGAAGACGAAGTTAGATAATCTTGATCACTTAAGTAGTAGAGGATGGTACAATTGATTTCACTTTTTGATATCAGCAAGGAAACATATTCCGCATGAGTTCATGATCGTATATATAGAAATAATGTGTATCACATGTATAATGCATCAAATAAACTGTATGAAGTTTATTTCAATCCCTTAGTCACATGCCAATAGACTAATACCATGTCATTAATTTAATGATATTCTAGGAGTGTCTCATTATCTAATAACCACACACCATGAGTTAGTGAATAAAAAAACTTAATATTACCGTTACCTATATTTTTAAATACCTCACTAATACTAGATACTTTGGGTTTTCTTTTATTTCTATATAAAATAACATCATAATGATTCTAGCATGATCATTAGTATAAGAATGCACATTTCACATTTATAAAACATTTAAAAGAATATGAATAAACTTTCAGTTTATTGAAATATCAAAAACTCACAAAAGAAGAGCATCATAAAAAATATACTACACGTTTGAATGTATATAGTATATGTTCAATTTTTTTAATCAATATATAATTATATTTTTAGAAAAATATAATAAAATAATAATTAAAATATTTATTTCATATGAAATAATTAAAATAAAAAGAATTATATTTTTTGAAAAATATTTTAACTGAAGTTAGAAAAAAATGCCTGAAGGTAGAAACATGTTTATACCACAAGCATGCTACTATTTCATGGTAGAATGATCTACCATTGAAGTAGAGGAGCTATAGATACTACTATAATTATAGGGATCTATAGTGAAGAGATGATCCACTAGGAAGAAGTGATATACCACCAGTGAAGCATGGTGTTGCCTTGAAGAGGGTGAGAGATACTACCATCCTGCATATATGAGTAGTCATTATTAAAGAGTTTCTACTACAAAGGAGACAAAATAACGAGCTACCATCGAGTGGTAGGATAATATACCGTTATAGATTAATGATCTACTGTCACAACATGCATCTATCGTTGCAAGGAAAAGCTACCATTGTAGAAGCACGATACTACCATTGGAGTTGCATGGTATAATGATATTCTATTTAAGGGAAGGAATGATCAAACTAGTTCTACTACCATTGAAGAAAACAATAGTACTACCATCGTTATGATATTTTATAAAAAATGAACTGATCTTCTATGATTGTTGAGCATTGTGCAAGGAGGAATTGTGAATGCAATATGAGTCACATACTTCTTCTCATTTAAAAGCTTGAACTTATTCTTATAAGTTGAATGGATGAGAAGCCTTATAAAAATATGATTTCATTCATCAATATTATATTCTTTGAATTACCACATGCATGAAATGTGTAGTTGTATGCATGATGTTGCAGCCTCATCCCCTCATTATCTTGGTCTCACTGTCTTAAGAACTTGAACATTCAAACATGGATCGATAATGGTAGTGGTGACATACATAAACTCTAATGGATAGGAGCCTTTGAGTTTCATTGGAGGTAGAATACGATTTCTGTGATGATCACATAGATCTTGCAGATATCATCTGACAACCCTTTACATGTCTGTATCTCATTAAGGTGGATGAATAGTGTCCACACTAGATAATAGTGTCCACACTGGATACTGTACCACATCAAACATGTGATTGGTGGAGCTCTACCATATATTACAATTTGTGCTACAATACTATTGATATGGGAGCGGGGGATTAGAACCCGCACACACCATCCACACACATGGGCCTCATGGGCTAACACCTCCTCGTGCTGGCCCACCAGCCCAGACCCATGCACTCTAACTCGAGAGCGCTCCTACAGGCCTATACATGACCCACTAGCTCTCCTACCACCATGGATGGTCCCTTGGGATAGATATCCCACAGGGATGACCATCGGGTCCCTCAAGTGTGGTTGATGGGTTGGCCTTTGGGGCTTTTCAAGGTTTCCCCCATTTTTTTTACTAAAAGGCCACCAAGAAATACTTAGTAAAACAACATAAATAAATAAAATAAGATTAAAATTTTAATAGTGTCATTAATCATTTTAAAAATTAATACATGCAAAAATAAATGATTACATTAACAATTTGATATTAATTAAATGTGAGAAAATTGAATTTTAACAAAATAAAAATAATAATGCACTAAAATTTTAAATTCCATAGAAATGAGGATTATAAATTAAATTATTTTCAATGAAGATTAAAAAAATGATTTTTCAATTAAAAAAATAATAAAATACAAATAAAATTCTCAACATTAATAATCTCCCCCTTTTTGTAAATTAAAAAACTCTACCTTTTTTATTTTAAAACATCAAATCTTCACCCCCTTTTGAAATTTATCAAAAAAATAGATTTCTAAAATAGTCTCCCAAAAAAATAAAATCAAATATAATATAATATTCATTTAATAAAACAAGTCACATATTTTGATTTATAACATGAAAAAAATAAACTTTTATGAATATATAATAAAATAAAACATATTGCTTCTAACACACTTTTTAAAAAAAATGATAATATAATTTTATTTAAGAGTTTAAGAACAAACAAACCCCATCCACTTGAGTTTTAGAATATAAAAAATATCATATTAAAATCTGATCAAAAAATCAAATTTTATTATCAATAGAATTTGGAAAATTTTACAGAATCAAATCAATTTAAGCAAAGATTGAAAATTTAATTCAATTTATAATTTTAAATAGATTTTAATTAAAACTTTGAAAAACTAAATTGTAATGAAAAAATATGTTTAGAAGTTTATAAAAGACTTCCTTGGACTGGATGTGTTCAAAATTGAATTTAAAGCAACCATTACAGTAAAAAAAACTATTAAAGAAGTTTGTAGTTAACTAATTTTAACAATAAAAATTTCCAATACTAAAGTGTGAAGTAAAGAAATTATAAAATAATAAACAAAACATGAGTTCTTTCCTAAAACTTAAGTCAATTGTTAAAAATTATTTCATACAGATAATTAAAATTAAAATTCTACAAATACTAACTATTTAAACACTAATTTAAAACTTAAAATTAAGTATATTAACTAGATTAATAGAAAAGGGGTAAATACGCCTAAATTCATGCTTAAAAAATTATTAAGATAATTTATAGAAAATTTAAACATAGAAACATCATATATGAAACTATTTTTTAACTAAATAATCTACATCATTCTTAATTTCCAGAACAAAATAGAAGTTAGTGTACATGCCTAAAAATCCAAAAATTAGAATAACATAAAAAATATATTAGATCATTCTCATGATAGTATACCAAATTATATAATAGTATATTTTATGCGTGATAGCTAAAAGAAATTAATTACCTGGGTATGGTGACTAGCTCTGGTCTAATAGGATTTTAGTAACATCCTTTTGGTACCCATGTTGTCTTATATTCAACTTAATTGATAGTATAAATTTTTAGCACCCAAATAGACTTCAAAAATCTATTTTTGGGTAAATTTAAAAAAAAATTATTAGAAAAAAATGTTTTTGTATGACCAAAGGATTGAGTAAATATAAAAAAGAATTCATTGGAATAATTTACTTTCATTATACATTTAAAACATGTTACAGTAGAAATACTTCCTTTTGATCTTCTAAAAAATGTAATCTTATTCATGTTTGGTGATAAAATGTTATAACCAAAACCATTATTGTTATAGTTTAGTTTCATCATATGAACCATTTTATCATATTTATATTTTCCTATAAAAAAAGTAGATACATTTTCTTGAAGATTAACAACTTTCTTTTTCAAATCCATATTTTCCTTTTGAATAAATTATGAATCTGTATAAACTTTTTCATTAGATCCAGAAGTTATATTTATCTGTTACTTATTTTATTGATTATGTTTCTTACATCATTCTCAACATTAGTCATGTCATCCAAAATATAATTAAATCATCTTTCCCAATATTTATCATTTACTTCCATAAAGTATTTAATTCGATCATTTTTTTATTTTAGTTTTTCCATCTCAAAATCAATAATAATTTTAGATTCATAATTTTTGGAAACACAAATATTCCAATTATCACGTTAACTTTTAAATTTTTTATTTTATTTTATTTAATCAATTTCTTATTTATAATTTTTATGTTAGTATATTTCTCAATAATTCTGATACTATAATTCCTTAATTCCCCATTCTCTTTATATATCCATTTGAATTTAGAATTCATAGAACCAAAATCAAAATCAATTTCTTTCTCATCTTTAGATATAATATTATAGTCAATATTAGTAGGAGTAATTAATTGAGTAAACAAAGAATTAGTTACCTCATGTTTTACACTCATCAAAGTATGGTTACCGATTTCCTTTTCACTTTCCAATTCATTGCTTGAATTAGAACCGTCTGATCAATCCCATCTTCCAAACAAAGCTTGTTTTTTCTTTCTTTTATTATCCTTTTAATTATTTGAATTCTTGAATTTGGGGAAATCAGGCCTAATGTAACCTTTATTCCTACACTCACAACACATTAATTCTGAAAAATTATTATTATTACTATTATTACCTTTCTTTTAATCCTTTTTGAAATTTCTTTTGAACCATCTCTTACCACTATTGTTTTTCATAAATTTGAAAATATTCTTGCTGAAATGAGCCATCTCTTCATCATTTTCCTAGAACTCAGAACCATAAGTTCTAGATTTTTCATTGATATTGTATTTAAAATAAATACTTTTTTTATTTGTAGACTCCTCATCAACAATATTCATCAGTTCAAGTTAATACTATAATAAATATATGATTAGTTCATCTAAAGTATACTCTTTAAAATTATTACTTTCATTGATCACCACTTTCTTTTCATGAAATATTTTAGGTAGAGATATCAACAATCTTTTAACTAAGGCTGTGTTTTCTAGTACTTAACCAAGCCTTATTATTCCATTTGTGATGCTTGTAAACTAATGGAACATCTGGTTTACTGACTCATCTTTTCCTATATTGAAATCCTTGTATTTTCTCGAAGCATTCCCAATTTGGTTATTTTAATATTGTTTGTCCCATAGTGAGTTAATTGAAGTATTCTCCATATGCTATGGACTATCTTATATATTGATACATGGCTATAAACACTTCTACTTGTAGCACAATACAAAATATTCTTAAATTTATAATTCATAACATACTTAACTATGTAGTTACTTATAAGTGTTTCTTGATTAGATTTAGGTAGTTCATATGGTTTCTCTATGATAGTCCAATAATCCACACTCAACTATTTCAGGTATGATTCTATTTAGTCTTGGTAGTAGTCGTAGTCACTTCCATTGAAAAATGGGGGATTTTGTAGAATCCATCCATCATTGACATTAATACCTTCCATCTCCTAGAACTAGAATTTATTCCTTATACTATTAGGTCTAGGATGATCAAGTTATCAAAATATTTAAAAAATAAACAACAAGACTTATTTCAGAAAGAAACAAATACTGTGATACCAAGAGTTTAGTATCTGATTAAAACAAATGAAGGTGCTAACTAATTAGAGTCCATCCTCTAATACCAATTTTTGGACCGTTATTGAAGGGAAAATAGACTGGGGGGGGGGGGTGAATATTTATTTTAAAACTTTTATAAAAAATTCAATCAGAGTTTATTAATTAAAGAATCTATAGTGAGTGTAGTTTTCAAGTTAAGTAGTGCAACATAAATAAAAGAAAAGAAAATAATGTTTTTATAGAGGTTTGGATCACCATGATCCTAGTCCACTAATAAAACTTATTTACTCTATGAGAATAGTGGTACCCACTAAAAATAACTCACTTTTATAGGTGTGATAACATGTTACAGACTTTTCCTTTTACATTACTTGGAGGCATAACCCAGACTTTTTATAGGAGTCTTAACCTAGTTTGGACCTGACTTTTCTTTAGGAGTCAAAATCCAATAATTTCCTTTTCAGTGGTAGAATAACCAATAGACATACCTTATTTTTACTGAGAAAATAATAAAATAACTCATAAAATTACAAACTAATAAAGAAAATATAGCATGAAGAAAAAAAGAAACAATGAAAATTAGTAAAAAGATCGGATGATAAAGATGATGAAGTTCAATGATCTTGATCACTTCATTAGTAAAGGATAGTGCATTTAAAGTCGCTTCGTGATCTCAATAAGGAAATATAATTTGTATGAGTTCTCGATCGTATGTGCAATATAAATGTGCATCACACGTATGCTGTCTAGAATAAACTGTTTGAAGTTTATATTAATCTCATAATCACATGCCAATGGACTAATCCCGCATCATTAATTCAAATATCTTCTCAAATAATCACATTGTCCAATCACTGCATGAAACAAGTTAGTGAATAATAAATATTAATATTACCATTACCTATATTTTGAAATATCGCACTCAATATCAGATACTTTTGGTGCTCTTTTATTTCTACTTAAAATAACTTCATAATGATTCCAGCATGATCGTTAGTACAAACATGCATATATCACATTTATAAAACATTTAAAATAATATGAATAAACCCATAGTTTATTGAAATATCAAAAACTTAAAAAAAAGAGAATTGTAAAGAATATACTGCATGTTTTAATGTACATAATATGCACTCAAAATATTTTTAAACAACATGTAATTATATTTTTTAGAAAAATATAATAAAATATTTATTAAAATATTTATTTCACATGTAATAAATAAAATAAAAAGAATTATATTTTTAGAAAAATATTTTAACTGAAGGTAGATAAAAATACCTGGAGGTATCAAGATATTTTTACTGTTGACATGCTACCGTTGCATGGTATAATAATCTAACGTTGAAGAGGAGGAGTATTAGATGCTGCTACTATTAAAGGAATCTACCATGAAGAGATAATCCATCACGAAGAAGTTATCTACCGTCAGTGAATCACAATGATACTTTGAAGAGGAAGAGTGGTGATACCACCCCATATGGATAAGCTACTATCACTGAAGAGTTTATACTATGAAGGAGATGAAATCATGAGCTACCGTCAAGCTCTAGGTTAATCTAACATTGCAGATGAATGATCTACCATCACAACATGCATCTACCACCGCAAGGACAAGCTACCATTGTAGAAGCACGATACTACCATTGGTGTCACACAATATAATGATCTAACATATAAGGTAATGAGTGGCCAAACCAGTGATTCTACTGATGAAGAAAACAATGGTACTATCATTGTTATGATCTACCGTGAAGAAGGAAATGAGCTTCCATGACTGTTTAGTGCTGTGCAAGGAGGAAATATGCATGTGACATAAATCAAACACTTTTTATCATTTAAAATCTTGAAATCATCCCTATATGTTGAATGGATGATATGCCTTATGAAAATCTAATTACATTCAATGATATTATCTTCTTTGGATTACCTCATGCATGAATGACACAATTTCATGCATGATGTTATAGCCTCATTGCCTCATTATCTTGGCCTCACTATATTAAGAACTTTTCCATTAAATATTGGATTGATAATGATTTTCATTAAATATATAAACTCTGTTGAACAGGATCCTTTAGGTGTCTTTAGAGGTCAAAGATGATTGACATGATGATCATATGACTCTCATAGATCTCATCCAATGTCCTTTAAAATTTATGTATCTCATTAAGGTGGATGAAAAGTGTCTGCACTGAATTCTTTCCCACATTGAACATGTGACTGACTGAGATCTAGCATATATTACAATTGATGTCACAATAACATCGAGATGGAAGTAAGGGATCAACACCCACCCACACACACACACATGGGACTCATAGGCTGATACCTCCTCATGCTGGTCCATTAGCCCAGACCTATGTGCTCTAACCCGGATGCGCTCCTGTGGGCCTATACATGACCCATTTTCTCTCCTACCACCATGGATGGTCCCTTGGGATGACTCTCCCACGAGGTTGATCCTTGGGTCCCTCAAGTGTGGTTGATGGGATGGCCTTTGGGAATTTTCAAGGTTGGACACCTTTTTTTTACTAAAAGGCCACTAAGAAATACTTAATAAAGCAACATAAATAAACATCTTAAGATTAAAATTTTAATAAAGTGTCATTAATCATTTGAAAAATTAATTCATGAAAAAATAAATGAATACATTGACAATTTTATTGAAATTAAATGTGATGAAATTGAATTTTAATAAAACACAAATAACAGTGCACTAAAAAATTTAAATCCAACAAAAATGAGGATTATCAATTAAATGATTTTAAATGATGTTTTTAAATAAATGAATTTTTAATTTAATAAAATTATAAAATACAAATAAATTATCAACACTAATAATCTCCCCCTTTTTTAAATTTTAAAACTAATATTTTTATTTAAAAACATCAAATATTCTCCCCCCTTTTGAAATTTATCAAAAAAAACATGATTTCTAAAATATTATCCCTCAAAAGTAAAATCAAATGTACTGTTATAGTAATTTAATAAAACAAGTTATTTATTATGATTTATCACATGACTAAACAAATAAACTTTTATGAACATATAAAAAAATATAACATTATGCTTCTTATACACTTTTTTTTAAAAAAATTGATAAGATAATTTTATTTAGGAGTTTAAGAACAAAAAAATTCCAATCGATTTTAAGCATCTAAAAATATCATATTAAAAGAAGATTAAAAAATCAAAATTTATTGTCAATAGAATTTGGAACAATTTATAGAATCAAATAAATTCAAGAAAAGATTTAAAATTTAATTCAATTTATAATTTCAAATAGATTTCAATTAAAAATTTGATAAACTAAATTATAAGCACAAAATATGTTTAGAAGTTTATAAAAGACTTCCTTAGATCAAATGTGTTCAAAATTTAATTTGAAGCAACCAATACAGTAATCAAACCATTAAATTAGTTGGTGGATAATTAATTTTAACAATAAAAATTTCTAACACTAAAGTGTAAAGTTAAGAAATTAGAAAATAATAAACATAACATGAGTTCATTTATAAAAATTAATTCAATTGTAAAATAGTATTTCATACAGATTAATAAAAACTGAAATTCTACAAGTATTAACTTTCTAAACACTAATTTAAAATTTACATTTTAATATATTAACTATATTAACAGACAAGGGGAAACTCCCCCTAAATTCAAGATTAAAAAAATATTATGACAATTTATAGAAAATGTAAACACATAAACATAATATATGAAATTAATTTTTTTAAATAAATAATCTACATTATGCTTATTTTTCAGAATAGAATAGAAGTTAATGTACATTCCTAAAAATATAGAAATCACTGTAACATAAAAAATATATTAGATAATTTGCTTGTCAGCATACCGGATTATATAACAGTAGAAATTATGCATGCTGGCTGAAAGAAATTACTTACCTCGGCATGGTGACCAACTTAGTTCTAAAAGGATTTGAGTAACATCCTTTTGTTACTCGTGTTGTCTTAGATTCAACTAAATTGAGAGTATAACTTTTTAACACCCAAATAGACTTCAAAAATATATTTTTAGGTAAATCTAAAAAAAATTCTAAGAAACAAATGTTTTAGTACGAATAAAGTATTGAGTAAATCTCAAATAGAATTAATTATAACAATTCCCTTCCATTATATATTTAAAACATGTTATAGTAGAAATATTCCCTTTTATATTCTAAAAAAATTAGTCTTATTCATGTTTGGTGATAAAATGTTATAACCACGACCATTCTTATTATAGATTGGTTTAATCATAAACATAATTTTATCATATTTCTATTTTCCCAGAACAAAATTAGATACAGTTTCTTTAAGATTAACAACTTCCTTTTTCAAATCCATATTCTCCTTTTGAATAACTTCTAAATCTTTATAAACTTTTCATTATAACCAGAAATATCATTTCTCAGTTTCTTATTTTCTTGCTTAAGTTTCTTAAATTCATTATCAACATTAGTCATGTTATCCAAAATAGAATTAAATCTTATTTCCCAATCTTTATCATTTACCACTACAAATTATTTAATTCAATCCTTTCCTTATTTTAGTTTTAACATCTCAGAATCAGTAAACCTTTTAGATTCATCATTCTAGGTAATGTAAATATTCATATTATCACATTCCCTTTTTAATTTTTTATTTTCAATTTATTATTTATAATTTTTATGTTAGTATATTTCTTAATAATCCCAATACTATCATTACTTAATTCATCATTCTCTTTAAACAAATTTTTGAATTTAGAATTCATAAAATCATAATCATAACAAGAATTAGAATCAGTTTATTTTTCATATTTAGATATAACATTATGATCAACATTAATAGGATTAATTAAATGAGTAAATAGTGGATGGGTTACCTTACTTCACAAAGTCCACTCATTCCATTTATTATGCTTGTAAATTGATGGAACATCTGGATGAATGTCTCATCTTCTTCCATATTGAAATCTTGGTATTCTTATTAGATCATTACTAGTTTGTTTCTTTTATGATTTTCAGTCCCATAGTGAGTGATTTGAAGTATTATATATATGTTGTGGGATGTCTTATAGGCTATAACATAACAATATACATTTATAATTGTAGCATAATACAATATATTCTTAACTTTATAATTCAAAACATACTTAACCATGTCATTACCCATAAGTGTTTCTAGATTATCTTTGGACAGTTCATATGGTTTCTCTATGATAGTCCAATGATCCACACTCTACTATTTTAGGTAGGATTCCATTCAGTCTTACCAATAGTCATAGTCACTTCTATTAAAAAATGGTGGCTTTTATGGAGTCCATACATCATTTTCATCAATACTTTCCATCTCATAGAACTAGACATTATTACTTAGACTATTAGGTCTAGGATGATGAATTTAGTATAATAGTTAAAAAATAAACAAAAAAAATTATATCCAAAAGGAAAAAATCCTGTGACACTAAGAGTTTGGTATCCAATTAAAACAAATAGAGGTTCTAAATAATCAGAGACCATCCTATGATACTAATCTTTTGAATCATTATTGAAGGAAAAATAGACTAGATGGGGGGGTGAATAGTCATTTAAATTTTTATATCAAAAAACCAATCAGAGTTTATTAATTAATGAATCTACAATGAGTGCAATGTTCAAGTTAAGTAGTGAAGAGTAAATACAATAATAGAACACATTTTTTATAGTAGTTTAGTCTACCAAGATCCCAGTCCACTCATTAAACTTATCTACTCCATGGGAAGATTGGTACCCACTAAAAAGAACTCACTTTTAGAGGTGTGATCACCTGTTACAGACTCTACCTTTTACATTATCCAGAGGCACAACCCAAACTTTTTACAGGAGTCTTAACCTAGTTTGGACTTGAATTTTATTTGGGTGTCACAACTCAAGAACTTCCTTTTGGGTGGTATAATAACCAACATACATACCTGCTTTTGATTTGGAAAAGAATAAACCAATATGAACAATTACAAATAGATAAAGAAAAGATAGCTTGAAGAAAAACAAAAATAACGAAAACCAACAAAAAGATTAGATGATGAAGTTCGATGATCTTGACCACTTTAGTAGTATAGGATGGTAAATTTGAAGTTTCTACAGGATCTCAACAAGGAAATAGAAGTCATAGGAGCTCTTGATCATATGCACAACAAGATTGTGTATCACACGTATGTTGTATCGAATAAACTGCATGAATTTTATTTTAATCCCTTAATAAAATGCCAAAAAACTAATCCCACATCATTAATTAAAATATATCTTGGAGAATTACATTATCCAATCACTACATGCCACGAGTTAGTGAATAAAAAAACATAATATTACCATTACCTATATTTTGAAATACCACGCTAAATATCAAATACTTTTGATTATCTTTTATTTATGCATAAAATAACATCACAATGATTCTAGTATGATTGTTAGTATGAACATTTATATTTAAAATTTTTAATACATTTAAAATAATATGAATAAAATTTTAGATCATCGAAATATCAAAAATTCACAAAAACGAGTATCATAAAGAAAACACTACATTTGTGAATGTATATAATATATGTTCAAAATATTTTTAAACAACATGTAATTATATTTTTTTGAAAAATATTATAAAATGTTAATTAAAATGTTCATTTAACATACAATAAGTAAAATAAAAGAATTATATTTTTATAAAAATGTTTTAACAGATAGTAGATAAAAATACCTAGAGGTAGCAAGATATTGAAACTGATGACATATTACCGTCGCATGGTAGAATGATCGACTGTTGAAGTAGATGAGTAGTATATTTTGTTACCATTATAGGGATATACTGTGAAGAGATGATCCACTATAAAGAAGTGATCAACCATCGATGAAGTATGGTGATACCATGAAGAGGGTGAGTAGTGCTACCATCCTGTATGGATGAGATACCATCACTGAAGAGTTGGTACTGTGAAGGAGATATAATCATGGTCCACTGTCAAGTATTAGGTTAATATACCATTGTATATGAATGATGTACTATCACAAAATGAATCTACCATTGCAATGACAATCTACCATTGCAGAAGCATGGTACTGCCTTTGGTGTCGCATGATATAATGATCCACCATCAAAGGGAAGGAACAATTGGATTAGCGCTTCTACTAATGAAGAAAAAAATAGTGCTACCATTAAGAAGGAACCAAGCTTTCATGACCATTGAGAACTGTGCAAGGAGGAACTATGCATGTGATATGAATCGTGTGCTTCTTCTCATTTAAAACATTGAACTCATCCCTATAAGTCAAATGGATGAGAAGTATTTTTAAAATAAAATTGCATTCAACAATATTATCTTCTTCTAATTATCATATGCACGAAATACGTGGTTTCATGCATGATGTTGTAGCCTCAACACCTCATCATCTCATCCTCACTATCTCGAGAATCTATCCATTCAATTTTTTCTTGATAATGGTAGTCACAAAATACATAAAATCCATCGAATAGAAGCCTTTGGGTATCATTAGAGGCAGTAAATGATCACTTCATTGATAAGATATATTTCATAGATCTCATCTGATGATCCTTAAAATGTACGTATCTCATTAAGGGGGATAAACCGTGTCTGCACCGAATGCTATCCTGGATTGAACTTTCACATGGATGATATTTTCCATATATTAAAATTAGTTCCATAAAACCATCGAGTTGGCTATGGGGGATAAACACCTGTACATACCAAACACACACACACACACACACACAAGCCTCATGGGCTAGCACCTCCTCGTGCTGGCCCACCAGCCTAGAACCATGCACTCTAACCTGGATTTTCTTCTGTGGGCCTATACATGACCCACTCTCTATCATTCCACCATAGATGGTCCCTTGGGATGACTCTCCCATGGGGTTGACCCTTGGGCCCCTAAAGTGTGGTTGATGGGTGTAAGAACCTGGACCCTCTTTTCAGGCATGTTTTTCTTTTCTGGTCGTTTTTGAGAAAAAGAGGAAATTATGGAAATTTTGTAAGTACACGCCATGTAATTTATGAGTACACGCCGTGTAATGCTTAGCCGCAAAAGGCTATGTGTTGGCCATGTCATGGACACACACATGGCCATGTGGGGTGACTTGGAGGCCGCCTAAAGTAGAGTATGAAAAAGGAAAGTACACGCCGTGTACTCAAGAAGTACACGCCGTGTATTTTGTTTTTTTCATTAAACGGACCAGGGTCGCATCTAACCCCAGAAGTGTATTCTTCTAGGTCCCATTCGGCAGAGAGAAACTATACGACACCGAAACTTCTCCGAGCCCCTGAGCCTCTGTCTGTTCTCCAAATCGACCGCCGTCAATTGCGTTGGAACTCCAGCGGTAAGCTCTTCCTTATTCTTGAGTTTCATTCTATGATTCCTCTACTTTCTCAAGTTATCATGGGTTGAACGTTTTATACATTTTCGTAGATCTTCGGCATTTCAAGATGAATCAAGCCTCGAGGTTCACGTATAGCGATCTCCTATTGCCAAGGTAGCTGGTTTGTTCCTTTCCATTGAAATTCAATGAATATTATGTGAATTTGTGCTAATACCCTTAAATGGGGTATTGAGTGTTTACCATTTTACCCCTGTTGTTTTCCTACCATGCTAGTATGATTGTGTATAGGTTGATTGGATATCAATAGGGCTAGTTTTCTATGCATTGGATTTTTTCCCATGCATGTTCTGTTTCTGACCATTTGGTCCTGTTTAGCCTGTTGGGCTGCCTTACCTATTTTCCACGCCTATTGTTGTAAGATGGAGTGTTGTATATCTAACATTATTATTATATTGTATACCGGATAGCCAAGTAGTTTTGTAGGTTTACTTTGGCCATATAGCATTACTATGCGTTGACTTACACGGGGCTATGAGAACCTGTTGTAGTAGACTATAAGGGGATAGACCGAGTGAGCTTCCTCATAGAGTCTTTGAGAATTTTAGACTATAGGGGGATAGACCAAGTGTGCTTCCTCAAAGAGACTTTGGGAATTATAGACTATAAGGGGATAAATCTAGTGAGCTTCCTCAGAGAGTCTTTGTTTTACTTTGAATTACCTTGAATCACTCCAGGCTATAAGGGGAATTAACTGGGTGAGATTCCTTAGAGAGTCTGTGAATGACCGGGGCTATAAGAGGAATTGACTAGGTGAGCTTCCTCAAAGAGTCTCTTGACCTTGGGTCTATAAGGGGAATTTACCTTGCGTGCTTCCTCAGAGAGTCCTTGACTACCTTAGACTATAAGGGGAATTGACTGCAAGTGCTTCCTCAGAGAGTCTTTATAAATTCGTATGACTGAAACGGAGGGGATAAGCTGAGCATACTACCCAGAGGGTTGCTTGTACTTGTTAGGTAGGACCAGAGGGGATGGTTGTGAGTACTTCCCAGAGGGTTACCTATTTGTGTTAACTGTGCTTGATTTGAACTGTGGATTGTTTACTGCTGAGTACCTTCATGTTTACTTCTTTCTGTACTTTTACCTACTATATATTCACTAACTATTAGGCACAGATCTTTGGGTGGTTTCCTACTGGGATTTATTCTCACACCCTGTTTGGGTCATGATTTTGGGACCAAACAGATTATATTGATGCAGGTATAGATAAGGGCAAGAGCCATTCTACTTTAGGTACTTGACTTGCTGTGGAGATGGAGAGCATGAGACCAAGCTGGGGCTTGCAATGCTGAGGAGCTGTTTATCTATTTTATTTTCATACTTTGGTTTATTACTATTGTATTCTAGCACTGTGTTTTGTTTGGATACTTTCCTAGACATATATGTATCATGCATCATTTTTATATATGTGTGCTCCAGTTTATTTGTTTTAGTCTTCTGCTGTTTAGTTTTGTACGGATTATTATTGCTTCCACTATTTCTTTTGTTTCTTCCGTTGCGTACTCTTCCAATGAGGGAATAGTTTCCCCACTATCACACCCAAGGCCCTCGCTTCTAGTCGACAGCCTCTGGCATTCAGGGAAATACGCTTGAGGCCATGTGACCAACCGGGTATGGGGTGCCTCTGGGTGGATTCCGGAACTGGGACATTACAAAGTGTTATAATGAGGAATTCTTTTCTATTGACTTACAGTTTGGAGCCTATAGTCAGGGATAAGAAAGAATAGGTACTTGGTAATAATATGTGCTCGAGAGTAGATAGCTCGTGTACAGGGTAAAGCCAATTTACCTCATTTATGCAATTTTTCTGGTTTTGTAGTTTTACAGTTGATTTGATTTCACCTTGGGTGATCCACATGCTTTGTGCTATTCCTGTTGATATTATTGAGGTTCTATTTCTATTGCAACCCAATGAGATGAGGTTATGCCATTTCATGCATCATATAAGCACTTGTTAGAAATCACATGTCATGTATTCTTTCCATTCCATTTAGGGTGCATTAGCAATTTAATGTTGTTTTGATAGATGTTGTATAGAATATGCATGCTGTTGTGATAGATGCTTTGATAGAATACCTACTTACGATGTGTATTGCTTGTGCAAGGCCTTGTTTGAATGAACGCTAAATTTTGGTTCGTCAGGTGTTATGGGCCCTCATGAATCAGAACTTGGTGGATCATTGACTTGTTTTTCTTGTATATGACATGTATAAGATTCCAAGATTTGATTCATGGGGAGTATGGGCTCTCACAGATCAGAATTTGGCACCTTAATGTTTGTTTTATGTGTTTTCTAGGCTCCAGAGCAGTTTCTGAGGCTACTGTCTGGAAAAACCCAGAATACACGGAATTTACTTTATAAATACATGCCGTGTAGTCTATAACCGTGTCACTGACTGTGTGGGAATAGACACGGGGTTGTGAAAATCTTGCAGGAACATGCTGTGTAAAATACGTACACACCGTGTTGTAGTGACCGTGTGTCTACCTGTGTGACTAACGACACAGATGGATGAAACTTAAGCTATACACATCGTGTCCTGATTTCACATGCCGTGCAGTGTAACCTAGGTACCCGGCCATGTCATGAACAACACGGGTCAGAGAAATCCTTCAAGTACACGCCATGTCCACCTGGAGCATGCCGTGTAGAGTGAACCGCGTAGCCGGCTATGTAACTAACAACACAGGTCGTTGAAACTTTTCTAGTATATGCCGTTTCTATCGTGAACACGCCGTGTAGTCTTAGATTAAGAGGACCGTGTGGGTTATCTATGTAAGGAGACTCGGGCAGGGGAATAGAGTTCAAGTACACACCGTGTGTAGGAGCAACACGCCGTGTGTTTTGGGTGTTACCTGACTAGTTGTGGTAGGAGTACACATCCATGTGAATGGATTAAAGGAACATGCCATGTAGGGGAAATACACACCATTTAGTCATGTTTTATTTAACTTTAATGTTTTATTTATCCTTATTCCCTTCGTTTACTTCTATGTTTTTCAGTTCTTGATAATACTAATCTAAGGTGTGCGCTTGACCTTGTAGAGTCATGCCACCGAAACGTCCTCCAGTTGTACGCCAGTTTCCAGACAGTGATCAGACACCAAATATGGAAGATCAGGGACTTCCTGCAGATCCTCTTGTTGTGCCATCCTTGGCACCAACCATTATACCCGACACAGGTGCTGATGCACAATTCAGGGAAGGCTTTCTGAGGATGATGCAAACTTTTCCGGGAGCGCCGTCTCCTGCCCCGCTGATGGCGGAATTGATGCGGGGTTTTCAGTAGCAGCATCCTCCTACTTTCTCAGGGGATGGAGGAACCCAGGCTGTAGAGTCATGGCTAGAAGCCACGTTGACGATTTTCGAGCATTTGGAGATACCTCCAGAGAAGAGGGTGAATCTCGCTACCTATATGCTCAGAGACTCTTCCAAGAGGTGGTTGGAGGTGATCTCACAGTCAGGATGCCAGAAGATTATGACTTGGGATGAGTTTCGTCACATATTTTACGATTACTTCTATCCATAGACCTTGAGGGCCGATCGAGCCTGGGAGTTCATGAGTCTGGAGCAGGGTACTCTTTCTGTTATGGAGTATTCCTCTCGCTTCACAGAGCTGCAACAATTCACACCTATTCCATGAGGAAATGAGTTGTTCCTTGTGCAGAAGTTTGAGGATGGTCTGAGGCACGACATCCGCTCGCAGGTGAACATCTTCAGGTTGACTTCGATATATTCTATCGTCAACCAAGCACTAATCACAGAGCGTAATATGAGGGATTATGGAGTAGGGGGCCAGGGTGGTTTGACATCCAGAGTTAGTATTCCTCCTACTAATAGTAGGAAGTTCTGCAGGGAGTCCGCATGAGGAGATCAGACTAGGCACGATGCATCTTCTGGTAGCCAGGTGGTATGCTACCAGTGCAGGAGGAGCGGGCATACTAGGCCTCAGTGCCAGAGGGACCCGATGGAGTGCCGGTCTTACAGCAAGATGGTCCATATTTAGATTTTCTATCAGATATTCTCACTAGAAGCTGGTGATAGGGGTTATTCTATGACCCCGTGTTCAGGAGCAGTATCGGCAGTTTCTCACCAGTCTGGGAACTGGAGTTCTTTTAGCCGTTCAGGCTGAGGTGGAGGTCATGGCTGTGGTGGTCAGTCACCAGGATATCAGTGACAACAGGGTGGATCATCTCAGAGTGGTCGGTCAGGGTCACAGGGTCATGGAGCAGGCCAGAACTTTGCAGTGGAGCATACCCAGCAGGAGTAGAATCCCGGACCCTCTATAGTTCGAGGTACAATTCTAGTTGCCTCAGTTTTATCTTATGCTCTTTTCAACACATGGGATTCCCATAGATTTATATCTATTTTTTTTGTATATATCTTTGGGCTCTATATCCTTTCTTCATCCGATATCTTGACACTAGAAACTCCGTTGGGGATGAGGACATCTAGTGTACATCAGTTCAAGGAGTGACCCCTTGAGGTTGGTGGGTGTCACTTTCTTTGGGACCTCTATGTCCTAGAGATGACAGGATATGATGTCATTATCGGGATGGACTGGTTAGTTCCCTTCCAGGCAGTCGTCGACTGTTATCACCACAGGGTGAGTTTCATATCACCAAAGGGTGGATATTTTCTTCACAAGGGCGAGTGGGATGTCCAGGTGAGTAGAACAGGTCTAGGGTATCTTGGGTTAGGAGGAGTTATAACCCATATTTCCAGTCTATATTTGGATGACCAAGGGACTTCACAGTTAGGATTTACTCTTGTGGTAGATCGTTTTAGGGATGTCTTTCCAGAGGACTTTTTAGGTTTTCCTCCAAAGCATGAGGTAGAATTTTCTATTGACATCATGCTAGGAGCAGCACCAGTGTCAATTACTCCTTATAGGATGGCTAAACCTGAGTTATAGGAGCTCAAGAAGAAGTTAGAGGAGTTACAGAAAAAGGATTTCATCTGACCCAGTACTTCTCCTTGGGGTTCACTTGTCCTTTTTGTGAATAAGACAGATGGTACTCTCAGGCTTTTCATGGATTATCAGAAGTTGAACTAGTTGACGGTCAAGAACTGATATCCCTTGCAGAGGTTTGATGATCTCTTTGATCAGCTTAGTGGATCCCGAGTGTTCTCGAAGATCAACTTGAGGTACGATTATCATCAGTTGTGCGTTAGACCATCATATATACCTCTTACAGCCTTCCAGAGCAAGTATGGTCTATACGAGTATACGGTTATGCCGTTCGGTCTTACGAACGTGCCTGTAGTTTTCATGGCACTGATGAACCGAGTGTTCCATCCATACTTGGATTCCTTCATGGTGGTTTTCATGGATGACATCTTGGTGTACTCTCACACTCAACACGACTATGACACACATCTTGAGATCGTTTTGAGTACACTGAGAGAGCATCAGTTATATGCTAAGCTCTCAAAATGACATTTTTGGATGGATAAGATTCACTTATTGGGTCACGTTATCTCAGAGATGGAAGTTTCAATGGACCCAGAGAAAGTGAGGGCAATAGTTTCCTGGGAGCAGCTGAAGAACGTATTCAGGGTGAGGAGTTTTCTAGGGCTGTTTGGATACTACATACGCTTTATACAAGACTTTTCATGCTTACCAGCATCGCTAACAGGTTTGAATAAGAAGGGTTCAAAGTTCTTGTGGTCAGATTCACGTGAGTCAGCCTTTCAAAAGTTGAAAGGGAGGTTGACTTCAGCACCAATACTAGTATTTCCAGAGCCAGGCAAGATCTATACTATTTAATGCGATGATTCAGGTATTGATTTGGGAGATGTGCTTATACAGGGGGATGGAGTCGTTGCGTATGGGTCACGAAAGTTGAGGCCGCATGAAAGGAACTACCCAAAGCATGATCTGGAGTTGGATGTTGTTGTTCATTCCTTACACTGTTGGAGACATTATCTTCTGGGAGAGAACTTTGTGGTTTTCACTGACCAAAAAAGTCTCAAGTATATTTTCACTCAGTGTGACTTGAATTTGAGATAGTGAAGGTGGGTTGAGTACCTTCAGTCCTTTGACTTTGATCTTGCCTACATGCCTGGGAAAGGCAATGTAGTGGCTGATGCATTGAGGAGGAGGAATCAGATACAGGTAGTTCAGGAGGCCAGTAGTGAGTGACGGCTTATGGCTCTGTTCTCTGAGATGAATTTGAAGGTGAACGATAGATAGGGACATACTTTCCTTTCTTCTGTAGCTATTATCTCTACTCTTCTTGATCGAGTTAGAATGAGGTAGCTATCAGATTCTGAAGGCCTAGTCCTACGGGAAAGCGTGTTAGGAGAGGACCCCATTTCTGGTTGGACCATAGGCAAGGATGAGATCTTGCGTTTCCAGGGGCGCGTATGGGTGCCAACATACATACGCGAGGAGTTGATGTAGGATTTTTATACCTTAGTTTGGGCAGTTCATCCTGGTGTCACCAAGATGTATCAAGATCTACACCATCAGTATTGGTGGCCAGGTATGAAGAGAGGTGTTGTTGGATTTTTCATGAGGTGTTCCACCAGTCAACAGGTGAAGGTAGAGCACCAGCGACCAACAGGACTTCTACAGTAGCTACCCATTCCCAAGTGGAAGTAGAATGATGCTGCGATGGATTTCGTGATCGGTTTTCTGAGGTCTCCTTGATGGAATGACGCTGTATGGGTTGTCATTGACAAACTCATGAAGGTTCCTCACTTCTTGTCGATCAAGGAGACCTTCAGTGTCGATTAGTTGGGACAATTTTACATCCAAGAGATTGTATGTCTCCATGGAGTTCCACACTCCATTATATGAGATAGGGATGCACATTTTACCTCTCAGGTCTAGCAGGGGCTTCATAAGGCTTTGGGTATACAGGTACTTTTGAGTACAACTTACCATCCCCAGACAGATGGCCAGTCTGAGCGTACGATTCAGGTTCTTGAGGACATGCTCCGAGAATGAATTCTGGATTTTGGAGGTTCTTGGGAGATACATATACCTCTTTTGGAGTTAGCCTACAATAACAGTTTCCAAGCGACTATTCAGATGGAACCATATGAGGCTTTTTACGGTAGGCCATGTCGATCACCCTTATGTTGGCTAGAGGAAGGAGAGACAACTATGCTGGGAACTCATCTTGTACAAGAGACCACAGAGTAGATAGAGTTGATTTAGAAGAGGATGGATACTGCACAGTCTCGTTATAAATATTATGCTCATCAGTAGAGATGAACTCTGGAGTTCGAGGTCAGGGATCAGGTTTTCCTGCATGTCGCACCGAGGTTGTGACACAAGAGGTTTAGGAGACAAGGTAAGCTTTTTCCGAGGTATGTCGGGTCATTTGAGGTGTTGGAGAGAGTTGGGATAGTTTCTTATGGGTTGCAGTTACCTCAGAGGTACTGAGCTATGCATGACGTCTTCCACGTTTCTCAGCTCCGATGTTACTTATCAAACCTGTATCATGTCTTTCAACCTGAAGAGGTTAAGCTTGAAGCAAACACGTCATTTGAGGAGCATCCTATCTGGATTGTCAATCGCAGTACAAAGATTCTCTGTTTCCGGTCTTTTCATCTGGTACAAGTGCTATGGCAGCACGGGAGAGCACAAGATGAGACTTGGGAGAGGGAGGCCGATGTACGAGCATAGTGGCCGGAGCTATTCGAGGTTTCTTATTCTGTGCCACCTGGCTAGGGAAATTCGGGGAAAAATTTATTTAAGGGGGAAGTTTTTAAGAACCCAAACCCTCTTTTTAGGTATGTTTTTCCTTTCTGGTCGTTTTTGAGAAAAAGAGGAATTTTTGGAAATTTTATAAGTACACACCGTGTACTTTATGAGTACACGCCATGTACTGCTTGGCTGCAGAAGGCCGTGTGCTAGCCGTGTCATGTCCACACACACGACTATGTGGTGTGACTTGGAGGCCGCCTAAAGTGGAGTACAGAAAAAAATTACACACCGTGTACTCAAGAAGTACGCGCCGTGTATTTTTTTTCATTAAACGTACCGGGGTCGCGTCTAACCCCCAGAAGTGTCTTCTTATAGGTCCCATTTCGGCTGAGAGAAATCGTACGACACTGAAACTTATCCAAGCCCCCCGAGTCTCCATCCATTCTCCAAATTAACCACCATCGATTACGTTGGAACCGCAGTGGTAAGCTCTTCCTTCTTTTTGAGTTTTATTCCATGATTCCTACTCTTTCTCAAGTTATCATGGGTTGAACATTTTATACTTTTTCATAGATCTTCATAATTTCAAGGTGAATCAAGCCTCGAGGTTCACGTATAGCGATATCCTAATGCCAAGGTAGGAGGTTTGTGCCTTTCTGTTGAAAGTCGTTGAATATTATGTGCATTTGTGCCAATACCCTTGAACAGGGTATTGCGTGTTTACCATTTTACCCCTGTTGTTTTCCTGCCATGCTAGTATACTTTTTTAGAGGTTTATTGGATATCAATAGCACTGGTTTGATATGCATTGGATGTTTTCCCCATGCATGTTCTATTTCCGACCGTTTGGTCATGTTTAGCCTGTTAGGCTGCCTTACATATTTTCCATGTGTGTTGTTGTAGGATGTAGTGTTATATATCTGATATGATTATTATGTTGTAGACTGGATAACCAAGTAGTTATGTAGGTTTACTTTGGCCATATAGCATAACTATGCGTTGACTTACATGGGGCCGTGAGAACCTGGTGTAGTAGACTATAAGGGGATAGACCGAGTGAGCTTCTTCAGAGAGTCTTTGAGCATTTTAGACTATAGGGGGATAGACCGAGTGTGCTTCCTCAGAGATTCTTCAGGAATTATAGACTATAATGGGATAGACCGAGTGAGCTTCCTCAGAGAGTATTTGTTTTACTTTGAATTACCTTGAACCACTCCAGGATATAAGGGGAATTGATTGGGTGAGCTTCCTCAGAGAGTCTGTGAACGACCGAGGCTATAAGAGGAATTGACTGGGTGAGATTCTTTAGAGAGTCTCTTGACCTTAGGTCTATAAGGGGAATTGATCTTGTGTGCTTACTCAGAGAGTCCTTGACTACCTTAGACTATAAGGGGAATTGACTGTGAGTGATTCCTCAGAGAGTCTTTATGAATTTGTATGACTGAGCCAAAGGGGATAGGCTGAGTGTACTTCCCATAGGGTTACTTGTACTTGTTAGGTAGGACAAGAGAGAATGGTTGTGAGTAATTCCCATAGGGTTACCTATTTGTGTTATCTATGCTTTATTTGAACTGTGGATTGTTTACTACTGAGTACCTTCCTGTTTACTGCTTTTTGTACTTTTACCTGCTATATATTCACTGACTGTTAGGCATAGATCTTTGGGTGGTTTCCTACTGGGATTTATTCTCACACCCTGTTTGGGTCATGCTTTTGGGTCCAAATAGATTATATTGATGCATGTATAGACAAGGGCAAGCGCCCTTCTACTTCAGGTACTTGACTTTCTATGGAGCTAGAGAGCACGGGACCAAGTTGAGACTTGCGATGCTGAGGAGCTGTTTATCTGTTTTATTTTCATACTTTGGTTTAGTATTGTTGTATTCCAGAATTTTGGTTTGTTTGGATGCTTTCCTAGACATATATGTATCATGCATCATTGTTATATATGTGTGCTCCAGTTTATTTCTTTTAGTCTTCCTCTATTTACTTTTGTACGGATTATTACGCTTCTGCTATTGCTTTTGTTTCTTCCGCTGCGTACTCTGCCAATGAGGGCATAGTTTCCCCACTATCACACCCAAGGCCCTCACTGCTAGTCGGCAGCCTTTGGCGTTCAGGGAAATGCGCTTGAGACCATGTGACCAACTAGGTATGGGGAACCTCTAGGTGGCTTCTGGAATCGATACGTTACAATGGGCTGGCCTTTGGGTCTTGTCAAGGTTGGCCCCATTTTTTTACTAAAAGGCCACTAAGAAATACTTTGTAAAACAACATAAATAAAAAGGTTAATATTAAATTTTAATAAAGTGTCATTAATCATTTGAAAAATTAATTCATGCAAAAATAAATTATTACATTTACAATTTGATTTTAATTAAATGTGAGGAAATTAAATTTTAACAAAACACAAATAATAATGAACTAAACAATTTAAATCCAACAAAAATGAGGATTACCAATTAAATGATTTTTAATGATTATTTTTAAATAAATTAATTTTCAATTTAACAAAAAAATAAAATACAAATAATATTCTCAATACTAATAATCTCCCCCTTTTTGTAAGTTGTAAAACTAAAATTTTTATTTGAAAACATCAAATATTATCCCCTATTTTGAAATTTATAAAAAAAATAGATTTATAAAATATTCTCCCTCAAAAGTAAATTAAAATATATTTTTATAGTAATTTCATAAAACAATTCATTTATTATGATTTATAACATGACCAAACAAATAAAATTTTATGAAAAGATAATAAAAAATAAAAAATATTGCTTCTAAAACACTTTAAAAAAATGATACGACAATTTTCTTTAATAGTTTAAGAAAAAAAACCCCTTTAGTTTAAAAAAATAAAAATATTATATTAAAATAATATCATCAAATCAAATTTTATTATCAATAGAATTTGGAACATTTTACAGAATCAAATCAATTTAAGAAAATATTGACAATTCAATTAAATTTATAATTTCAAATAGATTTAAATTAAAACTTTGATAAACTAAATTGTAATGCAAAAAATATTTTTATATGTTTATAAAATAATTCCTTGTATTAGATATTTTCAAAATTGAATTTTAGTCATCCACTATAATAAACAAAATATTAAAGTAGTTGGTGGTTAAATAATTTTAATAATAAAAATTTCCAAAACTAAAGCGTAAAATCAATAATTTAGAAAGTAATAAATAGAACATAAGTTCTTTTCTAAAAATTAATTTAATTATTTTAAATTATTTCATATAGATTAATAAAAACTGAAATTATACAAATACTAACTATTTAAGCACTAATTTAAAACTTATATTTCTTTATATTAACTAGATTAACAGACATAGGGTAACTCCCCCCTAAATTCTTGTTTAAAAAAATGTATAAAAATTTATAGAAAATGTAAACACCTAAACATCATATATGAAAGTAAATTTTTTAACTAAATAATCTACATCATGTTTAATTTCCATAACAATATAATGTACGTGCCTAAAAATCCATAAATCAGAATAACATAAAAAAGTTATTAGATAATTTTAATTCCAGCATACCAAATTATATAACAGTAGATAACGTGCATGATGGCTAAAATAAATTACTTACCTAGGAATCATGACTAGATTAGGTCCAATACGATTTGAGTAACATCATTTTGGTGCCCATGTTGTCTTAGATTCAGCTGAATTAATAGTAAAACTTTTTAGCACCCAAATAGACTTCAAACATCTATTTTTGGGTAAATCTAAAAAAAAAATCTTAGAAAAAAATGTTTTAGCATGAATAAAGGACTGATTAAATCTCAAATATCATTCATTAGAATAATTACCTTGCATCATACATTTAAATATTGTTACAGTAGAAATACTCCCTTTTGAGTATCTAACAAAAGTAGTCTTATTCATGTTTGGTGATAAACTATTATGACCAAAACCATTCTTGTTATAGTTAGGTTTCATCATAGACATAATTTTATCATATTTCTCTTTACCAAGAACAAAATTATATATATTTTATTTAATATTAATAAATTCCTTTTTCAAATCCATATTATCCTTTTTAATAACTTCTAAATATGTATAAAATTTATAATTAGAACCATAAGATGTTTTTCTTAGTTTCTTTTTTTCTTACTTAAGTTTCTTATTTTCATTATCAACATTATTCATATCATCCAAAATATAATTAAACATTATTTCCTAATATTTATCATTTACTTCTAGAAACTATTTAATTCAATCATTTTCTTATTTTAGTTTTAAAATATTAGAATCATTATTCCTTTTATATTCATCATTCTTGGAAACATAGATATTCAGATCATCACATCCACTTTTTAGTTCTTTATTTTCTTTAATAAACTTCTCATTTATAATTTTTATGTTTATATATTTCTCAATTATTCTAATAATATCATTCCTTAATTCATCATTCTCTTTATATAACTGTTTTGATTTAGAATTCATAGAATCATAATTATAAAAAGAATCAGAATAAACTTCTTTTTCATCTTAAAATATAACATTATGATCAACATTAGAGAGAGTAATTAATTGAGTAAATAATGAATGAGTTACCTCACATTTTACACCCATAAAATAAAGGTTACATGTTTCCTTTTCACTTCCTGATTCACTGCTTGAATCAAAATTGTCTGAGTAATCCCATCCTCTAAACAAAGCTTGTTTTTTCTTTATTTGATTATATTTGTAATTATTTGAATTCTTGAGTTTGGGGAAATCTGGTCTAATGTGACCTTTATTTTTTTCACTCATAACACATTAATTTTGAAACATCATTACTATTAATATCATTACCTTTATTTTACTCCTTTATGAACTAAATTTTGATCTATCTATTGTCACATTTGTTTTTCATAAATTTGAAAAGATTATTTCTAAAATGATCCATCACTTTTTCAATTTATTATAACTTAGATTCATAAGTTCTATAGGTTTCATTGATATTATATTAAAAATAAATACCATTTTTCTTTGTATACTCCTCATCAACAACATTCTCCAGTTCATGTTTATACTATAGAAAAGATACGATTAGTTCATATAAAGTATAATATTTAAAATTATTACTTTCATTAATCACAACTTTCTTTTCATGTAATATTTTTGGTAGAGATCTCAGTACTCTTTCAATTAAGTATTTTTTGTCTAGTACTTCACTAAGTCCACTCATGCCATTTTTGATGCTTGTAAACTGATGGAACATCTCGTTGAATGACCTATCTTATCCTATCTTGAAATCTTGGTATTGTGCTCAAAGCATTCCTAGTTTGGTTATTTTAATATTTTTAGTACCATAGTGAGAAACTTGAAGTATTCTCCATAAGTAGTGGGATGTCTTACAAGCTAAAACATGGCTTTAAACACTTTTACTTATAGCATAGTATAAAATATTCTTAATATTATTATTCAAAACATAATTGACCATGTAATCACCCACAAGTGTTTCTTGATTATATTTGGTTAGTTCATATGGTTTCTCTATTATAGTCCAATGATCCACACTCAACCATTTCAGGTAGGCTTCCATTCAGTCTTGCTAGTAGCCTTAGTCACTTACATCAAAAAATTGGGGATTTTTTTGATTCCATCTATCATTGGTATTAATACATACCATCTCACAGAAATAGACTTTATTCCTTAGACTATTAGGTCTAAGATGACCAGGTTAGCGTATTAGTTAAAAAATAAACAATAATAATTATATCTAAAAGGAACAAATCCCATGATACCAATAGATCAGTATTCAATTAAAACAAATATATGTGATAAATAATCATAGACCAGCCTCTAATACCAATTTTTGGATAATTATTGATGAAAAAAATAGACTAGAGGGTTGGGGGAAAGTGAATAGTCATTTAAAACTTTTATAAAAAAATCAATCAAAGTTTATTAATTAAATAATATACAGTGAGTGTAGTGTTCAAGTTAAGTAGTGCAACCAAAATAAAAGAAAAGAACATAGTTTTTTATAGTGGACCGGATCACCAAGATCCTAGTCCACTCATCAACCTTCTCTACTCTTTGAGAATATTAGTACCCACTAAAAGAACTAACTTTTCAAGGTGTGATCACCTATTACAGACTCTACCTTTTAAATTACCCATAGGCACAATCCGAACTTTTTACAGGAGTCTTAACCTCATATGGACCTGAATTTTCTTTAGGATTCACAACCAAATAAATTCCTTTTAGGTGGTATAATAACCAATAGATAAACCTACTTTTGATGGGGAAAATCATAAACCAACATGGATAATTAAAAAAATATAAAGAAAAGATAACATAAAGAAAAACATAAACAATGAAAACTAGTAGAAAGATCAGATGATGAAGATGATTAAGTTTTATGATTTTTATCACTTCAATAGTAGAGGATAGTACAATTGAATTCACTATGTGATCTTAGAAAGGAAATATAAGGGATAAGAGTTCTTGATCATATGTGCAACAATAATGTGTATCACACGTATGTTGTATCAAATAAACCACATGAAGTTTATTTTAACCCATTAATCACATTCCAATAGACTAATCCCGCATCATTAATTCAAAGATCTTCTCGAAGCGTCACATTATCCAATCACTACATGCTATTAGTTAGTGAATAACAAAAATTAATATTACAATTACTTGTATTTTTAAATGTCATGCTTAATATCAGATACTTTTGGTGATCTTTTATTTATGTATAAAATAGCCTCATAATGCTTCCAACATGATCATTAGTACAAAAATGTATCTTTCACATTTATAAAACATTTAAAATAATATGAATAAATTTTTATTTTATTGAAATATAAAAAAGTCATAAAAATATTGTATCGTAAATAATATATTGCATGTGTGAATTTACATAATATATGATCAAATTATTTTTAAACAATATGTAATTATATTTTTTAGAAAAACATAATAAAACAATAATTAAAATATTTATTTCATAAGAAATAAGTAAAATAAATATAATTGTATTTTTTGAAAAATATTTTAACTGACGGTAGATAAAAATACCCAGCGGTAGCAAGATGTTTCCACTGCTGACATGCTACCATCACATAGTATAATGATCTACCATTGAAGTAGAGGAGTGTTATATGATGCTAACATTAGAGGAATATACCATTAAGATATTATCCACCATGAACAAGTGATCTAATGTCAGTGAAGAATGGTGCTATCATGAAGGGGGAGAGTGGTGCTACCATCCTAAATGGATGAGCTACTATCCCTAAAGAGTTTCTATTATGAAGGAGACAAAAGCATGAGCCACCTTCTAGTGGTAGGTTAATATAGCATTATGGATGAATGATATACCATCATAACATGCATCTACCATCGCAAGGACAAGCTACCATTACAGAATCATGATACTACCATTGGTGTTGCACATTATAATAATATACTTTATAAGGGAAGGAATGATTGAACTGGTGCTGTTATCGATGAAGAAAACAATAGTGATACCATAATTATGATTTACCATGAAGAAGGAACCGAGCTTCCATGACTATTGAGAACTGTTCAAGGAAGAACTGTGCATGAAATATGAATCATATGCTTCTTCTCATTTAAAATCTTGAACTCATCCATATAAGTCAAATGGATGAGAAGCCTTCTTAAACTCCTATTTCATTTGGAAATATTATCTTCTTTGAATTATCAAATGTATGCAAGATATAGTTTCATGTATGATATTGTAGCCTCATCACCTCATCATCTTGGCCTCACTATCTCAATAACTCAACCATTCAATATTGTATCAATAATGGAAGTTGTGACATACATAAACTCTGAAGAACATGAGCCTTAGGGTGTTATTGGAGGTATAAGATGATCACTACACTGACTAGATGGTTCTTATAGATCTTGTATGATGACCCTTGAAATGCTCATATCTCATTAAGGTAGATGAATAGTGTTAACCTTGGATGCCATTACACATCAAACATGTGTTTGGTTGAGCACTTCCATATATTATAATTGGTTCCACAACACCATCGAGCTGACAGCAGGGGATTAACACCCGCACACACCACACCACACACACATGCCTCAGGGGTTGGCACCTCCTTGTGCTGGCCCACTAGCCTAGATCCATACACTCTAACCCAGGTGTACTCTTACAGGACTATACATGGTCCACTTACTCTCCTACCACCATGGTTAGTCCCTTGGGCTGGCTCTCCCATAGGGTTGGCCCTTGGGTCCCTTAAGTGTGGTAGATGGGATGGACTTTAGGGATTGTCAAGGTTTGACCATTTTTTACTAAAATGACACTAATAAATAATTATAAATAAAATAAAATAAAAATAATAAGATTAAATTTTTAATAATGTGTCATTAATCATTTGAAAAATTAATACATGAAAAAATAAATGATTACATTGACAATTTGATTTTAATTAAATGTGAGTAAATTAAATTTTAACAAAACACAAATAATAATGAACTAAAAAATATAAATCCAACAAAAATGAGGATTATTAATTATATTATTTTTAATGATGATTTTTAAATAAATGAATTTACAATTTTAAAAAACAATAAAATAAAAATAAAATTCCCAACATTAACAGGAAGTTACGGGTTGTATTATGTTTTTTATACACTTATATATATATGTACATATGTATGTATATATGATTATGCATAGTCTTGTTTGGGATGGACCCCCACTCTCTGAGTATCCGCTCTCTCCTCATGCTAGGGTTTTCTCAGCACCACCGATCCCTCCCTCTCGTCACCCTCTTGTAGTGAGAGGTCCTTCTTAGGTGTTCCTACTCTTCTATCCTTCTCATCCTTTTTATCTCCTCTTGGCCCTCATTCACTATGACCTTAACTCTTATTTCTGGTACCATCATGAATAAACCCCATATCATTTTGACTTTATGTGACCTTGGTGATTTGGGATTATGTTGGTGGTGGATTCCGGTGAGCTTCTTCCTCTAATTTCCTAGTTTTGAGTTTTTAGGCTCCTTTTATGATGGATCCCAAGTCTCTTGGAAAAGTTATTTTGTGTCAGTATTCCTCATATTCTCTTATTGACTCTCCCTTCATGAAATACCTCATTTTTGGTCAATCTCAATGAAGTTTTAGTGTGATTTGGGATGGTGATGGTGGTAGAAATGATGGCATTTCCTTATGAGTTTCTTTGCTATATCCTTTTTCCTTATTTTCCCTATGCTTTCCCTTTCATGGTTGTAGTCTCCTTTCTTGGTTGTGGTATATATCTTGTGGTTTGTTTCTATTCAGTGGATTTTATTTTTGGCTTATATTGGATTTGGGGTTTTGGCTATGTGGCCAACATTCTGTGGTGGAAACATTTTGGGTTTCAGATTGTGATGGTGGTGTCTTAACAACATATTGTTGCAGTGTTTGTTTTATATCGACATTGATGATTTCATATAATTCTAGTTCTGTGTTCTATTTTTACCTCTATGGTTGTAGTTTTCTCAGTGGCGGATTCAAAGGCAGGGTTTGGTGGTCATGGTGAAAGTCGGAGCTCACTGTCAAGGCCTTAGTCTGCTCCTTTATTCTCTCTTTCTCTAGGATTCCACCAGTCTTCTCCCAGTCGGAATCGCGTGGTGGTTTCTAAGGTCTCTTGGGTTGTCCAGTTCATGTGGTTGACATTGTTGTAGGAGGAGACTCTCGCTGTGTCTTTGTCTCAGACCATGGGTCCCTTCTGAGCTTGTTCTTCCTATTTGTTGTAAAGACGCTTCGACTGGTGATGTTTGTGTTTTTATTGTCCTGTGAAGTCTAGTTACGGTGTATCCATGGAGGCAGTGATGATGTGGCTAATAGTGATGAGATGAATGTTCCAGTGATAATCTTGATGGTGATGGTGAGGGTGACCTATATGGTGATCCGGGTGCATGGCATGAGGTGTTTTGTCGATCGAGGTGGTAATGATGGTGGTTGTTTGAATTTTGAAAATCAAATTTTAATGTTGTTCTCAATTGATGGACATTGGTTGGGGATGATTTTGATGGGGTGACATTGAAAGTTTTTTTTATAATGTTTTCTGAATCTGGTCATTATGCTTTATGTGTGATGAAGTTTTTGTATTTTAAGTGTGGAATGTTTATGTATTTGGATTATGAAATGTTCGGTTACCACTAAACCATAAAGTGTATTTTAGAAAATTAAAAAAGATATTTGGAGTAGGATTATTCATATACTTATATGTATATTTGTAAATAATTACATTAATATATATATATGCATGCATGCATGCATGTATACACTGATATTTATATGTATGTATGATTGTATGTTTGTTTATGTGCTCATATTTAAATATATGTATTTAAGTATATGTGAATGTATACGACTATATTAATTTTCATGAATAAATGTACCTTTTTGTTTATATATATATATATTAATATTGATGTATGTAGGCATATATTTAACACATACATTATTTTTTATTATATATGTGTGTGTGTCTGTGATCAATAATATACGCATGTACATTATTATGTAAGAATACATAATATATACAGACACAAATATTCATTTATATATGTGCGTGTGTATATGAAAAATTATTTTTAGATATATTTATTGATATGTTGGTATAAAAAATTTAATTACTACTTAAAGCGTATACAAAAAAATACATTCTAAATTTTATGCAAAAAATATTATGTTGTATGTATAATTATATATATGTTTATACATATATTCATATGTTAATGTGATATATGTATGTAAGTATGTATATATTTATTTTTATATATACATGTAAACAACTTTATTTGCAAATACATTTATATTTTCATGAGTGAATGCATGCAAATACATATAGTTTCATGTACTTATAAATATGTATATTTATAAATAATTATAGTAATATATGTATGTATGTAATTATAAATATATATATGTATGTATATACTTGAATAAATAAATATATATATATAGACATGTATACTCATTAATTTTCTAAAAATATTATCTATATGTAATTTTTTAAATTTATTTTGTTTGTATAAACAAATAAAAAGAAATAATTTTAAAAAATATATATTGTACATTTATGGTGCAAATCTGTACCTGCATACGAAAAAATTAAAATTCAAAAACATGTATTATATATGTGTCTAGAATTATTAGTATCGATGCAACCGTCACATTGATGGTGACAAATTGAAATTTTGATACCATTAAAAAAGAATATATTAGATTAAAAATTGTTTGTGGGGAAAAAATGAGACGATGAGAGAGAATATGAATTGGGGTTAGTGATGGGGGATGCATGTGGGGAACTTGAAATGAGGGTGTTTTGGAGAGTTTGGGTAAATGACGAACCATCTGATTTTGGGCAGCCACACATCATAATTACACACCCCAAATACATCCACCATTTTAGGTGGGAAATGGATACAATGATGATCCCTATCCTGGGTGATTGTTGGGATTTCCCTTGGGTTGGTCTTTTTGGTGATGGAAAGTTAGGATTTAAGTTGGTCAAGCATGAAAAAACCATGGTTTCAATTAGGATAAGTAAAAAACCGGTAAACTATTGAAGTCAAAATTATAGAAGCCCCTTGCGCCACTGTTGAAGTTGTAGAAGAATCCCTGGTGGAGGAATGATTAGAGGAGGTTTGTGTGAAAGGAGGATGAATTATTGGGATTAGAGAATGAAAGGATCCATGAATTGTAAGAGGAGGCTGATAGATTTAGAATAAAATAGATCCATGAAAGGAGATCAGAAGAATCAGAATAGAGATAAAGAAGGTTTACTTTGGGTTAGGGTTTTGGGCATCCATGAAGGAACAAGTATTTGGAATGAGAGAATAAAATTTCACAACCTCCTTAATTTACGAATGACCATAAAATAGGAAATCATGGATAATATTTATGAACTATTATAAATTGAATTTTATACCACTCAAAACATCCTTAAAAAATTATTTTATTAAGGGGAAAACTATATTATTTTTCCTTAAATGTTTCTAGTGGAAACATATTTTTAAAAAATCAATCTCAAGAAGATTGAAAACTATACTTCATGTAATAATTTTAAGCATGATTAACATTTATATTATGTTCAATAACTTTAATTCATAATTCATTTTCATATCTTACTAATTGTTTACATCTTGAAATCTGATCTTATATTTCAATTTTCATCTTGAAATCAAATCTTATCTCTAGTTTGAATTTTTTAAATTATATTTGAAAATTATTTTGGATATCTCATTTTAAAATCGAATTTATAATCTCTTTTATTCAAGCTTTTTCATATCTAAAACTCCTTGTTTGAGAACATTTTTATGTGATTAAGGGGGAGTTTAAAATAGATCGCATATGTTTCTTTCATTCATTTTTGAAAATCATGAGTATTTCCCCGATCCTTTTAAACTTTTAAACTTGATATTTTTTGAAGTATGATTTATTTTTTAGCTTTATTAATTCATGATATTCAATTTAAATCTTGAATTAAATGTTTTATTTTATACATCTTTAATCATTTACCTATATGATTGTTTAAAATAATGTTTTAAGGAAAATTTTCTTTTTAACAAGCATGAGATTTTATCTTGATTTTAATTTTTCATCTCTTAAGACTTTTTGAAATATGTTTTTCTTTCTACCTTGAGATTCATTTAATTATATACTCTGTTTTAAATTCTTTAACTCATTAATATTTATATAATTATTTAAATCATGTATTTATTTTCAAAACATAAAAACATTGATATATCCTTAAATATAGAGGTCATTATTCTATTTATCTATTTTTATTCAAATATTGAATTAATTTATTTATTTCACTCACTTAGGTGAGTTATGTTTTATTTCTCTTTTATTCGTTTATATTTTGATTTACATGCATGTGGTGGTGCCTTATACTTTTTAAAATATGCCTCAATTGATGGGGAGTCAAATATACTTTTATATTTAGATTAAATTTTAAATATTTTGAGATTTAAAAGTGATATTTTTCAATAACATGATAATATATTTATTTTAAGAAAGTTTTTTGAAAATTTGAACATCTAGAATGGTAAGTTGAAGGTTTTTTTCTTCAATATTCAAATTCATTTTCAATCTTTAACTCACTTGATGAAAAATTATGGATTATAAAATTTTCATTTTCATTTTATCTCTTTTATGGTTGGATCTCATTTCATCAAAAATTCATTACCTTTATCTCTATAACCCCTGTTTATGAGCTTTAGGATGATTCCCATGTGGGAAGGGAGTGATGAGATTAAAGGTATGATTTATTTAAACTTATTTTGGGGGAGAAGATTATGAAATCTATGGGTTGGTTATATTCTAGTCTCTCAATAAATATTTTCAAAGGGTTTCAAACCTTTATCAAATTGTTTTTATTTTAAGCATGTTCTTAGTTATGGTTTTATTTATTCAAAGGGTGGGATGGTTTTTTTACATCAAAGAATCATTTTATATTTGTTTTATGGGAGAAAAATTACTAGTTTCAGAATTATTTTGATTTATTTCAATTATATGGTTTTTTAATTTAGTTGTTCTTGAATTTTGAAAACTTTTTTATCTTGAATTTTTTATAATCACAAGGGGGGGGGGGTTGAGATTGAATTATTGATGAAATAATTCTTGAATGTATATCCTAAATTTCCTTTTAAAGTATTAAAAGTTATTGTTTTAATTTCATTATGAAATATTAAAATTCATTTTAGATACATTCACGATGATATATATCTTTGTATTATTAATTACTGAAGTGTTTTTGATCATCATAAAGGGGGATAATGTTGCACATATCACTCTCTAAGGTAGTTTTTAATGATAAAAAACATACATTTGTGTTTTTAATGATTTCATTTTATGGATTTTAGTGTTTCTATTATATATATATATATTTTCGTGGAAGTCCCGAACTAAATGGGGGGGGGGGGGTGGTATAAAAAAGTCCATGAGAATCATTTTTTGAGCCCCCTACATGTAGGTTCTATCAGCTACCCAGTTTGTACCAACATATGGCTAGTGGTACCCACCAGATATTCGGTCGCCTCAGTGTTGGGCCGAGTGTTTCATTTTTTGTCATTGATGTGTCAATATGTGTTTGGTGAGTTGGTAGATGAAGTGGTGATGATTGGAAAATTTTTATGTATTCACTTGATGGCATTGGATGTAATGCTCAAGCAATTTTCCTTATAATAACTCTGAATTTTTTGAACTAGTCTTCAGTTTCAAAGACATATGTTAAGGAGTGCACATTGTTTACTAAAATTTTTAGAGTAGAAGTAGAATTGTAAGAAGTCCATGAAATATATTTTTTTGCATGATGATTTGAAGGTTTCAATGCAAAATAAAAGTATTTGATGAATACCATACAATATTTTATTATTTCATGATGAATTAAAAGAAGTCCATGTAAAATTTATTTAATTTTTACATGAATACTATTTTAAGAGGAAGAAAAGATAAAGATTTGAATAAAGTATTTTGGTTTGGAATTTGATGATAAGTGTCTTGAGAATATATTTTAAGTATTTTATAATATGCCTTATACAAAAAAGTGGAAAGAAACTCAAGTAAGGAGCTATATGGACCCCACATTGTGGTAGGAGGAGACTCAACCACACAAGGGAGCTAGCTCACAAATCCCACATGGTAGTGTTGGTAAGGGTGGGTTGTGTATAGGCCCACAGGAGCATGATCATGTGTAAGCGGATGGGTAAGCTGTATTGGGCCCACCAAAGTATCGATGGGCCAATGTAAGTGTGTAATGGCCCATGAGTAATGGGTTCAATGTGTATGAAGGTTTTGATCACCCAAAACCAACTTTAAGTAGCAGTAAGATGAGTTGTAATAAAAGGAAGTGGCGAGCTGAATGTGTTTCTGATGTGGGATGACCGAATCATGATACTATTCATATGTCCTTAAAATTTTATGGATATATCATAACCATATGATATATTTGATATGTAGTATTTGATGAAGTGCTCATATTCTTCATACTTTAGTGATACTTGAAGCCTCACCCAAGCATTCCAGTATGTTGGAGTTCAATCCAAACATCCGATGATGAAACCTAAGGCTACCCTAGATTTTCTGAAGCCAAGATTAAGAGATGATGAGATAAAGGAACACTATGCATAAAATATTCATCTTAAATTCATGATGTTAGTTGAATAATGCACCAATTACTAATGTAAATGTACTTACAGATGACATTGGGGTATTGGATGAGTTTGATATTGAAAAATGGGAAGCATGCAATCTTAATCGCATGCACGTGAGGAATTAACTGCGAGGAGGAAACCTGAACTCACATAAGATAAGATTATTTAATTATTAGTATAAGTTTATTTGAGATATATTTAATTATTTAGTGAATTTAAATGTGTATTACATGGCACATTCTGTGGAAGATAAATGTGACATTATTCTCAGAGGCAGAGGTGGTGGAATTTGCCTATAAACTACGATCACCCAAAGACAAGGGGTTATGCTGTGATTTTTGAGTGAAAATATAATTTTCAAAGAAATAGAGAAACTAAAAACTTTTTAGTTCAATAAAATATAATCCCTCCCATGATATACTTACGTGAAGGATAAGAGGAATCCATAGGCACTCGACTTGTGGAAAGTACACTCGAAGTACTTCGTGGAGAACCCTATTCCACAAATCCATTAGGGAGTGAAATAAACTTATGCATATCCTTCTAGTTTGTAAGAAAAATATGAGATAACAAAATATAGTGTACACTTACACTGTATCTTATGATGAAGAATAAGTATATTGAATACATCTACACTATCGAGTCGAATAAGAAGACATGGACAATGTACTTGCACAAAACAATCTTGGCTTGCATGAAGAACCAATACATTACATATACTGGTGTTCATGAAGAAACAAATAATAATTATCCTACTATCCATGATAAGTATTTTTTTGAGAAGAATGCATACATTGTTTCATGAATAATAAGGTGAACAATGTTGCATGCTTGCATGAAATTTATGAATAAAAGTAAAGACATGCATGTGATAATCAAACACATGCACATAACTTGAGAATAACCTAATACATAATAACTAAGAAGAACATAATATTAATAAATAATATAATACAAATATGTTCTAGGGTTTAACCTTGAGAAGACCATGCATTGTATCACACATGCATGAATGTTGAGAATTCAAGAAGAGATTTAATTGAGTTGTGAATGTTTCATTATTTCATAAAATATCATTTAAGAATTTGTGTACACATTTTGAAAACATTTTAGTGAGGTTGAGTCTTTAGAAGAAGAAAGAATATTTTCCTGAGAAGTGTTTCACTAAGGCAATTGACTAGAAAAAAGTGATCATATTTTATTGAGAAATACTAGTAGCTTTTTAAAGGTACTTGAATAGGTACATAAGTAAGTGTGATTCAAAAATATCATGGAGGAATATTATCATATCATCCTAAAGTGGATCATCTTTGAAGCAAGGTAGAAGTATCTTAGTTATATCCAAGAGTAGGCGATGTATTTTGGTTGGATCTAGGAGCAGAATGAGTCTCTCAGTTGGAGTTGGAGTAGAAGAAGTCTCTTGTATGGATTTAGGGGAAATCCAGTGTGGATTATGGAAATACCATGCGATGTAGTATAAATAAACTCCTTTGTGGATTCATGAGAGATACAATGTGATTATATATTGAACATTTTAATTTATAAAAACATTATAGTGTAGAATCCATGTTGGGGGTATAACCAACATGGCAAGGAGTAGGATTTTCAGCCAAACTTTATGCATACTTTTTGTTTCTATCTCTATTATTACTATTGCACACAAGGTGGGATTGATAGATATTATTGAGTGGATTATTAACCTTAAAAATTTTAATAGTTTGAATTCTAAAGAAAAGGAATTCATAAAAAGAAACCACTGATTCACCCTACCCTCTTAGTGGTCAATCTGGTCTGGGGCACTTCAAGTGGTATCAAATGGTAGGTGGCTTCTAAAGATCCAAGAGAGTTTTTATGAAGTGAAAATTTTAGAAAATGAGTTAGATAACTCAGATTGAGAAAAAGGATTTTACCCCTAAAGATAATAATATGGATATTTTTTCTAAGACTCAAAATAACATAAATAAATGGCAAGAAATAAATATGAAGAAGAATCTTATAGCAAAGGCAGAGACACTAGTTAATCAAAGTGATATTTGTTGCAATAATTCTCTTTATTATGATTCTTCTAATAAATCCTACTAAAGATGCGATAATTATGGATCACTTAGTGATATTTATTTTGAATTCAAATAATATCTGAAGAAACTTCCCAAATAATTTTTAAATTGTATTGTTGGAGGTTTAAAGTATCTTCATAATAAAAAATTATAGCTAGAAGATGAAGCTAATTCCATAGAAGGGGAATTGGTTAATAAAGTTATCACATCCAACACTCTCACAAAACTTTTGAAAGAAAAGGATGAAACAATTTATATTTGAAATGAAATATATTTTTAAGATATTTAAGAACTAAAAATAAATATTTTTGAGAAATATTTCATAGATATTATATATATAGAATATTTCTATGCATTTGAAAAATTGGAAAAAGTTTATATAGTTATCAAATTTTCTCAACTAGAATATAAAGATAACAAGTTAAATGATATTGATAATTCTTTACAAGAATAAATAATCATTCATGAATAATAAATAAAGAAGTTGAAGGAGGATTTATAATCTAAGATAAGATCAGTTGAGGATGATAAGAACTATCTCAACATGAATTTTTTAGAGATGGAGGTGTGATTTAAAAACTAGGAATCACCACAAGATAAAACTTCCCGAATAACTAAAATAATAGATGCTACCACTCAATTTTTCATTTAAAATCATGATTCTCTAAGAATTATGAGATCATCCTCTAATAAAATGGCATCATCCTCAAAGAATAAGGTATCCCATAACCTAGAAACTATCTTTTGTACTAATATTGCTTCAATTTCTAGTACGAATTTTAAAAATATTTGGGAATTTATGGATGGTGAAAAATGATGAAAAACCCACCACATAAGGGGTGGATATAAAAATAATCATGAAGATTTGTTCCCTAAGAAGTGTCATAAAGAGTGGTGGTTCCACTGAAAATTAGAAAGGTTAAAAATTTGTAAAATCTAAGAATACTACAATATAAAAGAAGAGAAGAAGGATCATATTCTATTCTTGGTGTTACTAGAATTTTTAGCACAAGGAATTGGAATATTTTTATAACATGACAATTCCTGAAAGAAATATAAGACCTGCATTTAGGGGGATAAAGGTTGAAGAAAAGATAAGACATGTCGTAGAGAAGATGAATCCATAGGAAAATAAAGGTGATAATTTAGCCTTGGGATGTGAACAAACCAAAAAGACTATTATAAATACAACTTCCAAGAATAAAGATGAGAGATCCTCTCCTATATCAAAGGGAGAAAGAAATTTGTCAATAAAATCACTACCCCCTAGGAAAAAGAAGGCTCCTTTTGAAGAAGTATAACAACAACAAGTATCTAGATAAAATGCATATTAAGGAGAAAAATATAAGTTTAGAGGTTTTTGCAGGTTTTGTGAAAGTTATGGACACAAATACTTTTCTTAATGGCATGAAAAGTCATATCCAAGAAATAGTAATGAAAAAGGTGGAGTTATGGTGAATTTATGAGAACAAGTTCTCATAGAAAGAATGTTGTGACTAAAAATTCATCCAAACCACCAAAACAAAACAAATATGATGGATTAAAAGCAATTTTTTTTCAGATTTAATCAGAAGGGTCACAATGTTAAGAAATTCATGACGAGACTACTCGAAGATATTCCCTATGCTAATAATGGGAAGTAGCTTCAATAGAAAACCAATGAAAAATCATGTGAAGATTTTGAGAAGTCAGTCAAGAATGAGTGCCTAGTTGTTTGGCCACATAAACTTGAATTGTCTAAGAAATTGGAGGAAGATGAAAAAACATGATAAATCTAAAGTAAATAAAGTGGCTACATAAGTTAAGGTGAAGAAAGATATTCCACACAAAGATGATGAATTGTGTGAAAGGTGTGGTAAATCGGGACATGATCCACACAACTGGATGGAGATTCTACCTAATCAGTGGGAGATTTTTAAAATTAAAATGAAATCACCTAAGTATTCATATGCTCAAATGACTACAAAATGAAAAATATATTTCAAACAAAGGGAAAGATGAGTTAGGATGAGAATATTAGTCTAATTTGATAGGAATCTCTCAACCTTTGAGTTTCTTCTAAAATAAAAATAACCCCCCTCATTATTCCCATATATACATACATATATATATATATATGATTTTATTCTGATATGTATAGAATTAAAGGAGATGGATGCATCCCTTGATGGGGACAATTTATTAGTTAAAGCTGTTAAATCTTTACTACATAGTGAATGTGTAACTTTTGAACAACTTTATAAAATTGAAATATGAGGTATGATAATCACACTTTCATCCTTCATTCTTAATTTTATTAATTATATCAATCAAGGGGGAGTTCTTGGTTGATGATAAGGTGATAAAAATGGGGAGTTATTTCTTTTCACCCAAAATTTATAATATGTTTGTTGAAGTGTGTGTAGGATTTATCATTTCTTTGTTAATTATAACTATTTAAACCCCTTAAATTAGAATTGAGAATTTTTTATCATGATTTCATATGCATGGTTGTTTATAGAAAGTATAGAAAACCATGGAAGTATCTTTTTTTTTCTACACTAGGTTAACCCATGTAGACTTAAAGTTGATCAACTAAAGTCTATTTACTAAGAAAATCATGTGAGATGACCCCTCTCTTATAAGTGATCAAGAAATTTCCATATAAGGGATAAGAAAATGTTTTCAGAAGAAAAATGATATGTGAAGACCCCCTCTTATCCTTTGAATTTTATTTTAAAAGGGGGAGAAAGTTTAAACACACATATTGACTTTTAAATAAGTGAATAGATATTGAAAAAAATACAAATGGGGAGATTATTGGGCCTAATGCTACATTTGTTGTTAATGATATGTCAATATGTGTTTGGTGTTTTGGTGGATTAGGTGGTGATGTTTAGAAAATTGTTATGGATTTACTTGATGGCATTAGATGTCATGATCAATCTATTTTCCATGTAATAACTCTGAAGATTTTTAAACTGGTTATTAGTTTCAAAGACATGTGTTAAGGAGTGTACATTTTTTACTAAAATGTTTAGAGAAGTTGTAGAATCGGAATAATTCCATGTAATATCTTTTTTTTTCATAATGATTTGAAGGTTTCCATGAAAAATAAAAGGATTTGATGAAGTCCATGCAATATTTTATTATTACATGAGGAATCAAAAGAAGGACATGTAAAATGTATTTATATTTTACATGAAAATTGTTTGAAGAGGAAGAGGAGATAAAGATTTGAAGAAATTTTTTTGGTTTGGAATTTGTTGATAATTGGATTGAGAATATATTTTAATAATTTTATAATATGAATTATAAAAAAAAGTGTCCATCTACTAGAGAAAATATCCATCTGAACCCCACATTTAGGGAGGAGGAACCTCAACCATGTTGGAGAGGTGGATCACAAATCCCGCATGGTAGAAGAGGTAAGGGTGGGCCATGTATGGGCCCACAAAAGCACGCTCATGTGTAAGCACATGGGTAGGACACATTAGGCCAACATGAGTTCTGGTGGGATATTGTAAGTGTGACTCAGCCCATGTGGCATGGTTGAAATGTGTATGTGGGTGTTGTTCCCCGCATCCTGCTCGAAGTGGTAGAAAGATGAGTTATAATAAAAGGAAGTGGTAGGATGAATGCATTTCTGATGCGGGATGACTAAAGAACACTAATATTCATTCTTCCTTAAAATGATATATATATATATATATTCTATCCATTTGATCTATTTGATCTAGACCATTCGATTATGCACTCATCATTTTCATCCTTCAACGACACTCAAAACCTCACCCGATCATTCTAGTGTATTAGAGTTTAGGATAAACATTCGACGATCAAACCCAAGGTTGCCCTAGTCATTCTGAAGCTGAGTTTGTGAGATTATGAGATGAAGGAATACCATGAATGAAATCTACAGCTTTCATTTATACTTTTAGTTTAATAATACAACAATTATGAATGAAAATGGAGTTACATATGAAATTATGGTAATGGATGAGTTCGATCTTGAAAAATAGGACTATGTGATCTTAATCACATGCACATGAGGACTTCACAGAGCAGAGGAAACACAAACTCACATAAGAGAAGATGAATTAATTCTAAATGTAATTTTATTTGAGATATACTAAATCCTTAAATGAATTTAAATTTTCATTACATGGAATATTTTGCAGAAGATCAACCCATAATTATTCTCAGAGGCAGAGGTGGTGGAATCTACCTATAAATAATGTCAAATCAAAGACAAGGGGTGCTACTATGATTTTTGAGACATGCCTTCTTTTTCAAAGAAATAGAGAAACTACAAACCTTATGGTTCTCAAAAAGAGAATCCCTCTAATAATATACTTACATGAAGGAGAAGAGGAAGCCTTTAGAACTCGAATTGTGCAAGGCAGACTTGAAGTTATTTTTAAAGAACCTTATTATGTGAATCCATTCTGGAGTGTGATACCATTACATGTATCCTTGTAGTTTTCCCAAACACAGTGAGATACTATAAGATAGTGTACACTTATACCATGTGCCTATTTCAAAGAAGTATAGTGTATATATCTACACTATCAAGTAAAAGAATGATAAATGGATAGTTTACTTGTGAAAAACCATTCCGGATTTCATGAAGAACTAATACCCTACATATATCAGTGTGCATGAAGAAATAAATAATAAAGAGCCTACTATTTTCATGAAGGATTTGTTTAATAAGAATGCACTTACTATTTTATAAAGCATAAGGTGAACAGTATTTCAAGATTGCATTAAATACATGAATACAAGGCAACAAATGCATGTGATAATTAAACACATACACATACCTTAAGAACAAATTGAAATAGAATAATTGAGAAACACATATTATTAATAAAGAATATAATACAAACATGTTCTAAGGTTTATCCTTGAGAATACCATTCATTGTATCACACATGCATGAGTGTTGATAATTCAATAATAGTTTTAATTTAGTTATTAAAGATTCATTTTTTCATAAAATATACTTGAAGAATTTTTGTGCACAACTTGAACACATTTTAGTGAGGCCGAGTCTCTAGTAGAAAAAATAATATTTTCCCGGGTAGTGTTTCACTAAGGCAACTGATTAGACACAAGTGATCATATTTTATTAAGAAAGACCAATAGCTTTGAAAAGGTACTTGAATAGGTACATGATAAAGTGTGATTCAAAAATATCATGAAGGAAGATCAATAAATCATCCTAAAGTGGATCGGTTTTGAAGTAGGGTGAAAGTATCTTGGTTAGATATGAGAGAAGGTGAAGTCTTCTAGTTGGATCCAGGAGTGGAAGGAGTCTATTTATTGGAGCTAGAGTAGAAGCAATCTCTTATGTGGATTCAAGAGTAGGCCAATGTGGATTCTGGTAACACTGTGGGATATACTATAAAGAACCTCCTATGTGGATTCAAGAGAGATACAATAAGATTATTTATTGACCAATGTAATTGATAAAAATATTATAGTGGATAATATATGTTTGGGGGTATAACCAACATAAAAATAATTAGACCTTTCAGCCAAACCTTATAAATAATGTGTGCTACTCTCTCTATTATCACTACTGCACATGAGGTGAGATTGAGAGATATTATTGAGTATATAGCAAACCTTATAAATAATGTGTGATACTCTCTCTATTATTACTACCACACATGAGGTGATATTGAGAGATATTATTGAGTATATCACAAACCTTAACAAGTTCAAGTGGTTAAATTCAAAAGAAAATGAATTTATAAAAATAAACCACTGATTCACCCCTCCCCTCTCAGAAGTCAATCCATCTTGGGGTACTTCACTTGGGGAAGACTAAAATATATCCATTGTATGAGGTTCCTATATAGTTTAATTCACCTTATAATGTCTCTATCACCCCAAGGCCTCAAGAACCTTTCTAAATCCTTTATAGGCTATAAATACACCCCATTGGGTGCTTGGAAGAAAATGGTTCACTTGTGAAAAGATTATGCTTCCATTTTTTCTTATCTAGAGTTATATTGTACATTCTTTTTGTATTCAAGATATCTTCTTCATTCATATCTCTCTCTCTATCTCTAGTATTTATTTTCATATTAATTTTAAAGAGAGAGTGGAGTGTGTTCTCTAAAGGGATTATGTAAAAGCAAGCATCTTCTTTATTTTTTTGGTTCTTTCTTGGTCCTTAAACAGAGGGTATATTTGGTTCTTGTTTGGCCCTTAAAGCAATGGGATATTGGATTTACATTCTTGGTACTTAAATAAATGTGATTATATAATCACAAACTTAAGTTAGGGGGATAAGCAGCCACTTCCTTTAAAGTGAGGGATATTGGTTTCATGGTTAGTCCTTAAAGTAATGGATTTACATTGTAAACATTTTTCTTGGGTACCATTGAACCAAAGGGAGTATAAATACTCCAAAGGTATTGGGGTTGAATACATAGGAACCTTTAATTATTGATTTACAAATGTAATTATTAAACTCTCTCATGTTATTTATTTTATTTCCATTGTGACAACTCTTTATTTAATCGCCTTCACTTATAATTATTATTCTTTACATTAAATATTATAATTATAGTTTTTTATTTAATTGTTTTTAATTCATCTCAAAATTAGATTTAATTTATAAAAAGTTTTAAATGGAAATTCACTCCTGTTTTTATCCTCACTTGGACCAATAATAGGAAGGTTACATTGACTCATCATCGATCAACCCATGCCCAACATGGTATGATTCCTCCTCTCAGAAACACCATTACACTATGTTGATTTAGTAGGATTGAGATTCATAGAAATTATACAATATCTTGGATGATTATTAAATTCCTAACTCAAGTATTCAACACCCCAATATGATAAAATATTTTTAATACTTTTACCCAGTTGATTTTATACTTCATTCCAATAATACACCAGTTCTTTCACATTTTCCATTAAATGTTGTTTCAGTCATATTTTCTAATAAACAAGATTCACATGTATTAAAATATTCATAATTTAATGGTTCCAATAATCCATCACCATGAAGTCTTTGGATGTGTTTCTCATTTATATGACCAAGAAAACAATGTAAAATGTAGGTGGGATTAGAATCAACTCTGACCTTCTTATTTTGATTGTTATAGAAAATATTATCCATATCTAGAATATATAAACCATTTATCATATTACCAATGACAAAAACATTTCATTATTTTATATAGAATAAATATTTTCCTTAATAAATAATGAAAAACCCATCTTTTACAAACAAGATACATGAATCAAATTTTTGTTTATGGAGGGAACATAATAATAGTTCTCCAATTCTAGAACTAATCCTCCTTTTTTAAATTTAGATAATAAGTGATTAATTATAATGAATAAACTCTTGATTTATTACCAACATAAAGATCTAATTTACCCTTTTTAAATTTCCTACCATCAACAAGTCTGTGATTATCAACAAAAATGTGTGGTGTACACCCAATATCGAATACAAATGAGTCAGAGTTGGTGAAATTGACTTCTATAACATTCACATTCAGATTCTCAAAATGCTTATATTTGAGAAAAATTATCAACTTTATATACCAATCTAGAACCATTTTATAGGACATAACTATAAAATATCTCAAAATTATTATCATGAAGTATGTCATAATCTATAACAAATAAATGTTTATGGGTGGGTATCATATTTTATATCTTTTAATCAAGGACTTTTAATGAAATTACTCCCACTAAAAATGATGAACACATACATAATATTCATTTAGTGATCCAAGATCCATATTTCATTAAGTAATGAGTTTTTTGGGGTGTTCATATGGACACTTAGTTTTTTAGGCAAGACATCATCTAAATCATAACAGTTATGATTCTTGGATAGTTTAGAAAGAAAAACCTTTATCAAAATACATCATATTTATTCACTCAAATTTATTCCTCCAGCATCATAACAGTTAGGGTTTCCTAGATAAGTATAGCCCAACATAAACACCAAGAATAAAGTACCTAACCATTAAGATCCTTATAACTTGATTGCATTTCAAAAAATAATACAGAGGCACCCAATTATGGAATAAAACTACCCAATTGGATAATCAAGGTCTTGATAAGTTCTACTTTGTAAGTAAACTCAAACTTAGTATTTTTAGAAGGTTTTATTTTATAAGTATCACCAATTAAATATATATTTTATGCTTATTAAATTCATAACTATTTCATATAATGATTTTTTTATATTCTCATGTTTTATTATTTTGTGTATGCATGATTCTAATAATTTAGTTTTGAAATCACTATACCTTTCACCAAATTAATGTGTTTGCACTACATTAATTTGTAACTCTTTGCATAATCAATAAATTTTTGTTATTTACCCAAAAATAGTATCCAAATATATTCATACATATCTAAATGAATCTCATACATAAGTTATATAAACTCTTCATGTAAAGTATTAGAGTTGTATGATATTTAAAATATCCACATGAGTAATCTTGGAGCCATATATAGTCAACCCTAACCTTTATAGAAAAATACATAAGCCTCTAGCCCAATGAGAAGTTAAAATCAAAGCCCCTCTACTTAAGGATACTTTACTCAAGGGATAATCAAATTCATTATAACTCTAGAACCTAATATGAATAAATTATGTCTAACAACTAAATTCAAGATTATAAATTTAATTACAAACTAATTTCAAGGTAGATGAAAACAATATCTTATGTTGTCTCACCTAACATGTAATTAATAGTATAACAATATAGTAGAAATAATGTATCAAATATATTAAGTATGCACAATATTAACAATTCATGAACATTTTATAAGTATGAATATTCTAAATGAATTAACAAATAAATAAACTATTTATTTATTTTACAAAACAAGAGATCCCATATGAACTTTTCATATTTAATTTAGGAATAGAAAATATCATTCTTCATGGATTAAAACTTATAATTTATAAAAATTTTATAAACCATAAACAAATATATCAAAAGATTAAAATTTTAATATTTTTACCTATATCATATTTTATAATAGATATGATTCCTATTTATCATAATATACAATAAAATGGTGCTAAAATTGTGCAAAGGTGAAATAAAATTTTCAATTTGTAGGGTTTTTTCTTATGAAAAAGTTAAAGTTAAAAACCCTATGCGTTGCATAATATTTTTATAAAAAACTTATGCATCCAAAAAAACTTATGCATCCAATAATATTTTACAATTTCCATGATATCATAAATATATACAATACTTTGTTTTTTAAAAAATTTGGGGACTCCCATATTTTACAATATAACATATCACATCCTAAAATGTAGTTAAAATTCAAAAGTTATTTTTTATATATTTTAACTTATGATATATGGGTTATGATGATATGTTAGGATTAGAAAGAGTAGAAGACTCATGATATAATCAATGGATACTTATTATTTGGTCTAACTTGCTAAAATATATCTCACAAAATTTCATACAGTCATCAATATAATTAGGGGTGTATGATTATTATGAAAGATTTTTTACTAAAATTTGGTGAGATAACTATCATAAAAACCTTTAAACTTGGATATATTTCTTACATAAGCCTTGAGTATTAGATAATCAGGAAAGATTTAGTCATGTTACCTATCATGTCATTGGTTTTAGATCAACCAAGATGGGATTTTTTCTCTTATATGATAAGAAAATACATCTATCCCTTGATTTAATTAGACTAAGGAAATGAATTTACATGTTTAGTAGAATCACATATGATGTGTTAAACCACTTAGATAAGGGACATGTGATGTGCTCATATACTGTATGAATAACATGTGAATTATTCATTGAACTGATAAATCTCTTTTAGAGAATAAAGAAAGTATGAGATGACCTATATTAGATTAATATTTTTCCATGTCTAGTGATTACTCGATTTCATAGAAAAATAGATTATCTAGGTATACATATAGTTCATATAATTTATCTTATAATAGACATGTTCATATATAGATATGCGTATGTTTTATTGAGATCACATCTGACCCCTTAGTAGCTTGAGTATCACTAATGATTTACTAGATGCCAATATTTTCTTACATCTATGAAATTAATATTTCGTATTTTTATCAACACTACAAAGGCCCATTGGGTCACATATTTAGTGTTGGAGTTGGTTCCCTAGAACTAACTATTTTGTACTTTAGATTACATGTATATTCAAAGAAGTGAATATTAATATAAATACCTTATCACATATTGATTGTTCTTATACATATAATTAATTTGATAATGTCATAGGGTATTTTCACATCAAAAATAGGTCATAGAAATTTAAAGATATGATGAGACCCTTTATATGATATGAAAACATCTCTTAAATATTAGTTATACAGTTTGATAACATTCTATGATGGGGAACATATTATGTTGATTGTCAGGTATGAGTACTCATAAGAAAATGATATTTCTCATGAAGTTCACACTTGGTAATTACCAAGATGGGAGATTATAAGAATATAACCCCCCTATAGGAATTCCATATGTTTTTATGTCATTAGGTATTCCTATCTACGAGTGTGTGTAATGGTCCTTAGAATTTAAGATTATTATTAATGCATTTCACGACTCCCACACTTAGATTTACTGACTAAAATTATAATGATATATATCTATGGGAAGTAGGGTACATTGGATGTGTCATGAATGACATGTTATTAATCAATAATATGTGGGAGGATTTGTCTCCTCTATATTTATAGAAGTTGATATCTCATCCATTTGGTTAAAATATAATTTCCACATTAAATTACATGGCCATGGTGTAATAATGTTTATTTTAGACAGTCAAAGAAAAACATATCAAGAATATTGGTGCATGAAATGGGTGTAAAAACTACTTTATAGTGACAAAGAGATTATATTACACATTGAATGCTCATATGTGGTTATTGATGTTGTGACATTAACTTATTTCTATTGGGTTCCTTGATCTGTTGCTATATAGTAATCTTGTAATTTAGGCAAGCCCGCCTAATGTCAATGAGAAAAAATCCTAGAGGGTCACACAATAAGTATTTATATTGATCTCAATTAAATTATATTTGAATTTAATTATTTTAATAAACATTATACTCAATACTAAAGAATAATTTTATCTAGGATTGTTGATTTCAAATATTAAATAAATATTTATTCATCAGACTGTGAATAAAATATTTATTTTATTTATTTAATATTTAATAAATATATATTCACAAAACTGTTAATAGAATATTTATTTTATGAATAAATATTTATTTGGGTATTCAATAAATATTGAGAAGGACGAGCGGACCAAGAATGCATCTGCTGATAAATATTAATTTGTAAGTCGGTAAAATAATATTTATCATTATGATAGTCTGTGTACACTATGAAATAATAATAACAATATTATTACATGTCATGGGGTCAGATAAGGTTTAATATATTATATAAGGATAATTGTTCAATTAAATAATATTTTAACCTTAACCCTATATCTATAAATAGACAACTACATCTACTGTGTAGAGATTGATTGAAATCAATCAAAATTGAGAATCATTATGCATAATAATATCTAGAGATCTCTCTATAGAATGAATAATTCTCTAGATATTATACTACCTCCAACATCCTATCAAGAATGATACCTCAAGGATGATTCTTCATGCCTTAATTAATTTTCATAGCGGTCCAGATGAACACCATACACTACAAGAAAATGACCATTTCACAGAGGTTTTTTTGGAAATGGCGTCAGTTTAAACTACCGCCATATGATTTTGCAACAATTTCAAAAAACCGCCGCTAAAGTGTGTGCCGACATACAATATGCGAAGGTTTCCTAGATTTAGCAGCGGTTTATGGTAACCGTCTTAGTGGGTGTATTTCGCGGTGGGTTTTACCCACAAAAATGATATTTTTTTAGCGGTAGTTATAACCGATGCTAAAAAAATATCAGTTTTTCCGGGAAGAACCGCCACTAAAACCATAAAACTGATGTGGAATAATAAAGGAATATGAAACTGTGTAACGGAAGTTAAAACCTCTACTAAATTATTGTCCGTAGCGGTGGTTTTAACCGCCGCGGATAGCAAAAAACCGTATGTATAACGGCAGTTAAAAACAATTCTAAATATATTATATTTATTTTGTGGTGGTTTAAACTACCGCTAAATCCAGATTTTCAAAAAGAATCAGCTGATACTATAGGACCATTACCAATGCCCCGAAAAAAAAAACAATTCCAATTGATATAACATATAACACATCACAACCACAACACATCATAACCACCCCACATCACAACCACACCACATCACCACCACCACACATCATAACCACTACACATCACAACCACCATGCACAATTTAGTTTCAATAAGGGTTTTTATCATAATTACTAAATTATTATGAAGGGTATTCATAAAGAAATACAATATTTCATGGGAAACCAATTTAATAGTTCGATATATATTCTTAGTCATTTTCATATGTGGTGAGGTTATAAAAAAATACATAGAAAGTTTTATTAAAACAAAAAAAACACACTATCTCAAAATAATTCATAATTGGAAAACCAAGTAAGTGTGGCCATATAAGAATAAATAAAAATAATAAGTAAAAATCATGTGATTTCTCTCTTCCCCTTAAAATTCAATTAATCTTGTTCATTATCTTTATTAAGATGATATGTACCATTTAACTAAATAAATACAAAAGCATAATATTTCGAAATGTACATATAAAGAAGGGGATATGAAGGACCCCCAACCTTGATTGAATCTTTAAATAGAAATGAACAAGAACCAAGGATAAACCAACACTGATCTCAAGTGAATCACTATTAAATCCAATGGATAATAAGACTCCATAAAAAACCACCCAAAAAAGAGGATAATTACCACCATAATGAGCTCTTGAATATAATATAAAGATAATAAAGAAGTAATGGGGAAAGGGAGGTCTACCATGAATCAAATAACTTCAATCTAAATGATTCAATATGATCAAAGTGGTTTAGAACACCAATATAGGTGACTGGGGAAGGAGAGGATGAGTAAGGGTCAACCAAGAATTGTGGGAAAGTCTAAAATTCAAAATAAGGAGGTAATAAAACTCCTATTTATAAGTGAATCACACTAGAATCTACCAAAACATGGTTAATATCCAAAACTCATGTGGTGGGTTTGGTAAAAGTGTGATCTAGAACCCTAATTTTCATTTTATCTTTTTTACCATTTTAAAATGGAATTTGGACTCCCACAAATCCTAGAACATGGAGTAGTCTAATCCATAGTGGTTCTTCTATATTATTCCATGTATACAATCCATGACCTAGTTCCCATTTCCTAACCATTTTACCCTCACCATGCTCAAGACTACAATGTGGTGAGCTTGGTTTTTTTTATTTTGGACAGGTGGTCCTTCGATATTCTATGCCCACCCAAGGGCATTTCAAGATTCTCATGGTGAATATAAAAACCACTAGGAAAAAACGCATAGCACCATGTAATCCCCAAGTCATGGTTATATATCCCATTTTACACAAGAGCACGCCCAACATAAAACTACCTCCTTCATATCCAGACAAGTCATTTTACAAGCCTTGGTGGCCTTCAAAAGGCTAAAACACCACCTCAAACCTCAAAATCACCAAAAAACTATCCCTAAACATCACCAAGACTTGATAATGCACAAAGGAAAGTTTATAAAGGGTATGTACCATTACAATCATTCTATTTATTTTGGTTTCCATATTATTTCTCAATTCTAAGTCAAGGTGATCATACTTTCCCCAAAATTATAAGAACTATGTGTGTATTGATTCCTATTTTCATGGGATACATAGTTATTTCTAGATCTAATATCTCAAACCCAACCAAAAAACTAATATCAAATCCCCCACTTTATCTTAGTGACTGGGTTTCTTCATTAACATTGGTTTTCCATCCATAGGGTTGGCATCAATACAAGTTCATTTCATTTTAAACATCAGTTTAAACAACATTAAACCTCATATAATATGGTATTTTTCATATGATCTTAAAATATATATTACTTTTGTCATTTTCACATGATGTTAAACTATGTGATTCATGGTTCATCTTGTAATACTTGAAACTTCTTAGAGCAGTCTACCTAGTAAGACCTATCTTCCTCTACATATTATCCAAATCTATATAAGGATCCTTAGCATGTGGTTCTTTATCCATAAACCTATTTTATGAAAAAATGACTCTTACCCTAGTAAAGAGTCTAATATTCATAGGGGTATTATATAAAATCTATATGTGGATTGATTCATGATGTTTCAATATATGTAATGAAATTGGGATCTCCTATAATAGGCCTTGGTGAAAATTATAATCACACTAGTTATACCCTAAAGGCCAGACCCTTCCTCATTCACATCAATTTGTTTATTTCTTTCTCACATAATGGTTCCCATACATCTCATCCTTCCCCTCATATACATGAGACAAATTTTTATAGAGGACCTTTTCCAAGAACTATGAATGGATTGATTCTTGTTACTATAGGATATGTTTTTGATCGTTCATACTTGGGTAAAAAATCCTAATAAATTTAGGAAAAATGAATCATAAAAAATAATTCATGAAAATAAATAATAGACATATATGGTGCATACCACACTCGAGAAATCAAGACATAAAAGGAAACATTAGAAATCAATAAAATACATGAAAGGGAACAAGATAAATCAAGAAAATGTTAGGTCATGAAAATGTTTGGTGGCAACTATGTGCCACACATGATACATATATAAACTTACTATTACCATATTTTTCCAAAATATCAACAAAAAAACTAATCATGGTCCGATGATGAACACAACTCGTCACCCTCTCCACCTCCATCTATACTTCCCGCTACCACCTGAAAGAACATTATATTGAAAATTAAATATTGTTGTATATTTATATTTAAACTTAAAACCAATAAAAGTTTGAAAACTAAATGATTTTAAATTTTTATGATTTACCTGATCACCACCAGTCAATGCAATACCATTGGGGGAAGATCTAGTTGTCTTCTGATATAAATCAATCAACGCTTTCTGAAAAGTGGATATCTGAGCCCCCTGGTCGTGAACTGTGTTTCGTAGAGAAACAATCTCTCTCTAAGTATCTCAGGGTATGGATTGAATACAACCAGGAGTAGATGCATCTACAATCCCTGGTGGCCTGACAAAGACCTCATATGGTATGGGTCCCAAACCCATTCTGCACACTCTACCAGGATGCTCCTTCCCAAGGACTTTAGCAACCGGGTCATCCTGGGAGACTGAGTAGGACTGCGCAGGATTGACATCCCATGGTTCTTTAATTTTTACCTATAAATAAAATATAATTCATATTATAAGCAATATATATTAACATAGTAACAAATTATAATAAGTTATTATAATGAAAAATGTGTTCATACCCAAACTTCTTTGGCAGGCTCATTAACAAAACTTTCATTAGATTTTTGGTGAACATTCAACCAGACTTCTGTTTGGGATGCTTAGTGCCCTAAACTTTGTGATTTCATTAAAAAACATAAATCAATAATTTAGTATATTAAAAAATAATATTGTCTTATAAATATTTAAACTAATGAAAAGATTACCAAAGTAGATCATCTTCTAGAAAAACTCTTTGACCCTAAAGTGTGAGGGATGACCTGCTTAGCCTGGCTTGATGCATTCTTTCTTGAAAGATCCTGAAATAAATAAAATAAAATATAATAGTAATGTATTCAATGTCATATCCTCTTCATATACATGTATAAATGTAAAATGAGATTATTATAGTAATATATATTTAAATATCGTTTGTTTCTCATCACGATGTTTGTCAACAAAAACTTTCCATTTCTCTTTGGGTACCCCATCGGGTAGCTTGTCATACATCTATTGGGCAGTAAACAAGGTATAGTTAACATTGTCCCACAATATCCATTTGAAGTCTTTCCATTTTTTTCCAATATTTTTAAATGTCCACTTTCATGCTATCACATAAGCAACCATAAAGTGGAAAAAAATATGTACACAGAAATTCATTTTGAAAATATTAATAACATGACATTAAATTACACCATAATGTATTAAAATTACCTTTATTTGGGAATAAAAAAAATTCATTTTTTCAACTTGCATGCATATGTCTCCAATAATCATATGAAATAGAAAGGGAAATTGGATCTGTGGCTAGCTGACCTAAAATATGGCCAAGTAATCCTGCGGCGTTATCCGTAGGGACCCCATATGAATCAAATGGGACAACTATCTTCTCTCCAGTCAGATTCCATACATATAAATTTTTTATATTTTTCTCCATAGTTGCATTGTTTCTATCTTCAATGAACAAACACTTAGTATAAAAAAAGTGTAATAAATTTATTCATATTAAAATTTGTACCTATAACAGTCACCCTCCAGTATCCCCACGAAGAACTAAAAGTGGCATGCCGCTCCCCCACTGCTGAGGATCCTGAAGCAGGAGGCAATGACTGATCTACTGAAGGGATTCTCATAGAGGGTGTGATAGATGGTGCAGGGGGAGATAGTACAGGGGGGAAGGTGGATGGTGGCTCAGATGTCATAGGAAGGGAGACAGATGGATTGTCATATGTCTTAGTGGTCGATGAAATAGTATATCACTTCCTCCTTGGCATTCCTATCATTTAATCAAATAAAACTAAGTTCAGAACATATATTTCAAAAAATTTATGCAGAAAAAAATTAAAAAATATAACAGATGCACATTACTAACAAACAAAATATACATAAAAATGATAATGAACGATTGTACAAATGAAATAAGTGGTTGCTAAATGAATGCATAACTATACATACAATCATTTCTCCTTCAATCATGTCAGTTTCCTATTCCATTACTTCATCCACTTTATTCATCCTTAATAGACTAATATTTTAAATATCATGGTGGAAAAATAATTTCGATTCTTATTGTTGATGAGATTCAATGTCAGAGGTCAAATATTCCACTTCCTCACCCATATCATAAAAATATCTTTGTTTTATGTGAGCAACTAGAATCCACCATTCATCCAAAAAAGCATTCACATAATATACCATTTTTTCTTGTGATGATAAGATATATGGATCATGCAGTTCATGATCACCAACATCCATCAAGCGAGAGAAGTTCACAGAAGTAAATTTCAAGGAATCTCTTTTGACACCTTTGATAAATATCGACCCAATTGGATTTGGATAAAACAATTGATAAATGCCTGTGGTATTTTAATTCAATAATATTGGTCAGATTTTCACAGTATCCCACTTCATTAAATGTAAATATACCACTATTTTGTGTTTTCAAACCCTCTTCTCGATTGACTGTACAAAATCTAAAGTTATTCACATTGTAAGCATTGAACTTTCTAACTCTTTTTAGAGGACCTTGATCAAGAAACTTCAAATCTTCTGAAAACTCTGCTCAAGTATCAGTATTCATGATCTAAAAAAGGAAATATACTTTATTATAATTAAAAAATATATCTGTCAACCTAATATTCATATCTATTGAAATATTTATGAACTTACACGTCGTGCAAACCATTATACAAGCTCTTTATTAGCATCTTTCATTATATCTTTCTCATTTAATGTTCGGCCTCTCATTCGTATCTTTGTTTGTATCCTCAACTCTTCAATAAATGGATCTACAATTTCACTATTCATCAGCACATATCTATGTTCCTGTAATAATTCCATTTCTATCAGTGTAACATTTGAGGTCCTCCCAACTGATCGGCCAATCCCAGGAAATATTTTTGATTTAAAATGTATTTGAGATTGATTTGATGTGTCGTAAACACGTCTAACTCGATTAAATCTTGTTTCAATATCATCCTAGTATCTAGAAAAAAAGGTAAGACACTTTTCTTCCAAATATCCTTCAACAATAGAGCCTTCTAGTTGAGCTTTATTTCTCACGTATGATTTCAAATGCTCAAGATATCTGTGAAATAAAATAAACAAACATAATTATGAATTTAATTAAGTGCCAAAAATTGTTTACTTAACTAAAAAACATATAAATAAAGTACCTCTCAATTGGATACATCCATTGATAATGAACAAGGCATCCTAATTTAGCTTCCTCAACAAAATGCAAATTTAAATGCATCATGATAGTAAAAAACAATGAAGATCATATCCATTGCATAATGTGTCAATAAGAACCTCTCCTGAAGGTTTTAAAGCTGAAATGGATGTAGATATTTCTCACATAGTTGTCTAAAAAATGTGCAAAATTAGAGTACAAAAACAATAACTTTTTCTGATAATAATGTATGAAATGCCAATAATAGTAACTACTGTAACAAAATATGTGAATCATGAATTTTTAATCCATGTAACTTACGATTATTTAATTCAAAACAACTCGACATGTTACTTGAATACCTATAAGATACTTTCACATGCTTTAAAATTTGAAGGAATGTATCTTTATCCCTATTTTTCATTACAAAAATTTCCAGAGCATACTTTTCATTCTCATCTGGCCCGAGATCATGTTTTATGTTCATTACTTTTAAGTATTTCTAAGCATTGAGATGATCCTTTGACTTTCCATGCTCATTAAGAAACGTGAAGATCAAATTTTCACATACATTCTTCTCAATATGAATCACATCAAGATTATGCCACAAAAAATTAAATTACCAATACGAAAGTTTGAAGAATATACTTTTTTTTCTTCCATTTTTGCATTCCGATTTCACTTGACGATGCACTTCAAACCTGTTTCTTGCTATCATTAAAATGATAAACCTTACCAAATTTTGTTTCAACTTTTCCAAGTTGTTTCAATATTTCATAACCAGTTAAAAACTTTGGAGGTGGTTTATGATCAATGAAACCATTAAATTTTGATATGTTCAGCTAAAATCTATGAGATAGTTCGAGATATCTTAGATGGCACAAGAAGCAACATTTTATTCTGTGAGGTAGCCGTTTGGGATCAAAATCAAAATTAAAAACAGGACAAGCCAAAACCATGTAAGTGTTCCAACCAGATAAATTACCAAGCCCAGGGAAGTTACTAATGGTCCACATTAAAACAACATGCATTTTGAACATTGTTTTAGAAGAAACATCAAATGTCTCAACACCGTTGCTCCATAACTCCTGTAATTATTCAATTTAGGATACAAGTATACATCAATATCATTTATAGACATTTTTTTCTAGGAATAATCATCGACATAATAAAAGATGTTTGTTTTATACACATCCATGGAGGTAGATTTTAAGGGATCAAAACAACTGGACAAATGCTATAACTGGTACTCAAAGTCCCAAATGGGTTGAATCCATAGAAAGACAATCCCAATCGAACATTCCTAGGATCATCTGAATAATATGAATGTAATTAATCAAATGTATTCTATGATTTTGAATATCGTGGATGTCTCATTAACCCATCATTTTTATTATCTATAGAATTCCACTTCATGTGTTCGACAGTTTTCAATGACATGAATAATCTTTGCAATTGAGGATTTAAAGGAAAGTAATGTAAAACCTTTTTAGGTGTGTTCCTTTTATTCTTATTCATGGTAGTTTGTTGATTTAGACTTCCAACATCACCCATTGACTACCATATAGAAGAATAATTTTTTTTGAAATCCTGTTTACTTGAATCCTCTCACCAATAAAGCATACAATCATTAGGACACACATGCGTTTTTATATAATTCAAACCAATCATGTTAATTTTTTTTTAATATCATAAAAATACACAGGGATGTTTGCTTCAGAAAATACATCACGCAACAATTCCAATATTATAGACATTGCCTTATTTGTAATTCCACATAGACATTTGATATGATACAACTTTGGCAGAAAAGAAAGTTTTGAATATTTCAAACATCCACTGTAAAACTCTTGATTTCCATCGTCAACTAAATCATGAAACATATTTTCCTCAGTGAAGTTTTCTCTTACATTATTCTCTACATAATCAAGAGGAGGATCCACTGATATGTTACAATCTTCATCTAGTTGTCCTAAAGTCTCAAAAACACCACTTGTCACATTACTATTTGTAGCACCCTCATCTGGTTGTTCTGATATGTTTTGATGTTGATGGTGGTTTCTTGCAGTGCCAAATTCATAATTTATAAGGTTTTGTATTTCATTTCCCATTATCAACAAATTTGGTATCTCATTCTATGGATTTTCATCAGTGCTCAACCTTTCTATAACGTTCGATTCTCCATGACAAATCCAACACAAATATTGACCAGGGAATTGCTTCAATATTAAATGTTCATAAACTTCATCACTCTTAAAACATATTCTAAATGTACATTTAGGACATGGACATCTTATTATACCTTCAATAGATTTATTGGAAATTAAAAAATCCAAAAACTCATCCAAACCCTTAACATACTGACGTGTGTTCCTAGGTAATGTGATCCATCTTTTATCTATGTATATCACAATGTGCCTACACAATATTAAAAAAAATTAAAACACATAACTATTAATAAATAGGGAAAGAGATTCATATATACTAGTTGAAAAAATATATAAATATGTTAAATATTTGAAAAAATTATAGGATTAGATCAAAAAAATCCTCAAAGACACTTTTTCCCAATAGACCATGGTAACTTAAGGCACTTTAAGATGATATATGGCCAATAAATTTCTCATAATATACCTATTAAGTCTCAAAAATACTATCTCATTTCTACCAATACATCCCAAACTATATAGAAATTTCAGAGAAGAGGCATAAATTCCTTTGATTCCAATTTGTCAAAAACCAACCTAGATAACCTGCCTAAGTGGCATATTATAGGGTTTCTATGTAGATCATAGATTTGATGGATGAATAGATACATAAAAATAAATAATAATGAGGTGGAGAAAATAGAGGCATATTATATTTTTGAAGATATGAATGTGTGATAAAGGATACAGATGGAGGAATCATAGAGGAAGGGAAATAGATGTTGGGATGACAGGAAAATGTTAGAGGTGGATCTAGAGGAATGGACGTTGGGAGAAAGATATAGGAAATAGGTGATGGAAAGGAGGGAATACATCGAAGCTTGAGGCAAAGAGGTGGAAGCATGTATGGGGTGTGAGGAAGAGGCAATATTTGGGGGGTTTAGGAGTTATAGGTAAATGTGGTTGTGGCAGAACATAGATATTGGGTAGGGAATATTTAGGGAGGGAAAATAAGATACAAGAGTGAAACACATGTATAAAAGGGCCACTGAAATTAGTATATGCATAAATAATATAGAATATTTTTCATATATTAGAAAAATCACCCAATTAAAATTATACACCTCTAAACGCACCTTATATTAGTTATGTAAGAATGAAACCAGAACCAAATGTATTGATCCATCCATAGTAAGGATAATTTATATTATAATGGGGTTATAAAGAAAATTTTAGGTTAACATAACCATTTTATTAAATAGATTAATATCCATAAAAATACATGGTTCAATATAGATGTGCACATTGTGTATTTATAAGTATAAGACATCCATTTTGGGTAGTATACTCATTAGGCCAATTTTTGGTGATTTAATGTAGTTTTTATAAAATGCCTACCAAAATACCATCAAATGATTTGATTATTATATTGTTTATATTATTTGAGTGAAAAAATATATCCATTCAATAATAATATCTAAGTGATAAAATATTATATATCAAATGATGAGAGTATTTAGGATTTGATAAAATAATGGGATACTTGTAAAATTATTTTATTAAGTTATAACTAATAATCAAGATATAATGAAAAATAATTCATTTATTTTTTATAGAGAAATGGAAAGACACCCCATGGAAACATATACATCATGATAGGAAATATAAAATACCCCCACGAGTATAGATTTACATTAGTGATATAGGATCTTCCAATCATCATTACAAAAATAAAATTACTACTATGTACCAGAATCACATATTCATGATCATCCAACTCAATGGCGAGGCGGCGAGGCGGCGAGGGGCTATGGATTCAAGGGTCATCAGGGGGGGAGTGTCAGGATTGAAAAAAAAGTTTTAGCAGTGGTTTATTAAAAACCGCCACTAAAATCATTAATAAAAAAAATTAGCGGTGGTTTAGTAAACCACCACTAAAAAACCGCCACAAAAGGATATTAATGTTATAGTGATAAGACAATATATTCACCACACTAGCACCTAAAAATCCATTGGTTCTCTTCAGAGATCAAAGGAGCATGTGTGTATCAATTATAGAGGGGTTCTACACTTGGATCTCACAAATTTAATGACGGTAAACTGAAAATGGTTTTGTAAGATCAACATCTTCATTGAATAAAGATCTCAAGATGGAGGTATTATTTATTCTGATTTATTCAAATTAATTATAAATTTAATATGAAAATATCTCCTCTTGGTTTTGGTGTATTTCATTGTCAATATTCTTTGGAAAAATTTTCATTGGTTATGACATTCATGTATTGTATAGTATGCGAACGATCCATCAAATCTGACATTTACTAAGTCGTGATCAGCCCCGGAAAGTGCTTCTGCTACACCTAAAACGACCAAGTGGTATTAGAGTGGTCACATTCAAATTTATAATTATTTATTTTATTTTTTATCGTTACACATTTAAAATTTAAATTTAAATTTAATTTTTAATTATTTATTAATATATTGTCAAAATATTTACTTTATCTTCTTTATTTCTCACTCATATTACCAACAACGGTTAATAGTTAACAAATATTACATCTGAAGACCTCATCGAGAGGTACCAAAAATTCTGGTTGGATAATACAACACTACATGGAGTATAATCCTTTTTTACACATCATGTATCATTTTTCATTACACAAGGACACCTAGGTGATTTGTAGGTCATCGTGTCATTAATAAACACCTCATGCAATAAATTCACCATGTGTAGACTAGCCAGGGTGGAACATGAATTTATTGTAGTATATGTTGTGTAGACTGACTACACATCGTGTAGTCTACGTTCTTTCAAGGTGGAAAACATGGGGTCAAATCACATCGTGTAATTAATAAATTGTGTATATTTAATAAAAAACACATACATGTTGGTATCCATGTAACTTTAAGTACACATTGTGTATACTTTATACAATCCATGAATTTCATAAATGTCCTTGAGAAGTACACCTCAAGTCCCATGGTGTGTACTGCAGATATCCGGTGAAGAAAAAAACACATAATGTGGCTGGATTGCACATGTAGTGTACTTTATAAATTTACCCAGAAATATTAAATTTAATTAACTACTCTATTAAAACTGATTTACTTGAGTTCTGTGGGTCATTAAGCTGACAGTACACTCCAATCATTAGGTTTTATATTATATTAAATGTTTAATTAATTTCACGTAATATTCAAAACTATGAATCATGTATGGTAATTTTATACTAAATAATAAACACATTAAGTTGTATAGGCTACATAAATTTCATGTATTCTATGTGAAATTAAATTGGTAATACACACCATGAAAGTATGACACATTCCATGTACACAATGTTATGTAATAGTGAATTGTTTACAACTAAAACCACACTGAGTAGTTTGAAGAGGTAATCTCAGAGTTGCTTCCAAGTATAAAGACATGTACTATTTTATTGAGTTTTAAATAAACTAAAATTATTTATTTTATTTAAAATCACATTAGATATAATTTTATGACTATTGGATAAAATAATATTAAATTAATAAATTTAATTATAAAACAATTTATCAAATTAATTCGAGTGCATTTTTTATTATCGAAGAACGAATTAAAATGAATGCTAGATAGTTGTTTTAAATGCATAATCATTGAATGTGTATGATTGGTCATGAGTTCTAACCAAAAATATGTTTGTGTTGGTTTTATTTAATTTAATTTTATTTCATGATTTTTTAATTAATTATTATTAAATTAAATATGATGGCCTACGAGTCATCCCACCATCTTTTATTATATAGGATCTGTGTGTCAAAGGTTGTTTTATGTAATTCAACTTAACCAATAATTTTTATTCTTCTCACCTATGTGTTAGTAATAAAATATATGTAATAAAAGGAGTATCCAAAGGTGTATAGAACCTGTTCAAGGAAAAGCCAAGGTAATGGATATTCAGGATGGAACCAAGATGAAATCAACATAGGATATACATAGGTGGAAATGTGAGATGATTCAACTCATGATAAGAACAGAACAAGAAGTTTATCCCTATAATCATAGGTCAATTTATTGCCTGCTCAATAAATCAACCATTAAATAATGCTCATGATAGTGTCATTTATTTTATTTCTATCTTATGCATGTTTAATTTTATGGATGAAAGACCAAGATAACATTAATAAATGAACTAATATGAAAATATGGAATTAAAATAAATGATTTATGAATAAATATTTTATTTTAACATGATTAATCCTTAAATAAAAATCCACTTTATATTAACAAGACATGTAAAAAATAAAAAAATAAAAAAATTACTCATAATAAATAAAACTCCTCAACTTAATATTAAGGAAGAATAGGCCTCCCATTAATTGAATAGGAATAAATACCATAGAACTAAGTGTTTGAACAACCCTTGTTGAGACACTTACTTTTATCAGGGAGTTCTTATGAAAGTTTTGGGATAACTTAACCAATTTACATCAATAGAATTAGAACTTGCTAGACTTGATGTAACTTGGAGGAAAGTGTTAAGGAAATTCAAGTAAGGGTTTCTGGATTAAGGATTCCACTCAATGAATCAAGAAGTTGTTATCCTACTATTGGAAAAGTATTTTCTACCTAAATACATTTGAGTAATTAATTGAGCCCTCACTTGGGTTATGAAAAGGGGTATATGGTTCCTTCCCACTAGAATGTCCGAGCAACTAGAAAATCCAAGTCCAATGGCGAGGGTTATTGGGGCTTGATAAAATAATGATAGACTTAATAAAATTAAATTATTATGTATCACATAATTTGTAATCAATTAAAGTTCTTATCATATATTTTAATTATTTTATAAAAATGGAAAGAAAAACTAAGAAAGCATTGTGATCATTTCTTAACTCAGGTTGTGTCATTACAAATACAAATTTATAGATATGGTAAAATCATTTATGCAATGCATTATTATCAAAAAAATTATATTATGTATTAGAATCACCTATTCCTATTCTACCACCCTAGTAGGTGAGTACAGGTGAAAATGATGCCTACCAAAGATATGTAGATAATGATTCATATGTATATTGTATTATATTATAAAGCATGTTTTTATAGTTGATGATAAAACATAAGGATATGTATTTTTACACCAGAATATATCATCTTATTTTTCACGAGAAATAGAAGTAAAGTATTGAAGTAAATAATACTTTTAATTAACTATATTAGTGTAAAATAGAAGAATGGAATTTATCTACTGGTCATGGTTTGAAAATGTTAGGGTGCATTGATTAGTTAGTGAGATTGGGATTTCAATAGGATATGAAATTATCCATTAATCTTATTTTATTATCCATAACACCAAGGTTATCCTTATTCTTCCAAGCTCGAATGGAAAAAATGGATAAGTCACTCAAGAATATTTTGACTACACCTCAAAAAGTTAGGATGGGTTAGAACATCTTTCTATACACTTTATAGTGAAATTTTTGAAAGAGAAGGCTGAATATCCCATGCATAATGTAAATCAAAAAGACCCCTTAAAAAATCATTCAAATAGATAAAAGATTCAAAAAATATAGGTATAAATAGGATTTTATTATCTTCTTATGTAGAAATAATGGATAGTGGAAAATAAATGGTCAAATCAAGAAGATTCATCCACTTCATTTATATTCATAAAGTTTCTATTCACCACTTGTTTATTAAATACAATATGATTACAAAATACATGAATACAGGAAATCATGTAGAATAGAAAGGTTATAGAGTGAAATAAAAAGTATATGAGAAAGGGAGATTTATATGTTAGCCTAGGGGATCTCACTACTTACCATTCCAAAAATAGATTTATTCAAGTTTGAGTGTAACCAAAACATTTATCTCAGTGTCTAACTAGATAGAATGAGGAATTATTTCACATTTGGAATAAATTTTATTATAATAATTCAATATTAAACTAATGGTTCAATAACTCTTGAATCAAAAATTTCTATTTTAATGAATGATAAATATAAAATATACGGCTCTTACCCAATTGTGGTAAGATAATTATTTGTCAAATAAAACTAAAAGTAGTTGACTTTTTTAAACTATAGAAGTGTTTTAGTCCCAATTAATCTAAGATATTGGATATACAAACAAATTAATTATCTTGTTTTAGATAAATAAACCTTTATAAATAAAGTTATGTCACAAATATTTTAGAATTAGTTCAGAATCACCACATGAGTTATTCTAAATCTAAAGGTAAATTTATATACTTATGATATTCCTTTAAGAAATTTTAGAAATTCTTAGTGAAGTGAATGATTGAACTTAGTAAATATTGATGAATCTTCAAGATAGATTGTTGGAGATAATCTTATCCAAGTAATCATTGATTATACATGTAGAGTAAAGACAATACCAAAATCATATTTCCTTATATACAAAAATTTCATAATGCTAGTAAAATGAAGATCAATTATGTGTCTTATATATATTCAAAATATTTAATTTTTCTTACAAGACATATTTTTTAAATATAATTGAAAAAACTAACTATATGTAAACTATATTGTCTAATATATATCATATCAATTGTGATATGATAAGAATATATTAGGAAACTACCCAAAGTGTTTGTAGAAAACTATTAGTTAAAAGCCAATTTTAGCTTCAAGTGAACACCAAACACTAAGGTTCATATGAGTTAATGATCCTATATCCACTAATGATATTAAAATCTAGTCATGACCAACTACATTTACATAAAGAAATACCATCACTTTAAGGATAGTGGGAGAAGACTTAAATTCTATGGGTTAAGACTTTGGATGCACATGGGTTGACATAGGAATAATAGAATCCACTAAGAATAATGGGAGGAGGAGTTTCAAAGACACATATTGCACAGTAATTCATAACCAAAGAGGTGGTTTATTTTCAATGTGGTGGGTGATGCATATATTATTCTTCAAGAATAAAGACTCTTACAAAGGAGCAGTAAATGGAAATATGGTAAGGTTAAAAATTATGTATAAATTCAAGTAATGGAGTCAATATATCAAGATTTCAGGACTCTTTATTTAGAATGTTTCTAAGACTTGATACTACTAGTGAGTATTCAACAGATACTGAACATGGATGGTATAAGATGGTACCAATAAAGCATAATTGATTATTGAAAGGTGTAGTCTATGAAAAAACCTATGCACTAATAATCATGTCTAAAATAATTTTGAATTCTACTTGTCAAAGAATAATTATATGATCATCATATTGGGATATTGATAGTCAATGCCACCTCATTGAAGGAATCTTTATAGAAGATAAAAATATGACACAACCAAAAGGTAAACCCTATAGTATATGTATACGAGGCATAAATAAAAGGTTCAGTTACATAAAAAATTATAATGAGATACAAAGATTACATAAATTAATTTATGAATAAATAATTCATAATGATCATATAATATTCATTTGTAAATGAATGAGTGACATGTGTCTCTAACTGGTTAGTAGGAGTGCTATAATTTTTCAAGATAGACATGTTGATAAAATATGGAATACAAATGTTGTGTCTTTCCAGTTTGTTAAGAATAAGGAATGAAATTTATCCAAGTATTACTTAAATTAAAAATTTTGTTTTAGGTAAAAAGATATAAAAAATAGATCCATGGGTTTTATAAATCTATCCATAGTACATATATTAACAAATTATTGAAAAATACAGGTTGAAAAAATTTAAGATCGAATTGCTGTTAGAAGATAATCCTTCTAGTAGAACATGAATGGGAATAGGAAGATATTATTGAGATTAAAATAAGTTCACATGATTAAGTGCTAAGATTTTATATCATATGTCATGATATGTACTGACGTTTGATATTAATGATGCATAATGTGTATCAGGTGAATATCAAACATATACAACATAACTACATCAACTTGTAGTTATAACTATTCAACGATACCTAGAAAAGTAGATCTGGATGAGTTACTAGTGTCTGGAGAAGTATGAATAATACTAATCAAGGGAATTGAACACTCATATTCACTTGGTTAAATTAGATATAGTGTCACAGAAAAAGATAAGGTAATATGCAAGAAAAACTTATTATAGCCAATGGTTTCCATATCTATAATATCTGAGTATATTATAGCTTCTAATGCTACTTAAGTAGTGGTTTAGCACTATTGTGTTCCGATATTGGTTTATACTAAAAGAAATAGTTTTATCATTATTATGATAAGCTTTTACTATGGACTTAGTCAGTATGTCAAGACTCTAGCATGGGAAAAAAGGTGGATACTCAGTTATATCACTACTTGAGGTATTTTCTTAAGGAATTAATGTTTCATTAAAAAGACTCACTATAGATACATGTGGATTTACCAAACATAGTTATATAAATGATAAAAACCTAGTAGTTATATCCATACTTAGAAGAATCATGTCTAACATGTGAGAACTAACCAGTCATTAGTAGTTGGATCTAGTGCAAGTGGGAGTCTGTTGGAGTTGGTTCCCTAGAAACAACTAATTTGTACTCTAGATTAAATGTATATTCAAGAAATTGAATATTATTATAAATAAATTATAACATATTGATTTTTTTATGCATAACATTAAAGTGATAATGTTCTAGGGTATCCATAGCATCAAAAATAGGTTATAATAGTTCTCAGATATGATGAGAACCTTGAGATTCTATGATGATATCTATTAAATATTAGTTCCATGGTCGGATAAAATTCAATGATGGGACAAAAAGTTTATTGATTTTTAGGTGTGAGTACTTTTAAGAAGATGAGACTTATTCACGTGAAGTTCACACTTAGTAATCTCTAAGATGAGAGATCATGAGAATAAACTAGCTTGTTGGAATTCCACATGTTTTTGTATCATCAGGTATTCCTATCTACTATTTTGTGTAATGGTCCTTAAACTTTAATATTATTATTAATTCATGCCATGAATCACATACTTAGATTTATTGACCAAAACTATAATGTAATATTTTTTTAGGAATTATGGAATGTTAGGTTCATCACAAATGAAATGTTATTAATAAATAATTAGTGGAATGATTTGTCACTTCCATGTTTATGGAAGTTGATATATTGAACCTTTGATTGAAATATAATTTTGGAATTAAATTACATGGTCATGGTGTAACCACATTTATTTCATATAGTTAAAGAAACATGTATCAAGTATATAAGTTGATGACATTGGTGTTTAACCTGCTGATAAGATACTGTGAAAAAGGGATTATGCTACACAATGAGTGCTCGTATGTGGTTATTGATGTTTCAACATTAAGTTATTTCTGTTGGGTATCTTGACTTTTTTCAAGAAAGTAATATTGGACATTAAGAAATCTCTCCTAATACCAAAAAGAAATAAGCCTAGAGAGTCATAGACTAAGTGTTTCCATTGAGCTTAATTAAACTATATTTGAATTTAATTATTGGAATAAATATTATTGTCAAGATTGAGAAACAATTTTATTCAAGATTATTGATCTCAAATATTAAATGAATATTTATTCACCAAAGTGGGAATAATTTTTTTATTTTATTTATTCAATATTTAATAAATATTTATTCATTGATATGTGAATAAAATATTTATTTTACGAATAAATATTTAATTAAATATTTATTTGGGTATTCTATAAATGATGAGAAGGATGAGCGAAAAATTATTGTGTTCGGTGATAAATATTAATTTAAAATCCAGTAAAATAATATTTATCACTGTGCCAGTTTGCATACACCATGAAATAATAATAATAATAATAATAATATTACATGACATGGGGTCAGATTAGGTTTAATATATTATTTAATGGTCATTGTGCAATTAAATAATTTTTTAACCTTAACTCTATCTCTATAAATAGATGACTATGTCTACTATGTAGAGGTTGATTGATATTGATCGAAATTGAGAATTGTTATGCATGAAAAAATCTAAAGTTATCTATCAAGACTAAAGAACACTCTAGAGATTATCCGAACTCCTCTACCCTCTTAGGAATGAGAGTGCAATGATTATTCTTCAAACCTAAAGGAAATGTTGTAGTGATCCATATGAACACTGTAAGATGATTAATCCACTGTGCCATTACCTGACAAACCATTGGTGTTTTTCAGAGATCAAATAATCATGTGTGTATCATAATTAGAGGGAATATACACTTGGATCCTACAAATGCAATGATGAAAAACTAAAAAGAGTTTCAGATGATCAATACCTTTATTGAAAAAAGGTCTCAAGACCAAGGTATTATTTCTCCAGATCTATTTAAATTAATTATAAATTTAACATGAAAATATATTATCTTGGTTCCAAAATATTTTATTGTCAATATTATTTGTAAAAAATTTCAATTGTTATCACGTTCATGTCTTGTAAAATATGTGAATGATTAATCAACTTTGAAATTTTCTGAGTCGGGATCGACCCTGAAAAATGCTTCCACTATGACTGGAATCATCAGTTATGCCTTTTTGTAAGGGTTAAATTTAGGAAAAATTGTTTGTTCCAAAATGAAGAGAGTTTTATAAACTGCATAAATAATATTTTTAGATGGATTCAAAGAGTTGTGATATTTTTTATTAAATACTTACAAGATTTTATGAAAGTGAGAGATTGTTGGAAATGAAAAAAATCAAGGATATCATATTTTATGATATCTTTGAATCATAAGGTGGTGATATATGCATGTAGAACCATGTTTCATAGCCTATGATTGTTTCCATATAAGAGTATGATGGGGAATGCGATATATGATAGTGTGTGTATACATTTTTCCACCTATTACCATAAAATTTCGTATGTTATAGATTAATAGAATCGTTACAATTATGGATTTACATACTAAACACATTCATTGAAGTGTTAAATAAATAGAAGCTCCAATAGGAAGTAATACTCAACTTCTATGAGATGGAAACTGATGTTCAAAGTATTCTTTATAAAATAAAGAGTGGTTATAGAATGGGGATGTGAACCCTCATGTTGAGATATTATCACCAAATGAAAATTTGTTAAAAAATATCTTTATTCTCGCATCATCAAGAATCCTTGTAACATACCGACCCTCCTCATTGTCTTGGGAAGGTGGTGGAACATTACTTGGACTTAGGAGACATACCCAAGATGCCAAAGTTTGTAAATTAATTCCAAGGGATTCATAATCATTTTGGGGATAATTTTTCTATTTTAACATAAATAAAAAACCAAGATAACCATAACCAACAACCACTATATGATGCATGAAAAAAATATAATACAAATCAAAGTATAACAATAAAAACCAAACATCATCAGAGTACCAAGAAAAAACCAAGACCAATATCAAAATACAACGAAAGAAAAAACCAACAAAACTCAAAGAATCTAAAGACACCATCACAACAACTCCCAACATACTCCAAGATCCAAATTCACAATCCATGACCAAGTATCACGAAGCATCACTAAATATATGAGATACCATTCATTTACCTATGTCTCGATAAACAATATCTGCAAATGCACCAAAGTTCCCAAGTAGGGGGTGAGTAATGAAACTCAATAGGTTTTCCCTAAATGACTTCTCTACTCACACCACTAGGATAGAACATGTAAGAACATTTATATAAGACAATTTATATAAAAAAATTTAAGACAATTTATATAAAATCCAAACCATTTCTAATAAAATAAATTTTCATACCAAAATAGTTTTCCAAACCAAAACCATTTCTAAGGAAAATAAATAAGAAACCTTTAAACCATTTTACAGATTCCATTTTGGAATAATCCCTTCCATTCCACATATCCACATATCCAACCATGTATGAAACCATGAACCTCCCTATACTCATGATTGGTGAGTCATCCTTTCACCAAGTCATCACTTAGTGAACCATTTTGATGGGGGAAACTTCATACCCTTATCCATCCAACTTTTGATGGGGGAAAATTTATACACTTATCTCTCTCAAATTCACATGAACACACACCAACCATTATGGTAAAAAAAAATCTAAACCAATGATTCCAAATAATTTAAAAAAATAATATTTTTATTGAAAACCTTCCAAAAAAACTTTTTCCATGAATCAAACCAAAAAAATATTTTGAAACCATCATTTTAAAATCATTCAGAAAAGAACATTGCACAATAATTCCACAATTCCAAAAACCATTAATAAAGAAGGTTCCTACCAAGATTTAAAAAAAAATTCACAATAAATTTAAAGATTTTTTTTGAAATCCATCCTTCAAGTTCTAATAATAGGAGTTGAGAGTGAACCTTCCTACCTTAGAAACTATGGTGAAAACAAAGAATGACACAAATTCTTCAACAAAACTGTGTTGAAAGTCCAAAAAATTTGGATTAGATCTAGTTAAATAACACCAACACAACCAAATATAATCATTATTAGCATAAACTATCATATATATATATATATATACATCCAAAATAGACTAGATCTCAGAATCCAAGTGAGGGAAGAAGAGGGGATCTAAGAAAAACCACCAAGAATGGAGACCTACCAAGGAATCCGGGATTCAAAGCACCAAGAAACACCAATGGATTAATTTTAGATCAAGGGGAAGGGTCTCTACATCCTTTAGTAAGATATGAAAACATGTTAGGGTCAACTTAGGGGAAAAAAGAGAGGTTGAGTGGAAAATCCTAATCAGTTCCACTATTATCAGATCTAATTTTTTTTTGCAATGTATAGTTAGGGTGCATGGTTAGGAAAACCGTGTGCTAACCATGCATATGCCTCTATCCCAAAAAGAAAAATTACTCTTTGATGGATTCATAGTTTTGAAAAACCATATCTAGAGCCTACTGCCTCACTTTTCATGGTTTTATATAGTACTTTCACAATTTTTACCAACCATGCTCAAACCGTGCATCTCCATAAAAGCCCCCAAAACATTCCAAAAGTCCTCTAAACCCTCCCAAAATTCAAAAAAACACTTTACATAATTAAAATACATAAATAAATGGGTACTTAATTGAAAAAAGGGTGATAAATTCTCCCCACCATTGTAAATTTCATCCTAAGAAAGTGAAAAATCACTATTTTTATGAAAGAGTTTGGGCAATTACTCGACCATTTCTTTCTCCCATTCTCAAGTCTCTTCCTAAATCTAACAATGTTGCTACAAAACCCGCACTAGAATAATAATTTTTCCATGAAAGTCTTTCTCTTTACTATCCATAATTTTCACTGGCATATGAACCAGTGAAGCATCCAGCTCTAGGTCAATGTGATCCCCTCAAATCACATGGTTAGGATCAGGCTGATAATTTTTTAACTGAGATACATGAAACACATTGTACACTAAACTGAACCATGGTGGAAATTACAAGCTATATTCCACCTCACCAACTCATTCAAGTATCTCAAAAGGTCTTATATATCTAGGAGATAACTTGCACTGCTTCCCCAAATGATAATTCCCAAGACGTTGAGAGATTCGCAAGAACACATGATCACCTGAAACAATAACGACCATTGATGATGATCTGGATATGATTTCTGACAACTCCATGCCACCTCCATCTATTTTATGATTAAATAAATCTTCTCTATTGTCTCTTAGACAAGGCTCAACCCAACTAGTGACGTCTCACTTGTTTCCACCCAACAAAGTGGAGAATGAAAAGGATTCCCATTCAATGATTCAAAATAATCCATATGTATCGAGTCTTGATAATCGTTTTTATACGATAAATCCACTAACGGTACATGATTCTTCCATGATCCACCAAAATCCATTACATAATCCTGAATCATGTCTTCCAACGTTTGTGTCATCCGTTCAGATTTTCCATCCATATGAGGATGATACACCATACTCATGGTCAACTGAGTCCCAAGGGCTTGCTGTAAAGATTTATTGATACAAGACACAAACTTCAGATCTCAATCTAATACTATCAAAAATGGTATTCTGTGCCTCTTTAACACTTCTCGGATATATATTTTAGATATTTCCTCCACCATATAAGATTCAAAAATAGGAATGAAATGATATCACTTTGTGATCTGATCCACTATCACCCATATGACATCGTGTTTCCAAATCATTTTTGGGAGAACTTTCAAATAATCTATGGCTATCTGATCCCATTTCCAAATAGGAATAGGTAAAGACTGTAACATACCCACTAGTCACTGGTGCCCCACCTTAACTTGTTGGCATGTTAAGCATCTTGAAACAAACTCATCCACCTTTATTTTCATGTCAATAGACCAAAAAATTTTCTTTCACTGCCTTATACATTCTATGTATTCCCTGATGAATAGCCAATCTCGAATGATGGTATGTATGAAGAAGTTTTTACTAACAAGCCATAGGTATGACCATCCGATCTTAAAACCAAAAAACTGAACCCCCATCCAGTATCTATTTCTCAATGGTCTCCCCACCATTGATTTTTGACCTCATAGAAATATATTCTAAATCAGATGTCTATTCCTCTTTAACCATCTCCACCAGATTAGTAACTAAAGAAACTAAAAATAAAACCACAACACTACCTCGGTCTTCAAAATCCAAGCATATGTCAGCTATCACTGACATCAACTACCAATGATCTGAGGCCTCATTTTCCAATAGATCATACAAATTTATTCTTAATACATCTGCCATTTAATTGACTTTACTCAATGTATACATCAAGTCAAAGTTGAACATTTGGATATACTCCATCCACTTTCTTTTTTCTCATATTCAAATAATTTTGTGATAAAATATGTTTCAAGCTCTTATAATCCACAAACACTATGAATTTCTCACAAAAGAGGTAATAAATTCAAGTCTTCAAAGCATGGAATTCAATAGCTAACTCTAAATTTTATTTTGGGTAGTTATTCTCATTAAACTATAACTACATTGATCCATAAGAAACCACATTATCTTCCTATATGAGAACACATTCCAACCCTAATCCTGAAGTACAATAATACACCACCTACCCTTGTCCTAAATCTAGAAAAATAATGATTTTTGATGATATAAGGTGAAATTTAAACTCTTTAAAAGACTTATGAAATTTCTTATTCCATTAGAATGGAACATTTTTCCTTGTCAAAGCTGTCATAGGTGAATCTAGTTGTGAAAAATCACAAAAAAAATGTTGGTAATAACAAACCAATCCAAGGAAACAATGTATGTCAAAGACATTCTTTGGTGGTTTCCAATATATAACAACTTCTATATTTTATGGATCCACAAAAAAAACTTTTTTAGATATATCATGTCTAAATAAACATACCTATTATTTCCAAAAATCACACTTTGATAATTTGGAATACAAATGATGATCCCTCAAGATTCCTAACACTATCTCCAAGTGTTTCTCATGTTTATCCCTTTTCCTTGAATACAACCATATGTCATCGACAAAAACCACCAAAAAATAATCCATATATATTTTAAATATCTAATTCATCAATTCTATAAATACCACTAGTGGATTTGTAAGACTGAAAGGCATAACCATATACTCGTAATGGCCATATCTACTTTCGAAAGTTGTTTTGGGAATATCCTCCTTCTGAAATCATAATCGGTTATATGCTAATCACAAGTCAATTTTAGAGAACCACTAGGCTCCCCTCAATTGATCAAATAGATCATCAATGAATGGAAGTGGATAGTGATTCTTTATCATAACTTGGTTAAGTTTATGATAATCCATACACATCCTTAGAGTTCCATTCACCTTTTTCACAAATAAGACCAATGGTATCCATGGAGACATGTTAGGCCGAATGAAATCTTTAATTTATAACACTTCTAACTAGAATTTTAATTCCCTTAATTCTTTTAGTGCCATCCAGTAAGAAGGAAGTGCAATAGTACTAGTCCCCAGTAAGAGATCAATCCTAAACTACACTTATCTTATGGGTGAAAACCCTAAGAAATATTCAGGAAACACATCCTAGAACTGATCAATTATTTATATAAAATCACTATCCTCGATCCCATACATTGTTAAAAAAATCAATGCAACCAACTGGTATAAGATAGATCCAACCACTGGTGCCAAAAAGCCCGCCGAACCTGCCTTTACATTCTGGTCTCATCTAAAGAGATGCTCTACACCATCATCAGTCATAAAACTAACCCTTTAGGTATAAAAGTCAATGTGATATTTGCACATAGTCAACCAATCCATACCTAGTATTATGTCATAGAGATCCATCTCATGTATATAGAAATCCAATATCAACTCATATCCATAAAAAATTATAGAACATGATTTACACATAAAGGCTCAACATTATCTTTGACCAAGAGGAGTTTAAAGTTTCAAAATAGAAGGCATCATATCAACATTTAAACCTAGAAGATCAACAAAACAAGAATAAATAAATGAATTTGATTCACTCGTATCAAACATATCTTGCATAAGTGTAGAATTCAAAAGAACCGTACCTCTCACCACTGATGGTATAGATTGATCATCCACAATAACTTGATCAACTCCATATAATTGATGACTCATTGCACTTTTTTCTTTATTACCCTGTTGAGATTCCCTTGTTCAGGAGTCATGGTATTCCTGGAATCCCCATAGTTATATCAGTTTTGCTGATGAGAGGTATTCTAATGCCCTCATCCTATCTAAGCATATGATGTTTGCAAAACATGAGATGTGTCCCTAACACCCAACCTTGAAGCACTGTGATAATAGTGGTAAAGATGCCCCATATTATTTCAATTGTGTCATGCTCTAGGTGGTGCAATACAATATTTATTCACACGATCGAACAAACCACATTGAAAACATCTAGGTTTACCCTTTAATTTAGGATAAAGATTCAATGATCCAAATTTATGGTTCTAAGTCATCCCACTAACTTGAAAATAGGTGTCCCTCTTCCACTTATTCCCAGAATTATAGTTCCCATAGTTTCCTGTAGGTATCAACATGCTCCCTCCACCTGTATCTCTTTAGATGTCCCTCTTTTCCACTATCTCTATGTTGACCATCTCTATATAATTTTTTATACAAAGCACAAAAATCTTCAAGTGAATATCTTATCTCAGTCCTGATTCAAAAATGTGTTCCTTTAAGGATACACTTGCTGAAAATTTAGGAACAAATCATACTAAATTCATAAATTTACCTACATACTCTATTAATGAGAGATTATCCTACTTCAAGTTGAAAAATTCTATTGTTCTAGAAATCCTGAACGTGTAAGGATAAAATTGTTTATTGAAAAATTCTTTAAAATCCTCCCATGTAATTAATTTGTCTAATTCATCCTGAACTGTTAAATCCAAACACTGTCATGAAATATCCTCCATTATATACATCACCAACTTGACTTTCAAATCAGCTGGTGTTCCAAGGAAATCGAATATTCGATTCATCATATTCATCCACACCTCTACCTTCACTGGTTCCAAATCACCCCAAAAGATGGGTGGATTATGCTTCTGGAACTTAATATAATGATCCAATTACCTTGGTTCATCCCTTTGGTTTCCTCTATCCATAGATTGAAAATATTGTAAAATATTTTGAATCGGCTGTTGGTTCACCTGTGGCTTAGGTGTAACCACATTCTCAGTAGCTTCTTCTGGTTGGTTTCTATGACACCTACCGGGTTCCATTTTCTATAAACACAACAAATTCCATAAGTCTCACTCTCAAGCAAATGAAGGCTTAACAATTCAAATTTACCATATCACAACTATCACAAAAAGTATTTCCAAAATTCAACACTTTCCATTATCAACCCATTTTTGAAAATTTCACCATGTTTTTGGAAATCAACCCATTTCCAAAATACTACAACCATGTATTTTCAAAATCTCACATTTGAATTTTTTTAAATACTTTTCAAAAATAATTTTTTTTCACCAAATAAAGTAAAAATCCTATAAGTGTGTCAAAAAAATTATATACCCAACACCCTAGTAACTTTAGGTTCAACATAAATAGATTAGCAACACCTTTTTATGCTCTACATTTCATGTTCTGATGATCCCACTCCTTAATACCAACCCAAATTAAGGATTAATAAAGAATGATTTTCCAACTCCAAGACCAAAAAAACAATGTTATTTTCCCCAAAAAATACAAGATGGGTCAGCCAATACTAATACCATTTCTAACATCCCACACCTCCTCATTGTCTTGGAAAGGTGGTGGAATGTTACTTGGACTTAGGTGAAATCCCCAAGATGCCAAAGGCTAGAAATTAATGCCAAGAGATTCATAAATAGTTGGGGGATGATTTTTTCATTTTAGAATAAATAAACAAACCAATATAACCATAACCAACGAACAATATATGATGCATGAAAACAATTTAATAAAACTCAAAGTATAAAAAACCAAACCAAAATATATTAGATTACCAAGTAAAAACCAAGACCAATATCAAAATACAATGGAAGAAAAAACCAAAAAAACTTAGACTCTAAAGACACCAACACATCAACTCCCAACATGCACCAAGATCCAACTCCACAATCTATGCCCAAGTATCATGAAGCATCACTAAATAAATGATATACCTTTCCTTTACCTATTTACTGATAAAAAATATCTCCAAATGAACCAAAGTTGCCAATAAGGGGCTGCGTAAGGAAACTAAGTTGGTTTTCCCCAAATGAATTCCATATTCATTTAACTAGGATAGAAAATGTGAGCACATTTATATAAGAAAATTTATATAAAACACTTTAAAATAGTTTATATCAAAGACAAACCATTTCTAAGCAGAATAGTTTTTATACCAAAATAGTTTTCCAAACCAAAACCATTTCTATGGAAACAACCAATCAAACTTTAAACCATTTCATAAATTCCATTTTGGCACAATACATTCCATTTAACATATCCAAAAATCAAACCATGCATGAAACCATGGAGCTACCTATACTCCTGAGTGGCGATTCATCCTTTTACCAATCCATCACTTGGTGAAACTTTTTGAAGGGGTAAAGTTCATACCCTTATCCATCGCACTTTTGATGGGGGAAACTTCATACCCTTATTTGTCCCAAATGCACATGAACACACACCAAAAATTATTCCAAAAACCAATCTAAACCAATCATGCGAGATAATTTCAATAAAACAATATTTAAAAAAAAAATATTTCCAAAAAACATTTTACCATGAATCAAACCAAAAAAATGTTTTGAAACCATCATTTCAAAATCATTCAACAAAGAAATTTGAACAAAAATTCCAAAATTCCAAAAACCAAAACTAAAGAAGGCTCCTACCACTATTTGCACAATACTTTCATAATAAATTTGAATGAATTAAAACAATTTTTATTCCAGACTTCAAGTTATAATAAGAGGAGTCTAGAGTGAAGTCACCTACCTCGAAAACTATGGTGAAAATAAAGAACAACACAAATTCTTCAACAAAACCAGGTTGAAAATCCAAAACATCACCTTATATCTCATTCCATAACATCAAAAAAACAAAATATTATCACGATTAGAATCAAATATCATAGATCTATCCCCAATAGACTAGATCTATGAATCCAATAGAGGGAAGAAGAGTAGATCTAAGAAAAATCACTAAGAACAGAGACTTAGCAAGGAATACATGCTTCAACACACCAAGAAACCCCAACGAATTACTTCCAGATCATGGTGAAAGGTATCCATAGCATTTAATAATAGAGGAAAATGTGTTAGTGTTGACTTAGTGGAAAAAAGAGTGGTTTAGAGGAAAATCCAAATCATATCCACATTTTTTAGATCTAATTTTTTTTTTCCGTGTACGGTTAGGGTGTATAGTTAGGAAAACTATGTGATAACTATACATATGCCTATATACCCAAGAGCACAATTACTATTAGGTGTCCACATGGTTTGGCCAAACCATATACCTAAATGTGTGCCTACCCAGATCCATCTACCTCACTTTTCATGGTTTTCTATAGGAGATGTATGATTTTTATTAACCATGATTAAACCATGAACATCAAAAAAAGCCCAAAAAACACTCAAAAAATCCTCTAAAACCTCCCAAAAAAAATCCAAAAACTTTAAATACTTAAAATACATAAATAAAGGATAACTTAATTGAAACTGGGGTTGATATAATCCTCATGATATAATCATGGATCTACTAGCCAGTGAAATATTTTAGAGGTATGAGGATTTTGGATACTACTACTGTAATCCCCATCAAGAATGAATCAAAGAGTAAAATATGGATTATAAAGTAGTGAAATTATATAGGTTTTATGTTATTTAGTTTTAATGTTGAACTATTGAAGATAGATCAGTCATTTCCATGGGCTGTTTCTACTACGTTTGATCATGTGATGATCCTCTAAAACCCATCAACAATTATACACATCCTTTATTTAGATCAATTTGAGATTTATAAACTCTTTTACATTAAAATATTTTATTTATTAAATATTTTCTTCATAATTTGAATGAAAACTACAATTTTTATCAATTCTTCAATTTATTTTGAACTCATCTATATTTATAGAATTTATAAAGTATACATTTGGTATTATATACCATTCAAAACCAAAGAATTAATTTCTATAGTATTGATGAATAAAATAGGAATTTCATGGAGTTTCATAAACCCCTTAAAATATCCTACAAAATTCCATTATATAGAATCATTATTACTTCTTGATAACACCGATAGGTTTCAATAACCTTAACTGGTTATTAAAATAAATATTATTGAACTTTTAAACTAATTTTTCTTTATCTACTTTGAAATTTTACTCACTATCACTATCTACAAAATACTATAATCTAGACATCACATTCCCAGTTAAACTATCATCAACACTTATATAATATTTTATAAACTTTTCTTGAACTTATTCACATTTTTAGAACATTTCCATCTGTGAAAATATGATGAATTCCTTAACCAAAACAAGATTTATGGAAAATATCCATTCTATCCAAGTCATTATCACATCCAATCATATTGAATATATGAGTGGAGACTAAAATTATTTTTTTCATTTTTCATATAATTCGTTTTTTACCATAATTGAATCATTTTATACTTTTCTTAAACATACATATTCACCTATTGAACAGCTTCAACACTTAGTTAATTAGGAAGGGATTACTCTAACACACATGATTTTTATTTACTTAATAATTTTTCTTAAATTATAATTCTTATGATTTGATTAAATTAAGAATATCCTTCTAAAAGATTGATTTCAAAGTTAGGTTTGGTGATGATTTTATTATCTATAATAGGAAAATTTATTATATGAGTATCATGTTTTACTAATATATAATATGGATTTTATTAAATGTTTTCCCATTAAAATGGTGACCCATTTTAAACTTATAATATCCATTAGTGTACCAATATCCATATTTTGATAAGTTTTGTGTCTCTTTATCATTTCCCCCATTTTTTAGGAAATTAGAAAGGGTATCATCTCAATCATATTATATATGACACTTAGATAGATGTGCAGAAAACACTTTGTTCAATCCACTTAAATGGATAAACTCAACTCTATTACTCCTGTAACCTAATCCTATTAGGGTCTATGAGCTAGTGTAACCCAAAATAAAATGTCAATAATAAGCACCTAATACTATTATGGTCACTCATTACTTGTTTATCTTATATAATATGGTCCATGAGAACCCAAATTTAGTATGACCTACTTAGTGGATGTTCAAAGTCTTAACAAGTGATTTTTTAGAAGGAATCTAACACTCAATATATTGAAGGGGATTTAATCTCATTATCTTATCTCTTATTATTCTCTTTATGTATTCATTATTATAGTGATTTAGATTGAAATATTATTCTTTCCACCAAACCAATATGTTGAAACCATATTGATGTGTAAATATTTACAAAACGTACAATTTGTGTTACTCACCAAAAAATAGAAGTCAAATATTTTAAAAAATATCAAAAAGAATCTCATGCATAAGGTACATGAAATTTTCATACAAAGGTTTAGAATTAAATTAAATTAACAACCCCATCATGAGTATTCCTGGAGCTATATATAGTCAATCTTCACCTTTCTAAAACAAGACATAAGTCCCCAGACTAGTGGGAAGTATAAATCAAAGTCCATCTACCATGAGATACTTTACTCAAGATAGATTTCAATTTATCATAACTCTAATACCTAATTTTCATAAAATATATTCGAAAACTAAATTCAAGATAATAACTTTAATTAAAAATTGAAGTCAAGGTATATTGAAACTAAATCCATTATCATACCTAGCATTCAACTCTTTAAATGCATGTTTGATAATATCTTGAAGCAGTTTAACAATATACACTAAACACATATACATATTCATAATATAAACAATTTTTAACTAATAATATTCAAGGGAATAAATTTTAAATAAATTAACAAATCACATATTTAAGCATGAGATAAACATTTATGAATAATTATTAAATAAGTCTAATCATAAAAAATTCATAAAGTAATTATATATTATGGGTATTCCATAATATTGAATATAAACACTTTATATTCATTTCATAATATGAACTTTTCATATCATTCATTATATGACATTTTACTTTAAATATATGATATATTATGAATTATAAACATTTTATAATCTAATTTATATTATGTAAACCGATTACATAATCTAAATATCACATATTTAACATTATTTAAACCTTGGCCAAATCAATCATAAAAACTATTTTTTATGTGGATTAAATAATATCCCAAATAAGACTCTTAATTTGAATAATTCAAATTAAGTATTATGAAAAATTCATAATTTTAAAATATAAAAACTTTATTTTTTAATTTATAAACATTTTATAAATTACCATTATGATCTCTAAATAAACACTTTATTTCTACGTCATAAGTCATGTCATATAATTTGGTAAAATGTTTTTAATATTAACTATTAATATTATGGAATATTTATTAATAAATGTTTAATAAACGTTTAATTAATTAATTATAAACACTTAATAAATAAATAATTTATAAACACTTTATAAATTAATAAATATCCCCAAAATACATCTTATAATTATTTATAAACAATTTATAAAAAAAATAATTAAATTCACAATTGAATTTAAATAAAAATAGAAATTTTCATCAATTGTATTTAATGGTAAAACCCTTATCATGGGATGCGATTGATAGAATTGCATTTATTAAAAGGTTTAAACATTATCGGTTTTATTTTAACACTAATAAACTAATTTTATTCTATAATATGATATTTAAATATAGATTCTAAAGTATAATATCATATTTTACGATATACATTGATATCATAAAGGTGATACAATACTCTATTTTTGAAACCACAACATAAGATATCATAGGATATGATATCCAGGAGTTGAACACTATGAATAATACAAATCCAAAAGATTTGTACTGTGATATCACATATTGTAAGTCACAAATCAACTAGGAAGAACTAACTTCTGAATCATATTTTAAGATATGGAGTACGATATGCTTAACGACTTCAAAAACTTTATTCCTAGTATGATTTCATGAATCTAAAGACATGGTAAATCTCTAATATCATTTATGGGATTCAATGGATCGAAAAAATCATGTTAACCATAATGAAAAAAATATAGAAAATCAATCCAACACCACCATGATAGAAAGATGAAATCATGTGTTCTGAAAATGAACCAGTAAATGTGCACCTTACACTGTTGATCACAAAGAAAACAATCTTCACCATATAAAAGGAATCCAAAAGACATAACTCTTACAAAGGTATCCATGAGTCAGATGAATCACCTAACATTTGGGTGGGATTCCTCTTCTCATGAATACGTTCTAGCACCTCATATTGCAAAGGTAGAATAAGTTAGCGAGCTTCCCATTCAAGGGAGTTTTGACCAAGAACACACAAGAGTCTCATATACCCATTTAATGGGTATTTTACCCTTATATAGAGTCCTATAGGATGTTCCTCAAGTGCTCATTAATTTACTCATGCATGATAACACATGAGTAAATGTTATGACCACTTCATGAAACTCTTTCATGAATGTATCTAAATACCGTATGTTTTATTTTATGAAATAGTTCTTAAATTACAGCTTATATGGAAGAATTAATAAAGATAAATATTATCATTCCACTACCAAGATTAATCACAATGAAAGATTTTTCCATACCATACAATTGGAAATGGTAGTGACATGAAATCTTATTCCATGCCTTACATTATATCTTAACTATAAAATACGATGGGGACAATTTCATTACATGAAAAAGTGACTTAGGGAATATCCCCTTTAGTTTTGATATATTCATTATTATCATCTTATATAATTATCTAAACCTTTATATTTTTCATATTGAGTGTTCATTAACTTTGATTATAAAATGAAGTGGCAGTGATCCTGTGTAGTTTTGATAAGTGTTTTCATCGCATACCACTTTGATAATAAAATTCATTTATTCTGATTATTCTTATTTTTAAGTCATACTTGTGCACTTTCAAAATTTTCAGGATGTTATAAGTTATGAGAGATGATAAAAAGAACTAGAAACAAAAAATATATCCACTTAAAATAAGGTTTTCCAAAAATAAAGATGATTATGGAGCACTTTTAGGGAACAAAACAAAAGAACCAAGGTAAAACAAGGCTTTTGGAGAGGAAAACTGACTTTACACATCGTGTAATCATTACACGTCATAAACCAGTGCAAGTTGTGAAAGTATTATAAGTTTTAAAGTGTAGAAAATAATACTGGAGTGAATTTGACATGTTTCATAACGTGATTCTTGTAATGTATTCCCAGAAATCCACATGTCATGAATTTGGTACACATGGTCCAATATTTACACATGGTGTAATCACTACACAATGTGTAAAAGGCCAGGATAGGACAAAAATGGACAGATTCAATGTATCTTTACTTTTTAACCAGTTTTAAGACCTGGGATCTACCTATGAACACTTTTTGAATCTTCCTAAATGCCATTGAATACTGTACTAGACCATATGGAGTCTATAAATAGAGATCCAAGTTTCTTCTATCAGGGATATCTTAGAGACCAAAGCTTAGAGCAAGAAGCTATGTTGTGTAGGGTCCTCACCAGTCCATCTCTTTTTTTCTCATTATTCTTTATTTTTATTTATTTCCTTCTTATTATATCATCACTAGGATGAGGGGGTAAAACCACCTTATTCTAGGGTTATGTAGTAGAATGGGGATGGTGATGTTTTATTTATTAATTTTTCTTTATTCATGTTTTGGATTGCCATAGTTTATTTAACCAATTTCAAACCCCTTTCTTTTACTTTTATTAGGACCATTGGTATTTGAACCTGAAAGGAACTTTAAAATTGTGCAACTGATTACCCTAAAGGAGAAATGGCCATTTTCAAATTTAGGTGAATCAGGTTTAAATATATTATTGAGACAAAATTGATTTAACAAAACCCTAAATTACTAGACCAATGGAAATTGGGGATTGTCATGTTAAAGAGGGGATACCATTACCATTATATATCTCTCATCTTGACTATGATACCAAACATTGATTAATCAATTTATTTTCTAAAATCCAATTTTACCTAAACTCTAAAACTAAAAATCCCAAACAGACTTTCAAATATAATTTCAAACCAAACAACCAATTTGATTTACTTCATCTTTCTTCAAATCAATCAAACCCATCTAATTCTTCATCCTCTTTCTTAAAATCAATCAAATGAAACATTTTTATTTTGAAAACCTGATTAAAATAAATCACCATCTCTGTGGGTTCAACCTTGATCTGATTATTTACTCATTTAAATTAATTTGTCACATCTTTTAAGATTTATAAATTTTTTCTTTGATTAGACCCATCGGGAAATAACGATGCCCATCGAGCCTATCAAAACTAGTGCCATTTCCAAGGATAGTTTCAAGTTAGTTTTTAGGTTTATTTTATTTTATTTTATTACTATACTTCAATTTCTCTATTTACAATGGGTGTGTTCATGTTGTGGATTTCATATTTTTAACTTTTAAATTCACAACCACAACACACGAGAAAAAGAAAAAGAGGTTTTTGAATTCAATCCAAAACTGGAGAAAAGATTAAGGAAGAATAAGGATGATATAATAATTACCATCATGGAGAAATATCTAGCTAATGGTGGAGTTTTTCAAAGATATTTGGGGCCATGGATGCTTGAAGACTACAAAAGTTCAACAAACACATGACTAAAATCGATCATCCTAGCACCCCTGGTTGCAGCAAATCACTTCGAGATCAAGACAATGATTATTTCAATGATCTCAACTAATGTGAAATTTTACTAGACTAATACAAGAATATTTGAAAACAAATCTAGGAAACTTCCTCAATATTTGTGACACATTCCAATTCTATAATATTTCAAGCGATTCGATAAGACTCTACATTTTCTGATCTTAATTATTTGAGCGAGGTTGAGATTGGATCAAAATACTTCCTTCATATTTCATTACTACTTGGGATGATTTGTCTAGGATCTTTCTGACCCACTTCTTTCCACCTTTAGAGTCAATAGACATATTGGTAAACATTTTAATTTTTTTTAATTTGAAGATGAATCTCAATATTCTTCCTTGTAAAGATATAAAGATATGAATTGAAAATTCCCCCATCATGGTATAGAGCTAAGGTAACTAATACAAAATTTCTAAAAGGGTTTTTCATAGGGAAACAAATCAATTCTAGATTCTGAATTTGGAGGATCATTGATGAATAAATTTCCTGAAGCAAGTTACAACTTATTGGATGAAACTAAGAGAAATAGTTTCTAGTGGAAAGGATAATAGAAAAAAAGACATTAACACAATAAAAAACAATGAATGGATGGAGGAACAATAAGAATCATTAACCAAGAAGATGGACATGATGATGAGACAACATCAAAACCCCCAAGGTATGTTTATATAAGATGAAAATTATGTTGATTTCAATCATGGTAATAAATTTTAGGGTTGGAGGAATCAACAACAAAAAGTAAAAGGATATCAAAAAAGTCCATAAGGGTACCAACAATAGGAACCATAAGGGCCCACACTGACAAGACAGGTCTGTACATTGGAAGAGATTCCATCCACATTCATGACCATAACTAGGTCTATACTCAAGGGAATAAAATAAGAATCAATGATCCAAAATTCCACATTATATAATATGGATCATCAAGTTGGAAAAATTGTTGTTCATATTAGAGAGAGACCCATAGGAGCACTTCCAGGATGCCTTGAAGTATGCCCAAATGAAGATTTAAAATTGGTACTACTTATAAGTGGGAAGTAAAAACAAGGAAGTGGTATAGAATTTACTGGACAACAACTGGTGGAAGAAAGTGAAGAAGAAGTTGAAAATAACAAGTAACAAGTAGCCAAAGAAGTTGAAGAAGAACCACCATAGTAAAAGATGAGACTTCTTTTTACAGAACAAAAAGTGAAAGTAAAGAACAATGCATAGAATGTTAAATTTTTGGAACACTTTAAAAAATTGAATATTAATATACTTTTTTTAGAGGCTCTCACAAACATGATGGCATATGAGAAATTCATGAAAGAGCAGGTAACCAAAAAGAATAATCTAGAAGAGATTGGAACCATTACACTCACATGGGAGTGTTCGGTGGTGGTATCAAGTGAACTACCTAAAAAGAAACATGATCTAGGTAGCTTTTTAATTCCTATATTTATCAGTGCTAACAAATGTGGAAAATCTTTGTGTGAATTAGGTGTGACTATCAATATCATTTCATACACAACATTCAAGAATTTGGGACTGGAAGTCCTAAATCCCATAATAGTTTCACTTCAGTTATAAGACTTAATAGTGAAATACCACTGAGGAGTCATTGAGGATATACTGATCAAAGTTGACAAGTTTATCATTCACATTAAATTCTTAGTGTTGGATATGGAAGAGGAGTGAAATACACTCATTCTAGGGTGACCATTTTTAGCCACTAGGTGTGTACTAATCGACATTAAAAGTGGAGAACTCTATTTGAGAGTTTTATATGATCAAGTAAGTTTCAAAATCCACTAAGAAATGAAGAAATATGATGCGAGAGAGGAAAACTAGTTTGAAGAAGACAATACACCCTAAGTTAAGGGTGTCGTTGAAAGTAAATAGGTACATAATTTAGCTGGTGCTGTGCAAGAGGATGCTCAACTGAAGAAGAAAGAGAAGATGAAGACCAAGTTTGTGGACACCATATGAGAGACCAACTCCACCACATTTGAGAATATACAATATGTATGGATGGAACATGATCTTCTATTTATTTAATCAGTATTGTGGAAGAAATGGTGGGTCGGTCCATTAGAGGTTAAGCAAGTACTACCATTAGAGAGAGTTAAGTTGTTTTGAGAGGAAGGATATGGGATGATCTATGTGAAAAAGAAACAATTAATATAATTTATGGACCCCAACTAGGTATAAAATTTTCAATCACCCATCACATGAGCTGAATATAAAGGAGAAAAGGTCGAGCCAATTATGTTAAACAAAAGTGATTTTGGGAGGAAAATTGAGTTTTTTTGGTATTTTTCTTTATTTGGATTTTAGGTGTGCATGATCTCAATTAAAATATTTCAAAATTTCTTGATAATGTCCCTTGATTTAACTTGTTCATGTTTAAATTTTAGGACCATCAAGACCCAAGATGACAAAAAGTAGTAGGAAACACACGAATATGCTACAGGGAAATTACACATCGTGAGAAAAGTACACATCATTAACTGGTATGGGAAAAACATATGCATAAAAATTTAAATAATAATTAACAAGGTGAGTAAGTGTTTTAATATTGAATTTTTATACATTATTCCCCACATTCAACTATTTTAGAGCTTTAAATCCTAATTGCATGACCTATATTTGATTATTTATTTAAATTAAATAAACTAGGAGACATAAAATACCTAGAAAAATTACCATGCCATGAATTTAATTTTTTTTTCAATAAATTTGAATGATAAAAATGGGGAAAATAATTAGTAAAGATAATAATGTGTATTACGATTTGACAAATCATGATTTAGGGGAGCATATTGATATTGGTTAATGAAATTTTTCTTAACTTTGGCCATGCTTTGAATTATTGATATTTTTATTAATTGATTTAATTATTCATATTCATTTTTATGAGTAGTTTTACTAACCATTACTCTCATTCTCGATACATACTCTGAGCTAATATTTCCCATTATTTCTATAAAATATTTATTTTGAAACTTGGGCATGTTATCTTCTAAAACTTTCATTGCATCTGATCAAAGCTATTATTTAACAAAATCAATTTTAATATGATTGAGGAATATTTTTTTAGACATAATTCTGAGACCCACCTTACATTAATCTATCATTATTACTATAGAATCCCCGAATATCCTTACTAGGTAAGAGATGTGTTACAATCCCATTTTTTCCTTTCTTTCCTTGATATAAATATTTTTCATGATTATAAAAAATAATATTGGGGGAGATAAAGACTACTATAAGTGATGAATATTTTGCAATGAATAAGTGCAGGGTGAAATTTCATGATATTTGGGGAAGGTACATTCATTTTATTTTTTTCACACCCTCTTGTAAAAAAGTATGTGCTATGTCTAAAGAAAATTAAAAATCACCATTGCTTAACCGATGATCTCGTAATAACTATTTCAAATAGTGTCATTAGAAGATCATTTGGGGTTGGGTGGTGGCTGTGAGATTTTTCCTCAAAACAAATTTTGAAAAAAGAAAATAAGAAAATAATAATAAAATAGGGTGTTTCATTTATTTCATTTCTTTGAGATATTGGTGGAAGAGGAGACTTTCATTGAGCTATTTTAAATTATCTTGAAAAGTAATTTAGAGACAAGACTAATTTTTGTTCCTTACTTGATTTACATAATTTACCTACCTTCCCTAAGCCTTAGATATATTTGATCCAAAATGGTGAATCCCTCATTATTATTTTTGATTTTGACTTTATGAGGTGGAGATGTTAGATTCCTTGCAAGCATATGGTAAGTGATATTTTCTTGAGGTATGTTCATAACTCTATTCATTAATACCTTGATGATGAGAAAAAAAATTCATTTGGGGAAAATTAAAAATGGTATACATATTAATAATTAATGGAAAAATGAAAATATATGAATGAAAAAGGCTTGGATATTTCAAAAGAGGAAAATTAAAATACATGGTTGATTTGTATTCTTTGAAAAATGAGGCGTTGATAAATTTTCTACATGTGATTCTTGAACATTTAACTTTACATTTAATCAATTATTTTTGTTGACATTAAATTTAAATCATGGTAGAGTAATCATTCATTATAGTATATTGAGATTTCACCCTTGAGTAAAAGTATGAATTCAAGTGGGGGTGGGTTGATAAGTGAATTTATTGTATACCTTTTTGATAAAAAAATGAATTTATTCTAATTTTTTTATCATTAAGGTATACTTGTGCACATGATCCTTTCATCATATTTTTTAGGATTCTATAAGTTATGGGATATGAGAAAAAGGAGTGTAAAAAACAAACATAACCACTTAAAAAAAGGTTTTCCACAAAGACAGATGATCATGGAGCACTTATAGGGAATGAAACTGAAGAACAAAAGAAAAACAAGGCTTATGGAATAGAAAACTGACCTTACACACCATTTAATCATTACACATCATGAATCAATGCAAGTTGTAAAAGTATTAAAAGTTGCGAAGTGGAGAAAAGAATCTTGGAGTGAAGTTGATATGTGTCACGGTGTGACACATACATGTCACACAATGACACTTTTGATATATGCCCAAAAAGAAACTGGTCATGAATTTGGTACACATGGTCCAAGATTTACATATGGTGTAATCACTACATGACTTGTAATAGGTCAGGATGCAACAAAAATGGTCATATTCAATATATCTTTAATTTTGACCTGTTTTAAGACCTAGGACCCACCTATGACCACTTTTTTACCCATCCTAAATACCATTTAATGATAAATGAGCCAATTTTTAGTCTATAAATAGAGATTTGAGTTTCTTCTATCAGGGAGATCCTGGAGACCAAATCTTAGAGTGAGAAGTTTCACTATGTAGGGTCCTCACCAGTTCATCTTAATTTTATCATTATGATTTATTTTTCTTTCCTTCCCTCTTATTCTCTCATCACTAGGATGAGGGGGTAAACTTGCCTTATTCCAAGATTATGTATTAGAAGGGGGAAGGTGATGTTGGATTTATCCATTTTTCTTTATTCATATTTTGGATTTCCATAATTTATTTAATCAATTTACAATCCCTTTATTTTACTTTTATCATGACAATTGGTATTTGAATCTAAAAAAAACATTAAAAATTCACAACTGATTAACCTAAAGGATAGATTACAATTTTCTAATTTATAGGAATCAAGTTTAAATACGGTATCGAGACAAACTTAATTCAGTGAAACCCTAAATTAATGGACCAAGTGAAATAGAGAATTATTGTGTCAAGGATGGGATACCATGATCCTTGGATCTCCCTCATCTCAACTCTGATTCCAAACATGGATTAATCAATTTATTTTTAAAAATAAAATTTCACCTAAACCCTAAAACTAAAAAACCCAAGTATTCTTTCAAATCTGATTTCAAACCAAACAACCAATATGCTTTTATTTATCTTTTCTCAAATCAATCAAACCCATCTGATTCTTTACCCTCTTTCATAAAATCAACCAAATAAAAAAAATATTTTGAAAAACTAATTAAACTAATTCACCATATTAGTGGGTTAGACCTAAATCTATCTCTTTACTCATTTAAATTAATTAGATTCATCTGTTTAGATTTATAAATTTTTATTTTGATTAGACCCGATGGTAAAAAACGATGCCCATCAGTCCTATCAGGTTTATAGTTAATCCTTACATAAATATCAGAACACAAGAATAGTGATTATAGTTTTATTGTGTGCTAAAATAGTGGGTTGTTCATTTCATCAATTATATACCCATAGTGTGAGTGAAGAAAATTAAATATGATACATTATTTAGATATTTTCCATGCCTTATTACCATCAACATTATTTTTGGTTAGTTATTCATTCCATGACCTATTCTTACTAACAAAAGAACAAGATATTATACTATAAATGCATGATACGGTGAACTTTTATAAATTTAAAGAGAAAAGTATGAAATAAAAACAACCCCCTCTAAGTGTAGTGAACTCATATATATTAATCCTTTCATATAGGGTTCCTGCATCTTATACATGTTTTACTGAACTCAATTTCATTTATGCTGAGTGTATGATTACCACAAAAAATAAATTCCAATAAATAATAAAAAAATTACCAACAACATATAAAAAAGCATCATAGTACATAAACAAAAACTAATCCTAATACATATGAAAAATGTAATATGTTATCTCATAAACTATTAACCACCTCCTCAACATAAGACTATCCCCTCATTTCATCACATGCTACCCACTAAATAAAAATGTTTGTGGGTTCAAACACACATCATGCACAAAAAATAAGGATCATACAAAAGGAACCTTCAGCTAATAGAGATTTATAATTATAATTTTAATTAATATCAATAATTATTAGGTATTACCAAGTATCACTTATACATTGTGTAACACACATGAAAAGATCATCAATTTTGAAAGGTTTATTTTCATGGATTCTTGAAAGAAATCAAACTAGGTCAGATTAAACCTTTCATTAGAAAAAACAAAAACCAAAAGATTTAATGTGTGAAATTTTGAATCATAAATAGAATTTTTTACCATTTTTTTAGGGGATACCATAGATAAATAGTCTTGGAGGTGGGGCAAAAAATCTCATCTTCCCATATCTTATGCTTCTTTCCTTTGTTATAAAATTATTTTTGTAGATCCATATCCATGTATAGTTTCTACAATTGATCTGTTATACTCTTCACCACCTCTAACTCCCAATATAAAACACTCATCATCCTATGAATTTGCTTTGGAATGTGCCTATGTACACATGCATTACTATCCCTTGAAGATTTTGACTGAAAATATTTAGCCTCATCCCTAGATTTAGCATAGTATATATAAGTATTCCTTGGTTATTCATTAAGTGAGTGAAACATGGTAGTCAACTTCTCAATTTTATTCCTTTCACTTTTAAATTTTATTCAACACATATCCCATGTCCCGGGTCTTCATCAATAAGAGTTCTTCATAAGTTTACTGAATATCATGGTTCTCTTTATGTGGACACCATTAACCATTTTTTCTGGATCATTTTGAAGTAGAAATAATAAGAGTTATTAAATACTGCTTTCTATTTAATAATTATTCAAGTTTCTATTTTTTTATAAAAATATTTTTCATGGACTGCATAATTTTTATGCTTTTGAAGAATCCCAATTTTTTTTTGTGATTGTGGTAGAGATCACTCCTTTTGAGATCACCTACTAATCATGTTTTTTAGAGAAGACACGATTCAAGTTATATCAATCCCCTACTCACCAAAATAGTATTTAAAATAAATTTAAGGACTGATATTTTAAACTTTCAGTATAATATAGTAGGTAATTGGATAGGATATCTAGATATGAAAGGAATAATCTATATCACCTTGCAATGTGTCCAATATTAGATATTTTTGGTTGGATCCAATGGTGGTAAGAAAGGCGCATCATAAAACTAATGGATATGGAAATCTAGGATTCAGGTTGGGCGATCATGATAAAAACTAGGATCTTGATTGGGAGAAGGCGATGGTAGGTGAACTGTTGAAGCTGGAATTATAGATTCCCTTGAATCACTACTGTAGTCGTTAAAGAATCCATAGTAGAGGAATGATTAGATTAGGTTCATGTGAAAAGAGGATGATAATTTGGGAGTATAGAGTGTGAGGAGTTGTTACTTATAGAAATATGCCAATATATTCGAAATAGAATAGAGCCACCGAAGGAGATCAATAAAATCAGAATACAGAGAAAAAAGGTTTTCTTTGGGTTAGTTTTTTGGGCATCGATGAAGGAGCAGTGGGAGAATGACATTTCATGACCTCCTTAATTTCTAAAGGAACATAAAATTGTCAAGTACATATGATATTTATGGAATATAATAAATTAAATTTAATAACACTCAAAACTTCCTAAAAAACAATCAAACCATCCCCCACCCCCACCAAGGCCCACATATACACTGTCAAACACACATGAATAGATCATTGAGTTTGAATGGTTTATTTTCATGGATTCAGGAATGAAATCAGATTAGGTTAGATCAAACCTTTAATCAAGCAAGGAAACAAAAAAATATTTAATGTGTGAAATTGTGAAGTATTAACAATATTTTTTACCATTTTCATGTAGGTTTATAGTGATAAACAAGCATGGAGGTGGGGTACAAAATCTCATATTCCCAGAGCTTCCACTTCCTTTATTTCTTCTACAATTATTTTTACAGATCCATATCTATGTATAGTTTCTATACTTGATCTTATCTACTCTTCCTTTCCTCCATCTCTCCATATAAATCACTCTTCATCCTCTGAATTTTATTTATAATGTCCATGTGGACACATGATTTACTATCCCTCAAAGATTTTGACTAAAATGATTTAGCCTCCTCATTGGATTCAATGTACTCTATATGACTATTCCTTGGATGTTCATCAAGAAAGTATAGTATGGAATTAATATGCTCAATTTTCTTCTTTTCACTTTGAATTTTCTACACCATATATCTCATTTCTCAGGTCTTCATCAGTAAGTGTTATTCATTAGTGTACTGCATAGCCTAACTCTTTGGTATGTGGACACCATTAACAATTTTTGTCCTAATAATTTTGATTTATAACACATTAGGGTTCATAAATTTTACATTATCTTTAAGTATTTATAGAATATATAATATTTTTAGAAATATGTTTCACTAACAACATAATATTTATGCTTTAAAACAAGAAAAAACTTTTTCCATGATTTCAGTTGAGCTCGCTCCTTATGATATTTCATGATAATCATGTTCTTTAGAGACAACATGATTCAAGATATATCAATCCCCTATAGGTCACCTACAATGAATTTAATAGAAATTTAAGAACTGATATTTGTGGTCAGATACAATGGTGGTAAGAAATGCCCTTTATAGAACTAATAACGATGATAAGGTAGGATTTAGGTTGGGAGGGCGTGACATGAACTAGTGTTTACATTATGAGTAGGTGAAATTGGGAGACTTATTGAAGTCAAAATTATAGATACCCCATACATAAACTTTTAATTCATTGAATAATATCTAGTGGAGGAATGATTGGAGTATGTTTATGTGAAATGAGGATGGTGGATTAGGAGTAAAGAGTGAGAAGAATCATGACTCATAAGAGGAGTCTAGTAGATTCAAAACATAATAGATCCATATAAGTAGATCAGTGGAATCATAATAGAGATAAATAAGGATTGATTTGGGTTAGGGTTTTGGGCAACAATAAAGGAGTAGGTATTTTTAATGGGAGAATGACATTGCATGACCTCCTTAATTTCTATAGGACCATAAAATAGGAAAGAACATATATTATTTACAAACTATGATAAATCAAATTTTATAACACTCAAAACTTACTTGAAAGATAATAAAACCATACCCCACCACACCTTATAAGGCCCACATATACACTATCAAACACACATTAAAATATCATCAAGTTTGAAAGATTTGTTTTCATAGATTAATACAAGAAATCAGACCAGGTTAGATAAAAAATTTCATCAGGAAAGGATAAAAAGTTTTAATGTTTGAAATTTTGAAGAAATAATATTTTTTTACTATTTTAATATAAGATAACAATGATAAATAGGCTTAGATATGGGGCATGAAATCTGATCTTCCCAAAGCTTTTAATTCCTACCTTTTTTTGTAACTCATTTTAAAGATCCATATCCTTGTATAGTTCCTCCAGATGATATTCTATGCTCTTCCTTACCTCCATCTCCCTACATGAACAACTCATAATCCTCTTAATGTGATTTATAATGTCCTTGTGAATACATTCATTACTATCCATTGAAGATTTTGACTGTAACTCTTTAGCCTCCTCTCTAAATTTATAGCATCCCGACCTAGTTTACCATCAAAATTGATATCTATACCAGTCACCACATGACCTCAAGCACATCTCACCAAACTCCAGAGGCTTATGAATAGTAGGGAGGGCCTATGGTGTGTCTGTGGAGAGACTATACCTTCATAGACCAAAGTTTCACAATGGTATACTTATATAAATAGTAGAAATAATATTAATCAATAATAATAAATGAAAGACACATATTAGTGGAAGAATAAAAATATCAATAAAATATATGTGGAAACAACCATTTATAAAAATCATTCATTCATTTCCTAATGATTATACATAATCTAAAACAAAATACATATAACAAAAAACAATATGGTATAATACATGAATGAAGAAAAGAAATAAAAGAAATATCCAAGGCGAACTCCATGAGAATCATGAGCTCCAACTCAGTCCCATGCTCCTATATCCCAGGTACAACATAGAATAGAAAAATTAGGAATCCATGGTCCTACTAATAAGAAAGGTCTACTTGGGTACCCCAGTGCAATGGCAGCCTGAGCAGGGTGTGAGATATAAGTCTCAGTAGGCTAGCACCCATGGTGTCAAGAATAATACAGATAGTGCAATATAAATTAAGGAGTGTACCAAATATAATAAACGTAGATCAAGTAGTATAAAAAAAATGAAAACTCCTTAGTCCAGGTTCCTAAATGGACACCCATACCATACCACCTACTTTGACCTAAGATGGATGTCTAAAATAGGTACCTATGTAAGGAAAAATATGTATACAAGTTCCAATTGATCAAGGCATCGAAGAAGAAAAACACACCAAGATTATGCTCTAACTTAGGTTCCCATTAACATGTCATTTCATGAAAGTCCACATTATAAATAATAAACATCATAAAAAAATACTCATAACAATATTAAAGGATGCATCTCAAAAGAGAAACAACCAAATAAACCATCAATTCAATTGGTGGAGTTCTGTTCCCATCGGAGGTGATCCAAAAAGAATCTCAAGTATCGTAATAGGAACATCCAATATAATCCAATACCACCGAGTCCGTACTAGGTGACCCACATGGCATCCCTGGTATCACTTGAGGCATGGTGACTCTGAGTCCATCCTAGGCATCTCACTTGTGGATCGAGTATCACCCAAGGCATGGTGTATCCATCTTGCCAATGAGTCCATCCACAGTTTCTCCCCTAGGGAACCAGTATCACTCAAGATTATAATAAACTTCCTAGGAATCCCTCACCTAGAAGGCTAGAGCATCACCCCCGGTGCATCATGGTATAACCACCCGAGCATAGGAGTCCATCCATGATTCCTTAATACGAAACCCATGTTCTCACCCGGTCTATATCAAGTGAACCATATTAGGCAAGGAATACACAACAAGGAAAGGTATATATATAATATAGCATGCCATTAAGTAAACATATCATGCTAAAAGATAACAATCCATTCATAACAATAAGGGTAAAATAATGAAACACAAGTGGAACCATACAATCATCCATATAATCTTATGGTGGAGTCCGATCCCATCCTTAACGATCTAAAAATAATCCCATGTACCACTATGGTACACCCGATATAATCCAATACCACCAAATCCATCCCAAGTGACCCACATAGCATCCCTAGTATCACTCGAGGCATGGTGATTTTGATTCCATCCCAGGTATCTCACTAGAGGACTGAGTATCACCCAAGGCATGACTTAGCCATCTTTACAAAATTTCCATCCATGGTTACTCCCCTAAGGAACCAGTATCACTCATGATTATAATAAACCACTCGGGAAGCCCTCGCCTATCAAGCCAGAGCATCACCCCTGATGCATCGTGGAATAACCACCCGATCATGACGAGTCCATCCATGAGTCCTAAATACAGAACCCATGTTCTCTCCAGGACCGTGTCAAGTGATCCATCAATCAAGGAATATCACAAAGCAATATATATATATATATATAATTTCTTTCTATTAAATAAACATCTCATGACCATAAACTAATGATCATGACAATTTATTAGAAAGGGGAAGAAAGGAACCTATAAGGCACTATGTACAATTGGGCATTTACCTACTTGGGAAAATATGTTTATGAAGAAATCCAAACACTTAGTAGGTTCTTGTTTAATAAGTTGATTAGATTAGAACTAGGCCATATCATTCAATTTTATGAAATAGGCCAAGCACTTAGAGGGTTCTCTATCTCATTTAACATTTATATAAAAGAGGTACAGTCCATTTAATAACATAAAAGAAACCATGTCCTAAACATTCCACTTGATCTATCAAAGCAAAATCATAAGAAAACATCAATGCTATAAGCCAACAAGCATAAAATTACAATCACTACTTTTTTATCTTAGAAGATAGGGAACCTCTGTTGGAGGATTTTTATTATAAAAACATGACATTGATTTATCAAAAAATTCATTTAATTATATTTAACATTTATTCTAAAACTCATTCATCAGTACTCAAAAGCAATGAAAGTGAGAAAACAAGTAACTAAGGCATACTTGAATTTAAAGGGGAAAAAGGAATGGGATTATACCATAAGAGGTAGGACAAGAAATCTAAATAAACATAAACTATAACTGTGAGTTTTTGCAGACAGCGCACCTCTATTAGAGGGGTTTTATTATAAAACCAAGACTTGTTTATCACAAAACATTTTTCATAACCAAACATCTTATTACATAAATACAATTCAATATAACAAATCAGAATTATGCAAGTTTCTAAAATCAATTTAAAGCATTCTTGAATTAATGGGGAAAGGATGGGGATCTTACCTCAAGGGAAGACCAAACTAACACTTGACACTTGATAGATTTAGTAGTGACCACTTGAAACTTCTCCACACTTTCATGCACACACATTAATATATATATATATATATATATATATATATCCCTTAACCCAATGCATGTATTCCCATTTCCATAAGGGAATACGTACATGGAAGATATATATATTTATATATATATATACATGCATATGTATATGATCTCAAGTCTTCAAAGATGTTAAAAACTCACTATAAAAAAATTAAGGAATCTAAATCACCCAAAGGAACTAAAATAAATGATCAAAAACCAAGAAGCGGATGAAAAACCTTACATTGAACAACAAAAACAAGCTGAATCGAACCAATCCACTTCTCCTTCGGCATCTAATGCCATAATATGCACAAAAGGGTCCCAAGATATTCTTTATATACCCTAACATCGAAGGAAAAATCAAAAACTAGGTTAACCTCAAACTTAGGGTTTTGGCCGATTGAGATAGGGGTACATGGAGACTAAAAATCATCCCAAGGAAGGAGGGGATGAGAGAAAAAGGACTTAAATCATTAAATCAGATGAGAATCATGAAGAAATCTGGGAGGTAGAGTTGCAGAAGAAGGTAGGAGAGGGGGAGGTTTGTCGCGCACTAGAGGAGCCCAGGGAGGGGATGCATCTTGCTAAGGAGGGAGGAGACCTCCTTTGGGGGGTTTTATTAAACTTGACATAATAATAATAATAACAACAAAAACAATAAAAATAAAAATAAAAATAAAAATATTATTAATTTATTTTTATTTTTTTATTTCCCATTTATTTTAATTTACTTTATTTTATTTATTTAATTAATTCAATTAATCTTATTTTTAAAATAGGGACATGGTGCTTTTGAAACACAAAGATACTTACAAGGGACCCCTCAACCTTAATCAAAATTTTAATTTTTTTGAAGGGTTCCAACTCTTAGAATTAAGTTTCGAAGATCAGTTTTAAAAATGACCCATCCGGTAAATGAAAAAATTCAAATTCCTTTGCATTTTTGCCCGATTCAAAAACAGAGGACGTTACAACCTCCCCACCTTAGAACTCATCATAATTGATAATCCTTTGGGAAAAACGAAAACATCACCCAACGTACGAGGGTCATGAATCTTTGTTCAAATGGTCGCATTGTGTTTCCAATGCCCAATGAACCTTTGATAATTCATTTAAGCATACGAAACCTATGCTGTTAAAACTTGATCCAATGATCGTTTTCCAACTGAAACACTAATACAGTGCTTAAATGATCCTATTTATCTATAGAAATGATCTTGTCATCATCTAGGTAAGAATTTGGAAAAGGTACTTCCCTCCTTAGGTTTTAACATTTAAAAGGGCCAATTCCTAGCCCCAACTCTTCCCACCATCAGAATTGCCTTACAAAGCACACCTCTAAGCGTTTTAATGACACTCTTGGTATGATTTCAAGATGGTCAAACATTCAATTATCCACCAAAATAATTTATCCAAATCAAGCCAAATTCTCATAAAAAGTTCTGGTCAACACATACCGCACTCATCTCCACCCGATGATGTGCCAGAGATGGTCCTTCACTGATCGTAGACATTAAACAAGAGAGAAAAAGAATCAAGCCACTTCACCTAAATACTCAAGAAGACACCCAACTTAGATGATCATCATTTTATAACAGAACTATGATTCCTTCTCCCAATGGATCTCACATTCACCACAAACACATCCACACCCAAATCCTGATGATGTTTCCTGATCAACCTATCACCTAGTCAATTAAAACTATCGTGACACCACACAAAAAAAGGTGAAATATAGATCCTACCAACTAGAATCATCACCCTTTAATAATTAAATCCAAGACCATCAAAGAGACCGAGTTAACCTTATATTCATCACACTGTAGTTCAAAGGAATATTCCAGGGCAGTCCACACTACATAGTTACAAGCGAGATGTTGGAACACGACCATAATGTACACATAAGATGAACAACTATTCTCAAAGCGGCATCCACCTAGCAGTGACATTATAAGAAACAACTGGTTTACAAAATTATATCCTAGGAATTCTTACTTGGGAACCCAAGGGTCAGTCAGAACCACCATGCTTCGATAATAACCACACATCCAGTGTGAAACACCGAAAGACAACCACCCAACAAGCTCAACATCTTTTTAAACTACAACATAATGTAAGATTGACACTCTACTAGTGCATCAAGGATGAAGTCAAGATAGGGGAAATGATCGTATCTTAACAGAGTACACTAAGAGGAGAAGAATAATTACCATAAGGTCAGTCGAACCACTAATGGTCAACTTCCTTCGAAAGAATATTGGATTTACTTTCTGATGCACCAAAATTAACCGAACACATTCCTTCTCCACCAAAATCATTCTATGATCATTCAAATAGAACAGTGTGACAAAACACCCAAGTCACTTAGAAGTCCTCCCGAGTATTGGGATGATCTTAATTATTTAACTCATAGGTCACTCTACTATAGAGATAACCCAAGACTATACTCAAAGCACAAGTCTCAATGAATTCAATGAACTCGACCAGTTCATTATCACACTTAACACTCGATGGTACAACATATATCAACACACACTACCCTGAGGATGTATGAGAAAATAAGACATCCTAATTACTACCCATATGCTTATCATCCCTATGCATTCATGTATTATATGTCCTGCACATGAGATTTATTCTAGATTCATATTTCCCCATATGATCATAAAATAATCGACGACCTCTTGAGTCACCCAAGAAAGGAGACAGGGTCATGAGACCTACAAAGTGGCCGACCATGCCTAAGGCATGCCTAACTAGCTAAAAATAATAATTAATCGATGATAATGCCCATAAAAATGTCAAGAAACCATGACCACCCATCATAACAAGGGTTTTATATAAAAGGTAAGAATCCTATAAGGGACAATGGCACCTGAACGACACCAAACATCAGAAAAATCACAACAATAGTAAGGAATTATTGTTCTAAGGTCACTACATACCATGAGCTAGCGGCTTAAAAAAGTAAAAATGTAAACCTTAACACTAGGGCATGTAAAAAAAAGTTACCAGGCTCAAAAGATGATCATCAAAGCCATTGCTAAAAGTAAAAGAACACCTATGGAAAACAATCATGCTTCCATTCCAAGTAAACTCTAAGAGAAACTTTAACTACCATTAAACAAGGTTTTTAAATAGAGGAAAACACTATAAGTTCCATTCACAATCCCTTTAAATTTAATAGCATTTAATCTGTAATCATCTGAATATTTAATCCAAACATCAGGTACCATTTTTCGAAACAAAACATAGGGTACTTTATTTTAACCAACACCCCAAGGAAAAAACAAGAAACTTTCACAGAAATTTCTCTTAATTTTTTTACACTTCTTGAAAATCAGTCATAATTAGAAAATTTATCAGAAAATTCCTTTTAATAGGTAAGAAGACCTATGAAGATCCCACCAATCTAACCTGGGTTCTCTAGAAAGAAACCCAATAGCATTTTCTCAACTTTTAAACTTTTTAAACACCCATACCGGGTCATCTCATAATTTAAATGTCCCAACTGATGTACTCGGGTCCAGTTGCACATTTTTGAAGCCAACCAATTTCATTGTAGATTAAAAACCAAAAAAATTTCACATTTATAATCACTTCACAATATAACATGCTCGTAAACAATGACCTAATCATATGGGTGGACCCCTAACAACCTATAAATCACCCATACACTTTATAGTTGAGAATTTGGATCCATTTAGTCAAAACCAATTCACTTTAGCATTTTAATTTAGAATTTTAATTTAGCAGCCTCCAAAATTTAACAAGGGTTTCCAAAATGTATATATATATATATACTCAAGATGGTTTGAATATACGGGTTACCATTTTCTGGTTATAAGGTGCCCATACACCTTATACGAGAAAAATGGTTCTTGTTAATTTTAACCCATATATTCCTAGACCATGACCTCAATTACATATTTAAAATAAAGAGAAGCATTTCACTATAATCAGAAAACATAGAGAAACATGCTGTAATCACAGAAGTAGGGCATGTTAAACAATTAAGGCGTGTTAAGAAGTCAGAAAACATGTCATATAAACTGCTAAGCATGTTATACAATCGATCATGCTAAATAATTACCTAAATAAGTACACTAATAAACACCAAGGCATGGAATAGAATTCAAGTTACACAACTAATAAATAGAAAAACTATAAATGAAACTACATGGAATGGTATATTCATAGCATGTGAATTTTTATGTTCCTAATATGATGCATGTGATGCTTCATCCTTTCCATACCAGGCCCCCGATAACCCTATTTCCCCTCTACCCTCACCCCTCCCAGCACTCCCCTCTCTCACATTAGCTGGTATCACCCCACCCCTTACCCTGTTTAGTGGCTTCCCCTACCTACCAACACCTCCTCCTTTCTATGGTCAACGAATTCCCTTCCATGGTCTATGAATTCCCCTACCTCCCATTACGACAATGCCTCTCCCTTATGTGGCCGACTTCTTCTCCTGACTCCTGTCATGACATCACCCCCTCTCTCAGATATCAATGTTGTATCCCCCTCATGAGAGTAATGACATGAATTCCCCCTACTCATGAGGTCTCCCCCCCTCTCTTAGATCACAAAACCCCATCAAACCAATCTTATACTCCTCCTGTACAGGTCTCCATGGTACTCCAACAAAATTAGGTACTTCTCCTCATTGAAACCTTGTACGTGTCATAGAAACCCACTTGTAGAAGTTGATCCCTTGCAGTATCCATCCTGAAACCCTCACCTAATGGGAACCCTTATGTGACTAGTTGGTTTTTAGGGATTATTCAATATTTTCCTCTTTCTTCTAAACCCTAAAAAAACCCTCACTAAACGAGTTGTTTTAATATTTGTTTCATTTTCTAAGGGGTGAAAAGATGATTTGGAACACAAGGATACTAATTATAGACCTAATCTATGATCAACATCAATGAGGTAATTGGACTGCTCAATTTTGATCTTGGTTTTTTTAGATCTATTTATAAAATTAATGATAAATTTTGTTTCATAGAATTTAATCATTGATTTTATTTTATTAATTACAATATTTGGAACCATTTCTTATTTATAAAAATATCCCTATTCACTCTAATACCCATTCATAATCACCATACATTTTATTTGTATCTAAATTATCTGGTATTTGGATTATTTTACTATTAACTCCCTATATGACATATTAGTTATAATAGGTGATACTTCTTTAAGTGGTTTTATTCTGAAATGCAAGTACATTGGTTTTTTAGAAAACAAACAATCATTGTTTATTTTTATAATGGTTTGTCATAACTAAAAAGGACTATGAGTAGTTTTCAATAAGAAATTCCAAACTATTATGAAGTATGAGTTTTTTTAACACACTTTCCATATTTTTTCTAGAATTATGTAAAGGAAAAAATATTTTTTGTTTATCTTTTTTAATAGAAAAACTAAACTTAAAAAAAGTTATTTTTAATGTTCTTAAATAGAAAATATATTTAATTTTATATTTTTTAATGATAGTGTTTTATGATGAAATTTTATTTAGATGTTTTCTATTGTATAATTTTTTTAGATCTTTATTAATTTTTCCTATGTATATTTGAACATATTTAATTGATATATTCTATTTAGATTAATGTAGTAGAAATAGATAAATCATGGTTTTCCTGGTCAAGAAATACTGATGAGTACAAGGAAGGATTAAATAAATTTCTCAATTTTGTGTTTGAGAATAAATTCATCTAGGTAAGAATAATATGTCCTTTTCTTAATTGAAAATTTAAGAAATGGTTGACCAGAGTTGAAGAATATTCCCATTTGAGTCAAAAATGATTTCCGATTGAATACACCAAGTGGGTATGGCATGGAGAATTTAATGAAGTTGAACTACTATCTAATAGAGAAAAATAGAATGATTCTTCTCCCCATAATATTAATTCTCTAGATCCAATAGAGGAAATGGTCAATGATGCATTTGGGATTGATAATATGCATGGTGAAAATTAAGCAGACTCATCTCTTGGTGTAAATATGGTTGAAACTTCTATAGAATTTTCTAAGATATTGAATGACGGGAATCAAGGTTTATATGAAGGCTATAAAAATTACTCAAAATTGTCTTTTATAATAAAATTTTACCACATCAAGTGTTTATGAGGAATGACTGATAAGGAAATGAAAAGGATTTTGGATTTTCTAAGAGATTATTTTGAACATTCCAAAATCCTCAACTCTTTTTATAGGATAATAAAATCATCAATAAACTTAAGATTAATTATATTAAGATACATAATTGTCTAAATGGCTGGATGTTGTATTGGGAGGATGATGAGGACAAAGAAATATGTAAGAAATGTGAAGCATCTAGGTGGAAGTAAAAATTTGTTGAAAAAAAAGAAACAACCAAAAAACGTTTTCTGTTATTTCCCAATTAAACAAAGGTTTAAATAGTTGTTTATGTTTAGTAAAAATACTAAGCATGTTCATTGGAAAGAAAGTGAAAAATGTAATGATGAATTGGTGACTAATCCTAGAGATTTCAAGGCATGGAAGAAATTTAATGTCACATATACTCAATTTTATTTAGATCCTAAAAATTTTCTCTTGGGTTTTGTAGCTAATGGTTTTAATCCCTTGGTAAGCATGAGTTAAAGTTATAGTATTTGGACTATAATAATGATACCATATAATATTCCCCCATGGATGTGTATGAAACAAACATCTATGATTCTTTCAATGATCATTACTAGGAAACGAATGCTAGTAAATGATATAGATGTCTATTTGAGACCTATTTTGAATGAGTTAAAAGGGTTGTGGGTGGATGGAGTTGACACCTATGTTGTATCTGTGTCTGAAAAATTTAAAATTTGAGTAGCATTATTATGGAAAATCAGTGACTTTCCCAGAATCAGTGTCTTATCTAGATAGAATACTTACACAAGATTAGTTTGTCCGACTTGTATCTTTGACACAAGTCCATTTCATTTTCCTTATAGTAGATAGTGGTGTTTTTGGGGGAATCATCAATTTATTGGTGATAGTCATAAATTTTAATTGATGAGATTACATTTTGATGGAAATAAGGATTTTCAAAAACCTCCAAGTGCTTTGTCTAGCATGGAGATTTTCAAATAGGTAGAAAATATAAATGTATCATTTGGAAAGACAACAACACAGGATGGTAATGGAAAGTGACCTTGGGGGAATAACAATGAGGATGACTCTAAACAATGGAAAAAGCTTATATTTTTTGAATTTCCATATTAGGAGACTAACATGTTACATCACAATCTTTATGTCATTCATTAAAGAAAAATGTATGGGATAATTTCATTAATACTTTTTTTAATGAAAGTGGAAGGTCAAAAGATCATCTTAAGGCCTAAAAAGATCTTCAAACAATGGGTATAAGAAGGGATTTTTTACCTAATGATAAGGGGAAATATCAGCCATGTACTTTTACAATGTCAAATTGAATAAAATATACCTTTTTAAAATTTCTAGTGAATATGAAGTTTCCTGATGGTTATTCGAGTGACCTTTCTAGATGTATCAATATGAAAGATCATAAAATATATGGCTTGAAAATTCATGATTTTCATGTCATTATAGAGAAATTACTTCCCATTGTAATACATAATGTGTTTCTGAACAATGTTTATATAATATTGATAGAGTTATGTGCATTTTTTCAACAAATATGTGACAAGGTTATCAATCCTATTGATCTTGAGAATTTCCAAAATCAAATTGTTCTTACACTTTTTTATTTGGAGATGTTATTTCCCACATCATTTTTTACTGTCATGATTCACTTGTGCATGCATCTAGTTGATGAACTACGATTGAGTGGGCTGATACAATATCGATGGATGTATCCTATTGAAAGGTAATTTAAAATTTTGTATATATATATTATTTAAAACCATAATATTTTGTTTTTTATTATTATTATTTGTGTATTTTATATAGATATTTGGGGAATTTAAAGTCTTATGTTTTTAATAAGGATCAACCAGATGGTTCTATTGCTGAGAGGTATATATCATAAGAATGTTTTACATTTTATTCAAGATATTTAGAATGGATTGAGACCAAATTCAATAGTTCAAGTCATTTTAATGATGAAGTGATGGATTTTGATAATGATGAAGTGTGTACTATCTTTTCAAATATAAGAAGACCAGTTGGGACTTGCAATAATTTTTTCTTAACTTCCATTGAGATGAAACAGGCGCAACAACATGTATTATTCAATTTCTAAGAGGTGGATCTATTCATAGAGTAGGTATAAATTTATGTTTATGTATTCAGGAATTTAAGTATGTGACTTATTATGTCAAAAAGCACTACTTATAGGGAATACACATTACATGTGAAGAGAAAAAATGAGGATTCAGACATGCTTCTCTTCTATAATACTGAATATTATAAGTAAATACTTTTTAATTGTTTTTCTAGATGGGTAAGTGAAAGGAATTATTGATAATTCAATATGGATTGATAATTATTTTATTAAAGATTGTTGTTTTTAGGTATTTTTGGAATATGTGGTTGGTACTCTATCAGATGATTTGAAACATCTAGCACAAGGCCCTATTCACAACGCTAAAAGGTTTTTTGAATTCAATATTAATGGATTCAAGTTTTGTACAATGAATCATGAAAAAAGGGTTAAAAAAATAAAATTATAGAGTGTTCATGACTTCTAGAACCGAATGTGTTTCAAGTAACCATAATGAAAATGGAATTGATGCCAATATTATATATTATGGGAAGTTGAAAGATATTATTGAGATAAATTACTATAGAAATTTTTTAACCCTTTTTAAATGTTTATGGGTTGATACAACAACTAATAAAGGTTTTAGAAAGGATGGTTAGGGTTTTAATGTTGTCAATTTTAGTAATTTTTTTTACAACATATAATGTAAAGAGAATGAACCTTTCATTTACACATATCAAGATTAAATGGCTTTTTATGTTGAGGTATCTTCTGAATGGAGTGTTTTGGTGAATATTAAGACTAAATATTTGTATGAAATGGGTGAAGATGATAAGGATATATGTGAAAATATACATTTTGAAGAACAATATTGGAGTGAATATTTTGACAATGAAAGTGAAAAAATTAAACTAGAAAGAGAAGAGGAATAAAATGATGTTTTATTTGAAAATTTAGAGGAAGATAAAAACAATTTAGAATAAATACTTGCATTTGTTTTTTTATGAATTTTTGGAATTTTTTTGAAAAACTGGAGAAAAAATATTTATTTTGTGTTCATTTTTTCTAGCAGCACATTTATCTTGTAGGTATTACTCATTTTTTTTCATGTCATGAGAAACCGTTGTGTTGTTTTTTTCTTAAAATATATAGAAGAGAAAATGTTATATTTTTTAATAAAACATTTGTTTTGTAATTAATTATTTTGATTAGTTTGTTTTTTTTCTATATATCAAGGAACAATATATGCATTTGAACTCTATATAGATTTTTTTAATCATTAGTTGTGCTAAATATCTATATTGAAACTGATCAAGGATTTTGCATGTGTTAGCTTATGAGAAAATGATGTTTTCCAATGTTTTATGTGTTAGATCAAAGGAGGAATCAATATTACTAATTAATGTTTTATATTTTACAATGTTTTTCACTATGATTCACATGCTATAAAAATTAACGTTTTTTCAGAATTGTATATTTAACTCAAATTTTTGATAACTTCATGACACTGGATAAGAATTATATAAGTATAAATAGTGAAATTACCACATCCCCTTGTCTTCTCATGTATTTATGAAGGAAACTAGCCAAAATTTTGGAGTTAGGATCCACTATAGACACACTGATGTTATAGACTGCATAGTGAAAGTCTACATTTCCCTTGTCTCTTCCCTAATGTAGTTTCCTGGTTTATAGTTAGTGTTGAAACTTAAGATCACTGAACCCATTACATCATGCACCGAGACACCCCTATCATATCTTCATACACCCAAGATCCATCCATATTAATTTTCATCCAAATATTGGGTGACCTCCATTTATCCCATCACACTTGATGGATCCACCCACCTTACATGAGGTGATATTTGGGAGGATCCCCTGATAGAAGCTGATGAACTCCTATCGAGGATATGTGTGTCCTGGTCCAAAAAATGGCTTTCACTTGATTTATAATATAGATATTATAGTGGGACCTTCCTTCTCTCACTCCCTTGATTCACATAGAACCTAACAAACCACTAAAAACATCATTCCAGACACTTTTATTTCATTAACATGCTGGAAAACCCCTTAAACCATGCTGTGATAAATGTATACAAGATGTATACATATTAAATTTGAAAATTTTTATTGTTCCCATCAATAAATTAATTTTTCATATTTTTTTATTTTGTTTTTTAACCACATTATAATTGTGTCTTTAAAACTTTTTATGCTTTTAATCACCCTCTAGATATGACTAAATCAAAACTGCCTAGAGTTTAGAATATAAATGAATAACATACAACAAAATTAGAGATAAATGTGGATATTCATCCTTCTTCAACTGAAGATGTTCCATCAAGCTCAACACAAGTGCAGATCACCCAAGATGTTTCCCCCCATCAAACACATTCAGATTATGGTCAATCAATACAATTCAAATTATCAGAGTCCAATGTAGATGATAATTATTGATTATATAGTCCTAAAAGTGGTTTTGGTGTTGAAGTTGATATGGATGCGGATGTTGATCTGACATCAATTAGTATAAGGAGGAAAAAACAACAATATGGTTGGATATGAAATGTTATAGGTATATTTAATTTTATTCATGCATTATTTATTTTAATTAATCTATTTTTAAATTTATTTCATTATTTCATTAGATTTTGAGGGTGTGATAATGGTGAAAATTTTGTGAATGGAGAAAATTTGGTCATTAGTGAATGAAAAAGTTATATTGAACTTTGATGATCAGGGCCATCTAATTGGGAAGTAGGAGGTTTATTTTTACATGTAATGGGACATATAGCTATGATTAATTTCCTATTGATTATGAATCTGGGAAAGCATACCAAATTCTCTAAAAGAAGGTGTGTTATGTAGATTTTTATGGTATTTATTTTTTTATTGATTTAATTTATTTTTAATTTTTATTTTAGAATTTCACAACTAATGATTTTATTTTGTTGGAAAACCCCTACTTTCAGTTTCTTCATGATAAGTTGGAAAATTTGTTTGCTAAGCTTGCAATCAGAAAAATATGGAGAGATAATAGATGGATTTTGTTTCATAAACATTATGATTATAGCTTAACTAATGAACAAAATATTGATAAGAACTATCCAAAAGGTATAACAAAGAAGAAATGGAAAAGTTATATCCTCATCCGTGATAAGAAAAAACACAAGGTACTTTAATATTTTTGTATTTCCATCATATTTAATCATTTAAGTTTTTTATATTCATTAAATGTTACTAAAATGTTCATATTTATTTGTGTAGGAAATGTGTAAGAAAAATTCACTAAATTTTAGCAATAAAACCATTCCCCATACATCCATAATGAAAACATTTTCCCACAAGAAAGATGATATAGTAGTGTATCATTTACATTTTTAGAAATTAATTTCATATTATTTATTTTTATAAGATTTTTTATTATAGGAGAAGAACTATGGACATCTGATTGGTAGGGAAAATTTATAGGATGTGGTCCATTGAAAAAGTGACGGATCATATGTAAATGATGATGCAAAAACAATGGGAGTAAGAATTCATATTAAAGTTGTGTTAATTTTTGACGTAACCAAATTGATGTCATATTCATGTAGGAAAAATTTATTGTGTATTTAAGTCAATAGGAATCATCAAAACATTCAATAACTTATCCAGATGATTCTCTTAGAAAAGTATTTGGGAAAGATAATCCAGGTCGTGTATGTTCTCTTGGGATGAGAGCATGTTCAACAAGTGTATTAAGCTCATCCTCTCAAAGATTTAGAGGTATCAATGACACTATCTGATTTTTGTATTACATATAAAAAATAGGTTATTGATTTGAAATCAAAGTTGAGTCAAGTCGAACTGAAATTACAAAGGAATGAAGATTAGTTATTCCAAACAAAATAAAAAATGATTACGATCATTGATGTTCTTAATGGAATGGGGGACAATATTGTTTTAATGAATTTCAACATAATTACTGATGATAGAAAGGTATTTTTTCATTATATTTTTTTTCAGTGTATGTTTAACTTTACAACACAAACCTATAAGTCCTGCTAGGAATGTTAGGACACAAAATATGATGCTTCCATCAAATGGTGATGCTATCAAATGTTAGTTTTCTAGCAGAAACATAAAAAATCCTACTGTTAGAAAATTATCAAAATAAAATATAACCTCTCCCATATATTCAACCCCCTATTTATTACTTAGTAAAACCCCCTACATTCCTTTAATATCCCTAATAACTAATAGAAAACAAAAATACAAACTACCCCTAATTATTCTCAATTGTCCACACACACCCCAACCTACCCTCACATATTCCTAATAAGGAAGCCTTATTTTTTTTTATAAAGAAATGACCAATTCCGATTCTTATTTGTCCCACCTGATTTTTATTTTAAAAAAAAACAACACTTATTCCATATATTTAAAGAGAAGTTCTCAATAATTCCAATATTACACCTGTGTAGAAAAAATAAAATTCTGCATTCTCATGCCCACCAAATAAGCAAACAAACTTTTAAACAATCATAAAGACAAAATGGTTATTTAAGATAACTATTATATTAAAAAATGTAGAATAAAACACATATCAGTGCTCGAGAACATATATCTCATGGATATGACATGGTTCAAGTGAAAGGCCTAGAAAAAAGGAACATGATAGTGCAAAATAAACGTAGGCAACAATTGGGGGAATGGAAAAAAAGTAATTCTTATTGTCAATATGGAATAACTTCAAGTTACCCATCATTATATAAAAATAATGAAAAATGATGAAATATTTAATAAATATTGCTGGTGTAGTTCCATAGGAACAGATCTGCAAATGGCCTGGACTGGTAGTAAAACCTAAAAGATCATGTTTCCCCTCTTTTTGACCAGGAGAACCTTAAACAATAGAGGGGACCTTGAAACTAACAACTTATTCATGATATATACAAGAGTTCATGTTCATTTTACAAACAAAATAATGCCTTGGGTTTTTCATATTTTCAACTCCACTATCAAAGTCTACACAACTAGGGTGGAATTATTTGGATCCAAGATGAAAAATCTCCATGTTCCCCAAAAAAACATGAAAAAGAACCATGTGTTCACCAATTTTGTGAACATAACAACTATCATTGATTCCATAGTAGTTTACAGGTATGAGATACAAACCAATACCTTATGTGGAATTTCTGTTGGACAATTCACCAAACCGAAAACCATACACTGAAGCCTTCTTATTTTGATTGTAGGTAGCCAATTTATAATTTATGGTATTTTTTTCTTATGAACACAAGTGTATTGTTTTAATTTTTGTGAATGTTTATATCATAGAGCATTAATAAATTCAAGTATCTAGTAGTTATCTATTTATATGATGTTATGATTTTAATTGTTAACTATAAACATATCTTTTTAATATATGTTTGATGACTTTTATTATTTGTACATGTTAAAACATTTTTTTTAATTTTATTTAGGATTCCATTAATGAAGAAGACAAGGTACAAACTCAAGATCAACCTTCACTGCATTATAGAAGATCATCACGAGGAAGTAATATTAATTAGAAAGCTGCACATTCCCATGATTCTATTGAGGTATTTGATCCACTACTATTCTAATTCGAGGTTTCTCTCTAATTTTTGTTTCTTTAGTTAGTATCCAAATTCCATAATAATCATCTATACGGTTTATCTACTTCTAATTTGGTTGTATTTTGTTTTGAAATTATATTAGTGACTCAAATCCTCTATTAACTTAAATCCTAGTTTCCAAATCCATCATTGGTGGCATATATTCTCTTAAGAGCTTAGGTATTTTCACATACACAGGCTTGGGTGGGTGATCCTCTTGTCTTTATATTGTACTATTAAGTCTGGCTATTTTAGTGGAATGGAGAAAAGTGGGGAATAATCGAACCATTTATTTTAATGGAAAAAACTTTAATAAAAAATTGGGTTTTCTCCAAACCTCAAATGGAATTGGTTATCCCTTATGTCTTTGATCACACCCACTATTTAGTAGTTTTTATTTCATCACACCCATATTTATTATATATGAATAATATAAGTTATAAATTTACACTTATGTATTATCTTGGATTATAGCATGTTTGTGGTTGTTGCAGTTACCTTTTTATTTCCTTTGACTCATTTCATGACTTTTGAAATTAAGATATAGATTCAAAAAAATCCATGGTAGACAAATAATATTAAGATTTATCCTTATGAGTCTTCATTATATTATGTTGTTTTAAATCATATATAGATTGGAAAGTCTTCTCATTTTCATATTTTTATTTTATATTTATGGATGAATCACTTCTCTTCTCATAAAAAATCAATAATTTTTTAAATTTTCTCAAAGGTCAATTCATCATAGTATTTATCCTCTAAAAAAGAAATCCTTGGATTAAATTTACCTACGAGGATTATCTTTAAATTTTTATCCATGGTGGAATCAATAATAACTTTTCCATATCTTTGAATTGGTATCACAATTTTGATCAATTAGATGTAGAATTCTTCCACCATTTCATCTTCCCCATTATTATTATCTTTAAACTAATACCAATGTCATGACCCATCCCCCAGGGCCCATGTCATGACTACCCCAAGCCCGCCTTCCATAGGCTAGGGGTTGGTTACTAGCACCGAAAAGGAATATCCCTAAAACAGGAAGGCATTGCCTTTAAACTTGTACACACAAAGACTCGGTACACAACAAAAGTATACCACATAGTAAAACTGTTGAAGTAAAAGTGTGAAATGAAAGTAAGGTGCCAGTATACACGCCCAAAAGAAAGAGGTAATACAATAGAAAAAGAAAACAACTCCTAAGATCAACTGCCAAGTATCCTACCTGAAGGGTAGGTACAACTCATCACTGCGGCTCTATGCGTCAACTAGTCAACTCCGTGCATCGTCTGGTCCTAGCTCCCAAACCTCAGTCAAAGATTTCCATCATCTGCACAATACACAATAAGGTGTGGGTGAATCCCATGCAGGGGTGAGTATAACAATACCCAGAAGGGACCCTGAGACCCCCAAAGGTCTCCCAGAATTCTAAAAAGGAAAAACCACCTAGCATGATCTTAATCACAAAGCACAAGGAAATACTCAGCTCAAACCAATTATATAACTTAAAGAATATAAATAAGGATGATTATTCATAAAAATAGATCATATTATTATGTAGAGAGGTTTTTGATGCTAGACCGCATAAGTTCATTAGGTGCTGACCTTCAGAGGATGGCTAGGTTCTGACCTATGGAGGATCACTAGGTGCAGACCCACGTAGGATTTCTAGGTGCTAACCCACAGAGGATCGATAGGTGCATACCCACAGAGGATCGCTATGTAAAGACCCACATAGGATCTCTAGGTGCAAACCCACATAGGATCTCTAGGTGCAGACCCACAAAGGATCGCTAGGTGCAGACCCACGAAGGATCTCTAGGTGCATACCCATGGAGGATCTCTAGGTGCAGACCCATGGGGGATCACTATTCTTTCTTCATGTCACAGTTAGCCACTAGATTCCCACACTTATCACACTTGATTCTAGAGGATTTGATCCACAAGCCATTAGTCATATTTCAACTGCCACAAAGTCCTAGGAAGAAGTAACCCAATGAACCGCCATGTCATAAGGGTTCCAACGCAACAGACAATGCATCAATCAGATACCCGGTCTGTATGCATTTTAGTGCTGAGGGCCCAGTTGGATTCGAGTCCAATCCAACCCGGCCATAATACAACTTTCTCCAAAACCCAAGTGGAGTATCTCTAAAGTACCACCTCATCCTAAGGGTTCCAGTGCTGTAGACGGTTCTTCAAACAGACGCCCGGTTTAGGAGATATACCCCTTTAAGCGAAACTGGGCCTAAATGGGTCCAGGTCCGGCCTGACCTGACCCAGACTGCTGGGCCCATCCGTAGGGTATGGGATCGACCTAGTTAGGCTGGGCCCGATCCGAAGGTGTTGGGTCTCGGGCTAGGCCCACTGGGCTGCGGAACCGCCCGACTTGCTTGCTGGCACGGGGGTCCGCTCCCCTCCCGAATGGCTCGACCGTTTGGGGTCTTCAAAGAAGTGCTACCAGATGGCACCACTCCACCTGGCCAGTCCGCTGGACCATTCACTTGCGGAACTCAAGGACCGCGGGTCGGCCCTCCACTGCTGATCAAAGTCGTGGCCCTCCATCGCGGAGCGCCGCTGTAGTGCGCCTCCTAGATCCAATGTGGCTGGTGCTGGCTGAACGCCTCCATCATCTACAACGACACCTTTGGGTGCCACCACCATCTCATAGATGGTAGTTTCCGGCCACCACCTCCTCCATTCACCAACACCGGCACACCGACGATGCTTTCGCGGGCCACTGATGAAGCTCCGGTGGTCCAATTTCTTTCTCGTCTGTTCCTACGAGCCTTGTGGGATGACACCTACACTGTGAGACTCTTGGTTTCACCTTCCTGCCATATTTTATGTTCTCCCCTGAAGAACACAACCAATACCGAGATCAGAGGAGGGTCCGAGCCTTGTTCGTTCAGCCTATGCCCTCCGTGTTATCATTATAACATGGAATGAATTCAATCATCAACAAGAGTAGAAGAATTATAAAACCCTTTAAATAAAACCCCTATCTCGAACACGTTGGTAGATGGTGTGGATGAGGAAGATGGGTCCACGTTCGTAGCGTGTTCATTGGTGTTCGTCAAACTCTGGATTGAATCCTCTAAGGCGTCAAAGCTCCGTTCTACATTGGAGGAAGTCATCGTTGGCACTTCGTCAAAGGTTCCTCTCGTGAGTGAACAAGACCTATGCCCAAGATTTGTTTAAATAGGTGAATATAGGAGTTTAACTCACCGCACAATTAATGAGGTTCATTAATGAATTCAATTTGTGAACCCATTTATCTCCAGACGATGCGGTTACACAAGCAAGTGTAACCGACCATTAAATGGTCTGACAACCCAGTGGTCCCGCCACCATCGCTCATTAGTTATAAATAAAGAAATAAAATAACTTGTTGAGTTATTTTATTATTTTTTATAAAGTCCAAAAATTAAATTTTTTGTCTGACCCTTGTCGTTCAACGTTAAGCTTCGCATAAGAAAATCCCAGCGCTGTAAATTAGATAGTGCTTGTAGATTTTTAATCTAAGCACTGGTTTAAAATATTGAAATTTCTACCTGAACGTTTACTAAATACACCTTAAAAAAAGTTAAAAAATCTCTTATGGGCTCTCCAGTCCTCGGAATCATGTTCCGTCAATTTTCACCAACTCGTAATAATCCCAAATAATTTAAAAAAAATTATATAGAAATTCTGGGTCTTTAAATTCTACCCACATTAGGGATTTTCTTCCTCGAATCCACAACAAAACTAGAGAAAAAAATGGGGGTACTGAGCATGTATCTGAGCCTCCCGCTCCCATGTGCTCTCTTAGAGGTTCCTGTGCTGCCACCAAACTCGCACTAGAGGAATCGACCACCCAAGAAGGACCCTCTCCTGTCGATCCTCTATCTCCACCGGGAACTCTACAAACATCACCCCATCATCAATGTCCAGTTCTTCCCAGTTGATAACGTGAAATGAATCATGCACGTACCTCATCAGCTACGACACATGGAAAACATTATACACCCGATGCATCTGTGGGGGAAGATCTAGGTGGTATGACACCTTTCCTACTCTGCTGAGGATCTGGAAAGGTCCGATGAACCTCAGAGATAACTTGCCGCCTCAACCAAATCTCCACAATCCTCATCAAGGTGAGACCCGTAGGAAGACATGGTCTCCCTACTCGAACTCCAGGGGTCTCCATATCCTATCGGCATAAGAATTCTGCCAGCTATGTGTAGTCTTCATCCACTCCTGGATGATCTTCACCTTCTCAGTGGTAGCCCATACCAACTATAAACCCATAAGTGCTGACTCCCCTGGGTTTGTCTAGCATAGAGGTGATCTTCATGGTCACCCATACAAAGCCTCAAATAGGGCCATGTTGATGTTGGATTGATAACTATTGTTGTATGTGGACTCCACCAGTGGTATGTGGTCCTCCCAACTGTGGCCAAAATCAAGGACACAAGAACGAAGCATGTCCTCAAGTGTCTATATGGTCCCCTCCATCTTACCATCTGTCTGAGGATGGAAGGTGGTTCTCAAGCATAACTAAGTCCCGAACGCCTCCTGTAATCCCTTCCACAACCGGGATATAAAATGAGCATCGTGATATGAGACGATTGTTGATGGAACCCCATGAAGCTGCACAATATTCTATATATAGAGGTATCCCAAGACCTCTACTTATCCCTGCTCCCTGATGGGTAAGAAGTGGGTCGACTTGGAGAGCCAGCCAATGATCACCTAGATGGAATCGTGGCCCCTGGACATACGTGGTAGCTTTGTCACGAAGTCCATGGAGATGCCATACCACTTCCATTACAACACCTAAAGTGGATGATTCAAGCCTGCTGGAACCTGGTGCTCGACCTTCACTTATTTACAAGTGAGGCATCGTGAAACAAACTCTACCACTACTTTCTTCATCCCTAACCACCAGTACTGATGTGAAAGGTCCTACTACATCTTTTCCACACCAGAATGTACCGCCAAAGGGGATGTGTAGAACTCCCTAAAAACCTCCTCTTGTAGTGTCATTGGTACCATGGTGCGTCCTTTTAAAAGGATGAAATGCTCCCCACCTTCAAAAAATCCTTCAGGAGCTCATCCTGAGGATATATGAGCATGTCGGGCCTCACAGTCAATGTACCCAAGCTATGCCTCCCTGACTGGATGAAGAAGTTGGGGAGTAACTATCATAGACTGGAGGTAAGCTACTCTATTACTATCCATGAAGGATAACTGCAACGCAGTTAGATGCTCTGTCTCCTCACTCAGGAACTATAAACCAGAACCTTTGTTGAGTGCGTCTACTACTACGTTCCTCTTCCCAGGAGTGTAGACTATCTCAAAGTAATAGTCTTGGAGGAACTCCATCTATCATCACTATATCAGGTTCAGGTCCTTATGTGAGAAGATATACCCGAGACTCTTGTGATTGGAATAAATAGTAAACTACTCACCCATCAAGTAGTGAAACCACATCTTCAACACAAATACCTCTACTGTAAACTCCAGGTCATGGGTCACATAGTTCTACTCATGTTTCCTCAGCTACCGTGAGCTGTGGGCAATCACCGTTTTCTCCTGCATTAGGACACACCCTAGTCTGATCCCTAATGCATCATAGTAGACTACATACCCAATTCCATCTTCTGGTAGAATCAAGATGGGGGAACTCTTCAGTCTCTGCCTCAACTCCTGAAAACTCTGTTGGCACCTCTCCATGCACAATAAAAGTTGTTCCTTATTCGTCAAATCAGACAAGGGTGCTTCTACCCTGGAAAAGTCAGGTACAAATCTCCGGTAGTACCCAGCCAACCCCAGAAAACTTCTCACCCCGGTCACACTCCTGAGTGGATCCCAAGAAAGCACTACATCTATATTTGATGAATCTAATACAACTATAGCCTCTGAGATAACGTGCCCTAGGAAATAGACTTCTCGTATCCATAACTGGCACTTCAAGAGATTTCCATAAATATGGTTCTCTCAGAGTGTATCAAGAACTTTCTACAGATGTGTGGTATGCTCCTCCTCCGTCGTAGAGTATACTAGGATATCGTCAATGAATACTACCACGAAGCGATCGAGGTAAGGCTGGAATATCCTATTCATGAGTCCTATGAACACTTCCAGAGCATTGGTCATACCAAAAGGCATCACCAAGAAATTTTAATGGACTTAATGACATATGAATGCTATCTTTGGTAGATCCTCACCCCGTACCCAGAGCTGAGGATAGCCTGATTTGAGGTCTATCTTCGAAAACCACCGTGCTCCCTTCAGCTGGACGAAGAGGTCATCAATCCTCAACATAGGATAATTGTTCTTCATGGTCACCTGGTTCAGGAGCCGATAGTCCACACAAAGCCTCAGACTCCCATATGCCTTCTTGGTGAACAAAATTGGTGCTACCCAAGGAGAAAAACTGGGCCTTATGAACCCCTTCCTCTGCATGTCTTCCAACTATACCCTCAACTCATGAAGCTCCACGAGAGACATTCGATATGCTGGTGTGGATATCGGTGTTGTCCTAGGGTACAGTTCTATGTAGAAGTCTACCTTTCTACAAGGAGGTAGTCCCAAAACATCATCAAGAAAGACATCAGCATATTGGTCCACCACTATAGGATAACTCGGACTCCTCTTATCAACTACTCCAAGGGTAAGGCTAGCCAACTGATGAGTGATTGAATGCACCCTCCTTCTAGAAATTCCATCTTGAGTTTCAAAGGTTCCCTTATCTCCAGTGAAAGAAAACTTGGTCCCATCCTCGCATTCACACCACAATTTGAACTTAAAATAGTCAATTTGAGCATGGACTATGGATAACCAGTCCATACCCAAGATGACATCGTAAGGCCTCAACGCCACTACTAGGAGATCCCAATCGAATATCTCACCTCCTAGAGTAATATCACACTACCGGAACGGGTTCATAATCATTGAATCCACTCTTGTAGGAGTCTTTAATCGTAAGGATTGATCCAAAAGCTCTATCAGAATCTCAGAGCTCTGAATGAGAGCCGTGGTAATAAAAGAGTGACTGGAACCTGTGTCTATAAGTACTGCAACTAGGGTGGAATAGAAACAAATTGTACCACAAATCATCTCTAGAGCACCATGATCGTAGGCCTCAGATACCTGAAGATGTGCTCGTCCCTATCCAAATACTCCTTGAGGTTGGGGTGGACCTCCTGTAGGTGGTGGCGTTAGAACCTCAAATCGCCTCCCACCGCCTACTGCTCGACCAAGTCCTCTTATATGTATGCCACCCTGTGGACATCCTTACTTGAATCTCTATCGCTTTCTCGGTAGTCCCTAGACCATCAACTGATTGTCCACGTGGGGAGTCAGATAGTTATGATCCATGTTCCCCTGTCATCTACAAGAGAAATAGGATCTAGTCCTCATATGACCTACTCTACCTCACGAGATCCGCATCTCCGACCTTGCGTCCTGAGGTCGTCCTCCAGAAATTCTGGCCCACATGGACCTCTGCATCATCTTCCAACTACCTTCTGCATATGACTCGACTACCTATTGTTCAGCTGTGGCTCTCATCGTTGGTGCCTGATCAGCTAGGAAGATCTCCACCAATAGTGCTCTCTCATGCACTCCAACATGTGTCAGGATATTGAATGATATAATTGATGCTACTATCTCCCATCGTAGATCCTTCTCAAAGGTATAGGCCCTGAAGAATGGGTCTCGTACCATGTTAGTGGAGTAGAAAGAGAGGTCAGTGAATCTCACTGAGTACTGGGCCACTGTCAGGTTGCCCTGCTGTAAGTGTAGTAGCTCCTAAATACGCAAAGTGCATAGTACTGCTGGTACGAACTCCGCCCTAAAGAGGCTCTCAAAGTCCAACCATGTGAGGGTCACCTCCTCATGTGTCTGAATATTTACGCTCAACCATCTCCCTACTATTCCCTGAAAGAGGTGAGTAGCTAAGATCACCATCTAGTCTGCTGGTGTCTCGACCAAATAAAAAACCCGTGCCACAGCCTCCAGCCAGTCCTTAGCTGCCTAGAGATCTATCTCACCTCGAAACCTCAGAGGAATCTATCTTTGGAACCTGTGGAACACGTTCAGTCAGTGTGCATGGTCTTATAGTGGAGATGGTGGAATATTCTTCCCTACGGGTAGTGGTGCTATTGGTACACCACCCGAAGGTACCATCACCGTAAGAGGGCCCTACACTAAAGCCTCATCACTCGGTGGGCCATCATTGTGTACTCTCTCTGGAATCCTGGATGACTATCTACACATAGAAATCCTATAAGAAAATAGGTACGCCACGGTTAATAAGTTATACATAGAAAGTTGAATCAAAATAGATCAAAATAAAAACATTTTAAAAACACACACAATCAGTATTTTTGTGTATCGAGTCGGAAATCATAACTTAGGGTCCTGGTGTATGGATACATCGTCTGCCACACCAACACTGGACTCCCCAAACTAAAAACCGTACTCAAAACACTTAACACTATTTCCCCATTGAAAATATCATATTCTTAGTTCTTCGGTATAACCGACCCCTCTGATACCACTTTGTCATGATCCGTCCCCCAGGGCCCATGCCGTGACTACCCCAAGCCAGCCTTCCATAGGCCATGGGTTGGTGACCAGCAATGGAAAGGAATATCCTTAAAACATGAAGGTATTGACTTTAAACCTGTACAAACAATGACTCATTACACAAAAAAAGTAATCCATGTAGTAAACCTATTTAAGTAAAAGTGTGAACTGAAAGTAAGGGGCCAATATACAAGCCCAACTGAAAGAGGTAATACAATAGAAAAAGAAAACATCTCCTGAGATCGTCCACCAAGGATCCTACCTGAAGGGTAGGTACAGATCATCACTACTGCTCTCTGCATCAACCAATCACCTCTATGAACCATCTAGTCTTAGCTCCCAAACCTCGATCAAAGCTGTCCATCATTTACACAAGACACAACAAGGTGCAGGCAAAGCCCGTGCATGGGTGAGTATAATAATACCCAGTAGGGAACCTGAGACCCCCGAAGGTCTCCCAGAATTCCACAAAGGAAAAAACACATAGCATGATCTCAATCACAATGAACATGGAAAGACTCAGCTCAAACCAGGTATATAACTTAAAGAACATGAATAAGGATGATTAGTCATAAAGCTGGATCATCTTATTCTGTCAAGAGGTTTTTTCTGCTAGACTTCACAAGGTCGTTAGGTGCTGACCCACAGAGGATCACTAGGTGATAAACCACAGAGGATCGCTAGGTGAAGACCCACAGAGTATTTCTTGGTGCAGACCCACATAGGATCGCTAGGTGCAGACCCATGAAAAATCTCTAGGTTTAGACACACGGAGGATCGCTAGGTGCAGACCCACGGAGGATCGCTATTCTTTTTTCACGTCACAGACAACCACTGAATTCCCACACCTAGAATGATTGATTTTGGAGGATCTTTTACACAATATATCAGTCATATTTCAACCACCACAAAGTCCCAAGAAGACGTAACCCAATTAACCGCCCTGTCACAAGGGTTCCAATGAAACAGACGACACATCAATCAGACGCCCAGTCTGTAAGTTATAGGCATTCTAGTTTCGGGGGACCGGTTGAATTCGAATCCGATACAACCCGACCATACTACAACTTTATCCGAAACCCAAGTTGATTATCTCATAATGACCACCTCTTCCTAAGGGTTTTACCACCGTAGACGGTTTGTCAAACAGACGTCCAGTTCAGGAGATATACCCCTTTAAGAGAAAATGGGCCTAAATGGGTCTGAGTCTGGTCCGACCCAGTCGGACCGACCCGACCCGGAACACTGGGACCAACCGAAGGGGATGGGCTCAGCCCGATTCGGCTGGGTCTGACCTGAAGGGGCTGGGCCATGGGCTAGGCCCGCTGGGCTGTGGGTTTGGCCTGGCCCACTCGGCTGGGCGCAGCCCGCAGAACCGCCCAGCACGCTGGATGGTGCGGCGATCCGCTACCCTCCCGAACAACTTGGACCATTCATGGTCTTCAAAGAAGTAGCGCCATATGGTGTTGCTCCACCTGGCCAGTCTGCTGGATCGGTCACCTGCGGAACCCGCGGACCGTGGGTCCACCCTCTGCCGTGACCCTCCTCTGCAGCGTGCCGCCCAGCTCCAACATGGTCAGCACTGTCTGGACACCTCCCTCATCCGCCGCAGTGCCTTTGGGTGCTTCCACCTTCTCATGGCCAGTGGTTTCCTGCCACTTCTTACTCTGGTCACTGGCGTTGCCACGTCGGCGATGCTTCTGCGGGCCACCGGTGAAGCTCCAGTGATCCGATTTCTTTTCCGTCTGTGCCTACAAGCCTCCTAGGACAACACCTACACTGCGTATCCCTTAGTTTCACCTTGATGCAATATTTTATAGTCACCCATGAAGAATGCAACCAATACCAAGATTGGAGGAGGGTTCGGGCCTTGTTCGTTCAGCCTGCGCCCTCCGCGTTAGCATTATAACATGGAAGCAATTAAATCATCAACAAGAGTATAAGAATTATAAAACTCTTTGAATAAAACCCCTACCTCGAACACATTGGTAGAAATTGTGGATGAGGAAGACAAGTCCGCGTTCGTAGTGTGTTCATTGGTGTTATTAGAACTCAATATTGAATCTTTTAAGGCGTCGAAGCTCCATTCTACATTAGAGGAAGTCGTCACCGACACTTCGTCAGAGGTTCCTCTCGTGAGTACATACGACCCATGCCAAATATTTGTTTAAATAGATGAAGAGAGGATTTTAACTCACTGCACAATTAATGTGGTTCATTAATGAATTCAATTAATGAACCCATTTATCTTCTGACGGTGCAGTTACACAAGCAAGTGTAACCAACCATTAAATGGTTTGACAACCCAACGGTCCCTCCACCGTCGCTCATCGGTTACAAAGAATGAAATAAAATAACTTTTTGAGTTATTTTTTTTAAAGTCCAAAAATTAACTTTTTCATCCGACCCTTGCCAGTCGAAGTTAAGCTTCGCCTAAGAGAATCCTGGTGCTGTGAATTTAATAGTGCCCTTATCTTTTTAATCTGAGAACCAATCCAAAGGATAGAAATTTCTGCCCACACGTTTACTAAACATACTTTAAAAAAAGTTTGAAAATTCATTCTAGGATCTACGGGCCTTAGAATCATGTGCTGTTAATTTTTTCAAACTCGTAATAATCCCAAATAATTTAAAAAAAATTATATAGAAATTACGGTCTTTACAACCAACATTTTTATAACCATGACTCATTTACTTACTTGTCCACCTTATGGATTTCATGGAGTTTCTATCATATTTCATTCACTATTTTTGTCCACTTAAATATTATCAAATACTTCTCTTAAAGGGATGATATTATTTAATTACATGGTATCCCTTCAGATTTAATATTATTTATGTCTTATAATATGTAGGATTTCCTAGAATCTAGAATATTTACACTTTTCTTGGTGTTTTATATAATTTCCAAGACATGTGATAGAAGATATAGAAACATTATCTCTATCAATAGATGGAATCCATTTATATAGAACATGTGAACTCCTTTTATTGTTGTTCATTGAATCCATTGATCTCATTGGTCAAATATATAAATAATGAAAAGAAAACTCATATCCATGAGAAATATTTAGTCATACTGTGTTATATTCCACATGAATAACATACAAGGATTCCTACTTGATAGAACCAAAACCTTATTATATATTAACTGAAATATATTAGATAAGAAATTAGATTAATCCTCACAAATAGTGTGTCATAATACTAACTAATAGGCCCCATGATATATTAAACAACTACTGAGAATAGTGGGGTGAATATGTTGTTAACCAAAAATACACACTCTCATTTTTTCCTCATATCTGGTTAGGGAATATGGATCTCAGGTTGATGATACAATGGAGAGAGAAAGAGTGAGATAAAATAAAAATAACACAGGGATGAAATACAAGGTTCACTGACTCTAGATATCAATTGTATAATCCCTCATGCACAATAGTTGAGATCCTTCTATTCACATTCCTTTTCTATTATAAATAAGAATGAGAAAATTATTAAGGAGATGTCCCTAAACTCCCATGTACTAGAAACAAAAAAAAGTATTAATAAGTCAATCTGTCTTGGTTTATTTTACCTTAATTTCATCCTAAATATGAATTTAGTGTTCACTATTATTCTTATCCTCAAGTTTTATCAAAACTCTCATAGAAAAAATCAAGGAACAAATGGTAGTCTTACTGATAGTTTTATAAAAATATCTTACTCTATTTGTATGGGTGAGACTCCCATCTATTAATAAGTTAATCTATCTATTTGTTTTCTTGATTTCTTGTACTTTAATTTTTTTTGTTTCACCAGGTTGATATTGCTTGCTTCTTTTCATATGGTGGTGAGGGTCCTGCTTTTCATCCGGTGGTGAGGGTGTTGCTTTTCATCTGGTGGCGAGGTTTGGGCTTTTCATCTGGTGAAAAGGGTGTTAATTTTCATCTAGTGTAAAGGTTTTAGCTTTTCATATGGTGAATTTTATGCTTTTTTGGTGAAAGATTTGATGTTTTTTATGAAAAAGTTGTATTTTGGCAAAATCACTTGATTTTATGGTTGGTCTTGAATGACTTGAATAATTATTTGATATGTTTTTTATAAAATAATTGTATCTTATTAATAATTAATATTTTTATGATTTATTTAATAGATTTTTATTAATAATAATATTTTTGTAGTTTTAAATATTATATAAATATTTATTTATAAATATTATATTTACTAGATTTGTGGTGGTGTTTTCTAGAACCTGTATCTATAATATATATATAAATATATGTATATATATATTTATTGTAATTTTTTCAAAGAATATAATTTTTTTTAATTATTATTTTTTTTAAAAAATTAAAATTTTAAAATTGAAGGGGTTAAAATAGCTTCTAATTTTTTCAAGAATTTTATTTTTTTATATTATAGGTATTTATAACCCCATATAATATAATTTTTTAGATTATAGGGGGTTAAAACCACCTCTAAATTCCCCCCATATTTTAATTTTTTTTATTATAGGTGGTTATAACCCCCTATAATTTTTTCCTCAATTAATGGGGGTTAAAACCACCTCTAATTTCCCCCCAGATTTTTTTTATTAGAGGTAGTTTTAACACCCTATAAAAATTTCCATATTTAACATTTTTATATTAGAGGGGTTTTTGACCCCCTCTAATACAACTGTCGTAAATTTTATTATACCATCAGTTTCCATAAACCTCCACTAATGATAAGTAGGTAGACTATATTAGCGACGATTTCAATAACTGACGCTAATATGTTTAGAAGGGGTTATAACTCATTATAATCTAAAAAATAACCCCGTATAATATTAGTATTTTTTGTATTAATCACCCCTACAAAGGCCCACATATACACTATCAAACAGACATGAAAATATCATCAAGTTTGAAAGGTTTATTTTCATGGGTTCATGTAAGAAATCAGATCAGGTTAGATCAAAATTTTCATCAGGCAAGGAAATAAAAAAGGATTTAATGTTTGAAATTTTGAATCATTAATAACATTTTTTTACTATTTTCATATGGGATGGCAGTGATAAATAGGCTTGGAGGTGGGGAATGAAATCTCATCTTCCTGGGGCTTTTACTTACTGTCTTTTTTTTGTAATTTTTTATAGATCCATATCCATATATAGTTTCTCCAGATGATCTACTATATTATTACTCACCTCCATCTCCCTATATGAACAAATAATCATCCTTTAAATGTGATTTAGAATGCCCTTGTGAACACATGAATTTCTATCCCTTGAAGATTTTGACTGCAAATCTTTAGCGTCCTCTTTGGATTTGTAACGTCTTGAACCGACTTACCATAAAAAATGGTTTCCAGACTGATCACCACATGACCTCAAACACATCTCCCCAAATATAAATTCTTACAAATAGAAGTGAGGGACTAAGGTGTGTTTTTTAGGGAGACTATGACCCCATATTTTAGAGTTATACAATGGTATACAGATATAAACAGTAGAAAAAAAAGTAGTAATAATAACTGAAAGACAAATAGTAGTGGAAGAATAAAAATATCAATTGAATATAAGTGGAATCACCTATTTATACAAATCATGCATGAATTTACTAATGATTATATATAATCTAAAACAAAAGGCATATGAAAAGCAATGATACAGTACAATACATGAATGAAGAAAAGAAATAAAAGAAAGATCCAAGGAAAACTCCATGAGTATCCTGATCTCCAACTCAGTCCTGTGATCCTAACTCCCAAGTACAACATAGAACAACACAAACATGAATCCATGGTCCTATAGACAGTAAAGGTATACTCGGGGTACCCCAATGCAATGGAGGCCCGAGAAGGGTGTGAGATATAAATCTCAGCAGGCTGACACCCATAATGTCAAGCCCAATCCAGATAGTGAAATATAAATTAAGGAGTGTGACAAATATAATAAATACAAAGAAAGTAACAGAAAAAATGACAAAATCTTGGTCTAGGTTCCTAAATAGACACCCATCCCATACCACCTACTTTGGCCTCAGTTGGGTGTTTGAAAGAGGTACATGTGCAAGGAAAAAGATATATAAAAGTACCAAGTGATCAAGGAATCGAAGAAGGAAAACCCCTAATATTGTGATCTAATTTAGGGTCCCATTAACATGTTATATCAATAAATCCCACATTATAAATAATAAACATCACAAAGACATAATCATAACAATGTTAAAGGATGAATCTAAAAAAATGAATAGTCAAATAAACCATCAGTTCGATTGGTGGAGTCCCGTGCCCATCCAAGGTGATCTAAAAATAATCCCAAGTATCTCAATGAGAACATATGATATAATCCAATACCATCAAGTCCATCTCAGGAGACCCACACGGCGTCCCTGGTATCACTCGAGGCATGGTGACTCTGAATTCGTTCTAAGTATCTCACTAGAGGACCGAGTATCACCCTAGGCATGGCATAGCCATATTTCTAATGGGTTAGTCCACAACTTCTCCCCTAGGGAACTCATATCACTTAGGAGTATAATAAATCACTCGGTAATCCATTTCCTAGCAAGCTAGAGCATCACCCCTAGCGTGTCGTGGTATAACCACCCAAGTACGAGAGTCCATACATGAGTCCTTAATACGGAACCCATGTTCTAACCCATATCATATCAAGTGAACCATATCAAGAAAAGAACACACAATAAGAAAAGGCACATATATAATATATAATTCCATTAAGTAAACATATCATTCCAAAGTCTAACAAGTTATTAATAACAACAAGTGTAAAATAATTAACCACAAGTGAAACCATACAATAATTTGTCAAATCTAATGGTGGCACTTGAGTTTGTCCCTAGAGATATAAAAATAATACTAGGTATCACTATGGTACATCCGATATAATCCAATAACATCGAGTCCACCCCAGGTGACCCACATGGAATCCCTTGTATCACTCAAGGCATGGTGATTCTGAGTCCGTCCCAGGTATCTCACTAGAGGACCGAGTATCACCCAAGGCATGGAATAACCATCTTTCTAAAAGGTCCATCCATAGTTGCTCCCCTAAGGAACCAGTATCAATCAAGAGTATAGAAAACCACTGAGGAAGCCCTCTCTAAGAAAGCCAGAGAATCTCCCCCAACGCATCGTGGTATAACCACCCGAGCACAGCGAGTCCATCCATGAGTCCTTAATATAGAACCCATGTTATATCCTAGCCTATGTTAAGTTATCCATCAATCAAGGCATATAAAAAATTAGGGCATATACATATATAATTTATTTCCATTAAATAAACATCTCATGACCTTAAACTAACGATCATGAAAATTTATTAGGAAGGAGAATAAGGGAACCATGTACAATTGGGCATTTACCTACTTCGGAAAATCTATGTATGAAGCAATTAAAACACTTAGGAGGTGCTTGGTTTATTAGTCTATTATATTAGGAGTGGTCTATGTCATTCAATTTTATAAAATAATCCAAGCACTTAGGCACTCTATCTCATTTAACATTTATATACAAGAGGGACACTCCATTTAATAACACAAAAGAAACCATGTGCTAAACATGCCACTTTATCTATCAAAGAAAAAGAATAAGGGAAAATAAATTCTATAGTACAATAAGAATATAAGTAGAATAACTACTTTTTATCTTATAGGATAGTGAACCTCTGTTGGAGGGGTTTTATTATTAAAACATGACATTACTTTATCAGATTATTCATTTAATTATATTTAACATTTATTCTAAAACTTATTCAACACTAATCAAAAGTAAGGAAAGTGCGAAAGAAAGTAACTAAGGAATACTTGAATTTAAAGGGGAAAAAAGAATGTGATACTACCTCAAGAGGTAGGCCAAGAAATATAAATAAACATAAACTATAACCATGAGTTTTTTCAGACAACGCACCTCTGTTGGGGGGGTTTTATTATAAAACCATGAATTTTTTATCAAAAAACATTTTTTCATAACCAAACATATTATTCCATAAATACAATTAAATATAACCAAGAATAATTAAGCAGGTATCTAAAATCAATTTAAATCATTCTTGAATTAAATGGGAAAGTATAGGGATCCTACCTCAAGGGAAGACTAAGCCGACACTCAGCACTTGACAGATTTAGCGACAACCACTCAAAACTGCTCCACACTTGCATGCACATACATCCACACACAAACACACACACACACACACAGATATATATATACACACATCCCTTAACCCAATAAACATATTCCCCTCTCCATTAGGGAATTCATACATAGAATATATATATATTTATATATATACATACCTAAGTATATGAGAACAAGTCTTAAAAAATGATAAAAACTCAGTGTAAAAAAATTAGGGAATCTAAATCACTAAAAGGACCCAAAATAAATGAGGCGAAACCAAACAGAGGATGAAAAACCTTACCTTATACGACAAATAAAATTTGAATCGATCCAATCTACTTTTTCTTCAGCGGAAGATTCTAGAATATGCATGAAGGGGTCTCAAGACACTGTTTTCATACCCTAACATTGATGGAAAAATAAAAAATCGGGTTAGCCTCAAACCTAGGGTTTTAACTGAATGAGATAGGGTAATGGGGAGACCAAAAATTGGCCCAATGAAGGAGGGAATGAGAGGATAAAGCCTTACATCATCGAATCAGATGAGAATTGTGAATAAATATGGTAGAAAGAGCCACACAAGAAGGGAGCTGAGGGGGAGGTGTGTCGTGTGCTGGAGGAGCCCATAGAGGGGCTACGTCGTGCTAAGGAGGGAGGAGACATCCTTTGGGGGGTTTTCTTAAACCTAACATAATAATAATGATAACAACAACAACAAAAACAAAAACAACAACAACAACAATAAAAACAAAAAACAAAAACAAAAACAACAACAATAGTAATATTTTTTTTATTTCCCATTTATTTTCATTTATTTTAATTTTATTTTATTTTAATTAATTCAATTAATCTTATTTTTAAAATAGGGACACATCACTTTTGAAAATCAAAATTTTTTTGAGGGACCCCTCTACCTTCATCAAATTTTTTTAGAAAGACTTTGAAGGGTTACAACCCTCAGAATTAAGTTCCGATGATCAGTTTTAAAAATGGCCCATCCAATAAATACAAAAGTTCAAATTCCTTTTCATTTTTGTCTGGTTAAAAAACACAGGACATTACAACCTACACATGTTATAAATTATCATGCCCTAGAATCCTTAGAGAACAAAAAAAACATCACCCAACCTACGAGGGTCATGAAGCTTCATTCAAATGGTTGCGTTTCATTTCCAATTCCCATCACACCTATGAGAATTAATTTAAGCATACGATGCCTAAGCCATAAAAACTTGAGATATCACTCATTTTCTAACCGAAACACTGAGACGGTGCTTACATGATCCTGTTTAGCTATAGACATGATCCCATCATCATCTCAGTAAGCATCTAGCTAAAGGTACTTTCCACCTTAGGCTTTAAAATTTTAAAGGGCCAATTTCAAGCCATAACACTTCCCACCATCGGAATTGCCTTAAAAAGCATGCCTCTATGATTTTAACGATTCTCTTGGTGTAATTTAAAGATGGTCAAGCATTCAATTCCTCACCAACCTCATTTATCCATGTCAATCAAATTTCTCATGAAAATACCTAGCCGACACATACCACACTCTTCTCCACCTGAAGACGTTCCAGAGATAGTCCTTCACCGATTGTACACATTAAACAAGAGAAAAAAATAGTCAATAAACTTCTAATGACTACTAAAGAAGATGCCCAGATTAGACGAAAAACATTTTACAACAGAACTACAATGCCTTCTACTAAGGAATCTCGCATTCACCATAAACACATCCACTGAATTCCACACCGAACTTCCAGTGATGTTTCCTAATCAACCCATCACCTGTCATTTAAAACTATCATTCCACTGTACAAAAAAAGGTGAAATTCAGATCCATCCAACTGGAATCATCAGCCTTTAAGAATTAACTCTGATCCTGTCAATGAGACCGGGTTAACTTCAGATTCATCCCACTGGAGTCTAAAATACTATTACAAGGTAGTCCACACTACATAGTTATAGGAGAGACATAAGAACAAGGCCACAACATACACATGAAACCAATGACTATGCTCAGAGTGGAATCCACTTGACAGTTTCATAAGAAGAAACAACTGGTGTACAAAATTATGTTTAGGGAATTCTTACTTGGGAACCCGAGGGTTACTAAGAACCACCATACCTCGATAATAACCATGCATATAATGTGAAACACTGAAAGATAACCACTCAAAAAGATCAAAAACTTTTTAAACTAAAATATAGTATAAGAGTGACACTCTCTTAGTGAATCATGGATGATTCCAAGATAGGGGACATGATCATCTCTTAATAGTGTACACTGAGAGGAGAACAAGAATTACCAGAAGGTCAGTTGAACCACTGCTGGCCAACTTCCTTTTAAAGAAGCTTGGATGCACCTGGCGATGCTCCAACATTAACCGAACACATGCCTTCTCTACCCAAATCATTTCATGATCATTCAAATTACAGCTGTATTCCATCCAAGATTGATGGTGCTTCACAAGAATTTAATACACCAAAACCTAGATGAAAGTCATGCTGCCAATATAGCACTGATATGAGTTTACACCTGCAAGCCTCAAAGGAATTTAAGTAAGATCTACCATTTCCAAATGGTCCTTCTCGGTTATGTTCCTTCTACTTGGAAGGGAACATTTATCAGAATGCACAGGATGCTAACCACCTTAGGATTGTCCTATACACTAAAAAAAGGATATACCAATCTCTCACAAGAGAAATTGATCCAGATTCAGCATAATATAAACATGGCACTCCTCTAATACATTCTCACGTACATCATAACATTTTACATAAGATTCAACCTAAACAGACTAGCATGTCAAAACAAAAAGGTCACTTAGAAGTCTTCCTAAGTATTGGGATGATCTTAATTCTTTAACTCACAGGTCACTCTACTAAAAAGATAACCCAAGATTGTAATTAAATAACAAGTCTCAAAGAATTCTATGAACTCAACTGGCTCGTTAACACAGTTAAAACTTGATGATACCATGTATATCAACACACTCTACCCTGAGGCTATACGTTAAAATGACACATCCTAATTACTACCCATAGGCTTATCAGCCCTATGCATTCAAGTATTAGATGACCTTCAAAAGAGATTTAGCCCAGATTCATATTTCTCCATATGATCATAAAACAACCGATGACCTCCTGAGTCACTCAAGAAAGGATATAGGGTCATGAGACCTGCAAAGTGTCTGACCATGCTCGATGCATGTCTAACCAGATAAAAACAAGCATTAATCAATGCTCATTCCCGTAAAAAGGATTAATAAACCACAACCACCAATCCTAAAAAGGGTGTCGTATAAGGGGTAAGATTCCTACAAGGGATGATGACACCCGAACGACACAAAATGTCAGAAAAATCACAACACTAGAAAGGAATTAAAGTTCTAAGGGTGATACCTACCATGAGATAGATCCTTATAGAAGAAAACATTTTTACCTTAAAACTAGGTCATGTGAAACAAAAGTCATTAGGATCAAAAGCTGATCATCTTATCCATTCCTTAAAGTAAAATAATGCCTATGAAAAACACTCACACTTTTGTTCCAAGACAACTCTAAGAGAAGCTTTAACTTCCCTTTCATGAGGGTTTTAAATTGAGGAAACCACTACTGGTTCAATTTCCAAGCCCTTTATATTTAATAAAATTTATTATTTATTCATATGAATATTTAATCCAAACATTATGTACCATTTTTCGAAACAAAACACAAGGTACTTGATTTTAACTGACACCCTAAGGGAAAAATTGGAAAGCTTCAAAAAACTTCCTTTTAAAAACCCTTTACACTTCTTGAAAATCAGTTATAATTAGGGAATTTATCAATGAATCAATTTTAACAAGGATACCTATGAGGGCCCCACCAATCCAACTTGGGTTATCTAGAAAGAAACCCAACAACAATTGATCAACTTTTAGAATTTTTAAACAGCCATACCGAGTCATATCATAAGTTACATGTCCCAACTAACATAATTGGGTCAAGTTTCACATTTTTGAAGGTAACCAATTTCATTGCAGATTAAAAACCAAACATATTTCACATTTATAGTCACTTGAAAATATAAAATGCTCATAAAAAATGATCCAATCATATGGGTGTCCACCTACCAACCTGTAAAGTGCCCATACACTTTACAGTTTGGCATTTGGATCCCTTTAGTCAAAACCAATTAACTTTAGAATTTTAATTTAGTAGCCTTCACACTTTAACAAGGGTCTCCAAAATGTATATATATATATATATATATATATATATTCTCAAGATGGTTTGAATATACGAGTTACCATTTCCAAGTTATAAGGCACCCATACACCTTACAACTGAAAAATAGTTTCCATTCATTCACAACCCATATATTCCCAGCCCATTCTTTAAATTACAGATTAAAAAAAGAGAAGAATGTCACTACAAGCAGCTAACATAGAGAAACATGCTGTAATCATAGAAGCATGGAATGATAAACATGGAAGGCATACTAAGCAGTCAAGAAACATGGCATGTAAAAAGCTAAGAATCTTATACAGTGAAGAATTCTAAATAATTACCTAAATAAGTACACTAATAAACACCATGACATGGAATATAATTCACAACACACAACAAATCAACAGGAAAACTATAAATGCAACTACATGGCATGAAATATGCATGGCATGTGAATTTTAATGTGCCTAATATGATGCATGCGATGATTCATCCTTTCCATACCATGCTAAGGGAAAAAATACCACAAATCCCATAAATCACAATAAGCAGAAAGTACAACATTCACTCGAGGTGAAATCAAATCAACTGTAATATCAAACAACATAAAAAACAATTTCTAGCCATGGCCACTTGGTCATTTCCCATACGCGGGGTGATCAGTCCCAAGCATGACTATTTAATAAGTGTCAAAACATTCCTAGTCTCCTATATACCAGCCCAAAATAGTAAGAAAATGAAAAATTAAGGGCTATGATACCACTTTGTAACATCCCGACTCAACTTACCATCAAAATCGGTAGCCAGATCGGTTGCCACATGACCTTAACCACGTCTCCCCAAAAATAAGAGGCTACTAACTAGTAATGAGGGCCTAGGGTGTTTTTGTGGGGAGTCTATTTCCTCATAGATCAGAGTTGCACAGTGGTATACATATATAAATATTAGAAAATAGTGTAAGAAGTAATAATAAAGGAAAGTTAGGTAGAAGTGGAATAATAACAATATCAATTAAATATATGTGGAAATTACCATTTATAAAAATCATGTATGAATGTCCTGATGATTGTACATAATCTAAAAAAAATGCATACAGTAGGAAATGATACAGTACATTACATGAATGAATAAACGAAATAATATAAATCTGTAAGGTGAACTCCATGAGCATACTGATATCCAAATTAGTCCTATGATCCTAACTCCCAGGTAAAACATAGAATAGAAAAAATAGGAATGGTCCTATGAACAAGAAAGGTCTACTCGGGTACCCCAGTGCAATGGCAACCTTATCAGGGTGTGAGATTTAAATCTCAATAGACTGGCACCCACGATGTCAATCCCAATCCATATAGTGAAATATAAATTAAGGATTATGCTAAATATAATAAACCCAAAGAAAGTAATAGAAAAAATGACAATACCTTGGTCTAGGTTCCTAAACAGAAACCCTTCCCATACCACCTACTTCGGTCTAAGATTGGTGTATGAAGGATATACCTATGCAAGTCACAACATGTATACAAGTTCCAAGTGATCAAGGCATAAAAGAATTCAAACCAACAAACTTGTCCTCTAACTTAGGGTCCCATTAACATGTCATCTCAAGAAATACCACATTATAAATGATAAATGTCACAAACATATACTCATAACAATATTAAAGGATGCATCTCAAAAGAGAAACAATTAAAAAAACTGTCAATTCAATTGTTGGAGTCTCGTGCCTATCCAAGATGATCTAAAAAGAATCTCAAGTATCACAAAATGAACATCCAATATAATCCAATACCACCGAGTCCATCTCAGGAGACCCACACAGTGTCCCCAGTATCACTTGAGGCATGGTGACTCTGAGTCTGTCTCAGGAATCTCACTAGAAGATTGAGTAACACCCAAGGCATTACGTAGCCATCTTTCCAATGGGTCTATCCACTATTTATACCATAGGGAACTATTATCACTCAGGAGTATAATAAACCATCTGGGAAGACCTTTCTTGACAAACCAGATCATCACCCCCAAAACGTTTTTGTATAACCACCTGAGTATTGGAGTCCATCCATGTGTCCTTAATACAAAACCCATGTTCTCACATAAACTGTATCAAGGGAACTATAACAGTAAAGTAAAACACAACAAGGAAAGGCATATATATAATATAGAATTCCATTAAGTAAAACTCTCATTCTAAAAGCTAACAAGCTATTCATAACAACAAGGGTAAAATAATGAACTACAAGTGAAAACATATAAGCATCCTTCAAATCTTATGGTGGAGTACGAGCTCATCCCTGGTGATCTAAAATTAATCCCAAGTATCTCTATGATACATCTGATGTAATCAAATACCACCAAGTCCATCCAAGGTGACCCACACAGTGTCCCTGGTATCACTCGAGGCATGATGACTCTAAGTCTGTCTAAGGTATCTCACTAGAGGACTAAGTATCACCCAAGGCATGGCGTATCCATCTTTCCAAAAGGTCCATACACAATTTCTACCTTAGGGAACTGATATCACTCAAGAGTGTAGTAAACCTCTTGGGAATCCCTCGTCTAGAAAGCTAGAGCATCTCCCCCGATGCGTCATGGCATAACCACCTGAGCACAGTGAGTCCATCCATGAGTCTTTAATACGGAGCCCATGTTCTCTCCCAGTACACATCAAGTGATCCATCAATCAAGGCATCTCATAAATAAGGGTATATATATATATAATTTATTTCCATTAAATAAACATATCATGACCATAAACTAATGATCATGACAATTTATTAGAAAGGGGTAGAAAGTCACCTAGAAGGCACCATGTATAACTAGGAATTTACCTACTTTTTAAAATCCATTTTTGAAGCAATCCAAACACTTATGAGGTGATTGGTTCATTATTCTATTAGATTAGGAGTGGTCCATGTCATTTAATTTTATGAAATAGGCTAAGAACATAAAGGGATCTCTAGCTCATTTAACATCTATATACCAGAGGTCCACTCCATTTAATAACACAAAAGAAACCACATGATAAAAATGACACTTGATATATCAAATCAAAATCATAAGGAAACATCAATTCTATAATCCAACAATCATAAAAGTCTAATCACTACTTTTTTATCTTATAATACAATGCACCTTCATTGGAGGGGTTTTATTATAAAAAAATGACATTGCTTTATCAAACAATTCATTTAATTATATTTAACATTTATTCTAAAATTCATTCAGCACTAATCAAAATAAAAGAAAGTGTGAAATCAAGTAACTAAGGAATACTTTAATTTAAAGGGGATAAAGAATGAGATCCTACCTCAAGAGGTAGGCCAAGAAAGCTAAATAAACATCATCTATCACTGTGAGTTTTTGCAGATAGTGCACCTCAATTGGAGGAATTTTATTATAAAACATTGACTTGTTTATCACACAAATTTTTTCATAACCAAAAATATTATTCCAGAAACACAATTTAATATAAAAAATAATAATAAATCAGGTGGATAAAATTAATTTATTGAATTCTTGAATTAAAGGGGAAAGGATAGGGATCCTACCTTAAGGTAAGACCAAGCCGACACTCGACACTTGACATATTTAGCGGAAACCACTCAAAATTGCTCTACACTTGCACACACACACACACACACACACATACACACATACATACATACATACATACATACATACATACATACATACATACATACATACATACATACATACATACATACATACATACATACATACATACATACATACATACATACATACATACATACATGCATGCATGCATGCATGCATACATACATACATACATACATACATCCATGCATGCATGCATGCATGCATACATACATACATACATACATACATACATACATACATACATACATACATACATACATACATACATACATACATACATACATACATACATACATACATACATACATACATACATACATACATACATACATACATACATACATACATACATACATACATACATACATACATACATACATACATACATACATACATACATACATACATACATACATACATACATACATACATACATACATACATACATACATACATACATACATACATACATACATACATACATACATACATACATACATACATACATACATACATACATACATACATACATACATACATACATACATACATACATACATACATACATACATACATACATACATACATACATACATACATACATACATACATACATACATACATACATACATACATACATACATACATACATACATACATACATACATACATACATACATACATACATACATACATACATACATACATACATACATACATACATACATACATACATACATACATACATACATACATACATACATACATACATACATACATACATACATACATACATACATACATACATACATACATACATACATACATACATACATACATACATACATACATATATATCTATTAACCCAATGCACATATTCCCCTCTCCATGAGGGAATAATTACATGGAAGATATATATATATATATATATTTATATATATATATATACCTATTTATATGAGTTCAAGTCTTAAAAGATGATAAAAACTCACTATAAAAAAATTAGGTACTCCTAATCACCCAAAGGACCCAAAATAAATTAGGTGAAATGAAACAGCAGCTGAAAAACCTTACCACAGACAACGAAGACAATACAAATCGAACCAATCCACTTCTCCTTCAGAAGTTGATGCCAGAATATCCATGAAGGGGTCCTAAGAGACCCTTCGCATACCCTAACATCGAAGAAAAAACTGAAAATCAGGTTAGCCTCAAACCCAGGGTTTCAGCTGAATGAGATAGGGTGATAGGGAGACCGAAAATCATCCCTAGGATGGAGGGAATGAGAGAACAAGGGCTTATATCATCAAATGAGATGAGAATCATGAATAAATCTAGGAGGAAGAGTCGCACAATAAGGGAGCTGAGGGGGAGGTGTGTCGTGTGCTGGAGGAGCCCCAGGAGGGGCTGCGTCACGCTAAAGAGGGAGGAGACCTCATTTGGGGGGTTTTCATAAACCTAACTTAATAATAATAATAATAATAATAATATTATTATTATTATTATTATTATTATTTAAACCTTTCCTTATCTTTTTTTCTTTCCCATTTATTTTCATTTCATTTCATTTTATTTTTATTTAATTAATTAAATTAATAATATTTTTAAAATAGGGACACAATGCTTTCGAAACTCAACGAGACTTTCAAGAGACCCCTCAGACTTCATCAAATTTTAAAAAACAAAACTTTGAAGGGTTCCAACTCTTAGAATTAAGTTCTAAAGCTCAATTTTAAAAACAATCCATCTAGTAAATACAAAAGTTAAAATTCATTTGTATTTTTTTCTGGTTCAAAAACAAGGGATGTTATAGGATTAAACATAGTATATATGATTTTCCTTGACTATTGATTAAGAGAGTGCAACATGGCAGCTAGTTTATCAATTTTTTTTCACTTTGATTTTTCTACAGTACATATCCCATATCCTAGGTATTCATCAATAAGTGTTCTTCATGCTTGTACTGAATAACCTAGATATTTGGTATGTGGACACCAATAACTGGTTTTTTCCTGACCATTTTAATTAAAACCCATCAGGTTTATTAAATTCTACTTTCTCCTTAAGTTTTCATATATTTTTTATTTTTTGGAAAGATTTTTCACATACAAAAAAATATTTTTTCTTTTCAAGAAGTGAAAACCTTTTTTATGATTATGGTTGAGCTGGCTCTATGTGACCCAACCTACTAATGAAATTATTTAAAGAATAAATGATTCTAGATATATCAATCACCTATAGGTCACCTATAAGGAATTACAAATAAAATTAAGGACTGATATTTTCAACCTTCGGTATAATAAAATAAGTAATCAGTTAGGATATTCAGATATGGAAGGAAGAATCTATATCACCTTATAGCATTTCTAATATTGGATATTTTACATCAAATCCAATGGTGGTAAGAAACAAACATCATAGAACTAATGGTTATGGAGATCTAGGATTAATGTTAGGAGGGTGTGATGAAAACTAGGATTTCAATTAGGAGCAGGAAACAATAAGAGAACTATTGAAGTTAGAATTATAAAATCTCCCTGCATCACTCCTGAAGTCATAAAAAAAATCCCTAGTAGAGGAATTATTGGAGTATGTTTATGTGAAAATAGGATGGATGATTGAGAGCAGAGAGTGAGAGGATTAATTAATTGTAATAAGGAGGTTGGAAGATTCAGAACAGAACAGCGTTGCGAAAGGAGATAAGAGGAATTACAACAGAGAGAAAGATGGTTTAATTTAGGTTGGGATTTTAGGTATTGATGAAAGAGAATGTATTTTTAATAGGAGAATGAAATTTCATGAACTCCTTAATTTCCATAGGACTGTAAAATAGGAATGAAAAAATGCTATTTATGAACTGTGATAAATTGAATTTTATACCACTCAAAATTTTCTTAAGAAACAATCAAACCATCCCTTGAACACTCCCCCTACCAAGGCCCATGTATATAATGTCAAACACACATGAAATGATCATTGAGTTTAAAAGGTTTATTTTCATGGATTCATGAAATAAATCACATCAGGTCAGATAAAACCTATCATTAGGAAAGACAACAAAAAAAAATTTAATATGTGAAATTTTGAAGCATTAACATCATTTAATTACCATTTTTTCATGGTATGCTAGTGATAAATAGGCTTAGAGGTGTGGCACATAATCTCATCTTCGCGAAGCTTCAATTTCCTACCATTATTTTGTAATTTTTTTGCAGATCCACATCTATGTATAGTTACTCTACATAGTCTTAAATACACTTTCTCGCCTCCAACTCCCTATAGGAACCCCTCATCATCCTATGAATGTTCTTTGGAATGTCCTTGAAAACACATACATTATAATCCCTAGAATATTTTTTCCAAAACTCTTTAGCCTCCTCCCTGGATTCAGTGTAGAAATAATTTTTGGGTTACTGTAGAAGTACTGTAGCAGGTACTGTTTGGTACTCTAGAAGCCAGAAATATTCATCTGTTTGGGATTTTGGGCCACTAGTTTGGGCCTCAGGTACTTTAAGGCCTTCGGGCTACCCAAGGCCTGCAGGTCAGTAAGGTTTTTGGGCCACCTCAAGGCCTTTAGGCCACCTGTAATTGTGCTTCATGATCTGACATACTATACAAGGAGCAGACTCCAGATGAGGATTCCAAGCATGCGCATTCACCAGAGCAGAAGCTAAGAGGATTTTTTAGAAAGAGAGGGTATGAAATTTCCATCAGGACCAGCCTGTTCATGCACGGGAAGCCTAGATGAACAAGCCATGCAAAGGTGGAGATCTAACATCATGATGAAGAAGCTGGGGAGGAGAAGTTCCATGTAGTTATAGTCTGAATATTTCCTAAGACCTATGGGTCATGTAATCTCTAAGCCTACGAGCCTTATAAGGGTTCCCCCTCATCCCTTGAAAGGGGTGTTATCAAAAAATCAATAAAAATAAGGCCTTCGGGCCATTTGGGAATTGTAGTATATATGATTGTTCCTTGACTGTTCATCAAGAGTGTGTAACATTCCAGTCATCTTCTCAATTTTTTTCTTTTCACTTTGAATTTTCTATAACACAAATCCCATGTCTTGGGTCTTCATCAGTAAGAGTTACTCATGAGTGTATTGAATAACACGAATCTCTAGTTTTTTGACACCATTAACTATTTTATTCCTGATAATTTTGAAGTAGAACTCATTAAGGTTCTTAAATTCTATTCTCTACTTAAGTCTTCATAGAGTTTTTATTATTTTTGTGGAAATATTTTTCATGGACAACATAATCATTATGATTTTCAAGAATCCAAAACATTTTCTGTGATTGCGGTTGAGCTCTCCAATTAATCATGTTATTTGAAGAAGACATGATTCAATATATAAAGATCCCCTATAGGTCACCTATAAGGAATTTAAAATAAATTTAAGGGCTGATATTTTCAACCATTCATATAATATAATAAGTAATTGGATACAATATCTAGATATGAAAGGAAGAATCTATATCATCATGCTGTGTGTCCAGGATTAGATATTTACTATTGAGTACAATGGTATTAAAAAAGGTGCTTCATAGAACTAATGGTGATGGAAGGCTAGGATTCAGGTTGGTTGGGCATGACACAAACTAGGGTTTCAATTGGGAGTATTAAATAGTGGGTGAACCATTGAAGTTGAAATTATTGGATCCCCCTGTGTCACTATTGAAGTTATTGAAGAATCCATGGAAGTGGAATGATCAAATCAAGTTTGTGTAGAAGGAGGACAATGGATTGGAAGTAGAGAGGGAGAGTATTCATGACTTTTCAAAGGAGGCCAACAAATTTAGAATAAAATAGAGTCGTGAAAGTAGATTAGTAGAATTAGAACAGAGAAAAAGAAGGTTTAATTTGGGTTAGTGTTTTGGGAATTGATAAAGGAGAATGTATTTTGAATGATAGAATGACATTAAAACATCTCCTTAGTTTCCATAGGAACATAAAATTGGAAAGCACAAATTGTATTTATGGGATATGATAAATTGAATTTTATACCACTCAATACTTTCTTAAAAAAATCAAACCATCCCCCCCACCCGCTACCAAGGACCACATATACACTTTCGAACAAACATGAAAAGATCATTGAGTTTAAAAGGTTTATATTCATATATTCATGCAATTAATCTGATCAAGTCAGGTCAAACCTTTCCTCAAGTAAGGAAAAAACAAAAATATTAAATGTGTGAAAATTTGAAGAATTATTAGAATTTTCTACCATTTTCATACGGGATGCTAGTGATAAATAGGCTTGGAGGTGGGGCATGAAATCTCATCATTCCTAATCTTCCACTTCATTATTTTCTTCTGCAATTATTTTTTCAGAGACATATCCATGTATAGTTTCTCCAGCTGATCTACTCTACACTGCCTCACCCCCAGGTCCATATATAAACCACTGATAATCCTCTGAATGTGATTTAGAAGGTCCCTATGAAAAAATTCAATACTTTACCTTAAATATTTTGATTACAACTATTTTTCCATATCTATATATTTATCATAGTATATATAATTGTTCCTTGGTTGTTCATCAAGAGAGTGAAACATGGTAGTTAACTTCACAATTTTCTTATTTTTAGTTTGAATTTTCTGCAACACATATCCCATGTCCTTGGTCTTCATTAGTAATAGTTCTTAATGAGTGTACTGAATAGCCTATCTCCCTTTTATATGGGAACTGTTAACAATTTTTTTCCTATTCATTTTGAAGTAGAATTAATTAAGGTTCTTAAATAGTACTTTATCCTTAAGTATTTATAGATTTTCCATTTTTTTGTGAAAATATTTTGCATAGAAAACATAATCTTTGGGCTTTTCAAGAAGTACAAAGTTTTTCTATGATTTTAGTTGAGATTTATCCTTATTATATCTCATACTAATCACTCTATATTTAAAATACATGATTCAATATATATTAATCCACTAATGGTCACCTATAAATAATTTAAATTATATTTAAGGACTAATATTTTCATGCTTCATTATAATACAATAACTAATTGGATAGGATATTAGGATATGGAAGGAATAATATATACAACCTTATAGTTTGTCCAAGATAGGATATTTTTGGTCATATCTAATGGTGGTAAGAAAGTCATGTCATAGAACTATTGGTTATGTTGAGCTAGGATTTAGGTTGGGTGGGCACGAAAAAAATTGGGGTTTCAATTGGGAGGAGGAAGCAATGGGAAAACTATTGAATTTAGAATTATAGAATCCCCTTGAATAAATGTTGAAGTTGTCAAAGAATCCATGGTAGAGGAACAATAAAAGAAATTTTATGTGAATAGAGGATGACAGATTGGAAGCAGAGAGTGAGAGTAGTCATGACTTGTTAGAGGGGACTGAAAAATTTAGAATAGAATAGAGCTATGAAAGGATATTATTGGAATAAAAATAGAGAAAAGGAATATTTTATTTAGGTTATTATTTTTGGAATTGATGAAAGAGAACGTATTTTGAATAGTATAATGACATTGCATGACCTCCTTAATTTCCGTAGGGCCATAAAATAAGAAATAATGTATTCTATTTATGGGTTGTGATAAATTAAATTTTATACCACTCAAATATTCCTTAAAAAATAATTGAACCATCCCCCACCACCCTCTACCAAGGACCACATATACATTTTCAAACAAACATGAAAATATAATCAAGTTTGAAAGGTTTATTTTTAGGGATTCATGCAAGAAATCATATCATATCATATCAAAACTTTTATCATGTAAGGAAACAAAAAAAAGATTTAATGTGTGAAATTTTTGAAGCATTAATATAATATTTACCATTTTCTTATGGGATTATAGTGATAAATGGGATTGAAGGTGGGGCATGAAATCTCATCTTCCCAAATCTTCTGATTCCTTCCTTTATTCTACAATTCTTTTTGCAAATCCATATACATGTATAGTTTCTATAGCTGATCTGTTCTACTCTTCCTCACCTCCAACTCCCTATATGAACCACTCATATTCCTCTAAATGTGCTTTGGAATATCCCTAAAAACACATGAATTATTATCCCTCAAATATTTTGATTGAAACTATTTAGCTCCACTGGATCCAACATAGTATATATTATTGTTCCTTGGATGTTCATCAAGAGAGCGCAACATGGAATTCATCTTCTTAATTTTCTTCTTTTCACTTTGAATTTTCTTTAACACATATCCCATGTCCTGGGTCTTCATCAGTAATAGTTCTTCACGAGTTCACTAAATATCCAGGTTCTCTAGTATGTTGATTCCTTTAACCATTTTTATTTTGATCAATTTGAAGCAGAACTAATTAGGGTTCTTAAATGTTTCTTTCTCCTTAAGACTCCATATCCCGAATGGCCTGAAGACCTTCTTTTTTATTTTTATTATGGATAATACCCCTTTTAAGGGTTTAAGGGGAACCCTTACATGACCCATAGGCCCAAGGCACCAGGCCCGACATGACCCTAAGGCCAATACATAACCCGAAGGCCCAGATGCATACTATTCCCATTACATGACCCATAGGCCCAACCAACTAGAACTGCCTCTCCACAGCTTCTGCATCATTGATTGCCTAGTTCCCCACCTTGTATTGTTGATCAGCTATCATTGCCCTGTACAAAGATGCACGGTGCCTGGTCCCGATGGTAGTTTTAATACCCTCTCATTCTTCCAATTCGGTTAGCTCTACTTATGGTGATTGATACTCTTCTTGCTATGATCCTCTTTTAGGGCCTTCTTTGTGTGAACTAGGCTACTCCATGGTCTATGTGGACCAAAGGCCTTTGATGAAACTAAGGCCCTGAGACTCATAGGCCTAAACCGGTGGCCCGAAGGCCCAAATCTGGTGAATAGTTCCGGCTGCTATAGTACCAAACAGTACCTGCTATAGTACTACTATAGTACCTGGTAAAATAGTTTCTACAGTAATTCTAGAGTAACCTGGAAATTCGCCTTCACCCGGTTTTGAACCTGGGTCTCTTGGATGCCAAGGAGAAGCCCTTACCACTAAGGTATGAGCTCGTTGGCCCTTAAATATCCATAATGTTTCTATTTTTTATAGAAATATTTTTCACATACAACATAATATTTGTTCTTTTCTAGAATCCCAAAATTTTTCCAAGATTTTAGTTGAGATCACTCCTCGTGAGATCACTTTATAATCACGTTCTTTATAGAATACATGATTCAAGATATATCAATCCCCTATAGGTCACCAAAAAGGAATTTAAAATAAATTTAAAGAATGATATTTTAAAACTTCAATATAATACAATAGGTAATCAGATAGGATATCTAGATATGGAAGGAAGAATCTATATCACCTTAAAGTGTGCCCAAGATCATATATTTGTGGTCATATCTAATAGTGGTAAGAAAATCACATCATCAAACTAATAGAGATGGCAATCAAGGATTCATGTTGGGTAGGGGGGACACAAACTCAGGTTTTGGTTAGGAGAAGGAGATGATGTGTGAAATCTTTAAGTTGGAATTATAAAATCCTTCTACATCACCTTTAAAGTTATTAAAGAATACTTGGTGGAGGAATAATCAGATAAGGTTAATGTGAATATAGTATGACACATTTGGACTAGAGAGTGAGAGGATCCATGAATTATAAGAGGAGGTTGGTGGATTTATAATAGAATAAATCCATATAAGGAGATCTGCAGAATCAGAATAGAGAGAAATACTATTTTATTTGTGTTAGGTTTTTGAAAATCAATGAAGGAGAAGGTATTTTGAATGGGGGAATGACATTGTAGGACCTCCTTAATTTCCATAGGACTATAAAATAGGAAATCAACGATGATATTTATGAACTATGATAAATTGAATTTTATACCATTCAAAATTTACTAAAAAATAATCAAACCATCCTTAACCCGAAACATAGAGAAGAAGGTTTTCGTTGGTTTAGGGTTTTGGAAATTGATGAAGGAGCATGTATTTTTAATGGGATAATGACATTCCATGACCTCCTCAATTTCTGTAGGACCATAAAATAGAAAAGCATGAATTATATTTACAAACTATGAAAAATTGAATTTTATCCCACTCAAAATTTCCTTAAAAAAATCAAACCATCCCTCACCACCCCAATTTCCTTAAAAAATAATCAAATCAACCTCCCTATTATCACCCCTCTCTCACACTCTTCTTATAATCTCTATTTTCCCCCATGTAATAAAATGTACCTCCTTAACCAGTTTGGTATTTGTATTTTCCTTATATTGAATACCTCATTTTTTGCGGGTATCTATTAAAAAAATATTTCACCTCATTTGAAATACTCTAGTGATATTGTGGGTATTTATTCTTCTTGTGGGTTTTTACCATAGAGAAACACAATTTCCATGAATGCATGGACTTAATTTTGAATACCTAAAGGTATCAAGTTGTCTTTACTGTTTCTCATGACATACAACTCACATGTTCATGAAGAATATTATTTAGAATACCCATAAATCATCTCTAATTCCTAAAATCTTATGTACTCTCCCTTATTCACATGACATCATCAGTTTCATGAATACTCGTGTCTTCTAATTAGATAACGCGACCTCATCACTTTTACCTGAGATAATTGAGTTATATGTTTCTTCATGTGGTACAAGTAAATACTAGTGGATTCTTATATGAATATGAAAATCATCATTTCTTCATTGAATGAATATTCATGCAAGTGAAACTGTAAAAATATTTTATTTCAATCATACCTATGGATGAAATCTAGTGTTTATAACTACATCCATAAACTCAACTTCACCCGATGATGACATACTTGGGTTCTCTATAGTCGGTGCATGAATATCATATGAGACATGTTTTACAGACTCTCCTATATCACATGAGGTCGATGTATCCATATTAAATGTGGAATGTGCCTTCAATTAAAAGGTTACAGATCATCATGTTTATGGTGGATCATCAGTAATTGATATCCCACATTGAAAAACTCTCAACAAGGATAGAGTAATAAGATACACACTCAACTTGATAAGACAATCCAGATCAAAGAGGAATGATATCCCATGAAACACGCATCCCATTTTTAAACATGGGAATAATACCCCACATCACCCATGCCCCACATCGATATTATCCACCGTTTGGTTCATCCTTTTATTATAATAGTTTCCATCACTTGGATGAGTAGTTGTTTGGGTTTGGCACTCATAAAACCTTCACACACCATCCTTATGTGTCTATCAGATCACTCTGATGTGTTCTCTCATCCGAGCCCTCCTACCTCCCTTCATGAATTCATACCACTATTCTCCTGTGCTCTCTGTGGGTTCTGTGCTACTCTTCTCCAGCCACATGTAGGTCTGTTAAGGTTGGAATAGGTAGTTGGACACCTTTTTAGTAATGCCAAAAATGATTTAGTTAAAGATAAATTCCATACCAAAAGACTTACCACCAAAGACAAGACATAATCTCAATGCTTACAATTTTCCTTTTAATATTCCCTATACAAATTAATATTTTTTTGGTTTCAAGAACAGTGGAAGCCTGTGGTGGTGAGAGATATATTAAAATTCATTTTAATATTTCTATACCTAAAACATTGAGAGAGGATCTTGAACATTAAATTTATAATTAATTTATTTAATATTATAAGAAACAATTACCTTGTTTTATGAACCTTTATTCATTGATGATGTTGATCATTTTAAAAGAATCTTTCAGATTTCCTTTGTTTTGTTTTGAGGATCCAAGGATAGAACCCCTCTACTAGTGATCCACATGTGCTCCTTTGATCTCTAAGCAACACCAATCGATCTCGGTGTGCTAGCATAGCAAATCAATTATCTTTCATTATTTGTGCTGATCACTAGTCATTCAATATTTAAGGAATATCACCTAAATTCCTCATTATTAAGAGGAAGAGATGAGTCGGGAGATAATTCTTTGTACACAAAAATTATCTATTTTTGATTGCACTGATCGATTGTATACACAATAGACATAACCATATATGTATAGAGCTAGGGTTTAGATTAAAATAATTATTTAATAGAATTATATCACTTAAATAATATAATAACCTTTAATACACCCCATTCCACATAATAATAATATTATTTTTTGGCACGTGCCAACTCGTATAATAAAAAATATTATTTAAACATCTTTTTAGTTAACATTTGTCACCGAACATGGTCTTGGTCCATTGGAAATCCTCTAGAATTTATTTAAAATCTTAATAAATATTTAATTTAAATATTTTATTCATCAATAAATATTGGTGATCAATAAAATATGAATAAAATTATCCCTTAGTCTTGAGAATAATATTTATTCAATTAATTAAATTCAAATATAATTTAATCAAGATCATCGAAAACAATTAGTGTGTGAATATATTGGATTCTTTCTCATTGTAATTAAGTGTGATTGCCTAAAGTCCAAGATTACTATCTAGAAATGGGACAAGGTACCCAAGAGAAAAAACTTAATTTTTCAATGAAGACAACCACATGCGAACACTCACTATATAATACAATCCATTTCTCGTAATATATCATCATGAAGGTTGCACATCTATGCCACCGACTTATATTCTTGATACATATTTCTTTGACTATATAAAATAAACATGTCATTACACCATGCCCATGAAATTCAGGATGATGGTTCTATTCCAATCTAAGGGAAAAGATAACATATTCCATAAAGATGGATGTGAAAAAACCTTCCTTGACTTATCCAATAATGACATTTAAATCCTGATGCACCCAACACACCCTACTTCTTACAAATATATTGTGTGATAGTTTTGGTCAGAAAATATAAGTGTGAAAGTCATGAAATGTATCAATGGTAATTTTAAAATCTATGGACCATTACACATGATCATAGATAGGAATATTTGATGACATAAAAACATGAAGAATTTCTATCGGCGAGTCTATTCTCATAATCTCTCGTATTGGAGATTACCAAGTGAAAACTTTATGAGGAGAATCCTCATCTAATTATGAGTACTCACACTTAATAGTCTATGTACTATGTTCCCCATTATAGTACGTTATCCAACTGTAGAAAATTATTTAATAATATCATCATAAAACTTCAATGTTCTCATTATAGTGGGTAAATACTACGACCTTATCAATGTGACAAATAATCTAGGACATTATTACATTAGAGTCATATATAATAATAAAAAATATGTAATAATAAGTTTTATTAATATTAAATATATTTAATATACATGTAATCAAAATACAAATAGTTGGTCTTAGGAAACTAACTCCAGCAAACTCTGGCTTGGACTAGAGCCAACTATCTACGAATTTCAGTTTGCTAGACCTCACATGATAATCATGTTTCTAATAAGTTAAGTATTTAGTTAATGGGGATGTCACGTTTTCTTGTATATAAATACTTCTCACTATAACTTCACCTCTCCGAGAAAAAATCCCTCAAGAAATAATACTTCTAAAGTGTGTGCTTCATCCACTAATGTGATCTTGTCTCTTTTGTAAGAGCCACCACTACAGTATTATACCAATAGAGTGTGATAGGATATTTACTAATAGGTACCATGTCAAGATCTTGGATGAAGGTTCACATAGATACTACTTATTTATATCCATAAAAAGCTTAAATATACTCATACTCTATTTTAGAATCTACAACCACAACCTGCTTTGATCTCTTCCATCTCATAACACCTCCATTAAAAGTGAATATATATCCTATTTTTGTCTTCATGTCATCTCGATTAGTTTAGAAACTTTCATTTGCATATTTGATGATGACTAGTTCCTCATCTCCTCCATAAACAAAGAATATATCCTTAGTATACCTCAGATACTGAAGGATAGTCTTGACTACCATCCAATGGTAGTCACCAAGATTATCTTGATATATTCCTACCAAAATTAATGAATATGCTACATCTAGCCTAGTACATAACATAACATACATGAATGATCCAATCACTGACATGTATGGAATCCTTTAGAATCTATTTCTTTCCTTATGTGTATGAGGACACATTTTCCTAGAAAGTTGATTACCATGTGATGCTGGAAATAATCCCCTCTTTTATTGTTCCATACTAAATCTATTTAGTATCTTATCAATATATATACTTTGAATTAGGCTGAGAAACCTATTTGATCTATCATGATGGATATTGATTCCAAGTATATATGCTGCCTCACCCAATTTCTTCATAGAGAAGAATTTATTCAACTATGCCTTAACAGACTATAAGATTGGTATTTCATTTCCAATGAGTAATTTGTCATCAACTTATACTATTAAGAAAATCAATGAACTCCCACTCAACCATTTGTAGAGACAAGTCTCACACTCATTATTTAAGAAAAAAAATTCTATTATGGATATATCAAAACAAATTTTCTATGACATAGATAATTTTTTTAATCTATAAATTTATTTTTGAAATTTTTGTATCTTGTTAGAATCCTTTAGAGTCACAAACTCTTTGGGTTGTGTCATATAAGTATCTTCATAAAGGTTCCCATTAAGGAAGGATATTTTGAAATCCTTTTTCCAAATCTCATAATCACAGAATTCTTCAATGGAAAGTATAATTTTGATGGATTTCAACAGTGAAACTGGTAAAAATGTTTCATCATAGTCAATGCCTTGACACAATTTAAACCCTTTTTCAATTAGTCTTGAATTATAGGTACTGAATTATTCTTCTTTTTCTAGTTTATTCCTGAATAACCATTTATAACCAACGATATTTACATCCATTGAAGGATATACCAAAATACATACTTGGTTTTAGTACATGGAATCCATTACATAATTCATGGTTTCTTTCCACTTGGAAACTTCTGTGACACTTATGGCTTCATTGTAAGTAAGAGGATCATTATTATCAACTAATAATGAGTCACTGTCCTTGGTGATTATAAAACCGTACCATTATGTTTCTCTAACCTCTATTTTACTCCCACATAGTACTTGGGTCTCTTGAATAGGTTCTTCTTCCATAGGGCTTTATAAAATATTTTACTTTACCAACTCTTATATACCTTGATCCTTAACTTCATCTAAGTCTATATAGTTCCCACTATCTCTCTTATATATGTGATCCTTATCAATGGATATGGAATGTATTAGAACTATTACCTTTTTTTCTAAGTGGTCATACAGGTAATATCCCCTCATTTCCTTGGGGTATCCTATAAAGGTACATGTCGTGACTCGAGGTGTAATTTTTTTTACCTGAAGTGGCCTTAACAAATTCTTTACTACCCCAAACATGTAAATTTGGCAACATGTATTTTCTTACACTAAAAAATTAATATGGAATGCCATTTATCGATTTAGTTGGTACTTGGTTTAGTATGTGTGCAGCAGTTTGTAATGCATATCCTCAAAAGGATAATGGAATACTCACATGACTCATCATTGATCTCACCATTTCCAATAAGGTACAGTTACCCCTTTTGATTACATCATTCCACTGAAGTGTGTAAGGAGGAGTGAGTTGGGATAGGATCCTAAACTCTTGTAAGTAATCAATTAATTCTTGATTAAGATATTATCCACCACGTTTTGAGAGTAATTTCTTAATATTCTTACCAAGTTGGTTCTCAACATCACTTTTTTATTCCTTAAATTTATAAAAATAATCTAACTTATACCTCATCAAGTAGACATATCCATATCTACTAAAATCATCAATAAAAGTCATGAAGTATGAGTACCACCCCTTTATTCAATAGGAAATGGTCCACACACATCGGTTTCACTAATTCAAGAATCTCTTTAGCCCTTTAACCTTTACCAATAAATGTGGATTTGTTCATTTTTCCTCATAAACATGCATGAAATACACCAATCGGTTTTAGTTCAAAAGAATCTAAATATCCATTTTGATTTAATTTAGTCAAGCTCTTTCATTTACATGACCTACACGTTGATCCCAAAGTTGGGTGTGGTATGAGTCATGTAATTTAACTTCATTATCAATTTTCATTACTTGGTTCATGTAATCGAACACATAGATACCATTATTCAAATGCGTCTTACTATAAAAATGTTATCTTTAAAAAATAAAGAACAATTATTTAAAAAATTTAAAATAAATCCATCAGTATCAAGTTAGGATATAGAAATAATGTTTTTTGGTAATATATGGAACATAATAAAAACCTTTAAAAACCAAGATCATTCTTATTGGCAATGTGAGGTGGTAGTCCCTAATTGCTACATCATTAAGTTTATATTCATTGACTACTCGTAGATCCACCTCCCCTTGATCAATATTTCTAAATATACTTTATTATTATATTTGAATACATATGTGGGAAAAAAAAGTTTTATCTAATATCCAATTTGTAGAAATAGATAAATTACACTCAATAAAAAACACACTTGCAGATTTCGCTTGCTTCTTTGACTAGGTGTATTTTTTCTTTAAGTGGTCCTTCTTTCCACTTGTGAAATAGATAACATCTTTCCCTTGCTTTCCCATTGATACTACTATTCTTGGAAGGGCATAAAGAATATTTAGAGCTCTTTTCTTTCCATTTTATTTTTTTTCAACATAAGGATGGAAGGATCTTAATTATCTGTATCCTTATCTACTTGGAGAAGAAGAGTGAGAAGATATAACAGAGACTTCTCAATGTTGTTCATATTAAAATTTACAATAAATCTAAAGAATCTCTAAAGAGTGATGCCATAATGATATCAATGCTTAGTTATTTGGGTAGTTTAAACCCTAGAACCTCTAAGTGCCCAATGTATCCAATGTGATTGGATATGTAAGTCCCATTTGGGTCACCCTCTCAAATATTTATCTTAAATATCACCTTGTAAATCTCAAAGCGTTCCTGTCTAGCTCTCTCCTAGTAAATACCATGATGTTTCTCAAGCATGCTATAAACATCCATGTTTTCATGTGACTTAATGAGTTAACTATAGATAGATGAAAGAATCAAACATTGAATGTAAACCATATCATTAAATTTTTTTTATATAAGTTACTCTTCATCACTATCCTCCTTAGTATATGGAATTGACATTGAGGATTTTAGCACATAAGATTTCTGTTCATGATGTAACACAACCCGAGCGCATATAAACCACCATTGGAAGTTAATTATAGTTATAAGGATGTATTTATCTAATATTGATAATAAGGATAATGTATATGATGAAATTTCCATTTTATTATATAATTAAAAGAGTAGATTATTAGTACTTTTCTTGATTATAAATTTTGTGAGAAATAATAAATTATTTTTTATCAAATCATCCACTATTTTATCAAGTCCTAATATCCATCACCATTGAACTCATAATATATAGTTACTAGGACATTCCAGTGGAAATGATCCACCTTCCCCTTTGCATAACCCCAATAAGGGTTATTCAAGCTACTTGAAGGTATTTAGGTAGGCATGTATTTGAAAAATATGGGCTTGCATCTCCTTGATCTGTTGAGTGGATTCCCTAATCCTAAAATCATTTCTTGTATTTCCTCAACACTTACCTTTAAGTTACACAAAATCTATCAAGGGATACTCCTCTTGATGTAAAATGGTTAAGTTAACCCAAAAACTTCATAATAACTCCCCTTATAAAAGTAAGTGTCCCAACAAGGTTTGGTGAAACACTTAGTTCTATTGAGTTTTATTCCTAATTAAGTAACATAAGGCCAAGTATGAATTAATATTTAGTTGAGGGATTTTTTTTATTATGGATAAATTTTATCTTGTTTTATCCTTTACAGGTCTTGTTAATATTAAGTAGATGTTATTTCATTAATTAACCATGTTGGATAAAACATTTACACATAATTCATTTATTTAATTTCCATATTTGCACATTAATTCATTTATTTATGTGATCATAATCTTGTATCCATAAAATAAATAATTTAATATACATAAATGAATAAATAATTAAATGACCCGTTCATGAGATTTATCTAACAATTGATTTAATGAGTGGACATTAAATCAACCTTTGACCTAGTGGAACTAACTCATGTTTTAAGTCTTAGCATGAGTTACAATATTCCACCTATCCATCCATGTAACACTTGGGTTGGCATCATTATGGTTCCATCTTGAACCACCTCTACACACCTTAGGAAACTCCATTAATTACAAATATTTATAACTCACATACAGGTGAGGGGAAATAAAGGATTGGTTAAATGGGGATTACATAAAAATCCTTGGACATGTAGATTCTACATAATAATGGAAGGAGGGATGAATCAGAGGCCATCATAATTAATTTAATAATAAATAATTGAAAAAACATGCAATAAATTAAATTAAATAAATTTAAACACATACACTGGTTTTGGTTTAGACCATAAACAACCATATATGCAATGTATATGCAAAATTAAATAGATAAAATTCATTTCTTTATCCATTATTTATTATTAAGATTAACAATGTTGCATTAATAAATAAATAAATAAATAAATAAATTAATTAATTACATTTCATCTTAATGACCATATGAATCCAATTGGAGGTAACCAATGAATTAATAGAAAATAAATAGCATAACCAATATTTCCAAATTTATTACAATAAATTAATTGGGTATTTGAAATTCTTTAAAACCCTTATTAAATTTTCAAACACATAAATTTACAATCAAAATAATAAGGTATTAATGCTACAATTTTCAATTTAATTTAATTTAATTCTTACCATAATTGGGAGACTATATGGTGTGTAATATCCAACTACATGTCATGTACCTCAATTGTCATGTATCTGGTTTACACGACTAGGGATTTTGTGTGTTCACTCAGCCAGACTACACGATGTGTACATGTCAGCTACATGCCGTGTGCCCGAGATACTCACCTGGGTATTTTGTGCACATCTCAGCTGATTACATGATGTATACATTCCAAATATATTCCATGTGATTTTAATTCCACATTCTTGTACAACCAACCAAAAAGACTTAGTCTGTTCTCAAGAGAGAGAATACACAATGTGTTCACTCTAGATACATGTTGTTTATCTCTACTATTTTTTTCTAGATAACTAGACATGTATCTAAGACATGGTAATTGATGAAATACATGCTTTTTAAACCACATATATGTCTTTTATATCATAAATTCTCTTGGTTGTTAGTATCATGTGGTTTTACTATGTATTATGACCACATAGATTTCAAAATTTATGCCACTAACCTATGTATACTATAGGGCATATATACTAATACACACCGTGTAATCTGAAAACCATGTGCTAGTTTGGCTAGTCAATATACAGCATACACTGCATGTAATAACTATGTGGAATTCCATGTATCCCACAACATGTCTAGGTGAAGTGTACTAGGGTACACAATATGTAATTCTGAGTACTCTGCGTAATCCTGTCTTACCAAACAAAAAATGGAAGTTCCCAATGGAATCTCTAGTAATTCTTCATCTGTTATTAAACCTTTGAGAAAATGAAACACTAAACAATCTTGATTAATATATTGTTAATATGTTAATTCAAAAAGGATTAAATAATGAATAATTATAAATTAAAATTAAACCATGATTTCATATGGATCAATAATCAAATAAATAACTATAAATTTAAATGTTACCACTCTAATATCACTAGTTGGTTCTGAGCATAGTGGAAGCGTGAAGTGGTGGGATATATATTAAAATTTCTTTTAATATTTCTATGCTCAAAACCATGAGTGAGTATCTTGCACATCAAATTTATAATTAATTTATTTAATATTGGAAGAAATGGTTACCTTATCTTAGGAACCTTTCTTCGTTGATGAAATTGATCATTCAAAAAGATCCTTTTATATTTCCTTCATTGAACTGTGAATATCCAAGGATTAAATCCCTCTAGAAGTGATCTACACATGCTCCTTTGATCTCCAAGCAATTCCAATCAGTCTTTGGGTGCTAGCATAGTGAATCAATTATCTTGCATTGTTTGTATTGATCTCTCATCCTATTGTATTGAAGGAATATATCATGAGTTTCTCATTATTGAGAGGAAGAGAGAAGGAAGAGTCAAGATAGATTTTTTTGTGTGAAAAAATTCTCTATTTTCAATCACACGGATCGATTTTCAAAACAATATACATAATAATTTATTTATAGAGATAGGATTTAGGTTGAAATAATTATTTAATTGCATAAGGTCCCTTAAATAATATAATATCCATTAATAAACCCCATGCCACATAATAATAATAATATTATTATTTTTTGGCACGTGCTAACTTGCGCAATAAAAAATATTATTTAACCATATTGTTAATTAATATTTGTCATCAGACATGGTCTTGATCTTTTAAAACTACTCTAGAATTTATTAAACACTCAAATAAATATTTAATTTTAATATTTCATTGATTAATAATTATTTTTGATCAATAAAACATGAATAAAATTATCCCTTGGTATTGAGAATAATATTTATTCAATTAATTAAATTCAAATAGATGATAATAAAGATCATCCGAAACACTTAGTGTGTGACCCTCTAGGATTATTTCTCGTTAGCATTAAGTGGAATTACCTAAAGTCCAAGATTACTATCTAGAAACATTTCATGACCCCCTCCCCACAAAGATACCGCAATGAGGGGAGAGAGATAGTGACTTCCTGAGTCCCACCTTGAGTACCAGATTGGAAACTAGAACCGAGGGTATATTAAACATGCATATGAGAGGCATTACCCTCTAAGAGAAGCATGTGGAAAAGAGAGATAAAAATATACAAGAACCAAAATATACTATCACACACACACACACACATATATATATATATAAATGAAATCCCAAGTGAAAACATGAAATTTCATACAATACTATAATGATTAAAAGGGAAACTACAAGTACCAAAAAGGGAAATATGATAGAAACCATGTAGCCCAAACAGATCATAAAAAACCACAAGCTAGTAATATCTAGCCTGATATCTAACCTAGTCCATCTAACCAAAAAGACAGTTCATATATACATAGGATGAGAATAATAGTATAGCCAGTAGGATCCTCCCTAGAGCCTCTCGTGCAAAAGATAAAGAAATCATGCTAAAGCATAGAGAACAACAATAAAAATAACTCATCACCTAAATTGGTATACTAAGTTACCAACCTCAATATGGATATCTCTCAACAAATATCACATACAAGTGATCATACAATATAGTAATGAAACATATAGGGTACCCCGCTTCCACTTCCCCACTTGTTTTCCTCTCTTCCCCAATGTCAGAAGTCTGGAGCCATATTTCTCCAAAAGTAATCTAGCCCAAAGACACCTGGGCAAGCTATCACAACATTCACCTCGTGCATCACATAAACACATAAAACCATATCACATATCAAAATATAATAACCAAGTAGTTTCTAGGATCCACCATAGACCATATGATGTATATCAATCATTAGTTGTTATACCTCAATCCATTACAACCCATACACCAAGTAAGTACCTCAAGACATCACAACCTATACCCATCATACCTATAATTATCCTTTGGATAATATATCCAGTAATAAATGTGTGTGAAATAACTAAAAGTCATCATAGACTACTACACACATATAAGGTAAAAAAAGTTCCCGTGCATACCATCACAATTAACTACTAAGAGAATATAGGAGGGCTAGAGGGGGTTGTCAGCCATCCAACCTCCCATCGTGATGTTGTGGAAAACAACCTCCTAAAGTCCAATGGGTGTTAGTTTCCATTACAAAAATGGGAGGGGTATCATATGAAGTCACATAATATACATGATATAATATATCTCACAACCACACTATGGGCATAACCTAATCTTAGACTCAACTATAGATAACATCACTCAGACTCTAAAATTCCAATTCTAAGACTAGATATCATATAAGAACACAAGCATAAATGAAAGATATACATTAATTACTTCTTTTATTTTGATAATTTCCTTCCATTAATTAATTCATTATCCACAAGTATAAATGAAAGAGCTACATTAATTACTTCTTTTATTTTGATAATTTCCTTCTGTTAATTAATTCCTTATCTATTAATTAACCATTAACATTATTACACATTACATTACATTGCATCACTTTAATCATAAGAGTAAATTCCATGATCTTTAGGCATAATCCAAACTAATTCCATGGTTTATCAAGATTAAAATATTTTAATCATTTTCATTCCATCATCAACCAAAACTATGGGTTAAGAATTATTCAACAATTATTAGCATTATTCTATAATTAGGTACTCTAGGAAAACCATAATAAGCTACCACTAAGAGGAAACATGAAAACAAGAACATACAACTGCCTCAACTAGTAGGGAAATTAATGGACATAAAAAAGTAACTCAACCATAAACCTTTAAACAAATTCATAAGAGAGAATACCATTTCTCAGCATCTCATCAATAAGTAATTCCAGCTTCAACCAATTCAACCACCTGCAGTTCCATCCCCAACACCCACATGAATATACCGATGCATATCGATGTAAAATGCGTTAACTGATGCCACATCATATGGGCCTCTTTTCCCACATATATCACATCAACCATCTTAGGCTCAACCATACTAGGCTCACATCACATATGGTACTACCTACCCCATATCAAATATCCTAGGCACATTAGTATTAGGCTCATATCACAAGGATTGTATTCAGATCACATCAAAAAATAAGTAGGAACAAACAAGAAATCAACAAGGTAACTGGGCCCTCAAAACAAGGCATTCACCCTTCTAATGAAAATGAGCTCTCACGACTCCAAAACAAGGCACTCGACCTTCTCAATAAAACATGCAAATCAGGTCCTAGAAAATTTTATTTATCACATAACTGGTTCTAATTACATCTTGAATTAACTGATTCATTATTTATAGGTTTCAACTTTGGTAAAACTAATACATCAAGCTATAACAAGCTATAAAATGAAAAACATTCTCTTAGAATTTATTTTCTGTTTCAACAACCTAGAGAAGTAACATTATCAATTAACATTCTTTTTCAATTATTATCGTCAACCATAAACATGATTCACATTATTTATTGATTCCAATAATTATATGGAAGATCAATATCAATTAAAAATGCACATTGAATCAATTTTATTATCTTCAAATTACATTAACCACTTGATTTCAAACATACATATTCTTTAATTTCTCAAGACAACTACTTATCAATTAAATGTGGATTTACATTATTTATCAATTTCAACATGATAATCCAAGAAAAAAAACATGTTAACAAATCATAAAACATAGATATCACATTATATATCAAAATAAGAGGCAAACCGCTATCATGGTGTAAAGCAACAACATCATCAACATGCGATCGCTATCCAATTTCTTAATTCGGTTCAATAATTATTAGGTAAATTTCATTACCATAGAAAGGGAAAAATCATGATCAATTTATGATTTTACATAAATAAGTAGAGAAGAAACTAATCCCCTACCTCAAAGGAATCAATGTTCTTCTCATGAGAACATACCAACTTTGTAGATCCCGATCACCTCTCCTACAAGAACCTGCATTTATCCAAGGATTCTGTAGCACAACTGAACCAACCATAAACCATGAAAAACCCATTGTAAACATGTAAGATCAATAACCATCACATGAAAAGAATAAAATGAGGTAAAATAGGCCAAAAAATGACTAAAATGGAGGTAAAACTCACATTGGATCACCATAGATTGAAGATGGATGCCTAAGTATTGATCCCCATCAAAGGAATACCAAAATGATAAAGGGAGGATCCACTGGATTCTGGAAAACGAGAGAATACATAGGTTTTGTGAAACCTCTGATCCATTGTACCTTTTATTAACTCACTTTATAGAGGATTTACATGGTGTGTAAACCATTTACATGTCATGTAATTTTTTTGGTCAAATATCTCTAAAAAACATGTCACCTTGAATATTTTAACCATGAATTAATACCCATCAAGAAGCACCCTACGAAGAACCCTTAAAAAGACATGAACTTCAAATACACCATGTGAAATACTCACACATCATTTACTCTCCCTACTTATAGCATTTTCAATAGCAAACACCTCTATACTTATTAAAAGCCTCCTCCAAGAACCATGAGATTTGGAAACACATAAAGGGTCAGACTACAAGGATCTAGGACCTTACATTAGATACCTATAAAAAAATTATCATCCTCTAGAAACTAAAACCAAACCCAAAGAGGAAATGAAAAGGGGTCTTTCGAACAGACACCCCATGAGATACCTCTCAAGGATCCATCCATATCAGGATTTATATCACCTCACTCAGAGGAAAACATCGTAAAACCAAGAAACAACCACAAAAAACTCATAAAAACTCTATCAGGGGAGATACCTCTCAAAGGAGAGTAAATCTATGATAAGAAACAATATAAAACCATATCATAAACTAGAAATGGTCCACATCCACAAGCAAAAAACCTTACAAGAGAAGAGTTAAACCTCAAACATCTCAAGGTATTGTGTGCGCATCTGTGACTGGTGTTCCTAGGTACTATCCTCCATTCCATTGTGATTACACAAGACATGAACAAAGGGAATAAAATTACTATGCAACAGCTTACCCTAATGGTCCTATATCTCCACATTATACTCCTCAAAGGTCACATCATTGTCAACATCTATCACACCTCAATCGATGACATGAGAGTCTTCATGAAGATAACGATGGAACTAGGACATGTGAATAACAACATGTATCTAGATCATCTATGGGGGAAGTTCTATCTGATACAACATGACTCCAACCTGACCCAACACCTAAAAATTATCAACAAACCTAGGGAGAAAACTTACTCTCAAGACCAAACCTTTGAAGACTATGATGAGGAGTCACCTCAAGAACACATGATCTCAAATGTTGAACTCTATAGGTCTCCTCCTATGATCAACATAAAATTTATAATGATCATGCACTACATGAATCCTCTCATGAATTGTCTAAAACATCTCTATCATATTCTATACTAGTTTTGGCTTGATAATTTCTACCTCTCTGGCCCCAGTCCAAAAAACGAAGAACAACAAGGCTGACTGTACAAATTTTCAAACAAAGCCATACCAATGGTGGAGTGGAAAATTCTATTGTAAGAAAACTTGACCAAGAGTAGTTACATCATCCATGAACCTTCAAAATGCATGGAATAATAGAACAATAAGTCTTAAGAAGTCTGGATGGTATGATCTCTCTAACCATTCATCTGCAGATGAGAATTAGTGTTAAGGAATAACTGAGAAACAAAAGAATACTGGAGACCTCTACACACCCTAGAGGTAAAACAAGGATCTAGATCAGAGATAATTTTATGATAAATCCATAGATTCTCACCTCCTACTCTAGATACTGACTTGAAAATACCTCTACTTAGCTCAAATCCCTAATTTCTATAAATTGGGATGATTTGATCAAACGATCCACTATCACCCAAATAGCATTATAGACTCCCTGAGCTCAAGGTAAACTAGTAATGAAGTCCATAATGATGTATTAACATTTCCATTGGAGAATATCTAATGGATGAAGCAAACCATTGGGAACACGGTGCTTGATCTTCACCTTTTGGTAGACTAAACATCAAGAAACAAAATCTATAACTGCATGCTACAACTAGGCCATGAAAACTAACCTCTCAAAGCTTGGTACATCTTTTTCATTACGAGATGTACTTAAAAAGGTGTACTATATAACTTATGAAGAACCATATCTTTCATCATCTAAGTAATGGAAATACTTCCCTTAAATAAAACATGGTGTTGTTCATCCTTAGTCCAACAATCATGGGCATCATGAAAAAACAACTCGGTCTCTCCATATCTCCATCGTAGAATCCCCCAACAAGGAATCCTCCACCTAATTCACCAAAGAGGACTGAAATTTCATCTAGAAAAGAAAACATCTACCTCCAACCTCTCTCATATCTAAATGCATCACTGAGAGTTATTCCATAAATCTCCAAGAATCCCGAGATTCATGCACGAAATCACTACATGACTGCCTACTTAGCACACCAGCTATAAAATTTCCCTTTACTACTGTATAAAAAATCTCATTGTTGTAATCCTACAAGAATTCTACCCACTGATGATTATTCAAGTTGAAGTCATGTTGGGATAAGACACACCTTAGGCTCTTATGATTAGTAAAGACCACAAAATGTTCATCGATGAGGTAATGTCTCCACAAATTCAAAGAAAACACAACTACCACCATGGGTGGAATAGTTACACTCATGGGGATGTAACTGATGAGACCTATAAGAAACAATTGATCTCTAATACATCATAAAAAAACCAATCCAATACATTAAGCGTCATAGAAAACCACAAACTATACCCCCTCTACTAGAAAACAAAGGACTAGAGCATTGAACAACTTCTTGTTCAGGTACTCAAAAGCTTCTTGATACTAGTTAGTCTATAATAATTCTTTATAATTCTAAGTCTAGGATATCATAGGAGTCACAAAATAAGGTAAATTGGCTAAAAAACTCCTATAATAGCCTAAAATATCAAGAAAAATCCACACCTTTTCCAATGTCTTGGGGGATTTCCAAGACATAAATACCTCTATCTTCTAAGGATCCATAGATACTTTCTACTGGGATACCACATTTCCCAAAAAATGGACTTCATGATCCCATAAATCACACTTAAATAACTTCCCAAACAACTTATAAAGACAAAGAACTCCCAAAATGGCATGCATATGCTCTACATGCTCCTCCCCAGACATAGAGTATACAAGGATGTCATCGATGAAAACCACCACAAAATTTTTTAGGAACTCTTTGAACACTATTTTGATCAAACCCATGAACAAAAATGAGGAATTATTCAAACTTAATGACATCATAATGAACTCATAATTCCCATTACAACAAAATGAATAAATCTTATGAAAATCATCATCCTTCACCCACATATGATTATATCCTGACCAAAAATTGATGTTTCAGAAAAAACTTTCTCCATTAAACGGATCAAATAAATCATTAATAAATGGAATAGGATAGAACATATTCACTGACACTTGGTTCAATATATGATAATTGATACAAATCCACAAAATTCTATCAATATTTTTCATGAACAAAACTGGTGCACCTCAAGGTGACACACATAGCTAAACAAAAACTCACTGCAATAGATCATCAAGCTATACTCACAGCTCTCACAATTCAAAAGGCACCATCCTATATGGAGACATCAATATAGGAGACACGACTGAATGTAGATCGATCCTAATATCGATCTCCCATCAAGGGGGCAACACTACAACCTATTCTAGAAATATATCAGGGTACTCTTACACAACCCTAGTAAACTCCAACTAATGAACCTCTGATAAGCTCAACATCAGTTTGTCCAACAAATATGATAAGGAAGAAACATTCCTCTGACCCATCTGAGGGTCTCACTCACTTAAAAACACCACTAAATCTCCATCAGAATCATAGAATGAGACCTGCCTTCAGAATAAATCCATGATAGAATTCACTGAATACAATCAATCCATGTTGAGGATGATGTCATATGTTAGTATCCATAATCATATAAAATCTCCCTAAGAGAGGTGCTGTCCTAGAACTAGCTCATAGTCTCTACATACTTCATAAAAGTACTCTCAACCTCAAACTGAAGTAGTCAACACCAAGGGAACTGGAAGCCTATCTACCTCAATTCCCAAATCATGGGAAAGGGTAGGTGATATAAAGGAGTGTGTAACTCTAGAATCAAACAAAGCATGAACCCATGTGGAAAATAAGAAAAGGGTACCTCAACCAAATTTCTCACTCACCCGGCACTAGTAATGCTAAATCGTAAAGCTGACCATGACTTTCTCCACTAACTCTCTGACCCTGCTGATGGCCACCACCATGGATGCACTCTACTATCTAAGGTAGAGGAGAATATTGGGGCTGAAATCTTCTTGGTACACCTCCTCTCTAATAATCCCAAACTAGAACACCCTGTTGCTATTGGATTGGATGAAACTACCTCAATAGAGGTACCTAAATAGCAACACTTGGAACATGCTGACTGATCCAAGATTTTGAGCACTCACTCCACTGATGACCTCAACCTCCACAAGAGAGAAACACATTTGATACTTTGGTATAAGTCTGAGAGCCACCATCCCTAGAGAAATGAGATGATGAAGGCTGGGACCTACCCCTAGATGAACAAAGAATATTATGTCTAGGAAACTGGGAATATTAGACCATATCTCTACTTCTCAAGGAATCCTGACGACTCCCCTCTCATGAAGATCCAGTTCTAGCCATCATCCTTTCAATAACCTCTTCTCTCACCAACACCCTGAGATACATCTTCATCATAAATGAGGTGACCTGGTGCTGGATCTATGGATGCAAATAATACTCTAAATTCTTCACTCTGTCTCTTTATTTGGAAACAGGTCTGAATTACATTATAGAAGGGTTTTAAAATGGATCCTAGACTCTCACACACTAGAGATCCCCTACTGAAGGGTAAGAATCTCCTGGAGACTGTCTGCCTTTGCGGTCGAAGAAAGAAACTCTACTCTAAACTAGTCTAAAAAAATCTCCCAGGAGACTAACAAGTCCTCACGATCAATGAGGAATAAGAACTACCACCACCTCACTACTCCATATAGCATCATCATAACCAACAAAATCTAGTGATCCTTTGAAAAATGAATCAAAATGAAATCTATCTTAACCTCCTCCAACCAATATTTCATGGATGAATCTGAAATGGATCCCTTATACTTCTATAGACTCTGGCACTGAAACTCTCAGAGTGTCCTTCTCTAAGTTTCATCATTGTAGACCTCCACCCTATAGTGATCTGCTGGCACATCTGATTAAACATATTCAGTGTGAAGACGACAACCCAGATCCATACTTGTAATAAGAACAAACTGTTAGAGCTCATAAACCTAGAATATGTAACATTTAACATTAATTATTAATTAATTAATTAATTATCTTGTTTAATATTTTAACCTATACTAAGGTCTACCCATTTCAAACATAGGCATAAAGAAGAATGATGCATGACCCTTTCCTAGTTATCTACCCTACAACCAGTATCAATTCATTTAGTAGGATCAATAAACTTAAAGGTCCATACATAATATTACAGGGGGCCCTAAATAACTGTGTCTCAATCAGTATCCCATGTTAACATCACTTACTAAACTTATCTGAAACCATTTCCCTACCATCCCACACAACCACACTTATAAATAACTCCAAACTCCATCTTTTCCCTCAATCTGAACCTTCGATATCACTCTATCATGACCCCTCCCCATAAAGATACTGCAATTATGGGAGAGATATGGTGACTACCCTAGTCCCACCTCCATTAGGCCCTAGGTTGGTGACTAGAAACAAGGGTATAGTGAACATGCATGTGGGAGGCATTACTCTCTAAGAGAAACATGAAAAAGAGATAGTTAAGAAGCATACAAAAACTAACACCTTCTTAGAAATATATATAAAATAAATCACAATTGAAAACATGAAATGTATTATAGTACTGAAATTAATTAAAGGGAAACTACAAGTACCAAAAAGGTAAAGATGAAAGAGATCATGAAGGAAAAAAAAACTCTAGAAAAACCATAGGCTTGTAATGTCCATCCCAATATCCAAACTGCTTAAGATGACCTAAAAAACAGTTTATATATACATAGGTTTAGCATAATAGTATACTCAGTAGGATCCTCCCTAGATCCTCTCATGCAAAAGATAAATAAAGCATGCTAAAGCATAATGAACAACAGTGAAAATAACTCATCACCTAAACAGGTATACTATGTTACCATAATCATCACGACTATCTCTCAACAAGTATCATATAAAAGAGAGAATATAATATAGTAATGAAACATCAAGGTTACCCCGCTTCCACTCCCCTACTAGTTTTTTGATCTTCCCCAGCATCACACGTCCTGAACGATATCTCTCCAAAAGTAATCCAGCCCAAAGACACCTAGGCAAGGCATCACAATATAGACCTCATGCATCACATAACCACATAATTCCATATCACATATCCACATATAGTAACCAAGTAGTTTTTAGGATCCACCATATCCTATTTTACATATATCAAACATCTTCTATTATACCTTAAGCCATTATAACCCATACACCAAATAAGTACCTCAAGCCATCATAGCCTATACCTGTCATGCCTATAATAATCCTTTAGATACTATATCTGGTAATACATGTGTGTGAAATAACCACAAGAAATTGTAACCCTCTATACACATATATGAAAAAACTAACTCCCATGCATACCAGCTCAAGTAACTACCAAGAGAAGAGAGCGGGGCCAGAGGCAGTAGTCAGTCATCCATTCTCCCACCAGGATATTGAGGAAAACACCCTCACAAATTCCAATGGGTGTCAGTTTACCTAACCAACATGGGCTCAGTAGCGTATGAAATCATAGAATATACATGATATAATATATCTCACAACCACACTATAGTCATAACCTAGTCCTAGACTCAATTATAGCTAACATCGCTCGGACTCCTGGCTACCAATTCTGAGGCCAAATATCCTATAATCTCACAGGAATAAATGAAAGAGATACATTAATTACTTATTTTATTTTTATAATTTACTTACATTAATTAATTCATTAGAAACATACATAAATGAAAGATCTACATTAATTACTTCTTATCTTTTGAGAATTTCCTACCGTTAGTTAATTCATTATCCATTAATTAACCATTAAAATTATTCCACATTATATTACATTTCATTGATCATCAGAGTAAATTACTTGACCTATAAGAATAATCCAAACCATGTCCATGGTTTATCAAAATTAACATATTTTAATCATTTTCATTCCATCATCAACCAACCCCGTTGGTTAAGAATTATTCAATCATTATTAGAATTATTCCATAAACCAAGTACTCTAGGAAAACCATCAAAAGATACTACTAAGAGGAAACATGCAAACAAGAACATCCAACTGCCTCAAGCAGTGGGGAAAGAAAGGTATATAAAACAAGTAACTCAACCATCATCCATTAAATAGATTCATAAGCGATCATACCAGCTCTGAGCATCTTATAAATGGGTAAGACTAGATTTAACCCATTCTATCACCTCTGATACTATCCCCGACACCCACATGCATATATCAATGAATATCTCCATCATAGGAATCAAATGATGCCACATAATCTGGGCCTCCCTACCCCCATGCATCACATCAACCATCCCATGCTCATTCATACCAGGTTTACATCACATCTGGGCCTCTCCACCCCATATCAACCACCCCAGGCTCAATAGTATCAGTATCATATCATAAGGCTCATATCTAGAGCACATCACAAAATAAGCATGAAAAAACAAGTAATCAACAGGGTAAATGGGCCCTCAAAATAAAGAATTCATCCTTCTAATGAAAATGAGCTCTCATAGCTCCAAAACAAGACATTCATCCTTCTCAATAAAACGGGAAAATTAAGCTCTAGAAAATAATATTTATCACACAACCAGTTCTTATTCCATCTTGAATTAACTAATTCATTGTTTATAGGTTCTCACTATAGGAAACCTAAGGAATCAAACTATAATAAGCTATCAAAGGTAAAAGATTATCTTAGCATTTATTTCTAATTTCAACAACCTAGAGAAATTCCATTTTCAATGAAAATTCCATTTTAATTATTACCAACAAGCATAAACATTATTCAATCAAAATTACCTTTCAATTACATTAATCATATAGAAGATCAATTTCAATTAAACATGCACATTTTATCAATTTGATTGTCATCAAATTACAATAACCACCATATTTCAAACATGACTTATTTAATTTATCAATCCAATTAATTATCAATTAATTCTGTCTTTACATTATTTATCAATTTAAACATGCCACTCCAACCATAAAAAAATTCTAACCATTAACACAACATATATATCACACTATCTTGAAAATAAGAGAAAACCTATATCATGGTATAAAGAAACAACATCATCAATATGTGATTGCTATAAAATTTCTTAATTAGATTCAATAATTATTAGGACAATTTCATTTCCATACAAAGGGATAAATCATGATAAATTTATGATTTCACATAAATAAATAGAGAACCAATGAATCCGTACCTCAAAGACATTAACATTCTTTGCATGAGAACAGACCAATGATGTAGATCCCAATCACCTCTCCTCTAAGAAGCTTCATCTATCCAAGGATGTCATGGTACAACAACACCAACAAAAAACTTGGAAAACCCCATTAGAAACATGGTAGATCAAGCACCATCGAATGATAAGAAGAATGGGAGGAAAATAGGGCCGAATGAGAAGAAACCAAAAGAAACATAGGTAGAAATCACCTTGAATCACCATAGATTGAAGACAGAATCCCAAGGATTGATCCTGTCGAAGGAATCCCAAAATTCTGAAGGGAGGATCCATTGGACACTAGAAAATGAGTGTATCTTTAGGGTTTGTGAAACCCCTAAGTTTTTTGCACCTTTTGTGAACACACTACGCAAAGGATTTACATAGCGTGTGTAAAGACCCATAATTTCCATGTAATTTTTTTTAAATATATGGGAATCTTACGAGCCTGAGAAAATTGACGGCGCGTGATTCCAAGGCCCAGGGTGCTCAAAATGAATTTCTAAACTTATTTTCAGGTACCTTCAGTAAATGTGTGAGCACGTTTTTCTAACTTTTGAAATGGTGCTCGAAATTGAAATCTGATGACACCGTTGAAATCAAAGCCCCGGTATTTGCTTAAAGAGACTTACACCTCGACTACAGTGGGTCGAGAGTGAAATATAGAATTTGGGTTTTTCGTTAAGGAATAAAATAAAATAAAATAGTGTAACATTTTTATTTTATTTTATTTTGAAACCACCCAAGTGGATATTTCACAGGTGGGAACTACATGAACTAAAACCTCCCATGAGAGTTTATAGAGGTGGGGACCACCGAGCCTAACCTCCCATGAGAGGTTATGGTGGTGGGGATGACTTGAGTCTTAAAACCACCTGAACCCCTTGAACTCCCTCATAAGTGCGGGGAAGCCTCTTAAACTTCCCCCACTTAAATGGTGCCACCCCCTTTAATTTATTATGCCATCCTATGTAATTAATTAATCCAATTTGAAATTGTACCAACAATTAAAATTGGGGAAACACAACAGTAGGCTATTTTCATTTTTGGGGAAAGTATTGGAAAAGGGGAGAGCTCTTGGAGGCTTACACTTCTTCCAATAAAGAACTCCAACACACGACTTCGACTTCTTGTTCGGAAAATCCTCCAACAAAGAACGCCATTGAAGAACATTCTTAGGAAATCAAGGAAGAGGATGACGGATGAGCCTGACATCGAAGCGTGGTTTCAGAAGCGATGATCATAGGCACTCTCTTCACCTTCTTTGAATTCCTTCTCACGCCAATGTCAATGAACAATATGAGGTAGAGAGGGTGTTTGAATTATATTCCTTACCCGTTCTTGATATTCTCGTGATTCAAGTTTTATATACACTTTCTACCGCACTAATGCGGAGAGTGGAGGCCAAAAAAACTTGGCCCGTCCTCTCCATAATTATTTTAATGATTTGTGGTGTTCTTCACGATGGAGGAGGACGATGACTAACCGCGGTGGGGCATGAGAATGGTGGCCGACACCTCCGCCGACCGTGACAAAGGCGACGACGCCGACCCACGGCCATGGCCGCCCCGCGGCTCCGCCGCCCGCGGCCCCGCCGCGCGGCCCCGCCCCGCAGATCCACTATCCACGACCCTATTGTGTGCCCCATGACCTCACCGACTAGTGGACTGCCACACCGTCTTGTGGACTCTTCAACTCGTGGCCACGCCGCCCACACGACCCTGTGGCCTCACACCACCCTCTTGGTCCCCAGCGGCTTTGCGCCGCCCTGTGGCCCTCGCGGGCTTCGCAGCCTCTGCGACCCCTCGTAGCCTACCAGGCCACCCAGCGCAGGCCGGGCCGAACCCATCAGGTTGGGTCGGACATAGCGGTTCAGGCCGGGTCGGGCCAGGTCGGACCGGACCCGGACCCACTTCGACCCATTTACGCTCTTTTGGCCATAAATTTGGCACCGTACGTCCGTTTGACAAACCGTTAGTGGTGCTGGAAACCTTGGAGCAATACGGTCCCTTTGAGTATACCACACTAGAGATTTGGATTAATATGGGGTATGGTCGGGTTGGATTGAGCACAAATCCAACTGGCCCCCCAAGACTAAAAGGCTAATAACTCAATGACCGGGCGTTCGATTAACGCACTGTTTGTTGCATTGAGACCCCTATGATGTGTAGTTCCTTTGAGATAATTCTTCATGGGAATTCATGGATATTGGAGTATAGATGAGTGGCTTGTGGGGAGGGCCCTCCTGGAGACAAGCGACCATAGTGAGAGATCCTAGTAGCTGGCTGTGACGTGAAGAATGAAGAGCAATCCTATGTGGGTCAGCACTGAGAGATCCTGTGTGGGTCAGCACCTAGCGATCCTATGTGGGTTAGCACCTAGAAACCTTGTGTGGGTCAGCACCTACTGATCTTGTGTGGGTCAGCACCTACTGATCTTGTGTGGGTCAGCACCGAGCGATCCTATGTGGGTCAACACCAAGAGATCCTGTGTGGGTCTACCTCTTAACAGAGTATGATGATTCAGTAGTTACATCTAATCATCTCTACTAATGTACCTAAGTTATACCTGGTGTGAGATGAGTCCGTACTTGTGTGGTACTTTCCTTCGTGGTAATACCTTGGTGGTATTTTTCGGTGTGGCGTACCTGTTTGGTACTTGCCTTTATGGTATTCCTTCCTTTGTGGAACAGTTGATCTTTGGGATTTGGAGTTGGACTCTATGTTTTCCTCATGATTGAGGTGAGTTTAATTGATAACTTAGGTATATGTATGGTCATATAACTAAGTAGTGTTATCAGTTGTTTCCATTATTTTTGGTTTATCCTTGGTGGATTTTGTGAGACCTTGAGGGTCTCAAGGTCCCTACTGAGTATCGTTATACTCACCCCTGCACGGGCTATGCCCACACCTTGTTGTATTGGATGCAGATGACAGATAGCACTGACTAAGGATGAGGGTACCAGGAATGGAGGTAGCTCAAAGGAGGATATTAGACCAGGCGAACCGCAGAGACAACCATTCGTGAGCTGTACCTACCCTTCAAGTAGGGTTCATGGTGGATGATCTAGGAGCTACTTTTCACCTATCAGTTGTTTTTTACTTTCTAGTTTTCCCTGTACTTTCTAGCTGGGCTTGTATTCTGGCTCCTTTTACTTACTGTAATCACTTTGTTTACTATTCAGTTTACTTGAGTTCATATCTTTCTATGTGCTTGGTTTTGTGTGTTACAGGTTAGAAAGGCAATGCCTTCCTAGTTTTAGGGAATATGCCTTCGGTGATAGTCGCCAGCCCCTGGCCTATAGAAGGCGAGATTGGTGTAGTCACAGCACGGGCCCCGAGGGACGGGTCATGAAAAATTGGTATTAGAGGAGTCATTTCTATTCTAGAACATAAGACTCTAATCTTTTAACAATAATAGTGTTAAGTGTATTGAGTGTGGTTATCAGTTTATGGAATCCAGTGTTGGTGCGGCGACTGACGTATCTATACACCAAGACCTTGACTTCTGATTTCCGACTTAGTGCACGAGAACACTGATTGCATGTGTGTTTCCAAGAGTTTTCTTTGTGTTCTCTTGAGTTAGTTCACTAGGTATAACTTATTGACCGTGGCACACCTGTTTGTTTTTAGGATTCCTCCATGAAGATTGCCAGCTAGGGTTCCGAGAGTAGTACGCACTGATAGCCCATTGAGAGATGAGGCCTCAGTGCAGGTCCCTTTTATAGTAGAGTAATCAGTGGAGGCACCCGTGGTACCATTACCCGTTGGGCCACCGATGCCACCAGCCCCAACAGCAGAGGGTGCACGCCGCTTGAGCATGTTTCATGAGTTCTAGCGCCAAAGGCCACCCAGATTCAGGGGAGAGACGGACCCACAGACAGATGAGGATTGGCTAGAGGCCGTAGTCAGAGTCTTTTTACTGGTAGGGACACCATCGGATCTCATGGTAATCCTTGCCGCCAGCCTCCTATAGGCAACAGTAGGCAGATGGTAGATCTTGATGCTCCAAGTTCATGATGAGGTGACACTTCTCTGGGTAGACTTTGAGGGCCTTTTTTAGGGTAGAGTTTTTCCCAGCAACTCTTCGCGTAGTGCTCATATTGGAGCTTCTTCATCTGCAGCAGGGAAGCATGACTGTAGCTCAATATTCAGTGAGGTTCACTGACCTCTCATGTTACTCCACAGATATGGTACGAGACCCATTCTTCAGGGTCTGAACCTTTGAGCAGGGACTCAGGCGGGAGATCAGGGATTCAATGATCTCACTCTGCATCTCAACGCAGGCAAGGGTGTTAGAGAGATCCCTCTTAGTAGAGATTTTCCTTGCTGAGCAGTCACCGGAAGCGAGACCCACCACCGGTCATCACGTAGTGGAGTATTATGCAGCTGACAGCAGACAAATGTTGTAGAGGTCCAAGAGAACCAGAACTACAGGCGGACGAATATAGGATTCAGAGTTAGTTGTGCGGGGCACCCAAAGCAGAGCCAGTCATTCCAGGAATGAGTAGTGTTTCACATGTGGCGGGTAGGGTCACATGGCTCATGATTGTCCGACCCACCATACGGATGATCAACATACAGTCGAGGGATTTCCCAGGCAGAGATAGAGGTTCGATCGAGGTAGTCCATAGGGAGCAGGAAGACGTGGCATAAGAGTTGGTGGACAGGGGCGAGCTCAGCTCCAGGCAGCTGAGGCCTACAACTATGGAACTCTGGAGATGATATGAGATACGATCTATGTCTATTCCACCTTAACTGAAATACTTATAGACACAAGTTCCGATCATTCTTTTATTTCCATTATCCTCGTTCGGAGCTCAGAGATTCCGATGGAGCCATTGGCTCAATCCTTATGGTTAGAGACTCATATGGGTGAAAATTTGATGATTACAAACTAGTGCCAACAGTGTGAGATTACTCTAGGAGTCGAGAGATTCTGATGGGATTTCCTAGTAGCAGCGTTGAGGCCTTACGAAGTCATCTTGGGTATGGACTGTTTATCTATATTCTATGCTCAGATTGACTGTATTTGGTGCAAAGTGAGGTGTGTCTGCATGGATGGGACCAGGTTTACCTTCACCAGTGAGAAGGGATCCTTTACAACATAGGATGGACTTACCCAGAGGAGGGTACAACTGATTAAACATCAATTGGCTAGCCTTACCCTTAGAGCGGTTGATGTGGAGAGTTCAAGTTATCCTGTAGTGGTGGACCAATACGCAGATGTCTTCCCTGATGATGTTCCAGGTCTACCTCCTTGTAGAGAGGTGGAGTTTTACATTAATCTGTACCCCTAGACGACATAGATATCTATACTAGCACATCAGATGGTTCTCACGGATCTTTATGAGCTGTGGGTACAACTAGAGGACTTACAGGGGAAAGGGTTCATCTGGCCCAATGTTTCTCCTTGGGAAACCCTGATTTTATTCGCCAAGAAGGAGGATGAGAGTTTGAGACTTTATGTTGACTGTCGGTGCCTGAACCAGGTGACCATGAAGAAAAAGTACCCACTCCCAAGGATTGATGACCTCTTTGATCAGCTGAAGGGAGCACTGTGGTTCTCGAAGATAGACCTCAGATCAGGCTATCACCATCTCAGAGTACGAGATGAGGATGTGTATAATACGACTTTCAGATATCGGTATGACCATTACGAGTTCTTGGTTATGACATTCAGTGTGACCAATGCTCCAAAAGTGTTCATGGGACTCATGAACATGATCTTTCAGCCATACCTTGATCGCTTTTTAGTAGTATTCATTGATGACATTATGATCTACTCGACTACTGAGGAGGATCATGATTATCATTTGTGGGTAGTACTGGACACAATCCTAGAGCACCAGCTATATGGTAATCTCTCGAAGTGCCAGTTCTGGATCTGAGGGGTTCACTTTCTAGGACATGTCATCTCGGAGGATGGAGTTGCAGTGGATCCCACGAAGATTGAGGTGGTACTTTCTTGGGATCCACCTAGGAGTGTGACGGAGGTACGAAGTTTCCTGGGTTTGGTTGGATACTATTGGAGGTTTGTGCCAGATTTATACAGAGTTGCAACACCACTTTTATCATTGATGAAGAAGGGGAAACCCTTCATGTGGTTGGAGATATGCCATTGTATTTTTCAGGAGCTAAGGCAAAGGATAACTAGTTCCCCCATCTTGAGGCTACCGGAGGAGGGAATAGGGTACGTAGTCTACTACAACGCATCAGGGAACGGGCTCAGATGTGTACTAATGCAGGAGCGAGCAGTGATCGCATATGGTTCTCGACAACTGAGATAGCACGAGCAGAACTATGATACCCATGACCTGGATTTAGAAGCAGTGGTCTTATCCTTGAAGATGTGGTGACACTATCTGATGGGTGAATGTTTTAAAGTCTACTCAGATCACAAGAGTCTCAGGTATATCTTCTCTAAGAAGGACCTGAACCTGAGACAACGATGCTGGCTTGAGTTCTTCCAGGACTATGACTTCGAGATAGTCTATACTCCTGGGAAGGGGCACGTTGTAGCAGATGCACTCAACAAGAGATTTGGTATAAATTTTCTAGATGAGGCGATGGAGCAGATGGCCGCTTTACAGATATCCTTTGTGGATTGGGATGGATAATCTTTCCTTCAGTCTCTTATAGTCACTCCCCCACTTCTTCAGTAAGTCAGGGAGGCACAGCGTGGGGATGCTGACTGCGAGGCTTGATGTGCACAGATATCCACAGGATAGGAACCTAATGGATTTTCAGAAGGTGGGGAGCATGTAATTCTCTTTAGAGGACGTGCCATGGTACCAGTGTCACTTCGGGAGGAAGGGTTGAGGGATTTACACACATCCCCTCTAGCGGTATATCTATGAGTGGTGAAGATGTTCCAGGATCTCTGACGATAGAAATGGTGGATGGGAATAAAGAAACCAGTAGTAGAGTTTGTCTCTCGGTGCCTCACTTGTCAGCAGGTGAAGGTGGAGAATCAGGTACCACCAGGCTTGGTTCAGACTTTAGAGGTCCCATAGTGTAAGTGGGATGGAATATCCATGGACTTTGTGATGGGTATTCCACGTACATCCAGAGGACATGATTTGATTTGGGTGATCATCGACTAACTCACCAAGTCTTCCCACTTCATACCGATCAGAGAGTAGGTTTCAGAAGAGAGCTTGGGATGTATCTATGTGCAGGAGATTGTGTGGTTACATGGAGTACCCTCGACGATTGTCTTCGATCGTGATGCACGTTTTAATTCCTGGCTATGGAAGGGGTTGCTGGAGGCTTTTGAAACATAGCTTCGTTTGAGCACTTCCTTACATCCTTAGATGGATGGCTAGACTAAGAGAACCATTCAGACCCTCAAGGACATGTTGTGTGCTTGTGTCCTCGACTTCGGTCGTAGCTGGGAGGATCACTTGCCTTTGGTGGAGTTTTCTTACAACAATAGTTATCACTCCACCATTGGGATGTCACCTTTTGAGGCGTTGTACGGGTGACCATGCAGATCACCTTTATGCTAGACTGACCCAGGGGAGTCAGCACTAGTGGGACCAGAAATGGTACGGGCTACCACATATAAGGTGAAAATCATCCAGGAGTGGATGAAGACTGCACAGAGCAGGCGGAAGTCATATGCCAACAGGAGACGAAGACCTCTGGAGTTCGAGGATGGTGACCACATCTTTCTACAGGTCTCACCTCGATGAGTTTTTCAGAGATTTGGCCGAGGTGACAAGTTATGTCTGAGATTCATTGGACCCTTCTAGGTCCTCAGCAGAGTTGGAGAGGTGGCTTACCTCTTAGTTCTTCCACCTCAGTTGCACCGGGTGCGTGACGTCTTCCACATATCCCAGCTGAGGAGATACATGCACAACCCTTCCCACTTCATCGACGACGGAGAGCTGGACGTCGATGATGGGGTGAATTTTATGGAGGTTCCAGTTGAGATTGATGATCGACATGAGCGTGTCCTTCGTGGGTGGTCAATACCTCTGGTGCGCGTTCATTGGCGGTACGGGAACCTCCAGGAGAGCACATGGGAGTGGGAGTCTCAGATGCGTGCTCAGTACCCCCACTTTTTTACCTAGTCTGAGTTGTGGATTATAGGGACGTAAAGCCCTAAGGTGGGGAGAATGTAAAGACATGGAATTTCCATGGATTTTTTTTAAATATATGGGAATTTTATGAGTCCACGAAAATTGACAGCGCATGATTCCGAGGCCCGGAGTGCCCAAAATGAATTTCTAAACTTTTGTTTGGGTACGTTTAGTAAACGCGTGAGCGGGTTTTTTCTAACTTTTGAACTGGTGCTCGGAATTAAAATCTGAGGACACTATTGAACTCGCAGCCCCAATATTCACATAAAGAGACCTTCACCTCGACCGCAGTGGGTCGAGAGTGAAAGATAGAATTTGGGTTTTTTCGTGAAGGAATAAAACAAAACAAAACGGTGTAACATTTTAATTTTATTTTATTTTGAAACCACCCATGTGGATATTTCATAGTTTGGGACCAACTAAACTAAAACCTCCCATGAGAGGTTTTGGAGGTGGGGACCACCGAGCCTAACCTCCCATGAGAGGTTATGGTGGTGGGGACCACCTGAGGATTAAAACCTCTTGAACCTCTTGAACTCCCTCATAAGTGTGGGGAAGCCTTTTAAACTTCCCCCAATTAAATGGTTCCACCCCCTTTAATTTATTATACCAACCTATGTAATTAATTAATCCAATTTGAAATTGTGCCAACAATTAAAATCGGGGAAACACAACAGTTGGATATTTTCATTTTAGGGGAAAGTATTGGCTAAGGGGAGAGATCTTGGAGGCTTACACTTATTCCAATGAAGAACGCCGATGCGCGACTTCGACTTCTTATTTGGAACATCCTCCAACGAAGAACACCATCAAATAATGTTCTTCAGAAATCAAGGAAGAGGACGACGAACAAGCCCGACATCGAAGCGTGGTTTCAGAAGCGACGATCATAGGCACTCTCTTCACCTTCTTCGACTTCCTTCTCACGCCAACGTCAACGAACAATCCGAGGTAGGGAGGGTGTTTTAATTATTTTCCTTACCCGTTCTTGATATTCTTGTGATTAATGTTTTATAGCCGCTTGCTACTGCTCTAATGCAGAGAGTCTGAGCCAAACAACCATGGCCCGTCATCTCCGCAATTCTTGTGATGATTTGTGGTGTTCTTCGCGATGGAGGAGGATGATAACTAACCACAGTGGGGAATAAGAACGGTGGCTGACACCACCTCCAGGCACGAAAAATGCGACGACGCTGCCCCAAAGCCACCATCACCCCCAGCTCCACCACCAGTGGCCCCGCCGCACTGCCCCGCGGCTTCGCCACCCGCGACCCCGCTGCACCGCCCCGCGGCTCTGCCGTCCGCGGACCTGCCGCACACCCCACAAAATCACCGACCCGTGGCATGTCGTGCCTTCCCGCGGCCTCATCGACTCTCAGTCTCACCGCCCTCACGACCCCATGGTCTCATGCCACCCTCGCAGTCCCCGGCGGCTTCGCACCGCCCTCCTGGCCGCCCCACGGCCCTCGCAGCCTTCACGGCCTCTGTGGCCCCTCACAACCCTCGTGACCTGCCGGGACGCTCAGCGTGGGCTGGGCCGGACCCAGCAGGCCGGGCCGCCCAGCATGGGCTGGGCGAGTCCGACTAGGTCGGACTGGACCCAGACCCACTTCGACCCATTTATGCTCTTTTGACCATAACTTTGGCACCAGACGTCCGTTTGACGAACCGTCAGTAGAGCTGGAAACCTTGGAGAGAGATGGTCCCTTTGAGTATACCCCACTAGAGATTTGGATTAATATGGGGTACGGTTGGGTTGGATTGATCACGAATCCAACTGGGCCTCGGGGACTAAAAGGCTAATAACTCACAGACCAGGTGTCCGATTGACGTGCCGTCTGTTGCGTTGAGACACCTTTGACGTGGCGGTCCTTTGAGATACTTCTTCATGGGAATTTTTGGAAGTTGGAGTATCGAACAATGGCTTGTAGAGTGGACCCTCCCAGAGACAAGAGAGCATAGTGTGAGAACCTAGTAGCTGGATGTAACGTGAAGAATGAATACTGATCCTATGTGGGTCAGCACCGAGCGATCCTGTGTGGGTCAGCACCTAGCGATCCTGTGTGGGTCAGCACCTAGTGATCCTATGTGGGTCAGCACCTAGAGATCCTGTGTGGGTCATCACCGAGCGATATTTTGTGGGTCAGTATCGAGCGATACTGTGTGGGTCTGCCTCTTAACAAAGTAAGATGATTTAGTAGTTACATCTAATCATCTCTACTACTATACCTAAGTTATAACTAGTGTGAGATGAGTCCATACCTGTGTGGTACTTTCCTTCTTGGTAATACCTTGGTGGTATTCTTCGATGTGGATTACCTATGTGGTACTTTCCTTTGTGGTATTCCTTCCTTTGTGGAACAATTTATCTTTAGGATTTAAAGTTGGATTCTGTGTTTTCCTCATGATTGAGATGGGTTTTCTTGATAACTTAGGTATATGTATGAGCATATACCTAAGTAGGGTTATCAGTTGTTTCCATTATTTGTGGTTTATCCTTGGTGGATTTTGAAAGACCTTGAGGGTCTCGGGGTCCCTACTGAGTATCGTTATACTCACCCCTGCACGGGATATGCCCACACCTTGTTGTGTTGGATACAGATGACAGACAAAACTGAATGAGGAAGAGGGTACTAGGACTGGAGGTAGCTTGGAGGTGGACGTTAGACGAGGTGAACCGCAGAGATGACCGTTCGTGAGATGTACCTACCCTTTAGGTAGGGTTCGTGGTGGATGATCCAGGAGATTCTTTTTACCTATCATCTATTTTTTACTTTCCAGTTTTCCTTGTAGTTTCTAGTTGGGTTTGTATTCTGGACCCTTTTACTTACTGTACTCACTCTGTTTACTATTCAGCTTACTTGAGTTCGTATCTTGCTGTGTGCTTGGTTGTGTGTGTTACAGGTTATAAAGGCAATGCCTTCCCAGTTTTAGGGAATATTCCTTCGATGCTAGTCTCCAGCTCCTGGCCTATGAAAGGCGGGATTGGGGTAGTCACAGAACGGGCCCTGGGGGATAGGTCGTGACAGCGTATAAACCATTTATATGTTGTGTAAATTTTGAGGTCATATCTTGATGAAAAATAAATCACCTTGAAAATTTTAACCCAAAATTCATACATGTAATGAATAACCCCATGAAGCACCCTTAAAAAGCCATGAACTTCGAATACATGACATGAAATACTTACACGCCGTGTATTCTCCCTGCTTCCAGAATTTTCAATAGCCGACACCTTTGAACTTATTCCAAAACCTCCTCCAAGCACCAAGAGTTTCAGAAACAAGAAAAGGGTCAGACTACAAAGATCATGGACCTTACATAATGAGTCAAGGAACCAAAGATAAATAACTTAATATCTCAATGATGAAAACCACATATGAATGATCACTATGTAATATAATCTATTTTCCACAATATCTCATCGAGCAGAATGGACATCTATGTCACCAACCTATATGCTTGACATGTATTTCTTTGACTATCATCATTACACCATGAGCATGGAATTTAGGCTGATGGTTTTATTCCAATCAAAGGTCTAATATATCAACTTCCATAAATATGGAAGATAAAAATCCATCCTCAACTTATCCATTAATGACATGTCAATCGTGACACACCCAACGTACCTTGATTCCCACCAACATATTGTGTGACAGTTTTGGTTATTAAATCTAAGTGCATAAGTCATTACTTTTATAAATGATAACATTAAAGTCTAGAGACCATTACACACACTTATAGATATGAATATTCGATGAAACCAAAACATGTAGAATTCCTACTGGTGGGTCTGTTCTCATAATATATAATCTTGGAGATTACCAAGTGTGAACTTCATGAGACGAAGCCTCATCTTATTTTGAGTAATTGCACCTGAGAGTCTATGTACTATGTATCCCATCATAGTATGTTATCCAACTAGAAAACATTATTTAAGAATATCATCATAGCACTTCAAGGTTCTCATCATAGCGGGGAACTTCTATGACCTTATCAATGCGATGTATACTGTTGGAAATTATTACATTAGAGTCATGTGGAATAATGAAAAATATGTAATAATAAGTTTTATTGATATTAAATACATCAAATATACATGTAATAAAAAAACAAATAGTTGGTCCTAAGACACCAAATCCAAAATATTTGGCAAGAGATTATTTTATTCCTCATGAAAACAATTATTTTCATGAGAATATTCAAATCACCTTCTTCAATATATTGTAAAAATTATAAAAAATCCTTATCACACATATTTTACATTTAAGAGTAGCACATAAATCATCACATTTAAACATGGATAATTCCTCAATCATGGAACCCAATTCCATAAAGTAAATCCATAATAATTATCCAAATTAGTCTCAATAATCTCCCCTTTTCCTTTTGTTTTCAATATCAATTTATATCATAAAAGTTAATATGTGGTGATCCAATTCTTCTCCTTCTTATTTAAAATCAAATGAAAAGGGTAAGTGGGGTCTTTTAATCTTATCTTTATTCTTAAGAATATATTCCTTAAAAATGAATGAATTATATCACATTATTCTTGGAAAAAAGTCTTTATCTAATTAACTCTAACTCTACATCCATTTATTCAATATGTTGTAAAATTTTAAAAACTCCCAAGCACATGACTTTTCCATTTAAGATCATCATATCAATCATCACATTTGATAATGTATAATTCCCCTACCATGACATTGAATTACATAAAGTGAGTCCATAATAATTATCCAAGCATCACCACTTCACATATTGACCCATTAACAAAAAATTTGGAACTTATTCCCAACAATATCCCATTTTTTATCAATATATCTTCACATCATAAAAGTTAATATGTGGTGTTCCAATTATTCTCCCCCTTATTAAAAATAAAATGTAAAGGGTAAGTGGGGTATTCCCATCTTATCTTTTTCGTAAGAACAAATTCCTTTAAAAAAAAGAAATGAATTATATCACATGATTCTTAGAAAATAGTCTTTAAATAATCAAATTTATGTCTACATGGGATAACATAATGTATAAAAAAAGATATATATAATAAAGGTTATCTAAGATATCCATAAAAATACTCACATATGATACCAATTTAAGAAATTATTAATCTTAAATATTGGGGATATATTTATCAATGAAATGAAAAATAATACACACAATTTAATAAACACATCATAAAGTTCTAGTGCACAAGAATAACTTTCCCTTTGTCTCAATTTTTATCAACCAAGCACTCCACCTTAATGAATATAATTAAGAATTAGGGATGAATGTGTGATTGACATACCTCCAATTCTTATGTAAGCTCCCCCTCAAGGGATGAACTCATCCATCATCATGGAAATTGATAAAATACATAATGAATAACACTTATACTATAATTCCATGCATGTTAGCTCATAACATAATAGGGAATAAGGAGGAAAATCTTTCTTCTTTAGAGGAAACATTCAAGGTAAGTTTTTTCAAACATATTTTATTTCTTCCTCATTCCAATATCAGTATGGGATGTGAATTCCTTATTATTGACATGTTTCATGGATTGTGAAAATATTTCTTCCCATGAGTTTCCTATTTTTATGGAATAAATTTTCCCACCTCCTTCACAGCCAGAAAACCTCTTTTTTTACTTCCAAATTTGTTTCCTTTGATTCCAATAGTGTTTTTGTTAGTGATTATATTTTGGTTCTTGATAAATCCTTTTGTTGAAGTTCATTTTTATTCTCCAAAACATTTAAACTATTTTATAGCTTAATAAGCCTTTTTTCATGATAAGTAACTTCCTTGTAATTCATAGGAGTGTAGAGTATCCATATGGATTCTTTACCCATACATGCATTTTTAAAAGTAAAATACCTTTCCATATGATCAAGTTTATAACAAATGAAACATTAAAAAAAATTCATATCTCATTTCGTCTCTCCTTGAACGATATGTTGGAACTATTATAGTTCTTATAATATATTTGGTCTCGTTATCTTTGAAATATCTACTCATGATGTTCCCAAATATACCATAATAAAATTAATTTTGTTGGGAAAAAATTTCATATTTTATATGGGATAAATATTTACCTACAAATTTTAGATCTGGGTTCTTCTTTGTTGCTACACAAGTTGAGATGGATTTTGGAAGAATGTCCCTCTTCACCTGAAGGTCTCTTATTTTAATATCTCTCTCTTTCAACTGATCAACCATTAATTTCATATTTAAAGTGGAATTAATACATGATTTTCTCCTTTCTTCAAGTTTAGTTTTGATAGATATGATTCTCACCTTAAATTCCTTAAACATGTACATTTTATTTAGAATCTATTTGGAAATATCTTCAATCATATCACTCTGCTCATTTATCTTGGTTATCATTTTATTTGAGTTGAGATTCAAGGACACTTCTTATATTCCCAATATTTTTTTTTCTAAGGACAAATCTTACACCATTGAATAGTAAACTTCATGAATGATTCTCTATTGATCTTCTTTGTCATTGCGTGAGAATTCCTTAGAATAGAAACTTGATTTGGTTACCTCTTAATCAACAGATTCACATTCCTTTTTTTAGCTCCAAGAGAGAGTATGAAATTTCAAATTCTTTCTCCAAAATATGATTAGAATTAGAAATAACATAAGATTCAGATTTTACCTTGACTGGACAGGACAAATTTTAGGATGGATTCTTCTGCATCTTCTTCTTCTTGTGAAAGGAAAAGAGATTAATTCATCTCTAAATTGAGTGCATGATATGGATGAATAAAATTTCTCCTATTTACTCATAAAATTTTTCTTGGGAATTTTTTTTCCTTACTTCTCCATTTTACCCTTTTTTTGTTGTCTCAAAATAATGGAAATGAACACATTGAGATCTTTATGAAATTTAATCTTCATCAATTTATTATATCTTTAGAGGTAATGATATCTCTACTCTATAAAATTATTTTAATGATTTTATAATATGTTTTCACTGAATATTGGTTGATTAAATAAGGAATTCATGCCTAATGTAATTAGTTTTTATGTTTTTATGGAAGATCCATCATTGTAGTGAAATCAGGATATTCATGTAGGAAAATACGACATTATAGGATGATGTGACACCGGGAAAACGAAGATGAATCTGAGATAGATGATTGCATATGGAAATAAATATTGAAGCTAAATTCAAGATAAATAGAACTATAGACTCTTGAAATAGACATTTTTACATCGTTAAAATCATTCACACTGTAAATGGTTCTTTTATGGCTTGTTTCAAATATTCCCAGAAGGAATTTATGACGTAAATATGGGATTTATGTCATATGATTGCTGATACAGAAGCTGAGGCCCGACCTATTTACATTGTGAATGGTATTTATGATTTAATTTAATTAAAATTTATATTTCAAATACTAGAGCCACAATATTTAAATCATAGATATTCTTTTTTACATCTTAAACCCAAAGTCAATAGAAAATTTGATTATGTCAATCTTTCAATTTTTTTGGGGAATTAACACTAGTTTGAACAATGTACTTTGGATACAATTAGGATGAATTTTTAAAGGGGATTAAACCATTGAAAATAGGTATCCAAACATAGGAATTTGACCATCATAAGGATATATATAGGGTTACAACCTGAATATTTTTTCCATAGTTATGTTTTTTGATGCTTTAATGTTTTCTATTTTTCTAAACACATCATATGTTTTTTAGTATAATTAAATTCTTATTTCACCAACATGATTGAAGTAATTAAATCATAACCATTGAATTAGATTATTTTTTTTATCTTGGTAAACTATTATTAATGTGATGTAGTTATTTTAATTCGTTAGACCATGTTAAATTGAAATTCTAGGGTAGATTGATGGGGATTGATAATTTATCATATCAATTAACTTGAATGGTTGTATATATATTTAATATAATTATTTTTAAAGTCAACTTAAACTAATTTATTTTATAAAAAAACCTCTAGAAACCCATTCCCATATATTTTTCATTTTCCAGTTGAATTTATTTATTTAATTTACATCATTAAATTATTAAATTAATCAATTAAAATTGGGATGACCAACCTTTGTTCAAAATTCATCACTGTGCTCCATGATCTTAATTAGATTGAACACATACTACCACTATTCTATTCCTCTATAGTTTTTGAAATTATAGAATAATATAAATTTCTAATTTGATCACCCACATGGAATCAATGACATCATGTGGGAATGTTAGGTAACTTGCCCTCTGGTACCAATTATAGATCCCAATGACTTTTTATGTGTAGATGAGAGCATGAGTGGATCAGTGGTACCATTTTTTTATGAATTTTATTTCCTTTAAAAATTCAATATCTTGAACTATTTAAAGATCTCAATCAACTCAATGATTTCTCATAGTGTCATGAACCAACCTAGGTCAACCCCAAATTGGTCACCCGAGCTGATCCACGACATGAACCGAAGGGCATTTATGATCCCCATAGGCTGGAAACTAGTGTTGGGCATCAATAGAAAATTGAGGGAATGACTTATTCAAATAATAAATAAATAAACTGGATAGCAGAAAGAGAAATAGAGAAGACCAATACATATATAAATAACTAAATGAACATATTTTACAAAAATATGAAAATACAACAAAAATATATAATAAAAACCAACTGAACCTGAAAAAAACTCTACACGTGACCTTGAGGGTCACTCTCCGATACCAAAACTAACCATTTCCAATGGGGATCAAAACCAAGATGATAACTACACCACAATATAAAAACAATAAATAACTATAGGCATGGGTATTAGAAATTAGTAAGTGTTCCCAAATAAATCTATTCTCAATGAAATTCATTGAAAATAAAAGAAAAATCAACTTTAAGTTTGAAATAAAATATTTAAACATAAGTTTTTTCACACATTTTCTACTTTAAATAAAAACACGTTCTGTTTCCCCTTTTTACCATTTGAAACAAAAATATTTTCCAAGAAGGAACCATTATAATTTTGAAGAAGAATGATAAAATTTCTTTTAAAATGGAGAGAAAGAGTGTAAAACACATCCAAAATATTTTTTCACAAACACCTGAAAACATTTCATCATTTCTAACAAGAACCCACACTGCTCAAGAGGTAAACACAACAATCACACAACAAGAGAAATGGGAAAATATCACACAAGAGGATATAACCAACAATTCATCTCAAACATTTTCCACAGACAACTAAGTGTCAATAGACATGGGTTTAACCTAGGAGATCATGAATAATCCAGAACATACTAATACATGTTGACTCATCCCAGAAAGCATGCCTCAATCAATGAAATCAAATCTCTCAATATGGTTGACCACACCCTACTTGGTATAAACTGAGGGGCACTATACCATAGTAATAAAAATAAAATATATCCCCCTATTATGGACCACTATCCAATGTGTAATATAAGGCAGTACAACAATCATTCTCAAAAAAATCACTCACTATGCTAGGTTCCCATGTCAAGATGTAAAGAAGAGGGTGAGACAACTGGTGACAACTGATCATCAAATCACATGAACATATATAATAATAATTCAAACAACATGCATCACCCGAGTCACCCCAAGGATCAATCTCTTTCCATTTGAATATATATCAAAGGAGTCCACACCGAGGATCTCCCATTATTCTCAAGTAAATGGGTCATGAGGATTCCACAATGAGGACATCCCACCCATTAACATAATGGATCACAGGGATTCCATGATGAGGAAGTCCCATCCATTTAATATAAAACAAGGTGAGAGGATTATCCAAAGAGAGTTTTCATGATAAACATCTTCACCAAATTTACAAAGTTCCAAATGGGCCACAAGCATCCCTTTTCAAAGAACCAAAACTAACTTTCCAAAAAAGGTATAAAAAACCATTTTACATTCAAAAAAATTTAGAATAAATTTCATTTAAACACTTTCATCACATTTTCAAACTGAATCCACTTTCATCAAAATTTCCAAACGGGCCACGCATCACCAACACATGCCAAAAACATTTCAAAAGCTAAATAAACATTTCTTTCTAACTCAAATTCACTTGGAAAAACTATTCAATAAATCCAAACCATAATTTCATATTCCACTACACATTTACAAATCTAAAATATTCATTAAATTCCACAAACTACTCACAAAATCCAACCGTCCATTTCATCAAACACTTGGTGTGCAATATTTTACAAAACAATGCCATTCATCACAAAATAAGGGTCAAATCACCACTTTTCACACTAAAAAATTTATCCAAATATCACACATCAATATTTAACACACAAGGAAGGTGTGGAAATAATTAAACCAATTATTCATAAATTAAAAAGGCAAGTGAAAAGGGAAACCTACCTCAATCTTAGGATGCTTCAACAAATCACACCCGAAACCACCTCATGAAGGTCCAAGAAAGAAAGCACAACCACAAGGAAGCTTAAAAACACAAAACCCCCAACATAAATCAAGTAAAAAATGAACCCTAAATCCACTTGAACAAGAAATAAGGATATCTGTAAAGAAAATTGAAGAAGTGTGAAGAGGGAGGAGAAGATAGGAGATTACCTTGATAAATCTTGGACCAAACTTGAAGAAATCACTAGATCCACACAATGGGAGAAGATTGGAGTCTTGGAGATCAAGGGAGGAGGTCCCATAGGGTCTAAAAAATTAGGGGGAGGAAGAATGTGGAAATTTTAGGTTAGATACCAAAGAGGGTAGAAATTAAATTTCAAAATTTTTAAGATATAGGTAGCTCAAACAGCTTGGAAAACCATACGCCAACCATGCGATATGGTTCTTCCTCAAGAAAGAACCTCCCTGAATTCTTATTGAATGGTTTTTATAATCCATGAATAGAACTTGCAACCTCAACTAGAAGAATTCCAAGGCTCACATGGTTTCCTGTAATATGCCACACAATTTCCTTTAACTGTGCACAAACTATGCGCCACCTACTATCAAGCCCCAAAACTCCACATTTTACCAAGAAATCTTAGAACAAACTAAGGTATGACCTCAGGAGAAAAGATAACCAAAATACCACCTAAAAATTGAAACCCATGACACCCAACTCCTGAGAGAAAAACTAAGATCCAAAAATGAATTGGAACCAAGGATGAAAATAAAACCTAGGTGTGACAATTCTCTCCACCATAACGCTTTACACCCCTGAAAAGCCACAAAAATTTTCAGTTGACCAATCAAGTAAAAAGGATTCCCTAAACTAAAATATCCAACCTCTCAAACCGTGAATATATTAACCACCACCTAAGGAAACTCAAACCTATTATCTATAATGATCCAACGATCCAGCTATCCAAAACCACTTCCCGAAATATGATGGAAACCCGAACCACACTACTATAAAATCTCAATGTTTCACCCAAATGGAGAGGTACTAAATATTTAATATGGGAGTCCATAATAAATTTTACATAATTAAAAACCAACTATCTTTGATCATAAATAGAATAAAACACAATGAGACTCGCAGTGAGTCTCCCCACCATTTAGGAACTGACCAGTTTAAATCAACCATCATAGACTAAAATGAGAGATACTAACATGGTATAACCTAGTAAATCCTTAAAAAAAACTAAATTGGAGAACTTTACACTCAAACCAGTATACCCCACCACATGGGTAAAAGTTAAACTGTCTCCATTTTCATATTGGAGACAAAATCTAGGCCAAGGTCCCACACACCCCTGGGATTCGTGAATATGAAACAGCTTCACTCTGCGGCCTATGGTTAGAGATATAATGTTTGAAGAATCTCCTAACTCGTAGTTAGGATATGAATATCCCTGGTTAGAACTCCTTATTTCTACCAAAATAGGGATTCAGAAGATATACTATCACCCTCTTTTAACCAAAACAACAAACAACGGGGGAAAAATACCCACAAAAAACATCTCCACTTAAGATGATAAGAATTAAAAATTTTAAAAGATAAACATGCTTATACTAAAATAGGAGTTCTCAGGATATCCAAAACATATCCTTACATTACAAAAAATAGAATACCACTGGGCACAACTGCCACAACAGAAATAAACACTACAACAGAAAGGGACTTTAAACTGAGCCCAAACAACACTATACTCTTGAGAACTATCTCCACATCACTTTTTTATATCACCCCAATAAAACCTTTTAAAGTGGACTAAGCATCCAAAAGCATGAAAGGAATTTGGTTCACTAAAAAATAATGAATTATTATGATATGGCTTACCGCACTGATGAAATACCTTGATCCTAAACCCAGAAGAAGTTTAAGAAAGATCAAGAGTCCTTTTAATACCACATACAACACCAAAATCTTTAGTACGATTTTACATATATTTACTATAATTACCTTAACAAATTCTAGAGATCGAAGGAATACTATGTGCCTTAGGCACTCCTATTAATACATCTTCCACAAGAACATATTTCCTCACCACATCACAAAACATGCCAGATCAAACAATGAAACCTTAGACTATAGCTCAGGATAAATCCCATACTCAAAATTTCAAGACTTTAAGGAATCTTCTATGGACCACTCTATAGTGTAAGGAACATGATCCAAAAAAATGATAGAATTACTCCAAAACTGATCTATCAACTTTCTCTAAACATAAAATATCAATTTCGTTTCTCACCTTCACTATCTCAGTGAAATACTAATGGATGAACAAATCCTTGAAGAACTCACAAGTGAGATCCTCCCAAGATTTTTTCTGAGATACCAATTTCCCCAACTTCAAAGGTGGTATTTAAAATATAAAGGTAGAAAACTTTACCTTCAATGAATCAGGAAACTCAATGAGGCTAAAGTTTCTTTTTATTTTCTGCATCCACTCTTATGACTCAAGAGGATCCACTTGACCAGAAAAGGGAGGTGGGTTTAAATTTTGAAACTCAAGAAGGAAATCCTTATGTTGATCAACTGGTAATCCTTATAATGGAGAATCACCCATATTTGCACCTTGAATATCCATCAAATCATTATGGGGGTGAACATTAACCAACAAGAAAACCAAGATCTCAATAAAAAATTAATCATCAACAAGAGTTATCAAAATCAAAACACCACACAACATCATTACCAAAACAAATGGAAAACAATCCACACAACCACTGAATATCAAAAATCAAAATTTTCCTCTTGAAAACACCTTTTAAAGAACATAGACTTGGTGGATTTCACACTTACTAATGGTATCTCTTAGAGTCTCTCTCACATGAAAATTCCCACCCCAACCTAGGGACCCATCAATTCATGGAAATCCAAGAATTTATCCACTAATGCCAATCTAGAAACTCATCCACATTTACACACATTCCATGCATGTGAGAACCCATGAGAATAATAAATTCCAAAATAAAACATTCCATTTTCAAATCCATAAAACCTTTTAGAATCCCATTAAACACAAATTCAAAAACCATTTCAAATTCCACACTTCAAACCATTTTATTTCATTCAAAAATATAAATCTAGCAAGTTCCATAAAAAAATATAGTTTATATCACTCAAAAAAATTTCAGTGACTCAAAAAATTCCATTCCATCAAATTAATTTGGTTAAAAACCCATTCATTATAATTCAAAAAAATTCCCAAACCCTCTTTAAGAACAAATTCTAATTTCCAAACAGATTTTTTTTATAAAACTTTAAGTTTTGTTTATAAAAAACCAATATCAATAAACCATTCCTATTTTACCCAAAAAATTACTTACAAAAACTCATTTCCTAAAGATTCCTTTAAAATTATTCTGAAAAATCATTTTCCCATATTTCCAAAACAAAACCATTTCAATTTTAAAATCTAGTTCCCACAATCCAAAACAAGGGTTTTCAAAAACAATTTTCCGAATCAAGGAAGATCCAAACTAGATCACATGGGAAAAAATAGTGTCGATGGGTGACTTGGATATATGGTTGGTGACTATATTACAAACACACCACCATCACAATGATTCTTCTAAGACCATTTCCTCAGTTCCACATGGATTTCTAGGACCTTCAATCTCACTGAGACCATTATCCCAACCCCCTTTTCATTTCCAAAACACAAAACAACCCATAAAAACCAAAGAAACAAAAAAACCTGAATTCCCTTGGAAACTCAAGGTTTGATCCATAATCTGTTAGCCAAGAACTACCCTATAAATGCAACCCAAGTTATGATAGTCATAATACAACTACCTTGACATACCTAATAACATAGGGAACTCTAAGATCTAGGTACTATACCAAACCAGCCTTCTCTAATACCATTTTGTCACGAACCAACCCAGGCCGACCCCAAATTGGTCACCTGAGCTAATACAGGACATGCCTAAAGGGCGTTCCCAATCCCCATAGGCTAGAAACAAGTGTTGGGAATAAAAAGAAAACCCATGGAATGATTTTTCCAAATAATAAATAAATAAACTGAAAAACATAATGAGAAACAGAGAAGCCCAATACATATATAAATAACCAACTGAACATATTTTACCAAAAATTTAGAAATAAAAAAACTATACAACAAAAACAAATTGAACCTGACAACAAAAATATCTCCACATGACCCCAAGGGTCACTCTTCAATACCAAAACCAACCATCTCCCATGGAAATCGAAACCAATTTGAGACCTGCACCTCTAGATAAAAATAATAAATAATTAGAGGTGTGAGTATTAAAACTCAGTAGGCATGCCTACAAAAATATGTTCCTAATAAAATTTCTTTTAAATAAAAGAAACTTAAAATTTAAGTTTTAAATACAATATATATAAGTAATCTTTTTCACACATTTTTCAATTTAAATCATAACATGGTCCATTGAACCTTTTTACCATTTGAAACCACATTCTTTTCCAAGAAGGCACCATCATCATTTTGAAGAATAATGATAACATTTATTTTAAAATGGGGAGAAAGAGTGTAAAAAACTTCCAAAACCCTTTTCTGTAAACACTTGAAAACATTTCATCAATTCTAATAAGAAGCCACACTAATCAAGAGGTAAGCACAATAATCATACAACATGGGAAATGTGAAAATATCACATAGTAGGATCTAACCAACAATGCATCACAAACATTAACCATAGAAAACTAAGTGTCAATAGAAATGGGTGTAACCTAGGAGCTTGTGAATAATCTATAACATTCTAATACATGTTGAATTATCCTAGAAAGCATGCCTCACTCGATGGAATCAAATCGCCCAATATGTTCCACCACACTCTACCTGGTATAGATTGAGGGGAACTATCCCAAAGAAATAAAAAAATATATCCCCCTGCTATGGGCCACTATCCAGAGCATAATCTAAGCTAGTGAAATAATCTCTCTTAGAAAATTTGCTCACTATGAAAGGTTACCATGTTAATATGTAAAGAAGATGGTGATCCAACTAATGCCAACCGAGCATCAAATCACATGCACATATATAATAATAATTCAAACAATAGGCATCACTTGAGTCACCACAAGGAACAATATCTTCCCATATATATATATATATATATATATATCAAAGGAGTCCACACCAAGGATCTCCCATTCTGCTCAAGTAAATGGGTCACAAGGATTCCACAGTAAGGAAATCAAACCCATTCACATAATGGATCATGAGGATTCCACTGTGAGGACATCCAATCCATTTAATATAATACAAGTGGATAGGATTATCTAAATAGAGTTTTCATGATAAAAATTTTCACTAAATTTTAAAAGTTCCAAACATGCCTCAAGCATCCTTTTTCAAAGAACCAAAACTAAATTTAAAAAAATTAAAAAAAAATTCCATTCACAAAAATTTAGAAAAAATTTCATTTAAACACTTAAATCACATTTTTGAACCGAAGCCACTTTCATAAAAATATCCAAACAGGACACGCATCACCAACACATGCTAAAAAATTTTCAAAAGCCAAATACACATTTCTTTCCAACTCAAAGACACTCGGAAAACCCATTCAATAAATACAAACCAAATTTTCATATACCAATACACATTTAAAAATCCAAACCATAATTTACATTTCAAAAATTACTCACAAAATCCAACCGAGTACTTCATCGAACACTTGGTATGCAATATTTAACAAAAAAATGTCATTCATCATCAAATAAGGGATAAATCTCCACTTTTCACACCAAAAAAATTATCCAAATATCACAAATAAATATTTAACACATAAGGAAGGTGATAAAATAATCAATTCAATGATTCTTAAATTAAAAAGGCAAGTGAAAAGGGTAACCTACCTCAATCTTATGACACTTAAACAATGCACACTTGGAACCACCTCATGAAGGTCAAAGCAAGAAATCACAACCAAAAATAACCTTAAATACAAAAAACCCAAAACATAAATTAAGGGAAACATGAAACCTATATCCTATTGACTAAATAATAATGATATATCTAGATAAAATGGATGGAGAGTGAAGAGAGAGGATAAGAGAGGAGATTACCTTGATAAATCTATCCCCAAACATGAATAAATCACTAGATCCACACCATAGGATAGTATTGGAGGCTTTTATAATAAGTTAGGAGGATACTTAGGGTTGTAAAAACTATGTTAGTAAGAATGGGGTGATTTGGGATTAAATACCAAAGATGTTAGAAATGAAATTTCAAAATTTTTAAGATCTGGGCAGCTTGTATGGTTTGGCCGCATATTTTGTTAAATTGTGCGCCAATCGTGAGAGATGGTTCTGCCTTGAGATAGAACCACATTGCATGATTAAATAATATTTTTTCTAATCCTTACACCCTCAACCAAAATAATTCCAAGGCCAACACATTTTCCTAGAGCATACCACATGATTTCCTCTAACTGTACACAAACTGTGCACCACCTACTGTTAAGCCTAAAAACCTAAATTTTCACCAGGAAATCCTATAATAAACTAAGGTATGACCTTAGGACCAATGATAACAAAAATATTAACTCAAAATTCAAACCTATCACACCCAAATCCCAAAATAAAAACCAATATCCAAAAATGAACAGGAACCAAGGATGAAAATAAAACCTGAGTGTGACACAAAGCCTCAACTTTGTGTGTAATAATAAAGAAGAGATAAAAAACACAATATTTAAAAGTTTTGACTAAAAGGACTACCTATATCAATGTTATTTAGATACCCCAACATGTATTTATCACTATTACTCTAAGTTAATACAACTGGTTAGACACCCTAGTTACAATCTCTCTACAATTGGTTAGAGACCCAAATTGCTCTTCTCCTATGATTGGTTAGAAACCCAAATAAAAAGCCACAAGTAGATAGTTAGACACCCTATATGAAAGAATCCTATTATTTTTTGATCTGTATATAGAAATATCTTCTTATTAGATAGTCTTCCTCCAAAAAAAAAAATCCAAACACCCCTTCTTTTTTTACTTCCTCAAGAACTTCAGCAAAGATGGTCCTGAGAATCCTTCAAGATGTTCAGAAACAACCACTAAGGATCAACTTTATTGGTCTAACCCATATTCTCTCTTCGATAAAACAATGTATCAGGATCTCGATTTTATTATTTCACAAAGGATTCAAGGTGTAAATATTTCTCCCATCTATTCATCATCAACTTCATGCAAACATTTATCCAAAATAAACAATAATTTTTCAATGATAATATCTCATTATTTCATGATTTAAAATAAATAATTTATTTCTCATTTTAAATAATTTATATTTTCTAATAATAAAACATTTATTATTACTATTTAAATATGAATACCCATTGGTAGTTTTTTTTAAAAAGGTTGAGGTTCAATCCCCTTTATTGAACATAAAAAATATGGATCCTCTTTTAAGATTGGGAAAGATGGAAACCATTAGAAAAAGGGAAAAATTACTAAAAAATAAAATAAAAAAGGTCAAAATTATCCCACAAGTTCAAAATAAACAAACATACAAGCATGCACCATAAAGACTCATCACCCCCTCATTAGACAACACAATAGTGAGATCAATAAAAATAATTAATCACTCCCTCTGTCAAGAAGTTTCACCATGCTTCCAACACAATGTGGAAGAGCACATCTCCAACAAACATAGAAATGTGGAGGAGAGCTATATGAAAGGTTCCAGCACACCCTTTCCTCTTTCTATCTTCCCACCCTTCCCATTGGTAGTTTGGTATTCATATTTTTGTTATATTGAATACCCCATATTTTTTTGGGTATTTATTCATTCATTTTGTACCTCATTTGGAATACCTGAGTGATACTATGGGTATTTATTCTTCATGCAGTGTGTTACCATGGATTAATAAAATATTCATGCATGCATGGAATTCATTTTGAATACCTGACGTTATTAGGTTTTCTTTATTATTTCTCATGACATTAAACTCACATGTTCACATGGATTATTTATTTAGAATACCTGAAACTCATCATTAATTCTATAAATCTCAAGCCTTCTCCATTATTCACATGGAATTATCAGTTTCATGAATACTTAAGGATTCTAATTAAATCAAATGACCTTATCACTTTCACCCAAGATAATCAAGTTCTCTGTTTCTTCACATGGTATAAGTAAATTTTTGTGTCTTCTCAAATGAAAATGAAAATCACAATTTCTTCATTCAATGAATATTCATTCAAGTGAAAATATATAAATATTTCATTTAGATCATACATAATAATTAAATTTAGAGTTTAGCTTTATCTTTAAACTTATATTTATCCAGTGAAAAAACACTCAATTTATCTATGTACGATGCATTAATATTATATGAAACATGTATTATAGACTCTTCTTGATCATAGGAGGTTGACATGGTCTTCTTAAATGTGTAAGTTGCCTTCAGTTCAAAGGTTGTTCCTTGGTATGTTTTCTATGGATCATCAATGGTGGATATACCATACTACAAAACCCTTGAAAGGGTTAGAGGAAGAAGACACACACCCGCCTTGATTAGAAGGTATAGATCAAAGAGATTGGATAACCCATGAAATATGCACACCTTTTATAAAATGTGGAAACAATACCCCACATCACCCATGTTCCACAACACTTTCCTTCTCCTAAAGGCACTTCCTTTTATTACAACCCTTACCAGAATTTGGTTGAGTTGGAAGTGGGGTTCAATACCAGAAACACCTTCACAAACCCACCTCATGGGAACACCGACCCACTCCTATGATCATTATCACTTGGGTGATCCTACATGCCTTCATGCGGATGACCCACTATTCTCATGCACTCCCTTTGGGACCCATTATACTCATTTCATACTGCTCCTTTCTAGAAATAGACCAACCTTTATACCAAATTTTGTAGTGGATCACACAAGGTACCTAAGTCTAGCATATATAGTTGGCCACATTTTAGTAAGGATAATAAAGAGTTTATCAAAAGATCAATTCCATGCCAAAATAAAAACCACCAATGCCAATCCATAATCTCAGTGCTTCCAATTTTCCTTTTAATATTCCTCATAAAAGATAATATTTTTCATCATATTCTCTAATTCTTTATGAAAATAAATATTTTTGTGGAAACATTCAAATCATCTTCTTCATCCTCTTCTTCAATATGTTTTAAACATCATGAAAACTTCTTCACACATGTATTTTCCATTAAATATCCTCACATAAATCATCACATTTAAACATGTATAATTTATCAATCATGAAATATAGTGCCATCAATTGAATATATAAAAATTATCCAAGCATAACCACCCACATATAAACCCATTGAAAACACATTCAACACTTAGTCTCAACAGTAATCTCCCAAGGAGCATTGAAGGGTCTTGGGTGTAAATTTTCAATATGTTTTTTAAAATAAAAATGAAAATAGTGGGTTTGAAAAAAACTTTAGAAATAAAATGACTTAATTAAAAAGTTTAATAGTTAAAAATGTAAGTGAGTTTTTAAAATTATCATATAATGAGGTCACTTGAAGTTCACTACACATATTGGTTAGTTCATTGTTCTAAAAATTACACATGGATTAATGAAATCTTTTGGCTAAGGGTAATTAAGATCTCAATTATCCTATTTCCTTTTAAAATGATGCAAAAATAACCAAAACTTGACACAAAAATCAGGTTTTAAAGGTTTGGAAGGTTGAGTGGCTCCTTGTTATTCTCATTTTGATTTAGTTTTGATAATTACTTAAACCTATCAATATTTGTTTTCTAATAAATTTGGTAAGTGTTTCATATTTAGTACATCAAAGTATTTATTTTATATTTTAAGAGATAGAGATCAGATTATCATGAAGTTTATTCCAATGGAAATATATGAATATTATATTCATTTAATATATTTATGTCAAAATATAATTTGATTGTTTTTATGGTGAAAAAATTCACCGAAGCTGTAACAAGTTGTTCAAGTGATATTATAGTTTTTAGCTTAAAGTCAATTTGGAATTATGATTATATATCAAGACATATTGAATAGATTTTATGGAGGATTATACCCTTGGATAGATAATGGAATTATCTAAACATCATTAGTTTATGTGGAAGTCTGAAAAGGTTTTTTTGATACTCTAAAAAATCAACAAAGTTTCTAAAGCATTTTTTCAACTGTACAATGAATAGATTTGAAAACCTATAGTATTTATTTTTCTTACAGTTCTAAATATTTTGGAATCTCTCATAACATGGGGATATGTAAGGATAATAAGTTTATCTTGATTTAATCAGTTTACATCAAATGCTAAAAAAGTATTTTGGATGGTCAATAAATTCACCGAAAATTGGGAATGCAGTTTTCCATCTATAGTTTTCCAGAATGTTTTTGCTTCAGTTTTTCAAAGATATCATGAGATTTTGAAGTTTGATTAATTCTCTTCTTGAACTATTGGAAAGATATTGAAATTTACTAAAAATAATTCTTGCAGTTTTAAGGTTGAATATGATGATAAATGGATCAAAAATTTTAGTGAAGTATGAAGTTAAGTTGTTTATATTTTCTGGAAACACTGTTCATATCCTAAATTGATAAACGTAATGTAAGGAATCAACCCTATGCTATGATGAACAATTCGTGTGTGGATTAGAAACCCTACGTTGGATTCTGGAATTATTGTTTGCAACCCTATGTTCAGGAAGGATGAACATATGGATCATCATCCCTATGTTACATGCAGTGAAAGTATGGATAAGGAACCATACGTTGGAATAAGACCTATGCTAAGAAAAGGAACCATACATTACATAGTTGAAACCTACATTTGATATTTTGTAATTACATGAATGAACTCTACGCTTGAATTTGTAACAACGCTCTTTTAAATCCATGATATTTTACACTATTTCTGCAATGTTCTTCTTAGTATTAAATTTCATTATAAATCTATTTTACGACCGATTAAAAGGCTCGCATGGAATGGATTAAATCATTACTATTTATAAGTGACATTGTGAATCTCTTTGAATGATTTGATTTCAAATATTAATGATTTATTGTGCAGATATTTTTTAGGAACTATTTCGAATTTATTGAAAGTGGTTTGAATAGATTTAAACAGGATTTTTAAATTGTTCAACAATTTTATTATTATGAAGATATTATTGGAGCAGTCATTCACATTATTTTGAATGAATTTATTAGATATTTATTCTATAGGAATAAAGATTCAATGGTGCTATGAAATTATTGGGAATATTTATGAAGGCTATTAATTCTATTTATTTTGAGTATCCTATGGAAGAGAAATACTATTACAAATGCTGAATATTTATTCTCTATATATCTCTCTCTTTGGAAGGAAAATAATATACACAACTAAGAAAATTAGAGATGTGAATACTCTGTTAAAAATAATCTGTTGAAAATATTCATATTAAGGATTGATGGTTTTGAAGAGAGAATTGAAATTATTTTTTTTCATTCTTATTCTCTCATGGTGTAAAGAAGACAAAATCCTACACAAACATTGCTTGATCTTTTTGATTCTATTTAAAGATGAAGTATCTTATTCTTCATTAAAGATTATTTTACTACTGCTATTGTGCTATATTGAAGATCATCTACATATGTCAGTTGCTGCTGCAACTATGATATAAACATATTTCACAACAAACTTCGTCTCATTTACTTTATTTTTGAGTATCGTCTTCTCAGACTCAGTCATGGTGGAGTGTTAGCTTCTCAGAATTAGAAGTGGATTTTTAGGTTCCTTATAAAAGAAACACAAGGCCCTGTAAAATCCTTGTAAGGTGTCAACTACCGGTAATTAGTTGGGAAGGTCTTGTGATAAGAGTACCTACTAGTGAAAATCACCAAGCTCCTAGAGTAGAGTGTTGGTGGAGTGGAATAGGGGATTTCTGTGCCCCGAACCACTATACATCCTTGTGTTCTTTTCCTTTATTTATTTCCATTGCTCGCTCGACAATTAGAGAGAAGTAAAGGATCACTTCATTTCAAGAGGGACGTTTTAATATTTTCAATATTTTAAAAGGACACAATTCACCCCCCTCTTGTTTCTTTTTCATAGACATCCGGACCTAAAAATTGTTATCAGATGAAGGCCTCTACTGATTTCTATTGGCTCTAATAAGCCTGAGTTAAATATTCAGATGAAGAAAAATATCAATGGAAAATTTCAGAGAAGGTATGTCGATGATTCATGCTTTTTATTTTAATGGTGATAATTATGGATGTTGGAAAGCTTTCATGAATATATATTTGAAAAATATTTGTTTTAAAGTTTATATGAAGACTTAAAAACCTTATGAAATCCCTATAGAACCAAAAAAGTGGGACACTGATAAGGAATATGAATATGATATTAATTCAAAATCCATGAATACAATTATATGCGGCCTTGGTCATGATGGATTTAACCATGTGTCTCAATGTGATACTACCTATGAGATGTGGTAGACTATTGCGGTTGCATATAAAGGAATTGAAAATGTCATAAAACTAAGGTAAAATACTACAAAAATTAATTTTGACACATTCAGGATGCAGGAATATGAGAGCATCACTCAGATGAATGGAAGGTTAACAAAAGCTATTAATGATGTTGTAGCCTTGGGAACTCCAATTCCAAAACCAGATTAGGAATTAAAGGTACTTAGTGTTTTAAACTCTAATTGGAATGGAATTTCAATTTATATTTGACAATACACACCAGTTAAAGAATTAAAGATGAAATAATTGATTGGAACCTTGATGATGTACGAAGCAAAGATGAAAGCAGAAGCTGAAAATCATATTTCTATCAAAAAATAAACAGCTACACTTAATGTTTTGATGGATGGATTTTATGATTTAGATTATATCCATTTGGATTCAAATGATGAGCTTCCACATCTTGTTAATTTTTTTGGAAATATGTATAAAAGGAGAAAGAAGAAATTGAAGCTGAATAAAGAGAAAGAAGTTAGATGCTATGAATGTAAAAAGAAAGCCCATTTAAGACCCGATTTTCCTTTTCTAAAAGCTCAAAAGAAATCTGAATACAAATTAAAAGAAAATAAATTCATGAAGTATACTAGAAATTCATATAAATATTCAAACAATGAATCTAATACAGACTCAGAAGCTAAGAAAGAAAATAAAAAGGTTAATTTATGTCTTATGTCTCATGCTGATGAGGTAAAATCTTCTTACTCTAAAATTTCTAATTCTGAAATTTTTTCTTATGATGGACTTAATAATATTTGTTTTATGCTTCAAGATAAATTTTATTCCTTAAATAAAGAGTAGAAAAATCTTATAAAATATTATGATTCTATTTCAATTGATAATGAAAGTTTGTCAACACAGATTGCTGATTTAAGATCAAATTCTTCCAAAATTTCTTGTGATATTCATGAAACTAAAATTAAAGAATTGTTGGATGAAGTTGATAATTTAAATAAATATTCAAGTATTATTATTAAGGGGGAGAATTATTTGAATCAAATTATTCGTAAAAATAAAATTCACAAAGGAAAACTCGACATCGGTAGTAATGGAGAAAATTCAAAATTATATAAGTATTATTTTGTTCCTGGTTTAAACAATAAAAATATGTCAACTATTAAATGTTTTTATTGTAGTATTAATGGACGTTATGTTAATGACTTTTATTTTAAAAAACCTCAATTTTGTGGTGTCAATCATGTTCATTATTGAAAAGTATTATCTAGATTTAATTATAAAATTGTTGATCAAGATAAATACATTTAGTTACCCAAATCATTAATTGCTAACACTGTCAGACCCAAAAGTATATGGGTACCAAAAGGAACTTGTATTTGATATATTGTAGGTATGTGCCACTAAACTTCATAGATATATCATCAAGTGGATTCTTGAAAATTATGAGAATTTATTATACCCTTGTTTCTTATTCTATTAAATAGAAACTTCATTAGAACTGGAACAGTTAATCTAGGAAGTATTTTATTTTAATATTCAATTTAAATTCACAAACAGTTTTATATAGAGGGATAAATTTTTTATTAATGTTTTATCTTTTATTCTTCTATATTTAATTATTATTCTTATGCTTAAAAAAATTAAATCTTTTTACACTACTATTTTATCAAATTAATTAATTTGTTGATTTATTTTATTAATCAATGACCATCAAACTTTCTATTAATATTTTATGTAAATGGTTATCTTATGTGTACGCATGTATTTAATGTTTGACTATTTAAATAAATTTCATATGCTAAATTAATCTCTTTCTGTTTGTGATATATTGTTTTATTATTAGATTAAAATGTTTTGGTCATTTATGACATACATAATCTTTAAATTAAATTCATTGTTTTTTTAAAAAATTAAATTATTTGAAAATATTTTAATTAAATTCTTTGAAAATCCTTGATTTTTTTAATTTAAAATATATTTTATTTAAATTCCTTAAAAATAATTTATTTAAATTTGTTGAATATCATAAATATTTATTCTTATTCTCAGGGGGAGTTATTTTAAATATTTAGCATGTTTTTATATATTTCATTATTTTGGAATGAATTAAATTGTTTAATACATTCATTGCAAACCCTTGTCATTCATTTAATAATTATATATATATTTTTATGGCTCCTTGATTATCTCTTTTTATCTTTTTGAAGAAGCATGAATTTAAGGGGAGTTTATATTACTGTATTTATTTAGAACATATTTTTAAATAACTCATCTTTTTAGTTTTTTATTAAAAAAATTAATGAAAATATATTTCAAATTCTAAATATTTTCAAATTTTTAAATTTTAAATATTTTGATTTATTTATTTTTTTCAAATTTTAAATTCTTAAAAAATATTTTTCAAATTTTAAATACTTAAAAAATTATTTTTCAAATTTTAAATATGTAAAATATTATTATTCAAATTTTAAAACTTATTTTTTTAATTTTAAATTCTTTAAAAAAAGGTAAATATATCATATTATTTAATTTACTCAAAGATCATATCTTTTTTATCCTTACAAAAAGGGTGAGAAAAAGTTGGTAGTGAGTTTGGGTTTTGTAATTTTCAAAAAGGGGGAGATTGTTGAATGGATCCTTGTCATTATCATTTTGATTTAGTTTTGATAATTACTTCAACCTATCAATATTTGTTTTCTAATTAATTTTTTAAGTGTCTCAGATTTAGTACTTCAAAGTATTTATTTTATATATGAAGAGATAGAGATAGGATTCTTACAGAGTTTATTCCATTGGAAAGATATGAATATTATATTCATTTAATCTATTTATGTCAAAATCCAATTAAATTGTTTCGATAGTGAAAAAATTCACCGAAGCTGTTACAAGCTATTCAAGTGATATTATAGTTTTCAGCTTAAAGTCAATTTGGAATTATGATTATATCTCAATCCATATTTAATGGATTTTCAAGTGAATTATACCATTGGATATATAATAGAATTATCTAAACATAATTATTTTATGTGGAAGTCTGAAAAGGATGTTTTGATACTCTAAAAAATCACTGAAGTTTCTAAATCAATTTTTCAACTATAGAGTGAACAGATTTGAAAACCTATAGTATTTATTTTGATGAAATTTCTAAAAATTTTAGAATCACTTGTAACATGGGATGATGGAAATAAAATATGTTTATATTTATTTCATCAGTTTACATCAAAGGCTAAAAAAGTCTTTTGGATGGTCAAAAAATTCACCAAAGATTGGGAATGAAGTTTTCCAGCTACATTTTTCCAGAATGTTATTTCTTTAGTTTTTCAAAGATATAGGTATATTTTTAAGTTGGATTGATTCTATTCTTGAACCATTGGAAAGATATTGAGATTTACTAAAAATAATTCTTGTGGGAATAAGGTTTAATCTGATGATAAAGGGGTCCAAAAATTCAGTGAAGTATGAAGATAAGTTGTTTATATTTTCTAGAAACACTGTTCATACCCTAAGTTGATAAACGTAACCTAAAGAATCAACCCTATTCTATGCTGAACAATTAGTGTATGGATCATAAACCCTACGTTGGAGTTTGGAATTACAGTTTTCAACCCTATGTTTGGGAAGGATGAACATATGGATCATCATCCCTATGTTATGTGCAGTGAAAGTATGGATAAGGAACCACACATTGGAAGGAACCCTACGTTAAGAAAAGGAACCATACATTTCATAGTTTAACCCTACGGTTGATATTTTTTTCATCACATGAAGGAACCCTACATTTGACTTTTCAACAACATTTTTTTAAATCCATGATATTTTACGCTATTTATGAAATGGCCTTCTTAGTATTAAATATTATTATAAAGCTGTTTTATGATCGATTCAAAGGCTCACATGGAACAGATTAAATCATTGCTATTTATAAGGGACATTATGAAACTCTTTGAATGATTTGATTTGAAATATTCTTGATTTATTGTGCTGCTATTTTTTAGGAACTATTTTGACTTTATTTAAAGTGGTCTGAATGGATTTAAACAGGAGTTTTAAATGTTTCAATGATTCTATTTTTATGGATATATTATTGGAGTAGTTATTCAAATTATTTTGAATGAATTCATCAAATATTTATTCTATAGTAATAAAGAAGAAACGATGCTACAATATTCTTAGGAATATTTATAAAGGCTATTAATTCTATTTATTTTGAGTATCCTAATGAAGAGGAATACTGCTACAGATGGTGGATATTTATTCTCTCTATATATATCTCTTTGGAAGGAAAATAATATACACAATGAAGAAAATAGGAGACATTAATACTCTATTAAAAATAAACTATTGAAAATATTCATATTAAAAATCGAAAATTTTGAAGAGAGAATTCTAATTATTTTGTTCATTCTTATTCTCTCACGGTGTAAATAAGACGGAATTCTACAAAAACATCATTTGATCTTTTTACTACTATTTAAAGATGAAGAAGCCTGCTCGATATTGAAGATTATTTTTCTACTACTACTATGCTATATTGAAGATCATCTACATTTATCAGTTGCAGCTGTAACTATGAGCTAAACCTATTTCACAAAAAATTTCATCTCATCTATTTTCTTTTTGAGAATTGGCTGCTCAGACACAGTCGTGGTGGAGTGTCAGCTTCTCGGACTAAGCTTTGGATTTTTCGGTTCCCTATAAAAGAACTATAATGCCCTGTAAAATCCTTGTAAGGTATCAACTGCAGTAATCAGTTGTGGATGGTCTTGTGATAAGAGGAACTCCTAGTGAAAATCACCAAGCTTGTGGATTAGAGAGTTGGTGGAGTGGACTAGGATATTTCTTTTCCCCTAACCACTATACATCCTTGTGTTATTTTCCTTTATTTATTTACACTTCTCACTTGACAATAAGAGTTAAGGAAATAATTGATTCATTTCAAGAGGGATGTTTTAATACTGTCAAGATTTTTTAAAGTACACAATTCTCCCCCTCTATGAATTCATACTGAGATCTTAGTTTGTGTGAGTGAAAAATGATATTTTTGTTGTCCAATTGGAATAACCCAAGATTCCCACTTGAAATCCAAACCCAACCAGTATTGAAATGAAAAGTGTTTCACTTCATCATACCAAAAAAATGCATTAAAAAGATAAGTATATTAAGATAAAACTTAAATGAAATGTTTCACACATAAATTACACCAAATCAGTAAAATTACATGTGTTAGAACTCCCTATCCAAGTGCATGTAGCTCCCTCAAAATGATTCCCACCATTTAGATTTCCATTGAGAGAATGAGGATGCCCTGGTGAAACTTTTACTTCATCCATGATATCCATATGTGGATAGGGAACTCTAGAACTTCTAGGGTGAATATAAGAATCCTTTTTTCCTCCAAAATGGCTGAGATTTACCCCTTAGTTGAACTTACAAATGGAGTTCCCAAGGATCCAATTTATAGGAAATGTGGAAGGTGGTTTTGAGCACCTTGAATTTTGAAAACCACATGGATCATGGGATTTGAATAATAGATAGTATTATATCACTTTTTAAAAAACTAAAAAGTCGCCCCCACATTTTGACTATCTTTATTGAAATTTTACATCAAATAGAGTCATACATCCTGATGTATTTCCAAATTACAAAAGTGACATTGAGACTGTGAATAATGGATATTCTCTCCAATGATAACATATTTTGGGCCTATTAATGAATGGATTGGGCTATGTGGTCTTATATATAATTTTATCCCATGTGGTTAGATAAAAATATTCCCTAAAGAGATGATCAAACTCCATACAAGTGAAATTCATCTCGTCATGGGCCCGTGTCACCAGAATCTACTATTTCACGATTGATCTCTATAAAAGACTATCCTTTAAGACCACCATCTAATCCGGAAGTGTCCTCATAAGAAGAAAACACACGTGACTGCCTCAATCCAATCATTATCCACCCAGGGGTCTATCTCAACCTGATACCTTAGAGGTAAATTCCTCTATAAATCATACAGAACACTCATCCTGCACGCATCCTTGGCTTGAAATACTATCACAACCTGCTGTATAATGGGTGGTGGATTAACTGAAATACCACCTGAAGATACCAAATCCTGTGTAGTGCCTTGAAATAATGCCTCAACACTTAGAGGATCATCCCCATGACCTGGACATAGAATCCTATATGGATTTCATTGTGGTGGCATCTTGAAATATAATCAAGATGCACCATAGTCAAAGTGTATATTTGGGGTACTGACTCAAGAAGTATATGGAATCCAAAACCTAACCCTATATGATGCATGTATCAAAATTTAACTATGACTAAGGCCTAAATGTACTCGTTTATTTAGTAGGTTATCAAAGTCCTAGTGAATGGATACATTGAATGTCACAACCACACTGGAGTCCCTGGCCTGAAAGATAAAATCGAGATGCTACTACAAAACTAGCCTTTAATAGCGCCAAAATATAGCAGCGCTAGAAAAATGCACTGAGAAATTACATCTTTATCAGTGCTAAATGAAAGTACTGATAAAGGATACCCTTTATCAGAACCTTTTATTTAGCACCGATATAAGGTCTACTATATTAGTGCTTTATTTTAGCACTGATAAATATGTTTTTTATCATATCTTTCAGAGCGCTGATAAATATCAATATATATCAGTTCTTTTTTAGCACTGATAAACATCACTTTTACCAGTTGTTACCAATTTAACACTGATAAAAGGGATATTTATCAATGATTTTATAAAAGTGCTGTTAAAAGTGTTGCCGATCTATTTTAAAAACCCTAACCCACACTTAGTCATCATGATTCTCAAGGTCTCACATAACTCCTCTACGACCGACATGACTACACTATGATCCATCAGACGAATCAAGAATAGAATCCAAGGTATGTTATTTTCTACTTTTCCTATATTTTTGTTTTATATTTTGGGTTATGGGTTTTTTATTTTTTTCAAAATTATGAACCCTACATCTCATCTCCTCACCGCTTTGGGTGTGACACCTCTAGAGGACCAACCAAATTACTTTATTGAGATATAATCATTAACAATAATGCATTTTGAGATGAATTACCATAAATAGTCATTTATATTGTGTATAAAAAATATGATGGATTTCCATGTATTTTCTCCATGGCCATGAATGACTCAAATAATATTTTTATGGGTTTCTTAATGGCCTTGAAGAAGACCCCTTTTTCTTACCTTTTGTAATTTCTTTACCGAGGGCTATCTATAAAATTTTTATTATAGCCACTATCCTTAAACTCATTTATCCTCCATATATTCCACTCATTTACATAAGGAATTAAATTTTATATAGTCTATTGGATTCCTAAAGAATGTGTTTCCCTATATTATGTAAACCACCTCTTTATAATATTTGATCAAGGATGACCCCATCGTAAGTGATCCTTTATGTGGTCTACGAAAATATCAATCTAGTCTCTTATACATAGAGTTATAAAAATATTTATAAATTATTGATTAATACTTTATCTTCTAGGGTCTCCCACCTTATATGATCTTAATCCCTATGCATTGATGGATCAAAAGACCTTTCAGACACTTTATTTAATTGGTTAAAACCCCTATAAGCATATTTTGTTAATGCCTCCTCTAAAGAAACTTTAATTGGATGGGTATTACTTAGTTATGAAGAACCAACTAACATTTTACATTTGATCACATGAATATTAATAAATATTTTATAACATTATGAGTGTTCTTATTTGTAACATTAATGTTATAATGTCTTTAGAATATCTGTCACATAGAAACATTATATGAGATACCCAATATAATGTGATCCATGAAATGTAATGGAAATATTCATAAATATATTTCCAGTTATCTAGATTTCATTTTTATGATTGGACAAAAATGATATTTGACTATTAGGTGTTGGATGCTTATAGGTACAAGACAATTATTCTCATGAATTTTAAACCTTGTAATCCTCAAGAATGGGGTTATGAGGACTGACCCTGAAATAGGAATTCCCCTTATTATATGTGTCATTATGTATTTCTAACTATATATGTGTATTTAAATATATATTGGATTTTATTAATGATTTATATTATAATAAACATAAATTTAAATTTTCATGTAAATAGTGGAAACATATTTTCAAGGCGTGTTAAGATATATTGGGTTATTCATAAGTTATATAACATTAATTGACTAATTCTAAAAATAATTTTTTTTCTTTGATGTTATGTAATATGACATCTCTACCATTTTTTTGAAATTGAACCATATGATTAAATCCATAACCCCTGTAGTTCATTGACGAGTTCACATCAGAAAGTCAAATAAAGATAAATCAATAATATAGGTAAATAAAAAAATTATGAAACATTTATTATGAGATATAATTATAAATGGATTTCATTGAATAATAATATTTTATATGAGTTGGTTATCATTGCGACATTATCTTATTTCTATATGGGTGTCTTAATGTATTTATTGATTTCAAGCATAGAATTTAGGAAATTTATACTAATCAAAATGAGAAATTTTCCTTTATGGTCACACAATAACTCTATCCCCAATAAAAAAAAAATATTTTAAATATAATATAAAGAATAAACATTATTCTATATTTTTATAGGAAAACCATAAACTAGAATTAATAAAAAATAACGTAGATAGAATGAAATAAAACCATAAATCTAGAGTTTAAAACTAATTATTAGGATGTTCACAGAGTTTGATGACTTGGATAAATTTGTTTTTTTGGTCCAGAGGCCTCATATGCACTCCTCATCCTTGGTTTAAATTTATTTTTTGGATTTTGAGCCAGTTGTTTTTTCTTGAGATGTTCCTTTTTGTTGTGTTTTGGATTGATTATGAACCTGATTTTATAATTTTTGTGTTATTCAGAATATGCCGCCCAGAAAGGTACATGAAGTTTCTAGTGGGTCTTGACCTATTTATGGTTCTTCTTAGTTACTTCCCATATTCTGTGGAAATAAAGGTTTTTAGAGGTGATGAAGTGTCTTGAGGAAGTTGATCATGTATTTAGAGTGTTTGGAACTCCCAAAGCTGTTAGATGTCATTCTATTATGGGTTTTCTTGGGGTTTCAGATTTAGAATAATGGAAGTTATATTCCCCATCAACGATGCAATTTGGGATGACATGGGTATATTTTAACTCCCTATTTGTATGCTGGTTTATACCTAAGGAGGTGAAGAATAAGAAAAAGGAAGGTCTCATAAGTGTTTGACAAGGTCAACGAGCAGTGAATAATTATGCTGAACACTTCAAAGACCTGGTTTCTTTTTTTTTCTAGAGGCTGTGTCGCAGGATCTGTTGAAAGATTCTCTTTTCATTGGGGGTCTTAATCTAGAGATCAAGGAGTGATTCATCTTCTCCAAGGATATCCATTTTGAGAATTTGGTGGAGGAAGCATTTTTGGTTGAGTTGTTGTGAAAGAAGCATAAACACATTGGCTTAGTTTTTTTCTTCTATGTTGGGGTGATTTTTCCTACAGTTAGTATTGTTTTTGAATTTATGTAAAAAATTTTATTTATCTAATTGTATAAAATAATGTTCGAAATGTTTATAATATAGTGTTTTTATGTTATTTTTGTTTTAAATTTCATTTAATTTAAATTCTGTATTGTGACTTATTTTTATTGATATGTGGTGTGTTTTTGGTGCTGCACTGTATTGTGCTATAACAACACACTGAAATATATCCCTTTATAAATTCTTATAAAAGTGATGATAAAGGATACCATTAGCGGTGCTAAAAGAGTGTTGATAAATGGGACCTTATCAGTTCTTCTAAAAGAGAAGATAAAGGTCCTATTTATCAGTTCTTTTTCTAGCACTAATAAATGTACCCTTTATCAGTTCTATTTGAGAACTGATAAAAGGCATGGGCTTTTAACACTTCTCAAGTATTCAATTATTTTCTATCACTAATAAAGGCCATTTCTAGCACTGTTAAAGGCCAGTTTTGTAGTAGTGAGACACTTTAACAATGTCACCATAAATCCCAAACCAAGATCATAGCTATATAACTGCCTTCGGTCCTCAGGAAGGACCTCCTCTAATACCATTATATCACAACCTAACTCACTAGGTCGTGAGCCACGACTACCCCAAGACCAGATCCAATAAGTCAGGGGTGGATGACCAGAACCGAGTAGTCATATCATACACATTGGAAGTCTTAGTCCAAGGCACCCGTATGCACAAACAAACACACACATACATCTACATTGAACAATGCAATGGTAATAATAACTTAAATAAAAAATAAATGCATACATATATCCTACAATCAGATTATAAAAAATACTCAAAGAATGAAAAATGGAAAAATACAATCCCACCAAAACATGAAAAAGAGTCCAAACTTCTCATAAAGAGGGGAATACTATAAAATGTAACCACTAGAATACACCTCAGTCATGAACTGATATACACCATGGTCTATCTATTTCACTATGCTTTGCCTGCTTCGGGTCCTCTCAAGACTTCTTCAAAAGGACCGTTATCTACACAAGACATGACATGTGTTGGAAAATACCATGTAGGGGTTATTATAACAATACCCAGTAGACACCCAAAAAACCCAAAATAAAAGGGAGCAACTGAAAGGAAACAGTATGCTCGACCCAAGAAAAAGTGAACCCATGTGAGAGAGAACAAGAAACTCCATCTTGATCAATACTCAGATATACATGAAAATTCAAATCATCTCCACATGGTGTTTCAATCAAGATATGTGAAGTCGTCATAAGAAATCCCAAAATCACCCAGATATACTCGTCTCATACTCTAAGTCTCACGAGGTCCCGACCTCTCTACCGGCCATAGGATTATACTTGAGTCTATAAAGTTCTGATCATCTAGGAGAACTCTCCATGAGAACTTCCATCCCTAATGGTACTCATTTGAGAGATAACACTCATTGATAAAATCTCTTCTATCCCTGATGGAACTCATCTGAGAGATCTCAATCCATTAGGTATTTCAAAGCCAATGTCACAAACCTTCTAACCCAAGTAGAAAACACCAAAGAGAACACACTCATTGGGTCTCATCAAAAATAAAGTCATGCTAGAACCCATCATATATTGATACTTAGATAGGGGATATCACCCATAATCTTTGGGGTAATCCTCAAAACCTATTGGAAATACTAAAGATCTCATCTCACAGATAGGGGATCACACCCATGACCGTTGGGGGACACCACAAACCAAATTTAGAACTCCAAAGATCATATCTCTAAACTAGGTAGTCACACCTAGGACCGCTGGGGGAAACCAAAAACCCTATTGAGTCCCAAATCCACAATACAAATAAAAGGGATTATGATTAGGACTCCTAGAAGATAATGTAAACCCAAATTTGGATCCAACCACCAAGTAAGGGATCATACTATCTAAAATACCATAAACCCCACCCGAACCAACCACTAAGTATGGGATCATACCCATGATGATATTGAAAACCCTACTAAAACCATATACTGATTAGGGAATTGTATACTCCATGATACCTAAAACCGCACTGGAATCACCCTCTAAGTAGGGGTGATATATCCGATGATTCCACAAATCCTAATGCACTATCCTGCTAGAAAGGGGATATACGCCTTATGTATGAAGGTCATGATGATACCATGAACCCAATCTAGGGAAAATGACATGATAGAGGATGCCACCCAAGCCTCTCAGAGGGATACACCAACTATATTTGATATAATCCCATTGAGTGGATAACAATCCTATGCTGAGGATGTAATTTCGTACTATAGCCTCACATGGATAGACCATGAGACTCACTCAACCGATATTGGTCTATACATTGCTAATAGAGTGATCCAAAACATCATCTGTCATTGCATGTATAACATAAAAACCATGGCCACCATCATGTCCAACGTTGAAAACTACTTAGGATAGGCTACTCACATGCCTCCATCTGAGCCCAGAAGAGGGAGATGCATGTGAGAGGAATATACAAGGAGAGTACATGGTGTGTACCTACAATACACAATGTTTCTTTGAAAACCATCCCATGACCATGTCCCCTCTCACTACTCAGTAAGTATTTGGGAATATACACAACATGTATCCTATGTCACATAACGTGTGACCTAGTCCGTTGTCCTGGGAATGTCCATGTCTATACATGGATGACTAACCTTGTCACACCACATGGAACATAGCTTCGATTCCCGATATATTTTGGCTAGCCAACTACTTGTTCATGTCCTCAACCCATGCCCATGTACTCTGGCCATGTACTTCCACAAAAACATGTCCCTTTACCTAGAATGCCTTCCCATTTCTTTAGCCACATGACTTGGGATCACTACATAGTGTGTACCCCTAGTACACGTTTTTTAGTCCGCAAAATCCGTATTCCCCAAATGGGAATAACACAAGGTGTGTGAACTTGCACAACATGCCATGTGATCGAGAATTGCAAACCAGAATCCCCTCCGAGCTACCAAAAACACCCCAGTTTCCACCGAAACCCACAAATCTACCCCCAAAGGATCTATAGTAGTTTTAATAGGGATATAAAACCATAAAAAATCATAAAAAGGGATTGTTATGTAAATATAATAAGTTTTCCTACCTTTTGGTGAAACACCAAAGCTTTGGGTGCAGATCCATGATCCAGAACTGCTTCACCACAATTTGAAAGCAATCACCGTCCAATTTGAAGATTGGAAGTGCCTCCTCTACTTGGTTCCACCTTGGTGAATATTTCATGAAATGGGGGATCCTCCTCTTCCATGAATGAGAACCGAAGGTGTAGGGTTTATTAATTTAATTTAATTAAATTAATAAACCTCCATTTAACACCCTTTTAACGGTTATCTCCTTCCAGGCACCTGAAGTTGAAAAACTTTATACCATGACTAGGTTTTTTTTTGAAAATACATACCATTCCTAGGATAAACACCACATTATAGATTAAACTATGGTCTCAAAATTTTGATCCAATAGTCCGATCAGGATTTATTTCACATTTACCAAAAAACTATGTGTGCAGGATAAAATATATTTTATATTTTTAATATCACCACACCGAGGTTCTATGGTCCCTAGAATACCACACCGAATTAGTGCATGAATTTAGAAATGTTTCTAGAAATATTAAATAGTATTAGACGAAAAAACAAGAGTTGTTACAACCCAAAACATGATCCAGAATTGGCTGTAGTGATCTTTTAACTGAAGATTTGGTGACAATATCTCTGTGGGGACAAGTGATTCATATATACAAATAATAAAATTCTCAATTATATATTCACACAAAAAGATATCAATATGTTATAATCTAAGAATTATTGAAATATTTTTTCAAATAATTTAATTTTTTCGATAGCTTGCGTCACACACAACACTGAGCTTTAAAAAATTGTAGTATAATATACCATTATAATCTAGCCATTAAATTGATGGGTATGAATAAGAATAACTAAATTATAAAATAAGTTTTGTTCATATATGTATAAACTAAATTCCTTGGTTATAAATTTATTATAAATGAAAATAAAAATCATTTGAATGTAAAAGAAATGTAATTCTGGAAAACTATTTTTATGCACCCAACATTTTTTTATCTTAATAAATTAAATTAATCACTATTGGTGGATTATTTTAATGAAATATATATATTATATATTCAATAAATTTTTTTATCATTAATTTAATATTTTTTATAGGTATTGGAAAATAATAAATCCAGTTTTATGCTTTAAAAATGTATTTTTCTAAAAATAAGTTTTGTCACATTTTACATACTTATTTGAAAATTAAATTTTTATACTTTTCAAAAATTTATTTTAAAAAATTAACACAATTTTTTATATCAAAATTTCAAGATTATCTTATATTTAATTTTTTTTTGAATTTTTTGAAAAGTTTGATTTTTCAATGAATAGTGAAAACCAATTTTTAATAAAACTATATTCTCGTTAAAATAATTTAAAAAGTTGAATTTATTTTAAAATGGTTTTTAATTTAAAATTAGTTCATTTTTTTAATTATTAATCCAATTTAAATCATCATAATTAACTTTATGTTTAATTTAGATATAAAAACCTTTTATACTTCAGAAAACCTTTTTCTTTTAAAATTATTTTTTCATTACGATTGTAGATTTCATTTTAAATTAAATTCTACCATTGATGTTAATTGAATTTGATAAAATGTATTCCATATTTTGAATTATCATAATTAATATTAGTTAATAATGTCAAATTATTATTTTTTCATGATGAATAGTAAAAGTAATAAAAATTAATTACCGTGATTAAGTTTAAAATGAGGTTTTTATCATTACATGAACTTGTGTTAAAATTTATTTTCCAAATAAATAGGATTTTTATTTGATAAATTGGATTTTATATTTATAATCAGTGGGTATAAATTACCTAATATATGGTTTAGTTTATTTTTAGGCTTAAAAGATAAATTACCTATGTAAAAAAACTAATTTCCGTGGTGAAGACTAAAATGCTAAAAGTAAGTAAAACTTGTGGTTAATGGAATAAAATGTTTAAAAAAATGTATTTTTCAGTTTTGGAGGAATTTATAGTACATATATTCCCTAAAATATATTATTTATCAATTTTTTTGGCACATGGATTGAGAGTCACTTCCAATTATTGAATAGTTTTGGGTATTTAGAAAAATTCCACTCTTTCTCACTTATAAATGGAAACCTCCTCTCCTATTTTATTAAATCTTAAAAAGACTTTTGGTTCATAAAATTCCTAAAAATATACCTTATTTAATTACCTTACCATGTCATAGAGACCTTTTTTTTAGTAGAAAACCTTCCTAGGAAGGCTTTTGGTGAAAATCTAAAGAAGTTGTTTAAAGAAGATGTATAGTTCTTAACTGATAATTTATGTTTTATTTCCATTTCCACATCCTTAAAATATTATTAAACTACGATAAAATAATAACACCATTATATTACATATTCTAATATGTTATTATGTTAATGTAATTACCTATATCCATCTTTACTTCCATCAAATGAGAAATGAAACTGCTGATCGTCTGTACAGTGGACTACCGCCTCACGAACCAATGTAATTCGTTTTCTACCACCACCTATCACAACTGGATATAATGATGTATTTAACTTATATAAATTAGATTTATGAAATAATTCTAATTCTTAAATTATAATATCACATCCACCTTCTTACCTTCTAATATTTTGGAAAATGATAACGTTGCTCGTGCGTACGTGTGGACTACCGTGTCCACAAAGCGATGTGATACATTTTTTATTTTATTTTGAAATAAATAGTAATAAGGATATATTAATGAATATATATGATATAAATTATATAAAAATTATTCTATAATTATAAATTATTATATACCTTTCTTTTGTTCTATCTGTCAAAAAATAGAAACAACATCATGCCTACGTACGACGTACCATCTCCATGAACGATGTAATTTATTTTTTTATATATAATTTTATGGATTAAATTAAATATGTAAATAATTTATTTATACTAGATTTATATCATTATTAATATTATAAATATTATTAAACTATAATCAATGTATAATGATCAAAACTACAAAACCAAAAGATACATGAAAAACGAAGCAGTTTTCACATAGAACAATGATTTTAATAGTAGATTGCTAATAAATGGGTGGTAGGAGGTTATAATTAAATAATATATGGTATGATATATATGATTATGGTTATTTAATAGATTAATAACAAACAAATATTTATTACACAGTAGGTTCAAATGTGTATGAAGAAATTTGAGACTCGAGGTAAGATATTTTCATCTCTCTTTTATTTCTAGGGGACACATGCAAAATTCACTACTTGTTTCTTCTATGTATTATATATATTTAAAATGGATGTATTTTATGATTATTATCATGAAAATTATTCTATATACATATTAATATAAGGTTATTTCTTTCATGGGGCTTACAATTAAAAATTTAGCAAAGTTGTTTTTTATGATATAATCTCATTATTTATCAGGATTGTTTATAAATATGCATATGATGATAAAATATTATGATATATATCTTAAGAAACTCATTAATTTAATTAAACTTTTTTTATTCTATATAGTATATGTTTTTATTCCATTTTTATCTCTTAAATAACTAAAGAGACCAAAATAATGTTTTTAAAGAAAATCAACTTTATTTCGTTTTTCGGTCGAAAATCCATTATCTTCCATGTCAATATTTTCTAAAAACTTTTTCAAGAATATTTTTAATACACTCCAATGATCTAATAAATACATTTTAACTTTTTTTTTAATTTTAAAAAATGGTTTAAAATAAATCATCTTGTTGTTTTTCATATCAGGTGTTTTTTTACTTTTTTTACAATAATGTGAAAGGAATGTTTTCTTTTAACTTGTATAATATGAACATAATTTACCAACATCATGACCACTCAATTATTTTAAGATTAATTTTTAGTTTCATATGTTTATATTCAAATAAAAATTATTTTCACAATATTTTATGAATTTTTAGTTTTAAATGTTTATTTTCAAAGTAGAAAGGTTATTTTCCTCAGGAATGTTTAGTGTTATTTTTATGAAATTTCTATTCATAAATGACCAAAAACTTTATAATTACTTATGTTTTATAGGTTATATGATACAATGGTATATTCTTTATTAATTCTATAGATGTTTTTTTAATATAATGAAGAAATTTTTATGAAAACCATTAATTTTCCATGGGTTATACTATGATGGATTGATGAAATGTTTATGAAACCTTATTTCTTTGCATGGGTTTGGATATGATGACATGATGAATGTTTATTGATTTTATAATAAACTAATGTACGATTTTCATTATATAATGGGTGGGTTTGAAATTATATTTCCCTTTAATGAATTGGGTAAATAATTATATTTAATTAGATAATTTTGGGAAACAAGTTGATGTTCTTGATCCGTTATGGGAAACAAGCTGATGTGTTTAATCCATTATGGGAAAAAAGTTTATTTGGTTGATCTAATATGGGAAACAAGTTTTTATTATTGATTCATTATTATTTAATTGTCTTAGTAGTTAACCCTGACATATGAAATGGTTTATATACTTGTGATGATGCTACAATTATATGACATGAACAGAGGGTTCATGATTGGTTTATGATAATTTCTCACTATTATAATTCATGTATTTTGAAATTATAAATTTTTATTCCATGAATTATTTTTATAGTCCATGATAGATTGGGTATGAAATTTGTAAGTTATAATTATGATCTCATACCCTTATTCTTAGCTTATGATTTCATATGATTATCAATTGATATCTCCCATTTTACCCTTATCGAGAATCTAAGATCACCCTTTCTTATGTTTATTTTCTATAAGTTATAGAGAAATGTTTTAATTTGTGTATTTCTATAAATAGTAACAAATGGGAAGGTATTTGTGGGATATTTTGAATATCTCTCATGAAATAAGAATATTGTGTATCTAGTTTCCTAAGACACTAAACCTTTACAGTCCTCAGGTGATTATTTGTAAAATGTATTAAATATTAATCTAAAAAGATGTAGTATTTATGTATGAGAATAATGAGTTATTATTATTGGTATCAGATCAAGGTTTAGTCAATATCTTGGAGATCAGGGTTAGAAGAATTTGGTGAAAACCCTGAGGATAAGTTTAATTATATGATAATATCCAACAGTTTTGGTAAGAAAGATACCATGGGGTTTTTCTATAAATACATCCTTTTATAGATACGAAAAGTAGATGTGGCTCTATAGTATTAGTTATTAGGGGTAAAAAATATGAAAAGGGCACATTGGGATTTGATTTAATCATGATCTGGTGCCCAAAATGGGCCTTTCTACACACATGTTTTAACAATCTCAGGGGATATGTTTTGTAAATTCACAAAATCTTTACAAACCATCATGAAGGATTTTAATAAATGATAACCATGTATGACCTAGGTTAAACCAAATGTGTCTTATATTTAAGGTGTCAAGATTTAGACATCTTATGAATCATTTTTCATGATTAATCACTCTTATTAATGGTGCTCAATAACCATTAAAACCATTTTATTTTTAGTAAGGAATTGAGGATAGAATGTTGATTTTGAGATGGTAATTAGTAAGCTCAAATATTGAAGTATCATATTTGAGCATAGTTGTAACATCCCCCGATTCAGAACTCTCTCATGTGGAAAAAATGTTGGTTACGAGACCTCAAGATTACCTCCCCATACACCAGAGGCTGCCGACTAGTAGTGGGGTGTGAAATGTATAGTAGGGACACTATCACCATGATATGAAGTGTCATAGTAGTTGAAAATAAACCATTCAAATACAATAAATAAAAGTATAAACATAGTAGAAAATAATAATAAGGACCAACTGAATAATCTAATAAATAATAAAAGAATAATTTAATGATGTGATGGAATGAAAATAAATGTAATGCTATAGAAAATAAAAGTAAAAGACTACCAGACTCAAATAAATATTCAAAAAGTCCCTGGACCTGAACCCCATATTGGTCCCTCCTCCAAACCCCAACCCATGCAGCAAGAAAATAATCAACAATAAGGTCCTTAGCCCTTATCCAAACCTGCATCCATGTAATCTACTCGGGTACCAAATGGTTGCCTGAATAGGCTGTGAGTATAATTAAGTAGGTTGATACAAATATTTCTAAACTAAACATTCTGATAATAAGTGTATAAAATAAAGTGATAAATATGTGTATTAATTAATTCAACAATTAATAAAATTAAACGATAACCTACTTCGACTCCATGCCAAAATATCTCTGACCATGTCTTACAACCATGCCAACCAAAACCATATAACCAAGATAAAATAACCTACTTCAGTACCATACCAAAATATATCTGAGAATATCTTACAACCATTCCAACTACCACTATATAACCATAGAATAGTCACAATAATTCGGGTCAAAGCCTTATAATCATTACAACATCTGAGTCAAATACCTATAAGTATTACAACATGGGACTAGGGAAATATGACTCATTATAAGAATTACAATATGTTAATGGGCCAAGCCCCTCAATATCAGCATTACAACATATAAGTGTGCATGTTCTAGGGACGAGCCTGATATATAATCATTTTAGCATGGAACAAAAGTCATGTCATACAACATGGACATCACAATATTACATCATAAATCTTAATGGAAAATTATGAGAATTTCCATTTATGTTTCATATATCACTTCTAATTTAATCAAAATTGATTATAATTTATAACAATAAGAAATAAGAAAAAAATTATGGATTCTATATCAAGAAATTTCTTAAAGTCTCATGTCATTCTAAACACACTTTAATATATTAGACAATTCAATTATATTCATGTTTCTCTCACTCCATGGGTAACCATAAGCTAGGTCAGAAGCTAATCGAAACCAAAGGAATTCAAGGAATAATCCCATTCATTATTTAATTGATTTGGGCACATGTTACATTGGCACAATCACAATATTTCATAAACTTGGAAATTACCAAACAATATAGTTAATATTTTGACCCCTAACTTAATCAGTGAAGAACACAATGCTTCCAATGAAAAAATGCCATGAGGAAGAAGGTGTGGATGATCAAAAGGAGAAACCTAGATCAAAACTAATCAATATCAAAACAAAAAATGTACATGGTCAATGTAAATCACCGTAATGGTTGGAAAAAGAAGGGAGAGATGAGAAAAACCTAACCAAAAATACTTAACAAGGATTAATCACATAAGTAGGATGTTTGGAAGGGAGGTTGGCACTCCAAATTCGCATGGAATATGCCCTAAGTTCGATAGGAGAAGGCTGCAGCAGAATGAAATGAAATATAAACCACACAACATATTTTAAAATATCAAGTTAGGGAATTACATGGAGGGTAATGTAATTACATTTTGTGTAATTATTTTTAATGGGATAAGACGAAAAATCCATTGCCTTAGATTATTTTTATTAAAACACATGACAATTAAATGATGTGTAATCCCTTTAAATGGTGTGTAAATGTTCTATAGATGGTTTTTTCATAAATTTTTTCCTTTAAACCTCCCAAACCCCCTTTTAAGCATCTCAAATTACCAAGAACACATAAAACACTTAAACCATTTATACTTTGAAACCATTAATTCAAACAAGAATAAATCTCTGAACTTTAAGTTATTTTCCCCTAAAAATCTATCCACATGGATCCTCTCCATTTTTTCTCAAGTTTACACATAACCCAAGACTGTGTTTATTCAAACGGAAGAAATGCATGATGAAAAAAACTAAAATAAAAGTTAATAAAAACTTAGAGAGAGATACATTGGAAAAAATATAGGATCTTATATCCTCCCCACTATAGAACAGATCATCCCCGAGATGCTCAAAGAATCACTATGAGGTCTCAACGAACAAGTCTGGACACTGTGTTCGCATATTATCCTCCCTCTCCCAGGACTCCTCCTAAATTCTCCCATGCTTCCACTTCACTCAAAAAATCGATATATTAATATCCTGAAGATATTTCTCACTATGATCAACAACCCATATCATATGCTCCTTAAAGGATTCATCAGAACATATCTTTATGTGTAGTACATCTATCACATGGAAAGGGTATAGATGATATCTCCATAGTTTTGACATGTGGAATATATTGTGTATGGAACTATAGCATTGTGGTAGGTCTAAATGGTATGAAACTAGAATGACCCTTGACAATATCTCAAACAACCTGACAAACTTGGGTTCTAGCTTTTCTTATTTCCTGATACGAAATTTACGCAACCTATGAAACACCAGAAGGAACACATGATGACCAAAATCAAATTCTAGAGGTCATATACAATGGTAAGCATATGATTTCTGCCTGCTCTTCATGGTCACAAACCTCTATCAGATCAACTGAACCTACTCAGATGTATCATGAACGAGACTAGGCCCAAAAAGTGCTGACTCACCTACCTCCAACCAGTAAAGAGGCTAATGGCATGGCCTGTCATACAAATCCTCAAAAGTTTCCATTTGGATCAATGCATGGAAGCTATTATTATATGAAAAATTCATAAGTCACATATGTTTCTCCCATGAACCACCAAAATACAAAACATAGGCTCATAGCATATCCTCCAAAACCTGAATTTTCCACTCAAATTGACCATTAGTCTATGAATGAAAGGATATACTCAAAAGAACACATAAATCCCAAAGCCTTATAAATACCCTGATAGAAACTTGATATGAAATGAGTATCTATGTCTGAAATTATACTCCTTATAACACTATTCAACCGAACCACATCGTGCATATAAATACTACCTAGATCGTTAACTTTTAAATTTTCCCCAACAGGAAAGAAGTGGGATACCTTAGTCAGTTGATCCACAATCACCCATAAAACATCATTATCATGGGGTTTCCTCGGTAATCCTTTCAAAAAATCCACTATGAATTCATCCAATTTCCACTTAGGAATCGTAAAAGGATACAAAATCTCATTTGGACTCTGATTCTCAACTTTCACATGCTGACAAGTGAAGCATATATCCACGAAGCTTTCCACCTCCTTCTTCATTCCTGACAACCAATAATATATATAGAGATCATGATACATATTTGTTAAATCAGGATTCACCAACCATCTAGAAGCATGAAACTCCCTCATTATCTCCTCACATAATCCCATAGGGACCCATACTCAGACACATTAAAGAAGAGAATTTCCATTATCAAGAGACCATACTAATGGTGTCTCCCTTCTATATAATTTTTATCACAAAACTAAGCCCTATGGATTAGAAAAATTATCGGTCTTAATCCATTCAAAAAGTACATATATAATATATGTCGATGTTAGAGCAACCTTCCCCTAAGACTCCTGAACATACAGATGCATGTCTAAAAAGAGGACCATTATCTTCCACTCATCAAAGACTCTTGTACTACCTCTATCTATGTATTTTGTCTCAAGGAATTGAAAACAAAATTTCCCTTTCCTGATGTACAATCCAATTCAAAGTCAAAATAATGCAGGTACTCAACCCACCTCCTCTGCTGAAGGTTCAGATCTCACTAAGAAATGATGTACTTGAGCCTCTTGTTTTCTATGTATTCAAAAAACGTCTCACCTATGAGATATCATCTATAAAACCTTAGGGAATGTACCACTATTGCAATTCCAGATCATGAGTAGGGTAATTCCTCTCATGTTGGCTTAGTTTCCTGAATCCATAAGAAACTACTCAAACCTCATGCATTAAAACTGCTCCGAGTCCAACTCTAGATGAATCATAGTACATGGTATATGCTTTACAATACCTCAAGTGTGCCTCCCTATATGCAAGAGGTTTAAGACTAGTATCGGAGGTGTGAAATGTATAGCGGGGAGACTATACCCAGTTGTATGAAGTGCCATAGAAGGAAAAAATAAACCATACACATGGAATAAATCAAAGTATAGACATAGAAAAAAACATCAATAAGGGCCAAATAAATAATCCAATAAAAAATAAAGGAATAATGTAATTACATTATGGGATGAAACTAAATTTCATTCAAGAACAAATATAAGTAAAATACCAGTAGACAAAAATAAGGACTCAAAAAGTCCATGGTCCCAAACCTCATGTCAGTCCCGCCTCCAAACTCTATCCCATTCAGTAACAACACAATAAAAAACAAGGTCCTTTTCCCTTATCCAAACCAACATCCTTGTAATCTTCTCGGGCACCAAACAACATCCCAAATAGGGTGTTGGTATAACTGAGTATATTTACACCACCGTGTCTAAACTAACCAGTATGATAAGAAGTGAATGCAATAAAGTGATAAATTTTTGTATTAATTAATTCAAAAAGTAATAAAATAAAACAAAAACTTCTTTAGATCTATGCCGAAATATCTATAAGCATGTATTACAACCATGAAAACCACAACCATATAACCAAGGTAAAATAACATGCTTTGGTTCCATGCCATAATATCTCTAATCACATATTACAACCATGAGAACAACCACCATATAACCATGGAATAACCACAACAATCTGGGTCAAATCCCTAAAACCATTACAACATTCAGGTCAAAGCCTATAATCATTACCACATGGGGCTAGGAAAAGCTTCCTCTTTATTAGACTTACAAAATGGGACTAGGCTAAGCCCATTCAATATCAGCATTACATCATATACGTGTACATGTACCAAGGACAATCATGATATATAATCATTTCAGCATGGAACACAAGTCCTTTCATAGAGCATGGATATCAAAATATCACATCATAAATCTCAATGGTTAATTATACAAATTACCATTTATATTTCATATAACACTTTCAATTTACTCAAAAATGATTAGTAGTCATAAAAATAAGCAATAATCCACAAATTAGATATTATATATTAAGCGATCACCTAAGGTCTCATGTCGTGATAAAAAACTATAAGCTATTATACAATTCAATTGTATTCATGGTTTACTCACCCCATGGGTAACCATAAACTAGGTCAGAAGCCAATTGAAACCAAAGGACTTCAAGGAATAACCACATTAATTATTTGACTGATTTGGGTGATTTTTATGTTTGTGAAATCACGATATTTTATAAAATTAGAAATTATCGAACTATAGGGTTGAGATTTAGACCCCTACCTTAACCAATAAAGAACACAACACTTCCAATGAAAAACTCCCATGAGGAAGAAGGTGTAGATGATCGTAAAGAGAAACCTAGATAAAAATGATCAAGATAAAAACCAATAATAAACATGGTCAAAGGAAATCACCGTAACAATTGTAAAAATAAGGTAGATAATGGAAAAACCTTACTGAATAGACTTACTAGGGATTTATCAAGTAAAAAGGATGTTCAAAAGAGAGTTTGGCACTCCAAATTCACCTAGAAGATTCCCTAAGGTCAAGAGGAGAAGGATATAATGGAATGAAACGAAAAATAAACTACAAAACATATTTTAGAATATAAGGTTGGTGAATTACACAAAATGTAATATAGTTACATGTCATGTAATTATTTTTAATGAAATATGATGAAAAACATGTCATCTTGAATTATTTTTATTAAAACACTTGAACATTACAAGATGTATAAAACCTTTATATGATGCATAAATGTTATTCAGATGGGTTTTCATCCCATTTTCCCTTTAAAAAACCCAAACCCCCGTTGAAACTTCTCAACTTACCAAGAACCCATGAAACACTTAACTCATTTATTCCCAGACTCCATTAATTAAAACAAGAATTCATCCTTAAAATTTAAGTCATTTTTCAAAACAAATATATCCATATAGATCCTCTCCATTTTTTCTCAAGTTTCCTCACAACCCAAGACTGCATTTATTCAAACTAAATACATCCATGATGAAAACACAACAAAAATAAAATTTAATAAAAAACTCAGAGAGAGACACACTTGAAAAAAGATGGGATCTTATAATAGTTATATGAATCATGAAAAGTCTATAGAAATATTAATAACTATTAGCAATGATCATATGTTGAATTAGAATTTAAATACCATAATTATATAATGATCTCATCTTAAGTATACAATTCTTCTCTTGTTGATGTTTGTGGGAATGTGCTTCCTATAATATTTGTTTCCTCCCATTAGTTGAATTTGATGTGATTTTAGGCATGGATTGGATTTCTCTATACAGAGCCCATATAAATTATTGATGGAGAAAAGTCACATTTCATATTCCAAATAAACCCATTCTCATTTATCAGAGCAAGGATGAATACAAACTTCAAATGAAAATTGAATCCACTATATGGGTATTAATTCCAATTCAAAAGGGGAGTTTATCTCATATGGTTGGGGAGAAACTCAACATCAATGATATGACTATTGTATAGGAGTCTGTTGATGTCTTTTTAGAATAATTGACTAGTCATTAACCAAATAATAAAGTTGTGATCTCAATAGAACTCATACTTAGTGCTACACCTATTTCAAATACTTCCTATAGAATATCCCTAACTGAGTTATAGGAAATGAAGAAGAAATTCCAGGAGAATCATGAAAAGGGATTTATTCAGCCAAGTCTGTCACCTTGGGGTGCACCTATTCTTTTTGTTATGAAGAAAGATGAATTGATGTGAATATTAATTGATTATCAGGAACTTTAAAAAATAAAAGTCAATAACAAGTATCCTCTACCGTATATTGACGAATTATTTTATAAAATATGTGAAGATCAATAATTTCCTAAGATTAACCTTTATTCTGGATATCATCAATTAAGGGTCAAGAAAGAGGATACACCCAATATGACATTCCATACAACGTACGGACACTATGAATATATAGTTATTCCATTTGGTATTACTAATTCCCCCAATATTTCATTAATTTATTAAATAGAGTCTTTAGAGATTACTATGATTAGTTTGTGTTAGTCTTTATAGATGATATTATTATATATTCAAAGATAAAGTAAGAATATGAAGATCACTTGATAATTATACTGAAAGACCCTGAGGAAGGATAAGATATACGAAAAATTTATAAATTGTGAATTTTTTCTATAAAAGTTTCAATTTTTAGGTTATATAATCTTAATAGAGGGTATATCTGTGAATCCATCAAAGACTGAAATTATTGAATGTTGGCCCAAACCAACCACTGTGACTGAGATACATAGTTTTATTGGTTTGTAGGGATATTATCAACTCTTTGTGGAGAATTTATCATAAATATCTAATCCACTAACCAAGTTAACTCATAAGGGATACAAGTTTCTTTGGATAGATGAATGTGAAGAAAATTTCAAGGAACTAAAGAGAAGGTTAGTTAGAAAACCTATGCTTACATTAACCGATAATGGTGAAGGGTTTTTAGTATATAGATAGGCATCAAATAAAGTATTAGGACGACTTCTCATATATAATGATATATTTATATATCATGCCTCATGATAATTGAAGGTTCATGAGAAAAATTACACAACTCATGATTTAGAGTTAGCTATGGAATTTTTTTCATTAAATATATAAAGGTATTATCATTATAAAGAAAAGTGTGATATATATGATAATCCTAAAAATTTTAAAGTATATATTCACATAGAAGGAGATGAATATGCACCAGAGAATATGATTAGAACTCATTAAATATTATTACTACTCAATACATTACCACCTAAGGAAATAGAATAAGGTGGCTGATGATTTGAGTCAAATTGTTTATGATATCATATCCATGAAAAGTATCACAAAATATCCAATATTTCAAGATTTTAAAATTATGGATATCATAATATTAAAGTAAAGGGATAAATATTATCTTTCTTAATTAAGTGTTCAACCATCCATCCAGGTAAAGATTAAAGAGGTGTATAAGGAAGATGTTTTAGTACCCCCGATTTCTGGTAAGTAACCCTTGTTTTATGATTTTTAAGTACATAAAGAATATGGGAAATGGTTGGGAAAGTTTGGAGACTTTTAAAGTGTAAAAGGAAAAAAAGTGGTGACACACGGGCTACGCACAGTTTTCCCAAACCGTGTGGAAGCCATACTGGTAGTGGTCACTTTGGACAGAGGAGACCGCACAGTGTGCACACATTTTAAGAAAATCGTGCGAGGAGGCTATGTAGAGCGCCCCTTCTAAGCAGTGACTACCGCACGGTTAGCGCACGGTTTGCCTAACCGTGCGCATAGTCAACTTAGATCCTATTTTAAGGATCTAATCTGTTTTATCCTTAAAACCACTCGTTTTTGCTTCTAGATAGCCCTAACTCAGGATTTCTCTCTGGTGAATGTGGGAGAACACTTACCAGTCGTTTTGGAAGTGATTTGGAGGTTTGCCTTGGCGTTTAGATTCCGGTTGATCGAGGTAAGTCTTGTTTCCTTTAGTTTTCTTAGATCTCATTCTTCACTCTTGATGGATCCTTAGATCTACACCCTAGGTGGGTAGATCTAAGGTAGTGGATGACTTTTAAGTCAGGTTTTTGTTTTGTTTGGTACTAGGGTAAGGAATCTAAGGAGGTTCGGGGAGTATTTGACTCAGTTTTGTTGGTTTTCTTCATCCGTTGATTGGTTTCACCTAATTTGTTGAGGTAGGTGGCTTCACTCCTGATTTGTCTTTCTTAGAACTTGAAGGCTTAGTTTCAAATTGTTTTCTTTGATTAAAATGGTTTGTTTATCTGTTGTGAAAGAATGGTTGAAACCCTTTTTTAGTAACAGGTGATTGGAATTGTGTGTTTTTAGAAATTGGTTGTTGAAGTAAATTTAAAATGGTGATTTTAAATTGTCTATGGTTTTGCTGCTTGAAAAAAATGGTTTTCAATTAAAGGGTGATGCTTTATTGAAAGGTTTTGAACACACTTGGTTTTGGGCATTGATTTGCATGGGTTGTGGTGTGTGTTCATGTGCATTGGGATGGATAAGGGTGAGAAGTACCCACATCAAAAGCTTGGTATGAATAAGGATGAGAATTACCCCCATCAAAAGTTTGGGACGGATAAGGTCGTGAAGTACCCCCATCAAGGTAGTCCACTAAGTGACGACTTAGTGGAAGGATAACTCACGACTCGCGAGTATAGGGAGGTCCAGGTTTCATGAATGGTTGGTTGTGTGGATTGGTGAAGTGGAATGAATGTGTCAAATGGAAATGTGAATTTCATTGGAAACTTTTCTTGGTTTCTTTTCTTGAGAAATATTGTTTTTGTTGGGAAATGGTTTTGATATGTAAGTTGTTATATTGTGAACTGTTTTGGAATTATTTTATATAAATTTTTTTATATAAATGTGCTAACATGTTTTATCCTAGAGTCATGGGTTGTGAAGTCATCGGGGAAAACCTACTGATTTTCATTAGTCACCCACTTCTTTGGCACGTTGGTGCTTTTGCAGATGTTATGTACCAGGATGTTGGAAAATGTAAAGTGTTTCATACTGCTTCGTGATGCTTGGGCTGGTTCATGATGTTGTAGCTTGGAGCTTGTAGATCATGGAGTTGGGTTTTTGTCTTGTTGTCTTTGAGTTTGTCTTTCCGTTGTTTACTCTGATTTAGTGTTGGTTTCCATTGTAGTACTCTCGGTTGGTTTATGATAAAATAAATGGTTGAGTTGTCTTAGCTTTTATCATGCATCATTTAGTTGATTAGTTTGGTTATGGTTGTTGGTTCTGTGGCATGTTCAAAAAGTGTAAATTGTCCCCCACTTGTTTTTAAACCCTTCGGAATTTATTTCCAGCCTTTGGCGCCTTGGGGATGTTGCTTAAGGCCAAGTAACCCCCATCGCCTCCTCAAGCCAATGAGGTAGGGGCGGGGTGCTACAAATGGTATCAGATCTTGTTCGGTCCTTGCCTAACAAGTGTTCATCGATGTTCTAGGTCATAGAGTTGAAATTCCTTTTCATCTATTCCTTGGGTTGGAATCTTAGACAGGAGTAGGATTGTCGGAACTTGAAATGTATAGCATAAAAGGACGTAGCTAACCCGTTTATGCTGAACTTCAAGTTACCAGGGTGTTGGGTATATAAGTGTTTGGAAACACTTCTAGAATCTTGGAAATCTCATTGTCATGTTTTTAGCCAATGGGATGAGCATGACATGCATTGTAGAGGAATTAATTCCTACTAGGATTGCATATCTCATTGTGAGGAATGAGTAAGTATTTCGGGCAAGGTGCAAATTTTTGAAAAAAAAATGCAGAACTTGTTTCAAGTAAAAAGATTTTGAAAACAGGATGTTTGGTGTATTTTGAAAATGAGTGGATTTTAAAAGACCATGTTGGATGTTTTCAAAAATGGTTGAACATGGGAAAAGGTTGTTTTGAAAAAAAAATTGGTGATATTTGATGTGATATAATTTGAAATCCTAAGCCTTCAGTTCCTAGGAAGTGATACTAATGACGTGCATTGTTTGTATAGAAAATGGCACCGATTAGGCATCGTAGAAACCAACCCAAAGAAGCTGTGGAGAATGTGGTTGCACCTGAACCACGTGTGAACCAAGAGCTGGTTCAGAGTATCGTTCAAGCATTCCAGGATGTGGATATGGGAAATCAGAGGGATGATTCAAGGTATGTAGACCATTCCGTCCAGTTATAGAAGCATAATCCACCCATCTTTCGGGGTGATTCTGAACCCAAAAGGGTGGAAGTGTGGCTGAGTAGGATGAATCGTATCTTCAATTTCATCAGCAAACCAGAAGAACTGAAAGTAAAGTTGTCGACGTATATGCTGGAGGATCTTGCACGACAGTGGTGGGAGCTAGTGGTGCAGGCTAAGGTGGATCAAGGCCTGGGCTGGGAGGAATTTGAGGAATTGTTCAATAAAAAATTCTATCCTCACACGTTCAAGATCCATAGGATGACAAATTTTTTTATCCTAAAGCAGGAGAATCTCTCTGTCATGGAGTATGCTACTAAATTCATGAATTTAGTGCGCTTTTCACTGGAGGTTGCTGCAAGTGTGTCACTGAAGGCACACATCTTTAAATCAGGGTTGCAACAGGAGATTCACTTGAAGATAGCTGTGCTCTGTATTATTGATTATACAGAGATGGTAAACAGAGAAACAATAGCTGAAAGAGACATCTCATGAGTTATGGGAGGATGAATTATGATGATACCCATGGGAACGGGTGGGAACTCTAATGCTGGGAACAAGCGGAAGAGGGACACCTACTTCCAAGGTGGGAGAGCGAATCAGAACCAGATGGTTGGATCAGTGAACCTTCCTCCATGACCCCAAAGTAGAGTAGGTTGCTTTCAATGTGGTTCGACTGACCACATAAAGTGAGAGTGTACGGTGTAACCTAGAGAATTTCACAATTACAAGAAGATGGGGCATCTACAGTGCTATTGTAGGAACGCTCTGAGGTCGGGTGCACGTGACACTTCCTAGGAATCACAAGCATCGTATGATTCGACAGAATGAGGACAAAAAAATCAGTCTCATCAACATAATAGAGCTATCCATGGTGATTCTCGAAATACCATGACTCCTCAACCAAGGAAATCTCAGTAAGGCAACAAGGAGAACAATGTAGCGATGAATAAATTGTATAGAGCTGAGCAGATGATTGTTGATGATCAGTATGGACCATCAACAATAAGAGGAACAATTATTTTTAATTCTACATTTGTGAAAGTGTTGTTTGATACTGGTGCATCACATTACTTCATTGCTTCTCATGCAGTTGACTTGTTATGTTTAAAACTGGAAATGATGCCTTCTGTCTTGAAACTGCAAACTCCTCTTAGTGAAAGAGAAAGTCAAGCCTTCCTGTGTAGAATATGTGCTATAACTATTGATGGAGTTGAGATGAAATGGGACTTCTATATATTGTATATGGATGTCTATGATGTAATCCTAGGTATGGATTGGTTGATAAGCTTTAAGGATTATATCGACTGTTATGGGAGAACAGTTAGTTTCACGATTGAGGATAGCATCGACCATCTCTTTAGAGGAGAGAGGATGGTAAAGAAAGGTGCAAAGAGCTTGTTGGAACCAATGGTGGGAACGATCTCTTACCAATTGGCATCATTGAATTTGGAATCATTAGAAGAGATTGAGGAAAATAGTTTCCAGGTGTGGTGGATCAATTTACAGATTTTTTCCCAAGAACTTCTCAGGGTTACCACCTCTAAGGGAAGTGGAGTTTACGATTGATCTCCTCCCGGGAACTAGTCCTATTTCCCTTCCATCTTATAAGATGGAACCAACAGAGTTACAGGAATTGAAAGTGCATTTAAAGGAGCTAGAAAGCAAGGGTTTCATTTGGCCAATCACATCTCCATGGGAAGCACCAGTTTTGTTCGTAAATAAGGCAGATGGAACTCTTCAGCTGTGTGTCGATTATCGTAAGCTTAGCCAAGTTACGATAAAGAATAGATATCCACTTCCACGCATTGATGATCCGTTTGATCAATTGAGGGGAGCTTAGTGGTTCTCTAAAATTGACTTGCGATTAGGATACCACCAATTGTGAGTTCGGAAGGAGGATATTCCAAAGGCAACCTTCAGAAGAAGATATGGCCACTACGAATATGTAGTCATGCCTTTTGGTCTTACTAATGCACCAACAGTCTTCATGGCTTTGATGAATCAGATATTTCAGCAATATCTGGATTCTTTTGTTGTGGTGTTTGTGGATGATATCTTGGTGTATTCAAGAACAAGGTCTGAGCATGAGAAAAACTAGGCGAAAGTGTTGAAAATCTTGAGAGACCATCAGTTGTGTGCCAAATTATCAAAGTGAGATTTTTGGATAAAAGATGTACGCTTTCTAGGCCATGTTGTTTCTGAGAAAGGTGTTTCAGTGGATCCAGAAAAGATAGAGGATGTTCTTTCTTGGAAATCGCCAAACAATGTCTTTGAAATATGAAGTTTTCTTGGTCTAGCTGGTTATTACCGATGCTTTGTCCGTGACTTATCATGACTAGCTTTGCCTATGACAGTATTGAAAAAGAAGAACAGTGCATTTCATTGGACTGAGGAATGTCAGAGATATTTTCAAGAGTTGAAAGTTCGCCTTACATTGGCACCCATCTTGATTTTTCGGAAATCAGGATAGGGGTACGTGGTGTATTATGATGCTTTAGGATCAGGGTTGGGATGTGTTCTCATGAAAGGAGGCCATGTTGTTGCTTATGGTTCAAGGCAGTTTAGGGTGCATGAGAAGAATTACCCAACACATGATTTGGAGTTAGCTGCAGTCATCCATGCTTTTAAAACATGGAGACAATATCTCTTTGGTAAGAAATTTACCGTGTTTACAGATCACAAAAGCTTGAAACACATTTTCTCACAATGAGATTTTAATATGAGGAAAATGAGATGGATGTATTATCTCCAAATGTTTGACTTTGACTTGATGTATACACCGGGTAAGGGAAATTCGGTGGCCAATGCATTAAGCAAAAAGTTGTATGCTCAGTTGGCGAAAGAAGCTTCAGATGAATGGAAATTGATGTCGGTCTTAGATGACATACATGTGTAATGTGAAAACCGAGTTGATTTTGCTGTTTTTTAGCTACACTTGTTCCTGATTTGGTGGAGATAGTAAAGGAGGCACATGCATCCGATGCTGACTGTGTTTCAATGAGTTCAAAACTCAATGGTGGGGAGACCATTGAGGGATGTAAGCTGGATGAGAGTTCAGTTTTGTGTTTCAGAGATCGAATGGTTATAACTATAGTTTTTTAGAGACAACTCCTTCATGCTTACCACCATTCAAGATGGGTTGTACACCCAGGTACACATAAGATGTATAAGGAATTGAAGGCACAATTTTGGTTGAGCAACATGAAAAGGAAGGTGGCCACGTTTTTCTCACGATGTTTAACTTGTCAGTAGGTTAAAGCATAGCATCAGAGACCAGCTGGTATGTTACAGTCTTTACCTATCCTAGTGTGGAAATGGGATCATATAGCAATGGATTTTGTTACAGGTCTTCCATGAACAGTCCAGAAACACGATGCCATTTGGGTGATAGTGGATCGTCTAACCAAGTCGGCCCATTTCATCCCTATTCGTGAAACCCATATGGTGAAAGATATTTCAAAAATCTATATCCGAGAAGTGGTAAAAAAGAATGGTGTACCAGTGTCTATAGTCTCAGATAGAGATTTTAGGTTCACATCTCGTTTCTGGAAATCATTACAGCAAGCCCTTGGGACTCAGTTAACTATGAGTACGGCATATCATCCTCAGACGGATGGGTAATCTGAGCGGACGATACAAAATTTAGAAGATATGTTGTGGGATTGTGTAATGGATTTTGGTGGCTTATGGGAGAAGCATATACTCTTAGTGGAGTTCTCATACAATAACAGTTATCAATCCTCGATATGCATGGCTCCGTTTGAAGCATTGTAGGGGCATCCTTGTCATTCTCCACTATGCTAGGTGGAAACCGGTAAAACTTCACTAGTCGGGCCGAGCCTTATCCAAGAAAAAATGGAGAAGAATCATTTGATTAGAAAGAGGATGGAGATGGCTCAGAGTTTTCATAAATCTTATACAGATCACTGTCGAAGACCGTTGTCGTTCTTAGTGGGTGATCTTGTCTTTTTGAGAATCTCTCCCAGGCTTGGACATCATCATTTTGGGAAACATGGAAAATTATCTCCTCGATATATAGGCCCTTTTGAGATACTGGAATGGGTTGGTGAGGTGGAATTTCAGTTGGTATTACCACCATAGTTCAATGCAGTGCATAATGTGTTCCATGTATCTCAGTTGAAGAATTATCAACCCGATCCTGACCATGTGATCAGATGGGATCACATTGTCCTAGAGCCAGATGCTTCATTGATACATATGCCAGTGCAGATTGTGGATAGGTAGGATAAAGTCTTGCATGGAAAAAGCATCGGTCTAGTGCGGGTTTTGTGGCAACATGGTCAGATTCAGGAAGAGACTTGGGAACGCGAGAAAGAAATGAAAGAGCACTGGCCAGAACTCTTTCAGGCAAGAAATGGTTTCCTACTTTCCGGGGACGGAAAGGCCAATGGTGGGGAGAATATAGTACCCCCGGTTTTTAGTAATTAACCCTTGTTTTATGCTTTTTATGTACATAAAGCTTATGTGAAATGGTTGGGAAAGTTTAGAGACTTTTAAAGTGTAAAAGGGAAAAAAGTGGTGATGAACGGGCTACGCACGGTTTACCCAAACGGTTCGGAAGCCGTGCCGGTATTGGTCACTTTGTACAGAGGAGACCACACGGTGTGCACATGGTTTAAGAAAAATGTGTGATGAGGCTGTACGGAGTGCCCCTTCCAATTAGTGACTACCGCACGGTTAGCGCACAGTTTTCCTAACCATGCAGACTAACCGTGCACATAGTCAACTTAGATCCTATTTTTAAGGATCTAATCTGTTTTATCCTTAAACCAAATCATTTTTTCTCCTAGATGGACCTAACTCGGGATTTCTCTCTAGTGAAGGTGGGAGAACACTCACCATGTGTTTTGGAAGAGATCCGGAGGTTTTCCTTGGTGTTTAGAGGCCGGTTGATCGAGGTAAGTCTCATTTCCTTTAGTTTTCTTAGATCTCCTTCTTCCCTCTTGATGGATCCTTAGATCTATTCCCTAGGTGGGTAGATCTAAGGTAGTGGATGACTTTTAAGTCGGGTTTTGGTTTTTTTTGGTACTAGGGGAAGGAATCTAAGGAGGTTCGGGGAGTATTTGACTCAGTTTTGTTGGTGTTCTTTGTCCGTTGATTGGTTTCTCCTAATTTGTTGAGGTAGGTGGATTCAATCCTGATTCCTCTTTCTTAGAACTTTAAGTATTAGTTTCAAATTGTTTTCCTTGATTGAAATGGTTTGTTTATCTGTTGTGAAACAATGGTTGAAACCCCTTTTTAGTAATGGGTGATGGAAATTGTGTGTTTTTGGAAAGTGGTTGTTGAAGTAAATTTAAAATGGTGATTTTAAATTGGCTATGGTTTTTCTTCTTGAAAAAAATGGTTTTCAATAAAAGGGTGATGCTTTATTGAAAGGTTTTGAACACACTTGGTTTTGGGCATGGATTTGCATGGGTTGTGGTGTGTGTTCATGTGCATTGGGATGGATAAGGGTGATAAGTACCCCCATCAAAAGGTTGGGATGGATAAGGGTGAGAAGTACCCCCATCAAAAGGTTGGGATAGATAAGGTCATGAAGTACCCCCGTCAAGGTAGTCCACTAAGTGATGGCTTAGTGGAAGGATAACTCACCACTCGCGAGTATAGGGAGGTCCAGGTTGCATGCATGGTTGGTTGTGTGGATTGGTGAAGTGGAATGAATGTGCTAAATGGAAATGTGAATTTTATTGGAAACTTTTCTTGGTTGTTTTTCTTGATAAAGATGGTTTTTGTTGGGAAATGGTTTTTATATGGAACTTGTTATATTGTGAACTATTTTGGAATTGTTTTATATAAATTGTTTTATATAAATGTGCTAACATGTTTTATCCTAGAGGCATGGGTTGGGAAGTCATTGGGTAAAACCTAATGAGTTTCATTAATCACCCCTGCTTTTGCACGTTGGTGATTTTTCAGATATCATGTACCGGGATGTTGGAAAAGGTAAAGTGTCACATAATGCTTCATGATTCTTGGGATGGTTTGTGATGTTGGAGCTTGGAGCTTGTGGATCATGGAGTTGGGTTTTTGTCTTTTAGTCTTTGAGTTTGTCTTTCTACTATTTACTCTGATTTAGTATTGGTTTCCATTGTGGTACTCTCGGTTGGTTTATGAAAAAATAAATGGTTGAGTTGTCTTAGCTTTTATCATGAATCATTTAGTTGATTAGTTTGGTTATGGTTGTTGGTTCTATGGTATGTTCAAAAAGGGTAAATCGTCCCCCACTTATTTTGAAACTCTTCAGCATTTATTGCCAGCCTTTGGCTCCTTGGGGATGTCACTTAAGGCCAAGTAACCCTCACTGCATCCTCAAGCCAATGAGGTAGGGGCGGGGTGTTATAGATGTAGAGTTGTAAAAGAAGGTGAGAAATGTCACTGAGTTTAACCATGATTGTGATAGAGTGATAAGGTTCAAGAACTATGTATGTGTTTTGTTTGTACTAGATTTAAAGAAGGAGATGTTGGATAAGGATCATAGTTATTCATTCACTATTCATCTTTGAAATATAGAGATTTATAGATATTTGAAAGAGTATTTCTGGTGGAACAATATAAAGAGAGATATTAATGAGTATGTATCTCAGTGATTGGTACATCAGGAAGTTAAGGTTGAGATATTTTAGTCTAAGGGTATGTTGCAACCATTACCCATATAAGAATGGAAATGGTAAAATGTCACTATGGAATTTTTCATCAGACTCCCCAAAATTTCTAAAGTCCATAATGCTATTTGGGTTACAATCAATAAACTTATGAAGTCAAAACACTTCATTTCTATTAGAGAGGAATTCTTTATGAATCATATTTCTAGGATATACATTAAGAAAGTGGTAAATTTTCCTAGAGTACCAAATTCTATTATATCTAATCGGGATCCAAGGTTTTCATCAAAGATATAGAAAATTCCTTAGTAAGATCTTGATACCGAGTTAAATTTCAGCATAGTTTATCATTATTAGATAGATGGTTAGTCTAAGAGAATCATTAAAATCATAAAGGATATGTTGAGATATTTTTCTATAGAGTTATGTTTAAGTAATATCTAGTCGAGTTTTCTTAAAAAAATAGATTTCACTCAAGTATTGAACTGGATACTTATGAATTCCTCTTTGTAAATAAGTTTATAACTCCAATGTGATAGGATGAATATGGATAAATAAAGTTATTGGGACCTGATCTAGCGGAAAAAATGACATATCAAGTTAGAGACATTCAACAACACATCAGGGAATCTCAGAGTTAATAAAAAAGTTATGCTGATAATAGTTGGCATGATCTAGAATTTGAAGTTGGTAAGAATTTTTTTATATGAATTTCTATAGGGAATATGGTTATGAGACTCAAAAAGAATGGAATGCTAACCACTAGGTATATTGGACATTTAGATATTCTTGATCGAGTAGGGATGGTTTCTAATCACTTGGATCTTCCATCGAACCTCTCTCAAGTCCATGATTTGTTACATATATCTCCCCTAGGGAAGTATATACCCAGTCCTTCATATATTTTGAAATCAAAGATCATAACACTGGAGAAATATATTTCTTATGAGGAATAATTAGTGGAGACTCTAGATCTTAGAGAGGAAGTGATATGAAACAGGACCACAAACCTAGTAAATTTTTTGTGATGAAACCACTAATTTAAAGAAGATACATGGGAATCTGAGGATATGATGGGGAATAAGTACCCTTAGGTTTTTTTATTATAGTAATAGAATTTTGTGGGAGAAATATTGGGACCAAGTTCAATGGAGGTGTTTATTGAATGAAGTTTATTATAAGTATGTCATTTTTTTTCTTTATGATAAATCACCTCACCTAATAAAATATGGCGATCAGATGAATGTTTTTAGACTTATATGATTAGACATATATTTCTTGAGAAATTATATTAATTGAAGTTCTCTATTTTGAATGTTATTTTCTAGGTGATCTTATTTTCAGTATTATCTTTTCAGAATGAAGATTTTTGGAATGAACCCAAAATAAGTATTAGATACAGGACATCTAAAAAGATATTCAACATAAAATCTGATGATTATATACCAATATCAATGTTCTAAACATCAATAAGAATTCATGATAAGAGTAGGAATTTTTATAAGAAAATAAAAGTAATTTTTTTTAATTTTTATAAAAAGATGAACTTTTCTAGAAATAGGTCATCAGATCAAGTATCACCAAACATATAACTTTTTTATAAACATGAAGATTAAATTTACTAAATCCAGAGTTTTTAAAATGTTCTTATCGAGTAATAAATTAGATGGGATGGTCAATCAGTCTAAAATATTTATTGGTCATACCGATCCATCATATAAGTTGTTGATAATGATCCATCAGATGAGTGTTTGGAACCGATAAGGAATCAAATACAAAGTTCCATTAGAGGTAGAACATTAAACTTCCCAAATTTTATTGAATAGACCATAGTATTTTTTTGTGAATGAGAAGTTTTTTTGACACTGATCTATCAAATAAATTTTTTGACACCGATCAATCAGGTGATCTCTATAGACCTATCCAAATTATGAGCCTCATAGACCGATCCATCAGATGAGATGTTGATACTGATTCATTGGGTGATCTAATTGACAGTGATAAGCTATCAGATGTTGAGTTTCATCAGATGTAGTTTCATCAATCCAAGGATAAGTTGAACAAATGAATAAAGTGTATAGTAAGGTGAGTCATATAGAAGTTGAAATGTTTTGTCCATTTTTTTCATTTGGTTTGGAACATTATAGTGATATGTATATTTCATTACTTTTTTTTAATTGGGTCAAGATAATTATAATTAAAAAATGAGTTTTGGAATGAGATGTTTTGGACTATCAGTTTCAAAAATAAGCTCTTGTAAAGTTATTATTCAAGTAAGATTGAGAATTAAGATGTTTAATGAATTCAAGAAGATTTAAGAAAATACCAGAAGAGTTGAAAAGATTTGAGAAGTGGTCAAATGGAGATGAAATAAATGTGAAATTTAGAGAACTGAAATCTCATTGAGTTGGAAAATTATTTCAAGTTCCTAAATTTTTGGTTTTGGGAACACCTATATAAAGGGGTAAAAGTATAATGTTCTGTGAAACTATTCACATAGAAGAAGGTAGAGATCTTGAGTTTTGGGTTAGAACTGTTTATCAGAAAGAAATTCTGGCATAAGGTTTTTTGATAGAAGAAGTGATCAGAGAAATTTTGATCAGAATTAATCGAATCGAATTAAACAATCTGAATGATAGATTCTAGAGAAAGATAATAGATGTAAAGGGAAAGGTCCTAATTTAATCTAAAAAATTTGGACTGAATAATTTATAAAAAACAAATCATATTGAAGAATCTGATAGAGGAATCATGCTGATTTCTTTTATGAAGTTTAGAGAAGAAGTTCTTACCTGCTACTGGGTAATAAAGTGAATAATTGATTTTAAAAGATTTGAAAAAGTAAATTTTGTTGAAGAAACACAGTGAAGAAGTTATAAACCTATTTTTAAGGTTTCTAAACTTATTAAAATATCATATTTACATATTTTATGGAAGAAAAATCACATACACTTTTGTATTGATCATAGTGGTATGCAAGTGTAAGGGTATTTCCTACTTTCTATATCAACTTAAAAAAGATTTTTTTTTCTAATGGATTATGTGGTATTGGATTATTTATAAACCATTCCATGGACTAGCTACTCTTATTGAGTATTGAACCTTGTAAATACATGTATTCATGTGGATGTTTTTGAAAGTTTTTTTTCAACAAAGTTGTTTCTATTTAACTGAAGGCAAGGGTTGTTATAATAGTTAACATAAAAAATAAACAGATATCTTTGATTCACCTCATCCCCCTAGTAGTGATTACATTGATCCTATATGGGCCTTTTAAATTGGTATCAGAACGAGGTTCCATTTATTTACTACTTTGCTGAATTTTTAATAGAATTTACTATAGATAGTTTGAATTGGGTGAATAGTAAGAGGATTTTATTTTTTGATAGAAAGAACTATCATATCTCAAAATAAAAAATGTTTCCATATATTATGTATCTTAATTTTGGTATTCTAGAAGGTGACATATATGGATTTACTCCTCTTTCTAATAATTATCCTTTTATAGTTGTTGATAAGAAAAATCTAGAGAATGATGGAGGGGATAAAAATGATTTACTTTCTTCACTCTCTAAAAATTAATTTATTAGATTGAAGGGAGTCAGAACTTCTAAAGGTATTTTAGAAAAGATGAAAAATATATATGAAGGAAATACAAAGGCGAATAAGGAAAAGTTTCAAATCATGAGGCTAAAGTATGAATATCTCAAAATGGGTGAGTATGAATCTGTTGATGACTTCTTTACAAGGGTGAATGATATTGTAAGCACCATAAAATGTATTAGTGAGATTTTGGAAGCATCAAATATTATTGAAAATATATTATGAATTCTTCTTGAGAAGTTTTATGCTAAAGTTTATTATTTGGAAGATAGAGATCCTGAAACTCTATCTTTGGATAACTTACATATAACTCCCATTAAATTTTAAATTAGAAGAGAGAAATTTATGAAAATCAAAGAAAAATTTTATAGGGAAATTTTCTTCAAAGCTAAAAAGAAGGGAAAATCTAAGAATATTCATGAAGATGAAGAAGTTGGTGAATCTGATAGCAAAGATGAGGTTAATAAAAATTTGAATGAATTATTGTCCTTGTTTTCTAAAAATGTGAAAAGAGAAATATGAAAGTACAATGGGAAGTTAACATTAAAATTATTTAGTTCTGGAGACATTGGAATTTTTTATGCTAATTTACCTCAAAGAAAGGATTAAGAAGAAAGTGAAGAAGTTGAAAAAATTCAAGAAATCTTGGAAGAAACATGTTAAAAAATAAAAATCTTATTCAAAGGGAAAAGAGAAAAAGTTATCCAAATCCAAATGGATAAGTTTTTGTCTAAATATGATGAAAATGAAAATAGTGAAGTTTAAACTGAAAAATTCACTAAAGTTGATGCTGAAAAAACATTTATTGAAAAAGTAAATGAATAATATTTTTTTGTTTATAAAAGCAGTAGTTCCAAAGAAGCTAATCATTTAGAATATTCCTTGAAAATAGTGTTGAAATAATGTATTTTAAATATTTTAAGAATTGAAAGAGAAATCAAGAAGTTGAAAAAGGAAAGTTCTAATTCAAAGAATCATGAATCCATTCTTGAAAAAAATATATGTTGTTGGAATATATTGATCATTTGAAGAAATATTTTGAAAAATAAAAGAATCATAATGAGCAGTTTGAAATAAAGAAAAAAGTGAATGAGGAATAGTTATAACTTTTTAAACAAAAGTTATCGAAAACTAAGTAGGGAGTTACGAGTTTCAAAAAATATATTTCTAAAATTAGAAAATGTTTTGAGAAGTGTGAACTTAATAAATATAAAAAAAAATTATATTCGAAGGTTGAGAAGAAAAATGAATATGTTCATAAGATTAAGAAAGATGATAAAATCATGTATGTATCCCAAACAAACAAATTATAAAATTCAAAATTTTCAAAAATTTAAAAGTCTGAATCAAATGTCACCACTATTGATGATTCTACTGAATATAGTAAGGCATCCATATTGAGGAAGAATATTTAGAAATATAGAAAAACTTTGGGTGTTCAACAAATTCCTAACATATAAATTAATAATGTTTTGGAAAAACAAGTTTACAACTCTAAGAAGTATGGAAGTTATAGAAGAAAATACTCTTTTTATGGATAATACTAGTATTGTGGGGGATTTTTCTATACAAAAAATATGTGTTGGTTCAATCAACAATACTATAAAAATCCCATGAGTAACTGGAAGAAATGTTTGAGGGGGAGTCAATCCTCTAAAATAAGGAACCATGAGAGAGATGTTATGAAATTTAGAAATAGATTCAAACCTTTGGAAACTATTTTTGAAAATTGTGAACAACCTAGACATCTTAAAAAAGGATGTCTTGTTTTGTTACTGGATTTTTTACAACAATTCTCAAAAGATGAATGTGAATAAAGATAATGGAAAATAGAAAGATCTAGTTTTAGAAAATGATCTCAAATATACAAAAGCATAATGACCTTGGATCTTGTATAGTGAGTGCTCTTCACATATGACATGAGATCTGAAGCTTTTGAAGAATGTTAAAATTTTTAAAGAAGAAATGATGATGTTTGGAAGTGATGAATCACTCAGAATCAAAGGTTACGATTCTTTTATTATTGGTGAAGAAAAACTGAAATCCTAAAATGATTTGTTTGTTGATGGGATAAAACATAACTTGTTATGTGTTTCAAAAATTTATGTTGAAGGTAATAAAGTTGTTTTTAGAAAATATGTTTTTTTTGTAAAAAGAGTTGAATATGTAAAGGTTGTTATAAGAGTTTATTTTACAAAAGGGACCTTGTTTCAAGTTAGTTATGTATAAACCTTATGTTATCTAAGCATGATAAAAGAGAATGAACTATGGTATAAAAGTTTGGGACATATGTTTCATAAGAATATAAGTAAGTCAACAAAGTGATACAATGTTTTTGATATTCATGAGTTGAAAAAAATAATAGATTGGTGCTATTCCAATTTTCATAAAGGGAGAATTACAAATTCGATGTATAATAAAGTTGAAATTCATTCAACTCATCCCCTGGAACTAATTAATTTTGATATTTATGGTCCAATGAGAAAACAATCAAATTTTGGATATAAGTACATTATTTATTTCATTGATGATTTTACTTACATTAAAGGAATGTGGATATTATTGGAAGAAGTTGTGAACTAATAATGGTGGTGAATACAAAAAATGAATAATTTAGAAATTATCTTGAAAAAAATGGTATTAATCATGAGTTCAATGAACTATAAAGACCATAGAAAAATGGTGTTTCTGAAAGAAATAATATAATTTTGGTAGGGATGGGGTGTACAATGTTGATTGAATATGGTGTTTCTCACTACTTCTAGAGATAGGTGATGAATACGACATTTTATATTTAGAATTTGTGTTTCTATAGGCCAAGTTATGATATTAATCCGTATGAAATGTTCTATAACTAAATTACATGTTTGAAAAAAATTAAGGGGTTTTGGGAGTCCCTATATCATAAAAAAGTGTAAATATTTTAAAATTTGATCAAAGAGGTTAAGATGGAATTTTTATTGTCTATTATTTTAATGGTAGAGGATATAATTGTTTAATAAATGAAACATAGAATTTATTTTATTTTTCTGATGTAAACGTTCTTGAAAAACCTAAAGAAATTTTTTCACAAACACATTTATAGAAGGAATATGGGGGATATGAGATAATTTGGAAACATGAATGGAATTTTAATGATGGTGAATACACACCAATAGAATATTTAAACCTAGATACTTTTAGTGATGAGGAGGAACTTCATATATCTCATCCTAGGATGAGGAAATAGGTGGAAGTAAAAAACATCATTGATGATCAATAATAAAAAGTTTAATCAAGAATAACATAAAAGTTTGTTTTACATACTTCTTTATATTAAAAATTTGAGCCAAAAAATATTAATTAATATTTCAATAATCAGGAGTGATTTATTCTATGAATGAAGAGTTGGACCAAATTGATAAGAATTATACTTGCGAAATTGTACCCAAACCAAATAATAAAAATGTTATTGGTACAAAGTGGGTGTTATGAAACAATTTTAATAAATATGGTGAAGTGATAAGAAACAAATCATGATTGGTTTTTAAAGGCTACTCACAAATTGAAGGTACTTATTTTGATGAGACTTTTTCTCCTGTATCAAGGTTAGAAACAATCTTAATCTTTCTTAATATTTCTATAAAATGAGGTTATATTTTTTTTAGATGGAAGTGAAATTATATTTTATCAATAGATAAATTGACTAATAAGTTTATGTTAAAAAACCATGTGTCTTTATAATTGTAAAAGATGAAAGTTATGTGTGAAAGTTGTTGAAATCATTTTATGGGTTAAAGAAAGCTCTTAGAGCTTGGTATTCCAAATTGGATTCCTTCTTAAGGAAGTTGAACTTTAATAAAGGAATAGTTTATAGTAATCTATATATAAAAGAAGATAAAGAGATCTCTCTCATTGTAATTATTTATTTTGATGATATTATCTTTGCTAGGAATCATGAAAGAACCTATGAAAAGTATTTTTGAAGAGATGAAGAATTTGTTTGAAATGTTGATTCTTGGTGAAGTGAAATATTTTATTGGCTTACAAATCTTACAAAAGATGTAATATATTTTTCTATCATGAGATAATTATACTAAGTAACTTCTTCATAAGTTCAACATGGAAAATTCAAAACTGATTTCCACACTAATTTTGGTGGGAACCAAGTTTTATAAAGATGTATAAGGAAAGAAAGTGAATTATAAGGTATTTAGAAAGTTGATTGGAAGTTTTTTATACTTTAATAATTCAAACCTAGATATTTTATATGATGTTAATTTATGTGAAAGGTTAAAAAGTGCACCAAAATAATCTCATATCTTAGAAGATAAATGAATTATCAGATATATTAGTGGTATAAAAAATTTCAGAATCAAATATGACAGCTCAAGAAGAATTGATTTGTTTGGGTATACAGATATTGATCGGGTAGAAAGTGTGGATGATAGAATATCTAAATTTTATGTAGTTTTCTTTCCTGGGAAAATTTATGTGACTTGGCATACTAAAAAGGTGAATTATGTAACTCTTAGCATGGATGAAGCTAGATTGTTTTCCTCCACTCAAGCTTTAAAATAACTTATGTGGATAAAGACTTTGTTGGAATATTTTCTAGTTGAAGTAAAGATAACCTTTCTCTTGGGTTGTGAATATAAATGTTCTATAAATATAAATATAAATATAGTGAAACATTCTCGTTCAAATCTTGTTGATATCAAATATCACTTCATCGAAGATCATGTGGAGAATAACAAACTCAAGTTGGAATATTTTACTAAAATAGAACAAGTTGTTGATTTTTTTAAAAAAAACTTTACCAAAGACTGATCCATCAATCAGGTGAGCATCAAAGATCAATCCATCAGATGAGCTATATAGATTTATCCATCAGATGAGCTTCAGAGACTGATCCATCATATTAGCTTCATAGACCAATACATCAAATGAGATATTGATATTGATTCATTGGGTGATCTATTTGACACTGATAAGCCATCAAATTTTGAGTTTCATCAGACACAGTTTCATCAATTTGAGGAGAAGTTGAAATGAAGAAAGTGGATAATAAGGTTATAAATATAGTGGTTGAAACGATGTTGTAAAATAGTTTCAGTTATTTTAGAACATCAGAGTGAGAATTCAATTTATTTACTTATTTTTAATTGGGTCAAGAGTATCAGAATGAAAAATAGAGTTTTGGAATGAGATGTTCCGGACTATCAGTATCCAGACTGAGCTCCGGTAAAGTTCTTATTCAAGTAAGATTGACAATTATGAGGTTATGGGGAATTAAATAAGATTATATAATTTTCACGACCCGTCCTCAGGGACCACGCCGTGAATACCCCAAGCCCGCCTTCCATAGGCCAGGGGCTGGCGACTAGCACCAAGGCGTAATTCTCGATAAAAAGGGAAGGCATTGCCTTTGTAAAGTAAACAAACACCACGGAGCAAGAAAGAAGTAGAAGTAAAAACTAAGTAAAAACTGATACAAAAGTAAGTGCAGAAAAGTAAGTGGGTCAGAATACAAACCCAAACTGAAAGTAAAGTACAACTGGAAAGGGAAAACAACAACTAAAATTAAGCCATAGCGTCGACCCGTCCACCGGAAGTCCCACCTGAAGGGTGGGTACATATAGCCTCCATAGCTCCTCGGGTCCAGCCGTCTGCACTGAGTACGTCCCGCCCAGTGGTCCACCTCCAGGTACCGTCCTGCTCTGCTAGCCTTAACCACAATCAGCACTGTACGTCGTCCACAACCAACACAATGTAGTGCGGGCATAGCCCATGCAGGGGTGAGTATAAGCTACTCAGTAGGTACCCCGAGACCCTCGAAGGTCTCCCAGAATCCAAAAAGGAAAGATACAATCATGAAGTAACACCAACACTACTTAGGTATATGCCCATACATATACCTAAGTCATCAATTCCAGTTCGGCTACAACATATGAGCCCAAGTTCAACCCAGTCCACACAGGAAACCAAAACGTAATCCACACAGGATAGCACAACATAATCCACATAGGAAAGAAAAATAGGATTCAGCTCACACAGGTATACTTCTTCATATGACGATAGAGATGATCAGATATTTCCACTGATTCATCTAAGCCGTCGGACCCACAAAGGATCGATAGGTACTAACCCCCGCAATGACCAACAAAGGATCTGAACCACACAAGATCGATAGGTAACTAACCCCCGCAATGACCCACAACGGATCTGACCCACATAGGATCGATAGGTAACTAACCCCCGTGATGACCCACATAGGATCAGACCCACACAGGATCTATAGGCGCTGGCCCACACAGGACCGCTGAGCGCTGACCCACATAGGATCGGACCCACACAAGATCTGTAGCACTGATCCACGTTGGATCGCTGAGTGATGTAGTCGTCACCGTCGAATCCACGGAGGATTTCTGCACAGTCGTCATCGTCGTCGCAGTCGCAACCAGCTCTAGGGTTCCCGCACACAGCAAGCTCGTTGGGTAGGGTCCTCTCCATGAGCTGAAGGGCTGATACATCAACCGACACAAATTCTGTAGTTGATGTATCCTAAAGTTCCGTATCGTCAACAGAAACTCAACTTCATAGACGACGCGTCAATCAGATACCCGGTCTGAGAGTTATTGGCTTTCTTGTCCCAGGGGCCTGGTTGGTTTTTAAGTCAAAACCAACCCGACCATACTCCAACTGCATCCAAACCTCGAACGGAGTAAGCCAAAAGGTCCTTCTCACTTAGAGGGATCCAACAAAGTCAACAACACGTCAATAGGACATCCGGAGCTCAAGTTATAAGCGTTTCCGCTCCGAGGGCCTGGTTGGTTTCGTGTATGAACCAACCCGGACGAACTCAAAGTACTTCGAAAACTTGAGTGTGATATACCTAAACGACCATCTCGATCCAAGGATCGCATCGCAACTGACGGTGCGTCGATCGGAGGCCCGTAGCTCATGTTATGGGCAACAGACCGAAAGAAGTTCGATATTAGGGGGTTCGGGCCCGGTCCGAACCGGCCCGATACCCCCAGGGTCGGCCCGAACTGGGTCGAACCGAACTGGGTCTAGGTCCAACCCGCTTGGGCGCGGCGCGGCCCGGCTCAGCGACCCGGCGCGCTGGCGGTCCGGCGCGCTGGCCAGGGGGCTTGGCCGAACGGCCGAGCCATTCGGATACGAGGGGGGGTGCCCCTCGCTTGTAGTAACCGCGACCCCTTAATGGGGCCGCTCACGTCCGGACAGCCGGGGGTTTTGAACCCCCGGTTCTTCCCTGCCCGGTCGGCCCGCTCTGGCCGGCCGGCTTTTGCCTCCACGGGACCGGCAAGGCCGGTCCCCCCCTGCTCCGTCGCCAGTGGCTCGATTCCGGCCACCGGTTCCCCTGCTCCGCCGTGGCCCCGCTCCGGCCGCGATGTCTTTGGATTTTTCCGGCGCGGCGTGATGGTGCCACGACTTGGTTCAATTTTTAAATGCGTGGCGCGACGGTTCCGCGCATCCTTGCCGCTCATTCCCGCACGGTGCGACGACACCACTTCACTTTCCTTCGAATCGCAACAAAAAAAAATAAGGGAGGAGGGTTGGCCGTGTTTGTGCGATCCGGCCCCCTCCCGTTAAATTATATCAAGCGGTCCAAATGAACGAGGATAGATGAGAGAAGAATTTCCAAATAAAAACACATAAACCCCTACCTCGTCGAATCGTTGAGCGAGGGTTCGTCGCGGGAATAACCGTCGTTGAAGAAGGATCGTCGCGTCGTGGAGAAGCCTCGCAGAAGATGCATTGCGAAAGAAGCATCACGAAAGAAGCGGTACACGGCGTCTCATAGTCGATCTCCAAGGGTTTGGCGTTCTTCATCGGAGGTCGGCACGTTCTTCGCATTCTTCGTCGAAGAAGAAAGCTTTTCTCCCAATCCTCTCCACGCAACAAGTTCGAACAGAAATAAAATAAGAGTTGCCTTATTTTATTAACGCACAAGCCAACGTTTGAAATTCAAAAAGAAACAAAACTAATAATTAATTGATGAGTTTTAAACCGCCCAATTAATGAATCGTTTCTTAACCAGAATAAACGCTTGAGTTGACTTTATTAAAAGGGTGGTGTGGGTGTGTTACTTAGAAGAAAAGAAATGACGGGGCTTGTGTGGGACCCACCTCACAAATATCCTTCCAAGTGGGTAGGATATTTTGGGTCCCACATCACCCACTTAACATAGGTTAAGAGACTTAAAATAAAATGGTCGCACCATTTTATTTTATTCATTTACTTAACCCGAAAAAAATTAAAAACCACACCCGGGAAAACGCAACTCCAGAAAAGGTGATTCTAAGAAATTATCGGCGCTGCGATTCCATCGGTGACCTCAGAATTTGATTCCGAGCACCGGTTAAAACGTTATAAAAACCCGCTCGTTTTTTCACTGAACGTACCCGAGCAAAACTTCGGAAAATGATTCAGGGCACACCGGGCCTCAAAATCAGGTGCCGTTATGTCACGAACCGAATCCGGTCGCTGCCAAAACCGGCACCAAACCTAGACCGTGACATGACCTGAAGGGTGTTCTCTATCCCCAAGGGCTGGCACAAGTGCCTGGGTATCATTAATTTTTGTTTGGGAATGATTTACCCGAATATGAAGGCATAAAACATTAAAAACAATCAATAAACTGAATCTGAAAAATGTAAACCAAACTATGTTTACACAAAAACCAGAACTGAATACATATGTTTAAAGATACTAAAAGTGGTCTAAAAACAAATAATGACAACATAAAGACATCCCCATGGACTCCATACTACAAGGGGGTCATCACCCGCAAGCCTTCTCCGCAACTCCGCCCCAACGATGGGGACTAACACCCTGAACCGCCATCACCCTTTTCCTTCCCTTTACCTGAGTCAAGAATAAGCAGGTCTAATTACACCCAAGGGGTTTAAGTAGGGTGTGAGCCTAAGCCCAATAGGATACCACCCAATGATTCCAAGCAGTAAGAAATTCAATGTGAAAAAGCAAGCAGTTTTCAAGTGCAAGGAAAAGTAGTGTTAAAATTTCAAGAAATGAAACCTCCAATTGAAAATAGTTTTCAATCCAAAATTTTCAGAATATTAACACATTAAAATATAAATGTTAGATACTGTAATTTACTTCCAAACACACCCTAAGACATGGGTAAATACTACAAATCCAATGAGCAACAACATTGGGAACACCCCTAGGCACTAGGTTGTCTTGGGCCCTATGTACCTCATACCTCGGTGTAAAGTAACCATAGAAAAATCCGTTCTCGTGCACGATACACTAGTAAGGAACATACCCATAACCTAGTGGTCCCCAATAATCATCCACTTAGTTTAGTTAGAGTCGTCGTTATCCAAATGCTAAGTGAAACAGGGACAAAACCCATCCGGTCCACTAGCCGTACTAGTACAAATCCGCCCCACCTAGGTACCCAGGCTTCCCCTTTTGTGATCAATTAATTTCAACATGAAAAATAAATAAAATTTCATATAAAACACCATTACTGGTCAAACACAACCAATACAGTATCTATCACATTTTATACCACTTAAAACATGCAACAAAACACTTAGATTTTTCATAAAACAATTCCTCAAAATCCCGTAGTGTTTCAGACACAAAACTCCTTATAAACCTCACTTGCATACTATGTGCACATTTTTAAGTTTCCAAAACAGAAAGGTCAGCCTACTAAATTTCATTGAAACCACAAAATCATTTTTAGGGCATCCCCATATGGTTCAAGAAACGACATCATTGCGAAATCTCCATTTTTCCACAACACAACTCTTAGAATTTCATATGGTTCACAAACACCATTAAAACCAGATTTTGCAGCAACAAACACAAGGTATAATCATTAAAAACAGTATTTTTATCCCTATTATAGTTCAATAAAATCAACTAATTACTTATAGGGTAGCCCCAATTGAACTAATAAAACATTTCCATGAAGAAACCCCCAATTTCACATGAAATTGGAATTTAGGATTCATTTTAAATAAAAACAACACTAATACTATTTTTTTCAGGAATAATAAAATTAAATAATCATGAAAATCTCATAAAAACAGTATCCAATTCACAAAGATTTCATACACAATGGAATCACCTACCAAAACCAAGGAAACCCTTGAATCCTTTGTGCGAAAACTCAAACGCACCACCGCCACACCTCAAGGAAGGTAAAACGGACCTAAAACAAGAATTTCAGACCATGAAACACAAGGTAAAACCCTAATTTTTAAACCCTACTTTCTGGACATTAGTAACCTCAATGATAATGGAAGAAACCCTAAGTACATTGGATGTAACCCTAAACAAATTGAAAGAAGAAAGAAGGAGAACAACTTACTTAAAATATCTTGTAGAAATATCCCCAAAAAATACCAGTATATGATTTCAAAAATACCCAAACCTTCAAGGGAGGTTCGAACAAGGATAAGAAGATCATTTACAAATTTTAATGGGGGAAAAAGAGTAAAAATTGAGAGAGTTATGAAGGAAATACTTTACCTCTTCAAATCTGGACGATTTGAGGAAGCCTATGAAGATTGGCACCAAATTGCGATTAACCAAAGCTCTAAAGAGGGGGGGGGGAGAGCTCTGACGCACATATGGGTTAATTGGTCTTGGGTGAGACTTGGAATCACCAAATAATCCCAAAAATTGAATAAGTTATAACATAATCAAAATTTATTTTTAAAACTGGAATTGGGCTTTCGGGATGGCCCAACCCCTTAGATAAAAACCCAAATAAACCCTGGTTATGGATTTCTAAAATCTCCAAATTTAAATGGTGGTGTTAATAGGTAAGGGGAGGTCATTTGGGAAGTTTAATGGGTGAAAAATATTAAAAAATGAAAAAGTTATAAAAGAAACAAAATTGGTTTTTAAATCTGGAATTGGGCTCACGGTTTGGCCCAATTCATGAAAACTCTCTCATTCCTCCATAAAAGATTGGGAACCCCCCCAAAACAAAGTATGAATGGAAATTAAATGAAATTTACCTTTAAAATAAGTCATGGGTGTGACAATTCTCCCCACCATAAAGCATTCCGCCCTCGGAATTCCACAACAACACCAGATGCAAAAGCAAAGCCCAAACGATAGACCAAGACAAACTTCCTTGCCACGTTTTCACCCGTTTGAAAAAGGACGAACATCTCCACTTGATCAAACAAGTGAAGATAATACTCTCACCAACCAAAAATAACACCACTTACTTAAAATTATGAAACACATTCAAAACACATCCCAAAACAAAACACCTCAAACACTACAAGACGACGCTCAAGCAATCCACTTGAAACGAACAACGAACTCGAATAACGCTACCACAACATTACGTAAACAAAACCATTGGGTGTTCTCCAACCCCAAATTTACCCAAGTAACAAATTTTCGGATATATATACTTGAACGATACTACCTCCTACCTAGAATACACCAAGGAGAAAACTGAGTCACTAGGACGGGGTGACCCAATCTGGACATCCCACCACTAGGGACAACTCAATTTCTAAGACAGAATAAGGATAACAATTGGGGAAGGAACGAATGATCTCCCCATCATAAGGGTTAAAATAACATTATTTCTTTACCAAGAGAACATACATGATACCCATGATGGGTCTCCCCACCATAATAACGAAAACAACTTTCCTTAAGACAAAATCAAGACACTAACAGGGGGCATCGAACGGACTTCCCAACATTAGGGGTAGATTAATATCAGAATTCATCCAATGAAACTTACATGAGACACATTGTGGGTATACCCAAAACAAAACCCTACCATATTAACTAACTAGTATTGGATAACAAAAAAAAACAATAGAATTTTAAGGAGCTGGCATGGCCGCACAGTTGGTTCACACGGTTTGGGAAACCGTGAGTTAACTGTGCGGATCATTCTGTCCAAAGAGGAAACTTCACACTATTTCCTTGGCCAAGGATCCTAGACATGCAGAGACCATGCAGTATCTACTGTCTCTTATCACATGGTCCCTTGGGTTGGCACATAGTTACTACTAACTGCGCACAAACTATGCACTTCAACCTGCCTAACCCAAATTTTAAACATTTCTCCAAAAACACAAGGGAACCGAAAGGGGAAAAAATCAACTCAGGGTACGACATGGGAACAAGGTACTCACACCTCTTTCCACAAAATGTGAGAAATTGGAACAAGACGACAACACCATAGGTTTAAACTATTCCTATCTTTCATATTGAGGATATGACCTTGACCAAAAGTTTGAACGACTCTAGGATTTCCCCTAACTACGCGCCAGCTTATCTCCGGGGCTTATGGATGGAGCTCAATAGATTGAAGCATCTTCGGCCTCGCAGTTAGGATTTGGAAATCCCTAAAATAAACATCTTCTTACAGTGCCAAAAACAATTATATTGTAATCTCAGATGATCTCATTGAGACATGACACACTTCAAACCCGATTTTTCTTCAGGTGCTAAATAGTGGAATGAAAAGACATATAGAAACACATTCCTCTAGAACATAGGATTTAGAATTTCCTATAGGGAGACACACATCCAACAAAAAAATAGTGACTCTCATAAGATTGAACAATCTTCACCCTTATAGTCAAATGTACACATGACATAGAATGGAGTCACCGAACATGACCATTGTGGATAAAAGAAAACACAAGGAGAGGGAACTTGTACTGAGTCCCAAACAACACATGATTCCAGAAAGTGTCCATAATAGCCAATCTTGGCCATATCTTTCAAACTGGTGGCCTAACATGATCTCTTTCTTCAATGAGACTAACGAAAAGCCTAGAGGCCCTTTAAGACATCAATCTACATTGACAACCCTGAACTTCATTGACCTTCGACAACTTAGGAAACATAAGAAACTAAGGTCTATTTCAACCTCCCACAAACACTCTCCCACTATAGGGGAATCCACATAATTGAAAAAGAAGAGGGGTAAACACAATATCCAAACCTCAAGAATAAAGTCCTTATATTGATCAACTGGAGGATCATCCAACGGTGAATCACCATAGGACAAACATGAATCATACATTAACAATTTATGGGGGTGTATCCTAGCCTACCAGAAAACCCAAGGACCCAACCGATCTGGTCATTTGGTCACAACATACCACAAACTTGAACCGAATACATGAGGGAAGCCACCACATTTTCCTCCCAAACTTTTCCTCAAAAGAGACCACTGAACAACACTTCATTCCAACTTATCAGTGAAACACCAACCCAAAACATCTTTCAAACAAGAGGGGTTATTGAAATCGGAACATCCCACAATAATAATCCAGAAAACACATAATCCATACCTCCCAGCCATACTTTATCAAAACACAACACTTTCCAACAAAAAAATTATTTAAAAAAAACAGTGTTGGTCGGTTGCGGATTTACCGATGGTATGTCATGAGCCTCACACATGCATGTTTACATGCCACACTGGGAACCCACCTCATATCCATCCATATTCCCAAATAAACCTATGCATGTGGTCACCATTGAGAATACCAAATACCAAAAATCAAACCTTTCCTCTTTTTAAAATCAAACTTTTAACCACAATTTTCCTTTCTCAAAAACACTAACCATAATATCAAAACCCAATTTTTCATCTCACAAACCAATTTAGAAAGGAATGAATAATTCAATAAAATCATATATTCATGCCTTTAACAATTGTTTCAAAACATTTCAACCCATTTCAAAACACTTCTAATTTCATAAAAAACACCATTTCATAAATCTCTATTTAATTAAGAACTCAACTCTTCTCATTTCAAAACAAGGTTCTAAAAGTTCATAATTTTTTTTCAAATTTTTAGTAGTCACCAAACCGAAAATCCATCTTCAACCCCCTACAAAAAAATTCTAGAACACTTAATTCAATCCAAAACACTTTTCCACAGTTAAAAAAAATTCCACTAGAAACATATTTTCAAAACCCCAATTAACATAGTTCATACTTTCAAAAGAGGTGTAAACACAAAATTTAACCTTTTGAAATAATTCTGAAATTTCATTTATAGACTTTAAAAAAAACCATTTTCACTTTACTAGAAAATAACATCACAAAAATTCACACTCCTTAAAGTGAAGTCATTTTTTTTTGCTTAAAAAAACCAAGTTTCCAAGATTCCAAAACAAAGAGACACAAGACAATGTGAGAGGAAACTAGTTTCGGTGGGTGACTTGGACATATGGTTGGAAGCCATATTCCAATCACTTCACCGTCACAGAGAATATTCTAGGGAAATATCCATGGCTCTACATGGCTTGCCATGCCCTGCGAGCTCACTGGGATTATTCTCCCAACTCTTTTTTCATTTCACATAGTCATCATTAAACCAAGAAAACCAAAGGAATCAGATAAATCCATACTTCCCATGGTGAATTGAATCTCGTCATGAGGTGTTCTGGCCATCCACACTACCCATGACTTAAATTTCAAGTCCCGACAATCCTAGCTCCAGACTATCTTGACTCTTCCCCAAATAACATGACCCAAGGAGCGAACCTCCTCTGATACCATTTTGTCATGAACCGAATTTGGTCGCCGCAAAAACCGGCACCAAACCCAGCCCGTGACATGACCCGAAGGCCTTTCCCTATCCCCACGGGTTGGCACAAGTGCCCGGGTATCATTAATTTTTGTTTGGGAATTATTTACACGAATATGAAGGCATAAAACATTAAAAACAATCAATAAACTGAATCTGAAAAATGTAAAATAAACTATGTTTACACAAAAACCATAACTGAATACATATGTTTAAAGATACTAAAAGTGTTCTAAAAACAAATAATGACAACATAAAGACATCCCCATGGACTCCACACGACAAGGGTGTCATCACCCGCAAGACTTCTCCGCAACTCCGCCCCAACGATGGGGACTAACACCCTGAACCGCCATCACCCTTAGCCTTCCCTTTACCTGAGTCAAGCATAAGCAGGTCCTATTACACCCAAGGGGTGTAAGTAGGGTGTGAGTCTAATCCCAATAGGATACCACCCAATGATTCCAAGGAGTAAGAAATTCAATGTGAAAAAGCAAGCAGTTTTCAAACACAAGGAAAAGCAGTGTTAAAATTTCAAGAAATGAAACCTCCAATTGAAAATAGTTTTCAATCCAAAATTTTCAGAATATAAACACATTAAAATATAAATTTTATATGCTGTAATTTACTTACAAACACCCCCTAAGACATGGGTAAATACTAAAAATCCAATGAGCAACAACATTGGGAACACCCCTAGGCACTAGGTTGTCTTGGGCCCTATGTACCTCGTACCTCGATGTAAAGTAACCATAGAAAAATCCGTTCTCATGCATGATCCACTAGTAGGGAACATACCCATAACCTATTGGTCCCCAATAATCATCCACATAGTTTAGTTAAATTTGTCATTATCCAAATGTTAAGTGAAACAGGGACAAAACCCATCCGGTCTACTAGCCGTACTAGTACAAATCCGCCCCACCTAGGTACCCAGGCTTCCCCTTTTGTGCTCAATCAATTTCAACATGCAAAATAAATAAATTTTCATATAAAACACCATTACTGGTCAAACACAACCAATACAGTAGCTATCACATTTTATACGACTTAAAACACGCAACAAAACACTTAGATTTTTCATAAAACAATTCCTCAAAATCCCGTAGTGTTTCGAACACAAAACTCCTTATAAACCTCACTTGCATACTATGTGCACGTTTTTAAGAAAGTTCAGCCTACTAAATTTCAGTGAAATCACAAAATAATTTTTAGGGCATCCCCATATGGTTCAAGAAACGACATCATTGCAAACTCTCCATTTTTCCACAACACAACTCTTAGAATTTCATATGGTTTACAAACACCATTAAAACCAGATTTTGCAGCAACAAACACAAGGGATAATCATTAAAAACAGTATTTTTATTCCTATTATAGTTCAATAAAATAAACTCATTACTTATAGGGTAGCCCCAATTAAACTAACAAAACATTTCCATGAAGAAACCCCCAATTTCACATGAAATTGGCATTTAGGATTAATTTTAAATACAAACACCACTAAAACTATATTTTTCAGGAATAATAAAATTAAATAAGCATGAAAATACCATAAAAGCAGTATCCAATTCACAAATATTTCATACACAATGGAATCACCTACCAAAACCAAGGAAACCCTTGAATCCTTTGTGCGAAAACTCAAACGTACCACCGCCACACATCAAGGAAGGTAAAATAGACCTAAAACCAGAATTTCAGACCATGAAACACAAGTTAAAACCCTAATTTTTAAATCCTACTTTCTGGAAATTAGTAACCTCAATGATAATGGAAGAAACCCTAAGTACATTTGATGTAACCCTAAACAAATTTAAAGAAGAAAGAAGGAGAACAACTTACTTAAAATATCTTGTAGAAATCGCCCCAAAAAATACCAATAGATGATTTTAAAAATACCCAAAACTTTAAAGGGAGGTTCTAAAAAGGATAAGTATATAATTTAGGAATTTGAATGGGGGAAAAGAGTAAAAATTGAGAGAGTTATGAAGGAAATACTTTACCTCTTAAAATCTGGGCGATTTGAGGAAGCCTATGAATATTGGCACCAAATCACGATTAACCAGAGCTCTAAAGAGGGGTGAGAGAGATCCGATGCGCGTCTGGGTTAATTTTTCTTGGTTGAGACTTGGAATCACCAAAAAATCCCAAAAATTGAATAAGTTATAACATAATCAAAATTTATTTTTAAAACAGGAATTGGGCTTTCGGGCTGGCCCAACCCCTTAGATAAAAACACAAATAAACCCTGATTATGGATTTCTAAAAGATCCAAATTGAAATGGTGGTGTTAATAGGTCAGGGGAGGTCATTTGGGAAGTTTAATGGGTGAAAAATATTAAAAAATGTAAAAGTTATAAAAGAAAAAAAATTGGTTTTTAAATCTGGAATTGGGCTCACAGTTTGGCCCAATTCATGAAAACTCTCTCATTCCTCCTTAAAAGATTGGGAACCCCCCCAAAACAAAGTATGAATAGAAATTAGATGAAATTTAACTTTAAAATAAGTCATGGGTGTGACATGTCAGAAACTGCATTCTTGTAAAATTCCCAATAAAATTAAGAAAAAAAAATTTCCTTAAATTTTATGGGTCTTTACATCACTCCAACCTCAGGGATTTACATCCCTGTAAAGATACATCATAAAATAGAGAAACAAATGTGGGTAATGAGCACGCATCTGAGCCTCCCGCTCCCAAGTGCTCTCTTGGAGGTTCCCGTGCTGCCATCTGATGCGCACTAGAGGAATCGACCGTCCACGTAGGACCCGCTCTTGTTGATCCTTAATCTCCACCGGGACCTCTGCAAAAGTAGCCCCATCATCAATGTCCAGCTCCCCATGGTCAATGATATGCATTGGGTCGTGCACGTACCTCCTCAGCTGGGATACGTGGAATACGTCGTGCACTCGGTGCAACTGAGGTGGAAGAGCCAGGCGATAAGCCACCTCGCCAATCCTGCTGAGGACCTGGAAAGGTCCGATGAAGCGTGGAGACAACTTGTGCCTCGGGAAAATCTCCATAATCCACGTCGAGGTGAGACCCGCAAGAAGGTGTGGTTGCCATCCTCAAACTCCAGTGGCCTCCGCCTCCTGTCATCATAAGACTTCTGCCGGCTCTGAGCTGTCCTCATCCGCTCCTGGATGACCTGGACCTTCTCTGTCATGGCCTGGACCATCTCCGGTCCTACAAGTGCTGACTCCCCGGGGTCTGTCCAGCACAGCGGTGATCTGCAAGGTCGGTCGTACAACACCTCATATGGTGCCATCCCGATAGTGGAGTGGTAGCTATTGTTGTACGCGAACTCCACCAAGGGTAGGTGGTCCTCCCAGCTGTGACCAAAGTCGAGGACACATGCACGGAGCATGTCCTTGAGAGTCTGAATGGTCCTCTCCGTCTGACCATCCGTATGAGGGTGAAAGGCGGTGCTCAGACATAACTACATCATGAATGCCTCCTGCAACCCCTTCCAAAGCCAGGAATTAAAGCGAGTATCTCGATCAGAGATGATAGATTATGGAACACCATGAAGCCGTACAATCTATTGAACATAGAGATGTCCCAAGATCTCCACTGAGCCCTGCTCCCTGATGGGTAAGAAGTGTTCCGACTTGGTGAGTCGGTCGATAATCACCCAAATGGAGTCGTGACCTCTGGAAGTGCGTGGAAGTCCAGTCACAAAGTCCATATATATGCCGTCCCACTTCAACTCCGGGACCTCCAAGGGATGTACCAAGCCCGCTGGTACTTGGTGCTCTGCCTTCACCTGCTGGCAGGTGAGGCATCGAGAAACGAACTTTTCCACAACCTTCTTCATGCCCGGCCACCAGTGCTGTCGTCTGAGATCCTGGTACATATTCGCCACTCCAGGATGTACCACCAAAGGGTAAGTGTGAAACTATCTCATCACCTCCTCCCATAAAGTAACTGGTACCAAGGTATGTCCTCTGAAAAGGACGTCATGCTCTCCTCCTATAGAGAAACCATCAGGTGCCTATCCTGAGGATATCTGCGCACGCCGCGTCTCACAGTCAGCATCCCCACGCTGTGCCTCTCTGACCCGCTGCAGTAGTGAAGGAGTGACTGTGAGTGACTAAAGGAAGGCTTCTCCATCTCTATCCACAAATGATATCTACAAAGCGGCTAGTTGCTCTGTCGCCTCCCCAAGTAGCTGAATTCCCGTCCTCCTGCTGAGAGTATCAGATACTAAGTTCCCCTTCCCAGAAGTATAGACTATCTAAAAGTCATAGTCCTGGAGGAACTCGAGCCATCGCCGCTATCTCAGGTTCAGGTCCTTCTGAGAGAAGATGTACCTGAGAGTCTGATGGTCAGAATAGACTGTAAAGTGTTCTCCCATCAGATAGTGTCGCCATGTCTTCAAAGCGAAGACCACTACTGCTAAATCCAGGTCATGGGTAGCATAGTTCTGCTCATGCGGCCTCAACTGACGTGATCCATAGGCGATCACTGCCCGCTCCTGCATTAGGAAACATCCGAGTCTGGTCCCCGATGCATCGCAGTAGACTACGTACCCTACTCCCTCCTCCGACAACCTCAAGATAGGTGCGCTGGTCAATCTCTGTCTCAGCTCCTAGAAGCTCTATTGACATCTGTCTGACCAAACAAAGGGTTTCCCCTTCTTCGTCAAAGCTGAGAGTGGTGCCGCAACTCTGGAGAAGTCTGGAACAAATCTCCGGTAGTATCCAGCTAGTCCCAAGAAACTCCGCACCTCCGTCACGCTCCTGGGTGGCTCCCAAGCTAGCACTGCCTCGATTTTCGCAGGATCCACCGCAAGTCCCGCCTCAGAGATGACATGTCCCAAGAATTGGACCTCACGTATCCATAACTGACACTTCGAGAGCTTTCCATAAAGCTGATGCACTCAGAGTGTGTCTAGTACAACCCGTAAGTGGTCGGCGTGCTCCTCCTCAGTCGTCGAGTATATCAAAATGTCGTTGATGAAGACCATGACAAATCGATCGAGGTATGGCTGATAGATCCTGTTCATGAGGCCCATGAACAATTCTGGAGCATTGGTTACTCCGAATGGCATAACCAAGAACTCATAGTGGCCATATCGGCATCTAAAGTCCGTCTTCTGCACGTCCTCGTCCCGAACTATGAGATGATGATAGCCTGATCTAAGGTCTATCTTCGAGAACCACCGTGCTCCATTGAGATGATCGAAGAGTTCATCAATCCTCGGTAGTGGATACTTGTTCATCACTGTCACTTGGTTCAGGAGATGATAGTCGACACAATGTCGCAAGCTCCCGTCCGCCTTCTTGGCGAACAATATCGAGGAAGCCCAGGGTAAAACACTAGGTCGGATGAATCCCTTGCCCTGCAAGTCCTCTAACTGTACCCGTAGCTCTTGAAGCTCAGCGGGAGCCATCCGATATGCTGGGGTGGATATCAGGGTTGTCCCGGGGTACAAGTCAATATAAAAGTCTACCTCTCTGCCTGGGTGGCCCCTCAACCGTCTGCTGCTCCTCGGCACGGCGGGTCGGGCAGTCACGAGCCATGTGGCCCTGGCCGCCGCATGCGTAGCACTTCCTGCCTCTCGAATGACTGGCTCCGCGCTGTGTGCCCCGCACTGCTGAGCCAGTGTCCTGAGGTCGTCTGCCTCAGGGTTTGGTCTTCCTGGACCCATGAGTCATCCGTCGACTGCCTACTGTAGAAGACTCTGCTACGTGCCGCCCCGCGGTAGGTCTCGCTGCTAACGAAGGCTCAGCAAGGAAGCTATCGATCAAAAGGTCTCTCTCCAGTATTATTGCCTGAGTCAGAATGCTGAGGGAGATCAGCGATGCCCTGATCTCATGCCTCAATCCCTGCTCAATGGTCCAAGCCCGGAAGAATGGGTCCCATACCATATCTGTCGAGTAGCACGAGAGATCGGTAAATCTCGCAGAGTACTGGGAGACCATCAAGCTGCCCTGCCACAGCTGAAGAAGCTCCTGTATGCGCGCCACACAGAGGGTGGCTGGGTCGAACTCCGAGCGGAAGAGTCTCTCAAAGTCCGTCCAGAGAAGAGATGCCTCATCGTGCACCTGGAGCATCAAGCTCCACCATCTTCCTGCTATCGCGTGCAGGAGGCTCGCTGCGAGGATCACCATGAGGTCTGCTGGTGTCCTCACTAACCTGAAAACCCATACAACTGCCTCTAGCCAGTACTCGGCTGCCTGGGGGTCCGTCTCCCCGCAGAACCTGGGCGGTCGCTGGCGCTGAAACTCGTGCAGTGCACTAAGGCGATGTGCATCGTCAGCGGATGGGGCTGGTATCATCGGTGGCTCAGTGGGTAGAGGTACCACCGGTGCCTCTGCTATCAAAGGGCCCTATACCGAGGCCTCGTCGCTCGGTGGGATATCGTCACACACAATTCTCAGAACCCCAGCTGGCTACCATCGTGGGGATATCCTAAAAAGAAAAAGGTGCACCACGGTCAAACAATATACCTGGTGAGCTGACACAAAGTAATCACAAAGAAAACTTGAAACATACATGCAATCAATGCTTTTTTGCATTAAGTCTGAAATCAGAAGTCAGGGTCCTGGTGTACGGATACGTCGGCCGCCGCACCAACACTGGACTCCCTGGACTGATAACCACACTCAATACTCTTAACACTATTGCTTCACATAGAAAAATATCAGAGTCCTAAGTTCTGTGGTAGAACTGAACTCCTCTGATACCAATTTGTCATGACCCGTCCTCGGGGCCCGCGCCGTGACTACCCCAAGTCCGCCTTCCATAGGCCAGGGGCTGGCGACTAGCACCAAGGAGTAATTCCTGATAAAAAGGGAAGGCATTGCCTTTGTAAAGTAAACAAACACCACAGAGAAAGCAAGCAGTAGAAGTAAACACTAAGTAAAAACTGATACAAAAGTAAGTGCAGAAAAGTAAGTGGGCCAGAATACAAACCCAAACTGAAAGTAAAGTACAACTGGAAAGGGAAAACAACAACTGAAAGTAAGCCACAGTGTCGAGCCGTCCACCAGAAGTCCCACCTGAAGGGTGGGTACAGATAGCCGCCACAACTCCTTGGGTCCAGCCGTCCGCTCCGAGTATGTCCCGCCCAGTGGTCCACCTCCAGGTACCATCCTGCTCTACTAGCCTCAACCACGATCAGTGTTGTCCGTCGTCTGCAACCAACACAACGTAGTGCGGGAATAGCCCGTGCAGGGGTGAGTATAAGCTACTCAGTAGGGACCCCGAGACCCCCGAAGGTCTCATAGAATCCACAAAGGAAAGATACAATCACGAAGTAACACCGAAACTACTTAGGTATATGCCCATACATATACCTAAGTCATCAATTCCAGTTCGGATCTAACATCCGAGCCCAAGTTCAACCCAGTCCACACAGGAAACCAAAACGTAATCCACACAGGATAGCACAACACAATCCACATAGGAAAGCAAAACAGGATTCATCTCACACAGGTATACTTATTCATATGATGATAGAGATGATCAGATATTGCCACTAATTCATCTAAGCCGTCGGATCCACAAAGGATCGATAGGTACTAACCCTCGCAATGACCCACAAAGGATTTGACCCACACATGATCGATAGGTAACTAACCCCCGCAATGACCCACAAATGATCTGACCCACACAGGATCGATATGTAACTAACCCCCGCAATGACCCACACAGGATCAGACCCACACAGGATCTGTAGAACTGATCCATGTAGGATCGCTGAGTGTTGTAGTCATCGCCATCGAATCCACGGAGGATTTCTGCACAGTCGTCATCGTCATCGCAGTCGCAGCCAGCTCTAGGGTTCCCGCACACAGCAAGCTCATTCGGGAGGGTCCGCTCCACAAGCCGAAGGGATGATACATCAACTGACATAAAGTCCGGAGTTGATGTATCCTAAAGTTCCATATCGTCAACAGGAACTCAACGTCACAGACGGCGCGTCAATCGGACGCTCGGTCTGAGAGTTATTGGCTTTGTCGTCCTAGGGGCCCGATTGGTTTTTAAGTCAAAACCAACCCGACCATACTCCAACTGCATCCAAACCTCGAGCAGAATAAGCCAAAAGGTCCGTCTTACTTAGAGGGATCCAACAAAGTCAATGGAACGTCAATCGGACGTCCGGAGCTCAAGTTATAAGCGTTTCTGCTCCGAGGGCCCGGTTGGTTTCGTGTACGAACCAACCCGGCCGAACTCAAAGTACTCCGAAACCTTGAGTGCAAGATACCGAAACGAACGTCTCGATCTAGGGATCGCATCGCAACTGACAATGCGTCTATTGGAGGCCTATAGCTCATGTTATGGGCAACAGACTGAAAAAGGTTCGGTATTAGGGGGTTCGGGCCCGGTCCGACTCGACCCGATACCCCCAGGGTTGGCCCGAACCGGGACGACCCGAACCGGGTCCGGGTCCGGCCCGCTTGGGCGCGGCCCGGCTCAGCGGCCGGGCGTGCTGGCGGTCCGGCTCAGCGGCCGGGCGCGCGGGCGGTCCGGCGCGCTGGCCAGGGGGCTCGGCTGAACGGCCGAGCCATTCGGATGCGGGGGGGGGGGGGGGGGGCTTCCCCCCGCTTGTAGTAATCGCAGCCCCTTAATGGGGCCGCTCACATCCGGCCAGTCGAGGGTTTTGAACCCCCGGTTCTTCCATGTCCGGCCGACCCGCTCTGGCCGGCCGGCTTCTACCGTCACGGGACCGGCAAGGCCGGTCCCCCCCTACTCCATCGTCGGCCGCCCGATTCCGGCCGCCGGTTCCCCTGCTCCGCCGCGGCCCCGCTCCGTCCGCGGTGTCTTTGGCTTTTTCCGGCGCGGCGCGACGGCGCCATGACTTGGTTCAATTTTCAAATGTGCGGTGCAACGGCACCACATCATTTTCCTTCGAACCGCAACAACAGAAAAAAATAAGGGAGGAGGGTCGGCCGTGTTTGTGCAGTCCGGCCCCCTCCCGTTAAATGATATCAAGCGGTCCAAATGAACGAGGATAAATAACGGAAGAATTTCCAAATAAAAACACATAAACCCCTACCTCGTTGAATCATTGAGAGGGGGTTTATCGCAGAATTAACCATCGCGGAAGAAGTATCATCGCGTCGCGGAGAAGCGTCGCGGAAGAATCGTTGCGAAAGAAGCGGTACACGACGTCGCGTAGGCGATCTCTGAGGGTTTGGCGTTCTTCGTCGGAGTTCGACGCGTTCTTCGCGTTCTTAGTCGAAGAAGAAATCTTTTCTCCCAATCCTCTCCACGCAACAAGTTCCAACAGAAATAAAATAAGAGTTGCCTTATTTTATTAATGCAAAAGACAACGTTTGAAATTCAAAAATAAATGAAACGAACAATTAATTGAAGAGTTTTAAACCGCCCAATTAATGAAGCGTTTCTTAACCAGAATAAACGCTTGAGTTGACTTTATTAAAATGGGGTGCGGGTGCGTTACTTAGAAGAAAAGAAACGTCGGGGATCGTGTGGGACCCACCTCACAAATATCCTACCAAGTGGGTAGGATATTGTGGGTCCCACATCACCCACTTAACATAGGTTAAGCGACTTAAAATAAAATGGTCGCACAATTTTATTTTATTCATTTACTTAACCCGAAAAAAATTAAAAACCACACCCGGGAAAATGAAACTCTGAAAAAGGTGTTTTTAAGAAATTACGGGCGCTACGATTCCATCAGGGCCCTCAGAATTCGATTCTGAGCACCAGTTCAAAAGTTAGAAAAACCCGCTCATTCGTTCACTGAACGTACCCAAGCTAAACTTCGAAAAATGATTCCGGGCACACCGCGCCTCAGAATCAGGTGCCGTCAGAAACTGCGTTCTTGTAAAATTCCCAAGAAAATTAAGAAAAAAAATTTCCTTGAATTTTACGGGTATTTACAATAATATAACATAAGAATTGAGAATATTTTAGAAATGGTCAAATGGAGTTCAAATGAATATTAAATTCATAGATCTGAAATTTCATTGAGTGGGAAAATTATTTTAGGTTTTCACCTTTTCTATAATTGGCGCACCTATATAATGGGGTTAAAGTACAATTTACTTTGACACTGTTATCATGCAAGAAGAAAGTTCTCTAGAGTTTTGGTTTCTAACTGTTTATGAGAAAGAACTTATGGAGTAAGGTTTTCAGACAGAATAGGTGATCAGAGAAGTAGTGATAAGAATTCATCAGATCGAATCGAACAATCATACTAAAAGATTATGGACAAGTATAATAGGGGGAAATAGTAGGGTTATGATTTACTTCAGAAAATATAGAATGAATGATTTTGGACAAATGAATCGGATTGAAAAATTAGATAAATTATTCAGACTGAATTCTTTTAAGAAGTTTAGAGAAGAGGTTCTTACCTATTAGTGGGTAAGAAAGTGAAGAATTGTTTTTGAAATATTTAAAAATGTTTATATTGTTGAATTTGAAAAGTGAAAAAGTTATAAACCTATTGGTGAAGGTTTCTAACCTTATTACAACATATTATTTACATATTTCATTCTCTAATATGCATATGCAATGTTGTATTCATCATAGTGATTTTCAAGTGCAAGAGTATTTCATATTTTATGTATCCATATAAAAATATTGTTTTATAGTGGATTGGGTGGTTTTTAATTATTTCTAAACCATGCCAAGGACTAGATACTTTTATTGAGTAGTGAACCTTGTAAATACTTGTGTTCTTGTGGATGTGTTTGAAAGTTTTTTTTAGTAAATTTGTTTCTCTTTAACTAGAGGTGAAGGTTGTTAAGAAAGCTAACATAAAAAAATCACTAATCTAACCCCTCTCCCTCTTAGTGATTACATTGATCCTAAATGGAACTTTAGAAGAATTTCATTTTTAGTGGGGTAGAATGTAATACCCTGATATTTTATGATTTTTTTTCAAATACATTTAATTTATTCGATAGCTTTATTAAAATACAATACCGAGTTTTAATGAACTGTAATATAGTACACCATTTTAAACAAGCCATTAAATTAGAGAGAATTAATAGGGATAACTAAATTAAGAAAAAATTATGGTGTAAATATCCATAAAATAAACTAATCGGTTATCAATTTATTATATTTTAAAATAAAATTCATTTGAAAGTAAAATAAATATTTTTCTGAAAAACTATTTTTATGTACGCAAAGTTCTTTTATCTTAAAAAATTAAATTAATAAATTTTGGTAGATGTTTTTAATGAAATTTATATATTATATATTCAATCAATTTTTTTATCATTTATATAATATTTTTCTATGCTTGAGATAAGAATTAATCTAGTTTCATTCTGCCAAAAATATTGTTCTAAAAAGTGGGTTCCTCACGTTTTATGCACTTATTTTAAAATTAAAATTTTCCAATTTTATAAATTTTTTTGAAAAAATTAAATTAATTTTTGACATAAATATTTTCAATATTATCATATAGTTAATTTTTGATAATTTTCTAAAATGTTTATTTTTTCGATGAATAGTAAAAAATACTGATTTTTTCTTTAAAATTAACTTTTCATTTAAAGAAATTAAAAAGTTTCATTTTTTTAAAAACAGTTTTAAAAATAAAATTAGTTCAATAATTTTGTGATTAATTTAATTTATATAATTTTAATTAATTTCATGTTAAATTTAGACACAAAAATATTTGATGATTAAGAAATATTTTTCTTTGTAAAACTGCCTTTTCATCACAATTATGGGTTTAATTTTAAATTAAATTCAACCACTTATATGAATTGAATTTGGTAAAATATGTTTCATATTTTGGATTATAATAATTTATATTATTTAATAATGTAAACTTAATTTTTGGTCATAAGGAATAATAAAAAAAAATAAAAATTAAATACCGTGGTTATGGTTAAAATGGTGTTTTGAGTGTTACATGTGCTTGTACTAAAATTAATTTTCAAAAAAAATTAGTTTTTTATTTGATAAATTGGATTTAATATCTATAATCACTGGGTAAAAATTATCTAATAAGGTTCATTTTATTTTTTGGTTTAAAGGGTAAATAACCTATGTAAAAAACTGGTTATTGTGGAAAAAACTAAAATGGTAAAAGTAAGTAAACTTAGAGGTTAAAGGAATAAAATTTATAAAAAATGTGTAATTTTTATTTTTTAAGTATTTATAGACCATATATTCCCTCCAAAACATTATTTATCAATTTTGGAGGAACATGGATTGAGAGTGACTTCCCATTATTGAATAGTTTTTGGGTATTTTAAAAAACGAAACTCTTTCTCACTTATAAAAGGGATCCTCCTATCCTATTTTTTCACTCTTTAAAAGCCATTTGGTTATGCCTATTCTTTAAAAAATATTTTATTTAATTCCTTTGAAACTTTTTAGAGGCATTTTTAGAGTATAAAACCCTCCTAGGAAAATTTTTGGTGCAAACATAAAGAGGCTGTTTGAAGAAGATGTATTATTCTTAACCATGCGTTTTTGTTTTATTTCTTCTTAAAAATCATTAAAATATTATTCAAATATGATGAAATAATAAAACCATTATATAACATATACATTTATTTTATTATTTTAATGTCATGACCCATAGCCATCTCATATTTTATCTAACAGGAAATGAAATTGTCGATAATGTGTACGGCTGATTACCTTCTCACAAACCAATGTAATTAATTTTCCATCACCACCTCTCATAGATGGATATAATGGTGGATTTAATATATATATATATATGTTATATTTATGAAATAATTATACTTATGTATTTATAATATCACACCTACCTTATTACCTTCCAATCTGTTAGAAATTGTTGATATCGCTCATGCGTACATGTGGACTATCACCTCCATGAAGAGATGTGATACGGTTTTCATTTTATTTAGAATGGATGGAAATAAGGATATATTTAATGAAGATATATGATATAATAATGGTTATGTAAGGGTAAATTATTATTTACATTTCTTTTAATTCATTAATAAAAAAATGGAAACAATATTTATGCATACTTACGACCCACCGTCTCCATGAACAGTGTGATTCATTTTTCTATCTCTATTTTTATGGATGAATTTAAATATGTATATAACTAATTTATATTATATTTATATTATTATTTTAATTATGGATATTATTTAACTATAATCAAAGTATATGGACCAAAATCACCAAACCAAAACATATATAAAAAATGAAGCAATTACCACATGAAATAGTTATTTTAATAGTGATATTGTTAATAAATAGGTGGTAAAAGTTTATAAGTAAATAATATATGGTTTTAAATATATTATTATTGATATATAATTTATTTATAATAAACTTATATTTATTATATAGGATGTTCAAATGTGTATGATGAAATTTGAGGCTTGAGGTAAGGGATTTTCATCTCACTTTTATTTCGGTGGGACACATGCCATATTCACCACTTGTTTCTTTTGTGAGGCGTATATACTAGAAATGTATGTATTTTATTATTATAATCATGAAAATTATTTGATATAACTATACATATAAGGTTATTTATTTCATGGGGTTTATGATTCATAAGTTACCAAAGTGGTAAGAGTTTTATGATAAAATCTCACTATTTATGACGATTGTTTATAATTATGTTTCCAATGATGAAATATTCTGATATATCTATCAATAAAGTCATTAATGTTTTTATCATATATTAATTTATGGAGAATACATGCTATCCTTCCATTTTCATCTCTTTAATAACTAAATATTCCAAGTAATTTTTTTAAGGAAAACCAACTTTATTTCTCTCTTCGGTCGAGAAATAATTCTCTTGAATGTATATTTTTTCTAAAAATGCTTTAAAGAATGTTTTTACTACTATCCAATGATTAATTAAAAAAATTCCCTTGTATTAATTTTTACAAAATGGATAAAAGGAATCTTCTTGTCATTTTCAGAATGAGGTGATTTTTGACCCTTTTTACAATAATATGAACAAAATGTTCTTTTTTAACTTGTATAGAATGAATGGAATTTACCACCATCATGAACAATAAATTATTTGAAGATTAATCTATAATTTTCCTAAATTATTTTCAAATAAAAAAATTTCACAAAATTTTATGATTTTTTAGTTTTAAAAATATTATTTTCAATGTGGAAAGGATATTTTCTTCAAGAATTTTTTAATGATCTTTTTATGAAATTTCTATCCACCAATGAAAATAAACATTGGAATTTATTTTTTTGTACTGGTGATATGATCCAATGGTACCATCCTTTTTATTGTTTTCGATGGTTTATGATTTTGATGATGAAATGTTTATGAAACCTATTCATTTTTCATGGGTTATGCTATTATGGATTGATGAAATGTTCACGAAACTCAATTTCTTTACATGGGTTTTGATATGATGACATGATGAATGTTTAATGATTTTATAGAACATATATGTATGGTTTTAGTTATTTGATGGGTGGACCCGAAATTGTATATCCATATAGTGAATTGGGTATAGTATTATATATCATAAGATAATTATGGTAAATAAGTAGTTGTGCTTGATCCGTTACGTAAAATAAGTTGATGTGCTTGACCCATTGTGGGAAACAGGTGTTGGTGATAACTTGTTATGATTTAATTGCCTTCATAGTTAAACTTGACATATGAAATGGTTTATATACTTATGATGGTGCCAGACTTATATGACATAAACTTATGGTTCATGATTGATTTTGATGATTTCTCACTCTTATGATTCAAGCCTTTTGAAATGATAATGTTTTATGCCTTTAATCATTTTTACAAACCATGATAGATTGGGTATGAACTTTATAAGTTATATTTATGATATCATACCCTTATTATTATAATATGAATTCATATAATCATTGATTGATATCTCCCATGTTTTCCCTTACTCAGAATCTGATCTCACCCTTTCTTATATTTCATTTCCACAGGTTATGGAAAAAGGTTTTAAGTAGGGAATATATATTAAGAGTAATAAATGGGAATATATCTATGGGAGAAGTTGAATATATTTAATGAAATAAGAACATTGTGCATTTAGTCTCCAAATACACTATCCTTTATGGTCCTTAAGAGAGTATTTGTGAAATTTATTGAATATTCATCTAAAAATATGTAATAATATTAAGTATTTATAGAGTTTGTATTTTTTTGTAAAAATATTTTTTCACAGAAAACATAATCTTTTTTCTTTTTAATAAGTACAAACATTGTCTGTGATTACGGTTGAGGTTGCACATTTTGAGCTCAGCTGCTAATCACAAACTTTAGATATAACATGATTAAAGATATTTCAATCTTATATAGGTCACCTATAAGAAATTTAAAATAAATTTAGGGACAAATATTTTCAAACTTATGTATAATAAAGCAGGTAATCAGATAGGATATACGGGTATAAAAGTAAGAATCCATATCAACTTACAGTGTGTTTGATATCAGATATTTGGGGTTAGCTCCAATGGTGGTAATAAAGCCATGTCAAAAACATAATAGCAATGGTGAGATAGGATTCAGGTTGGGACGACATGATGAAAACTAGGGTTTGAATTAGGATTAGGTGAATGTAGGTGAGATGTTGAAGTAGAATTATAGAAGCCCCCCTAAGTCAATGTTGAATTCATCAAAGAATCCTTGGTAGAGGAGAAATTAGAGAAGGTTCATCTAAAATGAGGATGAAAGATTAGGAATAGAGAGTGATAGGAGTTGTGACTTGTAAGAGGAGGCTGGAAGATTCAAAATAGAATATATTTTTTGAAGGAGATTTTCATAATCGAAATAGAGAGAAAGAAGGTATACTTTGGGTTAGGGTATTGGGCATCGATGAAGGAGTAGGTATTTGGAATGGGTGAATGAGATTTCATAATATCATTAATTTCTATATGACCAAAAAAATATTAAATCATATATTCTATTTATGAAAAATGATAAATTGAATATTATACCACTCAAAACATAAAAAAACTATTGAACCGGCCCCTACCACCCCCTTATAAGGCCCATTTATACACTATCGAAAAAACAAGAATAAATCATCAATTTTGAAAGGTTTATTTTCTTGGATTCATAAAATAAATCAGATCAAGTTAGATCAAACCTTTCACCATGCAAGGAAATAACAAAAATATTTAATGTTTGAAATTTTTAAGCATTAGAAACATTTTTTACCATTTTCATATGGAATTATAGAGATAAATAGGCTTGGAGGTAGGTTATGAAATCTCATCTTCTCAAATCCGTTGGTTCCTAATTTTCATCTATAATTATTTTTTGTAGAGACATATCTATGTATATTCTCTATAGCTAATATTTCTAATCTTCCTTGCCTCTAGATCCCTCTATGAACCACTAACTATCCCTTAAACATACTTTATAATGTCCCTGTTAAAACATGAATTATCATCCCTTAAAGATTTTTAATGCAAATCTTTATCCTCCTCCCTAGATTCAGCATTGTATATATGATTTTCCTTGATTTTTCATCAATAGTGGGATCCATAGTAGTCAACTTATCAATTTTATTCTTTTCACTTTGAATTTTATGTAGAAAATATCCCATGGTTTAGGTATTCATTAGTAATTGTTCATTATGAGTGTACTAAATAGCGTGGATATATGGTATGTGGACACTATTAACCATTTTTCTCATGATAATCTCGAATTAAAACTCATGAGGGTTCTTAAATTCTATTTTATCCTTAATTATTTACAGATTTTCTATTTTCAACCTTCAATATAATATAATAGGTAATCAGCTAAGATATCTAGATATGGAAGGAATAATCTATATAACCTTGTAGTATGTATGATATCGAATAACTAGAGTCAGATACAATGGTGGTAAACAAGTCACATCACAAAAATATTGGTGATGGAAATATAGGATTCATGTTGGGTGGAATAACACAAAATAGGGTTCCAATTGCGAGTAGCCTACGACTAGAGAACTGTTGAAGTTGGAATTATAAAATTCCCCTAAGTCATTGTTGAATTCGTCAAATAATTCTGGGTGGAACAATGATTGGAGTATGTTTGTGTGAAATTATGGAATATTGGGAGTATAGAGTGGGAGGATTTCTTACTTGTAAGAGGAGACCAATGGATTCAGAATAGAATAGAGTTGCAAAAGGATATTGGTGGAATCAGAATAGAGAGAAAGAAGGTTTTATTTGGGTTAGGGATTTGGGAATCAATGAAAGAGTTGGTATTTTGAATGATAGAATGTCATTTCATGACCTCCTTAATTTCTGTAGGACCAAAAAATAAGAAATCATGGATGATATTTATAGACTATGATATATTGAATTTTATAGCAAACAAAAATTCCTTAGAAAACAGCCGAACCATCCCACACCCCCACTAAGGCCCACATATACACTATCTAACACACATGAAAAGATAATCAAGATTAAAATGTTTATTTTCATAGATTCATGTAATAAATTAGATCAGATTAGATCAAACCTTTCATTAGGAAAGGAAATAAAAAATATTTAATTTGTGAAATTTTGATGCATTAACATCATTTATACCATTTTCATATAGGATTCCGACAACAATAGGCTTGGTGGTGGGGCATGAAATATCAGCTTCCTAGATATTTTTCTTCCTTAATTTATTCTTCAATTATTTTTATAGATCCATATCTAGGTATAGTTTCTCTAAATAATTTTCTATACTCTTCCTCACCTCCATCTCCCTATATGTACCACTCTTCATTCTCTAAGTGTGATTTGAAATGTCTTTGCAAACTTATTCATTAATTTCCCAGGAATATTTTTACTGTAACTCTTTAGAATCATCCATATAATCAATTTAGTGTATATGATTATTCCTTGTCTGTTCATAAAGAGAGTGTAGCATGGGAATCATCTTCTCAATTTTCTTCTTTCCACTTAAACTTTTCTTCAACACATATCCTTTGTCCTTGGTCTTCATCAGTAATAGTTATTTATGGGTGTACAGAATAACATGGATCTCTAGTATGTGGATATAATTAACCATTTTGTCATGATAATTTGGAATTATAACTCATCAAGGTTCTTAAAATATGATTTCACCTTAAGTCTTCTCAGATTTTTTAATTTTTTGTGGAAATATTTTTCACAGACAACATAATATTAAGGATTTTAAAGAAGCCCAAACTTTTTCCATGATTTAGTTTGATCTCTCTTTTTGTGAGATAACCTACTAATAACATTATTTATAGAAGACATGATTCAAGATATATCAATCCCCTATATGTCACCAAAAAGAATTTAAAATTAATTTTAGGACTAGTATTGTCAACCGTTGGTATAATACAATAGGTAATCAGTTAGGTTATCTAAATATAGAAGGAAGAATATATATAACCTAATAGTTTATCTGAGATTAGATATTTGTTTTTGGATCCAATGGAGTTAATTAAATCATTCACTAGAACTAATGGAAATGGTGAAAAACGATTCATGTTAGGAAGGCGTGATGTAAATTAGGGTCTAAATTGGGAGTAAGAGACGACATGAAAATTATTGAAGTAAAAATTATACAATCCCCCTTATCATTATTGAATTCACTGAACAATCCTTAGAGTATGAATGATCTGAGTAGGTTTGTGTGAAAGGATAACATATTTGGATTAGAGAGTGAGAGGAGTCCTGACTTGTAATAGGATGCTAATAGATTCCAAATAAAATAGACCCACAGAAGAAGTTTGATAGAATATGAATAGAGATAAATAAGGTTATTTTTAGGTTAGTTTTTTGGGCATCGAAGAAGGATTCGATATTTTGAAAGGGAGAATGAAATTGTATAAAATCATTAATTTCCATAGGACCATAAAACAGGAAATCACTGATGTTATTTATGGACTATGATAAATTTAATTTTATTCCACTCAAAAATTCCTTAAATGAAAATCGAACCATCCCCCCACCCCCTAACAAGGCTCACTTATACACTATTGAACACACATGAAAATATTATCAAGTTTTAAAAGGATTATTTTCATGATTCATGAATGAAATTAGATCAGGTCAGATCAAACCTTTTATCAGGAAATGAAAAAAAAAAATATTTAATGTGTGCAATTTTGAAGCATTAACAACATTTTTTTCCATTTTCATATGGGATGCCAGTAATAAATAGGGTTTGAGGTGGGGTATGAAATATCATCTTCCAAGGGATACTACTTACTACCTTTCTTATATAATTCTTTTTTGTAGAGCCATATCTGTGAATATTTTCTATTGCTGATTAGTTCTAATCTTCCTCACCTCTAGATCCCTACATAAAGAACTCATCATCCTTTGAATGTGATTTGGAATATCCTTGAGAATACATGAATTACTATCTCTTGATTATTTTGACTACAACTCTTTATCCTCCTCCCTATATTCAAGACATGATATATTATTTTTCCTTGGTTGTTCATCAAGATAGTGCAACAAGGAAGTTAATTTCTCAATTTTCTTATTTTCACTTTGAATTTTATGTAGCACATATCCCATGTCCTAGATCTTCATTAGTAAGAGTTTTTCATGAGTGTACTGAATAGACTAAAACTCATAGTATGTGGAAAATATTAACCTTTTTTTCTTAATCATTTTGAATTATAACTCATCAGGGTTCTTAAATGATCATTTATACTTAAGTATTTACAGAGTTTCTATTTTTTGTTGGCATATTTTTCATAGAAAACATAATATTTGTGATTTTAAAGTAGCCCAAATTTTTTCAATGATTTTAGTTGAGATCACTCCTTTTAAGATTTCTTAATAATCACATTATTTAGATACTACATGATTCAAGATATACCAATCCACTAAAATTCACCGATAAAGAATTTAAAATTAATTTAAGGGATGATATTTTAAACCTTTGGTATAATAGAGTAGGTAATCGGCTAGGATATCCTGATATAGAAGGAATAATATATATCACCTTATAGTGTGTTCGAGATCATATATTTGTAGTTATATATAATGGGGGTAAGAAAGGAATTCCATAAAACTAATAGTGACGGTGAGCTAGGATTATGGCAGGGCGGACATGACATAAACTATAATTTTGATTTGGAACAGGTGATGGTGGGAACATTGTTGTAGTCATAATTATAGAAATCCCCTTCATCACTATTTAATTCATCAAATAATACCTCGTATAGGAATGATCCAAGAAGTTTCATGTGAAAGGATGATTACAAATTGGGAGAAGAGAGTGATAGGAATATTGACTTGTGATAGGATTTTGGTAGATTAATAATATAATAGAGCCATGGAAAAAGATTGGTACATTGAAAACATTGAAAAAGAAGGTTTACAATGGGTTAGGGTTTTGGGAATTAATTAAGGATCATTTATTTTGAGTGGGATAATGAAATTTCATGAACTCCTTAATAGTAATTGGACCATAAAATAGGAAATCACAAATTCTATTTATGGATCGTGACAAATTAAATTTTATACTATAAAAAAATTCTATAAAAAAAATAAAACAATCCCCTATTACCTCCTATACCAAGGACCACATATAGAGTATTGAAATTAGACCAGGTCAAACCAAACCTTTCATAAGGCAAGGAAACAACAAAAAGATTTAATATGTGAAATTTTGAAGCATTAACAACATTTTTTTACCATTTTCATATGGGATTCCAACAGTAAATAGGCTTAGTGGTGGGGAAAGGAATCCCATCTTCTTGGAGCTTCGTCTTCCTACCTTTATTATAAAATTTATTTTAAAAATCCATATCCATGTATAGTTTTTATAGACCATATTCTCTACTCTTCTTTGCCTCCATCTCCCTATGAAAATAACTAATCATCCTATGAATATTCTTTCAAATTTCACTCCAAACCCATGCATTACTGTCCCTTGAAGATTTTGACTACAAATCTTTATCCTCATCACTAGATTTAGCGTATTATATATGATTTTCCTTGTATTTTCATTAAGAGAGTGCAATATAGCATCTAGATTCTTAATTTTATTCATTTCACATTGAATTTTCTACTGTACATATCCCATGTCCTGGGCCTTCATTAATAATATTTCTTCATGAGTATACCAAATAACTTAACTCTCTCATATGTAGAAACCATTAACTATTTTTTCTTGATAATTTTGAAGTATATTTCATCAGTGTTCTTAAATGTTTATTTATACTTTATTCCTTATATAGTTTATGTTTTTTTGTGTAAATATTTTTCATGGACTACATAATCTTAGTGATTTTAAATAATACCAAAAATTTTATATGATTCTGGTTGTACTCAATCCTTGTGGGATCACCTACTAGTTATGTTATTTAGAGAATAAACAATTCAAGATATATCAATCCTCTAAAGGTCTCTTGTAAGTAATTTAAAATAAATTTAAGGAATGATATTTTAATCTTTCGGTATAACATAATAGGTAATCGTTTGGGATATCAAGATATGGAAGAAAAAAATCTATATCACCTTTTAGTGTGTATGAGGTAAGATATTTGTAGTTAGATACAATGGTATAAAGAAAGGTGTATCAAAAAACTAATGATGATTTAAAGCTAGGCTTCAGGTTGGAAGGACATGAATTAAACTAGGGCTTCGATTGGGAGTAGTCGGAAATGGGTGAACTATTGCAGTTGGAATAAAAGAACCCCCCTACATCACTATTGAAGTTGTCAAAGAATCCATGGTGGAAGAATGATTGGAGAAGGTTCATGTGAAATGATGATGATAGATTGGGATAAGAGAGTGAGATGTGTTTTTAATTGAAAGAGGAGGCTAGTGGATTCAAAATATAATAGAGCGGCAGAAGGAGATCAGCAAAATTAGAGTAAAGAGAAATACAATTTTCTTTGGGTTAGTATTTTGGGAATCAATGAAAGATTAAGTATTTTGAATGGGATAATTCCATTGCATGAACTCGTTATTTTTCACATGACCATAAATTAGGAAATCATAGATCCAATTTATGAATTATTATAAATTGAATTTTATAACACTCAAAACTTTCTTTATGAACAATCAAACCATCCCCCACCCCCAACCAAGGCCCACGTATACATTGTTGAACATAAATGAAAATTTTATTGAGTTTAAAAGGTTTATTTTCATAGATTCATCAATGAAATTAGATTAGGTTAGATTAAACATTTCATTTAGTAAGGTAATAATAAAAAAATTTAAGTATGAAATTTTTAATAATTAAAACAATTTTTTACCATTTTCATATAGGATGCCAGCGATAAACAAGATTGGAGGTGGGGCACTAAATATCATATTCTTAGATATTCCATTTCCTTCATTTATTCTGAAATTATTTTTTCAAATCCATATCCATATATAGTTTTTCAAACTGATATTATCTACTCTTCCATGCCTCTGACTCACAATATGAACTAATCATCATCCTCTAAATGTGATTTGGAATGTCTCTCCGAACACATTCACTACTATCCCCGAAAGTTTTTTATTTCAATTCATTTGGATCCTCCGAATATTCAATGCAGTATATATGATTATTCCTTGGATGTTCATCAAGATATTTTAACATGATAGTCATATTCTCAATTTTCATCTATTTACTTTGAATTTTCTACAGCACATATCCCACGTCCTGACTCTTCATCAACAAGAGTTCTTCATGAGTGCACTAAATATCCTTGATCTCTAGTTTATTAACACCATTAAATATTTCTATCCTGATTATTTTAAATTAGAGCTCATATGTGTTCTTAAATGTTATTTTATCCTTAAGTCATTGTAGAGTTTTTATTTTTTTTGTAAATCATTTTCATAGAAAACATATTTTTTGTGTTTTTAAGGAAGACCAAAGTTTTTCCATGATTACAGTTGTGATTGATCCTTGTGATATTTCTTGATAATAATGTTATTTATAGAATACATGATTCAAGATATATCAATCCTCTAGAGGTCACCTGTAAGGAATTTAAAATAAATTTAATAACTAACATTTTCAACCTTTAATATAATATAGAAGTTAATTGGATAGGATATTGGGATATATAAAGAAGAATATATATCACCATAAAACATGCATGAGATCAGTTATTTTCATTCAGATCCAATGGTGGTAAGAAATGTGTGTCATAGAACTGATAGATATTGAAATCTAGGATTCAATTTGGGTATTCACAAAGAAAAATAGGGTTTTGATTGGGATCAGGTGATGACAAGTGAAATATTGAATTCAAAATTATATTATCCCCCTAAGTCACTATTTAAATGGTTGGAGAATCCTTATAAAATGAATGATCAAAGTAGGTTCTTGTTAAATGAGGATGGTAGATTGGGAGTAGAGAGTGAGAGGAGTCATTAATTGCAAGAGGAGGCCGATGGTTTTGGAACTGAATAATGCCACAAATGGAGATCAGTGGAATTATAATAGAGATAAAGAAGTTTTGATTTGGGTTAGGGATTTGGGAATAAATTAAGGATAAAGTATTTTTAATAAGATATTGACATTAGATGGTCTCCTTAATTACCATAGTACCATAAAATAGTAAAGCACATTTTCTATTTAAAGATTATGATAAATTGAATTTTATACCACTCAAAACTTCCTTAAAAAAACTAAACCACCCCCACCCCAACCATGGACCATGTATAAATTCTCAAATAAAAATGAAAAAATCATTGATTTTAAAAGGTTTATTTTCATGGATTCATGTGAGAAATAAGATCAGTTTGAAAAAAAAACCTTTCATCAGGCAAGGAAACTAAAAAAATATATTTAATATGTGAAATTTTGATTCATTAACATCATATTTTACCATTTTCATAAGGGATTCCAGTGATAAATAGGATTATATGTGTTTCATGAAATCTCATCCTCCCAGAGCTTCTACTTACTACCTTTCTTCTAAAATTATTTTTCTAGATCTATATCTAGGTGTAGTATCTCTTTTTGATCTACTCTACTCTTCCTTTCCCTCATCTCTCTATATGAACCACTTATCATCCTTTGAGAATGATTTAGAATGTCCCTGTGAACTCATTCATTAATATCCCTTGAATAATTTAATTTAAAATATATATCCTCTACCATAGATTTAGCATAGTATATATGATTGTTCCTTGTACGTTTATCAAGAGAGTGAAGCATGCTAGTCAACTTCTCAATTTTCTTCCTTTCACTTTGAATTTTATACAGCACATATCCCATGCCGTAGGTATTCCGCAGTAAGAGTTATTCATGGGTGTACTGAATATCCTGGATCTCTAGTACAAAGACATAATTAACTATTTTTGTCATGATCATTTTGAATTAAAAAGAATCAAGGTTCTTAAAATCTACTTTCTCCTTAGTTCGTCTCAAATTTTCTATTTTTTATGGAATGATTTTTCACATAAAAAAAAAATCTTTATGATTTTCAAGAAGCACAACATTTTTCCATGATTAATGTTGATCTCTCTCCTTATGAAATAACTAGATAATCATGTTATTTAGAGAATACATGATACAGGACATATCAATCCCATACAGATCACCTACAAAGAATTTTAAAAAACTTCTGGGACTAATATTTTTTATCCTTCAGGATAATAAAATAGGTAATTGTCTAGGATGTATAGATATGAAAGGAAGAATCAATATCACCTTAAATTATGTTCAAGATTGGATATACGTGTTCTTATCCAATTATGGTATGAAAGGCGCACCATAGAACTAATGGTGATGGTGATCTTGGATTCATGTTGGAAAGGTGTGACACAAATTAGGGTTTTGATTGGGAGTAGGTGATGATGGGTGAATTATTGAAGTTGAAATTATAGAATCCCCCCATATCACTGTTTAAGTCACTGAAGAATCATTGGAGGACGAATGATTCGAGTAGGTTTTTTTTGAAAGGAGGATGTCATATTATGAGTAGAGAGTTAGTGGAGTTGTGACTTGTAATAGGAGGCCGTCAAATTATAATCAAAATAGAGCTATAGAAGGAGATCAAAAAAATCAGAATACAGAAAAAGAAGGTTAACTTTGGGTTAGGGTTTTGGGAATTGATGAAGGGGAAAGTATTTTTAAATACAGAATGAAATTTCATTTACTTATTAATTTATATAGAACCATATAATAGTAAAGAACTAATTCTATTTACAGACTATGATGAATTTAATTTTACACCACACAAAAATTCCTTAAAAATTAATTGAACCATCCCCCACCCCTACTAATTCCCACTTATACACCATCAAACACTTATGAAAATATCATTGAGTTTGAAAGGTTTATTTTCACGATTCATGAAAGAAATTTGATCAGGTTATATTAAACCTTTCATTAGGCAAGTAAAAAACAAAGATATTAAATGTGTAAAATTTTGAAGCATTAACAACATTTTTTACTACTATCTTATGGGATTATAGTGATAAATATGATTGGAGGTGGGGAATGAAATATCATATTTTTAGGTATACCTATTCCTACATTTCTTCTGTAATTATTTTTGAAAATCCATATCCATCTATAGTTTATCTAGCTAATCAAATCTACACATCCCCACCTCCATCTCCCTATATAAAGAACTCATCATCCTCTGAATGTGATTTGAAATATCCCTATGAAAACATGAATTAATATCCCTTGAATATTTTGATGAAAAATATTTATCCTACTACACGGATTCAATGTAGAATATATGATTGTCACTTAGCTGTTCATCAAGAGAGTGCATCATGGCAGTTAGTTTCTCAATTTTATTATTTTCACTTTAAATTTTCTACAGCACATATCCCATGTCCTATACCTTCATTAGTAAGAGTTATTCATGAGTCAACTGAATAACCTGACACTCTGGTATGTGGAAAACATTAACCATTTTTTTCCTAATCATTTTTAATTATAACTCATCAGGGTTATTAAATGATTCCTTTTCCTTAGTTCTTTATAGAGTTTCAATTTTTCTGTGGAAATATTTTGCACGAAAAATATAATCTTTGTGATTTTCAAGAATCCCAAACTCATTCAATGGTTTTGGTTGATATCAATTCTTATAATATCTCCATATAATTACATTATTTAAAGAATACATTATTTAAGATATATCAAACCCCTAAAAGTAACCTACAAGGAATTTAAATTTTTTTAACGACTTATATTTTAACCCATTTAGTATAATATAGCTAGTAATCAGGTAGGATATCTAGATATTGAAGAAAGAATCTATATAAATTTATAGTGTTTCCAAGATTGAATATTTGTAGTTGGATAAAATGGTTGTAAGAAATTAACATACCAATATTAATAGAAATAGTGATCAAGGATTAAGTTTGGGTAGGAATGATATAAATTAGGGTTTCAATTAAGAGTAGGTGATGGTGGGAGAACTGTTGAATTTGGAATTATAGAATCCCTTTACATCATTATTGAATTCATAAAATAATCCCTGAAAGAGGAATGATCCAAACAGGTTCATGTGAAAGGAGGAAGGCTAATTGGGATTATAGAGTGATAGGAGTTGTGACTTGTCAAAGGAGGATGGTGGATTTATAATATAATAGAGCCATAGAAGAATATTAATAGATTCATAACATTGAAAAGGAAGGTTTTATTTGGGTTATGGTTTTGGGAATTGATGAAGGAGAATGAATTTTTAATGTTATAATGACATTTCATGACCTCCTTAATTATTTTTGGACCATAAAATAAGAAATCATAAATTCTATTTGAAGACTATGAAAAATAGAATTTTATACCACTTAAAACTTACTTAAAAAAACAACCCCCCACCTCCCCTACCGAGGACCACATATACACTATCAAAATTTGATTAGGTCAGATCAAACCTTTCATCAGGTTTGGAAATAACAAAAATATTTAATACGTGAAATTTTGAAGCATTAACTATATTTTTTAAAATTTTCATTTAGGATACCAGTGATAAACAATATTGGAGGTGGGGAACAAAATATAATTTTCCTAAATATTCATCTTACTAATTTTATTCTAATTTTTTTTAAAATCCATATATTTATATAGTTTCTATTTATTATATTCTCTACTCTTCCTTGCCTCTATCTCCCTATAAAAATTACTCATCATCCCCTAAATGTTCTTTGTAATTTACCTACAAAAAATGCATTATTGTCCCTTAAAGATTTTGAAAACAAATATTTATCCTTCTTAATGGATTCAACATAGTATATTTGATTTTTCATTGTCTATTAATCAAGAGAATGCAGTATCATAACAAACTTCTCAATTTTCTTCATTTTACTTTGAATTTTCTACAGTACATATCCCATGTCATGGGTCTTCATCAGTAAGAGTTATTCATGAGTATATGTAATATCCTGGATCTCTAGTATGTGGAAACAATTTACCATTTTTATCTTTATCACATTGAAGTAGACCACATCAATGTTCTTAAATGTTTATTTCTCCTTTATTCTCTATAGAGTTTATGTGTTTTTGTGGAAATTTTTTTCACATACAATATAACTTGGTGTTTTTCAAGAAGACCAAAATTTTTCTATGATTGAGGTTGATTTCAATCCTTTTGAGATAACCTAATAATCACATTATTTTGAGAATAAAAGATTCAAGATATATTAATCCCCTATATGCCACCTATAAATTATTTAAAATAAATTTAAAGATTGATATCTTAATCCTTTGTATAACATAATAGGTAATCAGTGAGGATATCCGAATTTGGAATCAAGAATCTATATCACCTTGAAGAATGTCTAAGTTCAAATATTTTTGGTCAAATCCAATGGTGGTAAGAAATGGGAATCACATAACTAATGGTGATGGTGAGCTAGGATTCAGGTTGGGAAGGCATGAATTAAAATAGGGGTTTGATTATGAGTAGTCAATGATGGGCGTACATTTGAAGTTGGAATTATAGAAGCCCCCTCCATCACTATTGAATTCATATAAGAATACCTGATGGATGAATGATTGGAGTAGGTTCGTGGGAAAGGATGATGATGGATTCAGAGTAGAGAGTAAGAAGAGTCATGACTTCTAAGAAAAGGATGGTGGATTAAAAATAGAATATAGGAGTGGAAATAGATCATCTAAATCAGAATGAATAGAAAAGGGTTTTCTTTAGGTTAGTGTTTTTAAATCAATTAAGTAACTTGTATTTTGAATGGTATAATGACATTGTATGACCTCCTTAGTTTTCATAGGACCATAAAATATGAAAGCATAGATTCAATTTACAGACTAAAATAAATTGAATTTTATACCACTCCAAACTTTATTAAAAAATACTCAAACCAACCCCCACCACCCCCTACCAAGGCCCATGTATATATTTTCAAATACACATGAAAATATCATCAAGTTTGAAAGGTTTATTTTCATGGATTCGTGAAGGAAATTATATCAGGTTAGATTAAACCTTTCATTAGGAAATGAAACAACAATAAGACATAGTGTGTAAAATTTTGAAGTATTTAAATAATTTTTACCATTTTTATATAGTATTACAATGATAAATAGGCTTGGAGGTGGGGAACTAAATATAATATTCCTAGAGATTTCACTTCCTACCTTTATTATGTAATTATTTTTAAAAATCCATATCTATTCATAGTTTCTCCAGATAATCTTCTATAATATTCCTCACTTCCATCTCCCTATATGAACCAATCATCATCCTATGAATGTGATTTGTAATGTCCCTCAAAACACATTTATTACTGTCCATTGAATATTTATACTGAAAATTGTTAGCCTGATCCCTATATTCAACATATTATGTAAGATCATTCTAGGGATGTTCATCAAGGGAGTTCAGTATGGTAGTCAGTTTCTCAATTTTCTTCTTTTCACTTTGAATTTTTCTATAGAACATATCCCACATCCTAGGTCTTCATTAGTAAGTGTTATTCATGAGTGTAATAAATAGCCTAGATATCTTGTTTGTGGACACCATTAACCATTTATGTTTTGATCATTTAGAATTAGAACTCATATGGGTTTCTAAATTATGATTTCTCATAAGTCTTTGTAGAGTTTCTATTTTTTTGTGGAAATATTTTGAAGGAAAAACATAATTTTGGTACATTTCAAGAAGCCCAAACTTTCTCCATTATTATAGTTGATATCACTCTTTATGACCTTGTCTTATAATAATAGTCTTTATAGAATACATGATTCAAGATATATCAATACCCTACAGGTCACATAAAGGAATTTAAAATAAATTTAAGGACTAATATTTTCAACCTTTGGTATAATATAGTAGGTAATCAGCTAGGATATCTAGCTATGTAAGGAAAAATCTATATCAACTTGAAGTATGTCTGAGATCAGTTATTTTTGGTCGACTCTAATGGTGATAAGAAAGGATTGAAACATAACTGATAGAGATAGAACGATATGATTCAATTTGTGATGGTGTGATGAAAACATGGGTTTTAATTGGGAGTAGGTGATAGCAGGTGAACTGTTAAAGTCATAATTACAGTATCCCTCTACATCAATGTTGAATTAATCTAAGAATACTAAGTAAAGTAATGATTATATAAGGTTTTTGTAAAGGTAGGATAGAAGATTGTGAGCAGAGAGTGACAGGATTCATGAATTGTAAGAGGATGTTGGTGGATTTGGGACATTATAGAGTTGTAAAAGGTGATCAGTGGAATTATAATAGAGAGAAAAATGTTTTCTTTAGGTTAGGGTTTTGGGTATCTATGAAGGATTAAGTATTTTTGAATGGGGTAATGAAATTGTATCTTGTATTTCACAAATAATTCCACCATAACTTTATAAATGGAAAAAAAACTCAGGATAGGCTACTCATAAGCCAGAATATGAGTCCAAAAGGAGGATATATGTAAAGTGGAAGTTCCCAATAAAAGTATAAAATGTGTACTAGGGATAACATTGAATATAAACTCACCCAAATTTTTGGCTATTTACTCACTTCCACATGTCTTGTTAGGCTATGTAGTACTAAACGGTGTGTAAGGGTACTACAAAACATGTCTCAGCCACCTATGGCTTAGCTGTGTTCTCCTGGATGTGCCAGAGTACTTTTAGTCGTGCTTGTGTACCTGGCCATACCCGTGTACTGCTATAGTACATGAAATGTTATGCCACATGGGGTCCTAGGTTTGTGCAATGGATACACGTCTTGGCCACCCCGGGTGGGGTCACATGGCATGTGGGACATGCCACATGACATGTGATCCTTATCTTCCCCAAAACCCTAGCCGCTATAGTTGGGGCGTGGGATACATGATGTGTATTCTTGGAATACATGTTGTATGGTTGGTTTTTTATTGAAACCAAGGGAAGTCCTTACTTTTCATCATCACACTATCGTAACCATAATTTACACCTCCAAATGTGCCTGGGGTTATGGATTTGGGGTCTCCCTTTCTTAATCCATCACTAGTGGCTAGATTCCATCCACTCATACCACTCATACCACACATAGATCTAACATCCCCTCCGAAAATATCCCATTGCTTCTCTGGATCTTAGATCCGAAAATTACTCACCTAAAACTCTCATCTTGTATTGATCCTTACTAAAATCACTGATCTATTATTTATTCGTGAAACCACTATGAATTTAAGGGTTTGATTGTGCTTGAACTCACCCCAATAATGTCAAACCACAACCCTATGATCCAATGGAAAAGAATGTAATGAACTAAGGGAAAACATAAAATAAGTAAATTGAATCCATATTTGGCCAAGAATACTTGTCCAACAAACAAATAATTAGGATATCTAAGGTGATATCAGTTAAAATGGCAGAATTATATTAGATAAATATAACCAATAAGTTGTGGGGCTCATACGAAGAACAAATAAATCATATATTAAGGAAGGTAGATAATAATCCTTGCTCAATATTATAATAAAAAGGGATAGAAAAAGAAATGATGATCCCTATCTTGATCTGGATTGATCATTTTTGAAGAATTCATTCAAAAGCCACGTAGAAGACTCATTCTGTTTGTTGACTCTCGATCCACCTTGATTTGATCACCCGTTTTCCACCAATTATGATCCTCGAATGAATAACTCCCAATTATCCTATCAAAAGATCCCATAGTTATGTGTCTAACCAAGATGAAATTTCAAAATGACATATTTATAGAGTTAATTTGGTTAGTTCATTTAAAATAAAATAAATAAATTTAATTATTATTTTTAATTAAACAGACCTCCAGTGGCTACCTCAAATGGACGTTCGATGCTGACCAACCATAGGGTGTTCCTAGGGTAAACCTCATGTTTTAGAATCAAAAATATCTAGGGATTGTCCATCCAAGGTCCTAAACAATGGGAAACCAAAAACACTAAAATGATTCTTGCACGTGCACTAAAATATATTAATATTTTTGATATATTAATTTTGGGGTTCCGAGACACCCAAACACTATTCTAACATAGAGGATAAATCCAAATATGAATATATAAATATTCAAAAGAAAAATCCAACAAAACTAGAGTTGTTAAAATATTTGTTAGAGATGATGAATATAATTCATGAAATAAGAATATTGTGTATCTAGTTTTCAAAGGCATAAAACCTTTACGATCCTCGGGTGATTATTTGTTAAATATATTGAATATTCATATAAAATGATGAAATTTTTATGTATTAGTATCTTGGTTTGTTGTAAAGTATGAACCAATGAAGGTGGTTATAGATGATCAAGGATTATTATTGTTCAATCCATTACTATAATAGGAATGAGAATAAAGTGGGAAATTCTCTCTGTAAAAAGGATCCTTCAACCCTATCCATGATGAGGATTGAAATGGATCTAATATTCTTGGAATTAAAAAGTATAGAAATATGAATAATAAAAGGATATTCATCCTATATTTCTCAAATAAATTCTCAACCATCCACTATTTGGAGGATCAAGGAGGCCCCAAAAGATGGTGAGGAGATACATAAAAAGGTAATAAATATTCTGGAGTTCAAATTTTCTAAATATGGATTCATAAGGTTTGGAAACCAGATATGTGTCCCAACAAAACCAAAGTTTAAGAGGGAAATTATGGATGATTCACATAAACCATCCTTCTCTATTCATCTAGGAAGAACTATGATGTATAAATATCCAAAGAAAAAAATTTGGTGGGATAACTTGAATAGTGTGATTATTGAATTTGTATCTCGATGGTTGGAATGACAACAAGTAAATACCAAATAATATAAGTTTATGATTATGATGAAATCATTTCCCATACCAGTATGGAAATTATAAAACATAACCATGGATTTAATCATAGAACTCCCCAGGATATCTATGGCCAATAATTCCATTTGGGTGGTAGTCAATCGACTTATAAAGTTAATGAATTTTATTTCTATTGAGGAAGATTTATATCATGACCAACTCTATAAAATATATGTTAGAGAGGTTCTAAGACTAAATGGAATTCCACTCTCCATTGTATCTGATTGAGATCTAAGGATGAAATCAAGGTTTTGGGGAATCCTTTAACAAGTGTTGGATAGAGAGATGAGTTTTAGTACTACTTATTAGATTCATACATATCTATAGTCTGAAAAAACCGGTCAAAATCTATAGGATATACTGAGATCATGTTCAATGTATTTTCAAGGATGTCGGGATCAACACCTTCCTCTATTGGAGTTCTTATATAACAAGAATTTCTATTATAACATTCAAATGGAACCATATGAGTCTTTGTATGGTAAGAGGTGTCAGAATCCTAAATGTTGGGATGAAGTTAGAGAGTGAAAGTTTATGGGACATGATCTAATACAAGAGATGATATAGAAGTTTCAAACCATTCAACATCATATGAAATCCATGAAAATTCCACTGAAAGGATATACAAAAAATCATTTAAAAGACTTGGAGTTTGTGGTTGAAGATAATGTGTTCCATAATATATCATAATGGAAGAAATTCTGAGGTTTGGGAAGAAGTAAAAGATTAGTCATAGTTACATTATTCACTTTTAGATACAGGAACACATTGGAATTGTGTCTTAGTACTAGCACTCCCACCAAAACTATCTCAAGTACATGACATGTTTCATGTATCCCTCTTGAGAAAGTATATACTAGAACCATAACATGTTCTAAATCTAGAGTTCGAAACATTGGATAATTATGTTTCAATTTTGTATTAGCAAGTGAAGATATTAGATCATATATACAAAGATCTATGAAACAAGACAACACACTTGGTCAATGTACTATGGTAGAACTAGAAGTTTTGTGAAGCAACATGGGAACTGAAAGAGGTTAAGAAACAAAAGTATCGTCATCTATTTTAGTGTATAAAATAAAATTTTAAGGGTGAAATTTTTGACGGAGGGAAGAATGTAATGATCCGAAAATTTATAAATGAATTTCGTTTTTTTGAATGAATAAATTCCCTTATTAAGTAATGTAGTTATAGAAAACACATGCACTATTTTAGTTATTTTGGACCATTATAGAATATCAGATTTAAAATAATATTAATCATCATAACCATTAATAATATATACTTTTTTAGTGACTGTTATGATTATTATATATTGAGGGTTATGATAAAATCCAATTGACACAGATGGAAGAAGCGATGGCTATGACCAGTAGGATCGTACCCTATAAAGCCCATTTATCAGAGATTCTGAGAGAAATAGCATCAATAGGATTTTCCATTGACCAATACTAAGACAATATTTAAAAATTGAAACATGAGTAAAACCCCTTATGGGATAATATCAAGCTTATCGATATCACAACCCAAAAAATATTCATCAAACCACCCTAAGAAAGTGTCACCATTGCACACCTTACCCTTAAGGTATACACTAGTGTAATAAGAGGTTATGTATATTAACCCTAGTAGTATGAATTTTTATATTTAACTTTTAAATAAAATAAGGATTATATTTATCCCTTTTCATTATTAAGTTATGTATAAAATTATATATGAGTTGATGAAAATTCAATTTTGATACGAAGAAACCGAATTGTATTTTTTGGGAAATATATGTTTTTAATTAAAACACTGTTTTTAATAAATTCAATAATTATTAAGTAAATTATATTTCCATTAAATAATATTATTAAATAATATGTATTTAAATATAAATTTTAATATAATTTTATTAAGTCAAAGGTAATCTTTATAAGGGTCAAAAAATTGTTATTGTCAAAAAAATCGGTATTTTTCAGTAAATGAGTATTTTTTATTTAAAGGAATAAATTATCATATTTAGAGATTTATTTTTATAAAATAAACATTATTTTTTAAATCAACACATTGAAATTAGTGAAATTTAATTTTTCATAATTTTCTAAGATAATCAATCTTTTGGGTAAAAAATAAATATGATATAAATATATGGTATGTATTATGACATCATAATATCCCAAAAGTGATAAAATAAATTACATAAAAGGAATACATAAAAAAATATAGATTTATAATTTAAAATAATTTGTTTTTGAAGTTATTTTATTAATTTTATAATCCTTTAATGAATCCTATAAACCCTATATTATATTTTAATGTTTTAAAATCAATTATTTATGAACATAACTCATTTCCACATCACCAATGATATTATTTTAATATTATCAATTCTTGTACTTATAAAATATTATAAAAAAACTTTTATTTGGTTGAAACCATGGGTAAAAACCATTGTAATGTTTGAATATTTTATTATTTTATTATATTGATTCCAAAACCTAAGTTTAGAAATTAATAAAGAATTCCCATATATTTTTCTATAAACACCCACCCAAACTCCCACTCATCTTAACTAAAAATCCATTGATCATTTATTTAATCTCCATATACATATTTAAATAACTTATAAGGTGTTCCAAATATCTTATGATTCTCCTCCAAGGCATTTATAAGTTCCCTCTCAAGGTAAGGGGTTCTGTCCTCCAATTTATTCAAGCACTTTCTTTGTATTATGCCATTTGATTTCCAATTTTTCAAGTGAGAATATGTTTTTAAAAATACATTTTACTATAATTATTATTTCCATATAATTATAGACCACATTTAACTCTCATTAAACCCTTTTATTAAACTTTATATACACCCGTTATGCTGATGAAATTATCCCGTGATTATCCATGACAAACATTTGTTTAGTGAATACCCATCCCCATTTATACTTGATGTGATTCAGCTAGATGTACCTATCATTCCTTTATTTGGGTATTCAATGTATATAACCCAAACTCATTAATCATGGTATTAAAATTGATGAAAAATATTCTTATGATTTATGATCTATGAATCACACAAATGTGTGTAAATGATATGAATGCAATGGGTGGGACTGGAATTATATATCCCTCCAATGAATTGGGTAATGTTTTTATCTAATGAGATACCATGTAGGGTGACTGCGATTTTATCCTAATCACTCTATGTTATGATTTCTTGGAATTTATCCTTCACATATTTTTATAATGTCATGTTTTATGTTGTTTCCATATGTAACACCCTGAGATTTTATGTTTTTTTTCAAATAAAGTTTATTTCTTTGATAGCTTATGTTACATGCAACACTGAGTTTTAAAGAAACATAATATAGTATAATATTATAAAAAATTAATTAAATTATAGTGTATTAATAAGACTAAATAAATTATAAAAAACATATGGTGTAACCATGTAAAAAATAAATCTATCGGTTATCAATTAATTAGAAATGATAGTAAAAATAATTTGAATGTAAAATAAATGTTTTCTGAAAAAATATTTCCATGCGTGAAATGTGTTTTTATCTTAGTAAATTAAATTAATTAGTATTTGTGGAAGATTTTAGTTAAATTTATATATTATAAATTCAACAAAATGTTTTATCATTCATCTAATACATGATGCGCTTAGGCTGGATTCCGTGTAACTTGAAGTACACCTCGTGTATCCTTTATATAAGATTTTTACTTCATAAATGTCCCTTAGAATTACACTCCAAGTCCTTGGGTATGTACTGTGGATATATGATAAAGATAGGTACACATCATGTGTATATATTTTACACATCATGTACTTTACATATTTTTATAGAAATATTAAATTTAATTAATTACTCCATTAAACCCCATCGAATTGAGTTCTGTGAGTCATTATGTTGACAATACATGATGATCATTAAATTTTATATTATATTTAATGTTTATTTAATTCCATGTAGTATCTAAAACTATGAATCATGTATGGTAATTTAATACTTAAGAATAAACACATTAAGTTTTACAAGATGTAAAATTTTCATTTGTTCCATGTAACATTAAATGGGGAATACATGCTGTGAAATTATGAAACTTTCAATGTACACAATATGTTGTTTGAGTGAATTTGTTACAATTCAAACCTCATTGAGTAGTTGGAATAAGAAATTTTTGAGTCGCTTCCAAGTAAAAAAATCTGTACTATTTTATTGAGTTATGAATAAAATAAAATAAATTATTTTATTTAAAATCATAGTAGATAATAATTTAAGGACGATTGGATGAAATAAGATAAAATGAATTTATTGATTAATAAGAAAATTAATATGATTAATTAATTCATGTTTTATCTTATTGAATAATTAATTAAAATTAATGAAAAATAGTTGTTTTAAATGTATAATAATTTTATATGTATAACTGATCATGAGCTTTGACTAAACCTATATATGTGTTGGTTTTATTTAATTTAATTTTATTACATGGTTTTGTAATTAATTATTATTAAATTAAACATGATTCCCTATGAGTCATCCCACCCCATTTTATTATGTAATACCTATGTGTACATGGTTGTTTTATGAAATTAAACTTAACCAATAATTTGGTTCATCTCTCCTACACGTGAGTTATAAAAAATATGTGATAAAAGGAGTATCTAAAGGAGTTTGGATTCGGTTCAAGGTGGAGCCGAGGTAGAGGCAGTTGAAGATGGAACTAAGATGAAATCAATATAGGAGATACATAGGTGGGTAAGTGATATGATACAACTCATTCCAAGACCAGAATAAAGAGTTTATCCCTAGGTTCATAGGTTTATTTATTGTTTTCTCAATAAATCAACCATTAGAAAAATCTCATTATAGAGTTATATATTTATTTATTTTAATTCTATATTATGCTTGTTTTATTTTATGGATGCAATGTAATGTATCATATTTTTCTGTGTATTATTTTTAAATATTATATCGAATTATTTCGAGACCGGGTACGAAGACAGCACATCATTCCGAGGCCCAGTGAGCCTGGAATGGTGGTTTGAACGTTTAAAGTTAAGTGAGTCGGCACTTGTGCACGACCCTAGCAGTTTCCAAACGGATCCCCAGATTAAAAATCTGAGGGCACCTTGGCATCCAAGATGAAGACTTTACCTAAGAACGTGCCTAACCATGACCGACGCAGGTAGAGGGAAAAATTTAATTTTCATACGTTTTAAGTAAGATAAAAATAAAATAAATTTGAAATTTTATTTTATTTCTTTTATGGACACATCCACTACGGCGCGGAAACAGGGTGGTTGTTTCCTTAATTAAATGGCATGTCATAATGACTCAAGAATGGAAAGATGGACTCATTAACACCACAACGTATTTTGAATGTCAAATACATTTCTATTTTTATTGGGATAATCAAACGTCGATCGTTGGTGGAGAAATTGAGAGAAAACTCTAGAGAAATCTCTCCATGACGAATAACGATAGATCAAAGCTGCGAATCGCTGCACCAATGACGTTGAAGGATCCCGACAACGGTGGAATCACGATAACTTCTTAATTAATCTATCCCAGTTGAGGTAGGGTTGTTATTTTATTCCTCTTTCCCCGTTCTTGATTCAAACGATGAACGTGGATCAACCACGAACAAATTGATCCCCGAATTCTTACATTCTTGCGGGAGGGTTTTTATTAGGATGATTTCAAGGAATTAATTTCTTGTTGTTTATTATTGTTGATTCTTGCTCTGTTTAAGCCTACTAATGGGGGTGGATCAACGCCGTGATGAACGAAGGCAGAGGTTCATTCCTCATTTTGTTTTATTGGATTCATTTCCCTCTTTATTCTTGCGCGTTCTTAGCGTTCTTCACGTGGTGACGAAAAACAGATCATTGTGCATCCGTTCTATGATGAAACGATACCAAATCAAAGGTTCGACACTGCAACAACCTTGCAGAGGTGCGACGACGATGGAAGATGACGAATCAGACCAGATCGAAAAAGGCCGTTCTTCGAGCATTTTTCATGCGGGAAGATCAAAACATATTTCTGGAGCCGATCGGAGGTCCAAAAACATTGGTAATGACATCATGGTGTCGAGGAGACCAAAACCTGGGAGTTTCGTGGCGATCAGACGGCCGAATCGATGAACAGAGAAGCACCAGAGGTGTGACGGTGGATGTCTGTGTTTCTAGAAATTTCCAGAATACACGGTGTGTACTTCCGAAGAACATGCCATGTAGTACTGGCGGCGACAACTAGGGTTTAGGGGGTTAGAGAGGAGTCACAAGGTGTGTGACCCTGGTCACATGGCGTGTTAGTCTTTCCCTGAAGCTCGGCGTGTATTTTGGGAAGTACACATACACGGGTTGGACTACATGGCTTCAGGGGACACGACATGTACAACATGGAAGAGGTGGCTATGCGGAACTCGGCGTGTATCCAGGGGGTACACGGACACAGGTTGGATTACACGGGTTGATGACCGTGTATGGGAACATGGCCAGCGTACACGGAGCCAACCCCAGTCACTCGGACACGGCGTGTACACCGTACAACGTGATGTGTACTCAGTTTTTCTACACGACCAGCCTTACGACACATGCCGTTGTACACGGGCAGTACCCGAGTTTAGACAACACAGTGTGTAACTTTTCTACACACCGTGTACTTTTTTGGAAAATAGCATGGTCCTCCTGTTCACCGTATCTTGAACATCTTTCATTTGGGTCAGTACCCCTTCTTCTCATTCCCCTTAAGGCCAGACATCATTTCCTCTTTACAGAAGTCTGATCCCCTCATCAGGACCTTCTGTGATAGAGTCAGGCATCCATTCTAGAGGCCCGGATCGAGATATTCTATACATTCTTGACCCTAGGTAGAGTTCGGCATCAATGTGACCAACTCCACTGGGCATCGATCCTCTACCTAGAAGGTGAATTCTGGATGAGTCTCGGTATCCACCATATCCCTGGCAGTGATCCTCATCTGTGTATCATGATATTTCCCACTCAGGAGTGTGTCTCCAATAATGAGTGTATCTATCTATCAGAATCTTCCCAATCAGTAGTGTTTCTCCCGTAATGAGTGTAACTACCTCTCGTGACGATCCCCGACGAACAATAATTCTCATAAGAATGTCATCAGAGATACAAGACTCGTGGAGTGTGTTCTCCTGGAATGAGTGCTTCATGGAATCTCCGAACTGACCCCCTAGCTGGGGGTATTCGGTTGTGTGACTTGTCTCTAAACTACGGGTCTAGGTTTTGAGTATATCTGGTTTGTTCTATATGTTCTATAGACATATACTGTGCATATATGAATGTAACTTTTATTTTTGTACTGCTTTGTGGTTTTCGGGGTCCTCTACTGAGTATTGTTATACTCACCCCTGTACGGGCTTTTCCCACATGTCTAGTGTCTTGTGCAGACAAGCAGCATTTTGACAGAGTCCAGGGCGGACCAGGAAAGGACTGAGATTTTTGAGTTCCCTATAGGCTGAGGCATTCCTTTGGCTACGAGCAGCAGTCCCAATACATCTTTGTGTTCACAGGTTGGACTTTGCGGTTTTTAGACTCTTGTTTTGTGTGGGATTGTATTCTATCCCAGTTTACTTTCATTAATTTACCTTCTGTCGTACTCTGTTGGTTGAGTTTAGTTGTATGCATGCATTTTTGTTCCTTAGTGGTTTTTACATTTCAGCATTTGTGGGCTTGGAAATGCGTGCATGTGTACATGTATTTATGCAATGCCTCCCATGTTAGTAATATGCCTACTCGGTTCTACTCACCAGCCCCTGGCCTATTGGAGGCGGGCTTAGGGAGTCACAGTGCGGGACCCACTGGGACGGGTCATGACAGAGTGGTATCAGAGGTGGTTGGTTCTACCTTAGGACCAAGAGTCTGTGAGTTTGGTTTGGGGAAACAGTGTTAGGTGTTTTCGAGTTCGGCTTTCAGGCTAGAGACTCCAGTGTTGGTGCGGCGACCAACCCATCCATACACCATGACTCTGATAACCTGCTTTTCGACTCGGTACACGAAAACACTGGTTGCAGGGAAATAAAAGAATGGTATATGCATCATATATGAATGAGTTTTGTTTTCCATATACTTTGTGTCAGCTATCCAGATAGCCTCATTGACCGTGGCACATCTTGTTTCCTTAAAAGATGCCTCCGCGACGCATACCTTTTAGGATTAAGTAGCAGAATCACGAGGATGACCCCTTTAGTGACGAGGCTTCAATATAGGGACTAGTTCCCCAGAAATTTCCACCAGGTGGTGCACCTGCTATGCCACCACCAGTGGATCAGCCAGTGGTACCTGCAGTACCGAACGGTGAGGAGCGCAGGATTAGCGCGCTCCATGAGTTCCAGAGACAGAGACCCCTCAGGTTTCTAGGTGAGCATGAACCTTAGGCGGATGAGTACTGGCTTGAGGCGGTGACCAGAGTTTTTCGTCTAGTGAGGACACCAGCATACCAGATGGTGATCCTAGGAGCGAGCCTTCTTCAGGTTTTGGTGGGATGATGGTGGAGTCTGACCACATAGACTCACGACGAGGAGAATCTTTCGTGGGCGGATTTTGAGTGACTCTTCAGGGAGGAGTTCTTTCCGGTTACGCTGAGATATGTACGCATCTAGAATCTTCTCCAGCTCCAGCAGGGCAGTATGACAGTAGCTAACTATTCATCGAGGTTCACCAACCTCACCCGGTACTCGATGGATATGGTCAGTGATCAGTACTTTAGAGCTCGGACCTCCGAGTGAGGTCTACGATGAGACATCTGAGATAGTGTCATGACTCTTTACATTTTGACTTATGCTGGAGTTCTTGAGTGGGATCTGGTGACCGAGAGCTTCTTGGAGGAGCAGAGACAGCCAACGACAGTCAGCAGCAGGCAGACAAGTGCGGAGACACCGGCAGCAGGGAGCCGGCATCAGACACAGGGATCTGAACGTGGGAAACGTCATAGGAGGACCCAGTATAGGGGATTAATAGTCCAGGGCTCTCAGGATAGATCCAGTCAGCCTAGGGAGAAGCGATGCTACACATGCAATGGTAGGGGACATCTCCCTAGAGATTGCCCGACCCATCGAGCTGTTGATAGGGAAGCGGTGAATGGACCACCAAGGTACAGGCAGAGAGTGGAACAAGTAGACCCGCCAGGCGTCAGACCTGGAAGAGGAGTGGGGAGAGCTGCAGGTGGTGGAAGATGCTTAGACTTACTTCCACCACCACCCCCAAGAGGTCCGCACCAGGATCAGGGAGCTGGGGGACAGGTACGGGGATAGCTGCATGTGGTCGAGGCATATGACCCAGGGGATCTAGGGATGATTAGAGGTATGGTATGTGTCTTATATACCTTAGCTTCCGTACTTATAGACATAGGTTCCAGTCATTAATTTATAGCCACATGTCTTGTACAAAACCTCGAGATTCCGGTAGAACCATCGACTCGATCCTTACGGTTGGAGACACCTACGGGAGGAGACTCGACGATCACACACCTTTGCAGACAATGTGATCTTACCCTTGGAGGGGAGAGCTTCGGTTGGAACCTCTCGATGGTAGCATCGAGGCCTTACGATGTCATTCTCGGTATGGATTGGTTATCTTCGGTCTATACCCAAATTGACTGTTTTAGGTGAAGAGTGTGGTGTGTCCGCTGTGATGGAACAAGGTTTTCCTTTGTTGGAGAAAAGGAAACCCAGGTAGCACAGAATGAGCTCATGCATAGGAGGGTGCAACTGATCACTCATGAGATGGCTAGCCTTACCCTCAGAGCATTAGATGTTGTGAGCTCTCAGTTCCCAGCAGTAGTGGAAGAGTATGAGGACATTTTTTCTTAAAGATGTTCCAGGGTTACCTTCCCACTGGGAGATCGACTTCTGCATCAAATTACACCCCAGGACATCATCGATTTCCTCATCAGCATATCAGATGGCTCCCGCATAGCTTCACGAGCTGAGGGCGCAGTTGGAGGATTTTCAAATCAAGGGTTTCGTAAGACCCAGCGTTTCACCCTGGGCAGCCATAGTCTTGTTTTCCAAGAAGGAAGATGGGAGTCTGAGGTTGTGCATGGATTACCCGCACCTGAACTATGTGATGGCGAAAAACAAGTATCCGTTGCCGAGAATCGATGACCTCTTCAACTAGCTGATAGGGGAACATTTTTTCTCGAAGTTTGTCCTTCGATCAGGCTATCACCAGTTATGAGTACGGGACGAGGATATACCAAATACGGCTTTCATATGCTGCTACGGTCACTATAAGTACTTGGTGATGCCTTTCGACGTGACAAACGCCCTCACAGTGTTCATGGGACAGATAAACCACATCTTCCAGCCATAATTGGACCAGTTCATAGTGGTCTTCATCGACAGCATACTTGTGTACTCAGCGTCAGAGGATGAGCACGCGAGACACCTGCAGATGGTTCTAGACGTACTCCGGGAGCACCAGCTTTATGGGAAGCTCTCGAAGTTCCAGTTCTAGATTCAGGAGGTCCAGTTTCTTGGACATGTCATATGAGAAGATGGAGTAACTGTGGACCTAGCCAAGGTGGAGGTTGTGTAAGCATGGGAGCCACCTCGGAGTGTGACGAAGGTATATAGCTTACTTGGGTTGGCATGATATTACCAGAGATTCATTCCTAATTTCTCTTGGATATCAGCACCAATGAAGACCTTGACCAGGAAGGGGCAACCCTTCATATGGACGAAGAAGTTACAACAGGCTTTTGATTAGCTGAGACAGAGTCTGACGAGTGCCCCAATCCTGAGATTTCTGGAGGAGGGTGTCAAGTACGTAGTTTTCTGCGATGCATCATAGACTAGGCTCAGCTATGTCCTAATGCAGTGGCATGCAATGATTGCTTATGGTTCACGCCAGCTTAGGCCACATGAGCAGAACTATGTGACCCATGATCTCGAGTTGGCAGTGGTGGTCTTCACATTGAAGATGTGCTGACACTACCTTATGGGCGAGCAATTTATCATCTACTTTGACCACAAGAGCCTCAGGTACATCTTTTTGTAGAAATATCTGAATCTGAGATAGAGAAGTTGGATAGAGTTCTTCTAGGATTATGATTTTGAGATCATATATACTCCTGGGAAGGGGAACAAGGTGGAAGATTCTCTTAGTAGAAGGTCAAGATCATAGCTGTTGAGTGAGGGGACAAAGCAGTTAGCCGCGTTGAAGTTGTCCTTCATGGACGGAGAAGATGCAGCTTACCTACAGTCGATGGTTGTCTCCCCTACACTCTTACAATGAGTTAGGGAAGCAAAGCTTGGGGATGTCGACTATGAGGCTTTACGTGCTTAGTTATCCATAAGAAATGCTTCTGATAGATACTCGCAAGGTGGAGAGCACATCCTTATTTTCAGAGGACACACTGTTGTACCAGTGGCATTGCAGGAGGATTTCCTAAAGGAGTTTCATACATCTCCCTTGGTAGTACATCTTGGAGTGGAAAAGATGTACCAGGATCTCTGACAACAGTTCTGGTGGTTAGGCATGAAGAAGGCAGCATCAGAGTTTGTTTCCCGATGCCTCACATGCCAGCAGGTGAAGGCTGAGAACCAGTTTCTAGTGGGATTAGCTCACCCCTGGAAGTTCCAGAGTGAAAGTGGGATGGAATATCGATGTACTTCAGGACAGGATTTCCACGAACATCCAAGGGGCATGATTCCATCTGGGTGATGATTGACTGACTCACCAAGTCGGCCCACTTCCTAGATATCAGGGAGCAGAGTTCCATAGAGAGCTTGTGATGCCTCTACGTGTAGGAGATAGTACGGCTTCATGCTGTCCCCTCGACTATAGTCTCAGATCGAGATGCCCGCTTCACATCTTGGTTGTGGAAGGGATTGCAATAGGCTTTTGGGACTCAGATATACTTGAGCACAACATTCTATCCCGAGACAGATGGTCAGATGGAAAGGACCATTCAGGTTCTAGAGGATATGTTGCGAGCCTGTATCTTGGACTTTGGTCACAGTTGGGAGGACCACCTACCACTGGTGGAGTTTGTGAACAAAAATAGCTACCACTCCACTATTGGTATGGCACCATTCGAGGCTTTGTATGGGAGACCCTGTCGGTCACCGCTTTGCTAGACCGACCCTAGAGAGTCAGCACTCATGGGTCTAGAATTGGTGAAGGCTACCACAAAGAAGGTGCAGATCATCCGGGAATTGATGAAGACTGCATAAAGTTGGAAGAAGTCTTATGATGACCGACGATGGATACCTCTAGAGTTCTGAGAGGGAGAACATGTCTTTCTTCGGGTCTCACCTTGACAAGGATTAAGAATATTTGGCCGAGGTAGCAAACTATCTCTGAGGTTCATCAGAACATTCTAGATACTGTGTAGAGTTGTCTAGGGGGCATATTGCCTAGCTATACCACCACAGTTACATCGGGTACATGATGTCTTACACGTGTCACAGTTGAGGAGGTACGCGCATAACCCATCACACGTTATTTACTGGGGAGAGCTGGACATCGAGGATGGAGTGACCTTTGATGAGTACCCGGTGGAGATCAAGGATCAGTAGGAGAGGATCCTTTGTGGACGATCAATTCCCTTGGTGCGCATCCGATGGCAGCACGAGAATCTTCAGGAGAGAACGTGGAAGTGGGAGGCCCAGATCCATGCCCAGTACCCACATATTTTTGAGTAGCCTTTGTTTTTTCATTTTGGGGATGTAAATCCCCAAGGTGGGGGAGAATGTAATGTCTCATATTTTTTCGTGTATTATTTTTAAATATTATATGGAATTTTTTCGAGACTGGGTGTGAAGACGGCACATCATTCCGAGGCCAAGGGAGCCTGGAATGGTGTTTTGAACCTTTTTAGTTAAGTGAGTCGACACTTGTGCGCGGCCCTAGAAGTTTCCAAACAGATGCCTGGATTAAAAATCTGAGGGCACCGTTGAGTCCGGGATGACGACTTTACCTAAGAATGAGCCTAACCTCGACCGTCTCGGGTCGAGGGGAAAAGTTAATTTTTAGACGTTTTAAGTAAGATAAAAATAAAATAAATTCTCAAGTTTATTTTATTTATTTTATGGAAACATCCACTGTAGTGCGACAATGGGGTAGCTGTTTCCTTAATTAAATGGCATGTCATAATGACTCAAGAATGGAAATTTGGACTCATTAATACCGCATCATATTTTGAATGTAAAATATGTTTCTCTTTTTATTGGGATAATCGAATGTTGATCGTTGGTGGAGAAATTGAGATAAAACTCTGGAGAAAACTCTCCGCGACGAACGACGATGGATCAAAGCTGCAAATCGCTGTGCCAATGAAGTTGAAGGATCTCGAAGATGGTGGAAGTGAGACACCTTCATTAGCAATCGATCCCAGTTGAGGTAGGGGTTGTTATTTGATTCCTCTTTCCCCGTTCTTGATTCAAACGACGAATGCATATCAACTATGAACAAAATGATCCGCAGATTCGTATGTTCTTGCAGGAGGGTTTTTATTGGGATGATTTCGGGGAATTAATTTACTGTTGTTTATTATTATTTATTCTTTCTCCGTTTAATCCTACTAACTGGACTGGATCAATGCCATGAAAAATGACGATGGAGGTTCATTCCTCATGTTTTTTTATTGGATTACTTTCCCTCTTTCTTCTTGCGGGTTCTTCGCGTTCTTTGCGGGGCGACGGACAATGAAACATTGCACATCCTTTTTTTGACGCAACGATCCCAAATCAAACGTTCGACACTACAATGACCTTTCAGAGGTGCGAAAAATGATGGCGGATGGTGAATTAGACCAGATCGAAAAAGGCCGTTCTTCAAGCGTTCTTTGCGCGTAGAGATCAAATCATGTTTTCAGAGCCAATTGGAGGTCCAAAAACATCGGGAAAAACATTGTGGTGTCGGGGCAACCAAAACCTGGGAGTTTCGTGGTGGTCATATGACCGTATCGACGAATGGAGCATCACTGGAGGCGTAACGGTGGATGTCCGTGTTTCTAGAAATTTCCAGAATACACGACGTGTACTTTCAAAGAACACGTCGTGTAGTATTGGTGGAGGCGGCTAGGGTTTTAGGGGTTAGAGAGGAATCACACGGCATGTGACCCTGGTCACACGGCATGTTAGGATTTCTTCAAATCTCAGCATGTATTTTGGGAAGTACACGAACACAGGTTGAACTACACAGCTTCAGGTGACACGGTGTGTACAACATGGAAAAGGCGGCTACACGGAACTCAGTGTGTATCCAGGGGGTACACAGACACGGGTTGGAGTAAACGGGTTGATGAACGTGTAAGGACGCATGAACAGCATACACGGAGCCAACCCCAGTCACTTAGACACGACGTGTACACCGTATTATATGCCATGTACTCAGTTTTTCTACACGACCAGCCTTACGACACGAGCCGTTGTCCACGGGCAATACCCGGGGTCAGACAACACTGCGTGTAACTTTTCTACACATCATGTACTTTTTGGAAAAAGACATAGTCCTCTTTTTCACCGTATCTTGGAAATCTTTTGTTTGGGATAGTGCCCCTTCTTCTCATTCCCCTGAAGGTTAGGCATCATTTCCTCTTTACAGAAGTATGATCCCTTCAGCAGGACCTTCTGTGATAGAGTCAGGCATCCATCCGAGAGGCCCGAATCGAGATCCTCTATCCATTATTGACCCTAGGTAGAGTCCGAAATTGACATGACCAACTCTACTGGGCGTCGATCCTCTACTTATCAGGTGAATTTCAGATGAGTCACGGTATCCTCCATGGCCCTGGTAGTGATCCTCATCTGTGTATCGTGATCTTTTCCACTTAGGAGTATGTCTCCCATAATGAGTGTATCTATCTATTGGAATCTTCTTACTCAGGAGTGTGTCTCCTGTAATGAGTGTAACTACCTCTTGTGATGCTCCATGATGAATAGTACTTCTCGGACGAACGTCATCAGAGCTACAAGACTCTTGGAATGTGTTCTCTTGGAATGAGTGCTATATGGAATCTCTGAACTGACCCCCCTAGCTGGGGGTATGCGGTTGTATGAATTATCTCTAGACCATGGGTCTGGGTTTTGAGTATATCTGGTTTTTTCTATATGTTCTGTAGACATATATTGTCCATAGCTGACTGTACCTTTTCTTTTTGTACTGCTTTGTGGTTTTTGGGTTTCTCTACTGAGTATTGTTATACTCCCACCTGCACGGGCTTTTCCCACACATCTGATGTCTTGTACAGACGAGTAGCCTTTTGACAGATTCCAGGGTAGACCAGGACAGGAACAAGCTTTTTGAGTTCCCTACAGGCTGAGGCGTTCCTTCGGCTATGAGCAGTAGTCCCAATACCTCTTTGTGTTAACAGGTTGGAATTTGAAGTTTTTAGACTCTTGTTTTGTGTGGGCTTGTATTCTGGCCCAGTTTACTTTCAGTACTTTACCTTCCGTCGTAAAAAGTTGGTTGGTTTTAGTTGTATGCATGAATTTTTGTTCCTTAGTAGTTTTTACATTTCATCATTTGTGGGCTTGGAGATGTGAGCATGTGTACAGGTACTTAGGAAATGCCTCCCATGTTAATAATATGCCTACTCGGTGCTAGTCACCAGCATGTGGCCTATTGGAGGCGGGCTTGGGGAGTCATGGCGTGGGCTCCACTGGGATGACTTGTGACATGCATGACCATGATCACATAAATAAATGAACTAATATTAAAATATAGAATTAAAATAAATGGGTTATACCTAAATGTTTTATATGAACATGGTTAATCCTTAAAGCAAAGTCCAATTTATATTAATAAGACAAGTAAATAATAAAACAAGAAAATCATAACCATAATAAAAAAATACCTCATCCTAATATTAAGGAATACTAAACCTTATATTACTTGATTAAGAATAAAAGCCATAAAACTAAGTGTTTGGCAAACCCTTATTGAGAAACTTACTTTTATTTAAGAGTTCTTATGAAAGTTTTGTGTTGAATTAACCAATTTATGTCAAGATAAGTAGCACTCTATAGACTTGATGAAACTTGGAGCCAAGTGTTGAGGCAATCAAAGTAAGGGTTTTTGGATTTGGGATTCCACTCAATGGATCAAGGAGCTATAAGCCTGTTGTTTTTAACTACCTATCTACCTAAATACCTTCAAGTAATTGGCTGAGACCTCGTTTGGGTTATGATAATGGGTATATGGATCCTTTCCAATAGATTGTATGAGAAACTATACATTATGAGTCCAATAATAAGGGATATTCGAGCTTGATAAAATTGTGGGAGACTTAATATAATTAAATTATTATCTCTCACATAATTTTTAATCAAGTAAAGTTATAATCATTTGATTTAATTTTATAGAAAAATGGAAAGAAAACCTAATATAAAATACGATCATTCCTTAACTTAGGGCTTGTAATTTCAAATAAAGATATTCAGATATGGTACAATCATTTATGTGATTAATTATTATCAGAAAAATTATATTATGCATCAGAATCTCTTATTCTAGTTCTACCACCCCAGTAGGTGAACAAAGGTGAAAATATGCCTACTAGAGATATGTAGATGATGTTTCCTATATCCGTTTTATTATATTATCAACTATTTTCAGAGAGTTTATGATATAACCCAAGGACATATATTCTTACACTATAATATCTTATCTTATTTTTCCTAATAAAGAAAAGGAAATTCTTGAAATAAATAAGATTTCCAATGCACTATATCAGTGTAAACCGTAAGAAGGGAATCAAGGACTGATTATGGTTTCAAAATGCTAGAGTAAATTGATTAATTACCAATATTTGGATACCAATTGGATAATAAATTATTCATTAATATTATTTTATTATCCCTACCACCAAGGTTATCATTATTCATCAATGCTTGGATAATTAAATGGATAAGTGTCTTTTGAATCTTTTGACCGAACTTCACAAATGAGATAAGGATTGGTTAAAACATGTTTCTCCAGCCATTATGGTGAAATGTTTGAAAGATAAGGCTATATATCCCATATATAATAAAAATATAAAAGATCATATAAAATTTCCTTTAAATAGAAAAATGATTCAAAATCATAATAATGAATAGGAGGCTATTTGTTTCTTATATGGAAATAATAGACAATGAATATGAAATTTTAGAAGAAAGCAGATGCATCCACTTCATGTATATTCATCACATTTTTATTCACCACTTATGTATTAAATATAATATGCTTATAACATATATGTATTTTAATATAGGAAATGAGAAATAATAAAAAGGTTATAGAGTGAACTCAAAAGTAGTTGAGAAAATGAGATTCTAATGTCAACCAAGGGGAGCTCACTATTTATTATTTCCAAGATGTATTTATTCAAGTTTTAGTGTAATCAAAACATTTATCTCAGTGTCCATCTAGAAACAATGCGACATTATTTCACATTTTTAATAAATGTTGTTATGATACATTAGTACTAAAATAATGGTTCAGTATCTCTTGAATCACATATATTCATTATAATTAATGATGAATATAAAATATAATACTCTTACCCAATTTTGGAAAGATAATTATTTATCAAATAAAATTTAATGTAGTTTACTTGTTCGTACTATAAAAGTGTTTTAGTCTCAATCGATATACGATATTGGATATACAAAAAACAAATTATCAAGTTTTAGATAAAAAACCTCTATGAATAAAGGCATATCACAAAGATTATAGAATTAGTTCAACGTCACTAGATGAAATATTCTAAAAATAATGTTAAATTCATATAATTCATGAGATTAATTTAAGATATTTTAGAAGTTACCAATGAAGTGAATGAGTGTATTTAGTAAATATTGAGGAATCTCTAAGTTAGTTTGTCAGAGACCATCTTATCCAAGTAATCATTGATCCTACATGAATATTAAAGGCAATACAAAACTCAAATGTCCTTATATAAATAAATTTCATGATGGAAGTACAAGAAATATCAATGTTGAGTTTTATATATATTGAAAATCCTTCATTATTCCTTTCAAGTCATGTTTTGAAAATAAAAGTGAAATAAATAACCATATTACAACTATATTGTCTACTCAATATCATATCAATTGTGATATGATACAAATATATTGGGACACAACCATAAGTGTTTGTTGAAAACTATTTGTTAAAATCTAGTTTTATCTTCAAATGAACATCAAACACTAATATGAATCCGTGTTAATGATCTTATAGCCACTGAGGATATTAATATATAGTCAATACTAACTATATTTACATAAATGAAGAAAAACTCTTTAAGTATAGTGGGATAAGACTTAAAATCTTTGGTTTAAGGCACTGGATGCACATGGGTTGACATAGGAATATCAAAATCCACTATTCTTAATGAGAAAAGGAGTTCTAGAGATACATACTTTGTAGGAATTTATAACCAAAGAGGTGGTTTATATTCACTATAGTGGGTGATACATATATTATTCTGTAATAATAAATATTATTACAAAGTAGCAATAAATGAAAATATGATAAGGATAAAAACTATGTTTAAATTCAAGTAATAGAGTCATTTGATCAAGATTTGGGGAATCCATATTTTGAATGCTTATAAGAATTGATACCAGTGGTGAATATTCAATAGAAACTAGACATGGATGGTATAAGATGGTACTAATTAGAAATTATTGATTTTTGAACGATTCAGTCTATAAAAATACCTATTCTCTTATCATCATGACTATATATTTGAATTATACATTCCAAATAATACTTATATGATCATTATATTGGGATATTGATAGTCAAGGAAACCTCATTGGAGGAATCCTTATAAAATTTGAAAATACAACACAACTAAAAGGTAAATCCTATGGTATATTCCTACAAGGCATGACAAAAAGGGTCGATGAAATCAATAAATTTCAATGAGATATAAAGATTATATAAATTAATTTATGAATAAGTCATGCGTATTGATAAAAGAATATTCATTTGGAAAAGAATGAGTTAAATTCATCTCTATTTGGTTAGTGGGAGTGCTATAAGTTTTCATGATAGATATATTGATAACATATGGAAAAAATGTTATGTATTACCTATTTGTTAAGAATAAGGAATGAAATATCTTCAAGTATGGCTTAAGGAAGCAACTGTTATATAGGTAAAGAGATCTTCAAAAATAGATCCACAAGTTTTCTAAATCTAGTCATAGTACATAAAGTAACAAGTATTGAAAAATAAAATTCGAAACAATTTAAGATAGAATTTTTGTTGGAAAATAATCCTTCCAATGGAACATACATGGGAATAGGATGATATTATTGAGATTAAAAGAATTTCAAAAGTTAAAGTTCTAGGAATTTATATTAGGCATCATGATATTTAATAAAGTTTGATATTAATGATTCATAACGTGTAACAGGTGAATATCACAAAGATCCAACATAACTACATCAACTTGAAGTTAGAACTATTCGACTGTACTTAGAAAAGTAGAACTAGATGAGTTACTGGTGTTTAGAGAAGTGTGAATACTATTGATCGAAAGAATTTAACACTTGTTTTCACTTGCTTCAATTAGATCTAGTATCACAGAAAAGGATAAGTTAATAAGCTAGAAAAACTTATTACATCTAGTGGTTTCTGTATCTATAATATTTGAGTATGTTGCGGCTTCTGATGCAACTTAATAATTGGTTTAACAATGTCTTGTTATGATCATGGGTTATACCAGAATAAAGAGTTTTACCATTATTATTGTTATATTTTAATATGTAATTATTCAAGAAGTCAAGACATTGGAATGGGAAAAAAGTGGATACTCGATTATATCACTCCTTTTGGGTTTTTATCAAGGAAGTAATGTTATAGTAAGAATATTCACCACATATACATGTGGATTTACCAACCCTAGTCATGTTAATGTGGTAGGCCCAAAATTTTCATCCATACTCACTAGAAGCATGTTTAACATACGAGAAATGATCAGTCATTAGCAGTTTTCTCTAGTGCAAGTGGGATTCTATTGGAGTTGGTGCCCTTGTACCAAGTACTTTGCACTTTAGATTACATGTATATTCAAAGAAGTGAATATAAATATAAATACCTTATAAAATATTAATTTTTTATTTTGTAAAAAATTAATGTGATAATATCCCAGGGAATGCATCACATCAAAAATAGATTATATATGTTATTTTCTATGATGAGAAACTTGAGATAAAAATATGATATCTCTTAAATATTAGTTCTATGATCAGATAATATTCAGTGATGGGGAATATAGTATATTGAATACCAGGTGTGAGTACTTATAAGTAGATGAGATTTATTCTCATAAATTTAAAACTTGGTAATCTTCAAGATGATATATTATGATAATAGACCCACCTATATAAATTCTATATGCTTTTGTGTCATCAGGTATTACTATATATGGATATGTGTAATGGCCCTTATAATTTAATATTATTATTAATGCATGCCATGAATTGTGAAGTTAGATTTAATAACCAAAATGATGTTTCCCTATATTCATGATAACTAGTGCAAATTGGGTGTTCCATAAATGAAATGTTATTAATCAATAAATTTAGGAAGGATTTTTCACTTCCATATTTATGGAAGTTGATATCTCAATTTTTTTTAAAAATATAACTATCAAATTAAATTCCATGGTCATGGTGTAACAACTTTTATTTAATATAGTCAAATAAATAAATATCAATCATATAGGTTGATGAAACTAGTGTGAAACCTTCCTAATGAGATATTGTGACAAAGAGAGTACATTACACAATGAGTGCTTGTATATGGTTATTGATGTTATGAAATTAAATTATTTCTCTTGGGTTACTTGAACCATTGTTAGATGGTAATATTGGATTTTAATTAAGTTTTCCTAATACCAATGAGAAAGAGGCCTAGAGGGTCACACACTAAGCATTTCCATTGAACTTAATTAAATTATATTTGAATATAATTATTCGAATAAATATTTTTCTCAAGATTGAGAAATAATTTTATTTGGGATTATTGATCAAAAATATTAAATAAACTTTTATCCACTAGACTGTGAATAAAATATTTATTTTATGAATAAATATTTAATTAAATTTTAAATCAGGTATTCAATAAATTATGAGGAGGATGAATACACTGATATTTTTTCTGATGATAAATATTAATTTTCAAGCTGGTAAAACAATATTTATCATTACACGAGTTTGTTCATAGATGAAAAAAATAAAAATAAAAATATTATTACATGAAATGAGGTTATATAAGGATTAATATATTATTTAAGGGTCGTTGTGAAATTAAATAATACTTTAACCCTAAATCTATCTCTATAAATAGATGACCACATCTAATATACGGAGGTTGATTGATATTGATCAAAATTGAGATTTTTTGTTAAAACATTAATCTATAGATCTCTCTTAAAACCTAATAACACTCTATAAATTCACCTCACTCCTCTATGCTCTTAAGAAAAAGAGTGTAAATATTATTCTTATAGACCATTGGAATTGTTGTAGTGATTGATAAAGACACTATAAGATAATCAATCTTCCCGACTAACACTTGAAAATCCATTAGTGTTGTTTGGAGATCAAATTAGAATATGTGGATCACTACTGGAGGGATTTTATACTTGGATCCTATAAAATAAATGATGGTAAACTAAAAAGGGTTTCTAAGGATCAATGAATTTATAAAATAAATATCTCAAGATCAAGGTATTATTTCTTCTGATCTATTTAAATTGATTATAAATTTAACATGAAAAGATGTTCTCTTTGTCCCGACATATTTTATTATCAATATTCTTTATAAAATTTTTATTGTCCATGGAATTCTTGTCATGTATAACATCTAAATGATTAATCTTATCTAAAATTTTATAAGATGGGATAATACCCAATAAGAACTTCCTATATGCTCATAACCATTAATTAGGCCATTGATTAAGGATTAAATTTTAGACAAAATGTTTTTTCCAAAATGAAGAGAGTTCGATAAACTGCATCCAAAAGAGTTTTATAAGGATTAATAGAGTATTGATATTTTTCACTACATCCTTACAAGATTTTATACAAGTGGTATATTTTTTCAAATTCAAAAAATCAAGGATATCATATTTTATGATATCATTGAATCATAAGGTGGTGATATATGCATGTATATGCAAGTTTCATAGCCTACAATTGTTTACATAATAGAGTATAATAGGGAAAAATATATGATACTGTGTTATTGCATTTGGCCACCTATTCCCACATATTTTCTTTAGTTATAGATCAATAATATTTGGTCCATTTATGGATTTACATGCTAGAAACATTAATTGAAGTGTTCAATGAATGAAATCTCGAATAAGAATAAATGCTCGACTAACTTGATATGGTTGCCGACAATTGATGAATTATTTATAAAATGAAGATTGATTACAAAATGGGGATGTGATCCATCATTTTTTGGTATGATTGACACATGAAAAGTTTTTAAAAACTATATTTATTCTCACATCACTGAGAATCCTCCTGATAAAATCATAGATCCAATGGCCAGTGTAATATTTCAGTGGCAAGAGGATTTTGGATACTAAAATTTTAATCCCCATTAAGATTGCATTGAAGAGTAAAATATGGATTATATAGATATGAAAGCATATTGTTTTGATGTTCTTCAATTTTTTTCATGTTGAACTATTTAAGATAGATCATGAAATTCCATGGGGTTGTTCTTCTATGTTTGATCGTGTGATGATCCCCTAAAACACAACAATAATTATACACATCCTTTATTTAGATCAATTTGAGCTTGATAAACTCTTTTTCATTAAAATATTTGATGTAAAAACTCTTTAATTCATCATTTGAATGGAAAATACTAGTTTTATCACTTATTACCTTTATTTTCGAATCATGTATATTTATAACACTTGTAAAGTATACATTTGGTTTCCTTTACTATTAAAAACCATATAATTAATTCAACTAATACTGATACCAGAAATGGAAATTCCACAGAGTTTCACAAAACCCTTTAAATATCCTAAAAAATTCCGTCATATGGAATTAATATTACTTCCTAATAAAAATAATAGGTTTCAATGAACTTAACATGTTATTTAAAGAAATATTGTTGGACTTTAAAACCAACTTTTATTCTTCCATTTTGAACTTTTAATCACTTGTACAATCTATAAAACACCATAATCTTGACATAACATTCCTAGTTCAACTATCATCAACACTTGGAGAGTATTTTATAATAATTTCTAAAACTCATTCACATTTTTGTAACATTTCTGTTAATGACAATACAATGAATTCCATAACCAGAATAAGATTTATAGAAAACATCCATTTTCACCATGTCATTATCATATCCAATAACATTTAATATTGAAGTTGAGGATAAAATTTATTTGTTAATTTTTCATCTAATTTATTTTAAATTATAACTAAATCATTATAAACATTTCATAAGCATATAGATTCACCTATTAAACAACTTAAACACTTAGTTACTCGAGAAGGGATTATTCTAACACATAGAATTTTCTTTTACTTAATAACTTTTCTTAAGTCATCAGTCATAGAATTTTCTTAAATTAACCATCCCCTTATCAAAGACTAGTTTCAAAGTTAAGTTTTATGATGATATTATTATATAAAATAGAGAAAATTATAATATGAGTATCATGTTTTACAAATATTTAATAAATTTTTTATTAAATATCCACCCATTAAAATGAAAACCCATTTTAAAATTATCATATTCATTAGTGGTCCATGATCCATATTTTACTATGTAATAGGTCAATTTATCATTTATCATATTTCTTAACTATTTGGGTAGGGAATCATCTCAATCATTTCATATATGAATCTTTGATAGATGAGCAGGCAACTCTCTGTTCAATATAGTCAAAATGGATAAACTCAACTCTATTCCTCTTGCAACCTAAGCATTTTAGGGTCTCAGAGCTAGTGTAACCCAAATAAAACATCCATAACAAGCACCTAATACTATTATGGTCACTCATTAGCATCCAACTTTAGAATAAACTACTTTGTTGGATGATTGAAGTCAAGAAAAGGGTTGTTTTGGAAGTAATCTAACACTCAATATATTAAAGGGGATTTAATATCACAATCTTATCTCATGTTATTATATTTATATATGTATGATTATATTTATTTAGTTTGAAATAATATTATTTCCACCCAACCAATATGTTCAAACCCTATTGATGTGTAACTCTTCACAAAACATTTATTTTGTGTTACTCACCAAGAAATAAAAAACAAATATGTTTACACATATCCAAATGAATATCATGCATAAGGTACATGAATTTTTCATACAAAGGTTTAAAATTATATGAAATTTAAAACACCCCCATGAGTAATCCTAGAGCTATAGATAGTCAATATCCACCTTTCTAGAATAAGGAATAAGCCTCCAGACATGTGGGAAGTCTAAATCAAAGTCCATCTACCTAAGTATACTTTAATCAGTTGAGATTTCAATTTATCATAACTCTAATACATAATATATATAAACTACATTCAAAAACTAAATTCAAGCTAATAAATTTAATTAAAAACTGAAGTCAAGGTAGATGTAAACTAAATCCATTATCTTACTTAGCATGTAACTCTTTAGAAGCATGTTTGATAATCTCTAGAAGAAGTTTAATAATTTAAACTAAAAACATACACATATTCATAATATAAAAAATTTATAAGTAATAATAATCTATGGAATAACTTTTAAATAAATAAACAATTCACATATTTAAACATGAAATAAAAATTTGTGAAAAATTTGTAAATAAGGTTAATCATAAACACTTTATAAAGTTATTTTCCATTTTGGGAATTTCATAATCTTGAATATAAACACTTTATATTCATTTCATAATAATAAATGTTAATATTATTCATTATATGAAATTTTACTTTAAATATGTGATATTTTATGGAATATAAACGTTTTATAATCTAATTTCAATTAAGTAAACTAGTTATATTATCTAAATATCAAATATATAACATGATTTAAACCTTTATCAATTTAATCATCAAAACTCTTTTTTATGTGGATTAAATAATATCCAAAATAAGATAATTAATTTGAATTATTAAAATTAAGTATTATGAACAATTCATAATTTTAAAACTTTAACACCTTATATTTATCATTATTTTTTAATTTATAAAGATTTTATAAATTAACCATATTATTTCTAAATAAAAACTTTATTTCTAAGTCAAAAGTCATGTAATATAATTTGGAAAAATCTATTTTAATATTAACTCTTAATATTAACGAGTATTCATCAATAGACTCTTAATAAACATTTAATTAATTAATTATAAACACTTTATGATTAATTAATTTATAAATAATTAATAAGTTAATAAATATCCCCAAAATAACTTTTATCATTATTTATAAAAAATCTATAAATAATATTATTCAATTCATAATTGAATTTAAAGAAAATTATTTTTTTATCAATTGTATTTAATGATAAAACACTTATTGTGGGATGAGATTGATAGACTTGCAATTCTTAAATAGTTTAAACATTATCAGTCATATTTGAAAAATAATAGCCTAATCATATTCAAAAATATGATATGTAAATTTAGATTTTTAAATATCATATCATATTTTATGACATACACTAATATCATAAAGGAAATACAACTCTTTTTTTTATAACCAAAAAACAAGATATCATAGGATATGATAATCAGGAGTTGAACACAATGACTAATAAAAATCCTCAAGATTTGTACTACTATATTACAAATTATAAGTCATGGATCAACCAGGTAGAACTAACTTTTGGATCATATATTATGGTATGGTGTATTATATACTTAGAAACTTTAAAAAATTCATTCATTGTATGATTTCATGAATCAAAAGATATGGTAAATATCTAATATCATTAATAAATTTTGTTGGATATAAGAACTCTTGTTAAAAATTTTTAAATAAAATAAATAAAATCAATCCAATATCACCATGATAGAAAGTTGAAATCATGTGTACTAAAAAAAACTCATAAATGTGCACCTTACATCATTAATCACAACTGTAATAGTCTACGTCATATAAGAGAAACATAAAAGACATCCCTATTTTGAAGGTTTCCATGGTTTGGTTGGATCAACCAACATTCGAGGGGGATTCCTCTAATCCTCAAGACATAGTTTCACCTCATAGTTCAAAGGTGGAAGAAGAGGGATATTTTTTGTTTGAGGGAGTTTGAACCGAGGACATACAATAGTATTATATTCCCATCGAATAGGTATTGTCCACTTCCTTGAGGAAGTCCCTCAAGTGCTCATCCATTAAATCATGCATTATAACAGATGATTAAATGTCATGACCACTTAATTCAAATATTTCATGAATGTATCTAACTCCCATATATTTCATTTTATGAAGCAGTTATTAAATAATAGGTTATATGGAATAATTCCTAAAGATAACTATTATCATTCGACCACCAAGATAAATCATATTTTAATAGTTTATTGTACCATAAAATAGAAAAATGTAGTGGCACAAAATAGTTTTTCCAACCTTATGATATATCTTAATGATACAATATTATTGATCTAATTTCATTACGTGAAAATGGATTTAGGGAACATATTCATCATCTTTGATATATTAATTACTAGAAAGTTATACATGTATTTGAACCTTTTTTCTTTTTCATACTGTGTTTTTATTGGAATTGATTTAAAAATTAAGAGGTGGTGAGCCTATGCGGTTTATATTGAATCATTACATAAATCTTGGAACACAAAAATAGTGAGTATAGTTTTATTATATGCTAAAATAGTGGGTTGTACATTTCATCGATTAGTTACCCATAGTGGGAGTGAAGGAAATTAAATATGATGCATTATTTATATATGTTCCATGATTTATTACCATCACCATTTTTTTGGTTATTTATTCATTCATGACCCATTCATACTAACCAAAGAATTTGTTATTATACAAGAAAAGAGTGAGAGGGTATACATTTAAGAATTGAAAGAGTAAAATATGAAAATAAAATATCCCCATCCAATTCAATTGAAATAATATATATTAGTCCTTTCATATAGGGTGTTGACATCTTATACATGTTTTACTTCATTCACTTTCACTTATGCTGAGTGTATGATGACCATAAAAAATACACAAAAATCAATAATAAACTTATTACCAACACTACATAAAAAATAAACATAGTAAATAAATATAAAAAAATATAAACACAGATGAAAAATGTAATATGATATCTTATAAACCAATCACTTAATTATTAACTAGTCTTAAAGATATAGTACTTCAAAATTGAATAAAAATTCATTATAACCATGATATGATCAACCATCATAAGAAATTTTAATCATTTAAACCTACTACACTATAAGATCAACTTAGGACCATCCCATCATAATTCATCACATTCCACCCACCAAGTAAAAACGTTAGTGGGTTAGAACACACATCATTCACAAATAATAGGGATCAGACAAAATGATCCCTTAGATAATAGATATTTATAATTAAAAGTTTAGCTAATATCAATCAGTATTAGGTAGTACCAAGTCCAACATATACACTGTTTAAAACACATGAAAATATCATCTAGTTTAAAAGGTTTATTTTCTTGGATTCATGAGAGAAATATGATCATGTCAGATCAAACATTTCCTCAAGAAAGACAACAATAAAATATTTAATGTTTGAAATTTTGAAGTATTAAACTCATTTTTTATCGTTTTAATATAGTATGATCATGAAAAATATCATTTTATGTGGGGTATAAATTTAATCTTATTAGAGGTTCCAATTCATACCTTTATTATGAAATTTCATTACAGATCCATATCCATGTATAGTTTTCTAATTGATATTCTCTAATCTTCCTTGCCTCTAGCTCTCTATATAAAGCACTCATCACACTTTGAATGTGATTTGGAATGTACCTACGAACACTTGAATTACTGTACCTTGATGATTTTGGATCTAAATATTTATCTTCCTACTTAGATTCATTGTAGTATATATGACTATTCCTTAGTTGTTCATCAAGTGAGTAAAGCATGGAAATAAACTTCTCAATTTTCTTCTTTTCACATTGAATTTTCTACAGAACATATACCATGTACTTAGTCTTTATGAGTAAGTGTTCTTCATGAGTGTATTGAATATCCTAGATCTCTAGTATGTGGAACCATTAACCATTTTTCCTGATAATTTTGATTTTTATCTCATTAGGGTTATTAAATATTTCTTTATCCTTAATTATATGATAAGTTTCTTTATTTATGTGAATTTTTTTTTGTTTTGGAGATATAATATTCGTTCTTTTTAAGAATCCAAAAAATTTTCTATGATTACATTTGATATCACTCTTTGTGATCTCACATAATAATCATTATATTTAGAGAAAACATTATTCAAAATATATCAATCCCTAATAGGTCACCTATAGGGAATTGAAAATAAATTTTAGGACTTTTATTTTCAACCTTCAGTATAATAAAATAGGTATCCGTATAGGATATTTGAATAGGTAAGGAAGAATATATATCAACTTTAAGTGTGTTTTATATTAGATATTTTTATTTAGATATAATGGTGGTAAGAAAGGGGCATCATAAAACTAATGAAGATGGTGATCTGGGATTCAGATTGGGCGTGCCCAATGAAAACTTGGGTTTCGATTGGGAGTAGGTGACGATAAGAAAACTGTAGAAGTCAGAAATATATAATCTCCCTATGTCATTGACTAAAAATATCTATTATTGTAATAGTGTATCGTACTATATAATTGAAAAAGGCAGAGTCATGAAATATTAGTCGATGCGTTGAAATATTTCTTAACTATATAATAATATTGGGCTAATTTCATTACATAAAAAGGGATTTTGGGCATATCTCCTTCAGCTTTGATATATTCATTACTTGAATCTTATATAGGTGTTTTAATACCTTTTATATATTCATTACTAGCATCTTATATATGTATTTGGACCTTTATATTTTTCATATTTTTTGTTAATTGGTGGTGATTCTAAAATGAAGAGGTAGTGAGCCTGTGCAGTTTTCCACGAATCATCACATAAATCTTAAAACAAAAAATATTGATTATAGTTTTATTTTGTTCTAAAATAGTTGGTTTTAGATTTCATCAATTTTATACCCTTAGTTGGAGTGAATAAAAATACATATAATGCATTATTTATATATGTTCCATGATTTATTACAATCACCATTGTTTTTGGTTCGTTATTCATTCCATGGAATATTGTTACCAACAAAATATAAATATATTATATAAGAAATGTGTGATAGGGTAGACTTAAAAATTGAAAGAGTAAAATATGAAAAAAATAGACCCTTATAAGTGTAGTTAACTCATATATATTACTCCTATCATATATATTGTCACCTCTTTATTTTAATGTTCACAAATCATGATTATTATGTTTCTAATGAGATTAATCTTTTATGGTAGTATATATTTTTGTAAAAATATTTGAAGTACATATGATCTACCATTAGTTATGATAGTCCACCATTAGTTCAAAATGATCTACTGTTGGCTCTGATACCAGTGACTTCATCTACTGGTGAACGCATGCTACTTCTAGAACTCTACTACCACTGGAGTTTTCCTACCACCATACATGTTTTATCATTAGTTAAAAAGTGATACCTTTAGATGTGATACCACTAGATATGATATCGTTGTCTTGTGTTACTTCTAGATCATGCTACTATTAGTACAAATGTGCTTCCATTGGCGTGTTCCACCACTGAATGTGCTATATCTAGATTGTGATATCTCCAGCTTTTTTACCATTTTTGTTTTTTCCTTCATTCAAATTTAATGCTTCTAACAAATAGTTTATGGGAGTTAATCTAGATAGCCTTATGTGTATTTTTTAATGATTATTCCTAAACCACTACATGGATGAATTCAAGAAAAAGTTATAGGTTTTTTGATTTTTTTTCTCAGTATGAGGATCTAGGATATATTTATTATTATTATTTAATGGATAATTTGAATATGTAGAGCTATAAATTACAAATATATCCCTTTTTCACACTACTACATGCTATGGTTATGTATGCTGAATACACGTGAGTGTGAAAGTGTGGAAAATATAGATGATCAAGAACCTTTCATACACTGAATTAAGAAAAGTTTTATAGAGTATATATAAATATAAAAGAGAACCTTACGATACCCTATTTTCCTGTAATTTCCGAGATACTTGTTTGATCTCTTCATCAATCCAAATTTGAGGAACCTTGAACATCTGAATATATTCAAACTGAGATACACTAAATCTTCTATATCTTCTTATTTTATATCTTGGTTTTTCTTACATTTGAGCAGTGTACTATATTTATTTGTATATTTTCACACATTGAATCACGTTCTTAAACTGGAGTGTGCTAGATACACTCTCTCAAATATTATCCTTTTTTATACCCATGAAAACTATGGAAGAGGTCCTGTGTGTCCTGTATTATTTTTATTCCTAGGTATAACTGTGGAAGAGGCTTTGATCCCGAGATGCATATACACTTTTTATTGTAAAATCATGATCCAGGTTGTGGATGCAATTATTTTTATAATAATATTATTGGTAGTTGGTGATTTCCAAGTGGAGGGGTTTATGTCTCGACTTGAGACTAAACTCCTTTTATACTATGATGTGTTTCAGTTTTGTTTTTCATTGTTTTAAAGATAAAACTACATTTTTTTTCAAATATATAAATAAAACTTATACATTGATAGTTTTTTAACTTTTTTTTATATAAAGTATTCAATTAAGTAAATTAGTTTCAAAGTTAAAGTGATTTCAAATATTATTTTTACTGAGCCCTAATTCCACTTTGAGAAATATTTCTAAAGATAAAACTTATATTATACTAAGTTTTTGATTAACTAGGTATTTTTAATTAATTTTGGGTATTTTTAATGTGTTTTTATAAAAATATTTATTGGGAACTCAATTCACCCCCTCTGGATTTACTCCCTCTGACCAACATTTTGTATCAAAGGATTTTCAAATACCTTTTCAATTGTTATTTAGTTGTCTTTTAAAGATCTTAAATTTCTATTTTTTTTATAAATTTAGTTATTTATGGATATTATAAAATATATATGTATTAAAAATAGAACTCTTAATTTTAATGGAACAAATTACACGTAAGTGAAGATTAAAATCAAGATGCATATTGAAATCATGGGTTTTTTTAATCTGGACTGTCATCAAAGGAAAATATGAATTACCCAAAAATGATAGAGTTACATGGAGTGATCCAAATAAATTATCTTATAATAATAATACTAAATCCTTGAATTATTTATATTATGATTTGGGTGATGATAAATTTAATATAATATATACATGCACTACTTCTTTTGAAATTTGGGATACTTTAGATGTTTCTCATTAGGAAAAATCTAATGTTAAAGAGATGAACTTAAATAATTATACTATGAAGTATGATACTTTTAAGATGAAACTTGATGAACCTATTTATAATATGTATCCTAGGTTTAATGAGATTGTGAACATAATGAATTCATTAGGGAAGCCTGTATTTAAAAAAGATAAAGTGAAGCACTTATTAACTTGTCTACCAAATAGATGGAGAGGAGCCTCAGTGTCAATCAAAGTATCATGTGATTTTATAAATTGACATGTTATTAAGATTATAGGAATTATAATAATGTAAGAGGAGGAATTATAAGTAAATAGAGAAGCGGAGGATGAACCAAAGTGAAAATATGTAGCCTTCAAAACTACTACTTTAAAACAAAAGGAAAAAATCCAAGATGACAGTTCAAGTATTGAGGAGTCATAGGATGACAATGATGAAGAAATGGCCCAATTGGATACAAGATTCAAATAAATATAAAATATGAAGAAGTTATTTAGGAAACACAATTATAATAAAAAATATGACAACTGAGGAAACTGGAGAGAAGCCTGTAAGAAAGATAATATTATGAATGATATAGTTTTATATGAATATAAAAGGAAAGGTTATCTCAAAGATTCACACCCTAAGATAAAATTCAATAAGATTTATGATTATAATGATAAGGGGTCTAAGAAATCCATGGAAGAAACTTGGAGTTCTTTAAAATCCAGTTCGAGTGATTCAAACTCAACCCAAGAGGATAAGAATGACCGAGCCAACATATGTTTTATGAAAAACACATATGATGTATCCAATGTATTTCTTACTTCTCCTTTTAATATTTTTATTTCTTCTAAAAATGAAAAAATTTATAAAAAAATTTATAATGAAGAAATTTTTGAGTACTATAATATGCTGGAAGATACTTTTAATAAATTCAAATAAAAAAAAATATTTTAAAGAAGCAACATCCCTTAAGTACTAATTTTAAAACTGAACTTAGTATTAATAAGTATAAAAATTATCCAGTACTAAAAGATAATAATGAATTAAAATTTTCCAATAATATTTATAAATGGTAGAAATACTCATACATAAATTCATGGAATGAAGACAGCTCCCAAATACACAATTGGAATTTTCTTTCAACTTCTACATAGTAGAATCATTAAAAATATATTTATTCCAAGTTTTATTTTCTTTAGTTCTTATAATATTTATTAACCTTCTATACCTAACAAATTGTTTATCTTTAAAATTTTAAAATTTTCTTATAGAAAAACTGTTAAGAAACTATGGGTTCCTAAATCTTTGATTACTAACATTTTTGAACCCAAGAAGATTTGGGTACCAAAATCAATTTTGGTATAAAATTTATTTTGTAGGAAAACTACTTAAAAATATCCAATAAGAACTTATGGTACCAAGACAATGGATATTCAAAAAACATGAATGGATAATATTCATTATTCATGAATCTGATCAAGGTGGATGGTGGACATGTTACTTTTGGTGAAAATTTTGAAGGAAAATAATTTTCCTCGACCAAATTAATAGTTCTTATACTATGATAATTAATAAAGTTTTATTTTTATATGGATGAAATTATAATATTCTTATCTTCTTATAGCTATGTGATTTTTTTTCATGTTATGTTTTAAAATAATTCCTAAAATGTTTTTTATTATAAAAATGATTTAGTTTTTACAAATTTAAGAAATGATAATGTATATGTTGTTAATTTAGATTAATTGATTTCCAAAAATATTTCCTTTCTAAGTTTCATTCACAAATAATCTTAGATTTGGAAAAGGATACTAGTCTATTTTAATTTTAATTCACTTATAAAGCTAACTAGAAAGGGTTTAATCAAGGATCTACCTAAATTAGAATTCCCAAATGACAATTTTTTATCCCATGTCAAAAATAGAAACAAAATTCTTTCAAATCAAAGAAAGAAGTTTCAAATTCTTAACCCCTAGAGTTGGTTCACGTGTACTTCTTTAGAACTTCTAGAGTTTCTATTTAAAATGGGAAGCACAATGTATATGTTCTAATAGATGTATTTTCTAGTTATACTTGGGTATTCTTTCTGGATCACAAAAGTGAATATTTTTATTATTTTACTATGTATGCTAAATATATAGAAAATATTAGTGAACTTAGAATTAAGGCCTTAAGAAGTGATCATGGTTGTGAGTTTGAAAATCAAGACATTAAATAATTTGTCTCACAAAATGGTTATAATCATAACTTTACTACTCCTAGTACCCCACAATAGAATGGTGTAGTGGAAAGGAGAAATAGAACCCTTTAAGAAATTATCTGGACCATCCTCAATGAGTATGTCTTACCTGTTTATTTTTGGATAGAGGATATAAATAAATCTGGTTATATAAATAATAAAGTTCACATAATATCTCTCTTAAATAAAACTACTTATGAATTATGGAATGGTTGAAAACAGAAGGTTAATTACTTTAGAGTTTATGATTACAAAGTATTTATTCTTAATACTAATGATAATTTGAAATATTTTCTTCCAAGAGTTAGGAAATAATTTTCTTTGGTTATTAAACATATAATGAAACATATAGTGTGTTTAATAAAAGTTCAAAGACTATGGAAGAATCCGTTCATGTCAAATTTGATGAGACAAATCTACATGATCCTAAGAAACCTTTATAAAACCTTGAAGATGATCTGTAAAATATGAATATCAATGTCAATCCTTCGGAAAATTCTATGAAATGAGTAGAAAAATCACCCAATTATTATGAACAACTAGAATGTGAACCTATATAAGACAATCGGACAACTAACCCTTATTTTCCTAGAACTGTTTGGAATCATAGGTAGCATCCTCTAGATGTTGTTGTTAGAGACCTAGATAGAGGTATACAAACTAGAACTTCTCTTAGAAATCAGGTGAAACAACAAGAATTATTGTCACAACTTGAACCTAAGAACATCAATGATGCAATTAATGATGAATTATGGGTGATGGAAATGTAATAATACTTATTTTTTTTAAATAAATAGAGTTTTGGAACTAGTAGTTATACTTAAAGACACTCTAACCATTGGAACTAAGTGGGTGTTTATAAAAAAGGTTGATGAGTCCTGTACTAAATTCAGTTTTAAAGCTAGATTAGTTGCAAAAGTATATAGTTAGGAAGAAGGCATTGACTATGAGGAAACCTTTTCACCAATCTCTAGAAATGAATCTATTAGAATACATATTGCCTATACTATAAATTTTGATTTAAAACTATTTCAAATGAATATAAAGAGTGAATTATTAAATGGTTACATAGTTGCGGATGTTTTTGATAAAAAAACCCTAGATTTCAAAATACTCATTTTCCAAATCATGTTTTTAAATTAAATAATGCCTTTTATGGTTTAAAACAAGCTCTTAAATCTTGGTACTATAGACACAACTCTTTTCTAATTTCTAAAGGGTTTTCAAAAGGCATAGATGATCCTACATTATTTATAAAAAGGGTTTCAAATGATGATTTAGTGGTTAAAATATATATTGATGATATTATTTTTGGATATTCTAAAAATTCATTATGCCCTAATTTTTCAAAAATGACACAAATTGAATTTGAAATGAGTTTAATGGGAGAACTTAAATTCTTTCATGGTTTTTGAATTTCTCAAAATAAATAAGGAATTATTTTAAATCAAATTAATTACACTAAAGACCTTCTAAAACATTTTGGTTTAGATATAACTAAAATTAGTGATACTCCCATTAGTATAATTGGTAATACAGATCTTGATGAAGCTAGAAAGACAATAGATCAAAATAGTTATAGAGGTATGATTGGAAGATTTCTATACTTAACTTCTAGCTGACCATATATTATGTTTAGAGCATGTATGTGTGCTCATTTTTAAGAAAATCCTCAGGAGTATAATTTAATTTCTATTAATGTTTCTTCAAATAATTCACATATACAACCAATTGAGGTAATTTATATCCTAGAAGACAACAATTTGATTTAGTAAGTTCCTTAGATGTGGATTTTGGTGGTTTCAAATTAGATAGAAAAAAACCTATAGAACATGTCACCATTTGGACAAGTAACTAGTATTTTGGTGTAGTAGAAAGAAATATTCTATTTCACTTTTCACTATTAATGTTGAATATATATAAATATGAAGTCGATGTGAAAAAATTTTGTGGATGAAACACACATTAATGGATTATGAATTTCAATTTAGACATGTCCTGATAAACCGTGACAGCACAAGCGTGATAAATATTTATAAGAATCCTATATCTAATTATTGTATTACTAATATTGATATAAAACACAACTTTTTTGTGAAATTATTTCCAAAAAGGTGATATAAATCTAGGATTCATAGGAACTAAAAATTATATTGATAATATGTTTACAAAGACCTTGAATTTTGAGATATTTAACTATTGGAGACATGAACTAAGAATGTTGATTTTTGATTAATCCCTATCTTGGTGATCCACCATTGGGAGATCCACTATTGGGTGATCCACCATTAGTTGATCCACCATTGGGGGATCTACCATTAGCGATCTTCCATCAGAAAAACCCCCCATTGAAAAACTACTGATTGAGTCTTTTTTTCTTTGTGCTATTGGTCCTATTTATTATATTTATGTTAAAACTTATATTGGATTTTTTTATATTTTTTTATATTTTTAAATTTTTAACCCCTAAATGATAAATACAACATAAATCTGATTCTGAAACAATCTCTTACTCGTGCCTACCCGTTGAACCATTTTGACTTCCCTTCTCTCTCGAACTTTAACCATATTCTCTCTCTTTCATCACCTTTCAATTCACTATAATGCTGAGAGTTAATCAACCTTAAGTGTCATCTCCAATAGGATCCTGACATATAATTAAATATCATATAGAATTGATCCGTAATATATTCTAACCGAAAAATCCTCATCTTGTGAACCATGCAGTTATTGAAGAGAAATAAGTAGATGGAGAATGGGTGTTTTTGAGAATGTAATTAGTGATCAAGGTGATTTAGGACCATGGATGGATAGATTGGTTCACATGGAATGAAAGACCTTTTTATCTAAGGTTAAGTCATTAGTTATACCAAAACACGAAGTATAGATTCATGGAAAATAAATATGTCATTCAAAGTATGATAAATGTAAAAGATTTTATCATTTCTTCAAGAGATTGGGCTTGGTGTATCAATGTGACTCAACAAGGAATCTTTGATGATTATCAAGGTTCTATATCGAGTAATTGTGACCTATTTTTGTATGAGTATGCACTGTTGGAACTAACTTGGAATGGTTCAGTAAGAAGGTATGATGATACTGAACTAGATGGTGAGTGTAGAATCATATTCAAGTTTATTCAGCATATTTTATGTCATAGGAAAATAGATTTTAGTAAAATTAGGTATCAAGAAGTCTATATTTTATTCATTATAAAAATAGAGGATAAAATTAATCTCTATAGATATATTATTGTGTACATGATATATATTTTCAAGTCATGTTTCTATTAAAATTCTATAATTTACCCAAAGATGATATCAACTATGCTAGAAGCCAAGGTCTTGGTTGATGAGGAGGAAGAAGAAGAGGTCAAATGTGGTGGATTCTATTTAAGAAATGTTACCTGTAAGATAATGAAAGTCAAATGGAATCTATGGATAAAGAAATGGGTTGAGTATAATGACAATACATATGAGGATTTTAATCCTTTGGAACACCCAACTTGCCCTAAATTTTTTTTGACCCTAGATTAGATCTAGATAAGATTGCGACTTACTCTTCTGATAAAGAAGTTGAATAGTAAGTGGCTAAAGTTGATGAAGAGAGACCAACTGTATCTTTTAAAGAAAGAAGTGATCCATATATACATTAAATCCCACTTGTTTCTTAGTGATTTTCAAGTTCACCAGTATCGATCTCTTCTAGATAGAGACTTTTGAGTGAAGGAGAATAGGAGGAGAATAATGTCTCTAGAGAAGAACAAGCTTATAGTTCTTATAATAACTCTAAAGAAGTAATGAAAGTATCAAATTTTTTTGAAGATGATGATGAAGATGAAAATGGTGATAGAACTCATGACTCAGGAGGTCATGATGTTGATGATGATGATGAGTCTGAGAGGGATCAGTCATATCATTCATATCCTATAGAATTTTTTCTATATAGTTTTGTGTAGAGACTAGGTTCAATTCATCCATTTGATTATGAAACCACTGTTTGAGTTGTGTTGAGGGAATCTATTGAGGGTAAGAAATAATTAGGTTATAATAGCTAGATATATGTTCATAGTGATGAAATTTCTATTTCATCTATGGAAGAAAATTCATTTAAGGGGGAGTCATCTCCTGGTTCAAAGTTTCTTGGGAATTCCAATCTAGATTCAGATGGAGAGGATGTTAGTGGTGATGATCACAACAGTCCACTAGATCATGATTAAGCTACTATCATGGTTTATTTTGAAACATATCCAAAGGGATATTTGGTTGAGAATATTGATGAAGCTGGTGAGTTGTAGGAATTACCTTCTGATGTTCCACCTTGTACTAGGTTAGAGCATGTAGAAGATTTATGCCTAGTCTAGAGAGAGTTTCTTTACCTCTACCTTCTTCTCCTTATATGACTTCAAATTACATATCTAGAATAGATTTGGAAGATTTTAGAGAGAGGTTTATATCTTATTTTAGTAGATTTATTAGATATCATGCTCCTTCATTTACTCAGCTCGGTGAATCTAATACTAGAGACATTTTTGATCTAGTTATATTCTATATTCAAACCAAGATGATTTTGAATATTCAAGAGGTTGAGATTAAAAACAAGATATTTTATTGTGGTATGGATTACATGAGATCTATTATGAAAGAGATTAGTGAAACTTTTATTATATCCAAGATACTTTTTTGGAGGGTTTGGAGACATTACCCCCCACATTTTCTTCCACATCCATTACTCTAACCCTTTCTTCATTAGTTGATCGTGAGAGTATTAGAGCTATAGTTTGATAGTAGTTTCATGAAATCATGGGTGATATCTATACATCTCATTAGGATGACCTCTATAAAATTTTATAGCATGAAGAGCATATATATAAAATGGTAAGGTAGTGTTTGAATAAATCCTAATGTGATAGTGAAACCATCACCATGGATATAAAATAATAATTTTATAGAATGTATACAAAATATGAGTTGATTTATCAATTTAAGTTTCTAGATGAGAACTTAAGAATTCCACATATCACTAAGACCTTCAAGGAAAATGTAGATCAGTTTAAAGAATTGGACCCTCTGGTCATTTTTTTATGGAAGAGAAGAAATAATTCTTCACTACTATGGAGAGAGGTTAGAACATCATTATGAACTTTATAAATATGATGAATCGATTTATTTAAGAACCATAGTAGTGGTACCTAAATCCATTCCTATGTTAGAATTCAATATTTCACATTATTACACTCCTCTACCACCTCATTTTCATCCTTTCATTATGTCACAAGTTGAATCCATTTTCCATCTGACCAGTGGTGATCAGAGAGCTGCCTCAGACTAATTCTATATCCTCATCCACTTCATCTATGCCTAATAATTTTGAAAAAGGAAAATTACTATTTGATCTTACCTCATAAAAGTTGATAGTGATTCATAATAAGATTAGTATTTGTTAGGTTTTATATATTCCCTTGTATTTCTTTTTGATGTAATAAAATGACCTATTTTTTTAATGAAGTTCATGTGATATTATCTCTTATTAATTTTTATCTTTTCAATTTTCTTTATGGTCTTTAATTTTTTATATTAAAAAGGGGAAGAATTTTTGTCATTTATGTTTTTTGTTTGTATTTTGGTTTTAGGATTTAAATTCCATTTCAAAATTTGACCTATTTTAAGCAGACTATCTCTTTTCAAAATTTAAAATATTTTATTAATTTGAATTTTTATTTATATTAATAATTTTTAAATTCATATATTTATACCTATGATTTTTCTTATATATAGGTTTTTAAAATTCCATTATTTTTTATCATCAAAGAGGGGAATATTGTTGGAACATTCTTATTTTAGTGGTCACAAATCACGATTACTATGTTTCTAATGATATTAATGTTTTATGATAGTATATTTTTTATAATTAAAATTATATATGTACAAATGATCTACCATTAGTTATGATAATACATCATTATTTCACAATGATCTACAATTATATTTACTACCATATACTTCATCTATCGGTGAACACATGTTATCACTAGAGATCTATTACCATTGAAGTTGTGCTACCTCCAGACAAGTTCTACCATTATTTCAACTTTACTACCACTTGATATGCTACTACCAGATGTGATACCACCAGATGTGCTACTTTTTTATTTTTATACAACTATTTTGTGCTACCATTAGTCTATATGTGATACTGTTGGGTCATGCCACTGCTGAATGTGCTTCCATCGGACCGTGCTGTGGCCAACTTGATACTATTGCTTTTCTGTCCTTGATTTAAATTTGAGGATTACAACAAGTAGTTTATGGGAGTTAGTGTATAAGGCCTCATGTGAATTTTTTTAATTATTATTCCAAAACCAATCTATGGATGAATTGAAGAAAAATTAAAAGGTTTCCTGATTTATAACATAGTAAGGGGATCCAAGATATATTTGTTATTATTCTTTATCAGATAATTTGAATATGAAGAGCTATATAATCTAAATATCTCCCTCATGCATGCTACTACTTGTTATGGTTTTTTATACTGAATACAAGTGAGTGTGAAAGTGTGGAACATATAGAATATTAAGAACCATTAATAAAATTAATCAAGTGATATTTTTTCAGAGAATCTACATATAGAAGATAGAATCTTACAATAATCTATATTTCTGCAATTTCATAGAAACTTGTCTGAGCCCATCATCAAGACTTATACAAGGACCCTAGAGAATCTAAAGATATTAAAATGAGTAGTGTTATATTTTTTTTTCATATTTTCACACACCAACTCATGCACTTAAAATGATGTGTGATAGACACACTCTCTCAAACCTTCCCTATTTTGTATAACCACACAAACTATGGAAGAAGCCCTATATGGCCTATCTTATTTATATTTCCATATATAACTATGGAAGAGGATTTCAGTCTGGACATTATATGCATTGTTACTTATAAAAACCAGATCTAGTTTATGTATTTGATTATTTTTATAATAATATACTTGGTAGTAGGTGATTTCCAAGTGGAGGATATTAAGTCCCAGATTGAGACTAAACCCCTTGTTTACCCCTATTTGTGCTTCATTTTTTTATTTACTTCAAATATAATACTGAATTTTTTAAATATAAAAACAAAACTTTTACTTTGATAGTTATTGATAACCTATGTTTATAAAAATTATTTGATTAAGTAAATTGGTTTAAAAAGTTAAAGTGATTTCAAATATTATTTTAACTAAGTCCTAATCCCGCTATGAGAAATATTTTGAAAGATAAAACTTATATTATTCTACTGTTTTGATTAAATAGGTGTTTTTAATTAATTTGTGGGATTTCATTGTAAAGTATTTTTAATAGAAATTTTATTGTGAACTCTATTGACCCCTCTTGAGTTACTCACTCTGAACAACAATATAGGGTGTTCACATCTTATACATGTTTTACTGAATTCACTTTCATTTACACTGAGTGAATAATGACCATGAAAAATGAACAGTAATCAATAATAAATAGAATACCAACACCACATAAAAATTCAATATAGTACAAAAAACTAAAAATAATACTAATATGGATGAAAAATGTAATATGATATCTCATAAAAACCACCACCTCCATAAATAGTCTTAAATATATAGTCTTACATAATTGAATGAAAATACATTATAACCATGATATAATCAACCATAATACTAAAATTTTAATATATAAACCTACTCCACTAGAAGATAACCTTAAGACTATCCCCCCATAATTCATCGCAATCCTCCTACCAAATAAAAATTTACGTGGGTTCAAATGCACATCATGGAAAAAAAAGTATGGATCAGTAAAAATGATCCCTTAGATAATAGATATTTATAATTAAAATTGTAGCCAATATCAATCATTATTAGGTATTACCAAGGCCCACTTAAACACTATAAAACACACATGAAAAGATAACTGAGTTTGAAAGTTTTATTTTCATGGATAGTTTCAAGAAATATGATCAATTCAGATCAACCTTTTAATAGGCAAGGAAACAAAAAATATATTTAATGTGTAAAATTATGAAGCATTAAATTTTTTTTCCCATTTTTTATATGGATGAAAATGATAAATAGGTTTAAATGTGGGACATGAAATCTCATCTTCCCAAAGCTTATACTTCCATCCTTTATTCTATAATTCTTTTTGGAGATCCATATACATGTATAGTTTATCCAGATGATATTATATAATCATCCTCACATATTGATCCCTATATGAACCACTCATAATCCTCTAAATTTTCTTTGAAATGTCCCTAGGAACACATGAATTACTATCCCTAAAAGATTTTAAATGAAAATATTTAGCCTACTACTTGGATTCTACATAGTATATATGATTGTTCCTTAGATGTTCATCAAGAGAGTGAATAATGGTAGTAATTTTCTCAATTTTATTCTTTTCACTTTAAATATTCTGAAGCACTTATCACATGTCCTCAATCTTCATGAGTAAGAGTCCTTCATGAGCGTATTGAATAACTTGGATCTTTGGTATGATGCTACAATTAACAATTTTTGTCCTGATCATTTAGAAGTATAATCCATCAAGGATCTTAAATGTTTCTTTCTACTTAAGTATTCAAAAAGTTTTTTTATTGAAATATTTTTCATGAACAACATAATATTTTTTCTTTTCATGAAGTGAAAACTTTTTATGTGATTTATGTTGGTCACGATCCTTGTGAGATCAACTAATAATCATGATTTTTATAGAAGACATTATTAAATATATATAAATACCCTATAGGTCACCTAAAAGTAATTTAAAATAAATTTAAGGACTAATATTTTCAACCTTTGGTATGATACAATAAATAATCGACTAGAATGTATGGATATAGAAGGAAGAAACAATATCACCTTGCATCATATCCAAGATTATATATTTCCTTTTGGATCTAATAGTGGTAATTAAGGCACATAATAAAACAAATTTTGATGGTGAGCTGGATTTAGGTTGTGTGATCATAACATAAACTAAGGTTTCAATTGGGAGCAGGCATGAATGAGAAAAATATTGTAGTTATAATTATAGAAGGACCCAGTGTTATAGTTGAGGTTGTCAAAGAATACCTGTAAGAGGAATGATCAGAGTAGGTTTGTGTGAAAGGAAGATGGTGGATTGGGAGTATAGGTAGAGATGATTCATGACCTGTAAGAGGATTCTAGAATATCCGAAACAGAATAGATCCATGAAAGGTGGTAAACAGAATAATAATTTAGAGAATGAAGGTTTGATTTAGGTTATGGTTTTGGGAATCGATGAAGGGGAATAAATTTTTAATAGGATAATGACATTACAAGACCTACTTAATTGTCATAGGACCATAAAATAATAATGAAAACATAATATTTATGTATCGTGATAAATTTAATTTTATAAAACTCAAAAGCTCCTAAAAAATAATCTAACCATCCCCCACAACCCCTAACAAGGTCCACATATAAATTTTCCAACACACATGAAAATATCATCCAGTTTGAAAGGTTTATTTTTTTAGATTCATGAAATAAATATTATTAGTTTTGTAAAAGAATTCATCAATAAAGGAAAAAAACCATTTAATGTGTGGAATTTTTAAGCATTAATAATATTTTTTACCATTTTCATATGGGAATCCAGTGATAAACATGATTGGAAGCTGGGAAGGAAATATAATCTTCTAAGATATTCCACTTTATGCCTTTCTCTATAATTCTTGTTATAGAGAAATATCCATGTATAGTTTATCCAGTTGATATTATTTACTCTTACTCACCTACAACTCCCTATATGAACCAGATATCATCCCATTAATGTTCTTTGGAATATCCCTACGAACACATGAATTAATGTCCCTTGAATAATTTTATTTTAACCCTTTATCCTACCCCAAGGATTCAATGTATTATATGTGATTGTTCCCTAAATTTTCATCAAGTGAGTGTACTATGATAGTCAACTTATTAATTTTCTTCTTTTAAATTTTAATTTTCTGAAGCACATATCAATTGTCCTCGGTATTCATCAGTATGATTTCTTCATGATTGTACTGAATATCCTAGATCTATAACATGCAGACATCATAAATTGTTTTTCTTTCTCATTTTGAAGTAAAAATCACCATGTTTCAAAAATGATTCTTTCTCCTTAAGTATTCTAGAATTCCTATTTTTAATATAAATATTTTTCATATATAACATAATCTTTGTTCTTTTCAAGAAGCCAAACCATTTTCCATGACTGTGGTTGATCTCACTCTTTGTGAGATCACCCACTAATCAAGTTATTTAGAAAGGAATTGACTTAAGATATATCAATCCTCTAAATTTCACCTACAAGTAATTTAAAATAAAATTAAGGAATTATATTTTAAACCATCAGTATAATGAAGTATGTAATAAACTAGGATATTTGGATATAGATGGAAGAATATAAATCACCTTGTAATGTGTATGATATTAGATATTTTTGGTAAAATTAAATGGTGGTAAGAAAAGTGAATCATATAAAAAATGGAGATAGAGAGCTAGGATTAATTTTGGGTGAGCATGATGCAAACTAGGGTTTTTATTTGGAGAAGGTGATGGTGGGTGAACTGTTGAAGTCAGAAATATAGAATACCTATTCATCACTTTTGAAGTCGTCAAAGAATACTTTGTGGAAAAATGATTATAGTATATCCGTGTGAAAGAAGGATAGTGGATTAGGAGAAGAGAGTGAGAGGATTCATACCTTATAAGAGGAGGTCAGGAGATTCAGAATAGAATATAGCTGCAAAAGGAGATCAATAGAATCAGAATAGAGAGAAAGAAGGTTTTCTGTTAGTCAGGGTTTTGGGAATCAACATTGAAGCAGGTATTTTGAATGGGATAATGAAATTTCATGACCTTCTTAATTAACATAAAACCATAAAATAAGAAATCAGGTTTTCTATTTATGGTCTATGATAAATTAAATTTTTTACCACTCAAAAATTCCTTGATAAACAATCAAACCACCCCAACCCCTACCAAGGACCACATATACACTATCAAACACACATGAAATGATCATAGAGTTTGAAAGGTTTATTTTCATGGATTTTTTTCAAGAAATAAGATCAAGAGAAATAAAATGTGTAAAACCCCCATATTTTTTTTGAAATATATTTTTTAATAATTGGATTTCTTTGATAGCTTGCATTGGTCACAATGAAAAGTTTAGAAAAGCCATGAAATATTATTAAATTATTATATGCCCATTATAACATTATTGTCAAGTTTGAAGGAATGACTTGGAATAACTAATTCATGAAATAAATATCCAACTAAATATGAATTTAATGGCGATTTCCTATAAAATGATCATACAATTTTTTAGTAAAGTCATTTTATTCTTCAAAAATACATTTTCTTCAAAATGAGTTTTTATTTTTTTAAAATGAATATTAATTTCTCAAAGATATATAAATTGTATTTTGAAAAATAAATTTGTTTTTTGAATTCATAATTTCAAAATCAACTTAAAATGAATTTTTATAATTTACTAAAAACATTTATTTTTTAAGTAATAGTTAAAAATACAAATTTTTGTTGAAACCTGTATTTTATCTGAATGTTTTTATATGGTAAAATTATTTTTTGGTTTAGTTTTAAATTTTAATTAGTTAATATTAATTTAAAATAATACAATTATGTTTTTAAATATATTTTATACTTGAATTTAGTAAAAAAAATTTGTTTTTAAAAAAGGAATTTTTTCAAAAAACTATTTTTTGTTATGTTTTTCAGGTTTAATTATAAATTAAAATATAAAAATTATTTATTTTTAATTAGATGAAATTAATTAAATATTTATAATTAGGAGGTTAATTTTTTTGTAATTAATCCCATTTTATTTTTATTCAATAGGAATATTAATTATGGTAAAATTTATTACCTTGGTAATGGGTAAAATAGGTTAATATAGATTAAAAATAAGTAATAAAGACATAATTTTTCTTAATATTTATTATTGGATGAATTTAATTCGATACTTAAAACCTAAGGTTATAAATTCAGTTATTTAATGGGCACTTTTCCACAAAAATAACTTATATGTTATTAATATCAAAGAAAGTGACAAACTATCACACTCTTATTTTTAATAAGTATAATATTTTTAATATGAGGATAGCTAAAAGATATTCTTGAATATAAATATTATTTGGAAATATAAAATATTTATCTTCATCATGATAATTTATTTATAATTATTAATAAATAAACAATTAACCTAAATTCCTACACAACGCTGATGTTGTAATTATTCAATTAAATGAAAAATCAGATAAATTATATTAAAAATATTAAAATAAATATAATTTTAATTAATTAAGGTGATCCATGTATTTTATAGATGAGTATGATATATTATGGGCGTTTTAAATTATTTCTTTCTAATATATCTTGTTTTCTTGATTTTCGTAAAGTTAAAGTAATAAAGAGTGTCAAAATTGACACTAATGATATTTTATGAAAATAATTTTTTATGAAATTATTTTAAAAAAATAATAAAATATTAAATAAGGACAAAGTTAGTAAGTTATGGTCAATAATTTAATAAATTGTCCATTTATGGTCCAACTAACACTTTACAAGTAAATATTACAACCTTTTAATATTGAAAAAATTTGTTACCATAGTTAAAATTAAAATAGGTTAAATAAGGGTAAAAAATTGATAAGGTTTAAAATAACACAAAAAATGTATAAGTTCTATTTTTTGATAATATTAAAACTTTATCTTATGTTAGATTTGAGTAAATTTTCCTTTTGTTGTATTTGGATAGAAAATGATTTTATTATAATTTAATCTTTTGAGAAATTCCAAAATCTTAAAAATTCTATTCTTCACATACCTATCCACATTATATAGGTTCTGTTCTTCTCAAAATAATATCCCTAGATCCTTTTAGAGGAGAACCAAAGGATTCATTTTGAAGAAGAGTCAATTTCTCTAACCAATCCCTTTCTTTTTCTACTCTTCCTTACCTATTATAAATATAATATGTTTATCATAAAATTATAACTTCAGAATTATAAATATTTTTGAAATGTGATTGTTATTAATAAAACACCATTATTCACCCTCTTTACCATCAAACTATAAGTGAATGTATCACTTGTGCGAACGTATGGATCACTGTATCCATGTAGTAATACAATTCATTTTTCCTAACCATATATTAAGTATGGGTATTATGATGGGTTTGATAAATATATATGATATATATGATATAAAAATGATAATTTAAATATGAATTATTATTTATGTTTATTTCATTCTATAAATCGAAAAATGAAAACGGTGTTCATGTGTATGTACTTCCTACTATCTCCATAAATGGTGTAATTCATTTTTTATTTCTACTTTATATGAATAACTATAAATATGTATATAATTATTATATATTATTTTTATACCATGATTAAAATCCTATAATTTTTTTGACCAAGATCAAAGTATAAGGACCAAGATCGCTGAACCAAAACATGCTTGGAAAAGAAAGCAGTTATCCCATAGAATGGTGATTTTAATAACAAATTATAAATAAAAAGGTTATAAGATGTTATAAATAAATAATACATGGTATGATAAAATTAATGTTATATAATAAAATTATAATAAATCCATATTTATTATACAGTATTTTTAATATAAACGTGGAAAGGCAAGACTTGAGGTAAATGATTTTTGTGTCACTTTTATTTATATGGGGCACATGCCTTATACACTACTTGTTTCAATTTTATGGTGTATATACTACCCATGAATTCCTTTTATGTGTCTTATACTGAAAATTATGGGATTTACATATACATATAAGTTTATTTCTTTTATGGGGAATACAATTAAACCGATTACAAATTCACAAGGGCTTAATTTACAATTTCATCATTATTCCGGATTGTCTATATTTAAGTCTCCATTGTGGAATATTTCTCCTACATGACCATACATTAAATAAATGTCTTCAAAAATGTTTTTTTTTTCAATTATGTAATTATTTTTAAAATTCATTTTTAACCATTTTTTATTTTATACAAAATATTTTAAAAGGAATCTTCTTTTCATTTTCTAAAAAACATATTTGATTATTTTTCTTACACATGTGTGAAAGGAATGTTTTTTAACTTATAAATCATGATATGATATTCTAACTTTCATGATTACATAATGTTTTTAACCTTCCTATATAATATTACAAGGTTATTTTAAAATAAAATGTTTTCCTTTGTAACTGAGTAGCTTAAAAAAATGTTTTCAAAATGGAAAGGATATTTTCCTCAAGAATTATTTCAAGTGATATTTGAAAATAATTTTATATATAAGACAACATTATTTGAGGTTACTTATTAATTAATGGGGATATGATCCAAGGATAAGATCCTTACTAATCTGGATGGTTTATGTTTATGATGTCATGATGTTTATGAATTCCTCTACTTTTCCATGTGTTATGAAATGATGAAATGTTTATGAAAACTATTTATTTTCATGGGTTATGATATGATGAATTATTTATATTTATATGGAACACATATTTATGCTTTTAATTATGTGATGGGTGGGACCAATATCTCCCTTAAATGAATTGGTTAAGGATTTATATCTCATGAGATAGGTAGGACTGGAATGAGAAGTGAACTTGCTTCAGTAATACAAGGTTGGAATAGGAAGTGAACCTAGTTCAGTAATACAGGGTTGAATTGGGAAGTGAACTCGGTTCAGTAATACAAGGCTGTATTTGGAAGTGAACCTAGTTTAGTGAAGGACATTGTCTACAATTATGGTCTTGTCAGTGAGCCTCTGATAATATGAAAATTATTTTCTATGCTTATGTGTATTCCACTAATTCCATGTATTATGTCAATATTTTTCACTCATGGCTCATGTTCATTGATTTATTTATGATTCAAGTCTTATGAACTACTAATATTTATGCCATGACTTAGGATTATGACCTTTAAAATAAAGGGTATGATCTTTAAATTTTATACTCATGTTATCATACCCTTGCACTCATGTTATGTTTATGTGATCATTTATAGATTCCACTATACCCATACCCTTAATGGAAATCTGAGCTCACTCTTTATTATGTTTCTTTTTCCCAAGATTCTAATAAGTTCATTGTGATTGATATGTTGGGATATAATAAACAGAATAATAGTGTTCTTAAATAGAATTCTATTTTGTATTTTATGTTTTCAAATGTATTTTAAATTCAAGTATGTATCTCTTTTACCAAGGCTAATAACTATTCAGTCCTTTGGGATGTGATTACTTGTATATAGTAACAATGTAATAAAGTAACCATTGGCTCTAGGATACTAGGGAAAAGGTCTTTAAATTTGGTATCAGATAATGTTTATTATAAACCTTGGGAACTAGATTTAAGATAACATGTATTAGAGAACATAATACTAACATTGACTTTGAGGATAAGCTTAGATGTAAATCATAAAGTTTTCATAAGGAATATATTATGTGGTTTATCTAGAAATAATTTCATTTCGATATATTACAAGTGGATGTGGTTCTGGCACATATGTACCTTGGGGTAACAACCCTGGAAACCCCATATTGGGCTAGACTCAATTGGAAACTAGTGAACGACAACATGACTTACTACACACCTGGTCTAACACTCCCAAGGGATATGATTTTGATAATCTAAATTTTTTATATAAACCATTATGAAGTACTTTAACAAGTTAAGATCATGGATGGCCAAGTTTAAACCTAAGTTTTCATTGAATAAAATAATGGTTTCATGATTTAGACATCATCTCTCATGATTATGTGGTTTCCCACTATGACTATTTTTTCTCACATGATGCTTTTTGGGTTTTATAAAATTGATTGATCTTGGAGGATCCATTTTAATAGTGAATGTTATGGACAATGGAATGATATTCATTATGATAATCCAAATAAAATAGGATTCGAAAGGTGAAGCCTCGTTATTATAACCAATCATTAATCTCATAATATGATCAATAATATAAAATTTGGTGAGTTTCCTAGACCATATAATAAGAGAAATATGGAGTTTCATGGTGATAATATAGGAAATAAAGTTCAATTTTTTGTCATGTAAATCATATGGGAAGAGGAATCAAGGAGAATGCTTTAAAGTAACCAGAAGATGCTTTGGGTGTGGAAAAGAGAGACACAAATCAAGTATTTGCAATGGAAAATTGAAAGTCTCACTTAACAAAATGTATGAGAATAATGTTATTCTTAATGCATCATCTCCCATTACATGTTTTAAATGTGGAATGTATGGGAATTATGAAAATCGATACCCTAGGGGGAAATATTGTGAAGAGAATTGGAAAGTTTTTATGAGAAATGGTTATATTTCTGATGATAAATAGACTATAAATAACATATGAGATGAAAGAGGTGTTAAGGAATAAAACAATGAATCTTGGTTAATGGTAGTGGAATTATTGAGTGTTTATGTATTGGAATTCACGAATATGTTTTTAGAAGTAATTTTATGTTATTATGTAATAATGAAACATATAAGGATCAATCCACTGTAGTTTTACATAAGGATTTGAAATTATATGATGAATGGTACCAGTAACCATGAAAAGTGATTGAGGTGGTAAGGGGATATTTTTGGAGAACACATTATTAAGAGAAAGATAACCCTTAATATGTGCATAATGTTGGGATAATAATGATATAAAGAGATTTTTTATTGTGATAAATTAAATGGGATATTATTGATGACCATAGAACTGATTAGTAATATGATGACAAGGTGGTTTATGATGTCATGGATTGCGTTTATAGAATTTTTGGTTTTATGGAAAGAGTAAAGAGTAAATTTTTTATAGCATGAATGTTTTCATGAAGGTTTTATGGTAATTCAGGTTATTAACATGTTTCAAGATAAGACGTGATAACAATATTCACATGTTTGGTGTGTGACAATTAAGATATACATCAAGTTTTTTGGGGGATTAACGATAAGTAGATTTGGAAATTTAGGGACCTTATTTCAAAAGTTATGTATTTTAATCTTTTTTAAGTTTCATAAGAGTAATCATTTAAGAAATTTTCTAATTTGAACTATGGATGAGGTTTTATAGATTAATGTATTACTTCACCATATGAATATTTATACATATTGGACAACTAATGTTAAAATTTTTGTTATGATGATAAATATAGATAAAAGGAATGACTATTAATACCATTATAGATCATATGATCTACTAGATCTTCAGGCATTACAATTTCATCTTCATTTCACGGAGCAAGAGATGAAGCATAAATTGATCTAGGCACAACCAACGAGTGATATTGTACTTATGATATGAAATCCAGTAATTATATCTTCTCAAATGTTTTTTAAATAAAATTTTATACTATTATCATAATTTCTGATGATATCAATGACATTTTTCATGCTTATTTTGTCTATGGTTTTGTGGTCATTAACCTAATCTTGACTATGTTCTCAATAAATCTCAATTAGTTCTCAGGGATTATTTTTCCCTTAAAAATAGATTTTTTATTTTTCCCACTAATTTTTCCATATGCGAAAACCTATTTATGTGTTACATTAAGTAACCTTTATTTTTAAACCTTTCACTTTTTAAGGGAAGTTTTATTATTCATTTGTACAATGTGGGTTTTTATGAAAGAATTATCTAATGTTAAAACTCTCAGGACCAAGATGAATTTCAAGTGATAAATTCATTTTAAGGGGGTTTGAATGTAAAACCCAAATATTTTTATGAAGTATATTCTTAAATATTTTAAATTATTTGATAGCTTGCGTTGCAATCAATAAGAAGTTTAAACAAACCAAAAAATATTATTAAAATATTATATGCCCATTATAACCTAGCTGTTAAATTAGAAGAAATGAATAGGAATAATAAATTTATGAAGAAAATATTCAACTAAATATGAATTTTATGTTATGTTCTTATAAAACTATCACAATTGTTTTTAGAAATGTTATTTTATTCTTTAAAAATAAGATTTCTTCAAAAACAAGTTTTTATTCTTTTTACCAGTGAATACTAATTTATAGAAGTTATATAAAATTTAATTCAAAAAATGAATTTATTTTTTGAATTCATAATTTTAAAATCATCTTAAAATAATATTTTTTAATTTTTTGAAAACATTTATTTTTCAAAGAATAGTGAAAAATACTAATTTTTATTGAGAACTATATTTTATTTAAAAGTTTTTAGTAGTTAAAATTATGTTTTAGATTAGTTTTAAATTTTAATTATTTTATTTTTATATATAATATTACAAATATGATTTTTAAATATATTTTATACTTTAATTTAGCATAAAAATATTTTATATTTAAAAATGAAATTTTTTAGATTTTTTTAATTGCGCTTTTTCGGTTTAATTTTAAATTAAAATATGAAAATTATGAGTTTTTAATTAAGTAAAATTAATTATATATTTATAATAAAGTGTTTAAAATTTGGTAATTAATAATCTTTTATTTTTTATGAATATTAATAGTAACTGTGGAAAAATTTATTACCTTAATAACGGGTAAAATGGATTAAAATCGATTAAAAATAAGTAATAAGGCCATAATTTTTCCTTAAATTTATTATTTGATGAATTTAATTTTAAAATTAACACCTAAGGATATAAATTTAGTTATTTAATGGATACTTTTCTATGAAAATTACTAATATATTATTAAGATTAAAGAAAGTGAAAAAATACCGCACTCTACTTTTTAGAAGTATAATATTTTTAATTTGGTGTTAACCAGAATATATTTTTGATGATAAATATTCCTTATAAATATAAAATATTTAAATTAATCATATTATTTTATTTATAATATTTAATAATCAAATAATTAGCCTAAATTCCTACACAACACTGATGTAATACTTATTCAATTAAATGAAAAATCAAAAAAATGATACTAAAAATAGTAAAAGAACTATAATTTGATTTAATTAAGGCGATCTATGAATTTTATAGATGATTATGAAATATTAGTGGTGTATTAAATTATTTTTTAAATATATCATATTGTATTTATATTCATAAAGTCAAAGTAATGAATAATGTCAAAATTGACACTGATGATATTTTATGAAAATAATATTTTATTAAATTATTTAAAAATAATAAAAATATTAAATAATGAAAAATAGGATAAATTGTGGAATAAAATTTCATAAATTTTCCATTTATAGTCTAATTGAAACTTTATATGTAAAAATTACAACCTTTTAATATTGGAAATGTTGTTACCATAGTTAAAATTAAAATAGGTTAACTAAAGGTTAAACAAAATGATAGGTTTAAAGTAACAAAAAAACATGTATAAATTTTATTGTTTGATCATATTAAAACCTTATAATATCTTATATTTTAATCAATTTCTATTTGGTTGTATTGGTATAGAAAATAAATTTATTATAATTTAATATTTTCAGAAATTTCAAAAGTGCCCCTCACATAAATTATAAAAGGGAACTTCCTACCTTACTTATTTGCACACCTTTAAGACTTCTAGCTTGAAAAAATATAAGAAATTAAATTATAAATATCCTTATTAATATTCTATAGGTGATTGTATTCTCAAAAAATACCAATCCGATATCCCTTTAGATGAGATCCAAAGGATATGTTTCGTAGAAGAGGTAATCGTTCTAACTGATCACTTTCATTTTCTACTCTTCCTTACCTACTATAAATATAATATGTTTATCATAAAATAATAAATTAATTATCTTAAACATGATGAAATTTTATTATTGTTATGAAAAAACCATTATAAACTATCTTTACCATCAAGCAATAGTGAAACTATCACTCATGTGTACGTACGACTTACCACCTCCACGTAGCGAAACTATTCATGTTTCATCACCATATATTACGGAGGGGTTTTTCGATGGGTTTAATGAATATATATGATATATATGATATAATTATTATTATTTAAATATTAAATATTATTTACCTTTCTTTTATTCTATAAATCAGAAAATGAAAATATCATTCATGTGTACGTACGACCTACCGTCTCCATGAATAATGTAATTCATTTTTATATTTATAATTTATATGAATGATTAAAAATATTTATATAATTATTATATATTATTTTTATAACATGATTAAAATTCTGTAAATTATGATATCATGATCAAATTATAAGGACCATGACCACCGAATCGAAATATTCTTGGAAAATGAAGCAATTATCATCGAAAAAAGTGATTTTAATAACAAATTATTAATAACTGTGTGATAAGATAGTATAAAGAAATAATAAATGGTAGGATAAAACTAATTTTATGGAATAAATTTATAATAAATCAATATTTATTATACATGTGGTTTTAATGTGAAGGAAGAAAAGAAATACATAAGGTAAGGAATTTTTGTCTCTCTTTGGTTTTTATGTGACACATGCCTTATACATTACTTGTTTCTTTTTTGTGGTGTATATACTTCCCATGAAAGTATTTTATGAGTATTTTTATAAAAAATTATGGTATTTATATATCCATATAATATTTTTTCTTTCATAGTTCATATTATTTGATTGATTACAATGTCAAAATGGTTTATTTTACAATATCATCATTATTCAGGATTATCTATATTTAAGTCTATGTTGTGGAATATTTATCTTCTATAAGAATATTTTATAAAAATGTTTTCAAAAATGTTTTTACTATTCTCCAATGTTTGTTTAAATTAATTTTTACCTATTTTTTATTTTTAAGATATTTTTTAAAAGGAATCATCTTTTCATTTTCCAAAAAGGGTACTTTATGATTTTTCTTACAAAAGTGTGAAAGGAATTTTCTTTAACTTATACATCCTAAGAGGATTTTACCACTTTCAGGATTCCTTTATGTTTTGAATCATCCTATAAAATATTTCAAGGTTCTTTTCAATGAAATATTTTTACTTTGTAATTGAAAGATTTAAAAAAAATGTTCTCAAAATGTAAATGATATTTTCCTCAATAATTATTTCAAGTTATAAGGGACTAGATCCGTATAAATTGATCCTTTTCATTTTTTCAAATATCAAAGTGCTCATAGGAGGCTTAGAATAATTTTATGAAAGTTTAGTGATGTAAAATATAAAATATGGGTGATTACTTGTCGTGTAACTGTATTACATGACATTAAATCCTATTTCACAGGTTGTCCTGGAAATCTTCATGACTTGAATAAATTTACATAGTGTGAAAGAGGTATTCAAAACATGAAATAATTAGTGGTATGAAAAATAAAATAAAATTTAGAGGCAATGTGTTTTTTGAAGGAACTCGACCTTGATGAAATACACAACATGGAAGGGGATTACACATCATGTAATACCCCGACACTGTATGCTTTATGTTTTTTCTAGCTGCTTAGTTTTTGTTATAACCTATAGTTAAAATGGATCTTCCTCAACCCCAGGTGTCCCAATGACCCTCTCTTTAACATTTTGGGGATTTCTTTGTCAAGGAACGATCCCTAGCTCCCTTTTAGATCCGTAGCAATCTGTCTTCAATATAAGGTATGATCTACCTCCATTATTACATTTTATTAAATTTATTTCCTCCCATTTATATTTTCCATGTGATGGAACATTATCTCCATAGTTCTAAAAGAGTTTTCTTGGTGGTTGGTTGGTGCTCTTGTGTCGTGGCATCCTCGGGTGGATGCAGTTGTTGTGAGAGAGGTGATCAGGATCTGTTGTGTTGATCAGTTCTCATGTGAAGAATGTCAATGACCTTTGGAGGTAGGGTATTCATTGATTCTCTATTTATTTATGTGAAATTTTATAGTTATCATGATTTATCCATTAGATGGAAATGGAATTGACCTAATTAAATACTTAAACTAGATTAAATAATTGGTATCGATCACGTAGCGATGTTGTTGCTTTATATCATGATAACGGTTTGCCTCCTGATTTTCTATATAGTTTGATATATATGATTTTATTGATATATCATGTCATTTATGATGTAATTGGTAAGTAATGTAACGTTATAATTAATTAAAAATTAGTTGGATAATTGGTTAAAGAGTCATGTTTAATGAATCCAGTTGTTGTTATTGTAAATTGATGTTAATTAAATTGATGAAAGTGTGCATGTTTAATGGAATTGGTTAATAAACCTGAATCATGTTGATGCTTTTTGATAAAGGAATTAAGGGAATGTTAAATTAATTATTTAATTAATTTTTTATATCTTGTGATAGCTTGTTGGTTAAGTTACCCATAGTTGTAACCTATGAATAATTAATTAGTTATTTCAAGATGGAAATAAGAATCTATTGGGTGATAAATATAATGCCTTTGTAGGGACTAAGTGTCACAATTGATTGTGAAGTCCAAGTGCCTTATGTTTCGGAGCCGTGGGAGGTCATTGTGTGTAAAGGATGAATGCGTTGATTTGGGGAAGAGATCCCATTTCCATATTTTTTCCTACTACTTGTGATGTGATCTAGATATAAGACTTATGGTATATGGGGTAGGGAGGCCTGGATGTGACATGAGCCTAGGATGGTTGAGCCTAGAGGGATGTTGTCATACGTGGGGTAGGGAGGCACAATTTTTGTGGAATAAGTTAATTCCTGAAGCGGATAGATGCATCAGTTTATGCATGCGGGTTTAGAGGAGGACATCAGATAATGGAATGGGTTGAATCTGGGATTACTAATTGATGCGAAAGTTGGGTGGTTGTTGAATCTTTTTTTGTCTACTTTACTTTCCCCACTACTTGAGGTAGCTGATTTTTATTACTCTCCTTCAAAGGGAAGTGAATACACATGGGTTATTCCATATGCTTTCCATGTTTATCTTCTTGTGTTTGGATTATATGTGGTAAAGACTCAATGGGTAGTACATCTACTCACTGTGTTGAGCCCCTTGTGTTTGGAAGCTTAGAATTATTTTTTAGAATAACTATAATTACGGAAAGTGGTGAATCTGTTGAACAAATGAATAAATTATGTTTAACCCATGGGTTTTGATCTTATTGGGATGCAATGATGAGGTTATAATTCTAAGGAATTGTTGACCTGATTTGGTTATTCCTGGAGGGAAGTTATCTTTGTTGTGATAGTAATGAAATGTAATGTGGAAATGATAGTGGTTAATTAATGGTTAAAGAATTAATTAATGTAAAGTGAAACTGATAATAAGGTATAAAGTAACTTAATGTATCTCTTTAAATGGTTGTGTGCTTATAGGATATCTAGTCTTAGTAGTGGCATCTGGGAGTCCGAGAGACATTAGTTGTAGATGAGTCTGAGAGAATTTTATGCCCTTAGTGTGGTTGTGAGCTATATTATATCATGTAAATTTTGTGGTTCTATATGATAATACACCATACCATTTAGGGAAACTAAAAACCTAGTGATTCTGAGCCCTGGGGGGTTGGCGTGTTTTTCCCAACATCCTAGTGGGAGAATGGATGGCTAACTACTCCCTTTGGCCTCACTCTCTTCTCTTGGTAGTTACTTGTACTAGTATGCACAAAGGTTATTTTTCCTTATATATGTGTGTAGAGGGATGTAATGGATTGATGTTATTTCACACACATATATTATAGATATAGTTTCCTAAGGACTAATATAGGTATAACATGTATAAGATGTGATGGCATGACGATCCTTAGTCAGCGTATGGGCTATTATGGCTTGAGGTATAATACCTGATGTATGATGCATGTTATGTGAGCTATGGAGGATCTCAAAAACTAAGTAGTTACTTTTTATTATATGGATGTGGCTGTGTGTTTAACAAGGTGCATGTTGTGGTGCTTCACCTAGGTGTCTATGAGCTAGCCTTTTTGAAGAGAGATGCTTAGGACGTGCGATGTTGGGGAAAAGTGGAAAACTAGTGTGGAAGTGTTAGCAGGGTACCCTTGATATTATTTATTATATAATATGATCTTGTATGGGATACCTAGTGAGAGTATCCTTGGTGATACTGGGAATTTATTATACCTTTTTAGGCGATGAGTTAGTTTCACATGTTGTTCACTGTGCTTTAGCATGATTTATTTACTTTTTCACAAGAGGCTCCGGGGAGGATCCTACTGAGTATACTGTTACACTCACACTATGTATATATAAAGTGTATTTTAGGTTGGTTGGATCTGGTTGTAGATGATGATGGTTACTACTAGATTGGGGTTTCACTCGAGTTGTATGGGATTCATGGTCGCTGTCATCTTTTCCTTTCTTTTGGTACTTGCAGTTTTCCCTTTCTGTTGTAGTAGTTCTTGCGTGACATTAAATCTATGTACTTGGGTTTCTTTTATATTGTAGTCTTAGTAGGGGTTAGTTGGTGTCTATCTTATCTCTCTCCTTTACATGTGTTTCTCTTAGAGGGTAATTCCTCCCATATTCATGTTTATTATAACCTCGATGCTAGTCACCAACCCAGGGCCTACTAGAGGCGGGACTCGGGGGTCACTATCTCTCTTCTCCCATTATCGTCCCAAGAGGGGTACACTTTGTGGGAAGGGGACATGACAGAGTGGTATCAGAGTTCTAGTTGAGGGATATGATAGAGTTTGTAGTGAGGCATAGGTGAGGTTTCATGGTTTGGTAGTGAAATGGTGTCAACTAAGTTTATAAAGTGCTATAAACATAAGAGACTGACTAAGACATGGGTATTTATGTCCCCCTATGATATGATTCATGTACCTTTAATCTTATAGGGACTACTAAATGAAGTGATACTGGGTGTAGGGTAGAGGCCTAGTAAAGGATCATGCATCATTATTCTTTGTAACTGTGTTAGAATGGGTAGACCTTGGGATAGGTTAACCTAAAATGCCTAAAAGAAAACAATTAATTAATATTAAATTATTCCATATTCTTGTTTTAGGATTTCTAATTGCTTTTTATTTGTAGGTATGGATCTAGGTCGACGTCCTCATTAGTTTCTCACAGAATATGTTCAACAGGTTGCGCCAGTCGATCGTCGCAGAGTATAGGTTGACGATGATGACACTTAGAGGAGGACACTCTAAAATTTTCAGTTCCAGATTCTACAGAAGTATGAGGGATATATTTTAGATGCAGTCACAGAAGACTGGTTGAAATAGGTTGATATAGATTTTAGTTTGATCCATGCTCATAAGGATCACTGGGTATCATTGTTTGTGATGATACTACTTGGGGTAGTGATTCAGTGGTGGTTCTTGTTCCTCATGGATCGTAAGGAGTCGACAATCTCATGGGGGGTGTTACGATACCAGTTCAGAGATGAGTTTATTTATTTGACTATGAAGGAGGCTAGTCACCAAGAGCTTCTTACCCTTTGATAAGGAGGCTCCAGTGTGAAAGAGTTAGAGACCCATTTCAGAAACCTTCTATGATATAATTCAGACCTATTTCTATATGAGGAGGATATGGAGAGGCATTTTGAGGAGTCTTTACAACCAAAGATCCAGCTCCAGGTTACCCTATTTATGTTGAAGACATATATTGAGGTTCTGGAAAGAGAAAAGGTCATTGAGAGAATGTTAGCCATAATCGAATCATCATGAGAAGGGAGTCTTCAAGATTCCTCATGATTGAGAGCTATGGTTTAGGGTTCCCGGTTTTCAGGGCATAAGAGTTTCTGATCAGTCGGGGTATGTCCCAACCCTCAATGTCTCGCTTTTCTGGGGGAGGAGGCTCTTAGGACTATACCAAGAGATCATGCTCTTTTTTTTCTAATGGAGGCCAAGGTTAATAGTTCAATGAGTGCCTAAACTTTCTAACCAGTCAACATGCATCAGGTGTTTCTCTCTAGGTTCATCCATTGAGGCAGTTCCTACTGAGGCATCAGAAGCAAGTTGCACTAGCTTTGGATCAATAGAGAGAAGATGGGGTAGGCATAAGAAAACCCCAATATGCTCCCTATCCTCATAGATTAGAGTGCAGTCATGTAGGTGGTTTTCATCTATGACATCCTTGTGTACTCTTCATCCACAGAGGATCAAACAGAACATCTCTGTGCAATTTTGGTAATTATTCACTGTGATATGTTTTTTGGGAAGTTTCTGAAGTTTGAGTTTTGGGATCAAGAATTCTATTTCTCGGGGAATGTTTTATTCCATAAAGTATTATCTATGGATCCATCGAATATATTAGAATTTGTGTCCTAGGAATCCCCAAGATAGTGGAAAAGGGGCGAATTTTCCTTGGTCTTACAGGCTATTATAGGAGGTTAGTAGCATATATTTCTTTGTTAGCGACTCCTATGATAGTGTTGACCAGAAAGGATTATAAATTCATGTGTATTGATTAGTTTCATGAATATTTTGATAATATAAAGGAGAAGTTGGCAAGTTCTCCAATTCTTTGTCTACCAGCAGAAGGAGTCCAATTTGAGGTTTTCAGTGACGCTTTGTATCTGGTGTTGGGATATGTTCTAATGTAGCATAGATCAATTGTTTTTTATGGGTTTCAGCATTTGAGTCCCCATGAACATAACTATTCTACCCATGATCTCTATTTAGTGACATTGGTATTCTCAATGATGTTGTGGAGATATTACCTCATCAGTGAGCACTTTTTGGTCTTCACCAATCATAAAATATTGAAGTATGTTTTCACACAGGGTGCCTTGAGCTTGCACCAGCATTAGTGGATGGAGTTCTTACAAGATTATGACTTCGAGATTTTGTATACACCTGGTAATGGAAATATTGTGGCCAATGTGTTGAGAAAGAAGTCACGTAGTGATGTAGTGCATGAATCATGTGATTCCTAGAGATTAATAGAAGAGCTTTCAACATTACATTTGGATATAGGAGAAGTCGGGGGAAGAGGTTGTCTTTTTCAGATGACAGTTTATTCATATTTAGGGTAGAATGTGGAAGAATCCTAGTTGGGAGATCTTGAGGTGGAGTTCTGGAGAGACTGACTTGTTTGTGGTGAGGCCCCTGACTGTTTGTTTGAGGATGAACAACACCAGGTATTGTTTTAGGGAAGTTTTTTTGTTCTTTGGAGTTGCATGAGATGGTTTTCATAGATTTCCATAGTTCAACCTTAGAAGTACATCCTACTATGGAAAAGATGAACCAATCCTTAAGAGGTCATTTTTGGTTGCTTGGTTTGAAGTGTGTAATTTCAGAGTTCGTGTGTTGATGTTTGGTCTTCCATAAGGTGAAGGGTGAGCATTGTGTTTTGATTTGTTTGCTCTAGATGTTAGATGTTCCTAAATCGAAGTGGGAGGACATATCAATGGAATTTTTTACTAGTTTACCTCGATCATAGGGAGGATATGATTCTATATGGGTGGTGGGGATCGTTTGAAAAAATCATCGCACTTTATAGTGATCAAGGAGTCGATCTCAGTGGAGGTTTTGTCGAGGCAGTATCTAGAGGAGGTGGTGAGGTTCCACAGAGTCCCAAGGATGATCATTTATGATTAAGATCATCATTTTAACTCCAAGGTTTGTAGATGTCTTTAGCATTCTTTTGGTTCCCAGGTATGTCTTAGACCTTATTTTTATCCGCAGACAGATGGTCAGACAGAGCGAACTATCCAGACTCTTGAAGACATGTTGAGCTCTTTTGTACAAGATTTTGGAGGTTCATGGATGAGGAAACTGCCCTTGTCAGAGTTTTCTTACAACAATAGTTTTCAATCCACCATCATCATGGCTCCGTTTGAAGACTTGTATGGATGATCTTTTCGTTATCCATTGTGTTAGACTGGGGTCAGATAGTCAGTGATTCTTGGACTAAAACTGGTATAGAATATGATATAGATGGTTCAGGTGATTTTTGAGTGGATGGAGGTAGCGTAAGATCATTATAATTCCTATTTCGATCATAGTAGGAGTCGTATGGAGTTTGGAATTGGGGATCATGTGTTTCTGAAGGTGAATCCCCATCATTGGGAGAAAATGTTTAGTCATGGGAGTAAGATTTCTCATTAGTTTTTTGGGCCTTTCGAGGCATTGTATCATGTCAGAGATGTGGTGTATTAGTTAGAACTACCCCCATAGATGAACTGGATACATAATGTTTTCCATGTGCCACAACTTCGTCATTATCTTCATGATGACTCTCACGTTATCAATTGGGGTGAGATCAATGTTGATAATGATGCAACCTTCAAGGAGCATCCTATAGAGATGCAGAACCTCCAAGAGAAGGTTTTTCACAAGTGATATATCCCCTTGGTTCGTGTCTTGTGGAGGCATGGTGTCATGAAGGATAGTACCTGGGAACATGAGTCATAGATACATTCTCAGTACCCCGAGCTGTTTGATGTTTAGATCTTCTCTTGTAACATTGTTCTTTTGGTGGCTGTAGATCCTTTCAATTTATGAGATGGATTTATCTTGTTTCTTGTTGTGTCTTTATCACTTTTGAGAGGTATATTCCCTAAGAGAGTGTTTAGGATTATGTTGTGGTAGTTATATGGTTTTGCGGTTGTTCATATAGAGAGGTGGTGAGCTCATATGGTTTCGAATGCTTTAGAGGTATCTCACGGGGTGGCTATTCGGATGACCCCTTTCTATTTCCTCTATAGGTTGGTTTTGGATTATCAAGGATGAGAATGTTTTTAGTGGTATATTATGTATGGTCTTGGATCTACATGGATTGATGCTTTGTGTGTTTTCAAATATTGAAGTGCTCAGAGGTGGACCAGAATAAGTTTGGAGAAGTTCGGTTAAGTAAAAGATAGAAAGGGGGGATTACACGTCGTGTAACTATATTATACAACATGAAATCCTATTTCATAATTTTTCCTAGAAATATTAATGATGTGTATAATTTTACACGATGTGAACGAGGGATTCATGGTGTGAAATACTTTGGGGTTTGAAAGATAAAATAAAATCGAGAGGCAATGAGTTTTTAGTGGAACTTGACTTCGAGGCATTACACGATGTGAAAGGGGATTACAAATCATGTAATTCCCCGACACTATATGTTTTAAGTTTTTTAAAACCACTTGGTTTTTGTTAAAACCTATGGATACAATGGATCTCCCTCGACCCCAAGTGACCTGACGGCCCTCTCTTCGTCGTTTTGGGGATTCCTTCATCAAGGAATGATCCCCAGATCCATCCTTTAATCAGTAGTGATCCATATTTAATATAAGGTATGATCTACCTATATTATTTATTTTTCTTTGATCAATTTCCTCCTATTTATATTTTCCATGTGATGGTGCGTGATCTCAATGGTTTTAATGGAGTTTTCTAGGTGGTTGGTTTGTGTGGTCGTGTCGTGGCATGCTCGGGCGGATGTAGTTATTATAGGAGAGGTGATCAGGATCCATTGTATTGATCTATTCTCATACGATTAATTCCAATGAACTTTGGAGGTATGTGATTCATTGCTTCTCTATTTATTTATGTGAAATTTTAGATTTAGCATGATTTAGCCCTTGGATCGCAATGTAATTGACCAAATTAAATACTTAAACTGAATTAAATAATTGGTTTTGATCATGTAGAAATGTTTTTTCTTTATACCATGATAACATTTTGCCTCTTGATTTTCTAGACAGTTTGATATCTATGATTTTCTTAATTTAGCATGTTGTTCTTGATGGAATTGGTAAAGAATGTAAATATGCAATTAATTGATAATTAATTGACTAATTAGTTAAAGAGACATGTTTAATGAATCTAGTTGTTATAGTTATAATTTAATATTAATAAAAATGATAGAAGTGGGTGTGTTTAATTTAATTTTTTAATAAACCAGAAGCATGTTGATGATTATTGATAAAGGAATTAAAGTCATGTTAAATTAATTGTTTAATTAATTTGTGATAGTTTGAGATATATTGTTGGAAAGGTTTCCCATAGTTGGAACCTATAAATCATGAATCGGTTAATTCAATATGAAAATAAGAAACAGTTGTGTGATAAATATAATAGGGTCTAGTTTCCTACTAGCTTGTAAGGCCAAGTGCCTTATGTTTTGGAACCATGAGAGCTCATTGTGTGTAAAGGATGAATGAATTTATTTGGGGATGAGATCCCATTTCTATGTTTGTTCCTACTTCTTATGATGTGCTTTGGATTCAAGATTTTTGGTATGTGGGGTAGGGAGGCCTAGATGTGAAGTGAACCTAGGATGAATGAGCTTAGTGGGTTGTTATGGTACGTGGGGTAGAGAGGCCAAGTTGTTGTGGAAGAAGTTGACGCATTGAGTGGTGAGATGTATCAGTTTATACATATGGGTGTTGGGGAGGACACTAGAGATAATGGAATGAGTTGAAGCTGGGCTTACTCATTGAGGTTCAAGTTGGGTGGTTGTTGAATCTATTGTTTTTTTATCTACTTTACTTTCCCCACTGTTTGAGCCAGCTAGTTTTTCTTACTCCCCTTGCAAGGGAGGAGAAGATGCATGGGGTATGCCATGTGCTTTCCATGATTATATCCCCGTGGTTGGATGATTGTACGCACCTACTATAGGTGGTAAGGACTCAACAAGTAGTTTATCTACCCATCATGTTGAGACCCCTGTGTTTAGAATCTTAGAATACTTTCTTAGAATACCTAGAAATATGGAAAGTGGTTATTTTTTGAATAAATGAATAAATGATGTTTAACCCATGGTGTTGGAGCTTTCCATGATGAAATTCTAAGGTTATAATTCTGAGAAATCGTGCACTCAGTTTTTTTACGCTTGGATGACATGGGTCTTTGTGTACTTGGGTTTATTTTATATTTTAGTCTAAGAAAGGGTTGGTTATTGTCTATCTTTTCTCTCTCTTCCACATGTGTCTCTATTAGAGGGAAATTCCTCCCATCTTCTTGTTTATTATACCCTTGGTTATTGTCACCTTCTTGGGTCCTATCAGAGGTGGTACTTAGGGGTCACTATCTCTCTTCTCTAATTACTAGCCCAGGATAGGTACAGTTTTCAGGGAGGGGTCGTGACACAAGTGATCTTTGAAAATAATTTTTTATATAATAAAACATTATTTGATCTTTCTTATTCATTAACTGGGATATGATCAAAAGGATACCATCATTACTCTTTCTATGGATGGTTTATGTTTATGATGGCATGATGTTTATGAATTCTTCTCCTTTTCCATAGGTTATGCATTGATGAAATGTTTATGAACCCCATTTCTTTTCACGGTTTATGATATGATGACTAATTTATGTTTATATGGCACACGTATGTATGGTTTTCATTTTTTTATTGGTGGGACCTATATCTCCCTCAAATGAAGTGGGTAAATATTTATATCTCCTGATCTATACATGACTAGAATGATGGGTCAATTCGGTTAAGTAATACTAGTCTGGAACGAGAAGTGAACCCAACTCAGTAATACGAGGATGAAATGGGAAGTGAATTCAGTCTAGTAATATAGGGATAAAATGGGGAGTGAACCATATCCAGTAAAGAAATTTCTACACTATTAATGTATTGGAAAAAAGACTTGACTAATATGGAAATTGTTTTATATGGTTATTTGTATGAAAAAATTATATATCTTTTTTCAATATTATGCTCCCATGGATCATGTTCTTTGATTTTCTTATGGTTCATGTCTTATGAACTTCCAATATTCATTCCATGACTTAAGATTATGACCCTTTACATGAAGGGTATGATCTATAAATGTTATGACCATGTTATAATACCCTTACACTCATGTTATGATTATGTGATCATTAATATCTTCTACAGTATGCATAACCTTACTGGGAATTTGAGCTCACCCTTTCTTAGGTTTACTTCCCCCAAGACTCCAAGAAGTACTTTATGATTGATATTTGGGAATATACTAATGGGAATAATAGTGTTATCAAAGAGAATGTTGTGTTGTATTTTATGTTTTCAAATATATTTCAAATTCAAATATATATCTGGTTTACCAATACTACTAAACTATTCGGTCCTTTGGGATACTATTACATGTATCTAGTACCAATACAATAAAGTAACCACTAACTCTGGGATACTGGGGATGAGGTCTTTACAAAACCTTTCATCAGGAAACACAACAAAAAAATATTTAATTTTGGAAATTTTGAAGCTTGAACAACATTTTTTACCATTTTCATATAGGATACCAATAATAGAGTCTTGGAGGTGGGGCACAAAATCATGTCTTTTGGGAGTTTATACTTCACACCTTTCTTCTACAATTATTTTTTTAGATCCATATCCATGTTTAGTTTCTATATATGACCTTCTATACTCTTCCTTTATTCCAAATTCCTATATGAACCACTCATCATCCTACGAATGTTCTTTATAATTTCCCAACAAATACATGTATTACTATCCCTTGAAATTTTTGACTACAAATATTTATCCGCCTCCCTAGATTAAACACAGTATATATGATTTTTCTTTGGCTATTCATCATGAGGGTACAATATGGTAGTCATCTTATCGATTACATTATTTTCACTTTTATTTTTTTGGATTACATATCCCATGTTCTGGGTCTTAATTAGTAAGAGTTATTCATGAGTGTACTAAATATCCTGGATCATTGGTATGAGGAAACCATTAACCATTTTTTCCTGATTATTTTTAAATAAAACTAATCAGGATTATTAAATTATGATTTCTACTTGTGTCTTCAAATAGTTTCTATTTGTTTCTAGAAATATTTTTCATGTACAACATAATATTTCTACTTTTCAAGAAGTCCAATATTTTTTCATGATTATAGTTGAGATCTCTCTTCGTGAGCTTAATTTATAATCACATTCTTTAGAGAAGATATGATTCAAGATTTATCAATAATCTACAAGTAACCTATATATAATTTAAAATAAATTTAAGGATTGATATTTTTAACCTTTAATACAATATAATTGGAAATCAGCTAGGATATCCTAATATGGAAGTAAGAATCTATATCACCCTGTAGTGTGTTCAAGATCAGATATTAATGGGAAGATACAATGGTGGTAATAAAGGAACATCATAGAACTAATGATGATAGTGATCTATGATTTAGTTTGGTAAGGAATGATGAAAACTAGGGTTTTAATTGGGAGTAGGTGAATAAATTCGAACTGTTGAAGTCATAATTCCCCTACATCACTGTTGAAGACATAAAAGAATCCCTAGTGGAGGATTGATCAGTGAAGGTTCGTGTGAAATGAGGTTTGTGGGTTGGGAGAATAAAGTGAGAGGATTCATTAATTTTAAGAGGTGTCTAGTGGATTCGGAATAGACAGAGCCACTAAATGAGATCATCAAAATTGGAACAAAGAGAAAGAAGGTTTTATTTGGGATATGATTTTGGGTTTTGATGAAGGAGAAAGTATTTTTAAGTGGATTATGACTTTAGACACAATCTTTAACTTATATAAGACCATAAAATAGAAAATCACAAATGCTAATTATGGATTGTGATAAATTGAATTTTATACCAATCAAAACCTCCTTCAAAACAATTGAACCATCCCCCACCCATACAGAGGCCCATATATACACTATCAAACACACATGAAAAGATCATCGAGTTAGAAAGGTTTATTTTCATGGATTTATGAAAGAAATCAGATCAAGTCAGATCAAACATTTCATTAGTAAATTAAAAAAAATATTTAGTGTATGAAATATTGAATCATTAACAACATTTTTACCATTTTCATATGGTATGTTAGTGATAATAGGCTTAGAATTAGGGAAAAAATTAATCTTCCTAGATATTATTCTTCCTACCTTTCTTCAAAAATTATTTTTTAGAGCCATATCCATGTATAGTTTCTCTAGATTATTTTCTCTAATCTTCCTTTCCTCAATATCCCTATATGAACCACTCATCATTCTATGAATGTGCATTGGAATTTATCTGTGAACACCTGCATAACTATCCCTCAAATATTTTGGCCACAAAACATTAGCCTCCTCCATGGACTCAGTGTAGTATATATGATCATTCCTCGGCTATTCTTCTAGATATTGTAACATGATAGTTAGTTTCTAAATTTTCTTCCTTTCACATTAAATTTTACTAGATCACATATCCCACGTTCTAGGTCTTCATCAATAATATTTATTTATGAGTGGACTGAATATAACAGCTCACTGACATGTGGGCACTATTAGACATTTTTTTCTGATAATTTTATAGTAGAAATCATCAGGGTTCTTAAATTATACTTTCTCCTTACATCTTCTATGTGTTTCTATTTTTTTGGAAAGATTTTTCATGAAAAACATAATCTTTTTGGTTTTCAAAAAGCCCATTTTTTTTGTGATTGTGGTTCAGAACTCTCATTGTGAGCTCTTCTATAAATTACATTTTTAGAAGATATTTTTAAATATATATCAATCCCATAAAGGTAACTTATGATTAATTTAAAAAAAAATTAACGAATAGTATTTTAAACCTTTGGTATAATATAGTAGGTAATCAGGTAGGATATTTTTATATGGAAGGAAGAATCTATATCACCTTACAAAATTTCTCAGAGTATATATTTGTCATCTATTCCAATATTAGTAAGTATGAAGCATCATAAAACTAATGATGATGGAGAGAAAGAATTCATGTTGGTTGGACATGACACAAACTAGGGTTTCTATTGGGAGAAGGAAATGATGAGAAAACTTTTGATATTCAAATTATAGAATCCCCTTGCATCACTGTTAAAGATTTAGAAGAATCCATAGTTGAATAATAATTAGAACATGTTCATGTGAAAGGAGTATAGAAAATTGGGAGGATAGAGTGAGAGGTTTCATAACTTGTAATAGGATGCTAGTAGATTTTGAAAAGAATAAAGATGCAGAAAGAGATCAATAGAATATGAATATATAAAAATAAGATTTTATTTATGCTAGGGTTTTATAAATCTATGAGGGATTATGTATTTTGGATATGAGAATAAAATTTCATGGCCTCCTTAATTTTAGTAGGACCATAAAATAGGAAAGAAAAAAAATCTATTTTTGGAGTATGACAGATTGAATTTCATACCACTCAAAAATTCCTTAAAAAACAATCGAACTATCCCCCCAACCAAGGCCAACATATACTCTTTCTAACACACATGAAAAGATCCTTAATTTTGAATGGTTTCTTTTCAGGGATTTTTGAAAGAAATCATAGTAGTGTAGATCAGACATTTCATCAGGAAAAGAAATAACAAAAAGATTTAATGTGTAAAATTTTGAAGCATCAACACTATTTTTAACTATTTTCATATGGGATGAAAACACAATCACGCTTGGATGTGAGGCACAATATCTCATCTTCATAGAGATTCTACTTCATTCCTTTCTTTAGAAGTTCTGTTTGCAGATCCATATCCATGTATAGTTTCTCTATCTAATCTACTATACCCCTCCTCAAATCCAACTTCCTATATGAACAACTAATAATATTATAAATGTTCTTTGGAATTTACCTATGAACACATGCATTACTATACATTGAATATTTTGACTAAAAATCTTTAGAATTATCCCTAGATTCAGTGCATAATTTATAACTTTTCCTCTGATATTCATCAATAGAGTTTATCATGGAAACCATCTTCAAAATTTTATTCTGTTCACTTTTAGTTTCCTACAACACATATCCGATGACATGGTTCTTTATGAGTATGATTTCATTTTGAGTGTACTAAATATCATGAATCTCTAGTATGTGGACACTATTAAACATTTTTATCCTTGTCATGTTGAAGTAGAACTCATCAAGGTTCTTAAATGATGCTTCCTTCTTAAGTATTCATAGATTATATATTTTTTAGGGAAAGATTTTTCATGGATAATATAATCTTTGTGATTTTCAAGAATCCCAAACATTTTCTATAATTATGGTTGATATCAATCCTTGTGAGATAGTATATTAATCAAATTATTTTGAGAATAATTGATCTAAGATATATCACTCCCCTATAGTTTACCTATAAGGAATTTAAATGAAATTTAAAGACTCATATTTTCAATATTCGGTATAATACAATAAGTAATTTTATAGGATATCAGGATATAGAAAGAATAATATATGTCATCTTGCATCATTTATAAGATTAGATATTTTTTCTTATATCCAATTATGGTAAAAAAGGTGCATCATAAAACTAATAGTGATGGAAAACTAGGATTTAGGTTGGGTGGGCGTGACAAAAACTAGGGTTTTGATTATGAGAAGGAAATGACGGGCAGAACATTGAAGCTTAAATTATAAACCCCCCCTAATTAACTATTGAATTCATCAAAGAATCCAAGTAAGATGAATGATCCAAGGTGGTTTGTGGTAAAGGGGGATAGAAGTTTGGGAGTAGATAGTTAGAGGAGTCATGACTTGTAATAAGAGTTCGATAGATTTGGAATAGAATAAAGCCATAGAAGGTTATTGGAGGAATCATAAAAGAGAGAAAGATGGTTTGATTTTGGTTAGGGTTTTGGGTATTGATGAAAGATCATGTATTTTTAATGGTATAATGACATTATATGACCTCATTAATTTACATAGGACCATAAAATATAAAATCACAAATAATATTTATGAACTGTGATAAAATGAATTTTATTCCACACAAAATTTATATAAAAAATAAACAAACTACCCCAACCCCACCAAGTCCCATGTATACATTGTCGAACACACATAAAAAGGTCATAGATTTTTAGAGGTTTATTTTAAGGGAATCATACAAGAAATAAGATCATGTTAGACCAAACCTTTCCTCAGGAATGGAAACAATAGAAATATTTAATTTGTGAAATTTTGAAGGATTAACAGTATTTTTTACAGTTATCATATGGGATGCTAGTGATAAATAGGCTTTGTAGTGGGTTATGAAATATCATCTTACCAGATGTTCCGATTCATTCATTTCTTATGGAATTATTTTTGAAGATCCATATCCACTAATATTTTCTCTAGATAATATGATATAATCTTCATCACCTTCTTATCCCTATATGAACAACTCATCATCCACTGAATGAGATTTTAAATGTCCTTATAAACACAGGAATTACTTTCCCTCGATGATTTTAAATAAAACTCTTTATCCACCGACCTGGATTCAATATAGTATATATGATTGTTCCTTGTCTATTAATCAAGTGAGTATAACATGGAAGTTAGCTTTTCAATTTTATTCTTTTGAATTTTTATTTTCAGCAGCACATATCCCTTGTCCTTGGTCATTATTAGTACGATTTATTTAGGAGTGTACAGAATATCTTAGATCTCTGGTATGTGGAAACCATTAACCATTTTTGTCCAAATAATTTTGAAGTAGAACTCATCAATTATATAAAGTTCCACTTTCTACTTAAGTACTCAAAAAGTTTCTATTTTTCTATTGAAATATTTTTATAGACAACATAATCTTTATGCTTTTCAAGAAGGTATAAATATTTTAAAGACTGTATTTAAGATCACTCCTTGCGAGTTCTCCAGGTAATCACATTCTATAGATAAGACATGATTTAAGATATATGAATCCATTATATGCCAAATATAAGGAATTTAAAATAAATTTATAGATTGATATTTTTAACCTTTGGTATAATATTATTGGTAATCAGATAGGATATCTAGATATATAAGGAAGAATATATATCACCTTACAATATGTACAAGATTAAATATTTATTGTCAGCTCAAATGGTGGTAATAAATGTGAATCACATAATTAATGGTGATAGAGATCTAGGATTAAGATTATGTGGGAATGAAACAAACTAGGGTTCCAATTGGGAGAAATTGATGTTGAGTGAACCATTGATGTCAAAATTATGGAATTACCTAACACCACATTTGATGTCATTAAAGAATCACTGGAGGAGGAATGATTAGAGAATTTTCATGTGAAATGAGGATGTTAGATTGGGATCAAAGAGTGAGTATATTCTTGACTTGTAATATTATTATAGTATATTTAGAACCGAATAGATATGCAGAAGGATATCAACAGAATCATAACAAAGATAAAGAGTGTTTTCATTCGGTTAGGGTTTTGGGCCTCGAAGAAAGATCATGTATTTTGAATGGGATAATTACATTGAATGGCCTCCTTCATTATCATAGAACCATAAAATATAAAACACATATTCTATTTATATACTATGATACATTTAATTTTATAAAACTCAAATCTTCCTTAAAAAATAATCGACCCCCACAACCAGTGAGAACAGAGAAAAATAATATTTGATTTGAGTTAGGGTTTTGGGAACTAATAATGGAGCATGAATTTTTAATGGGATAATGACATTTAATGACCTCCTTAATTACTGTAGGATTATAAAATATGAAAACACATATTCTATTTATAGAGTGTGATAAATTGAATTTTATACCACTAAAAACTTATTTAAAAATTAATAAAACCATCCCCCACTCCAACCCCCTTGTCGCTTATCTCTCACACTCATCTTGCAATAAATATCAACCCCATGTCCTAGAATCCCCATCCTCTCCCATATCATCCTCTCCATCATATCAATGTCCCCCTTATCCTAGTGTGTCCCTTATCCATCCACCATCGTTCCGTAGTTGGTCTCCTCCCATCATCTGCTCTTCTCAACTGTGACCTGAATATGTTTTCATGAAATTTCAATTTTTTTATGATTTAAAGATGAATTTATTTCATAATTTATACCCTAGGTTATTTTAGAAAATAAGAAATAGTTATGTTCCACTGAGAGGGGGATGGGAGGGGGGATATGTGGTACCCTTTTTTGATGAATTTTATTGCCTTTTAAATTCAACTTCTTGAACTGTTTAATGTTATTTATCTAATCAATGATTTCTCATTGACTCACCTTCATGTATAGTAATAACGAAGAGAGACCAGCACACAATATTTACAAGGTTATTATAAATGGCCTACTCCTTTCCATGTGGGTTCGACACCCTAACATGGGTTCTTCATTATGAATCAAAATGAATTCAATTGGTTAGACACACCAGTTAAAATCCATAATTTGTTATACAACCCAATTTATCTTCTCCTATAATTGGTTAGACACCCCAATTAGAAATCTATAGTAGCTGGTTAGACACCACAAATATGAGCTTCCTCTTTTTTATTAATCCTGAGCTAGAAAGATCTTCTTAATAGATAGTATTACTCCATAAGAAAGTTGGATTCTCCTTCCCTGTGTACTTCCTCAAGAACTTTATCAATACTAGTCTCGATACTTCTTTATGATCTTTAATAGAAACCACTAAGGATTGTATTTATTATTCTCAAAAATCATCTTCTCTTTTTGATGCAAGAATGTATCAGGATATTAATTTTTTATCATACATAAAGGATAAAAGGTCTCAATATTTTCCCATTCTACTATTCATAACCTATATAAAATTATTTATCCACAACAAATAATAATTGTACATATGATAATATCTCATTATTACATGATTTAAAATCCCTAATTGTGTTCTAATTTTAAATCATCTATTTAAATGTATTAATAATAACACATTTATTATTATCATTTAAATATGAATACCTGTTGGAAATTTTCTATTAATATATTCCTTATATTAAATACCCTATAATTTTTAGGTATCTATCCATGCAGTTTGCACCTCATTTGAAGCCTCATGTTCCTTTTTTTGTTCATCTTTTTTGGTAAAACTTATCTTGTATCATATTTGTTTTTGAGTTTAATAAATCATGTATATGGGTGGTGTTCTTGACATTAATGTAGGTACAAACTGGATTGAATCATGTTAAATAATTACTTTCATATTTTTTTTTATTTCTTATATCATATATATTGAATTTTCTGTTTCCATTGGATTCAAATATTGTGAGAAAACACCTAATCAGGTCCTTTCAAGCCTGTGTTGACTATCACTTGCTAGAACACCTTACCATAACATATTAAATATTTTCCATTAAATATATATCACATATTAACACAAATTATACAATTAGTATACCTGAAACTCATATTTAATTCCATAAAACTCGGGTTTTCTCAATTCTTCATAGGAAATCATCAGTCTCATGAATACCCATGGATTCTCATTACATCATGAGGCCTCATCACTTTAACCTTATAGAATTGGGTTCTTTTTTTTCATGAGGTATAAGTGAATACCAATTTCTTCTCATAATAATGAGGAAACATTCATTTATTTATTTAATGAACATTCATGTAAGTGAAGTTGCATGAATATTGAATTTTTATCATTCCATTGTATTAGATCCGACTTTTGACTACATCTCTAAAATAATCTTCAACGTGAAGTGATGTGCTATAGTTATCTATGGATGATTAATGAATATCATATGAAATGTTTATTATGGACTCTACTACATCATAATAGGTCGAAATGGCCATCTAAAATGTGGAATAGGCCTTCGGTTAATTGTCCGTGGACAGATATGTTTACTATGGCTCATCAATGGTGAACATACCACATTAAAAAACCCTTAAAGGGGTTATAAGAATAAGGCACACACATTAATTGAGTAGACAGTATATATTTAAGAGATGAGATGAACCATGGAATATGCATACCTGTTTTAAAACTTAGGGAGAGTACCCCCCATTACCTGTGTCCCACATCCTTTTTACACTGAATTGGGTGCATACTTTTATTAAAACCCAATACAACATTTGATTGATATGGTATTGTAGTTAATCACTCACAACACCTTCACACAATCACCTCACTATCCCACAAGCCTACTCCCATGTGTACTCTCACTGATCTCTCTTACGAGCAGTCATGTGGCCAACCCACTGTCCTCCTTCAGTCCCTGTTGGCTCCATAATACTCACCTATCACTGCCTTATCGACTGGAGTTAGACCTTGATTCCCACCTATGTAGTGTATTTAATAAGGTCTCTTAAGTTGGTATAGGTAGATGGAAACTCTTTTAATAAAAGTAAAATAGATAATTAGTCAAAAGATCAATTCCATTCTAAAATGCTTAGGACTAAATCCAATCCATAATATAAATACTTCCAATTTCCCTTTTAATATTCCTATTACAAAATAATATTTTCATCGACTTCTTTAATTGTTATTGAAAATAAATATTTCATGCAAAAATAATTACCACCAAATATAAGACATAATCTCAATGATTATAATTTCACTTTTAGTATTCCTCATACAAAAATAAATTTTCATCAACTTCTTTAATTATTCATAAAAATAAATATTTTCATTGGAATCATCAAATAATATTCTTCATACTCTTTTTAATTATTTTGTAAACATTGTGAAAAATATTTAGAACATGTCTTTTAGAAAACCAAAATATTTCATGCTATGTATCTTATTAAATAAATTAAATTTATTTGATAACTTATATTACACACAACACCAAGATTTAATAAATAGTGATATAATATTAAATATTAACACATCTATTGAAGTAGTAATATTATTATTAGGGATAGTAATGTGACCATTATAATAATAAAATAACCTATGAAATTATAAAATAATTTGGCGTCTCATAAATGAAAATATAATATATTTATATCATTTAATATGTAAATAAATGTTTTAAAAATGATAAATTATGTATTGATATTTTTGTGAAACACAAATGTTAATTTAAAATTTTATAATTAATATAATGATTTAATAGAAAATTTATTTTCATAAAATATATTAACAAATTATTATTATTTTTTCTTATGATTATAAGGTGATTTTATTAGACCTTAATTAATTTTTCAATGTTTCATAAAATCTGTTATAATTTTAAAATATGTATTTTTTGAATAAATAAAAATTTTAAATAATTATTAAATTTATTATATTTAAAAAATTATTTTCATAAAGAGCACTTTTTTTAATTCACCATGTCAAAAAATAGTTAGGGTGATTTTTTGGGATTTTTCTAAAATAGTTGAATTTTTGGTGAATAGTGAAATATGATAATTTACTATATTAGCTAAATACATGAATTATTGAGTCATGGATGATGTATGGATATTTTAATCACCACTAATTAAAAATAACATGAACTAATTACTTTATTTATCCACAAAAATAATCACTATTGATAGTATTGAGCCAAAATAATAAACAAATGAATAAAATAATCACAAAACTCCAATCTCCTCCACTATAAATACAACCCATCACCACCCCTTCTCCTCACACATTATAAGATATTAATATTTCTCTATTTCATCCCAATACTCTTACCAAGTATCCCCTCACATATAAGATCCTTTTGTCTCAACAAAATACCAAATCCAATTTCCCTAAGGAGGTACTCATAGAGAAGAAATTTAAGAGGAACATCCTCTTTCATTTTTCATTTATTTTCTTTTCAATTTATTTTATTTTCATATCCTCTCCTCATATATCTCCATATAAGTGGAATTATAACTCCAATATCTTATATATACTTTAATTTTATTATTTTAATTTATGATCCATCATTAAACCTCTTCCCCTCTCCCTTTTATTCTAAAATTTAAAACATCGTCCATGAGGTGTTGATTCACCAACTTCATGGATGGGGTTTTTTAGTTTTCTAATAACACCTTAAAGGATGGTTATAAAACAAATTTAATGGATAAAAAATATTTTAAAATTTACATTACATCTTATTTAGTGTTCTGGATTACATATATATACATAATATTAATTAATAAAACAGAACTAGTTTATGATGATCGAGAAAATGCCAAAATAATCTTAACAGTTATCATTAACATTTTATCTAATGAATCATCCCTATATCTAAAAAAAGATATATAATAAAATTTAATATTATGTAAGTCTATTAATAACATATAATTTTAATTCTATAAAACTATTACCATTTTATGCGATCTTTCATACATGTATACAAGTGAACCAATAATGAAAACGAAGGAAACAAACACTCTTGAATGATAAAATTGAATATTATAACTCATCACAAAGTCCATAAATGAAATTAATAAAATTATAAAAAATCAAATAAATTTTAAATATATTATGAATTAAATTATTAATTAATCTAATTTCATTATCCAGGACATTAAGTGGAAGTGCAGAACACTTTTGGGCATAATTTAAGGGATTCTCTCCGAAACTCCACTTTTCCTTTGGGTTAAGCTTTATCTATATTTACCATAATGTAATTATTAATTATTCTTATGTACTCCTCATAAATTCTATTTTTATTCTCCAAAAATATTTATTTATCTCAGTTATTCTTTATTTTATAGGAAATACATGTTTTATAAGGCCCCCTTTTCAATTCCTTCCGATAATCAAGCCTGATTAAAGGGAACTTCCCAATATACTAACATTTTTCATGTACAATCCATAATATATTTTAAGCCAATTTTTTTTCTAGAAACACTTTATTTATCATGAAACACTACCTTTTTCCATTTATAGTTTTATACAAACAATTATGCCATTTTCCATTTTAAAGACTCATTTATATTTTCACTTAAATCACACTAAAGTAGATCATTTCTAATGTTTCTTAAAAACATTTTTAAATGTTTTCAATTGCACTAGACATCATTTGTCATGACATATGCCCATTATTTTAAAGACACATAATTTCCATGTAATTTTTTTTAAAAATATATGGGAATTTTACGAGTCTGCAAAAATTGATGGCGCGTTATTCTGAGGCCCGGAGTGCCAAGAATAAATTTATGAACTTTTCTTTGGGTACATTCAGTAAATGTGCGAGCGAGTTTTTCTAACTTTTGAACCGGTGATTGAAATTGAAATTCGAGGGAACCATTAAACTCATAGTGCCAGTATTTTTTTAATGAGACCTTCACCTCGACGATAGTTGCTCGAGGGTGAAAGCTAGTTTTTGGGTTTTTCGTGGAATTAATAAAATAAAATAAACTTCTTTTTATTTTATTTTGAGCTCCCAAGTAGATATTATAGGTAGGGACTATCAAAAATAAACCTCCCATGAGAGGTTATGATGGTGTGGACCACCCGAATTAACCTCCCATGAGAGGTTAAGGTGGTGGGGAACACCCAAGGTTAAAACCTCTTGAGCTCCCCACTTAATGGTACCACAACCCCCCATTAATTAATGGTTCCACCACCCCCCTTAATTAATGGTGAAAACCCTCCCCCTTTAATTAATTAATCCATCTCATTTAATTAAATGATACAATTTGAAATTTAAATCCAATAAACTAGAAAATAGATAATCTATTATTTGGAGGGGCTACCTATTAATTTGTTGGAAAAAGGTCAGAAAAGGAGGATTAGAGCTCTTGGGAGAAAAATCTCCAATGAAGAACACTTCCACTGGCGAAGAACGCTCCACCGATGAAGAACGTTGACCTAGACCTCTACTTTGACCTTATTCCTTGGGACTTCTTCCGATGTGGGACGTCCTCATCCGCGGCGAATCGACATCCATCTTTTCCCAACGGTTCGTCTTCTTCCCTGCGACTCCGTCGACGAACAACGAACAAGGTAGGGGTTTGATTCTATTTGTTTAACACCTCCCATGTTCTACCCTCTTTTTCCATTTCAGGGTTGGTAATAGAAATTAACTAGGGATTATGGGAATTTGATGTTTAAAATATCTTCCATACTTATTCTTTGCTTCGTTCTTGTGAACCATATGATACCACTCTAAACGCGGAGGGTGTGGGCCAAACTAACATGGACCAACCTCTCTGCCATTCTTTTTTGTGGTGTTCCTCATGTTGAAAGAAGGCGATAGAGACGATGAAGGCAACGACGCCGCCAATCACGGACACCACGACCCGCGCCACCCCCGCAACATTTCGACCATCGGCCGCACCTCCCTCGCTGGTCGCGTAGTCCCCGTCGGCTGCACCGCCCTCACCGGCCGCACCTCCCTCGCCAATCGCGCCCTCGTTCCCTAGCTGCGCTGCACCCTGGCCGAGCTGCACTGCTGGCCACGTTGCCCTCACTAGCCACGCCACCCTCACCGGCCGCCCCCGTGCGTCGGCCGAACATGCTATGCCTCGTGACGCCCCGGCCGAACCGGCTCATGCCCTCATGGCGCCCCGGCTGAACCGGCTCGTGCCCTCACGACGCCCTGGCCAAACCGGTCCGTGGCCTCATGGCAACCCGGCCGAACCGGCCCCTCATGGTTCCCTTTCAGGCCGAGCCACCCAGGGACATGCCAAGCTACCCCGTGCCCTTGCGGCTCTCAGCACCGCCCTCTCGGCCTGTTGGGCCGGGCCTAGCGGGCCGGGTAGAACCTAACATGCCGACCCACCCAATGGGCCATACGGGACCCAACGAGTCAGTCTGGGTTTCCCGAACTAGGCTAGCCCAGGCCGGGTCAGACCAAGTCAGTCCGACCGGGTCAGACTGGACCCGAGCCCACTAGGACCCTTTACTTTCTTTTGGCCATATCATTGAGACCAAACGTCCGTTTAATGAACCGTCAGCGGTTCTTGTAATCTTGGAGCGTGGCGGTCCCTTTGATTATACCCCACTAGAGTTTGTGGTATAGTTTAGAAATGGTCAGGTTGGATCGTGCACGAATCCAACCGGGCCCCTGGGACTAAATGGCTAATAAACTCACAGACTGGGCATCCGATTGACGTTCCATCAGTTGCGTTGAGACCCCTATGACATGGAAGACCTTTGGGATACTTATTTGTGGGACTTCTTGGAAGTTGTAGCATCAACCAGTAGCTTGTGGAGTGGATCTTCCAAAGACAAGTGAGAATTTGTACGGGAACCTAGTAGCTGGATGAGACTTGACGACTGCTGACCGACTGACTCGGAGTGACTCGACTAGCCCAGTGGGGAGAGCCTGGTTGTGGCAGTAGACCCACGGTGGAAGAGCGCTCTTGGTGACACGACAGACCCACGGTACCCGACAGGAGGGGTACCTCTGCAGGCTATGAGGGGGAGTGCCTGGTTGTGGCGGCAAACCCACGGTGGGGAGCGCCTCTTTGTGATGAAGCAGACCCACGATACTTGACAGGAAAAGTACCTCAGTAGTCCAAGGTTAGTGGGAAGCACCTCTGTGTGACCAGAAGGCCCACTGTACTCGATAGAGGAGGAGTTCTCTAGAATTTGATGGTTCAAAATGTTTCTACCCCTAGAATAAATCATTGTTGAGCTGAGTGAGTAACTTTTGTGTTTTCTCATGATTGAGATGGATTACATGATAACTTAGGTATATGTATGGGCATACACCTAAGTGGGGTTATTTGTTGATTTCATAATTTGTGGTTTATCCTTATTCAATTTTGTGAGACCTTGAGGGTCTCGGGGTCCCTACTGAGTATCGTTATACTCACCTTTTAATAGGCTATGCCTGCACCTCGTTGTGTTGGATGCAGACGACAGACAACGCTGATTGAGGCTGAGAGTACCAGGACTGGACAGTTCCCAGAGGTGGACCATATGACTTGATGTTACACAGAGGATATGGATGGACGAGGAGTTTTGAGGATGTGATATGTACCTACCATTCAGGTAGGAACCCAAAGTAAGACCTAATAATTGTTTTTCCTTTTTCCTCAGTTGTACTTGTTTTTCAGTTTTACTTGTACTCTCCAGTTGAGCTTGTATTCTGGCCCCTTTTACTTACTGTACTCACTTGTTGGTTATACAGATTACTCATTTTCGTATCTTGATATGTGTGTTTACAGGTTATAAAGGAAACACCTTCCCAGTTTTAGGTAAATACACCTTTGGTGCTAGTCGCCAGCCCTGGCCTATGGAAGGCGGGCTTGGGGTAGTAATGGTACGAGCCCTGGGGGACGGGTTGTGACAAACTGGTATCAGAGGAGTCAGTTCTACGACAGAACATAGTACTTTTATCTTTTCTATGATGCAATAGTGTTAAGTACAGTGTGTGTGGTTTTCAGTTCAGGGAGTCCAGTGTTGGTGCAGCGGCCGACGTATCCATACACCAGGACCCTGACTTCTGATTTCTGACTCAGTTCACCAAAACACTGATTGCGTGTGTATTTTCAAATGTTTTCTTTAAGTCATAACAAAGAGGTCAGCTCACCAAGTATAACTTTTGACCGTGTCGCACATGTTCCTTTTCAGGATGCCTCCACGTAGACAACCAATTAGAGTTCCGAGAGTTGTTCGCACTGATAGTCCACCGAGCGATGAGGCTTCGGTATAGGGACCTCTTCCAGTAGAGGAACCAATGGAGGCACCAGCGGTACCACTAACCATTGGGCCACCGATGCCACCATCCCCAGCAGTAGATGGTGAACGTCGCTTGAGCATGTTGCATGAGTTCCAGTGCCAGAGGCCACCTAGGTTCAGGGGAGAGACGGACCCACAGGTAGCTAAGGATTGGTTGTAGGCCGTGGTAAGAGTTTTCTGACTAGTAGGGACACCAGCAGAACTCCTGGAAATTCTTGCTACCAGCCTTCTACAAGAAGCAATAGGCAAATGGTGGAGCTTGATTCTCCAGGTCCATGAAGAGATGACGCTTCTCTGGGCAGACTTTGAGAGCCTATTTCGGGCAGAGTTTTTTCCAGCAACTCTTCACGTAGTATGAATTCAAGAGCTACTTCATCTGATGTAGGGATGCATGACTATAGATATGTAATCAGTGAGGTTCATAGACATCTAACATTACTCCACCAATATGGTGCGAGACCCATTCTTCAGGGCCCATACCTTTGAGCAGGGACTCAGGCAGGAGATCAGGGCTTCAGTGATCTCACTCAGCATCCCGACGCAGGTGGGGGTGTTAGAGAGAGCCCTCCTAGTGAAGAGTTTCCTTGATGAATAGTCTCAAGCAGCGAGATACTCCACTAGTCCACATGTAGCAGAGTCTTCTACAGCTGGAAGCAGACAGATTTCACAGAGGTCTAAGAGGACCAGACCTACAGGTGGACAAACACATGATTCAGAGTCGGTTGTGTGGGGAAAATGAGATAGATCTAGACATGCCAGGAGCAGCTAGTGTTACACATGCGGCGGGTAGGGTCACATGGCTCATAACTGTCTGACCCGCTGTACGGACATTCAACAGATGGTCAAAAGACCTCCCAAGCAGAGACAAATATTTGATCGAGGTAGTCTGATGGGAGTAGGAAGAAATGACAGAGGAGCTAGTCATACAGCTTGTTGTGGGAGACAATTCGAGATATTAACGCCACCACCACCAGGATGTCCACCCCGACCACAAGGAGTAGGTGGGCAGGGGAGATCTCAGCTCCAAGAAGCTGAGGATTACGATCATGACACTCCGGAGATTATTCTAGGTACAATCTGTGTCTACTCCACCTTAACTGCAATTCTTATAGACACAGGTGCCAGTCATTCTTTCATTTCCACTACCCTTGTTCGGAGCTCGGAGATTCCGACGGAGCCGTTGGATCGATCCTTATGGTTAGATATGCCTACGGGAGCATATTTGATGATTATGCACTGGTTCCGGTAGTGTGATATTACTCTAGTAGGTGAGACCTTCGACTGGGATCTCATAGTAGTAGCATCGAGGCCTTACGACATCAGCTTGGGTATGGACATGTTATCTACATTCCATGTTCAGATTGACTGTATTAGGAGCAAAGTGCGATGTGTCTACATGGATGGGACCAGGTTTACCTTCACTGGTAAGAAGGGAGCCTTTGCAATGCAAGATTGACTTACCCAGAGGAGGGTATAGCCGATAACTCATAAGTTGGCTAGCCTTACCCTCAGAGCTATTGATGTGGAGAGTTTGCGCTATCCTGTAGTGTTGGACTAGTACGCAGATGTCTTCCTTGATAATGTTATGTGTTTGCCTCCATGCAGAGAGGTGGACTTTTACATTGACTCGTACCCTGGGATGTCACCGATATCTACACCAGCATATCGGATGGCTCCCGCTGAGCTTCATGAGCTGTGGGTATAGCTGGAGGACTTGCAGGGGAAGAGATCCATCTGGCATAGTGTTTCACCTGGGGCAGCCCCAATTCAGTTAGCCAAGAAGGTGGATGGGAGCTTGAGGATTTGTATTGACTATCGGTGCCTTAACCAGATGACCATGAAGAACAAGTACCCACTCCCAAGGATTGACGACCTCTTTGATCAGCTGAAGGGATCACAATGGTTCTCGAAGATAGACCTCAAATCAGGTTATCACCAGCACAGATTGCGATATGAGAATGTGAAGAAGAAAGATTTCAGGTGGTGGTATGGGAACTAAGAGGTCTTTTTTATGATATTATTCATGACCAATGCTCCGGAAGTGTTCATGGGACTCATGAAAAAGATCTTTCAGCCGTACCTTTATCGCTTCATAGTAGACTTCATCGACGACATTATGATCTACTCGACTTCTGAGGAGGAGAATTCCTATCATTTGCGGGTAGTACTGGACACACTCTGAGAGCACTAGCTTTATGATAAGCTCTTAAAGTGCCAGTTTTTGATCCAAGAGGTTTAATTTCTGGGACATGTCATCTCGGAAGCTGGAGTTGTAGTGTATCCAGCAAAGATTGAGGTGGTACTTTCTTGAGAGCCACCCAGGAGTGTGACGGAGGTACGGAGTTTCCTGGGTTTGGCTGGATACTACCAGTCGTGCCATATTTCTCTAGAGTTCAGTACCAATTTCAACATTGAAAAAGAAGGGGCAACCCTTCGTGTGGTCGGAGAGATGCCAGCAGAGATTTAAGGATCTGAGGCAAAGGCTGACTAGTGCCCCCATCTTAAGGATTCCAGAGGAGGGCGTAGGGTATGTAGTCTAGGGCGACACATCAGGGAACAGACTCAGATGTGTCTTGATGTAGGAACATGCAGTGATCACATATGGTTCTCAGAATATGAGATAACATGAGCAGACCTATGCTACCAATGACCTAGAGTTATCAGGAGTGGTCTTCGCCTTGAATATGTGGCGACACTATCTGATGGGAAAATGTTTTACAGTGTACTCTGATCACAAGATTTTCAGGTATATCTTCTCTCATAAAGACCTGAACCTGAGACAATGATGTTGGCTTGAGTTCCTCTAGGAATATGACTTCGAGATAGTCTATACTCCTGGGTAGGGGAATTTTGTAGAAGATGCACTTAGTAGGAGATATGGTATACAACTTCTAGGTGAGGGGACAGAGCAACTGGATTATTTATAGATATCCGTTGTGGATAGATATGGATAAACCTTTCTATAGTCTCTTATAGTCACCCCCACTTCTTCAGCCAGTCAGGGAGTCGCAGTGTGGGGACGCTGACTGTGAGGCTCTACATGCTTAGATATCCACATGGAAGTCACCTGATATATTTTCTGAAAGGTGGGGAGCACGTCATCCTCTTCAGAGGATGTACCATGGTACTAGTGTCAATTCAAGGGGAATTATTGAGGGAGTTCCACAATTCCCCTCTAGATATACATCCAGGAGTGGAGAAGATGTATCAGGACCTCCGACAATAGCACTGGTGGCCGGGAATGAAGAAAGCATTTGTAGAGTTTGTCTTTCGGTGCCTCACTTGTCAGCAAGTGAAGGCAGAGCATCAGGTACCAGCTAGCTTGGTTCAGCCTTTAGAGGTTCAAGAGTGGAAGTGGGATGGGATATCCATGGATTTCGTGATAGGGATTCCACAAACATCCATGAGTCATGATTCAATTTGGGTGATCGTCAACCGACTCACCATGTTGTCCCACTTCCTACCGATCAGAGAGTAGAGTTTTGTACAGATCTTGAGATGCCTCTATGTGCAGGAGATTCTGCAGTTACATGGTATACCCTTAATGATTGTTTCCCATCATTACACATGATTTACTTTCTGACTATAGAAGGGGTTGTAGGAGGCTTTCAGGATGCAACTTTATTTGAGCACTGCCTTCCATCCTCAGACAGATGGTCAGACTAAGAAGACCATTCAGACCCTTGAGGACATGCTAGGTACTTGTGTCCTCGAATTTGGTCACAACTAGTAGGATCACTTACCTTTGGTGGAGTTTGTATACAATAACAGCTATCACTCCACCATTGGGATGACACCTTTAGAGGCATTGTACAGGAGACCTTGAAGACCACCTTTGTGCTGGACTGACCCAGGGGAGTCAACACTCGTGGGACCAGAGATGGTACAGGCTACCCCAGAGAAGGTACAGATCATCCAGAAGTGGATGAAGACTGCACAGAGTAGGAAGAAGTCATATGATGATAGGAGACAGAGACCTATGGATTTTAAGGATGGAGACCATGTCTTTCTACATGTCTCACCTCGATGAGGTTTGCAGAGATTTGTCCGAGATGAAAAGTTATCTCCGAAGTTCATCGGACCTTTTTAGGTCCTCAAAAGAGTTGGAAAGGTGGCTTACTACTTAGCTCTTCCACCTCATTTGCAATGGGTGCATGAAGTATTCCACGTATCCCATCTGAGGAGATACGTGCATGGCCATTCTCACATCATCGACCATGGAAAGCTGGACGTCGACAATGGGGTGACTTTTATAGAGGTTCCAGTGGAGATTGAGGATTGACAGAACTTGTTATTTTGTGGGTGGTCGATACCTCTGGTGCGCGTTCGCTGGCAGCATGAGAACCTCTAGGAGAGCACATGAGAGCAGGAGGCTCACATGCGTTCTCAGTACCCCCACTTGTTTACCTAGTTTGAGTTGTGGATTATGGGGACGTAGAGCCCTGAGGTGGGGAGAATGTGAAGACCTGGAATTTCCATGTAATTTTTTTAAAAATATATGGGAATTTTATGATTCTGCGAAAATTGATGGTGTGTGATTATGAGGCCCAGAGTGCCCAGAATGAATTTATGAACTGTTCTTCAGGTACGTTCAGTAAACGTGTGAGCGGGTTTTCCTAACTTTTGAACCAGTGCTCGGAATTGAAATCCAAGGGCACCGTTGAACTCACAATGCTGATATTAGCTTAAGGAGACTGTCACCTCGACAACAGTTAGTCGATGGTGAATGTTAGTTTTTGGTTTTTTCATGGAATTAATAAAATAAAATATATTTTTTTTATTTTGAGCTCCCATGTGGATATTCCAGGTGGGGTCCACCAGACATAAACCTCCAATGAGAGGTTATGATCGTGGGGACTACCTGAATTAACCTCCCAAGAGAGGTTAAGGTGGTGGGGACCACCCGAGGTTAAAACCTCTTGAACTCCCCACTTAATGGTGCCACCCCCCCTTAATTAACAGTGCCACCACCTCCTTAATTAATAGTGGAAACCCCCCACCTTTAATTAATTAATCCATATCATTTAATTAAATTCTATAATTTGAATTTTAAACCCAACAAACAAAATAATAGATAATCTATTATTTGGAGGGGCTACCTATTCATTTGTTGGAAAAAGGTTGGAAAAGGAGGATTAGAGCTCTTGGGAGAAAACTCTCCAATGAAGAACACTTCCTCCATGAAGGACGCTCCCACCGGTGAAGAACGCTCCACCGACGAAGAACGTCGACCTCGACCTCGAATTCGACCTTCTTCCTCAGGAATCCTTCCAATGTGGGATGTCCTCATCTGTGTTGAATCGATGTCCGTCTTTTCCCAATGTTTCATCTTCTTCCTCGCGACTCCGTCGATGAACAACGAACAAGTTAGGGGTTTGATGCTATATGTTTAACACCTCCCATTTTCTCACATATTTTTTTCCTTTGCAGGGCTGGGAATAGAAATTAACGAGGGATTATGGGAATTTGATGTTTAAAATATCTTCCATGATAGTTCTTTGCTTCTTTCTTATGAACCATATGCTACCACTCTAAAGGCGAAGGGTGCAAGCCAAACTAACATGGCCCGACCCCTCCGCTGTTCTTCTTTGTGGTGTTCCTCGTGATGAAATAAGGCGATAGAGACGAAGAAGGAAACAAAGCCACCCCCGTGGCCACCATGACCTAGGTCTCCCTCGTGACGTTCTGACCGCTGGCCGCGCCGCCCTCGCTAGCCACACTGCCTTGGATGGTCGCACCCCGGTCGTGCCGCCCCCCAGCCATGCCACCCTTGCCTGCCGTGCCGCCCTCGCCTGCTGCGCCTCCGTGTCCCGGCCACACCGCACCTCGGTCTATCCTCCCTCACTGGATGTGCCGCACCGCCAGCCACACTGGCCTCACTGGTTGTGCCGCCCTTGCCGACCACGCCCCGGTAGCGCCGCCCCCAGCCGAACCGGCCCATGCCCTCACGACGCCTCGGCCGAACAGGCCCCTCGCGGCGCCCTTCTGGGCCGAGCCGCCTCAGGCCGGGCTAAGCTACCCCGCGCCCTTATAGCTCTCCATGCCGCCCTCATGGCATTTTGGGCCATGCCCAGTGGTCCGGGCCAAATCCAAAAGGCTAGCCCGCCGAACGGGCCAGGATGGGTCAGACCGGGTCAGTCCGACCGGGTCGGACTGGACCCAGGCCCACTATGACCCTTTACTTTCTTTTGGCCATATCTTTGGCACTGGATATCCGTTTGATGATCCGTTAGGGGAACTAGTAATCTTGGAGCGTGGCTGTCCCTTTGAGTATACCCCACTAGATTTTGGGGTATAGTTCAGATATGGTTAGTTTGGATCGTGCACGAATCCAACCGGGCCCCCAGGACTAAATGACTAATAAACTCACAGACCAGGCATCCGATTGATGTGCCGTCAGTTGTGTTGAGAACCCTATGACGTGGAATACCTTTGAGATACTTCTTTTTGGGACTTAGTGGAAGTTAGATCATCGAACAATATCTTGTGGAGAAGATCTTCCGGAGACGAGCGATCATTTGTGCAGGAACCTAGTAGCTGACTGAGACTTGACGACTGCTGACCGATTGAATCAGAGTGACTCGACTGGCCCAATGGGGAGTGCCTGGTTGTGGCAGAAGACCCATGGTGGGGGAGAACACTTGGTGACACAACATACCCACGGTACGCTACAGGAGGGGTATATCTGCAGGCTATGAGGGGGAGCGCCAAGTTGTGGCGGCAGACCCACGGTGGGGGGTGCCTCTGTGTGACGGAGCAGACCCATGGTACTCGACAGGAGGAGTACCTCAGCAATCCAAGGTTATTGGGAAGCACCTCTGTGAGACGTGGCAGACCCACTATACTCAATAGAGAAGGAGTTCTCCAATAGCCTAGGGTTTGAAATGTTTCTACCCTTAGAATAAATCATGTTTGAGCTGAGTCATCAACTTTTGTGTTTTCCTCATGATTAAGATGGATTACTTGATAACTTAGGTATATGTTTGAGCATATACCTAAGTGGGGTTATCTGGTGATTTCATACTTTGAGTTTTATCTTTGTTGGATTTTTTGAGACCTTGAGGGTCTTAGGATCCCTAGTGAGTATCGCTATACTCACCCTTGAATGGGCTATGCCCGCACCTCATTGTGTTGGATGCAGACGATAGACAACACTGACTGAGGCTGAGAGTACTAGAACTGGACAGTATATGGAGGTGGACCATACGGCTTGACGGTACAAGGAGGAGACGTACGGACAAGGAGTGCTGAGGAGGTGATCTATACCTACCCTTCAGGTAGGAACCCATAGGACAACCCATTATCTTTTCTTCCTTTTTCATTAGTTGTACTTATTTTTCAATTTTACTTGTAGTTTCCCGTTGGGATTTTATTCTGGACCCTTTTTACATATTGTACTCACTTGTTGGTTATACAGATTACTCATTTTCATATCTTACTGTGTGTGTTTATAGGTTATAAAGGAAATGCCTTCGCAGTTTTAGGGAAATACGCCTTTGGTGATAGTCGCCAGCCCCTAGCCTATGGAAGGTGGGCTTGTGGTAGTCACTTCACGGGCCCCGGGGGACGGGTCATGACAATTATACATTATTAATATATATTTATGATTTAAATACATTCTTTTATGGACACCATTATGATATTAACTTTGGTTATGCCTTATTCACCACTTATTCCTTATGTGTGGTGTATTTATACTTCCCTTTTATTTATGATCACCATTCATTAAAGATTTTATTAAACATACATTTTCCTTGTATCATGGATATGATTATTGTCTTATACATATAAAAATTTTAAATACAATGTATTCTTTGAATTTTTTTTAATTGGGGAAATTTTGATAAATTTGTATTTTCTACTCAATAAGAATATTTTGATAAGTTATTTTATTAATGAATTGAATATAATTATGAAGAATGATTTGGAATTTACATGATGAGTGGGGCCCAATTATAGATATCCCTTCAATTCATCGATAGGTCTCATGAGATAAAAAAGTTGGCACCAAACCCTTCGTGGTTATTTCCAAGAAGAATCAGATGGGTTTCTACCCACAGACTTAACCAGTATTAACAGTATAATGGTTCATGTTCTAGATAGATGAAGTCTAATTATAAATCATTTTCTTCATTCAATATTTAGTTATTACATTCCATTTAATTTTTACTATGAAAAAAATCTATGGATGCATTTTCATTCTTAGTTTATTGATGACATGTTTTTTGAGTTATTTTCCATGCCATAATGATTACACCTTACTAATCATGCTTCATACATGTTTCTTCTATATGTATGCCTTAATTAGAATTCAAGATAACCCTTTTATTTGTTTTCATTCCCCAGGTTGTGAATATGAAAACTTTGAATAAGTGTCAAGTAAATAGTTTATTTTACTTTTTTATATTATATTTTTAATTAACAATTTAATAAGGGAACCATGTATGTATCTTGTTCTTCAAGACTACTAAATTGAATGATCCTTGGTGATGTGATATCTTATATATATTCCATTGTAATAAAATAACCATTGACTCTAGGCTACTAGGGTTAGGGTTTTTATAGTTAGTATCAGATAAAGTTTAGTATAAACCTTGGGAACTAGATGTTAAGTAAACATGAGAATTATAATTATTCCTAATAATTAATTTTTACTCAATACTCATGATTATTATGAGATAACATAGTGTGTTCCATTATTTAGTGATGGAGCCTGATGGAATAAAGGGAATCAATACCTGTAGATAATGTAGGTATTTCCCTACAGAGAAAGTCAACAAAATTAGTGTTGGTGTTGAGAAGATCATGACTATATTAGGATAACTTACTCAGGTTATGATGAATAACCATACTAAACCTATGTTGGATAGTTTTTGTCTTACAAAATCACCTATATTTTAGTGGGACTACTAATCCTGTGGTAGATGAGTAATGGATAAACTCCCCCAAAAATATATTTCTGGCAATGGGATGCAATGAAGATGAAAAGGTAGCACTAGCGATATATTGCCTCAAGGGTGATGCTGATCAATGGTGATATTTGATCCACAATAGTAAGGAGTATTGTGAAATAAAATACATGTAATAAAGAAATTTTAAAGAAACATTATTTAAAAAATACTTCCCTCATGACCAATAAACTGAAATGAAGATAAAACTCCTTAGCTTAAAGCAAATGGAATAAGAGAGTGTTATAGAGTACGAGGCCACCTTTACAAGAGTATAAAGGTATGTTATAGATTATATATGTGATTCAGAATACAAGATTTATAAATACTTCAAAAGTATTAATCCAAGTATCCAAAGGGCATTGGCTTCCCAAACATTTTCAGCATATGATGAAATAGTATTAAGTGCCATCGAAATAGAGAAGGAATTTATTAGATCCTATATGTTGAAGGGAAATCAAGATAAGAAGAGGGATTATTATAACCATGAAAAAGTTAAATCATCAAACAATAATAGGGGAACAAAAAAATTCTCATTATATGAAAATTATGGGAAGAATCATCTTAGAAAATGATTTAAACACATGGGAGTTTGTTATCAGTTCATAGAAAAGGGTCATCGAGCTAATGAATTCAAGGAGAAGAAAAAAATCAACTATGTTAAATGCTTTAACTACAGTGAAATGGGGAATTATTTAAATCAATGTCCCAAGAATCAAGGGAATCTACCATAGAAGAGGCCAAGGGGAGATGGCCAAGATTACGCGATCAAAACAATTGTAGTATAAGCACCCAATGATGTTGTGGTAGGTTCAATAATCCTATATTCAAATTAATCCAATGATTTATTTGATTCTATATCATAAAAATCATTTATATCTACCCAATTTACAAGAAAAATAGATATTAACCTTTCGATTTAATAACAGAATTGTCAGTAAAAACTCCTAAGGAAATTCTTATTGTAACAAGAATGTGCATGGTAGTTCCCATTATGGAATATAAACATGATTTATTTCTAACCTTATCATCATTACTATGGTTGAATTTTATAAAATCCTTATCATGGACTATATTTAAAAATATAATGAAAAAATTTATTGCAAGAAGATAAAAATTACAATTTGCGAGAAAGATGTTGAATCCCTTATCTTTAGAGTAGAAACTTCATTATCTGATTCTTATCTAGATCCACTCCAAATAGCTCTATTGAATGAAATTATTGGGGAGGATGAGGAAAAAATATCTAAGGAAGAGGAAAGTAATATTCAAATTATGTATGTGCCAATTGTATGGGAATACGTTGATGTATTTCCTAAGGAGTTACCTGGGAACCCCCCATAGCGTGAATTTGAGTTTACCATGGATCTAATCCCTGATAAAATACCAATATAAATTACTACTTATAGAGTGACCACTTTAGAAATAGTGGAGATGAAGAAGAAACTAGATGAATTGAGTAATACAGGATTTATTCACCCTAGTGTCTCCATGGGGAGACTATGCTCTCTTTGATAAGAAGAAAGATGGATCCTTGAGAATGTGCATTGACTATAGGGAAATTGATTCTAATACAATAAAGTACAAGAATAATCTACGTAAAATTGATTATTTATTTGATCAACTTCACAAAGATCAATTTTTTTTGAAGATTAACCGTCCTTCAGGGTATCATTAATTCCGAGTAATGAAATAAGATATTCTAAAGACAACTTTTCAGATAAGGTACGGACATTATGAATTTATAGTAATTCCATTTTTATTGAGTAATGCACCCTATTTTTTTATGGATATAACAAATAGATTATTCAAGGAATATCTTGATGATTTTTTAGTACTCATTGATGATATTATTATGTATTCTAAAAGATATGAATACCAAAAGAATCACTTGCAGATTATTTTTAAGACCCTCAAAAGGAAAGAGTTATATGGTGAAATTTTCAAGTGTGAATTCTGGATTTAGGAAATTAATATTAATGGAAATATTGTCTCTAAGGATGGAATCTTAGTTGATCCCATAAAGAACAAATGAAATCCAAGAATGGACTACACCAATGAACAAAATCGAGGTACATATTTTTATTGGTTTAACTAGTTACTATCAACATTTAATTCATAATTTTTCCCAATTGGATAACCCATTAACTAATATAACACGTAAAGGGGTTAAGTTTTTATATAGAAAATAATGTGTAGAATGTTTTGAAGAATTGGAGAGATGATTATTCAATGCTATGATTTTGACTCAACCATCATTAAATGATGGGTTTGTGATATGCAGTGATGGATTGAAGAAACGAATGAGTTTTGTCTTTATGAAAAATGATAATGTTATTTTATATGCATTAATCTAGTTGATGACTCATGAAAAAAATTATCCAACTCATGATCTTGAGTTAGAAGTTGTAAAATTTTATCTGAATATATAGAGACACTATCTATATGGTGAAATATATGAGATATATATGGATCACAAGAGTTTGAAATAAATATTTACATATAAAGAACTCAACATGGGTAAAAGGCATTTTATTGAGTTACTCAATTATTATGATTTCTCAATAAACTACCACCCAATAATAGAAGATAAGGTAGGAGATTTATTAAGAAGGAAATATCATATACTTTTGAACCGAATGAGGATTGAGTAAGATCATATATTAATGGATTTAGTAAATATGGATATGGAAATTGTTGAGGAAGGTGAAACACCACTACCTTTTCAAATTACATGTAAACCATATTTACTGGAGAATATAAAAATATTTCAATTTTATGATATTATTTTTAAAAATAAAAATAAAGCTGTTAAAGATAGAAGATTTGCAGTCTTCATATATGAAGATGAAATTATGAAATTTGGAAAATGGTTATGTGTTCCATCAATACCTATGCTAAAAAGGGAACTATTAATGATGATAATAGATCAAATTTCTCTATACACCATGGTAGTACCATGATGTATAGAGATATAAAGGATCATTTTTAGTGGGACAACATGAAGTGGGAAATTGCTGACTATGTGTCAATATGTTTAGTTTTCCAAAAAGTGAATGCTAAGAGATTGCATCATAGAGGAGTTAGGTAACCTCTAGATATTAATATGTGGAATTGGGATGAAATTTCTATTGAATTCATCACTGGATTACCAAAGATACCCATAAATAATGATACGATTTAAGTTATTGTTGACCGCCTTACAAAATCATCACATTTTCTATCTATAAGAGAAGATTTACCTCTTGATATATTATAAAGACTCTATATTAATGAATTTTTAAGACTTCATGGAGAAAATATATTGATTGTGTCTAATAGAGATCCATTTTTTACATAAAAATTCTAAAATATTCTTCAAAAGGATTTGGATACTGAGCTTCATTTGAGTACTGTTTATCACCCTCAAACCAATAGACAGTCTGAAAGGACTATTCAAACATTATAAGATATGTTGAGATCATGCTCACTTAAATTTCAAGGTATGTGGGATTAGTATTCACCTTTGGTGGAATTTTCAAACAATAATAGTTTCTACTATAGTATTCAAATGGTTTAATATAAAGCATTATATATAAAGAGATGTCTTACTCTAACCTATTGGGATGAAGTTAGTGGGTGGAAACTTATTGGACCTGGACTTATTGATGAGACAATGAAAAAGGTAAATACTATCTAAGATCATATTAAATCCTCTCAAAGTAGGAAAAAGATTTATACAGACATCTGGAGAAAGTATTTTGAATTTCAAGTGGGAGATCATGTATTTTTAAAAGTATTAACATGGAAGGGTGTGATAAGGTTTGGTAAGAAAGGTAAATTGAGCCCCAGGTATATCAGACCATTTGAAATTTTGGGAAGAATTGGTCCTTTATCTTACTTATCAGCAATGTATCATGTATAACCAAAGTTCATGATGTGTTTCACATATCATTGTTAAATAAGTACATTCCAGACCCAACACATGTACTCACCTATAAAGAAACAGAATTAGAACCTAATTTGTCTTACTGCGAAGAGCCTATCAAGATCTTGAAAGTAGAGATACATTATTTAAAAATTAGATGACTCAACTAGTAAAAGATATTTGGGGAAACCATAAAACAGAATACGTAATGTGTGAACCATAGGATGTTATGAAGAAAAACCAACCTCATCTATTTAGAAGGCAATATTCATGAAAATTTTTGAAGAATAAATTTATGAAATAGGGAAGAATATAAAAAATGAATATTACATGGTAGGTATATTTTTAAATAAATTAAATTCATTTGATATCTTATTTTACACACACCACTGAGCTTAAAAAAATAACGATATACTATTTAATATTAACATAACCGTTCAAATAGTAATATAACCCTTAGGAATAGTAATGTGAATGTTAGGAATATTAATGTGACCATTAGAATAATAAACTCACCTATGAATTTATAAATAAAATTTAGGTGTCTCATAAATGAAAATATATTATATTTATACCATGGAAGATATAAACAAATGTTTAAAAAATGATAAATTATGTATTGGTATTTTTGTTAAACTGAAATGTTTATTGAAAATTTTATAATTAATATAATTATTTAAAAGAAAATTTATTTTTATAAAATATATTCATAAATTAATATTTTTTTTACTTGTAATTATAAGGTGATTTTATGTGACCATAATTAATTTTTTAATGTGTCATAAAATCAGTTATAATTTTAAAATCCACATTTTTTGAATAAATGATGAATTTAATTAAAAATAAAAATTACCATGTATAGAAAATTAATTTAATAAAACTAATTCCAATTTTTAATTCTACATGTAAAAATATAGTTAGGGTGATTTTTTTTGATTTTTCTAAAATAATTGATTTTTTTGTTGAATAGTAAAATATAGTAATTTTTGGTATTAGCTAAATACATGAATTATTGAGTCATAGATGATGTATGGAATATTTTAACACCAATAATTCTAACTAGATTTTACTAGTTACAATATTTAGTCACAAGAATCACCACTATTGATATTCTTTATCCAAAATAATAAACAAATGAATAAAATAATCAAAAAACATGCCTCTCTTCCGACTATAAATACCAACCCTAACCATCTCTTCTCATCACACCTTATAAGATTTAATATTTTCCCATTTCTATCAAATAATATTATTAAGTCTCTCCCCCATGTCTATGAACCTTTTTTCTCAACAAAATAACAAATCCAATTTCCCTAAGGAGGTTTTCAAGGAGAAAAAATTCAAGAGGTAAAATATTCTTTCATTTTCCTTTATTTTATTTTCTATTTAATTTCTTTTATTATCCTCTCATAACCTACCATAATCCAAGTGGCATGATAACTATATTATATTATATATACTATAATATTAATGTGTTCATTGAAAATCCATCATCAAACCCCTTATCCTCTCCCTTTTATTCTAAAAATGAAAACTTCAATTGTGAGGTGTCGATTCACCACCTTTGTCGATGATGATTTTTTATTTTCTAATACCACCTTCAAGTCTGGTAATAAAACTATTATAATGGTTAAAACATATTTTAAAATTTATATTACAACTTATTAAGTTTTTTGGAACTATTATTATACATAATATTAATTAATAAATAAATCTATTTCATGATGATCGAAAAAATTCCAAAATAATATAAAAAGTTATCATTAACATTTTTTGTAATGAATAATAATAATATAAGGAAAAAAGATATATAAGAACATTTAATCTTATGTAAGTTAATTAATGACTTATAATTTCAATTCTGGATAACTATTACCATTTTATGTTATCTTTCATATGTGTATACAAGTGAACCAATCATGAAATCCAAGGAAACAAACACTCCCGAACGATGAAATTGAATATTATAACCCATCAAAATGGCCATAAATGAACTTAATAAAATTATATTAAATAAAATAAATGTTGAATAGGTTATGAATTAAATTATTAATGAATCTAATTTCATTATCTTGGACATTAAGTGTAAGTGCAGAACACTTTTGGATATAAGGTAAGGGATTCTCTCCGAACCCCCATTTTTCCATCAGGTTACACTTTATCTCACTTTAACCCAATTAAATTCTTAATTATTCTTATATAATAATATTAAATTCTATTTTTATTTTTTAAACATATTTATCTAACTCAGTTCTTCTTTTCTTGATGGGAAATATATGTTTTATGAGGTCCCCTTTTCAATCCCTCCCGATAAGAAAGATTGATTAAAGGGAACTTCCCAATTTCTTACCCATTTTCATGTACACTCCATAATATATTTTAAGAAACCAATATTTTTATAAAAACACTATTTTTATCATGAAAAACTAACTTTATTCATTTCTAGTTTTATAAAAACTATTATGACTTTGTCTGTTTTAAAGACTCTTGGATATTTTCCCTTAAACCGCACTAAAGTAGATCATTTATAAAATTTATCAAATACTATTTTTACATTTTTTCACTTAATTTGGACGTAATTTATCATGATATATGACTATTTTTACTTATAAATTTACATGTATGATTTAAATCAATTCTTTCATGGATATAATTATGATATTACCATTGGTTATGCCTTATTAACCATTTATTTTTTGTTTATGGTGTATGTATAATTTATTTTTTATTTATGATCATCATTAATTGAATATTTCATTAAATATACATATTTCATGTATCATGGATATGATTATTATCTTATTATTATACCATATATATATATGGTGTCTTATTTGAATTTTGTTTTAACTAGGGAAATATGTATAAATCCATATTTTCTACTCAATACAGACATTTTGATAATTCATATTGTTAATGAATTAAATATATGTTTGATGAATGATTTAGACTTGTAGTAATGGGTGGGGTCCAGTTATATATTACCTCTTGATGCATTGACAGCTCTCATGAGACAAAACAATTGGAGAAAAACCATTCATGTTTGTTTCTAAGAAGAATTAGATGGGTTTCTACCCATAGATTTAAACCATCTTGACGGTATAATTATTCATGTGCTAGATACATGATTTTAAATCATTAATAATTTTCTTCATTCAGTATTAAATTATTACTTTCCTTGAGATTTTCACTATAAAAAAATATATGGATGCATTTTTATTCTCAGTTTATTAATGGAATGTGTTTTTCAGTTATTTACCATGTCATAGTGATCACACCTTATTAATTATTATTCATGCATGTGTTTGCTGTATGTGACCCTTACTGATCATTCTAGATTTCCATGTTATTTTTTACCATCCCCAGGTTTTGATGATAAAACATTCGAATAATTGTCAAGGAAGCATTTTATTATCCTTTTTTATGTTCTATGATTAATTACCAATGTAATAAAGGAACCATGTATGTATCTAGTTCTTTAATACTACTAAATCGATTAATCCTTGGTGATTTTATCTATTGTATCTATTCCATTGTAAAAAAATATCCACCGACTTTGGGCTACTGGGGTTGGGGTTGTTATATATTTTCCATTTAATATCATCACATCAACCATTAAATTTAAACATATAGAATTTCCCAAACATGACATCCAATTATATCAAATGAATCCATAAAAATTATACATGAATCACCAATTAACATATTAACCCATTGACAACAAATGAAACACTTGGTGCTAACTATAATCTCCCAGGGATCATTGAAGGGGTTTGAGTGTGAATTTTCAATAATTTATTAAAAAGAAAACTAAAAAACGGGGGGAGAGTTGAAAACATTATTAAAAATAATATAACATAATTAAAGAGTTTAATAGTTTGAAATAGAAGTGATTTTTTTTGAATTGTGAGAAAATGAGGTCATTTCATGTTCACTACATAACCTTTTTAGTTCATTTTTTTTTAAAATTACACATTTATTAATTAATGTTTTTAGATAAGGGTAATCATGATCTCAATTATCCTCTTTCCATTTAAAATGATTCACATAGAACCAACCCTCAAAACAAAAATCATGTTTTTAAGGATTGGACCTCTAGTAAAGAGTGAAATATATGAATTAATACTAATATCTCAATATGTATGAGTGAAAAATTATATTTGTATTATCTAATTAGAAAAACCCAAGATTCTCACTTGAAATCTCAACCTAATTGGTATTGAAGTGAAAAGTGTTTCACTTGATCACACCAAAGAAATGAATTCAAAGGAGAATCATCTTAAGATAAAAATTAACTGAAAATTTCACACAAAAATTAAACTAAAGTAGTAAATGTACAAGTGATATAACTCTCTCTCCAGATGCATGTTGCTCTCCCAAAATGACTGCCCACCATTTTTCTCACCATTGAAGGAAGGAGGATGCTCGAGTGGAACTTTTCCTTAATATTTGATCTCATTATGAGGACAAGGAACTCCAAAACTGCTAGGATGAATATAGGATTAATTTGGGTTTCAAAAATGGTAGATATTTTCCCCTAGGTTGAAATTATAAATGGGGTTCCTAAGGATCCAATTAATAGGAAATGTGGAAGGTTGTTTTGCTAACCTTGAATTTAAAAAACAAATACGATCACATATTTTGGATAACAGATAGTCTTATAGCACTTTTTGAAAAAAATAATGTTTCTTTTCCAAATCTTGACTACATACCAAAAAAATTGGCATACATTGGAGGCATACAACCTAAGATATGGGTAAATTATAGAAGTGACCTTGAGACTGTGAGCAGTGGAGATTATCTCCAATGAAAACATATTTTGGGCTTCTAAATGAACAAATTAGTCTCTATGGTCATATATATAATTTTATCCCACATATTTTACATCAAACCACTGATTTTTATCCCAATTGGATGCATGTATTATCCACAACATGTATTTTATTCCATATCTATGATTGGTCTCTTGAATAGTTTGACCTGTTTTACTTTCATTTTATCATGGGATCTCCAAATAAACTCCAAAAACAATGTAATAATAAAAATAAATTTAATCGACCATTTTTATAGTGATAAAAATTAACTAATTTAATCAAATTTGATGTTTAATTTGTTATTATATTTTCAACTTACAATAAAAATCAATTTAAAAAAGTAGTAAAATGATTGAAATGAATAGTTAATTGCTACGTGATAACACCTCGACACATAAATATTTACACTCCCATGAAAAATCAAATTTTAGATAATTTTTATTGTTTATATTTCTTAGATCATTCAGATTTTAAATTTATAGTGAATTCATTTCATGATATCATATGAGAAAAGGAATAATCACACCAAAGAGTTAATATCAGTAAGCATGGATATCTATGTCTCATATATTCTATCAAAACAAAATTTTAGGATATATATGATACTAGTGTTATTAAGGAATTAAAAAATCAACCATGTTAATAAATATACATGCTTGTGTGTGATAACCATTTCATGATATTCATTCCACATTTTATAAAGTAAATATAAGTTATTTATATTTTTTATACTAACCTGATTCTTTTCATCGAGCCTGACCTACATCCTTTGTAATTATATTTTGAGACCCACTCACTTAATCATTCTCAGAATCCAAAACCTAATCTACTTATGTAATTAACATAACTTTTATAAATGAATTTACTATTTTGAATGAATAAATTCTTTATTAAGTAATGTATATATATAAAAAAATCACTATTTTTATTATTTTAGAATATTATAGCTTGTTAAATTTGAAATACTATTAATAATCATAACTATTGATAATATAGTTTTTTATAGTGACTATTATGATTAGTATATATTATGTGTTATAATAAAATTCAATTAACATGGAAATAATAAGTTATGATCTCATCTAGTTGGATTGTATCATATGAATCACATTTATCAGAGCTTTCAAGGGAGTTTACATTGATGATATTTTCCCATGACCAAATACAAGTTGATATTAAACAACTAAAACATGAGTGAAACTATTTATGGGAGAAGTTCAATCTTATGAAGATTACAACCCAAACAGTGTTTGCTGAACCACCCCATGAAATTATCACCCTATCACACCTTATCCTTAGGGAATACACTGGTGTATATTTATCATTTTCATTATTACTTCATGTATAAAATTATATATGATTTAATGAAATTAGATTTTGATATAGAGAAACCAAAATAATATTTTTATTGAAAATATATGGTTTTAATTAAATCTATTTTTTTTATAAATTTACGAATTTGGAAAAAATAATATTTTCAAGAAATATTATTATTAGATAATATTTATTTAAATATATATGGTAATATGATTTTAGGAAGTCCAATTCAATCTTTATAAGAGTCAAAAAATTGTTAATGGCATAAGAACTGGTACTTTTCAATAAATGAGGGTTTTTAAGGATGAAATTATCATATTTAGAGAATTATTTTGATAAAATAAATATTTTTTTAAATTTATCATGAAGAAATTATCTAATGGTGAGTTTTTATTAATTTTGTGAGACAGTATAATTTTTGGGTAAATATTAATATGGTATAAAAATTCAGTCTGTATTATGACATCACAATAGCCTAAAAGTGATGTAATAAATTCTTTAAAAGTAATCCACAAAAAATATATATTAAAACATCATAATAATGTGTTTTTTAGTATTTTTATTAATTTTATAATCCTTAAATAAATACTCCAAAACCGATATTATATTTCATGGTTTTAAAATCAATTCTTCATGAACATGAAGAACATTCACATCACTAATGGTATTATTATAATATGTTCATTTCTTGGTCTTATAAAATATTTAAATACACTTATATTTTGTATTAAACATGGTAAAAAACCATGGTAATGTTTATGGTTTCAATTATTTTATTATATAGAGTCCAAACCTAAGTTTAGAAATTAATAAATAATTCCTCTCTTTTTCTATAAATACCAAACGAACCCAACCTCTCACTCCTATTCAACAAAAATAAATTGATCATGAATTTCATCACCCTATCCATCTATTAATTACTTCTAATTTTCTCCCAATATCTTAAGAATATCTTCCCAATATTTTAGAAGCACCCCCTCAAGGTAAGGGATTATCTCTTCATCCTCTTTACTCAAGAACTTTATTTGTATTATGTCATTTGATTTCAAAATTTTCATGTTGGAATATGTTATTAAAAATCCATTTTATTATACTTATGATGTTCAAGTAACTTGATAATAAATTCCACTCTCATTAAACCATTCTATGAATCATTATAAACAGCTGTTATGTTACTGCAATTATCATGTGATTTTCCAGGCCAAACATTTTTGTTGTGAATACCCATCCCCATTTACACTAAAGGGTATTCCCCTAGATATACCTATACTTAATTTATTGAAGAATTCCATTTATGTAACCTACAATCCTCATTCATGGGATTGAATGTGTTATAGGGTGTTCTTCTATTTTTTAATCTAAATGGAACACAAATTCATGGACTTGATATGAATGTGATGGGTGGGCCTAGAATTATATAGACCTATAATTAATTGGGTAATATTTTTATCTCATGAGATACCATGTATGGTTATCGGGTGGTTATACTAAGAACACTATTTTATGATGTTATTTTTTTAGACTTGGATTATGGTTATGATTTTGTGTTTTATGTTGTTGCTATATTTCTATGTTTTTTTGATTTTATCATCATTTATAATGATTCAATATTCATGTTTATGATTCTCACCCAGTTTATGTCACCTTTATATGAATATTGGATAAAATTTATTTACTTTCATCAAGTTATATTTTTATTATTTCCTTACTAAGATTTATATCTTACCAATTTCTTATATAAATCCCCTGGTTATCCTATAGAGTTTTAGAAGGGAGATTGAATTTTAGAAGAATGTTAAGGAGTTATAAATAATTTCATTAAATTATTAATTTAATTTATTATGTTATGTATCTAATTACCCAAATACACTTGGTATATAAATCTTCTAGAATTGCATTAATTTTATTTTTATGTAATAAATTATGAATTAAAGTGTGTAAAACATATGGGTTGTCATAGTTGGTATGAGAGGAAGGTGAAGTTATTTTTGGGGATTAAGAATAGAAAACCCTAGTGAAATCCTCATATATAATACTAAACATAAAAAAACATGCCTAAATTCTGGGAAAGTATAGAGTATGTTGTTTCCAAGAAACAAAATCATTTTTTGAATACTAAAAGTAGATATGGAATTGGCACATTTTTATTTAGGGATAATAACTACGAAAAGGGTACATTGGGTATTCAATTGATCATCACCTAGTGCAAAAAAAATATGGCTTACTGTACACCTAGTTTGAAACTCCTAGGGGAATTATTTATTAAATCAAATTCTCTTAATGAACCATCATAAAGGGAACAAAAAATTCCCATAAAATTTAATATTATGAAATAGACCATGGATAACTTAGATTAAAACATAAAAATTCATATGTTAACTAATATATGTCATTTATGTGTTATACCTTAAATTTTTATAGTTTATCTTTTATGTGTTTAATAGTTTAATAATTCACATCCCTTATTTTTCCTTTATTTTAGTTAATGGATGGAAATTGGAGGAATCAAGTCAACAACCAATGTGATGTGAAATATGATGACTACCCAAATGAGATGATCAACCTCATGGGAGATGGAGCAGAGAACTTCATGATGATAATCAATCAATTAAATCATGTCTTGACTAAAAAAATGAATCATGGGGGGAAACCACACCCCCTAAGAAAGAGAAAGTTTTAATTGAGACCATTATACAACAAAGGCATATTACTTTCAATGGATCTTTTAATCCTTTAATCATTGAAAAATAAATAAAATCTATTCAAAATATCTTCTCAGTCCTTCAATTTACATAGAAAGAGAAGGTTGTTCTAGTTTTTTATCGTATGGAGGGAGAAACCGATCAATTGTGTACATTGATAATAAATATAAAGCATAAGGAGGAGATTATAGTGATGGAGTTGAAGTAATAATGGAAAATATATTTCAATTAATATTTTCTTCACAATATATTACTTAAAATGGATAGGGACTTCCTTTTACTTAAGAAAAAAGATTAATAATCCACCAGGTAATACATGGAAAACTTCACAAGACATTCATGATATGCATCTAACTTTTTCATTGACTCCAAAATTAAATTTTACCCCTTATTTAGTGGGATAAAGATAAACCTATGAAAATATTTAGTAATTCAATACTTTGAAAACTATAAGTAAATTTATTGATATTCCCTCAAAGTTGAAATAGAGATAAGTGAATCTCAAGGGTATTACAAGTATGGAGATAAAAAGAATATAATGGATTTTAATTTTGGCAGAGAGATTGAGAAATATCATGTGGGAAATAAATTGCAACATCCCACTTGTTAAAAGTGTGTGAAGAAGCATCCAAGAAATTTATTGAAGGGGATAAGGAAATTATTTAGGTGTGGTAAATAAGGGAACCTTGGAAGAGAATACTGATGGGAGAATCAAACCAATTTGATGGAGGAATAGAATTATCTATTCAACCCTTAACCTTTTATCCAATGTTTCAAATATAAGGAATAAAGAAAATATGAAAATAAAATATATCCAATGGTTGTCATTAATAACTGAAAAAACCTCAAAGGCCTTGATAGAAAATGAACGTTTATTCTATAACAACTATTGAGGTGGATCCCAATAATGAAGTGGTGATAGGTATACCAGTTATTTTGTAACGACCCAAACTTTTATTAATGAAAATTACTCCTGATATAATTAAATGTATTATTATGTAAAATGGTTATATAAAACATACTAATTTCCTTGGTTTTATGTTTTTTTTATTTTAAAACACCTTTAAGAATTGTTATCGTTGATAATATAGTTGTTGAGCTATGATAACATGATTAGTATAAATATACGGCTTTAAAAAATACAATTTACTCCGAAAAAGGAAGCGATGACCTCATCCAGTAGAATTGCTCCATATGAATCCCATTTGTTAGAGCTCAGAAAGGAGGTATCTTTAGTGGGTTTTGTTGTTGACCAAGTCTAAGCTGAGCTTCAACACGTTAATCTTGAACGGAACCGCCTATGGGAGAAGTGGATGTTAATAGAGATTACCACCCAAGCGATGTTATTTGAGACACCCCAAGAGTCTTTCACCACCACACACCTTACCCTTAGGTATTATGCGGGTGTTATAAGGGGTTATGTAAAAAGACCCTATCACTATGATTATGTGCTTTATTTTTTATAATGAATATACATTCATTTTATTATTGTTACATTGTAAATGGATCTTAAAGAAAAAAATAGTATTTTTAATATTCAATTAAGAAATCTATTTTGATGAATTAATAGATTTTTTAATTAAATAATATTTTAATAAAATATTATTAATAAATCAATTTTTATTAACTATAAATTATTATATAATTTTTATGAGTATAATTGTAATTTTTATTATTGTTTGAAAACTATTTTTTTCAATACCCATGGATTTTAGATAAATGTTTGTTTTTAATTTAAAAGTAAAAATTCACATATTTAGAAAATTATTTAGAAAAAATGAATATAATTTTTGGATTTAGGACATTTAAATTATATAATGGTTAATTTTTCATAATTTTCAAAGATAGCCAAATTTTCGGGTAAAAATTAAATACTGTTTAAATATATAATTTGTTGATGACATCATAATGACCTAATAGTGCTGTAATAAAATAATATAAAAGTTATGTTAGGACAATATATGTTTTAACTTTAAAATAATGTGATTTTAGTTTTGTTTGATTAATTTTATGGTTCCTTAGTGGACCTTCCAAGACTTATAAAGTATTTTTACTTTTTAAAATGATTTCCTTGAGAGAGTGACTCAAATCCACATAATAAAGCCTAATATTTTAATATGTTAGGCCATTGGACTTATAAAATAATTTTTTCCACTTACATTTTTCAAAAAACATGGGTAAAAACCATGGTATAGTTTTTGGTTTTGATTAGTTTAATATGTAGTGTTCAAAACCTAAATAATAAAGAATTCCATATCATTTACTATATAAACATACTCAATATCCCATTACTCTTCAGTAAAAACCTTTGGAGCTTGAAAAAAATCTGCCCTGATATCTCTAGAATCCTCCCAAGGCACCCCAAGATCCATATAAACCTCTCTCAAGTCTCTCCTAAGCCTTTGGGATCACACTTCCAAGTAATAGATTTCTTCCTTTCTTATTTGTTTCCAGATTTATTTATGTTGTTATACCCTTTTATTTTAAATTGAAAATATTGGGGTATTATTTAACCACTACCCCATCCTTCCCTACTTATGTTTTAATGATTAATGACCCCTTTATCTCTCTTTAATTACTTCCATGTACACATGTTACCATGTCGAAATTCCATAAGATATTTCTCTCTCCTCATTTACATTCAAGCAATTCTTTTATATTATGCATCTAAATTCCATTAAATATGTTGGGACATGTATATATATGAACCCATTACTGTCCATTTCATGTAAATATTATGTGATACCACTTTATCTCGCATAAACCATTTTTATAAATTCTTATGTCACGCTGTTATGATGCCGAAATTGCACTGTAATTTTCCAAGCCAAATTCATTGTGTATTAAATACCATACCCATTTATCTATAAAGAGTATTAAATATTATTCACATTTAATTAATTATTATAGAGTTTCATGTATGTATTCCACATTTTTTTATCTTGTAATAAATGATTATGTTGAATGAATCCATGTTGTATGATCCATGTGGCACACTTATGCATGAAATGAAATGTTTATAAAGGGTGCACCCTAATAGCGCTCCAATGAATTGGGTAAAGAATAGTATCATGATACACCTTGTGAAATGAGGGTTTAATCATGATAATTCAATTGAAATCAGGGTTTACTCATTCTAATCCAAGTGTAATGAGGGTTTACCCATTCTTCATGTGCAATGAGCCTTGGCTCATGCTAATATCATGTTAATTGTTGTTTCCACATTTCCATGTCATGATAATCATTCTCTATCACGAATTTATGTTCATGTTTTTCTTATTCTCCATTGATATTCATATTTCCTAGAATTTAATATATTCTTTATGTTATGCCTTTTTTACTCCCTTATTGGGCTTTATAGTTCACCCTTTTTGTTATGCATGTCCACATGTTATCCCATGTAATGCTAAGTACGAAGGAATGTTGTGGTAATGTAAAAGAAGTGTTCAATAAATATGTTCTGTTTTATGTTATAATTTGTTATGTAATGTCCCTAATTTCCCAAGACACTATACCTATCGATCTTCAAAGTTTTCTAAAGTGAATGTTTATATAAAAAATCATGTTTAAGTGTGTAATAAAAAGCTAGGTTGTTATATATTTAGTCAAGGATAGAGAAAGTACTGTTTTATTCTTTTTCTATGCATTCTTTTATATCATTAAAGTTTATTTTAACTATTGAAAAACCACCTAAAAAATAGAATTTGAGTTATTTATGAATATGATAAATGGGGTAACAATTTCATCCCAAGAATATAACTCATCCCTTGTCAAAATTTGTGGCCGAATTTTCTAGAAAACCATGTGATAACCCCTTTAGTGGAATTCGACACTATTATAGGCATGTAATGGATTTCCTAGTATAGATTCAATATAAACTTACAAGGGAAGGAAATAACCCACCGTATTTTAAATCACCCTATTATTCTCTACAAGTGAAAAGAGGAGGATTAATCTCCTTTGGAATTATCATCTCAAGCATAGATATTATTGCCTTATGAGAAAGCGTATCTAGATCAAATTATAGAGACTAAGGAAGAGATAATACTTTGTTACATGAAAATAATTATGGAATTAATTTATGTATTTCCCAAATAATTTCCCAGTATTCTATCAACAAGAGAGGTATATTTCTTGATTGAACTTATACCCAAAACATTTTTAATATTCCAGACACTATAAAGAATGGACACTATTAAAATTAAATATCTGAAGAGGAAAATATAAGATAATATAGATAAATGTTTTATACACTCAAGTGATTTACAATGGGGAGAACTGGTCCTTTTCATAATGAATAAGGATGGGTTAATGATCCTTTTTATTGATTATCGTTCTCTTAACAAGACCATGATAAAGAAAAAGTATAATATATCACATATTTATAACTTGATTGATCATATATGTGGAGCCCATTAATTATCCAAACCGAATGTTCGGTTGAGATATTATAAATTAAAGGTAAATAAGAAGGATATTCCCAAGACTTATTTTTGTACAAGTTATGGGAACTATGAGTTTTTAGTTTTTCCATTTGGAATCACTAATTATCTATTTATATCCATGGAGTTAATGAATAGAGTATTTAGGGATTACCTTAACAAATTTGTGGTAGTATTTATATATTATACTTTTATTAACACCAAAAGAAAATAGAAACAAATGGAGAATCTGAATGGTGTATTAAATACCTTGCAAAAGGAAAATTTAAATGAGAATTACAATAGATAATAGTTTTGGATGGAATAAGTAACATTCCCATTGACTGTTGTCACCAATAAAGGGAAATATTTAGATTCTTAAAAAATAGAGGCAACTAAAGGATAACCCATTCCAAAATTTGTGATATAAATCCCTAGTTTCAATGGATTATCTAGGTAATATCACTGATTTTTTAGAATTTTTTTACAATTTTAAATCCCACTAACCAATTTAACTTAGAAGGGAGTGAATTTTTTCAAGACTAATGAATGTGAGGATAGATTTAAAGAGTTAAGTAATAGGCTAAGAACTTCACATGTGCTCACATTCCCCACTAGTTGGGAAGGATTTTTGATCTTCAGGGATGCATCTAAAAATTTCTTGGGTTTTTTACTCATTAAAGATGACAAAGTGAGTGATTATAACACCCTTCAATTAAAGATCCATGAGAAGAACTACCCAAGTCATGATTTAGAATTGGCTGTAGTGATATTTGCATTTTTGATTTGGTGGTATTATCTCTATAGGGATAAGTGTGACATATTTAAAAATTCTAAAAGTCTCAAGTATATATTCTCACAAAATTATCTCAATATTTAAAACCCCAAAATGTTATTTAATTTATTTTTTGATAAATTTAATTTCTTTGATAGCTTGTATTATATTGAACAATGAGTTTTAACAAACCATAATGTAGTACAAAATTATTACCTAGTTGTTAAATTGATAGGTATTAATAATACTAAATAAATCATGAAAAAATTATGTTTCAAACATTCATAAATTAAATCCATTGGTTATTAATTGATTATAAATGAAAATAAAAATCATTTGAAAGTAAAAGAAATGTTTTTTAGAAAAACTATTTTTATACATTAAATGAATTTTTATCTTAATAAATTAAATTAATCACTATTGGGGGAATATTTTAATAAATTTTTTATATTATATAATCAATCAAATTTTTATTAGTCATCTAATATTTATTTCTAAGAATGATATAAGAATAAATCCAGTTTTATACCTAAAAAAGAAATTTTTTCTAAAAAGAGAATTCATTAAGTTTTATACACCTGATTTAAAATTAAATTTTTTAAATTTTATAATTTTTTTTAAAAAAATGAACTTAATTTTCTAAAATAAAATTTCTATATTATGTTAGATTTAATTTTAGATAATTATATAGAAAGATTAATATTTCGATGATTAGTAAAAAATACTGATTTTATTAAAATTATCTTTTCATTTAAATAATTTTAAAATTTATATTTTTTAATGGTTTTAGAAGTAAAATTAGTAAAATTATGTCATTATTTATTAAATTTATATCTTTGGAATTGATTTCATGTTAAATTTAGATAAAAATATTTTTATACTTAAGAAAACTTTTTCTTTGGAAAACCGCTTTTTCATCGCGATTGAGGTTTTAATTTTAAATTAATTTTTGAAACTTGGATGAATTTAATTGGTTAAAATAAATTCCTAATTTTGAAACAGAATTATTAATATTGGGTAATAAGGTAAAATTAATATTTGGTAGTACCTAATAACAAAAACAATAAAAATTAATTATAGCGGTTAAGGTTAAAATCAGGTTTTCATGATATACGCACTTGTGTTAAGATTTATTTTACACACACATAGTATTTTTTTTGGTAAGATATATTTAATATTTAGAACCATATAGTCCAAATTTTCAAAAAATTATCATTTTAGTTTTAGTATTTAAGGACAAATTACCAATATAAAAAACTAGTTACCGTACTGAAAACTAAAATAGTAAAAGAAGACTTAGAGGTTAAGGGAATAACATGTTTAAAAAATGTCTATTTTTTAGTGGTGGAGGTTTGGATAGAACATATATTCCATAAAAAACATTATTTATCAATTTTGGAGAAACATGGATTGGGAGTGACTTTCTATTATTGAATAGTCTGAGTATTTACAAAAATTCCACTCTTTCTCACTTATAAAAGGGTATATCCACTTCTCTTTTATTCATTATTTCAAAGCCTTTTGGTTCATAAAATATATACCCAAATCCACTATTTAATTAAATTACAAATTCATAGAGGACTTTTTTTTGTATAAAACCCTCTTAGGAAGGCTTTTGGTGAAAAACTAAATTGGTTGTCCAAAGAAGAAGTATCGTTCTTAACTGAGATTTTTTTTATTTCTTCTTCAACCTCCATAAAATATTCATAAAAAATTATGAGATAAAAACACTTGTATATAAAATATATAGAAATTTTATTGTGTTATTTTCATAATCTATATGAATCTCCTCTTACATCAAATGGGAAACTAAACTGTTGATTGTGTGTACGGAAGACTACTGCATCAGAAACCGATGTAATTCGTTTTTCATCACCGCATATCAAGAAAGTATATATTGATAGATTTTATTAATATATATGTATATATATATATATATTAAATTCATTAAATAATTATACTTATTTAATTATAATATCATATCTACCTTCTTACCTTTCAAACCATTAGAAAACGATAATGTTGCTCCTGCGTACATGTGGACTAATGCATCCATAAAGCAATGTGCTACGTTTTTCATTTTATTTTGGAATATATGGTAACAAGGAAATATTTAAAAAATATAAATTATATCAATTATAAAAAAAATATTCTTCAATGTAAAATTATTATATACCATTCTTTCTTTCCATCCGTCGAAAAAATTGAATCTACACTCATGCCTATGTATGACTTACCGTCTCCATGAACGATGTAATTAATTTTTATATATTCATATCTCATGGATAAATTTAAATATATATATATATAATGAATTTATATGATATTTATATCATTATTAAAATTTTTTAGATTATTTAACTATAATCAAAGTATAAGGATCAAAACTACCAAACCAAAAATGAAGCAATTATCACCCAGATTTGTGATTTTAATAGAGAATTGTTAATAAATGGGTGATAAATGGTTATAAGTAAATAATATATGGTATGATATATATGATTATGTTTATTTAATGGATTTATAATAAACCTATAGTTATTATACATTAGGTTCAAATGAGTATAAATAAAGGGGATACTTGAGGTAAGGTATTTTCATCTCACTTTTATTTCTGTGGGACAGATGCCATATTCACCACTTATTTATTTTTTGTGTTGTATATACTAACTAGGGAGTTATTTTAGGTTTATTTTAAAGAAAATTATGGTATATAAATAAACATATAATTTTATTTATTTCACATGTTTTTCAATTCAAAATTTACCAATAATGTTAAGGGTTTTATGATACAATCTCATTATTTATCAGGATTGTTTATGATTATGCTTGCAATGATGAAATATTATGATCTATCTCTGAATAAAATAATTAATTTTATTATCCATTGGTTATTTTTGTAGAATATCTATTTTACGTATATTTTTCTCTCTTTAATAACTAAAGAGACATAAATAATATTTTTTAAGGAAAATCAATTTTTTTCTCTCTTCAGTCAAAAAACAGTTCTAATTCATGTACATTTTTTCTAAAAAATGTTTTAAAGAATGTGTTCAATACTATACAATTATTTATTAAATAAGTTTTTTCCTTTTCTTATATTTTTAAAAAATAGAATAAAATTAATCTTTTTTTCATTTTCTAAATGAGGGACTTTTTGACTTTTTTTTTATAATATTTTGAATAGAATGTTTTCTTTCAAATTTTACAACATGAAAAACGTTTCCCACCATCATGACCATTAAATTATTTGAATATTCCTTTTCAATTTTACAAGTATATTTTCAAAGAAAAATTATTTTCATAATATTATTAGATTTTTTATTTTTTAAAAGGTTAATTTCAAAGTAGAAATTATATTTTTGTAAATAATTTTTAATGATATTTTTAGGGAATTTATATTTATCAACAACAAAAAAAGTTGGTGTTTTATATGTTTTATTGGGGATATGATCCAATAGTAACATAATTATTATTTATCTGGATGTTTTATGATCATGGTGATGAGATGTTTATGAAAACCACTCATTTTACCTAGGTTATTATATGTTGTATTGATGAAATGTTTATGAAACATGATTTATTTACATGGGTTATGATATGATGACATGATGAATGTTTATTGATTTTATGGAACACATATGTATAGTTTTAATTATGTGATGGGTGAGACCCGAATTATATAGAACATAAATTCATTGGGTAAAGTGTTATATCTCATGGGATAATTATGGGAAACAAGTCAATGTGATTTATCAATTATGGTAAACAATTTTATGTTCTTAATATTTTATGGGAAAAAAGATGATGTGCTTTATCTGCTATGGGAAACAGTTGTTGATTCCTGTTCCATTATGATTTTATAGTCTCAGTAGTTAACTTTAACATATGAAAGGGTTTCTATACTTATCATGGTTTTATACTTACATGACATGATCTTAGGTTTCATGAATAATATATATTGAGTTATCACTCTTATTATTCATGTATTTTGAAATGATAATGTTTTATACCATAACTAATGTTTACGAATCTATGATATATTTGATATAAACTTTGTAAGTTATATTCGTTATCTTATACCCTTACACTCATTTTATAATTTCATATGACCATCGATTGATATCTTACATGTTTACCTATACTAAGCATTTAATCTCACCCTTTCTTACATTTCTTTTACCCAGGTTATAAAGAAAGGTTTTAAGTAGGTAATGAATATGAGGAGTACTAAATGGAAAAATATTTGTGATTGGTTTTGAATATCTTTCGTGAAATAATATTTTTTTTGTATATAGCATCTAAATACACTAAACCTTTATGGTACTTGGGTGGGTAATTATGAAATTTATTGAATATTTATCTAAAAATATGTATTATTTATGTATGAGAAGCTTATGTTGTTATAGTTGTTATCAAAGAAATGTTTAGTCAATATTTAGACATTAGGGTTTTAAAACTTTTGTGAAAACCATGGGGATAAGTTTAAATATAGGATAACATCCTAAAATTTTACTAAGAAAGATATTATGTGATTTTCTTAGAAATACATCCCTATATGGGCACTAAAAATGAATGTTTCCTTGATATAGTTATATGAAAAGGTGAAAACTTTGAAAATGGTGAATTGGTATTTGAGTTGATCATCACTTGGTGAATGAAAATAGGCCTTTCTTTACGCATGGTTTGACACTACCATGGGATATGTTTTCATAATTAACAAAATATTTATGAAACATCATGAAGGATTTAAATGAATGATAAACATGGACGACCTAGGTTAATCATAAGGTGTCATATATTGAAGCTATCAATATTTAGACATATTATAAATGTGTTTTCATGATTAATAACTCTGATTAATGGTGCTTGATGGTTATGAAAACAATTTTTATTTTAGTAAGGAATTGAAGATTAAATAATGATGTTTATTTGGAAATAATTAATCTCAAATATTCAAGTAACCTATTTTAGTGTGTTTATATGAATCATGAAAAGTATCTTGTAATGTTAATTCTCATACTCAATTATTAGATATTAAATTAGTAGTGAAATCCACTAATGATATGATGATCTCTTCTTAAGTCTATAATTCTTCTCTGGTTGATGTTTATGGGAATGTGCTTTCTGAAAATCTTGTTATTCTTCATTTAGTTCAATTAGATGTGATTCTAGGCATGGATTGGATTTTATTATATGGATCCCATATCAATTTTCAAGGGAGGGAATTCACATTTCATATTAAAAATGAACTAATGCTCATTTATCAATGAAAGGATAAATAAAAACATCTAATGATAATTGAATCCATTGTATGGGTCTTTATTATTACTCAAAATGGGTGTTTATCTTATATGTATGGGGATTAAATCAAAATCAATGATATAAATAATGTATGGGAATTTTTTGATATCTTTTTGGAATAGTTTCCCAGTCTTCCACTAAATCGTGAAGTCGAGTTATTAATATAACTCATATATGGTACAAAACCTATTTCAAAGACTCCCAAAAGAATGGTACTAATTGAGTTGTAGGAATTAAATAAGAAACATATAGAGAATCTTGAAAAGGTATTTATTTATCCGATTATGTCAACTTGGGATGAAACTATTCTATTTTTTATGAATAAATATGGATCAATGTGACTCTATATTGATTATCAGGAATTTTAAAAAATCACAATCAATAAAAATTATCTCTACCCTGTATTAATCACTTTTTTGATCAATAATGTATAGATAATAATTTTCTAATATTTAACTTCATTCTGGATATCATAAATTGAGGGTCAAGAAGGAGGATATATCCAAGACGACATTTTCTATATGGTATGGAAACATTGAATATATAGTGATTCCATTTGGTCTTTCTAATTCTCCCAGTATATTCATAAATTTAATGAATATAGTATTTAGATATTACCATGATTAGTTGTTGGTAGTATTTATAGAGGATATTGTTATATATGCAATGATAAAATAAGAGTATGAATATTGGTTGAGAATTTTTTTTGAAGACCCCAAGGAAATAAAATCTGCATGAAAAATTTACCAAGTCTTACTTTGGATACAAAAGGCTTCATTTTTGGTTTATACATCTCAACACAGGGTATATATCTGGATACATCAAAGACTGAAATTATTTAATGTTGTCCTAGAACAACCAATATGATTGAGATATATAGTTTTCTTGATTTGGCTACATACTATTGAAGTGTTGTGGAGTACTTATCACTACTGTCTAACCCACCCACCTTGTTAACCCATAAGGGAGCCAAGTTACATTGGAAAAATGAATTTGAAGAAGGTTTCAAGGAAATAAAGATAAGGTTATTCAATTCTATTGTGATTATAGTAACCTATAGTTGATAATAGTTTGTAATCTATAGTCATGTATCAAAGAAGGTATTGGGATATATTCTCATGTAGGATGATGTGGTTATAGATCATGCCTCAAAAAAATTAAATGTTCTTGAGAAGAATTACTGAAATAATGATTTAAAGTTACCTATGATAATTTTATCATTAAATATATATAGTTATTATATTTATAGAGAAAAGTTTAATTTATATTATAATCATAAATGTTTAAAGTATATATTCATGGAGAAAGAGTTGAATATGTGCTAGAAATTTTTTTTGGAATTGATTAAAGATTATGAATCCTCAATACATTACCTCTATGGGAAAGTGAACAAAGTGGCTGATGCTTTGAGTCCAAAGTATCATGTTATCTTATCCATGATGAGGATCTTAGAAGATCTAAAATATCGGGAATTTAAAAGTATGTATCTCAAAATCTTGAATTAAGGGGATAAATAATATCTTTCTCAAATGAGTATTCAACCATCTATCCAGGTGAATATTAAATAGGATCATAAGGAAGATGTAGAGATGTAGAAAATGGTGAGAAATTTCCTTGAGTTTAACCTTGATTGTGATGGAATAGTAAATATTAAGAACCATGTATGTGTTTCATTTATAACAAATTTAAATAAGGAGATGTTGGATGATGTTCATAGTGATTTATTCTTTATTCATCCTAGAAGTAAAAATATTTATAGGGATCTAAAAGAATATTTATAGTGGGAAAAAATGTAGAGAGATATTTCTGATTATGTATCTATGTTCTTGTTATGCCAGAATGTTAAGGTTTATAGGTATGAATATAAGGTTATATTATAACCATTATGCATTCCACAATGGAAATGGGAAAATGTCACCATAGAATTTGTCATTGAAGACCCCAAAACATCTAATGGTCATAATGCTATTTTGGTTATAGTCGATCAACTTAAAAGTAATCACACTTCATTTACATTAGATAATAATTCTATTTGGATCATATTTCTAATATATACATTAAATAAGTGTTGAGGATGTATAGAGTACCACATTCTATTTTATCTGGTCAGGATCTGAGGTTTACCTCAAATTTTTAGCGAATTATTTACCAAGATCATGATATATAATTGAGTTTTATCATAACTTATCATCCTCAGACAGATGTTCAATATGAGAGAACCATTAAAATCCTAGATATTATACTGATATATTGTTCTATGGATTTCAATGTTTGCTGGAATCAACACATTCCCCTTGTCTATTTTTTTACAAAAAATAGTTTTCACTTGAGAAATCAAATGGATTCTCATAAAGCCCTATATGGGAAGAAATATAAAAATAAAATTTTTTCATATGAATTTGTATAAATAAATCTATTGGGATCCTAACCAGTAGGTAAAATGAAATAGGAAGTTAAATCCATTTAGTATCACATCAAGACAGCTTAGATTTGATAGAAAAGATATGCTAATAGCTGTCAATGTGATCTGGAATTTAAAGTTGGTGAGAATATTTTTCTATAAATTTCTCCATGGATAAAGGTTATGTGATTTTAGAATAAATGAAATATTATCCTTAGGTATATTTTTCCTTTTGATATTCTTGATTAAGTAGGGATGATTTCTTATTGCTTGGTACTTATACTGAACCTCTCTCAAGTCCACAGTGTGTTCCATGTATCTCTCCCGATGAAGTAAATACCCGATCCTTAAAATGTTCTAAACTCAGAGATCATACCATTAGAGAAAAGTATTTATTATGAGGAATAACCAATGAAGATCTTGTATTATATAAAAAAATTTCTACGAAATAAGACCACTCACTTGATAAAAGTTTTATGGAGAAACCACCAATTTGAGGAAGTTACATTGGAACCTGGCCATATAATGAGGGAAAAGTATCCATAGTTATTTGTACTAGAGTAAAGTAATTTCATGGGAAAAATTAATTTTAAGGGGGTATAATTTAACACCCTAAGATTTTATTATTATTTTTAAAAAAATTTAATTTGTTTGATAGATTTCATTACACACAACACTGTATTTTAAATAAATGTAATATAGTATACCATTATAACCCAACCATTAAATTAGAATGTATAAATAAGAATAAATAAATTATGAAAATCATATGGTTTACAATTTTATAAAATAAATTCATTTGTTATAAATTTATTAGAAATTAAAAAAAAATTTATTTAAAAGTAAAAGAAATGTTTTTTATGTACAACTATTTTTTTGCACGCAATGTGTTTTTATCATAATAAATAAAATTAATCACTATTAGTGGACAATTTTAATTAAATTTAAATATTATATATCCAATAAATTTTTTATCATTTATTTAATCTTTTTTCTATTCATGAGAAAAGAATAGATCGAGTTTTATGCTGAAAAACTTTATTTTTCTAAAAATTGGTTTCGTCGTATTTTACTAACTTATTTTAATATTAGTTTTTTTTTAATTTTATAATTTTTTCTTAAAAAATGTATTAAAATTTTGAAATTAATATTTCAAAATTATCTTGGAGTTAATTATTGATAATTTTCTAAAAGAAATATTTTATGATGAATAGTAAAGAATATTTTTTTTATTAAAAATGTATTTTCTCTTAAAGAATTTACGAAGTTCCATTTTTTTAATTTTTTAAAAATTAAAATTAGTTAAGTTATGTTATTATTAATCGAGTTTATATTATTGGAATTAATTTCTTGTTAAATTTAAATAAAAAAACTCTTTATACTTATGAAAAAAAATTCTTTGGAAAACTTCTTTTTTTGTCACGATTACTAGTTTAATCTTAAATTAAATTATAAAAATTCTTTGAATTGAATTTGATAAAATGAAATCTATATTTATAATCATAATAATAATATTTTTTAAAAATTTAAACTTAATTTTTGTTCATAATAAACAGTAAAAATAGGAAAACTTAATTACCGCGGTTAAGGTTAAAATGAGGTTTTGCGTGTTACTTGTTCTTATATTAAAATTGATTTTCCACACACATAGGTTTTTTATTTGATAAATTGGATTTCATATTTAGAATAAATGGATCCAAAATATATAATAATTATAATTTTTTTAGACTTAAATGATAAATTATCTATGTAAAAAAACTAGTTACCGTGGTGAAAACTAAAATCATAAAAGTAAGTAAAATTTGAGGTTATGGAAAAAAATGTTTAAAAAATGTGTACTTTTTATTTTTTGAGGTATTTATAGACCATATATTCCATCAAATACATTATTTATCTTTTTTGGATGCACATGTATTGAGAGTGACTTACCATTATTGAATAGTTTTGGGTATTTACAAAAACGACACTCTTTCTCACATATAAAATGGAACCTACTCTCCCCTTTTCTTGTCTCTTAATTTTTTACAACACCGAGAAAAATACCTTATTTTATTACCTTTACACTTTATAGAAGAATTTATTTTCATATATAATCCTCATAGGATGTCTTTTTGTGTAAACCTGAAGAGGCTATCCAAAGAAGAGGTATCGTTCTTAACCGTACATTTTTGTTTTATTTCATCTTCAAACTCCTACAAATATTATTAAACAATTATGAAATAATAAAACCTTTATATATCATATAAATAGATGTTATTATGTTAATTTAATAACTCATATCTATATCCACTTCCTTAAAATGGGAAACCAAACCATCGATCCAGTGTACGACAGACTACCACCTCAGGAACCCTTGTAATTCGTTTTCCATCACCACCTGTCACAACTAGATAGAATGATGGATTTAATATATAAATATGTTATATTTATGAAATAATTATACTTATATAATTATAATATCACATATACCTTGTTACTTTCCAATAAATTTTATAACGATAATGTCACTCGTGCGTACGTGTGGACTACCGCCACCACAGAGCGATGTGATACGTTTATCATTTTATTTTTTAATGGATGAAAATAAGTAAATATTTAATGAATATATATGATATAAATGGTATAAAAATTATTATATAAGTTTAAATTATTATATAACTTTATTTCATTACATCCATCAAAAAATGGAAACAATATTCATGTGTACACACGACCTACCGTCTCTATGAACAATGTAATTCATTTTTCACTCTTTAATTTTATAAATAAAATTAAGTATGAATATAATGAATGTATATAATATTCATATCATGATAAAAATTATAGATATTATGTATATATAATCAAATTACATGATCCAAAACAACCAAACCAAAACATATATGAAAAACAAAGCAGTAACCACCCTAAACACTGATTTTGACATTAATTTTTTAATAAATTGGTGATAAACAGTCATAAATAAATAACATATGTTCTGATATATATTATTATGTTTCAATAATATATTTATAATAAATATATATTTATTATAAAGTATTTTTTAATATTTATTAATAAATATGAGACTTAAGGTAATAGATTTTCGTCTCAATTTTATTTATATGGGACACATTCCATACCCACTTGTTTCTTTATTGTGGTGTACATACTACCCATGAATGTATTTAATGATTATTATCAGGAAAAGTATTGGATTTAAAAATTCAAGAAACATTATTTCTTTAATGAGGATTATGATTCAAAAGTATTTAAAGTGGAAAGGGTTTTATGATACAATCTCATTGTTTATCCGGATTGTTTATGATTATGCATTAGATGATGAAATATTATGATATATCTCTCAAGAAACTCATGAATTTTATTATCATATGGTTATTTATGTATAATACATGTTTTCCATCCATTTTACTCTCTTTAGTTACTAAATATACAAAAATAATATTTTTAAGGAAAATCAACTTTATTGCTCTCTTTGATTGAAAAGTCATTCTCTTCCATGTTCACATTTTCTAGAAATTCTTTCAAGAATGGTTTTTATACTCTCTATTGATTGATTAATTTTTTCCTTTTATTTTTTATTTTTAAAATGTGGTTTAAAAGTAATCTTCTTTTTATTTTCTAAATGAGGTACTTTTTGACATTTTTTACGATAATGTGAATGGAATGTTTTATTTTAACTTGTATGGAATGAACAGAATTTCCCACCATCCTGACCACTTAATTATTTAAAGCTTAGTTTTTAATTTTCCAAGGATATTTTCAAAGAATTTTTTTTTCACCATATTTTGTGAATTTATATATTTAAAAAAGTTATTTTCAAATTGGAAAGAATATTTTCCTCAAGAATGTTTTAATGATATTTTTATGGAATTTATATTCACCAATGAAAGCATAATTTTTTGTTTCTTATGTTTTACTAGGGATATGATCTAATGGTACTGCACTTATTATTTATCTAGATAGTTTATTATTATGATGAGGATATGTTTATGAAACCCATTCACTTTACATGTGTTATGCTATGATGTATTGTTGATATGTTTATGAAACCTGATTTCATTGCATAAGTTATGATATAATGATATGATGAATGTTTAATGATTTTATGAAACACATATATATGGTTTTCATTATTTTATGGGTGGGAACTAAATTATATATCCCTTTAATTAATTAAGTAAAATATTATATCTCAAGATATAATCATGTGAAACAAGTCTATGTGATTTATTCTTCATGAGAAACAATTTGATGTCCTTGATCCATTATGAGAAACAAGTTGATGTGCTTGATCCACTATAGGAAACAAGTGTTGATGCCTGATATTTTATGGTTTTATGGTCTCAGTAGTTAAACTTTATATATGAAATTGTTTCTATACGTATTATGGTTCCACACTTATATGGAATGAACTTATGGTTCATGATTTATTTATGATGATTTTTTGACTCTTACGATTTATATATTTTGAAATGATAATGTTTTATTCCATGATTCATGTTTATGGTCCATGATAGATTGGGTATGATCTTTTTAAGTTATATTCATGATCTCATACCATTATTTTTATCTTATTATTTCATAAGGTCGTCGATTTATTTTTCCCATGTTTACCCTTACCAAGCATCTAAGTTCCCCCTTTCTTATATTTCCTTTATTGAGGCTATGAAGGAAGGTTTTATGTAGGGTACGCCTATGGAGATTACTAAATGTTAAGACCATTATGAGAGATATTTAAGATATTTCATTGAATAAGAATATTATTTATTTATTCTCCAAATACACTCATCATTTATGCTCCTTAGGAGAGTATTTGTGAAATGTATTTAATATTCATATAAAAAGATGTAATATTTATGTTTGATAATCCTAGGTTGTTATAAAATATGCACCAATGAATCTAGTTAGAGCTTATCAATGACTATTATTTTTCAATCCATTAACATCCTTGAAAGGAGAAATTTTTTTTAGATTCTCTGAGTAGATAGGATCTCACAACCTAATACATGATGAGCATTCAATGGGATCCAATATTCTTGGACATGAAAAAGATGTAAATAGTAAAAATAAATGGATCTTTATCATACCTTACAAAAATAAATGATCAACCGTATATCCTTGAGAGGATCAAAGAGTCCAAAAAAGGAGATTAGGAGATAAATAAAAGTTAGAGAATATTCTAGACTTAAAATTTTATAAAGAAGAATTTATAAGCTTAGGACGTAGGTATGTGTCACATAAAAACAAAATTTGAAGAATGAACTTTTATATTATTCATATAAATCATCCATATTTAATCATTTGAGAATAAATATAATGTATAGATATGTGAAAACCCCCACCCATGCCATGATTTTATTCTTTTCATGTTATTTAGAGGAGTGGAGGTCTAGGTTGCGTTTCCATGGAGTTATGACTCAAAATTTGAAACTTTTTAGGTTTTCCTATTTTGAATGGTTAAGGTGCACATTTAGAGGAAACTGGGTGGCCTCCCTTCAAAAGGAGACCTTTTTAGTTCATTATGAACTACACATAGTTTTTCAGTAAAGGTTTTTAATAGTTAATTCCAAACTGTGTGGCCCCTAATATAAACGATGTGGGGTCCTTGGTGTGTATGAGGTGTGTACCACAACTTAATAACTATTTGGTAAAATATGTGGAAAGTGTGTAGTTGGATTTATAGTTTTTTATAGAGCTATTTTCATGGATTCCACATGGGTTTTCAAACCATGTGGGGCACCCAATAAGGATGAACATGTCTTGGGATGGTTCAAGAGTGAGACAAAGAGTTTGGAAAACTACATGGACTCTCATGAGTAATATTGTTGCTTAATTGTTTTTAGAGGAATTGGTCCCCGCATGGTTGGTGCATAATTTTTCTATCCTTATATCCAAATCATGTGAGTTTTCTAAGTGTTTATATATATATATATATTTAATTCCCTAATTTTCCTCCTAAATTAAGAGGGCCTCCACCCCTATTATCCCCCACATGAGTTGAATAACCCTAGGGATCTCCATGAGGTGCTCCAACATCCTCCACAATGGACTATTTCCCACCATTTGATGGTGTTAAAGAGGTTTGATGTGAGTTATTACTTATTTTCCCTCCTTCCTTCTCCCTCTCCCATCTATTGGATTTGGCTTCCACCATAAACCCTAGTTATTATGTGGCCCGATTTCAGGGTTCAAGGTGGTTCTAATGATGGAAATTTTGGTGTCTAGGGGTTGTAGATGTCGTTGTTAATCCCATGGGTGTGGTCACCATGACATGTTTTAGGATTTATTGACATGGTTTCTTCTTCATTGAGTTAAGTGTTACTATATAATTGTTTAATTTTGGAAATATAATCTTCTTGTGTTTTCTAAATTCCATTTTTATAAAAGTAGAAATATATGTGATATCTCTTTGGTGATTTGAAACCATTTGTTTATGTTTTAAACTTAGATTTATTTTTTTATAAAGTTACAGGGTTTCATTCTTGAAATGGAATGTTTAATGATGATAAGATTATTTTGAAATAACTTATGTAATTTTGAAATTGTTTTCTCATTGTGCAATGGGATTTGATCTGGTTTTGGTTTTCAATGAATGGAAAAATGTTCTAAAGGGAATTTTAGTTTCAAAATGAGGTGGTGACCTCTAAGTGGTTTATAAAAGTGTGTATTTTAATGTATTTAAAATGGTGATTTAAAACGTGTGTGTGGTTTAACCAATGTGTAAATACCATTGTGGATCCTCTAAAAATTGTTTGATTGAAATGAATTCATTTGGAAGTTTAATATATTTTAAAAGAAAATATCCCTCATGTAAGGGTGAATTTGACATATTTTAAATGTTTGGGAAGATTTTTTCTATTTTATGATTGGTTTTTGGGAATTATTTTTATGAAACTTGAGAGGGATTGGAATTTAACCAATGAATTGGTGTTATAGGCTAGTTTGGTAATTTGTTTTTAAGAGGAATATGTGGGGGAACCCTTGATAAACACTTGCGTATTTACCCCTTGGGTGGGTTTGTGATCATTATGTGATTCTTTTTTCTATCATTGCATGGGAATGTTCTTGTTTATTTTGTTAGTTCCTTTTGTGTATTTGGGAACTATTAATCATTGGGTGTTAGGGGTGAGGGTAGTTATGGTTGTGCCTTGTGTGTTGGATTTGGCTGGTTTACACAGCACCTCAATTCCTTTGGGTTTGTCATGGGAACCCGGATACTTGGTGGGAGTTTAGATCTATAATAAACTAAGGATTCACACACTACTAGTGAACCCTATAACATCAAATAGGCTAGATGGTGTGTGACATAGAATGATGATGGTGCAATCTACTTTAATATTTATTGTTAGGATGCAACATACACTAGAAAGTTGGTCTATTAGAGCGAGTTTAGGACGTCCACACATTAGGGATCCTAGGTTAGAGACCATTAAATATTAGATTTCTTAGTTAGTGTTTAAAGGGAGTTTGACCCAGTTATTGTTGTATCATCTTCCCCTCTTTCATTATTATGGAACCTTTCTTTTTTATTTTTCATTATTATATACATTTGATGCTTGGTGTCTGCTTTATTGTTCTTTACCCATGTGAGTGTTTTGGATCATATTTATTTGGAAAATTGAGTTCTAAATACTTTTGGGAAACCTATTTTTATTTTAAATACTCATGTGTGGGTTCGTTAATGTGTATTTCAAAATAGTTATTTTAGTTTAAATGGCGGATTTTACCTGAGGGATATTTCTAAAGTGGGTTGTTTCATTTAAATAAAAAATGTGTATTATTTTTGATAAATAAAATGTGTGTGTGTGGATTATAGAAATGTCTTAGGGTTATGGAATTGTTTTCAAAATGTGTGTATTTTGTTTTTGAAAGAAAATTAGAAAATGTTTTGAAAGTGCATGTTATGAAATTGTTTTGTTTTCCATATTCTATATATATATATATGTATATATAACTTAATTTCTATAATTATTTTCAATCTATAATTGATGAATTACCTTATGAAAGAAATTTCATAGTTTCACCAGGTTGTTATAACCTATTGGGTTCTTTAGCTCATGCCTAAAAATTTTAGGTTCTAGGTTTCTAGTTGGATCATATTTGTTCATAATGGATGAAATGGGGTGATTTGGGTAGTGGTGAGAAACTAGAGGTTGTGTGGAGTTGGTTTTGGTCTCATATTGAGTTGGTTGGTTTTTGGTAGTTTTATTTCCAATTATTTTTGTTCCTTCTTGTCTGTATCTCTTTGTTATTGGATTTCGTCTATGTATATCAAAATGGGTTGGATCATGGTAGTTGGTTATGAATTTTTTGGAATATTTTTTATTTAATTTTGTCTCATGTATCTATTTATTATTTTTTTTATATCTCAGATTTGGGTGAGACTATTACCAAAGGGATTCTTATGATACCCTGGTGCTTATCACCAACATGAGGGGATTAGGAATGCTCTTAGGACCTTATGATGGGTTAGGTTAGGTTCTAGGTAAGATGATATCCTAAGTCGATTCATTAAAAAATGGTTTCAAAGACAGGTTGGGGTTTAATTTTGTAGGAACCTAAAATTATTGATCTTCCCTTATGATTTGGGAATGTTCTAGTAGAGATGAAATTAAGGTTTTCAAATCTTGAGAGGTATGGTTAGGAGGATTCTCCCTAGCTATTTCCCATCCCAAACCTCAAGATCCCACGGGTTATTGGGTTTTGAATTGTGAAATAGAGGTTGATTTTATATTTTTCTTGTTGATTGACATTTTTGGGTCACTTTTGATTGTTGAGTGATATCGGTGACCACTCTTTGGCTTTGGGGTGTAAGAAAAATCGAGCTGAACAGTGAGCTCACATGACCTAGGAAACCATGTGGTGATTTTGTGGTCATGTATTCCCTCTTCTGAATGTCTATTTCATGGTTGATAGCTATACAACCAAACCATTGTGGTCAAGAAATATATAAAAATATTTCTCCCCAGATATCCCTCTTAGACTCGTTTTAGATTCTATATTTCTCCAAAAGTATTCTTCACTTGTTGAAGGTGGATTGAGAAGTTTTTTTGTCCTTTTTTGGATATGATTTTTTTATCTTTCTTTAGATTCTTTTGTGGTGATTTGAGTGTATTTTACTTTTAAAACATTTATTTGGAAAATAAAAAATGTATTTTAAACTTTTAATTTTTAACATGGTCTGTAAGTGGTTGGGAAGAGTGAATTCCCATTATTTTGGTATGTTTTATAAAAAATTAGTTTCCATTGAGGTATTTTAAATGTTTCAAAATGAATTTTATTTTTGGAAAAATTTTTGGAAACTGTTTTGGAAAAATGGAAATGAGTTTTGATAATATTTTTCATAAAATATTGGTTTTAAAAGAGAAATTATATTTTTGAAAGGATTTCAAAAATATTCTTTGTTTTGGAAATGTGTGGGTTCCACCAAGGTTATTCTATTATTAAAGTGTGTTTACCTTGCTTTGAGAAATACTTTAGTGGAGGGTTATTTCAGAATTCCTTGTTTAAAAAGTTGGTTTCAAAAGAAAAATTAGTTTGGTGTGGATTTTTGTTTTGTTTTGATCCCTTTCCTGAGAATCAATTTTTTGGGTTGTGTTTCAAGGCATGGATTGGATATGTCCATGTCTTGTGCTGTTGTGGTCCCCTAGAAGGGTCAAAAAAGTTTCTCTGGTATCAATGTATTCCTAGACTCCAAGAAGAGTTTTGGACATAGAAACATCATCAATATTATAACAAAATAGATTGTTGATATGTATTGGGGTGATCCTTAATTAAATGGGAAGACCTTATGGTTCTCAGGTGAGAGATTTTGAGAGATTGTTGTTTGTTTTAGCCGATTTGGTGTTAGGTTTGGTTTCTCCTTTTTTGCACGAGGGTTCTTATAGTGGTTCTTCCCTAGTAGTGTTAAAGTGGAGAAAGTGATTGACTATTTTACTTAATTATGGAAAATGGGCCATTATTAAAAGTTTTATAGGTGGGGTTTCTAGGAGTGGTCTCAAGTTCAATAATTTCCTTTCAAGGTTGTGACCTTTGTTTTTTGAGACTAGGATGTATTAGTTTGTTTTTTGTATGAATTTAACTTTTAGAATTTTCATTTGATATAGTTTCTTTTTTAAATGTTTTCATGGATGGTTTGAAGGCTTCTTTATTTCAGGTTCTATTCTGTTGAGTAATTTCTCCCCTCTTCTCACATTTTGGGTGCTTTGTGGGTGGGTTGTGAGTGCTTTTTAATTGATCCTTGTTGGTTTGGAAAAACATACTTAGTGATTATGGGTTGTCCCCATTCATTTTAATTAGCTTAATGGTTATTGGGTTTGGACTTGGGAGAGTACTTTGGGTGAAATATTAAGTAACTATGGCATGCGTTACACCATTTGGGTGTGGTGTACTAACCGGTGTTTGGTTGTGGGACTTTTGTGGGATGAACCATGAAAGGGCGGACCAGTTATTGGAAGTATTTTATCTATATGAATCTTGGATCGAGTTGAGTGATCTTGTCATTTTTTGAGACTCTTTTTGGATGTTCTTTCAGACATTGGGTTTGGAACTGTTTATAGTTGATATTATGTTTCTAACTTGGTTTCTTGGTTGTTTGAGGATGTATTATCGATATTGGTTCTTTTTTTACACCATATTAGATGAACTATAAATGGTTTGGATACCATTTTAGAGGAATTATAAATGGTGGGGAGACTATTTTAGGTCTCCCATAATTTGTAGGTCTTCTTGGTTGAGGTTCATGTGATGGTTTTCCTTGGAGACATTTTATACCTTATGGTTGATTAGTTTGATTGTTTTGAGGATCTCAATTGTTGGTATTGAGGTTGAGTGATATTGAGTTGTTATTTTAGTTTTTTCCTATTAGGGTATTCAATTTATTTTTTCTCTCATTTTGATTGGGACTTTCTATGTGTATAATGTTGCATGGTGGGGAGTTTTTGACACCCCCATGTCACAATGTCATTCATTTTTCGTTATTTTTAATAGTCACGGTCTAAGTTGTGTTTCTGTAGTTTTATGACATAGAACTTGGATTTTTTTTTGAGATTTTCCTACTATTCATGATTATAGTGAATGGTTAGAGGGAAACCACGTGGCCTCCCTTCACAAGGATATTTTTTATTTCTTTTTGAACCATGAACAGATTGTCAGTATGGGATTCACATGATTACGTCCAAAATGTGTGACCCCTAGGAGAAAGTATGTTGGGTACTTAGTGTGTCTGAGGTGTGTCCCAAAACATTCACATCATTTGGTAAACCATGTAGAAAGTTTGAATTTGGATTTTTAGTTTTTCACAGATATGTTTTCATGGATTCTATATAGTTTTCAAACTATGTATGGAACCCCAAAAGAATATAGAAAGATTGGGGGGGGGGGGTTATGGAGTGAGATGCATAGTTTTGGAAATTGTGTGACCTCTCAGGAGTAACCGTAGGACTTAAATTTTTTTTGGAGGTAGTGGCGCTCACATGGTTATTGTATGGATTGTCTAACTTTGTTACCGAAGCATGAAATTTTTCCTAGTGTTTAAATTTTTTTGTAATTCCTAAATTTACCTATCAAATTAAGAGGGATTTTACCCATATTCTCCTCTACATGAGATGAATGAATCCAGGGGTCTCATGGAAGAGCTCAAATATCCTCCACCTTGGATTATTTCCCTCCATTTTATTATTTACAAGAGATTTTAGGTGATTTATTCCTTAATTTCACTCCTTGTTCATTATCACTCTCCTCTATCTTATATTTGAATTCACCCCATGAACCCTAGTTATCATGTGTCTTTATTTTAGAATTCTATGTGGTTATAATAATGGGTATTTTCATGTCTAGTGGTTTTAAACACCATTATTAATCTTGTGGTTATGGTCACCATTGAAGGTGAGATGTTTCTTGATGTCATGGATTTGTTTCCACTTCTTTGAGGTAGGTGTTATTGTGAAATTGTTTCATTTTAAAATTCTAATTTTCTTTTTATTTCTAAATTCCATTTATATGATAGTAGAAATATATGTGATATGCCTTTGGTTATTTGAAACCATTTCTCGATGTACTGAGCTTGATATAATTGGGTTTTTAGGGAAATTCCATATTTTCATTCCTAAAATAGAGTGTTTAATGACACTAAGATTCTTTTGAAATATATTATAGATTTTTTAAATGGTTTTAAAAAATTTCAATGTACTTTTATCGGGTTTTGGTTTTAAATGAGTGAAAAAATGTTATAAAGGAGTGTTAGGTTTTGAAGTGTGGTGGTGCACTATAAATGGGTTATAAAAATGGTTATTTTAATATATTTCAAATGGAGATTTAAAATGTGTGTATGGTTTACCAATTGTTTAAATTCCATGTAGGATCTATTAAAAACTAATTTATGGAAATGAAGTTCTTTAGCTATATTTTGGATTTTCAAATAAAATAGACCTCATGTAATGTTGACTTTGAAATGTTTTGAATGTTTGCGGTGCTTTAAATCAATTTATGAATGGTGTTTGGGTAGTTTTTATATGAAATGTGAAAGTTATTAGCATCTTAATTCGTTATTTTGTGTTCAATTCTTATTTGGAATATTGGTTTTAAATAGCATATGTAAATGACACCCTTGATATCCCCTTGCTCATTTTCCCCTTGTGTGGGGTTTGGATAATTATGTGATACCTTTTTCTCACCTTGTGTGGAAATTTTTTTTTTCAAACTTTGAGTGAATGTCTATTATTTGGGGTATATTAATCATTGGGTGTTCAAGGTGAGGGTAGTTATGCTTGTACCTTGTGTGTCAGACTCGACTTGTTTGTTCTACGCATCACTTCCTTTATGTTAGTCATAAGAACCGGATACTTAGTGGGATTCTAGATATATATGGAATTAGGGAGACACACATGACTAGTGTCCCCTTTAGCATGAAATAGTGTCATATGGGGTGTTCCATCTAAAGTGGATGGTAAAAACTACACAAATGGGTTGTCATTAGGACATAATTTACACCGAAAAGCTGGTTTGTTACAGTGATTATAGGAAATCTACAAATTAGTGATCCTAGGTTAGAGACCATAAAACATTTTATTTATTAGTTAGTTATTAAAGAGAGTTTTATCTAGTTTGTGTTTTATCATATTCCATAATTTCATTATTGTGGAACATTTCTTTTTTATTTTTCATTATTATATTTGTATGATGCTTGGTGCCTACTTTCTTATGCCTGACCCGTGTGAGTGTGTTGGGCCCTTTTTCTATGGAAAATTCAGTTGTCAAAGATGATGGAAAGCCTTTTTTGAATCTAAGGACTCATATGTTAGTTCTTTAAAGTTGATTTCAAAATAGTTTTTTTTCATTTAAATGGAAGCTTCTACTTTAGTAATGTTTCTAAAGTGTTTTGTTTCATTTAAAGAGAACATGTTTGTTGTTTTTCGATAAATTAAACACAAGCATGTGGATTTTGGAAATGGATTAGGATAATGTATTTTTGTTTTCAAAATATTTATATTCAGTTATTGAAAAGAAATTGGAAAATGTTTTAAAATTTCATGATATATATTTTTTTGTTTTCAATACGTGGTATGTATTTAAAACTTACTTTATAGATTTATATTCAAACTAGCATTGATGAATTTACTTATGAAACATAATTCATAGTTTTAGTAGGTTGTTGTGATCTACTTGATTTTTTAGATCATAATTATAAATTTTAGGTTCTAGGATTATAGTAGGATCCTTCTTGTCCATTGTGGTCCACATGGAGTGAGATGGGTGGTGGTGAGAAATCAAAGGTTTCATGGAGTTTGTTTTGGGATCAGCTCAAGTTGGTTAGTTTTTTGTAGTTTTCTTTCCAGTTATTTTTGTCTCTAATTGTATGTATATTTTTTTCTTGGATATTTTCCATGTGTATAAAATATGTTTTGGATCATGATAGTTGGTTATAACCTATTTCACATACTTTTTTTTACTTTTGGATATTTTATTTGTTTATTCAACTATTGTATCTATGATTTGGGAAAAACTAATCCAAAATGGATTTCTATTATTCCTAGGCACTAGTCTCCATCCCATGGGGGTGTATAATACTCTTTGATTATTTTGATGAGTTGGGTCAAGTTCTATGTAGTATGGTAGCCCGTACCAAATTTCTACAAGATATATGAATATTTTTTTTTTGGGATAACATGAAGGGAAATATATAAGGTTTACCTATAGGTTTTGGAGAATCCTTCATAAAGAGTTGGATATAAAGCCAATATTTGGTACTGATTATCACCCTCAGATGGATCTCTAGTATAAAATAACCATTGAAAATAAATATTAAATAATGAAATCATGTTCAATGGATTTACAAGGACATTGAGATTAACACTATCCCCTAGTAGAGTTATCATATTAAAAAATTTTCCATTATAGTATTCAAATGTAACCTTATGAGACTCTATAAGGGAATAGGTTTCATACTCTAGCATGTTGCGATGAAGTTGGAGAGTGAATGATTATGGGACTTGGTCTTACCGGAGATATGACAGAGCATGTTCAAACCATTCCATGTGATAAGAAATTTTCACAAATTTGATATAAAATCTACACAAAAAATCATCTAAGAGAATAATAATTTGTGGTTGAAATAAGGTGTTACTTTGTATATCACATTGGAATAATATCATGAGGTTTATGAAAAAGGGATAACTTAGTCCTATATATATCAACCCATTTAATATGCTTGATCACATTGGATCCATGGCTTATTGACTACCAATCCCACCAAACTTGTTTCAAGTACATGATGTGTTCCAGGTATCCTTCTTATGGAAGTATTTACTAGGCCCATCCCATGTACTAAATATATAGGTGGTACCATTGGATAATGATCTTTTATATGAAGAGTATTCAATTATGATCTTAAATCATTTATACAAAGTTATATAAAATAACAAAACCCACTTGGTGAAAGTACTATGGTGGAACAATAAGTTTGAGGAAGAAACATGGGAACTGGATGTGGTGATGAAACAAAAGCACACTCATATATTTTAGTGTATAAAAAAAAATTTTGAGGGTGAAATTTTTTAAGGGAAGAATAATGTAACAGCCTAAAAGTTTATATATAAATAACCTTTTTTGAATGTATAAATTTCTTATTAAGTAATGTAGTTATAGATAACACATGCACTATTTTAGTTATTTTAGACCGCTATAGATTATAAAATTTAAAATTACATTAATCAAATTAATCATTGGTAATAAAGAAATTTTATAGTTACCATTAGTATTATAATATATTAAGGGTTATGATAAAAATCGAATTTACATAGATCGAAGAAGAGACAACCTCAACCAGTTGGATAGTACCTTATGAATCCTATTTAGTAGAGCTTCCTAGGGAGATGGAATCATTGATTTTTTTACCTTAACTAAGATAAATTCAATATTCAAAAACTAAAACATGATAAAAACCATTTATGTTATAAGATCAATCTTATTAAGATAATGAACAAAATAATTTTTTCCAAACCAACCCAAGAAAGTGTCACCATTACACACCTTAACCTTTGGGCGTACACTAGTGAAATAAGAGGTTATGTATCTTGACCATAGAAGTATGAATTTTTACATTATAATTTTTAATAAAATAGTGATTATATTTATACCTTTTTCATTATTACTTTATATATGAAATTATACACGAGTTAATGAAAATTAGATTTTGATATGAAGAAAGCAAAACTGCATTTTTGGAAAATATATGGTTTTAATTGAAAAATATTTTTGATAAAATAAATAATTTTTAAAGAAATTATATTTTAATGAAATATTATTATTAAATAATATTTATTTAAATATAAATGATAATATAATTTATTGGATCCTAATGTAAATTTTTTAAGGGTATGAAAATTGTTATTGCTGTAAAAACTGGTAGTTTTCAATAAATGAGGTTTTTTATTTAAAGAAGGAAATTATAGTTTTTAGAGAATTTTTATGATTAAATAATTATTATTTTTGAAATAAATAAACTGAAATTATCCAATGTTTACTTTTTTATAATTTTCTGAAATAGTTGAATTTTTGGGTACAATTTTAATTGGATATAGATATATGGTCTATATTATGAAGTCATAATAGCCCAAAAGTGATGTAATAAATGATATAAAAGGAATAAATGAACAAATATAGATTTAAAATTTAATATAATGTGTTTTTAATTTATTTGATTAATTTTACAATTCTTTAATTAATCCTACAAAACCTATATTATATTTTAATGTTTGAAAATCAATTCTTTCTGAACATGACTCACTTTCACATCAACAATGGTATTATTTTAATATGTTATATTCTTGGACTTATAGAATATTTAAAAAACTATTATTTGTTAGAAACCATGGGAAACAACCACGATAATGTTTCTAGTTTTGATTATATTATTATATAGAGTCCAAAACCTAAGTGTAGAAATTAATAAAAATTCACCTATCTTTTTCTATAAATATCCATCCACCCCCAATAATATTCACTTAAAATGCATTGATCATGGATTTTATCTCCCATATATATTTAAATCCATTCCAATGTTTTTATAATATCTTAAGAAGAACCTCAAAATATTTTAGAAGCGTCATCTCAAGGTAAGGGATTCTCTCCTCCTCTTTATTCAATCACATTATTTGTATTATGATATTTTATTTCCAATTTATCCTGTTGGAAGATATTTTCACACATAAATTTTTATTTCCTTATGATATCTATGTAATTATATACCACATTTCACTATCATTAAAATATTTTACAAATCTTTATGTACACTAGTTATGTTGCTGAAATTATCTCGCGATTTTCTATGCCAAACATTTATGTGGTGAATACCCATACCCATTTCAACTCAAGTTGACTCACCTAGATGTACCTATATTTAATTTATCGGGGACTTACATTTATGTATCCAAAACTCCTTAATTTTTTTATTAAAAGTTATTAAATTAATTCTTATGTTATATGGTCTATGTAACACACAAATTCATATACATGATATGAATTTTCTGAGTGAGCATAAAATTATATATCCATATAATGAATTGGATATATTTTTTTAACTCATGACATAACACATGTAATACCCAAATATTTTATTAATTTTTTTTCAAATAAATTTAATTTCTTCTATAGCATTCATTACATGAAACACTGAGTTTTAATGAACAATAATGTAATATACGATTATAACCTCGCTGTTAAAATGATGAATGCCAATAGGATTAACTAAATTATTAAAAACACATGGTTCAAACATGTAAAAAATAAATCCATTGGTTATCAATTGATTATAAATGAAAATAAAAAACATTCTAAAGAAAAACAATTGTTTTCTGATTTTTTTTATTCATACAAAGTGTTTTATCTTAATAAATTAAATTAATCACTATTGGGTTATAATTTTATTGAAATTTATATGTTATAAATTCAATAATTTTTTTATCATTTATATAATACATGAAACGTACAAGATCAATCTATGTAACTTGAAGTACACATTTTGTATCCTTTATGCAAGTTTTGTACTTCACAAATGTCCACCAAAAGTACATTCTGAGTCCCTTAGTATGTATTGCGGATATCCGAAAAAGAGAAGTACACATCACATGGCTATATTTCACATGTCGTCTACTTTACCTATTTACATGGAAATATTAAATTGAATTAATTACTCCATTAAAACTCATTGAATTTATTTTCTTGGGTCATTAATTTGATAGAACATGATAATCATTAGGTTTTATATTATATTAAATGTTAAATTAATTATGTGTTATATTTGAAACTATGAATTATGTAATGTAATTTTATACTAAAGAATCAGATCATTAAGTTTTATATGATATGTAATTTTGATGTGTCCCATGTGACATTAAATTTGTAATTATCTCCCTAAAATTATAACACATTCCATATATGAAATATTTCATATGAGTGAATTATTTACAATTACAATCTTAATGAGTAGTTCAAATATGTAATCGCCAAGTTACTTCCAAGTAAAAAATCTGAGTAATATTTTATTGGGTTTTAAATAAAATAAAATAGTTTGTTTTATTTAAAATCATAGTGGAAGGGATTTTTAGGATGATTAGATGAAATAAGTTAAAATGAATTAATTGATTAATAAGGCGATTAATTATATTAACTTGAGAATGTTTTATCTTATCAATGAATGAATTTAAATAAATGCTAGATAGTTTTTTTGAAATGATTAATCCTTATATGTGTATAAATGATCATGATAATTTAATAAAACTATTTATGATTTGGTTTAATTTAATTTTATTGCATGGTTTTTTGATTAATTATTATTAAATTAAATATGATATTCTGTGAGTCATCGATTTCTCTATTATTATATAGGGCCTTCATATCTGAGGTTTTTTATGTAATATTAGTGAGAAATAATTTGGTTCTTATCACCCATGAGTGAGTTAGAAAACATATGTAATAAAAGGAGTATCCAATGGAACATACAATCAGTTTAAGGTGGAGGCAAGGTAGAGGTAGTTTATGTTCGAATCGAGATGAAATAAATATAGGAGATACATAGGTAAGATGGTGATATGCTACGACACATGATAATAATGGAACAAGGGGTTTATATTTAGGGTCATAGGTTGATTTATTGTATTATTAATAAGTCAACCATTAGAAAAAACTCATGATAATTTCATTTATTTATTTATTTTATTTCTATCATATACATGTTTTATCTTATGGATTCAAGAAAACGATTACATAAATAATTGAACTAATAAGAAAATATATAATTAAAATAAATGGGTTATATGTAAATGTTTTATCTAAAAATGGTTAATCAATAAAGTAAAATAAAATTTATATTAACAATAAATTTAAAGTATAATACAAGAAAAAAATATTCATAATAAATAAAATCACCCAAATTTTTATTAATACAGACTAAACCTTTAATTACTAGATTAGGAATGAAAACCAAAGAACTATATATGTGAGTGATCCTCATTGAGACACTTAATTTCATAAAAAAGTTATTATGAATGTTTTGGTGTGACTTTACCAAATTACATCAAGATAAGTATACCTCACTTGACTTGATGCAACTTGGAGGAAAGTGATTAGGAAATTAGAGTAAGGGTTTTTGGATTTGGGAGTCCACTCAATGGATCAAGGAGCTCCAATCCCATAGTTGGAAAAGACCTATCTACCTAATTACCTTTGAGTAATTAACCTATCCCTCTATTAAGGTAATGATTATAAGGCCCCAGCCTTAAAACTTACATAATATTGAATTAAATTAATAATTCACATTGAGGATCTTTTCAGGTTTAGAGTTTTAGAGAATTAGGACATAACTATAACATCTCAAAAGATTACAAAGTAGAAACTTCTACTAAGTTTCCATAAAATAAAAACTCTTAAAACGAAACATGTCTAGTTCCATGTTTTTGGTAGTATGACTTTCCCTTGATCCCATCCATGACCTTATTCCACGTTAAGTCCTGTGAAAACATTTCAAAAACTTGGGATGAGCATAAAAATCTCAGTAAGGGATACACAAAGAATGAAAACTGTTAGTTTTTTCAAAACAACAAGTAAACCATGTATCCTTTAACAAAGTAATACATTTCACCTTTTCGAAGTAGTAAAAAAACTCTTCACTGAAAAAAAGTTCATTACTTACCCTTCTTTAACCAAAAGATTACCATAAAACCCATATAAAGATCACATAACATATAAAGGTAACTTGGGACATAAACATACTTAAGTGGAATAACCATAAGGTCGACTTCCACACATATCACTTAATGGAATAGCCATTCGTCCGACTTCTATACATACTTAATGGCATAGACGTACGGCCGACTTCCATACCCAATGAATTGGAGGTTATAACGTAACCACCCGTCCTGGTATTCACGACACCACCCGTCATATGGTTTATCACGTAACCACCCGTAAAATGTCCAAGTATCATTATAAAATTATAACACATAAAACCAACATAAAGGAATGATAACATTTCCACATTTCAATCACAATATATCATTTACATATATTGACATAATATAATCCTTTATCAAAACCATTTTCAATACCAAAATAAAAAAAAAGTATATGGTATTTATTTTATTTTAAAAACATTACGGCTTGTTGAGGAAGCCAAAGATCAAATAATACTCGCGGTGACGGAAATGGTCGTTGTCACCGCGAACATAAAAGAAACTTTCCTTTTTGTCATTTAGTAAAATGATTTGTAGAAAAAAGATTCCTTTTGAATAAACATAAATGTCAAAGGGGTTGATACACCATATAAAAGAAGGTTGTGTATAAAACAAAATATGCCTCAATGAATGGAGATTGAGACGAAGACCCTTACAAAGACGGTATCCTTGGTTTAAGGATAAACCAATTGCATAATTATGTGTGACAAATGAATACATCAAATATAAGTGGATATTAAGTGTAAAAAAATCAGAGGTTATTCACACATATTCATAAAACGACATATTCAAGGAGTACAAGTTTATCCCAAAGAATCAAATTTGGGTTAAAAAGTTCCCTTGCAAAAATTTGACAGCCTAACGGCGTCACTTCAAAATTCAGAAAAAGAGTTGATTAGAGATAAAAAAAAGTATCTCATCAATTAAAATTTAAATCAATAAGGATATATTAGAACATATCCCAACATAACAATATGTTAATTAAAAGACCCAACAAAATAAGTCTTTTAAAAAGAGGAGGGTGAAAGGTTCTCTTACCAACTTGGGTATCTTTTGAAACATACACCCCATGAAAGGAGGTCAATACATCATTGATTTAAATACTCATAAACGAAATTATATAACACAAAGAGTATAATAATGGGAAGTACTTACACCACTCAAAGGAAATTGTGGGAAATGTAGAATAAATCTCACGGGAATAAAAGTGAGATGAAAAATACCTTATGAAAACTCAACAGCCTAACGGCGCCACTTAAAACTTCCAAAATTGATTGATGAGAGAGAATATAGTCTCTAATAATATGAACTGTAACAGCCCAAGATTTTATAAAAAAATATTCTTTTTAATTTTATTAAAGTCTTGTGTTGTACGCTACACCAAAAGGAGCTTGCACAGCACGCATCCTTCACTTGCCTTGCATTACACGCAATCGCGACCTTCCTCGATAGCATGTGTAATACGCAATACCGAGTTTCACTAAACAACGATATGCTATTAAAATATTATTAAAACTAGCCGGTATGAATAGTAATAACCACTTTTTAAAACTCTGTAAATCTTATTTTTCAAAATGAACTTCATTTTTGGATTCGGAGTATCGAATTTAGCCTAAGGTGAAATTTTGGTACTTTTCGGATAACTTTCATATTCTGATGAATAGTGAAAATTACTAAATTATAATTAAAAACAACTTTTTTAATCGAAATAATTAATAGTGATAAATTATTAATTTGAGTGGTTTTAAAGTATATTTAGAATATATTTTTACAATTTAATACAATGTTGGTCATTGGATGTAATTTCACATTTAAACCAGACATAATCAAGTGTCAATCTTTTGATAGATATTGTTTCTTAAAAACACGCTATTTGTTTTAACAGCGGGATTTAATTATAAAATTAATTAATGCAAATTATATGATATGAATTTGGTAAAATAGACTTCATTTTTGAATTCGGAATATGAAATATATCTTAGGATGAAATTTTGGCATTATTCTGAAAAACATCAATTTTTGATGAATAGTGAAACTACTAAGTGGTAGTTAAAAAAAAAAATTTCTTCATAAATCTTAATTTTACCGCTTCTGTGAATGGAATTTAAAAAATCCGAGAGACACGGTTGTTGTCAGTAAGTAAAATGTGGTTCAATGAGATGAAAATAATTTTTGGTGAATAGTAACTTTTTACTTTTTTTTACCACGGTTAATAGTAAATAGGGTAATTAAGGGTAAATATGATATTAATATTACCCTAACACATGTCCTAACTCTATTGGACAAGTGTATCTCGACCAAAAACAACCTTAAGTGTAAAATATTATCATTTAGGCCCACTTGGATTAGATTAGGACATTTATTATTAATTTATTTAAAGAAGGGTTAAAATAGTTAAAATCAAAGTTTAATAAGTAAATCATTTTTAATATGGGGTTATACATAAGATAAATTCGACTATAAATATTCATTAGAAACATAAAAATATTTCCTACATAATGGTATTTTATTTATAATTTTTAGACACCAAATAATTTAATTTATTTATGACACAAAGATGATGCAGTAATTATCTTATTTATGAAAAATTGACATAATTGATGTTATAAACACCAAAATAAATGTAATTTGAGAATTTTTATGAATTCCACTAATTTTATAGGTTACTATGATATATTAGTGTTGATTTAATCAACTTGGTTTGAACATATAATTCTGTTATGACTTTCACAAAAATCATATATCAAATAGTGTCAAAATTGACACAAAATAGTTTTTAAATCAAATATTATATTATTAATTGTTATTTTATTCCTAAAAATCTAAGGTTCGGCCACATGACTTAGATAAGGATATATGTATTAATAATAAACAATTTGGGGTTCGTTTGGCATGTTATAGTAAGTGTATTAACCATATAGTGAAAGGAAACAAAAAGACACGATAAAAGTTAAATTATTTAACTTAGAGTTAAATCTAATTGATAAGGTTAAAATAATACCCTAAACTTGTCTAAATTCTATTGTATGAGAGGATTTCGACCCATCCCCACCTTAGCCTCGAAATAAATCAATTTGGAGCTAATTAAAACCGAACGTGACTTTATAATAAAATAATATTTTGAGATATTCCTAAGGTGCCCCTCTCCTCCCTTATAAAAGGACACCTCCTCCCCCTTCCTCCTCACACCAATTTGAGCACTCAAGCTCGGCCAAACCCTGCCAAAATATCTTCTCCACTTCCCTAGAAACATCCTAGAGGTTCTGGTCTTCCTCAAAGACCAATTTTAGTGCCCTAAGAGGAGGTCTCAAAGAGGCGCTTCAAAGAAGAGGTAATTACCGTTACCAATTCTTTCATCTTTATTTCTTCTTCCACTTCTTCTTCTTAGGTTGTTTCATTATGAAGTAATAACATCAGTATCAATAATATAATGATATGTTATTATAAGTATGAAACAACCCTATTTCACCATCTATCCATCCTACGGGAAAAGAAATCACCGCGCGTGCGTACGTACGGAATACCGTCTCCACGCCGTGGTGTAATCTATTTTCCACCACCACCTTACATAGATGGGTATAATGGTGTAAAGAATAACTATACATAGTTATTACAACATCATATTGATTCTGATATATTGTATAATCCACTCCAATTCAATTCAATATTTATGGAAATGATATCATCGCTCGTGCGTACGTACGGACTACCGTCTCCACGACGCGATGAGATTCATTCTCCATGTTAACCATTTAAGAATGATTATAAAGTATATATAAGAAATAATAATGAAATATATGACATTATAAAGCTACTGGATTTATGTATATATATATATGTATGTCATCTACTTACTTCTATTCAAGACAATAAGGAAAGGAAAACAGCGTTCATGCGTACGTACGGACTACCGTCTCCATGAACGGTGTTTTTCATTTCATTTATCTATCTATTATATATATATATATATACTGAATATATATGATATATAAATCATATTTTATATTCTGGAAGTAAGTAAATCATGATATAAGTAATAATAATGTCAAGAACAACAAGTCAAAACACCTACGATAAATGAAACGATTTTACCCAAAACGCTTCTTTAAAATGGAATTTACAAATGAACGGGTAATATAAAGTCATAAGTGAACCATATATGATATCATAACAATGAATATGATTCTGTAATAAGTCAATGACATTATTTAAATCATTATACAGGAGGTTCGGACACATACAAATCAAATCGGACCTAAGGTAAGGGAAATATCACAATCTCATTTTTATCCGAGATTGTTTATTCGTAAGTATTTACTGGGGTGTATTTTATCATCCACATCCATGTTTACTCAATATTTAATATTATTTCCATCCACCTAAAATTGTTTAAATCCATTTTTACCCTTCGGTGAGTTTTTAGTAATACGTATGAAAGGAATCTTTTGTCGTTTTTCGTACGAGGTACTTTTTGACTTTTCCGACAAAAGTACGAAGAATGTTTTTTTTAACTTATACGGCATGAATGGATTTTTAAAACATTATTTCCAAGAATATTCCTTTACAAGTTATCAATTTTATTTTTAATCAACTTCTTTTATTTTAAAGTCGTATGACATGTTATGAAAGGAAAAATGTTTTTGAAGTAGAAAGGATATTTTCCTCAAGAATGGAGTTCAAGTATTTTATCAAAATTATTTTCCATCTAAGATAATAAAAGGGTTCTGTTTTTATCCCTATTATTACATGGATTTGATTATGTTGTGATGGAAATATTTTTATGAATTCCTTTATCTTATATGAATTGTTTTATGATGTCATGATGTTTCAAGAATCCCATTTTTGTTACATGTGTTATACGATGATGTATGATTTATGATTATGTGGCACACATAAGAAAGGATTCATTATAAGATGGGTGAGACCTATATCTCCCTCCAATGCATTGGGTAAAGATTTTATATCTCATGAGATAGACAGGGCTGGAACGGTAGGTTATACCGGTTCAGTGAAACAAGACTGAAACGAGGGTTACTCGATTCAGAAAGGGACTTTGTCCACTAAGATAGTCTGGGCAATGAGTCATGACTAACAAGAAATGATTTTCCATGATTATGTGTGCATTCCACAAAGTTTCAAGTTTCATGTTATGATTATGGTGATCTCATTTTCACTTCTATGATTTGTTCCATGTTAAGATATTATGATCTCTTTTACAGGTTATGATTTTCAAAAAGATATGATATGATTTTTATTTCTTTTGTATACCCTTACTGAGCATTTGAGCTCACCCTTTTATGTTTTCTTTTCCCCAGGATATAAAGAAAGGTTTTAGGTAAAAAAAAGGAAGATCTTTATGGGAGATTTTGAAGATCTTTCATCACGATTAGAAGATTATATTCCGAGTTTCCAAAGACACTAAACTATTACGATCCTTGTGTGTGTGTTTTTGTTATGTACTAAGTATTCCGCAAAAGTAATGTAATGTCAATGTACGTCAAGATACGGGTCTCTACAGTTGGTATCAGAGGAAAGGTTTAGTCAACCTTTGGAAACTAGGATGCGAAAACGTTAGTGAGATCCCTAGAGATATTTCTAATGTATGTCTAGGGATGTCCCTAAGGTTAAGTATACGTATAGGTTATAGTACTAGAATTACGCTAACGATCTTCGAATTTAACCTAAGATGTTAGATATTGAGGGTACTACCCCTTTATTATGTTGTTTTCCCTAGCATTATTTTTTCCTCTCATACTATTCTTTTGGAGTTTTAGACGATGGCTCGAACCCGAAGGAACCGTGTTAATGCGGAATGTGATGGGCAATGCAATGATTGTCCCCATGAGCAACCAAACGATATGGGAGCCGGAATGCAAAATCTTGTAGCCATGCTCACACAACTTTCTCAAGCTATGAATCATGCAGGACTTCCAAACGAGCAAAGGAAGGAGCAACATTCTGTTGAATCCTTCATGAGGCAGCGTCCACCTTCTTTCGGTGGGTCTACTGATCCATTAGTTGCTGAACAATGGATTAGTACTACTGAAAAGATATTTTCAGTTCTTCAATGTTCTGAACATGATAAAGTCATCCTAGCAGTGTATCGTTTGGAAGGAGATGCTGATCAATGGTGGAATCTTATTAAGAATACGAGGCAAAAGGATGAAATTGAGTCTATAGAATGGGACGAGTTCAAGAACTTATTTTTCAATAAGTACTTCCCTCGTATTCTCCGAACAAAGATGGAGAAAGAGTTTCTTGAACTGAAGCAAAGGGATGATGAATATGTTGGTACCTATGAAGCGAATTTTACAAGACTTGCAAGGTACGCTTCTGGTATTATCATCCAACCTGAAAGTAAAGTTGATCGATTTTTCAGTGGCTTAAAACCAAGTCTTCGAAGGGCATTAGCTATAAGAGACTTCAGTAGCTATGAATAAATTGTGCGTTGTGCTATCAAGGTAGAAATGGAAGTTGGTGTTACATATCCATCTCATGGTTTTGACAAGAAACGAAAGATGGAGTTCAAGGAGAAATCTCAGAATAATGGTGAAAAGAAGATGAATGTTTCCTTATGCACAAAGTGTGGAAAGAAGCATGGTGGAGATTGTCTTAAAGGGACTAGAAAATGTTTTAAGTGTGGAAAAGAAGGTCATCAAGCAGCTGAGTGTCGAAGTAATGGAAAAAGGGATTCTAATGAAGTGAATAAAGCAAACACTGCAGAGAACGCACAACCAACACTTCAATGCTTCAAGTGCAAGGAGATGGGACATTATGCCAATAAATGCCCTAATCCAAGGGTTAGTGATGATCGACATGAGCAACCGCTTAAGGCAAAGGACAAAGGGAAGTCACATGCGATCACTATTGGCAATGTTGAATATGACAACGATGTGGTGGAATGATTAAGTTTTTATGTAATGGGATTCCAAAATAATGTTGTATCATGGAATATTGGAATATTTATGTATTGGTCTAATGTGGTATTCAAAGTGATTGAGATATTATGCGCATAATGAAGGGAAAACGAGAAAATGAAATGTTTAATAGTATTCATGAGCTCATGATTGATATAAGGACTAAGTGATATCATGGTTTGAGTATATAGAATTTTGAGGATTTTGGTATGTGGAAAGTGTTAACTTTTAACTGCATTCAAGTTTTCACTAAGGTTCAATGGGTATTCAAGAGAATACATGATTAAGGACTTTTAATGTTTAGAATGTGACCAACAAGACATATCTTATGATATATGGGGATCAACGATGATATTAAATCTCTGGTAATCATTTTAACTATGTTATGAAAGTGGACTACAGTATTATGGATAAGCCTAAAGAAGTTCTTTTTTTGATATTATTGATAGGATGTTATAGTAATGTAGTTTTAGAAAAAGGACAACCTGCAGGACGGGCGACAACCCATCGCTTCGGACAAGGCTGTGGGAATCGAACCCAGAACCGAAGTGCGACTGGCCTTTATCGCCTACCACTGGCCTACAGGAAGTCCCTGTTTAGTAGAAACTAGTTTTATTATATTAAGCAGTACGACATATGAAGTATAAGTCCATTTTAGGAACCATATATGATTAATCTCACTATAGATCGACTTATGCATATAATTTTTGCTAACCTTTTGTTTGAGACAGATGGAATGACCCGTCATTCTATCACATGATCTGCTAACACTTCATGAATAACAAATTCAACTTCATTTATTTAAGAGATGAAGTGGAAATTGTTCAAGGCACGAACAACAGTGAGATTGTACCAAAATAAAGTAAGTATTTATTCTAATTCAAATTTTCAACTTTAGGGAAATGATCTTGAAAACCAAAAATGTTGTCCTAGTGATCTTATACCTGATGAATCAGATGGTACCTTATATCATCACAAATCTATGGATTTGTGATTACTGGCTTTTCCATAGCCATGTTCTCTACCACTCTCCATCAGAACATGATGGTTAGATTTCTCTTCCATATCCATATTTTCACCTATGTGGAAACCCAATGATTAGTTTATTTGGGTAACCGTTACGTTTCATACTTTTTTAAAGATTGGTTTTGATATTCCTTTTTACGATGTGGGTTTCTATTGAAGAAACTTTTGAATAGTAAACCATTTATAACCCCGACGAATTTCGAGGGCGAAATTCATTTTAAGGGGGGTAGAATGTAACAGCCCAAGATTTTATAAAAAAATATTCTTTTTAATTTTATTAAAGTCCTGTGTTGTACGCTACACCAAAAGGAGCTTGCACAGCACGCATCCTTCACTTGCCTTTCATTACACTCAATCGCGACCTTCCTCGATAGCGTGTGTAATACGCAATACCGAGTTTCACTAAACAACGATATGCTATTAAAATATTATTAAAACTAGCCAGTATGAATAGTAATAACCACTTTTTAAAACTCTTTAAATCTTATTTTTCAAAATGAACTTCATTTTTGGATTCGGAGTATCGAATTTAGCCTAAGGTGAAATTTTGGTACTTTTCGGATAACTTTCATATTCTGATGAATAGTGAAAATTACTAAATTATAATTAAAAACAACTTTTTTAATCGAAATAATTAATAGTGATAAATTATTAATTTGAGTGGTTTTAAAGTATATTTAGAATATATTTTTACAATTTAATACAATGTTGGTCATTGGATGTAATTTCACATTTAAACCAGACATAATCAAGTGTCAATCTTTTGATAGATATTGTTTCTTAAAAACACGCTATTTGTTTTAACAGCGGGATTTAATTATAAAATTAATTCATGCAAATTCTATGATATGAATTTGGTAAAATAGACTTCATTTTTGAATTCGGAATATGAAATATAGCTTAGGATGAAATTTTGGCATTGTTCTGAAAAACATCAATTTTTGATGAATAGTGAAACTACAAAGTGGTAGTTAAAAAAATTAATTTCTTCATAAATCTTAATTTTACCACTTCTGTGAATGGAATTTCAAAAATCCGGGAGACACGGTTGATGTCAGTAAGTAAAATGTGGTTCAATGAGATGAAAATAATTTTTGGTGAATAGTAACTTTTTACTTTTTTTTACCACGGTTAATAGTAAATAGGGTAATTAAGGGTAAATATGATATTAATATTACCCTAACACATGTCCTAACTCTATTGGACAAGTGTATCTCGACCAAAAACAACCTTAAGTTTAAACTATTATCATTTAGGCCCACTTGGATTAGATTAGGACATTTATTATTAATTTATTTAAAGAAGGGTTAAAATAGTTAAAATCAAAGTTTAATAAGTAAATCATTTTTAATATGGGGTTATACATAAGATAAATTCTACTATAAATATTCATTAGAAACCTAAAAAGATTTCCTACATAATGGTATTTTATTTATAATTTTTAGACAACAAATAATTTAATTTATTTATGACACAAATATGATGCAATAATTATCTTATTTATGAAAAATTGACATAATTGATGTTATAAACACCAAACTAAATGTAATTTGAGAATTTTTATGAATTCCACTAATTTTATAGGTTACTATGATATATTAGTTTTGATTTAATCAACTTGGTTTGAACATATAATTCTGTTATGACTTTCACAAAAATCATATATCAAATAGTGTCAAAATTGACACAAAATAGTTTTTAAATCAAATATTATATTATTAATTGTTATTTTATTCCTAAAAATCTAAGGTTCGGCCAAATGACTTAGATAAGGATATATGTATTAATAATAAACAATTTGGGGTTCGTTTGGCATGTTATAGTAAGTGTATTAACCATATAGTGAAAGGAAACAAAAAGACACGATAAAAGTTAAATTATTTAACTTAGAGTTAAATCTAATTGATAAGGTTAAAATAATACCCTAAACTTGTCTAAATTCTATTGGATGAGAGGATTTCGACCCATCCCCACCTTAGCCTCGAAATAAATTAATTTGGAGCTAATTAAAACCGAACTTGACTTTATAATAAAATAATATTTTGAGATATTCCTAAGGTGCCCCTCTCCTCCCTTATAAAAGGACACCTCCTCCCCCTTCCTCCTCACACCAATTTGAGCACTCAATCTCGGACAACCCCTGCCAAAATCTCTTCTCCACTTCCCTAGAAACATCCTAGAGGTTCTGGTCTTCCTCAAAGACCAATTTTAGTGCCCTAAGAGGAGGTCTCAAAGAGGCGCTTCAAAGAAGAGGTAATTACCATTACCAATTCTTTCATCTTTATTTCTTCTTCCACTTCTTCTTCTTAGGTTGTTTCATTATGAAGTAATAACATCAGTATAAATAATATACTGATATGTTATTATAAGTATGAAACAACCCTATTTCACCATCTATCCATCCTACGGGAAAAGAAATCACCGCGCGTGCGTACGTACGGAATACCGTCTCCACGCCGTGGTGTAATCTATTTTCCACCACCACCTTACATAGATGGGTATAATGGTGTAAAGAATAACTATACATAGTTATTACAACATCATATTGATTCTGATATATTGTATAATCCACTCCAATTCAATTCAATATTTATGGAAATGATATCATCGCTCGTGCGTACGTACGGACTACCGTCTCCACGACGCGATGAGATTCATTCTCCATGTTAACCATTTAAGAATGATTATAAAGTATATATAAGAAATAATAATGAAATATATGACATTATAAAGCTACTGGATTTATGTATATATATATATATATATGTATGTCATCTACTTACTTCCATTCAAGACAATAAGGAAAGGAAAACAGCGTTCATGCATACGTACGGACTACCGTCTCCATGAACGGTGTTTTTCATTTCATTTATCTATCTATTATATATATATATATACTGAATATATATGATATATAAATCATATTTTATATTCTGGAAGTAAGTAAATCATGATATAAGTAATAATAATGTCAAGAACAACAAGTCAAAACACCTACGATAAATGAAACGATTTTACCCAAAACGCTTCTTTAAAATGGAATTTACAAATGAACGGGTAATATAAAGTCATAAGTGAACCATATATGATATCATAACAATGAATATGATTCTTTAATAAGTCAATGACATTATTTAAATCATTATACAGGAGGTTCGGACACATACAAAGCAAATCGGACCTAAGGTAAGGGAAATATCACAATCTCATTTTTATCCGAGATTGTTTATTCGTAAGTATTTACTGGGGTGTATTTTATCATCCACATCCATGTTTACTCAATATGTAATATTATTTCCATCCACCTAAAATTGTTTAAATCCATTTTTACCCTTCGGTGAGTTTTTAGTAATACGTATGAAAGGAATCTTTTGTCGTTTTTCGTACGAGGTACTTTTTGACTTTTCCGACAAAAGTACGAAGAATGTTTTTTTTAACTTATACGGCAAGAATGGATTTTTAAAACATTATTTCCAAGAAGCTTCCTTTACAAGTTATCAATTTTATTTTTAATCAACTTCTTTTATTTTAAAGTCGTATGACATGTTATGAAAGGAAAAATGTTTTTGAAGTAGAAAGGATATTTTCCTCAAGAATGGAGTTCAAGTATTTTATCAAAATTATTTTCCATCTAAGATAATAAAAGGGTTCTGTTTTTATCCCTATTATTACATGGATTTGATTATGTTGTGATGGAAATATTTTTATGAATTCCTTTATCTTATATGAATTGTTTTATGATGTCATGATGTTTCAAGAATCCCATTTTTGTTACATGTGTTATACGATGATGTATGATTTATGATTATGTGGCACACATAAGAAAGGATTCATTATAAGATGGGTGGGACCTATATCTCCCTCCAATGCATTGGGTAAAGATTTTATATCTCATGAGATAGACAGGGCTGGAACGGTAGGTTATACCGGTTCAGTGAAACAGGACTGAAACGAGGGTTACTCGATTCAGAAAGGGACTTTGTCCACTAAGATAGTCTTGGCAATGAGTCATGACTAACAAGAAATGATTTTCCATGATTATGTGTGCATGCCACAAAGTTTCAAGTTTCATGTTATGATTATGGTGATCTCATTTTCACTTCTATGATTTGTTCCATGTTAAGATATTATGATCTCTTTTACAGGTTATGATTTTCAAAAAGATATGATATGATTTTTATTTCTTTTGTATACCCTTACTGAGAATTTGAGCTCACCCTTTTATGTTTTCTTTTCCCCAGGATATAAAGAAAGGTTTTAGGTAAAAAAAAAGGAAGATCTTTATGGGAGATTTTGAAGATCTTTCATCACGATTAGAAGATTATATTCCGAGTTTCCAAAGACACTAAACTATTACGATCCTTGTGTGTGTGTTTTTGTTATGTACTAAGTATTCCGCAAAAGTAATGTAATGTCAATGTACGTCAAGATACGGGTCTCTACATGAACAATAAAAATTAAAGTAAGAGTAATATAAAATAACATCCCAATAACAAGAAAGATGAGCATTAAAAGGAATGACATAAAAGAGCATACTTAAAAAGAAAGAGAGGAGTAGGATCCCTTACCTCGGGTCCGACTTGACTCGATCATTCTTTAACGTCCTGAATAATAAACTTGAGTTAATTTCTATTTGCTTAAGAACCTTTTTCAAGTTTTTTATTCATTTTATATCACTTATTTACATTTTATAAAAATTATGTAATCATTTAAGTTAAAAATGTTTGTTTTGTCGATATTTGGTTCTTAAGTCGAAAGTGAACTTCTTACAATTACATGTTGTTCGTGTGGTCAATGGTTCATTATATCCAGAATTATATTCATGATTTGGATATCATATATATCATATATATCCAGAATATACATGTATTTATAATATTACATAATCATTTAGAGGTAAGAAATGAAATGCACCGTTCATGGAGACGGTAAGCCGTACATACGCATGCACGCTACTTTCATTTCTTTGTCATATTAATGGAATTAAAACTAAATGAGAGGTATTTATATTTTAACTCCAGAATTATATTCATCATTTAGATGTATCATTCATCATATATATCCATTATATACATGTACTTATAATAGTACATTACATTTGGGGATAAGAAATGAAATGCACCGTTCATGGAGACGGTAAGCCGTACATACGCATGACCGCTACTTTCATTTCTATCTCATACTTTAATGGAAATAAATAATAATCATATAGAGGTATATTATAATTACAGTATAACATCATATATAATAACTTTAAATCCATCCTTTATATGTCCCACATATGGCATTAACGAATCAAATCACTTTGAGGGGGCGGTAGTCCGTACTTCCTAAAATGAAATTATCGTGTTTAACCTCAATGGAAACCATAAAGGTATGAAAAAAAGAAAAATACATAATCTTAAGTAAAACATAATCATATTATATATCATATATAAATATAGTGACATCTTAATGGCCACCTTTGAAGGTGTTATATGAGTGTTGAACAATCATCGTTTCGTGAGGTAGAAATTCGCCATCCACGGAAACAGTATGTTATTTAAACATTAGATGTAGGTGTGTGTAAGTGTAGCTAGAATATTTCTTATAAAAATATCCTAGTATATTGAAGATACTGTAGTTGTTACAAAATAAATTAATAAAAAGAGTTTATGGGGTTGGAGAGGCAAAATAATACAAAAGGACTCAAGTGAAGACATTACCTTAAAATCGGGTAACTCCCTTTGGTTTGAGATAAAAGGCTTACTTGGGAAGACTTATGCCAAAATTGAGGCCTCAAGGAGTTAGAGAGGGATGTGGAGAGACAAAATGGTCAGGGTTTCTCCGAGCCAAAGGCTTTGGGAGTGTGGGTAAGGAGGTAGAGGTGGGGGCCTTTTATAAGAGGAGAGGAGGGGCACTCTTGTAAAGTTACAAAATGTTACTTTATTTTCAAAAGAGTTTAGGATTTTAAAGGTCCCAAATTGATGTATTTCTAGTATAAGGTGATAAGGGTTCTAAATCCACTCATACAATAGGTTTTTTACATGTTTAGGTCTTAGATATTACATTATCTTTCCATTTTATTTAAATCGTTAAATAATGTGGTCATCGCTGCATCATCATGATGTCATAAATAATTTAATTTATTTAATGTCTAAAAATTATATAAATAATACTATGGTGTAGGAAATCTTTTTATCTTTCCTATTACTATTTATAGTAAAAAATCTGACTTTTATAACCCCATGTAAAAATTGTTTTAGTAAAACATCTCATGTGTGTGTCTTTTTTACTTTACCATTAAATAAAAAGGTATTTATGTCATTTTCCAACCAAAGTGTCTCCATGGGGTCCCCAAGTTGACCCATTGATTTTCATGGTCTGCCATGACACATAAAATGAGGGTATGACATGTGTCTAGGTCATTTCATTTTATTAAAACATTATTCTTACCTTAAACTACACTAATTACCTCTAATCGCGATTACAAACTTAATAAGTTACTATTCACCAAAAAAATTATTTTAATTCCATTGAACCACATTTTACTTATTAATGAAAACCATGTATGTAAGAGTTTTGAAATTCAAAACACAATGATGGAAAAATTTCATTTAAACGGAAAATCAGTTTTTATAATTACCACTTAGTGGTTTCACTATTCATCAAAAATTGAAGTTTTTCAGAAAAATACCAAAACTTCACCTTAAGCTATATTTGATATTCCAAATTCAAAAATGATGTCTATTTTAAAAATTCAAAAAATATTAGTTGTATTAATTAATTTAATAATTAATTCCCGCTGTCAGAGCAAATAGCGTATTTTTATGAAACAATAAGTATCAAAAGATTGACACTAGTTTAAGTCCATTTTCAAAGTGAAATTAATTCCAATGACCACTATTGTATTAGATGGTAAAAATATATTATAATTTTACTTTAAAAGCAATTAAAAAGATAATATAATCATATAAATAAATTAGATTAAAAAGAGTTTTTGAATTAAAATACAACATTTTCACTATTCATTAAAAATTGAACTTTTTTGGAAAAATACCAAAAATTTACGCAAAGTAAATTTTGATGTCCCGATTCTAAATAAGAGTTTTATTTTGTCAAATATAACACATAAAATTGTCAAAAAGTGGATTTAAAAGAGGTTCTCCATCAAAAGGCGGTTAATCGACCTTTTAAAGAATATTAGAATGTTTACGCCTAAAATTGGATTCATTCGCATTTTTAGTCCTCTAACATTTATTGTAAAAAGTAAAAATATTTGACAAAAATATATAATCATTTTTTAGTTAGTTCTGTTCATTCCTGCCATTACAACAGCTAGGCGTTAACTACTATTTAAAATAATATTATTTTATTATTAGAGTGCAACGTAGGATTCCCAAGAAACTCGTTGTTGCGTGTTGGGTACGCCATCGAGCATGAAATCCCCTTTAAAGTAATATTAATATTTTATTCACAAATATGGATAAATATAAAAATGTCATATTATTTATTTACCTGGGGTGTTACATCCTTCCCCCCTTTTAGAAATTGCGTCCTCGCAATTTTAAAATTGAGCTTGGAAACATCCTTGAAAGTCCCACATCGGAACAAGAGTCGGTAAAACAATCACTTTAAAATAAAGAAAGATAAGTACAGAGGTCACCCGAGTTAACCCATACTAGGATTCCATGTAGGAAAACATGGACATGGAAGAAAAAGCAAAGGGTCATGTTCTCGAGGGAGAGTGATAGTAAACATGTCTAGGAGAAAGTTAACCATAAGAAAATCACAAACTTGTGATGGGTTAAACGGTATTCGATTCCCCAGTAGGAAAAGTTAATAGAAAACATTTTTTCTTTAAGTTACTTTTTATTGAGGAATTTATTCATAAGGAAACATAATCACTTATCATGTTGACTTTCAACTTTTACTAGATTCCTTAATCAAACTCATATTTTCTCCAAAAGACGAGTATTTAGGAAGACTTGTTCACATTAAGAGTACTATAATCAATTTATAGAGAATCACCTAATCCACAATAGAGAACTATATACTTCCCATTTATTTAGACTCTAACCAAAACCAAAACCAAAAAGGTTAGTACAATATCAGATAATACCCAAAAACGATAATCCTTTAAAAAACAAATCTATTCTTAATCTCCAAAACTTGTCTAACAAAACCCAAAGTTCAACGAGGACCATCCGATAAACAATTTGTCCATAAAATTCTTCAAAGTAAACCAAACTAAGATTTAAACCCAAATATTTGAAGGATTTAGTCACATTGTCTTCCAAGTTAAATCGTAACATTTATCACCAAACAACATCAGTTGCTCCTAACGTCTCGTATTGAAAAGTAATTAACCTAATCACATATCCTCCATGATAGGTTAATAATTTTCATAAATAACCCAAAATCAACTTACTCTTAATTCATAAAATCATATAACTAAAAATAATTAGTCAAACTAACCAGGGACTTCACGTAGTCCAGTGGTAGGTGATAAATACCAGTCGCACATTGGTTGTGGGTTCGATTCCCGCAGCTTTGTCCGACACGATGGGTAGCCACACGGTCTGCGTGTTGTCCTTTTTCCAAAACTATATAATTCTCAAATCATTCCCCAAAAAGGGATAAAATAATCAAAAATAACTATAACATAATTTAACCTCAATTTTATCTCATGCCTTTCACTTCAATCATAACATATAGTAACCCATAATTACCTCAAAAGTAAGGATCATATAAACCCAAATGGTTCTTTATAACTATGTCCACAAAAGAAAAGATAACTATTCCTTGAATAAAATTTTCATATATTAAAGATCAGGGTTACACATAATATAAAAAGTCTTCTAATGTAACCCCATCATCAAAAGAGACTTAATACTCTTAAGAATTTCACCATAACTCTTGAATCCCTTATATGTTGACATCTTACTCATTCAACATTCTTTATGATCCATTAACCATTCCTTTCCAACTTATTCTGAAATACTTCTTTCCTACAAACAAAATCATGAATCATATCCTAAGATTCCAAAATTGGAAAACAATAGTCATGAAATAATCCATACCTTTGATTGGACATTTTCAGTTTCTTCATCCTCAATCGGAATGGAATTAGGTATTGGTAAATGAAAATTTGTACGATCTTGGTGATCCCATTCACGAAACTTCTTCATAAGACATGTGTTTGCATAATGACCATGCACACCACATTTAAAACATTCAATTGATCCCTCAGAAAGAACTTCTTTCCCTTTCCTCGAGTCAACTAGATTCTTCCTTTTTCCATGGAAGGTTCTTGCTTTATGACCTTCATTTCCACATCTATAGAATATTTCTATCCCTTTGAAACATTTTAATAGGTGTTTCTTTCCACATCTTTGACACATAGGTTTTTGAACACACTTACCTTTATGATTATTACCTGTAGTTCCGTAGGGATTTGTTTCTCGCATATATGATGCCTTATAAAAATCACCAAGGTTTAGGTGGTCAATCATGACTCCAGATAGTTGGTTGAGGATAAACACAAGAGTTCTCATTGAAGCTCCCATATCATTCAGCCGGTTGCTCAGAAAACTGTCACAGTTTCCTTCACATCCACTGTTACTTTGGTGCCTGCTAGATCCAGCCATTTACTAAAACCAAAAAGGGTCAGTGTGAGTATATCAACAAAACCATCATGTACTAATGAGGAAGACATACTTACTCATTCACTTTATCTAAAAACTATGACTCTTTCTGAAATCCTAACCATTATGGTAATGTCACTTATGCTTAAAGAATACCCTAACCTCTAAAGTTATCTAAACCGACCTTTGATACCAACTATAAGGCCCCAGCCTTAAACCTTACTTAATATTGAATTAAATTAATAATTCACATTGAGGATATTTTTAGGTTTAGAGTTTTATAGAATTAGGACATAACTATAGCATCTCAAAAGATTACAAAGTAGAAACTTCTACTAAGTTTCCATAAAACAAAAACTATTAAAACGAAACATGTCTAGTTCCATGTTTTTGGTAGCATGAATTTCCCTTGATCCCATCCTTGACCCTATTCCACGTTAAGTCCTGTGAAGACATTTCAAAAACATGGGATGAGCATTAAAAGCTCAGTAAGGGATACACAAAGAATGAAAACTGTTTGTTTTTTCAAAACAACAAGTAAACCATGTATACCTTAACAAAGTAATACTTTTCACCTTTTCGAGGTAGTAAAAAAACTCTTCACTGAATAAAAGTTCATTACATACCCTTCTGTAACCAAAATATTACCATAAACCCATATAAAGATCACATAACATATAAAGGTAACTTGGGACATAAACATACTTAAGTGGAATAACCATAAGGTCGACTTCCACACATATCACTTAATGGAATAGCCATAAGGCCGACTTCCATACATACTTAATGGAATAGCCAAACGGCTGACTTCCATACCCAATGCATTGGAGGTTATAATGTAACCACCCGTCTTGGTATTCATGGCACCACCCGTCATATGGTTTATCACGTAACCACCCGTAAAATGTCCAAGTACCATTATAAAATTATAACACATAAAACCAACATAAAAGAATGATAACATTTCCACATTTCAATCAAAATATATCATTTAAATATATTGACATAATATAATCCTTTATCAAAACCATTTTCATTACCAAAATACAAAAAAAGGTATATGGTATTTATTTTATTTTAAAAACATTACGGCTTGTTGAGGAAGCCAAAGATCAAATAATACTCACGGCGGAGGAAAAGGTCGTTGTCACCGCATACGTAAAAGAAACATTCCTTTTTGTCGTTTAGTAAAACGCTTCGTAGAAAAAAGATTCCTTTTGAATAAACGTAAAATTCAAAGGGGTTTATACACCATATAAACGAAGGTTGTGTATAAAACAGAATATGCCTCAATGAATGGAGATTGAGACGAAGACCCTTACAAAGACGGTATCCTTGGTTTAAGGATAAACCAATTGCATAATTATGTGCGACAAACGAATACACCAAATATAAGTGGATATTAAGTGTATAACAATCAGAGGTTATTCACACATATTCATAGAACGACATATTCAAGGTGTACATATTTATCCCAAAGAATCAAATTTGGGTTACAAAGTTCCCTTGCAAAAATTTGACAGCCTAACGGCGTCACTTCAAAATTTAGAAAAAGAGTTGATGAGAGATAAAAAAAAGTATCTCATCACTTAAAATTTACATCAATAAGGATATATGAGAACATATCCAAACATAACAATATGTGAATTAAAATACCCAACAAAAGTAGTCTTTTAAAAAGAGGAGGGTGAAAGGTTCCCTTACCGACTTGGGTATCTTTCGAAACATACACCCCATGAAAGGAGGTCAATAAATCATTGATGTAAATAATAATAAACAGAAGTATATTACACAAAGAGTAGAATAATGGGAAGTACTTACACCACTCAAAGGAAATTGTGGGAAATGTAGCATAAATCTCACGGGAATAAAAGTGAGATGAAAAATCCCTTACGAAAACTCGACAGCCTAACGACGCCACTTAAAACTTCCAAAATGGATTGATGAGAGAGAATAGGGTCTCTCATCATATGAACAATAAAAATTACAGTAAGAGTAATATAAAATAACATCCCAATAACAAGAAATATGAGCTTTAAAAGGAATGACATAAAAGAGCATACTTAAAAAGAAAGAGAGGAGTAGGATCCCTTACCTCAGGTCCGACTTGACTCGATCATTATTTAACATCATGAATAATAAACTTGAGTTAATTTATATTTGCTTAAGAATTTTTTCAAAGTTCATTATTCCTTTTATATCACTTATTTACATTTTATAAAAATTATGTAATCATTTAAGTTAAAAATGTTTGTTTTGTCGATATTTGGTTCTTAAGTCGAAAGTGAAGTTCTTACAATTACATGTTGTTCGTGTGGTCAATGGTTCATTATATCTAGAGTGATATTAATGATTTGGATATCATATATATCATATATATCCATAATATACATGTATTTATAATATTACATAATCATTTAGAGGTAAGAAATGAAATGCACCGTTCATGGAGACGGTAAGCCGTACGTACGCATGAACGCTACTTTCATTTCTTTGTCATATTAATGGAATTACAACTAAATGAGAGGTATGTATATTTTAACTCCAGAATTATATTCATCATTAAGATGTATCATTCATCATATATATCCATTATATACATGTACTTATAATAGTACATTACATTTGGGGATAAGAAATGAAATGCACCGTTCATGGAGACGGTAAGTCGTACGTACGCATGAACGCTACTTTCATTTCTATCTCATACTTTAATGGAAAGAAATAATAATGATATAGAGGTATATTATAATTCCAGTATAACATCATATATAATAACTTTAAATCCATCATTTATACGTCCCACATATGGCATTAACGAATCAAATCACTTTGAGGGGGCGGTAGTCCGCACTTCCTAAAATGAAATTATCGTGTTTACCCACAATGGAAACCATAAAGTTATGAAAAAAAAGAAAAATACAGAAGCTTAAGTAAAACATAAACATATTATATATCATATATAAATATAGTGACATCTTAATGGCCACCTTTGAATCTATTATATGAGTGTTGAACAATCATCGTTTTGTGAGGCAGAAATTCGCCATCCACAGAAACTGTATGTTCTTTAACCATTAGATGTAGGTGTGTGTAAGTGTAGCTTGAATAATTCTTATAACAACATCCTAGTATATTGAAGATGATGTATTTGTTAAAAAAGAAATGAATAAAAAGAGTTAAGGGATTGGAGAGGCAAAATAAAACAAAAGGACTCAAGTGAAGACATTACCTTAAAATCGGGTAACTCCCTTTGGTTTGAGCTAAAAGGATTACTTGGGAAGACTTATTCCCAAAGTGAGGCCTCAAGGAGTTAGAGAGGGATGTGGAGAGACAAAATGGGCAGGGTTTGGCCGATCCAAAGGCTTTGGGAGTGTGGGTAAGGAGGTATAGGTGGGGGCCTTTTATAAAAGGAGAGGAGGGACACTCTTGTAAAGTTACAAAATGTTACTTTATTTTCAAAAGAGTTTCGGATTTTAAAGGTCCCACATTGATGTATTTCGAGGATAAGGTGATAAGGGTTCTAAATACACTCATCCAATAGGTTTTGGACATGTGTAGGTCTTATATATTACATTATCTTTCCATTTTATTTAAATCGTTAAATAATGAGGTCATCGCTGCATCATCATGATGTCATAAATAATTTAATTTATATAATGTCTAATAATTATAAAAAAAATACTATGGTATAGGAAATATTTTTTATCTTTCCAATTACTATTTATATTAAAAAATCTGACTTTTATAACCCCATGTAAAAATTGTTTTAGTAAAACATCTCATGTGTGTGTCATTTTTACTTTAACATTAAATAAAAAGGTATTTATGTCATTTTCCAACCAAAGTGGCTCCATGGGGTCCCCAAGTTGACCCATGGATTGTATTGGTCGGACATGACACATCCAATGATGGTAGGACATGTTTCTAGGTCATTTCATTTTATTAAAACATTATTCTTACCTTAAACTACACTAATTACCTCTAATCGCGATTAAAAACTTAATAAGTTACTATTCACCAAAAAAATTATTTTAATCCCATTGAACCACATTTTAGTTCTTAATAACAACCATGTATGTCGGATTTTTTAAATTAAACACACAATGATGAAAAAATTTCATTTAAACGGAAAATTAGTTTTTATAAGTACCACTTAGTGGTTTTACTATTCATCAACAATTGAAGTTTTTCAGAAAAATACCAAAACTTCACCCTAAGCTATATTTGATATTCAAAATTCAAAAATGATGTCTATTTTACAAAATTCAAAAAATATTAGTTGTATTAATTAATTTAATAATTAATTCCCGCTGTCAGAGCAAATAGCGTGTTTTTATGGAACAATAAGTATCAAAAGATTGACACTAGTTTAAGTCCATTTTCAAAGTGAAATTAATTCCAACGACCACTATTTTATTAAATGGTAAAAATATATTCTAATTTTACATTAAAACCAATTCAAAAGATAATCTAATCATATAAATAAATTAGATTAAAAAGAGGTTTTGAATTAAAATACAACATTTTTCACTATTCATTAAAAATTGAACTTTTTTGGAAAAATACCAAAAATTTACGCAAAGTAAATTTTGATGTCCCGATTCAAAATAAGAATTTTATTTTGTCAAATATAACACATAAAATTGTCAAAAAGTGGATTTAAAAGAGGTTCTGCATCAAAAGGTGGTTAATCGACCTTTTAAAGAATATTAGAATGTTTACGCTTAAAATTGGATTCATTCACATTTTTAATCCTCTAACATTTATTGTAAAAATTAAAAATATTTGACAAACATATATAATCATTTTGTAGTTAGTTCTGTTCATTCCTGCCATTACAACAGCTATGTGTTAACTACTATTTAAAATAATATTATTTTATTATTAGAGTGCAACGTAGGATTCCCAAGAAACTCGTTGTTGCGTGTTGGGTATGCCATGGAGCATAGAATCCCCTTTAAAGTAATATTAATATTTTATTCACAAATATGGATAAATATAAAAATGTCATATTCTTTATTTTCCTGGGGTGTTACAATGATAAGGGGAATATGGATCATTGACACTATAATGTCTAAGAAACTGGAAATTTTGAGTCCAATGGTGAGGGATGTTGGAGCTTCATAAAATAGTGGAATACTTAATAAAATCAAATTATTTTGTCTCACATATTTTTCAATCAAGTAAAGTTATAATCATATGTTTTAATTATTTTATAAAAATTTAAAGAAAAACAAAGAAAACATTGCAATAATTCCATAACTCAGGGTGATTAATTATAGAAACAAGTTTTTAGATATGGTATAATCATTTATGAGATGAATTATTATCAGAAAAAATATCTTATGTATTAGAATCCCTAATTCTTGTTCTTCCACCCCCGTAGGTGAGAACAAGTGAAAATGATTGCTACTAGAGATATGTAATTGATGCATCATATATCTGTTTTATTATACTATCAACCATTTATAGAGATTTTATGATAAAACATACGGACACGAATGCTTAAACCAAAATATTTCATCTTATTTTTCTTGTTAAAGAGAAGGAAATGATTCAAATAAATAACATTGTAAACTCACTATTCCACTATAAAATAGAATAAAGGAATTTATTAACTAATAATTATTTAAAAATTATAGGATATATTAGTCATTTAGAAAGAATAATCATCCACATAGATAATAAATTATCTATTAATATTATTTTATAATTTTTTCCTCCAAGGTTATCCTTATTTGTCTATGCCCAGATGAATGAAATGAATAATTTTCTCATGAATAATTTTACCATTCTTCAAAAATAATATAAGTATTGGATAAAACATTATTCCCCACACATTATGGAGAAAATTTTTAAATACAATAAGGAATATCCCCTCAATAATCTAAATCCAAAATATCCTTTATAGTTTCATTCAGAGAGACAAAAGATTAAAAAGTAGAAGAATGAACAAGAGGCTATTTTATTTTATGTTGAAATAATAGAAAATGGAAAATAAATTTCACAAGTAGGAAGATGAATCTAATTTTCATATATTTATCAAGTTTATATTAACCACTTATGTATTAAATACATTTTTCTTGCAATATATATGTATTTAAATACAGTAAATGATAAATAATAGAAAGGTTATAAAGTGAGCTAAAAAAGAGATGAGAAATGGATATTACTTTGTCATCTAAAGGGATCACACTGCTTCTCATTGTAATAATGTACTGATTCATGTTTTAATTTAACCAAATTATTAATGACAATTTCAAGCTAGATACAATGAGACATTTTTTCACATTGGGAATAAATGTTATTATGATACTTAAATAATAAACTAATGGCTTATTAACTCTTGAATCACAAATATAAATTGTAATGAATGATGAATATAAAATATAAGACTCTTACACAATGTTTTCAGGAAAATTATTTTTCAAATAAAACTTAATATAGTTGACTTTTTTATGCTATAAAAGTATTTTAGTCTTAATTGAGATAAGAAACAGGATATAAAAACAAATAACTTATCATGTTTTAGATAAATAAACATTTATAAAAAAGGTATCTCATAATGGTTTTAGAATTATCTCAACATTCCCATGTGAGCTATTGTAAATCTAATTGTAACTTCATATAATTCATGATATTCCTTTAGGAAATTTTATAAATTCTTAGTGGAGTGAACGAGTGCACTTTATAAATATTTCTGAATCTCTGAGCTAGAATTCTAGAGAAAATATTATACAAGTAATAATTGATCATATATATTGAGTAAAGTAAATACCAAAATAATATTTCATTATATACATCAATTTCATGATGGTAGTAAAAGGAAGATCGATGATAAGTCTTAAATATATTGTAAATATATCATTATTTCATTCAATAAATGTATTGAAAATAAAATTACAACAACTTAACATATGTAAAATATATTTTTAATGGATATCATATCAATTGTGATATGATAAGAATATTTTAGGACACTACGATAAGTGTTTGTTAAAAACTATTTTTTAAAAGCTAGTTTGAGCTACAAATAAACATCAAACACTATCATGGATCAAAGATAATGATCCTGTAACCTCTAAGGATATTAAAGTCTAGTCAATATTGAATATATTTCTAGAAAAGAAGACAATAACTTTAAGGATAGTTATATTAGACTTGAATTATATGGGTTAAGGCTCTAGATGTACATGGGTTGACATAGGAATTCCAGACTCCACTAATTATAGTGGGAGGAGGAGTTCCAGAGACCCAGAATGTATAGGAATTCATAACAAAATAGGTGGGTTGTATTCACTATAGTGGGTTATACATATAATATTATTTAAAAATAAATATTCCAAAATAGTATCAGTAAATGGAAATTTTCTAAAGATGAAAATTATGTATAAATTTAAGTATTGGACTCCATGAATCAAGATTAAATGACTCCATATTTTGAATTATTGTATGAATTGATTTTTATTATGAGTATTCAAGATAAACTAGACATGGATGGTACCAATAAAGAATGATTTATTATTTAAAGGTTTAGTCTATCATAAAACCTATGCACTAATCATCATAACTATAATCCTTTTGAATAATACATGTAAAAGTATAATTTTATGATCATCATATTGGGATATTGATAGTCAAGGCCATCTCATTGGAAAAATCCTTACAGAAATTCATATATGAACTAAAAAAATAGATACCCCATGGTACATGTCAACAAGGAATAAATAAATGGGTTAGTGACATCAATAAAGTCCAGTGAGATATATTGATTATATAAATTCATTTCTAAATAAATTATTTATAGTGATCATAGATTATTCATTTGGAAATGAATGAGTGACTTGTGTGTCTAACTGGTTAATGTGAGCACTATAAGATTTCAATATAGATATGCTGATAATATATAGAAAACAAATTTTGTGTATTATCAGATTTATAATACTAAGGAATACATTTCTTCAAGTATGGCTTAAATTATAAACCATAATCTATAGAAAAATATCTAAAAAATAGATCCATTAGTTTTTTAAATCTCGTAATAGTATATATATTAAAAATATATTGAAAAATAAAAGTTTAAATAATTCATTTTTTAATTTTTGTTGTGTATAATCCTTCCAATAGAACATGCAAGGGAATTAGAAGATATTACTAGGATTAAAAATAATTTCATAATCTTAATTTATAGTAATTTATATCATATGACATGATATGTATTGATGTTTGATATTAATAATGAAAAATTTGTATCAGGGTAATATCAAATAGATCCAACATTACTGATTCAACTTGAAGTTATAATTTTTCAAAAACACATGAAAAAGAAGAATTGGATGTGTTATTACTGTTTGGAGTAGAGAGAAATGATCAAGGAAATTGAAAAATTTTCTTCACTTGGTTTAATTACATCTAGTATCAAATAAAATTCTAAGGAATTATGCAAGAAAAACTTATTACATAAAACGGTTTCCATATCTACAATATCCATCTATGTTACAACTTTTGATGCAATTTAAAGAGAAGTTTAGAAATGTCTTGTTACAATATTGGGTTAAAATAAATTATGATTTTTATCATTATTATTATAATTTCTGGTATGGAGTTAGTCATGATGTCTAGACTCTGATATATGAACAAAAGGTGGATACTTGCTTATATCACTACTTGATGGATTTTATCAACTTAATAATGTTTCAATAAGCTGATTATCCACACAGACTTGTGGATTTTCCAAACCTAGTCACATAAACATGATAAGCCCAGAAAATATATCCATAATCAGAATAAACATGCTTAAAATATGAGAACTAACTAGTCTTTAGCAGTTTGATCCAGTGCAAGTGGGATTATATTAGAGTTGGTTCCCCTGAACAAACTAAATTACACTTAATATTAAATGTATATTCAAATAATGGAATATTAATACAAATACATTGTCACATAATGATTTTTATTCTTTATAAAATTAATTTGATAATGTATTAGGGTATCCATCACATAAAGAATAGGTTATAACAGTTCTTTACTATGATGATAACCTTCAGATGATATGATGATATCTCTTAAATATTATTTATACAACCATATATCATTAAAATATAGGGCATATGGTATGTTTATTATCAATTCTGAGTACTCATAAGTATATTTGAATTCTTCTCATGAAGTTTTCACTTGTAAATATATAATACATGAGATTATGAGAACAGAACTCCCTGTAGGAATCATGAATATTTTTTTTGTGATCGAGTATTCATATATTTGAGTGTGTGTAATGGTCCTTAGATATTTTTATTATTACTATTTCTTGGGGAATGTTTTATCCCATAAAGGATTATCTATGGATCCATCGAATATATAAGAATTTGTGTCCTAGTAATCCCCAAGATAGTGGAAAAGGGGCGAATTTTCCTTGGTCTTGCAGGCTATTATAGGAGGTTAGTAGCATATCTTTCTTTGGTAGCGACTCCTATGATAGTGTTGACCAGAAAAGATTATAAATTCATGTGTATTTATTAGTTTCATGAATATTTTGATAATATAAAGGAGAAGTTGACTAGTTCTCATGTTCTTTTTCTACCAGCAGAAGGAGTCCAATTTGAGGTTTTCGGTGACGCTTTGTATCTGGTGTTGGGATATATTCTAATGTAGAATAGATCAGTTTTTTTATGGGTATCAGCATTTGAGTACCCATGAACATAACTATTCTACCCATGATCTCAATTTAGAGACATTAGTATTTTCAATGAAGTTGTGGAGATATTACCTCATCAGTGAGCACTTTTTGGTCTTCACCAATCATAAAATATTGAAGTATGTTTTCACACAGGGTGACTTGAGATTGCACTAGCATTAGTGGATGGAGTTCTTACAAGATTATGACTTCGAGATTTTGTATACACATGAGAATGGAAATATTGTGGCCAATGTGTTGAGAAAGAAGTCACGTAGTGATGTAGTGCATGAATCATGTGATTCCTAGAGATTAATAGAAGAGCTTTCAACATTACATTTGGATATAGGAGAAGTTGGGGGAAGAGGTTGTCTTTTTCAGATGACAGTTTAGTCATATTTAGGGTAGAATGTGGAAGAATCCAAGTTGGGAGATCTTGAGGTGGAGGTCTGGAGAGATTGACTTGTTTGTGGTGAGGCCCCTGACTGTTTGTTTGAGGATGAACAACACCAGGTATTGTTTTAGGGAAGGTTTTTTGTTCTTTGGAGTTGCATGAGAAGGTTCTCGTAGAGTTACATAGTTCAACCTTATAAGTACATCCTACTACGGAAAAGATGTACAAAGCCTTAAGAGGTCATTTTTGGTTTCTTGGTTTGAAGTGTGTAATTTTAGAGTTCATGTGTCGATGTTTGGTCTGCCATAAGGTGAAGGGTGAGCATTGTGTTCCGAGTTGTTTTCTCTAGATGTTAGATGTTCCTAAATCGAAGTGGTAGGAAATATCAATGGAATTTTTTACTAGTATACCTCAAGAATAGGTAGGATATTATTCTATATGGGTGGTAGGTATCGTTTGAAAAAATCATCGCACTTTACAGTGATCAAGGAGTCGATCTCAGTGAAGGTTTTGTCGAGGAAGTATCTAGAGGAGGTGGTGAGGTTCCACAGAGTCCCAAGGATGATCATTTACGATTAAGATCATCGTTTTACCTCTAAGGTTTGTAGATGTCTCTAGAATTCTTTTGGTTCCCAGGTATGTCTTAGAACTTATTTTTATCCGCAGACAGATGGTCAGACAGAGTGGACTATCCAGACTCTTGAAGACATGTTGAGATCTTGTGTACACGATTTTGGAGGTTCTTGGATGAGGAAACTGCCCTTGTTAGAGTTTTCTTACAACAATAGTTTTCAATCCACCATCATCATGGCTCCGTTTGAAGCCTTGTATGGATGACCTTTCCGTTATCCATTATGTTAGACTGGGGTTAGACAGTCAGTGATTCTTGGACTGAAACTGGTATAGAATATGATATAGATGGTTCAGGTGATTTTTGAGTGGATGGAGGTAGCTCAAGATCAATAGAATTCCTATTTCGATCATAGTAGGAGTCCTATGGAGTTTGGCATTAGGGATCATGTGTTTCTGAAGTTGAATCCCCATCATAGGAAGAAAATGTTTAGTCATGGGAGTAAGATTTCTAATTAGTTTTTTTGGGCCTTTCGAGGTGTTGTATCATGTCAGAGATGTGGTGTATTAGGTAGAAATCCCCCCATAGATGAACTGGATACATAATGTTTTCTATGTGCCACATCTCCGTCATTATCTTTATGATGACTCCCACGTTATCAATTGGGGTGAGATCAATGTTGATAATGATGCAACCTTCAAGGAGCGTCCTATAGAGATCCAAAACCTCCAAGAGAAGGTTTTTCACAAGTGATATATCCCCTTGGTTCATGTGTCGTGGAGGCATGGTGTCATGGAGGATAGTACCTGGGAACAAGAGTCATAGATACATGCTCAGTACCCCGAGCTGTTTGATGTTTAGATCTTCTCTTGTAACATTGTTATTTTTGTGGCTGTAGATCCTTTCAATTTATGAGATGGATTTATCTTGTTTCTTGTTGTATCTTTATCACTTTTGAGAGGTATATTACCTAATATAGTGTTTAGGATTAGGTTGTTTTAGTTATATGGTTTTGCGGTTGTTCCTATAGCGAGGTGGTGAGCTCATATGGCTGTAAATGCTTTGGAGGTATCTCATGGGGTGGCTGTTCGGATGACCCCTTTCTATTTCCTCTATAGGATGGTTTTGGATTATAAAGGATGAGAATGTTTTGAGTGGTATCTTATGTATGGTAATCGATCCACATGGATTGACGCATTGTGTGTTTTCGAAGATTGAAGTGCTCAGAGGTGGACCAGAATAAGTTTAGAGAAGTTCGGTTAAGTAAAATCTAGAAAGGGGGGGATTACACGTCGTGTAACTATATTATACAACATGAAATCCTATTTCATAAGTTTTCCTAGAAATATTAATGATGTGTATAATTTTACACGGTGTGAATGAGGGATTCATGGTGTGAAATACTTTGGGGTTTGAAAGATAAAATAAAATCGAGAGGCAACGAGTTTTTTAGTGGAACTTGACCTCGAGGCATTACACGATGTGAAAGGGGATTACAAATCATGTAATACCCCGACACTATATGTTTTAAGTGTTTTAAAACCACTCGGTTTTTGTTAAAACCTACGGCTATAGTGGATCTCCCTCGACCCCAAGTGACCCGATGACCCTCTCTTCATCGTTTTGGGGATTCCTTCATCAAGGAATGATCCCCAGCTCCATCCATCAATCAGTAGTGATCCATATTTAATATAAGGTATGATCTACCTATATTATTTATTTTTCTTTGATCAATTTCCTCCTATTTATATTTTCCATGTGATGGTGCATGATCTCAATGGTATTAATAGAGTATTCTAAGTGGTTGGTTTGTGTGGTCGTGTTGTGGCATGCTCGGGTGGATGTAGTTGTTATAGGAGAGGTGATCAGGATCCATTGTATTGATCTATTCTCATACGATGAATTCCAATTAACTTTGGAGGTATGGGATTCATTTCTTCTCTATTTATTTATGTGAAATTTTATATTTAGCATGATTTATCCCTTGGATCGCAATGTAATTGACCAAATTAAATACTTAAACTGAATTAAATAATTGGTTTTGATCATGTGGAAATGTTTTTTCTTTATACCATGATAACATTTTTCCTATTGATTTTCTAGATAGTTTGATATCTATTATTTTCTTAATTTAGCATGTTTTTCTTGATGGAATTGGTAAAGAATGTAAATATGAAATTAATTGATAATTAATTGACTAATTAGTTAAAGAGACATGTTTAATGAATCTAGTTGTTATAATTATAATTTAATATTAATCAAAATAATACAAGTGGGTGTGTTTAATTTAATTTTTTAATAAACCAGAAGCATGTTGATGATTATTGATAAAGGAAATTAAGTCATGTTAAATTAATTGTTTAATTAGTTTTTGATAGTTTGCGATATATTGTTGGAAAGGTTTCCCATAGTTGGAACCTATAAATCATTAATCGGTTAATTCAATATGAATATAATAAGCAGTTGTGTGATAAATATAATTCCTTTATAGGGTCTAGTTTCCTACTAGCTTGTAAGGCCAAGTTACTTATGTCTTGGAACCATGAGAGCTCATTTTGTGTAAAGGATGAATGAATTTATTTGGGGATGAGATCCCATTTCTATGTTTGTTCCTACTTCTTATGATGTTCTTTGGATACATGATTTTTGGTATGTGGGGTAGGGAGGCCTAGATGTGAAGTAAACTTAGGATGAATGAGCTTAGTGGGTTGTTATGGAATGTGGGGTATAGAGGCCAAGTTGTTGTGGAAGAAGTTGACGCATTGAGTGGTGAGATGTATCAGTTTATACATATGGGTGTTGGGGAGGACACCAAAGATGATGGAATGAGTTGAAGCTGGGATTACTCATTGATGTTCAAGTTGGGTGGTTTTTGAATCTATTTTTTTATCTACTTTACTTTCCCCACTGTTTGAGCCAGCTAGTTTTTCTTACTCCCCTTGCAAGGGAGGCGAAGATGCATGGGGTATGCCATGTTATTTCCATGATTCTATCCTCATGGTTAGATGAGTCTACGCACCTACTATAGGTGGTAAGGACTCAACGAGTAGTTTATCTACCCACCGTGTTGAGCCCCCTGTGTTTGGAAGCTTAGAATACTTTCTTAGAATACCTAGAAATATAGAAAGTGGTTATTTTTTGAATAAATGAATAAATGATGTTTAACCCGTGGGGTTGGAGCTTTCCATGATGCAATGCTAAGGTTATAATTCTAAGAAATCGTGCACTCAGTTTTGTTATGCTTGGATGACATGGGTCTTTGTGTACTTGGGTTTATTTTATATTTTAGTCTAAGAAAGAGTTGGTTATTGTCTATCTTTTATCTCTCTTCCACATGTGTATCTATTAGAGGGAAATTCCCCCCATCTTCTTGTTTATTATACCCTTGGTTCTTGTCATCTTCTTGGGGCCTATCAGAGGTGGGACTTAGGGGTCACAATCTCTCTTCTCCCATTACTGGTCCAGGATAGGTACAGTTTCCGGGGAGGGGTCGTGACACAAGTGATATTTGAAAATAAGTTTTTATATAATAAATCATTATTTGATCTTTCTTATTCATTAACTGGGATATGATCAAAAGGATACCATCCTTACTCTTTATATGGATGGTTTATGTTTATGATGGCATGATGTTTATGAATTATTCTACTTTTCCATAGGTTATGCATTGATGAAATGTTTATGAACCCCATTTCTTTTCACGGTTTATGATATGATGACTGATTTATGTTTATATGGCACACATATGTATGGTTTTCATTTTTTTATTGGTGGGACCTATATCTACCTCAAATTAAGTGGGTAAATATTTATATCTCATGATCTATAAATGACTGGAATGATGGGTCAACTCGGTTAAGTAATACTAGTCTGGAACGAGAAGTGAACCCAACTCAGTAATACGAGGATGAAATGGGAAGTGAATTCAGTCTAGTAATATAGGGATAAAATGGGGAGTGAACCATATTTAGTAAAGAAATTTCTACACTATTAAAGTATTGGAAGAAAGACTTGACTAATATGGAAATTATTTTATATGGTTATTTATATGACAAAATTCTATATCTTTTTTCAATATTATTCTCCCACGGATCATGTTCTTTGATTTTCTTATGGTTCATGTCTTATGAACTTCCAATATTCATTCCATGACTTAAGATTATGACCCTTTACATGAAGGGTATGATCTCTAAATGTTATGACCATGTTATAATACCCTTACACTCATGTTATTATTATGTGATCATTAATAGCTTCTGCAGTATGCATAACCTTACCGGGAATTTGAGCTCACCCTTTCCTAGGTTTACTTCCCCCAAGACTCCAAGAAGTACTTTATGATTGATATTTGGGAATATACTAATGGGAATAATAGTTTTATCAAAGAGAATGTTGTGTTGTATTTTATGTTTTCAAATATATTTCAAATTCAAATATATATCTGGTTTACCAATACTACTAAACTATTCGGTCCTTTGGGATACTATTACTTGTATCTAGTAAAAATATAATAAAGTAACCACTAAATCTGGGCTACTAGGGATGAGGTCTTTACAAAACCTTTCATTAGGAAATGCAACAAAAACAGATTTAATTTTGGAAATTTTGAAGCTGGAAAAACATTTTTTTACCATTTTCATATAGGATACCAATAATAGAGTCTTGGAGGTGGGGCACAAAATCATGTCTTTTGGGAGTTTATGCTTCACAACTTTCTTCTACAATTATTTTTTAGATCCATATCTATGTTTAGTTTCTATATATGATCTTCTATACTCTTCCTTTATTCCAACTTCCTATATGAACCACTCATCATCCTATGAATGTTCTTTATAATTTCCCAACAAATATATGTATTACTATCCCTTGAATTTTTTTACTACAAATATTTATCCACCTACCTAGATTAAACATAGTATATATTATTTCTCCTTGGATATTCATCATGAGGGTACAATATGGTAGTCATATTATCGATTCCATTCTTTTCACTTTTATTTTTTTGGATTACATATCCCATGTTCTGGGTCTTAATTAGTAAGATTTATTCATGAGTGTACTAAATATACTGGATCATTGGTATGAGGAAACCATTAACCATTTTTTCCTGATTTTTTTAAATAAAACTAATAAATATTATTAAATTATGATTTCTAATTATGTCTTCACACAGTTTCTATTTTTTTCTAGAAATATTTTTCATGTAAAACATAATATTTCTACTTTTCAAGAAGTCCAATATTTTTTCATGATTATAGTTGATCTCTCTCTTCGTGAGATTAATTTCTAATCACATTCTTTGAGAAGATATGATTCAAGATTTATCAATAATCTACAAGTAACCTATATATAATTTAAAATAAATTTAAGGATTGATATTTTTAACCTTTGATACAATATAATCGGAAATCAGCTAGGATATCCTAATATGGAAGTAAGAATTTATATCACCTTGTAGTGTGTTCAAGATCAGATATTAATGGAAAGATACAATGGTGTTAATAAAGGCACATCATATAACTAATGATGATAGTGAGCTATGATTTAGGTTGGGAAGGAATGATGAAAACTAGGGTTTTAATTGGGAGTAGGTGAATAAATTCGAACTGTTGAAGTCATAATTCCCCTACATCACTGTTGAAGACATAAAAGAATCCCTAGTGGAGGATTGATCAGTGAAGGTTCATGTGAAATGAGGTTTGTGGGTTGGGAGAATAAATTGAGAGGATTCATGAATTTTAAGAGGTGTCTAGTGGATTCGGAATAGACAGAGCCACTAAATGAGATCATCAAAATTGGAACAAAGAGAAAGAAGGTTTTATTTGGGATATGATTTTGGGTTTTGATAAAGGAGAAAGTATTTTTAAGTGGAGAATGACTTTACACACAATCTTTAGTTTATATAAGACCATAAAATAGAAAATCACATATGTTGATTATGGATTGTGATAAATTGAATTTTATACCAATCAAAACCTCCTTAAAAACAATTGAACCATCCCCCACCCATACAAAGGCCCAAATATACACTATCAAACACACATGAAAAGATCATCATGTTAAAAGGGTATATTTTCATGGATTTATGAAAGAAATACGATCAAGTTAGATCAAACATTTCATTAGTAAATTAAAAAAAAAGATTTAGTGTATGAAATATTAAATCATTAATAACATTTTTACCATTTTTGTATGGTATGTTAGTGATAATAGGCTTAGAATTAGGGAAGTAAATTAATCTTCCTAGATATTATTCTTCCTACCTTTCTTCAAAAATTATTTTTTAGAGCCATATCCATGTATAGTTTCTCTAGATTATTTTCTATAATCTTCCTTTCCTCAATATCCCTATATGAACCACTCATCATTCTATGAATGTGCATTGGAATTTATCTGTGAACACCTGCATAACTATCCCTCAAATATTTTGTCCACAAAACTTTAGCCTCCTCCATGGACTCAATGTAGTATATATAATTATTCATTGGATATTCTCCAAGAGATTGTAACATGATAGTTAGTTTCTAAATTTTCTTCCTTTCATTTTAAATTTTACTACATTACATATCCCACGTTCTAGGTCTTCATCAATAATATTTATTTATGAGTGGAATGAATATAACAGCTCACTGACATGTGGGCACTATTAAACATTTTTTCCTGATAATTTTATAGTAAAAATCATCAGGGTTATTAAATGATACTTTCTCCTTACATCTTCTATGGGTTTCTATTTTTTTGGAAAGATTTTTCATGAAAAACATAATCTTTGTGGTTTTCAAAAAGCCCATTTTTTTGTGATCGTGGTTCAAATCTCTCATTGTGATCTCTTCCATAAATCACATTTTTTAGAAGATATTTTTGAATATATATCAACCCCATAAAGGTAACTTATGATGAATTAAAAAAAAATTAACAAATAATATTTTAAAACTTTGGTATAATATAGTTGGTAATCAGGTAGGATATTTATATATGGAAGGAAAAAATCTATATCACCTTAAAAAATTTCTCAGATTATATATTTGTCATCTATTCCAATAGTAGTAAGTATGGAGCATCATAGAACTAATGATGATGGAGAGCTAGAATTCATGTTGGTTGGACATGACACAAACTAGGGTTTCTATTGGGAGAAGGAAATGATGAGAAAACTTTTGATATTAAAATTATAGAATCCCCTTGAATCACTATTGAAAATTTATAAAGAATACCTAGTTGAAGAATAATTAGAACATGTTCATGTCAAAGGAGTATAGAAAATTGGGAGGATTTAGTGAGAGGTTTCATGACTTGTAATAGGATGCTAGTAGATTTAGAAAAGAATAAAGATGCAGAAAAAGATCAATAGAATATGAATATATAAATATAAGACTTTATTTATTCTAGGGTTTTATAAATTGATGAGGGAGTATGTATTTTGTATATGAGAATAAAATTTCATGGCCTCCTTAATTTTAGTAGGACCATAAAATAGGAAAGAAAAAAAATCTATTTTTGGAGTATGACAGATTGAATTTCATACCACTCAAAAATTCCTTAAAAACAATCGAACTATCCCCCCACCAAGTCCAACATATAATCTTTCTAACACACATGAAAATATACTTAAGTTTGAATGGTTTCTTTTCATGGATTTTTGAATGAAATCATTGTAGTGTAGATCAGACATTTCATCAGGAAAAGAAATAACAAAAAGATTTAATGTGTTCAATTTTGAAGCATCAACACTATTTTTAACGATTTTCATATGGGATACAAACACAATCAGGCTTGGATGTGAGGCACAATATCTCATATTCCTGGAGATTCTACTTCATTCCTTTCTTTAGAAGTTCTGTTTGCAGATCCATATCCACGTATAGTTTCTCCATCTAATCTACTATACCCTTCCCCAAATCCAACTTCCAATATGAACAACTCATAATATTATAAATGTACATTGGAATTTACCTATGAACACATTCATTACTATCCCTTGAATATTTTGACTAAGAATATTTAGAATTATCCCTAGATTCAGTTTATCATTTATGAATTTTCCTCTGATATTCATCAATAGAGTTTATCATGGAAACCATCTTCAAAATTTTATTCTGTTCACTTTTAATTTCCTACAACACATATCCGATGACATGGTTCTTTATGAGTAAGATTTCATTATTAGTGTACTGAATATCATGGATCTCTAGTATGTGGACACTATTAAACATTTTTATCCTTTTCATGTTGAAGTAGAACTCATCAAGGTTCTTAAATGATGCTTTTTTCTTAAGTATTCATAGATTATATATTTTTTATGGAAATATTTTTCATGGATAATATAATCTTTGTGATTTTCAAGAATCCCAAACTTTATCTATAATTATGGTTGATATCAATCCTTGTGAGATAATATATTAATCACATTATTTTGAGAATAATTTATCTATGATATATCACTCCCCTATAGTTTACCTATAAAGAATTTAAATGAAATTTAAAGACTGATATTTTCAATATTCTTTATAATACAATAGGTAATTTTATAGGATCTCAAGATATAGAAAGAGGAATATATGTCATCTTGCATCATTTATAAGGTTAGATATTTTTTCTTATATCCAATTATGGTAAAAAAAGGATCATCATAAAACTAATAGCGATGGTAAACTAGAATTTAGGTTGGGTGGGCGTGACAAAAACTAGGGTTTTGATTAAGAGAAGGAAATGATGGGCATAAAACTAAAGCTTAAATTATTAAACCCCCCCTAATTAACTATTGAATTCATCAAAGAATCCAAGTAAGATGAATGATCCAAGGTAGTTTGTGGTAAAGGGGAATATTAGTTTGGGAGTAGATAGTTAGAGGAGTCATGACTTTTAATAAGAGGTCGATAGATTTGGAATAGAATAAAGCCATAGAAGGTTATTGGAGGAATCATAAAAGAGAGAAAGATGGTTTGATTTTGGTTAGGGTTTTGGGTATTGATGAAATATCATGTATTTTTAATGGTATAATGACATTATATGACCTCATTAATTTACATAGGACCAGAAAATATAAAATCACAAATAATATTTATGAACTGTGATAAAATGAATTTTATTCCACTCAAAATTTACATAAAAAATAAACAAACTACCCCAACCCCACCAAGTCCCATGTATACAATGTCGAACACACATAAAAAGATCATAGATTTTTAGAGGTTTATTTTAAGGGAATCATACAAGAAATAAGATCATGTTAGATTAAACCTTTCCTCAGGAAAGGAAACAATAGAAATATTTAATTTGTGAAATTTTGAAGGATTAAAAGTATTTTTTACAGTTATCATATTGGATGCTAGTGATAAATAGGCTTGGTAGTGGGTTATGAAATATCATCTTACCAGATGTTCCGATTCATTCATTTCTTATGAAATTCTTTTTAAAGATCCTTATCCACTTATATTTTCTCTAGATAATATGATCTACTCTTCATCACCTTCTTATCCCTATATGAACAACTCATCATCCACTGAATGAGATTTTAAATGTCCTTATAAACACATGAATTACTTTACCTCGATGATTTAAAATAAAACTCTTTATCCACCTACCTGGATTCAATATAGTATATATGATTGTTCCTTTTCTATTAATCAAGTTAGTACAACATGGAAGTTATATTTTCAATTTTATTCTTTTGAATTTTTATTTTTAGTAGCACATATCCCTTGTCCTTGGTCATTATTAGTAATATTTATTTAGGAGTGTACACAATATCTTAGATCTCTGGTATGTGGAAACCATTATCCATTTTTGTCCTAATAATTTTGAAGTAGAACTCATCAATGATCTAAAGTTAAACTTTCTACTTAAGTACTCAAAAAGTTTCTATTTTTTTATGGAAATATTTTTATAGACAACATAATCTTTATTCTTTTTAATAAGGTAGAAATATTTTAAAGACTGTAGTTAAGATCACTCCTTGTGAGTTCTCCAGGTAATCACATTCTATAGATAAGACAAGATATAAGATATATCAATCCAAAATATTTTCTAACTATAAGGAATTTAAAATAAATTTATAGATTGATATTTTTAACCTTTGGTATAATATTATTGGTAATCAGCTAGGATATCTAGATATGTAAGGAAGAATATATATCACCTTAAAATATGTACAAGATTAAATATTTATTGTCAGCTCAAATGGTGGTAACAAATGTGAATCACATAATTAATGGTGATAGAGATCTAGGATTAAGATTGTGTGGGAATAAAACAAACTAGGGTTCCAATTGGGAGAAATTGATGATGATTGAACCACTGAAGTCAAAATTATGGAATTACCTAACACCACATTTGATGTCATTAAAAAATCACTGGAGGAGGAATGATTAGATAATTTTCATGTGAAAGGAGGATGTTAGATTGGGATCAATGAGTTAGTTTATTCTTGACTTGTAATATTATTATAGTATATTTAGAATAGAATAGAGATGCAGAAGGATATCGACAGAATCATAACAAAGATAAAGATTGTTTTCATTCGGTTAGGGTTTTGGGAATCGAAGAAGGATCATGTATTTTGAATGGGATAATTACATTGGATGACCTCCTTCATTCTCATAGAACCATAAAATATAAAACATATATTCTATTTATAGACTATGATAAATTTAATTTTATACAACTCAAATCTTCCTTAAAAAATAATCAACCCCAACAACCCGTGAGAACAGAGAAAAAGAATATTTTATTTGAGTTAGTGTTTTGGGAACTCATGATGGAGCATGAATTTTTAATGGGATAATGACATTTCATGACCTCCTTAATTATTTTAGGATTATCAAATATTAAAACACATATTCTATTTATAGAGTGTGATAAATTTAATTTTATACCACTAAAAACTTATTTAAAAACCAATAAAACCATCCCCCACCCCAACCCCCTTGTCGCTTATCTCTCACACTCGTATTGCAATAAATGTCAACCCCCATGTCCTAGAACCCCCCTCCTCTCCCATATCATCCTCTCCATCATATCAATGTCCCCCTTATCCTAGTGTGTCCCTTATCCAGCCACCATCGTTCTGTAGTCGGTCTCATCCCATCATCGGTTCTTCTCAACTATGACCTGAATATGTTTTCATGAAATTTCAATTTTTTTATGATTTAAAGATGATTTTATTTCATAAGTTATACCCTAGGTTATTTTAGTAACTAAGAAATAGTTTTGTTCCACTAAGAGGGGGATGGGAGGGGGGGATATGTGGTACCTTTTTTTGATGAATTTTATTGCCTTTTAAATTCAACCTCTTGAACTATTTAATGTTATTTATCTAATCAATGATTTCTCATTGACTCACCTTCATGTGTAGTAATAAAGAAGAGAGACCAGCACACAATATTTACAAGGTTATTCTAAATAGACTACTCCTTTCCATGTGTGTTCGACACCCTAACATTGGTTCTTCATTATGAATCAAAATGAATTCAATTAGTTAGACACACCAGTTAAAATCCATAATTGGTTATACAAACCAATTTATCTTCTCCTATAATTGGTTAGACATCCCAATTAGAAATCTCTAGTAGCTGGTTAGACACCACAAATACAAGCTTCCTCTTTTTTATTAATCCCGAGCTAGAAAGATCTTCTTCATAGATAGTAATACTCCATAAGAAAGTTGGATTCCCCTTCCCTGTGTACTTCCTCAATAACTTTAGGAATACTAGTCTCGATACTTCTTTATGATCTTTAATAGAAACCACTAAGGATTGTCTTTATTATTCTCAAAAATCATCTTCTCTTTTTGATGCAAGAATGTATCGGGATATTAATTTTTTATCATACATAAAGGATAAAAGGTCTCAATATTTTTCCATTCTACTATTCATCACCTATTTAAAATTATTTATCCACAACAAATAATAATTGTACATATGATAATATCTCATTAGTACATGATTTAAAAACCATAATTGTGTTCTAATTTTAAATCATCTATTTAAATGTATTAATAATAAAACATTTATTATTATCATTTAAATATGAATACCTGTTGGAAATTTTATATTAATATATTCCTTATATTTAATAGCCTATAATTTTTAGGTATCTATCCATGAAGTTTGCACCTCATTTGAAGCCTCATGTTCCTTTTTTTGTTCATCTTTTTTGGTAAACCTTATCTTGTATCATATTTGTTTTTGAGTTTAATAAATCATGCATATGGGTGGTGTTCTTGACATTAATGTAGGTACAAAATGGATTGAATCATGTTAAATAATTACTTTCATATTTTTTTTATTTCTTATATCATATATATTGAATTTTCTCTTTCCATTGGATTCAAATATTGTGAGAAAACACCTAATCAGGTCCTTTCAAGTCTGTGTTGACTATCACTTGCTAGAACAACTTCCCGCAACATATTAAATATTTCCCATGAAATATATATCACATATTAACACAAATTATATAATTAGTATACCTAAAACTCATATTTAATTCATGAAAACTCGGGTTTTCTCAATTCTTCATAGGAAATCATCAGTCTCATGAATACCCATGGATTCTCATTACATAATGAGGCCTCATCACTTTAACCTTATAGAATTGGGTTCTATTTTTTTTTCATTAGGTATAAGTGAATACCAATGTCTTCTCATAATAATGAGGAAACATTCATTTCTTTATTCAATGAACATTCATGTAAGTGAAGTTGCATGAATATTGAATTTTTTTCATTCCGTTGTATTAAATCCAATTTTTAACTACATCTATAAAATAATCTTCAACTTGAAGCGATGTACTAGAGTTATCTATGGATGAGGAATGAATATCATATGAAATGTGTATTATGGACTCTACTACATCATAATAGGTTGAAATGGCTATCTAAAATGTGGAATAGGCCTTCGGTTAATTGTCCGTGGACAGATATGTTTACTATGGCTCATCAATGGTGAACATACCACATTAAAAAACCCATGAAGGGGTTAGAAGAATAAGGTGCACACATTAATTGATTAGATAGTATAGATTTAAGAGATCAGATGAACCATGGAATATGCATACTTGTTTTATAACTTAGGGAGAGTACCCCACATCACCTGTGTCCCACATCCTTTTTACACTGAATCGGGTGCATCCTTTTATTACAACCCAAGACAACATTTGATTGATATGGTATTGTAGTTAATCACTCACAACAACTTAACACAATCACATCACTATCCCACAAGCCCACTCCCATGTGTACTCTCACTGATCTCTCCTACGAGCAGTCATGTGGCCAACACACTGTCCTCATTCACTCCCTGTTGGCTCCATAATACTCTCCTATCACTGCCTTATCGACTGGAGTTAGACCTTGATTCCCACCTATGTAGTGTATTTAATGAGGTATCTTCGGTTGTTATAGGTATATGGAAACTCTTTTAATAAAAGTAAAATAGAGAATTAGTCAAAAGATCAATTCCATTCTAAAAGGCTTACCACTAAATCCAATCCATAATATAAATACTTACAATTTCCCTTTTAATATTCCTATTACAAAATAATATTTTCATCGACTTCATTAATTATTCTTGAAAATAAATATTTCATGCAAAAATAATTACCACCAAATCTAAGAAATAATCTCAATGATTATAATTTCACTTTTATTATTCCTCATACAAAAATTAATTTTCATCAACTTCCTTAATTATTCATAAAAATAAATATTTTCATTGGAATCATCAAATAATCTTTTTCATCCTCTTTTTAATTATTTTGTAAACATTGTGAAAAATATTTAGAACATGTATTTTATAAAACCAAAATATTTCATGGTATGTATCTTATTAAATAAATTAAATTTATTTGACAACTTATATTACACACAACACCAAGATTTAATAAATAGTGATATACTGTTAAATATTAACACATCTATTGAAATAATAATATTATTATTAGGGATAGTAATGTGACCATTATAATAATAAAATAACATATGAAATTATAAAAAACTTTGGTGTCTCATAAATGAAAATATAATATATTTATATCATTTAATATGTAAATAAATGTTTTAAAAATGATAAATTAAGTGTTGATATTTTTGTGAAACACAAATGTTAATTTAAAATTTTATAATTAATATAATGATTTAATAGAAAATTTATTTTCATAAAATATATTAATAAATTATTATTATTTTTTTATGACTATAAGGTGATTTTATGAGACCTTAATTAATTTTTCAATGTTTCATAAAATTAGTTATAATTTAAAAATATGTATTTTATGAATAAATAAATATTTTAAATAATTATTAAATTTATTATATTTAGAAAATTATTTTCATAAAGAGTACTTTTTTTAATTCAACATTTCAAAAAATAGTTAGGGTGATTTTTTGGGATTTTTATAAAATAGTTGAATTTTTGGTGAATAGTGAAATATGATAATTTACTATATTAGCTAAATACATGAATTATTGAGTCATGGATGATGTATGGATATTTTAATCACCACTAATTAAAAATAACATGAATGAATTACTTTATTTATCCACAATAATAATCACTATTGATAGTATTGAGCCAAAATAATAAACAAATGAATAAAATAATCACAAAACTCTAATCTCCTCTACTATAAATGCAACCCATAACCACCCCTTCTCCTCACACATTATACGATATTAATATTTCCCTATTTCATCCCAATACTCTTACCAAGTCTCCCCTCACATATATGATCCTTTGGTCTCAACAAAATACCAAATCCAATTTCCCTAAGGAGGTACTCATAAAGAAGAAATTTAAGAGGAACATACTCTTTAGTTTTTCATTTATTTTCTTTTTAATTTATTTTATTTTCATATACTCTCCTCATATATCTCCATATAATTGGAATTATAACTCCAATATCTTATATATACTTTAATTTTATTATTTTAATTTATGATCCATCATTAAACCTCTTACCCTCTCCCTTTTATTCTAAAATTTAAAACATCGTCCATGAGGTGTTGATTCACCAACTTCATGGATGAAGATTTGTAGTTTTCTAATACCACCTTAAAGGATGGTCATAAAACAAATTTAATGGATAAATAATATTTCAAAATTTACATTACATCTTATTTAGTGTTCTGGATTAAGTATATATACATAATATTAATTAATAAAACAGAACTAGTTCATGATGATCGAGAAAATGCCAAAATAATCTAAACCGTTATCATTAACATTTTATCTAATTAATCATCCCTATATCTAAAAAAAGATATATAATAAAATTTAATATTTTATAATTCTATTAATAACATATAATTTTAATTCTATAAAACTATTCCATTTTTATGCGATCTTTCGTACATGTATACAAGTGAACCAATAATGAAAACGAAGGAAACGAACACTCTTGAATGATAAAATTGAATATTATAACTCATAAAAAAGTACATAAATTAAATTAAGAAAATTATAAAAAATCAAATAAATTTTAAAGATATTATGAATTAAATTATGAATTAATCTAATTTCATTATCCAGGACATTAAGTGGAAGTGCAGAACACTTTTGGGCATAATTTAAGGGATTCTCTCCGAAACCACACTTTTTCTTTGGGTTAAGATTTATCTATATTTACCACAATGTAATTATTAATTATTATTATGTACTCCTCATAAATTCTATTTGTATTCTCCAAAAATATTTATTTATCTCAGTTATTATTTATTTTATAGGAAATACATGTTTTATAAGGCCCCCTTTTCAATTCCTTCCAATAATCAAGACTAATTAAAGGGAACTTCTCAATATACTAACATTTTTCATGTACAATCCATAATATATTTTAATCCAACAAAAATTTTCTAGAAACACTTTTTTATCATGAAAAACTACCCTTTTTCATTTCTAGTTTTATACAAATAGTTATGCCATTGTCCATTTTAAAGACTCATTTATATTTTCCCTTAAATCACACTAAAGTAGATCATTTCTAATGTTTCTTAAAAACATTTTTAAATGTTTTCAATTGCACTAGACATCATTTATCATGATATATTCCCATTATTTTAAAGACACATAATTTTGATGTAATTTTTTTTAAAAATATATGGGAATTTTACGAGTCTGCAAAAATTGACGGCGCGTGATTCTGAGGCCCGGAGTACCCAGAATAAATTTATGAACATTTCTTTGGGTACATTCCATAAATGTGCGAGAAATTTTTTCTAACTTTTGAACTGGTGATTGAAATTGAAATTCCAGGGAACCATTAAACTCACAGCGCCAGTATTTTCTTAATGAGACCTTCACCTCGACGATAGTTGCTTGAGGGTGAAAGTTAGTTTTTGGGTTTTTCGTGGAATTAATAAAATAAAATAAACTTATTTTTATTTTATTTTGAGCTCGCAAGTAGATATTCTAGGTAGGGAATATCAAAATAAACCTCCCATGAGAGGTTATGATGGTTTGGACCACCCGAATTAACCTCCCATGAGAGGTTAAGGTGGTGGGGACCACCCAAGGTTAAAACCTCTTGAGCTCCCCACTTAATGGTGCCACCACCCCCCATTAATTAATGGTGCCACCACCCCCCTTAATTAATGGTGAAAACCCTCCCCCTTTAATTAATTAATCCATCTCATTTAATTAAATGATATAATTTGAAATTTAAATCCAACAAACTAGATAATAGATAATCTATTATTTGGAGGGGCTACCTATTCATTTGTTGGAAAAAGGTTGGAAAAGTAGGATTAGAGATCTTGGGAGAAAACCCTCCAATGAAGAACACTTCCACCGGCGAAGAATGCTCCACCGATGAAGAACATTGACCTAGACCTCTACTTTGACCTTATTCCTTGGGACTTCTTCCGATGTGGGACGTCCTCATCCGTGGAGAATCGACATCCATATTTTCCCAATGGTTCGTATTCTTCCCCACGACTCCGTCGATGAACAACGAACAAGGTTGGTGTTTGAGGCTATTTGTTTAACACCTCCCATGTTCTCCACTCGTTTTATTTTTCAGGGTTGGGAATAGAAATTGACTAGGGATTATAGGAATTTGATGTTTAAAATATCTTCCATGCTTATTCTTTGCTTCATTCTTGTGAACCATATGCTACCACCCTAAACGCGGAGGGTGTGGGCCAAACTAACATGGACCAACCTCTCTGCCATTATTTTTTGTGGTGTTCCTCGTGATGAAAGAAGGCGACAGAGACGATGAAGGCAATGACGCCGCCAATCACGGACACCATGACCCGCGCCACCCCCGCAACATTTCAACCATCGGCCGCACCTCCCTCACTGGTCGTGTAGTCCCCATCAGCTGCACCGCCCTCACCGGCCGCATCGCCCTCACCGGACACGCCACCCTTGCCAGTCGTGCCCTCATGCCCTAGCTGCGCTGCACCCTGGCCGAGATGCCCTCACCGGCTGCGCCGCCCCGCCGGCCGCGTTGCCCTCACTGTCCACACCACCCTCACCGGCCGCCCCTCGCACATCGGTTGAACAGGCTATGCCTCGTGATGCCCCAGACGAACCGGCTCGTGCCCTCACGGTGCCCCGGATGAACTGGCCCGTGCCCTCGCGGTGCCCTGGCCAAACCGGTCTATGGCCTCACAGCGCCCCAGCCGAACCGTCCCCTCACGGCTTCCTTTCAGGCCGAGCCGCCCAGGGACAGGCCAAGCTACCCCATGCCCTTGCGGCTCTCAGCACCGCCCTCACGGTTTGCTGGGCCGGGCCTAGCAGGCCGGGTAGAACCCAACAGGCCGACCCACCCAATGGGCCAGATGGGACCCAACGAGTCAGGCTGGGTTTCCCGAACTAGGCTAGCCCAGGCCGGGTCAGGCCGAGTCAGTCCGATCGGGTCAGACTGGACCCGGGCCCACTATGACCCTTTACTTTATTTTGGCCATATCATTGACACCAAACGTCCGTTTAACGAATTGTCAGCGGTTCTGGTAATCTTGGCGCGTGGCGGTCCCTTTGAGTATACCCCACTAGAGTGTCACGACCCGACCTCGGGGCCCGTGCCGTGACTACCCCAAGCCCGCCTTCCATAGGCCAGGGGCTGGCGACTAGCACCAATGGCGTAAATCCCGATAACTGGGAAGGCATTTCCATTACAAAAGCAAACAAACACCACAGAGTAAGCAAGCGGAAAAGTAAACAAAAGCGAAGAAAAGTAAAAGGGCCGGAAATACAAGCCCAACTGTAAAGTACAACTCGAAAGGGAAAAACAGCAGCTGGAAGAACGAAGCGGCTCCTGGGTCGTCCTCCTCGATTCCTACCTGAAGGGTAGGTACAGATGGCTCAGCTCCTGGATCGTCCACCACGGATCCTACCTGAAGGGTAGGTACAGATAGCTCCTCTACTCCTCGGGTCCTGTCGTCTACTCCGGGTACGTCCGCCCAGTGGTCCTCCTCCGGGTACCGACCTGCTCCGCAAGCCTCAACTGCGATCTGCGCTGTCCGTCGTCTGCAACCAACACAACGAAGTGCGGGCATAGCCCGTGCAGGGGTGAGTATAAGCTACTCAGTAGGGACCCCGAGACCCTTAAGGTCTCACTAAATCCAACATGGATATCCACAAAGTAAAGACAGCAATCACGAAGTAACATCAGACTCTACTTAGGTATATGCCCATACATATACCTAAGTCATCAAGTAACCCATCCAATCACAAGGATACACAAAAATCAAGAAATCAACGGATAACCATCACCCAGGTATATGCCCATACATATACCTAAGTTATCAAGCGACCCATCTCAATCATGAGGAAACACAAAGATTCATTGACTCAGCTCAAACCAGGATTTTCATTATCGAAACCGTAACTATTGAGGAGCTCCGTCTCTAGAGTGTACAGTGGTCCTGTCACAACTCCGAGGTACTGCTCACTAACCTAAGACTGCTGAGGTACTCCTCCTGTCGAGTACTGCGGGTTTGCGGCCAACTACCGGGCGCTCCGTCCGGTGAGGGTCTGTCGCCAAATACCGGGCGCTCACCCAAATAGCCTACTGAGGTACTCCTCCTGTCGAGTACCGCGGGTTTGCTGCCAACTACCAGGCGCTCCGTCCGTCGTGGGTCTGCCGCCAAATACCGGGCGCTCCGTCCACTGGGCTAGTCGACTCACTCCAAGTCGAGTCGGTCAAGCAGTCGTCAGGTCTCAGTCGGCTACACGGTCTCCATACTCTGCACGCTCGTCTCCGGGAGGGTCCGCTCCACGAGCTACTGGTCGATACTCCAAGTATCACAAAGTCCCACAAAGAAGTGTCTCAAAGGACTGCCTCATCATAGGGGTCTCAACGCAACAGACGGCGCGTCAATCGGACGCCCGGTCTGTGAGTTATTAGCCTTTTCGTCCCAGGGGCCCGGTTGGTTTCGTGTGCGAACCAATCCCGGCCGTATCACAACTGTACCCTGAACTCCCATAGGGTATACTCAAAGGGACCGTTACTCAATGCAATCACCAACGCCGCTGACGGTTCGTCGAACGGACGTCCTGGCTGAAAGATATCAGCTTTTCCGTTCCAGGGGCCCGGTTGGATTTCGGGTACAATCCAATCCGGCCATACTCCGACTGCATCCAAAACTCGGGCGGAGTATGTAAAAATTTCCGTCTCATCAAGAGGAAGTCAACGACACAGACGGCGCGTCAATCGGACGCCCGGTCTGTGAGTTATTGGCTTTTTCGTTCCAGGGGCCCGGTTGGTTTCGTGTACGAACCGACCCGACCGTACTCCGTCGGCATCCAAACCTCGAGCAGAGTAAGCCAAAAGTTCCATCTCACTGAGAGGAATTCAACAAAGCTGACGGTACGTCATTCGGACGTTCGGAGCTCAAGATATGTGAATTTGACCGAAATGGTCCGAAAACGGGGGGGGGTCCGGGTCCGGGCCGACCCGGCCCGACCCCCCCTGGGTCGGCCCGAACCGGGTCCGACCCGGTTGGCCCGGCCCCGCCCGGCCAGGGCCGGTCCGGCTCGGCCCGGCCGAGCGGCCTGACAACCCCGCGGCACCTGCGGGGTGCCACCCTGGACACCCGCGGGGTGTCGCCAGACAACCCCGCGGCACCCGCGGGGTGCCACCCTGGACACCCGCGGGGTGTCGCCAGACAACCCCGCGGCACCCGCGGGGTGCCACCCTGGACACCCGCGGGGTGCCGCCGCCTCCGGCCGCCGGCGCCGCCGCGCCGGCGACCCGCGCCGCCGCCGGCTTCCGCGGGCCACCGGAGACGCTCCGGTGGTCCGATTTGCTTCCCGTCTGCGCCTACGGTCATCCCGGGATCCGACCTTCACTGCGGAGGCCTCAAAATTAACTTGCGGCCTCGTTTGTCGTCGCCCGTCAATCTGCGCTCAAGAACAAAATAAAATTAATTTAATCTGCGGCCTCTTTGGCACGGCGCGATGACGTCGCGTGCTTGAACGACTTCTCGGCGTGGCGCGAAGGCGTCTCGATCTTGTTTGATTTCGTTCCACAGCGCGGCGCGACGGCGCCCCTCAATAGTTGCCGTACGATTCCCGCGTGGTGCGACGGCACCACGCCATCTCGCTCCATCCGCAAGAAACAACAAGAATAAAGGAGGGGGGGGGGGTTCGGCTGTGTTTGTGCGGCCCGACCCCCCTCGCATTAGATTGATAACAATCGGCCTTTCTAGAACGATAATCCATCACAATATTTTTAAAAATAAATAAAAAGATTCGGAAACAAGGGCCGACAAAAAAAAAAGAACCTTCAAGATCGAAGGAAAGATCAACAACTTTAAAAAGGTTTAAAACCCCTACCTCAAGCGTTGTCGCTCGCGAGTTCGTCGCGGAAGAGGACGATCGTCGCGGAAGAAACGTCGCCGGAGAAACGTCGTTGATTCCGTTGTCGTCGAGGTGCGTCCGAAGGGAGAACGTCGCTTGGAAAGGAACGATCGTCGCGGAAGAAACGTCGCGGAAGAAGCGTCGTTGATTTCCGCGGTTTCGGCGTTCTTCGCCGGAGGCCGGCGTTCTTCGCGTTCTTCGCCGAAGAAGAACGCTCTCCTCCAAATTCTCCCCACGCCACAAGCTTCCACCCAAAATAAAATAAGAGTAATCTTATTTTATTAACGCACAAGCAACTATTAAAAAAAAAGAAACGAACAATTAATTCCAAGAATTAATTTACCAAAGAAACCGCCCAATTAATTGGACGAAAGAAACAGCCCAATTTAATGGTCTGTTAAGAAACTAAGAAACCGCGTCAGTTGACTTTCAGTTTCTTTGACGGGTTTTCGCGGGTGTGTTACTTAGCGGAAGAAACGGCGGGGCTCGTGCGGGCCCCACCCACAAATATCCTATCAAGAGGATAGGATATTTCAGTTGCACCCTATCCGCTTCAACTAAACTTAACCAGCTTAATGTGGCTTTCAAGTGGCTTCAAGTGAAATAAAAATAAAGTTGTCATAACAACTTTATTTTATTTCTTAACCTTAAGTCCCAAAATTTAAAAACCACACCTGAGAAAACGCAACTCCGGAAGAGGCGTTTCTAGGCAAAACCCGGCGCTGCGATTTCATCGGTGCCCTCAGAATTCGATTCCGGGCACCGGTTCAAAATTTAGAAAAACCTGCTCGTCCGTTCACTGAACGTACCCGAGCCAAAACTTCAGAAAATGATTCCGGGCACACCGGGCCTCGGAATCAGGTGCCGTCAGAAACTGCGTTCTTGTAAAATTCCAAAGAAAATTAAGAAAAAAAAATTTCCTTGAAATTTACGGGTCTTTACATTACTCCCACCACAGGGCTTTACGTCCCCGTAAAGCTTCACCACAGACTTAGGGAAACAAAGCGGTACTGAGCACGCATCTGAGCCTTCCGCTCCCATGTTCTCACCTAGAGGTTCCCGCGCTGCCAAAGAAAGTGCACAAGTGGAATCGACCATCCTCCTAGGATCCGCTCCTGTCGATCGTCGATCCCCACAGGAACCTCCGTATAAGACACTCATCGCCACCGTCTAGCTCCTCATGGTCGATGATATGCGAAGGGGGGGTCGAGCACGTATCTCCTCAGTTTGGATACGTGGAAAACGTCGTGCACCTAGTGCAACTGAAGTGGATGGGCCAAGCGGTAAACCACCTCGCCTACCCAGCTGAGGACCTAGATAGGTCCGTTGAACCTCGGAGATAACTTGCCTCCCAGGCCACATCTCCGTAAACCTCGTCGAGGTGAGACCCGTAAGAAGACGTGGTCGTCATCCTCGAACTCCAGAGGTCTCCATTTCTAATTAGAACTCAAACTCAAAACTCCTGCTGCCACGAAGGTAATGTGGGTCGACCCAAGAATGATCGGCTACACCCTCCTGTGCATGAGTTTATCTTGAGCTGCCCAGGGTTTCCTTTTCGCTGACCAAGGAAAACCTATCCCAATGTTGTAGACAAACCACAACCTTTTTGCCTAAAACAGTCAACCTGGGTATGATCTGTGAATTCGATCCATAACCAGACCAACGTCGCAAGGCCTCGACGCTGCCACCAAGATATTCCAACCGAAACTCTCGCCTCGTGGTCAGATCACACTGTCGGCGTAAGTGTGATTATCGAGTCTCCTCCCAAAGGTATCTCCAGACGTGAGGGTCAAGTCAACGGCTTACCCGGAACCTCTAGGTCTGGGACAAGATTCGTGGAAGGAAAGAATGATTGGTACCTATGTCTAAAGATAAGGCAGCTCATAGTAGACATAGCCCGTACCCCGAATCATTCTTAGAGCCCCTGGGTCACACTACTTGACCGCACGCAGCTACTCTCCTTCCCAGCCCTCCTGCTCCCTGAGCCTGGCGGGGATTTCAAAGGCGGGTGGTTGTAACATGTTGAGATGTACACCACCACCTGCTGCTCTCAAGGCCCCACTTCCACGTCTGCTACTCCGCAGATTCATCTGTCCTTTAAGCTTCCTCTTTTTGAAACATTTAACACGCCCGAGTCTCTAAGACTGGCACTGGTTTCCTGTTTCTTACTGCACTGTGCAGTCTTCATCCACTCCTGGATGAAATGCACCTCCTTTGCATATGATCTGGAAGAGCTGCTAAAGTTTCTCCTTTGCCGAAAAGAGAAACCTGGTCTCATCCCCTCTCTAGATGAACCACGCCCATTGCCTAATACAGTCAATCCTGGCATGAAGGATGCATTCATGCCATGGATGACGTCGTAAGGCCTCGACGTAACTACTAAGAGATCCAACTGTCACTATCGCCTCTAAGGGTCGAGTCACACTGTCGACATCAGTGTGAGGTCACTGGGTCTGCTCCAGTTGAAATCTCTAAAGTGAGGGTCAAGTCAACAGTTTAACCGGGACCACTCAGTAACATCACAAAAGAGGACAGGAAGGCAAACATCACAAGAGATAAGTGTCTTCTTTATTATTGCAGCTCATAATACAAAGACACGAATACAACATCAAACATGGAACTAGAAGTACAAGAGACGTATCCACTAGTTCTGCTCCTGTCCACCTGCTCCAAGAGTTCTACTGTTGCTCAAGCATTTGTCACTGCCTCTATCTCGGTGGCTCCCCCAAAGCCTGCGGATCGGGAGTCGGACAGTCACGTGCCAGATGACCCTTTCCGCGGCATGAGTAACACAACCTGCTCATTGAACGGCTAGCTCTGTTCCCACTCCGGGTGCCCTGCACCACCGGTCCTAAAACCCGAGATCGCCCAACTGCTGGTCTGGTCTTTCTGGGCCTCTGCATTATCTGTCTACTGCCCACAGATGACTCGGCTTCTGATCGAGAAGCACGCGACAAAGGCAGCAGCTCCCGAACACGCTCGGGGTGTAGAGCTACTGGCACATACTCCAACCTGAAGGAGGTCTCGAAGTCTTCCCAAGAGAAGGCCATCCCACGGCAAAACTGGAACAAGTGGCTCCACCACCTGCCTGCTGCTGCCTGAAGAAGGCTAGCCGCAAAGATCTCCATAAAGTCCGATGGCGTCCCCACTAGCCTGAAGACTCCCACCACAGCCTCCAGCCAATCCTCAGCCGCCTGCGGGTCCGTCTCTCCCCTGAACCTGGGTGGCCTCTGGCGCTGGAACTCATGCAGCGCACTCAAGCGTCGTGCATCGCCTACTGTTGGGGCTGGTGGCATCGGTGGCCCAACGCATGGTAGTACCGCTGGTGCCTCTGCTGGTGCCTCGACTGCAAGAGGGCCCTGAACCGAAGCCTCGTCGGTCGGCAAGCTGTCAGTACGCACATCCCTCTGGGCTAAAGCTGGTCGTCCGAGAAAAGGCATCCTGAAAGAGACATCGTAACACGGTCAAACGATTAAACCTGGGGAGCTGACCTGGTTTGAGCTGACATTTTTAAACTTTGGAAACACACACGCAATCAGTGTTTTCATGCACAAAGTCGGAATTCAGTTGTCAGGGTCCTGGTGTATGGATACGTCGGCCGCCCGCACCAACACTGGACTCCCTGAACTGAAAACCATACTCGGTACCCTTAACACTATTGCTTCACAGAAAGAAAGATCAGAATCGGCGGTAGAACCGACCACCTCTGATACCAATCTGTCACGACCCGACCTCAGGGCCCGTGCCGTGACTACCCCAAGCCCGCCTTCCATAGGCCAGGGGCTGGCGACTAGCACCAATGGCGTAAATCCCGATAACTGGGAAGGCATTGCCATTACAAAACAAACAAACACCACAGAGTAAGCAAGCGGAAAAGTAAACACAAGCGAAGAAAAGTAAAAGGGCCGGAAATACAAGCCCAACTGTAAAGTACAACTCGAAAGGGAAAAACAGCAGCTGGAAGAACGAAGCGGCTCCTGGGTCGTCCTCCTCGATTCCTACCTGAAGGGTAGGTACAGATGGCTCAGCTCCTGGATCGTCCACCATGGATCCTACCTGAAGGGTAGGTACAGATAGCTCCTCTACTCCTTGGGTCCTGTCGTCTACTCCGGGTACGTCCGCCCAGTGGTCCTCCTCCGGGTACCGACCTGCTCCGCAAGCCTCAACTGCGATCTGCGCTGTCCGTCGTCTGCAACCAACACAACGAAGTGCGGGCATAGCCCGTGCAGGGGTGAGTATAAGCTACTCAGTAGGGACCCCGAGACCCTTAAGGTCTCACTAAATCCAACATGGATATCCACAAAGTAAAGACAGCAATCACGAAGTAACATCAGACTCTACTTACGTATATGCCCATACATATACCTAAGTCATCAAGTAACCCATCCAATCACAAGGATACACAAAAATCATGAAATCAACGGATAACCATCACCCAGGTATATGCCCATACATATACCTAAGTTATCAAGCGACCCATCTCAATCATGAGGAAACACAAAGATTCATTGACTCAGCTCAAACCAGGATTTTCATTATCGAAACCGTAACTATTGAGGAGCTCCGTCTCTAGAGTGTACAGTGGTCCTGTCACGACTCCGAGGTACTGCTCACTAACCTAAGACTGCTGAGGTACTCCTCCTGTCGAGTACTGCGGGTTTGCGGCCAACTACCGGGCGCTCCGTCCGCTGAGGGTCTGTCGCCAAATACCAGGCGCTCACCCAAATAGCCTACTGAGGTACTCCTCCTGTCGAGTACCGCGGGTTTGCTGCCAACTACCAGGCGCTCCGTCCGTCGTGGGTCTGCCGCCAAATACCGGGCGCTCCGTCCACTGGGCTAGTCGACTCACTCCAAGTCGAGTCGGTCAAGCAGTCGTCAGGTCTCAGTCGGCTACACGGTCTCCGTACTCTGCACGCTCGTCTCCGGGAGGGTCCGCTCCATGAGCTACTGGTCGATACTCCAAGTATCACAAAGTCTGACAAAGAAGTGTCTCAAAGGACTGCCTCATCATAGGGGTCTCAACGCAACAGACGGCGCGTCAATCGGACGCCCGGTCTGTGAGTTATTAGCCTTTTCGTCCCAGGGGCCCGGTTGGTTTCGTGTGCGAACCAATCCCGGCCGTATCACAACCGTACCCTGAACTCCCATAGGGTATACTCAAAGGGACCGTTACTCAACGCAATCACCAACGCCGCTGACGGTTCGTCGAACGGACGTCCTGGCTGAAAGATATCAGCTTTTCCGTTCCAGGGGCCCGGTTGGATTTCGGGTACAATCCAATCCGGCCATAATCCGACTGCATCCAAAACTCGGGCGGAGTATGTCAAAAGTTCTGTCTCATCAAGAGGAAGTCAACAAAATAGACGGCGCGTCAATCGGACGCCCAGTCTGTGAGTTATTGGCTTTTTCGTTCCAGGGGCCCGGTTGGTTTCGTGTACGAACCGACCCGACCGTACTCCGTCGGCATCCAAACCTCGAGCAGAGTAAGCCAAAAGTTCCGTCTCACTGAGAGGAATTAAACAAAGCTGACGGTACGTCATTCGGACGTCCGGAGCTCAAGATATGTGAATTTGACCGAAATGGTCCGAAAACGGGGGGGTCCGGGTCCGGGCCGACCCGGCCCGACCCCCCCTGGGTCGGCCCGAACCGGGTCCGACCCGGTTGGCCCGGCCCCGCCCGGCCAGGGCCGGTCCGGCTCGGCTCGGCCGAGCGGCCTGACAACCCCGCGGCACCCGCGGGGTGTCGCGCTGGACACCCGCGGGGTGCCGCCTGACAACCCCGCGGCACCCGCGGGGTGCCCCCCTGGACACCCGCGGGGTGTCGCCAGACAACCCCACGGCACCCGCGGGGTGCCACCCTGGACACCCGCGGGGTGTCGCCAGACAACCCGCGGGGTGCCGCCGCCTCCGGCCGCCGGCACCGCCGCGCCGGCGACCCGCGCCGCCGCCGGCTTCCGCGGGCCCCCGGAGACGCTCCGGTGGTCCGATTTGCTTCCCGTCTGCGCCTACGGTCATCCCGGGACCCGACCTTCACTGCGGAGGCCTCAAAATTAACTTGCGGCCTCGTTTGTCGTCGCCCGTCAATCTGCGCTCAAGAACAAAATAAAATTAATTTAATCTGCGGCCTCTTTGGCGCGGCGCGACGACGTCGCGTGCTTGAACGACTTCTCGGCGTGGCGCGAAGGCGTCTCGATCTTGTTTGATTTCGTTCCACAGCGCGGCGCGACGGCGCCGCTCAATAGTTGCCGTACGATTCCCGCGTGGTGCGACGGCACCACGCCATCTCGCTCCATCCGCAAGAAACAACAAGAATAAAGGAGGGGGGGGGGGGGTTCGGCCGTGTTTGTGCGGCCCGACCCCCCTCGCATTAGATTGATAACAATCGGCCTTTCTAGAACGATAATCCATCACAATCTTTTTAAAAATAAATAAAAAGATTCCGAAACAAGGGCCGACAAAAAAAAAGAACCTTCAAGATCGAAGGAAAGATCAACAACTTTAAAAAGGTTTAAAACCCCTACCTCAAGCGTTGTCGCTCGCGAGTTCGTCGCGGAAGAGGACGATCGTCGCGGAAGAAACGTCGCCGGAGAAACGTCGTTGATTTCGTTGTCGTCGAGGTGCGTCCGAAGGGAGAACGTCGCTTGGAAAGGAACGATCGTCGCGGAAGAAACGTCGCGGAAGAAGCGTCGTTGATTTCCGCGGTTTCGGCGTTCTTCGCCGGAGGCCGGCGTTCTTCGCGTTCTTCGCCGAAGAAGAACGCTCTCCTCCAAATTCTCCCCATGCCACAAGCTTCCACCCAAAATAAAATAAGGGTAATCTTATTTTATTAACGCACAAGAAACGATTAAAAAAAAAGAAATGAACAATTAATTCCAAGAATTAATTTACCAAAGAAACCGCCCAATTAATTGGACGAAAGAAACAGCCCAATTTAATGGTCTGTTAAGAAACTAAGAAACCGCGTCAGTTGACTTTCAGTTTCTTTGACGGGTTTTCGCGGGTGCGTTACTTAGCGGAAGAAACGGAGGGGCTCGTGCGGGCCCCACCCACAAATATCCTATCAAGAGGATAGGATATTTCAGTTGCACCCTATCCGCTTCAACTAAACTTAACCAGCTTAATGTGGCTTTCAAGTGGCTTCAAGTGAAATAAAAATAAAGTTGTCGTAACAACTTTATTTTATTTCTTAACCTTAAGTCCCAAAATTTAAAAACCACACCTGAGCAAACGCAACTCCGGAAGAGGCGTTTCAAGGAAAAACCCGGCGCTGCGATTTCATCGGTGCCCTCAGAATTCGATTCCGGGCAACGGTTCAAAATTTAGAAAAACCCGCGCGTCCGTTCACTGAACGTACCCGAGCCAAAACTTCGGAAAATGATTCCGGGCACACCGGGCCTCGGAATCAGGTGCCGTCAGAAACTGTGTTCTTGTAAAATTCCAAAGAAAATTAAGAAAAAAAAATTTCCTTGAAATTTACGGGTCTTTACATAGAGTTTGTGGTATAGTTGAGAAACGGTCAGGTTGGATCGTGCACGAATCCAACCAGGCCCCTGGGACTAAATGGATAATAAACTCACAGACTGGGCATCCGATTGACGTGCCATCAGTTTCGTTGAGACCCCTATGACATGGCAGACCTTTAGGATACTTATTTGTGGGAATTCTTGGAAGTTGGATAATTAACCAGTAGCTTATGGAGTGGATCTTCCGAAGACAAGTGAGCATTTGTGCGGGAACCTAGTAGCTGGATGAGACTTGAAGGCTGCTAACCAATTGACTCGGAGTGACTCGACTAGCCCAGTGGGGAGCGCCTGGTTGTGGCGGTAGACCCACGGTGGAAGAGCGCACCTGGTGACACGACAGACCAACGATACCCGATAGGAGGGGTACCTCTATAGGCTATGAGGGGGAGTGACTGGTTGTGGCGGCAAACCCACGGTGGGGAGCACCTCTTTGTGATGCAGTAGACCCATGATACTTGACAGGAGGAGTACCTCAGTTGTCCAAGGTTAGTGGGAAGAACCTCTATGTGACCGGAAGGCCCACTGTACTCGATAGAGGAAGAGTTCTCTAGCATTTGAGGGTTCGAAATGTTTCTACCCCTAGAATAAATCATTGTTTAGCTGAGTGAGTAACTTTTGTGTTTTACTCATGATTGAGATGGATTACATGATAACTTAGGTATATGTATGGGCATACACCTAAGTGGGGTTATTTGTTGATTTCATAATTTTTGGTTTATCCTTATTGGATTTTGTGAGACCTTGAGGGTCTCGTGGTCCCTACTGAGTATCGTTATACTCACCTTTTCACAGGCTATGCCTACACCTCGTTGTATTGGATGCAGAAAACAGACAACGCTGATTGAGGCTGAGAGTACCAGGACTGGACAGTACCCAGAGGTGGACCATATGCCTTGATGGTACACAAAGGATATGGATGGACGAGGAGTTTTGAGGAGGTGATCTGTACCTACCATTCAAGTAGGAACCCAAAGGATGACCTAATAGTTGTTTTTCCTTTTTCCTCAGTTGTACTTGTTTTTCAGTTTTACTTGTACACTCCAGTTGGGCTTGTATTCTGGCCCCTTTTACTTACTGTACTCACTTGTTGGTTATACGGATTACTCATTTTCGTATCTTTCTATGTGTGTTTATAGGTTATAAAGGAAACACCTTCCTAGGTTTAGGTAAATACACCTTTGGTGCTAGTCTCCAGCCCTGGCCTATGGAAGGCGGGCTTGGGGTAGTCATGGTACGAGTCCTGGGGGACGGGTTGTGACAAAATGGTATCAGAGGAGTCGGTTCTACCACAGAACATAGGACTCTGATATTTTCTATGAAGCAATAGTGTTAAGTACAGTGTGTGTGGTTTTTAGTTCAGGGAGTCCAGTGTTGGTGCAGCGGCCAATGTATCCATACACCAGGACCATGACTTCTGATTTCTTACTCAGTTCACCAAAACACTGATTGCGTGTGTATTTTAAAATGTTTTCTTTAAGTCATACCAAGAGGTTAGCTCACCAGGTATAACTTTTGACCGTGTCGCACCTGTTCCTTTTCAGGATGCCTCCACGCAGACAGCCAATTAGAGTTCTGAGAGTTGTTCGCACTGATAGTCCATCGAGCAACGAGGCTTCAGTGCAGGGACCTCTTCCAATAGAGGCACCAATGGAGGCACCAGCAGTACCACCACCCATTGGGCCACCGATTCCACCGTCCCCAGCAGTAGATGGTGAACGTCTCTTGAGCATGTTGCATGAGTTCCAGTGCCAGAGGCCACCCAAGTTCAGGGGAGAGATGAACCCATAGGCGGCTAAGGATTGGTTGTAGGCCGTGGTGAGAGTTTTCTGACTAGTAGGGACACCAACAGAACTCCTGGAAATTCTTGCTACCAGCCTTCTACAAGCAGCAACAGGCAGATGGTTGAGCTTGATGCTCCAGGTCTATGACGAGATGACGCTTCTCTGGGTAGACTTTGAGAGCCTATTTCAGGCAGAGTTTGTTCCAGCGACTCTTCGCATATTATAAATTCAGGAGCTACTTCATCTGATGTAGGGATGCATGACTGTAGATATGTAATCAGTAAGGTTCATAGACATCTCACGTTACTCCACCAATATGGTGCGAGACCCATTCTTCAGGGCCCAGACCTTTGAGCAGGGACTCAGGCCGGAGATCAAGGCTTCAGTGATCTCACTCAGCATCCCGACGCAGGAGGGGGTGTTAGAGAGAGCCCTCTTAGTGAAGAGTTTTCTTGCTGAATAGTCTCCAGCAGCGAGATACTCCACCAGTCCACATGTAGCGGAGTCTTCTACAGCTGGCAGTAGACAGATGTAACCGAGGTCTAAGAGGACCAGACATACAGGTGGACAAACACATGATTCAAAGTCGGTTCTGTGGGGGCACATGAGACAGGTCCAGACATGCCAGGAGTAGCTAGTGTTACGCATGCGGCGGGCAGGGTCACATGGCTCATAACTGTTCGAACCACCGTACGGACGTTCAACAGATGGTCAAAGGACCGCCCAATAAGAGACAAATATTTGATCGAGGCAGTCCGATGGGCGTAGGCGGAAATGACAGAGGAGCTGGTCATGCAGCTGGCTGTGGGCGACGATTCGAGATATTAACGCCACCACCACCAGGAGGTCCACCCCGACCACAAGGAGTAGGTGGACAGGGGAGAGCTCAGCTCCAGGAAGCTGAGGCTTACGATCATGACACTCCATATATGATTCTAGGTACGATCTGTGTCTACCCCACCTTAACTGCAATTCTTATAGACATAGGTGCCAGTCATTCTTTCGTTGCCACTACCCTTGTTCGGAGCTTGGAGATTCCAAGGGAGCCGTTGGATCGATCCTTATGGTTAGAGATGCCTATGGGAGCATATTTGATGATTATGTACTGTTTCCGGTAGTGTGATATTACTCTAGGAGGTGAGACCTTCGATTGGGATCTCCTAGTAGAAGCATCGAGGCCTTACGACATCAGCTTGGGTATGGACAGGTTATCTACATTCCATGTTCAGATTGACTGTATTAGGAGCAAAGTGCGATGTTTTCACATGGATGGGACCAAGGTTACCTTCACTGGTGAGAAGGGAGCCTTTGTAGTGGAAGATGGACTTACCCAGAGGAGGGTACAACCAATCACTCATAAGTTGGCTAGCCTTACCCTCAGAGCTATTGATGTGGAGAGTTTGCGCTATCCTATAGTGGTGGACTAGTACGCACTATCCTTTAGTGTTTTCGCTATCCCATCTTCCATGATAATGTTATGTTTTTTCCTCCATGCAGAGAGGTGGAATTTTACATTGACTTGTACCCTGGGATGTCACCGATATCTACACCAGCATATCGGATGGCTCCCGCTGAGCTTCATGAGCTCCGGGTATAGCTGGAGGACTTGCAGGGTAAGAGATTCATCTGGCATAGTGTTTCACCTAGGGAAGCCCCAATTCTGTTCGCCAAGAAGGCGGATGGGAGCTTGAGGATTTGTATTGACTATCAGTGCCTTAACCAGATGACCATGAAGAACAAGTACCCACTCCCAAGGATTGATGACCTCTTTGATCAGCTGAAGGGATCACGATGGTTCTCGAAGATAGACCTCAGATCAGGCTATCACCAGCTCAGATTGCGATACGAGAATGTGCAGAAGGAAGATATCAGGTGGTGGTATGGGAACTACGAGTTCTTGGTTATGATATTTGGCATGACCAATGCTCCAGAAGTGTTCATGGGACTCATGAAAAAGATCTTTCAGCCGTACCTTTATCGCTTCGTAGTAGACTTCATCGACGACATTATGATCTACTCGACTTCTGAGGAGGAGCATGCCTATCATTTGTGGGTAGTACTGGACACACTCTGAGAGAACTATCTTTATGGTAAGCTCTTGAAGTGCCAGTTTTGGATCCAAGAGGTTTAATTTTTGGGACATGTCATCTCGGAGGCTGGAGTTGTAGTGTATCCAGCAAAGATTGAGGCAATACTTTCTTGGGAGCCACCCAGAAGTGTGACGGAGGTACAGAGTTTCCTGGGTTTGGCTGGATACTACCAGTCATGCCATATTTATCTAGAGTTTCAGTACCAATTTCAACATTGACAAAGAAGGGGCAACCCTTCGTGTGGTCGGATAGATGCCAGCAGAGATTTAAGGATCTGAGGTAGAGGCTGACTAGTGCCCCATCTTAAGGCTTCCAGAGGAGGGTGTAGGGTATGTAGTCTAGGGCGACGCATCATGGACCAGATTCAGAAGTGTCTTGATGTAGGAGCGTGCAGTGATCACATATGGTTCTCAGAAGCTGAGATAGCATGAGCAGACCTATGCTACCAATGACCTGGAGTTATCAGGAGTGGTCTTCTCCTTGAAGATGTGGCGACACTATCTGATGGGAAAATGTTTTACAGTGTACTCTGATCACAAGAGTTTTAGGTATATCTTTTCTCAGAAGGACCTGAACCTGAGACAATGACGTTGGCTTGAGTTCCTCTAGGAATATGACTTCGAGATAGTCTATACTCCTAGGTAGGGGAATTTTTTAGCAGATGCACTTAGTAGGAGATCTGGTATACAGCTGCTAGGCGAGGGGACATAGCAACTAGCTTCTTTATAGATATCCGTTGTGGATAGATATGGAGAAACCTTTATATAGTCTCTTATAGTCACCCCCACTTCTTTATCCAGTCAGGGAGGCGCATTGTGGGGACACTGACTATGAGGCTCTACATGCTTAGATATCCACATGGAAGTCACCTGATAAATTTTCTGAAGGTGGGGAGAAAGTCATCCTCTTTAGAGGACGTACCATGGTACTAGTGTCACTTCAAGGGGAAGTGTTGATGGAGTTCCACAATTCCCCTCTAGAGATACATCCAGGAGTGGATAAGACATATCAGGACCTCCGACAACAGCACTGGTGGCCGAGAATGAAGAAAGCAGTTGCAGAGTTTGTCTTTCGGTGCCTCACTTGTCAGCAAGTGAAGGCGGAGCATCAGATACCAGCTAGCTTAGTTCATCCTTTAGAGGTTACAGAGTGGATGTGGGATGGGATATCCATGGATTTCGTGATAGGGATTTCACATACATCCATGATTCATGATTCGATTTGGGTGATCATCGACCGACTCACCAAGTTGTCCCACTTCCTACCGATCAGAGAGCAGGGTTTAGTACAGATCTTGAGATGCCTCTATGTGCAGGAGATTGTGAGGTTACATGGTATACCCTTAATGATTGTTTCCCATCATTACACATAATTTACTTCCTGAATATGGAAGGGGTTGCAGGAGGCTTTCAGGATGAAACTTTGTTTGAGCACTGCCTTCCATCCTTAGACGGATGGTCAGACTAAGAAGACCATTCAGACCCTTGAGGACATGCTGGGTACTTGTGTCCTCAGCTTCGGTCACAACTAGGAGGATCACTTACCTTTGGTGGAGTTTGTATACAATAACAGCTATCACTCCGCCATTGGGATGGAACCTTTAGAGGCATTGTACAATTGACCTTGAAGACCACCTTTGTGTTGGACTGACCCAGGGGAGTCAACACTCATGGGACCATAGATGGTACAGGAAACCCAAGAGAAGATATAGATCATCCAGGAGTGGATAAAGACTGCAAAGAGCAGGAAGAAGTCGTATGCTGATAGGAGACTGAGACCTATGTATTTTGAGGATGGAGACCACGTCTTTCTACATGTCTCACCTCGATGAGGTTTGCAGAGATTTGGTTGAGGTGAAAATTTATCTCAGAAGTTCATCGGACCTTTTTAGGTCCTCAAAAGAGTTGGAAAAGTGGCTTACTACTTAGCTCTTCCACCTCAGTTGCACTGGGTGCATGAAGTCTTCCACGTATCCTAGCTGAGGAGATACATGCATGACCATTCTCACATCATCGACCATGGAAAGCTGGACGTCGACAACGGGGTGACTTTTACGGAGGTTCCAGTGGAGATTGAGGACTGACAGAAGTGGTTATTTTGTGGGTGGTCAATACCTCTGGTGCGCGTTCACTGGCAGCATGAGAACCTCTAGGAGAGCACATGAGAGCAAGAGGCTCAGATGTGTGCTCAGTACGCACACTTGTTTACCTAGTTTGAGTTGTGGATTATGGATACGTAGAGCCCCGAGGTGGGGAGAATGTGAAGACCCAGAATTTCCATGTAATTTTTTTAAAAATATATGGGAATTTTACGAGTCCGTGAAAATTGACGGCGTGTGATTATGAGGCCCAAAGTGTCCAAAATGAATTTATGAACTATTATTCATCCACGTTCAGTAAACGTGTGAGGGGGTTTTCCTAACTTTTGAACCAGTACTCGGAATTGAAATCCAAGGGCAGCGTTGAACTCGCAATGCTGATATTAGCTTAAGGAGACCCTCACCTCGACAACAATTAGTCGATGGTGAATGTTAGTTTTTGGGTTTTTCGTGGAATTAATAAAATAAAATATTTTTTTTATTTTGAGCTCCCATGTGGATATTCCAGGTGGGGGCCACCAGACATAAACCTCTCATAAGAGGTTATGATCGTGGGGACCACCCGAATTAACCTCCCATGAGAGGTTAAGGTGGTAGGGACCACCCGAGGTTAAAACCTCTTGAACTCCCCCCTTAATGGTGCCACCCCCCCTTAATTAATGGTGCAACCACCTCCTTAATTAATGGTGGAAACCCTTCACCTTTAATTAATTAATCCATATCATTTAATTAAATGCTACAATTTGAATTTTAATCCCAAAAAACAAAATAATATATAATCTATTATTTGGAGGGGCTACCTATTCATTTTTTGGAAAAAGGTTGGAAAAGGAGCATTAGAGCTCTTGGGAGAAAACTCTCCAATGAAGAACGCTTCCTCCATGAAGGACGCTTCCACCGGTGAAGAATGCTCCACCGATGAAGAACGTCGACCTCGACCTCGAATTCAACCTTCTTCTTCATGACTCCTTCCAACGTGGGATGTCCTCATCCGTGGTGAATCAACGTCCGTCTTTTCCCAATGTTTCATCTTCTTCCTCGGGACTCCGTCGATGAACCACGAACAAGGTAGGGGTTTGATGCTATATGTTTAACACCTCCCATGTTCTCGCATCTTTTTTTCCTTTACAGGGTTGGGAATAGAAATTAACGAGGGATTATGGGAATTTGATGTTTAAAATATCTTCCATGATCGTTATTTTCTTCTTTCTTATGAACCATATGCTAGCACTGTAAAGGCGAAGGGTGAGGGCCAAACTAACATGGCCCGACCCCTCCGCTGTTCTTCTTTGTGGTGTTCCTCGTGAAGAAAGAAGGCGACATAGATGACGAAGGAAACAACGCTGCCCCCGTGGCCACCACGACCCACGTCGCCCTCGTGATGTTCTGACCGCTGGCCGCGCCGCCCTCGCCGGCCACACTACCCTGGCTGGTCGCACCCTGACCGTGCCGCACCCCGGCCATGCCACCCTTGCCTGCCGTGCCGCCCTCGCCTGCTGCGCCTCCGTGCCCCGGCCACATCGCACCTCGGTCGAGCCGCCGTCACTGGTCGCGCCGCACCGTCGGCCACATTGGCCTCACTGGTTGCACCGCCCTTGCCGACCACGCCCTGGTAGTGCCGCCCCCAGCCGATCCAGCCCATTCCCTCACGATGCCTCGGCCGAACAGGCCCCTCGTGGTTCCCTTCTGGGCCGAGCCGCCTTGGGCCGGGCCGAGCTACCCTGCGCCCTTATAGCTCTTCGTGCCGCCCTCATGGCATGTTGGGCCAGGCCCAGTGGGCCGGGCCAAATGCAATAGGCTAGCCCGCCGAATGGGCCAGGACGGGTCAGACCGGGTCGGACCGGACCCAGGCCCACTATGACCCTTTGCTTTCTTTTGGCCATATCTTTGGCACTGGATGTCCGTTTGATGAGCCTTCAGTGGCACTGGTAATCTTGGAGTGTGGCGGTCCCTTTGAGTATACCCCACTAGAGTTTGGGGTATATTTCAGATATGGTTAGGTTGGATCGTGCATGAATCCAACCGGGCCCCCAGGACTAAATGAATAATAAACTCATAGACTGGGCATCCGATTGAAGTTCCGTCAGTTGTGTTGAGACCCCTATGACGTGGCAGACCTTTGGGATACTTCTTTTTGGGACTTAGTGGCAGTTAGACCATCGAACAGTATCTTGTGGAGAAGATCTTCTCGAGACGAGCGAGCATTTGTGTAGGAACCTAGTAGCTGACTGAGACTTGACGACTGCTGACCGATTGAATCGGAGTGACTCGACTGGCCCAAAGGGGAGTGACTAGTTGTGGCGGAAGACCCATGGTGGAGGAGAACACTTGGTGACATGACATACCCACGGTACCCGACAGGAGGGTTACCTCTGCAGGCTATGAGGGCGAGTGCCAAGTTGTGGCGGCAGACCCACAGTGGGGAGTGCCTCTGTGTGATGGAGCAGACCCATGGTACTCGACAGGAGGAGTACCTCAACAGTCCAAGGTTATTGGGAAGCACCTATGTGTGACGTGGAATACCCACTGTACTCGATAGAGAAGGAGTTCTCCAATATCCTAGGGTTTGAAATGTTTCTACCCATAGAATAAATCCTGGTTGAGCTGAGTCAGAAACTTTTGGGTTTTCCTCATGATTGAGATGGATTACTTGATAACTTAGGTATATGTATGAGCATATACCTAAGTGGGGTTATCTATTGATTTCGTACTTTGAGGTTTATCTTTTTTGGATTTTTTGAGACCTTGAGGGTCTTATAATCCCTAGTGAGTATCGTTATACTCACCCCTGCACGAGCTATGCCCACACCTCATTGTGTTGGATGCAGACGACAGACAAAACTGAATGAGGCTGAGAGTACTAGAACTGTACAGTACCTGGAGGTGGACCATACGGATTGACGGTACATGGAGGAGACGTACAAAAAAGGAGTACTGAGGAGGTGATCTGTACCGACCCTTCAGGTAGGAACCCAGAGGACAACCCATTATATTTTCTTCCTTTTTCATTAGTTGTACTTGTTTTTCAATTTTACTTGTAGTTTCAAGTTGGGCTTTTATTCTGGACCCTTTTTACTTACTGTACTCTCTTGTTGGTTATACAGATTACTCATTTTCATATCTTGCTGTGTGTGTTTATAGGTTATAAAGGAAACCCCTTCGCAGTTTTACGGAAATACGCCTTTGGTGATAGTCGCCAGCCCCTAGCCTATGGAAGGCAGGCTTGTTGTAGTCACTTCACGGGCCCCGGGGGATGGGTCGTGACAATTATACCTTATTAATATAAATTTATGATTTAAATAAATTCTTTTATGGACACCATTATGATATTACCTTTGGTTATGCTTTATTCACCACTTATTCCTTATGTGTGGTGTATTTATACTTCCCTTTTATGTATGATCACCATTCATTAAAGATTTTATTAAACATACATATTCCTTGTATCATGGATATGATTATTGTCTTATACTTATAACAATTTTAAATACAATGTTTTCTTTGAATTTTTTTTAATTGGGGAAATTTTGATACATTTGTATTTTCTACTCAATAAGAATATTTTGATAAGTTATTTTATTAATGAATTAAATATAATTATGAATAATTATTTGGAATTTACATTATGAGTGGGGCCCAATTATAGATATCCCTTCAATTCATCGATAGGTCTCATGAGATAAAAAAGATGGCACCAAACCCTTCGTGTTTATTTCCAAGAAGAATCAGATGGGTTTCTACCCACAAACATTACCAGTATTGACAGTATAATGGTTCATGTTCTAGATACATGAAGTCTAATGATAAATCATTTTCTTCATTAAATATTTAGTTATTACATTCCATGATATTTTTACTATGAAAAAAATCGATGGATGCATTTTCATTCTTAGTTTATTGATGACATGTTTTTTGAGTTATTTTCCATGCCATAATGATTACACCTTACTAATAATGCTTCATACATGTTTCTGTTATATGTATCCCTTAATTAGAATTCAAGATAACCCTTTTATTTGTTTTTATTCCCCAGGTTATCAATATGAAAACTTTGAATAAGTGTCATGTAAGTAGTTTATTTTACTTTTTTATATTATATTTTTAATTAACAATTTAATAAGGGAACTATGTATGCATCTTGTTCTTAAAGACTACTAAATTGAATGATCCTTGGTGATGTGATATCTTATATATATTCCATTGTAATAAAATAACCATTAACTATAGGATACTAGGGTTAGGGTTTTTATAGTTAGTATCAGATAAAGTTTAGTATAAACCTTGGGAACTAGATGTTAAGTAAAAATGAGAATTATAATTATTCCTAATAATAAATTTTGACTCAATACTCATGATTATTATGAGATAACATAGTGTGTTCCATTATTTAGTGATGGAGCCAGATGGAATAAAGGGAATCAATACCTGTAGATAATGTAGGTATTTCCCTAGAGAGAAAGTCAACACAATTAGTGTTGGTGTTGAGAAGATCATGACTATATTAGGACAACTTAATTAGGTTATGATGAATAACCATACTAAACCTATGTTGGATAGTTTTTGTCTGAAAAAATAACCTATATTTTAGTGGGACTACTAATCCTGTGGTAGATGTGTAATGGATAAACTCCCCCAAAAATATATTTCTGGCAATGGGATGCAATGAAGATGAAATGGTAGTACTAGCGATATATTTCCTCAAGGGTGATGCTGATCAATGGTGATATTTGATCCACAATACTAAGGAGTATTATGAAATAAAATACATGTAATAAAGAAATTTTAAAGAAAAATTATTTAAAAAATACTTCCCTCATGACCAATGAACTGAAATGAAGATAAAACTCCTTAGCTTAAATCAAATGGAAGAAGAGAGTGTTATAGAGTATGGGTCCACCTTTAAAAGAATAAAAAGGTATGTTATAGATTATATATGTGATTTAGAATACAAGATTTATTATTACATCAAAAGTATTAATCCAAGTATCCAAAGGGCACTGGCTTCTCAAACATTTTCAGCATATGATGAAATAGTATTAAGTGCCATCGAAATAGATAAAGAATTTAAAAGATCCTATATGTTGAAGGTAAATCAAGATAATAAGAGGTCTTATTATAACCATGAAAAAGTTAAATCATCAAACAATAATAGGGGAACAAAAAAATTATCATTATATGAAAATTTTGGGAAGAATCATCTTAGACAATGATTTAAACACATGGGAGTTTGTTATCAGTTCAGAGAAAAGGGTCATCGAGCTAATGAATTCAAGGAGAAGAAAAAAATCAACGATGTTAAATGATTTAACTACAATGAAAGGGGGAATTATTTAAATCAATGTCCCATGAGTCAAGGGAATCTACCATAGAAGAGGCCAAGGGGAGATGACCATGATTACGAGATCACAACAATTTTAGTATAAGCACCCAGTGATGTTGTGGTAGGTTCAATAATCCTATATTCAAATTAATCCAATGATTTATTTGATTCTAGATCATCCAAACCATTTATATCTACCCAATTTACATGAAAAATAAATATTAACCTTTCGATTTAATAACAGAATTGTCAGTAAAAACCCCTAAGGTAATTCTTATTGCAACAAGAATGTGCATGGTAGTTCCCATTATGTCATATAAACATGATTTATTTCTAACCTTATCATCATTACTATGGTTGAATTTTATATAATCCTTATCATGGATTGTATTTTAAAATATAATGAAAAAATTTATTGCAAGAAGATAAAAATTACAATTTGCGAGAAAGATGTTGAATCCCTTATCTTCAGAGTAGAAACTTCATTATCTGATTCTTATCTAGATCCACCCCGAATAGCTCTATTGAATGAAATTATTGGGGAGGATGAGGAAAAAATATCTAAGGAAGAGGAAAGAAATATTCCAATTATGTATGTGCCAATTGTATGGGAATACGTTGATGTATTTCCTAAGGAGTTACGTGGGAACCCCCCATAGCGTGAATTTGAGTTTACCATGGATCTAATCCCTGATAAAAGACCAATATAAATTACTCCTTATAAAATTACCACTTTAGAAATAGTGGAGATGAAGAAGAAACTAGTAGAATTGAGTAATACAGGATTTATTCACCCTAGTGTCTCCATGGGGAGACCATGCTCTCTTTGATAAGAAGAAAGATGGATCCTTGAGGATGTGCATTGACCATAGAGAAATTGATTCTAATACAATAAAGTACAAGAATAATCTACCTAAAATTGATTATTTATTTGATCAACTTCAAAAAGATCAATTTTTTTGAAGATTTTCCTTCATTCAGGGTATCATTAATTGCGAGTAATGAAATAAGATATTCCGAAGACAACTTTTCAGATAAGGTATGGACATTATGAATTTATAGTAATTACATTTTATTGAGTAATGAACCCTTTTTTTATGGATATAACAAATAGATTATTCGAGGAATATCTTGATGATTTTTTAGTACTCATTGATGATATTATTATGTATTCTAAAAGATATGAATACCAAGAGAATCACTTGAAGATTATTCTTAAGACCCTCAGAAGGAAAGAGTTATATGGTGAAATTTTCAAGTGTGAATTGTGGATTTAGGAAATTAATATTAATGGAAATATTGTCTCTAAGGATGGAATCTTAGTTGATCCTAAAAAGAAAAAATGAAATCCAAGAATGGACTACACCAATGAACAAAATCGAGGTACATATTTTTATTGGTTTAACTGGTTACTATCAACATTTAATTCATAATTTTTCCCAACTGGATAACCCATTAACTAATATAACACATAAAGGGGTTAAGTTTGTATATAGAAAATAATGTTTAGAATGTTTTGAAGAATTGGAGAGATGATTATTCAATTCTATGATTTTGACTCAACCATCATTAAATGATGGTTTTGAGATATGCAGTGATGGATTGAAGAAAGGAATGAGATTTGTCTTTATGAAAAATGGTAATTTTATTTTATATGCATTAATCTAGTTGATGAATCATGAACAAAATTATCCAACTCATGATCTTGAGTTAGAAGTTGTAAACTTTTATCTGAATATATAGAGACACTATCTATATGGTGAAATATGTGAGATATATATGGATCACAAGAGTTTGAAATAAATATTTACATATAAAGAACTCAACATGGGTAAAAGACATTGTATTAAGTTACTAAATTATTATTGTTTCTTAATAAACTACCACCCAAGAATAGAAAATAAGGTAAGAGATTTATTAAGAAGGAATGATCATATACTTTTGAACCTAATGAGGATTGAGTAAGATCATATATTAATAGATTTAGTAAATATGGATATGGGAATTGTTGAGGAAGGTGAAACACCACTACCTTTTCAAATTACTTCTAAACCATATTTACTGAAGAATATAAAAATATTTCAATTTGATGATATTATTTTTAAAAAGAAAAATAAAGCTGTTAAAGATAGAAGATTGGAAGACATCATGTATGAAGATTAAATTATGAAATTTGGAAAAAGGTTATGTGTTCCATCAATACCTAAGCTAAAAAGGGAACTATTAATGATGATAATAGCTCAAATTTCTCTATACACCATGGTAGTACCATTATGTATAAAGATATAAAGGAACATTTTTGGTGGGACAACATGAAGTGGGAAATTGCTGACTATGTGTCAGTATGTTTAGTATTCCAAAAAGTGAATGATAAGAGATAGAATCATAGAGGAGTTAGGTAACCTCTAGATATTAATATGTGGAATTGGGATGAAATTTCTATTGAATTCATCACCGGATTACCAAATATCCCCATAAAGAGTGATACGATTTGAGTTATTGTTGACCGCCTTACAAAATCATCACATTTTCTATCTATAAGAGAAGATTTACCTCTTGAGATATTATAAAAACTCTATATTAATGAATTTTTAAGACTTCATGGAGAAAATATATTGATTGTATCTAATAGAGATCCATTTTTTACATAAAAATTCTATAAGATTCTTCAAAAGGATTTGGATACTGAGCTTCATTTGAGTACTATTTATCACCCTCAAACCAATAGACATTCTGAAAGGACTATTAAAACATTATAAGATATGTTGAGATCATGCTCACTTAAATTTCAAGGTATGTGGGATTATTATTTACCTTTGGTGGAATTTTCCAACAATAATAGTTTCTACTAAAGTATTCAAATGGTTTAATATGAAGCATTATATATAAAGAGATGTCTTACTCTAACCTGTTGGGATGAAGCTGGTGGGTGGAATCTTATTGGACCTGGAATTATTGATGAGACAATGAAAAAGGTAAATACTATCTAGGATCATATTAAATACTCTCAAAGTAGGAAAAAGATTTATACAGACATCTAGAGAAAGGATTTGGAATTTCAAGTGGGAGATCATGTATTTCTTAAAGTATTAACATGGAAGGGTGTCATAAGGTTTGGTAAGAAAGGTAAATTGAGCCCCAGGTATATCAGACCATTTGAAATTTTGGGAATAATTGGTCCTTTATCTTACTTATCAGCAATGTATCATGTATAACCAAAGTTCATGATGTGTTCTACATATCATTATTAAATAAGTTCATTCCAAACCCAACACATGTACTCACCTATACAGAAACAGAATTGGAACCTGATTTGTCTTACTACGAAGAGCCTATCAAGATCATGAAAGTAGAGATAAAGTATTGAAAAATTTGATGACTCAACTAGTAAAATATATTTGGAGAAACCATAAAACAGAATACGTAATGTGTGAACCATAAGATGTTATGAAGAAGAAACAACCTCATCTATTTAGAAAGAAATATTCATGAAAAATTTTGAGGAATAAATTTATGAAATAAGAAAGAATATAAAAAATGAATATTACATGGTAGGTATATTTTTAAATAAATTAAATTCATTTGATAGCTTATTTTACACACAACACTAGGCTTAAAAAAACAATGATATACTATTTAATATTAACATAACCGTTCAAATAGTAATATAACCCTTAGGAATAGTAATGTGAATGTTAGGAATATTAATGTGACCATTAGAATAATAAACTCACCTATGAATGTATAAATAAAATTTAGGTGTCTCAGAAATGAAAATATATTATATTTATACCATGGAAGATATAAAAAAAATGTTTTAAAAATGATAAATTATGTATTGGTATTTTTGTTAAACTGAAATGTTTATTGAAAATTTTATAATTAATATAATTATTTAAAAGAAAATTTATTTTCATAAAATATATTCATAAATTAATATTTTTTTACTTGTAATTATAAGGTGATTTTATGTGACCATAATTAATTTTTTAATGTGTCATAAAATCAGTTATAATTTTAAAATCCACATTTTTTGAATAAATGATAAATTTAATTAAAAATAAAAATTACCATCTGTAGAAAATTATTTTAATAAAATTAATTCCAATTTTTAATTCTACATGTATAAATATAGTTAGGGTGATTTTTTTTGATTTTTCTAAAATAGTTGATTTTTTTGGTGAATAGTAAAATATAGTAATTTTTGGTATTAGCTAAATACATGAATTATTGAGTCATAGATGATGTATGGAATATTTTAACACAACTATTTCTAACTAAATTTCACTAGTTACAATATTTAGTCACAAGAATCACCACTATTGATATTCTTTATCAAAAATAATAAACAAATGAATAAAATAATCAAAAAACACGCCTCTCTTCCGACTATAAATACCACCCCTAACCATCTCTTCTAATCGCACCATATAAGATTTAATATTTTCCCATTTCTATAAAATAATATTCCCAAGTATCTCCCCCATGTATATGTTCCTTTTTTCTCAAGAAAATAACAAATCCAATTTCCCAAAGGAGGTTTTCAAGGAGAAAAAATTCAAGAGGTAAAATATTCTTTCATTTTCCTTTATTTTATTTTCTATTTATTTTATTTTATTATCCTCTCATAACCTACCATAATAAAAGTGGCATGATAACTATAGTATATTATATATACTATAATATTAATGTGTTCATTGAAAATCCATCATCAAACCCCTTATCCTCTCCCTTTTATTCAAATAATGAAAACATTATTTGTGAGGTGTCGATTCACCACCTTTGTGGATGATGATTTTTTATTTTCTAATACCACATTAAAGTCTGGTAATAAAACTATTATAATGGTTAAAACATATTTTAAAATGTATATTACAACTTATTATGTTTTTTGGAACTAGTATTATACATAATATTAATTAATAAATAAATCTATTTCACGATGATCGAAAAAATTCCAAAATAATCTAAAAAGTTATCATTAAACTTTTATGTAATGAATCATAATAATATAAAGAAAAAAGATATATAAGAACATTTAATCTTGTTTAAGTTAATTAATGACTTATAATTTCAATTCTGGATAACTATTCCCATTTTATGTTATCTTTTATATGTGTATATAAGTGAACCAATCATGAAATCCAAGGAAACAAACACTCCCGAACGATGAAATTGAATATTATAACCCATCAAAATAGCCATAAAGGAACTTAATAAAATTATAATAAATCAAATAAATATTTAATAGGTTATGAATTAAAATATTAATGAATCTAATTTCATTATCTTGGACATTAAGTGTAAGTGAAGAACACTTTTGGACATAAGGTAAGGGATTCTCTCCAAACCCCCATTTTTCCATCAGGTTACGCTTTCTCTAACTTTAACCCAATTAAATTCATAATTATTCTTATATAATAATATTAAATTATATTTTTATTTTGTAAACATATTTATTTAACTCAGTTTTTCTTTTTTTGATGGGAAATATATGTTTTATGAGGTCCCATTTTCAATTCCTCCCGATAAGCAAGATCGATTAAAGGGAACTTCCCAATTTATTACCCATTTTCATGTACACTCCATAATATATTTTAAGAAACCAATATTTTTATAAAATCAATATTTTTATCATGGAAAACTAACTTTATTCATTTTTGGTTTTATAAAAACTATTATGGCTTTGTCTGTTTTAAAGACTCTTGGATATTTTCCCTTAAACCGCACTAAAGTAGATCATTTATAAAATTTATTAAATACTATTTTTACATTTTTTCACTTAATTTGGACATAATTTATCATTATATATGACTATTTTTACTTATAAATTTACATGTATGATTTAAATCAATTATTTCATGGATATAATTATGATATTACCTTTGGTTATGCCTTATTAACCATTTATTTCTTGTGTATGGTATATGTATACTTTCTTTTTTATTTATGATCATCATTAATTGAAGATTTAATTAAATATACATATTTTATGTATCATGGATATGATTATTGTCTTATTAGTATACCATTTTTACATATGGTGTCTTATTTGAATTTTGTTTTAACTAGGGAAATATGTATAAATCTATATTTTCTACTCAATACAGACATTTTGATAATTCATATTGTTAATGAATTAAATATATGTTTGAGGAATGATTTGAACTTGTAGTAATGGGTGGGGTCCAATTATATATTACCTCTTGATGCATTGAAATCTCTCATGAGACAAAATAGTTGGAGAAAAACCATTCATGTTTGTTTCTAAGAAGAATTAGATGGGTTTCTACCCATAGATTTAAACCATATTAACGGTATAATTCTTCATGTGTTAGATACATGATTTTCAATCATTAATATTTTTCTTCATTCAGTATTAAATTATTACTTTCCCAGATATTTTTACTATAAAAAAATATATGGATGCATTTTTATTCTCAGTTTATTAATGGCATGTGTTTTTCAGTTATTTACCATGTCATAGTGATCACACCTTATTAATCATTATTCATGCATTCTTTTGCGGTATGTGACCCTTACAGATCATTCTTGATCGCCCTTTTATTTTTTACCATCCCTAGGTTTTGATGATAAAACATTCGAATAATTGTCAAGGAAGCATTTTATTATCCTTTGTTATGTTCTATGATTAATTACCAATGTAATAAAATAACCATGTATGTATCTAGTTCTTTAATACTACTAAACCGATTAATCCTTGGTGATGTTATCTATTGTATCTATTCCATTGTAAACAAATATCCACCGACTTTGGGCTACTGGGGTTTGGGTTGTTATATATTTTCCATTTAATATCATCACTTCAACCATTATATTTAAACATATATAATTTCTCAAACATGACATCCAATTATATCAAATGAGTCCATAAAAATTATACATGAATCACCAATTAACATATTGACCCATTGACAAAAAATGAAACACTTGGTGATAAATATAATCTCCCAAGGATCATTGAAGGGGTTTGAGTGTGAATTTTCAATAATTTATTAAATAGAAAACTAAAAAATAGGGGGAGGGTTTAAAACATTTTTAAAAATAATATAACATAATTAAAGAGTTTAATAGTTTGAAATAGAAGTGATTTTTTTTGAATTGTGAGAAAATGAGGTCATTTCATGTTCACTACATAACCTTTTTAGTTCATTTTTTTGAAAATTAAACATTAATTAATAAAAGTTTTTAGCTAAGGGTAATCAAGATCTCAAATATCCTCTTTCCATTTAAAATTATGCACATAGAACCAACCCTCAAAACAAAAATCATGTTTTTAAGGATTGGACCTCAAGTAAAGAGTGAAATATATGAATTAATACTAATATCTCAATATGTATGAGTGAAAAATGATATTTTTATTATCTAATTAGAAAAAACCAAGATTCTCACTTGAAATCTCAACCTAATTGGTATTGAAGTGAAAAGTGTTTCACTTGATCACACCAAAGAAATGCATTCAAAGGAGAATCCTCTTAAGATAAAAATTAACTAAAAATTTCACACACAAAATAAACTAAAGTAGTAAATGTACAAGTGATATAACTCTCTCTCCAGGTGCATGTATCTCTCTCAAAATGACCGACCACCATTTTTCTCACCATTGAAGGAAGGAGGATGCTCAAGTGAAACTTTTACTTAATATTTGATCTTATTAAGAGGATATGGAACTCCAAAACTTCTAGGATGAATATAGGATTAATTTGGGTTTCAAAAATGGTAGATATTTTCCCCTGGGTTGAAATTATAAATGGGGTTCCTAAGGATCCAATTAATAGGCATTGTGGAAGGTTGTTTTAGTAACCTTGAATTTAAAAAACAAATGAGATCACATATTTTGGATAACAGATAGTCTTATAGAACTTTTGAAAAAAATAATGTTTCTTCCCCAAATCTTGACTACATACCAAAAAAAAATTGGCATAAATTGGAGGCATACAACCTGAGATATGGGTAAATTATAGAAGTGACCTTGAGCCTGTGAGTAGTGGAGATTATCTCCAATGATAACATATTTTGGGCATCTAAATGGACAAATTAGTCTCTATGGTCGTATATATAATTTTATCCCACATATTTTACATCCAACCACTGTTTTTTATCCCAATTGGATGCATGTATTATCCGCAACATGTATTTTACTCCATATCTGTGATTGGTCTCTTGAATAGTTTGACCTGTTTTACTTGAATTTTATCATGGGATCTCCAAATAAACTCCAAAAACAATTTAATAATAAAAATAAATTCAATCGACCATTTTTATAGTGATAAAAATTAACTAATTTAATCAAATTGGATGTTTAATTTGTTATTATATTTTCAACTTACAATAAAAATCTGTTTAACACAGTAGTAAAATGCTTGAAATGAATAGTGAATTGCTACGTGATCACACCCCGACACATAAATATTTAAACTCCCAAGAAAAATCAAATTTTAGATAATTTTTATTGTTTATATTTCTTAGATCATGCATATTTTACATTCATAGTGAATTCATTTCATGATATCATATGAGAAAAGGAATAATCACACCAAAGAGTTAATATCAGTAAGCATGGATATTTAGGTCTCATGGATTGTATCAAAACAAAATTTGAGGATATATATGATACTAGTGTTATTAAGGAATTAAAAAATCAACCATGTTAATAAATATCCATGATTGTGTGTGATAACCATTTCATGATATTCATTCCACGTTTTATAAAGTAAATATAGGTTATTTAAATTTTTATACTAACCTAATTCTTTTCATCGAGCCTGACCTACATCTGTTGTAATTATATTTTGAGACCCACTCACTTAATCATTCTCAGAATCCAAAACCTAAGCTACTTATGTAATTAACAGAACTTTTATAAATGAATTTCCTCTTTTGAATGAATAAATTCTTTATTAAGTAATGTATATATATATATATAAAATCACTATTTTTGTTATTTTAGAATATTATAGCTTGTTGAATTTGAAATACTATTAATAATCATAACTATTGATAATATAGTTTTTTATAGTGACTATTATGATTAGTATATATTATGTGTTATAATAAAATTCAATTGACATGGAAATAATAAGTTATGATATCGTCTAGTTGGATTGTATCATGTGAATCCCATTTATCAGAGCTTTCAAGGGAGTTTACATTGATGATATTTTCCTATGACCACGTCCAAGTTGATATTAAACAACTAAAACACGAGTTCAACTATTTATGGGAGAAGTTCAATCTTATGAAGATTAAAACCCAAACAGTGTTTGCTGAACCACCCCATCAAATTATCACCCTATCACACCTTATCCTTAGGGAATACACTGGTGTATATTTATCATTTTCATTATTACTTCATGTATACAATTATATATGATTTAATGAAATTATATTTTGATATATAGAAACCAAAATAATATTTTTATTGAAAATATATGATTTTAATTAAAACTATTTTTTTTCATAAATTTACGAATTTGGAAAAAATAATATTTTCAAGAAATATTATTATTAGATAATATTTATTTAAATATATATGGTAATAAGATTTTAAGAAGTCCAATTCAATCTTTATAAGAGTCAAAAAATTGTTAATGGCATAAGAACTGGTACTTTTCAATAAATGAGGGGTTTTTAAGGATGAAATTATCATATTTAGAGAATTATTTTGATAAAATAAATATTTTTTTTAAATTTATCAGGTAGAAATTATCTAATGGTGAGTTTTTCTTAATTTTGTGAGACAGTATAATTTTTGGGTAAAAAATAATATGGTATAAAAATTCGGTCTGTATTATGACATCATAATAGCCCAAAAGTGATGTAATAAATTCTTTAAAAGTAATCAACAAAAAATAAATATTAAAAAATTAAAATAATGTGTTTTTTAGTAATTTTATTAATTTTATAATCATTAAATAAATACTCCAAAACCGCTATTATATTTCATGGTTTTAAAATCAATTCTTCAAGAACATTAAAAACATCTACATCACTAATGGTATTATTATAATATGTTCGTTTCTTGGTCTTATAAAATATTGAAATCCACTTCTATTTAGTATTAAACAAGGTAAAAAACCATGGTAATGTTTATGGTTTCAATTATTTTATTATATAGAGTCCAAACCTAAGTTTAGAAATTAATAAATAATTCCTCTCTCTTTTTCTATAAATACCAACCGAACCCAACCTCTCACTCATATTCACCAAAAATACATTGATCATGAATTTCATCACCCTATCCATCTATTAATTACTTCTAATTTTCTCCCAATATCTTAATAATATATTCCCAATCTTTTAGAAGCACCCCCTCAAGGTAAGGGATTATCTCCTCCTCCTCTTTACTCAAGAACTTTATTTTTATTATGTCATTTGATTTCAAAATTGTCATATTGGAATATGTTATTAAACATCCATTTTATTATACTTATGATGTTCAAGTAACTTGATAATAAATTCCACTATTGTTAAACCATTCTATGAATCATTATAAACAAGCGTTATGTTACTACAATTATCATGTGATTTTCCAGGCCAAACATTTTTGTTGTGAATACCCATCCCTATTTACACTAAAGGGTATTCCCCTAGATATACCTATACTTAATTTATTGCAGAATTCCATTTATGCAACCTACAATCCTCATTCATGGGATTCAATGTGTTATAGGGTGTTCTTCTATTTTTTAATCTAAATGGAACACAAATTCATGGACATGATATGAATGTGATGGGTGAGCCTAGAATTATATGGACCTATAATTCATTGGGTAATATTTTTATCTCATGAGATACCATTTATGGTTATCGGGTGGTTATAATAAGAACACTATTTTATGATTTTATTTTTTTAGACTTGGATTATGGTTATGATTTTGTGTTTTATGTTGTTGCTATATTTCAGTGTTTCCTTGCTTTTATCATCGTTTATAATGATTCAATATTCATGTTTATGATTCTCACCCAGTTTATGTCACCTTTATATGAATATTGGATAAAATTTATTTACTTTCATCAAGTTATATTTTTATTATTTCCTTACTGGGATTTATATCTTACCAATTTCTTATATACATACCCTAGTTATCCTATATAATTTTACAAGGGAGATTGAATTTTAGAAGAATGATAAGGAGTTATAAATAATTTCATTAAATTAGTAATTTAATTTATTTTGTTATGTATCTAATTACCCAAATACACTTGGTATATAAATCTTCTATAATTGCAATAATTTTATTTTTATGTAATAAATCATGAATTAAAGTGTGTAAAAAATATGGGTTGTCATAGTTGGTATCAGAGGAAGGTGAAGTTATTTTTGGGGTTTAGTAATAGAAAAACCCAGTGAAAGCCTCATATATAATACTAAACATAAAAAAACATGCCTAAATTCTAGGAAAGTATATAGTATTTTGTTTCCAAGAAACAAAATCCTTTTCTGGATACTAAAAGTAGATATGGCTTTGGCACATTTTTATTTAGGGATAATAACTATGAAAAGGGTAAATTGGGTATTCAATTGATCATCACCTAGTGAAAAAAATATGGCTTACTGTACACCTAGTTTGAAACTCCAAGGGGAATTATTTATTAATTCAAATTCTCTTAATAAACCATCATAAAGGGAACAAAAAATTACCATAAAATTTCATATTATGAAATAGACCATGGATAACTTAGATTAAAACATAAAAATTAATAAGTTGACTAATATATGTCATTTATGTGTTATACCTTAAATTTTTATAGTTTATCTTTTATGTGTTTAATAGTTTAATAATTCACATCCCTTATTTTTCCTTTATTTTAGTTAATGGATGGAAATTGGAGGAATCAAGTCAACAACCAATGTGATGTGAAATATGATGACTACCCAAATGAGATGAGAAACCTCATGGGATATATAGAAGAGAAATTCATGACGATAATCAATCAATTAAATCATGTTTTGACTAAAAAATGAATCATGGGGGGAAACCACACCCCCTAAGAAAGAGAAAGTTTTAATTGAGACCATTATACAACAAAGGCATATTACTTTCAATGGATCTTATAATCCTTTAATCATTGAAAAATAAATAAAATCTATTCAAAGTATCTTCTCAGTCCTTCAATTCACTTAGAAAGAGAAGGTTGTTCTAGTTTTTTATCGTATGGAGGGAGAAACTGATCAATTGTGTACATTGATAATAAATATAAATCATAAGGAGGAGATTATAGTGATGGAGTTGAAGTAATAATGGAAAATATATTTCAATTAAAATTTTCTTCACAATATATTACTTAAAATGGAGAGGGACTTCCTTTTACTTAAGAAAAAATATTAATAATCCACCAGGTAATACATGGAAAACTTCACAAGACATTCATCATATGCATCTAACTTTTTCATTGACCCCAAAATTAAATTTGACCCCTTATTTAGTGGGATAAAGATAATCCTATGAAAGTATTTAGTAATTGAATACTTTGAAAACTATGAGTAAATTGATTGATATTCCCTCAAAGTTGAAACAGAGATAAGTGAATCTAAAGGGTCTTACAAGTATGAAGATAAAAAGAATATAATGGATTTTAATTTTGGCAGAGAGATTGAGAAATATCATGTGGGAAATAAATTCCAACATCCAACTTGTTAAAAGTGTGTGAAGAAGCATCCAAGAAATTTATTGAAGGGGATAAGGAAATAATTTAGGTGTTGTAAATAAGGGAACCTTGGTAGCGAATACTGATGGGAGAATCAAACCAATTTGATGGAGGAATGGAATTATCTATTCAACCCTCAACCTTTTATCCAATGTTTCAAATATAAGGAATAAAGAAAATATAAAAATAAAATATATCCAATTGTTGTCATTAATAACTGAAAAAAAACCTCAAAGGCCTTGATAGAAAATGAACGTTTATTCTATAACAACTATTGAGGTGGATCCCAATAATGAAGTGGTGATAGGTATGCCAGTTATTTTGTAACGACCCAAACTTTTATTATTGAAAATTACTCCTGATATAATTAAATATATTGTTATGCAAAATGGTTATATAACTTTTATGTTTTTGAATTTTAGAAAAACATTATGAATTGTTACTATTGCTAATATAGTTGTTGAGCTATGATAACATGATTAGTATAAATATAGGGCTTTAAAAAATCCAATTTACTCAGAAAAAGGAAGCGATGACCTCATCCAGTAGAATTGGTCCATATGAAGCCCATTTGTCAGAGATCATAAAGGAGGTATCTTTATTGGGTTTTGTTGTTGACCAAGTCTAAGCCGAGCTTCAACATGTTAATCTTGAATGGAACCGCCTATGGGAGAAGTGTAATTTAATAGAGATTACCACCCAAGAGATGTTATCTGAGCCACCCCAAGAGTCTTTCACCACCACACACCTTACCCTTTGGTATTATGCGGGTGTTATAAGGGGTTATGTAAAAGACCCTATCACTATGATTATGTGCTTTATTTTTTATAATGAATATACATTCATTTTATTATTGTTACATTGTAAATGGATCTTAAAGAAAATAATAGTATTTTTAGTTAATATTCAATTAAGAAATCTATTTTGATGAATTAATAGATTTTTGAATTAAATAATATTTTAATAAAATATTATTAATAAATGAATTTTTATTAAATATAAATTATTATATAATTTTTATGAGTACAATTGTTATTTTTATTATTGTTTGAAAACTATTTTTGTCAATACCCATGAATTTTAGATAAATGTCTGTTTTTAATTTAAAAGTAAAAATTCACATATTTAGAAAATTATTTAGAAAAAATGAATATAATTTTTGGATTTAGGACATTTAAATTATATAATGGTGAATTTTTCATTATTTTATAAGATAACCAAATTTTTGGGTAAAAATTAAATACTGTTTAAATTTATAATTTCTTTATGACATCATAATGAACTAATAGTGCTGTAATAAAATAATATAAAAGTGATGTTAGGACAATATATGTTTTAACTTTAAAATAATGTGATATTAGTTTTGTTTGATTAATTTTATAGTTCCTTAGTGGACCTTCCAAGACTTATAAAGTATTTTTACTTTTTAAGATGATTTCCTTGAGAGAGTGACTCACCTCCACATAATAAAGCCTAATATTTTAATATGTTAGGCCATTGGACTTATAAAATAATTTTTTCCACTTCCATTTTCAAAAACCATGGGTAAAAACCATGGTATGGTTTTTGGTTTTGATTAGTTTAATATGTACTGTTCAAAACCTAAATAATAAAGAATTCCATATCATTTACTATATAAACACACTCAATCTCCCATTACTCTTCAGTAAAATATTTGGAGCTTGAAATAACTCTACCCTGCTATCTCTAGAATCCTCCCAAGGCACCCCAAGATCCATATAAACCTCTCTCAAGTCTCTCCTAAGCCTTTGGGATCACACTTCCAAGTAATATATTTCTTCCTTTCTTATTTTTTTCCAGATTTATTTATATTGTTATACCCTTTTATTTTAAATTAAAAATGTTGGGGTATTATTTAACCCCTACCCCATCCTTCCCTACTTATTTTTGAATGATTAATGACCCCTTTATCTCTCATTAATTACTTCCATGTACACCTGTTACCATGTCGAAATTCTATAAGATATTTCTCTCTCCTCATTTACATTCAAGCAATTATTTAATATTATGCATCTAAATTCCATTAAATATGTTGGGACATGTATATATATGAACCCATTACTGTCGATTTCATGTAAATATTATGTGATACCACTTTATCTCGCATAAACCATTTTGATAAATTCTTATGTCACACTGTTATGCTGCCGAAATTGCTCTGTAATTTTCCAAGCCAAATTCATTGTGTAGTGAATACCATGCCCATTTATCTATCAAGAGTATTAAATTTTTTTCACATTTAATTAATTATTATAGAGTTTCATGTATCTATTCCACATTACTTTATCATGGAATAAATTATTATGTTGAATGAATCCATGTTGTATGATCCATGTGGCACACTTATGCATGAAATGAAATGTTTATAAAGGGTGCACCCTGATAGCGCTCCAATGAATTGGGTAAAGAATAGTATCATGATACACCATGTGAAATGAGGGTTTACTCATGATAATTCAATTGAAATTAGGGTTTACTCATTCTAATCCAAGTGTAATGAGGGTTTACTTATGCTTAATGTGCAATGAGCCTTGGCTAATGCTAATATCATGTTAATTGTTGTTTCCACATTTCCATGTTATGATAATCATTCCCTATCATGAATTTATGTTCATGTTTTTCTTAATCTCCATTGATATTCATATTTCCTAGAATTTACTATATTCTTTATGTTATGCCTTTTTTACTCCCTTATTGAGCTTTATAGATCACCCTTTTTGTTATGCATGTCCACATGTTATCCCATGTAATGCTAAGTACGAAGGAATGTTGTAGTAATGTAAAAGAAGTTTTAAATAAATATGTTGGGTTTTATGTTATAAGTTGTTATGTAATGTCCCTAATTTCCCAAGACACTATACCGATCGATCTTCAAAGTTGTCTAAAGTGAAAGTTTTTATAAAAAATCATGTTTAAGTGTGTTATAAAAAGCTAGGTTGTTATATATTTAGTCAAGGATAGATAAAGTACTATTTTATTCTTGTTCTATGAATTTTTTATATCATTAAAGTTTATTTTAACTATTGAAAAACCACATAAAAACATAGAATTTGAGTTATTTATGAATATGATAAATGGGGTAATAATTTCATCCCAAGAATATAACTCATCCCTTGTCAAAATTTGTGGCTGAATTTTCTAGAAACCATGTGATAACCCCTTTAGTGGAATTCGACACTATTATAGGCATGGAATGGATTTCCTAGTGTTGATTCAATATAAACTTACAAGGGATGGAAATAACCCACCGTATTGTAAATCACCCTATTATTCTCTACAAGGTTAAAGAGGAGGATTAATCTCCTTTAGAATTATCATCTCAAGCATGGATATTATTGCCTTATGAGAAAGCGTATCTAGATCAAATTATTGAGACTAAGGAAGAGATAATCCTTTATTACATGAAAATAATTATGGAATTAATTTATTCATTTCCCAAATAATTTCCCAGTCTTCTATCTATAAGATAGGTAGATTTCTTGATTGAACTTATACCTAGAACATTGTTAATATTCCAGACACTATAAAGAATGGACAATATTAAACTTAAAGATCTGAAGAGGAAACTATAAGATAATATAGATAAATGTTATATACACTCAAGTGATTTACAACGGGGAGAACTGGTCCTTTTCATAAAGAATAAGGATGGGTCAATGAGCCTTTTTATTGATTATCGTTTTCTTAACAAGACCATGATAAAGAAAAAGTATAATATATCACATATTTATAACTTTATTGATCATATATGTGGAGCCCATTACTTATCCAAACCGGATGTTCGGTTGAGATATTATAAATTAAAGGTAAATAAGTAGGATATTCCCAAGACTTATTTTTGTACAAGTTATGGGAACTATGAGTTTGTAGTTTTTCCATTTGGACTCATTAATGATCTATTTATATCCTTGGAGTTAATGAATAGAGTCCTTAGGGATTACCTTAACAAATTTGTGGTAGTATTTATAGATTATACTTCTATTAACACCAAAAGAAAATATAAACAAAAGGAGAATCTGAATGGTGTATTAAATACCTTACGAAAGGAAAATTTAAATGAGAAGTACAATAGATAATAGTTTTGGATGGAATAAGTAACATTCCCATTGAATGTTGTCACCAATAAAGGTAAATATTTAGATTCTTAAAAAATAGAGGCAACTAAAGGATAACCCATTCCAAAATTTGTGATATAAATCCCTAGTTTCAATGGATTATCTAGGTAATATCATTGATTTTTTAGAATTTTTTTACAATTTTAAATCCCACTAACCAATTTAACTCAGAAGGGAGTGACTTTTGTCAAGACTGATGAATGTGAGGAGGGATTTAAAGAGTTAAGTAATAGGCTAATAACTTCACATGTTCTCATATTTCCCACTAGTTGGGAAGGATTTTCGATCTTCAGGGATGCATCTAAAAATTTCTTGGGCCTTTTACTCATTAAAGATGAAAACGTGAGTGATTATAACACCCTTCAATTAAATATCCATGAGAAGTACTACACAAGTCATGATTTAGAATTGGCTGTAGTGATATTTTCATTTTTGATTTGGTGGTATTATCTCTATAGGGATAAGTGTGACATATTTAAAAATTCTAAAAGTCTCAAGTATATATTTTCACAAAATTATCTCAATATGTAAAACCCCGAAATGTTATGTAATTTATTTTTTGATAAATTTAATTTCTTTGATAGCTTTTATTACATTGAACAACGAGTTTTAACAAACCATAATGTAGTATAACATTATTACCTAGTTGTTAAATTGATAGGTATGAATAATACTAAATAAATCATAAAAAAATTATGTTTCAAACATTCATAAATTAAATCCATTGGTTATTAATTGATTATAAATGAAAATAAAAATCATTTGAAAGTAAAAGAAATGTTTTCTAGAAAAAATATTTATATACAGGCAATGAATTTTTATCTTAATAAATTAAATTAATCACTATTGGGGGAATATTTTAATCACATTTTTATATTATATAATCAATCAATTTTTTATTAGTCATCTAATATTTTTTTCTAAGAATGATATAAGAATAAATCTAGTTTTATACCTAAAATAAGAAATTTTTCTAAAAAAAGATTTCATTAAGTTTTATACACCTGATTTAAAATTAAATTTTATATATTTTAGATTTTTTTTTAAAAATGAATTTAATTTTCTAAAATAAAATTTCTATATTACGTTAGATTTATGTTTAGATAATTCTATGGAAAGATTAATATTTTGATGATTAGTAAAAAATACTGATTTTATTAAAATTGTCTTTTCATATAAATAATTTTAAAATTAATATTTTTAAATAATTTTAGAAGTAAAATTAGTAAAATTATGTCATTATTTATTAAATTTATATCTTTGGAATTAATTTCATGTTAAATTTAGATAAAAATATTTTTATACTTAAGAAAACTTTTTCTTTGGAAAACCGCTTTTTCATCACGATTGAGGTTTTAATTTTAAATTAATTTTTGAAACTTGGATGAATTTAATTGGTTAAAATAAAATCCAAATTTTGAAACAGAATAAATAATATTGGGTAATAAGGTAAAATTAATATTTGGTAATACTTAATAACAAAAACAATAAAAATTAATTATAGCGGTTATGGTTAAAATCAGGTTTGCATGATAGACACACTTGTGTTAAAATTTATTTTACACACGCATAGTATTTTTATTTGGTAAGATATATTTAATATTTAGAACCATATATTCCAAATTTTCAAACAAGTATCATCTTATTTTTAATATTTAAGGACAAATTACCAATATAAAAAACTAGTTACCGTGCTGAAAACTAAAATAGTAAAAGAAGACTTAGAGGTTAAGGGAATAACATGTTTAAAAAATGTTTATTTTTTAGTGGTGGAGTTTTGGATAGAACATATATTCCATACAATCCATTATTTATCAATTTTGGAGGAACATGGATTGAGAGTGACTTTCTATTATTGAATAGTCTGATTATTTACAAAAATTCCACTCTTTCTCACTTATAAAAGGGTATATCCACTTCTCTTTTATTCATTATTTCAAAGCCTTTTGGTTCATAAAATACATACCCAAATACATCATTTAATTACATTACAAATTCATAGAGTACTTTTTTTGTATAAAACCCTCTTAGGAAGGATTTTGGTGAACAACTAAATTGGTTGTCCAAAGAAGAAGTATCGTTCTTAACTGAGATTTTTTGTTTTATTTCTTCTTCAACCTCCATAAAATATTCATAAAAAATTATGAGATAAAAAAACTTGTATATAAAATATATAGAATCTTTATTGTTCTAATTCTATAATCTATATGCATCTCCGCTTACATCAAATGGGAAACTAAACTGTTGATTGTGTGTACGAAAGACTACTGCATCACAAACCGATGTAATTCATTTTTCAACACCACATATCAAGAAAGTATATATTGATAGATTTTATGTATATATATTTATATATATATATATATTAAATTCATGACATAATTATACTTATTTAATTATAATATCATATCTACCTTCTTACCTTTCAATCCATTGGAAAACGATAATTTTTCTCCTGCGTAAATGTGGACTACTGTATCCATAAAGCAATGTGCTACGTTTTTCATTTTATTTTGGAATATATGGTAACAAGGAAATATTTAAAAAATACAAATGATATCAATTATAAAAAAATATTCTTCAATGGAAAATTATTATATACCATTCTTTCTTTCCATGCGTCGAAAAAATGGAATCTACGATCCTGCCTATGTATGACTTACCGTCTCCATGAACGATGTAATTAATTTTTATATATTTAATCTCATGGATAAATTTAAATATATATATAATGAATTTCTATGATATTTATATAATTATTAAAATTTTTTAGATTATTTAACTATAATCAAAGTATAAGGATCAAAACTACAAAACCAAAAATGAAGCAATTAACACCCATATTTGTGATTTTAATAAAGAATTGTTAATAAATGGGTGATAAATGGTTATAAGTAAATAATATATGGTATGATATATATGAATATGCTTATGTAATGGATGTATAATAAACCTATAGTTATTATACATTAGGTTCAAATGAGTATAAATAAAGGGGATACTTGAGGTAAGGTATTTTCATCTCACTTTTATTTCTGTGGGACATATGCCATATTCACCACTTATTTATTTTGTGTGTTGTATATACTAACTAGGGATTTATTTTAGGTTTATTTTAAAGAAAATTATGGTATATAAATAAACATATAATTTTATTTATTTCACATGGTTTTCAATTCAAAATTTACCAATAATGTTAAGGGTTTTATGATACAATCTCATTATTTATCAGGGTTGTTTATGATTATGCATGAAATGATGAAATATTATGATCTATCTATGAATAAAATAATTAATTTTATTATCCATTGGTTATTTTTTTGAGAATATCCATTTTACTAATATTTTTCTCTCTTTAATAACTAAAGAGACGAAAATAATATTTTTTAAGGAAAATCAATTTTTTTCTCTCTTCAGTCAAAAAACAGTTTTACTTCATGTACATTTTTTCTAAAAAATGTTTTAAAGAATGTGTTCACTACTATACAATGATTTATTAAATAATTTTTTTCACTTTATTATATTTTTAAAAAATAGATTAAAATTAATCTTTTTTTTCATTTTCTAAATGAGGTACTTTTTGACTTTTTTATAATATTGTGAATAAAATGTTTTCTTTTAAATATTACAACATGAAAAATGTTTCCCACCATCATGACCATTACATTATTTGAATATTAATTTTCAATTTTACAAGTATATTTTCAAGGAAAAATTATTTTCATAATATTTTTTGATTTTTTATTTTTTAAAAGGTTAATTTCAAAGTAGAAATAATATTTTTCCAAAGAATTTCTTATTGATATTTGTAGGGAATTTATATTTATCAACAATAAAAAAAATTGGTGTTTTATATGTTTTATTAGGGATATGATCCAATAGTAACATAATTATTATTTATCTGGATGTTTTATGATCATGATGATGAGATGTTTATGAAAACCACTCATTTTACCTAGGTTATTATATGTTGTATTGACGAAATGTTTATGAAACATGATTTATTTACATGGGTTATGATATGATGACATGATGAATGTTTATTTATTTTATGGAAAACATATGTATAGTTTTAATTATGTGATGGGTGAGACCCAAATTATATAGAACATAAATTCATTGGGTAAAGTTTTATATCTCATGGGATAATTATGGGAAACAAGTCAATGTGATTTATCAATTATGGTAAACAATTTTATGTTATTAATATTTTATAGGAAAAAAGATGATGTTCTTTATCTTCTATGGGAAACAATTGTTGATTCCTGATCCATTATAATTTTATAGTCTCAATAGTTAACTTTAACATATGAAATGGTTTCTATACTTATCATGCTTTTATACTTACATGACATGATCTTAGGTTTCATGAATAATATATATTGATTTATCACTCTTATTATTCATGTATTTTGAAATGATAATGTTTTATACCATAACTAATGTTTACGAATTTATGATAGATTTGATATAAACTTTGTAAGTTATATTCGTTATCTTATACCCTTATACTCATCTTATAATTTCATATAACTGTCGATTGATATCTTACATGTTTACCCATACTAAGCATTTAATCTCACACTTTCTTATATTTCCCTTACCCTGGTTATAAAGAAAGGTTTTAAGTAGGTAATGAATATGAGGAGTATTAAATGGGAAAATATTTGTGATTAGTGCTGAATATCTTTCGTGAAATAATATTTTTTTTGTATATAGCATCTAAAGACACTAAACCTTTATGGTACTTGGGTGGGTGATTATGAAATTTTTTGAATATTTATCTAAAAATAAGTATTATTTATATATGAGAAGCTTATGTTGTTATAGTTGTTATCAAAGAAATGTTTAGTCAATATTTAGACATTAGGGTTTTAATACTTTTGTGAAAACCATGGGGATAAGTTTAAATATAGGATAAAATCCTAAAGTTTTACTAAGAAAGAGATTATGTGATTTTATTAGAAATAAATCCCTATATGGGCACTACAAATGCATGTGTCTTTGATATAGTTATATAAAAAGGTGAAAACGTTGAAAATGGTGAATTAGTATTTTAGTTGATCATCACTTGGTGAATGAAAATAGGCCTTGCTTTACGCATGGTTTGACACTACCATGGGATATGTTTTGATAATTAACAAAATATTTATGAACCATCATGACAAAATTAAATGAATGATAAACATGGACGACCTAGGTTAATCATAAGGTGTCATATATTGAAGCTATCAATATTTAGACATATTATAAACATGTTTTCATGATTAATAACTCTGATTAATGGAGATTGATGGTTATGAATGTTTTTTATTTTAGTAAGGAATTGAAGATAGAATAATGATGTTTATTTGGAAATAATTAAGCTCAAATATTAAAGTAACCTATTTTAGTGTGTTTATATGAATCATGAAAAGTATCTTGGAATGTTAATTCTCATACTCAATTATTAGATATTAAATTAGTAGTGAAATCCTCTAATGATATGATGATATCTTCTTAAGTCTATAATTCATCTCTGGTTGATGTTTATGGGAATGTGCTTTACGAAAATATTGTTATTCTTTATTTAGTTTAATTAGATGTGATTCTAGGCATGGATTGGATTTTATTATATAGATCCCATATCAATTTTCAAGGGAGGGAATTCATATTTCATATTACAAGTGAACCAATACTCATTTATCAATGCAAGGATGAATAAAAACATCTAATGATAATTGAATCCATTGTATGGGTCTTTATTATTACTAAAAAGGGTGTTTATCTTATATGTATGGGGATTAAATTGAAATCAATGATATAACTAATATATGGGAGTTTTTTGATATATTTTTGGAATAGTTTCCCAATCTTCCACTAAATCGCGAAGTTGAGTTATTAATATAACTCATATATGGTACAAAACCTATTTCAAAGAATCCCAAAAGAATGGTGCTAATTGAGTTGTAGGAATTAAAGAAGAAACATATAGAGAATCTTTAAAAGGTATTTATTTATCCAATTATGTCAACTTGGGCTGAAACTATTCTATTTGTTATGAAGAAATATGGATCAATGTGACTCTATATTGATTATCAGGAATTTTAAAAAATCCCAATCAATAAAAAGTATCCTCTACCCTGTATTAATCACTTTTTTGATCAATAATGTATAGATAATAATTTTCTAATATTTAACTTCATTCTGGATATCATAAATTGAGGGTCATGAAGGAGGATATATCCAAGACGACATTTCGTATATGGTATGGAAACATTGAATATATAGTGATTCCATTTGGTCTTTCTAATTCCCCCAGTATCTTCATAAATTTAATGAATATAGTATTTAGAGATTACCATGATTAGTTGGTGGTAGTATTTATAGAGGATGTTTTTATATATTCAATGATAAAGTAAGAGTATGAATATTGGTTGAGAATTTTTTTTGAAGACCCCAAGGAAGGAAAATCTGTAAGAAAAATTTACCAAGTCTTACTTTGGCTACAAAATGCTTCATTTTTGGTCTATACATCTCAACACAGGGTATATATCTGGATACATAAAAGACTGAAATTATTGAATGTTGGCCTAGAACAACCAATATGATTGATATATATAGTTTTCTTGGTTTGGCTACATAATATTGAAGTGTTGTGGAGTACTTATCACTACTGTCTAACCCACCCACCTTGTTAACTCATAAGAGAGCCAAGCTACATTGGAAAAATGAATTTGAAGAAGGTTTCAAGGAAATAAAGATAAGGTTATTCAATTCTATTGTGATTAAAGTACCCTATAGTTGATAAGAGTTTGTAATCTATAGTCATATATCAAAGAAGGTATTGGGATATATTCTCATGTAGAATGATGTGGTTATAGATCATGCCTCAAAAAAATTAAATGTTCTTGAGAAAAATTACTAAAATAATGATTTAAAGTTACCTATGATAATTTTATCATTAAATATATATAGTTATTATATTTACAGAGAAAAGTGTAATTTATATTATAATCATAAATTTTTAAAGTATATATTCATGGAGAAAGAGTTGAATATGTTCTAGAAAAGTTTTTTGGAACTGATTAAAGATTATGACTCCTCAATACATTACCTCTATGGGAAAGTGAACAAAGTGGCTGATGCTTTGAGTCGAAAGGATCATGTTATCTTATCCATGATGAGGATCTTAGAAGATCTAAAATATCAGGAATTTCAAAGTATGTATCTCAAAATCTTGAAGTAAGGGGATACATAATATCTTTCTCAAATGAGTATTCAACCATCTATCCAAGTGAATATTAAATAGGTTCATAAGGAAGATGTAGAGATGTAGAAAATGGTGAGAAATTTCCTTGATTTTAACCTTGATTGTGATGGAATGGTAAATATTAAGAACCATGTATGTGTTTCATTTATAAAAAATTTAAATAAGGAGCTATTGGATGATGTTCATAGTGATTTATTATTTATTCATCCTATAAGTAAAAATATTTATAGAGATCTAAAAGAATATTTATAGTGGGAAAAAATGTAGAGAGTTATTTCTGATTATGTATCTATGTTATTGTTATGCCAGAATGTTAAGGTTTATAGGTATGGATATAAGGTTATATTACAACCATTACGCATACCACAATGGAAATGGGAAAATGTCACCATAGAATTTGTCATTGAAGACCCCAAAACATCTAATAGTCATAATGCTATTTTGGTTATAGTCGATCAACTTAAAAGTAATCACACTTCATTTACATTAGATAAGAATTCTATTTGGATCATATTTCTTAGATATACATTAAATAAGTGTTAAGGATGTATAGAGTCCCACATTCTATTTTATCTGGTCAGGATCTGAGGTTTACCTCGAATTTTTAGCAAATTATTTACCAAGATCATGATATATAGTTGAGTTTTATCATAACTTATCATCCTCAGACAGATGTTCAATATGAGAGAACCATTAAAATCCTAGATATTATACTGATATATTGTTCTATGGATTTCAATGTTTTCTCGAATCAACACCTTCCCCTTGTCGAGTTTTTTTTACAAAAAATAGTTTTCACTTGAGAATTCAAATGGATTCCCATAAAGCCCTATATGGGAAGAAATATAAAAATACAATTTTTCCTATGAATTTGTATAAATAAATCTATTGGGATCCGAACCGGTAGGGAAAATGAAATAGAAAGTTAAATCCATTTAGTATCACATCAAGACAGCTTAGATTTGATAGAAAAGATATGCTAATAGGTGTCAATGTGATCTAGAATTTAAAGTTGGTGAGAAGATTTTTCTATAAATTTCTCCACGGATAAAGGTTATGTGATTTGAGAATAAATGAAATATTATCCTTAGGTATATTTTTCCTTTTGATATTATTGATTAAGTAGGGATGATTTCTTATTTCTTGGTACTTATACTGAACCTCTCTCAAGTCCACAGTGTGTTCCATGTATCTCTCCCGATGAAGTAAATACCCGATCCTTAAAATGTTCTAAACTTAGAGATCATACCATTAGAGAAAGGTATTTCTTCTGAGGAGTAACCAATGAAGATCTTGTATTATATAAAAAAATTTATACGAAACAAGACCGCTCACTTGAAAAGCGTTTTATGGAGAAACCACCAATTTGATGAAGTTACATTGGAACCTGAGGATATAATGATGGAAAAGTATCCATAGTTATTTGTATTAGAGTAAAGTAATTTCATGGGAAAAATTTATTTTAAGAGGGTATATTTAACACCCTAATATTTTATTATTATTTTTAAATAAATTTAATTTCTTTGATAGATTTCATTACACACAACACCGTATTTTAAATAATTGTAATATAGTATACCATTATAACCCAACCATTAAATTAGAATGTATAAATAAGAATAAATAAATAATGAAAATCATATGGTTTACAATTTTATAAAATAAATTCATTGGTTATCAATTTATTAGAAATTAAAATAAAAATTATTTAAAAGAAAAAGAAATGTTTTTTATGTACAACTATTTTTTTGCATGCAATGTGTTTTTATCATAATAAATAAAATTAATCACTATTAGTGGAAAATTTTAATGAAATTTAAATATTATATATCCAATAAATTTTTTATCATTTATTTAATGTTTTTTCTATGCATGAGAAAAGAATAGATCAAGTTTTATTCTGAAAAATTTTATTTTTCTAAAAATTGGTTTCATCGTATTTTACTAACTTATTTTAAAATTTGTTTTTTTTAATTTTAAAATTTTTTCTTAAAAAATGTATTAAAATTTTGAAATTAATATTTCAAAATTATCTTGGAGTTAATTTTTGATAATTTTCTAAAAGAAATATTTTATGATGAATAGTAAAGAATATTGTATTTTATTAAAAATGTATTTTCTCTTAAAGAATTTATGAAGTTCCATTTTTTTAATTTTTTTAAAATTAAAATTAGTTAAGTTATGTTATTATTAATCGAATTTATATTATTGGAATTAATTTCTTGTTAAATTTCTATACAAAGACTTTTTATACTTAAGAAAAAAAATTCTTTGGAAAACTGCTTTTTTTGTCACGATTACCAGTTTAATCTTAAATTAAATTATAAAAATTCTTTGAATTGAATTTGATAAAATAAAATCTATATTTATAATCATAATAATTAATATTTTTTAAAAATTTAAAATTAATTTTTGTTCATAATGAACAGTAAAAATCGGAAAAATTAATTACCGCGGTTAAGGTTAAAATGAGGTTTTGCGTGTTACTTGTTCTTATATTAAAATTGATTTTCCACACACATAGGTTTTTTATTTGATAAATTGGATTTCATATTTAGAATCAATGGATCCAAAATATATAATAATTATAATTTTTTAGACTTAAATGATAAATTACCTATGTAAAAAACTAGTTACCGTGGTGAAAACTAAAATAATAAAAGTAAGTAAAATTTGAGGTTATGGGAAAAAATGTTTAAAAAATGTGTATTTTTTATTTTTTGAGGTATTTATAGACCATATATTCCCTCAAATACATTATTTATCTTTTTTGGATGCACATGTATTGAGAGTGACTTCCCATTGTTGAATAGTTTTGGGTATTTACAAAAATGACACTCTTTCTCACATATAAAAGGGAACCACCTCTCCCATTTTCTTGACTCTTAATTTTTTCCAACACCTATAAAAATACATTATTTTATTCCCTTTACACTTTATAGAAGAATTTATTTTCATATATTATCCTCATAGGATGTCTTTTTGGGTAAACCTAAAGAGGCTATCCAAAGAAGAGGTATCGTTCTTAACTGTACATTTTTGTTTTATTTCATATTCAAACTCTTACAAATATTATTAAACAATTATGAAATAATAAAACCTTTATATATCATATAAATAAATTTTATTATGTTAATTTAATAACACATATCTATATCCTCTTCCTTAAAATGGGAAACAAATCCATCGATCCTGTGTACGACAGACTACTACCTCAGGAACCTTTGTAATTCGTTTTCCATCACCACCTGTCACAACTAGATAGAATGATGGATTTAATATATAAATATGTTATATTTATGAAATAATTATACTTATATAATTATAATATCACATATACCTTGTTACTTTCCAATAAATTGTATAATGATAATGTCACTCGTGCGTACGTGTGGACTACCGCCACCACAGAGCGATGTGATATGTTTATCATTTTATTTTTTAATGGATGAAAATAAGTAAATATTTAATGAATATATATGATATACATGGTATAAAAATTATTATATATGTTTAAATTATTATATAACTTTCTTTCATTACATTCATCGAAAAATGGAAAAAACATTCATGTGTACACACGACCTACCGTCTCTATGAACAATGTAATTCATTTTTCACACTTTAATTTTATAAATAAAATTAAGTATATATATAATGAATGTATATAATATTCATATCATGATAAAAATTATTGATATTATGTATATATAATCAAATTACATGATCCAAAACAACCAAACCAAAACATATATGAAAAACAAAGCAGTAACCACCCTAAACACTGATATTGACATAAATTTGTTAATAAATTGGTGATAAATAGTCATAAATAAATAATATATGGTATGATATATATTATTATGTCTCAATAATATATTTATAATAAAAATATATTTATTATAATGTTTTTTAATATTTATTAATAAATATGAGACTAAAGGTAATATATTTTCGTCTCAATTTTATTTATATGGGGCACATTCCATACCCACTTGTTTATTTATTGTGGTGTACATACTACCCATGAATTTATTTTATGATTCTTATCAAGAAAAGTATTGGATTTAAAAATTCATGCAACATTATTTCTTTAATGAGGATTATGATTCAAAAGTCTTTAAAGTGGAAAGGGTTTTATGTTACAATCTCATTGTTTATCCGGATTGTTTATGATTATGCATTAGATGATGAAATATTATGATATATATCCCAATAAACTCATGAATTTTATTATCATATGGTTATTTATGTATAATACATGTTTTCTATCCATTTTACTCTCTTTAATTACTAAATATACAAAAATAATATTTTTAAGGAAAATCAACTTTATTGCTCTCTTTGATCGAAAAGTCATTCTCTACCATGTTCACATTTTCTAGAAATGTTTTCAAGAATGGTTTTTATACGCTCCGTTGATTGATTAATTTTTTCCTTTTATTTTTTATTTTTACAAAGTGGTTTAAAAGTAATCTTCTTTTTATTTTCTAAATGAGGTACTTTTTGACTTTTTTTTACAATAATGTGAATGGAATGTTTTATTTTAACTTGTATGGAATGAACAGAATTTCCCACCATCCTGACCACTCAATTATTTAAAGCTTAGTTTTTAATTTTACAAGGATATTTTCAAATAAAATTTTTTTTCACAATATTTTGTGAATTTATATATTTAAAAAAGTTATTTTCAAATTGGAAAGAATATTTTCCTCAATAATTTTTTAATGATATTTTTATGGAATTTCTATTCACCAATGAAAGCAAAATTTTTTGTTTCTTATGTTTTACTGGGGATATGATCTAATGGTACTGCACTTATTATTTATCTAGATAGTTTATTATTATGATGATGATATGTTTATGAAACCCATTCACTTTACATGTGTTATGCTATGATGTATTGTTGATATGTTTATGAAACCTGATTTCTTTACATAAGTTATGATATAATGATATGATGAATGTTTAATGATTTTATGAAACACATATATATGGTTTTCATTATTTTATGGGTGTGACCTAAATTATATATCCCTTTAATTAATTAAGTAAAATATTATAACTTATGATATAATCATGTGAAACAAGTCGATGTGATTGATTCTTCATGAGAAACAATTTGATGTGCTTGATCCATTATGAGAAACAAGTTGATGTGCTTTATCCACTATAGGAAACAAGTTTTGATGCCTGATATTTTATGGTTTTATGGTCTTAGTAGTTAAACTTTATATATAAAATTGTTTCTATATATATTATGGTTCCACACTTATATGGAATGAACTTATGGTTCATGATTTATTTATGATGATTTTTTGACTCTTACGATTTATATATTTTGAAATGATAATTTTTTATTCCATGATTCATGTTTATGGTCCATGATAGATTGAGTATGAACTTTTTAAGTTATATTCATGATCTCATACCATTATTTTTATCTTATTATTTTATAAGGTCATTGATTTATTTTTCCCATGTTTACCCTTACCAAGCATCTAAGTTCCCCCTTTCTTATATTTCCTTTCTTGAGGTTATGAAGGAAGGTTTTAAGTAGGGTATGCCTATGGAGATTACTAAATCGGAATACCATTATGAGAGATATTTAAGATATTTCATTAAATAAGAATATTATTTATTTATTCTCTAAATACACTCATCATTTACACTCCTTAGTAGAGTATTTGTGAAATGTATTGAATATTCATATAAAAAGATGTAATATTTATGTTTGATGTTCCTAGGTTTTTATAAAATATGCACCAATAAATCTAGTTAGAGCTGATCAATGACTATTATTTTTCAATCTATTAACATCCTTGAAAAGAGAACAAATTTTTAGATTCTCTGAGTAGATAGGATCTCACAACCTAATACATGATGAGCATTCAATGGGATCCAATATTCTTGGACATGCAAAGGATGTTAATTGTAAAAATAAATGGATCTTTATCATACCTTACAGAAATAAATGATCAACCGTATATCCTTGAGAGGATCAAAGAGTCCAAAAAAGGAAATTAGGAGATACAAAAAAAGTTAGAGAATATTCTAGACTTAAAATTTGATAAAGAAGGATTTATAAGCTTAGGACGTGGGTATGTGTCACATAAAAACAAAATTTGAAAAATGAACTTTTATATTATTCATATAACTCATCCATCTTTAATCATTAAAGAATAAATATAATGTATAGATATGTGACAACCCCCACCCATGTCATGATTTTATTCTTTTCAAGTTATTTAGAGGAGTGGAGGTCTGGGTTGCGTTTCCATAGAGTTATGACCCAAAATTTGAAACTTTTCAGGTTTTCCTATTTTGAATGGTTAAGGTGCATGTTTAGAGGAAATTGGGTGGCCACCCTTCAAAAGGATACCTTTTTAGTTCATTGTGAACTACGCATAGTTTTTCAGTAAAGGTTTTGAATAGTTAATTCCAAACTGTGTGGCCCCTAATATAAATGATGTGGGGTCCTTGGTGTGTATGAGGTGTGTACCAAAACTTAATAACTATTTGGTAAACTATGTGTAAAGCGTGTAGTTGGATTTATAGTTTTTGATAGAGCTATTTTCATGGATTCCACATGGGTTTTCAAACCATGTGGGGCACTCAATAAGGATGAACATGTCTTGGGGTGGTTCAAGAGTGAGACAAAGAGTTGGGAAAACTACATGGACTCTCATGAGTAATATTTTTTCTTAAATGTTTTTGAAGGAATTGGTCCCCGCATGGTTGGTGCATAATTTTTATAACCTTATATCCAAATCATGTGAGTTTTCTAAGTGTTTATATATATATATATATTTAATTCCCTAATTTTCGTCATGAATTAAGAGGGCCTCCACCCCTATTATCCCCCACATGAGTTGAATAACCCTAGGGATCTCTATGAGGTGCTCCAACATCCTCCACAATGGACTATTTCCCACCATTTGATGGTGTTAAAGAGGTTTGATGTGAGTTATTACTTATTTTCCCTCTTTCCTTCTCCCTCTCCCATCTATTGGATTTGGCTTCCACCATAAACCCTAGTTATTCTGTGGCTCGATTTCAGGGTTCTAGGTGGTTCTAATGATGGGAATTTTGGTGTCTAGGGTTTGTAGATGTCGTTGTTAATCCCATGGGTGTGGTCACCATGACATGTTTTAGGATTTATTGACTTGGTTTATTCTTTATTGAGGTAAGTGTTACTATATAATTGTTCAATTTTGGAAATATAATCTTCTTGTGTTTTCTAAATTCCATTTTTATAAAAGTAGAAATATATGTGATATCTCTTTGGTGATTTGAAACCATTTATTTATGTTTTGAACTTAGATTAAATTTTTTATAAATTTACAGGGTTTCATTCTTGAAATGGAATGTTTAATGATGATAATATTATTTTGAAATAACTTATGTAATTTTGAAATTGTTTTCTCATTGTGAAATGGGATTTGATATGGTTTTGGTTTTCAATGAATGAAAAAAATGTTCTAAAGGGAAGTTTAGTTTAAAAATGAGGTGGTGACCTCTAAGTGGTTTATAAAAGTGTGTATATTAATGTATTTAAAATGGTGATTTAAAATGTGTGTGTGGTTTATCCAATGTGTAAATAGCATTGTGGATCCTCTAAAAATTGTTTTATCGAAATGAATTCATTTGGAAGTTTAATATATTTTAAAAGAAAATATCCCTCATGTAAGGGTGAATTTGACATATTTTAAATGGTTGGGAAGATTTTTTCTATTTTATGATTGGTTTTTGGGAATTATTTTTATGAAACTTGAGAGGGATTGGAATTTAACCAATGAATTGGTGTTATAGTCTAGTTTGGTAATTTGTTTTTAAGAGGAATATGTGGGGGAACCCTTGATAAACACTTGCATATTTACCCCTTGGGTGGGTTTGTGATCATTATGTGATTCTTGTTTCTATGATTTCATGGGAATATTCTTGTTTATTCTGTTAGTTCCTTTTGTGTATTTGGGAACTATTAATCATTGGGTGTTAGGGGTGAGGGTAGTTATGGTTGTGCCTTGTGTGTTGGATTTGGCTTGTTTTCACTGCACATCAATTCCTTTGTGTTTGTCATGGGAACCCGGATACTTGGTGGGAGTTTATATCTATAATAAACTAAGGATTCACACACTAATAGTGGACCCTATAACATCAAATAGGATAGATAGTGTGTGACATAGAATGATGATGGTGAAATCTACTTTAATTAGTTGTTGTTAGGATGCAACATACACTAGAAAGTTATAATATTGGAGCGAGTTTAGGACGTCCACACATTAGGGATCCTAGGTTAGAGACCATGAAATATTCGATTTCTTAGTTAGTGTTTAAAAGGAGTTTGATCCAGTTATTGTTGTATCATCTTCCCCTCTTTCATTATTATGGAACCTTTCTTGTTTATTTTTCATTGTTATATACATTTGATGCTTGGTGTCTTCTTTATTGTTCTTTACCGATGTGAGTGTTTTGGGTCATTTTTATTTGGAAATGTGAGTTTTAAATATTATTGGAAAACCTATTTTTATTTTAAATACTATTCTGTGGGTTCGTTAATGTGTATTTCAAAATAGTTGTTTTGGTTTAAATGACATATTTTACCTGAGGGATATTTCTAAAGTGGGTTGTTTCATTTAAATAAAAAATGTGTATTATTTTTGATAAATAAAATGTGTGTGTGTGGATCCTAGAAATGTATTAGGCTTGTGGAATTGTTTTCAAAATGTGTGTATTTTGTTTTTGAAAACAAAGTAAAAAATGTTTTGAAAGTGCTTGTTATGAAATTGTTTTGTTTTCCATATTCTATATATATATGTATATATAACTTAATTTCTATAATTATTTTCAATCTATAATTGATGAATATCCTTATGAAAGATATTTCATAGTTTCACCAGGTTGTTATGACCTGTTGGGTTCTTTAGCTCATGCCTAAAAATTTTAGGTTCTAAGTTTCTATTTGGATCATATTTTTTCATAATGGATGAAATGGGGTGAGTTGGGTAGTGGTGACAAACTAGAGGTTGTGTGGAGTTGGTTTTGGTCTCATCTTGAGTTGGTTGGTTTTTGGTAGTTTTATTTCCAATTATTTTTGTTCCTTCTTGTCTGTATCTATTTGTTATTTGATGTCGTCTATGTATATCAAAATGGGTTGGATCATGGTAGTTGGTTATGAATTGTTTGGAATATTTTTTATTTAATTTTGTCTCATTTATCTATTTTTTTTATATCTCAAAATGGGGTGAGACTATTACCAAAGTGATTCTTATGATACCCTGATGCTTATCACCAACATGAGAGGATTAGGAATTCTCTTTGGACCATATTATGGGTTAGGTTAGGTTCTAGGTAAGATGATATCCCAAGTCTATTAATTAAAAAAATGGTTTCAAAGACAGGTTGGGGTTTACTTTTGTAGGAACCTAAAATTCTTGATCTTCCCTTGTTATTTGGGAATGTTCTAGTAGAGTGGAAATTAAGGTTTTTAAAGCTTGATAGGTATGGTTAGGAGGATTCTCCCTAGCTATTTCCCATCCCAAACCTCAATCTCCCATGGGTTATTGGGTTTGGAATTGTGAAATAGAGGTTGATTTTATATTTTTCTTGTTGATTGACATTTTTGGGTCACTTTTTATTGTTGAGTGATATCGGTGACCACTCTTTGGCATCAGGTTGTAAGAAAAATCGAGCTGAACAGTGATCTCACATGACCTAGGAAACCATGTGGTGATTTTGTGGTCATGTATTCCCTCTTTTGAATGTCTATTTCATGGTTGATAGTTATACAACCAAACCATTGTGGTCAAGAAATATATAAAAATATTTCTCCCCAGATATCTCTCTTAGACTCCTTTTAGATTCTATATTTCTCCAAAAGTATTCTTCACTTGTTGAAGGTGGATTGAGAAGTTTTTTTCCTTTTTTGGATATGATTTTTTATCTTTCTTTAGATTCTTGTGCGATGCTTTGAGTGTATTTTAATTTTAAAACATTTATTTGGAAAATAAAAAATGTATTTTAAACTTTTAATTTTTAACATGTTCTGTAAATGGTTGGGAAGAGTGAATTCCCATTATTTTTGTATGTTTTATAAAAAATTAGTTTCTGTTGAGGTATTTAAAATGTTTCAAAATGATGTTTATTTTTTGAAAAATGTTTGGAAACTGTTTTGGAAAAATGGAAATGAGTTTTGATAATATTTTTTATAAAATATTGGTTTTAAAAGAGAAATTATATTTTAGAAAGGATTTCAAAAATGTTCCTTGTTTTGGAAATGCGTGGGTTCCACCAAGGTTATTCTGTTATTAAAGTTTGTTTGCCTTGCTTTGAGAAATAATTTAGTGGAGTGTTCTTTCAAAATTCCTTGTTTAAAAAGTTGGTTTCAAAATAAAAATTAGTTTGGTGTGGAATTTTGTTTTGTTTTGATCCCTTTCCTGAGAATGAATTTTTTGGGTTATTTTTCAAGGCATGGATTGGAGATGTCCATGTCCTGTGCTGCTGTGGTCCCCTAGAAGGGTCAAAAAAGTTTCTCTGGTCTCAATGTATACCTAGACTCCAAGAAGTGTTTTGGACATGGAAACATCATCAATATTATAACAAAATTGATGGTTGATATATATTGGGGTGATCCTTAATTAAATGTGAAGACCTGATGGTTCTGAGGTGAGAGATTTTGAGAGATTGTTGTTTGTTTTAGCCGATTTGGTGTTAGGTTTGGTTTCTCCTTTTTTGCATGAGGGTTCTTATAGTGGTTCTTCCCTAGTAGTGTTAAAGTGGATAAAGTTGTTGATTATTTTACTTAATTATGGAAAATTTTCCATCATTAAAAGTTTTATAGGTGCGGTTTCTAGGAGTGGTTTCAAGTTCAATAATTTCCTTTCATGGTTGTGACCTTGGTTTTTTGAGACTAGGATGTATTGGTTTGTTTTTTGTATGAATTTAACTTTTATAATTTTCATTAGAGATAGTTTCTTTTTTAAATGTTTTGATGGATGGTTTGAAGGCTGCTTTATTTCAGGTTCTATTCTGTTGAGTAATTTCCCCCCTCTTCTCACATTTTGGGTGCTTTGTGGGTGGGTTGTGAGTGGTTTTTAATTGAGAGTTGTTGGTTTGAAAAAACATACTTAGTGATTATGGGTTGTCCCCATTCATTTTAATTAGCTTAGTGGTTATTGGGTTTGGACTTGGGAGAGTACTTTGGGTGAAATATTAAGTAACTATGGCATGCGATACACCATTTGGGTGTGGTGTACTAACCGGTGTTTGGTTGTGGGCCTTTTGTGGGATGAACCATGAAAGGGTGGACCGGTTATTGGAAGTATTTTATCTATATGAATCTTGGATCGAGGTGAGTGATCTTGTCAATTTTTGAGACTCTTTTTGGTTGTTCTTTTAGACATTGGGTTTGGAACTGTTTATAGTTGATATTATGTTTCTAACTTGGTTTCTTGGTTGTTTGAGGATGTATTATTGATATTGGTTCTTTTTTTACACCATATTAGATGAACTCTAAATGGTTTAGATACCATTTTAGAGGAATTATAAATGGTGGGGAGACTATGTTAGGTCTCCCATAATTTGTAGGTCTTATTGGTTATGGTTCATGTGATGGTTTTCCTTGGAGACATTTAGTACCTTATGGTTGATTAGTTTGACTGTTTTGAGGATCTCAATTTTTGGTCTTGAGGTTGAGTGATATTGAGTTGATATTTTAGTTTTTTCCTATTAGGGTATTCAATGTATTTTTTCTCTCATTTTGATTGGGACTTTTTGTGTGTATAATGTTGCATGGTGGGGAGTTTTTGACACCCCCATGTCACAATGTTATTCATTTTTTGTTATTTTTAATAGTCGCGGTCCGAGTTGTGTTTATGTAGTTTTATGACATAGAACATGGATTTTTTTGAGATTTTCCTACTATTCATTGTTATGGTGAATGGTTAGAGGGAAACCATGTGGCCTCCCTTCACAAGGATATTTTTTATTTCTTTTTGAACCATGAAAATATTTTCAGTATGGGATTCACATGATTACGTCCAAAATGTGTGAACCCTAGAAGAAACTATGTTTGGTACTTACTGTGTCTGAGGTGTGTCCCAAAACATTCACATCATTTGGTAAACCATGTAGAAAGTGTGAATTTGGTTTTTTAGTTTTTCACAGATATGTTTTCATGGATTCTATATAGTTTTTCAAACTATGTAAGGAACTCCAAAAGAATATACAAAGATTGGGGTGGTTATGGAGTGGGATGCATAGTTTTGGAAATTGTGTGACCTCTCAGGAGTAACCATATGGCTTAAATTTTTTTTGGAGGTAGTGGCACTCACATGGTTATTGCATGGATTGTCTAACTGTGTGGCCAAAGCATGAAATTTTTCCTAGTGTATAATTTTTTTGGTAATTCCTAAATTTACCTATCAAATTAAGAGGGATTTTACCCATATTCTCCTCTACATGAGATGAATGACCCCAGGGATCTCATGGAGGAGCTCCAATATCCTCCACCTTGGATTATTTCCCTGCCTTTTATTATTTACAAGATATTTTAGGTGATTTATTCCTTAATTTCACTCATTCTTTATTATCTCTCTCCTCTATCTTAGATTTGAATTCACCCCATGAACCCTAGTTATCATGTGTCTTTATTTTTGAATTCTATGTGGTTATAATAATGGGTATTTTCATGTCTAGTGGTTTTAAACACCATTATTAGTCTTGTGGTTATGTTCACCATTGAAGGTGAGATGTTTCTTGATGTCATGGATTTGTTTCCACTTCTTTGAGGTAGGTGTTATTGTGAAATTATTTCATTTTAAAATTCTAATTTTCATTTTATTTCTAAATTCCATTTCTATGATAGTAGAAATATATGTGATATGCCTTTGGTGATTTGAAACCATTTCTTGATGTACCAAGATTGATATAATTGGGTTTTAGGGAAATTGAATATTTTCATTCCTAAAATAGAGTGTTTAATGACACTAAGCTTCTTTTGAAATATATTATAGATTTTTTAAATGATTTTAAAAATTTTCAATGTACTTTGATCTGGTTTTGGTTTTAAATGAGTGAAAAAATGTTATAAAGGAGTGTTAGGTTTTGAAGTGTGGTGGTGCACTATAAATGGGTTATAAAAATGGTTATTTTAATATATTTCAAATGGAGATTTAAAATGTGTGTATGGTTTACCAATTTTGTAAATTCCATGTAGGATCCATTAAAAACTAATTTATGGAAATGAAGTGATTTAGCTGTATTTTGGATTTTCAAATAAAATAGACCTCATGTAATGTTGACTTTGAAATGTTTTGAATGTTTGCGGTGCTTTAAATCATTTTATGAATGGTGTTTGGGTAGTTTTTATATGAAATGTGAAAGGTATTAGCATCTTAATTCGTTATTTTGTGTTCAATTCTTATTTGGAATATTGGTTTTAAATAGCATATGTAAATGACACCCTTGATATCCCCTTTCTCATTTTCCCCTTATGTGGGGTTTGGATAACTATGTGATACCTTTTTCTCACCTTGTGTGGAAATTTTATTTTTCTTACTTTGAGTGAATGTCTATTATTTGGGGTATATTAATCATTGGGTGTTCAGGGTGAGGGTATTTATGCTTGTACCTTGTGTGTTGGACTTGACTTGTTTGTTCTATGCATCACTTCCTCTATGTTAGTCATAGGAACCAGATACTTAGTGGGATTCTAGATATCTATGGAATTAGGGAGACACACATGACTAGTGTCCCCTTTAGCATGAAATAGTGTCATATGGGGTGTTCCATCTAAAGTGGATGGTGAAAAATACACAAATGGGTTGTCATTAGGACACAATTTACACCGACAAGCTGGTTTGTTACAGTGATTATAGGACATCTACAAATTAGTGATCCTAGGTTAAAGACCATGACACATTTGATTTATTAGTTAGTTATTAAAGGGAGTTTTATCTAGTTTTTGTTTTATCATATTCCCTAATTTCATTATTGTGGCACATTTCTTGTTTATTTTTCATTATTATATTTGTATGATGCTTGGTGCCTACTTTATTGTGCCTGGCCCGTGTGAGTGTGTCGGGCCATTTTTCTATGGAAAATTCAGTTGTCAAAGATGATGGAAAGCCTTTTTTGAATCTAAGGACTCTTATGTTAGTTCTTTAAAGTTGATTTCAAAATAGTTTTTTTTTCATTTAAATGGAAGCTTCTACTTGAGTAATGTTTCTAATGTGTTTTGTTTCATTTAAGGAGAACATGTTTGTTGTTTTTTGATAAATTAAACACAAGCATGTGGATTTTGTAAATGGATTAGGATAATGGATTTTTGTTTTCAAAATATGTATATTCAGTTTTTGAAAAGAAATGGGAAAATGTTTTAAAATTTCAGGTTATATATTTTTTTTTGTTTTCAATACGTGGTATGTATTTAAAACTTACTTTATAGATTTATATTCAAACTAGCATTGATGAATTGACTTATGAAACATAATTCATAGTTTTGGTAGGTTGTTGTGATCTACTTGATTTTTTAGATCATAATTATAAATTTTATGTTCTAGGATTATAGTTGGATCCTTCTTGTCCATTGTGTTCCACATGGAGTGAGATGGGTGGTGGTGAGAAATCAAAGGTTTCATGGAGCTTGTTTTGGGATCAGCTCAAGTTTGTTAGTTTTTTGTAGTTTTCTTTCCAGTTATTTTTGTTTCTAATTGTATGCATAATTTTTTCTTGGATATTTTCCATGTGTATAAAATATGTTTTGGATCATGATAGTTGGTTATAACCTATTTCACATACTATTTATTTACTTTTGGATATTTTATTTGTCTATTCAACTATTGTATCCATGATTTGGGAAAAACTATTCCAAAAGGGATTTCTGTTATTCCTAGGAACTATTTTCCATCCCGTGGGGGAGTATAATACTCTTTGATTATTTTGATGAGTTTAGTCAAGTTCTATGTAGTATGGTAGCCCGTACCAAATTTCTACAAGATATATGAAGAATTTTTTTGTGGGATAACATGAAGGGAAATATATAAGGTTTACCTATAGGTTTTGTAGAATCCTTCATAAAGAGTTGGATATAAAGCCAATATTTGGTACTGATTATCACCCTCAGATGGATCTCTAGTATAAAATAACCATTTAAAATAAATATTAAATAATGAAATCATGTTCAATGGATTTCAAATGATGTTGAGATTAACACTATCCCCTAGTAGAGTTATCATATTAAAACATTTTCCATTATAGTATTCAAATGTAACCTTATGAGACTCTATAAGGTAATAGGTTTCATACTCTATCATGTTGCGATGAATTTGGAGAGTGAATGATTATGGGACTTGGTATTACCCAAGATATGACAGAGCATGTTCAAACCATTCCATGTGATAAGAAATTTTCACAAAGTTGATAAAAATCTACACAAAAAATCATCTAAGAGAATAAGAATTTGTGGTTGAAATAAGGTGTTACTTTGTATATCACTTTGGAATAATATCATGAGGTTTATGAATAAGGGATAACTTAGTCCTATATATATAAACCCATTTAATATGCTTGATCACATTGGATCCATGGCTTATTGACTACCAATCCCACCTAACTTGTTTCAAGTTCATGATGTGTTCCAGGTATCCTTCTAATGGAAGTATTTACTCGGCCCATCACATGTACTAAATATATAGGTGGTACCATTGGATAATGATCTTTTATATGAAGAGTATTCAATTATGATCTTATATCATTTATACAAAGTTATATGAAATAACAAAACCCACTTGGTGAAAGTACTATGGTGGAACAATAAGTTTGAGGAAGAAACATGGGAGCTGGATGGGGTGATGAAACAAAAGCACCCTCATCTATTTTAGTGTATAAAACAAAATTTTGAGGGTGAAATTTTTTAAGGGAAGAATAATGTAACACCCTAAAAATTTATATATAAATAACCTTTTTTGAATGAATAAATTCCTTATTAAGTAATGTAGTTATAGATAACACATGCACTATTTTAGTTATTTTAGACCTCCATAGATTATAAAATTTAAAATTACATTAATCAAATTAATCATTGGTAATATAGAAATTTTATAGTGACTATTAGTATTATAATATATTAAGGGTTATGATAAAAATTCAATTTACATAGATCGAAGAAGAGACAACCACAACCAGTTGGATCGTACCATATGAATCCTATTTAGTAGAGCTTCCTAGGGAGATGGAATCATTGATTTTTTACCTTAAATAAGATAAATTCAGTATTAAAAAACTAAAACATGATAATAAAAATTTATGGTAGAAGATAAATCTTATTAAGATAATGAACCAAATAATTGTTTCCAAGCCAACCAAAGAAAGTGTCACCATTACACACCTTAACCTTTGGGTGTACACTAGGGAAATAAGATTTTATGTATCTTGACCATAGAAGTATGAATTTTTACATTATAATTTCTAATAAAATAGTGATTATATTTCTCCCTTTTTCATTATTACTTTATATATGAAATTATACATGAGTTGATGAAAATTAGATTTTGATATGAAGAAAGAAAAACTGCATTTTTGGAAAATATATGGTTTTAATTGAAAAATATTTTTGATAAAATAAATAATTTTTAAAGAAATTATATTTTAATGAAATATTATTATTAAATAATATTTATTTAAATATAAATTATAATATAATTTATTGGATCCTAATGTAAATTTTTTAAGGGTATGAAAATTGTTATTGCTGTAAAAACTGGTAGTTTTCAATAAATGAGGTTTTTTATGTAAAGAAGGAAATTATCGTTTTTAGAGAATTATTGTGATGAAATAAGTATTATTTTTGAAATAAATAAACTGAAATTATCCAATGTTTACTTTTTTATAATTTTCTGTAATAATTGAATTTTTGGGTACAAATTTAATTGGATATAGATATATGGTCTATATTATGAAGTCACAATAGCCCAAAAGTGATGTAATAAATGATATAAAAGGAATAAATGAACCAATGAATATTTTACATTTAATATAACGTGTTTTTAATCTATTTTATTAATTTTACAATTCTTTAATTAATCCTCCAAAACCTATATAATATTTTAATGTTTGAAAATCAATTATTTGTGAACATGACTCACTTTCACATCAACAATGGTATTATTTTAATATGTTACATTATTGTACTTATAAAATATTTAAAAAACTATTATTTGGTATAAACCATGGGAAAAAACCATGAGAATGTTTCTCGTTTTGATTATATTATTATATAGAGTCCAAAACCTAAGTGTAGAAATTAATAAAAATTCACCTATCTTTTTTTATAAATATCCATCCACCCCCCAATAATATTCACTTAAAACGCATTGATCATGGATTTAATCTACCATATATATTTAAATACATTCTAATGTTTTTCTAATATCTTAAGAAGAACCTCAAAATATTTTAGAAGCGTCATCTCAAGGTAAGGGATTCTCTCCTCCTCTTTATTCAATCACATTATTTGTGTTATGATATTTTATTTCCAATTTCTCCTGTTGGAAAATATTTTCACACATAACTTTTTCTGTCCTTATGAAATCTATGTAATTATATACCACATTTCACTATCATTAAAATATTTTTCAAATCTTTATGTACACTAGTTATGTTGCTAAAATTATCCCGCGATTTTCTATTCCAAACATTTGTGTAGTGAATACCCATACCCATTTCAACTCAAGTTGATTCACCTAGATGTACCTATATTTAATTTATTGGGGACTTCCATTTATGTATCCAAAACTCCTTCATTTTTTTATTAAAGGTTATTAAAAGAATTCTTATGTTATATGATCTATGTAACACACAAAGTCATGTAGATGATATGAATTTTCTGAGTGAGCCCAAAATTATATATCCATCTAATGAATTGGATATATTTTTTTAACTCATGACATAACACATGTAATACCCCAATATTTTATTAATTTTTTTTCAAATAAATTTAATTTCTTCTATAGCATTCATTACATGAAACATCGAGTTTTAATGAACAATAATGTAGTATACGATTATAACCTCGCTGTTAAAATGATGAGTGCCAATAAGATTAACTTAAATTATTAAAAACACACGGTTCAAACATGTAAAAAATAAATCCATTGGTTATCAATTGATTATAAATGAAAATAAAAAACATTCTAAATTAAAAAAATTGTTTTATGAATTTTTTTATTCATGCAATGTGTTTTATCTTAATAAATTAAACTAATCACTATTGGTGTATATTTTTATTGAAATTTATATGTTATAAATTCAATAATTTTTTTATCATTTATATAATACGTGAAACGTACAAGATCAAGCTGTGTAACTTGAAGTACACATTGTGTATCCTTTATGCAAGTTGTTTACTTCATAAATGTCCACCAAAAGTACATTCTGAGTCCCTTAGTATGTACTGTGGATATTCGAAAAAGAGAAGTACACATCACATGGCTATATTTCACATGTCCTCTACTTTACCTATTTACATGGAAATATTAAATTGAATTAATTACTCCATTAAAACTAATTGAATTTATTTTCTTGGGTCATTAATTTGATAGAACATGCTGATCATTAGGTTTTATATTATATTAAATATTAAATTAATTATGTGTTATATTTGAAACTATGAATTATGTAACATAATTTTATACTAAAGAATCAGATCATTAAGTTTTATATGATATGTAATTTTGATGTGTCCTATGTGACATTAAATTTGTAATTATCTCCCTAAAATTAGGACACATTCCATATATAAAATATCTCACATGAGTGCATTATTTTCAATTACAAGCTTAATGAGTAGTTCAAATATGTAATCGCCAAGTTACTTCCAAGTAAAAAATCTGTGTAATATTTTATTGGGTTTTAAATAAAATAAAATAGTTTTATTATTTAAAATCATAGTGGAAGGGATTTTTAGGATGATTAGATGAAATAAGTTAAAATGAATTAATTTATTAATAAGGCGATTAATTATATTAACGTGAGAATGTTTTATCTTATCAATGAATGAATTTAAATAAATGCTAGATAGTTTTTTGAAAGGGGTAATTCTTGTATGTGTATAACTAATCATGATAATTTGATAAAACTATGTATGATTTGGTTTAATTTAATTTTATTGCATGGTTTTTTGATTATTTATTATTAAATTAAATATGATATTCTGTGAGTCATCGATTTCTCTATTATTATGTAGGGCCTGCATATCTGAGGGTTTTAATGTAATATTAGTGATAAATCATTTGGTTCCTCTCACCCATGAGTGATTTATAAAACATATGTAATAAAAGGAGTATCCAATGGAACATACAGTCAGTTTAAGGTTGAGGCAAGGTAGAGGTAGTTTATGTTGGAATCGAGATGAAATCAATATAGGAGATACATAGGTAGGCTGGTGATATGCTACCACACATGATAATAATGGAACAAGGGGTTTATCTTTAGGGTCATAGGTTGATTTATTGTATTATTAATAAGTAAACCATTAGGAAAAGCTCATGATAGTTTCATTTATTTATTTATTTTATTTCTATCATATGCATGTTTTATCTTATGGATTCAAGACAATGATTACATAAATAATTGAACTAATAAGAAAATATAGAATTAAAATAAATGGGTTATATGTAAATGTTTTATCTAAAAATGGTTAATCAATAAAGTAAAATACAATTTATATTAACAATAAATTTAAAGTATAATACAAGAAAAAATATTCATAATAAATAAAATCACCCAAATTATTATTAATACAGACTAATCCTTTAATTAATGGATTAGGAATGAAAACTAAAGAACTATATATGTGAGTGATCCTCGTTGAGACACTAACTTTCATCAAGAAGTTATTATGAATGTTTTCGTGTGACTTTACCAAATTACATCAAGATAAGTATACCTCACTTGACTTGATGTAACTTGGAGGAAAGTTATTAGGAAATCAGAGTAAGGGTTTTTGGATTTGGGAGTCCACTCAATGGATCAAGGAGCTCCAACCCCATAGTTGGAAAATACCTATCTACCTAATTACCTTTGAGTAATTAATATATCCCTCCATTAAGGTAATGATAAGGGGAATATGGATCATTGACACTATAATGTATAAGAAACTATAAATTTTGAGTCCAGTGGTGAGGGATGTTGGAGCTTCATAAAATAGGTGAATAATTAATAAAATTAAATTATTTTGTCTCACATATTTTTCAATTGACTAAAGTTATAATCATATGTTTTAATTATTTTATAAAAATTTAAAGAAAAACAAAGAAAACATTGCAATAATTCCACAACTCAGGGTGATTAATTATAGAAACAGGTTTTTAGATATGGTATAATCATTTATGAGATGCATTATTATCAAAAAAAATATCTTATGTATTGGAATCCCTAATTCTTGTTCTTCCACCCCCGTAGGTGAGCACAAGTGAAAATTATTGCTAATAGAGATATGTAATTGATACATCATATATCTGTTTTATTATACTATCAACCATTTATAGAGATTTTATGATAAAACATACAGACACGAATGCTTAAACCAAAATATTTCATCTTTTATTTCTTGTTAAAGAGAAGGAAATGATTCAAATAAATAACATTGTAAATTCACTATTCCACTATAAAATAGACAAAATGAATTTATTAACTAATAATGATTTAAGAATTATAGGATATATTTGTCATTTAAGAAGAATAATCTTCCACATAGATAATAAATTATCTATTAATATTATTTTATAATTTTATTATCCAAGGTTATCCTTATTTGTCTATACCCAGATGAATGAAATGAATAATTTTCTCATGAATCATTTGACCATTCTTCAGAAAGCATATAAGTATTGGATAAAACATTCTTCCCCACACATTATGGAGATTTTTTTTAAATAAAATAAGGAATATCTCCTCAATAATCTAAATCCAAAATATCCTTTATAGTGTCATTCAGAGAGACAAAAGATTAAAAAGTAGAAGAATGAACAAGAGGCTATTTTATTTTATGTTGAAATAATAGAAAATGGAAAATAAGTTTTACAAGTTGGAAGATGAATATAATTTTCATATATTTATCAAGTTTATATTCACTACTTATGTATTAGATACATTTTTCTTACAATATATATGTATTTAAATACAGTAAATGATAAATAATAGAAAGCTTATAAAGTGAGCTAAAAAAGAGATGAGAAATGGATATTCCTTTGTCATCTAAGGGGATCACACTACTTCTCATTATAATAATGTACTAATTCATGTTTTAATGTAACCTAATTATTTATGTCAATTTCTAGCTAGATACAATGAGACATTTTTTCACATTTGGAATAAATGTTATTATGATACTTAAATACTAAACTAACGGCTTATTAACTCTTGAATCACAAATATAAATTTTAATGAATGATGAATATAAAATATAAGACTCTTACAAAATGTTTTCAAGAAAATTATTTTTCAAATAAAACTTAATATAGTTGACTTTTTTATGCTATAAAAGTATTTTAGTCTTAATTGAGATAAGATACAGGATATAAAAACAAATAACTTATCATGTTTTAGATAAATAAACCTTTATAAAAAAGGTATCCCATAATGGTTTTAGAATTATCTCAACATTCCCAGGTGAACTATTGTAAAGATTTTAGGAATCTCTGATCTATAGTTCTAGAGATAATATTATACAAGTAATAATTGATCATACATATTGAGTAAAGTAAATACCAAAATAATATTTCATTATATACATCAATTTCATGATGGTAGTAAAAGGAAAATCAATGACAAGTCTTAAATATATTGTAAATATATCATTATTTCATTCAATAAATGTTTTGAAAATACAATTACAACAACTAAACATATATAAACTATATTTTTAATGGATATCATATAAATTGTGATATAATAAGAATATTTTAGAACACTACGATAAGTGTTTGTTAAAAACTATTTTTTAAAATCTAGTTTGAGCTAAAAATAAACATCAAACACTATCGTGGATCAAAGTTAATGATCTTGTAACCACTAAGGATATTAATGTCTAGTCAATATTGAATATATTTCTAGAAAAGAATAATATAACCTTAAGGATAGTGATATTATACTTGAATTATATGGGTTAAGGATCTAGATGTACATGGGTTGACATTGGAATTCCAGACTCCACTAATTATAGTGGGAGGAGGAGTTGCAGAGACCAAGAATGTGTATGAATTAATAACAAAAGAGGTGGTTTGTATTCACTATAGTGGGTTATACATATAATATTATTTAAAAATAATTATTCCAAAATAGTATCAGTAAATGGAAATTTTCTAAAGATAAAAATTATGTATAAATTTAAGTAATGAAATCCATGAATCAAGATTAAATGACTCCATATTTTGAATGATTGTATGAATTGATTTTTATTATGAGTATTCAAGATAAACTATACATGGATGGTATAAGATGGTACCAATAAAGAATGATTTGTTATTTAACGGTTTAGTCTATCATAAAACCTATGCACTATTCATCATAACTATAATCCTTTTGAATAATACATGTAAAAGTATAATTTTATGATCATCATATTGGGATATTGGTAGTCAAGGCCACCTCATTGGAAAAATCCTTACAGAAATTCATATATGACCTAAAAAAGAGAGACCCCGTGGTATATGTCAACAAGGAATAAATAAATGGGTTAGTGACATCAATAAAGTCCAATGAGATATATTGATTATATAAATTCATTTATAAATAAATTATGTATAGTGATCATAGATTATTCATTTGGAAATGAATGAGTGACATGTGTGACTAACTGGTTAATGGGAGCACTATAAGATTTGAAGATAGATATGCTTATAATATATAGAAAACAAATGTTGTGTATTATCAGATTTATAATACTAATGAATAATTTTTTTCAAGTATGACTTAAAGTATAAACCATAATCTATAGAAAAATATCTAAAAAATAGATCCATTAGTTTTTTAAATCTTGTAACAGTATATATATTAAAAATATATTGAAAAATGAAAGTTTAAATAATTCATTTTTGAATTTTTGTTGTGTATAATCCTTCCAATAGAACATGCAAGGGAATAAGAAGATATTACTAAGATTAAAAATAATTTCATAAGCTTAATTTATAGTAATTTATATCATATGAAATGATATGTATTGATGTTTGATATTAATAATGAAATTTTGTATCAGGGTAATATCAAATAGATCCAAAATTACTAATTCAACTTGAAGTTATAATTATTCAAAAACACATGAAAAAGAAGAATTGGATGTGTTATTACTGTTTGGAGTAGAGAGAAATGATCAAGGAAATTGAACAATTTTCTTCACTTGGTTTAATTACATCTATTATCAAAGAAAATTCTAAGGAATTATGCAAGAAAAACTTATTACATAAAATGATTTCTATATATACAATATCCAACTATGTTACGACTTTTGATTCAATTTAAATAGAAGTTTAGAAATGTCTTGTTACAATATTGGGTTATACTAAATTATGAATTTTATCATTATTATTATAATTTCTGGTATGGATTTAGTCATCATGTTTAGACTCTGACATATGAACAAAAGGTGGATACTTGGTTATATCACTACTTGATAGATTTTATCAACATAATAATGTTTCAATAAGCTGATTATCCACACAAACTTGTGGATTTTTCAAACCTAGTCACATAAACATGATAATCCCAGAAAATATAGCCATAATCAGAATAAACATGCTTAAAATATGAGAACTAACTAGTCTTTAGCAGTTTGATCCAGTGCAATTGTGATTATATTAGAGTTAGTTCCCATGAACAAACTAAATTACACTTAATATTACATGTATATTCAAATAATGGAATAATAATATAAATACATTATCACATAATGATTTTTATTCTAAATAAAATTAATGTGATAATGTCTTAGGGTATCCATCACATAAAGAATAGGTTATAACAGTTCTCCAATATGATTATAACCTTCATATGATATGATGATATCTCTTAAATATTAGTTATACAACCAGATAACATTAAAATATAGGGCTTATGGTATGTCGATTATCAATTTGGAGTACTCATAAGTATATGTGACTTCTTCTCATGAAGTTTTCACTTGTAAATATATAAGACATGAGATTATGAGAACAGAAATCCCTGTAGGAATCATGAATGTTTTTTTTGTGATCGAGTATTCATATATTTGAGTGTGTGTAATGGTCCTTAGATATTTTTATTACTATTAATGCATTTCATGACTCACATACATAGATTTACTATCCAAAATCATGCTTCCATATATTCTTGGGAAGTAGGGTGAATTGGGTGAATCATGTATGAAATGTTATTAATAAATAAGTCAAGGAAGGATTTTTTACTTTCATTTTTATGTAAATTGAAATCTTGGATATTTGATTGAAATATAACTATTACATTAAATTCCATGGTCATGGTGTTACAATGTTTATTTAATGTTGTCAAAGAAATATGTATCAATCATATAGGTTGATTACACTAGTATAAAACTTTCATGATGAGATATTGTGACAAAGAAATTATAATACACATTGAGTACTTGTATGTGGTTATTGATGTTGTGATATTAAATTCTTTTCCTTGGTTACCTTGACCCGTTTCTAGAAAAAAATATTTGAATTTAAGAAATTACACTTAATGACAGTGAGAAAGAATCCTATAGGGTCATGCACTAGTTGTTTCAATTGATATAAATTAAATCCTATTAATATTTAATTATTGAAATAAATATTATTCTCAAGGATGAGAGATAAATTTATTCAGTATTATTGATCAAAAATATTGAATAAATATTTATTCACTAGAATCTGAATGAAATAATTATTTTATTTATTGAATATTTAATAAATATTTATTCACTAGAATATAAATATAATACATTTTACACTAATATATATTTAATTAAATATTTATTAGAGTATTTGATAAAATTTGATGAGGACAAGTGAACCAAGATTCTATTCGATGATAAATATTAACTTTCAATCTCTTAAAATTTTATTTATCATTGCGCCAGTTTGCGTTAACCATGAAAAAATATTAATAATAATATTAATATGTGACATGGGGTTAGATAGGGTTTAATATATTATTTAAGGGTTATCATTAAATTAAATAATAATTTAACACTAACTATAACTCTCTAAATAGTTGACTATATATATTGTGTAGCGGTTGATCGTTATAAATTGGAATTGAGAATTAATGTGAACAATGAAATCTGGATCACTCTATCAATACTAAAGAAAACATTAGAGATTCACCTTAATCCAAAATCCTCCCAAGAATAGGAGTAAAAGGATGATTCTTTGAGCCTAAAGGAATTTTCATAAAAATCTAAGAAGACACTGAAAGATGATCAATCCATCTATCTAGCACCTAGAAATACATAGATGTTGTTTAAAGATCAAGGGAGGATGTGTGGATCAACAATATATTGATTATACACATAGATCTTAAAAAATAAATGATGGTAAACTGAAAAGGATTTTAGATGATCAATAACATAATAAAAGAAATACCTTAAGTATTAGGTATTCATTCTTCCAATCTATTTAAATTAATTATAAATTTAACATGAAAACATCTTCTCATGGTTCTGGAATATTTTATTTTCAGTATTAATTGGAAAACACATCATTTGTTATGAGGTTCATATTTTATAATATATGTGAATGATTCATCAAATTTTACTTTTTATCATTTGTGATCAGCCTCAAAGAGCACTTTCACGGTGCCCAGAACTATCATTTAAGACTTTGGTTAAGGATTAAATTTTGAAAAAATTGTTTGTTACAAAATGAATAAAGTTTGATAAACTGTATCCAAAAGAGTTTTTGATGAATTGAAAAAAATTTATATTTTTTATTATTTCCATTCAGGAATTTATAAAAGAGGGATATTGATGGAAATGAAAAAATCAATGATATCATATTTTATGGTATCTTTAAATTGTAAGGTGGTGATACATGTACGAAAATGCATGTGTCATATACTACAATTGATTCCATTGTATAGTATAATGGGGCATGTTATTTATGATAGTGTGTTCATTCATTTTCATACCTATTCCCACATAGTTTATTTAGTTATATATTAATAGGATTAATACATTTATGGATTTACATAATAAACATATTCATTGAAGTGTTAAATGAATGGAAGCTCCAATAATAATTAATGCTCGAATGCAATGAGATGACAACCAATGCTCAAAGAATTATTTATAAAATGGAAAGTGATTATAGAAAGGTGATGTGATCCCCCATGTTGATTACTAACTGACATATGAAAATCTATTTGAAACTATCTTTATTCTCATATAATCTAGAATCATCATGATACAATAAAAGATCCACTAGCTAGAGTATTACTTTAGAGGTAAATATTTTTTGGCTACTACTACTATATTCCCCATCAAGGGAATGTTGAAGAGTAAAATATGGATTATAAAATAGTGAAAGAATATTATTTTTATGTTCTTTAGTTATTCATGTTGAACTATTAAAGATAGATGGATCATTTCTAGGGGTTGTTTCTGTGGAATTTGATCATGTGATGATCCCATAAAACCCATAAATAATTTTAAACATACATTATTTAGATTAATTTGATCTTGATAAACTACATTAAATTAAAATATTTGATTTAAAAACTCTTTGATTCATTATTGTAATACAAACTACTTGTTTTATAAATTCAACCCTTGATTTCAAACTCATTTATATTCATAGAAATTGTAATGTTTAGATTTTGTATCATATAAAATTCAATACGGATGAATTAATTTATATAACAATGATTCCTGAAATCAGAAATCCATAGAGTTTCAAAAACCTCTTCAAATATCCCAAACCATTACATCATATAGAATCATTATTTCTTATGGATAATTCCCATAGGTTTCAATGACCTTAACTAGTTATTCTCAGAAATATTATTGGAATTTCAGGCCGACTTTTCTTAGTTTGGTTTGAAATTTTACTCACTTGTACTATCTATACAACACTGAAATCTTGAAATCACATTTTTAGTCCAACTATCATAAAAAAATAGAGAACATTGGATAAAACTTTCTTGAACTTATTCACATTGTTGGAATATTTCCACCATGGACAATATGATAAATTCATTAACTATAACAAGATTTATAGAAAATATATTTTCTCTCCAAGACATTAGAATATCCAATAATATTGAATATTGGAGTGGATTATAAAATTCATTTTTTTCATTTTTCATGTAATTCCATTGAAACCATAACTGAATCATTCTAAACTTTTCATAATAATCTAGATTCAAATGTTGAACAACGACAACATTTGGTTACTTGGGAAGGGATTTCTCTAACACATAAAATTTTTATTTACTTAATAACTTTTTTAAAGTAATTAATCTTAGGAGTTTAATACATTAATAATATAGTTATCAAAGATTTATTTAAAATTTCATTTTTATTATGATATTATTATCTACTATAAGAAAATTTACCACATTATTATCATATTTTACTAATATTTAGTAAGGGTTTTTATTAAATTTTCACCCATTAAAATGATGACCCATTGAAAAATTATAATATAAATTAGTGGTATAAGATCCATATTTCACTAAGTTTTGGGTTTCTTTATCATTTATCAAATTAAATAGCTATTTAGTTATAGTATCATCTCAATAATATCATATGCGAGTCTTGTATAGATGAGAGGAAAACTATTTGTTCAATCCACTTAAATGGAAAAAATCAACTTCATTCCTCTATTAACTGAATCCTATTCGGGTATTTGAGCCAGTGTCACCCAAATAAAACATGAACAAGAACCTAATCCTATTATGATCACTAAATACTTGTTTTTCTTATAAAATATAATCCATAATCACCCATCTTTAGCATAACCTACTTGGATGAATGATAAAAGTATTGACAAGTGTTATTTTGGAAGGAATATAACACTCAATATATTAATTAGGATTTAATATCATCATACTATCTCTTGTTATTATCTTTATGTATTCATAATTATAGTGATTTAATTTTAAATATTATTTTTCCCAGTAAACTAATATTTTAAAATAATATTGACGCATAGTTCTTTACACAACTGAATGTTTGTGTTACTCACCAAAAAATAGAAGTCAAATATGTTTACACATATCCAAATTAATCTCAGTAATAAGGTACAAGAAATTTTCTAGAAAATTTTTACAATTATAAAAAATTTATAACCCCCTAATGACTATATAAACTCATAAATTTTACACATATTATTACACTATTTTAAACATAAATATCAAACTAGTACAATCCAAAATATCGCAAGGACTAGTGTATGGGAAGATTAGTTTCATGATACACCAAAAGGTAACCTCAAACATGAAATCATAATTTTATTATACATAATGATATATTAATTCCATTTTACCTTCAAAAAATACATGTGATAACCTAGGGAATACATCAAAGAATGGAAAGTAATAAAAATTCCAGTAAGGGAATGAAGATGATAAGAAAATATAATGTGTGAGTCAAAGGTACAACATATTATCATTAAAGATAATGCCCATGAGTAATCACATAGAAGAATAACATAAATAAAATGGTATCATAATATCATGGTAACATTTTAAATGTAGATGTAACATATAAAATGACATAAAAATGAGTCATGGATAACTGCCTAGATAACATCACAGAGTTGAAAAAGTCCAATAACGGATTAGGTTTACTCTCCAATATCATACATGACACCTCATGAGACCAAAACATTAAATAATTAATTATAGATATATCCGGGAACACCCATAATAACATGTTAATGATTTATAATTTCCATATAAAGGAAGTTAATCACAAGGAACAACATAATAATTACCTATAAAAATAAAATGGATTTTTTAATCATTCCTCATACCATAATCAAAAGAAATTTAATAATGAAGGAATTTGAGAAATGAGAATAAGGTATGTATCAACCTATCAAAGGAATATATAATAAGATATGTATATATGTGAGAGACATATATAAAAATTTATAATCACTTCATAACATCAAATATAGATATAAAGTGAATTAGAGAGGGAATGATCATAACCTAAAGGAAAGGGTCGTTTAGAGAGATCCCTTACCTCAAGCCCATTTCATCACGCATGTTATTTATCTTACTAAATAATAAATGTATGTTACTTATTTAATTTTTTAAGAACATTTTTTGGATTTTTATTCCTTTTATTTTATTTATTATCTTAATATATTCAATTACTTACTCATTTCGGATCATGTTGGATGTTTTGATGATGTTCAGATCATATGTCAAAAATAAATTTGGAAAGTTGATTAAGGTTAAAAGGATTTTTATTTCATCATATAAAAAATAATAATCAGGAAATAATAACAATTTTTATACACCATTTATAATTTTTAAATCAATCACGAATGAAGGTTATATAAAATGGACTACATTAAAATCAAGGAGACAGTAGGCCATACATACACATGAGTAACATTTCCATTTTCCAACAATGGTGATGTAAAGAAGGGTAGTGTTATTTTATCTTTATATAATAATTATTTTATCATAAATATAATATAATTTCTTTAAATAAACTTAAATATACCATCCATGTGATGCGGTAATAAATAAAATCACATCGCTTGGTGGGGTGTTAGTCCACCGTACACATGAATGGCGTTATCAACTTCAATGGATAGTAAGGTAAACAATTATATGATATATAATTTTTATAGAATGATTAATATTTCATTAATATCATATATAAACATTAAATACATCATCATGATCAACTATGAGAGGCAATGATGGAAAACAAATTACATCATTTCGTGAGGCGGTAGTCCACCGTACACCCGAATGATAGTTTTGTTTCCCATTTGATAGAAGAGGAGACAGATAAATATTATTACATAAAAATAATAATAAATAATAATATATGAGATAATTTTGATATTATATTTTAATTTTTAGAAAATAATTTAAGGTGGAAAAATAATAAGTAAAAAAATGAAGGATCTTGTTGAAGATGATTACCTTCACTTAGAATAAATTCTTTTGGATCTATTATTAAGGACTCTATGGTTGGTATTTTGGGAAGAATAAAATATTTATAATGTGGATAAGTTTTTTTGGGAGATATTTTTTTTCGGTTTAGTTGTAAAAAATATATTTATAGGTTTGATGAAGTGAGGGGAGGGGGTGACCTTTTATAATTTAAGTAGTGTGGAATTTTCGTAATACTAAAAAATATTCAATAATGGAAAGTCACTATCAAGAAAAGTGCCTCAAAAATTGAAAAATAATCTAGTGGAAGGGTGATATTATTGATAATAAAAATCAAAATTAAAAAAGATACATGTTTTAAACATGTTACTCCATTTACATCTTCAGTTACCCCCAGTAAAGTGGTTTTAATAATAACCATGATAACATATTTTTACTGTTTTTATTATTTATTATAACTAAAATTTAAGTTGACCATAATATATAATATTAATTATGATGATTAAAAATATTTAATCCATTCTATAAAATTAAATTCACATAATTTTCAAAATTTAATTTAATATTAAACTTGAAAAACATGTTGAAAAATAGTTTTTCAAGAAATATATTTTTCAAGCATAAGAAGATCTTACATTAACTATATGAATAAAAATAATAATTATATGGATTTAAATTCATATAAATACAGATATTATATATAAATTTTATTTAAATATTTCATTACTATGGGTTATTTTAATTAATTAAAATGGATATACATTATACACTTACAAATAGTTTGTAAAAAACCTCATATTTAGTCATAAAAATAATCTTTTACCAAAATAATTAAAATTGATTATTAAATTGAAATTAATTATATTATTATAAATAAAATGGTTAATATTTCAATTTAATACTAAATAAAAAATATAATTGAACTTTTAAAATACTTTATTTAATGAAAATAAATGACAGTATTTAAAAAATCACCAATTTCCACTATTCACTGAAAAATAAAACATTTTAGAAAAATCCCCAAATTTCACCATAAGTTAATTTTGATATTATGAATTAAAAATTATTTTAATTTCATAAAATACCATTTCCTAAAGTTCCATAAATTAATTATGAGGTTTTTTCATAAAATAATAGAAATAATTTTTGAAGGGAACATATTTCTTTGAAGAATAAAACATCCTTATTAACAAAATGAGATCTTATTTCCTAATATTTTATAAATAATTATATATATATTAGTTAATTTATATATATTTAATAAATTATTTAATACTATTAATATATTCTAATTTAATTTTTAGGTTATAATGATCATAAACAACCATGCTTCGTTTATACTTAGTGTTGCATGTCGCATATGCTATAAATAATAGTTTTACTTTTTTAAAAAACATGGTTTGTTACATTATTCACCCATTAAATATTCTTTACATAAAAATGTCACATTTCATACTATTTTGAAAAAAACATGAGAGTAATCCTACTTCATATATTCCTATGGTTCATAGGTTTACTCTTCACATTTATGGTTCTTCTAGAGAACTTTGACCAGGTGAATTGTCTTGTTACATAGAACTTTATCTCTATGATACAAGATATTCAAAATTATTCAACTCATAAAATAGATCATTCTCAAAATGTACCACCTCTGAATTCATTATATGTGATGGATCTAATATTTAATCCCTTAAGAGAGATACATGAAATACATCATGCAATTGAGAAAGGGTCGGTGGGAGTGATATTTGACAAGCCGCAACTATTATGTGATCAAGAATCTAAAAGGGGATGATGTACCTAGAGATTACCTTTCTATTCTTCCAAAATCTCATGAATATCTTCCATGAATATATTCAGAGAAACACTTTATCCTTGACGTCAAACCCTAGTTCTCATTGATTATTTTCAACATAGCTCTTGTATCAACTATGAGCAGTCCTGATGTGATGCTGAATGGTCTTGACCTATTCTACTCTCTCCTCAACCATTTTTGACCCCTAATAGTTATGTTACTTGAATTTATCCCAATTCACATGTGTTCTATACCTCTTCCTATAAATTTCTTCATGTGGAGCAATTTGGACACTTTAGTGGAAACTATAGTTATACTAGAACTAGAACAAATGAATATATTAATCATATACAACTTTAAATTCCATAAAATATTATCTCAAAATGTATTCTAGTGTATGAATAGACCAATAATATTGGAAATAAGTTTGGGGGTGATAATTCATACTGATGTTCAAATCAATTTTCATAGCATATTGGAGCCTCTTCTAGAACATGGAGGTAAATCCTAGATCTCAGTTAGATACAATCGATAGTGGTGTTCCATGTAGCCTCACCACCTCTCTAATATTTATCATTACATGTTGACCAAGTGATAATTCCTATTGAATTTCAATTAATTGAGTAGTCTTTATAAGACTATCCACCATAACCTATATGAAATTAGTTCCGCTTGATGTCTTTAGAATACCAGTGACAAGGTCAAATGGTGATGTTTTCCCATTTCTATATAGGCATGGGTAATGGTTTCATCATACCATTATAATTTTTCCTTAAAACTTATATTTTTGACATACCAGTCACTTTGATGTATATTCAGTAATCTCATTCTTAATATTATCCCACTAATTGTGATATCATAGATCTTGATACATATTCATACTCCTTAGGTGGATGGATAAGTTTGAGCTATGTGAATTATTGAAAAATTATTTCTTTATCTCAAGATTTGATGGCACACATAGTCATGACCCAAATATCATAACTCTTTCTTCATCAGTTTTGAACTCTGAGGATTTATCTTTTCTTATGTCTTACACCTTCTTTTAAATTTCTACATCATCACTTTATGCATGCTTTGTATTCTCTAAAAGATATTTATGTGAAATAATTTTATAAATAAATGATTATTTTCCTTCCTTTATGATTCCCATGTCCATCCTTTTCAAGTATATAAAGAATAGAGCCTTTTGAATTATCATTAGTGATACGGTTGTCAAATCCTTTATACTTAGAGAATATTCCAATTTATTTCCTTTCTCAAGATAGTAATGTATTGGACGGTCATAGTCCTTGTTAAAATATAACCATATTTTCTGGAATATGTTAATATTGTTTTCTTTGAATATATATTTCAAACTCCTATGATCTGTATATATTTTAAAATTCTTCCCATAGAGATAATGTCTCTAGATTTTCAATGAAAAGATCACTATGACCAACTACAGATCTTGTGTGGGATAATTAAACTTTTGAGATTACAATTGCCTTATGGTATGGTCCATAACTTTGTCATTCTGTATTATTAAACAACCCAATCCATTCATTGAGGAATCATTATATTATATAAAAAGTTCCCCACTGGAGAGTAGTGTGAGGATTGTTGTAGTGATAAACAACATTTTCAACTCCTTAAAGATATCTTCAAATTCATTAGTCTAAAAATATTTACTCCCTTCTCTGTTATCTTGGATAGTAGGCTCTAAAATTAAGAGAACTTTCTTAAAAATAATTAGTAATCCCACCTTATCCAAGGAAACTATGGATATCCATTAGGGATGTTGTTCTAGATCAGTCCTCATTTTCCTTTGTCATAAAGGGTCCATAGATATCACTTTCCTGGTGATGATTTCCTCCAAGAATGATATTTCATTTATTCAAAACTCACATTTACTATACTTCTCATATATCTTATCCTTCCTTAAATCTTTTAGCATAGTAGTCAAATACTCCTCATGCTTCTCCATGATTTTGGAGTAAATCAGAATATATTCTATAAATACAGTCAAATTTTTTTCAAGGTAATCTCTAAAGAATATATTCATTAACTCCATAAATACATTCATAGCATTAGTGAGCCTAAAATTCATCAAAATAAAATCATTTTGTCCATACCATGTTCAAAAGGTAGTTTTAGGAATATATTACTTCTTCAACTTGAACTAGTGATATCTTGATCGAATTCCACCTTAGAGAAATAATGGAATCCCTATGGTTGATTGAAAAAGTCATATATTTGTTATAGGGGATAATTTTTCTTTATTTTGATTTTTTTGAGTTCACAATAATCAATATCGAGGCACATTGACCCATCCTTATTTTTGATGAAGAGGATCGGTGAACCCAATGGTGCAACATTTGGGCATATTAAATGCTTTTCCAAATTCTCTTGTAACTGCTTATTTAACTCTTCTAAATCAACAATGTCCATTATATAAGGATTATTCAATATAGGTAAATATCCTGGTATAATTTCAATTTAGAACTCTTCCTCTATGTTGGGAGGAAGACCAGAGAACTATTTTGTGAATACATTGGTATAATCCCTCACGGTGGGAATGTCATCAAACTTGATTCTCTACCTTGTTTTAATCATTTGGAAAGTACATGCCTGATCATAAGGCAATAATATCCATTATTGAATAAATTATTACATGGTAGATTCATCCTCCTCCTTAAAATTTTATAGAATCAAAGGACGACTTCAGATGTGAAGAGTGATCTCACTGTCCTAACAGTTGATGTTGGCTTTATATAAGGGTATCCAATCCATACCCAATATAGAATCAAAGTACACTAAATAAAATAAGATGATATTTTTATAATATTTATTTAACAAAATTTTTTTGGGGAGGAGTTATATTCTATTCACCTAGATATGTAAACCCCCAAGCTTTGAGGTGGTGTTTGAATAGTTCTACTAATCTTTAAAGATACAACATAATGCATAGGACTAGAATCAAAATAAATATCATAATGAGGGAATTTAGAAATGTGCCTAAGGCATGTATTAACCAGTCAAAGAAAGGTATAATAATATAGGTATATATGTGAGATACATATATAAATAATTTTTAATTATTTTTAATTATTAAAGAGTGAGATAAGGTGAGTTATAGATAGAATGGTCATAACCCAGAGGAATGGGTGGTTAAGAGATATCCCTTAACTCAAGTGCGATTCATCACGTGTGTTATTTATATTCTTGAATTATAAATGTATTCTAATTGTTTATTTGATTAATAAATTTTCTCGAGTTTATTATTCCTTTCATTTTATTTACTGCCATGTTATTTTCAATTACATAATCATTAATGTTCAAATTGGATGTTTTGATGATGTTCGAATCTTACATTCAAAATCAGTTTGGATAGATGATTACGGTCAAATAGATTATTATTTTATCATCTATATAACAATAATCCTGAAATAATTACTAATTTTATATACCAAATACACTTTTAAAATCAATCATGAAGTATGGTTTTGAAAAATTAACTATGTTACTATCCTGGAGACAATATTTCGTATGTAAGAATGAGTAACATTTATGTTTTTCAACAAACATGATGAAAATAAGGTAAGTTTTATTTTATATTTAAATAATGATAAATATATAATAAATATCATATTATTTATTTAAATATAACTAAATATTCCATCCATGTGATGTGGTAATAAAAAACGAATCACATCGCTTCCCGATGCGGTATTCCGCATTACACATGAACGACGTTATTAGTTTCAATGAATGACAATTTATGAAAATATAAGGTATATTATTTTTATATATTGATTAAAATTTAATTAGTATCATATATATAAAATAAATATATCAACATGAATATCTATGATAGGTAACGATGGAAAATGAATTACATTGGCTTGTGATGTGGTAATCCTCTATACACAAAAAAGATGGTTTCATTTCCCATTTGATAGGAGATGATAAGGATAAATATTGTTAAGTAAAAATAATAAAATATCAATATATATGATATAACGGTGATATGATACTTTAATTTTTATGAAATAATTGACGGTGTAAGAATAAAAAGTAAAAAAGAAGGATCCTGACGAAGACAATTACCTTTACTTATAAGAACCTTATTTGGATATCTTATTGAGGACCCTAAGGTTGGAATTTTTGGAATAAAAAAAGCTCTAGAATGTGAATAATGATGTTTTTAAGATATTTTTGTTAATATTTTTTATGAATTTTTTTTATAGGTGTGAATAAGTGAGGGGAGGGGGTGCCCTTTAATAATTGAGGAGCAAGGGAATTCTTATAAATATACAAAACTATTCAATAATGGGAAGTCACTCTCAAAAAAACTGCTTAAATAATTGATAAATAATGGAATTTTGGGGGGATATGGTCTATAGAAACCTTTAACATTCAAAAATAGACATGCTTTCTGCACGTCACTTCCTTTATACCTTCAATTTAACCCCCTAGTAACTGGTTTTAAGATTAATCTTGGTAAAAGTGTTTTATTATTTTTACTATTCATTATGAAAAAAATTATTTTGACCTAATAATATAATATTAATTAATATTTTTAAAAATATTTAATCTATTTTATCAAATTAAATTCATATAAGTGTCAAATTTTAATTTAAAATTAAACCTAGAAAATGTTCTAAAATGTTTTTTCAAGCATAAGATGATCTTATATTAAATATATGAATATTAATCATCGTTATAAGTAATAAAATGAATAAAAATAGATATATAATCTATAAATTCCATTTAAATATTTAATTAACTATGGTTATTTTAATTAATTATAATTGATAGACTTTAGGCGCTTCAAAACAGTTTGCAAAAAACTGTGTTTTTATGAATAAAAATAATATTTTTCCAAAATCATGAAAATTGAAGAATAAAATGGAATTAAATATATTATTATTAATAAAATGGTAAATATTTATATTTAAGTCCAAATAAAAAATATAATATAACCTTTATGTTACTTGATTTAATGAAATGAAATGACAATATTTGAAAAATTGGTAATTTTCACTATTCAATAAAAAATCAAAAATTTCAAAATATTACAAAAATAGCACCTTAAGTTAATTTTAATATTATTATTTGAAAAATTATTTTCCTTTAATAAAATTATATTTCTAAAAGTTTCATAATTTAATAATAAAATTTTTTCACAAAAAATAATAAAATCATTTTTGAAGGAAACATATTTTTTGTAGAATAAAATGTCTTTATTAAAAAATAGAGTTCTTATTTATAGGTTATTTATCAAGAAATTTATATCAACCAATAACTTTATATATATATTTCATAAATTAGTTCATACTATTCATACCTTCAAATTTAAAAGCTAGGATATAGTGTTCATAAATAACCATGGTTCGTTTTTGATTGGTGTTGTCTGTCACATATGCTATCTAGAATAGTTATCCTTTTAAAAATAACTAAGGGTGTTATAATGAGTAATCCTGGATCCATATATTGTCAATATCAACCTTTCTAAAAAAATACATAGGCCTCTAGAATAGTTGGAAGTCTAACTCAAAGTCCATCTACCAAGGGATACTTTACTCAAGTGAGATTTCAATTTATCATAAATATAATACTTAATATGTATAAACAATATTCAACAACCATATTCAAGATAATGAATTTAATTACAAACTAAATTCGTGGAATATGGAAACTAAACCCATTATCATACCTAGCATGTATCTCTTTAGATGCATGTATGATAATATCTAGAAGCATTTTACCATTTTAAACTCAAAACATACACATATTCATAATATAAACAATTTATATATAATAATAATCAAGTAAATAAATTTTAAATAAATAAACGATTCACATATTTAAACATGACATAAAAATTTATGAACAATTCATAAATAATTCTAATCATAAACACATTATAAATTAATTATCCATGATTGAAATTCCATAATATTTAATATAAACACTTTATATCCATTTCATAATGTGAACTTTTCATATTATTCATTATATGGAATTTTACTTTAAATATATGATAATTTTTGAATTATAATCATTTTATAATCCAATTTATATTATTTAAACTAGTTATATAATCTAAATATCACATATTTAATATTATTTAAACCTTTATCTAATCATTCGTCAAAACAATTTTTGATGTAGCTTAAATAATATCCCAAATAAGACACTTAATTTAAAAAATTAAAATTATTTATTATAACCAATTCATGATTTTAAAATATAAAAAATTTATATTTAGCTATATTTTGTAATTTATAAACTTTTTATAAATTACCCTTATGATTTCAGAATAAACATTTTATTTTTAATCCATACAGAAAATAATATAACTTGGAAAGACAAATGTTAACATTATATTTTAATATTATCAAATATTTATTTATAAATGTTTAATATACATTTAATTAATTAGTCATACACACTTGATAGTTAATTAATTTATAAACAATATAAATTAATAAATATCCTCAAAATACCTATTATTATTATTTTTAACAATTTATAAATAATACAATCCAATTCATGATTGAATTTAATGAAAAATTATTTTTTTCATCAATTGTATTTAATGATGAAACACTTATTTTGGGATGTTATTAAAATAATTTTAGTACTGGAATGATTTAAACACTCTCATTAATGTTCTAAAACTAATAGACCAATCGTATTCTATAATATGATATATAAATGTAGATTCTTACATATTAGATAATATTTTATGATATACACTAATATCATAAAGGTTATACAACACTCTATTTTTGAAATCATGATCCAAGATATTGTAGGAATTATAACCAGTATTTGTACTCACCCAAGAAAAATTAAATTATAAATTTTATTTTATGATATGGTGTATGATATACTTAGTGAATTAAAAAACATCATTCCTAGTATGATTTATTATATCTAAATACTTGGTGAAGCTCTAATATTATTTTTGGGATTTGATGGATCTAACAACTGTTGTTAAACACATGAAAATAAAATAAAGAAACTCAACCCATTATAACTATGATAGAATGATAAAATCACCTATAGTTAAAATGAACCAGTAAATGTGAACTTTAAACTATTGATCACAATATAAAAAATATTTATCATATAAATGGAATCCAAAATACATCCCTCTTCCAATGGTATGTATGGGTCGGTTGAATCACTAGATGTTTGAGTGGGATTGCCCTTCTCACCAGGAAATGTGTTCACCTCACAGTGCAATGTTGGAATAAGAGATAGAGGGATTCTCATTCGAGGGAGTTTCGACCAAGCACATACAAGTATTATATTCCAATAAAATGGTTATTTTATCCATATATAGAGCCCTCAAGGATGTTACTCATGTTTTCGTGCATTTAATCATGAATTATAACACATGAGTAAATTTTATGAGCACATAACTCAACTCTTACATGAATGTATCTAAACCCCATATGTTTCATTTTATGAAACATTTCTTAAATGATAGCTTACATAGAATAATTCCTAAAGATATCGATTATCATTTGGCTTCCTTGATCAATCCCAGTGTAAGAATATATTATACCATACAATTGAAAAAGAAAATTTCATGAAATATTATTCCATGACTTATTATATTTTTTAACAATATAATACGATTGGGTCAATTTCATTACATGTAAATGGGATATGGGGAATATATCTTTCAGATTTGAAATATTCATTACTAGAATCTTATATAGATATTTGAACCATTATCTATTTCATATTGTGTGTTCATTGGAAGTGATTCTAAAATAAAGAGGTGTCGAACTTATGCGGTTTTTAGTGAATCATTACATAAATATTAGAACATAGAAATATTGATTATAGTTTTATTCTGTGTTAAAATTGTGGGTTGTACATTTCATTTATTAGTTACACATAGTGGGATAAAATAAATAAAATAAATAAATTTAATTAATTATATACATATATTCCATGATTTATTACCATCATCATTATTTTGGTTAGTTATTCATGACATCACCTATTCTCACCAATAAAAGAACAAGATCTTATACAAGCAATTTGTGAGAGGGTATAATATTAAGAATTTAAAGAGAAAAATATGAAAAGAAAATATCCTACTCTAATTGTAGTGAACTCATATCTATTATTCATTTTATAAAGGGTGTAAAAAAAATATACATGTTTTACTACACACACTTTCATTCATGATGAGTGTAGGATGACCATGAAAAATCAACACTAAATAATAATAAACAGATCACCAACACTACATTAAAATCAACATAGTACATAAACTAAAAAGAATCCAAATAAAGATGAAAAATGTTACATGTTATCTCATAAACCAATAACAACCTCCTTAACTAGTATTAAAGATACATCCCTATATAATTGAAGGAAAATCTATTATTTCCAAGATATGTTCAACAATCATACTAAATTTTATGTATAAAAACCTACTCCACTAGAATATCAACTTAGGTCTATCCCATAATAATTTATCACATTACACCCCCCAAAAAAAGTCAATGGGTTTGAACACACATCATGAACAAAAAATAGGTATCAGAAAATATTAACCCTGAGATAATATAGATTTATGATTAAATGTGTAGCTAATATTAGTCATTATTAGGTATTACTAGGGCCCATGTATACACTATCGGACAGACATGAAAATGACATCAAGACTGAAAGTTCTTTTATAGATTATTGCAAGAAACCTGGTCATGTTTGATAAAACCATTCACAATGAAAGGAAAAAATTAAAAGATTTATTGAGTTAAATTTTGAATAATTAACAACATTTTCCAACATTTTCGTATGGGATTCCAGTATTAAATGGGATTGGAGGTGGACCATGAATTCTCATCTTCCCAGTGCTTTCTCTTCTTATCTTTCTCCTAAAATTATTTTTGTAGATTCATATCCATATATAGTTTCTCTAGCTGAACTACTATATTTTCCTTGCCTATAACTCACTATACTAACCACTCATCATCATCAGAATGTGATTTCAAATTTCCCTTCAAACACATGCCGGATTGACCCTCAAATATTTTGGCTGTGAATCTTTAGAATAATCTATGGATTCAGTTTATTATATATGATTGTTCCTTATCTATTAATCAAGAGTGTAAATAATGGTAGTTAGATTCTCAATTTTCTTTTTTTTGACTTAAACTTTTCTATAGCACATATCCCATGTCTTGGGTATTCATCAACAATAGTTCTCAATGAGTGTACTAAATAGCATGTATATCTAGTTTGTAGACACTATTAAATGTATTTTTCCTAACCATTTTAAAGTATAACTCATTAGGGATCTTAAAATTTTGTTACCTTTTAATCTTTTTAGAGTCTCTATTTTTTGTGGAAATATTTTACATGGACCACATAATCGTTCTACTTTTTAGGATGTTTAATTTTTTTACAAGATTCTAGTTGGTATAAATTCTTGTGAGATCACCTGCTAATTGCCTTCTTTAGAGAATAAATGATTCAATATATATCAATATTCTCCTTGTCAGCTATAGTTAATTTAAAATAAATTTAAGTAGTGATATTTTTAACCTCCAATATAACAAAAGAAGTAAAATTCAAGGATATTTAGATATGGAAGGAGGAATATATATAACCTTGTAGTGTATCAAATATTAAATATTTGTGGTAATCTGCAATGGTGGTAAGTAAGGTGTGTCACAATAAAAATGTATATGGAAATCTAGGATTATAGTTGAGCGGTCAAGATGCTAACTAGGGTTTTGATTAGAAGTAGGAAAAATCAGTCGAACTACTGAATCTAGAATTACAGAATACCCTTACGTCACTATTAAAGTCATCAAAGAATCCCTATAATAGGAATTATTGGAGGAGGTTTGTTTGAAAGGAGGAAATAAGATTGGGAGTATAGAATTAGAGGATTCAAGACTTATAAGAATAGGCTAGCAGATTCAAAATAGAATATAGATCTAGAAGGAGATTGTTAAAATAAAAACAGAGAGAATGCAGGTTTACATTGAGTTAGGGTTTTAGGCATTGACGAAGGGGAATGTATTTTGAATAATATAATGAGATTATATAAACGCCTTAATTTCTATAGGACCATAAAATAGGAAATCATAGATTTATGAACTATGATAAATTGAATTTTATACTACTTAGAACTTCATCAAAAAGTAATAAACCACCCGACCCTATCAAGGCCCACGTATACATTGTCAAACACACTTGAAAAGTTCATCAAGTTTTATAGGTTTATTATTATGGATTCATACAAGAAATTTTTTCATATCAAATAAAACATTTTATTAATAATGGGAAAAATATTTAATGTGTGAATTTTTGAATTATTAAAACATTTTTTAATATTTTTATATGGGATTCTAGTGACAAACATGCTTGGAGGTGAGGCATAAAAACTCATCTTCCCAGATCTTTTTCTTCTATAAATTCTTTTATAATTATTTTTTAGATCCATATCCTTGTATAGTCTCTAAAATTGTTATTCTCTACTCTTACTCACCTCCATATCCCTATAAGAACCCCTCATCATCCTCTAAATGTTCTTTGGATTGTCCTTGTTAACACATACATTACTATCCCTCAAAGATTCTCACTACAAATATTTAGCCTTATCCCTTAATTTAGAATAATATATGTTATTGTTCCTTTACTATTCATCAAAAGAGTTCATCATGGTAGTCATATTCTCAATTTCATTTTTTTCACTTTGAATTTTCTACAGCACATATCCCATGTCTTAGGTCTTCATTATAAATATTTCTTCATGAGTGTAGAAAATAACACTGATTTATGGTATGTTGACCCCGTTAACTATTTTTTCCTGATCATTTTTAAGTATAACTCATCAGGGTTCTTAAATTCTTATTTCTCCTTAAATATTAATTTATTTTCTATTTTTTATAGAATGACCTTTCATGGAGAACATAATATTTGTGCTTTATAAGAAGCCAAAACATTTTTCATGAGTGTAGTTGAGATCACACCTTGTTATCTCACCTTATAATATTATTTTTAGAGAATACATGATTAAATATATATCAATCCCCTATAGGTCACTTAAAAGGAATTTCAGAGAAATTTATGCACTAATATTTTCAACACATGGTATAATATAGTAGGTAATTTTCTAGGATATCTGGGAATGGAAGGAAGAATCTATATTAACTTTAAGCATGTTTGAGATTTGATATTTGTGGTCAAATACAATGGTGGTAAGAAAGGGGAATCAAAAATCTAATAGAGAAGGAGATATAGGATTCAGGTAGGGCAGACATGATGTGAAGTAGGGTTTTGATTAGGATTAAGTGATGGAAGGTAAACCAGTGAGTTCATAATTATAAAATCCCCTATATTACTGTTGAAGTACTCAAAGAATCCCTAGATTATGAATGATTAGAGTAGGATCCTGTGAAAGGAGGATGGTATATTGGAATCATAGTGTGATAGGATTAACGACTTTTCAATGGAGGCTTATGAATTCATAAAATTATAGAGACACAGACGGAGGTCAGTGGAATATGAACAGAGAGAAAAAAGTTTTCTTTGGGTTAGGATTTTGGGATTTGATGAAGGAGTAGGTATTTTGAATAGAATAATGAAATTATATGACCTTGTAAATTTTAGTATGACAATAAAATATGAAAACAATGATGATATTTAAGGAATTTGATAAGTTGAATTTTATACCACTCAAAGATCTCTTAGAAACAATCATAATACCCCCCAATACCCCTACTAAGGCCCACATATACACTTCCAAGAACACATGAAAATATAATCAAGTTGGAAAGGTTTATTTTCATGGATTCATGAAAGAAATCATATATGGTTAGATCAAACCTCTAATAAGTTAAGGAAAAAACAAAAATATTTAATGTTTGAAATTTTAAATCCTGAACAACATTTTTTAACATTCTCATATGGGATTCTGGGGATAAATAGGCTTGGTGGTGGGATTTAGAATCTCATATTCTTGGATATTCTACTTCTTACATTTCTTCTAAAATATTATATTGATCCATTTCCATTTATAGTTTCTCCAGATGAACTGCTATACTATTCCTCACCTCCATCTCCCTATATGAACCACTTATCATCCTCTAAATGTGAATTGGAATATCCATATTAACACTTTCATTGCTGTCACTATAAAATTTATTCTAAAACACTTTAACCTCCTCATATGATTCAATGTAGTTTATATGATTTTTCCTTTTCTATTCATCAAGATATCAAAGCATGGTAGTTAGTTTCCCAATTTTCTTATTTTTAGTTTGAATTTTATGTATTAAATATCCCATGTCATTTATCTTTATCAGAAATAATTATTCAATATTTTACTGAATAGCCTATATGATATTTGAGGTTGGATCCAATGATGGTAATAAAGATGTGTCATAGAACTAATAGTGATGGAAATCATGGATTTAAGTTGGGTGGGTGTGATGAAAACTGGGGTTTCAATATGGATAATGTGATAGTTGGTGGACTATTGAAGTCAAAATTATAGAATCCCCCTATGTCACTTTTGAAGTCCTTATGTAATCATTAGAAAGGGAATAATCGGATCAGGTTCGTGTGAAAAGAGGATGGTGAATTGGGTGCATAGAGTGAGAGTATTTGTGACTTGTAAGAGGAGGTTGGTGGATTTAGAATAGAATAGATCCACATAAGATTATTAGAATAATACTTATATAGAGAAATAAGGCTTTCTTTAGGTTATGGTTTTGGGAATCGATGAAGGAAAAATGTATTTTGAATGGGAGAATGAAATTTCACAATCTCATTTATTTCAATAGGACCATTAAATAGGAAATAAAAAATTAAATAAATTTACTATGATATATTAAATTTTATAAAACTAAAAAAATTCTTAAAAAATTATCAAACCATCCCCCAAACACCCCCTTCCAAGGCCCACATAAACACTATAAAAAAATTAAAATATCAACCTGTTTGAATGTTTTATTTTAATAGATTCTTGTAAGAAATTATATTAGGTCAGATCAAACCTTTCACCAGGAAATAAAACAAGAATAATATTTAATGTTTAAAATTTTATAGAATTAACATTATTTTTTACTATTTTTTTATAGGATTTCAGTGATGAACATGGTAAGAGGTGGCACATGAAATATTATCTTCCTAGAGATTATTCTTCCTATATTTCTTCTGAAATAATTTATTTAGATCCATATCCATGTATAGTTTCTCTACTTTATCCCCAATACTCTTCCTCATCTCTATATCCCTATATGAACTGCTCATTGTCCTCTAAATCTACTTTGTAATGTCCCTATAAACACATGTATTACAGTACCTCATATATTTTGACTACAACTCTTTAGACTCATCCATGGATTTGGGATAGTATATATGATTTTCCATTAGATGTTCATCAAGAGAGTTCATAATGGTAGTGATCTTATGAATTTTATTCTTTTCACATTGAATTTTTTTATAGCACATATCTCATGTCCTTGGTCTTCATGAGTAAGATTTATTTATGAGTTATTGAATATCCTAACCCTCTGGTATGTAGACACCATAATTTTTTTCTTGATAATTTTGAAGTAAAACTCATCAGAGTTCTTAAATGATTATTTTTCCTTTATTATTCTCAAAGTTTATATTTTTATAGAAATATGTTTCATGGAAAACATAAATTTTATGCTTTTCAAGAATAACAAACTTTTTCCTTGATTTCATTTGAGCTCACTCTCTATAAGTCCACTAGCTAATCACTTTATTTATAGAATACATTATTCAAGATATATTAATCCCTTATAGGTCACTTATAAGGAATCTAAAAGGAATTTTATAACTGATATTTCATTAGTATAATATTGTAGCTAATTGGATAGGATGTCCACATATAGAAGGATATAACCTTGAAGAGTGCCCGAGATCAAATATTTGTAGTTGGTTCTAATGGTGGTAAGTAATGAACACCACGAAACTAATGGTGATTGTGATCTAGGATTCATGTTAGGAGGGTCTGTCACAAGGGTTTTGATTTGGAGTAGTTTATGATAGGATAACCGTTGAATTCATAATTATAGGACCCCCTTCACCACTGTTGAAGTTGTTGAAGAATCCCTAATTGAGGAACAACCAGTGTAGGTTCATGTGAAACACGGATGGTAGATTGATAGAATAGAGTGAGAGGTGTAATGACTTGAAAGTAGTGGCTAGAAGATTCTAAATAGAATAGTTCCATAGAATGAGATTGATGTAATTGAAATAGAGAGAAATAAGGTTTGATTTGGGTTAGGGTTTTTGGAATCGTGAAAGGAACATGTATTTTTAATGGTAGATTGACATTGCCTGACATCCATAATTATCGTAGGTCTATAAAACAAAAAAGCACGAATGTTACTTATGGACTATGATAAAAACAATTTACACCACCCAAACTTCCTTAAAAAATAATCGAACCATATCATCCCCAATAACATATAGAAAGAAGGTTCTCTTTAGGTTAGGGTTTTGGGAATCAATGGAGCATGAATTTTGAATAGAAGAATGAATTTTAAATATGTCCTTAATTTCCTTGGGACTATAAAATAGGAAAGTACATATGCTATTTATAGACTATGATAAATTGAATTTTATACCACTCAGGATTTCCTTAAAAAATAATTGAACCATCCCCAACACCCAAATAAGGCCCACGTATACACTATTGGACACATGAAATGTTCATCTAGTTTGAAAGGTTTTTTTCATGGATTCAAGAAAGAAATATTATCAAATCATATTAAACCTTTTATCAGGAATTAAACTATAAAAATATTCAGTGTATGAAATTTTTAATTACTAACATCATTTTTTACAATTATCATATAGGATTCCAAGGATAAATTGGCTTGGAGGTTGGCGTGAAATATCATCTTCCCAACGATTTAATGCATTTCTTTGAAAATAATTTTTATAGATCTATATCCATGTATAGTTTCTCCAGATGTCATGATTTACTATTACCCACCTCCATCTCCCTATACGAACCACTCATAATCGTTTGAATATGCTTTCAAATTTCCCCACAAACACATTTATTACTGTCCCAAAAATATTTTTGACAAAAAATCTTTATCATCCTACTTCAATTCAGAATTTTATATATTAATTTTCCTTGGATGTTCATCAAGAGAGGGTAACATGGTAGTCATCATTTAAATTTTGTTCTTTTCACATTCAATTTTCCACAACACATATCACATATCCCGGGTCTTTATATATAAGAGTTGTTAATGGGTGTATTAAATAGCCTATATCTCTTGTCTATAAACACCATTAACTATTTTTATCATAATAACATTGAATTTTAACTCATAAGGGTTTTTAAATAATGATTTCTACTAAATTATTCATAGTATTTATGTGCTTTTTTGTGAACATACTTTCTACAAAGAACATAATAATTTTTCTTTCCAATAAACCCAAATATTTTTCATGATTTCAGTTGATATATTTCATTGTGGGATAACTTACTAATCATATCCTTTATAAATACATAATTCAAAATATATCAATCCCCTTTAGGTCACCTAACTGGTTCTTAAATGAAATTTAAGGACTAATATATTCACCCTTTGGTATGATATAGTTGGTAATCAGGATGAGCCCGTAAGGGGCGCCGCTGCGTTAGGTTTTCCTCTCCCGTCGCCGCCTCCCTCTCTCGTCCCTGCCAGGCTCCGTTCTTCATCCTTCTACACGCCGTTCGTGATGAAAGATTCCCTGGTTTGGTCACTTCGGTAGCACGAATGATTTTCCATATCCTTGCTCGATTCGACATTATGGATAGGGTCCCACAGTGGCGCAGTTGGCCAAAGATTGAATCCCAGATTCTGCGGGTTGAGGGAGCTACTTCTTCCTCGAATACATGCAAAGGATGGTAGGGTGTGATCTCTACAGGCGTTCGGGATGGTGGCGAGGGGAACTGGATCTGACTTTGAAACTCAGTCATCTTCGGTTTTCTGGGTTGTGTTCTTCTATTTTTTGTTTCATGATGCTTTTGTGCCGGGATGGTGTTTCAGTATTGTCTTTTATTAGGGGAATGTTTCTTTCTTAGGATTGGGGTTTGGGTTGTTTTTGTTTTCTGTCTATGGTTTTGGATCTGGACCGCTAATGATGAAGGGACGACGAGCGACGGTGGAACTCAATGGCGTGCTAGTTGATGTGGATGAGGTCGTTTGATTCGCGGCTGACTATGGTTTGACGTCACAGATCGGGCATTTTGGTGGATCGTGGCGCTTGATGTCAACTGTGGTTGTTTTTTGATTTGATTTTGTTTTTATGGTGGGATGTGATGAAAATGGTGGTCTGTCATTGTCCCGGTGTGTCTCGCCGGCGATGTTCATAAGGCGGGGAGTATCTTGGATTCGCGGTGATGCCAGAGGAGGTCTCACCGGCGATGAACAGTCTGGTTGGTGATGGTGGAGCTGATGGGTATGATGGATGGGTGAGTTTCGAGATGTGAGCGGCCCGAGGAGGCATGGAATCGTGTGCGCTGATGGCATGCTGATCGAGGATAACTGGATGGTTTTTTGAGTTTGAAATTTGAAAGTTGTTTTGAAATGTATGGCGAGGGGATGTTTTGTAATGGGTACCGGCAACCCTTAAACCGGTTTTCTTTCTCTTTTTAATAAATGGTCAGAGGGTTATCCTCTGACGGATTTTCAAGTAGTTGGTAATCAGCTAGGATATCATGATATGGAAGGAATAATCAATATCACATTATACAATATTCGAGCTTTGATATTTTAAGTCAGCTCTAATGGTGGTAAGAAAGGAACACCATAGAAATAATGGTGATGGTGATTTAGGATTCATGTTGGGTAGGTAAAACAAAAACTACAGTTTCAATTTGGAGAAAGAGAAGACTAGTATATTGTTGAAGTGGGAATTATAGAATCCCCTAATGTCATTGTTGAATTCAGAAAAGTATCCCTACCAGAGGAAAGATTGGGGAGTATTCATACTAAATGAGGATGGTGGATTGAAATCAAAGAGTGATAGGATTAGTGACTTTTAAAAGGAGGTTGGTAGATTGAGAACAAAATATATTCATGAGCGGATATCAGTGGAATGATAAATAGAGAGAAAGAAGGTTTTCTTTTGGTTAGAGTTTTGGATATTCATGAAGGAGCATGAATTTTAAATAAAATAACGACTTTTTATGACCTCCCTGATTGTCATATGACTATAAAATAAGAAAGAACATATAATGTTTATATTTTATGATAAATTAAATTTCATTCCACTCAAAACATCCTTAAAAACAATAAAACTCCCCCCCCACACCCCTACTAAGGACAATGTATAAATTGTCGAGATAAAATAAACATATGTCCAAGTTTGAAAGGATTATTTTCATGTATTCATGTAAGATATATGTGATAATAACTTTCATCTAGTAATGAAACAACAAAAATATTCAGTGTGTGAATGTTTAATGGGATAATAATTATTTTTTACATATTCTGAAGTGATTACAGTGATAAATAGGCTCAGAGGTGGGGCACAAAATCTCATCTTTTTAGAATTTCCCCTTCTTTCCTTTCTATTGGAATTATTTTTTGTGATCTATATCCATGTGTATTTTGTCCAACTAATCCTCAATAATTTTTCTCTCCTCTATCTCTCTATATTAACGACTCATTGTCCTCTAAATGTTATTCAGAATGTCCTTGTGAACACATACATTATTGTCCCTTGAATATTTTGACTAAAAATCGTTATACACCTCCCTGAATTAATTGTATTTTATATGATTTTTCCTTAGATGTTCACCAAGAGAGTGAATCATGGCATTTATCTTCAGGATTTTCTACTTTTCAGTTTGAATGTTTTGCATCACATATACCATGTCTTAGTTCATCATAAGAAAGAGTTCTTCAAAAGTGTACTGAATATCTTGAATCTCTAGTATGTGGACACTATTAACCATTTTTACCTTGATTATTTTTAATTATAACTTACTAAGGTTCTTGAATTATACTTTCTCCTTAGGTATTCATAAATTTTCTGTTTTTTGTGGAATGATTTTGCACAGACAACATAATTTTATTCTTTTCAACAGGCCCAAACTTTTTATTGATTTCAGTTGAGCTCACTCCTTGTGAGTTCTAATGTTAATCATGTTATTTAAATAAGACATTATTTATGATATATCAATACCCTATGGGTCACCTGCAAGGAATTTAATAAATAGTTAAGGACTAATATTTTCAACCTTGAGTATAATATAGTAGGTAATCAACTAAGATATTTGGAAATGGAAGGAATAATATATTTCACCTTATATCATTTATGAGATCAGATATTTGTAGTTAGATCCATTGGTGTAACGAATGGAGCATCATAAAACTAATGGTTATGGTGAACTTGTATCTAGGTTGGAAGGGCATGAAAAAACAAGTAATTGTATTTGGAGAAGAATATGGTGGGAAAACTATTGAACTTAGAATTATAGATGACCCATTCTCCACTTTTGAATTCATCAACGAATCCCTAATGGTGGAATGATTGTAGTTTGATTGTATAAAATCAGTACGGAGGATTGGGGGTAGAGAATTAGAGGAGCTATGGATTATAAGAGGAGTCTAGTGGGTTCATAATATAATAGAGCCACCGAATGAGATTAGTAGAATCAGAATAGAGGGAGAGAAGGTTTAATATGGGTAAGGGTTTTGGACATCGATTAAGGAGTGGGTATTTTGAATTGGAGAATGACATTTCATGACCTCCTTAATTATCAAAGGACCATAAAATAGGAAATTGATGATGCTATTTGTGGATTACATTGAATTGAATTTTATACCACTCAAACCTTCTTTAAACCAATCAAATCACCCTATCATGGTAGAATAGATAAAAATAAGGTTTCCTTTGGGTTAGGGTTTTGGAAATTGATGAAGGAGTTTTTTTTTGAATAGGGTAATGACATTTAACAACCTTCTTAATTTTCATAGGACCATATAATAATAAATCATAGATGCTACCATGACTCAACACAATATTCATGCATGAATGGAATTCATTTTTGATACTAAAATATATTGGCTTTTCTTTAATATATATCATGATGCATAGGTCACCTATTCACCTGTATTATTCATTTATAATACCCATAACTCAATCTTGGGTCTTCTCCATTTTTCACACAACATTATTGGTTTCATAAATTCTTATGGCTTCTCATTACATCATGTGGCCTCATCACTTTCACCCAATAGAATGAGGTTCTATGATTATTTATGTGATATACGTAAATAAAGGTGGATTATTGGATGGATGTGAAAATATTTATTTACTTATTCAATTAATATTAATGTAAGTGAAAATTCATTAATATTTCATTTCGGTAATACCTTTTCATTAAATATGACATTTTACTTCATCCACAAACTTAACTTCATCCAATGTCAACGTGCCTGAGTTCCCTATGGAAAATGCATGAACGTCATACACAATGTGTGTTGTAGACTCTAACGAATCAAAATAGGATTACATGGCCATCTCAAATGTGGAAGATGCATTTGGTTCAATGTTTGGGGCTCGACATTTTTACTATGGATCATCAATAGAGGATATCCCATGATAAAAAACCCATAATGTAGTTGGAGGAAGAACTCACACAATCTCCTAGATCAGACTATCATGATCAAAGAGATTATATGTCCATTGAAATATGCATATATTTTCTTAAACATGTGAAAAGTAACCCACATTTCCCATATCTCACATCATTTTTCGACTCCATGGGGTGCTTCCTTTTATTACAACACATTCCAGAATTGGGTCAAGACAGAAGTGGGGTTAGATACCCAAAAAATATTCACACATTAGACTCACAATACCACCTTCTCAAACCCATTCATTCTCTCATGAAATCACTTCTTAGCACATATCTTTTCCATTTTAGATCAACATATCAATCTTCACATTTAAACATGTGTAATTTCATAATAATGACATAAAATTTCATCAAGTGGATCCATAACAATTATCCAAGAAACACCACTTAAGATATCGACCCATTGACAAAAATCAAACACCTGACCTCAACGGTTATCTCCCAAGGAGTGTTGAAGGGTTTTGAGTGTTAATTTTAAATAATTTTTTCAAAAAAAATGAAAAATAAGGGTGTTTGGAAACATTTTAAAAAATAAAATGACTTAAGTAAAGATTTTAATATATTAAAATTGAATTTATTTTTTAGAATTATGAGAGAATGAGGTAATTTTTTTTCACAACACATATTTTTTAGTTCATTTTTTTAATTACACATGGATTAATGAAAACATTTGGATAAGGGAAATAAAGAACTTTATTTTACTATTTCCTTTTAAAATTATTCACAAAGAAAAACCCCTGACACAACAATCTTGTTTTCTAGGTTTGGAAATAAATAAAGGAGTAAAGGATATGAATGAATATCGAGATCTCACTATATGAAAGTAAAAGAGGATAATTTTGTTGTCCAATCAAAACAACCAAAGATTACTACTTGGAATCTCAACACAATCAGTATTGAAATGAAAAGTGTTTCACTTGATCATACCAAAACAATACATTCAAAAGATAATCATGATAAGATAAAACTTAAATGAAATGTTTCACACAAAAAGTACACCAAATTAGTAAAACTATAGGTTTTTGATCTCCCTCTCCAAGTTCATGTAGCTCCCTTGAAATGGCCACCCACCGTTTAACTCGCTACGATGACAGAAAACTATAGAACTTCTAGGATGAATATTTTAATCCTTTTTGTCTCTAAAATGGTTCTTATTTTCCCCTAGACTAACTTATAAATGGGTTTCCCAAGGATCTAATTTATAGGCAATGTGGAAGGCGTTTTTGAGCATGTTGAATTTAAAAAACCAACTAGATCATGAATTTAGGATAGCGTACAGTCGTATATCAATTTTTAAAAATATAAAAAGTTTTTAAACACCAATTTAATACCTCTACCAAAAATTTGGCCTCAATTAGATTCATACTGCACAATATATGCTCAAATTACAGAAGTGGATTTGAGAATGTGTATAGTGTAGATTCTCCCCAATTATAGAATATTTTGGGCCTCTAAATGGACAATGCGGGCTCTATGTTATTATATATTATTATATACCTTACATATAACCAAAAAATTTCATCCCAATTAGATGCACATATTATAAAAAACATGTATTTTAGTTCACATGTGTGCTTCGGATCTTGTGCGGTTTAGCATATTTTCAAGAATTTCATCGTGGGACCTCCAAAGCACATCCACAAAAATTGTAATCATTAAAAGAAGTGAAATTGATTTTTTTAATAGTGATAAAAATTAACTGATTATATCTAACATGAAGTGTAATTTGTTATTATATTTGTAATTTACAATACAAAATATGTTTAACATAGTGGTAAAAGGATGAAAATTAATAGTGAATTGCTCCATGATCACAACCACACACCTAAAAAATTTCCCACTAGGGAAAAATAACATTTCATAGAATTATACATGAATATATTACCTAGTTCATTAGGATTTAATATTCATAGTTAATTCATTTCATGATAGCATAGTGAGAAATTCAAGAATCACACCAAATAGTTAGTATTAGTAAACATGGAAATGTGTGTCTTCTAAATTGAATCAAAACAAAAGTTAAAGATATAAATTATAATAGAATTATATATGAATTATAAATTAAGACATATCAATAAATACTTATGTGTGTGCGTGATAACCATTTCCTACTATTATTTAAACTTTCTATGTTGTTAATACTATTTTTTCTTTACAAAATTCTGCTTACACGATTCTTTCCACTGAACCTTCCCTACATCCTTTATAACCAAATTTCAAGAACCGCTAACTTAATAATTCCCAAAATATAATACTAAATCTATTAATGTAATGAACATATTGTTTATAATTTAATTTCTACTTTTTAATGAATAAATTCCTTATTAAGTAATGTCGTTACAGAAAAACATGCACTATTTTAATTATTTTGGGATGTTATAGCCTATATGATTTAAAATACAATTAATAATCATAAATATTGATAATATATCTATTATATAAGGATAATTATGATTATTATATTTTAACGGTTGTGATATAATCCAATAAAAATTAATATAAGAAGCGATGGCCTCGACTAGTAGGATCATACCCTATAAAGCCCATTTATATGAGCTTCAAAGAGAGATGGAATCACTAAGATTTTCCCATGACGAAGAACAATATTATATTAAACAACTAAAACATGATAGAAACCATTTAAGGGTTCATTTATAGAATATTTATATCACAAACCAAACAATTCTCATTGATCCACCGTAAGAAAGTGTACTCATCACACACCTGACTCTTAAGGAACACACTGGTGTAAAATGAGGTTATGTATCTATAACATAGTATTATGAATTTATACTATCTATTTTATAAAATAATTATTATATTTATACATTTTTAATATTACTTAATATATAAAATTATATATGAGTTAATGAAAATTTTATTTTAATACGAAGAAACCAAAATTGTATTTTTCAAAAATATATCGTATTAGTTAAAAAAATATTTTTGATAAATTGAATAATTTTTAAATAAATTATATTTTCATTAAATATTTTTTTTAAAAATATTTATTTAATTATAAATGATAATATAATGTAATTAAGTCCAATTTAATATTTACAAGGGCCATAAAATTTTTTTATCATAAAAACTGATATTTTTCAATAAATGAGGGTTTTTTATTTAAAGAAAAATATTATTATATTTTTATAATTATTTATATAAAATAAATATTTTTTTAAAATAATAAATTAAAATTATCTAATGTTTAATTTTTCATAATTTTTAATGATAGTCTAATTTTTCGGGTAAAAATGAAATACATTAGAAATAAACGGCCTGTATTATGTCATCTTAACATTCCAAAAGTAATGTACTAAATTCGATGAAATTAATACATAAAAAATATATATTTAAAATTTAAATTAATTTGTTTTTAATTTATTTATGTAATTGTATAATCTTTTTATTAATCCTTCAAAACCGATATTATATTTTAGGTTTTTAAAATCAATTATCTTTGAACATGACTCACTTCCACATAACATATGGTATTATTTTAGTTGATTGAGTTCATTATTTTATAAATTATTTAAAACCACTTATAATTTTTAGAAACCAAGGGAAAAAAATAAAATGTTTGTGGTTTTGATTATTTTATTATAAAAATTCCAAAACCAAAGCTTATAAATTAATAAAGAATTTCACTATCTTTTTTCTATAAATACCCACACAACCTCCTAGTCATATTCACGCAAAACTTATTAATCAATAATTTAATCTCCCTATCACTCTTTAAATCCCTAAAATGTATTCCAAAGATCTTAATAACCTCCTCTAAATCTTATAGAAGTGCCCTCCAAAATCAAGGGTTTCTCACATCCACTTCATTAAAGCACTTTCTTTGTAATAATTAATTTTATTTCTAATTTTTCATGTTCGGTTTATGTTTTTACACATCCATTTTATATCCATAATATTTAAAAGTAATGTGAGACCACATTTAACTCTCATTAAACCCTTCTAAAAATCTTTATGTACACCCATTATGCTGCTGAAAGTATCCTTAAATTTTTCATGTAAAATATTTTTATAGTGAATACCGATCCCCATTCCAACTAAAGGTTACTCACCTATATGTAATTATCCTTAATTATTGGGGGATTACATGTATGTAACCTACAATCCTTATGTTTATTAAGAAAATTTATTAAAGTTGTTCTTATGTTTTATAATCTATGTGGCACAAAAATGCATGTACATTATATAAATGTGACAAGTGAGACCATAATTACATATCCCTCAAATTCATTGGGTAATTTTTTTATCTAATTATATACCATATATTATGAATAATATGATGTCATAAGAACTATATTTTATGAAGTATTGGCGATTAGCCTTGAATTATTATTATTATGTCATGTTTTATGTTGTAGTCACATTCCTATGATGCCTTGATGTTATCATATTATATCATTGTTTGATATTTATGTTTTTTATTATCACCCATTTTATGTCACCTTGATGTTGCTCTTGTATATCATGTGTTTAAATTCATCATGTTGTGTTTTTATTTTTATCTTATTTGTATTTATATCTTACCCTTTTCTTATGTACATCCTTATGTTGTCCTATACAATTTTAGAAGGGTGAATGAATTTTAAAAGATTGTGAATGAGTTTTAAATAATGTTATTATATCCAATTAAAAATATAAAATAGGCATATTGATATTATATTATTGTATTAAGTGTATTTTTATGTAATAAATCAGGAATTAAGGATAATAAAAGATATGGGGTTTCATAGTTGGTATTAGAGAAAAGTATTGATATTTTGTGGGATTAAGATTAGAATATTCTTATGAAAGAATTATGGATAAGATTAAACATAGGAAAATTTGCTAAATATATAGAGTAAGTGGTTTCTAAGAAACAAAATCCTTGTCTAGATACTACAGGGTGATGTGGATCTGGTACTGGTGTACCTTGAGGTAATAAATTCAAGAAGGATGTATTGGGTATTAAATTGATTATCACCTGGTGCATGAGAAATAGGCCTTGAAGAAAACGTAGTTTTAGACACCTGGGGGAATGATTTGGTAAATTCACAATCTCTTTATAAACCATTATAAAGGTAATAAAAAATTCCCACAAATTTTTTGCTTGGAAAATTACTATGGATAACTATAATTGGAACCTAAAAATTCATAGGTTAATGAAAAATTTCATTTAAGAATTATCCCTTAAATGTTTATATCTTCTATTTTATATGTTTAATAATTTAATAATTTTCATCCCTAATTTCCTCTTTATTTTATTCAATGGATTGAAATTGTAGGATCAAAGTCAACTACTAGTGTGATGGTCAATGTGATGACCACCCAAATGAGATGCCCAAATTGATGGGAGAAGGAGTCGAGTAATCCATGACAATACCTACTCAATTAACTCAGGTTTTGAGTAGAAACATGAGTCAATTGGAAAATATACACCCCCTAAGAATGAGAAAGTTGTAAGGAAGACATTTTTGTGAAAAAGGCCTTCGACTTTTAGTGGAACTTATGATCCCTTAATCATGAAATAATGGATCAAATCTATTGAAAATACATTCTTCATCCATATATTCTATATAAAAGATATGTTCATGCTATCTATTTATCATATGGAGGGAGAATTTTATAAATGGTTCACATTGATAAAAAATATGAAGCATGAGGATGGGATCAAAGTGACAGAGTGGAAACAATTATGGAAAAAAATCAATAAATATTCTCCTCTCACTAAGTGACTTAAAATAGAGAGGGATATAATTGTACTCAAGATCAAGGAATATAAATGCATCTAGTTGTTCAAGGTGAACTTCATAATACTTGAACAATACTCCTATTCATTTTTCATTAACAAAAAAAATAAATTTTACCATTTTTTAGGGGGATAAAGCCAAACCTATGAAATGTTTTATCGATTCAATACTTTTAAATTTATGAGATATATTTTTAATGTGACCCCATAGTTGAAATTTAGATAAGTGAATCTAAAGGTTCTCACAAGTATAGAGAAAAGAAGCAAAGAATGGGTTTTAATTCTTTTAGAGAATTGGAGAAATATCATGGGGAATGAAATTCCAGTAGGTTATGGGAGCACCAGAAGTACCTGTGGTGGGAGATATATTTAAAATTTATTTTAAATAAGTTTCCCCTAAATAGGTGAGAGGATATTTCATGTTAAATTTTTCATTAATTTGTTTAGATATTGAAGAAATTATATACCTAGGTTTAGTATCTTTCTAAATTGATAATATTGATCTTCCAAAAACCCTTTCAGATTAAATTAATTTTTCCATAAGGATTCAAGTGTATAATCCATCTAGAAGCGATCCACATGTACTTCTATGATCTCCAACAAAGGCCAATTGAGTTCTGGGTGCTAACACAGTGAATCTCTTTTTTTTATTGTTCATCTTGATAGCTCTAAGATACATTGATATTAAATGTGTTCTTATCATTCTTTAGAGTAATGGAGGAGGAAATAAAAGGAGAAGAGATCTGTTATGCGTAACAATTCTCAATTCTCAATTTTTAATTAATTCTACATAATATATAAAATAATCAATTTATAGACCTTGAGATTAGGTTAAAATATTATATAATTTCATTCCATCCCTTAAATAATATAATGATATTTATAAAACCCCATTTGAAAATAATAAAAATAAAAATAATATTATTATTTTATGATGCACGCAAACCTACACAGTGATAAATAATATTTATCAGCTTTTAAATAAATATTTATCAATAGATGATGTCTTGGTACATTTATACTCCTCATAATTTATCTAATACCCATTTATATAATTAATTTAAATATTTCATTAATTAATAAATATTTATGACTGATAAATTGTGAATAAAAGTATTCCTCATTTTTTAGAAATATATTTATTATAATAATTAAATTAAAATAGAATTTAATCAATATCAACAGATACACTTAGTGTGTGACCCCATATAATTTTTTCTCATTGATATTTATAAGAATCACCTAATGTCCAAGATTACTATCTAGAAATTTTTCAAGGAACCCAAGAGAATGAACTTAACATCACAAAGATGAAAACCACATAAAAATTATCATTGTTTAATATAATAAATTGGTCATAATATGTCATCAATAAGGTTATAAAACCATGTCATCAACCAATGTGGTCGATACATATTTCTTTTACAATATGAAATAATAATGTTGATGTACCTTTTACATGGAATTTAAGGTGACATTTCTATTCCAATATAAGGGATACGATATTAGCATTCATAAATATGGAAGGGGTAAATCCTTACTTGACTTATCTTTTAATAACATATCATTCAGATGCACCCAACATACCCTACCTCACTACAAACATATTTAATCATGATTTTCATCATAAAATATAAGTGTGTGAGTCATGACATGAATTGATGATAATATTAAAGTCCATGTACCATTATAAATGCTTGTAGATAGGAATATTCAATGACACCAAAAAAGTAGAATTCCTATTGGTGGTTCTGTTATCATAATCCCCCATATTGGCGATTACCAAGTGTGAACTTAATGAGAAGTAGACTTATCCAATTCTGAGTAATCACACCTAAATTTATACAAACTATTTTTCCCATCATAGTATATTATCCAATCATATAACAATATTTAAGAATATTATCATGAAATCTCAAGGTATCGATCATAGAGGGGAACTTCTACGACCTTATCAATGTGAAAGATACTATTGGACATTATTACATTAAAGTCATAAATAACAATGAAATATATATAATATGTATTTTTAATATAAAAATCATTGAATATATAAGTAATCAAAGTATAAATAATTGGTCTTATGACCCCAAATCCAACAAACTACCACTTGGACAAGAGTCTACAACCTATGAATTTTAGTCTGCTAGACCTCACATGATAATCATTTTTTGTCAAGTCATGGATTTAGTTAAGGGTTCTTCTACATTTTATTCTATAGAAACACTACTCATTTCAACCTCACCTCTCTTAGAAAAATCCCTCAAGATATGATACTTCTAAAGTATGTTCTTTGTACAGTGATGTGGCCATTTCTCCTTAGCAAGAGCCACCATTGTAGTATTTTCATAATAATATTTTATAGGATCATTAATTATAGGTATAAAATAAAGCCCAAGAATGATGTTTCATATTAAAATTTATTATTTAGCTACCTCATAATCTATAATATACTCAGAATCTATTGTAGGATCTACAACCAAAACCTACTTTGAGATCTTCTAGCTCATTAAACCTCCATTAAAAATAAATGTACATCCCATTTGTGATTTTATATCATCATGACCTATTTAGAATATATAATCTACATATACTTTGATGAATAGTTCCTTATCTCCTCTATATACCAATAATTTTCCATAGTATACATCAGATAATTAAATATAATTTTGACTAACATCCAATGGTGGCCACCTGAGTAATACTGATATCTTCAAAACACACTTAATGCTTAGGTGACATATATACTGGTATATAGAATACCATAAACGATTGATCCAATCTTTTAGGTGTATGGAATTATTTTCACTCAATTTCGTTCCACATGTGTATAAGGAAACATTTTCCTAGAAAGACGAATTCCATGTTACATTGGAAACAGTCCCCTCCAAGATTGTTCTATACGGAACGTATTTAGTATCTTTTCAATATATATAATTTTATTTAGGCTGAAAAGTCTCTTAGATTTATCACAATGGATCATGATCCCAATAATATATTCTACCTCATCCAATTCCTTCACAGAGAAGCATTAATTCAACTAGGTCATAACAGACTGTAAGGTATGTATCTTTTTTTGCAGTAAGTAATATATCATCAACATATACTATTAATAACATGACCAAACTCCCAAAAAACCATTTATATACACAAGGATCACATTTATTCTTTGTGAACCTAAATTCTGTTATGGATTCGTCACATCACATTTTCCATGACTTAGATGCTTTCTTTAATCCATCAATGTACTTTTTTTTTTAAATTTTCATATCTTTTTAAAACTATTTATAGTTATAAACCATTCATGTTGTGTTATATAGACATATTTATGAAGGTTAATGTTAATAAAAGATATTTTGATATCCATTTTTCAAATATTAAAGTCATATAAGGTTGTAATGCGGATTAGAATTTTGATGGATTTTATAATTTGAAACTAGTTAAAAGGTTTTATCATAGTAAATTACTTAATGATGTTTAAACCCTTTTACAACTAGTTATTATTTATAGGTAATGACTAGTCCGTTTATTTCTATTTTCTACTTGAATACCTATTTGAAACCAATGGTCATTATATCTACTGGAGCATATTATAAAATCCATACCTGGTTTTGGTTCTTGGAATCTAATTCAGAATTAATGAATTATTTCCACATGAAAACATATTTTCAATTACTAATTAATTTTAGGTTATAAGATCATTATTATCTATTAATAATGAGTAACCATCCTCAGTGACTAGAAAACCATACTATTCTGGTTCTCTAGCCTCTCTTGTACTCATATGATATACTTATGTCTCTCAAAAGGATTATTCTTTCATGAGTTTTTTTAGAATTTTTCCCTTTGATAAATCTAATGTAACCTGTTTATCAAATTCTTCAAATTATATCTTAATCCCACAATATATTTTAGATATGTTATCCCTCTCAAGTAATATAGTGTGACTTTACATTATTACCTTTTTTTGAGGGGTTTTATAGATAATAACCACTTATTTCTTTAGGGTATCCTATAAAGGTACACTTTGTGCATCAGGGTGAAATTTTTCTATCTGAAGAGGCCTTACAAATGCTTTGTAACACCAAATAATTAATTATAAAAAATAGTTTCTTTTTTAGTTCACAATTTTTATTGTATACCATCTACATCCTTATTTGGAACTTGGTTTAGTATTTTTGCTGCTATTTGTAACGTGTATCCCCAAAATGATAATGTAAGACTCAAATGACTCATCATTGATCTTACCTTGTACATCAAGGTGTGGTTTCTTCATTCTATTTCACTATTACACTAATGCGTATAAGGAATATTGAGTTGATATAGAATCCCAAAATCTGGTAAATAACTAATGAATAAATTATTAATTTATTCTACACCACAATTTGAGTGAAGTTTCTTAATCTTATTAACAATATGTATCTCAACTTCATTCTTGTACTCTTCAAATTTATCAAAAGAACCCGACTTATACCTCATCAAGTAGATATAATAGTATCTACTAAAATCACAAGTTAATGTTATGAAGTATGAGTACCAACCCCTTGATTTAATAGGAAATTGTCCATACACATTGGTATGAACTAATTCAATTATCCCTTTATTCCTTTCAGTTATTCAACTAAATGTGGATTTCCTCAATTTTCCTTATAAACATGCATGACATACACCAAGTGGTTTTAGTTAAAAATAATCTAAATATCTATAGTTGTGTAATTGAGTCAAATAATTTTAATTTACAAGACATAGATGATGATTCCAAAGTTGGGTAAAATATGAGTCATGATAAGTAATTTCATTATCAATTTCTATTAGTTGGTTTTCATAATATAACACATAAAGATCATTATTTAAATTCCCATTAACATCAAAATTTGTATATTTATAAAACAAGAAACATTAATTCCCAAACCTGAAAATGAATCCATCTATATATAGTCAGGATACAAAACTAATGTTTTTGGTAAAGGATGGAACATAATAAAAACCTTTTAAAATAAAGATCATACTAATCATCAATATGAGGTGATATCCACTGAAAGTTAAAAAATAATGTTTATCTCTACTATCTTCTCATAGATATACCACCCAAAATAAATCTTTCTAAATATAATATGTTCCTATATCTGGATACATATCTAATCCCCAAAAGCTGTAAATAATACTGAATTTATATAAACAAAAAAATTCACTCAATAATAAATAAACATGAAGAACCCACTTGATTCTTTGGATGGATGTGGTGTTTTATAAAGTGGTCCTTCTTGCCTCATGAGAAACAAACAACATCCTATTCCCTTGATTTACCCTTTATCATGCTCTTATGATAAGGGTGTGAATAATCTTTGGGATTAGAGCTCTTTTCTTTCCATTTCAGTTTTTTCACTATAAGGGATGAAGGCTTTTCACACATCATCTCTTTATCTACTTGGAAAGAAAGAGTAAGTAAGTATGGGATAGAATTATCATTGTTTTTCATATTAAAATTTATGATAAATCATGAGAAGATTCAAGGGAGTGACACAATAATGAGACCAATTCCCAATTCTTTAGGTAGTTTAAACCCCAGAACCTCTAGACACTCAATGTAGACAATGAGATTGACTATGTGAGGCCTAGATAGGGAAACCTCTCTAAGATTTCCCTAAAAAATATCCTTAGAGATCTCAAGTTTTTATTTTTTAGCTCTCTCCTAGTATAAACCAAGGATATTGTTTAGAATTATATAAGAATCCATGTTTTCATGAGACTTCATGTGTTTTTGGATAATATATGATAAAATAAAACATTGAATGTCGTGTACATCATTTATATATTTTTTATAGACAATGAAATCTTCATCACTAGAATCCTTGTTATATGGATACGAAATTAAGGATATTAAAAGGTGATATTTCCATTCATGGAGTTGCATAACTTGAAGGTGTATACACCACTCCTAGAAGTTACTACTAGTATATATATGGTATTTCTCCAATATAGATCATATAGATAGTGTGCATGACAGACTTTTCATTTTCTATAATAAGAGATGTTTATTATTACTTTTTATGGTTATAAATTATGTGATAAATATTAATAATTAATTTTATTAAATCCAACACTATTTTATCAAGTCTCAATAAACCTCATCATTGAACTTAAAATGTCTAGTTTCTAGTAAATTATACTAGTAAGGATCCATATTCCCTTTTACATAACCCCGTTTAGGATTTTTCAATCCATTTGATGGTATTTAGGTATACAGGTCTTTTCCAACTATGGGATGGAAACACCTTGATCTGTTTAGTGGAATCCCCAATCCTACAATCATGACTCATATTTTCTCAACACTTACCTCTATGTTACATAGGGTCTAGTGAGGGATACTTCTCTTTATGTAAGGTGGTTAAGTCAACCCATAACCTTTATAATAACTCCGTCTTAAATGTATGATTCCAAATGAGGTTTGGTTAAACACTCAGTTCTAAGGATTTCATTCCAAATGATGTAGTGGGAGGCCAAGTCGGACTTAATATATATCAGAGGTATTTTAATTTATTAAGAATAAATTTAATCTTTTTTATCCATTACATAACTTATTAATATGAATTGGATTTTACATTATTGATTAACCACGTTGGATAAAACATTTATGTATAGTCCATATATTTATATTCTCTCTTTGCACATTAATTAATTTATTTCTGTGATCTACATCCTGCGTCCTTAAAATAAATAATGCATAGAAATAAATAAAAAAATAAAAAAATAAATGACAATATAATGATTTCATCTAAATGGTTTATTTATTGAGTTGAAAATAAATCAAATTGTAACCTATGGGAATGACTCCTTTTTATAGTATTGTCATGAGTTGAAGTATTTAATATATCCACCTATGTAACACTTGAGTTGATATCACTAGGGTTTTATCTTAAACCACCTTTACGTTCCTTGGGATACTCCATTAATTAAAAGTATTCATAACTCACACATTGGTGAGGGGAACCAAATGATCAGTTTAAGGGTATTATATAAATAACCATGGACATGTAGGGCCTACATAAAAATTGAGGGAGGGATAAATCACAGACCATTACTTTAATTTAATAATTAATTATTTCAAACCTATGCAATAAATTAAATTAAACAAATACCAATACATTCATAGGTCTTTGTCAAGATATGATCGGCCAAACATGTAATGAATATGAAAAAGTAACTAGCTAACATTCATTTCATGACCATCCTTTATTATTACGATAAAATATCTTGTGTTAATTAATTAATTAATCAATTAATTAATTCCCATTCATTTTAATGACAATCTGAATTCATTTGGAGATAGCCATCTTTAATGGAATTCATGAAAAACAAATGACAGAACCAATAATTATAGATTTATTATAATAAATTATTTGAGAATTTAAAATTATTTAAAACCTTTATTAAACTACTAAACACAAAAGGCGACAATAAATAAAATAAGGTTTTAATACTATAATTTTCAATTTAATTTAATTTAATTATTCCATTAATCCTGAGACTACAAGAAATGTACTATCTAGCTACACATGGTGTATCATGGATACCATGTATCTAGGGTACATGCTGGGGTCTATGATATGTACCTCATTCAGAATACATGACATGTATTTACCATATACACACCATGTGTTCTTCTTTCCATGTTCCCGGGATAAATTCTTGGGTTTTCAGTGTGCATCTTGGTGGATTAAACGATATATACATGGAAACTTCATATTGTTTGGTCTGAATTCTTTTTTCCCATGAACTTGTTGAAGACACAACGTGTTCTTGGATGAGAGACTACACAACAAGTATAGTCTAGATACATGCCTTGTATCATTTATACTTCATTTCCTATTTTATAACCCAATGGTTTGGAATGTTTTTAATATGTGATAAATGATAAAACACATGCTGTATACACCACATACATGTCGTGTATATCATTAATGATCCATCATTTCAGTCTCACATGGTTTGAACATGTATAATGTTCATAAGGATTACATTAATTTTAGTGTTAAACCATGAAGAATACATGAAATGTATACTAGCTACATGTTATAGGGTCTGGTGTCCCCTAGTGATCCCTAGTCATTGACTCCCTATCAATGTATCATGATATGATCTTTACAATGAGGTATAGTTCGATCTAGTGTGTTTCTCAAATGAACCCTCTCAGTATCCTTCATGCTTCTTCCTGGATAGACCTGATGAGCATGACCTATGGGATGAGTGTCTTCAGTGAAATCATATCTCATGGAGTGTGTTCTTCTAGATTTTTTTTATGGAACCTTAAAGAATAAATACTAGGTTGGCAATACGGTTGTGAACATACAATGATTTTGTGTGTCTACTATGAGTATATCTGGATGTCTTATTATATGTCTCATATTATGACTGATATATCCTGTGATGAGATTAAAAATCTTAATGCTTTATGCTTTGTGATTTATGGGTGTCCTACTGGCTATGGTAATACTCACCCATATATGGGTTCTGCAGAAACATGTCTTGTCTTAGGTAGGAAACATATATCATTACAGAGTCCTTGGAGGACTAGGAGAAGGTGAAGCCTAGTTTGTTATAGAAATACATAGGTGTATACTAGTGTTTCATTTGGCAGAAGTCCCATCCTTCAAAGAAGTTTAGACTGTATTTCCAGTTTTGAGTGGGCTTATATTTTTCCTATTTTTGTTCTTTCGAGGAATTTATATCATAATCTAATTGTGGGATAATATAACTATGCATGCACTTTTATCATTTGTTTTACATTTAAACATTGTATGGTCTTGGAGATGTGTGTGTGTTTATATAGATACTTTAGGGAAATGTCTTTCATGTGTTTGATATGGATTACAAAATCTAGTCGCCAGCCCCTGGCCTATGGGAGTAGTTCAAGTACAACGCACTTGGGTACACGATGTGTACTCTGACTACACATCACGTAGTCCCATTTTATCTATACATATTCATATCCACTTCCTAATGGAATCTATAGTTGTTATTTATATATTCTCAGACCTTTAATAAAATGATACACTAAACAAACATGATTAATATGTCAATAGCATATTAATGTAAATCGTATTAAATAAAAAATAGTATAAAATTAAAATCTAACCAATAATTACCATAAATAAATAATAAAATAAATAATTATAAATTTGGAATGAGACCTCTTTGATACCAATTGTAGGTTCCTAGTGTAGCAGAAGCATCGATGGTGGGAAATATATATTAAATCTATTTTAAAAAAATGTCCTTAAACCACATTATAAGACCTTTCATGTTAAATTTATATTTAATTTATTCAGATATAGAAGAAATGATATACCTAGGATTAATATCCTTCTTCATTGATGATATTGATCTTTCGAAAACCCTTTTAAATTACCTTGATTGTGCTATAAGGGTTCAAGTGTGGAATCCATCTAGAAGTGAACCACATGTGATCCTTTGATCTCTAAGAAACACCAATTGATTTTCAGATGCTAGCACGACAAATCAATTATCTTACATTGTCCATCCTGATCTCTCTAAGATCCTTTAGACTTGAAAGTGTACTTCTTATTCTTGAGAGGAATAGAGGAGGAAAATTCAAGAGGGAGAAGTTCATTATGGGAAATGACTCTCAATTATGAATTTTCAATTAATTTTATACGATAGACATAACCATCTTTTTATAGTTCTTAGGTTTAGGTTAAATATTATTTAATTTGAAGATGAAGATTAAATAATATAATAATATTTATTAAACTCCATTCCAAAATAATAATAATAATAATAATAATATTTTATGGAATGTGCCAGCTTGCACAATGATAAATAATATTTACTAGTTTGTAAATAAATATTAATCAATGGACATGGTCTTAGTCCATTTATCCTACTCAACATTTATTGAATACTCGAATAAAAGATTAATTTTAATTTTTCACTCATCAGTTAATATTTATTATTGATAAAACATGAATCAAATTAATCCTTGGTCTAAAAAATAATATTAATTATATTAATTAAATTGAAGTATAATTTAATTGAGATCAATAGAAACACTTTGTGGCTAACCAAATAGTATTTTTTCTCATTAGTATTAGGTAGGATTGCCTAAATTCCAATATTATTATCTAGAAATGGGTCACAAACCCCTAGAGAAAAAAATTAACGTTGCAATGAAAAAACAACATACAAATGCTCACTGTGTAATATAATCCCTCTATTATAATATCTCATTAATTAAATTTCACATTAATGTCATCAACCTATGTGATCAATATTCTGTTCTTTGAATATATTAAATAAACACATCAATAAACCCTGACCATGGAATTTAAGGCATTAGTTCTATTCAAATAAAATGGTTGAGATATTAACTTCCATAAATATGGAAGGTAAAATTGTTCTTTGACTTATATATTAATAACATCTCATTAGTGATGCACCCAAATTACCCTAAATCACCGTGAACATACGACATCATGGTTTTTTTCCAGAAAATATATGTGAAAGAGTCATGAAAACCATTAATGATAATATTAAATTCAATGGACCATTACACACGCTTACAGATAAGAATATCTAATGACACAAAAAAATGGAAAATTCCCACTGACATGTCTATTCTAATAATCTATCATATTGGATATTACCAAGTGTGAACTTCATAATAATAATCCTCATCTACTTATAAGTACTCACATATGGAATTATACATACTATGCGCCCTATCGTACTACTCCATCCAACCATAGAAGTATATTTAATAATATTTTCATGACATTTAAAGGTTTTCATTGTTGCGGGGAACTACTACAACCTTATCAATATGAGAGATAATATTGAACATTATTACATTTTAGTCATGAAAAGCAATTAACAATGTGTAATATGATGTTATTAGTATTAAAATCATATAAAATACATGCAATCAAAGTATAAATAGTTATTCGTAGGACACCAGATCTAAGAATTCAAAAATCCTACATATATAATCTTTGGGAAGAAGTATCTTGAAAATTAATTGAATGAGACAAGGAAATGATTTGGGCATTGGAAGGAAGGTCACTTAACTATAAAATTCTGATAGGAAAATACCACCATTGTGATGGAAGAAAGGAATTATTTGGTCAAACCTCAGCCTTCTATCTTAGGTTTAAACTATAATGATAAAGTGAACTATGGAAATCAATGGAATATGCTGGTGGTTATTGATGATACCTGATTAAAACAACATCAAAGTCCTAGAGAGTAACAAATAGTTCATTCCATAACAACTGTTAAAGTGGATCCTGAAAATGAAGCAGTGATTTGTATACTAGTTATTAATTCAAGGATATAGGAATTACTATTTGATTTTGGTTCTACTTTCATATGATGAATGTTTAGTGGAAATTTTCCAACACCAACGCAAAACATGAAAGTCAAGTTGTTGATGAATTTAAAAAACAGGGGCATAATTGAATCCCAAGATTAAAACCCATCCCCTATAAAAATTTGTGTTTGAATTTCTTATAGAACATTGTGATCCTACCTTAAACATAATTTGATGATATTTTTAGAATGTATTGGTTTTATTTTTATAGAGCTAAAATAAATTAACGATGGAATAAATCAACCTTTGTATCATAAATCACCTTTCGATTCTATAAAATTATAATGAGAAGGATAAATCTCATTTTTAACCATTATCTTAAGAATTGATATTATTACCTTATGAGAAAGTATATCTAACTGAAATTATTGAGACTAAGGAAAAAGGATCCTTGATAACATGCCCATTTTAAGGAAATTCACTGATGTGTTTCCCAAAGAATTGTATATTATTCCTCCCAACCAAGTTATTGAGTTCTCTTTTGAACTTATACCTAGATAATTGATAATATCTGAGACTCCATATAAGATGGTCACTATTGAACTTGAATACCTGAAGAAGAAACTATAGTAGAATATGGATAATGAGTTTATACACTCAAGTGTTTCACCGTGGGGTGCACCAGTCCTTTTCATCAAGAATAAGTATGGCTTAATGTGCCTTTGTATTGATTATTGTGATATTAATAAGATCATAATAGAGAAAAAGTATCATATTCTATAGATTGATGACTTGTTTGATTAACTATGTTTAGATCATAAGTTCTCCAAGGTGGATCTTCAGTCAAGTATTTATCAAGTAATGTAAATGGAGGATATACCCAAGAATAATTTTCATATAAGGTACTAGAACTACAAGTTCATAATTATTCCATTTAGACTCACTAATTATATTAATATATATTCATGGTCTAAATGAATATAGTCTTTAGGGATTAACTCAAAAAAATTGGTAGTCTTTATAGATGATATTCTTATCTATTGCAAAAGCAAGGAGGAAAATGTGGATTATTTTAATGTTTCACTAAAGACCTTATGAAAGGAAAATTTATATGCGGAGTATAATAAGTAAAATTCTTCTATGAAGTAAGTAATATTCATGGGGAATTTTATCACCAGTAAATGAATATATGTGTAACCTTTTAAAAATAGAGGCTAATTAAGGATACACCATAAAAAATATGTGAATGATATCTATAGTTTCTTTGGATTAGCTGGGTACTATTATATATTTATATTAAACTTATCCTGATTTTTAGGCCCACTAACCATGATAACTTAGAATTGATTGAAATTTTTCTGGGATGATTAATTTAAGGATATATTTAAAGAGTTAAGGAAGAGGAAAATCACTTCACTTGGGCTCACATTAACCAATAGTAGGGAAGGATTTTTGAACTACAATGATGAGTCCAAAAGGGATTAAGTTTTCTAATCATTAAATATTAATAAGTGATAGCCTGTGTCTAACATCAATTAAAGTTCCATGAGCAGATCTACCCAATTCATGATCTACAATTTGATAAAGTGATCTTCACATTAAAGATTTGGTAAAATTATTTATATGTTTAAAAGTGAGACATATATATGAATCATACAATTATCATCTATATATTCACAAAAAATAAACTTAATATGTAACACGTGGATATTTATGTTTTTTAAATAAATTTGATTTCTTTGATAGCTTTTATTATACAGAACACTGAGTTTTAACTAAATGTAATATAATATTATATTATAACCCATCTATTAAATTAGTGGGTATGAATAATTATAAGTAAATTAAACAAACATAAGGAATTAATTTTAATATAATAAATTAATTGGTTATCAATTTATTAGAAATGACAATAAAAATAATTTTAAAGAAAATGAAATGTGTTTTTTGAAAAACTGCTTTTATGTGCGCAATGTGTTTTTATGATAATAAATTAAATTAATCAATATTGGTGGATGATTTTTAAAAAATTTATATATTATGTATTCAATAAATTTTTTTATCATCCATATAATATTTTTTCTAGGAATTGGATAAGAATAAATTCTATTTTACGTTTAAAAACTGTATTGTTCAAAAACTATTTTTGTCACATTTTACACACTTATTTTAAAATAAAATTTTACAACATTTAGAAAATTTATTTTAAAGAGTGAAATGAAATTTTTAAATAACTGTTACAATATTATCTTAGATTCCATTTTTTATAATTTTAAAAATGATTAAATTTTTAATAAATAGTGAAAAATATTATTTTTTTAAATTTTCTTTTTGTTTAAATAATTTTCAAAGTTTAATTTTTTTTAAAATGGTTCAAAATCCAAATTAGTATAATTATTTTATTATTAACCCAATTTAGATCATTTTAATTAATTTCATCCTAAATTTAGCTATAATAACTATATATTCTTAAGAAATATTTTTCTTTGGAAACCCGCTCTTTCTTAATGTTTACAGGCATAATTTTAAATTAAATTCTTCCACTTATAAAAATTGAATTTTATTAAATGAATTTTATATTTATAATAGTAATAATTAATATTTTTTAATATTTAAAACATATATTTTTTTATAATGAATAGTAAAAATATTTAAAATTAATTACGACGATTAAGGTTAAAATGGGGTTTTGTGTGTTACATGATATTACGTTAAAATTGATTTTCCATGCATATATTATTTTTTTGATAAATTTTATTTAATATTTATAATAATTGGGTAAAAATTATATATTAGGGGTAATTTTTTTTTTTAGTATTAAATGATAAATTTCTTATGTAAAAAAACTAGTTACTGTGGTGTATAATAAAATGGTAAAATTAAGAAAACTTTGATGTTAAGGGAATAAATTTTTTGATAATTTATCTTTTTTAGTGGTGGTGGTGTTTCTTAGACATATATTCAATACAATCCATTATTTATCAATTTTTTAGGAACATGGATTGAGAGTGACTTCCCATTATTGAATAGTTTTGGGTATTTACAAAAATTAAACTCTTTCTCACTTCTAAAAGGCAACCTCCTCTCCTATTTTATTACCTCTTATAAATTCATTTGGTTCAACCAATACCTAACCAAATACATTATTTACTTCCCTTAAAATCTCATATAGGCCTTGGTTTGGGTATAAAACTCTCTTATAAAGGATTTTGGTGAAAACCGAAAGTGGTTGTCCAAATAAGAGGTATCATTCTTAACCATGAATATTTGTTTTATTTTTTCTTAAACCACCATCAATTATTCTTAAACTATAATAAAATAATAACACCAATATCTCCCATATACTAAGATATTATTATGTTAATTTGATAACCTATACCAATCTTATCTTCCATCAAATTATAAATGAAATTGTAGATCATGTGTATGGAGGACTACCATCTCACGAACCAATGTAATTTGTTTTCCATCACCACCTCCCATAGATAAATATAATTATTTATTTAATTATATATAAATATATATATTATATTTATGACATAATTATACTTATAAAATTATAATATCACAACTATAAAATGTTATTTTTTTAGAAAATTTTTTTACAAATGAATTTATTTTTTTCAATATTTTGTGTCAAATGTAAGCCTTTGTTTAGATAGCGTTACATGAAACACTAAGTTTAAATGAAATGTGAAAAATTATTAAAATATTATTATTTAATATGATAGTTATCACCTAGCCATTGGAATGGAAGGTAGGAATATGATTAAATTAATTATGAAAATATATGGTTTACACATCTATATAAAATTAATCCTTTGGTGAAAAATTAATTAAAATTGAAAATAAAACTATTTTAAAATAAAGGAAATCTTTTTTTTTGAAAAACTACTTTTATGAAAACAAACATGTTTTACATCAACAAATTTTAATTAAAAATTGTGAACTATTTCAAATAAATTTATATAATATATATTTAATAATGTTTTTAACATTCATCTTATGTGTTTTCCATATAATAGATAAGAATAAATCCAATTTCATGCTTAAAAACTGTATTATTCTCGAAAGTAGTTTTGTCACATTTTTTCACACTTATTTTAAAACTAAACTTGAAACTTTCATAAAATTTATTTTAAAAAATAAAGTCCATTTTTTAAATAAACATTTAAAAATTATCAAGGTATTATGTTTTTATAATCTTTTTGATGAATATTAAAAAATATTGAATTGTAATTATAAATTTACTTTTCATTTAAAGTATTTAAAAATTTAAATTATATTTTAAATTGGTTTAAAATAAAATTTAGTTCAATATATATATATATATATATTAATTCAATTTATGTTATTGTATTTAATTTCATATATGAATTGGATATAAAAACCTTTTAAACTTCTAAACATTTTCTTATTGGAACCCTACATTCTCATCGCATTTATGGAATTAATTTTAAACTATTTTTTTCTACTTCTGTGAATTGAATTTTGAAAAATGGATTAAATATTTTTAATTTTGAAAATATATATTATCTAATGAGGTTAACATAATTTTTTAACAAAACTAATAGTGATAACAGTAAAAATTAATTACCACGGTTAAGGTAAAAATGGGTTTATCAGGGTTAAACTAAGAAGCTAATGGTTAAAATGACTATAACATGCGTAAAATTCCTATTTTCTTGAAATATTTCCATTTTATCCTTAAAAATATCAAATATAGGGTAATTTGGAATCTTTTATCATGTTAATGACTATTATTTTGGATTCTTTTGGGAAATTTCCACATGGATTCCAAGTGGGTTCCTTTCCTCCACTTATAAAAGGCCACCACTACCGTTCAATTATTCAAACCTTCAATCCATTTTGGTTCAGAAAATACATTCCCAAATAACATCCCAAATTCCCTCCTATAATCCTAGAATTCATATTTTGGTCATAAGGACAACCTGGGAAGGATTTTGGTGCAAACTTAAGGTAGTTAGATGAATAAGAGGTAACGTTCTTCATCGAGTGTTTTTATCTTATTTCTTCATCCACCTCATTAAATTATTATTAAAACATGGTGATATAATAAAATAAGTATATTATATAGTAAAATATGTTTTCATGTTTAGTTAATGACTTAAAACCATATCCACTTCTATCAAATGGGTTTTAAAATCATTATTCATGTGTATGGAGAACTGCTGCCTCACGAACTGATGTCATTCATTTTTTCATTACCACCTTTCACGATTTGGTATTATGATGGATATAATATATATATATGATATTTATAACATAATTATATATATATAGTAATTATATATTATATACTATTTTTTACTTTCCATTCCATATGGATATCATAATGTTGCTCGTTTGTACGGTAGACCATCGTCTCGTGAAGTGATGTGATTCATTTTTCACTAACAACTTACATGGAAGATAATAAGGAAAAATATATATTATATAAATTAAATAATTATTATACTAATGAAATATTTTTCATTCTAAAAAGATAATATAATATTTTCTTTATGACCATTTCAATCACTAAAATATGATAATGTTGTTCGTGTACGTGTGGACTACCGCCTTCACGAAGCGATGCGACTCAATTTTCACCACCACATCACTTGGATGATATGTATAAGTATATTTAAATAAATAATATAGTAATTATGATATTATTATAATTATTTAAGTATAATAAATTACTTACCTTCTTTCTAAAATGATCTTTGAAAAATGGTAAATTTACTCATGCATACGTACAACCGACTATCTTCAGTATCGTAACACACTTCATTTCTCAAAACCAGGAATAATGGTTGGTATTAAAATTTTAATTAATTTATAAATATGATATTTTCATGAATATTATTCTTTAGATAATGTAACCTTTTTCAAATTAAGAGGAGTTAAAATAAAAAATCAAAACATATACGAAGAACAATGCGGTTATTACCCGAAATGCGACTTTAACGTGGAATTTTTTATAAAGGGGTAATAAAAGGACATGAGTAAATCATATATGGTATGAAATATATAAGTATTTTTATATAATATAAGTATAATAAAATTATATTTATTAAAAAATATGTTTTAATGAGTACGAAGGAAGTCAAGACTTATAGTAATGGATTTTCATATCACTTTTTCTTTCTGTGAGACAAATGTCATATATTCTACAAGTTTCATTGATATGGTGGATATACTACCAATTTAAACATTTATAAAATTATTATAATTAGTTTCATGATATTGAATGTTTCATTCTATTTTATTCTTTATTGGGGTTTATTATTCAAAATATTACTAAAGTGGTAAAGAATTTCTGTCTCTGTTTTTACTTTTGTGAGAAACATACCATATTCACCACCTATTTATTTTTTGTGGTGTATATAATTCCAATAAATGTATTTTATGATGATTATATTTATTTATTTTATTTAAATATCCATTTTAGGGTCTCTAATTCATGGGTTTTACTATTCAAAAGTTAACAAATTGGTAAGATATTTTTAGTCTCTCTTTTATTTTGGGGAGACATATGAAAATTCACCAATCATTTATTTTGTGTGGTGTATATACCTCCACTTTCACATGTTATATCAAGAATATAATTATTTTAATGATATTTAATGTTATATTTGATTTAATTATTTCATGGGGATTATGATTCAATGTTATCAAATTGGTAAGGGTTTTATGTTATAATCTCATTGTTTATCAGGATTATTTATGATTAGGTCTCCAATGTTGAAATATTATGATATAACTCTCAATAATTACCATGAATTTCCATAAACTCAAGGTTATTAGTGATATTTTCAATTAATAGTACCATTTTACACTCTATAGTACTTAAAATAATTAGGAATATATTTTTATGAAAAATCATATTTATTTCTCACTTCGGTCAAAAAGATTTTTTATTCTAAAACCATGTTTTATAAAAATGTTTTCAAAAATGTTTTTAATTTTTTCCAAATAATCTGTTAAAGACATTTTTAACAATTTTTTATTTTATTTTATTCTTATTAATGGAATCTTCATTTTGTTTTCCAAAAACTGTTTGTTTTTATTTTACCTAAAATGTGAAAAGAATCATTGTTTTTAACATGCACAACATGAAAAGTATTTCCCAATTTAATGAATGCTGATTTTTTCAAGATTACATTAATAGTGTTAAAATTCCTTATCAAATAAAATATTTTCATTAATAATTTGGTAATTCTATGTTATAAATAAATTATTTCAAAGTGACATAGATTTTGAAATTGTTTTATTTTTTAAAGTGTTTTTAAAAGTGGAAAAGCTATTTTTTAAAAAATATTCTATGTGATATTTCAAAATCATTTTCCATCTAATATGACATCCATTTAAGTGACTTATGTTTTAAATTTAATGATAAAAAACTTATTCTTTATCTAGATGATTAATTTTTATGTTGATTAAACCCATTTATTTTTCATGGGTTATGCTATGATAAATTAATTAAATGTTTATAAAACCCATTATATTAAAACAAATTATGATTTGATGATATAATGAATGTTTTAGGATTTTTTTGAAATTCATATGTATTATTCTCATTATGTGATGGTGGTTATGTTATAACCTATGATGGTGGTTACAGTATAAAAAAATATGGGTGGGAGCTATATCTCTCTATAATTCATTGGGTAACGATTAATGTTATATAAGCTCAAAGGTTACGCAAGAGGTTATCCCAATCCAAAATGTGGGTACATAGGAGGTTATCCGAAGCCCAAAAGAGGGTACATGAGGGGTTATACCAAGCCCAAAAGAGGGTTTAAGGGATTTTATCCCAATCTCAAAGCAGGTAGACAGGTGGTTATCCCTAGCATAACATGTTGTGAATGTCTTGGTGGATACCCTAGACAAAAGATTTTGTATTCTTATGTATATGCCACAAATCTATTTCTTATACCAATTTTATGGAATCATAGCTCATGTTCTTTAATTATCATATGATTCATGTCTTATGAGATCCTAATATTTATCACATGAGTTAAGATTTTCATCATTGATATACATGCTATATTTTTCAAAAGTTATGCACATGTTCTCATACCCTTGCATTTAGGTTATGCTTACGTATCACTATTTTTTACCATTAATGAGCATCTAAACTCACCCTTTCTTATGCTTTCATTCCTCAGGTTATAAAGAAAGGTTTTTAGTTGGGTATGTCTGTAAAGAGTACTAAATAGGGAGATATTTTTCAGTAACATTGAAGATCATTAACCAAATTTGAATATTTTGTACCTTGTATTCAAATTCACTAAATTATTATGGTCCTTAGAAGTGTGTTTGTGTAATTTATTTAGTATTAATCTAAAAAAAACTAATATCCATGTATAAAAATCCTAGTTCAATATAGTTTGTATTAGATAAAAAGGAAGTAATATGATCCTTGGTAACTCTCATATGTAATTATTGGATGAATCATGAATCTATACCTAAGGGATTCATGAGGAAAGGAATACCACTAGGGATGGTGGTGTGTCTCACTTCGGAGGTTTATCCACCCATAGAGTTCTATGATAGGTATCAATTATAGACCACTAGAAATAATTCTAGAAAGTAATAATTGGTATCAGTGGAAAGGTTTATTTATATGTTAGAAATTGGGATGAGAAAACTTTTGTGAGATACCATGGGATATTTCTAAGGATATTTCTAGGGATATTTATTAGGATAAGCCTAAGGATGAGTCAAAATATAAAATAATTTCCTCGAATTTTGGTAAAGAATATAGAAAGGTGTTTCCAAGAAAGTAATCATTGTATGGATACTAATAGTGGAATTTTCTCTGGAATAGTGGTACCTAGGGGTAATAACTCTAAAATGGTGCATTGAGCTAGATTGGATCATCACTTGGTGCATTAAAATGGTCCTTGTTACAAAATTGTCTTGACACTTATGGCATATGTTATTTTTAAATTAAAAAACTAATTACAAACCATCATGAAAGATGTAAATAGACTATGATTCTGGATGACCTAGGTTAAATGTGTGTATAATGATTAAATTGAGGTTGATGAATTTTAATACATTATTTATAATTCGTATTTTTGGAAATAGGTATTAGGGAATAAGATGGTAAAAAATAGTTAATGTTTTCATAAGTAATTGGGATGATTGATGTTTTTATGTAATATATTTAAATAATTTTTTTATATGAATCATGAGATATATAATAATTATTCAGTATAAGTTTTTCATTAAGTATTTAAAAAAATATAATGAGTGGAACTGATATCCTTTCAAGGTGATTTGATGGAAAGGTTATATTATTTTTATGGGAAGACAACCCTTAACATTCTTCTTAAATTGAGAAAATTGTGTTTAGTTTTGATAAAGATATAATTGATTAGAATAAATTAATTTGGATTTTACTTTTTATCATTTAATTTTTTTTATTTGTGGATAAAGTGGTTTATGTTATTAGTTTTGAAAATTACAACATTTCAAGATTTAAGGAATATATCCAATAATCTATGTTTTATTTATTTAATAAATAAATATGTGTTATTTCAATAAGTTTTTAAGGTCATTTAGGTTATTAACATGTTTTAAGAGAATACATGATGAAGGTATTCACATGTTTGGTATGTGATAGTTAAGAGCTACATTATGTTGTCTTGGGGAATAATGTTAAGTCAAATTTGAGAAATTTAGTGAACTTCTCTATAAATTTTGAATTTTGAAAGGGCTATAAGTATAACTATTCATGGAATGGTTTTATATGAACATTGGATGATGTTTTATAGATTAATATATTAATTCACCATATGAATATTTATCCAAATTGAATAATCAGTGTTTACTTTTTTTATAGAGTGAAAATGAATCAATTACCATTAAATTATGAATCTTGTGATTATTCAGGCATAAAAAAAATCATCTTTATTCATTGGAGTAAGAGATAAAGTGGAAATTGAACAAAGAGAAACCAAAGGATGAAATTTTGATTATAATAAAATGGAATGCTAATCCCTAGGTATATCGTTACCTTTGAACTTCTTGATCTCATTGATATGGTAGCCTATCGATTGGCGCTTCTATTGAAAATATTTGATGTTAAAGATGTGTTACATGTATCTCTCCTAAGGAAGTACATACCTATTAAATCACATTTACTGAACTCAGAGTTCATACCACTGGATAATGAAATTATTTATGTGGAAAAATCAGTAGAGATCCTAGATTGAATACGGACTATTCTATGATACAAAACCACTTACCTGGTCAATATTTTGTAAAAAAACCCCAACTTGAGGAAGATACATGGGAATCCGAGGATATAATGAGGAAAACGAATCCTCAGTTATTGGTACCAAAGTGATTAATTTTGAGGGAGAAATTCATTTTAAGTGGGGTCGAATGAAATAGCCAGAGATTTTTTGAAATATTTTTTCCAAATGAATTTATTCTTTTCTATATTTTTCATTACATGTAAAACTATGTTTAGCTTATATCACATGCAACATTGAGTTTAAATGAAATGTGATGTATTATTAATATATTGTTATTTAATATGATAGTTATCACCTAATCATTAGAATGGAGGGTATGAATAGGATTAACTAAATTATAAAAATAAATGGTTTATATATGTATATAAAAGGAATTATTTTGTGTACAATCAATTAAAAATGAAAATTATAACTATTTGGAAATAAATAAAATCTTTTTCTGGAAAACTATTTTTATGAAAAAATACATTTTACCTCAATAAATTAAATAAATCACTTTTGGTAAATTATTTTAATTAAAATTATATATCATATATTCAATAAATTTTTTAACATTAATCTTAATTTTTCTCTTTCCAAGATATAAGAATAAATCAAATTTTATGCTTAAAAACTGTATTTTTCTAAAAAGATGTTTTGTCACCTTTTTGATGAACTTATTTTAAAAATATTTTTTTAAGCATTTAAAAAATTTATTTTAAAAAATAAATTTAATTATATAAATAATAATGTCAAAATTATATTATGGAGATTTTTTTAGAAAAGATTAATTTTTTGACGACTAGTGAAAAATATAGAATTTCTATTGAAAACATCCTTTTCGTTTAAAATATTCATAAATTTAAATTATATTTTAAATTATTTTAAATTAAAATTAGATTAATTATATATATTTTAATCTGATTTAGGTAATTTTAATCAATTTCATATTGTATTTGGATATAAAATTTTTGTATACTTTTGAACATTATTCCATAAAACCCCACTTTCTCATTGTGTCTGTGGGATTAATTTTAATTTAAAAATTTAAAACTATAGGAATTTAATTTGGGAAAATGGATTTAGTATTTAGAATCATAATAATTTACATTATCTAAAAAGTCCAACTTAATTTTCACCAAAATTAATTGCGAAATATGTAACGCCCCGACCCTAGTTACCCAGAGTCGGTGCATTATTACGTAACGTTGACATGATCAAAAAAGATAAAGTCTTGAAAGGCCGATTAGTTTAGTAGACTTGGAAACACTAGATACACTCATAAATGTTACATTACATAATAATGTGAAAAACTACAATAACATGGTCTCCATAGTCCACAATCATATCCCCTTCAGACTATCCCTGCCGGTCAGTCAGAAAATATTTCTTCACATCCTGGGAAAAATAAAACGTAGAAAGGGGTGAGCTCAAATGCTCAATAAGGATAACAATATAGTGGAAAATTTCATAAATAAACATAAACATTTAAGGTAATTTATAACTAAAACAAAATCCATTTAAACTTGAACTTCAGTATAATATGGAAAAAATAAAATGAAATAATGCCATTTACTTATTCACATAGATATTATACTAGTTGAATAATCACATGAAATATCAATAACCACTTTCATAATGATGGAATGCATAATTCCAGATAATCATAACCACATAGTCAAGGCCTTATGCCAAGACTTCAAGTAATATTTTGTCAAGGTCTTGTTCCAAGAAACTAGTTTGTCTCATGAGACCTATCGATGCATCGAGGAGCTATAGCGGGCTTCACCCGTCACTTATTAAGTCCAATTCATTCCTTATATTAAAAGGTTTAAACATATCATAAACTATAACATAATCGTATCACATAAAACATGCATAAAGGAAACATAACATTTCCACATTTCAATCAAAAGATATCAATACAACACATTGATATAATAAAAACATTATCAAAACCATTTTCAATAACAAAATAAAAGAAAAGTAAAACATGGTATTTATTTTTCATTTAAAAAAAAGTTATGGCTTATAGAGGAAGCTAATACTCAAATAATGGTCATGGTGGCAGAGAAGTCATTGTCGCCGCATACATAAGACAAAAATAACTTTTGTCATTTAGTAAAAACGCTTCATATAAAAATATTCCTTTTGAATAAATGTAAAATTCAAAGGGGTTTATACATCATATAAATGAAATTTGTGTATAAAAAAAATATTCTTCAATGAAAGGAGATTGAGACGAAGTCCCTCACCTCGTGTCCGACTTGACTCAATCGTTCTTTAACCTCCTGAATAATAAACTAGAGTTAATTTATACATGCTTAATAACCTTTTTCAAGTTCATTATTCCTTTTATATCACTTATTACCATGTTATGAACATTATGTAATTATTTAAGTTAATAACGGTCGTTTTGTCAATCTTTGGTACTTGAGTCAAAAATAAACTTCTTATAATTACAAGTTGTTCATGTGGTAAAATATAAATTATATCAAGAATTATATTCATGATGTAGATATCATATATATCATACATATCCAGTATATACATTCATTTATAATATTACATAACATTTAGAGGTAAGAAATGAAATGCACCGTTCATGGAGACGGTAAGCCGTACGTACGCATGAACGATACTTTCATTTCTATTTCATATTTAATGGAATGAAATCATAATGATATAAAGTTATATTATAATTACAGTATAATTTCATATATAATATCATTTAATCCACCCTTTATACATCCCACACATGGCATTAATGATTCAAATCAATTTGAGGGGGCGGTAGTCCACACTTCCTAAAAGGAAATTATCGTGTTTACCCATAATAGAAATCATAAAGGTATTCAATAAATGAAAAATAAAGAAGAATAAGGAAAAAATAAACAAAATATATATCATATATAAATATATTGACATCTTAATGTCCACCATGAAACGTGTTAAATGAAGATTGAACAATCATCGTTTCGTGAGGCAGTAATTCGCCACCCACAGAAATAGTATGTTCTTTAACCCTTAGACGAAGGTGTGTGTAAGTGTAAATCAAATCATTCTCATAAAAACATCCTAGTATATTTAATATATTGGTGTTGTTACAAAATAAATTAATAAAAATAGTTTAACGGGTTGGATAAGAAAAATAAAACAAAATAACATAAGAGAAGACATTACCATAAAATCGGGTAACTATTTTTGATTTGAGCCAAAGGCTTCCTTGGGAAGACTTCTGCCCAAATTTAGGCTTATAGGAGTAATAGAGGGAAGTATAGAGTGTATTTGGGTAGAGTATGGCCGATCCAAATGGCTTTGAAGGTGTGAATAAGGTGGTAGAGGTGGGGGCCTTTTATAAGAGGAGAGGAGGGACACTCTTGGAAAGTCATGAAATGTTACATTATTATGAAATGATTTTCGGATTTTAACCATCCCAAAATGATATATTTCGAGGATATGGTGATAAGGGTTTAATATATACCCATACAATAGGTTTTAGACAAGTTTAAGTTTTAGATTTTACCTTACCTTTTCATTTTATTTAAATTGTTCATTAATGAGGTAATAGCTGCATCATCATGGTGTCATAAATAAATTTATTTATTTAATGTCTAAAAATTATAAAAAAATTACCATGATGTAGGAAATATATTTATATTTCCAATAAATATTTATAGTCTAATGGTTAACTTATATAACCCCATGTAATAATTGTTCTAGTAAAATAACACATGTTTGTGACAATTTTATTTTTACTTTAAATAAAAAGTTATTCATGTCATTTTCTTACCCAAGTGGATCCATGGGGTCCAAAAGTTAACCAATGGATTTTATTGGTCGGCCATGACTCATCCAATAAGGTTAGGACAAGGGTAAAGGTAATTTTATATTATTATAACATTATATTTACCTTAAATTACACTAGTTACCTTTAATCGCGATTAATAAAACTTAAAAGTTACTATTCACCAAAAATTATTTTCATCTCATTAAACCACATTTTACTCACTAATAATGACCATGTATGTCGGATTTTTGAAATTAAATTCACATAAGTGGTAAAGTTTCATTTAAACAAAAAATTAGTTTTTTAATTACCACTTAGTGGTTTCACTATTCATCAAAAATTGAAGTTTCTCAGAACAATACCAAATATTCACCCTAAGCTATAATTGATATTCAGAATTAGAAAATGATGTCTATTTTAAAAAATTCCAAAAATATAAGTTTTATTAATTAATATTATAATTAATTCCCATTGTCAAACAAATAGCGTGTTTTTAAGAAGTATTATCAATCAAAAGATTGACAATTGTTTATGTCCAATTTCAAAGTGAAATTAATTCTAATGACCACAATTGGATAAAATGGTAAAATTATATTCTAATTATACATTAAAACCAATAAATTGTATAATTTATCACTATAAATTATTTTGATTAAAAATGTTGTTTTTAAGTATTTTTCACTATTCATCAAAAATTGGAAGTTCTCAGAAAAATACCAAAAATTCAACATAGGCTAATTTCAATATTACGAATCCAAAAAATGAAGTCCATTCTGAAATATAAAATTTATATAATTTCAAAAAGTGGGTATTACTATTAATAACAGCTACTTTGATTGGTCGCGGTGTGTTAGAACTCGAGGTTGCGTACAACAGACACAGCTCTATTATTCAAAGAGAAGTATACCATTGAAGCTTGGGGTGTTACAAAATAGTAAAAATTAATTACCACGACCAAGGTAAAAATGGGTTTATTGGGGGTTTAAAATAAAAAGATTATGGTTAAAATGACTATATAACTTTTCAAATTCATTTTATCTGGACATATTTACATATTAAAGTTCCCAAATTAGAATATAGGGCCATTTTGAATAATTTTCCATGTGAATGAATTTAATATTTTGGATTATTTTGGGATGTTTCAAAGTAGTTTATAAGTGGGTTCCTTTCCCCAACATATAAATGGCCACCACCACCCTTTACTTATTCACACATTCAATGTCTTTTGTTTCGACCAAGAAAAGAAAAATTGACATTCCAAATTTTCTCATCCCATACTATATTCCATATTTTTGGTACAATGACAACCAATTAATGTCTTGGTGAAAACCTAAGGAGGTTACTCGAAGAAGAGGTACTGTTCCTCATCAAGAATTTTATTATTTCATCCTACACCTTCATTAATTATTATTAAAATATGATGATTTAATAACATAATTATCTTCCATATACTGACAATTTTTTATTTTAATGAAATTGCCTAAAAACATATAAATTTAAATCAATTGGGTTATGAAATCATAATTTGTGTGTACAATGGACCACTGCCTCATGAACTGATGTCATTCATTTTTCATTTACCACCTATCATGGTTGGGTCTGATTATGTATAAAAAGTATATATATGATATTTATAAAATAAGTATACCTATGTATTCATAATATCATATATACATTTTTTACTTTCCATTTTGTAGTGGATATGATAATGTTGCTCATGTATAGAATAGACCGCTGCCTTGTGAAGCGATGTGATTCATTTTTTTATAATTATTTACATGGAAGAAAATAAGGATAAATATATATTATATAAATGACATAACTAAGATATTAATTATATATTTATCATTTTTTAAATACAAAATATCATTTTATTTCTTACATTTTCACTCACTAAAAAATGATAATATTGTTCGTCTATATGTAGACTACCTCCCACACGAAGCGATGTGACTCTCTTTTGTTACCCCAACACATGGGTGATACATATAAGTATATCTAATAAAATAATATTTTAATTATTATTATACTATTATTATATATATTTAATATATTTCTTACATACTATACATAATGATTTTTGAAAAATGGAAATGTTATTCATGTGTACATATAACGTACTATCTCCATGATAGTAATGTACTTCATTTCCAAAACCATATTTAATTATTGGTATTAAAATTATAATTAATTTATAAATATGATTATTTCATGATTATTATTATGAATATAATAGAGCCATGATCAAATTAATAAGGCCAAAAATAACAAATCAAAATATATACAAAAAACAAAGCGGTTATTACCCAAAACGTGACTTTAACATGGAATTATTAATAAATGGGTTATAAAAAACAAGAGTAAATAATATATGGTATGATATATATAAGTATTGTTATTTTATATTTGTATAATAAACTCATATTTGTTATAAATTATGTTCGAACGAGTATGAATGAAGTCAAGACATACGGTAAGGGATTTTTATCTAACTTTTCTTTTCTGTGAGAAAAATTCCATATTAATAACATGTTTATTTTATGTAGTGTATATAGTTACACTTTAAAATTATATGTCATGAATATCCTCTATTTTAAAATATTCAAAGTTTCATTTGATTTTATGGTTTATTGGGGCTTATTATTTAAAATATTACTAAAGCAATAAGGTATTTTCATCTGAGTTTTTACTTTTATGAGGCACATGCTATATTCACCACCTATTTCCATTATGTGTTGTATACAATGATAATGAATTTTTTTATTATACATAAAATTATGGGTATTTAAAAATACATTTTATCATTTATCCTTCATGAGGTTTACAACTAAAAATTTTACAAACCGATAATGGTTTTTTATATCTCTTTTATTTATGGGAGACATATGCAAATTCACCACTCGTTCCTTTTACGTGGTGTATATACTTACCCATTGAAATTTTATACCATAAATGTACTTATTTTCATTATATTTCAAGTTTAATTTTATGTAATTCTTCCATGGGTATTATGATTCTAATTTTCTAAAGTGGTAAGGGTTTTATGTTATAATCTCATTATTTATCATGATTTTTTATGATTAAGTCTCAAATGTTGAAATATTATGATCTAAATCTAAACAATTTTAATGAATTTTCTTCTAATATGAAAATTAATTATATTCACAAGTAATTTTACCATTTTTAAACTTTTTTACTCAAAATAATCAAGAATATTTTATTAAGAAATAATGTATTTATTTATCTCTTCGGTAGAAAACACTTTTCTTCTAAAACCATGTTTTTTAAAAGTGATTTCAATTTTTTTTAAAAATAAATTATTTATCAAATTAATTTTTAACTATGTTTGAATTTTTTTAATTTTTTTAAAGGAATTTTCATGTATTTTCTTAAATAATTCACCTTTTTATTATACAAAAAATGTGAAAATAATCTTTGTTTTTAAAATGCATACATTGAATAGTTTCACCAATCTCTTGACCACTCAATGCTTTCAAGATTCCATTAATTTTTTAAAAAATTAATATCAAATAAATTTTTTCCTTAATATTTGGGAAATTTATAGATTTTAAATAAATTATTTCAAATAAATAAGGATTTTAAAAATGAATTATTTTTTAAAAAGTGTTTTTCAAAGTGGAAAGTCTATTTTCTTTAAACAATATTCCTACTGATCATTCAAATTAATTTTTCATCTATAATGGAAAAAATTTATGTTACATATTATATAATAGGGATAATATTTAATGATACCATCCTTATTATTTCTCTGTATGGTTAATGTTTATATTGAAAAAACCCATTTATTTTTTAGGGTTTATGATATGATGAATTAATAAGATTTTTATGAAACCCATTTTTATTACAGGGTTTGTGATTTGATTAAATGATGAATGTTTATGATCTTGTGTCACACATATGTATGCTTATCATTATGTGATTGTGGTTACATTATAAACAAGGATGATGGTAATGTTAAAACCAAAGATAGGTGGGAGCTATATCTCACTCGAATACATTGGGTAATGATTAATGTTATATGATATCAAAGGGTACACAAGAGGTCTTCCAAATTTTAAAAGAGGGTACACATGAGGTTATCCCTATCCTATAAGATTGTAGATGAGAGGTTATCTTAACTATGAAATAGGGTACAATAGAGTTTATCCCAATATTGATGTAGGTATACGAGTGAATAGCCCAAGCCTAACTTGTTATGAATGTCCTGGGTTGTTTCATTGACATAATATTTTGTATGATTATGTATATAAAACAAATATATATATTATGTAAATTTTATGTTCTCATCGATCATCTTATTTAATCCCCTTATTATTCATGTGTTATGAACTGTCAATATTTATTCCAAGACTTAAGATTATGATATTTTATATATAAGGTATGGTTTTCAAATGTTATGATCATGTTCCCATTCTCTTATCTTCATGTTATACTCATGTATATCTCTTGTTTACCCTTTATCAGCATCTAATCTCACAGTTTATTATGTTTATTTTCCTTATGTTATTAATAAAGGTTTTAATTAGGATATTCCTATGAATATTACTAATTGGGAAGACCTTTGTCGATGATAATGAAGATCTTTCACCAAAATATCAGATTGTGTACCCAGTATCCAAAAGAACTAAAATATTACAGTAATCATGGTTTTGTTTTTTTAATGTATTAAATATTCATAAAAAAAGATGTAAAATCCATGTATGAAAATCTTGTCTCAATATAAAATCTACCTTCTTACCTTCCAATTTTTTGGAAAATTATGAACTTTCTCATGCATATGTGTGGACTACTTCCCCTATGAAGCGATGTGATACATTTTTCATTTTATTTTGAAATGGATGGTAATAAGGATATATTTAATGAATACATATTATATAAATTATATAAAAATTATTATAGAGGGATAAATTATTATATACATTTCTTTCATTCCAACCATAAAAAAATGGAAACAACATTCATGAAAATATACGGCCTACAATCTCCATAAACAATGTAATTTATTTTTCTATATTTTATTTTATGGATGAATATATATATATAATTATTTTATATTATATTTATATAATTATAAAAATTTTGGATACAATATAACTATAATAAATGTGTAATGACACAAACTACTGAACCAAAACATACATGAAAAAGGTGGCAGTTATTACAGAGAACACTGGTTTTAATAGATAATTGTTAATAAAAATGTTGTAAATGTATATAAATAATTGATATATGTAAAGATATATATTATTATGGTTATGTAATAGATTTATGATAAATCTATTTTTATTATACATGAGGTTTTAATGTGTATGAAGAAAATGGAGACTTGAGGTAAGAGATTTTGGTGTCATTTTTATTTATGTGAGACACATGCCGTATTCAGCACTTTTTTATTTTTTGTGGTGTATATAATGACCATGGATCTATTTTATGATTATAATCATGAAAATTATGGGATATACATATCCATATCAGGTTATTTCTTTCATGGGGATTACGATTCAAAAGTTACCAAAGCATTAATGTTTTATGATAAAATCTCATTGTTTATCAGGATTTTGTTTGATTATGATTCTGATGATGAAATATTATGATATATCTCTCAATGAAATCATGAATTTTTTTATACTATGGTTATTTATAGGTAATAAATGTTTAAATTCCATTTTACTCCCTTTAATACCTAAAGAGACCAAAAAATATTTTTAATAAAAATCAACTATACTTCTATATTCAGTCAAAAAGTAGTTCTCTTCCATGTCCATGTTTTCTAAAATAAAATCATTAATTTTTTTAACACTCTTCAATTATTTATGGAATACATTTTTTCACTTAATTTAATTTTATGATAAATTTTTAAAATAATTTTCTTTTATTTCTCCAAAATATGTACGTTTTGACTTTTTTTACAATAATGTGAAATGAATGTTTTCTTTCAACTAATATGACATGAAAAGAACTTCCATATGTCATTATTAATGGATTATTTGAAGATTAATTTGTATTTTTCCAAGTTTTTTTCAAATAAAAATTATTTTCACAATATTTTGAAAATTTATAGACTTAAAAATGTTATTTTAAAAGTGTAAATGATATTTTTATCATTAATGTTTTAATGATATTTTTAATGAATTTATATTCATCAATTATAAAAACCTTTGGTGTATCATATGTTATTATTGGGATGTGATCCAATGGTACTATACTTATTCATTCTCTAGATGATTTATTATTATGATAATGATAGGTTTATGATACCCATTCATTTTCCTTGGGTTATACTATGATAGATCAATGAAATGTTTATAAGGCCTGATTTTTTTGAATGGGTTATAATATGATAACATGATGAATGTTTAATTATTTTATGTAACACATATGTATGATTTTAGTTTTTTGATTTTTGGTCCTTAAATTATATATCTCTATAATACATATGGTAAAATATTATATCTCATGATATAATTATGGGAAACAAGTTGATGTTCTTGATACATTATGGAAAATAAGTTGATGTTCTTAATCCATTATGGAAAACATGTCGATGTGATTGATATACTAGGGGAAATAGGTGTTGATTCATGATCTATTTTGATTTTATAGTGTTGGTATTTAATATTGAAATATGAAATGGTTTCTATACTTATGATGGTGCCACATTTATATGACATGAACTAATGGTTCATTATTGATTTATGATGATTACTCACTCTTATGATTCATGTATTTTGAAATAATAACGTTTTATGCCATGAATTATGTTTAAGATCCATAATAGATCGAGTATATTTTTCTATATTCCTAATCTCATACCATTATCCATATATTATTCTTTCATATGGTCATCGATTGATATCTATCCTATTTACCCTCAATGAGTATCTTAGATCACCCTTTATTATGTTTCATTTACTTAGGTTATGAATAAATTTTTTAATTAGGGTATGTATATGAAGAGTACTAAATAGAAAGATCATTGTGGGTGATTTTTTAGATCTTTTATGAAATAATAAGATTGTGTATCAAGTACCAAAATAAACTAAACCATTAAAGTCCTTGGGTAAGTATTTTTGAAATATATTGAATATTCATCTAAAATGATGTAACATTTATGTATGATAATCATGGGTTGTCATAGTTGGTATCTGAGAAAGGTTTAAAAAATATTTATAGATTAGGGTTTTAAAACATTGGTAAAAACCTTGGGTAAATGTTTATGTATAGGATAAAATCATAATAACTTGTTAATAAAGAGACTATGTGGTTTTCATAGTAACAAATTACTATATGGATACTAAAATTGGATGTGTATGTAGACCATTTGTACCTAGGGATATTAAATCTAAAAAGGGTGCATTAGGCTTTAACTTGATCATCACATGGTGAATGAAAATGGGCCTTACTTTACACCTATTTTTACACACCCATAGGATATGTTTGGGAAATCCACATACTCTATACAAACCATTAAGATGGATTTATATAAATTATAAACATGGATGAAATACGTTAAACGTATGTTATTAGAGAGTGAATGTTTAAATATTTAGACATACTATGATTATTTTTTCATGATTAATCACTCCAATTAGTGGTGGTTGAATTCCATTCAAACCATTTTCGTTTTAGTAAGGAATTGAAGATATAATAGAGATGTTGAGGTGGTAATAGGTATGATAAATTATTAAGTTACCCTATTTGAACATATTTTTATGAACCATGGAGAGTTTCTAGGAGTGGTAATTTCTATCCTTAATGATTAGATGTTGAATTAGTCGTGAAATCCCCTAATGGTACAATGTTTTCATATTATTTATATGATTCTTCTCAAGTTTATGTTTGAGGTAATGTTCTTTATGAAAATAATGTTATTCTTCCTTTAGTATAATTTTATTTGATTCTATGCAGGGATTGGATTAATTTATACGGAGGCCATATCAATTTATGTGGGATGAAAGTTACATTTCATATTCTAAATGAACCCATTCTAATTTATCGATGCGAGTATGAATACAAAAGTACAATATAAATTACATCCATTTTATTGGTATTGATTCCTATTCAAAAGTGGGGCTTATATCATATGGTTACGGATAAACTCAACATTGATGATAGGCCTATTGTGGAGGTTTGTTGACAAATTTACAGAAGAGTTTCCTAGTATTCCACTGAATCGTGAATATGAGTTCTCAATATATCTCATAATTAGTTTCTACACCTATTTAAAATTATACCTATATATTAACCCCAATTGAGTTGTAAATATTTAAAACACAAGGAGAATATTGACAAGGGATTTTTTCGGCTATGTGTTTAACCTTTGGGTGAAACTATTCTTTTTGTTATGAAGAAAGATATATTGATATGACTATACATTTATTATATGTAACCTAACAAAATCAAAATCAGGAACAAGTTTTATCTACCCTGTATTGATGGCTTGTTTGATCAAGTATGTAGAGCTTGATACTTTTCGAAGATTTATTTTTCTTGGATATCATCAATTGAGGGTCAAGAAGGAGGATATTTACATGAAAAAAATTCCATACCAGGTATGGACACTATGAATATATATTAATTCTATTTGACCTTACTAATTCCCCATAAATCTTCATGAATCCAATTAATAGTATTTTTAGTGATTACCTTGATCAGTGTGTGGTAGACTTTATATATGATATTCTTAAATATTCAATGTGTAAGGAATATCATTAATATCACTTGATAAGTGAACAAAAGACACCAAGGAAGGATAAATTCTATGAAAAATTTACCAAGTATGAATTTTGGAAATAAAATGTTTCATTTTTTGGTCATATAATCTAGATCTATGGATCCATCAATGACTGAAGTTATTGAATGTTGTCCTAGAACAACCACTATGTCTGAGATCTATAGTTTTCTTGGCTTGTATGGATAATATCAATGTTTAGTGGATACTTTTTCACAAATATCTAATTCACTCACCAAGTTAACTTTTAAGGGAGCCAAGTTCCTTTAGACAAATTATTTTGAATAAAATTTCAAGGAACTAAAGAGAAGGTTAGTCGCTGCACCTATGGTTACGATACCCTATAGTGGAGAAGGGTTTGTAATCAATATTGATACATCAAATACGGTATTGGGATGAATTCTCATGAATAATGGTATGGTTATATCTCATGTATCATGAGAATAGAAGGTTGATAAGAAAAATTACCCAACTCATCAATTGGAGTTAACTATAGTAATTTGTTCATTAAAGAAAGAGGAATTTATGGAGAAAAATGTGGTTTACATACCGATCATTGAAATATAAATTATATTATAAAATAGAATCAGTTTAATATAAAATAGATAAAATGGTGGGAACTTATTAAATATTATGATTTCTCAAACATTACGACTCTTGGAAAGCTAACAAGGTGGATAATGTAACACCTCAAGATTTTATGAAAAATATTATTTTTAATTTCATTAATGTTTTGTGTTGTAAACTACACCAAAAGGAGCTTGCACAACATGCATCCTTGACTTACCCTGCATTACACGCAATCACGACCTTCCTCAATAGCGTGTGTAGTATGCAATACCGAGTTTCACTGAACAACGATATGCTATTAAAATATTATTAAAACTAGCCGTTATGAATAGTAATAACAACTTTTTGAAATTTTGTAAATTTTATTTTTCAAAATGGACTTCATTTTTGGATTTGGAATATCGAAATTAACTTAGGGTGAAATTTTGGTACTTTTCGGATAACTTTCATTTCCCGATGAATAGTGAAAATTACTAAATTTTAATTAAAAACAACCTTTTTAATCGAAATAATTAACAGTGATAAATTATTAATTTGAGTGGTTTCAAAGTATATTTAGAATATATTTTTACAATTTAATACAATTTTGGTCATTGGATGTAATTTCACATTTAAACCAGACACAAACAAGTGTCAATCTTTTGATAGTTATTATCTCTTAAGAACACGCTATTTGTTTTGATGATGGGAATTAATTTTTCAATTAATTAATGAAACTAATATGTTTTTAATTTGGTATAATAGACATAATTTTTGAGTTCATAATATCGAATATAGCTTAGGCCTAATTTTTGGTATTTTTCTGGAAACTTTCATTTTTGATGAATAGTGAAACCACTAAGTGGTAGTTAAAAAAAATGAATTTTTCATAAAACATAATTTTACTGCTTCTGTGAGTGGAATTTAAAAAATCCGAGAGACACAGTTGATGTTAATAAGTAAAATTTGGTTCAATGAGATGAAAATAATTTTTGGTGAATAGTAACTTTTTACTTTTTTTTACCACGGTTAAAAGTAAATAGGGTAATTAAGGGTAAAAATGATATTATTCTTACCCTAACACATGACATAATTCTATTGGATAAGTGTAATTCGACCAAAAACAACCTTAGGAATAAAGTATGACAATTTAGGACCACTTGGATTAGATTAGGACATTTATTATTAATTTATTTAAAGAAGGGTTAAAATAGTTAAAATCAATGTTTAATAAGTAAATAATTTTTAATATAGAGTTATACATAAGATAAATTGGACTATAAATATTAATTAGAAAGGTAAAAATATTTCCTACATAATGGTATTTTATTTTTAATTTTTAGACATTAAATAATTTAATTTATTTATGTCACAACGATGAAGCAGTAATTATATTATTAATGAAATATTGACATAATTGATGTTATAAATACCCAAATAAATTTAATTTGAGACTTTTTATGGATTACACTAATTATATAGGTTAATATGACATGTTAGTAATAATTTAAGTAACTTTTTTAGAACTAATCATTCTGTTATGATTTCAAAAAAACCAATTACTAAATAGTGTCAAAATTGACATAAAATAGTTTTTAAAACAAATATTATATCATTGATTGTTATTGTATTTTTAAAAATCTAAGGATCGGCCAAGATACTTATATCAAGATAGGTGTATTATTAATGGACCACTTGAGGGTCTCTTGGATGTATATGATAAGTTTATTAACTATATAATATAAAAATACAAAGTGACATGGTAAATGTCAATCTAATTAACTAAGAGTTAAAACTAAAAGATAAGGTTAATATAATGACAAAAACTTGTCTAAATTCTATTTGATGAGAGGATTTAGAACCATCCCTACCTTAGCTTTGAAATATATCAATTTGAAGCTATTAAAAACTGAATATGACTTTATAATAAAATAATATTTTTTGTTATTCCAAAGGTTCCCCTCTCCTCCCTTATAAAAGGGAACCTCCTCCCTCTCTTCCTCACACCACTTTGAGCCTTCAAGCTCGGAAAACCCCTTAAAAATTCTCTTATCCACTTCTCTAGAAACATCCTAGAGGTCCTGGTCTTCTTCAAATACCAATTTTAGTGCCATAAGAGGAGGACTCAAAGAGGCGCTTCAAAGAAGAGGTAATGTCCGTTACCGATTCTTTCATCTTTATTTCTTCTTCGACATATTATTCTTTAGTTGTTTCATTATGAAGTAATAAAATAAGTATCACTCATATACTGATATGTTATTATAAGTATGAAAGAACCCTATTTCACCATATATACATCCTACGGAAAACGAAATCACCGCGCGTGCGTACGTACGGAATACCGTCTCCACGCCGTGGTGTAATCTATTTTCCACCACCACCTTACTTGGATGGGTATAATGGTGTAAATAATAACTATATATGATTATTGTAAAGTGATATTGATTCTGAAATAGTATACGTACACTCCAATACAATTCCACGATCATGAGAACGATATCATCGCTCGTGCGTATGTACGGACTACCGTCTCCACGACGCGATGAGATTCATTCTCCACGCTAACCATTCATGAATGATTATAAAGTATATATAATAAGTAATCATGAAATATATGACATAATAATGATACTATATTTATGTGTATATATATGTATGTCATCTACTTAATTCCACTCAACTCAATAAGGAAACGAAAACAGCGTTCATGCGTACGTACGACCTACCGTCTCCATGAACGGTGTATTTATTTCCATTTACTGATTTATTATATATATGTATATTCTGAGTATATATTATATATAAATCATGTTTTATATTCTGTAATTATGTAATCATGATCAAAGTAATCATATGAATAATTACAAGTCAAAACACGGACGACAAATGAAACGATTTTACACAAAACGCTCTTTAACATGGAATTTACAAAAGAACGGGTAATATAAAGTCATAAGTGAACCATATATGATATCATAACAATGAGTATGATTATGGAATAATTCAATGACATTATTTAAATCATTATACAGGAGGTTCAGACACTTACGAAGCAAATCGGACCTAAGGTAAGGGAAAATATCACAATCTCATTTTATCCGAGATTGTTTATACTTTGGTATTTACTGGGGTGTATTTTATCATCCACATCCATGTTTCCTCAATATTTAATATTATTTACATCCAACTATAATTTTCTAAATCCAATTTTACCCTTCGGTGAGTTTTTAGTAAAATATATGAAAGGAATCTTTTGTTGTTTTTCGTACGAGGTACTTTTTGACTTTTTAGACAAAAGTACGAGAAGAATGTTTTTTTTAAATTATAAGTCATGAATGGATTTTTAAAAAATTATTTCCAAGAAGCTACCTTTACAAGTTTTCAATTTTATTTTTAATCAAATTCTTTTAGTTTAGAATTGTATGACATGTTAAAAAAGGAAAAGTGTTTTTGAAGTAGAAAAAATATTTTCCTCAAGAATGGAGTTCAAGTGTTTTATCAAAATTATTTTCCATCTAAGATAATAAAGGATTCTGTTTCTATCCCTATTATTACATTTATTTGATTATGTTGTGATGGAATTATTTTTATGAATTCTTTTATCTTATATGAATTGTTTTATGATGTCATGTTGTTTAAGAATCCAATTTTTTTTCATGAGTTATGCAATGATGTATGATTTATGATTTTGTGGAAAACATAAGAATCGTATCATTATGAGATGGGTGGGACCTATATCTCCCTCCAATTCATTGGGTAAAGATTTTATATCTCATGAGATAGACATGGCTGGAACGGAAGGTTAAACCGGTTCAGTGAAATAGGACTGAAATGAGGAATGAACTCAGTTCAGAAATGGACTTTGTCCACTAAGATAGTCTTGGAAATGAGTCTTGACTAATAAGAAATGATTCCCTATGATTATTTGTGTATGCCACAAAGTTTCATGTTTTAAGTTATGATTATTGGGATTATATTTCACTACCATGATTTATCCCATGTTATAAAATTATGATCTCTTTTGCAGGGTAAGATTTCCAAATTGTTATGTTCTTATGAATATGATGTGATTGATATTTCTTTTGATTACCCTTACTAAGAATTTGAGCTCACCCTTTTATGTTTTCTTTTACCCAGGATATAAAGAAAGGTTTTAGGTAGAAAAAAAGGAAGATCTTTATGGGAGATGTTGAAGATCTTTCACCACGATTAGAAGATTATATTCTGAGTTTCCAAAGACACTAAACTATTACGGTCCTTATGTGTGTGTTTTTGTTATGTACTAAGTATTCCGAAAAAGTAATGTAATGTCCATGTACGTCAAGATAAGGGTTTCTACGGCTGGTATCAGAGGAAAGGTTTAGTCAACCTTTGGAAACTAGGATGCGAGAACTTTAGTGATATCCCTAGAGATATTTCTAAGGTATGTCTAGGGATGTCCCTAAGGTTAAGTATAAGTATAGGTTATAGTACTAGAATTACGGTAAGGATATTAGAATTTAACCTAAGATGTTAGATATTGAAGGTACTCCCCCTTTAATATGTTATTTTCCCTAGTATGATTTTTTCCTCTCACACTATTCTTTTTGGGTTTTAGACGATGGCTGGAACCCGAAGGAACCGTGTTGATCAATGTAATGGAAAATGCAATGATTTTCCTCCTAAACAAACAAATGTTATGGGAGATGGAGTGAAAAATCTTATTGCTATACTTACACAAGATATGAATCATTCTGGACTTCTAAATGAGCAGAGAAGGGAACAATATTCTATTGAGTCCTTCATGAGGCAACACCCACCTTCTTTCAATTGGTCTTCCGATCCACTTGTTGCTGAACAATGGATCAGTACCACTGAAAAGATATTTTCAGTTCTTCAATGTTTTTAACATGATAGAGTCATCTTAGAAGTGTATAATTTGGAAGGTGATGCTGATCAATGGTGTAATCTTATCAAGAATACGAGGCCAAGAGATGAAATTGAGTCCATGGAATGGGATGAGTTCAAGAGCTTATTTTTCGATAAGTACTTCCCTCGTATTCTTCAAACAAATATGGAGAAGGAGTTTCTTGAATTAAAGCAAAAGGATGATGAATCTGTTGGTATATATGAAGCGAATTTTACACGGCTTTCAAGGTATGCATCTGGCTTTATCATACAACCTGAAAGTAAAGTTGATCGATTCTTCAGTAGCTTAAAACCAAATATTCGAAGGGCATTAGCAATAAGAGACTTCAGTAGCTATGAAGAAATTGTGCGATGTGCTATTAAGGTAGAAATGGAAGTTGGTGTTACATATCCATCTCATGGTTTTGACAAGAAACGAAAGATGGAGTTCAAGGAGAAATCTATGAATATTGGTGAAAATAAGTTGAATGTTTCCTTATGCTGAAAGTGTGGAAAGAAGCATGGTGGAGATTGTCTTAAAGGGACTAGAAAATGTTTTAAGTGTGGAAAAGAAGGTCATCAAGCAGCTGAGTGTCAAAGTAATGGAAAAAGGGTTGCTAATGTTGTGAATAAAGAAAAGACTGCAGAGAACGCACCAACAACACTTCAATGCTTCAAGTGCAAGGAAATGGGGAATTATGCTAATAAATGCCCTAATCCAAGGGTTAGTGATGATCGACATGAGCAACCACTTAAGGAAAAGGACAAAGGGAAGTCACATGTGATCACTATTGGCAATGTTGACTATGAAAACGATGTGGTGGAATGATTAAGTGTTTATGTAATGGGATTCCAAAAAAATGTTGTATATAGTATCATGGAATATTGGAATATTTATGCATTGGTCTATTGTGGTTTTCAATACTTTTATGGTACTGTTAACCATGGAAAGTGATTGAGATATTTTTGGAAAAAAATATGATATGCGCATAATGAAGGGAAAATGTGAAAATGAAATGTTTGACAATATTCATGAGCTCATGACTGATATAAGGAAATAGTTATATCATGTTTTGAGGTTTTGGTATGTGAAAAGAGTTAACTTTTGACAGCACTCATGTTTTCACTAAGATTCAATGGGTATTCATTTTTTTAATAGAATACATGATTAAGGCCCTTCGAAAGTTTGGAATCTGACCAACAAGACATATCTCATGATATATGGGGATGAACGATGGAATTAACATTCTAGTTGTATGAACTCTTTGGTAATCATTTTCACTATAATATGAGGTTGGACAATAGTATTTTGGATAAGACTAAAGATTAGAATTGATTATGTTGGACATGGGTTAGTATTGTTTAAGGATAGAAGTTTTTTCGATATTATTTATGGGATGTTATAGTAATGTATTTTTAGAAAATAGACAACCTGCAGGATGGTTGATAGCCCATCGCGTCGGACAAGGCTGTGGGAATCAAACCCACAACCGAAGTGCGACTGGCCATTATCGCCTACCACTGGCCTACAGGAAGTCCTTGTTTAGTAGAAACTAGTTTTATTATATTAATAAGTATGATATATGAAGTATAAGTCCATTTTAGGAACCATATATTATTAATCTCACTATAGATGGACTTATGTATTTTTTTGATAACTTTTCCAACCTTTTGTTTGAGACAGATGGAATGACCCATAATTCTATCACATGATCTCATAACACATCACCAATGACAAATTCAACTTCATTTATTTAAGATATGAAGTGTAAATTGTCCAAAGAACGACCAACAGTGAGACTGTACCAAAATCACGATAGTATTTCTTCTAATTCCAATTTCATCAACTTCAGGGAAATGATCTTGAAAACCAAAAATGTTTTCCTAGTGCTCTTATCTCCAATGCATCAGATGGTACTTTAGATCTTCAAAAATTTATGGCTTTGTGATTTTTGTCTTTTTCATAGCCATGTTCTCTACCACTCTCCGTCATAACTTGATGGTTATATTTTTCTTCCATATCCATATTTTCACCTATGTTCTCTTACATGGAAACCCAATGATGAGTTAACTTGGGTAACCATTACGTTTCATACTTTATTTTTTAAAGCCATGTTTTGGTATTATTTTTTACGATGTGGATTTATATTAAAGAAACTTTCGAGTCGTAAACCATTTATAACCCCGACGAATTTCGAGGGAGAAATTCATTTTAAGGGGGGTAGAATGTAACACCCCGATATTTTATGAAAAATATTATTTTTAATTTCATTAATGTCTTGTGTTGTACGCTACACCAAAAGGAGATTGTACAACACACATCCTTGAATTTCCTTGCATTATACGCAATCACGACCTTCCTCGATAGCATGTGTAGTACGCAATACCGAGTTTCACTAAACAACAATATGCTATTAAAATATTATTAAAACTAGCCGTTATGAATAGTAATAACCACTTTTTGAAATTTTGTAAATTTTATTTTTCAAAATGGACTTCATTTTTGGATTCAGAATATCGAAATTAGCTTAGGGTGAAATTTTGGTACTTTTCGGATAACTTTCATTTCCTGATGAATTGTGAAAATTACTAAATTTTAATTAAAAAAACCGTTTTAATCGAAATAATTAATAGTGATAAATTATTAATTTGAGTGGTTTTAAAGTATATTTAGAATATATTTTTACATTTTAATACAATTTTGGTCATTGGATGTAATTTCACATTTAAACCAGACATAAAAAAGTGTCAATCTTTTGATAGTTATTATCTTTTAAGAACATGCTATTTGTTTTGACGACGGGAATTAATTTTTAAATTAATTAATGCAACTGATATGTTTTGAATTTGGTAAAATAGACATAATTTTTGAGTTCATAATATCAAATATAGCTTAGGCTTAATTTTTGGTATTTTTCGGGAAACTTTCATTTTTTGATGAATAGTGAAACCACTAAGTGGTAGGTAAAAAAATGAATTTTTCGTAAAACGTAATTTTACCGCTTCTGTGAGTGGAATTTTAAAAATCCGAGAGACACGGTTGATGTCAGTAAGTAAAATTTGGTTCAATGAGATGAAAATAATTTTGGGTGAATAGTAACTTTTTACCTTTTTTTTTACCACGGTTAAAAGTAAATAGGGTAATTAAGGGTAAAAATGATATTATTATTACCCTAACACATGTCTTAATTCTATTGGATAGGTTTAATTCGACCAAAAACAACCTTAAGAATAAAATATGACAATTTAGGCCCACTTGTATTAGATTAGGACATTTATTATTAATTTATTTAAAGAAGGGTTAAAATAGTTAAAATCAATGTTTAATAAGTAGATAATTATTAATATAGGGTTATACATAAGATAAATTAGACTATAAATATTAATTAGAAATATAAAAAGATTTCCTACATAATGGTATTTTATTTGTAATTTTTAGACATTAAATAATTTAATTTATTTATGACACAACGATGATGCAGTAATTATCTTATTAATGAAATATTGACATAATTGATGTTATAAATACCCAAATAAATGTAATTTGAGACTTTTTATGAATTCCAGTAATTTTATAGGTTAATATGACATGTTAGTATTGATTTAAGTAACTTTTTTAGAACTAATCATTCTGTTATTATTTTCAAAAAAATCAATTACTAAATAGTGTCAAAATTGACATAAAATAGTTTTTAAAACAAATATTATATCATTGATTGTTATTTTATTCCTAAAAATCTAAGGTTCGGCCAAGATACTTATATAATGTTAGGTGTATCAATAATGGACCACTTGGGGGTTTCTTGAATGTATATGGTAAGTTTATTAACTATATAATATAAAAATACAAAGTGACATGGTAAATGTCAATCTAATTAACTAAGAGTTAAAACTAAAAGATAAGGTTAATATAATGACCTAAACTTATATAAATTCTATTGGATGAGAGGATTTAGACCCATCACCACCTTAGATTTGAAATATATCAATTTGGAGCTATTAAAAATTGAATATGACTTTATAATAAAATAATATTTTTTGTTATTCCAAAGGTGCCCCTCTCCTCCCTTATAAAAGGGCACCGCCTCCCTCTCTTCCTCACACCACATTGAGCCTTCAATCTCGGCCAAACCCTGCCAAATTCTCTTCTCCACTTCACGAGAAACATCCTAGAGGTCCTGGTCTTCTTCAAAGACCAATTTTAGTGCCCTAAGAGGAGGACTCAAAGAGGCGCTTCAAAGAAGAGGTAATGTCCGGTACCGATTCTTTCATCTTTATTTCTTCTTCCACTTATTCTTCTTTAGTTGTTTCATTATTAAGTAATAACATCATTATCACTCATATACTGATATGTTATTATATGTATGAAACAACCCTATTTCACCATATATCCATCCTACGGAAAATGAAATCACCGCGCGTGCGTACGTATAGAATAACGTCTCCATGCCGTGGTGTAATCTGTTTTCCACCACCACCTTACTTGGATGGGTATAATGGTGTAAATAATAACTATATATGATTATTGTAAAGTTATATTGATTCTGAAATAGTATACATACACTCCAATACAATCGCACAATCATGAGAACGATATCATCGCTCGTGCGTACGTACGGACTACCGTCTCCACGACGCGATGAGATTCATTCTCCACGTTAACCATTCATGAATGATTATAAAGTATATATAATAAGTAATCATGAAGTATATGAAATAATAATGATACTGGATTTATTTGTATATATATGTATGTCATCTACTTAATCCCATTCAACTCAATAAGGAAACCAAAACAGCGTTCATGCGTACGTACGACCTACCGTCTCCATGAATGGTGTATTTATTTCCATTTACTGATTTATTATATATATGTATATTCTGAATATATATTATATATAAATCATGCTTTATATTCTGGAATTAAGTAATCCTGATCTAAGTAATCATATGAATAATTACAGGTCAAAACACGGACGACAAATGAAACGATTTTACCCAAAATGCTATTTAACATGGAATTTACAAAAGAATGGGTAATATAAAGTCATAAGTGAACCATATCTGATATCATAACAATTATTATGATTATGGAATAATTCAATGACATTATTTAAATCATTATATAGGAGGTTCAGACACTTACGAAGAAAATCAGACCTAAGGTAAGGGTAAATATCACAATCTCATTTTATCCGAGATTGTTTATACTTTGGTATTTACTGGGGTGTATTTTATCATCCACATCCATGTTTCCTCAATATTTAATATTATTTCCATCCACCTACAATTTTTTAAATCCAATTTTACCCTTCGGTGAGTTTTTAGTAAATGATATGAAAGGAATCTTTTGTTGTTTTTCGTACGAGGTACTTTTTGACTTTTCTGACAAAAGTACTAGAAGAATGTTTTTTTAAATTATACGGCATGAATGGATTTTTAAAACATTATTTCCAAGAAGCTTCCTTTACAAGTTTTCAAGTTTATTTTTACTCAACTTATTTTAGTTTAGAATTGTATGACATGTTAAGAAAAAAAAAGTGTTTTTGAAGTAGAAAGGATATTTTCCTCAAGAATGGAGTTCAAGTGTTTTATCAAAATTATTTTCCATATAAGATAATAAAGGGTTATGTTTATATCCCTATTATTACATTGATTTGATTATGTTGTGATGGAATTATTTTTATGAATTCTTTTATCTTATATGAATTGTTTTATGATGTCATGTTGTTTAAGAATCCCATTTTTATTACATGAGTTATGCAATGATGTATGATTTATGATTTTGTGTCACACATAAGAATGGTATAATTATGAGATGGGTGGGACCTATATCTCCCTCCAATAAATTGGGTAAAGATTTTATATCTCATGAGATAGACATGGCTGGAACGGCAGGTTAAACCAGTTCAGTGAAACAAGACTGAAACGAGGAATGAACTCGGTTCAGAAATGGAATTTGTCCACTAAGATAGTCTTGGCAATGAGTCTTGACAATAAGAAATGATTATTTATGATTATGTGTGTATGCCACAAAGTTTCATGTTTTAAGTTATGATTATTGGGATTATATTTCACTACCATGATTTATCCCATGTTATGAAATTATGATCTCTTTTGCAGGGTAAGATTTCCAAATTGTTATGTTCTTAAGAATATGATGTGATTGATATTTATTTTGTTTACCCTTACTGAGAATTTGAGCTCACCCTTTTATGTCTTCTTTTCCTCAGGATATAAATAAAGGTTTTAGGTAGAAAAAAGGAATACCTTTATGGGAGATGTTGATGATATTTCACCGCGATTAGAAGATTATATTCTGAGTTTCCAAAGACACTAAACTATTACGGTCCTTGTGTGTGTGTTTTTGTTATGTACTATGTATTCCACAAAAGTAATGTAATTTCCATGTACGTAAAGCTAAGGGTCTCTACAGATAGTGCTTTGAGTTGAATAGATCATGCTAAATTATACATGAAGAGGATAAAAAATATCCATTTTTTGGATTTGAAAAGTATGGATCTTACAATCATGAAGGAATGAAAGAAATATTATATTCCTCAAGTGAGTTTTAAACCATATATCCAAGTGAATATTAAAGAAGAAAAAAAGGAAGATGTAGAGATGAATAAGAAGGTAAAAATTGATCCGGATTTTATCCTTAATTATGATAGAATGATAAGGTTTAGAAACCACATATTCATTTCATCCATACCAGATCTAGAGGAAATTATGGATGAGGCTCAATATATATTATGTTTCCTTTTCACAGGTTATGAAGACAGGTTTTAATTAGGGTATATCTATGAAGATTAATAAATGGTCTGATCATTCTGATAGATGGTGAATATCATTTATAAAATAATAATATTGTGTATCTAGTCTCCAAATACACTAAACATTTATAATCATCATATGTGTATTTTCAAAACATATTTAACAATAATTTAAAAAGATATAATATTTATCAATGATAAGACTTGGCTGTTATAAAATATTAACCAATGAATGTGTTTAGAGATTATCAATGATTATTATTATTCAATCTATTTCCATTTTGATAATGAAAACAAAGTTTCATATTTTCTAAGTAGAAAGGATCTCAAAACCTAATCCATGACAATGATTCAATGGGATCCAATCTTATTGGAAATTCAAAGGATTAAAATAGGTATAATAAAAAGTTATTTAGACTACCTTGATTAAATAAATTCTCAACCATAAATTATTGATAAGATCAAGGAGGCCTATAAAAGATGAGGATCTATAGAAAAGTATAGTGAATATTCTAGAGTTCAAATTTTATAAAGACGGATTTATAAGGTTTGTATCCCAAATATATTTCCCATAAAAATTAGATTTGAAGATGGAAATTTTGGATGAATCCAATAAATCTTCTATCTCTATTCATCCAGGAGGAACTATGCTGTATAGAGATATGAAGAAAAAAATTTTGTGGGATAACTTGAAGAGGTAGATTGAAGAATTTTTATCTTTATGATTGGTATTACAATAGTTAAAGGATAAATGATATATGTATAAGTTTATAATTAAACCATTTAACATGTAATTATGGAAATGAGAAAACATAATCATTGATTTTTTTGTAGGACTCCCCAAGACATGTAAAGGAAATAATACTATATGGTGGTAGTTGATCACCTTATAAATTCAATGCATTCCATTTCTATGAAGGAATATTTATCCCTTGAAAAACTCTCCAAGATATATAGAAGAGATGTGGAAAGACTACATGTATTTCCACTCTCCAATGTATCTGATCAATATCCTAGGTATTCCACATGGTTAAAGAGAAGCATCTAACAATAATTAGATATAAGGACGAGTTTCAGTACTATTTATTTCCCTCAGATGGATGGTCAGTATGAAATAACCATTATAAATCTGGAAGATATTCTATGATCATGTTCAATGGATTTCTTGGATATATATCCCCCTTTGAGTTCCTTTATCACATTATATTTCTGGCTTATGGAATATAACTACCACTGAACATATATTAACTACATGATGTGTATGACAACCCTGGTATTTATTACATATTAATTCATGATTTGTTACATAAAATACACATAATAAAACCTAGAATATTCAGAAGTAGAATATGTTTAGGTAATTAGCTACATTACATAAAAACCTAAAAGTATGTGGTACCTCGACATTATTGAAAACTTCCATAACATTCTCATAATATTACTCCATTCATAATACTGTATGTTATAACCTATGAAAAAACATAATAAATAGGTGACCTATAAATCCTATAAGGGAATAAAAATGCATAACATGAAGAAAGTATTACATATTATACAATAAGAATTTCAATGAATCATAAAATGGGTGATAATCATAAACATGAACAATAATTCATGATGTATCATGCTAACATAAAGGCAACATGGGAAATGTGGAAATAACTTTAAACATAAAATCACAAGTATAAACCAAGGATAACCACCAAGAAATTTTAACAAGGTGGAAAACCATGAAATATTAGGTTTACTCCCTAATCCTATACGTGATGTTTTACGATACTAAAACATTACCCAATTCATTATAGTGATATATAATTCTAGGTGCACCCTTCAATTTCATATCACGTACATGAATAAATTTTCCACATATATTATTCAACATAGAATCATTTTTCACTAAATTTAATCACATTATTAAGTATTATGGGTTACATATATGTATTTATTTAATAAATTAAGTATAGTTATAACTAGGTGAGTAACATTGAGTATAAATGGGTACGTGTATACAACTCACAAATTTTCAACAAGGAAAATCACATTGACATTTCGGTAATGTAATGACAGTTAATGAATGTTTATAATATGGTTAAATAAAAGATAATGGGAGTATATAATCAATTTTATATAAAAACTACAGAATAATATTTATTTAATATTATAATACAACATGATAATTTGTTAATTAATAGGGATAAGACAAGGAGGGTGCTTGAATAAAAACTTCGCATTGAAAAATCGCAGGATAATTTATACTACAAAATGGGGGTACATAATGAATCATGGGAGGGATTAATGACGGTTAAAGAGGTCACTAATAAATTTTAATAGAAGTAATAGGTATTTGTAGTATAATTTTATATCAATAGGAATTGGAAGAAAATGTGTGTTATATAAATACAGTGCTTGAATAAAGAGGAGAAAGAGAGGACCACTTACTAAACTTTAGCATGATGACGACTTAGGTAAATTCTATAATGAGAGGGGATAAATGATCTATAATTATTAATAAATAAAATTTATAGTATATATATATTTATAAAGTCATGAAAAAATAACCAATTGAGATTCAAAAGTCTATATATAAAGAAGGTGCTTGAATTGAAAAAAAGAGAGAGGTTCCTAACCATGAGAGGGGGATTCCAAAAGATTTCAAGGAGCTTCAAGAGATATTAGGTGAACCTTGGGAGGAATATAGAGATTTTAGATTAGATTAAATATGGGAAAAATGGTTTTTTAGTGAATATTAATGGGAGATTGGGTGAGTTTATATAGGAAAAAATAGAGGAGTTCTTTATTATTTCCCAAATTTAGATTTTGTACTACATACAATAAAACAATCAAAATCAAATACTTCCCATGTTTTCTACCAAATAAGAGTTTTATTCATTATTTTATAATTCCATGGTATGAAAGAATTAAAAATTTACCCTTGGGGATGTGGAAGTGAGTCATGTTTATAGTGAATTGATTTTAAAACCTAAAAATATAATATAGGTTTTGGAGGATTAATTAAGTCTTTATAAAAATAATCAAAAAACCTAAAAACATACTATTTTTTAGGGAAAAATAAATTTGGTCACAGACACCCTTTATATCATTTATTCTATTAAATTTCAGTCGTTACGATGTTCTAATACACACCATATATTTATACTCTATTTAATTTTTACCCAAAAATTTGACTATCTCAGAAAATTATGAAAAATTAAATATTGGATAATTCTGACATGTTGATTAAAAAATAATATTTATTTTCTCAAAATAATTTTTTTAAATATGTGAATTTTCACTTTAAAAAATATCAAAATTTATTGAGAAATTATACCATTATTCAATAATAGTTTTGAAACCTTATGAGAATTACATTTGACTTCATAAATATTATATTATGATTTTAATTTAATAAAAAATATTTAATAGAGTTATTTTTTTGAAATATAATTTATTTTTAAAAATAAATTTTTTTCCAAAAGTAATGTATTAATTGAAATTTTGTATTACACAACAATATAATTTTTTTATTATATCAAAATATAATTTTTATAAAAATAATTTCTTAATTATTTATAAAGGAAAAAAATATAATCATTATAAAATTTAAAAGAAAATATAAATATTTATTCTATTAGGGTTACTATGTTTCTATTTTTGTTAAATTATTTTTACCCTTAATTGACCAATTTTATTTTTACTATGGTAATAAATATTTACTATAATCATTATTCATATTGTCCATCAATTAAGTTGAAATTATAAAATAATATTTATTACTATTAATAAAAATATTGAATCCATTTTATTAAAATCAATTCGCAGAGGTGGTAGAATTTAACTTAATATAAAACCTATAAGCATGATGGAAAGTCATTTTTTCTTCTAAAAAGGCATTTTTGAAGGAAAGATGATTTTACATTAAATTTATAACAAGTATTATTCACTATATGAATATAAATTAATAATTATAGATATATGATCCATAAATTTAATTTAAATCATTACCCATTTGGGGTTTTTTTATTTAATTAAATAGGATAAATATTAAACCTTTTAAAACAATTTTCAGAAAAATGTGTTTTGAAGCCTAAAAATAAAATAATAATAAAATATGGTATAAATATGATTTAAATGTAATTATTTGGATGAAATATGACTAAATAATTATTATTTTACTTTATAATAAAATTAAAATAATATTTTAAATTTTAAATTACTTACCTTTTCAAAATTAATGATAGTTTTACAAAAAAAACAGCATTTTTCACTATTCAAAAAAATAAATAAATATTTTTCCAAAAGTACCAAAATTTTAACCAAAGTTATTTTTGATATTCTGATTTAAAAATTGATTTAATTTATTTCAAATAATTTTTTTAAAATTTTGAAAATTAATTATAATTTTTTTCATAAAAACCAATAAAAATAATTTTTGAATAAAACATATTTTTGAAGAATAAAATGACATTAATAATAATATAGTGATTATTTAATAAGAATTTATAAATATATATTTTTAGTTAGATATATATATATATATATATCATAATGAATTTATTCTTAATCATATGTACATATTTAAAGGATATTTTTAAAAGTTATATATAAATAATCATTGTTTTTTTGGGTTTGGTATTGCATATCACAGATGATATAAAACATATTTTTCTCTTTTCAAAACTCTCGGTGTTACATTCTTACCCCCTTAAATAAATTTCATCCTCACAATTTTATCTTTATATTGGTATTCAATGTTTCGACACTTGAAAATATGGTTATTGAAAACCCACATTGTAAAAAGGGTTAATAAAACATCCACTTGAAAAGAGAGAAAGGGGATTAGGAAGTTCATCATATTACTATGTTTAAAAGTATGAGAACATTAGTGGGAAGTGAAAATATAGAGTTGGAAGAAAAAATATTACACACAATAATTGATAGCGTGTGATATAGAACATCATTTTGAGAATGCCAATGACCACAAAACCATAAATATGAGTTGGGTGAAAAGATCATCAATTCATTGGAAATTATCATAATATGAAAATTTTGTTTCAATATTCTTTTGTAATAATTAAGGTATTAATTTATCATATATACTAGTAAAAAAAATATAATTTCTTTGAAATTATAATTACATCTATTATTCAATTTCCACTATAATATTATTGTTTCCCCAAATGATGAGTATTCAAGTTGAATTTATTATCCTGAAAGCACTAGAATATGCTTCTAACAGATGAGATAATCAAGGAAAGAATAATAAATTGTTCCTCATATATTTAGTAAATCTATAATGGTTATGATAAAGTATGATAATACTAAAAATGAATAAACCTTAATACATTAAATTCCAAAATTCAATAAGTAATAAAAAATGTTTTACATAGATCATTCCTTAAATAAATACCCCTTTACCCCAAATAAAACCAATAAACTCAAAATTAAATATTGTATTAAACTCAATGGTTTCCTCATACCCTTCATCTTAATCCTCTAAAAAAATAATAGAAGTATTCTCAAATAATCCATCAAATTAAATAAAATCGGTAGATATACCTCAACCTAATAAAATATCTACCAAAATATCATTAATTATCTAAAAATAAAAAAGATTTCATCTTGTAATATGTTTTCAAAAATACCCTTAATCATGCTTAACTTCCATTGTATAAATATAAAAAAGTGGTATCAATGATTTAAAAATAATATTAGACTTTGAAATATCATCCCAATAAACTTTAGGTTTATCCCAACATCAAACACATATTAAGGGTTATAAATTCCTCAATCGTGTATTTTCCAAAATATTACCCTATCACTAAATCAATTGTATATGATATAAGTACAATTTTACATATGTTTATAATCATTAAATAAAAACTATTATGGAACAATACATAGATATTTAATAATTCTTATATCCAAAATTTTATTAATATACTACTATTATAATATAATTCTGAAATAAAAATACATAAACACTTCAATCCTTACACCTCAATGATTTCCATAGAATTTGTCCTTCCTTAGTCAAGGATTTATCCCTTATATTAGGGAACCTACTTAGATAATTTCCATATTCATTACACATAAGAAATTCAAAAAAAGGGTGTTATAGGTTTTAATTTATTCCCTTGCATCAAACTATTAATTTTTTACAGCAACTAGATACGTTATGCACTAAATTTTCTTACATAAAACTCTTTAGAGTTCCTTTGTTTAATTTAACAAGTTGATTATTTATAAATTTTTAACACACAAAAAATTAAACCTTCTTTCCTTTATCAGAATAACTTCCTAGAGATGTCATCCTCCACTTCTTCGATATATTTGGACATTCACCTATATACTAGTTGTCAATTGTGATTTTGGATAGTTTGTTTAGAATAATCACAAGATGTATTACTTGAGATCGCTTCATGTTAGGTATCTCATTTGGGAATTGATAACATTTACCATCACATAGGCTATTGACACAATTCCTCCAATTCTATCCATTTACTAGAATAAATGGAAAATTAAGGAGGAGTACTTTTAAAATATTAATCACATAAATGAGAAGAAAATTACGTTTAAGGGATAACTTATAAATGAAATGTATTTACATAAATTATGAATTTATATACTTCAATATAAGTTATGTAAGATTATTTCCCAACAAAAACTCTTATGGGAATTCTTGTTCCCTTAATAATGGTTTGTAATGAGCTTGTGAATTTACCAAAGTATATCCCCCAAGAGTGTAAAACTAGGTGTGTAGAAAGAATAATTTTTTTCACAAATTCCTAGTTGAGTCTATCTCAATATGATGTTTTTAGGGCTTTCAGCTCTAGGTACATTTCTTAGATGCACATCCACTCATAGTGTCCCAACATGGATGTATTTTCTTTGAATCTACTTAATATATAATTTACTAAAACTTATGGATTTTTTATATACTTAGTGTTATCCATAAGTATTTCTCTAAAGTATCATAATCCTAATTGAAAAAAATAACTAGACTTACCTATAATACCAAATATGAAAACCTTAGTCTTAATTAAACATTAATACACATAATACATCCCAAAATATTGAGAATTTTAGTGTCTTTGGGTAATTACTTATAGTACATGACTACATAAAAATAGGTGGTACATTGACATTATTGAAAACTTCCTTAACATGCTTGTAATATTTCATTGTTCTTAAAAATTCATAGGATATCCTAAGGACATACATAAGAAAAGGGTGAGGTATAAATCCCACTAAAGAAATAAAAAAAATAACATGAATATTGTATTACATGTTGAAATTTTAATGGAAAAAATGGGTGATAATCCTAAAGATGAACAATAAGGAATAATATAGAATGAAAACATAAAAGAAATGTGGGAAATATGGAAACACCATTAACCACGAAATCATAAGCATAGGTCAAGGATAACTGCCGAGATATCATAACATGGTGTAAAATGTCCCATAATGCATTAGCTTCAATCCCTAATCCCATACATGAAATCTCATGAGATTAAAACATTAACCAATGCATTGGAGTGCTATATAATTCCAAATGCACCTGTCACTTTTATATCATGTATATGTATAACTGTTCTAGATAGAAAATTCAACAAAGAATCGTTTTTCTTCACATCTAATCCCATTATTAAGGGTTGTTAGTTACATACGTAGAAGTACCCAATCAATGAAGTATAGGTATAACTATTTGAATACCATTTAGTGGAAATGGGTATGGGTATACTCATGAAAAATGTTCAGTATGGAAAATTTCATTGACATTTCGACAGCACAATGAAAATATATGAAGATTCTTAAAATAGTTCAAATTAAGATAAAGGGGATATATCATCACATAGAAGTAAAAAATAAAAACATGATGTATATTTATGAATATAATAAAATATGAAAATTTGAAAATTAATAGGTATAAGACAAGGAGGGAAATTGAATAAAAACTTGGCAATAAGAAATCATAGGATAATTTCAATAGCATAATAAGAGTACAAATGAATAATGGGAGGGATTAATGAGAGTGAAAGAAGTCAATAATCACTCGTAAATAATAATGGAAGTAATTGTCATATGGAATATAATTTTACATCAATTGGAATTATAAGACAAAGCGAATTTCATAAATAGGGTGGTTAAATAAATATGAGAAAGTGAGGATCCCTTACAAAATTTTGGTATAGTAATAGCTTAGTTAAATTATATAATGAGAGGGGGTACATTATCTGCCATTATTTGAAAATAAATTAGACAGTATAGTGATATTTATAAATTCATTCCAATATATCCATTTTATTTTCAAAAGGAAAAATAAAGAGAATGTTCTTGAATTTAAAAGAACAGAGAGTGGTCTCTTACCTTGAGAGGCTGATTCCAAAAGCTTGGGAGGAGCTTATTGAGAGATTGGGGAACCATGCGAGAAATCTATAAAGAAGAGAGAAAAATAAGAAAATTCTACAGGGTTTTTATGGAATAATGGTTGGATCTTGGATGGGTTTATATAGGACCAGAGAGGGGAGTTCCTTATTTTTTTCCTAAAACTTTGGTTTTGGACTCTATAGAATAAAATAATAAAAACCAAAAACCATCCCATGGGGTTTTCTATGGTTTATGTGAAAGAGGAGTTTATTTATTTTATAATTAAATGGTCAGAAATAATTAAAATATTACCCTTGGTGATGTGGAAGTGAGTCATGATTATAAAGAATTGATTTTAAAACCTTAAAATATAAAATAGGTTTTAGAGGATTCATAAAGGCATTATAAAATTAATCAAATAAACTGAAAAAAATTATTTTTAATTTTAACCATATATTTGTTCTTAGATACATTTTATATCATTTATTACATAAATTTTTGGTCATTATAATGTCATAATACACACAATATGTTTATAATGTATTTAATTTTTACCTGAAAATTCGACTGTATCGGAAAATTAGTAAAAATTAATTTTTGGATAATTTCAACATGATGATTCCAAAAATAATATTTATTTTATCAAAAATATTTTCAAAATATTGGAATTCTCAATTTAAAAAAAAATTCAATTTATTATGAAATTATGGTTTTTTTCAATAACAATTTACAATCCCTTATAACAATTACATTTGACATCATAAAAATTATGTTATAATTTAAATTTAATAAAAAAAATAATAGTATTATTTTATTAAAATATAACTGTTTTTAAAATTCATGAATTCATCAAAATGTAATGTCTTAATAGAAATTTCTTATTACAAAAAAATAAATTTTTTGTCTTATCTCAGCAAAATCTAAATTTTATGAAAATATTTTTATTAATTATTTATAAAGAAACAAAATAATAATAAAAAACAATATATTTAAATGAAAATATAATTATTTACACTTTTAGGGTTACTTTTTTATAGTCCCTTTTAAATTATTTTTACCCTTATTAAATCTATTTTCCTTTATCACAATAATAAATATTTTCTATATTTACTATTCATATTGTCTAAAAATTAAGTTGAAATTATTAACTAATATTTATTATTTTTATTAAAAATATGTAACAAATTTTATCAAAATAAATTTTCAGAGGTTGAAGAATGTAATTTAAAATAAAACCTTTATTCTTGATGGAAAGTGCTTTTTCCGAAAAAATATTTTTTCAAGGAAAAGATGATTTTACTTTAACTCGGTAACTATTAATATTAACTATATTATTTTAAATTATTAATTATATAAATATATGATATATACATATAATTTAATTCATTACCCATTAGGGGTTATTTTTAATTAATTAAAAAGGAGAAACATTATGCATTTTAATACAGTTTTTAGACAAATGTGTTTCAAAGACTAAAACCAAACTTATAATAAAATTTGGTATAAAGATAATTTAAATGTAATTAATTAGATTAAATATAACATATTAATACTTATTTTACTCTAAAATTAAAATAAAGTACTAATAATACTTTTAAATTTATTAATTTATTAAAAGATATGACAGTTTTACAAATAAATTGGTATGTTTAATATTCACTGAAAAATAAATATTTTCCAAAAATAAAAAATATTTAACCCTAAGTTAATTTTGAAATGGCTATTTAAAAAATTATGTTAATTTTATTAAATAAATTTCATAAATGTGCTAGAAATAAATTATAATTTTTTTTTCATAAAATTAATTAAAAATCATTTTTGAAGAAAACGTCATTTTGAAGAATAAAATAACATTACTAAAAATTGAGTGATTATTTACATATAATTTAATAATATATTTATGTTGAGTAGGAAATTTATTGTTGTAAAAACTGGTATTTTTTATTAAATGATGATTTTTATTTGAATGAATAAATTATCACATTTAGAGAATTATTTTGATAAAACAAATTTTATTATTGAAATAAACACATTGAAATTACCAGTGGTAATTTTTTCATAGTTTTTTGAGACATTAAAATATTTGGGTAAATATAAAGTATGACAGAAATATATGGTTTATATTATGACATCATAATTGCCCAAAAGTGATGTATTTAATTATATAAATGGAATACATGACCAAACATAGATTTAACCTTTAAAATAATATTTTTTTAAATTTTTTTTTGATTAATTTTATAATCCATTAATTATTCCTCCAAAACCTATATTATATTTTATGGTTTTAAAATTAATTCCATATGAAAATGAATCACTTCCACATCACAGATGGTATTATTTTAATATGTTATATTCTTGTCCTTGTAAAATATTAAAAAAATACTACTATTTGGTAGAAATCATACTGAGAAAACATTGTAATATTTTTTTTAATTATTTCATTATATAGAGTCTAAAATATATCTTTTTGAATTAATAAAGAATTCCCCTCTATTTTGTGATTAATACCCACAAAATCTCTCACACCTCTAAACACAAAACCCCTTGACCATTGAGTTTATCTCTCTATAGATTCTTAAATGTCTTAGAATGTGTTCCTAATCACTTAATAAGATCTTCCCATGATTTTAGAAGTGCCCTCTCAAGGTAATGGATTATATCATCCCCCTATTTGTTGAAGCAATTTATTTTTAGGATGCCATTTTTTTTTCAATTATTCATATTGGAATATTTTTTTACACATCCATTTTACAGTCCTTATGATTTACATGTAATGAGAAACTATATTTCAATCTCATTAAAACCTTGTATGGATATTTATGTACACCCAATATGCTATTCAAATTATCATGTGATTTTCTATACCAATCATTTGTGTAGTGACTACCCATCCCCATTTCCACTCAAGGTGATTCACCTAGATGAAACTATTTTATTTCATTGGATACTTATATATATTTAACTCACACTCTATTAAATGAGATTAAAAGTGATTAAAGTAATTCTTATGTTGTATGATCTATGTGACACATAAATGCATGCACATGATATGAATGTGATGGGTGAGCCCAAAATTATATATCCCTCCAAAGTTTTTGGGTAATATTTTTATCTCATGACATACCATGTATGGTGCATGATATGTTTTACTAATAACACTATATTATGCTGAATTTTTTGTTATCCTTTACCCATTCCAATAATTTCATGTTTTATGTTGTTTTCATATCTAACACCCTAATATTTTATGAGTTTTTTCTCATAAATTAAATTTATTTGATACTCTGTGTTATAAGAAACATTGAGTTTTAATGAACCATAATATAGTATACCATTATAACTAAGCCATTAATTTTTTAGATATTAATATGACTAACGAAATTATGAAAAATTTATGGTTTAGACCTATATAAAATAAATTTATTGGTTATTAATTAATTATAAATGAAAATAAAAATTATTTAAAAGAAAAAGAAAAATTATAAAAAACTATTTTAGGTGGACAATTTTTTTTATCTTAATAAAATAAATTTATCACTATTGTTGTATGATTTTGATGAAATTTATATATTATATATTCAATCTATATTTTTATCATTCTTTTCATCATGACACATATAGGCTAGAAGGTGTGTAACTTAAAGTACACATCGTCTATCCTTTTTACAAGAAGTTTACTTCATAAATATCCATGAGAAGTACACATCGAGTCCCTTGTCATATACTGCCGATATATGGAAAATATATGTAAATTTCATGTGGTTGGATTTGACACATTATGTATTTACCTATTTACATGGAAATATTCAATTTATCTAATTACACCATTAGACCTCATTGACTTGAATTATTTGGGTCATTATGTTGAACGTACATAATATGTCATTTAAGTGAATTGTTTACAATTAAATCTATAATGAGTATTTCAGATAGGTAATACCACCTAAAGAAGAAATAGGGGCCAAAGGGGTTAGTTAGTCATCCGTACCTCACTAAATAAGATTTTGGGGAAATTACCCTCCTAGAGTATAGTGGGTGTTAGTCACCCTAGCAACATACGTGGTGTAGCATATAAAATCAAAAAATACACATGATATAATATGGCTCACAGCCACACTATGTGTATTGGCCTATTCATAATATCAACTATAACTATCATCAATCAGACACTAGGCTTCAACTGCTGAAAACTTGATAACCTATAAGAACCAAAGAATTTAAGATACTTACATTAATTTTTTCTTTCCTTTTATCAATGAAATTTACATTAATTAATTCATGAGATGATATTTAACATTATTCTTAATTACATTTTATTAACCACCAATTTAATTTCATGCAATCTAGGAATAACCTAACTGAATCCATGTTTTCTTAAGATTAAAATATTTTTTATTCATATAGGCACTAACCCCATGGGTTAAAAATTTATTAGCTTCATATTTTTACATAATTCTAAGAACTCTAGGAAACATCCTAAACTACCGTAAAATAGATACATAACCAAGATCATTCGGAAGCCTCAAGCAGTAGTGAAATAAATACAGATAATCATGCAACTTGACCATATGACCTTTAAATAGATTTATTATGCATGAATACTAGAATAAATCACAAACACTAGTAATCCCATCTTTAACCCATTCCATCAACTCTGGTCCCATCCCCAACAATATCACCATTCATCTTACTGTCATTGGTACCAAATAATTTCAAAAACTCTATGCCTCCCTTATATATCTAATTGTCCATATCAGAATCACATCAAACCTCATAAAAATACTCACATCCAAAACAACATAAAAGGAAAAAAACACCCAACAAGGTCAATCGGGTTACTAGGCTCTAAAATCAAGGCATTCTTCCTTCACATACAAACTAGATCCCTCGGCCCCAAAGATAAGGAATTCAAATATCATAAGCAAATGGACTCACTCAGGCCCAAAACATTTATCTTTATTAAACATCATGTTTTATTCCATATTTAATTATCTAATTCATTTATTATAAGTTAAAACTATGGGTAACCTACGTCATTGGATACAATAAGCTATAAATTATTTAAAAGTTCTCCTTGGAATCAATTCTAGTTTCTACAAACTATGGGAAGAAAATTTATCATTTAACATGACTTTATCTTATTATCCACAATAAGAATGACCAAATTCATGTTATTTATCCAATTAAATTAACACAAGGAAGAAACAATTCAAATAAACATGCATCGTGCATTAATCTGATTACAATCAAACTAAAATAATCTATGGATTCTCCATACATGCATATTTATGTTTTTATCCAACTGAAAAATTATTTTCTATTCATTATTTAACCAATTCCATCAAATAACACATGATAAAACAATAATAAGAAATATGTTATACAAAAAATAACATATATTTAACACTATTTAGTAAATCAAGAGGAAACTATTAATACAGTGGGAGAACACACGTGATCACTTACCATAAATAATTTCTTAATTTAATCTGGTTCAATCTTTCATTTGGTTAATTCCACTGCCACCCCAAAAATCTAAATCATGATAACGTTATGATTTTTGTAACACAAAAGGATAATAAATGAATCCCCTAACTCAATGAATCAATTTTCACTATTCAAGAATGGGACAACAAAATGGATATATGATCACCTCACCCATAAGGAAATCTATTACCCTCTAAGACTTTCAGGATACAACCATTCCAAAAACATTAAAAGATACTCCCTTAGAAAAATAGAGACCAACCTCCATTTTATAGGAAGATAAAACGAGAGGAAATGAGATAAACCGGAAAATAAACTATTATAAAAGAGGAATAAATCACCTCAGATCTTCATGAATTGAATACAGGAAACCAAGGATCAAATCTAATCGAAATGGGATTCAAATTCCTTCAAAAATATCTCTTGGTTTCCTTTGGTCTATGAGATAAAGTGTAGATAAAATATGGTTCATAGGTGGTTTGGGTATTTATGGTCCAACTGAAAATTAAAAGACCACAATGTAACATCCTAGACATTAATATAAAATTGGCTAAACAAAGGGAGACTACAACATAGCACAAGGGACCACTTCATATCCTGCCTAGTCAAAACCATTTCCAAGGAACACATAAACTCCTAGAGTGTAGATCTTATAAACTTAGGGAGGGATTGAAGCGGAGCTAAAATCAACAAGTTTCAAAACCCACTCATCAAGAAGGAGGCTACAACACAATATATACCCCACACTGACGCTACCCCAAAATTGGATGAACACCCCTAGAACCCCAACGCCATATATAGGACCTCCAGGTTGTAGCCACTTGACTAACAAGGAAAGTCCTATTCCACTGCCTATCTCCATAAATAATTTATGGAATAAATTTCAATAGCTCTCAAATCCTCCTCCTAGGACCCTACGTTATAGCTGGGCTCTCCACATTACATCCACTACCCTTATGGATCACCCTAAGGCTCCATGCCATAGAATCCCATGTTAAGATGAGATTTTATCATAACTCCCCTACTTCCTCTTCATATATTCTTATAGAACCTCTAACACCTCTAACACACCAAGGGAAGGGATACTAGGATTTGGACCCTTATATTAGATACCTATAAAACTATTCCCATATTTAGGAATATCAAACCAAAAACACATAGAAAATAAGGAAAATGGGTTCTCTAAACAACAACCCCATGAGATAACTCTCAATAATATCTCCAACATAGGATCTCAATCACCTCACTTAGAGGAACTAAGAACAAAAACATGAAACAATAAAAACCAACCCATAACCACTATCCTAGAGAGGATACCTCTCAAATGAGTTCCAGGACACCAACAAAACATTCAATAGAAACTATTTCATATCTAGGAAAAGGTCTACAACCACAAAAAGTATCACTAAAAGGGAATATCTAAAGGGAAAATTGTGTTGGATACCAGGAATGTATCTATGAATCACATTCCCATATGCTATCATCCAATCCATGCTGTCTCCATATGAAATGAACCAATATAATAGAATACATGTGTATCACGTTCTCCTAGAGGTCTTGGATCTCTAAAGACCACCCTTTGAAGGTCGTATCATCATCAATGTCGATCTATCCCAAATCAATTATTTGGGAATCATCATGAAGATAACGGTGGAGCATTGAAACATGGAAGTCATAATTCATTTTAATTGTATATGGGGGAAGTTGAATAGGATATTACATGACTCTTATGTGATAAAACACATCAAAAGGTCCAAAAAACTAGGGAGAAAGCTTACTCCCATGACCAAACCTTCACTGCTTGTGATGAGGAGTCACCTTTAGGAATATATGGTATAAAACATAGAACTATATAGGTGTCCTATTATGATTGTCATAGGAAATAAAAAAATTTGGGTCTACATTCCTCCTTTAATAAATTACCTAAAATATCTATATTATATTCTACACTAGTTCTAGCCTGATAATTGCTCACTCCTTGACCCCAGTCCAACAAAATGGAGAATGGAAAGGTTGTCCATAAAAATATTCAAATAGTATTATTCCAATGGTAGAGTGAAAATATTTTTATATGAAAACATAACAAAATAAAAGATCCTTATTCTTGACCCTCTAAAATCCAGGACAATAGAATGCAACATATCTTCAAGAGTTTGGATGGTCTGCTCTTTCTGACCATTCTTATATAGATGAAAAGAATTTTTATGTATTGAATGATATCAAAAAGCATACTAGAGACCCCTATATTCCCTGTTTGTAAAATAAGGATAATGATCAGATATGATCATCATTGGAAATTAATAGAGACTCACCACATACTCTATATATGGCCTCAAAATAACCTCAACCCAGATCGACTACTTAACCACTAAAATGTGGGTTGATTTTATTAAATGATCTAATATCACCCCTATAGAATCAAAGAATCTCTAATCTTGAGGTAAAACTGCAATAAATTCCATTGAAATATCCTCCAACTTCCACTAGGGAACATTAAACAGTGGGAGAAAACTACTAGGAACACAGTGCTTGGGCTTCACCTTCTATTAGATCAAACATCAAAACACAAACTCTATAACTGGCACTTTAAGAAAGGACACCAAAAATAACAACTCAATTCTCAATAAATCTTTTCCATAAAATTATGTAATTAAAAGGGTGATCTATGGAACTTATATATAACTATATCATGCATCACCAAAGGTATGAAAACCTTCCATGAAACAACACCTTGTGTTGATCATCCTCAAACCATCTATTAGGGGCACCACCACAGAAAACTCGGTCTTTCCAGACCTCCACCTCATAATCATAGGTTTCAGACTCCTCCACCTTTTGTATTAAAGATAATATGATATAACTGAAAAAGACAAACTATTCCACCAACCTCTCCCATATCAAGATACTTCACTAAGATATATCTCATCACTCTCCAAGAATCATCATATTCACACACGACATCACTACATGACTTCCTTATAACCACATCATCCATAACATTTCCCATTCCTATTTTATATGAAATATTGAAGTCATAATCATATATTAATTCCATACTCTATCACTATCAAAAGATCAAGTAACACTGGGAGAAGACATACCTTAGGATCTTATGATCAATAAAAGCCACAAAATGCTCACTAATGAGGTAATATCACCAAAAATTTAAGGAAAACACGACTACTGCCAACTTGATATAATGGGTGGTGTAGTTATTCTCATGGTGACGTAACTATCTAGAATCATAAAAAAAACTAACATATACAGTATTAGAATATATCCTAAACCAAGATGTTAATTTTTATAGAAAATCTCTAGCTAGACTCCCACTACTAGAAAATAATGAAATATAGCACTGACCAACTTATCCTTTAGGTTCTTGAAATTTTAATCACACTCATAATTTCATAATAATTCTCGATATTTTCTTGTCAATTTTGTTAGAGGAGTTCCAATCTAAAAGTAGTGGAATATGAATAATCTATAATAGCATATAAGAAGAATTAAAATCTATTCATATGAATCAATATTGGGGGATTCCCAAGAAAATATGTCCTCAATATTCAAAGAATACATAGCCACTCTTTGCTGGTACATGTCATTCCCCAAGAAAAAAACATTACGAGACTAGAAATCCCACTTCAACAACTTATTTTTTAGATGATGAGTAGGAATAACCCCTGAAATGTCATGCAGATGCTCTGAATGATGCTCCTTTTATATGGAGTACACAGGGATATCATTGATGAAAAACAACATGTACTGATCTAATAAATCTCTATGAACTATGTTCATTTGACCCATGAACATGGATAGATAATTCATCACACTAAACATAAAAAAATGAAAATGTAATCCCTATAAAGACATTAAAAAATGGTCATTGGAATATCCTCATATTTCACCCACATCTGATGATTTCCTGATAGTAGATTGATCTCCAAAAATCAACTAGATCCTTTCATATAATAGAATAAATCATCAATTGATAGAAGAGGATAGTGGTTCTTCATTGTCACTTGATTCAAGTGATGATAATTAACAAAAGGATGCAAACTTCCACCAACATTTTTCATGAAAAAAATAGATGTACCCCAAGGCAACACACTTTGGCAAAAAAACTCACTACAATAGATCATCGAGCTATACTCATAGCTCTCAAAACTCAAGAGGTGTCATCTTATATGGAGACATAGATTTTAAGAAACACATGCATGTAGTTTTATCCTAAAGAAAATCTCTCATCGAGGGGGTAATGCCACAACCTCATAAAAAAAACACCAAGTCACTCTTGCACAACCCTTAGAAACAATGATGGTTGAACCTATGATGAACATAGTATTATCTTGGTCATCAAGGAAGACATGGATGGGACATGACTCTAGCCCATACAAGGGTCTCACTCACCAATGAACACTACCATATCTCTATCAAAATCATAGAAAACAATATATCTCATGAATAAATTCACAATAACACACACCGCATATAGCTTGTCCACACTATGTATGATGTCGTAGGGATGTATCTGTAAACATAATAAGTCTCTTAAATAGTGTTTCTTCCCCAAAATTAGCTCGTAGTCTCTAAAAATATCATAAAGATAAATTCAACCTCCAACACGTATACTCAATGCTTAGGTCACTAGAAGTATATCCACATCAAGTCCCAAATCAAGGACTAGGGTTGGTGATATGAAGAAGTGTTTATCTAATGAATTAAACAAGTAAATAAACCAAGTATAAAATAATAAAATGGTAACTCGAATGATGTTATACTTTACCATCCATAGCAACACCAGGTCATACAACTAGGTAAGACCTTCTCCGCAACCTCTCAAGCCCTCATGATGACCACCTACATGGTTTCATTCTACTCTCTAAAGATGATGAACATACTAGGATTGTACTCTACCTTTCTTGTCTCCTCTATATTGATACCATGTTGGAACAACATGTTAATCCTTAGTTGAAACAACCTCAATGGAAGAACCTAAAGTTGAACACCTAGAATAGGCTACCTTTCTAGAATGGTTTGGAACTCTCATCACTAATGGCCTTGTCCTTCACATGAACAATAAGAATATAATCCCTTGGAAAAGGCCTGAGAGTCACCACCCCTAGATAAACAATATTATGAGGGTTATGACCCACCCCAATCTATTTGAATTTTCTTCTATCTAGGAAACTATGAACCCCAAATCATATATTTGATTCATGAGGAAACATAATTAATTCCCACTCATAATAACTCTATTCTAAATAGTTTCTTCTGAAAAACCTCTTCTCTCAAAAACACCTCATGATACATGTTCATCATAAACTGGGTGACCTTGAAGTGGTTATTTGGACCTAAAACCTCATAATATTGAATTAGGGTTGGGGAACATCAGATAAGGTTCCAGAAATATATCCCAAACTCTTAAATGTTATAACTCTCCTCTTGAAGGGTATGCGGCTCCTAGTTACTAGTCACCTTCACAGTCAAAGAATGAAACTCTACTCAAAACTTGTCCTTTTACTTCTACAATGATATCTTTGAATCCTTACAATCCATGAAGAACAAGATCCACTACTTCCTCATGGATCCACACAACATCATCATATCCAATCAAACCCAATGCTTCATTTGAGCATGGATAAAACTAAAGGCTTTCTCAACCTCCTCTAATAAGTCTATTTTTTACTTATTCCAAAATATATCCTTCATAATTCTATAGTATTTGTAACTAAAACTCTCATAGTATCCTCCTAAAATTTTCATTGGCATCGATCTCTACTAGGTGGTGATCAGATGGAATGTCTGGTTGAACATCCTTTTTGTATATCTGATGGGGACATTGAACTATATTCATAAATGTAAAATAAAAAATATTTAGAGATTCCTAAACCTAGAATATGGAATATTTAATACTAACTAACTAATAATATCCTTTATCCTTATTTAAGGTTCATCCAATCATAATGTTTTACCATTTCAAATACAGGCACAAAGAAGAATGATGAATTCCCCTTTCCCAAGTCTCTACGCCATTACCAGTATCACTTCCCTTAGAAGGTTTGGTAAACTTAATGTTTTTTGAATCAGATCACACAGTGCCCTAAATATGCATGTCTTAGCCGATCTCCCTTTTTTATATTTATAACAAAACATAGATTATAATATTTCCCAACCAACACTTGATATATCACCTATAACTAACTCCAAATTCCATATTATCCACTAACCTCAACCTCTAACCCCACTCTTTCATGAACCCCTACCCCCAAAGGTACCCCTTATGGTCAAACAATGAGATAAGGGTGATGATAAACATCCAAATACCGCTTCTAATAGGGTATGGGTTGGTGAAAAGCACCGATAGTATAATATACATAAAAATGGGAGGCTTACCATCTAAGATAAAAATGAGTATGGAGAGATAAGTCAAGTACTTTTCATATAAGGATAAAATAGATCCCAAGTACATATATGTAATTTCATATAAAACAAGTACAAATTAAAAGAAACTATAAGTGCTAAAACATAAACTCAGAAGTGACCATAAATTCCAAATAGATCCTAAACAACCACGATCTATTAATACCTATCCCAATCTCTAACCTACTCCCACTGACCTGAAAATAGTCTATATATGCATAGGGTGATCATAATAATACACTTAGTAGGATCCTACCCCAATCCTCTCATGAAAATGATAATGTAATCATACTAAATCCCAATAAACATTAAGTGAACATAATTTCTCACCTAAATAGGTATATTAAGTTCCCAAACACACTATGGATATCTATCACCAAGAATTTCATACAAGATATCACATAATATAATATCAAATGAAGGATACACACTACCACTTCCCCATTGGTTTTACACATTTCCACAACATTGTACATACTAATCCATCTCTCTCCAAAAGAATTCATCTCAAAAACACCTAGGATAAAGTATAATAACTTTCATCTTTTTCATCATATCATCTCATCATGTCAAATCTCTATATAGTAACCAAACAGTTTACAAGATCCACCAAGACTCGTATGCCATGTATTATACAGCGAGTATTATAACTAAATCCATAATGACCCATAAATCAAGTAATTTATCTCAATTCCTCACATCCCATACGTGACATGGCTATAATAATCCTTAGGTTATTATATATGGTGATACATGTGTGTAAAAAAACCACAGTAAATTATATCTCTCTACACACAAATATCGAGAGAGATAACCACCATGAATACCATCACCTAATACTACTAGGAGAAGAGAGCTGGGCCTTAAGGGGTAGTCGATCATTCGTACCTCACCAACTTGGATGTTGGGGGAAAACCCCTCCCAGAGTCCAATAAGTGTCAATTTCCCAACCGACATGGGTGGGGTAGTGCATGAAATCAAAAAAACATAAAATATATAATGCAAACTGTAGGCACACAAAGGTAATTAACCTAGTCTTTGTCTTCATTATATCTATTGTCACTCAGAAACCCGACCTCCACAACTAAGAACTAGATATCATATAATAACAAAATCATTAAGGTGAATTACATTAAATTATTATTTCCTTTATTCAGTTAACTATATTGTAATTAATTTAGGAGCAATTATTTAACATCCTTATGAATTACATTTCATTGACCACCAAAATAAGTCTATGAACTCCAAGAATAACCCAACTAATTTAATGATTTCTCAAGATTTACAGTTTTTTCATTCTACCAAGAACCAACACAATTGAAAAAAATATTATTCTATTACTATTCAATCATTCTTGGAACTCTATACAAAATCCTAAGCTCCAATAAAAGAGATGAATAACCAAACACTTCTATTTGCCTTATGCAATGGGTAAATGAATGTACATGAACATAAAACTCAATCATCTAGACTTTTAATAGATTTATTAAGAAATAATCCCAAATTTAATCCCAACATTTATTAATACCAACTTCAACCCCTTCCATGAACTTTGGTTCCATCCCCAACACCATCATGCCTATCACCATGCACCTCTCTATAATTGGAGTCAACTAATGACACAAAATTTCAACCTCTGTGTACATATCTTATAATCCATCACAAGCCCAAATAACATCACATAGAAAGGATGACATCCAGATTAACCCAAAAGAAAGAAAACAACTAAAAATATTAATAGGTAAACTAGTCCCTAAAAACAAGGCATTCAACCTTCATATCCAGAGAGGCTCACTTAGCCCCAAACATAAGGCATTCATCCATAATAAGAAAACCAAATCACTCATCCCCAAAACATTTACCTTTATCAAACAACTAGTTTAATTCCATCTTGAATTAACCAACAAATTTATTATAGGTTAAAAGTTTAGGTAACCTATGGAATTAATGATAATTAGATATAAATTATTTAAATAGTCTCTATAGCATCAATTCCTATTTGAACAAACTATGAGAAGACCATTTCTCATTCAACATGAATTTTACTTATTATCCAAAATAAGAATTACCAACTTCTTGTTCTTTATAAAATTACATTAACACAAGGAATAACAACTTCAATTAAACATGAATCATACATCAATTTAATTACCATCATATTACAAGAATCTATAGATTCTATAAATATGCCTATTTCAGTTTCTATCCAACCAAAAAAATATTGAATTTATGTTCATAAACCAATTATATCAAGTCACAAAATCTAAAAAAAGCATAAAAAAATGTTATACAAAGGATAATATATATATATATATAACACTATCTTTTAAAGCAATAGGAAAAATGTTATCATAGTGAAATAATACATAAAATCACTAACCATAAACCATTTCTTAATTTAATCCAGTTCAATAATTTATTACGTCAATTCCACTATCACACAAAAAATATAAAAAATGATAAATTTAAGATTGGCCATAATATATAATGACAATCAATGAATACCCTACATCAAGTAATAATTGGTTTTCATTTGAGAATGGAACAACAACATGGATCTCCGATCACCTCACTAATAAGGAATGCTATGTCCCTCTAAGAACTTCATGTCATAACTATGCCGACAACAATAAAAGAAAATAAGATAACATAGTGAAGAAAATACTATAAAAGTGGGAGAACTAACCACTGTCATCATGGTCCGAACATGGGAAACTGGGGATCCAATCCGATTAAATGAGGATTTAATGTCATTGAAAAATATCTGTTGGGTGCCTAGGGTTCGAGAGAGAAAGTGGGGAGAAAATATGGTTTGGAGTGGGTTTGGGTATTTTAAGGCCAACTAAAAATTAAAAGTTCATAGTGTATCCTCCTAGATCATTCCATAGAACATGATGATATAGAGAAGTTTAAATAGTAGCATATGGGACCACGTTGTAGCATGCCCAATCAAACTCACATCCAAGGAACACAGAACCTCCCATAGTGCTGATCTTATAAACTTAGGGTGGGACTAAGACATAGTCAAAACCACAACATTACATACCCCACTCACCAAGGAGGAGGATACCAAAAATCTTACCCCCCACACCACAACTACCATGAAATTAGTAGAACACCCCAAGAATACCTACAAAATAGCCAATAAATCCAAGTTCTAGCCACTAGATTTACAAGTAAAGGACTAATCAATAACCTATCTCCATGGATAAGATATGGAAAATTGTAATTAGTTCTAAAATATAGATCTTGGGACCCTATTTCCCAGCAGGGGCCTCCGTATTGCAGCATCCACCCTTACAGTGCAGCCTAAGTACTCACACATATAACCCCATATTATGCTGATATTTTAAATTAACTTCCATGCTTCCTCCTCAAGATTTATCATTAAACATTTAAAGCCTCTAAAACACCAATAAAAGGGATACTATTATCTATACCTACACAAATTATTTTTCTATGTACATACCCAAGCCTTTGATGCTATAAATATTTTTCATCTTCCACCGTGAGAAGACAAGTTTTCTTATTATTATCCACATGATACATATTTTTATTTTTACTCTATGATGATATGAGAAATTTATAACCTTTCCTTTAATTATTAAACTATTTTACTTGAATATGAATTTTATTCATGATTTTTATAATTGACATATAGTCAATATATTTTGTTAATGTCCATCAATATAAAATACTTTTATACTTTTAAATTCAAATATTGAAAGCCTTTCCTTTCCACTTACTTTGATCATTAAATCTATATAATTTCCAAATAGAACTATTCTATTAATGTTTACATTAACATTATTTAAAAAATTCTTATTTCTGGTCATGTGGGATGAGTACCCACTATCAAATATCCATCTTCTTATATTATTTATAATATTCATAAACAATTATATAATATACTTATCCTTATTCTTATTTTATTTCCATGATATATCGATTTGAGTTTTGGAATAAGAGGTCACTCTTTATTCATTTTATCACTAACAATATAATTTTTTTCCTCTTCTTCCAATGGGGAAAAATTCCTAATGGAATCATGTTCATTAATATTGAATACATTCTTCTTAAACCACTATATATGTTATTTTCACTTGTTATTTTCCAATAATCAATAGTTTTATGGAAAATGTTTTGGTAATAAAAATAATACCCACGAAATATTTTCATTCTTTGTGATATAGGATATTTTATAAATATATTTTGTTATATCATGGGTGCTTTTTCTTTTAGGTATCTTCATACCTCCATATAATAGGTTAGAGTGTGATCTAAGTTTCTATATAATTAAAACAAAATTAGGGAAAATATTATCACCTATATTCCACACATTCACTACCTGTAAATGGGTCTTTGATTTTTTATAAACCCTTAATGATTAAAAATTCATAAATAAATTTGTTCCCTTTATCCTTAACTTTCTTGTCCCAGTTTGACATGATTCATATTTAATTTTTTTAGTCTTACACATATTTTTGGTTATTTTATCATTCAATAACTTCTAAAAACTCCTTGTACCTCTTTCATCTCTTGATCTCAAATCTTCATCAGATAATTTTCAAAAATAAAAATTTTTCTTAGAATATATAATTTTTATTTTAGCATTAAGTTACCTCCTAAATGTCACTACTTCTTCTTTAAGAGATTAAATACTATTTATTTACAAATCAATGGAAGCATTGAGTTCAAAAATCAACCTATATTACTTATCAAAATACACCTTAAAATTAATAATTTCTATAAGATTTTATTATAGAGTAGTTTTTTCATTTACTACATCTTTTAAATAAATTATTTCAAATTTGGGTTTCTCAACATAATTATAAAAATCCTTCAATATGATAAATTTTTCTATTTTCATCCTTTATATGTTAGTCTAATCAAATGAACCATTGAGACAAACCTTGAGATATATAATTCATTTTGGTTGATTGTCTTTCTCATATTTATTTTGAGATTTCTATACCATTTCCATCATATAATCATATGAATATGATTTAATCTCATTTTATCCATATTTAAAACACTCATAATTACTATCTTCTTACTTTATAATCATGTAATTACATTGAAAAAACATTCAATATATAGTTATATATTTTAAGTTTCATTTATGGGAAATATTCTACTGATGTTTTTAGGGTTATCAACTTTGGAGTATCCATCATAGTTCCTTGGACAGATTAAAGAAATATGTCCCAACTTTCTAGTAGAAAAAATCCAATGGTATCTTTCCTTTTATATTTCCTTTTTTAAAATTTTAATTTTATTCCCTTGAATGATTATAATTCATCACATACATCCTCTTATTGATATAAACATTTATGGATGTAATGTTTCTTCACGGCCTTGAGATTTATCTCATTGGAATAATTTCATAAAATGTTTTCCAGATACTTGTACATCTCATAAGTGAACATACTACTTTGAAAATAACCTAATGATAACTCTTTTTACTTTTTTTCATTAGGCACAAAAACTTTGGCTTGTACAAAGGTTTTAATCTCTTAAATTTTTTCTTCACTATGTACACACCTTTATTTCTTCACCAAGACCATGAATGGATCCAAAAACCTCAATGATTCAGTTAAAGAAATCATAAATATTTTAATTTGGATACATTTAAAATAATCAAACTAAATGTTAAATATTTATAACTTATCCTCCTTCAACTTATTTTCCCTTCATAGATATTATCCAATTTATCCTAAATTTACATAGAAGACATGTGTCTTAAGAATTTGATATAGATATTTTGAAATTATTCAAATAAGGAATTTTGTGTATAAACATTTTTGTTAAGTACCTTCCCATCTATTTTTGATAAAATATTACCAAAAGGGATTACTCACTTGAATTCTAGGTATAATGGTGGAGAAAACATCAAGTCTTATAGAACATAGATGTAATCTCACCCATTTGTTTCAAATATGAAAATTTCACCCATTAATAAATAGAACTGATTTCATATTTATAGTATTCTCTATGAAAACATCTTCCTGAAAACAGATTTATAAAAAGTAACCTTGTGTATTTGATACCACTTTTTGAAAACAAAATTTCCCAAACAAAGTAATTCAGGTGAATTAGGGAGTTAATTATCTTCTAAAATTTAAATGGATATTTTTACCATGTTTTCAAGAATACAATGAAGTTATAAATATCAAGAACACAATCATAATATTAAAATATAGGAAGTAAATTCAATGAAAAATATATTATATTTTGGTATCTATAAAGGGACAATCCAAGGACCAAAAACTAATAGTGTGTTGATGTACTAAAAAGATCACTATACACTTTATGTAATTATGATGTTTTGATATGACCCTCTAACTCTTTAATCTTATCCACATAATAATACAAAGAAGAGTATAAGAAAATATGTCATGTATGATTCTAACAATGAATAATAATAAAATAGTCAAACACCATTCAATAAAAGTGTTCTCATTTATTTTCCAGCCTCATTGATTAAATTTGAAGCATAAATGATTTTCCTCACAACAAAAGATCCTTCTCCAAAATTATAGATTTATTCTAATGATATTAACCTTAATATTTTTCTCTCTCTTCATATATTAATATATTATCATTCAAATATCTATGATTTTTTCTTTTGAATTATTCCTCCATAAAATGACACATGTCATCCTCTCTATGCTCATTGAAACTACCCAGAATAATTTAATTATAAACCCTAAAAATAATTCCAATATCTATAGATTTTATATAAATATTAAATTGAAAAATAGTCTATAATTGATAAAAATTTAGTGTAACATTATTCATTATAGTGTAATTATGTTCAATTTCTAGATCCACTAAAAATCATGTCCTGATTAAAGATTTAAACTTTGAATTCCATGGGTTTGATCTTTCCAGATATTTATAACCAAATGTATTATGATGTAATTTATATCATTACAAAAAAATATTATTCGATTTATAATTTTTTCAACATATTATGGTGTTATAATTTGAGAATAACATATAGTGTAAAATGAATTTTTCAACTCACTATACCTCATGATGTAACAACCAAGTATTCTGGAATAACTTTTCCTCATAAAAAACGCCAATTCCATTAAACCATCACATTTCAATGAATTTTTTTATCATAACATCAAATGGTGAATACATCATATCCTTTTAATCCTATGTATCATGAATTTAAGCATAATAATTTATTACTATGATGTGATATTTAACATAAAATTTTTATAAATACACTAAAAATATTACAATGTGACTAATATTTATCATTATGAATTTTATTCCTCACATATTCGCTAAAATTATATTAGATTTTAATAGTATAAATGTATACACTAATTCTTATTTTTAACAAACAAAACAATTTTATATCTTTCTTTAAAACACCTCTATTTTATATCCATGGTTTAGACATTATCCCATTTATTGAATTGAGTTCCAACATTATCAACCATGAATAACCTTAGTTCAAAAAAATTTATCATTGTTTTAGAATAAAGGTAGTCATTTTTTATCATCCATTTATGTGTGTTATGTATTTTACATGAATAGTGGTTTAATAAAACAACTCAAATTATAACTTTTAGTTATCCTGGATCTATGATCATCATGGAGTATTATAGGTTGAGATGAAATGTTAGTATTGGTGTGAGTATAATCTCATATATGTTATAGATTAGACTCATGAAAAAATAATTGGATACTTATTATCTATTCTAACCCACCAAATTATATCACATGGAATATTATATAGTCATTGATATACTTAGGGGTGTATGTTATATATGAATCCCCATCACATGAGGTTAAAAAGATACTTAGCATGCGAACATTCATAATTTGATACCTTTATTATGAAAAATATAATGTTAATATAATCATAGGTGTTTATTAATGTTTTTGATCATTTATTAATTTAATTTTTAACAAGGTTAGATTTTCCCTCTCATATGACAATAACGATGAGGTTTCATGACCATAACATAAAATAATATGCAAATATTTTAGATTATTATTCATTACATATCTCAATAATACACACCGATTAACCATAAAGGTTTAGTTTATTCAGAGAATAGATATAAAATGAACTTATTTATGAACAATATTCAATATATACCACAAAAATATTCTCACATAGTACCCTTCTTAGACATATCATACACAATACCTTCCTTCATAACCTAGGGAAACAAAATCATAAGAAAATGTGAGATATGATGATCAGTAAGGGTAAACATGTGAGATATCAATTTATGATCACAAGAGAACATAATATTATCATAATGATTCTAAAAAATGATAATTAAATAATAAAACATTCCCGTAAATCCATAAACCATATATCATGGGTTGTGGAATATCGATTTTTTCTTAAAAAAAGAACATGATTCATATGAGTTTAGAATCATTAATAATAAATAATTATTCATGAGAACATATCATAAGTACATGAAATAATTATTTTCATACACATAAGTATAGAAAATTATTTCCTTAGTTAATGATAACTACCAAGAACATCATAACAATGTGGATAAAGTCCCATAGTCGATTAGGTTCACTCCATATTTCCATGAACATTATTGACAGAGTCGCATGTTGGATTGGGTTCAGTCACCATTACATTTCATATAATTTCATGAGATATCAATATCTACCCCATACATTTTAGGTATACATAATTATAGTCCGACCCCTCACAAAATGAAAACAATACATATATGGGAAAAAGGTTAATTTTTTTAAAGTAACATAATTATCCCTTGAGGAAGAAACAACTTTCACTAAAACTTATTCAAATTTCATCATAATACAACCAAATAAATAATGTGTATGGTATCATTAGAATATATCCCCATATAAGAATAAAGATTAGTGATGAATATTGATAGGGATAAAAAATAATTTTATAAAAGAATTAAAAACATGCTTTAAAAAACATGATAAAATATAATTTTCATTTAGTGATTTTAAAAACTAAAATTTATCATCAAAATGGTAATATTATTTTATTTGAGAAAATAAATGGTTACATCTAAAGTAATCATCAAAATGAATAATGGCAATGACAATGAGAAAATTTGTTCAAGTGGTAAAATTTAAAAACTATTATTTTCACACATTTATAAATAAATAATAACCCATGGATTTTATAAAATAAAATTCATGAAACAAATTATATAATATGGATATGGAAGAAAAATATTCCAGACTAAAAAGGATAAAACGGTCTGTTTTTCTTAAAAATATTTTTTTCGGACTTTTTGATCAACAAAGTGGGGTAAATGGAAATAATACTTGAAAACCCAAATAATAATAATTTAATAATGAAATAGTTATAGTTTAATATATAAATAAAATAAAATTTCCCCATTGTAAATTTAAACATAAACAATCTCAATAAAAAGTTATATTGTATTATAAACTCTTTCCTCAAGTACTTACTTGATTTCTATGCGACCTAACATCCTTCATATAAATTTATATTTATTATAAATTTATACTATGACCTTATTCATTATTTTATAACTAATTTTCATTCCATTATAATTTCTAATTACCCATTTATTAACAATTCTTCATTAAAATCAATATTTGGGTATTACCTATTCTATTTTCCATGCATCTTTCAGTTTGACAGTTTGGGTAGTTGTTAATTTTTCATGGTAAAAGACTCTTAATAATATAATAAATATAATATTTAGTCACTATAAACACTTTTAGAACCATCTATGTGAGGAAGAAATGAAAAATGGAATATATCGCTTCATGGAGGTGGTAGTCTGCATGTATACACTGGTGATATTTTGATTTTTTAATAGATGAAATCGAAGAAAGTTAAATAATTATATATATTTAAAAAATAATAATCATTTTATAAATATAATTTACATTCATTAAATTCATATTTATAACTATCTATATAAGCTGGTGATGGAAAACTAAATACATCTCTTCATGGAGGCGATAGTCTATACATACACATAAGCGGTGTTTTCATTATCTATTAAATGTAATAGAGGTATATAATGATTGTTCCATCAAAAAATTCATTATACTAATGATAATTATTCCATTATTTTGATCATATTACATTATAATTTTAGGAGGTGGAAGGAGAAATAAACTTGAAAGAACTCGGTTAAGACATTTTCCACTTATTTAGGTATCCTCCTTTATTATAAACCCTTAGATTTATTTGGTTGGTATTTTGGGATAAAAACCCTCTAATAAATTTAGGGGATATTTATGAAGTTATTTTGATAGATATTGGTTTATATAGGGTATTAAAAGTTTGTGAATAAGTGAGGATATGAGGTTCCCTTTTATATGTTTGGGGAGTGGCACCCTTGTAAAAACCCTTAACATTTAAATAATATAAATTTATTTTCATGTGAAAGTGGAAAAAAATAATCAAAATTTATAAGATATGGAGTGAGAAGGATTAAATACACTGAAAAAAATAAAGAAAGATTTTTTGAGATATTTTAATCCTTATCCCTTAGTATAACCACTTTAAACCAAAACTAACCCTTACTGTGATAGCTTTACATTTACCATGGTAACTATTATTTAAGAATAAAAATAAAATTGGACTCATAACCAAACTTGTAAATTTTGATTCAAAATATGTAATTTATTTTATCATATTAAATTTTAAATGAGATATAAATAAATTATAATATCCCTATATAAAATGCGTAAAACCCATATTTAGAAAAAATGTATTCTAGAATAATAATATGAATTTATTCTTAATAATTGGAAAGTAATAACCATTAAATTATTTTTAATTTATTTAATTTAATATATAAACTACAAATCATTTTAAAATCATTCATCAATAGTGATTAATTTTATTTATTTAGAGGAAAATATGTTACACACTTTAAAAAAAATTTCTGAAAAAACTATCATTTTATCTAAAATGAATTTATCATCATTTATAACCATTTTATAATCAATTTATTAATTATCAATAATTTTTATACATGTATTAAAAATAATTTTCCATAATTTTAATACACTAAATAAGTGAAATTACCCTTAAAATAAAAGCTTATATAATCAAACAATGTTTGTAAACAAACAATTCCACTAAGCCAATAATTGTTAGAAACATATTAATTATCATTACTTAACCATTTAATGAATGCCCTTAATTGATTTTATTAATTATTAAATCAATTTTATTAATAAATTTTATTAATATCATTACTCAAAAATATTAAATTAATTAAAATTCATAATTCAACAAAACACTTCAAAATAGTCTCTTCAGAATCAATTATATTTTATTAAGTGAATTTCACCGATTTCATTTTAAAAAGTAATTTTTATTAATATAATTAAAATATATAAAAATTTATTTCATTTTAGAATTTTAATAAATCATTATTCACTTAATTTTGGTGTTTTTTACATCAAAATATATCAAATTCATCGAATTTATTAAATAAAAATATATTCTAAAATCTCTAGGTGTTATAGTTTACCACCTTAAAAGAATTTTACACTCAAAATTCCATTATTCTCAATGAAATAGACGAGGATACATCTACCTCTTTATATAATTATGTTTTCAATAACATCTTGGATGTATCCTTCCCATAATAACATGATTTATAAAAAAAATCATTATATAAAATCCCATGATCTTTATGGATTACCACTTTACAAAATTTGGGAAATTTTTTTTCTTCTAAAAAACCCATATCTTTCACTTATAATAGATATTTTTTCCAATTATATTAATAATTTATTATTTAAAACTGTGTCTTCAATATCTCCCATAAAATTCCCCACACTCTTACTATTCTAAATATATCATGTTTAATACTTTTCTTTATAATCTAGGGGATTAAAAACATAAAAAGGATGAAATTAAAAACTAATTAATGGAAAAATATATATCAGAAGCTATCATGGAATGAATTCTATAGTAGTAATAAATAATATTAAAGCAATTCTATATAACTGAACACATGAGCTTGAAAAAATATATGGATGACATAATAACATAAACAGTCACATGTATTAAAATAGTTGAATTTATGGTGATAGAATTCATAATATTAGAAATATTTTACCATAATTTCCTTAGAAAATATATTATTCTTATTATAAATTCTATATCAAATAAATAATTATTTCCCTAAAGGTTTCAACCGAGTCATCATGATTACATTAGGTAGGCATAAACAAAATAGACAAACCTTTTTTCTCCTGAAACCAACCGACATATCGAGGGGCTATATAATCCTCAACCCCATCTTTCAATTTTTTAAGTATAATTAATTATCCATTTGAAATATATAAATAATGAGATACTTAATAATTAACATTCTATAGTAATATATAATCATCTGTATTGAAATAAAAACTTATAGAATGTCAATGCCTTTCAAAACAATAAATGGAATAGATTTCTATATAAGAATAACTAAAAAACCTGTATTGAGTAATGGGTACACGATTAATAAGATAATTTCCAAAAATAAAACAATTTATGTGTGTCTAGGTGAAAACCCCTCAATCAATGTAATAAAAAAAGGTGTTTAGATAGGAAGGTCATTGGAAGAAAAATCATTCCTATGCACAGTGGATGATTAGTTAATAAAAAATCAGTAATGGATTTTCCATTATCTTAATCTCCAAAAATAAAATAGTTAAATGGGATTTATAAGTTATTCATGGAATAAAATATTAGCTTTTATCTAACCAATATTGAAAAAAATAAGTTTATGAAGAGGCATTATAACTTAAAGAAATTAGATTTGAGTTATCAAAATCAATTACGCCTCTGGAAAAATTTCAATCAAAACACTATAAAATAAATAGAAAGAAATTAAACTTAAAATACCATGAATAATGGTTTATTATGATAAAATATATTCATTAGTTAGTATAAATGATTTGTAAATGAAATTAGGTGTATAAAATAAAACATGTCTCAAAGAAAAGAATTTGGGATGGAAAACCCTTACGGTAATGGTAACATATAAATAAAAGAAACATGAAATTGATACCATGAAATTAAAATATAATTAAATGAAATATAGTCATTATAGCTAAATGAAATATAGTAGTGAATAAACCATATAAAATAAAATATGGTGTGGAATATCAAACACATCTTATGGAATTGAAAATAAGGACAAATAACACTTATGATTTACAAATCTTTCAAATAAAAAACCATTGAAGGGTAAAATTTCAATTTTAACATTAAATAGCATTAATAAAGAGAGAATAAAAACATAAAATAAAAAATGGAAATAATTACGCCTTACAATAGAAAATATGGTTTATAATATAAACAGGTCTTAAGGAATTGACATTTGAGACAAATTACCCAAACCTTAATTACATATTAGTTTAAATGCACTATAACCTATTATATATAAAAAATAAATATCTTAATAACCTATTTTAGAACCATATTCTTATACATATACCTTTATACACTTTATTTATAACCATTTTTTTATAAATATATTAGCCTATTTTAGTTTTTTTCATCATCTGGTGTTAGAAACTATGATTTCTTGTTTCATACTGGTTTTGTAATTCCATGGTCGATTATTGTTTTATTAAAGTTAATAATTCCAAAATTAACCAGGATTATATAATGAATGTGTTTTAATGATCTATAATATCCAATTTTAATTCAGTGAATGATAAAGATATGGTTTTTGAAAATTGAAATTGTGGAGAACTAGTTTGGGAATGTTTAATGATTGAAAGGTGATATAATAATAAATATATAAAATAAAAAATAAAACCATTACATCATTATTAAAAAATATTAAATAAAATATTATTAAATTTTATTATCATTATATAATATTTCCGAGTCATTCATAATATAAATATTATAACATCTTTCACGTAAGTTGTAAAACCGATCGAAAGAGGAGCCTGCTATACTGATTTTTTCAGTAAGGAATTTTTTTAAGAAATGATAATAAAACTTTTATAGAATAGTAAAAATTTCATAAATATAATATATATATTTATTAAATTTTGTATTAGAAACAATCATAAAGGGTGGTAAAGACAAATTAAATTCAACATTCATGGAGGCGGTAGTCCACACCTATAAATTAACATTTCCACTTATCAATGAAAGGGATAGAATGAATTTATATAATAAATATAATTTAAAAATAATAATTTTATATATAAAAAAATTAATTCATAAATTACATCCTTTCTTCTATCCTTTAGAGGTGGTGATGAAAAATGAATCACATCATTTTGTGGAGGTGGAAGTCCACATGTATGCATGATCGATGTTATTTTGTTTTTCTTAGTGTATATAAATGACTTAATAATGAGTTTTAACTGATATAATAAAATTTAAAAATATTTAAAATACTTATTTTATTATATTATGGTGGCTTCGATAATTTTCAAAGAGGAATATTGAGAAGATAAGACTATGGAGTGAGAAATACTAACATTGAGAACTTTAAATTACCCTTGTAAATTTCATTAGAAATGGAGGCCCCAAACTAACTAATTGATACCAGGGGATTAAAAAAGTCGAATTGGATTATATTAGGATTAAAATTACAAATTTTTAATAGGAAAATTAATGAAATATGTGATTCATGAATTAATATAAGTGTTCCCATTTTATAAGTTAAGAGAAGGGTAATTTTGGAAGTACCAAGTACATTTCTATAATGGAATATCACCATTCAATGGTCAAAGGGTCCGAAATTAGAAAATAATAGAATTTTAGGTGACATAAGTTCAATAAATCCTATAAAATTTATTTTTAAACATGTTTCAAGTCTTTTACAACTATATTTTTACCCTTTACCATTGTAGTTTTTAACTTGGTAAAATATTTTTATCAAAGTAATTTATATCTTATTAAAAATATAATGTAATATCTCTTAACAATTTTTTTATTATGAACCTAAATTTTATCTCCATATAATATAATTCAATTTATAAATAAGATGAAGTTAATTTATAAATTAAAATATTTTGTATATAGAAATATTATTTTATACAAAAATGTTGTTTCACCATTACTCTTCTTAATATTATTTAGTAGTGAATTACAATTTAATGAGTGTTAATATATTTATATATAGGTTTAAAATTATATTATAGTAATATTTTATTATTAATTTATTTATTTTATCAGATTAAAATTACATAATGTTAATAAAAAAATTCATTGAAAATAATAGTATAACCATTATCGCAATAACTAACTATAATATTAGTTATCTTATTTTTATTCCTGAAAATGAAATAATCCTTTTTAGAAAATTTGATCATACTAATTCAAAATATACAGTCAATTATTTCAAATAAAATATTTTGGTGTAATATAAATTAATTTTAACTTAAGTTCAGGTAATGCATAAAAACCTGTTATAGAAAAATTTTATTTTTAAGTATAGATGTTATATTTAGGGGAAAATATTATTTTTAAATACTTTAATGACATTAATTGATTTATTATTAACTAAATTAGCGTTATGTGACTAAAAAATAAATACAAAACCTAATTTCAACTAGTTAAAACATAATTAAAATAAAATGACTAAAATTATTTTATATTCGAAAAAAAATTTCATAAAATTTTAAACATGGGTTTTCTAAATTCAACATAGTATTTTTGAATATATAATTTCAATACATTAATATATTTTTAAGTATGAAATTATCTTATAAGTTATTTATCTTCGGTAATTTCTTTTATCAATGAAATAGTATTAAAAGTGAACTACATTTTTGGATAAAAATAAAATTGTAAAATGCATAAAATAAATATTATTTAAAAACAATTCATTTATTTAATAATTAAATATTTATTTCATATTCATTTCTACTTGTATAACTCCTTAATATCTTCACTTAATACTTGGGCATAAAATAATCTATGTTGGTAGTCATGGGTGTTGTTTCTGTTATCATGGATATCATGGAAACATCCAAGATCTTGAACTTATCTCACATGTGATTTCACTCATACTATAATTTCTTGAGTTCATATTATAATTTTTTCAAGGAAAATACTAATGAATTTTCATCATTTCCAAGAAAAAATAAATTATCTTGATAAGGAATACTGCCAATTTATGATTTCATTTCTTCTACTTGATTTTTTAATGTGGTTCTTATATTTCTACCCATTTACCCAGTGTCTATGTTATAACAGTCATATTTAATTTTTATTATTTTAACTAAATAAATTATATCATAGTTTTATTTTAGTTCAATATTGTGTGAATTATAATCTGTCCTGAAAATTATTTTTAAAAGTTAAATATATAATTTAAAATCTCAAGGTGTTACAATGAGGAGAAACAATAATTTAATACATATATTTTACATAATTTTAGATTAATATTCAATACATATCATTAAAAATGCCCCATAACCATAACTATTTAGAGTATTTGGATACTAGAAACAAAATCATATTATTTAATGAATGATCCTCAATATATCCTGAAAATATCTTTTTACACTATAAAATTCCTAGAAATACCCTACTTAAAAACAGTTTTCATAACATAGGGAAAGGAAACTTCAGAAAGGTGAGATCAGATGCTCAGTAAGGGTAAACGTAAGTGATATTAGTAAATTATCATAAATGAGCATAAAATAATCATAAGGGTATTTGAACATGATCATAACTTAAATAATCAAACCAAATTAGTCATGGATCATTAATCATAAATCATTGAATAAGGCTTTATTATAACAAAATACATAAGTCATAAGTGTGTGGAATTATAAATTATCAATCATTATCCTTGCAAACATATCATAAGAATAATTTATTAGTTTATAACATAAATATAACCATATAAAATCATTTCTATAGTTAAGAATCACTACTATGGCCATCATATTAGATTGTTTTAACTATTTATTTCATCATTTTCTTATTAATGGATCACTCCCAATACTATTATAGTTGATAAAGACCCTCACTGAATTGGATTCACTCCCCATTACAGTTCTTATTATTTCATGAGATATCCATTATAACCCAATGCATTAGAGGGATATATAATTTAGGTCCCACCAATAACATAATGAAAATCATACATTTATATCTCATATATAAAAAAGATCGCTCGGTGATGACCCACACAAGATTTCTCGGTGCCGACCCACACAAGATCGCTCTTCATTCTTCATGTCACATCTAGCTACTAGGTTCTCGCACTATGCTCGCTTGTCTCCAGGATAGTATGCTCCACAAGTCACCGGTTGATACTCTAACTATCATGACGTCCCAGAAATAAGTATCTCAAAATACCGCAATGTCATAGGGGTCTCAATGCAATAGAAAGTGCATCAATCAGATGCCCGGTCTGTGAGTTATTAGCCGTTTTGTCCCCAGGGCCCCGTTGACTTCGTGCTCGATCCATCCAGACTATACCCCATATTAATCGAAATCTTCAGTGGGTTATACTCAAAGGGACCTTCTCACTCCAATATTTCCAATGCCACTTACGGTTCATAAAATGGACGTTCGGTGCCAAAGTTATCACCAAAAGAGCGTAAATGGGTTTAAGTGGGTCCAGGTCTGGTCCGACCCGGTTGGACCCACCCGGCCCGACCCGGCCTGAGCCAACCCAGTTCGGGTCGAATCGGCTTGACCTGATGGGTCTAGCCCCAACCATAATGCGGACTGGACCGCTGGGTGGTCCGACCTTCTGGGTCTGGCCCTGCCCGCGTTGGGTGGTCCGGCAGAACACGAGGGGTCGCAGAGGGCCGTGGGGGCCGTGAGGAGTAACGGGGGGCCGCGGAGGGCCGAAATGGCGGCGCGGTGCAACCCTGGGGCAGTGCAGTGCAGTGCGGCGCGACCGCATAGGGGCCCTATGGGGTCGGGGGGCTGGGAGACGGGGCCACGGTGGGGCGCGGCGGGGCCGGGGGGCGGCGTGGCGGGGCCGGGGGGTGGCGCGGCGGGGTTGCATGCGGGGGAGCCGTGCGGCGGCACAGAGGGAAGCAGAGCCATGGGGTAGCGCCATGCGCCATTACCTTCGTCACGGCTGGCAGTGGCACCGACCGCCATTCGCGTACCCCATTGGTTCCCAAAAACCCGCTCGGGTTGCCATCTTCCTCTGTCGCAATATTCATCAAGTAATCACAAGATTTGTGAAGAGGTTGGGCCATGTTTGTTTGGCCTATACTCTCCACATTAGAGCAGTAGCAAGTGGTTCACAATTTTTGAATCCAGAACATGTATGGAAGATATTTAAGAACATCAATCCCCACAACCTTCATCAATCACTATCCCCATTCCCGCAAGAGAAAAAATTTACGGATCAACTAGTTTAAGTGAGTTGATCTGCGTTCTTTGTTTTCAGAAGGAAAGAACATGGGATTATATAATCATACTCAACTAAACCCCTACCTTGTTCGTTAGTTGACGTCGATGAGGTGGAAGGAACGATCATCTATTAAAGATGTCCCACGTTGGAGTATGTGCTGAGGAAGAATTCAAAGTCAGCATTCTTCATTTGAGGAGTGTCCTTCGTTGGAGGAAGTTCTTCATTGGAGAGGTGTAATCCTCCCAATATTTCTCTTCTCCCAATCCATGAAATTGCAAAGTATCCAAAATGATATGTTTCCCCAATATAATTGTTTACATAAATTAAGTTGTCTCCACTTTATTAATTGATGAAGTTGGCACAATTAATAAAGGGGTGGGTTGGCACAATTAAGTGGGGAAGCTCAAGAGGTTTCTCACACATAAGAGGGGAGTTCAAGAGGTTTAATTCTCCGGTGGTCCCCACCACCATAACCCGCATGGGAGGTTAGGATCGGGTGGTCCCCCCACCATAACCTATGTTGAGAGGTTTTAGTTTAGGTGGTACCCACCTCTCAACATCCACATGGGAGATCCTAAAGAAAAATAAAATAAAATGTTACACAACATTTATTTTATTTTAATCTTTCACGAAAAACCCAAAAATTATCTTTAACCCTTTACCAACTGCAGTCAAGGTGAAAGTCTCCTTAAGTGAATATCGGCACTACGAGTTCATCGGTGCCCTCAGATTTCAATTTTGAGTACTGGTTCAAAATTTAGAAAAAACCCGCTTGCACGTTTACTGAACGTACCCGAAATAAATTTTAGAAATTCATTCTGGGCAATCCGGGCCTCGGAATCATGCACCGTCAATTTTCACGAACTCAAAAAATTCCCATATATTTAAAAAAAATTACATGTAAATTCCAGGTCTTTACAGAAGTAAGGTTTTCTTGGGTTCATAAAAGTCATAATTATTTTTTTGATTTGAAATGCCTTTTGATGACTGATTGAGTGTTGAATTTTCTATAGTCCAGATCAGGCTATGTGGTCTTCTTTGATTCATCAAAGTTTGGGCTGAAAACTTATGCAAGGGGGTCATGTTGTTGCTTATGGATCTCATCAACTTTGGCCACATGAGAAGAATTATTTGTCCCATGACCATGAGCTTGCAGCTATAATGCACACGCTTAAGTTTTTGCGGCACTACATTTATGGAGAAAGGTTTACCTTGTATTTTGACAACAAGATCATGAGTTATATCTTATCTAAAAAAGATTTGAATATCCACCAGCGGCGTTGGGTGGAGTACCTACAATATTTTTACTTTGACTCCACCAATACTCTAGGGAAATGAACTGTCATTTCGGATTCTTTGAGTAGGAAACATCTAACCCAAGAAGTGAAAAAATCATCAGAAGAGTGGAAATTGATGGATCTCTTTGAAAATTTATATAGTTGAGTCCATGAATCAGGGGATGAGGTTTCTTTTTCTAGTGTTCAGTTGGAATCTACTCATATCGAGATGATTCTTAAGGAACAAAATCCTTATGCTGATTTTAGTATCATTATAAAATCTCTTTATAGTGTGGTGATTGTTGGTAAGTGGTTATTATACAAATATGGAATTATATTCTACCAAAATAACTTTTCTTTTACTTTAGAAGTAAGAAAAGTTGTGATGAGGTATTTCCCTAACTCCAAGTGGAATTTTCACCCATGAACCACAAAGATGTTATATGACATTCTATGTAAATTTTGGTGGCCAGGTATGATATGGGGCATCACAGAATTTTTCTCTTGCTGTTATACGTGCCAATATGTTAAGGTGAAGCATAAGAAACCTTTTGGTTTTATTTGGCTATTTCTAGTTCCTACATAGAAGTGGGATGAGATCTCAATGGACTTTCTGGCTGAGTTTCCCTATACCTAGTGAATGAAAAATGTGATATGGGTAGTGATCGATAGGCTGACCAAGTTGGCTCACTTTATACCCATTCATGATGCAACCAATGTTAAGGAGTTAATAAATCTATATGTGAAAGAGATTGTTTATTTTCATGGTGTTCCATATTCTATAGTTTCCTATATATATTCTAGGTTTACTTATCGATTTTAGAGAGGCCTTTATGAGGCACCAGGATCTTAGTTCCATTTGACCCTGACATAACATTCACAGTCATATGTCCATACAAAAAGAGCTATACAAATTTTTGAGGATATGATTTGTGCTTATGTTCTAGACTTTAGTGGAACATGATATGATCATTTGGGGCTAGTTGAGTTTCATTATAATAATAGTTACTAGTCCATGATGAAAATGGATCATTTTGAGGCCGTGTATGGTTGACCTTGCAGATCTTCGTTGTTTTGGTTGGAGATTAGTGAACGTTCCTTGTTTAGGCCAATTTTTGTTCAAGAGATGATAGAAAAGATTCATTTGATTCATTAAAGAATGTGGATCTCATAGATTCGATATAATTCTTATGTTGATATTCATCATAGATCATTGGAATTTTTAATTGGTGACTAGTTATTCTTGAAAGTTTCACCCCAGTTGGGTCATCGATGGATTTAGAGGAAAGGGAAGCTTTCTCCTTGCTTTGTGGGACCTTTTGAGGTTGTTGAGAATGTGAAAATAGTTTTTTACCAATTATAAATTTCTCCATAGCAGATGTTGATACATAACATGTTCTATGTATCTCATCTATGAAATTATCTATTTGATCCATCACATGTGCTAAGAAAGAATGATCTCAATGTCGAGTCTGATTTATTCATAACTGAACTGTCAGTTAGGATAGTTTACACTAAATACAAGGTACTTTGATGAAGGATGATAACTTTTTTCTGTGATATGGAAGACCATTTTTGATTGTCATTAGATTTCGGAGGTTGAGTCAGTGGTGTGAGAGAAGTGGCCTCATTTTTTTGTCATGGAAGCTTCTAAGTAGTCCTTTTGGGGACTGAAATTTTCTATGGTGGGGAGTTTTTAATATCATGTTACTATTTTAAATTATTCCTAAACCCAATTTTTATCATGTTTTTGGGGGTTTTTTGGGTTTATTTTGTGTTAAAAATTTTAAAGTTTTGAATGTTCTTATCAAGTGCACGGTTGGTGCACAATTTTCCCAAACTGTGAGCCCTCTCAAGGAAAACCATAAAAACCTAGGTGGTGGGTTTTTCATGGTTGATGCATGGTTTTTCAAATAGTTCACCAACATAGAAGAAATTTTGTATCCCATTTAAATGGTTTAATGTCTAGGGTGCATGGTTTGGTCAAACTGTGTGGCCCTACCCATCTAATCATGTGTGTACATTTTAATTATTCCAAAAATTGTTTTGAATTTTCTTAAACCCGCCATTTAGCCCCTCAAAGTACATGTACAAACCATTTGTGATTTCTACTTCTTTATGAGCTCACAAGAACTGTTTTTGACCACTTAAGGATCATCTAGGACTTAATTGAAGCTAAGGAAATGTCGTTCAATCTTTTCCAAGTTCGTTTCCTCATCCCGTTCTCTATCTCCCACTCTCTCTCTTTTCCTCCCTAGGGTTTTTGGATCTCCATGAAACCCTCTATTTTTTAATATTTAACTTAAGTTTAATTCCTAGTTTCTTTTTTCATAGTACCCCATTGGATAATCCCATTTAGGGTTTAGAGTTTCGTGATACGGTGATCTGTGATAGGTATTTCCATTATGATGCCCAATTTTTATTAACCCTAAATTTCTTGATTTAAATTAAATTGTTAATTTAAATTCAATTTATATTATAAATGATATTAGTCTCAAATAAGTGATTAAAAACCCAATTCTATTTAATTGGGGTTTTTGGAAATTGAATTTTGACATAAAATTCAGGAAAACCCCAATTCCATTTAATTAGGGTGTGATTATGAAATTGATGGAAAATTGTGGCAATTTAAATTTTTGAATTTAAATTTTGAAAATAATAGAAATTTTTTCAATTAATTTTTTGAATTATATTGTGGATATTGAATTTTTTATTGATTTCAAATTTATTATTTTGGCAGAAATAGATTAAATGGTTATTATAAAAGCTTTTGGGTTTTATTTTGGAAAAGGCATATTTTAGTTAAATACTCGTTTTGGTTTTTAAATCGAAATTGGAATTTTTAAAATGATAGAATGTGATTTAATTATATTTTATGTTTTCTTAAAATAAATTTCCCATCATTGAATTGTACTAGAGAATATGCAAGCGTTGGTAGTTAGTGAGTAATTATGGAAAAATATTCTAGGATTGGAATGCCCTACCATGAAATTGAAACATTACAACAGTAACCAAAGATGAGTTCTTTTAGAAAACATTGTTTCTGTTATAAATTGAATTAGAAAACGTTTATATCCTAGAAAGGATAAAATAATTATAATGAAATTATATTTATGGAGCATTAAATGAGTATCCCTAATGAATGTTGGAATAAAGAGGGAAAATCCAAAGAAAGAGTGTTGGGTACGAGAATTCCCTTTACCTTATGTCTGAATGATTTATTCCTTATAATATCCTATATAATCACAGTATAATTACTAATTAAAAAATAAATAACATATTATACATGAATTTTATTCATTATGATTTTATTAATTTCATTTATATGATTTTAAATGTGGTATAGATTATAATTTCATCGTTCAGGAGTGTTCATTTTCTTTGTTTTCAAGATCAGTTCAATTGTATAAATGAATGGAAGTTCGTGTAAAATACTGATAAATATAGAGAATTTTTATTATATTTTTTTATGGTAAATAAATTTAAATTATATTATAATGAATTTGGCCATATTTTATGAGGATTAATCATTATAAAAATTGTTAATGATAACAATTTAAGTTAATTTTGGAGTTTTTTTGATCACAACAAACTTGTTTTCATGTATCATTTAGTATTATGTATATAAGTTAGTTCCTGAACAAAAAAAGGGTTATAAAATACAATTTATAATATTTTTTAAACCATTTAATGTTTTTATTAACATCCTTGAAGGTGTTAAATAAAAATGAGGTGCAAAGTCCATGATGTTGGTAAATTGACACATCACAGATGATGATTTAATTTTTAAAATAAAAGAGAGATAGGGAGGAGTTTAATTTTTTATATTCCATTATAATTAGAGAATTAATATTTATTCAAGGTAAAATATTTACTATTACATTTCATGATGGTAGGTGTGGAGATAATAGAAAATAAAAGAACTTGACATGAAATTAAATGATAAGAACGTGGAATTTACCTATTGAATTTCTCCTCCTTGAGAACCACCTTAGGGAAATGATTTTGGTATTTTGATGAGTCCAAGATCCACTAGATGTGGTGGAGTGACTAGTGAAGTGTATTGGATATAATTTTTACATAGATCAAATCTGGTAAGGTTTGAGGAGAAGTGGTGGTGATGGGTGTTATTTATAGTGGATGAGAGAGGTGTTTTTACATTATTATATTAATTAGTTTAATATTTTTGGCTCAAGACTATGAATTTTTTGAGAATTATCATTGAATATAATAAAATAATTTTGGGTAGTTCGAGATTATAGTTTTTATATTAGTGACGAATCATGTAATAGTGTATTTTACTTATAATGTATATATACCGTAAATTACCGTATTTTACTATTCACAAAAGTTTAAGAATTTCAAAAACATCAAAAAAACAAACCCTGACAATTTTTGGAAGTTTAGAATTAAAAAATGAACTAAATTTTATAAAAACAATATTATAAATATGGGTAATTTAATGTTTAATTAAAATCATTATTTTCTTGGAAAATACATATTTTAAAATTATAACTGATTTTATAACACATAGAAAAATCAATTAAGGTCTCCTAATAATATATTTAAATCACAGGATTTAAAAATGATAATTTATAAATATATTTTATAAAAAAAAATTCTTCAAAATTATTAAGTTAATAATAAAATTGAAATTAAATATTTATGACTTACAAAAATACCAGTACTTAATTAATAATTTTTAAATATTTTTTTTCTAGACTATGATATAATTATATAATACCATCATTTATAATATTATTAAATTTTATTTATAATCTCCTTGGTGATGCAACTATTTTTTGGGCGGTTTACAATTCATAAGGTTCATATTGTTGTTCCTATGGTCAGGTAACTATTTCATTAGTATTGGTTCCTTAACTTCTAGAAATACTTCTTATTTCATCAATTGATCATTTATAATGTTTTTATTATCGTATTTATATGGTTTAATTTTATTTATACAATATAAAATTACTATAATATAGGATAAATTCTATTGATAAATGTTTCAGTCATTCAATTTCCCCCATTTTGAAATTTCACCCTCTAAATTTCATTTTTTACATAAACAAGTTAAGGCACTTCTCATTCATGTTCGGTTCCAAAGTATCGTTTTCATACTTATGGTTCATCGAAAACACATTGGAAATGTGGTTTTTCTTATTGCGTATAACCTTTTATCTATAGTCTATAATCTTTATCGACTACTCTATATAAGAGAGATCATCTTCCAGCTGTAGCATCTCTGAGTTCAGCACATGCGAGAGATATGGTATGTACTTCCTCAGGATTGATACATGGAAAATATCATGAAAATCATCCATATTTGGTGGAAGTCTAAGTTGATAGGATATAACTACAATGTGATCATGGATCTCAAAGGGGCTAATGCACCTTGTTCATAAATTTCATTTATTTCAAAACTACATGAATGTCTTCCATGGTTATATTCAAAGGAAGAAATTATCTCTAATGTCAAACTCCAAGTCCATTTAATGATTTTAAACATAGATCTTTTAAAATATCTGTGTCAAATTGATATATTGTTGGATGGGTTGAACCTTATCTATCATCTATTACACAAGATCTGGTCCAAGTAGCTTTCTTTCACCAACATAATTTCAACAGGTTGGCGTTCTACTTTTCATTCTATACAGAGCTTCATATGGAGCCATATGAATACTTAAGTAAAAGATATTTTTATATGAGAACTCAACCAATGGGATATACTGATACCACACAAATTTTTACTCTAATTAGAATTATCGTAGAATACGTTTGAGTGTATGAATAGTCTTTTTAGATCAACCATATGTTTTGGGGTGATAACTGATGCTAAAATTCAATTTAGTACTCGAAGAATATTGATGACTCCATTAGAATTTAGATGTGAACCTGGGATCGTAATCAGAGACAATCAAGAGTGGAACCCCATGCAGTCTCTACACTTCTTTCACATATATCTTTTCATGTTGTTCAAGTGAGAGATCTTCCCGAAAAGATATTAAGTGGGAAGTCTTGGTGAGTCAGTCAACCATAACTCATATCGAATTATTTTATTTGGGTGTACTCAGAGACCCATGACAAAGTCAACAATTACAAACTCGATTTTTTTACTTGGGTATAAGAAATGGTTTTATCATCCCTTTGGACTTATTTCATTCTACTTTAACATATGGACATATCATGCACTGTGAGATATACTCTGCAATATCCTTCATCATGTTACCCCACAAGAATTGTATTTAAATATCATAATACATCTTGGTACTCCCATGATGGATAAAGAATGTTGAGATTTTTACCATATCCAATATATCTTTGTTTATCCCAAGTGATCACGGAACATAAATCCCCATTCCAAACAGAATCACACCATCATCATCCATATGGAACTTTTGTAGATTACCTTATATTAATATAATCTACTTCTTTTCTAACTCTGGATCGTCCCTTTCTTCCTCATTAATCTTCTCTTGGATAGATGGTTGGGTAATAATTTGGGAAAGGTAGGATGTATTCCCTACTATTATGATTTCAAAATCCATCCTTTTCATATCAATGAAGATATGGTCCTTGTCAATCTGGAACATGGATAGTGTTGAAGGTTATTTTATTCTAAGAGCATCATCTACCTTGTTCGCCTTATAGGATGATAGTGAATAGAGCAATCATAGTCATTGATTATATCTAACCATTCCCTTTGTCACATGTTGAGCATCATTAGCGTGAATATATACTTTAGACTCTTGTTGTCACTATATATGTCAAACTTCTCACCATAGAGGTAGTGCCACCATATTTTCAAGGAAAATATAATAGTGGCTAGCTTCATATCATGCGAAAGGTAGTTCTGGTCATTGATCTTCAACTGTTCAGAGACATAGTCTAACACATTATTGTAATGACCCAAAGTTTTATCAATATAATTTCCTTCTTATAATCATGTTAGTTAAAATCATATTAGGGAATACAATGCCACATCATTCTTAATGAACTACTTAGTACTATGTCCTTTATATCCAAGTCATTAAACATATTATTTTTCACTTCTATGTTTTGAATTTTGAAAATATGACATAAACAGTTGTGATCAGCATGATATTTAGAGTCTAATAAGACAAACATAATTTTTTGTGAAAAGTTGCATAACCTTATGAATAGTATTGTTACCCTTATGAATAGTAATATGACCCTTATGGAAAGTAAAACTTCCAAATTAATAGTAACCTTATCAATGGAAGTATAACTATAATTTATGAATCTTATAAATGGGAGAAAATATTTTTTAAAATTAATAATTATGTTATGGTATTTTTGTGAGTAGGAAATATTTAATTCCGATTTTAAATTATTAAATTTTTTTAAAATAAAATTTATTTCCATAAAATTTATTCCTAAATAAATATATTTTTATCCTATGAATTTATGATTATTTTATGATACCTTAATTAATTTTTTAAATGGTTATGAAATCAGTTTTAATTTTAAAATTTTCATTTTCCCTGTAAATGATAATTTTATTTAAAATTAAATTTAAAATATTTAAAATTATTTTGATAAAATGGAGTCCATTTATGAATTATAAACATTGAAAAATAGTTATGGTGAAATTTTGGGATTTTTCTAAAATACATTAATTTTTTGGTGAATAGCGAAATTCGAAAATTTACAAAATATGAAAAATAAATGAATTTCTCCATCATTCTTGAGTCATGGATGATGTAAATCAACATTGGTTAAAAGTAACACGCCTTATATACTTTATTTAGGAATATAATCATCCCTATTTCTTGTGTTCATGGAAATTAATAAAATACTCAATTAAATATTGAGAAAACACTCCTCCCCTGCACTAAAAATACCACATATCACAATCTCATTTCTTCACACCTATCAAGCTTCAATAATTGTCCCAATTCTGACCAAAAATCTTATTTATATCTTACCCCATGTCTATGAGATGTTTATTTCATCCAAAGACCAATCTGATGTTCCTTGAGGAGGATCTCAAGATGAGAATTCAAGAGGTAATTTCTCTCTCTCTTTTCTTTCAAATTCCATTCAAATTTCATTTCATCTCTTATCTAATCCTAAACATATCCTAAGAAAATTTCCTTATAACTCTATTATTATTTATATTCTAGTATTTTATCCTTTTAATGTATTCTTATTCAATAATCCACCATATCTCTCTTTTTTTAAAATGAAATCATTGCATGTGATGGGTTTATTTACCTACATCTTGGGCGATTCACTTACATTTTACTTCAATGCCTTCAAGGATGTCAATAAAACCGTGAAATGGTTGAAAAAATATTTTAATATTTATTTTTTAATCCATTATATTTTTTGTAAAAAACTTTTATACATAATACTAATTGATAAAACAATATATCTTCATTGTGATAAAAAATCACCTAAATTATACTAAAACAATAATCATAAAGTTTTATCCAATGATTCATCCTAATGGTATATAAAAAAATCATTATAAAAACATATAAACTACTATATGATCATTAATAACTTATAATATTAATTCTATATGTTTATCCATGTTCTACATGAACTTCAATTCATATGTATAAGTGAAATGTTTTTGAAAAAAAAGAAAAGAACACACCTGAACAATGAATTTAAACTCTATAACTCATCTAAAGGCCCATAAAAAAAGTTAAAAAAACCATAATGAATAAATTAAAAGTATAAATGGTTATTTATGTGTTAACTAATTAATCTAATGTGATTATACATGACATTAATGTGAAGAAATAATTCAGACCCAATGTAAGGGGAATTCTCAAAACCCACTATCTTTCTTTGGGATTTACCTCTTTCACTCCATTTTCAAAATGGTTATTACTTAAAAATAATTTATTAATAATTTTAATATATTATAGGGGATATAAATGTTTTATATTGGAGTTTATGACCAACAAAATGTTTTCTAAAATAACTCTTCTTTCAAAACACACCTTTTACTTCTATGTCAATGATGATGATTCAGTTATAAAGTATGTTATTACCACTTCTATTTGGGAACCCAATGTTTATCGATGTATGATTTGTATATGAAACCCATCGAATTCCATGGGTTATTTATGTTCATAATTAATATATTTTTTATGTTTAATTTATCATATTGTAAATGTTAGTATGTGACAAGTGCGCTCAGAATTATATAACGCAATGTAAATGTTATGATGTGACTAGTGAAACCAGAATTATATAGTGATCTAATGCATTGGGAAATGTGAAGAACCTCATGAATAATGTTAAATATGTATGAACATGATGCTATATTTTTTCAGAACTATGTGTGGTATTTTACCACTAATAGAAGGTGATTCATTTTTATGCATTTCCACATTCCATGTCATCTCCTAATGTTTACACTCATGATTACGATCCTAGGACTACGTTATGATGCTAATGTTTATGATCACCCCATGTCATAATATTTAACATTCCTATCAATCCTCTTACTAGGGTTTCATCTCACCTATTTTTTATGTATATCCTCATGTGATTCCATGTACTAAGGAGTACTAAAGGGATAATAGGAATCTTGAGAAGAACAAATTAAATAGATTTTTAGGTTTTATGTTGTAAAAGTTATGTATGTTCCAAGTTTTCCAAAAAAACTAAACCTTTGGATCCTTATGGTGTAATGTTTTTTTATCATTAAAATGATTTAAAAAAACATAAGAAAATAAGGTTTTATATAATTATCATTTTTCATGAGTACACAACCCAATAAATTATTTGAAACATAATTATATATCACAAAGAATTATCCACTTTTTGGTAATGTGAGTACAAGTGCAGTGATCAACCTCTTATTTTACTTTGTGATGCATTCCTCACATTATTCCATCTATACAAACTTTATGCCTTTCCTTGTTAACATAGTTAGTGGGCTATAAAATCGCGATAAATTTCTCACAAACATTAAATAAGACCTAGATAATCCAAGAAAATTATGGATTTATATGAAAGTAGAGGGTCATGGATATTCCTCAATTAACTTTCTTTTTAAAGGGGCCATAGAAATTCCATCACTTTGGATCACATGTCCCATTAATGTGGCTTAATGCATCCAAAATTCAAACTTTCTGAAGTTTGAATAAAACATCTCCGTCCTTAATTCCACCAACACAAGACTTAGATGTTTCTTATATTCCTCATTTCTCCCAGAGTTGATGAGAATATCATCGATATTCACTACCAAAAATTTGAAAATGTAATTTCAATAGAATATATTCAATAAATCCATGATGATAACAATGGAATTAGTAAGTATTAAGGCCATCACTATATACTCATATAGCTTATACGTTGTATATGAATAAGTCCTCTGAATATATTCTTTCTTCGACTTTAACTGATGATATGCAAAACAAAGATCTACATTTGAGAAGAACTGAGCTCCTCATAACTGATCGAACAAGTCATCAATCCTTAGAAGATGGTACTTGGTATTTATAAGGATCTTTTTGAATTCCTGATAATAGATGAATAGACGCATTGATCCATCCTTCTTATGGAAAAATAATAATTTTTAACCACAAGGTGATGCAATACTGTGTATGAGACCTTTGTCCAAATGATCTTGAAGATGCTTCTTCAACTCCTCCAGTTCGAAAGTATCTATCCATTATGGACTCTTTGAGATATGAGTAGCTCCATATATGATTTCTATTAATAAATCTACATCATGATCTGGGGGAATTTTGGGTAACTCTTCAATAAATATGTCACTTTATTCCCTCATGATGGTCATTTCCTCTAGGATGACAGTTTCCTTTAACTCAACCATTTGAGTGAGGTATTACTATTCAAAGGGAATCCACACCAACACCATTGAATTAATTTATAAAGGATATTATTGATTTTACATGAATTTATATAATACCATATGATGGTTCAAAAATGAAATGATATTTCCTTTTCCAAACCATTGATATATGATTTATATAATTAGAGGTAATCCATTCCCATTATAGAGATGAATTCCACCAAGGGAAGTATCATGAGATTTTCTAGAAAAATCTTCCCACATATGCTAATAGGATAAGATTCCAAAAATTAGGTTTTAATGATTGTACCACTAGGTGTTTTTATGGATATCTATACTTCATGGTTTAGGGGATTTGATTAAATAGTTCTATAAAACATACAAGATATAATGGAATGCATAGAAACAGAATAAAATAAGTCTTTTTCCATTATTGAGTGAATATGTAGAGTACCCTATATGACTTCATTTTATTTCTACACTTATACATTAGTGATCGAATAATCCTTCACTTTATCTTTTGGCCTTGGTGGATGATGACATTGATTACTCTCAGGGACATGAGGTTTAGTGCACTCATTTTATAGATCCCTTATTACCAATATATGATGAATTGAACCATAGGTGGTTCTCTCCTTTCTTCCAGAATATTTTATTACTTTTTCATGTATTTTTAATATTCATGAGCATGGTTTCATTATCTTCCACACATGGATCATTTCCACATCCCTTTGTAGCAGTTCCCATGATGATTTTCCCACATTTTTGACTGGGTGATAGTTGAATTTTCATTCCACCTTTCCCATTAGATCATCCATATTGAAACTAAATCTTTTTTCTCTAATAACCATATCCGAGGGACCATTCTCCAAACTCATATCCACTATGAGAGAACAACATACAACTTATTACTAACTACCAATTTATTGAATTGAAATAACTTTTCAATGGTGTTGTTTTAAACCACTAAGGAATCATTGACGTTTTATATCATTATTGATAAACAACCCAAAGCATAACTTGCAAGCCTTCTGAAATTTTATTCGTAGTCCATGATATATTTGATATCCTTTTTCTCTAGATTTTTGAATTATCTGTCTATATTTGTAATAATATTTCATGGAAAATAATTGTTAATAAATATTATCATAAATTCTTCACACTCCACATCATCAATTTCATCCTTTGGATCAGTGTTCTTAAACAATTCGCACCATTGGTAGGCCTCTACATCTAGATGATAAATAGAAAGTGTCACTTTCTCTTCTCAAAACAATGAGTTATATCAAAGAACTTATCCATTGAGTTAACCCACTATTATGTGACTACCTAATCAAATTATCAATTAAACATTATCTTCTACTTCTATATAAAGGACTCAATAGTTTTTTTCTCCCTCTTAGGTGAAGGAGGATGTTTCACATTATTTAAATTATATTTTAGTACTTGAAAAAATTGGGTATGCATCACCATGAAATTTTTACCTCCAACTACTAAGGAATTGGGGGTGTCATTCAAGTAATCTCTACATTATCCCTAGCATAGGTTGCTCGTCTCACTTCTCTAGGTTCCCATCATTTTATAAAATAGAAAAGGATAGAAAAAAAAAATAAGTAAAAATGTCAATAATAAACAATTTATTCCATTTTGAAGTTAATAATAAAGGAATATCTTGTGGGATACCTATGTTTAGAATTTTTAAAAAAAAATATTATTTGGTGTTTACTTATTCTTAGTCTCATACCAAGGGGTTTCACTAAGATTCTTCAATCCTAATTCCCATTTTAATTAAACTGTGATCTAATAATAACTACAATGTACCTTTATTTTATTACATTATAATTACATCAATTTGAAGATAAATGACATAATAGTTTTACAAATCTAGGTTCCAAAGGTTTAGTGTCTAGTGAAAATTAATACCATGCATAACATTTAAAAAATAAAATATTTATTTACTTTCATCTTCTCTAATATCTTATTGGACCTTGAGTTATTATCCTCCTTGAGAACATCCTTAGGGGAATGTTTTTGTAACATTTATGAGACAAAGAGCTCCAGGAAGTTGGGGAGGAGCTAGGGAAGAGTATTTTTCAAAATTTGGACAACTCCCAAAACATGGAAGGTGTGAGTAGGAGAGGTGGTTAGGGGTGGTATTTATTGTGGATGAGAAGAGAGTTTTCTCATTATTATACTCATTAGTTTATTATTTTATCTCAAGACCATGAGTAGTTTGATAATTGTCACTAAATATTTTAAAATAATAATGTAGAGTTTGAGATTAGGGTTCTTAAATCATATATGACTCATGTTATATTTTATTAATATTATAATATATATATACCATAAATTACAATATTTTACTGTTCATCGAAAATTCAAGTATTTTAGAAAATCCCCCAAAATAAACACTAACCATTTTTCGAAATTTATATTTTCAAAAATGAACTCCATATTATGAGAATATTTTTCTAAATATGAGTAATTTAATTTCTAATTAAAATCATTCTTTACATGGAAAATACCTATTTGAAAATTTTAAATGGTTTTATGACACTTGGAAATTTTACTTATGGTCTCATGAAATTTTAATAAAATAATTAGACATGAAAATAATAATTTATGAATTTAATTTATCAAAATGGTTTTTATTTTAAAATTTTAATATTATCATAAAATAGTAATTAAATATTTATGAATTACAAAATATAAACACTTAATTAATAATTTTTTAAATTTTTATTTACTTAGACTATGATATAATTATACCATACCTTCATTTATAGGATTCCTAAATTTAATTTATTCTTTCATGGTTGAGGGTACTATTAATTTGGATGGTTTATAATAAATAAAGGGTCATATTACTATTCTTAAGGTATAGTTTCTATTTCATCAGTATTGGTTCCTTACCTTCATGAAATATTTCTTATTTCATTAATTATTCATTTTTAATGTTTTTATTATGATATTTATGCGATTTTATGTGATTTATACTATATTACATTACAATAATAAGTGATAAATTCAATTTATAAATGTTTATGTTGTTATAGGGAATATGATTCAATTTTCCCAAGTGGTAAAGATTTTATGTTACAATCACATAATTTATAATGATTTTTCATGATTATAGATCCAATGATGCATTATTATGATCTATATCTAAATAAAACCATTAATTTTATTCGACTCATGTTATTACATGAGAAATAATGCATTCCCTTCATTTTCCTCTCTCTATGTAATCAATAGTTAAAAACAAATTCAAGAAAAATTATTTTTTAGTCAAAAAATTCATTTAGTCCATAACCATTTTTAAAAAGAAATTAAAATAAGTTTTTAAATCATAAAATTGATTTGTTATAGAAATTTATACCATGTCTCAATTATTACAATTTATTTGATAGTAATCTTCAATTTGTTTACAAAATAATTTCTTTATAGTTTATATTGAAAACATGAACTGAATTTCCTTCCATAATGATCATTATACTTCTTTGAATATTCATTTAAATGTCTAAACGGTTATTTTTAATGAAAATGATTCTATTTTAAAAAAAGGTTATTTTCACAGTTAACATGATATTTTCTCCAATTAATGTTTTAAATGATTTTTAACCCAATCATTTATAAGATTTCATTTTTATTATTAAGTAAAAGAATTTTAAAATTTATTTATGTTATTATATGTGTTTTATAATGTAGAAATTATATTTTCCTCATGAAATGTTTTAAATGATCTACCAAAATCATTTTCTTTCTATGATGACATCCGTTAATGTTATATATTACTTAATTCACATATAATATAGGGATACCATTTTTATTCTATATATAAATGTTTTATGTTTATGTTTATGAATCTTATTTCTATTCAACACGTTATACAATTAAGAAATACTTATGAAACCCACTTATTTTCATAAGTTTTACTATGATGAAAAGAAGAAATTGTTAAAAAACTTGTCTCTTTTCCACATGTTATTATATGATGATTTTTTTGAATACCATTTCATTTGATGGGTTATGATATGATGAATGTTTTAATTATCCATTGGAATAAAAAATAATAATATTCATTATGTGATGGGTGAGACCTATATCTCCCTGCAATTCATTGTGTAATGATTAATGTTATCTAATCTCAATGTGTAAAAGGGATGTAATATCATTCCCAAAACAAGAAAGGTACATGGGATGTCATATAAATCACAAAAAAGAGGGTACACATAATGTTATTATAAGAAAAAAACAAAAGGTAAATGTGAGGTCATCCTAATCTAAAAAACATAAAGGCGCTTCAGAGGTTATCCCAAGATTGATGTGATATCCCAACCTGGGTTTGACTTGCAGATTCCCTGAACTGATTGGACACATAACCTTAAGAATGAATCCCCACACAACAGAGGCTACCGAATAAATTTGGGTGTCTAATATCAATCATGAGGAGAATATAACCACTATAACAAAGTATCAAAGAAATCTAAATCAGTGAAAAATATCCAAATAAATAATTATAATCAGCATAATACCAGTACCACATGATAATATGAACATCAATATGATATCCAAAAACTAAATAAGTATATATGTCATGCTGATTACGTGTTATGTGTGAAAATAAAATGTCCTAAAAGAAACACAAAAACTCCCAAGATGCTCCCGACACCGAGTTTGGTCCCATCATCCATGATCCATCACAACACATCCATCTTACATGTGGATAATTCCCTTATCCTATCCTTAGAAATGAAGTCTATCCAGGTACTAATTAGGTATCCCATGTATGGTGTGTGTACAACTCAATAGGTGACCACCAAAAAAAATCTACAAATATATATAGTTATTAAAAATATAAGAAGTAGATTAAAGAATATCATAAAATTCATAAAGTAATGTTTTATTAGAATGAATTATTCTTTAATAAAATATATATATTTATGAGGTTCATGATGAGAACCCACACTGTAACGACCCAAATTTTTTGAATAAATATTGTTTCCTAATTTTTTGTGTTATTTAATACTCAACAAAACTGTTTCATTTGATAAGATGAGTATAATTAAAATGAGACCGTTGGGTTTTGACTGTCATATGACCATTGGTCAATATGACTGCTGGAAACTAAACGTTTCGATTATTGTCTCTAAATGCAAGTGATCTTGGTTAATTAATATAGAAAGAAGATTCGATGGCCTCATCCAGTAGTCTCAGGCCAATCAAATCCCATCTAACAGAACTTGAGAAGGAGGTAGCACCACTGGGCTTTGCTCTAGACCAAACCAAAGCTGAACTTCATCGTGTGAAGCTAGAACAGAATTACCTTTGTGAGAAGTTCAAACTGATAGAAATTACTACTTGTGCAATGTTGGATGAGCCACCCCAAGATTCTATCACCCTAGAACACCTTACTCTTAGGTCCTATGCTGGTGTGATAAGGGGCTATGTAAGGAGACCATAACTGCCTTGTGTAATCCTTTGTTTTAAATAAAAATTTTGATTTCTTCTTATGTTGAAGTTTAAGAATTTTCAAAGTCCGTATAAATATAGTATGCATATTTTTTTTATTAATTTTAGAGAAATGATATTTTAAAAAATAATTATGTAAACGTTAAATAAATAAAAATGTGTAATGATTATTCAAAGAATTATCTTCTACAATTATGTTCAGTACGGAATTTAGAGTCTAATAAGATCAAATTAATTTTTGATGAATTATAAATTATGAATAGTGATTTTATGCTTAGGATTAGTAATGTGACCAAATGGATTTGTAATCTTAATTAAAGAAAGTATTAATATAATATAGGCACCTTGATTAAGTAATGTGATTCAATAAAATGGTTAAATAACGGTTTCATAAATTATTAGTCAAGTATTAGTTTTTTTCTGGTGAATAGTGTTTTTTAAATAAAAATAAAAAATAAAAATATTTAAAAAATTATTTTTATAAAATGGATTTCATTTTTGAACTCAGAGCATCGATATTATATTAAGGTAATTTTTGGGGATTTTTCTGAAAAAAATGAATTTTCGGTGAATAGTGTATTTATTTAAAAATTAAATTAAAAATATTTAGAATTTTTTTTATAAAATGGAGTTCATTTTTGAAATTAGAGCATCGATATTTGGTTAAGGTGAAATTTGGGGATTTTTCTATGAAAGTTAAACTTTTAGTGAATAGTAAAAATACAGTTTTAGGGTTTCAGTATGTTTAATGACCTAATGACTACATCATGATGATGTCATGAGATATTTTAAGGTATGGTCGAATAAAGGGGATGGATTATTGTATAATTTGTCCCAATTGGACAATACCATGGGCAAATACCATGAGAAGCCCATGGTTTTTCGAAAACCACCAATGAGGCGTCCCTTGGCCATTAATGCCTTGTCCCATCACTTTCCCTATAAATACCAAGACATCCTCTCATCCATTCTACTAGAAACTCTCCCCAACTAATTTTGGGTCTCCTTACCTCCCAAGGAGTCATACCAAGGTGCCATCAAGCCCTCAAGGTCCCAACCATCATGTTTTAAGAGTTACGTTTTAAGGTAAGGGATCCTACCTCTCTCTTTCTTTTCAAGTAATCTCTTTTATGTCATTTCATTTATGCTCCATGATCTTATGTTGAAGGATGTTATTTTATATTCCTATTAATTCCCTTTTCATGTTCATAGGATGATATACCCCCTATTTCTCTCATCAATTCGTCTTAAGAATGATTAAGTGGCGCCGTTAGGCTGCCGAATCTTTAAGTGATTCATTCACCTTTCTCATTTTTCAAAGTTATACTTTCATGTCAAGTCTTTCAGGTTCCTTTTTATTATGTTGGGGTATGATCTCTATATCTATCATAATGAAATTTTATGTTCATATTATGAGAGACCCTATTTGATCTCATCAATTCATTTTTGTTGAAGTTTAAGTGATGCCGTTAGGCTGCCGAATTTTCATAAGAGAAATCTAATTTTTGTTTTCCTTCCATGTTTTTCATTTCAAATGGTATGTCCTTAAAATTTAATTAACCTGTTCATATATACTTCATATTCTGTCCCTATACTGTTTTATGGGTCATTTATGAATGTTTGACCCATGTCCCATCTCTTTTCAATGTTTTCTAAAACCCCAAAACATAGCCGTTATGCTGCAAAATTTCCGTCTCAAAATGTCTCCCTCTTTTTCTAAAGTTTTCTTATTTTATAAGGTGAATAATCAAAGATATTTCTTCAAAAGGGGTATTCACATATATTCCAAAATGTTCTATTTTAAATTCTGAGATTTACATACATGAGACCCGCTTTACCTTTCCATGGGTTTAAAGTGACAAAAAGATCATATCTTTAAAGCAGTTTTTAAAATGTTATGATTATAAAATGAAAACCATTTCTTGTATTCTATCTGGGTTGTTATGAAGTGATTTATAATGATATATGTGTCTCACATGATAATAAAGGAAAATTTAAGGGTACTCTCTGATAGCGCTCCAATGCATTGGGTAAAGACTTAATCTCTTGAGATGACCCTTTAGACTGATACCTTGGTGAATAAACTTGGTAATTTTTATTGACACCTTAGGGATGGACCTTGGTGAAACAGAAATGATTGTATTTTTAAAATGTTGTAGCCACATATTCAAGTTATAAAATACGTTATTTTTATTATGATATTCCTCATGATTTATTTCTCATGACTTAAAGTTCTTTTTCATGACATTGTTGATGTATCTCAAGTTCACATGTTAAATGATCCCCATTGTTTCCCTTACTGGGCCTTCTGCCCACCCTTTCTTTTGATGTATGTCCCCAGGTTATGATATGATGTAATTAACCTAGGATTAACTTAAGGAGAATCATTTAAAGTGTTTAAGAAGAATGTTTTATGTTGTTTTCATGTATTATGTTTCTGGTTTCCAAGACACTAAACCTTAAAGATCCTCAGTTTTGTGTAATGTAATGAATGTTTATGTTATAAAAAGGCGGGACACTATAAGCACATAAATACCTACTTCAGCCCATGCATAAGTATTAAATATCCCCAATGGATATCACATATAAAAAAACCATGGTTATCATTTATCATTTCAATTAAATTCAATTCACGGCCATTAGTAACCATGGTCCAATACAAACAATTTGGACTTTAAATTCCATGGTTAGGACCCCATTGGTATTTGAAGCATAATTCCATGTACCACAACTTCTTTTCCAATCAATCACTTGTGGGATTTTCAAGCATCAGGCTGTGTACCACAATCATTATCACATTCATGGATTTGGGTTTATAACAACATTTCTAGAACCCCATTTCTATTTGAAGCATCACTCAGTGTCCCACAAATTGTTTATCAATAAATCACAATATATCAGATATATCATAATTAGAAATGTAAATCAACATCAATTCTATTATTATAATTTCACATCATGTTATACTAATTCAATTATAATAAAACATGGTTCAACACTTTAATGACATAGTATAATATAAAAAATTCATCATTAAACCATTTATTACAAATTATTCACATAACCCCTTTAGCCTTCACGATTAAGACAAACATCAATTTTTTCCGATTATCAATCAAATTATATATCTCCAAAACTAACCAATTACATAATCCCAATATCCCATCAATTCTATAATCAAATAATTAAACTATTTAATTAACCAATTAAATAATCTTATTCAACCAATTTTAATTTCCCTAAAATATAATCCAATTAATTATCACATGGAAGTATAATTAACACAATTCAATATTTGATACAATTACCATATCATGGAAATTGAAATTTCTTAATTAAATAAATGTAATTAAATCATGACTATGGGTTTTTTAATTTAGAAAACCTCACTCAAGACATTTGATGGACACTCACTAATTGAAATCCCCTAATTGAAGTAGAGCATTTAATTTCACAATGAATAATGAGATTTTTATCTAAAAATGTTAGAGGTTCATGTTATTCAATCATGTCTTCGATTCATAATGTGTGAAGTAATATAGTCCTTGTAATCAATCTAAGAGACTCAAAAATTATATATTATATTTAGGGTCGAGTTGGATCAAATTTTGGTGAAGGTCACGAGGTTATGGAATTTTAAAACAAATTTTTTGGACTTTTAATTTTCCATACATATAGTTCCCTATATGAGGTGCACATATTTCCTTAATCATGAACCTAACTATGAGCCTCTAGTCATGGGGTGCAATGTTTCTACTAAGAGGTTTAATGGATTAAAAAACCATTCACCAACCATGATATGCACCCCATTAAATGGTTTCATAGTATGTTGGGGAAGGGAACACAGTTTTGGAATACCCTGCACTAAACATACACTTCCTAAAAACGCTCAGGAAATCTAAAATTTCACCAGAAAACAGGCCAAGGTAAAACCCAAAAATGATATAATCAAAAAAATGCATAATATTAAATAAAAATGATATTTATACATCTCTAGAAAAGGTTAGGATCTTAAAATCTACCTAATTTGTAGATACCATCATCGAGGTGTACTTCAAGGAATTACTAAGATTACATGAATAAAATAATGGTCCACTAAGATTGCAAATCCAATTATCTCTCCAATGTTTCCTAATGAACTCTTCCATTTTCCACAATACATAAACTATTGGAATGGTATTTCCCCACAAATTTATTTCACTATGATGAAATATATGTATCAAATGATCCTTAAAGGACGAATCAGTCTGAAGATCAACCTCATACACATAGATCACATGAGCATGGTTAGGGTGCTCCTACTGATGTTGTGACACATGAAAGACATTGTTCATAACACTATATCTTTATGGAAGACTAAATAACTATTCAAACAACCGGATTTTATCCACAACCAGAAATGATCCATCAAAAATTGGTGCCAAATATCCATGTCTCTGTATCCTGCAGTGACCCAACTTAGGAGACACCTGAAAGAATACACGATCACTATCTTCAAGCTCCATGGGTTATCTAATTTGATCAAGATATGATTTTCTCCTACTCTGACCTATATCTATTTGTTTCAAAATCATCCAGACCTACTCTGAAATCTCCAACATGAGGCTCTATCCCAGATGTTCAGAATCACATACCTTCAAAAGATATAGAGGTGATCTTCATGGCCTACCATAATGCGATTCATATGGTTCCATATGAATAATATCTTAATAATTTTTGTTATATGAAAAATCAATTAGTGATAATATATTCTCCAAAGGCCCATTTATGTCAAGAAAATACACTCATATCATATCCCTCAAAACATATATAGTACACTCTGATGTCCCATATTTATGTGGGTGGAAAACCGTAGTCATTAATAACAGCATACCTAATTTATTCTATATTCCATGTTAGATGCGTGAAGTAAAATGTGATTCAAAATCTGATAATATACTTTAGGGAATCCCATGAAAATATACTATCTATTAAATGTATATGTCTCCCAATATATATATTGATAATGTCTCCCATGGAAGAATAAAATTCAGTACTTTCATTTGTTAGTCCATAACCACCCAAATAACGTCATTCTTATGGGGTATCTATGGGAGACCCACTACAAATTAAATTGTAAAATCATATAAATATATTATGGAATGAGAAATTACTATAGTAAACCACCAGGTCATTGATTCTCAACCTTCACCTATTGATTTTTGTAGCATGGTTTCATTAACCCTAAAATATAGTTTTTAATTCTCTACCACTAATAAAATATTCATAGTTCATATTACATTTTGATAAAAACTGGAAGCAACACCTACTTAGATGCATGAAATTAATACACTATATCCTCCCATATACTCGTAGAAACAATAACATGAACCCAGATGTAAATTACCTCCACCCAATCTATAGTCCAATCAGAAGGGGACTACTCACCATTAAGGCTTTACATCAAAGAAAAACACTCACAAAACTAATAATTCATGTGTATAATTTTAATAAAAAGATTATACACTACTAAAACTGATATGAGTTTCATCTACTACTATCCCTCCAGAACCACAAAAATAATTTCGTCCAACAAAGTCATCATTTTCTACTCCGAATTTGACTCTTGAACTGCCTGAGTCTAATTTTTTCAGCTTAAATCATTAGTAACATTATATTCCTTCCTGGGTGTATATGTTATCTTAAAGTCATATGAGTGTATATAATCAACCAAACTATGCTATGGTTGATTAAAATGTAGGGTAAAAAAGATATACTTTAAGCTCTTGAGATCCATAATCATCATAATTATTTTTCCTAGTAAAATTTTTCGAATACTTTTAAGAATAAACCACTACTTATAACTCGATGACATACATAGTATAGTTTTGTTCATTCCATCATAGCTTCCATGACCCATAAGTCACCACTTAATCCTCTGAATCAATACTACTCTATGACCAATCCCAGATGCACCAAAAAACACCATATATTCATCACATCGATTGGGTAGATTTAAAATTAGTATAGTTTTCAATCATATATTTAGCTCCAAGATAGAATTATTACATTGTCCAGACCATTAAAATACCACTTCATTATTGGTCAATCTCTAAAGAAGTTATTCCAAGAGTGAAAACTAAAGGATTAAATTTCGATAAAATTTTTCTAATTCTAGAAAACTACGGATATGGAAAAAATTCTTATGTTTCTCCAAATAAACCATTTTATGAACCTTCTCTTGGCCCAATAAAACACCTTCCTCCAAAATAATGTAACCTAATAAATTTACTTGATCAATCAACAATCACACATAGATAGATTGGTGTATAGAAAATGCTCGGTTAGTTTACTCAGGACGATGTCAAGATATTGGGAATGATCATCACGAGTCTTAGTGTATATAATGTTTTCATCCAAAAATAGTACGAAAAACTGAATGAGTTATGGGTGGAATATTCTACTCATCATGTCTATAAACACACCAGGAGAATTCATTAACCAAACAACATGAAGATGAACTCATAAAGGCCATATATTCATCTAAAATAAATCCTTAGTATATCAAAATGTCAAACTATCAAATGATGATACCCTAATGGCATGTAAATCATGGAGAAAACACAAGATCTTATCAACTATCTATATTGATCATTGATACATGGAAGATGATATTAGTTCTTCATTGTCAACCAGTTCATCATTGGAAAAAAAAATCATAAGTGTAATCTCCTGTCATTTTTATTTTCAAACAAGACCATGGAACCTCAAGGCAATGTATTCGGATGGATAAACCACTTACCCACCAAATCATGTTGTTGTATCATTAACTAATAAAACCCTATTGGTTCTCGATTATATGGTGGAATAGAAACTAACTCATCTTCAGGCATGAGATTAATAATAAATTCTATATCTCTCTTAGGTGGTAACACTAGGAAGTCCTTATGAACATGTCCTTAAAAATGTACAATGGTGGTGGGAATAAATCCTAAAGTACACTCCAATATACAACAAAAGATTAGAAACCTAGGCACTGAGCTCCCCCATTTGCTGAAGAAATGGACCTTCTCGGTCAGTATAGATATCTAACTCTTCATGATGAACATAAATGTCACCTTCTGGATATTTATAGTTCACTATCTTATGGTAACAATATATGTGGTCTCTGTATTCCACCAAATTTTCCATACAAAAAATCATGTGAAAACATGACATATATAAAATGTTGGCATCCCAATGAAAATTATAATCCCAAAAATTAAGAAAACACCCCATTTATAAACTTATTCCCGTCAACCATACCCCTAAGATGTATTGATCCTCATAACCCCTCTCAAAAACACCATATCTTGACTAAACCTGCTTATAAGATGTAAAGAAATAAAGTAATGCGAGAAACTAGTATCAAATTGGGAACAAACATGTGTAGAAGCAATAAGAATAATAACTATAATATTTAACAGTCAATCCTAGCTATCCATAAGAGTAGGCTAAATTTTATGAAATTTCCCCACCCCTCTTCCATATGTTGAACCCTGAGCCCCCTGAGCTGCACCACCATGATGATATAGGGGGTCTTTCCAAAAATTAAATTGTCCACATACTCAACCTCCACAGCCGATATAACAATAAATTCTAGACTCTTAGGGTATTGAAATCTTCATTCCCATAATTTTCCCAACCCAGTTTCTCCCTCACTATCCACCAGTCATGGGTTCTTATAGAAATGATTTATATTTCCCTTTCATCAAAAATCTCGACACTCTATAGTTTTTTGGGGACAATGTATATGTACATGCCTCGACCTATCTAATTGGTGGTAGGTTACACATGTCTTATCCCGAGTATCTGACCCTTCCCCTAGTCACTTTGTTTTTTACAACTCTGCTCAACATTCTCAAAGTTACTATGAAAACCATACTCTTTATTACAAATTATTCATGATTTTTTAAATAATATTATAATTAATACAACTTAATTGATTTAGAACTATACTATCTTTTGTAATTAGGTACATTTTATAACAACATGAACATGGGATGAAAAAACATTATTGAAAACTTCTTTAATATGATTCTAAAATCCCAGGGATTTTAAAACTACATAGGATAACCTGGGGACATACATAAGAAATGGGTGAGATGTATAGTAAAATAAAATTATAATAATAACATAAGGAAATACATGTTATACCATAGTCATATAATCGTGGAATACAAATAACATGGATAATAAGTCATAATATCAAATGATAATCATAAAGAAAACATGAGAAATGTGGAAACAACATAAAACACCACATCATAAACAAGGGTGAATGATAAAATCCAAGAATTCATGATGAAGAATGTCCCATAAAGGAATCCGGGTCACTCCATGTCACAACATGACATATTTTGAGAGTAAACATTACCCAATGCATTGGAGCTCTATATAATTTCAGATGCATCCATTAGTTTCATTTAATTCTCATGCTTATGTGTGCCACATATATTATGCAATATATATTCATTCATCATCATATTTTATTAAAAAATGAAAGGGTTTGGAATAAATACATATAATTTTGATGTAAATTAAGAATAATTATATAATTATTAATACTCTTGATATGATATGGGAAAGGTATTCACTACAGAATAAAATATCCATGTAAAATCGTGGTTATATTTAGGAATCATAATGAAATTACATTTGAATTCATAAAATGGATCGATGAGAGGGAAAATGGTCTCTAATAATTTGTAAATAAAGTATTCATTAGTAGGTACATGTAAATACATTACCCAATAAAATAAATTGTAATTAGAAATTATAATATAATAGAAAAAGATGAATAAAGAAGAGAGGGTAAGGATCCTTCACTTGAGTGTGTTACTCTAAATGCATGGGAAGTTATTATTGAGAGCTTGGGGGAACCTTAGGAGGAATCTAGAGAGAGGAGGGAAGAGTAATAACATTATAAAATTATTTTTAGTGAAGTGAAATGGGACCATATGTGGGTTTATTTGGGAAATGAGTTGGTATATCTTTATTATTTATCAAACATAGGTTTTGGACTCTATATAATAAAATCACCGAAACTACAAACCTTCCCATGGGGGTTTCACATGGTTTCTACCAAATGAGCGTGGTATAAATTATTTTGAATTTTAATGGTCCAAACATAATAAAATAATAACCTTTCATATTTGTAAGTGAGGCACACTCTTAAATAAGTGATTTTGAAACCGTAAAATATATTAATGCCTTTGGAGGATTCACAAAGGGTTTATAAAATTAATAAAATAATAAAAAATCACATTATTTTAAATTCAAAACTTATATTATGTTATTTATTACTTTTATAGTATTTATTACATCCCTTTTGGTCCATTATTATTTAATAATACACAATGTATATTTATATGATTTTTATGTTATACTCGAAAATTTGATTATCTCAGAAAATGATGAAATATTCACCATTGGATAATTTCAATGTTTTGATTCTGAAAATAATATTAATTTCAACTAAATAATTTTATAAGTATGTGAATTTTCACTTTAAAAAATAAAATCCTCATTTATTAATAAATGATGGGTTTTTTTGACATTAACATTTTTCGAACACTTATTAAATTACATTTGATTTTAAATAAAAATTATATGAATATTTATATTTACAAATATAATAAATAAAAATATTTTTTAATGTATAACTTATTTAAAAAATACAATAATTCATCAAAATAAATTCCTTAATTGAATTTGAAAATTACTAAAAATAGTATTTATGTTTTACTATATCAAAATAAAAATCATTTACAAAGTAATAATATTAGTATATATCCATTATTTTATGTATAATAATGTACATACTCATATTTATAGGGTCTTCATATATATACCTTTAATACAACTACAAACTCTTTATGAGTAAATTGTGTAATGTTGAGACATTCATGGGGTGGTTTGATGTACATGGTTTGAGCTATGATCTCAGTGAGCTTAAAATTCTCCCATAAATGGTTTCTCTCATGCCTATGTTTTTGTATCTCATATTTGGAAATTGTTAAGGGAAAATCCCAGAGATGGTATCTCCATTAAAATCTCTGATAAATGTGATTCATATGGTATGATCCAACTGGGTGAGGCTGTCAAATCCTTTATCTTTTATAATTTTATTTTTAAAACCCTATATTTATACTAATCATGCGATCACTATAAAATACATTTATTATCAAAAAAATGAGGATTAATGTTATTTTAAATCTGATAGAATATAATAAATTCAATGGAGTGCATGGGTTTTCTAAAACAATAGTATAATAAGACATTCTAACTAAATAAAAAGTACAATTTAACTTATAAGAGTGGTAATTACAATCTCCACCCTTATGAAATTTAACCCTGAAAGTTAACATTAAGAATACAAAAATAAATGAGGGTAACTCTATTAAGTCAATTCATCATATTCCCACATTTATTATTCAATATTTTGGTTTTTATACAACACTTTGACCATGCAAATTTTATTATTCCTTAGAAAATTTTCTCTAAGATCTAAGATCTTCACAAGATTCTCTTTATATGAGAGATAATTCTCCAATTGTACCTATTCATTACTGAGTTCATGTGAGGGGTATAATATTTAATGTTTTAAGAGAAATACTTTGAATACATCATGTAATTGAGATATTTTAGGTGTGAGTGCTAGTAGGTAGGCTAACGATCTAATGCAATCAAAGAACTCAATGGGGTCAATGTATCTTCCAATAAGATTTCCCTTATTACAAAATCTCATCACTTTATTCCATGAATATATGTAGAGGAATACCATGTATCCAACATCATAAACTTGGTCTCTGTAAATATTTTCAGTATACATCTTCTATCGGCTATAGGTAGCCTTGATGTGATTCTAAATTGTCTTATCCTTTTCCACCATTTCCTCAACATTTTTAGGAAATAATAGTTTTCATTCCCCAACTTCTTTGCAACATGAAACCTCATCCCATAAAGTGATTTATAGAAATCCACTTGGATTCCTGAGTGAAAAATAATGTTTTATGAGAAATTAACTAGAGGAAGATGTTCATACTATACTCCTTTTAAGTCAATTAAGCATGATATCAACATGTACTCAAATGTATTGATGGTTTTCTTAGGTTTAAATCAGTTTATGGGTGACAATATATACTAATGTCAGGCTCAGTATTTAGATATTTTTGGATACTTTACCCAAAAATGGATGGGAATTTTAGATCTCAATCATATATAATCAAAAGTGTTACTCCATGTAGCCTCACCACTTATGTAATGTATATATGTGAAATTTGATCTATGGAGAAATACTCTCAAATAACTGTGATGTGTGCGGTCTTTATAAGATGATCAAACATAACCCATATATCATTATTCCATCACGATGTATTCAAAATACTAGTAACAAGGTCAATGGTGATGATTTCTTATTTCCATGTATGTATGCGTAATGATTGCATCATACCTATAGTACCCCTGGTTTGAGGTATGTAGCCTTTTTTATGCCCATTTAGGTGTTTAAAGTGTATGGGATTAGTGGAGAATAGGTTGAGAGAGTTTGGAATGGAATTGAATGAGTTTGGAGGCTTTTCTTAGGGAGCATGGTTTGAGAATGGTTAAGTGAAACCATGTGGGTTCTCTAGGAAACCATGCAGGGGGAGACAGTAGGCTTCGCACGACCTCTACATGGGTTTCCAAACTGTTCGAGGAAATCGTGCCGACCCCTCCTCTCGAGACAGTAGCATGTGCACGGTTAGCGCACGGTTTGTCAAACCGCATTGGCTAACTGTGCAACCACAAAAATGTGGGGATTTAAATCCAAGATCCCTCTGTCTTGACCTAAAATACACAAAAATTCCTCCCACTCAAGCCTCACTCAGAATTTAGGATTCTCAGAGGTTGAGGGTTCTCTCCCACTCGTTTTGGAAGCGTTTTGAAGAGGTTTCTTAGTGGATTGAAGGTGGCCTCTTCTGGGTAAGTCTTATCTCATGTTTCCTTTTAGTTATCTCTAAATCCACTCTTCTCCCTTTTTTAATTTTCTAGATCTACATCCATTACATGTAGATCTAGGGTTATGGTTACCTTGGATGTTGATTTAAGGCTGGTAAATGTTAGGGAAGGGGATCTAGAGAGGTTGCAGTGGTGCGTTCTCCGGATTTGAGGTGTGATTACTTGTGGGTTGATTTCACTGGAACCCTAAAGGTAGGTGTATTTTCTCTAGACTCCACTTGGTTAAAACTAGTGTTTGTTTGTTACAATTAATTTGTTGTGATTAATAGTTAAATGTGTTTTGATGTGTGAATTTTGTAGAAAATATCTTTGGTGATGTTTCAGGGATTTTTGGGAAAAAAGGGTGTTGTGGTGATATGCTATTGTGGTGGATTTTAAAATGGAGATTTTAAAATGGGTTGCTGAGATTGATTTGTGAAAATGGTTGATGAATAATGGTTTTCTATAAAAAGGTTGTTTTATTGAAATGTTGTCTGGAATGGAAAATGATAAAATGGTGTTTTCAATAAATGGGTGATTTATTGATGTGGATCGAAATGTAATGGAAATGGTTGATTGCATGTTTTTGTAGCCTCAGTGGGTTATATACATGGTTGTGATTGGTTGAAATGTTGTGTGAAAGTGGGAAGGAAGTCTCACTATAATAGGTGATGGATAGTGGTTAGAATAACCACCATATGTGTAGTGGTTGGGAAGTACCACTAGTTGTGAATGAGTGAAAGGGTTGGACGGAAGCTCCACCATTATGGTTGCTTTATGTGCATTGATTTGCAAGTTAGAAATTGTTGTGGTAATGTTTAAATGATGAAATGGATTATGGAATGATTGTTTTTATTTCCCATGGTTGATTGGTCTGGGTGAGATGGCTTGGTAAGTTTGTGTTTGGCTTATGGTAAATGTTACACTTGTTATTATTTTATACAAAACATTTTATATAAATGTTCTAATGGTTTTATCCTAGTGGATTGTGTAGGGAAGTCATTTAGGGAAATCATTCTGAGTAGTTTTACTCACCCCCTATTTTGGATCTTTGGTGTCTTTGCAGATGTTGTGTATCGTGACGTGGGAAATGGTAAAGCATCACACTCCTTTAGTATTACATCATGATGTATTCGTGGATCTTGAAGCTTGGATCTTGGTATAGAGATGTGGTGGTATCATGGCTTGTGGTTTTTTTGTTTATTCTTCTGCATAGTACTCTTTTGTTTTGTGGACATGTTTAGTTGGATGGTTTTGGGGTTTGTGATGGAATTGTTAGTATCACATGGTTGGGTTTGAAAGTGCATGCATCTTTTGTTATTGGTTTGGTTGGTTTTGTCTCAAGGGAAAATCGTTCAACACTATTCCTTGAATCCCTAGGAATTTATTGCCAGCATTTGGTTCCTTGGGAATGTCTTTTAAGGCCAAGTATCCCTCACTGCCTCCTCAAGACAATGAGGTAGGGTAGGGGTGATACAATACCCTTGTCCTTCTCCCTTTCATCCTTCACTTGCTGACGTACTATGAACTTTGATGTATATTCTATAGTATCCTTATTTATATTGATCCAAAAATAGTGTTAATGAATATATCAATAGATATTTCTACTTCTATGATGGATATAGTAGGTTGAGATATGGGAATCATCCAACATATATTTATTTAACTCATTATTTGATGGTACACGTAGTCTTGATCCAAATATCACAACTCTTTCTTCATTAAAAGTTTACTACTCAGATTTACATTTTGTTATAACTTAAAATTTCTTCAAAATTACCATATCATCTATTTGATCATCCGTTAAAATATCTAGAAGATATAGTTGATAAATAATTTTTTAAAGGCTTTATGATTTTATTTATTTTATAATTCACATGTCCATCCATTCCCAATCTATGAATATCAGATCCCTTTTGATTCTCATCAATGATATAATTTATCGATCGTTTATACTTATAGTTTCCTCAAATTTATTCAACTTTTGTGTATGTTAGAAAATTGATTAGTCATAATTATTGATCATCTCTAACCATATTGTTTGGTGAATATTCAAGTATTTATTTGTGAATATATACATGAGTCTTTTTTGATCCGTATATATTTAACATGTCTCCCCAAAGAGTTAAAGCCTCCATATTTTCGAAGAGAATATCATTTTAACTAACTCGAGATCATGATTTGGGTAGTTATTTTCATGATCTTTCAAATTCCATGTTTCATAGGCTAGGAAATTTTCATTCTACATTAACAAAAAACCCAATCCCTTTTTAAAAGTATCATTGAACACCATGAAATGTTCACCAATTGTGGGTAGTGTTAATAATGGTGTGATGATAATCCTCTTTTTCAACTCATTAATGATATATTCGCATTCATCATTCCATGAAAACTTAATTCCCTTCCATGTTTTCTTAGTTTGGGTTTTAAAATCATGATAAATTTCTAACAAATCGATTATAATTCCCATATAATCCAATTAAACTGTGGATATATATCAAATATTTTGACCTTGACCATTATTCCATTACTTATATATTTTAAGGGTCTATAGATATCCCATTACATGTGATGATAATACCTATTAATGGAGTTTCCTTGAAAAAAAACTCACATTTTTTGTAGTCCGCATCAAGCTTCTCCTTTCGTAGGGTCTTCATAATGATGTTAAGATTATCCTCATTCTCCTCCTTGGTTTTGTAGTATATTAGAAGATCATCTTTAAATACTATTTTTTTGTAGAGGTAATATATAAAGACTATATTAATGAAGTCCAGAATTATTTATTGAGTATTATTTAGCGCGAATAGAATTACTATAAATTCATAGTGCTCGTACATTGTACAAAATGTAGTCTTGGGAATATCCTCCTTCTTCGTCATAACATGATAAAATACCAATCATATATCTACCATATATAAGTATTGTGCTCCACATAACTACTCAAAGGAGTCATCAATAAGTGGAAGAGGATACCTTTTCCTTATCATGATCTTGATCTTCTCATGATAATCAGTTGAAAGGCACATTCACCCATCCTTCTTCCTGATGAAGAGGCCTAGTGAACCCCATAGTAAAACAATTGGGTTTATAAACCCTTTATCAAGATTCTCCTATTGTTGTTTCTTTATCTTGTAATGTTCTAAAAAATACAGTCAATACAGAGTCTTGGATAATGAAAATTCTCTATGTATAAGATCAATAGACAATTCATCCTCTCATCTAAGAGGAAGACCAGAAAATTATATAGAAAATACATTAATGTATTCCCTCTCAATATGAATGTCTTCAAAGAAGGTTATTTCCTTATACTCAATCATTTAATGTAGATAAAAATTATTGTAGGTCCACAATATTAATTATTTAGATAGTTTTTCTAAGGAATATTCACCATCTTCATTGCATGTATACATAATAGGGAGTCAATTTTCAATATGGGGAAAGACTTCTTTCTCATGACAATTTATGTTGGCTTTATACTGGGAAATCCAATCCATGCCCATAATTCTTAAAATTCCACCAAAGAGAGTATGATATGGTTTTTTTGGTATGTTCATCTAAAAAACTTTGATAGGGGTTTTGTTATATACGTGGGATCAATTAATTCACCCATTTTCTTTTTACACCTTCAGATATACATCCAACATTTCGGGTGGTTTTTGAGTAGATCTAATAAAAATTAGTGATATAAAGTAAATCATAGAACCATAATTGAAATTTATCTTGTATATTCATGAATGAATAATTAGTGTACCTATCACCTCCTTTTTTTAGGATCAACCTCAGTGGTTGTGATGGAAAAGGATCATCGTTTAAACCTTAGAGGTTGTCGGTTTTTCATGAAAATCCATGTCTTAGTGTATTTGTTTGAAAAGTTACCTAGGTCCTTAAAGTTGATGTTATAAAAAATTTACTAAAAGTTCACTGGATCATTCCTTCATGCTTTCACATTAATGGGTTTCTCATGTCAGCAATCATGAACTAGGTGTCCTTCATTCCCACACTAAAAAATTTCATCGTTTCACTTAGACAATTTCTAGGGTGCATCTTTTAACACATTTAACAAGTGGAATGTTGAAATTTCATGGAATGATTTTATTTCTCCATCAGAATATGATATTTAAACACCACTTTACCCCTAATATCCCTATGAAACACTTTAGATTCACCAGAATCCTTTTCAACTTTGAGGGAACAACAAAAATTTTCTCATAGCTATCAAAGACTTGGATCTCCATGGATTTTTATATATTAGATTTTATCCCACCAAAGAAGTGGTAAAAAATTTATTTCGGGGTAATGAAAATGATGAAGGTGTATCATTAAAACCTTGTGTTTTATTACTTTCATAAACTATTATATTCCTCGTCTTTTTACACGAGGGATAGAAAACCCCATTACCTTTTAAGATTTAGAGTTTGTGGAAAATATTCATAGAAAATCATTTACTAGAATTATTTCATCCCCAACCCTTCGATCTATTCTAAAATATTAGTATTCATGATAAATGAAGACCAATAATATGAATATCCCTTCATATGATAAAAATCAAATAGAACAATCTATTTTCACAAAAATTTAATGAAGGAGAAAATATTCTCAATGGAGTTTATCCATTATTCCGCGATTATAGGATCGGGCGATCCATTAAAAGTCACAGGACTTTCTCACAAAAAAAAATCAATTAAAACTTTTTATTTATGAGGGGGATTTTTGTGATCCCCCCGATTGAGTATTAAATTCAGAACATGAGCCGGTTGAAAGAGAATCAATTTTTTTAAGAGTCCCAGTACAATCAGTTTTGATATCTCATCAGGGAAGACATCTCATTGATCTTCAAATTGATTTTTTACCTGATTTCTAATATTTATATCCATTGTATAGAATAAATGTAAAACTAGGGATGATTATTTTTAAACTATTAATAACATAAATGTTAATTTAATGGTACTAAATGTATAAAATATAAAATACATTTATTTTCTTATCTTATGAACTTATTAAATTCAATATATGTTATACATGATATATTTCCTAAAATATATTCCTAAGGGAATATCTATTTTCATAATAATGATTTTTAATGATATTTTTATTTTAACAAATAATATCCCCTAGTATTGTCAAACCAGGTGTACAATATGGCCCTTTGTTAGATACTTTGTTATGTTGCGACTGGCCTAACACACCTTGTTGGAGTTGTTACAACTAGGTACATTTCTTCCAGAACCACTTTCACTTGTGGTATCCAGACAGGGATATAATTTTGTGAAAAAATAATTACTCAATTCTTAACAAAATTTACATATCTTTTGTTATACTTATTCTTATACCTATGCCTTTCTCTAGAGTTTTCTAATCCTAATCCCAATAAATAACTAAATTGTTTCTTTGATAGAAACTATAACAACCGTACTCATTATTACACATTAATTAATTATTAATTATATTATATTAAACATAATACATCCTAGAAGATAGAAAATTCTAGTGCATTATGGTATAAATTACATATAGAAAACATCATGAACATGGGATACAAAAACATTATGGAAAACAACTTTATCATGACTTTTAAATTCTATGGATTTTAAAACTGTGCGGTATAACCTAGGTAAATACATAAAAAATGTGTGAGATATAAATCAAAGAAAAGGAATAAGAATGGAATAATGTTATAAATGTTATAAAACATGAATATAAATTGTTAATAAAAGGAACATTCATAATAATTTATGATATAGAGTGATAATCAAAATGGAATCCTGGGAAATGAGGCAAAAACATAAAACACTGCATCACAAACATCAGTCAAGGATAACATGCAATAAAACCTGATAGAAAAAAGTCCCATAAAGTGAATAGGTTCACTACATATCAAAACATTATGTCTCACAAGACTAAACATGGACTAATGCATTGGAGAAATATATAATTCTAGGTGCACCAGTCACTTTCAATTCATTCTACTAATTGAGTATGCCACATAGATCATAAACATGATTCATTAATCATAATATTTTCTTACACGATCAAGTAGTGTACAATAAATACATTTAATTTACAATTCATGTAAGAATAAGTGTATAATGGTTAACAACATTAATAGAAAATGGGTATGATATTCACTACACAATTAATTTGGCATGGAAATCACGTTGAAAATTCACCAGCATAAGGACATCACTTAAGAATTCATAAAATGGGTTGATGAGATCTAAATGGGTTTCTAATCATTTTTACATTAAATGGGTAGTAATATGGACATGGAAATACGTGGACCTAAAATTTTAAATGTAAATATAAATCATTAGATAAGGAAGAAAATTTAATAAAGAATAGAATGTGAGGATCCCTTACATGAGTGTGTGACACAGAATGCTTAGGAGGGGCTTCTTGAGAGTCTTGGGGAACCATGGGAGGACTATATAGTTGGAGGGGGTGGGGGGGGGGGGGGTAGAGTATGGTTGTGGTGAAAATATTTTGAGTGAAGATAAATGTTATCTTTGGTTCTTTTATGTCGGAAATGGGGATGGATTTCTATATTATTTCTCGTACATAGGTTTTTGGACCCTATATAATAAAATAATTAAAACAAAAAACCATTCCATGGTTTTTGCTCATTTTTTATACCCAATGGGATTTTTATTAATTATTTCATAAATATAAGGGAAAATAATAATAAAATAATACCATTTTTATGTATTAGTGAGTCATACTATTAAAGATTTAATTTTAAGACAATAAAAATATATTAATGGGTTTTGAGGTTTCACAATGGACTTATGAAATTAATAAAATAAACATAAAATCATTTTATTTTAAATTTAAAACATATAATTAGTCATTTATTCCCTTTATAGTGTTTATTACTTCACCTTTAAATCATTATATTGTTATAATCCACAAAGTATATTGTATAGTATTTAATTTTTACCATATAATTTTACTTTCACAAAAAATAATGAAAAATTTACCGTTGTATAATTCCAACATTATGATTCAAAATATAATATTAAATTTATATAAATAATTTTATAAATAAGTTACTTTTTTACTTTTTAAATTAAATTATACATTTATTAATAAATTTTGCGTATTCCGACAATAGTATTTTTCAAACAAATTTAAAATTAACATTAAATTCATAAAAAGTAGATCATCATTTATATTTAATAATAATTATTAAATAACAATATTTTATTAAGATACTCATTATTTAGAAAATCCATTAATTCATCAAAATATATTTCATAATTGAATTTGAATATTACCCAAAAATAATATTTTTGTTTTATTATATCAAAATAAAAATCATTTATAAATTAATAATAGTAGTATATATACATTATTTTATAAAAAATGTACATACTAATATTGATAGGGTACTAAAACGTATTCTTTTAGTACACCCGACAACACACTAATAGTAAGGTGTGAGAGAGTGATACATTCATGGGGTGGTGTGGCGTAAATGGTTTCAGTTATGATCTTGATGAAATTGAAATTCCCTCATAAATAGTTTCACTCTGGATTAAGTTATTGGATCTCATCATGGGATTGGTCATGGAAAACATCTAGAGATTATATATCCTTTAGAATCTCTCATAAATTGGATCCAAATGGTAAAATACTACTAGATTAGGCCATCACTTTCTTTATCAGTTTCAATTGGATTTGTTAAAACCCTATATTATTACTAGTCATGTCTTCACTATTCAATAAATATATTATCAATGATAATGATTCTTAATGGTCTTTAAAATATTATAGGATATAATAAAACAAAATTTCTGTATGGTTTAACTAAAACCATAATAAATAATAAGACATTTTAATGGAAAGAAATAGAGAATTTTATTTATAACCATTACGGTCATTATAGTGACACTTCCTACCATAGATATTCATTCCCCCAGATCATCCATATAAAACCACCTTCTCTCTATTGGAATAGTTCTTTTGGGTCCCCTTAGATATGGGAGCCTGATTTACTACTTCTGAAAACATTTTTATCCAGAATATATTAACGTGGGACATATTTTTTACATTTGATCCCATCTTGAAATGGAATTGAAGAAGCAACCTCTTCCCCCCACCAATTCTAGAAATGGAATTGAAAATTTGTAAGGAATACCATATAGTCCATCACAAAAATTCTTCACTGATTCAAACTCATAAAATCTAATTATCTATCATGCCAAATTTTCGGAGTTTTAAAGATCTCAGAGAATGTATCATGAATGACCTCCCACACCATATTTTCTAGTTGTCCATCCCACGTTCGGACATACCACCAATGATTTTCTTGAACACATAACATATAAGAGCCCAACATGACTCTATTCTCTGTAAGAGTCTCCATGTAGTCAAAAATTGTCTTTTTAGACAAAATTTATAACTCAACTTACTCGTGTCCACCCACTCTAGTGAAAGTTGGAGGGTATTGGAACTGGAACTCCCATGACAAGTTTGAAATTCTATTCACAACCCTCCCTGAGCCTCATTATATAAAATTTATAAAATGAGAAAATATTTCATGGAACTTCTCCCCTTATTCCACACCTTGAACTATTAGAGCCTCTAGTTCCACTATTTGAGGTACATTTCCTATAGTTTCCTCTTATCTTTATATCAATAAACATCATTATTGAGGAATATATATATAATTAAAAACAACAATATTAGGACCCCTTATCAAATATTCTCATGTTTAGGTATGAGTGAATTACATTTATCAATGGAAAGTCATTCCCCCAAACCCCACCACATAGTCAAAACTGAGGCGCTATCACTACCCTTAACTGCAACACATCTTGGTCTAGTTTAAAAGATCATAAAAAAATGAACATTATTCTGTTTATACTTACACACAAATTTATCTATTTCCCCCGTTTTTCCACATTTATGATTTTAAATTTCACATTAAAAACTAGTTTCATTTAATTACTCAAAAAAATAAAAGAATTTTCATTTAAAAAACTAACCAAAAAATTAGCCTTTACCATGTTTTACAAGAATGATGCATGTCACAAAATAATAATGATTTCATAGAAAGATTCTTTCATACTGATCACTTGTTCCATACTAGTCCATGATTCAATTATCAGAAAATTAAAAAAATAATAATCAAGTCACATAATAATTTCATCAGTCGAGGTGAAATAACACCCAACTGCAACAAAATACATACATAGTAACTATCTCTACTAGGTTAATTTTATTTTACCTCCCCATATGGGTTAGCTACTACCATACACCATCTATTAAAAAAATTAAAGACTAATAATATTCTCATTTCTACCATTAGCAAATAGAAATACAAAATAAAAATAAAGGAAACCAAGATCCTATACAACTTTGGGATGTCCCAACATGGGTTCCACAAGCTGATTCCCCAAGCCGGTTGGCCACATTAACTCATACATCAATCTAGGTATCATATAGGATTCCAAAAATTAGAAAGTGTCTAATATCTATCATGGGGATTCTATACTCTCTTTATTAAAGAAACATAATAGTGAAAATAAATAAATTTTTTGCAAATTCATACCCATAATCAAAATAATACATGTATCACATCATAACTAGAACATTAATACAATATTAAAACACTATTGAAGAAGTTATGTAATGGAAAATGAGATTCAATTTACAAAATGTGAAACCTAAAATAAATAAATAATGGAACTCCCGAGTAGTTCTCAACACCATGTCTAATTCCAAAATCCATGGTCTAACATGACACAACCCATCAATATCGGATTCATGACCTCATGAGTGCCCCTATTTATTCACATTAAACATTAAACATTAATGGTTAATCCAAACATCAATCTATTCCCATTATCACTAAAATTTCATATATTAATAAATAACCAAGTATATAATCCCAATATACTATTAATTCTATAATCACATCATTCCATTAATTAATTAACCAACTAAAGAATCCAATTAAACTAATTCCAATTTCACTATATTTTATCCAATTCATTACAATGTGGAAATTTAATTTAATAAATTCAATCCTTGATTCCATTACAAAATGAAGGAAATTTAAATTTCAAAATTACATACACATAATTAAATCAAGAGTACCTAGTTTTCAATTTAATTAACCTACCTAAATATCATTGATGGATGCTCATGAACATCAATCCTGAAGTTTATGTGGAACATTAAATTACACAAAAAATAACAAGAATTATATCCAAAATCCAGAGATGTGTAGATTCTATGATCTAGTTTTCGGTTCATCAAGAATAGACTTCAGATGGAATTTTAGTCTTTCCGAGAGCCACAAAAAAGGTATAACTTTTATGGTCTAGTTGGGGCCAATTAGGGTGAAGTACATGGTGTTAAGTATTTATAAAACTAATTTTTAGAGGATTAAATTTATGCATGCATAGTTTCCAATATGGGTAGAAAATATTACTCATACCATGCACCTAAATATACTCATATTCTTAGGGTCCTCATGACTTCTACAAAGAGAGTACATGGTTTTCAAAACCAACTTACCACCTTGTTATCACCCTATATCTAAGGTTTCACGGTTTGTTGGGGCAAGGTGAATGGTTGGGAAAAGCATCTGCGAACCATGTATTTCCAAAAACCAATCAAAAAATTTCCAATTTCACACAAAAAATCCCCAATATAAAAAATAAAAAATATATACTCAAAACAAGGAAAAACACTACCTATAACTAAGAGAGATACATATCTAGAAAATTTCATAATCTTATACTCGGTGTACGTATATGTGTGATTAACCCAAGTGAAATGTGTTATGAATGTCTTGGTAGATATCCTAAAAATAATATTTTCTATGCTTATGTATATAAAAAAATTCCAAGTCTCAAACCAATTTTATCATATTGTGTATTATGTTCTATTATTCTCTTGTGATTCATGTCTCATTAAATTCCAATATTTATATCTAGACACAATATTATGATCTTTGATGTGATGTTCATGGTTTTCTATTTTTTTGATAATGTTATTATACCCTTACATATCTACATTATTTACCCTTATTGAGAATATGTGGAAAATATTTCCAATGTTTCATTCCCATAATTTATATAGAACAATTTTAAGTAGAGTTGAATATGAAGAGAACTTAATGGGGAAATCGTTGTGGGAGGAATAAGAGATCGTTCTCAAAATTAGATGATTATGTAACTTTTATACTAAGACACTAAAATATTATGGTCCTTAGGATGTGATTGTGTAATTTATTGAATATTCATAAAAAATATGTCATATTTATGTATGAACTATCTGGGATACTATATCGGGTTTGTTTCTTGACGCATGGGTATTCTTTCCTTTGAGAACCCCTCATTCTAGACTGAACCACATTGATAGAATCTCAATTAAATACTTTTTTTTAAAATATATGGTCAAATGATTAGTGATTAATTAAATAATATTTAATTTACTAAACATAAAATTTTTTGACTCATATTTCCATCAGAATTATTTCATATTAAACAAATCATATTCTATGACCAATAGAGTTGTCTACGAAATTAATCGACATCATCTTACAAAATAATTTAATAATTTTTCCTAGAACACTCTCATGAATAAAAAGGATCAAATTTAACTTGATTTTCACAACCGGTGATGATGTGGTTCATCCCATGAAATGTTCATTTTAGTAGTTTATTGATATTATCGATTTTACTGTCCATTAATTTTAAATTTTAGTGAAAAATTATTTTAGAGTGACTTCTAAATAATGAAATGTTTTTGGTATTTATAAAAATTTGATCTCATTTTATTTATAAAAGGGGATTACCTCTCCATACCTCCCCTAACACCATAACCCAAATAGTTTATCTGATAATCATACTAAAACTATCCTAATAATTCCTTTTCACCTTAATGTGATTATTTTATTCTAAAAAGGCCATCCCTCAAGTGACTATCCCAAATTGTCACAGAGATAATCAATAAAGTTAAAAAATTATAACCAATCCTTTCTCATTTATATTTCATTATGTAAAATTATTCCTCCTGAAATTATATTACATAATATTCAAATGATAAAGTAATTATCATTATTATATTGGTATGGTATTAGAATTATGGTAAAAAAATAGGCAACATTCATATTTCTATTAAAAAATGAAATTGGAATTCGTGTGTTATGAGGACTACCACCTCCATGATATAAAGTGATTAATTTTACTTCACTACATTAAATGGGAATCCCTAATTTAGAAGTTTACATAAAATTATAATATGTTTGAAATATGTTTTATTCTAATATGATTAAATATATTACTCATTTTACTTTTTCTAGGGAAAAGGAATTCATAATTCATGCATAAGTGTCGACTAAAGTCACCACATTATAATTTATTTTCATTTTTCTATTCCTTAATGACTCACATGGATTTAAATGATAATAGTTTATAGTATATTATTTTATTTATTAATTTATTAATGGTAAAAAAACATGATATTATATTAAATATATGAATAGTAAATAACCATGGTAAATTAAACTGTCCAAAAGAGAAATCTAAAAAATGATTTATCTATACAATAAAATTACTTGCTATATGTTATATTATTCCTATAATTATTTATAATTTAAATATATAAAACTAATAAGTAATTCATATTATCATTATTATTTTTTATAATATAATTACAAGTAAATATCTTTATAATCATCTCTTGATTATGGTATGTTCTTGCCTGGGTTGGTTTGACCACCTACATCAATAATTCTATTAATTTATATCATCTCTCACTATGATAATTTAATTTTCGATAAGATATGATATAAATAAGTAAATAATTATTTTTTTATTCTAGGATAGGAATATAAAATGTCAATTATTATTTGAATAAACACCCTTGATTCGCTAAGAATAATTAAAATGTGATCATCGCTAAATCCATCATTAAAGACCATAGAAAAAAATCCGACAAAATGAAATTAAAAAATTATTAATATTTATTAATAATAAATTATATATCCTTTTTTGATATCATAATGATGAGAATTTGGATAATAATGAAGAATAACACTCCCTCTATGAAACTAGTTCAAATGACCAAGGCTACTAACACCCAATATAAAAAATAGATAATAAAATAAAAAAATATATATGAAGATAATAATTATAAATGATGTTTATAAAAGTTTAGGTATATGAATTTTTTTATTAAATATGTTATTAAGATATTTATATTTTTTTGAATATGATCTTAGAGTTCATTTTACTACGTGGGTAAACAAGGTAAGGGTTTCTTTATCTCATTTTCATACCCCAGGGACATGTTAGGTATCTTTCACATTAATTTATTTTTTATGATATATTCACTGAAAAAATTAATTAAAATATGTATATTTATTCCATTTAATTAAATTTCATTATCCTTTTCATGATCCCTCTCTCGAAATCCTTTTATTTTGATGTCACTAATTCTTTAATAGTTTCATCCACTAAATTTATGATTCATTAGGTCGTAATATTTATTACCTGAATAAACCTTTAAAAAATACATTGATCCTTCCATTAAACTATTTCATATGTAATACACTTATTTTATGGGGGAAAATTACTTCTTATCATCTTCAATCACTTATTTGATAAAATGTTCTCCAAAATAGAAGTGTAATGATGATAAAAAAAAACAGATAATTACTAATTAATTCTATATTCAATTTCCTTAATTTTCTTCATTATATTGATCACCTAATTTTATGGAGAATATAGTTTTGATAATTTTATAATATTTTCATAATCCCCTTTAACCTTTTCCAAAAGTATCATTTAATACACCATTTATGATGTGGATTTTTAAATAACTGTACTTGATTTTTTTAATGGGTTGTTATATCATTTAAAAATAATATTTTTTCACTTTAACTCAAAATTTGTATAAATTAAAGAATATATTTTTTGATTTTAATTTTCAATGGTAAATTATTTTAATGTTTTCACTTCACCTTTTAGAAAATAATTTTTGATTATGAACCAAAAAAACAACATTTTATGATCATATTATAAATTTTTTCTAAATAGCATTTTACTATTTTTCATCCAATGGAACACATATTTCATCTTGAATATAATGTTTTATAGGAAAAATTCCCTCTTTGTTTTCATGGTTTCTAAAAAATTGGATTTTCTTTAGTTTTATAAAATAATAATTTTTGAATTTATTGAAATGTTTCATTTCATTTCATATTTCAAATGTAATATTTCTAAAAGTAAAAAAACTGTATTTCCTCTATGCCATTTTATTTTGATAAATTATATCCTTGATTTAATGATATTATTAAAATATTTCCATCCACCATATTTCTATGGATTTATTATTCAATAAAATTATATCACTTCATTTTTCTTTCCAGACCATCTCCTATGAATAAGCATAACATTTCATCTAATTAATTTTCATTGTGAATACAATGTTCTGTATTTATTTCATTTAAAGGTGTTAACATATATACTATAAATTGAAATATATGGGACATTATATAATTAATTTTATACCGTTTATATATATGATAAAATTACTATATTCTCTATTATGTTGATTGAATTGTATTTAAATATAATGATATTGAATATCTTTATATACCTATTGATTTTACATGGGTATATGATGTTATGATAATTAATGTAATTATGAATGTTTTCCGTATGTTATTTTATTTTACAAATATATGAAACTAATTTTCTATCTATGGGTTATCTAATATATTACTGATTTTATAGGGTACACATATGTATGGATAATGATGGGTGGAAACCTATATCAACCTCCAATATATTGATTCATGTTCATATCTAATGATATATTTAGGCTTTCGATATAATTCTTTTTCACATATGTGGGAACATAATGGGGTTTCTTACATTTTCATAAGTATAAGAAATTAGTTTATTCAAATAAGCATGAGAATGAAAGATTTTCTAATAATTTTTTTCCTATTCTAATAGTTTTTTTCTACATTTCCATTTTCTTCATGGTATTTCATAATTTATGCTTATTCTTATGTCTATATTATTTGTTAATGGATCTTCTTTGTTAAATAATGTTTTCATAATCATTCCATTAATTTATTATGATATTTGAAGACTTATAAAATGATTTATTACCTATTGTTTACTAGTTATAAGTGTATTATGTATTCTGAGTATACCCATATAATCATCATAAGCTCACTTATGATTTTTGATTATTATTGATTATGTTTACCCTTAATGATCATCTGAACTCCACCCATTTATTATATTTCATTTTTCCACATAATAAAGATAATAATTGTATTAAAATTTAAGATAAGTAAAATATTTATAAAATAGGTGATATATATTAATTATTTGGTATAGATTAATAATCTTATTATATAGTGGAAAATAATTCCATTAGTCAAAAAAATGAATTTTTAGTTAATTCATTATTAAATTTTATTTAAAACTATAAATCTAAAAGGATTTTATAATTTATTATATTGAAATATTTTTTATTTAATGTAATGAGACAATCCCATCTGTATTAAACTATATTTTGAATTTCTATTAACCCATGTTATGATGTAATATAATACTTAATGATATTTTTTTTATCTGGAATTAATTACATTACCCATTCTTCCATTCCATTCCACTTACTATGATTTACATCTCACTCTTTCTTTATTGTACGTCCCCATTTCATAGTATTTTTAAAAAAGGGTAGGATAAATTTATATGAGGTTCATGATGAAGGATTTGGTACTTTTTCGGTATTATATAGGTCAATGGTTTAATATGTACGTAGTTCCCAAAAACACTAAACATAGGATTTTAAGAATGGTAACGTGTAATAAATATTCTTGTTGTGTATGAGATTTTATATTTTTATAACATGATATATATTTTTGGTTTTGGGTGTTCTTCATAGACCATATAAAATTTTCTTGAGTTAAAAAATAAATTAAATAATCATCTTGAGAGAAGTATTGATTTTTTATAAAATCAATATAGTGAATTCTTAATCTTGGGATTTACTGATCTTATAAGTGATTATAGAATTTTATCACGAGACTATAAATCTAGAACACCATAGTGTAATGATGTGCATAATAGGCGGAATCATTCCTTTGTGTAAAAAAATTGATTAATAATGTATTAGTGTAACTTTCTTATATCATTCTAGAGATATTCAATAAATGTATAATCTTTTATACTAACCATATTAAATATAATGAAATCATTATAATACTATATGTGATATAGTATAAATGGTGTCCAATTTTTTATTTAATTAGGATTTTTGGTTAGGAAGTATATTTATGGTGTCTATATACTAACAAATGTGGTCCTAAAAAAATTAAATACCTATTTATTAGTTATACCAAAGATAAAACAATATATATTTTTTATAATAATATTGAACACGAAGTGTTTGTAGTTAGATGTGATTAGTTTATTATGAAGGATAATATTACTTGATTATCCATTAGGAGAAAATTTGATGTTATTTAATTTAAAAAAAAATAAAATTGAATGTTTTTTATGATTTAAGGTGAACCAATTTCACAAGAAGTTATAGTAATAGAACTGACTCACCTTATACAATAACCTTGATGGTAAGGTCTGATTCAACACGATCATGATAGATAAGTAATTATTATTGTAAAAATTAATTAAGTAACGTTACTTTTTAATGAAAATACTAAAAATATCGAGTCTCTCAATATTTATAATGAAAAATATATTTAGAGTATACGAGATCTGTGATACACTCCATGTACAATAACTAATTTTGTTAATTAGTGGATACACATAATGGGGTGAGACCCATAGTGTGAAAGTGGGTTTTATTTAAGAAGGATTACATGGATAGTATAATTTCAATATATAAATATATTTTAGTGATAATGGGTTATATAAAAATCCATTATTTTAATAATTAAGAGTCCTTTACCCTAGTTTTTATAATAAATCCCATTTTGGTATTGCTTATTGTTTTAGGCCATTATAACTATGATACTAATCAAATTAATATGAAAATTAATTTCAAAAAAGGGAACTAAAATGAGTTTATGATACATACTAGATTTTTTGACATTCCTTATAAGGATCCTAAGGTATACAAGTTCTAATAATCCATTTATTGGATGAAATAATATTCTTAGATAAATATATCCATTTTTACAATTCACTTATAGATATTGGTTTCATAAATAACATAGGTTATTAGTATGTTTATAATATTGTTAATGGGAGTTATATGTTATTTAGGGTATATTAAGGAGTTGAAATAATACTTAATGAAAAAACACACCATATTATTAGTCTTTAATTTTACGATTAAGGAAAAATTTCTAAAATAAGTACAAGTGAAATGAATCCTATAAATTAGGTTTTAATGTATACACTGATTATTTTAAAAGGATACATATGGTAAATAATAATACTTATATTAGTAAATTAATAATGATATTTGGAATTAAGAACTCTAAGAATGGGTAGTTACTATTAATTCATAGTACAATCCTTACAAAGAATCAATGCACTTTTAAATATTTAAAGAGGATAAAGATGGAAAACACACAATATATATCTAATATAGGAAAAGTTGTCTATTTTATTTTTAATACAAGGCATGATACTTATTATATTTTGATTATATATAGTATATAACAATCAAATCCCAGTGAAATTCACTATATTATTGAGATATGAATTTATAATAGGTTTTAATAGTTATAGAAGATCACATTATAAGGGTTTATAATGATGAAAAATTTAAAAAAAACTAGGGTGAAATGATATTCAAATTTGGATTCATATTTTACCATAATGGTAGATTTAATAGTTCTAAGAGTTCCAGACAACCCACTATGACATACTTGAAAATTGAGGCATAATATATCTCTTCATAAAATAAAGATAAGGAAGCTGTTTTATCAATACCATCATTACTAAACATGGCGTGGTTTGTTTATTTTGTTAATAAATTGAGCATTAATATTATAATAATTAAATTATTTCTCATACCAATAAATTATTATTTCACCAAAAGACTAAATATATCAATTACAAAAACTATATCATTTGAGAAATCATTGATGTGATTAATGTGAAAAAAATTTAAGTCACTAAAAACGAAAATGTAGTTGATCCATAAACAAATACATTAACATTGAAAATGAATGAGTTTCATATATATTCTTTCGATTATTGATATAAGATATACTATATATAAATTTATTATCATTATTATAAATATGTTGTATCCATAATGTCCCAAACACCCAATGAAGAGTGTTGAATTAGTGTGTTAATTTTTTTCATGGATTTAAATGGAACTTGTTATAATTTATAAGAAAACACTAATCCTTTCAATGTTATACACAAATACAAAATAAAAAAAATAGAGAATTTAAATTTTATTAAATAATAATTTTACCTGGTTCACTAAAAAGGTTTAATCCATGGTCAATGGAAAAATGTGTTGATCTACTAAACAGATCACTATGCACAATATATTATTACAAATTTTAGATATGGTTCACTACTAAATGAAGGTACAAAATATCATTATTCATACTTATGATATAAATTATATATGTGTATATAGATATAATGTGTAGGTCACTCGTAATGAATAAGAAATATATATCTCCAAACACCAACTAGAAAGCGTATTCTTTATTATGTTCTACCCTCCTTGATCAAATGAAAATAATTAATTATATTCCTCACTATAATATCTAATCTTCTAGAATTATGAATTTTCTATATATTAAATTCTATAATACTAAAAAAATATAATATCTATGATTTTTCATCAAAATTATTCAACTTTTTAATTAAACATGTTAGTATCTCAATGGCCTTTCAACCGCCAATAATAATCGAATTAATCTCTCCAAAACAAATATATATATATATATATATATTTAAAATATATTTTTAATTTTAAAATGACATTTAATATACCAAATTATAGTGTTATAGTATTTATAACATCATAATTCTATTAATTTAATGGTTCCACTAAAAATCATGGCTCGAATTTAAAATATAATTCTTAAAACCATTTTTTCAATCTTGCTTGATATATTCAACCCAGTATATTTTTTCATAGTCCATCTTATTTGAAAAAAAAATCCATTTTCATAAAATTATGGATTCATATTTTGTTATAACCATCCCATTATAACATTATGTTCCCATCATATTTTTAGCTTACTATAACTCATGATGTGGAAACCAAGTATACGGCCCCAGCCTTAAAACTTACTTAATCTTGAGTCATTACAAGATTACACATTGAGGATCCTTTCGGGTTTAGAGTTTTAGAGAATTAGATCATAAAACATGCATTACATTCCACATATAAACAAAGTGGTCACATAAAGATATTATTCTTCATTCCCATCAATGGAAACACATTTAAAATAAAACATGGATTATTTCTTGACACATCCTTGACTCTATCATCTTATCATGTACCTTTCCATTGACCTGTGAAAAATATTTCAAAAACTTGGGATGAGCATAAAAACTCAGTATGGGTTATAAAAAAACATGGAAAGGAAACATGAGTTCATATATACATAAGAATGAAATCATACTTTACCCATAAAACATAGGCACTTTAACATACCTCATAAAATCATGAATAAATCATAGAAATCATAAGACGTAAAGGTAACTTGAGGCATTCATAACATTCTTACGTAGGGAGTAACCCTCTTGGTTATGTTTGGAATACCCATCACAGTATATTCCATAAATCTCTTCGGAGAAACCTTAACGTTTCACTCCTTCGCGTTACCCAATGCATTGGAGAGCTATAACGGGCTCACCCGCCCTTAGTTTATCACGGAACCACCCGTCTTCATAATAATGCCCAAGAACCATAACATAATCATATCACATAAAACATGCATAAAAGAAACATAAAATTTCCACATTTCAATCACGAGATATGAATACAACACATTGACATAAAAACATTATGAAAACCATTTTCAATACTAAAATAAAATAAAAGTAAAACATGGTATTTATTTTTCTTTTAAAAAGAAGGTATGGCTTGTAGAGGAAGCCGAAACTCAAATAACGGTCACGACGGAGGAGAAGTCGTTGTCTCCGCATACGTACGACAAAAACATTCCCTTTTGTCGTTTAGTAAATGATTCGTATAAAATATATTCCTTTTGAATAAACGTTAAAGTCAAAGGGGTTTATACACCGTATAAAAGAAAGTTGTGTATAAAATAAAATATGCCTCAACGAAAGGAGATTGAGACGAAGTCCCATACCTCGTATCCGACTTGACCCGACCGTTCTTTAATCTCCGGAATAATAAACTTGAGTTAATCTCTACTTGATTATGAATATTTTTCAAGTTCATTATTCATTTTCATACCATGTTATGAACATCATGTAATTAGTTAAGTTAATAATGTTCATTTTGTCGGTATTTGGTTCTTAAGTCAAAAATAGACTACTTACACTTACATGTTGTTAATTTGGTCAAAGGTTCATTATATCCAGAATGGTATTCATGATGTATATATCATATATGTCATATATATCCATTACATACATGCATTTATAATATTACATAATCATTTAGAGGTAAGAAATGAAATGCACCGTTCATGGAGACGGTAAGCCGTACGTACGCATGAACGCTACTTTCATTTCAATTTCATATTTTATAGAATGGGATCATAATGATATAAAGGTATATTATAATTCCAGTATAATATCATATATAATATCATAGTTCCATCCTTTATATGTCCCACATATGGTATTTAACGAATCAAATCACTTTGAGGGGGCGGTAGTCCGCACTTCCTAAAATGAAGATATCGTGTTTACCCATAATGGAAATCATAAAGGTATACCCAAAATGAAAAAAACAGAAGCTTAAGGAAAACATAAACATATTATATATCATATATAAAAATAGTGACATCATAATGGGCACCTTTGAAGGTGTTAAATGAGTGTTGAACAATCATCGTTTCGGGAGGCAAAATTTCGCCATCCACAGAAACTGTATGTTCTTTAACCATTTGATGTAGTTGTGTGATAGTGTATCTAAAATAAATATTATAAAAACATACTTGTATATTGAAGATACTGGTGTTGTTACAAAATAAGTAAATAAAAAGAGTTTAGGGGGTTGGAGAATCAAAATAAAACAAATGAACATGAGAGAATGAATTACCTTTAAAAGTGTAACTCCTTTTGATTTGAGCCTAAAGGCTTCCTTTGAAAGTATTCTGACCAAAGGGAATCCTCTAGGATGAGGATAGGGATGTGGAGAGAGTAAATGGGCAGGGTTTGGCCGAGCCAAAGGCTTTATGAGTGTGTGAAATGAGGTAGAGGTGGGGGCCTTTTATAAGAGGAGAGGAGGGGCACTTTTGGAAAGTAAAGAAATATTACTTTATTTGAAAATGTGTTTCGGTTTTAAAAGGTCCCACATTGATAGAATTCGTGGAAAAGGTGATAAGGGTTCCAAATCCACCCATCCAATAAGTTTTGGACATGTGTAGTTTATAGATTTTACATTGTCTTTCCATTTTATTTAAATCGCCAAATAATGATGTCATCGCTGCATCATTATTATGTCATAAATAATTTAATTTATTTAATGTCTAAAAATCATAAAAAAATACTATGATGTAGGAAATCTTTTTATCGTTCCAATTACTATTTATAATCAAATATATGAGCTTTATAACCCCATGTAAAAATTATTTTCTTAAAACATATTATGTTTGTGTCATTTTTACTTTTACATTAAATAAAAAGTTATTTATGTCATTTCCCAACCAAAATTTCTCCATGGGGTCCCCAAGTTTACCCATGGCTTGTCTTGGTCGGCTATGACACATCCAATAAGGTTGGGACATGTGTCTAGGTCATTTCATATTATTAAAGCATTATTTATACCTTAAACTACCCTAATTACCACTAATCGCGATTAAAAACTTAATAAGTTACTATTCACCAAAAAATTTTTTTTAATCCAATTGAACCACATTTTACTTCTTAATGACAACCATGTAAGTCAGATTTTCAAAATTCAATACACATTAGTGGTAAACTTTCATTTAACTGAAAAATCAGTTTTCTTGATTTCCACTTAGTGGTTTCAATATTCATCAAAAATTGAATTTTTTCAGAAAATTACCAAAAATTCACCCTAAGCTATATTTGATATTCATAATTCAAAAATGATGTCTATTTTACAAAATTAAAATCATATAAGTCACATTAATTAATTTAATAATTAATTCCCGCTGCCAGAGCAAATAGCGTGTTTTTACAAAACAATAAGTATCAAAAGATTGACACCAGTTTAAGTCTAATTTCAAAGTGAAATTGATTCCAATGACCACCATGGGATAAAATGGTAAAAATATATTCTAATTTCACTTCAAAACCAATTCAAAACATAATCTAATCATATAAATAAATTAGATTAAAAATCAGTTTTGATGTAAAATGCAGTATTTTTCACTATTCATTAAAAAATGAACATTGTCAAAAAAATACCAAAAATTCACACAAGGTAAATTTTGATGTCCCAATCATAAAGAATAAGTTTATTTTGACAAACATAGTTTATAAAATTGTCAAAATATAGATTCAAAAATGGTTTTCCATCAAAAGGCAGTAAAACAATCTTTTAAGAATATTAGTGTATTCCATGCATAAGATTGTATTTATTTTAATTTTAAGCCTCTATAACACTATCTTAATCATTAATAGACATAGATAAAAATATCTATTATTAATTACTTACTTGGGATGTTACATCCTTCCCCCCTTTAGAAAATTGCGTCCCCACAATTTATTTACTTATCGAATAAATGGGGGTACTTATCCCTCATTGCATTTTCAGATTCCCATGTTGCCTCTTCAATCATGTGGTTTCTCCACAAAACCATTACCTACTTAATCACCTTTTTCCGTAACACTTGCTCCCTGTGGTCAAGAATATGGACTGGTTGTTCCTCATAAGATAGGTTCTCTTCTAGCTAAACTACCTCTGGACTCAAAACATGAGATGGATCTGGCATATACTTTCTCAACATCGAAACGTGAAAATCATTGTGTACCTGAGATAAAATCGGAGGTAAAGCCACTCGGTATGAAACTGATCCAACTCTCTCCAGAATTTCGTATGGTCCAACAAACCTTGGACTCAACTTTCTTTTCTTACCAAATATCATCACGCTTTTCCAAGGAGAAACCTTGAGAAAAACATGATCACCTACCTCGAAAGATAGATCCTTCCTCCGGTTATCCGCATTACTCGTCTGCCTGCTCTGAGCTGTTCTCATGTGTTTCTGAACCAGCTGAACTTTTTCTGCCATCTCTTCTACCAATTCTGGTCCCATCAACTTCCTTTCACCCACTTCATCCCAGAAAGCTGGAGTTCGACGCCGCATCCCATATAATGCCCGAAATGGTGCCATCTGTATACTGGAATGAAAACTGTTATTATATGAAAACTCAACCAAAGAAATATGTTGGTCCCAAATTCCCTGATAATCCATAGAACAAGCTCGTAGCATATCCTCTAATGTCTGAATTGTTCTTTCTGACTGCCCATCTGATTGATGATGAAAAGCTGTACTAAAATTTAATTCAGTACCCAACGACTTCTGAAGGCCTTTCCAAAAGTTAGAAGTAAACCTGGGATCACGATCCGATACAATGGAGAGAGGAACTCCATGTAACCTGAATATCTCTTTATGATACAAACGGGAAAGTTGATCAAGAGAGAAAGTATCTCTTATAGCAAGGAAATGACTAGATTTGGTCAAGCGATCAACAATAACCCAGATTGCATTATTACCTCAAGATGTCTTCGGTAATCCAACAACAAAGTCCATGGATATATTCTCCCATTTCCACTTTGGCACTGGTAAAGGCTGAAGCATCCCTTTCGGTAACTGCCGCTCTGCTTTAACCTGCTGACAAGTCAAACACTTCACAGTAAAATCAGCAATATCTCTTTTCATTCCATCCCACCAGTAATACTCCCGCAGATCTCTATACATCTTAGTACTTCCCGGATGAACTGAAAACGGAGAACTATGAGCTTCACATAACGACTCTCTCTTCAACTGTGAATCACAAGGCAAACACAATCTCTTACCAAATCTCAAAACTCAATCATTATCAATGTTGAATTCAGGCAACTTACCTTTCTGAACCAGCTCTACCTTTTTCTGCAACTCACTATCTTGCTTCTGTGCTTGCTTGATTCTATCTGATAGAGATGATCTCACTGATACCTGAAACAAAACAGAAGGACTTCCTACACCAACAACTTCTATGCCAAAGTTCATCAAATCCTTAACCAAAGGATCACGTTCCAAACGCAAAATTGTTAATGAAGCATTACTTTTTTGACTCAAAGCATCAGCCACTTTATTTTCTTTTCCCAGATGGTAATGAATTGTACAATCATAATCCTTGATTAATTCCAGCCATCTCCTTTGTCTCATGTTTAACTCTTTCTGAGTGAATATATACTTTAAACTTTTGTGATCGGTATATATTTCACACTTTACTCCATACAAATGATGCCTCCAAATTTTTAAAGCAAAAACAACATCAGCTAGTTCCAAATCATGTGTAGGGTAATTTACCTCATGAGTTTTCAACTGTCGTGAAGCATAAGCAATTACCTGATCATTCTACATTAGGATGCAACCAAGTCCTTTCAATGAAGAATCACTGTATATAACAAACTCACCATTCCTGGAAGGTAGTGCCAAAACTGGAGCATTCACCAATCCTCTTTTAAATTCCTGAAAACAATCATCACATTCTTTTGTCCAGATAAACTTAACACCCTTCCGAGCTAGCTTAGTCATTGGACTAGATAACCGTGAAAAATTTCTAACAAACCTTCGGTAATATCCCACCAAACCAAGGAAGCTACAAATCTCGGTTACATTTGTGGGTCTTGGCCATTCTTCCACAAATTTTGTTTTTGCAGGATCAATAGTTATTCCATCTTTAGAAAAAATGTGACCAAGGAAAGAAATTTGTTGCAACCAAAACTCACACTTTCTGAATTTCCCATACAGTTTCTTTTCTTTTATGGTTTGCAAGATAACCCTTAAATGTTTTTCATGCTCCTCTTTACTTTTAGAAAACACTAAAATATCATCAATGAAAACCACCACAAACTTATCCAAGAACTCATGGAAAATTCTATTCATTAAGTCCATGAATACAGTAGGTGAATTGGTTAGCCCAAAAGGCATTACTACAAATTCATAATGGCCATATCTCGTACGGAACGCGGTCTTCGGAATATCTGCCTCCTTTACCTTCAGCTGATGGTACCCCGATCTCAAGTCAATCTTTGAAAAAAACTGAGCTCCCTGGAGCTGATCAAACAAATCATCGATATGAGGAAAAGGATATTTTTTCTTAACAGTGATATTATTCAAGGCTCTATAATCAATGAAAAGTCTCATAGAACCATCTTTCTTTTTAACAAATAAAACAGGAGCACCCCATGGTGATGTGCTAGGTCTAATGAAACCTTTCTCTAATAAATCTTGCAATTGATCCTTCAACTCTAAAAGTTCAATTTGTGCCATTCGATAAGGGGGTTTTGAAATTGGCTTAGCATCAGGAACTATGTAAACAGTAAACTCAACTTCCCGATCTGGTATTATTCCAGGAAACTCATCAAGAAAAACATCAGGATACTCATTTACCACTGGAACATCATTAATCTGAACAGTTCCTTTATTTTCAACGACGTGTGCAAGGTAACATTAATTTCCATCTTTTACAAGTTTCTCGGCCTCTTTATATGTTATCAAAAGTAAGGGTTCATTCTTGTAAACAAACTGAAATTCTTTCTGAAAAGAAACTTCTTTAGCTCTACAGTCAATCTTAGCATGGTAAATAGAGAGCCAATCCATACCCAGGATAACATCAAACTCTACTAGAGGTAGAAAAATAAGGTTTTCAAGTAGGTTCTTTCCACAGATAAGGATAGGAAGATTCTTATAAATTTTTTTCCTCAACATTCCCCCTAGGTGTTTTTACCAAAAGTTCAGGAGTCATTTCTTGAGATGGTATTACCATTTTACTAGAAAAGGTTTCAGAGATGAAAGAATGTGTAGACCCCGAATCAAACAACACACTGGCATAATCTGAAAAAACAAACAAGGTACCTGATACAACTTCATTTGATGGCCCGACATCTGCTGAAGTAGTTGCAAAGGATTTCACCACCCCTTTCTGCTTGTAGTCTAACTGCTTCCCATCACTCAAGCTCCTTGTCGGACACTCGTTTGCATAGTGACCCATCTTATTTCACTTATAACATTTCACTAACTGTAAATTAAATTTGTTCTTACCTTCACCTTGATCCTTTTCAGTGCAATCACGAGCCTTATGTCCCATCTTACCACATCGGTAGCACTTCCCAGAATTCAGAAGACATTCCCCAGAATGCCTTTTGCCACATTTATCACAAACTGGAAACTTAGTTCTCTTACCATCAGACTTTTTTGAAAAATTCTTACCTTTCTCCTGCCACCTCGGTCTCTTCTTCTGCTGGTTGTTATAGAAAACTTGGTCATCGGCAAACTCCATTTCCACCTTCTCAGCACATCGAACAAGCTTATCATAACTTTTAAACTCACAAGAAGCTAATGCCCTTCGATATTTTGTCTTTAATCCTAAGTAAAAACGATTAATTTTACTATCAAGGTCCCGGATAAAATTTGGAGCATACCTTGCCAATCGAGTGAACCTTTCTTCATAGGCAGCCACTGAGTCTTCCTCTTGCCTCAATTCCAAGAATTTCTTTTCCATCCTAAGTCAAACAGCCTTAGGAAAATACTTCTCAAGAAACATACCTTTGAATTAATCCCAGTCAAGAGCATCAATCTCATCGGCGTCCCTGATATTTTTAACCATAGACTACCACTGATATGCTTCACCCTCCAAACGGTAAATAGCAAGACTAACCTTTTGATTGTCTGAACACCCCATGACATCAAAAATCCTCTCCAGTTCTTTAATCCACCCTTCAGCTAGCACATGGTTAGATGATCCTCTAAATGATGGTGGATGTTGCCTCATGAAATGTTCCACCACTGACATGTTCCTCTGTGGTTGGTCTGGCTGATCTCGTGTATGGATACCACCGCCATTTACCGCTTGAGTCAACTACGCCATTACTGCAACAAACTGTTCAGTTCCAATTCCGACCATTTCTGGATGCTGATTCAGAAGGTTATTTCCTTCTATATGCCTTCCTAGCACTGCTTCCCCATTTCCTCTGCGGAAAACCATTCTGAACAAACATGTATTAGATGAAGCAACATGGTAATCTTTAAATGCTATATCATTTCAAAAAAAAAATATTTTTGGATAATCATTTAATAGAATTCGAACTCCTAAAGTTATCTAAACCGACCTCTGATACCAATTATAAGGCCCCAGCCTTAAACCTTACTTAATCTTGAGTTATTACAAGATTACACATTGAGGATCTTTTCAGGTTTAGAGTTTTAGAGAATTAGATCATAAAACTTGTATTACATTCCACATATAAACAAAGTGGTTACATAAAGATAGTATTCTTCATTCCCATCAATGGAAACACATTTAAAATAAAACATGGATTATTTATTGACACATCCTTGACTCTATCATCTTATCATGTACCTTTCCCTTGACCTGTGAAAAACATTTCAAAAACATGGGATGAGAATAAAAACTCAGTATGGGTTATAAAAAAAACATGGAAAGGAAACATGAGTTCATATATACATAAGAATGAAATCATACTTTACCCATAAAACATAGGCACTTTAACATACCTCATAAAATCATGAATAAATCATAGAAATCATAAGACGTAAAGGTAACTTGAGGCATTCATAACATTCTTACGTAGGGAGTAACCCTCTTGGTTACGTTTGGAATACCCATCACAGTATATTCCCTAAATCTCTTCGGAGAAACCTTAACGTTTCACTCCTTCGCGTTACCCAATGCATTGGAGAGCTATAACGGGCTCACCCACCCTTAGTTTATCACAGAACCACCCGTCTTCATAATAATGCCCAAGAACCATAACATAATCATATCACATAAAACATGCATAAAGGAAACATAAAATTTCCACATTTCAATCACGAGATATCAATACAACACATTGATATAAAAACATTATGAAAACCATTTTCAATACTAAAATAAAAGAAAAGTAAAACATGGTATTTATTTTTCTTTTAAAAAGAAGGTATGGCTTGTAGAGGAAGCCGAAACTCAAATAACGGTCACGACGGCGGAGAAGTCGTTGTCGCCGCATACGTACGACAAAAACATTCCTTTTTGTCGTTTAGTAAACGCTTCATATAAAAAAGATTCCTTTTGAATAAACGTAAAAGTCAAAGGGGTTTATACACCGTATAAAAGAAAGTTGTGTATAAAATAAAATATGCCTCAACGAAAGGAGATTGAGACGAAGTCCCATACCTCGTATCCGACTTGACCCGACCGTTCTTTAATATCCTGAATAATAAACTTGAGTTAATCTCTACTTTCTTATGAATCTTTTTCAAGTTCATTATTCCTTTTATACCATGTTATGAACATCATGTAATCAGTTAAGTTAATAATGTTCATTTTGTCAGTATTTGGTTCTTAAGTCAAAAATAGACTTCTTACACTTACATGTTGTTAATTTGGTCAAAGGTTCATTATATCCAGAATGGTATTCATGATTTAGATATCATATATGTCATATATATCCAGTACATACATGAATTTATAATATTACATAATCATTTAGAGGTAAGAAATGAAATGCACCGTTCATGGAGACGGTAAGCCGTACGTACGCATGAACGCTACTTTCATTTCTATTTCATATTTTATAGAATGGAATCATAATTATATAAAGGTATATTATAATTCCAGTATAATATCATATATAATATCATAGTTCCATCCTTTATATGTCCCAAATATGGTATTTAACGAATCAAATCACTTTGAGGGGGCGGTAGTCCGCACTTCCTAAAATGAAGATATCGTGTTTACCCATAATGGAAACCATAAAGGTATGCCCAAAATGAAAAAAACAGAAGCTTAAGGAAAACATAAACATATTATATATCATATATAAAAATAGTGACATCATAATGGCCACCTTTGAAGGTGTTAAATGAGTGTTGAAAAATCATCGTTTTGGGAGGCAGAATTTTGCCATCCACGGAAACCGTATGTTCTTTAACCATTTGATGTAGTTGTGTGAGAGTGTAGCTCAAATAAATATTATAAAGACATCCTTGTATATTTAATATACTTGTGTTGTTACAAAATAAGTAAATAAAAAGAGTTTAGGGGGTTGGAGAAGCAAAATAAAACAAATGAACATGAGAGAATGAATTACCTTTAAAAGTGCAACTCCTTTTGATTTGAGCCTAAAGGCTTCATTTGAAAGGATTCTGCCCAAAGGAAATTCTCTAGGATGAGGAGAGGGATGTGGAGAGAGTAAATGGGAAGGGTTTGGCTGAGCGAAAGGCTTGAGGAGTGTGTGAAATTAGGTAGAGGTGGGGGCCTTTTATAAGAGGATAGGAGGGGCACTTTTGGAAAGTAAAGAAATATTACTTTATTTGAAAATGTGTTTCGGTTTTAAAATGTCCCACATTGATATAGTTCATGTAAAAGGTGATAAGGGTTAGAAATCCACCCATCCAATAAGTTTTTTACATGTTTAGTTCATATATTTTACATTGTCTTTCCATTTTATTTAAATCGCCAAATAATGATGTCATCGCTGCATCATTATTATGTCATAAATAATTTAATTTATTTAATGTCTAAAAATCATAAAAAAATACTATGATGTAGGAAATCTTTTTACCTTTCCAATTACTATTTATAATCAAATATATGAGCTTTATAACCCCATGTAAATCTTTTTTGTAAAACATATTATGTTTGTGTCATTTTTACTTTTACATTAAATAAAAAGTTATTTATGTCATTTCCCAACCAAAATGTCTCCATGGGGTCCCCAAGTTGACCCATGGCTTGTCTTGGTCGGCCATGACAAAACCAATAAGTTTGGGACATGTGTCTAGGTCATTTCATATTATTAAAGCATTATTTATACCTTAAACTACCCTAATTACCACTAATCGCGATTAAAAACTTAATAAGTTACTATTCACCAAAAAAATATTTTAATACCATTGAACCACATTTTAATTCTTAATGACAACCATGTATGTTAGATTTTCAAAATTCAATACACATTAGTGGTAAAATTTCATTTAACTGAAAAATCAGTTCGCTTGATTACCACTTAGTGGTTTCACTATTCATCAAAAATTGAAGTTTTTCAGAAAATTACCAAAAATTCACCCTAAGCTATATTTGATATTCCGAATTCAAAAATGAAGTCTATTTTAAAAAATTCAAATCATATAAGCCACATTAATTAATTTAATAATTAATTCCTGCTGCCAGAGCAAATAACGTGTTTTTACAAAACAATAAGTATCAAAAGATTGACAAGAGTTTAAGTCTAATTTCAAAGTGAAATTGATTCCAATGACCACCATTGGATAAAATGGTAAAAATATGTTATAATTTCACTTAAAAACCAATTCAAAACATAATATAATCATATAAATAAATTAGATTAAAAATCAGTTTTGATGTAAAATGCAGTATTTTTCACTATTCATTAAAAAATGAACATTGTCAGAAAAATACCAAAAATTCACACAAGGTAAATTTTGATGTCCCAATCATAAAGAATAAGTTTATTTTGACAAAAATAGTTTATAAAATTGTCAAAATATAGATTCAAAAATGGTTTGCCATCAAAAGGCAGTAAAACAATCTTTTAAGAATATTAGTGTATTCCATGCATAAGATTGTATTTATTTTCATTTTAAGCCTCTATAACACTATATTAATCATTAATAGACATAGATAAAAATATCTATTATTAATTACTTACTTGGGATGTTACACCAAGCCCTGTGATATAATTTGTCATCAGTAAAAACAAAAAATCAATTCCATCGGTGGATTTTAGCATGTTGTTTTTACAATAAAATATAACTGTGAAAAATCACTTTCTTTTTAATATATATAAAATGAAAATAAAATTTTAATAATTCATTATTATTGATTTATATTTAATAAAAAATTTCAAAAATCAACTATTAAATATTATGATGTTACCAATATGATTACACTATGAGTTATGAATCCATTATAAAATCACAACCAAAATTACTCACATAATAAAAAAAAATTGTCCATGTATTTACTATATTATCATTTAATACAATAATTCCCATTTAAAATAAACACAACAAAATTTAGTCATTATCCAAAAATAACATCTTGTATTTCTTGGATTCTGACATGATCTCTTTTACGGATTTGGGTTCCAATATTATTCACCATGAATAACCATGGGTCCAATTTTATCTCCATATAGATATATTAAAAATCCAAATTTATAATTATTACTGTAAAAAAACCTACGGAATCTAAAATTAAAGGAGTAACATAACTATAATTTTAAGTATATGCGAGGAATAATAAATATTTTAAACAATTAATTAAATGGTAATCATATTCCTTAATATAAAATATTATCCACCATGTTTTATGAAAATAAATGTCTACACTCTACCTATATTTATTTACTCCATTGATCCACTACCATTAGATTATATCTCCCATAATATCTCATACCAATTACCCCCCATGGGTATATATCACCCCATTGATGTGAGATTTTATCCTTGGATGTACTCGTTGATAAAATCATTATTAGACACAAATTAATAAAATTATTTCCATTTTAACTAATATAACCCCATTAAATAATAAACCTAAATGGAAAATTATTCTGTGAATTTAATAAACACGTGAAACTATAAAATCACATTAGGAGAGGGAATTTTCAAATGCTCTATATATTGTGGGATGCTGAAGAACACCACTTTTAACCAATACATATAAAATTACAATGTTTACAATGGTTTAATAACTACATCAACAACTTTATAGTGTGTTCCAATGTGATCGACCTTCAATATTATTTGTTATACATTTTCCGTGTTAAAATAATACTCAAACAATGTATTATAAGTGTTGTGACACATTATATATGAATTTAATGTCACTTTTTCAATAATAATAAGTGACCAAATTTTTTTTACAACTTTATTAAGATCCTCCAATTATTTTTACCTGAAAATAAATTTGGGTACATGTCTTCATGGTAAAAACATATTAAACCCCGAATATACTACATGATGTGGTCTCTTGTTTCTGGCTGATTCGTGAATCAAATTTTCATCCAATAAAAGAATATCATCATCTTATATATTTTTTATCCATAACATAAAAGTAATAGTTTCTACATTGATAATATAATAAATATTTGTATTTCCATATATAAAACAGAAGACACTAATCAATATTACATTGAACATAACTCAATATTATTTCTTTAATATTGATATGTTTTTATTTAATGTTACTTTGGATACTCACAACCAAACAAGAAGCATAAACTATATATAATTAAATTTCTATAAAGTATTAGAAGAACATAATCATTATTAGTTGTGATTACCCTGACATTCACTAACATATCCAATGCAATACACACATACTATACATACCAAATTTTCTATAAATGATAATCTTGAGGATATAACTGTCCCATAATTACATAAATTAATTAAAATATTTCATTATATATGTTCCCAAGACCTTATAGTTGTAGATATTTAGATAATTCTGATAAAACATAAACTAGAAAATCCCATGTCCTTCTAAATTAATAAATATTTTTTCAATGATATAAGAAAATATATAATCCTAAAGTAGTGTTCAATGTCTCACACAAATTAAAAAGTAATTCAATCCCATTAGACATATAATTTGTATGGATTTTTTCCATAGACCATGTAAATGGAAAGGTAAAAGGGGTGATAGAAAATAATCATTATAAGAATACTATAAAATATATTTTAAAAAAATAATCATTTTATACATAATTTGGAATGAATGATCAATTTTAATAATTCCATAATAAAATTAAATGTATAACATGATATATCTATGATGATAAATAGAAATACGAATATCAATAATAAATATCTAATACCAATGGAATATATAATTATAGATAAAAAAATTTGTTTTAATTGTCTTATTAAAATACACAATCTTTTTACAAGAAGTGTAATCATAACCCAACTTGTTTTTCTTATGAGGCCCTTTAATTCTATAATGAGCTATAAAATTATAAGCCCCAGTTGTCACCTAATTATGTTCAATGTATTCCCCATAATGGTCGACATGAAATTTCATACCATTCACTAATGAAAAACTTGAAGAATAAAATAATTTCTACCCATATAATGAATGATATAGAATGTTAATACATAATCATCCCCATTGGTCAATAATCCTCAAGAACGCCTATATATTTCCCAATTTCAATAAAAGGGATAACAAGATCACAACCCATCAAAACATAGAAGGTGTATGGTCTAAAAATACATATTAAAATTTCCACCAATCACCCATATTTTAATAACAATATTTAGAAAAGTAATAATTTTCTCAATTATAATAAGTAAATGTTCGTTCTAGGAGAACATCCTCTAATCTATATTTTTAAAATTATATGTTCAAAATTTTTAGGGTAATAAGAATATGGTTACGTCAATGTTAGAATAAAAATATCATAAATTATCCATATAAATAATAACGGATGGTTTGTAATAGAATATATCCCTAGTGAAATAATTGAAATGTAGAATTATATTGACATAGATGAAAGAAACTTACAATTGAATTCATGAATGATAACACCTATGAAGTGACCAATAATTGGATTTTTTGGTACCATGAGGTCATTCCAACAAAATATAAATTTATATTAGTGTATAAATAGTTAAAAATAAACCCTAGTAGGATACATCCATTTGAAAATGAATAACAAAAAGTTCATTTATAAATCAATATTAACATTGATGGAAAAGACGATTTTCCGGGTCACATCCTGAATTATTTTTGAAAAGTTGAAGTTGAAAATATATAGAAAAAATTAATTTTCAAAAATATTATTAAATAATAGGGACCTAAAAATACATAATTATAGAAGATAATATTATAAAATAACATAAAATTTTAAATATTATTTTTGGAGAACCCATTCATCGTAAATAAAAGTTTAATATAAAAAATAATAACTCAATGAAATAAGATTTTACATTCCAATATCCATTACAAGGTCCACACACCCTAAATCATGAAATAATTATAAAGGAGTTTATATGGTAAAATGAAAAAAATGTGAATAAAAAAACCACATTTTATAATTTACCCAACTTATATAAAATTAATTTTATTTAATGGTAATTACTCTATGAATTGAAATTGAGTTACCAAGAACTATTATCATAGGGTTCAAATTTGAGCTAAAAACTATTTGATGAAAAGAAGTGTTTTGGGAAAAAATTATACTATGAAATAAACAGAGTTAAATTATATAAAATTCCATGGATATTAAATCATAATAATAATAACCAAATAAAAAATGATGCATAACATAGAACATGTCTCAAAGAATCAAAATTTAAACTAAAAAAACACTTGCAAATTGAGAAACTATTTAATCAAACCCATTTATATACTTTATGAAATTGAGCATAAAATAAAATGATTAAATTAAAAGTAAGGAAATTATATATAAAATGTGTAATATATACTTGACATGAATAATATTATGTGAATAACACTAAACACTTCTCAAATAGAGAAATTTGAAATGAAAACTCTTTCCTCAGTCATGATGTGTTCTATACGTTCACCAAATTTCATAAATAATTAAATTAAGTTCATTATATTTATAACCTAAAAAATTATTCATAAATTAATCCATTTATACTATTAATTTATAATAATTATATTAATATAATTATTGGTTAGTTTTTACCAAATATCGTCACAATTATAATCAATCCTTATCCCTTTAAATTAGATTCCTAAAAATTTTGTCGGTATTCATTATTATTACAAAGTTTATCATTATTTTTTAAATGTACTATAATATATGTTACATTGTATTTATAAAGGATTTAATACATTACTTGTTATTTTTTAACAATCCATGATTATTAAATCATCAATGATCAAGTTTCATTGATTATTAACAAAAAATGTGTTTTGTTACTTAATCAGTTTAATGTTCATATGACATTACCAAGATAAAAAAATTATTTACATATTTATATAATATTATACTAGTAATAATGTTTTCATAATTATTCTTCATATAAATGAAAAATATTGTTGACATATGATGTAAAATTTACCCAAACATGTACCTACCATGATTGATAGAGGTTTATGAGGTGGTTTAGTTATAATATAATTATTCCACAATCATAATGATTTTATTTAGTGTTTATTAGTGTGATATATTATAATTAAAATTTATTATAAAGATATTATAATTTATATAAATTTATTACATATAAATAGGATATCATTATCCTCATACATTCCTCGTTTTAAATGATTGAATTAACAATAATCATTTGTTGATCATATCATTAATAGGTTCTCAAATATTTCATACCATAACCCTATTTATTTTATAAAAATAAAATTATTCTATTACTCATATCCCCAAGACAATCCACATAAAAAGGTAATGAAAATAGAAATTAAAATTGGTTGTTCCATAGAGTTAGTTTTCCAAACATATGCATAGTTGATTATTTTGATATCCACAAAATATATCAAAGGATTTATATGATATATTATTTTATAATCATAAAAATGATATGAATATCATATTTATTTATTAAATCCCCCTTTAAACCATCCATGTATGGCATTGATGGAAAATTACAATTTCCATTATAGGGGTGGTAGGTCTCACAATACACAAATTACGGTTTAGTTTTATTATTAGAAAATATAAAATGTTTTTAGGGATTATTCCCAAATAATATAAAACATTCATTATATAACCAATATGAATGTAATTAAATAGGGATTTGGAAATTAAAATTGAAAAAGAATAATAAAAATAATTTAATCTAAAGATAGTGAAATCATATTAAATGGGATATTAAAAGGCTATGGTTTTAGGAGGAAGATAAATTTTTAGGTGTTCCTTTAAGGGGGTAGTGATAAGAATATTTTATAAGTTGTGAAAATTTATTTATTTTTAAATATAATAGATTAATATAAATGGATCAAATGATAAACAAGTCATGCTATTCCAAAATTGAGAAATAGTTGAGTAAGAAAGAGATAAGGTTAAGGAAACCCTTATCCAAACAATTATTGATATTTTTTATCTTGACTCAAGTCCTTTACCCCTTATAGTATTACTTTTACCAGTTTAGCTTTTATCACGGTAACTAGTTTTTACCAATGGTAACATAATGTTTATATTTAAAAATAAATTAGTCCATATTAGATAATTTGGTTCCATTTATTTTTAATTTTAAATCGATTTCATTTGATGAAATTTATTAATGTTAACATAAGATTTTTAAAATAAATATTTATAATGTAACAAAAACAATTTTGAAGGAAATATTACATATTATCTAAAATATTAAAAATGTGTTTTTAAAATCAAAACAAAATTTTAAAATTTATAAATTCCTATAAAAAATACATATATGGTATTATAAATAGGTTTCATGAATTTAAAATTAATACTTATGTGTAATAATGTATTAAAATTCATGTTATATTCTACAAAGTATTTTTCATTATTCACTTAAAATCATTCTTTGTAGAAAATTTCAAAATAATCATATAAATATTACCATATTATTCTTCATTAGAAAATAATGTTTATTTTTTAAAATTAAAATTTTATACTTTTATAATTCGTTATTTAAATAAAATATCAATATATAGTGGATCACTAATCATATTGGAAGATAACATTGTAAAATGTTAGTTATTCTCTATTCTTATTTCCTATCAATAACTAATTAATACATTCATGATAATTTATTTGAATTATGAATATATTTTATTCTTATCTAATCATTATAGAATTATTTTATTGAAATAAAACATGCGTTTTAGAAATATATATTTTTAAGCATAAAATAATTTTTAGTTGTTTTAGAAATATGAATTGAATTTCATTTATATTAAATGTACTAATTATTTTTGTTCTGTAAATAGTTTATAAATTATTTTATACTATTCACTACTAATAAATTAATGTCTTGGTTTTAACAACTATAATTAATTATTTTTATTATTATCTAAATATATATTGATTTAGTTCAAGAGCAGTATTGCATGAGGGGAAAAATATCGAACACATTGACTTATTATATGGTAGTCCTAGATTAAAATATTTGTGTTCAACATTGGGTATAATATTTATTCCAAAAAATTTACATATTCAGGATTAAATAGTTTTTCTCCACTAGTTATTATAGTTGAAAGAAGCTCATAATCATATAAATCACACCTAATTAAAAAACATCTTATTTATTTTTCTTGAAAAAACTATATATTACAACATTTTATTCACTAAATTCCATGAATGTATGTAATATAACCAATAATGGAAATATGAAACATTGATTTCATTATAGTAGGAAACTCTTCGGTCGATTATAGATTTCTCTCACAAAAAAAATATTTCATCATCGTAGAATATTATTGGGAAACATATTTACTTTGATGAATATACATAAGTGTTTTGATCAAGGCCTACTATTTTGAATTATAGATCCCAAAACTATGATTTAAATCTAGAATAACAAGCTCATGGTGTATGTTTCATTTAAAAAAAACATTTTTCAATCAACACACCTTTTCTTCATCATCTCCGATTTAAATGCTCATTGTTTGTTCCATATTTACTTTCTTCATGAGCACTCCTTTCACTATAAATAAACATGGTAATAATATTATTATAAATCTATAAAAATAAATATTTTCATATGTCTCACCACCAAATTAAATATTTCAACAATATTTTTTCATTTAATCTTAGTAGAACCCAAGTATACCAATATTTCATTGATCTAAATGACATTCCCAAGATTATAATATCTCTTCTTGAACACCAACTTTTTCAGATTAATATTTTTTTCATTCATAGTTTTTTAGGAGGAAACACGACCATTATATAAATATCTAATCCATTATATTCAAAAAATATTAAATATATCTAAAAAAAATAAATTCCTGATAATACTAAAGGTCTAGATTTCTAAAGACTAGTACATAAAATAATATTTATTAATAATATATAAAATCATTATTAAAAATACATTACACGTGATTAGATTATATAATTATCATATTTCACATGCTTCATAATAACCTGGGAAAAAATAAAACATATGAATGGGTGAGATCAGATTCTCAATTATGTTAAACTTTAGTAATATCAATATATTAACATAACTTAGAATACAAAAAAATAACAGTTTGATAAAATGATAATAACTCATAGAAATACCCAAAAATTCATATACTTTAAATCAAGAGTAATGGAATAATCTTTTTTTTATAAAAAACATGATTCATATGAGTGAGGAACCATCAGTAATCAATCATTATCCATGAGAGCATATCATAAAAAAAATACATAAGTCTATGGAATTAATATAATCATATAAAATCACATATTTTGTCATGTATAACATCCATGACCATGATAATATAATTGACATAGTGTCATATTCGATTGGGTTTACTCTCCATTCAAATTAACATAGTGTCCAGAGTGCCATAGCAGATTAGGTTCTCTCCCAATCCCCATTCATATTAACTAATGAGATATAAATCATTACTAAATGCATAAGATGTATATATAATTAAATTCCTAGCCAAAAATAATTGAAACCATACACATGTGTTCCATAAGTTCAAAAAAACATTCATTATATCTTCATAGCTTAGTTACAACATCAGAAAGAAAGGAGTTTCACAAAAAAATCCTTAGATAATATTCATCATAACCCATGTAATAAAGATAATTGGATGTTATAATTATTAAATATAACCAATGAATAATATTATTATTTAAAGGATATTGACATATATTGAAACTAATTTTATAAAATCATTATAAATATTCATTGAATAACAAGATAAAACATCATTTAATTTTATTATCTTTTGAAAAGTAAAAAATACTAGAATAATGGGAATTGGATTTTAATTAAAATACCATGTAAAAATATAAATTAATTTTCATAAATAGGAAATTAAATTAATATGGAAAAACCATTTCATGTGGAAATTTTTAAAAAACATTATTTTTTATATTTATAATGAATGTCAAAAATTACCTTCTCAAAAAATAAAAATATGATTTTTTTAAAGTATCTGTAAATAAAGTAAAATATAGAAGAAATATAAATTTATAAATTATTCAAAATTTTAAAATAATATCTATAAAATATTTTAAGAACATATATAAGGGGGATAAATATTACCAACAAGAAAGGATAAATACAACCGACCTATTATAAAAGCATACTTTTTTGAATTTTTTTAGTACCAAAGAGGGAAAAATTAAAAGAGTAATTAAAAACAAAATTAATAAATACATAAGGGGGATATATTTAATGTTTCATAACAAAGTAACTTAAAATTAAATCATTTGAAATTGAAACATAAAAATTCTCAGAGATTATATCATATACTTATACATTACGTCTTGAATTGATTCATATGAACTCTAACATCATGTATAATAAATTTATATTTATTACTAATATATAAATAATAAACATTATCAAATATATTAAAATATAAAATTCCATTATATTTTCTTTATAACATGTTCATTAATAAAATTTTCTACTAAAAATTTGGGAGTGACGTTTTTTTGTTTTCCATGAATGCTTTAACTTAATGGATATGGACCCTGAACCTTATTCATGGTTCAAAAATCATAATCATTTCATAAATATAATATTTTTAATATATAAAATTTTATAAACATATATTTAATGTTTTGATGAAAAATGATATATGTTCATGCAAAAGGTAGTCCACACGTGTACATGACTGAAATTTCCATTTTACAGTAGCTGGTAGTGAATGAAATTAGATAACTGTTTGTATAAAAAATAATAATTATGTAATAAATATAATATATATTCATTAAATATATCTAAATTAAAAAAAATGATATGTGCTAATGAGGAATTAAATACATCCCTTCATGGAGGCGGTAGTCCACATGTATCCATATGAGACCTTTTTATTTTCCTTTAGATAGAGATGAGGTAGATAATGTTTTTTTACATCAATATGATAACATTTTAGTATTATAATAATATTAATTACATTAAATTGAGGATATTATAAAATAATTGGAGAAGGTTTAATAAGAATAAATCTTTAAGGAAATTTTTTATGAAAAACACCTCCTCCTTGGATAGCCTTCTTTAGTGAAAACCATAAGGATTATTAGATTGGGTTTTTGGAATAAATAAACTTATTAAATATGTATAAGTGTGTTTTGGGGGTATTTTTGTAGGAATTGTCTATGATAAAATTAATTAAAATTGGTTTTACTATAGAAATATTATGGGGTTTTTAAACACGAGGAGAGTGGAATTTTAGGTTTAAAATATTTATAATATTATCATTGAGGTCTAAGACTTCTAAGTGGGGATAATTATTATGAATTTTTTTTATTTTTTAACAATAAAAGGTTATTTTATATTTGAACCATACTAATGAAGAATGATATCATTCAATCATCCAAATATTTGAAAATAATTAAAAATTGATTTTAATTTTAGTAAAATATAAATTATTCATCGAATTTTGAAATATTTTTTCATTATTTCATATTTGAAATTTTTGAATAATTATTTTAATCCCTAATGAAATATTTGGGAAATAGTTATATTTTATAAATTTTAATTTTATGTTTACATAATACTGGCTTCTTAAAAGTGGCAGTATTTTTTAAAATTGAACTTCTTGTTATTCTATAAAAAATAAAGTTCTTTGAAAAAATAAAAACATTAACATTAAGATAATTTTGATATGATATCACCAAAAGTGAATATTCATTTCATCATTTCTTTTTTCTAAAGTATGTATTAATTAATTAAAATATAATCACACAAAACACATAGAATTATTTTTATAAAAAAGATCATTGAATAATGAAATGAATTTTTTATCATTCATTAACATTGAAATATTATTAGATTAATATTAATTAGCTAATACTTATATTTTTTAAAATATTCACCTTAAAATAATTCAGCAGTAATAATTAATTTAATTTTTTTATAGAAAAAAATACCCAAGACACCAAAAAATAGTTTCCTAAAATATGTACCTTTATTACATATAATGATTTCAAATTCATTTCCAAACTTTTGATAAGATTTTTTTGAATGGTAAATAATTTTTATACATGTATACACAATAATTTTTCTATAATTTTAATACTGTAAATATTATAATTTAACTGTTAAATAAAGCATATTAAATAATATATTTTTTGTAAACAAAACATTTTAATTTTAATAATTATTATTAATATAATATTACTTATCCTTATTAATAATTTTTATTGATTAATATGATTAATTGTATTTATTATTATTTCAATTTATTTTAAAATATTTATTGATACCATTCATAAAATGTATTTAATTTAATGAAAATTTCTTCAAAACCATTAAAAATAGTTTCTTTCAAATCAATTGTGTTTCTACAAGTCAATTTGATAAAATATATTTTAGAAAAAATTATTTTTCAATCCAATTTAACTATATAGTAATATATTTCATTTATGAATGAAATAAATATTGACTAGCATAATTGTTTTTCATGCATCATGATCTATCAATCATATAACATTTATTTTAAAAGAAAATATATTCAAAAATTCAAGGTTATTAAATTCTATCTCCTTAAAATAATTTCACCCGTGGAATTTTGTTTTTTTATAGAATAAAATTAGGATACTTCTACTAGATTTCATCCTTTAGATTTCAGGTAGAATTCCCATATTTTCGGTATTAGAAAAAAACTTCTACTAGGTGTGTGGTCTTATTTAGAAATACTTTATCCATTCGATCCATGAATCCCCATTGGTTAGTACTCATAAGAAATATAGTGATCTAATTTTATATCCTTTTAGGTAATTACATTTTAAGGATCAATTATTTACTCACTCAAATTCGAAACATTAAATTCATTATGAACATATGTGAGGATAAGCGGAAGCACAATGTGATAATCAATAATGCCAATATGATCAGGAGTCTTATATGGACTGATATATCTAGGGATATTCATTCCATCCTTTATACATCTCACAAAATTCTTCCAAGGAGATATTCATAATAGTACTGAACCGTCAGATTTAAAATCTAAATCTTACCTATCATTTCTTGGGTGACTTTTATATTGACTCTAAGCTAATATAATTTTCTACTGAGTGGATCTAATTTTTTTCCATTTCATTATATAGCTCATGTCCTAATATATTTCATTCACTAAATTCACCCTAATATGTTAGTGGTCTACACTTCTTCCCATATAGAGACTCATAAGGATCCATCAAAATGATCGAGTGAAAACTATTGTTGCATGAAAATTTGGCCCTAATATGGTATTGCTAGAAACCTCCATTAAAGTCTATATGTGATAATCTCAACTTATCTTCATGTGTATAGGTAATTATTTTCAATTTTACATTATCTAGGGGTGAAATGAAATACTAAAATTCAAATAGTTATTAAAATCATGTGAAATAGATTCCCAATACCTTAGGTAAAACTCAGTTCTCAGTTTTCATGACTCGTCCCCCCAGGGACCATGCCGTGACTACCCCAAACCCACCTTCCATAGGCCAGGGGTTGACGACTTGCACTAGAAATAAATTTCCATAAAACTGGAAGGCATTGCCTTTGAACCTGTAAACACACAGACCAATAACATAACAATATGAAAACCACATAGTAAAAATGGAGTAGTAAAGGTGTTTATTAAAATTAAAGGGGCCGAAATACAAGACCAACTGAAAGGATACAACTAAAATAAAAAATAGCTCTGGAGATCATCCACCAGGGATCCTACCTGAAGGGTAGGTATAGCTTGTCTCTGCAGCTCTCCATGTCAACCAGTCACCTTTGTGTACTGCCTGGTCCTGGCTCCCTAATGTCTTATCCAAGCTACTTCTCATCTACATAAGACACAATAAAGTGTGGGAAAAGACCAGGAACGAGTGTGTATAACAATACCCAATAGGTACCCCGAGACCAACGAAGGACTATCAGAATTCCACAATGGAAAAACCACAAAGCATGATCCCAATCACAAATCACAAGAAAAAGACTCATCTCAATCCAGGTATACTAATCATAGATCAAGAATAAAGATGATTATTCATAAGCTACATTATTTTATTCTGATAGGAAGCATCCACAACTAAACCATGAAGAAGTTGTTCCATTTTCGATCCCCACAGGGTCATATGCTTCTGATCGACAATGGGATTCTCTAAGTCTGGTCCATATTGGGATATGCACTGCTGATCTACATAGGGTCTCTAGAATGTTGATCTACATAGGGTCTCTATGATGCTGATCCACACAGGGTCGCTATGATGCTGATCTACACAGGGTCTCTATGATATTGATTCACATAGGGTCTCAATGATGGTGATCCACATAGGTTTTCAATGATATTGTTCCACATAGGGTCACTATGATGTTGATCCACATAGGTTCACTATGATGCTCATCCACACAGGTCGCTATGATACTGATCCACATAAGGTCACTATTCAATTAATAGAAAACCATAGGATTTCCCAAAATCAGTGCGCTTGAGTTCTAAAGAATATGATATTCAAGATATCAGTCATGCATCAACTGCCATAAAGGTCAAAAAAGGAGTAACCCAAAAAATTCCATTTCATAAGGGTTCCAATTCGACAGACGAAACGTCAATCGGACACCCGGTCTGTGAGTTATATGTGTTTTTGTACCAAGGGCCTAGTTTGATTTGGGTTTGATCCAAAATATCTGTATTCATAATTTTTCCTAGACTCAGTTGGAGTATCTCCAAAGGATTTCCTTGTTCCAAGTATTCTAGTGGTGTAGACGGTTTTTCAAATGAACGTCTAGTTTGTGAGATTTGTCCTTTTAAGCGTATTTGTGATGAAAAAGCGGTTCGAGGCTGGTATGACCCTGTCAGACCGACCCGACTTGACCAGGCCCATCCCGAAATGGCTCGACCGACCTGAGTGGGATGGGCTACGGGCTCATCTCACTGGGCCACGGACCGGCCCGTCCTGGCCTGCCTCGACTGGGCATAGCCCGTGAGGTGACCCAACCCAGTGGATAGTGTGGTTCGCCAGCTAGGTGGCTGCCTTCCTTCCCAAACGACAAGACGTTTAGGTTTATCTAATGACGATATCACGTGGCACCTCCCCCACTATCTATGGGACCCAAAGGGTGTGAGTCCTGCTCCGCCATGGATTTGAATCAGCATCCTCCATCCGCGGTGCACGACGATGCCCTGACCTCCTACCACCATAGCCGACAGACACTAGCCGCCCTGCTGTCCATCGCGGCGCCTCTGGGCGCCACCTATCCTCCGTGAACACTATTGTCGGCCGCTAGCGCCACGCTGGTGGGGCTTGTGCGGGCCACTAAGAGGGCCTCGATGGTCTGTTTTTCCTTCCAAACATACCAATGGTCCTACCACGTTGTTGTCGTCACTTCGTGGATCCCGGATTCAATATTTCGTCAGGTTGAAAATCTGCCCACAAAGAATGCAACAAAAACCCAAGTGGTTGAGGGTTCGAGCCTTATTCATTTTTCCCTAGCCCTCTGTGTTAGTATTATCTCAAGTGTTTAATAAACAATTCATCATAAATAAAAATTCAAACTCATTCACAACTCCCACTAAAACAACCCACAATTTCATACAGATCGTGTATCAACTCATTTTGGTTGATCCACATTCAATATTATTTCCATGAACGAGGAAAATAAATTATAAATTAATTGAATTTAATAAAAATTATACATCAGATTTGGAGGAGACATCATGGTTGTGGAAGAAGAATCCCCATTTAATGATGTCATTAGCGTTAATCATTATGCCATGCCGGCGGGGCTTCCGTAGGCCATAGAAAGATCCTCAATGGTCCATTTTCCCTTCCGAACATGCATACACCCCTCTGGGGTTGCTACAGTCACTGTGTGGCTCTCGAATTCGGGATTTCATTTGGTTAAAAATCCGCCCCCAAATAACGCTATAGAAACTGAAGCAGTGAAAGGTCCAGGCCTTGTTTGTTTGGCCCGCGCCCTATACATTATCATCATCTCAAGAGGGTAATAAACAATTAATCACAAAGATAATTTTAAACCCGTTCAAAACTCCCACCAAAACCACCCACAGTTTCATACGAATCACGGATCAACTCTTTTTGGGTGATCCGTATTTGACATGATTTTAAAGAATGAGGAAATGAATCAAGAAATTACTTGAATTTAATAACAACCCCTACATCAGATTTGGAGGAGACTTCAAGGTTGTGGAAGAAGAATCCACATTTTATGAAGTTTTCGACGTTCTTTGTTTACCTATTGATTACTGCAAAGTTGTCTTCCAAGAATCTGTTTTTTGTTGGTGGAGGATTCCATTGTACTTCGTCAGAGGTTCTTCACTTTTATGTAAAAAACTCAAGGATAAGAATCTTTTAAATAGGGGGAAAGGGATATTAACTCATAGTAATAATTAATGATGGTTATTAATGAGTTTTAATTAATTAAGCTCTTAACTCTCAATGGTGTGGTTACAGAACAAGGTATTTAAGCCATTAAATGAACTGAAAACCCACCTGCCCTTCCACCGCCGATTAACAGATGGTAAAAAAATAAAATAAAATATTTATGTTATTTTATTATTCCTTAAAAGAGTCCATAAAACTATCTTTTTCACCAACCTACTGTAATTTAAGTTAAGACTCCCTTAATAAAATAATAGTGCCTCGGATTCAACGGTTCCCTCATATTTTTAATTCATGCACCCATTCAAAAGATAGAAAACGCCGCTCGCATGTTTACTGAACGTACCTTAAAAAAAGTTTAAAATTTTGTTTTGGGCACACCAAGCCTCAGAATGAAGCACCGTCAATTATTACAGAGTAGTAATTATCTCAAATAATTTAAAATAAATTTAAATGGAATTTCTGGTTCTTCACATTGGTCAAATAAATTTTAGAGTGGAATTCCATAAACCCTTAACACTTACTTAATATATATCATGTAATGTTGATCAAAAAGAAATATTCTCTAATAGAATTAGAATGTTATGAATATATAAGGTTATCGACTACAAACCAAATGGTAGTATATAATTTAGATGTATTTTTCATCAAATGAAATATTTCATGATGATGATTTCTAATTACCATAGAGTTATGGGTAATGGATTCTTAATCCTCTTATACCTATGGAATTTGTCCTTAGCTTATTGATATACTAGGAATAGAGATACATACTCTACAATGTTCCTTTTCTAGTTATCAAACTATAAATACTCTTTGAGATGTATATATATCTTTATTATTCTATTATTGATAGTTAATGAAGAGAAATTTAGTTCATCCAATATTTCCTTATTCAATTTTACTATTTAAGGAACACATACCTAGTTCGTAAATCTTATCATTCCATCATGGTAACTATTTAACTCTAGAAAGAATATTACCATCATTCTTAGTCAAAATACTAATTTTAAAACTTTTTTATTCATTATATAACTTACTGGTTGATAATTCATTTAAGGGAGATCAGATTTCTCATCTTTATTTTGAGATAAATAACCCTCTATTAATAGGAATTTAGATTGATATTATGGAATTATTTTCTTTTGAATGTTTATGTTCATCCTCACACCAATAGAGATCATGGAATGATTATGAAAATGAATTCAAAATTACCTTCCCTAGAAATTAATATTGGTTTTATATAGAGATATCAAATCCATTCCCAAAATAACATCAAATTCAACTCGTTGTGTAATAAAATTACATTCAAGATGCACATTCCCATAAAATTAAATCATAGATGCGATATATAATTGAGATGAAATGATAATACCATTTTATATTTTCATTGATTATTAAATATCATTATACTGGGTCAATTATGTGATACTTTTAGAAAACAGTTTATTAATAAAATTATATGGTGAACATAAAACAAATAAGAAATTGTCAGTTCTTTAGTGTATAAATATTCAACATTTCACCACATCATTTTCATAACCCTCATTAGTTGCTGTTATTGTAGATTCCTTCTATTTATATATACTCACAATATTTTTATGATGTAAATTTTTATTAATAATAATTTTATTTATGAAATAGTTGGAATAATTTATATATTTCTATAAAATATAGTATTTTAGGGTGGATTGTGCATTTGATTGATCTTTCTATCTATTCATTTCATTGTACAACCACTTCATGTCACATTGAAATTTATTTTCTCAATTCACTTATTTCCAAACATATAATAATTAAAATTCCCATTAGGGGAATTTATTCTATGATTAGTTTCACATTTTAGCCTAAAGGATGATTAAACATATTTCCTCTATCGGTTTCAGTATTTTAATCTCCTCAAAAATCATTTTTATCTTATTCTCCCTAATACCTCAAGAATAATGGGAGTCCTGAATCTCTATTTATACCTTGAGAGTAAATTTACTGATTTATACATATATTTCAAAGACCCCTATTGAGAATGCCTAATTGAGGATTAATTTTCATTCAATAAGGATCCAATACATTTTTCTATTAGTGTTGTGGTAGAACCAGAAGCGTACCTTTTAAGTCTGGTGAAGTTTTCTCCATGGGTACTATTTGATTCATCATCCTTATTATTTAGATCATTTATTATATCGTAATACTAATACAAAAGTTTATGCCCCAAAAATAATAATGGAGAATAATTTATTTACTCATCGATAAGCCAAAATACCATTATATCCTAGTGGGAAGAGTCCCACATTGGATTAGAATCACTCCATATATAAATAAACATAGTGTCTATAGTACCATAGTGGAATGAGTTAACTCCGCCATTCCATTTTTATATTATATAGTGAGATATCAACCTTTACCCAACACATTATATGGATGTTTAATTCTAAGAAAACTGATCACATAATGAAAACCGTACAGATATATATATATATTCCTAAAGATCACAAAAACATTAATCACTTCATCAGTAATATGGGACACACGAGAACTAACCATGTATCATAAAAACATCCAAAGAACATCATAATAAAAATTAATCAAGGAAAATAATGTGGATGGAATAATTATATAATATCCATAGTGAGGAATAATATTACATAAATTATAATTACTTATATTTAATATACATTTATAAAAGAATTATAAATATTCATCGAAAAAATGACTAAACATACTTTAGTTAACTTTTTAAAAAATAAAATTTTTATAAAAATGGGATTATGATGTTATTTGAAAATCCTTGTAAAACATTAAAGCAATATTCATTATGAATAAATTACATGGTGATGGGAAAATCTATTCATGAAATAAATATTTATAAACATTCTTTTATTACTTTTGCAATGAATGTAAAAAATACCCCATTTCTACAATGTTAAGAAAATTATTTCTAAACATTAGTAAATAAATTAAAATGTAATAAAAAAATTATTTATAAAACATTTAACTTCTTTAATAATTTTTTTAAAAATATGGATATAGAAGACAAACATTTCCAATTAAAATGTAAAAATAAGGTTTATTTTTTAGAAAAATATTTTCTTATCTTTTTAGTAACAATGATGGTAAGAATGGAATGAATAATTTAAAACAAAAAAAGAACCATATTTTAAGGAAATAGATGAATTTTTAGAAATAAAAAACATGATATTCACCAAATAAAAATTGAAACATAAATGATCCCTATAAAAAATGACATTATAATATAAACCCTTACCTCAACTCCCTACATGCAACTACATATCTATAACCTTCTACATAATAATATTGTATATATATATATTATAAATTTATAAAAAAATATTCATACTTATTTTATTATTATAATTCCATTTTAGTTTCTTTATCATCTTCTTATTAAAAATTAATTATGGAAATTATTTTTTTGGTATTAACTATTCCATTTTCCGTGCATATTTTGGTTGAATGGTTCTAGTCCTTATACCTTGATACTGGTATTAGAAAAAATTTATTTTAGTTAATATTATATTTATTTATTACAAACAAATTCTAACAATCCATTTAACACAATGATGAAAATTGGGATACATAATTAATGGCAATGCTTGTCTGTATATACACATGAGTAACATTTCCATTTTACAATATACCAGAGGGAATGAAATTTAATAATATTTTATCTTTTTGTAACCATATTAATTTCATTATCATCATATATATTCATTATATATATAAATATATCTACCCAAGAAATGTAGTGATGAATAATGAATTACATCAATTCATAGAGGCAACAGTTCAAACACCTCCTCCATTCATAACCTCATTTGGTCAAAAATTTATGGCTTCATATAATATTCTTTGGGTAATAAAAAAACAACTATGTAACTTATAATAGATAAGGGATGATATTTCTTATTTTTTTGATAAATCTAAAGTCAAAGGGAAGTTGTTTTATAAGGGAAAGAAGAGGGGTATTTATACTCCTAGAGAGGGTAGTTTTAGGGTTAAAATATCGGTTAATTTATTATTTAGATGAAATAATTATTATTGGTGTTGATTCCTATGATTTTTTTTGTTTATAAAATATTTTTCCTTTTACTACATGATTTTCAAAATCAAATGGGATAATTAAATAACCTTATTAAAGGTAAAGAATCTATGATATTTGTTTATTGAATTAAATAAAATTCAAGAGTCAAAATTAAAAAAAGAGCTTTATAAATTCAAATTTTAGTTTAAATTCACTATTTTACTCATTCAAATATTATTTAGTGAGGAAAATGTTATTATTATTATTTATATCATGTTAAAACAGAATTATTTCATTACTGTTGTGGTATTCATAAAAAGTGTAATTTTTAGTAGTTTATAAATAATCAAATTCTTTAGAAAAATACAAGTAATACACCATAAGATAGTTTTTATTTGATAAAAATATTAATCACTTTTTATCAATAAAATTTTCCAAGAATGAAATAAATTAATTCTCATAAAAGTGAAAAAAATTTATAAACCTCATTTAAAAAAAATTATTTTTAAAGCATAAAAGGAACTTTATTCACAATTATTACAATATATTAAATATTAATTGAATTTAAATATATTTCAAGGTATATATAATTAAAAATTTCATTAGAAATATTCATTAGTCATAATTAATTCAACTTATTTATGATAAAAAACATTAAACATATAAAAAAAGTTTTCAAAAAAATATATTTTATCCATTTAGTAGTTTTATCTAATTTTATAACCATTTTATAATAAATTTATGAATTATCATTCATCATTCCATATTTATAGAAAATAATTTTTCAAAAGCATAATTCTCTATATAATAAAAATTAACTTTTAAATAAATAATATGTAATAAAACAATTTTTTTAAACTAAACATTTATCTTTAACTATGAAGTATTAAACTAGTATTCATTATAATTACATTAAAATTTTAGGGATGTAATTTGTTGATTTTATTAATTATTAATTCAATTGTATCAATAATTTTAATTGATATCATTCATAATGTGTATTAAAATTAATGATAATGTATAATTGAACAAAATTATTTAAAATATCATCTTTTGAATCAATTTTGTTTTTTTACAAAATTTAACCATTTTTATTTGGAAAAGTAAATTATTTATTAGTATAATTTAATTATAATTTAATTTATTAAATTTTGTGTATTAAGAAACATTATTCACTTCTGTTAGGTGTTATGTGTGTCACAAGCTATCAAACACATCAAATTCATTTTTGAAGAAAGTATATATTAATATCATAAGGTGTTACATCAATAGCTTTAATGAATCTTTTTTATATATTTATATTGATAATTCTTCAAATATTTAACCAATTATTAATATTTCCCCACCTATTAAAATATCACATAATAAAAATGAGAGAGTCCAATAGTTTGTTCTTCAATGATCACTCTTTTGAGTTTGAATTGGGGAAGATTTATCTCCATTTATACATGACATAAAAATTTTAGATATTCACCTTCTCTAAATAGAAAAATACTAATTGAAACTTATAATGACTTATTTGTTTGATTCTACCATATTATCCTTTTATTTTTTATATTATTTAATGAAAGAATTTTTTTTACATCCATATCTTTTTTTTTCATAAATTTCCTCCAAATACGAATTTAATATTTTATTCTGTCATAATAATAAAAAAATGAACATCATTAATTTAAATGATCTTATTCAGGCCCCTTTTTGATAAAGCTGTAGGCTTTACTCTTGGATATATAGCCTTAGAATACCCAATCATCATTTGTATCCATATATTTTATTTAGGTTCATTCCAAATTATATTTGAATAATTTACTCTAAAAAACATTGATTTTTTTCAGTATTTATTTTCATGTATACTACATATGATATGGTGTTTTTATTCTCCAATACATAGTGTTGTTGTATTTTTTTATACATTAATAATTTTAAATATTACTCCTAATAATGAAATGATATTCCAATTTCAATAATTAATTTATTTTCAATGATTTTTAACATCAGATGATTTCCTTGAATTCTTTGATTTTTAGTTGTGTTCTCACCTATAAAACATAATATAAAAAGAAGTTTCTACCATAATAAAACTATCATAAATACTATTTTTAATTATTATTTAGTTAATTTCTCTTCCAATTAAATTTTCATCCCTTATTTTTAAACTATTGATGTATTTAGTCACAATATGTTTGGATTTAATAGGAATACTATAATATATTATATATTAATCACTAAATAATATCATTATATACCTTCTCACTGAATTTTGAGATGCATCATTTGACTTCACATAGTGGTATGAAGCAAATCAAGTAAATTTTATGGCCACTTCTTCTTTTCGATATATTTATTTCTCTCTATATTTCATCTCATCGATCCCAAATAATTATATTATATTTCTAACATCAAATTAGGAATATCAATCCAAAAAATAAGACTTGATTAATTTCAACACTTTTTTATGTATATTTCCAAGCCTTTGGTGCCATAAACCATTCTTATCTTCCTCTTTGAGATGGAATAAGTTATTCTTATTGTCCACTAGATGAATATTTTTATCTAACATATCTTTAAGTAATTTATATCATTTAACATAATTATAGAAATATTTCGAATCGAATATGGTTTTTTCTAAGATGCATAATAAATTTATATTTACAAGATTTTTTAGAAGTCCATCAATATAGATTACTTATTTATTAATTCATCTCTTGATACCATATCCTTTACACTTACCTTGATCATGAATTGTCCCTAATTTTCGAATAAAAATATTCTATTAACGAATCAATTCACATTCATTAAAAAATTCATGTTCCAAATGATGTGGAATGAGAACCCAATATCAATAAACCTTTTGTATTTGTTCTTTGTAAACATTATAACTTTTTTTTCATTGATAAAATTAAACGTCTTCTTATTCTTTTATTTCAATGTTATAAAATATTGAGTTTTGGAATAAGATGGTCCCTCCACAGTCCTTTTATCTATAGTAATATAATATTTTACTCCTCTTCCAAATGGTAGTGGATTTATATTCACTGAACCTATATATAATCTCCTTGAGCCATTATAGAAGTTAATTGAAGCCCTTATTTTCCTATAATTAAAAAATTTATTAACAAATTTAGATTAATAAAAAAACAATGATTAAATTGATTTATTCTCTAATATATTTGATATGTTCTCACCCCCTTTGATGGATCCGGGTTAATTCAACTTTTATATAGCTTATTTTATCCTCAAAAAAGTTTATAGTGTGATAATATAATCCATATAATTTGATATTTATTTTATAGATTTTTCTCACCATCTATAACGTCCTGACCTGACTCACAAAAAAGACGGTGTCCAGACCGGTCACCACATGACATGAAGCATGCCTCCCCGTATGCTAGAGAATGCTGACTAGAAGCGAGGGTGTAATAGTAGTAAGTGGGTATATTATACCCACTTATTAGAGTTGAAAATTTTTATAACAGAGTAAATAACAATCCACAATGGAAGAAGTAATGCATAATTGAAAAAACAGCGAAAGACATGATTCATATAAATGAACAAAAGTGGCCAATTCCAGTTTATAAAATAGATGAATGCATGACCTGGTATTTATATGTTACCTAAAGTAGTAAATAGTACAACATTATTTTCAATACAATACAATGTTTGACTCAAGTAAATAACAGAAAAAAAATCCAAAAGGCAATCTCTATGAGCATCCCGAGCTCTAGCTTCGTCCTTTACTCATACTACAGGTACATGAAAACAACAAAAAAAAATGTCCAAGTCCCTGTGAACAAGAAAGGTCTACCCGGGTATCCCAGTGCAATGGTGGACCAAGTAGGGAGTGAGATATAAAACTCAGTAGGACGACACCACCGATGTGTAACCCAATCCTGATAGTGTATTTTAAATTAAACAGGGTGCAATCATTCATAAATAAAGTAAGCAGTACAATGTAACTAAATACCCAAGTACCAACTACATCCCTCAGCTAGTGTCTGAACATGTAACCAGTTCATTAATTGAGTATTACCATTTTATTTATAAGTCATATTTGAGTATATCTCCTACTGAGTCGAAGGAGCTTCCTCTCAGGTAAAACGGGGATAAACAATGACCGAGCCTAATGGGATAATAACCATGCCACCAACTTGAAAATTCTGGTCCCATTGAGTGTATCTAAGGCATCCCATGATAATATAAGTAGTGAAGGTTCCAAGGCGTAGTAAGGAAACCTAGAAAAGATATCCAGTGAGGGATTTCTAGGGTATTGGCCAAGGTAACGTAATCTCACAGAATTCTAACTCAGTAGTATCAGAGTCTAGATATGGGATAATAGTGTAATCCAAGGAGCGTAATACAAGTCATTCCACAATAAGTCACCTACCGAGTCCAAGGTGATCGACCAAGGTAAAATAGGGCTAAGAAAAGAAAGGGCTCAATGGGCTTTAACCATGGAATCTACAAGTCAATGATGGATCCAAGGAGTGTATTCAAGGTATCCTGTAAGAAGAAGGGACCCAAATATATTATACAGGACATCCAAGGAATATACAAGAACTGGAGTCTAGGTGTGTATCAACCTATGAAAACCATATCCTTGAATCGGAATGGTGTTCTCAAGACCCAAGGTATCCTATGAGAATCAAAGGCGAACTTGAGTCGGTCCATTATTATTTGATAAAGAAGTTATGTAATGTTTTATCTAGTTTAATTCTTTCCTTCCATTAGTGTGGATAGGTCATGTAGAGTTGAAACCATTATTTATTGGTTCAATCCTTTCCTTCCATTAGCATGGAATGTTCATGTAGCATTTTAACCATTTATTGATTGGTTCAATCCTTTTCTTCCTTTTGTTTGGAAAGGTCAAGTAGCATTGAAACCATTTAGTTATTGGTTCAAGCCTTTAATTCCATTAGTTTCGAATGTTCAAGTAGCATTGAAACCATTTAGTAAAAACCACTAAGGCGTTTTAAAAGGGAAAGTTCCACAATTCTACCATCCCTTAGCATGGCAAGGGTTTCCATGGATGTGAAACCAATCCTTATCTCATGAACCTGAGGCCATCCATGGAATTCATAAATGGGAATCCATGTATCTAATAAGGTATGAGTTTGAAATCCCATTAATTCCATCATAGAATTCCTACTTGTGAACCCACATGTCACCCAAGGTTTTATTAGTTTTCAAAACATTTGAAAAATAATTTAGTAACTTGTTTTAAGGGTTAATCATTAAGAATAAACCATTAATTTAATTCAAATCATTCGTTTTACCAAAACATTCCAATTCCATTTATAAGTCTCCAATATCCCTAGAAGAGGGAAATTACCTAAATGGGTAATTCCAATCGAAAAACTAAACCTTAGACGATGCTTTGGTACATTAATAATTTTAAAAGAGGGAAACTCAATGTTTATAATTCCATTAGAGCCATGTCATAATCATGCCATATTATAACCTAAAATCAAGGCATAAGAATTATAAACATGAAAAGTCATGCAAGAATGGTCTAACCACTAATTTTTATCTTGAAGTCAGTGCACCTCCGTTGGAGGGGTTTATTATAAAATCCTGGTATTGTTTATCAACAAATCATTTACCACCTTTAGAATTTTATATTTGAAACATGATAAACCTCATTTAAGAGCATTCAATATAGATACATCACTGCATGAATTTAAATTCTAACTAAAGTGTATTAAGTAATAAATTAATGCATTTATAGAATTTGAGGACTTGGAAAGGGACCCTACCTCAAGGTGGAACCAATCCATCCACTCCAGCAATGAATCAAAGCGAAGTGAAACCACGCGGTGAACCTCAACGCACTACAAGAAACATGGCATGGACTCATAAACATAAAAAGCCACAATAATTAACTTGGAAACAAGGATAAAACATACCCCGAAGAAAATATGGTGAATCAAAACAATCCGAACTACCTCGCCTTTGGCGGAAACTACTGGAACACGCACCCTTGGGTCCCAAGAGACCTTACACACCAATCTATACCAAAATAAAACAAAAAACCAGATCACCCCCAAATCCCTAGGGTTCGAACAAAACATGTGGGTTGAGGAAGAGGCCAAAATAAGCCATGAAAAAGAAGGAATATGGGGGAAGAGGAGATTACCATGATGATTTGAATGAGATTCGCGAAGAAAGACTAGAATTGAAGGAGGAAGAGGAGGCCAATGAGGGGGGTCATGTGTGCGGCTCAAAGGAGATCCCACCAGTGCATCGCGTTTGAGAGATTGTGTGGATGAGAGATTAGTTTTATTTTATTTTTATTTTTATTTAATTTAATTAAATTAAAACAAATCAAAATTTAAAAACTACGCATCACACACGGTTTGACCCACATGGTTTTACAGACTATGTGGAGTCTTCTCCCTCTAATACACACCCCGCACGGGATAGGTGCACAGTTTAGGAAATCGTGCATAGGCTATGTGAAAGCCTCCGTACCCTTTAATTTAGGTCCACACAGTTACATGCAGTGGGCCACACAGTTTAGTAGGCTGTTTGCAAACCATGCACCCTCTATTATCTTTAAAAACATGAAGTATCTCAGGTCCAGTGCCCCCAAAATTTCTCAATCCACTCGAGAGACTTCTCAGGCATTCACCCATGCCTAAAAACATTATTTAAGAGTAACAAAACTCTCAAAATTATGTTTTAAATCTTGGTTTTAAATACGGTAGGTTTAAAAAATGAAGAAGTTCAAAAACTTCAATATTTTTTTCCGGTTCAGAACACTGGATTCTACACCATCATTCAACATGTTCACATCCTTTGAATAAATCCATGGTTTTTTATAATCCCTCAATGTTTTTTAGTCATATATATAATTTTTTTGATAAAATTTAAATTATTTTTTGAATGATAAATAAAATTAAAAACACCCATAACAATGTAAATATGTAAGGAGTAAAAAATAATCCCATAAAAACCATAAATCCCAAAAAAAATCACCAGAATCACTTAAATAACCATAAAAATACCACATTCATTCATTGTGATGAAGGAATAGATAGTAATAGTCATAAATATGGTCTTGGATAGTATTCAATTAGTAGGATCATCAGAAAAAAGAATAAAGATAGAAAACATCTAGATTTCTTGGGTAAAAAAGTTGTTAAAGGTAACAAAAATAAGTGAAACATAAAAAATTACATAAAATAAGTCGAGGTAAAAAAGTCATTAAATTAAATCAATAATATATATGAATATAGTAATTATAGATCAAATATTCAAAGAGAAATTATGGTAAATAGAAAGCATTAAATTTTTTTGGGGCTTGATATACCTCATATAAGAAATATTCCTCATTTTGAATTCATTATTATATCCCAATGAATGTTCATTCACCGCACTAATAATTTTCTCTTGGGTATAATTTTAAAGTGAATGTTACATTTCATCATTCAAAATAATATTATACACATAAACCATCTCAAGAGGAATATTAGATATCACCAAATTTTTTCAAAATATCTACAACTCCTCAGGATTATAGTCAAACTCTTCCTAAGGAATGGAATCCTCCTCAATTTCAAGAATCAAAAATCACATAAGAGAAACATCAACCTGAAAATCCCAATATATTTCCTAATAAGTTTCTATAAAACCTTGTTTCCCTTTTATATGGGTAGTAGACTCACCCTTTTATAAAACATCACCTCTTCTCTTAGATGTTTGTCTCACCAAAACGTGAGATGATTTAGTAAGTTCCTTAGTTTGGTACATGGGATCTTCACCAACATTATCAATGACCATTGTGTATTATTACATTATCCAATTAAACAAAAGTAATCGATGAAAAAAAATTCATCCTATAGGAGTAGTAAATTTAGGGAACAATGATTTTTGTGCTTCAGAATCCTCACTTACAACAAAATCATCCAAATAATTCTATATTATCATAATAGTAATAGATAAAATTGTTCCCCATATTGGAAAAATGATTATCATCAATATAGTAGATTAATTTAGAGTAATATCCAACTATTATTGAATACAATACTATTTTAGCATGAGTCTATAGAAAATCTCCCACAGTTGGCATCACTAGAGAAATTTTAATTTACTAGTCTTCACTATAACAAATATAAAAACCCATTAAAGGAACATAATCATAAATGTGATTACCCATTATGATAATGGGCACTATCGAAACATGTGAATCTCACAAAAATATGGTCCTCCGTCAACCAAAGTCATCAGATCTCAAACATTATAGACCATAAAAATCCAATTAAAAAGCCCATGTGATGAGCCACATGATATAGACCTAGCCACCAGAACATTCCCTTTTCATTGGATTATATAACACAAAATTCTACATCCTTTAAAAATATGAAAGTCAATGTCCAATAAGATTAAAATTTGATTAGAAATATATATTTGATTGAGAAATAATATTTTACTATATACCATTCCATATCATTTCCCCATACAAGAGAAAATTCATTAGAGGATGGGAGAGATCCACCTTTAAACAAATTCATGCCTGGAGTGTAATATAAGAGCTGAACATTCTATAATAAATGAAAATACCATTTATAATGGTATCAGCATAGTAAAGTATAATAGAATTATTTCAGAAAATATAATATAAGACCATACAAGAAGGTCCATACCACCACCCTGGGATAATTTCTTTATGCACGAAAATCTGGTGACTATAATATCAAGTAAAATGTAAATGAGTTGAAAGAAAAAAATAACTAAGGCCAAACCAAATTTTTTTTTTAACATTATCATATTATATGAAAAAAGGATAACTCGCAAGAGGACCAATACAACCTTTTTTTAAACCCACATTGAATTGATCTGTACATAAAATTCATCAGAGAAAGGATATCATGAAATAAATATTTCAATTAGAAAAAAATAATATATTTCAATGGTGTCGATATTTTTAGAAGGCCCAAGTTTGATCATAAGGATAATGTCATGTAGATGAGAGGTACCAGGTTGAAGATGAACATCCAAAAGAATGAATTGTTTTTTACTTCTGATTTATTTTAACTCCCCATTATCACAAATTCATATTTATTAGTTCCAATAATATTTTTTATACCAAAATGGAATAATTATTTTTATAATTCACCCTGCTGTCCCCTTAAAATTAATAACTTCTCTAGAATTTTCTTTTACATTTGATTGTTCTCATACTACATATTTTAAATAAATAATGTCATTATCCCTTTATTGAACATCAAACAAATACAAATTCAATATTATACTTTTTTTCTTCCATTATATATAAAACTCAGAAATAGGTCCTTTGAATACATCCTTGATACCTACAACACCTTATGATGGATTTTAGTCAAAAAATATAGATTGATTTTTTAACCATTTCCATCATATATTCCTTAAAATTTAATTAATGTTTTGTTTTTCCTTCTATAAAACCCATCCATATCAATTTTTTATTCTATGTTCACTATTATCACCCACTGAAACAAATTTTTTCACGTATTTACATATTTGAGTTTTCATTTTTGGGATACACGATTTTGTGTGTCGGTAATCATATTTGGAATCTCATAAAAACTTATCTAAACACATTTAAGTTCCTCCTCCCACATTTCATTAATTGAAATCACCCAGTAATAACTTTTTCCTCCATATTTAATTTTTTTCTTGAATTTTCATTAAAAAAAATGACAACAATTCAACACTTATTTCCACTTCACCATATCTACATTTGTTTATTTCATGTTTCTTGAGGTAATTAACTTTCATATCTTTGGTTTAATGGAATGAAATTTTTTTATGCTCACAGATATCTCATAATAAATAAATCATCTACTAAATTCATTGAGAGATAACATCACCATGTTACCTTCTTTAATATAAGACACATTTGGATTATTTGAGAGAGGTAATATCCTCAATTTTATCATCACTTTTTCCATATCATTGGGTTCTTCACCAAGACCATGAATGTATAAAAAATATTAATCATTTTGTTATGGAAATAAAAAATATTTTCATTTGTTATCTTATAATAAGAATATCTTATTTCCATAAAATTTAATATTTAAACCCAAATTAATATAGTAATAGTAGTGTTTTGTTATATATATAGAGTATAGTTAAATTGATGTGTTATTCATTTATTTTATGGGTTTTGTGTCCATAAATATATTGAGTGATCTTGATTGGTTTTAGATTATATTTTTTTACAAGTTTCATAAATTATATATTCCCCTTATTCAACTGTTAAATAATTATTCAAGTTGAATATATACTATTTCACTAATCAAACAACATATAATTTATTATGATCTCCAGGTTGTTTCGACTTGAAGAGAGAGTATAATGATATCATATCCCCTAATCCATCATATTTTAGTGATAAAGTATCTCCAACCACCATATGACCAACTGAAATTTCACTATCACTTAATGTTGGGTGAATGCAAGTGGACCATGTGTTAAATTCCATGAATTAGAGATGAAAATAATAAATGTATGGTGGATAGAAACCAATAAAAAAATATGTAATAAAAAGTATCTATAAAAATGAGAAATATATATTTAAAATTAATTAATATGTCCCAAAAACATAGAATGGGGGAATTATCCTTAGTTAGACCAGAAATATCCTTATGTTCCAATGTTATATTGTTACAATAAATATAAATGAAAAAAACACTTCATCCCTTACTGATCAAACATCCATCAGGTTAAACACTCATATCCTTGAGTAAATGATTTACAATTTATAATGACTCTCAGGGCCTTGATTTTATTAGCTCCCACATCAACATGATTTTCACAGACTAACTTTTTGAAACATTGATAATTTCTTTAATTTAGGTTTTCATATCCTTCTGCATTGGTTACTACCTTGTTTACAATTTTAATGATATGATTTGGATTCTCAAATCAATTAGATTAATTTATATTATTTCCATTATCTCTATATCATCCTTCCTTTGGAAGATCATAATGTATCGATCTTGTGATATTATTCATAGATTTATCAAAATTAGAGAGATATAAATGATTACGATTTTACGTTAAGCTACTCAGATAGGAGATGTATAGAGATAATCCCATTGGGATCCATAAAGTATCCCACGGATCATTGGGATGAACTTGATGTAGGGACAGTAACATAGTGTACCATGAAACAATATTGACATTACTATGAAGTAATGCATTACTCTTCCACACATGGAATTATTTATTTTTACATATTTCCTACAAAAACCATAGAGAGTGAAATTATTGAATAATGGCCTTTAAAAATCTCAATTTCTACAATGTTACCCTTTTCTATCCTATCATCCTTAGTTGTTCCCTTCATTTTAGCTAGATTTTTAATAATTTATCATATTGATCATGAAATATACCTTTTTTTATCCTTTGATAAATGAAAATATTCTTTAAATTGGTCTTTAAGTTTTCCTTTAAATATAATATGGATTTGGCCTTCTCACATCGTGGATATTGGATCTTCATTGCACATAGATACATGTGAATCTAAGTAATTTTTTAAACACAATATGGATCTAGATGAATATTTTTAACCATTTATTCGATCATTTTTCTTGGATCCCTCATTGTAAATTGATCATGTGCATTGGGGTGATTCAAGGCTATATAATTTATGATCCTGCACAGGGTTTTACTAAATAGATAGTGATAAAAATCCTTCAAGATCGACATCACTTCCATTTAATTGATTATATTTAAACGAATTATTGAAAATCATACCATAATTAAAAAATTATATAACTCAACTTCCATAGTTTTGGATGAAGATTTGTTCTAAATCATGGTTTCTTTAGGTGGAGTGACTACACTGGAGAGATGGATTATGAGCTTTTCATGTGAAGGATCATGGTCAACTAAAATTATTGTTGTGGATGATTGAGTTGGAGGCTTTATCTCAATGGATGTATTTAAAGGATAATTTTCTAATGGTTTCCTGAAGCCTTTAGTATATAATAATATTTCAAATAATTTAATAACTTTATAATTGAGGTAGATTCCATTTCCAGGTTGAGTTTTATTCTTGTGGTAGGATTCAAGTGGTAGATGGAAGGTGATTCAGTCGATCTCAAGTTTTGTGGCCATTTTCTTATGTCTGTATAATCTATTAAAGAAATTATTAAATAAATCAATTAATTTCAATAAATCCCTACTTTTTTAAATCATGAAAATTTAATAATTAAATAAATTTGATCTATTAATTATAAATTAATATCTCAATTAATTTTTATCATTAAAATAAAACAATTAAACAAGATTAACATAATTCACTGAAAACGAAAAAATGAAAATATAAAAAATACCAAAATTTTATAATGGTGTGGGTGGATTATAATAGATAATTATAGATAAATATTTATGAAACATCGTGTTTCATAACACTCCCAAACATAGAATATTTCACTCCTTGGAAATAAAAATAATTATGTTTATTTGAATAGATATGTCATCCTAATAATTAATTGAATAAAATAGAGAAGGATAAAACCATATATTCATCTGTGAATTGACTAAGTACGCATCCTTTATGAGTTAATATAAATATATCACATTATATAATAATATTTCAAGTTACCATATAGAAATAGATATATATAATTGGATTTATAATTTTAACAAGTTATTCATCCATTTATATCTTTTTACTAAGCTCCTTAAACCAAAATTTTGGTTTCACCTTCATCGATACAACTAAAATGATATTTTTATAATTCAATTAAAACATTAATAATTTTTGTTCAATATTCCCCTAACATAAATGTATTAATTTGATAAAATCATTCATTTATTTAATTTTTCCTAAAAAACGAGTTCATAAAATCACTTATTGGATATACACACACACACACACACACATACATAATGTTATTTATTACTCAGATAGTCAGTCCCTATTGTTTCAAAGATTCGATAGGGGATTCCAATTTTCAATTTTAATCTAGTTTAAATAGATCTATAGAAATCCCTTTTTATTTATATCCTCAAGGTGTTATCTTTTATAAAGGAAATGTTAATGGGATATAAGATCAATATTATATTTTCATAATGTAATAATTTTACTTCCACAAAGTTATTTTAACCCACACTCATTTTCATACAATTAATACAAAATATCCATGAAAAAAGTTATCAAATTCTCTCATAAATCTCTTAAATATTAAATTTTCAATACCAATTAACTCCATCCACCGTACAATGTTCTTTTTCTTATATTGGGAAACATTTAGAACAATTATTCGTTTTTAATGACACTCAAAAAATATGAAAATAAAAAGCATAAAAAATTATTGTAAAGTCCCTAATTTTCATACATTCTTTGATTTATTTTATTTTAATTTTATGAAACCAGGAAATAAATGAAATAGAAAATTTATTTATATCCTAGGTTACTTATCCCCCTCTACAAAACTTATCATTAACATAATTTAAGTTATTTCTAATAATAATTTATCAATTTTTTTTAAATATTGATTATCCAAACCAATTTGAGGATTCAATACAACCTATTAGTATTTATTTAATTAAAGTAGGGAGTATTTTGTAATCCAATTTTGGTTCTTTCCAAATGTTTTTAGACTAATGGTTCACCTATTGTCTATTCAACATTAATTGGTATTGTGATTTCTCTCTATTGATTTCAACTAGAAAAACTGTAAATATATTAGTTATTAAATAAATTCCACTCCATAAGGAAATTATGATTACCATAAATAAGTTTTATTTATAAAAAGAATATAATATATTTATCTATAACATGAAATTAACTTCTATGGAAAAGTATATCTTGTATATATCTGTCATTCTTTTTATACAAATTTTTGTTCTTGTATTCCTCCCATGTCAACTCCCCTAATTCCATCACATATAGTTTCATTTTCTCTCTAGTATTTCAAAACACTATGTTCAATTTCTTCATCTCTTAGTAATATCTATGGTTTAACACAATTAGTAAAGGAAAATGGTTTCCATAAACATTTTTATTAGGGGACACACCAAAAGGTGTTTTATAGGCTATTCTCTTTGTCCACAGTATATCTTAAATCTTCATACTCTAGTATTTTAGGTGGGTTTTAGTTTCTTCTCAAGGATCCTTTTTATCACTATGATGGAAACATATTATTTCCCATTTGTTTCTCATTTATAGGAATTTGATGTCTTTTGGTTCACTAAATATTTTTTCCGGATGAATCTCATGATATTTTTTAAGAAATGTGTTTCTTGTTCACTAATCATGTATTGAGGCATGAAAAATATAAAAATATTATTATAGAAACTCAATGAAAAATTAATAATAAAAAATTATAGTGCTTTCTGAATCAATCCACTCATGAAAATAATACACCACTAATATGATATAGTATAATAAAAAATAAGCCACAAACAGGTCTATGAAATCTAACCACATACATGAAATACATGAAATATAAATTATAGGATATTGGGGAATTTCAATTAATTTATAAACTCCACCAGTAAGTTGTTAGTTTTTACATTATCAATATAATATAAATAATTCTTTCAAAATTAATTTTCAAAAATATACCAGCTTATAATACATTCTTAACTATTCAGTGAGGTCTAAAATGATATCCACAAGCTAGTGTATGGGAAGAGAGAGTAATGATTTAATTTATTCCACATGGATACACCTCCCAATTACATTGTTAGTAGAAATTTTCAAAAAAAAAAGGATTTTAACACACATAGATCATTGAGAAAGACTTTAATTTAAATGATGGATTCTTAATAAATAATGGTGTATCATTTATTTGACTATAGAATTTACCAAATCAAAAAACCAAAGAACATTGGCATTTTTGAATAGTTTCTCACAACAGATGAATTCATATAGGTTTTTTCATTGGTTGTTCTTCCATAATAGTTTGATGTGATCTGGTCAACATGGATTTAGAACCCTTTTATAAATAATTTATAATTCAAACCCCTTCTAAAAAAATCATTCTCACTAATCCTAATAATTAATTAGGTTTCCTTATCAAATAACTATGTGTTATATGATCAAAAAAATTATATTTTTCCCTAATTGGTAAGATTAAAATTTTCATAGAGTATTAAAAATTCCAAAAAAACTATTAATATATCATTATTTAATTATTTAGGTTATATCCATGGTCCTTGATGTATAGTCTATAAAATATGGGTATGCATAATTTTTTTAGGAATGAAAAACTTATATAACATTGTTTAAATCATCACATAATATGTCAACGGGTTCATTACATTTATATGGGATGATTGTGGTGGTTTTGGAAAGATCCCTATGATATTGTCAATATCTATCCAACATTAATCATCAAATATATTGTTATTATCCTTTTTTGATTAGGTTAGTTAAGGAAATTTTAATATTCTATAAATCATTAATAAAACTTACTATAAATAACACGGTCAAATAATTATCTAATTTCAATCATTATGCTAGGATATGGAGATAAAGAATTAATATCAATTTTCACATTATCCACTTTAATAACATATTTAAAATTTATGTTGTCTAAAAAAATTCTTTATCCACCCTGATTTTTTTCCATATTCAATATACTTTTTTATCAATGTTTCTTCTAAAAATCATTCTAGATAAAAAAAAAATAAAACAAGTTTCATACATTATAATATAATAAAAATAATAGCACTCCCAAATATCTTAGTCAGTTATGAAATAGTAGTTCCCATTTTATTTTTAATGGTACTTGGGGAATTTAATAACCCAAATGGAAACTTTTAGTACTAAAAAATTCTTAATTGGAATGTGAATATTGTTTTTTCCTTATCCTCTGGAGTTATGGGAACCTAAAAATGCAAAAAAAAATCAATTAGGGAAACAATATTGGCATTTTATACCTTCCATATAATATTTTAGATACAAATGAGACATATAAGTAGTATTTTTGGGTCACATGATTTATTTCTAGGTATACAATGAAAACTCTCCAACTTTTTTAAATCTTTGAAGAAACTATCTCAACATTCTCATTTTGTATGAACATGTATATATTTTTCATTGAAAAAATAAGAATAAAAGTTAACCATTAGTAGTTTGAGATAGGGTATATAATTAAAAATTCTAATAACCTACCATTTTAATTTTTAATATCATCTATTAGGGTTCTGTTGGGCATTCATTGAGGTTGTATCACATGTTTTGATACATTTTCTATTAAATTATACCACATAATTTTTTTAGGGATAATCACTAGAATGGATTCTAAGGAACATCATATTTATCAATTAATTTTTTCCATATTTATATAACTTTATTCTCTTTATTAAATTCAAATTTATTTGAAATTATTATAATAAATTTATAATTTTTCTTTTAGGCAGTATTATTTAATATTAAAATGGATATTTTTACATTCTAATTTTTGGGGTTATTATGTCAATTATTTTAAATAATAATATTGGATTATATAACATGTATATGGAATGTATAATTATAAATGGAAGTTTGGAGTAAATCATACAAATAACATTCATACATATCTATTTCATCTATACAAATAGGTGTATCCAGATTAAGTTCATTTTCAAAAATAGATTAATTAGAAAAATTGGGTGATTTTTGAGATTCTCTTAATTGGAAGATGTCATAATATTTTTTAGTTTATTTCTTAGAACAATAATGATATAAAAAATGGATCAATATAAACAAAGATTACCCCCCTTGGTTTATTTCATTAAATCATTAATATAATTGTTCATTGTATATTCTAAAAAATTCATTGAATTGTTCATTAGTTAATATTTACAATTAACTTGAGAGTCCTACTCAATATAATGAATAAAAAAGGTGGTGATATTTACCTCTTCCATCATCCATTTTATGAATCTAAAAATTCAGCTATGTATAAGGATCATTTCATTTTTAAGAGAACATCCTCAATTACATTAAATGGGTAGTCGGTGGTTTAGACTGAATATTTTACAAATAATCTGGTGATTTTTTATTATCAAATCTATAAATAAGAATAAAAAGAGTAAATAAATTCATTAATTCATTCTTTCAAATAAAAATTCATTTTATAAATTTATTTTTCCTATAATGAAAGGGATAGTGATTTTACATAGATCATGTAATTTCCAAGGTAATTGTCAGGTAACAATGGGACATATAGTTTTACCTAAATTTAAATTTTAATTTACTTTAAATATTCACGTATCTAAGTAAAATTTATTGATATACCTTCAAAATCATGTTGTTTTGTGGATTTATTCTAGAAAATGGGATTTTATCTCCATAATTTTGAGTATATACATGATCTCTGGTTTTAATTTTTCATCATTGTATTTATTAATTAGTTTACTCTTTATAGTAAAGAGAGGTCAGGACTAATTTAAGTATTCTATTATGGATTTTACATTTTACTACATCACAAGGAGTGACTCCATACGTGGTTCCTCTTTATGATATCATTAAAGAATACATTATTTGAGATTATTGGGGTTTCCTCTTCTTGGGTTACCTTGATATGGTCACTCATTTCTATTAGTCAACAACTTTGAACTCCTTAGTGAAAAAAATTATCTAACGGTTTAGAAATTCGACGAGTAGAAAGTAAACATGAATAATGGGTTTTTAGGTCATTGAAGGCTTATATAATCCAGTAAAATTTTCTATTCATCCTTTTAAACTATATATCATGAGTTTCATTAGAATATAATTTTTTCACTAGGTCCTTATTTCAATGTTTGTGAGGTTTCCATGGGCTGTAACATATATAACAAGGAGAAATATATCTGATGAAAAATGGGTGGTTGGATTTTTTTTTTGAGAAACCAAGAAGAAGGGCAGCCATATATGTTGTAAATATCTGTATTCAAATTAAGTATTAGAATAAACTATGAATCATTGATTTTAGGTTGGTTTATACTAGTATTAGATATACATGTGAAATAACAACTTTTATTTCCACAAAGTTTAGGACAACCATCATTATAGTTCACTTTGGTGTGAGAGAGTTAGAATACCCAATGGGTATGGAATTTTCAGTCTCTTCAACCTTTTTCCAAACTAACTATATAAAAATAGAGGTTAGGAATTCTATTATTTCATATAACCTAGAATTGGAACTCTTTACCTCATTCCTCCCACTTTATGTTGTTCCTATACCTAATTAATTATATTTTTTTTTGAAATACACTCAATATTATCTCCGAATTCAGTAGGGGACTTTTCAATATGTAATACTCTAGGGAAAAAATCTATAATTTTGTAGTTTATGTCAATCAATAACTATTAAAACATTACTAGAAAATGATGACATTTTTAGGGTCAGTGTGGATGGATTGTTTTTAACTGATTGAATATTTAAAAAAAATATGTAAAGGGTTTCTCCAAATTCATTTTTTATTATATATATATATATATATTTCCATAGATAATCACTCATCAATTTATGGAAATATTGATGGATAAATACTATGAGGAGTTAATCCTAGGTTGTGATCTCTCTTGGTTGGATTTTGTAGATCCACTCCAAGACTGCAGTTTCAAGGGAGAATTGGAAGACCTTCTAGCTAACTTATTCATTTGAAAATTTAATTTGTTTAAATTTATATCAAATTTCACCTATTTCTATTATGTGTTGGTTAGGAACCTATATAACTAAGCTATGAAACATTATTAGAAATTGAAATATTTTAGTTATTAGATACATTATTTTATGTTATTTTTTTCAATGATGATTATTAAATTTGAAATTGGGTGTGTATAATTCTCTTATGTTTTTATTTAATAATGAATTATTACATTCTATATTTCCATAATATCTGATAACACTATTTTAATAAATATACTAATAGGGAGATTCAGTCAATGAAATTATGACAAAATCTCTTTCAATTAATCTAGTGATTTATAGAATAAAAATTCATTATAGAATATTACATTCAACCATTGGATACCAAACTAAAGTGAGGTGAACTAGATTTATTTATTAATTGAACTAATTTTTAAAAAATAATACAATCACATAAATGGTCTTATTGGTGATGATTCTATGTTAATGATAGTCATATTATGGGGCCCATAAAAAACTTGGAACATTAATTAATGTAGTGATAGTGTGACTCAGGTTAAATTCCCATAGGAGTGTGTTTTGGGTGTCTTATATCTTATTTTATGGTTTTGATGTGTGTGTGATGATAGAGTGTAAGTTTGAATATTTTTATATTAATTTTTTAAATAATATTCTAGCCGTATATCATTTATCTATTCTTATACTGAATCATTATTCAATTTTGTTTCCTACCCTTTATCTAAAAAATGAGTTTTCATTAATAACCCACATTTGGTTATTTATTCTTGAATAAGGGAACACAATGATCTTGTATCCCCAAATATTGTTTCCTAGTTATAGATATCTTCAATAACCCTTATACCAACCCACTGCTCACTATAAAATGTATTGGGGTGAATCTAAGTGGAATGTTTATGAGAATATGAGAATGAGAGAACAAATTGTTAAAAGAATGGGTAGTAGAAACATCAGACTAATATATTAACTAAAAACTGATATAAAAATGAGTATGGGATATTGAACATTAATGAATAGAAAAAAACCAATAGTGAATGTGGGGATTCTACTTATGATGACCACTCATGGCCCTGTTTGACATTACTGGAGTTTTATAACAAATAGATATGAAGAAATTGATGTAGATCTAATCGATCAAATATGAAACATTTTCACCTCCTCCACCCCTTATATAAAAATATACATTTTTATTGAGATATTCAAGACCTTTATTGTATTGGACATATATTCTATATGATACACATAGAATCTCATCCAAAAACAATAGGTATTTTTTTAATTTGGTGTTCGAATAAATTTTCATCGATTTCCACCATATGTACGATTTTTAGGGTCATAATCTTTCATCTCGAATGATCTATATTAGTTTATATTCTTCCCACAACCTGTATCTTCTTATTCCTTTATATGATCATCACATGTTTTTCTTGAGTTATCTATGCTATATTTTTACAAACCAAAGAGAGGGGAATGAATTTGATTTTAGGTTGAGCCACTTTTATTTTGGAAATTATAATTTAATATCCATAGACATCCTTACATTTCCTACATAACATTGAGATGACCTTAATGCTACAGTAGTGTACTTGATGGACCTCAACACAACATTCAAATTACCTTAATGTATCATAGGTCTCACCATTATAGTCTCATAGTTTACATTTGTTTAGGTCCATCACGAACCCTACACAACGAAACACAAATGTGATAACCTTTATGAGTTTTAGTATTCTTGATGGTACCCTTCCATAGCCTTTAATCCTAAATTTTTACCATTATTTGAGTTTTATATACCCTTATGTATCCCACTGAGGGTGGAGTATACCATTATATATTGTTTGAAACCTCAAAATGGCCTTTACATAGGTATTGGAGTGTTCTTTTATGTATACTGTGGATGTGACCTTGTTGCATAGTAGATCATGGAGCTTTTACAAACAAAGATAAAAGTAAATGTATGTGATTATCTATACACATTTAGTATATATATATATATATTAATTTATATAATTTGATGTAGGACCTTGTGTGAATCCCTATTTGGACTCATAGACAGTGTATTGGTGTTAGGAAAACCCCACCATTTTTATCCTACAAATGGTAACACTCAATAACTACTGATAAAAAATCATTTATGTTTATCTTAATTTACTTTATATTGATCTTCATTCAATGTATTCTTAAAACTCATTCTTCCCATTATAAAAATCCATAGTTGTTCTCCCCTTTTCTTGAGCAAATCTTGGGTTATGTTTATGGATGGTAGTGGTTTAGTGTTCACTAAAAGGTAAATATAGAGTTGGAATTTTTTAGTTTAATGGTAAGGCATTACCATATTTATTCTTCACATTGACCAAGTTAGTGGCTCATAGTAAATGATCATTGTTCTATTTCAGGTATCTCATGGTCTGTCGGAGTGTATTAGGTAGTCAGTTGTTTTTATGATTTTGGTAGTTATGGACTTGGGGTATCATCACATGGTAGGTTTATTTTCCTTGTAATGGTAGGTTATCTATGATATCTCGAGGTGATATGGACAATGAAATGAATTTTTATCTGTTTATTACAATCGTTTCAACTTTTACTGAAAATAAATAAATCCAAAAATTGTATTTAATAAATTACAAATTATGTAAATTGGATGGAACTTTTTATTCGAACAATTTGATCATATAATTCCAAATAAAAATTTAAATTATTTTCTTATCACTAAATTCAACTATTTATACCAATTTTAATTTATTATTCCAAAAATAACCAATATATATAAATTCGATTAATACCAACTTTTTAGAATGGTTTAAGAAGATTGAAACTATGAATTTCTAATAAACAATTCTGAAATTTCTCATTTCATAATGTATATCTTTAAATAATAATAATTATTTTGAAATACATGAAACATATACTCCACCACCCTATTATCATCTTTGTAAATATTAACCTATTTATCCCAAATATCTTTACTAGATATGTTTCTTTGACTTTTATACAGAATTTATATGAAAATTATATTGATAAATCATTTTATGACTTATAATTATTTATAAGAATCATTCCATATTTTTAATAAAAGATAAATTCATGGGATCAACCACATTAATTCCTTATATGATAATAAGGAAAAAATTATGTCTAATAAGGCATATATGTAATCTCCTCTTGTTCATCCAAATCTGATAATTTCACCAATAAAATAAAAAAACTATATTCTAATTTATATTGTTTCATATGAACAAAATTACTGGAAACATATGCATTAAAAATAACACTGTGGCTATTATAATAATTTCTCAAAAAGTCAATATTTAAAAAAAAGCCGAAGTGGGGATGAATTTAGAAGTTAATTTTATTCCCAACACTAAAAGGAAATTGTTACCATTTTTTTAAGAATTCATGAAACCTCTAAATATCAAGAACACATAAAAAATAACCAAATAGAAACAAAAAATTCAATTTAAAAAAAATATTACATGGTTCTATAAAAATGGAAAATCCATGGATCATACATAGATAATGTGTCTATGTACCTAGTTGATCATTGTACACAATATGTGAATTCAATGTTTTGATAAGACCCACTTCTAAACCATATTTCACTATATCCTTCTTCTTATTTAAAAACTATTTAAAATCATAGTGTAAAATAATACACTAAGAAGGTCATTAAAAAGGAATAACAATAAATTATTCAATATGTAATCATAATGTGTGTTCTTCATTTTCATATAACCTACATGATTAAATTTGAGTTATCTATGATATCCCTCCAAAAAATATCACATCCTATTGAATTATAGATTTATAATAATTCAATAATAATTAATAATGTGTTTTGTTTTCACATAATCATATCTTATCATTCAAATATCTTTGAATTTTTCAAACTGAAATATTCCTCCATAAAATTACACAAGTGAGCCTATCATTTACATTTGAAACTTCACAAAATAATTGAGAAAACACACTAACTATGTAACACCCCAATGTTTTAAAAAATAAATCGAAATTAATGAAACATATTTAAGTAGATAGTTATTACTAGCCTTTAATCATAATTTTCAGCTTCTCTGATATGAATTTCAAAAAACAGTCATCTATAGTTGTGATCAGAAAGATATTTGGAGTCTGATAGCACCAACTTGTGTTTTTGGTGAATAGTAAAAACCCTTATGAATATTAATATGAACCGTATTAATATTAAATATTATTATTTTATTTTCTCAAGGATATAATATAATGAGATGTTGATTAATTTTTCAAGGTGTTAAAAAAATGAGTTATAGATTTAAAATTGTTATTTTGGAATAAATTATGTTTTTATTTAAAAATTAAATAAATAAAAATTAAAAAATTATTTTCAAAAATGGATTTTATTTTTGAATTATACATGTCATAAAATGTTTAGGGTGATGTTTTTGAATTTTTCATAAATTCTTGAATTTTTTATGAATTGTATAATATGATTAATTACGATAAATGATAAATACTTGTTTTATAGCATTATCGGCGATTAAAGGCTGATGTATGCCCACATGTTTTAAACTCACATGAAATTATTACTATTTGGGGTAACATGAATCAGGTTTATTCAAATTCTTGAGCAAAATTATTAGAATAATGCTTAGAATAATGGAAAATCCCTCCTCTCCTCCACTAAAAATACCACCCTCATTCCCCTCATCTGATCACACCTATCTATCCATGAGAATTGTTTGAGTTCTACTAAATACCCTCCCCATGTATCTTCCACAAGTCCCAGAACTTCTAGTCTCACCAAAAGGCCAAAACCAAGTTCCTTAATAAGGATCTCAAGGAGAAGATATGAAGATGTAAGAATCCTATTCCCTTTTCATGTATTTTCTTTCCAATTCCACTATTTACTTATAATCACATTCACTCCACTTATTATAAAGGTATTAAATCTCAATAATATTATATATTCTATATTTTATCATTTTCATGTAAAATATTCATCATATTTTTTCCTCTCCTCTCCCACTAGTTCTAAAAATGAAAACACCATCCATGATGTGCCAATTTACCAAAATCATGGGCGATGTGTTTGTAATATCCATTACATCCTTCAAAGATTATCATAAAAACATTTAATGGTTGATATATAATTTAATGTTTAATTTTTAACCTATTTTATGTTCTAGAATTACCTTATATGAATGAAATTAAATTATATAATGAAACAAGACCATGATTATTGAGGAATCACAAAAAACGATCTAAAAAAACATCATTAATATTTAATCTAATGGTCCATAATCATATATGATAAAAAATGATTTATGGTAGAATTATATATTTTGTAAACATATTAATACCATGTCATTTCACTTCTATAATTTTATTTCTATTAGACAAGAAAATCAAATACAAACCGGCCTTGGAAATCATGTAAAGAACGCAAATAATTATAGGGTGAAATGATGTTATAAAATAATTATATAAGGTGATATAAAAATTAATATGTTTCTTTAAGATATTAATAACACTATTTTAACAATTATATTGGAGGTCTAAATGAGTTTGAAGTAAGACAAACCTAAGGTAAAATAATTCATAACCCGATTTCCATTCATTGTGTTAACATTATACTTAATTATTTATGTTGTATTAAAATTGTTTATGAGATTAATTTTGTTTATATTATATTAAATTATGGAAATTTATAATTTTTATACATATTAAATCCACTGTATTTTGTCTCACTTAAATTAAATGATATTTATAAGGGACTTTCCTTTTAAAAACCTATTTTAAAGTTCTGTTTTCCAAAATTTAAAAGAAATTTTTTTATGAAAGTATTCATGTTGTATGATTGTATTCTGGTTCTTGGGAATTTATTATGATGAAGGGTGGTACCTATATCTCTCTCCAATGAATTGGTTATGTGTAAGTTGGAGGTCGGCTATATGGTTACTCCAAATGTAACTACAATGGTTACCCAAATTTTATGGTAACTGTGAGGGTTACAAATTATAAGGTAGACAAGAGGGTTAAAATATTATGCAAGTAATGCCCCAAGATAAATTTAGGGTTCTATTTATGGTCTATATGATTTTTGTAAATCTCATTGAAACATCAAGTTTCACAAACTGAGTTTATATGGGTTATAAGTATAATCTTTTTTTTGAAAATGATTTCATACGTTATAAGTATTCATAGACTAATGTTTTATTCCCTTATATTTATATTCCTTACTAAGATTTTTGTTCTCATCCCAAGTTGATAAATGATTTTCACAGGTTATAAGGATGTGTATGAAAAATAAGGAATCCAATTTTAATGTTCTGAATATTTTTCAAATAAAACATGTTTTATTTAAAATATCTTATATTTTGGAAGAAATGGATACTATTTTTGTGGTATCTACTCTATATGAATGTGGGATGTTAGGAATATATTATATCCCAACTCCCTAAAACTCTATTCTTGAAAATATACTCAATATTAAAGGAAGAATGTTCTTGAATAAAATACAAGATTATGCAATTCAATAAGGATAGGACCTTATAAACAATAATTACAGTATCTTTATATTTAAGAAAAATTTGAACTTTAAAAATAATAGGGAAAACAATAATTTTTTTGATAGTCTTCATTAAAATGTTATTATATTCAATTTAAAAATCCATAAAAATCCATGGACTGATGAAAAGTTAAACTCCAAAATTTATGGAGGTGATCATTCTAGTTATTTAATTCTTGATGATTTATGAAGTATCTATTTATAAATAGATGTCTTATGTTGTAAACTATATTAATAAGACATAAGATTCTTATCTTACTCAAATTACATCTTCAGATTTTGGAATAAACATTTGAGATGAAATTTTAGTACTTCATGGATTTATCAACACACTATAATAGAGGGGGTAAAAAAATTAATTTATATAGAACAATTTCTTAGTAAAAACTATAATTCCATTTCACCATAAAATTCCAAAATTATTTATTTCCCACAAAATCTACTAGATAATACATCCGACATTTTTATTTATTCTATGAAAAAATTGTTGAATAATAATTTATTGCTAAAATTTTATATTTAATCTATCATTTTTATAAATACAAAATAATATATATTTTATGTAAATAAAATGATTTCATTGTGAATTTATCTCTTTATAATTTCACTAAAATTCTACAATTCTTTACAATATGAATTAATTTATTCAATAATTCCAATTTCCAATAATAAAAAAAATTAATCAGGATTTAACAAAACCCTATTTGATTTATAGAATTATAAAATTCTCTAATTTATTAATTGTGATCTAAAATTACTCACAATTAATATCCTTAGATAAAAAAATTATTCATGGTCTTATAATATAGAAAGTCACTATTTATCATTTATTCATGTGTGTTATGTATTTTACATGAAGAGTGAAATGTAAAAACCCAACAAAGAATGACTTTATGTTGTACCGAATAGATTCACATCATACAATATTATGTGATGTGATGATTTGTTAATATTGTTTTGAGTATCATATCATATATGTTACAGAGTGGAATAATGAGATACTATATAGAGTGTTATTGTTGATTCTAACCCACCAAATTGTATCACATGGAATGTTATATTATAATTGATATACTTAAGGGTATATTATTTATATGAATCCACATCAACTACAGTTTTAATGATGCATTAACATTACATATATCAAAAATTGATACATTTCATATGATACCAAAATGTTTAGAAAATCATGGGGTGTTTGGGTATTTTATTGATAATCTTTGAGTAATGTTTTACTATGATAGGATTTTTCCAATTATATAAAAAGTATGACATATGTTTCCTTATTTAAATTAAGCATAGGAAATTCATGTCCATTATTAATTAAGTAATATGTGGTGTGCTCAAATTTTTGAATTTCATGAATGTCATGAATTCATTTAATATGTTCTAACTATTTTAGATAATTAGGAATATATGAGTTAGCCCATACTTAATTAATATTTTTTATATCTTTTGTTAAGTCAATGTACATGATAAAGGGTTAGTATAGCATGTATAAAATGGACAGATATACTTGTTGTGGTGGTCATATTCATATATATATTGGAGTGTATTTAATTAATATCATTTTAAACCACATTATAGTTTGGATAAAAATAATTTTTTTCTTGGGGAAAATAGTTTCTTATAATTATTTATTTTGGAAATCATAATTATTCTCATTCTTACACATGATTAAATGGTCACAATTAGTTCATATAATAAAAATTAATTCTATTTCATAGTATTTGTAAAAAATTTGAAACATTATATTATAATCATATATAAAAAAGTTATGATATATTAATAATGTATTTTTAAGTTTACATAAATTTTTGGAGTCTCTAGTGAATGCTATAAAATATTAGATTTATACTCCAAATAATAAACAATGATATGATTAAATTAACTATGGTATGGATTAAGTTATATTAAAGTTATTTATATAAATTCATGGTGTTCAAGATGAATAATATAATATATTGTTCCATATAAAATCCTACACTAATAATCAAATTTGATTAAAAATATTACACATAATGTGATAATGTGTAAATGGTTATTAATGGTTTTAAAAATCATATGTATATATATAAAGAAGGATACATTCTATTTTTTATAATGGTGAACCAAATTATTATCACTTCATAACATATAAAATAGATGAATTTCAATAGAATAATTTATTCAATGAGGGAGCTATATGTAATATAGTTTAAGGACATATTTTTTTATTTTTAATATGACTCTATAAAGTGAAATATGTCTCTAAATCGTCTCTTTATTTATCTTTGAGGAGGATTTACCATCACATCTTTTTAAGGAAAAGGGGTTTAAATAAAGTATTCAATTATTCCACTTCAACTAGTGGTAACATTTTATGGTAGTAATCTTTTAATTTATATTGGATGATCTCAATCAAATATACTGTTATGGATGTTTAATAAAGATTTTTTTTTTACATTTAGTTTTATTTTCTTAAATTAATTTAATTTTTACGTATTCTATAATTTTTTTGGTTAAATTTTTTTATATTTTTACAATAATATTTTGGAATATATCTGTCCTAAAATCACATCAAATATGGGAATTTATTTTAGAGTCTGGTGGATCATGGGATTAAAATCCATCCTTTATATAGTTTACATGAAAAAAATATAATGATTATGTAGGACTCGAACTATATGAGGATTTTTCTGGGTGAATTTAATATTTTCTAGAATGTTGAGTGGATAATTGATAATAGAAAATTATTGGATTTGATTTAGTATAGATTTTTTGGAAGTGAGTAAAAATGATGGAGGGCATATTAATATTAAAAAGATTGAAATAAATAATATGTTGATTGATAACATCAATACCCATATTATTTTATTAGAAATCATTTATTATTGATATTTCCTTGAAGGTAAGTACATTTTAGGGGTTTGAGAGGCATCCTGTTAACCAAATAGTTCATTATTTTATGTTCTTTAGAGAATTTGAGATACAGTTTATCGGTTGATTCTATAACCAAAACATGAAGTAATGTATGATGTATTTAATTTATCATAGTTGAGTCATTATGTTCATTATTAATAACATGTTATCAATTGTTTTGGAAAATATTTTTAGTAATATATAACATTTATTAATAATTCTATAGTTATTAAAAACCAAATGTTTAATGGTTTTCGTTGACCTTTATTCTACAAATTCGAGTGAGATGAAGTAGTAAAACCCCAATGGTTTACAATTAAATTTAATATAGAATTCATTGAACAATAATACTATATTAAACGAACACTTATTTATTACATATAGTTATAACCTATCCTGTTAAACCCAATTTTTTCACTTATATGTTTGGAATTTTGAAAATCACATATACACATTTTCTATCAGTAAGATATTTTGTGTCTGATATGATCAAAATACATTGTTTTGAATATTAAAATGACCATTATGAATAGTAATGGACAATTATTAATATTAATATCACCATTGACATCACCCATGTAAGTATAAATAATATTTAGGCACCATATAAATGAGAGTGAATATTTTAAAAATTAATATTTAGGTGTTGGAATTTTTGTCACTAATGAATATTTAATTATAATTATAAATTGATAAATTTATTTAAATTTAAATTCTTTTTAATAAAATTAATTCCAAAATAAATATATTATTTTAATATGATTTTAAGATAATTTAATAAGATCTTAGAAATTTTTTTAGGGTGTTATAAAATCAGTTCTAATTTTAAAAATGGTATTTTTCGATTATATTATGATTTTACTTAAAAATTAAATTTCACATATTTAGAAAATTATTTTGATAAAATGGCATCCATTTTTTAATTCTATAGACCAAAAAACTATTGTGGTGATTTTTTAAGATTTTACTGAAATACATATATTTTTTATGAATAGTAAAATATTGTAATTTAGAATATAAATACATTATAATATAAATAAAATATTGTACCAATAATGGATAATGTAAGAAACCATTAGTTAGATCGAACAAACACTTATTAATGTTTTTTTATCATAATAAGATACTCTATTTCTTGTCTTGAGAAAAATAATAAAATAATGAATACGATATTCAAAAATCGATCGTCTCCAATACTATAAAATCCACCCCTCACTACCTCTTATAATCACAAATATAATCCTTTAATGATGTAATGTTTATGCTAAAATACTCTTTTATAGACTTCCAATGTCCAGTAGATCTTTCTCTTTCCAAATTACCAAAATCAATCCCCTTAAGGAGATTCTCAAGGAAGAGTATCCAAGATGTAAAATCCTTTCCATTTCCTTTTTTATATTTTCATGTTCCTTCTTTATTTATTATTATATCCTCACCCCCTATTTAAAATTTATCATAATAATTAATTTATCATCTATATACTATAATTATATCATGTTAATGGATGATACATCATCATTTTTACTTACTATCTCTCCCTTTTATTTTAAAAATGAAATAATCTTCCAGGAGGTTCCAATTTACAAATTTTATGGACGATGAACCTTCATTTTTTAATTTCTTCTTCAAGGAAGGTCATGAAACCATTTTTTGGTTAAAAAATTATTGTAAATTATTTAATATAAATTATATAACGATTCTGTAACCTTTATTTGTATATGATACTAAATAATAGAACAATACTAGTTTGTTGTGATCGAAAAGCCACTGTAAAAATCAAAACAGTTATCACTAAATAACTTATCTAATGATTCATTCTCATACCATGTACCCAAATGATATATATAACCATTTAAAATTATTCATGTTCAATATTAATATAAAAATTCAATCTTGTAAAATTATATCCCTTCCACATGATCTTCTATATTTATAATCTAACAAACCAATCATAAATATCAAGAAACGAACTCTAGGGAACGATAGAATTTAGTCATATAACATATTAAAGGCCATAAATTAAAATTATAAAATCACAATAAATTATATACTTGTATAATAAGTTCTTACTTAAATTTTTTATTAGTTTAATTTCATATTCTAGGACCTTATGGTCAAGTGTAGAACACATTTAGTCATAAGGCAAAGGTTTTCAACCCGAACATCCATTTTCATTCGGGTTACCCTTATTCTCTACTTATAAGATTAAAATTATTATTTATTTTTATTCAATACTAATAACTTATATATTAGTGTTCTATTCATGTGTACCAATTAGAATCCTTATTTAATTTATGGTAATTTCATGTATTAAAAGGATCATTCAAAAAATTCTTCTCGATAAATAAGCTTGTTTCAGAGGAACTTCTCGAATTCATACCTATTTTCAAATAGACTCTATAATAAGTTTTAAGGAACCATTATTTTTCTAAAATAACTAATTTTATTATTAATAAACTATATTAATTCACTTATGGTTTAATAAAAAAAAATTTACCAAAAGATATTTTATTTTAAAATTAAAAGAGTATTTCTATCAAGAATTACACGATGATTTTATAAGAGTATTTACATCTATTTCAACACTATTATTAATTCATATGAATAATTGGGAAAAATATTTTATGATATCATCTAACCTATTTTATTTAATGGTTTATGATTAGTTTGACTATATATGGGCTATCTTGAAACCATTGACCATATTACTTTTAATGGATAGTGTTTTTTTAATGATTGTGGAAAGTGATTTACATTTCATATGTTAGTTACAATATGAATATATATGTTGTTTATGTTTATACTATTTCATATTAAAAATTAAGTTGACCTAGTAAGTGTTGTTTGGGGTGTTCTATAGCCCCTTGGTTCATAATTAGGTCTCATGAGACAAACTACTATGTGTTTTTATCTATTTATGTATGGTCTTCGAACAAGGCCTTGACAGAATTGTTATGAAGTAACACATTATGAATTCGAACATTATAAAAAAAGTTTGTGATAGTCCATGTGATAATTATATTGGTATAATATACATGTTTATGGTTTATCATGGAATTATCCATTAAAATTAATTTATATATGTTTAAAGGCATGTGTTATCATTTTCTCACCATGTGAAGTGTTTATGTTTATCATTACTTCTTATGTATTAATTAACCTTACCGAGCATCTGATCTCACCCATTTTTTAGGTTTTATTTTTCCCTAGGACCGGTAGGTATAATCTAGGATTTGTGGATGATTCCAATGTAATTTCTATGTTGTATTTCATTTAAAGTTGTAATATTGAACCTATGTTTGTATCTTGTTTTCCTAAACTAATAAACTATTCCATCCATAGGGATGTGTATTCCTTTTTAATATTCTAATATAATAAAATAAGACACCTACTCTAGGAAACTACAACCAATTATTTACAGAAGGTCTATTGATATAATCCAATGTACCTAAAATATAGTGACTCTTATGATGATATCCTTTTTTGTTTTATTCAATTTCAATTTTAATATTAATTTTTTAAAATTTATTTTTTATTTTAATTGAATAATTTTTTTACTTTCATTTTGATTAAGAAATTATTTTCTTATTTTACATTATATGTGAAATTTTTTAGGGAAAATATAATTGATTATAGAGATTTTGTTGAGGTTTAAATGTTTCTATTTGAGATATTTAGTGTAGTTTATATTTGATGATGTATGGTTGTAAGATAATTTTTTTGAAGATGAAAACATTTGATGGGTTATTCACTTTAAAATACTCCAAATCTCTAGTAATTTGTTTTTAATGTTTTATAGACAATTTGACTATCTTTTACTAAATTGGAAAACAAGTCATTTATCTCGATTCTATATCCGTAATTGTAATTTTGATTGCATCATTGAGTTTGGGATACATTTTTTATAATACATTGTGGGTTTGTGTGAATCATAATGAGTTTGATATTTGAATATTTAAGAAGTAAATTGAATTGTGGATGGTAATTCAAAAATAATGGAACCTTTTTATTGTTATGATATTTATTAATTTATGTATATATATTTTAATACATAAATTATATGAAGAACATATTTGTGTGGATGAGATAGATTATTGTTAAAAAATTGTAGTATTATTTATTATTTTAAATACTAATATCTTATTTATTTAAAATTAATAATTGTTTTATTGAATAATGTTTTATTAAAATGTAATTCTCGGGGAAAGAAAATAATTTATGTTAATCTTATTAAATATAATTTTTTTTTATTTTTTTTAAATTTTTCAATTAAATATTTATATAAGTATTATATATTAAAATTTATATTTTTTGTCCACTTCTAAAAATACATGTTATATCTAATTCATGTGTAATAAGGTGAATTAAAATTTGAACAAATTTTATTACATTAAGTCAATTGAAATATATTTAACATATTCATGGTCTAATAGTACATAGATATACATATACATATTCTTGCATGCATGCATGAAAACATAAATATACAAAAATAGACAAAAAATACAAACACCCACACACTCACACACTCATATATATATATATATATATATATAATTTTAATAAATAAAAAAACATCAATTATCCCCTTTAGGGGGGTCAGTGTCGGATCCAGAGAAGGGAAAACTACATCCCAACATGTTCCATGAATGTGTGTTAAGAAAAATTATATGGTTATGGATCACCCACAATGAGTCTTGTTCTAAGAGGGAACACATAATAAAGATACCTTATCAAGGATACATAAGAATTAATTATTTAAGAATTGGGTATTTCAACTTATCATCTCTCCATTACACTACTCTCTTTATCTATCATTATCTCTCTTCTTGTTTATCTTAATATCCTTTTTTGAAATATTCTATCTCTACCATCGAATCAAGGTTCTATTTTTGAAAATTAAATCATTAAATCGAGATGGATAAAACAATTTTAGATGTGTGACATAAATATTCAATTTTTTAATCACGAATGAATTAATTTATCATGAAATTAAATAATGAAATATTTATAAATTTATAATTTAAAACATCTATTAGAAAAATAGATATATGTTTGAATTTTTTATTTTAAATATTATAGTATATATGTAAATAAAGATATATTATGTATAAAAATGTTTTAACAATCTTAATTTGAAAAATAATATTTTTTTATATTAATGTAGTAATTAAATTGAAACATTAGAACTTATATTAAGATAAATGTAATAAATTATGATAACATAAGTATGTAATTATTTAAAATAAAATTTATACTAAATCTCTAAATGTGATATTATAATATAATAAATTTTTATAATATTTAATTTATTTATATAAAATTATATATTTATTTAACATTTCAATATGAAATGGGAAATATTTGATAAATGATGAAATATGTAGGAAACTTTTATGCTGATCCCAAATGTTTTCTCTATATTGCAAAATTTTATTAAATAGCATTAATATAAAATTTATGATATTATATTTTTCAATAACAAAATAAATGTGTTATATAAATAGATAGATACTAGTTTCTAAAATGGTGTTATATCACATAAATATTAAATGTGTTGTAATACGTTTATATTATGAAAAATACTTTAAAAAAATAAATGATTGCATTACATTGCATGGAATTAAATCTTATGGTATTGTGATGAATTTTAAAAATATTATAATTTCAAAAAGTTATTTCTGATATACATTCAAAAAGGATGTGAATTAATAATTAAAATACATTTAATACATTGTATAAAACTTTGAAATTATAGAGACTTTAATTATTATGTACCAAATAATGATGGAGAGTTATTTCAAAAATGTCATGCACCAATATAAGGTTATAATGTAATGTGTAATGTTTCCTATATTATATCGTTTATTTAGTTATTTTGAGATTGTCAGGAGTTCCATACTAAATATTCATGAGAATAGGTTCACATTATTTATTAACATTATCAAATTTGAAAAGTAACATTATAATAATATGAATGATTTAGTGGAATAAGTAATGACACATGATAACATGATGTACATGAGCCACAACCCAGTTCGTGATGTATCCTTAAGATCATCCACAAGACCTAGGTTCAAAACTAGGCGGTGGCATATTTCCAGGGACTGTAGCAGTACTGTACGTTGTGCGGACACTGTAGCACATACTGTTTGGTACTGTATCATCCATAACTATTCACCTTGTGACACCGGTTTTGGCTTCAGGCCACCAAGGTCTTCAGCTCAATAGGGATTTTGAGCCACTTTTAAGGCCTTCGGGTCACCTCAAGGCCTTCGGGCCACATGAAGTTTCCCTTGGAGAGACTCTATAAAAAAGCAGCAGCCCTAGAGGAGGATTCAGAGTATGTGTATTCACCAAAGGAGAACAAATGGATTTGGAAGAATGAGAGGGTATGGCTATGCTATAAGGACCAACCTGTTCTTGCGTGGGAAGCTTAGCAAGATGGCTATGCAAAGGTGGAGAGATACCATCATGATGGAGATATTGGGGAGGGGAAGTTCCTTATAGTTATAGTCTGATGAATTCCATAAGACCTTTGAGTCATGTAATGTCTCTTAAGCGTATGTGCCATGTAATCACTAATCCTATGGTCCTGGTAAGGGTTACCCCTCATCCCTTGAAAGGGGGTTATCAAAAATCAATAAAAATAAAGGCCTTCATTCCATTCAGGCACATGATGACATGACATAGTATTGAAATTGAATATGAAACATATTGTATAAATATAAATCATTTTGTATAATATATCTAATAAATAAAAAATATCTCAACATATAATAAATAAATAATGAAATAAAGAATTCATTATTTCATGAAATGAACCTAAAATATTTTGTTTTAAATAACCATTTCAATATTTTTTAAAATATATTTTAAAAAAATTCCACATTCACCATGAAGAGTGAAGGATAATTCATAATAGAAAAATGATTTGATATCCATTCAATATAAATAAATTAGAAAAAATTATGCATTAATAAAGACCCTCTTTGAAATTTCATAGGATCCTTTGAAATTTCATTTATTTTGTGGGTCTACATCAGGAAAAGAAAAATTATAAAATGGTGAATAGAGGGTGAAAATGAGAAGGATATAAAAAATGGGTGAGGTAGAAGACAAAGTGAAGTTATCTCAAATAACTCTACCTAAATGATGAAAAATAGGTTTAACAAATCCTATATAAAATGAATAATTAAAAAATAACATAAAAGTTTCAAGAAATACTCACCATGAGTGTAACACATTAATCCATGATCTATCAAGTGTAAAAGGGATGGATATCGATATAAAAATAGGATATTATATAGTTTATTTTCAGGTTTTTTATAAACCATAATTATATTATATGATTTTTGAAGATTCAACATTAGACCAAGACTTTAAGATAAAACTAGAATTTCCCTTTTGAAAATAACAAAACAAATAACGACAATAAGAAATATATCCCCCAAAATTTGAAATTTAATGCATTAAAATTGACTATTATGATTATATAAGAGCGTGTGATTATAATATGTATCCCACTATGTGTTGGTATTTTTATATAATGTTTGGGTATTATTTAGTTTTATCATTGTCTTAGAATATTCCCCAATGTAACTATGTTGGGAAACCCCATAATTCATCACAATTAATACATGTTATCCTCCTTAATTCTTAAAATGGACTCTATAGAATTTCTGAATCAAATTACATGCAATAGTTTATTCAAAATTATTCATCATTTTCCTTCCATGCCTCATCATCTTTTATTTCCTCGTTGAATAAGTTTTTAATGATTCTCATTATAATATACCTACTCAAAAGGATTCTCCATTGAATCTAAAAATTCAATTGGAAAGAGATATGTATCATTAAATATGTCACTAAAATTTACATTACTTTTATGTAACTCATTTTTATACGACTTATCGTTGTTCTTATCAAATACTTTTGAAAAAACATATCATCATAGGTGGGTATTTAGTTTTTTTTACTGCAAGAACCTACACATTCTCAATTGTACCCGAACCCATTCCAAAATATGAAACACTATTTTTTTTCCAGAATTTGGTAGCATGTTTCCCCCACATTATATTTCTTTTGTATAATATTGGAATTAACCTTTACATGAAACTCCAATAAAAAAATTCATATTATTATCCATAAAGATTATATTATTGATCATTTGGAAAATGTTTTTAATGATTATGATTAAATGGGTTAAATCTATCGAAAAATACCAAAGGTGATGTTTTAATGTTGGAATATGTAGAAAAATAAATCTAGTAACCCAAAAGCAGTGTCTAATCATTTTAATTTTTATAAGATATAAGGGATATCATTTTGAAGGATAAATCATTTTAGTAGTTTGGAAAATCCAGATACATAAATAATTCCTATATTAAATTGGAGGTATAAAATATACATCACAATAACATTCTAGAAGACATTATATTGTTCATAATATCTTTCTTAGTTAGCTAGGTGAATAAAATAAGAAATTGATGATCTCAGATGCTCTGTTAGATTAATGTATAATATAATATATCATGAGTAAATAATCTATAATCAACATGGAAATGTAAATAAATATGCACATTACACTTAGAAAATAACTTTACCAAGAAATAAAACTATGAATTATACCAAATAAAAAATTTCTTAGATAAAAAAAATATTAATGAAATTCTTAATATTGAACATCATGATCTTAGATGACATGATATATTTACTGTCATAACCTTGTTCTTAGAAAGTTAAATTGATTGGTTGGTATAAAATAGAAAATAATTTAGTAAGACTGACCAATGAGTTTGTCTCACTAAACATTTTAATGCATCGATGATATATCTATAACAAGGACCCATCCATCACTGTATATCCAATACATTCCTCATATGTGAATGAAAAAATTAATTCAAAAATAACATGTCTTATCAAAAAATATCTGTATTGAATACATAATATAAAATATTAATATTTTCCCATTAAATAAATTAAAATTAAAATCAAAACACCATATATAAAAATTATATACTTGTTATGAATCAATAATATCCATGGTAAAAATTTCCATGAACCAACTTGGGGGGACCCCAAACCAGTCACCCTATTTGATCCGCAATAAGGCCAGAAGAGTTTTATCGATCCTCACAAGATATCAACTATTACCGAGGCAACAATAGAGAAACCAAGGAAATTATTTCACCTAATATAAATTAACTAAAAAATGTAAATAAACATACAATCCCACTAGAAATATAAAATACCCAAACTAAACATCATTTTAATATAAAATAAATGTACAAAAAAGTTATACAAAAAACCCAAGTTATTTAGATGACCAAAACATCTCCATGTGACCCTGAGAGTCACTTTATAAAACAAAAACCAATAATTTCCCATGGAAATAAAAACAATGTTAAAACCTTCAAAAAAATCTAAAAATAATAAATAATTATAGGTGTGAGTATGAAAACTCAATAGGCATACCTGAAAGAATATATTCCCATTTCATTTCTACTAAAATAAAATAATAATCCATTCTAGGTTCGAAATAAAATATAAAAATCTCATATTTTCAATACATTTCCACTTTAAGACAATATTCATACATTTTTCATTTTTAGATCAAACCCAGATTCCCTCCCAATAGGTAGGCATTATCATTTTCAAGGGGAAGGATAATGATTTCATATAAAAAGTTGAATGGGAGTGTAAAAAATTTTCCAATCATTTTCCATAAACCATTCAAATATATATCATCATTTTCAAAATAATTACCCCACGAAAGAAAGAAACAACAATAATAACATAATAAGGGAAATATAAATAAGCACCCAATAGTAAATAACCAAAAACAATTACATCTCAATCATCCACTATAGAAAACTAACTGCTGAAGAACATGGTTAGACCTATGAGCTCATGAAATAATCGATAACATTCTATGCAAATTGAATTATCCTAAAGGAAATACTTTCTCAAAGGCATAAAATTAAACCCAAATACTCAATCACACTCCACCTATTCTAATAGAGGCGAACTATCCCATAGGAACAATAAAAACAACAAATCCCCTACAATGGGTTACTAGTGAGAGATATATCCTATGCCAATACACAAAATCTTCTCAAAAAAATCACCATCTTTGCTAGGTTCCCATGTCAAGATTCAATATCGGATGACCTGATCAAGAAAAAAAATCAATCAACACAAATAACTATATCACACATATGATCATCATATAAAATCATCACACCATTTCATCATAAGGATCAATATCGTGCCTTTAAAACCAATTTATCTCAAAGCAGTCCTCATCGAGGATATCCCTTTCCAATCAAAGTAAATGGATCTCTAATAGTCCATAGTGAGGATGTCCCATACATTAAATATAAATGGATCATAAGGATTCCATAGAGATTAAATCCCATCCTTTTAACATAGATAAGGTAATAAGATTATCCAAGGAGGGTTTTTATTGAAATCATTTTCACCAATTTCAAAAAGTACCAAACGGGACTCAATCACAATTTTTCAATGAACCAGACCCACCTTTCCAAAAAGTTGAAAAAACTAAACTTTACATTTTAAAACCATTACATATATCTATTCAAACACTCATACTAAATTTTCAAGCCAAACCCAACTTCATAAAATTTCCAAATGGGACACACACAATCATCACATGCCAGACCACTTTCAAAGAAAAAAACACACACCACTATCAAGTCCAAACCATTTTAGAAATCAATTAGATAAAACTATCATATCATTTCTAAAGTCTACTAGAACATTTAAAAGGTAATATCATGATTTAAAAAACACTTTCAACTTTTAAAAGGAATCGAATAATTTTTTATATCACTTTCTGTGCATCACATATCAAATCAATTCCCTATAAATAAAAAAAATTATGAAGAACCCATCATTTCACATAAAACAATCATTCCAAAGGAAAACCATTATTAATTAATATATATGGAAGGTTTTAAAAAAATAAACTAATTATTATGAAATTTAAAGGTCATGTTCCAAGGGAAACCTATCACAAATAGCATGCACTTTAAAAAAACCAACTTAAAAAACTCAATGAAGGTCCAAAGTAGCATGCACACCCACATGGAACCTTAAACACATAAAAACCAAAATTTAAACACAAAAAAAACAAGAATTTTTGACCCATATGAAATATAAAATGGAAAAGTGAGGAAGATGACGAAGAATGAAGGATAGTACCATGACTATTTTGCCCCAAAACTAGAAGAAAACCTATATCCACACCATGGGATATGAGGAGAAGCTTAAAGAAAAAGAGAGGAGATCCCATTGTATTTCACAAAATAGGAGAAGTGGTAAAAGTGTGGTTTGGAGTTAAAAAACCAATAGTATAGAATTAAAAATTTATATTTTTAATGACATGGACATGTCACATGTTTTTCTCATAAGGAATACCAAACTGTATAGAAAGCTTATGGTGGAAAATATCCAAATGGTACATGCATCATGGTTTGGAAACATAGATTACCAAACCATACGAAAACCACATGGTCACCACACTTCAGAATTGAAATTGTCTATACATTTTCCTAGAAAAGGGAACATGGTTTCCAATAACTATGCACCAACCGTGAACCACCTGTTGTCAATACCAGAATGAACACTTTCCACAAAAAAACTCTTGGGGTATCAAAATAGTAAACCTAGGATCTAAAACACCCAAAACAATACATAAAAACATTAAATTGAAAATTCTTGCCACCATGAAAACATTCCTCCCTCATAAAGCCAAAACATTTCCAAATATAAATTTGGAACACACATAACTAATGATAAAACCAAGATCCAGAAGATGGACTAGAACAAAGGATGATAATTAAATTCTGTGTGTAATAATTATCCCCACCATTAAAATTTCATCCCCTATAAATCTATAATATCTATAGTTGATTTATTAAAGATAAGGGATTACAACAACCACATGTTCCAACCTCCCAAACCTAAAACACATCAACCACCACCAATAAAACTACATACTTGTTACCTGAAATGAACTAATAGACAAATCAAATTCTTGAGAATCAATATTAAACTAAACTACAACAAAAAACACCAGGCTATACACATAACATGTTAGTGTATTCTAAAATCCAAACATTCACCAAATTGGGGATGAACTCAAAATTTAATAACATTAAACTAAAACACCCATTTCAAATCCTACACAAGTCAATAAACTATTTTATCAACACAGGGGGATTGAATAAAATCCCTACCATTGGAAACAAATGAGAACTGAAAAAATCTAGAGGATGCCACCACATGATCTATGGTGTGTCTCACCACCACTAAGGAAAGATTAGTCTAAACCAAATCGATAACTCTCCACATATTCCAAAGGTGAAACTAACTCATAAAGACTGGATACACTGGTAAATCCAATCATATGTATTCATATGAAAAGGCACCACCACTAGTTTTTGAAGAAACCAATATAACCATTCTATATTACAAAAAAGTGGAAAAATTCAAACTATAAGGACCACAATGAGTAAATGAGGCCTCTCTACTTATTAAAAAAATTATACCTTCCAAGATGATGAAGTTACAAAATAGAATCTTAAACATCCCCCTTTTTCATCATTGGAGACAAAAACATGACCAAGGTCCTCTACACAACTGATATTTATTGAATTCTTTAAAAAAGTCAACCCAAGAGATATGGACGTAGTCCTGTTGACTTGAAGTATCAATTTCCCCATTGTTAGGAGCTGTTAATACCCAATCATAACTCTTTCTTTTGTTGTAACGAGTATCCAGGAACAACCCTAGGTAGATCCAAATGAACATGAAACATCATAAGACTCCATTTTATTTGACAAGGCTCTTCTACCAAGACATGAAGTTTGAAAATAAATAATAATCATACTCTTTCACCACAATGATAGGTAGAAAAAAATAAGGCACACAACAGAACACACTGCTTCTTATGACTGCAAAATTTCTAAAATTTCCAAAAAAAACACATTCATTAAAACGTGAATTATCAGGAGATCCACAACATCCACATTTACAAAATAAATATGTTAAAAAACCCAAAAAAAACCATCGAGCATCTCCATTAAAAAAGGAATTATTTCATAGAAATGGATTTAAAATAAAACACAATCCATCACCATACTCCTGCAAATGGGATGGGGTGTGTTCTGAAGGGGAGGATCTAACACGATGCAACTTCCTCAAAAACCACTAGGGAGCTATTTCAAATGACCTAGTAATCCATATAAATGAAAAATGTTTGGAGAACATGGACATTATAACATATTATGATATGGATTTCTGTATCGATTACACACATGGATACTACACGTAGATTAATACGACAGATGATCTATATGAATTTTAATCCCTCTACTGTTAGAAATAGAATCATTCCATTTTCTTATATCCTTACAAGATGCTACTTCACAACATACACTATTTGGAGGATGTTCGGATTCCTCATCAACTTCTTTTAGCACTACTTCAACATGAAAAACTTTCCTCAGCACATCAGGAAAATATGTTTGACTAAACTTGACATATTCTATTATAGATCAAGATGTAACCTGCTCTCAAAATGTTAAGAATTCAAGGAATTGGTTGTATCCAAATACATATTCTAATGAAATAAGTCCACAAAATGATGAAACCACTGCAACAATAACGCATCAACATTCTTCATAAATCACATATCCATCCCCTTCCTCACCTTCATACCTTAGAGAAATACATCTGGATTAATAAAACCATAACAAACTCCTATGTAAGTTTTTCCTAATGATTGGTTAAAAATAAAAACTTATACCATTTCTAGTGTGGTCCTTGAAGCATAAATATAGTAAAAATAACATTTAAGGACTTAGGAAAATCTACGAAACAGAATTTTATATCAATTTTTTCACATAAACACTTATACTTAGAGAGGATCCTCTTGACCATAAAAAAGAGGATGATTCAACTTCCGAAACACAATAATGATATCGATGGTGTTCTAAACTATAGGTTATTCCAACGGTGAACCATCTGTTTCTACACTTTGAATATCCATCGAATATTTATGGGGGATCAAACTAAGAAACAGTAAAACTAATAAATTACTAAAAACCAATTCTTCAACAAGATCTAAAAAATGAACCACCACTAAAACAACATTCCCAATTAATAGGAAAATATGCTACCCAAAAAATGCTTAAAAAATAGTGTATTTTTTATCACATAAAAAACTCTATGAAAATAGACACAAACATGGGAAGTTAAAAACCCAACAATGTTATTCCAAAGATCCTCACACATGAATGTTTCCATTCCACCCATGGCATTGATGAACTCATTAAAAATATGGGAACTCATCCACCTTTTCTTTTTTAGGCACTCATCCACCCATGCCATCAAATATCCACTCCCTCAAACAAAATTTCATGCATGTATGTATTCATAAGAATACCAAATATCAAACAAAAAATTTCCACATTAAAAAAACATTTAACCCATGTTTTCACATTACCAATTTACATCCCATATGATATATTTCAAAAATCCTTTCCAAAAAACCACTAATATCTTGATGAAAAACCATTTTAATATGTAAACTTAATTTCATTTGAAATAATAAACCCATTATTTCCATAAAAAAAACAACTCATCCCACTGAAAATATTTTTCAGTAGTTTAAAAGATCTTTTTATATATAAATATTTTTATTGAAAACTCATTTGTTCTTATTTAAAACAATTTTTCAAAATAAATCATATTTCAAATGAATTATTTTGAAAAACCCCTAGGTTTTGTTTATAAAAATCCAATATCATTAAACCCATCCTTTTAATAAAAAATTTATTTTATAAAAAACCAGTTTATAAATATTTCTTCTATGTAAAGAGGGAAAATCATTTTCCATATTCCAAAAATTAAACTATTATGACATTTAATATAGTTTTCCCAATTAAAAAACAAAGGTTTTCAAAAAAATTTCTATAATCATGATTTGGTCCAGAAAGTATTTTCCCAAAACTCACCTAGATCTACACCCCATGCTATGATAGTCCCACAACATCTACCATGAAAACCCAATTAACATATGGTGCTCTAAAATCAAGGTCCTAAAAATAAACAGCATGCTCTGATAAACAATTTTTCATGAACCAACTAGTGTTGACCACAGACTAGTCACCCATGCCGATCCATGACAAGGCCCGAAGGGGGTTCCTGATCCCTACGGAATGGAAACTAGTGTCAAGGAATCAACATAGAATCCAAGGGATCAATGTATCCCAATATAAATAGACTAAGAAAGTGAAAAAATCCAATAAGACCACAATATAAGTAAAATACCCAAACTGAACATCGTTTACATATAATATTAATTATCAACAAATACTATACAACAAAACCCAATTGAACCTAATGACCACAAAATCACTATGTGTCCTAAAGTATCCCTCTCTGATACCATAACCAATTTTTACCCATAGAAATGGAAACCATGTTTTAAATTGTAACAAAAGATAAAAATAAGAAAAAAATATAGGCATGAGTAATAAAACTCAGTAGTCCAGCCCAGACAAATGTATTACCAATTCAGTTCATTTGACATAAATGAATTATAATTTGTAGGTTCGATATAAAATATAAAAAGGTAGTGTTTTCTTTACATTACCACTTTAAACCAAACACGGTTAATTTCCCTTTTAACATTCAAATCCATATTATTTCCCAAGTGTAAGGCATTAACACATTCAAAGAGAAAGATATTGTCTTCATTTAAAAAGGGAAGGAGGGTGTAAAAAATTTTCCAAAACTTTTCCATAAATAATTATAGTCCATATCATTACATTTCTAAATAATTACACCACAAAAGTGAGAAACAACAATTATCACATCATATGGGAAATCAAAATAAGAAAATAATAGAAACCAACCAAAAAATTATTCTCAATCATCTTTCCTAGATATCTAAGAGATGAAGAACATGAGACAACATAGGATCTTGTGAAATAATACATATCATTCTATATATCTTGACTTATCCCGAAGACATTACTTACACAAAAACATCAAATTTCTCCAACACACATGATCTCACCCAACATGGTTAGATTGAGGGGAAATATCCCATATAAATAAAAAAACAAATCCCTTACTATGGGCCAGTAGCCAGAGCAATATCTGAAGCTAGTGAAATAACCATTCTCAGATAATTTTATTGTTATGATAGTTTCCCATGTGAATATTGAATATGGGGTGATCCAATCTCAACAAATGATAAATAAAAACATACACATATATCACACATTAGATAATCATACACAAGAATCACCTCGAATCACCATAAAGATCAATATCTAACCTTTAAAACCAATTGATTTCAATTAAGTTCACACTGAGGATTTACCCTTCTGATAAATGTAAATTAATCATAAGGTGCCCCTAATGAAGCAATACAATACATTAAACATAAATCGATCACAAGGATTCCGCAATGAGGAAAAACAATCCATTTAAAATATATAAGGAAAGAGGATTATCCAAGGAAGGTTGTACTTTTGTGAAATCATTTTCAATAATTTTACAAAATTACAAAAGTACAAAATGGACCTAAATCACCCTTATTCAAAGATCCAAATGCACCATCCCAAAAGGTTAAAAAACAACATATTACTTTTTACAACCATTATAAATATACATTAAAATCATTATAAAATGTTGTCAACCCAAATCCACTTTCCTCAAATTTAGGAACGGGCCACACATTATCATTACACACCAAAACACATTCAAATAAAAAACTAAAACCACTTTAAAGTTCAACACATATATAAATCCATTTGAAAAAAATAACATTTTTAAATGGCATAAAAAAATGTACCATGCCAATACAATCCTTAAAAACCACATTCTATTTGTAAAATCTAACCTGGAATTTTATCAAACACTTGGTCTATATCACATAATAGTGAATGTCCATATACTTAAAAAAAATTATGAAAACCACCAAATTTAACATCAAAAAACTATTCTAAACATCACCCATCACTAAATAAAATATAAGGATGGTGAGAAAATATAGGATGTAATGATTTATATATTTAAAGGGAAATTGAAAAGGGAAGGCTGTATCAAATAACATGCTCCTCAACAATACCCACTAGAAACAACTCCATGAAGTTCCAAAGAAGCAAGAACAACCCCAAGAATCCTTAAACAAAATAAAATAATAATTTATACACAAAAAATTGGAACACTATTTCCAAATGACCAAGGTAGAAGAAGAACACCATAGAAAATGGAAGAAGTAGGAATATAAAGAAGAAAGGAAGAGAATAAATTGACTATCTATCCCCAAAACATGATAAAACACTACATACACACCATGGGAGAGGATAATAAGCTTGGATAATAAGAAAGGGTCTCACATTGGTCACTCGAATAAAGAGAATGGATAAATGGGTGATTTTGGATTACAAATCTAAGAGGGTAGAAGTGAAAATTCACATTTTTAATGACCTAGACATGTCTCTTGGTTTTCCTACACAATTTACTAAACTGTGTGGTAATATTACAATCTTCTCTATCCAAGAAGGTCATGCCACATGTTTATCCCATGTTATTTAATAAACTATTCAAAAACTATGATGTCTCCACTATCCAGAAATGAAATTGGCTACACGGTTTCATGGGAAGGGAACACAGTTTCCTTTAACCATGGTCCGACTATGTGTCAGCTTCTTTGAAGCCCAAAATATACACCATTCACCAAAACAACTTTCAAAACTAAATAATAAACACTGAATCAAATACAACCAGAGGAATAATTCAAAAAAAACACAAATGTTATAAAAATAACAAATATATTTAATATAAATTTAATTTATAATTATAAATGTTCTCAAAATTGAGTTTTTAAGAGATATTTAATGACCAAAAAAATTATTAGAGATATAAGATAAAAAAAATTCAATATATATGTACAATAAAAATAAATTAGTGATTTATTTTTTTTGGATTATAGAAATTTTAAGATGTTGATAATTAATTTATCAAAGTTCCTAAAAAGTTTCGGTAAATGACGTGTCCCAAAAATTGATATTTTAATTAACATCAATAACTGGAGATATATATAAACAAAGATAATTTTGTAATATTTAAAAATATCACTAATTAGGGAATAATCATTTAATGATTTTTTGATAATTTTATCTAAATATAACCTCATTTATCAATTTTTTTAGAAAATATCGACAATTTGTTTTTCAAAAAATATTTTTTTTCTTGACTATTTTTTACAATTAAAAATAGTTTTTTTATTATTTATTTGCTACAACCACCACTCCCCAGTAATTCCCACACATAAAATGTGCCCTCCACACCTGTAATGCCCTGACCCCAGTTACCCAGATTTGGTGCATTATGACATAACATTGGCATGATCACAAGAAAGATCAAATATCAAAAGACCGATTGGTTTGGTAGCCTTTGAAACACTACATATATTCATAAGTCTTACATTACATCATAAAATGAAAAACTACTACAACAACATATTGTCTCCATATTCCACACTCGTATACCCACATAATATCCCTACAGGTCATTCATAATTTACTTCTTCACTTCCTGGAAAAAATAAAACATAGAAAAGGGGTGAGCTCAAAATACCAGTAAGCATAAAAATATAGCGGAAACTTTCATAAATAAGAATAAACATTTAAGGCAATGTTTAACTAAAACAAAATCCTTTTAATCTTGAACTTCAACATAGTATGAAAAAAGTAAAATGAAATAATTCCATTTACTTATTCACATGGATATTATACTAATAGAATAATCACATGTAATATCAATAACCACTTTCATAATAATGGAATGCATAATGCCAGACTAACATAACCACATAGCCAAGGCTTCCTTCCAAGACTACAAATAAGATTTTGTCAAGGCCTTGTGCCAAGACACTAGTTTGTCTCATGAGACCTACCGATGCATCGAGGAGCTATAGCGGGATCCACCCATCACTTACTATGTCCAATGCATTCCCATATGAAAAGGATTAAACATAACATAAACATTCATGTTTAAACTAGCATACGAAATGTCAATACTTTATCCATAAACCATGAATGGTATAAAAATAAAATATCCACAGTAAAACATATCACAAAAACATCAATATAATACAAACGTTTTGTATCATAATAAATCAAATTCAAATAAGCTTAAAGTCCATCCAAGGATGTAGACATAGATGAAATCAAAACTATTTGAGAGAAATATCTCTTTTCTCGAAATCATTGAAAAGTCACACATTTATAAATGAAGTAATTTAAAAGATATTTTTGAATCAAAGTGTCCCATACCATTTTGAAACTTTTTAAAATAAATATAATTTCAAAACCTTCATGTCCATATAAATAAATCCTTAACATCATTTTGAAAACATGGACATTAATTAAAAATATTTAGAAAGATAAATCTTTAAAACATTTAAAATTATGATCTTGATAAAGAGTACCTTTCAAAAATTCTTAAAATATTCATTTTGAAATCATTTAAAAGTCACATAATTATAAAATAAAACATTTACATTGAAAATATTCTTATAATCTTGTAAGGGAAGCTTCGACGATTTTATAACGGTGGAAAATAGCCGCACCCGCCGTATAAGTTAAAAAAAACATTCTTACATTAATTTTGTCGAAAAGGTTAAAAAGAACCTTGTTTGGAAAACGATGGAAAGATTCCTTTATAAACCTCTTATAAAAAGTAAAACAAGGGTATAAATGACTTTAACCCATATTCTTGTAAATAGTAAAAATGTTTTGAAATACATTTTTAAGAAACATGGATGTGGATGATAAAGAGATCTCAGTAGATTATTACGTATAAACAACCTCAGATAATGAAGAGATTGTGAAATAACCCTTACCTTGTACTTTTCATTGGTTGGGGTAGGTTAACCTCCTGTATAATGGTGAAATAATTGTTATTAAATTATACAAGAAACATATACATTAATATGATATCATATATGATCTTTTAACATTGATTTGTTAATAATATCTTAGTATTATCGTTGTTTCGGGTGTTAACTTACTCGTTTTCTTTTATATGTTTTGTTACGTAAGCCATGTTTGTAATTGATAGGTTGTATATTATTCATATCCATAATTATATCAAGTCCTTATCTACTATTATTAATCATAAAATGATAATTATACTTGAATGGATATGATGGAGAATGAATCTCATCGCGTTCGTGGAGACGGTAGTCCGTACGTACGCACGAGCAACAATATCATTCTTTTGATATTAAAATAATATATAAAAGGTTGTTATATCATATATAAAGAATAATTAACATGTTTTATTTATTATTTACATGATTTACATATCATTATTATACCCATCCAAATAATAATATATTGAATAACAATTACACCACGACGTGGAGACGGTAAGCCGTACGTACGCACGTATGGTGACATGTTATTCAATGGGTGGATAGAATACTGAATATGGTTGTACCATAATTATAATAACATCACAGTATATATATGATAGTAGATTTATTATTTTAGAATGGTAACAACAAAGGAATAAGAAGTGGAAGAAGAAAGGAACTTGGAAAAGGGTGGTGAAATCATTACCTCTTCTTCGGGTTCTTCCTTTTGATTTGATCAAAAGGGCTCCTTAGGTTGTATTTCGTATCAAACTAAGGCCTCTATGTTGTATTTAGGGAAGTTCGGAGAGTATTTGGGCAGAGTTTGGCCGAGCCAAAAATCTTTGAAGGTGTGAAGAAATGAGAAGGACGAGTGCCCTTTTATAAGAGGGGTGAGGGGCACCTTTGGAAAAGCTAGAAATATTAATTTATAATAAATTCATATTCGGTTCCTAATGGCTCCAAAGTTGATTATTTAAATTTTAAGGTAGGGATAGGTCGAAAAACATTCAAAAAATAGAATTTAGACAGGTTTGGGTCATTATATTTACCTTATCTTTAAGTATTAACTCTAAGTTAATTAGTTTCACTTTTACAATGTCTCTTTGTATTTTTATATTATATGGTTAATAAACTTACCATATACATCCAAGAGACCCCCAAGTGGTTCATTAATGATGAAACTATCATGATATAAGCCTCTTGGATGAACCTTAAATTTTTAGGAATTTAATATCAATTAATAATATAATATTTGTATTAAAAACTCTTTTATGTCAATTTTGACACTATTCAATAATTGATTTTTGTAAAAATCATAACAGAATGATTACTTCGAACAAAGTTCATTGAATCAATCCTAACATGTCATATTAACCTATAAAATTAGTTTAATTCCTAAAAAGTCTCAAATTATATTTATTTTTGTATTTATAATAGCAATTATTTTAATTTTTCACTATTATGGTAATTACTGCATCATCATTGTGTCATAAGTAAATTAAATTATTTAAAGTCTAAAAATTATAAATAAAATATCCTTATGTAGGAAATAGTTTTAGATTTCTAATGAATATTTAAAATCGAATCTATCTTATGTATAACTCTATATTAAATTTTTTTTAGTAAATAAACTTTGATTTTAACTCTTTTAACTCTTCCTTGAATTAAATAATAATTAATGTCCTAATCTAATCCAAGTGGACCTAAATGATAATATTTTATTCCTAAGGTTGTTTTTCGTTGAGATACACTTTTCAAATAGAATTAGGACATGTGTTAGGGTAATATTAATATCATTTTTACCCTTAATTACCCTATTTACTTTTAACCGTGGTAAATAAAAGTAAAAAGTTACTATTCACCAAAAATTATTTTCATCTCATTGAACCACATTTTACTTCTTGATATTAACCATGTCCCTCGGATTTTCTAAATTCCATTCACAGAAGCGGTAAAATTAAGTTTTATGAAAAATTCAGTTTTTTTAACTACCACATAGTAGTTTCACTATTCATCAAAAATTGATGTTTTTCAGAACAATGCCAAAATTTCACCCTTAGCTATTATTGATATTCCAAATTCAAAAATGATATCTATTTTACAAAATTCCAAACATATATGTTGTATTAATTAATTTTATAATTAATTCCCGCTGTCACAACAAATAGCGTGTTTTTAAGAAACAATATATATCAAAAGATTGACAATTGTTTAGGTCCAATTTCGAAGTGAAATTAATTATAATGAACACCATTGGATAAAATGGTAAAAATATATTCTAATTATAATTTAAAACTACTCAAATTCATAATTTATCACCATTAATTATTTTAATTAAAAAAGTTGTTTTTAATTAAAATTTAGTAATTTTCACTATTCATCAAAATATTAAAGTTATCCGAAAAGTACCAAAATTTCACCTTAGGCTAAATTCAATACTCCGAATCCAAAAATGAAGTCCATTTTGAAATATAAAATATATATAATTTCAAAAAGTAGGTATTAATATTCATAACGGCTAGTTTGATTGGTTGTGGTGTGTGTTAGAACTCGAAGTTGCGTACAACACACGCTACTGTATTATTCAAAGAAAAGCGTACCGTGGAAGCTTGGGAAGTTTCATTTTAAATTTTTTGATGTCCCCATTTAGTTAAAAAGTTTAAAATATTGTATTTAAAAAGGGTTCACTATTAAAAGTTGGTAAAAGTGCAATACTGAAAATGAATTTGTTCTTACATTATGTCTAAGAAACTCATAATATGGATTCTAAAATTATAAGGATTATATAAAGTTTAAAATTTAGTTAATACTATTCATAACCTCTTTTTAACGGCTTGTTTGGTAAGTCATGGTGTGCTTGAACTCGGTGTTGCGTATAGTGCAAGTTATTGTATTATTTTGAAAAAATAACACACTATGAAATCTTTGGGGTGTTACGACACCTGTGTAATCCACATGACCTAAAATCATACACTCCAACACATGTTCCGTGTAAAATCCCCAGAACCCTATGATCACACAGAAATCCAAAACTGAAAATCAATTCCTACATGAATCAAACAGAGAACCTCATGTCATGCTCTGTAATCCCCAAACAACTCTCTTATGAAATTTCTTTGTATTATATTATATCATATTATATTAATATATATATTAAAATATTTTAATATATAAAAATTAAATATATATATATATATAAACTTATATTAATATATTTATATAAATATATAAATAATATATATATATATATATGATTCGCATATTTTAAGTATATTTTTCTACATCTATTTGTTTTTATTATATATTATGTATTATATTACATATATATTGTAAAGCCCTTAACCCGCACTTCTATATTCAGTAATAAAACATGCTATGAATTATTTTTATAATAGATAAATGAAAAATACATAATACGTTATACGAATGGGGGCCTTTTCTGCTCAATATTTTAGAGAAGTAGACAACGACATAGATATATTGAATTAGAGTTTACAAAAATAATTATAATATAACTAATGGTATTCATCTACAGCAGAAAATTAACTATCCTATGAATAGATAAGGCATCTTATGAAAAACATTTTAAAAACATAGTATGAGCACAAAAAGCTTACTATGGTACATAAATAATGAAAACAATTAGTCCTGTGGAAACATAAAAACCCTTTTAAACCCCTTTTCTTGAAAAATCATAAGTATACAGAGAAAAATCATATAGTTTTCTGGGAAAATATTTATCATATCACCCTTAAAATCACCAAATAACATAGAATAACCATTCGATCAAATTCCCTATTTGGAGTACCCAATGAATTTGAGAGATATAATGGGGATCCCCTGTCATATTTTGAGCTATAATGAGCTCAACCAAACAAATCTTGAGCTATAATGGGCTCAACCCAATATATCATGATCTATAATGGGCGCAAACAAATATATCTTGAGATTTAATGGTAACAACCCAACTTAACTATTTCCAAGTAACATATCATGAATAAAACACTTGATAACGTATTTGAACCCTTGAGCAAAACACATTAATGTTTTCAAAATTCCCTTTTCATAAAAAAATCATTTTTAAAATATAAAAAAATTGAACATAATAATGAAATAATATTCATAAAAACCCACCATGAAAACATAAAATAGAAACATAATAGTAAAAAGCATCATGATGTTAGTATAACTACTCATGGAATATACAAAATCTTTTTTAATTTCAATAAAGAGACATTTTAAATGATTTTTAAAGGAAAGTCCCATAAAAATATTATTGGATTGAGAATTAGTAGAATGGAATGGATATGTGTATACACTATAAATAAACATAATAAAACATAATATAAACAAAAATTAGTCAAAAAAATTACCTAAATACCAGATAATGAATAAAGGATAAGGTTAACCTAAAGAATAAAAATTGAATTAAGAATACCTTTACATTGGGTTCATCTAACTTAAAACTTGTCTAAAACAGTGGTATAATGGTTAAAAGAGTGTTATTAATATCTTACAGAAACATATTAATATTTATTATACCGTATCTAATAATTTTAGAACATCACATCACCATTTAGTTATTAGCATTTTGTTCCTTCATTGTTTCAGGTGTATTCTTTACATAATTTCAATGACCTGTATGTATTTTATTTTATTGTCATATGGAAGTGAAATTACAGAAGTTTAATGAAATTTTATTTTAATTCCTATTTAACCTTAAATTATAAAATTTATCATTTTTAATTATTATATGATCATTATTCATTAGTTAAATCATTAATGATGATCGTTTAGATCATTCTGGTGGTTCTTTGATAATAACGAACTCATTTTGATTGTAAAGTAATATGATGTGTAGAAAATGATTACAGAACCTTAAATAAGATATAATACATAAATTATAATCTGGATCAACTATATAAATGGTTTCATGACCAATATTTAAGTATGTAAAATAATTTCAAATCATATCTTCTATGATATCTGTGGATCGATACATCCTAGACGGTGTTTTAATTTCATGAATAAGTGAGAGAGGAGATGAATTATAATGGGAATAATACATAAACATGATTATACCCAAAATATGTAAGATACTAGATCATTCATAACTCTTTTATAAGTGGTGGTCAGTAAATAAGAATAATAGAAATGAAAATGAAAAGAAAAGAAAGAAAACAAAATAGGATGTTTACCTCTTGATCTATTTTCATTGAGATTATTCTTAAGGTCCTTGGTTTTGGACATTTGGTTAGACCAGGAGGTATTGTGCTTGGGAAATGGTCTTGATAGGATTATTTGGTAAATCTTAGGCAATGCTCAATGCTTGAGAGGTGTGGGAGGAAGCGGGGACAAATGGGTGATATATATAGTGGAGGAGAGGAAGAGTTTTCCTTTATTTTAATAATTATTTTATTATTTTGCCACAAGACAAGAAATAGTTATTATTCCAAGACCAAAAATTACAATAAGTTCAGGTGAGTTAGAGATAAGTGTGATTACATCAGACAAACAAGTTCCATGACTCTATAAATCAGGTTTTTTTATTCTTAAATTACCATATTTCACTAATCATCAAAAATTCATTTATTTCAGAAAATTATTAAAATTTCAGCCTAAATTTTTTTAAACCTTTAGAATTTAAAAATTAAATCCATTTTTTGAAAATAATTTTCTAAAAATTATTAATTTAATTTATATATAAAATCATAATTTTCTGGAAAATTAAAATTTTAAAATTAAAATTGCTTTTCTAACACTTTGAAAAACTACATAAGGTTTCTTAAAATTATCATATAATCATAAGTCATACAAATTCTTATTTATGAATACATTTTATGAAAATAAAATAAAATTTTAATTTTTAACACTACTGGAAACCTGACTTTTCCCAACGCTTCTATACCAACGGTTTGTAAAAATGGTTGGTATAGGTCCTTTTTCCCAACGGTTTGGCCAAACCATTGGGAAATCCCACTTTGTGGCCACTTTTCCCAACAGTTTGCCAAAACCGTTGGGAAAGGGTATACCTATCCCAATGGTTTGGCCAAACCATTGGGAAAATTCCACTTTGTGGCCACCTTTCCAAACGGTTTGGCCAAACCATTGGGATAGGTATACCCTTTCCCAACGGTTTTGGAAAACCGTTGGGAAAAGTCCACTTTGTGGACACCTTTCCCAACGGTTTGTCAAAACCGTTGGGAAAGGGCATACGTATCCCAACGGTTTTCCAAAACCGTTGGGAAAGGTCCTCTGGAAATCAACCTTCAACCCAAAATAAATTCCAGAATCAAGAACTATACAAACGGTTGTCAAAACCGTTGGTATATGTCTATACGAACGGTTTTGACAACCGTTGGTATAGGTCCTGAGTATTTTTATCATATCTTCTTACCGAGAACATTATATAAATCAAAATTTAAAATTATTATGACAATACATATATATATTTATGTAATTTTGATCACAAAAGTCATGTTAGGTTAGTGGTTCAGTCGTTCAATGATAAACTAGGGGTCCTGGGATCAAATCCCAACGAATGTTTTTTTTGAAATACATATACCAACAGTTCCATAACCGTTGGTATATATTTTGATATTACTTATACCAACGGTTTCCAAAACCGTTGGTATAGGTCTATACCAACGGTTTTCGCGAAACCATTGGTATAGACCTATCCCAACGGCTTACTTGGCTACGGTTCTCCCAACCGTTGGTATAGGCTATACCAACGGTTTGGAGCATATACCAACGGTTCCAAACCGTTGGTATATCATAGTTTTCTAGTAGTGTAAAATAGTAATAAAATTGTAATTAAATATATATGACTTACAAATATACCAACACTTAATCAATATTTTTTAAAATATTTATTTACATATATTGTTACATTGTTATTTAATATTGAAACCTATAAGATGGATAATTATTATTTATAATTTCATTGGTGAATTTAATATTCATAAGTTTACATTACTATTCATGAGGTTCATGTTACTGTTCATACGGGTACATAACCATTTATTGGGGTCATGTTACTATTAATAAGGGTACATTAAAATTCATAAGGTCTATGTTACTATTCATAAGGGTACATTACTATTCTTAAGGGTCATGTTAATATTCATAAGGGTAGGTTACTATTCACTATAAAATAATTTTATCTTATCAGACTCCAAAAAACATATCGATCACAACCATGTATGTATGTTTTTAGAAATTAAAAACACAAAAGAATCAGAATAATGTTTAATGGTTTCTTTATAAAGGTCACATTGTACTTAGTATTTCATTTATGTACATAGTGTTTCCTTTTAAAATATCAGGATGTTACATTCTACCCCCTTAAATGAATTTCGCCCTCAAAATTCATTCATTATACTTATAATTCTGAATTTACATATTGATAATTTGGAAAAACTACTTTCTTATGTGTACTTAATTAAATGGAAGTTCAAAAAGTAAATAATATTGCAAAAACATTTCTACAAAAATGCCAATGTCTAATCTCTAAATTCGTATAAATTAATCACTAAATCATTTTGTGTATTTTTTTGTATAATAGATATCCAAAAAATAAACAGTAAATTATAAAAATTAGGACCTTTTCTGGTCTAGATTCTAGAGAATTAGACAACAACTTACATATATTGAATCATAATTTACAAAAATAATTACAATATAACTAATTGGATTCATCTGTAGTATAACCTTAAATATAATTTTAACATATAAAGAATATGATGAATAAAATTTTTAAAAACATGGGATGAGCAAAAAAATCTTAGTAAGGTGCCTAAATAATGAAAAACCATTAGTCCAGTGGAAATATGAAAACCCTTTAAAACCACTTTTATTGAAAACTCACAAGTTTGTATAGAAACATCATGTAGATTCCTTAGGACATATTCTCTATATCCCTCTTACAATCACCCTAAACATTGAATAACCATTTGGCCAACTTCCATCTCTAGAGAACCCATTTCATTAGGGAGCTATAATAGGGCTCCCTCGTCATATCATGGGCTATAATGGGCTCGACCCAACATATCTTGAGCTATAATGTGTTCGAACCAACATATCTTGAGATAAAATAGGATCAAACCAAAATTTCTTGTGATATAATGGGATCAACCCAATATAACTATGTCTAAGGAACATATCATGAATAAAACACTTTATAACTCATTTGAGCCCAAGAGAAAAACACATTAATGTTTTCAATATTCGATTTTTCATAAAACAAATCACTTTTAAAATATAAAAACCATGAAAATAATATTGAAATAATATTAATAATAAAACACCTTGTGAAAATTTAATTTAAACATCATAGTAATAAATAATCATTAAGTTAGTATAACTACGCATTCCATATAAACAATCTATATGAATTTCATTAAAGAGCCTTTTAAAATAATTTTAAATGGAATATTGCTTACAGATATAATTGGAATGAATATTAATAGAATGGAATGGATATGTGTATAAACTATAGATACACATAATAAAACATAATATAAACTAAAATCCATCACAAAAATAATCTCAATACCACATAATTAATAAAGGAGAAGGTTAACCCAAAAATGGAAATTGGGTTAAGAATCCCCTTACCATGGGTTCGTCAAAATTCATACTTGTCTAAAAATATTGTATAATGGTTAAAAGTGTGTTATTAACTTCTCAAAGAAACATATTATTCTTTATAACAATTTATATTATCATTTTATAACAACACTTTACCCTTTAGTTATTAGCATTTTGTTTTTTCCATTGTTTTTGGTGCATTCTTTACATGATTTCCATGTCCGGTTTGTATTTTATTTTCTTGTCATATGGAAATGAAATTTCACAAGTGGAATGAATTGTAATTTCAATTTTAACCTAACCATAAATTATACCATTTAAAATTTTTAATTATTATATGATGATGATTCATTAGTGAAAACATTAATGATGTTCTTTTTGATCACTTTGGTGGTTTATTGATAATAACAAACTCATTTTGTTTTGTAAATCAATATTATTTATAAATAATGATTAAATAACCTTTATTAAAATATAATAAATAATTTATAATCTAGTTCAAACATAAATATGGTTTCATGTCATGTCTTGAAATAAGTAAAAGAAATTGAAATCACATTGGCCACGATGTCGGTAAATCGATACATCACAGACGGTGTTTTAATTTCTAGAATAAGTTGGAGAGGAGAAGAAGTATAGTGGTGAACCTTCAAAAAAATGATTAAATCTAGAATATTTTTTATATTGGATAATTAATTCCTCTTGTATAAGGGTAGGTGAGTAAATAAGAAGAATATAAAATAAAATGAAAAGAAAAGAAAGAAAACAAAATAGGATGTTTACCTCTTGATCTATTCTCCTTGAGATCCTTCTTAAGGCCCTTGGTTTTGGCCTTTTGGTGAGACCAAAAGGACTTGGAAATGGGTATGGGGATTGAGAGGAGTATTTGGAAAAATATATGCAAGGCTCAAGGATTGAGAGATTTGGGAGGAGTATGGGGAAAATGAGTGGTATTTATAGTGGAGGAGAGGAGGAGTTTTCCCTTATTTTAATCATTATTTTGTTATTTTACTACAAGATATGAAATAATTATGATTATGAGACCAAAAATAATAATAAGTTCATGTTAGTTTGTGATAAGTTTTCTTACACCAGCAAAAAACCATCCATGAATCCATATATAAATTATTTAGCTTAATTTTTAAATTATCTTATTTTACTATTCAGCAAGAAAATCTAATATTTTAGAAAATTTCAAAAAATTCACCCTAACAATTTTTTGATGTGTAGAATTTCAAAATGGACCCCATTTTCTCAAAATAATTTCTTAAAAATAATTAATTTTACTTTAAAATAAAATCATAATTTACATGAAAAATATAATTTTAAAATTAAAACTACTTTTCTAACACTTTGAAAAATTACATAAGGTATCTTAAAATTATCTTATAATCATAAGTCATAAAATTAAATATTTATGAATATATTTTATGAAAATAAATTTTAATTTTAATTATTAAATTAATCATAAATTTGAAATTAAATATATATGACTTACAAAAATAACAACACTTAATTAATATTTTTTAAAATATTATCTACCTATATTATGATATAATTATATAATATTGACACTTATAAGATGTATAAATTTTATTTATAATTTCATTTTTGAATTTACTATTCATAATGGTACATTACTATTCATTAAGATGAAGGTACTATTCATAAGGTTACATTACTATTTATTAGGGTCATATTATTATTCATAAGGGTAAAGTACTATTCATAAGGGTTAAGTTACTATTCATAAGGGAGAATTACTATTATTAATGGTCATGTTACTATTCATAATGTTTGGTTACTATTCCAAAATAATTATGTTTGTCTCATCAAACTCCAAAAAACATATTGATCAAAACTGTGTATGTCTATTTTTCGGAATACAACACACAGAAGTGACAAAATTATGTTTAATGGTTTGTTTATAAAGGTCACACAGTATTTAGTATTTCATTTAAATACATAGTGTTTCCTTTTAAAATATTGAGATGTTACATATATGTTTATATTTTATAGATATATATGTTTATATTTTAAATTTTTATATATGATTATATATTTTTTTATATTATATATATATGTTTATATTATATATATTAATGGATATATATATTTATATGCTTATATATATATGCTTATATATATATATAAGTTTCTGTGTGTGTATACATATATATATGTGTATATATTTATATATATAATTATAATTGTAAATACATAAAATTATCCATGTTTTAAAACACCAGTGAAAATGTCACTAAAATAGTCATGTTTTCAAAAAAACATTACTAAATGTATAATATATATGTTTTTATTATATAAACATATGTATATAAATATATATTTATATATATTTGTGCATGTTTATATATATTTATATTCTTTTATAAATGATTGGATATATATGTTTACGTGTTTATATATATACAAATTTCTATATAAGTATTTACATTAATGCCAGGAAATGGGTTGTAGACGTTTCATGAAAAATTCCATAATTTAGCATTATTTACTTAAAACATAGCTTACATAGCAATGTTTCTTAAAAATGATGCTATATTAGTGTTGTTTCTAAAAAACATTTATAATTTAGTTATTTTTTGGAAATTTTTTCTAATTTATTGATTTTTGTTGACACAATGCTCAATTTAAAATTTGCGATGTTTTTAAAAAATATCGTTAAAATAACATTGCTAAATTAAAATTCTAAGTGAAAAATATATATATTTTAATAAAATCATGTCCATTAGAGAATAAATGAAAATGGAAAAAAATAAATAGAATCATTAAATAATGTGTTTTAGTTATAACAACATTTAATTTTTTTATAATAATGTAAAATATAAGTAAATAGTTTTGTTGGTGGAAATTTTTTTCCACCTTATACGTTACAAAAATCCGTTTTAAATTTTTGCAAAGAAAATAAAAAGATACACTTTCTGAAAAAATAAGAAACAGTAATTTCTATAAATTTATGAAATCAAAGATAAAATATGTCCTCAATAAATCATTTGAATAAATATAATGTAAATTTTTTACAAATTTTTTAAATATATGGGCATGGGAAACAATATACCCTATTAAAAAGATATATATGACTTACTTTTTATTTAAAATGATAATTTTTTTATTCAAGTTCCAAAAAAAAAAATTTGGAATAGAGTAGCTAAAATAATTAAATATCATTTAGATAATATAATAAATATATTTTGGAAATGAAATATTATGATATTACATTAATGAAAAAAAAACAGAAATTCAAAAAAATGAAGTTGTAAAATATATAACTTTATCTTTGGTAACATTAAAATTAATACCCTTTAAAAGAATAAAAATGAATAAAAATATTAATAATAACTAGTAAATACATATTAATGTTACATTAATCAAAGGGGTAATATAGAAACCACATAAAAGTAAATAGTTTTATAATACCGAATATTTATCAATAGGGGGAAAATTGAGACGAAATCCCTTACCTCAAATATGACATGCCTCATAATCACTTTTAACCTCATGTATAATATATTTTATATTTATTATATCTGCATTTGAGAACTGAAATACTGTTAATAATATCATATATGATCCATTAAGAACATCCTATTTTCTATTTGTTAACTATCATTTATTATTATCATTATTTTAGGTGTTTACTACTTTATTTATCATGTTTGTTTTGATTTGGTAGATTTAGACACTGATTATTTATCATGGTAATATCACCTAAAAAATGTTCTTAATGTTATATATTTTATGTATTTTCAATATATAGATATTTATATTTATCTATAAAAGATATATATAAAAATATTAATTATACTCTTCCTAGAGATGATAGGATGTATAAAATCATGAATACTTTTATAAATTTTCGACTAATGGAAAAAAATAAAGGTAAATTATTAACTTTTATAGGATCATTATTGTATCATATATATATTATATATATTATTTAATTAGTTATAATTATCCATGTAATGTGGTGATGAATAAAAAATTAAAACTCTACATGGAGATAGTAAGTCTTACATTTTCACGAGCAATGTTTTCACTTTTCATAAGATTGAAAAGAGATGAAAAATGGTTTTACCCAAACAATTATAATATCTATTATAATAATGACACTACAAGTACTATTTTTTAAATCAAAAATCTTAATTTTGTTAAATGTTTTGGTAATTATAAATGGATCTAGGTGGGGTATAGAATAGAGGAGAGGCGGTCTTCTATTATAGTGAATAAAAGGAAAAACAAGAAATTAATAAAAATAATTAAATATAATATACTCATTTTCCTGTAAACGTGTAACCATGTCGACATAATTTCAATTAAAATATAAGATATGTTTTAAATACATTCAACCAATACAAATTGGATATGTTTATGTTTTATTCTAAACAATATATATTTGTTTGACCATTTTTTAAGAAAACATCCTTTACCATAGGAAAATGTTTTTCAATCTTAAAGGGTTATAATTTCCGTTATAAGGCTAAAAATAAAACTACGTTGAAAAGGGATGAAATTTTAGACTATATATTATCCAATTTTTCCTCATGTAATATGTTTATATATTTATAAATGTTTTAATATTATTTATATAAAATAATATTAGTATCATGTTTTATATTATTATATTAATTTGACTTCAAATACATCAAGAAAAAGATTTAGTTTTATTAAAAACATTAAAAAATAGACGATCTGATTTATTCACCTATATTATTCATCTAAAACAATATTTCCTCAAAATTTTATTAAATATAATATTTTTAAAATAATATATTATATTTTTCTATTAATTGAGTAAATAGAATATTGGAAATGTTTAAGAATATAAGTTCATTATTAAATAAATATGAATTAAAAAGAAATTAACATGATAAATTAATAAATAATATTTTATGTTAACATTTATGACCGACCATAACTTGGATGGTGGAGTAAGGGGGTATTTGCTGTAGGAATGGACGTTTTACACATGGTGATGTTGTTTACTATAAAACGATGATCTATCTTTGAATTTTTCTTACATACATGGTCATCAGGAGTTGTTGTAACACCCCATGATTTCATAGTATGTACTTCTTCAAAACAATTCAATAACTTTCACTACACATAACACCGAGTTCAAGCGCACCATGACCTACCAAACAAGCCGTTCAAAAGAGTTTATGAATAGTATTAACTAAATTTTGAACCTTATATAATCCTTGTAATTTTATAATCCATATTATGAGTTTCTTAGACATAATGTAAGAATAAATTCATTTTTTTTCCGATAAAAGAGGTATTTTTCAAAAATGCACTTTTACCAACTTTAATAGTGAACCCTTTTTAAATCCAATATTTTAAAATTATATATATTAAATTTGAATAAATAAATTTATTCTATATAATGGGGAAATATAAAATTGTACAATGTGACACCCCAAGCTTCCACGGTATGCTTCTCTTTGAATAATATAGTAGCGTGTGTTGTATGCAACTTCGAGTTCTAACACACACTACAACCAATAAAACTAGCCGTAATGAATAGTAATACCTACTTTTTAAAATTTTATAAATTTTATCTCTCAAAATGGACTTTATTTCTGGATTCAAATAGAAAATTTAGCCTAGGGTGAAATTTTGGTACTTTTCTGATAACTTGTATATTTTGATGAATAGTGAAAATTACTAAATTTTAATTAAAAAAACTTTTTCAATCAAAATAATTGGTAGTGATAAATTATGAATTTTAGTGGTTTTAAAGTATATTTATAATATATTTTTACCATTTAATACAATGTTGGTCATTTTACAATATTTTACAATTAAACCAAACATAAACAAGTGTCAATCTTTTGATAGTTATTATGTCTTAAAAACACGCTTTTTTGTTTTAACAACGGGAATTAATTTTAAATTAATTTCTGACACTTATTTGTTTTGAATTTGGAAAAATGGATTCTATATTTGTAATCAGGATGTTCAAATTGTGTAAATAGGTAACTTTTATTTTTAGACATTTTGAATAATTACTTCGGTAAATATTTTATTTACCATAGTTAAAGGGTAAATCTGGTAAATAAGGGTTAAACAAATTATATTATAATAATAAAAAATAAACCTAAAACGTGTCCTAACCTTATTGGTTGGTACATGTCCGATCATGGGAATCTTGGGGTCGATTCTGGGATGCAATGAAGCCACTTGTAAGTGATAGGGACACTTTATTTTCATAAAGTTTAAATGAATACAAAAATGACAGAAGCATATATCTTTTAGGAAAACAATTTTTACATAGGGGTTATATATATTTTTTATAGACAATAAATATTTATTAGAAAGATAAAAAGGTTTCCTACATAATGGTATTTTATTAATAATTTTTAAAAATTATATAATTTAATTTATTTATGACACAATGGTGATGCATTAATTACCATAATAGTAAAAAATTAGAATAAGTGATATTATAAATACCCAAATAAATTTAATTTGAGACTTTTTATAAATACCAATAATTTTATAGGTTAATATGGAATGTTAGTATTGATTTAATTAACTTTTTTCGAAGTAATAATTCTGTTATGAGTTTTAAAAAAATCAATTATTAAATAGTGTCAAAATTGACATAAAAGAGTTTTTAAAACAAATATTATATTATTAATTGATATTAAATTCCTAAAAATCTAAGGTTCGGCCAAGAGACTTATATCATGATATTAGTATCATTAATGGACCACTTGGGGGTCTCTTGTAGGTATATTATATGTTTATTTACCATATAAGATAAAAATACAAAGAGACATTGTAAAAGTTAAACTAATTAACTAAGAGTTAATACATAAGGATAAGGTTAATATAGTGACCCAAACCTGTATAAATTCTATTGGTTGAGTTGTTTTCAACCCATACCCATCTTAAAATTTAAATAATCCACTTTGGATCCATTATAAACCAAATGTGAATTTATTATAAAATAATATTTCTAGCTTTTCCAAAGGTGCCCCTCACCCCTCTTATAAAAGGGCACTCCCCCTTATCACTAATTCACACATTCAAAGCCATTTGGTTCGGCCAAACTCTGACCAAATACTCTCTCAACTTCGCTCAATACAACCTAGTGGAATTAGTTTGATCATAAAGCCATCCTAAGGAGCTGTTTTGATCAAATCAAAAGGAAGAACCCGAAGAAGAGGTAATGTTTTCACCACCCTTTTTCAAATTTGTTTCTTCTTAAACTTCATCTTTCATTGTTATCCCCATTCTAAAATAATGAATCCAGTATCTCCTATATACTGTAATATTATTATAAATATGGTACAACCATATTCATTATTCTATCCATCCTTTGAATGACATGTCACCATACGTGCGTACGTACGACATACCGTCTCCACATCATGGTGTAATTGTTATTCAATATATTAATATTTGGATGGGTATAATAATGGTTTATAATTCATGTAAATAATAAATATAACATGATAATTATTATGTATATATGATATACCATCCAATTATATATTATTTTAATATCAAATGAATGATATTGTCCCTCGTGCGTACGTACGGACTACCGTCTCCACGAACGCGGTGAGATTCCTTCTCCATCGTATCCGTTCATGTATAATTATCATTTGATGATTTAAAAATAATTTTTAAGGACTTGATATCATTATAGATATGAATAATATACAACCTATCCATGAAAACCACGACTTACGTAACAAAACATATAAAAGAAAAAGACAAAGTTAACACCCGAAATGATGATAATACTAAGATATTATTAAAAAAGAAATGTTAAAAGATCATATATGATATCATAGTAATGTATATGATTCTTGTATAATTTAATAACAATCATTTCACCATTATACAGGAGGTTAACCTACCCCCATCCAAGGAAAAGTACAATGTAAGGGTTTATTTCCCAATCTCTTCATTTTCAGAGGTTGTTTATACGTAATAATCTACTGGGATCTCTTTATCAGCCACATCCATGTTTTTTAAAAATGTTTTTCAAAACATTATTACTATTTTACAGAATATCGGTTAAAGTCATTTATACCCTTTTTGACTTTATATAAGAATTTTATAAAGGAATCTTTTGGTTTTTTTCCAAACAAGGTTCTTTTTAACCTTTTCAACAGAATTAAAGTAAGAATGTCTTTTTTTAACTTATACGGAGGGTGCAGCTATTTTCCACCGTTATAAAATTTTCAAAGCTTCCCTTAGAAGCTTATAAGGATATTTTAGAAGTAAATGTTTTATTTTATAATTATGTGTCTTTTAAATTATTTCAAAATGAATATTTTAAGAATTTCTGAAAGGTACACTTTATCAAATTCATAATTTTAAATGTTTTAAAGATTTATCTTTCTAAATCTTTTTAATTAATATCAATGTTTTCAAAATGATTGTAAGGATTTATTTATATGGAAATGAATGTTTAGAAATTATATTTCTTTTCAAATGTCTCAAAGTGGTATGGGACACTTTGATTCAAAATTCTCTTTTAAATTACTTCCTTTATAAATGTGTGACTTTTCAATGATTTCGAGAAAAGAGATATTTCTCTCAAATTGTTTCGATTTCATCTATGTCAACATCCTTTGATGTATTTTAAGCTTATTTGAAGTTGATTTATTATGGTAAAAAACTTTTTTATTATATTGATGGTTTTTTGATATGTTTTACTTTGGATGTGTTATTTTTATAACATTCATGGTTTATGAAGAAAATATTGACATTTAGTATGCTATTTTTAATAAAAATGTTTAGGTTATGTTTAAACCTTTTCATATGAGAATGAATTGGACTTAGTAAGTGACGGGTGGAGCCCGCTATAGCTCCTCGATGCATCGGTAGGTCTCAGGAGACAAACTGGTTTCTTGGCACAAGGCCTTGACAAAATTTTATTTGTAGACTTGGCACGAGGCCTTGGCTATGTGGTTATGATAGTCTAGAATTATTCATTCCATGATTATGAAAGTGGTTATTGATATTTCATGCGATTATTCGATTAGTAGAATATCCAGGTGAATAAGTAAATGGTATTATTTCATTTTAGTTTTTCCATACTATGTTGAAGTTCACATTTAAAGGGCTTTTTTTTAGATTTACATTTCCTTAAATTTTTATTCTTATTTATGAATGTTTCCGCTATATTGTTATCCTTACTGGGCATTTGAGATAAACCCTTTCAATGTTTTATTTTTCCCAGGATGTGAAGGAGTAATTTATGAATGACCTGCAGGGATAGAATGTGGGGATAAGAGTGTGGAATATGAAGACAATATATTTTTGTTTCTTTTCACTTATTGATGTAATATAAACTTTATGAAAATATCTTGTGTTTCCAAGGATAATAAACTAATAAGTCTTTCGAGACTTGATCTTTCTTGTGATCATGCCAATGTTATGTAATAATGCACTGACTCTGGGTAACTGGGGTCGGGGCGTTACAGTTGTTCTCACACAATGTTCCAAAAAAGATACTTCGGTTCTTTTTCTATCCTTGGAATCGTCTAGTTTGAAGAAAAATTTCTCAGATGTCTTGCAATATGCATCAAGCATGTCCTTATCTGACTATGGTGTCCCTTCACTTAGAAGATTCATAAATAAAGGGAATATTTTCATGTATCAGAAAATAATGAGTCTATTGAGGAGAGGTAACAAATATATATTTTTTAAATAATTCCTTGTGTCTTGACTCCAAGGGATGAGGGAATGTGGCGATTTAGTGACTTTTTTTATCAAATAGCCATGGTTTTGTTGTTTGGAAACTGGAATATGACTACATTGGGTAAGGGATACATTCAAATTGTTTTTCCTTTGGATGAACATGAAATAAGGGCTTGGATATTTAGTTCTATCTCTTTCTAGACTAGAATCCCGAGAATCCAAGAATGAGATCAAAATATTGATCTATTCATCATTAATAACACCAAAAATCATGTGTGGATTTTTATTTTTAAACTCAACTGGCTGTATTTGAATCCATTAATCTTATGGTATATTTCATCTTCAGTGGTAAATTCGATAATAATTGATAAGAAAACTAAAAATACAAGGTATGACCACTTTTAAAGAGTTTCTACTAAAGTTGATATGGCCAACACATTGGTAGAAGAAATGGTTCTTATCATGAGAGATGAAAGATTTAACCTAGACATTGTTTATGAAAGGAATCCCATGTTTTGTGGAATTTTTAACTTATTTGGTCATATATATTCTGATTGCAACAGAAGTAAGGAAATTGTAAAATTAAAAGGAAAGGGACATGATGAATGATCATGAAAAAGAGGCATCGACCATGGGAATGGGAAGGCTCTTTGACCTACCATGTTTACTTCTTGTGCATGTCAAAGTGGAACTGTTAGGGAAGACCAATCTGACAATGAACCTCTTTAACGTTCAAGGTCTTGAGATTCCTCATACAATGAGGAGGCTACTTCACTTGATCTAGTAATGGATGCACTTGTTGAAATTATTCGGTTTTGTGTTGATAATAAAGATGTTATTCTCTTGAAATTATTCATTCCCTTTGTCATGGTTGACTTGAAAGATATCTATAATCGTTCTCATTCTACTGAGACTCTGGGTAAAATAAGAGTGATGATAAATTGATCCAAGAGGCTGAGTCAAACAATATTAAATTGGATTAGGGCCTTGTGTGACCCTCTCACAATAATTTTGTTTTACAAGACATTGAAAATCATCAACATGTCATAGCTGTTGATTCCCTTATGCTATATACAATTGTGTTTTTTAACTCTATATCCCCTAAGGATGGTCTATAGATTTATGAGAAGACCAGCAATCCAGATCACTCCCCGAATGAGCAGTAGGTGGATACTAGTACCTCCTCAGATGACACAACTACTACAGACCCATGGGTCACACAGTCTTCTATCCAAAATTCTCAAATAGATGGTTCTATTCATGTGCAGGTGTCCAAATTACCTATCAATTTATCTTCAAATCAGCATAAATCTCATGAAAAAGGACATTCCCTTCATCAATTATATCCTTCCGAATCTACAAATAAATACTTCTTGAACCTAAAATCCCTGTTATTACTTTCTCTGCCAAAACATTAACCCCTCTATGTGGTAGATTATGGTGTTTGGATGATGAGGAATTCCATTACACTAATGAAATATCATCTTAAAGTGTAAATCATGATGTCTAGTTAGATGGGAAGAATGAATAGGGACTGAAAAAAGGCAGAGTTAAGAAGAAAAAATATCACCCTACAAGAGGAAGGGGCTATGAAAAGGGCCAGATCATCCTAACATAAATTAAGATATTATTTAGGAATTTTCAATGGCATGGGAACCCCCAATTTTCACATCCATAAGGAATTTTATTGTGGAAAATAATCCTAGGATTATTGGTTTTGCTAAACCTAAGAAGAAATTTGATAAATGGGGCTCCTTCAAGTGGGCCTCCCTTTTTTAATCCTTTTTATCAAAAAAATACAAGTGATAATTTCTCTGAATATCTTTATGTCTTAAAACATTATAGTATTATAATTCACTCTTTCACAAAAAGTCATCAAATCATATTAGTTGACATTGGAATCTAGGGGACAATAATCTCAATGACGTTTTTTTATGCTTCTAACTCATTCTTTAAATGAAGGGTGCTATGTGAAAATTTTGAAAGGACCTTTGGTTATATTGTAAATTGTTTGAATATGTTGGGTGAATTTAAAACTTTCATACATAATAATGAAAAAACATGTTCTAATAATAATAAAATAGAAGGAGATAAATTTTAATCTTTCATTGATAAGTGTAACATAAAAGAGGTTCCAATTGTGGGTGGTGATTACACCTGGCATTGATACACCCACAATGGATTGTAAGAAAGTTGTCTGGATAGATGGCTTGTTCAGATTGATGCCTGGAATGATGTACCTGATGTATCAGGATTTCCACAACCAAAATTTCAGTCTTACCACAACCCATTATGGTGGAAGCCCAATCCATTTCATGGCTAAAAAGATAAATAATGTCAAAAATCATATTTGTGAATGGAATAAAGCCTTATTCCCAAATCATAATAATGACATAAAGGAAGCGAAGAATTTTCTGCTGCAATGGTATAATATTAACCCGAACCAAAATTTCTCTACAAATGACGATGTTCTGGCCTTTGATAAGAAAGATGATCTACTAATCATTAAGAAAATGCTGGACTGAAATAAATATAAAATAATATAGATACAGGCAGGTGATATGAACACTAGATGTTTCCAGTTTTTGCATAATGAAAAGAGGATTGGAAGGGGGGCCACTATCCTTTTCAATGATGTTTCTTTTTCCAAATTAGAAATTTAAATCTCAGATACTATGGTGGGATATTTTTAAGGATCATATTCTGAAAAAGAGGATAATTAAACGTAAAAAATTATGGAAAATATCAATTGTGTTGTTGATAATAATCAAAACATGAATCTTGTTGAACCGCTTGATGAGAAGAAGGTAAAGAGTGATCTTTTTTCAGTCAACATTGATAACATGGTTGGGCTTGGTGGATTCACAAAAAATTATTCATGATTTACTAGGATTTTGAACGTGTTTATATCATGAATTTAGTGATGGAATTATTTAATCAAGCATCAATAACATATTGAATCATTGATAATTTTATTTTACTTATCCCAAAGAAGTGGAATGTAGTGGATTTCAAGGATTTTAGTCTTGTTTCCATTCGGAAGACCTTTCCAAAAATAATTATCAATGTTATTGTCACAAGGTTAGGATTTATTTTCAAAGTTCTCATCATTTCAAATCAGTTTGGATTCATCCCTAGAAGAAATATTAATAAATTTCTTTTCACATCCCCAAAATACATTAATATCATGAATAAAAAGATTATACATGAGAAATTTTATCTTAATCTTGATATATTAAAATATTTTAATACTAAAAATTGGATCATTATCATTCATATGCTTAGAAGGTATGGTTTCTCTAGTGAATTCATAAAATTAATTGGTTCCATTATCAAAATGGGGTGGAAATCTATTCTTATTAATGGATCCCCAATAGAATTCTACAAATGTACCAGAGGGTACAATAAGGTGATCCTAATTCTTGGCTTATATTTTCTATGGATTAGGATTACCTGGTTTCCTTCATTAATTATCTTGTGAAAACTGGTATCAACAACACAATTAGGGATATGAGAGATATCTTCACCCTTTCGCATTTCTTCTATGATGATAATATTTTTCTATTAAGAAAGGTGACCAAAAAATAGTGTCATGTATTCAAAATATGTTTTCTAACTATGAAGTGGTATCTTTCTAGGTTGTTAGTTAATACAAGTATTTTTTATTGTGTTTGGAGATTGTATAATTGCCTCCAAAAAGAATAGAGTGGCTTGAATGCATAGAGTTAAAGGGGAACTATCCCATTTACATACCTCTAGGTACCTCTTTTTTGGGTCAAAGTCTAAAGTTATTACCCTAATAGTATTATTGCAAGAATTATCTTGCAGATGAAAATGTGAAAGGGGATAAACATGTCGTAGGTAGGAACAATACATCTTGTTAACTAAATTATTACCTCGATGTTTGTCTATACCTTCTCCCTTTATAATTGGACCAAATCCATTATTAACGAAGTCCAAGACTTTATTATAATCTTTTTATGGACTATATTAAGCCAGGAAATGAAAGTCATTATGGTTGCATAGAAGGATTGTATCAATACTATTAACAGGGGAGGCTTGGGTAATAATGGTTATGGCATTTTTAATGAGGTACTTCACAGTATGTTTACTTGGAATCTACAAACATTGAATGAAAGCGCCATAAAATTTCTATCGAGTAGGTTCACATAAAAATTGCAGAATGATTACTCTATGTATATTAATTCTTCAATAAGGAAAGACATTAAATACTCTTATAATGTTTTCATGATATTCTAAAATAGGGTGATTTTCGTTGACTCGTCTTTGAAATTATGGAAGAATCCATGGATGGATATTCCAATAAATGAGGTTATCACTAATCCTTCACAGATGAAGTAGATTTAGATACATAATGATATGATTGATGAAACATTTCAAGCCTCCATCAATCCTGATATACTATGGGAAATAGATAATTATGTATTTCATGACTTTGATATTTTAAGGTGGACTCTTGATCATATTGGGAACTTTTATTATAAGGTCGTCTATTGGATCAAATGTGAGGATGTAACAACATGGAGATACCGACTACAAGGCCCTATATGCTCAAATTTCCACAGGTAATTCTCATTATGGATATTAAAAAGGTTGGGAGCATGTCATTTTTTTCAATGGTAACACAGTAGTACAAGTGGCATTGTGGGTGGAGGTTCCGAGGGAGTTTTACACATCCCCATTGGAGGTACATATAGGTGTGGAGAAGATGTTCCAGGACATCCAACCTCAGTTTTAAAGGATGTGAATAAAGAATGGAGTTTCAAAGTTTGTTTCTGTATGGGTCACATGAAATTAATAAAGGGATTAACAAAAGGTTCCACCAAGATTAGCTCAACCCCATGAATTTCTAGAATGGAAGTGGGATGGGATAGCAATGGGCATCATGATAGGATTCCTTGGTACATCTAGGGGAAATGATTCCATTTGGGTGATTTTTGACAAAATCACCATTTCATCCCATATCCTAGATATTTGAGAGTAGATTTCAATAGAGAGTGTGGGAAGCCTATACATACAGTTGATTTTTCGACTCCCTAGAGTTTCCTTGATGATTTGTTCTTATCATTATTATCACATAACATTACATTTTTTTGTGGTATTATAGGAGGAGTTTTGGATACAATTACACTTGAGTACTAAATTTCACCCAAATATGGATGGATAGACTGTGTGGACCATTCAAGTTCTGAAGTATATGTTCCAAGCTTGCATGCTAGACTATGTACATAGTTGTGAGGATAACCTACCACTGATAGAGTTTTCATACAAAAAACTATCATTCCTTAAATGGCATGACACCATTCGTGTCTTTTTACGGGTGACCCTATAGGTCACCACTTTATAGGAATGACCAAGGAGAGTTAACACTCATGGGACTCAAGATGGTGGGAGATACTACAGAGAAGGTGAAAATAATCCCAGATTATATGAAGACTGCACAGAGCTATTAGAAGTCATACGATGATAGGAAACTGAGGCCTTTTTAGTTCAAGGAGGTGAACCATGTATTCCTTTAGGTTTTACATCGATGTGCATTTTTAATATTCAGAAAGGTAGGTATGATATCCTAGAGGATCATTGGACCTTTTTCAGAAACTACAAAGAGTTGGAAAAGAGGAATACCACATGGATCTACCAGTACAATTGGATTGAGTACACTATTTCCTCTATTTGTCACAGTTGAGGAGGTACGTGCATGACCCGTCGCATATCCTCCACTAGGGTGAGATAGACATTGAGGACATATAGACTTTGGATAAGGAACTAATATAGATTGAGGAACGATAGGAGAGGATCCCTCGTTGGTGATCAATTCCTTTGGCGTGTGTCTGGTGGATGCATTGGAATCTATAAGAGATAATGTTGGAATGAGAGGCTCATATTTATGTCCAGTACCCTCATCTATTTGAGTATCCCTTATTTTAGATTTTCAAAGACTTAAATCCCCAAGGGGGTAGAAAATACAATCTCATATATTCAATTTATTATTTTTGTTATTTTCCGTTTCAATTTCGAGGCCATGTGATGAGATTGTGTGTGATTCTGAGGACTGGTGTACCATGAAAAAATGATAGAAAAATATTAATGTATTTATTAGCATGGACACAATATTTTCCTAAAAAGGTGCAGTAACTCTTAAACGGGTTCCCGAATTAGAAATATGAGGATAAAGTAGAGTTATGAATATATTCCTTACCCTAGAAATTACATAACATTGGTCGGAGTGGGTTGATTGTGGAATGTAATCTCATTCATTTTAAAAGGAAAAAATAAATTAAGGAAAAAATTATTTTATTTCATCGATGTTGATAAATGTTTATTTTTTTTACATAAATATTTATTTATTGATATAGGATTAGTATCATAACCCTAGAATTACCTAGAGGTGCTAATGAGAAACCTCTGTAGAATACTCTCGATAAATTAATGTCATAGGTTTGAATCATAGATTGACAAATGATGATCTTGAGGAATCTCCCCAACATTGATGAAATAGCTTCTCTCTTCCACGGTGATCGATCAAAAGTGAGTTATTTATGTTTAATTAATTATTTATTCCCATTCCATTATTACTATGGTTGACATGTTTCAATCTATGAATATATTGACTCAGAAATCGTGATTATTGCAAGTTGGGATAGATTTAATCTTGTTTTCTAACCCAAATCCCCCAATATTGATCGTTGGCCATGAACTCTTGGAAAAAGATGATACATATTCATCATGTGTATTTATTCCACTTTTCTTACAATTCATCACTATTGGAACCTCTTGGTTTCTAGAAAGACTTATTTGGGTGGTTCATAACATGATCAAACCCCAGGATTGAGGTGAATCGACATCTGAGGCTAGATCTGTGTAGATTAGGAACCAGGGATATCAAATCAGTAATCATTTAATTTTTCAGGCATTATTTGAGGCATGGTGGTCCAAAAAAGGGACCAATGACATGAGGCGATGAAGCCCGAGACATGTAGCGGTGGACGCTGGTGCGATGACGATGGACATGATAGAGGGAGAGGGATGCGAGATAGTGGCAGTAGGCGTGGACCAGGCCAGGCTGGGTGGGCCAGGTTGGATTGGTGGGATATGACAATTCGGTGGCCTGGATTGGGTGTGGGAGAATCGATTCAGATCCGGGTTTAACCCAGGTCAAATCCAAGGAAATAAGAGAAAATTCGAGTTGCGGTCTACTGTGGTGATAGACCACGACAGTTGACCATGGTTTCATGGTAGATCAAAATTCTACATGGTGTAGTTACCACACCTATTCATCATTGTACAACTTATCCACATGTTAAGTGGACCAACCATGGTGGTAGGTCCGCATGCCCCCAGTAGGTCTACAGGCAGTTTCGTTCAAATGATCATAACTCATAAATGGAGCATCAAATCGATGAGTCATCTACAACGTTGAGACCCAAACATTGAGATGGTTATTTGGAGAGCAATGACGGGTTTCTATTTTAGACTAGTATAGGTTGATATAATTCCTTTGTTCCTTTCCTTGAGGGTTCAGTGTAGAATTACATCTAAATCACTTGATTATAGTCACCTGTAGAGGTCGAGCTTTAGATAGAGTTTTAGTATCCCTCTCAAGATTGATGTGTGATCCACTATAACCTCTATTATAGATTGATAAATCAATGTGACTTGTGTGAGTATGTTTTTGATCCTACATCCATCCAAACACTTCAGTTGGGTTTTTGGAATCATTGACATTTGATTCCAAACATAGTGGGTTGATCCAGATTGGGTTCGTGGTGTCCCCAAATGGTTATTGTCCTGATACCCTCTCTATGTATCAACTAATTCCTTTAATAATGTTCTATAATTAGGTAGGTCCAAATTATTTATAAATATTCATTGAGTTTCCCTATTGATATCATTTCTTGATGAGTGTGTTCTCCTGGAACAACCATGATTTTAGCAGAATCATGTGGCTGGTAGTTGGTTATGACTTCTTGATGTCATGGTGTCTCTCATAAGTATATCTAGGGTTTTAAATGCTTTCTTTATCTGATATACAATGTTACATCTTTTATTGAGTTTAATATACATGGTGCTTTGTGTTTAGTGTTTTCAAGGTGTCATACTGATTATTGTTATACTCACAACTACACATGATTTGCTCACACATGTCGGGTCTTATATAGACATCGACCCATCTGAATGAGTCCTAGGAGGGCCAAGGGCAGGTGGAGTATAAATAAAGCTGGGTAGACTGAGGTGTTTTCTGGGAGCATACCTTTTATGTTTACCTCTCCCTTGGAGAAGGTTTAACTATTTACAATTTCATTTCGAGGTTTATATAGAAACATTTTTGGTAAAAAAAATTTAGACCTGTTTACATTCTATTACACTTCATAGTATACACAGTTTCTGGATCTTAGATGTATTCATGCATAATTTCAATTGTTTTACATTTAATCAATTTGTATATTGGAGATGTGTGTGTCTGTAAAGGTACTTTAGGTTAATACCTCTCCTTTGTGGGATATTCCCCCTCGATGCTAGTCACCAGCCTCTGGCCAATTTGAGGTAGGCTTGGTGTAGTCAAGGAACACGAACCTCTAGGTTGGGTCATGAATGAAAATATATGCCCCCTTTTATCCATATTTTAATATCAAAATTCTAGAAATCCATAATATTTTTATCTATTTCAATCATCATCATGGGTAAATGTGATTTCTATTTCTGACTTAGAGAATCATCCACCGTGTTTCCTTCTCAGGGTGTTAAGAAATTACGTTTTTTTTATATTTGATCAAATCCCCCCACTTCATGAATAAAAATTCTTTTTATGTCAATATATACTTAAAGAAAATATTATTATTATATATCATACCTTTAACTATATAGGTAATTATTTTATATCTTTATTGCATAAATTACAACATCTATCTCCAGATCATATGTCGGGTAATTTTTTATTAATTTTAAACTAGATAGATGTATAATCTATCACCATATAATTATTCACAAGGAAGTATCCCATTCACTTATTTAATGCATCAATAATGATAAAAAGTCTAACTATTTTATAAGGTAGTGAAATTATAGGTTTAATAACAAGCCAACTTCTCAGTTTTTGAAGTTATCCTCGTATTCATATATCAATGAGAACATAACCCACTTTAATGTTAACTTATTTATAGATTATATAATCATGTGAAATCCATCACAAAGTATTATTAGTATCTCTCAGACCTAAGAAAACAATATATCTTGGTTATATTTGTTTGTATAAGACATTTATCAATAAATCCTTTAATTGAAGGGTCCCACTATATACCCTAACATGAAATTATATTACCCTATAATGAAACGTTATATATACAAAATTAACAAACAGTATATTTACAAAACCAATTTTACTTCCAAATGTGTTTAGAAAAATTAGTAAATATTCACATGACCTTACATACTATTTATCATTATCATCACTATCTTCACCCTTACCTGTTTATTGAAAAAGAGTACCGAAGGCAAGAAACATATGGGAGAAAAGGATCATGGAGGCCTAAAACACTATAAACCCAGTGCATTTATTGTAATCATGTTGACTTCCTCTATATGTAATGATGTAAACCTATTGAATAATGAAATGGAGTTTTCTTGAATGATAATGGAATCTAGTAAGTTCACAACCTTGTTTCCGTCATTACATCTATGAAAAACATGAACACTGTAGTTGATGATCTTCCAGCATCTTCTAATAATATAGTATATTTTCTATGTGGTATTAACTATTCCATGCAAAGAGTTATGACGAGTCTTGGAATCTATATCAACCATCACTAGGCTGATGTTTATTTCTCTATAATGGTAGAGACCTATATAAATTTCCATTTCTTTGGCATAAAGAGACTGACCAAAGTAAAAATGCACATAAAAGGCAAGGGCGATTGATTCCCTTTCATCGCAGACCACTCAGCCTCCCTAGATTACATCCATGTTGCACAAAACAACTGTATTGAGTAATTATCCCTTATAAAGATTATTCAAAAACACCCAATATATCTACATGCCTCCAGGGATCACATGGTTATGAGAGGATGTATTTTGTAGTGGTCTCATGGAGGGGGAATCGTTGCATTTTTTGAAAGGTTGTACCAAATAAACTCAAAGGTTCTTTATGCTGGAAACATGATATTTCCCAATCTATTTTTCTCCTCACTACAGGCAGTGTTTTGTTTGTTCCAAACAATATAGCAACTTATAATGATCCCAATGGACATAACATTTCCTTTAGGCCAAACAAAACCTGCACTATAGAAACAACAATCAAGGAAAGAAATAACCCAAAGATCATAAATAGGAAATCTAGTTACGTAAAAAAAACCAAAATGTGAGTGCCTATTCCCCCTCTAAAAAATAGATGATCCGTACTCCCCTCAGAATGAACCCTGCAGCTTGAGAACCTTAAAACTATATTAATGATTGGTCTCTTGATGATACCATTAGTGGGTGGCTCCCTATTTATATCCCTACAATCATTGAATTTGATCTTCATAGCGAATCCCTTACATTAATTCTTTTCACCATAAGTGACATTATAATAAATTCATTATTATTAAACCATGTATGAATGAAATTATTTAATATATCCTCATTATTTATTCATAGAATATAATATGAAGATTGATGATTAATCTTGGGAAAATATTGAGCTCTTCATAATTGGTCAAATATATCATTAAGATAGGGTAGATGGTTCTTGTTATCAATTGTGATTTTTTTGTTCCAAATAATAAATTAAAAAACTCATTTAACCATAATTATTCTTAATAAAAATAACAAGTTCACCCCATGGTAATGAACTTGGACAAAATAACCCTTATCAAGATACTCTGAGAGTTCCTCCTTAAATTCAAAAAACTCAATCCAAGCTATTCTATAGAATCTTTGAAATATGTGTAGCACTATATACAAGTTCTATTAAATACTCAATTTCATGATTTGGGGGAATACTATGAAATTATTAGGGAAAGACATCAAAAAAACTCCCATATAAAATGAATACCATTAATATTTAGTTTCTCCTTAATAATATGATATTAATAAACTTCATAAATTGGTAGTAAAACACATATGGGATATGAAATTTCAATTTCAAGTTCATGTTCATCCTCACATTAATATATATTTATTTGTTAAGTCAGAATATCATATATAAATTCCCTTCAAGTAAAATTTATATGGGATCTACATGAAAAGATCCAATCCATATCAAAAAATACTAAAAATTAAATAGAGTAATAATAAAAAGATTTTTATGAATCATATTGCCAAAAAAAATATGTCATAGATGTGTTATTTACTTGAGATAAAATGATCCTACCATTATGAGTTTTCAATGAAAACTTAACATCTAATCATTGATGCGGTTTTTTGATACCCTTATATGATTTATCATATATAAAAGAGTTGGTAGAACCATAATCATAAAAAGATTGACATTTATGGAGTAGATGATAGTTTTACCTTTGAGAAAAACACATGGAACTTACTCATTTTCTATAGTACTTCAATATTATTACCATTATCTACAAGCCTTATTCTATTGTAATTTCCCTTGATTTATGGAGAACTTGTTAGAATAATTCCCTTTCAGTTTATAATTAATTCATTTTTTATTAGTGGTGTCTTTAATTTTCATAATTTTATTATCCAAATTTCCATTATCTATACAATTATAATCAGACCCATTCCTTTAATGTGTTTTCTATGAATATTATTTTCAAAAAAATTACATGATGTAAATTTGTTAGTTCCGTTATTCTTCATTAAAATAATTCATTTTTTGGTTCTCTAATGAACGATTCTTCACATAATTTTTCTTGGAAATATATGATCTAAAAAATTCATTCTCGGTCAGAATGAAACATGATACAATATAATCATATGATGAAAACATTTCACATAATAGTTTCCTTTGGATACCAAAATTAATCCCTTCAATTAAATGGTAAATCATGATTTAGTATTTATGTTTATGGTATTTAGAATTCGAGAATAATCTTGTAAATATCTCCTCATACTGTACCAAACTTTCTTAATCCTTATGATTTAAATTTTTGAACTTACTCTACATTTCAGATGATTTTTTCTCAAGGAAATACTTTCTTAAGGAATATCATAATAAAATTTCTTTTTTACATTATTTCTATTACTTTAACCTTTTTTTGTTCTAGTATAATGATTTTTTTTATCAAATTCTCTTTTAAAATAATAAACTACTAGAATAACCTTTTCACAATCTTAATGTCCTAAATCCATGATTTTATTTTTTAGGTACTTAATACATTTCTATGCTATAAAGGGATTAGTAGTTATATTAAATAATGGAGGCTTATGATATATAAAAAATCCAATGTAGATGAGTCATGTGTTAGAACAATAGGTTTCTCCATTAGGAATGGTTATTAGTCATAACATGATTCATCTTCTATAATAGTCACATCATCCAATAAATTCCCACATCATCTGTATTGGATTTTTTAGTTGGTAAATCCCAACATTTTTTATTATTTTTTATTCCTTTTATTTAGTTTGGAAAAAATAATAAATAATGAAACACATAGATTTTACATGTAATAATAAAGAATAATTGTCCATAAATTAAAAATCCCATTAAATCAAATTCTATAAGTGATTATCATAATTTTACTCAAAATGTATGTTCATTTAAAATCTACTTCTCAAGGGATCATATAAGCTTCCTAATATAAAACCCATACTCGAGTACCCTAGTGATAGTGTCTATATTATTATATTTTAATATTATTTGAGGGTTATAATTATGAAGGCCTGATCATTTTAGTAGTCTTGATGAACCAGTTCTATACATAATTCCAATATTACATAGGATATATAAAATATATAACATAAGAAAATTCTTATGTCCTTGATATTATTCCTAATATCTAAATTCATACTGTGAGGAATGGAAAACGTAAAGGGACACCTTATATGATTAGTAAGTGTTTTTTTATAACAGATGGAAACATGAGTAAATACGTTATATTCAATATGTAAAGGTAAATAATTGAAAACATTCCATTTAATCCATAAAGTGGTCATGATATTAAACCATGAATAATATCAATACAGGAATATCAAGGATAATAATATCTAAAATCAGAATGAAGGAAATGATTACTATTGGATGTAATGATCTCAGACATCATGAAATCATTACCATAAATGTATTGGTCTATGATTCTTTGATCAATGGGATTATGAACATAAAAAAACCAATTTTATAAAGTTATCTAACTTGGTTTTCCCATGGTACCAATCAATGCATCAAGGTCCTATTTATATCTAGGCTCCTACCATCAAATATTTTACATTGAATTACTCATATATTGAATATTCAATTTAATTCACAATCAATGCATTTTATCAATAAATATTTCTTGAGTAATTACTATAAATTATTAATAATTACCCAGTTAATCAAATAACTTTCAATGTAATACACCTTATCCCAAAATATTATACACATTAAGAAAAAATAACATACACCATTCAAAGAATATGTATATTTGATATAAATTTAATTTTTAATTAAAAATCATTATAATAAATTGAATTTTTTAATTTTATGTTAACAACCGCAATATTTATAAGATATAAATGATAACCATCAATTCATCAAAAATGTAGGATTTTTAATAATTTCATGTCATTTGGAGAATAAATTAAAATAGAATAAAAAAAATATGATAATATTGAAATATTTATTTTTATTTGTAAAACCATTGAAATTTTGTTGAAGAAGCTTAATGATCAAAAAACTATTTTGGATTCTAGAGAATCCATTAATCCCGTATATGTTAAAAACATTGGTTTTAATTTTTTTATAAAGAATGTAACAATTTACACAATTTAAAAACATTAGAAGTATTCATTTCATAACTTTAATGAAGTCAAGTAAAATATATAATATATTTAATAAATAATTTTAGTCAATAAAAAGAACATTTTTAATCTTGTTTGAAAGATATTGACATGGATGAAAAATATAGTCTTTTAGTAAGAGAAATAACATCATCTTTACTTTTAAGAATTAATTTGTTTTATTAAAATTCCAAAGAGAAGAAAACTTTTTAGAAAATATAGAAACTATAGAAATATATAGATAATACGATAATTTCATTAGTATTCAAGGACATATTATAATATTTCATTAATTAAATTATGATTAATTCCAAAAAATGATATTGAAAAATAAATTCTTTTCCCATTGGTAACATTTAAATTATAACCCCATAAAAGAATAAATATGAACTGAAAATTTAATCCTCAATAATAAATTTATACTCATTTTAGATACATTAAATTGTAAATATGTTTCCACATAAAAGTAAATATATACATAATACCAAATACGACTCAATATAGTGGAAATTTAGATTTAATCCTTTAACTCAAGTTCGACTTTCCTCGTAATAACTTTTAACATCATATATAATAAATTTATATTTACTATACTAAGATAAAAGAGTCATATTAATACCAATGAATACAAACATTATCCATTAATAACATTTATCACCCTTTTTTAATAATATTTTATTATTATCATTATTTCGGGTGCTAATTGCATCATATTTCTTGTGTATTTGGATTCTATTATTTTTTTCCTTACCCAATTCTCATGGTTAAATAATTTAAAAAAATTATTCATGATAAAATGTTTATATAAATAAAAAAAATTATATATTTAGATCAACCCATTAATAATAGATATACATTAATTAATTACACCATTCATGGAGGTAATAAGTCAAACCTATCCAGGAATGATGTTTTCACTTTTCCACAGATGGAAGGAACGAAAGGTAAATAATAATTACTCTTTTTGGGAACAATTTTATATGATATAAATCAAATATATCAATTATTTTAATCATTATAACAATCCATGTTTCCTGGGGATGAAAAATGAATTACACCATTACATAAAGACGATAAACCATATTTACTCATAGTAAATGTTTTCTCTTTTAATTGGATTGAAACGAGATATAAAATGGTTGTCCAATATTCAAAATATCATATTATTATGTTAAATATATTCTATTTATTATTTTTGAATTATTAAAATCATATTTAGATGAAGTGGATGATGAAAATATTTTAAAGAGTTAATAATGATGATTACCTCTTCTTTGGATGCACTCCATTAGATCTCTTATCAAGAGACATAAGGTTGGATTTTTGGGAATACCAGTACTTATAAACCATGACTAATGATTTTTATAAGTGTTTTTTGGTATATATTTGTAATTCTATGTATAGACCCAAACCTATCATATATAAATATTAAATCATTATTGATGAATATTTATTACATATTGTAATACCTTTAATAATATACTGGGGAAAGGAAAAATAATAATGGGTGATAATAGATGCCTAGTAAGGGTAGAAAAATGTTATTTCAATGATCACATAAAATAATATGGGAATAATTATATGAGAACATTAGATTAACTTTTAAAAACCATATCATTAAAAATATAGATCATAAACAGTAGTCAATATATAAATATTTGTTGGTCATAAGACATGAATCGTAATGGAATTAATGAAAATGATCCATGATAAAAAAATTGGCATGAGTTATATATTTTTGGTATATACACAAGTATAGAAAACAATTTCCTTATTAGTTCAAGGGTCATTTCCATGACAATAATAGATCAATAATTTCAATCCCTAAACCATCATAGTAGTCAGGTTTCACTCCCAATAATATCATAGTGGGAACATCCATTACTGAATTGGGTTCACATCCCATTCCAATACAATAATTTTCATGAGATATTAATATTTACCCAATGAATTGGAAAGATATATATGTCCCACCAATTAAATTATTAAAATCATGCATACATGTGTTCCATAACATCATAAAACATTCATCATATTAGAACCCATGAAAATAAATGGTAATTATAAAAATTTGATCATAACATAATATGTGGAAAATAAACATGCATTATTGTCATTTCACCAATTTATTAAATAATAAACCATTGTAAAATAAGTAGGTTTCATAATAATTTTATCATGGTATAACCTGTGGAATAGAAATGGTTTCCACAGACATCTTGTCATCATAAACATAAACAAATAGATAAAGAAAAAGTATGTTATCCTTATATCATATCCCTAATAAAGAATATTAAATAGTAATAAATATGTCTTCAATGATGGAAAATTATTTTCAATGATCACGTTAATATATTTTTTAAAAGTAGCATTCCACGTTAATTTTTTTAATAAATAAATTATTTTGTAAATTATTTTCTTTTGAAATATCCATGGAGGCAATTAAAATAATCATTAAAGATAATTTCAAATATTTCTTGAAGAAAATATGTTTTTCAGTTTGAATGAATCATTTTATAACTAAAAATTCATAATATATTTTTTGAAAATACTTTTAATTTTAAATAAAATATGTAAAATATAAAAAAATATCTAAAACATTATGTTTTTTATAATGTTGGAAAATACTATTCATGATTTACACATTAAAAAAATATCGCTTTCACATTTTTAGTAAAATTAAACCAAGAATTGTTTGGTTATGAAATGAATATTCTTTTCAAAACATTTTTAAAAAAGGTAAACATGGGTCCAAATGTAACACCCCTAGAACTTTTGAAATAAATTTTTTAATTTAATTTTTAATTTTTTATATTTTTTAGAACAAATAACACTGAGTTTATAATGTGTTATATGCAACACTGAGTTTAAATGAATCACAAAAAAATATTATAATATTACTATCTAATAGGTTAGTTAAAACCATGATATCAAAATGGCATGTATAAAAAATATTATCTAAATTATGAAAATATATTACTCAAAAATGAATATAAAATTCATTTTTGGTTACTAATTAATTAAAAATTAAAATAAATACAATTTTAAAATACTGGAAATAATTTACTAAAAAATCAATTTTTATTAAAACGCATACATTTTACCTCAATTAATTAGAAAAAAATACTTTTAATGATTTATTTTAATAAATATTATGTTGTGTGTATTTATTAAACAATTTAACATTCATGTTATGTGTTTTCAATAAATAAGGAAAGGTAAATATCAAATTTTATGCTTGAGAACTATATTTGTATATAAACTAGTTTTCTCACCATTTGTGCACTTAAGTTAAAATTGATTTTTACACTAATAGAAAATGAATTTAAAAAAACATCCAATTTTGAATTTATAATGTAAAAATTATCTTAGGGTATGTTTTTAATAATTTTATGAAAATATATTTTTTTGATTAATTGTGAAAAATGGTAAAAATTATTTACTCTACTTAAGGTAAAAATTAGTTTACCAAGGGTTTAAAAAATATATAACTGTTTAGGTGAACTACATACCTCTTTACAATCTATTTTCTAGACATATTTGACCCTATAATTTCTAAGGATCATTATTATTTCATATTTAATCATTTTTTCTCAATAAAAATACAGGTACACCTTTTTATTTTTAAAAAAATACAAGTGTAGACAAAATAATATGAAGAAGAGGTAACATTCTTCAATTAGTGTTTTTATTTTACTTCTTACTCCACCTCATTAAATTTTTATTAAACCATGATGATATAATAACATACATGTATTAAATAAACCATTATATTTTTTTATCTTCATTACATACATATAGATACTATTACATCAAATGGGTTACTAAATCATCATTCATATGTATGGTGGATTACCGCCTTGCGAACCGATGTTAATAATTTTTTCATTACCACCACTCACAATTGGGTATGAGGATCGATATATATTATATATTATATATTTATAACATATTTATACCTATGGATTCATTATATCAAATATATCATTATAAATTTCCAATTTCATAGGGTGTATAATAATGTCACTCATGCATATGGCGGACTACTACCTCACGAAGTGAGGTGATTCATTTTTTCACTAACACATTACATGAGAGAATAAGGATAATATAAAAAATATATTTTATATAAATGACATAATAATTATATTAAATACATATTTATCATTATTTATATAAAACATATCATTTTATTTATTTCCATCTCTCTCAATGAATGATTATAACATTATCTGTGAAGATGTGGACAACCCCCTTCAAGACATGATGTGACTATTTTTTCATCATTACAACAAATGGATGATATTTATAAGTGAATTAAAATAAATAATATGTTATATATGTTATTATTATCATTGTGTAATGATACTATATTACTTACCACCTTTCCATAATAATCATTGGAAAATTGAAACATTACTCAGGTGTACGTACAACCTACCTTATCCATTATCGTAACATACATCATTTCCCAAAACCATCATTCATGAAAGATATTCAAAGTAAAATTAACATATAATTATTATGATTAATTCATTTTTAATTTTATGGATATTTTGGAATAATTATCACTACATGAGGATCGAAAATAATAAATCAAATCATATTTAATAAATAAATCGCTAATTACAAAAAACATGATTTTAACAAGGAATTTCTTTATAATCAGGTTCAAACTGGTTATAAGAAAATAGTATATGCTATGATATATATTATTATGGTTCTATAATATTATTATAATTAACATATATTTATTATTCATGAGTTTCAAACATTTATTATGGATGTTGAGACTTAAGGTAAGGGATTTCTTATCTCTCTATTATTTATGGGAGACATATTGAAATTCTGGAATGATTTACATTGTGTGGTTTATATAATTACCCTTTTACATGATATATTATTAATATAACTCTTGTTATGATATAAATTTTTTCAGTTAATGTTATTAAATTTTGGAGCTCATGATTGAAAATATTACTAAAGTGGTAATGTATTTTCATCTCACTTTTGTATTATTTGAAACCCAATCTGTATCACCCACATGTTTCATTTATGTAGTTTACATACTACCATGAATTTACTTTTTAATTCTTATAATTAAAAATATGTAAATTTATATATCAAATTTAGGACCTCACATTCATGGTGTTTATAGTTCAAAAGTCACTAAATTGGTATGAGATTTTTGTATTAATTTTCTATCATGGATACATATATTATGTTATTGACCTATCTTATTTTATGTGGTGTATATAAATCCCCTTTATCATTTAATATACTAATTTTTTATTATCATGAAAATTTATGTTTAATTTAATGTTATTCCTTCATGATACTTACTATTAAATGTTTCCAATGTGGTAAATATTTTATGTTACAATCTAATGGTTTGTCAGAATATTTTTTGAATTTCTTTATAATAATGGAGTATTACAAATTTTTTTAAGGAAACAATTAATATTATTCCACTATTTTTATGACCTCATAATACATTTTTTTTATATTTTATTCCCTTTATTTACTCATGTGTTAAAAATTATTTTTTTTCAGTAAAAATCATCTTTATTTATCTCTTCGATCGAAAACTAATTTTGATCCAAAACCATGATTTCTATTTATTTCATACATTTTTTTAAAAAAAATTCAAAAGATTTATTAAAAAATTACCTATCTGTGATAGTTTATTTTTTTTAATGAATTCTTCATGTCATTTTCAAAACAACCCTTAATCCGTTTTTATAGAAAATTTTATAAGAATAATTATTTTTAACATGAAAATATTGAACATTGATTTCTACTCTCATGACCAGTTATTGATTTCAATAATCCCATTCAAGTATTGAAATTTATTTTCCAAATAAAAAAATTTCATTAATATATGGTTACTTTTTATTTTTTTCTATATTATTTCAAAATTAAAAAGGTTTTAGAATTTTTTTCTATTTAAAAAGTGTTTTTTGATGAAGAAGGGATATTTTCTTCAAGAAATGTTTTTAAATAATATTTAAATATTTGTTTAAAATAAATGGATTTTTATGAGGTTTATGTATGTTTTCCTCCAAGAATTTTTTAAATTATATTTTAATATTTCATTATAAGTTATCAACGTTATTTTCAAAGAAAAAGATGTACAAAATATGATATGATTTTTTGGTTTTAAAACATGATTTTCAATGAAATGTGATTCTCTTAAAGAAATGTGCACCATTATTTATTATTAAAAATTAATATCTATCTAAGAATACATCCTATGAATTAACTTTTGATTAATAAGGATATTATCCTAGGATATTGTTCCTATTCTTTATCTAAATGGTTTATGTTTTTGATGACATGTTGTTTCTGAAACCTCTATCTCATCTATTGGTTATACAATGATAAAATTCTTATGCAACATTCTTATTATATGTGTTATTCTGTGATGAAATTATTATGAAAACGTTTTATTTTCCACAAGTTACTATATTATGAAATATTTATGAAACCAATTTCATTTCGTGGGTTATGATATGATGAATGTTTTATGATCTTATAGCACACATATGGATGATTTTCCTAATGATATGTTTGGGACCATAATATATAATGGAAAAAGATGTATATCTCATAAGATAGGAACGAATGGAATTTTTATTGAACTTGGTTGTGTAAGGGACTTTTTCACTTATGACAGACTTTGGAGTGAACCTTGATTACAATGACGGTTTGGTGAGTGAACTCATTCCACTGTGGTATCCTTGGCCGTGGGCCTTGAATACTGTGGAAATAATTTTCCATGATTAATATTGGCCACAATTCCATTTATTTTGCTAATGATATTTTTTCACTGATCAGGTTTTTTTGATTTAGATATGATTTAGTTATTACAAAATTCCATTATTTATTCCATGAATCAAGATTATGAATGTTGATATAGAGTCTATGGTTATAAATTTTTTAATCATTTTCGAACACCTTTATGCTCATGTTATGTTTAATTATCTTCTATTTTTACCCTTACTAAGTATTTGAGAAATCCCTTTCTTGTGATTCCATTCCATAGGTTATAAAGAAAGGTTTTAGTAGGGCATGTTTATGAAGAGTTATATAGTCGAAGATCATTATATACGTTATTCAAGATCTTTCACAAATTTTGATAAATCTACCCTTAGTCTCCAAAAACACTAAATTATTACTACCCATAGGATTATCCTTGTGTAATGTAATGAACATTCAAATAAAAATATTTCAAATATATGTATGAAAATATTGGTTCATTATACAAGGTATTTGAGTATAAGTATTCTATCCTTGTGAAAATAAAATTAGAAAACATTAGTGGGATCTATAGCGATAAATCTATGAATGTATCTAGGGATATATCATAGTATATGGATAAAGATGAGTCAAATTATATAAATATGTACTAAAAATTTCGAAAATGATATAGAAACTGGGTTCTAAAAATTACATCCCTTTTTAATATTACAAGTGGATATGGATGTTTCATAGAAATATAGTGGTAACAATTCCAAAAAGGGGGCATTTAGTTGGACTTGATATTCACCTAGTGCACGAAAATGGGTCTTACTACACACTTTATTTGACACTCATAGGGGAAACACATGCAAAATTAATTAATTCTTTAATAACAATCATAATAAAATTTCATATTTTCATTTAATGAACTTGGTTAAGCCTAAGGTGTCATTTATTGAATTGAAGGTGTCATGACCGAGAAATACATTAACTTTTTTCATGCTTATGTGATTTTTCAACTATTATTAGTACATATCAAAAAATATTTTTAGGTTTTGTTCAATGGGAGGAAAATAAAGGAACTGGGTTAACATTGAATATGAAAAAAAATTTTATGATGATTTTCAAAATCAGACAATGAAGGGAGTAAAGGGTGTTGAAATTATTCTTAATCTGTTATCACTAAACATGATTTAAAATATGCCCCTAAAATAATTGTCAGAATCACTAGATAATAGAAGGATATATTTTAGAGACAAATGTATGGTTCATTATCCATACTTTTATTATCATATTTATTTTTTCAACCATACGTTTGGAGAATGAATGCTGTATAGTTGAACCCTACATGAGGTATTTTTTCATTTTTTAAAGGAACCATACATTTTAATATTCACTGATAGATATTTAAATCCTAGATTTTTTCCAATATTTCTACATTGATGTTGAAATAACTAAATGATCCATTCAAAGCAATTTTTAAACCAATTAAAAGGCCATTATAATCAGTTAAAAGAATTGTATTTATCGTAGAAATTTACTCTTATTATTAAGTAAAGTTAAGATTCCCATGGTCAATTTGATTTTAAAAATCTATGAATTATCATGATATTTTTGAATATATTATCAACCGAAATAGAGTTATATATATGAAAAAAGTGTTCTCTAAATAACGTAGTTTAAGGATTCAATAAATAATACTTATTCAAAATTATGTATATCCATGATATACATATCTACTGTAAAGATCGATCAACTGTGTTATCTTCAAAAGAGTCTACACTTTTAAGGTTATACATATTTCAGCCTTGTACAGCTACAATATTACTATTGATATTTGTTTTTATTCAAGGTGATGATAATTTTCATCCAAGATCACTTTAGAAGAATTATTTCCCAAGGTAATTCATTTCTGAAGAGGAAGATCCATATACTATTATTTTTTCTTATTTAATTATGAAGTAAAACACAAACAATCTACAAATAAAATTCTTTTGATTTCTTGGAGGTTCAAATACTCGTACTCAGTTTTAGAGAAGTGTCATCTTATTTTACTGACCCGTGGAAAATAGTTCCCTATAAAAGAACCATAAGGATCTATTTAGATTTTTTGTAAATGTGTCAACTTATTATTCTCTATTGTGTATTTTAAGGTTATATGATAAGAGGACCTTTCTAGTTAAATTCACCAAGATCATAGAATGGGTGTTGGTGGAGTTGACTATGAGATCTTTTTTCCCCAAACAAATATAAAATTTGTGTGTTATATATTTTTTTCATCTTATTTGAATAATAATCACAGAAGATAATGTTGCATATTGGCCTAAATATTAATGTTATTTAAAAGAAATAATCTATAATTTTTTTTAATATGACAAAATTCAACCACACATGCGTTGGCATTGTATTATTCTAAACAAAAAATTGGTATCAAATGAGTAATTTTTGAAAAAGTAGATAAATCTATATCAATTTTTAAAGAATAAGGTCTATACCAAGAAGATGTCAATAGAGGATCCATATGAAGGCATGTCAACAATTTGTTATTCAAATATTAATGGTCACAAAAATGGATGATGAAAATCATGAATGATTATATTGTAGAAGAATATAGGAATAAAATATTATGTGATGATACTAACTCCTTATTTAATTCCAACAAAACTAGAAACATGGAATGATTCTACATAAAAAAATATAAAAAAAATCAACAGAAATGAGTGATATTATTTATGGTCTTAGACCTGATAAATTAAATCAAGTATCAAATTTTCCTACTACATATTAGATGTGGAAAACTATTGCAGTTTCTTATTGAGGAATAGATAAAACCATACAATTGATGTAACGCCCCGACCCCAACTACCCAGAGTCGGTGCATTACTTCATAACATTGGCATGATCACAAAAGATCAAGTCTCGAAAGACCGATTAGTTTAGTAGCCTTGGAGACACTAGATACATTAATAAGTATTACATTACATCATAAAGTAAAACAAAACTACAACATCTTCTCTTCATATCCCCTTATATTATCCCTGCAGGTCATTCATAATATACTTCTTCACATCCTGGAAAAATTAAAACATTGAAAGGGGTGAGCTCAGATGCTCAGTAAGGATAACAATATAGCGGAAACTTTCATAAATAAACATTAACATTTAAGGCAATTTATAACTAAAACAAAAGCCTTTTAAACTTGAACTTTAGCATAATATGGAAAAATTAAACTGAAATAATGCCATTCACTTCTTCACATGGATATTCTACTGGTCGAATAATCACATGCAATATCAATAACCACTTTCATAATGAGGGAATGTATAATGCCAGACATTCTGAAACACTTTGTCAAGGCCTCGTCGAAGACGTCTAAAATGGTCAAGGCCTCGTCCAAAACCATAAATCAAATTGGGAAAGGGCCTCGGCCAATTCCACGTCTAGTTGTCTCATGAGACCTACCGATGCATCGAGGAGCTATAGCGGGCTCCACCCGTCACTTATTAAGTCCAATACATTCCTCATATGAATAGGTTTAAACATATCATAAACCATAACATAATCGTATCACATAAAACATACATAAAGGAAACATAACATTTCCACATTTCAATCACAAGATATCAATACAACACATTGATATAATAAAAACTCTTTAAAAACCATTTTCAATACCAAAATAAAAGAAAGTTAAAACTTTGTATTTATTTTTCATAAAAAAAAAGATGGCTTGTAGAGGAAGCCGAAACTCAAATAATGGTCACAGCGGCGGAGAAGTTGTTGTCGCCGCATATGTACGGAAAGAAAAACATTCCCTTTTTTCGTTTAGCAAAATGCTTCATATAAAAAAGATTCCTTTTGAATAAACGTAAAAGTCAAAGGGGTTTATACACCGTATAAAAGAAAGTTGTGTATAAAACCAAATATGCCTCAATGAAAGGGGATTGAGACAAAGTCCTTAAAAAGATCATTTTTAAAATAAAATAGATCTATTATGTGTATTCACTATAAGTACACTTAAAGAAAGTACAAATACAATATAGTACATAATAATATCATGACATAATTTGAAAGTAGGAGATTAACCCAAAGAATGGAAATTGGGTTAAGATGTTCCCTTACCTCGTGTCTGACTTGACTCAACCGTTCTTTAAACTCCTGAATAATAAACTAGATCAAATATATACCTTATTAAAAACCATTTTCAATTTCATTATCCTTTTTATATCACTTATTACAATGATATGAACATTCTGTAATTATTGAAGTTAATAACGGTCGTTTTGTCGATCTTAGGTACTTGAGTCAAAAATAAAATTCTTATAATTACAAGTTGTTCATGTGGTGAAATATCCATTATATACAGAATTATATTCATGATTTAGATGTCATATATATCATATATATCCAGTATATACATTCATCTATAATATTACGTAACATTTAGAGGTAAGAAATGAAATGCACCGTTCATGGAGACGGTAAGCCGTACGTACGCATGAACGCTACTTTCATTTCTATTTCGTATTTAATGGAATGAAATCATAATGATATAAATGTATAATATAATTACAGTATAATATAGTGTATAATACCATTTACTCCATCCTTTATACATCCCACATATGGCATTAACCATTCAAATCACTTTGAGGGGGCGGTAGTCCGCACTTCCTAAAATGAAATTATCGCGTTTACCCATAATGGAAATCATAAAGTATGCCATAAATGAGAAATACAGAAGCATAAGTAAAACATAAACATATTATATATAATATATAAATATAGTGACATCTTAATGGCCACCTTTGAAGGTTTTATATGAGTGTTGAACAATCATCGTTTCGTGAGGCAGAAATTCACCATCCACAGAAACCGTATGTTCTTTAACCATTAGATATAGGTGTGTGTAAGTGTAGCTCGAATACTTATTATAAAAACATACTAGTATATTTAGGATACTGGTGTTGTTACAAAATAAATGAATAAAAATAGTTTAGGGGGTTGGAGAAGAAAAATAAAACAAAACAACATTAGAGAAGACATTACTTCAAAATCGGGTAACTCTTTTTGATTTGAGCCAAAGGATTCCTTGGGAAGAGTTCTTCCCAAAGTGAGTCTTCTAGGAGTAATAGGGGTAAGTTGGGAGAGTATTTGGGCAGAGTTTGGCCGAACCAAATGGCTTTAAAGTGTGAATGAGGTGGTAGAGGTGGGGGCCTTTTATAAGAGGAGAGGAGGGGCTCTTTTGGAAAGATTGAAATGTTACATTATTATACAATTCTTTTAGGATTCTAAAGGTCCCAAACTTATATAATTAGTGGATAAGGTGATAAGGGTTCTAAATCTACCCAGCCAATAGTCTTTGGACAAGTGTAAGCCTTGGATTTTACATTATCTTTTCATTTTATTAAAATCGTGAAATAATGAGGTCATCGCTGCATCATAATGATGTCATAAATAATTTAATTTATATAATGTCTAAAAATTATAAAAAAAATTCTATGATGTAGGAAATATTTTTATCTTTCTAATGAATATTTATAGTAAAAATTTTGACTTGTGTAACCCCACTTAAAAACTGTTTTAGTAGAATAACTCATGTTTGTGTCAATTTAATTTTAACATTAAATAAATATATATTAATGTCATTTTCCAACAAAAGTGGCTCCATGGGGTCCCCAAGTTGACTCATGGGTTTTCTTGGTCTTCCATGAATCAAAAAATAGGAGTAGGAAAAGTGTCAAGCTCATCTCATATTATTAAAACATTATTTTTACCTTAAACTACACTAATTACCTCTAATCGCGATTAAGAACTTAAAAGTTACTATTAACCAAAAATTATTTTAATCTCATTGAACCAAATTTTACTTCTTAATGACAACCATGTATTTAGTATTTTTGAAAATCAAATCACAGAAGTGGTAATATTTCATTTAAACGAAAAATCAGTTATTTAACTACCACTTAGTGGTTTCACTATTCATTAAAAATTGAAGTTTTTCAGAACAATGCCAAAATTTCACCCTAAGATATAATTGATATTCCGAATTCAAAAATGATGTCTATTTTACAAAATTCCAAACATATAAGTTGCATTAATTAATTTTATAATTAATTCCCGCTGTCACAACAAATAGCGTGTTTTTAAGAAACAATTTATATCAAAAGATTGGCAATTGTTTGCCCAATTTCAATGTTAAATTAATTCTAATGAACACCATAGGATAAAATGGAAAAACTATATTATAATTATACTTTAAAACCACTAAATATTATAACTTATCACTATAAATTATTTTGATAAAAAAAGTTGTTTTAAGTATTTTTCACTATTCATAAAAATTTGGATGTTCTCAGAAAATTACAAAAAATTCAACATAGGCTAATTTCAATATTAGGAATACAAAAATGAATTCCATTTTGAAATATAAAATTCCTATAATTTTAAAAAGTGGGTATTACTATTCATAACGGCTACTTTGATTAGTCGCGGTGTGTTAGAACTCGAAGTTGCGTACAATGCAAGTTATTGCATTATTGAATGAGAAACGTATCGTGGAAGCTCGGGGTGTTACAATTGATGTATGCTACTGAGAAACCATAGTTTGACAACTTTATAATGATTTATGGTGAAATAATCACACAAATGAATAGACCGTAAAAAATTATTGCGAAAAATATTACCAACTTGGGATATCCCATCAATTAGTCTGATCATGATATGAAACTATATAGATTACTACACTAAAAAAAGTTCTATTTCTACAGTTATTCACAATCATCACCCATAAAAAAATTTCCATGATGGAAATTATGGGAATATTGATTATGTACGAATCCGAAATGAAATATGAAGTTGAAGATCACGAGTTAGTGTAAAGGGAAAATATTATCCTTAATGTGACATCTCAGAATCACAAATGAATATCAAAAAAAGATGTCAAAACAAAAAATTTCAAATTAATAAAACTCTAAAATGGAACTGGCTCATCTAGCCATATAATTCAGTAAATTATAGAGGAAAAAAGAGGAATCCTAAAATTATTAAAAAAGGATGAAAGAGAACTCTGTGAATTAAGATTTTATGAATGAAAAAATATTGTGTCACATCAGACATGATTTCCCCCAATTGAAAAATAAAAGAATAATGATAGAAAATAAAAATTAGAATAATTAGGATTATGATAATAAAGAAAAAGTATCCATGAATTATATATGGAGTGTGTTTGAATACTCTAACATATATTCAAAATCCAATTCTGAAAAACAGATAAAACATCTCAACGATAGTATGTGATTTGTTGCTAATGAAGAAGAAGAGGTACAATCTTATAATTATTTTTCTTCTAACTCAAATAGTTGATGAAACAATAAATTTAATTCTTTCTATTCAATGTTAGAAGAGAAATACAACTCATTAATAAATAAGCAAAAATCATTAAAAATATTCACTATGCTATTTTAGTTAAAAGAGACACTATTATAAATCCACATCAAGATCTAATTGAAATTTTTAATTACTCTTCACAAAACTGTGTCAATAATGAAAAATGGTTATAGAATTTCAAGATGGATTAGAATCGTATAAAAGTTCCTATATTATTTTTAAAAAGGATAAATGATTATTAATGAGATTTTTTGAAATAATGATATTAAAATTGAAAATTTTGTAATTCTAACCAAGGGTGAAAAATCAAAATTAATAAAAAAAATTATAGAATATAAAAAATACTAATCGGTATTAATAGGAATAAAAGAACAATTCTCTAAAAAATTTAATTTAAGAAATCCTCAAATTAGTGGTATTAAAAAGAATATTATTTTGAAAAAAATGTCTACCACTCATAATAATTTTTTTAAAATAAGATTGATCTAGATTCCATGATCTCTGATTGATGAAATAGATAGACCCATGAAAATATATGTTCCAAAAAAAAATACATGGTTAATTTATTTTGTAGAAAAAATACATAGGAATAGAAAATACATATGTAATATGGATATTGGCTGATTCAGACACATGATTAGACACTCATGAAATTTATATACACTAACTCAAATGGATGGGGATATATTAACTTCTTATGACAAAGAAAAAGGAAATATTATTGAATTTGGAACAACTAGAGATCCAAAAAAACAATTTCAATTAACAAAGTACTGTATATAAAAGGGATAAAGAAAAACTGGATAATTTATTCTTAACCTATTTATGATAGATTTTGTGTTTATTTATCTAAAAATTCCTGCTCTTTTTGGAAATATAAAATGCTTCAATTACGGGAACATAACACAAAAAATGTTTATACAATGGATATCAATTATTTTTTAAAAAAAGTTGAACTTTTTAAATGCTAAAAAATGATTCATGGATCTAGTATGAAAGTCTCAGACATTGAAATAAATATTATTTAAATAAATTATCCAAGAAACACTTATTTTTTTATTTAAAATTTCTTAAATTTAAAAATGATAGATTCTATGATTTATGCCAAATTGAAAAAAAACAAAAAATTTATTTGAAATAAATTTACAAAATTGTTACATTTAAAACATTAGAATATATCCATATGGATTTTTTTGGAACTTATAGGTTATGAGGTTTGGATGGTAAATTATATGTTTATGTTTTAGATTATGATTTTTCTAGATTTACGTGGGATTATTTTGTAAAACTAAAAGGTGAAGTATTCAATTTTTTGATGAAAATTGAAAAATTATTCAAAATGAAATTGATTTTAAATTATTTTCATTGAGAATTGATCATGATGGACAATTTTAGAATCAATAATATAATTCTTTTTTTTTCATATTTTGGTATTAAACACACATTTTATGTAACAATAAATCCTCAATAAAATAGAATTGTTGAGAGAAGAAACATAATTATTCGCGAAATGAAAATAACTATGATGAATGAATACAGTCTTCCTACCTATTTCTGGGAAGAACCTGTAAGAATATCTTGATATATCATGAGTATAGTTTTAATGAGGTCAATTTCTAAAAATACACCATATGAACATTGAAAAACTGAAAACCAAAGATAGGTACATTAAATGTTCTGGATGGAAGGTGTATATATTGAATAAATAACCTTAGTAAATTTGATCCAAAATCTAATGAAGGAATATTTTTCCAATATTAAACTACTCATAAATCTTATAGAGTTTTTATTAAAAAAATAAAGAATTAGGATTCATTTCATTCGATGATTAATGAAACTAAACGATTTAATAATATAAAATCAAATAGATGAAAATACAAACTATTTTGACAAAATGGGACTTGATTCAACTAAGGATGATTTTGAAAATTATTTTAAATAAATTATGTCCAGTTCAAAGGAACATGAAACTGAAGAACCTCAAAGTGTCTTAACTGGACAACCTAGAATCATAAAGAACCACCCTTTATAAATAATTATAGGATACTTAGAAATAAGAATTATAACTAGATGAAATATAGGAAACCTAGCTGAATTATCTTCCTTTAAATCTCAATTTGAACTGAAATCTGTTGAATAATAATTAGAATATTAGAGTTAGATGATACCAATACAATAATTACTAAACTATTTTCGAAGAAATGATGTTTCAGATTTAGTGGAAACACATCCAAATTATCAAATAAAAGTAACTATGTGGACCTTTTGAAATAAATATGATGATCATGAGATCATAACCAGAAACAAAGCTTGATTAGTATATAAAGGACATATTCATGAAGAAGGTAGAGATTATGATGAAAAAATTTTCACCTATAGATAGACTAGAATCCATTATATTCCTTTTAGCTTATGCATATCAATTTAATTTTAAATAATATTATATGAATGGGAAACATTCATTTTTAAATAAATATTTAAATGTGGTAGTTTATGTTTGACAATCACTATGTTTTGAGAACTCCCACAAACCAAATTCTATTTTTAATCTTACTAAAGCTCTTTATTAACATAAACATGTTCCTATAGCATAGTATGAAGATATAAAATCTGTTTTGTTTGAAAATGGATTTTTTTTCATATAACTAGACCCTACACTTTTTATGAAAACTGTTTTCTCTAATATTTTTTTAGCAAAAAATTATATTTATTTTTTTTATTTTTTTTAATATAAAAAAATTGGAATTATTTTTCAAATCTAATGAAAAATTAATTTGAAATACATATGATGGGATAATTTAATTTATTTTGAAGATTTTAGATATATAAAAATGATTATAGAATTTTTTTTAATTAATATTAAATATATTATAGATTTATTGGAAAATATTGGACATGAAAATAGTAACACATTTATAACTCCCATGTGTAAAAATATAAAACATGACTTGGATGAAGCTGGAAAACTAGTTAACAACAAGTTATATAGAGACATGATGGGTATTTTATTGTATCTTATGGATATAAAACCAAACATTAATTTTGTTTGTCTGTTTATGTGCTAGATTTCAGTCAAACCCAATAGAATCCCATATTACTACTGTTAAAATATTTTTTAGATATTTAAAAGGAACTCTTTTTCAATCACTTATTTACCCAAAAACATATAATTTTATTTTAAATTTATATTTTGATGCTGAATATAGTGGATTTAGATTATATAGAATAATCACCTTTGGAACCTATAAATTTTTAAGAAAATATTTAGTATCATGGTCGAGTAAGAAAAAACACTCAGTTTCCCTGTCAAAAACTGAGGTAGAATATGTGTCTGTTGGCAGTTTTCATACAATATTATTGTGGATTAAACACACTATACTAGATATTGTGATAAATTTTAATAATATACCTATTTTTTTGTGATAATAATGGTGTAATATATATTTAGAAAAATCATATATATAATTTTAGGACTATAAATATTGATATATGACATATGTTTCTATGGTATCATGTTCTTAAAAAATATATATATTTAAAAATTATAATTATTGAATATCAATTAGTAGATTATTTTACTAAACCACTTTACACTATGAGTTTTTATTTTATTTTGGGGAAGTTAGGTTTTTTTTAATTTTAAATATGTGTTTATCAGTAATTTTTTAAAAAAATTTATTATCATTTTTATTCATTTTATTATAATTTATTTTAATGTGTTAATTTCACTGTCAAATTATTATTTCATTTATTTTTTTAAATAATTATTTCTCATTTTCTGTTTTTAAGTAGTTTGTTTTAAATCATTTAATGATTATCCTGTGTAATATGTATGAGAAACATGACCTTGTCACAATTCATCAGAAAAAACTTCATCTTTCTTTTCCCTTTGTTTTCGAATCATTTTATCTACCAGAGCCATTATATACAATCAAAACCCTAGAATATGAAAACATCCAACCTTTAGATTTATAGAAATGAAAAATACTAAGAAAATGGATGAAGGTTAACCATGTTATCCAAAGTGACAACATATCCCCTTAAGGAATATTTATCACGGAATAGTCATTGATTTTGAATGGCTATATAAGATGCATCTTCTACTCAATTTATCTCTTTAGTTTCAAGGTTTGGAATTTTAATTAATGATTACAATATAGATTTTCATTAAGAGATATAACTAATAAGGTTTATTGAAATATTCAGTTTTTTTGGAGATTCAGAAGAAATGATAACATCACTAGTGGATGATAAGAAATTTTTTATCTCCTCAGGGGAAATTACTCTGATTTTATGATTCCCTTATAATGGAGTGTTCCATTATTATCTTCAATAAATTGTAAATCAAGATCATAAATCATAAGAAATCATGTAGTTTAATTTTTTTAAAACAAATATAAGGAAAATTATTGGATAAGATCATTAGGCATACCAAATTTGATTCTAAAATTTATTCAAACTTATATCCCTCCAAGGGTTGATGAGATGGAAAATATTTTTTTACTTAGACATATATAATATATTTGTATTTAATAGTGATATCAAGTTGAAATTTCCTAGATATATTTTGAGATACCTGAGTTATTATTGACATTCATATGAAATGATGAACTTCTATGCTTAATGAATGATCCCTTTTCTCCTTTTGTTCGGTAAAGATTAGATTCATCATTTTGAATCTAGAACGAAACTGCATCACAGTAATGTTATAATTTGTGTTTCTTTTAGAGAATTCAGTTTCATTTGGAGTATAGTAAATGGTAAACTATTGACAATAACTATACCTGATCCATATGAATCTGAATCATTTTCTTATGAGGAGCATGTAAAACTCAAGTCTACGTGCTCAGTTTGATTAAGAAATGATAATGTTGGTGAATCTTGAATAGAAGATGTAACTAATTATTATAAAAGGAATATCTGTTATGACACCAATTATTTTTTCTGAATAAAGTTCAGATGATTAAAAATTTGGGGAACTTTTCTTAGGACTAAGGATTAGAAGAGAACCCCAATATGAGGATATAGAGATAGGATCTGGAGATACAACTCATTCATTGCATTTGAAATACCTAAATTATCCATTCCCTTAACAAGAAGAAACTAAGTCTCAAAAAATTCAGGTTATTCCTCAACTAGATCAACAGAACTAAACATCTCAATAAGATCAATTAGATAATAAATTGATAACTAATTCCACTAAGAACATTGAATTTCCAAAAGTCTCTATTTTTTATCAATCATTAGAAAAATTACATCTATTTCTAGAGATAGAACATAAATTCTGGATGGTAAGTCTTTTTACAGTAATAAGTCATTAGATAATCCCTTAACTATATTTTAAGAGGCACCTTAGTGAAATAATCATGATAATTTAAAATATTATTCTTTGAAAAATCATATTGATGATCTAGTCATAAATTTTAACAATCTAAAGGATGATAAATCCATTCTTCGACAATAACATGAAGATACTGGGAAATCCTTAGAATATTGGGAAAATTCATCTCCTTTGAGATTGAAATTAGAGTTTTTTTAGACTCAACATCAAGAATTTACTGAAAATTATATTTCAAAATGGGATTTTGATACTTTTAAGAGAGTGAAATTAGATCATTTTAAAAAACTAAAATTAGAATATTTTTATAAAATATATTTTTCATATTTTAAATGGTAATTTGGAGGTAAATTTCAATCGATAAAGGAGATTATCAATCAGTCTAGAGATTCTACCTATAAACCTCCAACATCAAAATATCTAATAATAATATTTCAATCTATCATAACAGTAATGGCTGATATGAATGAAATAATTAGTTCGTTTCAGTGTAATAGTGATACATTATCATTTATGTATGATAATGGGAATGATATTTTTTAGAAACACATATTAAGTGAACCAGGAATTATGCTACTACAAAATCAATTATATGATAAGATATCATAGTTTTTGTAGACATTAGAGAATCATCATGACTTTTTCATAGTAAATTTGATTAAAAACATGAAAGCAAGTCATTATTCAAAAATTATGATAGGGAGTTGGAATAAAATATTACTGAAAGGTTATGTAGTAATATAGAAGAGTTGAAAGTCGTATTTCTGGATGATCAAGCTTCAATATAACTAGAAGCCTCTCCTGATCAAAACCATTCACCATAAAAAACATATTGTTTAACCCGTTTCATCAACCAAAATGTGCTCCTCTATTTATACAATTTCTATAATAAAACTTAAAATTTTATTTTTCATCTCTATATTTTATTTTATGCTTATATCTACTACCAGAACATGTGTCTCATTTATTTAACAAGTACACTATATCATTAATTTATTATTTTGTGAAAAATTGAATATTTTTTAATCATTTTTCTCATAATTTATTTTTTATATCACAAAATGGTGAAAAATCGGGTAAACACAACATTATCAATTTTTCAAACCTCTATTTTATTTTAAATAGAAATAATACAATGAAATTGAAATAATATCATAAAAAAATTTCCAAAACAAATAAAAAATTCTTTAATATATTGTTTCTTTAGTGTTTATAATTCCTCCATTTTATAGATTATGTTATGAGGTTTTTGGTCATCAAAATGGGGGAGATTGTTGGTCATGTATTGTATCAACAATACTCCATAAATTATTTTTTTGATGCTCACAAATACCCTTGATTGTTTAAATAATGATATTACATTAATTGTATAAAAGAAAATTAATATTCATTACCAAATTTATTCTGGAATTATTTTCAAGTTATTTATCCTTAGGGAATATTCATTAAAGTGTTGGGAAAGAATGTTAGTGTTTTTAGGAAATGATGTTCATACGGTACATTGATAAGAATAATGTAAAGAATGAACATTATGATCAGAACAACAAATATAGATCATCAACCTCATGTTTGTTTTCACCCATACATTAAAAATATAAATGTATGGATTCTCATCCTAACTATATATTTGACCCCTACATTCTCCACACAGGAATTTATGGTTCAAGAACTATACACTACAAAATATAAACATTATATCTGTATTTAACATTACATGTGTTAATGAAAGGAAAGTATGGTTAAGGAACCCTATGTTTGAGAGGCAAACTTATGGTTCAAAAACCTTACTTTTATGATCAAACATATATTCATAGAATAAAAACTATATAGTTTAACCACATGTTTGGTATTTTTTCGTTTTACAATGGAAATTTTACTTTACTATTCAAAAAAATTATTTAAATTCATGATTTTATCCTAGATATATGTAGTGGTCTTGAAAGAATTAAAATATATGTTAAAATCTATTCGATGACAAGTTCAATGATAGTTCTGATCAATTAAAAGAACCATATTTATCAGAGAAATTAACTCATATTCTTAAGGGAAGTTACCACTCCCATGGTTAATTTGATTTCAAGTATCTACAATCCATTAGAATATATTCTTATATCTTATGAAGTGAAAGAGAGTTATATATATCAATGGTGTATTCACAAAATAGTTAGGTCACATGTTTTGATAAGAACAAATACTTATTTACACTTGTGTATATCCTTTATATACATATCTACTACAAAGATAAATCAACTCTATTATAATAGAAAGAGGCTACACTATGAAAGTTCTACATATTTCAACCTCATTCTACAATAAGGTTATTGTTATTTTTGTATATTCAATTTGAATATAGTTTGATACTAGGATTCCATTAGAGGTAATATTTCTTGATAACATTCATTTATAAATAAGAATATCCATCTACAATCAGTTATTGCTACTACAATTGTGAAGTACAATGAAAACTATCAACAAATAAGAATATTTTGAATTATTGTATTTTTAACTTCTCATATATAGTTATAGATACTTGTTAGATTATTATACTAATTTATGGATAAACAGTTCCCTATTATATAACTATAAGGCTTTTTAAGGATCACTTGGATCATAAATGTATATTTGAAAATCAATTTATTAAAACAAATAACATTTTCAAATTCATTTTCATGGAAACCACTTTCAATACATATAATAGAATAAAGAAGTAGCTCTTAAAAAATTTCTTGAAAAAAATAACCCTTCTTCTTTCAAAAATAAGATATTAAACATAAAACATTTTAAAGGCATTTTATTGGAAATAGATTTTAAAAAATATAAAAAATCTGGAAAACCTCATGAAAAACGTTTTTCTCAAGAAATTATTAAATAAGTTCAAACACATTTTTGAATAAATGTTTCCCTTAAAAATTATAAATGAGTCTTGAAAATGACATTGAAACCCATTTTCATTAAGAATACATTGAATGCTTATAATGAAATCTTGAAAACATTTAAAAACACTTTATACAAGAATTTTTTTTTAAACCTTTTCATAAAACATGGGTATAAAAGAACACATATCTACAAATGAAGAGATATATAAAGTCAAATTATCATAAAAACACCTTCCAAAATATCTTCTGTATGAAAGAGTGGAATAATTATAACAAACCTTATCTTTATTTCACATTAATTCATGATTTTTACACAAGATTAAGAATAATACAACTCAAAAGATCTACAATTCTAGTTTATTTGAGAATTAGGTACGTTACCTAACAACTTAAAATAGAAAAAACATGGTCTTTATTGAAAAATTGATTAACATTCTTGTACTTAATATCACATTGGATAACATGGGGACGTACACATGCAAGGGATGTGCTATAAATCATAGTAATAGAATAAACACGAAATAACGTGATGAATGTAAGTCATGTTAGACAATTTCATATCAATGGTTCATAAAATGGGTGATAATCATAAACATGAATAATGGAGAATCAAATAGCATGATATTCATAAATGAAACATGGTAAATGGGGCAATATCATAAAAAATCATCATAAAAATAGGTTAAGGATAATTTCCGAGACATCATGATGGAAAATGTCCCATAAAGGAATCAACTTAAATTTCCATCCCACCATGATGTATCATGAGAATAATCATTACCCAACACATTGTAGCACTATATAATTCCGGGCAGAACTGTGACATTCATATAATTATCATGATTAAGTGTGAAATTTTTTTCATAAAACATGGATTCATTCATAGTCAAATTGTATTTCACAATCAAGGATTGTAGAATAAATACATGTATATACCATGTTAATGAATTATAATTGTATAAAGGTGAAAAACCATGATTAGAGATGTTAATTTTATTCAACAAACAAATCATTCAGCATGGAAAATTTCTTTTAAATTTTAAGAAGCATAATAGTGTCGCATAAAAAATAAAAAATTGGTTCATTGGTGGGAAATGGGTCTATCATAATTTTGAAATAAAATGGGAATTAATAGATACAGATATATAAAAATCCCCAAATTCTGAATTTTAAAAATAAGGAACAATATAATAAAGAAACTTTAGTAAAACTGGGAATGAAAGGAACACGTACTATATTTTGGCACAATAACAAATGTGCATAAATATTAATGAGATGATATAGTGATAGTGGAAGAGGACTCTCTTAATTTATAAAGAAGATGTAAAGTAAGGGGTTATATAATTACACAACCAAACATCCACAAATTGAATCTACGAATCATAATATAAAAGAGTCATTTGAATGGAAATGAGAAGAGAGATATCTCTTACTAAATTTCTACATGGTAACATGTGTACCTAATGTTTCATTGAAGGGATTAATGAGAGATGAAGGGGTATCTAATTATTTTTAAATAAAATGGACAATAAGGGGGTATAAAATAACATATCATATCATTATTAATTTGAAATAAAAGGTATATCTTGAAGAATATTCTTAATTTGAATAAAACTGGGAGAGGTCCCATACCTTTACAAGGTGACTTCAAATGCAAGGGAGGATCTTCCTGAGAGTGTGGGGGAACCCTAAAAAAAATATATATAGTGGTTGATAAATTTATTACGTGATAAAAGGATTTTTAATGAAGATAAATGTGAGATTGTGTGGGTTTATATAGGAAAAGAATGGGTAGTTATTTATTATTTTTAAAACATTGGTTCTAGACTCTATATAATAAAATAAAAAGACCACATATCGTACCATGATTTTTAACCAATATTTTTTCCAAATGGTCGTGGTTTTAATTATTTCATATGTCCAAGTTCTAAAATTAATAAAATAATTTTCTTGCTTATGTAATGGCGAGTCATACTTTTAATGAAATAATTCTCAAATCATTAAACATATTAATGGTTTTGGAGTATTAAAAATGAATTTATAAAATTAAACAAACTAAAATAAAATCAAATAAAATTGAATGAAAAGAATATATTATTTCATGGATACCCTTTATAGTATTTAATAAACCACTATTGGGTCATTATGATTTCATAATACTAACTGTATATTTGTATTCTATTTAATTTTTACCTGAAAATTCGACTGTCATAGAAAATTATGAAAAATTAACTATGGGATAATTTTGAAAATATGATTCCAAAAATAGTATTTATTTTTACAAACAATTTTATAAATATGATAATTTTAAATTTTCAAAATTTAATCGTCATTTATTGAGAAATGATAGGTTTTTTTGACAATACTATTGATCAAACTCTTATAAAAATTTAATTTAACATCAAAAAAATTATGATCATTTATAATTAATAATATTGATTCAAAAATAATATTTTATGAAAATTTAATTTATTTTAAAAATCCATTAATTCCTGAAATGAAATATTTTAAATGAAATCGCATATTACATAAAAATACAATTTATGTTTTATCATTCATTTTTATCAAAATAATTACTTAAAAATTTATAACATAAAATAAATAAGGAATAAATATAATCATAATTTTAATGAAAAGGAAAAATAAATATTTATAATATTATGTTTAAATTTTTTATATACTTGGTCATATTATTTTTACCTTTCGTTGTCATATTTTCTTTTTACAGTAGTAATTAATATTTACTTCAATTACTATTCATATTGTTCATGAATTAAGTTAAAAATATTACCAAATATTTATTATTATCATTCCAAACATTGAATCCATTATCTTAAAAACAATTCACTACGGTGAAATAACATAATTTAAAAAGTTAACCCCACAAGCATGATGGAACATGGTTTTTTGAAATATTCTTTTTTCATTGAAAGTATTATTTTATATATAATCATATAACTAGTAATTTTATTTATATTAATTTTAATTAATAAATATTGATATATAAAAAATAAATATAGTTTAAATAATTCTCATTAGGGGGTATTTTTAATTAATTAAAATCAAAAAAAAATAATGCATTTTAAAAGAGTTCCCATAAAAATGTGTTTCTATGTCTAAAAATAATATTATACGAGAATATGGTATAATTATTCATTAAATATAATTAATTAAATTATATATAATTAATGAATAATTATGTTTCCTTGAATGAAAATTGCAAGAGAAATAATTCATTTAAATTAATTAATTTTCAAAATGAAATGAAAATTTTACATAAAAAATTTATTTTTCACTATTCAATAAAAAATCTATATTTTTTAGAAAACCTAAATGTTGGCCATAGGTTAATTATTATATGATCATATAAAAAAAGAGTTTTTTTTATAAAATATAACTTTTTAAATGAAATTTATATAAATTAATATCATTTTTGTCGACTATATAATTTGATGAACAAATAAACATTATTTAAAAAAATATTGAATAATTTATAAGAATTTATACACATTTCTTCAGGAAATATATATATATATAGATATATATCATTATGTAGTTAATCCTTTGTATATATAAAAATTTAATTTAATATTTAAAATGATCATATTAAAATAATCAATTTTTTTGGGTTTAGAGTTATATATCATATACACTATTGAACATAGTCTTCTCTATTAGGAACACGAGGAATCAAATTCCACCCCCACAAATTAGTCCTTGCAATTTTAACTTGATCCCAGTAAGATATATTTTAACACATTAAAATATCATTATTGAAACCTAAGATCTTAAAAAGGGTTAATGAAGTTTCCACTTCAAAACAGAGAATTAGTAGTTTGTAGGTCATACCGTAAGTGTAATGGCCTAGATCTATGTGGTCAATTTCTTTGCTAAAATATGGTCTTTGAAGTGTTCTGGGAGGTTATGATGCCTTATCCCCAATACTTTTCCAAATTTACATTTCTGTGAACAATGTTTTCATAATGGTAGGTCTACAGTGTTTTGAAAACAGTAGGCCTATAGTGTTTTCAGAATAGTAGGTATGTAGTATTTCTAGAATAGTGAGACATCTAATGGTAGGTCTACAATTATTCCATAATGTTAGGTCAATAGTGTTACTATAATGGTGAGATATCTAACGGTTCCATGAATAGTGTTTCTAAAACTATTTCATTTCCTTTTTCAAATTTAGAGTTTTTTCCCAAACATTCTAGTTTCTCCCATTTAACGTTTTCATTGATGAAAAATGAATTAAATTCATTATTTTAAGAGATTTAAGGCTGATTCAAAGCCTATAACTTGTATATTAATTTTCCTAAGGATCATGAAACCTTTACTTTTTCAAACCGTGTGGTTTAATGCGATCCTCTTTTAATGGAAAATCCAATGTATCTTAAAATGAATCTCTATTTAATCTTTTAAAGGGATGAGACATTTTCCTACCATGTTTTTACTCTTTGTTACCATCTGTGAGACACTTGAACCATTCCTTACTTCCTGTAGGAGTCATGCATAGTGTTGTATCCTTGAATATTGTCTTCCCTAGATTTTCTTCATACTGCATGTGCACCCCCTGTATTGGTGAAACCAAGAAGTATTGATTAGTCATCGATATAAGGAATGATCTATCATCATTATTCTGGGTTCCTCTCTTTCCGTTTCACCTTTCATTGTTATTTAATGTTATCTTTGTTTTCTTAATATAGTTTTCTTGGGTGTTAGCTGGTGTGGTGGTGTCTCTTCATCCTTTGATGGATGCAGTCCTCCAAGATAGGTGATTTTGATTGGTTGTGTGGATCATTCTCATGTAAAGAACGTCAAGAACCTTTCGATGTAGGGGATTTGTGGTCTCTTTATTCCTTTACAGGAAACTATAGAGTTATCATTTTTATCACGCTGGATCGAAATGGAATTGAAAAAATATATATTTATACCAGATATATTAATTGGTATCGATCTTATGTTATTGCCTCTTGTTTTTCTAGATAGTCTGATATCTATGATTTCCTTTTTCAGCATGTCATTCTTGACAGAAATTTGTAAAGAATTAGAATTGGGATTAATTATAATTATTTTTCGAAGACAAAATAGGCATGTAAATATATTTTTTTATTGTAGTAAGCCTATTAAATAGAATTTATTGATGATCGAGAGCCATATTGATGGTCGTTGATATTGAATTAAAGGCATGTCAATTAACTGTTTTGTTAATTTATGGTAGTTTAATGTTTTGGTTTCTCACAGTTGGAACCTAAAATTAAGAAATTTTTTAATTCCATATGGATTAAAGAACTGGCGGGTTGATAAAAATATAATGATAGGTAGGGTCCTGAGTTCCCATCTTGTTTGTAAGGTCGAGTGCCTTGGTATTTGGAGCCATGAGTGCTCATAATGTTTGATGGTTGGATTCCTTATTTAAGGGCAAATATCCTATTTTATATGATCTTTTTTCTTACAACTTGTGTTTTGATTTGAGAATGGATGGATGTTGTGATATGTGGGGGTAAGGAGGCCCATTGGTTGGGAAAACAGTTGATGACTAGAGTGGAGAGATTCATTAGTTTATACATATGGGTGTCGGGGAGGACACTAGAGATGATGAAACAGGTTGGATATGAATGTTGTAATCTTGTTAAATCTTGTTTGTTTTTTTATCTACATTACTTTCCCCACTACACAACGTAGCCATTTTTTCTACCCTCCTTCAAAAAAGAGGTGAAGACACGTGGGGTGTTGCACTTGCTTTCCGTGGTTAGATTCTCAAAGGATGATAGGTATATGCTACAGACATAGGTGGAATAGAATTTTTGGGTAGTTCATATACTCACTATGTTGATCCCCCTTGTTTTTGGTAGGTTATAATGTTTACTAGAATTCCTGTAAATATTGGAATGTAATAATCCTATTAATAAATGATTGAATAATTGATGTAACTCATGGGGTTGAAGCTTGTTGGGATGCAATGATGAGGTTGAAATTTAAAGGAACTGTGGATCTTGGTTGGAATGATAATAAAATGTAACGTGGACATGATAATGATTATTTAATGTTTAATGAAATAATTAATGTAAAGTGAAAGTAATAAAAAAATAATGAAGTAATATAATAAATATCTCTAAATGGTTGTGTTCTTGTAGGATACCATTTCTTAGTTGTGGAAGTTAGGAGTTTGAGAAATGTTAGATGCTATTGAGTCTAAGACTAGGTTATGCCCATTGTATAGTTGTTAGCTATATAATATTCTATACTTTTTGCATTTATCTACGGTACTCCACCCCTTCAATTAGGGAAACTGAAACCCTAGGGATTTTGAGCCCTGGGGGTATTTTCCCCAACATTCCAGTGGGACGATGGATGAATGACTACCCCCTTTGGACCTCCTCTCTTCTCTTGGTAATTACTTGTGATGGTAATCACAATGGTTAGTTTTACCCATATATGTATGCAGAGGGATGTAATGGATTGTGGTTATTCACACACACATATTCTAGAAATAGTTTCCTTTTTACTACTATAGGTGAAACATGTATAGGATGTAATGTCTGGAGGATCCATACTCGGCATATGGGATTTGTTGGCTTGAGGTATAATTCTTGATTTATGATACACATTATGTGAGCTATGGTAGCTACCAAAAATACCTTGTTACTTTGGTAACATGAATGTAGTGGTTGTGTTTCATGAGGTGCATATTGTGGTGCTTCACCTAGGTGTTTGTAGGAAATTTTTTTTGGAGAGAGATGCAAAGGATGTTCGATATTGGGGAAAAGTGGAAAACCATTGGAGATGTTATAGTATAGTACCCTTTATATTAATTATTATATTATAGAATATTTTATTTGATACATGGTGATAGTATCCATACTGAGGATGGGAACATATTATACCTATTTAGGTGATGAGTTAGTTTAACATATTGTTCACTGTTCTGTAGAAATATTTATTTAATTTTTCATGAGAGGGTCTAGGGAAGATCATACTGAGTATACTGTAATACTCACCCAGTGAATATATAAAATGTTTTTAGGTAACTTTGAGTTGGTTGGAGATCAAGCAAGTTACTACTATCTTGGTATTGCTGGAGCTGTTCGAGCTTTGTGGTCACGACTGTTTTTACTCGCTTATGGTAATTGCAGTTTTCCGTTTTAGTTTTAGTAGTTTATTCAAGAAATTATATATTTTTTCTTGGGATATATTTAATATTTATGTTTGAGTTGGATTTAGTGGGTGTATCGATTATCTCTCTCATCTACATGTTCTCTCTTAGAGGTCAATGCCTTCCATTTGTGTGTTCACTCTACCCTCGGAGCAATTCGCCAACCCAGGTCCTACTAGAGGTGGGAATCTTGGGCCACTATCTCTGTTATCACTTTTCTATCCTAGTAGGGGTAAATGTTGTGGAGTGGGGGTCGTGAAAAAGTAGTATCCAATGTCCGGTTGAGGGATATGATGGATTTTGGTGTTAGGAACATGTGAGTTTCACGGGTTAGTAGGGAAACCATGTAAGTAAAATTTATAAATTTATGTAAACACTGGAGACCAGTTGATACATAGGCATTTAGGCCCCCCTATGATCTGATGCATGGACAATTAAGTTAATAGAGGCTACTAAATGAGGTGATACTGGTTGAAGGGTAAATACCTAGTAAAGTATCATTCATAATTCTTCATTGTGCCTTTATTTTCATGGTCAGATCTTTGGATAGGTTAACCTAAAATGAATAATTGAAAATTATTAATTAATTAATGTATAGTCATTTTTTCCACGTTTAAGAGATCGACCTGTTTTTTATTTTGTAGGTATGTCTCTAGGTTGACATCTTCATCAAGTTTGTGTGGAAGATCTATAACAGGATATACCATTAGGTCATCATTGGGTATAGGATGATAATAAATATACTTGGAGGAGGAAATTTTGACAGTTTGATCCCTATAGTCTATATAAGTATGATGGCTCTGATTTAGATGTAGTTATAGATGAATTTTTGAAGGATGTTGAGATAACCTTCTGTTCGATCTATGCTCAGAAGGACCACTGGGTGTCTTTGGTTGTTAGGATGTTGTGTGGGGCAGTGAGGCAGTGGTGGTTCTTGTTCCTAGGGGATTGTGAGGAGTTAGAGATCTCATCGGGGGACTTCTGATACATGTCAAGATTTGTGTTTATTTCTTCAACTGTGAAGGTGTTCAGTCAGAAGGAGCTTCTTACCCTTTGACAAGGAATCACCAATATGCGAGCATTTAGAATTACTTTTATGAACCTTATAAGATATGATTCTGACTTATTTGTAGTTGATGAGTCTAAGGAGAGGCATTTCTAGGAGGATTTTCATCCAGAGATCCAGCGTCAGGTCATCATGTTTATGCTGAAGCAATATATTGAGGTGCTGGTGAGGGTAGAGGTCGCCGATAAGACATTAGCCAGAACTAGATCACCATGAGAGGGGAGTCATCAGGATTCCTCAGGAAGATTAGATATGGTCCGAGGATCATAGTTTCTAGGGCAGAAGAGTTTCTGTTTTTCCAGGGGCAGGTCCCATCCCTCAGCATCTTGTTTCTCCGGGGGTGGTGTCTCTCAGGCCAATTACAAGGGATCATGTACTTTTTTTTTCTTGTTATGGACGAGGCCACCAACATCGATAGTGCTCTACCTTTCAGAGTAGCCATCATGCACCAGGTGTTCCGCTCCAGGTTCCACCATTGAGGCATTTCCAACTGAGGAAGAAATAATTGGTTGTACCAACTTTCAATCAACCAATAGCAGATGGGTCGGGCAGAGGAAAACCCCGTGACACTCCCCGTCCTCATAGAGCATAGTGTGTCCATGGCGATGTTCTTCATCACGGTCATAGGGGTTGGGGAGTAGGTCGTGGTCAGCTTCATTCATTATCATTTCCCGTTCCCGGTGAGAGAGACATCGTTCAAGGTGCCATTTTTTTTGTACTTGGGTGTATGACCTATTTTATTTAATAGCGACAAAGTCATTCATATCACATTCCATTTTCCATGCATTGAGACTCAATACTGAGAGGCTTATAGTTCCCTTGGAGTTGACTATGCCAGTTGGAGGTCAAGTTGTCTTACTGAAAGTACGTAGGGATTGTGAGCTAGTGATGGGGTAACTCATCTCTTGGGTAGATTTCCTATATTCACAGATACAACCGTATGATTTCATCCTCAGTATGGATTGGTTGTATTTGGTGCTAGATATCATGGATTTATTTAAGAGGTAGGTGGTGTTCTTCGATACTGATGGAGATCTAACAGTGTTTGTTAGCACGTGAGGTCCTTATAAGGGTCAAGGCCTATTTCATCTATACCATCCTTGATGGATAATCTGTTTCTAGGTTATATAGAGGATCAATAGTTGGCGTTTTATAGGGTCGTAGAAGAGTACCCTGATGTCTTTCCAGAAGAGGTTGTAACATTACCCCCTTAATGAGAGTTTGATCTTGGGATTGAGCTATAGAACTGAGGATATCCTATCTCAATGTATCTTTATAGGATGGACCCTTATGAGTTAAATGAGTTGTGTTTATAGATTGATACTCTATTACAGTGCGGTTTTTTTGGATGACTGTGTCTCCATGGGGAACAATATTTTTGTTTTCTAAGAAAGATGACGATAGTTTGCAGTTGTGTATTGATAATCATTTCTTAAAAAAGTGATAGTGAAGAATCACTATAATATTCTGCAGATTGATTATTTATTCGATAAACTAAATGGTGGATGTTGGTTCTATAATATGTACTTTCAGTCCAAATAACATTAGATGCATGTGAAGGATGAATATATTATGAAAACTACCTTCTATTTTCATCATGGGCATTAGGAGTTCGTTGCAATGACGTTATATATGATGAATTTCCCATATATGTTAATGGGAGTGATTAACTCTGTGTTCTGTGAGTTCCTGGATAAGTTCATAGAGGTTTTCATCAACGAAATCCCTATGTACTTTCCATATGTGGAGGAGCATGCAAAGCATCTGAACACCATTTGGGGAGTTCTTTATCAACAACTCCTTTTTAGGAAGTTGTCAAGGTGTGAGTTTTGGTCTTGTGATGTTTTTTTCACGGGTCATGTTGTATCCTAGAAGGGATTCGATGTGGATCCATCAAATATAAAATTAGTTTTTTCATGGGTTCCCCCTAAGATAGTGGTAGAGGATAAAAGTTTCCTTGGTCTGACATGATGCTACATGAGTTTCGTAACTGATTTCTCTTGGGTTGCGACTCCTATGAAATCATTGACCAAGATGGATCATGTGTTTTCTTTTACTGATAAGTGTTAGGATGCTTTTGTGTATCTGAAGAAGAATTTGTTAAGTGCTCCAATACATTTTCTTCTAGTAGAGGGAGTTCAGTTTGATGTTTTCTGTGATGCTTCACATCTGAGTTTAAGCTATGTTCTGAGGTAGTATAGAGCAGTTGTTTCTTATGGTTCTCTGAAATTGCATCCTCAAAAATGTAACTATGCCACCCATGATCTCGAGTTGATGGCCTTGGTGTTTTCTATGATGTTGGGGAGATGTTACCTCAGTGGATAGCGCTTTCTGGTTTTCACCGAGCATAATATCTTTAGGTATGTTTTCTCCAAGTGTGACATGAACTTTCATTAGCTTTGGTTGATGTAGTTATTACAGGAATATGACTTTGATATCTCGTATACACATGGAAAGGGGAATATTTTACCTGATGCACTGAGAAAGAAGTCACATAATGATTCAGTGCATAAATATGGAGATTCCTAGATGGTTATGGAAGAAATTTTAGCATTAGATCTTGATAGAGGATAATTTTGGGGTAGAGGTTGTCTTTTTCAGATGATGCTGCAATCATCTCGGGTGCATCAAGTGGAAGAGTTCCACATGGGGGATCTAGAGCTAGATATCTTGAGAGACCGAGTTGTTTATGACGAGTCCCCTGATGGTTGGTTTGAGGATGAACAACACCGAGTGGCGTATCAGTGAATTATTTTCCTTCCTTTGGTGATCCATGAGAGGATTAAGGCATCACAGGATCATTAGAAATTGTATGCCGATCAAAGGTGGAGAACTTTAGGGTTTGATGTTGGGGTCTATGTGTTTCTTAAGGTGACTCCCCATCATGGGCAGTGATGGTTTGGTCATGGGAGTAATATTTCTCTCTAGTTTATTGGGACTTTCAAGGTGTTGGCTCTTGTTAGAGTAGTGGAGTATCGAGTATAATTTCTACCAAATATGAGTTGGATACAAAATGTTTTTCAAGTGTAATAGGTATGTCATTATCTTCATTAAGACTCTCACATAATCGATTGGGGATAGATCGACATTAAAGATGATGGGACATTTGATGAAAAACCTCTAGACATATAGGACCTCATAGAGATGGTGTTGCGTGTGCATGTTATTCCCTTTGTTTGTATCTTGTGGAGGCAGGATGGTGTGGAGGAGAGTACCTGGGAATGTGAGTCCCAGATACGTGCTCAGTATCCCAAAGCTATCTGCTGTTTAGATCATTTCCAATAATGACGTTCGTTTTGTGGTTTTAGACCATTTCTTGTTATGTGAGGAGTTTCTTTTGTTGATTTTTGTGGATTTACCTCTTTTTAGAGGTATCCCCCATGAGATTTTTTAGAAGCTATTTCTAGTTTTTGTGTGGTTTTGTGTGTTACCTTTTGAAGTATTTCAGATCCTTTCATGGCGAGAGCCTTCATAAGTATCATGAAGAGTGGTTTCTCAGACCCCTTTATTTGATTCCTACCCTGGATGGTTTTGGATTATCAAGGATGAATTTTTTTGAGAGGTATCTAATGTAATATATTGGAACAATCTGTTCCATTACCATACTAAAATTTTATGTTTGAGGTGCTCTAGGTGGTCATGGTGACTCATCCTCAACAATTTTCCAAATTTCCAGTTTTGTGAATAGGTTTTCCAGAATTGTAGGTCTATAGTGTTTCCAGAATAGTGAGACATCGTATGTTAGGTTTATAGTGTTCCCAAAATGGTGAGACATCTAACGGTTCCATGAATAGTGTTTCCAAAAGAGATTCATTCCTTCTTTCAAATTTCCATATTTTTTCCAGAGCTCTCAGTTTCTCCCATTTACCATTTTCTTTGACGAAAAATGAATTAAAATCCATGTTTTAAGGGATTTAAGGCCGATTCAAAGCCCATAACTCTGATATTAATTTTTCTAAGGATCGAGATGCCTTTACTAGGTCAATACACATTATTTAATCCTATCCTATTTTAATGGAAAATCTATCATATCTTAAACCACAACTCAATTAAATATTCTAATGGGACGAGATATATTCCTCCCATGTTCTTCCTCCTTGTTCCCTGGTGTGATATGATCAAAACATTCCTTTATTCCTATAAGAGTCTGGTATAGTGTTCTAGCCTTGGATCATTTCTTTCCTAGAGTTTCTTCTTACTTCATGCAAACCCTCTATTTTGGTGTAACCAAGTAGTTTTGATAAGTCATCGATATAAGGTATAATCTAATATTATTGGTTTGGGTTCCTCTCTATATGTTTCCACTTTCAATGTTATGGAATTCTATATTCGTGTTACAAATGGAGTTTTATTGGGTGTTGGCTAGTGTGGTGGTGTCTCTACAACCTAGGGTGGTTGAAATCCTCTAGGAGAGGTGATTGTGATTGGTTGCATGGATAGTTCTCATGTAAAGAATATTAATAGTCTTTTGAGGTAAGGGATTATAGGCCTCTCTATTCTTTTTAATGCAACATTAGAGTTATCATGTTTTATCCCACTAGATCACATTGGAATTGAAATAATAAATATTTGAACAAGATAACTAAATTGGTATCTATTTTAAGTTATTTCCACTTGTTTTTCTCAAGAGTGTGATTTGTATGATTTTCTTTTTTAGAATGTTATTATTGATGAATATTGGTAAAGAATGTAAACTAGGATTAATTATAATTATTTTTCTAAGACAAAATAGGCATGTAAATGATTTTTTTTTTGTTTTAGTAAGCATTCTAAATAGAATTAATTGATGGGCTAGAGGCATATTTATTATTGTTTATATTTAATTAAAGGAATTTCAATTAACAATTTAGTTAATTTGTGATAGATTACAATTATGGTTTCCCATAGTTGGAACCTACAATTAATAAATATGTTAATTATAGATGGATTAAAGAAATGGGTGGTTGAAAATAGAAAATTTCTGGTATGTTTCTGAGATACCCTCTTGCATGAAAGGATGAGTGACTTGTTCTTTGGAGCCATTAGTGCCCATTATGTTTGAAGGATGGATGCCTTGTTTAAGGCCCAATAGCCCAATTGATATGATGTTTGTTTCCTATAGTGTGTGTTCTGATGTGAACCTAGATGGCTGTTGTGATATGTGGGGGAAGGGAGGACCATTGGTTGCGGTAGGAGTTGATGCCTTGAGTGGTGAGATGCATCAGTTTATGCACATGGGTATTAGGGAGGACACCAAAGAAGATGATACAGATTGGATATGAATGTTGGATTCTTGGTGAATATTGTAGGTTCATTAACTTATTTACTTTCCCCATTTCTCAATGAAGCTTATTTTTCTACCCTACTTCAAATAAATAGGCGATGATTCATGGGGTATTTCATATACTTTCCCTATTTAGATTATTAAGGGAGGATGGGTCTATGTTCCTACTATAGAGGGAAAATACTTGACCTAGAAAACCACGATGACATTTCATCAGCATCACAACATCACATAATAATTCATAAAATGTGTTGATGAGGGAGAAGTTGGTACATCAAAATTTTTACATAAAATGGTAAGTAATAGTGACATGTTAAGACATATCCAAAAATTAGTTTATAGAATAAAAATAAATAAGAAAAAAAGAATCTTTAATAAATTGGTGAAAGGAAATAACCCTTACTAAATTTAGGCATGCTGATGGGAAAACATAACGGTTACTAAGAGGACATAATAATAGTCCAATGGGACATTAATTATGTAGATCTTATATTTGAAATAAGTTGTTTGTATTAAAACCTACCATAAAAACCCAAATTTTATACTAGGATGTGTAACATAAAAGAGGGGTTTGAATAGAAATGTGAAGGGAGAAATCTCATAATAAATATCAGTATGGTAATATGTGTACATAAATGATAATGGGAGGGTTTAATGAGGATGGAAGGGGTCTATAATCATTTATAAATAATACTTAAATTAAGGGGGGCATGAAATTACATATCCAATCATTATAAATTTAAAACAAACGACATAAACTAAAGAAGATACATGAATAGAATAGAGGAGAGAGGTCCCTTACCTTAAGAGGGTCACTCGAAATGATTTGTATGAGCTTATTGAGAGTATAACGACACCATTAGAGGAATTTAGAGAGGATAGAGAAATGTAGATAAGTAACATAGGGATTTTTGTTTAAGATAAATGTGATTTTGTGTGGGTTTATATTGTAAAATAATTTGTATCTCATTATTCTTTCTCAGACATAGGTTTCAGACTCTATATAATAAAATATGAAAACCCACAAACCTCTCATTGTTTCTTCCAAATTATATTGGATTTAATTATTTATAATTTCCATCTTCCAAACATTATATAACAATGCCATTCTTATGCATAGGTGAGTCGCAATTTTAATGAAATAATTTTATAACCATAAAATTCATTAATGGTTTGGAGAACTCATAATGGATTTAAGAAATAAAAAAACATAAAATCAAATTATTTAAAATTAAATACAAATATTGTGTCTTTTATACCATTTATAGTATTTATTAAATCACTTTTTGGATATTATGTTTTCATAATGCACAATATATCTTTACCTTATTTAATTTTTACCTGAAAATTTGATTGTCTCAAAAAATTAGAAAACATCACTCTTTGATAATATTGATGTTATAATTACAAAAATATTTGTTATTTTAACTAAATATTTTTCTCAATATGTGATTTGTCACTTTTAGAAATAAAATTGTCATTTATTGATAAATACAGTGTTTTTTTGACAATAAGAGTTTTCCAACCCATATAAAAGTTACACTAAACTTCATAAAATTTACACGATCATTTATATTTTTTAAAAATTATATAAAAATAGTATTTCATTAAAATGTTATTTATCTAAAAAATCCTTAAAGTCATAAAATCGAATATCTTAATTAAAATAAAATATTACTTAAAAATACAATTTGTGTTTTATCATTTAATTTTTATCAAAATAATTACATAATCATTTTTAATATAAAAACAAAAAGGAATAAATATATTCATAATTTTAATGAAAATTAAATATAAATGTTCAAACTATTAATATTACATTTTTTCTAATCATTGTTATACTAATTGTACCCTTAATTATCCTAATTTTTGATGTGGTAATTAATGTTTACTAAAGTTACTATTCATTTTGTTCAAGAATTATGTTGACCTTATTGAAGAATATTAATTATTATGATTCCAAATATGGAATCCATTTTAAAAAAATGAATTACTAGAGTAAAAATAACTGAATTTAAAAAATAAAACCTACAAGTGTGGTAGAAAGTGATTTTCAGAAAAACACATTTAAAAAAATATTATTTTAGATTAATTCTATAACTAGTAATGTGTATTAATTTAATTTTAATTAATTAAAATAGATATAAAAAATATAAATTCAATTTATATCATTCCCATTAGGGTTTATTTTTAATTAAATTTAATCAAGAACCATAATTCATTTTAAAAGAGTTCTCATAAAAATGTGTTCTTAATTATAAAAATAATTTTATAAGAAAATATGTTATAAAGATTATTTAAAAGTAGTTACTTTATTTAAATATACACAAATAATTTTTTTCCCTTGAATACATATTAAATTAAAATTATGTCTTTTAAATTAATTACTTTTCTGAAGTAAATGAAAATTTTAAATAAAATTGGCATTTTCACTATTTAATGAGAAATCTATATTTTATGAATGAAACCCAAAATATTAATCCTAGGTTACTTTTGATATTATAATATAAAAATAGCGTTTTTTTATTAATTATCATTTTTAATATTTTCATGAAATGAATTATTTTTTAATGAAAATATATTTTGAAGAACAAAAAGGCATTTAAAAAAATTAATTGATTAATCTAAAAGAATTTATAAACATATTTATGATATATGTATATGTAACTAAGTATTTAATATTACTTATATCATCAAATTTAATGTAAAAGTGAAAACATTCATATTCAAATAATCAATATTTGTTTGTGTTTAGTGTTGTGTATCATATATGCTGGAAAACATAGTTTTGTCTTTTAAAAACATATCATGTTAAAAAATTGGTAGGAATACATGAATATATCATTAATAAAAACATTATAATAAAATTAATTTGTTTCTTGAGAGATGGATCATACGACTTCATCAATGGAAGCATAGTCGTAATCACTCCCAATAGACTATGAGATTGTAACAAGAAATTATTTCCACTTTGGTAACTTTAAATCATGATCCCCATAATAAAATAACATTAAATTAATATTAAAATATCACAAAAACAATGAAATTATTTATAAAAAAATTCAATGTAATTATATATACCTCACAGAAAAATATAGGTTCATAACATGACATGTGTCTCAAAAGAAGGAAATTTGAGACAAAACAACTTTAACAATTTGTTAACTATTTAAACATAAATCATTGAATGATAGATCATAAAATGGATATATAAATAACTATAAATTTAATTATATTTTTCATATAATAAATTTATTTTCAGTATATAAATCACAAATAAATAAATTAGTGGTGAACATGGAATGTATCTTACAAATAATTAAAAGTGATATGATAAAACCATAACCATAAATCATGAAATTCTTTATACGTGTTCAACACTCATTTATAAAAAATATATGTTTATATAACATATATCATAGAAATGTTTTATTATTTTTAATAACATATATTATTTTGTTATGATATTATTATACATGTTTGTTTAAAATTCCAGGTTAATGTTATATTTCAGAAAATATCATCTTTGTTTTTTGTATACGTTTTGACTTATTATTATTGAAAATATTACATAAATCATGATATAAACATATCTAAAATGTAAAAAATGATAAAAATTTCATAAAAATTCAGTATATAAATGTTTAAAAAAATTGTTGAAATATAGAAATATTAAATAGAATACATTATTCATGGAGACGTTAGGTCGTACATACGCATGAACATTGTTTCCATTTTATTATCATATGGCATGCATAAATGTAAATAAAATTTATGATTATATATATCGAATCATTAAACAAGACTTATTGTTTCATATATATCATATAATTTCACCAAACCCATCCTCAATACATTCCATGTAATATTTGAATGAATCACATTACATTGAAGATGTAGTAGTCGACACATCCACAATCAATGACATCTTATTAAAAAAAGATGAAAATCATGAAGTTGTCTTTAATATGATAATTCAAAAATCAAAATGAAATCATAAATATAATATATATAATATAAAAAAAATTCCCATAAAAATGAACAACCATGAGATGTGGTAATGCAAAACAAACAACATCATTTCATAGGGAAGTAGTTTGCAGTACCCTATAATGGGAAGATTGTTAACCATTAGATAGAATAGTGTGTAGGTGTATTACTAACCCTTAGATTAAAAAAATATATGTATATTAAGGAATAATGTTTTATCATATAATTATGGAATAAGAAAAATTGAGGTATTGGATAATGAAAATAAAACCAAAGATCTTATGGAAGGATGTTACCTCTTCTTTGAGTAACTCCTTTTAGATTGTACGAAAGGGGTTCCTTGGTTTTATTTATTCAAAATGTGTGGATTATAGGTTGATATTAGTGAATTTTTTAGATTATTTTTGTAGGTTTTTGATAATCTAATGTGGATTGAGATGTGTATGTATGTGAGGGTGTGAGTTTTCTTTTATAGTGGACGAGGAGTGACATTCTAGTAAATATAAAATGGTTAACACTATTAAGAGGTATTAATTACATAATTGGAGCTAAATAATGGTAACTTTAATATGAAATAAGGCAATGGGTCGAAATATTTCCATACTTTGGTTTTTTACACATTCTATATCATTATTACTCTTATGACTAATGTTTATCCATTAAGTAAACAAATTTTTACCTTAATCACTATAATTAATTTTAATTATTTTCACTATTATTTTTGTTCATAAAATAATTTGACCATAATATAAATTATTATTATTATTACTTTTAAATTAAATCCATTCTGAAAAATTTAAATTATAGATGTTATAGAATATAATTTATAATTAATCTCACATACGGAACGAAAATTCATGGTTTTAAGGTGAAAAGGTCCAAAGGTTTCATATCAAGTTTCATTGTCACCATAGTTTAAATGACCAATATTTTACTAAATTATTTATAATTTATATAATTATAATTCAAATCCAAATAAAAAAATAATTTGTATATATAACTAAATTATATGACATGGCTGTTTTGAATTAAAATTCATTGTGTTTAATATTCATATATAAATGAAACTTCTAATAAAAATACCATAAATTCATCCAAAGTAATTTTCTATATTCCAATTCCAAAAAATAAGTTTATTTATTCGAATACAAATTAAAAAATTGTTAAAAATTAATTTTAATATGGGTTCTCCATTAAAAGTCTGTAAAAATTCTCTTTTATAAAAATGCATCTTTTTATTCACAAAATTGGATTTGATCTTGTCTTATACCTATAAAATTAGATGGATGTGTATTAAAAATATTAATTGAATATATAATATTTAAATTTTATTGAAATAATTATTCAAAAGTGTTTTATTTAATTTATTGTGAGGAAATTATGTTTTTTAATAGAAAAATAGTGTTATTATAAAATTAATTTCTTTATTTTAAAATAGTAATTTCATTCACTTATACTAATTGATAACCAATGTATTCATTTTATATAAATTTTCAAACAATATTTTCAATATTTTTTTATTATTATTCATAACATAGATTCCAATGACTAGGTGGTGGATATAAAAATATTTTAATAATATAATTATTAGTATATTTTAGTTCAGTAAAACTCTGCATTGCATGTTACATATGATATTAAAGGAACATGTTGTTGCGTACAACACAAGCCAAACATAGTGTTTTATGTCCTTAAAGTTAACCTAATTTTTGGGTTTAGTACATGATTGAATTGGGTTTTCATAAAATTCATGCCAATGTTACTGTTTTTATATAAAAAAATCTATATTTAGTAATGTGGGAAATAAAAAATCTGAAAAAAAAGATTTCACAAAATCACAAGGTGGTAAATTATACCCCCTTAAAATTAATTTATCAATAATAAATTCTTATAGGTTATCCATGATTTTACACTTTAATATTCCATTCGTAAAATACCACATAGTAATAATGAATACTAAAAAATTCTTTAAATATGGAATGTTGGAACCGTAACGGTTACACAAAGTAACTAACAACAATGTTTCTATGTTTGATAGCATAGGTCAGGAGTAAAGATTAGAAATAGAGGAAAATAATAAATACTTATAGACATTGATATAGAAAATTGATCATCAGATAGTGAATTATTAATAGAATGTTATAGTCTGAAAAACCGTATATCTATGATGATTTATAAGACCATTAATTCCTAAAAAAGGAAGGTATTATGATAAATATTTTCCAATATACTATTCCTAGAGTTGTTGAATTATTTTACGATATAAGAACATAAGGAAATATACTTTCATGATTTAAATTTATTTTTATATGAAAAATCTCAGACCCAGATTGTTCCTTTCTTGATTTCGACTTTATCACTTATTTCGAGGGATAAAGGTGATTTATTTAATTATTGAAGCACTAGGAGATCATGATATCTATATATATAATGTAATTCATTAAATCTGACCAAATGAAGAAAAAAATGATAATAACCTGTTATATGATAAGAATAAATACTAATTTATTGAATTATTACATTAATATCTAAAGACACATCTAAAAGTTTACGTAATACATTTCATAAATTGTCAACCATGAAAAACATACAAAAAATAATCTACCATTCACTTCACAAATAATCTCTTATCTTATACAGAAAAAATTTTAATTGGAAAAAATATCTCTATCCATATTCCAAAATAATATAAAATGTGATTTTATTTTTTATAATGCATGTAGGATGAGAAAATCACATGAAATTTCACCAAATGATGAAAAATAATATTTTCGTTGGGCTTATTCATAAGAAATGCAACATGAACATCCCAATGAGAGAATTATTAACGTTCCATAGTTATCATTTTTATCTTTATACTTTATTATTAAATAATATTTCCCTTCCCCTATTTTTATTAGAGGTTGTTGAGGATTATCATCCACATTCTCCATTGGATTAGGGAACTGATTTTCATAATTCCGAAACTCACAAAATTGAAACAATGGATTATAGGAGGAAATTCTTTCCATCTTTCTATCTATTCGAAAACTTTTCTAAATTCAACCCATTACATTAGAAATAATTTTCCCAATGACCTTCCCCTTCACACATAACAAATATAGAATTCCATTTAATTCAATTTCCTCAAGGATTATTCCCTCACTATGAGCAATATAGAGAAAAAAAGATCATTTTCTCTCCCTAATCTATATATTTTACATTCCACTATATCTTCCTTTTCATGTCAACGAAATGTTATTGATACAAAAATATAACCTCCATTTCCACATTTATAGTGAATTAAAAATCTTATTCATCGCTTCCAAAGTCTATAATATCAAAGGTCTTTGGAAGAATTGTTTTTTGGCCACCAATGAATAAATTATTTTTTGATTCATGTTGGATGATAATACTCCAATTCTCCTCAAAATCCTCATGAACTTTTCTTCACATGAACCAACAGATTCATGATCCTTCTATATAATCTCTAGGAATTCCTTTTCAGTCTCCATACAAAGAATACGTGGAATTTAATTATTGAAAAATAAGTTCATGAACTCATCCCAATCTATGGATTCAATTTATACTTGTTAGCTCATATTATTAATAAGATTCTACCAATTATCTGCATCACCTTCCAGATGGTCTACATCAAGAGTTAATTTTCTTCGATTTGAATTTTTTAGAATGGAAAATATCATTTCATTTGTACTGATACATTTTTTAGAAACTAATGGGTTAACATATTCAAAGATAGAAAGTGGGTGTTTCCTCATAAAGGACTCAATATATCATTATTCCCTACTTTGATCATTTGGTCATTCCCCATGATTTTTAGATTTAGATATTTTTTGATCATAAAAACAAGAATATTTTTCCATATCTCATTACATTTTTCTGCTTTAAAGTACATTCATTGCATTGTCCATTTTATTAACCATTAACATGGTTCCTTCAAGTAAAATAGATTGAAAAAAACCATAAATAATTATATAGGTAAAAATCATCATAATTTGGAACCACATAATCTTGAAAAACTTCTTATATTATGTCTAACTCATAACACCTTCTTTATTAATCCATGACACATCAAATCTATCCAAGGTTATTAATAGTCGTCATCTATTTAAATCCTTCATGATGGATTGTAATGATTTTGTGAATTCCCAAAGCATTTTCTAGATAGTGAGAAACCAGGAATGCAACATGTCCCATTGTAGTGCACCATCTCCGGATCTAGTCTAGCTCAATAAAAAAATTTCATTAATGTTAACCCTATGTACATATTTCCCAGATCCAGATCCAATTATAGTATCCATATATTGATATTTTTTTAAGAAACCACTCATTATATTCACTATCAAATTTCCATGAAAATTTTATATAATTTGACTTATATATATTCTAATACTTAGATACTTACCTAGAGATACACTAAGAAATATCTATATGGATCTCAATAATTTTCTCTCATGTTTTTTTTAATGGCTAACTAAATCTTTCCTTTGGTACACACTATAGAGATCCAGGATTATTATAAATGGATATTAAATTATTTTATGAATTTTCATCACATTACAATGGTACATACTTGAGGACTACAATATACTAGTGTATTTGGTAACATGGAACACACTCTTCTAAATCGGTAAATGATTTTCAATGTTTCCAACAACATTCTTCCTCTTTAGTAATTTTTTTTAAAAAATGTCTTCATAACCTGAGGAAAGGAAACATATGATAGGGGTAGGATCAGATGCCCAGTAAGGGTAAATAATCTATATTTATAAGAATAACATGGGCATAATGGTATAAGAACATGAAATTAACATTATAAGATCATAACCTACATATCAAAGATCCTAATAAAAAGTATTGGAATAAATATTTCATATTCATAGGACATTAACCATAAGGAAATAAAGTGAATAATCCATGAGATCATAAAATAAGCATGAGACATGTGAATTAAGAAGACACATAAACATATAAAATTATTCCTATATATTTCATGTATTACATAATTAGCAATAATAGTGGAATGGATTCTGTCCCTAAACATTCTTATTAGTCAAGGCTCACTCCTAAGACCATCTAAGTCGACAATTTCCTTTACTGAACTTTGTTCACTACCCGTTCATATATCACCTCCATGTTTTTATGAACCATTATGTTTGAATAAATTAATTTCATTTGATGACTTGTGATTCCTGATACATTAATTCTATAATTCTTAATACACTACACCAATATAATATTATGCTACATACAATAGTGAATTGGATTTCATTACATGGAACACTGTGTTTTTATGAAAGAAGGTTTTATAATTACAATAGTTATAAGCTAACCAATAAAATTAGTAGCATGAATAATAATTACTACTTTTTAAATGATATTCATAATTTTTTATATAAATAAAACATATTGATAGTAAAAAATATTATTTTTTGTAAAGTATTAAAATGATTGAATATACTATTTTCACAAGTAAACTATAATTTAGATACTTTTGTGAAAAATAATAAATATAATTATATACACTATTATAAAATTAATTTAATAAAATAAATTTTATTTTTTAATTAATAATTTCACAATTATATTTGGGTAAATTTTTTTGGATATTCCCGAGAAATAACTTTTTTGGATGAATTGTGAGGAATATGAAATTTTTATTCAAAAATACATTTTGATATAATTTTTTTGTATTGATAAATTATATTATAATTTGTTTTAATATTTTAATTAGATCAATTATATATTATTTAATCCAATTTATTTCATTTAAACCATTTTTACGTTGAAATTATATATAAAATCATTTCAAAATTTTAGACATTTTTGGTTAAAAAACTAGTTGACACAATATGTATGAAGGATTAATTTTAAATTCACTTCTGCCACTTTTTTATTTTTAATTTGAAAAAAATGGATTTCATATTTTGAATAATAATAATTTATAATTTATAATATGTTCAACGTAGTTTTTACTAATATTATTAGTGGAAATAATTGAAATATATTGCATTGATTAAGGTAAAAATGATATTAATCAATGACCAAACTAAGAATGTACGTTTTAAAAAATAACCATAAAATTTTCAAAAATAATTATATGCACATGTTTCTTCCATTACCCTAATTATGATCTATAATGATCCATTTTTAACCCTTAGTGGACATGTAAAATGTGGGGGCAGTCAAATCATTTCAAGAATGCCAATTTTTCCCTTTTTCCCTCTTATAAAATAACTCATGTACTCTACTATCTTTACACATAGAAATCCCATTTTAATCCCCAAAAAAAATTCCAAAATAACCTCCCAGCATACTACCCTTCATCATTGGAGCCTCAATTTTCTAAGAAATACATCCAAGGAAGCCCTTTGATGGAAACCATGGGGAGTTACCCAAAGATGAGGCAACATCATTCCTCAAACTCATTGGTTTCATTTTAATTATACACCCCCTAAAATCTTCATATTAAATGAAAATATAATAACATTAGTATCATAAATATACTAATATACTGGTATTATAAGGGTTATACAGAAAAATTTGCACACTTTTATCTAATTGGTAACGAAATTACCATTCTTATATATAGTGAACTACCACCTCATCAAACAATGTAGTTCGTTTTTCTTTTACCACCTATCATGGGTGGAAATTAAAATGGAAAATATATTTTTATATGATATATGTGATATTTATGATTTATTTCTACTTACGGAATTTATTATATGAAACAAAACTCCATTAAATTTATTTTGTGTAAATATGTTCACATCGTTTGTAGATATGTGGATTACAACCCCCTCTAAGTGAGGTCATACATTCACACTCTACATGGAATATATTAAGGATGGGTTTTGAAACTGTATATGATATATATTAAATAATAATAATTATTTAATTATTCTATATAAATATATCTTTCATTTATGTTCATTCTTTCAAAATGGATATTAAACCAAAAAAACATTCTTACATTCATACGGCCTACCATATCAAGGAACAATGTATTCTATTTCATATTTATATTGTTTATATATTATTAGAAATATTTATCTACTAAATATATATGATATTTATATCATGTTTTAAAATCTTTAAATAAATAAATATTAATCCAAGTAAGATTATCAAGAATAAAAATTCAAGTCATATATGAAAAACAACACAGATATTATATGAAACATAACATTAATATAGAATTATTAATAAATGGGTAATATAAATATGTAATGAAATCATATATGGTACTATATAAAAGAATATATTTATTAAATAGATTTAAAATAATATTATATTTATTATACATGAGGTTTTTATGAGTTTGATGTGAATCATGACATAAGGTATGTGATTTCATATCTCAATTTTATTTCTGTGATACTTATGCCTTATTCACCACCAACTAATTATGTGTTGTCTATATACCTCCCATGAATGTATTGTATTTTCATTATTTATTAATCTATGGGTTTTCACATATATGTTTTATTATCTCTATGTCATGGGGTTTTATAGATCAGAAGTTAACAAATCATTAAAGTAGTTTTCTCTAAATTTTCTTTCATCGGGACATATGTTTTGTTATACACCTATATTATTTTGGGTTATATATGTATTTAAAATAACATTATTATATCATGAATACCCTTATTTTAATTATATTTTAATATTCTTATAATTCCATTACCTTATATGGGATGTATGATTCAATGTTACCATTTGGTTAGAGTTTGTTGAACCAATCTCATAACTCATTGGGATTGATATGATTATGCTTTAATTGATGAAATTTTTTGATCAATCTCTTAAGAAAAAATATGAAATATATTCCCCTCTATCAATACATTATTTAATCATTTTTTTACCATTTTCAACTCTTTGGTACTTAAGATAATTAAGAAAATCATTTTAAGATAATATTACCGATTTTATCTTTTCATTCATAAATCTATTTTATTCATAAGAAAAAGATTTCAAAAATGAGTTCAAAAATATGTTTAAAAAAACCATTTAATATAATTTTCAAGAATTTTTTTTAAATTATTTTATGTTTTTCAAAGCATAAAATATATTTTTTTCTTATTTATTTTCAATGAAAAATGTTTTCAGAATTCTTTTTGAGAATATTTTTTCAAGAAGAATAGATATTTGAAAGAAATTTTTTTAAAGGACCTTTCCAAATTATTTTCCATATATGATGCCATCCTATAGTATTTATCAAGGATTTATGGGTAAATTAACCAATAGTTATATTTATATTATTTCTATGACTGGGTCGTATTTTTATGGAAATATGTTTATAAAACCCATTTCTCTTTAATGGGTTATATAATTACGAAACCCACTTCTTTTTATGGGGTACGATTGGATGAAATTATTATGACACCTATCTATTTTTTCACATGTTATGTAATTATTACGTGTTTATGAAAACCTTTTAATTTAATTGGTTATTATATGATTGTATATGATCTTTTGGAATATTTATGTATGATTTCATTATAAGATTGGTTCGACCTATATGTCCCTTCAATTCACTGGGTAAAGATTTATATCTCATGAGATAATGTGTGGATTCTAGTTGATGCGGTTATTCCACTATACATGATGGTGAAAATCAATCAACTAAGGTAATATGGGGAAACCCCATCCATTATGGGAATATGGTGAAATCAAATCCACTATGGGAAGATAGGGAAACAAGATCCTTTATAATAAAAAGACTATGAATGGGGATAGTGGTGTGTCCTTCCTAATATGTGTATCCCCTAGTAATTTCTCTTATATGTTTTTGGGAATAGTCTATAACTTATATGAAGGTATTAGATGTTCATGTGACTGCTACAAATCCATGTCTTGTTACTATTTTATGCTTTAAGGGATTATTTTCTTTATTCTCAGATGATTTATGTATCCTAAGCATCCAATATTTATGCCACGATTCATGTTTATAATCATTTATATGAGGGGAATGATAATATAATTATATGATCACATTTAGAAACTATTATAATCATTTTAGGTTAAAATATATCAATTTATTACCATTACTTGGCATTTGAGCTCACCACTTTTCAAATGAGGGGTTTCCTTGAAATACATTAATATCTGGATACTACAAGTGGTTGTGGCTCCGGCAGAAATTAACATAGGGTTAACAACCTGAAAAACATCTTATTGAGTTAGTATCAATGTATAACTAGTGAAGGAACATGGTCCTTACTACAAACTTGGGTTGACACTCCCATAGGGAAATTCTTTAGAAATTCAAAAGTTATTAAAACCCATCATAAAAGATTTAAATATGATTTAGCTATGAATTACCTAGGATAACACAAAAGTATCATATATTAAATAAAATTTCATAATTTAAACATCATATGAGTTATTTTTTAGGATTATATATTTACTCACTATGATAATTTTTTATTTATATATTATTTTTGGTTTTAGTATTTGGTTGGATTCCTAAGCAACCATTTTATGTGTGACTATATTTTAAAATGTAATGATTTAACTTTTGAAAAATTGAATACAATGGGAGATGGAATGAAAAATATTATTAATATGCTCACTTATCTTTTTGAAGCCATGGACCATAATAGACTTCAAAATGAGAAAAAGAGGGTTCAAAAAACTATTGTGTCCATAATGACATAACAAAAACCTTCTTTCAGTGGTTATTTTGATCCACTTGTTATCAAATACTGGATCGGTAAAACTAAATATACTTTTTCCATCCTCTAGTGTTTGGAACATTGAATGATATACTGGCTATCTATCATTTATAAGGTGAAGCAGAACATTATTGGTCTCTAATAAAGAATATTATGGAGTAAGATAAAATTGAATCAATGGATTGAGATGAGTTCATGAACTTATTCTTCAATATTTTCTTTCCTAATATAATTAATTTTTTGATGAAAATATTGTTCCTTGATTTTAGGAAAAATAATGAGGAATCATTTGGTACCTATGAAGCTATTTAACAAGAATTTTATGGTTTGATTCTAGAATTATCATCCAACCATAATGTAAGGTTGATAGGTTAATCAGTGAATTAAATCGAAATCTACGAATGGTGTTGACCATAAGATACTTTGGTAAGTATGAATAGATTGTGTGTTGTGTAGTCAATGTTGAACTAAAGGTTGAAGATATGTATCAACCTCATGGTTTTAAAAATAAGAGGATGGCTGAGTTCAATATAAAAAAACAAAACAATGGATATAAGAAGATGAAAATTGATTTATTCTATATGTGTGGAAGGAATCATGGAGGGAATTTCCTTATGGAGTTTTATAATAGATTAATGTACATAAGGGGGGATATCAGGAAATAGATTTTTGGACTATTGTGAAGAAGTTATCTAGTGATGGAAATAAATGAAAATCATCACAAAATGAACCTCCAACACTTCAGTGATTCATGTGTATAGGTAATGGGAATTATACTAACCCATGCACAAACCTGAGGGTCAGGAATAATGATTGGAATTTTCAACCCTCTTAATCCGAGGGATAATGGGAAATCTCATACAATCAATATTTATTGATGAGGTGTGTGATAACCAAGTAGTGGAAGGTACACATACCTGTTAATCCAGATATTATAATGTTGTATATGATTTTGGATCTACACAAAATTATTTAACTAAATAATTTTATAAGGGTACTATTATTTCATCCAAACTATTGGATGCACAATTAGCAGTGGAAACACCTAATGGTATGATGATTTCATATAAAGTCTATGATTCCCCTCGAGTTGATGTTTTGAGACTTTTATTCCTGAATAAATGTCATTCTCACTTTGGTTTAATCTGATTTCATCTTAGGCATTAGTTTATATTTCTGTGCATAAATCCCACATGAATTTTTTGGGAAGAGATGTTATGTTTGATACTATAAATAAACATATAATCATCTATCAATTTGGTGAAAGGTTTGAACTCCATATGGAGATTACATCAAATGTGTTGGTCTTAATTCCCATTCATAATGTATTTTTTTCTCAAATGGTTGGGTAGAAAACTTACATCGATGATATACCTATCATTTGGGAGTTTGTGGATGTCTCTCAAGAAGAGTTTTACAGACTTACACTAAAACGTGTTGTTGAGTTCATGATTGAACTCATACGTAGTTCCACACCAATTTCAAAGACTCATTATATAATTTCCAAAATTGAGTTGCATTAAATGAAGAATAAACTCCATGAATAACTTGATAAGGGATTCATTTATCCATGTGTATTACCATAGGGTGGAACTATTTTATTTTGAAAAATAAATACAGATCAATTCGACAATGAATTGATTTTCGGGAGTTGAACAAGGTCACGATCATGAAAATTTATCATCTTCCTCATATTGATGAATTGATTGATCAACTTCACATAGATTTGTACTTTTACAAGATTTACATTCGTTCAAGATATCATCAATTGGGGTCAAGAAAAAGGATATACCCAAGACGTCATTTGGTACAATGTATGTACACTATGAATATATAATAATGAATATTTCTCCTAACAATGCCCATTTTATTTTAATATATTTCATGAATAGTGTCTTCAATGTTTACATTGATCATTTTTAGGTAGAATTTTAAGATGATATTATACATTATTCAAACATGGAGGAACAGAATGAATAAATCTCTAGAATTATACTAAAACCCTAAAGAATTATAAGCTATATGAAAAACATACCACATGTAAATTTTTGCTACAAAATGATTCATTTTTGGGTCATATAATACCAAGAGATGGTATAGAAGTATATCCATCAATGATGGAGAATATTGAATGCTATATTAAACCTACCATGAGGAATGAGATCCATTATTTTCATGATTTATCAAGATATAATAAAATATTATTGGGTAATTTATAATGACTATCTATTCCTATAAAAAAGTTAACATGGAAGGGTGCTACATTCCTCTTGATAGTTAATTGTGAAGAGAATTTAAAGGATCCAAAGAGAAGGTTGGTTAGTGAAAATGTTATAACATTACCCTATAGTGGAGAAGGGTTTGTAATCTATTTTAATGCATCCCTCAGGGGGTTGAGATGTGTTCTTATGAAAAATAAAACGGTTATCACTTATGTCTCCCAAAATTTTAGGATTCATGAGAAATATTATCCAAGTAATTAGTTGGAGGTAGAAGCAGTAATTTTTGAATTTAAGATATAAATTAATTATCCTTATAGAGAAATGTGTGATATGTATACTAATCATAAAATTCTAAAATATATATTCACACATAAAGAGTTGAACATGCACCAAAGAAGATGGTTGTAGCTGATAAAGTATTACAGATTCACAATAAATTACCTCCCTAGGAAAGATAATAAGGTGGCCAATGCATTGATTCAGAAGGATCATGCTAGATTATCCATGATGAAAATAAAAATCTCTAAAATTGATATATGTTCAAAGTATTTATCTATAAAATATTAAGGGAGAGTAGAAATATAATATTTTTCAATTGAATGTTCTACCTTCTATCCAAGTGATGATTAAAGAGTCATATATGTAAGATGTAGAGCTGAAAAATATGGATAGAAATATTCCTGATTTTAACCTTGATGAGGATGGAATGATAATGTTTAGTATCAGTTTACTTGATTCTTCATTACCAAATTTGACGAAGGATTTATTAAAGGATGATCATGACTCATTATTCAATTTTCATCCTGGAAGTAGAAAGTTGTATAATGATTTGAAAGAAAAACTCTATTGTGATGGAATAAATAGATATATCGTAGAGTTTGTATCTTGATTCATGTAATTATAGAATGTTATGTGTGAAAGAAAAAATTCTTACTGGATGTTGCATCCATTACCCATACCACAATGGAAATTAGTGAACATCACTATGAGTTATTTTCATTAGACTCCCCAAAACATCTAAAGGGGTTAATTTTATATGGGTGGTAGTTTATCACCTTACTTTGTTATCACACATCATCACTATCTGGTAATATTTCTCTCTTGATCATATTTATAGGATATACAATAATGGAGTTGTAAGGTTTCATGAAGTACCACATTCCATTGTATTTGTTATGGATATGATGTTTAACTAAATGTTATGAAGAATTTTATAGTAAGGACTAGATACAGAATTGAGATTCAACAATTCTTATCATCTTCAAATGGATGGTAATTCTGAATGAACAATTTAAAACCAAGAGGATTTATTGATATATTTTTTGTTGGAATTAAATGGTGGTTGGCATAAAAACATTCCTCTAGTTGAGTTGACTTATAATAATATATTTCTCTCAAGAATTTAGATGCATCCTTATGAATACTTATAAGGGAATAAGTATAGATCATCATCATGTTACGATGAATTTGGAGAAATAATGCTATTATGACCTAAGATAGGTGATGAATCAGTAGATAATGTTGGAACAATTCAGCAACACATCAAGGAAACTCAATGTTGGTAGAGGAGTTATAATGATAATAGTTGATGTGATCTATAATGTGAAGTTAGAGAGAATCATTTTCTAAAAAACTATCTCAGGAGGAAGGTTATAAAAATCATAAAGAATGTGAAACTAAACCCTATGTATATTGCTCCCTTTGATATTATTTTTCATATCGGGATTTATCCTATCACTTGTAAATTCTTCCAATTATCTCCCAATTCCTGATGCATGTAACATCCTAGATCTGGATTCCACTGAAAGGTTACACATACCCAGTCTTCCATATGGCCTCACGTTAATTTCTCCAAACTCTAGAGGCTACCGACTAGCAGCAAGGGCCTAGGTGTTATAATAGGGAAACTATGCACTCAATGGTAGATTATAACACAATGGAATAAGATAAAAAATCAATAGTGGAAGTAGTAATAGCTAGATGTCATTAAATAAAAGTAAACAGTGGAATACTGGTATTATAATAGCTAGATGTCATAAAATAAAAAAATATGATATTGAATGTTACATGTTCTAGGAAACAACAAAAACAGGTTAAAGAGTAGTAACACAATATATAAGTACCATAATTACAAAAAAGAAATAATAAACCCAAATGTATCAGAATGCTCATCTTGGTCCCATGCTCTTCTGCTCGTAAGAAGCATATCAGGTACTTGTAGAAGTTAATGTTACATTATCAATAGTTATAACAAGATAATCTTTTTGGGCCCACAAAATGACACAAATAAAGTGGGAGACTAAATATCAGTAGGCAACCACCCATGATCTATGCCTATTTTCACTTAAATATATATAATAGTTAGTGTACAATAGGGAATGCAGCAAGCTAGGAAGTGCTCAAATGTAAATAATTCAACCATCACTAGTTTCCATTTACAATCATTTATTTTTCTTTGACTCTACAATTACATTAAATTATATAAGTCTTGAGATCTATCATAACCCTGAATATCAATATTTGATGTAAACACAAATGATACCTCATAAGGTTATCTAAAAAAGCAGCAGTGAAGACTGAATCTAAGATTATGCTTTGCATTAGAAGACATATAATAAGTCATTTCATTTCAATATTCAAATTATATTCTAAGATCATCCACAACATATGTGGTTCTCTCACATCATAAACATGAAAACATATTGAATCCATCCATGGAATTCCATTCTGAATCCATGGTTCACCCAATGTATAAGTAAATTTCACTCGTGAAATGTAATCATTTCCAATAGTGCCCGACCATGGAATCCCTGAATAGATACATGGATCGATCGGACATTAGGTGTATCCTAAATTAGTCTAACCACTACATTTGTGGATCAATCATGGATTAACATTATACCATCATTGAGTCCATCCATGATAATCTAATCTGAATCCATGGTTCACCAAAGGTATAAGGTATAATAGTCATATGAACTCGGACACAACTTTAATATTGATATCATGGATCTCCAACTACTTTTTACCGCTTTTTCCATTCATACGAGAATAAAAACATGTAAATTAAACTATTACATCGATTTAAAATTAATCAACTCACATGGCCACATTTAATTTATTAAGAAATACATGATAATTAATCTATAGCATGGGTTAAGAAAATCACATGGAAGAAATTTATATAATAGGGATATTATGTAATCTAAACCATTATAAGGCCTTAACATTACCTAAATCATGTGGGAAGGTTCATAATTAGATTAAAAAATTCTAGAGAATTCTTAAGAAAACATAGTCATAATTTGGGGAAAATGTGAAAATCACTAATACCAAACACTTAATCATTTAAATCACAATTTAACACAGTTGAAATTCAATTTAATAATCAAATAAATTTTTAAGAACCCAATAATGGAAATCAATTGATTGCCTCATATTCAACTAGGAACAAACATCCATAAATTTTCATCCAAGGGAAACACACAAATGGGGTGTCCCTAATTCAAGTTAAAGAATGCAATTCATGAATATGAACATATATATATTTTCTAAAACATACATAGAAAATAATATGGTCAAAAAAATATCAAGGGGACACCCAAAAATTGGTGTGAGGCTGTTCAAAACATATAATAAACATGTTAATTAACAAAAGGAATGATACCACAAACCTCATACTCGTATGGCTCTCTTAGTCCATCGTCAGCCTCTAATTTGAACTAGAACAGAGTATATCTAGAAAATGAGAATAAAATTACAAGGCTAGAAAACTAAGTCAAGATATTAAATCACAAATAACAACTGAAGAGGAGTCAACAAATCACTGAGGGGATTCCAACAAACTCGACGGTGTTCAAATCAGAATTCTGATGGAGAAATGGAAAAAAATGACCCTTTAGTGCTGCTGCTAAAAAATCCCAATTGGTGAGATTCTGTCTATTTTTATTGAAAATGAGGATATTGACCATTTAAAAAAATATGACAGTAAGGTATGTGAAATGTTGGATATGTACTTGACATGTACCTGTCTTGTAGCCAGCATTCATCATTTTTCTCCATCTTTTATCCATAACAACCCAACTGGCCCACTGCCCGACTTAGGGTCTAAGACAAAAAGAAATGTAAATAAAATTTAACCCGATAGAAAATATCAATACCTCATAAAAGACACAATATCATTCTATCATCCCCCATAAAAAAACTATCCCATCAATTTTCCCCTCGATGGTGGACAAGATTTGGATGAAAACAACTATAGCCACTGAGCACGTATATCAGTATCACACTCACAAGTCTCATCTTGTGAATGGTTGTGATTCCATAGAACCTATACTAGAGGAAATGAACAGATTAGGATTACCATAATTATATGATCCACAATTCATATAATATGCTCTTCAAAGGACGCATCTACATTTAACTCAACCTCTTTGGGTAAAAAATCACAAGACAAGTCTGAAAAGTAACATCACAACTGAGAAACGTAGAAGAAGTCATGCATAGATGGTACATCTGAGGTAACTAAAATGGATAGGCAAGATTCCTGACTCTCTCCATAATAGTGAATGGCCTGATGTAACTCGGTGAAAGCTTACCCTGTATACGGATCATTTTGTGTCCCAACCTTGGTAAAACACATAGGGAAACTCAATACCTAACCTCTAACCCCCAAGTTCATATTCAGTGATTAGTTTATGATTTATGACGTGAATTAATAGTATTCATATGCTTCCGAATCACCTAAACCACTTCATTGTTCTCCTGGACAAGACAAGGTCCTAGCATAGCTGCCTCTCCTACCTCCAGCCATCATAGGGGTGGTCATCAAGTCCCACAATTCAATTCCACATATTGGACTATATGAATAGTATCCTGAATGCCATTGTTATAGGAGAACTCAACTAGGGGTATGTTTCTCTCAAAAGAACCCCAAAATCCAGGATTCATGTATGTAGCATGTCCTTTAGAACCTGAATTGTGCACTCTAATTAGCTATTTGTCTATGGTGGTAAGCTATGATCAGAAGAACCTTTGTACCCAAAACCCTCTATATCAAATTCTAGAAATGATAAGTAAAATAGTAGTTCCTATATAAACAACATATTATTGAACCCCATGCATCCGTACAATCTCATAGATGTACAACCTCGGAAGATCATGAAAACTAAAGTATTCCTTAATCGATAAGAAAAGTGAAATGTTCATGAGGCTTTCAACAACATCCTAAATGACATCATTACCAAAAAACCTCGACTATCAAAAAACCCCAAAATTCACACCACTGAGCATTCTAGAGTTTCTACAACCATGATTTCCATTAAATGGGAGAACCCATACATAACTAAGGTCATATCTACATACTCACTCCAAATAATGGTCTAATCTCGATCAAACTCATCAAAATAGGTCACACAATGTTCCCTAAAAAGAATCTATGGACATACACACCACACCATCCTTAAATTTACTGAGTGTTCAAACTGGTTCACTCGATCCATACACAAGGAATTATCGATAAAGAGTCAAACTATCAATGCATGACTTATCTCTGAAACATATTTCTTAGGTGGTCGGCGTGTAGCAAAAAAACACAATGCCTTATCCCATGGAACCATGCGTTCATAAAGATCCCATTCCCCGAATCCCATACCTATCTATGTTGATGCTCTATTGTTAAAAAATCCACTGATCATTTAAAAAGGTCCATGAAATATCGCGAGAAAAAGAACAATCTAGATCCATCCCACTGGAATCATTACCTTTTTTAAGAACCACGTCCGAGCCCAACTATATGTCTTGGATAACCTCATATTCATCAACCCAGAGTCCAAGGAACTCACTAAGGTAGTATATTCTCCCTATTACAAGTGAGAAGTCGGTATAATGTCAAAAGTCCACACAAGAACACTAAATAAAATCTTAGCGACATCTGCATGGTGGTCATACCAAATAAAGTGATAGGTATCCATGAGTTTATATAAGGAGTTCCTGTATGGGAACCCAAGTATCACTCAGGATTAACCAATCCTCAACTAAAACCATGCATCCTATGAAAAAAATTGAAATAGAACAAAAACTAGTCCAAAAACATTCATCGGTAGTGTAGGGTATAACTGACTATCTCCTAGTGCATCCTAGACGATGTCAAGATAGGGGACATTCCCATATCATATGAAAGAGAACACTAAGAGAATATAAAGTATTAATATAAAAGGACATATAAACCTTTATGGATCTACCTATTGTGTGAAACTAAAATTCTCTTATAGATACATCGTCATATAATTAACAAAAATTCTTTTATCCCAATGAATTTTCATGATAGACCATTCTTAACCACTAATGCCCATACATGACCATAAATGAGTCATAGTTTCTGTGCACACAGCCAACTACCACATCATCATGCTGCTGAGAATGTATCAACCTGAAACAAGACTTTCAAGCCTGAAACGAATTTAAATATAATAGATCATTTTTGAATGAACCTTGATTTTGATCCTTCCGCCTGGAAGGACATATTTAAACAACAATGAAATTATTATCCATACCTTGGAGATTCCTAGAAGTCTAGAAGGACCAAACGGTGTCAAACATTCTGATTTAGAGACAAATTAAACAAAATAGTGTCGTTCTATGAACCACAATAACCACATCATAAAAGATGGCATGAATGATGGAAAAAATTGACTGGCGTGTCAAAACTCCCATGTACTAGAATGTCCTTTGGAGCAGTGGGATGAACTGAGTTCTATAATGCTCAGGTATCTATAGTCTAGAGGAAACCCAAGAACATAAAAAACTGATCAACGCTCAATGATTTAACAAAAATCAACATCTCATTTTAGCATTTAACACTCATTGGGTATCATGTATGTCAATATATATACTACCTCAAGTTTACAATACAAAAAGACACATTCTAGGTACTATTCATAGGTTGTCCACCCAATGTAGACTAGTACGAAATGGATAACATTGGAACTGGATAAAAATCACATCATCTACAAAACCATTTACATGGATGATGACACACCAAGTCTCCCATCACTTAAGGAAAGATAGGTTCACACGACGTCATATACAACTGACCATTCCTGAGGAAAGTATGACCAACAAAACTGAGTATTCCACAATGACCATTCCCATATCATGGGTAAAGATACAATGATCACCCATTCAAACAAGTGTGTCCTCTTTAAAACCCGCTATCCTACTAAGGGAAATGCCACATGAGCAGTACCAACACCAGAGAGCTCGCAGCAGAAAGCAAGGAAATCTACCATGGGATTGGACCTTACAAAGCATAAGCTTAACCCCCCATCACTAGGTCACATAAAATTTGATACCCCGGGGCTCAAGAGACCTTTTTATTTAATCCAAAACTCAATGAAACATCAGAAATTTGATTTATAACATATCTATTCCAAGGAATATCTTCAAAACAGTTAAACTACCATTACATTAAGGTCTAAGAAAAGGGAAACACTTTAGGTTACACTGTAAAACTATTTTATTAATTAATTACAACCATAATCATTTGAAATAATTTTATGCAAAAAACCATGAACCAATATAAAAAACAAGGAACTTGTATACAAAATTAGCTAATAGGTTAATGAAAAATTGAAATGTGTTATCAAATTTCATTTAAATAGTTTAAAAACTTTAATATTTTATCATAAATGACAATTTAGAATGTAAGTACGTTTTTAACATCCAGACGACCTACAGGGGTCTCTTTAAACAATCCTAGGTCTTTGAATAGGCAACCGAATAAGACTAGTTTATCCATATAATTCATAAACACCATATTGGTTTACCTTATAATAGTATGCATCAACTGAACTACTGGGGTATTTTTGAGCATATTAAAATTTAACCAACAATAAAAATTAAAAACATAAATGATTTCATTATCATAATCATTACCAAATATAATATGGTTATGTAAAGTCTTAGTCATATGGGTTGACATATACCAATCCATAAGGCAGCCATACACCTTACAGTTGGCATATGGCCCCCATTAATAAAAAAAATTCCCCTTCAACATTAAGCATCATCAACTTTTTTTTTCATTTAGACAATGGTATTTATACAAATGCAATGATCATAGTTCAAAAGCACATTACATGTCAAAACCCTCCTAAAAATAATAAATCCACAACCTACACGGAAATCCATGACTGTATAAAGAACCAAAATTTGACGACTAGAAACTATGACTCTTTCCCACTCAATACCTGGGTCTAGGTCAAGTATTTAAACATTATATCATTTTCCACTACATTTTCATTTTAACAACCAATTGGTCAAATGATTTAACCGATGGTCAACCAAAATTTGATCCATGAGGGCCCATAAAACCTCATAAACCAAAGTGTTATTACAATATAATCTATACATATATCAGATTATTTTGGAATTTTCACTCTATTAGTGCATTATTTCCTAATCAATAAGGGCCCATACTCTTTATGAATTGAAGGATGACGTCACACCTTTATCCACTGCAACCAAACTAATGAAACTACAAGAACAACTATAAAATAAACTATCACAAGATCATGCAATATCCAATGCATCATATATGGCATGGAATAATGCATAACATGTTATCCAAACAAGTTTCTCTATGATTCATGATATGTAATACCCTCGTCTCATCGGGTTTCAATATAAATAGAAACAAATATTACATCAATAGTAATAGCATAGACCTAATGCATCACCCAATAGTGAAATCAAAACAACTCTAATAATCAAAATAAAAAATAGAAATAAATTTGAGGGAATTTTTATTTCCCTATATGTGGGGTAACTACTCTTAGGGATAGTTTATTACTAATTTCCATTCCCATACTATCCCTATATATTGTTTCCAAACAGTAAGGAAAACCAGAAAAGAATAAATTGATTCCACTTTGTAGCATCCCATATCAAGATTCCAGTCAAAGGTTCCCCACACCTAGTTGGCCACATGTCGTCAGGCACATTTCACCAAACGCTAGAGGTTTCCAACTACCATTTAGGGTCTTAGTGTGATAGTGGGGATTGAACTCCCTCATTATCAGAGTATAACATAGTGGAATAAAATAATAAATGAACAACAGAGGCAATAATAACATAAAATATAAGTAAACATTAGAATATTGATAATTTAAATAACTAGATGTCATAAAATGAAAAAGTGATGTTTCATGTTACATGTTATATGAAATACTCAAAATAGGTAACATAATAGTAATACAAGATATATGTACCATAAGTAGAAAACGAAAATAGAAACTTAGAAGCATCACAATCCTCGGCTTAGTCCCATGCCCTTCATCTCGTAATTAGTATATCAAGTACCAGTAGAAGTAAAATTTTCAATACCAACACTTAGAAAAATATAATCTGTTTGGCCCCAAAAACATAACCCAAAATTTGTGTCAGAATAAATCCCATTATCCAACCACCCATGATCTATGTAGATCTATTAGTGAATATATACATAACAAGAAGTGTACAATAGTGAAAGCAGTAATCTAGGAAGTACTTAAAAGTAAACAATCCAACATGCACTAGATTCCATATACAATAATTTCATATTCTTTAATAGTTTAATTACATTGAATAATATAATTCTAGAGATCCATCATAAGATCGATGATTCTCATCTAATGTAAACTCAACAGAAACCTCAGAAGGCTATCTAAACAAGCAGTAGTGAAGATTGAAACCAATCTTGTGCTTTATCTCAGTAGACACATCATAATTCATTTCATTTCAATATTTAAATTATATCAAGATTTTATCCACTTCTTCTATTATTCGCACAGATATTAAACATGAAAAAATTGAATCAATCCATTGAATTATAATTTGAATCCATGGTTCACCCATGATATAAGTAAAATTCAACTCATGACATATATTCATTGCCAATAGAGCCTGATAATGGAATCCCTCAATGGATCCATGGCTCACTCGATTGTTATCTGTAGCCTACATGAACATGAACACTACATATATGGATCCCTCATGGGTTAACATAGTACCCTCTTTGAGTTTTTCTATGATATTATAATCTCAATCCATGGTTCACCCATGTTATAAGGTATTATAGTCATATGAGCTCAACCATGCATTTTCAACTTGGGACATGGATCTGCTATTACTATTTAGCATTTTTTTCATTTCAAATAAGAAGAAACATATGTAACATAAAATGTTACATGGATTTTACATTAATAAACTAATGTGGGAACATTTTATTTATTAAGAAACACATCCTAATTAAACATTGGATCGACTTAAATATTAAACAACTCATGTGGGAACAATTTACATAACAATCCTATTATGTAATCTAATCCATTAAAAAGACATAACATAACCTAACTCAAGTGGGAAGGTTTACAATTGTTACAAAAAATTGCAAGCATGCTTTAACAATCATAAGGAAAACATGGGGAATAGGGGGAAATCACTAATCCCAAACCCATAATCATTTTAATCAAAATTTAACACAATTAAAATTCCATTTAATGCTCAAATCCATTTTTAACAATAGTATAATGGTAATAAATAGAATTTATCTTAGGAATCCTAGGAGAAATGACCATAAATTGTCATACAAGGGGAAAACCCCATGGGGTGGCCCTAATTCAAGGTAAATAACCTAATTCTTGAATATGAATTTGTATTCAATTTCTTAACCATTAATACTCCACAACATGGTCCAATTGTAATTCAAGGAGACACCAAAAAATGGATGAGAGGCACTCCGGGATATATAATAAATATGAAAATTAAAAAAATGAATGATACCTCCAACTTCGTACTCGTACAACTAACTTCATCCAATGCCGACCTCTAGTTAGACCTATAATAGAGTAGATCTACAAAACAAGCATACGATCTCAAGGATTTATAACTCTTTCAAGAGAATAATTCACAAATAATAGCTCAAGTGGAATTAATAACTCACTGAGGGGATTCCAATGCACCTGATGATGTTCGAATTAGAGTTCAGATAGATAAATTGGTGCAAAAACAACCCTTCGACACTTCTTCTTGAAAATACTAGCAAGTGATCTTCTATCCAATTTTACTGAAAAGAAGGCTACTGACTGTTTTATAATAATATCTGATAGGCTAGTACACAATGTGTACTTCCATATTCTTTCTAAAACGATAAGTTCTAATCATTGTGATGAACATGTACACATCGTGTACTAGAAATACACGCTGTGTACCTGGCCTGCAGCCAACATTCAGCCTTTTACGCCCTCTTTTCCTCACAACAACCCAACCAACCCATGACATAGATTAGGTTCTAATATACAAGGGAAAGTTAAACAAATTTAACCTAAAAGAAAAGATCCATACTTCATGAAAGACAAGGTATATTAAATTTTTTCCATGTATATCTCCTCATGAATTACATACCTGACCATTCATATGCACAGTACTGACATTTTATACCACTAGAGTAGGATCTATCATACAAGGAACAACCATTTCAAATTAAATATCATACGAATATTGTTCCATGAAACATTACCACTCACCTGGTAAATGTTTTTTTTAAGAAATAACTAGTTATAGGAATCTACAAGGGAAGTTGAGAATATTATGAGGCATATGTATCCCCATTTTTGGTATCAAAATAACGAATTTTGAGGGAGAACATTATTTTAAGGGGGGTAGAATGTAACACCCTGAGTTTTTATAAAATATTTTTTGAATCAAATAATTTTAATTTATTTCTTGATTTTCAATCTACCCTAATTAATGCTTTTATAATATGATACACCAAGATGAGCATGTGCTACACGCAAAACCAACTTTTCTTATGTTACACAAAACACAGAGTTTCTATGAAACAATAATTTATTATTGCAATACTTATTACAAATCTATTAAACATAGTAATATGAATAATAACAACTAATTTATAAATATGATTTAATATTTTTTTGTAAAGAAGACATAAAAATAAAAAACATATAATTTTTGGTAAATTCTTTATATAATTGAAAATAGTATGTTTTAAAATAAACTTGTTTTTATACCGATATATGACCAGTAATGAAATTAAGTTTAAATATTTTCAGAAATTGTATTTGATAAAATAGACTGAATTTTTCAATTCATATTTTCAAAATTATGTTATAATAATTTATTTTATATTTTATGGAAAAACATCATTTTTGGGTGAATAATGAAAAATCGAATATTTAATTAACAAATTCTTCTTCCTATAATTTATTTATTTAGTTAAAATATGTTTTAACTTTCATTAATAGTGTAATTAGATAAATTTTATATCAATTAATATAATGTATTCCATTGTAACCAATTTCACATTGAAATTGGATATAAAATCAATTTAAACTTTTAGACATTTCTGCTTAAAAACCTCGCTGTCATGACTTGCCTGCGAGATTAGTTTCAAATTAGTTTCATCCAGTTTTGCATTTATAAATTGAAAAAATTAATTAAATATTTGTAATCATAATAATTTTTAATTTCTAATAATGTAAAAAAATTTATGATAAATATTAGTGAAAGTAATTAAAATTATTTAAAGTGATTTAGGTGAAAATGAGTGTAATTAATGACCCACCATAGAAAATAAGTCAAAAAATGACCCTAAATAAGTCTAAAAATTATTTTATGGACATTTTTCATCCATGAATTATCTAAGGATACATAATTATTCATTTCTCACCATTGGTGGACAATTACAACGTGGGGTTAACTCAAATATTTTCAAGAATAACCAATTAGTCATTTTCCCCAATTATAAAAGGCCTCCTCTCCTCCCATATCATTACACATCTCAATCCCATTTTTATGGAAAAAACCTTCCCAAATATCCTCCCAACAACCCTAATATTATCCTACAATCCCCATTTTGGGATGAAATCCAACCAATGAATACCTTGGGTTTAATCCAAGAGGAGTTACTCAAATAAGAGGTAACATTCTTCCTCAAGGTCATCTGTTTTATTTTCATTATACAACCCATAAATTCTTCTTATACCATGATTATATAATAACCCCATTATCCTAAATATTCTTTTATTTTTTTAGTATATGGGTTTCACCCACACTTACTGACATATTCCTCTAATGGGTAATAACGATAAAGTTCTTTTGTATGGAGAACTACTGCCTCATGCAACGATGTTGTTCGTTTTTTCCATAACAAAACTAATGGGTGTGAATTATGATGGAAAATATGTATTTAAATTATATAATTTATATTTATGAATTATTATTTCATCTATATTTTATTATATAAAATATTCCATCTTGATTTCAATTTTTTTAAAATTTGATTACAATGTTTGTAGAAGTGTAGACCACCGACCATTGAAGCGATGGGATTCGTTCACACTCTACATGGAATGTATCAATGATGAGATTAGTAGAATTATGTGAAATAAGAGACATAATAATTATAATGGAATTTATATATTTATATATTTTATTTACATTAATTATTTAAAAATGATTATTTAATAAAAAAACATTCCTGCGTACGTACAACCTACCGTCTTAATGAACTATGTATTCCATTCAATATTTCTATAGTTTATATATTATTATAAATATTTATATATTGAATATATTGGAAATTTATATCTAATGTTATATTCTATAAATATATAAATCATTATTTATGTAATATTATACTGAATAGAATGTCAAAACATATATGAAAAATGAAGAAGATATTAACCAAAACGTATCATTAACATAGAATTGTGAATTAACGACTAATATAAAGTCATAAAAAGATAATAAATTTTGTTATATATAATAATTTATTTATTTAATAGATTCATAATAAACATATATTTATTATACAAGAGGTTTATACCAGTATTAGGATATTCAAAACATAAGATAATGGATTTCTCACATCACTTTTATTTCTATGAGACATACTTCTTATCCACTGAAAATTTCATTAATGTGGTGTATTTACTACCCACAAATTTATTATACAATTATTAATTATAAATTTATGGTTATATACATATGTATTTGATGATATATTTTTAATTTGGTTTTAAAATTTAAAATTCACCAACTCAGTAAGGTAGTTTTGCCACAATTTTCTTTCTTTAAGACACATATTCTGTTATGCACCTATATTATTTTATGTGGTGTATAAATTGAAATTCGACATGTTATATCATGAATATAATTGTTTTAATTATATTTTAATCTTCATGTAGTTCCAATATATTACAAGGGGAGTATGATTCAATGTTACAAAGTGGTAAGAATTTATTGAAACAATCTCATCGCTAATCAAGATTAGTTATGATTATTCTTCCATTAATGAAATATTAAAATACATATCTCAATAAAACACATGAATTTTATTCTCCTATTATAATTCATTATGCATTAATATATTAGTACTATTTTTTATTTGTTGGTACTTATAATAATTAATAAATTTTTAACTAAATCTGACCTCATTTCTCATTTCGATCAGAAATCGGTTTTATTCAAAAAAATATTTTCAAAAATATTTTCATGATTGTTTTAAATACAATATTTTAATCTCACATATAAGGAAAAAATATTCTAAAATATCTTTTATTTTTATTTCTTACTTTATAAATTTTTCAATTCTATTTTTCAAAAAAAAATGTTTTCAATTATTTTCTGTTCTAAAAACCATTTTTATAGAAGAAAGGATTGGTTTGTGTAGAATTTTTTTAAATGAGCATTAAAAATTATTTCACATAAGTGATGAAATTTGATGATATTTATAATTATTTTTAAGGAAAATTATCGAATAGTTCCACTAATATTCTTTCTATTAATGTGTTATGTTTTAAGGGCATGATGTTCATCAAACTCATTTCACATTCATGGGTTATATGCTTATTAAAATGGATTATTTTTATGGGTAATGCTTTGATTAAATGATTATGAACCCTATATTTTTTTCCATAGGTTATGATATTATTACATGATTTTTATTGAGAATTCATTTAATGGGTTATTTTATGATTTTTATTATCTTGTGGTACATATTTGTATAATTTCATTCTGAGATGGGTGGGACCTATATATCCCTCTGATGCATTGGGAAAAGATTCATATATCATGAGACAATTATGGGATTATAGTTGAGGAAAGTAATACACTATGAATTATGGGGAAACCAGATCCACTATAATAATATGAGGAAACTCATTCCACTTTGGGAATATGGGGATTTATATATCATGAGATAATGGTAGGATTATAGTTGATGTGTATAATACAACATGGATGATGGGGAAACCCACTACAATATGGGATGATTGTGAAACCTAATACATTATGGGATGATGGAGAATATAGATCCACTATGGGATGAAGGGGAATCTTGATCCCATACAAGGGTAGAACTGAAACTATGGACGGTGGTGTGTCTCACCTAGTAGGGGTTGTCCTTATAAATTACCCTAATATATCATGGAAAATGATCAATGATTATATGGAATTATATTACATTTTTGGGTTTACCGGTTTTGACTTTATCACATTCTTATCGGGTTGGTTTCTCAAAAGAGATATAGATGCACAAGCACCTACCGTCTAGTCCTAGCTTCACTTATAGTTCTAGAGGTGTGCTCTTTCTTATTATTCTTCTAGCACAACACATCTTCTTGGTAGGGGGAAACACTTATCTTTGACTGAATCCACTTATGCATTTTTGGTTAGAGGGGGTAATGAAATATCTTAATTTTCTTTTCATGATTATTTTCTCTTATTGGATGCTCTATTTTATTTTCCTTTGGGATTGCTCTAATGAAAATTTCCATGGTTATTGTTTTGGGTTACCTATTACCCCATTTTTTTAAATTGGTTTTCATATTTTACTTTAAATTAAGGGGGAATGACCATCAACCCATTTTCAAAAAAATATTATCCATTCATGTGACTTCCAAAAATCATTTTCTTGTTCAAATGATATGATTTATTGGATTATTTTCTTGATTCACTTATCATTTATGTCTTATGAGATACTAATACATATTCGATGATTCATTTTTGTGATGTTTTATGTGCAGGATATGATCTTCTAATGTTATGATTACATTCTCATACCCTTATGATCGTGTTTATACAAACATATCTCAATTTTTTTTACCATAATTTAGTATTTAAGATCACCCTTCCTCTCCCTGGTTTTGAAGATATGTATTTTGATTAATGTGTATAAGAATGGTGATAGTCATAAAGAACCAAGTGGGAGATAATATAACTCACATATATACCAGTGTTTATGTTTCCATGATTCGAAAGGCATGAGACTAATATGGTCTTTGGGTATCTATTTGTGCAATGTATTAAGTATTTTTCAAAAATAATGTAATGTTAATGTATTTAAAGTGAGTTTCTCTATTGTTCCGACCATGTATTACTAAATGAGGTTCACTTTCTGTTCTGTCCCTATATTACTTAACTGATTTCACCCCTCATTCCAGACTGGTATTACTGAATCATGTTTAGTACTCATTCCATCCCCACCACACAGAATCATGTTTACTACTTATTCTGCCTCTTTATTAATAAACTAGGTTCACTTCACATTCTATCCATATCATACTGAACCATGATCAGTCCTCATTAAATCCCTATATTAATGAAATGTCTACACTTCCACTCCCTGAACTATCATACTCATAATATATAAATAATTGCCAAATTCATTTGAGGGATATATAGGTATCACCCTTAAAATAATGAAATCATACACATGTGTACCACAACATAATAAAAAATTGATCATATCATGACCCATAAAAATTCATGGGTTTCATAAACATTTCATCATAGTATAACTTGTGAATGGGAATTGGATTCAAATGAATTTTATTATGGTATAAACCATATAAGTGAACAAGGTTTCATAAATATCATGTTATACTATTCTTAAACCATTCAAATAATGAATTATAATGATGTCCTTGGATCATAATCCTTGAAAAAAATAATCTAAATCAAAGGATATCATAATATATGGGAAAGGATTTTGAAATATCACTTGAAACATATATTTTATTTTCGAATAAATTTATAAAAACATATAACTTTTTCAAAATACTATTCTTTTTAATGGATTCTAAAACATAGCAACTAATAATGAAAAATCATTCAATACACATCTTGAGGAAAATATCCTTTCCAATTTGAAAAACTATTTTTAAACATAAAATATTTTGAAATAATTTTAATTCAAAAATATATTTAAAAACATATTATGGAATCATGAAAACATATTTAAAATATTTTACCTAAAAACATAAAAAATAATATTGAAAACATTTTGAAAAATTTTTTCCTTGAAAACATAAAGATGAATATTGAAAATAATTTTAAAAATAATTATTATTTAAAATGAAATAAAATATTATAAAGAAATATATGAAATATTTAAACTAATTTATAAGAAAAAAATATATTTGAAAACCTTTTTAGAAAACATGATTTTTAATGAACATAGATCTCTGACCAAAGAGAGAGATAATATCGAACATTCGTAAAAGAACCATATTAATTTTATTAATTAACAAGGAGTGTAAAATAGTACCAAAAAATTAATATATCAATAATAAATAGATTATAATAAATTTTATGAGTTCTCATGATATATGGATCCTATGATTTCATAAATTTAAGCATAATCACAAAAAATCACGATAAAAATGTGACCGTATTAATAAATTATTACCACTTTTTAATCTTTAAATCATGATAAAAAAAGATAAAAAATTTAAATTTAGATTATAATATCATTAATTGAATAAATTTCATGATATAACATGTCAATGGCATTAAATACACCTCATTGAAAAAACTAAGTTCATAACATTTCTTGTGTCTCAATGAAGGAAAATTGAGACAAAACTACTTAATAATTTGGTAAATTTTAAAACATACACCCCATGAATGATAGATAATAAAATTGATATGTAAGTAATGATAAATTTATACATAAATATAATATAATACATTTATGTTCATTTTATACACCACACAAAAGAAATGAGTTGTTAACATGGTTTGTATCTCAAGGATAATAAAAAGTTAGATGAGAAAAAACATACCATAAATCTTGACATTCATTGTACATGTTCAAATATCCTATATAATAAATATATATTTATTTTAAATATAAAAAATAAGCATTTTTTATATCAAATATGATATATTAATTTACTATGACTTTATATTTATCATTTTTTAACAATTCTATATTAATGTTACATTTCAGGTAATATCCACTCTATTTTTTAACATACATTTCATCATGTTATTCATTATCATATTACTTAGATAATAATATAATTATTTTCAATATTTAAAAAATTATATAAATAACCTATATATTCATTTTATAAATAATAATAATAATAATATAAAATATACAAATATGAAATGTAAAACATCATCTATGGAGACGGTGGGCCGTACATACGCATGAATGTTGTTTTAGTTTTATTATCATATTGAAAGAATAAAATTAAATTATATTTATATAAATATCAAATATCATTAAATTATGTCATATATATCATATATGTTCAAAAAAAACTTTATATTAATACATTCCACGTATATTGTGAATGAGTCACATTGCATTGAAGAGGTGGTAGTTCACATGTTAAAAAATGAAGTTACAATATTTAAAAATGGAAAGAATAAATGGATGTTTTATATAATAATTAAATAAGAATAAATGTGTCATAAATATAATATATATCATGTGAAAATAATTTTTCCATCGTAATTCCTAGCCATGAATGGAAGTAAAGGAAAAATGAATAATATCATTTCATGGGAGGTAGTTCCCCACACATAAGAACGATATATTTAATACCAGTTAGATGTATGTGTGTGTATGTGTAGGATAGAAACAATGAATAAAAACAAATCATTATATTTATGATACTTTTGTTATTATATAATCATTGAATAAGAGTATTTGAGGTGGTAGAGAATGAAAAAAATGTGATTGAGGAAAGATGTTACCTCTTCATTGAGTAACTCCTTTTGGTTTGCACCAAAGGACCTCTTTGGTTAGCTTTCTTTCCAAATTGAGTCTTCATTGTTGATATGAGGTATTTTTGAATCTTTTATGGGATGGGTTTTTATTATCCAATGTGTTTTGAGAGGTGTAAGGTTGTGAAGGGGTTGAGTTCCCTTTTGTAGACAAGGAGGAGTGGAATTATTATAAATATAAAAAGGAAAACACTACTTAGAGGTCTCCCTTACATAATGGGACTCCATTAGTTGTCTATATTATAGAAAACAATGTAATTGGTTTTAATACTTATATCCATGGGATTTAGGACATTTATCTAGGTCATTTTGCCTCTTAATATTCACATTTAACAATTAAATAAACTAATTTCTACCTTAATCTCTTTAATTAATTTTAATTAAATTCACTAATATTATTGGTAGAATAATATTTTTAACATAATAAATATTAATAATTACTCTGATTACATATATTAAATCTACTTTTATAAATTTCAATCACATATGTGGAAGCAATTAATTAAAAATTAATCTCGCATATGGGATGTCGATGTGGGTTTTAAAAGTTAAAATGACCAAAATATCAGAATGTTTTTATATCCAATTTCATTGTGAAACATGTTTCAATGAGCCAAATTCAATTAAGTTATTTATAATTTATCTAATTATACATTAAAACCATATTAAATTTGAATTTTTCTATATAAATTAATTAGATGAAAAATAGTTTTAAATTACAAATTTAGTGTCTTCACTATTCACTAGAAAATGAAACTTCATAAAAAGATAAAATAAACTCAGAAAAATTAAATTATGATATTCTATTTCAAAAAATAATGTTTATTTTATCAAATAATAAATATAAATGCGTAAAAATTATATTTAAAATGGGTTCTCTATTAAAAGGTGGTAAAAAATCCCATTTAGAAAAATACATCTTTTATTCATAAAATTGGAATTAATATTATCTTTTTCCTATAAAGTATATTGGGAGAGTATAAAAAATATAGACTAAATAATATATATATATATATATATTATTTAATAAATTATTAAAAAAAATTTATAATGTATTGAGATAAATTGTTTTATACATAGAAAAATAGTTTTCTTTAAAATGTACTTATTATTTTCTCAAATAGTTATTTCATTCAATTATCTTAACTGATAACCAAATGATTGTTTGTATATACCTTTTTAATCATAGTTTCACATTTTAGTTAATTTTATTCATTACATCCATTACAACAACAAGATTGTAGAAGTAATAATATTTTATTAATAATATGAAAAGTATATTATAGTTTGGTAAAACATAGAATAGTGTGTCACATAAGTTATCAAAGGAACTCGACATTGTGTGTAAAATAAGATAAACATAGTGTTTTGTGTACCTATGTTAAACTAAGTGTTGTGTGTAGATAAATATTAACATTGTGTTGTCTATAATAAAAAACTAGTGATTTTATATAAAAAATGACATATTTAGTGTTATATCAAATGGATAATTTGAAATAAATATTTCATAAAATCATGGTGCGTTATAGTATTAGGATAAGAGGAAATATTTATAGTCAATTTAGATAAACTATCATCCTCTAGTCTGAGAAAATATTCCATGATCACTACCCCAATTTTTTTGAGGATATTATTCTTTGTAATTTTAGTGTGGGACTTAAATTATTCTAACACATTAAATGTGATGTAAAATATAAAAAAATACTAAATAAAATTTCTAAAACATTTTTTTTCTTTCATAAAAAATTATTATATTTATTTTTATAAGATAAATAAATTTAATTTTGATTTTTTTGGGGAATAGTGAAAAAACACCACAATGATGAATTTTTTATGTGAAATGGATCTATGATTAATATGAATTAATATTTCATCACACTTCTCATAATTTTAAAAGTTATATATTTCTTATAAAATTAGTCATTGATTTCCCTTAATCTTGAAAAAAAATTAATTTATTATTTGGGATAGAATTTTAGGGAATTTTCATATTAAAGGCCCAAAAAAATTACATGGGATGTTTATATATAATTTCCTGGGGTTTTAAAATTGTTACATCACTAGGTGATCATTTACTCAATAATGTATATTTTATAATTAATTATGGTTTTTAATTATTATTTATTGGAGATTAATAAATTTTCATTTATAATTGAGATAGAAGATCATAGGAATTGATGATTATTGAGATGATCATTGATAGTTATTGAAAGTTAGATGTGGTTTTTGATCCGTATTATTTTACCTAATTATACATGTGAAATATATGTTGTATGTTATGTAAGAAAGGATAATTAGGAAAAACAAAAAAAATTGATTATCAATTTCTCTCAAATTGATATGGGATGTTAGGGGAAATTTATAAGGGTTATGAAGGAGTTTCCATGCATGTTTTATTTCAATTATAGTCATCATAAAATTCTATAGAAATTAATATTAGTAATTATAATTTATTGTGGAACCGATAAAGAGTTTAATTTTTTCATTATGAAATGTCTTTCATAGTGAGATCTTGTTGGGATTTTATGATTCTTCATTAAGAGTAAGGTGCTTCGTGTGTGATGAGTTATAAGTTCACTTGAGAATTTATCTTGGTATTGGTTTCACTTGTAGTTGTGACATATAAATAGATAATATGATCATCATTAGAAGACATTTTGTTTATAGTATGATTAATAAAGGTATTAAATAGTGGGTAGAGTAGTTTATTAACACATGTAATGGTTTTTTTGTTAGAGATTCATGTATGGTAAATATTTAAGGGGTTTAAAATATATTTCATTATCTATGAGATAGTTGATAAAATGTCCATATAATAATGTTATAAACCCAATGTGATCTCATATAACCATGAGATATGACCCACCGAGGGTAGAGTATTTGGTTAGTAATTAGATGATATATATGTCTAATGTTACTTGGGTACCATAATGATAAAATATTTATTGAATTCCATGTTTATCATCGTGATTATATTGTGAGGTTGGTTTTTTCCTAAGATGGGGGATCCTTGAATATGGTGTATCAAAATAACCCATAATCAGACATGGTATCTAGTTATAAATAAATAGGATATTTATTTTCATGGATACATAAGATATATGATATTGTGGGTTTTTATAGAAGTGATAAAATATTGGTTGTCATATTTCGACATTCAAATAGCAGAACTCCATAAGACTTCCTCTAATAGTCCCGGTGATAGTGACCAATGCTATGGAACCCACATAAAATGACATGAGGCATTACATTTAGATCAAGGAAGTCACTTGATATCCATAAAAATCATTAAAAATAACATAAATGAATAAAATAACATGAAATATAATTTATATACATATTTATTAATGTATTTTAGAAACCACAAAAAAAACATAAACAAAAAACACCTCCTCAGCCGACACAACCCTGAACACAGAAGACATGAGTGTGGTCAGGACATTAAGAACACCCTTATATGAACTAATGAATATGTTGCCCATATCCAAAATACATGGTCATCATCCAACTATATCTATCTATCTTCGTATACAAAAAGAAACAACATAGATGTTTACATGCATGTGCGAGATATAAAACACAATATGGTCTTCTTAATTAGTGATTCAACAAAATTAAAAACAATAATCTATATGAAAAAAGTAAAATGATATGTATAGAAACTAATTTCAATATAAATGATTATTATCCAAACAATATTCATGATCAATTATAATCCAACTATTAATTACTCATCTTTTTAGATTTCCTAAAAAACAATGTTGACAAACATTCATTTATGCTTTACAATTTTATAATAGTCATACAAGGGCCCTTATAGACTATTAATTTATCTGATTAAACCATAATATCATTGAATATAGTATCTATATAAATAAATTTAGGACCCTAGGTATCTCACAATATAACATTTAAAAAATGGACACTTTGTTCGATAGCGTATGCTACACACAACACTGTGCTTAATAGAACCATAAAATATTATTATTTAAATATGAATATTTTAACCTAGACATTAAATTTTCAGTATAAATATTAATATAAATATTATAAAAAATATGTATACAATTTTATAGATATTATTATTTACCTTTAAGTAATATTTACTCAAATTTCAGTAAATCAATTTTATGCATAAAATTTAATTTTTCATGAAAAATGTGTTTTATTTATTTTTATATATTAAATATAATATTAATTGATAATAATTTTATAAATATAATTTTATAATAAGGATACCATTTTTCAAATCAGTATATCAAAATTACGTTCAGGTGAATATTTGGTAATTTTTTAGATAATTAATTTTTCTGTAAATACTGAAAATACAAATCTTTCTAAAATATTTATTTCATTTAATTATTATCCCCATTAAAATTTTAATTTTATCGTTACGTAACATAAGTATTATATAATTTTATATAATAAAACTAATTATATTTCAATCAAAATTATTCCATAATTTAGGTATAAGATCATAGTTGGGGTTAAAAAAATATTTTTTGTGAAAACTGTTTTAATTTATTTTATGTATTTATATAGAAATTTAATTATTTATCCTATATAAACTGAATAATGGAAAATTTATTCCATATTTGGTGTCATGAAGTTCATTTTTTTATTTGCCTCTTTTTTTCATTATGAATAATATCCATGGTAAAATAATACCTCGGTAAAGGTAAAACATATATAGATTGGTTAAAACCATGAGGCAAGACATTAAGATATCCCAAAAAGGTGACCTAATCCTATTTTAGGACTACATTTATTCATTACTCATCTATGAATTGAAACAATGGATACATCATGCCATTTTTCTTTGATAATTAAATAAATTTTACTCACGTAATGTTTAAAAATAAAATACCACTCTCTTTTCTTTTAATAATAAATAAATATTTTTTAAAATGAAAAAAATAATATATTAATGATATATAACAATTAATTTGTGTATTAATATATTATATTTTAGATAGTAATATATTTTTAAATATTTAAAATTATATAATTACCAAGAACATTTACACATAACTAATGAAACACATGAACAAACATACAAAGAATCATAATAAATATTTATCAATGTATTATATTTGATGTTTTTGGATATTTTATAGGATTTAATTTTATTTATGGATATAAATTTAATTTAATTAATATTTCATACATTTATATTTGAAATCCATTAATTTCTTAGAGTGTTTAATGTCATATTCTTTAAATAATAGTTTCAAAATTAATGTTTTTATGAGACATGGTATATTTTGTGATATTATCATAACAAAAATATGATATAAAATTTTATGAATCTTATGTAAATAATAATGTTTAAAAATATAATAAAAATAATACAATAAATACAAAGAATATAAATTATAATTTATTTCCTGATAAATATGAAAATCATTTTCAGGGTCAACCAAGTTCATTCACACAACTAGAAATGTTAATTTTTTTATCCTAATGATAATAATTGAGAAGTAAAATTTATTTTATTTTATTTTTTATTAAATTTTATGTATAAATTAATATTTTAATTCATATTTTTTAACTATGGAGTTATACAAAATCAATCTTATAAAAAATATTTTGAAATTCATGTAAAATGGGGAAAAACTCAGAATAACATATTTAAATTGTTTTCCTAATATAAATGAGAAAAATATTCCTTTTAAATGAAACATAATGAAAAAAATCATTTCTATGAAATTTTATTTTAATAATTTTTTCTTAATTTTTAAAATTATTAAATTTTAATAAAACACTTATATAATAATGACACAACATATATTAAAATAGTAAAACATTTAAGATTTATTAATTGAAAAATATCTATAATCATAATATTTAAGTGACATTCAAATTCCAATAAGATAAATATATTTTTATTGTCGATAATTTATGATACATGGGATTACATTTTATATTTTTTTCATGATTCTGATGAAATCAAGAATTGTGAATAGATATGAAAAAACCCTTCAACAATATTCAATATTTAAAAATAATACTAAATTATTAGAATATTATAATAAATTAAATAATGACTAATATATGTATTAAATTTTTATGGAATAAAATTTATACTCATTATTTGTTACAATTTTCATTTCCATAATTACCATTATGATACTTAATTTTTGAAAAATATTGAAAACATGATTTATTTATTTATTTAAAATGTGACTCCATTAATCATTTTTAGACAAATCAAAATTGGGTTTTCACACAAACATAATCCCAAATACATATCTAAAAACCAATTATTAGAACCCCCAACAGATTTATATTCATTATCCTCTTCTAAAATGGACTTAAGATCAATCGATGTGAGGTGACACAATGGGAAAGGTAAGGGTTTCTTGTCTCACTCTAATTTTTTTGTGACTTATCCATTATTCAAAAATTATTTAATTTAATGGCTGTAAATACTACACATTTGATATTTTATTTCTTTAATATATTTTCTTTCATGATATTCAATTTCTCATTTTAATTTCTATATTTAATTGAGGTTATGATTCAAAATTTACCATGTTTGTAATGGTTTTTTTACAATATCATCCTTATCCAGGATTACCTATCATATTCATTCGAATTAAAAGAATTATATTATTTTTAATTTGAAAACCCCATTAATTTTTCATCTCATCAGGTTATTTCTAAAAATTACAATTTTAATATCATTTTCATCTCTTTACATACTAAATAGACCAAAATAATGTTTTTAAGAGAAATAGAATTTATTTCTCTCTTAGGTTAAAAATAGAATTTCTTTAATATCTATTTTTTCTAAATACATTTTCAAAATTTTTTATATTAGACAAAACTAGTATAATTTAATTTTTAATCAATATCTATGTTAAAAAAAATTTAAAGGACTATTTTTTTATTTTTCAAATGATTTACCTTTATATATTTCCCAAAAAATGTAAAAGGAATCATTATCTTGATCTAACAAAAAATAAATAGAATTTACAGCCCTCATAACTAATAAATGAATTGATGTTTTCTTTACATGCTTCTTTATTTATTTCCATATTATTTTTTTATTTATTTCTATAAAATAGTTTAATTTTTAACATCTTTTTTCATTGTAAAAAGGGTATTTTCCTTAGGAACATTTTTAAGTATTTTTATGGTATTTAAATTCATTACAAGAAAAAAAATTATTTTACATATGATAAATTAGGGATATTTTATAATGTTATCATCCATATTTTTTATCAATGGTTTATGATTAGTTTGATTGATTAATTTATCGACATTTTTAATGATATTTATCCATGTATGGACTATATATTATTGTTAAAGAATGTAGATTATGTTCTATTCATTATTAATGCAATGAATTCATTGTACTTAATAGGTGATAGGTGGTGCCCAAAATTACATAAACCCTTGACGAATTATTATATATCCTAGAATAAAATTGTTTTTTTTAGTAAATACCTATTTATGTGTGATCTATTTACATGATGCGTTGTTGTTATTTTTATTATTTCTTAGCACAATACCTCGATGGTAGTTTCAAGATGCTCAAAATTACGAATTCCAAAATTATGAAATCATTTATTGATGTACGTGTGATTATTAATGGATATTTTTAGGCTAATGTAATTATTTAAATGAAATTATTTGATTACTATTCATTAACAACATATTATTGATGTTTTTTTTATTAGATGATAAATTCTCCTACACATATTCCCTTACTAAAAATTTTATCTCAACCTTCTTCTGTTTTTAATTTCAGCATATCTGTAAAGAACTTTTTATGTATTTTATACCTATGTACGCTATTATATGTGAATAACTTATTTGGAGATAATGTATATTTTAATTGAAAAGATATTTATGTATCTAAGATTTTATTTATGAGTTTTTCCTAATTCTCTAAAAATTTAATACTAAATTGTCATTCGGTATATCAGTGATACAATATTTCAGTTTGTTGTTATATGTTTTGAAGGCATAAAATTAGGTAATTTTTATTTTTATCAAAGTTATAAATGTGATGAATATGTTTTTTCATTGCATAGGGGAGTGTGGGTTTGAGGATATTATAGTTGGTATCAGAGGAAAGGTTTAGATAACATTGGAGATTAATGTGTTTTAATGTGAGTTTTTTGTATGATTTATAGAAACAATAATTGATTAATGAATACATCTTCGATTATAAGATTGATGCCATATATTACCCTTTTGAGTTATTATATTATGAGGGTTTAATATGATTAAGAGTATTTTGGGATACATTTATTGTAATAAAATCCTTGATTTTAGTATTCATTTTAGTGAAAATGTTTTTGGGAGATAATGATTTTTTGACATATAGTAAAGGGGATTAATAACTATTCGTGTCAAGATGATATTAAATGTTAAGGTAATTATAGTTAATTTGGATAAAAGGGTTATTACATGTTGGAATGTATGATTTATCAGATAGATAAATATTGGATTTGGTGACTATGTGAAAAATGTTATTTTTGATGAAATTAACTATTTATAGAAAATTATATGATTAAGTTAAACAGAAAATATTTTTCCAAACAATTATTTCTATTTAATGGATATAAGATAATTTACAATTAATAATAATAGATTATTTTATTATAAATTCATTTATTGAAATTATTAATATATTTTTGTTTATACTTAACCATGGAATATTCATTTTTCAGTATGAAACATTAAGAGTAATTGACGTTACCTGGAGATATATGTAATGTTTTCCATGGAAGAATATGTGATCAAATAATCCTAATTTTTTGGGTTCAATCATAGTGAAGAATATTTTGATTATTTTCAAATATTTTTTTTCTGAATTATATATATTGAATAATAGACATTATAGTTTAGGATTTAGAGATTAATGTTTTATGTCCTTCTATGAATTTTTATTCATATCATATTACCTTAATCAACCCATTTTAGCATTGTTTAATATTTAAATAACCGATGAATAATGTTTTTTATTTTAAATTATCATTTGATCTGCTATGAGTTTTGTTCGAATTCTTTTGGCATGAGAAAAAATTCAACTTCAATACTCATCATTTGGAAAAAAATGACATTTTGGCAGAAATTGATTAATGGATGAAGTTATACCTATCAGGTAAGTATATTTACTTTTTATATTATTCTAGATGGTAAAATGATTCTTCATCTATAGGAAATTAACATTGATCCAAAAAATATATCGTATTAACTTTTTTATGATGAATTGATATTCTTTTTCACAACTCATTTATTTATGGTATTTTATCAACTCCTTTTTCAAGATCATTCACTTTCTTATCATCAATGTTCTCTATCACCCTCCATAATTATTTTGTCATTAATTTTACAAAAAATGTCAATATTTCCACATTATAATAATGTTCTAATGTTTTAAAACCTAGTTATGAGTTATTCTAGATGACCTTTTTATTTAAATTCCCCTATTTTTAAGAGGATTTTTAAACCGTTTTTATGATGTTCTTCTTCAAAATAAGTGTTCTCACAAGTATAACCCTTTATTAAAAATACAAAATTTAAATTATGAGGTTTCATTTTATTAAATTTGTATATAATTTAGAAACCCAGTATATTAAAAACATAACATTGTTTGATAGTATATTAAACACGCCACATGGAGCATAAACAAACAATGAAATATTATTATAATATAAATATGACTGTTACTACAAAACCCTTAAATTTTCAGGTATTAAAAGTGAAAAACTATGATAAAAAATATATCTAAAGATTTTATATAATAATAATTTATTTAGTAATGATCAATAAGTATGTACTCAATTTGAAGGAATGTCAATGTATGGTTCAAAAATATGTTTTAATCAAAAATGATTTTTAATGATTTTGGTGTCTGTATAATATAATTAATTCATGATTTTTTTAATTTTTTTTATAAAAATGATATCATTTTTCAAATAAACATATGAAAATTATCTTAGTTGGGTATTTTTATATTTTTCTTAAAAGATTCATTTTTCAATGAATTGTGAAAAAACCAAATTTTGAAGAACTATCATTTATCTTCATAAATTAATCCATTTATACATTGATTTTTATGTAAATGTTATATAATTTTTATTTATATTGATATAATTAAATTATTTATAGTTTAATAATCACTATTATTTATTTTGGTATAAGTTCTTTTTGAAAAATAGTTGTTCATTGGGTTTTACTATTTTTTATTAAAAATGATTTATCTTCAAGCATTGAGTTGAAAAGTGAAAAATTTATTAAATATTTGAAATAAAGAGGATAAAATATTTATAATAGTTTCCTAATATTTTAAGTCATTATGAATAGTAATAATGATAAAAAGTTTCAAATTTCCAATGCTAAACATGGATAAACTGGTTATAATAATTATATACGACATTAAAATCACAAAAACACTTTAACTAATAATATTTTATTAGTTTTTTTATTCCATAATCATCTATTTCTGGAAAATAAGTTAACTTGATACCATTTTCCTTCTATAAGGATTAAAATACTATTTATGTAAACTATAAAAAAAATTATCTCACTCTTTTTTTTAATAAGCAATATCATTTTATCACACAGATTAAAATTTTTTCTGAATAATTAAATATTTTTAAATTGATCATGAACATATTATCATTTTCTTATTATTTAATTTTTAATATTTAAATATTATATATTTATAGAGGGAATTTCTTTGTACAAAAATCATTACATGATTTAATTCATAAAAAACATCATATTACAAGCTAAGGATCATAAATTCTAGTGTCTTGGAAGAATAGGTACATAAAAATAAAAACATTTGACTAAATAAAATATTTAATTATTTAATCTTCATAAAGAAATCATAACATACATTGTTCTCATACATAATTATAGGATAACCTGGGGATAATAAGAATAAAGGGATGAACTAAAAGTTCCAGTATGGGAATAAACATAAGAATAAAGTTTTAACACATGGGTTTGATAGCATGAAATAATGATATAAATAAGAATGGAACATATATAATAATAACATATAAACCTAAGATAATAAAAAATAGAGACATATTAATGTTTCAAAATCATAAATCATGAAATTATCATGAGTCAAGGATCATTTCACATAGAGAAGTACAATTCACAGTTAAGAATTGAGTATCATAATCACGCCAAAAAGCATTAAAAAATGGGATTATGAAAAATAATTTCCATGATGGAAAGAAATTATATATTTCATGGACAATAATCTGGTAGAATTATAATATATCATGAAAGGTGATTTCAACTTGAAGGAATAACATGTAAAAAGAGTGCTTAAGAAACTTTAGAATTAAAACTTTTTGGTGATGTTAAAAAAAAATATCAAAGGTCCTTTAAAACATAAAAGGGTATAATATTTTATATAAAAAACATAAGTGAACAAAAATAGTTTTTATAATAAAAATAGTGGTTTTATAAAATAATTAAGGCTTAGAAACATATTTTATTGTGCACTTAAAAATCGGTCATAATTTGGAAAATGCCCTTAAATCAGACTTACTTATCAGGAATAATTGAAGAGGGAATCACTTATAAACATACATATCCCTGAAATAAATTGGTGAATGAAACTTAATAAATGAATTTAATGAATTTAACCAGAATTTATTATATTTACATAAATAAGAAAAGATAACTTATTTTGTGTGAAAATAAATATAGAGCAACCCATATGAATAATAGTTGATCGGATAGAATCCCATACCTTAAGTCTGATGGTTTACTTCACTTGATCTTAATATCATGGATAAACAAACAAAATTAATTAATTAATATTTATGTAACCTATTATATATGTAATTGATTTATTATAACCTTTTTAAGTTCATTCATGACCTTTTTGGTGGGTTAAGATGTTCAATTTCATTATTTTGGGTGCGTTTTTTCCCTTTTTTATGATTGGTTTACTTATATACATGTAAGGATAAACTTGTATTGTGAGAATGGTTTTCCATAATTGTTGTTATATATTATTATTCAACTTATATACGATTACATGGTTATAAAATTCATTTGGTTATTTTATGTGAAGATTAATCATTATATAAAACATTAATGATAATAGTTTCAGTTAATTGGCAGTTTTTGATCACATTACACAAATTATTAATTATAAATTATTATCATGTTTATAAATGATTCCAAAACCATAAATTAGAAAAAAAAATATTTTATATTTTTTATCAACCATACAAATGTTTCATGAGCATAATTCAAGATGATAAGAGAAATTGAAAACACATCATCTTTGAATGTGATAAATTTACACATCTCAGATGGTGTATTCATTTCAAGTATAAATAGAGGAGAAACAAGAGATGATGATGTATTATTACATTAAAATAAATACATTACATTAGCTATAAGGTATTATAGTTATCATAATATTTTTATGAAAGGAGGTGAGGAATGAAAAAAAGGATAAGAACTTGAAATAAAATAAAAGAAATAAAAAGTGGAATTTACCTCTTGAATATAAATTCCTTGACAACACATGTAGGGGAGAGGATTTTGTCTTTCTAATAGACCATGGGTTGATGGAAGTGGAAGTGTGTATTATGGAGATATTTTACCAGAATATGGACAAGGCACATGGATTTAGAGATGTGAGAAGTGTAGATAAAGAAGTGTGGTATTTATAGTGGAGAAGAGGGGTTTCCAATTATTTTAATCATTAGCTAATATTTTTTCTCAATAATATGAATAATATTGATTTTTATGACCAAAATAGTAAATAGGGAATTTGGGTTCTTACCAATGGCCTTTTACATCATCTGTGACTCAAACATGATGCATAAATTCATTTATTAAGCATTTATTGTAAATTATCATATTTTTTTTATTCACCAAAAAATTAAGTATTTTAGAAAAATACCAAAAATTCACCCAAACCATTTTAAAACATTTATAATTAAAAATTGAAATACATTATATGAAAATTATTTTCTAAATATGTGAATTTTTTTTAATTAAAATCATAACATAATTGAAAAATACAAATTTTAAAACTAAATCTTATTTTCTAACACATTAAAAAATTAATTAAGGTCTCTTAAAATTATATTATAAAAATAATTCATCAACATAATTTTTTATTAATACATTTTTGGTAAATAATTTTTCATTTAAATTATTAAATTAATCATAAAATTTTAATTAAATATACACAACTTACAAAAATCCCAACACATAATTAAGATTTTTTGAAATATTTACATATTTGTACTAAGATATAATTATATCAGATTGTCACATATAAGATAGATAAATTATATTTATACATTCATTAGTGAGGTTACTATTAAATTTTCTAATTTAAAATTCATAACGATCACATTACTATTTCAAAGGTCAAGTTAATATTTCATTGGTATATGTTCCTCAACTTCTAGAGATACCTTCCTCAAAATTTCTTTTTTACATTCGATGTTATAAGTAGGTGTAGATACTTTTCCTTCACCTCCTCCTCCTGTTCCCATTTTGAATCTTTATACTTATTGTTCCTCTATAGTACATCGAACAGGTGAGTAGAATATTTGTTTAGAACCTTCTCTCTAGGATACATGATCCTAACTGGCTGATCCTCGTAAGAAAAGTCATTCTCCAACTCTAACACCTTTGAAGAGAGTACATGTGAAGGGTCTGGAATGTACTCCCTTAAGTGGGATACATGGAATAGATCATGTACATTTGACATGGTAGGTGGAAATGCTAGTTGATATGTCATAACGGCAACATGATCAAGAGTATTGAAGGGGATGTTGTACTTGTGACTTAACATTCATTTCATCCCAAACCCTGTGAACATATTCCATGGAGATATGTGAAGAGATACCATGAATCCAAATTTAATCTCAAGGTATCATCGACAATTTTAGTCATATATATTTTGTGGAATTTGGGCTTCCATGATGTGCTACTATTCATTTTTTACCTTCTCCACCATTTAATTATCCATTTTACATCCTAGAATCTTATTCTCACCAACTTCATCCTAGAATGCTAATTTTATACACCTTTTCCCATTAAGGGAATCATATGGTTTCATTTAGATACTCGAGTGGAAACTATTTTTGTAAGATAATTTGACTACTGGAAGATGTTTTTTTCACCCACCTTTGAAGTCCAGAAAACATTCTCTCAACAAGTCTTGCTATATCAAAATAATTTGCTTATATTTTACATCCGTTTAAGGATTATGGGTTGTGCTGAAGTTCAATTATGTTGTTAGAGAATGCAAGAGACTTTTCCAGAACATCAAGGCAATTCATAGATCTCTATGATATATAACAGATAGTGGTACTCCATACATCCTTACCACCTCAGTGATATATATTCTTGAAATTTTATCTAATGAGATCTCCTCTCAAATTGTGATAAAGTGAGATGTATTTATAAGATGATCCAAAATGACCCATATAGCATGGTTTCCTTTGGATTTTCATGGAAGTCTAATGACATATCTATGGTGATGTTCTCTAATATCCATGTTGGTATGGGTATTGGTTGTATCATCCTCTTATAATTTTCCTTTCAACCTTCACTTACTAATATACCTAACAGTTTTATGTATACTCAACAATCTTCTTCTTCATATTTTCCCACAAATATTTATCCTAGAGATCTTGACACATATTTTTTTCTCCCTTGGTGAATAGATAATTTTAATCTATATAAATCATTCATAAACTCCTTCTTTATCACTGGATCAAATGTTACACATAATCATGTCCCAAATATTATGAATCCACCCTTTTAAATATTAAACTTAGTGGATTCCCCATTTCTGATAGCTTCCATAAATTTTTGAATTTCCAAATCATTTCTCTGAGTATCCTTTATTTTATTCATGAGTGATAGTTGAGTAATAATTTTAGAAAAGATTTATGATGTTACTCTCTTAATTATTCCAATTTGTATCCGCTGCATATATAAGAAGATTGGTTCTTTTTCAATTCTCATCATTGAAAATGATACAGGATCCATTCTACTTAGAGTAGCTACCATATTATTTGACATAATAGGATGGTAGTGGATTGATAATTAATAATCCTTAATAATATCTAACCATATTCTCTGGTGCATATTAATCTATTTTTGTATGAATACATATTTGAGACTCTTGTGGTTAGTTTATATCCCACACTTCTCCCCATATAGATAATTCTGATAAATTTTCAATGAAAAGATCACAACCGCCAACTCTATATCATGTGTCGGATAGTTTTTCTAATGTATTTTTAGATTCCTTGAGGCGTATACTATCACTTTATCTTTCTGCATCAACACATAACCTAATACCTTATCTGAAGAATCACTACACACCACAATTATTTCTCCACATATCTAGAGTATGAGTACTAGTGCTGTGATAAGCCAATTTTTGAGCTCCTTATATCATTCCTCAAATTCTTTATTCCAAATGAACTTCACTTCTTTTTGTGTCAGCCCGGTCATTAGTTTGGAAAATAGTGATAATTTCTTCACAAATCATCTATAATATCGGGCTAGACCCCAAAATCTTCAGATCCATATTACAAATGTTGGCATGTGACACTCTTCAATTTCATTTGTCTTGGAAGGTTCCACATATATTCCTTTCTAGTGATAACATTTCATAATAATGATAAATCCTCTATCAAAAACACTCATTTGTTTTACTTTTTATAAAATTTCTACCATCACTATGTAATCCACATAGTATATAAATGTTTCTCATGTTCATCCTTACTATTAGAGTATAAAAAATATCATCAATAAATACTACCACAGATTCGTTGATGTATCCTCAAAAGACTCTATTCATTAAATCCATGAATATTGCTAGAGAATTAGTGAGACCGAAGGGAATCAATATGAACTTACTGTGTCCGTACATCATTTGAATGGAATTTCTGAGAATATATTCCATCATCACCTTTAAATGGTGATATCCCAACCAAAGATCCAACTTAGGGAAATAACTAGCCCCACATAGCTGACTGAACATGTCATCTATCCAAGGCAGGGGATACTTGTTCTTTATCATTATTTTATTGAGCTCATGATAATCAATGTAGAGGTGCATTGATCAATCCTTCTTATTAACATAGAGGACTAGTGTACCCCATGGTGATGTACTCATCAGTATTAAACCATTCTCCATATTCCTTTATAAATATATCTTCATCTATTCTATCTCAATAATGGACATTCTATAAAATGTATTTGATATAGGCAGGGATCTCAAATTAAGTTCAATTGATAACTCAACCTCTCAATTAGAAGTAATTCCATGCAATTATTTAGGGAAAACATAAGTGTTATCCCTCATGATGGGCATATCTTTAAAAATTATCATCTCCTTTGTCTCAATCATTTAAGCAAGATATTCTAGCTCAAAAGGAAACATCACCCACACTTGAGACAATGACATTGAAGGAGATTCATCTACCACCTTACACTTGTACAAGATTGGCGGATACTATGGGATGTGAATAGTGATATCCCTTTCCCAACAGTTAATGTTGGATTTGTATAAAGATATTAAATCCGAGCCCCAAAAATCATCTAACTCAACCAATAAAAATATGATAAGATTTGCTGGAATGTTTAGTGTATAAAATTTTACTAAGGAAAATTTATATAATTTGGATGAAATAATTTTCCAATTTGATGTTCTCTTATATAAATCAATCTCCAAATTTTGAGATGGTGTTTGAATGGTTCTACAAATCTCACATTATATGAATGAATGAGTATCATTAAAATAAAATAGTGTGTTTGCAATTATTGAATTAATAATTAGTGTACTTGTCACCAAATTTTTAAATTGATCCACCTTAGTAGTAGTGATAGCTTAATACCTCCCTTGTTCCCTTATATATTACTGTTGATTGCCTCTGAAAACCCTTGGCTTTTGGAAATTTTTCTCATAATTTGAATGTTCAATGCAGTTGAAACCCTGCACTTCTAGATGAGCATTGATCTAGAGCATCTGCTCTTCTTCAAAATTAGTTCAATTGTTCACATCCCTTCAGTATTTGTTAGCCGTATTCCACATTCACCCATATTTGATGAAATTACTCGTTCCCTTTAGACAGTTCCTAAGATGATTCATCCCATAATTTTGACATATGGGATGTTCAATTTGATTTCTATCGTGGGATTTATTTTCCAAATCAACCATATTAGACTCAATTTTTGATTTTTTTAACAAGGTTCGTTAGACCATTGAGAGTCACCAATATACATTTCATCCTTGAGGGAACAACAAACAATATTTCCATAACTATCGAAGTCTATAATTTCAAACACTTTTCATCGACTCAGCTTTAGTACGCTAATGAAGTGATCAACATTGCTTTCACTGTTCATGAAAAATCATGAGGCATATCTTGAATGCATTTTGAATTTTTCTTAATACACCCTGATGGAATTATCTTATTTGGGATTAAGACTGAGGAACTCTCTTTTCATCTTGAGATAGAGGGTTCAGGGAAAATATATATTGGAAAACATTTTCTTGAATTCCTCCCAATCCATGGAATCAGTTTCCTCCTAATACTATGTATTCTTGGTTAGTTTCCACCACTGATCATCTTCCCCATTAAAATAGAAGACTTATATCATGAATTTCTATTCAAATGGGCCTGGATGACAGATAACATTTTGTAAAAGGAGTTAATCCATTTTTCTGCGAGGAAGGGATTGGAAGATACTCTAAATATGGGAGGAATTTTCCATTTGAAGTATTATATAGAAACAATATCTTTCCTTATAGGAGGAGGGTGTTCCACATGATTCATCTTATTATTCATAACTTGAGCTAGCTGAGAAAGTATTATCATAATGTTTTGAGAATCCATTCATATCATATCTTGAATATCATTAGTGAAAACATCACATTGCCTATCACAATGATTTTTGGAATTTGTTCTTATATTTTCTTACATTAAATAATAATATATTGTACAAATAGGGGGCTTAAAAACTTATATAATAAGTATAAAAAATTAAACATTAAACATAAAAGAATAAGATTCTAAAAGAAAATTATATCTTAACTTTTGGTTCCATAGGATCTAATCTACATTATGCAGGATTTGTTTCATAACATTTATTCTTATGGGATTCTTTTTATTTTTTCCCTTAATAATGATTTGTACTATGTTTATGAATTTACCAAACCATATCCCCTAGGAGTTTCAAAAAAAGAGTGAATCAATGCCAGTTTTCAAACACTAGTTCCCATTCAAGTATAGATTTAAGATGTGTTTTCATGTTTTAACCCTAGATACATCTATACCAGAGCCACACAGACTTGTTCATATCAAGATAGGGATGAATTATGTTGATAAACAACTTACTTAATAGTTACCAAAATTTATAGATATTTTCTTGTACTTAGTCTTATCCATATGGTTCTTAGAAATGTGCTCATTACTAGTCTCCAAAAATGACTAGACCATACTCTAATACATAATATAGTGACCCTATAAATTTACACATATCATTACAAGATTTTAAGCTAAATAATAAATCATATTACAATCCATTGATCATTTTTTTTGTGTCTTGAAGGACTAGGTACATAAATCTAAAATCATGGGACTAAATAAAAAACGTCTTTATTTATTCTTCATAAAGATGTCCTAAAATAAATTGTGATTATACGTCATCATAGGATAACCTAGAGATAACATAAATAAAGGGATGAGCTTAAAATCCTATTATGGGAAGAAAAGTAATAATGAATCTTTAGATCATGGGTTATAAGGCATGACATAATGATATAAAAAGGAATGAAATATATGGAATCAAAACATATATACATGGGATCATATAAACATGGATTCATAGTAATGTTGTAGAACATAAAACATGACTTTAATAGAATTTATGTCATGTTTCACATAGAGGAGCACAATTCATGGTTAACAACCAAGACCATTGAACATGGTAGCACAAGTGACAGATATCCACCATTACTGTTGCATGTAATGTCTCATGAGACTCATTTTTACCCAATGAATTGGAGTAAAATATGGTTAGACCCATAATAACATTTTAATAAATATGTTTCTATATATGTAATCATACATAAACATAAGGGTTACCCATGGAAAGAATTGGGTATCATAATCATCTCATAATGCATTACAAATGGGAGTATCATAAAAATGTACATAAAGGAAAGCAATTATTTCATGTACGTAAAATGAAAGGGTATAATATGCATATATCAAGAAAATAGATGTCAAATTGAATTAATAAAATGTTAAAATATTAATTTAGAAACATTAGAATTCCAACATTTTAGTGTGGTTAAAGGAAAATATCAAAAGCCCCTTAAAAATTAAAGTGAAAAATATTTTATACAAAACCAACATTGAACCATGTGGGTTTTAATAATAAAAATACTGGTTTTATAAAATTAATTGTGTCTTAAAAATAGATTATATTGTGTACTTGAAAATGGGTAAGAATTCAGAATATTCCCTTAAAACAAACTTTCTTATCAGATATAATTGGGGAGGGAATAAATTTAAAAAATGTATATGACTGAAAGATAATGATTAATGGAACTTGATAAATTAGTTTTGGAGAATGTAAAATTAATTTATAATATGATAATAAAGATAAAATATAACATCATCTTGTGTAAAAATAAAGATAGAGAAAACTGAAGGAATAATAGAGGTTCATGTATAATCTCTTACCTTAAGTCTGATAGTGTCATACACATTATATTAATGTCCTAGAAAACCATATTAAATTAATTAATAAATATTTAAATAATATATTCTAAATGTAAATGATTTATTTTAACCTTATTAATTTTATTCATTACCTTTTTGGTGGGTTAAGATGTTCAATTTCACTGTTTTGGGAGAATTTGTTTCCTTGTTTTTCATGAAAAGATTACTTATATACATATACGGATAAACATATAAGGTAAGAATGGTTTTCAGAAATTGGAGTTATTTTATATTAGTTAACATCAAGAATATTACATGGTGATAAAATTCATTCGTTTTTAGGGATGATGAATCATTGTATAAAACATTAATGATAACGGTTTTGGTTAATTTGATGTTTTTGATCACATTGGGCACATTTTTCATTATAAATTAATATTATGTGTAAAAAATATTTTATAACATTAAATTTGAAGTAATAAATATATTATAATCTGGTTCAACCATAAAAATTTCTTCATGACCATAATTGAAGATGGTAATTGAAATTGAAATCCAATCATCCTTAAATGTTATAAATTAACACATCTTAGATGGTGTTTTCATTTCTAGTATGAATGAAGGGGAATAGAATGATTATTATGAATTATTATATTTTCATGAAAACATTCTAGTATCTATATGTTACTAGAGTTATCATAACATTTGGATGAAATTAGGTTTGGAAAGAGAAATAAATAAAGGAACTATAATGAAAATAAATGGAATGAAAAGAAGAATTTACATCTTGAATATGTCTTCCTTGATAACCTCTTTATGTGGGAGTATTTAGTATTTTGAAGAGACCAAGGGATGATTAACATGGGAGACGGTCTTAGACATATTTTTGATCCAAATTTGGACTAGCAACATTTCTTGAGAGGTGTGAGAGGATGAGTTAAGGTGGGGTGGTATTTATAGTAGAGGAGATGAGGGGTTTCCATTTATTTTCATTGTTAATTTTATATTTTTTATTAGGACTATTAATTATCATGATTTTTGTGACTAAAAATAGTTAATAGAGCATGTGAGTTCATAGTAAAGGCTATTTACATCATCCATTACTCATGCATAATTCGTAAATACATTTATTGAACATTTATCATAAATTTTCATATTTTATTATTCACCAAAAGATCAAGTATTTTAGAAAGATCCAAAAAATATTCACCCTAGCAATTTCTCGATGTGTAGAATTTAAAAATGAACTCATTTTTATGAAAATATTTTTAAAAACGTGTTAAATTCCATTTTTAATTAAATAATAAATTTACATGAAAAATACACATTTTAAAAATAATAACTCTTTTATAACTCTTTGAAAATTTAATTAATTTCTCTTAAAATTATCATATAATTACAATTAATCAGAAAACTTATTTATGAAAATAATTTTTCTTTTAAATTATTATATTAATCATATAATTTTAATTAAATATACATGACTTACAAAAATACAAACACTTAATTAATAATTAAAATATAGATACTTACTAATACTATGATATAATTATATAATATTTTCACCTATAAGTTGGATAAATTTTATTTATACATTCATTAGTGAGGTTTCTATTCAATTGGCTGATTTACTATTCATAAGGATCACATTACTTTTCCAATGGTCAATTAACGATTTCATCAGTATATGTTCCTTAATTTCTAGAAATACCTTTTGGTTCAATAATTATTCATTTATAAGGATTTTATTGTTTTATATATGTAATGATATATGATTTTACTACAAGAAATAAATATAATAATTTAATTTCATTGAATAAACATTGGGTCATTACAATAATTTCATAGAATTCTTACACATCACAAACACAGTACTTGTATAAACTGGTAAAAAATCAAATTAATTTGATTTAAATGTATTAAATCTGTTGTGTTTTAGACAAGAGAGAGTATTGGATTAATTTTTATGGATATATATAATAAGTAATTATTTTATAAAAAATTTATATTTTAATTTGATTATTTTTTAGAGTTTTTAATGTTAAATTTTAGTATCCAGTTGAAAAATATAGCTTTTATAGGATGCAATATATTTTATGATATTATAATAAAATAAATAAGATATAAACATTTTTTTAAACCTATGGAAAAACTGTTGTATTATAATATATTAAAAATATTATATAGAAATATTTTAAAAAATATTTATTTTAATTTATATCATTATAAATAAGAACATTATTTGAAGTGTTTGTCAAATACTTGCATAACAACAGAAAATTAAAATTTCCATTTATGGGGATAATAAATTAGAATAAAAAATATTTTAAATTAACTATATATTAAATATTATCATTAAATGATTATTTTTACTGATATTTTATAACATTTTTGTTCAATAATAGGTATATTATCCAACATTCTTGCCCAATGCTTGGGTAACGTCTAAAAAGAAAAAATAAAATATCAAGTTTTTTAGGATAAGAATAAGAATATATATTTCATATGATTGAATTTAAATGTTAAATATCATATATAATAGTTTATTAATTTTAATAAATTATTTTTTAATTTTATAATCATTACAATATTCTAGAATAATTATATCATTATGGTGCGACGTATATGAAAATTGTAAAAAAATTAAATAAATAATTTCAAAAATAATAAAAATGATAATATTTAAATTATATTTAAATTATTATAATTTTTTATATATTTAGTAATTATATGTTATTATCAAAGGGAATATATTCAAAACTGTAAGTTTTCATGATGTTCATAAAGTCATGTATTTTGAATAGTGATGAAAGAGAACATAAATTGTATTTAATGTTTAAAAATTAGTTACAATCATTATTAAATTATAAAATATCATTAATGAATCATGTACATATTAAAAAATATATAATATCATTCATAGTTCATATATGTGACACTTTCCATTTTTAAAATTACTTTTATAACCCTTAATGATGAGAAAATTAAAAAATAATCATTAATCATTCCCAATAAAAATGGATTCATTTCAACATTTTTCCCATAACTAAAATTCACTTTTAATCACAAATCACTACTGAAATAACTCTCTAAATATTCATGCCCACTTAACCATAATATTTTTATATTCATATTCATTTCTTATAAAGTCCACATTGTCAATCTAAGTAACACAACAAAGCAAGAAAATGTTAAGGTTTATCAAATCACTTATATTTATTTGTGACATATTCCATATTATAAATAATACCAATTTTATATTTTATATCCTAAATATGATTATTTTCATATAATTTTACCTTTTATTTTATGTTAATTCATTCACGGGGGTTATGGATGAAAATTTACAGAAGTGGTAATGTTTTATTTCACAACTTCATAACAATTCATTATTATTTATTTTCCAAGAATCCATTAAGTGGATTTTGTTATATTCTTTTATTAAACATATTTATTTTTATTTATCATATGTATATTTGAAAAAAATATAATATTCCATTTCATTTTTATCACTTTAAGTACCCTAGAGAAAAGAAAAATGTTTCTATGGAAAACAAATATTATTTCACTCTTCAGTTGAAAATATTTTTTCTACTATATCCATGATTTCTAAAGAAGTTTTTTGAGTTTTTTTATATTATAAAATGATTTTTTAGGAAATTATTATAAATTATTAAATTTGTTTAAAAAATAATTAAATGGAATTTTCTTTTCATTTTATGAACAAGATACTTGTACCTTTAAAAAAATTGTAATGAAACCTTTTTTACAATATAAGGCATGAACCAAATATCACACCATCATGAATTCCCAAATATTTGTAGATTAGCTTAGAATATTCTATATTCCTCTGAAAATAAATTTTTTCTTAATATTCTAGATGTTTTTAAATATTGAAAATATATTTCTAATATTAAATTATTATTTTTCTAAATCAATTTTCAACTAATTTTATTATATTTATATTCATAAAAAAATAACCCTTTATTTTTATAATATTCCATTGGGTATGTGTTGGAATAATATAATCCATATTCTTTCTCTGGAGGGTTTATGTTTATTTTGATTGGGGAATGCATTGAAATTTTATATTCTAGTTCTTCCTATATTGAATGTTATATATTATTAAGGATTTTTGATAAATTTGTAATGTTTATTCATATTATGAATGCATTAGACTTATTATGTGACAAATTATTCCCCAAATTGTATACACCTTTGATTCATAGATTATTCTCATGAGATGAAATAGGTTGGGTATTAGGAAAATGACATACCCATTTATGTAACATGTTATAGCATGAGGATTTGATGGTATGTTTATGATGTATATTAAAAAGTACTCTATGGTAATTTTAATACTCTTATAATTATTCATTCCATATTTTTAAAATATATAATTTATGTACAAGTAAATTTTCATGGATATTTTTCATGTTTATGTGTTTTTTTATTTGGAATTACTTGATCATCATTCATTCCTACCATATTATTCATGATTTATTTATTTTATGATACCTTCCACTATACATATTCTCTTACATAGAATTTTATCTCACCCATAAAATGATGTCCATTTCCATTGGATGTGATGAGAGGTTATAATAATTTTATATCTAAGAAGGTACTATATGTGAAGAATATATTCGGAGATGATATAGATTATCATGGACAATTTTTTATGTGTCCAAGTTGTTAAGAAATTGTTTTTCCTAATTCAATAAAACTCTAGAACTAAAAGTTCATAGGGTATGTAATCGATCAAATATTTAGGTTTGATTTTATATATTTTAAGGTTTAAAATATGGTTAATTTTATCTGTATCATATCCATAAATGTAAATATTATATTTTAGCACTAAATATATGAGTTTGGGTGTGAGGTTTTTATAGGGTATAACCCTATAAATTTATACCAACTACATCTTTGATTTTGTAATTTTTCAACCCCATTACTCGATGTTACTCTTAAAATTAAAAATTAAGAAAAACATTAACAATACCAATATCTATCCATATTTTTCCTATTAGATAATTAACCCAATATACAAAAATCAAGGTGGTGGTTTAAATACATGTCTTCACCTATTTATAAAATAATATAGGATATTCACCTATCAACATATGAATCTCTTTAGATATTTGATTTCTATAGAGAATACATATATATATGGAGATGCTACATTATATTTGTACACATGGAGAAATACACAGCTCAAGGTTTGTAGATGTATATATGGTTCTCTCATTACTAGTATTATGGATGTTTGAAGAGATAATACTCAGTGCATTCTCATTCAACTCTATCTTGGATCTATGGGATTGAGACAATGTAAACACTTATGTGAATTATCATCAGGCATTTAAAAGGGAATAAAACTATCCACTTATTCCACATACTTGATACTATGGGATTTATACATTTCCATCGATGGATTAATATATTTCTATCCTTTTTTAACCAATATATTTGGAGGGATATGAACATATGCATATATATTTCATTTCATGTCTCTTTTTAAATTTATATACCAGGAGGTTAAATTTCATCATTATCACACTCTAAACCTAGTTAATCGGTGAGTACAATAAAAACCACCTTGGTACCTCATTTACATTGATACCTAGAAATCACTAAACTATATCACATACCAAATTATATTTGTAAAACAAAATAATTTCACCTAAACCATGGGTCCACTAATACATTATAAAATTCCTTCAAACTATAATTCCAAATGAACATTGTAATCCTGTATAGATTTACAAAATTCAATCTACTTGGAAACCAATAATGATAATTAAACAATAGTTAAGTGCTAGTTTTTTAATTATTCATCTATCTAAATATTGAATTCATTCTATTTAATTTCCACATTATTATATACATTTATGTCATTTTATGGATCCCAATAAACCTCCACCATATTTCCCAAGCAACCTCATAGATTATCTAAATCAATATTAGAGATATTCCACTAATGTAGTATGTGATGTTTTTTAAATTTATTATATTCATTAATTTAATTATATACTATTCATTAATTAATTCAAAATTTATTTTGAATATATTATACTAATATGGGAACAATCCTTAGAGTTTTTATTATCATTCCCCTTTATATGGCATCTTAAAGAATTTATCATCATTAACATCTTATATATTTCATCATATTTGTCCATATTTATTGTTTTTAAACTTTTATGTCTAGATATGATTAAATATAAATTATTCTGTTATGATTATTGAGTTTTATCCTTCAAAAAATTTAAGCAATCCATGAGTTCTTCATTAACATTAAATTTTCATTTAGGTGACTGAAATGCATCAATAAATCACTATTTTTCAATATCATGGGTTACAAAATTGTAATCATTCATATATTTATTCATAACATAAACTTCTTATTTTCTATTTTTCATTCACATCATATAATTTTTCTTCATTGTCGAAAAATATTTATTCATTAATGAATTTTATCATCTTTCACGATGTTTCCAAAGAGTACTATAAAAAACATTTAATAAATTTGTAAATATATCTCCTCATTAAAATGCATAAGATTAAACTATTCATCCAATAAATTAATTTAAATGTGAAATCCATCCTAATACTCCTTTATTATGTAATTCACAAACTTACACAACAAAATTTCATTACTAAATTCCATAAAACCTCTATTATATTATTATTATTTAATAATAATATCTCACACATATTAAAATTTTCCTTCATCTTTGTAGATTTAATATACTTTATGTTTACTCTAATCATTAAATTATTTCTCACGGACTGAATGAAACCATTTACAAAATCAATTATATTTAAAAAGTCTCAATTTTTAATATATTTCCAGAAATAATTTTAAAAATTTAATTGATTATTATAAGTTTGTTTTATCATTAAAATACCTCCAAAATGTCTCAACCATAGTTGAATTAGGACTATAATGTCATATGTATGCCAACAAATATTTTAGAGAAAATATTTACACTACAATTTTCACGTACATGACTCTAAATATTTTATCTAACTAGTTAGTTCTAAGTATAACCCTTACATTACGCCCCAGAAACTCTTATCATCTAATAACATTTTTTGTGTGTGTTAATGTACTCATTATTTAATTATTGATTCGAAGACCTATTATGGGTTTCTTGGCCCTTTCCAAGCCATCTCTTTTATAGTAATTGAGTCTATATGGTTTTCCATTGGATCAATCTGATATAATGGCCTTGATTGATCTAGGATCCCATTCTACGTGTTCTTTGTGGCCACATGGGTCTACATTGGATCACATCAATTGAATTAATAATTTTGGTTCATGTCACAACCTCATTAATCATAGGGTATGGTTAACACAATAAGCCATATTCCATCTAATAATATGATTAGGAAATTAGTTGAGGAATTTTCAATAATACTACCCTATGAAAAATGTTATCTATATTGATGTTATACATCTCATTGAGGGTTAGAATACCCTCACTTCTATACTATAGAACAACACACCACAATCTTCCTCTTCCACTGACCACCCCTCATAGAGGTTTTATAGATTTATAATGCATTTATTTATTTTCAAAATTTTATAATAAAAACTCAAAATTTCATGTTTTGTTAATATATACCTATATATTCGATATTCATTCCCTAATAGGTCAACTCAAAGAGTTATTTTCAAAATGAAAAAAACATTTCTCTAAATATTTTCTAAAGAAGTATGTCGTACCCAGAAAATTTAAAGTAAATTAGTTGATGTTCTATAAGATATTTTAAATTATATATTATAGTCTTCATAATCCATCCTCATTAAAAATATATTAATATATAATTATGAAAATCCATAAAACATATCACCATGTTTTCTCAAAATCCATATATAAAATTTTGATGAATCCAGAGGAATTATAGTCATTGTTTGAAATATAATTTTTATCTAAATTTATATTATATAATTTTTAAAATATATTTTAATTAAAGATAGACGTTTTAAACAATAAAACCTCTCTCTATAATATCTCTTAATACATTAATTACATTTATATAATTTATGTTCCGTTTTAAATTTTTTGAACCAAAAAATATTATTATGAAAATTTATGGAATTATTTAAATATCATGTAATAATTCATGAATATATAATCCAAGGATTTAAATGTATTAAAAATGAAAACATCTAAGTAAAATAACTATATCATGGACAAGTTGATAAATCATTTTCTAATAATCATCCTCCCTTATGATGAATCCTTAATAATAGATAAATTACCAAACCACAAAACTCTCAATTATTCTAAAATATTCTTATTTAAAGGTGGTTAGTATAAAAAATATTTTATGAATTATGAAATATTCTATAAATATTCTCTCCACTTGAAACACACCAATGTAACAATTTTTTGGAAATGATCAATAAAATCTTAAAAATGAGACACACCATTCAAGACATGATAGAGAATTCTATTTCATAATTTTAAATTTTGATAAATATGATTTTATTTTATTAACCATTTTAGGTAATATTAAAATTATCTTCTAAGAAATACCATGGAATTAATGTTATATTAAATTTAATAAGATTAAAATTGTCATTGAATATGATGTACAAGAATAGAAATTCTCACATGAAAAGCCTAAAAAATATATTTGGAAAAGTGGTGTGTTATATTATGTAATTATTACTAATGAATTTATTATTACATACATAAAATTTGTATTGATCTAATGCTAGATATTATAGTTTCATTCTCATAATAAAAAAATAATTTTTATGGGTTTGGCATGTATGGTAAAAAATTCTCAAATTCATCCCAATTATGGCCTTGGAATGACCACCCTAATTAACTTTTTAAGCCATGGTAGGTAATTTCAATCATCAAGGTGGCTTCACAAGAACCCAGTGATGTTTATTTGAGGATGCATGTTATTTTTTATTATTTTTTTTCACATGATATGTGAAGAAACATATATTAATGATCATATATAGGGGTCACTCATTATTACCTACTAATTTATATACCTACACCCTATTTATGATTTTTTTGGACATATCCAACACATGTATGAGATAAAAGTACTGGTAGGTCCATTAGGGGTGGTTGAATTATAGGATATCTATATGTATTAATAAAAAATATAAATTTAATATTGAGGTCTGGGTAAGTAATTCTACCTATATTTATTTGTTTATTTGTCTTTATTCATTTCATGTGTATTATTAGTCCATTGTGATACCCCTTATTGATGATTGATTGTTAGAACATGCCATGGGTCCATCTATTATAGCTAGTGATATATTATTATTTTAGATATAAAATTACAATTATTACATATTAAATTTATTTTATTATTTATCTTCCAGATATTTATGTCATTTATCATATTTATATTGTTATTATATCAGGTATATTGTCTTAATTACTCTATTATTTTACCCTCACCTCTTATTTGTGTCCATTTCAAAATAAATAGTTTCACATAAGAACATGTGGATTTTCATGTTGAATTGTTGAATGAGAAATTGGGTTGGGTAATTACAATTTTTGTGAATGGTAATTTATTTTTGATTGAATACAGAAAAAATATTTGAAGTTACCTTTGATATTTTGATGGTTTTTATTTGTTCCAATTTTTATTGAGAATATTTGGAGGTAATTGAGATATTTATTAAATAAATAAAGAATATTTTTAAGTTACATTAAATTAATCATGATATGTTTTCAAGTGATTCTATATATGTTTTAAAAGAATGTTAAATTCTATTTGGTGTATGTTTTAAGTGAATTAAAAATCCATAAGAATCACTAATTCATTAATAATGACTCCCACGTGGGTAATTTGAGCTTCAATTTAATGATTATTTAATGATGATATGTAATCAAAACAGATCCCATAATGATAATCCCCATACGGGATATTTTAGTTTCACCATAAAGTCCATTTTATAGGGATACATAAGAATTATTGAGCCTATAAGAAATATCCCTATAAGGGTTATTGAAGTTTCAACATAGAGATGATTTTATTAAGGTCAATTTAAATAATCTTCATGTATAGTTTATCACCATAAACCAGATTTTTGTAAACATTGTCTTATTCAATGTAAGCATTAGTGTGTTTGAATATATAGCATTTAATCTTCATAATCATTAATACTTGAAATATTTTTGAGTTGTATGAAAATTGAAAATTTAAATGTTTCAGATTTGTAATATTATAAATAAATAAAACTAAATAATGAATTTAATAAAATTCTTTATCGATGTATCACACTTGATATCCGATTTAATATAATTTATGTGATTATTTATAAATGGTGATTAGTATGAATATATGTTTGAAAATTTGAGTTTCATGGGACTAGAAAGATATAATATATCAATGTTGACTTCATTTATTACTTATATCTAAACATTAAATTTGTAATGTTAATGTTATGGTCTTCTATTGAATGCGAATTTAAATGATCATTGGAATCTACTTATGATATTAAACAATATGGTTTGTTGAGTGTGAAGGTTCAAGATAGTAAGTTTCAAATGTTGTGAAATGATGTAGTTCCTTACATCACATTAATTTTTTAATGATTATAATTGAATTTAATTCATTAAAATCATAATGAACTAGATAGCCAGTATTATAGGAATTCAATTTTTCTAATTTGTCAATTATTCTAATATAATGATCGATTTTAGAAGGTATTTTTGAATGATTTTTTCTATATTTGAAATTAAAAAATAATATAATTGGAACATTATTATAGACAGGTAGTTATTTAAGAGAGAGAATATTCTTATCATCGTGGTTCATGTTTGTGAGCTTATCCAAATGAGTAATGAAAAAAGATTTTGTTATACAATTTTATAGAGAAAACTATTGAGAAGGATGAGATGGAAAATTTTAAGTTCTTAAATTATTTATTTCTAGAATATTGAATCAGGATTCAATATTGGGAGTAACATTTTTTATAGAGTAGTATTTTATGAAAAATATATTGAGTTATAAGAATAAATATTAAGAGAGTGAAGAGAGACTAGAGATCAAAGTTCATATACTATCACTATAATGGGTTTATCTCTAAAACTTATAGAATTATATATGTGGTTAAGAATATACATGATAAAATAAATTAAAAGTTTTAAATATTGAGTGATATTCCATTGAATATTCATAAGTTTCATAGTGGAATATCATGATCTATTTTTTAAAATGTGACAAAATACTTAAGGATATATTTCTCATTCTATTCTCATTTTTTTAATGTGAAGCTCCACAGTCCAGTGTTACATTGGAAATTCATAGTTCATATATTTTATAATTTTGTAATATTATAAAATATATTGATTATAGTGATGAATTCATTTTTTTATGGATTCTATGAATCCTTGAGAAAGAGTTGGTTTCCAATATTGGGGAAGAACCTTGTAAAAATAAATGATCATTGTCTCTATTATTTTTAATTTGATATTCAGGATGATAATTGACATTTGAGTGATTAATTGTTTATTAGGTTGAGTCTATTCATTATTATTAGATGAATCTGAAAAAATAAATCCACCCTTATCCCTAACCCCCCATCTTAGTGAATCTAACTGATTATAGACACCTCATATTACATCAATGTAAGATATGTCTATTTGATTCAATCAAGTGTTTAGAAAATATTATCATAATTTTAATAATATTAGTGGTGTTACTATATTGTATGGATTGAACTACCATAGATGGAAGAAATATATGATACAAATCCTTTTATAACTTTTATTGGCCATTAGGGATGTTATTTCTACTGGTTTTCAACATACAAAGAGGGATACTTTGGTTTCCTTCAATAATAAATGGAATATATTTGTTTATTTTATATAAAAAACTAATATTAAAATCTATCTATCATAAATAGACTATATAATAGTTATAGGGATTCAATTGACCTTAGTAATCTGGGACTTGTGTGAAATAATCTGTAATGGAAATGTTAAAATGAAGGATGATAAATTATATATTTGGAGGAGATTGTTAGAATAAATAAAGATGATAGAGGATAAAAAATTGATGATTATGTAATAATATTATGTGAAATTGCGAAAAATATCAAATAATTTTTTTAAAATCATTATTAATGTATCAGTTTCAAAAATATAATAATGAGAAACATACTAGACTAGTTTATCCCTAATATTTAATCTCCTGAAGATAGAGAAATCCTTTTACTTGATGAATTTCATAGTATTCTCTTAACTTATGAGATGTAAAAAAATCAACCATTAAAGTAGTAGGGTATAGATAAAATCTATTTTGAGGCCATAGGAATGTTAAGAATCAATTAAAATTATTATTTATATTCAATGGAATTTAAAAATAAAGAGGATGAAATATATTATCCTGAATTATTTCCCTCATTATATAAAGGTTCAAGTAGGGTAAGAGAAAGAAAAATGTTAAACTTATACGTATATGCTAAAAATATGATGTAATTTGGTATGATTTCATTAATTATTATATAAATAAGTGACCATATGTTCATTATAGATATTATGAAAAAACTAAAATGAATAAGTGGGTTAAATTATCAAAATAAAAATCCAAATAATGAAGAATAAATAAGATATTTTCTCTAAGAAAGACAATAAATTTTATGATAAGAGTAGAATAAATAATTCATTAATTTATTAGTTAATCATAAAATGAATTTTGTGATTTTTTACCAATTGTACTGATCACATTGATATATTATTATGCACTTCAAGTAGTGAAAAAGATGATTCAGAACCAACTGAGATATAATACATGTTAAAAGGTGAACTAAATGACTGTTTTGAGAAGAATAATGATCTCAGTAATGAAAATAAATTACTAGTTAATGAAAAATGAGAATATTAATGAAGATTCTAATTATATTGTCATAATATAATCTTCTTAAAATGTAGAAATCAATAATATAATGTTAAATTATTTGGATCATGAAATGTTGTTGAATAATATTTAATAAAAAAAATTCATTGAAGGAAAATAAATTTTATAATATTGAATATAATTTTCTTGTATTTTAGAATGAGTTTAAGATGAAAAAAATGATACTTGAAAACACTTTTGATATTATTTTATAATAATGTAATATTGATTAGATAACTTTAATAAAAAATCTATAGAAATATGTACATGATGAATTTATGTATAAATAATTTTTACTAATAGTGTATGTTAAATTTAAAAAAATTGTTTTAAAGAAAAATAAATGGGGAGAAACATTATCTCATACCATTAGATTAATAAAGGATCTCTATAAGATCTTCATCTATAAAATGATAAAGATATTGAAAAAAATTATAATTGGAGAAAAAATTATTGGACATCATTTCATACATAGTTTTTATGATCATGGCATATTAAGACTCCAAGGTTATTACTAATGTTCTGTGGATGTTGGGAATAATTCCTACAAATAACATAAAAAATGTCACTACCTAGATTGAGTCATAAAGTGTGTGGAAGTTATTCACAGGGGAGAAAATCAGATTCTCCATGAAGATAGATTACGAAGTGAAATATTCGTTATTTTCCAACATAGAACATATTTGACTATCATGGGGATTTTTGTGGATGGTTTTAGCACTATGGAAAAAGATAATTTAATCTTTTATATTATTTTTAGTATAAATTAATTGTACTATTAATTGATGGGAATTTAGGACACCAAGGAAGAAATATCATGTCTATCTTAGGCATAATTGAAGGGAGAATAAGGAAATGGGTTACAGACTTTTGATAGTGGGTTATCTTCCAAAATTATAGTTGATAAAAATATTTGAATAATTTTTAGATGCATGGAGGGGGATTATTACCCTTTTTAAATGATTGTTCTCTAAAAATAAATAGTGATGGATCTATTGAAATTGATCCAAAAAATCATAAACAGAACGATTTATTTTATACCAAAGGGATGGAAGATAAATCATGAGTGTTAGTTAGCTTAGTGATTATGGGATTGAGGATATTTTCCAAAAGGGATTATATATCATTAAAATATTAAGGTAATGAAGGATCATTGAAAAGGAAAAAATGAATAAATATAACACTATTTTTACCTGGTAATTAATCCAATTCCTATTATTTGGATGTAAAATATCAGAGCACTATATAGAGGTTCACATAAGATTTATTAATTTTTCATTCATTTATCAAGATATTATATACTATCTGTATGTTTATGGAAATGTTTATGTACTTATACCATAAATTGATTTAAAAAATTATAGGTTGCAACTTGGGACAAAAACAAAGACATGTTCATGAAATAATCCCGGAATGTGATGAATGGTGTGATTATATTTAATGGTTTTTATAAAAAAAATTTGGTGGGTGAAGAAATATTATATACAATATCTTAAAATTATGTTGGTTTTGGTTATGTTCTAGAAGAAATAATATTACAATGGTTTTCATAATTGAGTAATGTCTCTAATTTTAGTTTTTTATGAAGGTAGAGGGACCATGTCCTTCACAGGGTAGGTAGATTGACCCTGAGTTTCTCATGGTATGTTTATTAACAACATTAAAAACAATAAAATGGATGTTAAGTTAATTATTTTACTAAATTATTCGTGACCAATCAATTTTTTATGGGTTTTGATAAATTTATCCTCAACTTATGGAATTGTAACACCTTGTTTATATTTTCTAATTTAGGATAACTTAAGAATCCAAGAGTCCATGTAAAGGTTGTCACAACCTATATAAAAATCTATGTCCTAGTGTATTTTATGTAAAGGTTAATAAAAATATTTTAATTCTTATTTAATGGTAAGATAATAATTTAGGAGTCCATATTAATGGAACTGAATATCTACATATCGGTATTTCATTATCTATTAAAAAGTCATATCCACATGCATGAAGCTCAGTTGAGATTTAAACTACCATTTTATGGGTTGTATGAGGTTTATGAAAAGTTAATATTTATTTATGTAAAATTATGTTAGATCCATTATTAGATTTGTAAGGGTAAATGAAAAATAAAAATGGGGAAGTGGAGGATATCATAAATTTTTCGATTCTCATATAATGATCTCGATGAACATATAACTCATAGTGATTGAAAATATTGTTCACAAAGATGATATTTATATTTCAATCCATCATGGAATTAATAAAAAGTTGATTATATATAAGGATGTAGTTTTTGAGACCCTATTTTTTCATTGTAATACATTGACATATTAATATATATTTCCAAAGCTAGGAACTGAGATAGAAAATGATTCCAAGGATCGGTGTGCTCATAATGAAAATTAAAAAATATTAAATATATATTTTTATAATTCCCACCTAGGTTTATAATTAAATGCAAAAAACTCTTAAATGGAAGATCAAATCAAAAAAATGAGACCAAGATTGAGTTCAAAACGTGTTGTTTACCCTATGCATGGCCTAATATTTGTAGGTGCGGTCATGAAATACATCTATACTATTTCTAGTACATATAGTGGAATAATTAATTAATTAAGTTAAATAAATAACTCATTTTTCAAAACATTTCTTTTTAAAAAAAACATCCATGGATAATCCCCTCGAACTGGCCACATAAAACCTGGGATAGGATAAGATCTTCTTCCCCTCCTTATATTGGATAATCACCTTGGATAATGATGTAATATTGCATCAGATAAGATCAAAACATAGTGAATGTAATTTTATCCTTAAATCATTTGATTTAATGATTTTTTGATGAATAATGATTCAATATATGAATAGGAATCATCAATTTTAAATTTACTCTATTTTTAATTAATTAATTTAGAGGTAAAATCCATTTCTATTGGTCTATGCTAGTTAAGGTATGACCATGTGATTGTGTTCCAATTTAATTGAATTATCTTTTTTATTTCTAAACCTAATTATCTCATTATTTATTGATGTAAAAGAATGATGTACCAATGAGTGTTAAATTTATTTATTGTTCTATTCCCCATCAATTTCATTGCATTCTTCACTGGTAGGACCCGATGGTCCATGTTTATCTTTACCAGGCCACATCGAGCCTCGTTAGACATCTAGAATCTTGATAGATCAATGAATAATGGTAAAATAAATGATACAAGGTAAGATTTCAGATGTTTTCAGGACAAGGATGAATGTTTAGATGATTGGGGATCGAGTATTTAATTACTAAGGAAACCTGAGTATGCATGTCAAGCGAATGAACCCCAATTATTTGAAAGAAAAATTTTCAGACACTAGAGGGTATGTAAAAATAGATCCATACTATATCCAATGATTTAGATTAGAAATGCTTCAAGATCTACAACATAAAGGCCAAATTCGAAGCAACGATCAGAGATCTTTAAATAAATTAAAAACATGACTAAACATTATGTACTATGACAAGCACATTACATGTATCACCTTGGTTGTGGTGGCTAGGGATTGGGAATTCGTAAGGATAACACATCGTGTAGACTCTCTACACACTATGTACCCCCTTCACTATGTGGATGATCAGTGTTATGAATAACACATCTAGGAATATGCTATGTGTTAGAGTAGATGGGAGTGACCATAACTCGTGGGTTTTACCCCATGTTGATAGGAACACTGTGTACTAATGTATATAAACACGAACACGAACATTGGAGGGATTCCGGTTGGAATGGGAATAACATTTATATCCCCTAAATTTCAAGTACATATAAATAGAAAAGGATTTGTGTACCAATAGCGACATGACCATGTCTTGGAGTGGGAACACATGTCATGTGGGTCCCCAAACACATTGTGTACCCCTTGTATCAATTTGAGGAAACATAAATTTTTTTGTGTATCCTTAGTTTGAAATCAAATATTTGACCATGAGTAGACTATATTGATTGTTTTCTGCAAATAATGTGATGGTTCCTTCAGTTTTGGATTTTTTGATTCGATGTGGGATATTCTAGGAATGGTTAATATTTTAGGCGACACTAACTAATTGTATTTATCAGTATGAGGATCAAAAGAGACTATATAGTTGAAACCTACAGTCGTGTTGGGTTTGGGTCCTCTAATGAATTCTAGATTGGAACCCAATAGCTTGTCTGGGAATGGTTTCTCTACCAACTCCTAGAGTGGAGACCTTGAGCTGGGATGGCCATGGGTCCTTTAATATTGAGTAAAACTATCCCGTAGTACCAACGAATGATTTATATACCTATAAGATGTGTACCCTTTACTATATGTCATAGTGATGAGGTGTGGATTGACTTGGACAGTTACTTCCATGTAGAGGTGGGAAATGTTGTGCATTATTGATGTACTTTTGGAATCGTTGCAGACTCTTCTTATTTTTTAGTTCTTTGATATGGATACACCTTTACTCTCAAATTTTGGATTCTTTGTACTGATAATATATATATATATATACACACATCACTATCCATACCTTTGGTTTTGGTTACTCTCATTCCATTAGATTTGAAGACGTGCTGGGTAATCCATGTGCTTTCCCTATTATGGTTCTCATGTATGGATGACTTTACTCTCTAGGTATAGATGGAAAATAATCAACATAAATTTTATCTTACCACTCCCCATATAAATTATGGGAATCCTATTGGGTAATTATATTATCACCCCTATATAGGATTTCTCCATATGTGTCATGTCTTTGGAAGATGAAAAACAGGTGTTTCATGACTTCCGAGGAGCATAGGGATACCTGATACTTTGGACCATGTATGGTGGTCGAAACATGGAGATCATGACCTAGGATCTCTCAGTGTTTTACTCTCTAGTATTTTATGGTTGGGACATCTTTCTCGTTGGGCATGAATTTTTTCACTTTACATTTCAGTTCACACTACCATACTCTTATCCTATCTATAGGTTTTATATGCATGGTTGTTCACCTTGAATATTCATATTTTAATTCATTCCGTATGATATTATACATTGATATGGATATGGGTGTGCATATAGGTACATAAGCAAAGGCCTACCCATTTTTTTACTTCAACACTAGAATCTAGCCCCTAACATATGGTGGTCAAAATGGGGATGTTGAGGCTCAATCCCATGATTTGGCCAGGTTATGAAAAATTTATATAAGTGGTCTTTAGATCCTTGAGATGGTGGGTTTAGTAGTTCCCTTATAAATATTTGGTTGGGATTAAGGAAAATATTTCAATATTTTTTGAGTGTGGCTCTCAGGCTTGGGAATCTAGTGATGTTATGGGAAGCCAATGTATCCATTCACCAAGACCATTATTACCTTCTTGTAGACTTGGTAGTCTGAGATATTGGTACCAATGAATAATGGTACATGAATCATATATTTTTTAGTCATTGATTGAACTTCTTGAGTTATATCTCTATTATATATATATATAAAACAACCCTGATCATTATTACTCATTAAAAAATGATTTAATTTCATAAAATTATGCTTAATACTACCTAAATGATCAATAATTATAGTGTATTTGGGAATTAAGACATTTTATTACAACATTAAACCTGAATTACAATGTCTTTATTGAAAACTTCTTCAACATGCTTGAGATAAAAAGAACATTGGATAACCTGGGGATATACATAAGAATTGGGTGATCTGTAAAGCCCGTTAAGGGAATAAACATGAAATAACATGATAATAATAATACATGTCAAACATGGATTATCAATGAGTCATAAATGAATATAAATGATAAATCATGAAATATCATGATAATCATAATATGGGATATGTTGAAAAAACATAAAACACTACATGAAAAAAATAGGTCAAGGATAAATTTCAAAGATATCATGGTGGAAAATTTACAATAAATAAATCATGTATACCAATTTCACAACATGAAATATCAAGATAATAAATCTATCCCAATTAATTGGAGCGCTATATAATTTTGGGTGCACTCGTCACATTTATTTCATTCTCATGATTATGTGAGCTACATTGATCATGAAATATGGATTCAATCATCATCATAATTTATTACATGTTCAAGAAGTGTGGAATAAATATAAATAAGTCTCAAATAAAATGTTATATATTCATAAAATTTAACACCGATGTATAAAATGGTTTTGGTATTCACTACACACTTGGTTTGGCATGGAAAGACGCGGTGAAAATTCAGCAGCATAACGACATCACATTAAAATTCATAAAATGGATTGATGGGAGAGAAATGAGTATCTAAAAATTTTTAACATGAAATGTAAAATAATAGGGATATGGATGGGCATTTCCCCACTTATATAATTATAAAAATAATTTTTACGATAATAAATAAACCTAAAAGAGGAATGATAGCTTAGGAAATTTCGGCATAGTAATAGGTGTACTTGGGAGGGATTAATGAGAGATAAAGGGGTATCTTATATTTTTAGAAAAAAAAAATTTAGTATTGGGGAGGTGAAATAAATACCCCATAATTAGTAATTTAATATAAAAGGGAATAACAAGATATAGAAACTTAGATAAAAGTGAGAGGGGAATGAACCCTTACTTGAGTGTGTAGCTCCAAAAAGTATGAATAATGACTTCATGAAAGCATGGGGCTCCTTGGTAAAATTATAGAGAGGGTAGTGAAGATTAGGGAAATACTACAAGGATTTTGAGTGTAGATAAGTGTGATATTTGGTTGGTTTATATATGTAATTAGAGGGTAATTCTTTAATTTTTCACAAACTTAGGGTTTTGACTCTATATAATAGAATATTCAAAACAATAATCCTTCCCATAATTTTTCACCATGGTTTTTTCCATTGTTTGTATTTTTTTCATTATTTTATTAGGAAAATGTCCTAATATATTAAAATATCACCCATTTTTATGTGGAGGTGCGTCACACTTTAAATGAAATGAATTGTAAATCATTAAATATATGATATCTTCTGGAGGATTCAAAAAATAATTATAAAATTAATCACATAAACAGATAATAAAATTATTTTAAGGGTAAAACATAAATTTGGTCGACTATACCCATTATAGTAATTATAAAATCAATTTTTGGCCATTATTATGTCAAAAAACACACCGTATATTTATACAATATTTAATTTTTAACCGAAAATTTGACTGTATAATAAAATTATGAAAAATTCACCAATGGATAATTTAAACATTTTTATTACAAAAATAATATTTATTTTATCTAAATAATTATTTAAATTTTTTCATTTTCTGTTTTATGATAATATTCGACATTTATTGAAAGATTCTTGGTTTTTTTTCACAATGACAGTTTTATAACCATTCAAAAAGTACATTTCACTTCATAAAAATAAGATGACCATTTATAAATAATAAACCTTATCTGATAATATAATTTAATTAAAATATTATTTATTTTAAAAATCCATTAATGAAATAAAGTAAATCCCTTAATTGTATTTTTATACTAACATAAAATATAATTTCTCTATAATTGAATCAAAATCAGAATCATTTTTAAATTAATAGTATGAAATGAAAATAAATTCCTTATTCTGTAAAAATTCATATTAATATTACTATGTAATTGAGACATATACATTTATTAAAATGATTTACACCCTTAGAATCAGGTGTGTGATGGTGAGACATTGATGGGGTCATTCGGTGAACATGGTTTGGGCCGTGATCTCGATGAGCTTGAACTTCTCCCGTAAACAGTTTCACTCATTCTTTATTTGTTGTATCTCATCTAGGGATTCCTCAAGTTCAAATCCTAGTGATTCTATCCCCCTCATAATCTCCAAAAAATGGTCTTCATAGGGTACAATCCTACTGGATGAGGCCATTACTTCCTTTTTCTATGTCAATTTGATTCAATAAATCCCTATATTTATATATTAATCATTTTCTAACTATTTAAGGGATATATTATCAACTATAATGATTTTAAGACCCTTTTGAATCTAATTTTATATAATAAATAAATAAAGGTTTATTTGTTTTCTATAACCATATTACATAGTAAAACATTAAATCACAAGGAAATTTTATTTATAACAGTTCATGTCTTTAAAATCTTCCCACCATGAGAAATTTCTCCCTAGAAATTATCATTTCACCCCTTAAAATAAATGTGGGAAATTATATCCCATCACATCATGTTGATCCCATGTTTCTTCATCAAACTTGTGGTTTCCCCAAATCACTTTGACATGGTTTATTTTCTTTATTAATAGAACTTTGTCTCTACGTTCTAATATATGCATCAGTTGTACCTCATAGAAAAGATCATTATCCTATAGTGCCACATCTATATTGAGTAAATGAGAGGTTTCAAGTATGTACATCCTCAAAAGTGACACATGTAATACATCATGAACTCGAGATAGGTCATGTGGGTGTGAAAGTTGATAGACCACCTCTCGGATGAGATCAAGGATCTCAAATGGGATGATTGGACTAAGCCTCCCATACTCCCCAAATATAATCATATTATTCATGGATATATGTGGAGTAATAACATGTCTCTAAGATAAAATTCTAGGTCTCATTAATAATTTTCATCATATATCTTTTTTCTACTCTTTGTATACCAAATGTTCTATAGAATGGTCTTAACCATTTCCACCATTTCCTCAACCATTTCATTACCTAGATGTTTTCATTCCACAACTCCATCCCAACATGTAGTTGTTCTGAAACTCTTTCCATAAAGGGATTCAAAATTACCCATTTTTATGACCTGTGGAAGCTATTATTTTAAGAGAACTCAACCAAAAAATATGATGACCCCATCTTCCTTTTAAGCCTATTTAGCATGCTCTCAACAAGTCCTCAAGTGTCTGGATGGTCCACTCAAAATTTCCATCAGTTTAAGGGTGATGCACAATGATAAATTTCAACTCAGTATTCATATTGTGATATATAATCTTCGAGAGAATGTAGGTGATTCTTCGATCACTATTGGATAAAAAAGATAGTGGTACTCCATGTAGCCTAACTAGTTCCCTCATGTATATACGTGCAAGTAGATCCAAGGAAAATTCATCTCATATCACAATGAATTGGGAAATCTATATAAGATTATCCACCATAGATTATATAACATTATTCCCACTTGATGAGTTTGGAAGATTAGTGAAAAAGTCCATGGTTATGTTTACCAATTTCAATATAGGTATGGTTAATGGATTCATCATCCCTTTGGATTTTTCAATTCATATTTCACTTGATAAAATAAAATATATATTCATGTATATTTTTCTATCTCTATCTTCATATTGTCCCACCAATAGTGTTCTCAGAAATCTGGATACATCTTTATGCTTCCTTGGTTGATGGAGAAGGTTTATCTATATACATCATCCAATATATCCTTCTTTAACTCAGGATTTGATGGTACATATAGTCCTGATCCAAATCACACTACACCATATTTATTAACATTTATCTTTAAGGATTTCCATTTTCTAAAATTTTCTACTTTCTTATTAATTTACACATATCGATTTGCTCATCCTCTAACTAGTCTAGAATATATATTTGAGAAATCATTTGTTAAATGACTGATTATGTTCCTTTAATTATGATTCCCATTTCCATCCTCTTTACATATAATAAGATCAAATCCTCATTTTCTTATCAATTGTGGAATTTCTAGATCATTTATACATAGATCATCTGCCACATTATTTTCATTCCTAGGATGGTAGTGATTTTAGATGTGATATAATGTAATCGTCTCTAAAAATATTCATTGGTGGATATTAATATCTTTCTATATGAATTTATACTTGAGGATATTGTGATCCATATATATTTCACACTTCTCATGACAGAGATAATGCCGCAAAATTTTCAAAGAGAAGATCACTAAAACCGACTCTATATCATGTATTTGGTAGTTCTTTTCATAAACATTCAACTGCATTGAATCATAAGTAATGAAATTGTCTTTTTTCATCAACACACAACCCAAGTCCTTCTTCGAAGCATCACTGAATACCATGAAATACCATCCACTTGTGGGTAGTGTGAGCATTTGCATAGTGAGAAGTCTCCTTTTTTGAATCCATTAATCCCTCTTCACATTCATCATTCCATGAAAACATTATACCCTTCCAATTTATCTTGTTTAGAGTGTTTGACAATTCTAAGAAATTTCTCAGGAATAGGCGATAACACTGAGTTAACCCAAGAAAACTTTGGACATCTGTCATAGTTATTAGCCTTGTCCATCCATTAATTGATTCCTTTTTAGGATCCTCAGATATCCCATTTCATGTATTGATATTCCCCAATAATGAGACTTTATTCACCCATAACTCACATTATTCGTACATTGCATAAAGCTTTTCCTTTAGAAAGGTCTTTATAATAGTACTCAAATACTCCCCATGCTCCTCATTACTTTTGGAGTATATTAGAATATAATATATAAACAATACCAAATATTTTTTGAGGTAATACCTAAAGAATATATTCATCAATTCCATGATGAATTTTAGAGTATTAGTGAGTCTGAAAGGCATCACTATGATATCATAGTTCTCATACCTTATAAAAAAATTAACCCAGGGGATATCCTGTTTCTTTACCCAAACATGGTAATATCCTAATTATAGGTCCACCATAGAGAATTATTGTACTCTATGAATCTAATTGAACAATTCATAAATATTAGGCATAGAATACTTATTCATTATCATGATATTGATGAGATAAAAATAAACAATTAAAAGGCGCATTGACCCATCCTTCTTCTAAAGGAATATGGATATTTCACCTAATGGAAAAGCACTTGGGAATATGAGACCATTATACAGATTCTCTTTTAGTTATTTCGTCATCTCCTCAAGTTCCACAATATCCATTCTATACATATTCTAGGATAATGGTAACACCCTAGGTATAATACCAATTGAAATTCAACATCCCATCTAGGAGGAATACTAGGAAAATCATCAAGAAACACATCGTTGTATTCCATCACAATGGGAATGTATTCAAGGATGATTATTTCCTTAGACTCAATAATATGAGATATATACAATTTCTTATAGAGAAATAATAGTCATGATTAAGATAATTTTTCTAATTAAGATTCTTATTTTTCATTTCACTTTTAAAGAATGGGGGTTCAATTCAAAACACATAGTGTGATTTCCATCTTAGGGAAATTTATGTTGGCTCTATATATGGAAAGCCAATCCATGCCCATAATTGCATCAAATTCCACCAAAGGTAATATGAAAAGGGTTTCAAGGAAATTCAACCAATAAAAATTGACAAGGGAGGAGATAATACATTTTATTCAATAATTTATCCATTTTTCACTTTCATCCAAAAATCGACTTACATTATTTATGGCGATGTTTGAATATTTATTCTAATATTTCATTATATGAAGAAACGCATTGAATAAGAATCAAAAAGTTTGTTCACCTTTCTTCAATGAATACCTAGTGTATCTATCACCCCTTAATTTTCTAGATTCACCTCTTTCTTGCTAATGTGGATGTTTTTTGTTGTCTCTGAAAACCATTTTTTGGTGTAATGGTTTGCAAGGTTCCCAAATTTCTTATAGTTTATTAAATGAAAACTATATTAAGGGTTAACCATAGCATTCCTTTCATCTATCATAGTAGGTAGTTTCTCCTATCGGTAATCACTGGATTTGTTCCCTTCCTTCATACCCCTAAATCATTTCCTCATCCCCTTCATGAAATTTATGGGGTTATTCTTTCATCACATTTAGAATATAAAATAATGAAATTTCTTATCAGCATTAGATCTCCCTATTAGACCAATATAATTAATATCCAATTTTTCATAATTATCCCCATGAAACCCCTATTATTCTATGATCTCCATTTCCACATTGAGGGAACATAGAACTATTTCCTCAAAACTATCAAAGGGTTGAATCGGTAAACCTTACACTCAGGGGTAATGAAAAATCTTAAGGCATGTCGTGCAAGCCTTGCGATGTTTTCCTCATATTCCCCAATAGATTTATTGTATTTTTTTTGAGAGAAAGGAAATCCCTTTCCATTTTTTGATATATAGTGTGATGAAAATATTTATCGAAAAAAACTCTAGAAATACATCCATCCCATCCCCTTGATATATTCCTTAGGGATCATATTTTTTATCAATGTATGCCACTAGTCAGCTTCACCTTTTATACGATGAACATCCCACATGACAATCTCTTATTCAGAACATTGATACATGGAGAAGATATTTTAAATGGATGTCATCTATGATTCTATGATTAAGGGATTATATGAACCATTAAATGTTACAAGCCTTGGTCACATAATGATTTTAATTGTAGCGTGTTCTCTCTTGGGAGGGGGGTTGGACACTCCACATGATCATTGTTTTTATTTAGAATCTGATTCAGCTGAGAGATTATCATTATGAAGTGTGTGATTCCTACAACCATCGGGTTGGGTATCTCATTATGGTAGTCATTAAATTTATCTTGACATTGATATTTTTACCTCATTCTACCAATTTATAGCCATTTTATACAATATAATGGAATTTAATTATTATTATATTTAACTTTTAAACAAATAAATGGGATTTTAAATCACATTAATGGGATAATTATAAAATACATGTATTTTATAAACATATGGATTTCTAGTCTTTGATCTTTATTATCTATGATCAATTTCCTAACATATAATATTATGGGAATTTTTACTACATTTATAACAATCTAAAATGGGCTTATTAATTAACAAATAATATCTAGAAGTAGTGTCAAAATAGGTGTGTAGTAAGGACCATTATCATGTATCAGGTTACCCCGAGTCGATCCTGGAAGACATTGTCGGAGTTGTTACTCCAACATACATTTATACTGGAATGAAATAAAATAATGTCTCCACATATGGATTTATTTTCATGATAAAATGCTAACTCAATAGTCACCAAAAGTATTGGGATTTATTCATACACTTAGACATATATATAAGGCTTTCTATATAGTTTTATAATCATAATCCAAAAAATAACTAATCTTTTCCTCTGTTTCGTAATTTAAGAAACATTATCTTTATTAAAAAATAATACATTATTTAGTTACATAAAATTACAATTAATAAAATTATAATGATTGAGAATTTTAGTGTATTTGTGAAATAGGTACATATAATTACAACATTAAACATGAATTACATCATTTTTATTGAAAAATCCTTTAACATGCTTGATCTTAAAACTGAATTGGTTAACATGGTGAAATAAAATTAAAATTGGTGATCACTAAATACTAGTAATGGAATAAACATGGCATAAAATTAATATAATAATTCATGTCAAAAATTTCATAACAATGGTGCATAATGTAACATGAATAATAGGCCATTATATAACATGATATTCATAACTTTGGTAATGTGGAAAAAAATAAAACATAACATCATAAACATAAGTTAATGATAAACTTCCAAAACTATATGGTGGAAAAAGTCCCATAGATTAATCAGGAATACCCCTATCCCAACATGACATATCATGATAATAAACATTACCCAAGGTATTGGATCACTATATTATTATGGTCCCAGTTGTCACTTTCATATAATTATCATGCATAAGTGTGTCATCTAGATTATAAAACATGGACTCATTCATCATCATAATTTACCCCAAGATTAATGAGTGTAGAATACATACATATACATCCCTAATAAAAAGGTACATGTTTATAAAACTGAACACCCATGATAGGAAATGTTTATATTATTCACTACACAATTGTTTTGGCATGGAAAACCATAATGAAAATTAGATAGCATAATGGCGTGACATAAAAATGCATAATTTGTTTTGATGAGAGTGAAATGGGACACCCATAATTTTTAAATGAATTGTAAAATAATATGGAACTGTATAGACATGTACACACATATATATTTAGAAATAGAATGTATACGATAATAAATAATCTTGAAAAAAAAGAAAATGATGCTTATGAAATTTCTGTATGGTAACGAGTATACATGGGAGGGATTAATGAGAGAGAAAGGGGTATGCAATCATTTTTTTCATAATAAGGGATGTATTGGTGAGGTTTAATAAAATAATCCCATAATTAGTAATAAAAAATAAAATTCTATAACAAGATAATGGAACTTTGATAATGATGAGAAAGGAAAGATCACACACTTGAGTGGGTAGCTCCAAATGCCTGAAAAGGGGATTATTGGGAGATTGGGGAACCTTGAGTGGATTATTAATAGTGTAGGGAAGAGTAAGGTCATAATCCAATGATTTTTAGTGAATATAAATGGGAGATTGTGTGGTTATATATACAAAATGGGATGAGAATTATTTAATATTTTAAAATATTAGGTTTTTACTATATATAATACAATATTCAAAAGCACAAACTGTCCCATAATTTTCATCACATTTTTTTGCCATATTAGAGAGGTTTAATTTATTTTATTACGAAATGGTCAAAATATATTAAAATAATACCCTTCCTTATGTGGAAGTGAGTCACACATTTAAGGAAACAAGTTTAAAATCATAAAATATATTATATCTATTAGGGGATTCAAAAAGTAATTATAAAAGAGATCATATACACTTAAAATATAATAATTTTTATGTTAATACATATATCTTTCCTAGGATACACAATATAGTATTTAAAAAATAATTTATGGGTCATTATGATGTTATAAATCACACCGTATATTTATTGGAGATTAAAATATTACTTGATAATTAAAATATCTCAGAATATCATTAAAAAATAATCATAGGATATTTTGAAATTTTTATTATTAAAATAATATTTATTTTTGGTAAATTTTCTTATGAATATTTGAATTTTCACTTTCAAAAAATATTTGACCATTATTGAAAAATGATGTGTTTTTTGACAATAACTATTTGTGAACACTTATAAAAATTACATTTCACCTCATAAAATTTATATGACCATTTATAATTAATATAAAATATTTAATAATAAAATTTTATGAAAAAACTATTTATTTTAAAAACCCATTAATTCATCAAAATAAATCTTTTAATTGAATTGGAATATTACCCGAAAATTAAATTTTTGTGTAATTGAATCAAAATCAAAATAATTTATAATGTCATAAAATTAAAATAAATTCATTATTTTAAACAATATATATATATTCTTATTATTATGGTCTTGATACATATCCATTTTATTACACTGACATACACCCATATATTATGGTGCGTGATGGTGAGACTTTCATGGGGTCGTTCAATGAACATGGTTTGGGTCGTGATCTCGATAAACATGAAAGTCTACGATAAACTATTTCGATCATGCATAAGTTGTTGGATCCCAGCATGGGGTTGGTCAGAGGAAAATCCCAATGATTATATCTTCCCTATAAGCCTTGATAAATGGGATTCATAGGGTACAATCCTATTGGATGAGGACAACACTTCATTTTTTCTGTGTCAATTGGATTCATTAATTACCTATATTTATTCATTAATGTTATCAATATTTAATGTATATATTGTAAACTGTGAATGTTCTTAATGTAATTTGAATCTAATTATATATAATAAATCAAATCAAGTGAATTTGTTTTCTATAAAAATATTATATACGAAAAAATTAAATCATAAGGGAATCTTATTTATAAAATTTCAGGTTGTTACAATATATATAAATATATGATCATTTGAGGATTGTGCGTATTGATTAATTTCAGGATGCCTCACTAAATACAACGAGCTAGGATACTAGTTTCATATCATTATGATGATCTGATAATTGATGAGACCATGGTTCAGGGTCTGTCTCGCAAGATTCTTCCTCTATGTGCAAAGGTAGTAGCACCTCCACCTATCGATCAATAGATCATCCTAGATGAAAAGTATGAGGGTGCAGATAGGATTATTATGCTCTACATGTTCTAGAACTAGAGGAAACAATGGATCCATTTTAATACAAGTCCCTAGGATGTATAACTTTGGATATATTCGGTGGTTTTGTATCCTTAGTTTTAATAAGACCCTAATGGATCAGTTGTTTGCACTGGAAGCTATTCCTTCACATGGAGAAATTGGGAACTAGTGGAGTCTTACTAGAGAGATGTGAGATAGGTTGGTGCGATCATGTACTGACTTCTAGAATTTGCCCAATGTGGGGTACTACACATCCTATTTTCTCTCAATTCAGATTCAAGTGCTTCTGAAGTTGCATCATGGAGGGATGATAGTGGCTGAGTATGCCGTGAGGTTCACATACCTTATGTGGTACTCCCTTTACATGATTTGGGAATACTACTTCCATGAAAACAATCTTGAGTAGTGGCTCTGTAGATATATTTGTGACCATATAGTTCCATTTTTCATCCCAAACTATCAAGGGGTGATGGACTATAAACTAGTGAAAGAGATTTTTATATTAGAGGGATTATAGAAAACTGGATATGGTATTATGAATCCAATACTATAGTCTTCTAAAGCATCTAAAAGAGACGAGTCATAGAGAACACATCATAAGAGATCGTTTCGTGATTGGACTCAGGCACATGTCCATGTGGTATAGAGAAAACATAGAGCACTACGATATCCCATAGTGGGTAAATGTTATTATTTTTATGGGAAAGGTCAAATGGAACGTGATTTCCTGACCAGATACACTGTGGAGTGCAAGAAGATAACTGTTGTACTATCACAACAATGGAATCATTGTGATTAGGGATATCCCTTGAGAGGGATGGTTGGTACTCAATGACATTTATTAGGATGATCTACAGGTGGTGGATGATTATATGATATTCATCCACCATCACCACAAGGTTACCCAAGATAGTCGTTGGAGTATGTGGCTGGGGCCATGGACAACTGTAGGCTTTGGAGGTTTGTGAACCAATAGTACATGAGATGATTAGAGGTAAATTAATTGTTTATTCTAATCAATATTTAGTGTTAGTGGAAGTAAATTCCATTCATTCCACAATATATATAATCATAGTGTGAGATATGGAGCTCCTAATTGAGGTTCTAGCCAAGCATCTTCATCTGGAACTTCCTATGGGGAACTCTTCTTCTATATCTTCTATCTACTGACAGTGAAAGATTTTTCTTTATTGAGAAATGTTTACAAGGGACCTTTTGGTAAAAATTATGGAACACAATGAAATCATATTGAGTATGTATTTTTTTGAATATGGTCTTATAACCTATTTATTTTCACCATAGAAAAGTCAGATTCCTACACACTAATGGGACAAATTTAGCATTATCAGAGACTGATCTCATTGGAGGATGAATGGGATCTGCAAGGAGGATGAAATCCATAAACAATTAGTTTTTGAGGATTTAATTTTGTTAAATAGTATCTTCATGATCTAGGTTTCTTTAGTCATGGAGGATTTCAAGGATGTATTCCCTGAGGACGTTTTGGGACCATCTATGATGATAGAGATGGAGTTTTTAATTTAATTTATTCTAAAGACCGCATAAATAACATCTATGGAATTTTAGATGGCCCATTCCGAGTTTTGATAAGTTCATTTGTGATTAGAGGACTTATAAGATAATGGTTTAATCATACTCATTGTTTCACCCTTGGTATCTCTATTGTTTTTCATGAAAAAGGTGGACTTAGGATTTTGGATTTGTGGGGATTATTGTCGCTTGAGCCAGGACATGATAAAGAATGAGTACCCCATATCGAGGATTGATGAACTTTTTGACAATTTGTGAGACACTATATGGTTCTAAAAGAACAATCTCATGTTTTACACCACTAGTTGAGGGTTCACAAGACTGATATTCTAAAGTTGTCATTTCGATGTCACTATAAACACTACGATTTCAACGTGATTAAATTTTATTTATAAAACATGCTCTACGTGTTTAGGGATTTTATGAACCTAGTATTCCAATCATAATTTTATGATTATTTGGGATTCTTCATCAAAGAAATACTCATATAATCTATCAGAGGAGGAACATGAAAAGCACATGAGGATGGTTCTGAATTTTCCTTGAGAGAAACAACTTTATATGAAGCTCCAGTTCTAGATTCATGAGATTGAAGTTATAGGCATTTTCATTTCTAAGAACGGTTTAGTCATGTAACATATGAAGGAAAATGTGGATATTTCATGGGTTCCACTCAAGGGAAATTAATAGGTTCATAGTTTTCATGGATTCATAAGGACATACAAGAGGTTTGTGGATGAATTCTCAAGAATTGCAGCCACATTGACATCTCTAACATGGAAAGGGAATCCTTATACCTAGAAATAGAAGTGAAAAGGGTCCTTTAAATATTTGAGTCTAAGGATGAAATGTGATCTTATGTTGATACTACCAGTGGAGGGTTTGGAATACGTAGTGTTTTGTGATGCCTTGAAAGTTGGAATCAGATGAGTGATGATGCATCAACATGAAGTAGTTTCATAAGAATCATGGAAGTTAATTTTGAGTCAATAAGGATTCTTAATAACTTTTCTATTCATTCATGTTTTGAAAATCACAAGTAGCTGATCGTAAGGAAAATTTCATTTCCTCCTAGTTTTATCTTAATAAGGAAAGTTTTCCTTCCTCAAGGATAATTTCTCCTTATCTAGATTTTCCTTAATAAAGAAATATTTCCTTCTATGGAAAATTTATCCTTAACTTTGTTTTCAACATTCTTATTATAGTTTATCCAAATTTAACTCAATTTATTTCAAGTGTAAAATTCGGGTTCGTATCTAAAACTTTAGAATTGCATAAATGTTTAGATATTGAGTATTCGATTTTTAGAATCTGAAATTTAGACTCGAAATTCCTTGAAAGTCAATGTCCGAATTCCTAAGAATTAAGACTCTGAATTCCTCAGAATTCAGACTCTCAATTCTTTAGAATTCAAACATCCAATTCCTCGTTACTCATACGGTTAATTCAATATAATTCAGGTTCCGAATTATTTGGAAAACAGAATCTGAATATCCATGTAATATAGACTCTGAATGTACATTTTCATAGACTCTAGACTTTTATTTTCCTTATACTCTGAAAATCGGATTTGGTTAAGAAACCAGATTTTTGGTTGAAACTTGTTATAGTTATGAAACGATGTCTTACATTTTGTTTCAAACCAACAATAGTTTGAGTGACACATGTACAAGTCCCTATGATATTCAAGGAAATATATAAATGTTGGAGGAGGGATCCGACCATTGAAGAAGTGCCTATAAATTAGAGCTCATTTTAACAAAATCATAACAACTTTGATGAATCAGTTGATCACTCTATAGATTTCATGCTACTGAGTTGATTTCTAGAGAGAGAGACTCTCATGCTTTGTGCGTGATGAACATATTGTTCATCATGCACCATGTGACTCTGAATGCTTCTGAGTACATTCGAGGGCTTATGGGGATTGGAAGACAGAGGTAACGACTAACTTATAGTTTGAGGTCTTCCTTGATAAGAGAGATAGAGATGTCGACTACCTTGAAGTTCGAGGGTTTGTGGGGATAACAAGACAACTTCTGATATTCCTATCGAGGGCTTACCATAGTGTGGGTAAGATAGACTTTCTTGAAAGTATAAATAAAGGGACCTTTATCCAAGGTTGTTGGATACCCTACTATTTGGGTTAAAAAATTTCATACATATTGCTTTTATTTTTTCATGTATATTTTTTCACTGCAATTTGATTAATACGGAAAGTATAACTATATTATACTTCCTTGTAATTTTTTTAATCTTATTAGTAAGATTCTGTACACATTAATGTAGAATATTTTATTTTTAAACATTTCTTAAGTTTCATTTCAGGAAACATATTTCCGGAACCTAGCATGTTTGTAGAACTAAGAGGTCTAGTGAATTTACCTTTTTTAACTTTGTTAAACATAGTTTTGCTTAAGGTTAAAAATGAACAGTTTTATACCAAATTTAAAGGTTCCAAAGGAATTTTTAAAGTATAAAATTAACCACCTCTGGTATATTGAGCATCTACATATTATTTTGATCCTTCAATTGGTATCAGGTCAGGTCTTCGAAATACTTATATTAAAATATAAGTTTTCTCCCTCAGTTATCATTGTTTTTAATATTTTATTTTCTTAGTAAATTTATCCTTGTTTACAAACTTTTTCTATTAACATGTTTTTGTGGAATGATATTTTCTTTAAGATGATAGGAATGAATGTCGGTTCGATTGAAAATATAAATCCTACTAGACCACCTATTTTTGATCTGAATGATTGTGAATATTGGAGAGGTTACATGAAGAATTTTGTTATTAATACTAGAGTGGACAACTGTGTTATGCTTACTAGAGACTACATGAATTCTGATAAGGATGTCAGAACTTTTACTAACCATGAAAAGTCAAAATATCAACTAAACTATAAGGTACGCAATAATTTGTTATGTTCCATGACCAGAAATATATATAGTCAAATTTCTTCGTGTGGAGCTACAAATTGTATCTGGATGAAATTGGAGGATACTCATTTTGGTACATACAATGTTATAGAAACTAGAAGAGCTATTTATGGAGAATAATATCATGATTTTATATTTCCTTGTGGAGAACTAGTATGTATGGTGCAACAAAGGTTTATGACTATTGTTAACAGTTTACAATATATGGGTGAAAGTGGTCTTGATGATGAAGCGCTTGTTGACAAGATTATAGATATCATTCACAATGAGTGGGAATCTAAGAGAAAAATTATTTATAATAATAGGAAAGTATCCCAGATTACCCATGGTGAGATTTTTGGAACTCCCGTTCAACATTAAACAAGAATGAAGAGATGTGCTGATAATATTAAGAATATGAATGGGAATGGAAGTGATGATTTTACAACAACTTTGAATCATAATAAAGAAAAGACTTCTTAAAGGGTTACAAGATCCAAATCTAATAATGTCACTATTTTATCCGAATCTATTGAAAGTGAAAATTCTAAAAATGATCTATCTAATCTTGATCAAAGGATGAATAAGATAGTTGGTAAGAAAAATTTTTAGTATAGATTTAAGAACAAAGAAAGGAAAGACAAGAAAGATTTAGAATTTACTTGTTATGAATGAAAAAGAGCAGGGCACATTATGACAGATTGTACTTTGCTTAAGAAAAAGGATAAAAAAGAAATGCATTATAAATAAAATCAAAACAAGAAATACAAGTCTAAATATAAGAATGTTTTGAAAGCTAATAACACCTTGAGTGCTAGTGGTGGAGACTCTTCTCATGAATCCTCAGAGTATAAATATTCTGGTCAGAAGAATTTTTGTTTATTTACCAGACAACCTATTGAATTTTTTTTTAATGTTTATGTTACACAACGTTAAAAATATCATAATTTTATCTTTGAATGAAAACTCTAGTGTTGATAAATACTACGAATCTTCGGATGATGAGTCCTCCTCATCAAAAGATAATACATTACCTACTTATGAAGAAGTGTCTATATTTTTTAATCTTCTTGAGAATGAAAATTATAAATTCAAGACAAAGCTTGATAAGGTAGACTCTAGAATTTCTATTCTTACTAAGGAAATATCAAATCCTTTTCAATATCTTGATAAGAAAACTTTTTATTTTTAAAGTATTTCAGAAAACCATGAGGAAGTTAATTTTGAGAATGATAAACATTCAATGGTTCTTGAAAAAGTAATTTCTATGAAAAATATTTTAGATACTAACTTTAGTTCTAAAAATAATGTTTTTGAGGATAAAAACATTGTTATTAAACTAAATTCAAAGATATTTTCCTTAAGTATTTTTTTGTTAAACATTAACATAGGTGATGAAATTTTTTAAAATATGTATTCTCAAATTCGACCCCTAATGAATCGTTTTGGTTTTGGTTATACCAATTCAAAACCAATTTTTAATAATAACTATTTTGTTCCTCAAATTGCTTAATTCTACACTAAATTTTAGTGTGGTGGAAATTGGGTGAAAAATGGTTCTTTAAAAAAAACTCAGTCTTTTGGTTTTCAAAAATCTTATTTTTCTAAAAAAATGTGGATTCTTAAAAATTTTCTTTTTGAAATTTCCAGATCCAAGAAATTTTTGGTTCCGAAAGTGTTACATTCGTGTTATTAGAAAAATATAGAAAGTACCAACATTAACACATGATACATGGATAGTGGATGTTCACGACATATGACTGGTAAACAAAATTCTTTGAAAGTATTATCAAGAAGAAAGGATGAAATGTAACTTTCCTAGATAATGATCTGGGAGAAATTATTGGTATAGGTAATATTTCTCTTCTTGGTAAAACATTGACTTTAAATGTTTTATTTGTTAAAGGTCTTAATAAAATCCTCATTAGAATATGTAAATTATGTGATTAAGGTTACCTTTTGATTTTTTGGAATGACAAGTGCTTAGTAAAAAATTACATGGAAGAGTTTATTGTATCTACGCATAGGAAATAGAATGTATAGAAATTAAACATAGAAGACCTTAGAAGCCAAGATCTACCTTCTCAGAGTGTAATGGAAGATCACTCTTGGTTATGGCATAGAAGGTTATCTCACTAAAACATTATGAACCTATGTAAAATTTCTATGAAATGATTTTTTAAGGATCTACGAAGCTTATAATTGATTCTTAAAAACATTACGATTCTTGTAAATATGGAAAGCAACATAAACCAAGTTTTAAATAAATTGGTGAAGTATCAAAAACTGATGCATTAAAGCTGGTGCATATGAATCTTTTTGGTCAAACACAAACTGGAAGCATTGGGGGAAAATATTATTTATTTTTATTATATGATGATTACACAAGATTTACGTGGGTATATTTTCTTGAAAATAAATCTAATGATTTTTCTTATTTCAAAGTTTTTAGTTCCAAAGTTAAAAATCGGAAAAACCATCCATTGATGAAAATTCATAGTGATCATGGAGGAGAATTTCAAAATTTGGATTTTGAAACTTTTTGTAGTAGAAAAGTCATTACTCATAACTTCCCAGCACTATGAACTCATCAAGATAATGGTGTCATTGAAAGATGAAATATAATTATTCAAGAGATAACTAGAAACATGATGAGTTAATATTTTAGAGCCAAACATTTTTAGGATGAAGCTGTAAGAACTGCTTGTTATGCTATAAATCAAATTTTGATTATATATTTTCTAAACAATACCCATTATGAATTGTGGAATAGTAGAAAACCTAGAATTTCTGAAATCATTGAATTTGGTTGCAATGTATTCATTCTGAATACTAAATATAATCTACATAAATTTGTACCCAAATCTGATGAAGGAGTTTTCTTAGGATACTCCACCAATTGTAAGGCCAATAGATATTTTTAATAAAAAAACTTTTACTGTTGATGAAATATTACATTTCAAATTTGATGAAACTGATCCCTTTGTTTTTAAACAACTGCAACCTACATCCTCGAATGTGTTTTCAAATACAGATTTTCAAACCTTGATAAAGGATCCTTCTGTTAAGGAAATTGTTCAAGAAAATGTTTCTAAAATATTTACCCTAGATTATTTTCTACCAATGTTGATGGACATGATTAATAACACCCAAATCAGTTTCTTCTAATGAATCATCCTCGTGATATTATCATTGGTTACGTAAATCAACCTCTAAGGACTAGAAGTTCAGTAAAGAATGAAGTAGAACATCTTGCATTCCATTCCCAATTAGAAGCAAAAAGCTCTAATGAAGCTTTAGGTGATCATGATTAGATTAAAGCCATGGAAGATGAGATAAATGAATTTGAAAGGAATAAAGTATATACATTTTTTGAAAGACCTAAGGAAACATCTGTTATTGAAGTGAAATGGGTCTTTAGAAATAAGTGTAATGAAAATGGAATCATTGTATGAAATAAATATAGATTAGTTGCTAAAGGATATAATGAATAAGAAGAAATATACTATGAAGAAACCTATGCTCCAGTATCTAGAAATGAATCTATTGGTATTATACTTTCTTTTATAGTTTTCTTTAATTTCAATCTTTTTCAAATGAATGTTAAATGTGATTTATTTAATGGTTATATTCAAGAGGATGTTTTTTTGTAAAAACCTCTGGTTTTGAAGATACAAAATATCCTGAACATGTTTTCAAACTTACCAAATCATTTTATATACTTAAACAAGATCCTAGATAATGTTATGATAGACTTATAAGGTTGATTCATAAAAAATATTATATTAAGATAAATTAAGATCCAACTATTATTATAAAAAAATATAAGAAAAATGTTTTCATTGTTAAAATTTATGTTGATGAAATTATATTTGGTTCGACTCAGCAAACTTTTAAGGATTCATTTACAAATTTAATAAAATATGAGTTTGAATTGAGTATGATGAGTGAGTTAACAATTTTACTATGATTTCAAATTTCTCAAAAACCATAAGGAAATTATATATCCCAACATAATTATTTTAACAATCTTCTTAAAAAGTATGGATTTAACAACATTAAGAGTATAAGTACTCCCATTGGTACCTCAAATTCACAAGATCTTGATGAAGCTGGGAAACTAGTAGATCAAACATCATTTAGAGTTATGATAAGAAGTCTACTTTACTTCACAGCTAGTCATCCAGAATTAATGTTTTCAGTATGATTATGTGCAAGATATCAATACAATACTATGGAATCTCATTTAAAAGTATTGAAAATAATTTTTTGCTACTTAAATGGAACCATAGATTTATGACTCTATTATAATTCTAGAAATGATTTTGTTTTAAATTTTGTTTTCAGATACTAACTTTGGTTGATGTAGATTGGATAGAGAAAGTACATCTGAAACTTTTTATTTCTTAGTAGATTCATTAGTTTCTCGGTCATGCAAAAAAGAAATACTCAGTAGCACGTTCCACCGCTGAAGTTGAATATGTAGCAGCTAGAAGTTGTTGTGTTCGAGTGTTTTGGATGCAACACACACTCACAGAATTTGGTATGAGTTTTACCAGAAAATTTTTTTGTCTGATAACACTAGTTCCATTTCCTTATGTAAAAAAATTTCACATCGCTCTCGTGAAAAAAACATAGATGCTAAGCATCAACTTCTTAGGGATCACACTCAAAAAGGGGATATCATTCTTCAATTTATCAGAACAGAAGATCAATGTGCTGTTATTTTCACAAAATATTTTCCCTCTGATAGATTTGAGTACATTAAAAAGAATTTATTAATGATAAAAATAATGAAATTATCCTTGATAATTTCCTATTGAAACCTATCTCCTAATAGTAAAAAACCCCTTATCATAGGGGGGGGGGGTACATTTTCTTTTTAGTTATTTAATTTTTTTCATAATCTATTTTTTTTTGTAATCTAATATTTTTCTCCCACTGTCTATTTTTTTGTAATAAAAATATTAAGAATCTAATGTTCTTCAGGAAATTATTTTCCTCATTACGAATAATCTTCCTAGAAATTTGAATGGTATGTTTCTTTTCCTAAATTTTCGTAATAATCTTTTTTATTTCTAGCATTTTCATTTTTTAAAATTTTTTTGATTTTACTTTTCCTTGAGTTCAGATGGTTTTCTTTAAAACCTAAAAATATCAGAACATATAAAAATCATTCTTCGGCTTTCATCCCAACCATTAGTTTTGATCCAAAAAATTTCAACCGTTAGATTAGAATGGAAGCTGAACTATCACCTTGAACCCCTATTTAAAGGACCCGTAATGGTTTTCCAACATCTGTTTTTCAAGATCTTTCATACTAAAGCTCTACACTTCCTACTTATGGCTATTATGAATTTTATGGTTTCCTTCGTTCCAAATGTCTAAAGAAGCCTATCCTCAGAAATAAATGTCCACTGGAAAGGAAATATCTTAATGAAAGATTTATCATTAATGGTTGGTAGACCCGGACATCTTTAATAAGTATAATTCAATCATCTCAAAGAACATCAAGTTAAATGGCTGAGAGAGTATATCTATATCTAAACCCAAGGCATAGGATCAGGTGTTTCTAATGTTTCTAGTTTATTTTTATGAATTCATATCTTTTTTCAATAAAATAAGGCAAAAAGAAATTTTCTTTCAAGAGCTATGGTAAGACTTATACTTTTTCTTATTCTAAGGCAGCTAGTCTGATTGGAATACCTTACAAAAGATAAGATGAATTTTTTTCACATAAGTTACCTGATATTGAAGGAAGCTTTGATAAGGATAATTCCATAGAGTGCCTTGGTTTGGTTGGAGTGAAGTCTCCAATGATTCTTCATCTTTCATACAATTCTAGGATTCTTGAACATTGGGTTAAAGAATTTATCATTTTGAGGAATGGAGATAAAGATATTCTAAAGAAAAATGATCTATATGTTTTGGATTTCTTAGTGAGCCTTCGGAATTTTAATCTAGTAGAGTATATTTTGTTACTATAAAGAATATCAAGAATGGGAATCTAAAGTCTCATATTATCATGTATCCGACAATTCTATCAAAAATCATTGTTTCTTGTTTAGAATCAATGAAATTTTCCTACAAGTTGATGTCTAGAAATTTCAGGGTAATGTTGCTAAGATATGAAACTCTAAGGAGAATGAAAAATAGATTTTGCAGTGAATCTGGAAAATTCTATAAATTATCAGAAGAAGATGTCCAAGATTTAGCAAAGAAACCATTAGTGGTTGAAACTTCCAAGAAGGGTAGAAGGAAGAGAAAGGTGAAGGAAATTGAAGAGAAAGAAAAAAATCATGTGGCCAAGGAAACTCCATTAGAAAACTTGAAGCCCAAGAAGCAAAAATATTATCCTGATGAAGTAGTTGAAAATGGAGAGAGGATAATACAAAAAAAAGAAGGGGAGCCTATGATTGGCTTGGACTCTTCTGAGGAAAAATCCATAAAGATAAAGGCAACTAAAGAGCTTGAGAAGAAACAAAAAGAGAAGAAGCAAAATAAGAAGATACATGAGGCTATTATCATTCAATCTATTCTTAAGGATGCTGTAAAAACAACCGAGAAAATCATGTACCTAAATCTTTTCTACAAGAATAGATTTCTGAGACTCCGGGAAAGATGTTGGTGATTCTTAAACCACATCACGAAGAAGAAATAGTAGAGGATTCATTATAAGAAGAAATAGAGGGAGAAGTAGTAGAGGAAGAAGTTGAATAATTAGTAGAAGAAGAAGTAGTATAATAAGTGGAAGAAGAAAAATAATAAGGAAGTGGTGATACTGTTGACATGATAAGGAAAGTTGAAGAATATCATGAGAAGGAGAGTCCTTCTATGAAAATCTCAATCTGATCTTCTGATGTCAAATCTTTTAAGCTTGCATCACCCATAAAGGATGAAAATGATCAACAAGAAGTTATTAAGCAGTACGAGAAAGAAAGTAAAAATCATGATATCATTCTTCATGAAGAACCTGAGGTAGAAGTTGAGAAGAAAAATTATGAGGAAGATAAAATTGTTTGCTATCAAATAGCGAGCATGAATCAGAAAAAGATGATTAGAACATTTTGAGAATAGATAAGGGAAATGAGTTGATGGTTGACACTACTACCACATCTTTGGTCAGTATGAATGATTATGGTGCTTCATAGAAGAGGAAAGATGATGTCCTTGAAAAGGAATCCTCATCAACAAAGCATTCAAATTTAGAATCATGTTCTCTTGGCCATGAATTTGTTGTTCAGTCTTTGAAGAAGATGGTTGGTTTTATTCCATTATTCTCATGTATAGACTCAATATACTAGATGATTCAACATTCCTTAAATAATAAAACAAATTCAGTATCCATGGTTATGGATAAGCTTCTATAACATGGTGGAGATTTCAAAAAAATCATTAATTATGAAGCCCATAAGAGATTTTGAAAGAAGATAACTAGTTGGTCAAGGAAAACTATTGAAGAGATGATAATTCTTGATGATTTTAAAGAAAAGTTCAAGGATTCCTTTGAAACTGAAGATGGTATGTTCAAATATCTCACCACATCTTTTGAAGAAAAGCAATCTCATTAAAACACTACTCAAGAGAAAGAAGTGAAACATCTAAATTGCCAGTTAAATTCTATGGCCATGAATTAGAAAAGAGAAACATATCTTAGAATCGAACTTGATTAAAAACATGATAAACAAGAAGAAGCCTTGAAGGCTCAGGTTGATATTCTTATGACTCAAGAAGAAAAAATTAAACCCTTAGAAAATAAAATTGATGATCAAGATCAGCTAATCTTGCGCATGGAAGATGATCACAAGGAACTTAAGAAAATGAAGACTATTGTGAAGAAGTTATTGTCTAAGGAGAAAAAAGGATAATATTTCTCATTTTCGATTTTTTGTTGTATTTTTACCGTTTAAAAATTCTTTTAATCCTAATGAAATATTCCTTTTTATCTATATCTTGTCGTTTAGAACTAATATTTCAGGTAGCAATTTTATTTCCATTTCCTTAATTCCCTTTTTAAAATAACAATGCGGGAGAAAGGAATGATAAAAAGAATAATATGTAAGAAGAGATTTCTCTATGTAAGGGGGGTTCATCTTAGGGAATGTTCTTATCAATGAATATTTTCATATGAAAAAAAATGTAAAATCACATTTAAGAAATCAGGAATATGATCCTTAGATATTCCAAATCCTAAGGGAGAGTTAGTTGTATTCACATTGATCCATAAGAAAAGAAAGATAATTTTTATTTTCACGTCCTTATATTTTTTTCATAAGGATGTTTGTGCTTTCCAAAAGGGGGATATTTTTTACTCAATATGTTTTCCTTATGAATTTTCTATTCCTTCCTGTTTTGAAAATCACAAACAGCCTATCTTAAGTCAAATATCATTTCCTCCCAGTATTATCTTAATAAAGAAAAATTTTCCCTCCTCAAGGAAATTTTCTCCTCATCTAGATATTCCTTAATATGGAAAAATATCTTTCCAAGGAAAATTTATGCTTACCTTTGTATTCAATGTGCTTATTATATTTTATCCAAATCTATGTAAATTTATTTCAAAGTGTAAAATTCTGTTTCATATATAAAACTTCAGAAATACATAAACGCTTAGATATAGAGTATTTTGTTTTTAGAATTTGAAATTCAGACTCCGAATTCTATGAAATTCAGACTCTAAATTCTATAGAATTCAGGTTATAAACTCTTTGGAAAACATAATTTGAATATCCATGAAATATTGACTCTGAATGTTCATTTTCATAAACTTTAATCTATTATTTTCCTTAGAATCCGATAATTGGATTTGGTTAAGCAACCATGAGTTTTTCTTACACTTATTATTGTTATGAAATAATTTCATACATTCTGATTCTAACCAACTATTGTTTAAGGGACACATGTGTAGGTACCTCCAAGATTCAAGGACAAATATGATTGTTGGAGGAGGGAGCCAACCATGGAAGAAGTGCCTATAAATAGAATCTCATTTGAACGAGCGCATAACAACCTTCATTAATCAGTAGATTACTCTAAGGATTTCATATTACTAATGTTATTTATAGAGAGAGAGATACTCTCCTGCTTTGTGTGTACTAAACATCTTGTTTATCTTGCTTTGTGCAACACTGAATGTTGCTGAGTAAATTTGAAGGCTTCTAGTGATAGGAAGACAGAGGTGCTGACTACCTTATAGTTTGATGACTTCCTTGATAAGGAAGATAGATGTGCTGACAACTTTGAAGTTTGAGGGATTGTAGGGATAGTAAGAAAGATTCTGATATTCCTAATAAGGGATTACCCTGGTGTGGCTAAAACAGAATTTCTGGAAAGTATAAATCAAGGGAATGTTAACCATGGTTGTTGGATACCCTACTCTTTGGGTTAAAAGATTTCATACTTGTTACTTGTATTGTTTAAAGTTTATTTTCCACTGCATTTTGATTAATAATGAAAGTATAACTATCTAAAACATCCTTGTAGTTTTGTATAATATGATTATTAAGATTCTATATACTTTAAGGTAGAATATTTTCTTTGTAATTTTTTTTGGTTTCATTTCCGAAACCATATTTCAATAACCTAGGAAGTTTGTAGAACTAAGAGGTCTTGTTAATTTAATTTGTTTGGATTTGTTAAATTTGTTTTTTCTTAATTATAAAAATGCAATGTTTTATAAAAAATTTTAAGGTTCCAATAGAATTTCTAAGGTATACAATTCACCCCTCTTGTATATTGAGCATCATAAACTTATTTTCATCCTACAGTTAAGACCCCACGAGGAGAACAATGTGACTCAAGAACTAGTGTGGAAGTGGTAGTATTTTTCCTAATTATGTTGAAGTACTAACTTCTAGGGGAGTGCTTTTTGGTTTACTCAGACCATCTGAGTCTCAGGTACATCTTTATGCATAGGAAATTGAACCTTAGACAATGGCCCAGATTGGAGTTCCTACAAGACTATGAATTTTTGGTAGTTTATTCTATAATGAAGTGAAATGTTGAATCATATTACATTATATATATTTCCCAGCCTCACATGGTGCAGGGGATTTATAGAAGTCAACCTCCCTACAACTGACCCTAGAAAATTAGGAGGGAAAAAATTTATTCAATCGATAGTGTTGACTCCTCTAATTCTCAAGTGTGTGAAAGAGTACTATCCTAGAGAAATAAACTATGAGGGATTTCATAATAATATATCCATATATGATTCACTAGATGGATATTTTTATGGAGCGAATCACATCATCTTTTTTAGGTACTCATAGTGGTTCTAGTTAGGATGAGGGAGGAGGTGATGCATGAGTTACACACTTATCCCCTAGTTGTACATCATGTCATTGGGGAAGATCTAATGATACCTTAAAAAATATTTTTGGTGGTGCGACATGAGATGGAGTGTAGCTGAGTTCATCTCTATGTGGCTCACTAGTCAGTAAGTGATGGATAAGCACCATGTTCTGGAAGGTTTGTTACAGCCCAATGAGATCACAGAGTGCAAGTGGGAAGGAATATCTATGGACTTTTTGATAATGGGTTCATGCATATTGAATGGGCATGGTTCCATTTGTTATATATTTGAACTACTCATGATGTAGACATACTTACCTATTTTTAGGGATAAAATATTAGTGGAGTGTTTGGGGACCATGTATGTAAGACATATTGTTCACCTCATTGGTGTGACCTTGACAATTGTCTCTGATCTAGACGTAAAGTTTACATCACGCTTGTAGAGAGGCATATATGACACATTTATGACCTAGATGATGATTATTATAGCATGTACCCTCTATAGGGATGGGAAGACTGATCATAATATCCAATTTTCGGATAATATGCTCATGTATTTTTTGTTAAACATCGTCTAGAGTTGGGGGATCATTATCCATTTGCATTGTTTTCTTAAAATAAAATCTACCAATCTACTATCGGAATAAAATTATTTTAGGACCTATATGGGAGTCCCTGAAGGTCACCATTATGTTTTAAAAAGTTCAGTGATACATCTATCTCAGTCCCATAGATGGTGTAAGTGACGACAGAGAAGGTCGAGGTCATCTGTGAGAGGATGAGGATGGCCAACAGAATACATAAATATTATTCAGATCACCCTTATAGTCCCTTGGATTTAGATTATAAAGACCACATTTTCTTGAGGGTCTACCCATGATAAGTATTGTATTGTGTTATCCATAGAGGAAATATATCCTCGAGGTTCATCAGGACATTTGAGGTCATAAAGAGGGTTGGTGAGGTTTCTTAGTACATATCCTTACTCCCATAACAGGAGTGGTTGCAAGAAATCTTCCATGTTTCTTATTTGATGATATATGTGAATGAACCCATGAAAATCATCGAGTAGGATGATATAGACATTGAGGATGTATCCATATTTTCAGATCCCCATATGATGATCCTGGATCAATAGGAGATTTCCATGTGTGGATGGACCATCCCCTTAGTTCGTGTGATGTGGCATAATTGATAGTTCTAGGAGAGATACTACATGTAAGAGATCCATATTTAGGCTTAGTATCCCAAAATATTTTCATATTTTTTTTTCAAGGATGAAATTATTAAAGGTGGGAATGATTTAGAAACCCAGTTTTCCCTTTTAAGACATCGAAATATTTCAACATATATTTAATGTTCTAGTGTTGGGAGGACATGTGATTCCAAGGCCTAGTGTGTCCTTAATTAATTTTACAAAAACATAAAATAAATTTATTATCACACATGTTTAGTTTCTTAAATAAATTATGACTACACTTAATTAGAAGCCGATATTGGAAACCCAAGACCACAGTTGAGTCCATAATGCTTTTTTTACCCTAAGGATGATCTAATATTGTTCAACACATATAGATAGAACATATCACCCATTTTTTTGTTATATGGATTAATTAATTAATTAAATTCATTTATTCATTCATTTTACCTTCCTAAATTTCATACAAATACACTTCCCTGAAAATTGTCTAGGGTTATCCACATAAACCATGGGTGGATTTCAGAGATTCTTCCCCTCCTACTATTAGTGAATCACCGTGTATTACTGTGAAGTGCAGTATCAGTGTGGATTGTGATTTCAAGAGTACAATAATTTCCTTCAACTATTGTTGATAACTCTTTTCTATGATGTATGATAAAATCTCCAAGTAGGATGCTTTAATTTTTATTTTTCACCCTATTTGATTAAATTTATTGAGTGTCCTAATCCCATTATTATTGTATGCTCTAATTGTGGCCTACGAATCTGCCTCTATATCAATTTAAATATTTTATATTTGGGTTTTCTATCATTAATTATCCATTTATGGATCATTGGACAAAAATGCTTGGACGACGATGGTTAAACATATGTTCTTATGTCATTTCAAATTAATTGCTTCATGTTCTTCACTGGTAGGACCCCACAGTCCCAATTAATCATTATCTGGCAACACCAAGCCCAATTAGACCCCCAAATCATGATGGATTGATTAATGAGGGATGAATCGATGAAATGAAGACAGATTTGGGATATATCTAGGATAACTACGAATGTTTCAATGATCAAGGATAAAATATTCAATTTAGGGGGAAACCCAAACATGTGAGAAGAGAGGTGGAACCACCATGATTTGATAGAATAAATTTTCATCCACTAGATGGATGGAAATGATAGTTGTAGAAAACATCCACTGATTTATAAGAAAAATGAGTTGTGATATGTAAGGGAATGTCTATATTAGAAGCTTAGATCATAGATTTAGAAAACTATAAAAATAGAGAATACACATGGTGTACTATCATGAACACATGTCATTGATCCCCTTGTATACAATAGATAAGGTTTTGGGAATTCATAACAATGGATCATCATGAATAATCTCTACACTTCATGTACGCCCTTAACCATGTGGTTGAGCCATGTGAAAGATAATATAGATTAGAACATGTCATGTGCATATGTACAAGGATATGACCAGAACACACAAGAAGAACATCATGTAGATATACATGTCATGTACTAAATTACTCTAACATGGAGAAAAGAACATGGACATAGATCATATAGATAGACATGGCCAAGAATTCAGGTGTGACATTGAGTGGCATGAGAACATTGAGTATATCAACAAAGTGTTGTGTAATACTACATGGGTTGGGAGTTGTGAACCTATACGGTAATAGATAGGTGAAAAAGTAGGACCACACTCAATGTGGGTCCCCTAACATGCCATTTACCCCTTTTCTCCTTTTTACGAAACATCAAAATTAATTTAAACTTAATAATGACTTGGATTTTCTCCATGAGTAGTCTATCTTACATGTTATTTTCTTTAGAAAATGATGGTGTCTTCCAATGTGGATTTTTGGATATGATATGGAATTTTTTAAGAATAGATTTTATCTAAGGTAATTCTCAATGATGATAGTGATCTGGAAGAGGATCACCAGAGATATTAGAGTGGAACCATCCAACTGTTCTGGTATTGGGTCATCTATAAACATATAAAGCTAAAACCTTTAGATAATATGTGAATGGGTCCTCTACCTACACATAGAATATACCCCTATAGATGGTTTGGGAAAGGTTTCTATAAAACTAAGTGAAACCTTCATGTTGTGATTGAGAAGGTTTATACTATCTAGATAACGTATCCTATCAAATATTTATCAATGTGAAGAGGTGTGTCTTAACATGTATGGTTACTTCTAAGAAGATGCATGATATGAAGGGAATTGATGTCATACTATTGGAACTATTGGAAACACTTCTTATTGGGATGAGTTTTGATATGGAGATCCCTTAACTTGATCAGTTGGGATTATTTAGACTTGGCATATATATACATAATTATCCATACCATATGATTTTTTACTCTATTTCGAAGAGATGAAAATAAATTTTGGGAATTCCACATGAATTATGTGGTTTTCTTCTCATGCATGGATGAGTTTTCTCTCTAGATATATGTTTCAAATATTCGACGTGTAGTCTATGTATAGAACATGTTTATCCCCTATGTTTGTTTGTTATATTCACTCTCTTGGTTTGGATTAAGATGTTATCATTCACTACATCATTTTTACTAACTAATATCTTCATATCCATGTTTTATCTCTTACTATTATCTATTAATATGTTGGACTATGATATTGGGTATGTGTGTACTCACCCTTGTATGGGATTATTCTGCATGTGTCATTTCTTATAAAGATGATAGACCGGTTGGTGATGACTTTAGAGGGTATTAATTATACCTTGTTCTTCAGACCGTGTATAGTGGTCACATATTAGATATTATTTTTTAGGCCCTCACAGTGTATTAGGTTCTATTTTTCAGGTTAGTGCATATTTCTGTATGGTATTGTATTTTTCCATTATAATTTTTAGTTTATACTTCCATAATCTTATACTCTCTAGAGGTTTTACATGTATGATCCTTCCATTAGTATTTGGATATTTTACTTCTTTCATTGTTCACTTCATTATTAAGATGGTTGTTTGTATGTGTACAGGAACTGAAGAAAATGACTCCCTATTTTATAATTTCTATAGATATTGGTTTCCAGTGTAAAGACCCGACCCTAGTAGCCTGGAGCTGGTGCCTTCCATTTATACATTGGAATAGATAGATGACATTAATCCCAAATGATTTATCTATTTAGTAGTTTTGTAATCCATATTACATACATGAACATTACATTAAAACTTTCATGGAAATACAACATCTCAATTTCATTATAAACATCCATAAAATCCAAGTAATTCATACAAGTCATTCATAATATACTTCTTCAAATCCTAGGGAAAAATAAAAAAATGAAATGGGTGAGAATTTATTCTCATAAATGGTAAAGAATACATAAAATTATAACAAAAATATATATAAAATTTTATTCACACAGAATAACTAAAAACACAATCCAATAAAACATAATCATGAAAATAATATGGATATAATAAAATCTGAACAAATAACTTAATATAAAATACTCGCATGAGGTTGAAACGTAATTGTGGATATTATAATAGTAGAATAAACACATGGGATATTATTTACTAATATCATAATTTAAGAAGACATAATGTGAGACATCATATACATACCATCAAGTCATCGGTAAAGACACCATATGTAATGGGTAAAAACTCAGTATATTTTATCTCATGATACGTACTAATGCATCAAGGGAAAATTGTGTGACCTCCCTTATGTTACTAAGTACAATTAATTACTTATATGAAATGGGTGAATTGTAATTAACATATATATTCATATTGAATCTATAATAAGAAATGTAAACAACATTCCCAAAATAAAAAACATAATCATAAACCATCCAGAGTAATTTGGATAATTGGGTCAATATAGTACATCCTGAGTCAAAATAATAGTAAACTATTCTATAAAATATGGTAGATGATATTATAAAGTATTAGTCCCAATTAATCAAAATATTCAAAAATGTTTTTGAAAGTGATGCCAATACTCTAACAAAATCATTAAGTAATTTTTGAGAGAAATTCCTTTTAATGTTGAAAAGATGTTTTATTTTAGGGAAAAATATTCTAATAAAAATAAAAATTAACAATGATAGATTATTAGGATAAATTGTGAGCTTTTTATAAAAATATTTTTGTCTTAAAATATATTATGGTCTAAAATTAAATATGGGTAATAAATTGGTAATTTCATGTTAATTGGGACTGTTTTATTAGGAATAATTGAGAAAGGATCCTTATAAAACAAGAAAAAACTAATATAATTATTAATCAAGATAAATATATATAGACCATTCATAGATAATTCAGGAGTTTTATGTAATATTAATTAATAAATACATTATGCTAAAGAGAGAGAAATCAAAAGTTGAATGACAAATGGAGGTTCAGAAAGAAACCATTATAAAGGTTCAAACAATCGAACCGTATGCCCAAAAAATCAATAATCATATGATGGAAAAAAATTACCATGATGATAAAGATATTGATTATATGATACATCAATTTGTATTAAAGGTGAAACATATACTTGAAATAGTGGTGAATATGGAATATCTCATAGAAATAAAAGTGAGATGGGAAAACCCTTATCTTCTGTCTAAAAGTGTTCTGTACATGACCATAATTTCCAATATTTTGAAATTATATTAATTAGTAAATTAATTTTAATCCTGTTATATATTTATATCATTTATTATAATTTTATTTTGTTCATTTATAGTATTTTATGAGTTATTTGATAGAATTTTATTATTTGGGTGTATTTGTTTCCTTTATTTTCATGATTAGTTTACTTGTATATGTGCATGGGAAATTATGTGAAATGAGAATAGTTGTCAAAAATTTATCTTAAATGTTATTAATGAACATACATAATACTAAATTATATTTTATTTAATTTTATTATTTTATGAGTATGAATTGTTAGATAAAATGTTAGTGATGATTGTTAGTTTATTTTGGTGAATTGTTTTTCATTACAAACTACTTTTGTTTATTAATTAAAATCATGTATATATAATGGATAAATAAAAGTAAATAGGATTTAGTAAATATTTAATTATCTATTTTATCCATAAAAATAGATTTATAACCATCGATGAAGGTGTTAATTTAAAATTTAAATCTCTTCTTCCGTGAATGTGATAAATCATCACATGACAAATTATGTTTTCATTTTTAGATCAAAAGGGTAGGGAAGATAATTGATGATATATTATTACCTCAATATAATAAAAATATATTTTATAGAAAATAATGGAGATATAAATTAAATTTGGGATAGATAGGTGAGGATAATATAAGAAAATAATAGAACTTGAAAATAAATTAAATAAAACCAAAATAGGTTTTTACCTCTTGATTTTCTCCTCCTTGAGAAATTTGTTAGGGAAAGGGTTTTGTCTTTTGATGATACAAATGGATCCAAAATGTTGTTTAGGGTATTTTTAGTATGATTGGTATGAAATTGGAAAAGGATCAATGTTTGGTAGGTGTGAGGAGAAGGGGCGGTGAGGGGTGGTATTCAAATTAGATGAGAAGTGTGTTTTATAAATATTTTATTTATTAGTTTTTTATTTTGGCTCATGATAATGAATAGATTGAACATTATTAGTAAATATAATAAATTATTTAAGGATATTTCTATATTATGGGTTTACATCAGTCATATATCATCTATGACTCAATAATTCAGGTATGTATCATTTATCCTAAATTATCATATTTTACAAATCACCATATATTTATGTTTTTTAGAAAATTCCCAAAAAGACACCCTAACGATTTTTAAAGTTGATGAAATAAAAAATGGACTCAATTTTATGAAATTAAATTTCTTATATATAGGAAATTCAATTTTTAATTAAAATCAACTTTTGGTCGAAAAATATATATTTTATTATTATAACTATTTTTATAACACTCTGAAAAATTCATTAAGGTCCCAAAAAATCATCATAGAATAATAAAAAAAAATATTAACTTGTGAATATATTTTATTAATATATATGTTTTTTTAGATTAATATATTAATTATAAAATTTCAAATAAACATTTATGTTTTACAATTATACAAACACTTAATTTATTGTTTTAAAAATATTTTTTTATCTATACCGTAATATAATTATAAAATATTAAAAAATAAAATATACCTAAATTTTACTTACAATTTCATAGGTTATGATACTAATCTAATGGGAACATTTCTATTCTTAATTGTCACATTTATATTCTAATAGGCACATTACTCTTTATCAAAAATGAAACATATTAGAAAAATTCCAAAAAATTCAACCAAAGAAAATTTTGATCTTGAACTTTAAAAAATAATGACAATTTTGTAAAATATAATTTATTCAAGTTTCAAAATTTATATTTAAATTAATATCACAATTAAATGTTGTTAAAAACATGTGTTTAGAAAAATATAGCCTTTTAAGTGTATAATTGGATTTATTCTAATCTTATGCCTCTAGAAATATTTGGGATTAATGTAAATTTTTTTGATAGAATATATAATATATAAATTTATGAATATATTTAACTAAAAGTGTATAATTTAATTTGTTTATATAATAGTTATTATGGGCATGAAAATAGGCTTTTATAAGGATACATCCTTTATGTTCAACAACTTTTCATTTATAATTAATTAGGTAAAAATGTATTAATTTTACAAATAGTATAATCCATATTTTTCATAATTTACCAAATTTCATTAATTATATCCATTCCCAACATCTATAAAATAACTATAATTATTAAATAATAATATTTAATCCTTATTTATTCTCATAAGCTATCGAATAAAATAAATTCAAAAAGAGGCATATCATAAAATCTTTGGGTGTTACATTCTCCCCTCCTAGAATAAATTGAATCTTCACAATTTGAAATTTTACGTAGAAAATGAAAGTTTGATACATCAAAATTCCATTGGATTAAACCAACAATGGAAATAGGGTTAATAAAATATCCACATAATAAGTGGGAAAGGGAAATGTTAAGGTCACTGCAAAACAAAGATTTTGGGTAGGAAAATAATAATAATAAGTGAAACTATAGACATGGAAGAATAATATAACTATCATGTTCATTTGGAGAGTGATATAGAATATGGACTTTATAAAGTTAACTTTAAAAAATATTTAAGTTTGTGATCAGTTAAAAGACCATTTATTTCATAGAAATATATGTAAATAGATAATATTTTTGGTCCAACATCGTATTCATAGAGTTAAGGCATTATATTAATATCAAAATCAACTAACTTAATTACTTTCCATGTCACAATAATAATCTTATTCTTTGGTTGTTCTTTTATCTAATTTCACATCATCCATTACACATGAAATTTAATTTTGAAGATGATTTTTTCATGCCTGTAGACTTTGAGTCAACATATACGGATGAAAAAATCCAAAAAATTATAATTATATATTCATCTTGTATTTATAAATTAACTAAAACATAAAAAAATTTAGGATAATATCAAATAATTCACTAAAAACAATTAATATTTATGTAATGAAAATCAAATTATTCTCTAAAATTAAATAGTAAGATGAAAAATATCATCATACATCATTCATCAAATAACCATCACACAAAATATATTATTGAATATGATTGAAACCAAAAAATAAGAAGTATTTTGATCATATAGGTTTCCAAATAACATCAATAATTCATAATTTCCCATACCAAACAACTAATTTCATAAATATATTAATCTTCAATAGGTACTAATCATATCCATAAATTACCCGAATCACTATATGTCCAAAAGAAAATCATATTTTACTCCTATGTAAAATTCAAACTATAATCCCCATAATAATTTTTTTACCATAATATTATAGTATTATCAATATAGTGAAAATATTATGAAATAACATCAATCAATTAATTACCAAATCATTTTCCAATTCCATGGTAATCTATTTTATTATAAAACATCCCTAAAATAAAAATAAACAACACCCATTAGATAGTTTAATAAAAAAATCATTCTATCCCTAATGACATGTAGGATTTGTGGTTGCCATTTCACCCATATCCTTGTTCGGTTGTTTATTCAAATCATGTGTCCTTGCCAGATTAGATTGGTTGTCACCATTTCTATGGGTTGTCCTTTTCTAAACCCATTTTAACATATCTTACAAAAATAAATATGATAGAAATCCTTGAAATAAGGTTAATAACTACATAGATTTCTAAATAATGTTTTCAACAGAACCCCAGTATACAGACATATCATCTATTTATTTTCAAATAGGTTATTCCATGGTTTATATTTTATCCTACAGAAGTAAAAATTTACTCAGTTATTTCCCAGGTTCCCTAAATTTCAATAAATGAACTAAAAATATATTCATGGGAAGATTTTTATTTCCATCCACCGTACTCATAAATTTTCATCAGAAATTGTCTTTATTTTAGCCTTCATTCCCATAGATAAAACATTTCTCTATTTCATTAAGACACTTTATTGGGTTTCTCTATTTATATATGTTTCATGATGGAAATTTATCCTTCTCTACTCCATGGTCTCCACCACTAGAGCTCTTAGAGAACTCCTCTCTTCTCTTCTTTTGTGAGATTGAGAGTTAGTTAAAGTATATTTTATTAATAATATTTTAGGAAACTTTAATAGGAATAAATGGGATATCATTCAATTATATAAAATTCCCATTTGGTTTCTCATCTTCACCACTTCTTCCATCATATTCAATGTCATCATAACTCCTTTAGGTTCTATATTTTGACTAAATGATAAATAATAGTGTGAGTAGAAATAACTATAGTGAGAAAACTTTATACTCATTTATAGAAAATCATGACAACATATCTTCAAACTAAAACACCGTAGTTTAATAAAATGTTATTCATTTTAAATATTTATTGAAATCCATCATAATGGTTTGTGAATAAAATGTGGATTATATTAATAAAATTCCACAAGAGTGTCAGACTAGGTGCACAGTAAGGCTTATTGTCATCTAAAAGGATACCCCGTAATAGGACTAGGACACCTTGTCAGAGTGGCTAAACCTAGGTAAATTTATCCCAAAATCATATCCACTTGAAGTATCCAAGGTTGGATGTATTTCTAGGAAGACCAACACAATATCCACCGTACCAAAATTTTATTTTATTTTCATGAACATATATCATTGGATTATGTTCTATAATCAATACTTCTAAATCTAGTTTCTATAGTTTTTAATAAACATGCAGTGATACTAATTTCAAGACACTTACCCCAGTAGCATGAATTCAATGCCTTATATTATTACATTTTCATAAATACAAGACTCAAATCCCAAAGGACCAATTATTTTAGTAGTTTTTAATCCATATTACATACATGAACTTTACATTACATTATAAAATGAAATACAACATATAAATTCCATTGGAAACACCTATAAACTTTTAGATTATTGAAAGTATGATAGATTGTCACATGTCGATTGTTAAAGGTTTCATTTCTCTTCTAATGTGTATAGTAGCACTCAGGTCGAATACTCAGTGATGATAATTTTTAATAGTTGATTGCTTTTAGTTGATTGTATTCTGATTGGGGGGGGGGGTTGTTTGAAGAGATTAATTAAAATGAATAATTGGTTAAGATTACTTTAACAATTTGATAATTATTTGTGTGAGTCGATCAATAAGTATTTAAGCTTGTGATATCCTTGATCCTTTCTTTATATGCTACTAAATTAACATCCATGTCACTAGTTTATGTTGATTAGAATTCATAAGGGCTAAAGTATTAATCCAAGCCTTAACATAACAAGGATTGTAATATTAATAATTGCTTGATTTTGGTAGTGTATTTATGGTTCCAATAATCTATCTAATCCATACTTTAAACAAAATATCTCATTAATCCACGACTTGTTATGTCCAACATACACAATGTTAAATTAAAAAATACTCATCGAGAAAATAATCTCAATAACTTAACATGCATAAATTTTAAATCATCTCAATAGTTGATTTACTCATCAATTAATATGATTATAAATATGGTTTATTATAATTATAATGATGAGATAATAAGAGTACAATCATAATGAGATAACAAAAGAGTTGTGCACCAAACACACAAACACAAAAACGGTGATGAGAATTAAAAATAGTATTTCAAGCGAATGAGGAAGAAAAATAAAGGAAGGGGTTTCAACATGATTTCAAATATTTTAAGAGAATTAATAATTAAAAATAGAGGTTGGATTATTAAAAAAGAATATAAAGATTAAATTTTCACTAAGATAGAATTAAAAAAACAACATAAGATATGAAAAATGAAGAATAAAACAAAAGTAAATGACATAAAATAGAGGAGGAAGGGTATAACAAGTGAAAACATGAGTTTTCATTTCCATGCAGGATTTTTAGATCCTTGGTCATGCAAATTTATGCTCCTCTTTTCTAAAATGCCAACCCTTCTGAAAGGAGAGGAGGGGATGTATTTATATCCCAAGGTGGTGAACTATTTGCATTCCAAAACTGGCCCTCCACTTGGCTTGATTATTTTTACGTAAATACATCTGAATATAAATATATATCCTTATTGAAAGTTGTATATAATAATTTTGGACTACTAATCTCAAAATTTTGAGTCATTTGGACTTATGGAGTCAATGTTATGGTAGTTTTCACAAACAATGCTAAACTGTCCATTTCTATCCCTGTGTTTTTTATGATTGAAATGTGAATGGATTTTTTAATATGAAGATTCCTTCAAAACGGAATGATTTCTTCGTAAAATTCATTCAATTATATCTCTTATTTCACACAGAAAAATATGAAATTTATTTGTATAATATATCATGAGCAATGTTATGAAGAGTTTCCGGATTGTAATTCCCATCCAGAATGGTAGCCATGATTTAAAAGCATCATTTGGTCCCCCTATTTTTGGATTTGGACCTTAAAATTTTATCCAAGATTAGTGGATAATCAATAACGTCTGGTGGAGTTTCATAAAAATTGGGCTTCGATATTGAGACCTGTAACTCAATCAACATATCTGGTCTAGTAATATCACAAATTCGTTGGGTCTTATTGTGTGGACCATATGACCCTCAAAATGGACTATTTGGATAAAGGTTACTCATAATAAAATTTTAAAATTTTCGTACTTAATAACAAAAAACAAGAATCATTCAATTTGGAAAAGTAGGGTGAGATTTATTATTAAATAATTAAACAGACATGAATCTGGATGAGTTAAAATAGTGCTCTAAAATTATATTTAATATTTATACATTAATATTTCACACAAATTATGCACATTTCATATAAAATTAATAAATGGAGTATATAATAAGTTATTAAAATATTAATAACATCAACTCCCCGAGACTTAGACTAATGCATTTACTAATGTGCAACAAATATAAAAAACATTACCAAATCATTCTCACATGCCAGAAAATATTAAAATTTTGTTTTCCCCAATAAAGGGAGGTTTAGAAAATTTGAATCATCCATATTGAATTGCAAAACATTTTTTTACATAAAAAATGTTCAAAAAACAACTCTTCTTTCATAATTAAATTTAGAAATGGAAAATGTAGGCACACAAAACTCACTCCTCTCAAGATGATAAAAATTTATTTCTGGAGGTTCACTCATTCACCAATCAAAGGGGAAAATATTAGAGTTTGAAAAATATATTAGATTCAATTACCGATTTTAAAGTTCAAAATAATCAATATGTATTTTATGGGGTTTTTATATGGCTATGGTAGGGTAGAAATTTAATCTCCAAGAGAGAGGAGAAGGGGGTTAAAACATCAACATGTGTAAAACTATTCATACTTTTTTTTTGAAATGACACATTGAAGGAAAAGAAAACACATATATACAAGGGAATGATAGTCAGAATAAATACAAAAAGGGGGATTTAAATTGAAGGGTATTAAACGGTTAAAAATTTACAGAAAATAAAACATATCCTAATGAAATAAGAATATATAATATAAGTGTTCTTTTTTTTCTTTTCATATTTTTTATTTTTTTGAATGTCGAACTTGAAAAAGATCTCACACTAACATAAAAACCCACAGTTGGTATCCTAATGAAACTAATTTTAATAGTAATAACAATATCAAAGGTTCAGGAAGAGTGATTTTTGACCCACCCAAGACACAACCCATTCTTTTTTTGTTCTTTTTTTTTGGTTTTTTTGAAAACTTCTCAATAAAATTTGAATTGTATTTCATAACCATATATAGATTTCAAAAATAAAATTAATGACAACCTCTCAACCACAATTAAATGGATGCTTGATCTCAAGAATGTGATAACACATTGATAATCTAAAAAAGGTAACCCAAAAATGAAATCCATCCCCCCGACACTAAAAATTTCAATAAATAATGCAATGTAAAACCATGTAGATTTTTGGTGGGATAATGTATTGGGCTTGTAATGTGGATATAAAAGAAAGGGTTTTTATATGGTATAAGGGGATTTCAAAAGGAGGATTGATGTATGGTAAATGAGAGGCTATTTTGCTATTTGGATTCTCATGTGGTTAATAATATGCCTCTATCATATTAATGCACACCAAAGTAGGAAATTCAACACGAAGGTACACTAACTCAAGACTCCCAATCAGTGGTGAATACAAACATGTTGAAAATATGGCCATGGATGACCTTGGAATTAAATCTAATATTTTTACTCAAGGATGGGGAAAATCATTTTCCCAATAAAACATCGAGCATTCAAAATTCGTTGGTTTTGATAAAAGATTATTTATTCAATTTCATGATGAAAATACAAAGTTTTTTTGATTAAAAAATTTATTTTGACTCCCCAAAATGGTTGGAAAAAATTTTAAAACTAGATTGTGAGTAAGTGTGGCTCTTTTGGTTTTTGTACATGTTTTTTTTATTTTTTTTAGTTTTTCTAGTATTTTTAAATGATACACCCAAAAAAGGGAAAGATAAAAAGAATGGGTTTGATGAAAAAGTGGGAAAAATGAAATAAAGAATAAGAAGATGAATGAGGTAGAGAGAGGCAGATAGATATAGATATAGAGAGTTAAAGGGAAAGTGGTTCCCCCTAGTTTGGATTTGTTGGGTCGCCATCTCTATCTAGTGGTGGTTCAGTGGAAGTTAATGTTCCTCTTGTGGGATGTTACCAAAAATAGAAAAATCATTATTCATCTAATGAAAAACAAAAAAGAAATTAAAATTTTATAAAACTATTGAAATACATGTGTTTCTTCCCAAGAAGCACTTTATTTATTGAGTCTACTTCTGGACAATTGTAGTGGACTACCACAGTTTGATGGTCGCCACTGTATTTTCTCAACACCAGTATACTACCAGAAAAACTTCTCCTTTTGGATGTACAATAATTCATTAGATAATTTCATCCCTTCCTTATTGTTTTGCTTGGAATTCAATGGGAGTGGAAAGAGAATATTACTATACTCCCTTTGTTCATAAACACAAGGAATGATTTTATCAACAAAATGATTGTTTTTATGCTTGTAAATTCAAGAAGATGTCTTAATTCAGAGGGTTCATTTACATAAGGTTCATATAACACAAAACTAGAGTATGAGATCCGAATTTATGTTGACTCCTTTAGTTTATCACTTACCAATGTAGAGTAATGAGGATCAATGGATTTATATGACAAAAAATAAAAATTCAGTATCCTTTATATCATTGTTTTTTTGCCAATGGATGGTCAATTTCAACGTCACCAATGATAACATTATTAATTAAGGAACAAATATCAAAAACATAACTATCATTGGGACAATATAAACAATTTTTTTTGGGGTTTACCTCACATATAACAGAATTTTGAGAATCATGGATAAGAAATGATGAATTTTAGATAATCATATTTGAATAAAAAATGGACATGCTTGTTCGTTTTCCCCATTACCTTCCAATTTTATGTAGCGGAGTCCAGAGTTGAGTTTGGATTCCATAGAGTTTTAAAATCCTTTAGATCATTGGAGTTTGAAATTTTAATTTCAACATAAATTTCTACATTTATGAATTGGTTAATGAGGATGCAATATTCACAAACTCTGCTATCAATATAATACAAAGAACATGATTGATGGGGATTCAACACAAAATTATAGAGACTTTAAGAACAATAGATAGAGAATACAGATTGATTCTATGTGGGTATCACATTGATTGAAAAATATTGAACATGACCATTTGTCACCAAATTCCATGGAAAAGATTCCAGCATGGACATCAATTTGGGTTTTAGATGTCATAAGGAAAGGCCTTCCTACAATCAGAGGATATTGGAATAAAGTTGTCTCACCTTCCATATCATGGACATAGATGTTGGCTGGGAAGATAAGATCATTTAATCGAATATAGAAATCCTTAATTAGTCCCTCAAGACTGGGGTTGATTCGATTGGGTAACTAGATAACAACACTCATTTGGTGAAAGGGACCAAGACCATGGTTGGAGAATTTGGATTTAGGCATGAAATTTATTGAGGCTCCTAGGCCTGTGAGTGCATCATCCATGTTTGAACATACTATCTGGAATGGAACTGTAATGGTCCCTGGATCTTTGCACTTTATGGGTATAGAATTCTTGGAGGAAACATTTTCAATGGTCCTAAGTTGTCTCTTATGGGTGCATAATTCTTTAAGAATCATGGCATATATAGGGATTTTTTATGGCATCTAAGAGGGTAATGTTGATTTACAAACGTCTAAACACGTTGAGAATTTCAATACTGAGTTCAAAGGTCTTATTTGGCTTAGAAATGGCTTGAGGAAATGGAATTGGGTTCTTTAGATGAATGGAAGGAGGTGAGGGAGTGACTTTAAGTTCCTTTTCCAGTTCATTTTTTTTCATTTTCCAACTAAAAATTTAATAGTTTATTTGAGGATACATCATGTTGTATGGACATATATTTTTCTGATCTAAGTGAAAATTCACTTACATTACCCATGGGGTTTGGGAATGGTTGGGCTGGGAGTTGGGAATAATTGGATGGTTGTTTCTAGATTAGGTGGGATCCAAGTTAACCAATTTGGGTTTCAATATTTTTGAGGATGGAAGGGGTGAAAGAGGAATGATCATCCACTACACTTTCCCATGGTTTCTTAGAATAAGAGGATTGTCATGGATTGGTATTTCCTTGAATTTGGTGTTTGGTAAAGCAATTTTATTGGTTTTGGAATTGGGAAGGATCACTAGGATAGTGGTATCTAGGAGGATGAAGAGGAGGATTGATCCTTTGAGGTTGATGGTAAAAAGGGTAAGGTTGTTGGAAGTTACTAACAAATTGACCATATTGAATCTGGGTTGGGTTTTGAGGAAGTAATTGATTGGGATGAGATACAGGATTACTATAACACATGCCTTGGTTATAGTAAGAAGATAATGGATTAGAGTAAGGTTGGTTGAAGTTTCTAGCAAACTTATCAGATAGTCGAGGGTTGGTGTTCTGCTGAGCATATGCTGCATTGGGATCCATTGGTCCGGATGAATTAGATTGATCCTCTTCAAGTTGTGGACATGTGTATGTTGGATGAGATGGGAAACTACATATTGAAAAATTTCTTATTGGTCTAGGGAACATAGATTACGGAGAATATGAAGTTGGGTCATTGGACACCACAACTAGTTGTCACACAAGACCTATGTTCACTCATCCACTCTGTCATCTTGTTTGGCACTATCTATTGAATATCTTGGGATTGTTTGACTTGAAAATGTGCTTGATTATGGAATTTTTGTGTGTTTTCAGCCATTTTTCTTATGAGATCTCTTCCAGTTGTAGGAATTTTATCAACAAGAGCACCGCCACATACGGTATCAATGAATTTTCTCTCCATAGCCAATAACCCCTCTTAGAAGCATTGGATAAAGAGTTGGTTAGGGACTTCGTGTTTTGGGAAGGTTGCAACATGATTTTTGAACCACTAACAAGACCCCAAGAGTGATTAAATTAGGAATTGACATATGCCACTTATTTCCATTCGGATATAAGATGTACAAGAAGCAGGAATGAATTTCTCTAAGAAGATTAGTTTCATGTCATTCCATGTGGTTATGGAACCAGGAGGAACGTAATAGAGCCATGAATTTTCAGTTTCCGCTAAGGATAAAGGGAATTCTCGGAGTTTTATTTCTTCCTCAGTAAACCCTTGAGGCTTAATGGTAGGGAACCCCACTTGGACCACTTTATGGTGAATATGTGGATACTCACTGGATAGCCCATGGAAATGACAAAGAAGATGAATCTAAACCGATTTGAGTTCGAAGTCATTCTCTATGTTTGGATATTGAATACCAAGAGGTTGGTAATTCATATCAGAGTTAGCAAGTTCATTAAGTGTTTTTTCCCTTGTATTGGCTATATCTAATTCAATTGGTTGGATAAGGACATGTTCTTGAATGAGTTGATTATCTCCTATGTTCCTCCTATATTGGTGAAGTGTTCACTCAATTTTAGGGTAAAACAAATACAAGGTATTGTTTGGGAGGCCCCAGGGTATTCATATAAATTATTGAAGAAAGATGAATATGAGTTTTTCTTTGAATTTTTTTCCATTTATGTTTTTTATGAGAAGGTGGAGTTTTCATTGTGTTTTTTTTTCAACTTTTTGTTTTTTTGTTTTTCAGAATATCTAGTAACTAACAAACACTTAATTGCACCATCCCTGGAATCAAAACCATTTGAAAGCAGAGACAATTTTTACCTATTGACGGTTCAAGGTTCCAGCGATCTTCTTATTTGTATAGAAACACTATGGTCGAATCCTCGGCAATGATACATTTTAATAGTTGTTTTTTTAGTTGATTGTATTTTGATTGGGGGTTCATTTTCATTGATTAATTTAAATTTTTTATGATTAATATTGATTTAAAAAATTGATAAATATTAGGGTGAGTTCATCAATACGTTTTTAAGCTTGTGATATCCATGAGCCTTTCTTTATATTTCATTAAATTAACAACCATGTCACAAGTTTTCATTGATTGAAATTCCTATGTATTAAGGATTTAATCCAAGACTTAACATAATTAGGATTCTAATATCGATCATTACTTGATTGTGGCAGTGTATTTATGTTTCCAATGATACATGGAATCCATACGTCAAAAAATATTTCATTAATCCATGACATGTTAAGTCCAATATACACGATGTCAAATTAAAGAATACTCATCATGAAAATACCCTTAATCACTTAACATCCCTAAATTTTAACTCACCCTATGGTATATTTATTCAGAAATTAAAATTATTAGAAATATGGTTTATTATGCTTATGATGATGAGTTAATAAGAGTATAAAGAGAATGGGATAAGAAAAGAGTTATGCTCCGAACACACACACACACACACACAAACACAAACAGTGATAATTATTAAAAATAGAATATCGATTAAACGAGGTAGAAAAATACATAAAGGATATTAACATGATTTAAAATATTTTAAGATCATTAATATTTAATAAAAGTGGGTTGATTATTAAAAAATAATATGTAGATGAAACTTGCACTAAAATAGAATTACAAAAACACACTTACGAGGTTACAAATGAAGAAAAGCACAAAAGTAAATGAAATCAAAGAGAGGAGGAAGGGTCCATCGAGTAAAAACATGGGTTTGGAATGTCGTTGAAGAATTTTTTTAGATCCCTGGTTGTGCCAATTTATGATCATCTCTTATAAAATTCCAACCCTTTTGAAAGGATAGGAGGGGATGTATTTATAGACTAAGGTGGTGGACTGTTTGCATTCCAAAAATACCCATCCAATTGGATCGATGATTTTTACATCCATTAATCTGTATCTCGAGATATATATGATTCTTGAATGTTGTATATAATAATTTTTTCTAGATACTACCAATATTTGGAGGAATTTGGACTTATTGATCCAATGTTAGGGCATTTTACATAAATAATGTTATACTATCCATTTCTATCCATGCTTTTCGATGTACGAAATAGGAATAGTTTTTTGAATATTAAGAATCCTTAAAATATGAATGATTTATTAAACAATGTTTTCCTCTTATATCTCCTCTTTCACACTAAATAAATCACAGCATGATTTTATGAGTGGATCACGATAAATGTTATGAAGATTGTCTGGATTTTAATTCCCATCCAGAATGGTGGGATGGACTTCAAAGTATCATTTCGACCAATTTTTTTTGGATTTGGGCCTTGAAATTTTTATCCATGATTACATGGTATATTAGAAAACATATTATGGAGTTTTAGAATATTTTTAATTTGGGATTTAGAAAATTAACTGAATCTGCTTGGGTGGTACAATTTCTTTACTGATTCATTGGGTCTTCTTGTGTAGACCACATGACCCTTCAAATGGACCATTTGGACAATGGTTCCTTCTAATGAAATGTTGGAATTTTCGTAAGTAAAACTGAAAAAGAAGAATCATTAAATTTGGATAAGTAGGGTGAGAGTTATTATTAAAACATTAAATAGACTTGAATCATAATGATTTCAAATAGTGCTCTATAATTATATTTATTATTTAAACAAAAATATTTCACACAAATTATGTACATTTAATATAAAATAAGTTAAGGGAGTTTATAATATGTTATTAAAATATTAATAACATAAATTATCCCTTAAAATGATTCATAATATACATTTTTCCATCCCAAGGAAAAATAAAATACAATAAATGGGTAAGCTCTGTTGCCTAGAATGGGTACGTAATGCAGTGAAAGCTATCATAAATAAATATAAAAAATAACGCATAGTGAATAATTAAAAACATATTACATTAAAACAATAATCATGATTATAATATGGTTGGAATAAATAATGAATAAATAATTCCATATAAACTAATCACACGAGAATGAAACAAAACCATGGATATTCTAATAGTTTAATAATCACATGGGAAATCATTTAATAATATAATAATGATAGAATAAATAATTTTAGACATCATAGACATATAGATAAGGCTTTAAAAAGGACACCATATATAATGGGTAAATACCCAGTCTAGTTTTTATCACGAGGCTTACTAATGCATCGATGGGATATAGTGGGAACTACCAATCACATACTATATCTAATAAATTCCCCATATGAATGTGTTGAAAAAAAATAAACACATAAATTCATATTGAAATAAAATATGAAATTTTAAAAAAAAATCCCCAAATAACAAACATAATTATCCACCATCAAGATTAATATGGAGAATGTTATCATTATAGTACAACCCCAGTCAAAATAATCATAAACAATTAAATAACATAAGGTAGATGATATAATAAATTATTAACCCAAATAAAAAATAATATTAAACAATGGAACTGATATAGAAGACAATACACTAAAAAAATCATCAAGTAAATTTTGAGAAAATATCCTTTTTACATATTAATTAAAAGGTATTTGGAAAAAATATATGTATAAAAAAGAAATGAACTATGATTTTTTTCAGGAAAAAATATTTTATTTTTAGAATTTTATTATTCTCTTAAAAAATATTATATTTTGGACTTATAAATTTATAAGAATTTGGGAAGTTCCCTTTAATCATGATTGTTTATCAGGAAGAATTTAGAAAAGATCCTTATAAAATATATTACTACATGCCAATGAAATAAGTATTCAACTATATAAATATATATTGAACATTATAATGGAATTTATTCATATTAATTAATAATAATTAAGAATTAAAATTAAAAAAATAGAGAAATCATAACACGAATAAAAAATCTAGGTCTGGGATGAAGCATCACCACTGTGAAAACAATCAAATCGTATTCCCCATAAAATCAATAATTAACTGATGAAACATTTTATACCATTAATATTACTAATGTAATTATATTATACATCAAAGGGATGTATACATAAACCAAACATAATAAATAGTGTAAAATAAGGAATATATCATGAACCTAAAAGTGAGATGAGAAAACCCTTACCTTATGTTCGAAAGTGTTTTGTACTTGAACATAATTTCTGAGAATATGAAATTAGATTATCCAATATATTAATTCAGAACCTTTTATATATTTATTTTATTTATCATAATTTTACTATTATTTTTTATGTTATTTTGATGTGTTATAAGATAAAATTTTATCATTCGGGAGCATTCCTTTCTTTGGTTTTCGTGATTAGTTTACTTGTATACATGTATAGAAAATCATGTGAAATGAGAATAGTTTTCAAGAATTTATTTAATATTTTATTAATGAACTTCCATAATATTAAATGGTATTATATATATTTTTGGTTATATACTAAGGGGATGAATCATTAGATAAAATATTAGTGATGATCATTAGTTTATTTTGGTGAAGTTTTTTATCCTTGCAAACTACTATTGTTTTATTAATTATCATCATGTACATATAATGGATCTAGAACATTAAATAGTATGTAATAAATATATTATATTATTGTTTACAAATTTTTTTTATTTTCAGGTAAGAATCCATTATTAGGAAATTTTAAACTCTTTATCCTTGAATGCGATAAATCAACACATCACAGATGACGATTTTATTTTTATAAAAAAGGATAGGGAAGAGAATTCATGATGGATTAGTCCCTAAAAAAATAAAATAAATTATATTGATGATACAATACTTATCATGTCACTTTGGGATTGGGAAGTGAGGTGATGATAAGATAATAAAATAACTTGAAATGAAATTAAAATATAATGGAAGAGGTTTTTACCTCTTCATTTTATCCACTTGGAGAACATTATTAGTTAAATGGTTTGGTATATTAATATGGCCGTGGGATCTTGGAAGTGGGGGAGATAGTTGGGAATATGCTTGGGAAATTTTTTATAGGGATCAATGGTTGGAAGGTGTGAGGATAAGATGTGGTATTTATAGTGGAGGATAGGGATATTTTTTGTGTATTTTACTCATTTGATTATTATTTTGGGTCATGACTATAAATAGATTGAGAATTATCACTAAATATATTGAAATAACGATGGGTTTTTTAGATTATGAGTTTACATAGACCATACATCATATATGACTCAATAATTCATGTATTTATCTTTTATCGTAAATTAATGTATTTTATTATCCCCAAAAATTTATCTATTTTGGAAAAAACCCAAAAAATAAACCTATAAATTTTTTAATGTGTAGAAACAAAAAATGTACTAAATTCTATTAAAATAATTTTATAAATTTGAAAATTTATGTTTTTAAGAAAAATAATCATTTACTTAAAAATACCAATTTTAATATTATAACTGTTTTTATGAAACTTTAAAAAATTTATTAATGCCTCATAAAATTAACATATAATTATAAAAAAATTACTTATGAATATATTTTATGAAAATAAATTTTCTTTAAATTTTTGTTATAAATTATAAAATTTTCAATAAACATTTATGTTTTACAAAAATAGAAAAACATAATTTATTATTTTTAAAATTAATATTTATATGTACTATAAAATAATTATATTATAAAAACACATATAAGATGAATAAATTTTACTTATTATATATTATGTGATGTTATTTTTTGAATTTACACATTACTATTCATAACAGTAACATTAGTATTCCAACTGTCGCATTACTATTTATCAAAAATTAAACATATCATTAAAATATCGAAAATTTATCCACAGTAAATTTTTATATTATGATTTAAAAAATGTTTATTTCCTAAAAAATAATTTATAAAATTTAAAAAAATTATATTTCAACCAATTTCTCCATTAAAATTTGGTAAAAACTGTGTTTTGAAAAATACAGCTTTTATGTGTAAAATTGGATTTATTCTTATCTTATGCCTCAACAAATATTTTTGATGTTTTTAAAAAACTATGATTGAATATGTAATTTATAAATTTCATTAATATCATTCAGAAATAGTGTTTAATTAAACTTATTAATATAAAATTTCATTGTGGGCAAAAATCGAGTTTAAAAAAAATATATCATTTTTATTGATTTTTTTTCATTTATAATTAATTAGTAACGAATTAATTAATTTTATAAACATGTGTAATCCATATTTTTCATAATTTACTTAATTTCATTCACTCTCTCTATATCCTACATCTTCATGGTAAATATAACAATTAAATAATAATATTTAATCATTTTTTGAGGTCATAAGCTATTAGAGAATTCAAATATAAAAAGATGCATATTGTAAAATGTTTTGGTGTTACATCCAGCCCTTGGTCAATGGGGGTGGTAATCAAGTAGTTATAGTTGAATCTATATCTTGGGTCGGATCATAACATATGTTGAGAATAGAACCATTCTATTGTTATATTTTAATGGGTGTTTTGGTGCCTATAATATCTCTAATGAATGAAGATGGTGTAGAGGTTGAAATTGTAAAGACTAAATCATATCTAATTAATGGTGAAAATTTGTATAATTTGTAGATACAGAAAGACCAACATGGAAATTTATACACCGTTTCATATATCATGGAGTTTCATCAATTCATGCATAACCTTATAATTTTTTTATAAGATGAGAATGATTATAAAAATATTTCATGAGAATTAATTTATGTGATTACAAATTTTTATGGAAATATCCACTTGTTTTAAATTATGTTTGAATGAGAAATAAATTTTGAATAAAATGTACCAATTAAATAGATAATATCATACTTGTATCTATAGATTATGGGGTTTCAATATTTATAATATTGAAAAAACCATTCGAAATATTAATATATGATTGTTTAAAAATACATGAGAGAAATTATAAATTCATCGATTTGTTGAAAGAAAATTCATATATTGTGAATGAATTTAGAGAAACTCATATCATTCATAAGAGCCTATGTATCAAATATAGAGGAGAAAAATTTCCACATGATTGTTTTTTTGTTGAAACCAAATAGAAAGTGAGATCATAGAATCCAATATTCCAAAATTTGGTATCACAATTTCAATAGGATATCCCATGAGTCAAGTGAAGTGATATTCTAAGGAATAAGGACCTAGAGGGTTGGATATAGAAAATGTTGTAAATATATATAAGGGAAAGATAAATTAATTTTATTGTTCAAGGAGGAGTCAAAAGGACTTTTGAAGGACTGCTCATAGGTAATATAATGATCAAATAATTTTGTCTAAATGATAATCACTTCAAGAGACATATTAAAATTATGTAATTCTAATAACTGAATATGATTTTATGACACATGTCTCTTTACATAAATTTAATATCATGGATAGATCTTTTTATATGCCAAACTATGTTTAAGTGAACTGAAAAAACTATGGAAATGTTATTATGTGATAATTATAACATAGTAATTACAGTAGTGGGTATGAATAGGATTAAACCAATTATGAAAATTATGTATAATTATTTTGTTTATTAAAAATGTCTGTATAAATTCATAAAAAATTGGTACTCAATTCTATGAAAATGTATTGTAATAATATTATTCATCAAAAGTGGTGTTATTACATTTAATTCAGGAATATTATTAGTCATTAATTCAAATTTTTGAAATTTATTTTTATAAAACTTTGATAAATTTTAAAATCATAAAATAAAAATTAAATAAGTAGTTTTTTTTATTTTTCAGAAATGACTAATTTTTCATTGAATAGTAATGAAATGACGATTTCTCAAATACTACCATTTATTTCATCAAACCAATTCATTTAAAAGTAAAAATATATTTTAATTTTTTTATTAATGTTATATTGGATGTATTTTATAAAAAAATATTATTATAAATTCAATATTAAACTATAAAATAAATTATTTTTTATATATGTTAATTGTTATGCTTTAATTTGAAAATATTTGAGAATTATTTTTCATTTCCATTTAAGAAATTATTATAAATTATACTATATAACTTGTAGATAATGAATCATAAAAATTGATACCATATTTTTAATCTTGAAATCAAATATAGTAAATTGGACCCTTTTATTTTATTTCCGTATGAATAGTAACTATGGTAATTATTATCACATCAGTACGGGTTAAATAGATAAAAAATTGTTAAGACCATGAAATAAAGTCAAAAAAACAATCCAAAATGTGTATATTTTTTTTACTATCTTAATTCTACCAAATCCATAAAATTATTAATATTTTTCATTTTGGTTCCTTTATATATTAATAAAATCATTTTTAATATTTTAATTAACAGAAATCCGAATATTTCATTGTATTGAAATTAAATTATTATCATATGTTAACATATGGATAATAATGAATTTTTATTTATTATTATATTTTATTGTGTAATTATTTATTTTATTTCATAGATTTTTTTATTTTATTGATATTTTAGAAATTACATAATTACATTAAATTCTTACGTAACACCAAATAAATATTTTCTCAAATAATAGAAAAATAAAATTCAAAATCTTAAAATTAAAATAAGTAACAAATTTTAGTTGAATTATCATATTCCACTTTTTATAGATAGATTTAAAATTTTAGGGATTTATAAAGTCTTTTTATTTATATTTCATCACCACATCTATGTCCATATGGTCAAATTAAATTAATACTACAAAAAATGAAAATAATGATATGTTAAAAAAACAATATTTAATTAAATTAATTAAAAATAATAAAAATCAGGAATTAGAAAATATGGATACTATATGGTATTAAATATAATCCAATATTAATTTATTATTTTGTTTTCAATTTATATGTAATATTATACCCTTTTGAGATTGAAAAACTCATTACCATAATTATTGTTATGATTGTCTAATCATGGGTTTAAAAAAACTGATATGATTTAAAATGATATATAAACTAATAAAAAATTATTGGATGATTATATTAGAACCATATACTACTTATCTGTGATTCTATTCCTTTTTTAACTATTGGCATGAGGTTGAAAAATTTCATATAATAATATTTTAGTAATTTTTAAAAGCTCCCCTTCCCTCCCTAATAAAAGGACACCACTTTCCTTTCTTATTCAGCCAAAATTGAGTAACATATTTTCACAAAAACATTCCCTATTATCCTATAAACTTCTCCAAAGAAAAATAATTGTTTTTAATTTTCTTAATTCCCCTTTCAAGGGTCCTTAAGAAGGGATCTAAATTATGTCTATTGAAGAAACGGTAATCATCTTTATTAACACTATAAAATTTATTTCTTATGATACTTCCTCTAAGTATCTTGTAAAAATAGTAAAATATTATCACCATTATAATAAATATTCTAATATATTATTATTATAATGGGATAACTAATTTTCATCTTATTAAAAAGGAAAACATCACTCGTGCATTCATATGGTATATTATCTCCACGTAGTGGTGAAATGTGATTTTCATAGCAATTCGACTTAGATGGATATAGATATAGATAAAATGAATATATATAATATTTATTTTATAATAAATTTTCTTTTATTAAAATTTAATATCAACCTTATTACCTTCCGATCCATTGGAAAACAATAACCTGACTCGTTCATACATCTTGACTACCCACTCCAGGAAGAAAGGTAATTTTTTTTTTCATTTCCCATTTATATAGACTGTAGCAAGGATTTTTTAATGAATATATAAGCTATATATGATATATCATTGATATTATACAAGATATTTTTTATTTATAATAACTTCATTATATCATTTTACTTGATAAAACATCATTTATATACACATATGACCTATCATCTCCATGAATGGTGTAATTAATATTTCTATCTCTATATTTTATGGTTTAATATTAATATATATATATTTATAATGAATACATATGATATTTATGGCATGATTAATATTCTAGATATGATGTTATATTATAGAATGTATAATTATTGGAACTACCAAACTAAAACACTCATGAAAAATGAAACATTAAACATCTAGAAATAATGATATTAATAAATAATTTTTAATAAATAGGTATTAGAATGTTACAATGGGGTCATATAAGAAAATATAATTATTTATATGGTACTAGTAGAGAATCATAATAAATATCAATCTACTATAAAGGTTTGGAAAAGAAAATACATGGAAAACCGAGCATATAGTACAATATTTATGTTGCAATGTCATTGTTTACTGAGATTGATGATGATTAAATTTTATGATTTAAATATGAAGAAACTTGTTAATTTTATTATCCACTATTTATTTGGGTTGATTAAAATTTATACATATATTTTAACTAATTTACGTACTCAGGAGACTAAAAAATATTTTCAAAGAAATAAACATTACTTCTCACTTCATTTAAAAACATTTTTCTTATCTGTCAATGTTTTACAAAAATTCTTTAATGAATGTTTTTAATAATTTCATATATATTTTTAATATCATATTTAAAATTAAATTAATTTCTAAAAAAATATTTTAATGTTTCCTTTTTTTTGTTTTGAAAAAATGTACATTTTAGTTTTTACCAAAAATGTCAATAGAACCTTTTATTAATATATAGGGAATGAAAAAACATCCCCTCCACCGTGAACTATAAATTTTTTTAAGAATACATTAATAATTTAATTGTTAATTTTCAATGAAAAGTGTAACATTAATTTTTTTTGATGATTTTTAGAAATTAATATGTTATTTCAAATTTAGAAGTGTATTTTCTCCATGAAATGTTCTAGTGATCTTTTAATAAAATTTTATTCTATGAAAACACCCATTTTTATAACTATGATCACTCTATAATGGTACCCTCTTTATTATTTCTTTATACTATCTATTATTATAAAGTATTTATGTTCCATATTTTTAATTCAATAATGATTGTTTTTAATTTATAGGGAATTGTGAAATTTAATTTTATTGATAATTCAAAATAAAAATATTTCTTAGGAATTACATTTGATCAGTGGTGCTTGATTGTGGATATGTCCACTAAGAATAAAATAGTCTCATGATACAAAAAAAATAGGCAATCTATTTTAAATTGGTATTTAGTTTGCACATACCCATCTATTAAGAATTATTTTTGGTTGAGATTCCATGATGGTATGATTCTTGACATCATTTTTGAGAGGCCTTTATTATTACCGTATAGAATTATTAATTTCTTTTTTTAGGAATCCAATTACCATTATCTATATTTTTATATGTTAATATTATCCATGTATTCTCAATAAAATATTGTTTTGATTGAATGAAATTTTCTTTTACTATCCACAATTCCATGTTAATTATTACTTATTTACTCATGATAAAGTTTGTAGTACATTACCCTTACTAAGTATTTTATCTCACACATTATTGTTTTCCATTCCCAATGATTTAAATACGGATATTGTGAATTATATAATACATTCAAGAATGTTTTATATACTATGTTTTTTATATTTCCAATGTAATTTGGGAACCATTTATTTAACTAGTTTTCCAAGACTTCAAACCTAAACGATATAATGAAGTGAGTTTCCATTATTTTTTAAAAATATTAAAAATTAAAATATCTCATTGAATTTCTAGAGTCAGGATTTCTAAATTTTATATAATGTAATTTTTAGTATGAAAATTTGGAACTATATTTTTCATAATCAAATATAACATGGAAATTATGAAGATACCCTTTTGTAATTTTAAACAATTAGAGTTATATATTTTTTTGTTTTATGGTTCAATATTCATGATGATTATGAGCTAAATTAGCCTTTGAGGTTATTAAATTATGTAAAATAATATAATAAAGTGAATCAACACTCGTAGGGAATGCCAAAATTATCCTGATAAGAGAAAAATATATTTTGTATTAGAACATAGTTAATTACTACCATATTATGATAGTTAACTCTGGTTATGAAGAATAATTGTTATTATATGGATCAATATGTAGTTCCAAAGAAATATTCACCAATATTGGATCAATTTACTTTATAGAAGCATCCATATTTTTATGGAACTACTAATCCACTGGTAGAAAATAAACCAATTAAACCCCTAAAAACATATTTCTGACATTGTGATGTAATCAAACTGAAAAATAAATTATTATAGCTTTTATTTTTAAAAGAATATGTTATTCAATGTTGGTCATTAACATAAAAACTTATAGTGTTTTATTAAATAGAAATTATATAATTGAGAACATTTATTGTGATATTATTTTAAAAATACATCACTCGAGAACAACTACCTAAAATATAGAGGACTTACCTCATTTTAAAGAATAATGAAGAAGAATGTGTGACCATGTATATAGATAATTATTTTTAATTATCCAGGCATGTTACGAATTATATATGTTACTCAAAAATCTTGATCATAAATTTCGTTTAGGGGATAAAATTCTTCTACAAAGGTTATATTCCTCTGAAAAAATATCAACTTATGATGATATAACATCACATTCCATCAATATAAAAATATAATTCTTAAAGACATATATCATTAAGGGACGTCATGAAACGAATAGATCGGATGATAATGATTAAAAAATAAATGTTTCCTAGAAAAATAAATATAAGATGTGATTTAAAACGTGAGATAATTGTTAAATAAAACAGCCATGAATTTTTTAATTGGTAAAATGAGTTTTTTGTATTTTTTGAGAAAGGGTTCATAATGATATTGAAAACATGGTGAAGAAAGAATCTGTTATATAATGAATCAACTAAATAATATATGGAATTATTAAAACTTAATTCCCAATTATCTAAATAATTAACCATTAAATAATCCCATGTGACAAGGCCATTCATATTAAATTACCATAGTAAAAGTAGGAGTACCAAATGATTAATTCAAAAATAAACTTACTATTAAATATAAAATGTATTTTTTTATTTAGGTTCTACCCAGTCTTTTTTATCTGAAATTTTTTAAGCATGCCAGATTACCATCTCAAGGATTAGATGGTGATTTGGAATTTAAAACTCTGTATGGTTAAATGATAGAATCTCTATACTAAAACTCACATATAATGGAATATTGTGGTAATAAGTCTCCTAAAAATATATTTATTCTTCATAGTATTGAATTTTATGTTATTTATTCCATGGATTTCCTCTATTAGTATCGATCTCATATCAAATTTCATGTAAGGGTTGTTATTTTAGATATTCTAAACTGACATCTAATTATCTATTTTTGTTGGATAAACATGAACATCTCAGGGAAATCACTTCTATTATAAGTGTTTTATTACCTTTTCAATTGTGTTATTTATCACATATGGTTTTGGAGAAAACAGAACATTGAGGATGCACCTACTTTATAGGAGTCTTCCAATGTCATTCATGAATTGTTTCCTAGTATTCCATTAAATTGTGATGTTGAGTTTTCTATATAACTCATACTTGATTCAACAGATATTTCAAAAAACACCATATAAAATGTACCCAATTGAGTTACATGAATTAAATATGAAATCCAAAAAAATTGATAAGTGATTAATTCATCCTAGTGGTTTACCATGATGAATAATATTTTTATAAATAATGGTGTATTAGTAAATCTTTTTATTGAGTATCAGGAACCGAACAAATAATTTTTAAGATAAAATATGCTCTACCCTATATAAATGATATGTTTTACAAATTATGGGGATATTATTATGTTCTTAATATATAAATTTAAATTGGATATCATATTCTAAATGTATATATAGAGTATATACCCATGATTTCAATTTCAATATCGCATTGTAATTATAAATTTATAGTAATTCTATTTTTACCTGTTAATTATCCTATTATCTACAATCATTTAATGAATATTATCTTATGAGATTACCTTAATCAGTTTTTTGTAGAATTTATAAACAATACTATTATATATTCATAATAAAATGAATATCATGATAGATATTTGGATATTTTTATAATGACTCTAAGAATGGAGAAGTAATATTCAAAATTTATAAATTATTAATTTTGGATGAAAAATTTCTCATTCATGGGTCCCAAAATTTCAAGTGATGTAAATTGGTGGATCATTATAAGAAAAATGTTTTCTTGAACAGTACTAGACAAAACATAGAAATAGAGATCCATTGTATTAATGTGATGGATAGATACTACTGAGGCTTTATAATAGGTTTCGTAGGACTATCTAATCCACTAACTATGTTCAATTAGATAGGGGTGAATTTTTGGTGGAATGATTACTGAGATAATAATTTCATAGATCCAATGAAATGTTTTTTCAGTGTGTTATGCATACATTAAACTAATGTGTATAAGGGTTTTGGATATATAGTAATTTTTAAAATAATGGAATGCCATGAATCCTTTTGAAGAATGATATGGTGATACTTTATTCCTCTCACCAATTGGTGATTTAAGAGAAAAATTACTCGACTCATGATTTAAAGTTAGTAATTACAATTGTTTTACTAACCATATGAATGAGTAATCTATATGTTAAAATTTTGATATATATACTAATAAAAATATATTTTAGAATACTATTATAGAAATATATATTAATATTTAATATGAGAGATTTTATGAGTTGATAACATATTATTACTACTCAACACATTAACACCATGGGAAGGTGAAAAAGTGGTTGAGGCTTTGAGTTGAAGAGAAAATACTTGTTTTTCCTAGAAGATTTTTGGAAGAGATCCAGATTTGATGGATTTGAAGAAGATGAATCCTTAAATTTTTATAAATGGTTATGGATCATAACATAATATTATAAATATTAAACTATCTAGCCATGAGAGGATTAAGAAGGTTCATAAAAAAGATTTAGAATTATTAAAGAAGGTGAATAAAGTTCCTAATTTAAGCTATGATCATGATGCAATAATAAGGTTCAAGAAACAAGTGTGTGTTTTTTCAATACTATACTTGAGGACGGATTTGTTGGATAGATCCAAAGAACATCATTATCTATTCATCTAAGATGTAGGAATAAGAATAGAGATATGAAATAGTATTTGTAGATGGATAACATTTAAAGGAATAATATAGAGTATGTATATAGATTCTTAGTTTTTTGTTATATTATGTATGAAAAATTTAATTTTAAGTGGTTTTTACAACCATTACACATACCATAATGTAAATGGGAAAACATTATATTTCATTTCATCATTGGACTCCCCATAAATTCTATAAGAAATAATTCTATTTATATTTTAGTAAACTTCCCTATGAAATCAGAACATTATATATAAATTAGAGATGATATCTCTATTTCTAAGCTTACTCAATTAGAAATTATGGTAGTTATGAAGTTTCTTGGATTACCACTCAAAATAATATTTTATTGTGATATAAGGTTTAACTCTATGATTGGAATAATTCTTCAGTAGGATTTGGATATGGAGTTATTATTAAGTATTTATTATTATCCTCAAATATATGGTCAGTATGAGAGGAAAATTATAACTCATGAAGACATATTGGGAATTTTTTTTATAGATTTTAAAGGTGGTTTGGATCCAAAACTCTTGTTTATATAATTTTCATTCAATAACATCATTCAATTTTGTATTCAAATAGAACCTCAAAAATTCATATATGGTATGAATTGCATTACTGCAATGAGTTGGGATGCAATTGGATAAATAATTATTTTTCGATTTTGTCTCTCTATATAAATGGATGATATTATTAGAGAAATTAAACATCACATAACATCATATACTTGTTGAAAAACATGTATTGCTAAAAATAATCAGTAAGATATTTATTTTAATGTTGGTGATAAGTTAGATCTAGATTTTTATGTTGATGATAATTTAATACTATATATATATCCTTGGAATATGGTTATTATATTTGGAAGGATGTAAAATTTTATTCCGTGATATATTATTTTCATTGAAACTGTTGATCATATCAGTATGGTTGATTATCATTTAGCACTTCCACCAAATCTCTCACAATTTCACAATGTATTCCATGTATCTATTTCGAGTACTTATATACCTAACCATTTGAAAGTAATGAACTTAGAGATCATAATACTAGAGAAATAAATATTTTATTAGGAACAACTAAACAATTATCTGTATAATTGAGATAAATTTATAAAAATCAAGACAACTCACTTAGTGAATGATTTGTTTTGAAATATTTAGATTTTGGAAGATACATAGGAACATGAAGACGTTACGGAGAAGAAGTATTTAGTTTGAATTGTTGTGATGGGGTTTCTAGTGTTGAATGATTATAAAGGTGTTAAAATATAAGACACTATGAATTTATGATACATGTTTCTTTAATTAAATTTAGTTTTTTTGACATCAATATTGACATTGAATGTAAAGTTTAATCGAAACAGAACATACTATTGCAATATCATTACATGATAGTTATTTTATAGTCACTAGATTTGTGAGAATGAATAGTATTAACCAAATTATAGAAAATAGTTAAAAATATTTTATTTAATAAAAATATATTGATTAATTATAATGAAATATGGACCCAATTTTCAGACAAGTTATTTTATGCTTCAATAATATGTCCTCAACAAAAGTTGTATTTATTATATTTTTTGTATGGATATTATATTTAATTTCATAAAATTTTATAAATTAAATTATATGAAAATGATATAATTTTTAATATCATAAAATACAAATTAAATTTGGTTGAATTTTTTGGATTTTTTTTTGAATTGTTTAATGTTTAGTGAATAGTTAATATTACTGATTTTTCAATTACTATTATTTCATTTCATTATTTCATGAAATATAAAAGTCCCATTATAATATATGTTTTACTATAAGGTGACATATTATCTATTTTATTTATAGTACTTTGAAAATTCTATTTCAATAATAAATATCCATGATTTTTTTATAAGATATATTTGATTCCTAACAAAATTATAAAAAATGTTTCCATTAACTTTTTTGAATTTATATTGACATTGAATTCTACCACATCTAGATATTGAATAATAAAAATGGATAAAATATTTGGATTTAAGAGTTTTAAATTTAGTAAATATATCCCTTTTATATTTTCATTATGTATAGTAACCATGATAAATAATTTTCACCAAGGTAAGGATAAAATAATTAAAAAAGGGTTAAAATGATGAGAAAAGTTCTCAAAATCAACCCAAAACATTCCATTGTTTATTTTTCTTGTAGGAAATATATATAAACCAAAAAAAAATAATATATCTCATTTTAGTATAACGTGAACTTGATAATGTCTTTTAAAATATTTTATGTGATGAAAATTAAAAATGGTTCCTCTCGTATTTTAAATTTCATTTAATTATTCAAATATTTATAGAAATACAATATAAATTAACATTAAAAATTATTTTAAACATAATAAATATATTATATAATGAAAATTTATGTTTAATTTTTATTAATGTAATAATTACATTAATGGATTACATAAAAAAACAAAGTATTTTTTTAAGAAATTGAAAAACAAAATAAAAAATTTAAAAATATTATATGTTAAATAATTTGGATAAATTAGTGTATTAAATAAATTTTATAGATAAATATATGATATTTTTGATGTGATAGATTTATATATTCTAATCCCATCAATATCTTCATGACATCAATGCCAAGTTAAATAAATAGTGTCAAATATGAGAAGAATGATTTTTTACAAAAAAATATTTTATTAATTTATCAAAACAACATAAAATTCATAAATTAGGAAAATAGTGGAATTATGGGGTTGAATAATTATTACCTTATATAAAAAGTATCCTATTTTCACCTTATATGTAATATATCAACCTTTTAATTTTGAAAAAGGTAGTACAACACTTAATGTTAAAATTTGTAGTTTAATGGGATAATCCAAATTAAAATGATTAAAATTATGTATAAATAGATATAAATTAAATTTTATTAGTATATTAATACCATAAATTAATTATATTTTAATAGATTCGGTTTTTCCCATTTTTTACTATCTAGGAGCATGTTAAATTGTAATAATTCAGGAATTTCCTAAAGGTCCCCTCAACACACTTAAGAAACAATATCATTTCCTTCTCTTCTTACACCAATTTTTAGAAACCAATGTTTTCCAAAACCTAAAAAATTATCTTATAAATATAAATAAAAATTAATTATAGGTAATTTTATTTTTAAAATTCCCCTCAAAGGGTCCTTAATAAGTGATCTAAGGGAATTCTACTAGGGAATAGGTAATCATCATTACACAAATTTTCAAATGTATTTTTGATTTTATTACTATAAATATATTATACCCAGCCTATAATTACAACTATAGTAAAATAAATATACTTATATTCTACTGTGATGATGAGAGAACCATTTTCCACCTTTCTTAACCCTATTAAATGTGAAATCAATGCTCGTGTGTACTTACAACTTATCATCTCCCCATATCGATGAAATTCATTTTCCCTAACCATTTTACACCTATTTTTTATAAATATTTAAATAATAAAAATTTATTATATTTATGAAATAATAATTCCTCTAGAATTATAATATCATATCTACAATATTACCTTCACATCCACTGTTAAAATCAAAACATCACCCTTGCATGTCTGTGTACTACCACCTCCATGAGGAAATGTGATTTCTTTTTTCATTTCTAATTTACATAAAAGGTAGAAAGGATATATTTAATTAATATATATTATATATGTGATATATAAATTGTCCTATAAAACTAAATTTTTATTAAAATTTATTTTCTTCATTCATTGACATTTAAAAACAGTTATCAAATGTACATATGACCTACCATCTCTATGAACTATGTTATTAATTTTTCTATCATTATCATTTATAGATGAATCTAAATATATATATATATATATATATAATATGATATTTATATAATTATTAAAATTATTGAAATGATAAAATTATGACCAATGTGATGGACCATATCTGACAAACAAAATATCTCATGAAAAAAGAAAGAGTCTACACCAGGAAATAACTATTTTTAAAATAATTATTAATAAAAGGCATTGTTTTATTATTAATGGATCATATATTATTTTTTAAATACATAATTTTCTCTATTATAGAAGAATAATAACTGTATATTTATTATACATGAGTTAAAATAACTTAATAGTCATGTCAAACTTGAGGTAATAGATTTATTATAAAATTTCATAATTTACAGGGATTAGTAATGCTTTATTTACTGATGATAACATCTGATGTATTTATCCCTAACTGAGCTTCCAATCTCATATTTTATTTGTATTACCATATATATGATTTAAATAAAGATATTTTGAATGATATTAACTATATAGTAATTCTTCTTATGATATTTTTTGTATTTACAGTGTAATATGAGATTCATGTATTTATTTACTTTTTTAAGAAAGCTAAACTAATCGATCATTATTGGCGGTATTACTATTATCGTAAACCAATTTACTATATTAAATATCATATCTAGTTTACTAGAGTTTTGGTTACGAAATTTCCATTATAAATATCCCATTAAGGGGTGGCTACTGTGAACACATGGAGACGATATATTTCAAGAGATAATCTATTAGGTATTTTGAGTTATATCATATCCATATTAGAGAGAGATATATTGTAAAACAAATTTAAATGATTCACATCTGATAATCCTGGTATAAAAATATTACCTAATCTAGTAGAGGAGTACTCATTAAAAAAAATTTTCATGTTATGTTCCATTTATATTCGACATACTTGAGTAACCCAAAGAGATTGAATGAAGATATAATCTACCTTTTACAAGCCATTAATGATGATTATAGTAGAAGAAATAATAATGTAATAAGTGATCACTAATTCATCCCTACCCTTTCCAGTGAACCCATTGAACCTGGGAAGAGTAAATTATATCATATATCTAGTGACCTTTTAAAAGATTATAAATTCATCAATCAATGATAATGGATATTTTTAATTGTTTCATCACTATAAGAGTTACTATCTTCATTGAAAAAACTATTAATTTGTGGATTAATTTAATGAATATATATTTTATTTCTAAATGTATTATGTTATGTGATATTTTTATCATTATTTTACTCCAATAGGAATACATTCACTAATTAATTTTTATGGAATTAAATTTAGAAGTATATGGAAAACCAAGGAATACCATTATGTCATATGTATCCGAAAAGATATATAAAAAATTTATAGTACTTCAAACTATTATAGAGTTTTTTTTGAAAATATTAAAATATGTATGAAGGTAATGTGAATATCAAAAAATTTAATATTTAAATTTAGAGGTTAAATTAGAAAGATATTTATATGATATATAATGATGATATTAATGAATACATTAGAAAAAAATGATATCTGATGTTTCTTAAAAGGATTTGGTGATACTTTGGAAGATTAGAAAATTTTGAAGAAGTCAAGGAAAAAAATTCCAAGATAAATTTGATCTAAATACACCCACCAAAACATTTATCAGACATATATATCTTAATGATCTATAAAATATTCCTCTTAACTATTACATAAATAAATCAATATTTTTCAAAATGAAGATAAGTTAAAAATGGAATTTCAATCAATGTAACTTTTCATGATAAAAGATGAATGACCCCTTCAATTATAAGTTCAAATTGATGGATAATATAAAAAAATCATGGACCAAATTTCCTAAAACATGAGTATATAATGAAGAATACATGATGGAAATATTCCTCTTAAATTTTAAAATTCTGAAGTAATTGGTCACATTACATTTAATCTCTCATGGAAAGAATATGATAAAGCTTATAGTGAGAAGGGATATGAAGACTATTTAGAAAAGATGTCTCAAAAATGAAAAGTATTATTATATGAAGAAAAATCCATATAAAATTTTAAGAGGAATTTGATAAGTAAAAACAGAGTGAAGGATCATTATCCTCAAGTGAGTTAAATTTTATTCCCTTTAAAAATCACATGGCCCTCATTTATATGGTTAAAAAGCATAAATTAATATCATGAAATGAGGAAAGTGATAAAGAACGATATATTGAATATATATTGAAATCAGTAAAAAATAAATTCCTTAATAAAAATAACAAGATCTAGAAGAAGGAAATAAAATTTTAGAAATATAAAACATAAAAGGTAGTAGGAAATGACCTCATTGAATAGATTAAAATTTCCAAGGTGATTATTATAGAATAATAAAATTTGTTTTATGATCTTAATGAATTTATTTCAATAAATAACGAAGGACAAAATTATTATCAATATTAATTCCTTACAGGTACAACACATTGATTACTATGAGTGACTATTGTCAAAAATAAATATGTGTTACAATTAAATAATATATGGTATCAAAGAAAAATGTCACCAATAAAATTATACAATCATTTTATAAATTCACAAATGATTAAAAATAGGTTTCATTTATATGTTTATATTATGAAATATATTGTATAGATGATCCAATTAAATAATTTTATGAAATGTATTCTCTTATAATTATGATAGGTAAAATTATTTGATAAATGAAGAACCCCAATGAAATGGGATTAATAAATGATAAATAATTCCTAGAAAATATGTGTAACATACTCATTAAAATATTTAATTTGGAAACAATGATGGTTACTACAATTTCTATATATGGTTTAGGCATAAGACCCATGAATTCTGGTAGAATATGTAAATGTTATGAAACTATCAAGAATAATGGCGGAGAAGAACTATGAATAAAATAACATGGTCTATTAGATGAAGGAATAGAAATAGAAAAAAATTACAATTTAGAGAAACTATGGAAGAAATAAAACATTCTAATATAGTTGAGAAGAAAAAAAGGATCACAATATATATATAGAATATGAAATAATATAAAGTGAAAGGATTTAATACGGAAAATATAATTATTTTGGGAAAATACAACCAAGAAAACACAAATTTAAAGAAAATATGAAAGTAATATGAAAGGACACCGGCCATGTTGTATTTTAATATCTAAAATTCATCCCAATATAAAAAAATCTTGAAATAAAATATTATATAATTAGAAAACTAATGTTCCCTTATTTCTCAAACCTGCTAGGAAAGTGAGGCTTCTATGCTACCAAAAATGAAAAATTATTAATATATTTTGACCATATGATCATATCACATCACTATTAATGATGATTTAGAAGAATCCAAGATCCCTATTTATAGAAATCTCTCTACCTTCCCACTATCACTAAGGAGTGAGGTATCCCCCCTTTATTTCCTATTAATTTATGTTTTATCTTGTAGGGAATTGATGAAATCAAATAAGGGGAGTTGGATGGCTGTTTTAATCATTATGTAAACCAATAATAAATATTCATTAATGTAGTACTAATAAAGATGAATTATCTAATATGAATAAACTGAGTTTATCCCTAAAGGGATATAAAAACATGGAGAAAATCTGACAAATATGAGAAAATTCATTTTTCCTAGAGTTATATACCATCCAAATAAAAAGATATGCTGATGTATACTAATAAATATTTTCATAACTTTTTTATCGTGTAAATTATGTTTACCATGAGGTGGTATTTGTTGATGTGTCTAAAAATATAATGGGGGATTTTTTAGCTTTCAATTAATTTTTTTATCTATTTTGGTAGTTTATACTACATATAGATATAATTTTGGAAATTTTTTTAAAAAAATATATTGATTTTTTTAATTTGTATCATATTTAGAATTAATTATGTATATTATTGATATCATTATGACAGATATTAATTTAAAAATTACGTTTTCATAGATATATGTAGAGTATATTTACTAAAGGGTCTTTGTGAAGTTGTTTCTATGGTTTCATCCTTCTCTGAGAAGAGAATAAGAATGTAAGTAAGATCTAATGATGTAGAATAATTTTTTATTATAGACAATTTTTTGATGAGGAATATGGAGGATCATTATGTGGTAAAACCCATAAATTATCCTTTTCATAGGATTTTAAATAAGGTGGAGAAATAAATTAACACATATATAGGATTTAAGGATGTGTGGTTGTATTTAAAACAATTATAAATAGGGATATTACTAATGGGGAGTATTTAATTTAAATAAGGATTATATATACATTTTCAATATGTGTGTGGAGATGATGAGGTCCTTCCATCAAAAAATGAAAGTTATCATTTTAATTCTTCTATTTGAAATAACTAGTTGGGAATGTTCAAGTAGCAACACATAAAAGTGATGACTATAGTGATGATCTTGAAATAATTTAAATATAACTACATGCGGATGAAGTGACATGATTCATGACCTCTTAGATATGTGTTTTCTTTTATTGAGAAGGCCTGAAATATATTTGTGAGTGGTATGGATTGACTCGATTGAAGAAAAAAAAATCAGTTCACACAGTTGGTATAGTGATTATTTCCATTTCATTGAAGGGAGAGTGTCCAAGAGTTAATGAGGTTGGTTCAATCGATCACATGACCTATTTTTCAAAAAATGTATTGTTTTTTAATTTACCACATGTTTCCTGGTCTGTTAATTTAACTGACATGCATAAAGTTATTCTTTATCCTAAAAAGACGATTCCTAGTTTTTATTTTCTATTTAAGGATTACCTAGGAAGCATAGACACCAAACTATGGTTATAAAAACCTATATGGAAACATTTCTCATACCCCATTCCATGTAAAGGTTCTTCAATATATTTCTCTACACACATATGGGGGGATTAGTAATTCCCAAGGATGTGTAAATGTAATTGGATATCTGTTTAATGTTAATCCATTGGCTGTATAATTGTTAGTCCCACATATAATAATAAAACTATTGTTTTCATTAACTATATAAGGGTAGTTTAGTGTCAATTTAAAGGTAATATTCACTTAAATATGGGAAATTTGGATGCTTTTTTGGGATATATATGGTTAATGGAAAATTTATATTAAAGAAGTATGGGAGATAATAAATTTTCTAAAGCACATGATATGACATTCATGAAAATATAAATCATAGAGATTAAAATTATTTTGTTCCAATATGAGATTTATATGGTTAGTCTTCCCAACATAAATATCGAGTGATTTTTATGTAAGGATCGATTTAAGAATAATGCAATAATGCAGTTATATTTCAATGGGTACTTAGATTACTATAGTATCTTAAATGATAAGAGAATGATTAGTTTTCAAAGTAGGATGGAAGATGCCATACATCATTCATGGTACACTTGTTTATAATTTCTCAATATTCAAATCCAAACATGGTTAGTGAAAAAACATCAGATATTCCCTGGTGTTTCATATATTAATTAAGACATAGAAGCAATAAAATTAGAGGTTAATATGTTTTTAGATATTTAAATACTGAGAAGGAATTAATAATCAACTAGACTGAGTTTTTTATGTAAACCATGACTAGTTTTCAAGGAGTTTTCAATGAGAAATAAATCAAGAATATTTAAGACTGATTTAAAAGTGAAGACCTCACCAGCATCGATGTATTATAAAATTTTCAAATTTCGAATATAGAATATAGTATTCGTGGTATTATTGCATTATTTTTTAAATATTTATGTGTTGAAAGATTCAGGAAGTTATTTATTGAGAAGAAGTTTTAGAATATGAATTTTTTAGATAAATATATATAATTAATTAGAGCCTATAAATCAGATATAGAGAATAAGAATACCGACATGGATGTTGTTGAAAACTATTCCTACTACCAATTATATCACTATATCTTCTGATGACTCTATGATTAATTCAATGAAATACTTATTGGAAAGAGAGTGTATAAAGTCGAAGAAGAAAAAGGTTAATTATATTTTGTAAGATATGAAAGTCTGAAAGTTCTTTTGAAGGAGTACTTAGGAGGACCCTTGAATATCCATTTGGAGGATTTATAAAGTCCACACTGGGAGTTGGTATGGAGAAGACCGTAAAGATATGGATTCAACTGATGAGATCATTCTATAAAGGACTCTTAGGGAGACTACTTCTATGAAAAACTTAATAGTAGATATTATAGGAAAATATTTACTATGTATTTTAATATATTTATCATAAATATTTTTGAGAGATAGATTTTACAATGTAATAAAGTAATTAATTGTGGATACTAAATGTCTCAAAATATCAGCAAAACCTAGCATGGAGTATGTATTCAAAGTAGAACCTTTTATATCCTAATGTATTATTCGATTTATATATTCTATATGAGAGTAACTATGAGATAAAATAATAGGATAGGATCTATCTTTAACTGGATATTTATTTTGATTAAAATAGATTAATCATAAAAGACAATGGGATAATTGGGTCACCCCTCCCCCTCTATGTGATTCCACCATACCTATGAAAAATATATGGAACATAAGGCATGGTATTTTTGTCTAATGATGTCTAATAAAAAATTTTAAGAATAATGTTGTGTGAGATCTTTATAATATAAAAATATAAATTATTGTAGTTTTTTCGATATTTTAGAAAGGGGAGATGACTTGTAAATATCACATGACGGTATCAAATCTTTCCAACATACCACTATAACTCATTTACATTTATTTATGTGGTCCCATGAGGAATACTTATAAAATAGATGATTTTTATTTAATAAAATTAATTAATAATTAAACATGATTTACCAAATTGATGTAAATCTTGAATATATAAGGAGCTATTGAGATGCTTAAACTATAAATGAGATAAGTTGAAAAATATATCAAACTATACATAAAAAAAATTTATTTTTGATAATAAAAATGAATACAAAGTTGATAAATTGGACAAATATCATTTAAAACATGGAATTAAGAATAAATTCATTACACCATATAAACTAGAATTTGTTTTGGAATGACGACTAATAGAAGAACCATTGAGATGGGTCAAACAATACAAAATTTCAATAAAATCTCAAAATATATTTAGAGAGAAGATTTGGGTACTACCATACAAATCAAAACTGATGCCTTTTTATATTTGTAAAGAATTATAATATTTTTAACATATGATACTAGAATAATTCAACATTAAATTACTATAATGTATTTGGTAGTAAATTTTTTATAATGATTTAATACTACAAGATGAGATTGTTTTAAAATAAAACAAATGAAGGGATCTTTATGGAAAACATATCTAGTAATATTGGGTATAATGGATATAAAAAGTTTATACAGAAGAATTTAGGATTTTATAATATTAAAATAATTAAAAATAATCATAAATAGGGTTTGTTTATTAAGGATAGATATATGTTAATAGAATCTAGAAAAAATCATAAATTTAAAAAATAGATTAATGAATAAAAATAATTTAAGTAAAACTAGTTGATATTTACACCGATTAGGCTTCTTGTTGATGAGCCTACTATGAATATAGTATTCATAAATGCGAGGATTTAAATTATTTTTTTATATATAATATAATATGAAATTAGAAAGAACCTTTCCAAACCATTATACTATTGATAATATAAAACCAAACATCATTTATATAACTAGTTGAACAAAGAACTATGGATGATGATAGAGCATAAAGTGTGGGTGTATAATGTTAATGATGAGAAGAAACAAAATGATAAAAACCCATCTCTTTCTCCTATATAAAGGCCATAAATAAAACATTCATTAGAACCAAATGGGGGTTTAGAATAATAAAAATATGAATAGTGATTTTATGATAATTATGGATAAGTTGGTATGCAATGGGTGATATCAAATGAAAGGAATAGATTTTGTTGAATCCTTTCCCCATTAGTAAGGATGGAAACTATAATCATGTTTTTGGGAGTGTTTTATAAAAAAAGTGGTATATATATCAAATGGAAATAATATTAATATTTTTGAATGGTGATCATAAAGAATATAATTTTTTAGAAACCAGTGTATTTATTTCTTGATGATAATGGAAATATGGTGTATAGGTTGGGAAACAATTTTTAGGACCTCAAATTGTATCCTAGAGAATGATATTTAAAAAATCATGTAATCTTCCCTAAAATGTTGTTTTTAAATGGTTAGGTTGACTGTAATATATATTTCAAGGAGCATCCCATAGGTATATTTATAATGATAGTGTCTATTGATGACATAATCTTTTATTGTGGTAATATGTATCTATGAGTGGAGTTTTATGAGTAGCCAAATATTCAAGTATAATATTTAATTTTTGGGAGAATTTTTTATACTTTTTGGGAATTAATATTGATAATAAATATGGTAAAATCATTTTATTGAAAGAAACATATAATAAATATTTGATGAAATGAATTTTCATGGGAGATATAAGAGATGTTTCAACTCAAATTAGAGTTAGAAAAAACTTTTTATGGATAAGGATTGAATAATGCTTGATGTGGAGAAATTTTGATGTTCATTGAAATATTTATGTTTTTAATATCATGATGTCCTTACGTCACATAGGTATTTGCACTCTGTGTAGTATTTTATAGTGTACATAGAGAGTTACACATTTTTATTGTGAAATTACATATAATATATATGAAGGAAAAAATAAACAATTGGATTTTATATAAAATTAGTACAATTTCTTTTCTTTAAAAATGTAGATTGTAAAGTATGTTGTATAGAAACATGATCCTCATCACGTGGGACATTCACTATTAGTGAGGGTTGTGTTAGTTGTTTTAGCCAAAAACAATCATTAAAATGAATACATCTCAATCTATAAATTTTTTTTACTACTCATTAATGTATATAGGTTTTATAGATACATATTCATCTTACAGATTTTATTATTAAGACTATAAGTATATTGATGAGAAAATGAGATAAATATTTTTCAATGAAGAATATTGACCATTCTAAATCCAAAAACATAGTAATAAGGTATAATTTCATTAAGGATATAAGTACCAATAAATATACCAACTAATAATATATATCTTACATGAATTATATTTATGAAAACATTAGGAAAGTTAGTCAAATATATAGGTTCTATATACTAAGGATTAAACTATATGTTAATACCTCTCCTCCCACTTGAGGATTTATGGAAAATATACAAAAAGGGATTTGAATTGTGTTGAAATAGGGAGAGAAATCATAAGACAACTCTCTATATACTTTTTTTTGTTAAAAATGTAGGTTGAATTAATTTTCCATCCGATGCAATGAATTTTGTTATATGGGGACAAATTTGGAAGTGAGAAAATATTTTGTAAATTAAGGCGTGGTTTATTTAATAAATTTGGAAATAATTTCTTTTCAACTAGGGATATAATTTTCTTAAAAAATATCTTATCCAGTAGTGTTGATCAATAGGCATTCTAGTCAAGGAATTATATGATTTTATGATTCTCAACCAATTTGGTGAGTACTAAATAGATATAATCTTTTTGTAAATGTTAAATGATGGTTCCAAAAAATCCGAAATTGAGAGATTAATGTTCTCATGCAGTTTTTTGTGGTTTCATTTTTTATTATCATTTTTTTATACTCATTGGAGGTTTCTAAAATATTTTGTGAATCTATGAATACTATTCTAAAGAAACATTAAATATTCCCTTAGATTATTTTAATTTATTATGTGTCTATATTGAAATAATATGTAATTTTTTGGAGATGGATTTTAGAAAAGTTAATGTCCATAAGAATCATTATTACCACAATGAACAATCCCATATGGGACATTTGAGTTTAAATATAATGATAAATTTATTAGGATTGATGAGCATCAGTGAGCCCATAAGGATGATCCCCATATGTTCTAGTTTATCTTCACAATAAAATTAGTTGGTTTGGATTTTTAATCATTTTTAATCACATATGAATAATGATAATACGAATCATTTGTGTTAAACTATTGAGATTATTTGATGAGGATATATTATAATTAGTTTCCCATATATATGATCACTATATGTATGATCTATATAAAAATAGTCTTCTTTTATGTTGGAGTAAAAATAGATATGTATTTATCATTTCACATGTTTTGGAATCAATACTGGAATAAATCTTGATGTTTTAGAAGTCTGAAAATTTGAATGTTCTTAAATTTAATCTTAAAAAAAGTAAAAGAAATGATGCATCAAACAATACCCATTTTCATAAACATCACATCTAAAAAGTTATTCAATATGATTTATGTGATTGTTAAGAAATATTGATAATTATTCGTAGATATTTTATTTCTTTGAGTTTTTAGGAAATGATATGTAGGAATAATGTCAAGGATGAGTTTTTTGGGAAGAATATCTAGATATTATATTTAGAATGATTATGTGAGGATTTCATGTGGGATTAGTGTTAAAATAATCACATTTATTTATTTATATAGTGATTATAGATGGGTTTTAATGAGTATATGTTCAAGGTTTTGATTTTTGAATAGTATTCCATGATGAAATTATTCAAGCCATATGTATGTTGATGATGATGAAAACTAAAGATTAATAAGTAATATAAGGAAGACACAAGATATGAATTATTATTTTAGTGTAATAAAAAATAATGAATATTTTTAATGGGGATTTTTATATATTTTCATGATTATATGGGTATAAATGTAGATATTCAAGAGTAATGTATTTAGTGTGAGTGAGAGAAAATATTCATGTGATCAGGGGGTATGTTTTTTAGCCTAATCAAATGAGGGGTGAAATGGGATCATTTTTTATAATTATATTGAGATAACACTCACGGATGTTAGTCTCAAATATTTATTATTAATGAATTATTTAATTATGTAATTTTGAATCATTACTGACTATTGAGGGAATTTCGAGTTAGAGAGATACAATATAAGATTAAAATTGAGAATTGTTAGGAAAACATTGAGACATTGATGAGTCTCTAGAGCCCAATGTTCAAAATATACCACCTATAACTATTTCAGAATTAAAATTCATATAATAATATTATAGTTTAAGAATCAATATTAATTTCTATATTAGTTGATTCAGACAAGGAATATGATTCATATAAATGTTATATAAGAACGTGGTGGAAGATCTTGAGAAACTATTTCTGATGAAAGGAAAGGCTAATGTAAATCTATCTGATTCTATATTAATTATTTATATGTTATAAGAATGAATTTACTCAGTCTAATGTGTCATTTTATAGGCATAGTGTGAGTTAATGGTTATCTTATATGGAGTTAAACTACTATTCTTATAGTGTAGAATTCATACTTGTAGAGACTATCTATCCATGAAAACGAATTTTTGTATCATGAAGGATCTAAACCATGTAAAAAAATATAGATTTCCTTACTTATTCAATTTAATCATGTTTGAGTGAGGCTAGGAATTCATATGTGATTGAATAGAAAATTAATAGGTATAGGATGATGATTTGTGTTAGCGAAATGAATAAAAAAATAATGTTTACTAATTCACCCCTAATATTATGACTAACCCGATCCTACGAACTTTAGTATTTACTAAATTATTAATTTGTCAGTCAACCTATGAATATGAAACTAATATTTAATATATTAATTTAAATATTGATTAATCTATTGAGTTATGTTTTTTTAAGATAAGAATATAAGAGTATATTACATCTTGATTTTAGGGTAGTAAATTATAACCAAGAGTACATTATTTTTTTTCCTTCCCAATAATAACCAAGAATCAGTAATATATGAATTTTGAATAGATTTATTATTAAACATATTAACATATATTCCTATAAATATGAATTAAATTAATAGTTTATTAAATTAATTTATAATTATAAATACTTATAACAAATAAATATTTAGTATATAATGTCAATTTATAATTGAAATATAAATCTAATCATTATGTTATAATATAAGATGAAACTGAAAATTAAAATTCTGTTTTGATATGATAAATCAATATAAAAATCAAAATTACAATATTAAATATTAAAATTAATTTCATATTTAAATTTAAAATAATACTAAAAACATATTTAAAAAAAATTATATCTAAAAATAAAAAATATAATTATTAATTCATAAACCCTCACATGAAAGTGAAAAATCCAGGCATATTTATTCATTCCATGAACATTACTAATATATTTATATAATTATTTGAATTTATATAAATTTCTATGAATATGAATAAGCACAAACACATATATATTTTCATGTGTGTCAATTAGTTGATCATTTAAATATTATAAATATGAAACCACACACACATGCCCACACACTCACACACACACATATATTTTCGTTAAAAATATAGTTGTCAAATTGTTAGGTATATTATCAAGTAAAAATAGATCCACTTAACATCCAATTAGTCCAAAAATTTATTATTGTCAACCTACAGAAGGCTTTGTTTTATTATTTCATTAGAGTTCCCATCATATCATTTCTTATTTATAGTGGTGATTTTTTAGTACACATAACGACCAAGAAAAACCTCACCTAACCTATTTATATTCACATTAATCACCAACATGAACCATTTTAAAATTAGTTCCAATCCCCTTTTATCTCTCTTGTTCAATATTAATGTAATCACTATATGTTTTGTCAGTTTTAAATATGATTTTCACCATCCCAATCATATGAGAGATACTTTGATTTTTTTTTTCAAATATTATCTATTCACTAATGAACATGCATAATCACCATATTAATTAAAAATTGAATATACATTTGATGGATTTGGGATGTAGAGACTATATTTTATTATATGAAATAATTATATTTAAATTTTAAAAGTTAAATATTCAGAATATGTTAGTTATAATATTGGATAAATAACAATTTCTATAGTTATATCATATTATATAACACTCACACATAATATGTTTCTATTGTGATGCTTAATTTTTTTCTCATAGGACATCATATTTGTTACACCAACAAGTTATTATAGTGACTAATTTGAGTTATTATATATTATATTGAGTCACCTTGGGTTCTAATTAGTTTGGGGATATAATTTTCGTGTTTTGGATATTTTTGAGCTATTTTTTACCAGAACAGTTAGTGATAATCATGTGATGCCTGAGTGGGGGATACATCAATGGAGATAGTGATATTATTCAAGATATTTACATGGTTTGTTAAACTATGAGGATATTACTATGAACTATGTGCATTGTATTATGATTAGAGTTACTATGTCTTGGTTTTCATTCAATTTGTAAAATCGTGTATCCAATCTTTGTTTCCATCTCATAATCAAAAAAATAGCATCATTTACCAAAATTTAAACTTTATTATATAAGGGGTTTTCCTGATTTCCTTAACCATATGGCTTTATAGATTCATGGAATCCCAAGGGGGACTTCTACCCTCCTTCCAATTTTATTGTTGGATCATTCTTGGTGGTTTTCAAGTTATTTAAGGAAACATATTTTCAATTTCTCATCATCATTTTATATCCCCTCATTATCTTAGATTTGTTTCCTTATAGAATGTAGTGTGGTACCACTATCCAAAATAATTTTGGGGTAGAGTTAGTACTATTTATTTTGGTGTATAATGGTTATAAACATCATTTACTTATTTATTCAGGTGGTATCCAACAATAGTGACATTTTTCTTCTTGGTTTTTGTTTCATCCATGTATTTTCCTCTATGTAATTGTTTCATTTTGATGTATATTATGTGTTTGAGTTTCTGTATCTTTTTTAATTAAGATTAGGAATATATGTGATATCCATGTGATGTTTCAATATTATTTCTAAGAAGTTTAATCATTATTCAATGGGTTTTTCATTCATTTTTTATTTTTTAATAGGAATTTTTTAATTTTACATGAAATATTGAAATTTATATGATGATTTAGAAATTTTTTTGATGGTCTCTGTTTGATTTTGGCCAATTTTTTGTTTTAAATAAATCATAACATGGTTTATAAATAGATATTGACCTTTCAGTTATTTTAAATGGTGTTATTTTATTAATTTACAATGTAAATTGATAGGAGTTCACTCTTGTTATTCTTTTAAAGTTCCATAGAGGGACTCTTAAAATGCGATGGGAGAAAAATGAAAGGCCTTTGATATAGTATTAAATTTCAAAGGGTAATACCCAATGTTGGAAGAGTTTCATTGATATAAAAGTGGTGAATATGGTCTCAATGTATTTATAATTGATATTTTATGTGGTTTTATTTAAAATTGAAAGGGTTTGGCTTTTTGAATGACAATTTATGGTAATCCCATAGATAGAACATTATAATGAGTATCTTTTAATGGTCGTGAGACCCACTTGAATTTACCTTAGTGCTTATTTTATTTTGGGTGTTTTTATCACTATCTCATGTTTTCGCTCACCATTTTATGGAATTTTATTTTAATTACATAAATTTATGATGTATTAAAGTATATTTTCTATATAATAGTCCGGTAGGTGAAGGGGAGTAATTTCTTTTTCACTGTGTGTTGATTTGGGATTTCTTATTCACTAACACCAGTTTTCTCTTGGTTATGGGATCCAAGGTACTAAGTTCAAGGCCTATTATTAATCTACACTAGTTATTTTACTCAATACTACTATCTATAAAGTTATGATTGGTAGTATTCCTAGGACAGGGTTCTATTTTAAATATGTTTTTTGTGTGATAGTTGGATGGAATGTGGGTTAGATTCATCATATATTGAATTTTGGTACATGGAAAATTTAAAAATATATATATGTCTCTCATTATCTCCGAAGGGTATAGATTATGACACATTCATTTCATGATTAGTGATTTATATAGGGGATACCCATCTTGTGTTTGATTTTCCATTAACTCTATTTCTACAATTGAGGTACCTTCATCTTGTTTATATTTATTATATATAATCGGATTAATTATGGAATCATTAGGAATGTTTGAACCATTTTGTTTAGATTTTTTCCATTTGAATATTTCTCCCATGATGAATGAAAAAATTGTTTTTAATTTAAATACTCTTATGGGGTTTTTTTAAAAAATTTCAAAATGTGTGATAATATTAGAACTGAACTAGGATGTTGAAGCAATTTTTTATGTATGTGTTTTCATTTCAATAAAACAATATAGGAGGTTTTTTAGAAAAAACATGGAATTGATTTTGGGTTTTCACATGTTAATTATTTGAAATATATCATTCTAGTTTTGTTTTAAAGTTCCAATAAATTAATTACAATATTAAATTAATTGAATAGTATTAGTGGGGAGGAATTATAGGGGTTTTGAATAAAACCTATATATTATAGATTAAAGGTTCATCATTGCGATTTTTTCTTGTTTATAACATTGAGTGAGTTGGTAGGTAGGGACCAAATAGGTTTTCACGGAGGTGGTTTTGACCTTGGCTTGAGGTTGGTAAGTTTGTTTTATTTTTGGTTAATTTTATATCAGCCAACATGGTTATCCTTTGTAGCTAATTATAGTTATCATTGTTTTATTTTATTATGAAATGATATATTATTTAGTTTATGTATGATTTTATATATTTATGAAAATGGGATAGATATGTTTTTTAGTTATAAACCAATTGGAATTTTATTTTTATTTGGTATTTTATATTTTTGATAAGGCATGGGTGTAAAATGTAATGAAAATCCATATTGGACATTTAAAAATTATTCATTTCCATTTTTATTTAATATAAGGGTGAAATTATTCCATAATGTGTTTCAAATGATCCACATGAATTTTTATTCTCTCAGTGGAGATTGGGAATGCCTGTTGAGCCGTATGAACGATAGGGTTGGGAGCCATATTAGAAGACACACTGGGATGGTTTGTTGCAAAATGGTATTAGGGGATGTGTTCTTAAATGATAACCATGGAATATTGAGTAAAATGATTTTTTATTTCTGGGTTTTCTTTGTACAATGAAGATTAATATTAAAATGTCTAGGGAGGTAATGATAAGGAAGGTCTATATTACACTTTCTCATCCGGATACTTAAGCTACTAGGGGACGATTAGTTTCAAATTTATATATTGAGTTTTTTTAGTTGTCATTTATTTATTTTTATTTGAATAAATTTTTAATACACTTTTACTATATACGTTATTTTTAGGGTTTATTTTTGGTCATACTGCGAAAATGAAGTATAGATTTAGCAATAAGATTAGTTCAAATTCCCTAGCCTACCATACAGATCCAATGTAGTTTGGCTCTATCACCATTAGAGATAATGTGGTGTAGTTAAGTTACAGTTTCCTAATATATACAAAAAAACCATTTAAAACATTTTTTATTTCAAATGGATTTTTTTCTTCTAATGATTCAATAGTTCACGTAAAGTGGCTCTTACTTGTTTTAAATAGACTGAGGAGGGTTTTCATGATACTTATTTGTTGTCGTGAAGGAATTTTTTTAATGGTGTGAGTGTTTCTTTATTTATCCTCATTTTTAATTATTTTTTTATGATAAATGGGGTGGGGAGGTTAATTATTATATTCATATTCTACTTTCAAGGGTTTTTTCAGAAAGTGAAAAAATACCCATGGTTTCCATGTTTTTTTATAAAGTTGTGTATCCTGTTATAATATTTAGAAGATGTTTGTAAATTGAATGGTGAAATGTTTTAAATTTCTTCATTGAGTTATTCCCATAGATAATCAAGTTTAATAATTTTAAAAGAGTTTTAGGTTTATAAAGTGGTTTTTGATGAGAAATTTGGATCTTAGAGATTTGGATTTTTTTATTCCTTTTTTCAGAATAAGTGGTCCACATTAGTTGTTTTTGTTTGCAATTTTTCATTATTTTCATAAGAATCTTTTATAATGGATTGTTGTTTTAAATATTTCTTATCCAATGTTAGTAATTTTGAATAATATGATTATTGTCATGGTGTGGAACTAATTTATCATTCATGTGAGAATTTTTCATTTTTATTTTTATGTATTGATCATAATGAGATTTTAGAACTATATTTGAGGCATGGATTTATGTCTTTCATGTATTGAGATTTTTCATAGAATTCCTCCAATTATCGTAGAAAATAAATTTCAAAGGCTTGACTCAGAGTCTAATTCTATAAGTGAATCATACTATCTCTTGGGAGGAGTACCTTCAGTTATTGAATATTTATACACTCCTAGTGAATTGACTAACATGGAACCTTATATTCCCTTAAAACGTTTCATAGAATTATTGAATCATCATCCACCATATTTTTTGGTGAACAAAATTATGGATAAGTAATAGGTTCATTTTGGTAGGATATGGGTGATCCTTAATTCTATTAGGAAACCTGAAGCATCATGGGTGAGATCTACAGTAAGCTTACTTATCAGATCTATTTATGCATAGTGGTAAGGTATTTCTTGGTTGTTTTTCTAGATATTGTCTTTACATTTTTTTTCTAAGGTTGTGATAGTGTTGAAAGACCGAAATATATTTTGACTTCATAAGGGTGAATGATTAGTGATGGAGTATGTCGATCACTTCTTAGAGTTGATCATATTCTATCTGATCCATTTTCCAATGTTTTTGAGAAATCTCATTTCCTTGGATGAAGTATTTACCTCTATTTTGGATTAGTTGATCTTATAAAAATTCTAATATACATTCCAATGGTCATCAAGGAGCCAAATCCCAAAGAAGCTGACTAGTCTAGGAAACCAGTTATGGACTATTAACTAGTTCTATTGGATGGGAATATGTGTATCCTAATAGGTGTGGTGAGTATGTGGGACAAAATATAGTAAATAATTAATACAGATTCGAGTTGTCCATCATAGAACTATGTTGTTTCTTAAATTAGTAGGGTCCTATTTTTTACTTATAGTTTGTGGATGTAGTATAGTGACCATAAATTTTAAAATATTAACATTTTGACATTTTTTTGAAATAATTAATACATTAAAAAAACATTTTCCCAAGGACCATATTAGTGTATTTACTTTAGAAACATTAAAACAAAAACACTAGTACATAAGTGAGATATATTATCTCCCTCTAGATTCAATAGGACTAGGAACCTTCTGGGACACATCAAAATTAATAAATATCTTCATAACTGGGTAATGATAACATATTAAGGGGTGAGGTCTGATAATTATTATTGGTAAACTAGCTACATATTTAAGAATATCATAAGGATAAGTGTATGAGAACACGACCGTGAAAATATAATATAATAAAATCCATATCAAAGATCATACAAAATATTGATGGAATAAATATTGGATGTTCAGAAGATAGGATTACGAGGGAATAAAGGGAATAATCCATGAAATCTTAACATAAAAATATGCGAGAGAGTTTAGGACAGACAAATAAACATATAATATAATTCCCTAATGGTGAGGTGCATAGCTTAAAAATAAAAGGTAAACTCATATTGAATACACCTATTGGGTGGGACACACCACCATCCTCAGTCATAGTTCTTTCCTTTTAATGTATTGGTTTTCCCCATCTTCACATGCTGGATTAGTTTTCCGGATCTCCCATAGTATATTGGGTTTCCAAATCATACATAGTGGATCAATACCTCTAAACATGATTCCCATCACTATCTCATGTGGTATAAATAATTACTCAACTTATTGGAGAGAGATATAGGTCCCACACATCACATAATTATAACCATACATATGTGTCCCACAAGAAAAAAAATCATCCCTCGTATTATAACTTATGAAATGAAATGGGTTTCATAAACACCATTAAATCATCACATTGAACATGAAAAATAAATGGGTTTAATAAATATTATATCATCATAATCATAAACATAAACTATAATTAGTAAGAAAAATAATGGTATAATTAAATTATATTATCAATAAAACATATGTAACATCAAATAATTTTATCTTATATAGAATATGATTTTGAGAGATCACTTGAAAATAATTTTGTGGAAAATATCATTTCTTCTTTAAAAATATTTTATTTTCATAAAATTAATTACAATTTTGAAAAAATACATTTTATTTCAAAAAACACTAGAATATTTTAATGGAAACCTTGAATCATTATGGTGTTATGATAGAGGAAAAATTTGTTAATTATGTATAAGTTAAAAAAATATTTCTCATATACTTTTTTGAATAAGTCATATGTTTCCTCATTTGGAAAATGAGAAAAATATTCCTTCCAATTCATTTAGTAAAAATTAAAAATTTCTTAAAAATGAATTTAAACAATTTTATAAGAATATTAAAAACATTTTTTAATTTTTTAGTGAACATGGAATTGGATGATAAATATTCCCCAATGTAGACATGAAATAGAACAATCCTAAATATTGATGAGATTGTGATATAAAAACCATCAATTTATAATTATTATAATAATATTTCCCATGAAATAAAGAAAATTATATAGATATTAATATACCATAATAATCTAGATAAGCCTCTTAAAAGACATTCATTCGTACTATATAAACCACATATAAAAGACTATTAATGTATATGGCTTGTGTCCTATATAAATAAAAGTGAACAGTAAATTCCATTCCTTATGTCTTATTTCCTTCGAACAAATTTAAAACCCCATTATAATGGATTAAATAATTTTAATAACTAAATATAGAGGAATTTTATATTTTTCATATAAAAAATTATCGTATTATCATTCATTTTTAATAATATTTTATTATTTCTCTTTTTATGGGTGTTTTCTTCATCAATTTATTATCTATGTTTTGTTGTATAAGTATCAATTATGGTGTGGATGATATATTTAAATCATTTAAAGAATGATATTTGAATAATATAAATAATATCTATTCGTTATATACAATATTATATTCACTACAAAATATTGAATTTAGAAAATGAATCTCATCAGGTCGTGGATATGGTAGGTCGAATGTACGCACAAGCAATTGTATCATTCCCATAATGGAAAACGGGTAAGGAATTTAATAGTATATATTTTGTTACAGAGTCAATATAATTTTATAATTATTATATATATATATATGCTATTTCTATAATTATAAATATCCTGATAAATTAGTGAGGAAAAAATATTCCACCTCAACATTGAGACAATAAGTTGTACGTATGCATGTGTGGTACTTTTGTTTCTGTAGGATTGATAAAATAAACAATATTAATATTAAATAATCAAAATAAAATCTCACAATATAGTTGATACTGGATTTATTTATTATAAATGTAAATTTAACATGGAGAGTATGTATAATAAGAAATAATCTTGGAATAATCAATAAAGACAATTACATCTTCCTTGATGAACTTCTCTAAGATCTCTTCATAAGGACACAATAATTTTTTTTGTTGGTGAGATAAGGACTGATAGAATTTTGATAGGGATTTTGGGAAGATAAATTATCTTGGAATGGTGAGAAAGAATTCTCAACAGGTTGTGATGAAGTGATGGAGGAGTTTCCCTTTTACAATTGAGGTGATGGGAACTTTTAAAATTTAGAAAAATATTAATTAATAATAAATTCAATATCAATAAAAATAACTCAAAAATGAAATTTATTGGATGAAAATATTATATATGGTTGTAATATCATCAACCAATATATTTTATACATGTTTTTGTAATAATTTAAAAATTATAAAATTTTAACCTTCAATTATCCTATTTTAATCTTAATTAATGAAAAAAAATTTCTACTTTAAAATGCTGTAATTATTATTTATACAATGTTTATTAAATCATAAATTAATTAGAAATATCATTTTAGAGAATATAATAATTTTCTTTAATTTTAATGATGGATTATTAATTTTGAATAATTTAATAGTATATAATTTTCATAAAATATCCTAAGTATCAATTTTGACATTATTCATTACTATGACAATCAAAAAGTCAATGTAGTAAGATAAATTCAAAATAATTCTTTATATATAGCCCTATTATTTCATATTCAACTTTAAAATTCATGAATCACCCTTATTAAGTCATATTATATTTATTTTAATTTTTTTTTGATATCATTTAATTTAATTTATTAATTAATTTAATAATTACTGCATAAAAATTTTGTGAATATTTACGATATTTATTTCTATACTAAAAATTAACATTTTATTTATATTAAATACATAAATATATTATATTTCATAAGAATATATATAGTCAGACACATTTTTTATTTATCCCCTTATTAAAAATATTATACTTTCTAAAAGCGTGACTATGACATTTTGTCAGTCTCTTTGATTTTAATAATATCTAATTTATTTTCATTGCAACTTGTATATATTATAATGAAATTTTGAATAATTTTGTGATATGGGTAAAATTATATTCATCCTATTATATTTTTTTCTCATTTTATGTTATTTCTTTTAATATTTTTAATATTATTATTACCCTTAATTACCTATTTTACCTTTAACTGTGTTAAGAAAGCTTACCAAATTATCTATTATAATTTTCCAAAAATAAAAATCACCAAATTAATATATTAGGAACATATGATTCCAAATAATTAAATTCATTTTTCAAAATTAAAATAATTAATTGGCTAAAATTAGTCATATTGACAGAATGATAAAATATGTTTTTAATGTGAAAGCATCCAAAAGATTGAATTGTTTTAATATCCAAATTAAATGTAAAATTTATTAAAATTCCTTTAATTGTATTAACATATAAAATATTGATCTAGTTGTAATATAAATAAATCAAACATATAATTTACCACAATAAATTATTTCATTGAAAATGCTATTTTCATTAAAATTCCATATTTTCACTATTCATAAAAACATAAAACTCATCAGAATAATACAAAAAAATAAACCAAAGCTTATATTGAAAAAAAAAATTTAAAAGAAGAAATTTATTTTTTGAAATAGGTTTTATAAAATATTTTAAAAATTATTTTTAAAAAAGTACTACACCAAAAGGTGAGAAAAATACCTTTTTAGAAAAATACATCATTTATGCATAAAATTGGATTTTTTTTCATATACCGTCTCTAAAAAACATAAGATGAATGTTAAAAAACATATTGAGTATAATTAATAAATATATTTTTTTATTAAAATAATTAAAATATATTAATTTTTTTATTTATTCATATAAAACATACTTTTTCACATTTAAATAAATTTTCATAAAAAACTTTTCCTTTAATTTTAATTTTTTTTAAATTTTTTTGTAACTAATATGTAAAATAATTATGTTTAAACCATAATTTCATAATTCGGTTAATCCAATTCATACCTTATTATTTAATGGGTGAGTTTTAATTTTCTTATTTAAATAAGTATAATCATAAAATGTTGTTTCATAGAAACTCAGTGTTGCTGGTAAAGAATGATATGTTGGTGTAATGTATATTAAAAGAATAATTATTTGTTGAATATAAAGAAAGTCATCAAAAAAATTAACTTTTGAAAAAATGCTTCATAAAAACTAAGGGTGTTACATTCTACCTCCTTAAAATGAATTTATTCCTTGAAATTATTCATTATGATATAAAAAATATGAGGATACTTCTGCCTCATCATATACTAAAGTTTCAATGTATAATTCTATAACTAGTGGGTTTTCTAGAAAACATTTACTTGGATAGTGTTATTGTTTAATATAATATTCATTGTACAATCTAGAATTTCGACTTGAAATCCCTCACAAGAAAGATCACGCTCTAAAGAGATTACCTCAGAGTTCAGTACATGTGAAGGGTCTAGTATGTAAATTATAAGGGGAGATACATGAAAAAAATCATGAACTTGATAGATATATGTAGGAATTTCCAAGGGATATGATACAATCACTATATAATAAATAATTTCAAAGGGACCATTATAGCTAGGGTTTAGATTGAAATTCCTTTTGAACATCAAAACCTTCTTCCATCAAGAAATTAACATAAAGAAATTCCCACTAACATAAAATTCTAGATCACACCATTAGTTATCAGCATTAAGTTTCTTATGAATTTGTGTTTCATTAATGTGCTTATGAATGGTTCTATCATTCATAGCCATCTCATTGGTGATCCGATGTCCCAATTGCATTATTTCTCTAAATTCATCCCAATACATTATTGCTCTAAATTTTTTCTCATAGAGGGATTCAGAAGAAGCCATTTGAATGGTCTATTGAATGTTATTATTTTAATAAACATCAACTAGAATAAGGTATTGATCGAAAACACCTTTAAAATCCATATAATATGATCTCAATATATCATATTGGTATTAAATTTTTCTTTTATACTGACCATTATTTTGAGGTTGATAGGAAATGCATGAACTCAATTCCGTATAATGTTCCTGCTGATAAATTTAATTGAATTTTGTGGTAAACCTCTAGTCCAAATCAGATAGAAAATAATATGTTAATACATGCAACCTTACCACTTCCTTAATGCATATCCTTTAATGGTTAACCATAGAGAACTCTTCACTGATATAAATTATGTTCATTGACTTGGTATGGATATCGAATACCACTGATATTGCATTAGACACTTTTAGAGGTTATTGGGAGTCCAATGAAAAAATTCATAGTGATTTTCTTCCATTTTATTATGGTATTGGTAATGGATGCAAAACCCCTAATATTTTTTCATTTAATCCTTAACATATTGGCATACCAAGAACTGAGATGCAAACTCTCTAATACCTCTTTTCATTCCATTGCAGTAGAAGTATTCTTTCAAATTATTATAAATCTTCATACTTTTAATATAAATATAGAATTAATAACTATGATATTCCTCTAATAGGTCCTTATTTAAATCCAATAATTTAAAATCACATACGTGGTTCATGAACCTTAATATTCCATCCTGATCATGTTTGAACTCAGGAATATTCCAAACCTTCTTTTGTAACTCTACATATTCCTTCTATTCATCTTCAATCTACACTAGGATGGAGGGGTGATCATTTAAAATAAGAAGAAATATTTTTTCCCTTCCATCAATATTTCTAGATACAACTATTTCAAAAAAAATAAATATTCGATATTTTGTGATCCTGATCATGGATAAGCCTGCCTGATCCTTTAGACTCAAAAAATTTTCCACCTTTTTCTCTTTTCAAAAGTTATATTATATAAGAAGTCATAATAAATTGTCATATCTAAAAATATCCTTTGAAATATGTTCCACTCCTTCTATGGGAATATATCTTCCATACATTTATGGTCGATATATATATCACACATTTCTCCAAAGAAGTAATGCCTATAGATATTTAATTAAAAATTTACCGTAACTAACTCCAAATAATGAGTCGCGTAATTTTTCTCATAAACATTAAACTATCATGAAGAATGTTTGATAAAAATGTTGTTATTCATTAAAAAACATCTGAATACATTTATGGATGCATCACTAAATATTACAAACATATCTCCATTACATGTTAATGATAGAACTAGTGTGCATACCAAGATTATCTTTAGTTCATTGAAATTTTCATAACATTCTTTTATCCAGAGAAACGTGGAAGCCTCTTATGTTAACATGGTCAGATAATTATATAGACAAGATAAATTCATCAAAACCACAAATAACATCCACTTAAATAAGTAAAACTATGGATCTTAATCCCCATGGTTGTCCTAGACTAGCATTCAATATCATATGTCTTTGATAGCTCTACTGAGAGAACATATCACATAATTACATGACCCAAAAATGAAATATTTTTCATCAAAATTTCACAGTTTATATTGTTTTCATATATTTTATCCTTATTTAGGGTCTCTAACAATTCTAAAGTGTTATTCAATCTCTTAAATGATATTTTATTATATAAGTATATCATTGATAAAGACTAAGAGAAACAGATTGAGGTAATCACTAAATACTATGTTAGTCAAATCCATGAATAGATAAGGGTCATTAGTAAAAAAAGATAACAAAAACATATATTCATAGTTCCCAAAACATGTAATGAAAATCTTGTTGACTATATCGACCTTTTGGACCAAAAATTAATGATCTTCATAATGAATTCGAATATTGGAAAAGTATTAAGCTCTGCATAGTTGATCCAAAAAAATCATAAATATGAGGATGATGATACTTGTTCTTGGTTGTGATGTTGTTAAACTCCCATTAATAAATGCAGATGCACATTGATCAATCTATATTTTTCACAAAAAGAATGGGTTCTCCCCAAGGTGACACAATTTTTTGGATGAATACTTTATCAAGGTTTTCTTGAAGTTTATTCTTATATTTTTAAAAACAAATGGGTGTATTATCTATGGATTATTTGAAATTTTTTTATAAATAGTTTTGGGTTCTATAAATAACTTAAGTAAATGTTTTATTTGATGACTAGAAAACTCTTTAGGAATGACATAAATAAATTCACTAAAAATAATCATATCATATATTATAGTTTTCTCTCTATCTATTTGAGATAAATCACCCTCCTGAATATGAATTAATACCCATACACTAGATGTAATGTCCATAGGAAGTTCATAATTAACATAACATTAATAGACCCTCATTGGATGGTTTGAAACATCAAACATAAGTTTTCTTCCATGAAAATTCATGTGGTATTTATATAAAGAACCAAAATACACGAATAAGATGAAATCAAATTAAAATGTTGGATAAATGACAATATTTTTAGGAAACACATTTCGAAAAGTTTCAAAAGGGGAAGAATAGTATACTTGATATTAAATCATCATACCATTAGTTTTTTTCACTACTAATTCCATATATAATCATTTTGGAGGTATATTAACTGCCATAAAAAATTATTTCGACATGAAAGTGTTGGTAGATCTATAATCAAATAAGACAATAATAGTTTTAGAGTGGACAATAAGTGTACCTTGTACCATTATTTTATCTTAACCCTCATCAGAGATAGGGATTTCATGACATTTCCCATTTTACCTTATCTTAAGAGGTCGATGATGCCGATCATCATTACCAACACATAGGTATGGGGACTGGTTATCATAATTCTCATTTTCATTACAAATTAAAAACTGAACTGTGGGTGGTGAATTCTGTGTATATTTCTGTATATTTTCACCATTGGAAAAATTATTTCTATCAGTCTGACAATCAATTTCCATAAGGCCATAGCTTTAATAAATTAATATCTAATTAGAACCCAAAATGAAATTTCCTCTATGGCTATGTACACACATAGAGAATATTGGAAGTGTCATCTTATTTTATATATGGTTTTTAGATTTTCTATTGATATCCATATTTATTTTCTTTTTAAAATATTGAGATTGGTATACAAATCCAACCTCCATTTCATCCTTGATTTCTCAATGAAAATATCATCATAGATACTAATCTATGTTATGAATAATGCCATTATGAGACTTGGAACTTTCAAAAATATGAAGAAATCAACATTATTTTTTGGTCGGATGAAAATTCAAGAAATGTACCTCAAACGTATTATAAAATTATCCTCATATATACTGATAAATTCATCATCATTTTTCATCAACTTAACAAACTGATTTTTGATCATTGTGTTAAGAACCCAAGGAAATTACTAAGTGAATAATAATATCTTGATCTTATTCCAATCCATGGATTCAATTTCCATATATTTTATATTATTCATAATTAGAGTCCTCCAGGTGTACTCTTTACCTTCAAACCAATACATAACTAAAATAACATTTACATGTTCCAAACCATAGAGAATGGGTAATATCTTTTCAGTGGAACCGATCCATTGTTCAGCAACATCAGGATTAGAAGACCCACTAATATATGGTGGGCGTTGCCTCATGAAGGACTCAATAGAATTTAGTTCCCTCCTTTTCCTTTTTTCAAGTCTACCATGGCTTATATCTTGACAAATTTGGGTGAGAATATCATTTTTATTTTTCACTCTAGCTCCCGTAGCATTCAGATGCTGAGGAGGAAAATCATTTCATTGTCTATCGCAATGTCCATTAAGGTGTTTCCTTAAGGTTACATACATTTAATAAACCAATTATTATATGGTAGGAATGGATTATCATATTGAGGAACCACATAATAAAGGAAACCACTTATATGATGTCTAAATCATGACACATTATTTAATATATGACACCTTAGTCTTATCCTTAGATACATTACTTAACATTTCTGTCAAAAAGTTTCTAGGGTTCTCACCAATTGTTTCTCATACTTTTTTTCCAAAGGTTAAATAAAATTTTTCTATGATACCAAATATAGTTACCCTCACTTTTCAGACATTATCATTTCATCATTTTTTGTTTAATACATAATACATTACACAAGTAGACTCTCAAAGACGGTATTAGTTTATTCCATTTGGAATCATAGACCCAGAAACATTGGTACATTAGTGAAAAAAATTATCACCCATTTTATTATTCATGACTCGATCCCTTCAAAGAAAAATCATACATAATTAATATATTCATAACCATGGAAAAGGAAACATAAAAATAAGTGATCTTAGATGATTAATAAGGGTAAATAAGTAACATATGTAAGAATATCATGAGAATAAGGGTATGAGAACATGATCATGAAAATAGAATATAAAACCCGGTATATAAAATATAATATACCTGAGTCATGGAATAAAAATTATTAGTTCATAATACAATAATAATAGGGGAATCAATAGAATGATCTATTAAATCATTAAATATAAATATGGAATGGAATTTGTTGTAAACACATAAACATGTAATTTCATTCCCATTAAGTCAAGGTGCATTTAAAATACATAATAGTGAACTTGATAAGAGATACACCTACTTGATGGGACACACCACAATCCCAAGTCATAATCCTTTCCATTTAAGGGATCATGGTTCCCTATAGTCCTATAGTGGATCATGTTTTCCCATCTTCCATAGTATATTGAGTATCCCCATATTTCATAGTGGATCAAGCCCATTGGTATGATTCCCATCATTGTATCCTGATATATAAATATTTACCCAATGAATTGTAGGTAGATATAGGTCCCATCTATCACATAATGAAAATCATGCATATGTGTTCCAAGATAACATAATTGATCCATAATATCAAAATACATGAAATGAAAGGGGATTCATAAACATAATTCAATAATCTCATAACCAATTGAAATGAAATTAGTTTCATAAACTTCATATCATCATAAACATAATCATAAAACATTATTTGAAAGAAAAATTATTATATAATAGAATAATATTCCAAAAAAACATATGTAGCATAAAATAATTTTACCTTATATGGAAAATAATTTTGAGATATCACTTGAAAAGAAATATTGATGAAAATACCTTTTTTGATAGTAAAAGTTTTATTCTCTTAAAATGAAAAGAAAATTTAATAAAAAATATTTTCCTTGAAAATTTACCAAGAATATTGTAAAGGAAAATTAAAATCATTATGGTGTCATGAATCCTAAAATTCTGTTTATGTCATGTAAGATAAAAAAACATTCCTCATGTACTTTTTCTAGAAATGTCACAAGGTTCCTCGTTAAGGAAAAAAATCTTCTAAACCCATTTTTTAAAAAATTTAAAAGGGAAAATTTTTATATATAAAATTATATAATTTTTTTAAAAAAAATTTTAAAAAATTTTCAGAATACATGTACATTGGAGATAAATATTCCCCAATATAGGATTAAAACGAAACAATCATAAACCATGATGAGATTGTGATATAAATACTCATAAATTTATAATAAATAGAATCATATTCCCCGTTAAAGGGAAAAAATTATATGGATAAGAAAATACAATAAAATTATGGATATGTCTCATAAAATACATTCAGGGTCATTATATACATAATTTGGAGAAACATGTAGTGTATAAGGCATGTGTCCCATAGAAATAAAATTGAGGCATAAATTACCTACATTAGGTAATATTTCCTTGGTACATATTTGAAAATCATTCATAATGGATTAATGTATTTTAATAACTTATTATAGAACCAAATTCTTATTCATGATTTCTTATATGATCATGTTATCACTCATTTGTTAATAATAATTTATTACATCACTTATTTTATAAGTTAACTTAATTATTTTCTTATGCATGTTGTGTCATATAAGACTCAATTCATGTGCATAAGATAAAATTAAATTATAAAAATAATGATATTAGGTGAATATATATCATATTTATTCATTATATATATTTATGTAATCATTTTAGAATGATGAATATTAAAAATTAATTGCATCATGTCATTGATATGGTAGACCGTACTTATACACGACCAATGATGTAATTTACATAATGGTAAAATTGTATGGAAGATTATGGAATATATTTTTTCCCTAAATAAATATAAAGACATAATAATTATAAATCTATTATAATTTTCATTATTATATCAATCTAAGTATTTTAGCGATGAAAAATAGATTTCACCATGGCGTGGAGATGGTAAGTCGTTCGTACACATGCATGTTACATCGTTTTTCATAGGATTGATAAAAGGTGGAATATCATTATTATATAATCATAATAAAATATCATAATATAAGTGATACTATATTTATTAAATTATAATTTATGCAACAACTAAAGATGATGTAGAAGAAGAAAAATAATGTTTGGAATGTTAGTAAAGACAGTTACATCTTCCTTGGAGAACATCCCATTGATATCTTTCTAGGGAACCTAGGGTTGATCTTTTGAGAAGAAAATAACCTCAAAAATTTGTCTAGTTTAGTTGAGAATTGAATTTTTTTGGGTATGGTTGAGCTTTAAGGATCTATAGGATTAGAATAATTGAGGGAGGAGGTTACCATTAATAACATAGGTGAGGAGAACTTTGGAAATTTCCAACAATGTTGATTTATAATAAATTCAATGTCAATCCTATTACCTCAAAAATGGAATTTATTCTAAGATAAGATGATATAGGGTTGTTATATCATCAAAAAATATATTTTATACAAGTTTTTTTTATTTTAAACTATATAATTTTATTTAACCATTAATTATCCAATTTTAATTTTTTCTAATGTAACAAATGTTTCTATATTATAATGAAGTAATTTTTTTCATATTTGATGTTAGTTAAATCATAAAAAGATGATTTTTAATAATTTAAACTTTATTATAATTTATTTGTTTTCTTAATATGATTTATTATTTTAATGTAATTTAAAACTATATTATTGTCATATAATATCATAAGTGTCAATTTTTTACACCATTCATTAATTTGGTTTTTTAAAAATCAATATAGGGGGATATATTCGAATTTTTTTTAATACACCCCTAACATGTCATATTTTCCTATAAAATTATTATATCACATTAATTAACTCAAAATATATTTTTGTACTAGTTCAAATAAAATATAATTGACTGTTTTATTAGTTGAATTATGTCTACAACTTCATTTTATAATTATATACAATATTTATTTGTTCACTAAAATTTAGAAATAAATTTCTATTACATAGAAAAAAATATTATATTTCATAAAAAAATATATATCCAAGCATATTTTCAATTTATCCTCTTATTAAAAATATTATACTTTTTAAAAGAACGAGTGACATTTTATCATTCCCTTCGACTTTAATAATATATAAATCATTTTAATTGAAACATGTCCATTAAGATATTCAATATGAAATTATTAGGTGATATGGATCAAATTAACTTCATCCAATAATATTTTATAATGTTTTAGGGTAGTTTTCTAGGATTTAGAATATTATTCTTAAACATAATTACCCAATTTTTCCCTTAACTCTGGTATAAAAAATTATCTAATATACAATTAATTTTATCCAAAAATAAAATTGAACTAATTAAAAACTTTGTACCCTAGGATATTAAATATGGATTATTTTTTTATCAATTCAAAACACATAATTGGATAAAAATAACATAAAATTAATCAAATTAATGGAATGAGAAAAATGTTTTAATATTGACAATGTCCTAAAGAAGAATGATTTTTATGTCCAAAATCAACATAAAATTTATTATAATAGAATACATTGGATCAAATAATAAAAATATTATATAATTAAACATTAAAACCAATCTAATATTCAATATAACTATATAATTTATTTTAATGAATGTCTATTTTTAATTAAAGTTCAATATTTTTCACTATTTATCAACACATTAAACATATCATAAAAATACAAAAAAATCAACCAAATAAAATTTTGACATCTAAGTGTTGAATAAGAAATTAATTTTGAAGAATATTATTATAATAAATTTTTCAAAATATATTTAAAAGAAGTGTTCTGTTAAATGGCCGCAAAACTACCATATTTTGAAAAAAATTATTTTATACATAAAATTTGTCCTTTTAATATCATGACAAAAAAAACATAATATAAATGTTAAAAATTATATTTAATTTACTATATAAATACCATTACACATTATAAAAATAATACAATTATTTTTATTTGTTAATTAATTGGTATAAAACACACCTGTGCACATTAAAATATTTTTTTCGGAAAAATATTACCTTTTATTTAAAACATCATTTTTATTAATTTATAATTATTTTCTCAAGGAATAATATGAAAAAAAATAATTTCATAATTTATTTAATACTATTCATACTTACTCTTCTAATATATAGGTTATAATTTCCTTGTTTAAATGACTATAAGAATAAAATAATGTTATGTAGAAACTCATTGTTGCATGTATAATAAGTTGTGCCTATATTAAATGTAGAAAAATCTTAACATGGTGTAGTATATACAACAATACATCAAAGAAATCACATTAATTAAAAAAAAGATTCATTAAAACTCATGGTGTTACATATAGTGAACATGTTGTATTGCTATATTAAATCTCTTTGTTTTTTCTTATGTTTTCATCATTTAGTTTATCTTCAATGGTTTTTCAAGATGGATTTTTAAAATAGGTAGTAGTTTGATATTTTTCTCATTGTATTCTTATTTTGGGTCCATTCATTTTATGTTTGTAATCAGGATTAGAATTTTTTATTATGATTGTTATGATTTTTTAATTCGCTGGTTGGTTTTTTATGTAATGTTTCTCATGTGGGGAAATACTTTTCTTACATCCAACTCTTTTTGTGGATGGTTGTGGGAGTTATTTTTTTCTCCCTGATAGTTTATGAGTATTAGTTTTTAGATTTGTGGTTTGTGTTTGTATATCATGTTGAGCATTGTTGTTCTAGCTACATATACATTAATAAAATCCTCAAGTGAATAATTGGATAACTATGGTGAGTGTTTCAAATGTTAAGATTATCCAAAAACTAGTGTTTGAAAAGGGAAGTAATATAATTACAATGTAATATTACTCTGGTTTATGACTCGAGGTTATAATTGTGTGATTTATCATATACTTAGATCACTTTTCAACTCATTATGGAATCTTATGGTTGTTCAACCACTTTTTGGTTTGGATGTTCTTGTGGTTTGAGATATAGTTTCTCTCAAGTTTATTTTGGTTTTTAAAGATTTCAAATCTTAGTATCTTCCTTTGGTTCCATCATATTAGAGTAATTATAAATTGTGGAGAGACCATATTAGGTATCCCTTAATTATTAAGATTTATGGTTTGAGGTTAAAGTTATAGTTTGTCTTGGAGATGTCTGGGAATCTTTGAGGATGATTGGTTAAATTTTTTCGGATATTTGGAGTTTGGTATTGAGTTTGGATATAATTGATTGGATCTACATTCATTTATATTATCTAGAACTATTATTTTTAGTCACCTTTAATTTTTCAATCACAGAGATTCTAGGTAAAAGAAGTTCCATCTTTGGGAGAATTATGACACCCAAATGTCATTATAGTATTCAATTTGAGTTATTTAATCTTATCTTGTGTGAGCATTGGTTTTAGTTATTTTTGGGAAATAATTTTGTAGTTTTTTATATTTTTTGAGTGTTGAAAACTTTAACCACACACCTCATGGTAACCATGTAATTACCATATGAAGTGTACTTTCATTTAGAAAATTATGTTTTTCATAGTCTCTATATTTTTTTATTCCTTACAGATCTTCCTAGGAACCGTACAACTTATTTTGGGTATGAATGTACTCATGCACTATTTCTGGAAAATTTGGAAGAAATCATGTATCCAAACCATTTTTCCTGCCCAGAATAACATAAAGGGTTCTCTTTAAAAAAAATTCCCCCCAATTTTTGGGGTAAATTCACCCCTTTCATACGCTAAAAGACATGGATAACCCTTGGGATCCCAAGGGGTAGTTACATCATCCCACCCCTTTGTTTCTTGAATAATTATTTTGTGTTTTTCATATTATTCGACACAAAAAATTCATATTAATCATCAATGGTTCATTTTATCCTCTTTTCTCCCAATTATGGTTCCTCTTATAAACCCAAAATTCCCCATTGGCTGATTAAGATTTTGGTATAAGCCAATTTTTTTTATTTTAGTATCTAGGTTCTTGGTATGTTGTATCATTACTTGTTCTAGGTAATTCCAAAGGAGGAGAAAAATTTCATATTTGTTCCAATTTATTCAAATTAGGTATTTTATGATATTTATAAATTTCGGAACATTATGTGTACTTTAAAATTATAAATATCTTTTTATGAAATTTATTAATATATGTGATATCCATGTAATGTATCTCAATTAGTTCCGTGTTTTTTTAGTTTCAAAAAAATGGTTTTATTTTGAATTACATGTTTTTATGCCTGAAATGGAATTATTTAAGGTGACATGAATTTTTTAGAACCACGTGAGTCATTTTTATTGGTTTTTATATTTCTTGTATGATGTTGGATTGATTTATGTTTTAAAAAAATAAAAACTATTTTTTAATAGATATTTGTTTTATAATGAGGTGTTGACCTTGATATGATTTTAGAAGGGGTTCATTAGTGAGTTTTAACTATTTACTGAAACTAGTGTGTTGTTATACCCCGTAATATAATTAATTTATTTATCTTTGATTTTTTTTCATAAAACTAGAAGACCTTTGGGAATGTTTTGGATTTCAGAAAGGATTAACCATGTTTGAGAGGGTTGGTTGAAAATTATAATGGTGTACGTAGTATCATGGATTTATAAATTGTAATTGAATAGGAATATTTATGAAACAAAAAGTTTTTGGAATTCTGATCCATGTTTTATGATCAAGATATATTTAGAAATTTATAAATACTATCATTCAAATACTATGAGACCCTTTTGATTTCACCATGGTTCTTATTTCAACATTTCTGGGATAGTAAAAAAATTAATATAGTTTATCAATATTTTAGTCAAATTGCATTGTTTATTCCATGAATGAATGATAATTAACAAGAATTTTTTCAATATGAGTTTGATTTGAGGATAGATAGTAAGTTTTTATACATTGTGTATTGATATTGGACTCTGTTTTCAATCTCTTATCATTTCTATTAGTAATGGTAACCCACGTAATTTGTGGAAGGTAAATTCTTATGTTACGCTAGTTAGTTCCTAAACTACTAGTTTTTCTACAGTCAATATATGAATGTGGGATGGAAAAGGGTTTCACTTTCAATGAGGCTTGTATGGGTTAGTTGTATAGATTTTGGTCTGTATTCAAAATATGATAATTTTTGGTCCATGGGTACTTGATAATGTTATATATGTCTCACATTAAATTCCCTTGTTTTTGATCATGACAGATTTGTTTCATTATTGGTGGTTTATAAAAGAGATGTCAATCTTTTGTTGATTACAACTTTACCAGGCTTGTATTATTATTGAAATTATTTATCTTCATTGTCTATTTTTTTTTGAAATATGATTCCATATATATGTATTCATGTCCCATTATGTTTGGTTCATTTAATTTTTTATGTTTTTCAATTTTTTTAAAAAAATCATTTTTAATTTAATGACTAGATAGTGGGTTTTTAATATAGATTTCAATTATTTTATATTTAAAATTCCATATGTCTGTGAAACATTATCAATGTGTATGTTTTCATATAATTAAAACAAAAAATAATTTTTAAAAAAATAATTGGTTGTTATTTTCTGTTTTTAATTGTTCATGATTAAAAATCTTACATTCTAGTTATATTTTAGAACAAGAATTTATGAATTTTATTATGAAATGACTTAAATAGTCTCAGTATGCAGAGAAAAACTGGGATATTTAGTTTATGGCAATGTATTTCAGGTTCCATATTATTTTGAAAATTTGTTGTTTATTTATTGAGGATTGAGTTTTATGTGTCTAGAGGTGCTGAGAAACTAGAGGATGCATAGAGGCGTTTTTGGGCATGAATTTTGTTTTTTAGTTTTTCAATAATAATATTGTTTTTATATTGGCTAATGTGGTCATACATTATAGATACCTTTAATTATTTTTTATATATCTGATTATTATATATTGTATATTCATTATATATGGAATTTTGTATTTTTGTAAATAGTTTAAATTAGCGTATTTTGTTATTACCCATTTATCATGTTTGTTTAATTTGTGTTCCTATATGCTTGATGATACATGGTTATCCAATGAATGGATGTTCCATGTTGATCCTTATAAATTATTTTTTCAATGTTTCTATAATTTGAGGGTAAAATAATTCCCAATAGTGTATTCTATGATAAATAGAAAATATATTTCAACCCATGTGCCAAGAGAATGATCCTCGTACCATGTGGTAGACTCGATTAGGATCAAGGTTATATGGAACCTCATGGTGTTTAATTAAAAAATTTTCAACCTTTATATCATATTATAATATAGTCATAATAATTTTTAACAAATACCATTTGTTTTTTAAACATTAAATATTATAATGTTCGTCGGACGTAAAAAATCATTAAAATTGTAAATTTTCTAGAATTTTATTATTCAATTTTATTTTTAATCATATCATATTACATGACCCTAGGAAATTACAAGAATGTTTATATAAGGGTGAATAAACCATGGGGATAATAATTGATCCGTGTATTCAATGTTTTCTTCTAGACCCCTATAGTGGAAAACATTTTTCTAGTTTTCTATTTTAATTCCAAAATACTAGTTTTTCGTTGTTTTTACAGAGATTCTTTGGAAGTGTTTGGATATATTCAGAGTTTTTGGATTATTTTCAACGGTTTTATAATTATGGTTCTTCTTAATGATCTTCATTAAATATGTCATAATAGAATATGCTCTTAAATAATAAGAGGTATATTATAGATTTAATAATTCGTTTCATACAACCCTCTCATTTTAAGTTCATAAATATGACTTTTATTATTCATTTCACATATAATTAATAGAATAATGAAAACCCAATTAATGATCCAGATAGTGGTTTTTTGGATCATTAAATTATGAAAATGTGATAGATATTTAAACTTTATTTAGGATTTACATTTTTGAATTAAGTGGTAACATATCCCAATGATTTAGTATAATATATTTCTTTTATAGGTTCATATGGATTTCTTGTGAATTGTGTTCATATAAGGGATATGATCTTACAAAGAATTTCTTATAAAAATATAATTTAAATTATATTTACCATGTAAATATGTTACATTATATTATATATTTTTTATTTATTATGACATTGGTTATATATACCATGCATTTAATGAATTTGAAAGTGTCTATATTTATGATAAAATCTAAAAGTTTTCACATCTTATAGAAACTACTTATTTTATTATTTTTATTCTAATGTGTTTTAAAATATAAAAAATGATTACAGATTCTTTAAATTACTAAAATTTCATAACTATAATTCATAAATTTATCAATAATTTTATTTTTAATTTGTCAAAATATTTTAATATAATGTTATTATATTATTAATATTGTGATAATTTATATAAATTGTATAAATTAATTTTATAAAATCTAATTTCATATAATTATGGGTTTAATTAGGAATGACATTTAATTTTATTTTTTTAACCTATTTTAATGGTTTGCAAAGTAGAATTAAATAGTTGGCTATTGTAAATAAGATTAGAACATATTTAATATTAAAATGATGTTAATATTTTTAATAACACTTACAAAAAGACCATTGGAAATGGAACATTTGGTCAACCTTTATAATGGTTTGGATACTATTCTCTATTATAGAATTATGGGTGTCATCTTCCCATCACACCATACATACTCTTGAGTATGTTTTTGATTTATTAAAATTTTACTTTTTCTCATGAAATAGTTTCATATAAAATTTTTATGAGATATATATGACAATGATTTGAATATTTTTTCTAAAACATTTACTAAAAATGCCTAATATAAATATTTTTAAAAAACAATTATAACGATTCAAACATGTTAATTTGTTTTATGGAATTATATGCATAAATTAAATTATTATTAGAATTAATATAGCATGGAATTCCTAAAATTCATATTATTTTATATATTTTTCTAGAAGAGAATGATATACTTAAAAACACCCAATATACAATGTATTAGGTTATTTATAGAGAAGACTTTCATCAAGACATAAATTATTCATTATGAGTGCATTGTGACAAATATTTTTTCCCATGGAATATCTTGTGAAGGGTCAAAAAATATAGGTAAAACTAATATTATGTTGTTTATACACAATGTGAACATTTAAATACACATAGTTATATATCCCTCAAATTTTATATAACTAAGGTATTGAAGTGGGAGATAATACATAAGATGGATATGGTAATATTTTTTTCTTCTCAACCACCCAAGAGTAATATTTGTTGTAATTGACGTGATGAACAATCTAAATAAATATTCAATTGGAGAAATGTTTATTGTATTCCATGTCACTGTGAAATATACATTTTCACCAACTAATACACATAATGTATGTGTTTATAATTTTAGTTAGAAATTTTTCACAAAAAACTCACACTAAAAACTATGAAAGCATTACACTATAGAAAACAAATATGTTATTAGTTTGTAATGATAAGAAAAATATTGAATATTAATGAAACTATATTCCAAAGAAAGATAAATTTTATTAATAAAATCTTAATATAATTTTGATAATTATTTTCAATAATATTAGTAGACCAAAAAATTTACCACATGTTATATTAATGAGTCATTCATATATAGACGTGAAGGTATGAGATATTTTATTTTCACCACACATATTATTGTTTTTATAATTATTCATATGTAAAAGAATTATAATATATGAAAAATATAGATCTACATGTGTTAAATGAAACAAAGGGATGATATATTTGTGTTAGAGAGATTTGTTTTTGTATTTACATAGTTAGTTACATCTTAAATATAAAAAATATTATTATGGAATGAATAGAAACATTATAAAATTTTCTTATATGACAAAATATTAATTTCATCATGATTACGAATAATTTTTTTTTCTACGCGACTGAATATATATTATATAATGATATTATTATATTATATTATTGGTCTATATAATAACTTATATCATATAATAAATAGGATTTTGGAGGACAAATATACCAAAATCACTTACTTTTAAATATATTTATAGAAATATGAAATGCATAAAAAATCAATAACATTGATTATTGGGAATGTTTTGTTTTTGATTATTTAATATTTTCAATTATCTCTAACTAAATTTCATTTTATGAAATATAGGAGTGTTTTGAGTCATTGAATATTATATACATTGATTAATGAAATTAAATGATTAAAAATATATGTCTTTTTTAGATGTTTTGAAGCATTAAATTTTTTAGAGGTGTTAAAAATATATATAGTAAAAATTTATAAGTGCATTAAGATAAATTAAAAATATCATTTTGGGGAATAGTTATTTTCATGAACAATTAATCATCTAAAATCATAATTTTGTTAAATTTATTTTTTAAAGTACGAAAATTATATGTTATGAGGTTTTTGAATTTCCAAAGGAATTGTCATTTTTTTAAACCTGGGTTGAGAATTGTTATTTTACACTTAGTGAAGGGACATAAGTATTTTTTGTGGTTCTATTTCTCTTGAATGAAGATTCTTACCATTGTGTTTATATTTTACATGAAAAATAAGAGTTTTTCATTTGAGTTCATTAATTAATTATTGAATATATTACATATTATTTTGTGTGCATTTAATTTTTGTTATTATAAAAATGGTGATATGTTGTAGAACATATATTATATTAATAAAATTTAAGGGTAGAAATACATATAACACATTATTTAATTTAATGAAAATATAATTTCATGTAATTATCTAGGTCCACTTTTCAATAAATAGTTTAATTTTCTACTAAACTCTGATTTTTCATATGAAAAACAATGAAAATTATACAAAATTCAAAAGAACAATAAATTTCTTCTCAGAAGTAGGATTTTTAAAACCATAATTTATTAATTTTTTCATGTAAATAATATAATTAAATTTAGGTATATCATTATCTTTAAGGTAAATATTCTTTTTTATAAAATTTTAATGAATTTGTAGTGATTTTAGTATATTTAATTGTGTTAATTTTTTTACAAAAGATAAAATTTACACACCTTTAAGCAGTAATATAGTTCCTTTATATACGACCATGAAAACCTTTGAGTCTTGTATTTTAATGATTGGGTCAACATGAAAAAGTACTTCCACCAATAAAGAGTTACTTGTGGCTGAATGAGTGATACATATATTACATAGCCATGGCGGTCTATACATAATTACATATAAAAGTGATTGAAATGTTTTTCTCATAGTGGTATGGGAATAATGAATGTTGGATTTAGTTCAAATAAGGTGAGCTTGAAAGATGATGTATCATTGATATGAAACATAAATGACATTAATGAAGTTGTGAGGATCGAAAAATATCAGGTGTGAAAGGAGAGAGATAGGGGTCTAAATCTTGTCAGGTATGGTTCAATAGGGTGATGTTTATATAATAGTGCTGAGTGGAGGAAATTAATGGATGTTTCTATGTGGTGGTTGAGCAAATTATTGGATTAATGTAGTGATAATAGGTTAGGTTGGGTGGAGGAAGATGTTGTTAGAGGTAAAAAATTAGTGACTCCTTAATTAAAATTTAACTTCCAAGAATGGAATATATTAGTGTATTTAGTCTAGTGAGAAACTGGGATTTCCCATTCCCATTCATGTGTGTCTATGTATATAATATTATTATATTTTACTTATAAATATGAGTACACATATATATTAATCTGTATATACATATATTAATTGAGGGATTATTGTATTAATAAAATATGAATAACTAATTATGTTAATAATATTAAAAAAATAATATAAACAGCATTAAATTATGCTTAAGGTCTGACACCTAAAATTTTTTGGGTCCAAAACCTAATTCAAGTTTGAATTAATACATTTATTAGATGTTATGATCAAATTATACATATCCATTAGGTAGTTTTATTTTGGGTAATAAATTAATTGTTCAGGATTTAATGTATGACGAATTCATTTTCTTAAGATGCAACAAAATGGGTTCATAGAAGCAGAGACAAGGTTCACTCAAAAACATGTGGAGATGCATCAAATTCAGGATACTCTTATTATATTTGATTAATAAATTACAATGTATTTTTTAATATGTTACTAACAAATCGTAATAATATTTTGGAGGAAAAGTAAAATAACCATCATCAAGTTGACAAATTATTTTGATGAGGGAATTTTTTTTAGGAATATCAGGCAAGAGGCTAGGATAAACAATGTGTTTCATGTCCTAGTTAATGAAAGAATCACAGATGGGTGAAAAACTGTTTGGTTAGAAATCAATAGTTTTTTATTGGTAGTATTAAATCAATTTATAGTGTCTAAAATTGTAAGCTTCAACCTCGTGTTCTTTTTAACCTTGAGGTGTGGGGGTTACATTACCCTATTTGAATCCTTTTAGTTGTGTCTTTTGTTTTAATTTATTTATACCCATAAAAATGTTTCATATTATTATTAATATTATTATTTCAAAAAAAGTATATATATATATATATTCATATAATAATGTTTTCATATAAAATTATACATTAATATTAATGTATGAAAACAGAAATCTTAACACTAGTGTATAATTTTGATATTTATATAACCAACTTCACTTTTTCCACAAATATTATGATAAAAAAATAATGGAAATATAAATTTTTCTAAGGGGTGTTACTAGAAAATTAAAATATTGGTCACAATTATCATCAGTGATGCAACATCAGTCTGTTTTGAACATACCTATTTTACCTGACTTCTTGAGGATATCATAATTTTTTCCTCAATTGGGTGATTTAAAGCTCTTATAATGATGAAATTTCAAGAAATTATATTTTTATGTTAGGGTGTTTATATACGTTAAAATTATTATTTCAATGATCATGATATTCGAGGATTTATTATATACCAATAATCATGTCTATAATTAAAATTTCATATATTAGTCAATGAATAAATATAAAATGGGGAATTGGTGATTTTATTCATTATGGAAATAAGTGATGAACCTTTGGTATGTATTGTGATCTAAGATACATTGTAGTAAAATTTGATGTGGTAAATATCATTTTTTGTATGATTTATGTAATAATAACAATTTTTTCCATTATTAATGGTATGAACATTAGTTGGAATGATGTCGGTGTATCATGGTGATTAATTGGTCCTGATATATTAATTTTTTTTGTGATTATTGTATGAAATATAATAACATAGAAATATATATATTCTATTGTTCAATAATGTAGTAAAAATATTATTATATTAATATATCCCCATTCTATTTTTATAAAATGGTAAAATATATTGACTGTAATTCTTTAATAGGTCAAAAAATAATCCATCATGTTACAAAATAAAAATTATATGATAACTGACATGTGAGTGACCCCAGTTTGAAGTACCATTGGTTAATTAAATTAGTATTATGTGATTAATCTGGAGACTCATATTCTATAAGAAGCTCATTAGGATGAAGATTCATAATCATTTACCCAGATATTGGGTAGTAATGTGAATGAGATTTCATATATTGTATAATGTTTTTGAGAACCTATTAATATATTAATTTGATAGTAATGTGGAATTGTTAACTTGGATGGTAAATTATTCATGAGTGATAATATACATATTCATTTGATATTCATGTTCTCTATGAAACCTGGATGATTTTAAGTCAACAGAACTTGTTAAACTAGTTTCTTTGGTAATCATGTACACTAGTTTACGTTATTGATTAAGTATTCATGTGGTCTAGTTCAAATGTTTTATTGATTAGTCATTAATTAAAATTCCTTCGAATTGATGTAATCTTCTCAGAAGAAATATTATATTTAGTTCACAAATGATATCTGGAAGTATAGACTTTTCGATACTCACCCACAACCTCTGATTGGTTTGTATTAGATATGGATAAAATTCATGTGTGAAAAAATGTTCCATGTCTATTCTTTTGGATTGATCATAGAATATCTTGAATAAAGGGATTAGAATGTACTAGATATTGGTATTTTGGTAGAAGAGTTAATTTTGATGTTGTCATAAATATATACGTATTTTGTTTCTATTTTTTGACTCGTATTTTTAGTAAAATTTGGGGAAACCAATAATATTTTTTATGTACAAAATATTATGGGTGGATTTCTAGGATTGATTAAAATTCAGAATTGTATGAGAAGTGGTATTTCATTTAATAATTTTGACCAAAATTTACCTAAGATGTTTTGGATGAAAAGAAATTACTATGTATTATGATGGTATACCTTTAATAATCATGAATTCATGATATTGAATTTGTATTTTATCCATAAGGGATGTGATTTGGTACCATATAGGGTGTGGTATTTAAATTTATGATAGGGAAATAGAATGTATCAAAAGATACGATCATGAATGAATGATACGATGATGAATGGAATATTATAATTATTAAAAAATGTTGTTCAATTTTGAAAGAATATAAACATTACTCTGAATACAATAATTATAAAGGAACCAAAAATGTTGATCACACATTGATTATTCTATTATGTATTAATTTTTGAACATTGGGAATTAAAAAAATATAAATTCATGAAAAGGAAAAAAAATTATAACTTTCATAGAATATAAATTAAGTGGATATTCATATACAAACATGTGATAAATTTGTTATGCAAAAAAGAACACCCATTTCTAAATTTTAAATAATATTTTTTGACATTATTTACTAATTTTCATGACTTCAGAGGAAAAAATGTCCTCTAAGAAGATTTCTATCACTATGGAAAAAAATTATAGGTACCCAATTTACTGTTATTCCTAATTTAGATAATTATTCCACCAAATATTAATTCAGTGGATTCCTTATACAGGTGTATTGATATTTGTAGGATCTTTTTTCATCGATATTTTTGATCACTTTTTGGGATTTAATAAGAGTCTTCATAGGCTATTATTCCCATTAATGGTAGCACTATTATGAATCCTTAAGAAAATTCAGATTTAGGCCTTGTAATACTTTATTTGATAAAACCTTTCTTTTAGTTATGATCATCCCAAAAATATCTTGTTATAAGACCAATTAATTATCCGGATTTCAATCTTGATATTGTGAATGAAGCCTCTCTTAAAATAAGCAGTTATATTCTCATTTTTAGGCTACCTTTTTAATTACAAGATATCCATTAGGGTCTTCATGTGATATAATTAGTTATTGTTATGTTTGGTTTTTAATCAAGATAGTTCTTGGTGAAATTTTTTAATTTTAGATGACATGATTCATTAGATTATAGAATAGTAAATTTACCACTATTATTGACATTAGAACATTCATCTTAGGGTTTCATTCATTTATAGCATGTTTTTTAACATTGGGAGGATGTTTGGAATAATTCTATTATTTCTTATTTTTAAAGAGTTATTTTATATTCATATATATAATTAATTTTATCACATAGTGTTGAATATAATAAAAACATTGAAAACATTAAATCAAGGCTCAATATAGAAAATATATAACCAAAGTATTTCTTAGGATGGGTGGTTTAAACCAGAAGTGACATAATCTGAGATCATATTTTGGGCCTTAGTTTGGGACGAATTGTTTTATATAAATACTCTGATGATATATATAAGCATGAGGGGATTAGGGACTCGATCATTAACAATGGTGTCCACGTGGAGGACTCATGTAGCTACAATGGACCACCTTAAGGAAGTTATTTAATTTTAAATGTTCACAATGTTCCTCATTTATATTCGAATTTTTTATTTTATTTTTCATGTTCATAATTGTGATAATTTTTTTGAAATATTTTTATTAGAAATTACATTTTTTTTTTTGAAATTATAATTGATAAACATCAATGTGAAGGGATATTGGGTGTTCGGAGACATTGGTGTATATGCTATTTCAGATGACACATTTTAGGTTTGGATAGGTATATAAATAGAAATTAGATTTTCTTCATACAAGTAGATGATTTTATGGATATTTTGGTATTAGATGAGGTTTATATATTCATACTCAATATGGTAATGGAGTTGAAAGTCACACTAGTAGGTTCAGTGTTTTCACAAAACCTATCCTATTTAGATATGTAAAATCATTCTCTTTGTACATAATTTTTTTTTGAAATCGTAATATTTATACTTGAACTATTCTTCGAATTATTTCATATAAATCATTTTACCACATTTAAATTATTACAAAATATAATTGATTACATTGTTTACTTTTCATAGGATTTTCCAACATATAGATGAGTCAAAAAGTTACTCTAAATAATTTGTCTACGATATATTATATTAATCAAATTGTGAATATCACAACACAATGTAAATCCAATGACCTATGGAACTAATCTCTAGCACTGGGGGACAAAGGAATTCAATTTGGGGTCATTGGTGGTCTTGGTTTGGGAAAGATCAAGGTAACTAAACAAGATTCATCATAAGTGGTATTTGACCAGTGGTTCATGGGTATCATATGTTTTCTAAATAAGTGATTGGATTCTAAATAATTGGTGATTAATATATTAAAATATCTAATCAAACTTTTTATAGAGGATGTTTATGTTATATATGACATTGGGATTAGGGACCACAGTATTGACTGAGGTTTTGATTTTGGATATCTATTTTGGGAATTATGAAATTCTAGGGATGAGGATTTGGGTCTGGTCGGGATCCCCTATCTATATTGGTTCATCCATCATATAGTATAATGTCACATTAGTGAATGTGAATCCTATAGATTTTACAATAAGTATATGTGAATTGATGTAATTAATTTAAAAATAAATTATAAATAAATTATATTTTTCCTGAGCACCTTATTAGGTAATGTCTATTAAATCGAAGTCACTCATATATTTAAATATTGTAAATATTATATATATTTCTTATTGAATACCATATTATAGATCTCCCATACAGTTTTGATTATTGAGTATGCTATTTTTTATATGGATACAATTTTATATTGAACCAATATTTTTTATATTAATTATTTTTTTAAAGAAAATAGTATAATTAGAACTCTTAAGTGTTCTTCTTATTTTATATGCAATCATGTATTATTCAAATTTTTCATGGAAACATGTTTTTGAATATGCTATAAATTTCATATTGGAAATAAATTTTTAAAAACATTATGATACTGATTGATAATAATGTTTCTTAATATATTCTTTTTATTATAATCTGATTTATGTGTTTCCATAAATTTTGGTTATGTAAAACAAATTATTATTTCATATCTAGAGATAGAATGTTTTATAATATCATTCATTAAATAAGTAATTTTTTTGAATTGTTATTTATATTTTTGGATTAATATCTCTTGTAATTTAAAACCAAGGATTATTTCCCTCAATAAGGATTATTAAAATGGGAAACTATTGTAAAATTTAGTGTTTTGGAATGATATTTTTTTATGTTGTTTTGGAATGGAAATTTTTTTCTTGAAAAAATAGTTTATAAATAATCATTTTTTTATAAACGAGATGTTAATGGTAGTACAAAGACAAGTAGATATTAGGTACATATTTTAATATGGGGAACCTTGAGAATAAGTGTTAGTTTTGTATTTGGAACCATTGGTAATTAGTTATTTGTTTTTCATAGGATTCATTGTCATGACCCCCTCCGCACTAAATGTACCCCTCCTGGGCTGACAATGCGAGAAGGGAGATAATGCCCCCAGATTCCCACCTTCAGTAGGCCCCGGGTTGGCAACTAGCACTGAGGGTATAGTAATAAACAAAATGGGAGGCATTTCCCTCTAAAAGAACACATGCAAAAGAGAGAGATAAGATTGTAACCAATCAACTCCAAATCAGACTGCAATATAAGCGAAAACCAAAGTACACATATGAAATGTCATGAAGAAGTACTACAACTAAAAGGTGAAAACCTTCAAGCACCCAAAAGAAAGTAAAAAAACAGCAACAACCACAAGCCCAAAAAGCACCTGCAACCCCAAGCTTGTAGAAACCATCTTAATCTCCAAACTTCTCCAAGTGACCTGAAAAAATAGTTTATATATACATAGGGTGAGTATTACAGTATACTCAGTAGGATCCTCCCTGAATTCAATTGTGAAAAAGTAGAGAAGGTATGTTAAAGCACAATGAACAACAAGTGAAACTAACTCATCACCTAAACAGGTATACTAAGTTCCCAATCTCACCATGGATACTCTCACCAAGTAACACATACAAGAAAATATCATATAATAATGAATAACAAGGGTACCCTGATACTACTTCCCCACTGGTTTTCCGCTTTTCCCCAACATCACACGTCCTGAGTATCTCTCTCCAAAAATCCTTGCTCGCAGACACCTGGGCGAAGCACCACAATATGCACCTCATCCAATAAAACCTCCACGTCCATACACCAATGTAACCATGTAGTTTCTGGATGCCACCAAAACTCTCATAATGTGTATCATACATCAGGTATTATACCTCAAGCCATTACATCCCATACATGGAGTAAGGATCCTCAAGCCGTCACAGCCTATACATGTTACACCTATAGTAGTACATAGAAAACTATATCCAAAATATATGTGTCTGAATAACCACAGGACATTACATCCCTCTACACAAATATATAGGGAAAACTAACCAATTTCCTACCAGCACCAATACAACCAAGAGAAGAGAGCGGGGCCAATGGGGGTAGTCAGTCATCCATCCTCTCACCAGAATGTTGGAGAAAACACCCCCATGGCTTAGAATCCCTGACTTGTCAATATTCCTCACTGACAGGGTGGATTTGTCACGACCTGTCCTTGGGGCCCGTGTCATGACTTCCCCAAGCCTGTCTTCTGTAGGCTAGGGGATGTCGATTAGCACCAAAGACGAGAATCCTAATCAAAAGGGATGGCATTTCCTTTACTAAACGAAAGAACACACAAACAGAGTACAAGAAAAATATACACTAAGTAAATCATTATAAAAAACGTGCTGAAAGTATGAGGGGATTGAAATAAAAGCCCAAAAGAAAGATACACTATAACTAAAAGTAAAGTACAACTCAAAGGACAACAGCTAAAAGGTGAAAAGTAGCACCTGGATCGTCCTCCGAGTTCCTACCTAAAGGGTAGGTACATATGTCCTCCTCAGCACTCCACGTCTGCCCATCGCCACTGGGTACCGACTCGTCATGAGATCCACCTCCATGTACCGACTCGTCGTGGGATCCACCTACGAGTACCGACTCGTCGTGAGATCCACCTATGGGTACCGTCCAGCTCTACAATCCTCAACCACTATCAGTGATTTCCGTCTTCTAAATCCAGCACAACGAGGTGCGGGAAAAGCCCATGCATGGGTGAGTATACGATAATCAGCAGGGACCCCGAGACCCTCAAGGTATCACTAAATCCAATAAGGATAATCACAAAGAGAGTTCCCAATAGATAACCCTTACATAGGTATAAGCCCATACTTATACCTAAGTTACCAAGTATCCCATCTCAGCTAATAGGTGTCACACAGATATGTAGTCGACGTATAACCACTACTTAGGTATATTCCCATACATATACGTAAGTTATCTAGTAACCCATCCCAATAATGATAAAACACAAAGGACAAAGGCTCAGCTCAAACTAGGATTTTTATTATCAAAACCGTAACTGCTGAAGAGCTCCGTCTCTGAAGAGTACAGTGATCCTGTCACGACTCTGTGGTACTGCTCACTAACCTAAGACTACCGAGGTACTCCTCCTGTTGAGTACCACAGGTCTTCCACCTCACAAAGTAGTGCTTCTCCGCCATGGGTCTGCAACCTCACACAGTAGTGCTCCCCCTCATAGCCTACAGAGGTACTAATCCTGTCGAGTACCGTGGGTCTGCCACCTCACAAAGTAGTGCTCCTCCACCATGGGTCTGCCACCTCATAATGTAGTGCTCCCCACTAGGCTATGTAAGTCACTCCGAATCGAATCAGACAAGCAGTCATCAGGTCTCAGCCAGCTACACGGTCTCTGTACTCCGTACGCTCGTCTACAGGAGGGTCTGCTCCATGAGCTACAAGTCGATACTCCAATTATCACAAAGGCCCAAAAAGTAGTATCTCAATGGCCCAAATCATTATTGGGGCCTCAACGCAACAGACGACGTGTCAATCGGATGCCCGGTCTGTGAGTTATTAGCCTTTTCGTTCGAGGGGCCCAGTTGGTTTCGTGAACGAACCAACCCGACCGTATCTCAACTGTACCCCGAAATCAAATAAAGTATACTAATATGGACCGTTTCTCAGCGTGATCACCAATTCCGCTAACAGTTCGTCAAACGGACGTCCGGTCTGAAAGTTATCAGCTTTTCCGTTCGAGGGGCCCGTTTGGATTTCGGGTACAATCCAACCCGGAAATACTCCAACTGCGTCCAATCCTCAAGCGTAGTAAGCCAAAAGGTCCGCCTCACTAAGAGGAATCCAACAGAGTCGACGACACGTCAATCGGACATCTGGAGATCACGTTATATGTGTTTCCGCTCTGAGGACCCGGTTGGTTTCGTGTTTGAACCAACCCAGCCATACCCAATGTAATCTAAAACCTTGAGTGTAATATACCGAAACGACTATCTTGATCCAAGGATCGTGTCTCAACTTAAGGTATGCCAATCAGAGGTCCATATCCCACGTTATGGGTGTTTGAACGAATCTGCCCGATTTTAGGGGGGTTTGGGCCCGGACCGACCCCGCCCAAGACCCCCCTGGGTCGACCCGACCCGGGTTCGGGTCTGGCCCACATGGGCGTGGCCCGGCCCAACGCGAATGGCCTGGATCGGTTGGGCGCTCGGTCTGTGACCGAGCGGCGCAGGGGGGGGGGGAACTGCCCCCCGCCTTGTAAAGGCGGCCCCACATGGGGGGCCCACCTGTCCACCACCAGGGGTTACAAGCTTCAGAATTTTGAATGGCCGGCCCGGTTGGCCGGCCGGTGCCGCCGCCGTGGGACCTCGTTGTCCCTCCCTCCATGCGGTGGCGGCTAGTTTTATCCGGCCGCCTCGAGGTCTTTTGCCACGGCCAAAGGGTCGCGGCTCTTGATGCTCAGGCGACCGGGGAGTCCGGCTTCCCCCTATCGGTGGCCGCCGCAGCTTTAGGTCGCATCCCTTCTTCGACCGGTGCGGCGCGTCGGCGCTGCGCCCCTTCGCCATGACCATTTAAGATGCTCTGGCGCGGCACGACGGTGTCGCGCCCCTCCACCGTAGCCCCTACTTTGGCCGCGATGTCTTTCATCCTTAACGACGCCGTGCGAGGGCGTCGCGCTCCTTCACCGCGGTTCACTCGTTTCCGCATGGTGTGACGGCACCGCACCGTCTCTGCTCCAATCCACAACGAAGGACAATAGTAAAATGGGAGGATGGCCAGCCGTGTTTGTGCGGACTGGCCCCCTCCCATTAATTGATAGCAGGCAGCTAAAAGATTAACGACGAATGCCTAAATATTCAGGAACATAAAATCAAACCCCTACCTCGAAGAAGGCGTTCGTCAGTGTCGTAGCAGACGACGTCACGGTAGACGGGCGTCGTTCCATCAACGTTGGGAAGGTTGAATCCGAGGGTGGCATCATCATTCTTCGCATTCTTCATTGGAGAGGATATGATTTCCCCAAGTCCTGGGCGTCGCAATACTTTACCAGTGCTTCGTCACTTGGTGAAGCCGTCCCAAAACCTTCTCCCAAGCTCCCTATATATAGGAGAGGGGGAGAGGTATGTAACCATCATGGAATTTATGACGGTTCATTTATTTGGAACCTTCCTAAATTCCAACAATGCAATTACTTAATTTAAAAAGGGGGTCGGGCGAATTAAATTGTGTTGGAAGAATTTAAGATGTGTGTTGACACTACTTAAGAGTGGAGGATGCCAAGAAGTATCCCCCACATAGACTATGTCAAAACATATTACAAAAATCAATTTTATGTTGACACATAAAATTAATTGGCAGCAATTAATTTCATGCCGACACAAAAAATTAAATCACAGTAATTAATTTTCACGTCGACCCATAAAATTAACTGACAACAATTAATTTTACGTCAACTCATAAAATTAATTGAGAGGATATAATTTTTCATCGACATATAAATTTAATTGATGGGGGTTTGAGAGGTTTCCTCTCCCTCCCCATTAAATGGGAGGTTAGGGTGTGGCGGTTCCACCACCAACTCCCAAGTGGAGCTTCAAACCACTCTATCCGCACTGAATGTGTTTTACAAAATAAAATAAATTATTCACATATTTTATTTTATTAACCCATGTAAAACCCCAAATACTAACATTCATACCCGATCCTCTGCTATTGAGGTGAAAGTCTTCTTATGTGAATATCGGCACTATGAGTTCAACGGTGCCCTCAGAATTCGATTCTGAGCACCGATTTAAAAGTTATAAAACGCCACTCATACGTTTACTAAACGTACCCGAAAAAAAGTTCTGAAAATTATTATCAGTCACCCTCAACCCACTGCAGTCATGGTTAGGATCTACCTTGGAGAAACACCCCCCAACTAACTTAATTGTACTATCAGATTTTCAATTCATGTAACCATTTAGAAGTTGTGAATTTTAAATTAAAATAATTGTCACTTAATTATTTTATTTACGGCCTAAAACTAAGTTTCTCAGGAGGCTCGTGCTGGCCAAAGTTAGTATCTACTTATAGGAAGCATACCCTCACTAGTTTAGCGGTGGTCTCAGATTTCCAATCTGAGTTACCTTTTGAGAGTTATAACCATTTAAAAAATAAAATAACTTTATTTAATCATTTTATTTACAGTTTTTCCATTTTGGGTTTTCTCACAGGAGGCCTGCGCTGACTAAGCTTATGTCACGCCTAGGGTAAACCTTCCATCTTGAGCACAACGGTGTCTGTAGATTTTTGATCCGAGTAACCATTTAAGAGTTATTCCACTTTTTCAGGAAAACTGCTTACGCGCATTAATTTAAGCTTAACAAAACTTCAGAAAATTATTCAGGGCATACCAGGCCTCAGAATCAGGTGCCGTCAGAAACTAAGTACTTGTTAAATTCCAATGAATTTATGAAAAAATAAATTCTTTGATATTTACGGGTATTTACATTACTCCCACCTTAGGGATTTATGTCCCTGTAAATCTACTTCAAAAACTAGGGAAACAAAAGGGGTATTGTTCACGCATCAAAGGCTCCCGCCCCCCTGAGCTCTCTTGGAGGTTCCCGTGTTACCATCTGTTGTGCACTAGAGGAATCGACCGTCCACGTAGGACATGCTCCTGTCGATCCTCGATCTCCACTGGGACCTCCGCAAAAGTCGCCCCGTCATCGATGTTCAGCTCCCCATGGTCGATGATATGCGTCGGGTCGTGCACGTATATTCTTAGCTGAGATATGTGAAAAAAATTGTTGTGCACCTGGTGCAACTAGGTGGATGGGTCAAGCGCTAAACCACCTCACATACCATGTTGGGGACCTAGAAGGGTCTGATGAAGCGCGAAGATAACTTGTCGGCCCGACCAAAACTCCGTAATCCACGTCGAGGTGAGACCCGTAAGAAAACATGTTCGCCATCCTAGAACTCTAGTGGTCTCCGCCTCCTGGATGTCCTAACCCTTCTCTGGTCCTACAAGAGCTGCTAGGGTTTCTTCTTTTTCGATAAGAGAAATCTGGTCTCATCCCCTATATGAACCACATTATTTTCCTAATACAGTCAATCCCAACATGGATGATACTAAGCCATACCAAGGATGACATCGTAAGGCCTTGATGCTACTACTAAGATATCCAACCATTACTCTCACCTCCAAGGGTTGAGTCACACTGTCGGCATCAGTGTGTGGTCACTGGGTCTCCTCCAGTAGGTATCTCAAAAGTGAGGGTCATGTCAACAGTTTTTTAACCAGGACCACTTAGTATCAACCAAACAAATAGACAGGGAAGCAAACATCACAAAGATATGTGTCTTTTATTACTGCAGCTTGAAGTACAAAGACACAAATACAACAGAAACATGGAACTAGAAGTACAATGAGCAAAAGGAATCCACTAGTTCGGCTTCTATTCACTTGCTTCTAGAGCTCTACTGCCTTGTCCACTAATCGGTTGTTGCTCAAGCAACCGCCACTACTTCTATCTTGGTGGCACCACCAATGCCTACGGATCAACTGTGCGGGGAGTCGGACAGTCATGTGCCATGTGACCCTTCCTACCGCATTCATAACACTTCCTGCTCTTCGTATGGCTGGATCTATTTCGTGTGCCTCACACAACCAAACCTGTATCCTGAGGTCACCCACCTACTGGTCCGGTCCTCTTGGACCCCTAAATCATCTGTCTACTGCCTACAGATGACTCAGCTACTGATGGAAAATCCTACGGCAAAGGCAGAAGCTCCTGAGCATGCTCCGAGTGTAAAGTCACTGGTAAGAACTACACCCTGAAGAAGGCCTCGAAGTCTCCCCATGTGAAGGTCATCTCATCACAAAACTGGAGCATCCAGCTCCACCCTCTTCCTGCTGCTACCTAAAGGAGGCTGGCAGCAAAGATCACCATGAAGTCCGCTGTTGTACCTACTATCCTGAAAAATCTCACCACAGCCTCCAGCCAATCCTCAGCCGCATGTGGGTCCATCTCTCCCCGAAACCTGGGTGGCCTCTGGCACTAGAAATCGTGCAGCATGCTCAAGCGGTGTGCATCACCTGCTACTGGGGATGGTGGCATCGGTGTCCCAATGTATGGTAGTATCGCTGGTGCCTCAACTATAAGAGGGCCCTGTACCGAGGCCTCGCCGCTTAGAAGGCTTTCAGAACGTACATCCCTCTGGGATCTAGCTGGTCATCCATGGAAAGAAATCCTGAAAGAAACATATGTAACATGGTCAAACGATTTATACCTAGTGAGCTGACCTGGTTTGAGCTGACTTTAAAACTTTTGGAAACACACACTCAATCAGTGTTTTCGTGCACAAAGTCAGAAATTAGTAGTCAGGTTCCTGGTATATGGATACGTCGGCCACCGCACCAACATTGGATTCCCTTAATTCAATACCACACTCGGTACCATTAACATTATTGCTTCAAAAAAAGGAAAGATTAGAGTCCAGAGTTCTATGGTAGAACCGAACTCCTCTGAAACAAATTTGTCACGACCTGTCCTCGGGGCCCGTGCTGTGACCACCCCAAGCCCGCCTTTCATAGGCCAGGGGCTGGAGAATAGCACGAAAGGTGTAAATACCAATCAAAAGGGAAGGCATTGCCTTCATGAAATGAAAACACACACAAAAAGAGTACATGAAAAAGCTACACTAAGTAAAGAAGTATAAAGAACGTGATGAAAGTACGAGGGGCCGAAAATACAAGCCCAAAAGATAGATACAACTACAACTGAAAGTAAAGTACAACTCAAAGGACAACAGTTGAAAGGTGACAAGCAGCTCCTTGATCGTCATTTAGGTTCCTACCATAAGGGTAGGTACAGATGTCCTCCTCAGCACTCCACGTATGTCTGTCTCCTCCGGGTACCGACTCGTCTTGAGATCCACCTCCGAGTACCGACTAATCGTGAGATCCACCTCCGGGTACCGACTCGTCGTGAGATCCACCTCTGGGTACCTTCCAGCTCTACAAGCCTCAACCAAGATCAGTGATGTCCATCATCTGCAACAAACCCAATGATGTGCGGGAAAATCCCGTACAGGGGTGAGTATGCGATACTCAGCAGGGACCCCGAGACCCTCAAGTTCTCACTAAATCCAACAAGGATAATCACAAAGAGAGTTCTCAACAGATAACCCTTACATAGGTATAATCCCATACTTATACCTAAGTTACCAAGTAACCCATCTCAGCCATGAGGTGTCACATAGATATGAATTCGATGGATAACTAATACTTAGGTATATACCTATACATATACGTAAGTTATATAGTAACCCATATCAATCATGAGGAAAACACAAAGGTCAAAGACTCAGCTAAAACTAGGATTTTCATTATCGAAACCGTAAATACTGAAGAGCTCCGTATCTGACAAGTATAGTGATCATGTCACGACTCCGAGGTACTTATCAATAACCTAATACTGTTGAGGTACTCCTCGTGTCGAGTACCGCGTGTCCGCCACCTCACAAAGTAGTGCTCCTCTGCCATGGGTCAGCCACCTCACACAGTCGTGCTCCCCCTCATAGCCTACAGAGGTACTCCTCCTGTCGAGTACCGTGGCTCTGCCACCTCACAATGTAGTTCTCCTCTAGCATGGGTCTACCACATCACAAAATAGTGCTCCCCACTGGGCTATGGAAGTCACTCCCAATCGAATTGGACAAGCAGTCATCATGTCTCTACCAGCTACACGGTCTCCGTACTCCGTATGATCGTCTCCGGGAGGGTCCACTCCACGAGCTACAGGTCGATACTCCAAGTATCATAAAGTCCCACGAAGAAGTATCTCAAAGGACTGCCTCGTCATAGTGTCCTCAACGCAACAGACAATGCGTCAATTGAGCACCCGGTCTATGAGTTATCAGCCTTTTCATCCTAGGGGCCCGGTTGGTTTTGTGTACGAACCAACCCTACCGTATCTCAACTGTACCCCGAACTGAGATAGGGTATACTCATAGGGACCGTTTCTCGATGTGATCACCAACGCCGCTGACGGTTTGTCAAACGGACGTCCGGTCTGAATGTTATCAGCTTTTCCGTTCCAGGGGCCATGTTGGATTTCGGGTACAATCCAACACGTCTATACTCTAACTACATCCAAACCTTAATCGGAGCAAGCCAAAAGGTGAATCTCACTAAGAGGAATCCAAAAAAGTTGATGGCATGTCAATCGGATGTCCGGAGCTCATGTTATAGGCGTTTCCACTCAAAGGACCCGGTTGGTTTCATGTTCGAACCAACTCGTCCGTACACAAAGTTCTCTGAAACCTTGAGGGTAATATAACAAAATGACTGACTTGATCCATGGATTGCGTCGCAACTGACGGTGTTCCAATCAGAGGTCCTTAACCCATGTTACGGGCGTTTGAACGAATCTACCCGCTTTTAGGGGGTTTGGGCCCAGACCGACCCGGCACAAGACCCCCCTTGGTCGACCCGAACCGGGTCGACCCAACCCTATTTTGGGTCCGGCCCACTTGGGCGTGGCCCGGCCTAGTGGCACAGTCAGGCCCAGCAGGCACGGCCCTGCCCAACGGCTGGGCGCCCTGGCCCAGCGCGAGCGGCCCGACTCGGCTAGGCGCTCGGTCTGTGACCCAGCGGTGTGAGGGGGGGGGGGGGGCACTGTCCCCTCACCTTGTATCGGCTGCCCCACATGGGGGCACCACCTGTCCACCACCGGGGGTTACGACCCCCGGAATTCTGAATGGTCTGCCCGATTGGTTGGCCGGTGCCGCCGCCGCGGGACCACGCGGTCCCGCCCTCCAAGTGCCGGCAGCTGGTTTTATCCATCCGCCTCCAGGTCTTCCTCCATGGCCAAATGATCGCGACTCTTGATGCTCCGATGGTGGGGGAGTCCGGCCACCCCCTGTCGGTGACCACCGCAGCCCTTCTTCAACCGGCATGGCGCGACGGCGCCGCGCCCCTCCGCCGCGGTCCGTGCTCCGGCCGCGACCTCTTTTGGATTTCACAACGCGGCGCGACGATGCCACGCTCCTTCACCGAGGTTCCCTCATTTCCACGCGGTGCGACGACACCGTGCCATCTCCATTCCAATCCACAACAAAGGAAAACAGTAAAAAGGGAGACGGGTCAGCCGTGTTTGTGCGGTGTGGCCTCCTCCCGTTAATCGATAGCAAGCGGCTAAAAGATTAACGATGAACACCCAAATATTCACGAACATAAAATCAAACCCTACCTCGAATAAGGCGTTCGTCGGTGTCGCAGTAGACGTCATAGAGGTAGAAGGGCGTCGTTCCATCATTGTCGGGAAGGATGAAGCCGAGGGTGGCATCTGTGTTCTTCGTGTTCTTCGTTGGAGAGGATATGATTTCCCCAAGTGTTGGGCGTCACAATACTTTACCAGCGCTTCATCTCTTGGTGATGTCGTCCCAAAACCTTCACCCAATCTCCCAATATATATGAGTGGGGGAGAGGTATGTAACCATCGTGTAATATATGATGGTTCATTTATTTGGAACCTTCCTAAATTTCAACGATGTAGTTACTTAATTTAAAATGGGGGTTGGGCGAATTAAATTGCGTTGGCACAATTTAAGAGGTGCGTTGACAGTACTTAAGAGTGGAGGATGCCAATAAATTTCCCCCACATAGCTTGCGTCAAATCATATGACACGAATCAATTTTATGTTGAAACATAAAATTAATTGACAGAAATTAATTTCACATCGAAATATAAAATTAAATCACAGCAATTAATCTTATGTCGGCCCATAAAATTAACTGACAACAATTAATTTTATGTCAACACATTAAATTAATTAAGAGAAATTAATTTTACGTCGACATATAAAATTAATTGATGGGGGGGGGTTTGAGAGGTTTCCTCTCCCTCCCAATTAAATTGGAGGTTAGGGTGTGGCGGTCCACCACCAACAATCAAGTGGAGCTTCTAACCACTTTATCCACACTGCATGTGTTTTACAAAATAAAATAAATTATTCCCTTATTTTATTTTATTAACCCACGTAAAACCCCCAAAACTAACTATCATACCCGATCATTTGCTGTTGAGGTGAAAGTCTTTTTAAGAGAATATCGGCATTGCGAGTTTAATGGTACCCTTGGAATTCAATTCCGAGCACCGATTCAAAAGTTATAAAACGCCGCTCGTACATTTACTGAACGTAATCAAAAATAAGTTCGGAAAATTAGTATCAGTCTCCCACAACCCAGTGCGGTCAAGGTTATGATCTTCCTAGGAGAATCACGCTCCAACGAACTCAACGGTACTCTCGGATTTTCAATTCGAGTTACCATTTAGATGTTATTAATTTTACAATAAAATAATTGTCACTTAATTATTTTATTTACGGCCAAAAACTAACTTTATCAGGTGGCTTGCACCGGCCAAAGTTAGTATTTGCTTAAAGGAAGTATACCCTTATGAGTTCAATGGCGGTCTCGGATTTCTAAACCGAGTTACCTTTTGTGAGTTATAATCATTTGAAAAATAAAATAACTCTATTTAATTATTTTATTTACGGTTATGCCATTTTCGGGTTTTCTCACAGGAGGCCTGCGCCGACTAAACTTAAGTCACGCCTAGGGTGAACCGTCCATCCTGAGCACAACGGTGTCCTGGGATTTCTGATCTGAGTAAATTTTTAATAGTTATTCCACTTTTTCAGGAAAACTGCTTACACGCATTAATTTAAGCATAAAAAACATCAGAAAATTCTTTCGGTCACACCGGACCTCAGAATCAGGTGCCGTCAGAAACTGCGTACTCTTAAAATTCCCATGAATTTATGAAAAAAAAATTTCCTTGGAATTTTTGGGTCTTTATAGGATTAGTGTATAGAATCATAAAAAGCATAGGATATATTATATATCACAACCACACAATGAGCATTACCTAGTCTTAGACACAACTACAGCTAACATCTCTCAGAATCCACGTTGTTAATTCTAATACTAGGTATCCTATAAGAAAACGACCATTTAAAGAGCTTTAATAGATTAATTCATTCCATTTTTATCAGTTCTACTGTATGTTAATTAATTATATAAAAATTTATTAACCATGAACAATTCCATATTAAATTTCATTAGCATCACACCCAAAGTCAATTGCTCCTTCAAAAATTACAACCTCATCATTATGTTCCAACATCTCCATCCCCATTAATTAACAAAATTTAATCAAATATTCATTATAGAATTACTTTCCCATATTCCCAGGAATTCTAGAGAAGAATCATATTCTACTAACACAAGGGCGATCAACACGGTTAGTTGATGTACTACCCATCGATTCTTTTCATCCTATAGCAAGAGAGTAGACCCATCCTCCCTGGAGAAGCTAAACACGGAAAGAATGTGGCATACCCCACACATCGTCACCTCTTTTAGAAGAAGGGTCTGCAAGACCAGCTGCCTTGAGCACTGGGGAAAAGTAAAGCAGATAAACAACCAAAGAACCAACAAGCATCTGACAATCACAATCATCCTACTCCATCATCCCTGGTGTCCTCCCCAAAACCCACAAGCATAAACCGATGCATCTCGCCACTCTAGGCATCATCTTCTGCCACAACCACAAGGCCTCCATGCCTCCACATATCACTGTATCCATCCAGGATCACATCAAAACACAAGTAGAAGGAAAACAAACACCACATTAAATTGGGCTCTTTTCCCGTTAACAATCAAGAGGGTATCTCAGAACCCTTTAAAGAATTATCAAACAATCCATTGTTTAATCCATCATGAATTAACAGATTTATTATCCATAGTTTCCAAATTCAGAAACCTAATCAGTAACCTATCCCAAATAATTAAACATGCTTACTGCACAAATATGATTAACATCGAATTAAAAATAGAACCAGATTCATTTTCATACCTTTTTATGTTTAGAAAAACAATTATCAATTAATCTCAATTTATGTTCTGTACCGATTTTCATCAAGAACGAAGAACTAATCAAAGAAATCATAGATATCACAATATATAGCATAACATGCAGCATTAACATATGATCAATATCAATTAATTTATCCAGTTAAAATATCTATTATCTCAATTCCATTTTCATCTAGTGGGATTAAACAAGCTAGTAATACAGTAGGACGTAAAAGAAAAGAGAAGCAAAGAATCCCCTACCTTGATGAGTTCTTAACATTATTTATCCACACAATGGGTCTTGATCCTCCTCTCGTGACAACTACATCCACCTGAGGATTCCACGGTATGACAACACCAACAAAACCCCAAGGAAAACCCCATTAGATGAATGGATATTAAAATCTCCAATATGGAAGGGAGAAAAAAGATAATATGATCTCAAAGGAATGACGATAAAACATACCTTATATCAAAGATTGATCGATACAGATTGGTTTCATCAAAACAGAGCGGAACCAATCCGAGGAGTACATTTTTATTGTGAAACTCCTACTAGAAGGATTGAAAGGTTCTAGGGTCTCATGGTTTTGAACAATGAAGAAGAACAAGGGAGGATGATATCTTGTCCCTATTGAAGATTTAATGGGGCGATAGTTTAAGATACGTGTAATTACCCATTTAAAGCGGATCACATTACCCCACACAGTTTGACCAAGAAAAACTATTCTGAGCCATATGAATAATGAATATAGGATTTATGGTCATTGAATCATCCCTCTTAATTTCAGTGTTGCAACATCACAGACGGTTCCCCATTCCGACACAGTGTGATAGAGATATGCTAGATATAAGATCCCGTAATAATAATAATAATAATAATACTGGTTGTTCCATGTAGCTGAGCTATGAACCATAATTTAACATCCCACATTAGACATGAATCGATTGTATTAATGACAGGATCACATTTCCACTGACGATAAGTCAATCAGACATCGCACGCAGGAGTTAAGGTGGGTTGAAGATTTAATAATAAAATTAAATCTATTAATTCACGAGCATTTCAAGTACCCAATCCGAAAACCCGAAAAACACATCCATTATATAAATCATAATTTCCGTCTCAAAGTCCGTGACGCACTGCCGCATATGGTTCGTAAAACCAAGGTCTCATATAGAAGTTATGGACTAAACACAATATTCCCAAAGAAATTAGTAATTAATTTATTATATTATTTAATTTAATTCAATTATTTAAATTCCCACATTCAAAATCTAATCACAAAATCTCTCCACTTTGATGTGCATCACCCAATTCTACATTGATTTATTTCCTTTTTTTATTTTATTACTTCCAGATTTAATTCTCACATTCTCTCTCCAATCTAATTTATTCTCTTCCACAATTCCCTCACTCCACCAAAAGTGGCACCTCCCGTTGATTGAATCCTCCTTTAAATTATTTATTTTATTTTCACATTATGGGAATTAATATCATAATGATTAGTAAAAGTGAATAAATGTTTAATCAATCACACACAACTCTATTTCCTCGCCTCCTCCTTCCTTTACTCCCTGTCCATCACGCCCCATATCTTTTCCCACTTCAATGTTATTATTAATAATAATTAATAATAATAACACCCATTATTAATGTTCTAATTTAATTATATTAAATTAGTTTATCATGGTTATTCTCATATTAAATTAAAACTATACCCTTCAATTAATCACACACTAAAAGCTACCATTACCATTATTATTTAATATAATAGTAATAAATCCTCCTTTAATTTCATAAACAGGTCAATGTCATTATCATTAATAATAATTATTATTATTGATTTCAGTCATGTCACCCCATTTCATTATTATTTCATCACCTTTTAATCTCTCTCCATTCTCATTTGAGATTCATGCACAAGGTATCGTAAGTCCGAATAGTGCCTCTCTTTAATTTTTTTTCTCCTTATTATCTTATAATCACTACCTCTCTCCCATCAATTAAATCATTCTCCCATGATACACAAGTGGCCTCTTAGGAAAAAAAATTTTCACAATGTAATGGACTAGAGAGGTCCGTATAATTACATCAAATACCTCTCAAAACATTCTCATCTTCGAGAATTTAAGACCATCCTAAAGTGACAAAAAAAGAAATGGGGTCCGAACAACCACCCATCGAGTTACCTCTCAAAAGTGAGAAAGCCAGAAAAGCAACATAATAAATTCATAAATACAACATGAATGGTCTAACCACAAAGGGAACATAATTACATGAAAAGTGTTTAACATCAAACAACTATGGGTACTGATCATGTATCTGTGAATCATGTTCCCAGGTACTCTCATACATGCCATTGTGTCTCCACAAGACACAAACTAAAGGGATAGAACGACCACTCATCACATTCTCCTTGTGCTCTTGGATCTCCACAGGTCGCTCCTCAAAGGTTGCATCATCATCAACATAGATCTATCCCCAATAAATAATGCAAGAGTCATCATAAAGATAACGACGAAGCTGTGATACAAGGAAAACATCATGTATATGACTCATTTGTGGGGGAAGTGATACATGATACACCATAGCTCCAACACGAGGTAACACCTCGAAAGAACCAAAAAACTGGGGAGAAATCTTACTTCCACGACCAAACCTTCACTTCCCACGATGGGGAGTCACCTTTAGAAACACATGATCCCCAACATTGAACTCTATGGTCCTCATTCTTTGATCAGCATATGATTTATGACGATCTTGTTCTATATTAATCCACTCAAAAATCACCCGAACCATCTCTGTTATATTCAGCAGTAGTTCTGGTCTGAGAATTGCTAACTCCCCGACCCCAGTCCAGCACAATGGAGAACAGAAAGGCCATCCATACATGGCTTCAAACGGTTCCATACCAATGATGGAGTGAAAACAATTATTGTAAGAGAACTCCACCAAGGGTAAGTGCCTCATCCATGAACCTTCAACATCAAGGACAAAAGAGTGTAACATGTATTCAAGAGTCTTGATGGTTTACTCTGTCTGGCCATCCGTTTGAGGGTGAAAAGCAGTGCTAAGGCATAGTTGAGAAAAAAGAATGTTGGTGACCTCTACACACTCTGGAGGTAAAATGAGGATCTCGATCCGAAATGATCATCCCAGGGACTCCATGAAGTCTAACCACCTCATCTAGATACTACCTCGACAAAAAATCCACTGATCTTGACTCATTGATTGCTATAAAATGGGCCGATTTTGCTAAACGATCCCCGACAACCCAAATAGCGTTATGTCCTCCCGGAGCATGAGGTAAACCTGTAACAAGGTCTATTGAGATGTCCTACCACTTCCACTAAGGAATATCTAATGGCTGGATAAGACCACCAAAAACATGGTGTTCGGAGTTCACCTTCTGGAAGACTAACATGGAGACAAAAACACTATAACCACACACTTCAGCCCAGGCCACCAAAACTAACTCCTCAAGGATCGGTACATCTTTGTCACGCGAGGATGTAATACTAAGGGCGAACTATGGAACGCTCTGAGAACCTTCTCACGCATCGTCATGGGAACAAAAAGCCTTATATGATACAACACTTGGTGTTGTTTTTCCTCCAACCAACCATCAGGGGTCTCACCACAAATGACTCGGTCTCTACAGACCTCCACCTCAAGATCCCCCAACTAGGACTCTTCCACCTTCTGCACCAGAGATGACTATACCGTCATCTGAAAAAGACAACCTCTAACTGCAACTTCTCTCATATAAAGATGTAATGCTGATAGTTCTTCCATTACTCCTTACGAATCACCAGATTTACGCACTACATCCCTACATGACTTCAGGCTCAATGCATCATCTAGAACATTCCCATTTTCAAGGATTATATGATATTTCGTAGTCGTATTCCTGTAAGAACACCACCAACTGACACTGTCGTAAGTTCAAGTTGTGCTGGGAGAAAACATACCTCATACTCTTATGATCAATGAAAATAACCAAGCACTCACCAATGAGGTAATTTCTCCACAACTTTAGAGAAAACACCATGGATGGAAACTCAAGATCATGGGTGTCATATTTGTGTTCATGGGGACACAACTGCTGAGACCGATAAGAAACAGTTGTCCTCTACTGCATTAGAACACAACCTAACCCCAGATGTGAAGCATTGCAGAAAATATCAAACTGGACTCCCTCATCTAGAATACAAAGGACTGGAGAACTTAATAACTTCTCTTTTATATAATCGAATTCATCCTAACACTGATCAGTCCATATGAATTCCTAATCAGTCGTTGTCAAAGTTGTCATTGGAGTCGCAATGCATGAGAAATTGGCTATAAACCTTTTGTGGTAGCATGCGAGACCAAGGAAACTTCGCACCTCTGACACTGTCTTTGGTACTGCCCAAGACACAACTGCTTCTATCTTCGATGGATCCACAGATACTCCCTGTTGGGACAAAACATGCCCCAAGAAATGGACTTCTCGAGCCCAAAACTCACACTTCGACAACTTATCGAATAGCTGATGTCAATGAAGAACTCCCAAAATGGCTCATAGATGCTCTGCATGCTCATATTTAGATGTGGAGTACACAATGATGTCGTTGATGAAAACTACGACGAACATGTCCCAGAACTCATGGAACATAGCATTCAACAATCCCATGAATACAATTGGAGCATTCAACACGCCAAATGTCATTACAACGAACTCATAATCCCCATGATGACAATGGAATGAAGTCTTCAGGATATCATCATCCTTCACATGCATCTGATGATATCCTTACCGCAAGTCGATCTTTTAGAACCAACTTCCACCCTTCAGTTAGTCGAATAAATCATTAATTCATGGAAGAGGATAGCTATTCTTTATTGTCGCTTTGTTTAAGTGATGATAGTGGACACACAACCGCAAACTACCATTGTCCTTCTTCACGAACAAAACAGGTGCACCCAATGGTGACACACTTGGTGAAACAAAACAGCACTGCAACATACCATCAAGCTGTATACGTAGATCTCGTAACTAAGTAGGGTCCATTCTATATGAAGACATAGAGATAGGAGACACTCCTAGAAGTAGCTCAATCCCAAACCTGATCTCTTGTAGAGGGGTTTATGGTACAACCTCTTCTAGAAAGACATCAGGGTACTCTTATGCTACCCTAGGAAATTTCAACTACTGATCCTCTAAAGAACTCAGAATCATCTCAGCCATCATGGTTGATAAGGATGGAACCTGGCTATAACCCATCTGAGAATCTCACTCACCAACAAACACCACTTTCTCTCCATCCACACCAATGAGGAAACCTTTTTCCTTAATAAATCCTCGATATCCTGCATCGAATACAAAAAATCCATGCTGAGGATGACATCATATGGTTGTATTTGTAAACATAAGAAATATCCCCATGAGCGGTGTTTCCCCAACACTAGCTCACAGTATCTACATACATCAAACAATTCAGCTCGACCTCCAACTAGCGTAGTCAACGCCAAGGGCACTGGAAGCCTCTCTACCTCAAATCCCAAAGCATGGATAATGGTAGGTGATATGAAGGAGAGTGTCTCTCCTAAACCTGGAATATGGAAGACTCAATATTAATTATTTTATTTTTTTCTTTTATTCATTTTTGGTTAACCTATCCCAAGTTCTACCCATTCAAACATAGGCACACAGAAGAATGATGCATGATCATTTACTAGGTCTCTACCCTGCAACTAGTATCTCCCTGTTTAGTAGCCATTGTAAACATAATGGTCTGTACATTAGATCATTGGGGCCCTAAACGCCTATGTCTCAGCTAGTCTCTAGTGTTTACCTCACTTTTTAAACATGAATGAAATTGTTTCCCTACCAACCCATGCAACCTAACCTGTGTCTAACTCCAAACTCCATCCTATCCCTCAAGCAGACCTCTGATACCACTCTATCACAACCCACTACCCACAATGTGTACCCCTCATGGGCCAAAAATGCAAGAAGGGAGATAATGACCCCTGATTCCTTCCACTAGTAGGCCCTGGGATGGAGACTAGCACTAAGGGTATAGTAACACACAAAATGGGATGAATTACCCTCTAAGAGAACACATGCAGATGAGAGAGATAAGATAGAAACAAATAAACTCCATCTCAGACTTCAATATAAACTAAAACCCAAGTACACATATGAAATGTCATGTAGAATTACTACAACTAAAAGGGAAAAAACTGGAAGTAACCAAAAGAATGTTAAAAAAAAGGAACCTCAAGCCCGAACAACTTCTACAACCCTGACCTAGTGGAAACAGGCTTGATCTCCAACCTGATCCAAGTGAACTGAAAAAAATAGTTTATATATACATAGGGTGAATATAACTATATTCCCCCAGCCTTAAACATCTCTTAATATTGAATTAAATGGATAATTCACATTTAGGATCTTTTCAGGTTTAGAGTTTTAGAGAATTAGAACCTAACTACTACATCTCAAAAGATTACAAAGTAGACACTTCTACTAAGTTTCCCTAGAATAAAAAAACTCTTAAAAAGAAACATGTCTACTTCCATGTTTTATATATCATGAATTTCCCTTGATCCCATCCTTGACCCTATTCCACATTAAGTCTTGTGAAAAACATTTCAAAAAAAACTTGGGGTGAGCATAAAAAGCTCAGTAAGGGATACACAAAGAATGAAAACTATTAGTTTTTCAAACATCAAGTAAACCATGTATACTTTATCAAAGTAATACCTTCACCTTCATGAAGTAGTAAAAACACTTTACGAAATAAAATATCATTACGTACCTTTTTGTAACCAAAGGATTACCATAAAACCCATATAAAGAACACATAACATATAAAGGTAACCTGGGACATAAACATACTTAAGTGGAATAACCATACGGTCGACTTCCACACATATCACTTAATGGAATAGCCATACAGCCAACTTCCATACATAATTAATGGAATAGCCATACGGCCGACTTCCATACCCAATGCATTGGAGGTTATAATGTAACCACCCGTCCTGGTATTCACGGAACCACCCGTCACATGGTTCATCACGTAACCACCCGTCAAATGTCCAAGTACCATTATAAAATCATAAAACAAATATAATGGAAAGAAAACATTTCCACAATTTGATCACAATATATCACTTAAATAAATTGACATAACAAATCCATTATAAAAACCATTTTCAATACCAAAATACATAAAAGAGTATATGGTATTTATTTCATTTAAAAAAAACATTACATCTTGTTCAGGAAGCCAAAGACCAAATAATACTCGCGGTGGAGGAAAAGGTCGTTGTCTCCACGTACGTTAAAAGAAACATTCCTTTTTGTCGTTTTGTAAAACTCTTCGTAGAAAAAGATTTCTATTGTGTAAAAGTAAAGGTCAAAGGAGTTTATACACCGTATAAAAGAAAGTTGTGTATAAAACGAAATATGCCTCAATGAAAAGAGATTGAGACGAAGTCCCTTACCAAGAAATTTTTTAAATAAAATAGATATATCATGTGTATTCACTATATGTACACATAATAAAAGTATAAATAGAAGATAGGACATAATAATATCATGACATAATTTGAAAATAGGAGATTAACCCAAAGAATAGAAATTGGGTTAAGAAGTTCCCATACCTCGGGTCCGACTTGACTCGATCGTTCTTTAACGTCCTGAATAATAAACTTGAGTTAATTTATACTTGATTAAGAACCTTTTTCAAGTTAATTATTACTTTTATATCACTTATTATCATGTTATAAACATTATTTAATCATTTAAGTTAATAATGTTTGTTTTGTCGATATTTGGTTCTTAAGTCGAAAGTGGACTTCTTACAATTACATGTTGTTCGTGTGGTCAAAGGTTTTTTATATCCAGAATGAAATTCCTGATTTGGATAGAATTTATATCATATATATCCAGAATATACATGTATTTATAATATTACATAATCATTTCGAGGTAAGAAATGAAATGCCTCGTTCATGGAGACGGTAAGCCGTACGTACGCATGAACACTACTTTTATTTCTTTATCATATTAATGGAATTAAAACTAAATGAGAGGTATGTATATTTTAATTCCAGAATTATATTCATCATTTAGATGTATAATTCATCATATATATCCATTATATACATGTACTTTTAATAGTACATTACATTTGGGGATAAAAAATGAAATGCACCGTTCATGGAGATGGTAAGTCGTACATACGCATGAACGCCACTTTCATTTATATCTCATACTTTAATAGAAAGAAATAATAATTATATAGAGGTATATTATAATTCCAGTATAAAATCATATATAATAACTTTAAATCCATCCTTTATACATCCCACATATGGCATTAACGAATCAAATCACTTTGAGGGGGCGGTAGTCCGCACTTCCTTAAATGAAGATATCACGTTTACCCAAAATGGAAACCATAAAGGTATTCCCAAAATGAAAAATACAGAAGCTTAAGGAAAACAGAAAAATATTATATATCATATATAAATATATTTTCATCTTAATGGCCACCTTTTAAGGTGTTAAAAGAAAGTTTAACAAACATCGTTTCTGGAGGCAGAAATTCACCATCCACAGATACAGTATGTTCTTTAACCATTAGATGTAGGTGTCTGTAAGTGTAGCTCGAATCCTTCTTATAAAAACATCCTAGTATATTTATATTTCTGGAGTTGTTACAAAATAAAAGAATAAAAAGAGTTTATGGGGATGGAGAAGCAAAATAAAACAAAAGGGCTCAAAAGAATACATTACCTTAAAATCGGGTAACTCCCTTTGGTTTGAGCTCAAAGGCTTCCTTGAGAATCCTTCTGCCCAAAGTGAGGTTTCAAGGAGTAAGATATGTAAGTGGAGAGAAAAAATGGGTGGAGGTTGTCCGAGCCAATGGCTTTGGGAGAGTGGGTATGGTGGTAGAGGTGGGGGCCGTTTATAAGAGGAGAGGAGGGGCACTCTTGGAAAGTAAGGAAATGTTACTTTATTTTAGAATAGTATTCGGATTTAAGAGGTACCACATTGATATAATTCAATCATAAGGTGATAAGGGTTCTAAATCCACCCATCCAATAGGTTTTGGACATGTGTAGGTCATATATGTTACATTATCATTTCATTTTATTTAAATCCTTTATTAATGAGGTAATCGCTGCATCATCATTCTGTCATAAATAATTTAATTTATTTAATGTCTAAAAATTCTAAAAAAACTATCATGATGTAGGAAATAGTTTTATCTTTCTAATGAATATTTATAGTCAAAAATATGACTAGTATAACCCCATGTAAAAATTATTTTATTAAAACAACTGATGTTTGTGTCATTTTTATTTTAACATTAAATAAAAAGGTATTAATGTCATTTTCCATCTAAATTGGCTCCATGGGGTCCCCAAGTTGACCCATGGATTGTGTTGGTCGCCGATGACACATCCAATGAGGTTAGGACATGTGTCATGTTCATTTCATATTATTACAACACTATTTTTACCTTAAATTACACTAATTACCACTAATCGCGATTAAAACTTAATAAGTTACTATTCACCAAAAAATTATTTAAATCTCATTGAACCACATTTTACTTCTTAATGACAACCATGTATTTTGGATTTTCGAAATTCAAAACACAGAAGTGGTAAAATTTCATTTAAGCGAAAAATCAGTTTTTATAAGTACCACTTAGTAGTATCACTATTCATCAAAAATTGAAGTTTTTCAGAAAAATACCAAAAAATCACCCTAAGATATATTTGATATTCTGAATTAAAAAATTAATTCTATTTTAAAAAATTCAAAACATATAAGTCACATTATTTAATTTAATAATTAATTTCCTTTGTCATGACAAATAGCGTGTTTTTATGAAACAGTAAGTATCCAAAGATTGACACTAGTTTAAGTCCGATATCAAAGTGAAATTAATTCCAATGACCACTATTGGAATAAATGGTAAAAATATATTCTAATTTCACTTTAAAACCAATTCAAGAGATAATCTAATCATATAAATAAATTAGATTAAAACGAAGTTTTGAATTAAAATACAACATTTTACACTATTCATTAAAAAATGAACTTTATTGGAAAAATACCAAAAATTCACACAAAGTAAATTTTGATGTCCCGATTCTAAATAAGAGTTATATTTGGTCTAATATAATTTATAATATTGATCAAAACTATATTTAATGATGGTTTTCCGTCAAAAGGTGATAAGTGAACTTTTAGTGAAAACTAGGACATATACGCCTAAAATTGAATTCTTTCCGTATTTTAAGCCTTTATCTTTTATGGATAAATGTAAAAACATTTAAAAAACATATATAATCATATTTTAGTTATTTCTATCCATTCCTTCCAATACAACGGCTATTTTTAACTACCATTTAAAATAATATTATTTTATTACTAGTGTGCAATGAAAGATTTCAATGAAACTCTTTGTTGTGTATCAAGTACGCTATAGAACATAACAACCATTTTAATGTAAAATTAATATTTAATTCGTAAATATTAATAAATATCAAAATTATTTATTCTTTATTTACCTGGGATGTTACATCCTTCCCCCCTTTTGGGAATTGCGTCCTCACAATTTTATTCACTTATCAAAATAAGTGGGGGTATTTATCCCTCATAGCATTTTCAGATTCCCACGTTGCCTCTTCAACCATATGGTTTTTCCACAAAACCTTTACCTGGCGGATTACCTTATTTCACAACACTTTCTCTCTTCGGTCAATAATTTGGACTGGTTTTTTTTCATAAGAGAGATTCTCTTGCAACTGAACTACCTCTAGGATCAAAACATGAGATGAATCTAGCATATACTAACTCAACATAGAAACATGAAAAACATTGCGTACCTGAGATAAACTCGGAGGTAAAGCCAATTGGTAAGCAACTGATCCAACTCTCTCCAGAATTTCATATGGCCCAATGAACCTTGGACTCAGCTTTCCTTTCTTACCAAATCGAATCACACTTTTCCATGGAGAAACCTTGAGAAAAACATGATCACCTACCTCGAAAGATAGATCCTTCCTCCAGTTATCCGCATAACTCTTCTGCCTGCTTTGAGCTGTTCTCATGTGTTTCTGAATCAACTAAAATTTTTCTACCATATCTTCTACCAATTCTGGTCCCATCAGCTTCCTTTCACCCACCTCATCCCAAAATTCTGGAGTTCGACACCACTTCCCATATAATGCCTCAAATGGTGCCATCTGTATACTGGAATGAAAACTGTTATTATAAGAAAACTCAACCAAAGAAATATGTTGGTCCCAAGTTCCCTGATAATCCATCGAACAAGCTCGTAGCATATCCTCCAAGGTCTGAATTGTTCGTTCTGACTGCCCATATGATTGTGGATGAAAAGCTGTACTAAAATTTAATTATGTACCCAACGACTTCTGAAAGCCTTTCCAAAAGTTAGAAGTAAACCTGGGATCATGATCAAACACAATAGAGATAGGAACTCCATGTAACCTGACTATCTCTTTAAGATACAAACGGGAAAGTTGATCTAGGGAAAAAGTATCTCGTATAGAAATGAAATGAGTAGATTTAGTCAAGAGATCAATAATAACTCATATTGCATTATTACCTCTAGATGTATTCGGTAATCCCACAACAAAATCCATGGATATATTTTCCCATTTCCACTCTGGAACTGGTAAAGGCTGAAGCATCCCTTTCGGTAACTGTCGCTCTGCTTTAACCTGCGGACAAGTCAAACACTTCATAGTAAAATAAGCAATATACCTTTTCATTACATCCCACCAGTAATACTCCCGCAGATCTCTGTACATCTTAGTACTTCCAGGATGAACAAAAAACGGGGAACTATGAGCCTCACATAACAACTCATTCTTCAACTGTGAATCAAAAGGCACACATAATCTCTTCCCAAACCTCAAAACACAATCATTTTCAATGTTGAATTTAGGCAACTTACCCTTCTGAACCAGGTCTACCTTTTTCTACAACTCACTGTCTTGCTTCTGTGCTTGCTTGATTCTGTCTGATAGGGAAGATGTCACTGATATCTAAAACAAAACAGAAGGACTTCCTACACAAACAACATCCATGCCAAAGTTCATCAAATCAAAAACCAAAGGATCTCCTTCCAAACGCAACATTGTTAATGAAGCATTGCTTTTTTGACTCAAAGCATCAACCAATTTATTTGCTTTTCCGGGATGGTAATGAATTGTACAATCATAATCCTTGATTAATTCCAGCCATCTCCTCTGTCTCATGTTCAATTCATTCTGAGTTAATATATACTTTAATCTTTTTTGATCAGTATATATTTTACACTTTACTCCACACAAATAATGCCTCCAAATTTTTAAATCAAAAACAATAGAAACTAATTCCAAATCATGTGTAGGGTAATTTACCTCATGAGTTTTCATTTTATGTGAAGTATAAGCAATTACCTGATCATTCTGTATAAGGACACAACCAAGTCCCTTCAATGAAGAATCACTGTATATAACAAAATCACCATTCCTAGAAGGAAGTTCCAAAACTGGAGCATTCACCAATCTTCTTTTCAACTCCTGAAAACAATCATCACATTCTTTTATCCAGATAAACTTAACACCCTTCTGAGTTAGCATAGTCATTGGACTAGATAACCGTGGAAAATTTTCAACAAACCTTCGGTAGTAACCTGCCAAACCAAGAAAACTACAGATCTCGGTTACATTTGTGGGTCTTGGCCATTGTTCAACAACTTTTGTTTTATCAGGATCAACAGTTATGCCATCTTTTGAAACCATGTGACCCAGGAAAGAAATTTGTTTTAACCAAAACTCACACTTGCTGAATTTCCCATACAATTTCTTTTCTTTCAAGGTTGAAAAAATAACCCTTAAATGACTTTCATGCTCCTCTTTAATTTTAGAAAACACCAAAATATCGTCAGTAAACAGAACCATGATTTATCACCAGAGTCAACTGATCCATCACTGCAGTAAACTGCTCAATTCTGATTCTGACCATCTCAGTATGCTGATTTGGAAGGTCATTTCCCTCTGTATGGCTTCCCAGAAAAGCTATTCTATTTCCTTTATGAAAAACCATTCTTAACATAGAAATATCTTAGGTGAAGCAACATGGTAATATTTAAATGCTATATCATTTCAATCATACCATAAATTAACTTATAATTTTACACTTTTCTAACTCCTAATGTTGTCTAAACCGACCTCTAATACCGACTATAAGGCCCCAGCCTTAAACATCTCTTAATATTAAATTAAATGGATAATTCACATTGAGGATCTTTTCAGGTTTAGGGTTTTAGAGAATTAGAACATAACTACTACATCTCAAAAGATTACAAAGTAGAAACTTCTACTAAGTTTCCATATAATAAAAAAACTCTTAAAAAGAAACATGTCTAGTTTCAAGTTTTATATAGCATGATTTTCCCTTGATCCCATACTTGACCCTATTCCACATTATGTTCTGTGAAAAACATTTCAAAAAAAACTTGGGGTGAGCATAAAAAGCTCAGTAAGGGATACATAAAGAATGAAAACTGTTAGTTTTTCAAACATCAAGTAAACCATGTATACTTTATCAAAGTAATACCTTCACCTTCATGAATTAGTAAAAACTCTTTATGAAAAAACATATCATTACTTAACTTTTTCTAATGAAAGGTTTACCATAAAACCCATATAAAGAACACATAACATATAAAGGTAACCTGGGACATAAACATACTTAAGTGGAATAACCATACGGTCTACTTCCACAAATATCACTTAATGGAATAGCCATACGGCCGACTTACATACCCAATGCATTGGAGGTTATAACGTAACCACCCGTCTTGGTATTCACGGCACCACCCGTCATATAGTTAATCACGTAACCACCCGTCAAATGTCTAAGTACCATTATAAAATCATAAAACAAATATAATGGAAAGAAAAAATTTCCACAATTTGATCAAAATATATCACTTAAATAAATTTACATAACAAATCCATTATAAAAACCATTTTCAATACCAAAATACATAAAAGAGTATATGTATTTATTTCATTTAAAAAAAATATTACGGTTGGTTTAGGAAGCCAAGGGCCAAATAATACTCGCGGCGGCGGAAAAGGCCGTTGTCACCGCGTACGTTAAAAGAAACATTCCTTTTTGTCATTTTGTAAAACGCTTAATAGAAAAATATTCCTTTTGTATAAAAGTAAAAGTCAAAGGAGTTTATACACCGTATAAAAGAAAGTTGTGTATAAAACGAAATATGCCTCAATGAAAGAAGATTGAGATGAAGTCCCTTACCAAGAACATTTTTAAATAAAATAGATCTATCATGTGTATTCACTATATGTACACATAAAGAATGTATAAATACAAGATAGGACATAATAATATCATCAAATAATTTGAAAATAAGAGATTAACCCAAAGAATAGAAATTAGGTTAAGAAGTTCCCTTACCACGGGTCTGACTTGACTCGATCGTTCTTTAACGTCCTGAATAATAAACTTGAGTTAATTTCTACGTGATTAAGAACCTTTTTCAAGTTCATTATTACTTTTATATCACTTATTATCATGTTATAAACATTATTTAATCATTTAAGTTAATAATGTTTGTTTTTTCGATATTTGGTTCTTAAGTCGAAAGTGGACTTCTTACAATTACATGTTGTTCGTGTGGTCAACGGTTCTTTATATCCAGAATGACATTCCTTATTTGGATAGAATATATATCATATATATCCAGCATATACATGTTTTTATAATATTACATAATCATTTAGAGGTACGAAATGAAATTCACCATTCATGGAGACAGTAAGCCGTACGTACGCATGAACGCTACTTTCATTTCTTTGTCATATTAATTGAATTAAAACTAAATGAGATGTATGTATATTTTAATTCCAGAATTATATTAATCATTTAGAAGTATCATTCATTATATATATCCATTATATACATGTACTTTTAATTGTACATTACATTTGGGGATATGAAATGAAATGCACCGTTCATGGAGACGGTAAGCCGTACGTACGCATGAACGCTACTTTCATTTCTATCTAATACTTTAACAGAAAGAAATAATAATTATATAGAGGAATATTATAATTCCAGTATAACATCATATATAATAACTTTAAATCCATTCTTTATACGTCCCACATATGGCATTAACGAATCTAAACACTTTGAGGGGGCGGTAGTCCGCACTTCCTTAAATAAAGATATCGCGTTTACCCAAAATGGAAACCATAAAGGTATGACCAAAATGAAAAATACAGAATATTAAGGAAAACATAAACATATTATATATCATATATAAATATAGTTTCATCTTAATGTCCACCTTTTAAGGTGTTAAAATAATGTTGAACAATCATTGTTTCGGGAGGCAGAAATTCACCATCCACAGAAACAGTATGTTCTTTAACCATTAGATGTAGGTATGTGTAAGTTTTGATCGAATAATTCTTATAAAAACATCCTAGTATATTGAGGATACTGGAGTTGTTACAAAATAATAAAATAAAAAGAGTTTAGGGGTTGGAGAAGAAAAATAAAACAAAAGGACTCAAAAGAAGACATTACCTTAAAATCGGGTAACTCCCTTTGGTTTGAGCTCAAAGGCTTCCTTGGGAAGACTTATGCCCAAAGTGAGGTTTCAAAGAGTAAGAGAGGGAAGTGGAGAGACAAAATGGGCAGAGGATGGCCGAGACAAAGGCTTTGGGAGTGTGTGTAAGGTGGTAGAGGTGGGGGCCTTTTATAAGAGGAGAGGAGGGGTACTCTTGGAAAGTATTGAAATGTTACTTTATTTTAGAATGGTATTCGGATTTAAGAGGTCACACATTGATATAATTAGAGAATAAGGTGATAAGGGTATGAAATCCACCCATACAATAGGTTTTGGACATGTGTAGGTCATAGAATTTTCATTATCATTTCATTTTATTTAAATCCTTTATTAATGAGGTAATCGCTGCATAATCATGATGTCATAACTAATTTTATTTATTTAATGTCTAAAAATTATAAAAAAAATGTAATGATATAGGAAATAGTTTTAGATTTCTAATTAATATTTATAGTCAAAACTCTGACTAGTATAACCCCATGTAAAAATTATTTTAGTAAAACAACTCATGTTTGTGTCAATTTTATTTTAACATTAAATAAAAAGGTATTAATGTAATTTTCCATATAAAGTGGCTCCATGGGGACCCCAAGTTGACCCATGGATTTTGTTGGTCGGCCATGACACATACAATGAGGTTAGGGCATGTGTCAAGTTCATTTCATATTATTACAACATTATTTTTAACTTAAATTACACTAATTAACTCTAATTGCGATTAAAACATAATAAGTTACTATTCACCAAAAAATTACTTAAATCTCATTGAACCACATTTTAAATCCTAATGAAAACCATGTATGTCGGATTTTTGAAATTCAAAACACAGTAGTGGTAAAATTTCATTTAAAAGAAAAATCAGTTTTTATAAGTACCAATTAGTGGTTTCACTATTCATCAAAAATTGAAGTTTTTCAGAAAAATACCAAAAATTCACCCTAAGATATATTTGATATTCTGAATTCAAAAATGAAGTCTCTTTTACAAAATTCAAAACTTATAAGTCACATTAATTAATTTAATAATTAATTCCCGCTGTCATGACAAATAGCATGTTTTTATGAAACAATAAGTATCAAAAGATTGACACTAGTTTAAGTCCGATTTCAAAGTGAAATTAATTCCAATGACCACTATTGTATTAAATGGTAAAAATATATTCTAATTTCACATTAAAACCAATTCAAAAGATAATATAATCATAAAAATAAATTATATTAAAAATAAGTTTTGAATTAAAATAAAACATTTTACACTATTCATTATAAAATAAACTATTTCGGAAAAATACCAAATATTTACACAAAGTAAATTTTGATGTCCCGATTCTAAAGAAGAGTTATATTTGGTCCAATAGAATTTATAAGATTTTTCAAAAATATATTTAATGACGGTTCTCCATCAAAAGGCGATAAGTGAACCTTCTTGGAAAACTTGGGCATATACGTCTAAAATTGAATTCTTTCTATATTTTAAGCCTTTAGTTTTTATTGGATAAATGTAAAAACATTTAAAAAACACATATAATCATACATTAGTTATTTCTATCCATTCCCGCCAATACAACGGCTATGTTTTAACTACCATTTAAAATAATATTATTTTATTACTAGTGTGTAACGAATGATTTCAATGAAACTCTTTGTTGGGTATCAGGTAAGCTATCGAACAAAGAAACCCTTTTAAAGTAAAATTAATATTTAATTCATAAATATTAATAAATAGTAAATTTTTTTATTCTTTATTTACCTGGGACGTTACAAAAACAATATACTCAGAAGGATCATCCATAAATCCACTTGTTCTAATTTAAAGGAGGCATGCTAAATCACAGTTAAAAACAGGTAAAACTAACTCGTCACTTAAACTGTTATACTAAGTCCCCAACCTCACCATGGATACGCTCACAAAGTAATGAATACAAGAATATATCATATAATAAAGAATATCAAGGTTACCCTGATACTAATTCCCCACTGGTTTGTCGCTTTTCCCCGACGTCACACGTCCTGAGCATCTCTCTCCAAAAAGGCTTGCAAGAAGACACCTGGGAGAAGCACCACAATATCCACCTCATGCAAAAAAACCACCACGTACACACCAAAGTAACCAGGTAGTTTCTGGGAGCCACCATAGCTCACAAAACATGTATCATAGGTCGGGTATTATACCTTATGCCATTACATCCCATACAACTAGTAAAGATCCTCAAGCCATCACATCCTATACAAGTTACACCAATAGTAGTACATCGAAAACAATATCCAGAATATATGTGTGTGAATAACCACAAGACATTACATCCCTCTATACACATATATTGGGAAATCCAACCAATGTTATTTCTTGCAGCAGTACTACCAAGAGAAGACATACGGGCCAAAGGGGTATTAATCCATCCATCCCCCCACTAGAATGTTGGGGGAAAAACCCCCCAGGGATTAGAATCCCTGGGGTGTCAGTTTCCCTCACTAATAGGGTGGAGTAGCATATAGAAACACAAAAAGTATACGATATATTATATATCACAACCACACAATGGTTATTACCTTGTCTTAGACACAACTGCAGATAACGTCTCTCAGACTACGGGCTACTACTTCTAAGACTAGGTATCCTATATGTACAAAACTATTTAAAGAGATTTACTAGATTACTTAATTCCCTTTTTATCAGTTCCACAATACATTAATTAATTCTTTAAACATTAATTAACCATGAACAATTCCACATTAAATTTCATTACAATCACACCCAAAGTCAATTTTTCTTTCAAAAATTACAACATAATCATTATGTTCTAGCATCTCCATACCCATGAGTTAACACCATTTATTCAGATATTCATTATAGAATTACATTCCCATATTACCAAGCATTCTAGAACATAATCCTATACAACTAACACAAGGGGACTCAACATGGTGAGTAGATGTACTACCCGTTGAGTCTTTTCATCCTATAGCAAGAGTGTAGAACCATCCTCCCTGGAGAAGCTAAACATGGAAAGCACGTGGCATACTCCATGTGTCTTCAGCTCTATCAGAAGAAGGGTAAGCAAGAACAACTTCCTTGAGCAGTGGGGAAAAGTAAAGTAGGAAAATAACCAAAGAAACAGAAAGCATCCAACAATCACATTCATCCCCCTCATTCATCCTTGGTGTCCTCCCCGACAGCCACATACATAAACTGATGCATCTCACCACTATAGGCGTCATCTGCTGCCATAACCACAAGGCCTCCATGGCTCCACATATAATAGTAGCCATCCAGGATCACATCACATCACAAGAAGCTGGAAAACAAACAACACATTAATGTGGGCTCTTGGCCCTTTAAAAATCAAGTTGGTAAATCAAAACCTTTTACAGAATTATCAAACAATCTATTCTTTAATTCATCTTGAATTAATAGATTTATTATTCGTAGGTTCCATGTTCGGGAAACCTAGTCATTAAGCTATCAAAAATAATTAAACATGATTACTGCACCAATTTTATTAACATAGAATTACAACTAGAACCAGATTTGTTTACATGCCTCTTTATCATTACCCAATAGTTATCAATTAATCCCAAGTTACGTTCTTTACCGATTTCCAGCAAGAACGATCATCTAATCAATGCAATCATATATATCACACTCTCTAGCAAAACATGAGGTAATAACATACAATCGATATCAATTTATTTATCCGATTAAAATATTTATTATGTCAATTCCATTGTCATCCAGTGGGATTAAAAATGCTAAAAATGTAGTTGCACGTAAATGAAACGAGAAGCAACGAATCCCATACCTCTAAGAGTTCATGACATTTTTTATCCACACAACGGGTCACGATCCTCCTCTCGCAAAAACTGTATCCACCCGAGGATGCCATGGTATGACAACACCAACCAAACCCCATGAAAAAGCTCATTAGAAGCATGGATATTACATGCTGTAATATGGAATGGAGAAATAGGAGAAGATGATCCCAAAGGAATGATGATAAAACATACCTTATATTGAATATTGATCGATACAACTAGGTTGCATCAAAACAGAGCGGAACCGATCTGAGGAGTAAATTTTTATTGTGCAACTCCTATGGGGAGGATTGAAAAGTTATAGAATATCATGGATGAGAACAAATAGGAAGAACAAGGGTGGATGATATCTTGTACCTTATGAAGATTTAATGGGGGGACAATTTTAGATACACTTAATTCCCCATTAAAAGAAGATCTCATTAACCCATGCGGCTTGACCAAGTAAAAACATCTCGATCCATAGGAGTAATTAATATAGGATTTATGGTTTTTTAATCATCTGTCTTAATTTTAAGGTTACAACGTCATAGATGGTTCTTCATTCCAACCCTGTATGATGGAGATATGTTTCATACAAGATCCTGTAATAATAATAATAATATTATTATCAGGTGTTTCATTGACCTGAGCCACAAAACATAATTTAATATCCCACATTAGACTTCAATCAATCATATTAATGATAGGATCACATCGCCATTGATGAGAAGCCAATCAGACATAGCATGTGGGAGTTATGGAGGGTCGAAGATTTAATAATAATATTAAATCTATTAATTCAGGATTGTTTCAGGTACCCGATCCGAAAACCTGAAAAAGACATCTAATATTGGACTCATAATTTCCGTCTGGAAGTCAGGGTCGCACTTCCACTAACGGTTCATAAAACCGAGGTGCACGAAGAAGTTATGGACTAAAAATATTTTTCCCAACATAATTAATAATTAAATTATTATATTATTTAATTTAATTAAATTATTTTAATTTTCACATTCAAAATCCACGCACAAAATCTCTCCAATTCGGTGTGAATCACCCCATTCCACCTTGATTGATTTCCTTTTTTTCTTTTATTACTTCCCCATTTAATTCTCACATTCTCTGTCCAATCTAATTTATTCTCTTCCACAATTCCCTCACTCCCCCAAAAGTGGCGCCTCTCATTGATTGACTCTTATTTTAACTCATTTATTTTATTTTAAGATTATTTTCATTAATATCATAATGATTATTTAAAGTGAATAAATGTTCAATCACCCACACACAACTTTATTTCCATACCTCCTCCTTATTTTACTCCATGTCCATTACGCCCCATCTCTTTTCTCACTTAAATGTTATTATTAATAATAATTAATAATAATAACACCCAAAATTAATGTTCTAATTTAATCCCATTAAATTAGTTTATCATGGATATTATCAAATTAAATTAAAACTTTTCCATTTAATTAATCTCACACTAAAAGCCACCATTACCATTATTATTTAATATAATAGTAATAAATCCTCATTCAATTTCATCAACGGGTCACCATCATTATCATTAATAGTTATTATTGTTATTATTGACGTCAGTCATTTCACCCCTTTAATTTATTATTTCATCACCTTGTAATCTCTCTCCAATCTCATTTGAGATTCACGCACAAGGTATCCGAAGTCCAAATAGTGCCTCTCTTTAAATTTTATTCTCATTATTATCTTATAATTACTCCCTCTCTCCCATCAGTTAAATCCTTCTCCCACGATACTCACGAGGCCTCTTCCTAACCCAAATTTTCACAAAGTAATGGAATAGAGAGGCTCGGGCCATTACATTCATGCTTCAAAATTGTGGTGATATTTAGGGTTTGTATTAGTGTTATGATTTGGAATTAGTGATTCAAGGACACAATGGATTATTGTAAGAGGAAAGAGTTTGTTATTTTAGGAAAGTTGTGTTATTTTTTTGGGAGGTTATAAACACCCATGTTATAGTTGTATTATTAAATAGAGAAGTTGGATTTCATTTAGGGAATTAGTAGGTAAAATTATTTGAATATTTGAATTTCTGTTTCGGTAGAGGGATTGATTCTTGTTTTGGTTATTTCTCATTGAATTTTATGTTTGAATAAGGATTTTTGAGAGTTTTTATTCATCGGTTAAGGTCTTGTGTGAGGATACAAAGTTTTTCATTATTAATGGATGTGTTTAATGGAGTAAAATAATAGTTGGTTTTTTGGAGGAGGTTACCCGAGTTCCAGTGGTTTGAAGGTAGTTTTTCTATAAGTGGAATAATTAATTTTAAATATAATTATATTTAAAGTCATTATTAATAGCCCAGATCCTTATTTAAATCCACTCGTGAATGTTCCTTGTAGATTATTTTCAATATATAATTTTCTTTTCAATTTTGTACATAGATATGGGGTTCTTCAAGGGGATTTATCATATTCAATCAAGATAGAATAAATCCCAGAAACACAACATTTCCTATTTATTCATTCAACTATATTTTCTTCTATCATGGTATGTTATTTTGTGTTGCAGTCTCACAATTATATTGTTAAATATTGTTTAGTACATGCCTTCCACTTATCATTGATGGAGTGTCCTCTTATCTGTTGTTTATTTTTTTTATCTTTGTTGTGGTAGAAGAATATAGAGGTAAAATTTATTATATGTATTTCATAAATTTGGGATGAAATTGGATTATATTTTTTTAAACAAAAATATTGGTGTATATTATATTTGATGGATTTAAGAGTCTTGAGGTTCACTGGTCCGACACACCCAGGTCGAGGGCTAAAAATACAATCATTATATATATGGATTAAGGCCATGTGAGATGAACCAAGTTAAATAAATATTTAATTTAAATGAATTATATATGATATAAATTACATATCTAAATAATGACAGAATACTAAGAACCAAAGTATTAGTAACATTCAAGATAAGCAATATAAGAAATTTAGTTTATGATAATTTTGAACATTTATCCATAATTGATCAAAACTAAACTCCCTTCAAGATATCTAATAATTTATACTCATATTCATAACAAGGGAATGAAATAATCATAAAGGGGTGTGATAGAAATCATAGTAAGGAAAAAACATATCAACTTGTAATATAGGGTTATATAATGATCATATGATAAAATGTGTGTCGGGGGGGATATTATTAAAATGGAAATGGTATAGTAAGAAATATTCAAAAGTAAGAATATGATGACATGTAATATCAAATTAACAACATTTAACATGGATAGGGGATATGGATTCATGAGATATTAAACATGTAGCGACCTGACCTTAGTAATCCTAGAGCCTATGTCCACTACTATTACACTGGGATGATTACAAGGAAATGAAACCTAAAGTATTGATCATTTTAGAACACTTGGTTAACAATATATAAACATGTGTCTTGTATTTCAAATGAATATACTAATTAAAAAATAATTATTTTCATTTGAGGATAACATTAGTCTATATAACATATCCTATCATATAATTCCTAGTAAAAATTTTAGATTCCTCGGAATGGAAATAAAATAAGAGTGAGCTCAAATGATCAGTAGGGGTTTGTAAAGAGGAGTAAAAATTGAATTAATAATATTAAATCAATAATTAATGGTAAATAACTAATAACGTGTGATATTAAAATAAATGGATAAGGAATAATCAATAAGAATGGGTCAATAACTACTAAACATGACATTTAATCAATAAAATTAGAATGAAACACACATATAGTTATGTCAAAGAAAAAATCTCACAAATAATAATAATTACTAAATTATCAATACTGGAAATGCTTAATTATTGGAGGCAGTGTTTCTTAGATACTTTTTACCTTTACCATCGAGAACATTCTAAATACGGTTTAATATATCAGGTCGAAACCCAATTAATTTGGCCAACTGATTCATCTCTTGAGACAAATGATGCATCAAGTAGCTTGATTTAAATAGTCCTCAACTATTGTTTTACCATTCCAAAGCATTCATCATATATCGAATAATCGATATAAATGTATATTAAAACAACATGTCACATACCACATTAAAAAAAATTAAATACCATTAAGAAAATAGGTATATTATAAGATATATCAAATTGTAGTATAAATAAACCACACATAATAAATAAGTGAAGAACAAGTCGTGTATCTCACATAAGTGTAAGTGATATGAGAAAATCCTTAATACTTTATAATAACTAATTTAAAAGGAAGCACATTTTTAATGAAATTAATATTTATTAAAATAAATTTATAATATTTTAATGGAATTTTTAATATGTTTGCGTTTCATGATGAAATAAAATTATGTTCATTAATTATAAGTTAAAAAAAATTCTTTTACTTTTGAAAGAAATGTCATAAAGTGCCTTATTTAAGAAAATGAAAGAAGATTACTTTTATTGAATTTTGTAAAACTAATAAAAAGGGTAAAATGTGTTTAAAAAACATTTTATAAGTGAAAAAAATATTATTGAATTTTTTTACAAAATAGTATCATGGATGATAAATATTCTCTAGTGTATACTTAAACATAGACAATCCTAAATAATGATGAGACTGTGAAATAACCCCTTAATAATTAGTAGAATCGTGTCCCCGAAGAAAGAAATAAAATTTTATGGATATTAAAATAAAATAATATTCAGGATAATACTCATAAAACACATTCATAGGTTTTATATAAACCCCAAAAAATATAGGACTCATTAATATAGTATAATTCTTGCAGAAATAAAAGTGAGACTAGATATCCACTTACATAGTGTTTAATTTTGGGTGTTTGTCTGCTTTGGTTTCTCTCCTTTTCACCTTAACCATTTTTTATGGTTTTGGTGTTTATTGTTTGTTTTTTTCTTGTAATTTTTTCTTTTCTCTTTAATAAGTTTCCATTACCATCATATATTAATTTCTTAAAATATATCATTACCCATTTTTTAACAATCACCCAATATTTTCACTATTTTGGGTATTAATTGTCTAGTTTTTTGAGGATGTTTGGACATATTATTTGTTGTTAAAATTAATTATAAAATTATTTCATAATATATAGAATATAAAAAATTATTTAAATATTAAAATTATTTAGTACATATATTTTTAAAATAATCCATAAAATTTGATGATAGGAAATGAAACACAATGTTCAGGGAGACGGTAGGTCATATAAACACATGAACTATACTTCCATTTATTTTTCAAAATAAAAAGGCTGAAAATTAAATGATATACATGTATATTATAACTCCATTATCAATTTTATCTCATATAGTTTACATATGTTTATTTAAAATAATTCTTAATACATTCTATTTATAGTGTGAACAAATCAAATCATTTTAAGGATACAGTAGTCCATACATCTACAAACAATGTTATCGTATTCCCAAAAATGGTGTACATAAAGGTATGTGTAATATTGAAATTCAAGAATAACTGAGTTACTATAAATACAATATATATAATAAATAAACTATAAATCCATCAATATTCAAACCGAGAAATGTGGTAAATTAAAGAAAGAATGACATCAGTTCGCCAGGCGGTAGTCCGTCTTACACCCGAACGATGATTACCTATACCATTTGATGGATGTGTGAGAAAGTGTAGGTAAAAATCATATAAAAACAACATCTCAGTATATTTATGATAATTAGGTAGTAATATATTCATGGAAGAAGAAAAAATTAATGGTATGAGAATGAAATAAAACTAAAATTTACCATTGATAAATGTCACATCTTCTTCTGGTAACACCTTTTTATTTATATCAAATGACATTGTTGGATGGATTAATTCATAAAGGAAGTATTATATGATGATTTTTGGTAAATTTTTATCTTACATTTTCATGTTTGGGATGAGTTATATTGCTCAAATTGGTTTGATGAAGTTGGGGAGGAGGTTCCCTTGTATAATTGAGGTGAGGAGAACTTTTTGATACCTTCAAAATATTAAATTAAATTTAATTACATTTAATATCCATATAGATCCAACATTATTAATTTCAATGATATGAGGATGTTGGGTAAAACTACCTACATCCAAAAAAATTAGAAAATTGTTCATTATTTAATAATCCTTTCCATTTAGATTAAAGACTTATTTAACCTTTTTAATTATTAAAATGATATTATGTAATTTTCATCATGAGGGTTAATATAATTACTAAAAAATGAAAAATGGCAATAAAATTAGTCTCTGGTGAAATTTTATGACATTTAAAAAACATTGAGATGATTTTTATTTTTTTATTAATTTCATATCTTTTAATAACATATTAGTATTTATTTTAAAATATCATTAATTTCAATTATGAAACTATCCCTCTCATGGCTATTTAAAATTGTTATTTGAACATGATATCCTTGAACCAACTCTTTTATCTAATTAATTTAATGTCAATGTATTCCAAAATTATTTTTGATAACATTAATTACGTGAAATTATAATTTTTTTATAAAAATTTCACTTATTTGATTATTCAATTAACTAAATAATACTGCATCATCATTATGTCTCCTTTCACGGTACTTATTTTATTACTAAAAATTATTTATTAATTATCATTATATATATAAAATTTTTATTTTTCTATATTTTATTTATAGTTGATCATATCCCTTATATATCACCATATTTAATATTTTTCTTTAGTAAAAAACAAATGTATGAAAAAATTGAGTTTTCCATAAATAAAACATGGTAATTTTATTATTGTAAAACTTTTGGCTTCATGAGGTGAATAAATTGTCCCTAGGACAAGTTTAGTTTACAATAACACATCCAATTAAATAAGTAAAACTATTAGTGTTATTTTATAAAAGTATTTTTACCCATAATTACCATATTTTCTGATAACTGTGGTAATAAAAATTACCAATATTTAGTATTCATATTTTTTACAAATATATAAGAGAACTATTTATATTATTTTTATCCAATGATTCCATATATGGAATTAATTTTTGAAATTTAAAAACATTTAATTCATAGTAATGAATTAAAAAATAATCTCTTTGACAGAATGAGAAAATATGGTTTTAATGTGGTAACCATCAAAGAATAGAAATGTTTTAATGTCACAATTCAATGTGAAATTTACTCCAATTACCTATATTGGATCAATTGATAACATATTTTTCTTATTAAATATTTAAATAAATTTAAATAGTATTATAAATATATTAATTATTTTGACGCAAAATCTGTTTTCAATTAAAGTATAATATTTTATTACAATTTATCTATAATGAAACTATTCCTAAAAAACCTAAAATTATACAAAATTAAAATTTCATATTCTAAATCGAAAGAATAATTTTCCTTTGTAACTTATAATTTATTAATGTTTAAAAATTGGATTTTAAAAAGGTTCTCTATGAAACGAAGGTAAAACTACCTTCAAAAAATATAGGTTCTTATGCTTAAAATTGTATTTGTTCTTATATCATGTCTATAGAATACATAGGATGCATGATAAACATTATATTAAATATAATAAATATATATTTCATTAATATATCCCAAAAAATGTGTTTTTTATGGTTATAGAAAACACTGAGGCACATTTAAATAGTTTTAATAAAATAGATATCCTTTATTTTAAAATTATTTTTATATTTATTTAATATTATTTAATAACTAATGAATTTAAAAAATATATTATAATATGATAGTTAGTACTATTCATTACTACCAATTTAATAGCTATGTGATAAATTAAAAATTATATTAATAGTATAACATTGTTCATATAAGCATGGTGTTATGTGCAATGTAGGATATCAAAGAAAATAAAGTTATTTAATAAAAAACATTCTGAAAAATCTGAGGGTGTTACATTCTACACTATTTAAAAAATTTATAACCTCAAAATTTTTAATTGATCGTCAAAAATCAATGGTGGATACTTCAAAATTTCTTTATGGGAAACCCACATTAGAACTAGGATTAGTAAAAGATCCTAAAAATAAGAGGGAACAATAAATGAAATAGTTTCCAAAAAATTAAGCAATCAATTATTGAAAATTTAAGGAAAGGTGAAATCATAAATGTGGATGAAAAATATAACTACATTTTTTGATATAGGGTGATAGAAATCATAGACCTTTGAAAGTAACCAATTATAAAAAAAATAAATTATTAAACTATTAAAAGACCATTGGTTTCTAATAATGAAAATTAATTGGATAATGTTTTTATTCCAGAATATATTCCCTAGAATTGAGGAATTAATTTAAATAAATTTCTAATAACATAAGAAAACATACATACTTGAACATTATTGTTTCATCCTTTAATCAATTTACACCACAAACTCATCTTTTTCTCCAAGCTATGTGTATTTAAGATGAATATATCATGCCTTTAGAATTCTAATCAATTTATATGGATTTTAAAATCCAAAATATTATAAATATGTATTTGACCTATATATATAAATTAACTAAAACCAAAATGGTTTGAATAATATAACATAATTCCCTAAAAATAATATACCTTTATATGGTGGAAAAAACTTTTGTCTCCAAAATTCAATATTAATACTCAACGTTCAATATAGATCTTTAAAAAATAACTATCATTCCAAAAAAATATTACATACTAGTAATGAAACCCAAAAATAAGAATAAATTTATGATATAGTATTCTAAATAAAATTTATCACTCCTAATGTCTTACAAGTAAATTTAATTTCCAGCATCACTTAATCTCAATGAGATTCAAACCATTTCCATAGACTGTCTGAATCAAAATAAGTCCACATTAAAATAATATTTGACTCTAAAATATAGTTCATCATTTATTCCGAATAATATTTTGTTTACCTTATTCTTATAGGAATACCAAAAAAATCAAACGACTTCTGAAATAACATTAATTAGTTAATCATCAATTCTATTTGACAAAATAGTTTCCATAAAATAAAAATAACATTTATCCATTATATATATTTACTAAAATGATCATTCTAACTCAAACTTCATGTAAGATAGACGTAGGTATTTCACCCTTATCACCCATCGGTTTTGGGTTCAAACCATGTGGTCTTGCTAGAAATTACGGGTTTTTACCTGGCTTACGAGTTGTACATTTTCTAAAACCATACAAATATAAATTAAAAAATAAATATAATGGATATCCTTAAATTAAGGTTATTCAATGATTAGAATTTTAACTATGTTTTTCAATACAACCCCTACACATAAACACTTATCTGCTTATTCCAACTTAGGTCCTTCCTTGGTCTTCAACATATCATATAGAAGAGGAGATTAACTCGAATAATTCCTAGGTTCACCAAATTTATGGAAATAAAATTCAAATGGATTATTAGGCTGTGTTTTAGTTACCTTTATCATTCTCTTCATTTTTCATGGGAAATTATTTCCATTCTGTCCTTCTTTCCCACACATAAATCATTTTTCCAATCCATTGAGAAAATTTCATGGGTATCTTATTACACATTTCTAACATGTTGGAAATCATGTATTCTTTTATCTATGGAATCCACCATTGGAACTCATTGAAAACATTATCCTTCTCTTCTTTATTAAATTTAGGAGTTTCTTATGGTATATTTTTTTAATAATATTTCTATAAACCTGGTTAGGAATATTAATTATCTCTTTTACTCATATAGACATCCCCATTGGTAGCTAATTACAACGATCTTTTCCAGCATGTTCAATTATTACATTAATCTTTAAGGTTATAACAATTGACTAAAACTACAAATCATAATGTGAGTAAAAACTATCATAATGAGAATAATGTATAATCCTTTTTAGAATATAATGACACCATATTTAGAATCTAAAATGCATTATGTTTAACGTAGTTTATTAGTTTTCATCATATATTCAAATCCATAATAAATTTTTTTTAAATTTTTTTTAATTATCCTAATAATATCCCATTGGTGTGTCAAACAAGGTGCACATTATAGCTCTTTTTCATTTACCAGGTTACACTCTAGACATGCCCTAACATTCCTTTTTCTAGTTGTTATGCCAACATACATATGTGGTAGAACCACATAAACCAGTAGTATCTATACAAAGATGCATATCTAGATATAGCCACACAATATCATTCAAACATGAAATTTAGGATGTTATTCTATACATATCCATAAATTCTACAATAGGGTTAGTTTCTTTAATTTTTTTTGAATTTAGTTCCTGTGTTTTCTACTAAACATTCTTTGATACCAAATATAGTAACTCAACCCTTGTAAGCTCAGAATAGGTGTCTTCTACCATTAAATACTCATGATTAATAGGAAATGCATCCGTTTGTACCAATCAGTTTAGTATGTTTAGTAAACTAGATACATACATAAGTCTTTTATTAAAAATTAATGCACTAATTACAATATGCCTTTTTTTCAATTTGGGATAATTTTTTTCCATCTAACACATCACTGAATATATTTTCGAGTGTAGTTATTTGATTCATTAGAATATAATGAAAACAATAGTGACTTAAAATTCATAGTAAGAGTATGTAATGTTGAATCAATAGTGAACTAATGAGAATAAATCATCATTGACAAGGTAAATAACTGATAACACAGTCTATTCAAATTACGGGATATGGTATAATCATTATTTAAGGGTAATTAATGGAAACACATATTATTCAATCAATTACATTAAAACAAAATGCATCCATATATATGTAAAAGTGAAAATATAATGGATAATAATAATAAAATAATTCTCAATTAAGACAATACATAATTGTTGGATTTCTTGTTTTATATGTACATGATACATTTACCGTCAACGGTATTTTTAATATTGGGTAGAAAACAAAATGATTTTCCCAAATGAATTATCTCATGACACTAGTAATGCATCAATGGGAATAAATTAAATATTATACAACCTGTGTCGTACAAATCCAAATAATTATTCTTATTTTGAAAAATCAATAAAAATATATTTAAATAAAAGTATCTCATACCATGTTGAAACATTTTAATACCATTAAGACAATGATATGTGTGCTATTATACATCAAAGGGTATTATACATACAACATAAACAAGTGGTGAATAAGTCTTTTATCTCATAGAAGTAAAAGTGAGATGAGAGAATCCTTTCAACAATGTAATAAATTATTTAAAAGGCCGTGAATTTATATAAAAAATTATTTTAATTCCAAAGAAACATGTAAAATTATAAAGGAATATTCAAAACATTATAGTGTCATGATGGAGGACAAATCCATTCATTCTATGTATGTTATTAATAATCATTCATTTTACTTTTATATGAAAAGTCATAAAGTATATTATTTTGGAAATAAATAAGAAGATTCATTTTAAATAAATTTTTAAAAAGAAAAAATGGGAGAAAATCGAATTTAAAAAGCTACTGAAAAACATTTTAAAAATAAAAAAATTTAAAATACACTAACATCGAATGAAAATATTTTTAATGCATACATAAACACAAAAATTCCCGAATAAAGATGAGATTGTGAAATAACCCCTTAATAAAGAGTTGAATCATCTTCCTCATGAAGAATTTTTTTGTGGATATTAAAATACAAAAAATTTAATGAAAAGACTCACAAAAACATTAATGGAACCTATATACACCAAAAGAAAAAGTGACGAGGGGTGAATTTGGAATTACTCTTGTAAAATCAAAAGTGAAAATAGAAACCCCAATACCTCGCGTTTACATTTAAGTGAATGTCCTTTAATCTGATGTTAAATGGTTTCAATAATGTCATTATGTAATACCAGATCCAAAATAATTTTTATAACATCATGTATTAATTTTTTATAATATCCATTACCCTTTTGTTAATAATATTCCATATTTTTCACTCCATTGTGAGTTAATTACCTTGTTTATTGAGTATGTTTTGACAAGTTACTTATTGTTCCTATTAATTAGACCATGATTTAATCATATTAAAATTTTAAAACATGATTTAAATATCATATATTTTTATTATATATATTTTTATAATAATCCTTAAATTTTGTATATATGAAATGAAATTCACCATTTATGGAGACAATAGGCCATACAAATGCATGAATTCTACTTCAATATCTTTATCATATTAAAATGATAAAACTGGAATTTTATATATGTTTATTACATTTAAAATATAATATTTAGGTCATATTTGTCACATATTTTTATTTAATATTATTCTTAATACATTACATGTATAGAGTGAATGAATTATATCACTCTTAGGAGGCGGTAGTCCACGCGTCCACAAAATATGTTATCATTATCCCACAAATGGAGTGTATAAATGAGTATGTTAAATGAAAAATACAGATGCATGAAAATATTATAAATACTTCATATATAATATATAAGTATAAATACATCATTATTCCAACTATGAAAGGTGGTAAAAGGACTAATGGATGACATTAGTTCTCAAGGCGGTAGTCTTCCTTACACTAGAATGATGATTTCCTATCCCATTTGATGGATGTGATTGAAAGTGTAGATCGAAAAAATTTCATAAAAACATATCAATATATTTATGATTTTTAGGTATTTATATATCTATGGAATAAGAGTCATCTAATGGTATGAGAAAGAAATAAAATGAAAGTAATCGCTGAGGAATGCTACCCCATTTTGTTGTAACACCATTCTTTATACCAAATGCTTATTTATTGGATTTATTCACAATTTAATTCTTCTAAGACAAGTGTAGGTACTTTTTTATATTATTTAGGCTAGTGTTGGATTATATATAATCCTAAATTTGATGTGAGGAAGTGTTGGAGGAGGTTCCATTTTATAATTAAATTGAGGGGTAGTTTTTGATACCTACAAATATTATATTAAATTAAATTAGTTTTTCAATCCAAATAGATAAAAACACATTATTTTTTAATATATGACGTTTTTTGACAAAATAAATTTATCCAAAAAAATATATAAGTTTTCATTATTTTTTTTATAGATATCATTTAGTTATGATCCTTATTTAACCTTTTACATTCTTATAGTGATATTAGGTAATTTACACATTGAGGGTTAATATAATTACAATAAATTATTAAAGACAAATAAATGAGTCGTTGATGAAATTCTAAGAGTTATCCCTTAATTATAGACTAATTTCATTTTTTTGAGTTTTATATCATTTAATAAAATTTTACTTATTTTAAAATATGATTAATGTTTTTTGACACTATTCATCACTTGCCTTTATAAAAACATAATAAAACATTATATACTAGGAAAAAATATTTTATCTAATCACTAACATGTTAATGTAATCCAAAATATTTTTTAATGACATTAATTATATCATATTATATTTATTTTAGTGTTCTTATATCATTTATTTGATTTTTCCATTAATTAAACTATCACTATATCATCATTGTGTCATCATTTAATATAATTATATTAAAACAAAAAATAATAAGTAAATTAATATGATATATATAATCATTTTAAATTAATTAAGATTTTTTATTATTGATTATATTTCTTATATTTCCCAATATTACAAATTTTGGTCTTATAAAAAACAAAAGTATAACAAAATTGACTTCCTTGTGAATAAAATACTATAAATTTATTAATTCCATATGATTGGCTCCAAGATCTCAAAAAATCCTTCCATGAATGATTTTGGTTGACAATCACTAATCCAATTAGATTAAGTCATGTGTTAAGGTAATTTTATAATATTATTTTACAATTAATTACAAGATATACACTTAATCGTGGAATTTTTTTACCAAAGATAACTTTTCATATTTTGTCAAAAATAAAAGGCAAATATTTATACAATTTTAACCCACTTATTTTCAACATGGAATCCATTTTAAAAAGTTCAAAACATCGAATTAAATAATTTTAAATATATCCTGTTGATGGAATGAGAGAATTTGTTTTTAAAGTGAAAACTATCAAAAGATTAAAATGTATTTATATACATATTATAAGGCCCCAGCCTTAAACCTTACTTAATATTGAATTAAATGAATAATTCACATTGAGGATCTTTTCAGGTTTAGAGTTTTATAGAATTAGAACATAACTATTACATCTTAAAAGATTACAAAGTAGACACTTATACTAAGTTTCCATAAAATAAAAACTATTAAAAAGAAAGATGTCTAGATTCCATGTTTTAGATACCATGACATTCCCTTGATCCCATCCTTGACCTTATTCCACTTTAAGTCCTGTGAAAAACATTTCGAAAAACTTGGGGTGAGCATAAAAAGCTCAGTAAGGGATACACAAATAATGAAAACTGTTAGTTTTTCAAAATCAAGTAAACCATGTATACTCTATCTAAGTAATACCTTCACCTTCATGAAGTAGTAAAACTCTTCACTGAATAAAGTATCATTACTTACCTTTTGTAACCAATGTATAACCATAAAACCCATATAAAGAACACATAACATATATAAAGGTAACTTGGGACATAAACATACTTAAGTGGAATAACCATACGGTCGACTTCCACACTTATCACTTAATGGAATAGCCATACAGCCAATTTCCATACATACTTAATGGAATAGCCATACGGCCGACTTACATACCCAATGCATTGGAGGTTATAACGTAACCACCCGTCCTGGTATTCACGGCACCACCCGCCATATGGTTTATAACGTAACCACCCATTAAAATGTCCAAGTACCAGTATAAAATCATAAAACATAAAACCAATATAAATGAATGATAACATTTCCACATTTTAATCACAATATATCATAAATATATTGACATAATAGAATCCTTTTTCAAAACCATTTTCAATACCAAAATACATAAAAGAGTATATGGTATTTATTTTATTCTAAAAACATTATGGCTTGTAGAGAAAGCCAAAGATCAAATAATACTCGCGGCGGCGGAAAAGGTCATTGTCACCGCGTACGTTAAAAAAAACATTCCTTTTTGTCGTTTAGTAAAACGCTTCGTAGAAAAATATTCCTTTTGTATAAAAGTAAAAGTCAAAGGAGTTTATACACCGTATAAAAGAAAGTTGTGTATAAAACGAAATATGCCTCAATGAAAGGAGATTGAGACGAAGTCCCTTACCTTGGGTCCGACTTGACTCGATCGTTCTTTAACGTCCTGAATAATAAACTTGAGTTAATTTATACTTGATTAAGAACCTTTTTAAAGTTCATTATTCTTTTTATATCACTTATTGCCATGTTATAAACATTATGTAACCATTTATGTTAATAATTTTTGTTTTGTCAATATTTGGTTCTTAAGTCGAAAGTTGACTTCTTACAATTACATGTTGTTCATGTGGTCAAAAGTTCTTTATATCCAGAATGAAATTCCTGATTTGGATATCATATATATCATATATATCCATCATATACATGTATTTATAATATTACATAATCATTTAGAGGTAAGAAATGAAATGCACCGTTCATGGAGACGGTAAGCCGTACGTACGCATGAACGCTACTTTCATTTCTTTGTCATATTAGTGGAATTAAAACTAAATGAGAGGTACATATATTTTAATTCCAGAATTATATTCATCATTTAGATATATCATTAATTATATATATCCATTATATACATGTACTTTTAATAGTACATTACATTTGGGGATAAGAAATGAAATGCACCGTTCATGGAGACGGTAAGCCGTACGTACGCAGGAACGCTACTTTCATTTCTATCTCATACATTAATGGAAAGAAATAATAATGAAATAGAGGTATATTATAATTCCAGTATAACAACATATATAATAACTTTAAATCCATCCCTTACACGTCCCACATATGGCATTAACGAATCACATCACTTTTAGGGGGCAGTAGTCCGCACTTCCTTAAATGAAGATATCGTGTTTACCCATAATGGAAACCATAAAGGTATGAAAAAAATGAAAAATAAAGAATCTTAAAGAAAACATAAACATATTATATATCATATATAAAAATAGTGACATCATAATAGCCACCTTTGAAGGTGTTAAATGAGTATTTGAACAATCATCGTTTCGGGAGGCAGAATTTCGCCATCCACGGAAACCGTATGTTCGTTAACCATTTTATGTAGTTGTGTGAGAGTGTAGCTCAAATAATTATTATAACAACAACCTAGTATATTGGAGATACTGGTGTTGTTACAAAAGAAGTAAATAAAAAGAGTTTAGAGGGTTGGAGATGCAAAATAAAACAAATGAACAAGAGAGAATGAATTACCTTTAAAAGTGTAACTCCCTTTTGATTTGAGCCTAAAGGCTTACTTTGAATGGATTCTTCCCAAAGGGAATCCTCTAGGATGAGGATAGGGATGTGGAGAGAGTAATTGGGCAGGGTTTGGCCGAGAAAAAGGCTTGATAAGTGTGTGAAATGGGGTAGAGGTGGGGGCCTTTTATAAGAGGAGAGGAGGGGCACTTTTGGAAAGTAAAGAAATATTACTTTATTTGAAAATGTTTTTCGGTTTCAAAAGGTCCCACATTGATATAATTCGTGGATAAGGTGATAAGCCTTCGAAATCCACTCATCCAATATGTTTTGGACATGTGTAGTTCATAGATTTTACATTATCTTTCCATTTTATTTAAATCGTCAAATAATGATGTCATAGCTGCATCATTATTATGTCATATATAATTTAATTTATTTAATGTCTAAAAATTATAAAAAAAAAATACTATGATGTAGGAAATCTTTTTAAATTTCCAATGACTATTTATAATCAAAATTCGGACTTGTATAACCCCACTCAAAAATTATTTTAGTAAAACAATTTATGTTAGTGTCATTTTCACTTTAACATTAAATAAAAATATATTAATGTCATTTTCCATCTAAAGTGGCTCCATGGGGTCCCCAAGTTGGCCCATGGCTTGTCTTGGTCGGCCATTACTCACCCAATAGGTGTAGGACAAGTTTCATGGTGTTTTCACATTCTTATAATACCATTTTTACCTTAAACTACACTAATTACCTCTAATCGCGATTAATGAAAAAAATTACTATTCACCAAAAAATTATTTTAATCTCATTGAACCACATTTTACTTCTTAATGACAACCATGTATGTCAGATTTTAAAAATTCAATACACATTAGTGGTAAACTTTGATTTAACTGAAAAATCAGTTTGCTTGATTACCACTTAGTGGTTTCACTATTCATCAAAAATTAAAGTTTTTCAGAAAATTACCAAAAATTCACCCTAAGCTATATTTGATATTCCGAATTAAAAAATGAATTCCATTTTACAAAATTCAAAACATATAAGTCAAATTAATTAATTTAATAATTAATTCCCGCTGTCATGACAAATAGCGTGTTTTTGTGAAACAATAAGTATCAAAAGATTGACACCAGTTTAAGTCCAATTTCAAAGTGAAATTGATTCCAATGACCACCATTGGATTAACTGGTAAAAATATTTTCTAATTTCACTTTAAAACCAATTAAAATAATAATCTAATCATATAAATAATTTAGATTAAAAAGAGGTTTTGAATTAAAATACAACATTTTACCCTATTCATAAAAAAATGAACTTTATCAGAAAGGTACCAAAAATTTACACAAAGTAAATTTTGATGTCCCGATTCTAAAGAAGAGTTATATTTGGTCCAAAATAAATTATAAGAGTGATCAAAACTATATTTAGTGACGGTTCACCATTAAAAGGTGATAAGTGAACCTTTAGTGAAAATTAGAGTATATATGCCCTAAAATTGAACTCTTTCCGTATTTTAAGCCTTTATCTTTTATTGGGTAAATGTATAAACATTTAAAAACATATATAATCATATTTTAGTTATTTCTATCCATTCCCGCCAGTACAACGGCTACATGTTAACTAACATTTAAAATAATATTATTTTATTACTAGTGTGCTACGTAAGTTTCAAAGAAACTCATCGTTGCGTATCGGGTACGCTATCGAACATAGCAACCCCTTTAAAATAAAATTAATATTTAATTCGTAAATATTAATAAATATGAAAATTCTTTATTCTTTATTTACCTGGGATGTTACATCCTTCCCCCCTTTTGGGAATTTCGTCCTCACAATTTTATTCACTTATCAAAATAATTGGGGGTAATTATCCCTCATAGCATTTTCAGATTCCCACGTTGCCTCTTCAATCACATGGTTTTTCCACAAAAAGTTTACCTGATGAATCACCTTATTCCGTAACACTTGCTCCCTGTGGTCAAGAATCTGGACCGGTTGTTCCTCATAAGATATGTTCTCTTCCAGCTAAACTACCTCTGGACTCAAAACATGAGATGGATCTGGAATATACTTTCTCAACATCGAAACGTGAAAAACATTGTGTACCTGAGATAAACTCGGAGGTAAAGCCACCCGGTATGCAACTGATCCAACTCTCTCAAGAATTTCATATGGTCCAATAAACCTTGGACTCAGCTTTCCTTTCTTACCAAATCTCATCACACTTTTCCAAGGAGAAACCTTGAGAAAAACATGATCACCTACCTCGAAAGATAGATCCTTCCTTCGGTTATCCACATAACTCTTTTGCCTGCTCTGAGATGTTCTAATGTGTTTCTGAATCAGCTGAACTTTTCTGCCATCTCTTCTACCAATTCTAGTCCCATCAGCTTCCTTTCACCCACTTCATTACAAAGTGCTGGAGTTCGACACCGCTTCCCATATAATTCCTCAAATGGTGCAATCTGTATACTGGAATGAAAACTGTTATTATAAGAAAATTCAACCAAAGAAAGATGTAGGTCCCAACTTCCCTGATAATCCATCAAACAAGCTCGTAGCATATCCTCCAATGTCTGAATTTTTCGTTCTAACTGCCCATCTGATTGAGGATGAAAAGCTGTACTAAAATTTTAATTCAGTACCCAACGACTTCTGAAGGCCTTTCCAAAAGTTAGAAGTAAACCTGGGTTCACGATCCGATACAATGGAGAGAGGAACTCCATGTAACCTGACTATCTCATTAAGATACAGACGGTAAAGTTGATCTAGAGAAAAAGTATCTCGTATAGAAAGTAAATGAGCAGATTTGGTCAAGCGATCAACAATAACCCATATTGCATATTACCTCGATATGTCCTCAGTAATCCCACAACAAAGTACATGGATATGTTTTCCCATTTCCACTCTGGCACTGGTAAAGGCTGAAGAATCCCTTTCGGTAACTGCCGCTCTGCTTTAACCTGTTGACATGTCAAACACTTCACAGTAAAATTAGCAATGTCTCTTTTCATTCCATCCCACTAGTAATACTCCCGCAGATCTCTGTACATCTTAGTACTGCCAGGATGAACTGAAAATAGGGAACTATGAGCCTCACATAACAACTCATTCTTCAACTGTGAATCACAAGGCACACATACCCTCTTCCCAAACCTCAAAACACAAACTTATCCAAGAACTCATGGAAAATTTTATTCATAAGGTCCATGAATACAGCAGGTGCATTGGTTAACCCAAAAGGCATAACTACAAATTCATAATGGCCATATCTAGTACGGAACGCAGTCTTCGGAACATCTGCTTCTTTTACATTCAACTGATGGTACCCCGACCTCAAGTTAATCTTCGAAAAATACTGAGCTCCCTGGAGCTGATACCACTTCACTCGATGAACCAACATCTGCTGAAGTTGTTGCAAAGGATTTCACCACCCCTTTCTGCTTGTAGTCTGGCTGCATTCCCCCAGTTGAGTTCTTCGTTGGACACTCGTTTGCATAATGACCCATTTCATTACACTTAAAACATCTTACAGTTGGCTTTTCATTTCCTGCTTGATCATCTTCCTTACAGTTACGAGCAATATGACCAGACTTACCACACTGAAAGCACTTACCAGACTTGGATAAACATTCTCCAGGATGCATTTTACCACACTTCTCACAGGATGGATATTTGGTTTTCTTACCTCCTTTCTTCTTTGATGAATTCTTCCCCTTTTCCTTCCAACTAGACCTCTTATTCTGTTGTTTGTCATAGAACACCTGATCATTGGAAAACTCCATTTCCACCTTCTCCGTACATCGAACAAGTTTTTCATAACTTTTGAACTCACGAGAAGCTAAATCCCTTCGATAATTTTGGCTTTAACCCTGAGTAAAAACAGTTTATTTTATTATCAAGATCTCGTATGAAGTTTGGAGCATACCTTGCCAATCGAGTGAACTCTTCTTCATAAGCAGCCACTGAATCATCCTCCTGCCTCAATTCTAGGAACTTTTTTTCCATCCTAAGACGAACCACCTTATGAAAATATTTCTCAAGAAACATACCTTTTAATTCTTCCCAGTGAAGATCCTCAATCTCATCACTATCCCTTATATTTTTCACCATCGACCACCACTGATCAGCTTCACCTTCAAAACGGTAAACAGAAAGACTAACCTTTGGATGTTCTGAACACCTCATGACGTCAAAAATCTTCTCCCGTGCTTTAATCCACCCTTCAGCTTGCACAGGGTCAGATGATCCTCTGAATGATGGGGGATGTTGCCTCATAAAATGTTCCACCACTGACATGTTCCTCTGCGGTTGATCTGGCTGATCTCGTGCATGAATACCACCACCATTTATAGCCTGAGTCAACTGTGCCATCACTGCAACAAACTGTTCAGTTCCGATTCCGACCATCTCAGGTTGCTGATTTGGAAGGTTATCTTCCTCCTGATGTCGTCCCAACATAGATGCCTTGTTTCCTCTGCGGAAAACCATTCTGAACACAGAAATATCTTAGGCGAAGCAACATGGTAATCCGTAAATGCTATATCATTTCAATCATATTATAATTTAACACTTTTCTAACTCCTAAAGTTGTCTAAACCGACCTTTGATACCAACTATAAGGCCCCAGCCTTAAACCTTACTTAATATTGAATTAAATGAATAATTCACATTGAGGATGTTTTCGGGTTAAGAGTTTTAGAGAATTAGAACATAACTATTACATCTTAAAAGATTACAAAGTAGACACTTCTACTATGTTTCCATAAAATAAAAACTCTTAAAAAGAAAGATGTCTAGATTCCATGTTTTAGATATCATGACATTCCCTTGATCCCATCCTTGACCTTATTCCACTTTAAGTCCTTTGAAAAACATTTCGAAAAACTTGGGGTGAGCATAAAAAGCTCAGTAAGTGATACACAAATAATGAAAACTGTTAGTTTTTCAAAATCAAGTAACCCATGTATACTCTATCTAAGTAATACCTTCACCTTCATGAAGTAGTAAAACTATTCACTGAATAAAGTATCATTACTTACCTTTTGTAACCAAAGTATAACCATAAAACCCATATAAAGAACACATAACATATATAAAGGTAACTTGGGACATAAACATACTTAAGTGGAATAACCACACGGTCGACTTCCACACTTATCACTTAATGGAATATCCATACGGCCAATTTCCATACATACTTAATGGAATAGCCATACGGCCGACTTCCATACCCAATGCATTGGAGGTTATAACGTAACCACCCGTCCTGGTATTCACGGCACCACCCGTCATATGGTTTATAACGTAACCACCCGTTAAAATTTCCAAGTACCAGCATAAAATCATAAAACATAAAACCAATATAAAGGAATGATAACATTTCCACATTTTAATCACAATATATCATAAATATATTAACATAATAGAATCCTTTTTCAAAACCATTTTCAATACCAAAATACATAAAAGAGTATATGGTATTGATTTTATTCTAAAAACATTACGGCTTGTTGAGAAAGCCAAAGATCAAATAATACTCGCGGCGGCGGAAAAGGTCGTTGTCACCGCGTACGTTAAAAAAAACATTCCTTTTTGTCGTTTAGTAAAACGCTTCGTAGAAAAAGATTCCTTTTGTATAAAAGTAAAAGTCAAAGGAGTTTATACACCGTATAAAAGAAAGTTGTGTATAAAACGAAATATGCCTCAATGAAAGGAGATTGAGACGAAGTCCCTTACCTTGGGTCCGACTTGACTCGATCGTTCTTTAACGTCCTGAATAATAAACTTGAGTTAATTTATACTTGATTAAGAACCTTTTTAAAGTTCATTATTCTTTTTATATCACTTATTGCCATGTTATAAACATTATTTAACCATTTAAGTTAATAATGTTTGTTTTGTCAATATTTGGTTCTTAAGTCGAAAGTTGACTTCTTACAATTACATGTTGTTCATGTGGTCAAAAGTTCTTTATATCCAGAATGAAATTCCTGATTTGGATATCATATATATCATATATATCCAGCATATACATGTAATTATAATATTACATAATCATTTAGAGGTAAGAAATGAAATGCACCGTTCATGGAGACGGTAAGCCGTACGTACGCATGAACGCTACTTTCATTTCGTTGTCATATTAGTGGAATTAAAACTAAATGAGAGGTACATATATTTTAATTCCAGATTTATATTCATCATATAGATATATCATTAATTATATATATCCATTATATACATGTACATTTAATAGTACATTACATTTGGGGATAAGAAATGAAATGCACCGTTCATGGAGACGGTAAGCCGTACGTACGCATGAACGCTACTTTCATTTCTATCTCATACATTAATGGAAAGAAATAATAATGACATAGAGGTATATTATAATTCCAGTATAACATCATATATAATAACTTTAAATCCATCCTTTACACGTCCCACATATGGCATTAACGAATCACATCACTTTTAGGGGGCGGTAGTCCGCACTTCCTTAAATGAAGATATCGTGTTTACCCATAATGGAAACCATAAAGGTATGGCAAAAATGAAAAATACAGAAGCTTAAAGAAAACATAAACATATTATATATCATATATAAAAATAGTGAAATCATAATGGCCACCTTTGAAGGTGTTAAATGAGTATTTGAACAATCATCGTTTCGGGAGGCAGAATTTCTCCATCCACGGAAACCGTATGTTCTTTAACCATTTGATGTAGTTGTGTGAGAGTGTAGCTCAAATAAATTTTATAACAACATCCTAGTATATTGGAGATACTGTTGTTGTTACAAAAGAAGTAAATAAAAAGTGTTTAGAGGGTTGGAGAAGCAAAATAAAACAAATGAACAAGAGAGAATGAATTACCTTTAAAAGTGTAACTCCCTTTTGATTTGAGCCTAAAGGCTTTATTTGAAAGGATTATTCCCAAAGGGAATCCTCTAGGATGAGGAGAGGGATGTGGAGAGAGTAATTGGGCATGGGTTGGCCGAGCCAAAGGCTTGAGAAGTGTGTGAAATGGGGTAGAGGTGGGGGCCTTTTATAAGAGGAGAGGAGGGGCACTTTTGGAAAGTAAAGAAATATTACTTTATTTGAAAATGTTTTTCGGTTTCAAAAGGTCCCAAAATGATATAATTCGTGGATAAGGTGATATGGCTTCGCAATACACTCATCCAATATGTTTTGGACAGGTGTAGTTCATAGATTTTACATTATCTTTCCATTTTATTTAAATCGTCAAATAACGATGTCATCGCTGCATCATTATTATGTCATATATAATTTAATTTATTTAATGTCTAAAAATTATAAAACAATTACTATGATGTAGGAAATCTTTTTAACTTTCCAATGACCATTTATAATCAAAATTCGGACTTGTATAACCCCACTCAAAAATTATTTTAGTAAAACAATTTATGTTAGTGTCATTTTCACTATAACATTAAATAAAAATATATTAATGTCATTTTCCAACTAAAGTGGCTCCATGGGGTCCCCAAGTTGGCCCATGGCTTGTATTAGTCGGCCATGACTCACCCAATAGGTGTAGGACAAGTGTCATGGTGTTTTCACATTCTTATAATACCATTTTTACCTTAAACTACACTAATTACCTCTAATCGCGATTAATGAAAAAAAATTACTATTCACCAAAAAATTATTTTAATCTCATTGAACCACATTTTACTTCTTAATGACAACCATGTATGTCGGATTTTCAAAATTCAATACACATTAGTGGTAAACTTTGATTTAACTGAAAAATCAGTTTGCTTGATTACCACTTAGTGGTTTCACTATTCATCAAAAATTGATGTTTTTCAGAAAATTACCAAAAATTCACCCTAAGCTATATTTGATATTCCGAATTCAAAAATGAATTCCATTTTACAAAATTCAAAACATATAAGTCAAATTAATTAATTTAATAATTAATTCCCGCTGTCATGACGAATAGCATGTTTTTGTGAAACAATAAGTATCAAAAGATTGACACCAGTTTAAGTCCAATTTCAAAGTGAAATTGATTCCAATGACCACCATTGGATTAACTGGTAAAAATATTTTCTAATTTAACTTTAAAACCAATTAAAATAATAATCTAATCATATAAATAATTTATATTAAAAAGAGGTTTTGAATTAAAATACAACATTTTACACTATTCATAAAAAAATGAACTTTATCAGAAAGGTACCAAAAATTTACACAAAGTAAATTTTGATGTCCCGATTCTAAAGAAGAGTTATATTTGGTCCAAAATAAAGTATAAGAGTGATAAAAACTATATTTAGTGACGGTTCACCATTAAAAGGTGATAAATGAACCTTTAGTTAAAATTAGATTATATATGCCCTAAAATTGAACTTTTTCCGTATTTTAAGCCTTTATCTTTTATTAGGTAAATGTATAAACATTTAAAAACATATATAATCATATTTTAGTTATTTCTATCCATTCCCGCCAGTACAATGGCTACTTGTTAACTAACATTTAAAATAATATTATTTTATTACTAGTGTGCTACGTAAGTTTCAAAGAAACTCATCGTTGCGTATCGGGTACGCTATCGAACATAGCAACCCCTTTAAAATAAAATTAATATTTAATTCATAAATATTAATAAATATGAAAAATCTTTATTCTTTATTTACCCGGGATGTTACACATATTCAATGTGAAATTGATTGAGATTATTTATTTTATAATAAATAATATAAAATTATTCTAATTATAATTTTAATGCAATTAAAAAAATTCACATAACAAATTATTTATATGAAAAATCTATTTTGAAATAAAATACCATATATTTTTAATATTTAACAAAACATGATACTTATCATAAAAATAAAAAAATTCAAAAAATGTAAATATTAATATTTCTATTTAAAATAAGAATATTATATTTTCAAATATAAACTTTAAATGTTATAAAACATTGATTTTTATTAGGTTCATATTTAAAAGGCAGTAAAAGAACTTTTAGAAAAATATATACTTTTATGCATAAAATTGGACTTGTTCTTATATCATGTCTATAAAACACATAAGATGAGTGTAAAATAATTTATTAAATATTATATATATATATATTGTTAATATAAAAAAATAGTGTGATTCATTTATTTTATTTGTATAAAACACACTTTTGTTCGTTTAAATAGTTTTTATAAAAACATTCCTTTTATATTAAATTGGTTTTAATATTTATTTTTTATTAATTGAAAACAAATTAATTAAATAATATCTTATAATATGTTTTTTAATTATCTTTAAAATAATAAATTTAATAGCAATGAGATAGATTTATTATAATATTAATAGTACATCCTAGTTTTTTAGTCTCGATGTTGCGTGAAACACATGATATTGAAGAAAATGAATTTATTTAAGAAGATAAACACCGTGAAATCACAGTGTGTTAAAAAACATCCATAGAGAACAATAAAGGAAATATTTAGAAGAAATTTAATATGATATCAAATCCTTGGATAATAGGGACAACTGGAACAAACATATATATATAAAATTTTGTGTGTATGTGTTTGTTATTTTCACCTTCACAAGTCATTACTCACACCCACACCCACATGAGCCAGTAATCACAATTATGATTTACAAGAAAAAATAATGTCATCTGTGTATATAAGATTCTTGATATATAAAATTCAAACTAATGAATTATATGGTGATATAAAACTCCACCCATAATTTATCCATATATACATATATCTGTGTGGGTGTTTGTGTTTACAACATGAAATCAATAATTAATCATATCATATAGAACCCATAGAATGATTATTGGTTTAATATAATTTTCAAATGGTACCATATAAATTTATCATTCATAATTATTTTAGTAATCAAAACATGATTATATAATGGAAAATAAAAGGGTATTAAAAGATAATATATTAATATTTAGATCAATACATTTAAATTAGTATGTTGAGTTATATTATTAGACCATATAGATAAAAGGTATATTTTCTAGCCAATATGTTTTCCAATAAATAAAAATACCAAATATGGCTGAACTCTCTTCAATTAATTAATGGATATATAAAGTTATCATAGAGGATAGACATTGGAAGAAAAAAAATTATTTGTAAATAATGGATGATTAGCCAAGAAAAATGAAATTGTGTATTTCCGTGAGTTTAATCCCCCAGTATAGTATATGGGAATATTGAGCTAAATTGATGAAAATTAGTTTCAATAGAATTAAAACATTTTTTATATAATGAAAAAAATTAAAGTGATATCATAAAATAGTTTAAAAAACTTTTTTTTATTGTCATAGAAGAATACATGGGTGATTTTCATACGAAGAATAGAAATTTTTTTTGAAAAAAATTATATTTATGAATAAACCTAAAAAACCAATAAAATATTTAATGGTTATTTTTATTAAATTTGAAGTGGATGGTAACACAAATAATCAATGAATGAAAACCATTTTAATAATTTAAAATATCATTATTCAAACCCACATTATATAAAAAAATTAAATAACCTCTGTTTGGAAGGTAGAAAAGTGTAATGTATAGTTTACATGACATGAAACCAATTTGGGCTTACATATATGATTGAGAATATTGATGGGATGGTAAAATATAGACATAGTGGAGAAACCATCATTAATGTAATTGAAAATTATTCTTAACAATGAAATAATTTTTATAAAATGAATTCATCAAGAGAAAATAATTAAATTTAAAGGACATTTTTCCTTATTTAAAGAGATAAAGTAACATGGAATAAAATATTAGAGTAAAATAAACCATTAAGAGTTGGATTTAGTTCATGATGTGAAATTATGACTCAAATATTAGGGGGTCATGTTTACAAAAACCCTCACATTTTTGTAATCAGGTGAATTGATAACACATGAATGGTAGAACATGAGATGGGTTTGTAAATCCAAAATATTACATGAGAAATTTTGATAAATGAAATAGGTTTCCAATATAAACATATTAAAAAGAAAATATATGGTGAATATGTATCACTTCTCAGTGAATCGAAATTGAGATGAAAAAACCCTTATGATTTTTATAATCAAATAAGTAACGGTTCATTGGAAATTACTTCATGGGAATTAATTTTAAATAAATAGAAACAAAATTCAATTATAATTTTATACAATTATATGACAGAATAAATCAACATAAAATAATAGTGTTGAACAATAATCATTTTATCTATGAGAACAAAAACTGAGTAAGGAAAACCCATACATCATCATTATCATCCGATTTAAACACCTAAGAAATGTATAACATGATATTAATTTTTATGTGACTAATATTGGATGAAAATTAATGAAAAATTAAAATCGTGACAAATATATACACCATAAAAATGTAAACTGGTTGTGAATATTCATCATATCATAATGAAATAAAATATAGATCAAAAACCTGTATGAACATTAAAAATAATAATGTATGTATCATTTAAAAAGTGGTTTGCGTGATTGAATTTTAAACCCATATAGAAAAATATTAATTTCAATATAATAGAATCATATAGTAGAGCATAATCAACTTATAAGAATAACGTTAAAGAAGAACAATCATAAGTCATTGAATGATAATTGAGTAAACAAATACAATTATCGTTAAACATTCATAACCAAACATTCATCAAAATCATGTTTAATAGAAATAAGTATCTTAATGAACTAATTCATATAATATTCTATCCTATAACCTTTTATATAAATTATTTATTACCATTTATTAAAAATATATTATGGAGTTATATTTTATTTTCATCATAATATGTCATTAGTTTTGATTATTTGATTAGTACAAGTTCTGTAATAATGATATCAATTCCTGTATATATGTTAATATTCATAAATTTCAATATAATTGTTTGTTGTTTAATATAGGTTTTAAAATTATTTATAATTTTTAAATTTTCTTTCATAAAATAATTATTCATAACTCATGAAAATGAGGCCAGTGAAATGTTTGTACTGGAAATATTAAGGAATTAAGGGTGCTATATTAATCACATGTTAGATATTTCCATTTATAAACCAGAACAAAAAAAATCATTATTTACATCTTACTTTCAAGGGAAAAAAATTATTATGTTTATTTATTAATATATGGTAGAAATTTTTATTATTAATAATGTAGGTCATCAATCCAAACATAATAAGAACATCCTATAATTTACGGGTGATTATTGTTAACAAAGTGGTTAATTTCAAATAAAATCATTTCTAAAAAATCATACTGATATTTTTTATATTTTTTATTTTTTGTAATCTTATTTAATGACATTGTGTTAGTAATAAAATACTTGAGTGAAAAATTAAAAACACCACATTGATGGAGGCATTAGTCTGCATGTAGATATGAGTGACACGTTCATTTTACAAAGATCACAAGGAAGATATAGAATAGTTTATAAATAATGAATTTTTATAATGATACAAATGTAATATTAATCCATCAAATATAATATTATAAAAATTAATATAACATGTTGATGAAAAATAAATCATGTCGTTCATTGGGATGGTAGTATAAACATACGCATGATGTCATCTTCATTTTTTTGGGTGGAAGGTTGAAAAGAGATATTTCATTAGTGTTATAACATTAAACAATATTAAACATATTTATTCTATTATAATATAATGGATATTAAATATTTCTATGGTAATAAATGAAATTATTTATGTGATCTCAGTTGATAATATTACCTCTCTCTTTAAATGTTTTCCTATAGGTAACACCGTAAGGTTATATATCTTGTTATATTGAAAATACAAATGATTAAAGTACTTATAATGACTAGGTAATGTTTCTTATTGAGTTAAGGATATGGAATTGGTTAACAATTATAATGTAATTGATTTCCCTTTTAAAATGATGATAATAGAGATTTCATAATTAGTCATTACATTATAATAATGAAATGAAACAATTACAATGTAAAAGGATCCAAAATGGAAAAAAATTGAGTGGGGGATGAAAAATGGGTGAGAATCACAGAAAAATTACATTAGTTTCATGTTTTAAATTGTTTTTTTAGTTTTTCTCAATTATTTCTTCAACTTTATCATTTTTAGATTTTAAAATCATAATTAATTTTTACCTATGTAATTAATTTTTTATAAAAATAATATATAAAACATATTTTATAAATTTGATTTTATGTATCTAAATTCGGTCACAAATTAATATATTTGTGTTTATGAATATTTTAATGTTAATTTTTAATGTATAACATATAATATAATGCATACTTTTTTCAATAATGATTTGTTAACCATTATGCTCTCTTAATCTTATATAATAATAATTGCGAATTTAATGATATATAATTTATATGAATGCATGTGTAAAAATGATATAATATTCATAATATAAAATATATTAATTTAATTTATTAGATAAAAAATATATAATTTTAATAAAACCGTACCATGAAAATATATGTTTCACAATTATCATGGTCATTAAATTTATTCAAAGTAATATGAATTTATTTCGAAATACTAAATTTATATTATTATATAAAAATAAAAATATGATCTAAAATATCAAATTAATATTTTAATTTTTTTTAAAGTGATGAAATATATTTTTTAAAATATGTGAATAAAAATAGTTATTAGAATATAATAATTATTAAGTATAAAAAAAAATAATCATTATTTTTAAAAATTCAACACTATTTTTAATAATCATTTACATTTATTTAAAAATATATTTTTCATATATATCAAAAAATATAAAATAAATTTATGTCACTCTTCTATAATGATAATTTCAAAAATGTGACGGTAATAGAAAAAATTGTTAGCTTTTGATTATTAACCTAAATATGAATTATTTTAGAAAAAACAAAAAATTTAACATATGATAATTTTGAAATTATAAATAACGATATGTTTTTAATTTTAAAAAAGTTTAATTCTTAATTTTTTAAATCTATAATTTAATTGAAAATAGAATATCAATATAAAACATACGTTATTAGAAATTTCCATTTTAAAAAATATAATTTTTAATCATCTTGTACATTCATTACTAATTGATTATATTTTTTATTTGCATGTTTTTTTATTAATCATCGAATTTTTTATTAATATTAATATGATATGTTCTGGTTTGTTTTATTTTGGGGTTGTACATGGAGAAAGGTACTTAATATAGTATTAATTTAAATAAAAATATATTACAAAATCACAGGGTGTAACATGTTTATTGATGATTTTTTTCAGTTAGTAAGTCATTTATTAATTATAATGAATATATTATTAGTATTATTTATTTATAGAATATTTTTTGGGGGTTTAATGGTGTTTTGATGGTCCAAAGAGTATTTTAGAGAAATTGATAATGCTTTTAATTGTTATGGCAGTGAAAAACAATTTATTTTTTTGACACATATGCCAAATTTATAACAACATAATAATAATGTTAAACTCACATTTTAAAAATTATGAATATTTTTTTCGATGATATTTCTATATATCATTATAGTGATTCTAAATTTATGTGTTAAAAATACACAGAATGGTATCTATCAAATACTTTTTACTTTAAAAACCAATATTTAAAACTGTGTCATAGATTACTTATACTGTATATTAACAATTAATTTAAAATTGTTAAATAAAATAAGTGTTAAAATATTTTTGTTTCATTTTTTATCAATTTTATCCTTTTAAGATTTTATCTTGATTTTTTAAATTCGGTAATTATTTATTTTTCCATGAAAAAAAATTTTCATTATTTTTTATCATTGATTTATTTATATAATGTCATTGAATCATGTCATATTGATTTAGAATTCACATTCCATTACCCAAGGGTTTGGAATTATTCTCATTAATAACATACATGATTCCATTTATATAATTTAATGCTTTGGAATATAACAATTCAACAAATGGCTATGAAATCTAAACCGGTATGAGATGTCATGAGTTAAGTAAAGGTTACTAGGATTAATTTTATAATGTATCACGTATTATCTTAAATATTATACATTGATCTTACAAATGATGATAATATTTTAACCATTAATGTATTAAAATATCATGAAAATAATGGAAAAGTGGTATATTATTTTAAAAATTATATTTTGTTAGTATATTTATTATTTTATTTGATATTAGTTGAAGGGACTTTATTTTGTTTTTCAATGCTATACACTTCTTCCAATTCAAAAAAATGAGTATTAAGTAAGAGATCCAACTTTAACATTGGTAAAATAATTAATGTTGTGAGGAAGAGATGACTTCACTTACTAGGTGGGATTAATTTACATTTTTTTTATAACATGTTAGGTTTCTCAATTAGATAAAAATTCATTTATACTCATTATATATAATTCTAATAAATATGATAATAATGGAATTGGTTTTATACATGTGATCAGAATGTAGATTTTGGATTTTATAAATTTTAAACTCTTAAAATATCACACTTTAATATATTTTGTTAATGAATATATTCATAGTGAAATCCAATCATATATATTTTTATGTAATGATGGATTAAAATATATTTTTTTTAAAACACTAATCATTGAGTAAATGGTTTTCCCAATATTTTTTTCAAATATGAAAATATTATTTTAAAAAACATTCAATATTTATTTTTGGTATTTAAAATGGGTAAATATGTCACCTATTGTTACATTATTGGATTAATATTGGACTAAAAGATTTATGGATGTTCTATACGAGTTTATTAACATTGTTCACCACTTTTATAGACAAATTGTATCTCTATCCTTAACTAGTAACATATTTTGAATGACCTTAGTAAACCATGATTATTAATTTTTTACCATATAAAGGCTTCATGTCAAATATTACAATAGTGTTGGGATGCAATAGTTTTTTCTATCATTGTGTGTTATTAGACTAAGTGATGGGGAATGAAAAAAATATTAACCTATTTTCTAAAAATCACTTTTTATCTTATGAATATGTACCCAATTTTAAATTTTAAACTATGTATTAGTCAACATATAAAGAGTTACTTATAAATTACAAGTAAAAAAATAACATGAAAATTAGTCAATAAACAATAGAGTTGCATAATGTAGCTTTACAAGGTTACATAACAATTTTGTAACCCACTCCTTATTTTGTTTGGGTTGACTATGTAAAATATATATCAACATTATTACTCAAGTGAATACAAGTTGGATATATTAAAAAGATCCTAAATAGTCTCCTAATAGATTTATAACATCTTTATTTGTTTTCTTTTATTTTATACAACCGGTTTACAAATTTTATTCACAATAACACTTTCAGAAGATCATCAATATTCTTCAGGAAGTCACTGAATCTAATAATATGATATTTTACTCAATATATGCCATTGATAATTGAATGTTAATTTTATATAGTGACATTAATGCCAATTCCTATATATCAACTCAAAATCAATATTTAGGTACCTATCCAATTAATGAATAAATAGTGACACTACATGAATATAATCCATATTCTCAAACTCACATTTCACATTATTATAATGAGATATTGTAAGGAATGTATTTCCATCAAATTTTGGTTTATTATTTTTTATTCTATTCTTCCTTTAGATTTAATTGGTATAATATTCAAATTTCAAAATCAACCATCCCCTCCATATATTATTCTTATTCCTTGATACTTAAGATTTTCCAAAAAAATTATTGGATATATAAATTTGATAAAAGTGTTTTTGGAATATTTTAGTTTCGAGTTATTATATCTCACACAAAATTATCCGTAAATTATCATAATCCCAAAAATAGAATTTCAATTTTTTAAATATAAAAATTATCTAAAATTTAGAATTTATATATTCTCATTCATATTTATCTCGAATAGAATTATATAAATATCAATCTTATCAATTAAACCAGTGTACAATATTCATGTAAATTTCTCAAGCTAAGTCACCATTAACAATTTTCAAATATTAATATTTGAAATTTATTTAATAATAGGGATGTGATCTTGTAAATTTATTTCATTAATTATACTATAAAATTATCTTGGTTCATAGATAAAACACAATATTTTGAAATTTTTTCATTGAATAAAATTGGAGAATAATCAGATTTTGACCTCTATTAATATCATATTATCTAATTATGATAAACCTTATGTATGAGATGAAATATCTTTTGTTTCATAAAAATTAAATTATATATCATAGTAACACTTATACTTTTCATATTTTACAGTTTTTAATAACAAACATATTTCTTAAAAGATTAGAAATACTTATGTATCAACAATATCACAATACAAATATTTGTGTGGATATGTATGTTTACAATTTAATTTTCTATGAACCAGGTAACCCTTATATATAAATCTATGCTTTTTTTGATTATACACATTTTGTTATTAATTATCAAAATTCAATTATATTTTATCCATTGAACTCTTCTGTATTGACATATGGTTTTTTCCATTTTTTCATTTTAGTGGGAACTATTAAAATCTTAAACATTCTCCAACATATATTATAAATAATAATGAAAAAATTAGCATATTTTTCTATGTGCGGTGAAGTTTCTAACCTATCTTATAATTTTATTTCCATTAATCATATTTCTTAAGAATTTATCATATGTATGATCCAAATATATTTTGTATATATATATTGATCTTTTCCATTTATAAATTTAATAATAAAATATATTTCACAGAAAAAATTTCTTATATGATAACATAATATAACTTCCTTTTAAATATTTTTTGTATTATATTGGAAAATATCTCCAATATAATCTAGGGAATATTCAATATCATTTGAAAATATTATATACCATATAAAATAAGTTATATCAAATTTTTAAATGACTCTGAACTTTTCTATTACATCATCTATAGTTGACATTTATTTTTTATCCTTTTAAAAAAATCATACATATCAAAGTATGATATAGTCTTCTTTCAATAATATTTTCCTATGAAAACCATAAATATTCCATTCAGTTTCCAATTTTCAGCATCAAATCATAATATAAGAACCACTTCAAGTAGATTATTATCCCTATAAAATATTCATATGTAAACTATAATGTGTCCATATAATCCTTACACGATTTAAATTGATTTTATATTTATCACAATTTTCTAAAAATATTCAAGTTCGTGTATATTTCCATGTAACTTATGAGTACTCAATGTTGATTATTTAAATGAAACATCAATATATAATCACTTATTTTCATTACTCATCAACCTTAAAAAAATAATCCAAGTGATACTATCTATTTAAAAAGGAATCCCTCATAATTGATAACAGAACGACATCCACTTACTCTTCTATGTAGATTTTGTTATTCTTCATCCATAGATCAAAATATCAATATCTAGAACATAAAACTCAAAAATTATAATGTGGTATAGAATTAAATATTTAGTTATTAATAAACATCATTTATTCAGATATATACCTATCTTAACAATATTCATATGTGTGGAATGCTTCCAAAAACACAATGTAATATGTCAAGTAAACATCTTTTACAGTATTTGAATGGATATCCATCATTATGTATAAGGTTTGGAGGATTCAATAAATTTTATCTATAGGAATTTCCAAGATGAATATCATCCCTTTAATTATTTTAATTTATTAGTCTCTTTATCCAAAATCGAATAAATTTTTACCAAACTCATTGACAAAAAATACAATAATAACAATTAGTTGGGATCTTCAATTTTCTACTATGATTTGTTGTTAACACCCTTAACAATGTCACATAAATCACATGTAAATATGTATCTATAGATTAATTTTTCCCTAACCATTATTAAAAAATTATAGGTAAGTAAAAGGATAATTTAAATTCATACTAATCTCATTCTTTACAAAGAAGTTAAAATTTCACCACCTACCATAATGGAATATTACATCATTATTTTCTTGAGAGAAGGGTGGCACTACATTTCACTTAATAATGAGACATAAGGTAATTAACTCAAATTTTATATAACATATATCATTATTGGAAGGAAAATTGAATAATATAGACTCTAATGGTATCTATAACAATATATAGCATGTGAAACTTACTCCAGAATTTATTTCTAATGGTTGTTCAAGCATATATTCATGCAGTTTATCAAGCATAATAAACACCATATTTTTTTTCATGAACAAGCACTGATACATAAATACCCGATCTGGCACTGACATCACCTAATGTCTGTTCCCGATCATCATAGGATGGGAGTTATCACCTATAGTCATAATAAATAAATGTGGGAAAGAAATTTCCACAAACACAATAGAAGAAAAAATACATATCAGTATGATCAAAATAAAACTCCTTATAGTGAATAGTAAAATAGTCAAAACACATATATCAAAACCCAATAGTATATCATAATGTACCAGAAAAAGAGGATAAACAACATATATCCCTAAAGACACAACAATCAAAGCCTAAAGATCAATGAAAAGGAGAATCTCCATGTGGCACTTTTCCTTTACTGAAATCTAGCATAAGGAAATGTACAAATTCTCGAAGGAGAAGGTATGGTGTGAGATGAAAATCCCAATAGGGTATCAAAAAGTGTTCTTTAATATGTTTCCATAAAAATTAAGTGAATAATTATTTCAATTTTAAATAAAACAGTCATGGTAGTTTAATTTCAAATTGGAAATAAAATATGTTTTTCGTTTCAATTAATGTAAACATTTCCAAAAATGGATTGATAAAAATTTTATATAAAATTGTTCATATAAATTAACAATGCATTTAAAAATCAGTTTTGAATAAAATGGAATATATATATATATAAATTATAATGAGGAGAAATATGGTCATCTTCCAAGAGGTATGATTATTCTAGGTTATGGAATCATCACAGACTTATGCAGTGATAACAAAAATGTGCACACACGTGCCTCTAACACCGACCAAATAAGACTAAACAACATCTTAATATGTATATGATATACCAATACGATTTTTTTAGTGTTTTAAAATGTAAATGTATTTCTAGGAAAATTAGAAACAAGAATGATCATCCCCAAATAAGTCAATAACTACCTAGGCTATCATGTTCTCAAATAAATCAATAATAAGAATATTAAATCAAAATATTTTTAAAAAATTCTCTATTTACAATTTCAATATTGAAATTTATCTTTAAAAACAATATTATAGGTTTTTTATAAATTTATTCATTTTCTGAGATAACACCAATATAATGTTCTTATCAAAAACATTTCAGAACTTTTTTCTCAAATACCAATTTCAATTCAATTATCCAAAATCATTTTAAATTTCCATAATGTCCAAATCACACCCCAAATCTCTAATTACATTGGAATTGGGGGTTCTCCCAAATTTCAATCAAATAACATTAAAATCCAAATTCAAACCTATTTTTTCACCATTTAATTGAAATAAATTCTAAAAATATAATCAATTAAATGTTCAATTAATATGAAAAACCAATATAGAACCACAAAACAACGAATAAGGGACCATGTAACACAATACCTAAAATGGTAAAGTCCAATTACGAACATTATAAATGATGATAAAAAAATCAAACAATAGTTCTTGATCAGAAATTAGGAATTTAATTATTTCACCAGTATAAATATCTAACAAAACCTAATGGGGAGATAATGAGAGGTCAGGATAGAGTGGGGTATATTTGGATGAGAAGAGTCACATAACTAGAGGAGATCAAACGTTATTTTTCATGCTTTGATCTTCCCATAAAGGGGTTCATAGTGTCCAAACATAATTAATGGGACCTAAAAATATCTAGGAATTTGTCTGACCCTAAGTTTGAGAATATTAGAGATCAATATTGGCGTTATGTTATTTCATTGAGAATTTTTGAAAATAAAATATTACTCATGAATGGATAGCTGGGTAGGGCCTCATGGTTTATAATACTATGTACACCACTAGAGCGGTTTCTGGTTTTTACTAGGTCAGAATACTTTTTTCATACCATGCTTCGATTGGGAAACCCCTCATTATCTTTTTTTATATTTTTTGAAATATAAGGGATCATAGTCTGTGAAAACTATGTGCCAACTATGCATATCCTAATAACCTTCCAAAATTATTAAGATTTCTCCATAAAACCCCTAAATGATCTCTAACAAATGAATTTTCATAACATCAGTCTAGAATCACATGAAAAAAGAAGAAAATACTACAACCTCCCCAAAAAAGATACATTTTATCCAAAAAACCCATCAATAAGCCTCCATGTCAAAAATATGAGGCCACTACCCTTTCATCAGTGCCTCTCTCTCGCATGTCTCAGGAGTATTAGAATAATGATTCAATATCATTTGTATGAAAGGTATAATCCAACCATGAAGTACCTTCACTTCAGAATCAACTCTCCTAAATGGATTCCCAGTTATGGATAAATCAACTTAAACATCAAGATCAACCCAACTCAGAACATGAGATAGATCAGGAAGATATTTCTATGGATGTTATACATTGAACATGTTATATATCTATAAAAATGGTGGAGGAAGTGATAAATGGTAAGAAACTTTCCCAACCATCTCAACATCCTCAAAGGACCCAAAAAATAAGTAAAAAGTTTTTCTTGCCTCCCAAGATGCCAACGAAGAAAATAATGAGAACGTTTCAAGAACACCACATTACCAAAAAAATTACAATGGTCTATGATGACGATCAGAAAAATATTTACACCATATTTTTACCATTTTAATTTTCTAAAAAATCAAAATAATTTTTACTTCCATCTCATGAACCAAGAACATTCAGACCAAGAAACCTTCACTGATCTCCATGAAACAAAACATATATTTACATGGTCTTTTATACAAGGCCTCAAAGGGAACCATTCTTATCATAGACTGGTATCTATTATTATAAGAAAACAAAAACCACCCAAAATTTTCATCCAATGCTTCACCAATCTCAAAAATATAGGCACAAATCATATCCTTGAGAATATTTATATATCACTCTAGATGACCATCCATCTTAGTATGGTACAATGTACTCAAGAAAACCTAAGATAAAAGTGCCCATAGAGGCATTTCTAGAAGTGAGAAGTAAAAATGAGATATTTAGAATTGAATATTATACATGGAACTCCATAAAAATAAAATATATATTTCAGATAGATATTTAATAGATCATCAAAAATGGATATATCACAAATGGGTATAAAGTGATCTGATTTGTTTATCCTATAGATCACAACCCCTACCGCATTCTTCTTTATATGGTAATGAGGATACCCAAACATGATGTCCACAATAATATCATCCCACTCCAAATTTAGCACTATATGTGGCTGAATGAAACTCTATGGTATCAAATGCTCCACCTTGACCTGTTTCTATGTATTAAAATGAGAGAAAAAATCAATAAATCTCCCTATCATACCTAGGAACAAAAATATAATCTTCATTTTATAGAACAACTTTGTGGTTCTAGGGTGGATTTCCCACTATTAATTATAGATATCCCCTATCACATATTTTTTATAGGAAAAGATAAACTGTTTGGGTTTCACAAACATAGTACACCCTCTGTAGAGATCGATCACTCATGAACAATATCCCCTAATTAAGAGAGTCTCTAATTCCATGGAATTCATCATCAAGATGCAATTTATGAAGAATAATCTCAATAATAGAGAAGGTATATTGAACAATTATCAAAAAAAAACCATTGACACTATATCCAATACTTGAATTTTCAATTTTCCAAAAATAACCATCAAGTTTCACTCTTATAATGAATCTTTCAAAGCCTACATAAGATGTTTATTGATTAGAGAATCTACAAAAAAAATTCCCTTTTCATTGAGTATAGGTGCTATAAAAATCAATTTATTGAAGTTACTCCACCCAATTCCTATGGTGGAGATTCAAATCATTTTGAGATATGATATAAATCAGGATCTTTTTGTTAGAATATACAATAAACTTTCTCTAAAAAGGTAATGTCAACAACTCTTATATGTATTCATCATTAATAAATGTTCAAGGTAATTGGTAAGATTTTTTATCTTGTGTGGCCTATGATACTGAGATACATATTCAACAACATGATCACCATGCATTGGAAAACAAGCCAATCCCAATAATGGTGAATCACATAAGACCTTGTGTTTATGTATGGTGTGTGGAAGAGTCAACAACATAGCATTTCTGAGACAATTTTTTATCTGAACAAAATAAATCTAAAATTTCCCACACCAAGAAAATATTACTCCCTTATGAGTCATAGATTTTATTTGATAATCCAATTTTAAGAATTATTTGCAAACTACTGATAATATTCTCTAAAACGCAAGAATCCTTGAATCTAAAAAACAATACATGGTGTCTCCCATGACATAATAATTATTGGATTATTTGGATCATCATAGATACCATTTTTTTAAAACACATTACCTAAGAACATCAATTTCCAAATATAGAAATTACATTTTGATAGCTTGTTATAAAATCATTAATTTATCAACATTTCAAGAACTAGTCTCAAATAAATCCCATGATCCTACTACGATATAGATTAAAAAAGTATCTCATCGGTTAAAACCAACAAAAAATAATCAATATAATTATAGAAGATCATTTTAATCAATTATATAAATACTTTTAGAACATTTTTTATTCCAAATTGCATGAAGAGTTACTTATAATGGCCATAGTTACTCCAAAATAGTGGTTTTTTGAATTTCATATTATTTTATACACAATTCATGATAACCAGATCAATGATCAACCATAAAAAAACATCACCCCTTTAAATTGGTCAAATGGATCATCAATCCATGGAAATAGATACATGTTCTTTACGGAAATTCGACTGAGTTTCTAACAATAAAAAAAATAGAGAAGTGACCCATTAGTATTATTAGAAATGAGAACATGTGTCAGTGAAGGTGAAACACTCAATCTTATAAAGACTTTCTCTAAAATATTATCCTATTGAGGAACAAAAAAAATTCATTATATCTGGTTCCATGTGGTATGAAGGAAATTATACATGTTTTTTATATAAACACTAATTCAATAAAGAATTATACCTCCCATAATTGTGGAAAACGATAACGGCATGGGCCCTCCTTGTCCAGTACTTTTCCAAAACATAGTTCCACCAAAAGGCTCCACCAAAACGGTGGCACCGTGACGGTGACACCGGCCAGGGTGGCACCAATGACGGTGGAACCATCAGTGTGACACTGGTCATTGTGGCACCAGTTATGGTAGCACTGTGATGGTCACACACCAGTCATAGTGGCACTGGTTATAGTGGCACCATGATTGTGGCATCGCGATGGTGGCACCTTGACAGTCGCACACCGGTCACAGTCGCACCACTTACGGTGGCACCATGACGGATGACACACCGAAACGGTGGCACCGTTATGGTGGCACCATGTCTTTCCTTTTTGTCTTTTCTCCAATTTCCCGAGTTTTCCTAATTTTTTCACCCGTAATGTATCTTTTGACATCAAAGACTTTTAATACCCCTTTAGAATCCATTTAAAATCCCCTAAATTATATCTAAAGTCCCCCAATGTCGGTCAACCCTTAACTTACGAAAACATGTTTTTTTGGCTCTGTGTCACACCCTTTCCGTATACTTTCTAGTTCTGCCCTGTTGCACATTTTTCTTCTAATTAAAGGAAACCATTTAACACACAACCATTATGGACACCTCCCCGATCAGAATTATTAAATAAAAATTAATTCAATCATGTATAACAACCCAACCGTGTGGTGAAACCATGATCTTTCTTTAAAGCCATTCAAAAATTACATATCCCGTAACTCCATGATCTCACCATTTTATCACATGGGAATTCCCTTTTCTTCTTCATCTGGCTAGTCTCATTTTCTTCCTTGTTTGTTTGGAGTTCCCCATCCCGAGGCAAGTGGTGTACCTGTGCTGGAACCTTTATGCACACCCTTGGAGTCACCAATATTCCTTCCCTACAAGTCGCTCTTCCCCAATTCTTGGTGCATGGAGAGAAACCTAGATATTTGATCATCCAAGTAGGAGTTTTTCCTTAGTCTCTCTTTACTGTGTATCATGAGGGGTGGGTATTCTATTGTCTCTAAATGGAGGGTTGAAACCAAACTTAATGAAGATAATGAACGTATGATTAATGAATGAAGGGGGGTTTTCCTGATCTTTATGTTGTACTCTTATCCTTGATAATGTGTTATGAATTTTACGAGCTTATTCCCACTAAAAATCGTAGACATTGGTGGTCTTTTGTTTTTCACTAATGAACCTCTGTTTCTTTCTAAATATTTATTTGAATGAGTGTGTGTAACATGAAAATCGGTTAATCACGTAAACTCGTCTGACTAAATGGATTCCTAGTTACAAACAATCCTTTTGTGATCACACCGTTCAAACAAAAATGATGAAGGGACCTAATGAATGGTGTGCATGATTCTGGAAACCCCCTCCTCTATCTTGGTAGTATGTATGGTTGTTCTGTTTGATGCTTATGGGGTGGTATGGATGGGGGTGGGATTCTCTGTTATTGTGTGGTTTTTGGTTTGTAGATTTGTGTCTACATAGGGATGTATCTTGATACTTGGTTTGGTTATAATACTTTGAGGGTTCTCACAGATCTGTTTTGTTGGTGTGATTTTACAAGAGAACAAGGTGTGAATGCTTAAATTGATGTCTGGCTGTTTCCTCTTCCCCTGGCTTGTGGCTATGACTGTTGGTTTCCCAGTAGTGAAAATTTACATAAATTTAATCACTTGAACATGAAAACAAGAATGGTTCAATGGGGAATTGGTTCTGGGAATGAGTTATGACTTAGCTGTGAGTGGTGTGCCTTTTTATGAATGAATAGTAACAAGGGTGTTTGTGCTGGGGTTGGTTTTAGAACCCCTAGGTTTGGATGAGTTCTTGATACCTATACATATAATTTTAGTTCTTAAGTTTCATATTTTTTCCCCAACCATGTTGAACACTTCGTGTCGAACACCCCCATTTCATGGGGGAGGGTGTTTTTCCCAACACTCCTATGAGTGACTAGTTATTATATCTTTTTCTGATCCACTTTACGAGTATACCAATATCCTTCGGGCAGGATGTGACGGCCTGAGGTCTATTATAGCCCAAGATTCTTTAGGCATGGTAGTTATGGTGGTTGGCCCAGGTGTGTGTGTGCATGTTGTTTCCCAAGTGTCTTCGGGAAGAGGACTAGGTGTCTTTGGGAATGGCGGTATTTATTCTATTCCATGTGTTTGAGGGTGAGGTTACATGTGGTTGTAGTGGCCCATGTGTTTGCGGGCGGGATGTCTGGTAGTGATAGCCTAGGTGTTTGCGGGCATGATGTGTGGTTGTGGTAGCCCAGGTGTGTGAGGGCGGGGGTAGGGCAGTGGGACTGCAGTGAGAATGGCAGGAGAGGTTTGGAATGTAGGATGTCTTCAATAACCAATGGCAAAGTGGCACGGGGTACCAAAATATCGATATGATATTACCATTACATTACTTGACTTTCATTATTTGGGGATTGTGCCTTGGTTAGTCTTGGATGGATAGTCTTCCATGCTAGGTTCTTAAGATATATTCTTTTCTCACGAGGCATTATAATGCCTCCCCACTTGTACACAAGAGATTTTGGTTTCTATAATGATTATACCTATATATTAACCCTACGTATATAAAACAGCTTTCAGGTTTCTAAGAGGACATCATGGATCGTGCATGACCGTACAAGTTCGGACGTTGGGGTAGTTTCTGTTGCTACTTTTTTTTCTCTTGGTACTATACATTTGCAGTTTCATTGTACGTTTGTATCATTTAACTTTGGAACATGCATATGGTAATGGTTTTCTTTGGCATTACATTTACCCCCAGTTTTGGTGTTGTGGGATTTACTATCTTATCTTCTGATCCTACTAAATAAAAAGGGTAATTACTTCCATCTTCAGTGTGATTCTATACCATTGGTGCTAATAGACACTCCGAGACCTATTGAAGGTGGGTCTCGGGGGTCATTATCTCTTCTTCAACTTGAAGATGGATGGTTCTGGTAATCTGATGTCCCTTCCATCATCTTGGTGAAGGCGGGCCTTGAAAGAATGGTATTAGAGGTTAGGTTGAGAGATAGGATGGAGATCAGGGATATGAAAAATGAGGATTTCATGGGATGGTATGGAAACAGTGTTAGGCGATATTGGTGCATGAAATAGGCCCAGGAAGACCATCTAGGACATGATATTTTAGGGCCCCTCGGGATCCGATGTAAGGGCTCTAGACCTACAGAATGACCTAGTGAGTCTACACTGATTGCTGGGTAGAGACCCTAGGGAAGGTAAATGCATCATAATTACTTGTGTTCTTGTGTTTCTTGGGCATTTTAGGGATTTAAATTGATTAATAAGTCTAAGATATTTTAAAATAAATCTTCTACACTTCTCAGGCTTTGGAATTCCTTGTTTACATTGCAGATATGGAATTTTGACGATGACCATGAGTAGTGTGGGAGATCGAGGCCTAGGAGGATGACTTGGCTGATTGGCAGAGGGCTGACCGAGAAGAGGTGGATAACCAGTGGTAGAGGATGCTTCATGTCTTTTAGTGGAAGACTCTTGAGAAGTACGAAGGCAGCGTCTCATACATGGATATTGAGAGCTGGCTCAAAGAGCTGGTGATATATTTTTTCTTCATTCGGGCTCTAATGGAGTACCGGGTTCCTCTAGCTATAATCCAGATCTGGGGAGTAGTGAGTTAGTGGTGGATGCTTTATCTTGGGGAGAAGAGGGAGGCTGAGGTGACATGGGCTGACTTCACGAAGGAGTTCCGGGCAGAATTCCTCTCTTCCACAACAATGGCTGAGAAGAGGCGAGAACTACTCTACCTCCAGTAGGGGGTATGTCAGTGAGAGAGTTGGGGATCAAGTTCAATGATCTCCTTCTCATTTCTATAGACATCTTTCCAGATGAGGAGTCTCAGGTGAGACATTAAGAGGAGGTACTCCGACCTTTTCTTCATTATGTAGTCACTCCCACCACCCTCCTGACGTACATGGAAGTCCACAAGAAGGCTGAAGTGGTAGAAAGGATGCATACACTAGGAGGTGTGCCACAAGAGGGGATCCAGTTGGGATCGTCAAGGGAAAAGGCCATCAGCAGTAGGCCTCTGGAATCAGGGCCCTCAAGGTTTTGACCATTAGGGAGCATGCCCTAGCAGTTCCAGTTCTGATCTCCCGATCCTCACCCTTTCATTTCAAGCCCAGGACTGAGATTCCTCATTTTTTGAAACCGTGGGGACCTTCGAAATCAGTGCCTAGACTGAGTGTAGTATAGTAGGGGTGGCCTGGAAAACCTCCCACCTCAGCAGCAATAGTTTTCAGCCAGACCCTTTAAGCAGTAGCAGTAGGGACATCGAGCTCCCTCTCCTCTGAGGGCAGACTTTGCAGAAGGAGGCCGACCTCAGGGCGCTCCCCAGGGAACTTGACCAGGGTGTGGTCAAGGAGGCAGCCGACAACAGAGGGTAAGAGGAGCTAGGCGTGGGATGTTACATGCGGTGGATGCAGCAGTTCTAGTAGGGCCGAAAGTTGTTCGAGATACGATCTACTTGTTTAGTACTCTTCTTTATACCTTGTTTAATACAGGAGCTTCACACTCCTAACTGTCTGGATCGTGCTTTGGGCCTAGACACGAAGATAATTCCAGTGCCCCTGGTGTAGAGTACTTCAATCGGAGGTCAGACTGACTTGTCTTATGTTTGCCGAGGGTTTAGACTGATGACACGACCACATCAGTCTATCAGGGATCTTCTACTGTTGAAGATACAACCATACGATTTCTTCCTGGGCAACGACTGGCTGTTCTCTGTATGTTCCATTATTGAACGCTTCCGAAGAAGGATCATGTTTTCAGATTTGGGTGGTCAACATGTGACTTTCATCAGAAAGTAGGATTATAAGGAGGGTAGCCAGAGAGTGGAGCCCCTCCTTTCTTTGTTAGATGAGCTGTTAGTAGAGTCAGTGGACATAGAGATGGAGGAAGTCCCGGGGATCATCAGTGAGTTCATGGATTTCTTCCTTGAAGAGGGGGAAACTTTGCCTCCTCAACATAATGTTGAATTTGGGATAGACTTGCAACTTGGTGCTCATCCAATTTCATTGGATCCTTTCTGGATGCAGCCTTCTGAGTTACAGGAGTTGCAGATTTAGATTTATTATCTGATGAAGAAGGGTTTTGCTTGACCAAGTGCGTCACCATGGGGTGATCCAGTCTTATTCGCAATGAAGGAATATGGTGGTGTTAGGCTGTGGATAGACTACCAGAGACTAAACTAGGTAACAGTAAAGAACTATTTCCCTCTCCTGAGGATAGACAACCTTTTCAACCAGTTAAAAGGGGCAGGATGGTTCTCCTAGATCGACCTGTAGTCCGGATATCACCAGTTGAGGGTTAAGGAGGGTGACATCTCAAAGACTGCCATCAGGTGAAGGTATGTGCACTTGGAGTTTTTAGTCATGCCGTTAGGCGTTACGAATGCACTAGCTATGTTCATGGGGCTCATGAACTCCATCTTCTAAGATATTTTTACATGTTCTTAGTCATATTAATTGATGAAATCCTAATCAAATCAAGATCATAGGAGGATCACTCTGAGCATCTAAGAATGTTTTTAGAGGTCCTCCAATAGCACCAACTATATGTGAAATTTTCCAAGTGCATGTTATGGATGCGAGAAGTGCACATCCATGGACATGTGCTGTCCGAGCGAGGAATAGCGGTGAACCCATCAATGGTCAAGGAAGTTGTTTCTTGGGAAATGACCAAGAATGTTGTAGAGGTTCGTAGTTTCCAAGGTTTAGCAGGTTACAACTAGAGGTTCGTAACCAACTTCTCCCGAGTTTCATTACCTCTAACAGCCTTGACAAAGAAATATCATTCTTTCGTGTGGAATGGGAAGTGTGAGGCATCCTTCAGTTAACTAATGGAATGGTTGGTTAGAACTCTAGTGCTCAGGTTTCCAGAGGATGGGGTGTTGATTGAGGTGTTTTGTGATGCTTCTAGACTTGTCATGGGGTGTGTGCTGATGCAGCAATAGGGAGTGATATCTTATTGGTCTAGGCATCTACATCTTCATGCGCGTAAATATGCCACCCATGATCTGGTGCTTTCGGAGGTCATGTTCGCACTAAAGTTGTGGAGGCATTACCTCATCAGGTAGTGCTTCATGGTCTTCACGGATCACAAGATATTGATGTATATCTTATCCCATCGGGACATTAATTTGAGATAGTGAAGGTGGATGGAGTTCTTTTAGGACTACGATATCGATATTTCCAACACCTCATGAAAGGGTAATGTGGTGGCTAATTCCTTGAGTAGGAATTCGCAGAAGGACGTGGTTCGAGAATTGGAAGATTCATGGAAAACGATGGAGGATTTGGCTTCCCTACATCTGGATGCAAGGGTGGAGAATGATAGAGGCTGTCTGTTTCAGATGAAAATTTAGTCCCCTCTGTTGCAACAGGTGGAAGAGTCTCAATTGGGGTACTTTGAGGATGATGTGATATGCGATCGCATTTTCCAGGGCAATTCTCTAGAAGTATGGTCGGAAGACAAAAGGAATCAGATGTTTTTTCAATGAAAGATGTTCGTCCTAGTGGGAATACACGATAGAGTTATTAGTGAGTTCCACAACTCACCCCTGGAAGTGCACCCATGAGTTTCTAATATGTACCGGGGCTTAAAGAATTTGTTTTGGGTGCCCGGGGTGAATCGAGTAGTGGTAGAGTTTGTGGTAAGCTTCCTCGTGTGTCAGCAGGTAAAGGTTGAACACCGCATTCCAGGAGGTTTGTTGCAGCCTTTGGTAGTCCCTTAATGGAAGTGGGAGGATATATCGAAGGATTTCGTCACCAGAATACCCATAGTTTTGGGAGGCTGTGAAGCTATCTCAGTAGTGGTAGACCGACTAACGATGTCATCTCACTTCCTGGCGATGAAGGAGTCAAGTACAGTTGATGCCCTAACACAAAGGTACGTGGATGAGGTGGTGTGGTTGCACATGGTTTCGAGGTTGATAGTCTCTGATCGAGATACCCTATTTACCTCAATGGTCTAGAAAGGATTGAAATGTGCTTTTGGTAGCTAGCTATGCCTCAGAACTGCTATCCATCCCCAGACAGATGGGCAAACAGAGCGGACCATCCAGACAATGGAGGAAATACTACGAGTATGTGTTTTGGACATTCTGGGATCATTGGTACGACACTTGACTCTAGTGGAGTTTTCCTAAAATAACATCTATCACTCTACCATTGGCATGGATCCATTCGAATATTTGTAAGGGAGGTCGTTTCACTCACCCATATGCTGGACAGTGGTCGGGGAAGCAGGTGTTCTTGGCCCCGAGATGGTGCAGAGCAGGACAGAGAAGGTTCAGCTTATATGGGAGAGGATGAATGCGGGTCAGGACTGGCATAATTCATATGCCAATAATAATAAGAGACTCTTGGAGTTCGAGGTTGAGGAACACATATTCTTGAAGGTCTCCCCTCGGTGTTGGAAATTGGGGTTCGGAAGGGGGGATTACGCTTTCTCCTAGGTTCGTTAAACCGTTCGATGTGCTATGGTGGTTCGGTGAAGTGGCTTATCAGCTAGCGCTTCCACTACCGCTACTAAGAGTACATGAATTCATCCATGTTTCGTAGATCTGAAGATATATACACAACGATTCACATGTCCTCGACTGGGGAAAGTTTGATATCGAGGATGATGTGATGTTTGTAGAGGGACCAGTGATAATCGAAGGACGAGAGGATAAAGTAATACTTGGACGAACCATCCCTTTGGTTCGTGTGTTGTGGAGGCATGGTGGCCTCGAGGAGAGTTCCTGAGAGTGGGAGGCATAGATGCACGCTCAGTACCCAAAGTTGTTCTGAGTATTGTTTTGTTCTATTTTATACTTGTTGTGATGAAGTGATTGACATTTTTTTAACTATGAAATGGTTTTTATTCCTTGTTCTCTGAATGTTTTTGGAGATTCTGGACTGTGGGGGTGGGGGAGGATATGATTCTTAATCAAGAAGAATTAATGGGGATGCGGTTAAACCCGTCTGGGTGAGTAAGTGATGCACAAAGCGGATTATATCTTGACATGGATTAGATAACCTCCTAATCCATATGAATGGATGGTATGACCTATAAATGTTGGTATGGTTACTTGAGGGAGAGGTGTCCCTATATGATGATGATGTCTACTCTTGAGAGGTATCTTTCAAGGTGGTTGTTTGGACCCCTCTCTTTTCTTGGGGTTTGGTTTTAATTCTCGAGGGTGAGAATACTTTGAGAGGTATCTAATGTAATGACCTGAACCCTCTTGGTCCAGTACTTTTCCAAAACATGTTTCCACCAAATGGATCCATCAAAACAGTGGCACCTTGAAGTTCACACACGGGTCACGGCAGCACCGTGATGGTCACACACTAGTCATGGTGGCACCGGTGACGGTTTCACCGTGACGGTGGCACCATGTCGGTCGCACACCAGTCATGGTTGCACCGGTTACAATGGCACTGTGATGGTGGAACTGTGACGGTCACACACCGGTCACGGTGGCAATGCTTACGGTGGCATCGTGATAGATGCAACACCGAAACGGTGGCACCATGACCATGGAACCATTATGATGGCACCATGTCTTTCCTTTCTGTCAGTGCTCCAGTTTTCAGAGTTTTCCTTGTTTCATCCCCTAAAAAGTATCTTTTGACGTAAAAGTATTTTCATACCCCGTTTGAATCCATTTAAAAGCCCATAATTGACATCTAAAGCCCCCCAATGTTGGGAAACCCTTATCTTAACAAAACATGTGGTTTTTGCTCGGTTTCACAGCCTTTCCCCATAATTTTTAGTTCTGCCCTGTTGCGCGTTTTTTCTGATTAAAGGAAACCGTTTAACACACATCCATAATGGCCACATCTCTGATGGAAATTATTAAATGACAATTAATTCCATCATGTGTAACTGCCCAATAGAGTGGTGAAACCACGATCTGTCTTTAAAGTTGTTAAAAAATTCCATATCCTGTAACTCAAGGATCTCACCCTTTTATCACACAAGAATTCGCTTTTCATCTTCTTCTTGGATGGTCTTTTTTTATTCCTTTTTCGTTTGGATTTCTCCTTCCCAAGCCAAGTGGTGCGGCTATGTTGGAACCTTTCTTCTCACCCTTTGTTTACCCGATGTTCCTTCCCTGCAAGTCACGCATCCCCAGTTCATGGTGCGTGGAGAGAAAAATAGATCTCTGATCATACAAGTAAAGGGTTTTCCTTCGTCTCTCTTTACTGAGTATAATACGAGGTGGGTATGATATTGTCTCTGTGGGGAGGGATGAAAAAAACTAAATGATGATAATGAACGTACTTTTAATGAATTAATGGGGCACATGCCTGATGTTTCTGCTGCACTCTTATCGTTGATTATGTGTTGTGAATTGTACGGGTTTATTCCCACTGAAAATCATGGCCGTTGGTGGTATTTTGTTGTGCACAAATGAAACTATATTTATTTCTGAATATTTATTTGGATGAATGGGTGTAACATGGAAATTGATTAATCACGTAAAATCTGCCGACTAAATGGATTCCCTGTGGATAATAATCCTTGTGTGATCAGCACGGTTAACCACATAGGAAAAAGGGACTTAATGAATGGTGTGGTTGAATCTGGAAACCCCCCTACTCTATCGTGATAGTATGTATAGTTGTTCTGATCGATACTTATGGGGTGTTATGGATGAAGATGTGATCCTCTATTGTTGTGCAATTGTTGGTTTGTGGATTTTAGGCTGCATAGGGTTATATCTTGAGGCTTGGTTTGGTTCCAATACTTCTAGGGATCTCACCGATCCCTTTTGATTGTGTGACTTTACAAGAGAACTCAGTGTGAATACATAAATTGCAGTCTGACTATTTCCTCTTTCCATGGCCTGTGGCTAGGCCTGTTAGTTGCCCAGTAGTGTAGAATTTACTTAAATGGAATCCCTTGAACATGAAAACAAGACCGTTTCAATGGGCATTTGGTTCTGGGAATGAGTTGTGACTTGGCTCTGAGTGGTGTGCCTTTTTTATGAATGAATAGTAACATGGGTGTTTTTACATAGGTTAGTTTTGGAACCCCTAGGTTGGCATGAGTGCCTATTACCTATACATATAATTTGAGTTCTTATGTTTCATATTTTCACCCCACCCGTGTTGAGCACTTCATGCCGAACACCCCCATTTCACAGGGGAGGGTGTTTTTTCCAACACTCCTATGAGTGGATGGTTATTAGCTCCTTTTTTTTCCAATTTCCCGAGTAGCCCAAGCTCGTTTGGGAAGCCTGTGATGGCATGAGGTCCATTATAGCCCATGATTTGTTGGCCAGGGTAGTAGTTTTGGTTGGACCAGGTTTGTGTGGGCAGGTTGTTTCCAAAGTGTCTTCGGGATGAGGACTAGATGCCTTCGGGCGTGGAGGTATTTGTTCTCGACCAGGTGATTGTGGGCATGGATACGTGTGGTTTTTTTGGCCTAGTTGATTGTGGGCTGGATGTGTGGTAGTGATGGCCCAGTTGTTTGCGGATGGGGTGTGTAGTTGTGGTTTCCCAGGTTTGTGTGGGTGGGGGTATGGCTGTGGGACTGTAGTGAAAATGGCGAGAGAGTTATCACGCGTAAGATGTCTTCAATAACCATCGGAAAAGTGGCGTGTGGTACCCAAATATCGATGTTCTATTACAATTGCATTAATTAACTTGCATTATTTCGGGAGTGTGCCTTGGTGTGTCTTGGGTGGATAATCTTCCTTGCTTGGTGCTCTGTTTATCTCCTTTTATCACAGGGAATTAGAATGTCTCCCCACTTGAGCACGAGTGATTTTGGTTTCCCTACTGAGTATACCTGTATACTCACCCTACACATATGAAACTTCTTTATGGTTTCCATGAGGACATCAAGGATCGTGCGGGACCATACTATCTCGGACATTGGGGCCATTTCTGTTGTTGTCATTTTTTTCTCTTGGTACTTTACCTTTAGAGTTTCCTTGTACTTTTGTAGAATTTACTTTTGGAACATGAAGATGGGAATTTTTTTCTTTTGCTTTAGTTTTACCCCCATTTTTGGTGTTGTGGGATTTACTATATTACATCCTGATCCTACTAAATAAAAAGGGTAATGCCTTCCATCTTGTGTGTGATTCTACACCCTGGGTGCTAGTCGCCACTCCGGGGCCTATTGAAAGAGGGTCTCAGGGGTCATTATCTCTTATTCAACTTGAAGAAGGAATGTTTTGGAAATGTGTTGGCCCTTCCCTCATCTTGGTGAAGGTGGGTCCTGACACAAACCAACATTTTCAAAAGTTAAAATGTCAAAAAACTCAATGATAACTTTAGGTAGATCACCACTTACATATTATCATTCTAAGTAAATAGAACAAAAAAATATTACACATTGTGAGGTTTCATGTTCAGAACAAAAAAACAAAAGAAAGATTGATATCTCATAAATAGACAACACAAGAAGGAAAACAAAGAACCTTTTATCTTTTCATTTTGCGGGATGTAGTAATATCTGTCACATAAGATTTAAGCTACATAGGAAGATTTATCATATTCACAAGATGAGTCGAAATGAACAAATGAGATTCACTTGTATCAAATAAAGAAATCATTAAATTTTAATCAATAGTTATGGTACCTCTCATGGTCACTGGACCCATATTAACTTCATCAAGAGAATCATCCACCTCATAAAGAGGCTTTATTCAGGATAAATGAAGTTGGAAACCCTTTTTTCAAGAAGAATTTGATAGCATTGTATTACATTTGGTGCTTATGAACCCATTCCAATATAAGGTGTATAATTTATATGATAGATAATTTAAAAGTTACCTGATCATCTTTAGCTACCACATAGCTTGGGTTCCTTAGTGAATATCAATTTCAAGTGCCCAAGCATTCCATACAAGTAGAAAATAAAAAGGCATATCCAAAGAAATTTTAGATGTCTATAAGAACTATTCTATAAGTAACCACCATGAGAATTAGAAAAACTTATATTTTCTTTGATGGAAGTCATAGAATTTCCCTTGGGAGAAAAATGAACTCCTTCAACCATACCATACCAACCAGGTCCATGTTTACCATCAATGTTTTATCCAGCACACAATCATAATAATTTTTATTCAAAAAGAAAAATTGTGAATGAGTATCATATCAATGTACCATATCTAAACATCGAGTCTTCATAATATCATTTGATAAATAGATATGTGAGAATTGTATAACCTCTGCATACCGTTTTTCATACTCATTCACAATCTTATCAACCTGCTTGAATTTTAAAACCTCTATATCCTTGGAAAATATCCTCAAATCTAGATATAACTTTTCTGGGAAAATAACTATAATATACATGAAATATAATAACCATTATTTTGGTCATCACCATAAAGTCCTATAATCTCTATCGAGGACACTCTATCTTGAATGTGGCACATTTCAACTTTATGGAGTCAGGCACATCCCAAAATTGAAATAAAATATCAACTCTCCTCAAACAATATTCATCCTCTTCAGGATTGTTTGATCCATGAAATTTTGGTGGATTCTATAGAAGTAAATCTTGAGAATGAATTATGAATTCATCCATATGAGGTTCTAAAACTAGATCATTAATAGGAATGAGTGATGGTGCGTGTCCCAATGCTTGGAAATCACACACAACAACCTCTACTGGACTCTGGTACATGGGATGATTTTTTCACAATGGTTCATTTTTATCTTCCTCATGGATATTATTTTTACATATTCATTAAGACATGATGATTCACAACATAAAAAATAAAACATTGATGACATTAGGAAATTATACATTTGAATTCTAAAATAAGATTAAAATGGAAATTAAGTCCATTAGATAGACAACAATATTTGTACTCCAACCTATCCAAACAAAGAACATGGATAATACTATAAATAATCCTCATCATGTATCTACCAATGAAACCATAGGGACATATGGATCTTTACATAGAGAGTTGAACATGAACTCAGTAACTACAATTTCATATGTTTCAAAAATATTTCACAGATCATACTAACATCAATTAAAGATGCACAAATTATATCATTGATACCACAGTCAAGAAGCATTCTGAATACCCTGGTTCCTCGATACCCAATCCATCACATACATTGACCAAAATGAGGGATTTATCCCAATGATTTGGATACAGACACCTCAAATCATAGAATATAAAATTGTGAATTAATTCACTCCAAAAACAATGGAATAAACAACACATATCAGTATTCTCAAAAGAAGACTCCATCAAGGGAATAGTACTAAAATTAAAAAATGGTATATCAAAACCTAAATTTAAATGAACATGTACCAAAAAAACATGTTGAAAAACCAATGTTACCATGTATATGGAACACCAAGACTATATATCCACAACACTAACATCCTCTAAGTGGAACATTCCCATTTCTCAAACCTGGATAAAAGAAATATACAAACAACCAAAGGAAAAGGAAGGATGTTATCTCAAAATTCCAGAAGGGTCTCGCCATGTGTTCCATCAAAATATTACATAATAATTAAAAAAATAATTCTATTAGTTTTAAATGAATCAAGTATGTATGTACAATATCAATTTTTTTAAAAAACATGGGTTTCTTATCAATTTATGGAAAAGTTTCATAACATGGATTAATAAAAAATTTATAAAAATTAATTCATTAAATTCATAGGGTATTTGTAAATAATATTAAAAATAATTGCATATATATTATAATGATCTAAAATTACCAACATGGTCATATTATAAGAGGTATGGTAGTTCTATGTTATGTGATCTGCACACACACATATGGTGATACTGGAAATATGAACATATGTACCACTAAAATTAGCTAAAAAAGACTAACTGCTATCACACTAGGGAAATGATCATCTAATAAAATTATGTTAAGTTTTCATGCATCAATTAATTGATTGGTAAATCCTAAACAATATTTTGTTCCCAAATAATTCACGGACTACCTAGTCTTGAATTTTCATAGGCAACAATAAATAATGGGAAGATTAATTAAAAACTGTTTAAAATATAATAACCCTATTTGAATTATAAATATTAGAATTTATCATTAATACTAAGAACACAGTTTTTCAATAAAATCATTCATTTTCTTCTTGATAAAACCAATCCGTGGTTTTTTTCTAAACAATTTATGACATTTTTCTCAAATAGAAATTTTATACCAATTATTGCAAATCAATTTCACAATTCCGTCAAGTACAAATCACAATAAAAATATCAATTTCTTTAGAATATAGGTTCTTTTTAAAAATATGTGGCCAAAAAAATTTAAGATCTAAATTTACAATGAATTAGTTATTTACAATATAATTAAAATAAATCTAAAAAAATTATTGATTCAAGGATAAAATAATCGGCCAAAGCTATATGAAACCACATACTTTAAATAATTAGACCATGTAACACAACACCCACAATGGGAAAATCTAATGAATATCATCAACAATAAAGAATGAATAATTAATACTAGAGATAAGATCCAAAATGAAGGAATTTATATCTCTAAAAAATGATGTTCTAATAAACCTGAAGGAGGAGATAAAGAGAAATTAGGAGAGATCATATGGGTTCAAGAAGTGAATATTCAAATACCCTAATGTGATAAAACCTGATTCTCCGCACATAGATCCTCCTAAATATAGGTTTAGATGAGCCAAAATTGGTTCTTGGATTCTCTAAATACCGTGATATTTATTGAACATCAAATTAGGGTCGATTTGGGGTCTAAATGGGGGTTATGATTTTTTTGAAATAAAAAATTTCATATGCACTTGTAGCTGGGTAGGTCCATATGGTTTTTCAAACCATACACAACAATCGTGTTTCCCTATAAAGGGTGATAAATTTCTTCAAGGTGGGAACACATTTTTTCAAACCATGCGCCAACCATGAAAACCCTCACTCTCTAGTTTTATAGTGTTTGAACTTGTATCATGAATGGTTTGGGAAACTTGTGAGCCAACGATGAACATACTAAAAACCTTAAAATATATTTAGTTTTTTTCTAAATCACCTTACATGATATCCAACCAAATTCTGATCAAACATGGGGTCGATGAATACCTAAAATAGTAACATGATGTTACAAAAACATACATATTTTCAAGTAAAATATTATTTTCCCCCTTCATGCTATATTCTGCTTCAATAATAACTCCCCATGAATATAAAAAATTGATTCAAATTAGATTAGGTATTAAAAGAATTATTTTCTTACATTAAATCTATTATTCTCCATGTTGTTTATATTTTTTCAATTTCTTTGTAGACTGTTCATCTTATTCACCCCCTTAAAGGGATTCACTTTGTAATTATTAATTATAAATAGTATTATTCTAACAGAACCCTGATCATATTGTCATAATATCACATAATATGTTTCAACCATGCATCATTTTTTGAATTAGTAAATTCCTTAATGGCTAATAATCCATGTTTTTTATTTTAATGGAAGTAAAATTAGCTATTTACACACAACACCATGAATTCCATACATAATGAAAAAATAAATATGTAAAGAAATTATATTCTCTATTTTTCATTTTCAAGAGAAAAAATATATATATTTATTTATCAATAATGAATTCCATTTATTTTCAGTTCATGTTTTATTAGAACATGTCATCCTCACTTATACATTCATTTAATTGATATGGGATTCATGTGAAGCATAGTCTTCCATTTTAATTCATATTTATTATTAGAAAGATTATTCTATGTTCCATTATCTAGAAAAAACATGAAATATTTTTTCTTTATATTCTTATCATTTTACAACTATGATGGGATAATTATCATGTATTTATTTGGAACATGCATAGATTTCTTGTTCTGTGAGGAATCCTTATATATAGAAACATTCATGGAAAAATAAGTTACTTATTATTTATATTTATCTTTAATTATATCATTTTAATGGTTATACATTCCATGTATTCATTATTAGTGAATCCAAGTTGTTTGACCTTACAAACAAATTATCAACAATTCTTGAGTCACCCTTAATTTTTAATTTCATATTGTAGTCATCATATATATTTTTATCAAAATCAATCTTCTTGATTTCATTTTGGATTGATTGAATTTTTACCTTTATATTTTTGTTTATGAATTTTATATTCCTTGAATGATTTTAAAGGTGCATGATTTTTTACTTTCTTCCATTATATATGTAGTTTTTCCCTAGTTTAACATTCATTTCAACATTTTTCTTGGGGATTTTTTGTATAAAAATGATTAATTTATTTCTCTAAATGGATTTTTCCAATTTAATTTTTATTTTACACTTCTTATCATATAATTAATTAATTTTTTTAAAAGAGTATGAGTTATGAATGGTTAGTGTGAAAATGCAATCATCATCAGATTAAACACATTTGATTAAAATCCCATATAATTTATTAATACATTCATATTAGTTGTTTATTGATAGATTTATAATTATATATCAATATAGCCTCTAATAATCCATTCTCCAACATTATTTAGGACATATTTAATATATGTAAATTAATATATAGTGAAATTTTTTTTTAGAATTTTTCCTAAATCCCTAAAAACACCAATAGTGGCTAAAAATTGTATTTCCATTATTATAATTTGGACATATTTATATCGTTGTTATTTTTGGAAAAAAATATTATGTTAATCATAATTTCGGGTTCCAATATTTCGTATCATTCCTACATCCACTATTAATTTTTTAGTGGGTTTATGAGAGTTATTGTTAACCTTTATTTTTCAATAATTTCTTTAAAATCTGTATTATCCATTGCAATGACATTGTTGAAAAAATATTGTAAAATAGCATTCATTTTTTATGATCCAACATTATATATATTATTTGTTATTTTAAATTCATTCCTTCGACTATAATGAGTCTTTTTAGAGAAAATTAATTTTTTAGATCCTACAATAGAATCTATTATTTACTTAGTATTATGGGAAGTCTCAATATGTGGAATTTATAGATTTCTCAGTTTTAATTCTAATTCCTGACACTTCAAGTTGACTGTAGTCTTATCAACATCAAATAATCTCATATTTCCTTCCCATTTTAACATTCTCTTTATAATACAATCCCTAATAATTTTGATAATTTTATTTGAGGAATACTAAAAGTCATTATTTCTTTATCTTTGATCTCTAATTAGAAAACAATGACACCAATATTGTATTGGTGAGTTTCTTTTAAACCATGTATTTTTCTTAAGTTTTTTCCAACCTCAAAATTCAAATAATTTATATTGTGAAAGAATATATTTTTTCCAGAGTTTTTTTTCCTAACTAACCACTAAGGAATTTTATTTGGATTTCATGTTTTAAGGTTATAGTTTCAATCTTGAAACTTATTAATCAATTTTTTCTTCTTATATTATCCATATATAATGTATTCTGTTTTAACATAATATAGTTCTTTGATAAACACAATTTTATAGGTGAAAACCTCAATACTAACTTTCCTCATGTATTTAATAATTAGGAATAAATGTAATCGAATTTTTTAGTAGACCCATAAGCTATTTATACTGAAATGGATTATTCAATATGATCATTATAATAATACATAATATATAGATCTGCACTTTGAAATTCATCAATTAGTGTCATATACCATTTATCCTTTAAATTATTCCATTACTTATTTTTCCCTAAAATCACATTATTATTTTTTAATTTTGGCTTAATCTTTTATATTTAGATTAATAGGGATATAATTTTTATTTGGAAATTAAGAAAATAAAAATATTATTAAAATATTCATTCTATTTATAACAATAAAAAAATTGAAAAGGGAACTATATCAAATAATAGTGAAACTGTATTAGATATGATAATAAATTATGTTCCTAGAAGGTTCATTAAATTACAATGTGTGGGGGGTGAATCATAGATTTCTTATTTTATAAAATTACATATTCTTTTTTTTCATAAAATAAACACTTTGGTATTTGAATCTCTATATTAGTTAAGTTAAATGGATCTACTGATGATTAACTAACACATAACCTTGTATGAAATGTTATAAATGAACAATAGACAAGAACAAGATATTTTTACAATGTTATCTCCCAATATGGTAGTCCAATACTCATTAGATTTAGTTCAAGTAAAGGACATAGATATCTACTATATTACATTATTGAATAAAAGTATATTTTCTTCCAAAAGAATGAAAGACATTTTGATAATTATAAAATTTATTGATTTTGTTATTTTTACTATATCCTCTTAGTTTAAAAAAGATAAATTTCTAAAATCTCATGATCATGATCTTTAAAAAGAATTCGATGTTTCTAAATAATAGCAATAAAATCTTTTTCATCAATACTGAATTTTCAAAAACAAAAGGAAAATATGACAATATTTCTTGCATTTTGGTCTCTGTATCTCAACTAAAATTCAATCTTCAAGGATATTTACTCTTAGTGAATGATCAATAGAACTACATGAATGTATACATTCTTATAAAACACTCTTATTCTCATTATGATAGAGAGAAATTATAGGGAAAACCTCTGCTCATTCTTCGTATTCATCTCTATTTCCATAATAATTAATTGATATTGTGTATAATATAGAAATAACATTATTGTCCTCCTCATTATTCTCTTATTATACAAACATGATTCAAAATATATTCATCAGAATATTATTATCAGATCTATCAATCCTCACTCTCAATTTTATGTAATGGATATTTATGAATATTGTGGTATTATTGTTTTATCTCTCTCATATAATTCTCACCAACTTCAAATAATCATGTGTATATAATTTATTATTTTTATTATAAATATTCCTTAGCATCTATTAGAATGAACTAGTATATATCTCCTCTCAAATAATATTACAACAATACTAAAATTCCCATTTAAACTAGTTGGAAATTAATATGGGGATTTCCCTATCTTCGGTCAACATTATTAATTTAAAAATATTCATATTTTAAAATCATATTATAATATTAATGTGATACTCTCAATTCTTCCCAATAATTCTCCATTAATCATTTATAAAATCATGGTTCAACATAAACACCATCATAATTAAAATATTAATAACTTAATAGAATCATCTGATTTTGATCTCCACTAATATCACATTTTCTCAAAAGGATAATCCTTATATAGTATATGAAATATATCACATATAAGAAAATTTATATTACATATCATAGTTCCCTTGATACTTATCCAATATTCAGAATTGTAATATCATAAATATTTTATGAAAACATATAAATACAAACATATAATAATAAAAGTACAATTTATATTAGTTCATATATATACATTATTAATTCATATATCTCATGTACCAAGGAACCCTTATTTTTCCATGTATAGGGTTTTCATTATTTATATTTCAATAGTATGTGTTGTAGGTCTCCTACGTATTGTCTAGTTAACTCTGACATATTAATGTATATTTTTCCTTTTGATTCATTCCAAAGGGTGATGTATCAATTATTTGACATATGATTGATCATATATTATTCATTAAAATGAATCCATTCCTCTTCATTATTTCAATATAACTTTTAAAATAATTTATTTTTCACAAAATGTTTTTTCTATTTTTTAGATTTCTATAGAATTTATCTTTTATATAATATTTATGTCATGGATATATATGTATGGATTTTTTTACTTTCCTTGATTTCTTCATAATTTATATTAATCTTGATAAATACATTACATTCCAACCCAATATATTTTACATTATCGTATTTTCTGTCTCCTTTTGATAATTTCTCTCAAATAATCTTAGATACATTTTATATTGTAATAAAATAGTACAAACCATATATATTTATTTTCATATCTAGCATTAAAACCCATGTGTTTTTTATTTTCAATAGTTGTATCTCAAAGTGATTATTATATGTCATCCTAATAAAAAACCACAATTCAATGAATGTTACAATAATTTTATAATATTATATTTTGTTAAATATGTTATGAAATCTAGCCATTTTTATTTTTTTACTTCAATTTATAATTTGAGTACTTTTTCATTTTTCATCAAAATATCTTCAAACATTGTCATGGAATGTACAACCACTCCAAATAAACTCTAATATATTTATTTGAAGATGGAAGAAATAAAAATATTTATAAATATCATCGATGTCATTTTTATTGACATGACAACTATATGTTCTCAACATTGATTAAATAAATGAAACCACACTTCCTCTATACTTATTATTTTCACAAAATATTATTCAACTATGATAAAACTGATATTATATTTTTAATAAAATAATATTAATGCTTATTAATATACGGTTGGTTACTTAATCTTTTGGGTAACTTTTTTATTCTCCAATAGAATCTCTTAAATCTTACAATAATCAAATCTTCAAACTCATTATGTATCATTAGGAATATTGTTTACTCTAAATCCAATATAACATATAGTTGCTTCACATATGAGTTTAGCTGAAAAATTATCTGATTAAAGGATTTCTCATTAATATATAAATAAACATATTACATAATCTTCTTTGTCAATATATGATTGTCACTTTATAAATTTATGTAGTGTTATGAAACTCTAATTCTTGTGATCCAAATGAATATCAAATCCCTAGTTACAACTTCATTATTCATTAGGATCTTCTCATATCACCAAAAAAATATTGATAGATTTTTTACTCATTAAAAATAAAAAGTATCATTATAATATATTTGGATCTTTCAACATGATAGAGTATACAAATATATTATTTTTATTGAATAATTAAGAAGGAATGATGGTAAATGATGTATTGGTTAAAATCTTGTGATGTAATTTCATTCCCTAAATCAGTATACTCATAAAAGTAATGTTTTAGTATTGAAATAATCTAATTTCTTATACACAATCACACATTTTTGAAGGGGTGTGATGAAATATTATAATAACTCATTATACAAGATTCCCCTTCCCCGAATGAGACATATCACCAGGGTTCTAATTTATTAAACACATACACAAGGATATATATATATATATATTACATACAAGGTCATATATATATATATATGAGTTAATTATACATAGGAACACATGATACCTCCTATACTGGATGACATTAAAATCTCATCTCAGATTACGATTTTTTCCCAAAATAGTAGTATAGGTGTGTAACCTCCCTATATAGAGAGTTATTTATTTTAGAAGATATTGACATGTGAATTAATTTTTGTATTTATAGGATACTATAATTAGATTTTTTTTATTAGTAATTATTTTTTATATGTATGTAAATATAGTGACATATTTTTTTCCTTGTAATAATATGAAATATATATATATATATTTCATAGTCTAGGAACTGAGATGGTGTGTTATTTCATGTCCTAGTGTGCCTGAAATTAATTATAAATAATTATTAAATATATATTATATTTCATGTGTAAATATTCATAATGAAACAGTTATTACTATTAAATGGTTGATCATATGAGAAATTTGAGACCACATATGAGCTTCAGACATGTTTTTTACCTTAAGATCGACATAAAATGTGTCAGGAAGATATGTTTAGACCCCTTGATCATGGGAAGTACGTTTAAGTAGAATAATTAATTATTAAATTATTTTATACTTATAAACCTAAATGATGTAATTATAAATATATCACTCAAGAGGATTTTCCAAGTGTGTCACATTATTTTTGTTTTCTCCCAAGATTCTCTCCTCCCTCCTCCATAAGAAAATCGTGCCATATGATGACGAATCTCTTAATCATGGTGAATCAATGCATGTCGAACATAACATATCCTTCCAATTTTTATGAGATAATGTATTTCATCCATGAGCAATCCAAGATAGAGTTAGGGATTGTTATATTTTTTACTCACTTTGGTTTAAATTATCGAGTACATTTTTACCTATTTGTCAATCAGAACCCTATTTTGGCCTTTTCATAAGACCATGTAATTGATTTGAATTTGATATCAATTTGTCATCTATAATCAATCCAATGTTATTGATCGTCGGCCAAGAATTATTTTATTGTGATGTATGAACTATTTTTTCACCACCTCTATCCCAAATAGTTTTTTTGTTATTCAACAAATGGATCCCTATATCCCAGTTTGAATTTCCAAGAGGTACTATGCTTAATCAGACCTCCTAATTCACAAAGGACTGAAAAACATGGAATAGATTAATGATCAAAGCCTATATCTGGAATTTTTTTATACATGGATGTTCCATTAAATGATTTTGGGTCATATCATTATGAAATCAAGATTTAGGGTTCTGTAGAATGTGTGATGAAACCCTCATTGATTAGCATAGCCGATTTGTAGTGAGAAATGACTGGGATCTTAAATTCATGGACATATCTTGCAGTTTGGGACAAATTGAATGTGGAATTAATTGATGTGGGTATAGATTCAAGCCACGAATATCATATTTGGAGAATTATTGAAATCAGGACTACAATACATGTTCAATGAAGAACACAAAATGTGTAGATCCCTCAGTAGTGATCCTAGGGTGTAGGAAATTTTATGGGTGACACAACGTGTGTACCTCCCTCACATATCATATAAATATTCAAGGATTGACAACCCATGTGATGGGTCACATAGGCATGGATTTTTTATAAGGGTACATGGATATCATTTGACCACATAGGGAGTATTTTGTTTTGACTGACAAACTATGCACCAGAGTACACAAACATGGGTCTGGTAAACATATATGGCCAACAGACACTGACTTTGTCCAGAATATCCTCAGAATGATGTGTAGTCCACCTACAAGATTTGTCAAACTATAGTGTTGGTATACATTTGTCAGCCAGAGACACAGCCATTCTACGAAGTCAGTCCACACGGCATGTGGCCCCCCTATAATTTCGTTTACCACTTGATCTATTCTGATGAGCTTTTGATTGATGATATATTATTCTTTTAAACTCATATTTTATCCTATGAGTAGAATATATTGAGTGTTTTTAAATTTAAAACATGAAGGTTTCTCTGGTATTGAATTTTTAGATATTATGTGGAATCTTCTAGGTGTTACCCTCTAGCAGGGCTGGGTAGTGGAGATCCATGACGATATCTTTTGGGTGTTACACTCAAGAAATTTTGTCTATTAGAGTTCCCCAATGACTCTTTTGGGTGTTACTCACAACACTATTTTAAGAATTACCCTCTAGGGAAGATAAGAAACGGAGTTCCCCAACTACATCTTCTTGGTGTTACCCACCAACAAGGGTGGGCATTGGAGTTTGATGATGAAATTTCACAAGCATTAAACTCCTATGAGGATAGGTGGTGGAGTTCATTGGTGATTGGTAGATTAAGACCCTCCTTCCATACTATGTCATGGGATCGTTATTGATAATTTTATCCTTACCACTATTTCGTACACTGATGAGATGTTTTTTGATGTTTCCTTGGACTCATGAGTAATATTAAAACCTTCCCCAATGGAAATTATTCTTAATACATGACCAAAGACTATGCAAGCGAGTCTTTGCCTCCAAAAGTGTATAGTATCAAGGTGTGGTTATTGAGTTCCTTAAATACGTGTGCTTATGGTAGATGCATGGGATATTACTTATTATTGCTAGATTTTTATAACTGTTGGATACTATTTATCCTTGGGATGAGTTATGAGATAGATATCCCCATACTCTCTGATATGGGATTCTTTGACTGAGAATATATATATCCTTCTACAGTTCCCAATCCGTGGCCTTGTTACTCTCCTTCCATGAGAGTTGAAGAAGTTATTTGTATGTAACATGATTTATGTATCTATATTCTCAAGGTTTTATGATCTTCTCTACTTATATTGTTGGAGATGGTTCAATAGTTAGTTTATCTACTCACCATTCTTAGCCCTTTTTGAATTTACGTGCATACTTTCAATAATATTGGGTTGGGGTTTACACTTTTACTATACATTGTGCGTTTTATATCCTTATATACATTTTTATCTCTTACTACCCCCCTGCAACTTCCATGGTGTCCTACTGGGTATGTTTATTCTCACCCCTACATGGGATTTCCATGCATGTGTTGTGTCTTATCCAGGTGATAGAAAGGATGACCATGACTATAGAGGAGCTTAGGGATACTGGGTGATTATACCACATATATAGGTCATACCATGGGATTCAATAGTTGGACTCTCTCATCAATTTTACATTTTTAATTTTTAGTAAGGTTTAGAAACCATTATGATTGGGCATGTATTTATTCCACTTTACATTTCATATTACACAACCATACTTTTTTACTTCTAAAAGATTCATGCATTATTGGATTCCATTATAGTATTTTTTTCAAATTTTATGCTCTCCCATTTCAATTTGTCATGATTTGTCTATGTTTGTCTACATGTACATGTCTGAAGGCCTCCTCGAGATAGTTATGCCTTTAGATATTATCTCAACGACTAATCAATGGATGTTGGATTGGGGTAGTTGTGGCTCCATCCCCGACATGGGTCAGTTTGTGATAGATTGGTATTGGATAAAGTTCATTCAATGGGATGTTTTTCTAATGTTCCTAATTCATAGGATTTGGTTGTGTTTAAGGAAATAGTTTCAAATTGACATTAGTGCTTCCCCTATGCTAGGGTATCCAATTATGGCATAGGCAGCTGCCATAATCATTCACCATGATCTTGAATACCTTCTTGTCGAGAAATTTTATATATATATCAATTGTACACGAATCAAGTAGGATTATCTCTTTGAATATATGTATTGATTAGTATCCCCGTTATATTATATATATATATATTTTAATCTAGCCAAGGTACTCCTTGATAAATGTTAGGATGCCTCCATGTTAATAACAAGCTAGGATAACTGTTACAGTTCATGACGATGACCCTATGTATGATGATACCCCGTTTTAGGGTCCATCATGTTGCCCCCTCCTCTAGATGCTCAGGTAGTAGTACCTCTACTTATTTAGGAGATGATTATCCCAGCTGTTTTGGATGAGGACAGGTTTAGAGAGAGTTCACTCCATGAGTTCCAACATCAGAGACAACTGAGCTTACTAAGAGAGCACAATCCTCAGGTCGTGGAGGATTTTCTTGAGTAACTAGTCTGTATCTTGATTCTTGTTCAAAACCTAACAGATCAGATGATTAAACTGGAAGCCATAATTTTCCAGGAATTAGGTTGGTGTTGGTGTATCCTCCTTATAATGATGTGCGATGAGACGACACTTTTGTGGGATGACTTCTAGCGAATATACCTTGATGAGTACTACCCCTTGTTCTTATGCTCAGTCTAGATCTAGAAGCTTCTAAAGCTAATGTAAAAAACGGATTATGATGGATGAGTACATTGAGAGGTTCAAAACCATACATATTACTCCCTTGATGTGATCTTATATTGATACTTCTGAGAATATATGTTTAAACAGGGACTCCTCTTAGAGATTCGAGAAAATGTTGTGACCTTGTGCATCCACACCTTTGTCGTGGTGCTGGGGTGTTCCCTGGTGATGGAGAAATTTTCTTAAGTGGGACATAAGGATGTTAGAGCTAGTAGTGGGAATTCCATAGCTGACTCATTTTTGGAAGTTAATAGATGAAATTCAATGGGATCTGAGGGTTAGAGACCCTTTCATGAGCAACTTCAGACACAATCATATTGGGCCGAGGCAGTGTAGAATTTCAAGGTAGCCCATAGATGGGTGTTGTTGTAATTATTTTGGGAGAGGTACCATGGCATGGGAATGCCTGATCTAATGTAATGAATATCCCAGTAAGATATCATACGAACTACTGTGATAGAGAAAACAACATGAAAAGGGATCTCCAAGGTGGGAACAAAGTGGTCTGAAGGAAGAAGAGCAGGAGGAGGGCTTGGAGGATCATTTGGTATTGGATACTAATTTTAGATCCTTCCACCGCTACCAAAATACATCCCACATCAAGATCTGAGAGATGGAAGCTGGGGCCATGGAAAACGGTATGCTTTAGATGTCTATGATCCCGCAACACATGAGATTATCAGTGTTACATTCTATGCTTGTTCTACTCAATCATCATTACTTGGAGACAAATGTTATAGTCATTCCTTTATCCCTATAAAAATGGTGTGAGAGATGGAGCTCCTAGTAGACGTACTAGCATAGAAGATTCATCATGAGATTCCTAGAGGGATTTCTTATTCTATATCATTTATATACTCGTAGTGCATGCAATATCTGGGAGGGGAATATTTCACATGGGATCTTTTGTTCATCAATATTTAACCATGTGACATCATATTCGGTATGTATTAGATGTCCATGGTTTGGTCCTACATCGACTGTCACCATAGACTAGTCCGATTCCTTTTCACTGATGGGGAGAGAGTTTCCATTTCAAAAAAGAGACATCTCATAGCATAAAAAATGGACATAGTGAGTAGGAGACTGTATCCCATCACAAATTAGTTAGATATTGTATCCCGTGGAGCAACAGGATCTTCATGAATCTCGGTTGTTTTATTTGTGGATGATTATATGGTTTTCTTTTTTAAAGATGTTCTTAGGTTACCTCCAAGGTATCAGATGATGTTTTTTTATCGACCATCACCGATGGAAAACTCCTATATCTTCTACAACATATTATATGGAAGCTACTAAACTCCGAGAGATACAGTTGCTGTTGGAGGGACTTCGTGAGAATGTATTCATTATACCCAGTGTGACCCACTAGGAAAATCATGTTCTATTGTTAAATATTTAAGGCATGATTTTGGGATTTATATGGACTATCATTGCATGAACTAGGACACGATAGGGTAAAATAATCTTTTCCATGAATCGAAGACCACTTTGATCAGTTGTGAGGTGTGAGATGGTTCTCAAAGATGGATCTCGGATCATACTACCACCGGTTGAGTGTTTGCGAAGATAATATTTCAAATTTTTTTTCTAATGTCTCAATAGACACTATAAGTTCCTTGTTATTGCTGTTAGTGTGAAAAATTCCCTAGTCGTGTTTTTGGATTCGATGAACCAGGTTTCATAGAAATACCTAGACCAACTACTTATTATATTCATCAATGAACTACTCATCTACACTTCATCGTAGGAGGTTCATTAAGAACACTTGAGGGCATTTCATGATATTATTTAAGGCCACCAGCATCAAGGAAATATCTCAAAGCTCCAGTTCTAGACACAGTATTTTTACTTCATATGGAATTTCATTTATGAACAAAGATTATTAATAAATATATTTATGATCACATCTATTATTTCTTGGAATCCACAAAAAAATGTGTCATAGGTGTGGAGCTTTCATGTAACACCCGAGACTTTTATGTTATATAAATCATCAAAGGAATATTTTTCTACACAACACTTTCTTGGCTTGCTTTACATGAAATCGTGACCTTCCTCGATAGCTTGCGTCGTACGCAATACCGAGTTTCACTAAACAATGATATGCTATTAAAATAAAACTAGCCGTTATGAATAGTAAAAACCACTTTTTACAATTTTATAAATTTTATTTTTCAACATGGACTTCATTTTTGGATTCAGAATATCGAAATTAGCCTAGGGTGAAATTTTGGTATTTTTCTGAAAACTTTCAATTTTTGATGAATAGTGAAACCACTAAGTGGTAGGTTAAAAACTGAATTTTGCATAAAACTTAATTTTACCGCTTCTGTGAATGGAATTTCGAAAATTCGACAGACACGATTAATATCAAGGACTAAAATGTGGTTCAATGAGATGAAAATAATTTTTTGTGAATAGTAACTTTTTAATTTTTTTTACCACGGTTAATTGTAAATAGGGTAACTAAGGGTAAATATGATATTACTATTACCCTAACACATGTCCTAATTCTATTGGATAAGTGTAATTCGACCAAAAACAACCTTATGAATATAATATTACCATTTAGGTCCACTTGGATTAGATTATGACATTTAATATTATTTTATTTAATGAATAGTTAAAATAGTTAAAATCAATGTTTAATAACTAAAACATTTTTAATATGGATTTATACATAAGATAAATTCGACTATAAATATTCATTAGAAAGATAAAAAGATTTCCTACATAATGATATTTTATTTATAATTTGTAGACATTAAATAATTTAATATATTCATGACACAACGATGATGCAGTAATTACCTTATTAATGAAATATTGACATAATTGATGTTATAAACACCAAAATATATGTAATTTGAGACTTTTTATGAATACCACTAATTTTCTAGGTTAATATGACATGTTATTATTTATTTAATTAACTGTTTTCGAACTTATCATTCTGTTATGATTTTTAATAAAATCAATTACTAAATAGTGTAAAAATCGACATAAAATAGTTTTTAAAACAAATATTATATTATTAATTGTTATTTTATTCCTAAAAATCTAAGGTTTGGCCAAATGACTTAGATAAGGATATATATATTAATAATAAAAAATTTGGGGTTCGTTGGGCATGTTATAGTAAGTGTATTAACCTTATAGTGTAAGAAAACAAAAAGACGCGGTAAAAGTTAAATTATTTAACTTAGAGTTAAATCTAATTGATAAGGTTAAAATAATAACCTAAACTTGTCTAAATCCTATTGGTTGATAGGATTTCGACCCATCCCCACTTTAGCTTCGAAATAAGACCCTTTGGAACCATTATTAACCGATTTTGACTTTAATATAAAATAATATTTTGAGATATTCCTAAGGTGCCCCTCTCCTCCCTTATAAAAGGACACCTCCCCCCCTCCTCCTCACACCAATTTGAGCACTCAAGCTCGGCCAACCCCTTCCAAAATCCCTTCTCCACTTCCCTAGAATAATCCTAGAGGTTCTGGTCTTCTTCAAAGACCAATCTTATTTCCCTAAGTGGAGGATTCAAAGAGGCGTTTCAAAGAAGAGGTAATATCCATTACCGATCTTTTCAATTTCTTTCTTCTTCAACTTCTTCTTCTTTAGTTGTTTAATTATAAAGTAATAACATCAGTATTACTTACATACTGATATGTTATTATAAATATGAAACAACCCTAATTCACCTTCTATCCATCCTACAGAAAAATGAAATCACCGCGCGTGCGTACGTACGGAATACCGTCTCCACGTCGTGGTGTAATCTATTTTCCATCAGCACCTTACAAGGATCGGTATAATGGTGTAATGAGTAACTATATATGATTATTATAAATTGATATTGATACTGAAATAGTATAAATACACTTAAATACAATTCCACGATCATGGGAACAATATCATCGCTCGTGCGTACGTACGGAATACCGTCTCCGCGATGTGATGCGACTCGTTCTACATGATCATCATTACATAGTAATTATATAAATGAATTGAATGAATAAATATGATATATGTTACACTAATACCATTCTGTATATAAGTTATCTATAACCTTAAAAGAAGAATAAGAATTTATTCGGAAAAACACGCCTAAGAACAAAAGGCAATAAAGACCCGAGTAACAAGTTACAATGAAATATTACTAATAAGAAGCTATGAATATGACCATATATGATATCATATCAATATGTATGATTCTGGAATAAGTCAATAACATTATTTAAACCATTATACTGGAGCTTCAGACACATACAAAGCAAATCGGACCTAAGGTAAGGGAAATATCACAATCTCATTTTTATCCGAGATTGTTTATACTTTAGTATTTACTGGGGTGTATTTTATCCTCCAAATCCATGTTCCCTCAATATGTAATATTATTTCCATCCTTCTACAATATTTTATATCCAATTTTACCCTTAGGTAAGTTTTTGTAAAATATATGAAAGGAATCTTTTTTCATTTTTCGTACGAGGTACTTTTTGACTTTTCTGACAAAAGTACGGGAAGAATGTTTTTTTTTAACTTATACGGCATGAATGGATTTTTAAAACATTATTTCCAAGAAGATTCCTTTATAAGTTTTCAAGTTTATTTTTAATCAACTTCGTTTAGTTTATAATTGTATGACATGTCAAGAAAAGAAAAGTGTTTTTGAAGTAGAAAGGATATTTTCCTCAAGAATGGAGTTCAAATGTTTTATCAAAATTATTTTCCATCTAAGATAATATAGGGTTCTGTTTTTATCCCTATTATTACATTGATTTGATTATGTTGTGAGGGAATTATTTTTATGAAGTCATTTACCTTATATGATTTGTTTTATGATGTCATGATGTTTCAAGAATCCCATTTTTGTTACATGTGTTATGCAATGGTGTATGATTTATGAATATGTGGCACACATAAGAAAGGATTCATTATAAGATGGGTGGGACCTATATCTCCCTCTAATGCATTGGGTAAAGATTTATATCTCATGAGATAGACATGGCTGGAATGGAAGGATATTTCGGTTCAGTGATTCAGGACTGAAATGAGGAGTGAACTCGGTTCAGAAATGGACTTTTTCCGCTAAGATAGTCTTCGCAATGAGTCATGACTAACAATAAATGATTTTCCATGATTATGTGTGCATGCCACAAAGTTTCAAGTTTTATGTTATGATTATGGGGATCTCATTTTCACTTCTATGATTTATTCCATGTTAATATATTATGATCTCTTTTGCAGGATATGATTTTCAAAAAGATATGATATGATTTTTATTTCCTTTATTTGCCCTTGCTAAGCATTTGAGCTCACCCTTTTTGTATGTTTTCTTTTCCCCAGGTCAGGAAGATGGATATTAAGTAGAATATGCTAAAAGGGACCCTAGATATGATGAAATAAATGGGAGACACTGTAGAAGATTTATGAACCACTTGTTTATGTTTCCTAGTTTCTAAAGACACTATACCTATACGGTCCTTTGTGGTTTTGTCATATGTTGTAATAAGTGTACTTCAATTTTGAAGTATTAACAATGTATGTAAAGTATGGGTCGTTATAGTTGGTATTAGAGGAAAGGTATAGTCAACCTTTGGAAACTAGGATGTGAAAGCCTTAGTAAGAACCCTAAGGATAAGTCTAAGCATAGAGCACAATATTAGTGTTTTAGAAATATCCATGAATAACCTAGGATAAGACCTTAAGTGTGAAATTTTATTCTTAATTATTTGGTTTTCCTATTATAATTAGTGTTTCTCACACTATTCTTCTTGGTTTTAGTCAATGGCTGGAACCCGAAGGAATCGTGTTAATGCGGAATGCAACGGGCAATGCAATGATTGTCCCCCTGAGCAACCAATCGATATTGGAGCTGGAATACAAAATCTTATAGCCATGCTCACACAACTTTCTCAAGCTATAAATCATGAAGGACTTCCAAACGAGCAAAGGAAGGAGCAACATTCTATTGAATCCTTCATGAGGCAGTGTCCACCTTCTTTCAGCGGGTCTACTGATCCATTAGTTGCTGAACAATGGATTAGTACTACTGAAAAGATATTTTCAGTTCTTCAATGTTCCGAACATGATAAAGTCATCCTAGCATTGTATCGTTTGGAAGGAGATGCTGATCAATGGTGGAATGTTATTAAGAATATGATGCAAAGAGATGAAATTGAGTCCATGGAATGGGACGAGTTCAAGAACTTATTTTTCAATAAGTACTTCCCTCGTATTCTCCGAACAAAGATGGAGAAAGAGTTTCTTGAACTAAAACAAAGGGATGATGAATCTGTTGGTACCTATGAAGCAAATTTTACAAGACTTGCAAGGTACGCTTCTGGTATTATTATCCAACCTGAGAGTAAGATCGATCGATTCTTTAGTGGCTTAAAACCAAGTCTTCGAAGGGCGTTAGCCATAAGGGACTTCAATAGCTACGAGAAAATCGTTCGATGTGCTCTCAAAGTCGATATGGAGATTGGAGTAACCCATCAGTCATATGGGTTTGATAAGAAGAGGAAAATGGAATTCAAAGAAAAATATAAAGAGCACACTGAAAAGAAGATGAGCTTTCCCTTATGCTCAAAGTGTGGAAAGAAACATGGAGGGAGTTGTCTTAAAGGGACAAGTAAATGTTTCAAATGTGGAAAGGAAGGTCATCGGGCATTTGAATGCCGCGATAATGGGAAGAAGATGTCTAATGATGCAAACAAAGTAAGGGATACACAAAATTAACCTACTACACTTCAATGTTTCAAGTGCAAGGAGATGGGGCATTATTCCAATCAATGCCCAAATCCAAGGGTTGATGATGATGGTCAACGTCAACAAACTCTTAAGGCTAAAGACAAAGGAAAGTCACATTCAATTTCTATCAGCGATGTGGAGTATGATAACGATGTGGTAAAAGGTACACTTACCATCCACTCTAAAGTAGCAAATGTTTTATTTGATTCTGGATCCACCCACTCTTTTATTTTTGAAGAATTTTCTAAGGGTATCACCGTATTACATCAACAATTAGATGTTGAGTTAGCTGTGACAACACCTAATGGAACATCAATCGCATCAAAAGTTTATAATTCTTCTCCGATCGAAGTTTGTGGGAAAGTGCTTCCTGAAAATCTTGTGATCCTTCCTATAGTGGAATTTGATGTGATTCTTGGCATGGATTGACTTTCTTTATACGGAGCTCATATCAATTGCCAAAGAAGGGAAGTCACATTTCATATTCCAGATCAATCTATGATCATCTATCAATGCAAGGATGAACATAACCTTCCAGTGGAAATTTCTTCCATTTTCTGGGTATTGATTCCACTAAATGAAGGTTATTTATCTCAAATGGTTGGTGAGAAACTCACAATTAAGAATATGCCCATCGTACGGGAGTTTGATGATGTCTTTCCGGTGGAATTACCGGGTCTTCCACCAAATCGTGAAGTTGAGTTTTCAATAGAACTCGTACCGGGTGCTTTGCCTATTTCAAAGACACCTTATAGAATGGACCCAATTGAGTTGTAGGAATTGAAGAAGCAACTCCAAGAGAATCTTGATAAGGGATTCATACGCCCTAGTGCATCACCTTGGGGAGAACCTGTTCTATTTGTTAAGAAGAAAGATGGATCAATGAGACTCTGCATTGATTATCGAGAACTTAACAAGATCACTGTCAAGAACAAATATCCTCTCCCGCGCATTGATGACTTATTTGACCAACTACGCGGAGCTCAATACTTTTCCAAGATTGATCTTCATTCAGGGTATCATCAATTAAGGGTCAAAAGGGAGGATATACCAAATACGGATTTCCGTACAAGGTATGGACACTATGAATTTATAGTGATGCCTTTTGGTCTTACTATTGCCCCTGCTATCTTCATGGATCTAATGAATAGAGTCTTTAAAGAATATCTTGATCAATTTGTGGTAGTCTTTATATACGATATTCTTTTCTATTAAAAGAGCAAGGAAGAGCATGAAGATCACTTGAGAATTATATTGAAGACCCTGAGAAAGGAGAAGCTTTATGCCAAATTTACCAAGTGTGAATTTTGGCTTCAAAAAGTTGCATTTTGTGTCACATAATCTCAAAAGAGGGGATATCTGTGGATCTAGAAAAAACAGAGGTTATCGAAAGATGGTCGAGACCAACAACAGTAACTGAGATCCGAAGTTTTCTTGGTTTGGCTGGATATTATTGACGTTTTGTAAAAGATTTTTCACGATTATCTAATCCACTCACCAAGTTGACTCGGAAAGGAGTTAAGTTTGTTTGGACAGAGGAATGTGAAGAGAATTTCAAGGAGTTGAAAAGAAGGTTATCCAGTGCACCTGTGCTCACACTGCCTTATAGTGGAGAAAGGTTTGTGATCTACAGTGATGCATCCAAGAAGGGATTAGGGTGTGTTATTATGCAAAATGATATGGTGATAGCTTATGCCTCACGACAGTTGAAAATCAATGAGCAAAATTACCCAACACATGATTTGGAGTTAGCTGCGGTAATCTTTTCATTAAAGATTTGGAGGCATTACCTTTATGGTGAAAGGTGTGATATTTATACTGATCATAAAAGTTTAAAGTATATTTTCACACAAAAGGAGCTGAATATGCGTCAAAGAAGATGGTTGGAGCTGATTAAGGATTATGACTGCTCAATCCATTACCACCCTGGGAATGTAAACAAGGTGGCAGATGCATTAAGTCGACAAGACCATGCTATTTTATCCATGATGAGGATCACAAAAGATCCAATATTTAAGGATTTACAAAGGATGGATCTTAGAATTATAATGGAAGGGGAAAATCTTATCTTTTTCAAATGAATGTTCAACCATCTATACATGTGAAGATTAAAGAGGCACAGAAAGAAGATGTTGAGTTACAAAAGAAAGTGAGAAATGTTCCTGAATTCAACCTTGATTGTGATGGGATAATAAAGTTCAGGAATCAGGTTTGTGTCCCTACCATCCCCGAATTAAAGAAGGAGCTGCTGGATGAGGCTCATAGTTCTTCATTCTCTATTCATCCTGGAAGCACGAAGATGTATAGGGACCTGAAAGAGTACTTCTGGTGGGATGGCATGAAAAGAGATGTTGCTGAATATGTCTCTCGATGTTTGGTTTGTCAACAAGTTAAAGTTGAGAGACATAAGTCTAAGGGGATGTTACAACCATTACCCATACCTGAATGGAAATGGGAAAACATCACTATGGACTTTGTCACAGGACTTCCTAAAATATCCAAAGGCAATAATGATATCTGGGTCATAGTTGATCGTCTTACAAAGTCTGCACACTTCATTGCTATTAGAGAGGATTTCTCTCTAGATCAGCTTGCCAGGATATATGTAAAGGAAGTGGTAAGATTGCACGGAGTACCACTTTCTATTATATCTGATCGGGATCTGAGATTTACCTCAAAGTTCTGGCGAAGTCTTCAGCATACTCTGGATACAGAGTTGAGTTTCAACATTGCTTATCATCCTCTGACAGACGGTCAGTCTGAGAGAACAATTCAAACCCTAGAAGATATGTTGAGAGCTTACTCCATGGATTTCAAAGGAGGTTGGGATCAACACCTACCTTTGGTGGAATTTTCTTATAATAATAGCTTTCACTCCAATTTTCAGATGTCTCCTTATGAAGCTCTCTATGGAAAGAAATGCAGGACTCCAACTTACTGGGATGAAGTTGGGGAATGAAAGCTATTAGGACCTGATCTCGTTGATGAAATGGCAGAAAAGGTCAGATCTATTCAACAACACATAAGAGCAGCTCAGAGTCGACAGAAAAGTTATGCCGACAACCGAAGAAAAGACCTAGAGTTTGAAGTGGGTGATAAAGTGTTCTTACGAATATCTCCCTGGAAGAGGGTTATGAGATTTGGAAAGAAGGGGAAGTTGAGCCCTAGATATATCGGTCCTTTCGAAATACTGGATCGTGTTGGAAAGGTAGCTTACCGATTGGCGCTTCCACCGAATCTCTCTCAAGTTCACGATGTGTTCCATGTATCTCTCCTGAGAAAGTACATACCTGATCCTTCACATGTACTCAGCTCAGAAGTTGTACCGCTGGAGCAAGATCATTCTTATGAAGAACAACCGATAGAGATTCTGGATCATAGCGAAAATGTCCTACGAAACAAGACCACTCAATTGGTGAAAGTTTTATGGAGGAACCACCAACTTGAAGAAGCTACATGGGAGCTTGAGGATATGATGAGGGAGAAGTATCCTCATCTGTTTGTTAAAAATTGACGAATTTCGAGGGCGAAATTCATTTTAAGGGGGGTAGAATGTAACACCCGAGACTTTTATGTTATATAAATCATAAAAGGAATATTTTTCTACACAACACTTTCTTGGCTTGCTTTACACGAAATCGTGACCTTCCTCGATAGCTTGCGTCATACGCAATACCGAGTTTCACTAAACAACGATATGCTATTAAAATAAAACTAGCCGTTATGAATAGTAAAAACCACTTTTTAAAATTTTATAAATTTTATTTTTCAAAATGGACATCATTTTTGGATTCGGAATATCAAAATTATCCTAGGGTGAAATTTTGGTATTTTTCTGAAAACTTTAAATTTTTGATGAATAGTGAAACATCTAAGTGGGAGGTTAAAAACTGAATTTTGCATAAAACTAAATTTTACCGCTTCTGTGAATGAAATTTCGAAAATCCGATATACACGGTTAATATCAAGGACTAAAATGTGGTTCAATGAGATGAAAATAATTTTTGGTGAATAGTAACGTTTTACTTTTTTTACCACGGTTAATAGTAAATAGGGTAACTAAGGGTAAATATGATATTACTATTACCCTAACACATGTCCTAATTCTATTGGATAAGTGTAATTTCACCAAAAACAACCTTATGAATATAATATTACCATTTACGTCCACTTGGATTAGATTATGACATTTAATATTATTTTATTTAATGAATAGTTAAAATAGTTAAAATCAAAGTTTAATAACTAAAACATTTTTAATATGGGGTTATACATAAGATAAATTCGACTATAAATATTCATTAGAAAGCTAATAAGATTTCCTACATAATTATATTTTATTTATAATTTTTAGACATTAAAAAATGTAATTTATTTATGACACAACGATGATGCAATAATTATCTTATTAATGAAATATTGACATAATTGATGTTATAAACACCAAAATAAATGTAATTTGAGACTTTTTATGAATCCCACTAATTTTATAGGTTAATATGACATGTTATTATTGATTTAATTAACTTTATTCGAACTTATCATTCTTTTATGATTTTTACAAAAATCGATTACTAAATAGTGTCAAAATTGACATAAAATAGTTTTTTAAAAAAATATTATATTATTAATTGTTATTTTATTCCTAAAAATCTAAGGTTCGGAAAAATGACTTAGATAAGGATATATATATTAATAATAAAAAATTTGGGGTTCTTTGGGCATGTTATAGTAAGTGTATTAACCATATAGTGTAAGAAAACAAAAAGACACGGTAAAAGTTAAATTATTTAACTTAGAGTTAAATCTAATTGATAAGGTTAAAATAATAACCTAAACTTGTCTAAATCCTATTGGTTGATAGTATTTCGACCCATCCCCACTTTAGCTTCGAAATAAGACCCTTTGGAACCATTATAACCCGATTTTGACTTTAATATAAAATAATATTTTGAGATATTTCTAAGGTGCCCCTCTCCTCCCTTATAAAAGGACACCTCCTCCCCCTCCTCCTCACACCAATTTGAGCACTCAATCTCGGCCAAACCCTACCAAAATCCCTTATCCACTTCCCTAGAATAATCCTAGAGGTCCTGGTCTTCTTCAAAGACCAATCTTAGTTCCCTAAGTGGAGGATTCAAAGAGGCGTTTCAAAGAAGAGGTAATATCCATTACCGATCTTTTCAATTTCTTTCTTCTTCAACTTCTTCTTCTTTAGTTGTTTCATGATAAAGTAATAACATCAGTATCAATTACATACTGATATGTTATTATAAATATGAAACAACCCTAATTCACCTTCTATCCATCCTGCGGAAAAATGAAATCACCGCGCGTGCGTACGTATGGAATACCGTCTCCACGCCGTCGTGTAATCTATTTTCCATCATCACCTTACAAGGATGGGTATAATGGTGTAATGAGTAAATATATATGATTATTATAAAGTTATATTGATACTGAAATAGTATAAATACACTTAAATACAATTCCACAATCATGGGAACAATATCATCGCTCGTGCGAACGTACGGAATACCGTCTCCACGATGTGATGCGACTCGTTCTACATGATCATCATTACATAGTAATTATATAAATAAATTGAATGAATAAATATGATATATGTTACACTAATACCATTCTGGATATAAGGTATCTATAACCTTAAAATAAGAATAAGAATTTATTCGGCAAAACACGCATAAGAACAAAAGGCAATAAAGACCCGAGTAACAAGTAACAATGAAATATTACTAATAAGAAGCTAAGAATATGACCATATATGATATCATATCAATATGTATTATTCTGGAATAAGTCAATAACATTATTTAAACCATTATACAGGAGCTTCGGACATGTACAAAGCAAATCAGACCTAAGGTAAGGGAAATATCACAATCTCATTTTTATCCGAGATTGTTTATACTTTAGTATTTACTGGGGTGTATTTTATCATCCACATCCATGTTCCCTCAATATGTAATATTATTTCCATCCTTCTACAATAGTTTATATCCAATTTTACCCTTCGGTAAGTTTTTATAAATGATATGAAAGGAATCTTTTGTCATTTTTCGTACGAGGTACTTTTTGACTTTTCTGACAAAAGTACGGGAAGAATGTTTTTTTTAACTTATACGGCATGAATGGATTTTTAAAACATTATTTCCAAGAAGCTTCCTTTATAAGTTTTCAAGTTTATTTTTAATCAAATTAGTTTAGTTTATAATTTTATGACATGTCACAAAAAGAAAAGTGTTTTTGAAGTAGAAAGGATATTTTCCTCCAGAATGGAGTTCAAATGTTTTATCAAAATTATTTTCCATATAAGATAATATAGGGTTCTGTTTTTATCCATATTATTACATTGATTTGATTATGTTGTGAGGGAATTATTTTTATGAAGTCATTTATCTTATATGATTTGTTTTATGATGTCATTATGTTTCAAGAATCCCATTTTTGTTACATGTGTTATGCGATGATGTATGATTTATGAATATGTGGCACACATAAGAAAGGATTCATTATAAGATGGGTGGGACCTATATCTCCCTCCAATGCATTGGGTAAAGATTTATATCTCATGAGATAGACATGGCTGGAATGGAAGGATATTTCGGTTCAGTGATTCAGGACTGAAACGTGGAGTGAACTCGGTTCAGAAATGGACTTTGTCCGCTAAGATAGTCTTGGAAATGAGTCATGACTAACAATAAATGATTTTCCAGGATTATGTGTGCATGCCACAAAGTTTCAAGTTTTATGTTATGATTATGGGGATCTCATTTTCACTTCTATGATTTATTCCTTGTTAAGATATTATGATCTCTTTTCCAGGATATGATTTTCAAAAAGATATGATATGATTTTTATTTCCTTTATTTGCCCTTGCTGAGCATTTGAGCTCACCCTTTTTGTATGTTTTCTTTTCCCCAGGTCAGGAAGATGGATATTAAGTAGAATATGCAAAAAGGGACCCTAGATATGATGAAATAAATGGGAGACACTGTAGAAGATTTATGAACCACTTGTTTATGTTTCCCAGTTTCTAAAGACACTATACCTATACGGTCCTTTGTGGTTTTGTCATATGTTGTAATAAGTGTACTTCAATTTTGAAGTATTAACAATGTATGTAAAGTATGGGTCGTGATATTTCATCTCTTCATGGGGAACTACAAGAGGTTTGGAGATGACTTTTCCAAAATCTTATCCCCATGGACCACCCTAACATGGAAAGGCAAGTTGTTTACCTAGTCCAAGAAGTGTCAGTGGGCCTTTGAGAAATTTTGGAATATGTGGAAGAGTGGTCTAATGTCGAGAATGATAGAGGAAGGCGTTGAGTTTATACTGTATTGTGATGCCTCACGATCTACACTCGGTTGTGTGTTGATGTTGTAGTAGACAGTTACCAGATAAGGGTCAAAGAAGTTGAGAACCCATGAGAAGAAATACATAACTCCCAAACTAGAGATTGAATTATTATTTTTCTCCCTAATGATATGGATGCACAATATTTTAAGAGAGTGCTTCAAGTATTACTTAGACAACTGGAGTCTAAGTTTTGTCTTCACATAGAGAGACTTGAACATGAGATAGTCATTTTGGTTGGAGTTCTTATAGGATTTTGAATTTGAGAGAGTCTATAAACAGGTAATAGAAATTTTTTATTATATGTCCACATTAGGAATACCCATGCTCACCTAGTGTGGGAATATTTATAGTAGTTAGCTTCCCTATAACTGAACATTGTAAATATTTAGTGTACGAATTTTCTATGGTCGATGTGGTTGAATCCTTCACACATGTAGTGTGTAATAGTATAGAAACCGGGAGACATTGACTGCATGATTTTACTATATAAAATATCCAATGGAAAACCACAAGATAAATATTTTGAAGGATGTAATCACATCATATTATTCCAGGGGTGAATATTTGTTCCAGTCATGATGTCAGAGGAGGTGATTATGGGGTTATACAGTTTTCCTTCAAAAATACATCCTCCTGTATGGAATATGTATAGGGTCCTTCAATGGAATTTTTTATAGTTAGACATGAGATTAATCCTAGATAAGTTAGTGTCTCTATGGATTACTTGTGAGAAGGTGATGTTTGAGCACCACGTTCTGGCAATATTGGTTCCACCTCTTGACATCCTATAGTGGAAATGGGATGTCGTATCCATAGACATTTTTCACAAGGATTATATACTTAGTGAAGGTCCAAGATGACATCTAGGTGATATTAGACTAACACAAAATATTTTTACACTTTACATGAAATCATGGATAATACTTATGTGGTGAGTTTTGGGAACTTTTATCTATGGGAGATCATTATCCTTATCAGGGTAACCCAGATGATTATCTCTGATTGTAAAATGTGGATTATGTAAATATCGTGGAGAGTCATTTATGAGGTATTTGAGAACCAATTACAGATGAGTATAGATTTTCACCAACATACTGATGGGTAGACCAAGCACACTATCCAGGTGTTGGAGGATATTCCATGTTCTTACATCTTAGACTTTGTCCAGAGCTGGGATGATCACCTATTGTTGGTAGAGTTTTCATAGTCGAATAACTACCACTCTACCAACAACATTTCATCTTTTGAGGCCCTATATGGGAGAACCAGCAGATCATCCTTGTGTGGGACTAAGATGAGAAAGTGATCACTTATGGGCCCAAAGATGGGGTAGGAAATAACATAGAAATTTGAGATCATCTGGGAGCGGATGAGGATGCCTTAGACAAGACATAAATCCTATATTGATCGTCTTCATATTCCCTTAGAGTTTGATCTCAGAGACCATGTTTTCATGTGAGTCTCTGAATGACATGGATTACGAAGGTTTATTGGGGAAGGAAATATATCCACAACTTTCACCGGGTCGTTCGAGATTGTATAGAGGGTTGGTACGGTTGCTTACCAGATTTCCTTTTCCCAACAAATAGAGTGGTTTGACGGTATCTACAAAATGTTTCGCCAAAGGATACACATGAATGGACCCATGAATGTTATCTATTGGGGTGAGATCGACATCAAGAATCAATCCACCTTTGTGTAGAACCTAGTGGTGATTGAGTTTTAGTAGGACCTTTCCATGCATGGACGAACTATCCCTTTATTTTGTGTGTTGTTGTAGGATAGAAACATGCATGAGAGTTTCTAATAACAGGAGATCCAAGTGTTGTATTTGTTTCCCATGTTTTTTCCTAGTATTAATTTTTAGGGAAGAAAATATTGAAGGATGTAATGATGTAGAGACCTTGTTTCTTTCCTATAATACTTTGAAATAGGTCTATATATTCTTTTTGAAGTAGGCGCTGAGACAGAATGTTGGTCTGAGGTATGGTGTGTCCAAAATAAATTTTAAAAAAATATTAAATATATTTTATATTTCACATGAAAACATTCTTAAATAAAATATAGTATATCTTAAAAGTTTGATCAGATCAGAAATATGAGATAAAGGTTGAGTCTAGAACGTAGTGTATTCTCTAGGCACAACATAAATTGATTCGACATTGGATGTTTAGGCCCCTCCCTACTAGAAATTTCATTTAATTAGATTAGTTAATTAATAAATTAATTAATTAAATCTTTTAATCCTAGATAATTTGATTATAAATATATCACTATGGAAGATTTACCTATGTTGGATCATTAATTTAGTTATTGTCCAGGATGCTCTACTCCCTCTTCTATTATAAAATCACACCTGATGAAGAAGAATATCTGGATCAAGGAAAATTGAAGCATGATGAACATAAAATCACCTTAAAATCTTTTTTTGAGAGTGTTCTTTATCAGCGAGGGATCAGAAATTGTGTTCGGACCCATTATATGTGTTTTCCAATCATTATAATAAAATGTGTGAGTGGATCAGTCTTGATTATTCGATCGACACCATGTTTTGGCCTTTTGATGAACCCTTGTACCAAATTTAAATTTCATGTCAACTGTTCATATATCCAAGAGCCCCTTTTCATGATCATTGGACAAAAACACTTGATTGGTGATGTATCAAATGTATTTTGGTGCTATTCCCCCATATTTTCAACATGTTTTTCACCGGTAGGATCCTCATGCTCCCGATTTGACTTTCTGGAAGGTAACATGTTCGATCTTCCCCTAGCTTCTCCACAAAATGATTATATGATAACAGGTTGATGAGTGAAGTGTAGACCTAGAATAATTGTGATAAAATGTTGTTCTATTGAATGATTTGATCCCATATCTTCTATAATTGAAGCTTCATCTACATGTAGAAAGTGCGAAGATATCGACATTGATGGTCAAAGACAATTCATGGAGTGCAATGGATGAGGTCCAGAATATATGACAACATCCAGGAGTTTTGTACTGGTTCAAGGAAGAATGAAAGATAGAATGGATAGATTCAATATCCAGATATCATATATGGAAAACTGGGGAAATTCTGAATACATGTCGTGTTCAATGAATAACAAACATCACGTACCTCCCTCAGTGGTGACTCTAGTGTTTGGGAAATTTATCTAGCACACAACATGTACACCTCCCTCACCCACCGTGCACCCTTCCCTATTTGGACACTACGTGCAAGGGGTAACATGGTTAGGGATTTTGTTTAAGAATATAAGGACACAATTTAACCACAGGTGCAATATTACAGGTGGACTGACACGTTTTGTATCAGAGTACATAGACATGGGTCTGATGCATGGTCATGGACAACAGACGCCGACTTGGTATTGGGTGTCCTAGATATGTCATGTATTCCACATAATTTGTATGTGACCCATCATGGCCATGAGAAAATGTTCCATATAAAGACATATTCAAGCAATGATGTGGGGTCACATGCCTTGTGGGGCCCATAAGACAATATTTAACCCTTTATATCTTTTTAAGAGATTTTAATTGACCATATCTCCTTATTTTGAATCCAGATTTTTCCCTAAGAGTATCATATGACATGTTTATTATTCCATAGAATGTGATGGTGCCCATGGTAAATGATTATGATATATGGTGGCAAATATTCTATGAATTACCCTCTTGTATGGCTGGGTAGTGGAATTCCCCTGATGACTTCTTATGGTCATTACCCTCCATCATGGATAGGAAATCGAGTTCCCTGACAACTTCATTCAGAAATTTCCCTCCATTTTGGAATGGATGTGGAGTTCCTAGTGGACTCTTCTCATCATAATATTCCAAAAAGGTTGGGTAGTGGAATTCATTGATGACTTCTCCCGGCATTACCCTCTATCAGGGCTGGGTAGTGGAGTTCCTCGAAGTCCTTTCCTGACAGTTATGCTCCAATAGGTAGGGAAGTGGGGTTCCTTGGTGACTAGAAGTGTATGACCCTCATTTCATACTAGGTCATGAGATACTTACATATAATTTGTTTCTCCTCTACTATGTGTCATAGTTATGAGATGTGATTTTACATAACCTATGACTCACGAAGAAGAGGAAATCTTTCACCACTGAAACAAGTTCTTATAACAAGACCTAAAACTATGCGGGTGAGTCAGTGAAGTTCATATTAGGTGGTATCAGGGTACAATGATTCAGTTAATTTTACATGTGTGTTTTGGGAAGATACGTGGGATTCTGGGCATTATTGATGGATTTTTGTAACTTTTGGATACTATTCATCATGGGTTGAGCATTGAGATGGATATCCCCTCACTCTCTCATTTGGGATTCTTTGACTGAGAATATATATATCCTTATTTTGTACCCACTCCTTGGGTTTGGATACTCTCATTCTAGGAGAGGCAAAGACACATCATGTATTCCATGTGATTTCTATGTCTAGCTTCTCATGGTTGGATGAGTCTACTTCCTTTCTACAGGTGGAGAAGGCTTTATGGTTAGTTCAAATACTCACTATGATTAGCCCCATGTCATTGTATGAGATTACTTTCACTCTTCTTGGGTTGAGCTGAACTATTTCTCTATAACTTGTGCATCAAAAATCCTTATCTCCTTTTGCATCTCTTACTTCTACCCCTTCATCTTTCATGGCATCAGTATAGGTATGTTCATCATCACATATTCACGGGTTTTTTCAGCACATGTCATATATTATAAAAGAAACAAATGTGTTGAACATGAATACAAATGATATTAGGGAATATAGGTTTTTGGATCGTGTATGGTGGTCATAGCTTAAAATTATAGTGCTGGGATCTCATAGTTATTTTACTTTCTCGATTTTCTATCAGGATGAGACACATTTCTAGTTGGGTGTGTATTTTCTCCCTTTACTTTTTATCTTAAAATACCATAATTTTTACTCTCTATAGGTTCATTAATGATTTGTTTACTTTAAATTACTGTTTCATCTTTTATTTTTTAACTCTAACCTTTTTCATTAGTTGGTTGTGTTCATGTGTAAATGTACTTAAGGAAGGTCATCCCTAAGATAGTTATGCCTTTTGTGCATTTTACCACCCATGGTCTATGGAGGTGGGATTGGGGCAGTTAGGGATCATGCACCAACATGGATTGGGTTGTGATAGTAAATTTATAGACATGTTCAGGTACATAGTTTTTCATTAAAAATAAGGTAGGTCATGTTGGAGATGACCTACTGAGTATGTATATATTCAAAAATTATATATACATCTAGATGGGAATGAAATATAAATTTTTGTATTTCAAGTGTAAACAAGAACTTCAATAGCTCATATAATTATTTTGGACTCACTATACCAATTCTTTCATGCTCGATAATGGAAAAGGTTCATGAATTTTGGCCCTATATGGTAATAGGGATGGGGGACACATTGACTATATCAATATTTGATCATCACCTAAATTATTTGATTATATTTAGTATTTATTATTTTATTGAATTGTTTTGTTGTGTTTATTTATTGACTAGTATAATGTTTTGACTGCATTCATATAGATGAGTTCTTGATTCTTTCCTAATTTTAAATAGTATAATATATTTCCCTTTTAATTGGTTTATGAGTGTACAAATATATGTATGATTCATATTATTTGTTTTAATGAACAACTTAATGATATATTATATTATGGAATGTAGGTAAAGAATTCCCTAAAATTAAATTCCGACACTCGTCAAACTAATCACGATTATATAAAGAGTATGTAACACTAATGGAGTCACTAGTGGTACATGTTTATGTACAATGTTGATATTTTAGTATGGGTCATGAAATTTTATTTCCATGTTTCTTATTCCCAAGAACCATAATTATATTTTGATCTCTCTAAATTGAATATGTACATTCAGATGAATGTAATTATTTTCTAAGGGGTTCATTTATGAGATTATTGTATTACAAAATTTATTATTTATAAGGATGAAATGTTTAATCGTAAGTATAATATAGTGAAATATTTTCATTATAAGATAACTTATCTTACCATTTATTTTTTGAGATCTATTAAATTTTATTAAACTTTTCTATTTCATCTTTTAATATAATGGTCTTTTGATTAGTTTAGTTTTGATTCAATAATATTTATAGTGAAATAATGATGTTTTTGATGTCCACTAACCATAAAGGTAAAATTGTTTATTTAAACATATAAATAATAATAGATAACGACTATGTTAATCTCAGACATCATGTTTAACTACATGTGTGAGTTTGGAATATTTTTGATGTGATATAATTTTATAGAGTTATTAAATATTTTATTTAGTTTAAAAAATTAACCAATATTTTTTAATAGATGATAAAGATAGATAAATAATAATTGGGGATTCATATTTAAAATTTATAACTTTAGTATTTTTTGTATAGGGATTTTATATAGAAGTGATAGAAGCTGATATTGTGTTTCAGGGCCTATTTTTGGACAACTTTTGGTCTTTATAGATTTATTTTATTCCTATAATCAAGAATGAATTTGGGTTTGGTTCAATCCTCAAGGAGGTAAATGAGAGGAATCTTTATGTGATGATCGGACACCTTAAGATTGGACATCAATTTATAGTTTATTGCTTCATTTTTTAAGTATATTGTAATTTTTTATTATATTTCGATATGTCAATCAATATTAATAATTATTTTGGAATTTTATTTGTAAATTTGGGTTTTGTACCTTTTCCACATAGGATGGAAATTGGTGATAATATTAGAGGTCCATATTACCGCTGACCATAATAACCTATGACTACCATCTTTCACAGAAATTGTACAACATAGTGGCATGGGTCCTTTTGTTAGTGATAGATCGTAGAGTGGATGCCATGTCATCTTGGATTCCATAGGAACACCACATACCACCCTAATATCTCTATATCACATATTATCTTATTTCATATGGTGTGGATTTAGTTCAAACAATATTAATATTAGAATTTATAATGGTCAATGATGAGGGAGATGTGTGTGTTCAATTATCTTTGTAATGGTGAGGGTCAATCCGGCATTCGATGGAAGGGTAGATACAAATAGTAATGTGACATAGTGAAGATGGTAAATATCGTATATTATGAAACTAAAAAAATTTAATTCCTAGGAGAAGGTGTGTGTAGCTAATGATGATAGTTCAACATGCAAGAGATTTAAAGGGAAATTGTAGGTGGTTTTTGTGATGGCTTGGGGTGGAAAAGATGATAGATAAGTTTTAAAAGGGTGGGGATTGGACTAGTTAGGAAAATTCAACTCAACAAATTAGATCATCTATGGGTGTATTTATATCTTCCTTATATATGATTGGTGTGTAATGTAAACAAATGGAGGGTAAGTTAGTAGACCAAACCATGTGTTGGGCCAAGTGGAATGGAATAGCTAGCCAATATGGACATGTTTTTGGCCATAGGGAATGAAATGGGGAAAATTGAGTTTATCAGTAATTTAGTATCTAAAACTCATCTCTTAAAATGGTTGATGTAGGATAACCCTAAAATAGTTCCTTATAGACATGTTGGGCAGACCATAAGGACTATACAGGTCAACTTTGATCTTCTGACATGCACAGACAGATGTTCACATACCATGTTCCATGTGTATTAATTCATATATGGACATATGATCATGCTCCCCCCTTATCCACTATACATGGAATAATAATGATCCTTTATGCCCAATACATACCCCTCTTAGAGGGTCTCACAAGTTTTTTTTCTAATATCATAATAGTTAAAATAATCAATCCATTTATGTTTCTTCTACACACATCATAATGTCTATCATGTCAAAAATAATTCAAGATAGTTTTCAATGAATTTTCATAATTACAAGTTCGATAATATTAAATATAATGGTTTATACTAGTAAAACCTCAGGGATATAAAATTATTTATTTTTTTAAATGATAATGTAAATACCCCTTGGGGGTTTACATGAATCTATGACTTAATTATCATTATTACATAGTTGATTAATGTTAAATCATATGGAATTTTTTTTTCTGAGGTTCCCTCATGGGGAAAATGAATCTATACTAATCATATATATAATCCTGGAGAATTTATGAATTTACTTCTCCCCAAATATGATGAGTTTTATTTGTTTATATTTTTTCCAATGTAGTAGAGGAAACATAATTTAATTTATTATCTATCAACAGAGTAAAATGGGGATGAAAATCATAAATTAAAATAAGAATAACATTATCATAGAAATATAAAAAAATATTATTCATTATGTTTTAAATTTTTATGAGATCAACAAAGGATAATCGATATATTCTCTTGTATTTAGGATTTAAAATGGTCCGTGGAATCTATGTTCGTAATGATAAAACCTTACAAACTCTAATGGTGATATTGAAACTAATTCTATGAATATAAATAAATAATAAAACACAATGGGTTATTCGGATTTGAACAGATGGTATCATAAATTCACCAATATGTGGTTTATTGTTAATACAAACATTTTATTAATTTAATATTACCATGAATTTAATTACTCTACATAATTATCGACATATATTACTAAAAAGTGTATAAATATTAGATATTATGATTCGTAAACATTTTAATTATCCTAATCTGTTTGTAATTATATAATAACTCATCCTGATCAGTCACATCTGGAAGATTTTTTTTTTGAAAATGTGGTAGAATTCATGCATTTGATATCCATATTTAGCCGGCCTATCATACAATATGATACATGTATCTCATTCAGTTAAAGAAATATCGAAAACATATAATGTATTATAAATCATATGAATATCTCTGTCTATGATATATATCAATCATATAATATGATAGTTTTCCTTTTAGTATATTTCCTAAAATATCACACTTACTCTTAAATAATGTATGTAATTTATGAAAAATATTAGAAATAATTATGAATCCATTTAAACTGCATTTGTCGTTGTTTATCGCAATACTCCTTATTTTGGATTAAACACATGGACTAAAAATAGATCCTTATTCTAATTCCCAACTGTGTAACCCTAATGGCCTTTATAGTTTTTGAAAAAATATAATTTTAAAATTCATAGATGTGGAAAAAGAGAGGTCTCTAGAAAAATGTTAGATATACTCATGATATAATGTGGTTTCTAATAGAATTGATCAATTACACTCATATATCCATTTTCATTTTTTCCTCAAAAGATGTATCATACACATTACATACCTATTTTTATAATCCATCTATTAATGACATTGAGTGACCATAGACATGGAACGTATAAATATAGTATATTACATCTCATTAATTCATGATTCTATGAAATTAAAGGACTATATTTAATTAATACATTTCATGAATTTCATTCAAGTATATGATCACATAATATGTCCCTCAAATAAGAATGGACGTGAATTTTCTTAGAGTAATTAGATCAAGGACTTAGATATCATTTCTTATAATACAATTTGAAAAATCCCATTTTGGTTATGCTCTTATCAATCACATGATCTGGAAATTACACATCCACCCCTTATTAACTAAGATTCGTATCTTTTATAAGATATTTATCAAATTATATAGGTCCTCATGATTTGTATCTCACCAATATAAGGTTACCTGGATTCATAATAAATTTAAAACCCTAAGAATATTATTGAATGTGTTGAATTCTTTATGATATATTTGGAAGGATATTCCAAACAATAAATCATCCATTATTATTTCATGAAGATACTTATATTATCAAATAATATATTTGAATCACATTAATCATAACATATCATTGCACCCATAAGACTCCGTGATGAAAATAAATTAGGGGTTACTCAAAGTTTTACATTAAAGGAATATTTTCATTTCACTGTTCGTACCCAAAATAGGGAAACCCATTAATGAATGATAAAAAAAATATTTCTATTATTATAAATCAAGATAAATTTTATAACAATTACACACAATCATGATTGTATTTAACAATAAGATACAAATGACAACCTCCATGATTTTACTCTAATAATGTATTTTCCAAATTATTACTACATTATCATATATATGTAAGGAATAGTTCTCTACATCACTACTCTTAATGACCTATTGAATGGAATGGTAGTTGAAAAGGATGTTTTTTATCATTTGGTGATACAAATTTTCCATGTTGTATGAAACAAATACATTATTGTTATGTTAATTCTCATTTTCTCTATCAATGTTAGGAAATTTACTATGTTTAGTGATATAATATTTAATAAAATCACTTTTATTTTAAATATTTATTACAATGATATGACCTACCATTATCTTTTACTTTAATAAAATGAATTGATTAAATCTATTTCAGATAATAGATCAACTATTTAGGATAAACACGTAAAAAAGATATATTAAATATTCTTTTCTGAATTGGATGATATAATCAATATAACCCTTCATAATGATCTCATCCATTCCTATAAAGACCAAGAACATGGACTTACTTGTTTTGATGTACCTAAGTGTTTTATTACTAAATAACAATTTAATAACTATTATTGGATTGGTAATGCATTTTTTTAATTGATGAATAAGTGACATTATCTAAAGTACACAACACAACATACATGAAAAAATCTATTGTGAATTAATATAGAATCATATAAATCCTCTATAACTATATAGAAGGTTCTTGAATAATTTTATGATTCATTCTATGAAACAATGAATAAAAACCCCTTCTCGGACTTCACATTGGTTAAATGATTTTTTACTTTACCAAAATAAGTGGATTGAATCAGTCACTGATTTTTTTTACCTATATCTGTAGATAATTAAACCTATCAGGATGGTTTCATTACACATGTATTTAATTTGAAACAATTTTTTAGAACATAGGATTATATAATATAATGTTGGGATATCAATTTTGATATAAATATGTCATCTATATATAATATTAGAAATTTTATCTCACTCCCACTAATCCACCTTTATACACAAGATTTTTTTAAATTATTGATAAAACCAAATACATTGATTTAATTATAAAACCTAACGTATCAACATGAATATGATTTAATTCAACTATATATTGATTTTTGAAACATTCAATCCTTATCCAGATCATTTTTAATTTCAAAACCTATAGAATGTATCATATAAACATCATTGAACAAGATTAGAATAATGAAATACATTTGATATCCATTATAATCAAAATCTAGTATTATTGACAGAAATATATAAATGTAGAAGATCATCATAATTGGTGAAAAATTTAATTCCTAGTTATTAAAATTATTTTTATAGCTATCTTCCATTATATGGTCTTTATAGGTAGACAATATCTCATCCATGTATGTTTTCTTATGAAGAACCCACAATAATCCTATGAGTCTCATACCATTATGTTCATCCACCATGTTCTCAACATGGTTATGTATATATGGGGTCCATAACATATTTCAGTTTATTTACCCATTTTTTGGAATTAGAACTCCCAAAGGCCACATAGCAGGTGGTTGGTTCAATTTTTGTTACCATTACATCATCGTAATTTTAAAATATTCTTCAATATCTTTCTAGATCATGGTTAAACCTACCAAACCATCATGGTTATTATGTAACATAAAACGACACTTATTCTAAAATTATATACAATGTGATCTCAATCTATATATTACAAAAAATTCCTATTTTTTTCCTAAACAATTAATGGTACGAATTTCCTCCAACTGAATCATTGAAAAAAACTATCTTAAGGATCTCCTTGTCAGGACAAAAACACTTTTTTATATATTAAATGAATTTTTTAATGTTATAAGAATTTTTAAAATTCCTATGAGAATTGTGAAATAGTTTTGATGTTTTGTGTTCGATTTTAATCTGGTTATAAATTTTATTGAATTAAATCTTTTTTTATAATGATCTATAAACCAAGAAATTATTTTAAAAATGGATATTATAATGAATATTAAATAATTATTTAAATGGATGTGTTTTTATGAACCGAGGAAAAATTCTTGATGGGTCTTTAAAAATGTATTTTGTAAAAATAGATGTTATTTATTATTTTTTATATTTTAAAGCGAAATACCCTTGTAATAATGCGTATATTAAAAATATAAATGGTTTATAAGATTTCAATGTATTTATAAATCGTAATTTATGTGGAGTTTATATGAAATGGAATGTTTTATGGGAAAGTCTCAGTAAAAACTTTTGGATGAGTATATTCCATTGATTGTAAGATCCTTTTAATTTTCCATTAGATCTTGTTTCCCCATGTGTGCACCGTTTATCACAATGTAATGTTTTTCCTCCCCCTTTTAATAAATATTCATTATTTATACAATAGATGCATGATGTTTGACATGGGATTTTCTATGTTGGAATGATAGATGTTAGGGGAGTTATATTACATTCCCCAGGTGATGACTGAGGCTTGCATGTTTACTCACCCCGCTATTCTTTTGGATAGGGAAAACTAGGTACTATGTAGGAGGTATAATTTTATGTTACAATATTTGGATAACACGTTTCCAGTGTCCATCCAACCATGTTAGGTAGTACAGATATTTGGGGGTTCCATTTTCAATGTAATTTGTGTGAGATAGTTGCATAACTTGCAGATTGGACTCATAATATGCCTAATTTTGGTCTATGGTAAATTTAAAAATATAGACATGTCTCATTTACCTTAGAAAGGTAGAGATCTTGACACAGTAATTTATTAATTGATCGTTTTTATGGGGGATTCCGTTATATTGATTGATTTTACCTTTACCTTAATATGTTATTATATAAAATTAATCTTGTTGATATTTATTAACAATATTTGGACTAACTGTTTTCTTTTTGTTCATACATGACTCATTTTGTTTTGGTAATTTACTTTTTTATATTTTTTTCAATGATATTTTCAAAAACCCATTTTGAATTTAAATAATCTTATTAAAATTTGTAAAATGAATACCAAAATGGTTGTTTCTATTTTAAATGTATTAGTGTAGGGAAATTATAATAATTTAAATGTTTTTATTTATCAAAATAATATGGAATGTTTTATAAAAATACTATGGATTAGATTATGGTTTTTCTTATGTTATTTTTTTTGGAAATAATACATTCTATAAAACAATTTGTCCTATAATTTTGAAATTTACTTATGATATAAATTGTATAGTCTCAGTATGTGGAGACCTATTAGGTTATTTTGGTCACTCTTATATATTATGGGTTCTAGGTTTTTATATGGTCTCTTGTTTTTTTCTAGTGGCCAACATTGAATGATTTACGAGTTATTGAGAAACTTGAGGTTTTTTCGACAAACATTCAAGGTTCACTTGAGTTTGTTGGGTTTGAATTAATTTTTTTGTTGTTGTAACATCCAAGAAGATCATCCTTTTTAACTTATTTTATTTATATTTTCTATCTATACTCATTTTATGTGGTATTGTTATATTTATAGATGGTGTTTTATATTCGTACAAATGGGATAAATTAAGGTTGTTGGTTATTACCCATTTGTCATTTTCATTTATTTTGGTTTGTTATAAGAATGATTCTACATATATTTCCACAATAATGAAGATCCGTGTTGGATCATTGTAATTGAACCACTTCTATTTTTATTTTATTTGATGGAGATATTGTTATTTATGTTGTTCCATTTGATTTTCATGAACATGTTTCTTTCTTCTGACGTTTGATAATGACACTCGATACATGTGTTGGACAGAGTCGAGAGGTGGGTTACGTGAAATCAAAAGTCTTCTTACAAAAAAATGGTATCAAATATTGGATTCTCTTGAGAGGGACTATGTTTTTTAGTAACCCTCCTTTTTTTGGTTTTTCATGGTAGAAATGAGATTTAGATTGACAGGTCGTGAGAAGTAATGCTTATGAAAATCTACCTAGCTCTTTATCAACTCGAGCATTAAGATACAACTATAATAAGGGATATGAACTGTGAATTCAGGTTATTTTTTAGTCATTTATAATGTTTTTTGATGTTAATTGGTATTTTTTATCCCTTATGTGTGTATAACTAATTTTAGGGTTTCTTTTATGGTTTTAGGATACAAACAAAGGATACATTTATAATCATTGTTTGCTCACATAGCCTGGAAAAAATGTGGTGCCTTTCAAGTTCGATTCTATCACCTTCATAGGGAATATTGTACATTTACTAAATTCTTTACAAATATATGGGGCCAATCCATGAACAACCTGATTTGATCCCCAGATGAGTTTTTTCACCTCTTTATTACATATTTCACCTAAAGAACCTCTAATATTTTTAGGCATATTAATGAGTGTTTTATGGTTTTTTGATGTTTTATTGATGGACTCTATTTAATCATTTGAGTTGTTACTTTCTTAACATGTTTTTAAATCATTTTTTGGGAAAGTTGTGAATATTTTTAAATTTATAATTTAAAAAAATCACTTTGTTTTCATGAAATTATTTATAAAGTGGTTGACTCTATCACTTTTTTGATGTTTTTTAGAAAGATAACGATGAGATGTTTTAAATTTATTTTTTGGGAAATTAACAAAGATAATAAAAAGAAAAATTATATATTGAATGTGTTTCAGGTTTCAATGGGTTTTTTTGAGAAATTTGGATCTTGAAAATAATGATTTTTTTGTCTTCCCATATTTTTGTGATCTGTGAACGAGTTTAGTTAAATTTCTCAAAAAGAGATTTGGATTATTTTCCTAATAATATTCCTTGGTGGAGTGTGTTTTCCAGATTCAATTAAGGAATTTTGTAATTTTGAATGTGTGTTTATTTTCATGGGTTGAAGCTTATGTACATAAGTGATTTTTTATAGTGATTTTTATCCATATATTATAATGAGGCTTATTGCAGGAGATTTCGGGCATGAATTTAATGTTTAAAATGACAAGTGTTATTTATATTATGTATCCTAGAATGGACAAATGGAAAAGTGAATATCTTTAAACATAAGACGATCCTCTATGTGAATCCCCCCAAAACATGGAAGGAGTTCCTTTAGTTTCATAATATTTGTAGACTCTGAGTGGAGGAGAAAATGTAGAAATTTTTTTGTGGGACCATGTTATAGAATTCATGTATAAGTAACCACCATTATTTTTGGGTGATCAAGATTATATCTAGTTGATAAGGTTTTAAAAAAAGTATTTTTCTATTCCTTAATACTCTGAGAACAACTGATTCATTAAGGGTAATATCAACAGTGTTATTTCCTCTTGGATCTAGTCGAGTGTAGTGGGAATGTATTTCTTAGTATATCTCTAGGATATTGTTTATCCATTTGTTTTTTCCTGAGGATTTGATATTTGATAGAGACTATGATATTTTGAATCTTCATCATTGTGAATGATTAGTGAAGGTTTATGTATATCACTTCTCAATGATATAAATATTTTCTATGGAAGGGGTAGTAAATGTCTCTGAGAATAATGTTTCTTTGGATGTGTTATTCATTCAAATTTTATATCAGTTTTTCTTAAATATTACCTAATTTTTTTTTCAGGATTACATCTAGGATTCCACTATCAATTATATTGGATTGTCATGGAAACTAGTGTTGGGTGATACCATAGTGTCATTGGATGGGAGTGAGGGTAGATTGACTGTTGTGGAGAGAATATGGGGAAACCTGTGGTTGGGAATGTATACATATGAGGGACATCCTCACTAAAAAATATTTATATTTTTTCTAATAGGGTTATATCAATTTAAAAGGTACAATTTATATCAATAATTTATTTTAACAACATATATGTCATTATCAAATTGTTTTTGGTAAAATATATTTACTAAATGTAATTGAAATAGAAAAAATAATACCATTTCAATTATAATAATACTAATAGATAATATATATATATATATATATATATATTGATAAAAATGTTTAGACATAATTTAATTTGATTGAAATAATTATCAATAAGATTATTATAATTATTTATTAGAATACCAATAATTAATATATATATTTTAATTAATTTTAAATTAAAAAATTATTTATTTGTATTTTAATATTGGAGACTAATATTTTAAATACTTTTTTAATATATTATATATAATATATTTTGTTAATGGTTTCATATAATAATTATAAAATTATATTATATTTAACTCTAAAAAATGTAAACATTATTTGAGAAAAAATATGGAACCATAATTTTAAAACATTATCTTATGACATGAAGCTATAATAAATAGTTATAAACAAGTTTAATTAAATTAAAACTCAAATATCCATTACATGAATCTCCATAAAAATTTATCCATGAACAATTACTCTCAAAGATCATCTATCACTATCATGGTTTACAATAACATTATGGTCGATGCATGATATCCACTCATTAATTCTTGTCATAGAAATAATGGCGGTGATCACATACAGTAGGAAACCCTTGGTAGTATGAATAATTTGCTTCCCAATTTTAACGTCAATAGGATAGAGGTGGAATATAATCCCTAATCATGTAAGAAGGTCCCCTTTCAGTATAATGGGGACGAAAGCAGTTCATCCCTAATACAACTTTTTAAACAAGAAGAAAATGATTATAAAATAAAATATCAACAGATTAGATAGAAATAAATTAAAACAACAACTCATAAAACAATGAAACCAAATCAATAATAGATGTGGACATAAAAATAATAGTTATTATATTCTATAATAGATAGAAAATTAAAAAACAACTAATAAAAAAATTAAACATTAATTCCAATTTTAATTGAATTATATCCATGAATAGATAAAACATTTTCGGTTAGTTGAATCCATGGTGTAATATAAAAATCATTATTTATTGATTCCCACAAAACACGAAAACCATAAATATAATAAAAATATATTAATGATTTTTAAGTGTAGTTTTCTCCAGATATACTACAACAAGATCTCTGGGAAAACCTGTTAATCTGTAGTGGAGTACCATCATGCATTTTTCTAATTTTAGGAACCTAGAAAAGCATTGATGATACAATAATGAATACCCCTCCACACCACTCCTTATAAAACTATTATTCACTAGTAACCCAGCTCTACAACCCATACAATATTCTACATTATTAGAACCCCTATATCAACCCATCCATGGATCTCTCAAACAACAAAAAATACATTTGTCATCCATGGATTTAGATCTAGGTTAATTTAAAAAAAAAGGTAAGCTGAAGCTACATTGGAGGTTCCTATCCTAAATGATATACAAATATTCCCTAATATGTGATTTTTCACACTACACCTAGTTAAATACATTCCCCTTTATATAAATTTTCAATCCTCTTACCTGAAGACAATCCAAAATGTTTACGACTTTATAGGGCCCAACTATAGACCAGAAAATAACCTCCAATGTATTGAAAAGGAAATGGATGACCACAAATATATTTTTTATAAATATAGAACATTCATACCATACATGAGATATCATAAAATCCCCCACTGTAGAATCATATAATATTCTCCATCCATGAAGTTCAATTTTCCTTAGCAGTGATCAGGAAAATAAACAAACTACAAACCTTTATTATTTACAATGAATTTTATAATAGAAAACCTCAAAAATATAATAAGTTAATAATTATAATATAAAATAAAAATCATCTAGTAATTAAATATTTATTATTGTAAAATTTAAATACACTATTGAGATTTCAATGAACATAATTATAATCTGGAACATAAAAAAGTATAATAAAACAATATAAAAGAAAAATCATTAATAACCGAATGAGTAGATAATAATATAAGAATGAAATTTTCATATTACAAAACAATATGAACTAACTCATACTTTCTATTAAAAAAATTAAATGAAATCAAACTATACATGCATTACTATCAATTTCTACATGAAATTACAATAATAACCAATACTGATCAAAAACCAAAACTCCATTACAAATTCTAAAAATAGAAAATTATGATAAAAAATCAATCCTTTATTAACAATTATAACTTTAGGAGAGTGTTCTAATATCTAAAATTAGATCAAGGATAAACATTAATTATTAATTTAAACTACATTAACAAAATAATGCATGTATAAAAGTGTCATTAATAGTGCCCGAATTATCCAATGTATGATACAAAAAATGATAATAAACTATATTACTAACTGAGGGAAAATAAAAAACAATGAAAAATAATTTAAACCATTAATGAAAGTTATAGATTAAATATCAATTTTAACTTCCAAATGGTACTATAATAACATGAAAACAACTGAAACTAAACATTTTTTGTGACAAAAAACCAAAATAGAGCCTACATTATTATATACAAAAATATTATTACCCATATTACATACCAATATACACAACCCATTCCCTTGAATAATCTAAGAAAAAATACATTGTTAATTACCCACATCAATGAATTAAAAGTCATTCATCACCATCAAAATAACATAATAATAACAAAGAAATGAAAAAAATCTATCACGTACTAATTAAATATATGATAAAATATAAATAAATTTAGATAAAATGTGACTTAAAGAAGTCTAATTTCCTATTTATCTAGTAGAAACAACCGAGCCATGTTATACAAAAGTATCATGTTCAGTTTTCTGAAAATTAAAAATTTATAATTTAAATGAATGAAATTATTTCACCCAAAAATTTAGAATAAAACATAAAGTAATTTTAAAATATTATAAATTTTGAGGTATAAACAAAATTAATTCAAAATCTCCACTATCTAATAATTTCTTTTAATTGATAAAATATTACAATGCAGAATATGTGTAACACCCAGAAATTATAACGTTTGAACCTTTTATTTAGCAACGTGCATGACACAAGACACCAAGCACATAAGGGAAAATAATACCATCATAAATTAAATATATTTACTATTTTAAAAATATTACATATAATCTATATTTGGTTATTCAATCGACATTGATTTTACTTCCATTACATGCAAGAGCAATTTTCTTCGAAAGCTTACACTACATGCAATATTGTGTTTTACTAAATAAAGATATATTATTAAAATATTATATAGTAAGATATATACTATAATTTAAATTAGTAGTTATGAAAAGGTGAAAACCATTTATTAAAATATATTGTTTACATAATTTTAAATTGAATTCCCTGGTTATAAATTTATTAGAAATGAATATGAATTATAATTGAATATGAAATAAAATATTATTATTTTTAAGTTCACAGACATATTTTACCAAAATAAATTTATTTATAAAAATATTTTTTTGTATTAATTTAATAAATATATATATATTATATTGAATATTATATTTTTGATGTTCATCCAATAGATTTTATATTAATAAGATATGAACAAAAGTTATTTAACACATAAAAATTCGTATTTTCATAAAGGCAATTTTAAAGCCTTTTAATGGAGAACCCATTTTCAATATGAATTTTTAAACATTAATTAATTTAATATTTTAATATAAAATTCAAGTTTTAATTATAAAAATATGAATTATTTTAGGGATAATTTTTGTTATTTTTCTGAAAAATTTCATTTTTAATTAATAGTTAAAAATGTGGAATATTAGTTGAAACATTATATTTCATTGAAATAATTTATATGAATAAATTAATTTTTTTAATATTAAATTAGATAATATTTTTATCAATTCATAATATTTACATCATTAGGATAAATTTCACTTTTGAATTGACTATAAATACATATCAATCTTTTAGACGTTTTTACTTTAAACTGCTGCATTTTCATCCCACACAGGGGATGTATTTTAAATTAATTTATACCACTTATATGATTGTAATTTGTAATAATGTGATAAATATATGGAATATTTAAAATTTTATAATTATAATAAGGTAAAGTTTGTTTTTTACCAAAATTATTAGTGAAAGTAATTAAAATTAATTATAATTATTTATGTAAAATTAAACTTAATAATGAACTAAACCTTTCGTTTAATGAAAAAATGAGCTAAAAACTTCTCCAAGACACATTGGTTATATATTTATCTTAAATTAACATTAAATTATATATTTTTTTTGGTTAGGTATGAATTTTTTGGGTAAGATCATCAGTACAACTAACTTGTATCCAAAAATTTGAATTGAGTCATTTTCCTTCCATATAAAAACCACTACCTCTCCCACTTATTCACACCTCTAAAAATACGTAGGTTCAGAATATATCTTCCCAAATATCTCCCTAAAATTGGTCCCCTTAACCTTGAATAATCCCTTTTGGATGGAACTCTTTCAAGGAATCATTTGGTGCAAACCAAAAGAAGTTACCAAATTAAGAGGTAATCTCTTCTCTCAAGCTCTCTCATTTCATTTCCACTCTCCAACCCCTCAAATAAATTTATTCCATTATTATATAGAAAAAGTTTATAATATATATACTTGTATGTTTTAATGTAATGAGTTTAACATACACTTACACACACCTCCGTATAATTGGTAACAAACATATTTTTTCTGTGTATGACGAACTATTTCATCAAGAAATAATGATTGTTTAATTTTCCTTTTCCACCTATCATGGGGTCCATTAGGATGGAAAATATATTTATATATGATATATATTATATTTATAATTTATTTATTCTTCTATAATTTTTTTAACACTCCATTACCCATTTTATTTTGTGTAAATACAATAATAGCATTTGAGGAAATGTGGACTACCACCCCCACAAAGAGATATGACTCATTAATTCTATACATGGAACAAATAAAGGATCTTTATATTAAAACTATGTAAAATATATGACACATATATATATATATATTATTTTAATTATAATATAATTTTTTATCATTTAGTTTTTATTTTTTAATTAAACAATGAAATGAAAGTAGCATTCATTCCTACGTATGACCTACCGTCTTCATGAATGATGCACATCATATCTAATCTAAAATTATAATAGACTAAAATAAATACATAAATTTTGATTACATATTATAATTATTTCATGGTTTACATTTTATATATTATGAAACCATTATCTAATTAATGATAACAACAAATAATAAGTTAAAACCTACTCGTGGAAACTAGGAAATTAACAAAACAAATAGTAAAATTAATTAATGTTGTTAACAAAAAGGTAATGGGATATTATAAAATGTTAATACATGGTCTTATAAATATGATTATGATTATGATATTAGTTAGTAACATATTTTATACCACTATAATAGAAGATACAATTCATAAAAAAATAATGATAAGTTAATTGAATTTCGTCTCAAATTACATTCCATTGAGAGTTACTTATTATGTGCCAATTCACCTTTATTTGTTGATTACAATACCTTTTTCATGTCATATAATGAATCCCATTATTAATATTATTTTCTATGATTAATTTAATGGAATTCATTCTGGGGATTATGATTCAAATGTTCCAATGTGTTATGAGACACATAATAATATTTAATGATTATTTATCTCAAGAACGTCCATAATGAGATTCTTTGAAATATCACTTCGTTTTTTAATCATTTTTCATTATAAAAGCACATGAATATAAATATTTTTATATGATGTATTTTATCATTTCATAAACCATATATCATTTCACATATAGTGTCTACTTTGACAGTTATTTTATTAATTGGGGAATTATTGATAAATCTATATCTTTTATTCAATACAAATATTTGATAAGGAACATTGATTACTAATTAAATCAATTAATCAATATGAATTTTTTTTGAAATTAAATTATGGGTGGATCTCGAACATTATATAGCATATCGATGCATTGATGGGTTCTCATGAGATAAATAATATGTCCAAATTAAACGGGTTTCTATAATTATTTTTAAACCATCATGTGAAAGGTCATGATGGTATAGGTTTTATGTACATATAACATGATTTACATTATGAAATTTTTTCCCTAATTTATTTCATGTTATTATTCATCCATGATATTTCGTGATGAAATATATATCAATACATTTCATTTTTAGTTCATTGACTAATTGGAATGATTTTCCGTTTCTAACTTTCCCATATATATTTTCCATTTTCTAGTTATTTGAATGGAATGTTTCATCATATATTTAACTTTATATATAAATTTATTCTTTTTAATTAATTAATTCTTACACATTACTTACCCTTAGTGACCATTTTATCTCACCTATATTATATTCCATTTCTATAGGTAATAAGGAATAATTTTTTGAATAATATTTTAGGGATGTAGTTTATTTAATTTTATTATCTATTATGTTTTTAATTTATATTTCCCATTGTATTATGAGTATAATGTATAAAATATGGATTTACAATACTACTAAACTGATTTTTCCTTTTGGATATGATTCCATAAGATCATGTCAATGTATTCAAATAATGCTCTGGCACTAGGTTTATGGGGTCAGGGCATTAATATTAGTATAAGAGGATGTTTAATAGCAACATAGGATACCAGACTTATAAAACATCAATTATGAAGTATAACCATATGATTTAAAATAAGGATATGTATACAATAACATCTAATAATTTTGATATGTTAGTCATTATGTGACTATTCCAATCAAAACACTCAAGTCCTGATACTACGAAAGGACATGGATCTGGTATAAATGTACCTTGGTATAATAACTATGACAAGGTGTTCCATACATGACTTAGGGTGAACATGTACATGAAAATGGGCCTTAAGGAACAACTATTTTTACACCACCTTGGGATATTCTTAAGATAGTTTACATTTTCATTACATACCATTATTAATGATTTAAAAAAAAAGAATACTCCAAAGTAACAGAAGAATATGATTCCAAGATTTATCAGGCATAAATTTATTGTATGTACTATACTATATTAAGAGTTATAAAAATTTCACAAAATTATGAGGCATTCCATTGTATTCCTTTATTTAGAAATAGATGATAGATGAAAGAATGGTATTAGTACAAATGAAACATTTAAAGATTTCCTAGCTGAGGAAAAAAATTCAACTGGTATTTTTTCTGAAAATGTTATTGATATATTAGGGATGCTTTGTTAGGTTATGAAAAATAAGCTTTCCTAAATGGATAAACCTATTCCATATAGAGAATTTCCTATTCTGGATTAATTTATTTATCAAAACACTCTATCATTTAGTTCAAATACTAGTCCAATTTTAACTATGAAATAGATTAAATCTCTATAAGATATATTTACGGCTTTTGAATTTACTGAAAAGGAAAGGGTCAAACATGGGGTATATTGTCTCTAGGATTATGTCGATCAATGGTTTTCTTAGATCCAGAGTAATAGAGATAAAAAATTAATATAACTCATGGAATAAATAATGTTTATGGATGAATTCTTCGATAAATACATCCCTTGTGATCAATAAATTTTGAAAATAGGATATTATGTGGAATAAATCAAAAGGATAAATAGAGTATTGTAGATTATGAAGATATCTTTATAAGGGTATCTTGGTGTGGTATATATTATATATGCAATATTGAGTTCAAGATCAACCACTTCATTGATTGAAATAAGCCAAGTCATTGAAGGGAACTAGTGTCTCAAAACATGTTTCCATACCATGAAATAGTTTATTCACTATCAAGATAGAGAAATAATTATCCTAGTCTGATAAATTCAAGGGAAACCAAGGGAATAATAGGTCTTATGAACAATATAAAAAAGGGAATGAGTCAAAAAAATATGATGGGAAAGAATGATTTTCTAACATGTGATAACTTTTGAAATAATCACTTGGGTAAATTCATTAAATGATTTGGAGATTGTTATAAGTGTTGATAAAAGGTTTTCAATGAAAAATAATGCACATGAATGAAGGAAAATAATTCCACTAAATGTTACAACTGTAATGATATTGGGAACAATGTAAATGAATACCCAAAGAATAAAAATGATATAAAGTAGAAAAATATATGGGATCAAGTCCATGAATATGTAATTGACACAACTAAAGTGGAATGATTAATGTACTATATTTTGATTTAAGTAAAATGTTGTAAATGTATTTTTTATATGTTCTCATCATATGATTAATGAAGTATGTAAGGATTTTATTGTATTACTTTTTCAATAAGTATTTGAGATTATATGTTGAATGGTACCAAGATAACTTATTCAGTAGAAGGTAAATGATTTCTAGGGAAATAAAACCATTAATTTGATCCTGATATTAATATAATGGTGAGGAAATGATTGATTTGGACAAGTACTAACTACATTCCAACATATCAATGAATTGTTGACAAGTGGTCTATGATATCATTGATGAATTTTACAACACATTTGGACAATATTAATATATCCAATAACATGGGTCATACATAAGTTATAAGGAATAAATCTTGATTCCGAAATTTTTGTATGGAAATTTTATTTGTTACCAAATTCCCAAAAGATTCATGATGAAGTTATTCTCATGTTTTGAATGAGAAAGGTTTGAGTCGCATAATGTTGAAGGATAATTACATGTTCATTTTGAAAATTCAGTGTCCTCAATTATAATGTGTTGGATCATAATAATTTGGAAAAGTTAACCATTTATGAAAAATTTTATATTTATCATTGGACAAGGTTTTAAAAATTGTTGAATTACATCAACATATAAGAAGAAAAATAAAAATATTTAAAGCCACTACCACTAGATAAAATTATATTTATAGAAACAAATAGGTATTAATATTCTTATAGGTTGCTATAAATCTACAATTATAGAAAAAAATGTTTCTTGATAAATTTCTTTGTAATGTTATCATCATTTTTTATGATATAGATGAAATTTATTCATACCTATTAGGAAAATTTTTCATCTGATCATGTTCTCTAAAACTCTTCCTTATTAATTGATTGTAGTATTTTTTCTTCTTCTTTATGAATGCTTCAATTTCCCCCCTATGTTCTCCTAATAGGGAACCTAGTTACATGACCTTTGTACTTTGCATTGTATCTTATTAATAGTATGTGATATTGATCCTTTTTATAATGTGGGTCATTAACAAATAGATTATTTTCAATACCTCAATCACCAAGGTCTAGTATAAATTGCGAGGAAACAATTTTATTAAGGTTCCAAAATGCAACACCCCTAAATTCTAAAAAATGAACCTTTTATAGGATAATGTGCATGAAACATGACACCAAGCACATAATGTAAAATAATACAATTGTACCTTAAAATAAATTTAGAATTTTAAATATATTTGATATATTCTATATTTTTTAATGCACTTGACACCGAGTTACATTGCGTTACACGCAATGATGACTTTCCTCGAAAACATACATTACATGCAAGACCGAGTTTTACAAATAACAATATATTTTTAAAATATTATATAATAATATTTAACCTAGACATTAATTAGTATTTATGAAATTTGGTAAATATTTTTTTATAATAAACTATTTACAAAAAATTAATATAAATTCACTACTTATACATTAAATATAAATTAATATGAAAACTTATTGAATATAAACGAAAATATTATTATAATAACGTTCAAAAGGGTTTTTTGCCCTAAAATATTTAATTAATAACAATTAGTGGGTTATATTAATGTAACTAGTACTCACTCGTGCCATAGTACGGGTTAATAGATTAATGATTGTTCTTTTAATAAGAATTAATAATTATAATTGTTGAGAAGAAATAATAATGTTGACTAAAAAGTGAAGGGATTTATTAATGGTTTTACTTTTAAAAAGAATTTGTATTTATAAAATTTGAGAAGAAACAATAATAATGACTAAAGAGTGAAAGTCAAATCCAACATAAGACACTGATTGGAAAAATAAAACCGACAAATGTGAAAATGACTAAAATAAATATGGTATGTTTAGAAAACCTAGAGAACACAAACTAAGGGAAATCAGTCCAGAAAAATGAAAATAATAAAAAATGAGCAGAATGAAAACATGGATTTCCTAGCCATTGTTTTGAAGAGCAGTTCAACTGTAGAGGTGTTGCCATCCTGTTTGGAAATCATAGACTTGCTCCAAACCATGATTTGAAGATAGCCACCTGAAAATGGAAATAAAATTATGAAATTTATTAAAAAATTTAACACCATAATGATGTTGTTGGGTTACTCATGATGGAAGAAAATGGAGTTAAGACTAAAGACAACGAAAATAGAAGATGCTCGAATGGGGGAGGTGAAGTTCAGAATGTGTGAAATTTACAAATCTATTGAATGAAATTGAACTAAAAAATTACTACTATAAATATGACAACCTCTCATAGCCCTGCCCCTCCCCTTCCCCTCTGCCCAGCACCCCCTCCCCCTGCCCAGCCCCCTCCCCTTGGCCAGCCCCATGACCAGCTCCCCCCCTCCCCCTGCCAAGCTCCATCCCCCCCCCTTGCCCCTGCCCGACCCCTCCCCTCTGCCCAGCCCCCTCCCCCTGCCTAGCCCCCCTTCCCATGCCCAGCCCCCTCCCCGTCCCCCTGCCCAGCCCCCTCCCACTGCCCAGCTCCCTCCCTCCACTGGCCCCTGCCCAACCCCCTCCCCCTGCCTAGCTCCCCCCTCCTCCTGCCTCTGTCCAACTACCCCTCCCTCCCCTTGGCCCTGCAAAGCTCGCCCTCTCCCGCTGCCCAGCTCCCCCACCCCCTGCACCTGCTGAGCTCCCCCTACCACTGCCCGTGCCCCGCTGCCCCCTCCCCTTCCCAGCTCCCCCCATCCCCTGTCCAGCTCCCCCCCTCCACCTGCCCAACTCCCCCCTCCCCCTGCCCCTGCCCCTGCCCCAGCCCCTACCCCAGCCCCAGCCCCAGCCCCAGCCTAGCTCCCCCCCCTCCCCCTGCCCAGCTCCAACCTTCCCCCTTGCCCCTGCCCATCCCCTCCCCCTGGCCACCCCCACTAAAACGTGCCCTTAGAAAAGTAATGGAACACTGACTAAATTTAAAAAAACGAACCACAGGAAGAGATATCCAAATCAGTTACATTTAATTCCTAGAACGGTTATTCATGAATCTTTAAACAGTGAAGACCGATGCAAGAGAAGAAGTAAATATTTGGTATACCTCAATAATCATCCACGACCAACACTGGGAAGCACCTCTACAACCGAGCTGAAAAACCCAGGCAAAACAGAATGATATGTTAGAAAGACAAGACAGTGGTAGGTAAAATTTAAATAGAAAGAGAAACATCTAAGAAATTGTTATAATAGTAGGAAACATATATGACTAAATGAAAAGGAATAAAATATAACCCCTCCCCTTCCCCCTCCCCTCTGCCCAGCCCCCTCCCTCTACCCAGCCCCCTTCCCATGCCCAGCCCCCTCGCTGTCCCCCTGCCCAGCCCCCCTCCCCGTCTCCCTGCCCAGCCCCCTCCCATTGCCCAGCTCCCTCGCAAAACTGTCCCCTGCCCAGCCCCCTCCCCCTACCCAGCTCCCCCTCCTCTTCCCTCTATCCAGCTACCCCCTCCCCTACCCCATCCACCTCCCCCCTCCCCTCCCCTCCCTCTGGCACTGCAAAGCTCACCCCATCACTCTACCCAGCTCCCCCACCCCCCAGCCCCAGCCGCTGGAGAGCTCCCCCCTCCCACTGCCCCTGCCCAGCTCCCCCCTCCCCCTGCCCAGCTCCCCCCCAGCCCCTGCCCAGCTCCCCCCCTCCACCTGCCCAACTCCCCCCTCCCCCTGCCCCTACCCCTTCCCCTGCCCCTGCCCCAACCCCTACCCCTGCCCCAATATTGAAATATAATAAATATTATTATAATTGGAAAAGTTTAAAACAAAAATTAAGTGGTACATATTATGGAAAAGAAGGAACAATATGTAGTCATTTATTGAGATAGAAATCTGAATGTAACAAATAACATGTGATTATAAAAACTCAAAATTTTGCTAGAAAAAAAATCATAAGTCACCGGAATTCCACATCAACAAACCACATTCTACAAATATGTAGAGGATAGAAATATCTACCATCATTGAAAATGTGATATTTGTTCTGGAGTTACATCATCCCAAAAACCATTACCACTGTTCGTGTATCAAACCTATAATATTAAAAAAAACATTTTCACTAATTGATTATTATGAAAAGCAAAGAAAAATAATAACATGTAACATAATTTTTATATGAAATGGATTGATAAGGAAGAAAGTTGATGCAACAACAAACTATAATACATGATGTAATAGGGTACCAGAATATCTTTGTCGATGTTACTGTGGATCCCAATAACTGCAATTTTTAGACCGCTCCTGATTTCCTATACGTTAAGAGTTGAAACAAAATGAATTCACATAACAATATTTTCTATAACATATAAAAAGTTACAGATATAAAAGTGCAATACCACAAAAAACATAGAATCTCCTCTATAACCATAGATCATCAGCGATTATGTAATCCTGGAATACAAACATTTGTTAGAGGCCAAAACTGGAAAAAATGTTACAGAAATGCTGAAATCTGAAATATGAAAAAATTTCATATTCAAGAAATAAATGTTATAGAAATGGAGGAAATATATGTTACATAAATTCTGAAATAAATGTTACATAAATGCTGAAATATTGATTAAATATAAGTTACAGAAATGTAGAATAACTAGAACAGAAATACTAAATAACTGGAACATAAATTCAGAAATAGATGTTACAAAAATGGAATAACATAATGATCATACATATATATCAATTAAAAATTGAGGAAATAAATGTTACTGAAATGTTGAAATCTGGAAAAAAAAGTTTAGATAATGAGTACAGAGGTTTACATATTGAGAAGTTTCTATTGTAATTAGATGTTGCAGAGCCCTAACTGGAATGTGTATCAACTGTATAGAAAAACAGGGTGCCTTTGAACTACTGTATACTTATCTTCCTCCACCAGGACCATCATCAAGATCATAATGAAGACCAATATGTAAGAGAATTACATAATCCGTAATAGAATTACATAATCTGGAACAGAAGTTATGAAATTGAGCATTGAAAGTGTCATCTTTAACAGTTTCTACTGTTTTTAGATGTTACAGATCCAAAAACTAGTTTTGGTATCTAGTATACAGATATCCAGAGTTCCTTAGAACGACAATAGGACTCTGTTTGTTTTATAGAACCATCATTTCTTGCATGAAAACATATTATAATAGAAAGCATACCATTTTTCTTCCTTGGTGGTTTGTTTGTTTACCCCATCAAGGGTGCTGTGAGAAGGCATCTATGTCAAAACATAAATGAATTATTGATACTATTGCAATCAAAACAGATAGTATGACCTATTTTCCCAGAAATGTCCTTCATCCTTCCATTATCCTACTCTCCCCTTTCATTCCCTCCATCCTACCCGACCCTTCCCATCCCCTCTCCTCCATAATCATCCAACCTGCCTAGCCCATGGCCCTCCCCTCCCCTCCCTCCATGCCCAACCTTTTCCCCTAGCTTATTCGTCCTCTCCCCTCCCTCCCTGCCCAACCTTTCCATCAATGATTACCCTGCCCTGCAATTTATTTCCATGGAAAACATAAGATTCAGATTGTATAATTAAAAGAAATTAAAAGATGCATGCATTAAATACATATTTTTAAAACAAATATTTCAATATAAAGCTAGAACAAAAAAACCCACAAACCTCTAATTCTATAGGGGTACTCAAATCACTTACAAATCTGTAATAGACAAAAAAAATTGCAGAAACATGGGATGGTGATTAATAATTAACCTTCATGATATTGATCCTGATTAAGAATGGAGAAAAGTGCTCTATGTAGTACCTTGTTCATAATAAACACATTTGCATCTCATATTTCATTTCAAGAAAACTGTTCTATGTAATACATTCTCAAACACTCCAAACCATAGAAAGATCTTTGCCACTGATAAAAAAGAAGCCATGATGGATTACCAATGTGTCAATGAAGTCTATGAGATTTATTCTAGGAATCAATCTTATGGTATCTATATTTCATGCATCATTAATAGCAACGAAATAGAATGAAAAATAATGGAAACAGTTAAAGCAATCCAAGGCAAGTGTAAACGAAAAGTAACAACAATACCAGAACCAAATCTCCCTTGTAATTCCCATTCCTTACACAATCCCAGGTGACCAGAAAAAGACCATTGGAATTATTTAAAATTTATTGGAACTGTGACACTTAATTAATTAGGGTGTTTACAGTGCACACATAATGAATAGATGAAAAAAAATCAATTGAATCAAATAGAAAATAAATGTAGATTATACAAATTATCCAAAATAATAATGAAGATATTGTAAAATTGAAAATAGTAACGTGTAATATGAATTGAAAATTTTAATGCAGAGATTATGGATTATAATATATGAAAATAGATCTACATTTAAGAAGGGAAGAAGGATGTTCATACCTGAAACCGAGTAGGAGTTTTTTCACTGAATTTTAGAAAATGATCTTGTGAATCAAGAAGAAGACATAGGTCTGATACCAATAAGGTTGTTTAAATGATCAAAAGACACTCATTTATCATGGAAACCATTAGAATATAAAAATACAAAGATCACCATGTGTGAAACCCAAATACATTATCTATATTAAATAAATAACCAGTTAGTATACCTTTTAGTGGACTTCATGTGTACAACTTTATTCATTTTTATTTATTCCTAATATCCCTCCAATCATTTATCAAATAAACGGCAGGCAGCCCATGATCATCTGATCAAACACTCCTACTTTAAATCAGAGGCATATCAAAAGCAATAGACAGAGTAGAATTAGTCCAGAAAGTTAGAGAAGAATGATGAAAATACAAGTACTATGAAGCATAAAGGTCTACAACACCAAACAACCTATCTTGGTCTTCATAGTTGTCCATAGAATGCCAAAAAGAGCCATGAAAGAGTCAGAGAAAGAGGTAAAGTAGTCCTAGACTTCCATTGGATCCTAAAACCAAGAAGAAAGCCGAAATTAACAAATCCATCCTGAATATCATCTTCATGGTGAGTTAATCAACATCAAAAAATAAAAATAAAAAAGCTCTAAATCAATTCTACTCATCTTCATGGAATTAAAATATTTTTTAAATAAAAGAAGATCTGGAATTTTTCATGTAAGACCAGATAAATTCAAAACTGAGATCATCAGACTGAAAAGACCCAAAGAAGTCTGGTATTCTGCTTATAACATCATTTGAAATCACCTATAATCCAAGAAAGCCAGTGAATACACCAAGATCACCATTCTGGATGTGTTCACTCCCAAGAAAAGATTAGATATAAAAAGGTTGTCCTTGATTCATAGTGAGAAATAGAAGAATCCAATTTCACAAACGACAATGTTTCCTGTAGAAAAGAGTGTGAAAATAATGTTGCCTGTTTTATAATTAATTCAAATGGACAAAATGAAAACATTAATAAATTTTTATGGTCAATCGTAATGGTAACTCATGAAGATTAACTAAATAAAAACATCTATGAAAATATAAATAAATTTGAATCTGTATTGATAGCATGTACATTAAGAATATGAAAATACATATAAGTGCATTGAATTTCCAAAAACCATAAAATTCCCTACAATATTATTGTCATAATCACTCTATGTTTCGAATGGGTGATCTCCAGTGCTGATCCCAGTCATAATGTATTATATGATAATCATTAAAAGCAGTTAAACCTGGGAAGAATTAATTACAATCAAACAATATGACCCTAACACAATGAAGCAGTTTGATATTATGATATCATACCGAGAATCTCCCCTCAAAACAACTAATCCATGAATGTAAAACACTGACCGAGAAAGCAGTGATAGCCTATTAAAAAACATCAAGATAGAATAACCATCTTCCCTCAATGATTCATTGACACATGAATAGTCTTCCCACAGTGTCCAGTGGCCTTCGTATGATTTTCATTTACTGCATTGAAAAAAGATTTTTTTTTAAAGAAATGGATATTGCAAATTCAAATACTGACTAAAATATGTAACAAATGGATATCCACTACTCGAATTAAGTACATCATCCAAATAAATGAACCTGATCCAGTGATTTAAACAATGAATCATAAGTAATAATTAGTATAAGTAAAAGAAATTATTACCATGTTGATGTGCCTCCCATAATCACCATGTGCTTTTGTAACACTGATAAATGAATAACCATGTCTGGAAAAACCATGAGTCATGCATGAACATAGTCTCTCTAGAAACCAAGGCAATGCAATTTTCATTCATTGAATCGTATACAAATTTTACATTCATGTTATGTGAAATCATGCAAATTCAATCCTAAAGAAAGTGTGATCAATTTAATAAGTCAAATTATGGGATAATGCACTTAAAATTTAGCCTTTCTCTGTATGTTTTTCGCATAAGAGGTAAACTAATACAATGACATTAATAAAATTGGTTTGATATCATATAAGCTAAAATTTTGAATGATGTTGTGCAGTAATTGAAAATCATGGAAGTAAAGTCAGACCTAGTATCTAACCTTGATCACATCAAGGGGTCACTTGCCAAAACAATTAAGAGACACTGACACCAAATGTTTTGTATCTATTAAGAACATGAATCTTCTAATTGAATATGAATGTTAAAGCATGAAGAGAGAATAAAAAAATTAATGACCATATGTTTTGTATCTATTGAGAAAATGAATATTGTGATTGAATATGAAGCATTTAGCATGTTTCAATTTGAAAATAAAAAATCAGATATTCATATGCTAGTAATATAGTTTGTGAAAGAATCTATTGTTGTTATTTGAATGTCATACCTTATTGTGGTACTAGGAATTACTTTCTTCATTTCCATGTTGGCAGAATTAAGTCACTCTATCAACCCATATAACATTAATCTAACTAGGAAAAAAATGATCAAATCTTATAAAATAAGAATACAGAAATGTTTCATGATAACACTTGCAAAAACAATTTCCTAATCATGGACCCAGACTGTTTCATTATCTATTAATCGAAGAGATAGCAGTTTTACAATATTTATGGTAGCACCTGTAAATTACTCAATATTTACATAATTTGAATACTACTGGATCAATAGTATCCATATGAAATTAGGAATGGATGGTTGTATGCAGGTGTTAACAGATTCAATCGGCAACCTAGTCGAATAGGAAGATTAAGTGGGTTCTGCCAAAAAGAAGATAGATTCTCCAAGAGATGAACGTACCTAGAGACTCCCTCAATCAGTCATGACATATGTAGGAACAGACAGATGAACTGAAGATCACAGAATGCTTTAGAAATTCCACAACTAATTTGAGAGGGCGATGTAGATCCAACAGGTCGAGACAGTCGATCAGGGTCGCGGCAGATTCTTGAGTCCATATGGAGTATGTGGATTGTAGAAGAAAAGAAGTTGTAAGCGAAGGTGCCAATTCGGGCTTTGAAATTAATAACAATTAAATTTGAAGGTGGATCCGAGCGAGGCTTCAAAATCCATTGATTTGTTGTAAATCGCTAGTGGGAGCGTTAGGGGAGGCGTCAGGGGAGGCGTGTGAGGTCGTCGAAGGTATACGCGAGGAGATGGAGGCCTTCGTGGTGAGTTGAAAACCTAATCATGGGAGGAGATGGATGGTTTGATGGAGTGGTGAAACCCTACCTGAGGTCATCGAAGGTATCCGCGTAGAGACGGAGGGGTCAAGGCGGTGGATGTTCGGGAAGGTGACCGGGAGAGGGGAGTCGCAAGGAGGATCGTCAGAGGGGATCGACGGAGGCCGGCGAGAACCCTAGGAGAAACCCGATGGAATGGAGGTGGATTGCGGGAGGGGGAGACGAAACTGTGTAGCGGGATGGGGAATTGGGAGTAGAGGAAATTGGAATACGGTGACATGGAAGATGGATATGGTGACACGTAGGCAAGGAGGAAGCCAATTTTAGTATAGATAATAGATATATATATATATATGTATATCTAATATTTAATATATTTTTTATATTTATACAATATGTTTGATATTCATAATATAATTACAAACAAAATTTTATACATAAAAACCTATATTTTTATAATGGCAATTTTACCACATTTTAATGGAGACCAAATATTAAATCATAAATTTGAAACTATAATAGATATAATATGTAAAAATGAAATTTATATTTGAATGAGAAATATAATAAATAGTTTAGGGTGAATTTTTGATATTTTTCTATAACATTTAATTTTTTAAGAATATTTAAAAATGATGATTTTTAGTTCAAAATAAGTTTTTTATATAATTTATTTATAAGGTTAAATTATAAATTTAATTTTTTAATATTTAATTAGATAATTGTTTTACCATTTAGGAATATTTAGGTCATTGGGATCAATTTTAATATGAAATTGATCATTAAAACATAGCAGAAGTTTGGATGTTTTTTCTTTAAAAACCAACATAGTCGTCCCGTCTATGGGATAAATTTTAAATTAATTTTTACCACATATATGATTGGAATTTAGAAATATGGAATCAATATTTTGAATCACCACAGTTTATAATATCTAATAAGACAAACATTATTTTTGACCATAATGATTATTGAAAGTAATTAAAATTAGTTATAATTATGAAGGTAGAATTGAGCTTAATAAAGAACCAAACCATTCATTTAAGGGACCAAATGGCCTATCCACTTGTACAAAACCCATTTAAATTCCATAAATCGTCCAAAAACCTTCCTATCTTGATTTTTTTATGTCTAATTTTAGGTAAGAACTTGTTTACACCTAACTTGTTTCAAAAAATTTCAAATGAATCCCTTTCCTTGCCTACAAAAGGCCACCACCTCTCCCACTTCATCAAACATATCAAACAACTTAGGATCTAAAAATATCTACCCAAATAGCTTCCAAAAATAACTCCCCTATACTCTGAATCCTCATATTGGGTTCTAATCCATCCATGGAATCCTTTTGATATAAACCAAAAAAATTTACCGCAATAAGAGATGATGTCTTCTCTCAAGCTCTATTGTTTCATTTCCATTATCCACCCCATAAAATCTATTTATTCTATTATTATATAACATAACCAGTATCCATAATATGATATTATGTTTTTATTTAATGGGTTTGACCTACAATTACACACAACTCTATCTAATGGGTAACAAACAAAATGTTTCTTTGTATGGTGAACTACTTCCACACGAATTTTAGATTGTTCAATTTTCGAATAACCCCAATAATGGTGACCATTATGGTAAAAAATATATTTCTATATGATATATATTATATTTATAATTCCTCTATGATTTTATAATTTTTATTCAGAACATTTCTTGATTCTTTCCATCTTGTGTAAATATGATATTTTCTTTTGAGGAAATGTAGACTACCGCCCCCTCAATACGACATGACTCATTCATGCCACAAATATAAAATATAAATAATGTTTTCAATAATCCTATGCATCATATATAACATATATATGTAACAATAATTATTTTATATGTATGTATCATTTTGTTTTCATTCTTTTAATACAAAAATGAAATGAAAGTAGTGTGCATGCGTACGTATGATCTACAATCAACGTGAACGCTGCACTTCATTTATAATCTATAAATAAAATGGACTACTAAAAATACAGATACTCTAAATTTATATGATAATTATGTTATGTATTAGATTCTAGAGATGAATAATCCATAATATAATTAATTATAACAACAAATAATAAGTTAAAACTTTTTGAAAAAATAATGCAATTAACACCAGAAATAATAAAATTAATGAATTTTATTAACAAGAGGGTAATGAAATGTTTTTAGAAGTAAATATAATCTATTTAAAACTTGATTATAATTATTATATAAGTAATTAAAATATTTTAAACACTATATAAGATGATAAAAACTACACAAAAAAATAATGATAATGTAAGTCAATTTTGTCTCAAAATACATGCCATTAAGGCCATTTTATTACGGGTCAATTCACTTTTATTTTGTATTTATACCAACTTTTTCAAGTAATATCATGACTTACTTTGTTATTATAATATTATATTTTTTATTTAATGTAATACATTTATAATTTATGAATCAAATGTTTTGATGTGGTATGGGACACTATTTAATGTTTAAAGAATATTTCCCTCAAGAATGTTCATAATAATATTCTTTGACATAAAAATTCATTTTTTTTAATTTCAATGAATATAAATATATTTATATGATGTAAATTATTCTTATAAAAAACCAATATCATTTCATATATGGTGACTACTTTTAAAGTTATTTGATTAACTATGAAAATATTAGTAAATTGGTATCTTTTATTCAATATGGATATTTAAAAAGGCATATAGTTTATTAATTAAATTGATGAATAGATATGAAATATACTTTTTAAATTCAATGATTAATTTATCTATTAATTTATATATCTCCTTGATGAATTAACATGTTCTCATGAGACAAATTAGTTGGCTAAATTTAATGAGTTTTAATCCGTAGTTCTAATCAGTCATGTGAAAGGTCTTGAGGGTATATGTTTTTATGTGCCTCAAACATTATGTACATTAAGAAATCATTTATCTAATATAGTTCAAGTTATTATTCATCCATGATAATTTTCATCAATATACATATTTTCACAATTCAATTTTAGTTCATTGATTAAATGTCATGAGTTTTGGTTTCCTACCATGCCATGTTGATTTTTCCTTGTCAATTTATTTGAATGAAATGTTTTATAATATATTTACCTTTCCATGAAAATTTATTCCTATTTATTAATTATTTCATTTGAATTACTTTCCCTTACTATGAATTTGATATCACCCATGATATGTTTTATTTATCGAGGTAATGAAGATGAAAACATTGAATAAGATATCAAAGATTAGTTTTATTTCATTTTCTTATGTATTAGGGTTTAGATTTATATTTTTCAATCTAATATGGGTGTAATGTATGTAATATAGCTTTCCAAGGAAACTAAACTGATTAATCCTTTATGATTTGATTAATTGTAATCATGACAATGTAATAAAATAATGCACCAGCTCTAGGATTCTGGGGTCAGGGTGTTACAACATTTGATAATGTAAATTCCTAAATATAATAATAATATAAAACATTGTTTCTAGTTATATTTATAATGATAATCCAAAATTTTTTGGATACAATATTTTGATACGTAATCTCAATTGGAATAATAAGAACATATCAAAAACTAAAAACATGATAGAAAAAATATTATTTACTTTTAAATAGATTATTATTTAAATATTTATAATATATTATAAAATAAAAATAAAAATAAAAATAAAAATAAAAATAGTGAGTCATAAAATTGTTTTTATACTTCAATAAATCATCAATTAATAATAGAATTAATTATCATCTAATAAACATTGAAATAAAATAGTTATATCTATGAAAAATATATGAAAATGGAAGAATAAAACATTGATGATAAATGTATGAGATCATGAAATTTTTAACTCTTCACTCAAACAAATATCCTTCAATTGTTCACAAAAATTGGGCCTAATTTTTTTTTTAAAACATGATCAAATAAAAACAATATCAGTACACATCCTACAATTTTATTATCCCCTATTCTCTTTTTAACATAAATAAAATATTTGAAAAGTGATTAGTCTAAGTGACCAATGGGGGTTCATGATTCCTTCTAGTATTTATAGGAATCTATATGAGAAAATAATGTTTTTTGGTTAAGGATATATTATCTCCCATTTATTCCAATATGAGAAGATTTTTTTTCATTGAATGGTATTCTTGAAATAATAATCGACCCATCATGTTGTTTTCCATTCAATAAAACCCCTTCTTGTTTGATGGAGGGGTAATAATTTTCGTAAATTGATTTAATTTATAAAAAATGACTAAATGAAATTAACATTAAGGATGAATAATTTAAACCCACTTTTATAAATTATTATTAAATTATAAATCATTATATAATTTGGAAAAATATGTGTTTTTTTTGAAGTTTCCCGATCTTTATAAGATCATTGGTAGGGGGAGGGGTAAATCAGTGATAACTTTTTTTTATAAATTGATTCCATTCAATTAAACTGATATGGCTAGTTAAATCATTGATTTAAACTTGTTGTGTCTCTCATCCCTACCTTGTATAATTATTTAAGTAATATAAAAGAGAAAAAACTAATTTACAAGCTTCCTAACAATGACCTACTCCTTTTTAGGTTGGTTATTCTCCCCAATATAGATTATCCACTATTTTTACATAATCAATTACAATGGTCGACAGAAATCCATAATTTACCAATCATAAAACCAAATATAAGGTTTTTTATTCTATATTCCATCATGTTACCAATGTTCACAATAGCGTGCTCTAGCATATGTACCAGAGACAACTCCTCTAGAGTCACAGAAGAGGCTTTTGTGTCCGAATCCACACAATATACATCCTCATTTCCTCATTTCTTGATCCAATGTTGGTTGAATATTGATATTCATCCACGATCTTGTTGGATAACATTTTCCTCTATACATGTTCAAGTAATTTACAAAATCATTCTAGTATTTCTAAATAATAATTGATCACCATTATTTGATCAGTTTCCTCAATGAAACAAATTCTCAAGCAACAATAACTTCTGATGATGAATTCCTCGCCTCAATAAAATGTTTCCATGTGGTTTAAAAAATTTCCTATTAGATATTTTTATAAAAAATGATCTTGAACAATGCTATCTCAATATGTATTCCTTTCTATACCACCAACCTTATTCACCTATGTTCTTATCTCATTTAGATGTGTCACTTCTTTCATGATAGTTTCATTATTTTACTTCAATTGTTTTATTTTATCCTTTTTGAGCATCATGTTGTTTGTAAGAGTATATAAAAAAATTTCATTAAAATACCATTGTAAATAAATTATATATTCACATTATTCACCTTTGAATGTGTGTTTATCAATTTTTTTCGTTCCCATTAAATTCATCTGATTCCTAGAATGCCATTCATCTTTTGTTTTATTTCATGATAATGAAGATTCATCAATTCATTACTCAGTATATTTGTAAAATCTAAGGTAAATAAAGAATATGAATTTTTCATATTTATAAATATTTTTTTAATTAAATATTTATTTTACTTTAACATGGATTCTAGGTCTAATGGAGTACCCGATACACAACAATGGGTTTCTCCGTAATCTATGTTGTGCACAAGGCTAAGTCATACTGAACAAATATAATAATATTTTTTTAAATGGTAGTTAACGCCTTGTCGTTGTATTGGTAAGAATGAAGAAAACTAACCATATTATGATTAAACACGTTTGTTAAATGTTTATACATTTATCCAATAAAATTTAGAGGCTTAAAATGAGAATGAACCCAAATTTAAGAATAAATAATCTAATATTTTTAAAATGTAGTTTTACTTCCTTTTATTAGAGAACACTATTTAAATATAGTTTTTTTCACTTTTATATATTAAATTTTACAAAATAAACTTTTTAATTATAAGAATGAGATTGAAATTTACTCTGGGTAAATTTCTGTTATTTTTCAGATAAAGTACATTTTTAATGAATCGTAAAAAATACTGCATTTTAATTAAAAACAACATTTTCATATAATTTATTTATATAGTTAAATTTTTCTTTTAATTGGTTTTAAAGTGTACATGAATTATATTTTTATAATTTAATCGAATTTTGGACATTGGAAGTAATTTCACTTTCTAATTGACATAAACACAAGTCAATCTTTTGGTTGTTTTTATTTCTTAAAAACACGCTTTTGGTTTTAACAATGAGAATTAATTTTAAATTAATTATGGTGACTACTATATTTTGAATTTGTAAAAATGGATTATATATTTTTAATTATAAGTTTCAGATTGGGTAAATATGTTCCTTTTATTTTTAAACATTATGTATAGTAACTGTAGAATATATTTTATTTACTATGGTTAAAGGGTATATCTGTAAATAAGGGTAAAAATAATATTATAATAATATTAAATAACCCTAAATCATGTACTAACCATAATTGATGAGATATTGTAGAACATGGTAATCATTGGGTCGATTATAGGACCTCATGGAGCCACTTGTGTGTGAAAATGACATTAAATTACTTTTAATTTTTAGTTAATGGTAATATAACCTAAAAACTATATTTTAGTAAAAAAAATTAAATAGATTTATGTAATTAATATATTAGACTATAAATAGTAATTAGAAATATAAAAATATTTTCTACATCATGGAATTTTATTTATAATTTATAGACATCAGATTAATAAATTTATTTGTGACAAAATGATGATGTAGTGATTACATAATTAATGAATGTTTTAAATAAATGAGATTATAAAAATTAAAATAAAATATATTTTGAAACTATTTATTCCAGAAACGAATTGTATGGATTATTAATACTTGTTATCATTGAATTAATTATGTTTTTTTTGAAAGAATCAAGTTGTTATATATTTTTTAAAAAGTCATGATATGAATAGTGTAAAAATTGGCAAAATTGAGTTTTTAAATCAATTAATATTTTATTAAATTATATAACAGTCCAAAAAATCTATGATTTATCCAAATTATATATATAATGTTCCAAATATCATTAATGATCCATTTTGTTGTCTCTTGGAATTTTATATTAACTATGGTAACCATATATTAGGAATATGCAAGAAGATGTGGTAAAGGTTAAATAAGTTTACTAAGGGTTAAAGTTAAATGATATGGTTAATTTTGTGACCTAAAAATATCTAAACCCCATTTAGAATGATTATTTTAACCTATCCTCATCTGATATTTTAAAATTTTAAATTTTTTGTTATTATAATTTTAAAATAAATTACTAATAAAATAATACTTTCAAACGTTCCTAAAGTGCCCCTCCTCTCTCTTATAAAGGAAACCACTTATAACCCTTACTCACACCTCTCAATCCCCCTTGGATGATCAAAACTCTGACTAAATATGATCCCATAATCCCTACCTTCGTCATATAATCCTTACATTGGGAAGAAAGAATTTTAAAATGGAATTTTATCTCAAATGAAAAGGAGTTACCCGATTGGAGGTAATGTCTTCTCTCCAGATTATTTCTTTTATTTTTCTTCTCCAACACCCTAAAATCTCTTTATTGAATTATTTTAAAACAAAAAAATTATCTTAAATATACTAGGTTTTTTATGAGAATTATTCAAACTAAATATACACACACCTCCGTCTATTGGGTATATAATATACTGTTTCTGTGGACGACGAACTACGACCTCACGTAACGATGATTGTTAAATATTCTCTTACCACCTCTTATGGTGGCCATTATGATGAAAATATATTTATATTATATATATATGTTATTTATCTTACCTATATCCTTTTATATTTATCATTTAGAACATACCTATATGCATGTCATGATGTATGAATTCAATAATTTCATTTGAGGAATTACCGACTACCGCCCCCTCAAAGTGATATGACTCGTTCATGCTATACATGGAATATATAAAGGATATAATTAATGAAATTATGTAACATATGTAACATATATATTATAATGTAATTATAATATACCTATGTATCATTTATTTTTCATTCCATTAAATACGAAAAAGAATTAAAAGTAGCATTCATGCGTACGTACAGCTTACCGCCTCCATAAACTGTGAGTTTCATTTCTTACATCCAAATGATATGGAATATTACAGATAAATAAATAATTTATATATATGATATAAAAATCATGAATATCATTCTGGTGATAATGGAATTTTGACCATATGTAAAATTTATAATTATAAGAAGTTCATTTTTTTACTCAAGTTCCGAACTTCAACAAAATGTCTGATATATAATCAAATAATTAACTAATTGTTATCTAAAGGTAATAAGTGATATAAAAGTAATGATAAAATTGAAAAAAGTAATTAAGAAATTATAAATTATTTTAAGTTTATTATTCCGGAAATTTAATAATGAAAGCATTAAGTGAGACACGAGGTAAGGGACATTGTCACAATCTCCTTTCCTTGAGGCATATTTTTATTTATCCATGACATTATTTTATATAGTTTTTAAAACCCTTTTAATTTTAATTTCATTAAATGATAATATTTTTATGTAGTTCATTTACTAAAAGACATAGGGAATGATTATTTTTAATGTACATGGTGACAACGACATTTCCGCTGCCATGAGAAATATTTGATATTTGGATTCCTTAACAAGAGATGATGTTTTTAAATGGAATATAAATACCATATACCCATTTTAGATATTTTGTTATTGAATATGGTTTTGAAAGTGGATTTAATATTTCAATAAATTGAAATTATTTCTTGTGATTTCAATTAAAATTTATGTATGAAATGTTGATGTTTTGAAATATTTTGTCTGTGGTGATTATATAATGGTACTTGGATATTTTATGGGTGGTTACATGATTAAACAATTGATGGGTGGTTCAATGATAAAATAAGGACGGGTGGTTACGTTATAACCTTTAATGCATTGGGTACGGAAGTTATGTGTATGGATATTCCATTTGAAAGAATGATTTGTGGATGTAGGCTATATGGTTATTTCATTTAAGTATTATTACGCCCTAGATTACATTTTTATTTTTTATGTAGGCTTTCTATGGGATTTACAGTAATATTTTGGTTAATAAAGGGTATGAAATGATCTTATATTCATTGAAGTGTGTTTTCTATTTCTAAAAGGATAAAGGTATTAATTTATGATAATTTAATCTTGGTTTACTTGTTGTTTTGAAAAACTAACCATTTTCCTTATTTATGTATCCCTTACTGAGATTTTTAGGCTAATACCAAGTTTTTGAAATGTTTTTTATTGGAAATAAAGTGGAATAGGTACAATGATGGGATCATGGATAATTCATGCTGTCTAAAACATGGAACTAAACATGTTTCTTTTTTAATAGTTTTTGTTTTATAAAAAAATAGATAGTGATTAGAAGTGTCTACTTGTAATATTCAAGTTGATATTTATAAGTTATGACCTAGTTATCTCAATATATAAACTTGAAAAGATCCTCAATGTGAATTATTAAAACAATTCGATATTATGTAAATATTTAAGGTTGGGTCCTTATAGTTGGTATTATAGGTATGTTTAGATAACTTTAGGTGTCTAAATTTTGCTAATAGAATCTCCATAAATTATTTTTACCTTATGGTAAAATTGAAATTATATAGAAATTTACGATTTCTATGTTTCTTCATCTATGATATTTCTGTTTAGAATTGTTTTTCATAGAGGAAATAGGGCAGCAGTGCTAGGAAGGAATACGAAATAGAATAATAGTTCAAATCAGCATTCCAAGATTATTGGAATCAGAACTAAAATGTTTGTTATAGGGATGGAGTAGTTAACTCATGCTATAAATGGTGGTGGTATACATGAATGAGATCATCTAGATCAACCATAGAGGTACGTGTCTATTGTGTAGAATTTCATTAGAAAAAATCCTCCATCATTCAGAAGATCATCTGACCCTGTTCAAACCGAAGGGTGGATAAAAGCACTAGAAAAGATTTTCATTGTAATGGGTTTTTATAGATAATAAATAGGTCAGTTTTTCTGTTTATCTTTTTGAAGGAGAATTAGATCAGTGGAGGCTGATGGTTAAAAATATCAAGGACAGTGAGGAGATTGATGCTCTTGGTTGGGATGAATTCAAAGGTATTTTTCTTGATAAATATTTTCCTAAGGCAGTTCGACTTAGGATAGAAACAAAATTCGTATAATTTAGGTAGGAGGATGACTTAGTGGTTGATTACGAAGAAACATTCACTCGACAGGCATGTAATGCTCCAACTTCCATCTGAGATCTTGATAGTAATATAAATTGATTTTACTTAGGACTGAATCCGCGATATTGAATAACATTATATTTTCATGAATTCAAAATCTTTGAGAAATTTGTCAGATGTTCTAATAAGGTAGAAATGTAGTTTTATGGTGATTAGGTGTTCCAAGAGAGAACGCAATAGAAGAGGCCCAATTTGGAGGAAAAGGGAAAGAATTAATCAAAGAATACTGGTGGTATGAAAATTAAAATTTTATTTTATGAGTAGTGTGGTAAAAATAATCCTTTAGAATGTCTATCAATGTTTGAAAAGTGATTCTAGTGTGGTAAGACTAGTCACATCGCTCATAACTATAAGTAAGATTATCTAGAAGGAAATGAAAATCCATTGGTAAGATGTTTTAATTTCAATGAATTTTGGAATTATGCAAATTTGTGTCCAATGTTGATTACCCTGGGTGGAAACTAGATAGATCAAAAGAAGGGTAGGGAAAAAAATCTTCTGCTACGACTACGGTTGATGCGGAACCATAAAATGAAGTGGTATCAGGTACTTTGTTCTTTGTTTCTTCAGATTAGGCCAATCTGTTGTTTGATTTAGGATCTATACATTCTTTCATTTCTGAGTTGTTTTATAGTAAATTGGTAATTCCATATCAAGATATTAACCCCGAACATGTTGTAAAATCCGATGGGGGAAATTATGAGGAAAACAGAAATTATAAGAATCTTTCTATCCTTATTTTTGGAAAGAATTTACATACAAACCTTGTTTTTTGCCTCTAGTAGAGTTTGATGTTACTTTGGGAATGGTTTGGATTTATGTTTACCATTTTATGATTGATTGTAGAGACAAGGAGGATTATTTTTAGAAAGATGTTCTTTTTGTGTGCAAGAATGAACCCTTATCTCTGATAACATATGAGGAATCTATGAAACTAGTGAAAGATGGAAATTAATGTTACCTTGAACATATTTCTAAAAACAAGGGAACTGTTCAGATTAATGATGTTCCAGTAGCAAAGGATTTTATTGATGTTTTTCTGAATGAGTTGCCTAGTATTATACCTAATCCAGAAGTTGAATTTACTGTTTACTTAGTTTCTAATTATAGGAAAATTTCAAAACCCCCTTATCAAATGGATGAAATTGAACTTTTAGTGTTAAATAATCAATTTCAGGAGTTTTTAGAAAAATGTTTCATCTAACATAGAATATCACCATGGGGTTCTCCGATCTTGTTTGTTAAAATGAAATATAGTTCAATGATACTTTTCATTGATTTTAGAGCATTGAATAAAATAATTGTTAGGAAAATGTATCATTTCCCTCATAAATTATTATTTTGAATAGCTCTAGGTAGATCATTGTTTTTTGAATATTGAAATGAGTTCAAGGTACCATCAGTTGAATGTAAAGGAAGTATAGTTTCTGAAGACCACATTTTGTACTAGACTTGGACACTACGAATTTGTAGTTATGCCTTTTGGGTTAACAAATGAACCTTCTATATTCATGTATCCTATGATTAGAATATTCTGTGAGTTCTTGGTTAAGTTTTTGATTGTGTTTATTGATGAAATTTTGGTATATTCCAAATGTAAATCAGAACATGAAAGTCATTTAATGGTTTTCTTACAAACCATAAAAGAAAAAAAATAGTATGGGAAATTCATCTAGTGTGAGTTTTGGTTTTAAAAAATTCTATTCCTTGGTCACATTGTTTCTAAAAATCTAATAACTATTGATCCTCCTAAAAAAGTTGTTGAAGAATGTCCAAGACCCCCATATATAATCAAGATTCATAGTTCTCTTAGTTTGGAAGGCCATTACCGAATGTTTGTTGAATATTTTTCACGGTTATATAGCCCAATGATTATGTTAACATGAAAAGGTTTTAAATTTATCTGGATAAAATAATGTAATGATTTTTTTGAGGAATTGAAAACTATATTGGTGAATGATCCATTTTTGGGATTACCTTCTAGAGATGGTGAATTTTTTATCTATATTGGTTCATTGTTGAAAGGACTTGGTTGTGTCCTAATGCAGAATGATCAGGTAATTTCTTATGCTTCATGTTAGTTGAAACCTCATGAGTTAAATTACCCTACACATGATTTAGAATTATTTGTTCTTGTTTTTTTGCTTTAAAAATTTGAAGGCAACATCAGTATGGAGTAAAATGTGAAATATATACTAACTAGGAAACATTAAAGTATATATTCACTCAAAAATAATTGAACATGAGGCATAGGAGATGGATTGAATTAATCAATGATTATAATTTCATGATTCATTACCATCAAGGAAAATAAAATAATGTGGTCGATACTTTTTGTTGAAAAAGTAATGATTCATTAACCATGAAACATTTGGAACAGGATCCTTTGATTAATTATTTGATGGACATTGGCATAAAAGTTTTCGGTGTAGGAAATTACTCTATTTTGTTTATGGTGTTACTGAAATCATCTTTATGAGATATAATTAAGGAGGCGGAGAAGGAAGAGAATGAGTTACAGAAAAATGTAGAGTTTGATTAGAAGGGTAAGTTTCCAGAATTTAACATTGATAATTATTATATTTTGAGATTTGGGAAGAGATTATTTGTGCCTTGTGATCCATAGTTAAAGAAATTGTTCTTATGTGAATCTCATTGTTCTCCATTTTCAGTTCATCTCGTCAGTAATAAGATGTACATAGATCTTTGGGAGTATTACTAGTCGGATGTAATAAAAAGTGACATTGTTTACTTTACTATGAATTTTTTGACTTTTCAAAAGGTTAAAGTAGAGAAGAAGTTATGAAAAAGTATGCTTCATTATTTACCAGTTCCATAATGGAATGGAAAAATATATCCATGGATATAATCATGGGATTACAGAAGACAACTCGTGGTAATATTTTAATTTTCTTTATTGTTCTTCTATTGAAAAAATATTCTCATTTACTTCCTGTTCGAGATACTATGTCTCAACATTAACTTTCTCAATTTCATGTTAAAGGGATAGCTGGGTTTCAAGGAGTACCCCTATCTATTGTATCCAATCATTATCCCAGGTTCACTTATAATTTTTACAAGGGGCTTCAAAAGTATTTGGGTACTGAATTAAATTGCAGTACATCTTTTCATCCTCATTTAAATGGGAAGTCAGAACTAACAATATAGGCATTGAAAGATATGCTACGTGCTTCTTCAATGGATTACCAGAGAATTTGGTACCAACAAATTTCATTGGTTGAGTTTTCTTATAAAAATACTATTCATTGATGTATATAAATTGAATAGTGTGAGGAATTATATTGAAATCGTTGTTGAACTCCATCTTTTTAGGTTGAAGTAGGTGAAAGAAAGTTGATGGAACCAGAATTGGTAGAAGAGATGGAAGAAAAAGTTTAGTTAATTTATAAGCGCTTGAGAATATATCAAAGAAGACAGAAAAGTTATATGAATAACTAGATAAAGGGTCTTTCTTTTAAGGTAGGTGATCATGTCAATATCAATGTTTCTCCATGGAAAAGTGTGATGCATTTTGGTAAGAAGGGAAAGTTGAGTCCAAGGATCATTGGACCCTATGAAATCCATGAGATATTTTGATATGTTTCTTTCATAGTGTATTAACCCCCAATTTTATCCCAGGTGTATAATGTTTTTCTTGTTTCAATGTTGAATAAGTATATGTTGGATCCATCTCATGTTTGGAGTCCATAGGTAGTTTAGTTGGAAGAGAATATCTCTTATGAGGATCAACCATTCCAGATTCTTGAACGAAGAGAGAAAGTGTTGAAAAATAAAGTAATTCATCAGGTAAAGGTTTTTTGGAAAAAACATATTGTTGAAAGGGAATCAAGGGTATATGAAAATTCAATGATGGATAAATACCCCCGACCTCTTTGATAAGCCAATAAAATTGCAAGGACACAATTTTCAAAAGGGGGAAGGATGTAAAATCCCAGGCAAATAAAGAATTTGAATTTTTCATATTTAATAATATTTGTTAATTAAATAGTAATTTCATTTAAAGGGGATTCAATTTCTGATGTTGTATACAAAACGCAACAATTTGTTTCTCTGAGATCTTATTTTTCACAGAAGTCTATGTCGTATTGAAAATTATAAAAATAATAATAAAATATTATTATTTTTAAATGGTAGTTAACTCCTAGATTTTTTATTGGATGGAATGAAAAGAACTAACCATATTATGATGAAAAATTTTATTTAATAGTTTTTACATTTATCCAATAAAATTTAGAGGCATAAAATGAGAATGAATCCAATTTTCAGCATAAATACTCTAATATTCTTAAAAGGTTGTTTTACCATCATTTGATGGAGATCCCTTTTTAAATCCAATTTATGTAACATTTATATTTGACATTTGAAAAAAATAAAATTATTCTTTATAAGTGGGACATCAAATTTTACTTTGGGTAAATTGTTGGTATTATACTAATGAAGGTCATTTTTAATGAATAGTTAAAAATATGACATTTTAATTCTAAACTATCTTCTCATATAATATATTTATATAGTTGTACTGTACTTTTAATTATTTTTAATGTTTATTTGTATTATATTTTTATCATTTAATACAATTTTGGTCATTGAAAGTAATTAAAATTTTTAATTGGACATAAAAAATGTCAACATTTTTAATGTTTTTACTTCTTAAAAACATGCTTTTTGATTTTAAAATGGGATTTAATTTTAAATTTATTTAGGAAAATTATATTATTTTAATTTGAAAAAATGGTTTCCATATTTGTACTAAGGAGTTACAAACTGTGTAAATAAACACCTTTTATTTTTAGACATTATGAATTTTAATTTCATTAAATATTTAATTTACCTTGGTTAAATGGTAAATCTGGTAAATACGGGTAAAAACTAATGTTATAATAATATTAAATCACCCTAACACATGTGTGAACAATATTAGATAAGATATGTATGACCGTGGGAATCCTAGGGTCTATTTTAGGACACCATGGAGCCACTTGTTTGTGAAAATGACATTTAATTACTTTTAACATAACAGTTAGGAAAATATAACTAATACATGTATAATTTAGTAAATTTTTTTATAGTGAGTTATATAAGTTATATATTTGACTATAAATACTCATTAGAAAGATAAAAATATGTAATATATAATGTTATTTTATTTATAATTTATATACATCAAATACATAAATTTATTTATAGCACAATGATGATGTAGTGATTACCAAATTAATTAATGTTTTAAATAAATGAGAATATAAAAATTAAAATAAATTTATTTTGAAACATTTTATGTCCTACAAAAATTTGATGGATGAGTAATACTTGTTATATTTTAATTAATAATTTTTTTGGAATGAATCATGTTGTTATTTATTTTTAAAAAAAATTAATGAAATGAATAGTTTACTAATTGACAAAAATGAGTTTTTAAATAAATTTTTATTTTATTAAATGATATATAGTCCAAAAAACAAATATTCATCCAACCGACATATATGATGTTAGAAATTTTATTAATGATCTATTTTTTTTATATTGTCATTTTATAGTAACTATGCTAACCATATATTATGCATATACAATAAGAAATGATAAAAGTTACATAAGTTTACTAAGGGTTAAATCTTAATGTAAAAGTAATTTTTTGACCTAAATTTGTCTAAAACACATTGGATTTGGGGATACTGACCCATAATAATACTATCTTATAAATATATCACTTTTTTTATTTTAATTCTAAAATCAATTAATAATATAATAATACTTTCAAAAATTATTAAAGTGCCCCTCCTCCCTCTTATAAAAGGACATAACTTATAAAACTTATTAAGACCTCTCAAGCCCCCTTGGATTATGTGTCCTAATCCACACAATATACATCCTCATTTTCTCATTTCATGATCCAATGGTGGTTGATCTATTGATATTCATCCATGAGCTTGTTGGATCACATATGTCTATTTACTTGTTCATGTAATTTTCAAAATCATGATAGTCTTTCTAAAAAATCATTCATCAACATTATTTGATCAGTTTCCTCAATGAAAAAAATTCTCAATAAACAATTACTTCTGATGATGAATTCATAGGCTCAATAAAATGTTTTCAAGTGGTGAAAAAAAATATCGAATTGAATATTTTTATAAAAAAGGTTCTTGAATAATGGTATCTCAATATGTATTTATTTATATCCCGCTAAACATTTTCACATATGATCTTATCTCATTTATACATGTCACTTAGTTCTTGATAGTTTCTTTATTTTACGTCAATAGTTTTCATTTATCCTTTTTGAGCATCATATTATTTGTATGAGTATATTATACATTATCATTCAAACACCATTGTAGATCAATTATATCTTCACCTTATTCACCTGTTAATTTGTTTTTATCTATTTTATTCTTTCTAATTAAATCCATCTAATTTTTAAAAGGCAATTCAACTTTTGTGCCATTTTATGATAATAATGATTTATTAATTCCATTCATAGCATATTTGTTACATGCTAGATAAATAATGAATGTAGATTTATCATATTTATTAATATTTTTAAATTAAATATTAATTTTACATTAATAAGGATTCTATTTCCAATGGCATACCCAACACACAATAATGGGTTTCTCCGAAATCTTATGTTGCACATAATGCTGAGTCATACTGAAAAGAATATAATATTACTATTTTTAAATGGTAGTTAACACCTTTTTGTTGTATTGGTAATAATGAATAGAAATTACCATATTATTATTGAACATGATGGTTAAATTATTTTACATTTATTTAATAAAATTTAGAGGCTTAAAATGAGAATGAATCCAATTTTAATCATAAATACTCTAATATTTTTAAATGGAAGTGTTACCGCCTTTTGTTGGAGAATCCTATTTAAATATAGTTTTTATCACTTATATAAGTTAAATTAAACAAAATAAACTTTTCCAATGAATCAGGACATCAACATATACTTTGGGTAATTTTTTTGTATTTTTCTGATAAAGTACATTTTTTAATGAATATTGAAAAATACTACATATTAATTCAAAACTAGCTTTTCATATAATTTATTTATATAGTTAAATTTTAATTTTAATTGGATTTATAGTTTATATAGATTATATTTTTATAATTTAATGTAATGTTGGTCATTGAATGTAATTTCAATTTTTAATTGACATAAACAAATGTCAATCTTTTGGTAGTTTTTACTTCTTAAAAACACGCTTTTGGTTTTGACAATGGAAATTAATTTTAAATTAATTTTAGTGATTTCTATGTTTTCAATTTAGAAAATTTGGATTCCATATTTTAAATCATAAGGTATAAATGGGGTAAATAGGTACCATATATTTTTATAAATTATTAACAGTATCTTTAGAAAATATTTTATTTACCATGGTTAAAGGGTAAATCTGGTAAAAAATGGTAAAAATAATATTCTAATAATATTAAATTACCCTAAAACATGCCCTAACACTATTTTATGAGATATTTCAGACCATCGTAAACCTTGGGGAGATTTTAGGCCCCCATGGAGCCACTTGTGTGTGAAAATGACATTTTATTACATTTAATTTAAAGTTAATGATAATATAACCTAAACATGAATATTTTAGTAAAAAAATTTATATTGGGTTATAAAAGTGATATATTCGACTATAAATAGTCATAAGAAATGTAAAAAGATTTACTACATCATGGTATTTTATTTATATTTTATATACATCCTATAAATGCATTTATTTATGACAAAATGATCATGTAGTGATTACATTATTAATGAATGTTTTAATTAATGAGATAATAGAAATTAAAATAAATTTATTTTGAAAATTTTTATGCCATACATAAATTTTATGGATTATTATTACTTGTTTATCATTAAATTGAATTATGTTTTTTGAAATAATAATCTTTTTATGGATTGTTTATAAAGTCATAATATGAATAGTATAAAAATTGAAATAAATGAGTTTAGAAATCAATTAATATTTTATTAAAAGATATAACAGTCCAAAAAATATAATAATTATCCAAATGATAGATGTTATATTAAAAATATCATTAATGATCCATATTTTGTCACTTGGAATTCTATTTTAACAATGGTACCCATATATTAAGAATATACCAGAAGACATGGTAAAAGTTAAATAGGTTTACTAAGGGTTAAAGCTAAAATATCTTGTTAATTTTGTGTCCTAAACATGTCTAAAACCAATTTTCTAAGATTATTTGGACCTATTCTCATCTTATCATCGAAATAGTTAGCTTTTGTGTTATTATAATTTGAAAATCAATTACTAATAAAATAATAACTTCAAACATTCCAAATGTGCCCCTCCTCTCTCTTATAAAGGACACCACTAATAACCCTTACTCGGACCTCTCAATCCCCATTGTCTCATCAAAACACTTCCCAAATAAGATCCCAAAATCTATAAATTCCTCATATAATCCTTACATTAGGAAGAAATAAATTGAAATGGTTTTTTTCGTAAATCAAAATTATTTACTCGATTTGAGGTAATGTCTTCTCTCAAGATGCATTCTTTTATTTTTCTTCTCCAACACCATAAACTCTATTTATTCAATTATTTCAAAAAAAGTATAATTAATATAATATTTTTTTATGAGAATTACTCAAACTAAATTTACACACACATCCGTCTGCTGGGTATAGAATATACTATTTCATTGAACGATGAACTACGACCTCACGAAATGATGATTTTTTAATATTATCCAACCACCTCTTATGGTGGACATTATGATGTAACTGTAATTATTTGTGATATACATGATATTTATCTTACCTCTATGCATATATAATTATCATTTACAACATACCGTTATGCATTTAATGTTGAATAAATACGATAATTTCATTTGAGGAAGTAAGGACTACCTCCCCCTCAAGGTGACATGACTCGTTCATGCTATACGTCGAATGTATAAAGTATAGAATTAATGAAATTATAAAACATATAAAACATATTTATTTTATTTTAATTATAATATATCTATGTATCATTTGGTTTTCATTCCATTAAATATGAAAATGAAAGGAAAGTAGCATTCATGCGTACGTATGGCTTACCATCTCCATGAATGGTGCATTTCATTTCTTATATCCAAATGATATGGACTATTATAAATACCTAAATAATGGATATATATTATATATATTATATAAAAATCATGAATATCATTCTATACATAATGGATTTTTGAGCACATGGAAAATTTATAACTTTCAAAAGATCATGTTTGACTAAAGATCTGAACATCGACAAGATGTTTGATATGAACTAAAATAAATAAATAATTATTATAGAAAGGTAATAAGATGTATAAAAGGAATAATAAAATTGAAAAATGTTCTGAATTAATTATAAATTAACATAATTTTATTATTCAGGAAATTAAAGATAAAACGTTCCAAGTCGGACATGAGGTAACAGACTTTGTCTCAATCTCCTTTCTTTATGGTATATTTTGATTTATACAAGACTTTCTTTTATATAGTTTATAAAACCCTTTGACTTTTAATTTCATTCAAAGGGAACCTTTTTCTCTGTAATGCTTTACTAAATGAAAGAGGGAATGTTTCTTTTTAACGTACGCAGTGAGAAGGACATTTATGATGCCACAAGCATTATTTGATATTTGGATTCTTTAATAAGTTTTGATATTTTTAAATGGAAAATAAATACCATATAACCATTATATATTTTTGTATTAAAAATGTTTTTTAAAGTAGATTTACTTTTTAAATATCTTGAAATTATTTCTTGTGATTTCAAATGAGATTTTTGTTTGAAATGTTATTATTTTCAATCTTTTTTGTGTGACAATTATATAATGGTACTTGGAAATTTAACGAGTGGTTACGTGATAAATCAAATGACAGGTGGTTACATTATAATCCAAGGATGGATGGTTACATTATAACCTCCAATGCATTGGGTATGGAATTCAGTCTTATGGATATTCCATTTATAAGCATGATTTGTGGAAGTCGACCATATGGTTATTCCATTTATGTATAATTATGTCCCAAGTTTACACTTTTATATGTTATGTGGGATTTCTATGGGTTTTATGGTAATATATTAGTTTCAAAAACGGAATGTAATGAGCTTATATTGAGTGAATTATTTTTTCTACTTCTTAAAGGTGAAATGTATTACTTTATGACAAAGTATTCATGTTTTAATTTTTGTTTTAAACAACTAACATTTTTCCTTCTTTATGTATCCCTTAGAGTGATTTTTATGCTCATCCCACATTTTTTAAATGTTTTTCACAAGACATAAATTGGAATATGGTCATGTATGGTTTCACCAAAAATTCATGATATTTGAAATATGTAACTAAACATATTTCTTTTTTTAAGAGTTTTTTTTATGAAAAAATGGATATGTAGTAGAAGTGTATACTTGTAATATTCAAGTTGGTATGTATAAGTTATGACCTAATTCTCTAAATCTCTAAACTTTAAAATATCCTCAATGGGAATTATTAACATAATTCATGATTTTGTAAATGTTTATGGTTGGGGCCTTATAATATTCATTAAATTTTTCTTTGAGTACTTCTTCCCTTTCCTCTTATATTAATCTTTTTCATATTTCATAGGATATTTCATGGTACCAACATCATCATCATCATATTCAGTAAAATTGGATTTCATATTTGGAAAGTCATATTCATAATTTCCAAACCAATGAAAGTTCAAGAAATTTAGATGATTATTTCCCTTTTATCTATTTACTTTGTTATACATCCATGTAAATGAGGACTTCATTTAATTGTTGTCCACTTCGTCTTCCTCATCCTATTAATCATTTGATTATTGTTTCTCTTTAACTATAGTTTTACCTCTTATCATGGAGGTAATATTCATATCATATTTTTCATTATTCTTAATAGATGTTATTTTTACCATATCATATTCTATTATAATTTTATGGATTTTATATTATGATAGATATTATCAGTATTCTAGTGCAGATAATTATGAATTAAATCTATTTGGAATGTTTCTTATCAACTTTATCACAATGGTTGAATCATACAGATTCTCAGAAAATCCTATGAGGATACTAAAAATATTATTTAATCATTGGATATAGTCATAAAAAATTTCACCATCAACCATTTTAACTTCTTGAAATATGAATCTACATAATTTCATCTTTTCTTTTTTGACATGATGGTTACCTTCATAACTAATTTTCCGTTTATAAAATATTTTCATGGTAGTTAAGAGAACCATAAAATTAATCTATACATTTTCATATAAATAACATAAGATTTCATTTTTATCCTTTAAATCCACATCCAGGTTCATCTTATCCACAAAATTTATAGAATAATTCTCAATATCAGGTAGATATCTAATTGTATATTCCTCTCTCAATTTGACCCTATGTGATATGAGATATATTATCATCATATTAACTCAGTGATGATAGTTCTCACCATTAAAAAAAGGAATAAACAAAATTTTTATTGAATTTATATTCTTCATCCTTTGAATTTTTTTAGATATTTTAGTGGTGACCTTTATTATGATAGAAATTGATGATCCCAAAATACATTGAGATTGATGAGAGAGTGAGGGGATGAATTACCGATTTTTTTTAGTTTTTATAAATATATTATTTTTAATTAATCCTCTATGGATGGTTATATACTTGATCAACACTTCTTTTGAATCTCAACAATACAAAAAATATGGATGTAAATACAAAATCACTTAACACAAGGAATTATAACGAAAAATATGAATACATACTACATATCATATTTTTTATTCAACCCAACAAGAATCATCGACCACAATCTTATAATCAATTATAATGGTCAATAAATAGTCATAACATATCTATTTTTAATACAAAGAGGATGATAATTATAATGCAACTAAATGTTTTACCAGAATCCACGCTGGCCAACTCTAAAATCTGAGATATTGACTTCTTATTCAAAGTCACAGAAGAATCATCTAATTCTGAATCCACATGAGAGAATTTCTCATTTCATCAAGGATTTATCCAATAAAACTTTTTTAATTTATCTTATTCCAAAAACATGTTAGATCAAAAAATCCCATGTACCTATTTGTATACCATTTTAAATCTTTCTATTATTGGTCCCAAATACATGATAAGCCATATTTGATCAGTTTCCTCTGTGAAACATATTCTCAAGACATGATTTCTTTTGATGATGAACTCCAAACATAAACTAAATGTGTTCAAGTTGTTCATGAAATTTATTCCAGAATATGTATATGCTAGATGGATTTTGAATACGGACAACTCATCTTATCTTATTGAATTTTCCAATATTATAAACTTTTATATAAGCTCTTCTGTATTCTCTCCATATTCAATCTCAAATTAGGAACATTTTATGCATGTTTTTCATGGTATATGAATAATTAGTACACTAAATTAAGATATTTATTATTATCATTCAGTTATATTTTCATGTGTATGTGTATTGATGTTCACATTAATGTGATTCACATATTCATGAATATACCAAATAATTATTGTAATTAACAACTTATATATTCACAATTCCATGGCCATATGAAAATAAATTCCACAACAATGTGTGTGTTAAAACATTGCTCAATTATTTATTCAAACAATGTTTGTTTTATTGTATACATTATTTTAATAAATGACACTACACATCACATGTTCATGTGAAGATCATGAGATGACCATGACTGTGGGAGTCACATGATATATTTATTACCATTATGTGATACAAGGGTGGATAACACTTTGTATTCAAGAATTCTTTTCATTTGAAATAATGGAAGGAATCATGTCTGATACTCCTATTTCATGTGAGGTGATATTTTGATCTCACTAACTCCTTCACATGTGCAGGTGATGCTCACCTGAACTATATTTTTTCAAGAAAATTTCCTTCACATGTACAAGGTGTATTCACTCGGGTTTCTCCTAAACTTTTGAATACCTAGATGTCTTCTAGGATTCCCATTCACGAGAATGTATTAATATTGTTTTCATAAGCAAAGGATGTTCTCCACTTCCATAATGAGATAGATGGTCCATTCCATTATGTTTCCTTCATTTCATTATATAAATAAGAATGATACCTTCTAGGTATTTTTCAAGATAATTGGCGTATCAGTTACGACATTCTTAGACAAATTTGTGAGATTTGAGGATTATAAGGATACTATTGTGTGATAGAAGTTGTTTCACTGAGTTATTCTTCCTTTTATCACATGATCTATTCATTAAAGATCATGAGAGATTCTATTAATGTTCTTTATGAAACTGTATTTGTTTTTTGAATATCATTCATGCTATTTAGATCTTACAGGATCCTCAATTCCGAGAGATTGATTTGATCTCTCTTAAATATAATATAATTTTCTTCAACCATTCGTCATATTATATAGGTAGAGGTTATCAAATTATTAAGGTGTTCTAGGGGCCTATTTAAAATTATAATGATACAATTATATCATGAATTCCAAAACTATCATCATTTTCAATCTCTACTAGAATGATCATGTGATCACATGATATATTTGAATGATCACAGTGTTGATTAAGAGAAGCCTCAATTAAAATCCTATAAATAAACCTAAATAAATAATAAATTAACATCTACGAATGATGGAGGGATCATTGGATCATATTATCATTCTTGCTGAGAGGCCTTCATGGTTGGATTTTTTCTATATCTAGTTCTCTAGATAGATTCTTCTAATATTGCATGTTCTTATGATAACATAATGCAATTTATTCTTTCAATGAAACTATATATTTTTATGGATTCATGTGATGAATTCAAGAAAATAATATTCATGAATGGATAAAATTAATTCTTTTCTTCTTATCGTTATACGTTTCTTGATTTTTTGACCTATTTAGTAGAGTCTATCAGTTTTCTCGTGATTGGGCTCGTAGATGCCTCACAAAGAGGCTAAAGAAGATATGAGATATAAAATATATAAACATCTAAATTTTAAAGAGAAATATTTTCGACAATTGGAGACAAGTCATTTTGAATACAAGTCATCCATGACCAAATGGACTACTCATATATCATTAATAATAGAGACACAATGATGATCTTGTACATAATACATGGGTGATCACTACTTATCATCATGTTGTCCCACCTAGGATATCCCAACACGCTACTCTTGAGTATTTTAAAAAAGATATGATAGCCACTTGGGGGAGATGTCTATGAGGATCAACACCAATTCAACCTACACAAAGCCATCATTAGGTATTATCCCTATGGGCATCAGTCCCACACTATAAAGACCTACGGATGCGAGAACTCCATGATCCTTACACACTAGAATAAATGAAACTATTGAGATCCATGCCTCATAACACCCAAGGAATGCCTATGGCCAGCCTTCCCAACGTCGTTGACTACGAGTCCCTCTTTGGTGGCTCTCATTGGTCTGACCTATTTTGTATATGATTCCCATTCAATACACATATGTAATCGGAGAATGAAATAATGAAATTAAATGGCCATATCAATTAAATTTTCATGAAAAAACCTTCTTAATTCCCTTTCTATTCAAAATTTTATTAATCCTAAAAAATATTTTTAGGGGTTTCCATTTCTGTATACATTTTTCATTTATTATTTTGCACATTTCTTAGGATATTAAGAATATCTTAGGCAGTAGTAAGTTTTTACAAGGATAATTTTCCAAGCATGATATATAATGCAATTAGAGAGTCCATAGTATTTCTCTTGCAATCACCACTTTATCCACCAAAATATATTGAATTATTTATAAAAAATGAAATCTATTCCAAATGTGTTTCTAAAAAATTGATTACAATTAAGTATCATAAAATAAAACACTTCACTATGTAGAATGAAATTATTAAAAAACAATTCAACTAAATTATCTGATTATACAATTCTGAAAAGAGGATAACTAGGGTTTATATTCTTTCTAAAATTAAAATATTCACATAAATTCTAAAAACATAGTAAGAGAATCCCATTTTAGGAAATTAACCATAAAGAACATACACAAAACACTCAATGATCCAGTTTATATCAATTAAAATTAATTACATATAAAACATATAATTATTGATATGATGTTTAAAAAAGTAGTACAAATACTAGTAAAATCATTGAAATACATAAGTAAAAAAATCATTATGATATGTGAAAAGTATGTTCAATAAGTTTTCTCACATATATAATTCATATAGTTTTAAGGTAACTCATATTTTTAATTTGTAATAAAATTCAATTAAATATGAAATGATATTATTATTTTCTCCAAAATAATGAATTTAGATACTATAGTAAAAATCTTATTAAGATTAGTGAAAAATGTCAGAACCTCTTTTTGGAAATAATTAGAAAATATAAAACACCATTGATTTATCATTTTTAAGGTAATAATGATTTAAAAAAATATATACATTCATAGATAAATATAGTGGTCAAGAAAAAATAAAGACAAAAACTTAATTGGAAAAGATGTTTGATAAATTTCATTTGATGGGCCACTGTTGAACCCTTTATCGCATTCTAGATCATTTTGAAAAACACATTATTCCATAAAAAGTGAGAAACATTTTCTAATACACAATCCAAAACTATTTGAATCACATACATCCAATTTTTCATGCAATAAAGATTCTAAAGAAATTAAAAAAAGGGATCAGATTCACAAATTATAGGAAAATAAAATTATTGAATGTATTAGGAATAATATATTAATAAGAATCTATATAAACCACCATTGGTTATTCCATGACCTATTATGAAGAAATAGTAATAGTATTCTTCTTATTTTTCAGACTATTTAACTCATAATGTTTCCTAAATGGCCTGAAGGACTTCAAATAGTATTATTTTTTGATAGTCTACCTTTTACAGGATGAAGGGGAACCCGTACATTGTCCAAATGCTTCATGACATTATAATACTATAAGTTATTAGAGGAATTCAACATACTATGACTATTGGGAACCAACCCTTTCCAACATATACATCATGATCAGCTCCCCACCTTCACATGGCTATTCTGAAAGCTGTCTTGTGTAGATATGCACAGAACTAGTATCAATAGTGATTTCTATACACTATCATTATTCCAAATATTATATCTCTACTATGGTGAATATTAATTCTATGAATACTAATCTAGAGAATGTTCCTTATATAATTTTCCTATCTTGCATATGTACATCATGTGCCTTGAATTCATTGAGGTATTTTGAATTCCTTGAGGTGTACCTATGGCCAAAAGGTGGCTTGAAATCCTTACTCACCTAAGGCCTAGGTGGCCCAAATTTCTGAAGGACTCATGGACCAAACTTGTGGCCTGAAGTTGAATAGTTTTAGCTGATATAGTACCAAACAATAGGTGTTATAATACTGCTAGAGGGCACTAAAATTTTCCTCTGCTCGGATTTGACCATAGTTCTTGTGGATGCACTTGAATATTCCTCACCAACTATGATTTGGCACATATTTCTTATATCATTAATGATGAAAAATATAGTTCAATACTAATTAGAATCCAAAAAATATATAGGAGTTGATATGTGTTGATGTATGTTGAATTTAATTTTTATTGAATGAAATAATATAATGAAAAAAATGAATACATTTGAAGAGATGTGGAGGATCAAACATCGTAGACAAAACTAGAACATTATTTCATTATTAATCATATAATTGGATACAAAAAAGGTTACTTATTTAGTATCTAATAAAAGTAATCATAAAATTCATTGAATTACTTATTAAATAAGTGGGTTGACCATTTCAAAATATAGAGGAAAAATGTTATAAAATTAATATATAAAACTAAATTATAGAAAAATAATATTATGACATGAATTAAGTTAGAATATATCACACTTATATTTTTAAATATTATTGTTAATATTATAAAAATATTACTAGTTATAGCATAAAATAAATAATTATGAAAAAAATTTATGAACTGAAAACATAATATTATTCGATGATGAAATATATTACATAATTAAATGAGGTAATTGATATAACACTCATATCATATAATAATATTACTTAAATTTTTTTACATTTATCTAGGTACACCATCAAATCACTGAATATGAGTAGATAAATGATATGTAAATAAAATATAAAAAATGAATTTATGTAGATAGAAAATAATTCTCTTTTTCTAACACCTAATATTTTTTGTAACCCAAACCATATAAGATATTTTTGAAAGGCCTCAAAATTATAATTATTCAATGTAAAAATTCAAATAATGTAATATTGAAAGAAAAATAATTTTCAATTTCATATTTTTTTCTTACATAAAAATATTGAAACTATAATTATTATTATTTTTTATAAATAAATATATTTAATAATTCATCTCATTAAAGATAAAATCTCACAAAAGATAAATAGTGAGATACCCATGAAATAGAAAATAAATTCTACATTAATATCAGTCAAACTAATATAAATATATTTGTGAATAAATTACAAACAATGGACGTAGTAAATAGAACATGTAATTTGAAGAACACCACATTAAAATCTCATTATCTTGGGAACAACTTTTCCTTTCTCAATACTCTGTGATTCAATATGTGTTTTTTATCTACATGTTGATCTTTATACAAAGCTGTATCAAAACCAAATTAATAGTTAATAACATGAAAAATTTAGAAAACTAGACGCTGAGTGAAAATTTAACAATTTCTTATAGATAAACATACACTGATTAATATAAAAGATGGTATCAACTATAGTTCTAAGATATCTATCAAACACTAACCTTTTCCAATTCTATCTCGATTTATAAAATATATTAATGAATTTAATATTTTAATTATTTGAAGAATTAAATAAAAACTAGAAAAAAAATTTAATTCTTATTCCCCAGTTAATGGTTTTGGTGAAAAAATATATAGAGCATAAGGATTAAAAAATGGGAAACATATTTTTTGAATAACTATGGTTAAATATGTTTGAATTAAAATCATAATTAACATTGGGATCCTCTTTATCAAAAAATGAGGGTTGAACCATTAGGGGGATCCATGTATATAATTTTCCTTGATTGATGCATCATAATCTTGAATTTTAAGGTACATTATGTCATAGAATAAACAAAATCATTAATAAAATTATTACTAAAATGTGATATATAAACCATTATGAGTACCATCAGCGCTATTTATATAGACCTTTACAAGGAAATACATATCATCATTCATGAAATTTATCTTTTTTATAGAATAAATTTTTTAAAAAAAAATATAATTTTTTTGACATTAATCATTTTATTCCTGGAATCAAATAAATCACTTTAAATAAGATGCTAATAGATATTATTACCCAATAATGGTTGAAAATAAAAATTTATTTTTATTATGGTTAGTATAAATGATTACATACACTAAATATGGTAACATATAATATAAAACATATATAAATAATTTTACCCATATACAAATTCATTATGACAGGAAATGAATTTAAGAAATTTGAATCTTGAAAATATGAGAATATTATAAAAAATATTCCTTGTAATATTGAAATCCTCTCCATAGGGAAGAAATTTTTTGTCGATGTATTGAATAATGAGTGTTATGGATTCTATAATTTTGGAAAATAATTTAGAAAACCATGGGTAGATTTCAAATTTTTGGATTGTATGTGTTTCCCATAGGGAACATCTAGGGTGAATGAGGAATGGCTGAATACTATATGTATGATTAATAATGTAGGTGTGATGGTTTGTGGTTTTACATAATGGGAACTGGTTCACAGGATGTTAAATGACCTTTTGGTGTGTGGCTGGCCCATGATGGTGAATGTAGGGGGTCATCGGCGCACTACAGGAGATGATGAGGGAAATACTCATATATAGAATAAATAGAGTTCTTCTTGGTGGAGAACCAAATGGATCTGGGTGAGCAGATGTGTGTCTTTGAATTAAAATATATTATATAAATAAATAATAGTTTATTAAATTACATTATTCAATATATATAATTAAAAAACTATTATATATTATTTCCTCAGATTCATAGAAATATTGACATATACGAAATTGACAATCATATTATTTGGGGTATCATCGATTTTTTTCAAAAAATATGAATTTTATTATTAATATTTGTTTGTTCAAAATGAAATCATGAAATATCTTTTTAAAGGTGAAACTTTTACTATTAATGGGGATTAATAACAATAGTTTCAAATATTGGAAAAAATTTTGTATTAGTATGGTAAAAATTATATTAAAGAGTCTGTAATATACATAATTGAAAATAAAAATTAATTACCAAATAACTATATATATTAGTTAAAATAAATTTTGGTACATAAAATTAATATCAAAAGAATATAACATTTATCTGAATTAATCACTTTTACAAATAATTATATTATATATCAAAAAAATTATTTCATTATAAGTTACTTTTTTATAGTCACTTCCTAGAACTATTTTGTTTCCAGAATGTAGAACATGTATTTTCTATACTTCTAGATTAGGTATATATGATAGTTTTATTGTTATTATTTTAAATCGACATTGTTTTTCCACTTCTAGGGATGTTTGGGTTATCTTCCAATAAATAATGTTGGTTTTTTAAAAGAGGTCACATATAGTGACCTCAGATTAACATAGATAGACAATACATCATTTTTTGATAATGTTTATTACTTTATAAAAATTATTGCCCAATTAATGTAATATTTTCGTATATTTAGAATCATGGAAACATAAACACTGGGGCATAAGTGAACTACATCATTTTCCACTATGTTATTCAAAACTAGGATCTTTCATAGAAACATTATATATAATAAATATCTTCTTACCCTGGGTAAGGGAAATATAATAATAGTTTTCTCGAATGATATGTAAGGTTAAAAAATTGAGACACATAATCATAACATGAACTTATGGTTTTGAGAACATGAGAAGATAATTTGGGAACCATAATTGGTATATCAAATACTATATTCATGATTCATAGAATAAATATTCACATTTTATAAGGAATAAATCATAAGGGAATCATAGAATATAGTGCATGAGAGAATTACATTGAAATAAGAAATGAATTTGTGTCTTAAAAATAAGAACAAAAAATAATTTCCATATTGGTCAAGGCTCACTATCAAGGTCCTTATATCCTAAAATTCATTTTTTATACAGAGGCTACTCTTTATTAAAGCCTCGTATTAGAGTGTTGAGTTGAATCCTTGTTCCAACCTCTAATTAATATATTGGGTTCACTAAAATTATTATCCATTCATATCCAAGGTGATATGTATATTTTTACCTAATGAATTTGGAAATATCTTGGTGCTCCCATCATATAATATATAACAAGATCTCCTAATGCTATTTTGGGAACACCGATAATTTATAATTTCCAAGAACAGAGTAATGAATAATGATGATAGAGAAGTAATTTTAAAAAAAATAATTGAAATATATTAATCATTTTATAACATGAATAACCTATGTAAATTAAATGGGTACCACAATAATCCCTTTGTATCATTGTTTACCATGTGAAAAGAAATTGGTTCTATGAAAATATAACTGAAACATGGTTAACCCAAGGAAAAGAAGTGGGTTCAATAACTATATCTTTAAAACCATCATTAGCTTTTTAAAAAATGTGGATGGAATTTTTAAAATTTATCCTCATTGGATTATATGAATCAAAATGTAATTTTGACATTGAAGAATGGAAACACAATTATAATATCAATAATATGGATTTGAGAAAAATACACTTTTAATTATGAAAATCTATTTTTTAATCAAAGAACATTTTTAAAATAATTTTTATTGAAAATAACATTAAAATCATTTAATATAATATTTAAAAAATTTCATTGGAAAAATTTCCATCCAAAATTAAAAAAAAACATTTTAAAACTTTTTTGAAAACATTTTTAGAATACATAATGTTAGAAGAAAATAGTTTGTTCGAATGAAAGGTGGATTATTGAAAAAAAATATTTTCTGATCATGATTGCATAACGAGAAGAAAATTATTTTAAAATGTATTATCAATATATAATAATAGGAAAATAATATTAATAATAGTTATTTATAGGTATATCATAATATTTCAATATTTGATACTTAATCATAATCAATCCTGATAATCAGTAATATTTTAATATCAAACTCTTACAACATTATTACATTGAATCATAATTTTCATGATTGCATAAAATTAAATTTAACATAAAATAATATGAGAATAAATAAATTCATTAAATTACATGTCAAATAGTATGTAAATACAACTCATAAGATAATATAGGTGTATAATAAGACATAAGTCTCAAAGAAGGTAAATTGTGTGAAAAATCCATTACCGCTTTGGTAACATTGAAACATAAACCCTACGAAAGAAATACCATAAAATTGATATATAAATCCCAATAAATTTATGTATAATAATCATATATTACATTATCAGGTACTATATACACATCATAATAAAAATAAGGGTTGAATATGGATTATCTCTCATTGACATGTAAGGGAGACGAGAAAACCCCTTACCTTAAGTCCGGACTTTTGTTATTCTCATTCAATATTAATTTATAATAAATATAAGTTTATTATAAATATATTATAGAAATATATTCATTTATATCATGCCATATATTAGTTTATTGTGATTTTTATTAACCTTTTATTAACAATTCTCTGTTAATGTCACATATCGGTAAAATTCCTCCCTTTTTGTATATTTTTAGTTTTGTTATATTTTTGGTCCTAATATATAAATAATTATTTTATAATCCTTAGAGTGATTAAAAAATATAAATTTCATATAAATATTATGTATATATATATTTATCAAAATATATAAAATAATGAAATATGAAATAAATTAAATAGTTTATGCAGATGGTAGACTATATTTATAGAAGGATATTGGTTCCATTTTCTTGTCAAAATAAAAGAAATAATTTTATATGATATATTATAATTCATGAAAAATTTTAATTTTACATATATAACACATTTTTATCAAACCCATCTTTAATAAATTTCAGTTATAGAGTGAATGAATCACATCACTTCATGAGGTGGAAGTCTGTCGTACACACGAATGATGTTATTGAATTCCCACAAATAGATATAATGATGGAATGTGTGATACATTAATTAAAAAATAATAATTAAATCATAAATATAATATATATGATATATAAATATATTTTCCATCGTTATTCCCAACCATTATAAGTGGTAATGAAAAAAAACAACATCCGTTCGTGAGGCGACAGTTTTTTATAAAAACAAATAATGATTTAGTAACCCATTTGATGGGAGTGTGTCTAGTTATAGTTTTTAAAAATAACATAAAACATATTACTGTATTTAATAAACATTTTATAAGATTAATTATATAAAAATAATTGAAATGTTTTGGGGAATAAATAAACCAAAACTATTTGTTGATGAGCATTTGCACTTTTTGGGTTCCTCTTATTAATTTGAATCAATGTCCTTCGGTGAAAGTATTTATAAAAAATTTAAGGATTATTCGATTATATTATTTATTTGGAGATGTAGTTTGGGTAGGTATTTTCTGAATCAATTGGTGTGACAATTGGGGAATATTAGGTTTCTTTTTATAACGGAGATGATTGGAAAGAATGTAATATTTTTAAAAACGTAACTCCAAAACCCTTATTTCCTTGTGAAGTAGATCCAATAATCATATAATCATGAGAATATATAGGATAATATTTATATATATCCATAAATGGGTATTGGATGATTTTTAGGTAATTTCTTCCTTATGTTAATCTTTAACCCCTTAGTAAATTCAATTTTTCTCTAGTCAACGTGGTAAATTTATAATTTTATCACTACTAATTATGATCAATGTAATGGACTAGGTTATTCTAAAATAATTTGTTTTTATTTTGTAATTAAATATTTAAATTCCTTATTAATTTATAATAAAATAGATCATATATATAAAAATTATGTAATTTATTCATATGGAATAATAACTTGACATTTGGAATAATAACATGACCACTAAGAATAGTAATATTGACAATAGAATAGTAAACTAACCTATGAATGTATAAATTTCTTTATTGTCTTTTAAGTGAGATTGTGATACATTTATATCATTATACAAGTAAATAATTTTTTTAAAATTATAAATTCAATGATATAATTTTTATAAGACATAAATATTTATTTTTTTTATTAATTTAATTTTTTAAAATAGCTTTTATTTTCAAAAATTTATTCTTAAATTATTATTTTTATGTCTTTTTATTTTAATATATATGTCTGAGACCATAAAATTTTTTAATGTGTTATAAAATCAGTTATAATTTTAAAATATATATTTTCAAAATAAATAATGATTTTAACTGAATATTAGTTTACTCATACTTAGAAAATGATATTCATTAAATGGGGTTCATTTTTTAATTCTATGTGTGAGGAAATGGTTGTGGTGAATTTTTGGGAATTTTTTAAAATACCTGAATTTTTGGTGAATAGTGAAATATGATAATTTTTGAAATAATATATATACATGAATTATTGAGTCGTGGATGATGTTATATAGAGTTAATCACCCTTTTTTAAAATAACATGTACTAATTGCTATATTTAGTTACCAAAACCAACCCAATTTCTTTTATCGAGAAGAAGAATAAAAAATCATTTAAATAACTGAAAAATCACATATCCCCCACTATAAATACCACACCTCACCCCCTCTTTTCCACACACCTCTCAGTATTTTACCGTTGTAAAATTTATATGAAACTATCTTACAAGTCCTACTCCATTGATCTATGAACTTTTTGACTCACCAAAAGGTCAAAACCAAGGGTCTCAAGGAGGATCTCAAGTAGAGGAGATCGTGAGGTAAAAATCCTCTTTCATCTTCTATTATTTTATTTTATATTATTTTTATTATCTTAAAATATATTCCTCTCCCATTATCCATGAGGAATGAAAACTCTAGTATAATTTATAAACATTAAATTTATCATTTTATGGATGAATTCATCATCATACTCATTCAACTCTACTTCTTAGTCTAAAAATAATAACATTGTCCGTGATGTGTCGATTTACCAACATCATGGATGACATGTCCTGAATTTCCATTACAGCCATCATGGATGGTCATAAAACAATTTTAACCATTCAAACATACTTTAAATTGTATGAGAAAACATATTTTATGATCTTCTATTAACATATATGCATAATATTAAATTATATATATAAACTAGTTGGTGATTATGGAAGAATGACCAAAATGATCTCAACAAATATCATAAATGTTTTACGTATTGATAAATCATCATATATGAAAAACAATTTGTTTATGGAGTCAATTATTATTATGGAGATATATTAATACCATTTCATTCCACTTCAATAGTTTTTATTCTATTTGACATTAAAATCTATTACGAACTAACCATGGAAACCATGTAAAGAACACATTGGAAACAATGGAAATAAGAAAATATTATTTATAAATTGGTGGAATAATGTTATAGAATGATTATATAAGGTTTTATAAAAATAAATATATTTATTTAAAATATTAATAACAATATTTTATCAATTATGCAGTAGTATTAAACACATTTTATGTAAAAAACCCGAGTTAAGGGAATTCTTAACCCAATTTCCATTCATTGTGTTAACTTAGTCCTTCACTATTTAAGTCATACTAAGATTATTTGTGAATGAACTTTTATTATATTATGTTTTATAATCAGTATTTATAGTTAATTTACATATTATTTTCAATTTTTAATTCCCACTTCAATGATTTATTAATTTTAAGGGACTTTTATCTAAAAAATACCCTTTTAATTACCTTTTTAACAAATTCAAAAGGAATGATTTTTATGATGAAATTATTATTGTTCTATGAATATGTTTTGGGACTTTGGAAATGTTTAAGATAAGGGTTGGGATCGATATATCCATCCAATGTACTGTGTATGGTTAAGTTGGAGGTCATCTGTATACTTACTTCAAGTATAACTAAGATAGTTACACTATAATATAGTTGTGAGTGTTACAATGTAAGGTAGTTATAAGGGTTACATTATTTGGTTTCCATGAGGTTTAAAAATCATACAGTAGTTGTTATGGTTACAATATTTAGTAATTAATTACCTAATTAACTTATATGGTTTATTTATGTTTTTCTATGTTTTATAGAAATATCATGTTTTCACAATGTATGTATATGATACTTCATAAGAGAGATGTATATATGTTTTAGAATGATTTTATATTTTTATTAGAATTCATATACAAATATTTTATATCCTTATTTATATATCCATTACTGATCTTTTTGTTCTCATCCCGTTTTTTAAAATGTTTTTCATAGAGTTTAAGGATGAGTTTGAGAGAAGGAAAATCCAAGATGATGGTTCTGAAGACGATTTATGAAAAGATTCCATGTTTTTATTAAAAAAATTGTATTATTAAAAATGGATATTGTTTTAGATTTAAAAAAATATTAGATTGTGTTTCATATGTATGAAATGTGTCCATACATTATAGCACTCAGAAATGAAATGCTCTTTGGTAATTTGATATGTGTATTCTAGTTAAATTTACTAGATTATGTTATGTTTAAGGCTGAGTCCTTATATTCGGTATCATAGAATGATTTAGATAATTTTTTGGTTTAGTATGAGGTTAATAGAATACTATAAATGGTTCTTACCTTATTTTTATATTGAATTGATATATAATTTTAAGATTACCTAGTTTCATCATCTAATATATATCTCTCCAAAATGGTTCTCAGTAGAAGAATAAGGAAGCTGATGTTGGAAGGTAATGATAGGATGGTATCTTTCTGAATCCACAACCTTTAATGGTAGGGATTGGCGATAAATATTTTGCGACTATAATGGATTATTTTTAACAGAATATAATTATAAGTGGAATCCATTAATGGGAACAACCAGAGCTACAACAAAGGAACATGATGATAGTGGATCATTTTATGTGGCATCACCCTCCTTTTTAATGGATATTATAACCCGGTGGTGGAAAAAGAATGGATTAAAGATCATTAAAGGATATTTGATATTCTAGGGTATTCAGATAATCAAAATTATAGTCTTTACATGTATTTTTTTTGAAGGTGAAGATGAACAGTGGTGGTCAATAATCATGAATATTAGGGATAGAGAGGATATTAATGCAATACAATAGGATGACATCAAAATATTTTACATAACAATATTTTCCTAAGGTATATAGAATTTTGATGGAAATGAAATTTCTTGAATTGAAACAAATGTATAAGGATTCATTGGATGTTTCAGAAGATAAATTCACCTTATTGGAAAGGTACGCTCCAAATATTTTTCAGGATCTCGATTGAAAAGTCAATAATTTTTACTCAGGATTAAATATAAGATATTGAAGGGAATTAGATTCCAATGATTTCCAATATTATTAGAGACATGTATAATTTGTTTATAGGGTATAAATGGAGATTTTTTATGATCATTTCTCCACTAACATAAACCATATGAAGTGGTACAGATGGACATTGTTGGGTAAGAATAAATCACTGAAATATGAAGGTAAGAGATTCCAGTTTCCAGTTTGTAAAAAGTGTGATAAAAAGAACCCTGGGAAAAGCCTTAAGAAAACTGGGAAGTGTTTTACATGTGGTATGTTTGGTCAAATTTAATGAGATTAAAATTAAAATTAACTCATGATCAATTATGATAAGAAATCTATACATTATCTTATGTGTGGTGATGTGGTTCATTATGAAAATACCTGCCACAGAAAGATTCAAATGATGGAAAAAGTCATATTATAAGAATAAAGGTGATGTTAGATCCTTTAAAACAATATCAAAAGATTTTGGGTCATAAAATAAAGTGTAATGAGGTAATTTTTTTGTTTACTCATGCTTTTCTACAGACATCTTTGATACAGGTTCTATACATTCCATTATTACTAAGAATTGTTTCGGGTAAATTGGATAATTCACCTCAATAAATGAGACAAGAATTATGGTAAACAAAATGGTGAAAATTTTCAGATAAAATGAATTATAATAAAATTACTATTATTAAAAATGTAAATTAATTACCAGAGAACCTCGTAGTTTTACCATTTTAAGAGTCTGTTGTCATTTTGTGTATGGATTGGATTTATTCTTATCATGAGAAGATTGATTTTAGATCTTAATACATTGTTGTTTAAAATGAGTTTCAGTTTTTATACATCACTAAAATTATACAATTAATAAAATATCTTGATGTTTAGATACTATTATATAATGGAAATTAATGTTTTCTTTCTCATATTGTTAAAAGTAAAATAACTGTTCAGATTTATGAAGTTCTAGTGGTAAATGAATACGTGGAAGTTTTTTTATGAGTTAACTGATATTATACTTGATGGAAAAGTTGAATATACTATTTAATTGGTTCTTGATACTAAGAAAAGTTCAATACCCCCTTAACTAATGGATTAAGTGGAAAATAATGAATTAAAAAAATCAGTTACAGGAATTGCTTGATAAAGGATTCATTCATCCTAGATTATCACCATGGGTTGATCGTGTTTTGTTTGTTAAAATTAAAAATGGTTACTTGAGTATTTTCATTGATTATAGAGTTTTTAATTACATTACTATTAATAATAATTATAATTTCCCTCGTATTGATTACATTTTTGGTCAGATCAAGCGAGCTCAGTATTTTTCTATGATGACTTCATATCCAAGTACCATCAGCTGAAGGTGAAGGATGATAAAATGAAAAGAATTTTTTTATTCTATATATAGGAAATATCCATTTGGTTTAAAAAATACCCCTTCTATATTCATTGAACATATTAATAGAATATTCCAGGAATATTTGGATATGTTTTTTGATGTTTTTATCGATGATGTTTATGTATTTTATAAAATTTATGGGGATTATGAAAAAAATTTAAGCATTGTATTGAAAACTCCAAATGAAATTTGGTTATACAAAAAATTTATCTACTGTGATTTTTTATTTATGAATATTTATTTTCATGTGAATTTTTTAAATAAATATGGAATAACAGTTGATCCCACTAAAACCAATGTTGTTGATGAATGGTCAAGGCCATTAAATGTTACAATGATTTGTTGTTTTCTTAGATTAGTATATTATTTCAAATAATTTTTTAAAATAATTTCATGGTTATCAAGATAGCTAACTATGTTAACATGAAAAGTGATTAAATTTATTTGGTAAAAGGAATCTGATTTTGGTTTTTGGGAACTGATAATAAGATTGGTGAATGATCTAAATTTGGCATTCCCTTCCAGAAATGGTCATTTTGTCATCTATAGTTTTAATTAATTTAATGTGAATGGTTATGTTCTAATGAAAAATGATTAGGTAATTTCTTATGCTCTAAGAAAACTGAAACCACGTGTGTTAAATTATCCCACACATGCCCTGGAATTAACAGTTATGGTTTTTATTTGAAAATTTTGGAGGTATCATTTATTCAGAGCCAATTGTGAAATATATATTGAAAAAAAGTTTGATGTATATATTCAATCATGAGGATTTTAATATGAGGGAGAAAAAATGGATATAACTGATAATGTATTAAAATTTCATGATCAATCACCATCTGGGAAAAGCAAATAATGTGGAAGATTCCTTAATTCAAATACCTCCTACATCATTAACCATGTTATGTTTGGAATAAAACTCATTGATTAATCATTTGGTGAATTTTTCATGAGTGTTTATGGAGCAGGAAACTCTTATTTTTTTTAGGTTTTAGTGAAGTCATCTATTTAAGACATAATTATGCAGGCATAGAAAGAAGATGGAATGTTCAGAAAAAATGTATAATCAGTGAAAATGGTATGTTTCCAAAATCAATCATTGATAATGATTTTTATTTAATATTTGGATAGAGGTTATGTGTTCCTTTGGAATCTAATATGATAAAAGAGTTTTTTGTGAATCTCATAGTTACCATATTTTAGGTCAACCTTGCATTACTAAGATGTAAATATATCTTAGGTAGTATTATTGGTGTAATTGAATGAAATGAGATATTTCTGATTTTACCATGAAAACATTGACATGTCAATAGGTTAAAGAAGATTGAAAACAACCAAATAGGATTATTAAACCTTTTCTAGTATGAAAGTGGAAATGGGAAAATATATCTATAGAATTCCTAGATAGACTATCAAAAAAATATCATGGAAACAATGCGATTTGGGTTACTATTGATCAGTTGAAAACCTCATCACATATCTTTTCTATTAGAGGTAATATTCCTTTGGATCATCTTTTTCGAATATACCACAAAGAGATTGTCAGGTTGCATGGATTTCCTCTTTCAATTGTATCTGACCATGATCGGGGGTTCACTTATAAATTTTAGAAAGGCCATGAGATGTTTTTTTCAACAAAATTAAATTTCAACATAAACATTCATCCTCAATATGATAGAATGACTAAGGGAACAATTTAGACATTTCAGAGTATTCTTTGAGATTGTTCAATGGAATACTAGGGATGTTTGGATCAGAATATTTATTTAGTTTATTTTTCTTATAATATTAGATTTCAGTCAAGTATATAGATGGAACCATTTGAGTAATTATATGGAAAGTGGTGTCAAAATAAGTTTTTTTGGGATAAGGATACATAAAGGAATTTGACGGGACTAGAATTAGTTAAGGAAGTCACTGAGAAAGTGAAGATGATTCAAAAATACATGAGGAAAGATTTAAGAAGGCACAGAAGTTATGTAGATAATAGGAGGAATGTGGTTTCTTTTAAGGTATGTGATCATATTTTTTTTAGAATAACTCCATGAATAAGTTTCATGCATTCTGGTAAGAAAGGAAATCTAAGTCGAGTGTTCCTTGGACCTAATGAAATCCTATAAAAATTTAGACGAGTCACAAACATTGTTTTTTTGTATGTAATTTTATCTCAGGTAAATAATGTTTTTCATGTTTCGATGTTGAGAAAGTATGTGAATGATTCATCTCATGTTTTGAGCCTAGAAGTAGTTCAGTCAAAAGAAAATATTTTTTTCAAGGAAAAGACCATATATATTGTTTATCATAAAGTGGATGTATTGTCGAATAAAGTAATCCACTAAGTTATGTATCTGTAGAGAAATCACAACATTTAAGATGCAACTAGGGAATCTAAAAGATATATGAGGTAAAAGTATCCTCACTTATTTAGTAAGTGAATAAAAATTGATAGGATACAATTTCTAGATTGTGGGTAGAATATAACTACCTATGTACTTATAAAATAATTTTTTTTATTATAGAATAAAATATTCAAATTTATTATATATTTATAATGTAATAATTGATATTTATAGAAAATAAATAATTTACACTAATGGATTAGTAACTTGACATTAGGAATAGTAACACAACTCTTTGTAATAGTAATTTGGAATATATAATAGTAACCATATATAAGAATGTAAAAAATAGAATTTATACATCTTATTGGTGAAAATGTGATATATTTATATCATTGAACGTGTAAAAATGTTTTTAAGAAATTATTAATTTTGTGTAAGTATTTTTAGAAGTTATAAATATTTAAATTCAATTTTATTTGTAATTTAATATTTTAAAATAAAAAATTATTTTCATAATATGTATTCATAAATTAATATTCTAATGTCTTATGATTTTAATATAATTTTATGAAAATGTATGTAATATTTCAAAGTGTTACAAATTCAATTATAATATTAAAATCAATATTTTCAAAGTAAAAGATGATTTTAATTAAAAATTAAATTTATCAAATTTACAAAATTATTTTCATAAAATGGAATTAATTATTTAAATATACAGGTCAATATTTTTTTGTAGTGAATTTTTTGGATGTTTTCGGAAATACAAGAATTTTTTTTGAATTGGGAATAAAGTTAATTTATGAAATAAGCTAAAAACATCAATGAATGAGTAATGAATTATATTCTGATGAATTAAGCACCCTTGGTTCCAACTCAAATTTTCTAATTACTATATTTATTCAAAAAAACAAACAACATTGATTATCTTGAAGAAACTAATAAAACAACGATTGGAATAATGGGAAAACCCCCTATCATCCAATATAAATACCACCCCTCACCCCCTCTTATCTTCACACCTCTCAAGAATTGAGACTTGTCCATTTTATACCCAATAACATTCCCTATCTGCATAAAAATTCCAATACCTTATGTTCTCACAAAAATACCAAAACCAAGTTCATTGAAGAGGATCTCAAGGATAAGAGATCAAGAGATAAAAATGAAATTTCATTTTGTTTTATTCCCTTTCAAATTTATTTATTCTATTATACTCTCTTCACCTCCCTTATAAAAGAGAAATGAAAACTCCAGTATCATATATATAGTATAATATTATCATTTTAATGAAAAAATCCATCATCATACTTCTTCTCCTCTTCCTCTTCTTCTACAGATAAAAAAAATGGTCTGTGATGTGTCGATTTACCGACATCGTGGATTATGAGTTTTCCATTTCCATTACCACATTCATGGATGGTAATAAAATCATTTTAATGGTTTAAAAATATTTTTATGTGTATTATATGAACTCTTTTATGTTCTTTAAATAACATATGTATATAATATTAAATTATATAACAAAACAAAAATGTGATAATCTAATAAACGCAAAAATGATATTAATGCATATCATTAATATTTTATTTAATGATTAATTATTATATTTGAAATAAAAATGATTTTTGGTATCATTTATTATTAAATAAAAATATTATACCATTTCATTCAACTTATGGATTTTAACTTCCATTCAACATGAAAATCTATTATCAACTGATCATGGAAACCATGTAAATACACACCCAAAAAAATGGAAATCACAAAATACTATTAATAAATGGCTTGAGTGATGTTATATATTGATCATATAAGGTTCTATAACAATAAATTTGTTCATATAAAGTGTTAATAACACTATTATACAAATTATAAATTTGTTTTAGACACATTTTATGTAAGATGAACCCGAGTTAATGGAATTCATAACCCATTTTCCATTTTTGGGTTAACCTTCTACTTCTTTAATTATTTAGTATGAAGATTATTGGGGAACTGGAATTTGACTATATTTTTTTATTATGTTGATTTAAAATTGGTATATATTTTATTTTCATTGATTTAGTTCCATCATAATTAATATGTTATTTCCAAGAGACTTTTCATTTAAAAGTATATTTTTAATTTCTCTTTTTACAAAATTCAAATGGAATGATATTTATAATGAAATTATTATTATTATATGATTATATTATGGATCCTGAGTATTGTTTAAGATAATATGCAGGACCTATATCTCCCTGTAATGTATTTTTTATGATTACGTTAGAGGTAAGCTGTATGGCTACTCAATGTGTAACTATGATGGATACACTATAAGGTAGTTGTGGGGGTTACATTGTATGGTAGCCATGATGGTTACATTGTAAGGGAGATGTGAGGGTTAAAAATAATATGATTTCCATGACGGTTACAATATGAAGTAATTAATTACCCAATTAAACTATATGGTTTATTTATGTTTTCTTATGGTTTTATAGAAATCTCAGGTTTTCATAAAGTAAGTATATGATTCTTTATGGATGAGGTGAATATCTATGTGATAATTATTTCATATGTTTATAAGTATTCATGTACAAATTGGTTCTATCTATACTTTTATATTCCTTAATGAGCTTTCTGTTCTCATCCTAGGTTTCAATTTTTTTTCATAGGATTTGAGGATGGGTATGAGAAAAGGAGAAGCTAAGATGAAGGTTGTGAATGATTTTTAGGAAAAGATTTCTTGTTTTTTTAAGTGTATTATGAAATAAATTGTAATTTTTTAGTTATACAAGAATTGTTTTATTGTGGGTTTATATGTATGAAATATGTCAAAAATTTCTAAAACACTAATATGAAAACATCTTTGGGAAGGTAATAAGTGTATTCAAATTGAATTAACAGGACTATGTAATGTTTATGGAGTCGTCCTTCTAGTCATAAATTAATTTTACCTTATTAGCTATTAAAAATTACCATGATTTCAAAGATGGAATTAATTTTACTAAAATTCCACTCACATAATTGGTATAAATTAATTTATCATTCAATACCACAAACTGAATAAGAGAACACATTTATAAGTTGAAAATATTGAAAATTTGACATATTTTTATTTCAAATATCAAGGTATTATGATTCTAATAACATAGATTAGATTTATTTATGTATAATTTAACTGATAATCAATTAAAAAATTTAAAATATAATTTACCTTTATAATTAAATTAAAAAGGTTGTTTTAATTTAAAATTTAATATTTTTAAGTATTCATTCAAAAATAAAAAAAACATAAAAAATAACTCTTAGATAATTTTAACATTATAAATTAAAATAAATATATTTTATAGATTTTATTTCTAATAGTGTCAAAAATTTATTTAATTATTATTCTAAGAAGAATATGAAAAGATGTTATTTGGAGAAAATAACATTCCAAAAATAAAAGAAGACATCACAAAAAATTATTTATTTCATTATCAATATGTTTTCATTATAAAAAACAATTATAAATCATATTTAAAACGAAGTTATTACTATTCATATATTAAAGGTTAATAGGTAGGTTATAAGATGTCTTACATAAATAATTATAATAATAAAATTTTATTTTATAGAATCTAAGTGTTATGTGTAATGCAAGGTTAACCCGGTGCTGCATGCAATACACGATTAACATGGTATTTCTTATAAGGATTGAAAATAAGGAAATTTATAATATTCAGTCAATAAAAGTTAATAAGAACTTAGGGTGTTACATTATAACCCTCTTAAACTAAATTTATCCTTCAAATTGTTTCACACTCATAAAATCAAATGATAATACTCATGCCTCATCATATCTTCATGTTCATACATATATTCCTCTAAATACTGTTTTTTTCTAGAAAACATTGACAAGGTGAGTGGTCTAATTTTTAATAACATTATCTATTTGATATGGAATCTCCACCTATATTTCCTCATATGAAATATCTTACTCTATCGGTATGAACTGTGAGTTTAGTACATGTGAAGGGTTAAATATATACTTCCTCAAGAGAGATACATGGATCACATCATGGAATGAAGATATTTTTTAGTGGAAGCACTAAGAGATAAATTTTAAGAAACATTCATTATTGAAACATGCTGATGTTTAAAAATTTATAATCTCATTATAACAACAATAATGAGATAATTTTGTTCTTACTCATGGGAAGCATTAAAAGTGATTGAGTAACAAAATTTTCAAAACATAACCCACTATAAATAGTGGGTGAAAATATATATTTTTATATTTTTATTTTATTTGATGAGAAATGATAAGGCCTTTAATTTTTTCATGAATTGGGAAAAGGTGATGTATTGAATAAAAAGAAATAATCAAAAAAGACGATGGAAAAACAAGAATTGGGATTTAGAAAATATAGTCAAAATACATTCTTAGGAGAAAATTAATACCAAATAGGTTGAATGGAAAAAAAAATTCACTTAAATCTTTTTTAATTTATAGAGAATTTAAAAAGGTTATGGCTAATCCCTCTCTCTAAGAGATTAAAATTCCAGTTGACGGTACTTAAATCCCACACTTTCAATAAACACTAAAAAGGAAAATAATTTGATGAAAAAGTCATTAGAACTATTATTGCTGACTATTTCCAAAGTATTGAATCATAAAATAAAAGGTGAAAATGAATTTTATTGATTTCAGAATTGATCTTACTGAACAATTAATAATTTTGAAAATTAAGGAAGAGATGTAGTAAAAATAAAAACCCAGTAGAGAAGAAACCCCCTCAATAAGATGAATTTCCAACAAATAATATTCAAATTCAAGTATGTGTAATTTATATTTCAAAATTGAAAATAAAGATCATGGGATAAGATTTATCCCCTAATAAAATGGTTGAAAATGTGAAATCTCTCACAATTAGTTATCATGTCTATGTCCTTCTCCTCCTCCTCCTCTTCGGGTCTCCAAGAATGTTATTGAATGTACAGACCTGTCAGGTGTATCCCCATTTTGTTATTGTCAAATTTTAAAATTTAATCTTCCTTTGTCTCTCTATTGGTACCCCATAGAATTATCAATTTCTTCTCAAACTATTATCTTTCACCAAATGCGTTGCCTCAATTTCTCCTTTTTTTTATTTGGTTAGCAATACCCTCCATCTAAATGTGACCAGGTGGTCCGAATATATACAGATGCCTCATAGGAAGGATTACGAAGAAGAACACAAACTATAATTAAATTCTTTATGTTATGTAAATGTTTTTACAATTATATATAAATAAATAAGTATTTATTTAATAATAATTATATTATTGATAATATTAATAATTTAAGATAATTTTATTTATAATTATTTTGTTAATAATTAATATTAATTTATTATTTAATACATAAATATTTTATTTTAATAATTTATTTTATTTTATACTTTTCATAATTGTTCTTATTAAGTAATTATTTATTTAATGTTATTATTAATATTTTTATATATGTATAAAATAAAATCAATTTAAATATTTTTAATAATTAATAATTATAATTATTTTATTAAATTATTATAATATTTATTTTATTTAATTATAATATTATTGATATTAATTAATTAATTAATTATGTTTGTTTTATTAATATTAATAAAAATAAAAATATTATTATTATTATTATTCTCATTTTGGTTAACAAGCAGCTTGAGGGGAGGATCGGTTTTTTTCTAGAAGCTTTGGCTGGGTCATCTTTAGTGGATCACTTCTCTCACGATGGGTTCTTCCACTCCCAGCTCTCCCAGATAGAAACTAATGACGGGGGTGGGTTCTGTTTCACCAGGTTCATCCTTCAGTGACCTTATCTTCATGTGGTGGTGAATAGTGGTACATGGACATCAGGGTGATTTTCTTCATCCCGATGGCATGAGTAAAATTCATATCTGCATTAAATGGAGCTTGGATCGCAGATCCCGGTGGTGACTATTGGTATCATCCTTCTACAATGACTGCTATTTCTGAGATCTGGATTTCCAAATCGGGTCCTGATTTTGATATCAATGGTATTGTTGAGTCGGTAGTGAGAGTTGCATTGGAAGGTGATGTTTTAGTTATAGAGGATGAAGCTCAGGCCTCATTAACAATTTGATACTGTATGTGGCTTCATACTAGGATTGACATGATGATCACATAAATTTTTGTTGTATGGTTGAATGATGACATTGAGAAATTCTTTGGTGGAGGATGATTTTTTTAATTGTGACATGTTTGTCTTGAGAGTGGTGGAGAATCATTATAGATGATCATGGAGTTTGGCGGAGGAATGTTGCTTAGTAGTGAGCTATTGTAGAATGGTTTGTAGTGTGTAATTGGTGATAGTGGTGTCAAGATTCAATGATGAATTGTGAAATATGATAATTTGAATATAGAATAATTCAGTGGTGAGACCCTGCGAATGGTGAATCATTAGTCTGGTAAAGGCGATGAGATAATGGACTCACTGATGGGAAGTCCTTCTAACAGTGAGTAAATACCCACTACTGGGTTCTAATGGGGGATGAAAACTATGCATAGGGTAAAAAGAGTCACTATTGAAAATATTTAAAATGGTGAGTCAGTTGGCGATTGGTAATCTACCAAGAAATATCTAAACATATAGTTAATAAAAATTACAAATTAGAATTTATACATTAAATAAAACTAAACTAAACATAATATTATAATAATAAAAAAATTGATAATTTAAATGATAACTTAATTAAAACATGAATTGATATACACATAATGAAAAATAAAATTTAATTCATAAATAAAAACTAATTAAATTGATTTGAAAAATACACATTAAAATAAGGAAACTGAAATTATAAAGTAAAGAAATTAAATATTTCAAAACATTTATATTAAATTGAACTAAAAAAATTAAATTTAAAGAGATGATTTTTGAAATAAAAATAAATAAATTAATTAAATTAATAAATAATGTAAAATTATGTAAAAGATTAATAAATAAAATAAATTATCAGTTAACTAAATTAAAATCAATTGATTAATTGATTAATTAAGAAAAAGGAATAATCCTAATATTATAATGTCAAGCACAAATAAAAAATATAAATTATATAGTAAAAAAATGGAAAAAATACAAAATAAAATAATAATTTCGAAATATTGGAATAAATTATTAATTATAAAAAATTATAAATTATGATGTTAAACTATTAAAATATTAATTTGTAGTTATTAAACAAAAAACCATAAATAATTTATTATATGATTAAAATAGAAATGAAAGTTAGGGAAAATCAATACATTTAAAGGCCACAACAAATTATACCACGCTTTATCATTGATTTTACTCAATTAATTCCATTTTTTTACTTTTCAAATAGAAACACATTTTTTTAATCATTCACCACATTAAAAAGATTGTTAAGAAATATAAAATCAGAGGAACTTGAATTGTGAAATAGGATTTTAAAATTAAAATTTCAAAATGGGACTTCTATAAATTCAAATACCTACTTAGACGTCAAAAGAGAAAAGAATGTTTCACTACTAATGATTTATTACCTCTTATAAGTAGCCACATAATGACATACATTAATTCATGTTCATGTTCTAAAACTATGAATGATAACAGATTACAAAAAAGAGGAATTAAGATCCAAACAATATGTATCTTATATTTTTAAATTCTTCTAGGTTTTAAAAGGAAATGTTTAAATTAATTTTTCTTAAATAACATTATCGATACAAGTTAAATGATTTTCATATAAGCCATTTTCAGACTTTTTCATCCAGTCTTCAAAATTCCCTAAACCTTATTGACCTTGTTTTAACAACTATAAACTCTTTTTAAAATTGTCCGAGCCATGTAGCTTGTACAAGGCACTGGGACGATGAAATTATTTAAAAATTATAGGGGTCTTACATGCACACAAACACACACACACATACACACTATTTTCCAAGAATCTCAGTAGTTCACTATGGGTTCACATTTGACCATTTTTTCTAGTTTCAAATGAATTATATGAGTAAAATTTATGTTGTATCTTTAATATGTTTTTTTATTAAAAGTGAATTATCAAAATTTAAGTTCAAGTATCTAGTTACCTATTTTTATGATCATAGGCCCACAATAATCTACCATGTATCACTCTCATTATTAGTCCATAAATAGAATGTTCATTAAATAAATAATCATATTCAGCCAACAAGCGTCCATCCAGATTAATTTTAGATTAAAAGAAATCCTCATCAACCTATAATTTATTATATTATAGGAAAAAATTCAATAAAGTGATAATAAATCATAAATAACCTTATATTGTGAATGATTTTTTAATTAAAAAGTTGATCATTTTTTTAAAAAAATTGTGTAATTTTATGGGAATACATTAAATAACCTATTAGCTTAAAATAGGAAGAAAAAACCCCCCATAACTAAATCCCATAACATTCCCCAAAGATGGATTCAATGGTAGAGAAAGGAAGTTGTACTTTTAAAGCTCAAAATATATTTTCAATTCGATAGTGAAGTGATATGTTGAAAGTTCGTAGTAAAGATAAAGCATTGCGATTGTCATAATATAATTTTAATATAAAATCACATAAACACCTTCATACTCATTTAATTAAGTGATGATAATTTTTCAATTAATATCAAAAGGTATTATGTGAAAACTGAGTACACATTGAAGTAGGTGTAAGAAAGTTTGACGAATTTTTTCAATTAGATATTCAACATTATATAAATTAATATACTATACATAAAACTAATAAAATAAAATTCCCTTAAAATAACACAACTAGCAATGTGGGTATGACCATCCCCCAGACATAAATTCACAATGTCAGAAAATTTAAAACCATTGAAAAAAAATTCAAATAGTAGAGTGAAAGGAATGAAGTAATGAAGAAGATCCTAAATATAATGCATAAATTTAAACATCCATGTTTAATTTAGTTTCAATATTTAGTTAAAAAAATAAATTTACACCATCTGAGTCTTGAGAGCAACCCAATGTTTTTTCTACATCATTACCTTCAAAATTAAAATGATTAGAATATGAAAACAACAAATGAAACTGAAATGTAATGAAAACACAATGGTAAGATCTTAAGTAAATATTTTAGTGAAACTTCCATATACATATTATTGTGAATTAAGACATAATGGAATAATGATCCTTTATTTAAACTAGAAGAATCCTTATATAATAACAATTTCTAAGAAGGCCATGAAATTATATTTAACAGAAAATGAAAAAATACATACGAAGTGGATTTTTATTCTTATAAAAAAATTAATAATAAATGAAGGGTATAAGTTGAATCCTATGTAAAAATGAGTTTGAATTATTCAATTAGATATTCGTGAGAATATGTTTTGATGGAACAAAATAGAATCGAAACCATTTAGATTCCCCTCAGAATAATGTTTGACCCTTTGACCATTAACCAGGATTGTCATGTTTTCTACTTCAATAATCACTATAGCTCTATTATTTAACAATATAACAATAGTAAATTGTTCAATAACAATTGTTTTTAATTTACCTATAAATATATTTAGACTTTATTTAATGAGAAGTAATATCTTTCCAGGTTTGAAATATCTAGTTTCAATGAAATAATCATGAAACGTTTTGGACCACTCTTGGTAAATCATAGAGTTGTCATAAGAATCTCCCCTAATCTCATCAATCTCATTCAACTCATGCATTATTCTCTCTTCATAACTCCTAAAATCAATTTTTAATGGCTAAATTTCCCAATATTACATATACTACAACTCTAATGGCAAATGAAATCATTCCCAAAATAACAACAAATTTAGAGATAAACTTATTTTAGTTTTGAAAGCTGTTATATATGCCTATAAAGATTCATCTAACTTTAGAGATCAGTTCATACTAGAGTTTAAATGGTTTTCTCAAGACTTTATCTTTTCTACCTATTTTATATTATTACATGTACACTATATTATGTATGGTATGAAATTAAAATCCTATCGGTGAATCCATATTTTTCCATAAAATTAGTAAATTTCGAAATTTTTAAATGGGTTTGGTTATCTGTTACAAAATATCATATCACCCCAAATATATAAAACATATTATTTTTGAGAAATTTAATAACCATACATTCTTGATTTTTGTAGTGAGACCATCTCAACCCATATAGATACATAATCAATAAAACTAAAATTTACTCATACACATGATATGATCAGAATGGTCGCATAAAATAAAATCACATCACATCACATATCTCAAAATCTAAAATTTCATTATGAGGAATCTCCTACTTTCTTCCAACAGTTTCCATCATTTGATATTTTTCACACCCCACTAAGTAGTCCTAGAATATTTGAATAATGTGGTCCAATAAAATTTTCCATGAAAAACCTTTTGTGATGTCATATCCCCACCATGATGCCCTCTCCAATATTAGGATTGAAAACTCTTTTGAATATGCCACATATTTTTATCTGTAACACACTTTTTCATAATCCATCAAAAAACTCATAAATATCAAGGGATCATATCAATGGTAGTAATTATTCTTTGAAAATAATTTCTATCTTTGGTTATAAGTCAAATCCTTAGGAATGAATCTTTCATCTAGAAAATTAAAAATTTCTAAAAACCAAGAAGACTATCTAATAGAGACAATGAGAAATTTATCTTCCGAAAAGAAACAAATTATCTTCTCTGGATCATCACACATTGTCTTATAAATCATATAAAGGTGATATGTAACTAATTTACTATATCCCTTATTTTTTCTAATTTCCATGTAAACCACTTTGTGACATGAGGATCTATCTAATAAGAAGTATTATTTCTTCTTTATTAGACATAAAATACATTTAATATAAATAATTAGTGATGATAACAAATTTAGTTCCTAACAAGTATTGCCTAAATTTCTCTGGAGAAAATACCATAGTTAACAACTCCTTTTATGTAGGGGTTTAATTAAAATTTTCCTCATATAGAAGTCTTACTGCATGATAGACCACATGAAACCTCTTATCTATCCTCCTTCCAAATAATTCTTAATATCCAGGTCACTTGAATCACATTTTAATTAAAAAGGAAATTTTGAATCAGGTGCTATAATTATAGGTGATAAAGGTAGTTTTTATTTATTTAAATTAAATTATTAAAGAATTTTATGACCAAAATGAAAGAGATAATCTTTGACCAGTACAGAACCCATGTTCTTTTTTTATTTTTGAAAAGACTTTTATAAACATCCAGTAAAAACCAACATTCCCTTATAAGCTTTTAACACCATTAAATTTTTTTGGAGGGGATTTTTTTTGAAGAATTTCATCCTCGGTAGTGACTGACTATAAACCCCTCTTGGAAACCTTATAGACCAAAACAATTTCGTCAGTGACAATGAACATTCAATTTTCCTGGTTCATAATAATATTTTCTACTAGGAATCTTTCTAAAACAAGTTCTAGATTTTTAAATCTATTCTAAAATGTACTACCAACAATGGAAAAGTCATCCATGATAACATCAATGATTTAATGAATCATATATTAAAATATACACATTATACTTCATTTAAAGGTAGATGGCACGACACATATTCCAAAGTGCATTCCCCAATAAGAAAATTTCCCAAAGGGGTGTGTGAATGTGATTTTTTACAGATCTACTAGGGAAATAAGAATCTAGTTGTAAACAGAATAACCATCCCAAAAAATTGATCAAATCAAATTTGTTTCAACATTAATGAATTTTTGCTAGAACTGGAATTGAAAAATTAACTTTTTGAGTCACAAAATTCATCTTTATAAATTCGATAAAGACTCTCCACTAGGTATTTTTTCAAAACTAATTTTTCTCTTTTTTCTTTTTGGTAAAAATAGCGAATCCTCCATTCTTCGACACTATGTGGATTCTACTGACCCAAACACTATTATAAATAGAAATATAACCATAGAATCCGGATTCTTGATAACCTCTTCACTCACCTTCTCATTCATTATTGGATTATTTATTCTATGATAATCAACACTTGGATTATGATGGGGTTCCATCGGGATCTTATGCATTGAAAAATAAGGACTAATCCATTTGATATCTGAAATTGAAAAAACTGTGGATGCTTTTATGTTCTCCAAAAATTATAAAAACATTTCCTCTTTTTTCTATCTAATTCAGTGTATATGATGGCTGTTAATGATGATTTATCACCTGGAATTGAACTTTACAAGTGTGGGTCAATGTTTTCTGCAGAAGTTATGGTGTCTATTTTCTTGATGGTAGACACATGGGCCTATTATGTTTAGTGTCATCAAAATTATTCCGAAAATGATTCTGAAAAATGTAAAAAATTATCAATTACATGTTTAGATTCATACAATTTCCAACTATTATCCAAAGTAGACAACTCATTTCACTCAATGTACACATTTTATTTGAAAATATTTTCCATAGAAAATACATCAAATTTCTGAAAAATATATCACTCATAAGAATCAAAATGTTACTAAACATTTTTTAATGATGGGAATTCAACCTAAAGCTTTCCTAGAAATTTATATCTTCCAGAACTAAAATTTTCTCTTTATGAAAGGTCTCCAAAGCTGGAATAAAGGTTCATCCCAGGTATATAATATTACCTAGATTCTCATTTTTAAATCTATAATACTGTTGGGTAGAATTAATTTCATCATCTATTTGAATTTCCTCAGCTATAGATTGTTTAACTAGTTTTTCTTCTTGATTTAATGAGCACTCAGCTTCTAACATTTTATCTCATGAATAGTTAACTCTAAATTTTGGGTCATTCAAATTCATAAATACATGAAACTCTCTTTATTGCTCACCCAACTTAAAATTCATACTTCCCTTTACCATATTGATAATAGATCCACCAATGGATATTAAGGGATTACTAGAAATGATATGTACTTATTGTTCAAACTCAATTTATAGGAAAAGAATGTATTTAAGTAAGAAAATATTACAAACGATTTAAAAAATTCCAAAAACTATACATAAGGGATGGTTACAAGATTGGTAAGACAATTGAATAACCATAGTGGTTGGTTACAATACATTTAAATCGAACTATTGAAATAGTGATAAAGGAATATGATTAATTATTACATGATTTCCACAAATAAAAATTAATTTTCTAATATTCCCCATTGTGTAGTGAATGACAAAACTCCCATTATCATTATAGTTTTGTGTGATTTTGTTTTTAAGAACATCATTTCACTCTTCAATGAGGCTTAAGAATAGATCCCTTCCAATGTTTTCTTATTTGTAACAATTATCTAAGGAGACATCAAATATCATAGAATCTAAATTAAAATGTGGATAAAACTAATATTCACATGGATATTGTTAGAAAGCTCAATGAATTGAATATTATCAATTTTTTTATTCTCGGATTTCAATATTTGAGGGAATGGGATGGATGGGGGAAAATTTAAGAAGATAATTTATATACCTTAGTTCATAAGGAAGATTTTATTTCCATTTATTCATACAAATTTTAGAGTCTTTTTCTTCAAGATTTTTATGTGATACAACTTTATATTCTTGAGATATAGTAGTGATATCCAAATTTATAGAATAACTATTTAAAATAATTTTGAATTCATAATCATCCATATTTTCAGTTTTAACTTCCATAGGGTCATATCTATCCTCTTCTTGAGTTTTTTAACCACTTATAATGACCAATAACATGGTACTCTCCATGGTTTTTATTTTAGTAGTGTTTGGAAACATCCATTTTCTCATTCCACATAAATTTACATCCATTTAGATAAATTGAGTTTGATAGATGTAAATTTCAATTTTAAATCTCTCATTTGGACATTCCATTGTATTCATATTATGATCCATTTTCAAAAACATGTTTCCCTCAAAATTCCCAGGAATATTTGTTGATTCATCTATTTTTTTTTGGTTTTGAAAATGTATTTTTGTTTGTTCAATAAAAACATGTGGTTATTTTCTTATCATACATTATTATTTTGATGATTGGTTAAGATGATATCTACAACGATAGTTATAGTTTTTGGAAAATAGGTCATATCATGTTCGCAATCTAGGACCATAACCTATAAAATTATCATCTTAATGTGTTTGTGCTGGAATTTTAAAAGTTTGGATAAAAACTATTAGTGTCACCAAAAATAATAATTTGATTTTTCCTCTAAGTGATTAATTTTGATTTTGGAATCCCACCTGGTTTAAACATTTTTTTTTATTTTAGTTTATTATGGAAATAAATTTTAACTTAATTTCTATTAGTATATAGTTCAATTTCATTTCAAAACTATTGTTTGTTCCTCCATGATATATTATTCTACTTATAGATTATTTTTGTTCAAAAATTAAAGATAAATTGTTCAAATTTTCTTCAAATTATCATTAGTTTTTTCATTATAATTCCCCCCAGAATATTGGTCAACAAAATATTTATCAGGTGAGAAAATTCCTTTATTGAAGGTGTCCACTAGGAGATGAGATAGAAGATGGTGATAGGGAAATTTCCTTTGTTGGACCCAAAATCAATATCAATTTTCATAAAATGGATAAATGTGTTACTAATAAAATATTTTGATATTTTTTGTAGCTCTCCATTAAGTCTTTGAGGATAAAATTTCTTTATAAAATAACTATATATATGATCCCAGTTTTTTTATGTATTTTAATCTAAAACAAAGAACCAATTTTTTGGTATTACACATAATAAAAAAGGGAAAATCATCATACTATGATCATTATCATTAATTCCATTCAAGGGAAACATTTTCACAATACTATAGACCTCACTAATGAAGTATAATGAGCCTTAATTAGGTTTTCCATTAAATGCTGGCAGCATTTACATATGCAACTATTTGAGTCCATTATTTCAAACCCTTGGTTCCATTCTATGGGAATATGGATATCTTGACACTTAAGGGAGTCAAAACTCCCCCTTCCTTGTTATTTTAATGTTTTATTGAATTATTACATATTCAAATTATTGTTAATTTTTATAATTATTTATTTCCTATAGATTTTCATTCTCAGTTTTTTTATTTCCTAAAATTATTAGATAACAATTAATTTAAAAATAAATTAGGTTGAGTGTTTGAGAAGCATAACATGTGTATATTAATAATGTGTTTTTTTGATAAGTATAGAACAAGAAATTTTTTAAGCATAATTTTTATTTCATGTTTTTTTGATAAAATTTATTTGTTTTAAAAAAAATTTATTTTCCTATTTTAAATATTACTTTTTATATGTGTGAAAATATCCATGAAAATGGTTCCAAAAACATGACATTGTAATCATTTAAAGATTTAGATGTTTAAAAATTTATAAACTCATAATAACGAAGAAAATTGTAAATTAGGTTTGAACACATGATATGAGTAAAAATTGTTTTATTAAATATGATTTCAAAATAAGACCTGCTATATACAAAAGGTGTAAATATTTTTTTAAAAGTATTTTAGTTTGATTTTATTCTATATGTTGATGCGAAGAGTTTTTTATGAACTGGGAAATTGTGATGTGTTGAACAAGAATAAACAATTACAAAATATGATGAAGAAACGATAATAGAGATTGTGGAAATCCGATCATAATAGATGTTTGAGGAGAATTATGAATAACTGGGTTTAATAAACAAATAAAATCCCAAAAATCTTATTCAAATCACATAACCATCCATAAGGGTATGGTTAATCTCACTTAACAAAATATTAAAATTCTATTTGATGTTTATTGAAGCTCTATACTTCACGAATCACCAATAAAGGTAAAACATTTTGATGAAAAAGTAATTGGAAATGATCTCACCGATCATTTCTAAGGGTTTAGATATAAAAATAAAAAAGTTCAATCATATTTATTTATTTAAGAAATGATCTCTTCAATCAATTATAAATTTTAAAAAATAAGGAAGATAAATAATAAAAATAAAAACCTAGAAGACAATATATCCCCAAACATGAATAATTATCAGAAAATAATTTCCGACTATAGGTATGAATTATTTATATTATGCAAGAAAAATGAAGAATAGGGAAGAATAATTATACCCCATGAAAAATGGTTAATAAGTTATTGGGTCTCGTATTTTGGTGTCATGGATATGTTCTCCTCCTTGAAATCCTCTTCAGGTCTACATCAAAGTGATTAAATTCCAAGATATCTTAAGAAAATCCCCATTCTATTTCTATCTACAATTGAAATTTAATCCCCCTATATCTCTCTGATGATCACCCACATTAACACCAACTCCTTCCTAAAATTCTACTGGTCGGAAAACATGACACATCCAAATATTTTTCTAGGATATATATTGTTTACTTTCTATGATCTATTGTGTTTTATGCTACACCAAGATAAGCTTGCGCTATACGCAACAACAGCTAATCTTGCTGTATATAGAGGACAATGATTGGTTTTTTACATGAAATTTCAAGTTATTTTTAATAATAAATTTTACATAATAATGATTAAAAGTGGACAACAAAATATTATAACATCATCATTATAATGGAAGGTATGAATTATATTAACTTTATTCTGAAAAACTATTTAAATACAAATAAGTGAATCTATAAAATAAAGTAAACAATAATTTTTGATTTTATTATTGAAAAATATATATATTAAATTCAATATAATGTTCAAAATTAATCTTATATGTTTTCTAGATAAGATATATGTACAAATTCATTTTATCGATAAAAGAAGTAATATTAAAAAAATATAGTTTTACCATCTTTTGATGACACACCCATTTTAAATCTATATTTTGATACTATCATAAATTCAATTTTAAAAAATAAAATGTCATATTTTAATTTAGAATATAAAAAATTACTTTTTCTGAATATTTGGTATTTGTTGGATATATTTCATTTTTGGATGGATAATGAAAATATTAATTTTTATTGAAAAATTTGTTTTATTTTAAAGTCATTATATAGTAAAAAAAATTTTTGTAGTTTTAAATTTTAATTAGTTTATTTTTATCCAATTATGGTTTTTTAAAATGATTTTATACAGAAATTTCTTATAAAAAAATTTTCCATTTAAAATTGAATTTTTTTTTTAAAAACTATTTTCACAACATTTTACCATGTAATGACCCATCCCCCGAGGCCCGTGTTGTGACTACCCTATGTCCGAATTCTATACGCTAGGGGATGGTGACTAGTACTAGAAAGGTGTATCCCTATAATGGGATGGAATTGCATTTAAAATTGTACAAACAAACAAATTGAGAACACATCATGAAGAATCCACAAAGTAAACTGCTATAGTAAAAAGTATAATAAAAGTAAAGGGGGAAGATTAGAAGACCAACTGAAAAGTACAAGTTAAACTGAAATGATAAAATAGCTCCTCGATCATCCAATGTGGATCCTACCTGAAGGGTAGGTATAGATCCTCTCCACACCACTCCATGCCAGCCCGTCTCCTCCCTGTACCGCCTAGTCCTGGCTCCCTCAAGTATCAACCCAACTGCTCATCATTTTCACAAGATAGAACAAGGTGCGGGAAGAGCCCATGCATGGGTGAGTATAAAAAAAACTCAGAAGGGACCATGAGACCCCCAAAAGTCTCCTAGAGTTCAACAAAGCAAGACCTCAATCACAATGCACGATGTAGTCATCAACTCTACATAGGTATATACCCATGTATATACCATGTATAAAAAATAATCCTCTCATACATGAGGGAAGAATAACACAAGGTAACACAATGAAGGTAAATGTAAGACACAGGTAACACCAAGAATATAACACCATGATGGTGAAGGTACCACAAAGGTAACACCATGAAGATAACACCACAAAGGTGAAGGTACCACAAAGGTAACGCCGCTAAGATAAAAGACTCATCTCACACTAGGTATATAAGTGAGGCTAAAAACTACAGATGATTAGTCGAGAAGCTTGATCATCTTACTCTTTCAAGAGGCACTACTGCTGACTATGCAGAGTCTGACCCACACTGGATCGATAGGAATCTAACCCTCGCTGACCTAAATAGGATCTGACCCACACAGGATCAGTATGAACTGACCCACATAGGATTTCTATGTGATGACTCACACAAGATTGGACCCACACATGATCGGTATGCACTGACACACACATGATTGATTAGTGCTGACCAAGACAGGATCTAACCCACAAAGGATTGGTATGCGATGACCCAAATATAATAGCTGAGCCCTGAACCACACATGATCTCACCCACACATGATCGGTGTTGACCCACACATGGTCTCTCAATACTAACCTCCGTATGATCTTTCTCCAACCTCTACCTCACTGTCAGCCACTTGATTTCAGCACTAAGAACACTTGATTTTGGAAGGATCCTCTTCTCATGATATCGGTCGCACCACAATCACCATGAATCTCCATGAAGAAATGTCTCAAAGGACTTACATGTTGTAAGGGTTCTAACATGATAGACAACACATCAATCAGAAGCCCAGTCTATGATTTATATGCGTTTGAGTTCCGAGGGCCTAGTTGGATTCAGGTTTGATCCAACCTAGATGCACTCAAACATTATCCAAAACTCAAGTAGAGTATATCAAAAGGAACGACTCGTCCTAAGGGTTCTGGCAGAATAGACGGTACATTAAATGGACTCCTGGTTTGTTAGTTATGCCCATTTCCATGAAATGGGTGTGATCGCACATTGGATCGGCCTCGCTCGGTCAGGCCTACATGGATATTCCAAATGGACTGCTTCCCAAAAGGGATCCAAACACTACTAACTGCGTGTTTAATGGACACCTGATTCATCAGTTACAGACATTTCTTTATTTAGGTATCGGTTGGGTATGGGACTAGTTCGACTCTATCAGGCCGGCGAGAGGCAACGGGTGTCGGGGTCTACCTGACCCCACTTAGGTCTGGCCAGCTAAGGGTTGGCACGATTTACTGGGTCTATCCCATCAGGGTCGGCTTGTTTTGGTTCACGGGCATGGTCCATGGTTGGACTGACCCATCAGGTGGGCACGACCCACCCACGTTGGCCCACTATGCCACGGGTTTGGCCCGGCCCCCTGGGTCACGGGTCTGGTCCGACTTTCTAGGCAGGTCAGGTCCACTGGGCGAGTCTAGCCCACTTTGTCGGCCTAAATCTAGTCTAGTTCTCTAGAAGGTGGACCGGTATTTTCAGTTGACCCCACAGGAGAGGGGTCGTTTCAGCAAGCCAGTAGGGCACTACACCACCGTGTAATGGTTGACCGTTTTGTTTGATCAGGGTCCTCTAACCTGGCCTAGTGTGGGGCCGCGTTGCTCTCCACCTACTATGTCTTCGAGCTATGGCCTCCTCTAGGGGCGTGCAATGGTACGCCACTCCACCTCCGCCTTCTATGGGCAGATCGATCCAACCGCCTTCTTCACCCTTCTCAGATTCCATCATATCCCTTTCCCACCGACAGTGTGCAACGGCGTGCCACACCACCTCCATGGCTAGCTGGTGCCAGCTGCTCTGCTAATCGTTGCAGCCTCCTCCTGTGGCCCACGACGGCGTGCCGCCTCCATCGTGGCTGGCTGGTGCCATCGCACCGACATCCCTTCATGAATAAAGCAAGGGTAAACAAGGTAGCATAGGGTCTGGTCCATGTTTGTTTGGCATGTGCCCTCCGCGTTAGCTTGACAAACTGATGGAGGAAAAAATAGAATTCAACAAATACATGAAACTATAACAAAATAAAATCCCTACCTCAAGATCATTGTAGAATGTCCGCGATTGAGGAAGTGTCGGTGTTCGTCATTCCTACAACTAGCCTCCAACAATGTCGATTGATCATCATTCTTCGGTTCGTGATTTGGTGGAGCACATCACCACTCGCTGGAAACGGTCATGTCCTCCAAGTGGTTGGCACCGCGAAATTTTATTAGAACTTCATAGCTTGGTGACACCATGCCAATTCCTCTCCCCAAGATCTATATAAATAGCATGGGGGGAGTAACACCCAAGAAATTAATGGGGTTTCATTTAATAAGAAAATTCCTAATTCCAACAGTGTTGTTACATTGGATTTGAGGAGCCAAGCCATTTAATGGATTGACACATCATTGTTCTCGCCAATGCCACTTGTCCGTTGGAGGAAAAAAAATAAAGAAAGAAAATAATAGAGTTATTTTATTATTCCATTATATATTCCAAAATCTAACTTTTTCTCCATACATACTTTGTTAGAAGAAAAGTCACCCTTAAAAAAATCCTAGTGCTGTAGATTCAACTATGCCCTCCTATTTTTAATCCAAGAACCAGTTCAAAATATAGAAAACTCCATTGGAACACTTAATGAACGTACCTTAACAAATGATTAGAAATTTATTCTTGGAACACCCGACCTCGAAATCATGTTTTATCAATTTTGAAAGACTCATAATAATTCTATATAATTAAAAACAATCACATAAAATATATGTGTCTTTACATTATCCCCACATTAGGGATTTTCATCCCCAAAATCCATAACATAGACTATTGAAATAAATTGGGGTACTGGGCACAAATCTGAAATTCCCACTCCCATGTGTTCTCCTTGAGGTTCATGTGCTACCGATGAACGCACACCAGAGGTATCGATCGTCCATGAAGGTCCCACTTTTATCGATCATCAATCTCCACTAGAACCTCACTATACGTCTCCCAAACATCAATTAGATGATTTCTATGGTCGATGATGTGACATGTTTCATGCACATATCTCCTCACCTGAGATATGTGGAGGATTCCTTGCACCCTCTCCAACTATGGTGGTAGTTCCAAGTTTTATTCCACCTCGTCAATCCTCCCAAGTATTAAAAATGGTCTGATAAACCTCATTGAATTTTTTCCTCCTAAAAAAAATCTTCGTAGTCCCTATCGAGGGGAGACTCATAATAAATCATGGTCCCCTTCTTGGAACTCTTTAGGTCTCCATCTCATGTCAGCATAAGATTTCTACCAGCTCTATTTAGTCTTCATCCGCTCTTAAAATGATATGCACTTCTCATTGTTAGCCCGTACCAACTTTGGACCCATAAGTGAAAACACTCCTGGGACTGTCCAGCATAGAGGTGATCTGCAAGGTCAACCGTATAAGGCCACAAATGGATCCATACTGATGGTGGAGTGATAGCTGATGTTTTTTGCGAACTCCACTAATGGTAAGTGATCCTCCCAACCGCGGCCAAAATCTAGGATTCAAGCACGTAGTATGTCCTCCGGTTTCTGAATGGTCCTCTCTGTCTGACCATCCTTCTATGAATGAAAGGCGGTTCTCAAACGTGGATATTTATCAAACACCACCAGTATTCCCTTCCAAAATCAGGATGTAAAATGTGTGTCATGGTTGGAGACGATCGTTTATAGAACCCCATGAATTTGAACAATCTCTTGTACGTAGAGGCATCCCAGGACCTCTATGGATCCCTACTCTCTGATGGGGAAGAAGTGGTCCGACTTGGTCAGTTGTTCAACAATCACATAGATGGAATCATGTCCCGTGGACTTACGTGGAAGCCCTATCACAAAGTCCATGGAGATACCATCCCACTTCCACTTTGGCACCTCTAGTGGCCTCACTAAGCCTACTGGAACCTGATTCTTGGCCTTCACTTACTAACAAGTGAGGCATTGTATAAAAAACTCTTCCATTGCCTTATTCATCCCTAGCCACCAGCACTGATATCCGAGGTCCTGGTATCTACTCACCACTCCACGATGTACAGTGAGAGGGGATGTGTGTAACTCCTTCAACACCTCTCCTATAGCGCCACTGGTACCATAGTGCATCCTCTACAAGAGAGGATGTGCTCCCCACCTTCAAAAAATCCATCAGGTTCCTGTCCTATGGATATTTGAGAACATCATGCCTCGTAGTCAATGTCACCAAGTTATGCCTCCCAAACTCACTGAAGACATTGGGAAGTGAAAGTCATAGAATGAAGGTATTCTGATCCATCACTATCCACAAAGGATATCTGCAGCATGACCAGCTGTTGTGTCGCCTCACTCAGCAACTGTAGAACAGACCTCCGGCAGAGTGCGTCTGCAACAACGTTCGCCTTATTAGGAGTATAGACTATCTAAAAATTATTGTAATATTGGAACTCTATCCATCATCGTTGTCTTAGGTTCAGGTCCTTATGTGAGAAGATATACCTGAGACTTTTGTGATCATAGTAGACTGTAAAACATTCACCCATCATGTAATGTCACCACATCTTCAAGGAGAATTACACTACTGCCTACTCTAGGTCATGGGTAGCATAGTTCTGCTCATGTTGTCTAAGATTACGAGATCCATACACGGTCAATTCTTGCTCTCACATCAGGAAGCATCCATGTATGTCCCCTGATGCATCGTATTATACTACATACACAACACCATCTTCTGGTAGCATCAAGATGGGGGCACTCATCAGTCTCTGCCTCAACTCTTGAAAACTTTGTTGGCATCTCTTCATCCACATGAAGGGTTGTCCCTTCTTGTTCAATGATGAAAAAGGTTATGCAGCTCTGGAAAATATGGGTACGAATCTATTGTAGTACCTAACCAATACTAGGAAACTTCGCAACTCGGTCAAATTCTTGGGTGGCTCCCAAAATAGAAAAGCCTCTATCTTCACCGGATATACTGCAACTCCAGCCTCCGAGATAACATGTACCATAATGTGAACCTCTCTTATCCATAACTTCATCTTCGAGATCATAAAATAAATATGGTGCTCTCTAAGTGTATCCAAAACTATCTGTAGATGATAGGCATGCTCCTCCTCCGTCACGAAGTACACCAAGATGTCGTCGATGAAGACCACAATGAAGTGATCAAGGTATGGCTAGAAGATCCTGTTCATGAGTCCCATGCACACTGTTGGGGTGTTGGTAACACCAAATGGCATAACCAAGAGCTCATAGTGGCCATACCGACTTCTAAATGTCATCTTATGCACATCCTCATATCGTACACTGAGCTGATGATTTCCTGGTCTGAGGTCTATATATGAAACCAACGATTTCCCATCAGGTGATCGAAAAGAACATCCATCCCCAGAAGTGTATACTTTTTCTTTACAGTCACCTTGTTCAGGTGCTGATAATACACACAAAGTTCCAAACACAATCTACCTTCTTGGTGATCAAAATCGGGGCATCCCATGGAGACACACTTGTCCTTATGAACCCTTTCATCTACAAGTCCTCCATCTGTATGCACAACTCACAAAGCTCCACATGAGCCATCTGATATGCTGGTGTAGATATCATCATCTTCTTAGGGTACATGCCAATGTAAAATTACAACTCTCTGTGAGGAGGTATTCCCAAAACATCATCATGGAAGATGTCAGCATACTGGTCTAACACTACAGGATTTTTCAAACTCTCAACGTCATCTACTCCAAGGGTAAGGCTAGCCAACTGATGTGTGATCAGTTTCACCCTCCTCCGGGTAATTCCCTCTTATACTACAAAGGTTCCCTTCTCAACGGTGAAGGAAAACCTATTCCCATCGTTGCGGACACACCACACATTGCGCCTAATAAAATCAATATGAGCATGGAATGTCGATACCCAATCCATACCCAATATGGCATCCTAAGGCCTCGTCGCCGATACTAAAAGATCCCAATCGATGGTCTCGCCTCATAGAGAAAGCTCACACTGTTGGCATATGTGTGTAATCCTCGAATCTTCTCCTGTAAGAGTGTATATCTCTAAGGATCAAGCCAATAGATCTACCAGAATCACCGCGATTCGAACAAGGGCCATTGAAATAAAAGAGTGACTAGAACCTATGTCTATAGGTACTGCAGCTAGGGTGGATTAGACATAGAACATACCTATAATCATCTTTGAAGTTACATGGTCATAAGCCTTAGCATCCTTGAGATGAGCTCTTCCCTATCCTCCTACTCCTTGTGGTTGGAGTGGACTACCTAGTGGTGGTGGCGATAGAACCATGAATCGCCACCCATCGCCTGATGCACGACAAGCTCCTCGGCCACATTTGCTGACTTGTGGACCTTCTCACTCAAACCTCTTCCTCAACCTTGTCGGTCCCTCGACCATTGTATGGTCATCAGTATGGGAGGTTGTGCAGTTGCGAGCCGTGTGACCAAGTCCTCCACACGAGTACCACTTCCTGATCCTCAACTGCCCTCCTCTATCCCGTGAGCCCCTCACCACCGACCCTATATCCGGAGGTCGTCCACCAGAAGGTCTATTCCACTTGGGCCCATGCATCATCTGTCTACTTCCTAATGTGGATGACTCTACTACCTGACATCTGGTGGAGGACCTCGTTGTCGGTTCCTTCTCAGCTAAGAATCCCTCATCTAAAGGCGCTCACTCTAGCACCCCATCCTTCATCAGAATGACAAGAAATATCATTCTTGCTATGATATCCCATCGATGAACATGATCAAAGCTCTAGACCATGATGAAAGGGCCACATACCATGTTAGTGGAGTTGCGGAAGAGATCAGTGAACCTCGTCGAGTACTGGTCCACTGTCATGCTTCCCTGCTATAAGTACAGTATATCCTGTATACGCACTAAGCATAGAGTCACTGGGGAAAACTCAGCCCTGAAAATTCCCTCGATTTCCACCTAGGTAAAGGTTGCCTCATCATGTAAATATAGTGTCAGAGTCCACTATCTCCCAACCTTTACTTGGAAGAGACTTGAAGCTAGGATCTCCATCATATTTTCTTGTGTCCCAATGAAGCAAAAAACTCTAACCACAACCTCAAACCAGTCCTCAGACGCCAGTGGATCTGTCTCTCCTTGAAACCTCAAATATCTCTACTACTAATGCTAATGCAACGTGCTCAGTCGGTGTTCAACATATACTGGTGGGGTTGGTGGCATCTTTTTCCCAATGGGTGGTGGTGCTACTAGTGCACCACTTGATAGTACTATCGCCGTAAGAGGGCCCTCTTCAAATGACTGATCACTCGATGGGACGTCATCATGTACCCTCTCGGGAATCCTGGATGGCTATCTACATGGTAGAATCCTGAGATAAAACAAGTGTTTCATAGTCAATAATTTATACTTGGTGAGATGAATCAAATAAATAATAAGAAAAGATTTTAAAAAACACACCCAATTAGTGTTTTCGTGCACTGAGTCAGAAATCACTATTCAAGGTCCTGATGTATGGGTATTTTGGCTACCGCAGCAACATTGGATTCCCCCAACTGAAAACATAAATCATAACACTTTACACTAAACAGTATTTCCACATAGAAAAGATCAGATTCTTAGTTCTTCGGTAGAACCAAATCCTTTGATAACAATTTGTCATGACATGTCCCCCACAGCCCATGCCGTGACTACACCAACCCCGCCTACCAATGGCCATGGGCTTGAGAATAGCACCAGAAAGGAGTATTATTATAATGGGTAGGCATTTCATTTAATACTATACAAAAAGACAATCAAAGAATATCAATGGAAGAAACCATGAAGTAAATTGTTGTAGAAAAATGTTTACTAAAATTATAGGGGTTGTAATACAAGCCCAACTGAAACGTAAACGTACAATTCAAAAGAGAAAATAGCACATGGATCATGAACCGAGGATCATACCTGATGGGTAGGTACATATCATTTCCACAGTACTCTATGTCATCCCATGTCCTCTGTGTACTACATAGTCCTAGCTCCCTCAAGTCTCAGACCAGTTGGTCGTCATCTGTACAATACACAACAAGGTACGGGCAAAGTCCATGTGTGGGTTAGTATGAAAGTACTTTGTAGGTACCACGAGACTACCGAAGGTCTCCCAGAGATTCAAAAAGAAAATACCATAATGAAAGACCTCAATCAAAAATCATGAAGTAGTCATCAACTCTACATAGGTATATGCCCATACATATACCTAATTTATCGAAAATACTATTCTAATACATGAGGGAAGAATACCACAAGGCAATACCATGAAGGCTAAAGTTCCATAGAGGTAACACCATGAATATAACACCACAAAGGTGAATATACCACAAAGGTAACACCAAAAAAGTGAAGGAACCACAAAGTAACACCATCAAGGTAAAAGAATCAGATCACACTAGGTATATAAGTATGTAACCAAAGTACAAATGATTAGTCAAGAAGATAGATCATCTTATTCTGTCTAGAGGCACTACTGTTGACTATACAGAGTCTGACATAGACATGATCGATATGTAACTAACCCATGCTGACCGAAAAAAAATCTAACCCACACATTATCTGTATGCACTGACGCACACAGGATCACTGAGCGCTGACCCACAGAGGATGTCACCAACACAGGATCGGTATGCTCTGACCCAAACAGGATCGGTATGCACTGACCCACACAAGATCGCAGAGCGCTGACCCACATGGGATCTGACTAACATAGGATTGATGATGACCTACATAGGATCTCTCGATACTAACCTCTGTATAATCTGTCTATATCCTCCACCTCAGTGTTATCCACTGGATTCCAGCACTAAGCATGCTTGATTTCGGTAGGATCTGATCCTCAAGACATCATCTGCACCTCAACCACCACGAAGCCCCATGAAGAGGTATCCCAAAGGACTGCCATGTCGTAAGGGTTCCAATGAGATAGATGGCGCGTCAATTGGACGCCTGTTTTGTGATATATAAGCATGTTATTCCGAGGACCCATTTGGATTTCGGATAAAACAAACTTGGCTACACTCCAAATTTCTCCAAATCTCAAGTGTAGAATACAAAAATAACATCATCGTCCTAGGGGTTCCAGTGCCATAGACAATTCATCAAACGAATCCCATATCTATTAGTTGCAACCCTTTCCAGGAAACGGGGGTGATTTAACATTGGACCTACATGGCTCGGTCGGGCCCACCGAGATATGAAAAAGGAACCACCTCACAAATGGAACCCAAATCCACTGATTTTGTGTCAAACTGACCCCTAATTCATCAGTTATGAGCATTTATTTATTCAAGGACCTGTTGGGTCTGGGATAGGACCGAGTTAGTCTGGTCGGCCCGACGCAAGGGGTCTCGGGGTCTACCTGCCCCCACTAAGGTCCAACCCGATTATGTTTGTCCCATCTTACTGGGTCCGGCCCCGTAGGGGTCAGATCAGTTCAGTTTGGTGCCTGGTCCGCGGTTATCCCACTAGGCCACAGGTTCTGCCGACCCCCTGGTGGGTCTGACCCACTGGGTAGTATGTCCGGACCAGCCCACTAGGTCATGGGTCCATCCCGACCCATTAGGTAGTTCTGGTCTGCTGGCCGGGTCTGGTCCACTCTTCCAGCCCTCGTCCTGTCTGGTCCATCACAAGGCAGACTGGTCTTCTTTGATGGTCTAGTGGGAGCAGGGCTGTTTTGGCCAGACGGTGGGGCACTGCCCCACTGCGTAATGGTCATCCATTTTGGCTGACCAGCAGTTCTCCTTCCTAGCGTGGCATGGTGATACACCTCTCTCAACCAACCGCAGCTTCATGATGTGACTTCCTCCATTAGCGCGTGACGAAGCGCCACTCGGCCTCCGCCTTCCTTGGCTGGCTCGATCTGTCCACCTTCTTTACCTGCCATAGCTTCAACCACCACCCTTTCCCACCGGTGGTGAGCGATGGCGCGCTGCACCACCTTCGTGATCGGCCGGTGTCGGTCGCTCTGGTAACTTCCACGACATAGAGCCACGATCTCCTCCTCCGGCGCGCGACGACGCGCCTACACCATCGTGGTCGACTGGTGCCGCCATGTCGGTAGTCTTTCACAGAGAAAGCTAGGGTAAACAAGGTAGTTGAGGGTCTGGTCCATGTTATTTTGGCATGATCCCTTCGTGTTTTCTTGGAAACATGAGGGGGGGGGAATAGGATTCAACAACCACTTGACATTATAACATAATTAAATCTGTACCTCAAGATTGTTGGAGAACGCCCATGATTGAGGAAGAGTTGATGTTCGTCGTTCCTACATCTAGCCTCCAACAACGCTGCTCGGTCATCGTTCTCCGGCTTGTGATTCAGTGGAGCACATCACAGCTCACCAGAACTGACCCTATCTTACAAGTGGTTGGTGCTGTGACACTTTTTCAAAACATCGTCGCTTGGTGAAGTCGTGCCAATACCTCTCTCCATGCTCCATTTAAATAAGAAAGGGGGGGGGGGTGAGTAACACCTGGTGAATTAATTAGGGTTCATTTAATAGGAACCTTCTTAACTCCAATGACACAATTAAAAAGGATTTGAGGAGTCAATCCATTTAATGTCTTGGCGCATCGTTGGTCCCGCCACTATTGCGTGTCTGTTAGAGGAAAATAAATAAAGAAATAAAATAACAAAGTAATTTTATTATTCATTTAAAAAGTCTGAAATATAACGTTTTCTCCATACTTACTGCTGTCAAAGTGAAGACTCCCTTAAGTGAATCCTTGCATTACAGATTCAACGATGCCCTCCTATTTTTTAATCCGGTCACTGGTTCAAAATATAGGAAACGCGGCCCACGCGTTTACTAAACGTACCTTAAAAATGTTCGTAAATTCATTCTGGGAACACCGGGCCTCAGAATCATGTGTTGTCAATTTCAAAATCCTAGTAATATTTCAATATAATTAAAAAAATTACATGGAGAATCTATGCCATTATATACTAGTTTTGTTTTAAATATAAATTTTAAACATATCTGTTGAGAATTTTGAAACATGGTTGTCAAATTTTGATTCTGGCGGTCAAAATTTGCTATGTAGGTCACTTTTATTTTTGACCAATACGAATACTACCCATGGTAAATTTTTTATCATGGTAAAGGATAAATTATCTAATTTAGGTTCAAAATAAAATTATAATTAGTATAAAATGACAAAAAATAATTATTTGATGAATTTAATTCGAGTCGTAACACATAAGGATCAAAGTGATGTTATTTAATGGAAAATTGTCCCAAAAATTACTTAAATAATATTTAAATCAAAGAAAGACACAAGTTTCATTTTCGTTATCTTTAATATATATTATGTGTGTGCAAATGAAAAAAATAGGTGGTATCAATGAATCTAGGTTTTAATGTTTATCATAATAAACATGTTTCCCTAATATGAATTTATTTTTGTCTTTTTGGGGCCATCTGGGAGATATTATGGTTTTTATAAAATTTTATTTAATGAATATTTAAAGATGTCACATTCACGTTTTAAATAATATATCATTTTTAAAATATGGTTATACAGAATCTATATTAGAATATTAATAAAAATTTAAAATATAATTTTTTATCATGGTAATTTATTTTTAATTTTACGGAAATATATATTTACCTCAAAGTATTATAAATCGAAGATACATAAATTATTTAATCAATAAAAAATCAATAAAATAATTTTAGTAAAATGATAATAAATAATAAAATACAATAAATCTTCCCCAAAACTTATTAGTCATATATATCACGACCATAAGAATTTATGGGACTTGGTTGTGAGCATTTTGAGCCTTATATAAATTAATTTTACGCTTATATTATTTTATTTAATGTTTTGTTAATGTTGTTACATTCATAAATTAATAATTATAAATTTTTTAAATGTTGTATTTTCTAGAAGCTAAATTCTACTACACATATTTTGATAAAATATAATAGATATATCTTTGTCATAATATATTTTTTTTAATTTTTACTCAATAATAAAAATATTAAATTATTATACAATACCTATGTAGTAATTATTTTATTAATGGAAATATCAAAATACAGTTATTAAAAATATTAAATTAAATATAATTTCAGATTATTAATATTTTCATTTAATATTTAATATATGGTATCAAATGATATAAGTTAATTATTTTTTATTTAATTTCCATTAAATAATTAAATATATCCACCTTCTAATATGAAAATATTTGTTACCCTAGTTAAAATGAAATATAAAAACTAAGTGTAAAATTAAATTTATAATGTTTAATTTGACACAAAAATATGTCCAAATTTTATTATTTGATTATATTGAAACATTATCTAAAATCATCTTTAAATTTGGGTCATTTTTTAGGTTTTTAGATGGGGTTTTATTTTATTATAAATTCATATTCTTGGACATTCCAAATGTTCCCCATACCTCAATTATAAGAGAGAACATCCCCCTCTCAATTTCAATTCACATTGAGCCATCATGATAGGCCATACACTACCAATATCCATTATAAAAATCCTTAGTCACATTATAGAGGTTCTTTTATTCTCAAAAGACGTTTTTTAGTTTCCTTAATAGGAGAACTAGAGAGTTCTCGTCAATAATAGGTATTCCCCTCTATCGATTCATTCAAACTTATTTCTTATTATAATTCCTATTCATGAATTATTTCATTATAAAATAATAACCCAAGTATATCTTATACACTGAGATGTTATTATAATTTAGACAATACCATATTCCCCCTGGTATCCATCTTATGAAAACTGAAATCACCACGCATGCGTACATACAGATTATTGTCTCCACACCGTGGTGTAATCTATCTTTCGCAACCACTTTACTTGGATGTGTATAATGATGGAAATAATAACCATATATTATTATTATAACATTATATTTATTCTCATATATTATACACCGTTATCCACAATATTATTCCATAATTAGGGGAATGACATCATCGCTCGTGGATACGTAGAACCTACCATCTCCATGATGCAATGCGATTAATTAAACATGATATTTATAAATGATTGATTATATAAATGAATTTAAGTAATAAATATTATATATATTATGATATTATCATTTTTTAATGATGTAAATGTGAACTAATAAGGGGAACCATAACTTATTCGATAAAACGTGCATTTGAAAATGATGTAGTTAATACCAAAATAACAAGTAATAGTCAAATATTATTGACAAATTAATGATAATGTGATCATATATGAAATCATAAAAATGAATATGATTCTAAAATTAGTAAATGACATCTTTTATATCATTATACATGTGTTCTGGATATATGAAAAGGAAAGAAAACCTATGGTAATGGATTATTATGTCTCACTTTTATTTCTATTGGACATATGCCTTATAGTAAATCTATTTTATTTGTTTGGTGTTTATATTTCCCATGAATGTTTTTATGATTGTTATTATGAAGGTTATGATATTTATATATTCATAAAAATTTCTTTATTTTATGATAAATACAATTTTACTGAATATAAATTGGTAACAGATAATTTTTCAATCACATTATTATCTGAGATTGTAAATTCATTTGTATTTACTAGGTTATATTTGTCATCTATATCCCTATTTCATAAATATTTCATGAAAAATAGTTTTTCAATCATTATAAAATTCTTTAAAGTCAGTTTTACCCATAGTTGGATTTTTATTAAATGGTATGAATGAATTTTTTTTGTCATTTTTAGTATGAGATTATTTTTGACTTTCTGACAACTGTATGAGAAGAATGTTATCTTTTAACTTATACGACATGTACTGATTTTTATGCTTTCATAAAACCTAATTTAATAGAATTTTATCTAATAACTTTTTAATGTTATTTTCAATTTTAATATTTAATTTTTATATTTCACGGTGTTTTACAAATATAAAATTTTATTGATGAATAAATGATGTTTTCCTCAATAATTAATTTCAAGTGTGTTATCATAATTATTTTCTATATAAGATTAGGGATATTTTTCAAGTATACTATCCCTACTATTCTTATGGTTGAATATGTTTATTATTTAATTCCATTTATTTAATCCATTTTATTTACATGGATTATGTTATGAAATAATGATGTCTACCAAACCCATATTATTTGTTTGGATATGCTATGATGAATGATTTTGTTTTTGTTGCACACAAAGGTATAGTTTTAATTATTTGATAGGTCAGACCTATATCTACCTCCAATGCATTGGTTAATGATTTATCTCTCATGATAGATACATGAATGGAATGGTAAGTGAATCATGTTCAGTAATATAGGGATGGAATGACAAGTACATATAGTTCAATAATATAGGGCTAGAACGCAGAGTGAACTCAGTTCAGTAATGGAATTTGTCTAATATGATGGTCTTGTCAATGAGCCTTCACTAGAATAGAAATTATTTTCTATGCATATTTTTTCCATAATTCAATTTTTTATTTCCATTCCATTTTATCATGGTTCATGTTTATTTATGGTTTATTTATTTTATACTTCCATGATTTATTTCAAGACTCAATATTTTGATATTCCAGATTCAGTTTCATGGTTTTACATTATTATTTTTATGCTCTTTTTGATGTTCTTCATGTTTTCCATAATGATTATTTTAGATCACCATTTTTATGTTTTATTTTCCCAATGATATAAAGGGAGGTTTTGGGTAGGTAAACTAATTAGGAAGATCATTATGGGAGATGTTGAAGATCATTCACCAAGTTATAATAATGTGTTCGATGTGTCTAATTACAATAAAATATAATGTATTTAGGAGTCCATTTGGGAAATATATTAAGTATTATTCAAAAGAAATGTAATTTCAATGTTCTTAAATATTGGGTTATTAGAGTTGGTATTACAACAATGTTTTAGAAAAAATTTGGAAACTAGGATGTAAAACATTAGTAAGATACCTAGAGATATCTATGGTATGTCTAGGGATGTTCTTAAGGATGTGTATAATTATAGGTTACAATCTATGAATTTTGGTAACAATCATGGATAACCTGAGATTAAATATAAGATGTTATATATTAAAGTACTTTCCCTCGATTATGTGGTTTTATTTTATGGGATTTGTTTCTCATCCCATGCTTTCTGGTCATAGATAATAATAGAAACTGGAAGGAATTGTGATAATATTGAGTTTGATGGACAATATGGTTATCAAGAGAAATGAAATTGAATAATGATTGAAGATAACGATATTGTGATTATTCCAAATCAGTTGTCACGATAAATGAATAACAATGTGATATTTCCTGACATTCCTGGCACATCTCTTAAGAAGAATATAGATGTTCAAAAATGTTCAAATTTTATGAATCATATAGTAACGAAGATTCAGCTTCCCACATGTCGAGATGAATAGACGAATAACCTTGAGGAATACCTCATATGGAGTAGAAGATGTTATCTTTATGGTAAAAAGGATTATAGAGTGACCAATTTTTATGGAGTTCAATGTCTCATATGTTGAAGTCAAGGGAATTACCCATATCAAGGTATATGAATAATAATATACATCCAAAACATGGGAGTAACTATTCCATTCCAACCATTAAATTGGAAGTATTTGAGTATTTATAAATTTGGATCCAAAATTTATGAATACTAAATCATATAAGTAGTATTCAATTTATGTTTTTTGTTTTGGATTTTAATGAATATGTATAATAGTTACAATGTATAGAAAAAATAAGTTAAGGGTGATATTATATATTTTGATAAAATATAATTAAAGGAGAGAGGACCCTTAATATGTCCCTTATGTGAAGACAACGATGCCTGGATAAAGAGATGTTGGGTATGAATAAGTAAATTTGATGATACTAGTTTTTTGGGAACTAATTATAGATTTGTTTTCAACAGGGTTAATCTATCTTAGTTAATGTTTACAAATTTTTGGGACTTAGGTAATATATCAAATAAATTTTGGAATAAGGAAACATTCATGTTTTCAATAAGGATAAATGGTAATCAAGGTTATTACTTTGACTCAAAAGAATACATGATGTAGGTGTTTATATTTTTGAAATGTGACCAACAAGTGATACCTTATGACATATGGGGGATAAATATTAATCCAAGTTTTTGATCCTTTTTCTATAGTGTTGTATTTTGTTATTTTATAAGGATTTTAAAGAAACCAATTGTTGGAATGTTTTTATATAACATCGGATAATGTTTGTCAACATAAAGTACAATATATCTATAGGTGGACTTATGCATATTTTATAACTTGTGGTAACTTTTTGTTTTTGATTAAGACATATGGAATTCCCTATCATTCTATTTATTGATTTCAGGACATTATTACACTTAAGTAATGAAAATTTTAACTTCATTTCATTGAATAATATATGAAGTAGAAATTATTCAAGGCATGATCAATGTTGAGATTGTACGAAAAAATGCAATTATATATTCTCATGATAATTCATCTATATAAGGAAAATGGATCATGATGTAAAAGGGAGTATTATTATAATCATTTATGATGATATCAATGTCCTCTTTAATACTTCTTTATTTTATGGGTTTGTGATAGATATATTCCACTAGATCACCAAATTTCTTTTGTTATGTGATCTTTATCAACCTCTATGATTATTTGGGAATTTTTTTCATCCCATATATAAACCTAAATTCTCTTACATATTGACCAAATTATGTTTTACATTTGGTATCTATTATTTTCTGACTATTTATTTTTAAATGGATGATTTTGTCATTGTTTTTATGATATGTGTTTCTATAAATGAATCTTTTAAATAGAAATCCATTTTTAAACCTAAAATGATTTAAAAGAGAAATTTATTTTATGTGGGGTAGAATGTAACGCCAAAATGTTTTTATGAGATATATATATTTAATTTCTTTGATGTCTTCTATTGTACACTACACCAAGATAAGCTTGCGCTATAAGCGAGACAAACTTAGCATGCTATATATGAAACACTATGCATAGTTTGTGTTACAAAAAATTTCATGTTCTTTTGACCAAATTTAATTTTTGTAAGACTAAGTATAAATTAATAACTAAATATTATAACCAATTCATTATAATAGAAGGTATTAATAGTAATAACTTACTTCTGAAAAACAATTTAAATGAAATAAGTGAATCTATAAAAACTAAAATCACTATTGATGGATTTTTCAAAAGAAAAAGTTAATATTATATATTCAATCAAATGTCTAGAATTCATATTATATGTTTTCTATACATGATATATGAAAAAATACATTTTTTTATAAAAGAAGTATTTTTCCAAAAAATGCAGTATTTCTTCTTTTTTATGGGGAACCCATTTTAAATCCAGTTTTGGACAATTTTTTTTAATTAATTTAACCAAATAAATATCTAATTTTAAATGAATAATAATAAAGTTTATATTGGTTATATTTTTGGTATATTTCTGATAAGTTTCATTTTTTGAGGAATATTGAAAATACTGATTTTTATTCAAAAAATTATTTTATTTTAATGTCATTATATAAAAAATTAATTTTTTGGTTTATTTTTAAATTTTAATTTTAAAATTTCTATAAAATTGTGGTTTTTGAAAATAATTTTATATATGAGTTTATTATAAAAACCATTTCCATTTAAGAAGGTGTATTTTTCGAAAAAAAAGTTGTTCTCTTGACAATTTATCGGCCTTATTTCAAATTTAATTAAAAAACTTCTGCATTTTGAATTTTGAAAAATGGATCTCAAATTTGTATTCAAAAAGATAAATTTTTTTATTTAGCTCCCATTTATTTTTTACTAATATGAATAGTAACCACGGTAAAAAAATTTATAATGGTTAAGGGTATATTTTGTAATTTATGTTAAAAATATAATTATAATGATTTCAAAATGACCAAAAAGAATGTAAAAAATATTTGATGATTTTAATTCCACCCTTAATAATTACGGATATAAATTTTATCAGTTTGGGGACACTTTTCTAAGAAAATGACATACAAAATATTTAAAGAAAAGAAAGACACATGTGCCATTTTCTTGGCCTTTAATATCAATTATGTGTCCAAATATGGCGAAATTTGTTGTATTAATGCATATAATTGGTAATTTATTACTTAATAAACATTTTTACCAAATATAAAATTATTTTTGACCTTTTATGGCCATTTGAGATATATTATGGAGTTTATAATATTTTAATTGATGAAAAATTAGAGATGTAACATTTACATTTTAAATAATATTTAATTTCTAAAATAAGGTAATATAGATGTTATATTCAACAATAAATAATAATTTTAAAGATAAAATGATTTTTATTTATCAGGTTATATTATTATTAATTTTTCATAAATAAATATTTACCTCAATGGATTATAAATTGATGTTGCAGAAATAATTATTTGATGAAAAATCAATAATTTTTTTTATTAAATTATAAATAATATTAAAATACCAGAAAACACGTCCCAATATTATTTTTCGAGTATATATAGACCATAATGGTCCATGGGATGAGTTAGTGACCATTTAGTGCCTTAAAAAAGAGATTGTGAGAGTTATATAATTTTATTTAAAGTGCTGTTAATGTTTCAAAATCATAATTTAATTAGTATAATATTATAAATGATCGATTTTCCCAGCGATAAATTCAAATACATAATTCCTATGAAGTATATTAGATTTATCATGTTGACAATATTTTATTATTAATTTTTACAAAAAAATATTTATATTAAATAATTACACAATACAGACGTAGTATTTATTTTATAAATGGAAATATCTAAATAGTGTTATTAAAAATAATAATATAAATATAATTTCAGCTCATTAATATGTCAATGTAATTTTATAGATTACCTAGAACACATGGGTATATAAGAAAAATAATTGGATCAATAATAACATCTTATCATGATATTTTTTAAAATCGATGAGTTAAATAATGTCAAAATAAACACTATTGATGTTTTTTTAATATAAATTTTTATTTCATTATTCAAATATCATAATAAATTTTTAAAAAATATTTAATAATTATTATATGGTCTAAAATAGTCTAAATTTTTTATTTTTGATGTATTTTAAATTAAATAAGTTAATATTTTACCCTTTTAACATTTGTATAATTGTTACCATAGGTAAATGAAATAGAATAAATAAGTGCTAAATTAAAATGATAAGGATTAAATTGAAATAAAAACAAGTAAAAAATTTATTGGTTCATGAGATTTTAACCTTATATAATCTCATATTCTAATTTGTCTCATTTTTTATGTTTCTAGAATTGGTTTTACTTTATTTCAAATTAATATTTTCAGAGATTCCAAATGTGCTCCTCACATTAATTATAAAAGGGCACATCCTCTCTCACAATTTAAATTCACATTGAGGATTCATGATCAGCCATACCTAGACCATTTACCTTATAAACATCCTTAGTCACATTATATAGGTTCTGGTTTTCTCAAAATACCAACTCTACTACCTTTAGGAGGAGAACTGGTGGGAGCTCGTCGAAGAAGAGGTAATATCCCCTACCGATTCCTTCACACTTCATATTTCTTCTACTTACTCTTCATCATTTTTTTAATTTTAAATTAATTACTCCATTATCAAATATATACTTATATGATTTCTTAAATATGAAATAAATATATTCCACCTTCTATCCATCCTACGAAAAATGAAATCACCACGTGTTCGTTCGAACAACCTATTATCATCATATCGTGGTGTAATATGTTTTTCAGCACAATCATACATGGATGTGTAAAATTATGAAAATAATAACTACATATTATTTTTTTTTGATATTTCTTATGAAAAATTTTACACCATTAACTTCAAAACTATTCTACAATTATGGGAATGATATCGTCACTCATGCATACGTACGACCTACCATCTCAATGATGTGACGTGATTCACTCTATGTGATCACCATTAATGAATGATTAGGAAAAATAATTTAAGGAATAAAAATGATATATATCTTGTTAATATCATTTTTTAATCATAAAATTGTGAACCACATATTAGAATCAGAACTTATTCGACAAAACATGCATAAGAAAATGAAGTAGTTAATACCCAAATAACAATTAATAATGAAATATTATTACCAAACTGATGATAATGTGATCATATATTATATCAGAAAAATGAATATTAATCTATGTTACGTAAAATAAATCATTTATATCATTATAGTTAATTTTTGGATACATAAAAAGGATAGTAGACCAAAGGTAAGTGATTGTTTTGTCTTACTATTATTTCTGTGGGACATATGATTTATACATCATCTATTTCTTATGTGTGGTGTTTATGTTTCCAATGAATACTTTTTGATTATTATTATGAAGGTTATTATATTTACATATGAATATAATTTTCATTATTTTATGTGGCATATGATTTGAAGGATTATAAATTGGCAGGGGATGATTTTACAATCTCATTATTATCTGAGATTATTTATTCCTTTGTATTTAATGGGTTATATTTATCATCCACATCCATGCTTCCTAAATATTTATTCCCAAATATACTTTCTATAATTATAAATTTGTTTAAATTCAATTTAACCCATTGGTTAATTTTTATTAAACAGAATCAATGTAATTTTTCTTCATTTCCGGTACAATATAATTTTTTACATTTCAATAAAAGTATGAGAAGAATGTTATCTTTAAACTAATACGACATGTATGGATTTTTATTATTTCATAACTCCTTATTTCAATGAAGTTTCACTACCATAATTTTCAAGGTTATTTTCAATGATATTATTTTATTGAAAAATTTCATGGTGTTTTAAGAAAATAAAATTATTTTGAAAAAGAAATGCTATTTTTCTCAAGAAATAATTTCACGTGTTTTGTCAAAATTATACTCTATCTAATATTAAAGGTATGTTTCATGTATACTATCCCTATTAATGTTATGGTTGATTAGTTTTATGATGGAATTAAATTTATGAAATCCATTTTTTGACATTTATTATGGTATAATGAAATGATGATTAAGAAACCCATTTTAATCCTTGAGTTATGCTACGATGAATGATCATGTTTTTGTGGAATAGATATGAATGGTTTTCATTATGAGACGGGTGGGACACATATCTCCTACAAATGTTTTGGTTGAATATTTACATCTCATGAGATATACATGATAAGATTGGTATGTAAATCTGGTTTAGTAATATTGTACTGGAACAATAAGTACACCCGACTCAATAATACATGGATAGAATGAGGACTGAACTCAATTCAGTAATAGACTTTGTCCAATATGATGGACATGGAAATAAGACATAGTTAATATGGAAATAATTTCCTATGATTATGTCTTTTCCTCAAATCTATGTTTTTTATTAATGGGTTTTTATAATGGTTCGTGTTCATTTAAGATTTATTCCTTACGAACTACCGATCTTTATTTCATGATAAATGATTTTGATATTAAAAATTTTATTTTAATATTTTTACATTCTTATGTTTTTTTTGTTGGATGTTCTTCACTTTAAAACTTAATGATATTTGCGCTCCCCATTTTTATGCTTTATATTCCGAAGGATATAAATAATGGCATAGGTAGAAAAAATAAATTTGATGATCTTTATGGGATATGTTAAATATTATTCACCAAGATAGAAGAATGTGTTACGAGATTCCAAAGACACTAAACTAATTCAATATTTGGTCATCTAAATGTGTAATTTATTAATTATTTCACAAAATAAATTTAATTTCCATGTATTTAAGTCTTGGGTTGTTAGAAAACATGTGTCATCAATTTCTGCATTCCTCATCACGATGGCAATCCACTCCAAATGATGGTGTCATCTTTCTATAGTGATTAATGGAAGTTAGATTTATATTTCTATATATAAACGTTATTTTGAGGTATGCGGTATTGTTGAGTTTTTTGGTGAGGGTTTCTTTGGTGGGAGAGGTTTCAGTTTTAGATGTTGAAGCTCATACTTCATCAGTAAGGTGATGAAGAATCTGGATTCATGCTAGAAGTGAGTTAAATATCACGACAATAGTGACTGTATATTTGAATAGTTACGGTGAGAAATTATATGGTGGTGGATAGTTATTTCAACGTCAAATCATTTAGCTTTTGAGTGGTACTGAATCGTTTCATGTTATCATGGCGGTATGTAGAGGCAATTTTTTGGTAGTTTGACATTGAAGTAGGGATGATGGTGTGTAGTTTTTGATGTCGTTGTCAAGATTTGGATACAATTAAAGGAATGTGAGAATTTTTCAAATGAATGAGTTGGCAGTGAGACACAATAATAGTGACTTATTGGTGTGGTGGTGGGAGTGGTAAAAGTTCTCTCTATTGGGGTTTCCATTTAGAGATGAGTAAAGACTATCCAATGGGTTTGGATTCATGATGAAAAACTCACAAAGGGGAAAATGTTTCACTGTTTGAAATATTTCCAATTCCTAGCCAACTTGTAGTGAGTAATCTTCCTAGGAATATTTAAATATAAAGTTAATAAAAATAAAAAATTATAATTTATACATTTAATTTAAAAAATAAAACCAAGTATAATAATTATGGAAAATAAATACAATTAATAAATAAAATAACAATTTATATAATACATGAATTAATACAAAAATAAAGAAAAATGAAAGTTAATTTTAATACCATACTAAATTATATTAACTTTAAAATGAAACTTTAATCTATAAAACTACAATTATAAAGTAGAATAATTAAATATATTTAAAGATATATATTGAAAATAAATACAACATTAAACTGAATAGAGTTAAATTATAAAGTTAAATTAAATTAAATGCATTGATTTTAAATTAAAGCTAAATATATAAAAGATTATAAATTAAATTAATTTTCAGTTAATTAAATGAAAATAAATTTATAAATTGATTAATTAATAAATATAAAAAACACATAAATTAAAAAGAAAAGAATATTTTAAATATTAATATTAAAATTTATAATAATAAAAATAATAATACTACCGAAGAAATAATTATTTTAAAATCTAAATATACAAAATTAATAATAAAAACTTATTCATTTAAAAATTACCAATAAAATTATTCAATTGAAATTATTAAACAAAAACACCATAAATAAATAATTAAATTATGATTAAAATTGTTACATTTAATGTCTGCATCTGCTACAATATTGATACAATCAAGAATTTCAATGGGGCTGATAAAGATAGGGGTTAAATTCCATTTCTTCCTTAATATCATAGCTTCATTCATTTGAGAAATTTATAGAAACCCCATATATAAAACCAAAATTTATACATCATGTTGGTGATTATCAGCATAATGTTATTACAGAAATTGAGTTAACTTGATATTTTAAAGAATAACTCTGACCTTCTCTACCATTTCCTTATCTATCGGAAATCCGAATATCATTATTTTTCTAACATTATTCTAACACATTGGAGCCCTAAATTGCATTCCATATAGGGATTCATAACGATAAATTTGAATTCATTAGTGAAATATATTTTTAGGAGAACACTCAACTAGAAGATGGTGTAGATTCGAATATCTATTGAAATATAATCTAAAAGATCTCAAAATATGCACTAGGGTTTTAATTTTTCATTCAGAATTCATATTCATTTGATGATGATATGTAGTACTGAAACTTAACTATATATCACGATCATTTTGAATTTTCCCGTAAGATATTCATGTAATCTCAGATCAAGATTAGAGAAAATGGAATGCGGTACTCCAAGAACCCTTATCACTTCCTTATAGTGTAACCTAGAAATATATTCAAGATAGATGTATAAACCAATAAAAATGATCTATGATGACATAGTTAGGTGATAGAAGAAAAAAATATAATTATTCCCATAAGACAGTTTGGGGATTCCATTGAAAAAACCATGGTGGTGTTTTCCTATTTCCATTATTATATGGGTAATGAATGAGAATTTACATTTAATGTTTGTATTTTATCCTTAACTTGATAGAATACTAATAATCATGATACAAATCTTCAATAAACCTCTTCATTCCATCCCACCATAAGTATTATTTCAAATACATATAAATATTCATAGTTTCCAAAATAATAGTGAATTAATAACTATAAGCTTTCTTTAAAATAATAATTTTTATATTTTTTATATATGGAACGCATAAAAGTTTCCTAAACCATATAATTATATCATGATAAATGTTAAACCCATGAATATTTACAATCTCATTTTTAAAATATAATTATTCTTTATCTACATTTTTAATCTTCACAATGATAAATGAATGCTCATTTAATTGATCAAGAATATTGTTTTCCCATACCTTAAATATTTAGAAATGCTTAATTGGAAAAAATATATATATTGGATCTATTGTGATACTCATCATGTGTAAGGTAGAAAGATCCATTGGACTAAAAGCATCAACCACCATGTTTACATTCCCAAGGTGGTAATTTATTGAGTAGTAATAATAATTAATTCACTCGAACCATCTTATTTGGAGAATGTTTAACTCATTCTATTTGAATATATAATTTAATATTTTTTTATTGGTGTATATATCTCACTTTTCCTATCATGATAATTCCACCATACCATTAGATAGAAAACAACCATGACAAACTCTAAATAATTATTTGGGTGATTTTTATCATGAATCTTAATTTTTAAAAGTAATATGCTATAAAGAAGTCATTCTTCGTAATAAAATATCTCAATCCATTATTGGATTCTCCAGAATAGATTATGAAACCTTATTGCTTATAGGGTATTATATGAAAAGATGCGCTAACTAATATTTACTTCGGTTCATTGAAATTTTCCATACATTCATCAGTTTAGATGATATTTTCCCCCTCTAGAAAAACATTTCTAGGGGATTGCGTAATAATGAGAAATTATCCAGAGACCATCGATAGTATTTGTCTAAACCAAGAATATTATGGATCTCAATCATCGTGGATGGTCTAAAACAATATTTAATACCTCTGATTTTAAAAGATATAACCATATGTCCTTTAATGATATTACATAATCCAATAAGGAAACTTCTCTTGTGAATAATTTACACTTTGTATTTTTTTCATATAGTTTTACCTTTTTAGGGTTTTTAGCACATTTCTCAAGTGTTATTCACTCTTTTCACTTCTCTTTGATTAGATATGAATATAATAAATATAAAAAATAGAAAATTGTTTAATAAAATTTCTATAGAGTATTAATGAAATCCATGAAGATAGATATGTAATTAGTAATACCAAATGGAATCACTATATATTAATTGTGTTATACCTTCTACACAATGTCGTCTAGGGTATCCTTATTCTTAAACCTCAATTGATGACATCCAAAATGAAGTTAAATATTGTAAATATATGATTCTCCACATAGATGATAAAACATGTCATCAATATAGGGAATATCATACTTTTTCTTGATCATGATATTGTTAATTTCATAATAATCAATGCTGAGTGACAACTATCCATCATTCTTTTTGGAAAAAACAATAGGTTCACCCCAAGTTGATAACAATGAATGAATGAATCCCTTACCATTGTTATCATAGTGTATCATCATTAATACCTGCAACTCTATATGGGCCATTCTAAAGGGAGTCTTTAAAATATATGTCGATCTAAGTAGGATTTCAATTGAGAAATCAAATTCACTTTTCGGGGGAATACTCAGATATTATTCAAGAAATAAATAAAAAAAGTCATAAACAATAAAAATATCATAAATTTTGAATTTCCCATAATCCATCAAAGATAAACACCCCATATGAATGGGAATTAAGACCCATATATTGGATATGATCTACATTATAAGCTCAAACATACCCTCAGATTGATAGAAGATGACAAGTTGTTTTGGAATATAAAATGTGACTTCCATTTACTAGAAAATGATGTGGAATTTGAGTATATAATACCAATCCATTCCTATGAGGACATAAAATTTAACTATAAGAGTAATGGAAATATTTTATGGAAAAACATTTCCACAAATGTCAACCATAGAGGAATCATAGTTTTGAGATAAGAACATCATACCATTATGAATAATCACTTCTAAATCTACATCTAATCATTTAGGTGGAATCTTGATACCCTTAACAAATTATTTAGATTTCAATGAATTTTTAGATCTAGAGTCAAATAAGACAGTAATAGTTCTATAGTGGATGTGAACCTTTCACTATATCATTATCACAACCCTCATCATAAATAGTGATCACAATATATTTCTTTATTCCACTTAGATTAAGAGGTTACTAACATCAATCGTCATCATTAACCCTACATTTTGGTGATTTTTCAGTATAATTCCCATTCTCCTTAAACAATAATCTCTGAATTAGGGGAGATGCATTCTTTTAAGATTTATATCTAGTCACATTATTGACTATATTATTCCCATAACTTCGGAAATAAATGGTCTAATAACCTTCACTTATATAATTAAAATATTTATTAGTTCTATTAATATAATTTGCTACATGATTCTTTTGATGCATTGATCATAAATGAATTATCATCTTCATCTCTATATGGTTTTTAGATTTTCCTTTCATCTTCATTCCGTTTTATTATCAAAACCATGTGATTGTTACATAACACCAACATTCATTAACACGTTGATAGAACAACAAAAAATCACTTAATATCTACTGAATTCATATATGGATAATACCAAGAAAAGACATGGTTTTAATCCAATGATTAATCTATAAACATGAAATTCATGTTGGATGAAAAAACCAGAAGTATTCCTCAAATTTCATGTAATATTATCCTTGTAGGTAACAATAGATTTATCATAATTTTTATTAAACTCAGGGAACCCCTTATCTATATTCATATGATTAACATGAGGTATGTACTTAATGAATGGTAATTTCTTGAACTTTTCTCAATCAATGGAGTCACTTTTATCACATTGCCTTATATTCATGATAAGGGAACATCATTGATCTTCTTCAATATCCAAATGGTATAGAGCCAAAATGAAATTTTCACATTTCAATCACTGAATAAAAAATGTATCTTCAGTGGTATTGATCCATCATTTAGAAACTAACATATCAGAATATGGACTAATAGAAGGTTGACATTACCTAGTGAAGGGCTCAACATAATTTTTCCCTCCTTTACTCATTTTAAATTCCAACATGATTCATAGCATGTGAATGTTTTATGACTATATAAATGATATGTTTCATTAAATATACGATAACTTTTGGATTTTTAAGAGGAAAATTTGTGCATTTTCCATCACATTAAACATTAAACATGTTCTTTTCGAGATCCATCCATTGAATAGAACTAAAATACATAGTGTAAGAAATAATAATCATGGTGTGGAACCACATTATCCTGAAAATTAATATACATGATGTCTAAATAATGACACATTCTATATTAATATATCATACCATAGGTTTATACTAGGTCATTCATATTCATCTTATATTTAAATCATGAATAATTGTTTATAAAGAGTTTTGGAACTTTAAAAGTTTGTCCCCAAGAGTGTCAAATAAGTTATGCAGAAAGTACAATTATTGTGCAGTAGTTCCTAATATATTCATGATCAATACTGTGTTTTTGGGGTTATTTCCCCAGGTTACATCAATAACATCTATGGACCATCACATTCATATCTTTTACTAAAATCAATAACATTACATTTATGGCTATGATGCTGATAATTGTGAACAATTTTTTCCATCAATAATTTTAAAATCAAAATGAAAACATGGATCACTTTCATTATAGAAGTTATTTTATCTTTAGAGATTTAGGTAATTAGAAAAAAATCATATAAAAACAAACCACGTGACATTAAATTATCATTTCTCCTACTTAAACTATCTTTTCTTTTTGAAATTAATAAATCATCATCATCCACATAAAATACCTTATAGAAATAACTTACTCAAATTCATTCTTTATAATTTATAAGAAATGAGAATAATAATTTTGATATTTGTTGCTCATTATGGGTAAGAATAAGAATTATCAATGTAATTTCATCATTTAGATTTATAGTGCATATGTGTATGATGGAAAAATCCCAGTGTATGATACAATCACAAAAAACTCATACCCATCCATATATAGATCATAAAATATAAAAACATGGAAAAGGAAAGAGTCATCAGAATCAATTATCATTATCCATGTGAAATCAATATTGATCATTATAAATATTATAAACTGATAAAACTGTAATGAAAATGTGTACATAACATGGGACCCCATTTTCATTTCACTCTTATATTCATTCTTACAAATTGAATAACCATATAGTCAACTTCCATACCCAATTCATTAGAGGTATACTAGGGACCCTCCCACTATTGGTTTATCACATAATCACACATTATTGTATTATCATGGAACCACCCATCATTTTTTATCATATAACCACCCGTTATTAGTTTATAATATAATCCTCATCCAATGTCCACGTACTATTACAATATCATAACACATAAAACTTTTCATATCATCATTAACTCATTGGGAAAAAATTATCTTTTTATAACATTATTAACCTATTTATAAGAAACAATTTATATTAAATTATATTAGGAATATGATTATATTGTCTAAAATGAACAAGTTCCATATCAATTTATTTGAAACATGATTAAATCATTGGAATAAAATGGGTTCCATAATAATAAATTAAAAAATTTATGAATCATTGAAATGAAATGGGTTCTAAAAGATTTTTTTTGAAAAATTATTCACCCATAGAAAAGGAGTGGTTTTCATTTAAATCTCAATGAAACATGGTTAAAAAAACCAATCCGAATAATCAATGAAATTATAACATCAAAATCTTAATAATTTAGAAATATTAAATCAAAACTCCCATGAATATAATTCCTTAAATAATGCATATAATATCCTCAAAATAATTAAAATCATTTTATATCTTGTAAATTGGGTTGTATATACCAAAAAAATAGAAGAGTGGTGAATATGGCATAAGTATCACATAAATAAAAGTGAGACAAGAAATCCCCTTACCTTGAGTCTGATTCGTTACACTTTTTCATTATCTTCCTGAATAATAAAAATATTTTAACCATTTGCATCATTTAGAAAATTTTCATGTTTATTGTTAACATTATTTCACTTATTACCATGTTATACACAATTATATAATTGATTATGTTTATGTTGGATCTATTGACTGTATTCAGCATGTGTCTTAGAGAATTAATTAGGTTGATTGACTATAATCAATGTGATTAATATTTAAACATTTTTAAAATAGTAAGCATGAAATTATCATAATATATAGACATAAATAATTATTTTAAAACAAATTATTTTATATGGTTATGAAAAATGAACTAATATTAAGAACACATTTATGGTAGGTTGTATATATGAATGAGTAACGTTCCCATTTTTCAATGATTTGTATGGGTAGAGTGTTTGTAACTTCTATTATTCCAAAATTAACATTATATCCAAAATATAATAATATATAATTATGTACACATAGTCACACATATAAATACATATCATATTTTTTAATTGGTGATTAAAAAAATAACCACATCGCTTAGAGTACGTGGTAGTTCACACATCCATAAAGAACGTTATCACTTTCTCATTGTGAAAAAGGTAAGAAAGAATGTGATATATTCTTTTTCCAGAAAGATAGATATTTTGTGAATATTATATATATGTAATATATATCAAACATTTTAATTAAATCTTTCCTTAATATATTATATGTAAGGTAGGAACAAATCACATCGCTTTGAGGAGGCGGTCGTCCACACGCCCACAAACGGTGTTAACGTATTCCCACAAAATCGAAATAATTAGGGTTTTCTGTATATAATAATTTAAGAAGTATAAAGACATGATAAATATCATATATATCAAATAATTACCAAATTTACATCGTTGTTACCATCCTTGGGAGTTCGTAATGTAACAACGAATGATATCGATTCGTGAGGTGGTAGTGTATTGTACACACGAACGATGATTGTATATCCCATTTGATTGAAGTTTACGTAGTTTTATTTCGTACCCTCTTAATAATACAATAGAAAATATATTATATATATTGAGATTATTATATAATAATGATATAAAAATAATTTATTTGTTGGAGAATCAAATAAAAAAAGTGCACGTTGAAGAATGTCACCTATACTTCAGGTAACTCCTTTTAGTTTTCATCAAAGGACGTCATTTGTTTTTATCTTCCAAAAAAGAGTCATCTCAAATTATAGGAATGAACATTTGGTGTTTATTTGGCATTATTTTGGAAGATCTATGAGGTCATGAGAGGTGTGGAGAGTGGAGGCAGTGAATACCCTTTTTTGGTGAATGAGGAGTGACATTCTTACTAATAAAAATGGTCAACAATATTAGGAGTAAATAATGATATAATATGATAAAAAATAATGAAAAATTATTATAAAATATATTGTAAAAAAATTATATACAATGGGATTTGGAAAATTTTCATGTTCATTTGGCTGCTTATGATTACTGTTTAACCACTAAGAATACATATTTTTTCATTTAAACATTATAATTAATTTTTATTTATTCCAGTAATATTTATTTTGAATAAAATATATTGAAGTCACTATACATTATAAATTATTCAAATTAAAAATATGTATACATATTTTCAAAATTCAATTCATAATCATGGATGAATTTAATTTCAAATTAATCCCAGGGACGAAATGATTAAGCTGGGTTTTAAAGTAAATATATTGAAAATTTTACTATGTTTTAATACATATTTTCAACATAATTTTTTTTCAAGAACCAAAATTGGGTTAATAGATGTATAATTGATAAAATTTATATTTAATAAAAATTCATATTATAATTTAAATTTTAATGCATTTAGGGAAAAATAAATTTTCAATTTGAATTCAATATCATTCACTATTCATCATAATTTGAATGTCCTTAGAAAAATACAAAAAATTCAACCAATGTAAATTTATATATTATTCATTTATAAAAATAATTTAATTCGAAAAATTATTTTTATTGATGTCTCAAAAGTAATTTAAAATAAATGTTCCATTAAATGGTGGAAAATTGCTTTATAGAAAAATACATCCTTTTATTCTAAAAATGGGGTTCATTCTTATTTTATGCCTATAAAACATATTGGATCACATAAAAATATTTGACTGAATATAAAACATTAATTTTTAAATAATGTTTAGTAATAGTGATTACTTTAATATATTAAAATAAAATGACTTCGTAGGAATAAAAATAGTTTCTTTATAAAAACACATCATTTATTTTCAATTTTCTTTTATATAAATTTATAATTAATTAGACAATATAAATTAATTAAATATTATTTTTTGAACCATTTTTTCATAAATTAATTAATCATATTCATTATTATGACTCTAATCTCTAGGTGATAACTGTCAAATTAAATATTATTATTATATTGTTTTTTCGTAAATATTAATCTTACATGTAACACATGATATCAACAAGAACCAATGTTGTATGAAATTACAGATAGTCTTTATGTTTCTTATAATTCAATATAAATAATTCATTTCTTGTAACAGAAGATTCCAATGAATTGAATTTAGTTTTAAATTATATATTTCATAAAAACATGGGATGTTACATCTTACACCACATAAAGTGATTTTCTCCCTCAAAATTCATTTTTTTATCTAATGATTAACATTTTTAGAATTCAATTATTTAAAACCAAAATGTTCATATGAAATAATGATGGAATCCATTTAAATTATAAAGTGTGAGACATAATGATTACATAATGTTTGGTATAAATATGTTAATACATAGGATAAAATAGGGGTAATGGAGGAAATGTGTTAAAAATTATAAATATTTGTTGAGGTCATTGATCAAAATAAATTTAATGGAAAATGGAATGTTAAGGGACTAAAATAAAAAACTATATAACGATCAATATACCATGGGTTTATCAGAAATGATGATACATTGAAAAATGTTATTCCAAGATTCTATTATTATAGTTAGGGAAATCTCATACTAGATATACTAAGACAATTTGGGAGAATACATTTATGATGAGTATAATATCATGAATTAATAAAATTACAACACAATATCATTTTTCCACTAAATTATGAGTTCTCATGATGAATGATTAATTAATGATACCCTAAAAAAGGATATAAAATACAACATTATAGTAAAAGGGATAGTCAAAATATTCCAACATTCATTAGACTTTAACCAAAACAAAAAATTGTTAGAAAACATTATGGTAACCCCAAAAATGTCTAACCCATAATACAATACATTAATCTGCAAAATTAAAAATTAAAAATCAATTTTCATGCCAAAATATTGCATAAAATACTATCTTTAAAATTATTTTATTATTTCCTATCTAATATTAAGCCCCAAAAATTGGAATGTTTTTAAAATTAATTATTACTAGATAAATAAATAATTACTCCAAAAATAAAATACTAAATGTTTCTAAAAATAATTTAATATTTACCCAACATAATTTATATTAACATTCAATGGTAGTGGTGAAAACCTTTTTGTCTTTTAGTAATGTGTTAAAGACCCATCACCTCACTGGATATGGCGGGTTTTCACCGAGCATATGGGTTGTCCCCCCATTTTTTCATTAATTATGAATAAATATTTCTCCTTAAAACCCTTCATATTGAACTTATGTGTTAGAAATATCTCATCCCAAAAAATGTCTACGAAAATTTCATTAATCAGTTTAAGACCTCATTTCATAAAACCACAATGGGGTGTCTAAAACATTTAAATTATGATCATCTTTATGATTTTAGACCTATTATGGTATATATAAAACTTAAGATAACCTCACATTAAAATAATCATAATACCCAAAGATATATAAACAATATTTTATACCAACTATAACATTCTATGACTCGCATTCCAAGATCGTGTGCGGAAATCCTAAACATATCATTTTCAGCTATGATGCTGATAATTGGGACACAATTTTGTTCCATAAAATATTATAACATAAAAATTAAAACTTATTATAATTACACCTATTTTACTAAATTTATTTTTGGAAACTATTTGGGATGATTCAGAGATCAGGTACTGAGACAACGTTCGATTTTGATGCCTTGTGTGCCCATAATGATTCAATGAACAATGTTATGTTTTCTAAATAATTTTCAAATGAGTTTTCAAAATAAGTGAAAATAAATTTAAATGGGTGACCAGATCATAAATATAAAGGCACGATTGATCATATAGTTATGGATTTAACATAGGTGTGGAATAACTTTAGTTTTATGGGTCTTGAGTGGAAAACCCATAAAAAGGCCTATCCCTAAATAAAATTATTAAACAAAATTATTTTATATTTAGTATCTTAATAACTCATAAATGTTAAATAAAATTGTAAATCAGATACCACTATTGAGCTCATAAAAAGGTGTTTTCCTTAGGTGAGGCATATCATTGGCCGTTGCGGACCAACTGTGAATGGTAGTTTTTTTATGTAAATATAATTATAATATTTTAATTAAAATATTTTATTCTTGATGTAACAATTCATTTTATTTTAATATGATTTTTTTTGAGGATGTAGGGTTATCAACATAACCCAATAATTTCTCAATAGCAAGGTGACAAAGCTCTCTTGATGAAGGGTGGTGGATCGTGGATCGATGATCAATGAATAACATCTGATTTGATGGATCATCACCCATGAAAATGATATTGTGATTGTTTTTCTTCACGGATCGATCAAAATTGAGGTAGGGAATTTGTGATTTGGTTTATTTTTCCCTTTCATGAATTCCATGATAAATTTATAGTAATAAACAAATAGATTTCTTCATGGATCTATCATTTTAATTGGATGGTATTTACCTCTGTAGGGTTTTTATTGGAGAATGATCTTGTGATTATTTATTGGATTTCAGTTTTAATTATAATTGAAACAACCCACAATATACATGAACTTCGATCACGATATGTTCCTGTTGATTTATGCCTTTCTCCTACTATTATTTGTTTATTTAAAGAATTCTTCATTTGGCCCGTGAATCGACATGTTGTGATTGATCGGTTATTGGACACTCGATGCTTGACATAGAAATCCAATATCACAGATCTGGGATTGGCGTTGCATGAAAGTTGTTTAAGATGATGATGACAGATAGATCAATCATTTCGAGAGATATCTTTATTTGAGAGTATTTTCATTAGAATAGATCATGATGTCGATCGAAGTCTAGGTCAGTGAAGAATTCAACACAAGGTTTGCAGGTGTACCTTCTTTTCAAACAGTGGAGAAATGGACGTGAACCGATTTACTATGGGAGAGTCCTCCATCATTTACTATGGAAAGTGATGGTGATCAATGCGAGAAGTGGCATGCGACGACGTTCATGTGTGTAAGTCGTCGCGCACGCTAGCAGTAGCTATCACATTAGTCCCACGACTGTAAGAAAAGGCATTGATAGGAGGTCACGAAGTTAACCAGGAGAAATAGTAATGTGCGCCACATGAACCAATGGGGCATGTGGTCAGGGCAAGCCACATATAGCAAGAAGTCCAGCTCACAGACATGCGAGCCATACTGAGTTGAGCCAGGCCGCTCTGTTGGGTCTTACATAGTGGGCTGAGACAAATAAGAAATGCTTAGAGGTCCGCGACTAGTAGGCAGGGCTAGTTCGGGTCGGGCCAGACCAGACAGGGCCGCACCAAGTCTTGTGGGTGGGGTCCATCTGCGATCCTTTATTTTTCAATAAAATTCCCATATCATTCAAAAAGATCTTTTATTTATGAGACATCTACATTGCTGGAAACCTTGAGATGTGACTGTCATTCTGAGATGGCTTGGTGGGTTTTTAGTTCTGTCCATTGAGTGTGATAGATTACCCATGGTCTTTTCCATTGAGGGTTTGATTCAAGATCCTATTCCCATCATATTGGATGACTTGTATTCGGAAGTGTGTTGTCTGACCTCGGCTTCAATTGTTGACCTAACAGGTTGGAACATGTATCGCACATAGATTCATGTTTTGTCCTCCCTTCTCTTCATGGTACCATATATATCTTTTGAGGTAATTGTGTGACCAATATTTACAATGGCACCTATTCTCCATCAAATATGATGTTTCATGTTCGGTGAAGAGTCCCCTAGTGATCCCTATGCATGACGGTCTGCCTCACTATGTATCGAGATCAAATTCTTTCAATTCTACATGACAAGATCTGTTGAGTGTGCTTCAGGTAGTATTTAGTGGTTTTTGTTTGGTTGTGACTTGGTGATTACATGATTTAGGGGAAACATGAAATAACAACACTAAATTTGTTACCAACACTCCTTGTGTTGCCGAAACTCCATGTTTTACTAAAACTCTATCTATTAATAACACTCCGTGTGTTTCCAAAACTCCATGACATAGTGAGATTGTATTTCTAAAGGAAACTACATAACATGTAGATGCCCTGGTGTTCTCTTCGGTACTAATGGTACCCATGTTCTATGTTATTCTATAAAATATCTTGAGGTGTATGATATCTCATAATGAGCATTCAAAATATGAAACTGTGTAGCTGGAATTGGATAAGGCCTTGAGTTTTTGAATCCTTTACTAGTATAAATGGATATGTACCACAGAAATATACTTATGTTGAGATGACTATATATTCTCAGTAGTGTTTTCCATTTTTGGTATTTTTGTGGTATCTTCTTCATTATTTTTTAATTTTGGTCTTTACATTCTGTTTTGGGGTGTCCAAATGAGTATTTGTTTACTCACCCTTGCACAGGATTTTCCCACATGTGTCTTGTCCGGTGCTGAACATTGATGGTTTTATGGAGTTTGAGGTGGACCTGGAATGGGTACTTCATAGAGAGATATCATAAATTTGTGGTGTTCTTCAGTGGATTTAGATAGCTATTCATTTACCAACCTTTCAGGTATGGTTATCTGCAGATGAGCTTTAGAACTATGTTCTACAGACTCTTTCTTTTTGGAGGGCATGTATTCTGTCATAATTTTACTTTACTGCAATTTAATTTCTTATCGTACTCTATTGATTGATATATAATGATATTCATGCATTTTTATATTTATTGTTTTTACTTTTTAGTATTTTGGGGTTGGAGATGTGTGTGTGTTTACATGTACTTAAGAAAATACCTCCCATTTGTGGGATATGTCTACTCTGTGCTAATCACCAGCCCGTGGCCTATTAAGGGCGGGAAGGGGTAGTCATAACACAAGACCCTCTAGGATAGGTTGTCACAATTATATCACCAATATTCTAGAGTACCTTTAAGGTTTAATGATTTATATAAGTATGACTAACTCCTATATAAACAATACAAAAGACATTAAATGAGTAGTTCTAATACTTTACCATTATTTTATTTTTCACAGTAATACATAATTATCGTCCATATAAAATCAATTCAAGGAATTACTCATTAAACATAATTATTTAAAACAAGTAGAAGAAGAAACATAAGATTTGTGAGATCTAATTCTTAGTACGGGTAGAAATAAAATTAGAAATTCAATTTTATCAATGAACATTAGAGTGAACAAGGTTACAAACATTAAATCATATTTCATGAGTGAATAATTAATTATCTCATAACCATCAATTCCTATATAGTAAAATATTAAAACATTGAAAATTAAAGAGTAATCAGAATCAATAATCACGAGCCATGCCATATAAATCTCGATCATGAGAAATATTATATACCCATAGAAAGAATATATAAAACATGTCCATACTAGTGTAAGACAGCCTATTTTCACTCTTACAATCACTCTTATAAATGGAATAACAATACAATCAACTTTAATACCAAATTTATTGGAGGTATATCAAAGACCCACCCATTGTTTTTTATCATATAACCACACATCATTGGTTTATCACAGACTACCCATAATTGGTTTACCAGGGAAAATATCATAATTTGTTTATAACATAACCACTCACTAAATTACCATGTACCATTACAAAATTATAACACATAAATTCACTCATTTCAACATTAATTCTTTGCAAAAAACAGTAAGCCTTTGATAATATGATGAAACCATGGAAATGAAATGGGTTATATAATATTATATTTGAATCATTATTAACCCATGTAAATGAAAAGGATTCCTAATAATCCCTTTGAAAGATTATTAACCAAGGGGCAAGAAATGTGTTCTATAATAGTATCTTTAAAAAAGGATTAACCCATGGGAATGTAATAGGTTCCATTATAATCCATTTGAAAATTGATTAACATGTGAAATACAAATGAGTTTCATAACAAGCTCATAGATACATGGTTATCTTATAGAAATGAAACAAGTTCCTTAATAATTTATTTGAAACACGGTTATCCCATGGAAAAGAAATACGTTCAATCACAGTCTCGTTGAAACAAACATAATCTATCCATAAAAATTGAGGATAGTATAATAAAAAATATCCCCAAAGGAGGATAAGTAATAACTTATTGTTGAAATTGATAATTGGAAATTGTATTAAAATACCATTAAGAATATTTTTAAAAAAACACATTTTTTTATTTTGAAAATCACTTTTTGAATCATAAAAATAAATGAAAATGATATTATTTAAAAAAATCAATATATTTAATGGATGTTTTACTTATAATTTAAATGATTTAGTGAAGAAAATATCCTTTCAAATTTGAAACAAATTAAAAAATATTTTAAACAGTATATATAAAAATGATTTTAAAAGGAAAGAGTTTTTGACATAATAGATGATTGTTAATAAAAATCATTTGTTTGTTCTCATGAGTATACAAATTGAGGAAAATAAGAAAAAATTTGTAATCTCATTCTATTACACGAGGATACTATAATTCATGATAATTATTTATAGATAAAATTGATTAATATTTAAATATATATAAAATAATAAGAATTAAATAATAATAATATTTATACATATATAATTATCTTAAAATAATTGTGGGATAAATTTTATGAAAAATGAACCAACATTATGATCATTGATATGGATGTTTATACATACAAATATGTTACAATTCCATTTTTCCTTGATCATTATTGAATGACATAAACTAAAATTTATTTTTTTAGAAATATACTTATATCATAAGTAGAATAATATTTAATTTTATATACTTTTATATATTATTCATTTGACGTGGTGATGAAAAAGAGGAATCAAAATGTATCAAGGAGTTGGTTGTCCCCGATCCACGAGCGACGATATGAATTTTCTAATTAATGAAAATTTTAGAGTAAATGTGATATATAATATATAATGAAACATATTTATTTCATGAATATAATATAGATTTAATTTATATCAAATATTTTTATTAATACCATCTTTAGTACATTCTATGTAAATAGTGATTTTATCACATCACTTGGAGGTCGCGGTAGTCTACATGTCCCCAAATGATTTTATCGTATTCCCAAAAAATGGAAATCATGAATGTATGAGTTATATATTAAATAAATATGGATAAATAAATTAAAAAAATCATATATATTATATAAAAATAGTTTTCCATCATTATTTGTAGCATTGTGATGTTGTAATATTAGAATGAATGACATCGGTTCGCAAGGCATAAGTATGTTGTACAAAAAAACGAGGATTGTGTATCATTTTTTATAGAAGTGTGTGATGTTTTAATTTTAAAATATACCATAAAAAATAGTGAATTTAATAAAATAATGTTATTATATAATTTGATTGAAAAATAATTTAAGGAATTCTAAAGGAAATAAAAAAAATTGTTGTTGATGAATTTTAACCCTTCCATGTGTAACTCTTTATCGTTTGCACCAATGTTATCCCTTAGATTAACTTATACCCATAGTGGGGATTCGTATTTGATAGTAGGGATTCAAGGAGATGATTTTGCAATGGTTTCCACTATCCAATGGAGCTTGATAGTTGTGACAACAGGGGGAGATCCAATGCCCTTTTATATTGGAGGTGTGGCATTCATGAAAATGAAAAAAGGTAAAGCCTCTTGGGAGGTCTTTCGTACATCTTGTTCATAAAATAGTGAAAAATATATAAAAGAAGGTATATTGGTTAAATTTATCAATAAAATGGGTTTTTGAAAAATTTATTTTTAAATAAAACCCATAAGATTAATGATTAACCACTAAGTCAACTCATTCATACATTAATCACTATATTTAATTTTAATTTCTTTTATCTAATATTAAAAAAACTATATATAAATTAATTTATATTAATTTTGTTTAATATTAAAAATTTGAAATCTATTTCGAAAAAATCAATTCATAGAAGTATCATTATTTATTTAATAATTAATTTTGTACAGAGAATGATAATGTCAGTACTTAAAGTTAAATGGTTTAGCTATTTACAATATTATTATATACAATATTAATATTAATATGATTTATACAAACTTATATAGATTAATTGATTTATAATTTATTTAATTATAGTTTAAAACCAATTTTTATTATAATTTAACATTATAAAAAAATATTAAATGTTTGTTTTAAATTAATATTTTATTATTCACTATTCATAAAATTATGAAATTTGTCAAAAAAAAATAAAAAATTCAACATAATTGTATTTTTATATTCATATTTCAATGAATATTTATAATTTTTTCAAATAAAATTTATAAAATTTTGAAAATTTACGTCTAAAACAACTCATCTATTATATAGTGATGAAACTTATTTTAAAAAAATTTATTCATTTTACTGCTTAAAATTGGATTCAATCTAAATTTATGTGTATAAAAAATACTGGATAATTAAAAATAATTATTGAATATATGACATATAAATTTAATTTAAATTGTTAAATAATATTTATAAATAAAATTTATTATGTTAAAATTAAGTTTTAGGAATAAAATTATTTTAAGATAAAATTTATATTGAATTGGATTTTTTATTAATTTAAAATTAATTAATATCCAAATAATTCATTATATATATGTATACATTTCAAAACCATATATCTATTATTCATTTTATTCAATTCCATGATTCCATTTCAATGACATATAGAATAATATCATATTAAATATTAATAGTATATTTTTGTTCCATAAAAATCAATGTTGTATGCAACAAACCTTATTGAAGATACACAATGTTTATTTAAATGACCAAAAAACATGGTGATTTGTATAACTCATGATAAACTATTAATTTCCTGTAAAACAATATACAATTGTATTTAAATTTATTTTCATTAGGAAATTTCATTAAATATGAGGATGTTACAACATATGAGGTATAGCCATATTCACCTTTAGTATCCAGATACAGATGTATTTATATGAAACCAATTTATCTATCCATTAAAAAAATTCAAGGATATTTTCCTATACATTTATGAATCCTTATACTTATCCTTCAACTTTTCCTTGGGGATCAAACTATGGTTTTTTCAATATTCTTTCCAAATAGTAACTAAACCTATATTCTAATACCAACTATAGAGACATAGGATTAACATATAAAGAAATTACATCATTTTGTGTAATATTTATAACAATACCAAAAAAGTCCAAATTTATGTCTTAATTTAGTGACCTTGGAAACATGGATAGATAAAAACTATTCCATAAGTGAAAACACCATCTCCCAATATGTTCAACACAACTAGTACGCTTTTCGGTCACATTATATATAATACATATCTTCATATCCTTGGGAAAGGAAACATAAAAATGGGTTATAAAAAATGAACAGTACTAGTAAAAAATGGATATAGATAAGAATAACATGATAATAATTATCTGAGAACATGAACATAAAATTTAAAAAAAATACCCTTCATAACAAAGATCATAACCATGAGTCATTGTTTAATGATTGGATGTTCATAATACTATAATCATATGGGAATCTAATTTCATTAGCCATGATAAGATAACATTGCAATAAGATTTGAATTCATTATATACATGGAAGTATATAAAATAATTTTTATATTGGTCAAGGCTCACTCCCAAGGAAATAATAGGGGAAAAATTACTTTGCAATACCGATTTCACTCCTCATTCTAGCCATATATTACTATACATAGTTCACTCCATGGTACAACCCTGGAATAATGTATGAGGTTCACTCCCCATTACATCCATGTATATATCACGATAAATGTAAATTTTTACCAAATTAACTGGTGAATTATCTAGTAACATCGATCATATAATCTATAATATGTGAAGCTGATGGTATATCAGTGCACCTATCAACCATAATGTCTATATAGAAAACAGATAATAATTCACATAGAGAATTCATTTTATCATGACTCATGGAAAAAATATTTATTATATTCATAACATGATTAAAATATGATATTAAACAAGTTTCTTTAAATTATATTTGATTCACGAATAACCCATGGAATAGAAATGTGGTCCATAATAATTTATTGGAAATATAGTTAACCCGTGGAAAATACATGAGTTACATTAAAATATATTTAAAATAATATTAATCCATAAAGATAAAAAATGAGTGTCGTATCATTAAAAAATAACCCCGCTTGACCATACATAACAAAATTGGTTGTTGACATTTAGGAATGGAAGTACCATTAAAATATCATTTAAATGATTTTTTAGTAAAAAAAACTATTTATTTTGAAAATCACTTTTTAAAACATAATAAAATTTAATTTACATTTAATTTAAATTACTCTTCAAATGTTATAATGTAATATATATAAAATTTTTAATAGAAATTTCCATTCATCTTTTGAGAACACAATTTTTATAAAAACTAAAAATGTTTAGAAAAAAATTTATTAGATAAAAATAGATTTTACAATTGAAAATATAATTATTCATAAATATATAATTTTTAAATATTGTGTACATAATGTGAATAAAAATGAGATAAAAATATATTTTCATTTAATAATAATTAGATAATTAAATTAATTATAATTAATTAGAGTTTTATAATAATATTTCAACATTGGATTCATAATCACAAACAATCTAGATAATCAATGATATTGTAATAACAAACTCATAGCAAATTAGTAACATTAAAACATAAGACCTATGAAAGGTATACATGAAATGAAAATTAAAATATCATTATAATAAATGAATTAATTAAATCAAATGTGAAATAATATATATATAAACCTCATAAAAGATGAGTGGTTTGTAACACGGCATATATCTCAAAGAGGAAAAATTGTGAAAACAAATCTAATACTACTTTGGTAACATTGAAACCATAAAACCCATGAATGGGAAATCCTAAAATAGATATGAAAATACAAATAATTTTATGTATAATAATCATAAAACACATTCATGGGAAGTATATACAACACACAAAATAATAATTGGTGAATATGGATTTCATGTCTTAGAAATAATAGTGAGACAAGAAAAACCCTAACCTTAAGTCTATACATCCATTAGACTCATTAAATTTCCATGTAAAATAAATATAAGTTTATTATAAATGTAATATAAAAACATATTAATTTATATCATACCATATATGATTTTCTTATGACCTTTTATTTTTTATTTATTAACAATTCTATTATAAGGTTACATTTCTGATAATACCCTCTTTGTGTTTTGTATATGTTTTGATTTTGATATCTTTTTTGTCATCTTTATTTAATCATGATTTCATAATCACCATGATGATAACCATGATATAAAAATAAAATAATTATGTATATATGTTTTTATAATAATCATTAAATGATATAAATAGAAATTAAATACACCATTCATGGAGACTATTTAACAATCGTAAACAAGAATGATGTTTCTATTTTCTTATCAGATTGATTGAAAGAATTGTTTATCAAATAATATATTTTCAGAATTATTTTTTTGTAACATATTTTTTTTTTCTTAATATGAACATCCTTATAGTTCTAGAAATTATATCTATATCTATCGATTTATATCAAAAGATTATAAAATCCATGTCTATATCCAACCTAAATCCACATGCCAATAGATTCTTGTGATAGTACCCCCTCTCCCCACGATTCCTCCTCCTCATTCCCCTCTTCCTCCCCCATGATTCATCCTACTCCCTCTATATTCCACCCCTACTCCCTATGGATTCGTCCTCCCCCTTATACCCTCCTCATGATTCCCCCTCATCCATCTCCAACATAGTTATCCAACCTCCCATCTGATTTGTATCCGATGTGCCCCCCCAATCCCTACCAATGCAACTTTGATGCACCCACTCTCATCGAGACCCTCATCCGCTGAACCTCCTCACTGCAACTCGATCCGTCTCGGATGTGGCCACACCACCTTCCACAATCCACTATTGATACAACTACCTTACCTCGCATAGATATCTATCATCCCACATATCCACCCCACCTCTTTGATTTCTCATCCAAACCAAGTCCTACTATAGCGGTCCACTTACTCATGTTATTTCTCAATAGCCTCAATCTCTAATAATAGAAAAATACTACATTCCTCTATTTCTAATGTAAAATCCCAACCTCATACAAATATATTGAAATTAATCTATGTAACATTCTATAGTTCTTATAATTATGTGTTTTTATTATATTATAACTAAAAAACATCTTGTTTTTTATTTGGTCCCTCAATATTCCACTGAAAATTAAAGTCTCTTTATGAATTTATATATACCCAATTTCAAATCCCTAACAAACTAATTTTTATTCTGTTTTAATATGTGTTTAGCTTGATATTCAAAAATATTTCTTTAATAAACATACAATTTTATATTTCTCTTCCTAAAATAGTAACATATTTGGATCCTTCTATATTATTGTTAAATAATTTGAATTTTATAATGTTTATACAATTTTATACCATTTCATATGTCTTAATTGGTTATATTTCATATTTTATAATAGTTTTTTCTAAATTTATAATTATTTCAATATTTTTTTAATTGTCTGAATAGATTAATCAAATTTTTTAATGTTATATAGTGGAGACTTTTAGGGTTGAAATTATTATATTTTTGACTATTTCCATCGATTATATATTTTTTATGGACTTTTTATAGGAAATTATATTCTCTTATTGAATAAAGTAACGATATATTAATGTATAGTAGTTGTTGAAGAATGTGTTTATGTGTAGATTCATTTTATTTTTGGGTTTGATTAATTTTACATTCACCCTCACCTTGAATATTAGTAAATTTATTTCTATTTGATTTTATTTGATAATAATTGGAAAAAGACTTATCTGATATTATTTTATTACTAGGGGAATTTATTTAATATGAATATTTATAATTATTATCCATTGATTTTTATATTTATTTAAATTTACATGACTGACTACAAGCTATTTCATTCTTTACAGGGACATTTTAATGAAAATATTTGAAAACTATCTATAACAAATGTGACATGTGATAAGTGCTATTGTAGAGATGTATCACATTGTAAAAAATCATTTTTCCACTTAATTCAATAATACATGTTTCAAAACCACTATTTTATGTTATATGAATATTCATATAGGCATGTTAATGATGAAGTAATATGAGCAATGAAAGAAGGTATATATTTTCTAGAAAAAAAATCAATTTTTATGTTATATATATATATATATTAATGAAGGTACATTCTTAATCAATTATGATTATTGATATGAGAAGGTATATATTTAAGTGGTTAATTCTATAATTTTCTCAATATATGTACTTTCATAAATATTATTTTTTTGGAATTTCTGTTCTTGATAATGTACTATTTTTCACGAAGGTTTCCATTATTGATAAATAGTACTTTTTTTAATCCACTATATTATGTTATTAATATATTGAAGAACATATATTCTTGATAATGTACTATATAAAATGTATGAAGGTATATATTTTCTTGAAAAAAAAAACTATTTTATGTCATTTATATATATTCAGTAATAATTTTTCTTCATAGGAAAATATAATCGATTTGAGAAGGTATATAGACCATCATGATTATATGTTATTGTATCAATATATTCCCTTGAAAAAATAATTATTTTCAACAATAAATGGTTTTATGTTCTTGTTAATTATCTACTTTATATGTGAAGTATAATCCATAACCCATCCACTATTTTTTTTGTCAAACAAATCATTAAATTTATTATTTATTTTATTTTGGAACAATCACCTTTTAAATTTATATATATATCATTAAATGTGTTATGTTCTCGAAATATTATTCACTATTTAGGAAAACATTTTATTAACTATTATTTTCTAAAAAACAATCCATAAACTCCATCACCATTGTTTTCCATAGAAAAAACATTGGGCATCAGATTATAAATACTCGACCACTTTCATGATATATAATACCATCATTCTTCTTGAAATTGTCTCACAGGAAAAACTAAATATTTGTTTTCTTCATTTTATGATTTTTGTGATTAATATTCCACGTCAACTTAGTTTATAATTCTTAGGTGGGTTTTTGTGTATTTGGTATTATCTAAAATATGTTTCATGTGGCCCTAATAATTTACATGAGGTGATTAAACACACATGAATGCAATTTTTATTATAATTTCAATGAAAAGTATCATATTTAAACATATTCGATTGATTTTTACCAACCACATGAATTTATATCCTATAATATTAACATATTAGTGTTCCCAAAACTATCATAACTTGTTAAGACATGATATTTTGGAACAAAACCATTATATCTCAATAAAATTTACAATATGTTTCATGTGGCCATGATCATTTTGTATACCTTCCAAACATTTCATTACTACCACAACATCATATTTTCTACCATTTTATGTTTTTTTATCATCGGTTATTTTATAAATAAAAAATTAAACTACTTAAAAACCCATGTAGTTTCAAAATTTCTTGATATTATGAAGAATAATATTTTACTTTAATATTTAATAAATTACTCCCAACATGTAAGAAATATTCATGGTCAATCCTGTAAGATCAGAACTATTTAATATTATTACTGAACAAAAACAATGATGCCACAATATTAGCCTAATTTTTTTTTACATTCAACGTCATTTAAAGTTAACATTTTATATTATCCTAGAACATTGATTTTTAAAGGATTCCATGAAAAGAAGTTCCTACATTGGTAAGTTATATTGTTTACCTTGGGATTGAATTTATAAGCCATATTATGTAATATCTTGGGAATTATACTATTTACATTCTTATAATATATCTTCAAAGTTTTGGTTTTTTAATTTAATAACTAATTTATATTCTAGAATTTAAAATAAATACTTAGTTTTTGGTATGGATAAATATATTAAATATTTTTTAAATTACTAATTTATCATTTCAATCCTGCCAGTGAATAAATAAAAATTTTTTCTGTCTTTTCTTGGTAATAATAATTAATCCCTTTAATATAAGAGCAAGAATGTTAGAGATACAATCATCATTTTTTTGATATATTGAGGATGGTCCCAATGAATTTGATTAATATTTTAGTTGTTTTAGATAGGGTATTTACTTAGTAAAATAATAATAGTATGCACATTTGGCATATGGGAAGGGAAACTAAATCAATAGTTCTATAGGGTTTTGTGTTCACTCAATCCTGAAAAAGAAACCCAACTAAAGGGGGTGTAGTTAATGTAATGCTATTGAGGGAGTAAAATTATTTTTTGAATCATATGAGTATGGAGTTTACTTTTAATATAGTACTACTAGGTTCTTATGGATCATATAGTGACAAATTATTTATCTAGGTAAATTAATTTTTTTCATGGTGGGAAATTTGTGTATAAAGTTTTGAAATTATAATAAAATATTATAAAATTATCAATTTTATATATTAAAAAACTCTCATGAATAATATATTTCATCTAAATGTGGTACATTATTCTATGATACTTCACTATAAAGGTATTCTTTGAGTTTGACAAGGTATACACATAGTAATGTTACTATTTACAAGGATCATGATTTTTATGAGATCTTCATACTTTGTAATAAGTATGGGGACTTACACCTACTTTCATATTAATGAAATAGACCTTATATTGGTCATGAATACTTTTGGAATTCATATACAATATTATTATTTTCACATGATGTTACTCCTGCCCTTGAGTGAGATTGATTCAAGGTGATGGGGGTGTTGGTGGGGTTATATTTATGAGACAATGCATGTATAGTGGAATTATATATCATAGAGTATTATTTTTATCTTTTATGTAATCAAAATAATTAATATTAGGTGGTAATATCATAATTTTATTCTTTTAGAAGAGTAGTATTGATAAGAGTTCTTGAATTTAAAAATAGGAAAAATATATTCCATTATTGTGGTGGAAGATAGATTATAAGAGAACCATAATTTCCTATCCAAACACAAACAACATATGGAAATGTGAATTTATTTATTTATATATCACCAAATATTTACATGGAATTTTTATTTTTTTACTATTTATAAAGTCATATAATTCTAGATATGTAATATTATGTTAATTAAATGAATCAATTTTGGATTTATTTTTATATTTCATTTGTTCATGGTAAAATAAACCCATTAGTAATGTTTTTAAGAATAAATGGAAAAAATAATGTGTAATTATTTAGAACAGGATGTGTGTTTTTTAAGATGCATGGATATGATGTATGGATATATTACCAGGTTCCAAATCAAGCAGAGCAACCTATGTGGAATATTATCAAATGCATGAATAACTATTCTACAAGTGGTCGGTTGTGAAAATGTGACAACACAAGAACTATATTATTTCTACATGCCTTTAAATTTTAGTAACAAGTTAATAAAATGTATTAATTCAATGTCTTAAATGGTAGTTCATTTATAAATGTTGAACACAAAAATAATCATTTGTATATCATATATGTTTCATAATTCTATATATTCTATATAATTTTATTTTCCTACAAAATAATTTCATTCCTACAATTTTTGAACAATTCATAGATAAGAGAATGTCAAATAAAAGATTTGTCTCTTATCATAACAAGGTATCTTAACATATTAATGTATTATACATCAGTTTGAAAAAAAATACTCTACAAGGGTTTGAACATGATTTATTTTAAATATTATGAGAAATAATTACTTTAATCTAAATTTTGATTTGTTACTAGATATTGATGATGATGATTCATTATAAGTTAACCATTAGAGTAATTTTTTACCATGTAAACCATGTTCTTAATTTTTTTTATGTTAGATGAATGAAATTATATAATTATCAAAACCCTTAATCATTGATGATCTATTATTAAAAAATATTATTCATTGTGTTTTAAAAAATAAATTTTATTAATTAACCATGTATCCCATTAATAAAAACATTTATTAATATATTTACATTTACTTATTTGTTATACTGATGTTTATGTATATCTTTTTAAACTCAATGGAACACTTAATAATTATTAATATTTATTACTTGAGAGATTATGGACTCTTTTTTTCTCCGGAATCTGATTTAAAGGATTCATTAAGAGCCTCAGGAATTGAATAAAAATTATTTTTATTTCTCATGTACCAAAATAAAAAAATCACTCATCCTCAATTATTTTAATCTCAAAAGAAAAAATTGTGATTATAAATACCAACATAAAATAAAACAATTTCAATTCATGTTATAGATATGGAATTCATATAATGTTTCTAGCATCATCCATCAATGAAGAAAATGATATAAATTATGCTGACAAGAATTAATCAAACTACAAAAGTGAAAAAATAAAACAATACAGTAGCAATAAAGTCCCTTTATTTAATAAATATTTATAAACCATTAGTTATGATGAAACATTGGATTGTAGTGATGAAAATAGTGTACATCGTTGTCAGTTCATCTTAAAATGCATGGTTTTGTAAGACCTCTACAATAATATTTTCATTCCACAAAAAAGGAACAATGTTCTAAGTATTAAAATAATATTCCCGATTCAACATTATAAATATATAATGTTTCTTCACTGTATATATTATTATGAACCCCTTAAATTAAATAAATATAGTTATTTTTACTTTACATATAATTGTGTTGAGATTAGATATCTCAAAAACAGCTATTATGAAAAATCATGTTATACTGCTTCCCATAAAAATTCACTTGTAAAATACAAGTCTTAATTAAAAATTATTTATATGAAATATGAGTATGAATACTAGTTCATGTAAAAAAACACGTTATATTATATTTTTATAAACTTTTTAGGTTTTGGTTAATTAATTTTTATCTCATTTATTTGTGTTCGGTTTATAAGAATTATTTTAATACATGAAATAATATATATTCATATGCCAATGCATATGTCAATGATAAACATTGTGGTATGAGAGGAGGTGAGAATGATGCTGGTGTTTCTATAAGAGATGATGATGGTTGTTATGGTTCTGGTGATACTGATATTGAGGTTTATTTTAAATGTATATTTTATTCACGGATTGTACATTCAATTTTATAATTTGTTTTTTATATTTTGATGGTATTAATATTTATATTTTATAATTATTTTTTTCTTGGAGATATTTTGATTTTTTGTGAAATAAAATTGTATTATATTTTAGTTATATTCATGATTTATTCTTTTTTACTCTGCTAAGTTATAGTGTTTGAGTACTTTTTGTGTCATTCATGTAGGGTAGGTATTTAAGGGAATTAGTTTTGTTTATAAACTATATTCTTGTAAGGTATTTATGTACTTGAATTCGTGTGATAAATATTATATTATTTTTTTGTTCTGTAAATATTGTATTCCTGTTTTTTATTTTTATTTTTAATATGCTAACATGTTTCAGTCCTATATTCTAGTATGAGTGCTACAGGATGCTAGGACTGTAGTTTTATTACATCATTCTGAGGAGGGTGAATGAAAAAATAAAACCTATTCATTAACATAAAATTAGATGTTGTAGGTGGAATTAAAATTTTCCCAGTTCACTTCAACATCTACCACTACATTTTGGATTACCTTCCATTCCTTTCTCATACGTTTCTTGTTTTTATTTTTCATAATCTAAAATTATTTAATATGATGTTTATTTATATTATTTTGTAGGAAAAAAATTGAAAACATAAGGTTGAGTGATATTTAAAAATATAAGGATGAACTGACCATATATTAAGGGAAAAATATACATGAATTGTTTGGGATTACTTCATTTTTTTTAAATATTTTGAACATTGATTTCATATATCCACTCATTTGAATAACTATATATAATTTATTTCAGGGTGTGATTCATGTTTAGTTCTTTGTTCTTAAACCATTAAATAAATTGAATGTTGATTTGGATAAATCTTTTTGTGTGATTATTGTTTTATTAATTCATATTGAGTGTTATGTTTATGAGCATAATGGTGTTGTTGTGACATATATATTACATGTTTTTTTAATGAAAATAATGTATGATATTATGAGGGAAATGATGGTCTTAGTAATACTAATATTGATGATCCTTTATGATGTAAATTTTATTTTTTGATCTATATATTAAATTATATAATGTTTTGTTTTATTCTGATGATATTGATATTTAAATTTAATAGTTTTTATCTTGAAGATAATTTTAATTTCAATGAGATATATTTATTTTTCATGAGTGTTGTTTGTGAATGGGAATAATTTTTTTCTTCTTGATATTTTTTTTGTTTCCCTGTTGTATGAGTGCATTGATCAATATCTATATATGATGAAGGGAATATTACTCTTAATTTTTGGGTTCTTATTTTGTTGTTTAAGTAATGAAATCCTTTTTTGGGGTCTTATAATTTTATAATAGGGAGGAATAATTATTTATGGTATTTTATTACCTTCTTCATCATTGGTTCACTTAATATTTTCTTGACTCAATAATGGTAGTGGTTAAAATTTGAGCGATGACTTTCAATAGTTCTTGTGGTGGGGGTGGTCACGTGTACTAGATTCTAATTATTAGACTAAATGATACTATATAGTAATAAATTTTTATAGAATACATAAGATAATTGATTCAATTTATATCATTTTTTGATATTCAATAGTTTCTTTTTTTTTATTTTTAAGGTATTTTATTTTAATTTTTTCCTTCAAAAATGTTTCATTAACTATATGAAAACCAAATATAAACACCCTTAGATATTTTTATATGCATCATATATTGGTTAGAACATATTTTGTGGGAATTATAGCATGTGATAGGATTATTTTACTAGTATGGTTAGTATGGAAATTTATCTAAAATCTTCTGAAATTCTATTTTAATAACACAAAACAGAGAATGTGATCAATGATTTCTTTTGAAAGTATTGTCATGTAAGATCTTCAATGTGAATTTGTATTCTATCATTGATCTGGACTACACTTATTTCCATGAGGATCTATGTTACTTGTGATAATGATATTGATGTTCATTTTAGATTTAAATATTATTATTGGTTTATACATTTAAATTTATCATATAGTTTTGCTTCATTTTGATGGTATTGACATGAAAATTATATATATTTTTTATCATGGTTTATCAGTATCGGGTGGTTTCAATTATGGTATCAAAATTTTTCTAAAATGAACAGTCACCAATTATCATGTTCCACAATTAGTTGAAAAAATAAAATCCCACATAACTAATATGAAGTGTTAAAGTAGTAACAGAAGGAAAAAACAAATTTTCATTGTCCATAATCAAGATAATAAAAAGTACATCAAAAAATATTTATTTCATCAGAAACACTAATAAAATTGATTCATTAATTCCATTTAGAATGGAACTTTATGGTAATATATAAAACATATAACGGTAGAATTTATGTATAAAACTCCCAATCACATTGAATAACTTTGGTCCAACATAAACCATGACTAATAATCATATTTACCATATTCATATGAAACCTAATATTCTATTCTACAAAACATATTTGGCGATTAAATATTACATACCATGCTTAGAGAATAACTCTATACTTTACATGGATTAGATATAAATGTAATAACATATGAATTATAGTAATTTTTATATCTTGATATGTTATCCATTAATCCATGATAATTATTCCAAAATATGATGATACAATAGATATATTACCAACCACCTAATAAGATACCAATCCATATTTTGTACATCACATATACTCATTATATGCCACACATAGTTATACCATTGAATTATGTTCACCTCATAGGTAGCCTATCAGTTAGAGACATATCCTATAAGGATCATATCATACAACACTAAAAAACTACCCTAATATATATGTAATCCCATATTGTTAAAAAACCATTTTATCCTCTATATACACCCTATACTATGTTATTATGATTCCAATATTTTCTAACATTTATTATAATTCATCTATATATGTTATAACTCATTATGAACCCATATTCTATCGGAATAATTATGAAAACATATCCCTAAACATATACATAGACAAATAACCACTACAGAGAATTAAAAATGTGAAAAAAGGTTACACAACCAATTTCCCCAGGATTAACACCCATAATAGGATCCTTCAACATTAAACATAGGTGAATAACATATTTGGAGTTGTATCATAAGTCATATTTTATTATAATTTGTATTCAATTACATCCAATAACTTATATGGTATTGATTTATTATTGGTGATGTTTGTTATAGAGGAGAGGCCTAAGAGGTGTCCCAGGTTTAACATTCTATACTCTTCCACATTCTTATTTATATTTAAATTTTTTTAAAATAATTATGTAAATACATTTAGGAATAATTATTTAATGAATAAAATACAAGATATATATCAAAATGAATAAAAATGAATTGGAAGACGAGGTTTGGGTGACTAGAAAAAGATAATAAGTAATAAAGAAAAAATTATGAATCCATAAAATAACACATAACCTAGATCCACTGGTATAATAGTTACATTAGACTCCTTTATCTTATTCTCTTTGATCTTTGAGATAATATTTTACTTCAACATGAGCAGATATGATTCAAGTAACACATCCTTACCTAATACAATGAAGTATCTGAATAGAGTCAAATCAATAATGTGAGAATTATTGGGGGTATCTTTTTCCTTCACGTCCTCATGTATTATAACCAAATATTATAAACATTGATGGTGGGGAGTATAACATGGTATAAAGAATATAGATGTTGAATATTTCATCCATTACAAAGTATCCATGACGATACTAATCAAACATGATATGGTGGTCATGCATGCCTCCCACATTTCCACACCCACTTGTATGCTTCTAGTGCTTAAGAATGTGTCCATGTTTGGAACTCACATTCCCTATATTCTCCCCATTTTTCTTGAATCATACCATCATGTTTCTTCTCATTAATCAACTCTAAAACATTTTTATTGGAAAATTTTATGTTGTTTATGAGTTTATATATATGGCTGGAGTTTCAGGGATTGTTTATTTTTAGTGAAAATTGATTTTAAAATGTGAAATTGCTTCTTATAAGTTTCTCATGAGTGTCGAACTAGATTGAAATTTATGTTTTTGTTGTTAAAATGAGGTGTATGATATATTTTCTACTATTGATTATCCTATCGGTTTATTGGTTAAATTAATTTTGTTTTTGGGGATTTTAGTATTATTTTATTCTTCTTTCAATAATTTAGTGATTTTAGAAAAACAAAATGAAATTTATTGGATTATTATTATGTAGTAGGAGGACTAAACCATACATTTTAGACTTATAAAAAAAATATTACATTGAAAAAATATCTTGATTTAGTTTGTATGACCCTTATGTTTTTACTAATAGATGATTATAGAGGAAGGAAGGTTCTAGATGATTTGTGTCATGTTCTTGATATAGAGTAAATGTTCATCGAGAAGGTATTTTCTGAATATATGTTTTGAGAGATTTTTTGTAGATGATAAATGTTTTGAAGGTAATCTATATGTACTACATAGTTGAATATCCTGAAATATGAAATGTTGAGTCTAAAATATGAAATTGGAACTTTGATTTATCTAAAAACCTTAGGAAATCCCCCCGATAATTCTTATAAAACCACTCCACAATTATAACTATAGAGTCTCTAAATATTCTTTATAACATATAGATATTAAAAGTATTTGATAATTTTGGTGATCCCAACATATCTATTATATCATAGGAGTCTGATATTTTTTATTTCTTGATGTAGTGCCTAAGAAGTTGATGAAATGGAATCTCTTCCTTTTGGTGGCGGTGTTTATTGAGATTATTCTAAGATATTTTCCTATGATTAGGGGAGTATATGATATAATTTATTTGTGGATTCAATTTAAGATAAAATATGGTGAGTTATTTATTTTGGTTAAGAACATGAGTTTTTTGTGCTCCATAGTAGCCTTTTTGTTTCTTGCATATGGAGTATAACTCCATGGTTTAAACTATTCTAGTGTAATTTTTTTACATCATAAGTATAATATAACCATTTTAATAAACCAAGGATATAATTGGGTGTTGTAAAGGTTATATCCATAGTTTTAAACCATGGATTTAAGTATATGTGGTAGAATCTATATCCACGATAGAAAACCATGTATATAGGTCTACTTCTATTGTGGAAACCGTGGATATAGGTTCATTTGTATTACCACGCCTATAGGATCAACGGTCCAACAAACTATCTCTATTATATATATCTATTATTTAGTAACCTATATAAATGTATATAATCAATTTATATGGCTCTAATTTTTATAAGTGTTAATATATTCTAATTAAAGTGTGAATGAATCACATCGTTTCAGGAGGCAGTAGTCCACTATACAGATGAACTACTTTATCATATTCCCACAAAATTTAAAGAATGAATATATGTGTGGTATAAAAATTAAAAAATAATAATAACATCATAAACATCATAAAAATAATATATATATATATATATATATATATGTAAACTAAATTTCCATCTGTATTACCATATTTGATAAGTGTTGATTGAAAAATGGATGAAGAATAGTTCATGAGGTGGATGTCTTCTGTACACATGAATTATAATTTTTGTAACCCATTTTTTGTACTTAGTGTGGTATTATTTTTTACCATAAACATAATAACATTTAAATTTATTTAATATTGTGTGATTTTTATATTATAAACATATAAAAATAATTTAATGGGTTTGATGAAGAAATAAGGATAAAACATTTGATAATGAACATTACATATTATTTAGGTGTACCATTTTGGTTTTCACAAAATACATTCATGGGATGGAATTATTACTAATGTAAGGATTATTATATGTGAGGATGGAAGTGGATAAGTGATTTAGGTAGGTATTTTATAAATTAATTTGTTTTAAATGTGTATAGAGAAGGTAATAGGGGGTGGCCTTTTATAAGGGAGGTGGGTGGAAAAATTATTAACATATGAAAGAGAGAACTTCAACTAAGTTTTTACAGGTAAATTGGGTTAAATAATGGATAAATATATATAATATATGGGATATGATTGAAATATTTCCATAAAATGGGTGTTTTATAGGGTTATATTTCAATTTCCCCTTTCAGTTTAATGTTTACTCCCATAGTGAACTTGTTTTTTTCTCTTTATCATCATGATTAATTTTATCTCTTATCACTAATGCTTATGGTAAAAAATTAATATGGCCATAATATACATTAGAAATTATTCTTATTCCAAAAATAGAATCAATTTCTGAAAATTCCACTCATATATAATGCATATATTAATTTACAATTAAACACCATAGACGGAATGATACAACTAGTCTTTAAAATTAAAATTTTCAAAAGATTGAAATATTTTTAATTCAAATGTCAATGTAAAATTTATTTCAATTACCTAAATTAGATTTATAGATGAATATTTGAAATAATTATTCATTAATAAATAAATAATATAATATGAAATTATAAATAAATTAAATGAAAATAGAGTTTTCAATTAAAATTCATTATTTTCACTATTTATTGAAAAATTAAATATTTTAAAAAAACTAAAAAAAATTAACCTACGATAATTTTGAAATTATGAATTAATTAAGGAATAGTTTTTTAATAAAATTAATCTTTAAAAAGTGTCGAAAATAATTTCCTTATTGTTTACCGAAGGACATAAAAATAAGTACTAATAAGAAAATAGTATTTCTAAAACATACGAAGAATATTCAAAAATTTATACATATAATTATTAATTTTGTTTCTTTATAAAAAATAAATTTAAATAATACTAATATTGTTACTTTTTTTAATTGATTTTCTATAAGTATCTTTTTTTATAATAATTATTAAATAAAATGTTATAACTATCCAATTGCGTAAAAGGAACAACAATAAATAAATAAAATTTATTCAAAAGAGTCCATAAAAACATAATGTGTTACATATTAGGTTTTTTGTGGTGATATTATTTTTTGGGACCTTTTGTTTATTTGAAGTGATCAGGTTGATCATTTGGTTTTATGTTTTTGTGTGTGTTATGAATCCATTGGACTGCTATTTTATAAAATGTATATTTTGTAATGAACAAATTTCATTTTCTAGAATGCCTTATTATTTGGGGGATGGTTGCTGTTGTTTTTTATATCTAATTGTTTGGGTGATTTTTTTGAGATGTGTAGTTTGATCTTGTTAGTTGTGTTGAGCTATGAGGTTTTTGATAAATGAACTTTTGGAAGGTCCTTAGTTGAATAATTGGATTACTAGGGTGGGTGTCATGATTTGAGATTATTTAGTAAATGTTTTCTGGCATGGGTTATTATGGATTCACCATGTGGGGGTGATATAGTTTGTGACCATGGGTCATCCATGTGTAATAAGGACCAATATTATATTCGATTTTATGTCACTATTAAGAATTTTTTAATTTATCTTCATTTTTATTGGGATGTAATTTGGATTTGAGAGTGAGTTTCTCTCATGATTATATTACTATATTTAAAATAGATATCTTTGTAATTTCTTATGGTTCCCATATATTAGAGAAACTGTAAATGGTTGGGATACCATATTTGGTATCATTTACTGATTAGTAATTATTTTTTGAGATTCTAGTTTAAGATATGTATATATATTTTAATGAATCATTGTGGATGACGCTTTCACTTATTTTTTCAGTATCTTGGGAATTTTGGTTTAATATTGGATCATGTTGAATAGTTCCCAATTGTACGTAATTAACAATATATTTTGTTATTAGTCACCTTATATTTTTCTTCAACATTTATTTATGGTATATAGTATCATATTGGAGAGAATTTTGACACCCAAATGTCACTACAGTCTAGAATTATAGTTATTTTATATAATGATTTGTCACTGTAGTTTTTTGGTGATTTTCAGATCATACCTTCTGTGTTTTGAGAATTTATGGGTGTTTCATAGTTTACTAGTAGGATTAGTGGTAATCATGTAGTGTCCATGTGAGGGTTACTTCCCAAAATATGTGGAACATCCCTAGAATGGTGGGGAATGATTACTGTATAACGATACTACTTCACAGTTAGGGAAATCTTTGGAGAACTACATGCCCAACCCATACATGATTCCATGAATCACTTAATTTGTGATATTTAGAGAAATTACCAATAAATTTCAGGAGTGGCTTCACAAATTTCATTCACCAAATGAGTCATCTAACCCATTTAAGACCAAAGGGGAGTTCTATCCTCTGTTAAATTGTTTTAATTTCTCATTAATGATGATTTTAAGGTGATTCATAGGTAAATAGTGCGAGTTTCTCATCCTTGTTCTCTGATCTATAATTTCAGTTGGTTTTGGTTCCTCTCAAAAACCCTAGAAGATCCGTTAGCTAATTTAGAGTTTGGTGTAGACCTAATGTCAGGAATGATGGTGTCTAGGGATTATATATGTCATCTCCTTCCTTTTTCCAGGTAGTCGCTAATAAAGGGAATACATTTTAGATTGGTTTTTATTTATTCAAATAATTTTTTATATTCAATTTTTTAAATTTGTAATTCAATGTGTTCTTGAGATTATTAAACCTCATTTTATTTATATTATGAATATATGTGATATCCATTTGTTGTTTCTAAATAATTTATATTTTTTTGGGATTTTCATGAAGGGTTTACATTTTAAATTTAATTTTTTATAATTGTAATGTAATTTTTTAATGTTCCATGAATTCATGAAATAATTATGTGTCATTTGAAATGGTTTTTATGGTGTATATTTGATTTTATTAATTTTTTAGTTTTTATATAATTTAAAATATTTTTAAGAGTGATTTATTTTATACCAAGTTGTTGAAAACTAAATGATTTGAAAAATGGGTTCTTTGAAAAATTTCAAATGTTTACTAGAATGAGTGTGTTCTTATTCCCCATGGTAAAACTCCTTGATGGATATTTAAAAACGTGTTTGGGTAAAAAAAAATACCCCGTTGAGATAGTATAGGATTTTAATGGGGAAGAATGTTGTTTTAAATGGTGGATTTGAAATTAATATGGTACGTATGGTTTCAGTGGATTTTTATAGTAAATCTGATGTTTTGTATTTATGAAAAATAATAGATTTGGAATTATATGACTTTTTATTGAATAAATAGATGCAAATTTATAAATAGTTTTATTTAATTCTTATGGAAACCTCTTAACATCCCCTTAGTTATTTTATCCTCTTGTGTGGGTGGGTAATCGCTATATGGTGTCATTTAACTCCTTTTGGGGGGTTTTATTCCATGGATGTATTTTTTTATACATAGAGAATTTCTATTTGAGGGTGATTTAGGTGAGGGAGATTTACTTCTTATACCTTGTTTATCAATCTTGTATTTCATATTCACTCACCAGAAATTTATATTCATCTTGGGATTCTTGGTTCAATGTCGAAGGTGTATTGTAATGTTACACTTATTGGTTCACATTATTGTAGTTTCATTACAGTCTATCTAGGTATGATGGCTAAGAAGGGTTTTTATTTTCAATTATAAAAATTTGGTCTAGTTGGATAGATTATGATATGGAATCAACATATATCGGTAGTTGATCAATGGGAAACAAATAATGTTATAAATCTATAAAATTAACCTCCCATGGAAAATCTCATGGAATGTTTGTTTCTTGATTGGTGAATTATTTAGTGAATTTCCAAATTTTATTTATTTTACCATTATGAATGTTATATTTTTGTGGAAAATTAATATGGATTGTCACGATTGTCTATATTTGTATTTATGTTGTCCCCTTATATATTCTTAACCTATTATTTCAATTTCATTCAATTTTTAGTGGTCATTCAAACATGTTTAAGTAATTTTTATAGAATTTAATGACTCTTGTGTGGGTTTTTAAAAAAATTTCCTAATGTCTATTTTGGATTGAAATTTATTAGATAGGTGAAACATTTTAAATGTTTGTAATTTCGTATGAATAATAAACGATAATATTAATAAAAACATCATTGACTTGATTTTGGGTTTTCACATATTCATATTTGAAAATCATACTTTATAGTTATATTTTGAATATAGTTTTAATGAATTTCCATATTAAATATATATAATATACTCCTAGGGTTTGGAATTGTTTTTTAGTTATGTTTTGAAAATACATTTTATGCTCATGTTTTTTTAACATGACATTGGATTATTTATTAAGGATGATGTTGGGTGGTTTTTGAGGTGTTGAGTAACTAGAGAATGTATGGAGGTCATTTATGGATTGGATCATGTTTGTTGAGGTTTTTTTGTTTATATTTTTTAATATATCATCCATGCCAATCATCATTTATAGCTTCTTTTAATTTCATTATGGTATCTGATTATGCTAGATTATATATCTATTTTGGATGATGTTTTATATATATGAAAATTCGTAAGGTCAATTCTAATTTTTATAACCTATTTGGAATAATCTTTTAATTTAGTTTCTTATATTATAAGTTCATCATGGATTTACAACATATGTACAATCCATGTTGGACCTTGGTAAATGATTGAATATTAGTTTACTCTAATTTGAGGATAAAATTATTCCCAAAGGTGTTTCCTTTGATACTTATGAAATATGTTCTAGCCCATGTGGATTAAGAATGCCCCTAAGGATATACGGAAGTATAGATCAGGACACATGTTGTATAGAACCCCTAGATGGTTACATAAAAAATTCCAATGAATTATATCATTTTAAAACATAGTGATTATAAATTTAAACATTTTTTGTTTGATGTTTAAATATCATACAATAAAATTTCATGACCCATGAAAAACCATTATTTTTTTGTAAAGACCCCAAAACTAGTTTCTCAGAGTATGTGGTCACATTGATACTTTGGAATTAGATACAAGCCATTGTACACCAAAATTCCATATAACTGAGCAACCTTAATAAAACATATAAATGCCTGAATTTCACAATAATTTTTAAAAGAACAAATACAACATAGTAAAGGATAAAATTCACCATCATTGAACTCATTCAAATAATTATTCTTCATTTCCATATTAATGTAAAAAATAAGGGTGAGCTCAAATGACCAGTAAGGGATACATAGAAAAGAATCAATCAACAATAAATAACCCATAATCAATACGAAATGGTAAATAACTGAAATAACATTGAATTTAATTAATATATTAAACATCATGAATAGAGAAAGCATAATCAATATGGCATAAACCATATGGAATGTTAAATATCATAATAAACAATAATTTTAGTCAATAAGATGAAAAATATGAATATATAATGCATAATCAATAAGTTAATGTAAATAAATAATAACCAAATTCATTAAACCTATAAAATAATAATTAAATGAATTTAGAGATAATATCAATGAGAAAATTCATGGATACTAAAATAATGATTTGTCAAGGAAATTATTAATATTAGATTTCATAATCTCATTAATCATGAAAATTATTCCACGAAGACCACTCACAAAAGAGTTTAAGATTGGCGGGAATATATACACTATAATCCCTTTAAATAGGTGTATTTCATTGATTCATATCATAATACAACCGAGGCATTGGGGTGATATCTAAATATGGTCCCCAACCATTCCTGTATGTTCAATTCATTTCGAGTAAAAGAATACTTTATTTATTTCATGAATAATGTTATTTATAAACAAATTTCCGAATCAAGTAAGGGATGTATATTAAAAAAATCCCTAGTAAAGATATAACGTTCTATGTAAAATAAAGTATCTGGAAATTTTATACAATTTATGTAATAAGCATATTACTAATGAATAATATTAAAATTTTGGGGACATGTTATGTCTAGTGATCACAAGAAATTGAATATTTCAATATTAGTTAATGATTATAGTGAACAATGAAAAATTTAATGGAAATTCATTCCTTGGTCTAACCGATCTTCAACCATCTAGAGAAAAAATAAGTATTGTATCATTACATCTTATCTCAAGTGGAGTATATTTAATTTAAAGGGTTATTTTCATTGAATAATAGAAACACCATAAAAATTCAATATAAATAATCGTTAGGAAAATAATATTTTCAATTTGAAAAAAAATAAAAACTAAATATTTTTATAATATAATGGCAACCATTTCATTTAAAAACATTCTGAATATGTAAATGAATAATAAATCAATTGAGTTATCATTATCGCAAAATGATCTATTCAATCTGAGTATATTAAAAATAGATATTCCTTTCAAATTTATGTAATTAAATTCAAAAATTACATTGTTTATAAATTGTTAGGAAAATTTATTTTTAATAAAATTTTTATAATAAAACCGTGTTTAAATATTACAGTAATATTTTATATAATTTTTTTAAATATTTTTTATGAAAACATGGACTTTTAAGAAATTGTATTTTTTACCAAAGAAATAAATGAAGAAATATTTTATTGGAATCATTTTTAAAATTATTTTATATGAAAAATGTAATAAAATGTTAGGATTACATGAAAAGAAATGAATAACCATAAGAGATGAAAATTATATTGGTTTATTAGACAATTATCAAATTATTTACTCTAATTGAAATTCATTTACAGACATTATATATTAAAAAGATATTATGAAATAAATCCTTAAAAGGATCATATTGTGGAATTGAAATTACCAAATGAGGTGATTGTGTGTATCATATTTAAATCAACAAAAAACATGTATATATACAATATAAAATTATCAATGTTAATTACCCACATAATCTTGTAATATTAAATACATTGAGTAGGTATTATAAACTAGTGAAAAGAAAATGATTTTCAAAATTCCTTATCATTTAGTAATATTCATGTTCAATTTCCTTAAATGAAATAATTTATATTCAAACAAGAAATACCATAAATAATTATGGTGTCCTAATATTACATATAAAATGAGTTATTTTAAAGGATCAATCTAGGCATTGATCATGATGTTGTCCTCTTTGGGCCTAACCCTCACAAGAATCAATTTCCTAGACTCTAGCTCTCAGACTCCCCCACATGAATATAACTCATGATGGGAAAGGTAACCACACCACCTTATAAAGGTATTCTTCTTAATCATCCTCATATAATGTGGGATTTCCATAATCTTTACACCTAGAAGTGCCCAACCTCCTCAATGGAACATTCAATAGAAACTGGATCTAATTCAATTTTCAGAGGTAGTAGATGAAGCCCTTATCATGGAAGGAAACCTTAATGGAGACTCCATGAGTGGCCTTATGGTTCCAGTTGGATGGGAATGTGGTGAAAATTTTAATGCCAGGAATCATCAATTTTGGTATTTTCTATTAGGGTAAAAGTGCAAAGAGTAGTTAAAAGATTTTTTCATCCTTTTATGGTAAAACTTTTGTGATCTTTTACCATTATGGTCAGTTGAGACACATGCATGACCAGTTTCCCCAACCACCAGTTCAGTTCCAAGTGTGTAGAATAGTGGGGCACATGAAAAGGTTCAATAGGAACCTTTTATAGTTGGTCAAGGGGAAGGATTTAGGATGGTACCTAGTGCAGGTAAGGGTTAGCCACCCCGTATCGGGAAGTCAATTGGCTTTATATGGGGCATACTAGGCAAGGAGGTGTACATGTTACTTTGGGGCCAGAGAATCCATATTCATAGGATAATAGAATTCTAGGAAATCAGTCAAGAGCAAAGGGTAGATGGACATGTTAGCTTCTGCGGTTCAATCTTCCCTTAGGGGTGGTGAGGATAGACCATCTACAGTCGAGGTACTATTTTAGTATATTCTCCCTTTCTAGTCCATTATTTTACACAGGTGTCACACACAGTTTCATTAATGCTCATTTTAGGGTTGTTTTGGGTTTAATAGTGGAGTGTGTGTATGATATTATGTCGATTGATACTCTATTGGGGGTGCCAGTTGAGGCTATTAGACAATGTAAGGGTTTTAACATAGAGGATGGTGGGAGTCGCTCTCTCTGGGACTTGTTCATCCTCAAGATGTTAGGTTTTGAAATAATTCTAGGTATCATTTGTCTAGTGACATATTAGTCCCACATTGACCATTACGTTCATACGATAAATTTATTGTCTCTTGTAGGATACATGCATGTCCATCGTGGGGAATGGGGTGTTGGAGTAGGCCAAGTAGGTCTAGATTATTAGTGGTTGGATGAACTCATTGTCCAAGTGGATTTTTTTGATCTTGTTGATGGAGAGGTGTAGAAGATTTCATTTCTACCTATTTTATATCATATTTATGTTTTTTATCCTAAGGATTTCTCAAGGATACCACCCAATAGGGATCTGGAATTCATGATAGACTTGTTTCCTAGGGAGAAACCAGTTTCTATTATGCCATACTGAATGGATCCAATAGAACCCTAGAAATAGAAGGTCTAGATAATAGAGTTGGAGCATAAATGTTTCCTCAACCCAAGTAAATATCCTAGGGGATCTCTTGTGTTATTTTTCAAGAGGTTTGACATATCATTTTGGTTGTGTTTTGACTATAGAAAGTTGAATCAGATGACAATTAAGAACTGATACCTTAGTCTATGAATTGAGGATTTCTTTTACCAGTCTATCGGTTCATCAGTGTATTCCAAAATTGATTTGAGATCTGGGTATCATTATCTCAGGGTGATACCATCAGACATACTAGGGAATGCTTTTTTGAGTTGGTATGGGTTGTATGAGTCTGTGGTAATACTGGTCGGGTTGACCATCAATCTATCTATGTTCATGGATTTAATAATCGAAATCATTCATCCCTACCTATATCAGTTCATATTTTTCTTCATTGATGACCTCATGGTGTACAATAAAGAACGTCATGATCATTCCAAACATCATTTCATCATCATGGTTACACTTAATGATCTTTGGATTTAAAACAAGCTATCAAAATGTGAATTATGGAGTGATAAAGTGAATTTATTGGGTCACATCATCTATAATTTTCTATGTTGGTGGATCTAGATAAAGTACTTAATGTTGTCTTTTTATAGAATCCCATGAATATTTTTAATGTTCATGGTTTTCATGGATTGTTTTGTTATTAACGAAGGTTTATTAATGATTTATACTCTTTGAAAACAAGTATTCAGGGTTACCCAAGAAGGGAGTTTTGTACGAGTGTTCTATGACATGAAATAAATATTTTCAAGACTTAACAAAGAATGTTAAAATCAGGCAGATCTTTATCTTATATAAAACAGGTAATTAATTAACCTTGTTATGTGATATTTCTATTGTTTGACTTAGGGAAGAGTTGAAAAAGTATTTTCAGGTCATAGATTATGGGTTGACGCAGTTGAGGCCTCAATAAAGGAATTATCCTACTCTTAATCTTCATTTGGCTGTGGTGGTGTATGATTTAAGGTTTTTGAGGAACTACTTATTGGGAGGGAAATTTAGGGTTTTTACTAATTATAAAAGTATAATGTACATTTTCTATTATCATGATTTGAATCTTTGGTAGCACGGATGGGTTGAATACAGGATATTTTTGACATCGAACTGGCTTACATTATAGTGAATGGGAATAGTGTTTCAGATACCCTAAGTTGGAATCCTCAGAATCAGTTGGATCTAGATTCCATCTCTATGAGAAGAATGATGGCCCTGTTATCTTAGATGCACCAGGAGCTGTACGAATGGTAAAAGAAGATAAGCCTCACATCTATATTCACTGAGCCTAAAATTTTGAACTGAGTTAAGGAGAGTCAGATAGAGGATACAAAGTGTTTGGCTACTAATAAAAGTCTTGAATATGGGGAGTGAACTTCTTGTTGGGATGTTGGTCTTTATGGGGTTGTTCATATTCATGTACGTGTTTTAGTGCCAATAGGTATGTGAGATGAGTTTATTCATGAGTCAAATACTTCAAATAGGATAGTGCACCCTAGTTTGGCTAAGATGTATTTTAATACTTTTAGGAAGTTCTGGTGGTCGGGAATAAAGGAAGAAAATGCAGGTTATGTGGTGTGATGCCTCTGTTGTTAATAGGTCAAGGCTAAGAATCATTTCCCAGGTGGATTGTTAATGCCTTTTCTTATTCCATTATCGAATAAAGATGATGTAATGATTTCTTTTTTAGTGGATCATCCTATAATTCCTCTGAGAAATTATGTAATCCGGGTGGTTGTGGATCCGATAATGACGGTGGATCATTTCATGATGATCTAGGAGACCTTTAATGTTGATTAGTTGGGTGATTTGTTTGTTCGGTAGTTATTGCGGTCGCATGGAGTACTGAGTATTACTATCAAATCAGTATCCACGATTCACATCTAAATTATATAAAGGATTAAAAAAGGTTTATGGTAGCCAAGTGTTTTTGAGTATTACTTTTCTCCCATAGAAGGGAGGATAGTTGGTGCATAAGAATCATATGTTAGAGGAAATATTGAGAACTTTTTTCCACGATTTTTGTGCTTCATCTAAAAAATTGATCCGGATTGTCATGTTTTCCTACAAACACTATTTTTAAGATATTATTCATATGGAACTGTTTGAGGTGCTATATGGGAGTCCTTATAGATCCCCGCAATGTTGGTTATTAGTTTGGGAGTCTAGGCTGTTGGGACTAGGTATCATTCCTATGATGTCAGAAAAGGTTAATTTGATTCAAAAACCTTTGAAAATAGCTTAGAGTAGGTAGAAGTAGTATTAAAATAAATTTTTCATTCCTATTCAGTTTATCGTTGGTGATAGCATGTTTTTTAGGTTTCAACACAGTTGGTTCAACATTGGATTCAGAAACAGTGCAAGTTGGCACCAAGATATGTAGGGTCGATTGATGTTCTGGAGAGGATCATTTCATTATCTTATCAATTGTCTCTTCCACAAAAATATAGTGTGATGAACATATTTTTCATGTTTCATATCTTTGGAAATATCACTATGATAAATCTCATGAGGTTAATGTTGATGATTTTTTTCTTGAGGCTTATGTGTCCATTAACCAACATCTGGTTCAAATTATGGATCTAAGTGAGAATATTTTGTAGTGAATGCCTGTGATTTTGGTTCATGTTATGTGGGAACATGGAAATATATATGAAGAAACCATTTAGAGGGAGATAGATATATGTGCCCAATGCCCATGGTTACATATCTTCAGATGCTCAGTGATGCTTTGGAATACCGCTTGAGGATGAGGGGTTATAATTTGGAGAGGTTGTAAGATCTGAATCTTTATAGAGGTATGTTATTGTTTAATCTTGGTTTTAATACCTCATCATGGGTTATTAAGTGTTCATAGATAGTTTTATCGGCCTCATGTGTGTGCCATGGCTTTCCAACACAAATTAATGCAGAAACAGGTCCATCCTTTACAAGGCACATAGTTGGGGCACAAATACCGATGGTTAATTCTGTTGTGAAAGGTGGAGGCCAAATTATTCAATTGAGGATAGTAGAATATCACAATGTAGGGGAATGGATTGTAAAATGTGTTGGTTTTCATAAAAAATTGTGTGGCCTACATTTCCCTAGATAGTGTTGTGCACATAGTTTTCTCATGGTTTAGCAAGCAGTTTTTGTAAACCATGTGTCGCTATTAATGATGAAAATTTTACAAAACCTACAATAGGGGATTTCATAACAATTCCTTATTTTCCTACCATTTTATTCCATTAAACCCTAATGACTGAAAAAAACCTCTCACGATTCTATGATGTGATTATCCATTGATCATATATTGTTTGAGACACTATTAGTTGTGGATAAAATCCTTGAGTGAGTATAATCACTCTCTTATTTCTCTTTTTGGTTTCCAGTTTACATATTTCTATTATCTTCAACCAGAGTTTTAAAACCCCATTTTCCAGTGGTATATAGGTTGATTTTTCAATGGTTGGTTGATTCATTATCTGAGGCTTTAATTAAAAGTTCATTCGCCAATGGATTTGAGTATGGTGGTCTAAAAGTTATATCCCGTGGGTTTCATATTGTTTTGTGCATGCATAGTTGTGTTCATATTTCTCTATTGTCTTTTTCATGATGCATTTGGTGAGATTTGATGAAATGGGTTTCCAAATAAAAAATAAAACCTCTCATGACCCTTATGGGATGAACGGGGGATGAAATGATCAATTTAGGCCCCCCATGGGTTGTAATGACCCTTCTTAACATGGTTGGAGAATGTGTTAAGTTTGAAATAGAATAATGGTTAAGTAGATCCCATGGTGAATATGTTAAATTTATTTTGTGGTGAATAATTTGGGGAAATGGGTAGTTTTTCATATATGCAGGTTAGATAAAAGGGGGTTTTTTGGCATGACATGAAAATGGTTTAATGTGTTTAATTGTTTTGTGCTAAATGATTTTGGGTTTGTACATGAAATGAATGAGTAGGGTAATACATGGGAAATGATAAATAGGTTAACTGAATTAATATATTCAAATGGTTTAATATGTTAATATAGATAACTGAGGAGAAATTACTGATTATTCTTAGTGAGTTAGGTATTTGAAATAGGAAATGGGAATAAATGGGTTTGTAATTCAAATGGTAAATTTGTTAATGGGTAATGGAATAATTTAAATTCCCATGCGATTGGTATAGATTCATATTGATATTGGAATGGGTTATGTTTTGTTTTGTTATGTTATATGTGTGCTGAATGGAAAAATAATCATGTGAAGATGTCTTCGTATAGTGGGTTATTGACATGAGGATCTATAAAATGGGGTCTAGTTAGACTAATGCTAAAAAATTAGCCCCAAAATTCATAGATTAGGGAACGAGATAGAGTTCGCTTCCCCTGATGATTTCATTTGATGAGACCATGTGGAAAAAGACTTCATGGTGAGTGTGTTTTATATGTGATGACGTGATTACCCATAGTGAGATGGGGAACATGGTTTATTTCCTTCCATTCACTAATATTTATGAATATGCCTATCCTATTGATAATTTCATGAAATTGAACAATGTAATGATGATTGTATAAGAATTTAAATTGTGAATAATTCTAAAAAATACATAAGTAGAACTGGTTAACTAATGTAACCCAACATGCATTTATTATCATTTTCCATACGTATAAATTTAATAAACTATATATTTACTAGAAATTTTCTAGACACCGTTGGTGGTGGCCTACTGATTTGTACTCACACCCAACTTGGATGTCGTGGGGTAACCAAGAAGACTTAATATTTCCTTGATAGGAATAGAGATATGGACCTATGCTAGGGAGTTGAGTTTGGAAAGGGACATGCATGGATGAGGATTAGGACAGGGATCTAGGATATTTTTTGTGCTTCCACTTTTATCTTTATTTTGGGTTTTGTTCATAAGGGACTATTTAGTATAACATGAATTAGTTACTGTGGAATATAGATTATAACCAGTTTTGTGTAATGGGTTTTTTTTCATGTTCTCTAGTTATTACATGTTTCTTTAATTGGTTATATTTATTTTTCTAATTTGTATTATTCTAGTAAAAAGTCATAGTCTCCCCATGTGACTTTTTTAAACATTCTATACTAATTAGGAACCTTTGACATATAGAGAGTCACCCTTAAGGTCATGTAGTGACTCAGATCAAGGAACCATTTTGTGGATTCCAGGACAGGGACATTACAAAGTTGTATTAGAGGATGTATTTTATATTACATACTTATTGGGGATGGTAGATAGGATATTTGGAAGATTTCAGACCATGGTAATTAGCTTATGCATGGGATTAGCCAACCCATGTACGAGGGAAACCCCAAGTGTTCTGGGGTGGTAATTGTTGTTCTTGATCTTTGTTGCTACATTGGATGATATTTCACCATTGGTTGATACACTTGCTGTATGATGAGACTATTTTATGATATTTTTTTCATGATGGAAATGACACGAAGAATAGAATTCATTTATCAATATAGGAACCTATGCATTTATGTGGCATGCATCCTAATAGGAACACATCGAATGGGAGAGTGGAGAATGATGAGTATAATTCAACATATGTTCTGGATAATTTGATGAAAATGATGACGTATGAAATTATGTAAAGGTAAAATAGAAATAAAATGTTGTGGAATGGTGTATATTGAATTTCAAATAAAGTTAAAATGGGAAATTATCCTAGGAAAAAGATTTACATTATTGTATGGAAATAATCGTGAGATTTCACCAAATGAAAGACTTCTTACCATGTGACATAATAACCTGATGTTATCCATGACCCACGGTAGGGTTGGTTGAGTGTAGTGTTTTGAAGGTATTAAAAACCTTTAAGATGATGTAAGTGAAATGGTTGTCTGCTTCAAGTGAATATCAATCTTTATGATGCATTTGAAGGTAATATGTTATGTGTTCTAATGCTTGTTTTTGTCTTGTAGGGAACTGCCACCACGATGTCATGTTCTGATTGCGAGATAAGATGATGTGGCATGAATTCTTCTCCAGTTATGGAGTAAGAGAATGTTGTGATCTTGGATGGTAGTGATGAGAAGTTCTATGATAATATTTCCCTCATTATGAAAATGATAGAACATGACCAGGGGCGGGTCATACCATGATTGTTAGAGATGAATAAGGAGTTTTAGATGCAGCACACTCCACCTAATACTAGAGTGGGTGGCCCATAGGTAGTCATGTTATGGATATAGTTCATAAAAAAGAATCTCAACAATTTAGAGACTTTATCTATGATTTAGATCAATTTGGTGGATTACATGATGAGAGGTCAGGTAAAGCATTTGTGGGATATCAGTCTTCATACCTATCAGGCTGAAGAGATGTTATGGATTAATTTATTGGAAAATTTTCTAACGAATATGTATCCAGTGAACTTGAGGAATGAAAGGTACACATATTTAATGATTTTCACCCATGTGGAAATGTTTTTAATTGATTATTCTAGTTCTTTCACTGATCTATGAAATTTAATTCCATTATTGATAGTAGAAAAGTAAACTGTGGGGAAATGATACAAATATGGGTTGAAGCACATGATCTATTATTAGGTGTATATCTTTTGATTGATAATATTTGAAGAAGTAGTGGATCATATACTTTTCACTAAACTAATCCATAAGGGAGCCTTAGGTAGGGGACATGTGGTTCCAACTACATGGAAAATTAGTGCACCTTCTGTGGTTATGAATCATTTTTTGGGGTTTTCTAGTTTGGTGGATGTGTGCATAGTTGTCAGAAGAAGGTATCTATATCCCATTACAGAAATCATTGGATCTATTAGTCAGTTATGCCACATACTCAACAACTGTCACTGTATACTAATTGATTGGTGAGTCTGAGGTGGGATGGGGTTTAGGTAATGGTTTTGAAAGAATCCTCAACAGTTTGGAATTGAGGAAACATTGAGGTAGGTAATCTATGCAGGTGGGGGGTATCCACCCCATATCATATAAGAAGTTTGATTTTTACACGTCTTACTCAACGAGGGGGTGGATGTTGTACTTTGGGGATAGAGAATCCATATCAGTAGGGTAGTACAATGCCAAAAACTTATTCTGATACTCAGGGTTGTGGGGTAGGTCTGCATTATGTGGTTCAGTCTACAACTGGGGTTGGAAACGATGGACCATCTACAGTTCGAGGTATGATTTTAGTAACTCCTACACTTTTTGTGCAATCTTTGACAGATTTTCCAAACACTCTTTAATTTCATCTCACTTTGTGGTTGTTTTGGGTTTAGTAGTAGTTCATGTGTGCGGCATTATGTCTAATGAGACTTTTTTGGTAGTGATATTTGTGGATGTTTCATATTGTTAGGGTTGTGACCTAGAGTGTGGTGTTTAATTCTTTTTGTGGGACTTGCTTATCCTCTAGATGTCATATTTTGACCTAAATTTGGTATGTATTGGAAAGTGAAATATCAGGCCCACATTGATTGTAACCATCGTAATGTGTCATTCATATATCTTGAGGGCGACATGAATGTCCTTTGTGGTGAATGGGATGATCGTGCGGGCCATGCAGGGCCAGTTTTTCAGTGGATGGGTGAAATCACATCTAATGTGGCTTTCCTTACAGTTTATTATAGAGAGGTGGTGTCTCTTTTCATTCCACAATTTGTGGATCAGTATCAGGATATGTTTCTGGAGGATTTATCAGGTCTACCACCTAAAAGGGTCATTGAATTCAAGATATAATTACTTACTGGGGTAAAACCACATTCCATTCCACCATTCCAAATAGCACTGGTAGAACTTTGGGAATGTACGATTCAGTTGGATAAGATAGATAATAAGGGATTCATCTGCCCGTGTATGTTGCATTTGGGATCACATGTGTTATTTTACAAGATGAATGATACCTATTTGGGGTTGTGTGATGACTAAATAACAATTAATTAGAGGAATGTATTTAACGGATACCATCTTCCAATAATTTATAATTGGATTGACCTACTGAGTGGAAAATTAGGGTTTTTGAAAATTTATTGGTGGTGAGGGGGTCATCTGTTGGGGGGTGAGGCCTTCCGACATACCGCAAACTACTTTTAGGAGAAGGTATGAGTTGTATGAGTTTGTTATAATGTCATTTGGGTGGACCAATGTACCAATTTTTACATGGATTTTATGAATTGAATCATTCAATCCTACATGGATCAGTTCATAGTTTTCTTCATCAATGACATCATAGTGTACTCTAAAACTCATGACAATCATGCTAGACATCTTCAAAACAACTTGCGTACACTAAAAGAGAATAGTATTCACACCAAAAAATCCAAATGAAAATTCTATATTGATAATGAAAGTTTCATGGGTCACATCATCTCTATGTAATGTGTGTTGGTGGATCCAGATAAAGTGTAGGTTATTGTGTCTTGGGAGAAACACAAGAATGTTTCTAAAGATCATATTTTTTTGGGTTCTGATGGTTATTACCGAAGTTTTATTACGAATTTATCTTATTTTTCAGTTCTACATTCAAGTATTTCCAAGAAGGAAGTTATGTATGGGGTTAAATAGGAATTAAGGAATAATTTTCAATAGTTAAATAAGTGGTTGGCAACCACATAAATCTTGATATTATATGAGCAATGTAATATGTACACATTTTTCTGTGATTTATTTGGCATTGAACATGGGGAAATGTTAATTCAAGATTAATAGGTTGTAACTTATGGATCGAGTTATTTGAGGCATCATTAAATGAATTACCCAACTCTTGATCTTGAGGTGGATGTAGTGCTCTATTCTTTGATGTGTTGGAGGTGCTAATTATTGGGAGAGAAATTCAAGGTGTCTACTGATCATAAAAGTCTTATGTAAATCTTATCTCAGTGGGATTTGAATCTTTAGAAGTGAATATGTAAAGAATAAATGTAGTATTTTGACATCATGTTAGTTTATATTCTAGTAAATATAAATAGTGTTGTGGATTCCTTGAGTCAGAAGACTCAGAATCTGGTGGTTTAGGAATCCAAATTAGTTTGGAGAATTATGGACCCATTTGATGAGATGCACCTGGAGGTGCATGAAGGGCTAATGCAGATGACCCTCATATCTACAGTAGTTTAGTATACTCTTTTGAACCAGGATAATGAGATTCAACATGAGGATCTAGAGTTTTTTTCTATAAAAGAATTTATTAATGGTGGGTATTAATCTTCTTTATAGGATGTTAGTTCTGACTGAATTTTACATTTTCATGGATGTATTGTGGTACCAATGGGTATGTGGGAAGAGTAGATGAATGAGTCTCATGATTCAAAGTGGGAAGTGCTCCATATTTTGACTAATATGTATCATGATCATCATATCTAGGATTGTTAGTCGTGAATAAGGAAAGTGGTTCTGGGTTTCATGGAGTGATTCCTCACCTGTTAGACGGTGAAGGCCTATCATTATTTATTCAATGGTTTGTCACATTAATTTCCTATTCCTAAATGGATGTGGGATGATGTAATGATGGATTTTGCAGTGGATCATCAACGAACTCCATGGAAGAATGATGGAATCTTGGTATTTTTGGATTTTCTGACTAAGGTGGCTCATTTCATGCCGAACTAAGATACCTTTACCGTTGATTAGTTGGATGAGTTGTATGTTCAAGAGTTATTTTGTTTTCACAAAGTACTAAGGAATATAGTTATATATTATGATCCATAATTCACACCATGATTTCGGAAAGGATTATAAATGGAACTAGGTATCCAAGTGTTTTATAGTACAGATTTTTATTAGTAGATCAATGAACAACAAGAGCATATAGTTCAAGTGTAATAGGATATGTTGAGAGTGTTTGTCCCTACTTATTTTGATCATGGGAAAAACACTTTTTTCTTCTTGAGTTTTCAAACAACAACAATTTTTACGCTAAAATTCCTATGGATACAATTGATGTTCTCTATTAGAGTATATGTATATCCCCACTATGATTGTTATAGGTTGTGGTGTCTGAGATGTTGGGACCATGTCTTGTCCAGGACATGTAAGAAAAGGTTCATCTTATTTAAGAACGTATGGAGATAGCTCAGAGTAGGTAGAATTAATACGCATATCAGTGGCATAGACCTCTTGATTTTGTGTTGGGTGATACCATGTTCCATCGGGAGTCACCAAGTTTGTGTAACCATTTGATTTTGAAATAGGGAAAGTTGGAGGCCTGCTACATGGGGCCATTTGAGGCTATGAAGAGGATCAGGACAATGACTTATCAAATTTCTCTTCATCAATGGTATAATGAGATACATGAGGATTTTCATGTTTCTCATCTTAAGAAATATCACCCTGATTCAACTGATTTGGTTAATTTTGAGGATATTATTCTTGGGTATGATTCATTCTTTGAGGATAATCCAGTTACTATTGAGGATATTAGTGGGAATGGTTTTCTAGGAAATATTGCACCATTGATTCCTATTTTATGTAAATGTAGATATTATCTAGATAAAACAAGGGAGAGAGAGTTATTTATTGTGTCCTAGTGGACCAATATCATTGCTTTGGTACATCATTGATGCTTGGGGATGCAGCTCGAGGAAGATCCATTATACGGTTGGTAGGTTGTAAGATCCTGAACATCATGAAGGTATGTCCTAGATATTTTTAAATCCCTTTTTTTAGGTTTTGAAATTTTTCTATGGAGTTTTAGTGGAATCGAGGGTGATTTTGGGGTTCAGAAAAAGAATGAAGGGGGAAACCAAGAAAACCTAGGGAAGCTTCATTGTTGGGGCATGACTATCATATCGTTGAGTAAGTTTTGTGAGGAGGAGGACAAAGTTTTCACTTTTTGACAATGAAATATCTCAAGGTTCATGAATAGTTTGAAAACTATGTAGGTATTCCTAGGTAAACATGTGACTTAATTTTCCATAAATATTGTCTTGCATATGGATTGTGTATTGTTTGAACAAATGTGCGAGTAAACCATGCGACCATGTAAAAGTTGGAAAATATAAAAAATATGCATTACAAGATTTAATAACCTCATATTATTTTCATCCAATTTCTTCTCCTATAAATACTAGTGATGAACCAAAACCATTAGACGATTCCATATTGATCCTAAACTTTTTGGAGTGTTTTTTTCGGATCGATGCTTCGGGTGTGTCTAATGTATCTTGTGCTTCTATTTTTGGTTAAGGGTTTTCATATTTCTATTATGTCTATCCAAATATCTAAAAAACCATCATTCTTATGGGGTATAGTTTGAGGCTTAAAAGAAGTATGAATTAGCATATAAGGATTGTATTAGAATTGTTTTAATCAAATGATTCATGGTAGTTGGTTTACATGTTATATCCCATTGTTTTTATATGGTTTTATGCATGAAAAGTTGTTTTCGTAGTGTTTCATATAAGATTTGAAAAAATGGGTGTCTAAAAGAAAAATAGAACCTCTCATGACCCTTGGGGGATGCATGGGGGATTACATGACAAATTTAGGGCCTCCCTTGGGGTGTTACTACCCTTACAAACATGGTAAAAAAGTTTTAAGTGTAAAATATAATTATAATTAAGTAGATACTAAGTTAAACATGATAAATTTATTTTTTAATGAATAAGATGGGGAAATTGGTAGTTGTTAATAGTTGTGGGTAATTTCCATGGGGTTTCTTGGCTTGACATAAAAATGGATAAATTAGTTTAATCATTATGTTCTAAATGAATTTAGTTTTTTACATGAAATACATAAGTGGGATAATACATGGGAAATTCTATATGGTATAAATAAATTAACATATGGAATGGATTGGATATATAAATTTGGATAATGCATGGGAATATTTTGAATAAACATAGTGAGATAAGAATATGTAATGGGAAATGGGACTCAATGGCTATGTAATGTAAATTGTAAATGTGTGGTTATGGCATAAGGTAAATTCCCATTATGGTTGGTAGGGATTGTAATTGATATTGGAATTGGTAATTTTTGGTTTTGGTATGCTACATGTGTGGTAAATGGAAAAATAATCATATTTACGTGGCTTAGTTGAGTAGGGAATTGAAATAAGGATCTATGACCATGAGTCAAGATAGAAATTTTCAATAAAATCGAACCCAAAATTCACATATTAGGGAAGGTGATAATGATTTATTCCCCAAAGAGTGTCATTCGATGAGACTACCTATATTGAATATAAAAGGTGGGTGTGTTGTATTTGTGATGATGTGATTACCCTACGTGAGATAGGGAATATAATTTATATTCCCCTATACATTGAGATTGACGAATATTCATGTCCTACTAAAAATGAAATGAAAGTAAACTATGTAATGAAATGTTATAGTTATTGAAATTAAGAATAATTCTGGAAAATACCTATGTAATTTTTTCGGAAAATGGAACCTGACAAGATTTTATTTATTTTTTTCCTTTTTTATCTCTATATTAAACTATATATTGAATTGATTCTTTATACAAGATTATTGGTGGCCTATTAAGTTGTACTCACACCGTAGTTGGGAACAATGGGGTACCCAAGTAGACATCATTCTTATAGGCCAGGTTCATTGAAATTTACTTATTCTTAGTAGTTGAGTTGGGTATTAGACATACATAGATGAGTTTATAAACATGAATTTAGGACCGTTTTGGGGATTCTACTATTTTTATTATTTTGGGTTTTGTTCAGCTGGAATTGTTTACCATAACATCAAATATTTACTTTTGTCTATGGTTTGTACCCAGTTTTTGGAGATTCTTGTTTATGTATATTCACTAGTTACAACACGTTTCTTTTATGATTATATTTATTTTTATACTATGGAATACTCTGGTAAATAGAGTATAGTATCCCCATGTGACTTATTTAGACCCTCAATGCTAGTTAGAAACCTCTAGTGTACAAGTAGGAGTGGATGAGGTCATGTGATAACTCATCCAAGGGGATGATTTATTGACTTCTCAGATGAGGAAGTTATAGTTTTATATACCCTGTATAATTTAAATTAATTCATAATATTAAAATATGTCTCAATGAAGAGAAATTGATACGAAGTCTCTTAACTTACAGATAAGTTTTATAGTGTTTCTTAATATAATGTATAATGGTTTTAATATTTAAAGAAACATTAAATGAACAATAGTGGTGTTTTAAAACATCGCATATGGTTTTTTAAAAAATCATATTACTTATTCATTAATTATATTTCATTCTTACTCATTTTTGGTTGTTAGTTTCCTTGTTTTCTCAAGCATGTTTTATTATGGATATTCTGATTCTTGTGAATTGGATATGTATTCATATTCTAAAGAATTATATTTATATCATAAAAATAATATTCAATAAATTGAAATATTATTATATCCATTATTGATTATTTTAAATTTTTAATGAATCACATAACTTTATGGAGATGGTATGACATACATACACAAAAGTGAGAATATAATTCCATTAATGGGCGAATGGTTATGAAAGTTTATGATATATCAATTAACCGGAAAAAATATCACTATTTATATATCACATGTATACATTAATTTTATACTTATTACCTAACATATAAAGCATAAGTGAAATACAAATCACATCGCTTCATGAGGTGGTAGTCTTCCATACATATGGGTGATGTTATCATATTTTAAATAAAATGTCACATAAGAAGGTATATATAAGGCCCCAGCCTTAAACCTTACATAATCTTGAGTTAATATAAGATTACACATTGAGGATCTTTTCAGGTTTACAGTTTTAGAGAATTAGATCATAAAACATGCATTACATTCCACATTTAAACAAAGTGGTTACATAAAAGATAGGATTCATTCTTCCCATCAATGGAAACATATTTAAAATAAAACTTGGATTATTTCTTGACACATACTTGACACTATCATCAAATCACGTACCTTTACCTTGACCTATGAAAATTTTTTCAAAAACATGGGATGAACATAAAAAGCTCAATAAGGGATATAAAAATATGGAAAGGAAACATGAGTTCATATATACATAAGAATTAAATCATACTTTACCCATAAATCATAGGCACTTTAACATACCTCATCAAATCATGAATAAATCAAAGAAATCATAAGACATAAAAGGTAACTTGAGGCATTCATAACATTCTTACGTAGGGAGTAACCCTCTTGGTTACGTTTTGGAATACCCATCACAGTATTTCCCTAAATCTCTTCAGAGAAACCTTAACGTTTCACTCCTTCGCATTACCCAATGCATTGGAGAGCTATATCGGGCTCACCCGCCCTTAGTTTATCACAGAACCACCCGTCTTCATAACAATGCCCAAGAACCATAACATAATCGTACCACATAATACATGCATAATGGAAACATAACATTTCCACATTTCAATCACAAGATATCAATAAAACACATTGATATAAAAACATTATGAAACCCATTTTGAATACCAAAATAAAAGAAAAGTAAAACATGGTTTTTATTTTTCTTTTAAAAAAAGGTATGGCTTGTAGAGGAAGCCGAAATTCAAATAAGGGTCACGGCGGCGGAGAAGTCATTGTCGCTGCATACGTATGAAAAAAAACATTCCCTTTTGTCATTTAGTAAAACGCTTCGTATAAAGAAAGATTCCTTTTGGATAAACGTAAAAGTCAAAGGGGTTTATACACCATATAAAATAAGGTTGTGTATAAAATAAAATATGCCTCAATGAAAAGAGATTGAGACGAAGTCCCATACAAAGACGGTATCCTTGGTTTAAGGATAAATCAATTACATAATTATTTGTGAAAAACGAATACACCAAATATAAGTGGATATTATGTGTAAAATAATCAAAGGTCATTCACACATATTCAAGGATGACATATTCAATAACTACATGTTGAACCCAAAGAAATCGAAATTGGGATAAGAAGTTCCCTTGACAGCCTAACTGCGTCACATCAAAATGAGTTGATGAGAGATAAAAAGTGTATCTCATCACTTGGACATAAAATTTACATCAGTAAGGATATATGAGAACATATCCCAACATAACAATATGTAAATTAAAAGACCCAACAAAATAAGTCTTTTAAAAAGAGGAGGGTGAAAGGTTCCCTTACCGACATGGGTATCTTTTGAAATATACACCTCGTGAAAGAAGGACAATACAACATTGATGTAAATACTCATAAAAGAAATTATATTACACAATGAGTAAAATAATGGTCAGTACATACACCACTCAAAGGAAATTGTGGAAATTGTAGCATAAATCTCACGGGAATAAAAGTGAGATGAAAAATTCCTTACGAAAACTCGGCAGCCTAACGACGCCACATAAAACATACAAAAATGGATTGATGAGATCAAATAGGGTCTCTCATCGTATTAACATAAAGTTTACAGAAAGAGTAATATAAAAGAACATCCCCCAACATAAAAAAGTGGAGCTTAAAAGAAGTGACATAATGGAGAGGACTTAAAAGGAAAGAGAGAGGTTAGATCTCTTACGAAAATTCGGCAGCCTAACGGCACCACTCAAAACTTGCAAAATGGATTGATGAGAGGAAATATGGTCTCTCATCATATGAACATAATAAGTACATTAGGAGTAATATAAAAGAACATCCCAATCATAATAAATATGAGCTTAAAAGGAATGACATAAAAGAGTGTACTTAAAAAGAAAGAGAGGTGTAGGATCCCTTACCTCAAGTCCAACTTGTCTTGTTCATTTCTTTATATTCCTGAATAATAAACTTTGGTCAATTTATAATTGATTAAATAACTCCTATAAATATTATTATTCATTTAGTATCACATATTTTAATGTTATAATAATTCGTTAATAATATGAGTTCATATCAGACGTTTTTGTCAATGTTTGGTACATGAGTCAAAAATTGAACTTGTTGGAAAATAATTTTCCATGTAGTTATAGGTACATCATATCCAGAATAGTATTGATGTTTTAAATATCATATATATCCAGTATATATATTCATTTTATACTATTCCATAGAATTTGGAGAAAAAAATTAATAGCACCGTTCATAGAGATGGTAGGCCGTACGTACGCATGAACGCTACTTTCATTTTTTTGTCATATTAATGGAATTAAATCAAATGAGATATATATGTATATATATGTTATAATTCCAGAATGATATCCATAATTTAGATGTAATATATTACATATATATCCATTATATATATGTACTTATAATAGTACATAAGATTTTGAGATAAAAAATGAAATGTACCGTTCATGGAGACAGTAAGCCGTACGTACGCATGAACACTACTTCCATTTCTATTTCATATTTAATGGAATTAAAACATAATTATACATAATAGTATATTAATTCCAGTATGGTATCATATATAATATCATTAAATATACCCTTTATACATACCACATATGGTAATAACGAATCAAATCACTTTGAGGGGGCGGTAGTCCGCACTTCCTTAAATGAAGATATCGCGTTTACCCATAATGGAAACCACAAAGGTATGAAATAAATGAAAAATACAAAAGCTTAATTAAAACAATAACATATTAAATATCATATATAAATATAGTGTCATCTTAATGGCCACCTTTTAAGGTGTTAGAAGAATGTTGAACAATCATCGTTTCGTGAGGCAGAAATTCGCCATCCACAGAAACAGTATGTTCTTTAACCATTAGATGTAGGTGTGTATAAGTGTAGCTCGAATACTTCTTATAACAACATCCTAGTATTTTTACGATACTTGAGTTGTTACAAAATAAATGAATAAAAAGAGTTTAGGGGGTTGGAGAAGCAAAATAAAACTAAACAAGACAAGTGAAGACATTACCTTAAAATCGGGTAACTCCCTTTGGTTTGAGATCAAAGGCTTCCTTGGGAAGACTTATGCCCAAAGTGAGGATTCAAGGAGTAATAGAGGGATGTGGAGAGACAAAATGGGCAGGGGTTGGCCGAGAAAAAGGATTTGGAAGTGTGGGTAAGGAGGTAGAGGTGGGGGCCTTTTATAAGAGGAGAGGAGGGGCACTCTTTTAAAGTTACAAAATGTTACTTTATTTTCAAAAGAGTTTCGGATTTAAAAGGTCCCACATTGATTTATTTTGACGATATGGTGATAAGGGTTCGAAATACACTCATCCAATAGGTTTTTGACATGTTTAGGTCTTAGATATTACATTATCTTTCCATTTTATATAAATCGTTAAATAATGAGGTCATCGTTGCATCATCATGATGTCATAAATAATTTAATTTATTTAATATCTAAAAATTATAAACAAAAATACTATGATGTAGGAAATATTTTTATCTTTCAAATGACTATTTATAGTAAAAAATATGACTTTTATAACCCCATGTAAAATGTTTTTTAGTAAAACATCTCATGTTTGTGTCATTTTTTACTTTAACATTAAATAATAAGATATTTATGTCATTTCCCAACCAAAGTGGCTCCATGGGGTCCCCAAGTTGACCCATGGATTTTATTGGTCGGCCATGACAAATCAAATGATGGTAGGATATGTGTCTACGCCATTTCATTTTATCAAAACATTATTCTTACCATAAACTACACTAATTACCTCTAATCGCGATTAAAAACTTAATAAGTTACTATTCACCAAAAAATTATTTTTATCCCATTGAACCACATTTTACTTCTTAATGACAACCATGTATGTTGGATTTTTGAAATTCAAAACTCAAAGATGGAAAAATTTCATTTAAACGGAAAAATCAGTTTTTATAAGTACCACTTAGTGGTTTCACTATTCATCAGAAATTAAAGTTTTTCAGAATAATCCCAAAAAATCACCCTAAGCTATATTTGATATTCTGAATTCAAAAATGATGTCTATTTTACAAAATTCAAAACATATAAGTCAGATTAATTAATTTTATAATTAATTCCCTCTGTCAGAGCAAATAGCGTGTTTTTATGAAACAATAAGTATCAAAAGATTGACACTAGTTTAAGTCTGATTTCAAAGTGAAATTAATTCCAACGACCACTATTGGATTTAATGGTAAAAATATATTCTAATTTCACTTTAAAACCAATTAAAAAGATAATCTAATCATATAAATAAATTATATTGAAAATAGGTTTTGAATTAAAATACATCATTTTACATTATTCATTAAAAAATGAACTTTATCGGAAAGATACCAAAAATTTACACAAAGTAAATTTTGATGTCCCAATTCTTAAGAAGAGTTTTATTTGGTCCAATAGAATGTATAATAGTGAACAAAACTATATTTAATGACGGTTCACCATCAAAAGGCGATAAGTGAACCTTTAGTGAAAACTACGACATATACGCCTAAAATTGAATTCTTTCCGTATTTTAAGCCTTTATCATTTATTGGATAAATGTAAAAACATTTAAAAACATATATAGTCATATTTTAGTTATTTATATCCATTCCCTCCAATACAATGGATACATGTTAACTACCATTTAAAATAATATTATTTTATTATTAGAGTGCAACGTAAGATTCCCAAGAAACTCGTTGTTGTGTGTTGGGTACGCCATCGAGCATAGCGTCCCCTTTAAAGTCATATTAATTTTTTATTCACAAATATGGATAAATATGAAAATGTAATATTCTTTATTTACCTGGGGTGTTACATCCTTCCCCCCTTTTGGGAATTTCGTCCTCGCAATTTTTAAAATTGAGCTTGGAAACATCCTTGAAAGTCTCACATCGGAACAAGAGTCGGTAAAACAATCACTTTAAAATAAAGAAGGATAAGTACAAAGGTCACCCGAGTTAACCCATACTAGGATTCCAAGTATGAAAATATGAACATGGAGGAATAAACAAGGGGTGATGTTCTGATGGAGAGTGATAGAAAACATTTTTAGGAGAATGTTAACCATAAAAAATCACAAACTTGTGATGGGTTAAACGGTATTCGATTTCCCAGTAGGAAAAGTTATTAGACAGGATTTTTGTTTTAAGTTACTTCTTATTGAAGAATTTATTCACAAGGAAACATAATCACTTATCATGTTGACTTTCAACCTTTTTTAGATTCCTTACACAAACTCATATTTTCTCCAAAAGACGAGTATTTAGGATGACTTGTTCACATTAAGAGTACTATAATCAACGTCTAGAGAATCACCTAATCCACAAAAGAGAACTATATACTTCCCATGTCTTTTAGACTTTAACCAAAACCAAAACCAAAAAGGTTATTACAAGATTAGATAATCCAGAAAAGGATAACCCTTTATAAAAGGAAAATCTATTGTTAATCTCCAAAATTTGTCCAACAAAACCCAAAGTTCAATGAGGACCATTCGATAAACAATATGTTCATAAAATTCTTCAAAGTAAACAAAACTAAGATTGAAACCCAAATATTTGAAGGATTTAGTCACATAGTCTACCAAGTTAAATCGTATCATTTATCTCCAAACCTCATCAGTTGCTCTTAATGTCTCGTATTGAAAAGTAATTAACCTAATCAAATATCCTCCATGATAGGTTAATATATTTCCATAGATAACCCTAAATCAAATTACTCTTAATTCATAAAATCATCTAACTAAAAAGAATTAGTCAAACTAACCAGGGACTTCACGTAGTCAAGTGGTATGCGATAAATACCAGTTGCACTTTGGTTGTGGGTTCGATTCCCGCAGCTTTGTCCGATGCGATGGGTTTTCACACGGTCTGTGTGTTGTCCTTTTTCCAAAACTATATAATTCCCAAATCATTCCCCAAAAATAGATAAAATCATAAAAAAATAACCATAACATAATTTAACCACAATTTTATCTCATGCCTTTCACTTCCATCATAACATATAGTAACCCATAATTACCTCAAAATTAAGGATCATATAAACCCAAATGGTTCTTTATAACTATGTCCACAAAAGAACAGCTAAGTATTCCTCGAATAAAATTTTCTTATATTAAACATCAGGGTTACACATAATATAAAAAGTCTTCTAATGTAACCCCATCATCAGAAGAGACTTAATACTCTTAAGATTTTCACCATAACTCTTGATGCCCTTATATGTTGAAATCTAACTCATTCAGAATTCTTCATGATCCATTAACCATTACTTTCCAAATTATTCCGAAATACCTCTTTCCTACAAACAAAATCATGAATCATATCCTAAGATTCCAAAATAGGAAAACAATAGCCATGAAATAATACATACCTTTGATTTGTCATTGTCAGTTTCTTCATCTTCAATCGGAATGGAATTAGGTATTGGTAAATGATCATTTGTACGCTCTTGCTGATCCCATTCACAAAACTTCTTCATAGGACATGTGTTTGCATAATGACCATGCACACCACATTTAAAACATTCAATTGATCCCTCAGATAAAACTTCTTTTCCTTTCCTCGAGTCAACTGGATGCTTCCTTTTTCCATGGCAGGTTCTTGATTTATGACCTTCATTTCCACATCTATAGCATATTTTTGTCCCTTTGAAACATTTTCCTGGGTGTTTCTTTCCACATCTTTGACACATAGGTTTTTGAACACACTTACCTTTATGACTATTACCTGTAGTTCCGTAGGGACTTGTTTCTCGCATATATGATGCCTTAGAGAAATCACCAAGGTTCAGGTGGTCAATCATGGCTCCAGATAGTTGGTTGAGGATAATCACAAGAGTTATCATTGCATCTCCCATATCATTTAGTTTCTTTCTCAAAAAACTATCACAGTTTCCTTCACATCCACTGTTACTTTGGTGCCTGCTAGATCCAGCCATTTACTAAAACCAAAAAGGTCAGTGTGAGTATATCTACAAAACCATCATGTACTAATGAGGAAGATAAACACTAAGATATACTTACTCATTCACTTTATCTAAAACCAGGACTCTTTCTGAAATCCTAACCATTATGGTAATGTCACTTATGCTTAAAGAATACCCTAACCTCTAAAGTTATCTAAACCGACCATTGATACCAACTATAAGGCCCCAGCCTTAAACCTTACTTAATCTTGAGTTAATACAAGATTACACATTGAGGATCTTTTCAGGTTTAGAGTTTTAGAGAATTAGATCATAAAACTTTCATTACATTCCACATTTAAACAAAGTGGTTACATAAAATATAGGATTCATTCTTCCCATCAACGGAAACATATTTAAAACAAAACTTGGATTTTTTTCTTGACACATCCTTGACACTATCATAACATCACGTACCTTTCCCTTGACCTGTGAAAAACATTTCAAAAAATTGGGATGAGCATAAAAAGCTCAGTAAGGGATATAAAAATATGGAAAGGAAACATGAGTTCATATATACATAAGAATGAAATCATACTTTACCCATAAAACATAGGCACATTAACATACCTCATCAAATCATGAATAAATCATAGAAATCATAAGACATAAAAGGTAACTTGAGGCATTCATAACATTCTTACGTAGGGAGTAACCCTCTTGGTTACGTTTTGGAATACCCATCACAGTATATTCCCTAAATCTCTTCGGAGAAACCTTAACGTTTCACTCCTTCGCATTACCCAATGCATTGGAGAGCTATATTGGTCTCACCTGCCCTTAGTTTATCACGGAACCACCCGTCATCATAACAATGCCCAATAACCATAACATAATCATACCACATAATACATGTATAATGGAAACATAACATTTCCACATTTCAATCACAAGATATCAAAAAAACACATTGATATAAAAACATTATGAAAACCATTTTCAATACCAAAATAAAAGAAAAGTAAAACATGGTTTTTATTTTTCTTTTAAAAAATAGGTATGGCTTGTAGAGGAAGCCGAAATTCAAATAATGGTCATGACGGCGGAGAAGTCATTGTCGCCGCATATGTATGAAAAAAAAACATTCCCTTTTTTCGTTTAGTAAAACGCTTCGTATAAAGAAAGATTCCTTTTGGATAAACGTAAAAGTCAAAGGGTTTTATACAACGTATAAAAGAAGGTTGTGTATAAAATAAAATATGCCTCAATGAAAGGAGATTGAGACGACGTCATATACAAAGACGGTATCCTTGGTTGAAGGATAAATCAATTACATAATTATGTGTGACAAACGAATACACCAAATATAAGTGGATATTATGTGTAAAATAATCAAAGGCCATTCACACATATTCAATGTATGGAATATTCAATAACTAAATGTGGAACCCAAAGAAATCGAAATTGGGTTAAGAAGTTCCCTTGACAGCCTAACAGCGTCACATCAAAATGAGTTGATGAGAGATAAAAAGTGTATCTCATCACTTGGACATAAAATTTACATCAGTAAGGATATATGAGAATATATCCCAACATAACAATATGTAAATTAAAAGACCCAACAAAAGAAGTCTTTTAAAAAGAGGAGGGTGAAAGGATCCCTTACCGACATGGGTATCTTTTGAAACATACACCTCGTGAAAGAAGGACAATAAAAAATTGATTTAAATACTCATAAAAGAAAGTATATTACACAATGAGTAAAATAATGGGCAGTACATACACCACTCAAAGGAAATTGTGGAAAATGTAGCATAAATCACACGGGAATAAATGTGAGATGAAAAATCCCTTACGAAAACTCGGTAACCTAACGATGCCACATAAAACTTCCAAAAATGGATTGATGTGATCAAATAGGGTCTCTCATCGTATTAACATAAAGTTTACAGAAAGAGCAATATAAAAGAACATCCCCCAATATAATAAAGAGGAGCTTAAAAGATGTGACATAAAGGAGAGGACTTAAAAGGAAAGAGAGAGGTTAGATCTCTTACGAAAATTCGGTTGCCTAACGGCGCCACTAAAAACCTCCAAAATGGATTGATTAGAAGAAATTGGGTCTCTCATCATATGAAAATAATAAGTACAGAATGATTAATATAAACGAACATCCCAATCATAAGAAAGATGAGCTTAAAAGGAATGACATAAAAGAGTGTACTTAAAAAGAAAGAGAGGTGTTGGATCCCTTACCTCAAGTCCAACTTGTCTTGTTTGTTTCATTATATTCCTGAATAATAAACTTTGGTCAATTTATAATTGATTAAAGACCTCCTTTAAATATTATTATTCAGTTCATATCACATATTTTAATGTTATAATAATTGGTTAATAATATGAGTTCATATCAGACGTTTTTGTCGATGTTTGATACATGAGTCAAAAATTGAACTTGTTGAAAAATAATTTTCCATGTAGTTATAGGTACATAATATCCAAAATAGTATTGATGTTTTAAATATCATATATATCCAGTATATATATTCATTTTATACTGTTCCTTATAATTTGGAGAAAAAAATTAAAATCACCGTTCATGGAGATGGTAGGTCGTACGTACGCATGAATGCTACTTTCATTTTTTTGTCATATTAATGGAATTAAAACAAAATGAGATATATATGAATATATATGTTATAATTCCAGAATGATATCCAAAATTTAGATGTAATATATTACATATATATCCATTATATATATGTACTTATAATAGTACATAACATTTTGAGATAAGAAATGAAATGTACCGTTCATGGAGACGGTAAGCCGTACGTACGCATGAACGCTACTTCCATTTCTATTTCATATTTAATAGAATTAAAACATAGTGATAAATAATATTATTTTAATTCCAGTATGGTATCAAATATAATATCATTAAATATACCCTTTATACGTACCACATATGGTAATAACGAATCAAATCACATTGAGGGGGCGGTAGTCCGCACTTCTTTAAATGAAGATATCGCATTTACCCATAATGGAAACCATAGAGGTATGAAATAAATGAAAAATACAGAAGCTTAAGTAAAACATAAACATATTATATATCATATATAAATATATTTTCATCTTAATGGCCACCTTTTAAGGTGTTAGAAGAATGTTGAACAATCATCGTTTCGTGAGGGAGAAATTCACCATCCACAGAAACAGTTTTTTCTTTAACCATTAGATGTAGGTGTGTGTAAGTGTAGCTCGAATCCTTCTTATAATAACATCATAGTATTTTTAAGATACTGTAGTTGTTACAAAAGAAATGAATAAAATGATTTTAGGGGGTTGGAGAAGCAAAATAAAACAAAACAAAACAAGTGAAGACATTACCTTAAAATCAGGTAAGTCCCTTTGGTTTGAGATCAAAGGCTTCCTTGGGAAGACTTCTGCCCAATGTGAGGCTTCGAGGAGTAATAGAGGGATGTGGAGAGAGAAAATGGGTAGGGTTTGGCCGAGTCAAAGGCTTTGTAAGTGTGGATAAGGAGGTAGAGGTGGGGGGCCTTTTATAAGAGGAGAGGAGGGGCACTCTTGTAATGTTACAAAATGTTACTTTATTTTCAAAAGAGTTTAGGATTTTAAAGGTCCCACATTGATGTATTTCTAGGATAAGGTGATTAGGGTTCCAAATCCACTCATCCAATAGGTTTTGGACATGTGTAGGTCTTAGATATTACATTATCTTTCCATTTTATTTAAATCGTTAAATAATGAGGTCATCACTGCATCATCATGATGTCATAAATAATTTAATTTATTTAATATATAAAAATTATTAAAAAAATAATATGATGTATGAAATCTTTTTATCTTTCCAATGACTATTTATTGTCAAAAATATGACTTGTATAACCCCATGTAAAAATTGTGTTAGTAAAACATCTCATGTTTGTGTCATTTTTACTTTAACATTAAAAAAAGATATTTATGTCATTTCCCAAACAAAGTGGCTCCATGGGGTCCCCAAGTTGACCCATGGATTGTCTTGGTCGGCCATGACACATCCAATGAGGTTAGGACATGTGTCTAGGTCATTTCATTTTATGAAAACATTATTCTTACCATAAACTACAATAATTACCTCTAATCGCGATTAAAAACATAATATGTTACTATTCACCAAAAAATTATTTTTATCCCATTGAACCACATTTTACTTCTTAATGACAACCATGTATGTCATATTTTTGAAATTCAAAACTCAAAGAGGGAAAAATTTCATTTAAATGGAAAAATAAGTTTTTATAAGTACTACTTAGTGGTTTCACTATTCATCAAAACTTGAAGTTTTTCAGAAAAATCCCAAAAATTCACCCTAAGCTATATTTTATATTCAGAATTCAAAAATGAAGTCTATTTTACAAAATTCAAAACATATATGTCACATTAATTAATTTAATAATTAAATCCCTCTATCAGAGAAAATAGCGTGTTTTTATGAAACAATAAGTACCAAAAGATTGACACTAGTTTAAGTCTGATTTCAAAGTGAAATTAATTTCAACGACCACTATTGGATTTAATGGTAAAAATATATTCTAATTTTACTTTAAAACCAATTCAAAAGATAATATAATCAAATAAATAAATTAGATTAAAAAGACGTTTTGATTTAAAATACAACATTTTACACTATTCATTAAAAAATGAACTTTATCGGAAAGATACCAAAAATTTACACAAATAAATTTTGATGTCCCAATTCTTAAGAAGATTTATATTTGGTCCAATAGAATGTATAAGAGTTAACAAAACTATATTTAATGACGGTTCGCCATCAAAAGGCGATAAGTGAACCTTTAGTGAAAACTAGGGCATATACGCCTCAAATTGAATTCTTTCTGTATTTTAAGCTTTTATCTTTTATTGGATAAATGTAAAAACATTTAAAAAATATATAATCATATTTTAGTTATTTCTATCCATTCCTGAAAATACAACGTCTACATGTTAACTACCATTTAAAATAATATTATTTTATTATTAGAGTGCAACGTAAGACTCCCAAGAAACTCGTTGTTGCATGTTGGGTACGCCATCGAGCATAGAGTCCCGTTTAAAGCCATATTAATATTTTATTCACAAATATGGATAAATATTAAAATTTCATATTCTTTATTTACCTGGGGTGTTACAGTATATGTGATATTATAATTTAATATGAATAATTATTTAATTTATAATGTGTATATATATACATTAAAACCATCAGTACTTCCAATAGTGAGATTTATTGATGGAAAATGAGTTATGCTAGTTCATGATGTGATAGTTCATAGTACACATAATCGATGAAAAATAATGAGCTTTGTTAAGTTGATTTCATTCTCTTAGAAAAACCTCCATGGATATCCTTTCAATATCAGTAAGGTATATATATAATGAATACCAGAAGCTCTAGAATGTGGATAAGTATTTTGGGGAAGTATTATTTTATGGTTTTGTAATGTCACATGGCTTTTTATCTATGAGTAATAGGGAGGAGGCAGTATTGTTTTATAATTGAGGAGGAGTGATATTCCAGTAAATAAACAAAACTATTCAATAATGTAATGTCACTTTTACCCCAAGAGACTCAAATATAAATAATAATAGGATTATAAGGAGGATATGGTCGATATGAACCTATAATATAGATAAAAAACACGTTATAAACAGTTTTTTCCAAAACAACTATGTTTACTTACATTAAAAAATTTAGTTTTTATAATTGTAACAATTCTCCTATTTTTTAGCTAGATAAATAAAAATTTAATTGTAGATTAAAACTATTCTTACAAGATAATCTGGAACCAAATATTATAAATATTAAATCCAATTTATCAAATAAATGTTAAAATATGTTTTAATGATAAATTTTAATACATGCACTTTTGATGTTGAAAACCTCAATTTATCCTTAACTGGTTTAATTATTTTGATATTTCATTACAAATCATGATATAAATAATTTAGGTTGAAATTTTATTTAAATTTAACTATTTAATTAAAAATATGGAAAATATTTGTTGAAATTCAATTCATATAAGTGTTATATTTTAATTTTAAAAAACACTTCTATTTCGTGTTGAAAGATGGTTTTTTAAGAAATTAATTTTTCAAGCGTTACAAAATATTATATTAAATATATGACTTACAATCATTAAAATATGTGTCTAAATTAATATAAATAGATATGTAATATATAAATGTCATTTATATTTTGAATTTTTATTAGTTATTTTAAATAATTAAAATCGAGGAACGTTATGCATTTAAAAACCTTTTTCAGAAAAATGCATTTTAAGCCTAAAAAATAAACATATATCTAAATTATGTATAAATTTTTTTAAAAAAATATCTATTTTGAATATAAAAAAAATACATATTTTAATTAAATATAAAAATAAAATCATATTTTTATTTTTATTTTTATTTTTCTAAATTTTTATAATAATAAATTACTGTCTTACAAAATTTGTTATTTTTTAATATTCACAGAACAATCACTCCTTAAAAAATCCAAAAATATAAGCCTAATATAATTTTGAAATGATGAATTTAAAAAATAATTTAATTTTACCAAATAAATATTTTATATTTGTAAAAACATGATTAAATATATTTTTTCTCAAAAATATTAGTAAAAAATATTTTTTACAAAAAACTATTTTCTAAAAAATAAACTAACTTGACATAAAATTGATTTATTATTAAAAATAAATATATATTAGTTATGAAATATAAATAAATATAAATAAATATAAATTATTAAATCTTATTTATACTTTCTAATTCAACAGTCAGGTACTACTTGTAACATTTAATTAGTACATTTTGTGGGCTATCTAATCTTGGGCGTGCATGTTCAATATGTTATCAAACATAATTATCTTATTTTAAAATCATGGTGTTTCATGTAACTTAAACAATATATAAGATAAATGTTATTTTAAATATATATACATTAAAATCCCATGGTGTTACATTCTCTACACTTTAAATAAATTTCATATTCTCAATTAAACCAGCCCTTCATGAAAAGGGTTTGAAATTGGAAAATTCCAATTTAAAAAACCAACATCATAATAAAGTCAAAAAAATTAATCATAAAATAATGAGAGGTTACTATAAAGACCATTTATAATAATATATAATAAGGAAAACATTTATTAGAGCATTTTTGGGATAAAAAATTATAGAAATTGAAGAAAAACATAAATAATTATGGGAAGTGATTAACGAAGTTGATTACAAGAAAGTTAATAATTAATATAAAGTCATAAACCATGAAGAAATAAATCTATGATGACCGAAATTTCTATTAATTCATCCAATGTAAAGTTAATAGGTTGAATTTTTTGTGCTATGATCCTTTTCCTAAATATAAGGAATTGTTTACTATTAAGATAAACGACAAATGAAAATATAATAACATTATATATTCTAAGTATAGTTTTATGCTTTTATTGTGAATAAATAATTTCCCACTTTATTTCTTACTCAATTAAATTAAAACCCAATAAGATCATTTTTTTCTTGAATAAATAAAATACCCTTTTAATTGGTCATAACATCCATAAATGAATAATATTTCATTCTTATAGTTTTTAAATATTAATAAAAATGACATAGTTGTCAAAAGGTATGATAAAAAACAGAAATTAACAAAACTTCATATGATAAAATATTACATTTCACTTCCAAACATCCAATAATTGTTGATAAAAGGTTATTTTATAAATAAATAACCCCAGATCCCAATTAACCTTAATATTCTCATCATTACTGAATTTTTTCAACATAATGGAGATTTGATTACTTTTAACAGACATCCCCTAAAATATAATCTCATTATTCAAAAATAATTATTTACCTTAAAACTAATTGTGACATATAACTCAAACCAAAAAATATATTTTCAAATATCATTAAATATCTCAAAAAAAAATTATTGGACACTATTTTACATTTTCTTATTATCAAAATGTATAAGTAAAAACAATTTCATAATCAGAAATACATCACATAGGCTAGTAGTTTGTGAAACACCCTTATCACCCACTGGCTTTGGGATCATGTCCTGGGGCCTTACAAGATGCAACGACTTGTCATCCTGAATATAGGTTATCCTTTTTCAAAAACCATATTAATATAGTTTCTATAATTTTCCAAAAAAAATACGATGAATGGCATAAAAAATAAGAGTAGTAAGCAAATAAAATTTTTAAACCTCCTGGGTTTTCTATATGACTTATTTTTTTCAAAATGGAATAATCATATTGAATATTATTAATTAGAAATCAGTGATCATATTAACCCTAAATGTTATCAGTGCCTTTACACAAATGTCTGTAAAATAATAAGTAATATTTTCTCAGATTACATTATCACTAAAAAAACTACACCAAAGGTCTTTATTCCCATATTTTTTTCCAAGATATACTTAATCATATTAAAATCCAATAACATAAAACATAAAAATGGGTATTTTAACAATTATACATGGGATCAATCTTACACTTATCAGACAATAAAACATTAGGTTTAAACAAGGATATTCATGGTAATCATTTACTAAAATCCTTAATAATTGTTTATAAATAGATTTTTGATTATCCCAAGAATATTCCTTTGGGTTGTTAGACTAGGTGCACATTAAGGACCGTTTTTTACACCATGTGAGGATTGATTCAAATCATAATGAACCAGTTTTGCATTTATTACCCAAGGTATGATTCTTCTATAACTAAATCAATACAAATTATCTTGAAAAATATATATCGATATGAAAAATCATATAAATAGTCTTCACTAAAACAATAGGATGTTCTTCTACAATGTATTCCATGTCTGTCATAGGGGTTCTCCCCTGTTGTATCTCTTAAAAACTCCAATTCCCAAGGTTTCTACTATACACTTGCTGATTAAAACTATAAAAACCTTGAACCCAATAAGCTAATTATAGTGGTTAATTTATTACTGTGGAATTAGATATATGTGATTTCATCCCGAATTCCAAATATTTTTGTTGTATTAGAAAACCAGATACATTCTTGAGTTTCACATTACATTTTTAATCATGAAATAAAATATAGTGAATGTAAAAATTATATACCCTTGACCTCATTCCATGAATTTGTGATAATATAAATAGAAAAAGAAGAAAAATATGGGTGATATGAAATGATCAGTAATACTTTCATATAGGGTAATCTATCATGAATCAATAAGATATAACTAATATGGAATGATAAGTAACTAAAAATCATGTAATTTAATCTATAACATGACTATAGTGATTATATGAAACCAACAAAAAATATAATAAACCATATTACAAGGTAAATATATGAACACACATTCCATTTAATCAATAAATTGAAAGAAAATGTTATATTATGTATAATTAATATAACATGTAAAATTTGTGAAAACATAATACATTTAATCAATAAACTAATAATCAGATACATCTATATATAATTTCAATGCAAAATATCATGGATAATATTAATAAATATATTCTTAAGAAAATTCTTAAATTTTTTTGTTATGATACTAGTTATCAAGATGGTAATACCATCAAGAAATTTCAATAAATTCCTAAACATTATTTGGTTTTATTACATGAGAACCCCATTTAAATAAGGTTTTCCAACTGATCCATCTCATTAGACTAGTGATGAATTTAGTGTATATCTATAACTGAGAACCACTTATAATTTTATTTCCAACGCATTCCTAATATATTGAATTATTTAAATAATTCATGAAGATTACACCTTATCAGTAAATTTTTATATTTTGTAAGAAATAAATATTTAAAATAAATTCCTTAATGAATCATATAACATTAAATGTAACAAAACATATATATAAATGATATGATTTCTATTTATTATGAATATTTATATAAAAAAATATAGATAATTATGGGAAATCTAATTTCCAATTATCTCAAAAAATAGAAAATTTTTAGGGAAAGTAAATTGTTTCAAAATTAAATCAAGAAAGAGAATGCCAATACATTCTCTAGTCAAACAGATCATATAACATATAGTGAAATAATAAGTATTGTATCATTATAACATATATATAGTGAAGTATTTTGTAATTTTTTTTTTCATTTATGAATTAAAAAATAATAAACATATTATCTATAATTTTTTTTTGGGAAAACAGCTTTTCCCTTTGAAAATAAATTTTTAAAACTAAACATTTCCTCAATATTATAAAAAAAACCTTAAAAATCCTTTCAAACCTCAAATGGGTTATTTAATGAAATGATTGGTCATGATGGTGGAAGGTTATATTCATGACATGTATGTAAAAAATAATTATTCATTTTTTATTTAAAAAAATAATAAAATAACAACATGTTTAAAAAATAATAGGAAGATTATTATTCATTTTTTATAAAAAAATTGTGATTTAATATTGTGTTAAATATTAAAATTAAATAAATTTTAAATTCATTTTTAGAAAATTTGGATCTTGATGAAAAAGGTATTTCAACCGAAGATATAAATGAAGTTAAATTTTATTAAAAAATATACATAGTCGTTTTAAATAAAAATGAGAGAAACTAGTGAAATTATTTTAAAAAATACTGAGGAACTATAGGAGAATAAAATTAAACAAAATAATTATATAATTAACAATTTATTTCCTTTATTAGAAATTCAAGTATAAACAACCTCGATTATAATGATATTATGAAATTAACCCTTATAATGATCATACAGTTGAAGTGTGAATTAATGAGTGAAGTGGTTATGTTTTAGATGTAAATCAACATATGGAAAGTTGAAATAAAACATGTAAGAATAAATCTTTATTAGACACATAATCATATAATAATAAAGATAATAAAGAAGTAATATAACCCAGTTAAAATAAATTAGGTTATGAAATGCATTCCAAATTGTTAATATTCATGTAATATTCCCCTTGATTTAATAATTCAAATTGAATAATAAATTAGGATTGAGTTTTAGGATTCATTATATTACATATAAAAGTTTTTATATATAAACCATATAATGTAAATTTCTTTATATTGTTAATATAAATCTCAATTAACACAAATTTAGATGACGTCCCTTACCTCAATCATCCCTTGAAATGAACAAACATCGATCTCCCATATGAACGTTTTAAAAATGTTTTTAATTTATACCACAATCGTTATATGTTTTTATAAGATCATATATAATCCTTATATAATATATTATTTCCCATTCATTGGTTATTTTTAATTTTTATCTTTGTTTCAGGAGATAATTTGACTTTTTTTCTCATATATGATTTATTGTTGAAAGATTCGGTTCATGTGATTGTGATATATATTAATCATATATATTATTATATTAATATTTTAAATAGAAGATTTATTCATTGACTATATTTTTATAACCATTATTTAAAGTTTTATCATTAAAATGAATCTCATAATTTCATGGACAAGGTTGGTTATACGTACACACGAGCAACAATATCATTACCTTAAGGAGTGAGAGGGTAAGGAAGAGGATGATATAGTTATTTTCCCTATACAATAATAATTAATACATCTCACATATATTCAATAGACTTTTTCTTATCACATTTCATGAATAGTGTTAGCGATGAGTTAATCAGATCGCTTCGCGAGTTGGCAATCTTCTATACAAATGAGGGACAATATCATATTTTAAACAAAATGGAAATTAAGAAGGTATATTTGATATTATAATTAAAATATTATTATTAGATTATAAATATTATATATATATATATATATATATATATTTATATATCATTAAATCAAATCGTGGTAAGTGTTGATGGTAAATGAGTTACATCTATTCAAGAGGCGGTTGTCCACCGTACACATGATTGAAAATTTGGTTTCTCATTTGATGGAAGAGGAGATGGATAAACATTTTTACATAAAAATAATATATATATATGATACTATTTTAAATATATTTAATGTGTTAATACATAATTAAATAGTGTAAATGAATAAATAAATAGAAATATACTTATTAAGACAATTACCTAATCTTAGAGAATCCTTCTTTCTCTTTCCTAAAAAGGGAACTACAGTTTAAATTTTTGTAATACCATCATCATAAACATTTATTTATGTATGTTTTAAAGATATTTTTGTAGGGTATAGTACATTCATTATGCGTTATATGATTGAATTATTGTGGCGATGTAGTTCCCTATTATAATTTAGGAGGACTGAAATTATCTTAAAAACAACATACTACTCAATAATAGACTGAGGAACTAAAGAATTTATATTTAAAGGATTTTAGGGATTAAATGGTCAATCAACACCTCCAAAAAATTAAAGAACATGGTTAATTAAGTTTAAAATTCTTTAATAATAATTATGGCCAAAAATAATGTTAACCATATTATAAAATTTTAATTATTTTTAATTTATATAATTAATAAATATTACGAACATAAATTTATAATAGTCATATAATATAAATTTAAAATTTACCCGCAATTTGGGTCGAAAAACTGTTTTTTCAAAAATTCAATTTTCAACACTTAAATGATCTTATATTTACATAAACAATTTTAATAATAAATAAATGTATTTAAAGTAATATATATATATATAATATGTCAATTTCTTTAAATAATTCTTTATTATTTGTTATTTTAATTAGTTAATGTTGATGAACATTATAAATATAAAAATGATCTTAGAAAAATGTGTTTCAAAACCTAAAATAAATTTCATACCAAAATTGGGTCTAAACATGATTCCAATGTAATAATTATTTTATATATAACTAAATATTACTTATTTTACAATTAAATAAATTTAAAATAGTAATTTTTCTTTTAAATTACAATATTTTTTGAAAATAAATGAGGTTTATACAAAAAAAGAAACTTTCACTATTTACTAAAAAATAACATTATTTATAATAATCCCAAATTTTCATCCTATGATTTTTCTGATAATATGAATTCAATAAATCTATTTATTTTACCAAATATATATTCTAAAATTAAAACATAATATTTATTATATTATTTCTCACAAATAGTAATAAAATCCGTCTAGTTTTTTTTTAATAAATGTACATTATAAGTATTTAGTGAATATTGTAATTAGAAGTTTTGTTAGTATAATATATATATATCTCGGAATTTAATTAATTTTATTCATACCCACTGATTAAATTTCTTTGATATAAATTTATTTTAATTCTATAGGTTAAGACAAAGGTAAAATAATGAATCCAACATCATCCCGATATTGGGGGATGGATGTATTAACTGGGAAACATTTAACGGGGTGATACATATGAAGGGAAAACATCTAAAAATATATAAGAGTGAATGAATTTTTTTGAATTGATGATTATTATCATGGATGTTCCTAATTTTATGATTAATTATTATAAAATTGTCTACAAGTATTTTATCATGTTATTTAAGGTAGGGAGGAAAACATGATCACAAAAAATATTCCCTTTTTTATGAACCTTTTCAAACTTTAGAAGACATTTTGTTCTTTTAATTGGGGGGGGGGCTATGACTGGCATGTGGATGGTATGTGTAATGACTAAAAATACTTCATAAAGATTCACGAAATTAGTTCTTATACACAAATAAATCCACTAACCATTGATGGTATTAAGCTAATTAATGATCCATGGATATAGAATTTCAGTTAAAATGAATTCAAAAATAAAATCATTGAAATTTATTTTTTTGTAATGTCCTGTCTGATAATAGTTATATCTTTGGACATTGGATTCCTTTTTTGAATTATGATTCCAAATTATGGGCCTGTTTAAATGAATCGTTTTAGTTGAGGGATATTATTTTCATTTTTATTCTTGTAAATGAATTCAACATTTCATGGTGGATTTTATAGAGTATTTTGGAAATTATGTTGGTTTAATGGTAGGTTTTAGAGATTATGACAAGGATTGGGTGCCATTGATCTATAAAAATGATATTGGGGTTGGAAGATGGAGGCCACTGGATATATTAGGGAATATGTAGTGGGAGATTGATATGCTTCTAGAAGTCCAATGTACTATATTAATGATATGGTGGGGTCTATGTAGTTTTTAATGGAGAGTGGAATGAAATTTTTTCTTTATTTCAATAAAAAATATCATTGGGGACCCCTACCCTCATTTTATCTCTACCATATCTTTTCTATGGAGAACCCTAAGTGCACATCTTCTTCTCCTTACTTTTATCCATAGATCAGGTGTTCTTTATGGTGGGTGTTACTCCAATGATTCATGGTAGGATCCCTACCTCCCTTCACCTCTTCCATCATTTCTATTTCTCCATTACTTCCTTCTAACACAATTTGGATTTTTCCGTGGTGGCCCGACCAAGTCTTTATGAAATCATGTGTTAACCTAGGGATGCCTTCGATCATGGTTAAGGGATGAAATTGTTGGATGTTTCCTCCTGATTATAATTTTTTGTACAATTCAATTCAGGTTGGGTATATTCTTGGAATTTAATTATTTTGGTATTAAAATGTGTGGTGATTATATTGCTATAATTTATTATCATATGGGAGATGATATTAGATGGATTATAGGAGTTGAATTCTGTTGTGATTAAATTGGATGGTTATTATTGAATTATAGTAGTTTTATAATTGGGATGCTTTGTTTATGTACTCTTGTATATTGGTTTATAATTGTATTGATATTCTTCAGAATTGGCTTGGGAAATTTATAAAGCTCTTTAATGTTTATAATAGATGGTTCTCGACTCCTATGAGGAAATTTAGGATGTCATTATGACATTCCTTCCACTTATTTTCATACTTATTAATAATGATTGACACATATTTTTATAAGTATTAATGGATATTTTTTCAATGATATTTTTATTTATTGTACAAAAATTATTAATGGACATAATTTAAAACCATGTTATAGGTTTGATACATTATTTTATTTCATTATAATTATTCATTTTCAACTATGTGAAAGATAGGTTTTGGTAAAATTATTCTGGTTTATGATAACACTTAATTTTAAATTATTATATTCCAATAATTAAAAAATGTTTTGATTATATTGGTTTTCGAATATATCCTTATATGAAATTTTATGTATTTTTGAATTTGGTAATGAAAAATTTATCCCAAAATTGATTGTTTACATTATATTTCTATCTGTATTTTATTATATAGAGTCTATGGAACTTTTCTTTTTTGTTTTACAATTTCAAATTTCATGAACAAATGGTGTGTCCTTGTGACAATTAATCACTTAAATATTTCCATTTGAATTATAGAGTTTATTCATATAAATAATGTAAATAGAAAAATGATTTCTAAATCAATAAATTGTTTATATTTCAAGAGTTCATGTAATTTTAGTAGGATAATTTTAATCATGTATAATATAACCTCACCTGTCAGGGGATTTAATCTTTTAAATGATGTTAAAACATGATTCAAGACTGTATTAGTTTATCTTGTGAACAAAAAAAATGATGACCATGTTAACATATTTTAACTTGAGAATATATATTTATTCCCCAATTAGACTTTAACAATTGGGACTTTGATTTTCCTTTTACGGATACACATTTCTTCACATCCTCCTAAGTGGGTTATTTGTCAATAATCCTTGATTATCCATGATTATGAAATTACAATAGTTATGAGGTGATTTTTGATCTAACAATGTGAGAATAAGTCATGAAATTATATAACATATTTTGTTTATAATTTTTTTATAAATCCTTAATTCATATAGTATTCATTTTCGCCCAAAATATTAGCATAGAATTGGTATTATTCACACTATCACAGTTTTTGTTTAGGCTTTACAAAACTATAAATTCATTATACATAATTAGTTATTATATTCTATCATATAAAAATGTCTCATGAAAACAATAAAAATTTATTTTAATACAAGAAAGAGTTATATTGTAAAACCTTCAATAAAAATGTATACATCGGTTGAGGTTCGATGATATATATTGATTTCATTTCACATTTTAAGGATAATTGGAAGGGTCCAAAAAAATATTACCTTATTGAAATTAAGGTTATTATATGCAAGTAAACATACATTAAATTAATAAATATTTTAGTTTTTTGAAATTCTTATTAATTTCAAGAGGGAAACTGATTTTAAGGAAACAAAAGTTGATGTATCCACAAAAATTGATGTATCCTATTAGGGAAGATGGATCCCATCAATTCTAAGAAAAAAAAAGAAATATATCAACAACACAACTTTTGAAAACATTAGTAATGCTATTTTTTTACATTGTTGTAATTTTATTTTATTTAGTACTATATGGGAAGGATATATTTTTTTGATTACACAATTTTCACATAAAATATATCCATCAACTAGAACATAAATTCTGATAAGAATAAGATAATAAGTCACATAATATTCATGTCTTATGTAATATATCCCTAGTAGTAAGGATAAGTGATTGATTATAGAGATAGTGAACCAAATAAATATGAAACCTATTTTTATTCTCATTAAAAGGTTCTCATTTGAGGATTTATTAAACTAAATGTTCATATTCAATGAGAGTCTATATAATCCAAAATTAGCATTTATAATCAAAGGAATTCCCTCAAGGAATAGGAATCTCATGAGTAGATTATGATATTATGAGAGAAATTAAAATACACAAAGAAGATGTGACTAATAGATCATGCATATTATGGGATAACACATGAATATGTTCACACATTGTTTTCACCAATATGATGATTGTGGTTATTTAAATTTATTTATATAAGTGAAATGAGGACAGAATCATGATAGATTAATTGGTTTCTTATTTTTTATTTGGTTTGTTACAGTTCTACACTCCACTCTCAATGAAATTTAAATATTAGAAATATAGAATTATAGTGTAATAAAACCTCTTATATAAGTATATGTTTTCATAATCCATGCATTGAATTTTTAAATATTATTTAAACATTAAAATTTAATCTATCTTATTGGTATTTAAAATGGGTTTATATGAGACCTTTTATTGATGACATTATTTTTTTCCAATTCCATATTAGTATGGTAATTTATTTTATCTGTAGTATGGAATTTTTTCCAAGTAGACATTATTATTTCCTCTTCAGAGGTCGGAATTAAAGTTGTTAGTGACATATGGTTCTAGGTCCTTGAGCTCAGATGGTAGATGTATGTTGTGTTTTTGAGTTGGCATCAATGGTGTTGGGTGATGGAAGAAATGGTGTAGGTGTGTCCACATATGAATCATTCGAGAAGATGGTTTTCAAGGGGAATAAAGGTAGAGGAGACTTGATGGAAAATGAATAAAAAATAGGTTCATATACAAAGACACAAGACCATACGTAAATAAGAGTTTGAAGAAACCACCCACAAAGATAATCAGATTGGATGAATAAGAGGGCCTAGTATTGAAAATTGGTATTATGATTTATTAATCACTTTATGGGGAACATCTAGATGATCATCACTAGAAGCTGGGTACTTGGAAGAAATTTTAAATATCATATAGGGATGAGTTTGTACTTGGTGTCTAGTCATTGAGGTTCAAATATTCAATATACTATGCCAAGGGACTTTTCACCTTCAGGCAATGTATTCATACACCTCAACCAAATTAATAATGTGATTGTCAAAAATAAAAATAAGAAAATTTATGAATTTAGGATCATAGGCATAATTATATTGAACATGTCTTAAAACATATGGTTGATCTATTTACAATTCATGGAATGATTGAGTGTGTGTATATATATACATATTATTCTTATCTGATTCGTGGGAAAATTATTTTGGGAAATGGGGAATCGGTTAAACTCAACCTTTTTTTATTATAAGAATTAGTATTTTGTATTAATACCCCAGATTTTTTGTAAATAACATAACTCATTATACCCATTCCCCTATTCTTAAAGGATGATATGTAATATTTACCTGAATTGGAATAAACGTTTCCCTTTCCCCAAATGAGATGGGTCTCTAGGTTCGTGATTTGTTACACCACATATATATTGGTGTATATAACCTATATGTCGTATAAAAATATATTTTTTCTTCATCTTATGTTGGATGGTTTCTCTAACTCATCTTTGATTCAATTATTGGATCGAATTATGTATTACAGGTATAGACCCTCAAATAATATCATGTAATTTATTATGCCTAATATTTATATATGAACTGATTTTATAATTATATACTACTATAATTTATTTATTTACTATTAAGTATATTTTAATATAAATATTAAAAAGACTATCCATGTACATGAATAGACATATTTAGTTATTTTTTCTCCATGAAATGTTATTGGTAGCCTATTGAGCATGTATATGTAGAAACTCTTCATGAACAATTTGGTGTGAATGAATTTTCAATTATTACATTCCATGTATGCATATGTATATAAAATAATATGAGAAGGGTTTTATACTAGTATTTTTTTGGATAGATGGATATTACATGTGGTTTATACTGGATGTTTTTTATGAAATATTTATTGTCAATATATTTAGTTTCGTAAATATATTCTGTTACACACAACATAGAGTTTTAATGTACAATGATATATTATTATATTATTATCTAATCATGTTAATTATAACATGTACATTAAGCATGGAGTTATGAATATTAATAAGAATACATTGAATTTAATTATAAATGGTTAAAATAATGATAATATATTTATAAATAAATACTTAATTTTTAGAAATGAATTTACATGTTTTGAGAAGGAAAAATTAAAAATTCTTTTTATTTAAATTATGATTATTAATAAATATTTATGTTTTCAGTTTCTTGTTTTTTATTTGGTTTATTACAGTTTTCTGCTCCACTCTAAATGAATTTTATAATATTATAAATATAGAATTATAGTGTAATAAACCCTCTTATATAAGTATATGTTTTCTTAATCCATGTATTGAATTTTTAAATATTATTAAAACATTAAAATTTAGTTTATCTTATTGGTATTTAAAATGGGTTTATATGGGACCTTTTATTGACAACATTAGTTTTTTCCAATTCCATATCAGTATGGTAACTTAGTTTATCGGTAGTATGGAAGTTTTTCCAAGTAGACATTATTATTTCATCTTCAAAGGTAGGCATTAAAGTTGTTAGTGACATATGGTTGTAGGTCCTTGAGTTCATATGGTAGATCTATGCAGTGTTTTTGAGTTGGAATCAATGGTGTTGGGTGATGGAAGCAATGGTGTAGGTGTGTCCACATATGAATCATTTGGGAAGATGGTTTCCAAGGGGAATAAAGGTAGAGGAGACTTGATGGAAAATTAATAAAGAAAAAATAGGTTCATATACAAGGACACCAGACCATATGAGGATAAGAGTTTGAAGAAACCACCTAGAAAGATAATCATATTGGATGAATGAGAGGGTATAGCATTGGACATTGGTATTAGGATTTATTAATCACTTTATAGGGAACATCTAGATGATCATCACTAGAAGCTGGGTACTTGGGATAAATTTTAAATATCATATTGGGATGGGTTTGTACTTGGTGTCTAGTCATTGAGATTCAAATATTCAACATACCATGCCAAGGGACGTTTCACCTTCAGGCTATGTATTCATACAACTCAACGAAATTAAAAATGTGATTGTCAAAAATAAAAATAAAAAATTTTATGGATTTAGGATCTCAGGCATAATTATATTGAACATGACTTAAAACATATGGTTGATCTATTAACAATTCATGGAATGTTTGAGTGTATATATATAAATATATATATTATTCTTATCTGATTCTTGGGAAAATTATTATTGGAAATGGGGTATAGGTTAAACTCATCAGTTTTTTTATAGTATGAATTAGTATTTAGTATTAATACGCCGGATTTTTTGGAAATAACATAACTCATTATACCCATTCCTCTATTATTAAAGGATGATATGTAATATTTACATGAATTGGAAAAAAACAATTCCCTTTCCCTAAATGAGATGGGTCTCTAGGTTCTTGATTTATTACACCACATATATATTGGTGTATATAACCTATATGTGGTATAAAAATATATTTGTACTTCATCTTATGTTGGATGGTTTCTCTAACACATCTTTGATTCCATTTTTGAATCTAAGTACGTATTACAGGTATGGAATCTCAAATTATATCAATAAATTTATTATGCCTAATATTTACTTATGAACTGATTTTATATTTATATACTACTATAATTTATTTATTTACTATTAAATATATTATTATATACATATTAAAATGACTATTCATGTACATGAATAGACATAGTTAGTTATTGTTCTCTATGAAATGTTGTCGGTAGCCTATTGAGCATGTATATGTAGAAACTCTTCATGAACACTTTGGTGTGCATGAAGATTCAATTATTACATTCCATGTATGCATATGTATATACAATAATATTAGAAATTTTCTGTACTAGTATTTTTTTGATTAGATGGAAATTACATGTGGTTTATACTGGATGTTTTTTATGAAATATTCATTATCAATATATTTAGTTTCATAAATATATTTTGTTACACACAACATCGAGTTTTAACGAACAATGATATATTATTAATATTATTATCTAATCTTGTTAATTATAACATGTACATTAAGCATGGAATTTTGAATATTAATAAGAATACATTGAATATAATTATAAATGGTTAAAACAATGATAATAAATTCATAAATAAATACTTAATTTTTAGTAATGAATTTATATTTTTTAGAAGGAAAATTTAAAAAAAAATTTCTATTGAATTTTATAAACCAATAATAAAATAAATTTTATATAATTTAATAAAATATATTTTAAAAAATAAAAATTATTTTTCAATCAAAATATCATAATAGACTTGTAGTTAATTTTTCTGATTTTACTGTAAAACTTATTTTTTAATGAATATTTTAAAATAATGGTTTTTAATGAAAAATGAATTTTCATTTAAATATTTCACAGAATTATATATTTATTTAAAATTGATCTAAAGTAAAAAATATTCTAATTTTTTTATTATTAACCCAATTTAGGATATTATAAAAATCTTCATGTTGAAATTTTATAATAAAACATGTTTTACTTATAAAAATTTGCTGTTTTGATATACATTTTTAGCATCTGTGGGTTTAATTTAAAATTTCTATTTTCCTCCTCGGTGAATATTATTTTAAAAAATGGATTCTATATTTTAAATCATATTAATTAATAATTTATAATAATATAAACATGATTCTTAAATGAATTGAATTGTAAAAAATTAAAAATTAATTATCATTGTTAATGAAATAAATGAGTTTATCAAGGATTATACAAAAAAATATGGGTTAAATGACCAAGAAACATATAAAAATCCCATTTTATAGAAATATTTTTATTTTAACACATCTATGTTTCTAAAATGAGCCATTTATTATTCTTCTGTAATTTTAAAGACATTGGTACACATTATTCTTTTCAAAAATTACATCTATTTCCTCTCACCGATTTAACCAAGAGAATCTACTCTCCTATTATATTCAAACATAAAAAACCATTTATTTATACCAATATCTAAAAAATAACATCAATCTACCAATAATATTTTAATTACTTTGACTTGTAAACCCTCATATGATGGATTCTGGTGCTAACAAATAGAAGTCGTACGAAAGAAGATGTATCGTTTTTAATATAGCATTTATTAATTATTATTACAAATAAATGAAATATTCTTCACCCATTATGAAACTATAAGAAGTTTTATAAAATATATTTAGATTTTATTAATTTGGGTTCAAAACCTACTTCAATGTATTCTTCCATTAATCGGAAACAAAATTGTCGATCATGTGTACAAAAACCTGTCTCATCACGAACCGATGTAATTTGTTTCAATCACCACTTCTTAATGATTGATATAATAATGGAAATTATGTTTATATATGATATTAATTAATTTTACATTATATTTTAATAATAATATTACATAAATATACTTACATTCCATTCTACGGGAATATGATAATGTTTCTCATGTGTAAAGTGGACAACCACCTCCCAAGGTGATGTGATTTGTTTTTCACTTATGCTTTCCTTGAATGATAAATATGATAGATTTAATTATTAAATGTGATATATATTAAATAATAATTACTCTATAAGTTCCATATATTATTTACCTTATTTTCATTCCATCCATTTAGAAAATGGTAACAACTTTTTTTTTCTCGTATTGCCTATATTTTCATAGATGGTTTAATTCATTATAAATATCTAAATTTATTTTTTTACGATAAATACAAATAAAATAAATATATATTATATTTATATCAAAGAAAATATTATAAAGATTATAGAACCCTAATAAATTTAAATGAAATATGAATACCAAATAAAAAAAACATGAAAAACAAAACCGTTAATACATGAAACAAGATTTTAACAAGGAATTGTAAATAAATTGTCTGTAAAATGTCATAAGTAAATAATATATGGTATGATATATCTAATTATTGTTATATAAAATATTTATGATAGAAATATATTTATTATATTTGTGGATCAAATGTGTATGAAGGAATTCAATACTTAAGGTAATGGATTTTTGGATTACATTTATTTTCATCGGAGACAAGACATATTCCCCCACTAGTTTTTTTTGCAGGGTATATAAATAAAATGAAAGAGTTTTATAATTTTTTGAGGAAAATATTAGAACAAACAAATTAATTTATATTTAATTCAAAAATGTGTTTTATGAATCATAAGTTACAAATGTTGTAACGGTTTTAGTATACAATCTCTTTGTTTATAAGAATTGTTTATGATTATGATTTCAATAATGAAATTTGATAGTATCTTTATAAGGAAAGACATTAATATTTTTATAATATGTTTATTTAATGAATAAAAATTTCTTATATTCATTTTACTACTTTTTTCTAAACAATATTCCATAATAATTTTCATAAGAATAATGGATATTATATCAATCATTAGTCAAAAACAGTTTCTCTTCAACAGTTTTATTTATCAATTTTTTATAAAATTAATTTAATATTTTTAAATTATTACACAAATAAATTTCTACCCATTTATAATTTTTTCTACAAAAGGGATAAAATTAATCTTCTTTCCTTTTCTAAATGAGTTACATTTGAATTTTCACTTAAAATAGTAATGGAATCATTATTTAACTAGATATAGTTTTACACAACAATGAAAAATAAATAATTTTATATTTTCTATACTTTTTTAAAAAATTATTTTCACATAAAATTACTTCTCTAGTATATGGTACATTTTCATTTTTTCAAAATGTTATTTAAAAAAATGATAATTTTCTCCGAAAATGATCATACTGATCTTTAGAATTAATTTTCCATCTATGATGACATCCTTTGATGATAATTAATAATAAATAGGTATATGAACCATTATATCAACCATATTATTTCTCAAGATGGACTACTATTAAGATGTGATATTTTTGTGAGACTCAATGCTTTTAGACGTGTTATTAAATAATGAAATTATGACATTTTTATGAAACATAGTTCATTTCAAAGGGTTAATCTTTATTGAAATGATGATTTTTTTAAACCTATTTATTTAACATGGGTTATTCTATGATTAAGTTATTATGAAACCCATTTTTTATTCATTGGTTATGATATAATCAATTTTTTGAAATCATATGGAACACATATATATGATTTTAATTATTTGATGTGTGAGACATATATCTCTCTCCAGTTAATTCGGAAAAGATTGATATCTAATGAGAATAATATGTATATAAAGGGAGTTGATCCCAGTTAAATATGGGACTTTTTCCACTATGATAGTCTTGTGATTGGTCATTGGCTTCTATGATGGATTAGATAGTAAAATCATTTTAGCATGATAGCCTTGGTAGATATGATTGACTATTAAGGAAGTGATTTTCTATTCTTATGTCAATTAGAAATATATATATTTATATATATATTATTCCAATTTTATTCTCTCATGGATAATGTTCTTTAATTATTTTATGACTCATATCTTATGAGATTTCATGATTTATGTAATGAATCATCTTCACGCTAAATTATATATAGGGTATTGTTTATCAAATGTATTACATTATTCTCAAACACATAATCCAATGTTATGATTATGTGATCATTGATATATCAAACATGTTTACCCTTACTAAAAATCTGAGTTCACACACTCTTATATTTCCTTCAAATATTTTATGAAGAATGGAATTATGTGATTATTTTTTTATAAGATTATTGTTATGAATTAGCTTGTGTGCGATGAGGTAGTTCAACTCTGAATCGATTCATTATGTCCCCATCATTCCAAATATACCACATCTATACAATTATCACATGGATCATTATTTAATGTAATGAATATTAAAAATTCAAAATGTAATAAATATTTAGGAAACTTATGGGACCCTATAATTGATTTTAGAGATAGGTTTACTTAACCTTTAAAACTAATATTAATAAACATTAAAGAGAAACATAAAAATAAGTCTAAGTATAAAAATATCCATTAATATTGGGTAAGGATAATGTTCATCGTTTCTATGAAATTACACTCCTCTTTAGATAATACGTGGGGAAGTGGCTCTGGCACAGTTCTACCTACGAGTAATGACTCTAAAAAGTGTACATTGAAATTTAACTCAATAATAACTAGTGAATGACAAGGTGCCTTGATATACACTTGGATTGAAATTCCTAGGTGATATGTTTTGGAAATTAAAAAATACTTTATAATCCATCATTAAAATATTTAATAGATGAGGTCCCTGAACAACCCATGTTAAACTAATCTAACAAAGATTAAATGATTTTTTTTATAATTTATACATCTAATAAATTAATTTTCAGGATTATATGGTTCCCCAATTATTTTTTTAATCACACTAGGTTTTTTTGTTCTTTCCTGTAGTTGAATGTTGAATAATTCATGATACTATTGATGGTGATATATAATTAAATTATTATCCTCTTTCGAATACAAATGTTATGGGATATGAATTGAAAAATCATATTGTTATGATCATATTACTTTCTCAATATATGAATCATTATGGACTTCAGAATAAGAAAAGTATTGAAAAATGTTACAATGAGTTTTTATGAGGAAACATCCCCCTTATTTTTGTGGAGACACTAATGAACTAGTAGTTGAGTAATAGATTAATACCATTGAGATGATATTTTCTGTTCTCCTGTGTTTTAAATATGAAAAGTAATTTCCGTTTCCTACCATTTGGATGATGAAAAACATCAAAGGAGACCTCTATTAATGAATATGATCCAACTAGAAGAAACTGACTCCATGTAGTGGTATGAGTTTAGGATCTTATTATCAAATATTTATTCCCACATACTCATTGAATTAAAATTTAAAAGGAATTACTTGTGCTAATGTAGACTAATGTTGAATCTATTTGTATGTATGAAAAAAACATTACAATACTCTCGATGTATGCTTCTGTTATTATCATCCAACATAAAATTGAGGATTCCCAATTAATTAGTGGATTAAAACCAAGATTCTAGGGGGAAATATCCATAATAGACTTATGTATGTATGCTGAAAAATTTCCATGTTCTATCAAGTCTTTAATGTATAATATAGTTAGATATATATATATCATGGTTTCGATATGAAAACAATAATATTATTTAAGGGAAACATTAAAAACCATTGAGATATAAAAATGAAATTCCCTTCATGCTCAAAGCGTGGATGGAAGTATGAAGTAAATTATCCTAAGGGGACATTTAAATAAATTTTTTATGGAATCTAATGTCATCATGAAATCAAATTACAATGTTATTGAATGAATTTAGCTAATGACATGAATAAATATAAAGATCTATAGAAGACACCACCAACACTCCAGTATGTCAAATCAAATGAGTTTGTGAATTACGTTAACAAGTTCCAAAGTCTAATTGCTAATGATGATAATCAACAACTATAACTTCTTACCCAATTATTTGAAGGGAAATCTCAAGAAATCACTATTTTAGATTAGGTGTTTGATAAGGAAGTGTTTAAAGGTAAACATTCCATAATATCTACATGTACCAATGACTTATCTATATATGAATATAAAAACCCATTTATGTATTAATTTTTTAAGGAAATCAAATTACTAACCTTGTAATTACAAATTGGATTATAATTGAAAACATTGAATGTTATGATGATTACATGTCATGTCTATTATGCTTCTGTAGTTGAAAATTATAGTAATGTTCCTCCTAAAAATATTTTCATTATCAACTTATTTTAATTTGATGTCATGTTAATCATGGGTGATCATCATATAAATAAATCTAACATCAATTTGCGAGGAAGGAAAATGAATTGTGATATTCCTAATCAACTTTTTATCTTTAATATGTGTGAAGATAAATATAATATTCCAAAATAAATTACACCCATTGTATGGTTCTTGATTGTTATTCAATAGGGGTTTTTATCTCATATGTTCAGTGATAAACACATCATCATGGACATGCCTATTTTTTGTGATTTTTTTGATGTCTTTCAAAAATAGTATCCCATTTCCCACTAAATCATGATGATTGGTTTCCAATTGAACACATGTATATGTCCAGATATATTGTACTGACTCCATATCAAGTACACCTAATTTATTTGAAATAATTAAAGATAAAAGTCTAATAAAATATTGAAATGGGATTCATTTATCCATGTGTGTCGCCAAATTGTATATATGTCTTCTTTTAAGAAGAAATATGGGTCAATGAAACTCTGTACAGACTATAAAGAAGTAAACAAAATCATATTCTCGAACATGTATCATCTACCCCAAATTGATGATTTTCTTAAAAAATAATGTGGAGCTAAAAACAATTCCATGAATGATATTAATTTTGAATATCATTAATTAAGGAGTAAGAAGGAGGATATAACCATCAATACATTTTGAATAATTTAAGGAAACTCGAATATATAGTTATCCATTTTTTTGTTACTAATTATATTTCTATCTTTATTGATTTAATTAATATAGTATTTTGATAACAACTTGACTATTTTATGGTCTTCTTTATAGAAGATATTATTTTCTACTACCCCAAAAATCTAATTTTTATTGATAAGAAATAAGAATTCTCATCCAGCAGACAAGTTGAAAACAAACATAGAGGTTTTAAGGGGGTCTAATTTAATGAAAATCGACAGAGTCACTAATAAAATTGCTCATGCCTTCCTTTGGAAATAACCCCTATCAATTTAATAATGGGAAATCATCATATATTGGGGCTTTGGAGTCTAGAAAATTATCTTTCTTAATTATCTCACACAATGAATGATTATTATCTATGCCACTATTAATCAACATAATCATCTTTTGTATTTTATTTGAAATTTACCAAAGGATAGAACCAATACTAGGAAGAAACATTTTTAAAAAATTAGAATCTATTTTTAGTGTTTATATAGTAGTATTCCCTTTACTACACAATTATAAGACTGGTAATATTTCATTCATTTCTTCCTGAAGAGAGCTACCATACAAAATGAAGCCCGAAAATAAACTAATAACCAATACTTTAATATCATAGACTAAACCAACACACCTAATATTACCCATGCATCTCGCACTATCAGATATACAATCCACTCAACATGTGACCTCATATGGTAGAAAAATAACTTCGGAAGGATAAATGTGATGAGAAGTTCAAGAAATTAATGTGATGGGTTTCTTGCTCACATGTTCTTACATTTACCAACACTGGATAAGGATTTATAAGCCATAGTGATGCATCAATGAATGATATGTGATGTGTTATAAGGAAAAATGAAATAGTTATAGCTTCTTCTTAATGAAAATTGATGGACCTTGGTCAAAATTAACCAACCCATGATTTGGAGTTAACTATGGATATTTTTTTATTAATAATATAGATGAGTTATTTTAGTGAAGATAAGTGTGATATTTGTACAAATAATTTATTTTTTACTTATATATTCATCCAAAAAGAGTTTAATATATTCCATAATATATGGTTAGAGTAGATTATTGATATTTACTTATCAATACATTACTACCATGGGAATTTGAATATGGTGGCAAATGATTTCAATTGAAAGGATCATGCTAGATTATATATGATGAGGATAATAAATGATATAATATTTATAGATTTCCAAAGTACGGAATAAAAAATATTTAAGGAATGAGATAAACTATATCTTTATCAATTAATTATTCAACCAAATATATATATTTGAATATTATAATGGAGTAAAAGGAATTTTTAAAGCAGCAGAAAAACATGAGAGGTGTTCTTGTGTTTAACCTTGATTGTGATTGAATGATAAAATTCAAGATATTTGTATGTGTTCCAAAAAAACTAGTTTTTAAAAAAGAATACATTAGAAGACTCATATAGTTATTCACTATACTTTCATCCTAGATGTAAAATTACTTATACAGATTTGTTGGAGTATTTCTGTTGGGACAGAATAAAGAGAGATATTTTAGAGTTTTTATCCAGATGATTGGTTTGATAGCAAGTTAATGAAGATATTAAAAACTATATGTGGTTTTTTCAACCATTAACCATAGTTTAATGGAAATGTGAAAACATTACATGGTATTCTCTCTTTAGACTCCCCAAAAAACCATCTTTTTTAAGGTTATATGGGTTATTGTCACTCACTAAAAAACTTTATCACTATTCACACTGATTAAAAAATATTAATCTATAGAAAATCATCCTAATATATAAATTGAGGAAGTGGAAATGTTCTATAGAGTAAAATATTCATTTCAATTTGATTGAAATCCTATGTTATCCTCGTTGTTCTAAAGTAGTCTTCAGCATGCTCTGGATATGGAGATATTTTTCAAAACAATTTGTCATCACCAGATAGATGATCAGTCAGAGGGAATAATTGAAACCCTATAGGAGATGAAAATATTTTATTATATGGATTTAAATGGCGGATTCAACAAATATTTTTATCTAGTAATGTTTTCCTATAATTAAATTTTTCAATCAAGCAATCAGAAAAATCCTTAAGAAACCCTCTATTGATATATTTGTAGAACTCCTACCTAGTTGGATGAAGTTATATATAGAAGGATATCTGTATTGATCTGACTAAATATATGTGAAATAAGGTTAGATACATTCATAATTACATCAAGGAAGTTAAGAGTTTATATAAAAGTTATAATTAAAATCATCAACATGACCTATAATTTCACATTGCTGAGAAGGATTTTCTATGAATTTATCTACATAATATGATTATGCAATTCAATTAGAATGGAAAGATAATCCATAGGTACATTATCCCATTCTAGATTATTTATCAAGTATATATGTTTTATTATCTTTTGGCACCCCCATTAAACCATTATAAGGTAATTGATGTGTTGTATTTATCTCTCCCGTGGAAGTATGTACAAAATCCTTCACATGTAATAAAATAAAATGTCTTACCATTATATGATGATAATTTATATGAATAATAACTTATGGATATTCTAGATCTTGTAGAGATATTGTAAATAATATAGACAACATTCCAATTCCATGTTCTGTGGAAAAACCACCAACTTTAAGAAGATATATGGAAACCTAAGGATATAATGATGTTGAAGTATCCTCCATTATTTTCATTAGAGTGTTGAATTTATAGGGATAAATTATTTATAATATGGGTATAATTTGGAACCCATAGTTTTTATGAAATATTTTTTTCAATGAATTTAATATCATCGATTTATTTCCTTAAAGTCAACATCTAGTTTTAAAGAACTATGATATACTATTAATATTATTATTTAAAATATACCTCTATTAAATAGTCATTAAAAATGGATATATGAATAGGAATAAATATATTTTTAAAAATATTTATAAATGCTTTAGATAATGAAATTTTATTTATAAATAATTGCTTAATATTTAGTAATTTCATTATATATTTTCAAAATAATTTTTTCCCAAAATTGGTTCATAACATTACAAATTTTTTGATGAAATTAAATTAAAATTTTGAAATAAAAGATAATAATTTAATTATAATGATATTTTTCGGGATTTTTATGAAAAAAATTTGTTTTTCATGAATATTGAATAAAACTGGGTTTCATTGATAAAATCATTTTCATTAATATCATATAAACATTGCAAATTTTTAAAAAAAATTAAAGAAAATTTAATTCAATTATGTTATGATTAATCTATATTGATGTATTTGAACTAATTTCATATTTAATTTTGAAATTAAAATAGTCTATTCATATGAATATAACAACCAAATGATTATAAATGATATTTTTTCTTGAAATAAATGTGTATTATATTGTAATATACATCATTATACAAATTTAACACATATAGAAACCAACAATTCATTAATTCATTAATTAAAACATTAGAATTAGTTAGAAATTAAACCCTTTAAAATTCTAAATATTACAAAGGGAAGAATTTATAAAATAGAAAAAATGAAATTAAAAAATACAGATCACCTCAATCTTATAGAATCATACCTCCCATGAATAAAAATATAGAAAATAAAAAAATCAATTAGTAAAAAAATTTAAACTACCAAAAATTTAATTTTCAAACATTGATAGTAATTTAATTTAATAATTAATTAATTAACAAAGTGCCATTTATAGGTGTTAATGTGATCATTTGAATAGTAACTGAAACATTTGAAATAGTAACCTGACCATTGGAATACAAATATAACATAAAAATAATTAATTGAATTATAATTAATATTTATCATGTGTTATTTTAGTAGATATAAATAGTATAATTCCATGAAATGAATATAAGTATTAAAATACTCAAAAAATTATAAATACATTCATAATATACTTTTTTAAGATATTTTGTAAAAATAGTAATTTTATATTAAAATTTAAAATAAATTATGATAAAATTTAATTTTGATAAAATTAATTTAATTTTTGATATCATCGCGTCTAAATTGTCCACGGGTTATTTTTTGGTAATTTTCTAAAATACAATAGTTTTCCGATGAATAATAAAAATACAATTTTTGTAAGTGGTGTGTCTTGAATTAAATCACTCATGATGTAATAATGAAATAATCATTTATAAATATTTATGCTTTACCAAAAATATTTATTATTATTAATTACTCATTAAAATAAAAAAACATTATTTCCAATCCTAAAAATTACTTTTTGATGTCTAAAATTAAAACTATTCATTAAAAAAAAGTTCTTCTTTTTTCACATGTCATTTTAATAAACTATTGAAATTGATTTATAAAGACGATTACATTTCTATATTTATTATTTTTTATTTAAATATGATTAATTATGAAAAAAAATCACTATTAATGGTTTAAATTAGATATAAAATTTTATTTGATATATTATTCACAAAATACCCCAATCCTCAATATAAATAATCCCTTTCCATCCCCTAGAAAACACAATCCAAACTAACTTACCAAATCCAAGTATCTTCCCAAAACATCTCTCTTAATCACTTAATATACATTGGTACATGATAGTGTAATCCAACGACATTTATAAAAAAAAGTCTATAGTTGTACAAGATAATCAACATAAAGAACAGCTTACATTTTTATCAATATTTCTCTCATTTTCCACATATCATTTAATTTTACCATTTTATTTCTAAAGAAATCATTAAGGGTTAATTAATAATAATTTTGAAACTCTATTTCTAATTTCATCCTACAGAAAAATTATATTATTGATATATTTATATTTTATACCTCTCTTACTCCTCATATGGACCACATTCTCAATAACTGTCGGTGAACCACCAAGGTGGACCTTTCCAACTTCTTTATTTGTCACCAAAATTATGGATGGTTATAATAAATTAATTATGACGTTTATATGTGTAAATATATGTATTTTGTCTTCATGATGTAATCTAATCACTTTATAAGTTACTATGAACAAGAAATATTTAATTGATGAAAAATGGGAAATTATTAATGAAAACATGATATAAAATTTGTTTACCCTTTATCGAAAGGATTTATAAAATATAATCCAAAGATTATAATTGAATAATAGTAAAAAATTTTAAATAAATCACATATTGTTCCTTGTTTAAATAAATATTGGTCTAGTTTTCTAGAGCGAGAAAATTGATGAAATAAAGAAGGAATTAAGGTAAGGGAATTATAAAACCAAATTTCATCCTTTTGGGTTATACTCTATTTTAACTTATTTTCAATATCGTTATTACTCTAATTTCAATAAAATAAATTTTCAATATCCATTCCCTTTTGTTTCTGGAATATTAATTTTACCACCTTATCATTATAATTTTTAATCCAAATATAAATATTTTGAGAAAGGTATTTATTTTTTCTGAATACATCATTGAATCCTTTTGAGTTGTTTCTTATTCTAAAAATACCTATATTTTATGAAAATTATTAGTATTTATTTTACATTTGGGGATCCCAATGGTTATTAATTATTTATTATATATGAAAAAAAATTGAAACACTTTCATTTCCTTGGGTTATTTCATAATAATGATTATTATACGTTTTATGTGGAATATATGATAATGATAATTTATCAAGTGATTAGTGGGATTTTAATTAAATAACTACCCAATTCATTGGGTAATGTGATATATCTCATGTTATTATGTGTATAATTCATGAAAAATCATTTATATTTGTTCACAATGATTATGTCCTGATTTATGAACATACGTTATATTTGGACATAATGAGGTATTTGTTCATAAATATGTGTGGAATATAAAAACTATAATGTGATTCATCCTTCATATCAATGTACAATATTCCATTTTATTATCAATTTTATATCTCATGATTTTAATGATTATACTATTTTCATGATATGATGTTGTTGACTATTCTCACCACTGTAAAATTTATTCATGACCATTATTCATCACCTTACCATGATTTTATCTCAACCCATTATTTAATTTATATACTCATGTAAATACATGTTCTAAAAATATGATGAGAGATTTATATTGATAATGGATAATAATTTATATAATACATATGTTTTATAAAACACAAAAAATGTGTGAGATTTTTTTTCCCATGACATGTATAATTTGGATCGTGGATTGTATTACTATTATGTTTGTAATCTTAAAAAAGATACAATATTCATGTTAAAATATATTAGGTCTATATAGTATGAATTAGAGAAATATTTAGATAATATAGTAATTTTTTTTGGAAAAAAATAGTGAAACCTATAATAATATGTCTATATAAAGGTAAAAATACGATAATAAAATTTTTTAAAAGGATAAACATAGATATCACATAAAATATGAATTTAGAGTTAATTTTTGAATAATAAAAAATTATTTATTAAATATTTTTGGATGTCAATTTTGATCAAACATTCTATATATTAGAAAATAGTGGGAACTATGTCAAACTAGGCCAAAAAACACTATTAGGGATAATGAAATAATTATTCAATCATGAATCCCATGAAAAAGGAGATGTAATTCAAAAACAAATCATGGCTATGCTTACCCATTCGCATCATGTTATGAACCCTAACATAAACCATGTTTGGAATACTCCTTCAAACAATAGTTAACTACCTATTTATTCCTTCACATGACAACATCCTCTGATGTTTAGTGGATCTTATGATACACTTGTTGATGGACTGTGTGTGAACTCCATAGAGACGACACATTAAATGATCCACATTTATGAAAAGGATAAGGTGACTCTATATGTATATATTATATATGGAGAATTCAATCATTGGTGGTCTATGATAATGCACACTGATCCTAATGATGAAATTTATGAGATGGAGTAAGAAGATATAAAGAAAAAATTTATTACAAAATATTTCCCTAGAACTCTTCAAACAAATATAGAGAGATAATTCATAGATCATAAGAAAAGGGATGCTAAATTAGTCATGGATAAGGACAACTTCATCATAAGGCTATCGAGATATTCCTCGTGTTTTTTAAAAACCATGACAGAATAACAAATATATTCGTTAGATGTTTAAAACTACAACTCTGAAATGATCTATATATCTAATACATTGGGAGTAATAAATATAAAGACCAATTTTCCATCAAAATATTGATATAGTATGGAGAATGGTCCCATTTTTATGTTGATAATATGATAATAATGGAGCTTCAAACTAGTGGAAGAAACTATAAAATAAAGAAGTGGATTAAACAACCCACATGTCAAATATGTGGGAATAAGATTCATAGTGATTTCATAAAAGGGATAATTTAATTATTTTTTTATGTGAGAGAAGGCCACCATGATCATGAATTTTTAGAAGACATGATGAATCTATCCAACATGATGGAGTAAAGGAGGGATCATTTGAATGCACTAACCATGGTTCAATGCTTCAATAGTATAGATCATGGATACCATGAAATCCAATGCATTAAATAATGGGTCTTTAAGGGTAATCAACACCAGTAACTGTTAAATTCAATGGATAAAGGGAAAGATTATGAAATAAGTACATCTGAAGTGGGCATGAAAAAGTTACTTACTATTAATAATGGAAGGATGAATTTTGTATTTGATCATGGTTCTACAAATTCAATTATATCATAAAATATTTCAAGAATTACTCTTATGGTGAAATGATACCTTGAAGTAGATATATCTATAAAAACACCTAGTTTATCTATCCTTTAATCACATGTGTTAGACTCTTCTCATGTCAACGTATGTTTCAATATTCATCAATTAAATCCTATAATCCTTCATTGGGTGGAAATTTACAGTATAATGAGAATCAATTGGATCTGTATATATAGAGAACGCAAAAAATTTAGGCAAATTAAATCTTTTTATATTTTCATAAAATATCACATTCCCATATTTAAATTCATGGAAGATGTGGAATCTCATTTTAAAAAACCATTAACGGCACAGATGATGATACTGTTTGAAGAGTAATACATGTAAAAAATGTCTTAGTCGATAGAATGAATCATCCTAGAGGAAATTAATATTTTTAGGGAATAAATTGATGTATTTTGCATTGAGTTACCCAAACTTCCCACTAGATCATTTGGTAGTGTTCTCAAGAGATCTTATACATATAGAAACTCATATCTCCAAATGACCCAAATGATGGCCTCTATGTAATAGGTGTAGATAAAGAAAGAGCTTCAGGAGCATTCAAACAAAGGGTTTAAATAACCATGATAACCACCTTAGGGTCTACTATTACCCTTTTTCAAGAAAATGGATGGATTAATGTGACAGTGTATCGATTACTGAGATATAAATAAGATCACCATTCCAAAAAAGTATCCCATTATAAGAATAATCTCTTTTTCAGTCAAATATAAAGAGATCATTACTTCCTAAAGGGGGATATTCATTTTGGATATCATTTTATATGTTGGACGAAAGAATATATATGTATATATAAGATTATTTTACAAATAAGTTAAGGACAATATGTGTTCATAGTGATTCCATTATAAGTTACTAATTTCCCTTAAATATTCATTTATTTTCAGAATAGAGTCTTTAGATACTACCATAAATTATTTTGAAGTCTTCATTGATGATAATATCATTTCATCCAAGTAAAATGTTGATCATGAAGATCATATAAAGATATTTATGGAGAATTAGTAATAGAGAAAATTTATTATTTGATTAGTAAGTGTGAATGTTTGATGCATCAAGTCACATTATTTGAGAATGTGATAAAAGGTGATGGAATTTCTATTGACCCTTCAATGAAATAGGTAATTGATGATTTTTAAGACTTTCTACTATAATATAAATCTATTGTATTATTTGATTATCTTAGAACAACTAAAATTTTGAGAGAATTTTTTCATTAATTTATATCCAGTAAATATGTTTAAAATCAAAAGGGAAATGTATTTATACAAAAAATACTATAAGGAAATAACTGAGGAGGAAAAAAGTGGCTAATAATAGTGAATGTACTAACACTTCTTTAAATTAGAGATGTTTTTGTGATAAATTATTATGATTCAATGAAATTATTGGGTTATTTACTCAAGAAGAATGAAAATATGATATAATGATCCTCGATACAATTGAAGGTGCATGAGAATAACTACTCAATGAATGTTATCTAATTACAAGACATGATCTTTAACAGATTGATTTGGTAGCACTACCGTTTTCACAACACATACAAGCATGGCCTTAGTCGTGACTACCCTAAGCCCACATCCGATAGGTCAGGGTATAGTGACTAGAACCAATTAGGCATTTCCCACAAATGCGATTCATTTTACTATGTACCTATACTAACAAAAGCATCTCTAATCATCCCAATAATGAAATGTAAAAATATTTAAATAATGCATGAATGCAACTAAGATTGGCAACTAAAGTAAAATAGTAATGGAAAAGTAAACAAGTCCAAATAAAATCCCACCAGTAAGATAGTCTATACACAATTCCAATTGAAACAATAAATATTCCAACAAGCTTATTGGTTTAGGACTCAGTCAACGATATTCTCTAGGTAAACAGCTTGGTCTGCACAGCTCCGTCAATGCTCCACCCGCTCCTTGTCCTCTTAGGACATTGTGAAAAGTGTCACTGTCTTCATAATATGTGAGACATGTGAGCAATTCCAGTGAATGTGTGAGTATAAAAATACTCCCTTGGAACCCCAAAAACATTAACCATGGAGAAACTAGTATATCAAGCTCTATACATGAGTTACATTTAATAACAGATATATGAATTAAATAAATACTGAAAAATACATTGTAGAGATACCACTCCATCAGAAGGTCATAATGAACTTCATGCCATAGGATTCTTCTTCATGAAATTATCTTTTTGGGAGATCTCACTCCACGAGCGATGATATCATCGAAGACTCTCAACAATGAGGTCTATCTCATTTGGGAACCACCAAAATATAACACATTTGTATGAGAAGAATATTATACCAAAATAGGTAGTCATTCCCAAAACCACTAGGAGACACCATGAAGCCAATCTTGATCAACCTGCTATGTTGGGGATTATATACCAATGGTTCCACAAGCCTGAACGATATGACCACTATATGTAGGATCAACATAAAACTTAGGAAGGTCATCCCGGTTCAACAAACGTCACTAGAGATGATAGAGGATCTCACTCCAATATCGTGGAGGGATTCCATAACTCTATCATAAACCTAAGATCTGGAGGGGATTACATTCCAGCGATGTCATTGTAATGTCATATTGTACCCTCAAGGAAAGAAAAAATGGAACACACTCAACATATACTAGCCCAAAATAGGTAAAATAAGATCCTCAAATCCAAATAAGGAACCCAATATTGGACTTGAGTCATCCATATTAGAATCTGGGTCACGCTGCCACTAACACACCACTGTTTTGACTCTCTATTTTGGAGTTAGGAAAGATTGATTGAAGCTACCCATATACATACCAGGCCTATTGACATAATTCCATGGTAGGTCCCCTACCACCATAGTATATCCACCTCTATTTACGATCGGAACACCTACCATTAAAACCAATTGGAAGATTACCAACCACCATGGGTAGTCCACCTATTGCACCAGACTGTACATTATAGTCAACTACCGCATTCAACCTATTATAGACTAGAATCATGGAAACTATTCCTCCAAAATCTTCAATTTCCCATGTTCCTTGCGGTCAATCACACCGCACGGTGGACCAAAACACCCAGTAGACCACAGTAGGATCTGCCTTGAATGTCCATAGATCTGACACATGTCCACATCATCTAGTCCGAACCACCGACCCAACCCATCCCAACTACCCATATAGGACCAACATACATAATCACATGGTCCCATATTCCCATTTCATGCTTATTCAAGCTAAATTGTATCTCACATCCTCCTCTTCGGTCCTATTTCCTCTAATCCCACCGGTTTCACCACACCCCATTAGGACCCTACCATGACCGCAATTATCTTTTCCACAAGAAAGTGGGTTGGCATTTTTCAGATCCACTGGTCACCACCATCGCATCCTGGTGGTCCCTTCCATCAAACAGAATGCCTCCAATCATGCACCAAATATGATGCTAACATATATCTGAGATCCTTGTGTCCCGATATGCACTTATCCAACCTCATTTGTCAGTTTTACTCAAATACGGGGGACCAATTGAGTTTGGAACCTTCCGACAACATTTACCTGGGACTACAGGAATCCAAAGGTAAAAACATGAAGAACGGATAGAGAAAATGTATAATAAAAAATGTCTTTAATCATTGGCCACACGTTCTTGGACAATGATCACGAATTGATGATTTGGGTTGGAAAACCAGATAAAAAAACTCTCATATAAAAAACCTAATCTCGAAATATAAACAATATATGAATCAATACGTTCATGAATTTATTTAGCTTCATCGTATAAATAAATATCATGAAATAATATAGTTAAAACACCTTCCTCACATGGAGATTGGACCAGCCTTTGATGAAGAAGGGTTGTGTCGTCATCATTGATGAGATCCTCCCAATCTATTTCCCTGATGATAAACTAACTGATCAGGATCTCTTGTCATCCTCCATGAATTTTCTCCTCCACTGATTCTCCAGAAGTTCCATGGTTATGCGTCTATCTATTGAATTCAATCATAATGTCACTATTAAAGAAACAAGTCACTACATCAACATAATGATTTAAAATATTTTTTTATCAATTTAGTTTATTCATTATACATCCTCAATAATTTTTAAAAAAATGACCCACACTGACCATTGTTAGGTTGTAAATAGTGTAAATACAATACTATAAACTAAAAGGTTCTCCTAGAATAATGATCTAGGCACTCATTTAAGTCTTATTTCGCTTTTTATCAAAAATAGTGCCTATGTGTTATTTAATAATTGAAATTTCTTCATCCATTTTTTATAGGAACATGAGGCCCCAAAATCATGTACAGTCCCAGTACCTGGTCTAAAAAATATTCCACATGATATCTATAAATAATAGGAAAAAAATCTGAAACTTTATATTCTCCCTGAATTGGGACTTTACATCCCTGAAAAAATTAAGGGGTATTGAAATATATGGGGGCACTAAGCATGAATCTGATCCTCCCACTCCCATGTTCTCGAATAGAGATTCTTGTTTTTCCACCAAACACACACCAATGGAATAAATAACCCCCGAGGGACCCTATCACACCAACTATCAATCTCCACCGAGTACTCCACAATGGTCACTCTATCATTGATGTCCAACCTATACCAATTGATAACATGTGATTGGTCATTAACATTTTTCCTCACCTAAGACTTGTTGAAGACATCATGTAATTGATCTAAATTTAGAAGTACATCTAATTGGTATTACACTTTTCCAACTCTAAAAACTATGAGGAATTTATTGATGATCCTCAAAGATAGAATTCTGCCTTGGCCAAATCTCTATAATCCCAATCGAGGTGAAACCTGATGGAAGACATGGAATCCTCCCTCAAAATCCAATGGCCACAATGACCTATCAGTTTAAGACTTAGGACCTCCATATGTATTCTTCATCCACTTATGGAGTATCTCCACCTTCATATTCATAGAATGCACCAACTCTGGGCCCATGAGTTATTATGCTCTTAGGTCAATCCAGTAAAGTAGTGACCTGCAGGGTCTCCCATGAAAAGCCATGAATTGTGTTATTCAAATGATGGGGCTACCTAGGATGAAAATAATGATGGTCACATTATTTAAGCACTGTAAATCCACAGATTTCATCCTGATCCCATTTTCCTTCACGGAGAATAATGATGGGGCTACCTAGGATGAAAAACTAGATCTAATGAATCCCTTCTTATGAAATTCAACTAACTATATACTAATCTCACAAAGATATATGGTAGACATATTAAATGAAGGTGTAAATATCTATGCCATCATAGGTTATAAGTCAATTTTAAAATCTATCTTTCTATAGGGAGGTAAACCTATAACATCTTTAGGAAAGTCAAATTCATACTCTGCCACCACTACAAAAAATTAAGGACCCAAAACATCCACTACAGAAAGGGTTAGGATAGCCTACTAATGAGTAATCGGCTGCACTATATTATGTGGGAGTCCATCCTTCAAAACCTAGATTTTTTATTTCAACAAAAAAGGATAAAATGGTCCCATCATAGTGGTCACATCACACTCTTCTCATAAACAATCAATCTGATCATGAACTCTAGATAACCAGTCCATACCAAAAACTAAGTTGTAAGTCCTCGGAATCACTACTATGAGATCCCAAATAAAACACTCACCTCCATGATCCATGTCACACTATTGACACAATTGTGTGATCATTTATTCTCCTATAGTATAAGTCTCCAAGAATAAGTGTCAAGTCAACAATTCAAATATAATCTCTATGTATCAAACAAGATTCATGGGGAGAAAATAATTACTATAACATTTGTCTATTAATACTGAAGCTAATGAAGAAAATCATAGATCGTACCATGTATCATCCCTAGATCCTTAGTGTCATAAGGATCTATGGAATCCATCTAGCCTCATTCATATCCACCACCTCTCTGAGCCTATCATGAAGCGAATGATGGTGGTGGTTCTAAATGGTCGATCATCATCCTATATCATACTCACCTACCATCCCCTCTTCCTCGTCCACCATCTAGCATAACACCCTACTCCAGCCTCAGTCTATGTCTAGGAGGTCCTATAACAATCTCCTGGTCAACTATTTTATGAGTCAGGAAATATCATTTTAGTGTTCCCCAGTCATCACATGAGAAACACAACTTTCTCCTTGGATGATTCGAGCCACCTTGGGAGCCTTACACCATTGAACCTGAATCCTGAGATTTCCTCATGATGTTTTTGATCAAGTTGGTTCACTATGATTGTCATCATCTAATTACATCCATGGTATTAGGTATTGGGTGACCACTGCTTTCTCCCACAATATGTGTCAACCCTTCCAGAAAACATTCTACTAAAAGGGATCTCTCAAGTACCCTCACATAACTATAAATACCAAGGGATAACACTAATTTCATAATTCCTTTACATAAGTCATACATGATGTTCCAAGACAGGAATAATAGTTCCCTTACTACATCCAAAGAGTTGTATGAATTATTAGTAAACATTTCTGAATACACTTCAATGATCATACAACACTACTACAGATTCAGGAACTCTTGTATTCATATTGTTCACAACATGGATGGATTGAACTCATCTATAAAGAGATGCTTGATGTTTTTCTAAGAGTGAGTTGTCATGTCATGTGACCGAGTCACTAGGCCCCACCATCTCCCAATGGATCCTTAATGATGAATCATGGAAAGGACTGAAATTGGATCAACAGGATTCATCACAAGGCTGAAAGCATTGATTACTACCTCTAGCAAATCCTTAGCCATCTAGGGTTCTGGATCACCCCAAAACCTAAAAGGTCACTACATCTAAAACACATGAAATGCACTTTTCCTGCATGCATCCTCAGCTGATAGTGTTGGAACTAGATAACTATTAACTGGTTGTGGTATACATGGTAAATCGCCTGGATGTGAAATCCATGGAACATTCACATGTACCGATGACTCATCCCTATTTGGATCATCCTTGTGATAATTCGGTGGAATCCTAGAAGACTATCTCTGTGGAGGCTTCCTGAAATAAAACATGATGTACCATGGTAAAATAATTATATCTGTGGAGATTTCTTAAGAAGGACATGGAAGACACAACCATTCCTATATGATGCATATACCATTTTTCCCTTCAACCAGTGTTCACATATACTGAGTAAAAATGTAGTTGTTCAAAGTACATGTGAATGGATACACAAACCTCTACACCAATAGTAGAGTCCCATGAGTGAAACATTAACTCGAAAAACTTAATATTATTATCCCCTTTCAACCTCACAAGCTCTTAGTCCTAAAGTAGAACCAACTGGATCTAATACCAATAGATCACAACAATCCTAGAGGGGCCCATGCCACAATGACACAAATCTGTCCTCTGCTAGGATAAAGGTGATGAAAAGCACTGAGTAGGAATTCTTCACAAATGGAAGACATTTTCCTAAGTACCTATAAACACATGCACAAACATATCTAAACCACCCAATGCTGAAATTTAAAAAATCTATTGCAATGAATGTATACATAAAAAATCAACTACAAGAGTACAAGAGAAAGTAACAGAAAATTAAATTGGTCCAAATACAAGACCACCAGAAAGAGAGTCTATATAGAATCCCAAATTATACTGTAAAGCGTCGAAACTAATCTAATGGTGAGGACTAATCCATAGTTACCATCCCAATAAACACCTCGGTTTTCCTAGCCCCAACTATGATCCATATTCTCCATGTCCTCATAGGACACAATGAAATGGGGTAAAAACTGAACAATACATGAGACATGAGGGTAAATACCGTCTAAGGGTGAGAATAATAATATTCTATAGGAAACCCTGAAAATAATAAACAAAAAAAATTTATAGTAAACTCAACACATGAGGTAACACTTTATAACAGATACAAGATGTAATGAAAAAACCATGTATACTCAGGAGATACTACACTCCATTAAGTTTTCATAACCAACGATGAGACACAAGATTATCCTCAAATAAACACTACCTTATGAATAGAATCACTCAATGAGCCATGTTATCATCATAGAAACTCAAAAAAGAAGTCTATCTCATTTTGGACCAACCCAAATAGAATTCACTAGTATGAGAATAAAATGAAACATAAAGAGGTTTTCACACCCATAACCCCTAGGGGATGCCATAAATCTAATATCATGAAACCGGCTATATAGGAGATCATATGCCAACTATTCCACAACCACTATCAATACGACCAGATAGAAGGAGGATCAACATCATACTTAGGGAGGTCATGAATATTATATAAAATCTACTAGGGAATAGGTAGGATCACACTCCAGTGTCATATATGGAATCCAAAACACTATCTAAGACCCATCCTTTAGAGAGGATTATAATTGAGTGATGTGGATGTAATGTCACATTGTACCCTCGAGGAAAGGACTAAGAGAATGAACTAATCCTATAATAGTAAAAACATCGAAAAATAAGATCCTAAAATATAAATAATAAAACCAATATTTCTATTGAGTTAAACGTCTTAGAATTAGGGTCATGCTTCCCCTGATGACACATCGTTTGGACACTAATTTTAGAAGTTATGAGAACATGAACGAAGATTCCCATAGACATGTTGGGGCCTACAGACCTAACATTATGGTATGTCTACTCACCATCTTATTTGGTCAATCAAACATCATGGTCGGTCCACCAACTTCACAGACTGTCCACCCATAGATGCACCATTATGGTCTGTCCAACTACCGAGCCTGACTGGCCACTGTGTTCGATCACACCGCATGGTCGACCACACCCAGATCTACCCCATTTGACCGAAGAACATACCTAGTTCCACCTTGACTGATCTGACACACCGACCTGACCCTACCCCATATAATGCCTTCTCCTGACCCACCTACTCACCCCGGCCAACATCTGTCTCCATCGTCTCATGTCTGTCGGCCCCTCGGGTTCGACAATATCCTCCATGCCACCTATAGTCACCATCCACCATTGGCACACACTGGTGGTCCCCTACATAGACCATTGAACCTCCTATGATTATTAATGTTTGAAATTATTGTCCATCTAATATCCTTGGGTACCGATCTAATCTATCCCAGCCTCATTTGTTGGGATTCCACAAATCTGGGGTTCCGATCAAGTTCAGAAGAACCTTGCAATGTCGATCCTGGTGAACAGGGATACAATGGTGAATAAAATGGAGAATATATGGATAAAAGGAATAGAAAAAGGTATTAAATTGTTAGGGAACTGTTTTTCACCAATGGTAAATAATGGTGGATTTGGGTAATAAAACCAGATCAAATAAATCTCATAGAATAAACATCATCTCACAATATGCACAATCCACGAATCTATATGTTGGTTGATCAATTGATGTTTTTCACAAAAATAAGAAAGAGGGAATGAACTAATGGGTACAAATTTCACACATTGAGTTTGGATCATTTGTTGATGAATAAAAATTGTGTTATCATCACTAATGAGATCCCCCATGTGCGTTGGTGCGACAATCCCTGATCCGATCCTGATCCATTGTCATCAGCTAAGAACTCTATCCTCCAAATATACTATAGATTTTCCAAGGTTATTTCACTAATCCTATAATTCTGAAATTAGTATATTTTTATGTGAAATAAGGGGATGCATAAAAAACAATATTTTTATCAATTTTTTTATTCATTTTAGGACCGCGACAAATATTTCACAAATGAAATGCACCAGACAATGTTAGGTCGCACCTAGGGTAATGGTGCTTTTTTAAACTCATTGGTTCTGTCATATTTCTAATCTGGGTACCTATTTAATATTTATTCGAATTTCTTAGTAAAACTGCACTTGCATGGTATTAAGTATTTTAATATTTTTCAACTTTTGTTTGGGGAACATCGGGCCCTGTAATCGAAAGTTGTCTAAGCTCCTAGTCACGAATATAATCCATATAATATCTAAAAATAATAAATGGAAAATCTGAGATGTTATAACATTTATGGGGAGAAGTGTTAAATATAAAATGATCAATAGAGTCAAAAATTATATAGTCACACAGAAGGATCTCAGAATAAATCAATGAATATGGTTATATCTAATCAAGGACTAAATTTTCTCTAGTCACTACCATCTAGGAAAAGAATGTAATTTAGAAAATTATCATAGAAGAAAAGAACCTTTTACTTTATCTGAGATTTAGATTGAGAAATACATTATCAACATTGATATGAGAAGGGCGTATATTTAAATCATAATGGTAGGAAAAACATCTTACCTTATTAAAATGACATCACAAGAATCTATCCAAGAAAAATTCTTGGTGGAAAAAATAATGATCTAGGGCTTTAAAATAAGATGAAAGCAGTTAATGAATGGAAGATTATTGAACTCAATATACACGATGATGCTGTGATTTTTCCCAGAATTTGGCATTGAGTTCATTCATCACCCAATATAAAGAAGGATATATTAGATATTTCACATATCTCATCATTTTCTATCCTTCCTGTATGTACGAATATGTACCCTTATCTTTGAGAGCACTTATATTGGGAAAAAAATTAAGAATCACATTTCTATGTATATATCTTGGTTCTTGGTATATAACCATTTTAACATACTGTGATTAAAGCCCAAGGTACGATGCAACAATTTCCTAAACCTATTGGGAAATGGGAGAATACCCACAATTTTTTTCATTGGCCTCTCAAATAAATCTAACGGAAAAAATTCAATATGATTTGTGGAGGATCGACTCAAAAAGTATTCTTGCTAAAATTCTTTTAATAAATATTTATCACCCGAACAACATTCCATGATATATATCAAGGATTTGGTTAGGATGAATGGGGTTCCACATTAAATCATCTCTTATCATTATAAATGGTTCACATTTAATTCTGGAGAAGTATCTAATATGATTTGAATACTAAATGGAATTTTATAATGGACCATAACCCCTAAAATAATGGGAAAGATGAAAACGCAATTGAAACACTTGATGAAATTTTTAGATCCCACTCAATGTAATTTAAAGGTGGATGGGATCAAAATCTCTCATTAGACGAGTTCTCATACAAAAATAGCTCCCACGCAGGTATTCAAATGGATCCATATAAAGATTCACATGGGAATCAATATAAAACTACTAATTGTTGGGATGTTATTTTTGTATAAAAGAGAATTGGATATCATCTTCTAAAAGTAATGAAAGAGAAATTCCAAGACATGAAATAACATATAAAAGTATATCAGAGTTTGAAAATGTTCTATGCTTACAACCATTAGAAGGACTTATCCATTCACTTTAGAGATAATGTTTTCGTTTTATTATCTCTATGGAAAGGATTCATGTTCTTTGGAAGGAAATGGATTCTTATCCCTAAGTATATTTTCCCCTTTGAGATCCATGATTGAATAGGATCAGTGGAATATCTTCAATCAAATTTAGATTATATGGATCAAATTAATGATGTGTTCCATGTATTTCTATTGAGGAAGTATGTACATGATCCCACACATGAATTGAATTCAAAGGTGTCATAACTAGATAATAACCTCTTTTATGAGGAGGATCCAGTGAGGCTATTGGACCTCTCACACAAATTTGTATGAAGGATGACCACCGACCTTTTCATTGTATTTTTGACTGACCATATGTATGTAGAGGCCACATGAAAACTTAGTAAAACAATGAAACAAATTACCCTTATAAATTATTAACAAAAAATATCACTTGAAATTTGGAGGATAAAATTTCTATGTTTGGGGGATAATTTAACAAACTATAGTTTATACATTATTTATTATTCTTGAAAAAATGAGAATTATATTATATTATATAGAATAAAAACCTTATAAAACATATAGAAACCAAGAAGAAATTATTTCATTAAGTAAAATCAATACATTAATCAAAAATTAACCCCATTAAAAATCAATATATTTTAATGAGTCAAAAAATAGAAAATAGAAAAACAGTAATATAAAAATATAGATCACCCCAATCAACTAAAATAATACCACCCATGAACAACACTATTTAAATGAAATAAAATATTAGTAAACCAATAGAAGGTATAGTGATTGGAAATGTATAACCATTAGAGTAATTGAGGGGAAAAATTAATGAAGGAATTAAGTTGTATTTATAAAAGGTAATGTGACCATTATAATAGTAACCGGGCCATTAGGAATAGTATCTTGACTATTGAGATAGTAATTTAGCCTCAAAATAATATTTTCTGATATAAATAATATTTATAATTAGTAATTTTTGAAAATAAAAGTAATTTAATACTAAAAAATACCTAACATGATTTTAAAAATTCAATCAAAATAAATGATCATATTTTATATTCTACAATTAAAGGTATATAAAAAATAATCATGATTTTTATATTAAAAATTTTTACTATCCAATATTATAAATTTATATTAAATTAATTTCTTAATTGAATATAGAATACTAAAATTCCTATAGTTCATTATTTAAAAAAAATTAATTACTATAATTTTCATGCGAACATTAAAAATACTATTTTTTTGTAAAAGGTGAATCTTGAATGACATAATTCATGTTATAAAAATGAAAAATATAATTTATAGTTCTTATGACTTGTCCAATACATAGTTATTGTTATTAATGAGTCATTAAAATATAATAAACATGAATTGAAAATAAAATTATTACTTTAAAAATTCAAAAATTACAAATTATTCATTTAAAAAACAGTTTCCCACAGTTTCTAATATTAATTTTTATAAACTATATTATTAAAATATTAATTAATTTTAATGTCCTAAAAAATTATATTATATTTATATATGATTCATCATGTCAAGAAAATTATTTTTACATATTTTATATTTGATATAATATTTTAATTACTATTTTGTTCTAAAAATATCCTTATACTCCAGTATAAATAGCACCATAAATTCCCCTTGGGAAACCACTCCTCCCCTACATACCAATGTCCAATATCATTCCAAATAATATATATTAAAACCTCATAAAACTTAAGGTAATTATATAATAATCCAAATACATTCATCAAAAAGTTTTTTGGAATATAATAGAACTAAACCTCAAAAAAGAGTATGTTTTTATCAACTCTTCTCTCATTTTCATACTCTATTACCTATCCCCCAACTTATTTAAAAAGAAAATATTCTTAGGGAAATTAGTAATCATGTTAAAATAATATTAAAAATATCAATTTATTGTAAAATAATTTTTTTGATGTATTTATATTAAGTACCTCTCTTTATCCTCCATCGGACAACGTTGTTGATAATAATTGTTTTAACCACAAATGAGGATGTTTTTAAATTATTTCCATATCACTAACCTCATGGATGGATATAATAAATTAATTTTTATTTATAAAAGTTAAAATGTCTTTATTTTATGCATATATAATTAAATCTAATAATTTATATGTGGACATGAACATAAAATAAACAATAAAAAATGATATTTGTAAGGAAAAAGGAAAAAAATGATTACCCTTTCACGAATGTAGTTATGAAAAATAATTAATAACTTATAATTGAAAAATAATTACAAAAATTAAAAAAATACTAATGTTTCCATGTTTTAATAATCCGTTGATAATTATTCCATAGTAGAAAATCAATGAAATAAATCAGGAATTATTGTAACGGGATTCTCAAACTGAATTCCATCCTTTTGGGTTATCTTGTCTTTCAGTTGTTTTTCAGTATAGGTATTCTCAAAATGTCTCTAAAATTAACATTCCCTATAATTTTCCGCTTATTATTGAGATCTACATGTTTCTATATTTTCCAAACAATTTTTCAAACCAAATAATAATGATTTTTTATAGGGAAATTATTTTTCAACCTCAGTTTCTTACTCTTATTATGTTGTTTATTCATCAAAAGAAATATATATTTTAAGGAAAATTATGATCGAAATTTTTAATTTGGAAATACATAAGATTATTTGATGATGTATTATATGAGAAATCCTTTATGAATATTATACCCTTCCTTGGATTTATCAAAAAAAATATTATTAAATATTCTATTTGGAATACATTGTCAATAACATTTATAATGTGATGGGTGGGACCACAATTGTATAACCATACAATGAATTAGGTAATGTGAGATATCTCATTAGATTATGTGGATTATGAATGAAAATTATTATTTGTTTATTCATAATTATGATGTTATTAATTATGCACTTATGTTGTACATGGTCAGGATGATAGCTTTCTTCATAACTATGTGTGTTATTTGACTACTATGATACGATGCTTCTTTTTTATGGATGTTCAATATTACATGTCTTATAAATTTTTTCCCTCATGCTTTTTATGATGATACTAAAATTATAATCTGATGATGTTCATTATTATCATCCATGTACTACTGACTCATGTTCCATATTTCCCTTTATACTGAGAATTTAGCACACCCATTTCTTTATTGTATATACTAAAGTGACTATATGCGGTAAAGAGATTATGAGAGATATAAAAGGGTAAGGATAATAATTTAAAAGATATTTTTTTTATAAAAAATTATTTATGAGAAAAATTTTCATAGAAAACCAAACCTATGGATCATGTATTTTATCTCTACAATTATATTTTTCTCAAAAAAAATATGTAATGGTAATTAATGAAAATTTTGGGTCTCTATAATGATATTATTCTCTTTAGAAAACACTTTTTTTGTCTCATCAGTAATTTAATTTTAAATAAAAATTTTCCACTTATACTAATGGAATTTGAAATAATGGAATTTATATTTAGAATCATCACAATTAATATAATGTAATAAATTGAGCTTCTTTATTGTTAAAATGATTAGTAAAATATGAATGAATTAATTTCGACGTTTTATGATGAAAATAAGTTTACAAATGGTTATAAAAAAAATAAATGATAAAATGACCTAGAAACTTATCAAAATACAATTTTTTTTCCATATTTCAGCATGAAATCATCCAAGGTTATTGAATGGTCTATTATGGAGATTTTTGGCATGTGAAAATCATAGGTACAAATTAAAATTTTAAAAAATTCAATATGTTTCCTCTCCCACACATATAAGAGGGCACCCACTATCATCTCAACATCACACTTCAATAAACACTTGGTTAATCCAAAAACATCCCAAATAATTTCAAATATTTACTCCCTCAATAATTTATTCCTTATTTTATTTAAAAATCCTTCTTTTTATGGTTTTTGGAGCTAATTAAAGGAGGTTATCTATAGAAGATATATTATTATAACCTGAGTGTTTTTATTTGTTTTCTTCTTCATCCTCATTCAAATATTTTCATTCTATTATGATATAATTACATTTTTCTTTAACATATAATAATATTTAGTTATGTTATAGGAATAACCTACGTCTATGTTCTCTTCTATCCAATGGGGAATTAAATCATTGATTGTGTATATGGTGAACTACTGCGTCATGAACCGATTTTTTTTTCAATCACCACCTCAAAAAGATAGAGATAATGATATATTTAATTATTATACTTGTTATTATTAAAATTATTATTATTATAGATTTAAAATTTCACATATACCTCATTATATTCAATTTTTTGATAATATAATAGTGTCTCTCTAGTTCACGATGGACTATTGCCCCGCGATGTGATGAAATTCATTGTTCACATTCACATTAAATAAAAGATAAGTAAGATAAATTTAAAAAATATTTTTGATATATATAAAATATTAATGACTTTGAGAATCTGATATATTATTTAACATCATTTTTTCTATCCGTTCAGAAAATAGGTACATCATTCATGCATGCATATGGTATACTATCTCAATGATTGGTGAAAATAATTTTCTATATCATTATTTAATGTATTAATATAATTAAATATAAAATGAATATATATGATTCTTATAGAATGGTTAAATGATTGAGATAATTTAACAATTATCAATGTTAAAGGACTGATAACAAATCACCAAATCATAACTAAAAAATAAATCAATTATTACCTTAAACACAATTTGAACAAGGAATTGTTAATAAAATGGTAATAAATGTTCGTAAGTAAATAATTAATGACATGATACGTAATTTATTTAATTTTTTAATATATTTTGAAAACATTTATATTTATTATACATGTAGATCAAATATGTTAAATGTAATTTGAGGGATAAGGGAATATATTTTCATCACAATTTTATTTTTGTGGGATAGTTGTCGCATTCACAACTTTTTTATTTATCTTAGTGTATATAATACCCATTAATATATTTTTTTACATTCTTTTAAAAATTATTTGATTTACAAAACAATTTATTTTTTTACTTTATAAACCTCATTTTCAAAATATCTCTAAAGTGGTAATGGATTTATGATACAATTTGATTATTTATTAAGATTTTTTTTTCATTATGATTACAATGAAAAAATATTATTATATATCTGTAATGATACTCATGAAATTATTTATCATCATGTTCTATCTTGAAAATAAATATTTTCCTTTCATTTCCTAGTTTTTTATAGAGTCTAATATAATGTTTTTATGAAAAATCCATTTTATTTTTCTCTTCATTCAAAAATAATGTTTCACATCATTCCATGTTTTCTAAAAAATTTAATGAATTTTTTCAAAATTCTTCTTGGACATTATAATGCAATTTTTACACATGATTTCATTTTTTAAAAATCCATTAAAATTAATCTTCTTGATTTTTTCATAATAACATACATCTTACTTTTTACAAAAATTTTCAATAGAATCTTTGTTTTACCCTAAAAATATTCCCCCATCATGAATAATCATTTTTAAGCATAATTTTTATGTTTTCAATGTTATTTTCAATGAAAATTATTTTACTAATATTTGGAAAATTTTAATGTTTTAAAAAATCCATTTCAATGTGAAATGTTGTTTTTTCCCTCATGAAATGTTCTATGTGATCTTTCAAAATAATTTTCCATATAAGATGCCATAATTTGATACTAAATTATATATACTAGGGATATGATCCATTGATATCACCACTATTATTTCTATTTATTGTTTATAAGTATGATGATAAGATGTTTATGAAACCCGTTTATTTTCCAAATGTAATACTATGATGAAATGATGAAATTTTGATGAAACCATTGTATTTTACATGGGGGGGGGGGTTAAATAATTAAATAATGAAACTTTTATGATACTCATTTATTTTTTTGGATATTTTCTAATGGTATAATCTTGAAAACAATTTCATTTTCATTGGTTTGGATATGATGATTGTTTTATGATCTTTTGGAATATATATGTTTGATTTTATTTATATAATGGGTGTTAAAAAAATATAACTCTAATGAATTTGGTAATAATCGATATGTCATGAGATAAATGGGATTAGAATGGGGTTTTTTCCAAGTTTATTAAGTTTCTTTTCCACTATTATTACCTATGGAGCGAGACATGACTACTATGATAGCATGGGGAGGTAACACATTCGGCTATGATGTCTTTAGTAGGAAACCTTGACTACTATGGAAATGATTTTCAATTCTTATATTTATGCTAAAAATATATTTTATAAGTCAATGTTATAATCTCATATATTATTTTCATTGATAACTTTATGATTCATGCCTTATGAAAATCAATAACTTATGACATGAATAATGTTTAGGACCTATGATATATAGGGTATGGTTAATAAAATGTATTATCTTGTTATTATACACGTATAATGAAGGTATTATTTTGTGATTATTGATATCTACCTTATTTACAATTACTAGTAATCTTATATCACCCTTTATTTTGTTTCATTTCCCTATGTTATGAATAAAGGTATTATACATGATATGTTTATAAAGTATGCAAGTTATGAATATCTTAGGGGTATATAATGTAGTTCAAATATGAACTAATTATTGGTTCTTCCACATTTACCAACATATTAGACCTATATTATTATGAAATTAATTTTTATGTAATGTAATGAATATTAATATTTTAATATGTAATAAATATGTATGAAAATTTATCGGTGGTAATATGGTCCATAAATTCAGTCCATATATGGAAATAGAGTTAGAGGTCCTATTAGTAAGAGTATTTTTGGAGCATCATATATCTTATTTGGTTTATTAAATATATATATTTGTAGATAATGTTTTACAAATTTTCATAATTATACTGGTACTATTATTTTTCATTATTCATATAAATTAATTTTCACTACATTTACATTATCAAAAAATATAATAAATTTCGTTGTGTATTTTTTTAGAATGTCCAACATATGTATGATTCAATCCAGTTCCCCAAAATCATTTCAATATGGATTATTAAATTAATAAAATAATGTAAAGCATTAATCATGTTAAATTCCAAGACCATGATAGAAGTAAAAATCTGATGTGGATCTAGTAACTCAATTTGGGTTCGTTAATGATCTGGTTCTGGGTATAATCTCTATATAAAACTAGATTCATTATAAGGGGTATCAATGTAGTTTTTTAAGGGAATATTAATTTTTCTATGCATGAGATTGTTTTTTAGGAATTTAATATTAACATATAAAATGGATTATTGAACAAATTTATAGAGGAATCTCATGTCACACTGTGATTTGGGGTTAAATACCATTAGTTTACATGAGTTTTTAATTTGGGAAGTCTGTGGTTGGAATCCACTTTTTTCATTAGTCAATGAATCATACACTATAGTGTAATATTATGGAATGTGAGTCCTATAGATATTATAATAAATATATATAAATTAAATTGATTAATTAAAAAATAACAACAAAATCACTTTTATTTTTCTTGAATACCTTATTAGGTAATATTTTTTTAATTTACATCACACACACACACACACATATATATTATTGGATATCAATTCTTTTTTTAATATTTTATTGTTGAAATTCCTTGTTCCTTTTATTATTCCATATGTTATTATATATATGGATACTATTTTCTACTATGTATATTTTTTTATTAATTTTTTCTATATATTATTATGTTAATAACTCTTAAGTTTTATACATGTTTTAAAATTATCCATTAACCATTAGAAACACATAGAAAAAGATTTTTCAGAATGATATAAATTCAATATTAGTAATAAACCATTAGAAAAATTATGATATTTATTCTTAATATTGTATCTTAGGGTTTCCTAGTTATTATTATTGGAATTATGTTTTTCCCTATAGAACAGTTTATGTGAAACTGATTATTATTTCATAAAAAATGATGAAATGTTTTATAATATCTTACATTAAAGGGAAAATTATTTGGAAGTATAATTTTTCTATATGTATTACAATCTCTAGAAAAGTAAAATAATGGATATTTGTCTAAAATTTGATTTTTTTAATTGTAATATTTTGTAAAATTATGTATTTTCTAAAATCAATTTGTTATGTGGTTCTGTAATAGAAATATATTTTTTTTGAAAAACTACTTGATTAGTGAACATATTTTACAAACTAGATTTTAGTGATATGTAACAAAAATATAGAACTTAGATACTTAATATGTTGGTTTTAACTATGAAAATAAGGGTTAGACTGGTAAAATTATATTGTGGTAATTAGAGACTTATGTGTATTATAGGATTAATGCATTGAAAACGAGGTCATATTTATTTTTTTATTACTTATTTTATTAATAAATAGTTATTTGATTTTTTAATAGATTCATAGTTGGGGAATTGTTTTTTAATCTAAAGGATAGACTTTCATATAGTTGGGAGGTTATAAATACCCTTTTCATTGAGCTGTCATTATATTCATAAGTTGTTTATTTCGGGAATGAAACAGGTAAATTATTATACTATTTTATTTTTTTTGTTATGGTTGAGGTATCGTTTTCCATGTATTCTTTTATCTTTGAATTTTGTGTTTTGGGATGGATTTTGGTGATTCGTTGGGTCAGGTTTTAGGTTTTATATGATTTTCAAGATCTAATCATGATGTTTGGGTGCGTTATAAGGAGTAAAATCATAGTGTGTTTGGCGATTTGAGGTAAATTGAGATCTAGATGATTCATAGAAGTGTTGATAAAAGGTAAAAAATATTATTTTAACCTAATTACATTAAAACACTTATTAGTGACACTAATACCCATTTCAACAATCTTATGAACATTCTTCAGAGATCCTTTGGGGAATATATTTTCACCTACATTTTATATACAGATCAAGGGTGGATAATGTGGATTTTCGTCCACTAATTCTAGTTATTAATCATTCTTACAATCTAATATTTCATCATTATTCATTATCTAATATTAAAAACTATCCAGGTTTGGAGTTTTGTGTTATAGCCTCACCAAGTTATATTAAATTCACATTTTATCAAATGTCTTCTACCTCTCATGTTAAATTAATCTATTATTTTATTAAACATCTTGTTTAAATATGTTGTGGTATAATGAAATTTAGGTGAATTTTATTATAGATATTTCATAGTTTCATGATGAAATTGGGTTATTATTTGGTTAATTTTATTTTTAAATATGGGTATAGATGGTATTATATGGATTTTAGGATATCTACGGTGGACCAAACGCAAACTCTCAATTATATTTCTAAAAAACCTTATCTATATATTGACTTTTATACCAGGTGAGTTTCTTCCATATAAACATATATATATTTTATATCATTATCATAAGATAAAAATTAAATATAATTATTTTCAATTAATAATTTAAAAAAAGTCATAATGGTATTGAGGTGGAGCTTTATATGAATTTTTTTATCATAATTGAGAAAATTTATCTATTATTGAGCAAAACTAGACTCCTTTCAAGGAATCACATAAGTTATACCCATATTCAACACATGGTAAATGGAAACATAATAATGGGGTGAGATCATTTACCTAGTAATGGGAAAACATATCAATAAGTATTTAAGGGATATATCATAAGAATATGATGGGATTTGTGTAATGGGGAAATTTATTATAAAAAATATGATATAACCATAAGAGAATGCACAATTCATTATAGGGGGACATATAATTTCAAATGAACAACACATATAATTGAAAAATGTTCTTGATTCATGAGATGTTAAACATGACAAATGCATTATATTCAATGGAATATTTTATTAAAATGTTATAAGGCATTGAAATATGAAATAACCAAGAATATTGGAAAAAGAGATATATATGATATCATAACCTTCATGAGTAACTACTCTTGACCATGACTTCATGAGTCACTTAAAACACTTATTCATGGCAATAAAACATAGTTTTACCAGTTTATAAATGTTTCATGAGATATAAAATTCGGACTAATTCCTTAGAGTGTGATATGAAGTCCCACCCATCATTCAACAAAATGTACATTAGAAACTTGAAATCAATCTGTAATCATTTCATAATGAACCCAATGAATTAAAATGTATTTCATATAATTTTCTAATGGAATCATAAAATGATATAATTCAAATTTATATCAATTTTCTGTACATTATAATCCCATGGAAATTAAATTGGTACCCAAATATATTTAATAAGGTTTTATTTATATACCATTCAATTAAGATGATGGGGTATATGATATTTACACCATATACAAAAAAGGTAAAAATATATTCAGTAATTTCAACAATAAATCAAGATATTGTCTCTATGTTATAACTCTTAAAATATTGAAATAAAATTTGAACAGTGCAAAGAGGAAATATATTTGGGGAAATATATCTATACACATTGGATGATTAGTCATAAAAAAATTTAATGGGTTTATATAAGTTTAATAACCTAAAAAAGTATAAGGTAATTTTGTTATAAATTCAAGAAAAAAAATCTAAAGAAATAAATCATTTTTAGGTAATGAGGATAATGTATGAGATATAATAAAATGTTTTTTAGAAAAAAAATCTCTTTTTATATTTTAATAGAATTAAATATAGGTTATTTTAAAAATGGTGAAGTGAATTTTCATGGAATCATTTACTTTTAAAAATAACCTTCAGTAATGTATTCATTAAATGGTAAACTAGTAATTTGATGGATTTAAAAAGTGGAATATTAAATAAATATTAATTTATGTAAAACCATTTTAAAAATATAAAAAATCTTTTTCGTTGAAAACCACATCTTAAAAGGGATAATAAAAAAATTTAAAATAAGAAATAAGTAATTTGAAGGTCACGTGAGATAAAAATTAATTTTTTTTAAAAAATATAAATAGAAGATGTTTTTAGTTTGGTAATATTATAGACTTCATAGATAAACATTCATTAATGATGATGAAAATTATGTTTAAAAAATATATAATTATTGAGAAAGAAATTAATCAAGGAAAAATATTTTAATTTAGAGGTTTTTTCCCACAAATATAGATAAAAATTATCCTGAAATAAAATATTACCATAAAAGAATCCATAAATAGAAGAAATATGTCAATTATGATTTTTTTTAACTCAATTAATTTGGGACCGAGTTTATAAAAAACTCTTTACGTCATCATTATCATTTAATTATTACCCCATGAAAGGTAAAACAAGATATGGATATGCAAATACGTTATATAAGATGAAATATTATCATAAAATAAATCATTGTACAATATATATATAAATCTATAAAAAAATAAAAAGAGTGGTTAATACATATCATATATTAAATAAGAAACATTGATATGAGAAAATGGTTACGAATATCATATTCATTGAACTAATATTTCTTCAAAAATGGGTTCATGAGAATGAATTATAAATACCTTCAAAAAAATTAGTTAAAATTTTATACAATCAATGGATAAAATAAATAAAAATATAACAATACAATTAAATAACTATCAGTATAGCTTAATAAAATGAAATTGAGTTTAGATAATTCCTTACAAAATCATGATCATTGCAATTAGAATCCAATAAATATTAAAACATGAAATTTAATTTTAAAGGCGTTAGGTTCCATGAAAAATTATGGAACAATAAATCCCTTACCAATATGTACACTATTAAAATGTAAACACGGGTCCAATATGTAATATACCTCAATGAAACCAAATTAATATGCAAAAAAAATTACAAACATCGTAATTCATTAAGTATGTGACATTTGAATAGTTGTTTATAAGATAGTTTCATAAAACACCAATATATAAATATGAATATAATTATATTATATTCATATGGTAGAACATACCAATCTAATAAGAATAAATATCAAAATGAATAATCATTACTCAATAAATTATATTTGAGTTACGAAAAAGAATTACATTTATTAATGCCTAGCCAAACATTATTTAGCATCACTTATAAAAAATTGATATTATTAATAAAAAAATTTTAAATTTATTCACAGCAATAAAAAAATATATACCATGTTTATATATGTTAATTACAAATATATCAGTTAGTTATATTTTATTTTCTTCAGTGAATGTTATTAGATTTGATCTTTTGTTTAGAACTATTTTCATAATAACAATATCTATTCATGTTTATTTTTTAAAAGATCATAATTTTGAGGGCATTATATTTACATAAATATATTTATAATTATTATTTATAATAATATATTTCTATTTCATTTATTTTTTTGTTATGGCTCATGATGATGAGGTCGGTAAAAATATTTTTTGATAATATTTATGACCAAGGGGTGGTATATTAAAAAGAGGTTAGATATTACATTTTCTATTATGGAAACCAAAAAAATACTTATTTAAATATTATCTTCAAATATAATTATTAATTATATTTCATTCGTTATCCAATATATAAATTTTTGTTTTTTTCATGTTGGTGGTCAAGTCGGCCAAGATAAGGACATGATATTGTGAATGGATGATTATGGTTATGAATGTGATATTTATCAAATAATATCATTATACAAAATAATAATGATATTTATCAGTTTTTATAAGGTGGTGCGTCATATTTTATTTTATTTTTATGAGTAGTAAAAATAGTATAGTGAAGAGTGAAATGCATAACTTTTTTCGAGGAATTAGTTATCCTGTACGTGCATGCGATACATTAATTTTTCAAAGTTCATGAATATAGATAATAGATTATAATTATACATTATTAAAAATGTTATAAATATCATATGAATACAATAAATATAATTTCATTACCATTCATGTATGTTGGTGAGGAAAAATAAAGGTTATCATTCATTGAGACTGTTGTCCTCATATACGCAATACGTCATCATAATTTATAAATATTTTGGAGAAAGGTAGATGACTTATATAAAATTATTATAATTAAATTTAAACATATTCATAATATTTATTATATAATAATTTAATGGATATAATATATTATATAAGTTATAAGAAGAAATTAGTTAGGATATGATGGTTGAGAACACGACCTCTCTCGTTAGCTGTTCTCCACATGGTAAGAAATTAAGGATCCATAACATGATATTTTATTGAAATACTAAGTAAGATTTGAAATGTAGAGATATAATAGGAATTATTAGGAAAGTATATTGGATTATTTAAGGTTTATTGAAGGGTTAATAATTATTATAGAATTGACATCCTTTTATATGTGATGCAAATAGAATTTTCAACTTTACTCAATACTTTTCAATAATGTTATTACACTATTCAATGGTAAAAAAATCCTAAATGAAAAATTGTAAACTGTTGGATGTGGTAAGGTTGAAATACCTCCAATTCATTTGGATCCATGTTTTATAAATTTTTTTGGACTTTTACATGTATATTTTTATCTTTAAAATTTTTAGTTTTTAACCAGAGTAGCAAGTTTTGAAATAAGTAAATTATTTTTTTCTAAAAATATAAAATAAAAATAATTAATTGGTTTTGATTTAATGAGTCTAAAATTATACTAAATTTAATATAAATCAATTTCTTAATATATAAAATTTAATTTTTATAATAACATATATAATATATAGAAATGATATTCGGAAAAATAATGTTTTAATCAGTAAAAATTCTTAATCATATATGTCATTAATTACAAATTAAATGAGTGATAATATATTTTAATATATTTTTAAACACTATATAATATTTCTTAAAGAAATATTTCAATTAAATTTATTTTATGAAAATTACACATCATTATTAAAACAATACTTTGAAAATAACCCTTTTTTTATTATCAATCCCATGAACATTAATCTTAATAATCATAATTTTATGTCTTAAAATTACATTAAAACTAGTATATAATATGAAAATAATTATATATATTAATAAATAATATTTTATTATTTCAATTTCTAAAATTTATTTAAACTAATTTTTAATATAAGAGAATAAAAAATAGAATAAAATATCAGTTAAGATTCTAAATTGTTAAACATGGGTTTTATAAATTCATAATCATGTTTTTAAATAATTAATTTTATATTAAAAATATAGAATTTTTTAAATAATTTATTTTCCAAAAAAAATTCATTCATGTATTATGATATTTTAATTAAAGAGATGCTAATTGCAAAGTCGGTATTTTTTCACTATTCCCCGAAAAATGATTTATTTCTAAAAAGTAAAAAAATCCCACCATATGATAATTTTCAATATATAAATTAAAAATGAATATTATATTCCAAAATATTAATATAAAAACTAATGAATTTATCATTAAAATTAAAATAATATCTATTAATGAAACTAGTATTATTGAAAATTTTATTTTTAGAACAATAATAGTTTTTAATCTTATTTTGTATGAACTTATAATTAATTACAAAATTATATTCTAGTAATGTTTTTATTATTCATATATTTTTCATGAAAATATTCATCTAGCATATTTTGAATCATTTAAATGGTTTTTCATAAGAACAAATCAATTAATTATACTATAAATTTAGATTGAAATATATTCCAATGTTTTATGATGTTACATGTTTATTGGAGAGGTTTTACATTTTTTCTTCATTAATGATTTATAGTAATTATTTAATTATAATTATTTAATTTTAGAATTTCTTTTTGGTGGATTAAAAGCGTTTTGATATTCCTTGGACTATATTTGATGAACTAATAAAGCTAGTCAATTAATATGGTTGGTGAGTCTCAACTCCTTATGTAAAATTTCAATCTATGTTTATTTAATACATTAAACATTTTTACTAACATAATAATATTTTTAAAAAACTTATTCAAAATTATGATTGATTTTCATCAAATATATCTTCATATATAATGAAAATGTATGTAGATTTATTCTATCAAAAAATATAAATTAGTGTTTATCAATTACTTTTTTATAAAATCCTTCACTTCAAACCATGTAAAAGATTCATTGTGGTTAATATTATCACTAACTTTGGAATTCATATATTCCAAAAAAATTTAAAAAATTGTCCAATTATTTATCTATTTTATCCTTATATTATTTTATGTTTAATTTTTCATTTTTTAGTGAATTAATTATCAATTAATACATGATTACATTATATGTGTACCCTTTTTTCATTATGTAAAGTCTATGAAAATTGTATTATTATTATAGAATTCACATTCTGTGGACTTAGGGTGTTTAATTATGTTATCTAATCACATAAATGTTTCCATTTATTAAATTCCATGCATTTAAAGATAATATATTTAATAAGGGATATGAAATCTTTAACAAGTATGACATTTCTTGAGTTTGGGTTCTGTAAATAGGTATATATTTATCATTTAGACTTAATGATCATCAATATTTTACTTTGATCCAATAAATGAAAATAATATCTAAGTCACGAAAATATTATAGTCTTTTGTAACCTATGTTATAGTGGTTTGATTTTTTTATATTAAATTTATCGGGTGTATTTATTATATAGTTAGATTTTATCTCTCAAGACATTAATTTTGTTTACAAAAGGACGAACTTTTTCCAATTCAACCTCATTTAGATATATGTTAGAGACCCAATAATAAATGTGGATAATGAATTGTTATTTTTATACGTTTATAGTTACATTAAATTGGTGGGAATAATTGATATAGTTATTTAACATTCTTGTATTCTCAATTAGATCAATGGGATTGTATATCCCATTGAAATATTTTCCCAAAAATCATAAGAAAGGAATCAATTTTATACATGTTATCATAATTTTCATTTTGGAATTTTGAAATATTAAATTAATTAAACCTCACACATAACTATATTTGGATAATACATATTGTCTCAGTGAAATTAAAATATATTTACTTTTATGTAATGCATGATTTATGTTTAAAAACAACTTTGAAATAAAAACATTTATTTTAGTAAATTTGTTTATTATTTTTTGTTTTAAATATGGAGATATTATTTAAAAATATATTTTTCAATTTTTTTGGTATTTAATGTGGGTACATATATCATAAATTATATGATTTTTTAGATTATAATTGACCATATTTATTATGGATGATTCCATACTTGTTATTTAAATTGGTTATCAAAATGTAAGAAACATTTGTATCTGTAGCCTTAACTAATGAAATATTTTTTATGATCTTAAAAAATCATGAAATTTCATTTGTTCCATTATGTAATATTTGGGTCTAATGTGTCTATAGTCTTGTAGAGTATTATTTTTTCCATCATTTTCTGTAGTGTTATATAGAGGTGGGGGGAGAGAAAATTGTTTGACCTATTTTAACAAATTCCATCTTCTCTGAGGAACATCCATCCTCTATTTTTATATTAACTTTTAAATCAATTTAGATTGATGGATTAACATATTATATATGGGTACACAATACCATATGATAATTTATAAATAAACTATATATTATAATAATGTAGTTTAATGATGTTCAACACCACTATGGGAATCTACTAAATGTTTTGTTCAGGGAAATTTTGAGACAAAAATATCCATTATATTACACAATTAATACAAGAAGGATATCTTTCAAAAACCATTAATAATCTTCCAATAGTATTATAATATCATTGTTGTGTATTGATATGGGAAACCACTTGTTGGCCAAGGTTCCCTCATAAAAACATATGAATATGAACAACAATAATCATTATTATTTTATTGAAACAAATTAATATGATATTATTCATTACTATATGGAATTTGATAGTTGAAATGTAATTTTATATAATAAAATTCATCTCAGTATCTATATCTATTGTCAAAAAAATCCATAATCAATTAAACTCTTAATAAATGAACATTATCCCTATATAAACATAATATTTTTTCTAAAACTCACTTATTTTCCATATGATATTGAGATATTTTGTGGAATGAATTTTCCATGGATTCTCATTAGTATTATTTCTTATCCTATACATTAAAATATAACATGTATGTAATAGAAATGATGTTATCGAAATTATCCTCATTATCTTCTTATTCTTCACTAGTATAAAATGTATTTTGAATAATAATCGTATTGGTTCACTAAATTTGATAAAAATGTTTTTTTGAATATTTTAGTATCGAGTTCTTCTCTCTCAACCCACATTAGTACAATCTTCATAGAATCGAAAGAATATAATTTCTATAATTTGAATATTTGAATTCTGTTCTATTTTTCATAAATACCGTATCCATCTTCTTTTTCATAATATATAATTTGGTTCAAAGACTCTAAATATTAAAATAGAGGACTTATTTGTTTGTAGATGATACCCATTATATGGAATATAGGTAAATTATTCATTAAAACCCATTAGGTGGCCCTAAAGTCTGACAATTTTTCCAAAAGGACCTTCGATGAATAATAGTTCTATAGTACCTAACATGCTACAATACTTTTTCCTCTATGATTTAGGCTACATTACCTGCCACCAATATAGTGTCCACTGATGTTATAGTTCCACCATTTCTATACTTCTTCTATAGTATCGCTATAGTTCTGTAATAGTATACTGTGCCTAATGGATTTTAATCAAACCAGCCATGATATAGTATTAAATGGTTCTTTTAATATTCATGGGAATTACAATATTCTTGGTAATTACTTAGGCATATATAACGGTTAATTATTTTTAAATCATTATATTATAAAATTAATCAGTAATAGATTAGTGATATTCTAAATTTATTTCAATAACTATACATTAATTTTATCATAAGTTATGGACAAATCTTATCAGCATGAGATTTTATTTTTAGATAACATGAAATAATCATCTAATTTAGATCACTAGTAATCTCATATTTTCTTAAGTTGATAACCATTATGAAACAAATGAAATGGATTTTATTTTAGAAATATTTTGTTATATATTATAGTAAAACCTATACATGGAAAATTAAAACATTTAAATATCTTATATATACTAGGAAATCTTATAAATCGTAATACATCATCATAAATATATTATATATCTTATTATGGATATATATTTTATGAATTTTGTTTTCATATGATGGGGAACCCATATATGTAATTGTATTATTATTTTCATTTACAACATTTTTGTATACACTATAGTGAGTTACATACAAATGGTCCAGTGAACTCTTATGTAATAAAATAATGTTTTTTCCTTTTTCACAATATTGTGGCAAGTAAAAAAAATATCTCAAAAATTATAAAACATATAATACATATCATAGAATATCAGCTCATTTAAAATATTTTTGTATGACTCGTGAAGTATATATTATATCACAAAAGGGTTTTTCCTTTTATATATCTCTTTAAAAAGTATCATATGTATTGTTTAACAATATTTAATATATGTGTATTTTTTTCCATAATTTTTCAACATATATCTATCACATGAAAAAAAAATTATAAAATTAGGAAATTTATTTTCTATTTTTATGATTTCAGTATAATTTGGAAAATATCACCAATATAATATGTGATATATAAAGTATCAAAAAATATTACATATGATAAAAAATATATCATTTAAACTTCTAAAAATCAAAAAAAAATCTATTTTATAATATATAACTCAAAGTGCTTCTTATGTATCATTCAGAGAAAAACTTATGTATCCATGTAAGCTTTAGTCCTTTCCAAGTATTAATTATATAATAAATAATTATGCATTCTATTCCATTTCCAATTTTCCGAATCAACTGTGAATATAGTTATTTTTGAAAGGTGGTGCCTCAATCAAGGACCAAGACACAATTTATTAAAATAAATAATAGAACTTCATGAGTCTAAAATATGGAATCTTATTACAATCCCTTTTATAAATAGAGAGAAGATCGATAAGAAGATCATCCTTCCATGTAATTCCTTGGTCGATTCCAATGTTTGAAAGACTATCTAAAACCCTCTTTGCTTCACATAAGGTATGTGTGAGAATGTAGTTGATCTCCAGAATCGATACCAGGAATCTCATCTAAAGGGTAGTAAGAGGCCAAGATATATGAACCACTTCATTCCAAATCACTTGTACAATGATGGTTGAGTCTGTTTCAATCCAAATGTTGTTCCAACCCTTTTTCTTGATGAAATCCACAGCATAAATCGCACCCATCATTTCTTCCTCTAAAGTTGATATTGTACCATAGCTACCAAAGAAACATCCATGACATTGCCTAGCAAAATCTCCGAAGATAGCAGTACAACCCACAGGCCCCAAGTTTCCTTTAGAATATCCATCCACATTTACGTTAATCCATTGTGGAAGAGGAGTTTTCCAGAACACCTCAAAGGTGCTCCACAGTTTCCTATAGATTCCATCAACACATAGACGGTGGGGAATATCTAATTCACCATTGGAGTTATCATAATGAGATTTATGGATCATGGTGGAATCCATAATGGAAATTATAATTCACGTCCAACATGAATTAAGATTGAATGAGTAGTTGTTGTAGATAATGGCATTTCTATCATACCAAATCATGTGGAAGAGATCTGCAACCGCTTCTATGAAGAGGTTCTTGATTTTATGAGAATAATAAATTTCCCCACAATGTTTTAATTGAGAACTAATATTTTTAAGGATTATCCATCTACATCCAAACAAGTCATGAATATAATTCCAAAGGGTTGAAGCCGTAGCATCTGACAATAACTGGTGGTAAGAATCTTCTCTATGCTGGTGAAAAAAGTGACACTTAGTGAAAAGTCGTATTCCAAATGACTGAAGACAAATCTTAGTAGGAAAACGGTTTTGAGAAACAACAAAAAAAGGCTGGATCTTGATGGCTTAATCCAGGGCTTATCAAATTATTTTAACCAATAAAAGTTATGATCAGGAATTAAGAGGTTGTGATTGTGAAACCATTTGAGCTAAGAACCCCATTGCGAGCTGGCTCCCATATAAAAAATCATCTATATTAGAAAAGGAGTAATTATCAATAATATTCATGATTTTGTCAAGAAAGATAATGTTATGAGATGGAACAATATCTTTCATAGTATAGTTGGTGTTCACCAGGGAAAAGTTAGGAAGTAAAATAGAAATTAGGGGGGCACCAGTCCAGCTATCAGGCCAAAAAATCATGGAAGAATCAGAACTAACCATCCTTCTAGAATTAACCATAATGTGTGAAAAAATAATTTCTGATGGAGGAGTGGATATAGTTCAAATTTCCTTTCATATGTTTCTCAAGGATTATTTTTATAGGAAAATTAGTGTATTTAGAGTTGTTATTAATCAATCACAAAGTAAGTCTATCTTGAAGGGAATCTTTAAAGAGATGAACCATTTTTATACAAAGACCACCTATACTTAATGGTTTACAACAATTTTCCCATGGTATGGTCACAATCAGTCTTTTAGTAACTTTTCCATTCCAAATAAAATTCTTGAAAAAAAATTATTTTTCTTAAGAATTCAAAAATTCCATTTATATATCATCAGATAGTATACCAATTTATACAAAATAGTATATATTCCCAGACAAATCTTTCTAGCCATGGAGAGGGATTTACCCTTCCAGAATGACATCTAATTGAAGAACTGGTCAACAATAGTGGAAAATAACATGTATTTAGGGCTTCCCCAAAACATAGAATATCTTAGGTAGGTGAAAGGGTAAGATATTTCTTGGATATTAATACTATTGATAATATTAATTTTAATTATAGGAAAAAATTCTTTCTAAAGAAAAAAACGATTTACTCCAGCTTATAGACTGACCAGAGAGTTTCTCATAATGGGACAAGAAACTTTTATGATTTTGAATATTTCTTTTATCATCATATAAAATAGGATGATATCATCAGTATAAAAAAGTTTCATCGGAACACTTATGTTTCTAGCCTCCCTAATCGGTTTCGGTATGTTTTGAGCAACAAGGCAAGTGAGGAGCCAACTAAGGTAATATTCCACTATGGAAAAAAGAATATTAGAAAAGGGGTCACCTTTTCTGACACCCGTGGTGCATTTCAAATAACCCTTAGGGGTTATATTAACACGGATAGAGATAGAGGCCTATTTTAATAAGGAATTAATCCTACTGGTTAAAGTATAAATGAAACCAAATTCTTGAAGAAGTATGAAAATGATTCCCATATCAATGGTATCTATGGATTTTTTAACATCAAGATTAATTAAAACATTAACTCCTCTATTAGCATTGTTTAGAGTGTTGGGGAATTATGGGGCTAGAAAAATTCAATCTTGTATGGAAATTACTTTAATAAAACCTAATTGTTCCATGAAATAGTTTTTTGAAATAGAAATGAAAGTCTATTGGAAAGATGTTTTGTGATGATTTCATAAAGAGATTTATCAAGGGAAATGGATCGAAAGAGTGGAATTTCAAAAGCATTGTCCACTTTGGGAATTATGGTAAGGAATTGAGCATTAAGACCACAAGGGAGAACCCCATTAGAAAAAATGGATTTCACATGTTTGAAAACATATATTTTGACAATCTCATAGTAATGTTGAAAAATAACATTATAAAAACCATCAGTTCCCGAGGCCCTATTGGAATTCAGGCTGAAGACTATGTATTTGATTTCATGGTCAAGGGGGATACTTAAAAGGGAAATATTGTCTTCCTAATTCACAAAAAACCAGAATGAACATAGGAAGAAGGTCAATATTGATATTTGGGCCATTGAAAATTTTATCAAAATGAATGACCATGTGACCTGAAATAGCCTCCTCAGAGGCAAGGAGGGTGTCACTAATCCTTAAGAAGAATAGAGGATGGAAAACATTTCTTATTATTTTAAGAGAGTTATAAAACATAGTGTTTCTATCACCATATGAAAGTCATTTTTTGAATATTTTATTACTAATGTTGTCTCTATGGACAAGAAGCATATTCAGATTATGGGAGATGTTGATTTCATCTTGAGGATCCAGAGAGAAGTCAGAGTTAGTGGTGATGTTTTGAATATGGGAAAGTTCATTCTCAGGAATAGATATGTCCTTTTCCATTTTTTGTATTTAGAACTCCACCATCCCTTAATATATGATTTGAGGTGCATAATCTTAGTAATATAGGAAGAATAAATCTTTGTGATGGTTCATAGACTCCCAGTAATTTTTAATGGTTTTAGAACATTCCAAATCTGAAGACCAAGCAATGTTAAATATGAAAGGGAGAATGGGTTTTAGCTTTTTAGAAATAATAATTACAAGGATAGGGTGATTGTCAGAATTAAGTTTTGGTAAATTAGTTCTAGATATGGTGTCCTAGATATTCATAGATTGAGTATTAGTGAGAGCCCTGTCCATTTTTCTGATAACCACACTATTGTAGTGCCTTCTATACCATGTGTACTTGGTACCAATGAGATTAATCTCTAAAAGGTTATAGTATTCAATATCTTCCCAAAATTATCTTGAGGAAATGATATAAGGATGTGACAATTTTCTTAGTAGTCGTAAGAATATGAATGAAATCACCTAACAAAATATATGGGTCATGGATGATGTTAGATAAATAGAAAACATCCTTCCAAAGGGTTTTTCAATCCTAATATCTATTCATAGCATAGATCCTAGTACAAATGTTATGCTTACCATCAATAAAAAATCACATGTAAACATTTATTTGGAGGAATTGAATGCAGTAACATAATGTAATGAAGCATGATAAAAAACCCAAAGAGATTCAACTACAAACCCAATATTGCAAGAACATAGAAAATTATAACTATAAGAACACATATGTCTAAAATTCACGAAAAAGATGATTTTTGGGTTAGATATATGAAAAATAATAGTATTATGATTCAAACTAAATATTTTAAGAATAGAGCATGTTTCAGGTCTCGAACTGTCTTGAAATTTTGAAAATAAGTAATCCATTAAAACCTATTGTTTTGGATAGAACCCCCTTTTTTCTTTTTGGATCTACCTAAGCCCTTCTTCCTTTGTGATCTTCTAAAATTTTATGAAGAAGGAGAACTAGACTTATTATCTTGTTTACTCAATGAAGAAATAGATTTGTTATTAGAAACACCTGTAATAGGAGTAGACTGATTTTTTTCAGATATTTTCAAAATCCATGGAGGTCCATATGAGTGACCCCTGTATTAATAGGGGAATTAACTGCATGAATGATAGTGGTCAATCGAATTGGTTATGTTCCCACTAACATAGTAGGTTCCTTGGAAAAATGTAAAAAATTATGTTTTTCCACATCTAATTTTTTATTTCGGGAATCCCTGCAAGTGGTAGTGTAATTTTTGGGATATTTTTGTGTGCTCACTGACCCTACGGGTTCACTGGTAAGAGTGAACATCTTCTGCAGAGTTCCACCTAAATTATCATTCAGGGTAGTGAAGCAATTGGTAGTGAATTTTTATGGTTAAACCTGTGTGTCTACTGACTGGGAGGTGGTATTAACAGATTCCATGATATTAAGAGAAGAAAAATCTGATTTCTCATCCAGAAGAGCGGAAGTAGCAGCATCCATGGAAGAATGTCCTGCTTCAACCTTTTGACCCACTGCTACTGGCACACATTATACATACATCTATGTCACACTCACTACCTCATAGCTATTGGAATTATATCACAGACCTTTTAGAAATTTAGGAGGCTCGTGGTGTGGGATTTGAGAGGAGACATCTTTAGTTTCCAATGTTTCTCCATTTAGACTTCCATTGGAAGTGTCCGCATTAGAGAAAATGGGTACAGATTAAATAGTAGTAATTGGACCTAAATCCCTTGAATAAAGATCCACATGAGAATATCTATAGGAATCCATAACAAGCTGTTCTATATCCTCTAGGATTCACTGATCAAAGTCCATGTTCTCATATTATTCCACAAATTTCGCTCATGTCTTACATGAGATCTCACCATGAATGGTGGACTGCTCCACCCAGACATCTGATTTTTTCTTAGTGGCCTCTAGAATATCTGTAACATTGGTTTTATCCTTTATTTGTCTTCGTATTTTGGACTAACCATCATCAATTGAATTAGAAACATGATTTTTAACAATTATACATTTACAAAAATAGTGTCCTACGATTTTACAAAGATCCCAATAATTAGAAATTCATTCAAATTCTGTTTGGAACATAGTTCTATAAACATTTGAATTTAATACAATGACCTCCAAGAGCTTAGAAGAAATATCATCTTCCACCATGACCCTAGAATATAACACAATATCTACATTTATGTTTCATTGATCAACTGTTTAGTGGGGAACCTATGCAGGAAGCAATTTTTTTCAAGATCATGGGATTCCAGAAAAACTCCCAAAGTATATGAAACCTAAGCAAGATTTGATCCATTGTGTTCCTAATATTATATGGATTGAACATGTAATATCATTCAGAAATATGTAAGATACTAGGTTTGAGCTATAGGTTCCCAATCTTCCATATGTGGATAAGTGCGTCTTGAAATTTTAATAGCATATGGAAATATCCTTTTCCTATTGGTAAAATTTTTCAATCTGTGAAGCCCCAAACGTGTGATATCGTAGTTTTTAGATCCGAGTTATACCCTATATTGAAACCATTGATATAAGAAATATCTCCTAAAAGCAAGAATTTACATTGTTGTGATCATTTTTGAAGTGCTTTTGTGTCAGCCTCAACTGAAAATCTTCCATCCATGAGTTTCTTACATAGAGGAGCATTCGTTGAGGTTGCATCACACATATTCGTGCCATTAAGAGCATCTATATAGGATGTAACTTTGGGACTCTCAATTAGTATAACTTACTCAGAATGAATTTTTATTTCTATAGTTTCAATGGAATTTTCCGATTTGGGATCAAAACCCTCCACAAGGCTTTGGGCTGATGAAATTAGAAGAGATCCTTATGTACAATGAAGGAAAACCCTATGAGCCTCCGAGGAGACGAGATCTCCCGAGCCATCCGACTTCATATTATCCACTATGAATATAGTTACATTAATAATATGATTCATATCCTCTTAAAAATACTTTGGGAAACTACAACCACTACAAATCATCTCTGGACACTCGAATAATCATTTGAAAATATAAAAATATCTCTAAATATTACCAACTTTATTTCTAATTCCTTGAAACATTTGATTAATCAACATCATATATTTTAATAAAAAATCATTTTCTCATCACTCCAATGATTCACTCACACTTCTTCAACCATAATTCATTGGATATGCTCTATTTAATAAATAATCCCTTATTCTTTCCAATGAATGATGGTTACATACTATTGTGACTATTTTTATTCTTCATCGATCATAAATCCTCATATATTTCAAAATGAAACTCTAAAAACACAACATGTATCATGTTTTAGATAGTGATTTATTCATTCCAAATTACATGTCATTTATTCACATAATAGACTGTATAAAAAATATCTTAATTTTTATTTATCATCCCAAAATATAGAGTATCATATCAAGTGGTGTCCTTTTAACATATTTGAATAGAAATCTATAATTATGAATAATCGTAGGAAGATTTGACCCATAAAATCTATATAAACTTCAAAATCAATCTCATTTCAATCATTTTATTAATTTATTAGGATCTTTCTCTATATATTAAAAAATATTTATGGATATCATGATTTTTTTAAAAATAGAACAGTTATAATTCATTATGAGCTTCATTTTCTTCATTTGGATTAGTTGTTAATATACTTAACTACATTACATAAATAACATTTTAATATGTATTTTTCATCTCTACTTTTCATTATTTATTATTGAAAGGAAATACATAAGTTAATAGAAAAAAAAATTCATACACATACTAGGCTTCATCCATAATATATAATAACTTCTTATCCCCTAATTGAAAGTATCATCTTGATATATTTTAGAGAATGGTGGAATTAAACTTCACTTAGTAATGAATGATAACTTAATAAACTCTAATTTAATATTTGATTTCTCATTTTTTAAAAACTTGGTTAATATAGACATAAAATATATCCATAAATCTATCCAACATGCTCTAAAAACTCAAAAATCTCTTTATATAGGCTATTAAAGTATGTATTCATGCAATTAATCACACATATTCAACTCGAGAAAAACATCCAAACATTCATGTGGGTTAATTTTTTTCCCTTAATGTGATTTGGATAGTTTGAGGACATAATTTTGTATATATTAAGCAAATAATTTTCTAATCAGTATAAATTAGTATATGAGTGGAATTTATAGGGTAATGAGAAATATGGTTTTTTAATAAAAATATTTAATGAATTAATATTTTTCAGTAAGAATGATACTGTTTATTTTGACTAAATTGCGTAGCATAGAAATATGAGGAAATCCAATACATTCATGCCACATAAATACATTATGTACAAGGTTTTTTCATTTATTTACCTAATTATACAGTATCATATTTTACTATATTTCATAGCTTTTAATTAAATTTAAATATTTATAATACTTTCTATAACTTATACCTTAGAAATTATTGATTTCATTATTATACTGAATGTTAATATTAGATTTATCAATTTTGAATTTATAATATTTAATTCAAACATAAAATTAGGGTTTTTATTAATTGATTTCAATCAATATTTTCTAAATATATATTCGTATACATACATCATAGTACATTGATTGAGTAATTATTTGACTGTATTTGATAATCTATTTATTTTTTATGATGAACATTAATTTTACGGTGACATCATTAGTTACCCAAATAGCTATATAATTATTCCAATGGTTTAGTTACTATTCAAAAGACCGTGTTAATATTACAACCATTATATTTTCAACTAATACTTTACTCATATACAAACATCATATTGGCCTTCTAATTTTTATATTTAATAATTAAATCCACCATTCAATATTATGAATTTTTTTTCAAGGTCGGAATATTTCTATTATAATATATTAGTAATATTTCTAATGTCCATGTTTCTTTTAGTATCTTTTTATTGATATTTTTGTAATATCTCAATATTATAAATAAATTGACTATGTTTGATGGAATGGAAAATACACAACAATGAGTTTAAATGAATAATGAAATATTAATATTTTAATATGTTCGTTATACAGTAGTCATTAAATTAATGGGTGTGAATAGGATTGAATATTAATTTAAATATATATATATATGATGGTTCTAATGGACGTAATTTTATTTATTAAACATTATAAAATAAGAACTCAATTGTTTTAGTAAATCCATTTTATTATTTAATGTTACGTTTTCTTAAAAAATTGATATTATTTATTTTTATGAGAAAATATTTATAATTTAATGATGTTAAAAAAATTATATTTAATAATATGTATATATTTTTGGAAATATTCAAATCAAAATTATACTTTATTAAAAATTTAAAATTTATCTAAAAATAATTTTTTTAATTAATTGTTGGAGAAAAGATTTTTATTTAAATATTTATTTTCTTGTAAATTATTTACAATGCAAAAAATATATTTTGGATTATTTTGAAAATATAATTAGATATCTTTTACATAAATTAATCCAATTATGTTTTTTATATGAATAGTATACATGAATATAGTATGACCACATTTTATACATAAAATATAATTTTTTTAGGAAAAATGTTTTATTTCCGGTTTTACCTATTTAGATATTTTTAATCAGTGGGTAATTTTTTTTAACTAGTCCTATTATATATTTTTCAATATTAATAGTAACCATAATGATTTTTGGTACTGTTTTTAGGGGTAAATCTGGCAATTAATGGTTAAAAATAATATATTATGGATAATAAAATGACAAATAAAACATTATTTAGTATTATATTATTAATATATATATAGTCTATAATAATCAAATAATAATGTATTTGTAATCTTTTGTCTATTTTTATTAAGAGATCTATAGTTTTTTATGTAATAAAAAGTAAAAAATGACACACTTTTTAATAACAACATCTTTTTATCATGGGTATAAATATAATTTTTATTCAATTATAGATATCCATTTCAATTTGAAATTATTTCAAATCATTTTTATAATTTATTTTTCATTATTACTGAATATATAATAAAATTTTATGACACCAAAAATATAAAATATATACTATTCAATTAATAAAATAATCAAATAATTAATTATAAAAATATTGGTGGAAATATATTTTTGTATTATAAATTTAATAGATGAATTTTAGTGAATATTATAATATTTTTGGGATGTAATAAAAAAAATTTAATATATTTTCTTTTCATTATATTATTAAAGTGAAATAAATGAATAATTATATAAATGGACATTTATTATATTTTATAATAAATAATATTTTATATAATGTTATAAAATTTATAAAAAAAACTTGTATTCATACGATTTATTATAATACATTTCATAATATTAACCATGATAAATTTATTGGGCCTTTTTTCATTTATATTAACTATAATGATCATCGACGTGTTAAAAAACATTTTTTCATGTTTAGTGTAAAATGTTTTAATTTGTTGTTAAAATCAATATATAAGTGTAAAAAAAGTATATATTTTAATTGATTAGAGTATTTAGACTCATACTTATCTAATAGTAAATTATTATTGACTCAGATCTATTGGGGAATCACAAATAATTTCTTTAAAATTAATAGATTATGAAATTACAGGAGTTCCCAATCATCAGAATAAAATAGAATCTTTTTTTCTCGATACATCATACAAAAAATAGTTATGTTTTTGTAAATATCAAGAAAAATACCTTTATAACATACTTCAACATGTTTTATAGTCATTATCCATAAAATAGTAGAATCATTAGTGGTATTATTGTTGTATTAAAGGAGGTTTCTTGAAAAGAGGTATCATTCATAACCGAGTGATTATTATTTATTTCTTCTTACACCTCCTTCAAACATTCCTTATACATGATTTTATAATGATATTATCACATAACATATAAAAATAATTTATTATATTTTTTTAATAACTTATTTCAATCTCCAACCTTCATCAAATGGGAGATAATTTGTATGTTCATGAGTACAACGAACTACCACCATGCAGAACAATGTAATTATATTCCCATCACCCCATCTAAAAAATACTTATAAGGATTAAATTAAGGATTATATATAATATTAATGTAATTTTAATCATTGTTAAAATATTATATGTCACTTAAATTATTTTATTTATATTCCCTAATAAATGTTAACAATGTTCGTGTGTATGTGTGGACTACAACATTCACGAAGAGATGTAATTAGTTTTTTCATTACCACTTCACATGGATGACATATATAGGTATACATAATGATTTAATATGATATATATAAAATAATTATAATAAATTATATAATAAATTATACATATCATTTTCCCACAATCATCCTTAAAATACAAAATTGTTACTCATTCGTACATATGGTCAGCCATCCCCATAATTCTAACATAGATCATTTTTCACCAAAATAATTAATTATTAGTTTTAATAGATTAATTTATGAAAATAAATTATAATTATTTCATGGTCATTATTATTTAAGTCATTCAATAAATGAAATATTCGATCATAATCAACCTAAAAAATTCATTTTGAAATTATGAACCAATTATCCTCAAAGAAACTGATGAGGACATAAATGTTTATGTAATTTATGATTTCACTAAAATTAATTAGTAAAATTTTTTAAGGATAATTTCATAAACATAGTAAATGATATTAAGAATTAAAACAAGTGGTATGGGTTTTATATAACAGATTTAAATCATATACATGTAAAGTCTTAACTCATGGTATGGGATTTTATTCTCAATTTACATTAATTTGGGGAATATTTCATTATTCTAAACTGAATTTGTTTTATAATTTGTATATGCTCCCATTTTTATGTTATGTAATAAATCCATCACACGTTTTGATATTTAAATTTTAAATATGAAATATTTTATCCTAGGGAATTTGAATTGAATGTTATCAAGTGGTAAAGGGTTTTAGAACAAAATTTCATTTTATTAGTTTATACCACTTCTTCATTGTCATTATTTACCCAGTATTATGAATGAATCAATATATCAATTGTTTTTTTAATTTTTTCTACTATTTTCATAGATTTATGACCTTTTTAAGAAATATTTCCATTTATTGGTTCTAAATTCATTGATATGATCCTTGTAAGGGTTATTCATCTGAAAATCTCATTCATTGGGGAAGATGTTTATTATATAAACATGTCATAATTTTTGAGGTGAATATAATTCCCATTTGACATGCTATATATTTAATATACCTATTTAAATTATATTTATTTATTTATTTTACATTAATATTTCATAGAAAACATTTTTGAAAAGTTACCAATGTGGAAAACGATATATAGTACAAATTTTTTTCTTTTGAGATTATTTATGTTCATGTTCTTTTAGAAGAAATCATAAGATCTAAATTTATTGAAAATTATATCTTTTATCATCCTATAGTTTTTAATTTTTTTATAGGTTTGGTTTCTATATACACCGTAATTGAATAAAGAAACATCAAGGATGTTATTTGATATTGATATTTATCATCCTTTAGTTTGGGAATCTTTCTCATACATATCCACGGTTTTGATAATGTTTTCAAAAAAAATAATCTTGAGAACATAAACGTTTTCCTAAAACTAGATCCCTTGATAATTAGCCATTTTTTAAAGGGATTTAGAATAAAATTTCATAACATTTTCCAAAATGGGTAATATTTTATTCCCTTTTAAAGATTTTTTAATAGAATGCATATTTTAACAAATATAACATGAATAGATATTACCATTGTCATGAACCTGATTTTCAGTTAATATTTATTTTTATCTTACTGTTGTTATTTTAAAAGAGAATATTTTCCCATATTATCTACATTATTATAATAAAATACTCAAAGAAATGTTTTATTCCATTATTTTAAAATAAATGTTCTAAATATAATTTTAATGGTATTTTCATCTAGTTCAACATTCTATAATGATTACTCAATTTCACTCAAATTTTGATATTATGAATCCATTCATCTTCTTTCTATGGATTGGTTATGATAATTATTTTAATAAATCATCATGAAAAAATACATTATGGTACTTTTTTATAGGAGTTTTTTATAATGTTCACGAATATAAATGTTTTAGCCATGTTATGGTCATTATAATTTTTTTTTTAAATTTTGATCCCCTTTATAGATCACATGTAATCCTTATATAACATATAATATGTGTTTAACTGTATTAAATTTCAAATGTGGATCCAATATAGTTTATATGATGGGTGTGGAAATATAGAATCGAGCGATCCAAATATAGTTTATATAATAGGTCAACCATGATAGTGTTGGGTGAGACTGATATAGATTAAAGGATGGTTGCACCAATATAGCACTACAATGCATTGGGTAATGATTATTATTTTTGGATAAATGAATTGGAAGTCGGTTGTTTGGTTTTTATAATTATAATGGTTTAATAAGGGTTCAAAGACAATAATGTTCTAAGATACCAACACATTTAACTAGTGATTTGTGTGGGGTTTTATATCAATTTTATCATGATTGAAATCATGTGGACAATTATTATTAATTCAAATGACTATTCAATTGGTTAAAACATTAGGCTATGATTTATGATCCATATATTGATGATTATATATTCCATAAAGTTAACCTTATACACTATGATGTTGTCACCATACCCTTATTCTCACATTACACTCATATACGACATTAGATAGTTAATTAAAATGTTTAACCTTATAGATAATTTGAGCTAATGCGTCCTTTGTTCCAAATTCCCTAGGTTATTAAAAATTATACTACATTATTTGTGTTTATATTGATTTCATATGTGAAATATTTTGATTGAGATGATAATGAAAAATCATAAAATATGAAAATGTGGGTATATAGGGTTATTATGTTAAAATTTATGAACTTGTTATTTATGAACTAATGTTGTTAATATGATTTTATAATTATATAATAATATACACCTAAATGTTCCTTAGGTATGAAAGTTATCTGATATTTCCATTTCATGATGTTTTTTTGGGATGGAAAAATTAGGTCACAATGATCAGTTTTGAAGTCATAAATATATTGCATATGTTTTTAGGACTTGATTCAGGACTGTGGGTTGGTTCCTGTAATATTTATATTTCCTAGAGACCATAACCCATTAAATATCAATATTTTATTCACATCATTTACATGTTTTTTAAACATCATTAATTATATTAATAATATTTAATATATTCATCCTTCATTTATAATTTTATGTTATTAAATAAAATGATATTTATTATAATAGATATTATGATAAGCTTGAGTTTTTAGGAAAATAAATTAACCATATATATTTACATAGAAGAAAACACGATTTAAAAAAATTAAATGTAACACATCTCATTCCCATGAAGATATTTTTATGAATTTACATACTACAATCAAAGGTCCCAAACACACCCTAATAGAGTGATTGTGAATTTCAGTGTCAATATTTTTTTCATCTTCATGATGATCTTTTTCTCATGCTATAAATAACAATACAAGAATCAAAAAATAAATCTCCAATTTAAAACATCATATTAAATAAAATTAAATCAATAGACACAATGATGTTACGTGGTTCACCAATAAATTCAACATTTAGGGGTCATCCACCGATGGTCTGTCAATATATAAAATGAATGAATTGTCACTTTTGGGATTAAATTTATTTAGAATAGGTTCACTTACAATATTAAGGTCACACCCTCACCATATATCTCCATAAACTACTTAAATGTATGTAACATTAGAGGCACTGACACAAAATTAACTCAGAATAGTATCACCAATGGTATGAAATACTGTGAAAAAATAGAGTTTTCTTTATTATACAATATTAAAAACCAAATTTATATCCTCAATATACTTCTATAAAATATCTCTACTCTATGAATTCCAAATTACTTGTTCTTCCCTCACAAAAATTGAATTTATCTTTTCTCTCTAAACTCCCTTCAACAAATATCATAAATAGTAATTTCCATTTTCATCAAAATATGAATTTCCTATTTCATCCTAGAATTAATCCCTATATTCATATATTATAATCTTATTGAGGACACAATTAATATAAATTTAACATAAGAAATCTAGATTGGTACAAATAATTGATTCTCCCACATAACACTCCATTGTGATGTGTTTAATCCATCACCTTGGTTAGTTTTTCCTCTAGTCTGGACCCTAACACTTTAAACTATGAGATACCAAATTGAAATTCCAAAAAAATTATATTTTTTAAACTTATTTTATATCTAAAGTAATTTGATTTCTTTTATAATATTATTACAAATTAATAATCATCTCCGAATAAAAAAAATCATATATGATATCAATATAGGTATGTAGTTTTTATATAAATACATTATACATTGATATATTTCTTTATTACACTATATTATTATTTAAAATATCTATATATATCAAAAATATCTATATATATCTAAAATATTTGTTTCATTAAACTATACCCATATTAAATCATCCTATTTCAAAAATTTATTTTCCAAGTAACTATTATGTGCATTACAATATTGGCTAAACCATCCGCATTTTAATTCCAACCAATAAATCCAAGATCAACCAATATATCGTGGTCAAATTATGCTCTTGCAATACAACTATTAGAAATAATATATTCTCATATTTTTATAACTGTAATGTCTTTATTTATGATATAATCCTTCAACACATAGACAATGAAAAAATTCTTTTCAAAACGTCCACCATGTCCAAATGTTCTTTCCCTCATCATTTTTTACTTTACCAAGATATTCTCAACATCGCTATAGTATTATTGGATATCACATTTTCAGAAACACCTTCAATCCAAGAAATTTTTCTCAATGAATATCTATGACTTGTAACAGGTCACATTAAATTTTATAAAATCATTTTATAGAAATGATTGATAATAATCACAATTTCATTTTGAACGTATTACCCAAATAAAAATTAGGGATTAAATATCAAATAAGATATGAAACATATGTTCCAAAATTCTCCTGATATGGATTTTTAATAGTCCATAGTATCTGAAATGAACGTAACCCCCCAAAATATATAAATAAATTTATAATTAGTCCTCCATCTCTTTAATCGTACAAGAGAAATGTTTTGTAGACAAAAAGTCAACCAGAGAGAATTCTAGGAATTAGTGCACATTTTTTTCCAATATAGATTGAATCAAATTTCATATAATTTTTATTTATTCATTATTGTTATTGACTATTTATTTCACCTACCCTTATATAGAATACCAATAAATGTATCCTGAAATTCCACAAATGGATGACTTTTATCACTGACCATGACCATATGAGTGACCCTTAAAGCCCACCTCCAATAGTTCATGGGTAAGGGAATATAAATATGGATAAGGATACACACATATAAGATTCATTATCAATACATATATGGAATATAATATTAAATAGTAATTTAATACATTAAATATAATGTAGAACATATCCCAAATTGCATGTAAATATAATACAACAATATTCTCTATAATAAATTACCAAAATCAACTCCTCTGAAAATGAGTTGGTGAATACCAACCACAAACTCAATGATTTAGAATGTTCAAGACTAATAAACTACACCCATTTGGAATCCTATAACCCACCCCCCCACACACACACACACAAACACACACACACACCCACACACACACATATATACATATATGGGTGAAAATAAAATTATACTTAGTTCCCCAAAACATCTCATGAAAGTGTGGAAGATGCATACTAATACCTTTGTGATTAAATTGTTAAACCATATAAAAACCTATAATAGATAAAATAAAACACATGCTCCAAAATTATAACTCACATAATAATTAATCCAAAAATAATAACATAAAATAATAATTGAAAATTATGTTGGAACCTAAAAATCACTTCCCAATTGATCTAGACATTCTCAAACCCAATAAAATATTCCAAATTCTTTAATCCTTTACTCCATATACCATTTTAGTAAAACTAAAACCACATATCCACATCTATATACTTCATACAATGTCAACATGTCATATCACTACACAATACCTAAAAAAGAAAATCCTTATCATTGTAGGGTATAATGAACATGAATATCAATAACCACATTCCCCTCCCTTGAAGGTAGGTACCACACATAATAATCATTAAAAACCCCACAAAACATGATTGGATATATATATATATATATTATATCCTAAATACATTACAATCGATATATATATTTATACCTACAACGATCCATCAAAAACTACTCTATGTTTGAAATTAGAATAGGTAAGCGGGATTATTTAACCATATATTTCCTCTATAAATTTGACACTAATTATAATGCTCAAAACCGAAAAGCATTTTGTTTTAAATAATGTTACCCAATATGGGTGGTGGAGGGGAAGAAGTAAAAAACTAAAAATACAAAGAATATCAAATAATATAGAACCTAACATAAATCATCAATGATTAGAATATAATTTCTATAAAGTCCAATAACATTCAACACATCCACACAACCTCTTGTAAATAATCAACACCATCACTAAATGTACCATCAACAAAACCACCAAAAATTCATAAAACAACATTACCTTTAGATTATCCACTAAATGAGGCTAATATTCATTTATAATATATTTAATATTCATGTTATTTATTATTCATAAGCACCATTTTAGTGCATTTTACACTTTGAACATCATTTCACATTATAACTGTAATTTTTTCTTAAAATGTTCTATTTTGTGGTACATTTTTGAACATCATTTAAAGTACCCAATGATTCATATGATTTTAAAAAATATAATTATCCATATTTTAATTTGATATTTTGGAAAATTTATCTAAACATCAATATTATCTTTTTTTATTTAGGTATCAATGGAAAATTCATGGAAGAAGATAGGGATATTTTGTGATGAAAGGAAGCAATTCTAGAGAAGGCAGATTGGACACCAGCTCACTGATGAGAATTTGAGACCCACATTACTAGCCCAATTAAGCCAATATTTGGTGGAATGATAGAATACATATATAAGATCAATTAATTCTTTATAAGTCAGCGCTAGTTCGGCCTCCATTGTGGTCATTTAGGCGGACCATATAGTATATCAAAATCTGGACCAGAATCTATGACCCAGAAAAACAGCCGACCAATTAAACCATATCTTGAAACACATAACTACTTTTGGGCTGATATTTTAAAGTATGTTATGGTAAATCAGGAGCTTAATTTAAATATTCTATGTCCCACCCATATTCGTCCATCAAGAAGGTGTTTCATGCGCCTATGTTTGCTGGATGCAAGATGGATGCCTTTTCGGGTCAAGGGTGGAAAGTCTTCATTCCACATACTTTCCACCACCCTAGACCTACCATACTCAAGTGGGATGACATGTACTATTGGAGGCTCGACCCAAGGGCTCAAAAATTCTAATTTAACGTAGTGGTGTTGGAGGATTTAGAGATTTTTGGTGCTTGGTTTCATTGTAGTGTTATGCTGTCACTTTGTGTTTGTAATCACATTTATTTCTCAAGTAAGTTGTGTTATTCACCATAGTTTCTTAATAAAAGTTTTTCCTTTACTCTTATTCTGTTCTTATACTTATCACGTCCATACCGTTGGTTCATGGTGTGAATTTATTCACACCATACATTGTTATATTTATCACACAACGGAGGAGTAATCGATTTTTGTTGTTGTTTTTACTTCTTCCATTCCACCCTTGTAAGTCTACTTCCCACTTCTGTTTAAGACATGTAATCAATGGAGGGATAACTTATTTATTGGTTGATCCAAGGGAGTATAAAGGGGCGGGATTGGATTTTATGTATCACTCCATTAATGTCTCACCACTTCTTTTAAATGAGATTTTTATTTGATGATTTTAAAACCTCTTCATCCTTATTGAATTTAAGGTCTCACATTTCATGTGCTAATACGAACCTCTACATTAGAGTGCTCAAAAAATTGATCCTTCAAGTGTATAGGTGATTAGTATTAGGGTGTGTAGGCATTAAACCAGTAATTGATGATTTTTTTTGATCTTCTTAAATGAATCCATCTCAATCAAAGGTCCCAAACACACCCTAATAGAGTGATTGTGAATTTCAGTGTCAATATTTTTTTTCATCTTCATGATGATCTTTTTCTCATGCTATAAATAACAATACAAGAATCAAAAAATAAATCTCAAATTTAAAACATTATATTAAATAAAATTAAATCAATAGACACAATGATGTTACGTGGTTCACCAATAAATTCAACATTTAGGGGTCATCCACAGATGGTCTGTCAATATATAAAATTAATGAATTGTCACTTTTGGGATTAAATTTATTTAGAATAGGTTCACTTACAATATTAAGGTCACACCCTCACCGTATATCTCCATAAACTACTTAAATGTATGTAACATAAGAGGCACTGACACAAAATTAACTCAGAATAGTATCACCAATGGTATGAAATACTGTGAAAAAATAGAGTTTTCTTTATTATCCAATATTAAAAACAAAATTTATATCCTCAATATACTTCTATACAATATCTCTACTCTATGAATTCCAAATTAGTTGTTCTTCCCTCACAAAAATTGAATTTATCTTTTCTCTCTAAACTCCCTTCAACAAATATCATAAATAGTAATTTCCATTTTCATCAAAATATGAATTTTCTATTTCATCCTAGAATTAATCCCTATATTCATATATTATAATATTATTGAGGACACAATTAATATAAATTTAACATAAGAAATCTAGATTGGTACAAATAATTGATTCTCCCACATAACACTCCATTGTGATGTGTTTAATCCATCACCTTGGTTAGTTTTTCCTCTAGTCTGGACCCTAACACTTTAAACTATGAGATACCAAATTGAAATTCCAAAAAAAAATATTTTTTAAACTTATTTTATATCTCAAGTAATTTGTTTTCTTTTATAAGATTATTACACATTAATAATCATCTCCGAATAAAAAAATTCATATATGATATCAATATAGGTACGTAGTTTTTATATAAATACATTATACATTGATATATTTCTTTATTACACTATATTATTATTTAAAATATCTATATATATCAAAAATATCTATATATATCTAAAATATTCGTTTCATTAAACTATACCCATATTAAATCATCCTATTTCAAAAATTTATTTTCCAAGTAACTATTATATGCATTACAATATTGGCTAAACCATCCGCATTTTAATTCCAACCAATAAATCCAAGATCAACCAATATATCGTGGTCAAATTATGCTCTTGCAATACAACTATTAGAAATAATATATTCTTATATTTTTATAACTGTAATGTCTTTATTTATGATATAATCCTTCAACACATAGACAATGAAAAAATTCTTTTCAAAACGTCCACCATGTCCAAATGTTCTTTCCCTCATAATTTTTTACTTTACCAAGATATTCTCAACATCGCTATAGTATTATTGGATATCACATTTTCAGAAACACCTTCAATCCAAGAAATTTTTCTCAATGAATATCTATGACTTGTAACAGGTCACATTAAATTTTATAAAATCATTTTATAGAAATGATTGATAATAATCCCATTTTCTTTTTTAACGTATTACCCACATAAAAATTAGGGATTAAATATCATATAAGATATGAAAAATATGTTCCAAAATTATCCTTATATGGGTTTTTAATAGTCCATAGTATCTGAAATGAACGTAACCCCCCAAAATATATAAATAAATTTATAATTAGTCCTCCATCTCCTTAATCGTACAAGAGAAATGTTTTGTAGACAAAAAGTCAACCAGAGAGAATTCTAGGAATTAGTGCATATTTTTTTCCAATATAGATTGAATCAAATTTCATATAATTTTTATTTATTCATTAATGTTATTGACTATTTATTTCACCTACCTTTATCTAGAATACCATTAAATGTATCCTGGAATTCCACAAATGGAAGAATTTTATCACTAACCATGACCATATGAGTGACCCTTGAAGCCCACCTCCAATAGTTCATGGGTTAGGGAATATAAATATGGATAAGGATACACACATATAAGATTCATTATCAATACATATATGGAATATAATATTAAATAGTAATTTAATCCATTAAATATAATGTAGAACATATCCCAAATTGCATGTAAATATAATACAACAATATTCTCTATAATAAATTACCAAAATCAACTCCTCTGAAAATGAGTTGGTGAATACCAACCACAAACTCAATGATTTAGAATGTTCAAGACTAATAAACTACACCCATTTGGATTCCTATAACCCCCCCCCCCACACACACACAAACACACACACACACACACACATATATATACATATATGGGTGAAAATAAAATTATACTTAGTTCCCCAAAACATCTCATGAAAGTGTGGAAGATGCATACTAATACCTTTGTGATTAAATTGTTAAACCATATAAAAACCTATAATAGATAAAATAAAACACATACTCCAAAATTCTAACTCACATAATAATTAATCCAAAAATAGTAACATAAATTAATAATTGAAAATTATGTTGGAACCTAAAAATAACTTCCCAATTGATCTAGACATTCTCAAACCCAATAAAATATTACTAATTCTTTAATCCATTACTCCATATACCATTTTAGTAAAACTAAAACCACATATCCACATCTATATACTTCATACAATGTCAACATGTCATATCACTACACAATACCTAAAAAAGAAAATTCATATCATTGTAGGGTATAAGGAACATGAATATCAATAACCACATTCCCCTCCCTTGAAGGTATGTACCACACATAATAATCATTAAAAAACCCCACAAAACATGATTGGATATATATATATATACTATATCCTAAATACATTACAATCGATATATATATTTATACCTACAATGATCCATCAAAAACTACTCTATGTTTGAAATTAGAATAGGTAAGCGGGATTATTTAACCATATATTTCCTTTATAAATTTGACACTAATTATAACGCTCAAAACCGAAAAGCATTTTGTTTTAAATAAGGTTACCCAATATGGGTGGTGGAGGGGAAGAAGTAAAAAACTAAAAATACAAAGAATATCAAATAATATAGAACCTAACATAAATCATCAATGATTAGAATATAATTTCTATAAAGTCCAATAACATTCAACACATCCACACAACCTCTTGTAAATAATCAACACCATCACTAAATGTACCATCTTCAAAACCACCAAAAAATTCATAAAACAACATTACCTTTAGATTATCCACTAAATGAGGCTAATATTCATTGATAATATATTTAATATTCATGTTATTTATTATTCATAAGCACCATTTTAGTGAATTTTACACTTTGAACATAATTTCACATTATAACTATAATTTTTTCTTAAAATGTTCTATTTTGTGGTACATTTTTGAACATCATTTAAAGTACCCAATGATTCATATGATTTTAAAAAATATAATTATCCATATTTTAATTTGATATTTTGGAAAATTTATCTAAACATCAATATTATCTTGTTTTATTTACGTATCAATGGAAAATTCATGGTAGAAGATAGGGATATTTTGTGGTGAAAGGAAGCAATTCCAGAGAAGGCAGATTGGACACCAGCTCACTGATGAGAATTTGAGACCCACATTACTAGCCCAATTAAGCCAATATTTGGTGGAATGATAGAATACATATATAGGATCAATTAATTCTTTAGAATTCAGCGCTAGTTCAGCCTCCATTGTGGTCATTTAGGCGAACCATATAGTATATCAAAATCTGGACCAGAATCTATGACCCAGAAAAACAACCGACCAATTAAACCATATCTTGAAACACATAACTACTTTTGGGATGATATTTTACAGTATGTTAGGGTAAATCAAGAGCTTAATTTAAATATTCTATGTCCCACCCATATTCGTCCATCAAGAAGGTGTTTCATGCGCCTATGTTTGGTGGATGCAAGCTGGATGCCTTTTCGGGTCAAGGGTGGAAAGTCTTCATTCCACATACTTTCCACTACCCTAGACCTACCATACTCAAGTGGGATGACATGTACTATTGGAGGCTCGACCCAAGGGCTCAAAAATTCTAATTTAACTCAATGGTGTTGGAGGATTTATAGATTTTTGGTGCTTGGTTTCATTGTAGTGTTATGCTGTCACTTTGTGTCTGTAATCACATTTATTTCTCAAGTAAGTTGTGTTATTCACCATAGTTTCTTAATAAAAGTTTTTCCTTTACTCTTATTCTGTTCTTCTACTTATCACGTTGATACCGTTGGTTCATGGTGTGAATTTATTCACACCATAGTTTGTTATATTTATCACACAACGGAGGAGTAATCGATTTTTGTTGTTGTTTTTACTTCTTCCATTCCACCTTTTTAAGTCTACTTCCCACTTCTGTTGAAGACATGTAATCAATGGAGGGCTAACTTATTTATTGGTTGATCCAAGGGAGTATAAAGGGGCGGGATTGGATGTTATGTATCACTCCATTAATGTCTCATCACTTCTTTTAAATGAGATTTTTATTTGATGATTTTAAAACCTCTTCATCCTTATTGAATTTAAGGTCTCACATTTCATGTGCTAATACGAACCTCTACCTCGGAGTGCTCAAAACATTGATCCTTCAAGTTTATAGGTGATTAGTATTAGGGTGTGTAGGCATTAAACTAGTAAGTGATGATTTTGTTCGATCTTCTTAAATGAATCCATCTCAATTATAAAAAATTGAAATCAGTAAAAAAAAGAATTCATCTCAATTTGAGTGTGAATAAAATTTTGGAGCTATTGCTGGGGACCCAAGTAAGTTATCTAAATACCCATTATATTCTCCCCCATTTCTTCTTTTCTCATCCAAATTCTCTTATCTTGTCGCTTTCTCATTTTTTTTCTTTTGACGCATGTCCACCTACACCCGTGATCAATAAAACCATCTAGTTAGGGTGGATTGTCCTGGGGTTGGGGAATTAAGTACACCAAGGGAACTATTTCCATTAGATCCTAATCTTTATTATACTCCATAGTCCAAAATTGATCCCATTTCAATGCAAGGTCTTCAAAGAAACCAAGTCATATACTCGGGTGGAAACCCAAATGGAAACCCAAATGAGGTAGCCCCAAACATGGGGAATAAACTTGATAAAACCATGAATGACTACCTCACACCTTCCTGGACCAATTCCCCCTCTTGCATTAGACACAATTTCCTAAGAGATGAAAACTACATCTTTAAACCCCATGTCTTAAACCACCTTCCCACATTCCATGGAATGGAGTCTGAGATGCCCTACCTTTACATTAAGGAGTTCAATGACATTGTAGAAACCATGTGTCCCCCACATCAACTATAATTGGATAAAATGAGGCTCTTTCCTTTTTCATTTAAGGATCGAGCTCAAAATTGACTAAACAACTTCGGACCTTAATCAATCCACTCATGGGACCAATTACAAAGAGAATTCTACAAAAAATACTTTCCCCACCACAAAACAATTGCACTTAAAAAGAGTATCCAAAACTTTTTTGAAAAAGAGGGAGAGTCATACTATGAAACTTGGGAGAGGTTAAAAGTCACTCTAAACATGGTTCTACACCATGGTTTTTCTATTCCTGAACAAGTGAGAATTTTTTATGATGGGTTGGGTCTGTGGAACAAACAATTCATTGACATGATGTGTAATGGAACACTTAAAAACAAAGCCCTTAATGATGCTTATGAGTATCTAGAAAGCCTTTCTAAACAAAAACAAACATGGGGAACATCACCTTATTCTGAAAAGCCACAAAGAACAACTGGAATTCATACACTTAGAGAAGAGGAAATCTTTAGGGAAAAAATCACAGCACATTCTATGAAGGTTGAAGAAATAGACCATTGGAAAGTACATGAAATCCAAATTATAGACCATGTTTGCACAATTTGTGACAAACATGACCATAAGACAGACAACTATCCAACCATTCCATTCGTAAAGGATGTTCTTTTTGGAGGACCCCTAGTGGAAGTAAATTATTTAAAATTTTAAAAGCCTCAATACCAAAACAACTTCAACCCAAGGTATAATGACCACCCAGGCTTCCGCTAGAAAGATAACCAACAACCTATCCAACCATAGGGACAATATCCTTACCCCCATCAGAACTATAAAACCCATAACCAGTTCCAAACCAAACCTATCCAATACCAATAGAAACCGGTCCATTTTCAACAGACCATCCCACCTCCAAAATATCCCTAGGAATAAACCAATCTAGTCAAGCACCAACCCAAACTGTTCCAAAAAGCCTACTAGAATAATTGTGCAAACAAATGGAGAGGATGAACTCTGAAGTCTCTTCCCTAAAACAAGAACTTCAAACCATCAAAACTGGATATACACCCATGCCTACTCAGGCGGTGCCATCCTGAACTTCAAGGGGAGAGTCAAGTTGCACTCAAACAACTCATGAATAACTAAAGGCTGTGACTATTTTAAGAAGTGGGAAATCAATTGAGAAACCTGATCAACTAATTTATAACCCACCTGAAGATTCAAACATGCATGAAAATTCAAATGAACCAAATGATCCAATTGAGGAAACTGATAACAATGTTAAAGAAACAACTCTTCAACAAACAACCCCACAACCTGCACCATTTCCTCAACGCATGAGGTGGAAAACTAATCCTGAATTGAGTGAAACATTGAGGGAAATATTATCACAAGTCAAGTTGAACATTCCTATTCTCGATGGAATCCAAAACATACATTCCTACTCAATGTACCATAAAGACTTGTGCACTTTTAAAAGAAAACTTTCACATAAAAACCCAGTCCTTTTGGCTACTAATGTGAGTACCACCATTCAAGGGACCATTCCTCTAAAGTTGAAAGACCCGGGTTGCCATTACATCAATGTTGATCTAGGAGAGGTCAATGTTTTCAAGGCCATGTGTGACCTAGGTGCTAGTTTCAATCTCATCCCTTATGTTGTGTACTGGAAGTTCGGACTAGAAGACCTCTAACCCACATCTATCAAAGTTCAACTTGCTGATCATAGCATTAGGGTTCCAAAGGGAATTTTAAAGGATGTTCTGGTAAAGGATGAAAACATCATCTACCCTACTGACTTTATTGTCCTTGACAACCATACAAACTTAGAAAATAAAGAACAAACCCCAATCATCCTTGGCCGTACCTTCCTTGCAACAATAAACACTGTTATCCGAGTCTGAAATGGGAACACGGCCATCACCTTTGGGAACATTAGTCTAGACTTGAACATCTATAACGCAAGCTCACAAATAGGGTATGATAAGGAAATTCATAAAGTAAACATGAGAGGAAGCATTGATAATGAATCCATAGAATATCAAGGAATATTTGATTGATGTTTAAGTCAGGATGAGATTGATTTCCTTTATTCACATTAAGGATGTTTATCTCCTTGGCTTGAATCATTTTCAAATTGCTCTTATGATGAAGTCTTAGGTCCAACAATCAATGAAACCTTTCAAGAAACCACTTTCATGGAGATCACTCCAAATTCCTTCCCTAAATATGATCAAGCCTATCTAGTAGCTGAAACTTCTACATGTGGGGAATAAATCCTATCTAAAACATTAGGAATTATAATTGATCATAATCCAATGTCCCAATATATGGCTGAAATTTTGAACCAACCTAATCTTGAATTGAAGGAACTTCCCGCTGCACTCAAGTATGCTTTCCAAGGGGACAATAAAACACAACCTATTGTAATTTCTTCTTCTCTTGAAGTCAATCATGGGAGGGTGCCTCTATATTTCCTTAGAAAACATAAGAAATCCATTGGTTGGACCCTGTCTGATATTCCTGGGATTATCCCACTTATTGGGACTCATAGGATTGTTCTGGAATCTGATTCAAAGCCATGTTGTCAACATCAACAATGACTCAATCCTAATCTCATGGAGGTAGTAAAGAAAGAACATCTGAAATTGTTAAAAGCTAGTATCATGTATCCCATAGCTGAGAGTGAATGGTTGAGCCCAATACAAGTGGATCTAAAAAAGGATGGAATCATAGTTATAACCAATGAGGATGGAGAGATTCTTCCAACAAGTGTGAGTAGTGGATGGAGGGTCTACATTGACTATAGGAAGCTAAACTCATTCACCAAGAAGGACCATTTCCCATTACCATTCATTGACCAAGTCCTTGAGAGAGTGGTAGGTCATGCCTTCTTCTATTTATTATATGGGTACTCGGGGTATAATCAAATTGAGGTCTCCTTAGAGGATCAACAGAAGACTATATTAACATGTTAATTCGGTACCTTTTCCTTCAAATGCATTCTCTTTAGTTTATGAAATGCTCCTGGAACCTTCCAGTGGTGCATGATGGGAATCTTCTCAGACATGGTAGGGGATTTTCTAGAGGAATTCATGGATGACATCTATGTGTTTGGGGATACATTTGAGGGATGTCTGTGGAATATAGAGAGAGTCTTTATGAACACCTATACTCTGCGAGTGACTGCCCTTGGTATGCTGACTTATCCAATTTCATAGTTATAGGATTCATTCCAAAATTCTTAGGGACTCAAGCTCGAAGGAAATTCATTTCTGATGTTAGACACTATGTGTTTGATGATCCATACCTCTATAAGTTCTGCCCTAACCATGTCATTAGGAGGTGTGTTCCAGAATCTGAACAAGAGTCCGTCCTTAAATTCTGTCATAGTAAGGCATGTGGAGGTCACTTTTCCTCTAATAAAACATCCTCTAAGATTCTTCAATGTGGTCTCTTCTGGCCCACCCTCTCAAGGGACTCCTACACATTTCTTCAAAGCTGTCCTAGGTGTCAACAAGTAGTGTCCATCATAAAAAAGAAATAAAATTCCACTCACTCCCATCTTAGTGGTTGAAATCTTTGACTGTTGGGGAATTGATTTCATGGGTCCCTTCCCAAACTCTAGGGGATATCTTTACATTCTCTTAGCTATAGATTATGTCTCTAAATGGGTTGAGGCAATTCCTAAAAAATTCAATGATCATCAAACTGTGATTAGGTTTTTCAAGGAAAACATCTTCTCTAGATTTTGAATTCCTAGGGCTATCATTAGTGATCGTGGAACTCATTTTTGTAATCGTCCATTCTCATCACTAATGGAAAAATATGGAATTTCTCACAAAGTTTCCACTGCTTACCACCCCCAGACCAATGGTCAAGCTGAGTTAGCTAATAATAAAATCAAAAAAATTCTTGAGAAAACTATCAATCCTTCTAGGAAATATTGGTCCGAGTAACCCTTAGATGCTCTTTGGGCATATCGTACAACATACAAAACCATCCTAGGAATGTCACCATATACATTGGTTTATGGAAAAGCATGTCTTTTACCTATTGAAATTGAGCATAAGGCCTTTTGGGAAATTAATAAAATGGATTATGACCTCTCATTGGCCTAAAAAAAAGAAATTATATCTCAATGAACTGGAAGAACTAAGGATGGAGGCTTATGAAAATTCAAGGATCATTAAATCTAGAGTTCAAGCCTACAAATATAGGAATATCAAGGTCAAACATTTTGAACCGGGAAAACTTAATCTCTTGTATAGTTAAAAACTTCATTTACTCCCAGGAAATTTAAGGTCTAGATGGTCAGGACTTTTCATAGTGCATCATGTGTACCCCCATGTGGCAGTAGAGATTCAATATCCCACAAGTGGCTACATTTTCAAGGTCAATGGTCAAAGGTTAAAAGCATTCATTGAATCTTTCAATAAACAAGAAATAGAGGTTGAGTTAACTGATCCACCCTATGAAAAAGGAAAAAATTCATAGATTTAGGATCCATGTTGGGATAATGACGCTAAAAAAAGCACTACATGGGAGGCAACCCATGGTTTTCAAGTTTCCTATCATATTTTTGTTTTAATCTACTTTATATTTTATAAAGGATTAATTATTCATTTTGATATTTAAAAAAGAAATTAGACAATTGACATGTTATTCTATTATGAGTATGGATGGGTATAAAAGTGGAGAATCGTATTCATCCATGTCATGTGGTGTGATCCCTAAGTAATACCTTACCGAGAAATTTAAAAGAAGACGATGTATCCTTAGTTTGTTTTAATAAAAAATAGGGAAAACCAAAAAAATAATGATACTTGGAATTCAATAAGTCATTGTTTTGTTTGTTTTGTCTATTTTGTTATTCTTTGTATGGTTCATGGACTATTTTGGGTGATACATGTTCCATCAAGGAGGTCCCTACATCCCCTAAGAGATCAAAGAACTAATTTGGAGCAGCAATAATTTCAACTTCAACCACGAGGTGACTTCATTCCATGATCCTCATTTTCAATTTCCTTTTTGAACATTCATTCTCTACCTATACCCCCTTCTAAATTTTCATTTATTTAAAAATGGGGACAGTTTTATTTTAAGTTAGGGGGGAGATAAAATTAAAAATTCCTTTGTGTCAAAAAATGAATGATTTGGAAAAAAAATTGTTTAGATAGAGGGAAATATTCCTTTAACTTTTAACATGGTAAAACACATTGGACACTTTGAAACTTAATACAAAATAATTTATCATACCCTGATTCTAATTTTAATCCTTGTATAATTTCACTAGCATAGATTTTGGAAAGTGTGGCTGTCCAATGTGATATTTCATCATTTATATTTTGACCCAACTAAAAAAAAGATCACACTGCACATCCTTTGGATAGTGGGGTATTAGTTTGAGTTCATGGGGTCCCCAAATTAAATAGCATAGGTTTGGTTATAATTTTAGTTTAATTTGAGTATTCAAAAAAATTTGTGCGTAGAGCAATGAAATGACCTAATGTGTGGCTTTCGACACTTGGGTATCGTGACTCCATAGTTGTCTGGCCCAGACATAGAAATTTTATCTCTATTTTTGGTAATTTGAATTTTTTTTGACTGAGTTAACTCGAGATGATGCCCAAGTATGTGGGTTTCACTTGGTGCCCTAAGGTCATTGAGCCTGGGAGTCATCGAAAAAGTCTCGCTGCAGGGGTTGAGTCTTTTGAGTGCAACTTCAATTACAATGGAAAAATTGCAAAAAAAATAACAAAAAATAACAAAAAATATAAAATAAAAAATACAATAATTTTTTATACTCATCATAATATTGAAATGTGATTCCACCTATAGCTTCCGTCATTTCCCCCTTGAATAAAGATGAACCCCCATGTCTATTGTGATTCACAACACATCCTCATACTTAATTGATATTGGATGAAATATGGAAATGAATTTGAACAAAGGAATGGGCTTGGGATTGGGATATGCTTATGAAACTATATTGTATTACAATATTTTGATGGGTTTAATGATTGTTTGTTATAATGGTTTCTGGTGATCGTTGTGTATTAAAATGTTTTTGGATAAGGGAATTTGAATTTCATATTGTTGAGATATATTTTGATCGGGACTAGAAAAACTCAAGTTGGGGGTGTGATTAGCCACTAAATGTGGCTAATATTCATTGTTAATATATTTAATATTCATATTATTTATTATTCATAAACACCATTTTAGATTATTTTACACTTTGAACAACATTTATCATTATGATTGTAATTCTTTCTTAAATTGCACTATTATGTGGTACATTTTTGAACATTATTTAAAGTTCCCAATGATTCATCAAATATTTTAGAATATAATTATGTATATTTTAAATTTATATTTTGTGAAATTTATCTAAATTTTAATATGATCATGTTTCAATTAGGGATCAATGGAGAATTCATGGAAGTAGATGGGGATTTTTTGTGATGAAAGGAAGCAATTCTAGAGAAAGTAGATTGGACACCAGCCAACTAATGAGAATGTGGGACCCACATTACAAACCCAATGAAGCCCATATTTGGTGGGAGGATAAAATAAATATATAGTAACAATTCCATCTTCAGAAGTCAGTGCGAATTCTGCCTCCATTGTGGTCATTTAGGCTGCCCTCATAGTATATCAAAATCTGGGCCAGAATCTGCGCCCCAGAAAAATAGCGCACCAATTAACCCATATTCCAAAACACATAACTTCTTTTGGGATGAGATTTTACAGCCAGTTAGGTAACACCCTGAGATTAATTTAAATCTGCTATGTCCCACCCAAATTCAGCCTTCTAGAATGTGTTTCATGCGCCTCTATTTGGTGGATGCAAGTTGGATGTCTTTTCGGGTCAAGGGTGGAATGTCTTCTTTCCACAAACATTCCACCACCCTAGACCTACCATAATCAAGTGGGATGACTTGCACTATTGGAGGCTCGACCCAAGGGCTCAAAAAGTCTTCTTTAAGGTAGGGATGTTGGATTATTTAGAGATTTTTGGTTCTTGGTTTCATTGTAGTGTTATGCTGTCGCTTTGTGTTTGTAATCACATTTCTTTCCCATGTATGTTGTTTAATTCACCTTAATTTCTTAAGAAAAGTTCTTCCTTTACTCTTATTATGTTCTTATAGTTATCATGTTGATACCAATGGTTCAAGGTGTGAATTTATTTACACCATACATTGTGATATTTATCACACAATAGAGGAGTGATCGATTTTTGTTGTTGTTTTTACTTCTTCAATTCCCCCTTGTACGTCTACTTCCCTCTTCCGTTGAAGACATGTCATCAATGGAGGGATAACGTTTTTATGTTTTGATCCAAGGGAGTAGAAATGGGCTGTATTGGATGTTAATTATCACTCCATTAATGGCTAATCACTTCTTTTAAATGATATTTTTATTTGATGATTTTAAAACCACTTCATCCTTATTGAATTTAAGGTCACACATTTCACGTTATAATACAAACATTTACCTTGGAGTGCTCAAAACTTTGATCCATCAAGTGTATAAGTGATTAGTATTAAGGTTTGTAGTAATTAAACTAGTAAGTGATGATTTTGATTGATCTTTTTAAATAAATCCATCTCAATTATATGAAATTTAAATCATTAAAAAAGGAATCCATCCAATCCACCCCGAACGATAACCTAGGATCAACTCATTACCTTAATATGAGTTAACATAAATCTGTTCATGATCCTTTAAAATGATATTAAATCAACCTAAGTTGGCCACTTCATAGCCAAAAACAATCTATAGAATGGATGTGTCTGTAGGTACTTCTTAGGTCTATGAGGATTCGACAACCCAAACTAGACTACAAGGACCGTCCTTCTTTCATCATTTGGCTAAATTTTAGCGTGAATCACATTAATATATCATATTTAGTCTATAATTCATTTTAGAACATCTCACACCCATTTTTATATTCATTTATTATGTTATCACATTATATAATTATATATCAAACCATTTTTAAGGTACTATGATACAATCACATCAACCAATCCACCACACCACGTCCACTATCACAAAATCCAAATTGAAAACCATAAAATACAAACCATTACAACCAAAACATCATCCCCATTTTCCTTCCAATTCTAATTATTCTAACCACAACCACCAAAAAAATTTACCACCACTCTATTTATAACAAAATAATGAATAATAACACAAACGGAGTAAAAATTAACATTTTTTTAAAATAAGAAACCATAATTTTTAGTTCATACATATTTAATAAAAATAACACATATTAAAAATATCAAATTAGTAGACTAACATAATTACCCTATTTAGGTGGTTAACAGTTTTGTGTGTGAATGTTTTATTAATAACACATGATAAAGTATTTACTATAAAATAGATTAATAATATAGTAACATTCAAATACATGTAACATATTAATCACAAAATGCACATATAACCCATATGTATATATTAAATTTAATTATTCATTTCTATTTTATTCATTAAATTAATTAAAAATATCATTTAAATGAAAAAACATTTTTAATTATATATTCCAACCTAAAAAATATGGTATAGTTATTGAATACACAATACTAATCAATTATTTAACTTCCATTGTAAAAAATCTTGAGGAAACTGAAAACGTATCACCAAATTCATATGGATCCTCTAAAATTCCTTAACAAGTCAGTCCAAAATAAAAAAACCCAACCATAAATTCCAAAAACAAATTCAATCCTTCTATCATACCTATTGAGTCAATGAAAACAATAAAAAAATTATTTTTAAATTCAACATACATTTAAATATGGGTTTTATTTAACTCTATGGTTGTTTTATTATGAATTCCAATACAGTATGAAACTATAGTAAAGATATAACAATTGAATTTATGTTTAATATATACTATATAAAAATATAGTTTTATGATGATTTCATCCATATTTGGTTTTTTTGATGATGTTGAAATGTTGTGGAATATATTAATGTCATTAGAAGATGTATTTTTTTAACCAATCATGTGTTTATGGTTATTTTATTTATTTTTGTTATAACTATACCAAAGGTTTGTGGAATCCAACCATTATAGGTGTGTATAAAAAATTGCATGTTTCATAACATATCAAAATAATGTTGTGATATGGGATTCTCATGAAAGAGTCTATTTTCATTTTGAAACCATCAATATCTTTTTTCTTGGTGCACCTATGATGGTAGTATTTTTTCTTTCTGAGTATTTCTAATTAGATAATCTTTATTTGAGGATATTATAGTCAATTTAAAATGTTCTCTTGTTATATTAATTAATATTCCATCTATTTCCAATTAATATTTCTATCTATATATGATGTTTTTTCAAATCATGTTGATCAAGAAACTTCAATGTAGTAGAAGGATGATATTTCAATTACGTTGAAGATGAATTTCTAGGGAATATAATATTCTATCTATTTTGGTGCAAGAAAAAATTATTGTTATTGAAACTTGTTGTTTTGAAATTTTTATTATGGAATTTTTTTCTTGTAAGGGATAAAATTGAGTTAGGTAAATTAATATATTACTTCATTGGGTTAAATAAAATACCACCATGATTACATGGTGTTATCCTAAAATATTATGAATTCAAAGGATTTTATGTTTTACCTGCCATTAATATATAACTCTTTTAAATTTCTTCTACGAATATAGGTCTAATAATTTCTTATTTTTTTGTTATTCAAATAAGTTTTATTACTTTTTTTATTTCCACTGTAAATAAATTAGTTTTAACAATTTAAAAAAATAATTTCTTTTATCAACTCAAACATGTGAGTTTATTGATTGTTCAAAAATATCGGTAAACTAAATACATCAGTGGTGTTAAAATTTTTGAGTTGTTTTTAACTATCCTTGACATCCCCTATTATAGTTTAACTGCCTCGTTTATCTTTGAAATTATTTTTTATGATTTTATATATCCATGTTTGATATTGAATCAATTCTGATAATTCTAATTTTCATAGGTTTATCGTATTTTTATATATATTTTTCCATGGTAATTTATTTTTAAATAAGGAAATATACTTAGAATGTTATGGAATCCAAATCCAGGTCGACTATAAATATTTTATAGTATGGAATACGTGTACTATCCTGACCAGATAATGAGTTTTCTTATCAATCTATACACATATCATTTTCTTATAATTGATAAAAAAAATTCATATTCCATAGAAATATATTTGTAATTTCAAAAATTATGAGAAGATAGAAAATTAATAAAAATAAAACAAATTTATAAATAGATTACATTAATATTTGAATCAATATATATAATGTCATATATTAATCATGTGGAACCACTAATGGTATATGGATAATATTTGAAATTACACATATAGGTACATTTAATTTTTTTTTGAAACATATAGAGTATTGTTATCGGATAACTATTATGAATATTATTTTTTACATAGTAATATATAGACACAATGCATCATATATTCATAATGTTTGTAAATGGGATTCAATCTCATGAAGAGAATAATTTTTCTGATGATTAGTTGGTACATAATATAATTGATATACTTCTAAAGGATTTGGAAGATAACTAAGCTGATACATATGAAAATAATAACCATACTAATTTATAACATAATGATATTTTTTAAAATCAAAATCATTATTTTAACCATTTCAATGAATATAAAGATAAGGATAATGCAATGAATCATGGGTATTTGTTTATTATACTCCCAATAATATTAATTATACAGACAATGTAAAAATGAATAATTAATTTAAGAAGAAATGTAAACATTATACTAACTTTAGTAATTTTGATTGTGGTTTCAATAAAGTATCTCCACACACAATAAGGATGAACAAGATATTTGTGATGAAAAAATTTCATAATAATAATAAAAATGTTTGTAATGATAGGGAAAAAAGTAAAGATAATTATAAAATTATAGGTTTGGAATGTATGAAAAGTTTATATATCATACTAGAGAATCAACTATTTTAGATGAACGAAAATAAATCTATGATATAACATAATAGAAACAGACATAAGAAACTTTTTGTGAAAGTGGTGTTGATTCATATTTAGAATTTTTTTTAAGATTGTGATGGTATTCATAAGATTGCTGCAATTTCTTATAATATTCATAAAAAAGAAGAAAAATTATGGATAAGGTGATTATTTGATCCATTACAAAACAGTCATTTAATTTTATTTTTCATGGACATTCAGATGTTTAATCAAGAAAAAATTCATCAAAATATAACTGTTTATCTTCATCATTAGATGTATATTCTAATTAATTGAAGGATGTGGAAGATATTCATACTCATAAAAAAGGGCTAGCTATGCATATATCCTTAAAATAAAAAAATCCAATGTTAATGAAAAACTCTGATTCTATTAATTTTTATCTTCTTAAATAAAACAATTTATTTTCTATTGTAACTATCATGATTTATAAACATTAATATGAATTAGACAACAAATCTACTTTTAAATTGTCATATAGTGATGGCAATTTGGTTGCTGAATAAAAATATAAATTCAGTTAATTAAATATGCTTTTATATAATTTTACATCTATAATGATGAATTTTAATATATCATAAAAATAGTTTACACCATCATTTATTCATCAAGAATAGGTTTTACATCCTGCAGATAATATTTCAAATAAAATTAATTTACACTAAAAACTAAATCTTTTTTTCTAAATGCCAAGAGGAGGGCACTGAAAAATTAAATAATATTTAACAATATTTTATTCTATTTCATTCCATATATATTTTATTTAGGAAGATTATGTAGCTATAAATATTAAACAGTTAGAAAAATATGACCATATAATGTTTTAATTCATAATGTATCCTAACCTGAAAATTTTTGAGATCCATGAACATTGTTTGACAGAATTTAGGAAAATAATTTGAGTGTTATAAACTAGAATAAGTGGTACATGAAAAGATGTTGTTCACAATATAGGTTAGGAGGAATGTCTAATTTCCAATTTTTGAAAATGTTAAATGGTGGACTTGTTACTTTTGAACATAATAAACGGTGTGAAATTATCACAATCAAAGATGTATCTTTTGTAGGAAAAATCTATAATTCCTAATGTTTTATATGTTCTAGGATATTGAAATAATCATATTTTTATTAGTAAATAATTTTATGAGGGCCATTTTGTAAACTTCATGAATGATAAATGTATCACTCACTATTTAAAAGGTAATATTATTTTATCTATTGATATGAATGGTAATATTTATACTGTTAACCTAGAAGACCTTAGCCACATGAATTTAGCTTTTTGGTGTGAAACAGATGATTTATCATGTATTTATAATAGAATACTAGATAACTGAAATGTTAAATATTTAGCTAAACTTTTTAAGAATGTTCATGAAATGGATCTACAGAAACATAATTTAAACACCTCCATAATATATAATCGTTGGAAATTTAATAAGAAACATAAAAATGGATTTAAACTTATCAGTGAAGTTATAGAATTTGGATCATTATAGATAGTTCAGAGAGATTTATTTGGTTTAAAAATACTTGAATTATTTAGGGTAGACACTTTTTTGTGTCTTTTTTAATGGTTACACTAGATATACGTGGGTGTATTTTCTTATAATAAATTCTGAAGCAATTATTTATTTTAGAAAATTCCATGATTATAATATATATGTGAAAAAAGAACATTGGACTACTTTCTTGGGGTGATCAAGTTGGTGAGTGCGTAAGTTATTATTTTGAAGCTTTGTGTAGAAATAAAGTTATTGCTACTAACTTCTAAGAACTAAGTACACATAAAATTTCAAATGTTTAATAATAAAAAATATTTCTATAGAAAATTTATAAAACATAACTTTGTGAATATTGTATTTCACGAAATTTTTAAACTAAATTTCTTAAAATATACTTATATTCTATAAATATTTTTTCATTCATCCATTTTTTTAATAAAACACATTATGTGATATGGACCAAAAGAAACCCTATACCACAAAACATCACGTAGTTTGTCTATAATGTGTTCATTTTTCATAATCAATAACATCGTAAAAATTTTTATCATATTGTTTATGGGGGTATTTTTCAATGTTATTCAATAACTATTAAGGATTATAGATTTTTTAAATAAACTATTTTTTTGGGGGAAAAAGTTAATTTAATATATTATTTAAATGATCCATATATTTTTGTAAAATATAATTATTATAAACCACTAGATGATGTTTTTTAAATATCATATATGAATTTACCAAAAACATAAACACAAAAACTGATAATGTGTGCTCTTGATGCTCAGCCAATTGAATATTTAATTCAATAGTATCCTTAAATAGATGTATTACCACATATATTTTAAGAGTAGTTGTACATTTCAATGAGACATCGATATTTTTTACTAAATAATCCAACTGATAATATTTTTGAAGCTGTAAATAATCCAATTAAAACTCAAAGGACACAAAGAAATAAAATTGGACATCAAAACTTCCTATCAAAATTTGAAGAGAAATCATAATATAAATTGTTGGGTAATGAAATTTGGATAACGTCCTTGAAATAAGAGTTTAATAGATCTAAATAGATATGAGTTTGAAAATTATTTGAAAGTTTTAAGGAACATCCAATGATATAAAGTAAATGTTTCTTTAGAAAAAAATGTTCTGAAAGTGGAATAATTGTAAGGACAGAAAAATATAATTATGGGTTATATTATAGAATAATAATTTGATTAATGATATGATTTTTCATCTATATAAATTATCAATTCAATTATAATCTTATTAAATATCATAGAATATATAAACATTACTTTACACAAAATTCATATTAAATTTTATTGTGGATTATATTTTTTAGGATGTTAATGTTGGAAACACATTGGATTTCAATACATTAAATTTTTCAAACATGTACATAAACATAAAAATGAGATCTATGTCTATAAGAAGTATTCAAAACCTAGTATAAGAGAATAACCATATTTTTACTCAAAAATAATTTTTTAAAAGGAATCGTATATCCAAATACGATTAGAATTTTTTTAAGACTCCATTAATTTTCAAATTTATACCGATGAAATTAATTTATTTTCACTCCAAAATATCTTTCTAATTATTTTTCAAAACCTATAAAAAGTGATATTAAAATTACCATGATGGGTGAGAAAAACATTATATTTGGTTATAGAATTTCTAAAAACATTTAATGAAATAATTTTAGTCAATATAAATATATTAGATATTTATTAATATTTTTTGGTTTTAATAATGCAATTAGTATTATTTCTCTGTTATAAACTTCTATTAGACACAATCCTGGAAAATTATAGAGGTGTGATTAGAAGTTTAATATTCCTAATAACTATTTGACCAATCACTATTTTCATTATGTTTATGATGAAATTTATAAACAAATATGATGTAATATAATTTAAAAGTTATTAAAAAAAATTTATATATTCTAAAATGAACATTTCAATGTGAAATATTTTATTTTTCTAAAAAATATTTTATAATTTAAATTTACTCAAATGGAAACTAGGATGTTTTATGTTGGTTATAAGAAGTACTTTATGTTTTGTGGATTTAATAAAAACTTTTTTATTTTTTGTTATGTTTCACTAATTATTCAATTAAATGTGATATAAAAGGTTTCATTAATTTGAATATAAAGAAATAACATCACTGACAATAAGAAAATACACAGATATTACATTTAATTTACAATGGGATCACATGTAAAAAAGATGATACAATCCTTGCATTTAATATATTGAATGAATAAATTGGTGGTATTTTCAATTAAACATTTAATTATAATAAATTTTAATATGTTAAAAAATCTAGTCATAATAAATATGAAGTGATATATACTTATACTACATATTTTAATTATCAGCTGAATTTGAAAAACTACTCAAAAAACGGAATGGAAATTCTTTTTTTTTTGTTCCTAACATCGTATAAAAGAATCATTTATTTTTCTGAATGTTAATGAAATAATTTTTTTTCCTCAAAATGTATATATTTCTCATCCTAAAAAATGTTAAAATTCATTAGATAATGATAAATTTATTATAAAATATTTACCAAATTTCCTTCAATTTTTTTATTAAAAAATACATATATATTCTCTGATATGAGATCTTATATATACCATGAAATTTTATTTAGTTATTCTTAAATTCCCACATATGCTCTATTTTGTAGACAAATGAATGTTTTACTATATAATGTTAACATATTCATTGATAAAATAATATAAAAAGCTTTGTATTTGATATATATAAATATTTGTAATTTATCTAATTTATATCGTAATTTACATAGTTTTTTAAAAATATATTACATATTATATTTTTCAATCATTTTTTTCAATATAATATTTATATTTTTTTTGATGCAATACTAAGTGTATTTGTAATTTTATTATATATATTTTTTTAATTATAATTTAAAAAATTGTTAGTTTTTTCGCAAATATTAGTTATTTGAACTTATTTTTGTTTTGTAAATATATTTCTATCCTCTAATAAAAATAGAAGTGTTTCATAAATATTATACATGACTATATTTTGATGCATTAAAATATTTGAAAATTAACATTGGAAATTATTTGTAATTATATTTATAAGAATTATATCACTTATAAGATTCATGTGGTAACTCAAAAAATGTTTAACTTTCCTAAAATTATCCTTTTTATCTAGATTTATTACTATGATGGCCTGTTTTTATTTTCACTTTAAAAAAAATACATTTAACGGGGGTAGAATATGATAATTTGTTTTACAGGGTGATTGATATTTTCTTCAATGCTACAGAATATTATAATCAAAATTGGAGGAATATATATTCATTCATTATTTATATGATGTATTTCTATTTTAAAAAATTTCAATTGTATTTACTAGGGTTTTTTTCTTGTTCAAAAGTAGATAATTTTGATTCATTGATTTTGTTGCATAATTTTTTCTGAATTATAATACAAAATGTAATGAATTTGATTTATCTTGAAGCATGTTGTCAATATATTGTTAGTGGACAATTAAAAATTAGTGAATATAATTATAATAAAATTTTGGTTAAGATATAGGGAATTAAAATCTAACAGTCTAATGTCTCATTAGTGTTTTATTTTAATTGATGATATCACGGGTAAATGACATTTAAATATTAAATTTTTTGTTGAATCCATCAGATGATGGTGGTTGTTGTTATAATTTATTGAAACATGAAAAAGTTTTTTTTCAGAATCTGATGGTTATAGGTGAATCAATAAATAGTGATCACTTCATCCTGAATTAGAGGAATGTTATAATAAATTATTATTCTAAAATAAATTCACATAATGATGAATATTTAAATGTCTTGCTATTGACTATATTTCTAACTGTTGTAGTTTTTTTGGGTGTTTCTATTTAGATCATTTATCTGTGAGGATTTTATTTTAAATTATATTTATTTTTGATCTTTTGACCACAGTGTTAGGGATATTCTTGTGAAATGATATATAATTTTATAATAATGTTGATCATGGGGATTCTAGGGATGAGAAGTATGTTGTTTCTATTATATTAATGACGGGATTCCATGGATAGGAATTCACTGTTAACTATGTTGTCATAGAAGCATATAGTTGTTAAATCATATTATTTTAGATGTTTACACTGAATAACATCATTCATGGAAGATGATTCCAATATTCTAGTCAAATACTCCAATAATATATTAGATTAATTAAAATTCATCTTATAATTTAGGATGTTATCCACTTATAATATATCTTAAAGTAGTTATTAGTGTGTTAACTAGTTCTCATTGTTTCATTTTAATTTATACTATATTTATGTATTCCATACATGTATATATTTCTATTATTCATAGATGTTTTATTACTTTTTTTATTTCCATTATATGTAAATTATGTTTACCAATTTTAAAAATTTTGATTAATTTTAAATACTATATTTTTTGACATTATAAGAAATTATTTTGATCAATAAAATAAATACTAGATTAGTCATGGAAATATTAATTCATTTTTAATCTCAAATTCACCCCATAGTATATATAAATTTACTTATTTATATAGGAAACTAATAGAATAATTTAGATGAAATAAAAATAATTAAAAATGAAATGGAATAGAATCATATATCATATCTCCAAGTATATACTATTCTATGATAAGGATTTAAATCTACTAAATAACCAAAAGGAACTCAAGATGATCCAAATTGTGCCTTTTGTCTGCCTGATTAGAGAACAATGGAAGAGATTTCATGAAATAGATTGAATTTATACAATATTCTAAACACATAAAATTACAATGTGATAATATTAGTCTTTCTATAGTGGTGGCCAAATATGAAATTCAAAATTCAGTCATTTCTATATTCTAGGGGATTAGACCATTTAAAATTGATGTAAATATAGATAACCATAATAAATTGAAAACCTCCACATTGATATTCTATATCCTTATATGTTCACAAGTAAAATATAATTATTCTATATTAAAAGAGAATTATATTTAAAACACTTCATGGAATAATTCAATCCATCACGGTTAAATGATCATAAAAATGGTAATATCATTAAATTATTAAACCATTAACCCAAAGAAACAATAGAATTTCAATAAATAATGTCATTTTTATATGATTTTACAATAAATCATCATCTCATACCAAAAAACATCATATCATAGTTGGATTTCCACAATATATATATAAATAAAAAAATATTATGCCCTATGTAATATACAATTATACTAAGAATCATTTCATAACCTAAATGACCATTTTGAAACACATCAAGATGAAATAATTCCTATTAAAATTCTAACTACCAATACCACAATACATATGGTCATTATATAACCATTGAGGATAGCTAAAATTTCACTGGATAACTCAACTCATCCTATGTCACTCAACTCCAAACATCCACTAAAACCACTATCATATAGAAAAAATAACGTAATGATCCACGAATGTCGAAGACTTTATAGAATAACCCCAAAGTAGAATAACCCCCCTAATATAATATTTTCCTTTAAAAAATTAATTAATGTTCTCTCAGTCTGACCCTTAATTATTTTTCGCTTTAAAATATTTATGTATTTCCCTAATTTCCCCTCCATTAACAATAAACACAGTGGATGGATTCATACAAATCATGATAAATATAAAAAATATATAGAGTGATTAGATATTAAAAACTTCATAAACTCATGTTATGTGGTTAAACATAGAAATTTTTTCAATGATATTCAAATTCTAGTATGTCCATTGGTTTTCATAGTATATACACCATGTTTTTATTAATTTAATCATTCTCCATTATGATGAAACATTGCTCCAATTTTCCTTAATTAAATTGGATATAATTTTTATATTCATTGTATGAGAGTGTTGTATCTAATTATTTATTAACATAATGTTACTCTTCATGATACAATAGATCAATATAGAAACTATCATTTCTTCTCTAATATCCTAGGATTTTTTTCTTTATCAAAAAAAAAGTTCAAATTCATGTAACTTAAATAAATAATACCACTTTCTTTCCAAGGGATGTATTATTGGACATGTAATTTATCTATACAATTCATTACTAATTGAAATAGAAATATCCTACAACAGTGTATTTTCTATATTAAATGTCTACATCCTACCCTGAATTTCAATATGAGATTAATTTTGAATCCTTCCTTATACCAAAACACAAACCATAATTAAAAATACTTTTACCTCACATCATAATTATTTTCATTGAATAGATATGATATCAATTAGAGTTACTTGGAAACCAAAAAAAATGTATTATAATTTTTTTATGGAATAATTTATATAAAATTAAATAATTTTAGAACCATTATCTATTATATAGGAGAATCTAAAACCTTATCTTCTTCATGCATCCAATTTTTTAAACCATTATTTTTGTTTAAATATATTTTAAATCATGCATATCATACTTTTTAATCAACTCAATAAATAGTTTTCTTGAGAAGTAAGAGTATATCACTTTTATTGACCGACATACAACCTACGAATGTATATGCGCTCACCAATCATTTATTTTTTTATATAAAAAATCATCAATTTGAAAATATTCTCTCATTATTTTTTTCATCTTCCTCAAAACATATTATCTAATAGGCCTTGAAATTATATTCTATAGATGATATCAAATAAATTATTTGGTCAACCCCACATATTTTAAATTTAAACTACCTCAAATATGAGTACAAGAAATCATATCCAGCTCAAGGTGCTTGTTTCAGCCAATAAAAATATATAAATAGAAGATAGATCATCACTTCATCATTAAAAAAATTAAAATCCATTACTTTTTCAATGCAAACCTCCTCTAGATAACTTCCTTTTATAATTCTACCTTCACATATATTTTATTGAATCATAAATTCCAAAAATAGGTTTATCACTTGAACACATTGTAAGAGTGTAAAAATATTTTATACATCTTCTGAATTGATTAATACATAGACCGTATATATATATATATTTCTAAATATCCTTCCCATTATAATCATATGTTTTTATGGAACCCAATTTATTTCTAATGGTATTTTGATCCTTCAAAACTATCACATTATAGTATGCCTAATTTGTCTATTGTAAACCATCTCAGGATTCTCCCAAACCAGAAACCCTTGTTTACAAACTACAAGGCTCGATTAATGTTCACAATATATCCACAGTGGAAAATATCCCTAAGGTATCATAAGTGATAAAATGGGAAAGTTTTAACCCTCTTGAAAACCATAATTAATTGATTTCTTCTAGAAAATAGGTATCAATTCTCCAAGAATTGGATAACCATCCCAAAAAAAATAAGTAGTTCAAAAAGAAGAAAATATACAACTGGAATAATGAAAAATATAAAAAGTATTTCAAGAAATAGTATTTTCATATAATGAAATAATTTTATAAAAAAATTTACAATCAGTAAAAAGTAATAAAAAATAATGTAACATAAATTTCATGGAATCTAATACAAGAATAGACACTATGCATTCCATCCAAATTTAGAAAAAAAACCCATGAATCACTATTTGTCTCTTGATTCACCATATTGAACCAAATAACACCATCTCTTAATGAAGAGAAGTATTAACACCACCTATAATCCCAGAACTAATAACCCATTAAAATCTTGAAGACAACAAACCCATCGATATGGGTATGTCCAGTGTGGCCCATCACTGCGTAAGATAAGACCAAGAGTCCATTTAATTAAATTTATTATAGAATCAAAGAAATACAGTTTTAAATTAAACAATAGAAAAGTAACTTTTCATTTCATTTAAATTATATATAAATAAACAATAAATTCTTGAAATCATGACTTAAAACAGGCCAATTATAAAATATACCTCATTATGTCCTCACCAATGTTATTTCATTTAATAAACTAACTACTTATACTTAAAACATGTTTCCTTTGAATAAAACAAAACAATTCATACTATTTTCATTTATAAAAACCAACTTAAATTACAAAAAACAATTCACATACAATTAAAAAAATTTCCAAGACACTTAACAATGGAATTCACATAAAACAACTTCATCATTTCCATTTTAAAACAATAATCCATATAATTATAAAATATGGTTTCTGAAAAATGTGAATTCTAATAAAATAAAAATCCATATAAGGTCATACTGAATGACACAAAATAAAAATTTGAAAACAAATTCATTTATTGATTTTACCATAATAAAGTACATTACCATAATTCGATCCCTTTATCATAAATTAGAAACAAATACAATTATCAACAATGAGGGACACCAAATGATACATATTATAAAGAAAACCCATAGGGAATAATGGGATACATAATTGATATATATTGGTGGAACCTATTATGCTTGTTTATATTGTTTATGTGAATGTTATCATATGTTCTTCACTTATCATTTTGGTTTATTACATTATAAATATTATTTATTTACTTGTGCTAAATTGATTTTATGTGTTAATATTTTTAACATGATAATTTGTTATATCACATTTTTATCATTTTATTCTATTTTAATAATATATTTTTCATATGTTACACCTCTCATATATAATTATTTCCTAAGTTTTTCCCATATGATAATTTTTAATTGTTATAATTTTTTATCATTTTGTAAATATTATTTATGAAATATGTGTCTTTTATATCAATATTTTGTTTTTTATTTCTCATAGTTCTTATATATCATTTATTTATTTTATTTTTATTCATTTTTATAATAATAATAAAACACCAAATTGGATGTCCCTAATTAGGTTCCACAAGTTAGTTCACCAAAATACTTCAAACATTCCTCCCTATATACAAAGGCTTCCAACGAGTAGTGAGGGCCAAGGTTAATGATATTTCAGAGACTTTTCCCTCTTAATAAAGTATGAAAATATATAAAATAATTAGACAACACTTCCTAGTGTGAAAATATGTGTTCTAATGGTATATAATCTGAAATTAAATCATGTTTTAAAAATAAATGGGATGATTTGAAGGGATTAATCATCATTTCATACAACCAATATTGATCACCCAGTAGGCTGAACATGCATATACAAAATTATAAAAAAAATACAAATCTACTCTACTGACTCTCCTCCATACCACATTACAAATATCCTAAAAAATATCCATGCCATAATACTTGAACAATAATAGGCCTTAGCCATACCTATGCCTTCATGCATGTCAATATCTCTTCTAACACATAGTACAATGGTGGTCTAAGCAGGGCGTGAGCAAAAAACACAGTATGGAACCACCAATGTAATACCATAGATATCTAGCGATATGTTTTGTAAGTAAATATGAGATACTAATCAGGATTACAGTAATGATATTAATAAATGGAGGAAAAATGAGAGAATTTGTGTAAGATATTCTCAAGGAATGTTCTCAAACTAGACGATACACAACTAGAAAGATAAATAAATAAAACAAGTGAACCACAATCGATCCACTGGTCAATGATCCGGGTCAAATGGTAAATACTTCATCATGTATATATATATATATATATATTTCTGGGGATATAAAATATTCCACTATATATATATATATGTTTATATCTGTGTTCACAGAAATATGTATATACATGAGTAAGATGAAATAAAAAACATAAACAATAGTAGTCGATATTTGATTCTATTATCCCTATCGTCTAATTATCCTATAAATAGTGTCATAAGATTTAATTTAATACCAATTAATCCATGTTTATTTATTATACCATTGTGTCTATAATTCTGATCAATAATACCTACATTTTTCAGCACTATAAAATTCTCTTCAAATTCTATGTCACCACTATGGGATATATGTTCTAACCTTGGTTTATTATGTACTAACCTACAATGATGATAAATAATTATTCTTGGTAATTCTAAATATACCTTAAATAATATGTTAATTAATATAATTAACACATGTCTAAATGTATGTAACCAAGTCATCAAAAACAATGATTAAAAACAATCTTTAAACAATTCATTTTCCCAACGAGCCCTGCCAAGGAATTATTAAATTTAAATCCATGTATCACTAATATAATAACATAATTAATCTAGCTTATGATTCCATCATTGTAATTCCAGTATGGTATTCCATTTATCACTCCTGGTACAGAATAATTGTTCTATCCTATGAGTTCATCCAATGTATTCAGGCATGATAATCGAAGTATCTGCCAAGGGGCATGTAAAAAAAATCCCCAAGAGTCCATCCATTTATTTACTATATGTGAATCTTAATTATCACTCATAATATATATAAAGATAGATCCTATGAGTCTATCCAAGTAATTCCTACATTGGAATTATTGTATCACTCAAGGCGTATATAAACAATTAGCCCTATGAATCTATCCAATTAATTTCTACATGGGAATAAAAGTATCACTCATCACATGTAAAAACATCCTTCATATGAGTCCAAACAATGAAAACCTTCAAGATAATCCAAATATTGATCATGGTGTATAAAAAAATCTCTCTATGATTCCATCCAAATAATTATTATATATGAATATCTGTATCACTCACAGATTGATATAATTCATCAAACCTATGAGTCCATCCTAGGAATTTCTAAACTGAAATCCATGTACCACTCAATGAGTATATAAAAAAAATATGGCTTTGAGTCATTCCAAAGAATTTAAATATACAAATCCATTTATCGCACATGGAATGATATAATTCATCCATCTAATGTGTTTTCCAGGGAATCCCAACATGGGAATCTATGTACCCCTAAAGGGTTATATTAACAACTCACCCTATGAGTCCTTTCAATGAATTACTACATGGTAATCCATGTATCACTCATGTTTTGTATAAACATCCATAACATGAGTTATTCCATGTAATTCCTACATGAGAATCCATTTATCTACCAAGGCATTACATAGTTCATACAACCTTTATGTGCGTCCAAGGAATTTAGTAAAAAGGAACCCAAATAACTCTCTAGGATTAGTAAAAATGATACTAGGAAGTGCATCTAGTAGTTAAAATAATACAATAATCAAATATACACATAATATGGATCCCAATAAATTAGTATGGGAATGTCATTGGGGATTTTTCATATCATGTTAGTCTCATCGACCACAAACAAGAACCCCCCTATGACGAACATCACTACATCAATAATAAACATGTGAATTCATAAATGAAAGAGAGGGGTGACCTAATTCCTAAATCAACAACTACAGCCTCAGCTTCACCCAAATCCATGTTAGGAACATGTTCTATGGTGACCTCACTATAATCTGTACCGAGACCAGGCATAATAGCTCAGGGTCAGATAGACAATGTGGCTCTCATTGGGTCCCCTAGGTCAATATTCTAGAGAGGCTTCCTAAATTTGATCCAAAAAGACTATACGTTAAATTTGGAATCCATATTAGGCCTATAATTATTTATTTATGGAAGGTATACCTATTATGATCCTAAAAAGGAGTCAGTAGAGCCACCCCACATGGGATCCTCAATTGTGGTCAAAGCCTGATGTTGTGGGATGAAACTGGCACATTATGGTTGTTAGTGACCTCAGGCATTCATCCAGTACAACATACCCATTCATTTTATTAAACAATTTATCTTTTGGAATAAAAAAATTGGTATGTATCCTGCGATTTTGAATCAGAGACTCTATATAATAACATAAACATCCATATATACTAATGGGTTGACATAATAGACCACCTAACATTAGGAATAATTTTGTGTATTATATAATGGATAATAGTAGCTACCATGTCACATTAAAGCTCACCAGACATGCTCAGGGTCACATCTCACATTGAGAACCTCAGAAATTAATTAAATGTAATAATTCTAATATTATATATTATTATTATAAAAAAAACTAATGAATTTTAATTAATAAAGAATAAATCCCAAAATCTCACTGGTCGATCTTACCACATTGAAACCATGAAAAATCATTTTCAAACAACACGCGATGCATCCTAAACCATAAATTGGGAATAATACCTCAGAAAAAACATAAAAGCACTAAAAAATAATTTAAATTATTATAGCCTTAGAAAGTAATTGTACCAAATTACCATAGCAATATGGCCCATGGAGAAGTACAATCAACCTCTAAGTAGACCCTATTCCCAATTAAAGTAAAAAAACACTACTAAATTGATCAATTAGACCATGATCTGATGGAACCAATGAAGAACCCTAAAAATGAAATTCATAAAATCTGAAATTACCGTAGAAAATAGTTTATATGAAAGGTGGAGGATGTTCTTACCCACTAAAAACATCAATATGAACCCAATATTTCTGTGAAAAATGAAGAATGGAGTGAGAGGTAGTTGTGATCTGTGAGGTTACACGTTCCCCATTAGTTTCCTGGTAAAAATGGGGGGATAATCTTTGTTTCCCCCTTTTAAAAATCACATACCATTGGATACATTACATTTCACTATTAAACATCATGTACGTGTTTTATGATGTGTAATAAAATAAAAAACATATATTCCTCAGGGAAAGATCTAATATTTCACATCATTAACCCTCCATCCCACACCCCATAATGTAATACATTTCGTGTGAATAATACATGATGTGTAAAACTCATTGATGTGGTTTTTATCTTCTCTCATAGGTCGTTCATCCGCAAATATCCACCCAAACCATTAGTAAATTCCCCAAAGTTTAATCCACATAAAAAACACCATTTCTAGATATTATATCTCTCAGAACCTCTCCATAATCTCTATTTCATTAGACCGCTCATCCACCAAATTATCTGAAATAAAATTCACTCTAAATTTTCATCCCATTCCAAAACAATGAATAGAAAGGCCTACTAAATATAAAACTTATCATCCCCAAGAATACATTGTAAAATAAAATCATAAAGACCTATCATGGTGGTGAGATCTCACTCAGAAGGTTTTGTTGCGTCTCCCACACCCAATGAACCTATTTGAACTAAATATAACAGGTGGTACATAAGCCTATAAAAATAATTCGAATGCTATAAATTGTGAATAAAACACTGTAAAAGTAATTATCTAATCCCACATAAACCATGATAAAACTATATCATTACCACCTCAATTAATTGACCTATAATACTCTTCCTTTTAGGCTCCAGGTTTTAATAGAATGTTCTATGTCACATTAATTACACCATTGAAATTTCCTATAAAATCACATCCATATCATTCTATCAATGCATTTGGCATGATTTTAAAATCTAAGAATTTGATTACACATGAGGCAACTAATTTTTGTACCCATTATTATGTTATTTCATGACCATGGATAAATTTCTGATCTGATACTCTTTGATTGACATTATATCTTATATATTCAACACTAGTATTAAGACTATATCTATGTTCGTATTTGAACATTGACATAACATTTTCAATGAAAATCAGGTTATACAGTTCAACTTTACCCATTGCATTCGATATCCAAAATAAACATCCAATAACTGGTACCGACAACCCATGAGCCTTCTCACGAGAGGGTATCCTATCAGTGACTGACATCCCTCTCCCACCCATAGGATAATATTATCTTTGCTCTAATTAAATGAATTTCTGATCATCACATCATATTCCCTATACCTCCCAAATATAATTACTTGTATGTTTTAAAACATATGTAACCATTATAAAAGTATAGTAGTAGTTGTTTTTTTTTTGGATTTCTGGTTGTATAAACCACCACCTAATAAAATAGCAGAGTTTATTGAAACATTCACATATTTTATGTTCTGTTGATAATTAGTGGTGATTTCTTCAATTTCACAGTGGTATTGTTATGTGTTATTTTTGGAGCATTTAAAGGAGTTTTATTTTTTATTTATCATTTATTTTCATATAAAACAAATATCTGTCGGTGGAATATAAATAAAATGAAACTAACACCTACTGAACATATCAAAAATTAATTTTTTACAAATTTTTAACAATAATCACCTCTAAACATATTTTAATTAATATATTTATTGGATAATAATAAAAAACAATTTGAAATATAGATTTTTTAACAAAATATATTTTCTCACAATTATAAATATGAAAAAAATAAAATGAAATAAAATAAAACATGAATATATGATAGACCAATCATAAATATGACGTACATTCACATTCATATTTACAAATATCCACCGTCATTATAACCTCATTCTTAGTAAACCTATACATATGTCCGTCAAAACCTCATTCATCGACATATACAAATTAAATATGTCTAACAACATCGCACGACTAATATACGATTGCATCATGACTAAACCTATATATTTCTACCTCCACATCATCTCATAAACTAATACTGAAAATTTTATCTCATCAAATGAAACATAAAAGAAAACAAAAAATAAAACCAAACAAAATAAATCATAAATACAATAGAAAAATTAAAAAAATTAAAACACCATAGAAAATAAGAAACATGATGAGTGAATTACTAATAATGGATTAAATTAGAATAGTCAGCCTCCTTACAACTACCAAAATCAACCACATACAATTACAACCATAAATTAAATTAAATGGAATTTGGAAGAAAAAAGACACATAAAATATTCGGAATGCTGCACATAAATTTTTTTACATTGTTAATCAAACTAAATAAATTTTAGCATTCAAAAAGTAATACATAATGTAAAAAAAATTAAATGAAAACATCATTATGTAATATATGATTCATCTCTTCAAAATAAAAAGGGATAGGTAAATATTTTAATTACTTTTTAAATCCATGTGCGGTATGCTTGAAATGTATGAATTTTTTTTAATGAAATTGATGTGATATCATCTACTATATTTCAAAAATAACTCATCAGTGGTTTTCTCCTGACTACATGTATATATAAGTTAATTTTCTGTGGTTTTGACTGTTCCATTCAAGTTTATTATTCTGAAAACTCAAAATGTATTTACGTCAATCCTTGTAAAACTGTTATTCAAAATTCCATGTCTTTAGCTTATACATTTCATAACACAATCTATTTTAATTGTACCCCGATTTTAAGGAACCGTTTTGTGGTTTTCTTGATTTTGACCCTCTAACACTTTCATTAAACTATTTTATTATATTTAAGAATTTTTTTCCAAGTAATTCAGACAAGATTGCTCATTAGATTGACATGTTGTGTTTCATAGCATGCATAAAAAACATTTTAGTTGTTCTCCCTTTATTTAACATCAATATGAGGTGGGTGTTTTATGATTTTGACCATTCCACACACATTTTAGTGTTTTGAAACACTAAAAAGGCATTTACATCCGTCCTAGTAATACTATAATTATGAATTATGTTCCATAAGTTCCAACATTTCCCAATTAAATATATGGTCATTCTCTGATTCATTAATAGAAATTCAACATACGTTTATTGGTTTTGACCCCCAATATATTTGTTAATATTATTTTTTCCTTTAATAAGTGTTTACCGAGACATTCCAACAACAAAACATGTTATATTGCTGTGTAGTTTATACAACACACATCAAATACACCTCATCACAAGTTTTCCAATGATTTTACATAAATATGAGAACATTATCTATCATTTTTACCATTCCAAACATGTTATAGTGTTTTAGAAAAAAAATTACTCCCATCCTAGGAAAACTATATTATGAATTATTGTGTCTTCAGTTTCTATAATTAAAAATTCAATCTATAATCATTATCCCATAATTTCATGGAAATATGACATCATTTTACTAGTTTTAATACACTAGTAATTGTTTTTAATGTATTTGGTATCATTAAGAATTGTTTACCAAGTCATTTTGACCACACTGCATGTCAGATTGACATTTTGTTTGTGCATAATCATGAAAATAACCAACGGTGTTTGTCCAATGATTTCACATCTATCTGAAGTAATTTTTTATAGTTTTTTCCATTACAAACATATTTTACTGAAATATTTATGACCATCATAGGAGAACCATAAATCATAATGACATTTCCTAAGTTCCTATATATCAAAAAATTTTAGTTTGTTGTTTTCCTATGATTTTAGGTAATTCAATGTCATTTCCTAGTTCTTACCCTTAACAATTGTTTTTTAAATTATTTTGTATCTTGGAGAAGTGTTTACCTAAATATTCTTCCCAAACCACACATTGGACTGATATTTATTCTACCAATACACAAGATAAAAATAATTCAGATGTGTTTTTACCATGATTCAATGTCAATATGTGTTTAATTTATATGTTTTTGATCATTCCATGCATGTTTATGTGTTTTAAATCACTAAAAACGAATTTATCACCATTCTAGAAAAAATAATGTTTGATAATGAATTTCATACTCTTCTGATATTTCAATAATCAATATACAGTTGTTTTTGTTTGATTTCAAACAAATTTGATGTCATTTACATAGTTTTGGCTAACCAAAAAATGTTTTAATGCTTTGTACCTTAAATATTCTATTAAAATTTCATTTAGACAACAATACCCACCATATTGAACTCTTTTCAACTTATACATGATAACAATAACTCATGATTGGTTTTCCCATGATTTCACATCAATATGTTTTAATTATCCTTTGTTTTAACAGCTCTACACACATTTTAGTGTTTTAAAAAAATATAAGTGTGTTTATGGAATTCCCTAGGTTTCAGTAATTCAGAATGATATTTTTTTTGGTTCCTACATTTATGAAATCAACATATGTTCAGAGCCTCTTGATTTCAAAGAAATTAGACATAATTTTCATACTTTTGACCCCCTCCCGACACATTTTTCTAAATGCTTTTGTACTTTTAAGAAGTTTTTATCGAGAAATTCTGACCACACAACATTTTTTATTGTAATTTATTCTATTCACAAACATAAAATATAAATCATCAATGGTATTACTATTATTTTAAAATTATTTGATGGTGTTTTATATGGTATTGATAGTTCCACGAACTTTTTGTGTTTTAAAATACTAAAAATCCATCTATGATCATCCTGGGGAAACCATATTTCAGATTGATGTGTTATTAGTTCTAATATTTCAAAATACAACAAACATGCTTTTTTTTCTCGACAGTAAGGAAATGAAACATTTTTTCATGGTTTTTACCACCCAATATTTGTTTTTGAAGGCTTTTGCACCTTTTCAAGGTGTTTATCGAGTAATTCCGACCACAATAAAAATCAGATTGACATTTTACTTCATATACATATAAAAATTAACACAATGGTGGTAGTAAAATTATTTAATGTCAATATGAGGTATTTTTCTATACTATTGACCATTCATGCACATTTTAGTGTTTTAAATCATGAAAAACACATTTACAGCCATCCTGGGTGAACTATAATTTATAATGTCTTGTCATCGGTTCCTACATTTTACAAATAAATCTATATTAATTTTAATCTAATTTAAAAGAAAATTCATAAGTAAATAGAATTTGAAATAAATAAAATTTAATGAATCTTTCACTATTTATCTATCAATATTGACCCACATTAATTTCAATAAGACAACTAAAAACATTCCATGACAGATATATTCAATATCATTCATCTTCCCATATTATACTACCTCTGCAACTGAAAATAATGCATTATTTTTATTTTTCATTTATTTATCAGGATAGAATGTATGAAACATGATTCCATGAATATTGTAGTCATCAATCTCTTATATTTCTTTAGAGTCCCTCGGTCCAAAAACATAAATTCATTTAAAATTTCATTTGATTATTAACATATATTATATACACATAAAGATATATGTTTTTATATTTAATATAGATAAAATAACTACACGAAAATAATATGAAAATTTTTATATAATATCATGATGGAAGAATCATTACACAATCTACTAATTAACATATTTTGTTAATTTCCACACATTTTGAGATCAACCTCTTTGTAACAACGTTGTATTCAATCGCAAATCATCAATAAATGGATTTGTAATAACAATATTGAGTAAAAAATATCTATGTACTTGTAGGAACTCTAATTTTGTCAATGTAAAATTTCCCCCTTTTTAATTGATCTTAAAATTACTTCAAATACTGATGAATTATTTTCAAATAAATAAATAGTGGTAATTTCGTCATCACGTCTAGCATAACTAAATCTAGTCCATATTCCATCTAATTTCCATGAACAGAAGGTCAAGCACCCTTTTAATATTTACCCATCAACAATACAGGCGTATGGTTTATATTTATTCCTCACATTTGATTTCAAATGGGTTATGTAGGTGAATTAAAAATGAGAAACATATAAAAAAATTACACACTGATTTGATAAAATAAATTTCACCAATGAGAATAAAAATAATATGATCGTACATAAAAATTAGATATATTCATGGATAGTGTTCTAGTCCCACCAAGTTTAGCTTCATCAACCAAATGAATAGTCAAATAAATCAGGATAGTGATCAATTAATGGGGAAATAACATCTCCAATAATGTTTCAAAATAATTATTTCATGACGTTTCACAAGATCAGTTTAATTTTTAGTTTTTTTATAATGATCTATGAAAATAGAACAAAACTCATCTAGAACCATAGATACTTTTCAGGTAATATATTATTGATTGCCAATGATAACAAATAGTCTATAAATTATGTGAGTAATGACTTTTAAATTCATGTAACATTCAATGTTTTAAGTCAATGTACCTTGATCTGTTACTTGAATATCTATGTACAACATTTGTATCCTTTAGATTTCAATGGAATACATATTTCTCATTATTTTTCATTTTAAAAATATATGAAGGGTACTTTTAATTATCATTTTACCACAAACAATTATTTATATTCAATGAATCCAAAATAATTAAGAGAATTAAAGTGATTCTTCTACTTACCCTCCTCATTAGGAAATGAAAAAATTATGTTATCGCTTGTATTATTCTCAATATTCATTATGTTATGATTATGATGTATCAAATTAAACACCCAATTTGAATGTTGGAAAAATGATATCTTTTTCTACCATTTCAATGTCCTAATGTAACACCCCAACCCCAGTTACCCTGAGTCGGTGCATTATTACATAATACTGTCATGATCACAAATGATCAAGTCTCGAAAGACTGATTTGTTTAGTAGACTTGGAATAACTAGAGACATTCATAAAGTTTACATTACATCATAAAGTGAAAAACACTACAACAACATATTGACTTCATATCCCCTCATACAATCCCTGCATTTCATTCATAAATAACTTTTTCACATACAGGGAAAAATAAGCATTGAAAGGGGTGATCTCAGATGCTCAGTAAGGATAACAATATAGCGGAAACATTCAAAAATAAGATTAAGCAGTTAAGTCAATGTTTAACTAAAACAAAAGCCTTTTAAACATGATATTAATCATAATATGGAAACGATAAAATGAAATAATTCCATTAACTTATTCCCATGTATATTCAACTAGTCAATTAATCACATGAAATATCAATAACCACTTTCATAATGAGGAAATGCATAATGCCAGACTATCATAACCACATAGCCAAGGCCTTCTGCCAAGACTACAAATAAGATTTTTTCAAGGCCTTTTGAAAAGACACTAGTTTGTCTCATGAGACCAACTGATGCACTAAGGAGCTATAGCGGTCTCTACCCATCACAAATTATGTCCAATGCATTCCACATATGAACAAGTTTAAACATAACATAAACATTCGTATTAAAACTAGAATACAGAATTTCAATACATTCTTTATAAACAATGAATGGTATAGAAATAACACATCCATAGTCAAACATATCACAAAACCTTCAATACAATATGGAAGTTTTTTATCATAATAAATAATCTTCAAATAAGCTTAAAATCCATCAAAGGATGTTGACTTAGATGAAATCAAAACTATTTGAGAGAAATATCTCTTTTTTTTGAAATTATTTAAAAGTCACATAATAAAACTTTTACTTTGAAAATATTTTTATAAGCTTGTAAGGGATGCTTCTATGATTTTATAACGAGGTAAAATATCCGCACCCACCGTATAAGTTAAAAAAGACATTCTTACCTTAATTCTGTCGAAAATGTTAAAAAGGACCTTGTTTGGAAAACGATGGGAATATTCCTTTATAAAAATCTTATAAAAAGTCAAACAGTGGTATAAATGACTTTAACCAATATTATGAGAAATATTAAGGATGTTTTGAAATACATTTTTAAGAAACATGGATGTGGATGATAAAGAGGTCCCAATAGATATTTACGTATAAACAACCTCGGATAATGAAGAGATTGTGAAATAAACCCTTAACTTGTACATTTCCTTCGTTGGGGGTAGGTTAACCTCCTATATAATCGTGAAATAATTTTAATTAAATTATACAAGAATCATATACATTAATATGATATCATATATGATCTTTTAACATTTCTTTGTTAATAATATCTTAGTATAATCGTCGTTTCGGGTGTTAACTTATATGTTTTTTTACATAAATTGTTTTTGTTATGGATATTTTGTATCTTATTCATATCCAGAATTATATAAAGTCCTTAAACAATATTTGTAATCATCAAATGAGAATTAGTCTCGAATGGATATGATGGGGAATGAATCCTATCGGGTTCGTGGAGACGGTAGTCCGTACGTACGCACGAGCGACAATATCATTCTTTTGATATTAAAATAATATATAATTGGATGTTATATCATATATACATAATTTTTATCATGTTATATTTATTATTTACATGAATTACACAACATTATTATACCCATCCAAATAATAATGTTTTGAATAACAATTACACCACAACGTGGAGACGGTAAGCCATATGTACAAACGTATGGTGACATGTCATTCAAAGGATGGATAAAATACCGAATATGGTTGTACCATGTTAATAATAACATCACTGTATATATAAGATACAGGAGTTACTTTTTTAGAATGGGAATAATAAAGAATTAATGATTGGAAAAAGAAAGGAACTTGAAAGAGGGTGGTGAAAACATTACTTCTTCTTCAGGTTCTTCCTTTTGATTAGATCAAAAGGGCTTCTTAGGTTTGATTTTTGATCAAACTAAGGCATCTAGGTTGATGTGAGGGAATTTTAGAGAATATCTGGTCAGGGGTTGGCTGAGCCAAAAGGCTTTGAATGTGTGAATTAGTGAGAAGGTGGAGTTCCCTTTTATATGAGGGGTGAGGGGGACCTTTGGAAAAGCTAGAAATATTATTTTATAATAAATTTATATTCAGTTTCTAATGGATTAAAAGTGGATTATTAAAATTATATGGTGGGGTTGGGTCAAAATAATTTCAACAAATAGAATTTATACAGGTTGGGGTCATTATATTAACTTTATCTTTTAGTTTTAACTCATAGTTAATTAGTTAGACATTTACCATGTCACTTTGTATTTTTATATTATATAGTTAATAAACATAATATATACATCCAAGAGACCTCCAAGTGGTCCATTAATGATACACCTTTCATGATATAAGTCCTTTGGTAGAACCATAGATTTTTAGGAATATAATATTAATTAATAATATAATATTTGTTTTAAAAACTCATTTATGTCAATTTTGACACTATTCAATAATTGATTTTTGTTAAAGTCTTAACAACTTTATTAATTCAAATAAATTTCATTTCTGAAATACTATGATGTCATATTAACCAATAAAATTCATGGATGTCATCAAAACTTTAAAATCATATTTATTTTAACATTTATAATACCAATTATTTCATTCTTTCATTAATAAGGAAAATACTACATTATTATTGTGTCATAAATAATATTATTTATTAAAAGTTTAAAAACAATAAATAAAATACCATTATTTAGGAAATATTTTTATCTTTCTAATGAATATTTATAATATAAAATAATAAATATATACCTTTATGTAAAAATTGTTTTTCTAAAAGATATATACTTATGTCATTTTTGTATTTACTTTAACTTAATTAATATAAAGTGTCAATATCACTTACAAGAGTATCCATGGGGTCCCTAAATCGACCCAAAGATGCCCATGGTCAGACATGTATCAACCAATAAGGTTAGAACACGTTTGATGGTAATTTATTATTATTATAATATTATTTTTTTACCCTTATTTACCGGATTTACCCTTTAACCCTGGTAAATAAAATATTTACCGATGTAATTTTTCAAAATGTCTAAAACTAAAAGTTATATATTTACACAATTTGGACATCCTAATTCAAAATATAGAATCCATTTTTTCATATTGAAACATATAAGTGGCAGAAATAAAGTTAAAATTAATTCCCATTGTAAAAACAAAAAAGCGTGTTTTTAAGAGATAATAAATGTCAAAAGATTGACACTTGTTTATGTTAGGTTTAATTGTGAAATTATATCAAATGAACAAAATTGTAATAAATAGTAATAATATATTCTAAATATAATTTAAAACCACTCAATTTCATAATTTATCACTATTAATTATTTCTATTAAAAAAGATGTTTTTAATTAAAATTTAGTAATTTTCACTATTCATCAAAATATAAAAATTATCCGAAAATTACCAAAATTTCACCCTAGGAGAATTTCGATATTCAGAATCCAAAAATGAAGTCCGTTTTAAGTGATAAAATTTATAAAATTTCAAAAGTGGATATTACTATTAATAATGACTACTTTGATTGGTCGTAGTGTGTTAGAATGTCGAAGTTGCGTACAAAAAACGCTACTATATTATTCAAAGTGAATCGTACCGAGGAAGCTTGGGGTGTTACATTCTCCCCTCATTCAAATAATTTTATACTCAAAATTTCAAGAATACTACCACATGAAAAGACTCGGGTGGTTCTTCATCATAAGTTCCTCAGGTTCCCACGTTCCCTCTTCCATCTTATGGTTCCTTCATAGAACTTTTACCAGACGAGTCATGCGGTTTCTCAGCACTCGCTCTCTTGTATCAAGAATCTTAACGGGCTCTTCACAATAAGACATATCGGGCTCTAGTTCTATTTCCTCATAAGTGAGTACATGCATTGGTTTAGGCATGTATTTTCTCAACAGCGATTCATGGAACACATCGGGAACTCTGGAGAGACTTGGCCACATTGCCAAACGCTAATCTACAACACCAATTCGTTCTAGATTTCGAAAGGTCCGATGTACTTGGGACTTAATTTACCATTCTCACCAATACGTATAACTCCCTTCCATGGAGATACCTTAAAGAAAACATGATCTCCTACCTGAAATTCCAAATCTGTCCTTCGGTTATTGGCATAGATCTTCAGCCTACATTTAGCTGCATTGATGTGGATTTCGATTGCCTTTACCTTTTCCATTGTTTCCTCCACCAGTTCTGGGCCTACATGTTTTCTTTCAGTAATGTCTTCCCAACAGGTTGGTGTGCGACATCTCTTTTTGTATAACTCTTCATATGGTGCAATCTGAATACTCTAACGGAAGCTATTGTTATAGGAAAATTCCACCAGAGGTAAATATTGATCCCACATACCCTAAAAGTAAATTGAGAATTGTCTCAACATGTCTTCTAAGGTTTGAATAGTCCATTCCGATTGTCCATCTATTTGGGGGTGGTAGACAGTGCTCAAATGAAGTTCAGTATCCATGGATTTCTGAAGAATTTTCTAGAATCATGAAGTAAAATAGGGATCTTGATCAGAATCAATTGATAGGGGTACTCCATGAAGTCTCAAAACATCATTAATATATAGCCTTGTTAGATGTTCAAGTGGTAGATTTTCTCTTATTGCAAGAAAATGTGCTGATTTGGTAAGACGATCAACAATGACCCATATTGCATCTTTCCTTCTTGGAGTCTTTGGTAGTCCCATGAAAAAGTCCATTGTGATATTATCCCATTTCCATTCAGGTATGGAAGATGTTGCATGACTCCTCCAGGCTGTTTCCTTCCATCTTTCACTTGATGACAAACCATACATGTTGACACAAAATCAGCAATATCATTCTTAATGTTGCCCCACCAAAAATGATCTTTCAAATATCTCTACATTTTGGGGCTCCTAGGGTGTATAGAGAAATTGGAACTAGGAGCATTGTCCAGAAATTCCATTTTTAGATCATGTATATCAGGAACACAATGTCTCTTCCCAAATTTCAAAATTCCATCTTCATACACAAAGTCTCTCAATATCTCATCATTCACATCTTTAATATTCTTTTGAAATTCTTCATCATAGGTCTGACAACTCTTAATCCTTTCTAGTAAATATGGGTTTTCAACCATTTGAAAAAGCATTGATGTTTCACCTTCCATGGTTATTCCCATGACCATCTTCACTAGATTCATGAAAATTGGATCCCTTTATATTCTCATATTGTACAAAACTCCATGATCTTTGCTGGTCAAAGCATCTTCCACCTTGTTTTCCTTCCCCGGGTGGTAGTGTATCGTGTAATCATAATCCTTGAGTAATTCTAGCCATCTTATTTGCCTCATGTTGAGTACTTTTTGTTAGAAAATATACTTGAACTCTTATGATCAGTATAAATCTCACATTTTTCACCATAGAGGTAGTGTCTCCACATCTTCAAAGAAAAAATCACAGCTGCTAACTCGAGATCATGAGTAGGATAGTTTTTCTCATGAATTTTCAACTATCGTGATGCATAGGCAATAACCCTATCATTCTGCAGAATGACACAACCAGGTCCTTTCTTCGATGCATCACTATAAATAATGAACCCATCATTCCCCGATGGTAGATTCAATATAGGAGCATTGCATAATCTTCTCTTCAGTTCTTCGAAACATTATTCACACTCTTTTTTCAATAAAAATTTAACCCCTTTACATGTAATCTTTTTTAATGGGTTAGCCAACATGGAAAAATTCTGGACGAAACGTTGATAATAACCTGCTAAACCAATAAAACTACGTACCTCAGTTATACTCGTCAGTGCAGGGAATTCTTGGATTGCCTTTCTCTAAGAAGGATCAACAGAAATTACATCTTTAGAGACAATATGGGCAAGAAAAGAAATACCCTAAATCCAGAATTCACACTTACTAAACTTCCCATATAATTCATGTCTTCTCAGAGTCTTCAGGATGATTCGCAAGTGATTTTCATGATCTTCAATGATTTTTGAGTATACCAAGATATCATCAATAAATACCACAACAAATTCATCTAGATATTCCTTGAAAACTCTATTCATTAGATCCATTAATACAGAGGGCGCATTAGTCAGCCGAAAAGGCATTACTGTAAACTCATAATGCCCATACCTAGATTGAAATGATGTCTTCGGAATGTCTTCCTTCTTCACACAAAACTCATGGTATCCAGACCGAAGGTTAATCATTGATAAGTATTGATCTCCATACAGTTGGTCAAATAAATCATCAATGCGAGGTAGAAGATACCTGTTCTTTATTGTTATATCATTGATCTCCCTATAGTCGATACATAACCTCATAGATCCATCTTTCTTTTTAACAAAAAGAATAGGGTTCCCCATGGAGAAACACTGGGGTGAATAAATACCTTATTACTCAATTCATCTAGTTGTTTTTTAGTTCAACTAATTCTATAGAGGCCATTGTATAAGGGGTCTTCGATATAGGCCTCTATCCAGGAATTAAATCAATGGAAAACTCAACTTCTTGTTCTGGAGGATGTCCAGTTATATCATCCGAAAACATATCTACATATTCTTTCACAACAGGTAAATCCTCTATTTGAACATTTCATTCCTCACCCATAGTAATTTCATTCTCTTCCTCCCCAATAATTGAATTTAGTTGAGCTACTGGGGGTGGATCTAGATAATAATTAGGTGGTGACGATTCTGCTCTAACGATAAGGTGTTCCTTATCATCATCTTCCAAAATCGTAACCTCCTGATTCTTACAATAAATCTCGCATCATAGTCCTAAATCCAATCTATACTGAGGATTATATCAAACTCAATTATAGGTATGATGATGAGATCATCAGATAATGAACATTTATGTGCTCTAATGGGAACTAATTCACAAAACATTGTTGCAAAGATACTTCTGCTAGGAATTTTAACTGAAAACTCCCTTGTTAAATAAAATTTGAAATATCCAATTTTCATAGCTAACTAGGAAGATAAGAAACAATGTAATGATCCAGAATCAAATAATGAATTTTCTAAACTTGAGGAAACCATTAAATTACCTGCCACCACATCTTTTGGACTTTCTACCTCAGTAGTAGTGATAGCATAAGCTTGGCCTTGATCCCTTGGCCTTTCCTGAGGTAAGTTCCCCTCACTCTTAGGACATTAATTTGCATAATGTCCCATCTCCCTGCAGTTGTAGCATTGGACATTGGTAGCTTCCTTTTTCCCCTTGCAATCACAAGCTTGGTGGCCTTTTTCACCACACTTGTAACGGACTCCCAATCCTTTTAAGCATGTACCAGGGCGTTTCTTCCCACATTTACTGCAGGATGGATATTCAAATTTTCCCTTCTTCCCCTTATTTCCATTACCAGAGTTATTAGAATATCTCTTCTTCTCTTGCTTTGCTTTAAATTCATAAGACTTAGAGAATTATTTTTCTATCTTGATAGCACATGAGAAAATATCTTTGTACGATGAGAAGGAATGTGACAGTAATGCTCGACGAAGAAATGGTTTTAACCCATCAAAGAAACGATCAATATTACTTCATGGGTTACGTATATAATTTCCAGCATACCTTGCTAACCTTGTCAAGTTAGCCTCATGCTTTGTGACATTCTCATCCTCCTTTTGTCTCAAACTCAAAAATTGCCTTTCCATATCTGCTTGATGATCACGAGGAAAGAATTTTTCTATAAACATATCTTTGAACTCCCTCGATTCCATATTTTATACTTAATCATCTTCCTTTTTGTTTTAAATCAATGACCACCATTGATCAGCATCTTCAGTGAGGCGATAAACTTCCATGAAATTTTTTTCCCTTTCACTAGTCCCCAAAGCCTGAAATATTTTCTCTAGGGAACTTATCCATTTCTCTGCTACTAATAGATTTATACTCCCATTGAATGTTGCTGGTTTCTACCTCATGAAGATATCTGACATTGATCCTCCATGCTGTGGATCAGGGTGCTCCATACTGGTAAGGTAATTATTCATAATCTAAGTGAGCTGTCCCAGTATGGTGATTATTTGATCAGCACCAGTTGCATCACCAGCTCCACTGTAATTATCTTGACCAGGAGGAAAATCCATACATAGAGTGCATACATTGATATGGTTTCCAATTCTTCCACTAGGTGCCATTTCTAAACAATGGAATATACTAGATCATTTTATGAATCAAAATACATAATTCCATACTTGTAAAACACTTAACATAAATTGAACTATTTATGGATATAATTCATAATCCTAAAAATGGTTTCTTTGAGAAATTATATACTCATAAACCCTTCATAATGGATTGTAAAGAAAATGTTAATTATCCTAAGCATATCCCCCGGGAGTGTCGTAACCAAGAGTGCAGCAAGGCTCGTTGTCGTGCACTAGTTCTCGTTCGAGTCTAGCTCAAAGCGGTTTTTTTCAGGTTTTACCCCAAGGTACATCTGTGCCAGAGTCACCTCTAACTGCTCGTATCCAGATAGGGTTGTATTGCTTGGAAAACTCACAAAATTTTTATAATACCAAAATTCTAGGAAGTTCATCCATACTAATCCTCAAAGTCCATCTTAGATCTATGTTCTCTAATCAAAGTTTATCTAAATCTAGCTTCCAAGGTTTGTACTAATCTTTCTATGATACCAACTGTAACACCCCGAACCCAGTTACCCAGAGTCGGTGCATTATTACATAACATTGGAATGATCACAAAATATCATGTCTCGAAAGACCGATTAGTTTAGTAGCCTTGGAATAACTAGATACATTCATAAAGTTTATATTACATCATAAAGTGAAAACTACTACAACAACATCTTGACTTCATATCTCCTCATACTATCCCTTCAGGCCATTCATAATTTACTTCTTCACCTCTTGGGAAAAATAATACATTGAAAGGGGTGAGCTCAGATACTCAGTAAGGATAACAATATAGTGGAAAATTTCATAAATAAGATTAAACATTTAAGGCATTGTATAACTAAAACAAAAGCCTTTTAAACATGAACTTCAACATAATATGGAAAAGAAAAAAGGAAATAATTCCATTTACTTATTCACATGGATATTCTACTAGTCAAATAATCACAAGGAATATCAATAACCACTTTCATAATGATGGAATGCATAATGCCAGACTATCATGACCACATAGCCAAGCCCTCGTGCCATGACTACAAATAAGATTTTTTCAAAGCCTTGTTCCAAGACACTAGTTTGTCTCATGATACCTACTGATGAATCGAAGAGCTATAGCGGGATCCACCCATCACATATTAAGTCCAATGCATTCCTCATATGAACACGTTTTAACATAACATAAACATTCGTATTAAAACTAGCATACGAAATGTCAATACTATCTCCATAAACCATGAATGGTATAAAAATAACACATCCACAGTCAAACATATCACAAAACCTTCAATACAATATGGAAGTTTTGTATCATAATAAATAATCTTCAAATAAGCTTAAAATCCATCAAAGGATTTGACATAGATGAAATCAAAACTATTTGAGAGAAATATCTCTTTTTTGAAATCATTTAAAAGTCACATAATATAACATTTACTATGAAAATATTATTATAAGCTTTTAAGGGAAGCTTTGAAGATTTTATAACAGCGGAAAATTGCCACACCCACCGTATAAGTTAAAAAAGACATTCTTACCTTAATTATGTCGAAAAGGTTAAAAATGACCTTATTTGAAAATGACGGAAAGATTCATTTATAAACATCTTGTAAAAAGTAAAACATGGGTATAAATTACTTTAACCCATATTCTGTAAAATAGTAAGAATGTTTTGAAATACATTTTTAAGAAACATGGATGTGGATGATAAAGAGGTCCCAGTAGATATTTACGTATAAACAACCTCGGATAATGAAGAGATTGTAAAATAAACCCTTACCTTGTACTTTTCCTTGGTTGGGGGTAGGTAAAACTTCTGTATAATGGTGAAATAATTTTTATTAAATTATAAAATAATCATATACATTAATATGATATCATATATGGCCTTTTAACATTGCTTTGTTAATAATATCTTAGTATTATCGTCGTTTTCGGTGTTAACTTATATGTTTTGTTACATAAGGCTTGTTTTTTATGGATATGTTGTATCTTATTCATATGAAGAATTATATCATGTCCTTAAACATTATTTTTAATCATCAAATGAGAATTATTCTCGAATGGATATGATGGGGAATGAATCTCATCGTGTTCTTGGAGACGATAGTCCGTACGTACGCACGAGCGATAATATCATTCTTTTGATATTAAAATAATATATATAATTGGATGGTATATAATATATACAGAATATTTATCATGTAATATTTATTATTTACATGAATTTCACATCATTATTTAACCATCGAAATTAAATGTTTTGAATAACAATTACACCACGACGTGGAGACGGTAATCCATACGTGTGCATGTATGGTGACATGTCATTCAAAGGGTGGATAGAATATTGAATATGGTTGTACCATGTTTATAATAACATCACATTATATATAAGGTACTTGAGTTATTATTTTAGAATGGGAATAACTAAGAAAGAATAAGTGGAAGAAGAAAGGAACTTGAAAGAGGGTGGTGAAAACATTACCTCTTCTTCAGGTTCTTCCTTTTGATTTGATCAAAAGGGCTCCATAGGATGGCTTTCTGATCAAAATAAATCCAATAGGATGAATTGAGGGAAGTTGAGAGAATATTTGGGCAGGTTTTGGTTGATCAAAAAGGCTTTAAATATGTAAATTAGTGAGAAGGGGTGGGTTCCCTTTTATAAGAGGGGTGAGGGGCACCTTTGGAAAAGCTAGAAATATTATTTTATAATAAATTCATATTCAGTATATAATGGCTCCAAAGTAGATTATTAAAATTCTAAGATGGTTATGGGTGAAAATAATTTCAATCAATAGAATTTAGACAGGTTTGGGTCATTATATTGAACTTATCTTTTACTTTTAGCTCTTACTTAATAAGTTTGACATTAACCATGTCACTTTTTATTTTTATATTATATAGTTAAGAAACATACTATATACAACCAAGAGTCCCCCAAGTGGTCCATTAATGATACACCTATAATTATATATGTTCTTTGGCTGATACTTATATTTTTAATAATATAATATCAATTAATAATATAATATTTGTTTAAAAAACTCATTTATGTCAATTTTGACACTATTCAATAATTGATTTCTGTTAAAGTCATAAAAACATTATTAATTCGAAATAAATTCATTTAAGAAATACTATAATGTCATATTAACCAATAAAATTCTTGTATGTCATCAAAACTTTCAAATTATGTTTATTTTAACATTTATAATACAAATTATTTGATTCTTTCATTAATAAGGAAAATACTGCATCTTTATTGTGTAATAAATTATATTAATTATTAAATGTCTAAAAATTATAAAAAAACTACCATTATTTAGGAAATATTTCTATAATTCTAATGAATATTTATAGTCAAAAATATAAGATATATAACCCTATGTAAATTTTTTTTTTGCTAAAAGATATATGCTTATGACATTTTTGTATTTACTTTAACTTAATTAATATAAAGTGTCATTATCACTTACAAGTGGATCCTTGGGGTCCCAAAATCTACCCAAAGATTCCCATGGTCGGAAATGTATCAACCAATATGGTTAGGACACGTTTTAGAGTAATTTATTATTATTATAATATTATTTTTAACCCTTATTTACCGGATTTACCCTTTAACCATAGTAAATAAAATATTTACCAAAGTAATTATTCAAAATGTCTAAAAATAAAAGTTATCTATTTACCCAATTTGGACATCCTGATTCCAAATATGGAATCCATTTTTACAAATTAAAAACACATAAGTGGAAGAAAACAATTTAAAATTAATTTCCATTGTTAAAAAAGCATGTTTTTAAGAGATAATAACTCTCAAAAGATTGACACTTGGTTATTTCCGGTTTAATTGTGAAATTATGTCCAATGAAAAAAACTGTATTAAATGGTAAAAATATATTCTAAATATACTTTAGAACCACTCAAATTCATAATTTATTACTATTAATTATTTCTATTAAAAATGTTGTTTATAATTAAAATTTAGTAATTTTCACTATTCATCAAAATATAAAAGTTATCCAAAAAGTACCAAAATTTCACCCTAGGATAATTTCGATATTCCGAATCAAAAAATTAAGTCCATTTTGAGAGGTAAAATTTATAATATTTCAAAAAGTGGGTATTACTATTCATAACAGCTACTTTGATTGGTCGTAGTGTGTTAGAATCTCGAAATTGCGTACAACACACGCTACTGTATTATACAAAGAGAATCGTACCGAGGAAGCTTGGGGTGTTACATATACTATCATCATATAGTGTATATATTACTTGATTCACCCTCTTATAAATCGATTACAATTTCCAAATTTTATAAAGACATTATTTAATTTTCTTAATATTTCTTAACCGTTTATCATCTTATGTGAATTTCTCATATCAATATATTAATTGAACCTTGTCTTAAAAAATATGAATTTATGGGATGCATAAATAAATATACGATGACACAAATACCACCATTTTCTTGAATGAGGTTGTGTCTGAGGTTGAAAATCACAATGAAAAATTATAAAATCTAAACCACTATTACTGTTCCAACTTGATAAATTTCGGAGTTTAAAAAAGAATCCAACATTATAGATTAAAGAAGCATGCATTTTTAATAGTTGTCTCATTGAAGTATCATATGTTTCCACATCATTATATCATGTAATTAATTGATTATATGTTTAAGGTATACATGAATGTGATTTCCATAAATATTCATTTTGAGAATAATCCTCAAAATAATGAAATAATTACTCATCATACATATCCATGGAGGTAGATTTTACATGATCAAGAAGACATGACAAAATATATAATTTGTACTAAATGTACGAATTTTTTTAAATCCATTAGAATCCAATCTCGAATGATTATTCCTAGGAATCGAATAAAAATATGTGTATAGTGAAAAAAACATAATCCATTCTATTAAATCATTATGATGTCTCACTAAGCCATCATTATTTTCCCCATTAAAGATCGGTATGTAGTATGTAGTCTCAGACATCGTGAATAATATTTTCAGTCATGTTTTTCAAAGAATGTGATGCAATACCTTTTTAGTGTTTCTATTATTCGATTTCTTCTTGGGGTTTCATTTATTTATAATCCCATTTTTTTCATTGACAACTATTTTCTTGTAAGAAATATTATGAAAGCTACTTTATAATAATCTTCTCTATAGAAATACATGTAATCATTATGACATTCATGTATCTTTTCATAATCATGCCCACGGTTTTTTATGACATTCTTCATCTCATAGTATGATGGAGGGATCTTAGCTTCACTAAATGAATCATGAATAAAATCTAGAAACATGTATGTTTCATTGTCATTAATTCCTCATACACACATGATATGATATAAATAAAGTAAAAAAGTCAACTTCGAATACATGGAACACCCTTCATACAATTCATATTTCCCATCTTCAAATAACTCATAAATATCATTTATTGGTCACTGAAGCTATGAGAATGATTAACCACAACAATATCAACTAATCGATCTATTTATCAATTAAAATCATTGAAATTTTATTCTACAAAACCAAATTCATCATTTTACAAGTTCCAAACTAGATGCTCCTCTTCTAGGTAACTTTGTATTTGATTAACATTATTTTCAAATTTTTTACTTCATATAACATTTTATTCTCCATTCCAAATACATCATATATATCTATAATGAATATATTCAAATATAAAATGATCATATACTTTTTTTCTATTCAACCATATCATGAATTTACAATCAGGACGAAAATATTTTATTCTACCATCCACTGATCAGTTTTCAATCACGTAATATATGAATTCATCCTAACCCTTTGAATACCGAGTTGTTTCTCAAAGTAGATAAATCAACATTTTTTCTATATGTATTTTATTTTCACTATTAACCATGTAAATTAAAATATAAGGATACAATTTGGTAATCAAACAAGTAATATCAAAATCAAACATCCCCCAACATTGTCCTTGACCTGGGTAGTGTCGTGATTTAACATTGAAATAATTCAACATAAAAATCATTCATCACAACATTAGATATATATTTTTTAGAATTTGATAATAAATTTTTTTATTTAATATTTTAGAACCATTATGGTATATATATATCTATCTCATGATTTGATAATTATGAAAGCCATTTTTTATTGCATCTTAAAAAATCAACATGAAAATATGATATCTTGTGATGTAGTCACCTTTTTGTCTGGATTGAAAATTATTTCATTTGTAAAATATAAATTATATTCCTGGTAAATTTAAATGCATTTAAAAATCAGGGATAAAATACAATGAAACACTAAAATGATCAAGATTCGATTAAATATAATGTTATGAATAAAACCCTACAAATCTCACAAATCTAGAACCACCAATGAAAAATCATCTAGTATAGTCTTGGGATGTATAAGGCCCAAAATTTATAAACTTAACTATTTTATAATGGAATAATAAGTAGATGGAAAAAATAATATCCCTATGGACAATCCTTAGTTAATGACATTCACCTTTTCATCAAGAACTTTTTGGGGGTGAAAATCAAAACTACACTACAATTTTTTCCAAATAAGTAATAATCTATGACTAAAATCAAATGAATCTAATTAAAACTAAGAAATATCATCAAACCATTAATCATTTACTATTTCAATAATCATTCATGATTTTCATGCATGTATACCAAATTGTTTTAGAGAAATATTCATTACATTACACAAAAACATTATCGAGAACTATAATAGTTTTGTGCATTTGGAAACCTGGAATAAATTCTTCAAATTTGGTGAAATATATTTAAAATCTACCATAAAGATATTACCATTTCATACCCTAATTTAAAATCCTTCTTCATAACATGTTAAAAGAAATTAGAAGAAAAGTTTGAGATTAAACTCTTAGTGTGGGTAAACTTGAAAAATATCAATTTATTATCTTATGAACAAAAAAATATAAAATATAGTTATGTGAACCAGATAATAACATAAAATGTTCACAAACAACATATTATGGATCATTAACATGAGTTATGTCATTAAACATTAACAGGGTTCATAAAAATGAATAGTCGTCATTAGTCATTATTGAACCATATATTCATGTCATAAATGTTTATGAAATCATTATATTTATAGAAAAGAAATTCCTTTAACATGGTTAACTTCCGAGACTCTCGAGTCACCCCTTATCACATGTTTCCCTTAAATTGATCAAGAATATCGACTTGTTTCCCATAATAGATAAAGCACATTAACGTGATTACATTAAATTTATCATGATATAAAATTCATTAAATAATGAACTGGAGAGATATATAGCAATAACCAATCACTCAATAGAAACTATATAAACACGTTACACAAGGTCATAAAAATTCATCATATCAAAATCAATCAAAATAAATGTGTCATAAAAAATTCATCATAACAAAAGTCATGTAATAGAAATAGGTTTCAAAAATATCATCCAATCATAGACATAAAAGTTCCATATATAGGATAATTATCATATCTCTAGGTCATATTCCAATTAAATCCTATATTACATCATATAATATCATCTTATATGGAAATTGTTTTTCTGAAATACTACTTTAAACAATTCATTAGATTAATATAATTTCACTTAGAAAATTATTTTTTTAAAGAGCCTCACAATTTTTAAGGAAAAATATTCTTTAAAATTAACCATATAATATTATAACTTATGATTCATAGAAGTAGTTAATCATAACATCAGGTAAATTAATTCACTCCATATAATTTTAAAATCCCATTCATTTTTATCTTTTCCAGAAATGTCGCAAAGTGCCTCATCATGGAAACAATAAAAAGATTCATTTAAAAACCGTTAGTAAAAAAATTAAAAACTAGGAATAATTTTTATTTAAATATTCATATTTTAATAGTAAAAATATTTTTTAAATTTTTTTTATGAAATCATGGATGTGGATGGAAAATATTACTGATTGGTTATTTAAAATGAAACATTACCGAATGATCATGATTTTGTGAAATAAATCAATACATCATTTTAATCCATATAAAATTATTCGCCATGAATGAAAAAAAATATGGATATTAAAATATCATAATATTTATTATAATAGTAACATTATACAATTATGGGTAGTATATATACCATTCTGATGAAATAAGTAGTGTATAAGGTGTGTGTACCACATAAATAAAAGTGAGCAAAGAAACGATTAATTTATATAATGATTGTTATTGTACATATGAAAACCTAATGTATAATAAATTCAAGTTTATCATATATTTAATAATTAACCCCATTAAATTATATCATACCATATAATATTTACTCATTCCATTCTATTACCCATTTATAAACAATTTAATGGTAACGTTATATTTTAGGTAACAACCGCTTTATTTTTCGAATGTGTTTTGTATTGTTCTATATATTTTTTCTCTTTATTATATCATTATTTTTTCATCTATAAAATTATAACCATTATATAAATATCTTTTATATTTAATATATAATTATTTATAATAATCTGTAAATGATGAAATTCAAATACACCGTTTCTATAGATTGTTGGCCATTCATACTCATAAACATTTTATTCATATTATTGTCATTTTAAATGAAAGAAAAATATATGATATATCATAATTATATAATCAAAAATTTATGTCATATATATCATAAATATTCATAATAATTATAATTATTATCATTCATGTGAAATATTTTTGAAAAACGAATCACATCCCATCGTGGAGATAGTAAGCCACATGTACTTCGGAGCGATGCTATCATTTCCAAAAGGGTATGTCCTGAAAAGGTAGATATGAATTATAATTATATAAAAATATTTATTTCGTTAATATTATATATAAATAGTTAAAACATTATAATTCATACTCATAAATTATTGTGAAAAAATGAATTATATCACTACGTGGAGATGGTAAGATGTATGTATGCATAAGAGGTAATTTAATTCCTTATTAGATGGGAAAGTGGTTGTATAATGGTTTTTTAATAATCATAACAATACATATGAATATTTAGGATTATTAAGATACTATTTTATGAAAAATATACCATATATGTAAAGAAGATATATAATAGTTTAAAATGAGAGTGATTGGTTAGAGAGATAACCTCTTCTTCAAAATGACTCCATTATGTCTCCTCTAAAAGACTCTATAGTTGGTCCGTCGGGAAGAAACACACCTATAGAATGTGGATTAGGAAGTTTGTATGAATTTTTTTCATTTATTTGTTAACCTAAAAGTCTCAATGTGATGAAATGAGAAGAGGGAGGATGTGTGCTTTTATAGTTAAGGTGTGGGGAACTTTTGTAATATCCAAAATATTAATTTTTAATAAATTCAATATCAATCCAAATGTCTCAAAAAGGAAATTTATTAGAATATAAGATGATATAGGAATATAATATTATTTTAAAAATTATTTTATATATGTTATGGTATTATTTTTAACCTTATCATTATGATTAATCCTTAGTTAACATGTTTTAATTTTAACTATGGTAGCAACATTTACAATATTAAAAGGTCGATATTTTTACTTATATGGTGTAAATTGAACCATGAATGGTCATATAATGATATTTTATACAATAATTTATATCATTTTTCCTATTTAGGTTTATTATTATTTTTCAGTTATTTAATATATTATTATTTTCATAAAATATCTTTATTGTTAATTTTGACACTATTCATTATATTGACATTATGAAAATCAATACCAGAAGATAACATCGGAAAATTTCATTTAACATACTAATAATATTTAATATTGATGTAGAAAATTTCCTTACCACATTAATTCATTAAAAATCTATTTATTATAATATTTCTAATGTCATTTAATCGATTGTTTCTTTAATGGAATAATTACTGCTTCATTATTATATAATTATTTATGATAATTATTTATTATCAAAATATTAAAAAATAAATTATAGAATTTAGTTGAACCTATTATATTTTCTAATGATATACATTGTGGAACATATCATCTATTTAAAAGCATAATAAAAATACTATATTTAATAAATGTAAGAGTGATATTTCTTCATTCTCTATGATTTTAATAGTATCCAAATCATGTTCCTGGAAATGTGTCAATAAAATTATTCAATTTAGATACGTATGTGATAAGGGTATGATTAACTTCATCCAATAACACTTGGGTATCTTTTTTTGTTATGTTATATTATTTATAAAATTATTTTTACCCTCAATAAACATGCTTTTCCCTTAATTGTGGTAATAAAAATTATGAAGATTAATATTCATATTGTGAGGAACTAAAGGGTACTATTTAAAATTTTTGGACCTCATGATTCAAAATATGAAACCCATTTTTCAAATTTCTTGTCTTATAATTTTTGTAGAATATTTAAATATTAATCCCCACAAATGTGATGAAATAATGTGTTTTTAAAATGAAAAGGTTAAAAATATTTATATGTTTTATATCAAATTTAAATTTTAAAATGATTTAAATGACCTAAAATGGATTAATTTATAATATATTGATATAATTATACATTTAATCAAAACCAAATCATAATTAAACTATATGATAAATTTGATGAGAAAAATGTTTTCAATTAAAATTCAGTATATTTTAACTATTCATGAAAACATGAATCTTCTCAAAAAAATACTTGAAGGTAACACTATATAAATTTTGATATCCCTATTTCAAATAATAACTATATTTTTTCAAAAAAAAATTATAAATTGGTAAAAAATAGATTCAAAATAATTGATCCATCAAAAGATCGAAAAAATACATTTTTAAAAAATTTATTTTATGAGAAAAATAGGATACATTCTCATATATTTTCATTAAGTCACATAATATGGATGATAAATATTTTTTTGAATATATATACATATATGTCATTAATATTATCCAAAATGAGTTTTTTTCATTTTTTTGATATAAAACACAATTCTGCACGTCAAAATAGATTTCTAGAAAAACGATTCCTTTTATTTGAAAAATTGATTTTATTTTCATTTATATATAACTGGTCACAAATTAATTAACTATTCATACATGTATAATTTTTTTTCATAATTAAGTATATCTTGTTCATACCATCTATTATAATGGACATGTTATAATTATATTGTTTTTATAATTAAAATAATTATATTATGTTGTGTAGAGACTCGATGTTACATGTAATGAAGGATAAGTTGTTGTTGTATGTAGTGAAATCGTTTAATGGTGTAGTGTTCAGTTCAATATATCAAATAAATATAGTTCTTTAAAAATATATTTCATAAAAATATCAGGTCGTTACATTCTACCCCCCTTAAAATGAATTTCTCCCTTAAGATTCATCTGGTTTATTAATTGTTTAATACTTGAAAGTTCCTTTAAGAAAATCACATCATAAAAAATGAATACTAAAACTCCCATTAAAAAAGAAATGTTTTAAACCTATCATTTAGCCTAAGTAACTCAACATCGGGCTTTCACATAGGAATATATAACTAGCATGTGAAATCATTGACATAGAAGTGAAATTTAACTATCGAGTTACGATGGACAATGATAGAGAACAAGGAAATTACAATTTTAATCATCACAGAATGTTAAATATGAATTCATATTGGACAACCTTATTCAATTAAAATTAAGTTTCGAGGATAAATATTTTTATTTAATATTTTTTTTCTAAATATTTAATAATTTTCACAAGAATATATATTTAGTTAATTTCATTAAATTTTGTAAACATGCTCTCATACATTGGTTGGGACTTGATCAATTTCTTCTTCATCTATTACTCAAACAAATGAGGTTGAAATTGTAATTACTAAATAACAAGAAGATCATAATATCCAGAATTAGATGATAAGTAAACCCTTCTATCTCTAGTTATCATCTCAACAAAATTGTTAATACATGGTTTCCAATTTATAAAAATCGAAACATTAATCTCTAAAACCTCAAACAAATTTCAATGTAGATAATTTAATAAATATTTACACTTATGAAAATTATAAACGACTGAAATCAAATAATTTCGAAAGAAGTTTACTAGATATATAATTTATCTGTCAAAAAAATAATGTATAACCTAATTGTCACATACCAAACTTGTGAAGAACATTATCATATTTTATATTGAAACCTAGTAATAACTTCAATTACCATAAAACCATAGTAAAAAAATAATTCTTTTAATAAGTAACTTTTTCCTCATTATATAAAAACTATAATTATAAAAACTCAATCCATGATACAATAAACCATATTTCCATCTTATTAGTCCAAATTCTATCAAATCAATTAGATTTATAATCTAACTAAAAACCATTCTCTCAAAATTGTGATCATACTAAGGGTTAACTTCCATTAATCATGAGTTTCCTAGAAAATATTACCATCACATTAAATATCATTTCTAGGACATCCTTATCATTCAACATACTCATTCAAATTATTAACAAAAAACTTATACAGTACAATCCTTATATATTTCAAAAATTAATAATTCTTGAATAAAAATATATAAATAATTCAAACCGTCTTATTCAATGATTCACATGGAATATTACCTTCCTTATGCTACAAGTAAATTCTTCGGTTAGGGCCTTGTGTTGAATAATGGCCATGTTCCCCAAACAGAAGATTCTTAACTCTTCAACAATTTCATAACACAATGACCCAGTTTTCTATGTAGATAATATCTTCCCCTCTATTTGAGATATTATTTCAGGTTACTCTTCCATCCTTATTAACATATGGGAATCCAAATATTCTTTCTTCTATGTTCATAACCAAATTAACATTAATAAAATTCGATATTCCTTTTATTAAATGTGTTGTAAATCCCACATAGGTTCATGTTTTAAATAATATATCATGATAGTTGATTAGGAATAATCACAATATCATTCTTTCTAGTAATTATCCAATTTTGTTTTTTAAATTCAATGACCATTCCATCATATTAAATTTTATCATGATTTCTAATGGTTCTATCCATCAACTAAAACAAAAAATATTCGAGAAATAAAAATCATAATGGGAGCACCGTATAATCTAGGAAAATTACATATAATGTATCAATATATGAAACATTAGGTATAATCCTAGGAAATTCATGATTATTTTGAAAAATATAATTTTTAACCAATACCCATACATATACATAGATACATTCCTAGAAATATTCATATAAATATCACTAGGTATGTCACAATAGTTTCATTACAGTTTCTGAAGGTTGACTAAAAATTCACAATTATTCCAATTATAAAAACCCAGGATTTCCATAGCTAGATATTATATATTTTCGATAAATATTCATTACCTTACATAATTCAAGCCTGAGGAACATAATATTTTAGTACCATTAAAATAATAGAATAACATTTCCTAATTTGGTGAAATAGATTCAAGATCTCCCATAAATATCTTCTCCTTTTGTAAAACAATTTAAAACTATTATTCTTATCCTGTGGAATGAAAAACATAAAAAATGGTGAGCTCAAGAATTGATTAAGGGTAAAAAGAGAAGATAATAATTTATTATCTTATAAATTCATATGATAAGAAATATGGGTATATTATCAGGAGCATAATAGTCAAAGTTCATACCCAACCATTATTGGATCTTAAACGTGAGTTATGTACTAAAACATTAACATGAATAATAAATATTAATCATCATCATAAATCATTATTAAACAATATTTTCATGTCATAAATATGTGTAGAATCATAATAAGTATAAAAAATAATTTCATAGGTCATGGTTAAATATAAAGACTCAAATATCATTCCTTATAACCTGTTTCCCATAATAGATCAATCACATCGACTTGTTTCCTATCATGGCTCAAGAACATTTACTTGGATCCCTTAATACCTAATGAGATATAAATCATCACCAAATTAATTATAGGGATATTAATTTACCACATTTCACATAATGAAAATTATACAAATGTATTCCATATGACAATAAACCTTTAATCACAATAGAATCCATTTAATGAAATTACTTTCATAAAAACCTCCTGATAACCTAACTAAGTGAAAATAAATATGTTTCATAAATATCAAGGAATATTAATTATAAACCATTTAGTGTTAGAACAAGAATGATATCCCTAGGTTATATCATCATTAAAGACTTGTTACCATCAAATAATGTAAACTCTGATTGAAAATTATTTTTAAAAGATTACATGTTATATTTATTGAGGAAACTATCATTTCCTTTATGAAATCATTGTTTTAGAGAGCCAAAATTTTTTAAAGGAAACATTTTCCATTCAAATTAACCATATAATATTATGACGGACAATTAAAATAATTATGGAATAATGGCGGTGGATAAATCACTTCATGAAAAATAATTAAAACAAATAATTCATCTCTTACCTTTTTCAGAGTAGTTTCAAAGTTCCACATTATGAAAATGAAAAAATGATTCTTTTCAGACCATTTATTATGATGTAATACATGGGTAAATATTTATTAATATGTTCATATGGTAATAATAAAATCCTTTTTTGAATTTTTTTTAGATAACATAGATGTGGGGGATAAATATTCTATAATGGAGATTTAAAATGATACAATCGTGAATATTGATGAGATTGTGTAATAGACCCATATATCATTATAAATAGTATAACCATATGCCCCAAGGAATAAATAAAATTTTATGGACATTTAAATAAAATAATATTCATAAGAATCATTCATTGGAATTATATACACCATATATATGAAATATGTGGTGAACATGGCTTCTAACTCATTGAAAATAAAAGTGATAAGAAAATATCTTTCCTTATGTCTTGAATCTCATTGTACATGTAAAAAAATCTTATATATTATATAATAGATTATTATAAATTTATTACAATACATTATTATATTATATCATACCTTATATTATTTACATAGGGCCTTCAATTATCTATTTATTTCCAATTTCATGTTAATGTTTTGTTTCGGGTAATAACCACTTTTTTCACATATTCATTAAATTTATTATATATATTTGGTATTTTTAATTATATCCTGATTTTACCATATCCATATTAATAAAAATTATATATGTATCATAATTATTTAATATATTAGTATTTATAGTAATCAATGAAAGCTATAAAAGAAATACACCATTTTTATAGACGGTAGGCTATACGTTTGTATGACTGTTTTTTCATCTTTTTATTTTATTAAATTAAATAATATTATATGTTATATAATAATTAAATAATTTTTTTATGTTATGTATATCAAATATATTTAAGTAACATATATTTATTACAATACATGTGAAATAAAGGTGAAAAAATGATCACATCGCATTGTGGAGATGGTAATCGATACACGCGCACGATCCACATTATCATATCCCAAAAGATTAGGTGGTAAAAATTTATATATGATATTATAATTATATAAGTAGAATTATGTCATAAATATGATACATAAACCTGAAATCCATCCCAATTCTAAATCATAAATTCTATTTATGGAATATGAATTGTATCGCTATACAGAGATGGAAAGACATATATACACATAAAGAATAAATTAATATCTTGTTTAATGGTAAAGGGGATGTATAATGGTGTGTTCATAATCATAATAAAATTTAAATATATTTATTTTGATGATTTTTTTAATTTATTATATATAAAATTGATTTATAGTAACTATAGAAGATTAGAAAATGAGAGTGATTGGTTAAACTAATTACCTCTCCTTCGAAACATCTCCTTTAAATCCCCTCTAAATTACTCTAATGATAGTTCTTTGGGAATAAAATAAGATATATAACATGTATGGGGATGTTTATAAGTGAATTTTTCCATTTTTTTTTGAAAAACATACTCAATGTAGAGAAATGAGATGAGGGAGGAGGTTTCCTTTTATAATAAACGTGAGGGGTAATTTTTGATTATCCAAGAATATTAATTTACAATAAATTAAATAACTATAAAAATAAATCTAAAATCCAATTTATTATAAGAGAAGGTGATATAGTGTTTAAATATTATTATTTAATATATTTTTTAGAATTTTAATATTATTTTTAACCTTATCTTTTTTATTAACCCTTAGTCAACCTATTTTAATTTTTACTACACTAACAAAATTTTCAATATTAAAAGGTATGTATTTTTATATATAAGGTGTAAATTGAAAAAATAAATTATTAGATTATGATATTTTATACCATAATTTATATCATTTTTTTATAATTTAACAAAATATTATTTTCATAAAATCTCATTAGTATCAATTTTGACACCATTCATTATATTAACATTAAAAAAATAAATACCAAAAGATATCTTCAAAATGATTTATTTAAAAAAATCCTAATATTTTATTTTAACCTTTAAATTATTTGTTGATTAATAATTAATTAAAACTATATTAGTTTAAATATTTATAATATCATTTAATAGATTATTTAGTTAATTTAATGACTATTACATCATAAATGTGTAACTATTTATGTGATTTTTCTCTTCACTATCAAATAAAAATAAAAATAAATGATGTATTTATGACAATAATATTTCATAATAATATTCATATTCATTAATATATTTTTCTATAATGATATTAAAAATATTATACTTATTAAAGGTAAGAGTGTAACATTTTGACATTCTATTTTATTTTAACAATATATAATTAATATTCATGGAATAATTTCTATTAAATGGTTCGATATAGATCTATATATTTTAAATGTAGAATTAAGGTTTTCCAAAAACATTTGGAAATATTCTAGGGTAGTTTCATAATAGTTTCAATATTATTTAACCCTTAATTTACATGATTTTCCATTAACTATGGTAATTAAAATTATTAATGTTAGTATTCATATTATCCAAAAATTAAATGGGACAAATTAATAAACATGAAACATCTAATTAAAAATATTGAATACATTTTTACAAATTATAATCATTGAAATTTAGGAATTAATTGAAAAATAATCTCGTAGACAAGACAAAACTACGAGTTTTAAAAGATAAAATGTTCCAAATATAGATATCTTTTTATATCCAAATTCAAAGTAAAATTGATTACAATATCTAAAATTTTATTAAATGATAAATGTTTTATATAATTATAGTTTAAAAATAATCAAAAGTAAAATTTATTTATATTAATTAATTATAAAAAAGTCATTTTCAATTAAAATTCAGTATTTTTTCATTATTCATAACAACATAAAACTTCTCAAAAATATAAAAATAAATTCACCCAATGTAAATTATGAAAAAATAAACTAAATAAGATAATTATTTTGTCAAATATAATTTATCAAATTCTTTAAAAATATATTTAATGAAACTACACCATCATAAGGTGATAGAACTACCTTTTAGAAAAAAAAATCATTTATGAAAAAATTGGATTTGTTATTAGATAATTTCCAGGAAACACAGAATATTAATGTAAAAAATTATATTAAATATATATATATATATATTGTTAATATAACCCAACATTTTTAGTTTATTCATTTTATTTTTTATAACATACTTTTTCACATTTAAATAGTTTTTCTAAAAGTCAATTCTTTCTAATATAAAAAAATTATTTTATTTTATAAATAATTGGTCACAAAATAATTAAATATACATACATGTATAATTTTTTTCATTATTAAATTAATCATGTTCGTACATGATATTCCAATTAATAGGTTATAATTTTTTTATTTAAATCATTTAAATAATAAAAATATGTTTCATAGAAATTGAGTGTTACATGTAATGAAATCTAACATGGTGCTACACATAACACAAGATTAATATAGTTTACTGTGAAATTAAAGATACCATGTAAATAAAATTATTCAAAATTATATTTCATAAAAATCACATGGTGTTATGATTTACCCTGAAAACCTATAATAAATAACAGGATCAAAACATATTTCAAAAATTTAAATATTAGATAGAAATGTTTTTCCATTTTTAAAAATAAATTCTAGTTTTAATATTTAGGAAACCATGTAAAAATCATTTATAAAACTCCAATTCCTCTTTAAAATAGGAACATAGTTAAATTAATAAATCTTTTATTGTTATTTTAAATTTTTTCAAAATAATTCACATCATAAACCATTTTCAAATCCTTTTTGACACAAAATATGAAACCACATTTGATACATAAAACACCATACATTAAAGACAATAATGTTTTAAAATAATTGAGGTAAATAAAGTATAATTCAATAAAAATTTCACAAAAATGTCTTAAAACATTTTACATGAAACAAAATATTTGTTTTAAAATGAGTATATTCATAAAATTTTTTTGTGTGAAATCTAAATTTCATTTTGGTTCTATCACATAAAAAATAATACTAATTAAAATGTTATTTTAATTATTTTTTATAATTAATCCAATATTAAATCATATTTTAAAACATAATTAGTAATAAAAAATTAAATATGTAATTAAATACGAAATATGCATCTTAGTAAAATTCAGAATTATTATAACATTATTTGAATCTTCATAATAATAAAACACACGTCTTAATATTATTCATAACTATGAATAATTATTCTAATTATGAAATAAAAAATTTTATTATACCAATAATTTAATATTCCTACCTATTATTAAACATGAATTTATTAATTTTCAATATAATTAAATAGGAATATTTTTTTATTTATAATAATTAAACCTGCCACATAAATAATATATCAACTCAAAACTTTATTGGAAGGAAAATGTCATAAAATATAAATAATTTACCAAAATGAATGATTTAGCAGGTGTAGTGATGGATTGGGTTGCAAAAGTTAGGGGTCATTCAGGAGAGGTTTTAAGGGGAAATGCATGGGAAGGAGGCCACTACACAGTGGAAAGGGAGAGTTTGGGAATGAGGATAATAGAACAATGGTGTGGGGGAATGGGGAATCAAAATTAGTGTTGGAGGGAGAGTGGGTTTTTAGGGGATAAGGGGGGAACAATCAGTAATGAGGGGGGAGTAGTGTGGGGGAGGGGTGAGAGTCGAGGGAGAGTGGGTTCTAATGGGAGATAAGGGGAGATATTGATGGTGGAGTGACTAGTGGGAAAGTGTTTGGGGGAAAAGCGGGAGGTGAGTGGCAAGGGGGCCGGGACAGGTGAGGGATCGATGGAGAATGGGGGAGCACTTGTGGTAAAATGATGGGAGAAGTGTGGGGGAGAAGGGGGAACATCATCATTAGAGATTGGGGGGTTAGGTCTTGGAGATAAGGATGGTTCTATGAGAAGGGGTATGGGAAGGGGTGGGAATTTGGATTTTTGAATACATTTAGAAACGATTTTAATAAAATCACCGCAAATAGTAAAATTAAAAAAGATAGTAATAGTATGTTGTAACTGCCACAATATTATAAATTTCTCAAAATGTGATTGATTTAGGGGTATATACTAAAACCACTGTGAATAAACTACTGGTATAACTAGGTTTTCTTTTAGTGATCCTGAACGTTAGCGGAAATATTTCCCCAACTCATTCCTATAACCGTAGAATATTTTCCATGATCCTTTTAAATATTAATAAAAAATTTCCCAACCCTCCAACTTATTTTGGTATACTACGCACTATATGTTTTACTATTAAATCTATACTTGTGTAAAACCTCATTAGGTTATTAACATAAATATGGAAAAAAATTAGATAAATATCATCATATAGCCAAAACTCTCATAGTTTACTACAGGTGATGTCATGATATTGGGAATGATCACCTCTAAATATATGTATAATAATATTCCATTGATATGAATTTATTTATCATTTTAGACACTCTCATATCAATATAAGTCATGCCTTCCTTTAACTAACCCCAAACACCATGTCTCTGGAAAAAGAATGTCTACATCTAGCTGTGGGTCAACCATCTAATGGAATATTTTTTTATTTTCATTTTACCCTCTACCATGGAGTAAAAATTATCATTTTATCACAGCAGTGAATAATAATTTCTAGTAAAATGTTTTTGAATCCAAATGACCTCATCTCGCACATGGACACTCACTAATTTGTTTTTATAATTGTACAATTTATAGGTGGAACTTACTAATCATCCACGACCCGTACTCCTATGAGTCATCCATCTCAAATATATGAAATACGTGAAATGAATAACATCAGTTTTATTATTCCAAATGCTCCCTTGTAACTCTTCACAAATATTGGGAACCTTACATGTGACATAATTTATTCCATGGTTGTTCGTCACATGATGATATTCTAGTGATGGCAGTCTGCCCATGAACTAACTATATTAGCAACAATGGAAACACAGATCAACAAGTCCATGCCCTAAAAAATGCAACCCGGTTGAATCCAGTGTCTAATAAAATCACACCCTAGTGTTTTCTTAAATAGAAGGAATCCTCCTTCATATTTAAAAAACCTAAGCACTTACCATTCATCTGCCTCAATTTATTGTAAAACGAAGATCACATACTAATAAAGAATCCAAAAACACTATGCTGATTCTAGTAATAGGTTTCCCCTAATCAATGTGAAATTCTATCCTATAAGAGTCAGAGTCTAAACTATGGGTGGAAAGGTCATCCACCAAGTTCTTGAAACAATGTTTCATATCATGGTAACTAGAAGTAACAACGTAGACCAAAAGTACAAAAAAATATATTGAAACCTCTCAATGGAATCAACAACTCACCTATCTCGATATAAGGCACCTAACACTCCAATTATCTCTCTATAATATAGGTAATAGTAACATCAACTAATAGGGGTTAAAACTATTAGCATTGGCCTACTTTGTCCCTAATACTCAATATTAATCCACATAAGGTACTGCACTTGGAATAAAATGAATTAATGTATAAAATAAATATGATGTCACGCCAATTGGGAATCTATATAAGATAATACCCTCCCAGTTTCCAATTCAATTAGATATAAAATGGATCCTTTAATCATCGAACATTGTCATCTAACTATATAACCATATGTGAAGTTATCAAATACCAATGTATAACTATTTAGTTTAACAATACATACAAAATATAATCATAATAATATGTGTCATTTAATAACCATGTGGTTTTGTTATGTATAATTTCATTCTATTATTTGTAGTAAAACATTATATACGGTGTTACTGATACATTAAATATATAATCATTTGAAATGAAACTCTTCAAGGGGGTTTGTTACGTGGGTGTCCTCTTTCCTATCATCTTACAAGGGTCATCTTGATTATAATAATATCTATTTTCATAATATAATTCATCAATAATATGATTATTTGAAAGTAATTCCATGATGTGAATCCATCCATCACTCAAGGTGTACATAAACCACTTATCCTATAAATCTTTCCAAGGAATAATTACAATGGAATCTATGTATCACTCCTAGAATGTACATAAATCGTTCCAATTAATTTATTAAAATAATTTCTATATCTGAATCCATGTATCACTCAAGGAGTATATAAACAACTCTCTATATGAGTGTCTTAGTAATTCCTACATGGGAATTAAATTATCACACATGGAATGTATTAACATCCATCCTTTGAGTCTTTCCAATGAATTTCTACATTTGAATCCATGTAACACTCAATTTTTATATAAAAATTTTCTCTTATGTGTGCATCCAAGAAATTACTACATATTAATCCATTTATCACTTAGGGAATGATATAATTTATCCATCCAATGAGTGTGTCCAAGGAATTCCAATAAGGGAATCCATGTGTCACTCAAGGCATATATAAACAACTCACCATTTGAGTCTATCCATGGAATTACTTCATGATAAAAAATTTATCATCATTGGAATTATATAATTCATCTTGTTTATTATTCCATCCATGCATGTACTTAATGAAAATCCATGCATCAATAATGGAATACATAAATAATACACCCTATTAGTCTATAAAAGTAATTCCCACATGGGAATCCATGTATCACTCATATATTGTATAAACTTCTCAAATATAAATCTATGAAGGAATTAATAAATGGAAATCCAAGTATCAATAGTGAAATTATAGATTTCGTAGGACGACTAATCCCATCCATGGTATTCTGTAAAAAGGAACTCAAGTGTCACTCAGGTCATAATAAAAGATCCATGGATTTAAGTCTAGTATTTAAAATGATACATCAAAAAAAATAACCAAAGGAGGATCCCATGAAATAATTTTGGGCATCCCATTTGGGAGAGTGACATCACGTCAGGCTCATTAGACACATAACATGATGCACCCCGTGTAATCATAAAAACATTAACAATAAACAAGTGAATTTATAAATAAAATAGTCAGGATGTATGAATTCATAAACCCACCACTACTTCCACAACCTCATAGGTTTACATGTTTAGTATGGGTTCTAAGGTCAAACATGCTACCATATCTACCAAAACTTAACATACTAGCTTGGGGAGGGTCAAAAATCGGGGCACCCATTGATACCCCTAGGTCAATGAAACCGAGATACATCTTACACAAAATCGAGAAGGTGCTCTAGTAAATAGAGGCATCCCTCTTTTCTTCCATTACGTCTGTATGTGATCACTGAATCCATCTTGGGATCCATGAAGGTAAAAACCAGAGGCATCCCACATTCTCTTCTTGGTCAATGTCAGAGCCTCAATTCATGGGATAAAGCATGTGCATTGGGATTGTTAGTGACCATAAAAATTCAAACAGAAAAAATACCCATTAATTTAATTAAATTTTGTATTATATTGAACCAAAATAGGGGGATTTAAACTTAAGGGGTGAGCCAGAGATTTAGCATAGTTGTATAAACATTTATAAAATCTAAAGGGAAGGTATGAAATACCACATGCCTTTTGTAAAATTTTCATGTATTATCCAAGTGTCAGTAGTAGCATCCATATCTTCTCCTTGCTCGACTAACACATGCATTGTCTTGTCTCCCAACCAGAACTTTATAAATTAATTATTTTTAAATAATCCATTCTTATTTAATAAATATCATCCAAAAAACTAAAAAATTAATTTATAAGGTCATAAATCCTAAAATTTAATTGGTCAATCACATCACACTAGAAACACTACAAATCATTCTCAAATAGCACAAATTTCATCATAAACCATGAATTAGGAATAATCCCTAGGAAATATTATTAAATAAACACTAAAAATTTATTTAAATCTCTAAAACCATAGAAATATCTCACAATGATGTAACTTGATGAAATGGACCATAACGAAGTGCATATAGATTATCCAGACAACCACTTCCTAATTATAGTAAAAACCCCAACTAAATCAATGGATTCTACCATCATCCATGGAACTGAAGATGTATCTCAAATTGAAAATATGTATATTATAAATAATTGTAGAAAAATAGTATACAAGGATGGTGAAAGAAGATATCACTAGCTTATACAATATAAAATCCCCAATGATCACCTAGTAGAGAAAATAATATACAGAAATGTGGTTCTAAATTGTATTCTATTGTGTGCCCTCCTATTTTCAGAGGAAAATGGGGGATAAGCCCCATGTATCTCTTTTTAAAAATTATACCTTCTATGTTACATGATGGTTTACAATTACATGTCATGATTAAGTTTAGAAAACTATAATAATATACATATCATGTATTCTTTTGGGAAAAAACTAATGATTTCACATTATAAATTCACTAGGCTGATCCCCATGAACCAATACACATCCTATAAGAAATACATGATTTGTAAAACTAATAGGAGTGGTTTTCAGAATCATGGCTTTCTTTTTCTTTTACTAGTGTCCACCCGAACCCACAAAAATTACACTAAATATTAAACCATATTTGAAAACATCATTTATGTACTTTTAAAGTATTAGAAATTCATCTTGATCTCCCATGCATAAGAATAATCATCCTAAAATAGAGAAAATATTCAAATTCGTGTGGTAATTTTAGCTCGGTCCAAAGCACGAGATACTACATTAATATTTTTCAATCATAGTGATAAAATTTTACACCATATATATATCATTTCCAAATGATATTATGTTATGTTTTTACACCTTATTGATAGAAATCCTTCATTGCACAACCTAAAATATCACCCTTCCTTATAGAATTATGAAACAAAATTGGATTCTCCTCGTTTTAATTATGAGGACCTTTCTAATTTTAATAGTTCAATCACAATAACTCAATGTTATAAATTTGGGTTTGATGACATTTTCTCATACATAATTTTAGTGGGAGAGGGTTCTCTTCCTCTACTCAATAGTAGTTACTCCACTATCTTTAATAGTAGTGGTAACAGGTCCAGGACATAATAATGGCATACTGGTATATTAGTATTATTACACCCTTTAAAGTAAAACACCTAAAATATTATCACAATCTTACATCGATTACATGGTATCAGTTGCGGTATTGGTAGTAGAAACCTTCTAACTGGGGTCATAATATACTAACAACTGTTTAAAAATGTGTGACCATCGCTTTTAAATTTATTTGATTATAAATTAAAATTTATGAAATCTTGGAGTGTGATGGTACCACAAATAATAGGTTTTTTATTCTTCCCCCATGTCATTAAATTAATTATTATTTTGGTTTTCTAAAAAAATCTACTCTGTTCATTATGTTTATAAATTTTTTTACTGCATGTTATATTAATTTTTTTAAAAGAATTATTTGTTTTATAAATAATTTTGATTGATTTTTAGTTTTAAGGAAAATGTTTCAAAATATTTATATAATTGTTTTAAATATTATTTAATTTTTTTAATGTTATTTGAAACATACCACTCATATTTTGAGTGTTTTGAAATTATTTTTTAATATTTATTTTCATTATTATAATTGTTTCTAATTTTTTTATGAATTTTGTTTAATATTTTCCAATTGTTTTCAATTAATTAATTATTTTCTATATTTGTTTATATTTTATTCGTTAATAAGGAATATGTTTGATTTTTTTCATATTTACAGTAAAAAAAACATGAAATATTCATGGATTTGTTAAATTTAGGTTATTGAAATTATTCAATGATTTATGTATTTTTTAATTTTTTTCCCATTTAAAAATATATGAAAATATATATTTAGATTAGTATTAATTTTTTATACTTCAAAGAACTATTTTTATTCAGTGATCATTAATGTTGAATATATATTTATTATTTTTAATAATTCTGATGGATTATTTGAGTGTGTAGTTCAATGATTTCTCTATATAATGAACCCCAACGATTCATGTAGTGACATGATATATGATGACTACATGTGAATATCTAATGATCCAATTAATTCACACTCATATGAAAATAAAATAAATTGATTTCAGCTATTTATATCAATTGTGAAGAACTCTAACGAGTGTAACAAATCTTTTTAAAAATATAACACCTTCGAGTATTAATCAGTGCCATTATGGGGAATTGCTAAATAAAGTATCTACATCATTCAAAAAGGTTTTCCATAACTATTTAATATTTTAAAATCCATTTACTTCTATCTATTTTTATCTATTTGTATCTATATTTTATATATGGATAGAGGTATGCACTTAATTCTATCCTTATATAGGTAATAATATCTATATATGTTTTTCATTGGTTTTTATCACATGACCAAAACTAGTACAAATAGGATGAGTCTTCCACATATAGAAAATTCTAGGTTATGTCTACTCCCAAAAAGGTATTTTCTGGTTAGGTTTGGGGATGCTACTCACAAAGTAATGGGTTGGGATTCATTACCTTTTAAATGGATGGGTGTATATTTATCCCATTTTAATAATCAATATATCTTTTATAGTAAGATCTATACTCCATCAATTAGGGTGTGAAGAGTGTACTGGTTCAACTGTACTTAAAAAATGTAAATATTTTCAATTACCTTTGCGATTTTTTTATATTTCATTATCACTTAGTATTAATAAAATTGATAATTTTAATAACTGTCTATTTACTCCGGCTATAGACCATATTTCATAAACTTATCCATCCCAATAAGAGGTGTCAATAGTGAACCTTATTTTTTTATTTCATAGCTCTTTTATTATATTACTTGATACAAACAATGAAATTTATATGGATAAATATTTTAGGAATTATTAGTTTATCTATGTTATATTTTAATAGATACCATATATTGATATCAGTAGGTTTAATTAAAAGTATTGTTTTATTATTATTATATTATTGGAGATAACATGTATCCTTGTCTATAATAAGATAGAAAAGATCTATTTCAATGATGGAAAACAAAAATATTGAATTAATGAATCTAGTGAGACCATATTATCATAATAAAACTAATTAACGATATTATATAGGTTGAATATGAGATTTTTTTTGAAAATTATAGCTATTGAATTTTTGACTATCATGGATAGTCTTTTAAATTCACCTAAGGTTGAATATGAATCTTCAACATGAAATGATTTTTCAAAATAATTCATTAATTACATTGTGTTGAATTATCATAATTTCTCACTTAATTAAAGTATATATAATAAAATGTATCCCTATAAAACTACATCTGAAAGAAGAATGGCATTAAAACTCAGTCATGAATAATAGAAAAAATTCATGGAACTATGTTTGGTATTCAAAGGGTTTAATTTTAGTAAATTATAATTTCTAATTATGAATGTGTATATGATATTTTCTATATATTCACAAATATTTTCAACAACATGGTTAGACTTGCTGAAACTATGATAAATGAAGTGTTCCTTGGACGGATATTTTATCCCTATAAATTAACTAGAAATACAATAAAATATATATTAATGAAAGAAACAAAATTTAATAATACCCTATTGATGAGTAGATATGATCTCTATTAAAATATGTTCACGAATAGTAGAATAGTGAGCATGGTTCATCATTAAAAAAAATTGGAGTTGATTTAAAATATAAATATTTTTTACTAACAATTATAATGGTTCCTAAAATTATTGCATCTTTGAGAAGGATGATAACAGAAATCATGGTTTAATGTGAATTCAAGCAGTCATAAAGAGAAAGAATTCGGCCAAAAATGATGAAGGGAAAAAATACATAAAGCATTTCTAAAAAATGAATTATAAATATACATTATTCTATATGAATTTAGATAACCGAACTATTCCAAATATGATTTTCCAATATTGAATTATCAAAGAGAAAAAGAAAAAAATGAAAAAATTAAGACATTCATGTTGGATGTTGTTTTACTGAAGAAATTTTCTTTAATAAAAATACATGAAGTGAGAAGGAGACTAGTAACAATAATCTGTTGAGAAAATTTCCTCACATAAAATATAAGATTGATTATTTCTTAAAGCATGAAAATATTTCTTATATGTATTCTTCATGTAAGGTTATTAATACTTATAATTATAATTATAATTCTGAACATAATTATACTTTTGATGGGATGTATTTGGATTAAAAAAATAACTGAATTGTGTGATGAATTTCAAGAGGAAATTGAAAATTTCAATGAAATGTATGAAAATATGACTATGGACCATATGATGTTTAAAAAATTAAAAAAATAATTAATTTTCCGAAGTGACAATTTGAAAAATTAATTTTTTTCTTTAAAAATATATGGATAAAGAAAATATTATAGACAGTAGACTTTATATTATAGAAAAGGAAAATATTTGTATGAGAAATTCATATTCATTTTCTAAAGATGGATTTATTGATGATTAGGGAATTTTCAGAAGAATATTGTTAATATAGAAATTAAAATTTTCAATTATATAAAAACTATCCAAATTTGACCTAATAATATATATATATATTTTATGATCACAAATATGATGAAGAGAAATAGTACTAAGTCTATATTTTTTTGTGATCATTATATTCTATTGATTTCACACAGACCCATTGTTAATATTTTTACAAGGATGGTTTCAATAGTAACATGATTCAATTGATGATTTCTAGGACATTATGCTAATGATTAATCTATTAATTTAAATTATTCTCTTGGTATCTCTATAGTTTCTATCACTAAATATGTACATTATGATTTTCCAGAAAATAAATGTTTTAAATATTAATTGGTACTGAATAATTATTTTACTATCCGAATTGGAAAAAATATAATGGTTCCAAAAAAAATTTCTATTTTATTTTTACAGGAATCTGTTTCATTTACATCATTGTTTAATAATGTTGTGGTTATTCTAAAAAAAATCCATTCCATGGATAAAATAAATGTTACTTATAGGATGTATTTAAATTTTTTATATTATCTTACTATTTTATATAGGTGGAGATCCTATTTGAATGTATAGTTTATATTCATGGGGATATTTTATTAATTCTACTTTTATTTATTCGTTTTTTTATGTTTTAACTTTTTAAATAATATTTATAATATACATATTAGTTTTAATATTTCATGTTTTTAGGGAAGTGTATGTTTTCATCATTACATATTTATTCATAAAGTTAACTTTTTCATTAATTTTTTAAATCTAAATAAATAAAAAATGGGGACAACGAATTATACTTTTGTTGTTTTTATATAATGTTTTATTGTAATAATTTTTTACATACAAAAAGGGGTGATTTTTTTTAATTTTGATGATTGGTTTTGTAATAAGAATATAGAGGATATTATTGTGAGTTTTCTTGTTTTCGATGTTCATGTGTGTACATGTAATTCGCATTGTGTTTTAATTTTTTAGAATACATTTATTTTCTATTAACTTATGCTAATTTAATATCATGTGTTAAATTTTTTAATATGATAATGTGTTATATCACATATATTTATCATTTGTACTCATTTTTTAAATATTATTAAAAATTATTACTTGTGATAAACCTCCCATATATATTCATTTACATTATGTTAATGATTAACCTTGTTAATATTGTATGGAATTTTTGTAGGTATTATTATTATCTTATATTTCATATATATCTATTTCAGGTTCACCTATTTCTCAAATAATTCTACTTCATGTTTATTTATTTTACATTTTAATCATGGTTGTAAATAGAGTTTATATTTTATATCAAATATATATATATATATATATATATTGCAAAAGATATTGTGTTATTTTTTATCCCCCATTCATGGAATTATTCTATGACACGAAATTAGATCTCACTCCTCCTAGAATTGTCATGCAATGGTTGTAAAAAACATCACTACATAGTAGTGGACCATCTAATTTGTTGATATTACCTCACCACCAGACAGTAGTATCACATAGGGTGTAATGGTAGTAGATACTCATCTATTTTAGATGTATTATATCCTCTGTCTATGGTCAACTGTCGATGCCCCTCTTTCTTCAAAGGCATTGATAACAACTCATGGACATGCTAATGGTAGAATGGAATATTAGTGGTTGCACACTCTCAGGGGTTATAAAACATGAATGGTATCACTTGTTCATCGTTGTTTCATATTAGAGTTAGTGGTAGATATAGATAAAGTGGCTACTATTAGTTAAAATTAGATAAAATGGATTAAAAATTATGTTACAACACTGATAAATGTGTGTGGGATTAGTTGAAAATCATTCCCCTATAGAGTGGGAATGTACTAAAAATGCCAGGTTTATTTATTTATTCTATGTTTCCTTCAATTAAAATAATTTTTAACATTTTATAATGTTTTTTTATATTTTTTTCAAGATTTTATATTTTCTAAACATGATTATAATAACTATATTAATTTTTTTATTTGTTTTAAAATTAAATTTTTATCATGTTTTGTTTGTGTAAATATTATTAAGGGTCTAAAACTAGTTAAAAATATTATTTTTATTTAATTTTCATGTTTATAGAAACATACAACTCATATTATGAATAATTTGAAATTATTTTTAAATTATTACTTTATTTATATAAATATTTTCTAAATTATTTATCAATATTTTTATATATTTTTTTAAAAATGTATTAAATTCAAGAAAAAATTTGTTTCTATATTTTATAAATTAATACATAGGGGATATCAATGTTTTTTTATTTTCAAACTACCTTTTATATTCATGGTCTTTGGTGAATGATTTTTATCGAATTAGTTTGATTGAATTATTTAATCTGTTTTGATTGTTTAAACTTATTAAAAAAAATTATTAATTTTTTTTAAAATTTCATCATATTTCATGAAACTTTTTTGTATAAATTGGATTATTGGTAGACTTAGTTTTTATTATGTTGAATTATTCTTTTGGTTTATTTTATTGTATAGCCAAAATAGTTTTCTTTATAGAAAAAAGAAATGAATGAAATGACATCATATATGATGATTACATACATTGATATTGGGATCCAAAGCATTTACACTCATGAGACAACTAAGTGATATTTTTCCCATATTTGAACATAATTTGTGATGAAATATCAAGAAGGGAAAAATTATTGATATATTTCATAACACCTTCTAAATTATATCTCTACCTTTTTTAGAATTAATAGAGTATACTACCTGCATCATTCAAAATGACCTGTATCAACTGTTTCATAATCAAAAATCTTTCTATTTTTATCTATATGTATCTTTATATATGTACCTTCTCTATCTAGGTTATAGAATTAACTTACATCATTACCCACACATGTTATACTAAATATTAAATAAATTCCTTGGTTATGATCACCTGGATAAAAATAATTACACTTGGGTGGGTGATTCCCCATATTGAAATGTACGGGTTCTTTCTTCTCCCATGAAATAATATTGTGGGAACTTTTGGGGAATTTCCTCATAAATTCCTTTGTAGAGTTTCATGTCTTTATAAATGTATGTGGTATGTTTTATTCTTTTATAAAATCCTTTCTATCTCCCTCTCCCTATCACTTTTTTAGAGAGTGTTATATACTCCATCTATTGGGGTGTGAAGAGTGGGATAGTTCAATTAGAAATTACCATTATAAATATTATATGTGATTCCTTTTAATTATTTTTAAATGAATTTATCACTTAGTTTTAATTAATATGATAAATTTTTAATAGATTATTCACCCCTCCCCCACAAGTCTATCACTTATTCCCTTATCATATCTGACCTAATGCTTGGTATCAAAGGTGAACCTTGTGACGAGTCTTCTAATTTATTTATTTCTTGACTAAGAAATGATAACTAATTATTAGCCACTTTATGACTTATCGGTTTAGATCTATTATATTCTCACTAAATACCATAATTGATATCATTGGTTATTATTTAAATTATATTTGTTTAGTATTATTTTTTATTACTTTTATCTTATTATTTGAAAAGTCTATGTAATGATCTATTTCATTAATATCCCATTAGATGAATAAATCTTGTGATAAAAACTCATTATAATGAAACTAGTTGATAATATTTCATGGATTGAGTGGAGTTATATAAAAAAATTAGGTATTTAATTATTCACTATATAGGTCCTAAAATATAATTTTGTAGAAGATAAAGACAATAATTTGAATAAAAATAATTGTGAAAATTATGTCTTGAATTAAAATAAAATGAATTAGGTTTATTTAAAATTTAATATATATTTTTATAGTCATATATCTTCTTATAAATAATATTTTTAAATATAGAGGAATTTTAAAATCACTCATCATGTAACATAAAATTTACAGATAAATACACTTGTCATTCGCAATGATAGATTTTAATAATTTATAATGTCTGATCAAGATGTTTAAATAAGATAGTAAAATTATTCATCAGGATTTTTAAATTCATTTTTATAGTTGGTGAAACTATTAAGAAAATATTTTTGACTGAAATGATCCTTTGAATCATAAAAAATTCATTTCATTAAAATAAATTATATTTTTAATAAAGAACATATTTTATCGAATACTGTCCACAGGAGATGATTGGATCTCTTTTACAATAAGAGTTAATATTGAGGAATAATTTTCTTTATTCATATATACAACGAATTGTAGTTTATTTTAAAACAAAATATGTTTATTCTAACTCTTCTAGTGATTATACATATTCTACTATCTTAGAGAATGATGATGGTCAAAATTAAGTTGAAAATGGAAATATGAAACTTAATAGGAAAAAATCATTCATCTTAAAATGTTTAAGGGAAATAAAATAGATTCAATAATAATTACAAAAAACATCATGATAGTTAAATAAAAAATTATATCTTATGAATGTATGAAACTAGGCCATAGAAAATATGAATATCCATTATTAAAATACCGAATATAAAAAGTGAAAAAGGATAAAAGGACAGATTGTCATACTTATAGGAGTTCCACCGAAGAGTTATAATTTAGTAAAGAGTATGAAAGTGAAGAGAAGACTTGAAATCATTCTTTAATGTGGAGATATTCATAGATAATAGATCCATTTGATGATATGTTAAATCTGATAAATTTTTATTTGACGAATGATTAATGTAATATTAAGAAAGTAGATAATTATGATTTTGATTTTGAATTATATTCTTGTTCTTAGTGTGGTAAACATAATATTAAAGTTTAAACTGAATTATATGATGAGTAATAATAAGAAATTTAATTCCTACTAAAAGGTATGAAAATTTGACAATGTATCATATAATATTTACAAATTTAAATGAAAATATTATTTCAGAAAATGAATATTTAAAAAAAATTATATTTTCGAGTTTGATAAAAAACTATAAAGATGAATATCATAGAGAATAATCATTCTAGGCTTCAAAAAGAGTATAATGGATTGAGAATTTCAATATTAGCTACAAAAAATAATTCATCTTCTAGTTTATATATTTTTTAGACGAAGAGTGTTAATAGATATTGTCAATTTGAAAGAAATGTAATAAAACATTTTCAAGGAACATATAATTATGATACGATGGTTTCTATGATGAATTAAAATAGAAAAAAGGATGGTTTTTTATAATAATAAGATTTATAATATCTACAAGGATTATTTTTCTATGATTTATACATGGGATATTTTAATTGTTACATATTTCAAAAGTTGATTTCAAGGAAATTATATTGATGAATGTTCTCTATGGTTCCCTCAATCTCCTAGTATCACAAGTTTTCCTATATCTAAATATATATCATTAATTATTTAGAACAATAAATTTCATAAATAAAATTTGGAATTAAAATATATGCTTGTAACCTAATTGGAACAAATATATAATGAGAATGAAAATTTGTTTTTATTTTATTTTTAAAGTACTCTACCCCATGTATATTAATGTTTAATCTTGTTTTATTATTCTTCCAAAAATGATTTATTCCATATATAATGATCCGTTCATTATAGGATGTATTTAATTTTTTATATCCTCAGTTTATTTTAATCATGTGTGGAACCTATTTTGAATGAAATCATAAATTCATTAGGGAAAACATATGATGTCTATTGTTTTATTCTTTATTGGGGGATTTTTTCTGTTTAAATTCAATCGTAGAAAATGATTAGTAGTTTTATCTACTAATATTTTTAGAGAAAATTTATTTTTTATTCTTGATTTTCATATTACCAATGTAAATTTGTACTATATCTTTTCAGCTACATTATATGTAAAAGAAGGATACATAGTTAGACTTTCATAATCTATTTAAAAGAGTTTTTTATTTTTTTTATTTACGTAAAAAGGGGGAGATTTTATTTAGATGATCAATTTATTAATTAAACAAACGAGGGAGATTCTTTTGCATGTCAATGTTTTCATAGTGCATATTGTGCATCAACATGTTCTTTCACATGCTTCACTTTTTCTTTTTTATTACATTAAAAATATTTTTTATTTTATATTTAAATTAAGTTTCTTATTTTAAAGTTTTGTTACCATGTTAACATCTTATATCATAGTTATATAATATTTTTTTTCATTTTTAATTTTTTTGTGTCAATACCCTTATAAGAAATTGTTTCTCAAGTGTTTACTATTTCTGGATATTTATTTTTTTAATTTTTTTAATAATTTTTAATTAAGTAATATAAATGTATTATATTCCATATATATAACTATTCATGTTTATTTATTTCTCATATTAATCTTGGTTATACATAATGATGATATTTTATATCAATCACAAAAATACACACACACACACACTCGCAAACACACACACACACACATATATATATATATATATATATATATATGTCTGTGTGTGTGTGTCATGTGAAAATTTTACTACGTTACTTTTTTATCCCCAATTCATAGAAAGCTACTGTCACATGACACTAGTTCTCACTCATCCTAAAGGTAACTTGGAACCATAGTGGAATTACTGAGTTCAATGGTACCGGACAATATGAATTATATAGTTTCCCTATAATAATTCAATGAATGTTATAATTGTGAAAATGTAGTAATGCTTGTACAATATTAGTGGAAACGGGTCCCCAACCTTCGCTCAATGGTAACAGATCTTATGCCTACAATAGTACTGGTATTTTGTCCTAATCATGCTAACAATTTCATGGAATATTAGCAGTATCACACCCAAAATAGTAGAAATTTCCAAGAGGTAAAACTTTCTCACCTCTATTTCATGTTAATGGTATCCGTATAATATTCATTCTATTATTTTTCATAATCAACTACCATCATTCAATAATTTTATGATCACCAATTATAATTTTTCGTGAATTTCAGATAAAAATATTTCTACCCTAGAGTGCAACGGTACCATCAAACCCAATTCAATTATTTTACTCTTTCATGTATTTAAATTAACTAACCATTACATTTTTTGAAAAAAAAAATCTATATTTTATCTACTTTAATATTTTATTATTTCATGTTTATAATAATAATGATAGTTATAACATATTTATTTAATTTAATTTTGAGCCATGTTTGTTTTATTTTAATATTATTAAAATATTTTATTATTGTTTTAAATATTACATTTTATGGTTTTCCATACCCACAGAGACATAAATCTTGTATTTTAAATAATTCCTAATTATTTATCTGTTCTTAATTTCATTGTTGAAATTTTTTCTAATTTATTAATTTATATTGTTAAATATTTTACATTTCATTTAATGTATTAAATCCATGTTATATTTATCTTATATTTTATGCATCTGTACATATTCATTTTTGATACTTTTTATTTATAGTAAAAAAAATTGTGATGTTCATAGATTTATTCGGATGAGTATTGTGGATATAGTTTGAATGATTTATTTAATTTTTTTCCTTTTTTAAACTTATTCCTATAATGTATTAATATTTAAAAATTTATTCATATTTAGGAAAACTATTTTTTTGTCATTGATATTTCATGATCACTATGTTTTTATTTTTTGGAATCATTTAAATGGTATATTTAACTATCTACCCAAAATCTATTTTCATATAAGAGACTCAAATTGTTCATGTAAAGACATAAAATATGATTAATACATATGATAATCTAGTTATCCAATGTATTCAAACTTATACAGCAATCTAGTGATCCTCTTAAATCTAATTTGACTATTCATGAAGAACTCTCCATAGATGAATAAATATTATTAGAGTTCATAACACATTAGAGAGTTCATATAAACCTTTTCAATAATTAATTATGTATATTGTCAACATCTTCTAAAATGTTCTGTATAATCTGTTTCATCACTAGCAATAAATATTATTCTATCCGATTATACCTCTTAATATATATATTTATATATTCTATGTAGTCATATCCATTTAATTCGATACTCATATAGGTTATAAAACTAATGAAATACATTCCTTGGTTATTATAATGAAAATATAATATTTTAAACTTTTGTTGGAACTGATAGTTATGGAAAATATATGTTTCAATATTTTTCTAAAAAAGGTTTTATGTGTTTTGTTTTGGGTATACTTTTCACAGGGTACTAGGTTAAGATCTATCCGATTATAAATTTCTGATATTATATTTCTCATGTTATAAAATTATATCACTCTCCTAATATTTCATGGTTTGTTCTATACTCCATTAGTTGTGGAGTGAAGAGTGGTATAGTCTAATTAGGCTAAACTACATTGAAAATTAATTTTGATTACTTTAATTTTATTTTGTTTACTTCTTTATCTGTTAATTTAAATAAAATTGGTTATTTTATTATAGGTCTATTCATACCCCTCTATAGATCATTCAATTACATTATCTGACACTAAAAAAACTACAAGCAAGTTAACGGTCTCCCAATTCATCTAATGAATCTCTCTAAAAAGTATCACCAATGACACATCCCCTATCCAAGACATAGCATTCAACTAAGTGAAACATTCTAGTGTGTAATTTTTTTCTTGTATAACCAAAATCTCCCAACTCCCAACTTATTAGCATAGATATCCTCATTTTATAACTAATGAAGGTTAGGCACTATAAAAAATTAATCAATCCAAAAAAACACAACACCCAAATATAATAAAACACACAAATCATATACATAACACCTCAAAAACTTCCCCTTTATGTATGATCCCACATGAAAACCATAAAAAGATAAAACATAATTTATTTATCTATAACAAATCAACTCAATTATAAAAAATCATGATAATAGGTCTCAGTAGTGGAGTAAACATTAATCGATAAAATTAATCCTTCACATATGATGAAAAAAATTCTGTTTCATGAAATCTAGAACCACACCTTAGGAAACCCATTTTTAAAACCACATTTTAAAAAAATGTGTAATTGGAAGGAAAAAATTAAATATATGTAATTATATCCTCAATTGATAAAATGAAATCACTAAATAATCTCATTAACCAACACATCACCTTTTTAATAAGTAATACCCCTATAAAAATAGCTACCACCTTTAAAATAATGGAACACCAATTAAATTTACTGCTATCCATATAAAATATTGGATACAATGACTTTATAAATCAAACATGGTCCAAAACACTGATTCTAATAAGTATTCATGAATAAAACCACCAATGTAATTTTATCAAACACATAGAATTCATAAAATTCTATTTATAGAAAGCTTCTATAGAACATTGAAATTCACCCATTTTTTCAATGGAAAGATCCACCCAATCATTTAAATTATTTGGAAATTCCAAACTATATAACATATATATCATTACATAATTTTAATGTACATTTATCAGGAATCAAACATTCAATGAACGATTTATAAATCTAAAGGGAATGGAAAAACCTATCTCAATTGATGAAACCATTTCAACATCGATGGAAACCACACAAAAGGTATCATAAGATGGATTATAACCCATTGATACTGAAATATCCAATTTAAAATAATTAGAGCCATCAATATCAGCAATATGTGCCTAGAAGGTTTACAGAGTAGGGAGAAATGTAATAGAATTTGTGGATATGGGAGGGAAGCCCTAACCTCTAGATATAGGGAGAAAACACTATGAAAAAAATTAAATTCCACCATAGAGGTTCTTTGAAGATAAATATAGGACCCTTGTAGTCTCATAGGTCAAAGGGTATGAGTTGAGGATGAGTAGGGGAGAGGACACAAATAACTCAAATTTAATAAAAAATACACAGGACTGATTAGGTTGCATGGTTTATTAAAAATAGTTTAAAAACCATGTGGTGACCATGTTATTAACTATATCCAAAACTCTAGATGGTTCCAAGCATCCCAAAATATTAATCTACCTATGCATCCCTAGAAAATATAAAAATACAAAAATATCACCCTAGAGTACCTTAAACTCAAAGTGGAAATAAACCGCATAAATATAAATAAGAAAATATAATTTCATGGTGTCACAATTCTCTTAACCATTACACATTATTCCCCAAAAAGTTATCAACAATTTATTCCAATGGAAAATATTAATACCAAATAACTAAGAATATGAACCTAATAAGAAAAGGCTCACATCGCATACATAAAACAAGGAACAAGATGCACATGAAACCTACTCCAAAAGTGAACCATTCTAAACTGGTTCCTGATGAAAAAACCAAAAAAAACTAGGAATACAAAAAATAGTTTCTATAAAAAATAATGTGTATTTGGATGACTAGTAATGTGAACTATATAAAAAATTGGGATTTGAAATATGACACATACTAAAACCAGAATAAATTTTATAATCCTAGGATGGTCGATGGAATAAAATAAAACAAACAACTCTGGAATATCTACCATCAGAATAAATATTTGAAATGGAACATCCCATCCAAAATCTATAAAAAAATATATATCCCACAAGAATGATAAAACATATATATACTAAATAAAGGTATCCTCAGAATATAGAATAAACCAAAAAAGGTGAAAGAACAGATATTTCCAGATAAAATAATTATCATCACCAATATAGAAACAATTGTTCTGAATCATGAGACACACAAAAAAATCAGAAGACTATATCAAGATTAAAATGAATTCCAAAAATTGATAGAATCACTAAAAATAATGGAAATCAATCAATATTGAGTTCCATGGTTATTACCTTGGGTCCTAAAACTATGCAAAGTGTGACTCATAGTGAAAAATATAAAACACTCACACTTAGTGATCTTGAAAGAAAATCTTAACCTAGTAGCTCTCTTAGTCTTACTAAAAGCCAAAATCATATCCCCATTAGCCTATTCCACACACAATCTATTCCAATATTAGCCAAAAATACAATAAAACATAGTCCATAATAAGAAAAATCTTATAAAACAAAAAAATAGATGATTCATGAACATCTTAATATATAATATTATAAAAACAAAACTCATTCATTCATTACCAAACAGATAATGGGTGTACATAAGATGATAATAATGTATATAAAACATATAAATACAAAAGTGAATTATACCATAAGATAATTTTGACACTACTTTGGAAATAATTCCCCAAACTAATTCTAATATCAAAATTTGGATGGATAATAATTTAAAATTATTTCAACTAAAAAACAATAAATATGATTGAGTTGTCCACACCTATGATAGTTCTTTATATTAGTCATAAAATAGGCCATAATGTTCTCAAAAATACCACACTAGAAACACAAAACTATATTTTACTTTCAGATAGATGAATCAGAATTTATAACATCCGATAATATCAAGGAATCACATTTATAGTTTTTTCTAATAACAAAACCTCATCAGAAATGTACTTATACATCACATAAAAAATGAATTCAAGCCATACATAAACTCCACATAACTAAGATATTTATGAAGGAGACATATAAAAAATCCATCATTATTCTAATCATTAGTATCCGACACAGAATGGAAATATGGTGGTCTAGTGAAACATTCAACATAGTTCATCCATTATAGATCACCCTAATGAAAAACTAAGAAATCTATCTCCTTTTAAAATATCAATTCTCCATGATAACGTTGATCAATGAACGCATCCTTGAAATTTCACCATAAAATAACCTCTTTCGGTTGGATATTTATACTGTGATTCCAACAATAGAAATTCAATAATTAGATTAATGGAGTCTTACACCTCACACTAGAGGTTCATGGTGTTCCTAGTTACTATAAGATCTCCTCTACCTTATCATTTAACAATGTCACCACCTATGATCTGTGATCACTACTAAAAACTAGTGGATTATAATTCATAAAAATTCATATGTGATCCATGATCCAAGATTATCATTCCCCTACCACTTCATTAAGAGTTTCAAAATAGATTAAATATTGGAAGATAACATTTGGATCACAATAACGACACCCTAAGAGATTTCCACATAGACATGTCAATTCCTTTCCAGAGGTCACATTCTAAAACATTACCAATACAGAAAAAATAGTCATAACACTATAAATTTCTAGAAAAGGTAAAAAAAATAAAAAACATATGAAAAACATGATTTAAATTCACCCACTATAAATCACATTTCACAACCAACTAATAATTAATTCCTTCAATTTAAAATTACCATAATGGTTATAAAAATTCCATTTAAGGTTACATTTAGAAAACATTAATATATTTAAATCCCACCAATTAAAATTAACCAAAATGAAGAAAACCATATTTCTCATAAAACTAGGCTCATCAAAAACATTGATTATTTTAAAAAAAAAAGTAATTCTCTATTTGTAAATTAACGTTGATCCATAAAATATCAAGAGGTCGACAATATTTAAAATCAATGAAATTATTTATATAAAAACAATTCAACCATAATTTCGTTTCATGTACTCAAATACATAATGATAATGTTTTAATAAAATACAAAAAATGTAAATTTAAACACCTAAAAATGATTTTCCAAAAAAAAACACATTACTATAGACTAAAAAATTATATTGAAAATTTATCAAAATACATGAAATACCAGAAAATATGCACCTAATCACCCACAATAGTATCACTAATAGAAGGATGTGTTTAATTAATCAATGCTTTGGAAATAAAAAATATATATTCTTTCAAAATTTCACATGTTTTTCTATCATGGTATTCCATACCATATGCCAACCATGTGAATTCTAATGGATGTTTTCTCGAAAAATTCTCATAGCCAATGAAAAGATTGAAGGACTATATTTGATAACTACACACCCCCTATATTTCATAAATTTCATCCTATATATAGTAATTTCCCTATATTTATCCTAAGACACCGAAAAACATAGGGTAGCAAGAAGCTGAATAAAAATAACTCCTAAATAAATAACCATAATCCCCAAATTAAAAATAAAACATCTGACTATCCTTGGAAACTCACGATATATTTTGAGGAATAGTTGGTCACAAAATCCTTCTAACCCATCATTCATACTCTAACAACCCTATATTCTACCAATACTATTCTCGTAAATAAAAATATAGATATAATATAACTTTATAGAGAACTAGCTTGGGCATCCCCCAAACCCATCACCCGATCAAACTAGCCATATTTTATGAGGCACAGTCCTGATAACCCATGGCTGAAAACTACTTCCATCTTATCATAAGTGAACACATGGGAATGATTTATCCTTTAACAAACATGTATAATTAATGGGTTCTAAATGTGAACCTGACATATGTTCTTTACGAATATGAAAACCATGATAAGTTAAATAAGAAATTACAAAACAAGAATAAAAACATGGAATTGGTAATTATATAAGGGAAAAAATTCCAAATTTTTTATTTCATGTAAAAAAATTATATAATGTTTTCAATACAAAAATATTACTTAATCAAAATTAATCGAATGGATATGGTGGTTGTTACACCACCTGATCAAAAGTTTGAAAACCAATATAGAAGACAAAACCCAATATCACCATGTGACACTAAAGTAACTACTTTGAACAAAATCATTACTGCTCCCAAATAAGTGTTGTAGCATCCAAGCATAGATTCCAAAATTATAAAACATGTTGAAACCATGAAGTATACTCCAACTTATATAAGTATATAGGGTATGATCCAATGTTAAATAGGATACCACCATGATTTCATATCATTGATTTTAAAGAAGAAACTATGAAGTATAGGAATTTAGTAAAATATTGAAAAGTAAAATTTTATTTTTATTTTACAAAAATGAAATAAGAAAATAATAACTGAAATCATTTATTAAATCACACAATTTATAAAAAATTCATCAAATATTATTAATTATGGTAATTTAATTTCAAAAACTAAACATTTATTTTTAAAAATCTCAAATTTTTATAAATTAGACCAAACCATGCATTTTTTATTTAAAATATCCCATTTAGAAAAATACAAACCATTCAATAAGATTTAAAACATTTTAAAAGATGTTTTACAATGTATTGAAGTGACCTAATCTCCAATTTTATCTTTTTAGAAAACTAACCCATACATTTCTTAAATAATTGTAACGAACAAATAAAAATAAATATAAAGTAAAAACCCATTGTTGGTATTAATTAATTATAATAAACAAAACGATACAAATAGGTTAATATCAATATAAAACCTCTATAATGATCAATTTCATAATGAAACATCCATACAAGAAATAACAAACACATTCATATGATCAAAATTAGATATAAAATAAGATGTTTATAATTAAGAAAATCCATAGGGAATAATGGTAAACATACCCAACATGAATATGTGGACCAACTTACTACAGGTTTATAGTCTAAAAAATTCTAACATGGTCACTCTCAACTAGTCTAATCATTGGCACATCTTCTAGCTGGATAGAATATTAAACAAGTGGATACTAGATGATGTGTACCAATAAACTTTTTTAACCAACAATAATCATATAATCACATAATTTCATAGGGTTACTCTTATCATGGCTAATAGCGGTGGAAACATATCAAGAAAATTGATGTAACATGACACACACAAGGGAACTAAAACACAACAATCGTATATATACCACCAAAAACACTACACCATAATGGATGACCTCCACATCTGACCAAAAATAATAATCTAAATTCATTTGACTATAACACATGAACAGATGTATAAACAATGTGTTATAATAAGGGTCAAAATGAATTTTATAATAAATCGATAATATCTATCATTTATAAGAGGTTACAAATGGACCACTACCTTTGGAAAATATTTTTTAAAACCAACTTTTAAAATATTTTGAATCTAATGTAACACTCAAAAATACCAAATCATAGTCTCAATCAATTCAATTAAATCTATAAATGTTCATATTAATCAACATGAACAATTTTAAAAAAAGTAAATCCTAATTAGAATAAAACATCACCATTTAAAATAGGTGAAAAAAATTTAAGACAAGGTGGTCTCATAAAAAATTAGAGAAAACCCAACTTTAGAAATAAATACTATCCTGAAATGGCATGAACTATTATTTATCTAAATGAAAACCACCAATGATTGTTTATCACACACATATAATCCATAAAATATCATTTGAGAACATAGTTTTATAGAATAATAAAATTCATGAATTTAGAAATAATAAAACACCAAAAAAACAGACAAAACATTTTAAAACCCCAAACTAGATATCATATATAATATTACGTTAGTTAAAAAACAATTTTAATGAGTCAATAAATCAGGGAAATTTTTAATAAAATGAAATGGGAAGGAAAGACCATGATTAAGAGAAAAATCCATGCATCCACTGATTAAAAAATGGGATATGTATCCTAAGACCACTCATAACACATATTGACCAAAATCTAAAATTTTTAACAACCATATACATTCAAAAGAAAACCATGTAAACTATAGTTAGATAGAAAGGGTAAAATTGAAGAAACATAGAGGATTAAGAAGAAGAATTCCTATCCTCATTATCCAATGATGAAACCAACAAAAAAGAACTCATACTCAAACATTAAGATTATTGGAAGAGAAATATAGACTATTGGCAGTTCCCTATGTTGAAGGGTTTGGTTTTGGGAATAATGGGGTTGAATCCTCAAATAAAAAACATCACCAGATAAAAAATACCTGAATATGATAAGGGAATACTATTTATCACATGCTTTAGAAAAATATGTTATTGTAATGAAATAGTCACTATCGAGAAATATATATGTGATAAAAATTCTATATAATTGTCTCTAAAACATCTAAAATAACCATGTGACCTTGAAAAAGATCCATAAAAAAATCATACCGAGGTGTACATAAATATCAAGGGAGAAACTAACATAAAAAATAAATGAGAAAAATTACCTTCAAGGTGTCTCATTTTCCCTACATGATCTTATTTATCTGACTTGGCCTTAATCCATGATTGATATTTCATTATTATGAAAATGATTTTGGGTCCTCATATGATAAATAACTAGTGTGATCTAATCATCTAACTATTCATGATTAATTTTGAATTTTTTAATATCTAATAATCTTTGAATCATAATTCATAACATGTATAAGACCCCATTATGTAAATATCCTACCATAATATTCATATTGTTCTTCAAAAAAAATTTCCTAATAATCATTTTCATGTTTTATATTTTTGGGATCTCAAATAATGGTATCATCATTTTTATATCCATCATAAATTTCATTGAAATATAAATTACAATATTTTATATATATATATTCATTTACATTGATTTTATTAGATTTAAATATCTTATTAATCCTATTATGATGTATTTATTGGATTTAATCATGGTTAGGTATCTTAATAAAATATTTTCACCTACTAACTCACTATATTTATAATTATTTCACTCTTTGTTGAAGAATTCATATTTACTAACAAAAACTATAAGGACTTTACATTCTATCATTCATTAATGTAACCTTAATAATATGTAATATCATATATGAGACTCTTTAAACCCTAATTTTTTGTGTAAATTTCCACCTTCACCACTTAATTCCAACAGTGATGTGAAATTCCACTTCCAATAACCAATAACTTTTGTGTACTGTTCATTATCATATTATACCTTTCAATAACACCATATTATTATGGTATCCTCACTAACATTACTTCATGATAAATAATTTTCTTCTCAACATAACTCTATACATAAATCTATGTATAATTTTTTCCATTATCTATTCAATGAAATATTATTTATCCTCTATTTTCATTTTCAGCACTCCACTAAATACTCTTCATGTATTACATCCCAAAATTCATATATTGCTGAACATAATGTAATGTATTATACTATTTCATCCAAAAAGAGTATGAAATACCACTCACATTATTTTATATCATGTTTCATCGGAAAATAAATGTAACATTATGAGATTTTAATATATCATTACCATTAAATAAGTGAGTGTGTTAAACAACTTTCCCCACACACAACACAAAGCATAAACGAACCATCTAAATATTTAGATATGAAAATAAATATTATGAATACAATTTGAAAAATATCAATTTCACTAGAAGGAATAAATAAAAGTATAATATTTCTAATATATATATATGAATATAATTGTTATTTTAGTACGTAATAAATTCATCTGATATAGTTAAATTAAAGAATATGATAAATTAATGCATAAAAATATATTTTTTGTAAACAAAGACACTTTATGTGATTTGAATTTATATTTCAATAAAGTCATTTTTACTGATAATAATAAGTATTTTATATGAATAATTATTCAATATTATTTTAATTAGTATATGATAGAAAATATTAACAAGGATTATAAATATTCAAAACACTATTAACATATTAAAATAGTTTATCATTATGATTTTTAATTATATTTAAAACTAAAAATAATAATTTTTATAATTTCAAAAATAAAATATGAATTTATTTTATTACTCATAATATTAAAATATTTTTAATATTATTTTTCAATATTTTTCAAAAAATAATTATTTTTATGTAAATAGGGAAAAATATCATTTTTACAATTAACATGACTTTTAAAAAAAATATTGTTATATATGTATGAAATTTAAATTCATAATACCCCTTTTATAAGACCTTATATGTAATTTATAAGTGAATTTATAAATTTAAGAATGATATTTGTAATTTATAAACACTTATTTTACATTTGAAAACATAAAATATATTTTTTAAAAAAATATTTCTAATACATTATAAATCTAGTATATAGAATTAATTCATATCACTAATATAACATTTTTATGATAAAATTAATTAGAATTTATAATCATTAGGTCTAAATTATTAAATAATTAAAATTTTATTTCCAACTATAATTGAAACATTACTTTGGGATGAACTATTTACCTCAGTAAAAATCACAATTATTAAAAGAGTTTAACCAAGAGGAAAAAATCAAAATATGTATCAGAATGGGTGGATCTGGAATTTTTCAACATTATATTTTTTCCAAAATATTATATCCTTATTTCTAGATATTCTCATTTGTAGTGACTACCCATTTCTAATTTTATTTTTTTTTTATAAAAAAGGCATTCATTTTCACTCTTAAATGCGGAACTTCTTTACTCACTTCTCATCAAACCAATCCAAAATTAGTTCAAAAACAAAATACACCCAAATTCTCCTAAAAATTACTATCCTAATTCAATATGTTTTTATATTCCCAAAATACCATCCTTCAAAGTCTTATACTGCATTGAGAAGAAGACAATCTGAGTATTGTGGTATAAATTTATAACCCATAATTTCTAATTTATATTTTTATGTGCACTAATTATACATCAAATTTTTAATTTCCATATTAATGATGTAAAATAAGTAACACTGTTATATTTTTAATTAATTATATTCATGGTAAAATAATTCACCGCATTCCAATTTTTTATTTAAATAATTAATCCATCATTTGTGATTTGTGAGGACTACGATTTCCACGATACAACATGTATTATTCTCCTTCAGTACCTTCATGGATAGTATAAATATTAAATTTACTAAATATTTATTATATTTATGAAATATTTTATATTCTTGAATGATAAAAAATATTACACCTTTTCTATATTCTAGGGAAAATTAAATAACTATCCATGGATAGGTATAGACTTATGCTTTAATGGAACGATTGGTTTTTGTTTTTCATTAAATAGCCTCTTAACATGGTATGTTATGTGAATGAGACAAATGGAAAATATGTTTTTTTAATTATTAGTTTCCTTTAAATATAAATAAACTATCCTATTATCAACAGAGCAATAAAAACCCCTGGTAAATTCAATTTTCCAAAATAGCGTTCTAAGAGGAAAAATTCATTTATCGCCCAAGAAAATAACTTATTTCATGTTATCTACAACATTTAATTATTTAAAACTTTTATATATAACTAAAATAAACACTATATATTATCATTATTTATCACGTATAATTATTTTACAAAAAAAACACTTCATAATCATCCAATAAATATGGTATATTCATGTTTGGGTTCATTTAACAACCTACTTGAATTGTGATATAAATTTATATAATTAATGAATTTGAAATTTTAATTTTAATTAATATTTTATTGAATAATTTATATATATTCTTATATTTTGGTATATTAATTTTAAAATTTCTCTCATTATTTAAGAGAACACCCATTATTCGCTAATGATGATCATGATATTCATCATTAATAATTTTAGAAAAAATCCAATAAAATTATATTAAAATATTATAAATAATTAAAGACTATAAATTACGTTAAAATTTATTATCTAGGAATGATTTTTTTTGGTATATGATTGTATAAAAACATTATTATGATGAAACTAGTTCAAAACAAACAAGTTTACCCACAACAAATATTAAAAAAGGATAATAAAAAATGAATATACATGATTAGAATAATAATAAATTATGATTATAATTGTTTTTGATATTAATAATTGTATAATTGTGGTTTATATGATAGTTTATTTTGTTATACAAGAGTATATATCACTTTTTGACTAAGAAAGAATTAACATAATACATTTCTTTTTCTCAATCATATTTTTGTGAGAAATTTTACATGATATGAATTATCATTCCATTGTATGATGTTCTATTGATTTAAAATCACTTGAATTTTAAATATTTTATTTCCAGTAATAAACGGGAAATATTAATTCCAATCACGTTATTTTTTCATAAGTATTTTGACTCATGTGTTACCCCTATCATATGTGTTATTGGTAATTATATTTTTAATCATTGAGTTATGATCATTCTGTTGATCATAATTCACAAAATATATGTACATTTTCTCATTTTATTTCATTATTTGGTACTCTATCATTGTTTAAATTTTTACCATAAAACAACATTTTCAAATGATTCATTCTCCATGGAGTCTGTTTCCCCTAAATGATAATATAAAATAAAATTTCTTTTCATTGAGTTATAATGTTTCAACTGGAATATTTTTCTTACATTATTGTTTTCTCCAACCATAATATTTTATTATATTTTATATTATAATTCTATTTAGGATAAATAATTTTTAATATAGATATTATTTTATTAATATTTTTTCAATTTGGGATTTCAATAATGGAAATAAAAATTTAATAATAGGGTTCATTTTATATTCATGTGTTTATTATTTTGGCAATACAATTCTTATAGAAAATATTTTTTCAATTTCAAGGTTCGAATATTATAAATACTTTTTGAATGTAAATTTCTTTCCTCATTATTCACTTCAGCTTTGAGAGTCTACGTTTGAATGTTAAATGTATGTTCATTTATTATATCAATGATCAAAATAATTTTTAAAATCTCTTTTAAGTTTTAATCAAAATTTTAATTTTTATAATCCAAAATATTAACACTAAATGGATTTATGTTAAATTATTAATTATATAATAAATATATATTAATATAATATTTGGGAATGAACTCATGGTACCAAATAATTTTATTTTTGATCCCTTCCTATCTAATTTCGTTCGAAGAATTGTTTTTCAATGATCATTTTAATCTATGTAAAAATCCTTTAGGGGTTCTTTTTTTATATAGGGGATGTGTTATTTTGAAACCATCCAACTTAATTATATTGATGGATTGATAAATTTTCATTTCTTGTAGAATAATGACCAATAATTTCCTTTTTCATTCCCATCCATCAACCATGAATAAGGAAAAAAAATCTTCTAATGGATTTATTTTGAAAATACCCACTTTTCTATTTCATTCAGTGATGTATTGTCACATTTATTCCACTCATAGACAGATTGGGTAATATTTGGACATTAATATATACCCCTTTATATATAATATTTTAGTTTTTGGGATGCATACATTGAAATCTATTAATTATATTGATTGGATACCTATTGAAAATCTATATATTTTTTTTATATATGGAAGTATACTGATTTCTCATTGAGTTTTACTATTATTTATTATCCATCAGTCTTCTTTCTCTGGATGTGACATGATCATGTTTTCCCTTTTATTTAAATCAGGAAATGTTTTGAATTTATATATATTATTATTCTAATATGTATGATTAATGTCCATGTTTATATTGATTTGCTTACTCATTAACTCATATGAAAATTTCATTAGACTTTAACAAGTGAGGTGTGGGACACGACATTATATTGAATATTTTCTGATAATTTGGTCTCATGAGATAAAATTGATTTTTTATTTTGGTGTATGCATACCCAGATAAAGATATTGACATGATGGTAATATCATGATGTCATCAAATATAGATTGTAATTAGAAATATTAGAATTTCAAATTTCATTATTGAGGAACTAGTTATGTTTCCCTTGTGATCTTTTTTTTTCAATTATTATCTAGGGATATATTTGGATTTTATTTTCATTCTATGATGGAATTATTTTTTATTATCTAATACAAAAATAATACTTTTTTTAATATTACACTAACTTATTATATTTGATTTACATCACCGATTGTTACCCTTAAGAATCATTTGACTTCATGGGTTCTTATGTTCTATTTTCCCCATGTTATGAAAAAAATTCATAAACATGATATGTCTAAAATGATATATTTTTTGAATATTTTTTTTTAAATTATAATGATTTTTATATAAATAAGATTCTTATATTGTGGAAAAAAATTCCATTCATTGAAAAATACATGGTATTTATTATATTATGATTGTTCTTCAATATCTAATACACTAAACCTTAATGGTATGTGGAATGTGTGTATTGAAATATATTCTTTATTTCATGAAATTATATTATAGTTATGTCTAAAAATATATAATGGTATTGAATCAATTATGTAAATTATTTTTTTTACGAATCAGGTTTTGGAATGCAGGTCTGAGGTACTACAGTTTGTATCAGAGTTGGTTGTAAATAATATTTTGATATTATGATGTTATTATTTAATGATTATTTGGGAAGTAATAAATGGAATCAATATTTGATAATTTATAGACGATCCTAAATTAGAAAGTATCAATATCCCATTAGGTTAGTTTTGGAAATGATAATTATTTTTTGGTTTACTATAGTAAAACATATATAAAAAATATAAGTATAATTCTATGAAATAATTTTTGGTATATGATAAAATTTGTTTATTTGGTAATATATAGATTCTGTGTTTCATCTTGAAATTACATCAATTTTTGGATACTATATTTGTATGTAGGAAATATGATAGATTTAACTAGGGGAAATAACCCCTATAATGGTATATTTGGAAATATCCTAATCATCACCTGGTGCATGAAAAAGAGGCATATCTATACATCTTGTTTGAAACTTCCTGGTGATATTATAGGGTATTCCCAATTTTCTAAAATGAAAACTTCTAGATAATTTTATTATGATTTAAAAAAATTATGTTAGATAACAAAATTTGAAAATGACCCTGAATGACTATGGATTTAACAATTACATTTTTATGTTGAACCGAATGTATCAAATATAAAAACTAAAGGTTTCTATTGTGGAAGCAATCTTCAGATTGGTGTTTTCATATTCATATTTTTTATTTTTCATGACTATTTTGGTATTATAGTTTGTATAAAATAAGATCAAAATAATGATATTCAGAAAGGTATGTGTCTGGAATCATTAATATCAAAAAATTTAATAAATGAGTATAAATATGTGGATTATAACTTTAGTGTATTCATGTTATGATTGAAAAATGTGAGTGTTTTCATCTTACCAATGGTAGTGAGGTTGATATCTGAATATTAATTAAATCTTGATACTCATTGCTATTAACATTTGTGACTGTAATTTATCAATGTAATTCTAGTATATTTTGAAATATATAATGATTGTGTGAAAAATATAGAGATTTTATTTATTTTAGTTCTTCTTTAAAGGTATTAAAACAAATATAAATTGTTTTAATGACCTTATAATGTTATTTTATAAAATAGCCACCTCATTGTGAATCATTATTAAAGAACACATGATTGAGGTCGGGATAAATCATATGTTCAATATATAGTTGATGTAGAGATAATAAAGAATTAAATATTTTTGAAAAGTATGTAATATAATATCAGAAACCCTGGGATTGATAATTGATTCATCGTATCTTTAATGAAGTGCAAAAAATTATGTTGGATGAGGAAATTTTTTGAGGGTGTTTGATTTTATAATATTTGACATTAAAATCTAGGGTATTTTGTAGAAGTATATATATTTTCGTTTATATTTAATGTAATAGCAATTAAATTGGGGTTATGAAGACTATTATTTATGGAATTTAGGATTAAAACACATATATAATTTTGTATATGATTGTGTGAATGATTAATATTGTCAGATGAAATAAAATTCACTTAGTCCACCAAAATTAAGTAAAGTGAATTTCATATTATAATTTATATCAAATATGAGAAATATAATAAAAATATTCTTTATTCTATTATTCAGTGAGTATTTATTAATTTTAAGATGATCTAATTTATTTTGGTTGGGATAAATATAACATCATGATATATTAGTATATGTTAAATTTAAATTTATTTGATAGACATGAATCATTGAACATTAATGTATAAACTATATATTTTGATAAAAATTTAGTTTTTATGTATGGGAATTGATACATAGAAAATAGATCAATGTGAATATATAATATTATATTATTTATAAAATATTTTTGTAATGTAATATCATGTTTTTTATTACCATTGAAATTGTATTTATATTAAAAAACTAATATGATCATTTTATACCTAGAAATTTATTTTTAAAAATATTAACTTTTTATATGTTATACATTTATATTTTGAGTCACATGTTTTTAATGATTATATAATATATTTTATATGAATAATTTTATATTGTGAATGCTTTTATATAATGATTGGATATATTAACGAGGAGAGTAAATATATTAAAAATAATCAATTAGCATATAAAAATAGCTTTTTATTATATTTGGTGATTTTCTTTAAAAGTTAAATTTATTAAATTTATAATTTAAATTCTAAAATTTAAATTATTTTTTATTCATAATAGTATTATATTATTGGTATTAAATTTTTAATTTATTCAAAAAGATTTAATTTTAGGTGAATAGGGAAAATACTGTTTTTATATATAACATGACGTATATGACATTTTTACTATACAAGTATGAATTTTAAATTCCTTATAACATACTATAAGAAAACATATTAATTTTATAAGTCAATATATAAAAAATATAATGTATATTTTAATTTAAAAACCATATTCTTCATTTTAGAACATAATTTTAATTTTTCAAAAAAGAGTATTTAATTATTTTTTCATTAATTATATTAAAATTAAATTTTATAACAATTAAATAATTTAAATAATAAGATAAATTAAAATCTGGAATAAATTTTTCAAAAATATTTAATATGTGAAAATTTATTCTTACGCATAAAGGATAACTTTTTTTCGTAAAAACTACTTACCTCTTTAGAAATCAAAATAGACAAAAGGGGTTTAACCTAGATAAAATGTCTAAACAAATGATTAAAAAATGTGTTAAAATGGAATGTTGGATACTTTAATTAAATTAACTATTACCCTCTCTATTATTTCAAATATTTCTAACTGGTTTCTTTGATAGCAACTCACCCTTAATAAAAACATTTCTGTATTTACAAAATTGACATCCCATTTCACTTACAATTAGGTCACTCCCCTCCTAATATCCCTTCCCAAAAAAATATATTGTTTCTTACAAAAAAATTCTCCAACCAGTATTAAACCATCATAGACACCATAAAAAGATTATGGTGTTATAAAATGACCATACCTCAAATGTTTAACCCATTAGGAAAGTAGGTAATCCATGTACGGACATAAAATCCATTGACCAATCATTTCTCATTTATATAAATTTACCTTCACATATCAATAGAAAATTAAATTAAAAAATATTAAAATGATAAAATAAGTATCATTTGTTTACTATAATATTATTATAATGTTTTTACAATCAGTAACAATATTTTTCTCTTGCACTATCAAAAATGACAAAATCATTCATGTGTTACGTGGACCTCTGCCTCCATAATACAATACATTTCATTATCCTTCACATCCCTAAACGGATTATAATAATATGGAATTTAATATATATTTATGATATATATTTCATATATTTTATCCTTTAATGATAAACTATATTACTCTATTTCCCTTAGTCTATGGAAAACGATATCTTCATCCATGAGTACGTATTGACTACCAACTCAATGGAATGATTAATTGAAATTTTATATCCATAAATACATTATATAGATTGTAATGAGAATAGAATTAATGTGTAAATATTATTTTAAAAAATTTATTATGGTCATGTAATTTCATTTTGAAAAACCTGTTACCAATATGATTAATAAACAATAATGAAAAATTCAACCGTCCAATTTAGATTTTAAATAGAAAAAATATTATTTCCTCATAATGAAAAATAAATTCTTATACATTATATTCTTCATATAATTAATTAAATTTACAATTATCACACTAATAAAAACTAAATAATATCATTATACTTTGGTAATAATGATATTACGAATAAATCACTTCATAATCAATGATTTAATATAGTTTGTTCTTATTTTGGTCGGTTTAACCCCCTTCATGAACAATGATACACATTTATATCTTGAATGATTATTTTATGTAAATTTCATTTAATATAAGTTTTAAATATGTAGTTAATTATTTTATTTTTTGTCACTAATGGTAATATTAAAATGAAACTCCTTATTTTTTAAAACCTATTGTTTTCTAAGAATCATTGAAACAAGATAATCACCAAATTTATCATTAAGAATATAAACAAAAAATATCATAGAATATAATAATAAAACTATAATTAATTGTCAAAAATTATTTATTTTACATTTTATTATCTAGTAATGATGAAATTTGTGATAAAAATGAATATAAACACATATATTATGAAACTATTTCAAAACAATCAGGATTACTCACACCAGATATTAAAAATAGATAAAATAACTAATATACATTTAGAGAGATATTATAAATGATTTAATAAATAATATATATATATATATATATGAAAAATTATATTAAATAATAAAATAATAAAATTAGTTTTCTTATATATACTTTTATAGTTGTTTTCAACTAAGTGGGAATTACGGTAAGGATTTCATGGTCTCAAATTTGATACAGTTATGCATGTTATATGTTATGAACTATGTTTCCTTCATATTAACATCTATTGATTTAATATCCCAATAATTTTACATATGTTATTTTTTTTAATTCATCTAATATTCTAATATAATTCATTTTATTTTATGATTGTTTATTTTAATCTAATGTTACCCTATTCATGTGGTTTTTTTGAAACTCACATTTCATTCATTAAATTTTTATTATCCTCTTGAACTAATTTCATATATATTTTGTAAATTCTACAAGTTGTTTTATTATTTTCATATTTTCTCATTTTTTTAATTTTTATCACATAAACAGCAACTAAAAATGATTTATTCTTTATAGAGTATGTTTTTGATAAGGGACCTTGATAACATAAATATCCTTTATTTGAGTTATAATTTATCATAATAAACATTTTTATTATATGATTAGGTTCCCAATCCATAATACGTTATTATACAGTATTTTATAATCCTAATAAGAAAATTTATTTTTTAGTACAAGGATGATTGTATCACCTTACTTCAATGTGTGTCTTCAGAAAATGAAATTTCAAATTATTAAAAAGGTTCTCTTAATAGTGAAAAGTTTTATCATTGGGCTCAACATTTCTGGTAGAAAAATTTATTTCATTTTCAAGGCTCCATTATTTGGGATTATTATAAAATTTTTTAATCAATTTTATTCAATTAAAAATTTAAAAATATACCTTAGAAAATGAAATGTAATTTTTTTATTAATATTAAAATTAAAAATGTTTTCCCAAATGTGTTTTAAATTTTGAAATAATATTACTATTTATACTAAAAAGAATATTCACTAATGAAATTCCTATTGTATAATTTTCCCTCTAATAAAAATATATATATTTTTAATATAAGGGATTTTACTCATTCTATAAAAAAATTATTTTTATCCAATTCTTCTGGGATACAGTTTGATGAATATTTTTAAGATGTAATTTAAATTATTTCCAAAATCTTTATGAGTTTTATTTTTTATAGAAGGATATATTCATTTGAAAACATCCTCCATTGATCTCTATATAGATTTTCAAATTTTTATTTTTTTTAAAAATTATCCATCACTGCCTTTTCCCTTCCTATCCATTGATTATGAATATGAATAAATTTTCATCCAATACATTATCTTTATGAACTCACTTAACAAATTTCATTGAATGAGCATTGTTCACCAAGATTCCCTATATCTATTGATTGTGGAAATTTATCGTTAAGAATATACCACTTCATCTATATATTGTTAGATTGGGAAAGATTAAATTTTAAATAAATAAATTGATTTTATTAAAGAATATTTGAAAATAAATTTATATTTTATTATGATATGGATTTAGTTAAGTACATAGCATAGATGGATAGACATTATTTAATAATCCACCTTCATTATTTTGATGTCTTCTTATTATGGTATCCCATTTATTAACATGGGGTAGTGTATTAATGTTATATATGTTTTCATTCCCACATAAGTGATTATTGGAAATATTTTTAATGTACATTTTCTCATAATATTATATGATGAATAAATTAAAATTAAACAAGAAATCAGTGGTGTAAGTCATCATATAACCCCGTTATTCAATATAAGGTCTCATTAGATTATAATTTTTGGTTTTTTTGATATATGCCATCCCAAAACAAGATATTTCATCGATGGTAAGATAATTATTATTAAGAACTAGATTTATTAGTTTATGGTATGGAATTATTCATCCAACATTATTCATTTCATAACTAAGTAATAAATTATTATTATTCATTTGATATTTTAATTTATATTTCTATCCATAGATTTATTATGGATTCGACTTCATTCTATTAAGGAATTTTTTATTTTAATCTTTTTTCCACTCTATTTTTTCTCAATTTATTCTCACTTATGATTTTTGATTTACAATACTTATATTTACCCTTAGTGAGGGATTAAGCTCACCCCTACATATATTTATCATTCCCCTTGGTTATAAATATTTGTATTAATTACTGAGATATTCTTATGAACTATTATGAATTATGTAGTTTCTTTTACAGTGGGAAACACCCAATAGTCTAGAAATACATGGGCATTATTAATTTATGTTTTTTGAAAAATATATAAAAAAGAAAACATAAATTTTTTTCAGAATTTATGTAATAATATATTTTTCTTATGTTATTTAATATGGGGATAATAATGAATTATAATCTATAGATGCTTTTTAAAATAGAATATAATGAATGTGTTTTAGGCAGTGGTATGAGGAGTAAGGGTCTAGGGTGATACAATATAAATTAGTGTGTCCAAAATTTATCAAATATAATTTTTTCATCTTCTTTATCATGTATATATCTCTCATTATCTTTCTAATCATACCAGCAACACTTTTATTATTCTAATAATTCCTAAAAAATGGAATTTCAGTCAGAAAAAGAATTATTTGTAATATCTTCATGACATAATGTTGTATATACTTGATCATTCAATTCCATAAGTTATTCTATACTTCAGCCATACATATCCACGTTTTATCTTTTCAATTTACCAGATAAAAATTATTACTTTTTCTCCAAATCATTATTAAGGAATCTCCATCAATTCCATGTATTATGAATACATTTCTGGTGAATGTGTCTTTTTTTAACAATTCATAATGTGGATTTATGACCAATTTATTTTAACAATGTCCATCCACATTGATTTAAACCATGTCTTTAAATTTACCTCTGACTATATTAAACATTATAATTCCTTTCATATTCAAGGCTCTTACATTATAAAAAATATCTCTTTGATTAACATGAAAAATTAAATTCATTAAAATATTTATATTTGTCAACACGTGGTATTATATTTAAAACACCAAAATCCTTGTTTTTTTTGTACTTTGAAAAATTTAGAGTAATATAAAATAATGTAATCATATTATTCTTCCATGTTTTTATTGATAATATGACCAGTTTTGTTGAGCCAAATAATGGTATGCATTTATTCTCAGAATCAAAACCAAAATCGTCATATTCATATTTTACCAATGGTGATAAAAATTTACAGTGGAATCTGGTTATTTTTTCCTACATAGATCCTCCTTTAAGATATATATGGTTAATATTCAGCCCTTATTTTTCTAAAATCAATTAATTTGTGAAAAAATTGAATAATGAATGAAATGTACATGAAAATCATTTCATATTTGAAATATATGATATAAAAAAATTCTCATCATTTGTACTTAAATATCACCATATTTAAGATGGTTCTCTACCTATTTTAAATGTGCCATAGGGTGACCTAACTAACTATAAATTTATAATTTTCGAAATGGGAATATATTTTCACCATTATTTTTTTCATTTTTCACTAAATTAGTACATTTTATTTCATATTCTCTTGATCTTATATATATTTATATATTCAATATTTTGATTTAATTTATCCTTCAATTCTTCTATACCAGTTTTAAAAATTCCAACATCAAATTAATTTCAACTTTTACGTAGGTATTCATGACTTTGGTCTTTCAAAACATTATCAGTAATGCATTTCCCACTTTCAATAATTCCCTTTATCTATTCATCTAAAAAAAATTAAAATCACCAAATTCTTCTCATATCTACATATTTTTACCTTATATACATTTTTTATCCCAAATTGAACCACTTAATATTTTAAAAAATTAATATCATTTTCTTACATCTTGATATAATAATTAAATTTATTGATCAATGTATATTGTCCATCAATTTTAAGCATAAAAGATACAAATTATTTGGATTTTTTTACTATTCCTTTGACCATTTAAAAAAGTATCTTACTAACTGGTTTTTTATTAATTCAATTAAACATACTATGATGATTCGTTCATAATTCCACTAATTCTTATTTTGTTCATTCATCATAAATCAATCTCCCCAAGAGAACCTTAAAATCAAATCATGAGACTCATAACACCTTATGATTGACATTCTATCTAAATGTCTAATTAACAATTCTCAACCATTTAGATAATATTTTATTCAAATTTTATTTGAATTTACTTTTATCATCATCAATAAAATATTCATCATATTTTCCTTATTTACTCACTAAAATCACATTCTATATTTTATTCCAATTTATTATGTTTTGTTTTTGTTTAAATTTAATTTTCTAATATTGAGTTTCCTAAAACCCAAAATATTTACTTTATTTAATCCTTATACAAACTTCGATGATATATTTTAACAGTATATATTGTTATCATCTTAAATGTAACTTTCCCTCAAATATTCATTTCCCTCATTGAATTTTATATCCAATAGTGAAATAAAATCATCACTAACATATTCTTCTCAATATCCAAATTCCATAACATCAACAATCACTATATAATTTAATTAAAAATCATTTAATTAATGGATTTATATAAATTCAATATTAATATGCATTTCATTATTCACCATATTTCAGCACAGATCACCAAGTGATAACTCCATATGTATTCCTTGTTTTGGTTATAGAAAATTTTTATTATATAATAGTGGTCATCTCATTGATTTTTTGTTCAGTAAATCAACATCATTCATATCATAACAGATTCCATGTTTACATTCTAAATCTACACTGATTTATCTAATGGGACCCTCAACATTATCTTTTCAACTTATCTTCAAATCATCAAACATGGAGAGAATGAGTTATAAAATTATCTCCAGCAGTTTTCTCACATTCGAATGTATTTTTCAATTTATCCCTTATCACATTGGAGGATTTAGAAATATTATTTTTATGTAGATTGGATTTAATAATGACTTCAATAAGGTATTTTATTCCTTTGAGTAAATATTGTGGAATATTATATCCACTAATTTCATTGATAGCTCTATTTCATTACTGAGTATCCTTTTATGAATAATTTTTTTGAATAAGTTGTATCCATAAAACTAAAAAGGTGATTAAATTTGATTCTTCTAAAACTGGTAATTTTTTCTCTTAAACAATAGGACACTATTCAGATTGAAAAAATTCCTTATTTCAAAAGTATATCATATATATTCATAATTAAGAATCATAGAGCTCTAAATCCACTTCTTATAAATTTAGTACACAAACACACCCTAAGAGGGGATAGATTTGGGAGTGAAATGCTATTTATAGTTTAAAATAACTTATAATTATATAGAAAATAATAATGAAAACTAGTCAAAATAAATCTCACATACAAAAATTCCATGTTTAAGGAAGAAATTAACTGGAAGAGTGAATTTACTTCGTTTTCCACTAAGGTCTGCATCAAAGTTTCAGGCACTGACGATCTATCAATATACAAAATGATTCAATGCCCACTTTTATCCTGAAAATAATTTAGTATTGGATATATTTTAATCCTATGGTCTCCACCATAGATTATATTTTTATATGAAACTTTTATTAATGGAAGATAATATATTTGGATAAAATTTCACTAATAATTATATCACCAAGGAAAATATTTACCACATAGTGTGGGTATAAGGATCCAAAAATTTACCAATAGAACTTATCCCTTCTTATATTAAGGTCATAAAAACATATAATCACTTATGAACTATAATAAGTACATTATAGTCAAATAATTAATGATATTACAAGTATGTCGAGATGTTAAAGAACCAATACTTTTGAAATAGTAACATGACCAGAGAAATTGTAATATCACCCTTATGAATAGTAAACATGAAAAATAAATAGTAATATCAATAATGAAAATATAAATAAAATTTAGGCATCTTATAAATAATTGTATTCTATAGTTATATCATAGTCTAAGTAAATAAAGTTTTTGAAATTATTAATTATTTTTTGGTATTTTTATAAGTCATAAATATTTAATTACAATTTTATGATTAATTAAATAATTTATAAGAATTATTTTTCATAAAATGTATTCATAAATTAATATTTTTATATCTTATGATCTTAAGATAATTTTATGAAACCTTATTGAATTTTAAAATGTTTTAGAAAATTAGTTCTAATTTTAAAATTTGTATATTCCAATAAAATGTTCATTTTAATTAAAAATAAAATTACACATATTTATAAAAATAGTTTCATAATATGGAGTTCATTTTTTAATTTTAAATGTTGAAAAAAATTAGGGATAATTTTTGGGATTTTTCTGAATTACTTTAATTGTTTGAATAGTGGAATACTATAATATGAACTATATATATTATATGCCAAATACACTATCAATTGACTCATTTCTGATGTAATAACTATTTTCAAGAAAAATATGATCAAATTATTATTTTTATTAATATGAATAAACCTGATTTCTTGCCTTTGGGAAAATAATAAACCAATGAATTAAATAATGATAAAACACCCCTCTCTACCACTATAAATACCACCCCTCATACCATCCTCTCCTCACTGCTATAATGATTTAAGAAATTCTGAAATTCATTCCAATACTCTTCTATAGCCCATCCCACACCTCTATGAGCTTTTCTACTCAGCAAAAACCAACCCAAGGTTCTGGGAGGAGGATCTCATGAGGATATTTCAAGATGTAATTCCTCTTTCTTCTTTTTTTACCTTCCATTAAATTTCATTTATTTCCTTATTCTCCCCCACCTCCATTAGTAAAAACGACATTATAACTCTAATAACATATATATACTGTAATTATATTAGGTTAATGTAATATCCATCATTAAAATCCTCCCTCTATTTTATTAATAAAATTAAATAATTTCCCATGATGTGTCAATTGACCCAAATCATGGGTGATGCACTTTCATTTTCCATAAACAACATCAAGGATACTAATAATACCATTAAATGGTTTAAAAAATATTTTAATTTGTATAATAAAACTCCCTTTATATTCTGGAACTAACATTTATATATAACACTAAATGATAAAACAAAACGTGTTTGTTATTATCGAAAAGCCAACAAAATTAACCTAAAATGACCATCATTAACTTTTATCTAATCATTCATCCTCATTCTAGATAAAAAAAATTTAAGGCCATTTAATGTTCTTGTAATATCATTACTAACATATAATATCGATTTAATATATTTATCTACATTTTACATGTTCTTCCACTCATGTATACAATCAAATCAATCATGAAAACAATGAAAATAGATGCTCATGAATGATGAAATTAAACTCCATAACTCATCCAAAATCCCATAAATGAACATAATCAAACCATATTGAATATAATTCATGTATTAATGGTTATTTATTTCATAATTAATCAATCAATGGGATTATACATGATATTCATGTGAAAGAATAATTCGGACTCAATGTGAGGGGAATTCTCAAACCCTACTCTCTTTCTTTGGGTTTTCTATATTTCACGCCATTTTTACTATGAATATTCCTTAAATATCATTAGTTAATCAATATATTACAATTATGGGATATAAATTTCATATAATTGAGTTTATTGAAAACAAAATGTATTCTAAAATGAATCTTCTTTCAAAAAACACATGTTTTACTACTCAAAATTTATTCTTCTACATTAATGGTTAATGGTTCAAGTAAATTATTCTCTATTTTATTTGGTTACCCAATGATTATAAATGTATGAAAATTAAATAAAACTAATTAATTTCCATGGGTTCTTTTATATTAAATATTGATTTTCGTTCATTGTGTCGTGCATTAAAATGTAAATGTTATGATGTATCAGGTGCACCCATAATTATAAAGCACAATGTAAATGTTATGATGTGATGGTTTAACCCAGAAATATAGAGTGATCCAATGAATTTGTTAATGTGAGGTATCTCAAGAGAAATGATAAATATGTATGAATATGATGCTTCCTCTGTTCACAACTATGTGTGGTCATTGACCACTAAGATATGATGTTTCATTTTCATGCATTACCACATTCCATGAATTTTTTAATACTTCCTCTAATGATAATGATCTTTTTCTTACGTAATTATGATAATGATTATGATAATCCCATGATATATTGTTTCATTTTCTTATCTATCCTATTATCAGGATTTTAGATCCCCCTTTTTTATGTATATCCTTAAGTGATTATATGTACTTAAGAGATTTCAAGGGCCAATAATATATTAGTGAATAAGGAATGAAATAAATGTTTATGCTATATTTTATCAATGTTATATATAATCCAAATTTTCCCAAGACAATAAACCTTTATATCCTCTTTGGGTTGTTATTTTATGTTTTTCTTCTTCAATATGATGTAACAAGATATGTAAAAAAAATTATGGTTTTTATAGTTGGTATCACAGGACATTTTAGTTAATTTTAGTTTTAAGATAATAAAATTTGAGGGAAAACACATATTTTGAGACTAGGTATAAGTGATCATCCTAGATACATTGTTTTTGAAAAATTATAAACATATGGATCCCATAAGATATTACTTCAGAGTTAATTTCACAAAGGGATAAATTATTGATGCCATGTTGACATATGTTTTGTTATATCCTTTTATACATTAGAAAATGGTGTAAAATATGTTAAATCAGTCCAAAAACCATTGAGTGGTACAATGTAGCAATTGTTCAAATAACTACCCGAATGATGTGGGTGGTTGTGTTTGAAATTTCATGGTGATTCTTACCCAACTATCTCATGTTATGAATAATAACCTGAATAATTTTGAATGTTTTCCTTACCCTAAGTGGGGTGTAATCTTTATTGAATGTTTTATGTTCCAAAAACAACCAATGTATAGTAGATCTTCTGATCCAATTTTTGTGGATAGTCAGTCAAATCGATGGGGAAAATGTTTTCTTTTTTTCACTATTCTGATATGGAGAAGTTGAATCTCGTAGTATATCATCTAGATTGAGTGACTAAATGGTGGCCATTGATTAAAAACATGATGTCAATGGATGAAATTGAAGATATAGAGTGGTAAGACTTTAAGACAATAATTCTTAGCATGTGTTTCACCTAAACTATTCTAAAACATATGTGGTCATATTTCATCTAACTAGAGAAACAAAATGGATAATCCGTTATAACTTATAAAAAAATAACATGGATTGAAAGGTATTTTTTGGATATTTTCATCATAATTGATAGAAATGTTTATATATTCTTTAGTTATTTAAAACCACACCTTTCATAGGCTCTCAAAAATTAGGACTTTGTGAGATATGAAGTAGTTATACGATGTACTCTCATATTAGAGTTTTTGTTTGGAGAATGGTCCCATGGAAAAGGTGTAAATAAAAGAAAATATGGAGTTTCAAGATAGAGGACATAATGAGAATAGTGTAAAGAAACATCAACCAAACACATGTAAAAAATGTAACAAGAATCGTCATAAGATCTACCTAAAAGGGACATGAAAATGATTCATGTGTGGGATATAAGGTCACCATGCTCATGAATGTGGAAAATACATTACAATGTAGGAAAAGGTGGTGGAGGAATGGAGAGAATCACCCATGCTCCAATGCTACAACTGATGGGATCAAGGGAACTATGTAAACTAGTGCACTAAACCCCGAGTTCTTGAGGGTAATCAGTGTAACTAGACACCAATGCCAAAGGAGAAAAGGGAAGGATTATACTATCATTACTGCTAAATTGGAGCTATTAAAAGAACTCATACATGGTACACTTCTTTATTTACTCAAGAATGGGAAAAAGTATTGTTTAATTTGGGTTCATATGGATTCTTTTATATATTTCAAGTTTTCCTAAATTATATAATCTATACACACAAAAAATTAATTAGAGTTATCTATAAAAACAACTAGTGGTGAAGTCATTGCAACACAAGTGTTGAAATTATTTCTAATTGGTGTACGTTGTAAGATTCTTCCAATGAATATCATAATACATACCTTGGTGGAATTCATTGGTGTAATGGGGATGAACTAGATCTCATTATACAAAGAACATATTAGCTTTTATGAAAAGGAAATATATTTTCATATTCAAAAACTACCCATGATCCTCTTTAAATGCAATGAAGATCATAAAAACCCTATCAAAAATCATTCAACTGTGTGGGTTTTGATTCCCTGTAAAGAAGCATAACATGATCTAATGGTTGAGTTAAAGGAAGTTATCAACCAATGGGAAATTCCCATAATTAAAGAATATAGTGATGTATTTCTTGAACAGTTACCTAGAAATCCATATATTTTTAGGTAATGTTCTCAATAGAACATATAGATAGAGTTACTCCTAACTCAATTTTTACCTGTATTATGGATCCTATCAAATTGGCGGATTTATAGAAGCACCTGCAATAGAATTTGGAAAAATGTTTCATACACCCAAGTGCATCACCTTGGGGTGCACTGGTTCTATTTTTCATAAATAATGTTAAATCAATGTGGTTATATATCAATTATCAGGAACCCCACAAGATCACCAAAATGAATATGTATCATCTTCCAAGAATTGATGACATGTTCAATCATTTATAAGGATCTTAGTAATTCTCGAAGGCTGATCATTATTCTAGATATCATCAAATAAAGGTGAATAAGGAAGATATTCAGATGACTTCATTCAATACAAGGTATGGTCACTTCGAAATTCTAGTGACTCCCTTAGTACATACTAATTCCACTATAATCTTCATGGAATTATTGAATATAGTATTTATACATTACCATGAAAAATATGTGGTAGTGTTTACCAATGATATTATCATCTACATAAAGAGAAAGAATGAACATGAAGATCATATATGTCTTATGTTGGTGATATTAACAAAGGTGAACTTATAAACCCATATTATGAAGTGTTTATTTTGTATTTAGTAATTCAAATTTTTGTGAATTGTGATCAAAAGGTAGGGAATTTATGTGGACCCATTAAAAATAACGGTAATTGGGGAATTAACCAGACCTCCTTGTGTCATTGATATCAATAGTTTTCAACAATTTTCTGGGTACTACCAATGTTTGGTGAGAAATATCCCATGATTTTCAATCCTACTAACTATGTTAATGATGAAAGGGTTAAATTATGTATGGATGTAATAATGTGAGAAAATATTTAATGAGCTAAAGGGAATCTTGATCACTGCACCTATACTCAAATAACAATGAATTAGAGATTTTTTTTATATATAGTGGTACTTCAAAGAAAATAATTAGTTGTGTACTCATGAAAACTGAAAATGTGATAGCCTATACATCATACTATTTTAAGATCAATGAGAAGAACTACCCGACACATGATCTGGAGTTAGAAACTACCATTTTTTCATTAAAAATATAGCAGCACTACCTCTATGGTGAGAAGTGTGACATATATACTGATAATAAGTGGCTGAAGTATACATTCACACTAATGTATATCAACATATTTAAAATAAGATGGAAAGTTCTAATCAAATACTATGATTTATATATTCATTATCATCCTAGAATTGCAAACGAGGTAGCTAATGCTCTATGTATGAAAGAACCTAGTAAACTATCCATGTTTTTGATTAAGAAAGAACTTATCTTCCTAGAGATGAAAAGTATTGATATTGATATCATAATGTTGGGGAATAAATCATAACTTTCCCATATTATTTCCCAACCATATATTCAAGAGAAGGATCATGAGGCTCAAATGGATGATCTAGATTTAAAAAAGATGGTGAATGCACTAATGTAAGGGAAACTAAAATAGTTTCATATCGTATATAATAGAGTGATTTCGTTTGGAATGTGTCTTTTTGTACCTTCATCACCTAGGATAAATAGGGAGCTATTAGATAATTCAAATAGCACAACTTTTTAAATCTATCATGGGGGGACCAATATATTCCATGATCCACAAGAACACTTCAGGTGGGACTATATGAATATATAGATTGATGAGTATATCTCATGGTTCTTGAAATGTAATAAATTTTATGTTGTGTGATAGAACAATAAAAGGGATGACGAAACCATTTCGTATACCCATGTGGAAATGGGAGAATGTAACTATGGACATTATCATGTGTCTCCCAAAGTTAAAAAAAATTAAAAAATGTGATACGGGTTGTAGTGGAATGACTCACTAAGGTAGTTCACATTATCTCTAGTATGGATGATCTCTCACTTTAATGGATTTATAAGATATATGGGATGGATCTGGTGAGAATACATGGATTGACACTATCAATTGTCTCTAATCGTGATCCCATGTTCAAATCTAAATTCTAGAGGAGTCTTTAATATGCATTGAGAGTGAATTAAATTTCATTATAACCCATCACCCCTAAACCAATAGTAAATATGAAACGACTATTCCGAGGCTCTACGATAATATACTAGAATGCTCTTTAGATATAAAATGTGGATAGGATCTGCATCTCCTATTGGTGGATTTCTTATACATAAATAGTTTACACTCGAGTATTCAGATGGTTCGATATAGAGCTATGTATGGAAAGAGATGTAGAAATCCAACCACTTGGCATAAATTTGGTGAAATAAAGATACTGGGAGCCAATATTGTGAAACATAAAATAGATAATGTAAAATTAATTATGAGATATATCAAAAAAAACTCAAACTCGAGAATAGAGTTTTTTTGTTAATCGTCAAAGGGACATAGATTTCAATGTTAGAGATGAATTATTCCTTCAAATATGACAATGTGGGAGTGTCTTGTGGTTTGGAATGAAAGGAAAGCTAAGCCTAATGAACATTTTTGGGTTTGAAATCTTTGGACACAGAAAATATATGGCATATTTTCTTTATATTTAACAAAATATGGATCATGTTTCTTATGTCTTTCACGTATCACTCTTGAGTAAGTACATACCAGATCTGTCACGTGTACTAAACTAAGAGGTGGTGGAACTGAAATATGATCTCTCTTGTGAGGAGTAGCTAGTAATGATTTAGTACCAAAGAGATAAGATTATATTAATCAATACAACCCACCTTGTTAATGTGTGTGGATGAACCATAAGTATAAATAAGAAACATGGGTACATGAGGAGATGATGATGGAAAAGTACCCAAAAATATTATTGTTAAATTAAATTTAGAGGGTGAAATTTCAAAAGGGGGGAAAATGTAACAACCCAAAAATTTATCTATAGAATTTATATGTTCATATATTATTTTCATAATCACATATAATCAATTATGGATAATAATAAAAACAATATATCCAAAGAATGAATTAAATAAGATGTATTTCTAGAAGTAAAGGAAACAATACCGAAGAAATAGTAAGTTGGATTTAAGAATAGTAATATGAACCTTATGAATTGTAAATCATCTAAATAAATAATAAACTCTAAAATGAAAATATAAAATAAATTTATTAATGTTTAAAATAAAAGTATCATATTATTATATAATAGTCTAGGTAAATTTATGTTTTATAAATTATTAATTATATGATTGTATTTTTATATTTCATAACTATTAAATTATAATTTTATGATTAATTTAATAATTTAAAAGAAAACACATTATCATAAAATCTATTCATAAATTAATATTATTATGTCTAATTATTTGAAGGCATTTTTTATGGGAAATTTGTAATTTTTTAGAGTGTTATTAATTGAGTTATAATTTTAAAATATGTATTTTCCAAGTAAATGATGTGTTTAATTAAAAATAAAATTAAACATGTATAGAAAATTATTTTCATAAAATGGAGATTATTTTTGAATTATAATTCTTTAGATATGTTCATGGTGAATTTTTGGGGTTTTTCTAAATTACATGATTTTTTGGTGAATAGTGGAATAATGTTATTACAGTATACATAAATTATATGCTAAATAAAATATTTATTGAGTCATCACAGGTGTAAGAACCATTTGTTAGAACTCACATGATATAATTACCTTATTTATTCTTAGTAATAAATTATATTTATTGTATTGAGAAAAATAATAAACAGATGAATTAATTGATGAGAAAACACCCCTCTCCAGCACTATAAATTCCACCCCTCACAACCTATTCTCATTACACCTCTAATGATTTGAAACATTCCCAAATTATTTAGAATACTCTTCCTTAGTCCCTACCCCACTTCTAGGATCTCTTTTTCTCATCAAAAGACCAATCCTATGTGCCTTGTGAAGATTGTCAACAGGATAATTCAAGAGGTAAATCCTCTCTCATTGTCTATTAATTTCTATTAAATTTCATTTATTTTATTAATCTCTCATAACCTCCCAAAATCAAAATGAAATTATAACTATAATCCAATATAAATAAATTCATTATAAAATTTTAATTCATGATCCATCTTTAAACTATTACCTTTCTCTTATTAAAAAAATGAAATCGCCTCACGTGATATGTTAATTTACCAACATCGTTGTTGACGAACGTTAATTTTCTTTAAAGGAAATCCCGGAAATTAATAAAACCATTAAATATTATAAGTTATTTTATATTTTTATGATACATGTTAATGAAATATCCATCATTACTATCTTACCTATCTTTTATTATAAAAATGAAATTTTCCCATGTGATGTGTCAATTTACTAACATCATGGATGAAGAACCTTCATTTTCCTTAAACGCATTTAGGGATATTAATAAAAACATTAATTGGATTAAAAAAATTATATTTTAGTGATAAAAACCTCTTAAATTTATATAACTAAAAGTTATACATAATACTAAATGATAAAACAAAAGGACTTTGTTGTGATCGAAAAACAGCAAAAATTAACCTAAAATGATCATCATTAAATATTTTCTATATATTTATTATCATGAAATATTCCCAATTTCATTATAAAAAAATTAATTCTATAATATAATTACTAATATATAATAAAAATTATGTATATCTATTTTCATTAAACACCATTATCCATTCATGTATACAGGAAAACTGAACATGAAACCCATGAAAATGAATACTCCATAATGATGAAATTAAACTCTATAACTCATGAAAAATCCCATAAATGAGCATAATAAAACAAAAATAAATCAAAATAATGTATAAAAGATTCTGTAAATAATAATTAATTAATATAATGTTATTAAACTGGATATTAAAATGAAGGAAGCAATCAGGCTCATGGTAAGGGTATTTCTCAAACCAAACACTCTTTCTTCGGGTATTCCCTCTTTCACCCAATTTTCATTATAGATATTCCATAAATATAATTTCATCATAATTATATAACCTTTATTAGGATATAAATTTTTTCTAATTGTGTTTATGAATAACAAATGTTTTTCCAAATGCTCTCTTCATTCAAAAAACACACCTTTTGCATCTCGAAATTGTTTATTCTTCACTCAAGGTTGGTGATTCAAGTATGCTATTACCTATTTCATTTTAAAAAACATTGAATTTATTATTATTAAATTATACCCATTCATTTTTATGGGTTTTTTATTTTCAATATTTCTATATGTCATATGTTCCATGCATGATAATTTGAAATTTATGACATGACATATTCACCCAGAATTATATGGTGCAATGTAAATGTTATGATGTGACGGGTGCACTTGGAAATATATAACAGAAAAATTTATTGGATAATGTGATGTATTAATTGAAATAAGTGAAATATTCATGAAAATGATGCTAAATGTTTTCACAACAATGTGTGGTAGAATACCACTAACACATGATGTTTCATTTATATGCATTGCCACATTTCAGGAAATTTCTTAATGATTCCTCTCATAATTATGTTAATATTACCTTGTAATGGTGATAATTATTATGCTCATCCCATTTTATATTGTTTAATTTTCTTACATAACCTATTATATTGCTATTATGTCACCCCATTTTGATGTACATAAATTGGTGTTTACATGTACTATAGAGAATTCAAGGGTCAAAAATGAGCTAAAGAAAAAGAAATTAATTAAATTATTATGTTATATTCTGTAAATTTTATGTATGGTTTCGATTTCCACAATATAGTAAACATTTGGCTCCTCGTTGTGTATTGATTTTATGTTTTTTTCTTTTAAATGATTAAATAATATATATATATATATATAAGTAGGGTTTCTATAGTGGGTTATTTCATTATTCTCTAACAATAAAAATAAAGTGTTGATCATTTATTTTGTTCTTTACAATGACATGTATCTGATAAATTTATGCAAAAAATCTCCAATGTCAAAACCATATCTCCTCAAGTCTCTCAAAACCTCATTCTTTAGTATGAAAATATTCAAATTTCAAATTAATCATCTATAAATTGACCTGTATAATCCCCTAATTAGACCACAATTTTATCCACTATACATAATTCTATCTCACTATCAGAAATATACATAATGACCACAATTTATAAAGCCTAAATCATTGATTTTTCAATATAATTTCCCACTATTATGAACTTAATATGGAATCATGGTGTGGTTATCTTTTATTATGTACCCTGACCCCATGAATCATAAGGAACTCATTTGAAAGGACCATATATTTAGAATTATTAAAATTTTAAAATAAATTAATATTTAAGTAATGATTATGTGGTTCCCCTACATGATGGCATGTTTTGAATCATATTGAGTCAATATGATCTACCGTATAAGATGAATCCAATTAATCATTATCCATGAAAAGGGAACTATTAGGATTTCTTAAATACTACATTTCTTATTTCCATCATATTTGTAGATATATCAAACAATTGAAAATTCCATAAATTGTGACCAAAGTTCATCATAACATTTATAATAGGATTTTTACAATCCACCATGATATTCACTACATTATTATCAAAACCATGTCCCTATTATGGTCCATTATACGATACAATGTTTTAAAAAAATTCATAGTTAATTTTTACCGATATTTAAATAGTTGGCATGAACCTTGATTAGAGTAATCTAGTTACCATAATCTCCTAAACCAAATATATCATTTACCAATGAAAATGTAAACTATTAAGAGAAAATTTAATTCTTACATTTTTGAAAACATCTACCCTCATCAATGTTAACAACACCATGACATAGTGAACACTACTGGAACATGGTGTAATCTTCATTCCTAAAAACTCCTTCAAACCATTAGACTTCATCTCTAGGATTTTATATGCCTCATACCAATTCATATAATACTACATGGTCTCAAATTCAATCTTTAACAATGGAATATGTTTTCTAACCATTGATCCACATAAAAATTTTATTGTGACATTCTCTATCATACAGAACCATGGTTATAATAATACTATTCCCCATTACATTATATTTATTATATTCTTTAACCTTTTAGACTAACATACCCAAAAAAGGCTTTTTACTCCCTCTCCAATGAAAAATGGAAGGGAATGTTGGGACATTGAAAATCCTAATATGTAATCTCACATCAATATATAGATATATAATTATTTTCAACAATAATAATTATATTATATATTAATTATACTATGAAATTAAATTTATAAAAAAACCCAAATTATTTTATAGAAAAAATATGGGGTGTGGTCAAAAAATTTAAATTTTTTTTAATTTTATATTTTTTCATACTGTTAGCCTAAATTTTTTTCAAATAAAGATAATTAATATTATCTTATAAAGTTAAAAATAAAGACAAAAAATAAAATATTTTTATTTAAATTTAAAACATTTTTTCTTTTTAAATCATAAATAATAAACTCATATATATGTATATTAAAATATTATTTATTTTTAAGAAAGTAATATTTTCTTCCATAGTAATCTAATGAATATATTACTATATTCATTCTAGAAACATATACCTCCCATTTACATTTGTAATGTACCTTATGAAATTTGATAGCCAAAGGTTTAATAATATCATATCTTATGAAATTGTTGGAAAAAATCTTTCAAATATTATTCAAATATTATTTAGTTTATTAATTAATAAATTTTTTTCACAAAAACATATATATCTTTATTATTCTTAAATTATAAACAATTACATATCTTGGTTCACCTCCAATTCATGTTCATTATTTTTTCAGAACCTTACATAATAATTCGAATAAATTATAGATCATTTAAATATAATTTATTTAAATGTATTTCTTATATATTTAAAAAAATTGATTATATAAAGTCTTAAATTCAAGATCATATAGAATAAATATCATATTCCTTCTCATGTAAATGCATATTTTGATTATTTTATTTAAAGGATCAATACATTACTTCTTTTATAATATTAATCATTTTTGATAACATAAATTTATTTTGTATCCATTAATATATAAGAATCCAAACATTTATCCCATGAAGTACAAAAATATAAATCTTATTTCAATTATATATTAGATGTGAAATCATTTTATTCTTCCACCTATACAAATGAATGGTTGTAAACAATGGATAACCATTTTTTTCATTATAATTATCTACAAATTAATTGATATTACAAATAGAATATGAAAACTTCACACATAGTAATTTAAGAAATGATCCATAGTAAAAGGATGGGTCATAATCTTATAATTATTTGTCTAATAGATAATATTTCTAAGGTAATATTCCTTCCAATTTTATAAGAGTTCGAAGACATAAAGCATTGTTTGGAGGGTATAAATGAAAATCCCATAATAACAAATAATATGAAACATAGATAATAAACTCCATTAGAGATGAGGTGTTATTATTTCTGTGAGTATTTATATTTAACATATCTATATATATTTATTAACCCCTAGTTTATTGATCTCAATTTTGGAATCCATAGATATAAAACATATTCCACTATTAATAAAATTACATTATTAAATAAAAATATATATTTACTAATCAAAATGAAAATAGAAAATCACATGTATAGTTTTCTGATCATTAGTTTCGTTTTGACATATTTGAAAGGTTTTTTTTATCCATATATTTTTAACCAACCCCCTAGTAGATCATCCTAATCCAAAAATATGTTATATATTTAGGTATCTTATAATTTATTATAATATAATGTCACTAAAAGAGTAATCATAACTTCGTGACAATTTGTTAAATACAGAACACATGAAACCTAATATATAACATACCAAAAAACATTTGTTATAGGAAAAAAATAGCCATAATAAAGATACAATTTCCCTCTGCCACAATACATAAAACCATTTTTAAACAAGAATTTATAAATAAACTCTCACATCCATATAAAATAATATATAGAAAGTGTAAATAGTGTGACTTTAATACATTTCGTGACCTTATACAAAATAAATATATCATGTTTTGGTGTGTCCTCATGTTGAATTATTCAATAAAATTTATAATCTTTTAAATAAATATATTAAAAATAATCCATATAATATAATTAAACTGATGAATTACCAAAAGTGCCCAATTTTAAATAAATTTAATGAGATTTTTTTTTAAATTTTAAATAAAACCAACCACAATATAAAAAATTTATTTTATATTATTCCAAAATAAATTAATAATCAATTATAAAAAAATTATTTTATATAATTTGGCTTTCAAAACATCTAATTTTAAATATATATATTTCATAGTGACCCATACCATGACTAATAAACCTTCCTCGGCTAGGAATACCAGTTTGGATCAAATAAAATTCATATAATACCATTTGAGAATTTTTATTATAATAATATATATAGATAACTATCTCATTGTTTTAGTGATTATGTTGTTTCAAAACTATCCTTGAACCAGTTTTACAATTCAATCTTTATATTATTTTAGGAAGCATGAGTTTCAAATAGAGAATAATATTCATTAGAGTTGGTTATATTAAAATTTTCCTCAAATATACACTAAACCAATTTGATTCTAAAAAAAGTGATTGAAAATTGTTCTGTTAATATATGAAAAATAGTATAAAATCATATGATATAATTATTAGAATGTGAAAAAAGTTCTATTCATTTTTTAAAATTAAATCTAATTATACTAATAAAGATTACCTAGAAATATACAAAAAAATAATTTATATTATGATGTATAATATAATTAAAAAAATGAATCTAATATAATATTTATAAAATCAAAATAATAAGTAATTAGTCATTGAAAAGTACCATTATATAGATATTTTTTTTGAATTTTAATCAATTTGGTTTCCATAATCTAACAAGTGACCTTGCCCATAAAAATATCTCCACGTCCATTATTACTCAAATATAATCCCCTAATTAATTATCAAGAGATATCAATTTATCCTATATTATATTGTAATTATAATAAGAGGTAGATTTTTCTCAGGTTCAAAGAGAAAACATGAACTATACACCATGTACGAGAATCCAAGATATATGTTTACTTCCAAGTAGGTTCCAATAATAAAGGGAAAACGAATATATTATTAAAATTTAAAAACTATTTCTATGTGAATATATGTATGTGAAAAATATACTTATGGATTAATAACCCATAAAAGGGTTAAGGAATTTTTATATCCCCCAAGAAATGTTTTGTGAACTTTCTAAACATTATTTTCATTGATTTTTAAGAATACTCGTGATGATAAATCCCATTGTTTCACATTGGGAGAATAATGTGACCCACGAGTTACACGTGAATATAGTAGTCAAGGGAACCATTATGTCATAGTTGGTGTGTGAGTCACTGATGTATTTATATTCATGATATATTTAAAAACATTCATAGAGGGAATGAAAATCTACATATAGAACATTGTAACATCCATTATACAAATAAATTTTGGACTCCATAATGTTCATCTTTTAAAATTATATGTTATTTTTATAAATAAATCAAAAAAAATTGTAATACATACCATTGTGAGGTAAATTTATAAAATACAATAATGTTTTAACTTATAGGAATATTTATGAGTGAACTAGATGAGAATGTTATTACAAAAACTATTAAAACATCCATTTATCCTGTTAGAATATACATGGATTGATTTTAGGTTTCATTTAAATTTTTGGTCACTAAATATGTATAAAATTAATTAATAAATCCTTTCTATAAATTGGTTCTATAGACTAGTGAGTTGTGATAAATGATATAAGATATATATAAATCATACCTCCAAGTGATAGATATTTTCCCACATGTATTTGGAGTGGATAATAGTAATATATCCAACTGTGGGATTTGATATTTTTATTTGATGAGACTATGAATTATCATAACCATTATTATAAACTATATAAAATATTCTTTTAATGAAATTAATTTCTATATTGAAATTTTTTAGATAGTAGGGGACCCTAATAAGCATTATACTCACCCCTTCCCCTTTATATCATTTCAATACCCACAAATGAGTACTGAGATACCACTTATATTATTTATTTCATTTTAAATAACATAATAAAATTTGTAATAATTAGATGCTTTGAGGAAAATATGACTATGTAATAAAAAAATGGAAATAAGGTGTGTGACTCTTAATATAATATAGACAACCAAATAAAACATTAGTAGAAGAAATGGCCTAATCACATATGTGATATGCTTCCCATGTAAATTCAAGCACATAAAAAATGTGACTAATTAATTTATAAATAAATAATTTTAAAATGATAATAAAAAGATAATATTTTCAATTTGAGAAAAAACATGCAATGTATATGTTTTTCTAGAATAATATTATTTGATTCAATTAAATATTGTTAATATAAATCTACAATGTTAATATCTCGTTTTAATGGGTGGTGGAAATAAATTATAATATCATGATGAACATTTAAAAAATGAGGAGGCTTTCAATTTGGATAAAGATCTCTAATATTTGTCAAAAAATCATATTTATTGATATAAACAAATAATACATTAAAATTGGACTATATTTAATACTTTAAATTTAATATTTTAGGAGTATTTTCAAAATTAAAAGACATTAATAACTATTTTGAAATTATATGTTGGAGTTAGTTGTTATGAATGTTATATACATTATGATATTTATGAAAAGTTTAGATGAATCTTATAAAAATTATGATTGGTAAAAAATTGATAATCTTGGTAACATTAAAGATATATTTTATGTGTCTTGATAAAAGTACATATCTAACTATAAAATTTTAATGAAATTTCAAGAAGAATAATATTATCATTATATTTGGTAATTTTTTATAAATTATTTCCCTTCCATAAACATTCTAAATCATGATCAAATTTCAATTTTATGGAGATATTAAAAAAATTAATTAAATACCATTTATTATAATTTTATTTGCGGTTATCTACTTCTCTAGTAGTTCAACATGATAAAAATTAAATTAGTGTTCATTCTGTGTATTATGGTATAACCATATATACAATAAAGAAAATATACTCAAATCGTGTGGTATAAATTTTATACACTATAGGTCTCCATTTAATCTATATTTTCATTAAACATATCAATATAGGTGATATAAATGGAAAATATATCTTCATTTTCTCCAATGATAATGAAATTTTTTAAAATGGGGAAAATTATTATCGGAATTAAATCACAAATTCACTCCCAAATCTTACGATATATTCATTAATCCCAATGATAAGAATGACATCAAATATAAGATATTACATACATAATAACATCCTTTCAATTGATTATGTCAATTTATATTTCATATGAAATAATAAGGATTTTGAAGAATTATATTCACCCATATCTCATTATTGTTTGATGGATTATCCATAGTTTAAAAAATTTTAAATGTACAAATAAAATATATTTATACTATAAAGTTATAGGATAATCAAATAATTTTAAATAAACATATGGTGTTTAGATATTAGTTATATATTACTACTAGATTATTATTTGGGATAATTTCCAAAACTAAATGCTTAAAGAAAATATATTGGGGTTCTGTGAGAGGACATTATGATTTTTAAAATTATAGTAATTTGATATTTTTTCTATGAATAATTTTTATAACATTGTCAATATTGAACTAAATTTTTGAATCATGGTAATCCAAAATATAAACACAATAAATTTCATTTAAATGTAATATAATATAATGATTTTTTCTCTTATCACAAAAAATTTCATCATAATTTACTAAAGAGAACATGATGATTTTCACTAATTTAAAAAAATAAGGATACATTGATCATCATTATAAGATATACAAGATGAATAATATCATAAAAATCGGAGAGGAGAATAGTTTCTCAATACTGGATAGGATTGTAAGGATGTATTTTATTTCCAATAGTTATTATATAACGATCCCCATTACCCTACATTTAAATGAACCTCAAGAGCCTGATTTTAGCCATGTGAATTATTATATTAAATTTCAATTGAATAAATTAATAAAAATAATCTATTATATCGAACAGATATGATCCTTCAATTTACCATTGACATGGATGAATAAATATAAACTATTAAATAATAATTTAAATCCTTTCTATGAATTTATATATATCACATGTATATAAATAAATATAGAATATTATTCATGGAATTTTGTTATAATTATATATAAATATGAAGATCATAAATATATGTAACATAATTATAAATAACCTGAAACATTTAACATTATATATATTTTAATAAAAATAATACAATTATTCTAAAAATATATTTTAATATAAATAAATCCATTTATATATATAATATCATTGGATAAAATATATATCATTAAAAAAATTATTTTCATTAATAATTTTAACCTTTTAGAATTATTAGTTTAAATTATGAATACAATTTATACTTATAATATAACTAATAAATGGAATGACTCTGCAACATTACCCATGTATATACAAAATTTTGTTATTATTATATATATCATCAAGTATGAGTATGATACACAAACTATGTTGACCCTATATTAGTCAAAATTAATATGTCACTTACCATAAGGAATTAACTCATAAGATTAATACATCTCACAGATTTGACATGTCCACTTAGTTTCACATGATACCAAAAAATTAGGATTGTTATGTAAAACATATTATAAATTCCGAACATTCTCAATATGATCACAAGTGAAGTCCAAACCTTGATTAGTAACATACCCAATGACTAATTGTGATGATAAAATTTTGAAATCATCTAGAATATGTATAACTTAAAACCATTAGACACATGTGAAAACAAAATCATTCTACTCTAGATATACCAAATACATAAATAAGATAATCCATATAGTGTTTCTTAAGTTATGTCACATCAAATTCAACATATCTCACATGTACACTTTGTGGAAATTTTATATATCTAAATATATACAAGAATATTTCATTAAAACCTAACATCATAGTCATAACATTCATAAAATTTATCAAAGTAAAATAATACATTCCTTATGTGTTAGGATTATTATTGGCATTACTAGAGTGATAGAAACAAGTATTTGTGGGCTTACCTGAGTCATAAACTCTCGTTGTAATCTGACACTAGACCCAGGTTCAAATATAAGAGGAAGTGAATTTCCATAGTAATGTGACAGTATTTTATAACTATATAAATTTCAATTCAAAAATAGGTACTATAGTGGGACATTGTATTAGCATTATTAATAAAAAATAAGCTTTTGAGTCATTTATTTTTGTCTTCAGGCCACGAGGCCACTAATTCTTTATAATGATGGGTCTCTAGGCCTATGATATAGAACATTCCGACAGGTTGATTGGATAATGGTCTGAGTAAAATTTCATATGAAATAGGTATATACAAGATGTTAAAAAAATAAATTAGCATGAAGTATGGTGAATATTTGAGGTGAAGGATACCATGGGAGGTCAGTAGAAAGTCAATAAGATATGTTTCAGTTTTGGTTATATTCATCTGAAACATTATGTCATATAAAATGTGGATTTAGATACTTATAAGAATATTCTTTCAAATATTTATATATAAGTTTTATCGAGAAAATTAAATAATAGAATAGAATTGTATTATTTTGTTTTTATATAAAAACAATTATAATAGAAGACATGTATTATTTATTTAACAAATTAATACATAACACAATAATTTTCTCAAACAATCACCCAATGAGTGGTATGGGGAATAAATTTCCAATTATTATAAATATAGTAGAACCAATATTTCATGTATTTAATACCTAAAAATTAAAAAATCCACTCGTGATTCAATTGAGATAGTGGTTTAGTCATAGGATTGATTATATTTTTTATAGTAATATCCATAATCTACACATCATCATGGTTTATAATCTCATGGATGATATAATCCTAGGATATACTTGTATTATTTATTATATTGATGATACTTCCCCTTTATTATTTCCCCATTGTTATTATAAATGAGTTAAATTGGATCTACAGTTTGTGGAACAACATCTAGTTTAGTAATAATTTTAATAATCCAAACATAATCTTTTTTTCATTGAGTGAAATAATGTATTGAGAATTGGTTATATATTTGACCAATTTTTTTATTTTAACATTTCCAACTAAAAACACATCTATTTATCAAACAACAAAACAAAAGTTGATTTAAAATCATCACTGACAATTTTGAAAATAGAATCTATATGAATTTTACAACTAAAAAATTCCATGGTTATAAATCAATTCAATGGGGAAACATTTAGTGAAATAAGTGTGTGGAATATAGGAAACCTCACACCTACACAATTTAAAAATGAACACATACATCTAGGCATCTAGTGCCTAGTCTACCAAAGCCTTACTAAAAAAATATAATTATTGACTTCTTGTTCCTATGCACAACATCATTAGCCACATCATTATAATGCCCAATTTATTATAAATGAATCGTACCTTAAACCAACCATGCTACAAAACCTTATACAATAGTCTTAAATCAACATATTAACATTCCATAGGTTTATGTGTTTATTTACACTCGTTACCTTAGCACCCCTCTAATTTAAATATAAAAAATCCCCATGCACCCCATGTTGGGGTGGAAGACAAATATTTAAAAAAATTATTCTTAAAATATATTTTTTTGTATACCAAAGAAACTAATTTCCCCATAAACTGAATTAATATAAGAAAATATAGGAAAATTAATGAAACTTTTATATGTTAATGTCTTACAAATGTTTTTTACATAAAAATATCAAGAAATAAAATTTCCCCCATTCTTCCTAAAATAATTTGGAAATGATCCATCCAATATATGTGGACCTAGGTGCCTTCTCAATCAGTCCTTCAATAAGGTAATAGAACAAAATCACTTTTCCCATGAAATTCAATAGATCATATGATGGATCCAATTTTCCAATGCCTTCTATAAGGGAATAATTGTGCACGACTTCACCCAGGCCTTCTAGCGGAGGTCTACAAGGGAATTTTAATGTTCTCTAATCAGGTTAATCTAATATAACCATATTTGTCACTGGGTGACCTTTAGAAAACCTTTTCTCCTATAATAATTTTTCAACTACCAATGACGGTCTAGGATGTTATTATGATGATACAACACCATCACTTTTGAGGAAATCAACATCAAAAACTTCCAAATAAGATTTATAACATATAATCTATGTATACGTGATAAAATGAGAACATCCTTACAATATCCAATGAATATGACGTCATACATACATATAACCTAACTGATCACCCATCAGTTTGATCATATAGAAAAAATTTAAAAAATATATAGAATATAAAGTAGATTTACTATAATAACATATCCATTTCTCCAGAATCTATCTAATCCATCCAAATAAACTACATAATATTGGGCATGTACTCTACCTATAATAATAGACACGTTGTATTCTAGGGTAGTATATTTATAGAGAATCCCATGATCAATTTTAATAATATATATTATTCCAATATCTATAGTTATCCCATAATTATTAGTAAATAATATATATATAATATGTTATAGGGGTATAATTTAAAAAAATATTTGAAAATGAAATAAATAAATTATCAATAGTTCTCATGTTCTAAGAAGAAACATGAAACATACCATACCTACTTTTTCATGCCCTGAATTTGTCTAATAAAGTCTTATACCGATATAAAAATTTAAAATAAGAATATACCCATAATGCCATAATAAATTTTTATGTCAAATAATTCTCTCAAAATATAACCAATCATATCATTAAGGGGGGGATAATTACTCTCTATATAAACATATATCATATCTTTAGGGGGAATATACCATTCATTGGAAACATATATCTTATCATCATGGGGAATAACAAGACTCACTAGAATTATCATTCAAATGATCAGGGAGAATAAAATAACAGTATATAAACGTGTATCATATCATCTAGGGGAATACGGCCCCTTATTTGAAACCAAATTCATAATTTAAGGGGGGTGAATTATTCCCCTCAATGGAAATATTTTTTGTTATGTCATCAGGGGAAAATAACCCCTCCATGTAAAAATATATTACATCATAAGAGGGAATAATTCCCCTCCATATAAAGATACATAGTATCATCTAGTAGAATATATCCCCTATAGTGAAATGTAGATCAAATAATTAGAGAAGAATAAATCCCCTCCTTGTAAATGTATCTCAAATATCATATTCTATAGTTATATTATCTCCTCATAGATTCTTATATCATAATAACTACTATTTTGAACTCAAAAAAATCGGAAACATATCAACTATGTTGTCCTCTTATGAACCCAACCCATTCTTATAACCATGTAATTAATAGTATTTAAGTGCATTAGTATCTCTTTACAAACACTCCCTATTATCATAATGAGACTAGGGAAATAGTTGTGGTCACCTATAACCAAACATGTCCTAGACACCCCCACTAGGGTTCCTTCCTCTATCTTCATACTATATTTTTAAATCTCATAAATCATAGGGACTAACATCCATGAATGTATTAATGATCATATCATGTCATAACCTACCACACCTAAAATATTTTATAGTAATTTTAAAAAATAGATGACCTAATCTTCATTCCATTGTAAATGTTAGTTTGGGATGGTCCTCTCACCAAACATAAAATAAAATCCTTTCTATTGTGTCATCACAAGGCTCCATAACCATATTAGTAGTGGGTGAACAATCAAAAGATTCCCACCCATATAGAAAATGGGATCTCTATAACACCGGGGTTGCATATAGTCTACGCTTAGGGAATCTGTTTCTACACTATCTGACATCCTTACAAGGAGATAACTATGGGAAACTATCCTAGGTCTACAATGTTTTAATGATTTTTAATTTTTCCCTTTAAGGGACATTATATAATGTTTAATGAATTTTTTAGATTAACCATTAGTATATTCGGATTGTGTTACTATTCTAGTGTCCATGGATCAATAATACCCCATGACACATCAAATATATACATTAGTATTTTAATGAAACAATTATTTTTATTTAGTGTATATTTTATACATGTGGTGAGATTGTATATCTCATTCACATAAAAATGAATAGAATTTAGGGAGATAGTTAGGGACCACCTACCTCATTTATATTTGTACAAATTATATGATGTTCATAAAGTCTCTTTGAATATAGACCATGTATGAATCATTATGATCACAACCAGAAAGGAGAAAACTCTATCAAATCCATATATAATTAATTATTACCCAATTATAGGTAATTTATACTTTTAACCAATCTCATTTTTGTAAATAAAATCATAGGAATAATCAAGTAATAACTAAATATGTGATCTCCCAGGGACAAATAAAGATGATACACGGAATCAAATCCCCCTTAGTATAATTTATGGCCATTAGAACATAAAAATAGGAATATATTAATTCAATACATCCATCTGTCTCACCCAAATTACTAAATTTTTTAAAAGAATTATAGGTAGTAATTTACCTTATTAAATTAACAAATAATCCTAAGAGATCATCCTCCTAGGATCTTTTCTATCCATGTTGGAACAACCCCATAAAAATTTGAAAATTCCACCATGATCTAATGGAACAATTTATAACCAAAGATGTGGTTACAAAAACTAATACATGAAAAATATGGGAATAAACTAGGATTAATTGAATTGGATCATTAAATTTACCTAATACTATATTGTAAACTAAATTGAATCATAATCTTGAATCAATTGATAATTATATCATTTATATCCTATGTGGGTAATTAAGGGAGTTTATGGCATTTTCATTACCATTAAAATGTCCATAAAACACAATTTTTTATCATTTTATAATTTTATTAACAATTTATGAAAAACTATAAAAAATAAATATTCTAATAATTTGTTAAATCTTATATGTTCTAAAAACACATAAAATTAAAATTGTATGAATCCCATATATGATATTTTACCTCACAACATAATATACTTCCCTATGGGTATAGATGTTTCCTTGTCCAAATATCCATTCAAAATATTTTTCCTCAATACGTATTTTTTTTACCTTTGAAAAACATATGTGTAAAACTCTCCTTATGAATAAAATTTTTACCTTATGATAATTCTAATATATAATATTTTTACTCAATTTATAATATATTTTATTTCTATAAATTTTGACAAGTAACACCATTGATAGATATGTAAAATATTTTTTCCTATGTATGTTTTTTCCATATCTAAAAAACCACGTGTAATATTTTTATAAAATTTTTATTTTTTACCATATAAAAAACCAATTATCAATATATTACATCATACATAATATATTTAACTTTAATTAAGTCTGACACATAATATATTATTTCACACGTATAGTAATTCCCTTGAGAAAAATCATATAGAAAATATATTTTTTCTATGCCCAGTTATTTTTTTTAATTTACTGGAAAACTCATATATAATATTTTTCACATGAATCAGGTTATTTCACTTATGGTAAACCCTATATATAATATCCTTCCACATATATAATATTTTAATTCCATGAAAAAATATATTTTTCTTCCAAGAAATTTCATTAATTATGATATTTCCCTAGTCCCAAATCTCATATGCAGTATTGTAAGATATTTCCATAACCACACTTCTATATAAACAATGATGAATATATTTTCTATAAATTTACCTGAAACACTTATAAAATTTTATTATCCCATAAAATATCTCATGAATATACATAATCTAGTTATTTTTATATATAATATATATTTTATCCACCCCAACATGTTACGAACCATCCTCGATACCTAGGTACCATGATACTAGAGCTAGAACTAACATGACCCGAAGGTAATTACCAACCCCATTGGTTGGAAACTATAACCTAACATTATACTTGATAAAAGAGGGAACAAAGTTTACAAAACAAATGATAAGAATACATATCAGTGTGCTAAAAATCATTCATAGAGATAGTACCCAAGTCCCAGAAGCTATATCAAAAACCCAAATAGCAAATCATCATAAAATTGAAATTATAGCAAGAAAGTCTCAACATCAAAAAGAAAAAGTAACTATAATCTACAAGGTATATAGATCTAGAAAATAATCAATGAGGCTCATTAAATTTTCATGGACTTAGATGGAGAAAATATACTAACACCCATAAAATTGTAGGGTTTGTTCTCAAAATCTATATAGTGTCCCACAAAGTGTATATAATAAGATTCCATTATAATAATCAAAATCATGATTTCAATTTTAATCAAAACACACATATGTGTACATATTTACATTTAATATAAAACATGATTAATTTTATAATGATGGAAAACATTTCAATCTTTCCATTAGTAAAATGTTGTTTAAATAATGTATATAAATCACAAATAATTTTTAAAGTAATTTCAAAATGAGTGGTATATATAATAAAAATATTTCAAATAAGAAACATGGTTATATTACTTATGGAGAAACAGTTTCGAGTTATAGGATCCTCACACATCCCATATTGGTGATCATAGAAATATGTGTCCACACGTCATTAAGTATTAGCCTGAATACGACTCATCAACATCCTGGAGGGATAAGATCTTTTTAATTGGTTTTTTCTTTGATTTGAAAGCATGAATACATATATTGGGAAATTTGACCATGAAATTATTTCCCTAAATAACCCACTAACTACATAGTTTCACATGTTCTCAATAAATATCTAGAAAAATATAAAACTGTTTCATTTCATATCAATCATTATTCACAATTAAAATTCCCAATTTTTATTTTCAAAATTCCATTTCACATTCAAAACCCAATCATTAGTTTTCATTAGTTCATGTATTTTTCATTTCCAAAGAAATCATGTGTTATTACAAATTTAATTTTAGTGAAAATTCTCAAAATCAATTGATAAATTATTTTACAATATCCATTTATTTCAAAATACACCCCAAATTTCAAATTCCATTAGAATTTAGGGTTTCTTCCAAGAAATATTACAATTAAATTTCTAATTAAAATTTTAATGAAATTGAGTTTTCACAAATAAATTGAACATAATTTAAAATATTTTGTAATTCAAAGACATATCAATTGTCCAATATTAAACAGAACTACCTACATTTTTTATTTAATCTGAATGCCTGAAATTGTTCTTCCCAACATAAAATAAAGGTCTGGAAGATCTAGGAACACGACATATAATCAATATTAAACAAAATTTATTTTAGATCAATAAATTATAAGAATACCTACCTAACTCAAATAAGTAAATATATAGACATTGAAGATACAGTAAGACTGCTTTCCAGGAGAGACACACAAAAACCAACTAGAAAATCGATCGGCGAATGAATGATTTAGAGGGAATAATTATCCAAAAAATTGACAAGGAAGAGCCTCTAGGTTGAGATAAATGAATATTAATTGAATGAAATGAGGATTTCAGGGGAACCACCTATTTAAGAAAAACACTAGTGATTTTAGATGACATGTAACCCAATTACAAGACATTTGATTTTTGAGCCCCATATATGTCGAAAACCACTACCTTTTATTAAAACCTTATTTTAAATACATAAAAGGAGTGTAATCTGTACATAGTGTATAAAATTTCATGTTATGTACCAATTTTTTATAATCTTTCAAATGCCAATTACAGATTTTTTAACCCCATTATAAGGTGCGTAAATATGCAAATGACTGTAAAAATATTGGTTTTATGATGAAAATATTCAAAAAATTACATAACATCACCATTATAGGTATCATGTCACAAATTTAAAAACATTATCCAACAGATGAAAATGTAAAACTGAATTTTTTTAACACATTCCTTATAGAATGGTGATGGGGTGTTAAATCCTACACAATATAGAAAAATTCCACTAAAAGCGTTTAAATAATTTTAAATATCATAAGGGAAAGTCTACTGATCTCTCGTGAGTTCCTCATGCTCCCACATATCATGTAAATCATAACCATGATTCTATTTAATATGTATCAAATGTATTTTTCTTCCATGATTTACCTTGGTCTCAGAATCACAAATCCTAACTTGATGCTTTGTCATCGATAAATCGGGCTAAACATAAAGATCATGCTAGCTTAAAAAACTAGATGGATCAATGATATTATTTTGTATTTTCAAAACATGGAGAATTTCATATATCAGCATAAACTATGGAGGGGGGGTTGAATACTGAGACACTCCCCACTTAATCAACAACCTCAAAATGGCCCAAAATACGAAGAGAAAGCTTCTCATTCCTCCCCCACCATCGATAGCCTAAACAAAGTTACTATTTTTAAAACACCTTATCAAAAACTAATAATTCAAATGGTCTAAGAGGATTGTCATAAAAATACTTATACTATATCATTTACAACATCACCCTTTGAGGAATAAATTGTATAATTGCATTCATCTATTGAGCATTGCTCAGTATGACCAAACTACATTCATTGATATCTGACCAACACATCAAATATATAAAAGCCCATTCATATAAGAACTCAAATGTGGAAATTATAATCATGCATAGGTTTCTATTGTCTTATGAAAACTCAACCAGCCCCAAATGGTCAAACCAAACCCCACAAAAATAATGGGACACATGCACAATGAATATCATCAAGAACATGTTTACCCCTCTTTTTATGGCCATCTGTCTAGAGACAAAAAATACTAGTTCCACATTATTTCCAATCCAAAAGTGAAAAGTAAAATGGGGATCCCTATCGATGAAAATTTTAGATTTAACTCCATGAAATTGAAAATTCTCTATCACATAGAGATTTCCCATCTCCGCAGTTTCGGTTATATCTTGAATGGGTATAAAATGATCCAATTTGGTATGCCTATCGATTAAAAAGAATTTCAAATTATTCTTTCTCAATGTATTAGGAAACAAAACCATATGGTATGTAATGATCTATCCCAATTCAATGTTGTAATGGATTGTGGCTATAACAATCCTAAAGGCTTTGAATGCTTGGTCTTGACCAGTTGGAATGTATAACAGTGTGAAAAAATAGTGATGTCACATCTCATACCCAACCACCAGAATCATTGATCTATATCATAGAATATCCTTTCCATTCATGTATTCACAACCCATTGGAACTATGGAAATCCCCATAATTATATTTTTTAGAGTTAAAACCACATCAAACTGATTCCAGTAACATGAAATACCTCTTTTGAGAAGGAACACTTAGAAATTGTATCCCATTATAATGAGGGTATCTAATTCTATAGAATTCATCATCTAGATACTACTCCTAATGAAAAATCTCAAGAAGAGTGATTATCAACATAGCACTATCCAGGAAAACCTCATCCATAGTTTCTCAAACTTCAATATGTAACTATAGGAAAAGATCCATCAAATTTCACTATTTCGATGATTCTTTCTTAACCTAGGTTAGAATATTATATATCAATTCATCATCAAAAAATTTCTACTTACCTAAGGTAAGGGAAATATAAAAATAATAAAATTTCTGGCACACCACCCAATTCCTCTGTTAAAGATTATAATCAATTATAGTGAAGATATAACTCAAGATGTAGTTTTCGGAATATACTGTAAAAATTTATACAAAAAGGTAATTTTGTGAACTCTTATGTTTATAAATCACATCTACGAGTTCACGGTAATGGGTCATATAATTGTTCTTATGTGGATGAGCTTCCAAAATCCATAGGAAATGACATGAGAACCCTATACATGAAAATATCCCAAAAGGGAAAGTGATGCATCATAGATGAATATATAGCCCTACCTAGCTGCTAGAATATTCAACACCGAAGTCATATCATCTCAAAAAAGTAATTATTCCATTTCTCATCCAAAAAAATCGTCACTCTCTTTCGAGTTATATTAAACATTAGGGAAGACAACTTCGAGAAATCCATTACAAACTTATGATAATATCACCTAGATCCAAGAAAAATTGAATTTAAAAAACATTAAGTGGCTTCTCCCATGTCATAACTATATTCAATTTCTCAGGATCAAATATGATAAATTGTTCTAAAAACATGCTTCTCAATTAAATTACCCCAAATGTAGAACTCAAATTTATATTTCATGGAATATAGATGGTTATTTATCCAAAATTAGAGAACATATATTAAATGGAATGTATGATCTTCCTTATAAATATAGTAAACAATATTTTAATACATAATGACCAGAATAAATGTATAAATATTCTCATAGATGATCTTATTCATCAAAACCATAATTAATTCCAGAGAATTGGATAGACCAAAAAGAATTACATGATACTCATAACGGGCATACCTTCTATGGAATGTTGTTTTTTGAATGTCAGATTCGTTTATTCTCAACTGGTGACAATGAGATAAATGATCAACCATCATGAACTACTTATCCCAATTCCACTATTAAAATAGATCATAAATTTTTGGTAACTAATATATGTTGTTTACCATAACCCGGTTGAGTTTTCAGAACTAAAAACACAAGATAAGTGTTCCATTTTCATTTTTTTAATGAGAACAGGCACTGTCAAAGGTGAAAAACTCAAGAATATAATTCCATTATATAATAGATCACCCCACTAAGTCTTAAACTCATTAATTTTAGTAGTTTATATGTTTTAATATGGAATAGATTCCAACTGAGTAAAATGGTAAAAATAAATAAAAAATATACATCCCTTATCATTAGAAACATAGAGAATTAAAAATTAAAAATTTCATTAAACTCTATGAAAACTAGAGGGATATCAAAAATAAATGTTTCCCTCTCTATGTCAAAAAACATAATGATATTATTTTCCCATAATCAAGATAGTAAGGTCCCTCTCTACTTGACCGAAGGTCCCATTTCCTTTAAAAGATATGGCACACCACATAAGGTGTAGTAAAGGGAACATGTCAAAGATAACAATCTATTTGAGTTTTATTATAAATGATCCAATCCATCCTAAATATTACATCAAGGGGTTTTATGTCAAAAACTAGAGAAATCATTCGTAAGATCAATCTCTGATAAGGATAACTCCTACGTATTATAATTGAGACCCTTCTATCTCTTCATTTAGAGGGGTGAAGTAATATCCATGAAATATAATAAATAATCCATATGATGATTTAGAATATTCAAAATAAGAGTTTATATAAAAAAATGAGATGATCCTACCTAAAATAAAGAATCCAGTATAGATGAATATATACTGATGTAACCTCCTGTAACATCCCCCAATCTGGTAATCTCTCACGTTGTGAGGAAGGGATTGTTGTGAGACCTCAAGTGTGCCTACCCATACTCCAATGACTGCCGACTAGTAGTGGCGGTATGAAAATTATAGTGGAGAGACTATACCCCATGGTATAAAGTGTCAGAGTAGTATAAAAATCATGAAAACTTGGAAAATAATGAATTTATACGCATAGTAGAAGACAAAAATTAAAGGAAACTATGTAACGTGATCAATATAATATAATAATGCAATCATGTATTGTATTTAGCGAAATATAACTATTGAAAAATACATGAAAAATACTATATGGCTCAAATAATGGACTCAATGTCCCAGGCCCTAAACCTTACATTAGTCCCATCTCAAAAATCCATCACAACAATAATGAAGAGATAAAATATAACATTCTTTATGATTTTCGAAACCTTCATCAATATAATCTATATGGGTAACAACTGGTGACCCAAATAAAATGTGGGTATATCACAGAAGTTTGACACCACCATGTATAAACAAAACTAGTCTAATAAGAAGTGTATGAAATAAAGTGATAAAGATGTGTACTACTTAATTCAAAATTTTAATAAATACAACAACCTACTTCGGCTCCGTATAGTAATATATCTTAGAATCTATCACAAAAAATTCCTACCAAAAACGTAAAACAACAGTAAAATAACCATTTTTTGAACCATATAGGAATATCACTGATAATGCCTTTCAACCATAAAAACCACTTCAATAAAACCATCTTATAGTCACAATAATAACTCAGGTTAATGTTCTATATGTTTTAAAGCATCTCCATCTCAACGAACTATATGAATTACAACATTTATGGGTTGAAGGAATATAATCATTATAGCATGGGACTAGTTATATCCCACTCCATATAATAATTAGAGCATGTATTGGTTCGTTCACCCGGAATATCATCATTACAACATATAAGTGTTCAAGTTCAAGGGTCGAGCCTAATATATAAGTATTACCGCATGGAAAAAAATTCATATTATACATCATGGGTATTAGAATATAAGATCATATATCAATATTTATTTGTGTGAATTACAATTAATCATTCACATGAAACATTAAATTCAATTAAAAAATTATTACCTATTTTATAAATAATCAATATGCCACAATTTAGGGATTCTATAACTTGAAATCACCGTAAGTCACAAGTCATGATAACAATAATTTCAGACATTAGCCAATAAAATATCCATGTTAAACCAAATTTAGTAAAGGAATAAACTAATTCATTTATTTAATTAAAGATGGATCACACAATGATGGAACAATCAAAATATTTCACAAACCTAGAAATTATCATACCATAGGGTTAAGATTTAGACTGCCTACCATTAACCAATGATCCAACAACACTTTTGATGGAAAACTCTCATAAGGAAGAAGGTTTATATGATTTAAAATTGGTTACTATATTATAACATATCAAGATAAAAACCAACAAGACAATTGGGAAAAGTCATTCACCATAAAATTTTGAGAACCAATGTTAAAAAAGAAGAAGCCTAATTAATGAAATAAAAAAGGATTGAAGGCTCAAACGTAATGTCTGGAAAGGAGGTTGGAATTTCAAAATGTCATGAATAATTATCTAAGGTTGAGATGAGGGGATGTATACTAAAATAGAATAAATTATAACCAACTTTTATGTTTAAAAAATATGGCCGAGCATTGACACGACAAGGAATGTGGTTAAACATAGTGTAATTTTTTTAATGGGATTCAATGAAAACCTGTGGCCTCATATTTAATTTATCAAAACCTTTGATAAATTACACAACATGTAATCCCATAACATGATGTGTAAATGTTCTAAAATTGATTTTTCAATCCATTTTACTTTTTAAAATCCCAGACCACTTTTAAATATTATCAACATGCTAACAACCCTTGAAACACTTAAATAATTTATTCATGGACTCCGTTAAATCATATGACCATATACCACTAAAAATTAGGTAATTTTATCCATACAATTATCTATTTATCCGAATAAGACTCAACTACCATGGATCAAAAAAACAGGGTTATATATACCTGAAATAAAATGGGATCTTATAGCCTCCCCACCTTATAATAGCTCATCCTCGAGCTACTCCAGGTATCACTATGAAGTCTCATCAAACAAGTCTTGCCACTATGTTCACATATCAAAATCCATCTCTCAGGTATCATCCCGAACTCTAAAATTATACCACTACACTCAAAACAACATTATATTCTAACCCCAATGATATTTCTCACTTTGATCAATGACTCAGATCAGATGATCCTCAAAGGAAACATCAGCAGAATGATCGAATTTTACTACATCTATCACATGAGATGTGTTTCGATGATATCTTCAATGTTTTGATATGTAGAACAAGTCATACAATTCACTATATCATGTGTATGTTCTAAAAAATATTCCATTGGGCCGACACTTTCCACTATTTCAAACTGACAAACAAACCTATGTGTTAACATTTCTTAATTTTATGATACAACATTTCCCATATGTTGGTGAATCCCTATCAAAAACATGATAAAAAACCTCAGATTATAGAGGTCATCTATAATGGTAATTATATGATTTCTACCCACTCTATGTGTCCACAAACCGATGTCTGATTAACTGAACCTATTCAGATGTATCCTATGAGAGATTACACCCATAAATGGATGAATCTCCTTCTACTAGCTAAAAAAGGCGAATGAAACATTCTTACATAAAAATAATCAAATGTTTCCTTTTGTATGGATTCTTATAAGCTATTCTTATATAAAAACTTCACGAGCACTATATGTTTAAACCATAAACAACAAAATTCCAAAAATTTCTTTTTAGCATGTCCTCCAGAACCTAAATAGTCCCATATGATTGACTATAAATCTGTGAAGGATATGATTTGCATAAAATAACTCATGATCCCAAGAATTTATAAAGACCCTTCTAGAAACCTGATGTGAAACTAGTATATTTTTCTAAAATGATATTCCTTATAACACAGTGCAATCGAGAAACATCGTGTATGTAAATATTTCCAAAATAATAAAATGTGATAGTTTTCGGAACAATAAACAAGTGGATGACCATTGTTAGTCTATCCCTGAGATCCCATATAACATCATTCTTATGGGTATTCTTAGTTAATCCTATTAAAAAATTTATTATGAAATCATGTCATTTTTACTATGGGATATATAAAAGCTAAAAAAGCATAGCTGGCCTCTGATGCACGATTTTCACCTACTGACAAGTGAAAAATATACCCATGAATCTTTCCAAACCCTTCTTCATTTTGTACCACCAATATTCTCTATAATGATCATGATAATTGTTTTTTAACACGGATACACTAACATTATAGAATCTTGAAACACCCCCATTAGATCTTCACACAAGCCCGTAAGAACCCGTACTTTGCCACAAAAAGGAAGATAATTTTCACTACTGAGATACTATCTTGATGGATTCTCTCCACCATATAATTTTTCTCTCATAACAAATCCCTCTATATCAAACAACTTATTTCTCCTAATCTGATCCAAATGAACATACATAACATATGTTTATGTCAAAGCTATTCACCCAGGAGTTTCACGATCATCATGATGCATGTCTGAAAAGAGGGACATTATCCTCTACTCATGAAAAGGCTCACATACTAGTTCATTATGTTTCTTCTATCTCAGATTGTCCAAAATTAATTTTCCATTTCCATTTATATAATCCTATTCAATATTGAAACATTGAAAAATCACGACCCACCTCATATATAAAAGGTCAGGGTTTGATTAAGAAAAGGATATACCTGGGGATCTTGTGATCCATTTATACCATAAACCATTCCCCATAAGATAATTTATTAAACATATCAAGTCATGTACCACTACCACTAAATCAATATCATGAGTAGGATAATTCATCTCATAGAGTCTCAACTACCTGGAGCAATACATAACAACTCGATCCTCCTACATTAGAACTAATTTGAGTCTAAATATAAATGTTTCATAATACAAAATATATAGTTTACCCAACATAGGTAAAGTGAGGGTGGATTATTAGGTCATTCAACCATTGATCTCTTGAAAATATCATTCACAATAATAAAAAAACAATCATCCCCCCTTTCATGGTTAGCCTAGAAATTACTATTTAGGAATGACAAAAATCTTTCATAAAACGTGAGTAACAACCTACTATACCTCGATAGCTCCAAATTTTGAAGACATTCTAGGGTTATTATCACTATTCCGTGGTTGTGACATTCTATTGGTCCACTGAAAATCCTACCTCTGAGATAACATTTCCCAAGAAGTGCACATTATTTATCCATAAACTTAATTTAGATAGTTTGTCATAAAAACAATGCCCTCTCAATGCACTCAAGATGATGTCAAGATGTTTGACATGATCACCTACTAACTAGGAGTACACTAAGACAAAATTGAAGAAAACCACCACAAACGTATATATATATATATATGGATTAATGATATTATTCATTAACATCTTGAATACTACATGCGCTTTAGTTAACCAAAACAATAACCCTCTGAAATCATTGAAACCATACCATCCATTTCATGCAGACTAAGGTATATCAAATGGTTTCACCATTATCTAATGACACCATGATCTCAATATAGTCTTGGATAAGATCACATCATCAGTCATCTGATCAAAAATATTGTCAATGAATGGAATAGGAAATCAACTATTGACAGTCATTAGGTTCAACATATGATAATCAACACAAAACTGCAAATATACCTAATAGTTTTTTGAGAATATAATTAGAAAACCCCAAGGGGATGTACTTGTCTTTATAAATCTTTATATTCTAGATCTTACAACTAAAAATTAATCACTTGAATATTTTCTGGTTTAAATCGTTAATGAGGGATAGAAACACATTATTCTCCCAACAACAACTCAATTGTAAACTAGATCCCACTCTTAGTAATTAATCCATAGAACTCATTGGTTAAATATCCAAAAAAGATCTACCAATATAAGAAATGAATCATGATACATTCAACTATTATATAGAGAAATTTCATCGATCCATGCCATAAGAATAATCAATCATCACTGAATTGGTCATGCATAACCATCTTAGTGATCCAACTTACCCTGGTGAAAAAGTATTATAACTTCTAAACATAGGAACGTAACTCTCTTCCTATAATAGTTGATATGAACGTGGTACTCAACTAACAAAGCCATATTAATAATCAAGTTGATTCCTATCAGTTCTAGCATGAAAGGTTCACAAAAGAAATAGTAACCACCAATATCTAGATAACATGTCTCGAAATGTTTGGTATTCTATAACTTCACTCCCAATATTGTTATAATGGATTAAACAAAATCTATTTTTTTCATCCAAGAAGAAACCTTTTTCAATAACTGAAGATTCGAAATAATGTGTTGGTACAATATTAAACAAGTCACACACTATGGTAGATGACACATGAATCATACATTTGATGAAAGATGGTCATGTATCCACATTAGTTAGATTAGTCTTCATTACTTGCAACTAACTTTCCCCTCTTCCCTAGGATCTAGTATGACTATAAAAATTCATATCCATTTCATGGTATTGTTTCTCATGAATTGGGGTACCAAATCCCCTACCATGGCCTAAATGGCTTGTTGATCTCCATCTACTAGACTTTTTAGGGTTACCTGATCCCCTTCCTAATTCTAGATCTTATTATGATCCTATTCCACTTAAATTCTATGGAATTTTCACAAAAAACACAAAATATGACCTTGTTATCCATAAATATGACACTTGACTATGGGGTAAGGACACTCTTGATACTTTAGATCAAATAAGACACACCAATAAAGTTTGAGAGAAACATGGAATTGATATATTATTCTACTTTCCTAACTGATCTTCCCACTACTAATTGGGAATGAAATGTAATAATGGAACTTATTACCACATAAAGAATAAAACAAAAATTTCCCTGCTAAAACAGCTAGTCCACAACTTGGATCCTCTCTCAAAATCGCATTCCACGATGAGTGTGTTATACATAACATATTAATGATTTTTTAATGTAAAAAACCATTAACTTTGACATAATATCATAATGAAGACCATTTTTAAAATGTATCACATAAGAGATAACATTGCTATAATAATTTTGTGAAAATTGTTATATGGTGGTAATACATTCACCATATTCTATATCTAAAACCCCATTCTACCTCAGATTTATGAAATCATGATATTTCTCATCCCTTAGGGTTTTTTGAAACAAATGGATTAGTAACATCATATCAATTTCTTTTTTCAATAGTTCATCATACTTCCAAACTACATATAAAATATCCCACCAACTCATGGTAGGTCCAAAAATCATATGCACAGCATACATTACCCTCAAATACATGATTGTCTCAAGATTCATTAAGATTGTCTCTACTGACTAGGATAAAAAACATGGCTTCCTTGGGTCCCCCTTCTATACTAAAAACAAGCATATCATGATGTTAAGGCTCTCGTGACAGCTCAGACATCGATGGAATGGTGTGAATAGTCTCTCATTCCATAGATCAAGAGACCCCCAGGAAGTTGTCTTAATGCTAAAAATCCATATTCTTCTTCAGAGAAATTGGAATCTATGGTTTATCTATATTAGGATTGTGATGATTTACGCTCTCCTAAAGCTATATTTGAAGATGATGGAGATGTATTTTTTTCAAAAAGAAAAACACACACCATAGATGACTATCTACGAACAAGGTCAACACAACAGGGGACTCCAACAGGGAACCCCCAACTCTTGGTCTCTCGAGACACATGTTACAGGTATTTTATCATGACATTTCAACTCATTTCAATTTTCCAAAGAAATAGATATCGCATATTACAATTCAATAGGAAAGTATATAGAACCTGAAAATTTGATATTCAACTATTATAAATATTTCATTTTAATATATCCCAACATACCTATTATGAATCATTTTTTATTATCTCTCACCACACCGAGCCATGAGTATAACCTCAAGGAACAATAACATCATAAAATCGTATCATCATAGAACTTTTTAATCACCAAAAGTTAAATAACATCAACTATAACAATCACAAAACAGAAAAAAAATGTCATCCCCTGGAACATGTATTTTCCCCAATACATAGGTTAGCTACTCCCATGAAAACAATCATTACCATGTCCAAAAATATCCCAGTTTTCTTTCTACTTCTCCCAAACTATATGGGAAAGGAAAAAAACTGCTCCTTTGATGTTGATTTCTAACATCCACAAAGATGAAACTCACTAAAATGGTAAAAAGTTTTTGATATGATACCTCAATTACTTCTCCTCATTTGTGAGAGGCTGTCGACTAGAATAGGGGGTGTCATCCCCTAAAAAATATAGTAATGATCTTTTTTTCGATAGGGTGTATGAAATGAGAAACCAAGCACATAATATAATATAATATACATATAAATTATAATATATTTATTTTTTAAAAAATATTCTATATATTTTAATTCAAGAAACACTGAGTTAACTTTTTTTACTCTCAATATATACCTTCCTATATAGATTTCACTATGTGGAAGTGTGACCCTCCTCGATAGCCTGTGTTACACGTTAGACAAATTTTCACCGAGTAACAATGTATTATTAAAATATTATTATTTAATTCATCATGATATAACATAGATGTTATGTTATTTTTTTTGAATATTAATAACTAATATATGAAAATTGATGGTTTATATAAATATAAAAGGAATTAATGTGTTTCCAATTAATTAGAAAGGAACATATGGACCAATTAGATATAAAAACAAATACTATTATTTTTATGCTTCAAAAGAGTTTTATCATAATAAACATATATTATTAATATTTTTTAATGATTTTAATGAAATATATATGTTATATATTATATAATTTTTCTATCACTTTTTTATACGCATAATTCCAGAACAAACATTGTTTTAAACATAAAAACAAGTATTTTTATAAAGGAAATTTTCAACCTTTTAATGGAGAACACATTTTAAATATGAATTTTTACATGTTAGTTCATTTAATCTAACAAATTTATTTTCATCATTTAGGGAAAACATATGAATATGTTTAGGGTGAATTTTTGATATTTTTATGAAATGTTTCAATTTTATCGAATAGTTAAAAATACTGAATTTTAGTTCAAAGAAAATTTTCGTTTAATTTATTTTTAATGATAAATTATCCATTAAATTGATTTTCAAAGTTAATTATTTTAAATTTTTATCAATCAATACAATTTATTTTGTTGGATTTAATTTCACATTAAAATTGATTATGAAATATAGTAATCTTTCGGATATTTTTACCTTAAAAACCTGCATTGTCATCCCACCCACTGGATGAAATTTAAATAAAATTTTCCACTTATATGATTGAAAATTTGAAAAATGGATAACATTTTATTAAATATATATCTCTATAATGTCTAATAATACCTATTGTTTTACCCAAAATAATATTTATATGAATTAAAATTAATTACAATTATTAAGGGAAAATTAATCTTAAGAAAGGGACAAACCTATAACATTTGGAATAAATGACCTATCAAATTTTCCAACACATATTTTATTGTCTTAAATTAGCCATTAACTATACATTATTTAGTTTTTTTTGTTTTTAGGACTTTATTTATGTAATAACGTGGGTATATCTAACTTGTTCCCAAAAATTCCAAGTGAGTCTTTTTCATTCCCTATAAATGGTCACCACCTATCCATATTCCTCAATTCTATCAAACCACTTATGTTTGGAAAATAAAATAAAATATAAAATCATGAAATCCCTCCCTTATACCTTTAATCCTCCCATTTGGCATAAATCCTTCCAACGAATCCTTTTGGTACAAACCAAAAGTAGTTACCCGATTAAGAGGTAACATCTTCTCTCAAGTATTGAAGTTTTACTTCCAGTATCCACCCCCTAAAATCTATTTATTCAATTATTATGTAAAAAAATAATACTAAATATTGTTATATGTCTTTATTTAATGGTTTATACTGACACTTACACACACATATATCTAATTGGAAAAAAAATAATATTTCTGTGTACAGTGAACAACTGCCTAACGAAATGATGATTTCTCATTTTCCGTTACACCTATCATGTTGAAAATTATGATGTAAAATCTGTATATATATGAATTATATGATATTTTTTATTTATTTATACATATTTAGTCCATTTATAACACATATCATTAATATTTATCATTTTTTTAATACAATAACACCGTTTGGGGATGTTTGGACTACCACCCCCTCAAAGAGATGTGTTTCATTAAAACTAAACATGGAACATATAAATGAAAGTTATAATTAAAAATATTTTAAATACAAAAATTATATATTTTATTTATGACATAATTACCATTCTGGAAATTTACTATATATACATCATTTCTTTATCATACTTTTCACACATAAAATATGCCATAACGTCATTCGTGGATGTGTACACTACCGCCTCCTCAACACTGTATGATTCATTTTACATCACAATAATTATAAATATAATTATATATGTTAAAATAATAATTTATATTTTATATAATTAACTTTATATAAATATTAGAGTCACCTAAATTCTTTCATAAACAATAATTGAAAAATTTCAACCTTACTTATGAATATGTACGGCCTATTATCTCCATATAATTGTAATGTTGGTTCATTTTTCATAACCATATTTAATGATAGATCCAAAATGAATAATTTGTGTACTAATATGATAATCATTTTATGATTATCTTTCAGTATATTCCATGTAACTATTCCTTTGACTATAAATGACCAAACTCTTTTATTTTGGATACATAAACCAAAATTGTTAAAAACACCCAATGTAAACATAATTGTTTATGTATTTGTATACAAAATAGTAAAAAATTGAAGTAAAACCAATTATAATCATGAAAAAGGTTCTCAATAAGGTATAAAATTAATATAATTTTATTATACATGAAGATAACATATGTTCACCCAGAATTAAACTCAAGGTATTGGATTCTTATCTCACCTTGTACATCTATGGGATAAATCTCTTGTTCACCACTTACATGTTTTGTATAGAGTATATACCACCAATTTTTATATATTATATCTTGTGTTCCTTTAACTTCATTTAACTTAATGATTAAATTTAATATAATTCTTTTATTAGGTTTGTAATTATAAAATTTTCAAGGTGTTATAAGACACATTGGAATGTTCAAAGTTTATTTTTCTTATCAATAACATTAATAATACCTCAATAGAATTTCCATTTTTGGAAATTATATAAAAATTGTTCAACAAAATATTTTTCCTATCATTTGGTAGTTTATGACCATTTTATAGAATTATTACCATTTTCCACTCTTTGGAATTCAATATTGGTTAAAACATGTTTTCCAAAAAACCCGACATTGTTCATATCTTTAGTTGAAGAAACTATTTTCTTATATAATCAATAATTTATATTAAAAAATTAAAAAATGATTTTAATATTATTTAGTAAATGTATTTTTACCTATTTTTTTCTTTTACCAATGTTTTAAAAGTATTTTTCTTATTGATTTCTAAACAATGTATCTTTCTAACTTTTTACCATGAAAAAGGATTGTTCTTTTTACATTGTATTCCATGTTCATATTTACATTCCATCATTCTATTGAAACATCAGTCAACTTTTAAAAGGTTAATTTTTAATATTTTTGTAAATTTATTTTCAATGAAATAATTTTTCAAAAGGGTTTATAAAAAACTATATTTCCATCAGGAATGATTTATAATATATTTATATAGTATTTATATTAATCAATGACAATAACCCTTGTTTTTTACTTCACTTGGGATATGGTGTATTGATACCATCCTTATTCTTCTTCGAAATGATCTACCATTATTTTTACCAAGGATAGTATTCACATTCACATCCTTGATTCCTTTTAATTCCCAAGAAATATTCAATTTCCTATGACCATTTGACTTTTAATTTACCATAAATAATCCATTTCATATATCATGAATATTATTATTTCATAAACCATATAACATTTAACATATGGTGTATACATTGATTGTAATTTAAATAATTGAGAAATTATTGATAAATATGTATCTTTTACTCAATATTTATATTTGATAAGGAATATTCGTTATTTATTAAATTGATTACTCAATATAAATAATTCAATAGACATGAAATGATTGGTAGATCCCAGATATTATATAGTTCATCTATATATCGATAGGTTCTCATGAGACAAATATGATTAAAAATTTAAAATGGTTTTTATATGTAGTTTTAAACATTTTGGATGATGGATCTAGATAGTTGAGGTTTTCATGTTCCTGATACATGAATTCAATTAAGAAAAAATTCCCCTTATATTAGTTTATATTTTTATTAATCCGTGATATTTTTTGACACAATATCTATGGATACATTTCATTTTTATTTCTATTATTAAGTGGAAATTGTTTTTATTTCTTACATTTCCATGTTTAATTTTCGCAATCTTATTTTTAAAATGGCATGTGTTTCTAGTTATTTCCTTTCCATATGGTTTATGTACTTCCCTCTTAGTTTATTTATTATATCGAATGTGAGTTCAAATATTTGACATGTTATAATTATTATTCTCAAGGATACATTATTATTTCTGATATATTTTCCCCAAACATAGCTTTTGAGATCACCCTTATTATTTTCCATTCCATAAGAATCCAAGAATCATACTATGAATGATATGAAAGGATATACTAGATGGATTGGATTTATCTTCACAGTTTTTTATTTATAAAGAAGAAAAAAGGTTATTGTGAACAATGTATTTTTTTGTAATACAATACTCATTAATGTATTTGGGTTAACCAAACTACTAAAATATATGTCCTTTGGGGATTTATTCAATATAATCATGAATATTTAATTGATATAATAAATTGAGTCCATGATTTTTGGGGTTGGGTCACTACATTTTCTATCAAAAAATGTCTATTAGAAACATTTGGAAATATATTAAGGAAAACATTTGTTAGAGAACAAAACCATTAGGTATAATTTTAAGATAATTATAGAAGAACATCATAAAATTTTGGAAAGTATTGATAATGTGGGACTTCCCCAAAATACATCTATGTCAATTTACTACATGTGGAACTAGTTCTTCCATAGAGGTACCAAAGAGTAACAACTATGAAAAGGTATTTTGGGCCTAACTTTGTATAATATTCTATATGAAAACGAGCCTTACTGCACACCTGGTGTGACACTCCAGGGGGTATATGCTTATGATAATCTATGTTTTCATCTCAAACCATTATAAATAATTTGAATAAATAATTAAAATGGATAATCTAGGTTGAACCTATGATTTTATAGATGGGATATAACTTTTCGTGGTGTAGAAATTTAATAAATGATATTATAGATATACCCTAGAAGAAGGAATGACCTATGTTGAAATAATTGGATGAATTATTTATTTGTTGAGGTTGTATTCTAAACCCTGTTTAAAATGATATTCAGTTATTAATCAAATTTCAAGGATGTATATAATATTTATTTTGGAAATTATGTTATTTTTTTAGAAAAAAGACACCCTATATTCTAGGTGACAACCAATAAAATCTAGTAAGGTCATGGTTCTTGAAACCATGACCAGAGGAAAGTAAGAGTTTCATCCCAACCACTGATGTACACAATATCCCTGTAAATGTTTCAATTTTTGAGATTAAAAATTTGTAAAATTAATGTTAACGATGAACCAGTTATATAACGTTTGAGTATTAGAGATTAATAAATCAACAATATTTGTTTTGGAAGACAGTAAGAGATAAATAGTTATGCATTTCAGTACTTTTTTAGGTGTAATGATCCTTTAAAATTATATTTTAGTGATTTAGGCACAAAAAATCATTATTTGTAATTATTTTATGCGAGTAAATAAATAAAATATAATTAGATCACAACATAATAAAATTATTAGATTGTTTATGTGAAATTGAATCATAGAAAGTACGAATATTTCTTTATATTTTAGGTAGTGAAATAATTTCCCAACATTAGTAAAATGAAATATAGTTAAAATGTTTCCATAATACAATAATTTTTATTAAACCGATGGTCTTCTAGATCAAATCATATTTATGGACTTGATTCCCTCAACATTCTATTAATTGATCACTTTTTTGAGATTTATGACCTTAATAAACCCTACAAATATTTAAACATTTCATACATGTTTGTATCTCTACATTGCACCAATGTTCTCCTACTCAGAGACCCAGTTACATGGTAGTTCTCGTGACCATTGTACTACTCATTCTCCCTTTTATAGAGGCTGACTTAAGAACCCTTCTCATAATGTGGATTTCAAAAATTGGAGGAATCAAAAAATATTTCACCATGATCAAGTTAAATTGAGAGGATGAAATTTAAATAAGGGGGGAGAATGGGATGCCCCAATAATCTAATTTTAATTCATTGTATTTGATAGCCTCTATAAAATGTGACATGAAGAGCGTAAGATAATATAATATTTTGATACATTATAATGTATTTACTACTGAAAATATATTCTTTATATTTGACTGTACACAACACTTTGTTATATTGTGTTTCACACAACATCAATCTTCATCTACAGCTTCCATTACATGCAACATAGACCTTCCTCAATAGATTATGTTTCACACAATACGGAGTTTCACCAAGTAAAAATGTACTATTAAAATATAATTATTTAATATAATATTATATAACCTATCTATCATGTTAGTCGTTATTAATATTATTAAATAACTTATAAACATTTTCTTTTTATATAAATATAAAATTAATTAATGGGTTATGAATTAATTAAAAATGAAAATAATAACTAATATTAGATGTAAAAATAAATATAATTTCTATAGTTTTAATGGAGTCTTTTCTTAACAAAAATAATTATTTCAAATTAGTGACTGATTTTATTTAAATATATAAGTTATATATTCAAAAAAAAGATTATTCATCAATTATTTTTATATTAATAAGATATGAACAAACCCTATTTCACACATAAAAACGTATATTTTTATAATGTAAATTTTAGAAACATTTAATGGAGAACAAATTTTAAATAGGAATTTTGAAACATCAAATGATTAATTATATCAAAATAAACATAATATTTGATATATAAACATAATTATTCAGTTATGGTGAAATATTTTACATTTTTATGAAACATATAAATTTTTAATAAATAGTTAAAAATACTAAATTTTAGTTCAAGACATCATTTTTCGTCTAATTTATTTATAAAAATAAATTATACTTTGAATTGGTTTTAAATATTAATTAGATAATATTTTTATCAAATAATAATATTTACTTCATTTTTGTGAATTTAAATTTGAAAATTATTATAAAAACATAGAAATCATTCGGATATTTTTACTTTAAAAACCTTCATTGTTCTCCCGCCTGCGGGATAAATTTAAAATTAATTTATGCAACATTTTTTATTTTAATTTAGATAAATGGATTTCATATTTTAAATAAACATAATTTATAATGTATAATTATTCAAAACTTTGTTTTACTTAAAAATATTAGTAAATATAATTAAAATTAATTACAATTATTTAAGAAAAATTATGTTTAATAACATACTGAACCATTCACTCATGGGAACAAATGACCTAGACACATGTCCAACACCTATTTCATGGTCAGAATATTTTTATTAAACTTCCATTACTTAGTTTTTTTTGTTTTTTAAGGCTTTTTATATTTAATAACATGTCTACACCTTACCTGTTTCCATAAATTTATAATGAGTACTTTACCTTCTCTATAAAAGGAAACCACCTCTCCCCATTCCTAACACCTCTCAGACCACATAGGATCTACCATGATCTTCCCATTTCTGTTCCAAAAATATATCTCATATACCTTGAATCCTACCTTTGGGCATAAATCCTTCTAAGGAAGATTTTGTTAACAATCCAAAATTAGTTACCCGATTAAGAGATGACATATTTTCTCATGTTTTTAGTTTTATTTTCATTATCATCCCCATAAAATATATCTGTTACATAATTATGTAAAAAATAAGTACCCTCAATATTTTATTATGTCATTATATAATTGCTTATACATAAGCATATACACAATTATATCTAGTGGGTAATGAATATACATTGTTTGTGTACAGAGAACTACTACCATAGAAAACTATGATTGATCATTTTTACATTGCCATATCTCATGGTGGGAATTATGATGGGGAATATATAAATATATGATATATAAGATATTATTTATGTATTTATACTGTAACCTTTTATAATAATACCTTTAATACTTTTCATTTTCTTTTAATACGATAACATCATTTGAGGATATGTGAACTACTACACCCTCATAGTGTTGTAATTCATCCACAATAAAAATGGAACATATAAAGGATATATTTAATTAAAAATATTTGAAATAAACAACCAATATATGATATTTATTACATAATTACCTTTACTCAAATATACTATATATATATATATCATTTTAATTATCACCCCTTTCATGCACTTACAAAGAGATAACATCATTTGTGGATGTGAAAACCACCACCTCCTCGAAATGATATGATTTGCTTTACATCCAAATATATATATATATAATTATATATGATTAAATAATATTGTTTTTAGTATAAAATTATAATTCTTTAATGACTGATTTTACTTATCTTCTTCATAAAAAATCATAAACAAATCGGAATCATACTGATCTGAATATATGACCTATCGTCTAAATGATTGTTATGTTGGTTCATTTTTCATAACAATATTTAATCCTTGATCTTAAAAGTTTATTTTTTTTAAAAATATGATAATTATTTCATGATAATTATTTTTTAGATTCCATGTAATAAACCCTTTTACCATATTTCACTAACCAATTCTATTTTTGACACATAAATCAAATTTGGTCAAAATTCCCTATATAAATAAAAATGTATAAGTAGTTGTCAATAATATACTGAAAAGTGAAATAAATGTTCTGATGAACATGAAAATGGTTCTCAAGAAATTGTAAAATTAATATATTGTTATTATAAAATAATTTATAGGATTTTCACCCATTGTGAAGCTCAACGTAAGGGATTATCATCTCATTTTTTACATCTATGAGATAAATGTCATTTTCACCACTTGTGTGGTGTATGTACTATACATTTTTATATATTATATCATAAATAACTTTATCATGATGGATTTTAGTGCTTTGATTTAATATTATTCTTTCATGAGTCTTATCAAATAAAATGTTTTGAAGTGGTATGGGACACTTTGGAATGTTTAATCATTATTTTCCTCAGTAATAACATTAATAATACTTACATGCCATATCTATTTGAGGAAATTATTTCACCATTGTTTAATAAACCATCCATTTTCTTTCCTCTACTTATTCATGGTCATTTTCAACTATTAGTACCAGGTTTCCCCTCTTTGGTACTAAAAGGTTTTCAAGATTATTTTAGAGAACACGACATTGTTCCTATTTTTAGTTAGAGAACTTATTTTATTCTAAAACCAATTTTTTATTAAAATGTTTTAAAAAATTATTTATAAAATTATTTATTAAAAAAATTACACTATTTTTATTTTTCCAATAATTTCAATGGAATATTCTTATCACTTTCCGAACAATGAATCTTTATAACTTTTTACTATGTAAAATGAATGTTTTTCCCTTGTACGACATGTTTATATTTTCCCTCCATCATTCCTTAAATTATTCATTTTAATTTTAAAAGGATAATTTTAAATTAAAATATTTTTAAAATTGGTTTTCAAAGAGAATTTTTTTCAATAAAAAATTACATAACAAAAGGATATTCTGTAACTAATTATTTTAAAAGATATTTTTATAGTACTTACATTCATTAACAACCAAAACCATTTTTTAGTCAACATGGGATATATTTTTTTGATACCATCCTTACTGTTATGGTTTATGATTAATTTCCATAAGGATAGTATGCACATTATCTTCCTTGATTCCTTTTAATTCCCATGAAATAGTCAATTTTTTATTGTCATTTGACATTGTATTTAACATAATTTAACTATTCCATTTATCATGGATATTATTATTACATAAATTGTAGATCATTATACATTTGGTTCAATCATTGATTGTTAATTATTAACTGAGAAATTATTGACTAATCTATATCTTTTATTTAATAAGGACATTTGAAAATGCATATTGTTAATTTATTAAATTGATTACTTAATATAAAGAATTATTTTTAAATGAATGAAGGGTGGATACTGGAGATTATATATCTTCTTGATGCATGAATACGTTCCATGTCACAAATAGGTTTCACAAATTATACTAGTAGTTATTCATTATTTTGAACTACCCAGAGGATGGATATTGACAGTATTGTTTTTCAAGGACATGAGAGATGATATCCATTAAGAAATAATTTACATCATAGTAGTTGTAGTTAATATTCATCAATTAGATTTTATGTCAAAATATCTATAGATTAATTTCAATTTCATTTCATTTATTATGTGGTATGTGTTTTAGTTTCTTACTTACTATACTGATTTTTACTGATATAGTTATTAGAATGGAATGGGTTTCTAGTAATGAACTTTCCATATTTTATATGTACTTACCTCTCGGTTTATTGATTATATGTTTTTTGAGTTTAGTTATTTACCATTTCATACTTATTATTCCCATTGATTCATTATTTCTTCCACTATATTTTTCACTTACTAAATATTTGACATCATCCTTATTATGTTTCATCCACTGGGATTCCATGAAGCATACTATGAATGATATGAAAGGATATAATAGATAGATTATAGTCATCCTCGATGTTATATATTTAGAAATAAGAACAAAATTATGATGGAATTATTGTCTACATTTATAATACAAGACTCATTTATGTGTCTGGTTCTCCAAGACTAATAAAATCATAGTTGATTGGGGCATCATTCATTGTAATCATGACAATGTAATTGATAGAAGACACTAAATTTGATAAATCTAGGTTCAGGTCACTATAGGGGGTGTAAACATTATATTGGATATAATATAACCCATGGTATGATGTATCATATATGTAAAAAAAGTCATAAAATGTTGAAAATTAATCAAATTATACACATTGTGAAAGAAAATTATAAACTCTTAGTATGTAATACAATAAATTTTAATGTAATAATGTAAGGATATCCTGGATGAAACTAAATTTCATGCTTATCCAATATGATATAAATACTAGCATAATAAAATAAAATACTTTATGTCTTAGCTCCTGAACCCCACATTGGCCCCATCTCCAAAATCCAGCCCAACTGGAAACAATATATAAATTAAAAGGTCATTTTCACTTGTCCAAAAATACATCCACATAATCTACGCAGATACAAAATGGTTTCACAAATAGGGTGTGAGTATAATCTAGTAGATCAACAAATTTTATTAAAAAATCATTATGAAAAGAAGATTATGTATTAAAGTGGTAAACATTTGTATTAATTAATTTAAAATTCAATAAATAGAATAACCTACTTCATATCTATAATGAATTATCTATGAGAATGTCTTAAAAAAATGCCCACCACAATAATATAATGAATCTAAAATAACCAGATCCAATTCCATTACAAAATATATTTGATATATTCTTTCAACCATACCAACCACAACCATATATTCATGGTATAGAAACCATAAAAACCCAGTTCAAATCCCTCTAGGAAGTATAACATCTCTAGGTAAAATATAGATTAGCATTATATCATTTTCATGTGAAATTCATATATTCATTATAGAATCTTATTGGTAATAGCTTTCTATCTATAAGGATAACAACATGGACTAGCCTGATCCCACTCAATATCATCATTAACATATATAAGTGTGAATGTACTAGGGTCGAGCCTAATATATAAACACTACAGGATGTGACACAATTCCTATCATACATCATGGATATCATAATATACCATCATATATCTCAATGGAAAAAAATGTGATTTAACATTATTTTTTATATGTCACAAGAAATTATAATCAAAATTGATTAAAAATAGTATCATTAATAAATATGACACAATTTAGAGATTCCATAACATGAAATCATCCATATTCGCTTATGATGCTAAATATTTTGTATGCAATTAGAAAATTAATAATCCATTTAATACCAAATTATATTGAATACTAATCTCATTCAATTATCTAATTTAATTATGTGCACATAACGATGGTGGAATCACCATCTGGTATATACATTACAATTATATAACCGTGGGGTTATGATTTAGACCACCTACCATTAACCGACCATCCAACAATGCTTCTAATAGAAAAAGATCATGTGAAAGAAGGTTCAGATTATTTTATAGAGGTTCCTATATCTGAACCACTCCTGATCAAAATGTTCAACTCAAATGGCCACAGTATTTCACTAAAACAGTTGGATAACCAAATGGATGAAAGAATAAATCTATCCAAAGGAACTTAAATTTAATTGAAGATGCAATCATATTTTTTAGATGGAATTTTGACACTGTTAAATTGTTTGGAGAATTACCTCTGGTTGAGATAAGAGGATTTGTAGTGAGATCGAAAGAATTTAACACAAACATCATGTTTAAAATAGACATTCATGAATTTTCATGGTTTATAATGTTGATACATGTTGCGTATATTTTTTAATGAAATTCTTTGAAAAAATTGTCAACTCAGGTTTAATTTATTAAAATCATCAAATAATAACATGATGTGGAATCAATTTACACAATGTGTAAATGATATATAGTTGATTTTTCATTCTATTTTTCTTCTAAACATCCCGAACCTATTTTAAAGATTCTCAACTTACCATGAACCCACAAAACACAAAACCCATTTATTCATGGACTCTGTTAACTCAAACTAGCATACATCCCCAATAATTTGGTCATTTTCTCAACAAAGGATCTCCAATTTTGGACAATAATCTACCACCAAGGCTTGAAGAAAAACTCATAGAGATAAAGACCAATAAAAAATGGGATCTTACACCTATCATTGTCACTGCATAAGTATATGATTTAACTGTAGACCGTTGTACTACATGAAGATTCTTTGATCTTGATGTCTCAAGCTAGAAACTCTTATTTATTGATTAATATAATTTCACCACATTAATATTCAGTGTTGATGAACTCAAACCACTAGGCGGAGTAGAGAATAAAAAAGCAATATTTTCATGTTCCATAAATGACTATAGGAAGAACATATATTTAGTCCTAAGTGAAAACCTGTCTCAAATGCAGAGGACTGACACATTGTATGCAAGTCAATTGGCCCCTTATATAATGTACATGGGGTCTAGAGGATCCATTCTATTGATAACCACCACAAGAATCATCAAAATTTCATTTTCCTTTAAGGGAAATCTCAAAATATACCACTAAATTAAAATGTTACTCTCGTCAACCCTGAAATAGTTTCCAGATAATGATTGACCATCAATGCCATATCGATCATGTCAGTATAAGAAGACAGATTCAATACGAAAACCTAATAAATAATATCATACATATATCCCATGACTATGTTGTGAGTATTAATATCCCTATTTGATACAATTATTTGTAAAACTACACAAACTCAGTGAATTGGTTTCACTTTCTGTCACGATCCGGTGAGCCTTCTATATATTGAAAAACCCCATATCCTTGGTAGAATTATAGATTTTGTATATAAATATTCATTTAAATTATCATTAATGTCCTTACACTCTAAATTCTCATTCTTATTAACTATCACCATCCTGTACCATCATGTTCTAATCGGTACCAATAGCTTAAAGGTAGCAAACCATCCCTTAATGTCATTAATTGTTTGAAATAAATAAATAAATCTCAATATTTCTCAACCAATTATTATAATATTGAGTATAATTAGATTCATGGAACATTTATGGCTTCATGATAAATAAATCTTGATCCGGATTATGAGATTCATCCCTTGAAGGTTCCACAACATGTGGTTAAATGACAATGGTTGTAGGTTCATGTGCCAAAGCATGGACTACATGCATAATAACAACATCTATATACCATTCCATGGGAGGATTTTATCATTGTGGTTCATCATAATATTACTCTTAGATCATATACAGAATTATTCAAGACGTCATGACGCTACACAATATTAGAAAATAAATTTTAAGAAGTCGGAATATTAATCAGATCAAAAACTCAAATAAGAGAAATATGAAAATTAATCCCACCACATAGATAACAATGATTTTGATGTCTATGTAACCAAATATAATATTTTAAAACAAAAATATCTAATCCTAATAGATACTTTACCAACTTAAACATTGTGTCTTATGTCTCATTACAATGAGATATGTCTAGGAACTTACTTGATACAACCTCCTATGTCCTGACAATATATTCCAAAATACACATTGACATCTAGGAAATATTCTCAACCTACACCCATGATACCACATTTCCATGAACTAGCCAGGATACCCTAGTACCCTGATACCCGAGCTAGAAATGACATGCCCCAATGGGAATTCCCAAAACATATATTTTTTTGATTAGTAGATTTCATCATACAAGATAAACTAGGTAATAAATGTTCCGCAATAAATAGAGAAAGAAATTTATATATAGTATGCTAAAAACTACTCAAGTTGATAGTACTATAAAAAACACATATATAAAAATACTCAAATAGTAGATAATCAATGTACTAAATTTTTAACAATAAAATGTAAAAAAATAAATAGAAAAATATCTCTATGAAACAAGGGATCAAGATCAACCACAACCTCTAATAGGTGCTTTCCTATTTCTCAAAACTGATAGGAGAAAATCTATAAAATCTCATAATAAAAGGTAGGGTATGAACTCAAAACCCCAGTAGGGTCACACAAGGTATTCCATAGTATGATTCCAAACAAAATCATGTATTCAATTTTAATCTAAATATTAATCAATGATCATTATAATATTTTTAAAATCATTCTTCATTTCCTAAAGAAGGAAAACATTTCAAACATGGATTTGGTAAACAATATATATAATCCATTCCCCCCTCCAAAGGTATATTTGGAATTATCCAACCAATGTGAAAAGTAAAACTAAATAAGGTTAAAATATACCTAACAGAGAGGTAATGGGTCATTACAGTCCCCCCTCCTATGGTACATTTGAATTTTAACATAAGTAAAATTAATTATATATCCATAAAGTGAGAATATAATTTATTTCATAAAAATCTTTAGAAAATAAAAAATAAAAAAATCTAACCAAAAAAACTCAAATTCATTTATGTACCTATATGCCATCCTCGATAATAAAATTTGTTGAAATATAGAGGTAAACTAGCTTATAAACCTGGAGAACTAATAAGAAACAATTCAAGACATATTATAATACTTAAACTACATCTATGGGGTCACAATGCACATTATTCGCCCAAGTGTCAACAGAAATACCATTAACATATACTCGGGTAATAAATAACAGTTCAAAAATATATATATTCATATTTAAGAAAAAAATCAATCATTTAAATATTTTTATTATAATATTAAAGTGGTTCTCTAAAAAACAATTATTGTGTGTTACAAACTCACCACTTTGCAAACCATATTGGTTAGAAAATATAAATTATCAACATAAATCATATATCTCTCCTAGTCAAGGTCATTCCAACATCACAAAAAAAATAGGACTACAAATTCAAATACCTATAACTCACACATCATTGACCTAATTATTTCCACCTAATCCATAATGATTACCCACTTATGGTTTCCTTCATGAGTTTCAAATTCATTTACCCACAATGCATAGGTTGATCATATAGTTCAATGAAGGACATTTGTTCTCCAGGATGCTCACTAGAAGATTACCTAACCATCTCTATCTGAGATATAATTCTAATTCACAAATCTATATCTATATCATAAGGACCATAATCATGGAAAATCTCAATGTTCTACCCAAGAAAATTGACATTTCCATTGACAAGATCACCCAAAATATATATTTACTAAAGTATATAAACAATCACTACACTAAGAAATAAATCTAGCTCTATTTCTATTAGTTATTAATGTGATGAATCATCATAATCCACATTTGTTTACTCTAATATCTTGGTATTTTCCGTTTACCACACAATACATGGAAGCATCCATCCATGAACCATAAAAAACCACAACCACCTCAAGGATGGTCCCATTAACATGTAACACCTCACATTTGTAAAAAATTAATCAATATATGTGTCACAGAAATAGATCTTTCACAGTGTACTCCCCACTATAAAACTTTCCTTACACCACACCTCGAGTAAAATTCCCAACAATTTCCATTATTTTATCCTTATCGCTCATCTCAATCCATGAATATCTCATCATTTATAACATATATGATAGAAAAATCATGGACCAACTATATTAATGTACAATAATCTATATACAATGTATCCTCTCATTATTGGGGTAAACCTCCATTCATAATTAAACACATCATTTACCATTTCCTCAAGTGCCTCACCAAATCCATTAGTTTTCAACTTACATATCATCCCTCACTAATTCATGATCACATATGCATCATATCTACCACCAACTAGACATTGATACTCAAAACCCTCACTAATAATTCTTTAATAGACCCATGTCTCAATCACTTCTCCAAATTCCAATGATATTTAAACCACTCATAAAATCTTATTTCAACACATCATATAATCATTTGTTAGACATTCTGTCTGGATGGATCTAAATCTCCTCCCATGATATTATTAAGTATCATGATACTCTAATATTCTATCCAGTGATGGGCCCTACCTTATCTCACTTGAAACTATTTTATCATGTAGGTTCCAAACTCATCATTATTTTGGACCTCTCTAATTATATAATCACCCCAAATAACCACTAAACCCCTTTTTTATTTCATAACATCCAACATTCATCACTATTTATTTAATATTACAATGAGTGGTTACAAATCATCACATTTATAATATAACCATTCAAACATATAATTTTTTTCCATACCCATGTTTAATATATTCTCTATTTACGGGGACATTTTCTCTCACACCCTGGTCATATAACAAGGAACTCATTTCATTCCCACAAAGGTTAAAATAAAATTATTAAAAACATTAAAACAGACCTAATTTTTTAAAAACCAAATTATATCTAAGGGGTTTCTATTTATCAAACCCAATATATCTAATTCCTCAGCCGGCCTAGTTATTTATTTTTCAAAATCACATCACATTTATAAAATATGATTCAAAAAAGTTTTCAAATTCGTTTTTCTTCTTATTTTCTCAATTCAATATAATCATTAAATTTTTTAAAATTAACAACTCCATGATCAATATCATGTGAAACCGGGTTACAAAACTATTTCACGTGCACATTATAAAGAAGTCAAATGAAAGCAATATGTATTTCCATTAACCATATTGAGTACCCTATCATGACCGATTCCCCAGGGCTCGTTCCGTGACTACCCCAAACCCACCTTCCATATGCCTGGGGCAGGCGACTTACACCAGAATGGTGTATCCCTAAAACGGGACGCCATTGCCTTTAAACATGTACAAACACCTAGAGTAGAACAAAAAAAGTTGAAACCACGAAGTAAAGTACTATAGTAAAGAGTGATGAAAGTGAAGGGGTTAGAATACGATACCAAATAGAAAAGTAAAAGTTAAACTGAAAAGTAAAAAACAACTAAAAGGAGAAAAGCAACTCTTAGATTGTCCACCATGAATCATACCTGAAGTGTAGGCAAAACTTACAATCAGTTGTCCCCGTGTCACGACACACCGAATGATCCACCTCCATGCACCGTCTAGTCCTAGATCCCTCAAACGTCAACCAAGATGCTCATCGTCTATATAAGACACAACCAGGTGTTGGTGAAGCCTGTGCATGGGTGAGTGTAACAATACTCAGTAGGGACCCCGAGACCCCTGAAGGACTCTCAAAATTCCACAATGTAAAACCAAAAGGCCTCATATCAATCATAAAGAACAAAGAATTAGACATTGATCAAATGGAGACTCAACTCAAACCATGTTTTCTGTGATATATAGAAGTACACATGATCAGTTGTGAAGCTAGATCATCTTATTCTATCAAGAGGCACTGTTGCTGACTATACAGAGTCTGACCAACCTAGGATCGATAGGTAACTAACCCCCGCAATGGTCCACATAGGATCTGACGCACACAGGAAGGATAGGTAACTAACCCCTAAAATGAACCACACAAGATCGTACCCCCATAAAATTGATAGTTAACTAACCCACATAATGACCCATAGAGGATATGTCCCAAACAAGATCTGTATGCGCTGACCCACACAGGATCGCTGAGCGTGGACCCACACAGGATCTGACCCACACATGATCGGTATACACAAACCCACGTAGAATCTCTGAGCACTAACTAACACAAGATCATACCCACACAGGATCAATGTTATCCCACACAAGATCTCTCAGTACTAACCTTTGTATGATCTGTCTCCAACCTCCGCCTCACTGCCAGCCCCTGGATTCCTCGCACCAAGTGTGCTCGAGTTCTGTAGAATATTTCCTCGAGATATAAATCATACCTAGAACTCCACTAAGCTCCACAAAGGAGTAACCCAAAGGACCTCCATGTCTTAAGGGTTCCAACGTGACAGACGGTGCGTCAATCAAACATCCGATATGTGAGTTGTAATCATTTTAGCTCCGGGGGCTCAGTTGGATTCGCGGTAGATCCAACCCATCCATACACAAACTATCTCCAAAACTCAACTAGAGGTTACCAAAAATTTCCTCCTCAATCCAAGGATCCCAACTTCGTAGATGGTTTATCAAACGGATGGTCGGTTCTCACGATATGGCCCTTTAAGTGTTTCTGGGTCCGGTCGGGCCCGGGTCCGACCTGACCTGGTCAGACTGACCAAGCTCAACCCAGTCTGGGATGGGCCATGGTGGGTTGGCATGTCCATAAATGTTCAGCCCACAATGGTGACCCACAGGGGTGGCCTGGCCCGCAAGGGGCGGCCCAAAAAGGCGACCCGCAGGGGCGGCCCGCAAAGGCGACCCGCAGGGACGACCCAGCCCACAAATGGTGGCCTGCAAGGGGTGGTCCAGAAGGGCGGATCAAAAAGGGTGCCCCGCAAGGGGGCAGCCAAGCCTACAAAGGGATAGCCCGAAAAGGGGAAACCTGACCCGCATAGGGTCCATCCCACATGGTGGTGTCCTGGAATGCGTAGGGAGTAACCCGCAAGGGGCGGCGCGACCCATAAGTGGGCGGCCAAACCCGTATAGGGTGCAACCCGTATGGGGGGAGGTCCGCAAGGTGGGCGGCTAGGCCATATCTTCCAATGTCCATGAGGGGGGGGGGGTGACCCCCATTCTCCTGAACTCTCGAACGGCCAAGAGGTCGTTTAGTTTGTGAAGTGGCCACGCCATGTGGGCGCCACCTGGTCGCCACAGAACCCGCCAGAGGCATAGTTTCTACCTCGCCTATGACTTCATCTCACCGACGGTGCATTAGTCGCACCACATATTCATCTTACGGCCGGCCAAAGTGTTGACCGCCTCCTCTGATCGTTTTCACTGACGAGCTGCAACCCCTTTCTCAACGACGGAGTGCACCAGTGTGATGCACCTCCTCCGCAGCTGGTCAGGGCCGACCATTCTGATGACCACCACGGCTTTGTGTCACAACCTCCTCTTCCGGCTTGAGTCGGTGCATGCCATCTTCGAATCTGGTCAGTGTCTCCACACTAGATGTATTCCACGAAGAACACAAGGGAGTATCGAAGTAGTGGAGGGTCTGGCCATGGTTCTTTAGGCTCACACCCTCCGCATTAGGTCGTAACATGGGGGAGGATAAAAGGTTCAATAAATTCACTTGAATTAAATGTAAATTAAACCCCGTGCCTTGAAAACCCATTGAAGAACGTATGCACTTGAAGCTTGATCAGGGACCTTTCTACCATTTACATGATTCAAAAGACACCACTTGCCTGTCCTCATTCAGTTCAGGGTTTTGGTGTCCCTCATCATCACTTGACAGAACCGACTCCATCCTCCAAGAGATTGGTGTCACAGAACTCTTTCCGCACTTCATCTCTTGGTGAAGCTGTTCCAACACCTCTCCTCAAGCACTATATAAATAGTAGAGGGCAAGGGTAAGTAAAAACATAGGGAATTAATTGGGGATCATTAATTAATACCCTTCCTAATTCATCGTGGTTCCACACTTCACTTGTCCATGGTGGAGAAGAAAGAAAATAAAATTACCAAATTATTTTATTTCATTTCTTTTAAAAGTCATAAAACATAACTGTTTCTCCATACCTACTACAGTCAATGTAATATCTCCCTTAAGAAAATCCTTGTCCTGTGGATTCAACAGAACCATTTGATATTTAATCCAATCACCGGTTCAAAATTTATAAAATTCCACTCATGCATTTACTGAACGTACCTTAACAGTGTTGAGAAATTCATTTTAGGCACACTGGGCCATGGAATCAAATGCCGTCAGTTTTCCCACGCTTCTAACAATTCCATATAATTAAAAAATAAATCCAAATTCTAGGTCTTTACATTCTCCTCACCTTAGGGATTTTAATTCCTGAAATCCACAATATAGACTAAGAAAATACTTGGGGGTACTGAGCATGAAATTTATCCTCTCGCTCCCATGTTAACTCCTGGAGGGTCTCGTGCTGCCAGCGAATGTGCACCAGAGGTATCAACCTCCCAAGAAGGACTCACTACTGTCGATCCTCAATCACTACTTGAACCTCCATATACGTTTCCCCATCGTCTACGTCTAGATCATATCATTCGATGATGTGATATTGGTCATGCATTTATCTCCTCTTCTAGGATACGTGGAAGACGTAGTGTAACACTCTCCAACTGTCATGGAAGTGCCATGCGGTATGCCACCTTGCCTATCCTATGATGTATCAGAAATGGTCCGATAATCCCCAGTGATAACTTACCTCCTCAGCCAAATCTCTATAGTCCCCATCGTGGATAGACTCACAAGAATACGGGGTTCCTCTCCTGGAACTCCAAAGTTCTTTGTCTCCTATTAGCATAAGACTTATATCTGCTCCATGCAGTCTTCATCTGCTCTTGGATAATATGCACCTTCTCTGTTGTAGCCTTTACCAACTTTGGACCCATAAGTGCGGACTCCCCTGGGTCTGTCTAGTATAGAGGTGATCTGCATGATCGACTATACAAGTTCTCTAATGGTGTCATACCGATGGTGGAGTGATAACTGTTGTTTTATGCGAAATCCACCAAGTGAAAGTGATCATCCTAATTGCAGCCAAAATACAGGATGCATGCATGAAGCATGTCCTCCAGTGTCAGAATGCTTTGCTCCGTCTGACCATCTATTTGAGGATGAAAGGTATTTCTAAAACGTAGCTGAGTCCCAGACACCTACAGTAATCCCTTCCACACATGATATGTAAAACGTGAATCACGGTCAGAGATTATCATCAATGGAACCCCATGAAGTCATACAATCTCATGTATGTAGAGGTTTCCCAAGACCTCTACTGATCCTTGATCTCAGATTGGCAGGAAGTCGGCCGACGTGGTCAATCGTTCAATGATCACCCAGATGGAATCTTGTCCACTAGAAGTACATGGAAGCCCTGTCACAAAGTCCATGGAGATCCCATCCCACTTCCACATTGGAACCTCTAGTGTCTGTGTTAATCATGTTTGAACCTGATGCTCAGCCATCACTTACTGACAACTGAGGCATTAGAAAACAAAATCTGCTACATCCTTCTTTATCTCTATGCACTAGTGATGATGTCGGAGGTCCTGGTACATATTCTCTACACCAGGATTTATTGCTAGAGGGGATGTATGAAATTCCCTCAATACCTCTTCCCATAATACCACTGGAACCATGGTACGTCCTCTGAATAAGATGACATGCTCCCCCCATTCAGAAAATCAATCAAGTGCCTATCATTAGGATATCTAAGCATGTCAATCTTGAGATTCAATGTCCCCGAGTTGCACCTCCCTGGCTCACTAAAGGAGTGGGGGAGTGACTGTCATAGACTAGAGGTATGCTACTCAATCTCTTTCAATGAAGGATATCTGAAATGCAGCTAGCCTCTCTACCATCTCACACAGAAACTGTAGACCAGACCTCATACTGAGTCAATATGCTATCACATTACCCATTCTAGGAGTATAGAATATCTCAAAGTAATAGTCATGGAGGAACTCTATCCATCGCTAATGTCTCATGTTCAGGTCATTCTGCGTGAAGATATACCTGAGACTCCTGTGATTAGAGTAGACTATAAATCTTTCACCGATAAATTAATTTCGCCTAATCGTCAAAGTGAAGACCACTTCCACTAACTCCAGATCATGGGTAGTGTATTTCTGCTCCTTCTGTCTTAGCTGTCATTATCCATAGGCAATCACTGCTTTATCCTTCATCAAGACACACCCATGTCCGGTCCTTGATGCGTCGCAGTAGACTAGATACCCAACACCCTTTTCTAATATCCTCAAGATGGGGGAACTTGTCAGTCTCTACCTCAGCTTCTGAGAACTCTACTAGCATCTATCTATCCATAAGTAGGACTGTCCCTTATTTTTCATCACTGAAAAGGGTGCCAAAACTCTAGAAAATTCAAGCACAAATCTCCACTAGTATCCATCTAACCTCATGAAACTTTGTACCTCAAGAAACACTCCAGGGTGGATCTCATGCAAGTACATCCCCTATATTCATTGGATCAACTGCATCTCCAACCTATGAGATAACGTGTCCTAGAAAGAGGACCTCTCAAATAAAAAAAATGGAACTTCGAGAGCTTACCATAAATCCGGTGCCCTCATAGTGTATCTGGAACTATCTACAGATGATAGGCATGCTCCTCCTCCATCGCTGAGTATAAGAAGTTTCCATTGATGAACACCACCACAATGCGATCATGGTATGGATAAAATATACTATTCATGAGTCCCATGAACGCTATTTGTGTATTGGTCACATCGAACGACATAACCAAGAACTTATAGTTGCCATACCAACATCTGATGTTCATCTTCTGCACATCCTCATCTCATACCATGAGCTGATAATAGCCTGACCTTAGGTCTATCTTTGAAACCCAGTGACATACCTTCAGCTGATCGAAAAAATCATCATTCCTCGTAAGTGGATACTTGTTCTTAATGGTCACCTAGTTCAGGTGCCGATAGTCCACAAAGAGTCCCAAACTCCCATCTCCCTTCTTGGCGAAAACATTCGGGGCTACCCACAGAGAAATGATGGGCCTTATGAACTCATTTCTCTACATTTCCTACAACTGTACCCATAACTCATGATGCTCTTCCAGACCCATCCGATATGTTTGTGTAGATATTTGTGTCGTCCTGGGGTATATGTCGATATAAAATTATACCTACCTTTGTGGAAGTTGTCTTGGAACAGAATCAGGAAAGACATCAGCATACTGGTCCACCCCTACAGGATAGCCCAGACTCACAACATCAACTACTCCAAGGGTAAGGCTAGCAAACTGATGTGTGATTGGAGCACCCTCCTCTCAGTAAGTCCATTTAGTGCTGTATATGTTACCTTCTCACCAATTAAGGAAAACCTGCTCCCTTCTGCGCGGACACACATCACTTTGCACCTAATAAAATCCATATGTTCATGGATTGTGGATAACTAGTCCATACCCAAGATGACATCGTAAGGCATAACCGCCACTACTAGGAGATCCCAGCTGAGGCTATTGCCTCGTATAGTAAGCTCACACTGCCGGAACCAATTTGTAATCATCGAATCTTTTCCCATAGGAGTCTCTAGTTGTAAGGATCATGTAAATGTCTCCACCATAATCTCTATGATTTGAAAAAGGGCCATGAAAATAAAAGAGTGACTTGAACCTGTGTCTATAAGTTCTGCAGATAAGTTTTAGTAGAAAAATATAGTACCAATAATAATCTAAAGATCGCAATGGTCGTAAGCCTGAGCTTCCTGGAGCTGAGCTTGTCCCAGTCCACCTGCTCCTTGTAGTAAGGGTGGACCAACTAGTAGTAGTTGTAGTACAACCTCGTAATGCCGCCCACCGCCAACTTCATGGACATATCCTTTTCTATGTCTGCATAATGCCTATGGACCTCCTTGATTGAATCTCAACCTCTGCCTCAACGGTCCCTTGTCCGTTTTCTGGTACTCCGTATGGTAGGTTAGGAAATCACGAGCCATGTAACCTAGCCTACTACACATGTAGAACTACAATTCCCTCTCCTAACCTCCTCTACCTCGCAATCCCAGCAACTCCAACCCTATGTCCCGAGGACGTCCACCAGAAGGTATGTTCTGCTTTCACCTCTGTGTCATATTCTTACTACCAGCTGCAGATTACTCTTCTACGTGTCGCCGGGTATTGGGTCTCACTGTCAGTGTCTACTCAACTAGGAAGCTCTCCACCAAAAGTGCTCCCTCTAGTACCTCAGCCTGAGTAGTTATATTGAGTGATATCTTTGATGCTATTATCTCCCATCAAAGACCCTATTCAAAGGTCTGGGCCCGGAAGAAAGGGTCTCATAAAATGTTGGTGGAGTAGCATGAGATATCAGTGAACCTCTCCATGTATTGGGCCACAGTCATGATACCCTACAGTAAGTTTAGTAGATCCTGTATGAGCACATAGCATAAAGTCACTAGGAATAACTCTGCCCTTAAAAGGACCTCGAAGTCTTCCCAGATGAGGTTCACCGCATCGGGTATCTAGAGAATCATTCTTTATCATCTCCCTACTGCTTCCAAGAAAAGATGGCTGCTAGGATCACTATAAGGTCAGCCGGTGTCCCAACCAAGCAGAAAACTCTGACTATAGCCTCTAGTCATTCCTCAGCCGCCTATGGGTCCGTCTCACCTCGAAACCTCAGAGGCCTTTACTGCTGAACCTAATGAAATATGCTCAGTCAACATGAACACTCTACTGGTGTGGATGGTGGTAATGGCTTCCCAATGGGTAGTGGTGTTGCCGGTACACCACACAAAGGTGCTAACACCGTAAGAGGTCCCTCGACTAAGGCCTCTTCGCTTGATGGGCCGTCATGACATAATCTCTCTACAATCCTGGATGTCTGTCTACATGGAGGCATCTTGAGAGAACACAGGTGTGCCATGGTCAATAAGTAATACCTGGTTAGCTGACTCAAAATGTAACATCCCGGGTAATTAAAGAATAAAGAATTTTCATATTTATTAATATTTATTAATTAAATATTAATTTTAATTAAAAGGGGTTTCTACATTCGATAGCGTACTCGATACGCAACGATGAGTTTCTTTGAAAACTTACGTTGCACACAAGTAATAAAATAATATTATTTTAAATGTTAGCTAACAAGTAGCTGTTGTACTGGTGGGAATGGATAGAAATAACTAAAATATGATTATATATGTTTTTAAATGTTTTTACATTTACCCAATAAAGGATAAGGCTTAAAATATGGAAAAAATTAAATTTTAGGCATTTATACCCTAATTTTCACTAAGGGTTCACTTATCACCTTTTGACGGAAAACCGTCATTAAATATAGTTTTGATCAATCTTATAAATTATATTGGACCAAAAATAACTCTTCTTTAGAATCGGGACATCAAAATTTACTTTGTGTAAATTTTTGGTATCTTTCCGATAATGTTCATTTTTTAATGAATAGTGTAAAATGTTGTATTTTAATTCAAAACCTCTTTTTAATCTAATTTATTTATATGATTAGATTATCTTTTGAATTGGTTTTAAAGTGAAATTAGAAAATATTTTTACCATTAAATCCAATAGTGGTCGTTGGAATCAATTTCACTTTGAAATTGGACTTAAAATGGTGTCAATCTTTTGATACTTATTGTTTCATAAAACCACGCTATTTTCTCTGACAGCGGGAATTAATTATTAAATTAATTAATGTGACTTATATGATTTGAATTTTGTAAAATTGACTTCATTTTTGAATTCGGAATATCAAATATAGCTTAGGGTGAATTTTTGATATTTTTCTGAAAAACTTCAATTTTTGATGAATAGTGAAACCATTGACTGGTACTTATAAAAACTGATTTTTCGTTTAAATGAAATTTTACCAATTCCGTGTTTTGAATTTCAAAAATCCGACATACATTGTTGTCATTAAGAAGTAAAATGTGGTTCAATGAGATAAAAATATTTTTTTTGGGTGAATAGTAACTTATTAAGTTTTTAATCGCGATTAGAGGTAATTAGTGCAATTTAAGGCAAAAATGATATTATAATAAACTGAAAACACCATGAAACATGTCCTAACCTTATTTTATGTGTCATGGCCGACCAAGACAAGCCATGGGTCAACTTGGGGACCCCATGGAGCCACTTTGGTTGGGAAATGACATAAATAACTTTTTATTTAATGTTAAAGTAAAAATGACACACACATGAGATGTTTTACTAAAACAATTTTTACATGGTGTTATACAAATCAGATTTTTGACTATAAATATTCATTAGAAATATAAAAATATTTCCTACATCGTAGTATTTTTTTATAATTTTTTAGACATTTAATAAATTAAATTACTTATGACATCATGATGATGTAGCGATGACCTCATTATTTGACGATTTAAATAAAATGGAAAGATAATGTAAAATCTAAGACCTACACATGGCCAAAACCTATTGGATGAGTGTATTTCAAACCCTTATTACCTTATCCTCTAATTATTTCAATTTTGGACCTTTTGAATCCGAAAATCTTTTTAAAATAAAGTAACTTATCTTTACTTTCCAAGAGTGCCCCTCCTCTCCTCTTATAAAAGGCCCCCACCTCTACCTATTTTCCCACACTCCCAAAGCATTTGGCTCGGCCAACCCCTGCCCATTTTGGCTCTCCACATCCCTCTATTACTCCTTGAAGCCTCACATTGGGCAGAAGTCTTCCCAAGAAATCCTTTGAGCTCAAACTTAGGGGAGTTACCCGATTTTAAGGTAATGTCTTCTTTTGAGTCCTCTTGTTTTATTTTTCTTCTACAACCCCCTAAACTCTTTTTATTATTTTTTTTGTAACAACTCCAGTATCCTAAATATAATTGGATGTTGGTATAAGAAGGATTCTATCTACACTTACACACACCTACATCTAATGGTTAAAGAACATACTGTTTCTGTGGATGGCGAATTTCTGCCTCCCGAAACGATGATTGTTCAACATTCTTTTAACACCTTCAAAGGTGGCCATTATGATGACACTATATTTATATATTATATATAATATATTTATGTTTTCAGTAAGCTTCTGTATTTTTCATTTTGGGCATACCTTTATGGTTTCCATTATGGGTAAACACGATATCTTTATTTAAGGAAGTGCGGACTACCGCCCCCTCAAAGTGATGTGATTCGTTAATTCCATATGTGGGACGTGTAAAGGATGGATTTAAAGTTATTATATATGATGTTATACTGGAATTATAATACACCTATATATCATTATTATTTCTTTCCATTAATGTATGAGATAGAAATGAAAGTAGCGTTCATGCATACGTACGGATTACCGTCTCCATGAACGGTACATTTCATTTCTTATCCCTAAATGTAATGTACTATTAAAAGTACATGTATATAATGGATATATATAATGAATGATATATCTAAATGATTAATATAATTATGGAATTAAAATATACATACCTCTCATTTATTTTTAATTCCATTAATATGACAAAGAAATGAAAGTAGCGTTCATGCGTTCGTACGGCTTACCGTCTCCATGAACGGTGCATTTCATTTCTTACCTCTAAATGATTATGTAATATTATAAATACATGTATATGCTGTATATATATGATATATATGATATCCAAATCAGGAATTTCATTTTTTATATAAAGAACCTTTGACCACACGAACAACATGTAATTGTTAGAAGTCCACTTTCGACTTAAGAACCAAATATCGACAAAACAAACATTATTGACATAAATGGTTACATAATGTTTATAACATGGAAATAAGTGATATAAAAGGAATAATGAACTATAAAAAGGTTCTTAATCAAGTAGAAATTAACTCAAGTTTATTATTCAGGACATTAAAGAACGATCGAGTCAAGTCGGACCCGAGGTAAGGGACTTCGTCTCAATCTCCTTTCATTGAGGCATATTTCGTTTTATGCACAACTTTATTTTATACGGTGTATAAAACCCTTTGACTTTTACTTTTATACAAAAGGAATCTTTTTCTACGAAGCGTTTTACTAAACGACAAAAAGGAATGTTTTTTTAACGTACGCGATGACAACGGCCTTTTCTGCCGCCGCGAGTATTATTTGGTCTTTGGCTTCCTCAACAAGCCGTGATGTTTTTAAAATAAAATAAATACCATATACTCTTTTATGTATTTTGGTATTGAAAATGGTTTTGATAAAGTATTCTATTATGTCAATATATTTAAATGATATATTGTGATTTAAATGTGGAAATGTTATCATTCCTTTATATTGGTTTTATGTTTTATGATTTTATATTGGTAATTGGACATTTGACGGGTGGTTACGTGATAAACCATATGACCGGTGGTGCCGTGAATACCAGGACGGGTGGTTACGTTATAACCTCCAATGCATTGGGTATGGAAGTCGGCCGTATGGCTATTCCATTAAGTATGTATGGAAATTGGCCGTATGGCTATTCCATTAAGTGATATGTGTGGAAGTCGACCGTATGGTTATTCCACTTAAGTATGTTTATGTCCCAAGTTACCTATATATATGTTATGTGTTCTTTATATGGGTTTTATGGTAATCCTTTGGTTACAAAAAGGTAAGTAATGATAATTTATTCAGTGAAGAGTTTTTACTACTTCATAAAGGTGAAGTTATTACTTTGATAGAGTATACATGGTTTACTTGTTGTTTGAAAAACTAACAGCTTTCATTCTTTGTGTATCCCTTATTCTTTGTGTATCCCTTACTGATCTTTTTATGCACACCACAAGTTTTTTTGAAATGTTTTTCACAGGATGTAATGTGGAATAAGGTCAAGGATGGGATCAAGGGAATGTCACGCTATATAAAACATGGAACTAGACATGTTTCTTTTTAAGAGTTTTTTATTATTATGGAATCTTAGTAGAAGTGTCTACCTTGTAATATTTTGAGATGTAATAGTTATGTTCTAATTCTCTAAAACACTAAACCTGAAAAGATCCTCAATGTGAATTTTTCATTTAATTAAACATTAAGTAAGTTTTAAGGCCGGGGCCTTATAGTTGGTATCAAAGGTCGGTTTAGTCAACTTTAAGAGTTAGAAAAGTGTTAAATTATAATATGATTGAAATGATATAGCATTTAAGGATTACCATGTTGCTTTGCCTAAGATATTTCTGTGTTCAGAATGGTTTTCTGCAGAGGAAACAAAGAAGCTATGTTGGGACGACATCAGGAGGAAGACAACCTTCCAAATCAGCAACCTGAGATGGTCGGAATCGGAACTAAACAGTTTGTTGCAGTGATGGCACAGTTGACTCAGGCTATAAATGGTGGTGGTATCCATGCACGAGATCATCCAGATCAACCGCAGAGGAACATGTCAGTGGTGGAACATTTCATGAGGAAACATCCCCCATCATTCAGAGGATCATCTGACCCTGTGCAAGCTGAAGGGTGGATTAAAGCACTGGAGAAGATTTTTGATGTCATGGGGTGTTCAGAACATCAAAAGGTTGGTCTTGCTGTTTACAGTTTTGAAGGTGAAGCTGATCAGTGATGGTCGATGGTGTAAAGTATCAGGGATAGTGATGAGATTGAGGATCTTCACTGGGAAGAATTCAAAGGTATGTTTCTTGAGAAATATTTTCCTAAGGGGGTTCGTCTTAGGATGGAAAAACATTTCCTAGAATTGAGGCAGGAGGATGATTCAGTGGCTACTTATGAAGCAAAGTTCACTCGATTGGAAAGGTATGATCCAAACTTCATACGAGATCTTGATTGTAAAATAAACCGTTTTTACTCAGGGTTAAAGTCAAAGTATCGAAGGGCTTTAGCTTCTCGTGAGTTCAAAAGTTATGAAAAACTTGTTCGATGTGCGGAGAAGGTGGAAATGGAGTTTGTCGATGATTAGTTGTTCTATGACAAACAACAGAATAAGAGGTCTAGTTGGCAGGCAAAGGGGAAGAATTCATCAAAGAAGTAAGGAGGTAAGAAAACCAAATATCTATCCTGTGAGAAGTGTGGTAAAATGCATCCTGGAGAATGTTTATCTAAGTCTGGTAAGTGCTTTCGGTGTGGTAAGTCTGGTCATATTTCTCGTAACTGTAAGGAAGATGATCAAGCAGGCAATGAAAAGCCAACGGTAAGTTGTTTTAAGTGTAACGAAATGGGTCATTATGCAAACGAGTGTCCAACGAAGAACTCAACTGGGGGAATGCATCCAGACTACAATCAGAAAGAGGTGGTGAAATCCTTTGCAACAACTTCAGCAGATATTGGGCCATCGAATGAAGTGGTATCAGGTACACTGTTTGTTTGTTCAGATTATGCCAATGTGTTGTTTGATTCAGGGTCTACACATTCTTTCATTTCTGAGAAGTTTTCTAGTAAATTGGAAATTCCATATCAAGATATGAATCCTGTACTTATGGTAAAAACACCCGGAGGGAACGTTGAGACAAAAAAGAATTTTAATAACCTTCCTATCCTTGTGTGTGGAAAGAATCTACCAGAAAACCTTATTGTTCTGCCTCTAGTAGAGTTTGATGTTATTTTGAGCATGGATTGGCTTTCTGTTTATCATGCTAAGATTGACTACAGAGCTAAAATGGTTTCTTTTCAGAAAGATTTTCAGTTTGTGAACAAGAATGAACCTTTGATTTTGATAACATATCAGGAAGTTGAGAAACTAATAAAATATGGAAATGAATGTTACCTTGCACATATTGTTGAAAATAAAGGAACTGTTCAGATTAATGATGTGCCAGTGGTAAATGAGTATCTTGATGTTTTTCCTGATGAGTTGCATGGTATTATTCATGATCAGGATGTTGAATTTACTATTGACTTGGTCCCTGATTCTAAGCCAATTTAAAAACCCCCTTATCGAATGGCTCAAGTTGTACTTTTAGAGTTAAAGAAACAATTGAAGGAGTTATTAGATAAAGGTTTCATTCGACCTAGCACATCACCATGGGGTGCTCCTGTCTTGTTTGTTAAAAAGAAAGATGGATCAATGAGACTTTGCATTGATTATAGAGCCTTGAATAATATTACTGTTAAGAACAAGTATCCTTTGCCTCATATCGATGATTTGTTTGATCAGCTCCAGGGAGCTCAGTATTTTTCGAAGATTGACTTGAGGTCGGGGTACCATCAGTTGAAATTAAATGAATCAGACGTTCTGAAGACTGCATTCCGTACTAGATATGGCCATTATGAATTTGTAGTTATGCCTTTTGGGTTAACCAATGCACCTGCTGTATTCATGGACCTTATGAATAGAATTTTCCATGAGTTCTTGGATACGTTTGTGGTTGTTTTCATCGATGATATTTTGGTGTTTTCTAAAAGTAAAGAGGAGCATGAAAGTCATTTAAGGGTTATCTTGAAAACCTTAAAAGAAAAGAAACTATATGGAAAATTCAGCAAGTGTGAGTTTTGGTTACAACAAATTTCTTTCCTGGGTCACATTGTTTCAAAAGATGGCATAACTGTTGATCCTACTAAAACAAAAGTTGTTGAAGAATGGCCAATACCCACAAATGTAACTGAGATCCATAGTTTTCTTGGTTTGGCAGGTTACTACCGAAGGTTTGTTGAAAAATTTTCACGGTTATCTAGTACAATGACTAAGATAACTCGGAAGGGTGTTAAGTTTATCTGGACAAAAGAATGTGATGATTGTTTTTAGGAGTTGAAAAGAAGATTGGTGAATGCTCCAGTTTTGGCACTTCCTTTTAGGAATGGTGAGTTTGTTATATACAGTGATGCTTCGTTGAAGGGAATTGGCTGTGTCCTTATGCAGAATGATCAGGTAATTGCTTATTCTTCACAACAGTTGAAAACTAATGAGGTTAATTACCCTACACATGATTTGGAATTAGATGCTATTGTCTTTGCTTTAAAAATTTGGAGGCATCATTTGTATGGAGTAAAGTGTGAAATATATACTGATCACAAAACATTAAAGTATATATTCACTCAGAAAGAATTGAACATGTGACAGAGGAGATGGCTGAAATTAATCAAATATTATGATTGTACAATTCATTACCATACGCGAAAAGAAAATAAAGTGGCTGATGCTTTGAGTCGAAAAAGTAATGCTTCATTAGAAATGTTGCATTTGGAACGTGATCCTTTGGTTAAAGATTTGATGAACTTTGGCATAGAATTTGTTGGTACATGAAGTTTTTTTATTTTGTTTCAGGTATCAGTGAAATCTTCTCTATCAGACAGAATCAAGCAAGAACAGAAGTGAGATAGTGAGTTGCAGAAAAAGGTAGAGCTGGTTCAGAAAGGTAAGTTGCCTGAATTCAACATTGATAATGATTATGTTTTGAGGTTTGGGAAGAGATTATGTGTGCCTTGTGACTCACAGTTGAAGAATGAGTTGTTATGTGAGGCTCATAGTTCCCCGTTTTCAGTTCATCCTGGCAGTACTAAGATGTACAGAGATCTGCGGGAGTATTACTGGTGGGATGGAATGAAAAGAGATATTGCTGATTTTACTGTGAAGTGTTTGACTTTTCAGCAGGTTAATGCAGAGCGGCAGTTACCTAAAGGGATGCTTCAGACTTTACCAGTGCCAGAGTGGAAATGGGAAAACATATCCATGGACTTTGTTGTGGGATTACCGAGGACATCTCAAGGTAATAATGCAATCTAGGTTATTGTTGATCGCTTGACTAAATCTGCTCATTTCCTTGCTATATGAGATAATTTTTCCCTAGATCAACTTTCCCATTTGTATCTTAAAGAGATAGTCAGGTTACATGGAGTTCCCCTCTCCATTGTATCTGATCGTGATCTCAGGTTCACATCTAACTTTTGGAAAGGCCTTCAGAAGTCGTTGGGTACTGAATTAAATTTTAGTACAGCTTTTCATCCTCAATCAGATGGGCAGTCAGAACAAATAATTCAGACCTTGGAGGATATGCTACGAGCTTGTTCGATTGATTATCAGGGAAGTTGGGACCAACATCTTTCTTTGGTTGAGTTTTCTTATAATAACAGCTTTCATTCCAGTATACAGATGGCACCATTTGAGGCATTATATAGGAAGTGGTGTCGAACTCCAGAATTTTGGGATGAAGTGGGTGAAAGGAAGCTGATGGGACCAGAATTGCTAAAAGAGATGGCAGAAAAAGTTCAGTTGATTCAGAAGCACATGAGAACAGCTCAGAGCAGGCAGAAGAGTTATGCGGATAACCGGAGGAAGGATCTATCTTTTGAGGTAGGTGATCATGTTTTTCTCAAGGTTTCTCCTTGGAAAAGTGTGATGAGATTTGGTAAGAAAGGAAAGCTGAGTCCAAGGTTTATTGGACCATATGAAATTCCGTAGAAAGTTGGATCAGTTTCTTACCAAGAGGCTTTACCTCCGAGTTTATCTCAGGTACACAATGTTTTTCATGTTTCGATGTTGACGGAGTATATGCCAGATCCATCTCATGTTTTGAGTCCAGAGGTAGTTCAGCTGGAGAAGAACCTATCTTATGAAGAACAACCAGTCCAGATTCTTGACCACAGGGAGTAGGTGTTACGGAATAAGGTGATTCATCAAGTAAAGGTTTTTTGGAAAAACCATTTTATTGAAGAGGCAACGTGGGAATCTGAAAATGCTATGAGGGATAAATACCCCCACTTATTTTGATAAGTGAATAAAATTGCGAGGACGCAATTCCCAAAAAGGGGGAAGGATGTAACATCCCAGGTAATTAAAGAATAAAGAATTTTCATATTTATTAATATTTATAAATTAAATATTAATTTTAATTAAAAGGGGTTTCTACGTTCGATAGTGTACTCGACACGCAACGATGAGTTTCTTTGAAAACTTACGTTGCACACAAGTAATAAAATAATATTATTTTAAATTTTAGTTAACAAGTAGCCATTGTACTGGCGGGAATGGATAGAAATAACTAAAATATGATTATATATGTTTTTCAATGTTTTTACATTTACCCAATAAAGGATAAAGGCTTAAAATACGGAAAGAATTCAATTTTAGGCATTTATACCCTAATTTTCACTAAGGGTTCACTTATCACCTTTTGACGGAGAACCGTCATTAAATATAGTTTTTATCAATATTATAAATTATATTGGACCATAAATAACTCTTATTTAGAATCGGGACATCAAAATTTACTTTGTGTAAATTTTTGGTATCTTTCCGATAAAGTTCATTTTTTAATGAATAGTGTAAAATGTTGTATTTTAATTCAAAACCTCTTTTTAATCCAATTTATTTATATGGTTAGATTATCTTTTTAATTGGTTTTAAAGTAAAATTAGAAAATATTTTTACCATTAAATCCAATAGTGGTCGTTGGAATCAATTTCACTTTGAAATTGGATTTAAACTGGTGTCAATCTTTTGATACTTATTGTTTCATAAAAACACGCTATTTTCTCTGACAGCGGGAATTAATTATTAAATTAATTAATGTGACTTATATGTTTTGAATTTTGTAAAATGGAATTTATTTTTGAATTCAGAATTTCAAATATAGCTTAGGGTGAATTTTTGTATTTTTCTGAAAAACTTTAATTTTTGATGAATAGTGAAACCACTAAGTGGTACTTATAAAAACTGATTTTTCGTTTAAATGAAATTTTACCACTTCTGTGTTTTGAATTTCAAAAATCCGACATACATGGTTGTCATTAAGAAGTAAAATGTGGTTCAATGAGATAAAAATATTTTTTTTGTGAATAGTAACTTATTAAGTTTTTAATCACGATTAGAGGTAATTAGTGCAATTTAAGGCAAAAATTATATTATAATAAAATGAAAATAACTTGACACATGTCCTACCCTTATTGGATGTGTCATGGCCGACAAAGACAAGCCATGGGTCAACTTGGGGACCCCATGGAGCCACTTTGGTTGGGAAATGACATAAATAACTTTTTATTTAATGTTAATGTAAAAATGACACACACAGGAGATGTTTTACTAAAACAATTTTTACATGGTGTTATACAAATATGATTTTTGACTATAAATATTCATTGGAAAGCTAAAACTATTTCCTACATCATAGTATTTTTTTATAATTTTCTATACATTAAATAAACTAAATTATTTATTACATCATGATGATGCAGCGATGACCTCATTATTTGACGATTTAAATAAAATGGAAAGATAATGTAAAATATAAGACCTAAACATGGCCAAAATCTATTGGATGAGTGGATTTAGAACCCTTATCACCTTATCCTCTAATTATATCAATGTGGGGCCTTTTGAATCCGAATCTCTTTTAAAATTAAGTAACTTATCTTTACTTTCCAAGAGTGCCCCTCCTGTCCTCTTATAAAAGGCCCCCGCCTCTACCTCTTTTCCCACACTCCCAAAGCATTTGGCTCGGCCAAAACCTGCCAAGTTTGGCTCTCCACATCCCTATCTTACTCCTTGAAGCCTCACTTTGGGCAGAACTCTTCCCAAGGAAGCCTTTGAGCTCAAACTAAGGGGAGTTACCTGATTTTAAGATAATGTCTTCTTTTGAGTCCTTTTGTTTTATTTTGCTTCTCCAACCCTCTAAACAGTTTTTATTCTTTTCTTTTGTAAAAACTACAGTATCCTCATTATACTAGAATGTTGTTATAAGATGTATTCAAGCTACACTTACACACACCTACATCTAATGGTTAAAGAACATACTGTTTCTGTGGATGGCGAATTTCTGCCTCCCGAAACGATGATTGTTCAACATTATTTTAACACCTTCAAAGGTGGCCATTATGATGACACTATATTTATATATTATATATAATATGTTTATGTTATCCTTAAGCTTCTGTATTTTTCATTTTGGGCATACCTTTATGGTTTCCATTATGGGTAAACACGATATCTTCATTTAAGGAAGTGCGGACTATCGCCCCATCTAAGTGATGTGATTCGTTAATGCCATATGTGGGACGTGTAAAGGATGGATTTAAAGTTATTATATATGATGTTATACTGGAATTATAATACACCTCTATATCATTATTATTTCTTTCCATTAAAGTATGAGATATAAATGAAAGTAGCGTTCATGCGTATGTACGGCTTACCGTCTCCATGAACGGTACATTTCATTTCTTATCCCCAAATGTAATGTACTATTAAAAGTACATGTATATAATGGATATATATAATTAATGATATATCTAAATGATGAATATAATTATGGAATTAAAATATACATACCTCTCATTTATTTTTAATTCCATTAATATGACAAAGAAATGAAAGTAGCGTTCATGCGTACGTACGGCTAACCGTCTCCATGAACGGTGCATTTCATTTCTTACCTCTAAATGATTATGTAATATTATAAATACATGTATATGCTGGATATATATGATATATATGATATCAAAATCAGGAATGTCATTCTGGATATAAAGAACCTTTGACCACACGAACAACATGTAATTGTAAGTACTCCACTTTCGACTTAAGAACCAAATATCGACAAAACAAACATTATTAACTTAAATGGTTACATAATGTTTATAACATGGAAATAAGTGATATAAAAGGAATAATGAATTATAAAAAGGTTCTTAATCAAGAATAAATTAACTCAAGTTTATTATTCCGGACATTAAAGAACGATCGAGTCAAGTCGGACCCGAGGTAAGGGACTTCGTCTCAATCTCATTTCATTGAGGAATACTTCATTTTATACACAACTTTCTTTTATACGGTGTATAAACCCCTTTGGCTTTTACTTTTATACAAAAGGATTCTTTTTCTATGAAGTGTTTTACTAAACGACAAAAAGGAATGTTTTTTTTAACGTACGTGGTGACAACGACCTTTTCCGCCGCCGCGAGTATTATTTGGTCTTTGGCTTCCTCAACAAGCTGTGATGTTATTAAAATAAAATAAATACCATATACTCTTTTATGTATTTTGGTATTGAAAATGGTTTTGATAAAGGATTCTATTATGTCAATATATTTAAATGATATATTGTGATTGAAATGTGGAAATTTTATCATTCCTTTATATTGGTTTTATGTTTTATGATTTTATATTGGTACTTGGACATTTGACGGGTGGTTACATGATAAACCATATGACGAGTGGTACCGTGAATACCAGGACGGGTGGTTACATTATAACCTCTAATGCATTGGGTATGGAAGTCGGCCGTATGGCTATTCCATTAAGTATGTATGGAAATTAGCTATATGGCTATTCCATTAAGTGATATCTGTGGAAGTCGACCGTATGGTTATTCCACTTAAGTATGTTTATGTCCCAAGTTACCTATATATATGTTATGTGTTCTTTATATGGGTTTTATGGTAATCCTTTGGTTACAAAAAGGTAAGTAATGATAATTTATTCAGTGAAGAGTTTTTACTACTTCATAAAGGTGGAGGTATTACTTTGATAGAGTATACATGGTTTACTTGATGTTTGAAAAACTAACAGTTTTCATTCTTTGTGTATCCCTTACTGAGCTTTTTATGCTCACCCCAAGTTTTTTTTGAAATGTTTTTCATAGGACTTAATGTGGAATAAGGTCAAGGATGGGATCAAGGGAATGTCACGCTATATAAAACATGGAACTAGAAATGTTTCTTTTTAAGAGTTTTTTTTATTATGGAAAATTAGTAGAAGTGTCTACCTTGTAATATTTTGAGATGTAATAGTTATGTTCTAATTCTCTAAAACTCTAAACCTGAAAAGATCCTCAATGTGAATTATTCATTTAATTCAATATTAAGTAAGTTTTAAGGCTGGGGCCTTATACAAAAGATCACAAGAAAAACTCTTCAAAAACCCAGACAATCAGTGTTTCCATGTACAGAGTCAGAAATCAGAATTTAGGGTCGGGATGTTTGGATACGTCATCTTCGGCACCAATACTAGATTCAACAAACTAAAAACCACCCCATAATACATAACACTATTTCCACAGAGAAAATATCATAATCGTAGTTCTTTGGTAGAACTGAATCCTCTGATACCACTTTGTCACGACCCATTCCCCAGGCCCCGTGTCGTGACTACCACAATCCTGCCTTCCATAGGCCAGGGGCTGACGACTATCACCGGAAAGGATTATCCCTAAATCGGGAAGACATTCCCATAAAGCCTGTAAAAAAACATTGTAGAACACAACAAGATGCAGCTATGAAGTAAGCTATTTTAGTAATGTCAACTGAATGTGAAGGGCCGGAATACAAGCCCAACTAGAAAAGTACATGTACAATTGAAAAGTACAAAACAACTGAATGGTGAAAAAAATCTCCTAGATCATCCATAATGAATCCTACCTGAAGGGTAGAGATAGCTCAGGATCATTAGTCCTCGCATCACGACATGCCAAATGGTCCACCTCTGAGCACTGTTTAGTCCTGGCTCCCTCAAACCTCATCCTAGCTGCTCATCATCTGCATAAGACACAACCAGGTGTAGGAAAAGCCCATGCAGGGGTCAGTATAACAATAGTTAGTAGTGACCTTGAGACCCCCGATGGTCTCTCAGAATTCTATAAAAGAAAACCAAAAATCATGATCTAAAACACAAAGCACAAATTAATAGACATAGATCAAATAGTGTCTCATCTCAAACAAGGTTTTTAGTGAAGTATAGAATTACATATGATTAGTCGCAAAGCTAGATCATCTTATTTTGTCAAGAGGCACTACTGCTGACCATACTGATTCTGAATAACATAGGATCGATAGAAAACTAACACCCACAATGACCCACACAGGATCTGATCCACAATTGATCAATAGGTAACTAACCCCCATAATGAACCCCATAGGATCTGACCCACACATGATCGATAGGTAACAAACCTTCGAAATGAACCACACAATATATGACCCACACATGATCAGTATGCGCTGACCCACAAAAGATTGTGGAGCGTTGACCCACATAGGATCTGACCCACACAAGATTAGTATGCACTGACCCATAGAAGAACATTGATCGTGGACCCACAAAAGACCTCACAAACACATGATCGGTGCGGACCCACAAAGGATCGCTCGGTACTAACCTCTATATGATCTATCTCAAACCTCGGCCTCACTACCAGCCACTTGATTCCTCACACCCATTGAACTCTCGTTCTGTAAAATCTACCCTCGCGATATTTGTCACACATTGATTTCCACTAATCTCCCCAATGGAGTAACCCAAAGAACCACCATGTCGTAAGGGTTCCAACACGACTGAGAGTGCGTCAATCAGATGCACAGTCTGTGAGTTATAAGCCTTTGAGCTCCAGGAGACCGATTGGATTCAGGTTCGATCCAACCCATACGTACCCCAACTATCTCCATAACTCAAGTGGGGAATACTAAAAACGTCTGTCTCGATCCAAGTATCCCAACGACGTAGAAGGTTCATCAAAAGGACGTCTATTTCTCACGAAATGGAACATTCTATGTTTATGGGTCCGATGGGGCCCAGGTCCGGTCCGACCCAATCAGACTGAACCGGCCCAACCCGGTTTGGGCGGGGTTGCCGCAGGCTCATCTCGGCCTGCATGGGGGAGTCCTGCAATGGAGACCTGCAAGGGCGGGCCAACCCGCAAACGGTGTCCTGAAAAGGGAGGCCTTTAAAGGGCATCCCACAAGGGGGATGTCAGGCCCGAATAGGGCACGTCTCGCAAGGGGTCGGCCTAGCCCCACATAGGGCATGGACTGGCCCTCTTAGGGCGTGGCATGCAATGGTGGAGGCCTAGCCCGCGTAGGGCATGAACTGTAAGGGGGGCGGCCCGGCTATGTCCGCCTGAGATGGTGAGTGGGGGTGTGACCCCCAGTCTCCCGAACTCTGGAACGACACGTAGGTCGTTTGATTGGTGAAGTGGCATCACCTTGTGTGCACCACCCGGTCACCACAGAACTATCCAGAGGCATGGGTTCTGCCTCCACCCCGGCTTCGGATGTGGCTTATTCTCATCGGTGGAGCGTTGGTCGCGCCACCTCCCTGCTCGCCACTGGCTAAAGTGCCGATTGCATCCTCCGATCACCACAGATAACGAGCTGCGAACCTTTTCCCACCGGCGGTGTGGAATGGTATGCTGCACCTCCTTCTGGATCGGCCAGTTCCGGTCATTCTCATGACCACGACGGCTTTGTGTCACGACCTCCTCTAGTGATATTCTTTGGTTCACGCCTTCTTTGTAGCCGGTCAATGTCATTGAACTGGTGGTATTCCATGGATAATGCAAGGGTGTAACGACGTAGCAGAGGGTTTGGTCTGGGTTTGTTTGGCCTAGAACCTCCGGTTTAGCTCGTAACATGAGGCAGGATAAAGGGTTCAATAAATTCACTTGACATAAATGAGAATCAAAACCCCTACCTCGTAAACCCATTGGATAATTTTTTCTCTTTAAGGTTGATTGGTGATCTTCATACCCGACACAAGATTCTAACGACACTGATTTTACGACGTCCTTCGGTTCGGAGATTCAGTGTCACTCGTCACCACTCACCTAAAATGGTTCCATCCTCCAAGGGTTTTGCGTTAAGAAACTCCTTCCACACTTCATTTCATGGTGAATATGTGTTGTCACCTCTCCCTAAGCTCTATATAAATAGGAGGGGGGGTAAATAACGATGTGGGGAATTAATGTGGGATCATTAATTAAGACCATTTATAATTCCCCAGTTACATCGTTAGTTATGATTCATAGGTCATGCCAGTTATTGGATTGAAACATCACAGGTCCCACACTATGCTTGTCTGTTGGTGGAGTAGAATGAAAAATAATAATAAAATTATTTAATTTCATTTATTTTAAAAAGTAACCAAACATACCCTTTTCTCCGTACCTACTATGGTCAATGTAATATCTCCCTTAAGAAAATATTAGTGTTATGGATTCTACCATGCCCTTGGATTTTTAATCCGAGCCCCAATTCAAAAGTGAGAAAATTCCACGCAGACATTTACTAAACTTACCATAAAAAAAGTTCATAAATTCATTTCGGCCACACTGGGCCTCAGAATAAAGTGCCATCAATTTTCACAAATATTTAATAATTCCATATAATTAAAATAAATTACATGGAAAATATGGGACTTTACATACCCCCAATGAATCATCCAACATACCGAACTGAAACACTCTAATTAGGAGAAATTAAAAAAATCCACCAATCGACATGTCACACATGTCATTTGAGGCCAATATTTTTTAATCAATAAACAATCTTACCTACATTATGATAACATTCCTTTACATTGATCCACCTTCCACATATTATTAATTTAATACCACTATATCATCAGATGGTATGATATCATCCATTTATCAAAACTCACAATAGAACAATGTGGATCTCATTTCCAAAAATAAATCACACCTAAATAGATGTTCTCAGTTTTTCTACCCTAACATACAATCTAAATCAGAGCATCTCGATATATCATCCATAATTACTATCCTCACCCTCGTAATTATCCAACTAACCATATATCTAACACATTCGCATCTCATCAATTCTAGGAATACCTTATTATTTAAATAGATGATTGAACCTCATCTACATGTTGGATTCATAATGATAAAATCACCTTCCATTAATTCTCAATTAAAATTTATTATAAATTATCATTGATTATGTAACATAGAAGAAAAAAACTCACATGGATTGTTATCACAAAATAGATAATATATCCATGCTATAAATTTTATCAGACTCACAATCCCGTCCTAACTACACTATCAGGTTACCAGTGAACAATAAAATGATCTATGAAATGATAGGAAGGTTCCCTGATAACCAAGCATATTAGAAACACTCCAATATCCTAAGTCACACCTCAACCTCACACAAATCTACCACCCAATCAATTAACCATATATCATATATATCATATATCAATGATAGTAATTTTCACTCTTATATCGCAAACCAAAAATAAAATCACACATAACACACCAAAATTATAAAATAAGAACATTTTATTTTACAATGTTTGTGACATGAAACATTGAGCTTAAACAAGCCACAAAATATATCCTTATAAATTTATTATCTTTAATAGATTATGGAACACACAACCTTAGGATGAGTTGAAGAGTAACCATGTAAACCTAGTCATTAAGTCGAAATGTATTAGTAGTACTATCTAATTTGTGAAAAAAATTATTTATCGTTTAGAAATAAAATTATATTTTAAGAAAAAATGAAATGATTTCCGAAGAAATGTTTTTTAATAAAATAAGATTTATTCTTTATTTTCATAAATAATTTAAAATAAAATCTCCACAAATTTTGAATAATTATTTTGAAAATTTTAGCATAAATTTTTAAATATGAATATCCTAATTATCTTACGGTGAATTTTTGGAATTTTTCTGAATTTTTTTATTTTTCGAAGAATTGTGAGAAATAATTACTTTTAATTGAAAACTAAATTTTCTTTTATGCTATAAATAATGTTATATAAAATTTGAAATTTTTTTTAAAGTAATTTTTTCAATTATATATATATTATTGAAATTTAAATCATTGTAACCATTTTTATATTGAATTTTGATATAAAAACAATGTAAATCATTGAACATTTTCTCTTTGAAAACTCGTTTTCACATTTCATATATAGGATTAATTATAAATTAAAATTTTAAATTTATATGAATGAAATTATGAAAAATGAATTAAAAGTTGGGAATAATATTATTTTATATTATCAAATAACAAAAAATTAAACTTTTTTGCAAAATAAATATTGAAAAAAAATTACTGTGGTTAATGTAATGATGGAATTATCAGGAATTCAAACTAAAAAGATAAAGGGTAAAAACACTAAAACTAATATAATAAATATTTTCATTCCAAATTTATAAATTATAATATTTGAGGATCTATATAACTCTATTTTGAATCCTTTGTTACTGTGAACACATGGTTACACATTTTTCTTTTAAAAAACATTCATGTGTGCCACTCACCTCACTTATATAAGGCCACCGACTCTCCTCTCATATTCAGACCAATAAACCCTTTATGAATTGGAAATAACTAAAAAATAATTTCAAAATATCCATTATGACATACTATTAGCTTCATTTTTTGTATAAATTCATCCTACAACTGATTTTTCTGAAAACCCATGTAGTTTACATGAAGAAGAGTTTACATTATTAAAAGTGAATTTTTAATATTTTCATCCAAAACACATTAAAATCTTATGAAAACATGATTATATAATAACCTAATTTTATTTAATATAAATATATATTTTTATATTAATTTATCTACCTAAACCAATTCCCAGTTCTATCAAATTGAGTATGAAATTATTTGTTCATATCTACAGTGGACTACCGGCTCACGAACCGAGGTCATTCAGTTTTTAATTACCACATCTCACAGTTAGATATGATTACAGATATAAAGTATATCCAGGATATTTTTAACATAATTATACATTTGGTTTCATTATATTATATATACTAATTTTACTCTCTTTTTTTTAGTAGATTCGATAATTTTGTATGTGTTTATAGAAGACTACCACCTCGAAAATTAATGTGATTTGGATTTCAGTGAAACTTACATGGAATTTAATATGGATAAAGATGAATAATTAAGTGATATAAATGAAATAATAATGAAATAAATAATATATTTATCATTATATTAAAAAGAAAAATAAATAAATACAATTTTCCTTCTAACAATTTCACTCAATTAAAGATGATAACATCGTTTGTGTATGTGTGGACTACTCCTTCATGAAAAAATGTGTATATCTTTTCAAAAACACACCCCAAAAAAGATATATTTAAGTTTATTTAATGAAATAATGTGGTAATTATTTAATTATGATTGTTTTTTAAGGATAAAATATTATACACCTAATTTCAAAAATTATCATTGAATAATGGAAAGGTTACTCATGCGTTTGTATGGATTACCATTTCTATGATTATAACACATTTCATTTATCAAAAACATATTTCATGATAAGTATTAAAAGTGTAATTTACTGAAAAATATTATAATTAATAATAATTATTATTATTATTATTTAATTATATAATATCTATAATAACTCGATCATGTATAACAAATCACGAATGGGAAAACAAGGCAATTAACAGTAGAGAAAATGAAAATAATGAATGATTATTGATGAAATAGTGGTAAAAGTTATTAAAGGATAATATATTTTATTATTAGTATTAATTTGGTTATTTAATAAGTTAACAACATGTTAAAATCCACTCTATAGGAGTTTATGTCACGTTAAGCTAAAAGGAAGAACAAGGTAAAGGATTTTATCTCAATTTCTTTTCATTAGAGGACATTTGTGTGTTATGCATACATTTATTTTATATTATGAATATAATGAACCCTTTGAATTTTTATATCATCATAAATTCATATTTAATGATACTAAAATATTAAATTTGAGTTATTTATTACAAATTTATTTGAATTAAAATTTACTAAGTGGTAATGAATTTCAAAACTCAAATTCTTTTCATTGGGATATATTAATTCTTTATTATCTTTGATATTCTATGATTTTGTGTGCAATGAATTTTGATTATTTAATTTTTTAATTCCAATTTATAGAATTATTTTATTTTTGATACACATAAAAAATAATTTATAAATTCTAAATTCATCATTATGATCATTCTAACCATTTTTCACAATTTCATTTTAATCAGGATTATTTATACTTGAATTTACATTGATTGAAATTATTTGATCGTTGTCTAATAAACCCAATTAATTTTTCTTTCCTCCTGTAATTCATGATTTTTTCTTATCATTGAAACATTTTCTTACCGTCTTTGATAATTAAAATAATTTATAAATTGTTTTTTAGAAAAAAAGAAATCATTTCTCCGTTTGGCCACAAATAAGTTTTCTCGAAGAACACTATTTTCAAAAAATATTTAAAATATTTGATCAATATCCCAATTATTTATTAAATTATATTTTACATATTCTTTATTTTTATAAAATATATATAATTAATCTTTATTTTGGTTTCCAAAAAAATCTCTTTTGGGTTTTACAGAATAAGTGAATGGAATGATTGTCTTAATGTGTACAAAAAGAAAAAAATTTCCAGCCTTCATGACCACTAAAATGTTTTAAAGATAACTTTATAAAATTCTAATATGATGAACAATATAATTAATCTTAAAAACTTTTTTTTAAAATTTTGTTTAAAAAAATTCATTTTCAAAATGAAAAAGGATATTTCCTCCAGATTTTTAAACAGTTTTTTATTGTGTTTATATTCATTAGTAAAAACAAAAATTTATTATTAATCAAATGGGTATATAATATATTTATATGATCTATATTCTTTATATTTATTTTTTAATATCATTTAGACTAGTTAATGTACTAAAATTCAAATCCTTGATTCATTATTTTTATCATTTACATTCCCATAAATTATTCACTTTCAAGTGGACATTAAATTTCCCCTAAATAAAAATATTATTATCATTTATATTCTTATATTTGGAATCATATATAATTTATACATATAGATTTCTACATTGTAAATTTTCTAATATAGGTATATATTTGTAATTACATATATTTTTTACCCAGTGTTGATATATGATTATAAGACACACTGGTAATGAGTTAAATCGATTATTAGATATATGGGGAATTATTTAGAAATGAAAAAAATGGTGGGGCAATGTTTTTGACATCCCCTCAATGCATCTATGGTATCATGAGGCTAATAAGTGTGCTAGACTAATATTATTTTGGGAAAAAATGATTTTTACCCATTAGTTTTATATAATCTAGGGGATTGATCTTGAATGTAGATGTGTCTTGTGCTAAAGACAATATTTCTGATAATTGATCATTTACTTTTAGAATTCAATTCCTATTGGATGTTTTATTTCTAGAATGATATGATCTGTTAATGTATTTCAATATAATATGTTGATAACATGTATTCTGTCATTATTTATTTAACTTAACATATTAATTACACCGTATACAATTATTATGGTCCTGTTATTTATAAAATGGTACACATTTTTAGTTATTTCTTTTTCCATATTGATTTTTATTGCTGATATTCATTCATTGATATTATCTTTGCATGAACATCCTTCTCATATTATTTACTACATGGATTGTGTGTATATTTATTTACCATTTAATATTGATTATTTTTACTGATTAATGATTTATTCTTCTATAGTAAACACTTACTGGGTATTTTACCTCACACTTGTTTGTTTTCATTTTTACATAATCCATTAAGTGTACTAGGATTGACATTAATGAACATTCTATAGGTAATAATGTTATTTAAAAAATTATGATTTAATTTGTGTTTTCAAATTTAATCAAGGACTCATATATTTTTTTAATTTACCAAGGGTACAAAACTAATCATTTTTTAAAGATATGATTCCTTGTATCTTGTTCCAATGTAATAAAAAAGACACTGCCTATAAGATACCATTGTATGGGTCGCTACATCACATTCCAAAACAACCATTCAGGTTTTATCACATATATATATAGAATTTCATACTCATGTAACTACTAACTCTAGTGTTCTAATACTCGCCATGAATTTAGACAAAAAATTACTCAATGAGGCTAAAGATCTAATCCATGTGCATATTTATTGAGGAAAAATATTTATAAAATTTTAGTGTAATTTAATTTATCTTATGACATATCATAAATATATCCTTTATGTCCTGTAGTAATAACAAGTCATATTGTTCTATTATGTACAATTATGTAAAGATGTAATGTAGGAAACCACCATTTAGGTTGTTTTGGAAGTTTTATGTAAATGAACTCTATTTTCATTCATTAATTTTTATTTTTACAGAATATGGTTCTTAATAACAAACAATATTGATGATATAATTTAAAACTACATGCCTAATGTGAGACACGGTCTCATAATCTCCTTCGACACTAGGCTAGGAGAAAAAAATCAACAAATTGTTTTTTTAAAAAAAATCCAAGAAAAATATAAAATCAAAATCCAAGAAAAATAATCCTGACACCTGGTTACTTAGAGGACAATTCATGTATTTTTAGTGTATTCCCAATATATAAATTCATTCCTAAGATCAGAATAGTCTAATATTTTTTCTCTCATATATAATATCATTAATCGAGAATAAATCCCCTATAGTGAAAAAGATAGCATATCGAAACAGGGAATAAGGCCCCTTCCTAAAAAACATATTATCATCATGGAGTATATTTCTCCTCTAGAAACGGTAGACATTGACACATATTATTATATAATTTTATGCATAAGTGGGCTTCATAAACAAACCATGTATTGTAATGTCTAGTGTCTTTGAAATAATAAATACATAATTAAGAATCATAAGGAATCACAAAATATTTTATTTAATCTTCATAATGAGCTTATAAAATAAATTGAGATCTTAAATATACATAGGATAACGTGGGTAATACATGAATAATGGTATGAGCTAAAAAACCTAGTATGGGAATAAATATAATAATGAAGCATAACACAATGGTTAAAAGTCATTCCATGATGAAAAAAATGCTTGTAATATAAATAAACATATGGATTCATAAAATATAGAAATAGGTTTCATGTAATATTCTAATAATATTAATTTGGTAGTGATATAATACTTGACTTGATCATGATTCAAGGATTGTTGCACTTGGGGGATCACAAGTCAAGGATAACCACCAAGACTGTTTCACATGGAGTACGAGTCAAGGATAACCACCAAGATGGTTTAATATAATGTTTCATGATACTAAACATTACCCAATGAATTGTAGAACTATTTAGTGAAACCAATAATAACAAGTTCTTTAATATTAATTCAAAAATATGAACCAAATATAAGTAATAAACATAAGGGTAATTTATGTAAATAAATGGGTATCATAATTATGTCAAAAAACATTACAAAGGACTGTATAAACGATTTATTGAAATAGTGGATTAAAAAATAAGTATACATTTATAAGGTAAAATATTAATATATCATTTTAAATAATTTCCAACTGAAGTGAAAATAGGTAAAAAGAGTTTTTATGAAACATTAGAAATGAGCCACATTGGTGTAGTTGAAGTGAATATTTTAATGATTCTTTAAAAAGAAAAAGGAATAATTGTTTGTATAAAACCATAAATGAACCAAGATATTTTTTCATGATGAATTGAATAATTTTTGAAATATTATATTGGGAATAAAATATATTATATATTATACATGAAAATAGGTATGAAATCATGATTTTTCATTTAATCGGGCTTTCTTATCATGAATAAATTAGAAGTGAACATTTTTAAAAATTACATTTACCAATCAAAGAGGAATGATATGATCTGGATACCTGGTTTTTACACATATATACATAATTTATAACAATTATATAAAAAATATGAGTCACATTAGGGTAAAGAGGGAGAAATAAAATCATGATTGAAAAGTGGAGGTTTGGAGAGAATTCCTTACCACTGAGTAATCAATTTTATCGTATTCACCATAAAATTAATAATCATAAAATGATACTTTTACTATGATAAATATGATAATATTACTGATATTATTTATCAATTTAATTCATACATACACAACACAAAAGTAATAAGTGGTTAGTAAGAAATATCTCGAAGAAATAATAGTGAGATGAGAAACCCCTTACCTTATGTCCAAAAGTGTTATGCACTTGATAATAATGTCCTAGATAATCTTATTAAATCCATAAATTAATTAATTCATATCCTTTTCAAGACTTATTTTATTTATTTTAATTTTATTACTTTCATATATTTTATTTTTTATGATTAGTAAGATACAATTTTATTGTTCGGGAGAATTTGTTTCCTTGGTTTTCATGATCGGTATACTTATATTATTGTATGGAAAATCGTGTAATATGTTAGTAGTATTCTGGAATTGAAATTATATGTTATTAATGATTGTTAAAAATATTAATTTTTTATATATTTCATTCGGTTTTATCGTATAAGGATGAATCATTAGTTAAAATTTTAGTGATAATCGTTTAAATTATTTTGTCCTTTTTTCGATCATCATGAACAAGTTCTGATTTATTAATTAAAATAATGTAGATATACTAGTTAAAAACATTTTTTAAGTTGTAAAACATATATTTAAATATGGTTGGATAATAAAAAAAAATTTATGACAGACCATGAATGATTTAATCGAAATTGAAACCTCATCATCCTTGAATGAGATAAATCATCACATTATAGACTATGTTTTAATTTTTAGAAGAAATGGGAAGGGGAAAAGAAATGATGCTGGATTGTTACATAAAAAAATAAAATAATAAAATAATAGAATATAAAATAGAATATAGATATCATGTCACTTGGATAGGGTGTGGTTATGAGAGTAACTATAACACCCCAATATTTCATAGTAAGTTATTTTCATTAAAGTAATTCAATATGTTGCGCTACACACAACATCGAGTTCGAGCGCACCACGACATGCCAAACTAGCCATTAAAAAAGTGGTTATGAATAGTATTAAATATATTTTGAAATTTATATATTACATATAATTTTAACATCCATATTATGTGTTTATTTTACATAATATAAGAACAATTTCATTTTTTTCGGATAAAGGATGTATTTTTCAGAAAGTTCATTTTTACCGCCTTTTAATGGTAAACCCCGTGTAAATCCATTATTTGAAACTTTTATATATTCAATTTAAAAAAATATAATTCTTCTCTAGAATCAGGATATAAAAATTTAGTTTCGATAAATTTTTTTTGTTTTTCTGATAACATTCATTTTTTGGTGAATAGTAAAAAAATACAAAATTATAATTGAATACAACTTTTTTAATCAAAATAATTTATAGTGTTAAATTATAAATTATAATGGTTTTTAAGTATAATTAAATCATATTTTTACCATTTTATCCAATATTGGTAATTGTAATTAATTTCACTTTGAAATTATACATAAACAACTGTCAATTTTTTAATAGTTATTGTTTCTTAAAAACACGCTATTTGTTTTGACAATAGAAATTAATTTTAAATTAATTAATTCAACTTATACATCATAAATTTGGTAAAATAGACATCATTTTTGAATTCAGAATATCAAATATAGTTTAGGCTAATGTCTTGGTATTTTTCGAAAAAACATCAATTATTGATGAATAGTAAAACCACTTAGTAGTAGTTTTAAAGCCTACTTTATCATTTAAATGGAAAATTTTCACTTCTGTGAATTGAATTTCTAAAATAATACATACATGGTTGTTATTATTAAGTAAAATGTTGTTCAATAAGATGAAAATAGTTTTTGGTGAATAGTAACTTTTGACATTTATTTACCACAATTAAATGTAAATAGGGTAATTTAAGGTAAAATGAAAATTTTAATAATAAAAAATTTCCATAACACTTTTACAAACCTAATTTAATGAGTCATGGCCGACTATGGGCATCCATGAGTTTATTTTGGGACCCAATGGAGCCACATAAGAATGATAATGACCTTTTTTTAATTAACTTAATGTAGACAAAAATGAAATTAACAAATATCTTTTAGTATATCAATATTTTTATGGGTTTATATAAGTCATATTTTATACTATAAATAATAATTGGAAAGAAAAAAAATTACTACATTATGGTATATTTTATAATTTTCAGACATCAAATAGATTAAATTATTTATGACACAATAATGAAGTAGTATTTACCTCATTAATAAATGATTTAAATAAATATGATAATTAATTTTAAAATAATATCCAAAACCTCTCCAATTCTTATTGGATGATTTTTTTTCGCCCATGAGTAATCTTATGTATTACTTTAATTAGTTTTCAACCTTTATAAGCCTAATAACACTATATAACCAAATAATACTTTTACACTTTCCTAAAGAGCCCCTGCTCTCCCTTATAAATGGACACCACTTCTAACCCATTTTTCACACCTCTCTAGCCGTCTGGTTCGTCCAAAACCTACCCAAAAAATCTCTCAAGATCCATATATTCCACCTAGTATCCTTACCTTAGGCATAAGTCACTTCATGAAGTATTTTTTGTTCAAACAAAAAGAAGCTACCCAAATTCACGGTAACTCTTTCTCCAAAATTCTTTTGTTTTATTTTGTTTTATTTTTCTTCGACAATCCCCTAAACTATTTTTATTCTTTTCTTTTATTAAAACACCAGTATCCTCAATATAATAAATAATTTTTCTGAAAATTATTCAAACTACACTTACACACTCCTCCATCTAATGGGTGAAAAACATACTGTATCTGTGGATGAAAAACATACGCCTCACGAAATGATGATTGTTCGATTATCACCTACCACCTCTCATGGTGTCCATTTAGATGAAACTGTATTTATATATGATATATATATATATATATATTATGATTATTATTTCTTTATGTTCTTGTATTTTCCATTTATATCATTATTTTATAGTTTCCATTCTGGGTAAAACCCGAAAATTTCATTTGAGGAAGTGCTGACTACCGCCCCCTCATAATGATATGACTTGTTAATGCCTTATGTGGGAAATATAAAGTATGTATTTAATGATATTATATATTATATTATACTAGAATTATAATATACATATGTATCATTATGTTTTAATTCCATTAAAATACAAAATAGAAATGGAAGTAGGCTTTATGCATACGTACGACTTACCGTCTCCATGAACAGTACATTTCATTTCTTATCTCCCAATTTATTGTACTATTTTAAATATATATATATATATACTAAATATATAATATATATGATATCTAAATCATGTATATAATTCCAGAGATAATGTAATTTTGACCACATGGAAAAATTGTAATTATAACAAGTTCATTTTTGAATCATGTTCCGAACATCGATAAAATATCCAATACAAACCCAAATAATTAACTCTTTTCTATAGAAAAGTAAGAAGTGATATAAAAGCAATAATAAACTTGAAAACTATTATTAATCATGTAGAAATTAACTTATGTTTAATATTCAGGAAAAACAATTATCATACATGACAAGTTGGACGTGAGGTAAGGGGTTTCTTTTCTCACTCTTAATTTCTTGAGATTTCCATTTTTAACCACTTATTTATTACATGTGGTGTATATAGTACCACATGATGGTATTATTTGTGTAATATAATTTAATTTATGGGTATTCACATCATAATTGTATGATCCTTCTTTCATGGGGTGTATGTTTTGTGAGTTACCAATTCAAAAAGGGAATTTTAGATTTCAATTCCCACTCATTGGGTTCTATGCAAACATCATTGATTATTTTACTCCAAGATTATTCTGAAGTCACTATTTATTTACTTATTTTTTAATTTCCACTCCCCTTTATGTGGATATACTTTTAATACACATAATCACTCCATTGATAATTTCTCAAGTCATTGATATGAACTTGATAAGTGTAATATTAACTAAATTTCCAGTCATTGAGTTAAACATCCAAGTCATTGGTGTTTTATTTGCAAGAATATGTGTGAATGTACTCTGATTTATTTACACTGAATATCAAATAATATTTAGTGTATTTATAATTTTCACACATAATTATATCATTGATTTTTCCTTAACCTAAGGATATGGTCTTTATAAGGGATTTCATCTCAATTAAAATTACATTGAGACTTCTTTATTGTTATATGCCAATTCACTTTTATATGGTGTATATAATGTATTTGACATACTATATCATGAATTACTTTATTCTCATGATATTATAAAGTGTTGATTACCTAAATTATTTGTATTCAAGTGCCTCTCTTTTGGTTAGAAACTCTAACTAAAATATCATTTAAAATGTTTTAATGATTTATTCTTCTAAATCATTCTCATTAATGCCTGTGTTTAATAAATGGTTTTAAGGATTTATTTATATGGGAATTAATGTTTTAAAATTAAATTTTTTTTTAAATGTTTCAAAGTGGTATGGGAAACATTGATTCAAAAATATATTTTTAAACAGAATCAAGATAAATTATGAGACTTTTAAATGTTTCCAAGAAAAAGGGGGATATTTATCTCAGATATTTTTTATGATCATTTTCATCGAAGTAAATATCCTTCATTGAGGTCAATATATTACAATAAAATCTTCCATATTGTATTGAATTTGTTATGTTTGTTTGTGGATGTGCTATTTATATACCATTCATGGTTTATGTATAAAGTATTTACATTTCGTATGATAGTTTTAATACGAATTTATATGTTATGTTTCAAACTTTTCATATGAGTAATGAATTGGACTTAGTAAGTGATGATTGGAGCCTGCAATTGCTCCTAGATGCATCAGTTGGTATCATGAGACAAATTAGTGTCTTGGCACAAGGAATTGACAAAATCTTATTTGTAGTCGTGACACAAGGCCTTGACTATGTGGTTATGATGTCCGGTATTATGAATTCCATAATTATGAGATTCACTATTGATATTTTATATGGTTATTGGACTAGTAGAATACCCATGACTATGTTTTATTATGTCATTATTTACTCATCTCATATTCCTTCCATAAAATGATCATGATTATTATTTTTAAAGTCATGTCTTTTCCATTATTCACCATGCCTAATGTTTATGTTATCATCTGCTTTATTGCTTACTCTTACTAAGCATTTGAGCTCACCGCTTTCACATGTTTCATTTTCCTAGGATATGAATAAGTTAGTTGTGAGTGACTTGCAAGAATAATATTGGAATCATGGATGTTTTAGATGAAATAAATTACTGTTGTGTTTATTTTCATGTTGTTGTGTTGAACTTATGTATCTATATATTTTCCAAGATTACTAAACTAATCGGTATTCCAGCAAAAGATTTCCTTGTAATCATGCCAATGTATTAGAATAATGCACCAGCTCCTCGTTCTGGGGTCGGGGCATTATAGTTGTTATCAGAGGAAGTTTAGTAGAAACCATGGAAACTAGATTTAGATAAACTCTGATTAAGACACATTACCCTAAGATATAATTTGAGGATTAATATAGAAAAACTTACTAGAATTTTGGTTTTGTAGAGATTTTGTGAGTTTTATGAGCAATACATCCATGTCTGGTTACGAGCAGGTATAGGTAGCTCTGGCATAGATATACATAGGGACCGCTTTGATCTAGACTCGAATGGAAACTAGTGCACGACAACGGTTCTTGCTGCACTCTTGGTTATGACACTCCCGGGGGATATGCATTGGTAAAATCACTAGATTAGTATGAACCATTATAAAGGGAACACATAAATTCCCCTAAGAATACTTTTTTTGAAATAGATTATTGATAACATAGATTGAAACATAGGGTACCCCATGTTAGGATATATTATTCAATTACAATATTATATTACTATGTACACTTTTTTTTAAAAAAAAATATTAGATAAGTATTCATTCACCCTAATTGTATTTTCTTTTGGTTAGTTAAAAATTGGAGGAAGGAAGTTCACGAACAACACTTCTCTCTCTTCCTGAAGAATAACTTGTAATGATTATCCAGAAGTCATGCACAGATGACGTTGAAAATTTTTCAAATGTCCAAGTTAAATGCAGACAAAATTATGAGACATCCAATAATTCTATAATTTTTTTCTTTCTCAATGATCAAGTACTAACTATGGGATACTCTTGCACTCTCAACATTATTACCAGGCTAAGTGTGGGATGTACCATTAGGGTCTTTTCAAATTCATCACCTTATCTAAAAATCATGATGCACTTAATGATTTTGTAGATGCTGCAGAAGAGGGTGACCTCCAAGAATCATATATGTGTCAAATTATATATTTATTTTTTTGGGATATAAAAAACTAACTTACGAAAACCTTATTTTGAAATAGTTGAAGATGAATCAATAAGAATTTTTTTTAAAAATACATGTTAAAGACGATGTCTCAAAATTATATATAAGAAATAACTATTTTTTACGCATATATGCTTCCATGGTTATAATCCAAGATGGATGAGGATTTTTTGGGCAAAGGAAGTAGATGATTTTGAAAAAATCCAGAGGTACCGTTGTGACACATGAACACATTCTACCAAACAGTAATTTCACCCAGTCTCTCCAGAGTTCATGATGTGTTCCATCTATCACTAGTGAGAAAATACATGCCCTCCCGAATTCATGTACTCACCTATGAATAATTAGAACTGGAACCAGATATATATTTTTGAAAAGAGCCTATCAGAATTCTTCATACCATAGATCATGTGTTGAGAAACCAGATGACTCATCTGGTAATAGTTATATGGAGAAATCATTAGATGGAAGAGGAAACGTGGTAACCCAAGGAACATATGATGAAGGACCTATATGGAAATAAATGGATGGTGAATTGTTTAAAAGTATCAGTGCTCTTTATTGATGGGATTACATTAGAGGACTTTTCTATTCTATGTGTAACCATATAATTTGTTATGTGAAAATGATATTTTATGAAAAATTATCTTTTCAATTGTGGATATAGTTATAAATAACCATTTGGGTTTATAAGATCCTTGAATTTGAAGAAATTACAAGTTAGTAATTTTTGGGATGAAAATGTGATTATGAGATAACATTTGTGGTTAAATTATGTTATGGTTTTTTTGAAGAACATATCTCATTTTGGGAATGTTATAAAATATAGTTTTTGATAAAGGCCAACACACAAACCATGTGACAACCCATCTCATCGGAAAAAGCTATAGTAATCGAACCCACAACCATAGTGCGATTGAGATTTATCACCTACCACTGGACTACATGATGTCCCTGGTTAGTGTGACTAATTCTTTTTAGTTAAATGATTTTATTGATAAATAATAAGTTGATTTGGGATCTTGTGTCTTATGAAATGGATATCCTTAGTATAAGAAAATGATTTGGTGATTAAGTGATAAATGTTATTTTGGAAGCTGTTCGCTCTATTCAGAATAATATATGCCTAAAGAAAATAGAATACTATTTGATTTCATTTGCAGAGTAATGGTGGGTTTTTACCTCTGTTTTTATTGTGGATTTATAATGATTTGGGTTAATTATGGAAATGATTAACCTATCAAAGAGAATATGTGATTAGGTTAATTAAATTTTAGTATGTGACTTTAAGAGTATTTTATTTTATCTATAGATTCAATTTAACGTGGAAGGCTATGAAATAAAATTCTTCTGAGATTTGGTTTTCAATCTTTGTTTTGATTATATTGAAAGATTTTAAGGAAAATTGTTTATTGAATGGTATTTATTGAACATGGGGTATTTTTGTTTTAATTTTAGAAATTAAGATTAGTACTTATTTTGGGGATCATCTGACCTTTTATTAACCATTTTTTTCGATAAATCTATAAAGACAAGAGAAATATATATATATTATCTTTTGTGGATTACGTGATTCTCTGGAAGTTGATTCTAGCACTTCAGGTGTGACCAAGACATCTTGATTTTTGATGGCTTGGGGAAAAAGGTTTAGTGGAAGGGATTTATTAAAAAATGAATCAATACTTAAAAAGTAGGAATATATATTTATATTCTTAGTCAATCTTATAAATAAATTCCTCAACTTAATAAAAATTAAATTAAAAAACGTTATCTGTTTACTTTTCTTACTAGGAAACTAATGACTGTTTATCCCATAACAACCATGTGAAGTTTTTTTATTGTTAGCTTTCTTCTAATCATGTTTTCTATCACTCTCCATTAGAAAATGACACTTATTTTATCTTCCATATCTATATTTTCCTACATGGGATCCTAGTATGGGTTATCTTGGGTGACTTTTGTACTTCTCTTTATTTCTTTTAAAGTGATTTTTATAGACCCTTTTTCCGATGTGGGACGTTCATTAAATTTACGAAGCCCAATTTTAAAATTGTGAGGATGCAATTTCCAATAGGGGGGGAATAATTTAACACCCCAATATTTCATAGTAAGTTATTTTCCTTAAAGTATTTCAATAGCTTGCACTAAACGCAACACCGAGTTCGAGCGCACCATGACATGCCAAACCAGCCGTTCAAAAAGAGGTTATGAATAGTATTAACAAAATTTTGAACTGTATATATTCCATATAATTTTAACATCCATATTATGTGTTTATTATACATAATATTATAACAAATTCATTTTTTTCAATTGAAATAAATATTTTTTAGAAAATGCAATTTTACAGCCTTTAAACGGTAAACCCCTTGTAAATACAATATTTGAAACTTTTATATATTCAATTTGACAAAATAATCTTTTTATCTAGAATCCAGACATAAAAATTTAGTTTCGATAAATTTTTGGTGTTTTTATGATAACTTTCATTTTTGGGTGAATAGTGAAAATTATACTAAATTTTATTTGAAAACAACTTTTCAAATCAAAATAATTTATAATGTTCAATTATAAATTTTAATCATTTGGAAGAATAATATGATTATATTTTTACCACATAATCCAATGTTGGTAATTGGAATTAATTTAACATTGAAATTGTACATAAACAACTATCAATCTTTTGATAGTTATTGTTTCTTAAAAACACGCTATTTGTTTTGACAACGAGAATTAATTTTAAAATAATTAATTCAACTTCAACATTTTGAATGTTGTAAAATAGACATCATTTTTTAATTCTTAATATCAAATATAGCTTAGGCTGAAGTTTTGGTATTTTTGAGAAGAACATCAATTTTTGATGAATAGTAAAACAACATAGTAGTAGTTTAAAAGCCGAATTTTTCATTTAAATGGAATTTTACCACTTCTGTGAATTTAATTTCGAAAATACAACATACATAGTTGTTATTATTAAGTAAAATTTGGTTCAATAAGATGAAAATATTTTTTTAATGAGTCATGGCCGACCATGGGCATATTTGGGTCGATTTTGGGACCCATGGAGCCACTTAAAAATGATAATGACACTTTATTTTAATCAAATTAAAGTAAAGACAAAAATAAAATTAACAAATATCTTTTGGTAAATCAATTATTACATTGGGTTATATAATTCATATTTTAGACTATAAATAATCATTGGAAAGTAAAAAAGATTTACTACATTATTGTAATCTTTTTATAATTTTTAGACATCAAATAAAATAAATTATTTATGACACAATAATTATGTAGTATTTACCTCATTAATAAATGATTTAAAAAATATGAATATGAATATTAAAATAATATCCAAAACTTGTCCAATTATTATTGGATTAATTTATTTCGACCATGAGTCATCTAATAGTATACTTTAATTAGTTTTGGACCTTTGGAAACCGAATAAAACTATATAATAAAATAATATTTTCACACTTTCCTAAATAGCCCCTCCTCTCTATAATAATAAGACACCACTTCTAACCCTTTCTTCACACCTCTAAAGCCCCTTGGATCGACCAACCCCTACCCAAATAATCTCTCAAGATCCCTCTATTCCACCTAAAAGTGTTACCTTAGGCAGAAGTCACTTCAAGAAGTCCTTTTGGTTCAAACCAATGGAAGTTACCCAAATTAAAGGTAACATTTTCCCTTAAAATATTTTGTTTTATTTTGTTTTATTTTACTTCTCCAACAAGCTAAAATCTTTTTATTAATTTATTTAATGAAAACACCAGTATTTTCAATATAATATTATTTTGTTATGAAAGGTATTCGAACGACACTTACACACACCTCCATCTAATGGATGAAGAACATATTGTTTCTGTGGATAGAAAACTAACGCCTCACGAAATGATGATTGTTAGATTATCTCCTACCACCTCTCATGGTGGCCATTAAAATGAAACTGTATTTATATATCATATATATATAGTGTTTATGTTTTCTTTACGCTTATTTATTTTCCATTTATATCATTATTTTATGGTTTCCATAATGGTTAAAATGTGAAACATTCATTTAAGGAAGTGCGGACTACCGACCCTCAAAATGAAATGAATCGTTAATGCCATATGTGGGACATATAAAGGATGTATTTAATGATATGATATATGATATTATACTAGAATTATAATATACCTATGTATCATTATGTTTTAATTCAATTAAAATACAAAATAGAAATGGAAGTAGCGTTCATGCGTACGTCCGGCTTACCGTCTCCATGAACGGTACATTTAATTTCTTATCACCGAATGTTATGTAATGTTATAAATACAAATATATACTAAATATATAATATATATGGTATCTAAATAATGTATATAATTCTATAGATAATGGAATTTTGACCACATGTAATAATTGTAATTATAACAAATTTATTATTGACTCTAGTTCCGAACATCAATAAAATATCCAATACGAACTCAAATAATTATGTTTTTGTTATAGAAAGGTAATAAGTGATGTAAATGGAATAATAAACTTGAAAATTTTCTTATTTGATTATAAATTCACTTATGTTTATTATTCAGGAAGAAAGAGAAACATACAAAACAAGTCAGTCTTGATGTAAGGGGTTTCTTATCTCACTCCTAATTTTGGGATATTTACATTATTCACCATTTATTTATTGCATGTGGTGTATGTATTACCCCAATATTGTATTATTTTGAGTAATATACATTAATTTATGGGTATTTACATCATCATTATATGATCCTTCTTTCATGGGGTGTATGTTTCTTGAGTTACAGAACTGGTAAGGGAATTTCCGATTTCAATTCCCACTCATTGGGTTCTATGAAAACATCTTTGACTTTTTGACTCCAAGATTATATGTGAAATCACTATTTATTTACGTATTTAGTAATTTACACTCCCATTTACATGGATATACTTTTAATACACATAATCTCTCCATTGATAATTTTTCAAGTCATTGATATGAACTTGATAACTGTAATCATAACACAATTTCCATTAATTGAGTTAAACATCCAAGTCATTGGTGTTGTATTTATAAGAATATGTGTGAATGTAGTATGATTGATTTACACTGAATATCCAATAATATTTAGTGTATTTATAATTTTCCCACATAATTATATCATTGATTTAACCTTAAACTAAGGATATTTTCATTATGAGGGATTTTATCTCAATTTACATTCCATTGAGACTTCTTTATTGTTATACACCAATTAACTTTTATATGGTCTATATACTGTACTTTGACATAGTATATCATGAATTCCACTATTCTCATGATATTATAAATTGCCTATTACCTCAATTATTTTTATTCAAGTGTCTCTCTTTTGGGTAGGAACTCTAACTAAAATATCATTTTAAATGTTTCAAAAATTTATTCTTCAAAATATTTCTCAATAATGTCCATGTTTTAAAAATGGTTTTAAGGTTTAATTAATATGGACATTAATGTTTACAAATTAAAATTCTTTTTAAAATATTCAAAGTGGTATGTGACACTTTGATTCAAAAATCTATTTTTAAATGGTATCTTGATAAATTATGAGACTTTTAAATGTTTTCAATAAAAAGGGGGATATTTATCTTAAATAGTTTTGATGATCATTTTCATCTAAGTAAATATCCTTCACTGAGAATAATATATTACAATAAAATCTTCCATATTATATTGAATGTGTTATGATTGACTATATATGTGATATTTTTATACCATTCATGGTTTATGGATAAAGCATTGACATTTTGTATGCTCGTTTTAATACGAATGTTTATGTTATGTTTCAACTTTCTCATATGTCTAATGCATTGGACATAGTAAGTGACAGGTGGAGCCTACTATAGCTCCTCAATGCATCGGTCGGTCTCATGAGACAAATTAGTGTCTTCCAATAAGTCATTGAAAAAATATTATTTATAGTCTTGGCACGACACCATTACTATGTGGTTATGATTTCCAAAATTATTCATTTCATCATTATGAGATTCAATATTTATATTTCATGTGGTTATTCGACTAGTTATATACCCATGACTATTTTTTATTATGGAATTATTTTCTCACCTCATAATCATGCCATAAAGAGCTCCTGTTTAATATTGGTAAAGGCATGTGTTTTCAATTATTCACCATGCCTAATATTTATGTTATCTTTCGATGTATTTCCTACTCTTACTGAGTGTTTGAGATCACCCCTTTAATAGGTTTCATTTTACTTGGATATGAATATGTTAGTTATGAGTGACTTGCATGAATAATCTTGGAAGCTTGGATATTTTTAAAGGAATAAATTAGTTTTGTTTTTCTTTTCATGTTGTAATGTTGAACTTATGTATCTATCTTGTTTTCAAGACTACTAAACTAATCAGTATTTCAGGACAATATATCCTTCTAATCATGCCAACATTTTAAAATAATGCACCGGCTCTTAGAATCTGGGGTCAGGGCGCTACAGTTGGTATCAGAGGATGTTTAGTATAATCCTTGGAAACTAGATTTAGATATACTCGGATTAAGGCACATTACCCTAAAATAGACTTTGAGGATTAGTATAGAATAACATCCTATAATTTTGGTATTGTAGAGATATTGTGAGATTTCCGAGAAATACATCCATTTATGGTTATGAGCAGGTAGAGGTGGCTCTAGCATAGATGTACCTAGGGGTAAAACCTAAAAAAACCACTTTGAGTTAGACTTTAATGGGAACTGGTGCACGACAACGGGCCTTGCTGCACTCTTTGTTACAACACACCCAGGGGATATGATTTGGTAAATTTAAATAATTCATATGAACCATTATAAAGGGAATAAAAAATCCCGTAAGAATATATGTTGGGAAATAGATCGTGGATAACCTAGATTTAAACATAGGGTACCCCAAGTTAAGATATATTGTTCAATTTCAAGATAATCCTACTATGTCCATTTTTTTAATAAACATTATATTAGATAAGTATTCAAACACCATAATTTTATTTTCTTTTTGTCAGTTAAAACATTGAGGAAGGAAGATCATGAACAACTCTTCTATCTCTTCCTGAATAACTACTTGCAATGACTATCCACAAGTCATACACAGATGACGTTGAAACATTTTCAAATTTCCAATTTACATGATAAAAACTTTATGAAACATCCATTACCTCTATAATTTCACGATTCGTTCAATGATCAAGTACCGACAATGGGATAATCTTTCGCTCTCAACTTTCTTACCACGTTATGTATGGGAAGTACCATCAGAGTCTTTCCAAATTCTTCACTTTTTCTTAAAATAAAGATGAACTAAATGATTTTCTAGATACATTAGAAGAGGGAGAACTCCGAGTAGACTATATGTATCAAATTATATATTTATTTATTTTGGGATATACGAAATTTTTTTTTACCAACTTATTTTGAAATATTTGAAGATAAATTAGTATGAAATTTTTTTTTAAAAATATCTTAAAGACGATGTATCAAAATTATATATAAGAAATACTTATTTTTTTATGATGCATCGATGATTCCATCGATATAATCCAACATGGATGAGGAGTTTTTGGTCAATGGAAGTAGATGATTTTAAAAAAATCCTGAAGTGCCATTGTGACACACGATCACTTTCCTTCAAAAGCAAATTTCACCTAGTCTCTCCAGAGTTCATGATATGTTCCACATATCACTAGTGAGAAAATAAATTTTGAACCCAACACATGTACTCACCTATGATGAATTAGAACTGGAACCCGATTTATCTTTTTCTAAAGAGCCTCTCAGAATTCTTCATACCAAAGAACTAGTGTTAAGAAACTGGACGACTCATCTAGTAAAAGTTCGATGGAGAAATCATAATATGGAAGAGTCAACGTGGGAACCTGAGGAATTTATGATGAAGAACCTATGTGGAAATAAATGGATGGTGAAATGTTTAAAAGTATTAGTGCTCTTTATTTATGGGATTACTTTGGAATACTTTTCTCTTATATGTGTAACCCTGTAGTTTGTTAGGTCAAAATTATATTATTGGGAGAATTATCTTTTCTGTTGTGCATATAGTTATAAATAAAAATTTGGGTTTATATGATCTTTGAATTTGAGGCAATCACAAGTTATTAATTTTTGGGATGAAAATGTGAGGTATGAGATAAAATTTGAGGTTAAATTATGTTATGGTTATTTTGAGGAACTTATCTCTTTTTGGGAATGTTATAAAATATAGTTTTTGAAAAAATACAGCCCGCAAACGGTGTGACAACCCATTACATCAGAAAAAGTTGTAGGAATCAAACCCACAACCATAGTGTGATTGGGATTTATCGCCTACCACTGGACTACGTGAAGTATCTGGTTAGTATGACTAATTATTTTTAGTTAAATGATTTAATTGAATAATAATAAGTTGATTTGGGATCTTTTGTATTATCAAAAGGATATACAAAGTATAAGAAAATGATTTGGTGATTAAGTGATAAATGTTATTTTGGAAGACGTTCACTATATTGGGAATAATGTATGCCTAAGGAAAATAGAATACTATAGGATTTCATTTGCGGAGTAATGGTGGGTTATTACCTATGTTTTTATTATGGATTTATAACGATTTGGGTTATTTATGGAAATGATTAACCTATCATAGAGAATATGTGAATATATTAATTACGTTTTAGTATTTGAAATTAAGATTATTTTATTTTATTTATAGATTCAATTTAACGTGGAAGACTATGTAATAAAATTCTTTTGGGCTTTGGGTTTCAATCTTAGTTTGGATTATATTGAAATATTTTAAGTACAATTGTTTATTGAATAATATTTATTGCACTTTGGGTATTTTTGGTTTAATTTTAAAAATTAAGATTATTATTTCTTTTGGGGGTCATCTGACCTTGTACTAACCATTTTTTTGGTTAAATCTATAATGACAATAGAAATATATAGTTCATCAATTTTGGATTACGGAATTATATAGAAGTTGATTCTTGCACTTCAGGTGTGACAAAGCCATCTTGAATACTCATCCCTTTGAGAAAATATGAGTTAGTGGTAAGAATTTATTAAAATATGAATCTATACATAAAAAGTAAGTATATCTATTTATGTTCTTAGTCAATCTCATAAACAAATTCCTCAACTTTATGAAAAGGAAATTAAAAAAAATGTTTTATGTTTACTTTTCCTACTGGGAAACTAAAGACCGTTTATCCCAACACAACCTTGTGGATTTCTTGTTGTTAACATTATCCTGATCATGTTTTCTATCACTCTACATCAGAACCTGACACTATGTTTATCTTCCATATCCATGTTTTCCTAAATGTAATTCTAGTAGGGGTTATATCGTGTGACATTTTTACTTCTCTTTATTTCTTTTAAAGTGATAGATTTATGGCCTCTTTTTCTGATGTGGGACATTCATTGAATTTACCAAGCCCCATTTTAAAATTATGAGGACATAATTCCAAAAAGGGTGGAATAATGTAAAACCCCAATCTTTCATATTAATTTATTTTCATTAAAATAATTCAATAACTTGTGCTACATGAAACACCAAGTTCGAGCGCAACATGACATGCCAAAATAGGCGTTCAAAAAGCAGTGTTGAATAGTATTAACTAAATTTTTAACTTTACATATTCCGTATAATTTTAACATTTATATTATGTGTTCATTAGACATTATATAAGAACAAATTCATTTTTCAGATAAACAATGTATTTTTCAGAAAATGCAATTTTACAGCCTTTTAATGGTAAACACCTTATAAATGCAATATTTGACACTTTTATATAATAAATTTGAAAAAAATAAAATTCTTATCTAGAATCAGGACAGAAAATATTAGTTTTGATAAATTTTTGGTGTTTTTTCTGATAACTTTCATTTTTCGGTGAATAGTGAACGAAATACTAAATTTTAATTGAAAACAACTTTTTAATCAAAATAATTTATAGTGTTAAATTATATATTTGAATGGTTGGGAAGTATAATTATATTATATTTTTTCATTTTAATCCAATGTTGGTAATTGGAATTAATTTCACTTTGAAATTATAATTAAACAACTGTCAATCTTTTGATATTTATTGTTTCTTAAAAACACACTATTTGTTCTGACAACGGGAAATAATTTTAAATTAATTAATTCATCTTCAATGTTTTCAATTTGGAAAAATAGACATCATTTTTGAATTCAGAATATCAAATTTATCTTAGGCTGAAGATTGGTATTTTTCAGAAAAACATTAATTTTTGATGAATAGTAAAACCATTTAGTAGTTGTTTAAAAGCCAAATTTTTCATTTAAATGGAATTTAAACACTTATGTGAATTTAATTTAGAAAATTTGACATACATTATTGTTATTAGTAAGTAAAATGTGTTTTAATAAGATTAAAATAATTATTGGTGAATTGTAACTTTTGACTTTTATTTACCGCGGTTAATGGTAAATAAGGTAATTTATTGTAAAAAATATTATAATTATAAAAATTTACCTTAAAACTTGTCCTAACCTTATTGGATGAGTCATGGCCGACCATGGAAATCCTTTTATCATTTTTGGGACCCCATGGAGCCACTTCAAAATGATAATAACACTTTATTTTAATTAAATTAAAGTAAAATCAAAAAAGAAATTAAAAAATATATTTTAGTATATAAATTATTACATGGTGTTATATAAGTAATATTTTTTACTATAAAATATAATTGGAAATATATGAAGATTACCTAAATTATGGTAATTTTTTTTAATTTTTAGACAACAATTGAATTAAATTATTTATGATAGAATAATGATAAAGTATTTACCTCTTTAATAAATGATTTAAATAAATATGATTATTAATATTAACATAATTTCTGAAAACTTTCCAATACTTATTTGATTATTTTATTTTGACCATGAGTCATCTTATCTCTGACTTTAATTAGTTTTTAATCATTAAAAACTGAATAACATTATATAATAAAATAATATTTTCACACTTTCCTAAAGAGCTCTTCTCTCCCTTATAAAAGGACACCACTTCTAACCCATTCCTCACACCTCTCAAATACCCTGGCTCATCGATCCCCTGCCTATATAATCTACAAAGATCCCTCTATTCCACCTAGAAACCTTACATTAGGCAGAATTCACTTCAAGAAGTCATTTTGGTTCAAACCAAATGAAGTTACCCAAATTAAAGGTAACATTTTCTCATAAATTATTTTGTTTTGTTTTGTTTTATTTTAGCTCTACAACCACATAAAATATTTTTATTCACTTCTTTTATGAAAAAACCAGAATCCTCAATATACTAGAATGTTTTTATGAAATGTATTCAGACTACACTTACGCACACATCCATCAAATAGGTGAAGAACATACTGTTTCTGTGGATGGAAAACTAACGCCTCACGAAACAATGATTATTCTATTATCTCCAACCACATCTCATGGTGGCCATTAAGATGATACTATATTTATATATGATATATATATTATGTTTATGTTTTCTTTATGCCTCTGTATTTTCTATTTATATTATTATTTTAGGGTTTCTATTATGGGTAAAATGCGAAAATTTCATTTGAGGAAGTGCGGACTACCGCCTCCTCAAAATGATATGACTCATTAATTAATTATGTGGGACATATAAAGGATGTATTTGATGATATTATATATTATATTATACTTTAATTATAATATACCTATGTATCATTATGTTTTAATTCCATTAAAATAAAAAATAGAAATGGATGTAGTGTTCATGCGTACGTACATCTTACCGTCTCCATGAATGGTACATTTCATTTCCTATCTCCAAATGTTAGGTGCTATTATTAATAAATATATATACTAAATAAATAAAATATATTATATATATATCATTTATATCATTCTAGAGATAATGTAATTTTGACCACATGGAAAAATTGGAATTATAAAATGTTCATTTTTGACTCAAGTTCCGAACATCAATAAAATATCCAATACGAACTCAAATAATTAACTATATTTATAGAAAGGTAATAAGTTATATAAAAGGAATAATAAAATGAAAAATTTTCTTAATCACGTTGAAATTAACTTATGTTTATTATTCAGCAAGAACAAGGAACATACAAGACAATTCGGACTTGAGGTAAGTGGTTTCTTATCTCACTCTTAATTATGTGAGATTTATATTGTTCACCATTTTATTATTGCACATGGTGTATATACTGGCCCATAATTTTATTCTCTATGTAATATAATTTAATTTATGGGTATTAACATCATCATTGTATGATCCTTCTTTCATGGGGTGTATGTTTCGTGAGTTACCAAATCAGTAGGGGAATTTCAAATTTCAATTTCCACTCATTGGGTTCTATGAAAACTTCATTGATTATTTTACTCCAATATTATGTGTTAAATCACTAATTATTTACTTATTTAGTAATTTACACTCCTCTTTATTTGGATATACTTTTAATTCCCATATTAACTCCATTTATATTTTCTCAATTCACTGATATGAACTCGATAAGAGTAATATTAACTCAATTTCCATTCATTGAGTTAAAAAAAAAATCCATTGGTGTTGTATTTACAAGAATTTGTGTGAAATTATTCTGATTAATTTTCACTAAATATCCATTCATATTTAGTGTATTTATAATTTTTACACATAATTAAATTGTTTATTTATCCTTTACCTAAGAATATGGTCTTTATAAGGGATTTCATCTCAATTTACTTTGAATTGAGACTTCTTTATTGTAATATTCAAATTCACTTTTATATGGTGTATATACTGTACATTGACATAGAATATCATGAATTCTTTTATTTTCATTCTATTATAAAGTGTTGATTACCTCAATTATTTATATTCAAGTTTCTCTCTTTGGGTTAGGAACTCTAACTAAAATATCACTTTAAATGATTTAATGATTTAATTTTCTAAATATTTCTCATTAATGTCAATGTTTTAAAAATTGTTTTAAGGATTTATTTATATGGAAATTAATGTTTTAAAATTTAAATTCTTTTTAAATGTTTGAAAGTGTTATGGGACACTTTGATTCAAAAATAAATTTTTAAACGACATCTTGATAAATTATGAGACTTTTAAATGTTTTCAAGAAAAAGGGGGATATTTATCTCAAATAGTTTTGATGATCATTTTGATCGAAGTCAATATCCATCATTGAGGTTAATAGATTACAATACAATTTTCCATATTGTATTGAATGTGTTATGTTTGACTATAAATGTGCTATTTTTATACCATTCATGGTGTATTGATAAAGTATTGACATTTTTTAAGCTAGTTTTAATACGACTATTTATGTAATGTTTCAACCTTTTAATATGAGGAATGCATTGGAATTAGTATGTGATGGGTGGAGCCTGCTATAACTCCTCGATGCATCGGTAGGTCTAATGAGACAAATTAGTGTCTTGGCACAAGGCCTTGAGAAAATCTTATTTGTAGTCTTGGCACGAGGCCTTAACTATGTGGATATGATGTCCGACATTATGAATTCCATAATTAGGAGAGTAGCTATTGATATTTCATGTGGTTATTCAACTAGTATAATACCCATGACTATGTTTTTTATGGAATTATTTACTCATCTCATATTCCTTCCATAAAGTGTTCATGCTTATTATTTGGAAAGGCATGTGGTTTCAATTATTCAGCATGAATAATGTTTATGTTTTCTTCCACTGTATTTCTTACTCTTATTGAGCGTTTGTCCTCACCTGTTTCTCATGTTTCATTTTCCCAATATATGAATAAGTTAGTTATGAGTGACTCGCATGAATAATCTTGGAATCTTGGATGTTTTTAATGGTATAAATTTGTGTTGTGTTTCTTTTCATGTTGTAATGTTGAACTTATTTATCTATCTTGTTTCCAAGACTACTAAACTAATTGGTCTTTTAGGAAAATATTTCCTTGTAGTACTTCCAATGTATTAAAATAATGCATCGGCTCCTAGATTCACGGTTCGGGGCATTACAGTAACAGAAATGAAATATAAATTGAAATAAAATTTACAGAAAAAGAATGTGGTTTTACCTCATTAATTATTCTCCTTCAAAACCTAACTAAGGGAATGGGTTTGGTCTTTTTTGAGACCAAAGTATCCTAAATGTGGGGTAGTGGATTTGTAATTTTATTCAGAATAAATTCAATCATATTAATGGATTTTCAGGAGTGAGGATATGAGCTGGTGAGGGGTGGTATTAATATTGGTGTAGTGTGGTGTTTTCTCCTTATTTTATTAAATAGTTTAATATTTTTGGCTCTAGACTATGAATAGTTTGACAAGTATTAGAAAATATATTAAAACAGTGAATGATATTTTTATATAATGGTGATTACATCATCCTTAACTCAATAGTGACTCAAAAATTCATGTATTTATCTTATAACATAAATTAATGTATCTCATTAATCACCAAGAAATCAACTATTTTAGGAAATTACCAAATATTAACCATAAAAAAATTTAGGATCGTAAACGAAAAAAATGAATCCATTTAATAAAATTTATTTAATAAATATGTTAAATTAAATTTTAAAATAAAATCCTCATTTATTTGAAAAAAGTGGATTTCAAAATTATAACAGATTTTATAACACCTTGAAAATTTAATTGAGGCCTGAAAAAACAATATTCTAATCATAATAAAAAAAATATTAATTTAATAATTTATTTTCTGAAAATATAATTTATTTTTCAATAATTATATATATTATTGATTTGTAAATATACATTTATTATTTACAAAGATACCAACTCATAATTTATCATTTTTAAAACTTTTATTTACATATTTCAAGATATAAATATATAAAATTTTCATTTAAAAGGTACCCATATTTTATTTATACATTAATAGGTGACATTACTATTTTATTTTCCATATTACTAATCATATTGTTCATAATATTATTCCAAAGGTAAATTCAGTATTACATCAGTATATATTCATTAATTAATGAAAATTCAAATTATTTACTTCATTATTCATTTATAATGTTTTTATTGTGTTCTCTATGTTTTTATTATGTGAAATATACTATATGAAATTATAATAAATTAATTTCAATTCTAGAATTATGGGTCGTCATATTCATCCCCCCTAATTAAATTCCCCCTAAAAAGTTTAATATTACTAATTTGTATAAAATCATGTGAGGATACTTCTCCTACATCATTTGAATGTGGCCTTAATTATTTTCTATTATTTTTGTCTTCAAGGGGAAAGGGTTTGTGATTCATAATGTTACTTTATGATATTTTCAAAATAATCTTCTTCCTTTATAATAAACTCACATTTCATGGATTATATAGATGAATTCATTGATAAATCACAAAGAATTATTTTTAATTTATAGTTTTGAAACATCTCCATAAAATTATTTTATATAAAACAATATTACCAATTCAACATAAATTATTTAATAATATGGTACTGGTAAATCTATTTTGTGTTTCTAAAAGATATAAATCTATAATTAGATACAAACATGTAACTAGGATGTCACCCTCTTCGGTAGAGTCTTGAAAAATAGTGAGTTGTTTATGTGTTTGAAATAAAGAGAAGAATTTGAAAAGGACCGAATGGTACATACCATGATGATAATGGTAAAAAACAAGAGAGCGTGTGATTCTCTAATAGATTATACATGATCCTTGAAGGAATAGGGTGATTGTATAATTATTCAATGCCTCATAAAGTTATTTTCATGTAAGTCATGCATTGGAATATGTTTGGAAGGCCTCTGAGCATGACATCAAGATAATGTATCCATGTAGTTCTTTGGGAAGAGATAGAAGAGTTTTTCATGGTCATAATTTTTCCATCTATGAAAAGAAAATACAATTAGGGTGATTGAATACATTAATAAAAATAGAATAAACCCATAAAATTTTAATATAAAAGGATAAACTTTTAAAGAAAAAGTATATCCTAACTTATGAAACAATAATTTTATATATACGGAATATATGATGATAGGATTTTACCTAGGGTTGTTAGTATAGATCCCTATTCCTACAATAAAATGATACCTACAGTTTTCATTAATACTAGTTACGGTGGACCTATGATGTTTCACTTATTATAACAAGGTTTGAAGTATAATTATCATTCAAATACAAACCATGATTTTAAATTATAGTTTTTATGAAAGATTAGATACATTATTAGAATTCAAGGAAAAAATAATTTACATAATGTTCATAATGATATAATTTCATACTTTTATCCCATATATCTACATATGATAATGTGTGGAATGTGTGAACAAAAATATGAGCTAAAAATCCGTCTAAGGGAAAACACATAAGAATAAACCATAGCACATGGGTTTAAAGGAATAACATGATGACCTAAAAAGGCACAGACCATGAATAAACATATGAAAGAATAGAATATGGAACATGGGATCATATAATCATGGAAACATGGTAAATTTATGGAAACATATAACATTACATAAGTATGAGTCAAGGATTATTGCACATGGAGGATCACGAGTCAGGGCTAACAACAAGAACCGTTGAACACAGCGCATGAGCCAAGGCTAACCACCAAGACAGTCACACAGGACATATCATGATACTAAATATTATCCAATATATAGGATCACTCTCTGGTTTCACACATCATAACATATTCATTAATATGTATTCCATATAAATAATCAAACATAAACAATAAATATAAGGGTTACCCGTGGATAAAAATGGGTATCATAATCATATCATATCTAATAAAAATTTACTATATAAAAGTGTCCACTAAATGGTTTATTTAAAACATAAATGGAAAATAATTAAGTTTCATACATATATATTATTTTAAATTATGTCCAAATTAAGTGAAAACATGTAAACATAGTGTTCAATAAACATTAGAAATGATCCACTTTGGGGTGGTTTAAGGGAAAAGTTTAATGTCTATGTAAATATGGAAATGAATAATTTTTTAATAAAACCTAACAAGACCCAATATATTTTTTCAAGATAAACTTTTTTAATTTAGTAAAATAATGGTTTCTTGATGAATATTATGTGGTGTACTTTAAAATTGGTATGTAATCATGAATTTCTCTTTAATTGGGCTTGTTTAGCATGATGAATTGAGAATTGAATATTTTTAAAACATGTATTTATTTATCAAAGTGGGATGATATGATCTGTATAAATAATATTGTAACATTTTCACATAATTTAGAATATTTATATAAAAATAAAACAAGAGTTACATTGCAGTAAATAGGGACAAACCATAACCCGAAGGAAAAAATGGTGGTTTTGAGATAATCCCTTATCACATTGTAATAAAACGAATATTATCCCCATGAAAATAATAATCATAAAATTGAAAATTTAAAAACATTATTATAAATAGATTCATGAATTTATATATCAAATAAAAAGTTTACATAAACAACCCACTAGGAATTAGGGATGAAAAAGGAATATCTTAGGGAAATAAAATTGAGGTGAAAACCCTCTTTGCTTCTATCTGAAATTTTTCTATACATGACTTCACTATCTATATAATCATATTAAAAACGTTAAATAATTAATGAACAACATTTTAATCATGTATTTTTTTGGTATAATTTTATTATACTAATTTATGTACATTTTGATTAGTTAAAATATATAATATTATTGTTTGAGAGTATTAACATCCTTTGAATTCATGATCTGTTTACCATTATACATGTATGTATAATCATGTAGAATGAGAATAGTTTTTTTATAATTTAAATTAAATGTTAATAATGAACATATATAAGTTTACGCTATTTTATATTTCATTGGGTAATTTTTTTATGAGGATTAATAATTAGGAAAAACATTATTGATAATCATTTGGATTATTTGGGTGTTTTTTCTATCATCATGAATTATTTTTGATTTATTAAATAATATTCTATGTATATACTTTTTACAGAATAATAATTAATTATTGACACATATATTATAATATATTCCAAAAATTAAAATGTTTTTATGAGAATACATGAATACAGTAAGTTAAATTCAAAACCCAGCTTCCTTGAATGCAATAAATCAACACAGAGACGATACTCTTTTAATTTTTTAAACATAATGAGAGGGGAAACGAAATGATGATGGTTTGTTCCATTAACACAATAAAATTATTCAACATAAAATATATTGTACTTATCATTTCACCAGTACAAGGGGGGTGAGAAGAGGAATAAAAAATAAAATAAATTGAAAACAAATTTAAAAATAAAATAAAAGAGGTTTTTACCTATGGAATTCATCTCCACATGGACCTCCTTAGGGAAAAGGGCTAGTGGTTTTGTTGGGAAAACATTATTATAGATGTGGGGGAGAGGCCTTTTGAGATTATTGGGCTGAAATTATACAATAATAAAGGATTTTTATGTGTGAGGAGAAGAGGTGGTGAGAGGTGGTATTTATAGTGGAGGAGAGGGTTGTTATCTCATTATTTTGTTCAACATATTGTTATTTTTTCTCAGTACTATGAATATAATTAAAATTATCACAAAAATATATTAAAATAATGAAGAATATTTCTATATAATTATTCTTACATCATACTTACATCAATAATGACTCCAAAATTAATGCATTTAGAGTACACAGTAACTTGTCATATTTCACTCTTCGATAAAAAATCAACTATTTTATAGAAATCACAAAAATTCACCATAACCATTTTTTAAAAGGTATAATTAAAAAACAGACTCTATTTTATTAATATAAAATTTTAAATTTTTCTAATTTAATTTTTAAATAAAAACCTCATTTATTCAAAAAAACTAATTTTAAAATTTCTTACTGATTTATAAGACTTTGGAAAATTAATTAATGCCTCATATAATCATATAATAGTCATAAGAAAACAAAATATTAATTTATGAATTTATTTAATGAAAATAAATTCTCTATTAACTAATTATATTAATTAAAAAATTGTAAAGAAAATTTTTAATCCCCAAAAAATACCAACACTTAATTTAACATTTTTAAAACACTTATTTACATATTCAATGAAATAAATATATCATATTTGCATTTATAAAATATTAATATTTTCTTTTTTACTTTCAAAGTTGTGGTTGCTATTCTATTTTCCAGATTACTATTCTTAAGGGTTATATTTCCATTCCAATAGTCTAGTTACTATTTCCTCAGTATATGTTTTATAATTTTTTAAAATTCCAGTTATTTCATTAATTATCATTTTATACCTTTTTTATTGTGTTCTTTATTTCATGTTTATGTTACTTATACTATATGATTTTATAGGAAGGGAATTATATTCATAGAATTTTTGGTTGTTACAGCTCCTCCCTAGAAACATATATCATATCATAAAGGGAGAATAAGAGTCCAACTGGAAATATCTATCATATCATTAGTGATTATTAGGTCCCCTATGAAAATTATATCACAATATTACCAGGGGAAAATCATCCCTTCCTAAAAAAATAATCCATAAAAAATTAGGTGGATATCACTCCACCCTTGAAACCTGTATCATATAATAAATTGTAAAAATTACCCTCTATTGAAACATATATCATAACGCTTAGGGGAATAATTCCCTCTAAAAATATTTGTTTCATATTGCATAAAATTAGGGAATACCCTCTCCCTAGAGTATCATATATCATAATCAAAAGGGTTAGACACTTAGCTATACTTGAACTAGATTTCATGTGATTATCTATAAATCACACAACCCATTCACATCATCATATCCAAAATGGTATATAACTACACTATTGTCCTTATACAAACCCACTACAGGGTCAACTTGAGACCAGGGAAACTGTTGGTGTCAAACAAGTCATATATCATTCCAGGAATCCCATGAGAGTGTCTTCATGTCTCTTTTCACTCTGGGGTCAAATCCATCCACACAATGGTCATAGAATCCCTCCTCATAAACATGATTACATCATTGCATAAACAGTCACACAACAAAGGTAGTATAGGAATAAAAAGTAAGTGATGACCTAACACTCATCCCATTATTATGGTTATGAATAGATGGTTCTATCACCTTGTATATACAAATATAATCTTTATGGTGTCATTGATAGGGTTAACACACCTATTATTGGAGGGATAACACTCAACCCACACTAAATCATCTACATAAGTGTCTCTTTAGCACTCCATGGTTCTATATGGCCTAAATATAAGGTATATATTTCCACTTTATCCCCCCTTAATAAGATGGCCCCAAGGGAACCTATCTAAGGACAACTATGTTTTACCATTTTAAATTATTCCCCTCATTGGAAATTTTATATCTTGAAATTGATTTATAGTTTAACCCTCAATATTTTTTGTATGATTCATTACACTAGTGTCCAATGGTCTATAAACTCTTATAAATTATTTAATAATCATAGTATAGTTTTAATGAAATAATAATTTGAATTTAGGTTAGATCTCACAATAGTGTTGATTTTTCATATCATATTGGCATAACAAAATATATTAACATTAAGTATATGTTTAAAGACCACATACCCTCTTTAATGTTATACACTTTTTTATAAAGATCAACCACTCTTGATGAATGTAACCCATGTCTAATAGACATAATCCATTAAAATAAAGAATAATCTCCAGCTAATATATCTAATGTATTTTTTAACCAAATTATATTATAAATAAGAATTTGACCAAAAAAATATATAATAAAAAATATATGGAATAATGAAGGAATTGCTCATCAAATGATCATCTATGGTCAAATAATCAAGAAAAAGAGAGGTCAACCATCTCTAATATGAACCTAGACCAATATCACATAAAATCATTAATATCTTATTTGAATATATATATATATATGTCATTCAAATTTTAATGAAAATCAAAATAATTCACATAACTGACTTGTATTAATAATTTTAAAAGTATCTTAGTGAAATAAACCTCTGAATATTGTCTCTATCTAAGAAAAATAAAATTCCCTAAATATAGAGGTAATTTTACCATGTTTTTGTTAATAATTAAAAAATATATCCCAAGTTATAACAAATTATACATAATGAAATGGTGGAAGAAAAAAGGAAGAATCTATTTATATTGATAGAATTTTTTCATGTTATCCTCTAGATCAAATATTATTTGAATCTAATAATAACCGATGATGATTTTATATGGAGTCAAAGAGAGTAATGAAGGGAGTATTATAAATGTTCACTAAATTTTTAGTGTCCTAAACCCCCTTTTTCGCATTTGATAATTTATTAACATTTTTGAATATTATGGGAAAAACATCATTCTAAAAATTTATTAAACAATAGGATTAAAAAAATATAGGTATAACTTATAAAAAAAATATACAATATGAAATATTTTCCCTCACTATGTAAAATTTGTTCGACAATATACAGTATCTCCCTCAGTAAAATATCCACGTCCAACATTATTGCTCAATATGTCTGGGTTTCCCCTTATTAAAAAATAGATGTTTAACAAATTCCGCATTTATAAAGTCATTACCTTACAAAAAATAACATATGTAATTTTTTTAATCAATGTTAAATACATTTCCCTATTCTAAAATTTTATATTTCACATTTTTGAATAATAAGTATTATATTTATCCATGTGTATCATATTTACCTTATCCAAAAACTCATGCGTAATAATTTTATAGTGTTTTTAAGAATTTTTTCATAGCCACAAACCCATGAGTAATATATTACATAATATGTAATATAATTTAATTTTGAAATATCTGATATAATATAACTTAATTCCCACATATGGTTTTTTGTTGAGAAAAGTCTCATATTTTGTTTTTTTTCTTAAGGAAAAGGGTTTTCCAATTAGAAAAACTCATAAGTAATATCCTTGTATATGGATAAAGTAATTCCCTTATGAAATAAACAATAGGTAATTTCCTTTTCCCATACATATTAGCTTTAATGTCATACATAATATATATTCCTTTTAAAAAATTTCATTACATATGATATTCAAAAAAAATTATTGTGTATTATTATAATATATTTACATGCATTTCAAAACATAGAGAGAATTTTCCTCTCTAAAATTATCACTCACATATAAATATTAATTTTATTTCAATATTTTAAAATTATTTTATCATTCTTGAGTTTCATATGGGTTTTAAAATTGGAAAAAATATTTCCATGTGGAAAAATTTATAATTAGTCCTTCTTCAAAAAATAAAATAAAACTAATATATATTTAAAATTACTCCAATCCACCTTTACTTTATTAAATCTCATATAGGACCTCCAAAAACATACAAACTACTGAAATTTATCATATTACATGCCTCTAACTAAGGAAAATATATAGATACAATTTTAAGAATACTCCAGTTATTCTGAAACCTATAAAAGCCCTTAATGTTGACGATAAATCCAAGGTTTCAATAAAATACCATTCCCATATAAAGAGTCCTTATATAATATTTAAATTATTTTAATATTCAAATTTTATTAAAAAAATCAAATTGAGGCAAATGTTTTATAAAAATTTGAACTGGTTCATACCCCAATCCATTAAATAATGTTACATGGTCCACTTCACCCATTCCTTTCTATAAATCATAAAATAGTGCCCATTTTCCTTGTCCTTATAGAAGATCATAGTAAATTAAAATATTAACCAGTCCTTATCGGAGACCACACTGGAGAACCGGTTCACAAACATCCCTGATTATTATTTACACATAGTTCTCAGTACTTAAACTACATGAAATCCACAATGTAACAATAATAGTTTAGGCCTCTTACTTTGGATATGGAAATTCCCAAAAATAACATACTAACACTCTTTAGACAAAACTATCCCACTATTGTGTCACATTGAACTATTACATTTCCATTATGAAAAAAGATCTTTAAAATATATCTTTAATAATCACCTTCTACTAATGAGGGCCTCATGAAATTTTCAGTCTACATTTCTGATAAAAAAGGAATATCTCTTTCAATGGATTGGTGAAATAATATCTACCCCAAATCTCTTGGATAATTTGACATTTTAGTATCAAATCAGAACAAATTCTATTTAAAACCTTACAAATTATTTCATCAAATTATTGGGCTAAATCGTTGTTCCATGAATATTATTTGTCCTCTACGAAGGTGTATGTCCCGAATACTTCTCACTAGTTCACATCAACCATGTGTATAATCATTCTTCCATATCATATTTCTTACAAGAATTGTTTAACACATATTGGACTGCTAATATGTATAATCCCAACCATTTCAACATTCATAATCAAATACCTTTATATAATAAATGATCCATGAAAATAAATTCTTATTTTAATGGGTATAATCTATATAATGGCCTCATTGGTAATCTCAACACATTTTTAAATAGCGATCTACTATTATGATTATCCATCCATCCATGTTTATGTAACATATCCTCATTTTTACCACATCACCCATATGTACATTCGTTGTTCTATATCCAGTAACCAACTAATAGGTGGTGGAATCATATACTCCTAGCAAAAGAAAATATTACTATAATTTCCTCATTAATAACATGATCACTTTATCCAATAAATGAGCCATGAATATTTATTATCCTCATAATAGGAATAATACCCACCATGTACTCATTTATAATCTCATACCAATGTTGAATCAATGATTCATCATTATGAATAGGCCTCTACATCTTTATAATCCTCAACATACATTCACCCGACCCATTTTTTATGGAATATTTTAATGGGGTTCACATTTGTTTTTCCCACAAAAACCATTTCATGGTTTCTTTAAGATAATAGTCCATCGTGCATGAATTTAAATTTTATAAAACCATTCAATGTTAAAAAATATTAATCATAAGGAAATAATTATTCTTGAAGGATTACCCTAAATGGCTCCACAATAACCCAGGTTTTTTAATGATAAAAGGAGAACAAGCAATGTTTGATTAATTTCATTATAATTAAATTACTTTTTTCATGTATAGATAATCATTAATGTAACAACCAAATATATTAAAAAAGTAACATCATGTATGAAAGAATGAATGACATGAAACACCAAGTGAAAAGGAAAATATAACACCCTAATACATTATAATATGTTTCATTAAAAACAATTCAATATCATCAATATCACTCCATTCAATAAACATTGTATTTAAAAATAACATGATACTCTATTAAAATATTATCATTTAAACATGATGATTATAAACTAGCAATAAACTTTTTTCACATGAATTTTACAAACTAAATTACAAAATTATATTTTTTCATAGATAAAAAAATTAATTTGATATCTATTGATTACTAATAAAATAATTATCATTTTAAAGGGTATTTTTAAAAAAAATTATATTTTAATAAAAATGTATTCGTTGCTTATTGAGCACTTTTGAGAAAACATTATTTTTTGTGAAATTTCAAAAATCAAATTGATAAATTTAACATCATTTTTTAAATCATATTAGGAAAATAATATTCGGGTTAATTTCATTTAATTATTAAAAATGATTCATTTTTTAATGAATATTGAAAATACGAATTTTTAATAAGAATTGAATTTCGTATAAAATATTTACAATGTTAAATTATAATTTCAATTGTTTTAAAATAAAATTTTGTTTAATTATATATATATTTATCCAATTTAGGAAATTGTAATCATTTTCATATAAAATTATTAAATAAAATCTTATTAAACTGTCAAACATTTTCTCTTCAAAAACCCAATTTCTCATCACATTTGATAGATTCATTTTAAATTTATTTGTTCCACGTAAATGAATGGAGTTTAGAATATCTGATTAAATAATTTTATCCATTATTATTTATATAATAAATAATTTCTTATTAATTATTTACCAACATGAAATGCTAATATAGCAAAAATTAATTATTATGGATAAGGTAAAAATGTTTTTATCATGGGTTAATCAAGGAAGATAAGGGTTGAAATTTACATACCAACCAATAAAATTCTAATTTTATGGAAGTATTTTAAAATTATCCATATATTTTTTTATCTATCTTAATTATTAATCATTTTTTAGAATTACTTTTTCAATTTGGATTTGTCTGGAAAATTTGCATGTAACTTACAAGAGGATTCCCTTTCCACACTTATAAATGGCCACTGACTCTATTCCATTCTCTATAACTTTCAAGACTTTTGGATTTAAAAATTTATAATAATTCCAACCTCAATATACTTAGACACGTTTTATATCTAATGGGTTTCCCAAAAGACCATCCATAGGGTCATTAAAAGGATATCTATTGGAGGTTTTTCTTTGATAATGTAATTGTTTTTATTAAAGCTATATTGTTTTATTTTTTATTTTAATATATTCAATTATGTATTCACACTATTATTATAATAAAAGTATTATATCTCATATGAATAAATGTTATTATGTTTATGTAAATGTATTTATCTATCTTTTCCTCCTTCAAAAGAGTTATGAAATCATCTTTATTGTGTATGAAAAACTACCTCCTCGCAAACCAATGGCATTTGTTTTCCATTACCACCATTTAAGGGTGGATGTAATGATGGATTTAACATATTTATGTGATATTTATGAAACTAGTTTTAATTTATGATTTAAATATCAAATATACCTTCTTATATTCAATTACATTTAAAATATTGTAATGTCTATTATATGTACGGTGGAATACCACCTAAAAACTCGACGTGCTTCTTTTTCAACTTATGAATTATAAGGATGTTGATAAGGATAAAATTAATTAATAAAATTAATTTATATTACCTTATATAAAAATATTTAAAAATTAATTTTTCTTACACTTTCATAGCTCTTTACCCAATAAGGGAATGACATTATTTCTTAAGCGTATGTATATCCTAACATCTCCATTAAGCAATGTTATTCATTTTCGACATCAAATTCATATAATATTTTATGAGAATTTATCTTACGGAAAAATGTATATTTTTAATATCAATATAATTCAGGATATTTTTGATATATATTCTATATAAAATATTTGTAACACTTGTGAAAAAACACACATGATAAAATAAGGAAATTAACACCCAAAAAATTACAATACTGAAATATAATTAACTAATGGGTGGTAAAATGTTATAAGAGGATCATGCAAGGTATTATATATATCTATTAGTTTGGTTATGTAATTTATTTTTAATAAACATTTATGTCTTATACATGTGGTTTGGACACATATAAAGGATGTCTAACATGAGGAAAGGGTTTCCTATATCACATTTAATTGTAAGAGACATACACCACATTCACCAGATCTATTTTTTTGTGTATATATGGCCCCTTTGGATATGTTATACTATTAATATAATTATATTTATGCTATTTAGTGTTTTATTTTATGTTATATCATCGATTGGGTTTTTATTCAAAAGATTCCAATGTGGTATATTTTTATTCTAGAATCCCACCATTATTCAAGGTTGTATTTTTTATGTATCCCTTGGGAGAATATAATGATAATTATATATTAAAATAATAAAAATTATGTTCCTATATTTATTAAGGATCAGTTTAATGTAACAGTAAAATTATCAAAATCATTTATACTTAAAATTAATAAGAAATATATTTTATAAAAACTAATCATATTTATCTCTTGAGTCCTATATTCTTTTTCATTATGAACCATGTTTTCTAAATATGTTTTCAAATTTTTTTGTCCTTTTCCAAAATTTTTTATTGAAAAACATTGACTTATTTTTTATTTTAAATTTTTTTTAAAGTAATTTTCTGGTCATTTTCAAAACAAGGCATTTTTGGAAATTATAAAAAATTTGAATAAAATGTTTTTTTAACATGTATATTTGGAAAAACGTTTTCCAACTTCATGAACACTCAATGTTTTAAAGATAAATAAAAATATTTTAAAATTTTATATTCATGATAAATTATTTTCAAAATATTTTCTGAAATTTTTTAATGGGTTTCAATGTGAGATGGACATTTTCCTAAAAAAATGTTTTAATGACATATTTATGATATATCAATTCAACAATATCACAAATTATTTATTTTAATTATTATCCAATGGGGTTATATTTTATTAATATCATAATAATTATTTATATGTTTGGTATATGATGGGTTTGGATTTGGATGCACAATTTTATTAACATTTACAATATTAGTCTAAATAGTTTAGGATAATGTTTTTTTATTGGCGAATGTCTTAACATATCGTATCCTACTTTTTCAATATGAATGATTAGGTTTATTATGTTTCACCCCTTTTATATGAGTAAAAATTTATAAATAGTATGTTATAGGAGGGGACTAATGTACCTCAATGACACAACTTTCATATTCTTGATACAAAGTTGATTGAGTTTTTGATGAGGCCTTACCCGTTTATTTAATTGTCATGTAACAAGGACTTGAATATATTTATCTGTATTGGAATATAACCTAGATGGTATGATTTAGATTTTTGTAATTATGCATTCCATCATTATGAATTTGGATAATGATATTCCATGTGATTATTAGATTTTTTATAATATCCATGTTTCTGTATTCAAAGTCATGTTGTTATTTATATGGTTTTATTTGATAATTTCTTACCCTATATATATTATGATCATGTTAATGAGTAAATTGAATGATTTATATTATTTACCATTCAATTTTTATTCTTATTTATTTCTCTCAGCTTCCAATATATTTCAACCCTTACAGAGTATCTTAGCTCACCCCTTTCTTATGTGTTATATTCCATAGTATTCCAGGAAGTGTTTTTCAATTAATATGTAATGATATAATAAATGTAATAATGAAATTGAAAAATAAAATTAATTGTTCATTTTATGTTTTAAAATTTATTGTGTATTTCATGTTGATTTATACATTAAAAATAATACTATACTATTTATTCCTTTCCAATGTGATAACTTTTATATTATTAAAAAGTAATAATGTAGACACCATCACTTGATTACTAGTGTAAGGTTCACTACATTAAATTTAAACATAATTATCCTTGTCTCAAAAAATTAAAATCCATAACATGTCCTGTTATGTTTCACCTAACTAGATGATATTAGATTCCCTTTATTGGGATATATAGGTAAAAATTCCAATGGATAAAATCCAAAATCTTCAATATGTACCACCAAAATATATGTCAATAAAATCCATTGTCCCCAAAAATCTTGATTTAAGGAATATTGTCAAAAAAAATTAAAAGGGGATGATAGAGAACTATTTTCTAACCAAGGATGAATTTTTTTTTATTTACATTAAATTGAAATGTGATAGTGAATCAGGGATATTTTTCAAGTTATTTATTAAAACTTAAGGTGATTGACATTAAACTTAAATTGTTATTTGTTAAAGTGGTTATAAAAATTTACATGGAAAATGAAAAAGGAAAAACTTAAATGAATTTAGTTAGTGTTCTTTAAGGATTCATAGACATTGGTTTTTTATATGTGAATATGTATTTGAAATTATTTCATGCTTCATAAGACTTGATTCTTATAATTTAGAATTGGTTAGCATTGGGACTTTTTATGACTCCTTATTACTTTATAAGAATATTTTAGAGTCTATGAATTGTCTATGTCATGGAGATTTAAATACTGTCGATGGAAAATTATATTCATGTACTAATAAAATTAGGACTAGTCCAAGATAGTTGTAGGAGTGTCCTTTTCACCATATGGTAGGGATCCAACTAAACAACAGTAATCCCAAGTTTTTATAGAAGATATCGTACACCTAGTGATATGTAGTACTATGGTTGAACCCTATTTTAGGGTTCCACTTCATTGAGTGTTCATGGATCTAAGATATACCACATGATTTTCATTAAACAATATAGGTAATTATGGTTGATAAATTTGTGATATACAAAATTTAATTTTTATGTTTCACTATTGATGCATTACATTATTAAAATTTTAAGAAGGGAATGTTTTTTAAATAAAAATATGTCATTAGACATCATAATCATATTTCATAGAAATTCTTTTCATATGGGGAATTGTTTGTGTAGTATCATTTATTTTCACCATGGTTGTGATAGTTAGAGTGAAAATACATTTAATAATGAGAAATTCTAAAACTAAATCCTAGAATATTATACCATGAATAAGTGTTATCATTATAATTACTCACAAGTCATTTGATTTATAAAAAAAACAAGTTTTGTGATGAGTACTAATGAGGTTGTATTAGATCATTCCACGATTCATTTGGAGAAGATAACTATAATATAATGTCTACATGGTGATGAAATTATTGTAACAAAATGAATATTCCATAAAAATATCATCACATGAAATAATTAGTTTTATGAGATATCTTTGATAAATAGTCTCATTGATGTGTTGATACCATCCATATTTGGATACATGATTAGAAATAAATATGGACTATAATAATGAAACAATCATGTGTTAAAGATGAATATATTTAATGATTACTAATCAATTCATAAAGAGAACAAAAATTATATAATTAATATAAGAACAACACAAAATTGGTTAGTGTAGAGGAATAAAAGTTGTTTTTTTATTGGATAATAAGATCATCATTCATGATCATTGTTATAAAAATAGTAATTATTATTAAATCTGGGAATATCAACACATAATTAGTGTGTTCTCCTTAGATTTTCACTTATTGGTGAACCATAAATATAATTCATGTTTTTTCATGAATGAATGATTTTATATATTTTAGTTATTTTAAGTGACTTTGTGTAAGAAAAACAACACAAATAGGTTAACACAACACTGACTATCATGGGTTCAATATCCTAGGGAAGAATGTATAAAAATTAAAATAGAAAAATTTATAAATAACAAACTCCCTAATTCTCCACTAGGGTTTCTCTGGTTGAATTTTTTTATAATACCAAATATTTTCTACATAATATTCTTTCTAAATATCATAAATGTGATGATTTATATATTTTTTAAGACTATCATTAATAGTGAAAACTCCTTTATTTGAAATAATTTTCCATTATTGTTATAAAAAGGAATTCATATTTTATTTGTAATATTATATTAGAGCCCCTAATGATATTTTATATATGAATTTTTTGAAAATTAATCCAAGATCTATGTATAAAAAATAAATTAAACTTAATGATTTGTGAATTTGACAAAAATCCAATGAATGTATCATTTAATGATGAGGAGCATGATCAATTTCCTCATTTAATATTTAAAATTAAATATGGATAAAACTAGAATAGTTGTACGGTATAGAATAATTATTGAAAGAGTAGAACAACATTTCTTCTAGTGATGTTTATAAATTTGTTAATTATATTAGTGTGTATTCTATATAATTGGAATATTATTTTTCTAGATGTATTAGAAAGAATATCATGAATAATGAATACATTAATGTATGTGTTCTAATGGAGGTAAAAATGTATTATCTGTCTAAAAAAATTATTAAAATCTAGAAGATACATGTTGTAAGCCTGAAAATTTAGGTCTCACATCCTATGAAGTGTTTAGAGATGAAGAAACCACAAAATATAGTAACATTTAAAATTGTTGTTATAACCACAAATATAAGATTATATCCTTGGAAATTAATTTCATTTCATATGGGAAACTATTTGAAGAATTTATTCTATAATTATGGATTAAGAGGAATCCATCAAAAATTAAAAATAAATTAAAATGAAAAATTTATATATATGAATAACATGTTCAAGAAATGATGGTTATAAAGTGGGTGATGAAAATCTAAGAAGTATCCATTAATCACCATTCATAAAAATATGAATAACAGTTGAGGAATATATAGTGTGATTTCAATTTATAGTTTTATATTTTCTAAAACCATATAAAAGATATAAAAATAAGGATTAAAAATATAGTGGGAATGAATCATGCTATGAGAATGAGCCTATTGCAAAGGAGTATAATTAGGGGATATATATAGAAGTAAAAAATAAAACTAATATGTATTGAATTAAAATAAATTAAATACATTCTTTTACTACTATAAAAGGGTTTTATATAAAATAAAGATTTTTATTGACACATTTTTACTAGAGTTGGGAACACTATGAACGTGTATCTGAAAGCTAGATGATTTAACCAAGAACAGAGATATAGCCTAAAAATATCTGAGTTGAGGAAACAATTTTTGAATTATGATATTATTAAAAGATATCATTTTGGTGCTAACAGTGGTCCTGTGGAAATGTAATATAGTTATAAAATGGATAAAAATTACAACCTCAAATTCCCAACTCATATGACAAGAAGGTAACATAAATATAAGGTTTGTGAATTAGGTTCAACAAAAATTAGATTTAGGGTGTAGATAATGGAAATTTTATAAGAGGAATAATATTTCAAAACTAATTATAATGGTTTATTCGCATTAATCATTCTATAATGAAAATAATAATAGTTTGGTTAATATTATAGAACACAATAAATATATCACAAAATTCTAGTTTTGAACAGGTTCATTGTCCTGGAAATAAAAAATTGAAAATGAAAACCAATTACCTAAGAAACTAATGGTTTTAGAATCTCAATAACCATTCTAGTTAGATATGAAGAAATTATGGAACAAGAGTATGATAGGAGGGGTTATTATAATGGATATCTTATGGACATGAACTTTTACCAATGAGATTACTTTTGTGGTTTAATGAAAATAACTAGTTTATATTATGGATCTATAAAACACATTCACTTCCATTGTTTTATTAAATCCAATTTGTTTTAAAGTAATTTTAATCATTATAATCAATGATAAAATAGTCTTTTAATATATATCACATGATTAGTAAAAATTTATGGTTTTAAAAATCCAATTGACACAGAAAAAGGGTGTGATGGCCTCAACTAGAAGAAGCGTACCCTATGAATTCCATTTATTAAAGCTTACAAGGGAGATAGAATCAATGGAATTTTGTTCTAACCAAGAGAAATATGATATCCAACAACTTCATCATGAAAATACAAATTTTGTGGGAATTTCAAGCTCATAAAGAACATGACCCAAACAATGTATGCTGGACCACCCCATGATAGTATCACTATTATACACCAAACCCTTATGTTATTTTATGGGGTATTAAAGTGATATGTATTAAGAAAATAACAGTATGAATATTTATAAACTATTTCCAGTAGAACAATGGTAATATTTACTTCACAATGTAACTTTATAGATTATTTTGATTTTTATATAATTAAACAGAAATGGTAACTTTAGTGGGTATTTAATTTCAATAAAAAAAATTTATGTTTGAAGGATTAATATATTATCGAAATAAAAAACTTTTTAATAATATATTTTTAATAAATAATTTTTTTATTAAATATAAATGATCATATAAGTTTTATGAAGTAAAATGCAGTTATAAAAGTGTTTAAAAACAATTATTGTCAAAAATCCAATCATTTTTCAATAACGGTCGGTTCTAATTTAAAAGTGAAAATTAATATATTTAAAAATTTACAATAATAATATGGATATTCTATTTAGAATCATTACGTATGATTTATCTTATGGTGAATTGTTTATAATTTTCTAATATAGAAAAATTCTTTGGAAAAAAATTAAATACTGTATAAATATATGGTGTGTATTATGACATCATAATGACACAAATGAGATCTAATAAACACAATTAATGGAATAAAATATAAAATATTCTATTTAAATTTAAAATAATTTAATTTTTAGTTTATTATATTTATTTTTTAACACCTTTAGGAATCATCCAAAAACTATAATAAATTTTAAGGTTTTAAAATCATTTCTTTAAGTACATGACTGAATTACACATCATAAAACGTATTATTTTAATAAGTTATTCCCTTATACTTATAATATCATTAAATAAACACATATTTTTTAGAAACCATAGTCACATCCCATTGGTAGATTTTTGGTTTTGGTTACTTAATTGTAGTGTCCAAAATATATGTTTGATAAATTGTATAGAATTGCCCATTTTTTTCCTATATAAACCCACCCAAAATCTAATTTCAAATCACTAAAATCATTGTTTCATGTATTTAATATTTCCTCCCCTATCTATATTCCTCTCAGGTTTCCCTCAACATCTCTAAAAGCTCCTTCCAATCATATGGAATCATCCTCTCAGGATATGGGATCCTTTTCTTCTCCTCATCATTGAAACATCATAATTTTATTATGCTTTTAATATCCATTTCATAATGATGGTATAGGTTCTTATATATAACCTTACATTCCATATTATTAATAAATGATTATATACCAATTTCTATCTCACTAATCTTCATATTCCCAAATTGTGCTATGATTTTGTTTTCGTGATTTCCCATGCCAAACAAATGTGTAGTGAGTACTCGTACCCATTTCTTTTAAATAGTGCCCAAAATCTATACACTTATACTTATTTTAAGTGGGTATTACATATATTTATTCAACAATCATTAATTTTTTAACTATATTCACTATTGAAATTTGAGGTAAGTTCAATGGGTTAATTGCGACAGGATCCCATCGTAAATAGCCTTTTGTGACGGGGTCCCGTTGAAATTTCCCATTGTAGAAAATGGCGTCGCAAAAAAAATTTTCTGATGAGGTCATCGCAAAAAAAATCTATTGCGATGGGGAAAATTCCCCGTTGCAAAAAACCTTCTGATTATATACATTTTGTACCCATAAACCTTTTATGACGGGCCGGTTGCCAAAATTAATTGAGATAGGCCGTAAAATAAATATTTGCTTTATTTTCGATGGGGCCCCATTGCCAAATACCATGTCGCAAATAATAAACATAATTAAAATTTAATAAAATCATGATTACTGAAAAAATTTTATTATTATTATTAAAATAAAAAAATAAAAAAATAATTATTATTAGTAAAATAAACAAACATTAAAAAATATAATACTGAGAAAATATTATTAATAAAATTATGATTAATAAAAAATTAATATTAAAATTATTAAAATTATAAAATTATAATTTTTTTAAAAATCTCAATATTTACAAAAAAAATATAATAAAATCATAAAATATTAATATTATTAGTAAAATAAAAAAATATTAACAAATATAATACTAATAATAAATAATAAAATATTAAACAAAATTAAATTATGCAATATTTCCACCAATATAAAAGACAAAAACTGTAAATAGTTCATATTATTACAAATCTTTATTTCAAATGTTATTAACATAAAAAATCACTGGGGGTCATCTTCTGGAGGAGGTGGAGGAAACTCCATCCTTAAACTACGAGTCTGAAGATGCATGTACTCTATCTGCTCGTGATACACATGCTGCCACCGGTGGTTCAATCAACACATCTACTTCTCATGATGCTTCTGCTACAACTGTTTCCACTAACACATATCTTTATTCTACTTTTTCAAAGTCTCTATAAACTCAGCCTACGTTCGAAACTGCTCCTGATACTGTGAGCCAGAGGATGATGCCTCTCCACGAGCTCCCCTAGAGCTGGACTCCGACATCATAGATGTACCACAATAAGTACCAGGAGTCAAATGAGAGCTGATACCAACTACTCGACCCTTCTCAAAGCCATCCTGAGTCGCCTGCATCCATTGCACCTCATCAAAATGGTGGGCCCTGGTCTACTCAGCCATCTCGTCCTGACCCTCAAGCTGTGTTTAAGAGGTCTCATCCTCTTATTACTCCTTCATTTCCAATTTGTAATTTATATTGTGAAAATATTATATGTGGTTAATTGTCAAACTGAATAAATAATAGTAACCACAACTTGACGATGGCGATCACATATAATCTTTCCAGTGGCTAGATCACTGTACATCCTCAGATAAACGTCGAACTTCGTAATATCGGGATACTTGACTGCCAACAAAAATTTAAAATAAACTGTTAAAATTTAATGTTATATAAAATATTTAAAAAATATACTTACCAGATTCTCTCTATGCAAACTGAATCTGCAGCTACCAGCTCGATGCATCACCTCCTATCTCCCCCAGTTCTATCATTCCACTGAATATATCCTCTAAAATCTAGCACCCAACAAGTGTAAACATTATCTATCTCAAATGTGAGATGAAATGTACTCTGGTCGGTGGCTCTACAAGACTCATAAAATTCAGTCACAACTGATTTCTTAATGGTTTTCCATCTCAAATTTTAAAAAAACTGACAGAAACGGTCATGCATAGAAACCTGCCATGTCGCATGGATAGCGTCACGTAGGCTATCATCGATAGGATACCATAAATCGTACAAATAATTTATAATATCAAGTTATTAATAAAATAAATTTCAAAATATATATTATTTATTTACATACTAACCAATTACGGAACATGTTGCACCGCACATCAACGTGAATCTGTTCCCATGTGATCCATGGCTGAGAAAAATAATTGAAGAAGATAATGCTCCCCTATTCTATAGATACAAGTGCAAAAATGTGAAAAAAAATAAATAATCAAACAATTATTATATATATATAAATAAATTGATGAAATCTTATTAAAATTTACAGGTTACCATACCTCTGTGTGTGTGGATCAAAGCCAAGACGTGGACGCCGCTCAGGAATAGGTTCAGGATTCATCAGTCGTGCAAGACCGCGCCCCCTCCATGTACCCCCTGAACTGCCAGTAGTCTGAGGTCCAGATGCTCCAAAATCCCCCTCATCAAATGGTAGCTCAGCCTCATGCAACTCACGAAATAGATCATCATCCATGTGAAACACCAAATAATTGTTATAAACAGATAGTTGAAAATAACTATTATATATAGATATATATTAGTTATGATTATAAATAGAATTTAACCATGTCAATGTGTACCTTCAACTGCTTCTCTATAACAGTCAATGTCAATGTCTTCATCTTCCTCCACAACATCATAAATATCCATATGAGTTTCAGTTTCATAATATCTTGTCATTTCAAATTCAATGGTAACATCATTACCATCTTCATCACCATCGATCCTTAATTGTTGGGAGTCATCATCGATATTCAATCCTCATTGTGAATCAGATGGATTTTGAGCAGTCTCTTGAAATATTTCAATTCCTTCCACTTCAGCAGAACCAAATTCAGTTTGAGTAAACTGATTTTTCCAAGATTTCATATTTATTATGCTCCACCAATCACTCATGTCTCATGAAGTTGCACAATACATTGCGTAATAATTTTTATGTGCCCGTTGAGCCAGTAAAAATGGTTCATCTACTGCAAGAAGAATTTCATATTTAATATCGGCGATTCCATGAGTTGGATGAACATGAATGCTTCTCTCAGTATCCAACCACTAACATTTAAACAATGTTCAGTAATTCTGTGCTAGATAACACAACTTAATAACTTCAACCAAAATGCCATAAAAAGTAAATTTCGGTTTCTTTGTGATTTGATCCTCTCTTGAAAACTCCACTGTTCATTGTTTATTTATTCTTCATATGCATATGTATGAAATCAAAAACCATTCACCACATATCCATTATAGGATTTAACCTTTTTGGATGCTGGGTTACTTAATGTACATAGACACATATCAATTTTATCACCATATTGAGACACCTGAAAATTTGTAAAACAATTTTCAATATAATAAATAATAAACATAATTGATAATAAACCATTAATAATTTATATTACCGGTTTTTGAAACCATTTAGAATTTTTTTTCTACTTTTTTCAAGAGAAGCTTTTTTAATTTTTGCATGTTGTTTCTTGATATGATTATCATATAACCTAAAAATAAAATATGTTTAAATATTGTAACAAAAATTGTAGAATAAGTGATATAAGTACTCACAATACAAATGATTTCATTTCTTCAAAGTTAAGTAGAACATATGCATGAGCTCTATGATGTTCATCATTTGAAAGCCATCGTTCATGAACTCTACCTAAACCAAGATTTGGATGATTAAAAAGTATTAATTGATTTTCCATTTTTTTATTAACATTCCCCTCTTTTCATCGCATGTGAATATGTTTTGAAGGATATTTGGATTCAAAATAATCATATCAGAAAGAAGCAATTTCCTCTTGCAAATATGCTTCAGCAATTGAGCCTTCAATTGATAATTTGTTATGTACTTTTTTTCTTCAATTCCTACATAAATATCTTGAATGAGTACATCCATCAAAAATGTACTAGACCTCCAAATTTAGCTTCATGTGGGAAATGTAATATCAGATGTTCTATTGAGTCAAAGAAATCTGGCAGAATGATTTTTTTCCAATTTACATATAATTACAGCAACAACTTCTTCTAGTTTGATTAGTGCATCGTAGTCTATTGTCACTGCAGAAATGTCTCGAAAAAATATGATATGTCTGTTATCGAATCCAAAAATTATAGAATTCAACAAACCTATGAATCCAATCGGCATAAGTCTTTCCATTATAACATGACAATCATGACTTTTTAGTCCAGTAATATAACTATTCTTAACACATCTGCCCAAATTAGAAGAAAAGCCATCTGGAAGTATCAAATTTTCAATCCACTGACAAAATAATAAGTGACTCAATTTGGACAGTTTATAAGCTCTTTTTGGGTTCATTAACATCTATGATCTAACATTTTCAAATAGTTCATGTTCTGGTCGCCTGTAAATTTGTGGAATATCTAATCATGCCTTTGCAGTATCTTTGGTCTTACCTAGTGTATCTAATGTTGTAGGAAATAAATTTACAAAATAGGTCTTCTCAATATGCATAACATCCAACATGTGATGGACCAACAAATCAGACCAATATAAAAGATCCCAAAAAATGCTCTGTTTTATCATATTATTTTCTTTCCCAAAACTGTGAATTATCTATTGGTTTATTGTTGGTCCAAATGTGGTGGGAGGTAATTAAAATATGACTAATTTTAAATATGTATCTGAGATCATCTTTTGAGGTTCATCCCTTTCAATTGTACATTTTCTGAAATGAGATTTGTTCCTCCAAAAAATATGATCAGTTGGAAGAAATCTATGCTGAAAATAAAAATAGAAAGGTTTTTTTCCACTGACAGGAATAAAGGATTTTTTTTCTTTCATACAATAAGGACATGATTTTGGACCATGTTTACTCCAACCAGATAACAAGCCATATGCTGGAAAGTCACTAATCACCCACATCAGTGCATCTTTTAATATGAAATTTTGATTCGCATCAACATCATATTTATTAAAACTATCTTTCCACAATGCATTTAACTCACCAATCAATGGTTTCAAATAAATATCAATATTCTTTTTTCATATTTTTTGGAATTAATAGAGTGAAAATGATATAGGGCTCCTTCATCAACATCTAAGGAGGTAAATTATATGGAGTTATAAATACATTCCAACATGAATACTGACTACCATAAAAACCAAACGGATATAAACCGTCTGTAGAAAGACCCAATCGCATGTTTCAGGAATCTACAACAAAAGATAGATGCTAACTGTCAAATTTTTTCCATGAATCACCATAAGATGGATGATTCAAGATTTTATCAGTTGAAATCTTGGTTTTGTGCCATGAAATCATTGACACTATGTTCTGAGACATAAATAAATGCTGCAACCTGGGTGTATGTGGGAAATATCTCAACTATTTTACTGGAATCGATCCAGACATCCCTGGTTGAGCTTCATTATACCTCTATTGTCCACATGTAGGACAAGTATCCAATGACTCATTTTCGCAAGAATATAAGATGTAATCATTTGGACATGCATGAATCTTCTGATAACTAAGGCCTAGATTACAAACCAGCCTCTTTCTCTAATAGTAATTTGCAGGCAACACATCTTCTTTAGGTAAAAGTGTTTTAACCAAAGAAAATATCTTATCAAAATAGTTTTTTGACATTTCAAAATCTAATTTAATATCCATAAATATTTCAACCGCTTTTAATTTTCTTATCTTGCAACAAGGATATAATACATCCTCAGCAGACCTCAATAACTCATAAAATTCAGATGGTGCCAACTCAAGAGTTAAATCAATATCCTCTTGAGTTTCAGTTTGTTGAACTTATGGACCTGCATCATTATGTACTAAATTTTGAAACCGTGATGGATCCATAATCATGTTATTAGTATCTTCTCAAGAACTATGTTCATCATGGTAAAACTAAAAAACATAACCTGGTTGAAAACCAAACCGCAAATAATGGCCCCAAACCTTGTCAAATGTGTCAAAACTTCTCATAGCACATTTTTTACAAGGACACTTAATTGTGCCTTCTGAAAGATATTATAGTTATGATGATGAAAATGATAAGAAAACGTCAACACCCTAAATATATACCGGATTTAAACTAGAACATTTTGATTTCTATGCTTATTTATCAAAGCGTGATCATCTGATAATGTCTGATGTCGACTTCCTTGTTTCATATTTTTATACATAAAATATTAAATCATCACTGTTTTTGAATAATTTGAAATTATAAAAAAACTATCTGATAAAAGAAGAAAAATAATTACAACTACTTCTTAATAATTACTATTAATTAAGGGGGACACCATTTCTAGTGGATTTTCGACTACTCTTTTGTCCGACGGCTCATTTACATGCATCTCCCTCACACTGAAGTCACAATGTGAATTTAGTGTGAGAAAGATGCAATTAAATGAGCCGTCGGACAAAAGAACCCCCTTTTCATCGATGAGTCTTCTTCTTCCAACTATCACTGCCTAAAAATATTATAAAAAATATGATTCTACGAATGCATATCCAATCTCATGCATAAAATATTAAATATGCCTACGTAGGAGCACATTTTTTATAATGTTTTGAGTTGGTGAGAGTTGAAAGGAGAAAATTCATCGAGCAAAATAGGTGTCGTCAATCCACTAAAAATTGTGCCATGTTCTTAAAATTTATTCAGATTTATTAAAATTTCATCATATCAACTCCAAACTAATTATTACTATGTTTTACTATTTCTTAGTATTTATTACTATTTCTTAGTATTATTACTATTTCATACTATTTATTACTAATTATTCCTATTTGAAACTAATTATTACGATTTGTTATTAATTATTACTAATAAAAACTAATTAATGCTAATCAATACTAATTAATGCTAATCGATACGAATTATTGCTAATTAATATACTAATCAATGCTAATTAGTATACCAATCAATGCTAATTGTTACTAATCAATGCTAATTATTACTAATCAATGCTAATTTTTACAAATTATCAAAATAATTACTAATCATTACTAATCATTACTATTGATTCCTAATTATTCCTATTGATTTCTAATTATTCCTATTTATTACTATTTATTCATATTTATTACTATTTATTCCTAATTACAACTAATTATTTCTAATTACTTCTAATTATGACTAATTACTACTAATTGTTACTAAATACTACTAATTATTACTATTTATTGCAATTTATTAGTGTTTATTACAATTTATTACTAATTAGTCCTATTTATTACTAATTATTCCTATTTATTACTAATTAGTCTTATTACTTACTAATTTGTCTTATTTATTACTAATTATTCCTATTTATTAATAATTACTACAATTTATAACTAATTACTACAATTTATTACTAATTACTAGAATTTATTAATAATTATTACAATTTATTACAAATTACTACAATTTACTACTAATTACTATAATTTATTACTAATTACTACAATTTAATCCTAATTACTACAATTTATTCCCAATTATTTCACTTTATTCCTAATTATTACAATTTATTACTAATTATTACAATTTATTACTAATTATTACAATTTCTTAATAATTATTACAATTTATTGATAATTATTACAATTTATTACTAATTATTACTAATCATTACTACTTATTACTAATCATTAGTACTTATTACTAATTACTACAATTTATTTCCAATTACTACAATTTATTACTAATTACTAAACTTATTACTAATTATTCCAATTTATTACTAATTATTCCTATTTATTACTAATTATTCCAATTTATTACTAATTATTCCAAATTATTACTAATTATTGCAACTTATTATTAATTATTCCAATTTATTACTAATTATTACTATTTATTACTAATTATTACTATTCATTAATAATTATTACTATTTATTACTAATTATTACTAATTATTACTATTCATTACCACTCATTACTATTCATTACTACTTATTACTATTCATTACTACTTAAAACTAATCATTCCTACTAATTACTAATAATTACAGTTTATTAATATTAATTACTATTTATTAGTAATTATTACTAATTATTACTAATTATTACTAGTTATTACTAATTATTACTAATTATTACTAATTATTTCTAATTATTACTAATTATTACTATTTATTAATATTTATTACTATTTATTACGATTTATTACTATTTACAACTATTTACTATAGTTTATTACAATTTATTACTATTTATTACTATTTATTACGAATTATTACAAATTGTTTCTAATTATTTATAACTGTTACTAATTTTTTCTAATTGTTTCTAATTGTTCCTAATGGTTTCTAATTGTTTCTAATTGATTCTATTTGTTACTAATTGTTACTAATTTTTACTAATTATTACTAATTGTTACTAATTATTACTAATTTTTAGTAATTTTTACCAATTATTACTAATTATTACAATTTATGACTATTTATTACTATTTATTACTAATTATTACTATTTATTACTATTTATTATTATTTAATACCAATTATTATTAATTACCACAAATTAATTATATACACTATTAATTACCGCTAATAATTATTAATGAATATTAATTATTAAGAATTAGTACCAAAAATTTCAATTTGTTAGTACAAATAAATACTCATGACAAAACAATTTAAATTTAATTTAATTACAACTAATCAACAATAATAAAAATTAACATAAAAAATTGAAATAAATAATAAATTAAACAAAACATAAATACCTTTAAACTTGATTTCCTATCGTTGTTGATGGCTTCAAAACATCTTCGTCAAAAAAACAACCTAAAAAAATTTTCATTCTAAAATTAGAGTTCATAGAGACACATCATCTAAGAATTGAGAGGAATGAGAGGAAAACGGATAGTAGTATATATAGGTTAGATTAGTTGTGATGGTAGTATTTGCGACGGGATGCCCGTCACAAATAGTATCTTTTGCGACGGGACCCGTTGCAAATACCTACGTGCGCATTAATTACTGTCGGCAGTTAAAAATGTATTTGCGACGAGGCCCGTCACAGATAGTTCCTACCGACTCGTTTTTTTCGATTGGACGACATCCCTTCCCAAAAAGCTATTAAACGCCATCCGGTATTTACGAAGGGGCCTGTCACAAATACCTCCCTATTTGCGATGGGTGGATCCCCCCGTCGCAAATATCCTTCATGCAGTTTGGCGTGCACCGCGCTCCATACATTTTACAATGTGAGATGAAATCCCATCGCAAAATAATTGGTTATTTTTGACAGGGCAATACCCCAATCACAAATAACCTCTTGGTCAGGCTTTTGGCAATGGTAATAAATCCCACTGCAAATAACCCGTCACAAATCGTTGTTTTTCTGTAGTGTTTTGATTAAAAATGATTCAATGTTGTATGGTTTATGTGGAACACTTATGTGTGCGACTGATATGAAAGTGACAGATGCACCCAAAATTATGTAGCACTGCAATGCATTGGGTAATCTTTTAGTATCATGAGATATAATTAATTGGATAACGTAGTGAAACTAATACATTATAGGATGTTTTAAAACATGATTTATTTTTGGGGTATCCTTGACATATGTTTATTATTCCATGTTTTATATAGTTTCCAGATTTCTCATGTTTCCATTATGTTATCTTTTATATCATGCTTCATTGTTCATTTTTATGATTCTAACACCTTTTAGGAATAATTAATTGGAATCTTGTATAACATGTATTAATTTCTATATTTAACTCCATAATTATTCCCTTAATGTGATTTATAGCTCATCCGATTTTTAAGAATGTCTTTAGGTTGACCCAAGTTATTTTATGTTTGATGGAATAATATGATCATGTAAAGTATGTTTTCTATAATTCAGATGTATTAAAAATACTAATAAGTTATATAATATACCTAAGTATTAAATAGGATATACCCCTAGATCTTCTAGGTTGTATTATGTGTAATCCTATGAAATAAATCAACAATTAATTAGTATTAAAGACTAAAATTGTTATAGTTGGTATAAAAAGTTTTTTTTCTTTTGAAATAGGATTAGAAATGCCTATTGAAAACATTTGGGGTAAAAATAAGTATATTAAAACATCATTAATTTTTTTATAGAATATACTATGTAGTTTTTCATGAAAATAAATTCATTTCTATATAATATAGGTGGATATGGATTTGGAACAATTTTAGATAGTGATAGAACCCGAAAACACCATGTTGATGTCAACTCATTTATGAACTAATGAATAAAATGGTCATTGTTGTACAACTTTTTTAACACATCTATGGGATATTGATTGATAATTTCACAAGCTAATTATGAAAAATTATTATGGAAGCAATTATTACCTTCATTGTATTTGTGATGAAATATATCAATGATAACATAGATTGATTCTTATAAATTCATAAGTTAATGAATACGTGTGACTTATAATTTACCCCTTTAATTCAATTGGATTAGCATTTATATATTTTAAATTTTAAATTTACTAATCCCTATGTTTCCCTATATTCTAACCAATGAATGTATATCTGAGGAATCAAGTTAACAACCAATGTGATTGGAAATTAGTTGATTTCCCAAACGAGAAACCCATCCAAATGGTATTAGGAATTGAGATCTTTGTGAAAAAACCCCCTAATAAAGAACAATCTACAATTGAGACATCTATAAAACAAAGTCCTCTTACTTTCAATCCATCATATTATCCCATAATCATGGAAAATGTATAAAATCTATTGAGAATAACTTCTCTATCATTCAATGTTCTGAGACATAGAAGGTTATATTAATTATTAATCATATATATGGAGAATATGATTACTGGTGGACAATAATCTAATTTATTATCAGTAGAAATATATCAATGAGTTGGGTTGAAAGTAAGTTTATAAGAAAACGGATAAATATTTTCCTTGCACACTCTAACTTAAAATGGAAAAAGATATCCTTTTCTCTTGTAAAATGATATCGAATCTATATGGGTGAATAAGGAAAACATTACAAGACCTTCATGATACACCTTGGTATCTGTAATTAACCCCTTATAAATGTTTGAATACTTATTCTTTGGGATAAAACATATTATCAGCAAATCCCTAGCAATATGAAACATTGATAAATATGTGGACATTTTCTAATGATCCATCACAGTTGAAATGTAGATCAGTGAATCATAAGGGTATCGTGAGGATAACAAGACGACTGTGGAGTTTAATTTTGGTAGTTCGATAGAGAAATATATTAGTTATATGAAATTTAAAAAACCCACTAATTAATTGAGCGGAAGGAATAACCCTAAAAATTGCCTAAGGGGGGACAAGGAAATGCTTTTGGTGTTAGAATTTGGGACACTAAGATAATGATTGGTGGTGGGATAATAACACTATTGGAATTTATGAAAGGATATGTCCATAAAAACACTATAGAATTTTTTATTGATTCAACTACAAGTAACAAGGGAAATTTTCAATCTATCACACTAATCTAAGGGTTTTAAGATACAAGAAACAACCTCCATGGTAGAAAGTGTGATATTTTTCCATTAGATAACTAAATTGGATGCTAAAATTTAAGTGGTGATATTTATAATATTTATTATTTCAATATAATTATATAATTTTTTTATTTTTTTTCTACATATTTCATTGTATCACAAACGATTAGTACAACTATTAAAACACTATAGAAAAGCATTTATGTAGAGCAATCAATAAAGACGAAAATGGTTCAATTATTACATCCAAAATAAATTACTCCTACCCTATGACTTTTTTTAACATTACATAGAACCTTATAATACAAACATTAGTATAATTTAATAAAATTATGGGCATACAATGGATTTCCCTCTATAGAAACAATATAAACTTCTATGAGAATAAAATCACTCTCTGTATCATGAATCATCCTCTAATTCTATATATGTTCAAGGAGATATATGAACCTTATGGAAAACCAACATCTCAAGAATGGCTATTATTTTCCTATGAGAAACCATATATATATATATATATGGATTATGTTACAGTAAAATATATTCATTGAAAACAATTCCATTGTGAGAGTATACACTAATGTTATTCCTGAAGAATTGTATCGTCTTCCTCCAAAATGAGTGGTCTAATTTTTTATCTATCTTATACCTATGGTGTTTCCACTATATAAAACACCATATTGAATGTCTGTTTTGTAAAATGAGGAGAAGAAGAAACAACAACAAAATAATGTGAATAAATGATTCATTCACCCAAGTGCCTCACATTGGGGTGCACAAGTCTTCTTTATCAAGAAGAAGGACGGGTCAATTCACCTATTTATTGATTATCATGAGATAAATTGAATAATGATAAAAACTATCCTCTATCACAGATTGTTGACATGTTCGTTCAGATACATGGACCATAATACTCCTCCATGGTGGATATTTGGTCGAAATATTACCATGTTATGGTGAAGAAGGAGGAGATCACAATACTATTTTCTGAGAAAGTGTGGGAACTATGAGTTCATAATAATTCTACTCATAATCACTAATGTGGAAATAATATTCATGAACTAGATGAATAGATTTGTTAATTATTACCTAGAATAAATTTTGGTCTCCATTATATATGATATTTTAATATACTCTAAATGAAAATAGGATAATAATGATAATATGGGAACTGTACTAAAACCCTTATGAGAAGACAATCTTAATGAAATGTACACCAAATGCATGTTTTGGATAAAATAATATTAATTATTTGGGGATATTATCTCAATTAATGGAATATATGTGGACCATAAAAGACAACAGAAACTGAAAGATGGTTGATATTGACATTTGTGAGAGGTATCCATTGTTTCTTTGGATTATCTAGGTATTATCTCCTATTTTTGATAAATTTGATAACATTATCCATCCCATTAAAAAATATAACATAGAAGGGAGTAAATTTTTTGGAATGATTAATGTGAAGAGAGATTAAAGAAGTTGAAAAGGAGACTTATAATTTTTCATTTTCTCACACTACACACGGGTCGATAACTCTTCATGGTATTCAGTAATTCTTCGAGGAAGGGATTAGGTTGTGTATTAATGAAGAATGAAATGGTGGTATCTTATACATAATGGAAATTGAGAGTTAATGAATAGAACTAATAAAAAATACGATGGAGTTAGTCACCGTGATCGTCACATTGAAAATATTCTCATATTATCTCTTTGGGGAGAAGTGTGAAATATATACGGATCACAAGATTCTCATTATATATTCAAAAAAATATGAATATGAACTAGAGAAGCTCTTTTGATGTGATTAATGATTATGAATATTAAATACATTACCATCATGGGAAAAAATAATTTTTTATATTATCTATTTTGAAATAATAGAGTAATTATATCATTGTTTATAATTGAGAAGGATTTGATATTAATAGATATAAATTGGACAGACATGGTAGAAAATAAAGGACTGAAAATAATCTATCATTTCATAAATAATTTCCTAACAATACCATCTTCAAAAGATAAAGGATTATATAAGAGTTTATGTGGGAATTTAGAAGAATATGGAAGCTATAGTAAAGGTAAATCCTCTGAGTTCAATATTAATAATGAAGGACATGTATGTTTTGGGTCAGCACAATGTGTACCATCAAATCACATGTTAAAAAAGGATTTTTTTTCAAATATTTCCTTATCTTAACCTTCACTATACATCATGGATGCATGATGATGTATTAAGATATCTAAGAGAACTATTGTATGGACATTATAAATAATGAGATCAAAGAATATACATCACGGTGTCTTGTATGTCAACAAGTGAAGGTGGAAAAGAAAAATTCCAAGGTGATGATGCAACCATTACCCCTACATATATGGAAATATGAAAACATCTCCATAGATATTTTTACATGCCTTATGAAATAATTAGGAGGAAATAATTCTATATGGGTTTTTTGTGGATCATCATAAAAATACATATCACTTCATTGAAATTCAAGAGGACTTCTCCCTCGATCAATATTCAAGGATAAATAGTAGGTAAGTGTTGAGGATGCATGGAAAAACACTATTAGATATATCTATACAAGATCGATGATTTACCTCTATTTTTTGGAAGAGTATACAATATGTTCTAAATACTATATTGACATATAGAAAAACTTATCACCGTTAAATTTCTTTTCAATTTGAGAAAACTATCCAAACACTTAGGACATGTTGAGAGAATATAAAATTTATATCAAAGTGGGATGGTATCATTATCTACATATGGACATGTTCTTATTAAATAATTTTCTTTAATAACAAATCCAAATGGATCCCTATGATGTCTTTTATGGGATGAGGTGTAGAGAAACATATCTCTGGGATGATTTTGGGTAACGTTATACTATTGTTTCACAAAACAACGAAGGAAATAGAGGAAGAGGTAAAGAAAATTCAACATAACATCAAATATTAGCAGATTTGACCAAAGAGATTTGATAAAAATCATTGAATATACCTAGAGATTCAGTTTAGAGACATGTTATTCCTCCAAACATCTCTACAGATGAAGGAGATGTGATTTGAGAAGAAGGAAAACAATACTCAATGATACAACATTGCCCTTGAGATAGGTGATTTCATCAGAGTGGTAGCCTATATACTAGAACTCCCACATAACAAAACCCAGGTACCTGATGTGTCCCAAATATCACACTTGAGGAAATGCATACCAGACCCCACACATATACCAAATCCATAAGATGTACTATAAGAGAGTTATCTATCATATGAGGAGAATCTGATGATGATCTTAGATCATAGTGAAGTATTTATAGAGAATAAGATAATGAACATAATACAAGTGTTTTTTTATAAACCTAACCATTGAATAAGAGATGTTGAAAATAGAGGATGTGATGAAAGGAATTACCCTAATCTGTTTTAGTGGGTGAAATAAAAATTTCATGCGAGAAAATTGTAATGCAGGGAAGATTATAACAACACATACATATATAAATCAATTTTCATTTGTAGATTAATTAAATTACCTAGTAAGTATTATTTTTTTAGAATCAACATACAGTTTTTTTGATTTATTATATCCAATAATATATAAATTAATTTTAAGAATCATTAACATTGATAAAATAATTTTTCATCATTTATCACACTATTCGTATAAATATAGGGTTTTAAAAATTACAATTTCCATCAGAAAAGTATGTTCTTATCTCAACTAATAGGATCGTAATCTATGAATCCCATTAATTAGATATTTTGAGGGAGATAGTAAAACTATTATTCTCCCTTGACCAACCACATGCTGAGACCCATCTACAAAATCAAGAAAAAATATTTATATGAGAGAAGTTCAATCTCATCATGATCAAAACCCTAAACATGTATGCCAAAACAACACATGAAATTATCACAATCCCACACCTTACCATTATAAATTTTTTTATTTATTAAAAGGGTGTGTATCAGGACTGTAACAATATGAATATGTATATTTTATTATCAATAAAATAAAAGTTATATTTACTACATATTTTCACTTCATAATTGTTTTTTTTTATAAAATAAGAAAATTTTATTTATAATTAATATTAAATTTCAATGAAGACATTTATTTTGATTAATTAATGGATTATTGAAATTAAAAATATATTAATTAAATATTATTATTAAATAATTTTTATCACGAATCGAATCAAGCTTCCATCAGAACTGGCACCAAACCCAACCTGTGGAAAGTCTCAAAGGGCGTTACCAATACCAATGGGCTAGACCATGTACCTAGGAACAATAAAATGAGATTTGGGAACAATTTACTCGAGTTTGTAAACAAAAAAGAACAATCAAATCCAATATAAAAAATCTAGATTTTTCAAAACAAACAATCTCTTACAAAAATTCAGAATTGAATTACATAATTTAAAACAATTTTTAAATAATATAACAAATGAAGAAAACTAAAATGGACCGCCCAAGAAACTCCGCATGGAAGGAGGCATTTCCCTCAAGCCATCTCCACAACACTACATCACGAAGGACTACTAAAACATTATTCATTGGCGCAAAAAGATGTACCCAAATTTTCGATAAAAATAACCACGTCTATTTACACCCAAGGGTGTATGTAGGGTGTGATCCAAATCCTAGTAGGATACCGCCACTAAATATTTCCATGTGATAAACATTCAATGATGAAAAACATGGATGTTTTCATAAAAAAGAGTTGATTTTAAGAATTTTAAAGATATGAAACTTAAAATAAAAATAGTTTTCATGTGGGCTACATTAAGAATAAACACTTTTAAAAAAGTCAAAATATTCATAATTTAACATCCAAACATATTATATTCTGATGATACTCATAAGGTATTTAATGATCACACGCAACGAGAAATAACCCCTTGGTACTAGCTCATTGTGTGTCCCATGTATCTCATATCTCGGTGAAAGTAACCATAAATTATCTATTTTCATGCACACAAGCCACAAGTAGGGATCATACCCATATCCTAGTGGTCCCCCATCATCATCACCATCATCATCATCATTATCATCATCATATTTTAGTTATTATTTTACTCGTCAAAATTGCTATGTGAAACTGGGGCCAAACCCCACAGGACCCCTAGCATACTAGTATATATCCACCCACCCAGATACATGGGTTTTCCTCTTGTGCTCAAACAAGGTCAAGAATCCATAAAATAAAATTTACACATGAAAATTACACTTCCACCTCACACATCCACAAATCATCCCACACACATGTCTCATAATACTCCTCTGTCAATCAAATTTATCTTTTGACATCGTACTCTCACAAAACAGCCCGCAAACATGTTTCATGCCTTTCTTACAACTTGATAAAACATTTCAGCAAGTTATAACACATTATAAAAATATTTTAAATCTTAAATCTCCACTTTAACTTTCAAAAACCCATATTAGGTGAACACACTCAGCAAAACAGTACATGTACATCCTTTACCCGCTTTTCTTAAATCAACAAATCATTTCCAATTTTTATAAAAAAAATCCCAAGGGGTATATCCAGGTTTTCCACACAAAACCCATTTTAAAACCCTCTTTCCATGACAAAATAACACCAATACCAATCTAAAATAGAATTAAAAACCCTAGAAACATTTATTAAACCACACTAAGGGATATAAAATTACCACTAATGATACAAAAAAAAGATACACATGAAAAACACACATTTCTATAAAATGGTTTCAAGGAGTACAACAATGTTTTACACATAAAACACATTAAAACCCTACTTTGAGGCCCACATGATACTAAAAAATTACCAAACCATAATTTTCATCACCTTTCAATAACTAATAAATAACTTTCATATTTTATAAAACTACCACAAAAGATATCACCTGAGTTACATTTGAAAAATACACAACTTCAATAAAAAATGTAACATTAATACTAAATGATTTACTAATACAACATAGAATGTTTTTCACACCACATAAAACAAAATAGGAAAATTATAAATTAATAAATAAAGCAATAAAACTCCTAAATAACTGCTTACACATGGAATAACCTACCAAAAGGGTTGAAACCCTCAAATCTTGGTGCGAAACATAAACCGCACCACCGCATCCCCACACGGTTGTGAAAGGAAACCTAAAACCAAAATATTATACCCAAAATATCAAATATAAACCCTATTTATGAACACTTGCATCTAGAAATTTTATAACATCATGAAAGGGTGAATGAAACCAAACAGAAATGGAAGAAATCAAAGAGAGAAAGACTTACTTGCGTAATTTTGAATTTCCCCCCATTAAATGTCCATTCAAAATTGACTTCCAAGGGAGGGTGAGAGACCATAGAAGATTTCCATGAAAGTAGGCCATGGAATGGGGAATATTGTGGCAGATTAGTTTTATTTCTAGGAGGGAAAAATTGGAATCTAAAAAATATTTTTAAGGACCTGGACACCTACCACGGTTTGGCTGCACGGCTCAGTAAACCATGCTTCCAAAATGTTTAGCATGCTCTTTCCACCAAAAAATTGACTATTTTTTGACATTTAGGATTTTCAATAGGAAAACCTAGGCGAAAGATATATCATGTATAGGTGAGGGAAATTTCCAAAAAAGCAGTCCATTCACCCCAAAAACACATCCAACTCATCGGTACAAACCACCACAACAAATTACCCACAAGTTGTGCCACTACGAGTGTAAAAAATCAAACTCCAAACTACCTCAATAGCATTCCATACATTTTAAAAAATTGGAGGCCAGGTACCATACAGTACCCCCATGACTAGGAATATAGATCAAGAACACAATAGAGAAAAAAATTTCAAACCCAAAACACCCGTAAACCAAGATAAATCTAAGAACAAAATGAGTATTTGAAAAAATAATGAATTTCAAAATATGATGGTGAAAATTCTCCCCACCATAAATCATTAAACCCCTAGAAATCCATAGGATGGCCAAAAGTAGAAACCAAACCCAACCGATAGACCAAAATTGACCCCCTTTGCATGTTTTCCCACAAAGGCCAAAACACCTCCAGTGATCAATTAATGATGGGATACTTTCAACAACTAAAACATGCATCACTTAATGGAAAATATCAAGAACATCAGGCGTCATACAAAAAGAAACACTTTGAAAACTATCCAAACAAGATTCATGAAATTTATCTGAATCAGCAACAACATCAAAAAGGATTACCACTACCTGACTTTATTTAAACTGTCTAGAACTCTTCAATCCCAACATTTACCCAAGGAAGTTTTTAGTGGTTAGATAGATCTGAACGGGACAAAAAATCGCTATGCGAAGACCAATGAAAAATATGAGGTACTATTATGGGGAGACACAAATGGGTTCCCCTCCATTAGAGACTACTTAATATTTCATGGGACAAAATTAGACACTAACAGGGGGAGTCCTGAATGATATCCTCGGTACAAGGGGTAAGCATCCAGTAGACCTGTCCAAAAGAACATACCTCAAATTCACAGGGGTATCCCCACTATAATAACCAACCATATTATCTGACCAACATGGGCCGACATAGAAAGACCCCACAATTTAATGATTTGGGATGACTGCACAGTTAGCCTACACAATTTGGGAATCCAAGCACTAACGATTGGGATCCTTCTATCTGCATGGTTATCTGGGGAATTGTTACAACTAACTGTGCACTCAACCGATATATTGAAATTTTAATCATTTCTAACAAAATCAATGGAATCTAAAGAAGGAATCAAATTCGGCCATAACATGGAAACAAATTCGTCCTACCTTTTTCCATCGAACTGAAAAAAGAAGAAGACACCCATCTTTTAAACTATTCTCATATTTCATACTAGTAATAGGACATTATGAAAGGTTTTTAATGACCTTGTTATTTTCCCTTACTATGTGCTATATTCACTCCAAGACCAATGGCGGGAGCTCAAATGATTGAATCATTTTTATCCTCGTAGTTAATCTTTGGGAACCGCCTAAATGAAACTTCTCCTTTAGGTGCCACAAACACCTTATGTAATGTGCCTAATCATCAAAAAATTCCATAGAGTTTCCATAATTTTCTATTATGACCATATTTCCTACACTGGTGGTTTAACTTGGACCCCTGCTTTGAAGAGACTACGATGGACCCAAAGGCCTTCTTAGACACAATCTACACTAACAACCCCAGACTACTTCCACCTTTGACGAATCAAGTAACTAAAGAAAATAAGGTCTTTTCCAACCATAAATGAGAAATTTCCCTCTACATGGGGATCTGAAAACCCATGGAAGGTAATTGTGTAGACTCATTCTACAAATCTCGAGAGATGATTCCTTATATTGATCGAATGGAGGATTTTCCAATGGAGAAACACTCTAGACTTCTCATCAGTCATGCATTAACTCCTAGTAGGGGTGTACCTTATCCAATGAGAGAACCCAAGGACCCAACCAAGATGATCCATTGGACAAAAAGTTCCACAATACATATCCAAAACACATTAAGGGAACCAACGAAATGGGATCCCAAAACATTTCCCATAAGGAGACCAGTAACAAGCCCTTTAACCCAGCTTACCAAAGAAACACAAACCCAAAACACTAGACAAACAAGAGGGGTTCTAGGACTCAAAACATACCAAAAAAAATTTAAAAAAACACATATGACACACTATCCCAAAACCATCATCAAGAAATCGTTTTTTTCATTTAGAATCATATCTTTCTAAATAAATGGTTCAGTGGTTAGCATATCCACTAATGGTACCCCATGTTCCTCACACATGCAGGTTTCCATGCCACACTAAGAACTCTCCTCATATCCATCCCAGAAATCATCCAATCATGCAACTAACCATCCATCATATCATATAACCCCATGCATGTGGTCGCTCATAGAAATACCCGCGTCTAATACAAAAATTTTCTCAACTATTCAAAACCAAAACAGTCAACCAATACTTCATTTTTCTCAAGACCGCTAATAACGAAAACAAAATCCCAATTTACGTATTTCAAAACATTTTATAATGAAAAAAACATTCATATAGTAACTCAATTTAAAGTCATTCACATCAATTTCAAAACATTGTAGCCCCTTTTAAAACAGTTACAATTTTATGACAAACACTTTTTTATCAGCACCTATCCATTTAAAAACTCAAATCTTCTTAATTAAGACAGGGTTATAATGATTCATAAAACATTTAGGAAGATAAACAATCATTTAGTAAAAACTAACTTTCAATTCATTTACATTAATTTCAAAACATTTCAGCCCATTTCAAAAATACTTCTAATTTCATGAAAAACTGTATTTCATAAATCCCTATTAAACTGGGAACTAAACTCTTCTCATTTTAAAAGAATATTCCAAAATTTCATAAAACTTTTAAAATGATCTCTAATCACCAAATTAATTCAAAATAAATTTTTAAACTCTAAGAAGGAAGTACAAAACATTACATCCCATTAAAAACATTCAATGGTGTAGAGAACTTTATTGGAAACACTTTTTGAAAATCAACATTATCCTAGTTCCGGCTTTCAAAAAAGTTGTGAACATACCATTTTACTTTTTAAAAAAATTATGAAAATTCAGTTCATCCCTTTCAAAAATAAAACCCTTCCATATTTATTAGAAAATAATTTCAAAAAAACATTATTCTTCTTAAGACCGGGTCATTTTTTCTTTAAAACTACAAATCTGAGATTCCAAAACTAAAGGACACAAGAAAATGCGAAGGGAAACTATTTTCGGTGGGTGACATGGACATATTATTGGAGTACATACACCAATAACTTCACCATAACAAAGAGTTTTCTGGGTAAATATCCTTGTTTTCACATGGATTTCCTCGTCCTGCAAGCTCACTGAGACTAACATCCCAACTTTCTTTTCATTTCCCTAAATAATCATCAAACCAATAAAAACAAAGGACTCAGATAAATCCAAACTTTCCCTGGCGACTAGAATCCATTCATGAGTTGTGAGGGAAAATAACACTAAACATAATGGGAATGTCATGTCTGAAATATCCTAGCTCTAGACTATCCTGACTCTTACACAGATAACACAACCCAAATATAGTAAACCCCCCTCTAGTACCATTTTATCATGAACCAAATCTAGTTTCCATAAAAGCCGCATAAAACCTAGACCATGGAAATACCCGAGAGAATTCTCGATCACCACATTCTAGAAAATGTTCATGGGTACCATAAAATGAAATTTGAGAATGATTTACACATGTTTATAAATATAAAACAAAAAAATCCAATATAACAAATCTGGATGTTTCTAATCAAACCATCTCTTACAAAAATTCAGAATTGAATTACATAATATAAAACAATTATCAATGACTATAAAAAATAAAGAAACCCAAAATGGTCAACCCAAGAACCTCCTCATGGAAAGAGGCACCACCCTCGTGCCATCTCTAAAACAACGTATCACAAAGGACTGCTAAAACCCCGAACCGTTGGAACAAAAAGTGGTACCCGAACCTGTGACAAAAATATCCAAGTATATTTACCCCAAAGTGTGTATGTAGGGTGTTAGAAAAATCCTAGTAGGATTCCACCACTGAATAATTCCATGTGATAAACATTCAAGGATGAAAAAACTACCAGTTTTCAAAAACATGATATGCTATTAAGAATTTTACTGAGCTGTAACTTCATATAAAAACAGTTTTCACGTGGGCTACATTAAAGAATCAACACCTGTAAAAAAATTCCAAAGAAATTTAATTTTATAGAAAAACATACTTTATGTTGACCGTACTAATATAGTATCTAATGAGCATAAGAAAAGGGAAATACACCCTAGGAACTACCTCATTGTGGGTCCTTGGTACCTTATATCTCGTTGAAAGTAACCATACAAATTTCTGTTCTCGTGCACACAAGCCACTAGTTGGGATCATACCCATAACCTTGTGGTCCACCAACATAATAATAATAATCATCATCATAGTTTAGATTGTGTTGTCATCGTTGAACTTGCTATGTTAAATTGGGGCTAAACCCCATGGGATCACTACCATACTAGTACATGTCCACCCACCTAGATACCTGGGTTTACCTCTTCTTATCAAACAAGTTAAACATTCCATAAAATATAAATTTCACAAGAAAATTCCACTTCAACCTCACCCACACAACAAAAATACCACATACATGTCATAGAATACTCCTTCTGCAAATAAAATTCACTTTTCACATCATACTCACACAAAACAGACCACAAACATGTTTTCTCCTTTTCTGCAATTTGATAAAACATTTCAGCAATTTATAAAACATTCCAAAAATGATTTAAATCACAAATAACCATGTTAGATATCAAAAAACCATCTTAGGTGAACACACTATCCAAAACAGTACATGTACATCTATCTCCCTCATTTTTTAACTCAAAAATCATTTATAATTTTCATAAAACAATCCCAAGGGGTATAACCATGTTTTTCACACATAACCCATTTCAAACCCCTCTTTCCATGCCAAAATCACACCAATAAAAATACAATATAGAATTGGAAGCCTTGGAAACATTTATTAAACTACCCCCAAGTGTTATAAAATTACCTCGAATAATGCCACTAATGATACACAAGAAAAACACACATTTCCATAAAACAATTTCATGGAGTATAACATGGTTTTACACATTAAACCCATTTAAAAGCCCCCTTTTGTATCCCACATGACATTGAAGAACTAATAAAAAAGAATTATTAGCCTCTTTCAACAAAAAAATCACATTTATATTTTATAAAACTACCACAAATGATATCACATGAGTTACATTTGAAAAATTCACAACTCCAAAAAATTGTATGTTTAATAATAAATGCTTTAATAATGCTACAAAAAATGGTTTTAATAGGAAAAACAACATATTAGGAACATTATGAATTAATAAATCATGCAATCTAACTCATCAATAATTTTTTACACGTGGAATCACCTACCAAAAGTGTCGAAACCCTCAAATCATGCTGTGAAACATCAACCAAACCACCACCACACCACAAGGATGTGAAAAGCATCCGAAAAACTCAATATTAGACCACGAAGCTAAAATTAAAACCCTAGGTATGAACCATATAATTTATAATTTTCATGAAATCATTAATGTTTTAATGAAACCCAATGTAAAGGGAATAAACCAAAGAACAAATGATTTACTTTCATGATTTAGTAGTTTCCCCCATTAAATATCCCTTCCAAATTGAGTTGCAAGAGAGTTTGGGAGTCCTTGGAGGTTTTACATTGAGGTAGGGCACAAAATGTGGAATACTGGGGAGGATTATGTTTATTTTTTGGAGGGAAAATGGTAATTTCAAAAATATTTTTAATGATATGGACCCCTTGCACTGTTTGGCTGCATAGTTTAATAAACTGTGTAGCCAACCCATTTTCCCTTTTCTAGCCACCAAAAATGTGATTTTTTCCTCTAATTTCAGGGGGTATATGGGGAAAACCTAGGAGGAAATATATATCAATGATAAGGGATGAAAATTACAAAAAAAAAACACTTTATTCACCCCAAAACTCATCCAACTCTTGGGTACAAACCACCTTAACAACCTACCCCCTATTTGGTTCCATTAGGAGTGTCACAAATCGAAATCCAAGCCACCTCGCCTTTATGACATATATTTGATAAAAGAGGAGGCCATGTACCATATAGTACCCCCAAGACTATGATCATAGATCAATAACACAAGAGACACCAAAATTTCAAACCTAGAACACCCGGAAACCAAGGGAAATATAAGAACAAAAAGAGGATTTAAGAAAATATGAAATTGAAAATCTAGTTGTGACAATTTTTATTAAATACAAATGATCATACAATTTTTTTATTTAAAATGTATGTTTTATAATGGTTCAAAAAATATTATTGTCAAAAACACAACATTTATCAATAATGGAAGATTATGGATATTCCTATATTTATAAAATTATTTCAATAATATGTATATTATTTTTGGAATAATCATTTAGAAATTATGTAATAGTTAATTATTCATAATTTTCTAAGACAGACGATTTTCCAGGTAAAAATTAAATATCATATAAATATACAATGTGTATTATGACATAATAATAATGAAAATTGAAGTAATAAATATTTTAAATAGTATTAAGAACAAAATATATGTTTCCAATTTATTATAATATGATTTGAAATTTATTAGATTAATTTTTTATAACCATTATGAATAAACCAAAACCTATAATATATATCATGGTATTTAAATCACTTATTTTAAGATACGACTCACTAAAACATTAACAAGGGTATTATTTTAAAAAATTCTCCCGTTGACCATATAAAATAATTATACCCACCCCACATTGTTAGAAACCATTAAAAAACCTTAGCATGGTTTGTGATTTTTGTTATCCTGTTATATATAGTACAAAACCTATGTTTGATATATTATACATAATTCCCCAATATTTTCCAATATAAACCATCAAAATCACCCAACTACCTTCACTAACAATCTTGGATCACTTACTTTATATAAAATTTCTTATATTGGTTCCTCTCAATGTTTCCCCAAGATCTCATGAAGCATCTCCTAAACATGTTGAATCACCCTTTCAAGGAAAGGGATCCACTCCATCTTCCCTATATTATACAATCTCTATTTTTGTATGGATGTTATATCCCTTTAATAAATGTGTTATTTTTTCTCCCATATCCTTCTTACATCATTTATGATTTATAAATAATGATAGACTCATTTAAATATAATTAATCCCTTCCATGATAATTTGTAATCCCCCATTATGAGGCTGAAATTTCACATCAGTCTTCCATGCTAAACAAATTTGTAAAGAAAACCCATACACATTTCTCTCAGTGATTTTCACTTTTATTCACATTTAACCCATTTATTTTTGACTAAAATAAATTTATTAGACACTTTTAAACTATGTATTTAATTTTATCAATAATTACTCAATGTTGTATTATCTATGTGACATAATTGTGAATGTGATTGATATAAAAGTGAGGGGTTCACCAAGAATTATATAGTGATCCAATGAATTTGGAAATGATTTATCTCATGATATATCATGAAAATTATTGGGTATTTTACCTAATCCCTCATCGAACTCTTCTAACGATGATTTCATAGAAGTTTAGCCTTGAACTATGTTTATGATTCCATATTCTATGTTGTTTCCACTATTCTCATTTTCGTGTATGTTATCATGCTATATCATTCCACAATGTTCGTGTTTATTATTATAAACCCATTTATTACCCATTTATATTCCCTTGGTCTAAAATGTATTACTTTCTTATGGTTATTCCATTTTTTCCCTTAATGACATTTATAACCCACCCATTTCTTATTTATGTCCTCAAGTTATCCCATGTAGTTTTATGTAAGATGGAATAATATCATAATGTTAAGGAAGACTTATGTCATGGAGACGTATAGCCTATTTTACGTTTTTATCTAATCTCTCTAATTCCCAAAGATAGTAGACTTCTCAACATTTTTGTTTATATGATGTGTAATATTATTTAAGAAATCAAGAATTAATGTGTAATACCGTGTATTGTTGTCATAAATGTAATAACAGACAAAGAAGGGGAATTAATAATTGTGTTTATTCATACCATAATTATTTAATATCATAAAACTAGTAGATTCTCCTTTTTTATGGTGGAATAAATATTCCGAAGAAATATGGAAAAAATGATCAAATGGATGAATCTTGAACTTGTGGGATGAGTCTCACTCTATGAGTTAATAATAATCAAAATGTAGTGATATAATCCAAAGAATGAATTTTAATGGATGTTCATAATAGATATTTCATGCAAAATAACATCATTATAAATGCATAAATGAAAACAAGGAACACATGATAGGTCCAAAAATATTATACATTCCCCAAAACATGAGGATAATGGAGGAACCCAAATCCCCATGTATTTGGATGTTACTGATTTCAATAAGAAGTGATTCATGTTTAAGTGGAAGACTTAATTCATGGGTTATATGCACAATGTGTCCATCAGAAAAGGTATCAAGATGAATTTTGAAATTAAGGAAAAATAATGCAATGAATATGATGTCAGGGATATTTTTTTCTAGAATGAATTATAAACTAGTTACATTAAATATATTATTCGATATCTTTATATACATACTAAAATTGAATCATTCAGCTCTTATCAATCCATATATAGTTGGAAAGGTTGGTAATTCCATGTCTATATTTTCAAAATAGTATTAATATATTTATTATTGTCTAATAATGATTTCTTGAAAAATCACGTGATTTCATCAGCCAATGAGCTAAATGGATAGGTTTTTGAAGAATCAGCTTCAATCAAGATGAAATGTTTAAAAAAATTACTTACAAACTATAAATTTAGTATCATCTAAATTAATTATTTTTGTGATTAAATAAATATAATGAGATGAATTATTTTATGACCATAACTTGGTGGGGAAATATATTATAGATATTAAAAGTATTTCAAGACTCTCATCAATTTAATTAATACTTATGAAAACATGAATAATATTAACACTAGGGGATAATAGTGGTTCTTCATAAATATGTTGTATCAATTAATTAATTAAATTATCTGCCATAAACTCTTTTTATTTACTATTTATATAATTTTTTTTGAATGATATTAAGGTTATAATGTGTTTTTAGATTGAATGAATAATATTTGTGTCAAGTGGTTCATAAAAATTACTCCGTGATATATACATCATTCATGTTATTATTGAAATTTATTATTCTTTCTACTCTATTCTGGATTTGTAGGCTAAGAATATTTTGTTGATTGATCATTAGCAATATGTATATTCACTTACTATAATTTGTTAAGAATGATGTATCCAGAATATGTATGTGTATTGATTTTTAGGCTTCAATCAAGGATGTATAAGAGAATATCATAATTTAAAATATTTTGTAACATGTAATTTAAATTTTTTTATATAAATAAATTTCATAAAATATTCAATTTGGGTATTCTAAAAAATATATCACAATTTTTATTTTCCTGAATAATTTTTTAAATCATGTATATTTAAAATGAGGTTCCTTTTTTAGATATGTAACATAATAATTTTAGTGGTATAGAGAGGAATTCATTAAAAATAATTTTAAATTATAAATTCCCATTAAATTTTACTATGAGATAAACTAGAAATCTTATGTAAGAACCTTGTATTCTATACTGTGTATGACACATGACAAAAAGAAGCAATGGTAATATAATATTCATATACTTTATAATATATTTTCTATTTAAAATATATTTTATATTTTTCAATGCATGAAACATCTGTTTAAGATGAAATGCATGCGACACTGATTTATCATTCATCATACACAACAATTACATTCCACTATATCTTTCATTACATTTACGGCTTGCGCTATATGCTATACTGAGTCTTACAGAGAAACAGATCGTAATTAAAAAATTATTATTTAATATAATAAGATATAAAATTTATGTTATGATTAATATTAACTAAATTATGAAAATATATGGTTTAGACAACTAAATCATTTTTGACAAATAAATTAGAAATGAATATAGGAACCAATTGAATATTGAAGGGGCAATTTTATAGAAAACTGTTTTTATACTCACAAAGTTGTTTTATGATAATAGATTAAATTAATCACAATTATTGAGTGATATTAATGTAGTAAATATGTTACATATTCAATCAAATATCTTTGATTTTAATCCAATATATTTGTTAAGAATAATATAATAGAAAACCCATTATTTTACATAAAAACCTATATTTTTATAAATTCATTTTTACTACCTTTTAATAAATGAACTCTTTTGAATATTAATTTTGAAACTTTTATGAATATAATTTGATAAAATAAAATTCTTTTTATAATTCATAATTTCAAATTTATCTTAGGGATAATTTTTATGTTTTTTGCAACAAATATTATTTTTTAATGAATAATTAAAAATACTAAATTTTAGTTCAAAATTTGTTTTTTTATCTAATTTGTTTGTAGGGTTAAATTATATTTTTAATTTGTGTTATAGTTTAATTAGAAAATATTTTTGTCAATTGAAGAAATTTCTGTCATTGGGATCAATTTGACTTTGAAATTTATTAAATAAACATAGTAAAATCCCATATGTTTTTACATTAAAATCTACAATGTCATCCATATACGAGATTAATTTTAATTTAATTTCTGCCAAATCATTGATTATAATTTGAAAAATTTTATTCCAGATTCTTAGTCGTCATATTTTAAATTTTGTTATAAGAACAAATATTTTTTACCATATATAATAGTGAATGTGATTAAAATTAATATCATTATTGAAGGAAACATTAATCTTAATAAAAGACCATGAATTTAATATATGTGCCCAAAAATCCTATACAGTTTTCAAAGAATCTCTCTATGGACATATATCATCCATTATTCTTGCATTATTGAGTTTTTTTTTTGTTTTTAGGATTTTTTAGGTATAAAAATGTTCACACATAAATTCTTTTCATGAATACCAACTAAGTCATTTTCCTTACTTATAAAAGGCAACCAACTCTACCCATTCCTCACACCTATAAAGCCTCATAATTTCAGACATGATCTACCCAAAAGGCCTACCAACATCCCTCCCCTTGACATATAATCCTACCTTTTGTAATAATACCATCCATTTCCTTTTGCTATAAACCAAAATAAGTTACCTGATTAAATAGTAAAATCTTTTATCAATCTATCAAGTTTCATTTCCATTATATAACCCTAAAAATATCCTTATTCTATTCTTGTATAACAACACGAGTATCCTAAATATACAAGGATGATGTTATCCTAAGTGTTCGACATACACTTACACACTCCACAATCTAATGGGTAACAAATATATTGTTTTTGTGGATGGATAGCTACCGCCTCAGAAAACAATAATTGATCATTATTCCATTACCACCTCTCATGGTGTAATTTATGAGAGAGAATATATTTATATGTATAACATATATATATTATATATGAAATTTATTTTGTATTTATACTTTATTAATACTTTTATTACGCATATATATATTAATTATTATTTGACATTAATATAATATCATTTTTTAGTAAGTGTGGGAAACTTCACCCTCAAAGCATTATGATTCGATCACACTAAACATAGAAAGTAAAAAAAGGAAGTTTTTTATTAAAATATGAGACATAGAAAACATATATTTGAAATTCCTGATAGGATTATCTTCCTAGAAATATATATATATATATATGAATATAAATATATATAATTTTCTTTATTACGCTTTAGCATACTTAAAAAGTGGAAACATTATTCGTAGATGTGTGGACTACCACCTCCTCGACATGATATGACTACCTTTTCATCAAAATAATTATATATATAAGTATGTATGATTAAATAATATGGTATTTATTATATAATGAATATTATGTAATGATATTATGTTACATAACTTCTTTCCAAAACGACCAATGGAAAATGGTAACATTGATCATGCGTATGTACGACCTACCCTCTTTATGATTGTAACGTTAATTCATATTTCATAACCATATTTAATTATTTATTTTAAAATAAAAATGTATGTTTAAATATTATAATTCTATCATGGTTATGTTTTATAATGACCCTTTTATGGAATTTTACCAATGAATTTTGTTTTTTACACACAAACAGAATTTGGTCAAAACACCAAATGTAAAATTAATTGTTTAAGTAGTTTTACATTTCATGGTAATTAATGTAAATAAAACTAATTATAAACATAAAAATATTGTGAAAAAAGATTCAAATTAACATAAATTTATTATATATTAATTTAATAGATGTTCACCCGAAAGGAATGACAATGTATGTGATTCTTGGCTCATTTTCATTACAAGATGAATACTTAATTGTTGTAAAACTATTTACATATATATGGAATAATTACTTCCTCCTTGAAATATTATACCCTTAACCCTATTATCATTATGATTTTTGAATTTTTTTAATTACGGATTATTACATTTGGGTTTTTCAATTCATCTGTTACCACATTAGTAAGGGACTTCCATGTCATTTTTTACATTCGTTGTGTAAATGTCTTGTTCACTACATACATCTTTTGTGTAGTGTATCTACTTACCATTTTAATATATTATATCATGAATTCAATTTACTTCCTGGTATTTTATAATTTATTTTAATTTTATTCTTTCATGACGATTATGATTTAAAAATGTTTCAATGTGATATGGGACACTTTGGAATGTTTAATGATTGCCCTCCACAAGAATAATTATAATGACCTTTCAATGGAATTTACATTCTAGGAAACTATATTACCATTTTCCAAAAAATAATTTCATTATTATCTAGTTATTCAATACCATTTCATGTTTTATTACCTCTTTCCCACTCTTTGGTACTAATATGTTATTAAAAAATGTTTTCCTGAAAAACAAACAATATATCTCTCTTGGTCAGAGAACCTGTTTTATTCTAAACACCACGTTTTATTATAAGATTTTCAAGAATGATTTTAAAATGATTTGGTAATTACATTTTTATCCTTTTATCACTTTACCAATTTTTTCAATGGATTCTTCTTTTCTCTTTCTGAACAAGACATTTTCATACATTTTTACTGTGAAAAAAAAATATTCTTTTAACCTTTTACAACATGTATGAATTTATTATTGGTTTGGCCAAGGATAGTGTTTACATTGACAATATTGATTTATTTTTTGGTCACCTTTAAGTATTAAATTACATATGAACATTTAACACTTAATTTCACCTTATTACCCACTACACATTTCATGTATATTAAAATTTCTTAAACCATGTACAGGTTTACATACGGTGCCTACTTTGATAGTTATTTTATTAATTGGAGAATTATTGATAGATCTGTATTTCTAATTCAATAAGTTTATTTGATAATACATATTAATTATTTTTATTATTCAATATGTGGAATTATTTGGACTGAAAATGATAGGTGGATCACATAAATTATATTAATCCTTGATGAATCATCAGGTTCTCATAAGAATAATAACTACAAAAATTGTTTTCTAACCATAGTTTTAAACAATATTATGAGGTTCCTGACGATAATAGGTCATCATGTTTATTAGAAATGATGCCGATTAAGAAAGATATTCCCTCATAGTAGTTTTAGTTATTATTGATCCATGATATTTTCTGTAAACATATTTATTTTTGTATTTAATTTATGTTCATTGATTAATATAATTTATTTTAGTTTCTTAACATGCCATATTTATTTTTACTTATCTATTTATTTGAATGGAATCTATTTCTAGTTATCACCTTTCCATATTGTTTATTTAAATTCATTTAGATTATTGATTACATTGAATGTGTGTTCAGTTATTTCACATTCTATATTGACTATTCATATTGATTCATTATTTCTTCAGATATATTTTTCTATTAATGAGAATTTGATATTACCCATATTATGTTTCATTCCCCTAGAATATAAAAAGGGTACTATGAATGATATGATGGAATATACTTGATGGATTAGATTTATCGTAGAATCTATTTTTTAAGAAAAATATATCTTTTAATTAGTGTATCCATTTGAAATACAATTCGCATTTATGTATCTAGTTTACCATGACTGTGAAACTAATTGGTCCATCCGGTCTTGATTCATTATAACCAGGAAAATTTAATTGATAGAAGACATTAGAATCATGCTATATATGGTTTGGTTTCTATAGTTGGTATCAATGTAAGATTGGTAGGAACCTTTATAACATGATTTTGGAAAACCAAGATTAGAAAAAATAAAACAAAGTTATAAGGTAAATTATATATTTAATTGGTCTTAAAGTTTAATTAGAATATTTTTTTATATATTAATAAAACTTTTGTCATTGGGATTAATTTTACATTGAAATTTATTATAAAAACAATGTTAACATCCAAATGTTTTTACATTGAAAACCTGCATTGTCGTCGCATCTGTGGTATTAATTTTAATTTAATTTCATCAACTTATGTGATTATAATTTGAAAAAATGGATTCCATATTTTTAATCATAATAATTTGTATTTTTTATTAGTAACATTAGTTTTTTCAAAAAATATTTGTAAAAGTGAATACAAAAATTGCAATTATGATGGAAAAAATAAGATTTAGAGAGGACTAAGACATTATTATAAGTTCCCAACTGAGATATCCAATTTTTTGAAATAATTTTTAAGTAAATATCTCTTCCATGAACATTCTATTGATTAGTTTTTTATTTTTACTTTTATTAGATAAGAACATGTGAAAACCTAACTCCCTTTCAAGAAATACCATGTGAGTCCTTTTTCATTCCCTATAAATGGACACCACCTCTACCCATACCTCAAACCCCTAAATTCGGTAACATTAGGACATGATCTGGACAAATGGATTAATAATATACCTCTAATTAAACTATAATCATCCATTTGTGCCTAATACCTTCCATTTATTCCTTTTGCTTTCAAACAAAACAAGTTACCCGATTAAATGGTAATGCCTTTTCTCAATATCTCTAGTTTCATTTCCATTATCAAACCCTTAAAATAATCATATTCTGTTATTGAATACGAAAAATATTATCCTCAATATACAAGGATGTTTTTATTGTGATATTTAGTCCAACAGTCGCACACACGACAATCTAATGGGTAACAAACCTAATGTTTCTATGGACGGAGAACTACTTTCTCACGAAGCGATTTTTGTTCATTCTTCCAATACCTCCTCTCATTGTGGCCATTATGGGAGAAAATATATTTATATATATATTATATATTATATCTATTGTTCTAATATAAAGCAATTTTATTTTTATTACTCCAACCTTTACTACTTTCCATTTTTCGTTAACATGATAAAATCATTTCAGGAAGTGTGGACTACTGCAACCTCAAAGCGTTTTGGTTCATTCACACTAATCATTGAACATATAAATGATGATTTTCATTATAAATATGATATATACACAATATAATAATATATTCATGATATAGTTTCCTTTCTGTAAGAACCCATTTTTTATTTTAGAAGGTACAAGTTTCCTCTTTTCTCTTTTCCTTGATTTTTTTTGAGAAATTTTGGAAAATGGGGGAAAATCCTAAATTTTTTGAAATGTAAATGTCGTGTACTTTGTCCACACGCCGTGTAATTTTGGCCGTGTGGGGTAAGTACAGAGGGCGCGTGGCCATGTTGGTGATGAAGGGTGTAGGAACCGACTACACGTCGTGTAGTGGTCCTTTACACGCCGTGTAGTCAGTCGGCAGGCGAATAGTAAGGTGGTGGCCAGCTGTACGATATCACATGTCGTGTACTCGTGAAGACATGTCGTGTAGTCATGTCGGCAGGTGGATAGTGCCGCGCTGGTGGGAATCCGCAAGAGGAATAGTTTAAAAATGGGAAGTACCCTCCATGTACTCAGAAGTACACACTGTGTACTTTTTTTCCGCTTAAATTGTGCAGTATCCTCTCTTGTTCTAAGACAGGCTTAGAACTAGAGGAAGGAGTGGGAGGGGAAGGCCGAACCATTGAGGATCTATTGATCGCGAACTGGGAATCCATTTCCTCCTCGGTCGATCTCGTTGGAACCGCACGGGTAAGCCCTCCACTCTCCTTAAATAGTTCTTACCAATTCTTTCCCGAGGGAAAGTTATTCAAATTTGAATTGGTTTTCTTCTTCCTCAGATCTATGTCGTTCTTGGGGGTTTCTGGAATCGACGTTCACATATAACGTGCGTTGGAGTTTAAGGTAGGTGTCTTGGTGTTTATTTTTCAACTGTTGTGCATTTTTGTGTGTTTTTGAGCTATGAACTCATATTGGGGTATCGTACAGCTAAGGCCCTGACTATTTTAATACCTATACTTTTATAGGTTATTAAATAATGTTGTAAAACTATTGTTTAGGATCATTGCTTGGATCAACGACCACCCCGGGGGTGCGTTCCTCTGTTTAGCCGTTTGGCCAGTATACCCGTGGGTATGCCTCTAAAGTAATGATTGTAGAATTGCCTTGAGAGGAATTTCTTTTTTATGTTTATTTACATGTTGGGCATGGCCCGGTTACCTGTTATCATGAGGGAAGTGTTGTAATTATCCTATGGGCATTTTTCTACCTAGCCTGTGGGCTACTTCTTCTAAGCCTAATGGGAATCGACTTTATGCCTAAGGGAGACACTTCTTAGGCCTATGGGAAATATCTGTATGCCTGTGGGCAGATTCTTGTGGTTGGATTCTCTTTACATGAGGGTAGGAGTTGTACGTGTCTGAGGACCTTGGCTGTTTACTTAAAATATTCATTGTGGTGATATTTTAAATATAATGAATAAATGATATTAAAATGGGAATATAACTGGTTAAGTTAATTAATTTCGGCACTACTTACTTAATTTCTTTTTACTACTGTACACTGTTGTTGAATGCTTTCACACTGTTGGGCACGGGAATTTGTAGGGTGCCTACTAGGAATTTATTTCTCACACCCTGTATGGGTCATGATTTTCGGCCCAAATAGATTAGGTTTCTGGGGGTGTGGATAAGGGCAAGGGTCCTTATACAGGTACTTGATTACTGCTGAGGTGTAGGGGAGCATGGGACTGGGCTTAGGCTCATGATGTCGCTGGATGTTCTGTTTATCTTTTCTGTACCTAGACTCTGTATTTTAGAATACTACTATGTAACATTTTCTGGATGTTTTCTTAGAATTTAGACATGTTACATCATATCTATATCTGGTTTGTTATATCTACTATAGTGGTTTCTTTCAGCTCTGTATGGTTTACTGCTTTCGCTGTTGCTCTATGTTTAATTTTATTCCACTATGCTAAACTTTCACAAATGAGGGCATAGTTTCCCCACTATCAGGCCTGGGTCCTCACTTCTATTCGGTAGCCTCTGGCATTTGGGGAAATGTGCTTGAGGTCACGTTGCGAACCAGGTTCAGGGTAACCGTTGAGTGGCACCTGGATCCGGGACGTTACAAACTGGTATCAGAGGGGTTCTTTTCCATGACATACTATTTTGAGCCCTAGTCAGGGATAGGATGAGAACTGTAGTTGGTAATAAGCTGTGTCCGGGCATAGCTAAACCGTGTACAGGGAAAAGCCAATTTACCTCGTATTTCAATTTTATTGATTTTGCATTTTAGAGTTGATTTGATTTCACCGTTGTGTGACGCACTCGTGATTGTTCTGGTGATAATTTATCTATGGGTACTATTTAGTTTCAACCCGATGAGATGAGGGTATTCCATCTCATGCATGATGTAGGCACATGATAGAAATCACATGCCATGCATAGTTTCCATACCATGTTGGGGCATTAGAAATTGCATGTTGTTGTGATAGTTTTTGTACTAGAAAAACATGGTGTTGTGATAGCTGCTTGATAAATACCTGCTATTTGATAGGATATTATGTATGAGATGGTTTCTAGAAGGAATTCCAAACTTGTTTTTGGGAAGTATGGGCCCCCATTAACCAGAATTTGGTGGATCATTGACTATTTACTATGTTATAACATGGATAATATGTAAAAAATTGATTTGTGGGGATTATGGGACCCCATAGATCAGAATTTGTCACATAGGTGTTGTTTTTTGGAATTTTTCTGGGTTCCGGGGGAGTTTCTGAGGAATACTGTCTAGAAACCCAGTATACACGCCTTGTAGTGCTTTACACACACCGTGTATTGTATTCTGTTCGGGAAGAAAAATTAACTTTTTGAGTACACGCCATGTACCCAGAGTATACGCTGTGTCGTCTCTTCTCGTGTCACAGACCGTGTGGTCGGCGACACGGGGAAGGGAAGAGCTTGGGGCGAACATGTTGTGTAGCTTCTGTACATGCCGTGTAGTGTTGATTGGGAGTCTTCCCGTGTAACTAACAACACGGATGGAGGAGACCTTATGATGAACACGCCGTGTCCACTATGGAACATGCCATGTAGTGTGACCTGGGGACCCGACTATGTAACTAATAACAAGGGTCAGGGAAATCCCATTAAGTGCACGCCATGTTTATATTGAACACGCCGTATAGTGTGAGCTGTGTGCCCGGTCATGTAACTAACAACATAGGTCGGCGTAGCTCGTCTAGTACACGCCATGTACCTATGGGACATGTCGTGTAGTCTTCTTCAAAGCCAGACCATGTTGATTTACCCGAGTGTCTAGGAAACGAGGTGGTGTACACGCCGTGTGCGGGTGTAACACACCGTGTAGTGTCAAGCCAAGTAGTCAGCCATGTCACAAGTGACACATATAGTTGGAAATAACACCACACATGCCATGTAGTTTTGTTCAAATGGAAGTTGTGTGTCTTAGTCGTGTCGAAGGACCCGTGCAGGGGAAGGGAAGTCAAGTACATGTCATGTAGTCATTATACACGCTGTGTGGTCTTGTTTTGAAAATCTTGAAATGCCATCTTCCTCTTGTTCCAATTGTGGTTTCTTCATTTTCTGTCTTGTTAAATCTTGAATCTAAGGCGTGTTTTTGACCTTGTAGTGTTATGCTTCCAAGACGACCGCACGTTGTTCGCCAGGAGAGCGGCAGCGAGTATACTTCTGAGATTGTGGGCCATGGGATACAAGTAGATCCTCCAGCAGAGCTTGATGTGGTGCCATCTATTATACCAGACACAGGTGCGGAGTCGTAGTTCCATGAAGGCTTTATGTGGTTCATGCAGACCTTTCAGGGAGCACCGCAGGATGCCACATCTATGGTTGAGCTGACACGTATATTCCAACAGCAGCATCCGCCTACGTTTTCAGGGTATAGAGAACCACAGGCTGCATAATCATGGCTAAGATCGATGCAGACTATTTTCGAGAATCTTGAGATGCCTCCAGGGTGGAGTGCCAGGGTCACGACATGTATGCTGCGTGATTCTGCCAAGAGGTGGTGGGATGTTACCACCCAGACAGAGCATCACAGGGACATGGCGTGGGATGATTTTCAGGCAGTCTTCTATGAATTATTCTTTCCCGAGACGCTAAGGGAAAATAGAGCATGAGAGTTCATTAATCTGTAGTAGGGTGCTTTCTCGGTGATGGACTATTCTGCTCTCTTTACCAAGTTTTAGCGCTTTTCAACCGTGCTGGTGGGTGATGAGACGTTGAGAGCCAGACGTTTTGATGATGGTCTTCAGTATGACATCCGAGCGCTGGATAATGTTTTCAGGTTGCCTATTGTACATGCTATTGTGAACTGGGCACAGATTATAGAGAGGAACCTGCGAAAATCTACTGGTGTGTGCCAGGGCGGTTCAACACCAGTTACTGGTACTATTTCAACTTGTATGAGGAATGAGACATATGCACTTTTCTCAGTGTGTCAGTACCAGTCATAAGAATGCTTCAGGTGGATAGGTAATATTCTACCAGTGTGGTAGAGAGGGGAACAAGAGGCCACAGTGTCCCCAAGACCCAGTGGAGTGCCGAGCTTCCGGAAGGATGGGTCATCTGCAGCGCTTTGGCAGAGCGTTTTCACCAGTGGCTAGTGAGACGGGTTCGGTACAGACTCCACGTGCAGGAGCAGGATGAGCAGCTTCTTACCAGTCAGGGAACTAGAATACATCAGGGTGTGCAGGTAGAGATGGTGGTCATGGATGTGGTAGCCAGACACCAAGATCTCAGAGGCAGCAGGGCAGGAAAGCTATGGGTAGTCAGGCTGTGTCGCAGGGCCGCGGCACTGGGCAGGCATATGCAGTGCAACAGACCCAATAAGAGTAGGATCTTGAACCTTCTACAGTCAGATGTACTACTCTCATAGCTTCTGTTTTATCCTTAGTACTTTTTGATACGGGTGTTACACATAGTTTTATATCTGTACCCATTGTGGAGATACATAGGCTCTGCGTTTCTACTTCTTATGATATCATGACGCGTGACACTCCATTGGGGACTAGAACGGCTGGTGTGCATCAGTGCAAGGAGTTCCCCCTTGAGGTTGGTGGGTGTAACTTCCTTTGGGACTTCTATGCCTTAGAGATGACAGATTATGATTTCATTCTTAGGATGTACTGGTTGGTTCCCTTTCAAGCCTTTCTGGACTGCTATCATCGTAGGGTGTGTTTCACATCACCAGAGGGTGGAGAGTTTCTAAACAAGGGCGAATGGGATGTTCAGGCAAGTCGATCTGGACCAGAGCATCATGGGCGAGGAGGATTCACAACCCAGATTGTGAGTTTATATCTAGATGATTAGGTTACTTGTCAGACAGATTCACCTCTACTGGTTGATCATTTCAGGGATGTCTTCCCGGACGACTTTTCAGGTCTTCCTCCGAAGCGTGAGGTGGGTTTCTCTATTGATCTTGTGCCAGGAGTAGCATCGGTGTCCATTCCTCCTTATAGGATGGCCTCACCTGAGCTGATGGACCTCAAGAGGCAGTTAGAGGAGTTACAGGCAATGGGTTTTATTCGACCCAGTACTTCTCTGTGGGGTTCACCGGTCCATTTTGTGAAGAATGTGTACGGTACACTCAGACTCTATGCAGATTATCGAAAGATGAACCAGTTGACGGTTAAGAATCGATATCCCTTTCCAAGGATTGATGATCTTTTTGATCAACTTCATGGAGCACGAGTGTTCTCAAATATTGACTTGAGATCAGGATATCATCAGCAGCGCGTTAGACTATCGGATATACCGATTATATATTTTTGGAGAAGATATGGTCTATACGAGTATACGGTTATGCTGTTCGGACTCATGAACGCGCCAGCAGTTTTCATGGCTCTGATGAATCATGTGTTCCATCCTTATCTGGATTCTTTTGTGGTAGTATTCGTGGATGATATCTTGGTGTACTCTCACAATCGACATGACCATCCACCCCTCATGATATCATATTGAGTACAATGAGGGAGCATCTTCTATATGCTAAGCTCTCAAAGTGCCACTTTTGGATAGACCAAATTCACTTCTTGGGACATATCATCTTAGAGGGAGGAGTTTCCATGGACCCAGAGAAGGTGAGAGCAGTATTTTCCTAGGAGCAGTCCAAGAACGTGTTTGAGATATAGAGTTTCTTAGGGCTGGATGGTTACTACAGATGCTTCATATAGGACTTCTCCTGCTTAGCAGCACCATTGATGGGTCTAACTAAGAAGGGAGTGAAGTTAGTTTGGTCAGAGGCTTGTGATATAGCCGTTCTGGACCTAAAGGTAAGGTTGACATCAGCACCGATACTGATACTCCCAGAGCAGGGGAAGAGCTGTACAGTTTACTATGATGCATCAGGGATTGTGCTTGGAGCAGTGTTGATGCAGGTCGATTGAGTTTTTGCGTGTTGGTCTCGGTAGTTGAGGACGCATGAGAGGAATTACCTGACGTATGATCTCGGGGTGGCTGCAGTGTGCATGAGTTGTGCTGTTGGAGACATTATCTATTGGGAGAACGTTTTGTGGTTTTCTACGACCACAAAAGTCTCAAGAATATCTTTACTTAGCGTGACATGAATCTGAGGCAGCTAAGGTGGGTCGAATACCTACAGTCCTTTGATTTTGAGCTTGCCTATACACCTGGTAATGGTAATGCAGTAGCTGATGCACTGAGCAGGAAGACTCAGATACAGGAAGTGCAGGAGGCCAGTGATGAGTGGCAGCTCATGGCTTCGTTCTCTGAGATTCATTTGGAGGCTCATGACAGTCAGGGAAAAACATATCTTTCTTCTTTAGCCGTGACTTCTACCCTCCTGGATAGAGTGAGGATGAGACAGATATCTGTTTTAGAAGGCCTATTTCTTCGAGAGTTGGTGGCAAGGGAGGTCCCTATTCCTAGTTGGATGATAGACGATAATGAGGTTATCAGTTTCCATGGATGAGTGTGGGTTCCAGGGGATATACGCAAGGAGCCGATGTGGGAGTTCCATTCTTCAGCTTGGGCAGTTCATCCTGGAGTTACCATGATGTACCGAGACTTGAGACATCAGTACTGGTGGCTGGGTATGAAGAAGGATGTGGCTGGATTTGTTACGAGGTGTTCCACCTGTCAGCAGGTGAAGGTGGAGCATTAGAGGCCAGCTGGATTGTTACAACAATTACCCATTCCAGAGTGGAAATGGGATGATGTCACGATGGATTTCGTGACCGGTTTTCCGAGGTCACCTCGAGGCAATGATACCGTGTGGGTTGTTGTGGATACACTCAAGAAGGTATCTCACTTTTTTCCGATCAATGAGACATTGGATGTTGACAAGATTGGAAAGTTGTATATCTGAGAGATCGTATGTCTTCATGGGGTTCCTCGTTCAATCATTTCAGATAGGGACGCCCGTTTTACGTCTCGTTTCTGGAAGAGTTCTCAGAGGGTACTGGGTACACTAGTGCTTCTAAGCACAGCTTACCATCTTCAGACCGATGGACAGTCAGAGTGTACGATACAGGTGCTTGAGGACATGTTGCGAGCATGTGTCTTAGACATTGGGGGATCTTGGTAGAAGCACATACCCTTAGTCGAGTTTGCCTAAAATAATAGTTTTCAGTCAACTATTGAGATGGCACCATACGAGGCTTTATATGGTAGGCCATGCCGATCACCTTTGTGCTGGTTAGTGGCAGGTGAGGCAGCTTTACTGGGACCACGTCTCATTCAAGAGACTTCTGAGTAGGTCTAATTGATTTAGAAGCGGATGGCTACCATGCAGTCTCATCAAGAAATATTATATTTATCGCCGCAGATGACCTTTGGAGCTCGTGGTCGGGGATCAGGTCTTCTTGCATGTTTTGACAAGGCTGGGACACAAGAGGATCAGGAGTCATGGTAAACTTTCACCGAGGTATGTGGGGACATTTTAGATTCTGGAAAGAGTCGGGCCGGTTTCCTATCAGTTGCAGTTACAACAGAGGTACCGGGAAATGCACGACGTCTTCCATGTATCTCAGTTGCACTGCTATCATTCAGACTCGTCTCATGTCTTTCAGCCCGAGGAGTATGAGCTTCAGGTAGATGTGTTCTTTGAGGAGCATCTGATTCGTATCATTGATAGGATCACGAAGGTTCTCCAAGGCCATTCAGTTCCTCTTGTACGGGTGCTATGGCAGCATGTCCGAGTGCAGAACAAAACCTGGGAGTGGGAGACCGATGTACGTGCTCATTGGCCAGAGTTATTCTTAGCTATATCTTTGACACCCTTGGAAGGTCAATTCAAGGATGAATTTTTTTAAGGGGGGTGTTTGTAAGAAACCTGTTCTTAATTTTGAGGTACGAGTTTCTTCTGTTCACTATTCCTTAAGTGTTTTTGAGAAATTATGGAAAATGGGGAAAAATCCTAAATATCGAAAAGTACATGCCGTGTACATTGTCCACACGCCATGATATTTTGGTCGTGTGGGGTAAGTACATAGGGCGTGTGGCCATGTCGGCGATGAAGGGTGTAGGAACCGACTACACGCCGTGTAGTGGTCCTTTACACGCCGTGTAGTCAATCGGCAGGAAAATAGTAAGGCGGTGGCCAGCTGTGCGACAACACATGCCGTGTACTCGTGATGACACACCGTGTAGTCATGTCGGCAGGTGAATAGTACCACGCTAGTGGGAATCCGCTATAGGAACAATTTAAAAATGGTAAGTACACGCCGTGTACTCGGAAGTACACGCCCTATACTTACTTTTTTCGATTAAAATGGACAGTAGCCTCCCCTGTTCACAGGGGAAGCTTAGAACTGGAGGAAGGAGCGGGAAGGGACGACCGGAAATTTGAGGATCTGTCGATCGCAAACCGGGAATCTATTTCTGCCTCGGACAATCTCGTTGGAATAGCACGGGTAAGCCCTCCGCTCTCCATAAACTGTTCTTACCAATTCTTTCCCGAGTGAAATTTATTCACATTTGAATGGGTTTTCTTCTTCTTCAGATCTACGTCATTCATGGGTGTTTCTATAATTGACATTCATGTATAACCTTCATTGGTATTTAAGGCAGGTGGCTTGGTGTTTATTTTACAACTGTCGTGTGTTTTTGTGTTTTTTTAGCTTCGAACCCATATTGGTGTGTCGTACAGCTGAGGTCATGGATATTTTACTACCTATAATTTCATAGGTGATTAAATAAAGTTGTAAAAATATTGTTGGGGATCAGTTCTTGGATCCAGGACCACCCCAGTGGTGTGTTCCACTGTTTAGCAGTTTGGCCAGGATACCCGTGGGTACGCATCTAAAGTAATGAATGTTGAATTGACTTGAGAGGAATTGCTTATGAATGTTTATTTACATGTTGGCCATGGCCTAGTTACCTGTTATCCTGAGGGTAGTGTTGTGATTAGCATGTGGGCATTGTTCTAACTAGCATGTGGGAAACTTTTTCCGAGCCTGAGGGCAATCGACTCTCTGCCTGAGGTTGATACTTCTTACGCCTATAGGCAATATCCATATTCCTGTGGGCAGATTCTTGTGGTTGGATTCTCTTTACCTGAGGCTAGGTGTTGTACATGTCTGAGGACCTTGGCTGTTTACTTAGAATATTCACTGTGGTGATATTTTAAATTAAATGAATAAATGGATATTAAAATGGAAATATAAGCGGTTAAGATAGTTACATTTGGTATTGTTTACTTTATTGATTTTTCCTATTGCACACTATTGTTGTATGCTTTCACACAGTTGGGCACATGACTTTAGTGGGTGCCTACTGGGAATTTATTTCTCACACCATGTTTGGTTCATGATTTTTGGCCAAAAAAAGATTACGTTTCTGAAGGTGTGGATAAGGGTAATGGTCTTTATACAGGTACTTAATTGCTGCTGAGGTGTATGGGAGCATGGGACAGGGATTAGGCTCGCGATGCTGCTAGTTGTTCTGTTTTACTTCTCAGTACTTGTACTCTGTATTGTAGTATACTACTATGTAACATGTTCTAGTGGTTTTCTTAGAATTGATACATGTTGCATCATATCTATATCTGGTTGGTTATATCTACTGCAGTAGTTTCTTTAAATTGTGTTTGGTTTATTGCTTTTGCTGTTGCTTTATGTTATATTTTATTCCGCTGCGCTACACTTTGACAAATGAGGGCATAGTTTCCCCACTATCAGACCTGGGCCCTCGCTGCTAGTCGGCAGCATCTGGTGTTTGGGGAAATGTGCTTGAGGTCACGTGGTGAACCAGGTTCGGGGCAGCCGTTGAGTGGCACCCGAATCCGGGACGTTACACATTCTCTCTCTCTCTTTCTATATATGTATATATATATATATCGTTTTTCTTGTTACCCTTTCACACACTTAAAAACCGATAACATTATTTGATGATTTGTGGACTACCGCACCCTCGATAAGATGTGATTCTTTTTTCATCAAAAAAATTATATATATATATATAATTATTCATGATTAAATAATATGTTATATATTATATAATTATAATTATGTAATGATATGGTGTTACTAACCCCCTTTTCAAAGAGACCATTGTAAAATGTAAATGTAACTCATGCATACATACAAACCACCATCTCCATGATTGTAACGTTAATTTATTTTTCATAACCATATTTAATGATTTTTTTTAAAATTATAATTGATGTATAAATATAATAATTATATCATTGCTATGTTATATAAAGTCACTTTTACCATATTTTACCTGTGAATGTTGTTTTTGACAAATAAATTGAATTTGGTCAAATCCACAGACATAAAAATAATTGTTTATGTACTTGTACAAAACAAGGTAATAAGTGAAACAAAAGTTAATTTAAACATGAAAAATGTTTTTAAGAAATTATAAATTAACATAAATTTATTATATTTGATGTTAACAGACGTTCACCAAAAAGGAAAAAAAGGTAAAGGAATTTAGTCTCATTATCATTACATGAGGCATACTTATTTTTTATTCTATTTAATTTTGTATATACAATGTAATTAATACCACATTAAAATAAAATTTCATGTACCCTATTATATTCATGGTATTTAAATGTTTTATTCTTGGATTAATACCTTTTCACAATACATTTTATACCACATTTGTAAGGTATATCCATCTCACTTTTTACATTTTTCAGATAAATGTCGTTTTCACTACTTACATTTTTTGTGTATTGTATCTACTGCAGATTATTATATATAATATCAGTAATTAAATTTCCTTAATGGAATTTAATACAGTCATTTAATATTATTTTTCATGATATAAATGTCTTAAAAATATTTCAAAGTGGTATGGGGCACTTTGGAATGTTTTAATATTATTTTCTTCATGACAAATCATAATGACCTTTCATTGTAATTTCCATTCATTGAAATTATACAACCATTATTCCACAAAAACATTCATTAAACTCTGGATATTCATGACCTTCCATGTTTTAGTACCATTTCTTGGCTCTTTGGAACTATGTTGTTTTTAGAAATTGTTTTTATATAAAATATACTTTAGATCTGTCTTTAGTTAGAGAAATTGTGGTATTTGGAATACCATATTTTATTTAATGGATTTAAAAGAATATAAAATGATTCTGTAAATACATTTTTACCTTCTTTTTATTTTTACATTTTTTCAAAAAAACGTATTGTTTATTTCTAAACATGAAATTTTCTTACCTTTTTTGGTGAAAAAAGAATATTCTTTTTTACCTTGTACACCATGTATGGATTTACCCGACACCATTTATTTGATGTATCCACCTCACATTTAAAGACATTTATCTTTAAATTTTTTTTAAAAGGTATTTAATTGAATTTCATTAAATTGTTTTTTTAAAAGAAAATTATTGTTACCAAAATAATATTTTTAGAAGTTATTCTTTTATTTCAACAATGAAAACATCCCTCTATTTTACCCCACTCAGGATTTTCTATATTGATACCCTTATCATTATTCCACTGGATGGTTTAATATTGTTTTGGACATGGAGAGTTTTAACAGTGACTTCTTGGATTAATATTTTAGTCCCCATGAAGTATTCAATTTCCTATGATCATTGAACATTGAATTTTTCCTTATTATCTATTCATTTTTGTCATGGATATTACTTTTTACTAAAACATGTATCATTTTACAAACACTTCCTATATTGACTTATATTTGATTATCTGGGGATTTATTGATAGATCTGTATTTCTCATTAAATATAGACTCTTGATATGTAATTTTAGTTATTTTGTTTATTTAATATGAGGATTACTTTTCTTTATAGATGACAGGTGGATATCAGACATTATATAGCTCCTCAATGCATCGAAAGCTTCTCATGAGATGCATAATTACACAAATTGTTTTCTACCCTTAGTGTTAAGCCATATTATGAATGGTCTTTATGGAAATAAGTTCTCATTTTACATATATATTAAATCCATTAAGAATGTGTTTCTCACAATAGTAGTTTAGTTTATTATTCATCTATTGGATTTGGTACCAACATATCAATGTATACATTTCATTTGAGTTAATTGATGAATAAAATTTATTTCATATTATTACATTACCATATTTATTTTTCATTATCTAGTTTTTTTAATGTCATGTTTTTTCTGTCATTTCATTTCCATATTGATTTTTTACTTTCATTCATTATTTTTATTACCTGGAATGTGTGTTCAATTATATACCATTCCATATTCACTATTCACATTGATTCATTATTACTTCTACTATATTCTTCCCTTAAAAGGAATTTGATCTCATCCTAATTATGTTTCATTCTATATGAAACCAAGAATCATACTATGAAAGATATGCAGAAATATACTAGATGGATTAGTGTTATCCTCGAAGATGTTTTTTAGAATAAAAAAATATGTTGTAAATAGGGTATCCATTTCTTATACAATTCTCATTTATGAATATAGTTTTCCAATCCTATTAAACTGATCAATCATTTTGGGATTGATTCTTTGTAATGATGAAAATGTAACTGATAGTAGACACCGGATTTGGGCTATCTACGACCGAGTCTCTACATATTATCATTTGGAGATATTGTAAAATGGTTTGTTAATATATAGGGGTGTCAATTATGTCCACATGATCATATTAAGTTAAGGTAAGAAATCCCAGAAGAATGGGAAAACGAATGGATTTGATGAAAAAAATGAATGGAGAATGTTTTAACAAAGTTGGAACTTTTTTGGATTTATTTTTCTAGTGGAGTGTCTTTTAGAATATTGGATATTATGTTTTAAATATTTTTTTTGAGGATAATAAATTAGTTCTGAATTATTTTATGTAAAATATGGATTTGAGTAGATATATGATAATTGGTTCTTCAAAATAATCATAATTTCTTTAGCTTCATAAGACATCATATCCATGGTTTTTGGATGTATGAAGTTTTATATTGTTGCCTTAAACACTTTTTAGTACTATTTTATAGTGTCTAAGAATTAAAATACATTGGGACATCATAAGACTACAAGTTAAATTGTAAGAATATTCGGTAAGGCTAGAAATTAGATAATTCAGGTGTATTTTAATTTGAATAAGGATAATTAGATTCCAAGCATTGAAAATTTAAGGACAACCCAAACCATCCATAAGAGAAGTATTTCCAGAATAAGGTAGCATCCAATCTCAACCACTGCGAATTTGGGTATCTATAAAAAAGATGAAATACCAGATGTGTGGTGATGCTATGGGAGAACCACAATGTGTGGGAACAAATTAGATAGTTTTTATAGAATGGGGAAATAATATGTGGTTTAAATGGAAGTACACAACACGTTATAGATGATAAATTATCACCCACACAAATGTATTTCATATTTGGGATTGTTGATACATGTTACTTTTCAATGTATAAAAATTGATGTGTATTTAAATTAGAATTAAAAAAAATTCCATTATGTTCAAAAAAAATTTAGGGATTTTCATGGGTCATATATTTCACCTAACATCATTGAGTTTCATATCACCCATGATTTTAAGGGTGAACTATCAAGTAAAAATTAGAGATACTCCCACTAAATTAGTAAATATTGGGCCACAATGATGAGTCATTTGAAAATGACTCACCCGAAATAGATTATAGTTAAAACAATAAATGAGTACTCTAATGAGGATTTAAGAGTTCATGGTGTCTTATATTTGAATTCATTAGAAGAAGATTATTGGAAGAATAATGTAAATATGTGATAACATGAGCAGAACATAAGGTATTTTTTGAAAAAAATTAATCATATTAAAAAATTCTTTTTACTAAAATTAAAGGATCCATGATCATGTTAGTTTCAATGCATGAAATTTGTTAGTAATGATGTATTGATACATTAAGAGGCTATGGAATTAAAATATTAGTGGAAATTTACCTTGATAAATCTATATAGGACTTGAATATCTTAAATAATGGAATACATTAGGAAAAAAGATATATGAGTTTTAAATGGATAATATTAATCTAGATTATAAATATTGTGGAAAATTAAAAGAGAAATATTACTCATTGTTTATATATTTAAAATATGGAGAATTTTTTCTTGTAGAAATGTCAATTGGGAACGAATTATATTTATAAGAATCTAAAATATAAAAAATCTAATGCCGAAGATTCTGGTAAGAATTAGATATTCAAAAAATGTAACAAATGTCTCATGTGAATAGTAATTTAATATTTATGTGGATAAATGAAATACTAAAAGGGAAAACTAACTTAAATTATAGATATAACAGTGTTCAAAATAAGTGAGTTTAAGATCAATGTCTTAATACTGCTACTAGTATTGATATATATATATATGTTTTGAAGAATGGATTGGAAAGAATCATATTTCTATAATTAGTTTTAATATAATGAATAATGATTTTGGAATATGAATAATTCCAATAATCCTAATTATTCTATGAGGATGAATAATGATCGAGGAAAAGAATAGTGTCACTTACAAACATGGTATTAAAAATAAAAAACCAAAAAGTAATTCCAATATAAAATTATTCTTATCCATGTAATGTGAAGATAGTATATTTTTTCATGACTTCAGATCAATACTCACTCTGAGGTGTTATGTCAACCAGATTTGGAGATACAATATACAACGAATGATGATGATAAACTATTGGATACCTTCACCAATGTCAAGAATAAAGAGGAAAGAAAGGTAGTTTAATTAGTATAAAAAGTGTTCCCTTTAAAAAAATTAATGTAAATTTAAATAGTGTTATATCCTATAAAATTAACGCATCACCATTTTTTGATCCTCTGATTTTCCCAGAGTTATAGTCTAAGTAAAACTTATGCATTATTTCATTAACTAAATTAATGTATATATTATCTTCATTGGGAGCTACAATGAAAAATAAACACCATAGAACATTTTGAATAAAATTCACTCTATCAGGGGAATATGATTTTAAATAATGAGGTAGAAAATTAAAAGAGGAAAATATTAAATTTATATACACCCAGATTAATAATTCCCCCCATTGGGTCTCTATAATTTCAACTAAACCTAACATATATATATATATATATGTGGAGAAATATTGATATAAATTATTTTATCAACTATAAATGATCTTGATCAATCAAATTCACTACCAATTAATCCAATATTTTTATAGTTACTCATATATTTCATAAAAGTGTTTTACATTTTTATGATAAAATACATAATAGTAATACATTCCATATTCTAAATCATTAATATATTTTTAAAATTTGGTTCATGATATATGATTTCATAAGAAAAATAAATATTACTTAATCCATCTTTGTAGTCGTATTGAATATTTTATATTCTCTATAGTTCATATAAATACCTGGGGAAATATATCAAGGAAAGGGTGAGATAATATACTTGAAATGGGGGTGGTAAATAGAATGAACATGAGACATGGATAATGTGATAAGAGAAAAGAATCATCAGTATACTTTTATAAAAATTGGATCATCAAAAAAAGAATATGAGAATCAATTGAAGCAATAAATTATTTTTCTATTTGAATAATAATGGAACATCATAGAACTATGAATAAATATAGAATCATGTCATGTGAAAATCATCTCTTTATTACATTTTAACAAATTCTAAATCAAGTCCACAAATAATTATAATATCATTACATATTCACCATACCTAATGCATTGTAGGTCCATATAATTCTAGGTCCACCCATTACATCTTAATAGACTCATATTTATTTGATTCACATGGAATTTAAAACATATATCATTTATAAACAGAATATGAACCCATAAAAAATAATGGGTTACATGGTGATGGGAAAAATAATATCTTAATTAATACACATGGATATTCCCAAAAAATGATAGGAAAAAAATTATTATACTCATGAATGGGAATAATAATCAATTAATAGATCATATTTCATAGAGAGAAGAATAATGATCATACGATGAAATAACAAGAGACTTTGAGAAAAATGAATTTATCGAAACTCATAAGGGTTGCGAAGAATTAATTTCAATGAATTAGAAACATGATTAAAAATGAATAAAACATAAAATAAATTTAAAATACTTTTAGATGATATTTTCAAAAGGATAGTGGTTAAGAGTGAGAATAAGAGATGATAAACCCAGAATAAGTGTTTGGATTGAGGCTCCCCTTATCATAGTTCCTGTTGTGTTTTGTTGTTCTTGCGCAACATGTCTAATAAACGTGAATTTATTGAAATAGTAGTAAATAATTTTATAAAATTTATTTATGATATTATTGATCAATAATAATATATAAAAGTAATTAATAATATTTTCGTAATGACGAAATTATTACGTTATCAAGTTTATTTAAATTACCCCATTTTTATTCAATTTCATGTTATTTGTTAAATTTTTTATATTATTTTAATTTCCTTTATAATTTTAAACATATATGACACTACACATTTAAAATTTAAAATATTTTATACTAAATATTCATGTAGGTAGTTATAAGTAAAAAATATTACAACATCCTCAGAGGAGGATAAAACTAACCATTAATTAGAGAAGAATAAATAAGAGGGATAGTGAGATTATATATTTCATAAATGGTTTAAAATAGTAATATAATATTATAATATTAACATTAAATTATATATTAATAAATTTATAATTTTAAAAATGTGGAAAGATAAATGTAATCATGCTAGTAAAAAAGAAAATTAATTAAATGAATGGGGTTTTATGGTTACATCCTGGTTGAAGCATTAGTTATTTGGCAGGGAAGTAAATCATTAAAATCACGTGTTTGGAAGAAACAAGAATAACCTAATTTATTAGGGGGCATAATATTACAAAATTCATTAAACATAGTCCATTGAGATGTTTATGAGAATTTTTTTTTCAAGGGAATGGAGAGGGGGGTGTACATGACAGGCTTTAATTTGTGGTTAAAATATTGAAAAAATTGTTGTTTTCAAAGAGAAACATCTAATTAAATGATTATTTGAAATTATTAATCACATTTGATTATAATTTGACGTTTTTATAAATTTATAATCCCATTATCATAGAATTCATCATTTAATATAGAAATATTATATTGTATAATATTATTACTATCATTAGATATTAAAAATATCATTTTAATTTTAGAAAATTATATTTTTTATGAATTATTTATATTATTAAATATATTTTTGAAGATCAAACCATTGTATGATTAATTATGTTTTCTACATATATATTATAAAAAATTTACATATTTTTAGAAATTTCATTTTATTTAATTAAAAATTAATAATTTTACTAAAAATTATAAAAAATTATTCTTGAAATGTTGTATTTTTTTAATTGTATAAAAAATTTTATTTTGTTATAATATTTATATAAAATATTAAATTTTAACTATTAAAATACAAATTACATTATTTTCATAAAAAATACACAAAAGTAAACTTTATTAAATAAATGCACTTACACATTATTTGATTATGAAATTTCAATATTTATTTTATATTAATATAATATTTTTTTATTTTTTTGTCATATAAAATATTATTGAAAATTCTTTTCTCTATTCAAATGGTGATATTAATATTTTAAAAGTCATGTTACATCTCCTAATGGTTTGTTTTACTATTATAATGATCATATTTATTTTATACATCCAATAAAAACAAATATTTCATTAATTAACCATTCACATAAAATCACCAATAGGATATATATACATAATTTTTAAAACATCTATTACATTACAATTATTTTGATTCCTTTAAATTGTGGTTTTTGCGGGTGTGGTAATTATAGGAGACTAAGATGTAGAGAAGTATTTTATTCAAGATATTTTATTTTTTTTACTTAATATCAGAGTGCACTATTTTAAAATTCATATAGTAAATTAATTCTTTATCTAATGTTCTTGTATTGATTAAATAAAATATAATCGGTTTATTTTACAATTTTTATGAGTTTTATTAAATTTCTACTTCCTAAATATGGAACACATAAACATAAAGATATATAAATATAGAGAATAACAATATCGTATAATAAGATATGGAAAATTATATTCTTCTCCCATGTAAATCTCATCATTGATTTATCAATCATGCCCTTAATATTGAATAAATTAGGGTGCTTCTTTTACATGTCATATTCACGATCCCACGTTTCTACTTTGTACTGATGGTTTCTCCAATATACGTTTTGAATTATTAGTATACTTATTGTATAAAAATTGTTCTCTATAATACATTATCATCACTTGTTTATCCTCATATGAGAGATCATTCCCCACTTGTAGTACTTACAATTGTAATAAAAGGGAAAGATCAATTTTTGTACTTCTAGATAAGTGGAACACATCATGAACGTATGTCTAGTTGGGTGTATATTCTAGAAAATAACACATAGGTCCAAAGAAATCAAGGATCTCAGAGTGGCTATTGTCCACTGGGTTACTATTTATCTTCTTACCAAACAACATGTCCATATTCTGGGGTGATATTAGAAAGAACACATTTTATATGAATTTAAATTCTAAATATCTTCAACATTTCTCAATATAAATATTTTATTTATATTTAGTAAATTTAATATTTTTTAATGGATTTAATAATTTTTAAATCATATAAATATTCATGTACAAAATTATTTCATTTATAAAATTCATTCCAACGTATAAAAGTTCTACATCTCTTTCGATATGGAGCTTTATGTGGGGTAATATGAAAAAACAATTGGAAGCTATTGTTGTATGATAAATCAACAAATATAAGATGTTGATCGTAGAAAAATATTATGTCCATCTTGATATATATTAGAAATTATTTACATATAGGAATATTCATTTTTGGTTTTCCTTCATTCTGAGGGTGATATTTTATATTTAAGATCAACTCAGTATTCAAGTCATATTGATGACACTTCTATGACATAGAAGAAAACCATGGATCACGATCATATATAATAGAATAAAATTACTTATATATTATCCCTACTTCCTTTTTATTTATCATGGAGTGTTCGTTGAGTGATAAATACTCTTGAATAGTGATGAAGTATGAATTTTCGCAAAGATTATCAACCAAAACCCATATAGTGGTATTTCGTTTAGATATGTTGGGTAGATCCATGACAATGTTCATGTTGATGTTATCCCATTTCCATATATGTTTTTGTTATAGTTTCATAATATATTTTCACTTATGATTCACTTCTTATTCTTATTCTTATACAAAGCACTACGAGTTATAATCAACAATATTCTTTATTATTTTTTCCCGCATTAAGTGCTCTCAATGTTCTAGAAACATCTGGGTACTTCTAAGATGGATGGAAAATGATGAGCTATCTATTTCATCCAATAAAAAATTAATTTTTCTTAATTACTACACATATATCCTAATTATAATCTTAATGAATTCATCTTTATCATAATTGAATACTGAATCTTCCATACCATTTTTTATCTCACCTTCTTTTAATGATTTAAATCCTCCATTAATGCTTCTTTGATTTTATCTTGGGTAGTTATTTGGTTATTCATTTTGGTGAGGCAGGATACATTTGATATTTTTTTATTTCCAAATCCTTTATTTTCATATCCACTAAGATATGTTCTTTCTTAATCCTCATCATGGATAGCTTAGTAGTTAATTTTTTTCTAATAACATCAACATCCTTATTTTTATTTCTATGATTTTAATGAATTGAGTCATAATATTATTCTTTATAACTCCAACCAAATTATTTGATTCATGTTCATCTCTTTATGTTTGAATATATAATTTTACCTATTATGTTCACTATATATTTCAAACTAATCTATGAATATTCATTGTATCCAAATATTTAATAAATACAACATAATCTCTTAGTATAATAAAAATTCTAGGTTATTATTCTCAAAAATCTAAAAATAATAAGAGGAATATGAAATATATTAATTATTATCATGAGTGTGAAAACATGAAATTTTCTTAAATATATATAAATATAAAAAAATCTCTACCTCACGGGAGAGTGATTATAAGTATAGTGTGTAGCCACTTCTAGATCTTCATAAATCATACCTCACATTCTTCCATTTGTACATATTATACCATTTAATATGTTAAAATAATTATTAGTGAATACTATCATTAGAAGTTTTTCATAATGAATCTATAGAACCAAACTAATATATAAAAACATTATATATTTTTGTTACAATTTGGATAGGTCCATTCCACAATTTCTTTTGTCTTCGTATTGTCAAATGATATAACTTTACTCATATTCTCATGTCCTAATAATTTGACTTGTTTAACCAAAAAGTGTCTTTTGTGGAACATAAAATTCAATTTATCCTTTCATATAGACTTCATAAAAATTTGAATATACACAAAATGTTTCTATTTTTTCATAAATTATATAATAAAACTCATCAGTAATGAATAAATATTTTATCGATGTAATCTATAAAGAATATATTAATCAAATCTATGGATATTTCAAGGTAATCTAAAAGTCCAAATATCAAAAATATGAATTCATATTTTCCAAATATTATAAAAATGATATATTTTTAATAGAATATCTATTTATGATTAGTTGATGATATCTAGATCATATATCTATTTCTGATAACTATTGACATCTTCAATGATGTTCAAATAAGTCATCTAAATTTTATAGAAGATAATTTTTCCTGATGATGGTCTTGAAGAGCTCTAGGTAAAATATAAAAATGATTATTAACCCTCACTTATTATTGAAAAATAAAACATGTTCACCCAAATTTAAGTAACTTCTGTAATGCCCTCCAATTTTTTGTAAATACTTTTCCATAATTAAATAAAAGGTGTATAGATTGTATTGAAAGAAACACTAAACTAAACTAAAAAGAAAAATTAACGTAAAAATACTTTATATATTACAATTTTTTGTAACTATAAAATTTAAATGTATGAAATTAAATATATAATTGATAAAAATTATATAAATTTTTAATATAATATATCATTTTTTCATTGAGATACACTTTTTTAAACCAACTCCTTTTTAAAATTATGTTTGCTAATATGAAAACAAAATTTATCTCTAAATTATAAAAATTATTTAGTGAAATTTATTGAAAATTTTTAATCATTTGGGAAATATTTCAGAAAAGAATCAATTTTAAAATAAAAATAAGTTTATTTAGACTAAATATAATTACAGTAATAGTGGTGAAACTTTTATTTTCAGTCATTTGTTTAATTAAAATTTTGAAATGTTTTAATAATAAATGAAATTAAAAATATTTAAAAATGAATCTAATATAATTTTAATAAAAAATATATTTATATAAAAAATAATAATTTTTAACCAATTGTAAATAATTTTATGAACACAAACGTGTTAAACACGATTTTTCATAGAAAAATCCTTCTTTTAATAAATATTGTGCTTTAATATTAAATATATTTTTCTAAAATATAGTAATTGCATAAAATACAATGGCTATTTCATTTAGGTTATGAAATCAAAAATCTTGAATTAGGGGTTACAATGTATTTTTTAATATAATATAAATCACTTGGTTAAACAGTATATAACAAGGTAAACAATAAACTCATAAAAAAATTCTTTTCTGAAAGTGTTTTCCCATATTTAAAACCAATTAAAAATATGTTTTTTGGATTCATATAACGTGTATCACCCCACCCTATGTTATTTATGAATTTTGGAACCGGTTACAATTTCATACCTCTACTATATTATTGAAAACTAACGGGTTCTCAAAAAAGTACACTTTTGTTCTTATATAAACGGGACACCTCCAACCCTTCATGACACACAAATATATTTGAATTTCTTCTAAAAAATTGATATTCTGCTTCTTATATAAACCTTTCAAGATTTCATCATCTTCATGACACCATAATTTATCTTAATCCATTAATTTTCAAAGAGACATTCATCTGAATGTTTATGGTCTCCAAGTGAGTATTACATAATCCTTATATTATTCCTCGTTTTATTTCCTAAACAAAATATTCATAAAAATATTTATATTGTGACAAAATTATCATTAGTATATTTATGTGTTCCTATATTAATATTAAAACAGAATTTATTCCTTCCCAAACACATAGAAAAACAATATAACACCGATCATTCATTGTGAAAACTAATACCTCTGAAAAGTAATATTTTATATTTTCTATTTTTATTTTCATTATTTATCGATTCCACATAAACAATCAATTAGAAAACTTAAAACCAAAATAATATCTAAATTATTATATTATAATGTTATTATAGACTTCCTTAACCATACTAACCTATCTAGATATAGCATGTCATGTTTGGGATTGTTTTAACAATATACATGAGATTTTTTTTAAACTCTATCATGCATGATTATGGAAAATTAAATTATAATATTTTTTTATATAATTAAAATATAATTAATTTATTATTTCTATGTAAATGATATATTATTTATTAATATTTCTATTGATATATCATATTTGATAAATAAAATTACTAAAAAAGATAACATCAATTCCATTTTTCAAACAAATATAAGAAAGAAATAGAATAAATTAATATTATATGAAAATAATTAGTCCATATAATATGAAATAATGATGAATAGGTTTCCTAATAATGAATATAATAAACATAATTTTATTATAAAATAAATTAGGCAAGTTTGCACAATGAATTAGGAAAAGTGTAAGGCTTTCTTTCCTCCAATGTTCACCTATTGAGATACATTAATTATATTAATAAATATTTTATTTGAAATGGATTAGATAGTTAAAATTAATTATTTTGTATGATTATTATAATATATTTCATGATATTCAATGTTTTATTCCATGTTCTTTATCCCGTGGGGTTTTGAATAAAAATTTACAAAATATTTAATGGTTTTATTCACACAATTTTTGATTCATTGGCTCATTGCCTTTAACATGTGAATATAATATTCATCAATTATTTGATCATACCCATCATTATATTTAAATTAATTTGCTATTTTTCTCTATTTAAATTTACTTCGCACAATCAGTAACCATTTTTTGATAAAAATGTCTTCCAAATTAAAATTATTGTGTTGGTATGAATATATCCCATTCATACAAATGAATATTATCACTCCTCGCCATGTTTATTATACCCAAAAAATTATTTAATGAATTTTATTTTTCTCATTGATGATTATAATAAATTCATTTTAATCAATTATGAAATTAATTTATTTCAATGTTTCCATGATGTGGGGTTTTCTCTAAAATAACTTAAAATAATATGAAATACATTTATTTTCATTATTTAGTATAACCTATTATCGTTCATGATTTATATTATTTATCAAAGACACATTGTTTACAAAATTAATAATATATATTTTCCTCTTCACTTTTCCATATAATAGTATTTTTTAATGTAATTTTCACTTGGTATTTTATAATAATGTTATATAGTTTGTGTGAAAACATTTTTATTTTCATATATATTCTTCCTCTAAGGTATATGTATCATGATGTGGTATTTTGGTAATCTTTTATATTATATTATATTATGATTCATTTAATAATATGATATCATTTGATATCATTTGATTTATTATGTTAATTTTATGTGATAATTTTTAAAATGATAAGAAACCCATTATTTTCTAATGAGTTTTTTAAGAAATGGTTACGAATGATTTTATGTGTTACATATATGTCTGGATGATTATTAGAGGGTTTTCTATCTCACTCTACTACCTTGTATTGCGCTTAAATCTTATTAGATATTCAAGAATATATGTAATGTAATTTTTTCTCATAGGTGTGGGGATAATGGGTTCATTCACTATTTAGGAATAGACTAATGAATTCATTAACATAATGAAATTCATAATGGGTTTTATCAATATTGATACATGATTATTACATTTGTTAACATTAGGATGTTTTTTATCATGGTATGACACATTTTCAAGATTCATTTCATTTCCATGATACTTCTTGATTTGTGAGTACACATTATTTTTACAGTATTCTTCACTTTAATGTAATTCTCTCATGTTTTATTATTTTTGAGATGTATTTTGATCCATGTAATAATTTTTATTCTTCCATAATGATATTGTTATAAACTTATGTTTCTATAACATGATTTTGGATTATTATATATTTTATTAAGTTCCGTTAATATTATATTATCCTCAACCTCATGTTCTCCTTTCTGTTTATGATTTGATACATTATGATACACTATGGCCATACCTAGAATGCAAGCTCACACCATTCTTATGATTGCAATATCAAGGTTATAGATATGATTATATCATGTCATATTTCACATAAAGGTTTTAGATGAAAATTATTATAGAGTGATGTTTTCATGTTTGGTAAAATAATATTTTTATGATGATAATCTCTAAGAGAATAAACATTTCTATACTTTGGTTCTGTATTGGGTTATGAGATGTGTTATCTATATAATGAATATAATGTATTCTTGAATTTATGAATATATTGGGTTTTTAGTTAATGTCAAAGGATGTTATATTCATATTTTGAAATTATATATTCTATCAATAGTAAAAACCCTAGGGGAATGTATAAGGGATAAGTTATGTATAGTATAACATCATGATTTTTTTTGTAAATTATAGTTTTTTTGTTTTCCTTACAATGACACCCATTTATACATATATATATATATTAAATTCATTAATAAAATTGTGTACATTTTTATAAATATGTATTATAATCACAAAGAGTGGATTGGGTTTTCACTCGATCATCACTTTGTGTGTGATGAAGTGGCCTAAATATTCACCAAATGTTTTACTCTCAGTTGATCTAGTCTTGTTAAACACATTTACCATTCACACCAAAACAAAGTATTTGAATATGATATTAATTAATTATGATATAAAACCTAATTTGAATAAAAACCATGTATAACTTAGATTTAATCCTATAAATTTATTGGCTAACTTATGTGATTCATTTAGGAAATACACATTTTAAATTTATAGTTACATTATTTGTAATTTTAGTTATTTATTTATATGCATTCACAAATATTTTATTAATCATGTTAATGATGGGAATATAACATGATTCAGTTAATAATGGGTGTAATGGTAAATGTGGATATTATCCCACTGGGAATCCTAATGTTGTTGCGGTTAGGATGAAAAAACTCTTGTTAATGTTCAAACTACTATCTAAATATATGGATGAAAATGAAAATTTATTTGATCACCCAAAGACTCCATGGATGAGAAAATTAAAAATAGAGTCTTTTATGATGAAACAACCTCCCAATTTTAGTGAGTCCTCAAATACAATATTTAAACATTAATTGGTCAATGTGATAGAAGAGTTGATTTCGATTATCCATTTTATAGACCACATGATAGAAAATTTGGTGATCTACCATTTAGAAGGTGATGTTAACCGATAGTGGAAAATCATTAAGAATAACTTTAAAAAATAGGATATATACTCTATTGGATGGGTCGATTTAAATAATATATTTTTCAATAAATATTTTCCTTAGAATCATCATATAAAAATTTAATATAAATTTTCTTATTTGATAAAAAGGGGATTTATCTATTGGATCATATCAAGAAAATTTCATAATGAAAACCTAGTATGTATCTGATTTCATCTCTAATATATTTAGAAAAATAGATCACTTCTTTACCAGCATAAATCCGAGTATTTGTAATGAATTATACATTAGGTAAATTTGAATCTATGAATATATTTTATGATGTGATATTACGGTATAGATAGAAACATAATCCTCTTAAAATTATAAGAAAAAGAAAATGAATGCATTTTTTCATGAAAATACTGATTATAAGACACATGGTTAGTTTAATGTATAATTTAATAAATATAATAAATCTGGTGTAATAAACATGGGTATTTTCTCAGGGGTTAAATGTTGTTTTTATAATGTGGTAAAGTAGTAAACAAACACCATTACAATTGAATTATGGATAATAGGATAAATAAATAAATATTAGATAATATGGTCTTATCTAAAGATCATTCCACACTAAAATTATTCAAGTGAAATGATTACAGTAATTATTTTATTCAATACCCCAAAACATGGTACAATGAAGAATATCGCCCCCCAACACCTCCCAAAAGTGATGGAATAAGGAAGGGAATTCTCAATCACCAACACCATGGTAGATCATGATAATGAAGTGATGTGAGGTAAAGTTGATGTCATTTATAGATCTAAAAATATCTTTTTTTTAATCCATCATTTTCATTTATGTAAGAAAACTTTTCAAAATATTTTGAATGAACACCCCATGAAATGAATATTACATTATCAGTGAAAACATATGGTGGAACACTGATCATATCTATGTTTTATAAATATTTTATCACTAGGAATTGTGGGAGTATAATTTCTATATATATATATTTTATTCAATTTTTTTATTTATAAAAATATTCTTCATGGTTTGGATTTCTATACATAATTAGCGTATCAAATATTAAGATATGGAAATATCTATACATATTATAAATAAAATTGTGATTAGGTATCAATTAAAGGATAAGTACAAACTATATTGGGAATAAAATTCAATAATATTGTTTATGATACCCAACAAAGAGTGAATCATGACTAAAATCATCTTGGTGGAATTCATCATTGATTTAGTGCCTATTGTTCCAGATTATACTAATTTATTTCCAAATGAACTTCTTGTTCTTCCTCGATAGCATTTGGTTTAGTTTTCAATAAAAATCATACATTAATTCATTGTTATCTCAATGATTGTTTTTATAATTTCTCCAAATGAATTATATGAGTAAAAAATCTGTTATATGTGACATTGGACAATGTCTTTATACACCCCAATGCTTCACCATGGGGTACACTAGTATTCTTTATAAAAAATTGGATGGATCATTATTCCCTTTAATTAAATATCATGAGAATAATTAAATCACGATCAAAGAAAAGTATACTATACTCATATTAATGATTTATTAAATAAAATTATTGAATAAAGATACTTTTTAATGAATAAACTTTTTTCTGGACATCATCACTTATGAGATAAAGTGGAGGATAATTCTATGAAAACATTCCATATATGGTATAGACACTGTTTATTTATAGTGATCCCATTGTACTTTTTATTTCTCTTTTTATCTTCATTGATCCATTGTATAGAGTAATTCTAGACTACCTTAATCTATGTGTTTTTTCTTTATAGATGAAATTTTTAAATATTAATATTGAAGTAAAGATAATGATGATCAAATAAATATTGTGTTAATGACTTTGAGGATAGTGAAATTATATGCTAAATTGAGAAGTATTGAATTTTTTCTGAATAAAGTGTCATTATTGTGTCTTGTAATAACAAGAGAGGGTATATTTGTATACCCATCAATGATGGAACATATTCGGAAATGGACTACCTATTTCATTATAATTGAGATCCATAGTTTTATTGGGTTATCAGGATATTACTAATGAATTTTGAGAAACCTATCTAGGATATCAAATATACAAACAATGTTAACAAGGAAGGGACTATAGTTCATATGGAGAGATGAATATGATGAATTATTTAAAGAACTAAAAAGTGTTTGGCCACCATTATAGTGCTTACAATACCATGCAACGAGGAAGTTTGTTTAATATATAATGATGCTTTTAAAAAGGTAATTCTTTGTTTCCTCACGTAGAATTATAATGTAATTTCTTGAAACATTCTCCAATGAAAGTCTCTTAAGATGAATGACATGATGCCTGAATTAGAGCTGGTAGTAGTGATCTTCAGATTAAATATTTTATGGGATTATCCTTATGTAAAAAACTTTTAAATATATACTAATCATATGATGTTGAAATATATATTCCAACAAAAATATATGAATATATTCTAAAGGTGGTGGTTGTAATTGATAAAATTTTATAATACTCAATACATTACCACCCAGGGAAGGAAACTGAGATGGTTTATTCTTTGATAAGGAAAACACATGATACTCTATCCATAATGGGGGAAAAATATTAATAATCATGGATATGTAGATTATGAATATTGAGGTTATAATGGAGGATATAAATAAAATCATTCCTTGCTGAGTACTCAACCATCCAATCACATATATAAAAAATGTATTTTGGATATATGATGTAGAGATACAAAGAAATGTAGTAAATATTCCAGATATCGACATTGATAAAAGTTTTTTTTATAAATATTGGAGTCTTGATATGTGTTTCATTAAATCCATAACTGATGAAAGAACTTTTTTATGAATCAAATAGCTCAACATTTTATTTATATTCAAGTAGAATTAATATGAATATAGATATAAAATAAAACATTAGATGGGATATCATAAAGGGTGAAATTAAAGAATATTTATCTATGTTCTTGGTATGATATAATGTTAAGGTAGTGTGAAAAAAATTATAAGGGTATATTGAAACCATTACCCATGCCTGAATCCAAATAGAAATGTCATACAATGGACACACTCATATGACTCCCAATATTGTATAAAACATATAATTCTATTTTCTTTGTTGTCAATCTACATTAAATGATATCACATTTTATTTATATTTTAAAATATATTTATCCCTTCACCAGTGCACCACAATTTAAAAATGGGATGTATTGAAGATTCATAGGGTACCAATGTCCATTATATCTGATGGGGATTTGAGGATGACCTAATGTTTTAGTATATGTATTTAGAAATCATTGAAAGAATAACTACGTTTTAGCACATTTTATCATTCATTGACATATGGTATATTTGATAAGACAATTCAAAATCTATAAGACATACTGAGAATAAGTTTGATGGATTTCCAAGTATATTTAGGTCAATACCTCTCCCTAGTAGAGTCTACACAAAAGCAAAGTATTCATTCAATAACTCATATGGAACCATACGAGGTACATTATGGGTAGTGAGGTAGGACTCCAACATGATAGGATAATGTTAAGGAATTGAAGGTAATAGTTCTTCGACTTTTACAACAAATGAGGGAACTTTTTCAAACCATTCAACAATATATGAAAATATTAAAAATTTGATATAAGAGTTATATAGAAAGTAATCAAATGAATCTTTTAATTTACATTGGTAACAAGATAAGAATTTGAATATATACATGGAATCAGTTTAGATGATTTGGGAATTAATGTTAGATAATAACTAGAAACTTTTTCCCCATTTTGATTCTTGGTCATTTTAGAGTTATGGACTATCACTTATCACTCCCTCGACACATCTCATCAGTGCATGATGTTTTCCACATATCGCTTTGCAAGAAGTTAAAACAAGATCCCTCAGTTGTGATAATATTAATAGATATTAAATTAGAACATTACCATTAATAGGAATAAAAACTTATAGATATTTCGGTTTTAAAAGACAAGGTTCTAAGGAACATGAAATCCCATCCATTTAATGTTGTCTATTAGAATAATAAATTTTATGTGGTGATATACGAACCTGAGGATGATATGATATGGAAGTATCCTCAATTATTTTTATCCATGTTATAAAATATTGATGATGAAATTATTTTTAAAGTGGTAATAATATAACCATAAAATATTTTGTATTAAATACCTTTCCATAATAAAAAAAATGTCAGTAGTATTTACTCAATGAAAAATTGAAATAAAATTAAATATATATTACAATATAAACATTATAAAATATTAATATTATTTTAAAACTAATAAATTGGAGTGTACAAATATATGAAACCAATTTATAAAAACCATATAAATGGTATAGTTAAAAAAATTTATTTTCTTTTTGTACATAAACATTAGAAAATACACTTTTTACACATTATGTGTGATGATATGAAAATTAATTTTTATTACTTTCAGAAATTAAATTGGGAGAAATTGATTCTATATATATAAATTTTAGGAACAACTTATATAAATAGTGTTATATTATTTATATATATAAATAAAATTACTAGTATTAATGTTAATTACCTTGATAATAGACAAACTATCAATTTAAAATTTTTTATCAATTCTTTTTAAAATTTATGTAATTGATTAAATTAACGTCATTTAAATTTTGAATCTATTTTTTTTTGAACACCTATATATAATTATATTACAAAACATTAAATTAGTATCCATTTAAAATTTAAATTAAGAACATGATATAGTTAAAACATAATTTTTCGTAAAATTGTTTTTCTATATATAATTTATTTTATTTAAAAGATAATTTTTTTCTAAATTATAAATTTAAATGGATTATATAGATATTTAATTTATATTCATCACACGTTAATTTATAAATATTTTTACTAAATGTTTTTCTGAAATATAAATTAATAAGTTAAAAAATAATTTCTGTGGTAAAAAATAAAATGGTAAAGAATAAAAATCATGATGTAAAAGTATTGAAAATTGTTTTAAACATGTTGGAAAAAAAAAATTTGTCCTTATTACCCTTATCTCAAACTAAAAAACATTATTTCTCACTTTCGGAACCATTAAAACTTCAATAGTTTCATTCAATTATACGAGAATAATGGGTTGTCATAAATGTTCTCTATTCATAACTTTTAAATTTGGGAAAATATTTCCCTTCATTATATAACCATCAATTTGATTTTTTTTGAAGAACTCAAATTTTTCCCATACAATAAATCAATCTAATGTTAAAATTACTATGTCACCATAATGTTTACTAATCCCTTTATTTCAAAGGAGACTTTTATAAAAGTGAGTATTAATCATTAACATTTTCATCATATTTTTTCACAACCAATATTATCCTAACCAAAGTTGTATAATTTACTCCATATCATTGTATTACTAAATTTTTTATATTAATGGATAATATATTATTTATTCCTTCCCATCCACATAGAAAAACAACAGATCTTCGATAGTGAATTGTGTGGACTATGACCTCAATGAGGTAACACTTTTGTGGTGATTTTAATTAATTATCCCAATAACATGAAATTGATTAAAAGCAATAAAAGCTAAAAAAAATTCAGTATTATTTTATTTGAATTTTTTTCTAAACATCCAAACCCATACTCACTTATTAAGATATAGCATATATATTTTTGGGTTGATTTATTTACCTACATGAACAATATTATATAAGACCATAATTTATTACAATGGGAACATAAATACTATAACTAATATAATATAATTTTGAATGGATTATTTAATTACTGTTCTGAAAAAATTATATTAATTATTTCTCTTATTATTAAAATTTAGACATTGATCACTTAAATTACCAATATATGACAATACTAATTCAATTTTCATGCAAACATAAGAAAAAAGGATTTAAAAAATAATTAGAATATATAATAAATGGTCCATATAAAATGAAATTAAAATTATTTAGTATCATAATGGGGTATCTAATTAAATTATTTGATTATTTAGGATTTTTTTTACATGAAAATTATGAATCCAGACTTCAATAATAGTTTCTTTTCTCATAATTTGACATTTTCAAACATATTTCTTATTATCCCCTATGATTTTTAAATGAGGTAACATGTTCTCCTTTAATATCTTTAATTGTGATTATATAATATTTTAACCAATAAAATTTTCTATTCGTAGTTCAGTACCACATTATTTTTTGACTAAAAACTTATAAAACCTATAAGGGTTTAATTGAATCAATTTCTAATTCATTTTCTAATAATATTTTTTTAATGTTTTAAATATTTATGTTTTCATTGACATTATCATTCAAATATGTTTTATTTAATTTCTACTTGTTTTGGGGAAAATTAATTCTCATCATTAGTGTACACTTCTTGGATATTTTTTTCTTAATTATAATTTTAGTGTTTATAAGAATAAATCACAATCCTACTAATGAATGCTTTCATCCATATCCATGCTTATCCTCTAAAAGATATTTTATTTCATGAAATAAAAATTAATATTTCATTTGTATTCCTAATACTTTAATTTATCTATTTTATTAAATGAAAATCATTTGATGGTTCTTTAATGTGGGGTTTTTCAATAAAATGTCCTTAAATATTAAATAAGGGCTTAACTTTTAATTATGTAACGTATCCAAATTAAAAGAATATTTTATTTGAGGAACATTTATCTTTAAATATTTTTTTTATTATGAAATTTTCCATATCAAAACTCTTTTGAATATAAATTTTACTTCATCGTTTATAACATTGTTTAAAAGTATTCCTGGAAATGTTTATATTTTTACTTTTTTTCTCCAAATGTTTATTTCTCATAAAGTGATTTTATAATTATCCAATTAATTTTTTATACCATTATTCTAATTGGTAGATGAGATATTTTATATCCAATTATTTATTATGTTAATGTTCTGTGATCTTTTTGAAAATCATGAAAAATCGTTCTTTTTTCTTAGGTTCATTAAGATATGATTGTGGTTGATTGTAAATTGTACATTTAAGAATGGATGGTGATAGGTGGTGTCCTATATTAGTCTCCAAAGAATTAGTTTATGATTATTTCTCATGGTTTATCAAATAAATAACATAATTTTATTATTTACATAGATGTGGGAATAATGTATTTTGTCATATTTTCAAGTGTATACATAATGAAATTGTTCACATAGGTGTGGAAATAATAGATTTTTCACACAAATTTTTTCATAGTATATTTACCTACATTTGAATGTTTTTTTATTATTTTGTATATGATTTTAAATATACATTTCATTTCAATGAAACACCCCTCTCTCATTATTACAACATATTTTTAATTTATATCACACTTTTATGTCATGCTCACATGTTTTATTGTTGTTGACATGGATTCTGGTCCATGTAATAACATTTATGATTTCTTCGGAACCATTTTATGATATTATGTCACAAAAACATGTTTTATGGTTATTATATATAGTATTAGGATAATTTAATGAAATATTAATTCTATTCATTATATTATCTTTAATTTTTATGATATGATAAATTATGATACGTTTCTTCAATTTTTAGAATCCAAGATCATCCATTTATCATTTTTAAAATACTATGGATTTAATTATTATTAGATCATGTTAGATGTAAAAAAATAGTTATATAAAAGAATTATTGTTTTGTAATTTTTTTCTTTTAGTAATATAAGATGTTTATATAGCTATTATTAATGAAACAAAACCTATAGGTAAATAATTTATGCAACTATAAGTGAGATTTATTATATAAATAATGGAATTAATTTATAATTTATGTTATGTTGATCTTGGGAATAATTAAGTAGGGTGTAAGAACCCTTTGTAAAAATTATTTCCTATGACTTTTTGTAACTCTTCCAATTATATTGGGGTAATTCTATATGCCTCCAAGTTGCTGGTCACACATCAGGTATTTTTTTTATAAAATTACATCATGATCTGATGGATGTCGATGGAAATCATTGTGTAATAGATTGGTAATTTTCGTTATAAAAATAATTTCCTTAAGGTTGGGGTTTTTCATTTGAAATAACCATTTGAGAAATATATTATATTTCCTTAGTTATCAATACATAAACCTTGATTAGGAATATTAATTTTCGTATTTCCATTTGTATAGGATCATAGAATGTTTCAGGTAGTGTAAATTTATTTACATTCGAAATATGTTTATATGAGCTCTATGTAATATGAGAACATAAGTTCCCAATACCAAATAAAATTCCACAAGTGAAAGGTTTAGAAGATTCATTAGAAAAATCATATAATATACTATGAATACGGAAGAGTCCAAACCTTGGATTTATATAATTACCTTTTAGGTTTATTCAAATATATCTCTAATTAAATCTATCAGGTATTTAATTCAGTAATTCTAATATAAATTTAGTATATAATGGAATTTATACAAATAAATCTAATTATCCTCCAATTATTCAGTACTATTAAATATTGATTTTACTACATAATTCTAATATTCTATCTCAGAAATGGTGATGTTATAATATTTCTTTTTTTCCCATGTATCTGATTGATGTTCATGTTGATTACCATTTAAAACTCTTCATTTGGTGTCTGGGAATGAATTGTTCCCATGTTCAATGCAACTGAAGCATTGGAACATTGGTATTCCATTGGGTAGTTTATTCCTTAATTTCATAATATTGATCATATTGTATATGTTTAATTAATATTCATGAGATTAATTACATTCTCTTTAACACTTTATGCATTTTATTAATCCTTTGAGGTAACTTCATGGTACTACACATGATATCTTCGATATGTGGTTGTTTGGGTATTCTTTTTTCCTTTATCATTTTATCATATAGACATAAATTTCATCCATTATTTATTGCCTCAATGTCTATGAACCCACTATCTAAACTCCTACTCTACATGAGATAACGGTTAAATATTTATTCATAACAAACCAATTTCTAGAGAGATATAGATTATCATGTAGTTGGATTAATGTGCTAATGAATATGTATCTTTTACAATCAATTTTTATAATAAAACTAATGTAATATTAATAAAGAAATATTTGATTCATATTTTTAAACAAATTCAGATGATTTTTTATGCATTTCAATTTTTATACTGATGATTTTCAATGTTTTATCAGACAATGGGAAATTTAGAATGATAAATTGAAATGATGTAAAAAGAATAAAATAATGTTGTTTCTTAAATGGAATTTTATTTTTCAATATTTGATATTTAAATGTTTGAATTGTTTATAATGTTATTGATTTTAGGTTATTACTGTTTCGAATGTAAGAAAATTAAAAAGTAAGTAGGACCTATACCATTGGGGCCACAAACCACTTATCCTTCCAAAGATGACCGATCAATCATGCATCACTATATGAGGTCCCATAAGTAGGAAGATAATTAGAGATCCAATCTCATGCATAGGTGGCTCGTTGGAGGTCAAGCCTGTGAGGAAGAATAGGTTGGGATAAATCCCGTGAGGAAAATGTGTATGTGTAGCCCGTATATCATGTGAGTAAAGTCTAATCAATGAGCCCACCCCAGTGTAGTAATTTCATTTATCCATCATGCATTCTACCGTATAAATAATCACACTATTACTTCACCCTTTTAATGTGGGATCAAATTTTGGTGGGTTACTATTCATCCCATGCTTGCATCACCATGCTTCATCGTAGCTCTTCCACACTTCCTCACTAGACACCACTACATCACCCAGAATTAACCATGGTATCCACCTCCTAAAGCTAAATCTTGATCTAACCACCATTATCCTCACCCATGAGCACCTTGGGACACATAACGCTCATTATAAGAGCTCTAATTCATTTGAGTCTTCATCTAGCCACTTCGATTTCCTGATGAAGTGTGGAAAACAACTTCCAATCCCTAATACTTACCATTGCTGCATGAGATGCACCAACACAGATCACTGATGCCGTGAACTATCCTTCACTAATTTCATTCAACTCTACAATGGCTCTACCTACCTACATATTGGGTTGCCCTTCCTCAAATAGATAATTCCATGAACACCACTCATACAGCTAAGGGTTGATCTCCTTCATAATGGAACACCTCCACATCCACCTCTAAAGGTATAATCCACCATAAATTCTCTAGGTACTCATGAACGACCACCCAAAAAACATCTAAAGCTTTATCTTACCGCATTGAAGGCCATATGAAGGAGGATCTTGGGGGAGTTTCACTTCCTCCACTCATCAAACTTCCTTGTAAAATGATCTCCACTTCTATATCATCCAGACACCATGTCCACATGGAATCGCTACCATGTCCAAACTCATACCATGCATTCAATGAAGCATTGACGATCTTCATCACACTACGCATCACAAACACCCAAAATCATCAAGTATTTTAGAATCCATCACATCATGCCTCAGGGTACTCAATTTCATCAATGTATCCCGAGTCATCGGGTATCATTTTAATATCCTTATAAGGATAAGAATTTCTCTTCCTCACCTATAAATTATTGATCATGACTATACCCAAGTACATCCAGACCCACATCTGGGAACCCACCGGAGGATAGGGTTGTTTTTTCACATGCATCATTTTTATTCAATTTCAATTTTATTTAATTTCATTATTAAAATTGATTTATTTTTATTTTAATGATATATCCAAATTAGTTTTCATTTAATAAAATTAATTCATGCATTGTTATTATTATTTTTTATTCTACCCATCTAGTTTTATTCATCATAATGTTACTAAAATTATTATAATTAATATAATTAATATTAATATTAATATTAATAATATTATTATTATTAATAATAATATTATTATTATTTTAACACGCTTCTTTATATTTTATTTTATTTGTTTATGTATTATATTATTCCCTCTCCCTATCTCTCTTATTGTTCCACTTTGATTCTTTTATTATTGTTATCTCTCATATTGTATTTATTTTATATCTTTAATTAACTTCATTGTTATTCCTCCATTGATATATCTCACCCCCAATAAAGATAGGATTACTCAAGGCATGGCCTGGGGGAGGCCAAGGTGTTTATGAGTTTTTCTAAAAAAATTTGTTTTATGTTTTTGGTAGATATGAGTAGTATACATCGGTTTGGATAATTCCCACAGTGTGGTGGATACCCCCCATGAAATGTAACTTAATCTACTTTTTTTCTTTTGACTAATAAATTTTCACCCTCTTCATTATCCATATCATCACATGATTGATTTGAGAGAATCAATAGATGTAACCTAATCGATGGAGCTGGGATCTGGAATATGGAAAAATGTTATCCAAGGTGTATCATCAACCAACATTTTAAGAGGTAGTGAAATTGTTATTTCGTTGATATTAAAATATTTCAAAAGTTTTATATAAATGTATAGTAATTAATTATGATATTTTACTTTTTGATTGTCAAAAAAATAATGGAGAATAATTATTGAATCCAAAACTGAACCTAAAACCATGTTCTTTCATATTTAACTCATTTTTTTATCATTTCATGTTGGTTTAGTTCAAAATATCATATTCTATTTCATTTCATTATTTTAGAAAAATAAAATAAACCCAAAAATATTTATCATTTTTTACAAATAAAATAAAATAAAATAAATAGTTGAGGTAAATTATAATTAGTATGCGAACAATATGAATTTACACTTAAGTGAGATTAACCTAGTTTTACACTATGATGAAATTAGAATATAATTTTATTTTAATATTACCTACAACATGAATGCATAAAAACTAGTTATTTTTTCATGGATATAATAAATTATTTATAATTTGTTTTCTATTTTCATATTTTATATAGTTCTCATTTCTTCCAAATTAATAATAACCATTAAAATTTTTGTCTCCAAATATTTTTTTCAAATGACCATTTTTTACTTCATTTAACAACTACAATCAGGTGAAAGTACCAGTATTTCAAAATCCTACAAAGATGGTTATCTTAAAAAAGATTGATGAAATCACTAACCTAGCTAGGATTTTTATAAACTAGAATTACCATATAATTTACTTTCATAAACATGCCAATATAGTTGATGAATTAGACGATTATTACCAATAACTCATGAATAATAAGGAATTTCCATCAGTTGAACCAATTTTAATGAAGACATCAAAGAGGTTGAGTCTCGCCTTGAGGAGTATCCACAACCAAACATTATAAATATATAAATCCAAAAAATACTAGGATGAGATAGAGTGGATACATGAGGAGGAAATTTTTTTTTCTGAACTAACTGTGGGGGATCAAGAGGGTTTGGATGACTTCTAGATTATGTATAAGTTATAACTTGATCTCCCCAATCTGGAAAAAGTGGAAGAGCCAGTACCATTGCATGTCACTCTTGTAATGGAAGATGACGAATCCATCTTAGTGACTAAATTTGAAGAAATATTGGAGGATCCCGACTACCTCCCCCCACATTCCACCATCTATCTCTAAGAGGGACTTACATATAAGGTACTGATTGAATCAAAAACAACTTATGGATATGAACATTAATTAACCTTGTTATTTTCTAATTTATAGCAATCTGATTTGTCTATCATTACTTTTTTTTATTTTCATATTTGGTATATTTTTTATGTATTATAGGAAGATGAATATACTCTAAATGCACTAATTGAGGAAAAAATGATGCACCCTAATTTCAATTAACATAAATTTGAAGAATCCCATTAGGAAATCTATGTAGTCGTGCTTAATGAAATCAAGGCAGATCTTCCTCATATTGAAATGGGAAAAGTACTTATTAAAAAATCAAATTCAAATTTTTTGATGAAAAAATAAACATTTATTCTCCCTTTGATCATTAAATGCATGCAATATATGTGTAGCCAGTACTCGAAAAGAAGGAACTGGTTGAGCAAGTAGATACCAATAAAGAGAATGATTCATATGTCATCCATCTCCCACCATGAAATTTAGCACTAATTGTGAGGGGAGTTTGTATAATCTATAAATGGAACCATCTTCACCACCAACATAGTCATGGATGATGGTAAAACCGACATGTAGTGGCTTAAATCAATGAAATTTCATCCACCATAAGACAATACATAATAGTTCATACGTCCCTCTAGGTGAAACAAATATTTAGGTATAACATGGTTGATTTACTATGATTTATCACTATATTCAATATATAATTTCAATTTTAGGAAGTATTCTTGTATGAAACCCCACTCTCTCTTATAATTTTTATATTAAATTACATTAATCTTGTTCTTAATAGAGTAATTTTATTTCATTAGGTTCATGATGGTAGCTTGAATTCACAAAGAGTAAAGTAGGAAAGAGTAAAAATATTCATGGTACGGGGAATTCACTTTTATGTTTATATTTTAAACACCCTATATTTTCTGTCCAAGAAAACTATTTAGAGATTTAAATAGAACATTTCATCCCATTATTGAATTTTTCCAAAATTTTATTATCTAAGATAAATATGTTTCATAGGAATACATTGATTCAATGTTACAAATTTCATTATTAATGAGATTGAAGGAGTACAATAGAGAATCAAAAGAATAATTTGAAGCAAGAATATTAAAACAAGGACTTCTGATTGGAGGGAATAATATGATTTGTGTAAATGAAACTTCCATATACATTTTCCATTATATGAATTTAAGAAATTATTATGAAATGATTTTCTATTATTAATAATCATTGAATGATTTTCCAATTTCATATTTCCCTTCTTGAGATGATTTTTACACCTTGTACTTATTATTTATCATTGAGAATATTTCTTGAGTGAACATGGGTCATGTCACTGAACCGAAATCAAAGTGGAACTTTTCAAAGATATGACTAATAAAAAACATAGTTAAAATGATTGAGGAATATTTTGAAAAAAATAACCTTTAAATACTACCTTGATATCTATTCTGGTTTATCCCCTAAAAATGAATGACCTTATCTGTAATTATCCATGTTTCATGAAATTTGATCTATTCCTATAATCCTATAATTATTTTTATGATATTTTAAATGTATAATTTTGGGGGTGAAATGAGTAAATACGAATGGGATGAATTACATTATTATGAAAACTTGTGGGAGTGCTACTGTGGTATTTGAGGAAGTTTGTTTTTTCATTAACTACTATTTATTTATTTTGCAATATTCAATTAATATAGTTAAATGAAAAAGAACCATGAAAATGAGAAAAATAGGTTTCGAATTGGGAATGTCAAAATTCAAAATTACTAGGCTAACTTTTTTTCACATGTATTTAGGAGGTTAATGTGACGTTTATTCAAAAAATAAATTAAAAATTTGAAAAATTTAATTGAAAAGTAAAAAAATGATTATTAAATTTTATAAAATATCATGAGGGTGAAAAAATAAGTCATTATTATTTAATTTATTAGGGTATTTAATTTTTGTTTTCGTGGAATTGGGATTTTTTACAAGATAAATTATAGAATTTGTTGCCACCTTTACTTTTATATTTATTCTTTATTCATTATGTGATAAACCTCCTCTTTCAGAGATAAATTTTACAACAAAAATTCTTATCAGCTATAAGACATAGGTACATTTAAAATATAATTTCAATCCCCCACAATTTTGAGTGATTTTTTTCCCATTAAAATGTGGAGAAAGAGTTTGTTTACAAGACTATATTTAAGTACCATGTTCTCATGATATGAGAATAAATCAAATTTTATATTAATATGAGAGATGTGTGAGAAGAATAAATTGAGATAGATCATTATTTGGTATGATTAATAACTATAAATTGAGGAACTATAAAGAATGAAAAGTGAATATTTCATAAATTTAAAATACGTAAAATTAAATTTATTAAATTTATTTTTTCATTGAAAATTAATAAACTCAATAGATATTTCATATGAATTTGAATGTTTTATTGAAAATAGATAATAATTTTATTTCATTCCATTGAATATTGAATATTGATAAGGATTAGGCCCTCTGATATTCCACTTTTATATTTTATTCTTAAGTGTATGAATGGATTATTATTTTTTTGGTTATTTCATCGAGTACAATTGCATGCATTTTTTAAAATAAATTATTTTTATTTTTTGATGTTTTAAATTTCAGTAACCATGATTTCCATTGTTTTAGTAAATTGTTGGAAATATAGATTGTGTAATTGAATTAGTATAAAATTAATAAAATAATTTTTTATTGAACTTTAATTTAAATTTTTAATCATTGATATTAAAATGTTTAAATAATTCTATGTGTTCTAGTTTTTTAGGTGGTTACTTCCTCAAATGTTCAAAATCTGTCCAGGAAGAAAGCCCTCAACCAAAGTGTCCACACACCACTTCATCTTTCGAACAAGGTCGGTTAGTCATATAACCCTCATTAATGGCCCACATGTAGTTATAACACATGGTAAAAAATCTTGTGCATAGGTGGAAAACATGTCGTTAGGCCCTAGGGGAATCATATCATGGCCCGAAGCCTATGTGGGTAGCATGTTGGTGTGGCATGCATATCATGAATGTGATGTGTAATCTATGTGCCAACACCAGTGTGGGAGTTTTTATCAAACATCCTACATCCTTCTTTATAAACCATCATGCCCACGGTTCTCAATTTTGATGTGGGATCAAATTTGTGTAGGTTACTATTCATCTCATGCTCTCCCTACCACACTTTGTGGCTCTGCCACACTTCCTCACTAGACACCACTACGTCACCTATAATACACCACTGTATGAACCTAATAAAGCACTAAGTCAATCCAATAACCACTAAAATATCCCATGATCACCTTCGAATTCCTAATACACCGCTTTTGAACACCCTGAAGCTATTATAGGCTCCCTGCAAATCCATACATTTTGAGTAACAAGTAAATAAAAATCACTGAAAAGTTTAACCACTAAGATCATTACTCTGGTATACCTATAAGACTCTATATAACCCAAATCACCTTCTGATACTATAAATTATATACATGTATATAATATACTAAGATTTTAATAAAGAAAAACCATTTTCGATAACATAGAAGATATAATACATTGATCTTAAATGAAAAAATAAATATTTTTTAAATCTAATTGTAATAACCTAGACATTAAATTGTTAAGTATAAATCGTAATAAATTATTTACAAAATAAATTAAAATATCCATAATAATTTTAATTCATTGTTAATTATTATAAAAGAATAATATAAACTTTAGTAAATTCATCTTATTCTTCAAAACATATGTTTTGTTTAAAAAATTTCTTTCTTTTTAATGAGTGAATATGATTATAATTGTTTATAACATCTAAATATTTTGTTTTATAAAAATATAATCATTTTATTAAAATCAGAATACCATATTTAGATTAGTTTGACTGAATATGTCTTTTTTGAAGAATATTGATTTTTAAGTGAATATAGAAATATTTGGATTTTTAAGGAAAACTATATTTTTGTTTCAAAAATTTATAAAGATCCATTTTATTTAGAATGGTTTAAATGAAAAAAATTTAAATTATATTTTTAATAATTAAAATACGGTCAAATTAATCAATTTTTTATTTTAATTTGCTATAAAATCACTTATTAAACATAAAAAGGCATTTAAAAAACATCTGTATTTTTCGTCAAAACTATTTTTAGTCAAAATTTATGAACACATTTTAATAATTAATTTATATAACTTATAGGAATTAAATTTCCTAAAACCCAATTTATTTTTTATTCCAAAATCCAAATTTTCACTAAGATGAGTTCTTTTTCCAATTTTTTAATAAAGATTAATTTTTACTAAAGTGTAAAAGAATAAATGGTCTTATGAGATACATTATATATTATGATATCACCAAAATATAGAAATAAACTAAAAATTTATGACACTTTTTTTAAACTAAAGTTCTATAAAATTATATAAATATCATTCATAACTAATTGAAAAAATAAATATTATTATTTATGGTATAATAAATTGGAAAATTATTTTCAGTACTCATGTAGAGTCATCACAATGGTTGAAATTTATAATATTTTATACTATACATGATAATTGTGATGAGATATTTCCTTGATCATATTATCTAATGAATATTCTACATTATGGAGGATAATTATCATTTTATAGGAATTTTAGAGTTACATAATAAGTTATAAGGCCCCGGCCTTAAAACTTACTTAATATTGAATTAAATGAATAATTCACATTAAGGATCCTTTCAGGTTTAGAGTTTTAGAGAATTAGAACATAACTATTACATCTCAAAAGATTACAAGGTAGACACTTCTACTAAGTTTCCATAATAAAGAAAAATCTTAAAAAGAAACATGGCTAGTTCCATGTTTTATATAGCATGACATTCCCTTGATCCCATCCTTGAACTTATTCCACATTAAGCCCTGTGAAAAACATTTCAAAAAAACACGGGGTGAGCATAAAAAGCTCAGTAAGGGATACACAAAGAATGAAAACTATTAGTTTTTCAAACATCAAGTAAACCATGTATACTCTATCAAAGTAATACCTTCACATTTATGAAGTAGTAAAAACTCTTCACTGAATAAATTATCATTACTTACCTTTTTGTAACTAAAGGATTACCATAAACCCCATATAAAGAACACATAACATATATAAATGTAACTTGGGACATAAACTTACTTAAGTGGAATAACCATACGGTCGACTTCCACACATATCACTTAATGGAATAGCCATACGACCAATTTCCATAAATACTTAATGGAATAGCCATACGGCCGACTTCCATTCCCAATGCATTGGAGGTTATAACGTAACCACCCGTCCTGGTATTCACTGCGCCACCCGTCATATGGTTTATCACGTAACCACCCGTTAAATGTCCAAGTACCAATATAAAATCATAAAACATAAAACCAATATAAAGGAATGATAACATTTCCACATTTCAATCACAATATATCATTTAAATATATTGACATAATAGAATCCTTTACCAAAACCATTTTCAATACCAAAATACATAAAAGATTATATGGTATTTATTTTATTTTAAAATCATTATGGCTTGTTGAGGAAGCCAAAACCCAAATAATACTCGCGGCGGCGGAAAAGGTCATTGTCACCGCGTACGTTAAAAAAACATTCCTTTTTGTCGTTTAGTAAAACGCTTCGTAGAAAAATATTTCTTTTGTATTAAAGTAAAAGTCAAAGGGGTTTATACACCATATAAAATAAAGTTGTGTATAAAACGAAATATGCCTCAATGAAAGGAGATTGAGACGAAGTCCCTTACCTCGGGTCCGACTTGACTCGATCGTTCTTTAATGTCCTGAATAATAAACTTGAGTTAATTTCTACTTTATTAAGAACCTTTTTATAGTTCATTATTCTTTTTATATCACTTATTTCCATGTTATAAACATTATGTAACCATTTAAGTTAATAATGTTTGTTTTGTCGATATTTGGTTCTTAAGTCGAAAGTGGAATTCTTACAATTACATGTTGTTTGTGTGGTCAAAGGTTCTTTATATCCAGAATGACATTACTGATTTGGATATCATATATATCATATATATCCATCATATACATGTATTTATAATATTACATAATCATTTAGAGGTAAGAAATGAAATGCACCGTTCATGGAGACGGTAAGTCGTTCGTATGCATGAACGCTACTTTCATTTCTTTGTCATATTAATGGAATTAAAAATAAATGAGAGTTATGTATATTTTAATTCCAGAATTATATTAATCATTTAGATATATCGTTCATTATATATATCCATTATATACATTTACTTTTAATAGTACATTACATTTGGGGATAAGAAATGAAATGCACCGTTCATGGAGACGGTAAGCCGTACGTACGCATGAACGCTACTTTCATTTCTATCTCATACTTTAATGGAATGAAATAATAATGATATAGAGGTGTATTATAATTCCAGTATAACATCATATATAATAACTTTAAATCCATCCTTTACACATCCCACATATGGCATTAACGAATCACATCACTTTGAGGGGGCTGTAGTCCGCACTTCCTTAAATGAAGATATCGTGTTTACCCATAATGGAAACCATAAAGGTATGCCCAAAATGAAAAATACAGAAGCTTAAGGAAAACATAAAAATATTATATATAATATATAAATATAGTGTCATCATAATGGCCACCTTTGAAGGTGTTAAAATAATGTTGAACAATCATCGTTTCGGGAGGCAGAAATTCGCCATCCACAGAAACAGTATGTTCTTTAACCATTAGATGTAGGTGTGTGTAAGTGTAGCTAGAATACTTATTATATCAACATCCTAGTATATTGAGGATACTGTAGTTGTTACAAAAGAAAAGAATAAAAAGAGTTTAGGGGGTTGGAGAAGCAAAATAATACAAAAGGACTCAAGAGAAGACATTATCTTAAAATCGGGTAAATCCCCTTAGTTTGAGCTCAAAGGCTTCCTTGGGAAGAATTCTGCCCAATGTGAGGCTTCAAGGAGTAAGAGAGGGATGTGGAGAGACAAAATGGGCAGGGTTTGTCCGGGATAAATTCTTTGGGAGTGTGGGACAAGAGGTAGAGGTGGGGGCATTTTATAAGTGGAGAGGAGGGGCACTCTAGGAAAGTAAAGATAAGTTACTTTATTTTAAAAAGAGTTTCAGATTCAAAAGGTCCCACATTGATATAATTCTAGGATAAGGTGATAAAGGTTCGAAATCCACTCATCCAATAGGTTTTGGCCATGTGTAGGTCTTTGATTATACATTATATTTCTATTTTATTTAAATCGTCAAATAATGAGGTCATCGCTGCATCATCATGATGTTATAAATAATTTAATTTATTTAATGTCTAAAAATTATAAAAAAATTACTATAATGAAGGAAATATTTTTATCTTTCCAATTACTATTTATAATCAAAAATCTGACTTGTATAACCCCATGTAAAATTTTTTTTAGTAAAACATTTCATGTGTGTGTCATTTTTACTTTAACATTAAATAAAAAGTTATTTATGTCATTTCCAAACCAAAGTGGCTCCATGGGGTCCCCAAGTTGACCCATGGCTTGTCTTGGTCGGCCATGACACATCCAATGAGGGTAGGACATGTGTCTAGGTCATTTCATATTATTATAATATCATTTTTGCCTTAAATATCACTAATTACCTCTAATCGCGATTAAAAACTTAATAAGTTACTATTCACCAAAAAATTATTTTAAGCTCATTGTACCACATTTTACTTCTTAATGACAACCATGTATGTCGGAGTTTTGAAATTCAAAACACAGAAGTGGTAAAATTTCATTTAAACAAAAAATCAGTTTTTATAAGTACCACTTAGTGGTTTCACTATTCATCAAAAATTGTCGTTTTTCAGAAAAATACCAAAAATTCACCCTAAGCTATATTTGATATTACGAACTCAATAATGAAGTCCATTTTACAAAATTCACAACATATAAGTTTCATTAATTAATTTAATAATTAATTCCCACTATCAGAGCAAATAGCGTGTTTTTATGAAACAATAAGTATCAAAAGATTGACACTAGTTTAAGTCCGATTTCAAAGTAAAATTAATTCCAATGACCACTATTGGATTTAATGGTAAAAATATTTTCTAATTTCACTTTAAAACCAATTAAAATGATAATATAATAATATAAATAAATTATATTAAAAAGAGGTTTTGAATTAAAATACAACATTTTACACTATTCATTAAAAAATGAACTTTATCGGAAAGATACCAAAAATTTACACAAAGTAAATTTTGATGTCCCGATTCTAAAGAAGAGTTATTTTTGGTCCAATAGAATTTATAATAGTGATAAAAACTATATTTAATGACAGTTCTCCATCAAAAGGCGATAAGTGAACCTTTAGTGAAAATTAGGGTATAAAAGTCTAAAATTGAATTCTTTCCGTATTTTAAGCCTTTATCATTTATTGGGTAAATGTAAAAACATATATAATCATATTTTAGTTATTTCTATCCATTCCCGCCAGTACAACGGCTACTTGTTAACTAACATTTAAAATAATATTATTTTATTACTTGTGTGCAACGTAAGTTTTCAAAGAAACTCATCGTTGCGTTTCGAGTACGCTATCAAACGTAGAAACCCCTTTTAAATAATATTAATATTTAATTCATAAATATTAATAAATATGAAAATTCTTTATTCTTTAATTACCTGGGATGTTGCATCCTTCCCCCCTTTTGGGAATTGCGTCCTCGCAATTTTATTCACTTATCAAAATAAGTGGGGGTATTTATCCCTCATAGCATTTTCAGATTCCCACGTTGCCTCTTCAATAACATGGTTTTACCATAAAACCTTTACCTGATGAATCACCTTATTCCGTAACACCTGCTCCCTGTGGTCAAGAATCTGGACTGGTTGTTCTTCATAAGATAGGTTCTCCTCGAGCTGAACTACCTCTGGACTCAAAACATGAGATGGATCGGGCATATACTTCCTCAACATCGAAACATGAAAAACATTGTGTACCTGAGATAAACACGAAGGTAAAGCCACTCGGTAAGAAACTGATCCAACTTTCTATAGAATTTCATATGGTCTAATAAACCTTGGACTCATATTTCCTTTCTTACCAAATCTCATCACACTTTTCCAAGGAGAAACCTTGAGAAAAACATGATCACCTACCTCGAAAGATAGATCCTTCCTCCGGTTATCCGCATAACTCTTCTGCCTGCTCTGAGCTGTTCTCATGTGCTTCTGAATCAACTGAACTTTTTCTGCCATCTCATCTACCAATTCTGGTCCCATCAGCTTCCTTTCACCCACTTCATCCCAAAATGCTGGAGTTCGACACCGCTTCCCATATAATGCCTCAAATGGTTCCATCTGTATACTAGAATGAAAGCTGTTATTATAAGAAAACTCAACCAAAGAATGATGTTGGTCCCAACATCCTTGATAATCCAGCGAACAAGCTCGTAGCATATCCTCCAAGGTCTGAATTGTTCATTCTGATTGCCCATCTGATTGAGGATGAAAAGCTGTGCTAAAATTTAATTCAGTACCCAACGACTTCTGAAGGCCTTTCAAAAAGTTAGATGTGAACCTGGGATCACGATCAGATACAATGGAGAGGGGAACTCCATGTAACCAGACTATCTCATTAAGATAAAAACGGGAATGTTGATCTAGGGAAAAATTATCTCGTATAGCAAGGAAATGAGCAGATTTAGTCAAGCGATCAACAATAACCCAGATTGCATTATTACCTCGAGATGTCCTCGGTAATCCCACAACAAAGTCCATGGATATGTTTTCCCATTTCCACTCTGGAACTGGTAAAGGCTGAAGCATCACTTTAGGTAACTGCCGCTCTGCTTTAACCTGCTAACAAGTCAAACACTTCACAGTAAAATCAGCAATATCTCTTTTCATTCCATCCCACCAATAATACTCCCGCAGATCTCTGTACATCTTAGTACTGCCAGGATGAACTGAAAACGGGGAACTATGAGCCTTACATAACAACTCATTCTTCAACTGTGAATCACAAGGCACACATAATCTCATCCCAAACCTCAAAACACAATCATTATCAATGTTGAATTCAGGGAACTTACCTTTCTGAACCAGCTCTACCTTTTTCTGCAACTCACTGTCTCGCTTCTATGCTTGCTTGATTCTGCCTGATAGAGAAGATTTCACTGATACCTGAAACCAAACAGAAGAACATCCTATACCAAAAACTTCTATGCCAGAGTTCATCAAATCTTTAACCAAAGGATCACGTTCCAAATGCAACATTGCTAATGAAGCATTACTTTTTTGACTCAAAGCATCAGCCACTTTATTTGCTTTTCCCGGATGGTAATGAATTGTACAATCATAATCCTTGATTAATTCCAGCCATCTCCTCTGTCTCATGTTCAATTCTATCTGAGTGAATATATACTTTAAAATTTTGTGATCAGTATATATTTCACACTTTACTCCATAAAAAATGATGCCTCCGAATTTTTAAAGCAAAGACAATAGCAGCTACTTCCAAATCATGTGTAGGGTAATTTACCTCATGAGTTTTCAACTGTCGTGAAGCATAAGCAATTACCTGATCATTCTGCATAAGGACACAGCCAAGTCCCTTCAACGAAGCATCACTTTATATAACAAACTCACCATTCCTAGAAGGAAGTGCCAAAACTAGAGCATTCACCAATCTTCTTTTCAACTCCTAAAAACAATCATCACATTCTTTTGTCCAGATGAACTTAACACCCTTACGCGTTAGCTTAGTCATTGGACTAGATAACCGTGAAAAATTTTCAACAAACCTTCATTAGTAACCTTCTAAACCAAGAAAACTATGGATCTCGGTTACATTTGTGGGTCTTGGCCATTCTTCAACAACTTTTGTTTTAGTAGGATCAACAGTTATGCCATCTTTTGAAACAATGTGACCCAGGAAACAAATTTGTGGTAACCAAAAATCACACTTTCTGAATTTTCCATATTGTTTCATTTCTTTTAAGGTTTGCAGGATAACCCTTAAATGAATTTCATGCTCCTATTTACTTTTAGAAAACACCAAAATATCATCGATGAAAACAACCACAAACTTATCCAAGAACTCATGGAAAATTCTATTCAAAAGTTCCATGAATACAGCAGGTGCATTGGTTAACCCAAAAGGCATAACTACAAATTCATAATGGCCATATCTAGTACAGAACGCAGTCTTCGGAACGTCTGCTTCTTTTACATTCAACTGATGGTACCCCGACCTCAAGTCAATCTTCGAAAAATACTGAGCTCCCTAGAGCTGATCAAACAAATCATCGATATGAGGCAAAGGATACTTGTTCTTAACAGTAATATTATTCAAGGCTCTATAATCAATGCAAAGTCTCATTGATCCATCTTTATTTTTAACAAACAAGACAGGAGCACCCCATGATGATGTGCTAGGTCGAATGAAACCTTTATCTAATAACTCTGGCCATTGTTTCTTTAACTCTAAAAGTTCAACTTGATCCATTCGATAAGGGGGTTTTGAAATTGGCTTAGAATCAGGGACCAAGTCAACAGTAAATTCAACTTCCCGATCATGAATAATACCAGGAAACTCATCAGTAAAAACATCAAGATACTCATTTACCACTAGCACATCATTAATCTGAACAGTTCCTTTATTTTCAACAACATGTGCAAGGTAACATTCATTTCCATCTTTTACTAGTTTCTCAACATCCTGATATGTTATCAAAATCAAAGGTTCATTCTTGTACACAAATTGAAAATCTTTTTGAAAAGAAACCATTTTAGCTCTGCAGTCAATCTTAGCATGATAAAAAGAAAGCCAATCCATGCCCAAAATAACATCAAACTCTACTAGAGGCAAAACAATAAGGTCTGCTGGTAGATTCTTTCCACACACAAGGATAGGAAGGTTCTTATAATTCCTTTTTGTCTCAACGTTCCCTCCGGGTGTTTTTACCATAAGTTCAGGATTCATATCTTGATATGGAATTTCCAATTTACTAGAAAACTTCTCAGAAATGAAAGAATGTGTAGACCTTGAATCAAAAAACACATTGGCATAATCTGAACAAACAAACAGTCTACCTGATACCACTTCATTCGATGGCCCAACATCTGCTGAAGTTGTTGCAAAGGATTTCACCACCCCTTTCTGCTTGTAGGCTGGCTGCATTCCCCCAATTGAGTTCTTCGTTGGACACTCGTTTGCATAATGACCCATTTCGTTACACTTAAAACATCTTATCGTTGGCTTTTCATTGCCTTCTTGATCATCTTCCTTACAGTTACGAGCAATATAACCAGACTTACCACACCGAAAGCACTTACCAGACTTGGATAAACATTCTCCAGGATGCATTTTACCACACTTCTCACAGGATGGATATTTGGGTTTCTTACCTCCTTGCTTCTTTGATGAATTCTTCCCCTTTGCCTGCCAACTAGACCTCTTATTCTGTTGTTTTTCATAGAACACTTGATCATCGGAAAACTCCATTTCCACCTTCCCCGCACATCGAACAAGTTTTTCATAACTTATGAACTCACGAGAAGCAAAATCCCTTCGATACTTTGGCTTTAACCCTGAGTAAAAATGGTTTATTTTACTATCAAGATCTCATATGAAGTTTGGAGCATACCTTGCCAATCTAGTGAACTTTGCTTCATAAGAAGCCACTGAATCATCCTCATGCCTCAATTCTAGGAACTGTTTTTCCATCCTAAGACGAACCACCTTAGGAAAATATTTCTCAAGAAACATACCTTTGAATTCGTCCCAGTGAAGATCCTCAATCTCATCATTATCCCTGATATTTTTCACCATCGACCACCACTGATCAGCTTCACCTTCAAAACGGTAAACAGCAAGACTAACCTTTTGATGTTCTGAACACCCCATGACATCAAAAATATTATCTAGTGCTTTAATCCACCCTTCAGCTTGCACAGGGTCAGATGATCCTCTGAATGATGGGGGATGTTGCCTCATGAAATGTTCCACCACTAACATGTTCCTCTGTGGTTGATCTGGATGATCTTGTGCATGGATACCACCAACATTTATAGCCTGAGTCAATTGTGCCATCACTGCAACAAAATTTTCAGTTCCGATTCCGACCATCTCAGGTTGCTGATTTGGAAGGTTGTCTTCCTCCTGATGTCGTCCCAACATAGCTGCTTTGTTTCCTCTGAAGAAAACCATTCTGAACACAGAAATATCATAGGCAAAGCAACATGGTAATCCGTAAATGCTTTATCATTTCAATCATATTATAATTTAACACTTTTCTAACTCCTAAAGTTGTCTAAACCGACCTTTGATACCAACTATAAGGCCTTGGCCTTAAAAATTACTTAATATTGAATTAAATGAATAATTCACATTGAGGATCTTTTCAGGTTTAGTGTTTTAGAGAATTAGAACATAACTATTACATCTCAAAAGATTATAAGGTAGACACTTCTACTAAGTTTCCATAATAAAAAAAACTCTTAAAAAGAAACATGTCTAGTTCCATGTTTTATATAGAGTTACATTCCCTTGATCCCATCCATGACCTTATTCCACATTAAGTCCTATGAAAAACATTTAAAAAAACTTGGGGTGAGCATAAAAAGCTCAGTAAGGGATACACAAAGAATGAAAACTGTTAGTTTTTCAAAAATCAAGTAAACCATGTATACTCTATCAAAGTAATACCTTCACCTTTATGAAGTAGTAAAAACTCTTCACTGAATAAATTATCATTACTTACCTTTTTGTAACCAAAGGATTACCATAAAACCCATATAAAGAACACATAACATATATAAAGGTAACTTGGGACATAAACATACTTAGGTGGAATAACCATACGGTCGACTTCCACACATATCACTTAATGGAATAGCCATACGGCCAATTTCCATACATACTTAATGGAATAGCCATACGGCCGACTTCCATACCCAATGCATTGGAGGTTATAACGTAACCACCCATCCTGGTATTCAAGGCACCACCCGTCATATGTTTTATCACGTAACCACCCGTCAAATGTCTAAGTACCAATATAAAATCATAAAACATAAAACCAATATAAAGGAATGATAACATTTCCACATTTCAATCACTATATATCATCTAAATTTATTGACATAATAGAATCCTTTATCAAAACTATTTTCAATACCAAAATACATAAAAGATTATATGGTATTTATTTTATTTTAAAAACATTACGGCTTGTTGAGGAAGCCAAAGACCAAATAATACTCGCGGTGGCGGAAAAGGTCGTTGTCACCGCGTACGTTAAAAAAACATTCCTTTTTGTTGTTTAGTAAAACGCTTCGTAGAAAAAGATTCCATTTGTATAAAAGTAAAATTCAAAGGGTTTTATACACCGTATAAAGGAAAGTTGTGTATAAAACGAAATATGCCTCAATGAAAGGAGATTGAGACGAAGTCCCTTACCTCGGGTCCGACTTGACTCGATCGTTCTTTAATGTCCTGAATAATAAACTTGAGTTAATTTATACTTGATTAAGAACCTTTTTATAGTTCATTATTCCTTTTATATCACTTATTTCCATGTTATAAACATTATGTATCCATTTAAGTTAATAATGTTTGTTTTGTCGATATTTGGTTCTTATGTCGAAAGTGGACTTCTTACAATTACATGTTGTTTGTGTGGTCAAAGGTTCTTTATATCCAGAATGAAATTACTGATTTGGATATCATATATATCATATATATCCAGCATATACATGTATTTATAATATTACATAATCATTTAGAGGTAAGAAATGAAATGCACCATTCATGGAGACGGTAAGCCGTACGTACGCATGAACGCTACTTTCATTTCTTTATCATACTAATGGAATTAAAACTAAATGAGATGTATGTATATTTTAATTCCAGAATTATATTCATCATTTAGATATATAATTAATTATATATATCCATTATATACATGTACTTTTAATAGTACATTACATTTGGGGATAAGAAATGAAATGCACCGTTCATGGAGACGGTAAGCCGTACGTACGCATGAACGCTAATTTCATTTCTATCTCATACTTTAATGGAAAGAAATAATAATGATATAGAGGTGTATTATAATTCCAGTATAAAATCATATATAATAACATTAAATCCATCCTTTACACGTCCCACATATGGCATTAACGAATCACATCACTTTGAGGGGTCGGTAGTCTGCACTTCCTTAAATGAAGATATCATGTTTACCCATAATGGAAACCTTAAAGGTATGCCCAAAATGAAAAATAAATAAGATTAAGGAAAACATAAACATGTTATATATAATATATAAATATATTTTCATCATAATGTCCACCTTTTAAGGCATTAAAAGAATGTTGAACAATCATCATTTCGGGAGGCAGAAATTCGCCATCCACAGAAACAGTATATTATTTAACCATTAGATGTAGGTGTGTGTAAGTGTAGCTCTAATACATATTATAAAAACATCCTAGTATATTGAGGATACTGGATTTGTTACAAAATAAAAGAATAAAAAGAGTTTAGGGGGTTGGAGAAGCAAAATAAAACAAAAGGACTCAAAAGAAGACATTACCTTAAAATCGGGTAACTCCCCTTAGTTTGAGCTCAAAGGCTTCCTTGGGAAGACTTCTGCCCAATGTGAGGCTTCAAGGAGTAAGAGAGGGATGTGGAGAGACAAAATGGGCAGGGTTAGTCCGAGCCAAATGCTTTGGGAGTGTGGTAAAAGAGGTAGAGGTGGGGGCCTTTTATAAGAGGAGATGAGGGGCACTCTTGGAAAGTAAAGATAAGTTACTTTATTTTAAAACGAGTTTCGGATTCAAAAGGTCCCACATTGATAGAATTCAAGGATAAGGTGATAAGGGTTCGAAATCCACTCATACAATAGGTTTTGTCCATGTGTAGGTCTTATATTTTACATTATCTTTCCATTTTATTTAAATCGTTAAATAATGAGGTCATCGCTACATCATCATGATGTCATAAATAATTTAAATTATTTAATGTCTAAAAATTATAAAAAAATTACTATGATGAAGGAAATCTTTTTATCTTTCCAATTACTATTTATAATCAAAAATATGACTTGTATAACCCCATGTAAAAATTGTTTTAGTAAAACATCTCATGTGTGTGTCATTTTTACTTTAACATTAAATAAAAAGTTATTTATGTCATTTCCCAACCAAAGTGGCTCCATGGGGTCCCCAAGTTTACCCATGGCTTGTCTTGGTAGGCCATGACACATCCAATGAGGGTAGGACATGTTTCTAGGTCATTTCATTTTATTATAATATCATTTTTGCCTTAAATTGCACTAATTACCTCTAATCGCGATTAAAAAATTTAATAAGTTACTATTCACCAAAAAATAATTTTAATCTCATTGAACCACATTTTACTTCTTAATGACAACCATGTATGTCTGATTTTTGAAATTCAAAACACATAAGTGGTAAAATTTCATTTAAACAAAAAATTAGTTTTTATAAGTACCACTTAGTGGTTTCACTATTCATCAAAAATTGAAGTTTTTCAGAAAAATACCAAAAATTCACCCTAAGCTATATTTTATATTCTGAATTAAAAAATGAAGTCCATTTTACAAAATTAACTACATATAAGTTGCATAAATTAATTTAATAATTAATTCCCACTGTCAGAGCAAATAGCGTATTTTTATGAAACAATAAGTATCAAAAGATTGACACTAGTTTAAGTCCGATTTCAAAGTGAAATTAATTCCAATGACCACTATTGGATTTAATGGTAAAAATATTTTCTAATTTCACTTTAAAACCAATTCAAATGATAATCTAATCATATAAATAAATTAGATTAAAAAGAGGTTTTGAATTAAAATACAACATTTTACATTATTCATTAAAAAATGAACTTTATCGGAAAGATACCAAAAATTTACACAAAGTAAATTTTGATGTCCCGATTATAAAGAAGAGTTATTTTGGTCCAATATAATGTATAATATTGATCAAAACTATATTTAATGACAGTTCGCCATCAAAAGGAGATAAGTGAACCTTTAGTGAAAATTAGGGTATAAAAGCCTAAAATTGAATTCTTTCCGTATTTTAAGCCTTTATCATTTATTGGGTAAATGTAAAAACATATATAATCATATTTTAGTTATTTCTATCCATTCCAGCCAGTACAACGGCTACTTGTTAACTAACATTTAAAATAATATTATTTTATTACTTGTGTGCAACGTAAGTTTTCAAAGAAACTCACCGTTCCGTATCGAGTACGCTATCGAACGTAGAAACCCCTTTTAATTAAAATTAATCTTTAATTCATAAATATTAATAAATATGAAAATTCTTTATTCTTTAATTAACTGGGATGTTACATAAGTAGTTTTTCCAAATGTTTGTGTGTTGCATATGTAAGGCTAGTGATGTCAAAAAACACCTTAAATGTGTTTTCATGACAAATATTTGAGTTAAAAGAAATATTTAACAAATATAAGTTGATAATATGATAATAATGACATTATTAATGACCTTTTTTCCACATTGATAATATTTTGACATTTGTTGAATTTTATTTAAGGAAAACTCAAACACTCCTCACCCTTGTTTTTAATTACTGTAATATTTTTAAATATGTTTTAATATAAAGGATATGTTCATTTAAAAATATTATTTTGAAATAAAACATATTTATTTTCATCATGGTAATTAATTTTTAACTTTTATTGGATATTTTATTACATTAAATTATTACACAATGATAACGTAGTAATTATTCAATTATTTGAAATAAATCAATTACAAATATGAATGTAAATAAAATTAAACATAATTATAGAAAAACATTTATTTTAAAAATGAAATATAATTTATAAGGATATGAATTTTTTAAAAATTTATAATTATTACCATGATATTATTAGCATTAATTTAATTAATATCCTATTAAATTAACATTTTAAATATTTAATAGAGAATAATAATTTATTAAATGGTATAAGATTCCAAAAATCATTAATTATGAAAATTTATTATTGTGAGGTTTAAAATATTATCCATAGTCTGTTTATGTGGATTTTGACAATTTATTGTAACTATATTGACCCTCATAGAGTAACAATCCATGTTGCTGGGATAAGAGTTTAGGGGGTTAATTAAGCAGTGAGAAAAAGAGTTAAGGGTAGAAATACAGTCAAAACATATATACATTTTGTTTTATGAGGTTATTTGGAACCAAACACATATTATCTTAAAAATAAATAATATGTTTCAATTTAATTAAATGAAAATTATATTAATTTAATATTTTTGTGAAATTACAAGGCAACCCCTACCAACTCTTATAAAAGGAACGCCTTATTCTCATTTACCCAAAAATAAAAAAACTTTTTGTTTTTAAAAAATTCCTCCAAAAAACATTCATATAGTATATCTGTTAATTTTATATGCCTTATTTAATTCATAAAAAACTTCTTTAGTCTTAAGGTTTTTGTAAAAGGTGTTTTTTTAAATTAGAGGTATGGTTTTTATCTAGTGTTGCAATTTTTTTTATTATTCCACATCCCTAAAACCATCTTCAACCCTATGAAAATATTCCAGAAGTATCTTAAATAAACTAATATTTTCTAATATTATTTCATTTTCTTATATATTTTTCATACATGTTATTTATTTTAATGTATTTTTCTACTTATTTTCTATCTACCTTTTTCCATGAGGGTTTCCTTTGTGTTTTTCAGAAAAGGGAGAAAAATTGGTTGGACATGATGTGGTGTGCAGTTAGTGAATGGTTAGCAGAAAAAGTGCATCCTTTCCTAATTAATAGTTCATCTAAGTAGTGATTTTGGATAGTGGTTTATAGCATTCTTAGTGCAAGGTTTATAAACTGTGCATGCTAACCGTGCGGTATGACCCACTCTTACTATAATGGGAGAACTATTTGCACATAGTTTTACAAATCTTGTGTCATATCATAGTCAAGAAAATTTGCTTTATCCTCTTTCCCACTCCCCTATTTTTAACCCCAAAGCACACACACTCACCCCCACATGTGATTTATACTCTAGGAATGCCTCTCATTTCTCTCCTACCCCTTAGGATTCATTTTTGTTGTAATTTTGTTTTGATTTCTCCATGAATTGTTATATAAGTTCTTCTTTTCTTGTTTCCTTTATATTTTATATTGATTTCATCCTCTTCCATTTTTATGTAACATCTCCACTAGGATGGGTTTCCATTTTAGTGTTAGATAAAAAATTTCTGTGTTTAGACTCGATGATCAAATGGTCGATCTTGCCTCATTGGGGTGAAATTGAGGTGTGTTTGATGTTTTTCACTGGATTCCAAAAGTTTCTTCACTTGAGGTTGGAGGTTCCATTATTAATCATTGTATGATGAATATTTTGTGCTTAATTTAAAATTTCAATGTGTTATATGATTTATTTTAGTGGTGAGAAATATATTTTGAATAGTTTTGATGTGTGTATGGTTTGAAATTTATTTTTCTACTAGAAATTGGGTGTATTTATTATGTGATCCCCTATGGTGTACTATTAATATTCTTAATAAATTATGATACATGATTAATGATTTGTGAAAGTGGCATGGATCATGTTTTTGAAAGGTTTTGGTGTGCTTTAGGATTTATAAGTGGTTTAAATTGTCAATGTGGTGATTAACAAATCATTATTATATTGTTTGGAAAATGTGTATATGGATGTCTTCTTTTATGTGATACATTGAATGAAAATTGAGAGTGAAGGGAAACCTAGGTATCTAGGAGGGAAGACTATGATTGGTAATCTAGTTGATATGGAAGTGTCTTGGACCAATTTTTTCTAGCATGACTGATGAATAACACACTAACTAAAAATTGATGATGATTGGAGACCACTAGGCCTAGGGGGTGTCCTTTCCAAATGGATCGTGAAAATAACAATTTTATTTTTGGTTTCCATACCACATTTCACCAATATACTATATAGCTAGTTTCCTATTTCTAGTTAGTTCCGATAGGGGTTTTCCTCTCACAAAGTGATATTTTGTGATATTCCAATTATCGTCATCATACATTGAACGTGGTTGGTTATTATAAAATAAAAACATGGATTATTCTATTGATGTGTTTTCATTAAATTTTTTTGATCATTCCTTTCTTTAAAACTTTTATTTTATCTTCTCCATAAATTTTTATAGCATGGGATCTCTTATTGAGGGGCATCCTACTAGGATTATTCTGAGACCCTACTAACACCTTTGGGTGTAAGTTGACTTGGTTATGTTTTACATAGGAAAATTCAAGGTGTTTCAAGATTGTGATTCAATATTCTAGGGGTCTTACCCTCTTGGTGTTGTAGTGATTTCATGAGTATGATGTTTATCATGTTGTGTGGTGGTTTTTGGGAAAATTTAGTATCTCCCTTTTTTTGTATCCCATTTTAGTTTTTTTAAATAATGTAAATGGAGAATTTAAAAATGATTATGCCATATTTTTTTGTTTTATTTCAGTATATATTTTTTATTATTCTTGTTTTTTTATTATTATATAATCATGTGAAATCATTCCCATGTTTTATTGACGATACTCGGGAACTTTTTTCCATCCCATTAGGATTGTTAATGCCCCTCGGGCCACACCACATACTGAGTCGGGAAACAATTCAGATGATGACATAGCTTGGTTCATGAAAAAATGGTATTAGATAAGGTAACAATATATTGAGGGAAGTTATTTTACAGATGGATCTTTCTAGAGGGGATCTTGGATTTTGAAAGATTTATGTTCTGTTTGTGAGTAAGGTTCTTGGGAAACAACCCCCTGTGATAAATCTCAATTTCCCTGGGTTATTGGTATATTTTTTTTGACTTATAATCAAAATGAGACGTCCAAGATGTAGACTATACATTGAAATTCATTGGGTGTGGGTTATTTTTGTTTTCATGATGTTGAGATAAGTATTGATGTGTTCTTTTGTGATTATTGGTATAAGAAACAATGAATCACATCCCAAGGGACCAAACAGTTTAGTATTAATTTTAAAAAAGATACACATTTGAAATTCACATTAACATTTAAAACATAATATACACAAAGTATTTCATTGAGTATTCAATTATTCCTCCTTTTTGCGACCCTACATATCACTTAGAATATAATTCATGGAATCCTATGGAAAATGAAATATATGAAAAGGGTAAGATCAGATGTTCAGTATGGTTATACATACAATAGAATCTATCATAAAAGACCATAAACATTTATGGAATGAAAATTAATAGAAACACATTCCATTTAGTCAATAACCACAATATAAATATAGAAGGAATTGATGATAATCAATGAATTCTATAAAATAATCACATTAGAATGAAACATAAACATGGATATTATACTATTATAATGGTGAAAAGAAATATAAATTAATATTCTCATAATGAGAAAATTCATAATTCGGGACATCATAAACATACCATCACGACATTAGGTAAGACACAATGCATAATCGGGAAATAAATTACTCAAAACCCAATCATTTTTTTCTCATGAGACATACCCATGCATCGATGGGTAGAGTGAGCCCCACCCAACACATACTATTTCCAATGAATTCAACTTTTGAATGGGGTGAAACATAACCAACATAATCATTCTTATTATAAACTATCAAATAAAATTTGAATTCATTATCAATAAACCATGAGTGGCATCAAAATAGCACATCCATAGTCAAATAGAATTATAATACATTCATTAAAATATGGGAAATGATATCATAAGAGATAAACATCATTTAATCATAATATCCAAAAATTGTTGTTGACATATACGATAATACTCTAATAAAATAATTAAATATTTTGAGATATGGCACTTTTTAAATTTAACTCATTTAATTAAAAGGCTGTACAATTTTAAATGAAAAAAATTTCTTTCAAAAATTCCTGTAAACATAAATTCTAATAATAAATAAATTAATGTGTTGGGAAGACATAAAAATTTTCTCATTCCATATAATTTTAAAAATAACTTTACATATATTTTTTCCAAAAGGCCATATTGTAACTCATTTAGAAAAGGGAGAAATATTTTTTCATACCGTTTTATATGAATTATAGCATGGTTAAGAATATTTTAATCATTTTTATGATAATCGTAAAAAAAATATTTTTAGAAAAAATGTATATTGAAGAAAAATGTTCCCTAGTCGTGATATAATCATAAATAATCCATATTATTAATGAGATTGTGAAATAACCCTCAAAATATTATAATCAGTATAATCATATTCCACTTAAAAGAAAGAAATATATATGGATAAAAAATACCATTATCTTCCTAATATTACTAATAATAGGCATTCATTTTCGGTATATACACCACAAAAAATCAACTAGTGTAATAGTTTTGTGTCCTAGAGAAATAATAGTGAGACAAAATCATTCAAACAATGGTCTGATTTACACTATACATGTCAAAAAACATTTAAAATAGTTTAGACCATATTATTAACTTTTTCCAGAATCATAATAATATCTAAAATATCATATATTATTCCATTATTATATTTTACCCTCTTTTAATAAATAAATTTATTAATTTTACTATTTCATTTGATAATTGCCTTGTTTTATCATGTTTGTATTGTCTTAGAAGGCTTCATTTTCATCAATATGATATATATAAAACATCAAAATATTAATATTTATGTTATAAATATTACATTTAATCATTAAATACACTTTTTAATTATTCTTAAAGTGTTAACATGTAATATAATTAACATCACGTCATGTAGCCAGAAGGTCTTACTTACGTATGAGTGATGATATAATTCTACTAATAGTGAAAGAGTGAGGAAGTTGAGGGTATATTAATTTTTTCATAGTCAATATCATGTCATAATAATCATATATATACATTATTTCATTCATTCTTCCCATCTATGTAATGTGGTGATGAATGAAATATTACACCACAACATGTAGAAGGTAAGTCGTACGCACACACATATTGTATGTTCATTTTTCATAGGATGGATAAATCATTTGATATCATTTACCAATAATCATAATAACTTCCTAGAATATTAATAATTTTGTATTGGTTACTTTAGTATGGAAATTATTTTTTTAAGAAGTAGGAGAAGAAATAAACTTGAATAAATTGGTAAAACAATTTGCTATTCTTCGGTTTACATCCTTTAGATCACTTCTTAAGGGATCTAGAGTTTGTATATTTTGAATACCACTTCATAAAATACATTCATATTGGTGTTAGTATTATAAATGTGATGGTTTTTTTGAGATATTGGGCACAATATTTTGTCAGTAAGTGATGGAGGAGGTGACCTATTCTAATAGAGGTGATAAGAACTTTTGGAAATTCTAAAAATATTAAAATAATATAAATTTATTTTAATTTATAAATTTATAAAGAGTGATTTATTTAGAAGATAATATATTTATGGGTCGAAATTATATAAATAAATAATTATTAGACATGTTCTAGTATCATTCACACCATTATATTTTATCTTTACCCTTACATAAACCCTTTAACTCTTACCATGACAATAGTTTTATTTAGTCATTGAAGGTCGTTAAATTTATTATAAAATGAAAAAAGACAAATAAATGTGTATATTTTTACATTTTAAACATTATACCAATATTTTTTATGATTTTTATTTTTTTATGTGTTTAATATCAATAAATAAATGATTTTTTTTTAAAATATCAATATAGTCAATTTTGACAGTATTCATTAATTTACAACATAAAATTATCCTAAAAACATGATACCATAGAAAAATACATTAATAAACCCATAAGAAGTCTAGGTAATATATTTAAATATTCAATTACATTAATTATATAAAATTGTATTTATTTTAATATTTTTAATAACATTTTATTGATATGTCCACTAATTAATCAATTACTACACCATCATTTTGAAATCTTTTATAAAAAATATATCTTCTATAAAAATTAAGAAAAATATCATGATGAAGAAAATAATTTTTTCTTTCAAATTATTTTTTATTGTTGAATTTTTCATCAGAATAACTGTATATAAAAATGGAACTTTTACTAAAAACATGAGTACGATATATATGACTTTCCTTAGAATAAAATACTACAAAAGGCATATAGTAATCCAATTTGATAAAACTGTCCATAAAATTGTGCCAAGGAATATTATGATCTAAAATAACTTATAAAATAAAATTATGATATGTTTTAGAGTAATTTAATAATACGTTTAATATTATTATTTCCCTTAATAAACTGATTTACTCTTAATTGTGGTAATTAAATAAAATACTTGAGATTATATTCATATTTTTTCCTAAAATAAAAGAGACATAATAAATAAATTTATACCATATGATCCAAATATTGAATCCATTTTCTGAAAATTTAGAAAACATATATGGTTATAATTATTTGGAAATTTATTCAATTGATGGAATGCGAAAATGGGTATTTAAAGTGAAAATGTTAAAATGATTGAAATGTTTTTATATCCAAATTCATCATATAATTGATTCCAATGACATAATATCGATTAAAATATTGAAAAATATAATAATTATACCTTAAAAAATATATAATACAATTTTACACTATAAATTATTTAGATGAAAACACTATTTTGAACTAAAATTCAGTAATTTTTAACTATTCATCAAAACATGAAACAAAATCAGAAAAATCAAAAATATTTGTAATTTTTTTTCAAAAAACAATATATAAAAATGTGAATATTTTAATTTAAAACAATTTCTCCATTAAAAGGATGGAAAATTACATTTATAAAAAAATAAATATTTTAAAAATAAAATTAATTTTTTTCTTATGTCAGGTATATGACAGACACAAGTTGATTTATAAACATGGGATTTAATATTATATATATATATATATAACATATTTCAACAATATGAAACTTTTTAATTTATTTTAATAAACATAATTCTTCATATTTAAATATTTTTTTAGTAAATAATTTAACTTTTCTAAAGGATTTTACAATCATTTATAATTAAATGGAAAAATAATTATATATACATGTATAAAATATATTTTCATAGTTTATTTATTCCAATTAAAAACCTAAAACATAATATATATTTTTAAAATAACAATCATATATTGTGGTTTGTTTAAACTCGTTGTTGAATGAAAAGTAAGATATAAAATAAATTAAATTTAAAAAACATATACTATATAATATTAAGTTGTTAAATTATTATATCATTCATTAAATTATTTCCTTGTAATTTCAAATTACTCATAAAAAATAATAGGCTGGAACTTGAATATTCTTTTATGAAATACCCAAATCAAAAATAGGGTTAGAACAATTAAATCTTATTAAGAGGGAATATAAATAAAAGCACACATCAAGAATAGGGTTTTGAATAAGAAATAATTAGTGTGAAGTGAAAACTCGAACATGGAAGGGAAATCTAACCATTATTTTCAGATGGACAGTGTTATATAATGGGATCATTATAAAATCAACCATCATAGAAACATAAAATATTTGATAGGTTAAAGTGACCATTCATTTTCTGGAATGAAAAAATAATGAATTACAATTTCATTCCACATTCCTTTACTATGGTTTTGGGATTATTTTTCTATCTTGATAGGTACTTGATAGTATAATATTACTCTATTTCATTCCAACATATAATAATTAACTTCTCGTTTTCTTGTTCTTCAATCTATTTTAACTTCATCTCATTTGCCTTTAAATTGATATGTAAATATAATTTTTTTATGAAAAGAACTGTAATCAATCCTAATAACTACAAATCATTACATTTAAAATTAATTATTTAGTAAAACCCAAAGAAAATCAATATGTTTTCAATAATTAGGTATTTAACTTGAAACAATAATATCCAATGTTAAATATAATCCATTACAACCTCAACACATATCAAAATATATCTTTCCAAATTCACAGTCCAAAAATGTCGTTAAAATTCAAAAATCATTCTTAAAATCAAATTTAAAAAATGAATAAAACATTATATTATGAAAAAAACATTAATAATGAAAATTAAAAGGTTTACTCTTTGTTCAACATAGATTATTTAGAAAACAATTATCCTTCTATAAAAATATTGCAGAAAACTATTAAGACCCAAAAATCAGAAGGATTTGATCATATAGTCTTCCAGATAACATCAATCACTCCTAATAGGTTATTCCAAAAATTTAATTTCATAAATCATATAACCTCGATTATATTTCTATAAATTACTCAAAAGACCATAGTTCCAAAGTAAAATCATATTTTAGTCTATAATAAAATTCAACTTTTATTATTCACAATATTAAGTTTAACTTAATCATTTAGGATTCCCAAAATAGCTAACATCTTCCTAACCCACTTAATCACAAAATCATTTTCCAATCCCTATATATGTTTTTTGATTTAAAAAATGTCTCTAAAATATAAATAAACATTATACATAAGATATTTTAACTTAAAAAAGACACTCCAACTAATACATCATATAGACTTGTTCTCGGTGTTTCACACTTGAATCCCTTCTATTGTGGGTTCAAACACTATGGCCTTGCTGGACGTGATGAGTTGTCACCTGATTTTGGGATATTTATTTTTATAAAACATCTAAAATAAAGAGGATCGATATATATTAACTAATTTAAATCACAAAATATAAATTTACCTATGGTTTTCAAAACAACCCATATAAATTAAATCTTTATCCATTTAGTTCCACATAGGTCTTTCTTTATTAATGAATTTATCTTGGGTCATTCATTATCATTTTATATTAAAATTATTCTTATGTATTTGTAATGAAAATTTTATTTATCCTAAAAATATACCTCCGAAGTTTAATACTTGGTGAATAGTAAATCCTATTGTCGTGTACCAGGTTATGTTGGAGTCTGGTATGAGACACCTCTTCGATGTTTTTATGCCTAGTTACATATGATTCAAATAAATGTCAACTTTTAGTATCCATGAATGAACGTATTTCTAGGATTACCAGATAATCACTATCTAAATTTAAACAGTAATATGTTCATCTATAATTATCCTCAAATTATTCCTCATAGACATGTTCCCTAATATATTTGTTCTAAATCTACATTCCAAGGATTCTACTAAACATTCTATGATACCAAATATAATGACTCTAATCCCAGTAGTTCAAGTATGGTTCCTTAATATATTATGTTGGAATATTTTATAAGGAATCAGATCCCCATGGAATATATTGTTTACAAGTCTTGGTAAACTAGATATAAATTTTAAAGTTACATTACATTTTAAAACATAAAATACACAATAAAATTTATCGAGTCTGCCATTATTCCCCCTTTGTGTAACACTACATATCATTCATAATATACTTAATGGAATCATATTGAAAAATTAAATATAGGAAATGGGTGATCTCAGAATATCAGTATGTGTATACATACAACAGAAGCTATTATAAACAAAGATAAATGATTATGGAAATTTTATTAACTAAAACATAAGCCATTTAATCAATAACATGAGCATAAAAATGGAAGGAATGGAAGATGATCAAATAATTTCAAAAAATAATCACATGATAATAAAACATAACAATGAATATTATACTATTCATTTAATCACATGGAATATCAATTACTGATCTCATAATTTAAGAATGCATAATGTTGGACATCATAAACATAATGTTACGGCTTTACCCATGACACTATATAAATAATTAGGTATGAAATTAGCTGAAACCCAAACTAGTTTTTCCCAAGAGACCTACTGATGCATCGAGGGCATATAGTACTCCCCTACTAACACTTATAATTTCCAATAGATTCCTCTTATGAAAGCGGTGAAACATAATCAACATAAACATTTGTATTAAAAACAATCATATGAAATGTGAACTCCTTAACCATAAAAAATTAATTTTTTCATAATATAACATACAACATAAATCTAAATCATAAACCATAACACGAAACATGGTAAATTATTTCATAATGGATAAACCCCAATAGTCAATAATATACAATAAAGGATATCAAAAAAATTGAAGATACTCTAATTAAATCATTTAAAATTTCTTGAGAGAAATATAATTCTTTACATTAAAATAATTTATTTCAATGGATGCATTTTTTTGAAATATATCATTTTAATTGAAAATAATATCATATACTTGTAAACTAAACATCAACAGATCATGGTTTCATGATGGCTGAAAAATCCTCTCATGTCGTATAATTTAAGAAACATTATTTCCTAATGTTTGTGGAAATTGACAAAAAGATCCTTGTTTAGAATATGAAAAAAATATTCTTTTCAATAAATTTATAAAAATTTGAACATGGGTAAAAAAGTTTTAATATATTTTTTTATAATACTAAAATATATTTGGAAAACCTTTTTAGAAAATATGGATATGGAAGAAAATTTATTCACAATGGAGACATAAACTTAAAAAGGCTCGAATAATAATGTTATTATTAAATAACCCTTACCACTTTATAATAAGTAGAATCATATTACCCATGAAATAAAAGAAATATATGGATATAAAAATACCATAATCAATATAATAATAATCATAAATGATATTCAAGGCTAGTATCTACACCACTCTAAAGTGATAATTATTGTATAAGGTATGTTTTCCATCTAAATAAAAATGAGAATTTTTTTACCATTTGTATGATTTCCTGATTATTTTATAATAAAACATATGATTACCTTATAATTTTTTACCAATCATTTAGTACTAATTTTTTATTCATTTTACTGTTATGAGTTTTTATTACCATGTTTCCTCATTCTTGTTTAATATTGAAAGTTGTACATATCTTGACTATGATATATATAAAATATCTCCAAAATAATGTAAATTTCATAAAAAATCTTATTTAATCATTTAATAAAATTTTATAATCATTATGTAATTGTTAGAAGGGAAAATCAATTACAACATGTTTGGAGTTGATAGGTCATACGTACGTACGAGTGATGATATCATTCCATTAATGTTGGAAGAAAAAGAAGTTAATGGTGTATAAATTTTTTGGGAATAAATATAATTTCATAATTATCTTATATATTTACTATTTCCATCATTATACACATCCCAGTAAAGTGGTGAAAAAAAATAGATTACGCCATGGTGTGGAGACGGTTAGTTGTGCGTACACACGCACAATGTTTTCAATTCTCATAGAATGGATAAATGGTCGAATATGGTTTTCACACAATCAAAATAACATATAATGATATATATTATACAAAATTTATTACATATTATGAAAAAAATAAGAATAGTAAGCAAGAGAAGAAATGAACTTTAGTGAGTTGGTAAAACAATTACATCTTCTTCGGTGGAATTCTTTTAGATAACTTCTTAAGGATTTATAGCTTGACTTTTTTTTGGAATAACAAAGCCTCTATGACATGGATATCTACTGTAGGAGAAGGAATGAGATGGTTTTGGTTGAGATATAAGGCACATTATATTGTGAATAAGTGAGAGAGGATGAGGGATTTTATAATTTAGGTGATGGGAGCTTTTTGAAACTCTCGAAAAGTTAAATTTATATAAATTAACATTCACAAAAATTGGATCCAAAGGGTGTTATAACAAATATAAGATGGATATGGTTTGATAAAATCTCAACCAATATTTATTAGACATGTTATTTCTCTTTCATACACTTATCTTTTGGTTTTAACTCATTTTTAAACCCTTTAACTCTTACCGTGACAACATGTGGTTGTTCTTTTATAAAGTTAATATTGTCATAATAAATTACAGAGAACCTTAAATGAGTTATAGATTAAATATATATCATTATCCCTATCATTGGTTGAAATTTTATATTTTTTTATTTTTAACACAATATAGGATGTTAATTATTGTAAAATATCGTTATTGTCAATTTTAACATTATTCATTACATAAATTTATAAAAATATAATAAACACTTGATCACTTTCAACCAAAACCTTTAATAAATCCATAATATTTATATATCATATATTAAATTATTGGATGACATTAATTATATCAATGTAAATATTTTTATTATTATTAAATGAATTTATTTTATATGTACATTAATTAATAAAAAATTGCATCATCATTGTGAAAGACATTAATGAATTTATTTATTCCCAAAAAAATTGAAAAATTAATGTCATGATGAATATAAACATTTTATATATCAAATTAATATTTATTTTTAATTTTATCTTCTGAATAACCATTTATAAAAAATATAACACATTTCAAAAACATTAGTCTGACATATTTGACATTCCATCGAATAAAATACCAAAAAAAATAGAGTCATCCAAATCGCTCTTAGAGGCCATAAAATAGAACCAAGGATTATTTTATTTGACCATAAATCATGGAAATAAATTATGAAACGTGTTTGGATAATTATATAGTACTTATAATGTTATTTTTGACATTAATTAACTAATTTAATCTTAATCATGGTAAATAAAAAAATAAAGTAGTTACTATTCGTATTTTTTTCCAAAAAATAAAAAGAGATATACAAAATCAATTTTGATATCTAGATTCCAAAAATGGAATCCATTTTTAAAAATTCAAAACATAGAAGTGTGTAAAATTAATTTAAGATAAATCCAATTGATGAAATGAGAAAATTGGGGTTTAAAGTGAAAATGTTCAAAATATTGAAATTTTTATATCGAAATTTTATGTGAAATTGATTCTAATGACATAAATTTTATTAATTGAAAGAGAAATGATCTAATTATAGTTTAATATAAATTTAAAATATAATTTATCTCTATAAATTATTTAAATGAAAATGTCATTTTAAATTAAAATACAGTATTTTTCACAATTCATCCATACATGAAACTAATTAGAAAAATAAAAAATATTCAACTATAGTAAATAATTATAATCTGAATTAAAATAAAAAGTTTATTTTTTAAAATAAAATATATAAAATTGTGAAAAATTAGATTTCAAATAGATTCTCTATCAAAAGGGTAAAAGTGATTTATTAGAAAAAAATCTTTTTACGTAAAAAAAGATTTGTTCTCATATCATGTTTATAAAACAAATAAAATAAATTTTAAACAGTATATTGAATATATATTTATATATATATTATCATAGTTTAAAAATACTGATTTTATTATTTATTGTTATAAATCAACAAAGTTCACACTTAAATCAGTTTTTTAGAAAAATATTTATTTTATTTTAAAAAGGAGATTATATTCATTCATAATTAATTGGTTAAAGAATTATATATACATGTGTAAACAATGTTTTCAATATTAATTTAATCCTACTAATGATATCCAAATTATTAGCTACTATTAAAATAATAATATTTGATAGTATATCATGGTTTTTTAAGCTTATTGTTGTAGGAACCATAATCTATCAAATAGATTAAATTTAAAACGATCCATAACATAAAATCATTAGGGGTTACATTCTTCTATCCTCTAATAAATTATTTCCTCTCTATTTAAAATTTCAATTAAAAAATTAACGGTTGATACTTGAATATATCATTATGGGAAATCCACATTGGGAATAGGGTTAACAAAACAACCTACTTATAATAGGGAAAGGGAAGTTGAAGGTATCCAAAAAAAAATTAGGCTTTTTAATAGGAAATCATTAGCGCAAATTAAAAATTTGAAAATGAAAGATAAATATAACCATCAGGTTCTAATGAAGAGTTTCAGAGAACATGGTCTTCGTAAATTGAACCATCAGAAAACCATAAATTCATGATGGTTTAATATGGCCATAGATTTCACAGTTTGGAAATTAGAAAACTAAAATTTTCATTCCTATAGTTTTGGATATATATATATTTATATGAAATATAGAATATGATCATACTTTATTTCATTCCATGTTATGAAAAATATTTTTTCTTCTGGTTGTGTTTTAATTTATTTTCACTTTATGTATTATGCTACGAAATGGATATTCTAGTGGAAATTTTCATATATGAAGTTCATAATGAATCGTAAGGTCCAAAAGTCATTCCATTATCCTTCTAATATTTATTATAACTATAGTTGTTAGAAAAAAGTATAAAATAAATTACAAATTAACATCAAACAATAATATCAAATTTTCAAATTAAATTATTCCAACCATAAGTCATATCAAATATATATCTATCAAAATTCACAAACCAAAAAGGTCTCTAAATTTCCGGAAAACAATTTTATCATAAAATTTCTTAAATAAAATAAATATTAATATGGTAAAAAATAACATCAATATCCAAAATTAAAATTATTACTAAAATTTCAACATTGATTATTTTAAAAATAAATATCCTTCCTCAAAAATATTCTATACTAATATTAGGACCTATAAATAAAAAAGATTTTATGATATAATCTTACAAATTACATAAATAATTCAAAATGAATTATAACAAAATTTGAATTTCTTAAATCACATAATCTAGAATATATTTATATAAATGATTTGAATAACCATTATTCCAAAATAAAATAATATTTCAGTCCATAATACTATTTAAATTTTATTCTTCCAAATATTATGTATACCTAAATCATATTGCACTCCCAAATTAGTGAACAACATCTAAAATCACATAATAACCAAATAATTTTCAAATCCCATGTTTATATATTTGAAAATAAATTGATCCTAAAATCAAAAAACAATTATATATAATATATATCAACAAAAAAATCATTATTACCATGACTTAATATAGGTTATTGGTGGACGTTTCACCCTTGTCATCCATTGGTTCTGGACTCAAACCCCCAAATCCTTTCCTAAGACAACAAGTATTCACAAAGAATATAGATTTTTATTTTTATAAAACATCTCCAATAATTATATTGACTTAATCGAAATAAGTTTAATGACTATAGATCATTTTAAATATTGTTTTCAACAAAAACCTAAAATAGAAATACATCAATAATTTATTTCAACATATGTCCTTCCATGGACTATACGTTATTCTAGACCATTAATTATGATTATTTATTCCAATACACCTTATAGGGTTGTATGGAAGAAGTGAATTATATATATCTTATCCCACAGAGTTTCCAACCAAGCACTATATAAGTCTGACCGTCAGGTACCGAGTTTTTCTAAAGTTATGCCTAATGCACCTTTTCAGATTTATTACGTCTAGTTACATATGTTCCCAACCCAAGTAAACTTGTAGTATCTAGATTGGGATTTATTGATTAGAAAACCATAGAATCACTATATAACATGAAACTTTTTTATGTTTTTTGATACTTATCCTAGAATTACACCTTAGGTGTATGTTCTGTAATCTATGATTTCTACACCTAATTTCCAAGGTTGATACTAAATATAATCTAATACCTACTATATAGACCTTGACCCCAATAGCACAAATTTGATGACATGAATTATTATATAAGAATAAGATATAAGAAATCACATCCCAAAAGACCAAATTGTTCATTTTTATTGGTAAACTAAATACATATTTTAAATTCACATTACCTTTTAAAAGATAAAATACATAAAGATTTTCATTGAGTCAACCATTATTCCCCCTATATGTAACCCTACATCTGAGTTATAGAATACTTCTTATAATCCTAGTGAAAATTTAAAAATACTAAAGGGGTTTGATTAGATACTCAGTAAGTGTTTAAAAGAAATAAGAGATATTATAAAAATCATAAATGATTATGGAAAGGTAATTAATTGAAACACAATCCATTTAATCAATAACTAAAGCATCAATATGGTAGGAATTGAAAATAATAAAATAATGCCACAAAATTTTCATTATAAATAAACATAACCATAGATATTCTACTAGTAGTGTAATCACATGGAATAGTAATAGGTAATCTCATTATGATAGAATTTGCATCAATGCTTCAGCAAAGACACCATACATAATAAGGTATACTATTTGTCCAAACCCAATGTAGATTGTCTCATGAGATCAACTGATGCATTGAGGGGCTATAGGTGGACCTTACAAGAACATACTATGTCCAATTTATTTCTATTGTAAAAACGGTGCAACATAATCCATATAAACATTCATATTAATAATTTGCATACAAAATGTGAATACATTAACCATAAACTATTAATGGTATAAAAATAGAACATCCACAATCAAACTGAATCATAAACCATTAAATTAAATATATTAAATGATATCACTATATTTGAACATCAATAATGTATATAATAAAATAACATATGTTTACATTTATTAATATACTCTAAAAAATCAATAGAAATTTCTTCAGATAAATAAGCCTTCTTACATTGAAATAATTTATTTAAAATGCTTACAAATTTTAAAAGGAAACATTTTAATTTAATAGATTATTATAAACATGTAAAATATTTTTTATGACATTAAGGATTCATGATGGTGAAAAAACTTCGGTCAGTCCATATATGTTAAAACACATTCCTTCCATATTTTTGTTAAATATTTGATAGAGTACCTCATTTAGAAGAAGAGAAAAAGATTTTTCTCAAATGATTTCAAAATAATTAAAACATGGTTATAAAGGTTCAATATTTTTTTAAGATAACAGTACAAGAACATTTTTTTTGAAAAGATGGACATGGATGAAAAATGATCCCCATTACAGACTTAAACATAAACAATATTTAAAAATAATAAGATTGTGAAATTACCCTTAACACTTTTTATTTTTTAGAATCATATTCTACAAATATAAAAAGAAAAATATATGTATATGAAAATATCATAATATTCATAATAATACTCATAAATTAAATTCATGGTTTTTATACACCACACAAAAGAAACCATTAGTTTATAAGGTAGTTGTCTTACATAAATAAAAGTGAGACAAAAATTCCTTACCTTAGGTCTGATTTCGTCCATAGGTGTCCTAAACTAATTTATAGTAGTTTGAAACATATCGAAAACTTATACCATAATGATATATATATATATAATATTATATATTATTCTATTATTATATTCTTTCCCACATATATTTAAAATGGTTTAATCATTTTGGTGTTTTGAGTGTTAATTTATATGTTATATTATCCTTGGATTGTCTTCAAAGTCTAGGTTCTATAGAATAGGATATATATATAACATATCAAGAATTATAATAATATCATAAATATCATATTTAATCATTTGATAAATTTTTATAATCTTTCTTTAATTGTTACCATGGAAAATTAATCACATTGCGTCATTGAGATAGTTGTTCATACGTACGCATGAGCGATAATACCATTCCCTTAATGGTGAAAGATTAAGTAAGTTGAATATATATTAATTTTTACAAAATTAGTAAAATATAATTATAATCACATATATTAATTCATTTCATCATTATACACATCCACATAATATGGTAATGAAAAACAGATTACACCACAATGCGGAGACATTAAGTCGTACGTACTCACATGATTTTTTTATTTTTTATATGATTAATAAATCATGGAATATGGTTTTTTGTAATAAAAATAAAATCTCATAATATATTTTATAGTTTATTTATAATATTTAATTGATAATAAATATTAATATGATGTATAATAATAAATGAACTTTAATGATTCGGTTAAAAATTTACCTATTCTTTAGTGGAATTTCATTAAAACACTTCTTAAGGTATCTAGAGTTGGTATTATGGGAAGACTAGAACTCAAAAAACTTTGATGATAATGTTATGAAGAGATATATTTATGGTTTGGTCGATATTGAAGGCTCTATGTGGTGTGAATAAGTTAGGCAAAAGGTGAACCTTTATAATTGAGGTGAGGGAACCATTGGAAACTCCAAAAATATTAAATATATTTTAAATTTAAAATGGCTACATAGTGATTTATAGAGAATATAATATCATGATGGGTTGAAATCCTTTAAACTAATAATTTTTGTACTTGTTTACATCTCATCCTTTCACATATCTTCTTGTTTTAACTTATATTAAAACCCTTTACCTCTTACAATGACAACAAATGTTTTACTATTTAAACGTTGTTAGATTTTATTAAAATGAAAAAAACATTATATGAGTCATTAATGAAATTTTAAACTTTACCCAAATAAATATTCTTAATTTTAAAATTTAATGAATTTTATATCATTTAATAAATTATTTTTTAATTTAAAAGATCATTTTTGTAAATTGTTACACTATTCATTACATGAATTTTTAAAAATATGATAAGGACAAGATAACAATAAAATATCATTAATTTAACCATAATAGGTATAGTTAATCTATAAAAATTATTTATGAAATTAATTTTATAATATTATATTAATTTTAATATTTTTAATAACATTTATTTGATATGTCCATTAGTTAAAAAATTACTACATATTCATTATGTATGCCATTAATTTAATTATTTCAGCCCTGAAAAAATTATGATGGTGGGGAAAATAATTTTATCTTTAAAATTAGTATTTATATATGAATGTATATTCATAATGACAATATATAATAAATTTAACACTTATTAAATACATTAGTAAGAATTGTTCCACTTCCCTAATATCAAAACAATGTAAAAGGAATAAATTCTTATAAGAGGCTCAAAGAGTCAATGCAATCGTCCTGAGGATCGTTTGGTTGGAAATAACTAATCCTATAAAATAGTAAAATTATTATGGTAACTATATAATAATTATAATATTAATTTTACCCTTCATTTCCTGATTTACTCTTAAGCATGATAATTAAAATAAATTATGGTGTTGAAATTTATATTTTTACAAAAATAAAAAGGACATATTTACTAAATTAGGACCTTAATATTAAAAATATGGAATCCATTTTTAAAAATTCAAAAAAAGGGAAAAATTAATTTAAAATTAATCTCGTTGAGGAACGAGAAAATGCATTTTTAATGTGAAGGCATTCAAAATATTGATATATTTTTACATCAAAATTCAACATAATGTGGATTCCATTGAGAAAAATTATATCAAATGATAATAAATTTATATAATTATATTTTATAAACAATTTGAAATATAATTTGACTATATAAATTATTTTGATGAAAAATCTACATTCAATTAAAATTCATTTTTTTACTATTATTCAAAACCAAAAACATATTATAAAAATTCCATATATTCAATGAAAGTAAATTTTTATTCTCTGATTTAAAATAATTAGTCAATTTTTTCAAATATAATATATAAAAGTGTACACAATTATATTTAAAATAGGTTCATAATTAAAATTTGACAAAAAATTCATTCTAGAAAACAGTTTCTTTTATGAATAAAATTGGATTTATTTTTATATCACACATATAAAACGCATAAGATGAATTTCATATATTAGATTAAATATATATATATATATATATATATTATTAACATATTCCAACAAGAGTGCTTTTTTATTAGCATAAAAAAAATTATTCATATTTATTTTTTTGAGAATTTTTTTTTATTTCAAATAGTGGTTTTCATTCATTTATACATAATTTTTCAAAATTATATATATATATATATATTTATTTATTTAAAACTATAATTTCATAATTTAGTTTATCCAATTCATGGCTGCCAGCATACCATCATGTGTTAAAATAATAATAATTGATAGTGTTTCTTGGTTAATTTAAGCTAATTATTTCATGCATCATATGATATCCAAGAGATTAAATTAAATATGATACATATCATAAAATATTGTGGTGTTACATTATATTCATTGAAATTGAAATTTTCTAAAAAATAATTTTTTTTAAAAAAATTTAATAAAATATATTTTTTAATGGTTTATAAAATGGATTTTATAAAATAAAAATCACTTTTCAAATCATAATATCAAAATTTTGATAGGGAAAATTATTAAAAATCGACTAGAAATATTATATTTTGATTAATAGTGAAAATTACTGAATATTAATTGAAATTTATTTTTTCATTATTTAAAAAGATATTAATATTTCGATATTAGTTTTATGTAAAACTATTTCAGTTATGTATATAAAAAAATTAATATAATTTGAGTCATTTTAATATTGAATATTGATAAAAAAATAAATATAAAATTTTGAACATTATCTTTGAAAAAAAAAATTTATCGTCATGTGTACGGTATTGATTTTACAAAAAAAAATCCACTTCTATGAATTAAATATTTAAAAACGTTTTTCATATTTTTCATTAGATTAATTTAAATTATATAATAATTTCTAATTAATTTTAGAACAAAATAAAAAGTGAAAAAAAAATAATTAATGTAGTAAAGATTAAATTTTTTTTTTGAGGGTTTAAGCTAAGAATTTAAGAATTAAAATGACTATTACACCTTTAAAATTATTATTTTATTGTCATACATAAATCATATCCTTACAATGTTTGATTATAATGTCATTTGGAAACATTTTTCTTTGGTATGACGTTTTTCTGTATGATTCTTTTGGAAAAATTCTATATAGTTTCCATGTTTGTTCCTCCCCCCCTGCCCTAATATAGTTGGCCACCACCACCCTAAACCTATTCACACCTACAAAGACATATAGTTTCACCAGACGATACAAAAATACATTATCTTCATCTTAATTCATGTTCTTGAGATAACAGTTGTAAAGACCCATAAATTTCAAGGAAATTTTTTTTCATAATTTTCTTTGAAATTTTACAAGAACGCAGTTTTTGACGGCGCCTGATTCCGAGGCCCGGTGTGCCCGGAATTAATTTCCGAAGATTAGATCGTGTACGTTCAGTGAACGAATGAGCGGGAATTTCTAACTTTTGAATCGGTGCTCGAAATCGAATTCCGAGGGCACCGATGAATCCGTAGCGCCGGTAATTTCTTAGAAACACATGTTCCGCAGTTGCGTTTTATCGAGTTCGGAAGTTAGTTTTCAGGGGTTTTTAGTTAAATTGAATAAAAATATGTGTTTGCCATATTTTTATTTGAAGTGGTAGTCAGAACCTCCAAGGGAAGGTTAGTGGAGGGGCCCACCCGCATATAACCTCCCTTGGGTGGATGTTATAAGGTGGGGCCCACATGAGTATCAAACCCCCTTAACCCCCTTTAACTCTTGAACTCTCCATTTATGTGGATGAAACTCTCTCTCATTAAATGAGTCTCTTCACCTCCCTCTCATTAAATTTGACAACTTGAGATATTTAATTATGTGAGATAATTTAATTTCAAACTCTTGAATTTCAATGGTTTGTGGTGTTAATAAATTAAGTGAGGCTTAATTTGTTTTTGGGTTAGTTTCTTAGTTTCTTGAGAGCCTTTAGAGAAGAAAAGATAAGGAAAGCTAGAGTTCTTCATCCTCTTTGACGAAAAACATGAGGAACGCGAAGAACGCATCGAACTCCGTCAAAGAACGCTGAGTCCTCGAAGACCGACTCCAGGACACCGATCCACGACGCGACGTCTCTTTCTGCAATGGTTCTTCCGCAACGTCTCTCTTTTTCCGCGACGGTTATACCGCGACGTTTTCTCTTCGACGAACCTCCGAACAAGATCCGCTCTTGAATCCAAGGTAGGGTTTTTAAATTTTATTTATTTATTTTGTTCGTAAATACCAACTTGACGATCTTCGTGGTTTAAAACCAATAGTTATCGAATAACGTGAGGGGCCGGACCGCACAAACACGGCCGACCCTCATCCTTTTTTTCATGTTTGTTCCTTTGTTGTTTGGTACGAGAAGGCGTGGTGCCATCGCACCACGCGGAGTCATGCGACATGGAAATTCGCGGCGCCATCGCACCGCGTCGTGAAAAGAAGAACAAGGACGCGACGCAGTCGCGCCGCGTCGGAGAAACCCGAAGACATCCGCGGACGGAGTCGGGCCACGACGAAGGGGCGTGGCGTCAACGCGCCACGCAGGAGAGCCACGAAGACGGCGCGTTTGGTTAATTGACGTGTGGATTGACGGGCGATGAAAAAACGGGGCCGCAATGTATTTTTGAAGCTTGCGCAGTAAAGTACGAGACCCGAGATGAACACCGGCTCAGACAGTTTTGAAAATGGACCACCGGAGCAATTCCGATGGCCCGCCGAAAGGCCCGGAAGCACGGGTCGCCGGTGCGGCGCCGCCGGCGACCAGAGACGGCGGCCGGAGCCATCCGCCCGCCAGGCGGCGGCGGCGCCCGAGCGTGCCGCCGGAAGAATTGGCGGCGTCGCTTGCGCCGCCGCCCTCAATTAACGGCGAGGGGCGGGCCGCGCGCACCCCCCCCCCCCCCCCCCCCGCTCCCCGACTTCGGCTCGACCACGCCGAGCCGCGGCAGGCCGGTCGGGCTGGACCGCGCCGGCCGGGCCGGGCCGGGTCCAGTCGGGTCGGACCCGGTTCGGGCCGACCCAGGGGGGTCGGGCCGGGTCGGTCCGGGCCCAGACCCCCCTTTTTCGGACCACTTCGGTCAAAAGCCCATATCATGGGCTATGGACCTCCGATCGACGCACCGTCAGTTGCATAGCGATCCTTGGAAAGAGACGGTTGTTTCGGTATATTATATTCAAGGTTTTCCAAGAACTTTGGGTTCGGCCGGGTTGGTTCGGACACGAAACCAACCGGGCCCTCGGAGCGGAAACGCTTATATCATTAGCACCGGACGTCCGATTGACGTGCCGTTGACTTTGATGGATTTCTCTAAGTGAGAAATATCTTTTGGCTTACTCCGCTCAAGGTTTGGATGCCATCGGAGTGCGGTCGGGTTGGTTCACTCACGAAACGAACCGGGCCCCTAGAACGAAAAAGCCAATAACTCACAGACCGGGCGTCCGATTGATGCGCTGTCTGTTTCGTTGAATTTCTCTTGATGAGACGGAACTTTTGGCATACATCGCTCGAGATTTAGATACAGTTGGATAGTGGCTGCGTTGGATTGCACCCGAAATCCAACCGAGCCCCTGGAACGGAAAAGCTGATATCTTTCAGAGAGGACGTTCGTTTGACGAACCGTCAGCGGCGTTGATGATCTCATTGAGAAACGGTCCCTATGATAGTTCGGGGAACAGTTGAGATATGGCCATAATTGGTTCTCTCACGAAACAAATTGGGCCCTTGGGATTAAAAGGCTAGTAACTCACAGACCGGGCGTCCGATTGACGCGCCGTCTATTGTGTTGAGACCCCTATAATGAGGCGGTCCTTTGAGATACTTCTTAGTGGGACATTGAGATACTTGGAGTATCGACCAGTAGCTCATGGAGCAGACCCTCCCAGAGACGAGCGTACGGAGTACGGAGACCGTGTAGCTGGCTGGGACCTGAAGATTGCTTGTCCGATTCGAGTCGGAGAGACTTGTATAGCCCAGTGGGGAGCACTACTGTGTTTTGGAGGCAGACCCACAGCGGGGAGCACTACTGTGTTTGGGTGGTAGACCTGCGGTACTCGATAGGAGGAGTACCTCTGTTGGCTATGAGGGGGGATCACTATTGTGTTTGGGTGGCAGACCCCGGCGGGAAGCACTACTATGTGAGGTGGCAGGCCCGCGGTACTCGACAGGAGGAGTACCTCAACATTCTTAGGTTAGTGAGCATTAGCTCAGAGTCGTGACAGGACTACTGTACACTCCAGAGATGGAGCTCTTCAGCAGTAACTGTTTCGATAATGAAAATCCTGGTTTGAGCTGAGTCTATGACCTTTGTGTTTCCTCATGATTGAGATGGGTTACTTGATAACTTAGGTATATGTATGGGCATATACCTGGGTAGTGGTTATCCATTGATTTCACAATCCTTGTGTTTCCTCATGATTGAGATGGGTTAATTGATAACTTAGGTATATGTATGGGCATATACAGAAGTAGAGGTTATCTATTGAGATCTTCTTTGTGGTTATCCTTGTTGGTTTTAGTGAGACCATGAGGGTCTCGGGGTCCCTACTGAGTATTGTTATACTCACCCCTGCACGGGCTATGCCCAAACCTCGTTGTGTTAGTTGCAGACGACGGCAGTGCTGACGAAGGCCGAGTGTTTGAGGACTGGACGGTACCCAGAGGTGGACTACACGACGAGTCAGTACCCGGAGGTGGACTTCACGGTGAGACGACACTCTGAGGAGGTTGATGGGCGAGAGAGTTGTGGAAGCTATCGGTACCTACCCTTCAGGAAGGATCCGTGGTGGATGATCCAGAAGCTGCGCCATCTGTACCTACCCTTCAGGTGGGATCCGAGGAGGACAACCCAGGAGATGCTTCCTTTCTTCCAGCTATTTTTCTTTTTCTGTTGTACTTTTGTTCAGTTGTAGCTGTACTTTCAGTTGGGTTGTATTCTGGCCCATTTACTTTTCAACACTTTATTTTGTACTTAATGTTTTACCTCTGGTTGTACTCTGTGGTATTTTTTTTACTTTTATAAAGTCAATTCCTTTCTAGTTATCAGGATTTACGCCTTTGGTGCTAGTCGCCAGCCCCTGGACTATGGAAGGTGGGTTTGGGGTAGTCACAACACGGGCCCCGAGGACAGGTCGTGAAAAATTGGTATCAGAGGAACCGGTTCTACCGCAGAACTGATAACTATGATATTCTGTTTCTGTGAAGTGATAGTGTTAAGAATACCGAGTGTGGTTTTTAGTTCAGGGAGTCCAGTGTTGGTGCGGGCGGCCGACGTATCCATACACCAGGACCCTGACAACTGATTTCCGACTTTTTGCACTAAAACACTGATTGTGTATGTGTTTACAGAAGTTTTATTTAAATTTCAGCTCAAACTAGGTCATCTCACCAGGTATAAATCGTTTGACCATGTCACGTTTCTCCTTTCAGGATGCCTCCCCGTGGACGACCAGCTAGAGCCCCGAGAGTGGTACGTACTGACAGCCCACTGAGCAACGTGGCCTCAGTACAGGGCCCTATCACAGTTGAGGCACCAGCGGAGGCACCAGCAGTACTACTACCCGTTGGGCCACCGATGCCACTAGCCCCAGCAGCAGAGGGTGAACGTCGCTTGAGTGCACTGCACGAGTTCCAGTGCCAGAGACCACCCAGGTTCCAGGTAGGGACGGACCCGTAGGCGGCTAAGGATTGGCTGGAGGCTGTGGTGAGAGTTTTCAGGCTAGTGGGGATGCCAGTAGATTTCATGGTAATCCTTTCCGCTAGCCTTCTTCAGGCAGTAGCCAGCAGATGGTGGAGCCTAATGCTCCAGATGCATGATGAGGGGACTCTTCTTTGGGCAGACTCCGAGAGCCTGTTCCAGGCAGAGATTGTACCAGCCACCCTTCGAGTGGTGCATATACAGGAGCTACTTCAGCTGCGTTAGGGCAACATGATAGTGGCGCAGTATTCAGCGAGGTTCACAGACCTCTCGCGCTACTCCACAGATATGGTACGAGACCTGTTCTTCAGGGCTCAAACCTTCGAGCAGGGGCTCAGGCGAGAGATTAAAGATTCTGTGGTTCCACTCAGTATTCCGACACAGACAGGGGTGTTGGAGCGAGCCCTTTTGGTGGAGAGTTTCCTTGTTGAGCAGTCTCCAGCAGCAGGACCCACCACTAGCTAGCATCTGCCAGAATCTTCTACAGCAGGCTGTAGACAAATGACGCAGAGGTCCAAGAGGACCAGACCTACAGGTGGTCGACCACATGACTTAGGTTCGGTAGTGCGAGGAACCAAGGTAAGTGACATAGCCAGACCTTCCATGGAGTGTTACTCCTATGGCAGAGTTGGTCACATGGCACGTGACTGTCCAACCCGCCATGCAGATGACCAGCAGTTAAATAAAGAACCTCTGAGGCAGAGGCAGAGGTTAGATCAGGGCGGACCGCAAGGAGTAGGCGGCCATGGTAGAGGATCTTCCGTCCAGCTGGAGGTGGACGACGCTTCGGGTTGTTGCCACCACCACCACCAGGAGTTCCACCCTGACCGAAGGGGACAGGAGGACATGGGAGAGCTCAGCTTCAGGAAGCAAGAGCTTTTGACTAAGGAGCTCCAGAAGCGAGTGGACAGGAGAAGAACTAGTGGTGTATATCTAGTTCCATGATGTTGTTGTTTTATTTGTGTCTTTGTACCATGAGCTGCAGTAAAATAAAGACACTTACCTTTGTGATGTTATCAATCCTATCCTCCCTTGTGTTGTTACTAAGAGGTTCTGGATTAAACTGTTGACTTGACCCTCACATGTGAGATACCTACTGGAAGAGACCCAGTTACCACACACTGAAGCCGACAGTGTGTCTCAACCCTTGGAGGCGAGAGTAACGGTTGGATCTCTTGGTAGTAGCGTCGAGGCCTTACGACGTCATCCTGGGTATGGATTAGTATCATCCATGTCGGGATTGACTGTATTAGGCAAATAAAGTGGTTCATTTAGGGGATGAGATTAGATTTCTCTTATCGGCAAAGAGGAAATCTTTGCAGATCTTATGGGACCGGAGATGGTCCAAGACATGACAGAGAAGGTCCAGGTCATCCAGGTGGCAGAGACAACTGGAGTTCGAGGATGGCAACCACGTTTCCCTACGGGTCTCACCTCGATGAGGTTTACAGAGATATGGCCTAGGGGGCATGTTATCTCCGAGGTTCAGTAGACCTTTTCAGGTCCTCAGTAGGGTAGGCGAGGAGGTTTACCGCTTGACCCATCCACCTCAGTTGCACCAGGTGCACGACGTTTTTTTCCAAGTATCTCAACTGAGGAGATACGTGCTTGATCCTTCACACATCATCGACCTCAGGGAGTTTGACGTCGATAATAGGGCGTCCTGGACGGAGGTTCCAGTGGGGATTGAGGATCAAAAGGATCGGATTCTACGAGGATGGTCGATTCCTCTTGTGCGTTTTCGTAGGCAGCATGGAAACCTCCAGGTAAGCACATGGAAGAGGAAGTCTCATATGCGTGCTCTGTACCGCTTTTGTGACCCTAGTTTGTGTTGAAGCTTTACGGGGACGTAAAGCCCTGGGGTGGGAGTAATGTTAAGACACGAAAATTTCAAGGAAATTTTTTTTCTTAATTTTCTTTGGAATTTTACAAGAACGTAGTTTCTAACGGCGCCTGATTCTGAGGCCCGGTGTGCCCGGAATTAATTTCATAAGTTTAGCTCGGGTACGTTCAGTGAACGAACGAGCTAGAATTTCTAACTTTTGAACCGGTGCTCGGAATCGAATTCTGAGGGCACCGATGAATCCGTAGCGCCGGTAATTTCTTAGAAACACCTGTTCTGCAGTTGCGTTTTATCGAGTTTGGAAGTTAGTTTTCGGGGGTTTTTAATTAAATTGAATAAAAATATGTGTTTTCCATATTTTTATTTGAAGTGGTAGTTAAAACCTCCAAGGGGAGGTTAGTGGAGGGGCCCACCTGCACATAACCTCCCTTTGGTGGATGTTATAAGGTGGGGCCCACATGAGTATCAAACCCCCTTAACCCCCATTAACTCTTGAACTCTCCATTTATGTGGATGAAACTCTATCTCATTAAATGAGTCTCTTCACCTCCCTTTCATTAAATTTGAAAACTTGAGATATTTAATTATGTGAGTTAATTTAATTTCAAACTCTTGAATTTCAAAGGTTTGTGGTGTTAATAAATTAAGTGAGGCTTAATTTATTTTTGGGTTAGTTTCTTAGTTGCTTGAGAGCCTTTGGAGAAGAAAAGCTAAGGAAAGCTAGAGTTCTTCATCCTCTTCGACGAAGAACACGAGGAACGCGAAGAACACATCGAACTCCATCGAAGAACGCCGAGTCCTCGAAGACCGACTCCGCGACACCGATCCACGACACGACGTCTCTTTTCACAACGGTTCTTCCGCAACGTCTCTCTTTTTCCGCGACGGTTATACCGCGACGTTTTCTCTTCGACGAACCTCCGAACAAGCTCCGCTCTTGAAACCAAGTTAGGGGTTTTAAATTTTATTTATTTATTTTGTTCATAAATACCAACTTGATGATCTTCGTGGTTTAAAACCAATAGTTATCGAATAACATGTGGGGGCCGGACTGCACAAACACGACCGACCCTCATCCTTTTTTTCATGTTGGTTCCTTTGTGGTTTGGTACGAGAAGGTGTGGTGTCGTCGCACCACGCGGAATCATGTGACAAGGAAATGTGTGGCGCCGTCGCGCCACACCGTGAAAAGAAGAAAAAGGATGCGACGCCGTCGCGCCGCGTCAGAGAAACCCGAAGACATCCGCGGGCGGAGTCGGGCCACGGCGAAGGGGCGCGGCGTCAACGCGCCACGCCGGAGAGCCACGAAGACGGTGCATTTGGTTAATTGACGTGTGGATAGACGGGAGACGACAAAACGGGGCCGCAATGTATTTTTGAAGCTTGCGCAGTAAAGTACGAGACCCGAGATGTACACCGGCACAGACGGTTTTGAAAACGGACCACCGGAGCAATTCCGGTGGCCCGAGGAAACACCCGGAGGCACGGGTTGCCGGATCGGTGCCGCCGGCGACCGGAGACGGTGGCAGAGCCGTCCGGCCGCCAGGCGGCGGCAGCACCCGAGCGCGCCGCCGGAAGAATTGGCGGCGGCGGTTGCGCCGCCGCCCTCAATTAACGGCGAGGGGCGGGCTGCGCGCACCCCCCTGATCCCCGACTTCGGCTCAGCCACGCCGAGCCGCGGTTGGTCGGTCGGGCCGGACCGCGCCAGCCGGGCCGGGCCGGGTCCAGTCGGGTCGGACCCGGTTCGGGCCTACCCAGGGGGGGTCGGGCCGGGTCGGTCCGGGCCCAGACCCCCCCGTTTTCGGACCACTTCGGTCAAAAGCCTATATCTTGGGCTACGGACCTCTGATCGACGCATCGTCAGTTGCGTAGCGATCCTTGGAATGATACGGTCGTTTCGGTATATTACACTCAATTTTTCGGAGAACTTTGGGTTCAGCCGGGTTGGTTCGGACACGAAACCAGCCGGGCCCTCTGAGCGGAAACGCTAATATCTTTAGCACCGGACGTCCGATTGACGTGTCGTTGACTTTGATGGATTCCTCTAAGTGAGACGGATCTTTTGGCTTACTCTGCTCAAGGTTTGGATGTCGTCGGAGTGCGGTCGGGTTGGTTCGCTCACGAAACCAACCGGGCCCCTGGAACGAAAAGGCTAATAACTCACAGACCGGGCATCCGATTGATGAGCCGTCTGTTTCGTTGAATTCCTCTTGATGAGACGGAACTTTTGGTATACATCGCTCGAGATTTGGATACCGTTGGATAGTGGCCGAGTTGTATTGCACTCAAAATCCAACCGAGCCCCTGGATTGGAAAAGCTGATATCTTTCAGACAGGACGTCCATTTGAAGAACCGTCAGCGAAGTTGATGATCTCATTGAGAAACGGTCCCTATGAGTATACCCTATGATAGTTTGGGGTACAGTTGAGATACGGCCGGGATTGGTTCGCTCAGGAAACCAACCAGGCCCCTGGGATGAAAAGTCTAGTAACTCACAGACCGGGCGTCTGATTGACGCGTCGTCTGTTTCGTTGAGACCCCTATGACGAGGCGGTCCTTTGAGATACTTCTTCGTGAAACTTTGAGATACTTTGAGTATTGACCAGTAGCTCATGGAGCGGACCCTCCCAGAGACGAGCGTACAGAGTATGGAGACCGTGTAACTGGCTGGGACCTGAAGACTGCTTGTCCGATTCGAGTCAGAGAGACTTGTATAGACCAGTGGGGAGCACTACTGTGTTTGGGTGGCAGACCCACAGCGGGGTGCACTACTGTGTTTGGGTGGCAGACCTGCGGTACTCGACAGGAGAAGTACCTCTATAGGCTATGAGGGGAGAGCACTACTGTGTTTGGGTGGAAAACCCTGGCGGGAAGCACTACTATGTGAGGTGGCAGGCTCGTGGTACTCGACAGGAGGAGTACCTTAGCAGTCTTAGGTTAGTGAGCAGTACCTCGGAGTCGTGACAGGACCACTGTACACTCCAGATACGGAGCTCTTCAGCAGTTACAGTTTCGATAATGAAAATCCTGGTTTGAGCTGAGTCTATGTCCTTTGTGTTTCCTCATGATTGAGATGGGTTACTTGATAACTTAGGTATATGTATGGGCATATACCTGGGTAGTGGTTATCCATTGATTTCATAGTCCTGGTGTTTCCTCGTGATTGAGATGGGTTACTTGATAACTTAGGTATATGTATGGGCATATACCTAAGTAGAGGTTATCTGTTGAGATCTTCTTTGTGGTTATCCTTGTTGGTTTTAGTGAGACCTTGAGGGTCTCGGGGCCCCTACAGAGTATCGTTATACTCACCCCTTCATGGGCTATGCCCGCACCTCATTGTGTTGGTTGCGGATGATGGAAGTGCTGATGAAGGCCGAGTGTTTGAGGAATAGACGGTACCTGGAGGTGGACTACACGACGAGTCAGTACCCAGAGGTGGACTTCACGGCGAGAAGACACTCTGAGGAGGTTGACGGGCAAGAGCATTGTGGAAGCTATCTGTACATACCATTCAGGTAGGATCCGTGGTGGACGATCCAGAAGCTACGCCATCTGTACCTACCCTTCAGGTAGGATCCGAGGAGGACAACCAAGGAGATGCTTCCTTTCTTCCAGCTGTTTGTCTTTTTCTGTTGAAATTTCATTCTGTTGTAGTTTTACTTTCATTTGGGTTGTATTCTGGCCCATTTACTTTTCAGCACTTTCTTTTGTACTTAGTGTTTTACTTCTGCTTGTACTCTGTGGTGTTTTGTTTACTTTTATAAAGGCAATGCCTTCCTAGTTATCGGGATTTACGCATTTGGTGCTAGTCACCAGCCCCTGGCCTATGGAAGGTGGGATTAGGGTAGTCACGGCACGGGCCCCGAGGACGGGTCGTGAGAACAGTCCTCCCAAAATTCCAAAAGTAGTACCATTAATAAGAGATCCCATTGAGGTGCTTCTATGCGAATTTAATTGAATTCAATAAGATCCTTATTTTTCTTAATACTCTTACCCACATTTAATTATTTATTAAGAAATTTAATTTAATAAAAACATTATCTCATATATACAGATATGTTATTTTTTAATGTAATAACATATATCCATATCCACTAGAATAAAATGGGTGAATAAAGCATTGATTGTCTTTATGACGGACTAACACCTCGTAAACCAAATTAATTATTTTTCCATCACCACGTATAAAGGTTGGGTTTAATGGTATATTTATATATTAATATGATATTTGTAAAAAATTCAATTTTGGAAATATAATATCACATATACCATTTTTACATTCTATCATCCTGGGGATACACTAACATTGCTTGTATGTACGTCTTTATACTGCCTCACTAATCAATGTGATTTTTTCAGGAAAAAATTATATATAAGGTAGTAAAGATTATTTTTTAAAAAAAAATAGATGTTATATATACATATATTTGAAATAATGATATTTTTTAAAGGCTAATAATTAATTTCTATTCTTTTGTTCCATTCTTTGAAGGATAGAAACAACATTAATGCAATCGTATGGACTAATATATCCATGAATGAGGCATTTCATAATTCCATCTATAAATTATGTGAATTTATAAATAAATAAATATAGATATATATAATGAATATATATCACATAAATTTCATTTTTAATAATACTTAGATGACGAAATAATGATCAGTGTACAAGTCCCAAAACTAATGAACTAAAACACTCATGAAAAAATGAAATTATTAACACCCAGATATAGTGATTTTAAAATTCAATTATTATGAAATGAATGTTGAAATGTTATAATGGTAAAATATATAATATAGTATTTATTTTTATGATTTATTAATAGATTTATAATAAACCATTATATATTATACAATTTCTTCAATGGTGTATGAATGAAGTCATGAGTAATGTGGTGAGGGATTTCTGTCTCACCATTATATTATGTGAGAAAGTATCCAAATTTGCAATGTGTTTCCAGTATATTTTGTATTTGATTATAATTAATTTAATTTATTATAAATATACCTAAAAGTTTGAGGACAAAAATATCAATTTTTCTATATCTCTATCATGAGGTATACAGTTCAAATGTAACCAAAGGGGTAAGGGAATTTTTGTCTCAAATTGCCTTATTGGAAACCAATGTTATGTTACGCACCTACATTCCTATATGATGTGTATATAATATCCCATTGACATGTTATATATTAAAGATAATTATTCACATGGGATTATTTGTTTCATTTAATGTTATTATTTCGTGGGGATTATTATTCAATGGTACAAATGTGGGAATTTTTTTGTTACAATATCAATTTTATTGATATTTCTTGTGATTATGATTACAATGATTAAATACTATTATTTATAAGCATGAAACAAATTTATTTTCTTCTCCTAATGTTATTTCATGAGAATACATGTTTTCTCTTAATTTTCCACTCTCTATGTATCCAATAAATAAAATACTTTTTTAAAAAATATCATATTTCTTTCACTCCTCTTCTGAAAACATTTATTTATTCTTATGAAACCATGTTTTCTAAGATAATGTTAAAAAATGTATTTAACACTTTAAAAATCATTTTTAATGAATTTTTTCCAACGTTTTACTTTTTTCAAAATATTATAAAAGGAAATATCATGTCGTTTTCCAAAAATTTCCATTTTGATTTAATCTGAAAACTAAAAAGGAATTTTGTTTTAACATGTATGTAATTTGAATAATTTTTCACCATAATCATCATATTATGTTTCAGATAATCCTTTATAATATCTACCTTTTATTTTACAAAAAATATTTCCATTTTTTTTGTAATTATTTATTTTATTTTCAATGAAATATTATTTTATTCAAGAAACATTCAATTTTATTTACATTTAAATATAATTTTTTTTCCAAATTAGATGACATACATTGATGTTAACTATTCTTTAATTGGGATATAATCGAAGGAAAAATTTATTATTATTTTCCTTGAATGGGTTAGGTTTTTTAATGCATGATTTTTATAAAACCTGTTTTATTCCATGGGTTATAGTAGGATAAAATTATTGTGAATCTTGATCCATTAAATGGGTTATGATATGATAAAATGAAGAAATGGTTTTAAAAACATGTATATATTCAATAGGTTATGACATGATGAATTGTGTATGAATCCCATTTCATTTCATGTTTTAGGATAAGATTAATTTTTTTGATCTTTTTTCATAAATAATTGTGGTTTTAATTTATAGATAGGTAGGACTTATATATCCCTCTAGAGCATCAGTTAATTATTTATATTTAATGAGATATATAAGACTATAAAATTGAGTTTACCTAATTTAGTATGGAAAATTTCCACTATGATTATCTTGGGAGTACACCTTCAATACTATTATGAATTGGGTAGTGAACCCATTCCATTACAATAACCTTGGCAGTGATCCTTAAATACTATGGAAATGATTTTCATTGATTATAGGTATGCCAATAATATATATATTTTTCAAATATTATGCTCTAGTTGATTAGGTATTTTAATTCCCTTATGATTCATATCTTATGATCTGATACTCTTTATGTGATGACTCAGTATTATTATATATGATAAGAGAGTTTGGTTTTATAATGTCATACTCACGTTCTCATACCCATATGTTCATGTTATGCATAAGTATCTTCCATTCATATCATGACTCAACATGTGAGGTCACTCATTCTTATATTTACTTTCCACATGTTTTGAATAATTATATTATGTATCTTATTTAATTGAAGGATTATGATTATATGGAACATAGTGTGAGATTATTTAGTTCACATATGAACCAATTTTTTGTGTTTCCATGTTTTCAAATGCACTATACCTTTAAAATTCACAAATGTGACTCTGTGTATTTTAATGAATAATCACCTAAAATGAATAATTATCATTATATGAAAATCTTAGGTTGTTATTGTTTGTATCATATTAGCTTTAGTTAACATTTGGAAACTAGGATGAAAAAACATCTTTGATATACTCAGTGAAGAGTCCAAGAATATGTCTAAGGATTAGTCCAGGTATATGAAAATGTCATGTAATATTTCAAATGTATAGAGAGAGTGGTTTTCTAGACATTTATCCACATATGGATACTAGATGTGGATGCAGATATAGTAATAATATACCTAGGGGTAGTAAATCTAAAGGGGTTCATTGTGATGGGCTTCATCATCACTTTCTGTATGAAAATTGGTGTTTCTTCGCACTTTGTTTGACACTCCTGGTGGATATTCCTTGGAAAGTCAAAATTCCTTGAGAAAAAATAATGAATCCTCTTCTTTTATCCACTATTTAGAACATAAAGAATCCATTTTTTCTACCATTTTATGGTGAGTCAGATCAATAGTCGACCTTTACGAATTATACAAGGAAATCTAATTAAATTCACTACATCGATTGAGATGAGTTAATTAACTTTTTTTTTAATAATTACATTCCATATATTCATTATATAAAAAAGGATTAGGACACCCATGAGGTAAATCAAAAGGATAATTAATCTTTTGGTTCCTATTAAAAAAATTATGTGAATTTTGAGGTATGATTCTAAGGTAACACCCCATTACCATTATATTTGGTATGTTCTAATATTTTATTTTTTGTTTCTTTCATTATTGGGTTATTTTTTTCATCCTTGAATATAGACGATACATATAATGGTTATGTTAGTATTTTTTTGAAATTTTTATCACAAACCTACAGTTTCTTCTACATGTTGGGTAGTTACACATCCTATAGTTGGAATGCACAACATTAATTTCCATTCAGATAGATCTCATGTATTTGATTGCACAGTGTGATAATGGTACATGTTATACAGGTTTCACATATAGTTTGATGTGATTTTTTTTTAAAAAAAGGTGACATATTTGTTTTTTTAAAATAAAACAAGAGTGTTTCAAGCCATGCCAAGGTTTACACACAGTGTAATTCACATCGATACAACTTTTAGGTTGTTGTATGAAATTTTCTAGGATTCATTATATTGTAAAGACTTATAAAATCTTCTGTAGCTCATAACCAATGTACTCTTGGGTGGTTCCTTCCCCTCTATATTTATTCGTTTAGTGACTAATTATCAGGTCTTGATTCATCATCTCTATAGGTAGGCCTTATTATACATCTCTCTTTCATTTGTGATTGGGAAACTATTGGTTTTTGTTATGGGAAATAATATTGTGTTTTCTATCAATTATTCACAGTCTCTAATAATGAATTTTCATCTGATGATAGATCATGTGGTTTAAAACCCACATTGTCAAATTTGGATATGATTTCTACATCTTTGTGGTAGGTGGATATATTCAATTATTCTAATTTATTTGGTTTCTTTTAGTTCATATTTATTCCTTGATAATTTAAATTAAATTTCATGTATTGAAAATGAGAAAACCATGGGACTTAATTTGAAAATTTTTATAGTGATTTGAAAAATAAATTTATTTTATTTTAAATGGGAAATGGAATTTAAATCCACAGAGTAGATTTTCATGAAATTCAAATGGTTTTAAAAGAAGAAACTGACAAAAATTTTACAATGGGAACATTGGGATCATTGAGAAGGTGACACAAGTAGCCTTAGTGTGTGTGACTCCCCTGGGAGGTATCCTCTTGTATGTCGATGGCCTAAGGAAGGCCTAAATATTAGTTGGGTCCAACATTGTTTCTTTTTATGCATATGTGTGTGACTTGTATGTATTTTCCCATAGGCTGAAGCCTAGAAAGTATGTTCATTATCGATTATGTTTATTTACTATATGGGAGATTATTTCATTTATATGTATATTTATATTGCGCACATTTAACTTCATTTTTTCTAGCTTTGGAAAACATGAAATTCAATATGTGAAATTGATGAATTTTTTTAAAATGCCATAAAAATTGTTTTATTTTAAAAAAATCTTTTAAAACTATTTTTTACCTTGAACATGTGAATTATTTTAATTATAACATTTGTAGATCTCATTGTAGAATCCTACTAAGATCTGTTGATCATACCCTATTTCTTCCTGGGGAAATTGTATACCTTTTTTCTATCTATAGGTTATTGGAAGATAGATCAATAGTATATGGTATTATCTTTACATTGTTTTTTATTGGATGAGTCAGTTGGTTACATAGAGACTAGTTATGCTATAATTTTTCATATGTTCAAGTTTTTCAAATTTGTATCAGTTGTATCTAACATTGATTTATCATTCACTCTATTTGAAATTCGTTTTATCTTTATATACAAGTTTTTTTGTTGACATCGTTATACCCCACCCAGTGTTGGGATTACATGGGTGGTTGTTCTGGATTACCTAGGATTGTTGGTTAAATTTTGTCATAAGATGGGTCACTCATCCTGAAGTGTGCAATCACTACCTAATTCAGTTCTATATCATCCATTTACAATAGTATGATCATTTCAATTCAAATAGTAGGGGTGGAAAAGCTGATTCAAAATATCACACTTAGGATTGAATCCAATTTTCCATGGGTGGTCAAAAAATCTTTAATTTTTAAACGACCAAGTACTTAAGTTTATTTGAATATGTTAATGGGATTTTTTTCAAATTAACCTATTATTGATTTTGGGGAAATGGTATGTGTTTATTAGTTTTAATGAACTAAGTGGGGATCTTATTTATATGGACATGTTCATTTCTAACAGTGTTTCCCTTTTGAGAATAAGTCATAACATCTTTAAATTATTATTATTTTGAAGAATTGATTTTTATTGTTGTAATTCGTTCAATGGTTTTATAATATTCTCTTGACTAATTGGTTATTTTCATGAATTTAATAGACAATGCTTCCTAGAAGAGACATTCCAAATATAAGATACTATTATGTGAGGTAGTTTCCATATATAGATCCCCAATTTGACAAATTTTTAGTAGAAGTAATTAATTGTACCATTTAGACTCTATAGTTAGTAGGTTATGTTATCCAAGGATGTGTATTAGATCATGGATCAGAATTCAAAAAAACCCACCAGTCATCCATGGTGACAAAGGACCACAATATTCATAATAGTATCTCGAACAGATTGAGAGTATCTCCAAAATTTTTAAGAATATTTATGACTCTAAATTGGGATTTCTTATGTATATCATTTATGAACAAGGAAGAATATTGATAGACTACGTAGTGAAAGAAAATTTGAACAAAGGTATTTCCTGAATTTCATTCAATATGATATTTAATAATCATTTTAATCCTAATAAATTAGATGAAAGAAATCCCCACGAGTTTCAATCATTGGTTTAAGGGGGATTACATTCAAGGGTTACTCCACCCATTATGACATGTTGGTGCATCTACCATTACATATTGACACCAATGATTATCTGATGTCTTAGATGTTTAAGATGGGGTTGAGGTCTGATGTTCAGTCAATGAAAATTTTGACGCTCCTTACAAAATATATAGAGGTAATGGATAAATAATAAATGGAAGAGGTAGACATATATGGATAGATGGGAATCAGAAGAGAATTCTTATGTGTGAAAATTTTACATTGTTCTTATTTTATTTAGAAAATAAAGCTCAAGCATGGTCAGATTTCTCTAGGACCATTTTTGGGGCTTCTTCAGGGTAGAAAAGGATAATTTTCTACCTATGTTGGGAATGTTGTAATACCATGCCTTATTATAAATAGTATCATAGTTATTTTATTATCTGAGAGATATTGGGCCATCTGAAACATATCTATGATAAGATAACTCAAGGAAGTATGACAGTATCTTATTTAATCAAGGGTATCATAGTAAAGTTTATACATACTATAGTGGTGGGTTGCATTTTTGGGAAAAAGGATGGAATAAAGGGTGAATTTTTGGACAAATTGTTTGATGAGAGTTTGTAGTAGATGAACCTGATGCAGGGTTATCTAGTTTTAGAGGTAGGGTGTTTATTTCATCATCGAGGGTGATAAGTTTGTTTTATTTGGTGCTACTAATTCCTTTAAATTTTCAAAGCTAGTAGATATATTGGGACTATTTTCGTAGATTATTTAAATATTTTTGGATCTCTCTATGCCTTTGGAAAAAATGTACAATCAATGTTTCTAGTAACATGTGTGTTGGGTGGTGATAAGTGACTTTGATGGGTTTTGGGACTTTATAGTTATTTATATTTTAATATTTGGTATTATTATTAGCATGGATTGGATAATAAACATGAAGGCCTAAATAGACGGTTATCTTTTTTGGTTGTAGTTCTAATCTATTAAAGGTATCTCTCGTGTTTTCCAGGGAGAGGGTACCTCATGATCGGAAGGGGATGTTCTTGTTATTCAGTATACCGTTATAATATAATCCTTGTTTTTAGAAATTATTCTTGATGTATTTAACCATATATGGGGTTATCAGCTACCCGCTATTGTGTGGGTTCCCTCAGGACTTTCAGGATTATTTTTCTGGTTTACCTTCATAAAGGGGGATGAGTTTACAATAGAACATCTCCATGGAACATGTGCTAATTCAACTAGATACTATCAAATTTTACCTTTTGAGTTAGAAGAACATAATGACTATCTTCAGGACCTTCATGTGAAATGATTTTTTCTTCCAACTGTTTCATCATGGGAATCACTTTATTTATTTTCAAAGAAGACATACATGGTAAATAGTCACTATATTGACTATTGACCATTGAATTAGCCTATTTTTAATAAGATGTATCCATAAAAAATTGATTATCTATTTTATCAGATCATAGGGGATATATAGTTTTGTAATATTTACCATTTTATGGGGTGACATTTATTGAGTTTCTAGGAGGAGTATATACACAATATATTGTTTTAGATATTATTTGGGAATTGCATGTTTTTTGGACTATGTCATTTTTTCTCACTAATGATCAGATTTAATTTGTGGATTTGATGAAACAAATCATTCACCAATTCATTGAACATTTTCTTGTTCTAATGATAGATAATATATTGGAATATTCCAAGACATAAAGTGATCATTGTGTCCATTTTCATGTTATTCTTGAATATTGAGATAACATCGTCTGTATGATATTCTATTCACATTTGAGTTTTTTATCAAGAAAGTGAGGTTTTTAGGGTATGGGTTATATGACGGGGTGTGTTAGTGGATCTTAAAAAGGAGCAGGCAGTAATGACTTGAGGGTATCCCATAAATGTGTTTGAGATCAAGAGGTTCTTGGGTTAGGGATCTTACCATAGATAGTTTCATTGTGACTTCTCCCTACTCGAATCTTCTATGATAGATTTAACATGCATTGGTGTAAATTCTGAATTATAAGAAATTTTTTAGAGATATTTTTAGGAGGTGAATATGAGGTTTAAATCATCATCAATTTTTAATATGCCCAACAATGTCTTAGGTTATAATGTTTTCTAGGATACTTCTTGTATAGTTTTGGAGTTTGTCTTGATGTAGGGGAAATTATTTGTTTCTTGTAGATCTCTAATGTTACACACTCATGATAAGAACTATATAAGAAATGATATTGGGTTGGAAGTTTTTATGAATGAACTCAAAATGTTCTGAAACAATCTTTTTTAGAGAATGGATATTGTATACTCTGATATAAAAATCACAACGTATATTTTTACTCAAATGGATCTAAACCTTTTAAAGAGGCATTGGGTTGAGTATCTTCAGACCCTTGATTTTTACGTTGATTACAACCCTGATAATGGAAATTTGGTAGCTTATTCATGAATTACAAAATAACTGGCACAAGAAGTGAAGGAATCAGTTGTGTAGTGGTCTATGAAGAGTCTGTTTTCTGAGATTATCATGGGAGTGAAGAGGGTTGGTAGACTTGTGTTCTTTATATTCATAAAGGTTGTCTCATATATTTATGAGTGATTTATACTTTAGTGTATGATATGAAATGAGAGTTGATGATTTTTTTAAATCTAATATAATGAGGATACGTCATGATAGTTGTGTAAATCTCTTAGTGGTGCTTTATGATTCTATGATAAGTTGGTTTTTCTATTTTCATTGAGGAATGAGTTCCATGATAGTGGAAACCAATCACATTGTTCCATTAAATATATGGATAAAAAGGATGTACCACTATTTTATATGTCAGTATTGGTGTCTTTGATGAGAAGGTTAGTAAAAAAAATCATTGTGTTTCATTTGTCGAAGAGTTAAGGAGGAACACCAAAATGCTATAGCCCGAATGGCCCTAATGACTTCTTTTTTTATTTATTTGTGATAACACCCATTTCAATGGATAATGGGTGACCCTAAAAAGTAATGTAGTCTAAGAGATTACATGACCCGTAGGCTGTAGTAAATATATAACTATAATGGGAACTACTCCTCCCTAGCTTATTCATCATGGTAATGTCTCTCCACCTTCACATGGCTTGTTCGACTAGGCTTCCCACGCAATAAAAGGATGGTCCCGATGGAAATTACATACCCTCTCATTCAAAAAACCTTCTTATATTCTACTATGGTGAATGTTCCTACTCTAATCCCCCATCTAGAGTCTGCTCCTCGTAGAGTCTGTCTAGTTATTAAGCACAATTTTATGTGGCCCGAAGACCTTGAAGTGGCCTAGAGGCCTGGATGTGGGCTGAAGTCCTTGAGGTGGTCTGAAATCCTTAATGTCTCAATGACCTTGGGTGGCCCAAATACCATAAAAAACCAGAGGCCCAAACCAGTGGCCCGAAATCTCAAACAGATGAATAGTTTTGACGATTGCAGGGCCTGCGGCAGTTCTGCTACAGTACACAGAAAATATGTCTCCATCCTATTTTTAACATGTGTCTATTGGATGCACATTCCATGTACTCACCAACTGGGCTGAAGCTCTTGTGAAAAAATATAAAGGTTATTCGAAACCTTTAAACATTTTGATATTAATGTGGTATGATATTTCCATGTATTTTATCATCGTTTTACCCTGGAACCCCTATAGAAGGATGTGATTTTGTTGATTATTGACAAAATCCATAAATCAGAACATTTTATTATAATTATAGAAATAATAAATGTGAAATTATTGGGTACCTTTCTTTAACATCCTGAGTATTATGAAATAAACACTATTTTCAATAGCATACATTATACGCTATATTGAGCTTAAACAGACTACTAAATATTACTTTTTACGTGTTACTATTATAACCTATCAATTATAATTTTCAGAATGAATATTATCAACTTAATTATGAAAATATGATTTAAAAAATTTTAAATAATGATTCATTGGTTACCAATTTTTTTTAAATGTAAATAAAAACCAATTGAATATAAAGGATGTGTTTTATGAATTTTTTTTAAAAGAATATTTTTGTGCTTATAAAATAATATCACCCTTAATGGATTTTAATATAATGAAAAATATATGTTATATATTATATATAATGTTTTAAATTCATCTTATATGTTTTTTAGAAATTATATAAGAACAAATTTAATTTTTCATATAAAATAGGTATTTTTCTAAAACGCAATTTTACTACCTTTTAATGGTGAACTCTTATAAATATAGTTTTTTATACCTTTATTGGTAATAATTTATAAAATAATCTTCTTCTTTAGAATAAGTTCATAAAAATTTGTTTTCGTTGAAATTTTGGTACTTTTCTGATAAAATCCACATTTTTATGAATAGTTAGAAATACTACATTTTAATGAAAAACTGGTTTTTCATCTAATTCATTTTATGCAGCTATATTGTCCTTTTAATTGGGTTTAAATTTTAAATGTATTATTTTTTTTATCATTTTATATAATTATGATCATTATAAGTAATTTAACATTTAAATTTGATATAAATACATGTCAATATTTTGATTGTTTTTACTTCATAAAATCCCACTTTCTGGTTTTGACAAAGGGAGTTGATTTTAAATTAATTACTACAATATATTTGCATTGAATTTGGAAAAATTAATTCAATATTTGGACTCAAAAGGTCCAAAATTTTTATATAGTTACATTTTATTTTTTAGACATTATGAATAGTAACATCAGTAATTATTTCATTTACCATGGTAAAAGTGTAAATCAGGAAAATAAGGGTAATAATATATACTATAATAATATTAAATTACCCTAAAACATTTTTTAATCCTATTGGATGAGATATTTTTGACCATGAGAATACAGAGGCCGAACCTTTGGCTTTTGGGAACCACTTGAGTGTAAAAGGACATTTTATTATTTTTAATTTAAAGAAAAGTGAAATATATCATAAACATGTATCTCTTAATAAATAAATATTAATATGGGGATAAATAAATGATATATATTAATATTAATAGTCAATATAAATATAAAAATATTTCCTATATCATGATATTTTATTTATAATATTTCAACATTTAATAAATAAATTTATTTTTGACACAATGAATATGTAGCGATTACCTTTTTAATGAAAGATTCAAATAAATGATATTATAATTATTAAAATAAATTTAATTTATTCATTTTTATTCAATAAAATAAATTTTTTGATTCAATTAAAAGGTTATTGATGAGTTAATGAAATTGTTCTGAAGGAATCATTTTTTGTGACATTACCAAAAATCAATTACTAAATTGAGTCAAAATTGCAATAAATGAGTTTTTCAAAAAAATACTATTTTATAAAATGATATAATAGTATTAAAAATTTATTATTTGACCAAATGACTTATATAATCTAAATATGTAATTAATGATCCATTTTTTGTTCTATTTTAATTTTAATGAAACTATAGATACTAAAAATTATGAAAATATAATAAGACATGGTTAGAGTTAATGTTTTTCAACTAAGGTCTAATACTAAAAGATAAGTTTAATTTTATGACGCAACCATGTCTGAACTCTATTTTTTTTGGAATTTTTAGACCCACTATCATATTATCATTGAATTAAATCACATTGGAGATATTATAATTCAAAAATATATTTTTAATAAAATAATATTCCATGAAATTCATAAAGTTCGCCTCCTCCCTCTTATAAAAGGCCACTACTTTTACCCACTTACTCATACCTCTCCATCTCGTTTTCTCATAAATATTATACTAAAATAATCTCCCAACATCACTCAATTTATCTGATAATCCTCAATATGTTTAGAATGAATTTCAATAAATCCTTTTGGTTAAAATCAAAAGAAGTTACCTGATTTAGAGGTAATGTCTTCTCTCAAGTACTATTATTTTTATTTTCCTTCTTTACTCCATATGTTATTATTATAATAATATTAAATGAAAAAACCAGTATCATATATATACTGGTATTTTGTTATGAAAATTATTATAAGTAGACTTACACACTCCTCCATCTAATGGATATGAACACATTATTTATGTGTACGAAAAACTATTGCCTCATGAAACGATTATTGTTCAATTTTCTCCTACCACATCAAAAGGTGACCATTAGGATAGAAATTTATTTGTATGTGATATATATTATATTTATATTGTCTCTATGGTTCTAAAATATATATTTACAACATTCCTTTATGCTTTCTAACAAGTGTAATTATGATTATTTCATTTGGGGAACTGGGACTACCTCCCCTCAATGTGATATTACTCATTCATTCTATACATGAAACATATAAAGGAAGGTTTTATTAAACCTATTATAAATACATGACATAAATAAAATACCAAAATTTTAATATACATGTATATCATTTTATTCTTATTCTTTTAAAATGACAAGGAAATGAAAGTAGCGTTAATGCATACATACGACCGACCATCTCCATGAACAATGATTTTCCTTTTTTATATCCAATTTTTTTGGAATATAATAAATAAATATGTTTTGGATATATATATTATTCCAATCATGAATAATATTATGGATATGATGGAAGTTTTACAACATGGACAATTTACATCAAAATAATTTCATTTTCGACTAAAGTACCGAATATTGACAAAACGACTGATATGAACATAAATAATTATGTATTTTTTATAACAAGATAATAGGGTATATGAAATTAATAAGAACATAGAAAAGGTTATTAATAAAGTTTAAATTATCCTATTATAATTATTCATTAATATAAATAACGAATAAGACATGTATGATTCGAGGTACTAGAACTTCTTGACACAATTTACATTATTTGGGTTGATATTCTACTTATTGATTATGGAATACTATGATTATGTGAGAAATGTATTTTCGTATATTATATTGTATTTATACATTCTTTATAGGTATTTATAGTGAATATACATAATCAATCTATTTTATTAAGAAAATGATCTTTGAAATGGAATCTACCACCCTTCTCTTTTCAAGAATTCCTTTGATGTTATGCCTCATTAATTTCTATTTTCATGTGTTTTTATTTGTAATTAAATAAGCCCCTTACTGTAAAAATTATTTAAAAATGTTAGGAGAACCCTTTTTATCTCAATAAATTAATTTTATGAATTTTTATGTGATGCTGTTAGGCTACCAACATTTTGTAATGGAATTTGAAAACTAAATATCCACTCATTTGGTTTTACACATACATTATTGAATATATGAAGCCAAAATTATGTGTGTAATGACTATTTTTTTATTTGTGTTTTAGTTTCCACAAACCTTTTTGTTGATATACTATTTCTACACATACTCACCCCATTGATAAATTCTTACGTCATTTATAGAAAATTTGTAAGGGAAATCTTAACTAATTCTAATTTCATTAAGTTAAATATGCATATAATTGGTTTTGATTTTCCAATATTATGTGTGAATTACCTATGATTGGTTAATAATTAATATCCCATTATATTGGGTGTATTTATATTTGTCACAAATAATTATGTTGTTGATATATCTTCAATATAAGGATACGATCATTGAAGGGAATTTGTATCAATCTACTTTCATTCGGGCATATTTTGATAATGTACACCTCCATATTTTATAGGGTGTATAATAAAACCCTTTGATTTTTATTTTCATACAAAGGGAATATTTTTTATATTAATAATTTTACTAAATGAAAAAAGTAATGTTTTCAATGAATGTTGTGGCAACGACCACTCCACCGCCAAAACTGTTATTTGATATTTGGATTCCTCTATAAGACTTAATGTTTCTAAAAGGAATGTACATACCATATTACCTTATTGGGTGTTTTGGTATTGAAGATGAAATTTAAAGTGGATTTACAATTTCAATACCATGAAATGATTTCTTGGGATTGAAAATTAAATTTTATGAGTAAAATGTTGATAATTGCAATCCTTTATGTGTTATGATTATATAATGGTAAATGGACATTTCATGGGTGGTTACGTGATAAACCAAATATGAATTGTTACGAGATAAACCAAGGATGGGTGGTTTTTTTACAAACCAAATATGGGTGGTTATGTTATAACCTCCAATGCATTGGGTATTTAAGTGGGTCATATGCCTATTCCATTTAGTGATATGTGTGGAAGTCCATTGTATGTTTATTCCATATATGTATGTTTATGTCCCATGTTACGTTATATGTTTTATATGTTTATTTATATGGGATTTTTGGTAATAGTTTGGATAAAAAAATGGTTTGCAATGGGAATTTATTTATTGATGTGTTTTTGCTAATTATTAAATGTTAATGTATTACATTATGATAAAGTATTCATGGTTTACTTGTCCTCTTAATACTAATAGTTTCATTATTTTTGTATCCCTTACTATGAATTTTATTCTCATACCATGTTTTTAAAAAAAATTCATAGGACTTACATAAGAACAAAGTCAGAGATGGGATCAAAGAAAATCCATACTGTTTAAACATGGAAAGAACCATGTAACATTTTTAAAGGTTTTTTTAATAAATTAGATAGTTAGTATAAGTGTCTACATTGTAATAATAATGTTTATATTTATGAGTTATAGAATAATTATCTATATATATATAACATAGAAGATCCTCAATGTGAATTAATGTATAATTATCGACATATCTCAATATTATGTGACTTTTATGGCTAAGGCCTTATTGCTGGTATTAGAGGTCAGTATTGACAACATTGGAGATTAAGATGTTTTGATATCTATTCATATGTTATCATAAGGGTTAAGGATAACATCATGGGTTTATAATTTAAAGGGATATTATAATTTCAATGACTTAGAAACCCTTTAGAGGCTTATGTTATGAAATTTCAAGGTGATTTACAGTGTTTTTAGAAACATTAACCTTTAATGAAATTAGGGTTTATCAGTTATTGGGATGAAAAACGTGAGGTATGAAATAAAAAATTGAGTTTAAAACATGTAATGGATGTTTTGAAGTATTTTATTTTATTTCTTTAATGTTATAAGAGTTATACAGTTTTTGAAAAAGGAAACACGTAGACCGTGTGTGAACCCGTCGCGCCGGATAAAGATATGATAATTGAACCCACATCCAAAGTGCGTCTAAGATTAATCACCTACCACTTGCCTACATTAATTCCCTAGTTAGTTTAACTTATTAGTTTTAGTTAAATGATATAATGGACAAATAATAAATTGAATTTTGGGATATATATATTTTATCGAATGGATATCCGTATTATTGGAAAATGATTTGGGGATTACGTGATAAATTTTATTTTTGGAAGATGTTCCCTGTTTTTGGAAAATTATATGATTATGTTAAATAAAATACTATGGATGTATATTTTATGAATAAAGGGAGAATTATTTTTGGTGAAAAATATTATTTAATTGTGGACATATTTCGATTTGGGTTATTTATGGAAATGATTAACCTATCATGGAGAATATGTGATTAGGTTTATTACATTTAAGTATGTGACTTTATGAGTAGTAGATGTTATTTGGAGATAAATTCCATGATCTATTGTTGAATACTATTTAATCAGACCCTTCTAAATGTTGGGTTTCAATAATAGTTTGTATTATTTTCAATTATTTTAAGGACAATTGTTTACTAAATGATCTTTGTTGAACTATGCGTATTTATTGTTGAATTTTGTAGGTTAAGAGTAGTATTTAATTTTGTAAAGGATTATTGTTATTAGGGGATTATATGATATTTTACTAACCATTCTGGATTTATGTTAATGTATATAGTTATGGGAAATATATAGTTCATCTTTTGTTGAGTATGGGATTCTCTAGAAGTTTATTCTATCGCATCAAGTGTGACCTATTCATCTTTAATACTCATATATTGGGGAAAATATTAGATTGTGGTAGATATTTATCAAATAATGAAACCCTAATTGACAAGTAGGTATGTTTTCTTATGTTTTTATTCTATGTAGTAAAATAATACTCAACTTTATGAAAATGATATTAAAAAAAGTTTTTTATTTACTTTTCCTACTGTGAAATCATTAATCATTTAGCCAATCACATGTTTGTGGTTTTCAATTTATTAACGTTATCCTGATTATTTTTTTTATCACTCTCCATCAGAAAAATTTGGTTAGTTTTTTTAAATATCCATGTTTTCCTCTATAGAATCTTATTATGTGTTATCTTGGGTGACATTTTTTACTTCTATTTCTTTCTTTTAATGTTGTTGTTTTATTGACTAGTATTTCTGATGTGAGATTTTAAATGAACTTACTAAGACAAATTTTAAAATCTCAAGGATGAAATTTATAATGGGGAGTTAATTATGTAACATCATGAGTTTTAAGAAAGAAACGCTATGTTCAGTATCATACATGATACACTACGTCGATCTTAAACAAACAACTAAATTTTATTATTTAAATGTTACCATTATAACCAATCTATTGAAATAGAGGGAATGAATATTATCAACTAAATTATGAAAATATGGTTTATACATGTTTAAATAATTATTCACTAGTTTCCCTTTTTTTTATGAAATGGAAATAAAAACCCATTAAATATATTGGATGTGTTTTTATGAAAAACTACCTAAAAGGGGATAATTGTCTTTATAAAATCATACCATTATTTATGGAATTTTATTTAGTTAAAAATATATGTTACATATTAAATTTAATGATTTAAATATATCTTATTTGTTTTCACGATATGATATAATAAAAATTCAATTTTTATGATAAGAGAAGTATTTTTCTAAAAATTTTGTTTTACCACCTTTTGATGTGGAATCAATTTTAAATTTATTTTTTGATACATTTTTATGTTTTATATGATAAAATAATTTTTTTAGAAGCTGGACATCAAAATTTACTTCAGTTAATTTTTTTTATTTTTATGATAAAATCCATATTTTTATGAATTGTAAAAAATAATGAATTTTAATTCAAAAATAAAACTTCATCTAATTTATATAAATAGTTATATTTTACTTTTAAGTGATTTTAAATTTTAATTGGAATAATTTTTTATCTTTTAATCCTATTATGGTCATTAGAAGTAATTTGACATTTAAATTAGATATAAATTGATGCTAATCTTTTGATAGTATTACTTTTTAAAAACCTGAATTTAGTTTTGATAAGTGGATTTAATTTTAGATTAATTACATCAACATCAATGTTTTGAATATAGAAAAATGGATTCCATATTTGGAATTAGATGGAAAAAATTTTGTAAATAAGTGAATTTTATTTTTGGACATTAGGAATAGTAACATAAATATATTTTTTATTTATTTTGGTAATAGGGTAAATCATGTAATAAAGGGGGAAAATAACATTATAATAATATTAAATTTCATTAAAATGTGTCCTAACACTATTTTATGATATTTTAACGACCATTATCATCCTTAGGCCAAAAATCAGCATTTGGGAGCCACTTGGGTGTGAAAATGACATTTTATAATATTTAATTTTATGAAAAGAGAAATAAAACATAAAAATGTATCTTTTTCCAAACCTATTTTAATATAGGGTTATGTAACATATCTCTATGACTATAATTAGTCATTAGAAATGTCACGAACCGTCCTCGGGGCCCGTGCCGTGACTACCCCAAGCCCGCATTTAATAGGTCAGGGGCTGACGATTAGCACTATAGGCATAAATCCCTAAGTTGGGAAGCCATTGCCTTTATGAATGTAAACAAACACAATAGAATGTGAAACAAGAAGTAAAAACTAAGTAAAACTGAATATAAAAGAGTGTTCTATAAAGTAAATGGGATAGTATACAAACCCAATTGAACAACATGTACAAGTAAATGGACAAACAGTTGAAAGAAAAGAGCATATCCTGCATTGTCATGTGAGGAATCCTACCTGAAGGGTAGGTACAGATGGCCTCCTCAAAACCCACATCCGTTAGTCTCCACCGTGTGCCAACTCATCGCAAGTTCCACCTCCGGGTACCTTCTAGTTGTGGCGCTCTCGGCCACCGTCAGCGTTATCTGTTATCTCCATCCAACACAACTAGGTGAGAGAATATCCTGTGCAGGGGTAAGTATAACGATACTCGTTAGGGACCCTGAGATCCACATGGTCACACAATATCCACTAACGATAAAAAAAGATACAATCCCGAAGTATCAACCAACTCTACATAGGTATATTCCCATACATACACCTAAGTTACCAGTCTCAACCCGAGTCCCACTCTTGAGCCCAATAACAAACCAATTCCAAAAATAAAGTAAAGTCAATCACCATGATGATAATGGTTGAAAGACATAACTCAGCTCACATAGGAATGCCACAATAGAAAGGAGATTACATGATTAGATGTAGCCACTGGATCATCTAAGCTATCGAACCCATAGAGGATACAGTCCAGCTAAGATGTTTGACCCACACTGGATATAAGACCGACTATCTCATCTAAGCTGTCGAACGCACACAGGATACAATCCAGCTAAGCCGTCGAACCCACACAGGATACAGGACTAGTTATTCTAGATTAATAGAGATGATCAGATGTAGTCACTGATTAATCTATGATGTCGGAACCAGACAGGATACAAGACCAGTTACACTGTCAGAACTGTCAAACCCACATAGGATTCCGGTATAGTAGTCGTCATCGTCGAACCCCCAGAGGATTCCAGTACGGTATTCATTGAAACCAGTTCTAGGGTTCCTGCACATAGCACACTCGATTCTGGGAGGTTCCGCTCCTCAAGTCAAGAATCGATACATCAACGAAGTCCTCAGTTGATGTATCCTGAAGTTCTGTCTCATCAGAAGAACTCCAATGTGACAAACATCACATCAATCAGACGCATGATCTGAGAGCTATTGACTTTTTCATTCTAGGGGCCCAGTTGAATTTACACCCGATCCAAGACCGAACATTTTCCAAAGTCGTCCAAAACTCACAAAGAGTATCACAAATGGAAAACCTCGTCGCAAGGTTCCCAGTGCCATAGAAGGTGCATCATTCAGACGTGCGGGTTCGACCCAGCCTGCTGTGGTGCGGCCCACACGTGGACCTGGCCCAGGTCGCAGGCCTGTTCAAATCACCAGGCGGTGCCGAGAGGTGCCACTCGTCCTTAATGCATGGCCGGCTGAAGCCGTCTGGTTTTCACAGGAACGATTGGCTCACAATTGCGGGCCTCGTTTCCTTCGCATGTGATGCCCATAGGCACCCCTGTTTCCTTCAGCCCTGCTGATAGGCTTCCAGCCGATTCGCCTGCCAAGAAGACTGCATAGCGGGTCGTTGTCTTCTCCGCAGCACTGTTCCATGTGGGCACCACGGTCCTCCATCCCAGTTGTCTACGGCTGGCCGATTCAGTTATTCCAAGCAGCCCACGAATCCGGGCTGTGGTTTCCTCCATGCTTCTGGCGCGACCGTGCCGGTCCACCACCGCTGCGGCCTGACATGGCCACGGCCTTCAGTTTCCCCCTCCTTTGATCGTTGCCGCCTCATGGTCGTGGCCTCTTCCTCCAGCGTGTTTCGACGGCACCACACCCTTCCGACTTCGCCACTATCACCAAATAAACCAATAAGCAACGGAGGGACGTCAGACCGTGTTGGTTCAGCCCGCGCCCTCCATATCAAATAATATCATTTGGAAAATGAAAAACCAAGGTATTCAATTAAGAATGAGGTCCAATTTTATTCAATTAAAATTAATCATAACCCCCTACCTCAATTAAAGGTGTGTTTTCGACGTCGCGGATGTCTAGCGTCATGGAAGTCGGGCGTCATGGAAGACAGACGTCTCAGAATTTGGGTGTTGCGGAAGATGGATGACGTTCCGTCAACATTGGAGGAAAAGGTGTTGGCGATGATCTACGTGGAAGTATCTTCTCCCTTGGCACGGAGGAAGAAGAAAGAAGATGGGCGTTCTTCATTGGCATCGCCATTCTTCTTCGAGAGAGGAAATTGTTCTTCGTTGGAAGGAGGCCTTCTTTATTCTCCCATGCTCCACCAACACAATATGTCCCAACCTAAAAATAATATCTTGGCTATTATTTTTATACGTGATATGAATTTAAAAATAATTCAAATTTTGGTGAGCCATTTCATTAATTGCTAATTAATTAAGTTAGTGTTGGCATCTTTACTGGAAGGAGGTGATAGTTTTAAGAGTTAATGGGGGGTTCATGGGAGTTAAAGGGGGGTTGAAGGGTTCGGTGCTTGTGTGGGACCCACCACACTTTATCCTCTCATGGGAGGTTATGTGGGATGTGGACCCACCTATAACTCCTCTTTGGAGAAGATAATCACCCCTTAACAAAAATTATGTAACACAAAATTTTTTCTTTATTTTAATGAATTCTCAACAATTAACTTCTCCTCTCGAGAAAAATCAACTGTGGTAAAGGTCCCTTTAGGTGAATATTGATGTTCTGAGTTCATCGGTGTTCTCATATTTTAATTCTGAGCACCGGTACAAAATATAGAAAAACCAGCACATGCGTTTACTAAATGTACCCGATCAAAACATCAGAAATTGACTCCGGGCACACTAGGCCTCATAATCAGGCGCCGTAAAAAATTTCGAACTAGTAAAACTCCAAATAAATTAAGAAAAAAATTTCCTTGAAATTTACGGGTCTTTCCATTACCCCCACCTCAGGGCTTTTGATCCTCATAAAACTACAACACACACTAGGAAAATAAATGAGGGTACTGAGCACGCATCTGAGCCTCTCGCTCCCATGTGCTCTCTTGGAGGTTCACGTGCAGCTAGCAATTGCGCACCAGAGGAATCGACCGTCCACATAGGACCTGCTCTTATCGATCCTTTATCTCTACTGGGACCTCTGTGAATGTCGCCCCATCATCGACGTCCAGCTCCCCGTGGTTGATGATGTAGGACGGGTCGTGCACATATCTCCTCAGCTGAGATACGTGGAAGATGTCATGAAACCTATGTAACTGAGGTGGAAGGGCCAGGCGGTAAGCCACATCACCTTCTCTCCATAGGACCTGGAATGGCTCGATAAAACAACGATATAACTTGCTTCATCGAGAAAATATCTGTAGACCACATTGAGGTGAGACCCATAAGAAGATGTGGTTTCCATCCCTAAACTCCAGTGGTCTCCGTCTCTTATCAGCATAGGACTTCTGTCTTCTCTGTGCAGTCTTCATTAGCTCCTGGATGATCTGCACCTTCTTCGTCATATTCGGAACCATCTCTGGTCCAATAAGTGTTGACTCCCCAGGGTCAGTCCAGCACAGAGGTGATCTGCAAGGTCGGTCGTACAATGCCTCATAAAGGGACATCCTGATAGCGAAAAGGTAAATTTTGTTTTACGCAATCTCCACCAAGGGTTGGTGATCCTCCCAGCTACAACCAAAGTTGAGGACACATGCACGAAGCATGTCCCCGAGAGTCTGAATTTTCCTCTCAGTCTGACCATCCGTCTGGGGATGGATGGCGGTGCTAAAGTGAAGCTGCATCCCAAAAGCCTCATGTAACCCCTTCCAATGCCGAGAAGTAGAAGAAACATCATGATTGGAGATGATAGTCGATGGAACAACATGAATCCATATGATCTCCTGAACTTAGATACGTCTTAAGCTCTCTACTGAGCCCCACTCTCTAATCGGTAGGAAGTGGGGTGACATGGGGAGTCGGTCGAAAATCACCTAGATAGAGTCGTGACCTTTGGATGTACGTGGAAGCCCCATCACAAAATGCATGGTTATCCCATCCCACTTCCACTCCAGGACCTCTAAGGGATGAACCAAGCCTGTTGGTACCTGGTGCCCCGCCTTTACTTGCTGACAAGTGAGGCATCATGAAACGAACTTTGCTATTGCTTTCTTTATACCCGGCCACCAGTGCTATTGTCTGAGGTCCTGATACATCTTGACCACTCCTAAATGTACTGCTAGTGGGGATGTGTGAAACTCCCTCAACACCTCATCCTGTAGTGTAATTGGAACCATGGTCTGAAGAGGATGGCGTGCTCCCCACCTTTAGAAAATCTCTCAGGTGCCTGCCCTATGGATATATGAGCATGTCATGTCTCACAGTCAATGTCCCCATGTTGCGCCTCTTTGACTTGCTGATGAAGTGGAGGAGTCATGGTGAGAGACTAAAGAAAGGATGCTCGATATCTATCAACAAAGGATATCTGCAACGCGGCTAGCTGCTATGTCGCCTCCCCTAGCAGCTGAATGCTTGATTTCTTGCTAATAGCATCTGCTACATCATTCCCCTTCCCAGTAGTATAGACTATCTCGAATTCATATTCTTGAAGGAAGTTGAGCATTCATCACTGTCTCAGGATAAGGTCCTTCTGTGAGAAGATGTGCCTGAGACTCTGGTGGTCCGAAAGGACTGTTAAGCGCTCTCCCCACAAATAGTTTCGCCAAATATTCAACGAAAAGACCACAACTACTAACTATAGGTCATTAGAAGTGTAGTTCTGCTCGTGGCGTCTCAGCTGACGAGAACCATTAGCTATCAATACTCGTTCCCGCATCAGGACACACCCAAGTCCGGTCCATGATGCATCATAGTAAACTACGTACCCAACGACTTCCTCTAGAAGCCTCAGAATGGGGTCGCTGTTCAACCTCTGCCTCAGCTCCTAGATGCTCTGCTGGTATCTCTCTGACAACACGATGGGTTTCCACTTCTTCGTCAGTGCGGAAACCAGTGCTTCAACTCTAGAGAAGTCTGGAACAAACATCAGATAGAATCTACCCAAGCCCATGAAACTCGGTACCTCTGTCACACTCCTGGGTGGGTCCCATGAAAGCACTACCTCAATCTTCACTGGATCCACTGCAAATCCATCCTCTATGATTATGTGTCCTAGAATGTGTACCACTCTGATCCAGAACTTGCACATTGAGAGATTACCATAAAGATGGTTCTCTCAGAGTGTATCCAGTACTACCGGTAAATGGTAGGCATGCTCCTCCTCATTATTCGAGTAAATCTGTTTGTCATCGATGAAGACAATGAAAAATCGATTGAGTTATGGCTGGAAGATCCTATTCATTAGACTCATGAAGACTACTGGAGTGTTGGTTACACCAAAGGTCATAACCATGAACTTGTAGTGGCCATACTTACACATGAAGGCCATCTTCTGCACATCCACATCTCAAACTCTAATATGATGATAGCCTGACCTGAGATCTATCTTCTAGAACAAACATGCTCCCTTGAGATGATCAAAGACGTCGTCAATCCTCAAGAGTGGGTACTTTTTCTTTACGGTCACCTGATTCAGGCGACGGTAGTCAACACACAGTCGCAATCTCCCATCCGCCTTCTGGGCGAACAAAATCGGTGATGCCCAAGGTGAAACACTGGGTCAGATAAATCCCTTCCCCTGCAAGTCCCCCAGCTGTACCCGCAGCTCACGAAGCTCAGTTGGAGCCATCTGATATGCCATAGTAGATATTGGTGTCGTCCTAGGGTACATGTCATTGTAGAAGTATACCTATCTGCAAGGAGGTAGTCCTTCAATGTCATCAGGTAAATCATTTGTGTACAGATCCACCACAATAGGAAAGCTCGAACTCCACACATCAACCACTCCGAGGATGAGACTAGCTAACAGATGTGTGATCGGATGCCCACTCTTTTGCGTAAGTCCATCCTGCACTGCAAAGGCTCCATTCTCACCGGTGAAGATGAACCTAGTCCCATCCGTGTGGACACACCACACTTTGCACCTAATACAGTAAATCTAAGCATGAAATGTGGATAACCAGTCCATACCCAAGATAAAGTCATAAGGCTTAGATGCCACTACAAGAAGATCCCAGTCGAAGCTCTCACATGCTAAAGTAAGCTCACATTACTGGCACCAGTTCGTAATCATCGAGTCTTCTCATATAGGAGTCTCTAGCAATAAAGATCAAGCCAACATCTCTATCGAAATCTCAGAGCATTGAACAAGGGAAATGACAACAAAAGAATGACTCGCACCTGTGTCTATGAGTACTGCAGTAAGGGTGGAGTAGACACAAATAGTACCTCAAATCATCTCAGGTGCACCGTGGTCATAGGCCTCGACTACCTAGAGCTGAGCCCACCATTGTCCGCTAGCTCCCTCTGGTCAGGGTGGACCTCCTAGTGGTGGTGGTAGAGCCACAGAATGTCTTCCACCACCTCCAACTCGGCCAACTCCTCTCCCATGTCCGCCTAATCCATGCGGACCACCTCGGTCGAACCATTGCCTATGTCTGGGAGATCCCTCTACAGTCTGATGCTCATCTTCATGGTTGGTCGGGAAGTCATGAGCCATGTGGCCCTCCCTGCCGCATGAAAAGCACTACATGTTCCTCATATAGATGGCCCTATCTCTTTTTACCCTCACAACCAAACTCGTATCCCGGGGTTGTCCACCTGATCCCCTTGTCTTCTTGGACCTCTACGACGTCTATCTACATTCAGCTGTAGAAGACTCTGCTACGTGTCGCCCTATGGTGGGTCTCGCCGCTAGTGAGTACTCAGCGAGAAAACTCTCCACTAGAAGGGCTCGCTCTAGCACCCCCTCCTATGTCAGAATGCTGAGGGGAATCGTCGAAGCACAGATCTCATTCCTGAGTCCCTGCTCGAAGGTCTAGACTCAGAAGAATGGGTCACGTACCAGGTCTGTGGAGTAGCGTAAGAGGTCATTGAATCTCACTAAGTACTGAGCTAATGTCATGTTGCCCTGCTGCATATGAAGTAACTCCTAAATCCTCACCCCATGAAGGGTGGCTGGAAAAAACTCTGAGCATAAGAGATTCTCAAAGTTTTTCTAGAGTAAGTATGACTCGACATGCACCTGGAGCATTAGGCTCCACCATCTACCTGCTGATATGTGCAGGAGACTCGTGGAAAGGATCACCATGAGGTCGACTGGTGTCCCTACCAATCTGAAAACTCTCAAGAGAGCCTCCAGCCAGTCCTCAGCTGCCTGTGGGTCCATCTCTCAGAGAACATGGGTGGCCTCTGTCACTAGAACTCGTGAAATGCACTCAAGAGGCATGCACTGTCTTCTGTTGGAGCTGGTGGTATCGGTGGACCTGCGGATAGTGGTTCTGCAGTGCCTCTGCTATGATGGGGCCCTACATCGAGGCCCCTTCTCTCGGTGGGCTACCATCTCGTACGTAACTAGGAAACCTAGCTGGATGCCTTCATGGGGCCATCCTAGAAACAGGCATGTGTGCCACAGTTAAACAGAATACCTGTTGAGATGACACAACGTAACCACAAAGAAATCTTTTCAATGTAAACAAACATGCAATCATTGTTTTCATGCACTGAGTCTGAAATCAATGGTCAGGGTCCAAGTGTATGGATAAGTCGGCCACCACACCAACACTGGATACCCTGGACTGAAAACCATACTCAATAATCTTAACATGATTGCTTAATAGAAAATAATGATCAGAGTCATGAGTTATGTGGTAGAACCGACTCCTCTGACACCAATTTTTCACGACCCGTCCTTGGGGCCCGTGCCGTGACTACCCCAAGCCTGTCTTCCATATGCCAGGGGCTAGAGACTAGCACCAAAGGTGTAAATCCCTAACCTGGGAAGGCATTGCCTTTATAAAAGTAAACAAACACAACAGAGTATACAATAGGAAGTAAACACTATGTAAAACTAAATACAAAAGAGTGTGCTGGAAAGTAAATGGGCCAGTATACAAACCCAACTGAACAAACAAGTACAAGTAAAGGTAGTAACAATAGAAATTAATGAGCAGCTCCAAGATTGTCCTCCGGGGAATCGTACCTGAAGGGTAGGTACAGATGGCCACCTCAGCACCCATGTCTGTCAGTCTACACTATGTTCCTACTCGTCACAAGGTCCACCTCCAGGTACCGTCCAGTCGTGGCGCTCTCGGGCTCCGTCAGCACTGTCTGTCATCTACATCCAACACAATGAGGTTCGGGCATAGCCCAGGTAGGGGTGAGTATAACGATACTCATTAAGGACCCCGAGACCTACGTGGTATCACAATATCCACTAAGGATAAAAAAAATAAGAAAGATACAATCACTAAGAATCAACCAACACTACATATGTATATGCCCATACATATACCTTAGTTACCAGTCATAGCCCGACTCCAACTCTCAATCCCAGTCACAAAAAAATTCCAAAAAGGAATTAATGTCAATCACCATGATGATAATGGTTGAAAGACATAACTCAGCTCACATAGGTATGCCAAAATATAAGATAGTTTAGATTATCAGATGTAGTCACTCAATCATCTAAGCTGTCTGACCCACACAGTATACAGTCCAGCTAAGCCGTCAGACACACACAGGATGCAAGACCGGCTATGTCATCCAAACTCTCGGACCCACATAGGATGCAGTTCAACTAAGCTGTCAGACCCACACAGGATACAAGACCGGAAATTCTAGAGTAATAGTGATGATCACATGTAGTCATTGATTCATCTAAGCTATCAGACCCACATAGGATACAGGACCAGCTACATTATTAGAATTGTCAAATCCTCACAGGATTCCGGTACAGTAGTCGTCGTCACCGAACCCCTAGAGGATTCCAGTATCGTAGTCGTCACAGCCAACTCTAGTGTTCCCGCACACAGAACACATGATTTCGGGAGGGTCTGCTCCTCGAGTCAAGAATAGATACATCGATGAAGTCCTGAGTTGATGCATACCAAAGTTCTGTCTCATCAAAATAAAGCCAACGCAACAAACAGCGCGACAATCAGACGCCCAGTTTGAGAGATATTGACATTTCTGTTCCAGGGGCCCAGTTAAATTTATGCCTAATCCAAACCTGGTCGTTTTCCAAAGTCGTCCAAAACTCACTAAGAGTATCGCAAAATTACCTCCTCATCGTAAGGGTCCTAGTGCTGCAGATGACGCATCGTTCGGATGTGTGGTTCAAAAGTTATTCACATTTAAGAAAAATGGGCCCGGCCCGTCAAGCCCAATGGGCTGGCGGGTCGGCCCAACCCAGTTCGGTGGGTCCGACCTGGGTGGGGGTTGGCCTGGTCCGGTGGAGCGCAGCCCACCAAGGGACCCGGCCCGGCTGTTCCGACCCGAATAAGGGGTCGGCCCAGCCCGGAGGGGCGAGGCCCACCCGCGGACCCGGACCGGGTCGCGGGCTAGTTTGGATCACCTGGCGGTGCCGCCCCTCCTTGCTGCCTGGCCAGCCAAAGCTAACCAGTTTTGTCAAGTGCGAGCAGCCCGCGGTTGCGGGTTGTGGTTCCTCCGTAAGCGGTGCTGATAGGGGCCGCGATTTCCTTCAGCCCGACCGGCAGGCGGCCGACCAATTCACCCACCAACGGCCCGCATAGCGGCCCGCGTAGTGGGCCGCGGTCTTCATCGCAGTACGGTGCAAAGTGGGGATCGTGGTCTTCCATCCAGGCCAGATACAGTCGGCCGGTTCGGTTCTTCCGAGGGGCCCACGGATGTGGGCCGCTGTTTCTTCCACGCGGTCGGCGAGACAGTGCCGGTCCACCACCGCCACGGCCTGGCAAGGCAGAAGCCTTCAGTTGCCACCTCCTTCGATCGATGTGACCTCCTGGCTGTGGCCTCTTCCTCCGGCGTGGTGAAATGGCACTGCACCCTTCCACCTCCTCCTGCGTTGCCAAATACACCAACAAGCAACGGAGGGATGCCGGGCCATGTTGGTTCACCCTGCGCCCTCTGTATCAGATGATATCATTTGGAAAATGATGAAACAAGGTATTCAACGAAGAACAAGGTACAATTTTTTTCAATTAAAATTAATCATAACCCCTACCTAGATTCATGGTATGTTTTCAAAGTTGCAGAATACAGCGTCACGGAAGTCGGGCATCGCAGAAGTCGGACGTCGTAGAAGCCAGGGATCGTGGAAGACGGACGTCGTTCCATCAACATTAGAGATAAAGACATTGGTGGTGTTCTACGCGGGTGGCGTCTTCTCCCTTGGCGTGGAGGAAGAAGAAAGAAGATGGGCATTCTTCGTGGTCATCACCATTCATCTTCGTGAGAGGAAATTGTTTTTCGTTGGAAGAAGGTCGTCTCAATTCTCCCAAGATCCACAAACACAATATGTGCCAGCCCAAAAATAATAGCTTGGCTATTATTTTTATTCATTATAGTAATTTCAAATTAATTCAAAATTTGGTGAGCCATTTAATTAATTTCTAATTAATTAAGTGAGTATTGGCATCTTTAATGGAAGGAGGTGAAAGGTTTAAGAGTTAATGGGGGGGTTCATGGGAATTAAAAGGGGAGTTGAGGGGTTATATGCTCATGTATTACCACCAGACTTTATCCTCTCATGGGAGGTTATGTGGGGTGTGATCCCCACATATAACTCCACTTTGGTGAAGATAACCACCACCTTAACAAAAATTATGTAACGCATAATTTTGTATTTATTTTAATAAAATCCCAAAAATTAACTCCTCATCCGGAGAAAACGCATCTGTTGTAAATGTCCCCTTAAGAGAATAATGACGTTGCAAGTTCATCAGTGTCCTCATATTTCAATTCTGAGCACAGGTTCAAATGATAGAAAAATTGCACGTATATTTACTAAATGTACCCAAACAAAACATCATAAATTGTTCCCGTGCACACCAGGCCTCAGAATTAGGCACCGTCAGAAACTACGGAGTAGTAGTATTCCAAAGAATTTAAGAATACGTTTTCCTTGAAATTTTCAGGTCTTTAAAAGAAATTTAAAAAAAATTCATAAATCATGGTATTTTATTTTTAATTTTTAGACATTGAATAAATTAATATATTTATGACACAGTGATGATGTACTGATTACCTTATTAATGAAGGATTCAAATAAATGATATTATAAATATTAAAATAAATGTAATTTAATAATTTTGATGAAATAAATGAATTTTTTGGATTAGATTGAAATTTCTGGGAAGAATTAATTCCATTGGTTGGATGGCATCATGTTTTTATGACTTTAACAAATATCAATTACAAAATAGTGTCAAAATTGATGTAAATTTGGTTTAAAAAAAATACTAATTTATTAAATGATATAATAGTCCTAAAAATATAATATTCATCCAAAAAACGTATATAACATTAAAAATTACATTAATTACCCCTTTTGGTTCGGTTTTCATATTATAGTAACTATAGTTAACGTATATCATGAAAATACAATAAGAATTGGTAGGAGTTATGGTTTTTAACTAAGGGTTAAAGCTAGAAAATAAGGTTTATTTTATAACCTTAACAAGTCTAAAACCTATTTGTAGAGAATATTTATACCCATAATCATCTTATTATAGAATTATATAATGTTGGATCTGTTGTAATTTGAAAAAAAAATTAAATAAAATAATATTTCAAGACATTCTTAAAGTTCCCCTCCTCCCTCTTATAAAAGGCCTCAACCTCTACCCACTTAGTCACACCTCTAAATCCCCATGTATCATATAAAATATTCTCAAATAATATACCAAAATCCCTTCATTCCTCTTTGAAGCCTTCACTTTTTCAGAAGTCAAGTCACGAAATCCTTTAGGCACAAATCCAAAGAAGTTACATGATTTAGATGTAACATCTTCTCTGAAGATCATTTATTTTATTTTCCATCATAACTACCTATGATCTTCTTATCATAAGATTATATAAAAAGAGAAGTATACTAAATATAGTTGTGTATTTTTTGAGAATTATTTTAATTAAAATTACATGCACCCTAATCTAATTGATACAAAAATATTTTTTTTATCTTTGATGAACTACTGCCTCACGAAACAATGATTGTTCAATTTTATCCTACGACCACTCATGTTGGATATTATGATTGCACTGTATTGATATATTATATATATTTTATTTATATTTACACTAGTATTATATACTTTTTATTTACAACAAACAATTATTTTTTTCATGATGTGTAAATATGATAATTTCATTTGAGGAAGTGCGGACTACCTCCCCCTAAAAGTGATATGACTCATTCATTCTATACATGGAACGTATAAAGGACATTTCATTAATCCTATGATACATACATGAAAATAATATAATATTGGTATTGTAGTATATATGTATATAATTTTATTACTATTCTTTTAATATGACATTGAAATGAATGTAGCAATAATGCGTACGTATGACCTACTATTCCATAAACTATTCATTTCATTTCTTATCTCCAAATGTTATGGACTATTATAAATACATATATAATGTTTATATAATATATTTAAATCATGAATAATATTCTTTAGGTGATGTAATTCAGAATACATGGTCAATTTTAATCAAAATAAGTTCATTTTCTACTCAAGTACCAAGTATCGAAAAAGCGGCCGTTATGAACTTAAATAAGTATTTATTTTTTTAACATGTTTAAAAGTAATATAAAATGAATAATAAACATGAAAATGGTTCTAAATCATGTATAAATTAACCTATGATTATTATTATGTAATATAAATAATGAATGAGATAAGTCAGATTTGAGGTAAGGGATCTTTTTAACCCAATTACCATTCTATGGGTTGATATCATACTTCTTTATTATGTAGTCATATGATTATGTAAAAAATAAATTTTGATTTATTATATTTTATTTATACTTGATTTATGGGGATTTTTAGTGAATTAACAAATTTGTTCTATTTGGTTAACAAAACGATCTTTGTAAGGGAATGTTCCACCATTCACATTTCAAACACTCCTTTGATGTTATGCCTCCTTAATTTATATTTTATTTTCTTGGGATTTTTTCATTCCATATCCCCCTTAATATGCATATTATTTAAAAATTATTAGAGACACATTTTTCTCTCAATCAATACATTTTATTAATTTTCATGTGACGTCGTTACTCTGCTGATATTTCATAAGGGAATTTCTAAACTCAATTTACACTCGTTGAGTTTTACACAAAATTAGATGGTTATATTACGAAAATATTACGTGTGTAATAATTATTTATTTATTTATGTATTAATTTCCACATAAATATATGTGGATATATTATTTCTACACATAATCCCCCTATTTATAATGTCTTAGGCCGTTTAAAAAAAACATTGTAATGGAAATCCTAACTCAATATAATTTAATTGATATAAATATCCATGTATTTGGTTTTGTGTTTCCAAGAATATCTGTGAATAGAAACTGATTATTTTACACAAAATACCCAATTATATTGGTTGTATTTATATTTTTCACGCATTATTATGCCATTTAATTATCCTTAATCTAAGGATGCGATCTTTGTAACAGACATCTTCTCAATCTCCTTTCATTGTGGAAATTTATTTTATTTACATCTCATTCCATTATATATTGTATAATAAACCACTTTGACTTTTAATATCATTCAATGTGAATCTTTTTTCAAAATAGTGTTTTACTAAATGAAAAAAGTAATGTTTCTAATTTATATGGTGACAATTTCCTCTATGTCACCAAAACTATTATTTGATATTTGACTTCTTCTATAAGCCTTAATGTTTGTAAAGGGAAAAGAAATATCATATTCTATTTTTTGGTGTTTTGGTATTTGAAAATAATTTTTAAAGTGGATTTAATATTTCAATATCCATAAATGATTTCTTGTGATTGAAAATAAAATTTTATGAGTGAAATGTTGATAATTGCATAATTTTTACTGTTATGATTATATAATGGTACTTGGACATTTAACAGATGGTTTCGTGATAACCCAAAATGGGTGGTTATGTGGTAAACCAAATATGGGTGGTTCTGTGATAAACTAAGGATGGGGTGTTATGTTTTAGCCTCCAATTCATTGGGATGGATGTTGGCCATATGGCTATTACATTTAGTGATACATGTGTAATTAAACGTATGTTTATCCAATTCAAATATGTTTATGATCCATGTTACCTTATATGTGTTATATATTTATTTATATAGGATTTAGGGTAATCATTTGGTTACAGAAAGGGTAATCAATGAGCTTATATTCAGTAATGTGTTTTTGGTACTTCTTAAAGGTAAAATTATTACTTTATGATAAAGTAATCATGGGTTTCTTGTCTTTTAAGACTACCTATTTTCATTCATTATGTATCCCTTACTGAGATTCATATTCTCATCCCATGTTTCTTGAAAAACAAATTTCACAGGACTTAACGAATAATAGAGTCATGGATGGGAATAACGATAAGTCATGTTGGTTAAACATGGAATGAACAATTTATCTTTTTTGAATGTTTTTGTTTTATAAAAAAATTAGATAGTGAGTAGAAGTTTCTACTTAATAATAATAAATTTGATATGTATGAGTTATGGAATACTTATCAAATTCTCTAAAAATGAAAATATCCTCGAAGTGGATTAATGTTAAATTATCAACTTATCTCAAGATTATGTAATGTTTATGTTCGGGTACATATACATTGTGTATGAGAGATCATGATAATTAATTAGGATCCATTTTAAATTTTTTTCAAAGAAACATTGTTTACATCCAAATTCTAGAAATATTTTTATAAGGCTATGGATTTCCAGTTGAAATGGAGCACATCTTACAATATGTAGATGGATGTATAGACACAGAGGGTATCTAGTTTCTTAAAGACATTCTGTGTTAATGTGTGATTGATTTTGAATGGATCATGGTGTAATAATTTTTCCTTTTGTCTAGTTGTTGGATAATAATTTTTATCAAGATTCTATCAGCATGGTTCCCATTGAGGATTTTTATTTGAGTCCATGTTTGTCTTCCTTATGCTCGTAAGAGTTGAGAGAGATGCCATTGGTTGGGATGGGTGTTATTTGGGAGGTGATAGAGGTGGTTTAGTTCATCATTAGTTGTTTGATAGCTATATAGACTCATCATAAATATTATAAGGACCATCATCATTGGTTGTTGGAGTTTGAAGTTTGTGATCAGGTCTTTCAATGAGTTTTACATTGTTTGAAACATCATCAGTTAGGTAGGCAGTGTATGTTTGCACCATTTCTAGTGGGCCCCTTTGACATCATTGAGTGACTAAGGAGGATGGCGTTTGGGATTCTTATACCATAACGAATGACTTTAATAAATTATGTGTTTCATGTTTCCCCGTTGAGGATTTATATACCGAATTTGTCCCATGAAATTAGATTGGATGATTTTATTCTTGAGATAGATACATATATGGTTGAGAATCCAATTTAGATTGTGGATATATAATATATATTATTTCATGGTAAAATGATCACCTAGTTCTGAGTACTATTGTAGTAAGTACAAGATCACTAACAACTGTTTGAGAATGAGTCATTGATGATATAGAAATGACCATCTCTTATTTTGGATCTAATATCTTGTTCACATTCTGTGTACAAAAATATTTTATGTTGGTGAGAATGGAATTTCTCATTAAATTTCTATTTGGTATGTTCTAATATTTTCATTTACATTCCTTTTTCATTGGGAGAGTTTTTTCGACAATGAATTGGGAAGATACCTATAATTGAAAAGTCATGTTGTTTTTGGAATTTTTAGAATGAACATGTAGTCTTTGTATCATATTGGGTAGTTATATGATGTGTAATGGGATTACAAGATTTGTTTTGGCTACGAGAAAGTCCGTATGATTTGGAGTAAATAGTTAAAGAATGTTCCATATCAGTTAAGGGTTACATATAGTGTAATTTGAAAATCTTCTTTTTAATCCCATGATATTAATTTCTCTTTTTAAATTAAAATAAATGTATTTCATGATGTATAGAGGTATTACACACCATTTAATTCACTGAGGTATATACTTTAGGGTTCCATACTAGTTATTGAGCCTTCATTCTCCTTTGAATCATTATCCTCCCCACTAGATATCTTACCTTAAGTGTTCATTAGTGGCTCATTTACCTCTGAATCAATCCATTTAGTTATTAGTCTGATGGGCATGATCTTCTTCTTTAGGGGTCAAGCTTCCTCTTAGTTTCTCTCTTGTTTGTGGTTGGGTCACCAGTTATGGTAGAGATAGGTTACTTGTCTGTGTTTCCAATCAATAATTTTTAGTCCCTAGTATTTTCTTGTCTTCCAATGGATGCTCTTGTGGTTTCCAACCCCATGGTCAAAGGTGGATAGGTTTTATACGTCTTTGAGGTCGGTGGATGTTTTCAATAGTTCTAATTTTATTAATTACTTGTTGTTCATATTTATTCCTTGAGATATAAAATGGAATTTCATCTATTGAATTTTAAATGGGATTGTTTTCACATTTTAAAAAGGGTTTCTAAATTTAAAAATGTAATTTCATTAATTATAAATAGAAAATTTAGTTTCATACCCCAATGAATATTATGTTGTCTTTGAAATGGTTATAAAAATAGAAAGTGAAAAAAAACAAAATATGAAACTATAGTGAATATTGAAGGATATATTGTTCCCTTAGTGTTGGTGATGCCATAAGTATGTAACCTATTATATGTCAGTGGTATATGGAAGGCATTGATGTTAGTTATATCCACCCTTATAAATTGTTAGGCATGTGATATTCTTTTATGTATACTCCCATAGGCTGGAGTCAAGCTTCTATGTGCATTGTTGTTTCCTGTTATTTATTGAATGATAGTTTCTTTCATTGATATGTATATTTATATTCAGTATCTCTTCCATATTTATTTCTAGATTCGAAGAACTTGTAATGAAATTTATGAAATTCAAGGATATTTTGAAGAACTCTTTCATATTTTTTTATTTATAAAAATTCATGTTAATCATTTTTGTTTTAAAAATTGAACATGTGAATTATTATTATTAGAACATGTATAGATATACAAGTGGATTCCTACTGATATCTTTTCCTCCCAGACTAATTCATCCTTTGGGTATATATAGACCGTGTTTTGTAGATACATGTAATGGGAATTGAATTAGGAGTCATTCATGCTTCTCTTTACATTACTATTTTGTTTTTGAGGTGACATTTGGTCACATGGACACTAGTCATGTAACACCATGAGATTTTATGAAAAATATTATTTTAATTTCATTAATTTCTTATGTTGTATTCTACACCAAGATTACCTTGCGCTATACGCAACACCGTATTAGCTTGTAGTATACGCAACACTATTCTTGGACCGTGTTACACACAATTTTGATAATAGTTATTCTACGCAACATTGAGTATATATATATATATATTAAATGTATAAATGAAATATGGTTGGATTCTGTTATACGAAACAACGAAGGATTCTTTCACAACACGCAACCCTGACTTGGCTTGCATTACACGCAATCGCGACCTTCCTCGATAGCGTGTGTTGTACGCAATACCGGGTTTTAATAAACAATGTTATATTATTATAATATTTTCATGAACTAGCCGTTATGAATAGTATTAACTAAATTTTTAATTTTCTAACATTATTATTCATCTTACACATTTCTAGAACATGGTATAAGAAAAAAATAAATTTTTCGGGTAAAATAAGTATTTTTCAAAAAATACAGTTTTGCCGCCTTTTGATGGCGCACCTAAATTAAATCTAGTTTTTGATATGTTTATAAGTTCAATTTGAAAAAATAAAATTCTTCTTTGGAATCAAGAAATAAAATTTTACTTTGGATAAATTTTTCATATTATTCTGGTAACTTTCACATTTTAATGAATAGTAAAAACACGCTATATATTAATTAAAAACAACTTTTTTCATCGTAATATCTTATGTGGTTAAATTATAATATTCAATGGTTTTAAAGTATAAATAGAATATATTTTTACCATTTAATATAATGTATGTCATTAGCATTGATTTTACCTTGAATTCGTAGGTTAAATCAATTCAATCTTTTGCAATGTTTTAAACAAAAACCCGTTTTTATTCGACAACGGGATTAATTTTAATTTAATTTCTGCAACTTCTGTGTTTTGAATTTTAAAAAAATGGATTCCATATTTGGAATCATTGGGTCCAAATTATTTTAATAGGATACTTTTTATTTTTGGGAATTATGAATAGTAACTACAGTAAATTTTATTTACCATAGTTAAAGGTAAATCAGGTAATTAAGGGTAAATATAATATTTTAAAATTACCCTAAGAAATGTCAAAATCCTATTGGATGACTAAAAAACGACCCATATCACCTAATGGTCAGATTAGATTAATTTAATTAAATTTTTTTAATGAAAATAATTTAATTATTATTAAAACCAAAGAATGTGACAACATGTCACTTTCTTAAATCTTATAACTATAATAATTTTAATCTAGTGATAAACTTCATAAAACTTCGAACATGAATAGTATCCAGAAAGCTAATACAATTATCTACATCATAGGAATTTATTTAGAATTTTTAGGGATTAAATAAGTATCATTTATTATGACACAATAATGATGCAGTAATTGTCTTATTAATGAAATATTGACATAATTGATGTTATAAATTCCCAAATAAATGTAATTTGAGACTTTTTATGACTTAAACTAATTTTCTAGGTTAATATGACATGTTATTGTTGATTTAAGTAATCGGGTTCGAACTTATCATTCTGTTATGAATTTCATAAAAATCATGTACCAAATAGTGTCAAAATTGACATAAAATAGTTTTTAAAACAAATATTATATTATTAATTGTTATTTTATTCCTAAAAATCTAAGGTTAGGCCAAATGACTTATATAAGATTATATATATTAATAATAAACAACTTGGGGTTATTTTGGCTTGATATAGTAAGTTTATTAACCATATAGTGTAAGAAAACAAAAAGACACAGTAAAAGTTAAATTATTTAACTTAGAGTTAAATCTAATTGATAAGGTTAAAATAATAACCTAAACTTGTCTAAATCCTATTTGTTGATAGGATTTTGACCCATACCCACTTTACCTTCGAAATAAGACCCTTTGGAACCATTATAAACCGATTTTGACTTTAATATAAAATAATATTTTGAGATATTCCTAAGGTGCCCCTCTCCTCCCTTATAAAAGGGCACCTCCTCCCTCTCTTCCTCACACAACTTTGAGCCTTCAAGCTCGAAAAACCCCTGCCAAAATCTCTTCTCCACTTCCCTAGTATCATCCTAGAGGTCCTGGTCTTCTTCAAAGACCATCCTTAGTTCTTTAAGTGGAGGTTAAGAAAAGGCGCTTCAAAAAGAGGTAATATCCATTACCGATCTTTTTCAATTTCATTCTTCTTCAACTTCTTCTTCTTTATTAGTTTCATGATAAAGTAATAACATCAGTATTACTTACATACTGATATGTTATTATAAATATGAAACAACCTTAATTCACCTTCTATCTATCCTACGGAAAAATGAAATCACCGCGCGTGCGTACGTACGGAATACCGTCTCCACGCCGTGGGGTAATCTATTTTCCACCATCACCTTACAAGGATGAGTATAATGGTGTAATGAGTAACTATATATGATTATTATAGAGTGATATTGATACTGAAATAGTATACATACACTTCAACACAATTCCACGACCATGGGAACGATATCATCGCTCGTTCGTACGTACGGACTACCGTCTCCACGACGCGATGAGATTCATTCTCAATGATTAACCATTCATGAATGATTATAAAGTATATATAATATGTAATAATTAAATATATGACATAATAATGATACTGGATTTATTTATATATTTATATGTATGTCATCTACTTAATTCCATTCAATTCAATAAGGAAACGAAAACAGCGTTCATGCGTACGTACGGACTACCGTCTCCATGAACAGTGTATTTCTTTCCATTTAATGATTTATTATATATATGTATATCCTGAATATATATATATATAAATCATGTTTTATGTTCTGGAATTAAGTAATCATGATCTATGTAATCATATGAATAATTACAAGTCAAAACACGGACGACAAATGAAACAATTTTCCCCAAAACGCTCTTTAACATGGAATTTACAAAAGAACGGGTAATATAAAGTCATAAGTGAACCATATATGATATCATAACAATGAATATGATTCTGTAATAAGTAAATGACATTATTTAAATCATTATACAGGAGGTTCGAACACTTACGAAGCAAATTGGACCTAAGGTAAGGGAAATATCACAATCTCATTCTTATCCGAGATTGTTTATACTTGGGCATTTACTGGGGTGTATTTTGTCATCCACATCCATGTTTACTCAATATGTAATATTATTTCCATCCACCTACAATTGTTTAAATCCAATTTTACCCATCGGTGAGTTTTTAGTAAAGGATATGAAAGGAATATTTTGTCGTTTTTCGTACGAGGTACTTTTTGACTTTTCCGACAAAAGTACGAGAAAATGTTTTTTTAACTTATACGACATGAATGGATTTTTAAAACATTATTTCCAAGAAGCCTTCTTTACAAGTTTTCAAGTTTATTTTCAATCAAATTCTTTTAGTTTAAAGTTTTATGACATATTAAGAAAGGAAAAATGTTTTTGATATTGAAAGGATATTTTCCTCAAGAATGAAGTTCAAGTGTTTTATCAAAATTATTTTCCATCTAAGATAATAAAGGGTTCTGTTTTTATCCCTATTATTACATTGATTTGATTATGTTGTGATGGAATTATTTTTATGAATTCCTTTATCTTATATGAATTGTTTTATGATGTCATGATGTTTAAGATTCCCATTTGTATTACATGGGTTATGCAAAGATGTATGATTTATGATTTTGTGGCACACATAAGAATAGTATCATTATGAGATGGGTGGGACCTATATCTCCCTCCAATGCATTGGGTAAAGATTTTATATCTCATGAGATAGACATGGCTGGAATGGTAGGTTATACCGGTTCAGTGAAACAGGACTGAAACGAGGGTGACTCGGTTCAGAAAGGGACTTTGTCCACTAAGATAGTCTTGGCAATGAGTCTTGACTAACAAGAAATGATTCTCTATGATTATGTGTGTATGCCACAAAGTTTCATGTTTTATGTTATGATTATTGGATTTTCATTTCACTACTAAGATTTATCCCATGTTATGAAATTATGCTCTCTTTTGCAGGTTAAGATTTCCAAAATGTTATGTTCCTATGAATATGATGTGATTGATAATTCTTTTGTTTACCCTTACTGAGCATTTGATCTCACCCTGTTATGTTTTCTTTTCCCCAGGATTTAAAGAAAGGTTTTAGGTAAAAAAAAGGAAGATCTTTATTGGAGATGTTGAAGATCTTTCACCACGATTAGAAGATTATATTCCGAGTTTCCAAAGACACTAAACTATTATGATCCTTGTGTGTGTGTTTTTGTAATGTACTAAGTATTCAGCAAAAGTAATGTAATGTACATGTACGTCAAGCTTCAGGTCTCTACAGTTGGTATCAGAGGAAAGGATTAGTCAACCTTTGGAAACTAGGATGTGAGAACATTAGTGAGATCCCTAGAGATATTTCTAAGGTATGTCTAGGGATGTCCCTAAGGATAAGTATACGTATAGGATATAGTTCTAGAACTACGGTAAGGATATTAGATTAAACCAAAGATGTTAGATATCGAAGTTACTCCCCCTTTATTATGATTTTCCCTCTCACACTATTCTTTTTGGGTTTTAGAAAATGGCTGGAAACAAGATGATTCACGATAATGGAGGATATGATGGACAATGGAATGATATTCTTCATAATGAAATGGGATTTGGAAGTCCAAACATCATTATTATGCTGAATCAGCAATCTCATAATATTATCAATAAAGTAAAATTTGGTAAGTTTCCTGACTCGGCTAATAAGAGAAAGATGGAGTTTCATGATGATCATAGAGGAAAGAAAGTTCAATTTCCCCTATGTAAATCATGTGGGAAGAGGCATCAAGGAGAATGTTTCAAAGGAACTGGAAGATGATTTGGGTGTGGAAAAGAAGGACACAAAGCCAGTAAGTGCAAAGGAAATGGTTCAGTTAACACCAGGGATGAGGATAATGGTATTGCTACGACATCAACAATGGTTAAATGTTTTAAATGTGGAATGTACGGGCATTATGAAAACCAATGCCTTAAGGGAAAGTCTCATGAAGAGAATCAGTATGGTCGTATGGGTAGTATTTATGTGGATGATGATGAAGAGACTACAAATGATATGTGAGATGAAAGAATTGTTGAAGCTCGGTCAATGGTTTAAGAATGTAGTGGAATGATTACATGTTTATCATGTGTAATGTTGTATAAGTAATCTCTTGGTACTATGGAATAAAGAGACATCTAAAGATTGTTACACTGTTGTCTTTTCTTGAGTTTTGAAAGTGTCTGATTAATGGTACCAGTATCCATGAAAGGTTATTCAGATATTTTTGGAATGTAGATGATATACGCATAATGAAGGGATAAGACGATAATGAGATGTTTGATTGTATTCATGAGCTCATGATTGATATAAGGACTAAGTGATATCATGGTTTGAGGGTATATAATTTTGAGGATTTTTGTATGTTGAAAGTGTTAACTTTTAACTTAATTCATGTTTCCACTAAGGTTCAATGGATATTCATTCTTCAAGAGAATACATGATTAAGGTATTCAGATGTTTGTAATTTGACCAACAAGATATATCTTATGATATATGGGGGATAAATGATGGCATTCACATGATCATTTTCTTTATACTATGAGCTTGGACAGAATTATTTTAGATAAGCCTACAGATTGGAATGGATTATGTTGGACATAAGTTAGTATTATTTAAGGATAGAACTTTTGATATTATATAGTTTTAGAAAAAGGACAACCTGCAGGATGGGCGACAGCCCATCACGTCGGACAAGGCTGTGGGAATCGAACCCACAACCGAAGTGCGACTGGCCTTTATCGCCTACCACTGGCCTACAGGAAGTCACTTTTTAGTAGAAACTAGTTTTATTATATTAAGCAGTATGATATATGAAGTATAAGTCCATTTTAGGAACCATATATGATTAGTCTCACTATAGATGGACTTATGTATTTTTTGATAAATTTTCTAACCTTTTGTTTGAGACAGATGGAATGACCCATCATTCTATCACATGATCTGCTAACACATCACGAATGACAAATTCAACTTCATTTCTTTAAGAGATGGAGTGGAAATTGTCCAAATAATGACAAACGGTGAGACTATACCAAAATCACGAAAGTATTTCTTCGAATTCCAATTTCATCAACTTTAGGGAAATGATCTTGAAAACTAAAAATGTTGTCTTAGTGCTCTTATATCTGATGAATTAGATGGTACCTTAGATCATCACAAATTTATGGCTTTGTGATTGCTAGCTTTTCCGTAGCCATGTTCTCTACCACTCTCCATCAGAACATGATGGTTAGATTTCTCTTCCATATCCATGTTTTCACCTATGTGGAAACCCAGTGATTAGTTTATTTGGGTAACCGTTACGTTTCATACTTTTGTTTTTAAAGATAAGTTTTGGTATTCCTTTTTACGATGTGGGTTTCTATCAAAGAAACTTTTAAATAGTAAACCATTTATAACCCCGATGAATTTCAAGGGCGAAATTCATTTTAAGGGGGGTAGAATGTAACACCCCGAGATTTTATGAAAAATATTATTTTAATTTCATTAATTTCTTATGTTGTATTCTACACCAAGATTACCTTGCGCTATACGCAACACCGTATTAGCTTGTAGTATACGCAACACTATTCTTGGACCGTGTTACACACAATTTTGATAATAGTTATTCTACGCAACATTGAGTATATATATATATATATTAAATGTATAAATGAAATATGGTTGGATTCTGTTATACGAAACAACGAAGGATTCTTTCACAACACGCAACCCTGACTTGGCTTGCATTACACGCAATCGCGACCTTCCTCGATAGCGTGTGTTGTACGCAATACTGGGTTTTAATAAACAATGTTATATTATTATAATATTGTCATGAACTAGCCGTTATGAATAGTATTAACTAAATTTTGAATTTTATAACATTATTATTCATCTTACACATTTCTAGAACATGGTATAAGAAAAAAATAAATTTTTCGGGTAAAATAAGTATTTTTCAAAAAATACAGTTTTGCCACCTTTTGATGGCGCACCCACTTTAAATCTAGTTTTTGACATGTTTATAAGTTAAATTTGAAAAAATAAAATTCTTCTTTGGAATCAAGAAACAAAAATTTACTTTGGATAAATTTTTCAAATTATTCTGGTAACTTTCACATTTTAATGAATAGTAAAAACACGCTATATATTAATTAAAAACAACTTTTTTCATCGTAATATCTTATGTGGTTAAATTATAATATTGAATGGTTTTAAAGTATAAATAGAATATATTTTTACCATTTAATATAATGTATGTCATTAGCATTTATTTTACCTTAAATTCGTAGGTTAAATCAATTCAATCTTTTGCAATGTTTTAAACAAAAACCCGTTTTTATTCGACAACGAGATTAATTTTAATTTAATTTCTGCAACTTATGTGTTCTGAATTTTAAAAAATGGTTTCCATATTTAGAATCAGTGGGTCCAAATTATTTTAATAGGATACTTTTTATTTTTGGGAATTATGAATAGTAACTATGGTAAATTTTATTTACCATAGTTAAAGGTAAATCAGGTAATTAAGGGTAAATATAATATTTTAAAATTACCCTAACAAATGTCAAAATCCTATTGGATGACTAAAAAACGACCCATATCACCTAAGGGTCAGATTAGATTAATTCAATTAAATTTTTTCAATGAAAATAATTTAATTATTATTAAAACCAATGAATGTGACAACATGTCACTTTCTTAAATCTTATAACTATAATAATTTTAATCTAGCGATAAACTTCATGAAACTTAGAACATGAATAGTCTCCAGAAATATAATAAAATTATCTACATCATAGGAATTTATTTATAATTTTTAGGGATTAAATAAGTATCATTTATTATGACACAAAAATGATGCAGTAATTGTCTTATTAATGAAATATTGACATAATTGATGTTATAAATGCCCAAATAAATGTAATTTGAGACTTTTTATGACTTAAACTAATTTTCTAGGTTAATATGACATGTTATTGTTGATTTAAGTAACCGGGTTCGAACTTATCATTCTGTTATAAATTTCATAAAAATCATGTACCAAATAGTGTCAAAATTGACATAAAATAGTTTTTAAAACAAATATTATATTATTAATTGTTATTTTATTCCTAAAAATCTAAGGTTCGGCCAAATGACTTAGAGAAGATTATATATATTAATAATAAACAACTTGGGGTTCTTTTGGCTTGATATTGTATGTTTATTAACCATATAGTGTAAGAAAACAAAAAGACACAGTAAAAGTTAAATTATTTAACTTAGAGTTAAATCTAATTGATAAGGTTAAAATAATAACCTAAAATTGTCTAAATCATATTGGTTGATAGGATTTCGACCCATACCCACTTTACCTTCGAAATAAGACTCTTTGGAACCATTATAAACCGATTTTTACTTTAATATAAAATAATATTTTGAGATATTCCTAAGGTGCCCCTCTCCTCCCTTATAAAAGGGCACCTCCTCCCTCTCTTCCTTACACAACTTTGAACCTTCAAGCTCGGCCAACCCCTGCCAAAATCTCTTCTCCACTTCCCTAGTATCATCCTAGAGGTCCTGGTTTTCTTCAAATACCATCCTTAGTTCTTTAAGTGGAGGTTAAGAAAAGGCGCGTCAAAAAGAGGTAATATCCATTACCGATCTTTTTCAATTTCATTATTCTTCAACTTCTTCTTCTTTATTTGTTTCATGATAAAGTAATAACATCAGTATTACTTACATACTGATATGTTATTATAAATATGAAACAACCCTAATTCACCTTCTATCCATCCTACGGAAAAATGAAATCACCGCGCGTGCGTACGTACGGAATACCGTCTCCACGCCGTGGTGTAATCTATTTTCCACCATCACCTTAAAAGGATGAGTATAATGGTGTAATGAGTAACTATATATGATTATTATAGAGTGATATTGATACTGAAATAGTATACATACACTTCAACACAATTCCACGACCATGGGAATGATATCATCGCTCGTGCGTACGTACGGACTACCGTCTCCACGACGCGATGAGATTCATTCTCAATGATTAACCATTCATGAATGATTATAAAGTATATATAATATGTACTAATGAAATATATGACATAATAATGATACTGGATTTATTTATATATTTATATGTATGTCATCTACTTAATTCCATTCAATTCAATAAGGAAACAAAAACAGCGTGCATGCGTACGTACGGACTACCGTCTCCATGAACGGTGTATTTCTTTCCATTTAATGATTTATTATATATATGTATATCCTGAATATATATATATATAAATCATGTTTTATGTTCTGGAATTAAGTAATCATGATCTAAGTAATCATATTAATAATTACAAGTCAAAACACGGACGACAAATGAAACAATTTTACCCAAAACGCTCTTTAACATGGAATTTACAAAAGAATGGGTAATATAAAGTCATAAGTGAACCATATATGATATCATAACAATGAATATGATTCTGTAATAAGTAAATGACATTATTTAAATCATTATACAGGAGTTTCGGACACTTACGAAGCAAATCGGACCTAAGGTAAGGGAAAGATCACAATCTCATTTTTATCTGAGATTGTTTATACTTGGGCATTTACTGGGGTGTATTTTATCATCCACATCCATGTTTCCTCAATATGTAATATTATTTCTATCCACCTACAATTGTTTAAATCCAATTTTACCCATCGGTGAGTTTTTAGTAAAGGATATGAAAGGAATCTTTTGTCGTTTTTCGTACGAGGTACTTTTTGACTTTTCCGACAAAAGTACGAGAAAATGTTTTTTTAACTTATACGGCATGAATGGATTTTTAAAACATTATTTCCAAGAAGCTTCCTTTACAAGTTTTCAAGTTTATTTTCAATCAAATTCTTTTAGTTTAAAGTTTTATGACATATTAAGAAAGGAAAAATGTTTTTGATATTGAAAGGATATTTTCCTCAAGAATGAAGTTCAAGTGTTTTATCAAAATTATTTTCCATCTAAGATAATAAAGGGTTATGTTTTTATCCCTATTATTACATTGATTTGATTATGTTGTGATGGAATTATTTTTATGAATTCCTTTATCTTATATGAATTGTTTTATGATGTCATGATGTTTAAGATTCCCATTTGTATTACATGGGTTATGCAATGATGTATGATTTATGATTTTGTGGCACACATAAGAATAGTATCATTATGAGATGGGTGGGACCTATATATCCCTCCAATGCATTGGGTAAAGATTTTATATCTCATCAGATAGACATGGCTGGAATGGTAGGTTATACCGGTTCAGTGAAACAGGACTGAAACGAGGGTGACTCGGTTCAGAAAGGGACTGTGTCCACTAAGATAGTCTTGGCAATGAGTCTTGAATAACAAGAAATGATTCTCTATGATTATGTGTGTATGCCACAAAGTTTCATGTTTTAATTTATGATTATTGGATTTTCATTTCACTACTAAGATTTATCCCATGTTATGAAATTATGCTCTCTTTTGCAGATTAAGATTTCCAAAATGTTATGTTCCTATGAATATGATGTGATTGATATTTCTTTTGTTTACCCTTACTGAGCATTTGAGCTCACCCTGTTATGTTTTCTTTTCCCTAGGATTTAAAGAAAGGTTTTAGGTAAAAAAAGGAAGATCTTTATGGGAGATGTTGAAGATCTTTTACCACGATTAGAAGATTATATTCCGAGTTTCCAAAGACACTAAACTATTATGATCCTTGTGTGTGTGTTTTTGTAATGTACTAAGTATTCCGCAAAAGTAATGTAATGTACATGAACGTCAAGCTTCAGGTCTCTACAAGTCTTTTCTATATATGTTGTACTTTTTTCATATTTGGCTAATTTTATCCCTATTTTTCTCAATTTACACTTTTTTATGTCTTATTATTGCTATTTATGGTAAATATTTTTATATATTTGTTTTCCCCACCCCATGGTTGGATGGTATGGTTGACTAGTTTGTTGAATCAGGTTAGTCCATTAGACTAATATTATCATCTAACATGAAATTATGGTCAATAAATTCTTTAGTGAAGCGAAAACATGTATCTAAAGGGTGTTATACCTAAGGTACATCATAATCTATGAAGATATTTTTTTAGTGTACCATCATTGTGGAAAGGGAGTTTGGAGTTATGCATCAATCATAGCATTTGATAGGAAGAAAAAATGGATATCAAATGAAAATTTTAAAATCCTTGAGAGATGAAGAAAATCCATCCTTTAATATCATAGTTTTCAAAGAAACATGTAGAAAATAATCTTAAGGGTACTCGTAACTTTCTTATATGTACAAGGAAAGGATATTAAGTAATTTATTTTTAATTTAGTGAGAATAAGATAACTAATTATGTGAATTGGGAGAATGTTGCAATGAATGCACCACCCACACTCCAGTATTTCATATTTAAGAATTATTGGAACTACACTAACTAGTACCAAAATATAAAGGTTAATGATGTTGATAAATTTTAATAATGCATAATTCATGAGATAAATGGAAATATCATGCTATCACTATTTCTAATGAGGGGTCTGGTAAATATATCGTGAAAGGCACACTTACCATCCAATCTATAACATGTAATATCTTATTTAAATCTTGATCTTCCTATTCAATATTGTTTTAATAATTTTATATGGGTACAATAATACCAACTGAAGGATTATAAGTAGTATTTGTACTGAAAACTAAATATTTTATAATTCCATCATCCCATGTTTATGATTCTACTCTAGTTCAAAATTGTGGGAATGTACTTCCTGTAAATCTCATCATTCATTATCTGGTTGAATTTTATTTCCTCATATACATTTATTGGATTTATATACATAATGTATGCATCAATTAATGAAGAATAGTGTCCTTATTTAAATTTACAATGTAGTCTATATTAATATATCTATGTGAAGAGATGTGAGCATATCTGATGGAGATCGATTAATTGTATAGGTATTAATTACCATTCATAATTTTTTTTTTGAAAATTGTTTGGAAGAATATTGACATAAATTATACTAATATTGTGCATAAAGTTTTGATTCCTTTATAGAAGTGTTTTTTATCATTCTACTAAAAAAGTGTTGTTGAGTTAATAATAGAACAAACAGATTGTGCCACACCAATTTCAATGACTCCCTATAGAATGTCCCCAGTTGAGTTACATGAATTGAAGCAGTTAATCTAGGAAAACCATGATAAGGGATTTATTAAACTAAATGTATCACCTTGGGGTGAACTTATTCATTTTTATAAATAAATATTGAATAATTATACTCTTCATTTATTATATGGTGTTGAACTAGATCACAATTAAGAACTAGTATGATCTTCCCTGCAATTATGATATATTTGATCAACTATGAATAGCTCAATAATTATCCAAGAATAACCTTTTTTTCTCAATATCATAAATTGAGGGTCAATATAGAGGATATACCCAAGATAAAGTTCTATTCAAGGTCTAAACACTGAATATGTTGTGATGTAATTCAGTCATACTAATTCTCATACTCTCTATATCTATTTAATGAATAGATTTTTTATAGACTAACTTGGTCAGTTTGTGGTAATAAATACATATTAAATACATATCTATTAAAATATCCATGAATATCATGAAGATCACTGGATAATTTTAATAAATACCTCAAAGGAGGAGAAACTATATAAATTTTTTAAAATTGAGAAATTTGAAGGAAGAAGATTAGTGTTTGTGTCAAATAATCTCAATAGAGGGTATATCAGTAGATACCTCAAAGATAGAGGTAATTGAATGTTGGACCAGACCAAATATGGTGATAAATACCTATAGTTATCTTATTTTATCTTAAAATTATTGATGGTTTGAGGATAATTTCTTAGTACTATCAAATCCAATCACCATGTTATCTCATAAGGGGGCCAATTTATTTTGGAAAATAAATATGGTGAAATTTTCAGTTAACTAAATATATGAATTGTAACACCCGAGACTTTTATGAGAAATATTTTGTTTTTATGTTATATAAATCATCAAAGGAATCTTTCTCTACACACAACACTACCTTGGCTTTCTTTACACGCAACCGCGGCCTTCCTCGATAGCTTGCGTCGTACGCAATACCGAGTTTCACTAAACAACGTTATGGTATTAAAATATTATTAAAACTAGCTGTTATGAATAGTAATAACTTAATTTTGAATTTTATAACATTTTAATTCAACTTATACATTTTCTAGAATGAGGTATAAAAGCAAAATCAGTTTTTTTGATAAAAGAAATATTTTTAAAAAAATACAGTTTTGCCGCCTTTTGATGGCCCACCCACATTAAATCTAGTTTTTGACATGTTTATAAGTTCAATTTGACAAAATAAAATTCTTCTTTTGAATCAAGGTATAAAAATTTACTTTGGATACATTTTTGATATTTTTCTGATAACTTTCATATTTTGATGAATAGTAACAATACGCTAATTTTTAATTTAAAAAAACTTTTTTCTTTGAAATAATTTATATGGATAAATTATAATATTGAATGGTTTTAATGTATAAATATAATATATTTTTACCATTTAATATAATTTATGTCATTAGCATTAATTTCAGAGTGAATTCATAGGTAAAAACATTTCAATCTTTGGTAATGTTTTAACTTCAAAAACCCATTTTCTTAACAACGAGACATATTTGAAATTAATTACTGCAACTTATATGTTTTGAATTTTGAAAAATGGATTCCATATTCCAAATCAAAGGGTCCAAATTATGTTAATATATTACTTTTTATTTTTGGGCGTTATGAATAGTAACTACGGTAAATTTTATTTACCATAGTTAAAGGTAAATAGGGTAATTAAGGGTAAATATAAGATTATAAAATTACCCTAACAGCTGCCAAAATCCTATTGGATGACTAAAAGTCGACCAATATCACCTAAGGGTCGGATTAGATTCATTTAATGGACTTTTTTCCATGAAAATAATTTAATTATTATTAAAACCAAAGAATGTGACAACATGTCACTTTCTTAAATATTATAACTATAATAGTTTTAATTTGGTGATAAACTTAATGAAACTTAGAACTTGAATAGTCTCCAGAAATCTAATACAATTAACCAAATCATAGAAATTTATTTATAATTTTTATGGATTAAATAATTATTATTAATTATGACACAATTGTGATGTTGAAATTATTTTATTAATTAAAATATGAAATAAATTGTTTTAAAAATATTAAAATAAATATTATATGAACTATTTAATGTGCTAAACTAATTTTCTAGATACATATGACATTTCATGAATCTATTAAAGCTTTTAGTTCGAACATATCTTCTGTATATATTTTATTTAAATTCAAATAATTGAATAGTGTGAAAATTGACACTATTGTTATTTTATAAAAAGAAATATTATAAAATTGTATAAAAATCACAAAAATATTTAAAAATTATAAATTAAAATTTATATGGTCGAAAATGTCATAATGTGTCAAATTATTGAAAATTAACAACACATATGTAATTATTTATAATAATTTAAAATTTAGAATATTATTACCACAAATAAAATTAAATTGATAAATAATGATAAATCAAGTTGATAATGTTTAAAATAAATTCCTAACATGTCTAAATTTTATTGGTTGATGCTATTACCACCCTATATCATCTAATCTTCGGATATGAGTCATTTTGGAAGTTTTTAAGTGGGTTTGGGATTTAATATAAACTAATATTTCTTATATTTCCAAAGGTTCCCCTCTCCTCCCTTATAAAAGGGCACCTCCTCCCTCTCTTCCTCACACCAATTTGAGCCTTCAAGCTCGTCCAACCCCTGCCCATTTCACTTCCCCGCTTCCTTAGAAACATACTATAGGTACTGGTCTTATCAAAATACTAACTCTAGTGCCTTAAGAGAAGGTTTAAAGGAGGCACTTCGAGAAAGAGGTAATACCTTCTACAGTTTTCTTCAAGTTCCATTCTTCTTCTACTCCCTCTTCTTTAGTTGTTTCATTATTAGGTAATAACATAAGTATCACTCATATATAGATATGTTATTATAAATATGAAACAATCCTATTTCACCTCTTATCCATCCTAAGGAAAACGAAATCACCGCGCGTGTGTACGTACGGAATACTGTCTCCACGCCGTGGTGTAATCTATTTTCCACCACCACCTTACTTGGATGGGTATAAGGGTGAAAGTAATGAATATATATGATTATTGTAAAGTGGTTTTGATTCTGAAATAGTATAAATACACCCCCAATAAAATTCCACGATCATGGGAACGATATCATTGCCCGTGCGTACGTACGGAATACTGTCTCCACGATGTGATGTGATTCGTTCTACATGATCTTCATTTGAATAATGATTATATAAATGAATTAAATGAATGAATATGATATATATTACACTAATACCATTCTGGAAATGAGGTATCTATAACCTAAAGAGATGAATAAGAATTTATTCGACAAACATGCATAAGAACAAAAAGTAATAAACACCCGAATAACAAGTATTAATGAAATATTACTAATAAGAAGCTAAGAATATGACCATATATGATATCATAACAATAAGTATGATTCTTTAATAAGTCAATAACATTATTTAAATCATTATACAGGAGGTTCAGACACTTACGAAGCATATCAGACCTAAGGTAAGGGAAAATCTCGCAATCACAATTTTTATCCGAGATTGTTTATACTTCAGAATTTACTAGAGAATATTTATCATCCACAACCATGTTTCCTCAATATGTAATATTTATATCCTTCTACAATAGTTTATATCCAATTTTACCCTTCGGTGAGTTTATAGTAAAATATATGAAAGGAATATTTTGTCGGTTTTCGTACGAGATATTTTTTGACTTTTCTGACAAAATACGAGAAGAATGTTTTTTAACTTATACAGCATGAATGGATTTTTAAAACATTATTTCCAAGAAGCTTCCTTTACAAGTTTCAAGTTTATTCTTAATCAACTTCTTTTAGTTTAAAATTTTATGACATTTTAAGAAAGGAAAAATAATTTTTAAGTAGAAAGGATATTTTCCTCAAGAATGGAGTTCAAGAGTGTTATCAAAATTATTTTCCATATAAGATAATATAGGGTTATGTTTCTATTCCTATTATTACATGGATTTGATTATGTTGTGATGGAAATATTTTTATGAATTCCTTTATCTTATATGAATTGTTTTATGATGTCACGATGTTTAAGATTCCCATTTTTATTACATGGGTTATGCTCTGATGTATGGTTTATGATTTTGTGGCACACATATGAATGGTATAATTATGAGATGGGTGGGACCTATATCTCCCTCCAATGCATTGGGTAAAGATTTTATATCTCATGAGATAGACATGGCTGGAACGGCAGGTTAAACCGGTTCAGTAAAACAGGACTGAAACGAGGAATGAACTCGGTTCAGAATTGGACTTTGTCCACTAAGATAGTCTTGGAAATGAGTCTTGACTAATAAGAAATGATTCTCTATGATTATGTGTGCATGCCACAAAGTTTCATGTTTTATGTTATGATTACTGGAATTACATTTCACTACCAAGATTTATCCCATGTTATGAAATTATGATCTCTTTTGCAGGGTATGATTTCCAAAATGTTATGTTTTTATTTTGATGTGATTGATATTTATTTTGTTTACCCTTACTGAGAATTTGAGCTCACCCTTTTGTATGTTTTATTTACCGAGGTCAGGAAGAAGGTTATTAAGTAAGATATGCCAAAAGGGACTATAGATATGATGAAATAAATGGGAGACAGTGTAGACGCTTTATGAACCAGTTGTTTATGTTTCCCAGTTTCTAAAGACACTATACCTATAAGGTCCTTTCATGGTTTTGTTATATGTGGTAATAAGTACGCTTCCATTTTGAAGTAATAACAATTTATGTAAAATATGGGTCATTATAGTTGGTATCAGAGGAAAGGTATAGTCAACCTTTGGAAACTAGGATGTGAAAGCCTTAGTAAGAACCCTAAGGAAAAGACTAAGCATAGAACACAATCTTAGTGTTTTAGAAATGTCGATGAATAACCTAGGATAAGACCTTAAGTGTGAAATTTTATTCTTGATTATGTGGTTTTCCTATTATAATTAGTGTTGCTCACACTATTCTTCTTGGTTTTAGTCAATGGTTGGAACCCGAAGGAACCGTGTTAATGCGGAATGTGACCGGCAATGCAATGATTGTCCCCCTGAGCAACCAAACGTTATGGGAGCTGGAATGAAAAATCTTGTAGCCATTCTCACACAACTTTCTCAAGCTATGAATCATGAAGGACTTCCAAACGAGAAAAGGAAGGAGCACCATTCTGTTGAATCCTTCATGAGGCAGCGTCCACCTTCTTTCAGCGGGTCTATTGATCCATTAGTTGCTGAAAAATGGATTAGTACCACTGAATGGATATTTCCAGTTCTTCAATGTTCTAAACATGATAAAGTCATCCTAGCAGTGTATCGTTTGGAAGGAGATGCTGATCAATGGTGGAATATTATTAAGAATACGAGGCAATGGGATGAAATTGAGTCCATGGAATGGGACGAGTTCAAGAACTTATTTTTCAATAAGTACTTCCATCGTATTCTCTGAACAAAGATGGAGAAAGAGTTTTTTGAACTGAAGCAAAAGGATGATGAATCAGTTGGTACCTATGAAGCAAATTTTACAAGACTTGCAAGGTACGCTTCTGGTATTATTATCCCACCTGAGTGTAAGATCGATCAATTCTTTAGTGGCTTAAAACCAAGTCTTCAAAGGGAGTTATCCATAAGGGACTTCAATAGCTACGAGGAAATCGTTCGATGTGCTCTCAAAGTCGAGATGGAAATTGGAGTAACCCATCAGTCATATGGGTTTGATAAGAAGAGGAAAATGGAATTCAAAGGAAAATCTAAAGAGCACACTGAATAGAAGATGAGCTTTCCCTTATGCTCAAAGTGTGGAAAGAAACATGGAGGGAGTTGTCTTAAAGGGACAAGTAAATGTTTCAAATGTGGAAAGGAAGGTCATCAGGCATTTGAATGCCGCAATGATGGGAAGAAGATGTCTAATGATGAAAACAAAGGAAGGGACACACAGAATGAACCTACTACACTTCAATGTTTTATGTGCAAGGAGATGGGGCATTATACCAATAAATTCCCTAATCCAAGGGTTGTTGATGATGATCGCCATCAACAAAATCTTAAGGCTAAAGAAAAAGGAATGTCACATGCAATTTCTATCAGCGATGTGGAGTACGATAACGATGTGGTGGAAGGTACACTTACCATCCACTCTAAAGTAGAAAATGTTTTATTTGATTCTGAATCCACCCACTCTTTTATTTCTGAAGATTTTTCTAAGGGTATCACCATTTTACCTCAACAATTAGATGTTGAGTTAGCTGTGACAACACCTAATGGCACAACAGTCGCATCAAAAGTTTATAATTCTTCCCCGATTGAGGTTTGTGGGAAAGTGCTTCCTGAAAATCTTGCGATCCTTCCTATATTGGAATTTGATGTGATTATTGGCATGGATTGGCTTTCTTTATATGGAGATCATATCAATTGCCAATGAAGGGAAGTCACATTTCATATTCCAGATCAATCTATGATCGTCTATCGATGCAAGGATGAACATAACCTTCTAGTGGAAATTTCTTCCATCTTATGGGTCTTGATTCCACTTAATGAAGGTTATTTATCTCAAATGGTTAGTGAGAAACTCACAATTAAGAATATTCCCATTGTACGAGAGTTTGATGATATCTTTCCGGAGGAATTTCTGGGTCTTCCACCAAATCGTGAAGTTGAGTTTTCAATAGAACTCGTACCGGGTTCTTTTCCTATTTCAAAGACACCTTATAGAATGTCCCCAATTGAGTTGTAGGAATTGAATAAGAAACTCCAAGAGAATCTTGATAAGGGATTCATATGCCCTAGTGTGTCACCTTGGGGAGCACATGTTCAGTTTGTTAAGAAGAAAGATGGATCAATGAGACTCTGTATTGATTATTGAGAACATAACAAGATCACTATCAAGAACAAATATCCTATCCCATGCATTGATGACCTATTTGACCAACTACGCGGATCTCAATACGTTTCCAAGATTGATCTTCGTTCAGGGTATCATAAATTAAGGGTCAAAAGGGAGGATATACCAAAGACGGCTTTCCGTACAAGGTATGGACACTATGAATTTATGGTGATTCCATTTGGACTTACTAATTCCCCTACTATCTTCATGGATATGATGAATAGGGTCTTTAGAGACTACCTTGATCAATTTGTGGTAGTCTTTATAGACGATATTCTTGTCTATTAAAAGAGCAAGGAAGAACATGAAGATCACTTGAGAATTATATTGAAGACCCTGAGAAAGGAGAAGCTTTATGCCAAATTTACCAAGTGTGAATTTTGGATTCAAAAAGTTTCATTTTTGGGTCACATAATCTCAAAAGAGGGGATATCTGTGGATCCAGCAAAAACAGAGGATATCGAAAGATGGTCGAGACCAACAATAGTAATTGAGATCTGAATTTTTCTTGGATTGGCTGGATATTATCGACGTTTTGTGAAAGATTTTTCACGATTATATAATCCACTCACCAGGTTGACTCGGAAAGGAGTTAAGTTCATGTGGATGGAAGAATGTGAAGAGAATTTCAAGGAGTTGAAAAGAAGGTTATCCAGTGCACCTGTACTCACACTTACTTGTAGTAGAGAAAGGATTGTGATCTATAGTGATGCATCCAAGAAGGGACTGGGATGTGTTCTCATGCAAAATGATATGGTGATAGCTTATGCCTCACGACAGTTGAAAATCCATGAGCAAAATTACCCAACTCATGATTTGGAGTTTTCTGTGGTAATATTTTCATTAAAGATTTGAAGGCATTACCTTTATGGTGAAAGTTGTGATATTTATACTGATCATAAAAGTTTAAAGTATATTTTCACACAAAAAGAGCTGAATATGCATCAAAGAAGATGGTTGGAGCTGATTAAGGATTACGAATGCTCAATTCATTACCACCCTGGGAAAGCAAACAAGGTGGCAGATGCATTAAGTCGACAAGACCATGCCAGTTTATCCATGAAGAGGATCAAAAAAGATCCAATATTTATGGATTTACAAAGGATGTATCTTGGAATTATAATGGAAGGGGGAAAATCGTATCTTTGTCAAATGAATGTTCAACCATCAATACATGTGAAGATAAAAGAGGCACAGAAAGAAGATGTAGAGTTACCAAAGTAGGTGAGAAATATTCCTGAATTAAACCTTGAATGTGATGGGAAAATAAAGTTCAGGAATCGGGTTTGTGTTCCTCCCATTCCCGAATTAAAGAACGATCTGCTGGATGAGGCTCATATTTCTTCATTCTCTATTCATCCTAGAAGCACGAAGATGTATAGGGACCTGAAAGATTACTTCTGGTGGGATGGCATGAAAAGAGATGTTGCTGAATATGTCTCTCGATGCTTGGTTTGTCAGCAAGTTAAAGCTGAGAGACAGAAGTCTAAGGGTATGTTACAACCATTACCCATACCAGAATGGAAATGGGAAAACATCACTATGGACTTTGTCATACGACTTCCTAAAACATCCAAATGAAATAATGATATCTGGGTTACAGTGGATCGTCTTACAAAGTCTTCACACTTCATTGCTATTAAAGAGGATTTCTCTCGGGATCAGCTTTCCAGGATATATGTAAAGGAAGTGGTAAGATTGCATGGAGTACCACTTTCTATTATATCTGATCGGGATCCAAGGTTTACCTCAAAGTTCTGGCGAAGTCTTCAGCATACTCTGGATATAGAGTTGAGTTTCAGCACTGCTTATCATCCTCAGACAGACGGTCAGTCTGAGAGAAAAATTCAAACTCTAGAAGATATGTTGAGAGCTTGCATTATGGATTTCCAAGGTGGTTGGGATCAAAACCTAGCTTTGGTAGAATTTTCATATAATAATAGCTTTCACTCCAGTATTCAGATGGCTCCTTATAAAGCTCTCTATGGAAAGAAATGCAGGACTCCAACTTGCTGGGATGAAGTTGGGGAAAGAAAGCTATTAGGACCTAATCTCGTTGATGAAATGGCTGAAAAGGTCAGATCTATTCAACAACACATAAGAGAAGCTCAGAGTCGACAGAAAAGTTATGCCGACAACCGAAGAAAAGACCTAGAGTTTGAAGTGGGTGATCAAGTGTTCTTACGAATATCTCCCTGGAAGAGGGTCATGAGATTTGGAAAGAAGGGAATGTTGAGCCCTAGATATATCAGTCCTTTTGAAATTCCGGATCGTGTTGGAAAAGGTAGCTTACCGATTGGCGCTTCCACCGAATCTCTCTCAAGTACACGATGTGTTCCATGTATCTCTCCTAAGAAAGTACATACCTGATCCTTCACATGTACTCAGCTCAGAAGTTGTACCGCTGGAGCAAGATCTTTCTTATGATGAACAGCCGATAGAGATTCTGGATCGTAGCGAAAAAGTCCTACGGAACAAGACCACTCGCTTGCTGAAATATTTATGGAGGAACCACCAATTAGAAGAAGCTACATGGGAGCTTGAGGATATGATGAGGGAGAGTTATCCTCATCCGTTTGTTACAAAGTGACGAATTTCGAGGGAGAAATTCATTTTAAGGGGGGTAGAATGTAACACCTGAGACTTTTATGAGAAATATTTTGTTTTTTTGTTATATTAATCATCAAAGGAATCTTTCACTACACACAACACTAGCTTGACTTACTTTACACGCAACTATGGCCTTCCTCGATAGCTTGCGTCGTACGCAATACCGAGTTTCACTAAACAATGATATGCTATTAAAATATTATTAAAACTAGCTGTTATGAATAGTACTAACTGAATTTTGAATTTTATAACATTTTAATTCAACTTATACATTTTCTATAATGAGGTATAAAAGCAAAATCAGTTTTTTTGGATAAAAGAAATATTTTTCAATAAATACAGTTTTGCCGCCTTTTGATGGCGCACCCACATTAAATTTTGTTTTTGACATGTTTATAATTTCAATTTGACAAAATAAAATTCTTATTTTGAATAAGGGTATAAAAATTTACTTTGGATAAATTTTTTATATTTTTCTGATAACTTTCATATTTTGATGAATAGTAAAAATACGCTAATTTTTAATTAAAATCAACTTTTTTCATTGAGATAATTTATATGGATAAATTATAATATTGAATGGTTTTAAAGTATAAATAGAATATATTTTTACCATTTAATATAATGTATGTAGTTTTCATTAATTTCACATTGAATTCATAGGTAAAAACATTTCAATCCTTGAAAATGTTATAACTTCTAAAACCCGTTTTCTTAACAATGGGATTTATTTTAAATTAATTACTGAAACTTATATGTTTTGAATTTTGAAAAATGGATTCCATATTCAGAATCAGAGGGTCAAAATTATGTTAATATACTACTTTTTATTTTTGGGCATTATGAATAGTAACTACGGTAAATTTTATTTACCATAGTTAAAGATAAATCGGGTAATTAAGGGTAAATATAAGATTATAAAATTACCCTAACACCTGCCAAAATCCTATTGGATGACTAAAAGTCGACCCATATCACCTAAGGGTCGGATTAGATTCATTTAATGGACTTTTTTCCATGAAAATAATTTAATTATTATTAAAACCAAAGAATGTGACAACATGTCACTTTCTTAAATATTATAACTATTAATAGTTTTAATTTGGTGATAAACTTAATTAAACTTCGAACTTGAATAGTCTCCAGAAAGCTAATACAATAATCTACATCATAGGAATTTATTTAGAATTTTTAAGGATTATATAATTATCATTAATTATGACACAATAGTGATGTTAAAATTATTTCATTAATTAAAATATCAAATAAATTGTTTTAAAATATTAAAATAAATATTATATAAACTATTTAATGTTCTAAACTAATTTTCTAGATACATATGACATTTCATAAATCTATTAAAGCTTTTAGTTCGAACATATCCTCTGTATATATTTTATTTAAATTCAAATAAATGAATAATGTCAAAATTGACACTATTGTTATTTTATAAAAATAACATATTATAAAATTGTTTAAAAATCACAAAAATATTTAAAAATTATAAATAAAAATTTATATGGTCGACAATGTCATAAAGTGTCAAATTATGGAAAATTAACAACACATATTTAATTATTTATAATAATTTAAATTTAGAATATTATTACCACAAATAAAATTAAATTGATAAATAAGGATAAATCAAGTTGATAATGTTTAAAATAAATTCCTAACATGTCTAAATTTTATTTTTTGATGCTATTACAACCCTATCTCATCTAAGCTTCGGATATGGGTCATTTAGGAAGTTTTTATGTGTTTTTGGGATTTAATATAAACTAATATTTCTTATATTTCCAAAGGTGCCCCTCTCATCCCTTATAAAAGGGCACCTCCTCCCTCTCTTCCTCACACCAATTTGAGCCTTCAAGCTCAGCCAACCCCAGCCCATTTCACTTCCCCACTTCCTTAGAAACCCACTAGAGGTACTGGTCTTATCAAAAGACCAACTCTAGTGCCTTAAGAGAAGGTTTAAAGGAGGCACTTTGAGAAAGAGGTAATACCTTCTACCGTTTTCTTCAAGTTCCATTCTTCTTCTACTCCCTCTTCTTTAGTTGTTTCATTATGAGGTAATAACATCAGTATCAATCATATATTGATATGTTATTATAAATATGAAACAACCCTATTTCACCTATTATCCATCCTAAGGAAAATGAAATCACTGCGCGTGTGTACGTACGGAATACCGTCTCCACGCCGTGGTGTAGTCTATTTTCCACCACCACCTTACTTGGATGGGTATACCGGTGAATGTAATAAATATATATGATTATTGTAAAGTGGTTTTGATTATGAAATAGTATACATACACTCCAATATAATTTCACGATCATGGGAATGATATCATCACTCGTGCGTACGTACGGAATACCGTCTCCACGATCTGATGCGATTCATTCTACAATATCTTTATTTGCATAATGATTATATAAATGAATTAAATGAATTAATATGATATATATTACACTAATACCATTCTGGAAATGAGGTATCTATAACTTAAAGAGAAGAATAAGATTTTATTCTACAAACACGCATAAAAACCAAAAGTAATAATCACCCGAATAACAAGTAGTAATGAAATATTACTAATAAGAAGATAAGAATATGACCATATATGATATCATAACAATAAGTATGATTCTGGAATAATTCAATAACATTATTCAAATCATTATACAATAGGTTCAGACACTTACGAAGTATATCGGACCTAAGGTAAGGGAAAATCTCGCAATCTCAATTTTTATCCGAGATTGTTTATACGTCAGAATTTACAGGGGAATATTTATCATCCACATCCATGTTTCCTCAATATGTAATATTTATATCCTTATACAATATTTTATATCAAATTTTACCCTTCGGTGAGTTTTTAGTAAAAGATATGAAAGGAAACTTTTGTCGTTTTTTGTACGAGGTACTTTTTGACTTTTCCGACAAAAGTACGAGAAGAATGTTTTTTTTAACTTATACGACATGAATGGATTTTTAAAACATTATTTCCAAGAAGATTCCTTTACATGTTTTCAAGTTTATTTTTAATCAACTTCTTTTAGTTTAATATTTTATGACATTTTAAAAAAGGAAAAATGTTTTTGAAGCAGAAAGGATATTTTCCTCAAGAATGGAGTTCAAGAGTGTTATCAAAATTATTTTCCATCTAAGATAATATAGGGTTGTGTTTATATCCCTATTATTACATGGATTTGATTATGTTGTGATGGAAATATTTTTATTAATTCCTTTATCTTATATGAATTGTTTTATGATGTCACGATGTTTAAGATTCCCATTTTTATTACATGGGTTATGCTATGATGTATGGTTTATGATTTTGTGGCACACATAAGAATGGTATCATTATGAGATGGGTGGGACATATATCTCCCTCCAATGCATTGGGTAAGGATTTTATATCTCATGAGAAAGACATGGCTGGAATGGCAGGTTAAACCGGTTCAGTAAAACAGGACTGAAATGAGGAATGAACTCGGTTCAGAATTGGACTTTGACCACTAAGATAGTCTTGGAAATGAGTCTTGACTAATAATAAATTATTCTCTATGATTATGTGTGAATGCCACAAAGTTTCATGTTTTATGTTATGATTATTGGGATTACATTTGACTACCATGATTTATCCCATGTTTTGAAATTATGATCTCTTTTGTAGGGTAAGATTTCCAAAATATTATGTTTTTATTTTGATTTGATTGATATTTCTTTTGTTTACCCTTACTGAGCATTTGAGCTCACCCTTTTGTATGTTTTATTTCCCCAGGTCAGGAAGAAGGTTATTAAGTATGATATTCCAAAAGGGACTATAGATATGATGAAATAAATGGGAGACAGTGTAGACGCTTTATGAACCAGTTGTTTATGTTTCCCAGTTTCTAAAGACACTATACCTATACAGTCATTTCATGGTTTTGTTATATGTTGTAATAAGTACACTTCAATTTTGAAGTAATAACAATGTATGTAAAGCATGGTTCGTTATATGAATAGTTAAGGAACCAATGCATATATTATCCTATAGTAGATAAAGGAATGTAATCTATAGTGATACATGTTATAATTGATTAGGATGTGATCCAATTTATAATTATAGGGTTATAAATTATGCCACATTAAAAATGAAATTTCATGAGAAAAATTACCCAAATCATGATTTGTAGTTTGGTGTAGTATTTTTTGGATTAATTTTATTGAGTAATTATGTTTCTAGATAAAAATATTATATATATACCAATAAAAACAATTTCAAGTAAATATTCACATAAAATGAGTTTAATATGCATTATAAACGATGTCCAGAGCTGATATTATATTATGAATGATCACTAAATTACAAACCTAGGAAAATTAATATGGTTCAGGATGCTTTGAGTCAAAATAATCCTGATATCATATCCTTCATGAGGGTAAAATCATCCAATATTTTGGGATTTTAAAAGGATTCAAATGGAAATACTGAAGGAATGGGTGAAATATTATCCTTCTAAATTTAATGATCAAAAATATTTCTAGGTGGATATAAAATAGGAATATATGGATGGTGTAGTGCTGTAAAATATAGTTTTGAATATTCTTTATTTTAGAAACAATCATGATGGAGTGATAATTTTCATGAATTGTGTATTTGTTCTATCCATACCAAATTTGAATAATTATTTTTTATAATAATATTATAGTTCTTAACTTTCTTTTTATACATGAAGTATGAAGATGTATATATATTTTAAAGATTATTTCTAGTGGAATATTAAAAAAAGTGATATTTTAGAGTTTTTATAACATTTCATAGTATTTCATCATGTTAAGGATAGTAGAAAAAAGTCTCACGTGACAATATATACATTACCCAGAATTGTATGGAAATGGGAAAATATTACTATAGATATTTCCATCTAACTCCCAAGAAAATATGAATGTAATAATTATATATGTTTTCTATTCAACAACCATACAAAACCAGAACACATCATCTATATAAGATAATACATCTCTTTTGATCAACTTTTAAGAATGTATTTTAATGAGTTTGTAATATTACGTAGAGTATGATACTCCATAATGTCTGATTGAGATATAATTATTACCTCAATGTTCTGGAGATGTATTTAACAGGTTCTACAAATAAATATAAATTTTAGAAATGCATTTCATTATCAAATTGACGGTTAGTATGGTAGATAAATTCAAACCCTATAGGATATGGTTGTATCTTGTTCTCTATATTTAAAATGTGGTTGGGATCAATATCATCCTCTTCTTTGTTTTTAAAACAATAATAGATTTCACTAGATAATTTAGATATATATTTGTTATTCCCTCTATTTTAAAAAAAGGTAGATCTCAAATGCGTTGGAATGATGTTGGATAATGAAGGATATTAGAACCTGATATAACACATTAAATCATATAGAGGGATAGATGCATTCCACAATAAATTATAGTAGAATAAAGATGACTGGAAAGTTATGATGATAATCATAAGGGGGACATAGAACTTCATGTTACAGGAAATGTGTTCCTAAAAATTTATCAATGGAAGATGGATATGATATTTTTTGAATAAAGGTACATTATAACCTAGTTATATTGGCCCCATTGAAATTAATAATCATATTGATACTATATTTTATCGATTGGTGCATCCATTGATCCTATCTCAATTCGAATATTTGTTCCTTGTATCTCTCCTAAAGAAGTATGTACCTTACCATACATAGGAACTAAACTCATAGGTTATATCTCTAGAGAAATATCATTCTAATTAGGAAAAATGGGTGGATATTCTAGATCATAAAGACAAATTTCAATGAAATAAGACCACTCAACTCGTAAATGTTTTGTGGTGAAACCACCAGTTTGAAGAAGCTACATTGAAACTTGATAAAATTATAAGGTATATATAACCTCATTTTTGATATCATTGTGATGAATATCAAAATATAAATTCATTTTAAGGGGGGTATAATCAAGCACCTAGATTTTTTGGTATTTATTTTATGAATAAAATAAAAACGGATATATTTTGTTCTGCACAAAAATGAATTTCTTTTATAGCTTCTATTACACACAACCCTTAATATATCTTTCAATATACGCACCATTGTGTATTTAATAAATGTGAATTTTTTTTATAATATTATTAAATAACTACCATTGTTACGTAGTCACTAAACATGTTATCATGAATTTTTTTAAATAATATGTATTTGGTTTATATAAAGACAACACATTGATATAAAAGTACTTATTTTTCTGTAATATATTATTTTTTTGAAATACTATTTTATATAAAAAATGTATTTTATTTATTTTTTTGAACAATAATAAAATATTTTTTTTGCAATTTTATAAAAATTTTGTGATAAGAAACATTTTTTATGATATATATATATATCAACATAACATTAGGGTGTTTTTTTAATTTTCCAAAAATAGCATTTTTTGGGATTTACATTGAAAAATACAGAATTTTAATAAAATACTAACTCTTCATTTAAATTCTTCATAATATATTATATTTTAATTTCATTTTAAATAATATATATTTCAATTATAAAGGTATAAATTCATTTTAGTTCATTTTCATAATGAATTTTTATATAAAAATCATTATAACTTTTGACCTTGTTTTTTTTTGAAAAACATCAATCTCATTGTGTGTTCCGGATTAATTAAAAATTAGAATTCATCACTTAGGTGAATTTAATTTGGAAAATAGGATCACATGTTCTTAATCACCATAATTTAAATTATATAATAAGGTCAAATTAATTTTGTTTAAAATGAATAGTAAAAATAGTAAACATTAATTAATATGGATATGGTAAGAATATGTTTAATGGGGAATAAACTAAGAATATAAGGGTCAAAATGACCATAAAACATGTCAAATTAATATTGTGTTGAAATATTTATATCTTATAATTCAAATTTTTTAATCTGTTCTCATTTTGAATATTTTTCATGGTAATGACCCTTTTAATATCGATTCTTTTGGGAAATTTACAATTTGTTTCCAAGTGGATTCATTTCACCTAATAATAAATGGCTACCAAACTCCTCTCTTTTAATTAAATTATAGAGCCATATATTCCATTAAAAACACAAAAAGACTATCCCAAACATAATTTTCCATGTTATAGAGCATTTAGACCTCCTAAATGTCCACTATTGGGGACTTGAATAAAATATCTAAAGGAGGTTCTTATATGAAAAGGTAATTGTATTCACTAAGATTCTTATTTTTATTTATTCTATTTTTCAAAATTTAGTTTTGTTTAAAAAATTATAATTTAATAACAATATTATATCCTATATATTTATATTTTATCATCATAATTTTGTAACCTATATACATCTCCATGTCCATCAACTGGGAAACAAAATTTTTGATTACTTGTACAGTAGACTACCACCTCGTGAACCAACATAATTTTTTTCCGTACCAAACATTCATGGTTAGGAATAATTAAAGATTTATTATATTTATATTACCTTTTATGATAATTTAGTTTCGGGAAATTCATTTTCAAATATAACCTTTATACATTCCATTATTTGGGGGATACACTAATGTCGCTCATTTGTGTGACAAACTGTAACCTTGCGAAGCGATGTGATCCATTCTCACTAACAATTTAAATATAATGTACTGATGTTATTATTAATGATTACATATGATATATAAATAATAATAATTCTTATTAAATGTTTAATAATTAGTTGAAATTATTTTTTTACCATTCATTCGATGATCTTAAAAAACATTATTAATATTTATGAACTACTACCTCTATGAATGGTACATTTCATCATTCTGTCTCTAACTTTTGTGAATGAATATAAATATGTATATAATTAAAATACATAATAAAAATATAAAATTTATCATTATTGATATTATGGAATAATTAGCAAAGTACAATAACAATAACTACTGAACCAAAAATCTCATTAAAAAAATGCAACAATTAAAACCAATGAATAGAAATGTTATAAAATGATATTTAGTAAATAAGTATCGACATATTTTATGGGGACTGTATATTTTACAATAGTTATGTATATAATTCTAGAATATGTTTATAATAATAATATTTTTATTATACATGTGTTTCCAATGTCTATGAAGTAACTCATGAATCAAGTAGTAAGGGATTTATGCGCCACCATTATTTTTTTGTGAGACTCAATCAAAATTCACCAAGTGTTTATTTTATGAGTTGTATATACATCCAATGAATTTATTTTATTATACTTATCTTATATGTAATGGTGATTTTTATTCCCATTTTAGGAACCCTTTTCCATAGGATACACGGTTAAAATGTGAAAAAATTAGTAAGGGGTTTTTATATCAAATTTACTTCTTTGCTACATGAGTTATGTTATTCACCTACCTTGTTATATGAAATTTATATAGTTCCCCATTTACATTTTATTTCATGAATCTACTTATTTTAATGTAATTATTTTTTTATAATGTTTTATTATTTCTGGGGGATTACAATTCATTGTTACTATAGTGGTGAATATTTTACATTACCATCACATAATTTATGAATATTTTTTATTATTATTCAACAGATAATGAAATCATATTATTTTTCATCTCAATAATCCCATGTATTTTTTATCCATTGGATACGTTCTGATAAGAAAATGGGTTACATTTCTTTCCCACTTTCTATATAGCCATTACATCTAATTAATTTGTTATAAAAATGGTATTTATTTTTATCTTTGATCAAAACACTAATTTTCTTAAAACCCCATGTTTAAAAAAATAAAAAATCATACATAATAATTTAAAATAATTTGTTGAATACATTTTTACCCTTTTTTTGTATTTTAAAAAAAATTATTTAAATCTTCATGTTATTTTCCCTAAAATTATCATTTGTATTTTATTGAAAATGTGAAAGAAATATCTTCATTAACATGTACGACATGTATCGAATCTTACACCATCATGACCTCTCATTTTTTTAATTTTTACTTTATTATTTTTTATTTTTATTTTAAAATATATTGATTTCCAAAATATTTTATAATGTTTTGTCTATCAAAAGTGATGTTAAATGATAATTTATTTTCTTTAAGAAATATTCATTATTATTTTCCATTCAAAATAATTTTATATCTGAGTTTTTATATATTTATGTTACCTATAAATTACTATGGATATGATGCAAGGATTCCATTCATATTATTTCTTTGAATTGTTTATATTTATGATGCATTGACTTTTAAGAATCATGTTTCTCTTCCATGGGATATACCATGACAAAATTTTTATGAAACCCTCTCTATTTCACTAGTTATGATATAATGGAATGATGAAATGATTATAAAACCCATATCTTCTTGAAATTTTAGGACATGGAGACATTTTATGAAACTTATAACATTTTAGGGGTTCTATTATGATTAATGTTTTATGATCTTGTACCACACATAAAAATGGTTTTCATTATTAGACGGGTAAGACATATATCTCGCACTAATGAATTGGGTAATAATTTATAACTAATGATATAGATATAAGATTAATGGAGAGTCAGCCTAGTTTAGTAAGGAAATTTTTCTTCTATGATTGTCTTCTGAGTGAACCTTGACTATTTTGATGGTTTTGGGAGTGAAACCATGACACATTGATATCCTATGTAGTGTGACTTGACTATTATGTAAATGATTTTCTATGATTTTTTAATATTCCACAAATATTTTTTTATTCCAATATTATTCTCTAATGGATCATCTTATATGAATCCATTATTATTAATGTTTTATTAACTACCAATTTGTATCCCATTAGTCAAGATTCGGATCTTTGATATGTAGGTTCTGGATTTCATATTTATGCTAATGTTCCATTTACCTTATGTTCATGTTATGTTTTTTTATTCTCCCATACATAACAATAATGGGAATATAAGATCACACTTTTTTATGTTTACTTTACATAGGTTTTGAATAAATTTGTTATATATGATATTTCTAATAGGTGTCATTTTATAATGAACATAGCGGGGGATAATGTAGTTATCCTATGAACCTATTGATTTTTGTTCCATGTTTCCAACAGAAATATACCTTTATGATATATAAGTCCATGTTTATGTAATATAATTAGTATTCATATAAAAATATTTAATATTTATATATTAAAATCCTTCTTCATTATATGATTACTCGAGTTTGGATTATTTATATGTGATTGAATTATGAAATTTACCTTTACAATTTGTCTACATTCAGCCTTTTTATTCATGTTTTTATACTTTTATGTAGCTATTCCCTAAATAATAATGATGGTGATATTTTGGTATATTCTATGTCCCATTCCTTTTTAGTTCATCATGTATAACCTCAGTTATTAGGTTCTCTCGTCCTGGAAGTGGATCTCAGTGGTCCTCAACCAACAATAGGTATCTAGAGATTCTCCAAAAGTTTCAAGAATTGATTCCCCCTCATTTCTTCAGGAATACAGAGATTGTGAAATCCAAGGACTCACTGTGGTGTTTAAATGATCTGTTTCTTATTATTTAGCTTTTTATCCTCTAAATCATTATTTTTACATAGTTATTCCAGATGTCTGGAGATGGAAGTGTTTCATGTAATTTATTCAGAAAAAATCCCAAAATACCCCTCATGTGAAGATTTGATAAAACTTTTTCTAGTAGAACATATATGAATCCATGAGAATGAAAATGTATATGGAATAGTAAATATCTAAAAATTTGACTCAATGTTGCAGGATTATTTTACATTTTTCTCAAAGATAGTGTCGTATCTTCTAGATCTAACTAGAGAAGAACCGTTGAAGGCTGGATTCTATGATAGTGGTTTCTTAACATATATTCTATTAGAACTATATTCATATAACAATGTCACTTATAAATCCTTAGAGAGAAATGATGTTCTGGAAAAATAATTAATAGTTGATGAACCATAGGTAATTTATGTTTTACTTATCCTTGGGAGTAGTGGTGGTTCTAGTAAAGGGAAAGGGGATAAATCGTATTTTGGGATGTTATGAGGAATAATGAAAATTACTGTGTGTTTGTTAATTTTATGATCATCTCGGATTATAATTTAGTTGTGTCATCAATATTGGAATTCATGAAATAATATTTATTCATTCTAAGAATCACCAAATATCATTAATACCTATTATTATTATGGGAACCTACAAGGTTTCTATATTAGTGTATCCAAGAAGAGATGTGAAAATAGATCCACTTCCCAAATGAATATCCTAGATTAGTTGGGTGAACATGTAATTGATGTGATATCAGTTAAAAATATATATTTCTTCAAAAAATTTCGGTAGTGGGTGTCTTACTTACTAGTAAGACCCTTTGATTTTATGAATTTTTTTCTGGAATAAGTATATTTTATTGATGGCCTACATTGCACGCAACACCACGTTTTTATTCCTTTATAAATAGCACCATGATATGATTGATCTAAAAAATACCCTTATATTAGCTTTTGGTACATGCGATATCATTTCTATTATGTGTTTTATTCAATTTTGAGTTCATTCGATAGTTTGTGTTACATGCAAGACAAATTATCTCTTAACAATAATATAGTACTAATAATTTTATTAAAATAGTATCATAGTTATCACTTATCCATAGGGGTGATAGTTATTAATATTTAAGAAAAAATTGTTCAAATTTGGTTTATGAATTTTGATAAAATGAATTTCTTTTCAACCAATTAATTAGAAATAAAAGTAAAAATTATTTGAAAGTTATGAAATTCCATTTCTAAAAATATTTTTTCTATGCACAAAATGGTTTTAAATAAATCTATTTAAAACCTATATTTTATGAATTATTTTAATTATATTTATATATAATAAATTTAATAATTTAGATAACATTAATGTTATGAATTTTCTAGAAAAAAGATAATAATAAATCATACTTTACCCTTAGAAAAATTTATTTTTCTAAAATGTTATTTTACCACCTTTTATTCAAACACTTCTTTTAAAACAATTTTTTGAAAAATTTATATATTATATTTAAAAAAATATACACTTTTTTTTAAATTAGAATGTAAAAATTCTGTTATAATGGTTTTTTGATATTTTTCTAAAAGGAATCATTTTTTGATGAATTTGTTAAAAATAGTGAATTTAAATTGAAATCATCCTTTTTAATTGAATTATTTTTATAGTAAAACTATATTTTTAATTAGTTTTAATATATAATTATATAAATTATACACAAATTAAAACAATTTATGTCATTCGAGTAAACTTGACACTAATAGTGGACATTAAAACATTTCAATCTTTTAAACATTTTCATTTTAAAAACTCATTGTCTTGTCCCATCTGCGTGATAAATATTAAATTAATACTTACCACACATATGGTATAAATTTATAAAAATGGGATCTATATTTGTAATTAGAGTAATTTATAAATTCTAATAAGCATATAATAATTATTTACTAAATCTATTATTGAATGTAGTTAATATTAATTATAGGGATTATTGGAAGAATGAATTTACCAAGCGAAAAATCATTAATATTTAGTCTCCAAATAACATAAAAGAATTTCTAAATTTTTTTATGGAAATATTTCGAACATATTCAATATATGATATAATATATGGAATTATTAGAGCAACATTAAATGGAAAACCCTTGGGGGTAATTCACCCTTTACAAAATTAACATGTTTTTGAGTCAGCTCCCTTATAAAAGTCCACCCCCTCTTCCAATCTCATCACACCTCTCATGCCCTATATATCATGCATGACATATCCAAGTATATTAATAAATAAACTAACCACATCCTAGAAGAATTAAAGTACTAATAAATCTATCCAATTATGTGATTTTTTACAAAAAAAAAATGTGATACTAGAAGAATAAGTTGATCAAATTAGTATGATGGATGTCAATACATAAGGTATGGGATTTTTGTCTCTCTTTTTTCATGACACACAGTAAATATTCAGAAATTATTTCTTCTATGTACGTTTTATGCAGAAAATGGATGCATTTTATTATTATTATACTTTGATGTATTTGTATTTACATATCCTTTTTATGATCTCTCATTCATGGGGTTTATAGTTAAAATGGTTCCTAATCTGATAACATCTTTTGACTCAATTTTACTTCCTTGAGATGTATGTTATGATATGGGTCTATATTTTTCCATGATTAGTATACATATATTATTTGAAATGTAATATAATTAATTTATCTATCATCATGATTTTTTATTTTCCATTTTATTTTAGTCTTACATGGATCTTATTATTTATGGTTACCAAAGTGGTAGTAAATTTTAGGTTACAATATCATCGTTAATCAAGATTATTTATGATTATTATTAAATTGATGGAATATTACAATCCATAGCTCAATAATTGTTATTAATTTTCTTCTCCTCTTGTTATTCATTATATCTAAAGGTAGTGGGAGAATTTTTATATTCTTTGGTACTTGAGATAATGAAGATTTTTTTAAAATATTTCATTATTTCTCTCTTCGTTTGATAATTTCTTGTATTAAAAAACAATTTTTTTTAAAAAAAATTATATTTTATTTTATTTTCATTTTCATTTAAATGTATGTTAACAATGTTTTATATTTTAATGTGTATAAAATGGTTTCCAAATATTGATTTATATTTTTTAAATTTATTGTGATAGAAAAAGGTTTTCATATTGTATTATGATTTAAAAAGAATTTTTATAATTGAAAACTATATATTACTCATGAAATTATTCAAATTATTTTTAAATATTAATTAATATTTTTTATATGTTTTTTAATACATAATGACCTTGAAATCTTTTTACATTGTAAAAAATATATTCATAGAAAATAATTTTATGTAATAAATTACCCAAGTGATCATTAAAAAAATTATCCATATAATTTGAAATAATTGGATATATCATAACCATTACTAGGGTTATTATCCATAGAAACCATTATTATTATTTTTTGAATTTTTTATAATTAGGTTGACTTACTATTTATGAAACATGTTTTTCTTTCAGGGGTTATACCATGGTAAAATGATTATTAAAACTTCATCATTTAATAGGTTACTATATAATGAAATTTTTATGAATTTATGTACTATAGGTTATGATATAATGAAATTTTTATGGTACCCATTTAAATTCATGGGCTATGACATGCCCTTTATGAAACCTATCTCTTTTTATGGGTCATGATATGATTAATTATTTACTATCTTATAGAAGAAACATATATTATTTAATTATATGATAGGTATGACCTATATCTCCCTCCAATGCATTGGGAAAGTATTCATATCCCAGGATATAGACATTTTTGGAATAGGGACTGAATCTAGTTCTATAAGGGCCATTTTCCATGGTCTTAGGAGTGAAACGTGACAATTAACATGGTCTTGGGAGGGAACCTTGACCACTAGTATTGGATTGGGAGTGAACCATGACAACTAAGATGGTATGGGGAGTGGAACCATTCCAATAAGATAGCATTGGTAATGATCCTTTAACACAATGGAAATCATTTTACATGTTTATCTCTCTACCACAATTCCATATATTATTCCTATGTTGTTCCCACATGGCTTATGCTCTTTCTTTTCTTATGATTCACCTCTTATTATCTATCAATATTTATTTCTTTGACTCGTGTGTGTGGTCTTTGATATGAAAAGTCTGATCTAAAAATATTATGATCATGTTCTCATACCATTATGCTCATGTTATTCTTATATATCTTCATTTTTTACCCATAAAGGGAATTGAGATCACTATTTTTTATCATTCCTTTCCCAATGTTATAAATAATTTTTTATGTTGGTTATTCTTATGAGGATTACTAATGCGGATGATTTTTATAGGATATTTTTAAGATAATTCTCCATGATAGAATATTATGTTTCTATGATTCTAATGTAAATAAACTATTAAGGTCCAAGGGCATGCGATTGCGTAATGTATTGAATATTAATCTAAAATGATGAAATATCCATTTATATTAAGCCTTGGCCACTATAGTCAATATCAAATTAAATGTTTAGTCAACCACTGTAAATTAGGATGAAAAAAATATTGATATCCATAGTGATATTTCAATGATATGTCTAGGTATGTATATAATGATAAGTTTAAGGATGTATCGAAGAATATTAAAAATGATCTAGAATATTAGTAAAAGTTAAAGCTAGTGGTTTTCTAGAAATTCATCAATGTCTTGATAATACAAGTGGATTTCACTCTGTCACATATGTAACTAGGGAAAATAACCACGAAAACAAAGTATTGAGCTAAACTTAATCGGGAACAAGTGAATGACAACGAGACTTGATTGACACCTAGTTTGACACTCATGGGTGATATGTTTTTGAAATTCACAAACTATTAATATTCCATCATAATGGATTTAAATTTGATGATGACTATGGATTAACAATGATAAACCTATTATTGAAAATATTATAGAATAATAACTAATGATTTATACATCCTATATGTTATTTTTCTTTATTATGTAGTTTTTCACTTCGATTAGTGTTGCATACAATGTTATATCTAGAATTTATCAATGGATTTATGAATAAAGAAATATATTAACATTGAATTTGATGAACACTTTTTTGATGGATAAAAAAAGAGATCATTGTTGCATTGAAGAAAGTTATTATTATTAGTAATAAATTATCAAAGAACATGATTAATAGTGAGTACCTTAAATTACTGTCATATTTAATCAATAAGAGAAGGAAAGAGTACAATGTTGTATCAGATGATGATAACCATAGAGAAAAGAAGGTTCCATTTTCTATATGTTGACAATGTGGGAAAATAACCCAATTGAATGTCTTAGTGGAATAAGAATATTTTTTTAATGTGTAAAGTAAGGGAAAAATGAATATAATTTCAACGGAATGATAAAATGTTTAATCAAATCCACTGATGAAAATATTATTCTCCCAAATGTATTATTTTAATGACCCAAAGTTTATTCATTTTAAATCCCTTATAATAATAATTCCATAATGTATAATCACATTAGTAATCACATTGAAATTTTATGATACTAAATAGTATATCATCATTTAACAAAAAAATTCAACTTCTATGTTTAGAATTTCAAAAATTCAACATACATGGTTGTGTTCATGGTGATTTTTGGAGGCTAATAGAAAAAAAAATTAATTTTGTTGAATTGTCACATACACTTATGAATAGTAATTTTACCCTTATGAATAGTTAAAAACCCTTATGAATAATAACCTCGCCTATGATAATATATATATATGATATAAGTGAATGTATGATGCACCTACGTTTTAGAATAAGTAAATAAATGTTTTAAAAACTATTTTTTTCAAGTAAATTATGATTTTAATTGGAAATTAAATTAATCATATTTAGATAACAATTTTTGGTAATTTGACTTAATTTTCAGATTCTACACATCAAAAATGGTTTGGGTGAATTTTTGGTTTGTTTCCGAAATACTTGAATTTTGGGTTAATTGAAAAATATGACAATTTACGATAAATGATAAATACATGAATTGTGATGTCATAAGAAAATGTAAAGCTGGTGTAATTTCATTATCTCGAACTCACATTAAAACTATACTATTCTTAGTCATGAATTCCTCATTTTTATTTTTCTTGTGGAGAAATAATTAATTAATTAATATAATATTGAGAAAACCCATCTCCCATCCACTATAAATACCACCCTTAACACCCTCATTTAATCACACCAATCAAGATTAAATCCTTATCAAAACTATTCCCCAAAATATTGCCTACACCCTTCATCATGTCTGAGATGTTATGGTCTCATCAAAAGACAAATTCCATGGGCTTTGATGAGGATTCAAGAGGTAATTCCCCACCATCTCTCTCTTTTCCTTTAATTTCCATTCAATTTCATGTTCTTTTTTTAATATCTTCCCACCTGTACTCATAAAAATGGTATGGTAGCTCTAGTATCATACATATACTGTAATGTTATTATTCTAATGGGATAATATTTCTTCAAACCATGTCCACTTCATCTTTTTATTTGAGAAATAAAAACATTGTTTGTGAGGTGTTAATTTATCACCTTCAAGAACGACATGTTTTCGTTTTCCATTACCACCATCATATCTATTCATGAAACCATTTATATGGTTTAAATATATTATGTTATATTTATTATATCCTATTTAATGTTATGGAATTAACTTATTGAAAAAATAATAAATTATTACACAAAACAAGTTTGTTGTGGTCGAAAAACCACCTGAATTCACCCAATCAATCATCATTAAATTATTATCTATTGATTCTTTCTCATGGGATATAAAAAATTTATTTATTAGATTATTTAAAATACAATAATATAAATAATAACATTAAATATCATTACTCTATGTTTATCCATGTTCTAGAAGAATATCTTTTCAGGAATACGAGTGAACTGTTCAAAGAAACTATAAAAAAATGTTCCTGAACAATGAATTTAAACAGTATAACTCTTCCAAAATCTAATAAATGAAATTAATTACACATTAATAAATATTATCAATGTCTGAAATTTTCATTAATTTTTAATTAATGAATATAATTTGGTTATACAGGACATTAAAGTGATGAAAGTGTTCGGATACAAGGTAAGGGGAACTTCTCAAACCCAACATTAATTCTTTGGGTTCTCCCACTTTCACTCCATTTTTTGGTATCGTAACACCTTAAAAACAATTTTTTCATTATTATAATACCTTTTACAGGATATAAATGTTTTCAAATGGTGTTTATGTCAAACAAAATGTTTTTTAAAATTACTCTTCATTCAGAAACACACCTTTAACTTCTCACTCAGGGTTGATGGTTCTTGTATCATGTATGTGATTCCCTATTTCTTTTGGGAACCCAAATTTTATGAATATGATATTATGAGATGAAATAAATTCCTTTAAATGTTTTATTTATATTATTTATTGTTATATATTCTATGTGGCATTCATAATAATGGAAACATTATAATGTGACGGTGTGACCATAATTATATAGTGAAATATGAATGTTTGAATATGACGGGTGCACCCAAAATTATACAGCGCTCCAATGAATTGCATAAAGTAGTGAATCTAATGTGATAAATGGAAATGATGCATGAACATGATGATAACATTTTTCAAAACTATTTGTGGTAGTTAACCACTAAGACATGATGTTTCATTGTTTATGCATTTCCACGTTCCAAGTCTTGTCTTAATGTTTCCTCTCACTATTATCATAATATTCCTATTTTATGATGATAATGATTACGAACATCCAATGTTATGTTGTTTCATGTTTTTAAATATCCGATTAAATGGTTTTTATCTCATCCCTTTTTATTTATATCCTCAAGTGAATACATGTTATATGGATATTATCAAGTGCCAATAAGAAGTAATAGAAAAAAGAATTAAATAAATGTTTATGCTTGATGTAGTAAATGTTATGTATGGTCAACATTTTCCCAAGACACTAAACCTGTGGATCCTCATGGTGTAATAAAATTATGTTGTTTAGCCTTATAATTATGTAATTTTAATGTAATAAAATGATGGGTCTCAGTAGTTGGTATTAGAGGAAATGATACATTAATTTGGGAATTAGGATTTGTGAACTATTGGTAAGATCTCTATCATGAGACTAAGTAAAAAATATGAACACTAGAAGCATTACATACGGATCCCATAAGTTATTATTTTAGTGTATATTTTACAAATAAATAAGTTATTTATTCATTATTGTTTACTTATGCTTAGTTCTATCTTTTTATATTTTTAAAAGTTGTGGGAACCAGGAAAAACAAAAACAACAACTCATGCAAGGGATAATGAAACAATTAGCCACAAAATCCCCAAGGATTTGGGAGGTGGATTTCAAAACATCATGTAGATGCTTACCCAACTATCTAGGGTCATTAATAATTACTTGAATAATGAGGAACATCCTCTTTCACCAAAGATGGAGCAATTGGATGTCGTTTTTTTATGCGATAATCAAAATTGATGTACAGTGGATCTTCTGATCCACTAGTTATGGAATAGTGGGTAAACTCCATGGAGAAGATATTTTTTTATTTTGTTTTTCTACTATGGAGAAGGTCACGTTTTCCTTTTATCATCTAGAGGTAGAGGTTGATCAATAGTGGGATTTGATTAAGAACACCAAGCCAAGAGATGAAATTGAAGAGATTGAATGTAAAGAGATTAAGATAATATTTCATAATAAGAATTTCCCATGAACAATTCATACTAATATTAAGATATAATTAATAGAGCTCATAAAAAAGGAAGTATAATCTATCCTGACCAAAGAATCATGTTTCACAAGGCTTTCAAGGTACGCTTCGGGTTTTGTTATCATGAATGATAGAAAAAATGATAGATTATTTAGTGTATTAAAACCACACTTTCAAAAGGATCATGAAATTGTAGTGTTTGGTAGTTATGAAGATGTTTTTCAGGGTTCCCTCAATGTGGAGATGGATTTTGGGAAATGGTCTAGTGGATATAGTGATAATAAATGAAATATGGGATTTCAAGATAGAGGATAATAGATAAAGGTGGGATAAAAACTCAATGACCCACATGCTAAAAATGTGGGATGTTTTATCATGGGAACCACTTAAAAGGGAGGGGCAATGCTTCATGTGTTGGAAATAAGGCCACCATTCTCAAGAGTATCGAAAATAAATGAGAAGGAATGAAAATGTAGTGGATGAAATAGGATCCCCACAAATGGTTCAATGCTGAAAAAGTAGGGAGCTAGGGCACTATTCAAGTAAGTGCACTAAACCTCATGTCCTTGAGGGTAATCAATGTCAGCATCCATGAAATCCAAATGAAAATGGATTTCTTATTCTGTCACTTCTGCGGAAGTGGATAAAGATAATTAATTCATATAATGAACACTTCCTATTAACTCAACAATGGAAAAATTATTATTTGATTATAGTTTTATGCATTTCGTTAATTCTTTCATATTTGTTAGAACTATAGAATTGAAGCCCCGAAACATTGAAGTAGAGAAATCTGTAAAAACTATTATTGGTAAAATCATTGCAACCCAAGTGTTTTACTTGTCTCATATTGGCTTATGTGGGAATATTCTTCTAGTGAATCTCATAATACTTACCTTGGTGGAATTCAGTTCTATAATGGGAATGGATTGGCTCTCATTATATAGGGCACATATCAAATGTTAGGAAAAGGAAATATCTTTTATTATTCCAAACCATCCCATGATCCTATAAAAATGAAATTGAAATCAGGAATATATTTTGAAAAATCATTCAATGGTGTGGGTTTTGATTCCCTATGAAGAGGCATACCTCACCCAAATGGCTGAGTTAAATGAAAGTTCCAACCTTGGGTAAATTTCCATCATGAGGGAATACAATGTTGTATTTCACGAAGAGTTTCCTAGGAAACCCCTGGATCATGAGGTAGAGTTCTTAGTAGAAATCATACTCTAAGCTAATCCTATATCAATTTTTCCCTATGGGATGGATTCTATCGAACTGGATGAGTTAAAGAAAAAACTAAAAGAGCAGCTATACAACGGTTTCATAAAAACTAATGCATCACCTTGGGGTACACCAGTGCTCTTTTTGAAGACTAAGGATGGATCAATGAGCCTATGTATCGATTGTATAGAACTTAACAAGATCACCATAAAGAACAAGTATCCTCTTACAAGTATTGAATACGTTCTTGACCAGTTAGGAGGAGAGCAATACTCCTCAAATGTAGATCTTTATTTTGGATATCATCGGATAAAGGTGAAGAAGGAATATATTCAGAAGTTTGCCTTCCGTACAATGTATATGTACTATGATTTTATGGTGATACCCTTCAGACATACTAATTCTCATACAATCTTCATGGATTTGATGAATATTGTCTTTATACAATACCTCGAAAAATTTGTGGTAGTTTTTATTGATGATATTCACATATACTCTGAGAGAAAAGAAGAACATGAAGAGAATCTAAGAGGTGTGTAAGAGAAATTGGGAAAGGAGAAGTTGTACACCATGTTCAAAAAGTGTGAATTTTTTATGAAGAAAGTCACGTTCCTGGGACTTGAGGGAATTTCTATTGACCCTTCATAAATAAAGGTGATTAAGGGATGGCCCAGACCCTCCAGTGTCACAAAAATACGTAGTTTTCTTGGATTAGTTGGGTACTGATGATGTTTTGTGAGAAAGTTTTCATGATTCTCAATACCACTAACTACGTTAACCAAGAAAGGGGTAAAGTATTTTGGGGTGGAATAATGTTAGGGAAAATTCTAGGAGCTAAAGAGAAGGTTTATCACTGCACATGTACTCATAGTACTAAAATGTGGAGAACGTTTTGTGATATAAATCCATGCTTTAAAGAATTTATTGTGTTGCATACTCCTGAAAATGATAATGTTATAGGCCAAAACTCAAATCATTTGAATATCTATGAGCATAACTACCGGACACATGATCTAGATTTGGTAGTCATGATTTTTTACATTAAAAATATGGCGGCACTACCATTATGGTGAAAATTGTGACATATACACTAATAATAATAGCCTAATATATATATTCCCACAAAATGATATCAACATGCATCAATGGAGATGGTTAGAGCTAATCAAGGACTACGATATCTCTATTCACTGTAATCCTAGAGAGGCAAACAAGGTAGCCGATGCTCTGTATAGAAATGAACCTGCTACTCTATAAATGTTACAGATTGAGAAAGAACCTATCTTCTCAGATATGAAAAGGATGGATTTGGAAATCATAAGGGTAGAGGATGTATCCTACCTTTCCTAAATTATTTTTCAACCATAAATCCAAGAGATAATTAAGGAGGAACAAAAATGATGATTTGGAGTTACAAAATAATGTGAAAGTAGTAACAGAAGGGATGCTGTATGAGTTTCATATTGACGATGTTGGTGTGATCCATTTTGGAATGTGTCATTGTGTGACTTCATCACCCATGATAAAGAAGGAGCTATTGGGAAATTCACATAGCTGAACATTCTCTATCCATGTCGGTAGCAACAAGATGTAGAGATATCTTCGATAAAACGTTTTGAGGTATAACATGAAGAAGGATATTGTTGAATATATCTCAAGGATATTAGTATGCCATCATGATAAAGTAGAGTTAAAAAAGTCCAATGGGATGATGAAACCATTGCGTATATCATTGTGGAAATAGGAGAATTTCACTATAGACTTTGTCACAGGTCTCGTGAAGACGTCAATAGGAGAGAATGCGATATGGGTTGTGGTTGACCGACTCACCAAGACTACCCATTTTATCGCTATTTGGGATGATCTATAACTTGAACAACATGGAATGATATATGTGAATGAAGTGATGAGATTACATGTTGTTCCACTCTCGATTTTCTCTTACCATGATCTGAGGTTCATATATTAATTTTGGAGGTGTCTTCAATATGGTTTGAGTACCGAATTAAATTTTGGCAGGGCATATCACCCCCAAACTGATGGATAATCAAAATAGATTATTCTAACAGTTGAAAACATTCTAAGATTCTGCTCATTTTAATTCAATGGTGGATGTGATAAGTATCTCCCATTGGTGGAATTATAATTCAACAATAGCTTCCACTCGAGTATTCAGAGGACACCATTTGAAGATCTGTTTAGAAAGCGATTTAGAAATCAAAACTATTAGCATGAAGTTGAAAAAAAACTACTAGGACCTAATATTGTTCAATATATAACATATAGGGATCAATTCATCTGGAAATAAATCAATTCTACACAGAGTTGGAAAAATATCTATGCTGAAAACCATCGAAGGGACAAGGATATTGACGATGGAGATAAAGTCTTCATTCAAATATCACCATGGAAAAGAGTCATGCTGTTTAGGAAGAAATGGAAGATAATCCAAAGGCATATTGGCCCCATTGAGATCCTTGATCGCATAAGAGCCGTAGCCTATTGACATACACTTCACCCAAATATGGCTCAATATCATGATGTGTTTCACATATCACTCTCGTGGAAGTACATAAAAATCCCTCACATGTACTAAACTCGGTGGTGGTACAATAGACGATGATCTATCTTATGAGGAGTAGCTAGTGAAGATTCTAGACCAGAGAGATAAGGTCCTACACAAAAATAAAACCCACCTTGTCAATGATTTTTATAGGAACCATATGTTTGGAGAAGTCACTTGGGAAACATAGGAGGTGATGAAGGAGAAGTACCCAAACCATTTTGGGTAAAAATAAATTTCGAGGATGAAATTTTATAAGGGGGAAGAATGTAATAATCGAAGGATTTATCAATGGAAATATCTTATTATAATCATTATTTAATGCATAATCAAATTAGTAAAAAATTAAAATATCACGATAATAAATACTATTTGATAATTAAACATAATTTTTTCACTTCTATGTTTCGATTTTCGAAAATCTGACATTCATGGTTGCATTCTGGGTGATTTTTAGAGTACAATAGAACAAACATATTTTTTCGTGAATTGTAATATACAGTTATGGATATTAATTTTTACCTTATTAATAGTTATACAATCTTATTAAAAATAACATCACCTATGAAATATATATATATATATATGATTTATGTGAAGGTATTGTGTACTTACTTTTTGGAATAATTATATAATCGTTTTAAAAATGTATTTTCATGTAAATTATGATTTTAATTGATAATTAAATTAATAATATTTAGAAAATTATTTTTGAAAAATGGAATTCATTTTTGGATTCTAAAAAGTCAAAAAAATTATGGTGAATTTTAGGTATTTTTCAAAAATACTTGAATTTTTTGTGAATAGTGAAATTCGATAATTTGTGATAAATGCTAAATACAAGAATTATGATGTCATTAGATAATGTAAGGATGATGTAAGACTGTTTTATCATTCTCACATGTACAAATTAATATTCTTATTTAGGGAATCATCACTCTTACTTGTCTTGTGGATAAATAATAAATTAATGACTATAATAATGAGAAAACCTGTCTCCCCTTCACTATAAATACCACCCTTCACACACTCATTTCATAAATCCTATCATGCTTTAATACTTGTTTAAACTCTACCCAAAAATATTCCTTATCCCCTTCCCCATGTCCATGACCTTCTGGCCTCAACAAAATACCATTTCAAGGTGCCTTAAGGGGGATTCAATAGGTAATTCCTCTCCCTCCCTCTCTTTTCCTTCAATTTTCTTTCAATTTCATGTTCTTTTTTAATCTATTACCACTTATACTCATCAAAATGGTATGGTAACTCTATTATCTTAACTATAATATATTATTATTATTATAATGGGATAATATATTATAAAACCACCTTACCCTATTCATTATATTTTAGAAAGGAAAACATTGTTCTTGAGGTGTCAATATATCACCTTCAAAAAAGACATGTTTTCATTTCTCTTTTCCACCTTCACATCTGGTCATGAAACAATTTTTTTAATGAAACAGATTTCATTATATAAAATATATCCTATTTAATTTTTTATAACTAACTTATGATCAAATTACTAAATTATTAAACACAACAAGTTCGTTATGGTCGAAAAACCGCCCAAATTAACACAAATGATCATCATTAAAATCATATATAATTATTCACTCATATGGAATATATAGAAATTATTTATAAGATCATTTATAATCTATAAATACCATAAATATCATGAAATATCAGTTTTGTATGTTTATCCATGTTCTACACAAACTTCCATTCATGAATACAAGTGAACTGTTCAAGGAGACTATACAAATGAATAATCCCGAACAATGAATTTAAACTCTAAAACTCATCAAAAATTCCATAAATTAGCCTAATAAAACCTTAATTAATATTATTAACGTATAAAAGTTTCTTTAATTTTTAATTAATTATTCTAATGTTGTTATATCAGACATTAATGTTAATAAAGTGTTCATATACAAGGTAGTGGGAATTCTCAAACCCAGCATTCTTTCTTCAGGTTCTCCCTCTTTCACTTCATTTTTTGTATGGTCAATCCTTAAAAATAATTTTTTCATAATTTTCATAACTTATATAGGATAAAATAGTTTAACACTAGAGTTTATTTCATATAAAAGGATTTCCAAAATAAAACTTCTTTCAAAAACACACCTTTAACTTCTCACTCAAGGATTATGGTTCTTGTATCATGTATAACATTCCCTCCTTCTTTTGAGAACCCAATGTTTTTTAATGTGTTCTTATGAGATGATGATATCAATGTCCACTGTCAATAAAAAAATATATGACCACTTTCACACCTATTTATTTTTTGTTTTTGTGATTTTTACCTTTATCTTGGACCCACACATTCTTCTAATCAATGATCCTTATCTCTCTCTATGATTATTTATGATTTTATTATTTGTCCATGTTTTCAATTACCACTTATGTTACAATATGAGGAAACTTTTTTATTACTAACTTTGGGTGACTGTTTAGTTTCCTAAATTTTTTATGTAAATTTTAGTATTCATTTTTACAATGTGTGTTCTAATGAATGCATCATTCAAGTATTATAATAGAAATTACTTTGACGAATATAGAGGGGAAAACGTCATATCATGTGGGGTATAATGTAAATCCCTGATTTTTTTTGATTTAATTATTTTTTGAATAAATAAAATTTCTTTGATTGCCATCATTTCATACTACAACAATTTATTATTTCATTATATTAAATGCCATATTAATATTGTTCTACATAAAACACTTAGATTATATTATGTTTAACCAAACAGTAATATTGGATTTTATTACACACAATTTTGAGTTCCTTGGATAGGTTCTGTTACATTATAGATTGAGTTTTACTGAACTACAAAATAAAATTAATATTATTATAAAATTTTTACTATAATTATCACTTAAACATTGGAATGGTGTGTATGAAAAGGAGTAAATTAAGTAAAAATATTTGGTTTACTTGTTTTTATAAAATTAATTCTTTAGAAACCAATTAATTTTAAATTAATATAAGAACTGTGTTAAAATATTGTAATTCCTTTTATGAAAACCAATTTTTATATGTACAAACTTGTTTTATCTCGAAAAAATTATCATTACACTTTTGATTAATGATTTTAATTAAATTTTTATATTTTTTATTCATTAATATATTCAGAATTCATATTATGTGTTTTTAGATAATATATAATAATATGTATAACAATATTTTTTTAAAAACATTATTTTTTTAATACACTATTTTACTACCTTTTAATGGAGAACTTATTTAAAACTATTTTACAACACTTTTAAAAATTATATTTGAATAAATACACATCATTTTTTTATTTCTAATTTAAAAATTATCTTCAGGTTAATTGTTGGAATTTCTATGAAAAGTTCAATTTTTTCATGAACAATACAAAATACTAAATATTAATTGAAAACATCATTTTTTATAAATAGTTATATAGTTCAAATGTATTTTAAATTGATTTTAGAGTATAATTAAATCAATAATAAAACAATTAATCCAATTTATTTCATTATAATAAATTTTACCTTTTTATTTGATATTAAAACATTTCAATATTTTGAACAATTTTACATTGAAAACTCATTGTCTTGTCTCATCTGTATGATTAATTTTGATTTTTTTCCACATCTATATACTTAAATTGAAAAATGGATCCAGTATATGGAATAATAATAATTTAATATTTACAATAATTCAATCTCAATCATTTAGCAATGTTAAAAATTAATTTAGTAAATTTAACTATAGTGAATAAGAGAAATATTATAGTTCAAATAGTCAAAAAAGTAAATCTTAAGCGAAACATGACTTAGAGCATTGACCAAAACAAATTTAATGGTCATATTTCTAGTTTATAATATCTAGGATATAATTTTGGTCATTATATGATTGAATTTACATTACAAATTCTGTTTTTAATTCACCCTATAAAAATATTACATGTTTTCTAACCACCACCATTATAACCCCCCTCCACATCCCCTCTCTCCACAACTTTCATTACCTTTGGCTGAAACAATTACTATCCAAATATCTTTTAAAATTACCTCCCCTAATCTTATATTATTTCCTTTCCTAAAAATCTATACATGTATGTCCTTTGGTGAAAGCCAAATAAAGATACCCGAAGAAGAGATGTATCAAACAAGTACAATGAATGTCAGTACTTATGTTTAGGGATTTACATCTCTCATTTATTTTCTATGTGATAAAAGACATGTTAACCACAAATTTCATCGTATTTCATGTTTATAATACCAATGTATTTATTTTATGATTCTTCAACTAATAAATATATATTTATACATATAAATTTTAGGATCTCCCTTTAATAGGGTTTACGGTTCAAATGATACCAAATCGGTAAACGAATTTTGGATTAGATTTCATTCATTTAGACTTATATTTGGATATGAACATATATTATTTAATTTCATTTATATATATACAATTTGAAATGTTATATCTTTAATTTATCATTCATAATGATATTTTAAGTACCATTTTATTTTATACCTCTATAAACCATACAATCTATGGTTACCATAGTGGTTATAAATTTTATGTCACAATCTCTTCATTTATTGATATTGTTCATAATTATGCTTCCATTGATGAAAGATTATGATACACATGTCATAAATTATCATGTATTTTTTTACTGTCTTTTTCATGATATCCTTAATCCCTGGTACCATTATATCCACTCTTTAGTATGCAATATAAATAATCAATCATTTTTAAGAAAATTACAGCATTATTTCTCTCTTTAGTAAGAAATATGTTTTATTAAAAAATAATTTTCTCTAAAAATGTTTAAAAAATTATTTTAAAAGATATTTTAATTTATTTTTGAATGAATCATATTTTATACATGTTTTTTTATTTTAATGTGTTTTAAATGCATTTCAAATCATCTTATACATGTTTTCAAGGTTATATTCAATCAAAAAGGTTTTCAAAATGTATGATAATTTAAAAAAATAAATCATTAATGTATATTTTCATCATTAAATGTTTTAAATTATTTTTGAATCTTACTTCATGAGTTCCCAAAGTGGTTTTCAATGAAATGATCTTTGAAAATATTTTATACAATATTTATTTTCATAAAATGGTTATTTTCCATAAGATATGATTCATCTGTTCTGTCAAAATTTGTCCCCATATAAGATTACATCTTTTAATATAGATTATTATTTACATGGGATATTATCCAAGAACAAAATTATTATTGTTTATTTGAATGGACTATATTTAAGAGGAAAAAGTCATTCTAAAACATGTTTCTCTTACATGGGTTATACCATGATAAAATTCTTATAACACCTGCTTCCTTTCATGAGTTATTCTATGATTAAATGATAATGAAAAATTAATCTTTTAAAAATGTTATTATATGATGAAATATTTATAATACTTATTTTCATTTCATGGGATATGATATGATGTTTTTGTAACCAAACAATTTTATGCGTCATGATTCAATGAATGTTTTATTATCTTGTGTCCCTAATATATATGATTTCATTATGTGATGGGTTGTTCCTATATGTACATAAAATAAATTGGGAAAATATTTATATCTCATGAGATAGACATGGATGGAATGGGGAGTGAACCTGGTTCAGTAAGGGACTTGTTACACTATGATAGTCTTTGGAGTGAACCTCGACTTCAAATATGGTATTGGGAGTTAAACTTTACTACTATTATCACATTAGGAGTGATCATTGAATACAATGGTAATAATATTATATTTTTATGTGTCTTCTACAATTCCATATCTTATACGAATTGTATAATCTTACGGATTAATATCTTGATTCCCTTTAGATTCATGTCTTATTTTAATCCTATATTTTTCACATGACTCATGTGTATGATATATAATATGTAGGGTATGACATTCCAATTTTATGATCTTATTATCCTACCCTTATGTTAATGTTATGGATACATGTCGTCTTTGTTTACACTTACTAAGAATTTGAGCTCACTATTTCATATATTTCCTTTCACTGGGTTATGAAGAATGTTTTTAAGTAGGGTATTATTGTGAAGTGTACTAATGGAAACATAATTATGGGAGATTTTGATTATCCTTATCCGTGTTAGAAGATTATATTTTGAAGTTTCCAAACACAATAAAGTATTACGGTCTGCAGGAATGTGTTTGTGAAATGAATTTAATATTCATCAAAAACGGAAAAAGATCCGCATATGTTATGAATGGGTCTATATATTTCTGGTATTGTATTCAGTGGACAAATATAGGATGTTGTTTTCGAAATTCATGGAATAATATTTTAAATCGATGTTTCATTTGGGAAAGTCTAATATTATCCATAGAGTTGCAGAGTTTCTTGTTCCATGTGTCATTTATTATAATGTGTGGTGATATTGTTGTATTTTTTAGAAATAAATGTTCCATCATATTACTAATATGGTTTTCAGAAGACCATATAAAGGGATCATGACAAATCTAGTTCTCTCACCCTATTGAATGGTTACTTTCTCATGCCCATTGTACCTAATGAAAACCACTATAGTTGGCTAGCCTAGATCATGGTTCATGTGATGGTTTCTCATTGGGATTCCAAACAGACCATGATTAGTCTCATTGGAGATTTATATATTAAGGGTTGAGGTGTTCCTTGTTTAGACTCAGGTTTAGATATATGAACCCCCTCTCATTTTATTGTTTAATTTTATGGTTAATTTTTCTATCTCTCTAACTTTTACCTTAGATGTTTTGTATAATTTTTTATGGTGGTATATTTATAATATTTTTAGTTATTTAATTTTTGTTTTGGAAAAGAATATGACGGTTGGACTATTGATCTTTAGTATTTTGGGTCTCTCATTGGGTGTTGTTTTTCATTTCTTGTAATTAATACTAAATAAAAAAATTTAGTGATTTTATTTGGGGAATAATGTCTCTTGGTGGAAATAATTACCACACATCGACGAAAAAAAAACTACATTATGTTTTTATTTTATAGTTCCATTAATTTTACTATCCCTTCAGGTATTTCATTATTCAGAAATAGGGATATTTTTTCATATAGATCATGTCACACAGTAAAAGAAGATGGTTTTCTAATCCATTTGACAGTTTTGTGGATTCCCTTGTGATTTATCATAACTAATCTACATTATTAGTGAATGGTTCTCCAAAATATGTGGCCTATTGCTGGGGGGTCCACCATAATTCTAGTAGAGGGATCACGAATTGAGCGTGGTTTTTTCATATCATTTGAAGTTAGAATATCCACTTAATAGATGAAATAACCGTTATACCTTTCCCATTTTTACCCAAAATCACCCATAACCTCTCCCATTTGTTTTTCATGACTCTATGGGGTTCCTACAATCTTATTCCATACCTCTCATATCATCCCATGGTAGACTATATTGGTTATTTTCGGATTTTTTCTAGAACATTCAAAATAATATCCTCTTAGAATCTTCTTCTTTTACTTCCCTCAATTATCTTTTAGATTATTCATCTTCAATGGTTCTAGTGTTTTACAGTTCATGTCTCCATAATTTTAAATTGGGTATTTTGGTTTGTTTGTTGTATTATTTTTCTATCATTCCCCTTTAGACTTCCATAAGATGCTTTTGAGATATGGTTGTGAAATGAGACATGTTTTGAGGAATGATTCCCTAATGTTAAGGATATTAAATTATAAAATATGAATTCATGAATATTTAGAAGTATGTTTTAATTTTTATGAAAATTTTATACATAATGGAAAATGGATATAGTTCTTGGTAGTAGTTTATATATTTATTTTCAATTTTTTTAGAACAGTATTAAATGGATTTTTCTTTAAAAAAGATTTATTCAATTATATTTTGTAATGTCAATATTTCCATGTACTTGATTGGTTTTCCAAATTATTTATGCCATTTTAAGTTGATATTCCTTTTGATTTTTTGATCATTGATTGGTTTTCCATAACGGTATAATTCTTACATTAGTTTCCCAACATCTAATAAAATATTTCAATTATTTAATCTCCCAAATGAGACATATACAAATATACTTATATATATATATTCCCTCTTTGTACATATTCTGTCTTACTAGTGGGCATATATAAATTGATATAAAGGGGTATATATATTTATTTTATGGTAAATATGTATGTAATTAATTAGTGTGTTTTATAAACTTGAAGGCATTTAGAAAAGTGGGTTTTCATGTAATTTAGCATTATTTTAAAATTTTGAGGCTCGGATGGCACTTTATGGGTTTCCCTAGAAATGAGAACCCCTTTTAAGAAATTAATCTTGGTTGTGGAATTGGGATGGGGATTGAATTAGATGAAAAATATAATGAATAAATTATGATATAAGCCTAGTAAGGGGGCTTTTGTATTGTTTATGAGTCCTAAAAATGGGAATGGTTTTGTTATTTAATGATATTTAATAAGTAATAATGAGAATGGTTTGATTCAATGGAATTTAAATGATACATATGTATATTATATTTTAATAATAATCAGTCCATTTTTACTACATGGTAAGCCTTTCGTAGTTATGAAGGAGATATATGTACACATGTCAAAAATAAAATTAGTATTATTCTCTAAGTAGTTTCCCTAATATAGATCACACATATTCTCTTGGGATATGAACCTCGTTCAATCTATTGAAGGAGAAAAATGTGTTCATTCATGTTTATTATTATTGTCTAGACATAGATGAGATTGATTATAATAATGTTGGCATATATATCCAAGACCATCTTATTTAACCTCATAGTTTCCATGATATGTGTTTTAGATGTATTTTAGTTTCCTCTGTTATGTGGTACTCTTATATAGTAATATCCAATGTTATTTTCCTTATTAAAATTATCATTTTAGAATCTATTAATTCTTTTAAATGGTTGATTGGATAGTCTATCACTATTTATAAAAGGTTAGGGGAAGGTAATGGAAAATTGTTTTCATAATTTATCATCTTGTTAATTGTTTTTGAATTAATGGAAACCCCTATTATATATATATATATATATTTAAACTATCTTGTAATTGTATTATCTTTAATGGTAAATCATTATATGTGTTTTCTATTTTTTAATCCCAATTGAGAATCTCAATGCTCACACCTACATTATTAATTTTATGTTCTAGTTCAGTTGTCCTTTTGTTCACCCATGGATCAAACATGATTCAATGGTCAGTGGTGAATTATAAGATCATAAGCCTCTACGTTCAGTTTTTTATTCATATTCTAATACTAGTGTATGTTTAATTTATTCTATTATTATTTTTTTACATGTGTTTCATTGGGTAAATAATTCGCAATTGAGTTGTACAAGATTCACGATTCTCATTTCCATCTATGGAGGATCAATAATTCCTACCAAGACTTGTTTGAAGCCAGATCAAGTGATAGATTTGGGGTCCACCTAATTTGGTTTGTGATGTGATGTAACATTTTAATAAACTGGTCTGTTCATTAATGATATAATTCATGAATTATACAAAAAATCAATTTCTTTGTATATTTATATATATTAGCATCATCCTACTATGGAACTTTTCACTCAACATCATTCTCATATGTGTTCTTATACTTTTGTGGGATCTCTCCATTGAATTTAAAATTTAAAATTCTAAAAATATTATATGAATTTTTATCCTAGAGAGGAAACCCAAACACATCATCTCTATAACCATCAATGTAACATGCTCATGATTTATCATCAAGTGTATCCCTATTCTTGAAAAAAAACATCTAAATATGAGATTGGATTAAATACATTGAAATTGGTGAAATTAACCTTCCATTTAAAGCAACATAAATTTATTAATTTCAACCACAATAGAGCAGATGGAATTCATTCGGTCATTTAAGCTGAAAAATTAACTACCAATACCAAAACTCCATAGAGAAACTATAACGAATTCTAAAACTTTTTCACATTAAAAAAATTCCATATATGAAAACTCCAAATCATCATTTAAGAGTTACCTAGTATGGTATTATCATACCATATGACCTTCTACTAATAGAATATTTGGAACTCACTATTTCCATAATCCCTAAATTTGATCAACTTTAAGAACATAAGCATAAAACTGGTCACCTATTTTACCATTTATGTCTACTATATATTGGTTCTAAATATCTTAAATGTTTTCTTAAGAATTAACTCCCAGATGCTCTATGTCACATCATCGATGATGGTTACAAAAATAAATTTATATTTATAAGTAAAACTGGGATTTGTCCCCACAATTTTTTATTCATTAACTATAAATTCTGGTTCTTTGGTGATTAAATTAATTTTTAGACAAACATATTCCACTATATTCTAAAGATAAAATCATTACATTGCAAATATTCTACAGTTTTTATCATCCATATATCATTATCAATGAGGGTATTCATCCCGTTCTCACCAAGGTTACCTTGAGTGTCATAAAATGACTTTTTATATGTTACATATATGGTACACATTAAAACTTCTGATATTCATCTATGAAAAAATATCCCATACATAGTGACATTAGACAAAAACATTTAAAATCATTTTTTTACATAATTCATCCATGAATATTTTACAGAAACAATGATTTTTAAAATATAAAATGAAAATTATTTTTTTCCTATCCCAAGTTTGTGCCACTTGACCATTTACTCCAGTATACTTTTTCTCATTTTTTGTAAATATATCTTACTTGTTCCCACATTATCAAGAGCCTCATTGTATACCAGATAATCCATTCGATATCATCTGAAAATATATTACTTTATACATACCCTCCTGAATAATAATTGAAATAAAGATACAATGTATATAATACAAGGCTCAAGTGATCATGATGCACTATAAAACATACCAATCTTATTAAATGATACATTATTTCCATATCCACTTCTAAAAGTGTAAATTTCACAATTCACCCTCCACTCATTGGAATCCATATTCATGTGACTAATCGTCCCACAATTCTACCACATGTGACCATGTAACACCAATGAACATCAATGGATTAAAAGAATAAATTTTATTTCCCATGATATCAAGTAACACCTTTCATTTCAGTATCTTACATCACTAAAACTCCAAAATTAATGGATTTTGACATGGATTAGTGATCATGATAGGTAACCACTTGGAATGTTTCCCTAGTTGTGTGTGATTTAATTAAAATTTCATTATAAATAACATGTGTTGGAATATAGGGAAAGCCATTAGTATGATGATCTGTTCAAGAATATGGGTTGTCCCCAAGGGGGGGGACAATAATTGTTTATGGGAAAACCATTATGCTTATAGGGTTTTGTTTTTAAATTAGTATCAAAAGGTGATTCCTAATTGGAATACATTCGGTATGGAATGGGTTGAGGTAAATGTCCCACAATGAGGATGTTGTGGTCTAAAGTGGGTGAATGTAAAACCTTATTATGTAAAAGGGTTAAAATAATATATGTTACTACCCATTTAAAGGTGAAAATATAATTTGGGAGACAACATGATTAGAACACCATATTTAAATAAATTTATCAGGGAGTAATGGAAAATATGGGTGACCTCCTATGAATATTCTGTATGTGTGGGAGGGTAATGAGAAAATACACAGGAATGAACACATGTAGGACATTAGGGAAAACGATTATTCTAATGTTCTGTTTGGGATGTGGATGGACCCAAAAGATGGAGTAATATATGTAGGAGGTTAAATTAGGGGTTTTATAAGGCTCAATTCATATGTTTAGAACACACTATTTTCTAAACACTAAAAAATAATTCTCCCAAGATAATTTCCAATAGCATATGAAAAATTGGCACACATTTTGACAATCCATGTGAATTTACCATGTCATGTGAAGTTAATTCTATGAATATTGTGTTTTAATTCGAATTAATGAACCAAAATCCTAATTTTTCTTCTATTACTACATGTTCTTAAACTCAATTTCTCTCCAAGACTCCCTTGTGGATTCCCTTTAATCCAAATGATAATTTTTACCAATCAATGGTTTTTTTGGAGATCTAAAATCATTGATAAGTATTTATTCTCTCTCAATATTTTTTGACCATATCTTCTCCTTTAACTCATGGATCCACATACCTAGTATGGTACATATGGATATATATGCTATGATTTGAATAATGATGTGATTTAGTTGGATATATTGAATTCAACGTCTTGTGATCTCATATCAATAAGTTATTAGTTTCCTTCAATTGTTATCAACCATTGAGAGGTAGGCAAATTCTATTTCATTATATATAATCTAGACCATGATGTATTGGTTTCTACTTCCCATAACTTTTATTATTTTTGAAAATTATCATGGTTTTTTTACATAAATTGTTAGTTTTGAAATGATTATAATAAGGTATTTGATAAAAAAATTAAAAATACTTAGGTTTAAAGTAAAATTATTTTTAATGAATAATTTTACATGAATACATAATATAAATTATATCATGTGTTCATGTGAATTAATAATAAATAATAGCATGTATAACCACCGTAAATTTGAGATAGATTAATGCAGTGATGTACCGCCATTAAAATGGTTTCTTCATGTAATGTATTTAGTAATGTATGACTCACCATTAGAGGATATAGGTAGGTTGGCATTTTCATATACATGAGGATGTGTGTTTGATTGTGTGAGATATTATGTTTTATAAAATATCAGAGTGAGAATAGGATGATTATTTCTTATCATAATAAATAGTGATTAATCATTGTTTAATTATTTGACATGGACCTTGATGATGGTTTTGCAATAAACCTATCATCTTGTCCACCTCAATTCTATAAAAAATTGGTCTAAAATGTTCTCATCCTATTTCCATTGGTTGGATACTCTCTATGGAATGCCTAATGATTTTATATTAACACCAAACATGGGAACATTGGTGCATTTAAGGATATTTCATACCAAGATATAGGTGATGTAGAGGTATAGAATTTTTCTATTGGTGAAACAAAATTCTTCCTTATTATTTAGTGTTCGAATCATGGAGATCTCTATAGGAACCATTTTTATGATTCCACATTCTTGTTGCTGCATTTTTATGCCTTTTTATTTCATTTATCATCATTATCACCTAGTCAGGTCTTATATGATATTTTTTATCTTGGTTATTTTACCTTTTAATTTTAATCTTATAATCACAGGTCATGTAGTTTGTCAGATTATTACAATATATGTGCTCTGTTTACTATATTTGTAAAGGGGAAATAGTCCCCCTAGTGACATTATAAGTTGATCACATTTATTTCTATCCATTGGTGTCATTGAGATGTAACCTAATGCTAGTGGCACTACATCCCTTCTTAATCAAATGAGTCATGGTGGGATTCACTAAGCTACTCATACGTGGAATTCTCATTAAATTATATGTTCTATAAACATTAAAATTGTGGAACATATCCTTTTTTATAAATTATGCTTCTTTATAGAATGTTTCTAGATCAGTTTCTTAAGTTTTTTCATAGACAATATTTTGTTTTTGATGTGTATAAACACCAGGTAGATCTTTCCTCTTTAACTGGTCATTATGGTAACCATCACATCCAAAGTATTTGGGAGTGATAAAAGCAATAATAGTACCGAAATTAGATTTACAAATTTTACCTTCAATGATTCTAGATAAATCTCCATCATGCTTAATTCATTCATATGATCTTCTATTTTGACACATTTCAATATCTTCATGTCAAACAAAATCCAAAAAATAAGTACATTATTAAATATATTCAGCATCTCATATATGTTAGTAAGATTATTGAAATGTTATAATGTATTTTTAAGAACATATATATTATAATCAATGTTGTAAGATAATAAAATATTAATCAAAATAAGTCATTTCCTATCCATCCCTTCCCATTCATATTTCATCATCACTATAATATTATTTCCTTTCTGTGGAAGATAGAGGTCCTTCTATAAAAAAACCAACATATTCATTTTCAAGAACCCAAAATATACTATGCCAATATCATTTAACATGAATATAACTTTATATAATTCATATTCATCAACAATTAATACATTCCCATTAAATTAAAAATATTAAAAAGGATAATAATGTTCCTGTAGAAAACTCTCGTATAGAGAAAAGTGAAAAATTGTACAACTAGGGAAAATTCTAAATTACCATTAATATAATACAATTTTTTTAAACTCCATTTGAAGAATTAATAAAAATAATTAGGATTAGGTAAATATACTAATAGAAACATCATAAGATATTCTAGAAAACCTATAAGTTGAATTAACACACTGATGTGAGACAAATCTATGTTCTCAAAACCATAAAAAGAAACAGTTCATCTAAATCATCACACCACAACAAAAGAATCCACTATATAAAAATTGGAAATATTTTCAAATGACGATTGTTAGAATAAATCAATTAAAATAACAAAATAACTTTTAATGCAATGGATGTGTGTTATAATCCTTGATGGGGAATGCTACTCTTCATTGAATTTATAGTGAGAATATTATTACAATATCCTCATTAGATAAAAATATTTATACAAAAAATTATAATATAAACTAAGCAGTAAAACAATTAACTATATAATTCAATCTACATAATGATTGTTCCCCTCTAACACCATTATTTATGACTATCTGTCTATTCAGTCAAATGGTACCACTAGCACAACTCCATAATCCAGTAAATTTTTCATGATATGATACTCTTGAAAAATTTACTCTTAAATTATATGTATTTTGGTCTTACATAATCCCATTAATAAGAAAATCACTATATAAACCCTTGAAAATGGATCTCATATTTTCGATAATTACAATTACTCTTTTCATTTTCATTTGTAATTCCATATTAAATTAGATTTTTTGGATAAATCTATATTATACCCTCAAAAAATCATCATTCATTCTATACACCATCGAGACATTAAATCATTTCAACTACCACTCCATTATATGCATCTAAAACAGAAGATTTTATTGATTCATAGTTAATCATTCCATTAAATGAATACCTTTGCAAGATAATGGTTTTCACACGCAATTCTAAAACAACATAGTCTATACAATATAGAGAATCCTCAAATTCTCAGCATCACTAAATGCACTCACAACACTATGTAAATATATATATTAGGTAACCCAAATACATCACTACTCTTGTAACAAACAATAATAAAAAACAGATTGATACCCTATTAGAGCACATGAATTTTAGATAACCTATGTGACATATATATATATATCTCTTCTTTTATATATCCCATTAAAAACCCAAATTAGTAAAAATCACATTGAAATATACACAGTCAAATCTAAAAAATAATTAGGTAACTCAAATTGAAAAACCCACATTTTAGGGGTCATAAACATATCATTCATCCAATACCCTTGTTAAATACCAACCCTATGGAACTGATCATCAATGGGAATTGAAACACCACTATTCAACCATAAGGATTAAAATCACATTCAATCATATATAAATGGCATCGTATAATGAAAAGTAGTTTTGATGAAATAATGAAAATCCTTTTTTCTCATGTGTGATTAAACTGATATGTATTTTCTGGAAAACATTATTTTTTTTATTATCGACAATATAAATAATTGAAATATATTTTGTTTTCTATAACATATATATTAATCACATTCAAGCATACAGATGTCATCTAAACCTATGTGTATAGTATGATACTCTAACACCCACTCTCATATCACCAAAGAAAATAGAAAACCAAAACATATATAACGAAAAACATTAAACATATTATTATTCAATCCAAATTTAACATTAAATATTATTAATATTAATTCTGACTCCTTGGTAACTAAAACATCAACTCATATAGATGAATTTTAAGAACCAAAAAATCCAACCATGTTATGACTAATTATATCTTCTATATTCCTTATCCAAAATAAATAGTTTTCAAAAATAAGACTTATATACCTCTTTTTATTTCATGAGCCTTGTTCAGTCAACATTTACTGATCTAGAGTGTCATGTAAAATTTGGTGTGCCTCCCAAAGCACCAGAGGTTTAGGACTGGTAGTGAGGTTCTATAGTGATATTGTGGGAGGCTACATCCTCTGGTATATATAACCATAAATTATAACGTGACAAAAAAATTAATCATTGATTTTTTAATCACTAGATTAAAAAACATCATAGTAAATCAAACCAAACTAAAATAATATATCTCATAAAATAATAGAATCACCTATTAATAAGTCATAACATTTAGAATGATAAAAATTAGATCACTCGTGGGTTTATCATATATATCATATTAATAAATAAATAAATTTGAAAAACCCACAAACAGGTCATGTGTCCCATATCAGGCCCATCTCTAGACAATTCTATATCCATTTATCTCAAAAATCCTTCATTAAAACTCTTTCCAACTTCTTCCATTAATATTGATTCCTATTTGAGATCCACAGTACTTGATTAATAGGGGAAGGGTGTGAGTACAACTAAGTAGGACACCACTAATTTTTACCCTAAAATATCTAGTATATAATGATCATAGACAAGGAAAAATGATATATAATCTAAATCATAATAAAATAAATGGTTTTCATTCATTAGGTTCTATAGTGACACTTGGGAATAATAATATTCACTTTGGTCAGTGTCAGGATTTCTCTAAAAATGTCACAAGATGGTAACAAAATGATTTATTAGAACCCTCCCATAACACTTTCTCCTATCATTACACTTCTCCATTGTTTGGAGTGAAACCAACCAATGAGATCATCTCACCATTAAAACAGAGGGTCAATGTGTAACTCAACCTAGATAACATCACATATTATCAACACAATGGTTTGGAATACCTCCAACCTATGATACCATCGCATAACATAAATAACCTATGTCATAAGGTAACCCACCCCATGTTCCATCAAATATATTCAACACACCATATTATAATGATGCCCACCCTCAGTTCCCTCAGAAATCATCAACACAAATGGTTATAATGGAACCCTCCCCTTTTTGTATCACATATTATTAATACACTGGGATATAATGTAACTCATCTATAGTTCCTTTAAATATCATGAATGTATTACAATATCATCCACACATGGCACCATCACATAAAAACAATAAAATGAGTTTGAATAAATATCACACTCAGTTCCATCACATATCATAAATACATCATGTTGGAATGGTGTCCACCACTGGTTATATCACATATCATCAATACACTAATTCCAGATGATTCAAAATCTCATTTTTTCACATATCAACAAAAAAAATTTCTTTAATGGTTCCCACCCCTAGTTTTTTCATATATCAATAATACAAAAGATTGGAATAATGACCACCCAAATTTCCATTACATATCATCAACAAACAAGGGCCAAATGGAATCAACCAATAGTTCTATCACATATCATCAAAATATAACATAATAATAGTGCCTTCCCCCAGTTAATTTACATTACACATTCTATAATATCTTATATATTCATAGTTATCATGGCATGCAACCCACCTTTTCTGATCATTTAAAAATTCCATGAAAGTAGAACAATATATTAACCAAATACAATAATTTAACCATAGTCACCAATTTATATATAACGTCATGTAATGAAAAGAAATCATTTATTAAAGACATTGTTAGTTGTCTTTGTCAAATAGAAAAGGTATATCAAAATTTTGAATGGGTTTGTAACTCAACCAAACCTGACATGAAATCTCCTTAGGGTGTCCTTTCCAACATACACCATATTCGCATATCCAATTTGTCTAATTCTATCACCATATTATTGATTTTATTAAAACTCATAATTCAACAGATGACTATGGTATCCACAATGTTTCACTAGGTCACATGAAATTAAATGGACACAAGGTAGTTTTATCTCTTAAAATCCCGAAACATTCAATGGTATATTTATATCAAAAAAAACATTACTATTTATCTCATTATTGGGTTATAATAATATCCAACACATGTTTGGGTATAAACTAGGTTATTCATTCCATTACCAACCAAATTTTTTAATCATACCCAAGGTTTATCTATTCAATATAAAAACTTTTGAGAGATGAATAGTTTCCCCGCATACTGATTTATTATCCATAATCCAAAAAGAAACAAATGTTCCCACTTGGTTGAATCATTAAGCTGACCATCCTTAAATATCATCATCCCAAAAAATGATTATAAGGAAATATATTCGAGATCCAATATATTTTTTATTACCAAGGGATGTCCTAAAAGATCTACATTTTTTTAATCATCAAAGACAAATCCATCATGGATTCACCTACTATTTATGTTAAACAAAACTTATGATCACCACCAACAATGAAATATATATCATGTTGTAATGATCAAAGTGTCCATCATGGAAAAAAGTACCATTATGTAATTTATACTGGAAAAAACATAGTAATTTAGATAATCTAGGTGAAACATACATATGTTTTGACAGTTCAAATCACATGTTATTTGATAATAATTATAAAAAAATATGAAAATAATTTGGGGTCGCCTAATATAAGCATGGAGTTAACCCCTTAATGATATGTGACCACCATCAGCTAATTTCATCAAAGAATATTTTGTCTTCATCAGTCATCATCCAACAACTTGAGATCAAAGCTCAGTCCAAATTCACTATAATTATTTATAAATCATTAAAATTAATTAATGTTATTTATTATATGACTTGATCCATTATCCTTAAGAGATTAATATCTCATATGATTATATAAAAATTTAAAAACCTCACTAACATGGTGTGTATCACATCCAAAAAACTATTATTCCCATAGGTAAAAATATACCTTACATAATAAATTCATTCTCTATATAAATTAGATTTTAATTTGAAAAATTCTCAAATGAATTTTTGTAATATGTATATGAAACTGAAACCTATAATTACATAGTTTTATTTTTCCTCCCAGAGAATCCTTTAGAAAAATCACTCGAAAGACCTAACATCATTTCCTAATTAAACCATGATTTAGTGGAATCAACAACAAACCACTAGATTCAACTACGGAATAATAAGAGGAGTGTAGTGAGAAAGGAAGTAGAAAATAAAGGGTTAATAAATCAAATTTAAGGCAAGTATAACCAACCTAGATCAATCCCACACCAAAGGATAAAAGGTAGGGAGAGTATATAAGGGGGTGGATAACCCTTGGTTTATAAATATTTTGAGGTGAAAATTAGGAAGATTGTTTTAAAATAAGGGTAAAATTTTCAGTATACCCTTTATTGGAAAACAAATATTTGGTTTCATTATTTCATGTACCTCCCCATAACAATGAAACTCTCCTTATAAGGGAAAAATGAAAACCTTCCAACAAAAAATTGTTTCACGTTAATATTTCCCATATAAAATCACTATATATAGTGAAGAACAAAAAAAACCATGATCTCATAGCCCCAGGATCACAACATAGTATGACCACCCACATGGCCACTAGTTTTTCTGATAGAATGACTATAAACCTTTTCCAAATTTTTAATCTAACACATCCATCACCATGCCCCCAATTTATTATTATGAATCTCTCATAACAATGTATTCACTATCCATTGTCCTGATACTAATCATGTTATCTATGAAATTAATCCACTATTAATGTTATGTGACATGAAATCTATTATTTATTATATCCCCGACCCCTTTTGTTAAACCATTAATCTTATTTAACACATTTTATTCATCAATTTACTGAGTTATAATAAGATTTATCATTTTCAGTAGAAAAATACAGTATGGCCACGCAAAACCTACTCTAACACTCAACCTATCACTAGAGACACCTATTGGGTTTTCGAACACATCTAGAAACACCTTTTAAATATGTATCAATTATCATAATCCCATTCCAATACTCAATTAAAATTTACACTAATGTCAAAAACACATACTGATATTGGATAATTAAAATATGATCCCCATGTTCGATTATGTGTTATGATTGAATATTAAATTTTCTTCATATCTTAAACTATCTAATATTCCACATCCACAAAATGAATAAGATGATACATGTTCCAAAGAATATAAAAACATATATAACCTATATTAATATTAAATGGTCAAATTATATCACACATCATAGTGTGATTTATCGACTTATTATTAATGATATCAATAATATCAATGATGTTAATTCCACCATATATAATGTTAATTATTTTCATTAAAATATTGAAAACAAAATAGGTTCAATGTATCCTATGGTATAATATCATTAAAATGGAGGTATTATATAGGATCAATACAAAATTATATGATATATTCATATGAAAATATATTTCACCTTTATGGAAGCCCGAGTTCCTAGAATGTCCCATAAAAATAATCATTTAATGGGGCACACATCAAGTGTATTGAAGAAGGAGATAATGTCACTATTAAATAGGATGAACACACTAATATTTTAATTCTCATTAGTTATGATTCATGGCTTTCATCCAAATTAAGAGACTTATAAAATTTTATCCATCAGTTATGTAAGACCTCATTGAATTTACCATGTAGTTTCATGTGCTTCTTACTCATGGCATCATTATTCATAAACCCATGGATATTTTTTATACATCGAAATAAATAAGGAAATTTTCTATATGTTGGATAAATTTCATGGGTATATAACCTCCACCCATAGTTAGGATATTTAGCTTTATTCTCAATAATATATAGTAATTTTGAAAATGGGTTATATTTTACCCCTAAAAATTTTGGAATAATATTTGGAATCTATTTTTTGAGACCTAGAATCATTACCAAACTCAATGTTTCTCATATCTCAATGACTAAAAAAAATTTAATTTATATTAAATTAATTAGAATATGTTTTAGAAAGAGTATAACATTGATTATAATAACCCAATCCATTAACATTTTGTAGAAAACAATCAATTTTTTTTAATAAGTGTCCATCAATGTTTTTACAAATATTGTAAAAATGAAAAAAAAATCCAGAAAAACTTTTACAATCCTTATCTTCATATTGATCTAAAACACATACCACCATACATGTGACACCATATACAATATTTTTTTAGAAATAATTTATATTAACCATTTATTTTCATTTTACCATATTTTAATTTCTAATTTTTGATTAGTTTTTTGATGATGCGAAGTCCTAGATCTAATATGATGAGTTAGAATGACTCAAGTAGAATGAGTTTCATTATTTACATGATCATGAGATACATCAAAATTGGGTAACATTATTATTAAATAAAAATATCTATATCTAATCATATTTCCAAGTATAATTGTTGTTGTCCTTGAGAACATAAATGATCAATGGGTAGAATCTCATAATTCTATTGAAAATTTGAAAATGTCCTTACATTATACAGAGGGTATAATCGAAAAAATCTTACTGCCATATCACAATGGTAAGATTATGGTGTATAAATACCACAAATGTAAGGTTTATGATAAATTAATTAAAATATCATCCTAAGAAAGTACATTAAGCATGACATAAGACCACTGGAAGAAGGTCCTATTAATTTTAGCTTAAACTACAGACATATTATTCATTATAAAATTATTTTCACCTACATGAAATTTATTATATTTCACATTATGTTAAATTATATGAAATGTAGTCCTGTATCACATGGCTATAAAAATATTTGGAGTGGACTATTCATACGTCCAAATTTTCATACAAGGTAAGTAGAACATTGTGAGATTCCCCAATGTATTGAGCACAACCCATAATCCAATATTTCAAAAAATATACCCCTCTATAAGAAACATGTATATATTGATTCATGTGCTAAATAAATAGATATGAAAATATTATATATCATGGTTCCATCCAAAAATACAATCAATTTTTATCATAATGTATAAAACCCCACTCATTCATGTCTTGTCTACCTCAGTAGCCGATCACATCTATGAAACCACCTCCACTTACTCGTATATGATCTATATAAATTTAACTATCTTTTATATAAACTAAATGTGTAATGATTTCTAATATTATATGATATTTTTTGTTGTTAATTGAATTGTATTTGGATCCTACTTTGAATTTAATCCTTTTAAAATCTCATCCCCTCTTTTTGCAAGATTCTATATTATTAAAGTAAATTTGTCCTTCAATGACCCATCATGATGATTAAAGTACAGTATATTTTATTCTATACATATGAAGTAGATATATTTGAAAACCACCAAAAGAAACATTTTTGGCTTGATAATATTATATATAGGTAACATTTTGATTCAATGGTGCCTTATCATATGTTCAACTATTAATTATACCGACTTCAATTCCACACTCTATCCTTGGGATTAAGATTTATCATTCACAGAAATCCCTCTAATAACCCTATTTTATTATGGAACATATTCCCTTTCTATTAGTTAAGATACCCTAGTCATGATAGGTTTCCTTCATTCTTTAAGTATATGATTTAAACATTTCACTACCATTTAAATTACATGTGATCCAGAACAATATAGAGAGTTCACATAGAAAAATATGTATGGATAGATTCATTTGTTTTTAGGATATATAGTTAAACATGAATCTAATATAATAATAATAAATTTCAGCCTTTATTTTATTTCTTATTTTATCATTTTATTAATAATCCTCAATTTAAATAGTGTTTGGAACCCCTTTTTCATGTCACTAAGATTCACCATGCAGTTACTTTTCCTATACATACTTGTTACATATATGAATATAAATTTCATTTGAATGAAAGTAACAAAACATATCCTAGTTTATGGACCCCATTAAATCATCTTGTGTATTTTCATGAAGTCATGTACTAGGAAAAAAACTCTACCTTCTTATATTCAATTAATATTAGTCAAAAAAATGTAGATAAATATGTTTGATCTATCTGTATCTTGATTCTTATTTCCTTATCAAAAATAGTGACGTTGATATCACATATCTAAGACTTATCCACAAATATTTCACTTTCACTCCCCTCTTATATTGTGTAATGATATTATATTGATCATTTCAGAACTTGAGTGACCCAATTACCTTTAATATATTATATTACTATATACCATAATGTATAAACAGAGTACATGAATTAGTAAAATTATTTTATACCGACTAAAAATGATTATATCATCTCCTAAATACCCATCTATTTTTTTTGGTGAATTCACTACAAATCAATCCCATCTATGACTATATAGAAGAATCAATTTTTCCAGAGTAAGAATATCAATTGACCTTATATACCTTTAAAAATATTTTAGGGAAATCCATCAATGAAATATGGTCAATGATCATCCTCGATATATGAGTTTCATATAATTATTTCCTCATTTCAAATTACTGAGGTTATTATTTATACTATTTTAATCACTTATTCAATGTTGTATATATGATCTTATCTCTTCAAAACCATCATTGGTTTCCAAACCCCTATCAGTTCTCTTATCTCTACAACCTCATTCAACATACACCTTTTATCTATGTTATATAAATAATTAATAAACCATATACATAGGTTGGTTTTACATTTCACTCATTTATATATAGACTATCTCTTGTTTAAGTGAAAGTAGTATAACCCTAATCTTTATGAAATTTTGGTATTTTTTTAAAACCTTGAACATCATACACACATTTTTGATCCAAATTGATATAAGTAAAACAAAAAATGAAATACATGAAAAATATGTTTAGGTTGATAAATCATAATGGGATACTTGAGAAAAATTCATGTCTCCTATCACTATTATATTTCAACTTGATTATTGGAAAAAAATTGACCATACAAAAAAGCCTCAAATTTTTAATATTCAAAAAAAATAAAGGGACTCAATAAAAAAAGATAGGTCACTACCTGATAAATTGTTACCTTTTTATCCAATGAAAATTATTAGAGAATAAAAAATAAAACAGTGTCATATTAAATTTAAACCTTCCACGGGCCTTTAGAGAAAATATCAAGTCACTGCATTCTAATCATTTCCATTCATGGATTTCAAAAAACATGGTCATCAAAACATAGTAATAATTATTAATTAAAACAATTGTAACAAAATAAAGTAAAAAAATTCAGGTCACAACATTATAATCCATTTGCATTAAAATCTTATGAAAAATGTTATATCATAAAAAAATGCATAATAGATTATTAGTTACAACCCCTATAAAGGGTTTTTTTATAAAGTATCAAATCCTTTTTCACTAAACCATTCCCCTTACATCATTGGAAAAAATTATAGTATTCTGAAAGGCCCAAATTATTTACAAGTGAAAACCACTTTATATTGACACCTAATAAAATAAAATATCACCACTTTTTAATAATACCTAATTCATATATTAGCGAAAAATTATAGTGTAGGATGTAAATGTTATAAATATTGTATGGACTGAAACTTATCCATAGTAAAATTAAATACATGATCTCTAGATCCAATAATATATATTAATGTTAGTTCAAATCCTCTTCACTATATGTTTCTGAGATTAACAGGTCCATGGTAAAGTACTCATTCATAACAAGGACATATCATCTTATTGAGTAGGCCCCCCTTTCATGTGATCACACAAACAACTATTTTTTACATATATCTTCACCCTTAAAATATGACCAATACATATTGGTGCAAATTTCAGGAACCAAAAACCTTCTTTAAGATCATTTTTTCATTAATCCATTCGACACCTTTTATTTATTGATATTTCCTATAAATAATAACTGTATGTTAAGATTGATCTCTTAACATTCAAAAAACCCTGAGATACTCCTCCCTATTCCAAAATTCATGAACATTGGAAACATAATGATTGAAATATCTGAATAGAGCCCCTTGGACTAGTGAATAGAATAACATGCAATGAGCCTATAGGTAAGCACTTTGGGATGTTTTTTTTAGAGAAGAAATCCCTCTTAAATCCCCATGATCTATTTTATGATGATATGTTAGGTGTACCAAAAGTATTAATAAATGACATATTCTTTATCACTATCATTTTGTACTGCCTCATACATTCTTATTTCACGATATTTACTTTCCATAACCCAACTATACAGGGGGATTCAAACTCCCTCTTTATTTCAAAATCATATATAGTAAAAATTATTAATGAGATACAATTAAATCATATTTATATTAAATTTCATTTTTGGATATATCCTTTTATGATGGCCGAAAAAATCCTCAAGTTTGAACTCTCTTCTGGGAAAATGAAAATTTACCATTGTGGAGAATCACCTCATGGAAAATCAAAGTTCCATGACGTGAGATTCCCTCTTAGTTACATATAACAATGAGTTGACATTATCATATGAGAAACCAATTTCCAATAGTTTATATTATACTTTTGGACCTGAAAACCGCATAATTCATGGTCCTCGTAGAGGTAACAAAACACATGGGGTTATTATTAAACTCATGGTAATGAAAATCATTAAGTTTGAATCCTCCTCATATAAAAAATTCAATTTAATAGAAAACAAAAATAACTTTATTGATTTTATTAGTATGTAGAATGTTGAAATATAATACCTAAAAATTAGATTCTTTCCATTATAAATGAATATAATTATAGGGTAATATGTTGGTTCTGAAAAATATGGAAATCATTATTCCACATATAACTTGATATGCACCTCACCCTGATGACCTGAGTTGTGTTAAAGATAAAATAATTTTATACTCAATGGTGAAGACACAAATTATAAATCGATGTTCCACATGACTCTTCACAAAAAAATTGTTGAAGATAATTCAAAAAAAAGATTCCCAATATAGTAAGGATGTTGTATTAAATTTCTATTTTTTGTAGGTGATGGAAATTATACATTTTTTGGTAAAAATTTCTCAATTCATTTGAATCAAAATTAGGGACATTGTATGGATCATATGTCATTGTGAAGAACATTCTCTGGATAAACTCAATAATCAATGCCATAAAAACATTCTTCAGATTCAATTTGATATCTCAATGATCTAAAATGAACATATGAATCAATATTTAAATCCATTTGATGTTTTAATTTTATAGGATAGATTATATAAAGTGAACACTTATACCAAAATAAAGGCATCATTGTGTTCGTTATTCATCTATATCCCATTCCCTTATCACCAATTACAGATGTTCAAAAATACTCATGCAGAGCATGTTCCCTTATCAAATCCCACATTCGTAGTCAAATACCATTTTCCTTAGAATTAAATCTGACTCAATATAATGAAACCCAATTTTGAGTAGTGAATTTATTTGATCATACATATTCTATAGTCAATTAATCAATTCATTGTGGTAATATTTAGTTGAAGGATTATGTAATGATCACTCCCACACTAACATTGCCTCTAACATTCATGTCTCTAATGTATGAACTACCACACCTATTCCTATACTATCATTATAATATTATCACAGTAGATCCCAAACTATTATGCCACATCTTCCATGCCCCTAGTTTTTTTCCCTCTGGTTCTTACTTCAACAAATCATGCATCATTACTGACTAAAATTGTTTCTAATTAACATATTACGGTGTTAGATGTTTTTTGTATTGTTATTTACCCTTTCCAAGTTCACTAACACCATTTTATGAAAAAACATATCCACGCATCCTATTTAGTGTATGAGGATTTATATTTCCTAATAGAGTTGTTTTAAAACACATTTTCATGCACCATGACCACTTATTTCTCCTTATCATGGATGTTTTAGATAAAAATATATGAGAATAATCTAAATTTTGTGTATTTTTATCATACAGTTGTTTTGATCTAAAACTAATAATAACAAATCAATTCCCGCATGTGTCTTTATTGTATAGTAAAAAAACCATCAAGGATAGTTGCACTATGATTCCACATTTTCTAGGCCTTCTACCAGATAATAATAGGAAGATACTTCGGTCAAACCTTTTTAGAGAGCATTATAGGTTACCAAATATCTAGTTCCTTCAAGAAGTAGTCTACTATGATACTAATTATCCCAATCCTTCAATGAAAGAATACTAGGGTTCCACTCTATCAAGGCCTTTTATAGGAAGTTCATTAGGTATCCTCCTTTCCTAGGCATTCAATGAGATCATATTAGGTTGTCACATCTCTCGTATAATCTAAAAGATAATTATATTAAACCACTTCTGTCATTCCATCTATTAGAGAATACTAGAGTTATATTTTTCCATGGTCCACCACTATGGTTCAAAGATTGTTTTTAGATATTTCGTAACATTAAATCATGTTTTCTTCTCCATTCATTCTGGTTCATTATTTGGGTTACTCAAATTTACCAAAATACCAGGATAGAAATCTTTATCCTGAACCAACCCACTAAATATTCTCACCCACTTATACCTCATCCATGACCTATTATGATACCACTACTGGAAATATAGACAATACCAATGGTTCAAAACTGTTGGTATAGGCTGGAAACCTATTGGTATAAGATATACCAATGTTTTCCCAAACCATAGGTAAGTATGGCGTTGGGAAAGACCTTTACCAACGGTTTAAGGAAAACCGTTGGTAAAAGGTGGTGAATGTTTTAATTTCCCAATGGTTCCTCTAAACCGTTGGCAAAAGGATTTACCAATGGTTTCAAAATTAATATTTTTCATCTTATACCAATGGTTCAAAACTGTTGGTATAGCTTTTTTCCAACGGTTTATCTAATCCGTTTGTATATATTCATATATGCTCAATGTATACCAACAGTTCTAAACCACTGGTATTGGGTATTTTCAAAAAAAACTAACATCATGCATACATCTGCCTCCACTTGATAGACCTGCATAAAAAACATCAGAAATAACATCTATAAATAGACTTCAAACACCACAAAAAACATTGGAAATAACACAAAAAAAACACAAAAAACAGCACTCTTCCAACCATGCCATGTACTACAATTCCTCATTTCAATCTTCATATAACAACAACTCTTCCAATTAACCTATTTCAATTTATTGGGTTCACACATATCAATTTTTTCCTACTCAAAAAGGTGATGATTATGATAGAAATTGGTGCATGAGGGGTATGTGTGATAAAGTGAATTAACAATGTGGTTAATATTTGTGCATCATCTAGAGTGATGCATGACTTTCATTGAATGTGATGTGGGGGGATGTCCAGAGAGGGGAGGGGGTTGTCCAGGAAGAGGGGAGGGGAGATTTCTAGGAGTGAGTATGGGGGTCATGGAGAATGTGCAACAAGGATTTGTATTAAAACTATAGCATATCATCACATGAATTTGATGAGCTTGAGCTAATAAGCTTACCAAGTCATTCATATAGTTCAAGACATACAAAAATGGAATAATCACAAATAACATTGCATGATCAATGAAATTAAAAAAGGCATGTGAAATCAACATGCCTATATTTACATATCATCCATGAGGTATAAAATTTAATCAAATTGTAATAGAATTATACATAAGGCATATGGGTCTCATTTACTTGCATACACAGTGGTACAAAAGGAAAATGTTATTCATGTCCGAGGTGATGTCCGGGGTCCAAGGAGGAGGGTAGGGGGTGTCCAGGGTCTAGAAAACGGGGTGGGGGTGTCCGTTCACGTCACATTTGACACATGGATCGTTGTCCTTAAGTTTCAACAGAATTTGAATGCGTTTGGTCAGTTTGTCGTATGTCAGTTGTTGATTTCACTTAAAATTAAGTCCATTTTTAACAAAACAGAGTCACTTTGAGTGGTGTCGGACACACCGGGCCTTGTATTGAGGAAGGGTTGACTCGAACATATCACATATGAGACATGGATCATTGTGCAAAAGTATCAACACAATCAGAAACCGTTTGATCGGTTTGGCGTATGTACGTAAAATATTGTCCATTTTAAAAAAATACATACAAATGGAGTGATACCGGCCACACTGTGCTTTGTATTGAGCCAGGGTTGACTCGTACACATCACATATAACCCATGGATCGTTTCCCTAAAGTTTCAACACAATCCGAAGGCGTTTGGTCGGTTTCCCGTCTGTTAGTTGTTGATTTCACTTAAAAATAAGACCATTTTGAACAAAAGATAAGAAGATTGAGTGGCCCTGGCCACACCACGCCTCATATAGAGGAAAAGTTGACTCATACACGTCACATTTGACCCATGGATCGTTTTCCTTATGTTTCAACAGAATCCAAATGCATTTGGTCGGTTTGTCGTATGTTAGTTGTTGATTTCACTTGAAATTAAGTCCATTTTAAACAAAACAGAGGCACTTTGAGTGGTTTTGGCCACACTGGGACTCGGATTGATGTAGGGTTGACTCTTAAAAATCACATATGAGTCATGGATCGTTGTTCAAAAGTATCAACACAATCAGAATCTGTTTTATTGGTTTGGCGTATGTACGTAAAATATTGTCCATTATAAACAAAATACATACACATGGAGTGATACCGGCCACACCGCACTTCAGATTGAGCCAAAGTTGACTCTTAAACATCAGATATAACCCATGGATCGTTTTCCTAAAGTTTCAATACAATCTGAAGGCGTTTGGTCAGTTTCCTGTATGTCAGTTGTTGATTTCACATAAAAATAGGTCCATTTTGAACAAAAGAGAGGGAGTTTGAGTGGTCCCTGCCACACCATGCCTCATATTGAGGAGAAGTTGACTCGTACACATCACATTTGACCAATGGATATTTTTCCTTAAGTTTAAACAGAATCTGAATGCGTTTGGTCAGTTTTTCATATGTTAGTTGTGGATTTCACTTAAAATTAAGTCCATTTTTAACAAAACAGAGGCACTTTGAGTGGTGTCGGCCACACTGGGCCTTGTATTGAGCTGTGGTTGACTCATACACATCACATATGAGTCATGGATTGTTTTTAAAAATTATCTACACAATAAGAAGCCGTTTGATTGGTTTGAAGTATGTACGTAAAATATTGTCCATTTTAAACAAAAGAGGGAAATTTTGGGTGGTTCCGGCCACACCGCACCTCGGATTGAGGCAGGGTTGACTTTTACACATCCCATATGACCCAGGTATCGTTTTCCAAACGTTTCAATAGATTCGGAATGCATTTGGTTGGTTTTTCGTATGCTAGTTGTTGTTTTCACTTAAAATTAAAGTCATTTTGAACAAAAGAGATACATTTTTAATGGTACCGTCCACACCACACCTCAGATTAAGGAGGGGATGACTCATACATGTCACATATGACCAATGGATCGTTTTCCTGTAGTATCAATAGAATACGAATTCATTTGGTTGGTTTATTGTATGTCAGTTGTTGATTTCACTTTAAATTAAGTCCATTTTTAACAAAATAGAGGCATTTTGAGTGGTGTCGGCCACACCGAGCCTCATATTGAGGCAGGGTTTACTCATACACATCACATTTGACTCATGTATCATTGTCCTATAGTATAAATATAATCCTAATGCGTTTGGTCAGTTTTTCGTATGTCAGTTGTTGATTTCACTTAAATTTAAGTCCATTTTTAACAAAACAGAGGCTCTTTGAGTGGTGTCGGCCACACTAGGGCTCGAATTGAGGCAGGGTTGACTCATACACATCACATTTGACTCATGGATCGTTTTACTTATGTTTCAATAGAATATGAATGCATTTGGTCAGTTTGTCGTATGTCTGTTGTTGATTTCACTTAAAATTAATTCATTGTTAACAAAACAGAGGCACTTTGAGTGGTGTCGGACACACCGAGCCTCGAATTGAGGCGAGGTTGAATCATACACGACACATATGATTCATGGATCATTGTGAAAAAAGTATCAACACAATCAAAATATATTTGTTTGGACTGGCGTATGTACATAAAATATTGTCCATTTTAAACAAAATACATACATTTGGATAGATACCAGCAACACTGCGCATCATATTGAGGTGGAGTTGACTTTTACATGTCACATATGACCCATGGATGTTTTTCCTAAATTTTCAACACAATACGAAGGCGTTTGGTCTGTTTCCCATATGTCAGTTGTTGATTTCACTTAAAAATAACTCAATTTTGAACAAAGGAGAGGCAGTTTGAGTTATCCTGGCCACACTGTGCCTTTTATTGAGGTGGGGTTGACTTATACAAGTCACATTTGACCCATGGATCGTTTGCCTTAAGTTTCAACTGAATCGCAATGCATTTGGTCAGAGGGGAAGGGTCTAGTTGGGTACGCAGAGATGCCCGTCTACCTCTAGTACGAACCTCCCTCATACCATCGGCCTAAGCACTGAAAGAATGGAATAATGAAAAGTGCACATACTTATGTACCTATAAAATCTGCACATAGACAGCACATAGCCGCATCATGTCATAAAAAATAACACCAAGGATCAGACAAAATAGAAGTAGTCATGTAGAGTAATGATAAGTGCACATACAGATCAGAAGAAGCTAAACAAATGTTGCATACATGCCATGTTTATTTCCTAAAACAAAGTAAAAAAAGAAAAATGATCAAACTATAGAACATGGGTTGCCTCCCAGGAAGCGCTATGTTTTACGTCTTCATCCAGATGGATAGACACTGGTCAATCGTCTTGGTCCATCAGCTCAGAACTCTTCTGCCTCTTACAAGAACTGGTGGTCGTGTCATCAAGCTCACATGGATGCTTAGTGGGATTGATCACTTCAGGAGCATAGCGGGCGTGAATCTGGTGTGGAGGTAAGAGAATCTTGCACTCTTCCTCAGCCAGACGCTGATTCACCTATCGTGCGAGGTCAGATGGAGACGGGACGTGCACATCGATGATCATGGAAGAGGCAGACAAGCTAGACATTGTTGGTTAAGCAGCATCCACAAATAGATTCATTTTTATATATTAGAACATTTATAAATGTTTGTCCCATTTTTACAAACAATTAATGTGTGGAAATTGTGAAAAATAACTTATCGGATATATAAAAATGTATTTACTCATGGACATGATGCATAATATCTCAAATATTCCTCATTGGATCCCAATTTGAAATTTCAATCCATTATAAAATTTCTTATATCATTTTATTTTCATTTGGATCCTTAAGGTTGAACGCTTTTTGTAAAATATAGCCAAGGGAGGATAGACTAGTGACTTGGAATACAATTTATGTTGTGAAAACCACATTATAAGCATTGTTTAGGATATTATTGAGGTGGTTTGAGGATCAAATATACCTTTTTAGAGAGAATCCATCATGTCAAAGTTTTGTGGCCAATGTTTTGAAGTGGGGGGGGGGTATTTGGTGGTTGAGGAGTGGGATGAGGGAGATGTACAAGGTCTAGGAAGAGGGGTGGGGGATGTCCAGGGTCAATGAGAAGGGGAGAAGGGGTTGTCCATGGTCCAGGAAGGAGGGGGCTGTCCAGGGTCCATCAAGGAGGGGGCTATCCAGGGTCCAGGGTAGGGGGTGGGGGGATTCCTAGGGTCCAGGAAAGAGGGGGACTATACAAGGTCCTGGGAGGAGGGTGGAGGGGGGTTGTCCCGGGTCCAGGAGGGGGGCTATCCAAAGTTTCAGTAAAGAGGGGAGTCAGGCTGTCTATGTTCCAGGAGGGGGGGACTCTCCAGGGTCCAAGAGGGGGGGGTGTCCAGGGTCCATGAGGAGTGGGGGCTCTGTTAAAGGGAGGAAATACCCAAATAATTCATTGAAAATTAACTAAACATAATCCAAAAAACATCACAATTCCAATCCATCACCCAACCAACATCCAATTCATCCTCAGTATCACTAACCTTCACATGCCATAAACAACACAACCTAGTTTATACCAAATTAAAACAGAAAACAAAAATAATAGATGCAAAAAATTAAAACTAAGGTAGTACTTATAGATTTAGAGTGTAGAACTACAAAATTGTTTGATTTAAGATGGATCTATGAGTGGAACGAGTTTCTGAGTCTTTTTATAGAGAGATCCCAAACGATTAGGTCAAATCAAAATAGAAAATAAAAAAATAGATGAAGAACATTATAACTGAGGTAGAACATACATATTAGAAGTGTAGAAGAGAAAAATTGTTTGATTGAAGATGATGGATGGAGTTTCGGAGACTGGGTAATGAGATAGTGTTGGGAGAGCTTCAATTTAGGGCTACTGTCGAGCGGAGGGGGAATACAATCGAGCGGAGGGGCTACTGGACACCCGGACTAGATTTAGGGGAAAAATTTCTTAATGGTTTTTCAAAACCATTGGGAATGTAGTCCTATTCAAACAGTTTCTTTAAATCATTGGTAAAAGGTGGCATAGATTCCAATATATACCAATGGTTAATGTATAACTATTGGTAAAAGTGTCTTAATTGAGGCCTATACCTATGGTTTTACAAACCGTTGGTAAATTTCTTCATAAAAGCCTCTATACCAACGGTTTTCCTAAAACCGTTGGTATATATAACCATTCCCAATAGTTTATCAAACTGTTGGAATATAAGCGTTGGTAAAAATGTGATTTCCAGTAGTGTGCATTAATTTATTATGAAAATAAACATGATAACTTTTGATCATGTATTGTTTTGATAATTATAATTGAGGATCATGTCATATATTTCATATATTTTTTAACTTTACTAGTAATATTCCCATGTTATTTTCAATCATGTATTCCCATGATAATGATTACTCTCTATTTTTATTAGGATTAATGGGAGTTTCTTATGGCCCAACACTCTTGGATAAATTGACATTGTAGTTTCCAATTATCTACATTTTGTAAAAAAATAGCTAATAATTTAATCAATTTATCATGTCTAATTAATGAGCCATGAATATTATTTTGCCTTCAATTAAGGGTAAGGCCTCACTACTACTCTATGATTAATATTACACATCAATCATTTAATTATTTCATATTTGGAAACAAATAAATAGGAGGATAACAAATATACACCTCCTACTAGGTATAGTTTACATAATGTTCTTATTGATAATCTCATCAATGTGTCTAATTAATCAGTGCATATGAATGTGCCTTGAAATTGGTAAAATACCCACTATGTACATATTGATTTTTTATCCCCCATGTCTAATCAGTCACCCATTAATAACATTTTCTCTATAATCTAGTATAAGTACCAAGTCTTCTTTATTGGTTCAAATTGCCTTGTTTTGAGTCATTGTTACCGATTTAATTACCAATAAATATGAGGTGAACACATTTGGGAAGCATACTATGTATACACTTCAATATCTCATCATTAATAATCTTATCCCTCTTTCTAATCATTGAGCTAGGAATATTAAAGGTCCTCTTTTTTGGTATAAGACCCACCATTTCCTTAATTGTAATCACATCCCAATGTCCAATCAATGAACCATTAATATGAATGGGTCTTTGAATTGGTTTAATCACCAATCTATATTAACTTATCATATCCATCAGGTTATACTAAAAAATGTTTCTCATCTATATGTACAATTATAAAAATCTGTAGGTTTCTTTAATGGATTATTTTAACCTATATGATTGTAAAAAAACTAGAATCGGTCCAGGACATATGATATTTAACTATATAATGATGATCATGGATGAAGTTTCTTATAAGTTACCATTATGGCCTTTGTTTTAAAACCATAAAAGTCTCACCAGTGGTCTTTCACACAAAAACCTAAAAGGAACATCCTTTAATCATGGATACATTACCGTAAAAGGGAATATAATAGTCTATGTTAGATAACATTAAAAGTTAAATTTGTTCTCATTAAATTACACCATACTACATCATATTTTCCCTTCACAAACATATATAAGTATACATTCCAACGAATGCAATCCAAAATCCACAACACCTAATTCAACCATATATGGAGAGAAATTATAGAGTTCCATATTGCGTGGAATTAAACAATAGTGTAACCAACAATTAGGGGAAGGGAAATATAGAAAACCTCTCATTCATATTGATGGGGAAACTATGATATATAAATATGGTGACATAAAATTATAGTATCAATCGATACCATTCATGACCATTTAATCCAATATCATTACTAGGAATTATTTTAGGAAAATATCATAAATATATAAGGGAGTCCCAAAATATGAAATATGACCCTTCATTTGATGAGTTCACATTTTATCCTCATAACCATTTCATGTAATTAGATGTTTCATTAGTTATCCCAAATGACCATAAACCATTATAAACAATGTCTATATATAATATATAAATTATAGGTAAAACCCCTTTGGGGAATAGTACCATCATACAATAAGTTTTTCCTACCTTCCATATATAATAAATGACCCATATTTCCTTAAATTTTCCTTATGAAATTTATTGTAGTGCTCCAATAATCCTCATGATGATCATATTGTAATCTAATCATCATTATCTATGTATACAACACACCTAGATGAGTAACAGGAAATATATATAATGTAACAAGTAACTGATACATATGGAAATCTATACCTATGTTTCCTTATTTCATTTGTAGAATTATGTTATGACTCTTAATGAGTCCTTACCTTACGAATTATTATGTATCGTTTCATGTAATATTTTATTTTTAATTTATTCAAGATCAATCCATTATATGAACCCTAGAGTTATCTATGAATATTCCATGATTAGACTAGACATATCAATATAGGAAATTTGTATGATTTGTATCCATGGTATTTTATTGATGGTAATTTTAAAAAACAATATTATATAGACTATGGATTTTTTTTCATTTGCAATGATAAATTCGACATTAACATATAACAGAAAATGTAAAATTACACTAAAACTAACTCATTTATATATACCATGTCCAACATTAATATTAGTGAATATAATATATATTATTTCTTAATTAAAACAAATATTCATACTTTTAGAAGATTGTTTGATTCTATAAATGGATTTTTTATTTTATATACCTTTATTTCATTGATTGGTCTGAAAAAGCCATCATTTTGTATCATATATTCATCATGCTGTAAATTCATATTAATGATCATTATTTTTACATCCATAAAATAAATTCCATATTCATAAAATAAAATATTATTTAGTATTATATTTATAGATTTCAGTAAAAAAATAGAGTGGTGGGTTATCATAATCAAATATATTAATTTCCATGAATAATTTTCCACATTCCCACATATTTGATAGATATTAAATTATCCAAGAATTTTTTTTCCTTGAAGAACAATTTCCACGATGTTGGTCAAGAACCATCAGGTAAATAATCTAAATTAAAAAATCATTTTTGTTTATATGGATTATATCTCATCCTTCGTTGTTCAAATAAATTTTTCCAATTTGGAATATAAAATTTTTTCTTCCTTGGTGTTTGGATTCTCATCAATGACCATAACCTCGTAAAAATATTTCACATAAAAACATTACTTCTTATAAAAATGATGATTCCATAAAAATATCCCTGATATTCTTTGAATAAATAATAAAGATACAATTATAATTTTCATATTTACATAGAGAAATTCATAAAAAGAACATATTATTTATCACCTAAAATAATTTCAAAAATTTAATTTTTCGGGATGAATGCATTACTAATAAAAAATATATGATATTTTAATCACTTTTTTGAAATGTGGTTTAGTGTAATGCGATACATTTCTTCATCATAACCCAAAATTTATGGAGGTAGTTTAACATGACTCATCAATGACCAAATATTAGATTATAAAGAATAAATTATTATTTTAAATACATAATTACATTATGGTGTACTAGGTTGTATGCATTTTGATGAAATACCACACACCAATAGATAGTCATGTAAATATCGAAATGAGATTTCACTACCTATATTTTTTCATTGATATTGAATAGTATTTTTATATTTACAAAATACTTCATTTTTTAACTCCTTAAACTTATAAAAGGTTTTATAATTCTGTCTCATAATAAACACATACCCCTACCAACAATAACAATTCATAAAGACAATTAATTATATATAATGAAGATGATATTTTATATTTAAGGGAAGATATAAATCAGAATAAATATGTATAAAAATAATTTTTTATCTATCATTTTATTCAAAAAATAGTATTTTTCATCTTAACCTTCAAACAAGTTCATATATATCACATTATTCTCAATAATATTATTCTAGGAGGCCACATGAATAGAGTATTCAAGTTTGACTCTCATTAATGTTACCAAGGAAACAATACAAATGGTTAAAGGGGTTGAAAACATTATATTGTGTCTTGTTTAATATTATGGACTATAATTACAAAAATAATAATGAGAATCCATGATCTATTTCATTTAAATAATCATAATAGTATTTACCATTAAATAAAAAATAAAAATACCTTATTACCATGATAGAATAAAAAATTTAAGTTACTATTAATAGTTTCTATAGAATAAAAATTTTATAACTGAAGATCTATTCTAGAAGGATGTGTTATATTGTAAATCTATTTATTAAAACCTTTAAAATTAACCCCATTTCTAAAAAAAGTTCCACATCACCCTTTTCAGACATAATGATAATTTTTAACTATTACATAATCAGATAAATGTGATAAAAAAATAAATATCCAATACCCATGAATAATTATTAAAAAAATGATATCTGTAATAAAATTATTTGAATTAGGGTCCTCAGTTTCATTAATCTTCCCAAAATATTCAATTAACTTCCCATAATCTCTTTTCCAATTCCCTTTCATACTATATTTAATGAACTTTTCTACTTTTTATATTTTTTATGTGATTTTAGTGTATGTAAACAATTAATAGGATAACATTATCATTTATTATTCGTATATTTCCCTCTATATTCCCTTTGTTTAACACAATATTAGATATAGTGGGCATCATCCTTAAGTTCTCTACAATAGTACTTAAAAATAGATTTTATAGAGGTTATTTTTAATATCTTTTATGTTTTAATTAATATTGAACAAAATAAGTGATCCAATAAAATATGTTTGTATCAATTCCACAGAAAAATCCATTTTTGTTAAATAAACCATCTAACCCAAAATTTCAATGTATAAAATCATAGTAGGTATATGTGATGAAATAATCATACCATTTTCCATTATAAATTTAAATAATTCATTATATATATCATATTTATCATCATTATCCTACATTTAATAATTTTTTTATAATATTTATATATATTTAATGAATCAATCAATTGTAACTATTTTTCCTCACAAAATTCACAGTCACTATCATGATATATGAGATATCATTTTTGGTATCCAATTACTTATTATATCCCCCACTCTCTTGTAATGTACAGAAGAAATTTATTTTTTAGATATTTCTTGATGTCGAAATTTAAAATTCTTATCATGCATAATAATTTTCCTCATGATTTGACTAAAATCAATAAAATTTGTTTCATTAAGATTGTTATTATCACGTAAACCCCATAGAGAGTGGTTTCAAATTTTTATTGTAGTAAATTTATTTACAAATGAATAAATAACAATGTATTGGTATGAATAATTGAAAAATTCCTAATAAATGTTTTTATTGAATATATTTTACCAACACATCCACCATAATGTATTGTGAACGAGGAGCTAAATTTGTTATTATTTTTATTATTTATTGAATTTCTCCCAAATCTTGATCGTTTTTGTAGTAACCATATATTCAATAAAAATATTTGATACTATTAGTTTTTTTGGTGGTTCATCTCATTCCCTATAAATTCATCACATAAACTTACCTAGAATCATTGCTACAATATTAGACACACATAAACAACTTAGTCATGTGAGATTCACATAAATACATGAGAGATTTTACTCCGTTCTCAAAATATAAAATAATAATAATATGTTCTCATATTCATCATGAAATACCATGTCTTTATCAGTAACAATCTTAATAAATTGAACATCTTGTGTCTTATTGTTGATATTTGTTTTATTTTATTTTATCTCTATCTTTTATTGTATGCATCACAAAAATATAATAAATTTATATGTTTGTATTGATCCAAAAATAAAATTTATATCAATTAAAATATTACGTTATATCTCATACATATTTATTTGTATCTTATTTATATTCCTCTTTTAGATGATATTCACACTGTTATATTAATGGAATACAGACATCATTCCCACTAGTAGAGCTGATATAATGAATACAGTACATTCGATCATATGGGAAGAGTTGCTTGGAAGACGAATACTTATCATGTGTCTCCACTATATAATATTATTCCCTATGAATAACAAAATATTAAACAAAAATTTAAAAACAATAAAATTTTAATATATAATAATAATTTTGATATTTAAATAAAACGTAAAATTTCAATATTTATTGACAGTAATTGATGAATTAATTTTATGATCCAATTTTGATTCATAATTTTCATCTTAAAATCAGTTTTTATTTTTCAATTCATAGGCCTTATTAATATTTATCCATTAAATGTGTTAGAAATTTTAAATTTTAAAAGGAAAAATGAATTAACTTAATTAAACTAAATATACATAAGAAATATTAATAAAATATTCAAGGAAAGGTGTTTTCACCAATTCCCTTTGATATTTTCATGAACTAACCTAACAAGGTTGAACTAAATGTTGGTAAGCTGAGTTTAATCACCCTAATCCAACAAACAATAGGCTAAGGACTAACAACCAGTGCCTAGTAACAATATATCTCACATGTGAGGCCTTATCCCGATGTACACGTAATCAAACACACATCCCCAATCCCATACAATGATAAAATATAAAATATAAACGATATCTAATTTGTGAAAATTTATGAATCCTAGAAGTAGAGAATGATTGTAATACTTTAATGAAAATAGGGAAAATAAATTCCAACATAAAACTGTATGGATGTCCGACCTGATATAATGAGGGGAAAATAATCAAATGTGACTCCCATTATGATCCATGGTCCATCTATCCCAATATAGGTCCATCTACTAATTGTATGAAAATATCCCCATCGAAATGTTAGTTTTATACATAAGATATATCATCTCTTGGAATAAAACATGTAGGGGTGAGTATAACAATACTCGGTAGGACACCCCAAAATTACTATGCATAAACCATAAGGACTAGTCAGCTTACCACATGATATGTCAATCATAATATGTGGGGCACGATAAAACATCCTGATATACTCATAGTTAGCACTAAGTCTCAACTAATGATTACAACCAAATTTCCATCCTAACATGCTACACGAGATTCAGTAACCATTCCTTCCCAGGTGAACTCGCTCCACAAGTGTGGTAGCACATATAATGATAATTTGAGATTATGTGGTCATCAAGTCATTCCATAAAGAGGTACAAGATAGATGTATATAGAGATTGATACATATATGGGTATCACACATAGTGATAATGGGTATACCATCAAACTAAGTTTGATTAACCTTCTAAGTAGGTCATCTTTGACTGTCTACAATTAGACACGCTGATTTTGGGAACCCACCTAGAAAAGAAAAAGATGATTGACGATCCCATCATGACCCATAGAAGGGATTCCTACAACTCAATATGAAACTAATCACATAGAAGTGATCATAATACTATGACCATGATGTAATTCCATACAATACTCTAATAGGTATTGGTCAATGGAACACACACTAAATAAATGTTGTTCATGCTGATGGGAACAAGTTAAACAAGTCATTTTTGAAGAAGTACATGTAGTGTACTATAAATATATGGAATGTACCTTTAGAATATGTTATAAATATTTTTCATTACACAATCACAAGCCTATGACCATGTATATCATTCCATTCCCATGTATATAGTCATGTCCTTGGACTAACCCGTGTATGTGTACACAACACAGCCTTTCTATTCTGATCATTTCAAATAATTGGTTCTGTAGGTGTGCATGTGACCACTAATATACATGATGATCCATTAGGTAAGGTCACATATAATTTTACATGTATCACTTGGTTTGTGATATTTAATTTCATGTGGATTCATAGCACCGTATCCAGGTCCCCACACAAAACATGTGTTATTATATTATATGCCTTGTAGTGTGGAAATTCATAGAATCCATGGATCCTCATGGGGATTAATCTTCCAAAATTTATAAAATGATTTCATTTTATAATATTGATGTAAACCATGGATCTAATTCAACTAATCTCTATTCAACATTGTATATCCTATTTTTTCTCATCCAGATATATCTTTAATCCTTGATTGTTTTGTCATTTAAAAACCACTTTCCAGAACTAAAACTGAATGATCCAAAATTCCAAACTTGATCTACTTTCATTTCCATCCTAACTTGGTCCCATCATGAAACTGAACCCATATTTTCATTATCATTCTTTTCCACCCTGAAATGGGCATGAAATGATTGATCATAGGGTATTTTTCAAACCAATATACCAAAATAATATCAGTGATGAATAAATGAATAACATGGGAAGAAAGTCACAAAACAATAAACATAAGGAACATACCTCACCCAATTATTATTTTAGAATAAATTTGGGTCTATTAGAATAATGAATTAAGATATGTATAATAAAAACAAACAGAAATCCCAAAATCCTCAGATAAATAATTCAATACCTACAATATAATAAATCATTGAATAAATTCATTAGTTGATTGATTCAGGTTTGTTGTAGGATATCAAAAAAGGGTTAAATACATTTAATAATATTTCCTACCTCAATCATGGATTTATTGTTGATAATTATTAGGTTATTTACATTTTTTTTGATGATATCTACTGGTTTCATTGGCACAACGATCCCTAAGATAAGATCCATCGATGATCGTTCATGGAATCTCCTCTACCATATCCACACAAAAATTCTATAGTTATGAGATAGAACTCATAATTTGGTTATAAGAATGTTTATATATATTTTTACTAGGTTACTACAACATCCTATATAAAAATGAATTACATCATTAATTTATTTATTATTTAGACCCATGATGTATTTTTAATAAATTCCTAATGATGATAAAAAATATGTTTCGCCTATGGTTAATCACATATTTTGAACTCAATTACAATCTCAAATTACTAATCTGAGACCCCATTTAGCTATTATTCCTTTTTAATGAATCCTTATTATGTGTGATATTGATATATTTAATATTTTCCAAATACCAAATCTGATCTCATCGAGCCTCAGAATCTCACACCATCTTAGTAGATAGCTCTAATAATATAATGAAATATATTTCAAAGATTTAAATGTATAAAACTAAGACATTACATTCTACCCTCCTCATAGATTTTCATCCAAAAAAATTAAAAGAACAATTAAAAGATATGGGTACTGACCTCAAGATTGTTTATCCTGCTCTCATGTGCTCTGCTAAATATTCTAATACATCCACCATATAAGAAATGAAGTAATCACTCACCTGTGATGTATATTATCCAAATTATGAACAATATACACATTGTAATTTTCAATGGTAACTCCAAACTCTAGGTACATCTAACCCCATCCATTAACATGTGACCGGTCATCTACATTTATTCTTAACTTTCACACATAGAAGATTTTGTCCACAAAGTCTAACTATGGTAATAAAGACAAGTATTATTCCACCATGATAACTCTTTATATTTTCTAGAAGTGTCCGATGAATCATGGAGATAAATTTCTGTAATTCCCCGGACTCGGTAAAACGCAATGAGGTGATAACTTGTACAATATAATTTTTCCTTACTTAAACTCTACATTCCTCCTTCGTTGATCCTCATATGACTTTGAAACCCCTTTATAGTCCTTATCCTCTCATGGATGATCATCATATTCTTGTCCATAGGTCACACCAACTCTATCCCATTAGTGATTACTCACCTAGATCAGTCCTAAATTTTCGTGACCGACATGGTCCTCTATACAAGGCCTCACATGGTTTCATACCGATTATTGAATGGTAATTATTATTATACAAAAACTCCACTAAGGATTGGGGATCTTCCCTACCATGAAAAATGTATAATATGAAATCCCAAAGGATTCCCTCTAGAACCTAAATGTTCTGTTTAGTGTGGCCATAAATCTATGGGAAAAAGAATATTCACAATCACAACTACATCCCATGTGTATCCTAAAATACAATATATAACCATGAAATGATGTGAGAATCATGGTCCGAAATGATAATCGAGGTAACTATATGGATTCTGACAATCTTCTTCATGTAAAGGCTTCCCAATCTCTCTACAAAACTCTACAATCAAATATATAGGAAATACAAATACTATGTGATTATATAGATAATTACCAATAATGAATCATGTTCTATGGAAATACATAGTAACCACATTAAAAATTATATATATATCTCAATCTATTTATACTTTGGAACCTCCAATGGTTGAGGTAAACCCACTACAACATGGTTCACATCCATCTCATATTGACATGTGAGGCATCGAGAGAAAAAATCACCCACATTTTTCTTCATGCGTGGCCACCAAAACAAATTTTGGATCTCATAGTACATCATTATAATACATGTATGTAATAGAACATGGGATGTAATAATCTCCCACAACAACTCCACACACAACATCACTAGTAATACCATTTTTCCTATGAAAAGGATAATATGATACAAAAATTCCAAAATCCATCATTACCATATATAGTGGATATCTAAGTAAAAATGGACTTTCAATTATTACCTCTAAGATTAGATTCCATAACATGTTGTAAAATAGGTGAGGTAACAACAATAAAAATATTTATAAATAACTATCTATATCCACTACGGAAAACTAGAACAAATCTAACAACTCTGATTTCATTACCAACAATAACGAACAAGACCTCTTACTGAGAGAGTCTACCACCAAGTTCCCCTTAACATTATTATACACTATCACAATGTCATTTTATTAAAGTTACTATAATGATCACATCTTTCTCAAGGTAATATAATATTAAAAGAATATATACATTATATGATGGTGATCCAAGTAGAAGATAATATACTCCCAAATATAATATTGGTTCAACATTTCCATATTGAATACTATAGCCAGAAGCCCAATATCCTTTCTCAAGTAGTTCTGGTCATTTTTTTATAACATTCAATACCCATATAAAATCACATCATGCCTCTACATCATCATATATCATAGTCATGTCCATGAAGCATCAGATAACTATACATAATCCACAACATCCTCTAGAAATATCAAGATTCGGGATATCATGAACATATACCCCAACTGCTAAAAATATTATTGGCATATTTTTCCTCCACAAAAGGCCACCCCTACTGAGTGAAATTCGTCCAGGGTCCACAAATCCTAGAGAAATCAAGAACAAATCCCATGTAGTATCCTTCCAACCATAAGTAGTTCCCCAAATTCATCACACTCTTCTTTGTATCCCAATATTAAAATTCCATGGCCTTTATTGGGTCTAATGATACACCATTATCTAAGATAACATATATTATAAGTAGACCTCCTAAATCTAGGACTTACACATTTAGATATCCCCATAATGTTGGTGCTCTCAATTTGTGTCTGGAACCATCCTAAAGAATCTCATGTTATCCTCCTCAGATGTCGAGACACTATTATATCATTAATAAAGACCACCATATAAATAGATCTTAAAAATGATAAATGATCATGTTCATGAGTACCATAAAAACTTGTAGGGAATTCATCATGAAAAATTGCATCACCAATAACTCATAGTGACCATAGTGACATATGAATTTCGTCCTAGATTTATCCTCAATCCATGATTATAAAAGATTCTTGCATATTCTATGGTCAATATCTGAAAACCATCATGACACTCTCAACTAATCAAAGAGGTCATTAATCATTGGTAGTGAATAGATATTCTTCATGATCACCTATTTCATGCTCCAATAATCCAGAAATAACCTCAATCCCCCATCTACCTTCTTAGTGAAAAACCTTGGGGATTCCTATGTTGAAAAATTGGGTCTCATGAAGCATTTACTCTGCAACTACTCTAATTGCACCGTCAACTCATCAAGATTGAAGATAGAAATATGATATGATGGTGTAGATTTCAAGGTAATATGTGGGTGAAATTCAATTCCAAATTCTATCAATGAATGCAGAGGAATGCAGATTATTTCATCTCAAATACATCCTCATACTCGTCCACCACAATAAGAAACTGACAACCCATAACATCCACTTCTACAAGATTAATTCTATTCAACTAATAAGTAATTGGATGAACCATTCTACATATGAGTCTATCATACTATTCCAAGGTCTTCTTCACACCTAATAATGAAAACATTGTCTAAAAAATGTTAACACATTACATCCTCCATATTAAATAGTCATCCAGTGCATGGATGGTGTATAGAAAGTCCATTCCAAGGGTGAAGTCCTAAGGCCACATCATTTCCAAAAGTAGGTCCCAGGAAAAAATAACACATCCATGTATTATATCACACCATTTGGAAATAGTTTGTGATCATTGTTTCAACTCTGGTAGGTTTCTCCAAGAATATGGGTCAATACAAGGCCTCAAAAGGAACATCATGATATCATACATAGGATGAATAAATAAGAGTGTGTATATTACTAGTGTCTATGAAAACTATATAAAATTTATAAAAAAACACATTTTAGCTCTAATAATCACATAAACCATTGGATTGGAGGCCTCAATGGCTCTCATCTAACCTCACCCTTGTTAAATAGCTTACTAAGCCTGGTAGGAACCACCAATGGGTGGTTTTGGAAACAAGTCAAACTATTTTAAATATCCTACTACTATACTTTCTACTATACCGCTTATTGTAATATATATACCTCCCTTATACCACCCCTGAATACATTTTGGCACCCTTCTAATGTCTCTTTATTAACCATATTGTGGGTAATACGATCCGACATGAAATGTCTCTGCCTACCTCAAGAGTGAAAACACATCTCCCTAGGCCGACTAGAACCATCCTGAGATCCCTAATGCATAGGAATTTATTCCTAATATCACCTCCAAAATTATATTATATGTCATCATACTTTCATCTTCTACTTTCTACCTTCTGCCGAAGTATCAGCCCTTGTGTACCCACAACTGGAACCCATATATGCAGTTTGCACGACCTAATATCTACCCATCACGAAGGAATGTTACCACAACCCATAATAAGAATAAATTCATAGAAGTATCACTTTGTCTCAGATGTATTTACATTCAATTTTAATTAAGGTATTCTCCTGAAATAATGGTTCTCCAACCATATTTATTGAGTATTGTGAGAGGTTTGTAAACCTCCAAAAATACTCATCTATAGTGATAATCTCTTATTATATCTAATTAATATAATATATTCCGACCACTCACATCTTAGATCTGGAGTAATCCACCCTAAAAACGGAACCATATTAGTATATTAAAGATTTACCACATCATAAGATTGAAACACAAAGCTCCACCAACATCATACTGGGCCCTAAAGAAGTCTTACCTCGTGGACCACCATCTAGTATGTAGGTGCCATGAAGATGTGAAATAAATGTATAACCACCAGGAATGAATCCTAAAATACCCATCAAGATGGATATCCCTTGAATTTGAGGGGTCAATGAAGTTAAAAACATGACCTGCACTAAGCCTATACACCTAATCCATTGGTATCGTGGGTACCATCTATATCTTGATAGGTAGAGGTATTACCGGAATCCCATTTAAAAAATAATGATTTAAATAAAAACAATATCACATAATTATAGATTATTATATATTACATTAAATAAATATAACCGAAAGATGTTATAGGTTTAGTACCGTGGGATACTAGACAAAAAATCACCTTATTTATTTAAAGAACCTCAGAATCTCTCATAAAGATCCTTTCACAATGTAATCCTCTAAAATATACCACACATAATCCTTTATTCATGACCAATACATGGAAATATAATAAAGGGTTAGATCAGATTCTCAGTATGGGTGAGTGTCGGTGATATCAGTCAACAATCAAATTAAATTATAAGACAGAAATATGGGTATGTGATGATGAATATAACTTACAATGTTCAGAACCATCCTTTAACAGAATATAAACATGATATATAGAATAAAACATAATAAAATTAGAAAAAATGGCTTATTTGAGTGATAAGTCATCATAAATAAATCAATAACCATAAGAATATGTGACAATAACTTTTTTCTATAAAAAATATAAAAAATCATTTAATTTGTATTGGTTTATTACCAAGGCCATCAATACAGTGGATCAAGAATCATCTCTTTTTTCACATAGTTGATCAGGTTGTACCTATTTTCCATATCGGATCAATATACACCTATTTCCCATAGTGTATCAAGATGAAATTTTTCTTATAGTGGATCTGTATATAGTTTTTTCCTATGGGGGATCAGTCCCATCAACTTGTTTCCCATTGTTATCTCATGAGATATAAATATATACCAACTATAATGATTAGAGATGTAGAACCTACCAATAATTTAATGAAAAAAATAAATTCTTTTCCCAAAAGAACTTAAATCATTGATCAGATAATCAATTCATATCATATGAAAATAAAATGTGTTTCAAAACGATCTCATTAATCCATTGTAATATAACCCATGGAAATAAATATTTTACATAAATATATCATCAGCAAAATAATTTAGTATCCAAGAACAAATAAGGATGATATTATTTTATCAAATAACTAATAAAATATAATTAACATTAATAGATGACATCATATATGTAAAATGATTCTTATAGAACACTTATAACATTTCTTATGTAACATAACTTTTTCCACATTTAAAAAAAATAATCCTTAATTTTTTATTAAAATTAAAATCATTTAAAATAAGATATCACAGTAATTTAAAATAATTTCATGAGTAAAATAACCATTTTTAAATGGAAAAAATTTATAAAACATAAAAATAATTCAAAATAATTTTATTTGATAATTAATGCTTAAATATATAATGGATTCTTCAATGATCATTTAAAACATATTTTAAAACATAAAAAAATTTCAAATAATGGTCACTTTGAAATAATTTATATAAAACCTACAATTCTCCCAAATATTAAGGGAAATTTTTATTTTAAATGATTATTGAAACATGCAAGGAAAAATTTTAATCATTGAGAGGTCTTCATTGTGGGAAGTACTATTAATTCCATGCATGTTAAAAAAAATTTCCTTCAATATTTTTTTGTATAATAAATTTGTTTATTTTTTAGAAAGATACCTAATGATTCTTCTTTTAAAATTTTTTAAAAATAAATACATTGAAAAATTTTATTTTTGAAAATTTAAAATATTGAATCATTTTTTAAAACATGTTTTTTCAGAACCTTATTATGAAAGAAAAAATGCTTATAATAAATATGAAAATAATGTCAAATTTTATTAAACACATGTACTCAATTATTAAAAGTATTTAAGAGAATAAAAATTGAAATATTATAATATAATATCATTAATAAATTTATGATAATTGAAATAATTATAAAATTTGAGAGGTAGATCATAAATTTTAATCATTGGGTACATAATCATTAAAAATTCTGATTAATAATGTATGTCAACATGAAAACATTACCTCATGGTAAAAAATGAATTGTAAACTGCATAAAAGAGTGGTACTAAAATGGTTTTGAAATACCAATTATTTTTAGATGTATAATCATAATTTAAATTCATGGGATTTATATATACAACACATCAAATAAATATTCGTTGAATATGGAATGTTCCTCATAGAAAATAAAAGCGAGAGAGAAATCATTTTTCATAAATCTTGACTTAGCTCTTAAATATTAAAACATTTAGTATAATACATATATATTTATTGTAACTATTTTATATAATCATATAAATATTTATAATATCATATATGATCCTCTTTTAATGTTTCATTACCCATTTCAAATAATTATTTTACAAAAATTGTTTTTCTAGGTGTTGGCTATTTCATTTTTAATGATAGTCTTGCTTTTTTAGAATCAATCATTGTACATTGGTCGTCAATCCATCATCTCTAGAATGATAAATTTTAAATTAATTTTGAATTTAATAATTAGATAAATATATATATTTTAAATAAAATTTTGAGATATTAAAAATTAATTCCCCATTCAAAGAGATGTTAGGTTGTACATATGCATGAACATTGTTTTCATTATTCGAGTAATTGAATAAAAGAAAATTAAAAAGTTATTAAAAACTGTTGATTGGTTATGATTTCATATATATGAAATATTTTAATTAATATAAAAATATATACATTGAAGGAAAGTGTTAGTGAGAATGAATCGCATCACTTTCTAAAGCGGTAATCCACTGTACACAAGAGAAATGTTATTGTATACCCTAGAGAATGTTAAATAAAATGGGTATTGAGATAATATATTCCTAGAAGTGAAATTATCTTACAAATATTATATAAATATTACAAATCCATAATTATATCAAATCGTGAAAGGATTAGATGTAAAGTTAATTATGTAAGTTCATGATGCAGTAGTCCTCCATACACATGATTAATGGTTTTGTTTTCCATATCATTGAATTAGATAAGGATAGAGGTTATTACATTAACATAATAAAATATTACTATATATTATATAACTATGAAACTATATTTCTAATGATAATAAATAATTGAAGTTGGGAAAATAATAATGATAAATAATGTGCTTAGTGTGGATGAATTCTTTTGCTTAGAATCACCTCATTAGATATCTTATTAAGGATCCAATTATTTGTATTTGGGAGGAAAGAAGTTCTATAACATGTATAACTATGATGGGGAGGTATTTTTTCATTTTTATAAGAACTATATGATTACATATGTGATAATATGTATTATTTAGTGGTGGTTTTTTATATGTGTGGAAATGAACCTACGTGGAAACTAATTAGAAATTTCCCAAAACAATCCAAAATCAGAGGATAATTCACAACAAAACATTAAAAAATACCATATATTTTAAAATTGGAAGAATAATATTTATATATGACTATAGAATATTAATTATGCATATTTTATTATCATTTAACTCTTATCTTATTAATTAAACCCCCTGTAAACCCATTTTTATATTAACTATAGTAATAAATTTTTTCAATTTTCATTATTCATTATTGTCAAAAATGATGCTGAAATTTTCAAATAATACAAATTATGATGATTCAAAATATGGATTCTTTTTTTCCAAAATCCATTGAATGAATTGTAAAATTTTAATTTAAAATTAATCATGCAGATACGATATGAGAGAAGGTTTTCAAAGAAAAGATGTCCAAAACATAGCATTTTGTTTATATAAAATCAAATATTATATTTACCCCAATTAACTAAATTTAATTAATAGATATATAATTAAACTATTCATGAATTTATAAAAATATTAAAATATTTTTTATGTTTTAAAATTTCAAAAATAAAAGGTATTATTTTCAATAAAAACTATTATTTTCATTATTAATCGAAAAAATAACATTTTCAAATATTTCGAATAAAATATATTTATCTAATTTTTTTAATTATGATTAAAAAATGAATTTAATTTAGTCAAATAAATTTTCTACAAGTGGCTAAATGTATCTTTAAAAAAATAACCACACAAAATGTGACTAAAAAACTTTTTAGACATAAAATTAGATTTATCCATATCTTATTTCTAAAAAACACATAAGTTGAATGTTGAAACATTTAATTGAATATATAATATATATATTTTACTAAAATTATTAACCAAATGTGATTTATTTAATTTATTAAGATAATACACATTTGTACCCAAATTGTTTTCTTGAAAATGGGTTCCGTTATTTCAAAATGGTTAATATTTTTATTTCTAATTAATTGGTAACCAAGGAGTTAATTTTACATACATAATTAAAAAATATATTTTTATTATTTATTTAATCTTATTCCCATCCATCAATCCAATGATTAGGTGATACAGATCATATTAAATAATAATATTTTAATACTATGTTATATTTATATTAAAATTATTTTTGCGAGTGATGTTAGATAATATAGTGTTCTATGTAATAAACAATATTATAGATATTAAATTTATTTGAACAAGAATATCTAAAAAAATGTAGTGTTTCCACATTCTACCATCCTTGAATTGATTTATTCCTCGAAATTCACCACATTTGTTCCAATAAAAAGGGTTAAATATTCCACATTAAATTTTCAAGATCCCATGTATATTCCTGAATATATTTTTTTCAGCAAAAAAAATGAAAAGGTGAGGTGTTTTTTATTTTATAATATTCCATATTTGATCCAAAATATATATTGGTTGTTCCTCATAAAAAATATAATACTCTAGTGGTACAAACTCTGAGTTCAGTAATTGTGATAGATTTTGTATGTACTCTCTATGGAGATATACATGGAACACATCATCAAATTTATTGAGGTTTATTGGAAATTATAATTTATGGATATCATCCCATTACGTTCATGACATTCAAATGTAATGATATACCTAAAGCATAACATTATGTTTTACCATAATCACAATTTCAGCATTTTGAAATGCTTCGATCAATTTGCACTTCACCTCTTACACCAATAAATTAAAATATTTTATTCTACTTCTTGATGAACTAATATATAACAATATCAATAATAGAATTATAACTCATTCCTTCTATCTCAAGTTATAACAAATAGTTTATCATTGGATATGAAATATAGATAAATATTCATATGGAGATGTTATGAATTAATCACTAATACCTCATCCAAAATTCAATTTAAACAATTTAATAAATTGTTTTTTATATTACCAATCCACTATATTAAAATTTATTACTTTATAAATAAGTTCACTAAATTTCTAAAACAAACATACCACTAATACCTCAAACAACAGGATGAATCTCTTAATTATGAAATACCAAACATGTCTACCATCATTATGTATTCCATTGATAAAAGGTAATAACATAAATTACCATAAATCATTATTTGAATCATAAATTATTCCTTATTTATTAAATAAATCATATATTATTTTATATTTTTCTTATATCCAAAAATATTTTCAAGTACATCAATAATAACACAAATCATTATGCCAAAAAATCATTAATCATTTCCAAGGTGATCAATACTCGGAATGTTACATTATCCATATCAATAATATATTTATCCCAAAATCATTATCTCAACACTAGAAACATATTATGTATTATCTTTACCTTAATAGTTTGTTTTAAGGAAATATTATATTTCCACTAAATAACTTTTCTAGGAAATCAACACTATTTAACATATCCTACATCTGCAAAAAATAAATAATACTAAAAAACCCATATATATTTTCTAATTATTTAATTCCATTATGTAAACACTTCAATCATTCTACATTATTCTTAATCTATTAAATGTGGTTCATTATCTTATTCACTAATAAATCCTTCCTTATATATGTCATTTTTAGTCTCTCCATCATTGACAAAAAAACCATTACTTATAACGAATTGAAAACCATATTCTTCAGATTTCCCCCTTGAACATAGTTTTGAATAATTCCCATATTTACATGTTTTTTACATTCATCTATTAATGATTCCTTTGGGAAACCATTTTTCTAATTAATTATGTTTACTAAAATTTTATCTTTCCTTATCAATCTCTAATATTATGTCATTCTTTTTCGCACAATAAAAAATTAAATGTTACTTTGAGATTTAAACTTGAGTTATTATTCTGAAATACATGATGAATGAGATACCATTTATTATTTCATCCATGATCTCCATAATACTAACATTCAAATAACTCCATATTTCCCTTTACTAATGAGTCTGATAGTTGGTTAAAGTGAATTTTTTTAATCATATATCATGATAATAAATTTCGAATAATCACATTATCCATCACTGTAGTCATTATACAACTTGGGTTCTCATCAAAATATTTCATATCACATTTTATGTTCATCTAATTCCTTCTCATTCAATCCATAGACTATACCAAAAAGAAATGTGTGATGAAAATATTACTAGTGGGGAACTACATAGTCTTGAAAAAATACTTATTGGATTTCAACATCACGATACCTTATTTTCCATCTAGGATGCCTTATTCCGATCATTGGTTATTATTGTTCATTATTTCATTAAATACATCAATATGAATCATAAAGACTTTGTGAATTTCCAAATCATATCCCGAAGGATTTTCAAACTAGGGGTGTAAAAATGTATTTTTGTAATATACCATGTGATAATCAAGCCAGTGCAATGCACCATTTTCCGATTTATTACCCCTTAGTACATCTGTACAAGAGACACATCAATATTAATTATCTATAAAGGTATGAAATTTCATAGAAACCACCGTCTATATCCATTAAAAAATTATATGACATTTTTTTCCATTCACTCGCATATATAATTATCATAAGACATATATAGACAGTATCCTGAAAAATATTCCTAAGGATATCAGTAAATTTTTCTCATCCAAGATTGAAATGTTTAAATAAAATATTTACTCTAAATCCAACTATAATAACTAGGGATATTTATTCAAAAATATAAAATCATTATTTATGTATATTTATTATATTAAAAAAATACTCAACTGAAGAATATATAGGATTACTACCTTTGGAGACAAGATAAGGAATCTACATATTTATTTAAATTAATTCAAGCTCTCCAAAAAACATTTATTCAAAAATTAAACCTCTTAGACACAACCCACGTAATCTTTTATTCGTAAACTATAGAAAAAAATGCAAGGGTGAAATCAGATTCTCTATAAGGGTGAACATTTGAGATAGAAATCTTGGATCATATTAAATAATAAGATAATTTTAATGTTTTTTGATCATGAACACAACTAAAAAAGATCATATCCATGTAATCATATATGATAAAGATGAGTCATGGAATAGCACATAATAATTTCCAAAAACATGGTCAATATGAGTGTTAAATAATCATAAATGATTCATGATACATAATCATAGGTTATAAAAGTGTGGTACCCCCATTTATATATAAAAAATATTCATAATTCATGTTTAACTATCAAGACCACCAACATGTTGTATTTAGACTCATCACCTATTTACCATAGTGGATGCAGAAAGATTTATTTCCCATAGTGGATCAGGACACACCTGTATCCCATAGGATATCAGTATGTGTATTTATACCATACTAGATCAATCCCATTGACATGTTTTACATTTTTATCACATGAGGTAAAAGTCATTCCCTAATGCATTGGAGTAATTTATATGGTCTACCCAACTATTAATGAAAACCATTCTTGTGTGGGACACAATATTATAATGTAGTCCTAAAATTATCACTTTATATCCCATGAAAATAAAATGGGTTTCATAAACATTTAATAAATTCACCATAAAAAACCCATGGACACAAAATTGGATTCATAAACATCTCATCAATATAACAATTTACTATCAAATAAAAAATGAGGATGGTATAATTTGATCAAATCCCCATTAAAAAGTAAGTCACATTAAAGGATTCCATATTAGATGGAATATTATTTTTATAGATCCTAGAAAACATTTCTTGAGAAAAATTTCCATTAAAAATTGATAAATTATTTTAAAAAATTATTTTATTTTCAAAATTATTTTCAATCAAAATAAGAATTAATTATCATTTAAAAACATTTTTTTTTGAAAAATATCTAATCCACTTATAAAAAAGTATTTAAAACATAAAAAAAATTCACAATCCTTTTCTTTGAAAATAAATTTGGAAACATATAATAGAATATTTAAAGGTCATTTCAAATACATTTATTTACATAAAAAAAATTTACAATCCTTTTAACATTTCAAATAATTATTTAAAATCTAAAAATTTCATAAGTACTTTGGAAAAAAATTTCATTGAAAATGAATTTTGGAAAATTTAACGGGATCTATGAATAAATAAGAGGTCATTACAGCTTTAATTATTGTTCTTATTGTGCATGTTAGAAAAAATGATTCTACTAAACATTTTTCATAAAAAAAAATTCGAATTATTTTCTAATTAACATGAAGATTTATTTTTTAAAAGAAATTAAAAATTAAAAAGTTGTAAAAAGTTCTTTATAAAATAATAATATGATACAAATATTTTTTCAATAAATAATTTTATAAAACATGATTTTGGAAGTAAACATATTTATGACAGATAAGATAAAGAATTTTGGACATTCCTTTCGACAAACTAAATTATTTTGGAGCACCAAAGTCCATTAAAATGGTATTATTCAAGGATAATATCATTAATAAATAGTTTAGAATAAAATTTAGGAACATTATTTTGAGTTATATTATAATATTACAACATTGGTGGCATCATAATAATCAATCTTAAAAATGATGAGATTTTGACATAAAACCAATACAACTTTGGTAACAATTGAATTGTAACCCCCATTAAAGAGAGACCCTTAAATTGAGAAGTACTCCCCATAATTTTATGAAAAATCACCATTGAAGGAATTTTTTGGTATTATGTACACTAAATCAGTGAATTATGTTGTGAATATTCCATGAGTCTCACTGAAAATAAAAATTAGATATAAATCCGTTACGTTAATTCTTAACATCCATCATACACATTGGATACTCATGTAAAATAAATTTAGTTTTATAATAAATATATTTATGAATCATATACATAATTTTATGATATTATATTAACCCATTATAATATTTTAATACCAATTAATAAATAATTCCATTATAAAATCATTATTTTTGAGTGTTAACAATTTTATTTATCGTGAGAATTTTCGTTCTGTAGTTATAATCCTTGTACGTGAATAATTATTCAATCATCTCCCGAATGTTATCTCAGAAATTTATGTCATATATGTTAGTTATATAAATATTCATATTTATTCATAAATTTTAATTATATAAATATGAAATTGAATATTCCTGGAAAAGGTAGATCGTATGTACACATGAATGATACTTCAATAATATGATAGATTGAACGAAATAAAAGTAACTAATTAAAAAGTATTAAATAAAAATTATGACTTCATATATATATAATATGTTAATTAACATAATATTTATTAACTTCCATGGAAAGGCTTAGTCATAATGTATCACATCAGATCGCGAGGCTGTAGTCTTCCATACATAGGAGCAATATAAGCATATCCCCCACATAATAGAAGAAAAATTGTATATGTGATACTATATTTAAAAAAGTGTAATTAAATTAAAAATATCATAAAAATATAAAAAATCTATCCGTATTCCCTATATTGATAGGTGGTAATGGAAAAAAGATTATTTTGGTCCGTGAGGCGGCAGTCCTCTGTACACTTGATCGACAGTTTTGTATTCCATTATTTGACATATAGATGGATATAGGTTATTAAATAAACATAAAATCATCACAATATTTATTATATACTTTTTTATTTATATTTTTTTTGTTAATAAATAATTTAATGTGTTAAAGAATAATGAAATATAAAGATCTTAGTAATTAAAATGACCGTTATTTAGAAACACCTCTATTAGATCCCTTATTAAAGACCCTAGAGTTAGTCTTTTTGTGGGACAGATTATCGAAAAGATTGTATGGATTTTGGGGAGGTATTTTTACTAGGATTTTCTATGCTATTTTTTTATAATACTAAATAATTGAATGGTGTTGTTGGCCTTTTATATTTAGGGGAATAAAACCCACTTTGAATCTCAAAAAAAATTATAAAAGGAAATCTGAATTAAAAAATCAATTCACATGGATAAATCATCCAAATGACCATGAATTATATATTAAGAATGATCAGATTGAAATATATATTGTGAATATAAATTTTAAATTTTATAGAGTCATTTCAACCATTATCACCTTAGTTTAACCCCAACTAAACTAATTTTTAACTTAATTGGAATAATTAAGTTTTAATATCTTAATTTTTTAAAATGGAAAAAATAATGTTAAAATAATTATAAAATCTAAATTATTATTATCAAAAATATTTAATCCATTCTATAAAATTCCATTTAAATAATTCGAAAATATAATTTCATATTAATCCTACACACACGATGATAAATCTCGTTTTCAAAATGAAAACGTTCAAATGATGAGAATGTTTTTATAAAAACATAATTATTAAATAGAAATAAAATGACCTATATTGGAATAATATATTTAAAATTTTAGTAATAATATTTTTAAAAACAACTTATAATGTTTTTTAAATTTTTTAAACCTTTAAAATAGATCAAAATTCTTAATAAGAACCATTATTTTTTACTATTCATCGCTGAATTTTATTTTCAGAATATTTCAAAAAAATACCCAAAAGATAATTTTGAAATTATTATTTAAAAGATGAATGAAATATTTTTAGATAATATTTTTTAAGTATCATAAATTTATATTAATAAACTAATTTTATAAAATTCGTTAAAACTTCACTTTAAAAAATATGATTTTAAGCATGAAATTTGTTAAATTAATATCTCATTCTAAAAAAGCAAAACTGTGGAATGATAAAACATTTCAAAAAATACATAATATATAAATTTCATTAAAATTAATCACATTAATAAATGTATTTAAAATATTGTGATAAGACAAATTTTTTCATATAAAAATAGTTTTAAACAAAATGATTTCCATTATTTTCAAAGGATTTGTATTTTAATTAATAATTAATTTGTAAATAAATAAATAATTTTATATAAATTTTAATCCATATATTTTCTTAATTTAGATAATCCTATTAACACTTATTATTCCAAAAGTTTGATTATTACTATCAAATTAAACACTAATATTTTTATACTATTTCACATTTTATTTAAACTTGGCGTTGTATGGAATTCAAGCGAATATCAGTGTTGGATATCACTAAATAATAAATCTATGTTGTATTCAGTTCAAAATATCTAAATTATTAAATTTGTATGAATGAAAATAAAAAAATCTCATGGTGTTTCAAACCACCAGGAGACACTAATAACTAAATAGGTCCCTTTATGAAATCCTCATAAATGAAGGTAATTTACACAAAATCAATTAGATGTTACTCAAAAATAACATGTAATCCAAATCCATTCCTATATAATTCATGTTCTAATGTTTTCCTTGGAAAATAATTTCTACTTATAAAAAGTAGAATTGATGGTTATCAAAGTATTGGGTTATGGATACATCAGCCATTGCACCAAGACTGGAGTCCCTAGAATGAATGATGAACTCAAAAAACAAAACATATTTACCTAAAACCCAAACTGATCTCACATCATGAAGAAAAATAAAACTATATTCCTATGATGGGGTATTCTCTGATACTATAGATACATGACCCGTACTGCCTGGGCTCACCTAACAGGTGATAAGTCGAGTGTGACCACCCTAAACCTACCACTAATAATTTAGGGGCTATAAAATAGTCATTGGAAGGTATAAAACTTATATGATAGGTTTTAGACTATGTTATGTGCATGCACAATCACCTCTCCAAGACCATAATGTGTTGAAATTTTAAATAAAACTGATAAAAAATACATGCTTACATCTATATCCCACAACTAGAGTATGATAATAATACTATAATGTAATCACAGATAAATAAAATACCAATGAAATCTATAAATATGTACATTTTTCTATAATTATGGGATTGTATTGAAATGCAACTCTTGGTACAATCAAAACATTGACTTGACTATTTAATCTCCATATGTAACTACTCCACCATGATCCCTATCTATAGTGCCCTAACTACAGTAAACCAGAACTACTATATACATTATTAAATTGGAATAAGATACAATAAATTACATCACAGAGAACCTAATAGTTTATCTATCATAAAAAAAAGATACATAATTTAAATTCATATTAAATTATAAATTTAATATTCATAATTAATTCATCATTGATAATTCAATTATTCCCCTTAGAGTATACCTACATATTAGTTACAAAATTATACCTACTATAGTAGAGAGAATAAATCATAAGAAATTGGTGAGTGTATATTCTCAATATGTGTAAGAGTATAATGGAAGCTATGAGTAAATTAGGCATTATAAATACGATAAAGAAATTTAATGAAACATAATTCTTTTAATCCATAAAATAAGAATAATATGAAAGGAGTAAATTATTATCAAAAAATACCATAATAATAATCACCTGACCTTGAATAATAACTCTGTAACTTTAGTCTAATTGAATAATCACATGGAATATAATAACTGAAATTCATAATTATTGAATTCATAATTCTATACATCAAAATAATATCACATGGAATAATATCACCATGTACATATTCCAAGAAATATAATACAGTCTTTCCCTTATACTAATACATTTCTTAAATGGGTAAGTCGTCGGAAAAAACAATATCTAGTTTTTCTCATGAGACGTAAAATTTCATTGAGGTTTTATATAGGGCTCCACCTACCACATACAATATTCAATTCATTACTCATATTAATGTGATGAATCATAACAAAAAAAATTATTAAATAACTAACATATTAAAGATTAATACTTACACCAATATACAAAAAAAATCATAAACCATTCAGAGTACAATGGAGAATGGTAATAAAATTATACATACATAGTTAAACTAAAGATAAATAATCCATGGAAAGAATAAATATGGTTGTAGCAGAACATTTCCCTAGTGTATCATAAGTACATTTAATTATTGAGTTAATTGATAAATAGAAATCCTATAAAAAATTAATTAAAATCATTTTCGAGGAAAATATATTTTTCATTAAGAAAATAACCTTTTATAACTATATATTCAAAATAAATTTTGAAAAAAAACTTTGAAAATAAACCTTAAATTTTATGAAGTGATATTTTAATCATTGAGTGGTTATGAGGAAAGAAATCACATACATGCTTATTATGTTAAAATAAAGATTTCATTAATATTTAAAAAAAATACAAATGAGCATTATTCATAAAAATACATGAATATTCCATTCAAACCATTTTGTAGAAGGTAAAAATGGGTAAAACTATATTTAAAATTTTATTTTGGAATAGTTAAATAATTTTTGAAAAACAATTTAAAAATAATTTGTGTTTATGAAAATGTATTTTTTATCGAAAAGAGAAATAAATTTATTTTTATTAGAAATAGAATATCAACTATTTTAATTAAAGAATAATGGAAAATGAACTATTCATTGAAAAAATCATGAATTATAAGATGAGAATAAAATGAAATTTACTATTAAACAATGATAAAATAATTTTATTCAATGGAAATTCATGTATAAACAATCACAATAAGTTGAGAGTGTGATGCAAACCCTTTTGCGATCATAATGTTGAAGCGATGGTTATAAATTAAATTTATTTTATATATCAAACAAAATCCACATAAAATGGTATAAATACAACAATAAATATTCAAAAGTCATAACACACAAAACACATGATAATGAAGAAAATTATGGTGTAATATAACCAAATTAAAGTAAATTTACCTACAAAATGATTTAAAACATAGTAAATTTTAATTCAGATTCCCATAGGTGAAATAGTTGAAATTAAAAATTTAAATATTCTGAATATTTAATTATTCATGATATTTCATATAAATGGTACATCATATACAACATATCAAAGAAATTACATACATAACATTAGAACGCGCATTTATGAAATGAAATTGAGATTAAATCTATCACCACATTATTTATTTGTGGTGAACATGATTTAACCTCATTTATAATGGATTTATAGAAGTTATAAAATTATTCTAGAACCATATTAATATTTATAAAATCATATATTTTACTTTTAAAATATTATATCACTTGATAGTTTATTATTTTACCTTATTTTCATTTTTTCATGTGTTAGCTGCCTTATTTTTTCTAGCATGTTTCATCATGAAGGATCTAGTTATTGGACATATTATGTATTTCAATAATATTGAAAATAATAATAAATAAATTATTCTCATATTATTAATTCAACTGTACTTTTAAAACCAATCATGTTATATGATAAGGAAAATTTAGTATGTTATGATCATGGAGATTGTAAGTCGTGAGTACGCATGAGTAACATTTCAATTTTTCAATGATCGTTAAGGAAGATAGGTAAGTAATATTTTATAATTAAATAATGATAATTATATCATAAATACCATATTAATTCTTCAAATAAACTTATATATATAATATTTTCGTGTGTGATGAAAACATTTTCACAACATTTCACGAATGTGATAGTCCATACGTACATGAATTACATTATCATATTTCATTTATTCAAAATATAAGGCATAAATTTATATATTTTTTCATTTTAGAAATATAATGATTTTATTATTACCATATTTATTTTATTTATATCACATATATTAAATAACTTTATCCTTATCAACTTCTATGTAAAGAGTTAGTGAAAGACTGATCAAATCTATATATGAGGTGGTTGTTTTTCGTACCCTTGAGAGAAGTTATAATGTCTCATATTGAGTGAAATTTATTATATTATATTTTATATAAAGTTTAATAAGTATAATTATGTTATGAACAGAATATATATAATTTATATCCATCATCATACCCAACCGTGAGAGGTGGAAATGAAAAAACTAAAGACATCTCATCGCGAGGTGGTAGTCCACCGTACACAAGAATGATGATTTCATAACCCATTTGATGGAAGGGTGGGATAGTTTTAGATCATACCACTATAATAAAATATTATTGGTATTTGAAACATATTGATTTAATTATATCATTATATTTTATTGACAATTGAAGGAGTATATGAAAAAAATAAAATAAAGACGCTCATTGAAGAATTTTTCCTCTTCTTCAGCTATCCTTCATAGATTTATATGAATCCCTTCTTAGGATTGATTTCGGAACAAAATAATATTTTTTGGATGATAGTAGGAAATTTTTACTATGATTATGGTAGGTATTGGATGAAACCAAATGGATTGAATGTGTAAAGAATATAGGAGAGTGGTGGCCTTTTATAATTTGGGTGACTGACATGCTAGTAATTTATTTAACATATCCAATCATACCCACGTTTGTTTCATGAAACAAGCATAAGTATGAGAAATTATAGAATCTTTAATATATTATATATAAATATGTCCATTGAACGGGTTTTGGATAAGTTCACACACAATCTGTATTTTTTTATTATAAAAGGAGAAAGCCCAAAACAAACAAGGTTTTGGGCAGGTAACAAACATTTTATGGTGGTATGAAGTAATAGAGACCCAGTTGATCTCCCCTAATCAAACCCACTCCTTCCGGTTCAATGTGAAGAATAATATGGAAACACATAACATTGTTACCTTGGTCTTCCACCTTCAAGGAAGAAATGAATTCAGCAACTTTATTACCTACACGCCATGTATGAGACATCCGAATCTTGTTGTTGTCGGCCCAATTTCTGCATTTTCAAACAATGAATGTAATCTCTAAGGCTGTCGTAGACCTTCCATTCATCGAGTCATAAATCATCTTTGAATCTGTTTCAATTTGAGTAATAGAAATTTTATTCTGAATACACAACATAATACATGTATTTATAGCCTCAACTTCAACTTGCATGGAGCTACCTTTCCTATAATAAGCAGAAAAAGCAATTAAAATACTTCTAATCCCATCACAAACTACACCACCACTCCGAATAAACCCTTCAACACATGATCCATCAAAATTAAGCTTAAAACTCATGTTAGGGGGGCACCAACTGACCCCGTTTCCTCTCCTCATAATATCTAGGCAAGTCAAGATTGGACAAATATATCTAAGTGAAGGATAACCTCTTGTAATTTTAGAATACCGAACTAAGTCAAGTGAAAGAATTTTATTCCTGATAACAACTGAACTTTTTGAAGCTTGAATATCTTCAAAACAAGCTTTGTTCCTTGCCTTCCAAATACACCAACACCTTGCACAAAGGATCGCAGATCTAGCTATTTTTCCAGAACCAACATTATTCAGACCATGAAACCACCTATCCAGAAAAGGAATTCCAGAAAAAAGAGGATCTGAAAATTTAGTGAATTGTCCAAAAAAACTCTAATGAGCCAAACCCCAATCAATTTCAAAAAACAGATGGTTGTCATCTTCCTCCTTATACGTGATGCAGTAGTGACATTTAGAAGCCAAATGAATACCACTTCTTTTCACATTCTCATCTATAGGGATAGACCGATTTATAAGTCTCCATTCAAGAAAATTCAATTTAATATGAATTTTATTAGACCATGTCATATTCTTCCAACAATCCTGTTGAGCCTGGGAATTAGAAATACTTTGAAAATCATTAAAAGAGAACATACCTGATTTAGAAGCAGTAAAAACGCATCTGTCGTGATCTATATTCAAATTCATAAGATCAAAGGTCTTCTTTTGTTCCTCATCAAGAACAGAATTAATGAATGCAAGGTAAGTACATGCTTCTTTGAACAAGATCCTTGGAACAGGGCAACCTGGAAATCCAATAACCGACCTAGTCCAGTTGTGATTCCAAAAAAAATATCACACTTCCCTATAATCTAGCGAGAATGTTGGCGAATAATAGGAAAAAAACTTTGAATTAAAGCCCAAAAAGGTGAAACATGTCTGTTTTCGACCAAGTGTTCTTCACCCCGCAAGGACATAATTTTCCCCCAAAGAGTATATCCCTCCATAATTTCCCAGGCAAGCTTCACATGCAAATAATGAATAGTATCCCCAAGACTTCTGATATTGGTACCACCATCCTAGATTGGTCTAGCCACATTCTCCCATGAATTCCAATGACATTACCCCTCAAACTGAGCATCCCAAATAAAATCATCCAGGACATTATCAATAGACAAAATCACTCCCTTTGGCAATTTGCAGGCCGACATAACATGGATCAGAAGAGCAGCTAGCATGCTATTGATTAAAGAAATCATCCCTCCAAAAGATAAAAATTGGTATTTCCAGTCAATCACACGACTCCAAACTCGATTCAGAATAACATCAAAGTCTCTAACACAAATACGACCAGGAGCTAAAGGAGATCCCAAATATGTCAGAGGAAAAGATCCTCTCTGCATATTCAACAGTCTTGAGATGGAGATTAACTGATTATCCCCACATCTATTGGAAATGAAAAAACCGCCCTTCTCCCTACTAAAAAATTTCCCACTCCACAATAAGTACTCATCTCATACTCTAATAATACCACCAACCAATCTTACACAAGCATTGATGAAAAAACGATATTCATCCACAAACATTAAGTGAGAAATCAAAGTTTGTCTCATTATTCTCCAAAACAGTAAAACAATTCCCATGGATATGTTTTTATTGATAAGACGACTCAAAGATTCCTGCATGAGAATAAAAAGGGTCAGATAGATAGGATCCCCTTGTCTAAGACCTTGAGCTGTATTGAAGAAACCATGAGATTTTCCCATTAAAGAAATTGACATCCAGGAAGAACTAAAATAGCAAAAAATGAGATCAACAACCCACGAAGAGAATCCAATACCTCTTAGAACTCTGATAATGAACCCCCACTCCATCCTGTCATATGATTTATTCATATATAGCTTCAAATACATATTTGACCATTGGAATTTGTTGTTAATTTTCTGAATCATCTCATGAGCCAACACAATTGAACCCTGAATCGATCGACCTCTAACAAAACCATGTTACTCAAGAGATACACATCGAGAGACCTGACCAGATATGCACAAGTTAATGACGCTAGAAAGTATTTTATATGAAAAATTACACATACTCACTGGTCTGTAATCCCAAATATAAGAAGAATTTTTCACTTTTGGAATCATAACCAGAGTAGTAGCACCAGCCACCTTAGGAATAGGACCTCCCCGAAAAAATCCTGAATGATGAAAATCAAGTCATCCTTGATCACCTCCCATGCCCCTCCATAAAACACCCCTAGAAAACAATCAGGACCCAGGGAACTATCTGGGTTAAGCTTCATCATAGCATAATGAATATCTTTCACATCAAGAACAGCTTCCATCATTTCATTATCCAATCCAGACAACAAATTTAGAATTTCATCAAACAACTCTTCATTCCCACCAGGATAGCCATTAAACAAAGACGGGTTAGGGTTAGCCAAGAGATCTTTAAAGAATGATATATCTAAGGAACCAATCATGTCCTATCACTTTAGAAGGAACCATCTTCCATTAGAATACTCAGATTAACCCACCTATTTTTTTCTTTAATACACACATGAAAATTTGTAGTATTTTTATCACCTTCACTAAGCCATTTAACTCTTGCTCTATCTTGAGCAGCACTCTTCTGTTTCAGAATAATATATTTCAAATCATTTTTCATACCCATAAGGTCCTCAAAGACCCTATCACTCCATCTGACTTCTAAATATTTTTATGAATTCTCAATCACCTATTTAAGAAACACCAAATCCTGATTCTCATGAGGAAATATTTTCACCCAGGCATGAAGTTTCTCCTTTAGTCGTCTCAATTTATTATGGAAGGAAACCCAAGAATGCCCCAGAACCTTCTCCTCCCAAAAAACATTAACAAGATGATTATATTCAGGTTTTTATCCCCAATAATTACAAAAAATAAATTGTTCCACACTACTCTATTTGGGAGAAAAAGACACAAGAAGAGGAGAATGATCAGACATCCCACAAACAAGGTGGTCAACTTTTGCATTAGCGAAACTAGAAACAGCATGAAAATTCACCAGAAACCTATCAAGACAACTCCAGGAACGAGCACTTCCTTTCTGATTATTACACCACATAAAGAAATCACCAGAGAAGCCCATATCACTAAGACCTCTACTAGCCATAAATTGGACAAATCTTTTTCTAGTAGCCCGAGGAAATACACCTCGACCCATCTTCTCACCATCTTCAGAAATGAAATTGAAGTCTCCACCCACAAACCAAGGAAGATCCTCGAATCAAAACCTTCCTAATTTTGCCACAAAATCTCCCTCTTCTGAGAATCACAACTCCCATAAACAAAGGACACCAGAATAATATCAATACCATTATTATTTTTCATAGAATGTTATTGATCACCCGCCTCTACTAACACAACATCCACAGTTTTGTTCTAGAAAACCCATATATTCTGATTATCTGGTTCTGCATGCATCCATGAATTCATATTAATTATACGAGTGAACTCCCCAATTATATCCAAATTCAACTTGTGCTCAAGAATAATAACAACACATACCTTATTTTTCTTAATTTCTCTGACAAAGAAATCTTTTTTTACTCGTGTACCAATGCCACAAGAATTCTATATAATAAATGGAATCATTGAGAGAATCTAAGCTTGGCTTTGACCCCAGGCATCCTAGTCAGACTATAATGGGATTCCAAAAACTTCTTAATATTACGAAGTTTCTCCCTAGTAACCACTCCAATGTCTTTAGACATGTTCACCTTCTCAATAATGTCTACAACCTTACCATCACGATCAATAACCCCTATTTCATTACATAGAGGATGAAACATAGACTTCTTATATGTGGAAATTTCCTTACATACTCCCAAGCTCCCATGAGAGAACGACATTACTCTAGATGATGACCCATATCTGTCTCCTTTAACAGTCTTTAGGGGGTTCATATTCACAACACTATGCTTACTTGTAGGATTTTCACCCTTATCCAATTAAAAATCCATCGAGGACTCTAACAGAGGAACCAGATTGAAATGTCTTAACAGACCAATAATGGGAAAACACCGTTCAACCGACCCCTTGAAAAAAATGCTATGTATTGGAGTGTTCAGAAAACTAGGAATACTTATCATAGGCATAATCAGATCAGAAGAAATCCCATATGGAAAAAAGCCAGTATAAACAAAAATTCAGATTTTTCAGAAAACTCATTTCATTTATCCACAGAAACCAGATTAGGATTGAACACAGATGAATCAGCATTTGAAAATAATACATGTTTAGGAACATCAGATAGAACCCCCTTGACATTCATATCAACAACCAAAGACTCACCCTTTTTGACAGATTTCTGAATATGCAACCCATCATGATTAGATTAATTGTAAATAAGGTTATACCATAACTTTTGTAAATAGTTTTAAAAGATTTCACTATTAATTTTGCCAAAAAATGGATTTAATATATTTTAAATTATAAATATTTTTGGTTGATAATATAGAATACATTATTCAAAATTCAACTCATAGAAGAGTAAAAATATAATTTAAATTTAATCCTGCATAAGTGATAATAAAGAAGGTTTTTAAAGACAGAATGTTCAATATTTTAAATGGTTTTTCAAAATGTTGATATAAAAATGATTATAATAAAAAAAATTGATTAATATAATTTTTATCCAAATAATTTTCTTTCAAATCCAATTACAAATAATAATTAAATTTAAAAATTCTGCAATTGAAAATGAAATTTTCAATTTCAATTTTGTATGTTTCAATATTCATAAAAAATGAAACTTTTCAAAAAATACCAAAAAAATTACCATAAAGATAATTTTTTATTCCAATTTCAAAAATTATTGTTATTTTTTCATATAATTTTTTTGAATGCGGTAAAAAAATTAAATTAACATGTAAATAACATGACTAATTGAAATTTTATAAATAAACATATTTAGAAAATATTACATTTTATTTAATATAATCCTTATATTATTTTCAATTATAAGAAAAAATAAACATGAGTAAAATATATATTTCAATTATTTAGTTAATCATTTTCATCACCTCATTTTTTGTGGCCAGGTGAAAACATTCATATTGAATAATAATATTAATAGTATATTATTGTTCAGTAAAACTTAGTAATGTGTGTAAAACATTATATTGAGGTAAATTATTTCTATGTTTCATTTACACTATCAAATACAATTTAATAATTTTATAAATTTATGGTGTTACATTCTAAAAATCATAAATAATATGTGCTCTCACTATTTATACAGGATTATGGAAAGAAAGTATTTGACATTTGAAAAAAAATTATTGAAAACCCACATCTTGAAATGTATTAATAAAATATCCACATAATAATAGATAAATATAAGTACATTGTTTTTATCGGATAAAAAACTAATTTGTTTTATATGTTTAAAATTTTATATAATTGATGATATGAACATGGAAAAAATTTAGAAATAATTATAGAGAGTGATTGGGGTCATTGATCACAAGAATGTTAATGGTTAATGGAATGTTAAGGGACACAAAAACATAAATAAATGATTATTTTAAAGTACAATGGATTCACATGAATGATGGTATTTCATATATCAATATGTTTCAATTATTTTTTCTTATAGTTGAATAATTCCATTACCAAATACACTGAAAATAAACGAAAATATACATGATAAAAATCTATTTCATTCAAGAAATTTTTTATTTTGGTTATGTTTTATCAATTTCATGTTCATTTATTACTCTATTAAATGTATAAAAAAAGGAATATTATTTTTTCTTGGATTACTAAAATTCTCTTTTAATAGATTGTAAAATCCATAAAAGAGTGACATTTGTATTTTGTTTCTACTTATTTTCCAAAACTAATATGTTTAGAACATGGTATTTAATATGATACATTAATGTATAAACCATTAAAATAACACAAATGGTTCAACATTAATATTTTGATTTAAATGTTTTTAACTAAAAACAAATACACATTAAAAAGACATCATGTTGGTTAGTGGTATATGCTAAATCCTAATCAGCCATTTTTGGTGGGTTTAATCCCAATAGGCTTGGTGGATGAAACGTGTTTTCCCCTAACAAACGATGTGTACTTCCTCTAAAACCATATTAATACATATCTAATAATGTTACAAATTTTTAATAGCACATAACTATCTCATCATAATGAATATATAATCCTTAACAGTTTTCTATAAAATCATTAAAACTACTTTATCATCATTAACTAAACATATGGAACATAATAAGTGTTATCATACCTCAATCATGTGTTTTTTTCAAGAAGTTAAACATCTTAATGAATCAGTTTTCATATGAATTGATACGATTCACCATATCCACTAAAATACTTAATCAAAACTTAATGTAGTATAATCATGATTCCTTTCATAATTCATATATCCAGAAAACCATTTGGAAAAATACTTGTACAAAATTATTCTTGAATACAAACACACAGTAAATTTAATCATTACACTTTATATGTAGTAATATTATAATATTGAACTTGATCCCCTAGTATATTTTTAGGTGTATTTCCTTTTAACTTTTGGAATTCATTTGTGTAGTAATTTATCTCCATACAATGGAAGAATTTCACATTAGATGATTATTTCATTCCTATTCAATCATGGTAATGGTGTCCTTTTTCTCTACCTATTATGAAATATCATTTCTATTTTAAACATATACTATGGTGTTTCCTTTAACATGTCTCCCATGATGGAAAATACTTAATTACCTTATTCCGTTAATCTTTCTTTATATCTTTCTTCATATTCATCTCTTACTTACCAATGAAGCCATATTAATTATATAATTCATTATCTATCTTTTTAGTGGATGATATTATATCCTCATATGATGAGTATCATTAGGAGACTAATTCCCTTCAAATGAGTGGCTTAAAATCATTATATAAATGACCACTCTTACTCTTTGTATTATGTGAATTTATTTAGATCCCATTCCTTATATATTAAATATTTTTAAATGATGGAATATAATATATTAACTCATATCATTACAAAACAATATATATATTTCAAAAAGTAGTGAAATACATAACATAAATTGAATAATTTATTCGCATGTAATCTCATAAACATATATAGTGTTTCTTTGGTGATATCCCTATTTTAAATTCCATCATAATGGATTGTAAATAAAATTTTAATTATCCTATCAATATCCATTATAATTGTTAACATAACTGCACAATAAGGAATGTTGTCAGGAATTATGTGATTATTAGGTCAATCCAAATTCACCATTATACATGATATTACCCCAATTTACCTCAATTCTAAAACTGCATCTGCTTGGATAATATATAAATGGATATATTTTATTGAAAGAAACACATAATATCTTACAAGCATAAATGTTTGGATTTTCTTCTATGCTTTTCCTCAATGTATATCAGAGTGATAAATTCCATAATATATGGTTTCTTAATTCTTATTCCCAAGACAACTACTAAAATTCTTTTGATACCAAATAAAGAACCCCAGCCCCAGTAGCCCGAAACTAATGTCTTCCTTATTAAATTTTTGTAAGATACAAGGAATCACATATTGAAAGACTGAATAGTTTATTAGTATTTGTACATAAGATACAAACATGACGTTACAAAACCATTTAAAATATGAAATTTAAAAATTAGTTTTTGTTAGTATTCCATTATTCCCCATAGTGTATCCCTTCATATCATTCAAAAAACTAATTGTTGGTGTCATGGGTAATATAAAACATATGAAGTCAGTGATCTTAAATTATAAGTAAGGGTATCTATATATTAAAATATATGACTAAATTATGCATAATAAATTATAAAAGATAAATAATTGAAACATATTCTATTTAATATAATCACATGAGAATAATCTAGAAAGAACAAATGATGATAAAATAATTCCATATAAATAATCACATGACTATTAAACATGATGATGGATATTCAAAATATTTCAGGCGAGGTTGAAGAACCCACCTGCTCTTCCTCCTGGGCCGAAAGTCCATGATTTCTCTCGCAATCTGTTAGGTGACCTCAACGGAGTGAGTAGGACAGATATTGTTCCGGTTGATAATGAAAATGGCAGGTCTGGATAGGATAGACATGCAGGGGTTTCTCAACCAGATCATAACGAGGGAAGGTCTACGGAGCAAGATTCTTGTGCAAACTTTGAGGTGACTTTAGAAGAAACGAATAGACAACATCAATTCATGGGGTGCGGACTCTTATGGGATAACTAGGCCGAGACAACTGGTCAAATTTTTCTTGTTGAGGAGGCTGAATTGTGCACTCCGAGGAAGCATTCGGGTGGCAGTGGTTATACACCTGGAAGGGAGCTACAATTGGTGGACCAGAGCAGGGGTCCTGGCTTGATTCAGACATCAGTCGCCCTATGTAACAGATTTGAAGGTTTAACAGTGGATAATGTGTTTTTGGAACACATTACACCCGGTGAGGAAGATGAGGATGGCATGGAGGAATCAAATCTGGATAAACTAGACCATTCGCCTTAAGTGGTCCCAATTCTAAAGAACAACATTGGTTTTAAAAAGAATAAGGGGAAGAAGGATTACTCCTAGCTCCCCCACCTTTGGAGACCTGCTCTTCGAAGAAGTTTCCAGTGTTATTGCTCAACACGGCGGAGGAGGATTCTTAGGTTTTAATCAAGGAGAGCAACAATGAAATGGGAAGCTCTACTGAAAAGGTAAAGAACATAAAATAACCCTATCCTAATCTCCAAGGAGGACATGGTAGAAGAATTTCTATATGTAGGCGTCTCACAAGAAGAGGCTGATATGATGGGAAGAGCTGTAAGAGTGGAGGTCAACAATGAGCAGGTTAAGTGGATTAACAAACAGGATGTGATCCTAGTGATAGGCTTCAATGATCGGAAAATCAGTATAGAAGAATATATCCGTACATGGGACAAAATGGTGGACCGTTTTGAAGATGTTATTGGGGATGATCATGATTCTAAGGTATGGCTAATGAATTGGAATCTTTATAGGGAGGAAAGAAATAATAGACCAAGGCTATGTTTTGGTAACTTTTCCTTTTCTTATGAGGCTTCGCCCCTGGACTGATTTGGTTTGCCTCTCACAATGCATTTAAAGATGTTTGGTGGGGTTTTTTGGGTTGTCTGTGGTCAAGGTGCTAATGGTATCAGGATATGGCCATCCTCATTCTGGATTTACTTGACACCCTCATGGGTGGATCATTGGGGTCTATTCCATCGCTTGAAGGCTGGTTGATTTCCTTTGGAATTTTCCAACGGGAGGATTTGGGTCGGTGTTGATGGTCGTGTCGGAGGACGCTCAAGGTAATCCTGGGTGGTTTTGATAATATTCTATGATGTTCTTGTGCCCTGTTTCGTGGTTTTGTACGCATGGTTAGTTTTTTTTGGTGTTTTTATGTTTTGGTTAATGTGGCTTTTTGGACTCATATAGTGGGGTACAGGGAACCCATAAACTAGATTTTGAAAATGGGGAAAAAATGTTTGGACTGTCACATGGAATATCAATAACTTACATCCTAATGATGGATTTAATAATTCTAGATATATGAAACATACATTTTAGGATTTTTTACAAAACACATAATATCATTGAGTCCTTATTTCAATTTATCAAATAAATGGGTAAGGCCTCAGTATAATCCATATCTTGTTTGTCTCGTTAGACCTACTAATTCCCCTTGGAGATATAGAAGGTCTCACTCATAACTAACCATATAACACATTGATCACATGAATGGTTTGAAACATAATCAAAATAAAAATTCATATTCAAAAACATAAATACTAAATGTTAATTCTCGTCCCAATCGATACACATAATAATAAAACATTCAAAGTAAAATGGTGAATTGTAATAAAACTGTACATCCACAATTAAACTCATCATAAGTCATCCTAATTAATAATAATTATGATAAAAATAAAATATTTACCTAATGAATCATACATACATTAATGGTATTATTTTTTTCTGAATAAAAATAACATAGAAATATAATGAAAATTTCCTTGAGAAAAATATTCTTTTTCATTTTGAAAATATCATTTTCAAACTTAAAGTTCAAAAAAATTATGAAATTAATTTTCATTGATAATACCAATTGATATTTATTATTTATTAATAAAAAAACATTTCATGATCAATATGGAAGAAAATAATTTACATGCCATGTATGGTAAAACAACGATTCATTCACATTTTTCTCAAAGAAATATGGGAATGTTTCTAAAAATTACCTCAATATTCCATTGATTTTCTAACAAAAATAAAAAATGGGTTCAAATATATTTACAAAATAATTTTTTAAATTTGAAAAACATTTTTGAAATTTTTTTTTTAAATCATGGGTTTTGATGAAAACAAATTTCTGATCGAAGAGAGAAATAATGTTGGATTTTCTTATAATAAACAATGTCTATAATTTTTAGTACCACAGAGTGAGAAAATGGTAATATTACATGAAAAAGTTAATTAATAACATTAGGATATTCAAATTAATGTTTTTATTAAACAATGATCAAATATATTCCTTCAATTAGAATTCATGTATAAATAATCTCGATTATAATGGGATAGTGAAGTAATACCTTTCATGGATCATAACTATGAAGTGAGAATTGAACAATGAATCTATTATGTGCATAAAATTAAATTAAACATATAAAATTTGGAAATATTCTATTATATATTCAAAATTATTTACACAAAAAATCTTAGGATATCAATGAAATGAGATTAGTAATATAACCTAGTGAAAATAAATGTTGTTATGAAATTTTTTACCACTTGGGAAAATTTAAATAAAACACCATTATATTAAATAATTGAAATTAATACTTAAAAACAATGAATAATTAATAATTCATGTTATTTCACATCCTAAAGGAATTATATACAATTTATAAAATAAAATAGGTGCATAACATTACAATGTTCCTCAATAAAATAAATTTGAGGTGAAATCTCTTACCTCACACTTACATTCAGTTGAACATGAATTAACCTCATTTATAGTGACTTTAAACATGATATTATCTTATTTAATACCACTATAAATATTCATAATATCATATCTGATAATTTTATAACATATTATCACCCATCCATTAATTATCTTTCATAATTTTCCTTTTTGTGTGTGTTAATTGCCATGTTTTCTCATGCATTTTTCTTCATGAAAGATCATGTTCTTGCACATATTATATAGTTAGATCATCTCAAGAATAATAATAATAAAAAATTATAATAGTTTCACATAAAGTTTACATTTAATACCAATAATGGATGTTTTATTAGAGTATTATGTGTGTTAGGATCATCGAGATGGGCGGTCATTAATTATGTATGACTAACATTCTTATAGAAAGGAGGTATCAAATATGTATTGTAAATATAATGAAAATAATTTCATAAATAACATATGAATTATTTATATATACTTATATATACCATCTATGTTGTGTGGGGATGAAAAGAGAGTCATGTCGTTTCGTTAAGGTGGTAGTCAACACTTACATAAACGCCGTTATCATATTTCATTAAGTAAAAAATGATAGAAATAAAATGTTATATATTATGTTTTTGGAAATATAAATTTTTTTAGAAATATCATAATTATTTCATTTATATCACATATATTTATTAACATTAAACTTATCACCCTCCATGTAAAGCGTTAGTAAAAGTTGAATCGCATCACTTCATGAGGCGGTAATCTGATGTACATATGAGAGACAGTATCATGTTTCTTATTGAATGGAATGTAATATGGTATATATGATATATTTATCTTAGAGGTATAATTTTTTATAGATATATTATATATATTTAAATACATTTTCATACTAATCCTTGAGAAGTGGTAATGGAAAAAATAATGAAATCATTTAATGAGGCAGTAGTTCTCTATACACTCGAATAAAGATTTCATTACCCATTTGATGGAATTGGATATTATTGTAGGTAATTATCATTTTATAGAAACATCCAGAAATATGTTAGATATTTATTATTTTATATAATAATGTCTTAAAAATTAATACAAAAGATTAAGAAGAAATAAAATAAATACGCTCATTGAACATCATTACCTCTTCATTAGGTGTCTTACTTATGTTTATACCAATGCCTTTCTAGGATGATTTTTTACTAACATATAGATTATAGGATTAGATAATGGATTTTAGGAAGTGATTTGGGATGATATTTTATTAAAAAATAGTGTGAATGTGTGAAGAATAGAGGATATGAGGTGGCATTTTATAAGGTGCTGAGTGGCACACATGTAACTTTTTCTAAAATATTCAATCATAACCACATTTCTATTTTTAAAATTTTTAAAAAAATATTAAATTATAGAATTTATAAGGTATAAGGTCAAAATATGGCAAAAAATGGGGATTATACATGTTTATAGGTAATCTTTAACGCTTATCCTGTTATTTTAACCCCCGATAAAACAGTTTTTATCTTAACCTTAGGAAATATTTTTTTAATATTTTCACTATTAAATTTTAACATAAAAATATGTTGATATTATTATCAATTATAAATATTTAAGATCCAAATATTGAATTAAGTTTTCCAAATTAAACTCATAGAAGTGGAAATTTTTTATTTAAAATTAATATCACAAACGTGATGAGAAATCATGTATCTAAAGAGAAAATGTCAAAAATTTACAATGATTTTATTCAAAAATAATATAGATAAATTATTAAAATGACATATCTGTAATAGTATATATATATATATAATTTTCAAATTTATTTAAAAAATAATTAAAAATATAATTTTACCTTAAAAATAATTTCAATTAAAATTATGCATTCAATTAAAATTCATAATTCATAAATATTCATCTAAAAGAAGAAAAATTTCAGAAAAATGTCAATAATTCCCCCTAAGAAAATATCTATATTCAAATTTAAGGAATTAGGTTTATTTTTTCATATGATTTTAAGAGAAGTGGGAAAAATTAATTTTATGTTATGTGTGCAAAGCATGACTGAAATGTTTTTTTAGAAAAATATAGTTTTTAGAAAACATTTATTTTTCTTATAAATGATCCTTATTTTATTTATAATCCATAGATAAATAATAAAATTGGGTAAAATTTATATTTTCAGAATTTTTTTTCTCATATTCTTACCCACCATTCTAATGTCTAAGTGGTAACTGTCATATTAAATAATATTTTTAAAAGTGTATTATTCTTAACTAGAATTTAGACATTTGTCTAATAAACGATATTGAGGAGACTCCCTGTTGTGTGTGATATATTCTATAAAAAACATTGGGATTTTATAATTTTATGGTGTTACACCATCAAACTATCATTCATCATTATGAGACAAAACACAAGTTAGAAGGGCCAATGTAGCAATGAGTATACAAATATCTACAAGGACCCTATGAAATCTCTAAACATAAATCATAAAGATTAGTTACATTATCACATGATATGAAAATCATAATATGATACATAAATTAAAAAATATATATATTCTCATTTTGATACTATTTATCAGGGTATGTTCGCAACGGCATTTAAGGCCAAATATTTTTCTCAAGAGTCAATAACCAAGTTCTCGCAACAAAATTGAATTCTAGGATCTGATTGTAATGATGGAATCCATCTAAGATGTCATGCCGGTCAGGTATATCAATGAATAAGTTAAAATTATATGTTTTAAATTACCTATAGATCATTTGGGATCACACCTATGGCCATGGGGTATATCAAAAACCCAATCCGAATTACCAAGTAGAGGATCAATGATTATGTATAGTTTGGTCACATAGACTCTGAAAACCCTTCGAAAGTAATAATTATATAGAGGAACCCATCATAACTGGGGGGTGGGGGAATACTAAAACTCTATCCAAAACTAATCCAGTATAGAGGAACAAGTTTCTATTATTATGATTTAATTTCATATTATTCCCTCACATGGATAAATTGAGGGAACACACCCATAAGTAAACTAGTCACCATTTTGGAGAACATGGTCTCCATTAATATTCAAACATGTACATGGTATATCTTATCAGTGCAAAGAATTTCCATTTGAATTTGTGTCTACAAATATACCTTGTATTGTGACATTATTAGTTCACATGTAAAGATATTCATGCTCATATACAAGATCATTTACTTGTACTAGTCTTTGTTCAAGTACATGGTTCAACCTGTTTACACTAGTTGTATTGTGTACTTTTCCTTGTCTACACTCATCTATCCTAAAATATACCAAAAAATAATCCATGTAAGGGACACTCAACATGTTACATGTCTCATCGATTGTGTGCTATTTTATTTCATGTGGAGCACTAGCAACGTAACTAGGGCCCCACACATGGATTCTGTTCTACCATTACACAACGTGTATTGCGAATGTTCCTAGAATCCAAGAATCATCATGTCGATTACTTCAAAACTATTATTTCACCAATATAATCTATGAATATTTTAATAAACCATATATCTTATCCACTTGATCTCAATTCATTGATGGATATTCGATTTCAAGACATCCAAATCGATCAATAAGAATTCTCCAGCATTCTCTTCCATCGCCACTAACCATAATACAAATGAATATCCCAACATCCAAACATAATATATATTTGTTTCCATTGTAGCTTGATCCCATAATAAAGAAAACCTATATTTTTGATATAAAATTTTATTTCCATGAAGAAGTTATGCAATCATTGATCATTGGTTATTTGTTAATCCACTAGCCAAAAAACATCATAATTGAATGAATTAACAACATGAGAAGAAATGCAATAAAATAAAACACGAGGAATGTAAATCATCAAATTTTCATGTTAGACTCAATTATTTTCTTTGTTATAATGAATAATAAAGGTATATAAATTAACCTATAAGGTAAATCTCCAAATTCCCAACAATTAAATCTCATACTCAAAATATGATTGATCAATGAATCAATATGTTATTTAATTGAATCATTTACATCATATGATATGAAAATATGGACAGATACACATAAAAAATCCAACACCATTCTTGGATTGATTGTTTATTAATAATGGTTCTAGGGTATTGCCATTACTGAGATCCATATGTTTTTTGGCACACTGATCGCTAATTCATGATCCATCGATGATCGTTCACAAAAGGCCCACTATTAGCTCATATCAATATCCAATTTTATGATTCCAAATATAAAAAATTTTGTAACCAGGTTTAAATATAAGTTTATAAGGTTACTGTGTCATCCTAAATATGAATTTATTCGCTAATTTATTTATTTAGTATTTACAATTATGATGACATATTCACACACTCTTGACAATAATTTTTTTTCAAATATATTGTCAAAAATTGTATCATATTTATGATCCAATACTTTTGATATGCGCTCTTCCATTTTTTTTCCAGAAAACTTCTCTTAATTGATATTAATGTATTTTTTATTTTCCAAAAATCAATTGTGGGATCATCATGCCTTAGAATATCATTTCATCCCCATGCCTAATTCTTAATATAGTAATTGATGTTTTATAAATATGTACATGGAAAAATCCTACATTAGGAAGTTATAGGTTATGGATTCAAATCTTATAAACTAATAACAAATTATTCACTTTTATACTTTTTATTTATTTACATAATTTATTCATAGTAACACTACTTACATACAAAAATATAATAAGAAATATAATTAATGAAGTTAAAGGAATGTCACAATGATTTTTAAATTAAATTTTTTTGAAGAAATATATATGATAAATGAAATTTAATTCTTTTGATACTATGGAAATAAATTCCATGTACAATTCCATGGTATAATACTTCCTCAAAATAAAACTAATTGTTTTAAAAAATTTAATTAAATTTTTAAAAAAATAAAATTATAAACATAATAGTTAAAATATAATATTTTTAAATATTAATCAAAATAGTTTAACTTTAATTTAAAAAATAATTGTAATCCAAATATTTGGAAATATTTAGATTATATTTTTTCAATTTAATAAATCCCTACTTAAAAGTCATAATAATCAATATAATTTTTTTATATTAAACAAATTGAACCTTAAGATATAAATTTATTTTGAAATAGAAAACATTTATTACAAGAAATCATTATATTAATGACATTTTAAAAATAATAGTTAAAATATATATTAAAAATTATATGTTCTAATAATTGTTTAAATGAATAAATGTTTTCTGATACAATTAATCTGATATCAAAATAAAATTTTCATTATTATAAAAATAAAATACAGCTAAAATTTAATTTAAAAGATAATTATAAAACATTAATAATGTGAAATATATTTATAATTGTTGGGTCTTATTGTAGGGTTCCTCTAATAAAACATTATAAACTTTATATATGTGATAACTATCATTTGAATTAAGTGGAAATATGAAAAGTAATATAAAATTGTATTAAATATAAAAAAATTGTAATAAAATGATGCTTTTCTTTCATAGGGAATAATTATCTCTATCCTTTACTAATAATAAAAAGATGACTTTCTATTATTAAAAAATAAACATTATCCTTCTTTATTCATTCTTCATTCTAGGATCATTGCACTAAAGAATCTCTCAACAATGGTGGTGTATAATATATTTTAAATCATTAAGGGTATTGGATAGAATATATGTTCCCTTCCAATTATTGTGTTACAAATTTACCCTTAATCCTCATTTTATATGATCTATAGTCTAAGAGATTATGCTATTTCTATTATTACATCAAATTCTAATAGTCATAATTATTAAAATATTATGTTAAGTTGAACAAATCTTATTGATCCATTTTTTATAGTATTTCTTGAATAAATATCATATATATTATAATGATTAACTTCGTTTATTAATATCAATATATTTCCCATATATATAAATAATGAAATAATTGGATTTCTAAATTCTATGATAATTATAAATAAGTACAAATATATATATATATATATATATATATAAATTCATATATATATATATATATATCAATAAGATATAAAAAATTAATATATATATATATATATATATTTAATATTTTAAATAATAATTTATTTATATAAAAATATTTATTTTTTATTTTTTATTAATTATTGTTTAAAATCGTCCAGAATATCAAGAACCATTGAATTAAAATTACATAATTGAAAACATATCTATATGATTCATTTTAACTCTATTTAGAAATCATATTTCTCAAAATAATTATCAACTACTTAACATAGAATATTTGTATAGATGTGGATTCTGAAAATATTATCTTATAATAATACCAAAACCAAGAAGGTTTGGGTTCTAAAAATTTAATCTTTTTGTTTTCAAGAAAATATGAATTGTTACAAAAATATAAATATAGTTGGTGGATATTTTTTTCTAGGAAAATTACTAGGAACAAATATATAAACAACCTGATTTTAAAAATTAATGGTGAAAAAGATACCCTGTGATACAATGCTCAGGGAGAAATTATCAGTATATATAACATTGGTCTTCTCAGAATAGTTAAAATTTCAAATGTTTTATTTGTTCTAGGTCTTACAAATGTCCTTATTAGAATATGCCAATTATGTGATGTGGGATGAATTTTGAACATCTCTAATTGAAAATTTATTGTTTGTAGATCAAAAATTAAATTTATTCTTTGTACAAACTAATATGTGAATGTTTAAAAAATTAACATAAAAGACCTCAAGATCCATGTTCTTCACTGCATTAGTGAAATGGAAGACCAATCATGGTTATATAATATAATATTAGGACTCTAAAATGTTAGATCATTCAATAAAACATCTAATTAATAGATATTTAATTTTCTACTATAACATAAGTGTGATTATTCTAAATATTAGAATCACTTTTAAATTTAAATGAAACATAAGTCAATTTTTAAATCAATCAATGAATTCTCAACTTCTGATTCATTATAGTTAGTGAAAATGGATTTATTTTGTTCTAGATAACTCTATTTATAGGTGTAATATACTCATTATTTGTTTGATTATGATTTCACTAGATGTATGTAGGTGTATTTTCTACCAGACAATTCTAATGCCTTTTCATACTTCAATTTTTTTATCTATGTTAAAAATGATAAAAATATATCATTGATAACTATTTTTAGTGATCAAGGATGAGAATTTTTAAATTATTGTTTCGAAAAAAATAATAAAATGTGTATAATACATAACTTTTTAGGACTATGAAATCCATAAAAAATGGTGTAGTCGAAAGATGAAAAATAATTCTTCAAGTGATTACAAGATCAATGTTGAGTGAATACACAATTAATAAAACTTTCTGTGCTAATGTAGTTAGTAATATATAATTTATAATAAATTTAGTTTGAATTATCCATTTCCTTAATAAAATTCATTTTGTGTTTTGGAACATAAGAAATCCAAAACATTATTACATTAATGATTTTGGATTAAAGGTGTTTATTTTTAATTCTAATGGTAATTTACATACATTTTCACCAAAAGATGATGATGGAATTTTTCTAGGATATTCAACACCTATTAATTATTATATTTTTTTCAATGAAAACAAATGTACTAGTGAAGAAATAGTACAAGTTAAATTTTTTGAAACAAAAACATTTTTTCAAAAAACCCAATCCACATCTTCAGATGTCATTTCATAGATTGTTATTCAATCAATTATGGAACATTCTTATTATTATATAAGAAATGATGAATATTTTTTAGAATTTCATCTTCAAGAATAATTTCATTCTGATGTTGAAGAATATATTTTTATAAACCCATTTAATTAGTTGATCCTTAGGATTCATCCAAATGATAATAACATTGGTGATGTAGATAAATCTCTTAGAATTATAAGTTCATTATGATAAAAAGTTTAACATTGTTTATTTTTATCACATATCAATCCTAAAACATCTTGATGAATATTTATGTGATGTATATTGGATAAAATATAGGCAATTTTAACTCGATGAATTTAAATGGAATCTAGATTTTACTTTGGTTAATGAACTAAATATATTTTGTAATTGGGGTAAAATGGGGTTTTTAGAAGAATCTTGATAAAAATGTTATTATAATAATAAATATTGATATTATTTTTTCATAAGTATATATTTTATAATAAGGAATTCACTACAAAAAATAATTATTCACCCATAGTTAGATGTGAAGTTGTCTATATTAATCTATAACATTAATTATTTATAAATATTGAAATTTTTCAATAGGATGTGATATTTTATTTTATTAATAGGTATCTACATGGAGTTGGTTATATTGAACAACACGTGGTTTGAAAATAAAAAATCTCCATACCACGTATTAAAATTTACTATGTCACTTTATGGACATAAACAATACCCTAAATCGTAGTATAATTTATTAACGGGATTTTGGTAAGAAAAACAATTTTTTTATGGGAGCTACGGATCCAAAATAATTTATAAACAAATTTCTTCTAAACAAAATTGTTTAAATTTATGTATATGAAAATATTTTTCTTTAAAATAAAAAAACAACTACAAATTCCACTATGAATCATATTAAATCTATCTATTAAATGAGCTTGATGAGGTAACTTAATTATATATAGGATTTTAAATTTCAATCATATAGGAATGAAGTTATTTATCTCAACATAAGTATATAATTTACCATCTTATAAAATATTGAAATTAAAAAAATTATTATTACTCTGATCGAAACCTCAAATACTTTATATATTTATGTCTTGGGGAAATTATTTTATTAAAATATAATTAAATAAATTATTGGTAGATTAATATATATAATAGATAATCATCCATATTCAATGTTTTGTATATGCTACTATTTAAGATAATAATAAAATCCAAAATATTCTAATTTTAAAGAACGTAAAAAAATTTCATTATCTTAAGGAAAATATATATCTAGGATTACTTTATTCTTCTAGAAATGATTTTGAACATAATTTTTTTCACATTCAATATTTGATGGATATAAAATGGATTGAAAAAGTACATCTGGAACATTTCACTTCTTAGTAAAATCATTAGTTTCTTGGTCTGGTAAGAATGAAAACCCAATAGAACTTTCCACTAATGAAGTTGAATATGTTGTAGTTGGATTTTTTTGTTCTCAAGTGTTGTGGATGAAATATCCACTCAATGACTTTTGCTTTAGTTTTAATAAAACTATAATTCGATGTGAAAATATGTACCATTTATTTATGTAAAAAAATAATGTATCTGTCATGATAATATATATATATTATACACCATTTCATTCGTGATCACTCAAAAATATATTTATTTAATATAATTCAAAGGAGTGCAATAAAAACATGATGATATATTTAATAATCCACTTAATTATGATAGATTAGATTATAATTAACAGAATCTAGGAATGATGAATACTAAATGACTATTCACATATACTTCATTTTTACTAATATCATTACATTAATATATCCCCTTTTATTGGAGAAGTGTATATTTCATGGTTTTACAAAAGAAAATTTCTATCCACAATAGTTTTTGTAAAAAAATTAGTGTCACTAAAAATATAAATTTTTGTAAAAAACATTGCGTTTATAAGATATTTAGTTTTAATAAATAAATTCTTTTTCATAATTCTTTTTTTCAAATTTAATTTTTTTAACTAATGAAATTATCTTTTATAGAAATTCTGGTCTTTATAATATTTTATTCTTTCTGAAAATTTAATTTTCAAAAAAATAAGATTTATTTAACATAAAATATTTTAAATATAAATTTTCCATTTTAATATAACAAGGTAATTTCTAATTGCTAGTATTTACTTTGATTTGATTAATTTAAACTATTGTTTTTTAAAATGTTCTATTTTATAAACTATTTACAAAATATTTCATGAAAAATATCTCATCAAATAAAAATGTATTTAAAAAATATTGGAGTTCATAATATATTGGTAAAAACTAAATTGATTTTTTCAACCACTAGGTTATATTTTTTTTGAGCCATTATGTCTCTGTAATAAGAAATTCCTCTACTGATCCTATAAATATGAGGGTAGTTTTCCACATCCCACATCGAAATATCATACTATATACAACCCACAAGTATCAAAATCTACATTCATTATATATTTTGGCATATGTTCAATCATATTTTCTTCATCTAATCTGAGAATTTCATCAGTATTTTCAGAATAATTTCTACATAATATATTTCTAGTAGGGAAATGGTAATGAAAAATATTGATTGAGAAACAATGTTACAATAAAACTAACTCTCTGTTTAATGATGATATCATATGACAAGGTTTAAAAAATCTATACATGGAGAAAGAAGATTTAAATCTTCATTAACTAGAGATTATAAAGGATTTCTATTCAATTTTTTTTTCAGTATTGAATAATATCCAGAGATAATAACATTATAGAATTATGATGACTATTACTACTTAAATCTTCAACAATGTGAAGACATGGTTGAAGTTTCATTATAAGGGGAATCATATTTGGTAACTCAAAAGCTTCCAAAAAATATTGGTTCCTTTGAGAAGTCAATATATAGAACTATTATATTTCCAAATTAATTTAAATTTAAGAAATTATATCATCTAAAAAAGGATGAATGGGATGTTTTTCTATGTATTAGGGGTAATATAATTCCAAAGAAGGGATACAGAGACACTTTTAATGTATTAGATATATATTTTATATTTCTTGATGATAATGAGGAAATTAAATCATTTAATGATTGTTTATATGTTAATAAAATCTATGAAAAATAGTTCAATGATGTTAATAATTCTCTTGTTTAAATGTTTTATCAATAAAATTTTAGTAAATTTCATGATTTTAATTAATATAAAAAATCATGGAGGTCCAATGAGAGATAAAATCTCTTAAATCATTACAGAGTAAATTTCAACAAATAAATTTAATTTTTTGCAATTGTTAAAAATGATTGTGGATAAATAGTTAAAGTAGCATCTAATGCCTATATTCATCAATTTTATAAAAAAGATCATGAAAATTGGAAGGTTGGTTATTTTCTTCCATGGCCAAAAAATATTATCAATTCTATTTCCAATCCATCTAATAAAGAGTTGATGATTATAAAAAAAGAGTAGAAACCATGAAATCCATAGTTTTGACTTGATTATGTATATGCCTTAGTAATAATTATTGAACTCATGAAATTTTTAATAAGTAATGGAAGATGAAGAAATAGATAATTATATTTTATGATGAAAATATTATTGAAATAATTATGAATTTTTCTAAACATGGCCATGGATATTTTCTAACAATTGGTCATCAAGGAACACAATTAAGTTAAATTTCTACATTATCTATGTTATAACCAATTAATAAATCCATTTTTTTATTTCCATAAATAGTTCCATTAGATCCTGAGAATTTAATAACTTATAGTGTTCCTATAATTTTAAATAAATGAAAATATGATGTTATTGAAATTTAAAAATATGATCTGGAATAATATAAACATGATATTTAATATTTTTTATGATTTTTAGAAAAATTTATTTTTGAATTAAAAAAAATATGTTAAGGATATTAAAAAAAGGGAATAATATTCCCATGAAACAATAGATGATGAATATGAATAATAATAATATGAAGATAAAAAAATTTCATAAACATTATTCTTCACCACTCAATCATAGAAGGATATTGAGTATATATTTTTTGACAAGGATAAATGTTTTGATAAATAAATTAAACATCATATATAACCTACAATGGTAACAAATAAGGGATAATATGATAAAAAAAATTATTACAGAGATTTTAGGGATATTTTCATAGAGATAGATCAATAAAAAAGAGAAATATAGTGTTGATGTTTTCCCTTCAATAGGACAAGTGTATGATGTCTCATCGGATTCAACTAGTTCTCAAGACATTCAATCATTAAAACGGATGGAACTAATATCTACATTTTTTAATAACTCTTTAATGAAGCTTATGGATGCTATTATATTTTGGAAAAATAATAAATCTCGATGAAATCATATTTAAATAAGGATATAAGTTTTATAATAATATGATACTATAATTTAATTAAAATAAATTGATTTTTGGAATAACTATAAGTTCAAATAATCCAAATTTGATTCCATTGAATAAATAAGAGGTTTTAAGAAACTATTTAGATGGATAATTTATTTTTATGTAGATTTAAATATTCGTGATAATCATTATGAAGTTGTTAAGAAGAATTACTTTGGAATTTCATATTCCTTACAAAATTTATCTTGTAGTGTTTTTGAAATGTTCTCAATATTTGATTAGTTCATGATTTTATAAAACTCTCAAGTTTGAGAAATATCAAAACTGAACCAAAAATATATATTTATTCATGAATAAGTATTAAATCTTAATGTGGATAATATCAAGAACCTATATCATGAAAAGATGATAAATTAATGTAAGAGGTTTGAATTTTTTAATTCCATGAAGAGTGATTTTACAAGATGGATTCAATAGTATATGATAATGAGATAAATCAATAAGACATCCAAAATATGAAATTGATTGTGATAATTTTGTATAAGAGCAATTTATTTTTTATGAACTCTAGTTGTAAAAATAAAAATTTATGTATGAATGAATTTTAGAATGAATTATTGTCCACACATTTTATTTTAATATTTTTAAAATTATTTTTGGTAAAACATTCTTTATACATTAATGGATTAAGGTTTATTAATGATAAATTATTTTATGTCCTATTTACATAACATTTCAAGTACTTTACGTGACATAAATTCGTTTCAAAAATCAAAATTAGTACAATTTATTGGATGAGGAGCTATTAATGGTGAATTTATTGGTGGAAATTTTTTGGGGAAGTGTTTCTTAGGGAAAATTTATTTCAGAAGGTATATGAAAGATTTTATTAAGATTTTTCTATCATATATTATTTTTTTAGATAACATTTTTTGATTATAAAGGATGTTATAATGTGTCGTTAGGATAAGAATGATATGGGTAGATGTTTTCTTAAATAAATAATGGGTTTGTATGTTTTTTCAAAGTAATGAGTTTTTCTAATTATGTATTTTGTATTGTGCTATTTAAAAAAGGGGAGATTTTTTATCATAAATTGACACATAATAAACATTCAATCATTATTTTTTCTAAATAAAAAAACATTTTAAAAAACATTTTTTACTAAAATTATATTTCATTGGTATTTAAAATATTTGTTTAGTAACCCATTTATTCTACTAAATGACTAAAAGTTAACATCTTTTATTATCAGAAGAATTTAGAGGGAAAATTGAGAAACTACAAGATCCAATATTAAAACCACAGTATGACCATAACATAGAATAACTTAGAACAATATACAGAATCTTCCCCTCCCTTGAAACTACACCATGATGTCCAACCCACACAAAAGCTTTACCATTTAGCTAGTTATCCCATGAAAAAGTGCACGAGACCATAACTAATGGAATAGCCATACACTCTATATCATCCAAACCCAAATGATATGCACCGATGCAGACTCCATGTTCTGATCACCTTTTGATGCAGATTTAAGTAGATTGTTAGTTGTGTAGCACTAAGCATCACATAAAAACCAAACAGAGAAAAGATCCAATAGAAGTCACAGATCGAACTAGAAATACTCTCAATGAAACCAAACCAACAAAATAAATAGTGTCATTAAAGAGTAACTTGATATTTCGAAAATCTGTTTCCCTAAAAAACATCCAGTATATAGATAAAACCTGGGTGCCTAGAACCTGGGTGCCTAAAACCTCCATCATCGACTTTTAAAGCATTAAAGAAAGCTAGTCCTAGAACTATATGTTCTCCAAACCCATTTATTCTACTGAATTGAAAAATTGTTGTTGTTAGATGATTATTAACATTCCACATTTCCTAGATCATCGGACTAACAAATGTCTGGTCTAATGAATTGAGTAAAGTTTATTCCATTAGATTGACTAAAGACAAGTCTATCAGACTGACTAATGTCTAGTCCAATAGACTAAAAATATTATAGTCTATTAGACTAGATAATGTATATTCCATTAAAATGATAAAAATATAATCAATTGGAATAAAAATTATTGAAGTTGTTGTGACTGAGTTTAGTCTATCAGTATTACCAAGTTTTTTTAACTGTGTTACCATGATTTGTTCATCATTCTAAATTAATGTATTCCATCCTTCTTAGTGACCTTATTCCATCAGAACAACTTATTTTAATCTATAAGACTTCCAAAGATTCATCATAAAACTAAAAAAGTTGTAATCAATCATAAAAAATAGAATTTATTCCATCAGAATACATTTTAAAATCATATGGATAGAATCATTCCATTCTAAGGGAAAACTTTTTAACATCATTGTAATTGTTCTATGAAAACAAAATTAGATGGAGATTCACATGATGACCAGTCAGGATGGATCTTATTCAAGGACATTGAAGCCTACTCCATGAATCACATATTATGATCATTGGATGCGTACCTATAAATATAGGTTCATTTGAGGATCTAGTATTAGTTAATTGTTTTGTGAACTAAATAATTTTCAACTCAAACAATATGAATTTTTATGTTATGTAACTTATCCTTTCATTTTTATTTATAATCATCCAAAAGGTTTTTTGATATATGATATCTCAGTGTGGATTGTAAATTACTCAATATTCTTTATTTATTTTCATACATTGTTTTTGGTATAGGTCTACAATAATGGAATCTATGGTTATTTAGAATACTTGATCTGATTAGGCTGGTCACAATATTCCAAGGATTATAAGAGAGTGTTGATTCTAATATTTTAAATATAGGGATTTCATACTGATGAAAGAAATACCTTATAGTTAGGTTGAAAACTACAGATATCTACATTCTGGGTTTTTAACATCCTAAAATTTTATGTCTAAGGTGTAGATTATATTTTATAATATTTTTATTAGTTTATTATTATGGTCGTTAATAAAATATTTACTTGTTTTTAAAGGTTATAATAGTTCTAATCTCCATTGATCAAGAAATTTTATCTAAATAAACATTTCTAAATTCTGATTTAAAATGTGTTCTATGAGTCTGATGTAGTTACTCTGATCATTGAAAAATAAATTATTCTGGTAAACAATGAAAAATAGGTTTGGGATTTTAATATGTTTAGATATTTTTAACTACAGTTCAAACCCCTCTTATATCCATTATAAATGATACAATCCAAAATTTTAAAGTTACGATTGGCCCCATAAAATTGATTTTCTATATATCCCTATTATGGGAAATAAACTAACATGGTTTGATTCTATTTAGTAATAAATCTTTTAAGGTAAATTAAAAATGAAAATATATGTTCCTTTTAAAGTCATAGAACTATGAGAAACAAAATTAATTTTTATGTCATTCAACGATGACAAATTATGTTTCTTTTAAGGTCATGCATCTATGAATATTTTGTCACAGTATTTAGAATCAAATTACAATGAGATGTTTTGAGTAGTTTAAAGGATTATGTAATATAATTTAGTGTGAATGGCACCTAACAATGGTTTTTTAGGACATATTTCTAGGTTCTGATGAAAATCGATGAATAGTCAAGAAGGGGTAAACTGACCTTTTTAAATATTTTTCGCTATATATCAAATGAAATTTAATTTATAGGAAATAAAAATATAAATTTAAAGTTTTATTTCTATAGTACTTCTGATATAAATTTTCCCAGTCTACTATTCACTCTTCTCAATTATAGAGCAACAGGATGCCCAGTATAATGGACTCTCAGACTTTTTATAGGAGTGGAATCCCTTTAAAACCTCCTTTTCTGACCCTAGAGGAAAAACATGGTATTTTTGTTTTTCTCACGTGGTGGATTATCCTAATCAGTCTACCTTTTGAAAACCTCGATTTGGAACCTATAAAATATTTTTTAATGTGGATATATAACCAAACCCTTCATTTTTTCTAGACCGAGGCATAACTGATCCCCTTGCATTTTCTTGGTATGGGAAAATACATAGCTCTTGTATATGGTATTATAACCCAACTCCAACCTTTTATTAGTATTATAACCTTACATAGTTATGAATATACAATAATAAATGGAATTATGCTCTATGTAAACCATATGAACTAGATGGGATTTGAGTGTCCATGTAGAAATATTTTCTCCAGTTGTAATTGTTCGAATGCTGGAAGTTCAATAGACATTATTATTTTGTCCCCAATGTATATTTCACAATGCATTTAAGGAATATCCTTAACCACATTATCATAGTATTTTTATGTGAAACTCTTATATATTTAATTAATTCATGCATTGATATTGAAATTATAAAAACAAAAATAAAAATGTGGATAATGGTCAAAATTCGACACTTACAAAATAGTTATATTTATAGTTTAATTGAATAAATATGTGAGGTAGGGTAATGATGGGTATTAAAATTGTTTAGAGGCTAATTTATATTATCCTTATTGTTTTCTTAAAAGTACAATAGAATGATGATTAGACACATGGGAGATGGGAGCTGGTGGAAGTGACTTTTGTCTTATGTCATACCTTTTAAAATATTATACCTCATGATCATTGATTATATAAAAGTGGGATGAATGGACGATTAGTAAATATAAAAAAAATTCCATGTATTCTATGCTAAGTTCCTTTATCTTGGAAGTGTAACTTTTATTTCCCAAAAACATGAATCCATATTATAATGGGATTACATTATTAGATGTATCTGGAGGACCCTACTGATTAGGGAAAACTAATATTGAGAGATCCCTCTCAAGACGAGATTCATAAATTATCAATGTAATACATTATAAAATGGTTTGTTGGAATCAAATATAATTATCTATTCATTTGAATTAGGTTTTCATAGAGGAGATCATGGAAAAATGATATTTTATTATGTTTTCCCTAGGTGGAATTGTTTTAAAAGTTATTTTTTGAGTATTTGGTTGAAATGGTTAGATTTTCCCTATAAATGAAACTATAGTTAATTGGGATCCCATATATAGCATTCAATTTTGGAGGTTAATCCACTTTGGGGTAACATTGGAATATATATTGATGGACATATTTGGCCTCTAAATAAATTCCTAGAATGTTGGACTCACATATTTTGATAATCCCAATGCATGTTTCATTTGTGTAATAATCATGTTTTCATTCTATGTTAATAATGTTTCATTAATGTTTCATGTTTCTATAGTGTAATATTCATATACTCTTAATGTTACTGAAAGATTGGTTAAGCTTACATTGTAGAATTTATCTATGTAAAAGGTCACCGATGGAAAGGTCACCATTGCAAGGTTATCGATGCAAAGGTCACCGATGCAAGGTTACCAATGAAAATGATACCGTTTCATGGTTACTGTTTCATTGTTACCGATGGATGGTTATCGATGGGATGTTATCTATTGAAGGTTACATTTCTAGGTTGCTTATCTGCACCTACTGTTGAATCCTACCGATGTGAAGGCTACCGTTACCAGTCTACTGATGCTTACTCATCCATAATTTTTCAAAATTCTTAATATTATTCTAACGATCATATTTTATAATTTAAATGGTTCTGAAAATAATTAATGCTGACTATAGATGTTTTAGGAGACCGTACCTGGGACAGTATGAGGTTTGAGAAAGATCGCACGTGATATACTCATTCCTATTGTCGGACCTCAGTTATAAAAAGAGAAGATCAAGAAAGAAAGAGGGTGATACGTGGGTCTGAAGTAGTGTGGCATACGATGTGTGAAGGGTCTTACTCTCTAGATCGAAGAAGAACCATTCAACACTAACACTATCAACCCACAAGCACCATGATAATAATTTTGGGACAAACTCACTTCTACCATCTTCACCTCATCTACTCATGATCAAAACCAGAAGAAGAACAGAAAAATATAGAACATGGAGTTGTGAAACACTCTTTCGAAGACAAGTTTCAGAGTAAGAATCCAACATCAAATTCATCACTCTGAGGAGTCAACAGCTACACTACTAACACATTAAGCTTTCTAAACTCAAGCATATAATCTTATCTCTAGTGTGTTCCTTTATTTTACATATTTGAGAAGTGTGTCTATCTATATCTTACACATAATGTCTTCTGTGCTTGAACTAAAGGATACTGAATATCCTCACATCAAACTACACCTAAATTTTTTTACCATGTATAACTATGGAAGAGACCATGTGTGGTTTGTGGTGTTTGTTTTTCCCACTAAGAATAGTGGAAGAGGGTGTGCTCCCAGGATAGTTTTTGAAAACTATTTTAAATCCCGATACATGTTGTGTATCATGATTATTATTAATATAAACTTCTTGGTGGTAGGTTATCACCAAGTGGAGAGGATTAAGTCTCTCCTTGAGACTGAACCTCTTGTTTCAAATTAATGTGCACAATATTTTGCGATACCCTATTTTATCTATTTTCCACTACATATATTTTCTAAAACATAAAACTATTTTTCATTAACATTGATATTTAGTTTTGGTTAGTGTGTATATATGTTGAATTCAGTAAACATGTTTCAAAAGTTTTATAAGTGTTTTACACTAATTCAACTGAAAACTAATCATTATTTGAGAAAACTATTGACCAACTAGACATTTACATATCTACTTCCTTAATTAACTGGGCCGTTTTAAAATTGGGGGATTTTTGTAAACATGTTTTAAATAGAAATTTTATGTAGGAACTCAATTCACCCCCTCATGAGATTCCACCCTGACCAAAATTTGGTATCAAAGGATTTTTATACAGAGTTCAAATTCTTTTCAACTGTGATTTTAGTTGTATCATAATTATCATAAAATTTTTATCATATCAAAATTTTCAGGTCTTTAAACACTAAGTAACTATGGTCAATAGAATTTAGGGTGCTACTAATAACATGTCGCCTTTATTTAATGGTAATTACTATGCTCAGTGGAAATTAAAAATGAAGATGTATCTTTAGAGAATTGGACCGAAAATCTAGGACACAATTGAAGAACAACATGTATTTCATTCTACTACTAGAGACACATGGTCTTAGTTGACTAAAGCTACATATTATAATATCTGTAAAGAAATGAATGTGTTTTAATGTTATCTAGGTTATGAATAATAGAATAGAATATATTCTTGTAAATCTGCATATAAAATTTGGGACACTTTAGATATTTCAAACAAGGGAACAACCAATGTTAAAGAAATGAGATTAAATTAATATACTATTATATATGATAATATTAAAATGAATCTTGATAAACAAAATTATGAAATGTATCTTAGGTTCAATGAAATAGTGAATACTATGAGTTTTCTTGGGACCTAGTGGAAAGCAAGGACCAGATTATGAGATTACATCGATGCCTACCTGACATATGGCGAAGAACTTCTGTTTCTATATGAGAGTCTTGTGACATAGGCAAACTACCAGTGAAAGAACTAATTGAAAATATTATGATTTATGAATAAAAGATTAAAGTGAATCTATAATTAGATGAAGTACCAAGGAAGAAATATGTAGCATTCAAGACTGCTACCTCAAAGATCAAAGATATAGAAAAAGTTCAAGCTCTTGTAGATTCATCAACAAGTGAAGACTTGCACTCTGACAATGATGATGAGATTGCTCATCTTGTAAGGAGATTCAAGAAATTCAACTGAAAGAAAAAGTTATTTAGATAATCAGGCTACAAAAGAAGGTATGATAATAAAGGATAGAGGAAAAAGTACAGAAAATTGAATGATAACACAAACGATATAGTCTGTTATGAATGTAAATGAAAAGTCATTGTGAAGTCTAATTTCCTCAAACATAAATTTAAGAAGAAATATGAGGAGAAGGTCAAAGGTTATAAAAAGTATATGAAAGCTACATATAGTGCCTCATAAGAAATCTCAAGTGTATCAGCCACTTCTGATAGTGACAAGAATAAACATGAAAATCTATATTTCATGACAGATGCATTGGAGGTATCACCCAATTCCCCTATACCTAATGATTATTATTCTGGAAATGAAGATAAATCAAACAATGATGAAAATATGAATAAGGATAAACTATTTGAAAAATGTGGAATGCTTTAGGATACCATTAATGAACTCAAGGAAAAATATAAACTATTGAATAGACAACATGCATTAAATTCTAATTACAAATTTGATCTGGATATTGAGAAAAAAAAGTACTCATCTATTAAAAGAAATTACAGAACTCAAATTATCAAATGAGTTATTAAAATGGGATTTGGAAAAATATAATACTTGTAGATATACCTTGAATCATTTTCTAGGAAAAGAAATTGCTCCAAAATATGAAACTGGTATAGGATATCAATCAGGATAGAGGAATATTAATAAAACTAGATTTTTTCTAAAATCTGGATAGTGTACTGCTAGTTCAAGGGCTGGAAAATCTTTTCATAAAAAAATTTCTCTAAAGTACCATACAAAGTGTTCATTTCTCAAAAAATATCAATTAATTATAAAAAAATATATGAGACAACTATGGGTTCTAAATGTTTTACTTGCTAACCTCTCTGTACCTAAGAAAATAAGGGTACCAATGTTTCCCCACACTTAATATGTCTTTCAGGAAAATTTTATAAAGAGATACTATAAAACATTGTGGTACATGGATAGTGGGTGTTCAAGAAATATAACTTGATACTATTCATGTTTCAAAATCATAATTAAGGCATATGGTGGATATGTCACAGTTGGTGATAATGCTAAAGGGAAGATCGTCGGCTTTTGCCAAATTGGTAACACTAATGTTGAATTAATCTCAAAAGTACTTTTTGTTGATGGGTTAAAATACAATATTCTAAGTATCTCTTAATTGTGTGATGATGGTTTCAATGTTAAATTTTATTATGATGCTTGAAATTTTTTTAATTCTAAAAATGATTTAATATTTACTGCTCTTGGAAATGAGAATGGATATGTTGTTGATTTAGACTCTTTTGCTAAGAAAATTTTTTCTTGTTTAAATGTTTTTTATAAGGAATCGTGGTTGTGGAACAGAAGACAAGGACACTACAATGTTCACTCAATTTTGAAACTGAATAGTAAAGGTTTAGTTATAGAACTACCTAAATTGGAATTCCCTCTTAATAAAGTGTGTAATCCTTGTCAAAAGGGAAAACAACACAATGTTTCTATCAAACCAAATAAAGAAGTTTCTACTTCTCAACCGTTTGAGTTTGTTCACATGGACTTTTATGGACCATCTATAGTTTAATGTTTTAATTGGAAACACTATGATTATGTTTTTGTAGATGATTTTTGTAGATATACTTGGGTATACTTTCTAGCTCACAAAATTGAAGCATGTTCTTACTTTATTTAATATTCTAAGTCTGTAGAAAATGTTATTGGAATTAGAATGAAGACCTTTAGAATTGATCATGGTTGTGAGTCTGAGAATCAAGACATTGGATCTTTGTGCTCACAAATTGTCTATACTAAAAATTTCTCTACTCCTAGAACACCTCAAAAAATGGAGTAAAGAATGAAGAAATATCACACTTCATGAGATTGCCCGAACTATGCTCAATGAGTACAATCTTCCTATCAATTTTTGGGATGAAGCTGTTAACACATCTTATTAAATTATCAACAGAGTCTTAATTAGACATGTTCTTAAGAAGACTCCTTATGAACATTGGAATTATAGGATGCCTAAGGTTAATTACTTTAGAGTTTTTGGTTGCAAAGTATTTATTCTTAACACTAATGATAATCTTGAAAATTTTGATTAAAAAAGTGATGAAGGAATTTTCTTAGGTTACTCTATCTCTAGTAAATCCTAAAGAGTATTTAATAAGTGAACCAAATGTTTGGAAGAATCAGTTCATGTAAAATTTAATGAGACTAATCCACATGAACCCAAAAACACTATTGAACATCTTGAAGAAGATATGTCAATTATGAAACATAATGACAATGACGGTGAATCATTAGTGAAAACAATCAGTTTTAGAAACTTTGCAGAATCTGAGCCTAGTGAATCTAAACCTGTAGACAACCATGGGGAGTAAAGTTTAACTCTTTCTATAGGTATAATATCTCTCGAAAATCATCCTTTTTATGATTTAGTAGGTGATCTAAATAAAGGGACACAAACAGGAGCTTCTTTGAGAAACCAGGTTAAACATCAAGATTTTCATTCACATATTGAACCAAAAAATATCAATGATGAAATCAGTGACGAATTTTGGGTGATAAATATACAAGGAGAATTGAATCAGGTTGAACGAAACAAAGTTTGGGAATTAGTAGATAGACCTAAAGACACATTTACCATAGACACTAATTGGGTGTTTAGAAATAAATTATATGAATTTGGAAATATAGTTAGAAACAAGGATAGAATAGTTGAATTAGGATATATTTAAGAAGAAGGAATAGACTCTGAGGAATCCATTTCTCATGTAGCTAGACTAGAACCCATTAGGATACTACATGCTTATGAAGCTCATCTGAATTTCAAACATTATCAAATGGATGTTAAAACTGTATTTCTAAATGGGTATATAATTGAAGATATATTTGTTGAACAACCTCCTGGATATTCGAAGCCCCATTTTCCAAATCATATTTTCAAACATTATAAAGCCTTATATAGTCTTGAACAATCTCTAAGAGCATGGTATGATAGACATAGTTCATTCCTTATTTTAAAAGGTTTTAATAAAGTAATAGTAGTTAATACTCTCATTATGAAGAGGATTTCCAAAGATGTTTTAATTGTACAAATTTATGTAGATGATATAATTTTTGGATCCTCTAAATATTCTTTATGTAATAATTTTTCAACAATGATGCAAGTTAAATTTGAAATGAGTTTAATGGGGAACTTAAATTTTTCTTTGGTTTTCAAAATTTTCAAAATAAAGATAGTATTATTCTAAATAATAGTAAATATACTAAGGATATTTTGAAACATTTTGGTTTGGATAGTAATAAATTTAGTGATACACCTATGAGTACCACGTGTAAGTTGGATGCTGATGAAACTGGTAAGCTAATAGATCAAACCAATTACAGAGGTATGATAGGGATTATTCTCTACCTTATTTCTAGAAGACCTGACATTATGTTCATTGTACACATGCATTCTCATTTTCATTCCAATCCTAAAGAATCTCATTTAATTGTTATTGAAAAGATTTTTATATATCTCAATTAAACTCTATGTTTAGAACTATTTTATCGAATAGGAAAAATGTTTGATATAATAACTTATTTCGATGCTGATTTGATTATTTCATGTTAGATAGAAAAATCACCTCTGGAATATGTCACATTTTAGGCAAGTCACTAGTATCATGGTGAAGTAAGAAATAGAATTTTTTTTGCATTATCTACTATAGAAGATGAATATATAGTTGCTTCTAGCTATTGTGCTCAAATTATGTGGATGAAACAAACATTACTAGACTATGGATATCAATTCAAACATGTCTCTATAAATGGTGACAACACAAGTGATGTTAAAATCTCTAAAAATATAGTATCTCATTCTAGTAAAAAGCATATTGATTTAAGACATCAGTTCTTGAGAGATCATTATCAAAGAGGTGATATAACTCTTGAATTCATTGGTACTAAACTCCAATGGGCTGATACATTCACAAAGCCTTTGAATTATGAGAGGTCAAATTACATCCAACATTAGTTAGGTATGATAAATTGTTGAGTGATAGGACCTCACTGATAAGACCTCATTGATAAGACCTCGCCGTTTGACCTCTCTGATAGGACCTCAATGATAGGACCTCACCAATAGGACCACACCGATAGGACCTCACCGATAGGACCTCACCATAGGACCTCACCATTATACCTCACCATTGGACCTCACATAGGACCTCACTGATAGGACCTCACCTATAGGACCTTACTGTTGGACCTCACTGATAGGACCTTACCGATAGGACCCTACCTATTCCACCAAACCGATAGTTGACTTACGTCTGCGACTTGCATTTTCATAGTCGTAATTTGAAACTTTTACTACATTTACTTATTTCTTTTATTTGTTTTGTTTTCTTGATCCCTAAATGATAAAAATAGCATAGAACACATTTTGATCCACATAAAACCCTATCTCAGAACTTTTTCTCCCCACTTTTAGAACCTAAACCTCTACTAAAACCTTGAACCACTCCAGATTGATGGAAAGAGTAAAAATTCCATCGGTTGCTGATAAAGGATATGCGCTAGATCCTAATAGGCCTAGATCCGAGTCAAGTTATGGAAGTCAGTTAGTGTAAAAATGTGCCTAACCTCATTTATCAAATAGGGAAATAGTTGTTGAGAAGGAGTTATGTTCAGAGTGGTTGTTATCAATCCGGTCTTTAGTACTGAAGGCACATGATGCTCAAGGATGGGTTGAGTTTTTTCCAAACAATAATGGACCCTATTACCTGATGTTAGTGAAGGAATATTATGAGTATCTCATGTTTGAGCAGTCTATGGATGTAAACTGGATGACTTATAGAGTAAATTGAGTAGGTTTGAGTTTCTCTTCTGCTGAGTGGGCTGGCTGATTGAAGGTTTCACATGAAGGTATTATTTATTATTAAAAAAAATAGGTGTCTCCCACTATCGAGTTCTTATGTTATGAAGATTCTATGGCTGAACTAACAGGGAGTGGGATTCCTGGGAAATTTATTGCTACATAAATGGTATGAGAAGATAAGACTCTATTCATGTTTATCCGGCATGTTTTAAGTCCTATGAGAGAGGAATTTTCAACTTTAATTTTTTAGGATATTTTTCTCTTGTATATGTTAATGAATGAACATATGATCAACTTATGTAGGCTATTGATGATTCAACTAGAAGATATGACCAAACCTAGTTCCAAATCCAATTCCCTATTTCATGCTAAGTTGATATCCTTTATGTTGAAGGTTAATTGAGTGGATAGAGGTGAGGAAGACACTGTTGTTGTACAAGATAACCATTTCATCACCAAATTGATTCTCAGGCTGATGAAGATCACCTAGAATCCATGGATGAGGAAATGGGTTAATGATTATGCTAAGGTATATGAATAATTTAACCTTGTTCCTCATCCTACTAGGCCCAAAAATAATAAATACCCTGGTCTTAAGCCTGATGAAGCAGAGTCTATGTATTCAGATAAAGAAGAAGAGGATTTTGTTGTGAATGAGAAAAGGATTCTCCTATAGATGACATAAGTGATCCTGGCCTTCCCTCAAATCCTTGTGTTGATACTGTATCCTTTGGTTATCCTAATCCTCCAAAGAGATTTCCTAGAAGTGAGACTGTCCTAAGGGATAGTAATGAGGAAACCAATGAATAATAATGGGCAGAAAATGTCTAAAGAGACATTAGAGATACCTGATATGAGGATGAGGACACTGAATCAAGTCATGCTTCTTTTGATACTTTTTTTTTATGAAAGTGAGGAGGAATGTCTAAATCTCAGTCCTCTAATCGGAAATACAGAAATGGTAGAATGTGGAGATGAAGAATTTGTTGTATTGATTGATGCGGGAATTGAAATAGATATAGTTGAGGATTATGAAGAGGAAGTGGCTGTGGACCTTCCTATTGATTATGTTGATCAAGCAGGTATGGCAGAGATGGATGTGGCCGAATAGGAGGATGCTCCAATTAAGGGGGAGGAACTTGTTTCAATTGGATAAGTTATTGTTGCTCATGTAATAGAGGACTCAAGAAAAGCTACTGGGTTTGTGGTCTTAGGATTGGATTATGGAGATTCTGAAGATGACCGTCCTATCAGAAGTCCTACAATTCCTACTGTTTCAGAAACCACCATTGTAAAGCCATTGGTTCTTTTACCTCGAGACTATGTAAAGAAGGATGAATATTATTCATTGAAATTAGACCTGAAGAGGCATTTGATGAGAAAACTACTGAGATAGAGAGAATAATAGCATGAAATCAAATACTCATTACATCTGCAGTAGAAAGGATAATTTTTACCTCTCACTCAATTGTGTTACATGAGGTCAAGCAATGTCAGAATTAGGTATGAACTTTCGTAGTTTTTATAGAATCATTGAAGCTGTCTATTTCCAACATAGATGCCTATATAGATTCAAGGGATCAGATAGACATATACCATAGATATGGAAAAAGTGTGGTTCAAAAAATGGTCACATTGTTTGAGGATTTTAAGAAGTCCATAGAAACACATGTGAAAGGAAAAGATGATGATGTGGCAAAGCTGATTAGTGGGCTAACAATATCATGAATGGAGAATGTGGCATTCACTATGGAACCTCTGGGTGTATCTACTTATTCTTCAACCTCTCCTCAAGTTGACATTGAAGCATTCATGGACTTTATTAGAGAAGAAGTGGAAATATTCTCTAGTGATAGTACCTTATACTTTCCGGTCATTTCCATTACCAGATAAATTCATAACTTTGTTGGAAATTATTTTAGGGAAGATTTTCAAGATCATAAGGCCATCAAGGATCAAGTTGACTTCTATTACAAACGTGTATACACTATGCATCAGATGGATAGTCACTTTAAGCTGCTTTAGGAAAATTTGAGAATCCCTCCTGTCACTCAGGCATTTAAGGATCATGCGAGCAAGAATAGAGAGTTGAATCCTTCCCTTGAGAGATTCTTAGAATATAAAGATGATTTCATCTTAGCTATGGAAAGAGGGGTGTGCATCATTATAGAATTCCAGAATCTTCCCTCACCCTTCCTCTATGTGTACTGCAGACCCATCATTGTTCATCCTGCTTTTCTTACTTCTTTAGCTGCTTCAGGTTCCACCAGTACTACTCCTTTGATAATTCATGCCCAGGACATTAGAAGTTTGAGACCAATGATTCCTCAGAGATCGACTCACTATAGTTCTACTGAGGCCTCGATGACTGCTCCTCCTACAATGCAAACGGCCATCCCTCAGCCTATCCCTCCACCTTTGGAACATGTATCCTCATCTTCCAAAGAAAAACCTTCAATAGAAATCACCTATGTAGATTAAGTGTGGTTTGTCTTAGCTGATAGGGGTCAATGAATTATTTTTTGTATATTGTACTATTGTTTTCTTAGTAAAAACACTCCCTTTTATTTCTTTTTGTTATGTATGATTTTTTTAATCAAAAAGGGGGAGATGTGTTTAGTGTTTCAATTGTCTATAATTAATTTATATATGTGTATGCTAAGATCTCTGATGAAATTAGAAAGATTTGATTACCATTGATTTAACAATACTTAAAACCTAACAATTCAATGACAAATTTTGTGATTATCAAAAAGGGGAAATTGTTGGACTCACCTATTTTTATAATCCCAAATCATGTTTCATATGTGTAATAATCATGTTTTAATTCTATTTTAATCATGTTTCATTAATGTTTCTTTTTTATATAGTGTAATATTAATATTCTCTTAATCTCACTTCTTGATTGGCTAAGCTTACAGTGCCGAATTTATCTAAGTAAAATGTCACCAATGCAAAGGTCACCGTTGCAAGGTTACTGATGAAAAGGTTACCATTGTATGGTTACCATTTCATGGTTACCGATGGATGGATTCTGAAGGAAAGTTACCGATGGAAGGTTACAATTTGATGATATTGATGTGAATCTACTGTTGAAGCCTACCGATGTGAAGACTACTATTACCAGTCTACCAATGCTTACTCTTCCATACTTTGTCAAACTTATTAATATTATTCCAATGGTAATATTTGATAATTTAAATGATTTTGAAATTAATTAATTCTCATTGTAGACGTTTCAAGAGACCATACCAGGGATAGTATGAGGTACAAGAAAGATCTCACGTGATCTACTCATTCCTATCGTCGGACCTAAATTATAAAAATAGAAGACCACAAAAGAAAGAGGGTGATACACATGTATGAAGTAGTGTGTCATACAAATTGTGAAGGAGCATACTCTCTACGTCAATGAAGAACTATTCAGCACTAACACTGTGAACCCACAAGAATCATGAAGATCATTTTGGGACAAACTCACTTCTTCCTTCTATGCCTCATCAACTCTTGATCAACACCAGAAGTAGAACACTGAAATCTAGAACCTAGAGTTTTGACACTCTGTTTTGAAGAAATGTTTTAGAAAAAGTCTCCAACATCAAATTCTTCACTCTGAGGAGTCAAGATCCGAACTACTAACACATAGATATTTCTAAACACAAGATTATAATCGTAGCTCTAGTGTGTTTCTTTATTTTACATCTATTAGAAGTGTGTCTGTGTGTCTCTTATAGACACTTTCACCTGTGATTGAACTAGAGTATACAGAATATCCTCTAATAAAACTTCACCCACTTGTTGTCTCCCACATATAACTGTGGAAGAGACCATGTGTGGTCTGTGCTGTTTTTGTTTTCATGAAGAAAAGTGGAAGAGGGTGTGAGCCCTGGAGAGTTTGTGAAAACTATTTTAAAGCCCAATGCAGCCTGTGTATCATGTTTATAAATAAATTAACTACTTGGTGGCATGTGATCACCAAGTGGAGTGGATTAATTATCTTCTTGATATTAAACCTCTTGTTTCACTTTATTTTATACTATATTTTTCCATTCTCTATTTTATCTATTTTTCATTGCTTATAATTTCTAAAACATAAAACTTTTTTTCATTCACATTTATAGTTAGTTTTAGTCAGGGTTTGTATATTTTTATTTTATTAAACTTGTTTCAAAAGTTGAATAATGGTTTTACACCAACTAAACTGAGGACTAATCATTCTTTGAGAAACTTGTTGACCAACTAGATATTTACATCTCTACAACCTTAATTAATTGGGCCACTTTAAAATTGGGGGATTTTTTACACAAGTTTTAAACATAAATTTTAAGTATGAACTCAATTCACCCACCTCTTGATATTCCACTCTGACCAACATAGAAGAATAAGGAATCCATGATATTATTAAGGAATGATGGGAGCAATTCCTTTATAAGATATCATTAGAATCATATGGTCGTAAAAAATTTTCTTTGGATCTTCTATTCAAATGGGTTATTCACCCTAACCATATCGACGGATGGAAAAATGTGTCATTTTTATATGTATTCGGGTGTCAACATGAAGAAATAAAAAAGTACACCTATTTCTTGTCATCAGTCCTTGGTATTCACTAGAAAACCCCATTGTAAGAGTATAGAAATATTTGGGTAAGCAGTTAGGCACATAAGAAAATTCTCATTAATACTTATAGCATATGGGAAGAATTATCTTAATCTAAATCAATATAATGGAGGAATAAATCCTTTAAAATTAATATAAGAGTTCAAGGAAATCAATCATTCATGGTAACCATATGTAACCACTAGGGGTGACAAAGTGGATGGATGGAGGAATGGGAGATTATGATAAAGTTGTTAGGCATTAAACCTACGATTTTGATGCAAGTTATAGGGTGAAAGGGAATGGGTAATGTTATGACATTGGTAATGAGATACATCAGGTTCCTAGACATATCAATGTACCCTAAGGGATGTTTTAGTTAACATGAGGTTGGGTATGGTGTGATTTCTTGAATTATAGAATACCAAACTATATAGCTCCATTTTATAATTACATAACTTGGTCACCCCCACTATTCCTTTAAATTTATTCAAATATTGTTAAGGCTTCCTGGGGTAGTCATTAAAAAATTAAAGCACAAAAAAATTACCCCACCCCTACAGAATTGAGTCTAATAAAGATAAATAATAAAAAATTATAGGGATGAATAAACCCTAACATGGAACTCAATATAAGATTTTCATATTCCTGGTTTGAAGATATGGGATCTCTCATTGGTGGGAAATGGGGAATTTTTTCTGTATTTATGATATAGGTGAATGAACTATTAATTGGATGAAAACCAATGTGGTTCATTTAGGAGGCATGTTTTTATCAATAACTATAAGGGTCACATATTGTATTGATCACATGCATTACATATTAGATACTTTTATATTTTTCTCTCTCTCATTTATCCCTTATGATTTATTCATTCACCCTGATCATAGTTAGTCAGACCAAACATTGATCAACTAAGGTCTCAATACTCTTAGTTGAGTATATATATAGGTGTGTTTACCTTGGAAAACAATTATGGGATCATTGACCATAGCACATCTTGTTGGGTTCCATGGTGGTTGGTCAATGGAACCTGTGGGAAATGATTTTGTTGAGATTTTTTAATTTTTTTAATTTTCACTCCACTTTTTTTCTTTTTATATTTCAGGTATTCAGTTACAAATTCCTATTTATTTGTGTTTAACTGTAATTATTTTCCTAAATATATAACAATTTTTTTAAATGTTTTATTCTTCCAATTAAACATATATATAAAAAGTTTTAACCCATAACCTGGTGATATTTTATTACATCAATATTTACTATCAACAACTTATATTAGTCAATCACTAAAAACATTCAATCATCATGATAGATTCCCTACTAGATTATTCATTTTCAATCAATAATCATTTATATTAATATTTCCTTCATAGCGATGTACCCATTCAAAAATTTGATGCTAAAATTCTATATGCATGTTTTCTATCGTCACAAATTACCACGAAAATAGAGATATATTCTGATAGATACATCTCCTATGAATGTGGTGATGAGTAATTTTATAACCAAGTAGATTTGTTATTAATAATAAAAAAATTGAAGTCAAATATGTGAACTAATTTTAATGGAATATTCTACCAAAACATTTTCCACAACCTAGAGTTACGGGTTGTGATAATTTCCTTAATAAAACCTTAGGTTATATAAAAAGCCTCTAAGGATTGGTCATAGACGTACTAGTTTAATAAAAAATTGTGATGAGTTTGAATCCCATTTAATGTTTACAAGATTGTGTGATGAAATATATATTTTTTAATTTTCAGTTAATTTTTATTATGATCATTTCATAGAGTCAATTAGTTTGTGGTAATTAGAAACCAAAACATCCCATGTACTTTGTGGGGAAGTTAGAATCAAATTTTGAGACATGAATAAGATAAATGGAGTTACCATATGGGTTGAAACATTGGATTATTTTCTCTCCACTCATAGGGGTTGAGATTATTTATAGAAAACTATTACTTTAGTGAGGGAGTTATTATGATTGGTTGACTCTAAATGGAATAGTGAGGCTCATATGACTCTCAATGTCACCTTTGGAATCTAGATGAACATATTTTTTAACCTCATGGGTTAAGAACAATTTCAAATAAGATATGGAATTTCAAAACTCATCATGCACATAGGGACAATAATAATTATTGTTCTATTTTATATAAAAACTAATATGTGTCTTGGTTATTTGAATTCAGTTATGAGTTAAACATTATTCATTAACTAGTTTTACTTTCATAAAATTTCCTAAAAAATTGGCTATTTCACTTTCAAGATTATCACACTGTGATGGGGGCCTCTACATTCATTATGAACACACACTTAAAATCAAGAATAAAATTAATCTTATTGTAAAATCTTTTTGGGCAGCTTATCTAATTCATGATTTTGTTTAATTTGGTGATTCCATGCATAGTATTTTCATCTCAATCCAATTTTCACATTGTCATAAAGTGATACGTTTTTATTTCTATGTTTCATGGACCACAATATTATCTATTTAATTTTCTTTAGAAAACACATTACTGTCTAATTTTTTAATAAAAACAATATCAAATGATAAACATAGCTAGGAGAATGTGTTAGGGGTCAATCTATGTTAATTTTTATCCCATATGATTTTCCCACTAGAATGTTGATTTATATTGTAACTGGATTAGTGGATCACCACCCTTGCAAATATCTCCCTAAGATTATGTCCTGATGACTAAATTTGATGCTGTTTCAATTTTTGATCAATATAAACAATAAAAATTTAAATAAAAGAACAAATTTGTAAATTGGGATAGTTCAACTATTTATTATGGGGTAATTGAAGAGATGTACCCCTACTCATACAATAGTTTGGTTGATGTTGATCTGTGAGCACCCCGATACTCAAAATAATGTGCCAACAAATAATTCTCTAATTAGTTTTCCCCTTAACATGATAAAAATTGTATTTGATGATATTAAGGTGTATTTCAAAGAGGGACCATCCTTCAGAAAAATGGGGAATCTATAAAATCAAAACAAAAATGTTTTTATGTGAAATGTGATGAATCGTATAGATTGGGTGACTTCATTGATTTTGATTACTCAATAAGTAAATAGAATCTAAATGAAGAGGTAATAATCAATATTTTGAGGATTCCATATTAATTATTAAATGAAATTTCATTATTTCACATTATTTCATTGAGTTCATGGTTCCTTACACAACTATGGTGGTGTAGGGAAAACAAAATTAGATATAGAATTTTAAGAGGAATTTCCATGGATTTATACTACCAAGATGTTTTTTAAACTCAGTAAAACCATAGACATTGAGAGAATGTATTTCCAAGAATAAAGACCACGGATTTAACACAAATAAATTCCATATTACTCGTTCTAGTTACCATGTTATAATTTACTATTATTCTATAGTGCACTATAAATCTTGAAAATAAATGAAATTTTAAAATTGAAAATTTTCCTATAAAATTATTAATATGTAAATGGGAATGGAAAAAATCTATCCATTCACTACCAACACTCCCCTAGAAAAACTGAGTAATTTCAGTTTCATTCATTTTTCAAGAATTTAACCTACATTATTATCATTCACATTTTTTAGAATATTGGAAATTATTTTCAAAATAAATTTATTTTATTTAGTAAGGATATAATTTATTTAATTTATTTTATAAAATTTAGTTATATTTTTATTAATTTTATAATAATTTTTTTTGTGTTATAATTATTTCTCCCACTAGAATTATAGTGAATTGTATTGAAGGTCCCTTAGGTAATTTTCTATAAAGAAATACTATAATTGATCCAAAACTTATATAATTAGTTATGTATACTATTATGAATATCCTTAGTAGGATAAGAGGAGTATAAATAAATACATGGATCCTTTTAAGAGAGATCTCTCAAAAAACATGAATTATTTTTATGGTGATCAAGTATCACAAGAGGTAGAAGATTGGATTTATAGGATCAAGAAAATATTTTAATTTTTATAAGGACTTAATAATATGAATGGTTGTATAGGTGATGTTTTCTACTTATATGTTATGAGAAAAAAGTAAAATCTAGAGTAAAATTATTATAATAGATAAGACACATAAATATCTCCCAAGAAATGTTTTCGATGATATATTAAATAACAATTTTTATACTAAAAACATGAATATGCCTATGGTTATGAAATTATTTGATCTTCAATAAGATAATTACATGTAGTGGATTGTATAAGTCATTTTTTAATGTTGGTGTAGATTTCACCATAGTATATATTTAATAATACTATAAATGATCGTCATATATAAATTATTTTATAACCATTTAATTGAATTTTCTTATTTCCAACTTGACCTCATATATTGATTTAGTCAACTGTGTATTTATAGTTGAGTTAGACATTTTTGAATGATCAATATGGTCTGTTATTTAGTATAATCTTGTTTTAGTTTTCTTACATCTTATTTTTATAATATATTGTATGAATATTGCTAACATGTATGTAGTTGAAGTGTTCAATAATATTCCAACAACAATACATTGGATTCTTAATGACACTAGCCTCATGTGTTCTTCTAGTAAGGATGAGGGGATATTTGATTCCAAATAATCAAGATTAAAAAATGGAATTCCATTTATATGGATAATTAAATAAAAATGTAATGCATTTTTAATCACTTTTCTAGGTATAAATGGTTTTCATTCCCTCTCTATAAATTCATAGATATATTATTATGTTTGTAAAGGGATAGAGACTCATCTATGTAAAATAGAGATCAATGTCCAAACCAGGATGGATATCATTCAGTAAATATATCTCATTGTGGGATTGATCATGGATAATTATATATATTATATGATACACCTATCAAATTAGAATTTGGACATGTGATTGTTAAAGGTATGATTATTATTAAAACATATATATTTATTGATTTATTAAGATATATGTGCATTTCATTCTGTTATATTTTATAATGTGATCATTAATTCGTGTAAATGAGATGATCCTTTTTCCGTATGATACGTTGTTCATTTCTACTCTAAGAGTTAATATATAAATTCGGATCAGGATTTCATCATGGAATATGATGATCTATTATATAGAGGTTTTATTGGAAATTCTAATATTTGATTTGGATATCAAAAATATTTTTTCAATATGAATTAAATAATATCCTAAAGGTATTATATTAATTTTGATCATCAAAATTTTGTGTTTATCTCACATAATAGGAATAGTCATGTATTTTTTCAGTGACTGGGATCCTTGATTTGGTAGATTGAGTATTATTTTTTAGTATTTTCGAACAATAAATTATTATTTATTGAGTATAATTTTAATTTTTATAGAGGAATATTTTCAATAAAATCCTTATGTTAGAGGATATATATCTCATGTTGTTTCAAGATGATTTCTACAAATTTCCATTAGAGAGGGATGTAATGTTATCCTCTATTTTCATACCCCGAATGAGACCCATCAGATTAACATAATATAAAATGATTCAATATAATTTGAAACAATTAAAAATATATTATGAATACCTTAAAAGTATTTTTTTTATTCTAATGAGTATGTGAAGATGAGAAAATATATTTCTTTTTTTAAATAACTAATATTGTAAAATTTTCGTTTAAATTGATTAGAGAATAAAATATGTATTAAATAAATATGTTGTATTTATTTTCAAATAAATATTTTGAAATGTATGAGAATTACTTTTTTAGTTTTTAAATATAATTGGTGGTGTTTTTTCTAAAGGTTATATGATTAATTAATGAATATGGGATTCTATTTCTAAATATGTACAATCTTATGAATTCCTTATGAGTGTTTGACGTTGTTGGCTATACCAGATAAATATAAAATTCTTGATTAAGTCATATTACTTTAAGACATCTTGTATTACTATAAAGAGTATTTAATGAATTTAGTAAAATATTTCTCACATTTAACGACATCATTATTTGTGGTTACTGTACATGATTTCTGAAATTTTGAAACATTATGTTTCACAACATATGATATTTAGAAATGTAGCATTTTATCCTAACTAGACCCATCTTGGAATCCCTAGTCGGAACATGGTTGAGGCCTTACAACCCCAAGCCTGCCTACATATGTGCTGGAAACAATTACCAAAATGCATAACTAAACATGAGGCCATTTCCTAAATTACCAGTATGAATTCTCCCAATAAATTTCATGTAGATGTGAAATGGAATAGAAATATAAAATATTAATATCTAGAGTAAAAACCATGGGTATATTAACATATAGGAAATAAAATAGATTTTAATAGTACAATCTAAAATGAATAGGATAAGACACACACCCACCGAAAAACGATGTCCCAACATGAAAGTAACAATAGTAGAAAGAATGATGTGACAGACTGACTCTTGATCTCAAAATCCCAACCACCCGACGTAGTTAAATTCACCCATATACCCTTAAGCTCTCCCAATTCTACCATTGAGATATATTTCATCTCCAAAAAACAGAACATGTATGGGGATAATCAATGTAAGGATGAGTATATATATAAAAATTAGTTTGTATATAAATATAAAGAGGGGGAAATATGAGAAACAATTGAATTAGTCATCACATAAAAAAAGAAAGAGGTATAAAACCTATTGACACATAAATATATGTATATATATATGCACATATAAGAAAAAATCTGAAAAATAAATGATATATCTATATCATAGCTCATCCCATGTTGATAAGTCTAACAATAGTTCTAATGGTCCATCATTGATGTCCATCATCTCAAGTGTATGTGTTATGTAGTAACATTTGAAGGACCTACACCTCACCACTATGTTTCATAATCGAGAGGCGATAATATCCCAATAGAGGACCAACACCCTAGTGTGTAAGGTGGGGTGGGGGTAACACAATGTATATAGGCAACAATGACCCTAGTCTGTAAGGGGGTACCATTAAGTAGGTAGATGTCACATTCCCAAGTCTGTAATGTCGGTACCATCTTATTAGGTAAAGGACCCACTCCGAAGTTCATAAGGCTGAACCACCAAATAGTTATGGGACCTAAACCCTATTCTTCAATGGGGTACCATATAGTACATAGAGTACACACAACATATTATATATGGGGTTACCACTTAGTAGGATCAGGACCCACACCCTTGTTTGTAAGGGGGTGTCACTCAGTAGGTAGAAGACTGATACCATAGTTTGTAAGGGGGTACATCTTAGTTGGTTGAGCACCCAATACATAGTCCACTAAGGAGTACCACTCAGTAGGTAGATGGCCAACACCGTAGTTCATAGGGGGTAACACTCAGTAGGTAGAGGACCCATGCAAAATTCCACTAGGGGGTACCACTCAGTAGGTAGGGGACTCATTCCATGACTTCTAAGGGTATCACCACTAAGTAGATAGAGGACCAATTACCAAATCCATAAGGGTTTACCACTCAATAGATAGCAAACCCATTCCCCAGTTAATAATGGATGTACCACTAAATATCTATATGAGTTTGAGGGATATCCAACCCTGACCTCTCCTTTCATATCCCTCTCGATCACTATAGTCATTGAGAACCACCTAAAAAGCATCATGATCTTAAAATCTCACGTCATATATAAAAATACACTTTGAAGGAAACCATGAAATTATTTGTAGATAAACACATAGGATAGGCTAATCACATGCTAAAATATATATTAAACATGAAAGAGATATTAGATGTAGAATATTCTCATGAATTAAATGGTGTGTAATAGATCCAAATGACATGTGTCCTAACTAAATTCCTATATTTTTTCTTGCATGAACAAGGATTATTGGACTTTAAGTACTATGAGACATGTAAGTGTACAGAACAACATGTATTGACCACCTAGGGCCTACCTTTGTGCCCACGATTGTGATCATGTAAGCTAAACACATGCATGTGTAAACTAGACATGTTCCAGGAAAAAGGGTAAAAAATGCATGTAATGTCGGGGTCATTCCAACACTCGGCAGGTATTGTCTACCCAAGATCATGTAATTATCAATGTATATGGAGTTTGACCCACCGTACGTGGACTATGGGGCTACATTAACTCTTGGTCATGTACCCCCTATACAAACCATGTACGAAAACTAGGGGTCAAACAATGTGTTTTACCTCTACATTTTTTATGAAATTTAACTTAAACATGAAACCCTAGACAATAATAAAATCCATAATACACAAAATATGTTCATCCCAGTAAATGTTGTGTATATCGATATTTTTTAGAAGTTATCGATCATAATGTTTTTTCTTATATCCAATCTTCTTACTGTTTAATACACCACCCGATGATCCAAAAATGGATGTATTCACCTACATACATCATCGTCAACACTCTGTTGCCTGGAAATCCAATTTCATATCTTCTTCTCAATGTTTCTACACACCTTGTGTGTTATCAATCATTGTTACATCTCAAGATCCTGGATCAATAGAGTATCACCCAAGTTCTATCTCAATCCATTCCCAGTTCATTGATCCATTAATTTTGTACACATTCATTATGAATATAGGGGTATGATATTTCTCAATACCACCAAGAAATTTTGAATGGTGGGCCCATATCCCAGTAAAAATAAATTATAATAAAATTTTGGGAAGGAACAAGAACAAATGTGCATCAATCATTGCTCAAAAATTCTTGGCCAAAAATATTAGAGTGGGGATATTTGATATGTGGAACATTTAATAATCTAGACGAAATTGATTAATACAGTAAATTTGATATATATGCTCATACAAAGGATTAAATTAATCACAAAACAAATAATAGTAGATAATAAGAGTATCATTATTTTAATCAGGGCAGGAAACCAAAAATGATGATACCTACCGCAATTTTTGATTAATTATAGTTGAATAGTATGTTATAAAATGATGAGGATGATCTTTTGTATATATTTCTTTACGATTCACCACAATATGATCAAAGATCATCATCTTATCTCAATGATTGAATGAACAATAGAAGATCCTCCTCTAAAAAACCTCTGAGGGTTATCCAACAAAACCTCGTTAAATTTCACAATAAAATTTTTATATAGGATTATATTTAGGTAATTTAAATTAATATAATTAATTTAATCATTTATTTTAATTTAAACAAACCCACCAATGGCTTCCTTATCTGAAAATCAAGTTCTTGCCAAATTTGGAAGCACCATGGGTAAAACAAGGACTCCAAATTCCACTGTGGTTTCACATTTCCAATATGAGAATTCATTTAGGATATAATCCATTATTTATGAATGACATAATACGTGTGATATAGAATATATTTAATATTCTTATAAGGTTAATTTTGGACTCACCAGGATAGGAAATCATGCCATGTCTTATATTCCAGTTCTGAAAATATTCTTAAAAATATTTGAAATTAATAAATGGAAAAAATACAGTCTCTAAATTATTTTACTCATAAAATTTTTTCATCCTTGAAAAAAAAACAATTATTTTTGATACTGAGATTTAAACACTGTCTCCCATGACCAAGATCTCCCCTATCAATTTCTCACACTTCCATCGAAAGTGTTCCCAATGATATCACTATTCTATGATGGGCCTATCTCTAGTAGTTCTCAATGCCACCATATCCTTAAAAATTAATCTCTACTCTCCTGGACCAACATTACTAGGTTGATATCACACAATTATTCATGTGCATACTTCCTCAAGTATAAGATGTATATAACACTAGAAAACCAAAATTATTTTGGTCACAAGGTTAATAAGCACACTAACATTCTAACTCGACATAAGAGTAGGAAAAATAAAGGGGATTATATTACCTTAGATAACATTTCTACTACGATAAAATTTCACAACTATAAAAGACCAATATCCTAATTCATTGGTTAGAAATGAACTCATAATGTTTTATCATACTTCTCATCCTTCCCTAGATAATATAATGCCTCTCCACTATCAGTAGAACCAAAATATGGGGTAATGTACTATCAAAAACTATCTATGACCAATATTATAGTGACCTGCATAATTTTTCATACATTGGATAAAAAAGGTAACATAATAATTGTGGACTAATAATCATTATTATATGAAAACTCTACCATTGGATGATTATCCTCTCAACTATGGACAAAAACCAAAATACAAACTCAAATAATGTTTACCAAAACCTAAATAGTCCACTTTAATAAGAAATATGGTTGGGTTAAAACACTATGGTCATCTGAAATAAAGGCCCCAAAGACATCATGTATGCTCTCCCAAACTATGTCCTAAAGTAAGAAATAAGGTCTATAATGATCATCAATGGAATTCCATAAATTCGGACTACCTTAAACACACATAGGTGTCCCGATTTATCAATATTGATCAATTAGCCATCACCCTATAATAGGTTTGGAATCATGTGTTTGTCTTAAAAACATTCTTAAACTCCCTTGGATTCCCAAAAGATTCCAAGAGATCAATGTACATCCTTACCTCTACGAGATGTGATGCTAAGGCAAAACAACTTCCTCAACACCTCATTCCAAAGTGTGACTAGTGTGACTGTCCGTCTTCAATGAAAGATGAAGAGATTACCACCTTATTAAAATACATCAGGAATATATCCAATGGATATATATTCATGTTGCATCTCACAATATATATCCATGACTTTTACCTCCATGTTTATCATAAGAAGCATAGGGGAAACAACTATCAAATTGAGGTAAATAGAAGTATCCTTAGGTGTCTCAGGGGCTACAACTTATAAACAGAGAACATATGGATGTCAATGAAGAACGGTATTATCACCTAATTCTGAAAAGTTTTATGGATATAGTTAATAAGTATATGGATTCTAATGTGTGGTATATCTCACAAAAGGGTATCACCATAATCCCAAAATAGTTATAGTGGATTTGGAAATCCTCTCCTAGAATATCGTTCTCCAAAATTGGAGGCAGTGATAAGATGTACTAAGGTAAAACTCTAGGAACCACTTTTCCCCAAACCCTGAATAAAAGAACTAAATTATTTTTGGGAGGGGATACTCATCCACACATTATCTGGGTCAAGTGAATCCAATTCACACCCGAAGAATTTTGCGAAGGTTGTGAAATCGGCTGCTTCACTATCCTTCTCTGATTTTGAAACACCTTCGCCTGGGCGGGTGATTCGAAAAGGTCGGACTGCGCATGTTTCCGCGAACTAGGATGCAGTGGAAGAACGGGTAAGGCTTTGTAAATTCTCCATCATTGCAAGGCTTCTGGTCTCCAAGGGCGATAAACTCTTGAAATTCCATGAGCTAACGAGAAGAATCGCGGAGGTATGGGGATTTGATGATTGGAAAATGATAGCCATGGGCCGTGGGTACAATCATGTAGTGTTCCCATATGATGAGTGTAAATGGCGTGCCTGGAGCATGGGAACAATAGCGTTAAAGCCGGGATTTCTAAGAATCCAGTAATGGGATAGGAATTTTAACCCTGGAAGTGTAAGGAACACATTCACTCAGATCTGGATTCGAATATATAAGCTCAAATGGCTGTATTGGCATCCGCGGATCCTCTGGGGCATTGCCTCATCTGTTGGAAATCTGATTAGGGTGGACAAGAAAACTAACAATCTGCGGTTTGGTCACTATGCAAGAATCTTATTGGAGGTTGATATGGCCAACACGCTGGTGGAAGAGGTTATACTCACCATAAGGGATGACAACATTAAGCTTTATATTCTCTATGAAAGAAAGCCAAAATTCTGCAATGGCTGCAAATTCTTTGGTCATTTAATATCTAAATGCAAAAGGGATACTGAATATAGCTTTTTCAAGATTAAAGGACATGATACTTCTATTTCCAGGAAGAGGAAAGGTAAAGAGCCTCTTGATCAACACACAGAGAATACACCTCCGGGTGGATCTTCCACAGTGTATGATGATATGATGGACTCTAATCCAGTAAAACAGGCAATTATGGAAAATGGGGAGGGTAGTTCATTACCTGTTGTTGTTCATCAGACTGATGTGCCTGCTTCTCAGGAGGGGTGTCTTCCCGTTGGAAACAAGCAGGCGCTGGATGGTTTTAATCTGTCTTGCAGGTCTGGTGATGGGTCTGGAGGCACTGCCTTTCTGGAGGTTCAAGGTTCTTCTGATGCTGGTGTGTATGCTTCCCAGTAGGGGTGTATTCATGTGGACAAAATGCAGGGGATGGATGATAGTAATATGTCTTGCAGACCTAGCGAAGGGTCTGTAAATTCTACTGAACCGGCTGCTCAAGATGTTGGCCTACAACCCACAGCAGTTGTGCTAGATGGGGAGAATGTCAGCTTTATGGATGGGAATGTACTAGATAATACATGCACCTATGCTGCTGTCTTGCAATCTTCTGTCGGAGTGCTGGATAGGGAAAATGTCAGCAATGTGGCTGCACAGAAGTCCTTGGAGCCTTCTATTGAGCTCAGTCCAGATAGTGGAATGGGCAATCAACAGGCCTCAAGCACCCTTGGTCAGGGACTGGTCACCACTTCTGAGCCCTTACCTGCATTGTCGGTGCCTGATCCGGATGGGAGTCATGCAACTGATCCAGGGAGTGAACACACACCGCATAACAGTGAGTAGGAGGGGGAATTCCTATAGGTTGAAGCATCCAAAGCTTCCAGGAAAAGAGCTGTCATGGGAACACAAAATAATTATGGGAAAGACGACAATCAATTCACACACTTGACTGGTGTGTCTCAGGCTGATGATTCTAAAAGCCTACAGATACATGAGAAGGATGTGGCTCTCTCATGGGAGAACACTGAGAAGAAGTTGGTAATGAAGGTATCTGAAAAAAGTAGCATCTTGGAAAAGGGGAACAAGAAAGGTAAAGGAAGGAAAGGTAAGGTCTAGGTGAGCAAGGAATTGAGTGGAGGCCCCCAAACATGGGGAAAAACTCATCAACAATGAAATTTTTCTACTGGAATTGTCAAGGGATAGGGAACTCCCTAACGGTCAAAGCCCCTAGATATTTTATTTTGACCTACAAACCTATGCTTGTTGGCATTGCTGAGCCTAATCTTCTTTTTAATAACTGGACAGCATTCAAGTGGAGCTCCCTTGGATATAAATTTATCTCAAAAAATTCCCATGACTCCAATATGGATCATTTATGGGTTTAAGGAATGAGATGGTCAGCATTATATCCTACTGTAAGTTGTCTCAAAGCATTCTTGTCTCTTGCAGCATTGATGAGTATGAGACCTCTGCAGCGTTTGTGTATGCTTCTAACTCCTATATTAGAAGAAGGGAATTGTGGGATGAGCTGAAGGTTATATCTGGGAACATTAATCAAAAACTGGTGATCCTTGGTGACTTTAATACTGTTTTGAGGCTGGAGGAAAAAACTGGAGACAACTTCAATCGCAGCGCATCCTTGGAATTCTCTTTGTGTATTGATTAATGAAACTTGGTTGAGGTCCCGGTGGTTTGAGATTACTTTACCTGGAGTAGGTACACATGGAAGGGGAAGCAAGCAAGCAAACTCGACAGATGTTTTCTTAAAATAGATGACCAAAGTTCTGCCCATGGAATTTCAGGGTTCACGCTTCCCAAACATCATTCTGATCACAATCCGATTATTGTGGAAATTAATACACACTATAGGAGGTCTCTTCCCATAACTTTTCGGTTTAACAATGGCTGGCTTATAGCTCCTGGGTGCAGGGAAACTGTGCTGAATGCTTGGAGCATTGACGTGATTGGCAGCCCGTTGCAAAGGCTAGCTGGGAAATTAAAACATACCAAGAATCTGCTCAAGGAGTGGAGCAAGAGCTCATTCACTATGCTGGATAGTGGCATTAAGGCTGCTGAGGAGGCTCTTGCATGCTGCCAGATCAGGGATCAACATCTGAATATTCCCTCTAGGGAGGAAATTGAAGCCCATAACAGGCTGGATAGTCTTTTAGTGGTCAAAGAAAGGCTGAAAAAAAAAACCAACTCAATGTGAAATGGATGAATGAGGGAGACCGGAACACAAAATTCTTTCATAGGCTTCACAAAGAGAATAGGGCCAGAGCAGGAAATACGGCAATTAACATTAATGGTCAGCTTCACACCTCTGAAAATGAAATTTCCCAGGCTACTGTGCAATACTTCATGGGTCTATATTCTGATGATGGGTAGGATAACACACAAAAAATGGTTGACAACATTAGCTCTCTCATTGAAGATCAAGATAATCAGTCCCTTATCACTCCTCCTCTAAAGGAGGAAATTAAAGTAGTCTTGTTTTCTCTTAATATGGATAGTGCTCCTGGTCCAGACAGGTTCACTAAAAAATTCTTCATGTTTTACTGGGATGTCTTGCAGGATGATATCGCTCAAGAATTCAAGGAGTTATTCAAATATTCCTATATTCCATATGGGATGAATTCATGTTTTATTGCACTGATATCCAAGAAGGAAAATGCGGTTGATATTAAAGACTTCAGGCCTATTGTGCTTGGAAATAAAATCCCTAAGGTCATCAGTAAGATTATTATGAACAGGATGGGACCGTTGGTTAGTGACATGATTACTCAAAATCAATTTGGATTTGTTCCTGGATGCAACATTCAAACTTCTCTTTTTGCTGCCTCAGAAAGTGTTAACTTGATGAGGAGGAAAGTTAGAGATGGGAACTTAGCGCTCAAAATTGACATATCTAAGGCTTTTGACACTCTAAGATGGAGTTGTCTTTTCAATGTCCTCAAAAGGTATGGATTCTCGAATGGTTTTATCAAGTTGATTAGTACCATCCTTAGCTCATCAAGGCTGTCCATTATTATTAATTGGGCACCTAGAGGATTCTTCCCGTGCACTAGAGGTGTGAGGAAAGGGGATCCGCTCTCAGGTTTGTTATTTGCTATTGCAGAAGACTATTTGAGTAGGTGCATCAATGATCTTGTTCAGTTTGGCTTTTATAAGCAAATTAGGGCCGGGAAGAATGATTTTTCTCCCTCGCATTTTATCTATGTTGATGATATACTTTTGTTTGGGCGAACTTCTATAAAAACAATCTCCTCTATCCAGGTGTTGTTTGGGCATTATGAAGAGGTGGCTGGACAAGCGATTTGTTGGAATAAATCCTTCATTGTTTTTGGTAATGGCATTACGGTTGGCAAGAAAAATAGAATAATCCGAGGGCTTGGGGTGAAAAAAGGGACTCTTTTTTCCAGTACCTTGGTGTTCCTCTCTTCTGGGGGAAAGTTAAACGGCATTATCTGGAAGGTATCTATTCTGGAATTGTCAATCAACTTGCTAGCTGGAAAGGGAAGGCTATGTCCCTGGCTGGAAGAGTGTGCCTCATTAACTCAGTGATCACATCAATGTTTGTGTACTCCTTCTCGTTGTATAGGTGGACTAGGGGCCTCATCAAGGAGTTGTAGTGTATGATAAGGAATTTCTTATGGACTAGTTCTGCCCACGAAAGGAAATTGGTAACGGTTGCCTAGAAAGAGTGTGTCAAACCAGTTGATCTTAGAGGCCTTGGAGTCAAGGACCTAAAGATATTTAATGATGGTCTCATTGGGAAATTCACTTTGAACCTGATCTCCAATGATTCTTCTAATTTTTTTTTGGCCAAAAGATTTAAGGAAAGGTTGCTGAATGGGTACAAACATTATCTTGGGTCATCCATGTGGGCTTCTCTTAGACATGCCTTCAATAATATCATGAATGAAACAAAGTGGCTGGTGTGTGAGAATTCCAACCTCAACTGCTGGAATATCACTTGGCTTGATAGGCCACTGCACGATATCATGAGCACTCACTCTGAAGTAAGGAATATTCCCATTGCTGATTTCAGAACACAATGGAAAAAATTTGACAGCCTGCTTCCCCCTCAAATTAGACATGAAATTCAGAATTACACATTCATGGATCATGACACTCTGATATGGAAGCTGAATAGGCATGGGTGCTTCAACATCAAGGAATTTTATAGGATGGAATGTGGGAGCTCTACTCACACTCCGAGATGCATTAAAGCCTTTAAGGCTCCCTATATCCAACCATCCAGATTCATCTTAATTTGGAAAATCTGGAAAAATAGACTTCCCACACATGATCAACTCAAGCGGGCTGGAATTCAGATTGCTTCAGCATACAATCTATGTATGTGTGCTGAGGAAAATGTGCAACACTTGTTTGTGGGCTGCCGATATGTGTGCCAACTTTGGTCATATGCAGGCTCTCTATTTGGGATGGATTTGTGCTCTCATATGCAAGTTGATGAGATCCTTTCAGGGCTGTCTAGCGCTGGACGATGTGAGAAAATTCAGAATCTGCTACTGGTGGCTGGTGCTGCAATTTTTGCGGCTGTTTGGCATGCGCGTAATGCCATCCTGTTTGAGAACAAGCAGATTTCTGCCCAGACCGGAATGCTTTCCCTGCATAGGGAAGTGTATGCGGCATCTATGGTGCAAACTGGAGGGATGAATAACAACTTATCTGACCGGCAGGTTCTTAGAATGCTAGGTGTTCCCGGTCGACCCCGAAAGCCCAAAACTCTCAAATACATTCGATGGATACCTCCGATAGGCGTGTGGCTCAAGGTAAATGTAGATGGGGCTGCTGCTGGCACGCCAGGGCCATCTAAATGTGGCGGAGTCTTCCGCACACATCGTGGTTTTGTGAATGGTTGCTTTTACTGTTACACTAATATAGGGGTGGCCTATGAAGCTAAGCTATGGGCTATTATACATGCGGTCAATTTTTCTGTTCAATTCAAATGGAGTTTGTTATGGATTGAATCAAATTCTCAAACTGCAGTGCAGGCCTTGAAAACAAGAACACGAGATGTGCCATGGAGAATTCTACCTCACTGGATTGGGTGTCTCAATAAGGTTACTGAGCTCAATCTGATAATATCACATGCTTACAGGGAAGCCAATCAAGTTGCTGACGCTTTGGAAAAGAAAGCAATAATGGCGAAGAATATGATGTGGTTCTTCACGGCACCAGAATACTGTGCTCCACTGGTGGAGGCGGACATGCGTGGTGTAATATACTCTCGCCTTTGTAATAATTCCTTGTACACCTAACTCTCTTATCTTTTTCTTAATAAATTTTTAGGGACGGATCTGACCAGACCCTGGACTTTTTGGTATATTGTCTAGGATAAATGGGATAAAGACTCATAGTGAAAACTACAACTTGGGTATTGAAGACACCAATCATACCTAGAAATGCACTCGAAGCCTCTACAAGATCAATCTACATGGAACTCATTATTTCATTTCCTTTTTTTTACAGAAATTGTGGTTTTTATAGATCATTACTACAAAAACCATCAAATAAAAAAAGAAATTAATTAATCCTCCACCACTCAACACTATCCCCTTATGGTGACACTAACTCGACAACACAGTTTTAGATCATATCACAAGAATAAGTTTTCATGGAGAATGTGTCCATATTTCTTGAATGAAGAATTTTATTAAAAAAATCACCATCACAATGATCTGTCGATGCCCTATGTCTACCTAGAATAGACTGAAATTAGGTTACAAGAGAGTTTCTCATACCTATGTCTGATGTAACACCCAAAAATTCCAATGTAATAACATTTTATTTGAAACCGTTTATGGAATGAAATATCAAGTGCGTAAAAGAATATAATATCCCGAGACATTAAAATATATTTACTATTTTAAATAATATAAATCTATGATATATATTTCAATTAATGTGAGACTAATTTATCAAGTGTCTCACAGAACAATGAGTTCCTTTAATGGCTTGTGTTATACACAAGATCAATTTTTACCAACGTATAATAGATTAATAAAACATTATTATTAAGTATAATAATAAATAAACTATACATAAAATTAGTGGTAATGAATAGTCTTAACTAACTTATGTGAAATTATAGTTTACACAAATATGAAATTAATTCTTTGGTTACAAATTAATTAGAAATTAATCTAAAAACAAATTTAATTTTAAGGGACTGCTTTTATGCACATAGTTGTATTTAATCCTAACAAGTTAAATTAATTATTATTAGTGAATGATATTAATTTTATATATATACTATATATTTAATAAAATATTTTTGAATTTTATCAAATTTATTTTATTATCATATTATAAGAACAAACTCAATATTATGCACAAAAATCAATATTGTTATAGATGTTGTTTATTCGCCTCTTAATGGAGAGACATAATTTATTTTTGTGATCCTAATTTCTTATATACGATGTACATACATCCACTTTTACAAATAATATCTTGATTCACTCAGTTTCTATGATATTTTGAGTTTCAATCTTAATTATTTTTGTTATATTACTTCATAATTATTGTTAATATCATATGATTAAATGTGTTAACACGTGTAACGTTATATTATTGTATTTATATATGTTTTACATGGATTTAATTTTGACACAAAGAATCTATTTATTTATTACTTCTCACATTAACAATAATATCTCTTCATGGGCTAACATCACAATCTCATTTTTATTAGGATTGTTCACACATGTATTTCCATCAGAGGAAATTATTGTATAATTTTTAACAGACCCTTTCATTTTATTTTCCCCTGTTATCAGGATATTTTTCAACTAACATTTCCATTTTACACTCTTTGGCATATATAATTGTTTAGAATGTGTTTATAAGAAACTATGACTTCATTTATCTATTTAGTTGGAGAACATATTGTCTTATAAAAAACAAAATTTATTAAAAAAAATTAAATTTTTTTCCATTAAAAATAATTTATTAAACACCTTTTACCATATTTAACTTTTCTCAATGTATTCATATTATTCTTCTTATCTCATTCTTGAAATGGAAATTTTTAAACCATTTTATTATAAAATAGGAATTTTATTTTTACCTCATATGAATTGTATGAATCTACCCACCATTACATATTTGATACATATTTATAATATTTAAATGGTTTATTTTTAATGAATTTATTATTCAAATGTTACATTCATTGAAAATTATTTTTAATAATTTTTTAAAAATTAAAAAATACATACTTTATTTAATAATGGTTTTAAAATATATTTTTATCTAATTTCTATTTATCAATGAAAAAACGCTTTATTTTTACCCCACATGGAATTATATATATTCATACCATCCTCATTCATGCATTGTACAATTTATGATTGATTTATCTAAGGATAATAATCAAATTCACTACTTTGATTCCATTTTTGGACCCCATAAAATATTCAATTTTATATTATCATTGAACATTTAATTTCCCATTATTTTCTGTATTATTTATAATGGATATGTTTATTAACTAAAAAAATATCAATTTATACATACAGTGTTTACTTTGAATGTTTTTCTAATTATTTGGGGAAATAATTATAAAATAATTTTAATTATTCAATATCGATATTTTATAAGGTATATTATTTATTTCTATTATCAAATAAGGCAAATACTTTGGAATAGAAAATACAGGTGGGGATTTGGCTTTATCTATCCACTATATTCACTAACCGGTTCTCAGGTGACATATCATTTTCACAAATTAAATAGGTATCTAACTATAGTATCAAAACATCTTATGAATGGTCTTGGAGGTATAGGTTTTCATGTTCCTTATACATGACGTCCATTAATTGTGTATTTACCTCATTTATAACCATTTATTATTTATCTATGAAATTTTGTGTCGACATATATATGGATTCATTTCACACTTAGTTCATTGAATACATGGCATGTGTTTTCAGTTCTCTACCTTGAAATATTTATTTTTTATTACCTAGTTAGTTAAATGGAATGTGTTTTCTGTTATTTACCTTTCCATACTTATTATATACTTCCTTCATAGTTTATCGATATCACATAATATGTGTTCAGTTATATACCCTTCAATTTTGATTATTATCATTGATTCATTATTCCTCCAATTGTACTTTACCATTACTCAATATTTAAGCTCACACTTATTATGATCCCTTTACCTAGGATTCCATGAAGTTTAATAAGAACATTTTCAAGGATTTACTCGATTAAATAATGTTATTATCCTCAATTATGAAAACAATTTATATTGTAATTATTTTTTTCATTTGTTTTAGAATACTTGTGTATGAATATGGTTTACTAAGAATACTAAAATTTTCAGTAATTTGGAAGAAATTTACTTGAATATTTTGCTCTTGTAATTGTAGTGTAAATGGATCTAGTCTTTCTCAGGTTGGGTCACTACATTTTGTATCATATAAATTTTTGTATCAAAATTGGGGATTACATTTAGGGAATCATATATTAGATAAATTAATCATATTGTATAATTTGATGATTAGTATTGAAGAACATCCTACAATTTTTGTAAGGTAGAAGTTTTGTGGGCCTTCATAGAAATAAATACATGTGTGGATACTTCATTTTTATGTGGTTCAAGCATAGATGAACCTTGGGGTTCAATGTCTAGAAAAGTGTGTCAGGCCTAAATAGACATAACCACATACACGACAAGAGGACTTACTATGAACTTGGTTTGACAATCTTGGGGCATATTATTAGGATAATTCTCATTTTCATTACAAACCATTAGGATGTATTTGAATAGATAATTATAATTAATGACTGAGGTTAAACCCAAGAATCTTTAGATTGTATATAATATTGCATGATTTATAAATCCTATAAATTTTGTAATGGATAAACTGTAAAACAAAGAAGTACCTATGTGTAAATCAATGGATGAAGTATTTATGTATTAAGGTTGTATTGAAAATCGTTCTCTCTTTAACGATTAAATAAAAAGGATGTTCATCTTATTTATTTCTGAAATTATATCAATAGGGTTTAAAAATAGTTCAGTATATATGTCAAGTGAAAACACATTTAATATGGAAAGGTTATAGGGAATGAACCCATATCCAAAGGATGATAAGTTTTTCAAACCTAGAAATGTCCTAAAAAAATTTTGGTTAATATTTCATTGTGTTTAGTAAAAAAAATTGATGAAGATATATTAATCATGAACCAGAACTATTACTTTATAGGTATATATATTAATTTATTATCCATTTTACAATTAAAAGAATATTTAGAAACAAATGGTTATACCAACCACTCTTTTATGTGACTTATTATCAATTAGAAGTGTATTTTATTTATTTATGGGTCAAATTTAATTTTTAGATATCCATTACATGAAGTATAGGATTAATTATAAATTAATCAAATAATAAAGAAAATATGGAATTGTGTTATGGAAATAAATGTTTTCATGTAAGTAAATTTACTTATATTTTTAGACTGTAATGAAATATCTCATCATGAGAAAAATGACCATAAAATCCTGTTGTCCTAAAACATTAATTTTTTTGGAACTGATGATCTTATAAATCAATAATGATTAATGGATTTAAGGGCGTCATCATTTCATTGATCATTCACATGTTTGTGATTTATTTCCTCAATCTCTCATTATAAATATTTACTCTTTTACTTCAAGTATATATCTCGAATTTCCAATCATGTTCTCATATATATATACATAGTTAGATGTTATTCCATGTATCATTTGTACATACCATACTATCTATTATAGAGGATTTATTATGAAATATTCTGATGATTTGAGATTTAAAAAATTGGAATTATTAAACAATTATCTGCCAATTTTGAGTTTAAATTGTGATGATACCACATAGTTATGTTGGGTATAATGTAATGCCTTAAAATTGTAAATTAAAAACATTATATTTGATATCGAGTGTTACATGTAAAACCAAGCATGTAAGGGAATATAATATCCCAATACATTAAAATATATTTTCTATTTTAAATAAAATAATTCCATCATATACCTTAAAATTCATCTGATTACAAGGTATCTTTACTTTCATGAAAAAATGAGTTTCGTCAATGGATTGCGTGACACACAAGATGGAGTTTTACCAAACAATAGTATAATAATAAAAAATTATTATTTCCTATAATATAATATATACTAGAAATTATACTATTGGTTATGAAGTTTATTAAGTAACATATGAAAATATAATTTTTAAATAAATATAAAATTCATTCATTGGTTAAAAATTAATTAGAAATGAAAATAAACAACATTGGAATATAAAGAGAATGTTTTTATCCCCACAATGGTGTTTTTTCCTAATAAATTAAATTAATTACTATTGGTGAATGATATTAATGTAATATATGTATTATATAATAAATAAAAAATATTTTACATTCATAAACTAAATTTTATAAATAAAAGATAAGAACAAACCCAATATTATTCATAAAAACCTATATTTTAATAAATCAAATTTCACCAACTTTTAATGGATATGCTATTAAAAATCTAATTTTTTAGATTTTACATATTTTATATGTTAAAATAAACTTTTAATTTTAAATAGAAATATATAAATGATGTTAGGATTTTTTTGATATTTTTCTGAAATGTTTCAATTTTTAATAAATAGTAAAAAATATTGAATTTTTACAAAAAACTAAATTTCCAAATAATTTATTTATAAGGATAATTTTTTATTGTTTTTAAATATTAATTATACATAATTTATATATTTTAATACAATTATGTCATTGGAATCAATTTCATCTTGAAATTGTATATAAAATCATAGCAAACTATTGAATGTTTTTACTTTTAAAACTCGTATTGTTGTCTTGTCTGTGAGATTAAATTTAAATTAATTTATACCACATATGTGTTCTGAATTTAGAAAAAATATATTCCATATTTAGAATCATAATAATTTTTAATTTTTAATTTTTTCAAATTATTTTTTCACCAAAAATATTAGTGAAGGAAATTAATATTATTTACAACGATTCATGTGAATTTTTGCTTAACAAAGGACAAAACCTTTAACATAAGTGCCCAAAAGGCCAGAAAATTTTCCAAAATACATTTTATGGACATATATACCCCATATAATCAGTTTCATATAATTCTTACCATTGTTAAATCCACTTTACATGGTAATCATTTGGGTGGAATTCCCTTTCCAAAAATTTACAAAAGTTTCACTCCTCCTCCACTATAAAAACTCACTAAACCCTTCAACTTGCTCACACCTCTGAAAGTACAATTTCTAGAACAAGATAAGCCATATTATCTCCTAAAAATCCCTACCCTAATAATATTAGCCTAATATTGGGAATAAATATATCCAAGCAAGAAATCTGGTGCAAGCCAAAGGAGTCACCCAAATAAGAGGTAACATCCATCATCAAAGTCTATCATTTAATTTATTTATAAAACCTGTAAATTATTATTATTAAATAATTATTTAATAAATAATATCTTAAATGTATTGATACTTTTTTATGATATGATTTTTACATACACATACAAACAAACTCATCTAATGGGTAACAAACTTACTATTCCTATACGACGAAGTAACTCCTTGTGAAATGAGGGTAGTCCATTTTTCCATTACTAGCTTCCAGGGTATAAAATTATGATTGAATATTTTTTATATAATATATATATGATATTTTTTATTTATTTATGATTCCTTAATTCTTATATAACATATACCTTTATACTTTCCATTTTTTTAATTATGATAACTTTGTTTGTAGATGTTTTGACTACCACGCCCCCCAAGATTTCTGTTTCATTCATGCTATAAATAAAACATAGTTATGAAAGTTTTATAAAAAAAATTGAAATAAATGACAATAATATGATAATGGGATTAAAATATACATATATATCATTTTATTTTCATTTATTTAATGTGCCAATGAAATGAAAGTAGCGTTTATGCATACGTACGGCCTACCGTCTCCAAGAACGATGCATTTCATTACTTATCTCCATACTTTATAGATTATTCTATATACATATATACTGAATTTATATTATTCATAAATCATGATTTATTTCATATATATGGTGAAATAATGATCTATCAAAAAATATCAAGAATAAAAATTCAATTCAAACTCAAAAAACAAGGCAATAAACACCTCAAATATTATATATAATAACATATTTTCAAGATACATGTAATAAGATATTATAAGAAGGTAATATATGATATAAAAGTTATTAATGTGGTTTTCTCCAGTTAGTAATTTGTTTAAAAACATTATTAAAAATTTTAATGGACGTTCACCAAAAATTTAATGCAATGTAAGGGATACTGGTCCTACTTTTCTTTCCATGTGGAATATATCATTTTCCCCACTTACTTCTTTGTGCAGTGTATTTACTTCCTAATCTGATATATTATATCATGAATTATTATTTTCTTCATGGTATATAATACAATAATTTAATTTTATTCCTCAAATAGGCTTATGATTTGAATGTTTCAATGTGGTATGAGACACATTTGAATGTTTAATGATTATTTTCATAAAGAATAATCTTAATGATATTTAAATGGTATTGGAATACATTGAGATTTACTTATTTTTTTCACCTAATTTCATCTATATGGAGTACATAATAATAATTTGCAATATTATATATTGATTCATTCATTCCCCATGATATTTTGAGTTCAAATTTTCTTTATTTAATCTATTTGGATTTGAATTGATTATTACCAAGTGAAAACGAATTTCAAATACCAATTTATTTATTTGGGTTATATTACTTATTTTTTTACTTTAATATTATAAGATTATGTATATAATGAATTTTTGATATATATTGTTTTATTTCAACTTGTTTTATTTGGATTTATGTTGGACACACATAATATATTTATTGATCTATTCTGACATCAATGTTTTGGTCTATTCAAGACTTTACTTCACAATCTAATTTTATTCGGAAATGTTCACAAATAAACTCCCATAAGTTGAAATTATTTTATAATTTTCTAGTAATAAATTTAATTTTATTCTACCATGTTCATTAATGACCTTTTTCATTTAATTGTTCCAATTTTTTACTCTAGTGTAGTTAAAATCTTTTAATTTTTTTAAGAAAACCCAAAATCATTTCAATATTTAGTTGGAGAAAACGTTATCTTTCATAATCAATGGTTAGATCAAATTTTTAAAAAAATGTGTTTAGCCTTTGAAAAATGATATCCTACAGAAATTTTTACCCTTTTTTCTTTTAATAATATTTTTAATCGAATATTCTATTCTCTTTCTTGACAAAACAAATTCTATCATTTTTACAGTGTAAACAAATTTTTCTATTTACCTCATATGACATGTACATATTTACCCACTATAATTTATTAGATGCAAAAATTTATGTTTTAAAAGGATACATTTTAAATAAATTTCATTCAAATGTGATTTACAATGAAAATGAATTTCAAATGTTTTCCCAAAATAAAGAGGATATATTCATTGAGAATGATTTTAAAAAAGGTATTTATATTATGTCTATTACTCAAAAATAACAACCATAAATTTTTACTCCTCCTTCGATATGTTGTATTGATACCATTCATATTCTTACTCTTGATGGTTTATGAATGATTTGATGAATGATAGTATTATCATTCACTTCCCTGATTCATTTTTTTGTCCCCCTTAAATGATTAAATTATATCTAATCATTGAACATTGAATTTCTCAAATTATCCATATCATTTATAATGGATATATTTATTGCATAAATTTTATATTATTTTTATATGAATTGATTAGATTGTTAGTTGTTATATTTTCTTAGGATATATTAAAACAATTTTTTCATTAAATAATATGGATATTTAATAAGGCATATTATTTATTACAAACATTATATAAGAGGAAAATCTGGACAAGAAATAAAGGGTGGGGCCCAAAAATTAAATATCCCATTGATGCATTGATATGTTCTCAGGTGACAAATTTGTTGTGAAAATAAAAAAGGTCTCTGCCTATACTTTTAAAGTATGTTGTGAAAGGTCTTTATGGTGTAGGTTTTGTTGTTCCTAAAACATGAAATCAAATAATTATATGTTTCCATCATTTAGATTCATTTATTATTTATCACTAAGCTTTTGATTTGACAAATCTATGGATTCATTTCACTCCCAGTTTATTGATTAAATGTACTATGTTTTTAGTTTCGTACATTTATATATTTATTTTTTATCTAGTTATTTAAATGGAATGTGTTTTTAGTTATTTACCTTTCCATATTAATTATACACTTACTCAATTTATTGATATCATGTCACATGTGTTCGATTATTTTCCGTTTCCTATAGATTATTGTCATTGATTATTTATTTCATTCGATTTACATTACCTATATTGATAATTTTAGCTCATCCTTATTATATTTCCTTTCCCAAGGAGTGCCTAAAGTATACTGAGAAACATTTTCAATCACGTGTAGGATAGAATAATGTTTTTATCCTTAATGAATAAAATAATTGTATTATAAATATTGTATTAAATTATAATACAATACTCTGGTATGTATCTAGTTTACCATTACTGGTAAATTGTTTGGTCCTTTGGGAGGAAAGTTTTTTGAATATTATGCCATTGTAATGGTAGGGGACAGTGGATCAGTGGTTTCTGGGCTCACATTCTTACATATTATGACACTACAAAAAATTATAAAGAATATAGATTGTTCCTCGAAACACTCTTTTAGCCTCTTGGAAGAAATCCTTCAATTAAACAACTTTCCATGATTCTGACCACCATATTTCCAATCTAAGAGTGGTCCACCTGGGGTTTTAGTGGTTGTAGAAAATAAAGTACCCACCAACTCTTACTACTCCTCTAGCTATTCTATCTTTTCCTCATCCGAGTGGACCACTTTTTTCAAGATGCATCCTTTTCCTAGGTAGTTCTTTAGCTTCATATCTGACTACTGGTCCACACGTTGGATAATTACACAGGAGATTTAATTTTATATTACAATCATAACAAGGTATCATCCTTATAGGTCTAATATATAATGGAGATATTTGAATAAATATAATTCTTTATGACATACACTGGATGCCTCCTATTGGTAGTTTCTGTCTACCTCACATCCTAGGAAACAGCTTCTTAGATGATATATGATCGAACACTGAAGAATATCATCCAACACCAAAAGAGATTCCCAAGACTCTGTTTGACATGTTGCATCCAATTAAAAACCACTAGAGGTGGGTATTCAAATTGATAAATAGGAGAAATATCCACTTATTGACCATCCTGAAGAAATACATCCTCATACCCACGCCCATTTATGGAGTCATTGTTTCTCATCGGGTCATACACTCAAATCATCTTCAGAAACAATTCATTCTATCATCATGGAAACACACCACAAGTTAAAATACATTCCATGATCAATGAGAATATATATATTTATATGGGGATTTAACATAGTATGAATAGTAAAATTACATAATCCTATGTAATTTATGTACAAGTGCTCCTTATAACCAACATCATGGTATTCCTAATCAATAAGTATGTATTTAGAGTTATTTTGAATTCATATGTTAGCCACATAAACAACACTATATTCCCTGGAATAACATCCATAGATGAGATATATTTACACTATTTATCTATGTTCCCAACAAAACATTTGATGTGGAAAATTTTCTAAACACTATCCTGAGGTCGAACCACCTATGATACCAATCATTCATGATCATGCCCACCAAGGCCCATCGGTTTGTTATAAGGACAAGAAATAAATTCCCCAAATATGCCTTCATGGTACAATAGATGACAATAAGTTCTAGAAGAAATATTTAAAATTGTAGGATATTAACTAATGTACCTGTAAAAAGCACAACTAACCATCTTGATGAATAAGTGAATCTGAATAATGATAAAATTTAGAGACATGTAGTGTTAGAAAACTCATGTAATAACCTATAAGTAATAGAAAAATACAGTGATTTCATAATCTGATATGGAAATAGAAAATTAAAAACCCACCCATGAAGGATTTCTCAACATAAAAATAAGTAGAAATGACAGAAAGTTAAGAGATGTTGACTCTTAATCTACAGTCCCTGACAATAGTATGTGGTTAAATTCCCTCAATTATCCCTAATCTATAAAAATGGAACTGTAAAAAGTACATCATTAGTATATGTCACCACACATGTTGTAAAATCCCATGAAATTGTGAGAATATATATACTGAGTAGGACACCCCGAAAATGAATGATAGAGAAATATAATAAATGACTGAAGTAGTCATCCCATACCAAATAAATCGGTAATCAAACCCCAATTAATCATATTAATATGATTATATAATAATCCAAAATGAGGATTAAAGGGTATCTCAATCTCACAGCCTGGCCAAGGACAATGATACTTTAAATATTTCTAAAGGTCTATCATCAATGTAGATCATCTCGCATGTCTGTTTGAATTAGTAACCATGTAAAGGACCCACACCGTTCCACCATGAACCATAGTTGAGTAATACATTATCTACATAGAGGACCTACAACCTGATTCATAAGGAGGGTACCACTTAGTAGGGATAGGACACACACCCTAGTGAATAATTGTGGTACCAATTAGCAGGTATAAGACCCATTCCCTATTCTATATGGAGGGTACCACTCTGTAGGAATTGGAACCACTCCCTTACCTATAATGGGTGTATCAATTAGTATTTAGAGGACCCAAAACTAGAACATAATGGGATACAATTCATTAGGTAGACAACCTAGGCCCTTTTCCATAAGGGGTACCACATAGTTAGTAAAGGAACTATTCCCTATTCCAAAATGGGGTACCACTCAGTAGGTAGAGTAATCACACCCTAGTCCATAAGGGCGTACAACTAAGTCGGTAGAGGACCCACAACATAATCTATAATGGGGGTACCAGTTAGCAGGAAGAAGACACATGCCATAGACTATAATGGGGTACCACATAGTAGGTAGAGGACCAATTACATAGTCATTCTAGGGGCACCACTCATAAGGTAGAGGAGTATGCAAGATTTTCATATATGACCTCTCCCTTATGATCATGTTAGACCACATCCATCATTGAGAAACAACTATAGTATTTTCATTCTCAAAATATAAAAAATACTATATCAAAATACAAAATGATGGCCACCAATTCGTTTTATCTAAAAACAACAGATATACTATTTTAAAAGAAAAAATATATATTTCTTCCCACCATTTTATTACACTAAAAATCCATTACCTGGTGAAAAATATTATATCCTATAATGTTTAGATTCTTGTAAATTAAGAACATAGTTTAAGAAAACATAAAAATCTCTTCTAATCTTTATCATCCTCGACCCGAGTAGCCAAATTTTTGTCATAGTTTTTTTAAAATGGCATAGATACAAGAGATCACATAACCAAGGATACATCAATTTAGTATTATTGAAGAAACTAGATCCATATGTGGTTCCATTTTAATGATATAAAAATAAACATAGAACATAAGAAAGTAAAATAAGATGTTTTCTCATCAATTATTAAAAGATTTCATCTTTGAAATATGGGGAAGGAAAAAAATAAAACGGTGATCTCAAATACTTAGTAAGGGTCACATATTGTGGAATGATGAATCCATAATAAGTGAATCATAATCATTTATCCATAATAAATATGGAAAGATGAATAACTGGAAAACACATTCCATTATAACACATACAATTAAATTGAATCTATATTTTTATCGTAGTTAAAACCCACTAGATAATGATAACGGAATTTTGAATGAAATAAATGATTAATTATTAAATGTCATGTATATTTCACATTAACCATAATATTGTTAAGATTGTTTAATTCTTTGGGTAGATACCCATATGATTATGTTTTGGAAATAGATACAAAGGGTACCCTACCAACTGTTTTGTCTTATGAGACTTTTCGATACATCAAAGGGTTGTAAAGTAAGACCCCTACCATCACATTATTTATCGATCATTATTCATACGTTGATTATGTTCAAGGAAAATATTTTTATTTAATAAGAAATATGGATTTATTAACATCTCAAAATTTAAAGTAAACACATTTATATAAAAATGGTATAAGACATAGAAAATAATCATATTCATTATACATGAAAATATGTATTTTTAAGAGTAATGCTATTCCAAATTAAAATTTATCTCAAAGGGGTAATAGATAGAGCACATAAAATATTACATTCATAAAAAAATAAAGTCTAAATGAAATGAAAATTGAGATGAATGGCCTTATCTTAGTTCTGACTGTGTTCGTAAATTGATCTTAATTTCCTAAATAGTCAAAATAAATCCATTAAATAATATCTTATGAACCTTTTCAACTTGTATTTGATTTATTATAATTATATTATGTTTATTTATGACTATTTGTATGAGTTTTAAAGTACAAATGTTTTGTTTTAGAGCATTATTTTCCTTGATTTTTCATAATAGGTTAGCTTTTATATATGTTTGGAAAAACCTATAAAATGAAAATTGTTTTCCAAGATAAAAATTAAATGAAATTAATGAACATTTGAAATATTAAGTGGTCATATATTTCCTTTTGTTATATGGTATGAGGATTATTCATTAGATAAAACTCCATGGATTATTGTTTATATTATTTTGTCATTTTTAAGCCTCAAAATCAAGTTTAATTTCATTAATTAATATTATGTATAAATATTCATTACATAATATTATATAAGATATTATAAATATATTATAATCATATTTAACTATAAAAATGGTTTTATGTTGATCCTGGAATTGGGAATACAAAAAAAATACACATCCTCATCCAATTTAGAAAATCAGTACATTACTAATGTTGTTTCCATTTTTAGAATAAAAGGATATGGTGAAGCGAATTGATAGTGTATTTTTCATTGAAAAAATAAAATAAAATTATATATAAGATACCAGAGTTATCATGTATATTTTGATAGAGGATGTGAGGTAAGGATAATAAAAGAAATAAAAATTAATGAAAATGAAAGGGAAGGTTTAAGTGTTTTACATCATGAATTCTTCTCATTTAGAACCTCCTTATGGGAATTCAATATCTTCTTTTCTTATATCCATAATCTCTTCAATGTGGGGGATAGACTTCAAAATATGATTGGTCAAAAATTAAACAATATTAATGGTTTTTTTGGTTTTAGGAAAAGAGGTGGTCAAGGGTGGTGTTTATAGTTTGGGAGATTGTTGTTTTTTGATTTTTTAATCATTATTTTACTATTTTTTCTCAAGAAATTTTATAGTGACGATCAATGATAGTAAATATAGTAACTATTGCATATGGTTTTGCACTAATCATGCTAAAATCAGCTTTAAAACAACTATTACGAAATATTTCATGTATTTTACTTATACCCTAAATTATCATATTTCAAATTTCACAAAAAACTCCACTATTTTAGGAAATTGCCAAACATTCACCCAAATTTTTTTTCAACATTTGAATTAAAAAATTAAATAAATTTTATTAAAATATTATTAAAATTAGGGATATTTATTTTTAAATTATAATCACCATTTACTTAAAAAATAAAAAATTTAAAAATATATTTGATATTATAACACTTTTTAAAAATTAATTAAATTTTCATTAAATAATATTTTAATCATAATCAATTAAGCTAATACTTTATGATTATATTTTATGAAAGCAAATTTTCATTAAATAATTATATTAATTATAGAATTAGAGATATATATTTATGTTTTATAAAAATACCAACACTTTATTTATCAGTTTCAAAATATTTATTTACTTATATTGTGATTTAATTTTTCATATTTTAATTTATAAGATGTATAGATTTTATTTCAAATTCCATAGTTGAGTTCACTATTATTTTGGAAGAATTTAAATTCATAAGGTTAAAATTAATATTCCACTGGTCAAGTTACTATTTCATTATTATATATTCTTTAATTTCTATAAAAAGCATCTTATTTCATTCATTATTAATTATAGACTTTTTTGTTTTATATGTATAATTTAATATGAATTATAGTATATGAAATAATTTTTTTCTTCAATTTATGTAAATGAAAGAATTGAATTTATTTAAGAGGATACATATTTTAAAATATTAGGGTCTTGTATTCTTCCCTCATTCAGAAATTTTTTCTTATATATATTTCATTCTAATTTGATGTGGGTGGTTTTTCTTCATTAAACCCTCAGGTTTCCACATCGCTTCTTCTATTTTATGTTTTCTCCAATGAATATTTACAAGTCGAGTTTTCAGATTTCTCAACATTTTCTCTCATGTGTTAATATTTCAATGGGATCATTGTAGTAGGAAAATTTAGTTTCCAGTTATATTTATCCATAGGTGAGTACATGTGTTTGGTATGTAATGTACATCTATAACAATAATATGTTGAACACTTCATGAACAATGGAGATACATTGTGTCACTACTAATTGGTAACATACATCCACAATTCTTTCTAAAATTTCAATTGTTCTGAAATAACTGTGGCTCAGTTTCCCTTTTTTATTATACCATAGTATACTCATCCATAGAGACACTTTAATAAAGTCATGATCTCCAACAAGGAATTCCAAATACTTTCTCAAGCTCATATAATAACACTTGTTTCTACTATGAGATACATTAATATGAGCATTAAATGTCATTACCTTTGTCGTTATATCTTCAAAAAGATCAAGAACTATAAATTTCCCCTCCCAAATTCATCCCAATGTGATGGAGTTTGAAATATCTTACCATATAATGCTACATGTGGCACCATTTGAATACTAGAATATGAAACATTATTGTATGAATGTCCCACCAAATGAAAATATTGATCCCACATACTATACTAGAAAAGTGGTAAATATTTCAGCATATCTTCCAATGATTGAATAGTCCTTTGAAACTATCTATTGGTTTGAGGATCATAAAAAGTACTCATATGTATCTTAGTATCCAAATAATTCTGATTAATCTTCTAAAATTTTAATGTAATTAATGGATAATGATTAGAAACAATTAAAACTGGGGAACCATAAATTAGAACAAAATCATTAATATAGAGTCCTGTTGAGAACTATAGTGGAAAATCCTCCCTTATAGATAGGAAATGTAAAAATTTGTTAATTTAATCAAAAAATTACCCATATCACACCATTCCTTCTATGTGTCCATTCTAGTCTTATAAAAATTTTCATCATTATGTCATCCCAATTCCACATAGTTATAGTTATAGGATTCATGATTTCACTAGGATGTTGTATCTCATTATTCACTTTTAAAAACACTAGCCATCTTGACACATAGTCGTTAATTTCACACATCATATCTTCCCATAAAAAGTGTTCCATCATATCTCTATAAATCATTGTAATACTAGAGTTTATAGATATATTTGACCTATGGTAATCATCTAATAGTTCCATTTTTTGCTTAGGAATTGATGGAACACATAACCTTTTTCCAGACATTAGAACTCCACCCTTATACACTAAGTTGTTCAATCCTCATTCCTTAACAAATTTATTTTTCTTTTGAAAATTCCAATCCCCAGATTGAGAGAACATGATCTTATCTAGTAATTATGGTTTGACATTCATTTGAAAAATGAGAGATGTTTTATCTTCCACAAAAATTCCCAAAATAATATTTACTAGAACCAAGAACATAGGATCTTTCTCAATCCTCATTTGGGTTATAAGTCCATGTTCCATCATACTTAATGCATCTGCTACCATATTTTACTATCTTGGGTGGTAGTGTTTTTATAAATCACTATCTTTAAGTAACATGATCCATTGACTTTGCCTCATGTTAAGTTAATTCTATGTAAATACATTTTTTAACTCTTTTGAGCTGTATATATCTCACATCATTCACCATAGATATAGTGTATCCATATCATCATAGAAAATACTCTATCCAATAACTCAAAACAATGAGTTGGTTAATTTTTTCACGAGTCTTCAAATGCATTGATTCATAAGAAATAACATTATCATTATTCATAAGGAAACAACTCATTTTATTCTTCAATGCATTACAATATATCAAAAACCCATAATTAAATAATGGTAGACTAAATAATGGACCATTGACTAATTATATCTTTAATTCATCAAAACAGTTTGTACACCCATTTTTTCATATAAACTGAACCACATTATATGTGATCTTGGTCAGTAAGATATCCAATGAAGAAAAATTATGACTGAAATGCCAATAGTTACCTTCTATGAAAATAGAATTATGTATCTCGGTTATGTTCATTATTGTAGTTCATTCTTAGTCTTGGATTTCCTTTTTCATGGTAGGATAAACTGATATTCCATAATCATATAAAATATGGCCTAGAAAAAAATAGGTTGAATTTAGAATTCAAAATTTTTAGTCTTCCCATATAACTATTTTCATGTAGCATTCTTTAGAACAATCTCTGAGTGGGTTCACATAGTCCTCATATCTATTAGAATATATAAATATATCAATAATAATTAACACATAAAATCATCAACATATTCATTAAACACACTATTCGTTAAATCAATAAAAAATATAATTTATTTTTTAATACAAATTGAATTAATATGAACTTGTAATGTATGTACCTAGTTCAAAAAGCTATGATTGGAATATATTCCTTCTTTAATAGAAATCTATGAAATCTTGAACAAAGGTAAATATTTGAAAAATATTGAGCCCTAAGAAGTTTATTGAATACATCATCAAAACGTGGTAGAGATTACCTGTTCGTTATTTTAATATTATTTATTTTTCAATAGTCAATGCAAAAACCTCGAGAATATTTCATTATTTTTAACAATAATAAAAGGGCCTTGCCATGGATAAACATTTGGGTGAATAAATCTCTTATTACTCAGATAATATATTTATTTATTCATATTGAATGATTCCATAGTTTCCTTTTATAAGGATTATTTGATACAGGTCTTACATATAAGTATAGATTAATTTTAAATTTTACTTCATGCTCTTGGGGTGGTTCTGATAACTCATCTAGAAATACATTAATTCATTCCTGTACAATTGGTTCATTCAAAATGTGATGATAAATTTCCCCATGCATATGTGTTTTTTCTCTTTGTATCCATTAATTTAATTCAGTAGTGCTATTAGGGGTGGATCTAGAAAACAATTAGATGATTAATTTTTTTGTCTATAGATAAGGGAATTTATATCTTCCTCAAAAATCATAATTTCATTCTTATTGCAACAAATTATTATATAAAATTTTGTAGGCCATTCCATACTGAAAATTATATCAATGTAAACCATTGTTATTATGATATGTTCTGAAACTAAATCATGTTTATGTGTTATAAAAAGAACTAACATATATTTTTTGTAGCAATTATACTTCCCTTAATATATTTTACGGATAACCAATATATTAAATCAAAAGGGAAATGTATAATATTCAGTCAATCTATATAGATATAAAATAGTTAAAAGGTATAAAATAAAATAATTCATTGGATAGATTTGAATATAGGTGTAATGTACATTCCACCACATCATTGGTTACTTCTACATTAATTGTGTTGATCACAAAAGATTTTCCATCTCCCCTTGGCCTCCTCTATTCCAGATTGATCTGATGCTTGGGACATTGATTTCAATAATTCCCCTTTTAATCTCATTTGAATCATTTAATGTAATTTATTCTTTTCTTTCCCTTCAATTCATTAGCTCAATGGCCCTTTTCTATGCACTTATAAAAAACTCCAAATCCTTTCATGAATTTACCATTTTGATTCTTTCAAAAAATATCTCATAATGGGTAAATATGTATTCTCCCATTCATATTTTATGGTTCAACTTTTTCATAATTATCATAAGACATCATTTTTCTCTTGATTTTCATTTAAAACGTAGGTTATAGTAAATTAATTCTCCAGTTTAATGAGACATTATACTACTTCATCATAGTATGAAAATGTTTTTGAATCCCGTTCCCTTAGGTCACTTGAATTAGAAATTAAAAAAAATCAATATTTTCTTGCGAATAAAATTTAAAATTTAAAAGCAAACTTAGATAATATTTTGAAGGAATACTCATACTCTGTAATAATCTCTTATTCCCTTTGTATTAAGATAAGTAATTTTAAATTCATATCTGTTCATTGCCCACAAAGGAAGTATTTTTCAGAAAAAGTTTACATAAATCTTATCCATTCCATATATTAAATGTTTTCATTACCATTAGTATTCTAGATCAAACACCACCAAGTATCAAAATATCCCTAAATGTAATATAATAAAATAAGTACATTTTCATATTCATTGTAAACCATTTATAGAAATATCTTCTCAAAGGACATTATCAACTACTCACCTACCACTAGATTAGTAGTCCCACTAGAAAATGATCGATTCTTCTACATGTTATCATCCAACATTGGTGTAATATTATTTTTCTTAATAACTTGAGTAACATCTCCTAATGTTTTTATGATCATCTCACCTCCAACACTAACTATATTGGATTTACCAAAATGGAAATACCTATATTATTTGAGGCTATTTATTCATTCTCTTCCATTATAAACCGTTAATAAATAATAGAATACCCTAAATTAGGTTATTAATCAAAATAAATAATTGCTTACTAGAAAAGACTTAATATATAATTACAATTTATGTGTAGCTAATAAAATAATCAGAAAAATTTTTTTGGACATGTTTACATTTAAATCATTAATAATGGTTTTTAAGAAGAATATTAATTATCATATAAATATCCCTTGGTCGTGTTAAACAAGGTGCATAGTAAGGATCGTTTTTCTGTACCTGGTAATGTCGAGTCAGGCCCGATGCACCATTTTGGAGTTTTCACTCTTACGTAAATATGTGTTCGAACCACATCCACTTGTATTATCCAGATAAGGATTTATTTTTAGGAATAATAACCTTATATCTACCATAATAAAATTATATGATTTTATTCTTTTATCATCCTAAAATTCTATCTTATGTTTATGTTCCCTAATATGTGTTTGCTAAATCTTGTTCCCAAGGGTTATACTAAACATTCTATAACACTAACAATAAAAAATATAACCATAGTATCCCACTGTCATTTGTCATTTTATTAAGATGAAATAGATATATGAGATCACTTACCCAATGATAAATCCATTTATTAGTCTTGAAGAGACTAGATACATTCATGGTTCCCATATTACATTATAAAAATAATCATAGAATATAACAATGAAAAATAAAATAATTCCTTATCACTTATTCATTGATTTCATCTTCATAAACTAGTTATGGAAAAAAATAAATGTGTGATCTCAAAATCCTTGAAAGGGTTATATATAGTGTAATAAAGACTCAATAATACATTAATCATAATCAATTATTTATAATTAATATGGCATGGTGAATAACTAAAAAACATAGTCTATCAATACATAGAGAATTTAAATGTGTCTATAAATTTTTTTCATTGTGAAAGTCCTCTTGATAAATATAACACAATGTTGAAAGAAGGAATTTTTTAATTATTGGATGTTATGTGTCTAGAAAATGAACCATCTTACCGTCAAGAATGTATATGTATATGGGTAGATACCCATATGATTATGTTTTGAAACAAAGAAGAATTTTTTTTCAACTCTTTTGTCTCACAAGACCTGTAAATGCATGGATATTATATAATGTTGAGCCACACCCATCACTGAAAGTATAAATAATTATAAAAACATAGATTTATTTTATGAAAAAAATGACTTAAAAATATCTTTATTTAGTTGTAAATATGTATTTATCAATATTTAAACATTCATAGTAAACTGCATATATAAAAATGGTATATGAATTATAAAATAATCATATCTGTGATATAAGAAAATACTCATATTTAATAGCAACATAATTTATAAGGAATATTTATCTCAAAGAGGTACTAGACACATCACATAATTGATTACTTTGAAAATACCAAAAATGACTTAATGAAATTGAAATTGATAAGGACCCACTTACAATATGTTTGAATGTGTTCTGCACTTTGTAATAATGTCATAGATAATCCGATTAAATCCATTAAATAATTTCATAAAAAACTTTTATACATGTGTATTATTAATTATTATATTATTAGTTTCATTTGTGGACGTTTTATGAGTTATAAAATATAATTTTATTGATAAGGAGAATTTGTTTCCTTGGTTTTCATGATCAGTTTACATATATGAATATATAGAAACTTCTATATAATAAGAATTGTTTTCCATAATTTAAATTTTATGTTATTAATGAAATTACATAATTTAAAATGGTTATATATTTAATTATGTTATATGGTATGTGCATCAATCTTTAGATAAAATGTTTCTAGTAATCGGTTAGAATATTTTGGCATTTTTCGATCATCACGAATTAGTTTTGATTTATTAATTATAATTATGTATATATACTAGTTCTAGGACATTAAATAAGATATGATATATATATTATAATGATTTTTAACCATAAAATTGTTTTTATGACCATTCCTGATGGATTAATTGAAAAACAGAAACACGTTATCCAAAAATGTAGTAAATCGGCACCTCACAGATGATGATTTCGTTTTGTCCAATAAAATAATGAGGAGATAAGAGTTAATAGTGTATTTTCCATTTAAAAAATAAAATTATATTATATATAAGATTCTAGATAAATAGTGGATTATTTTATAGAGGAAGTGATAGAATGATAATAAAAAACAAAAAGAAATGAAAATGAAAGAAATGGGTTAACAGTTTTACCTTTTGAATTCATCTCTATGGGAACCTCCTTAAGGGACTTCGATTTGGAATTTTATTTAGACCAAAATCTCTTGAATGTGGTTAATGGAATTGGGAATATTATTGGGTAGAAATTTGACGAGATTAATGGATTAATTGGTGTGAGGATATTTGGTGGTATGGGGTGGTATTTGTAGTGGAGGAGAGTGGCATTTTTTGATTATTTTAATTACTATTTTATTATTTTGGATCAAAAAATTCTATAGTGATGACTATTTTGACTAAATATAGTAACTAGTGTTAGTGATTTCTATAAAATGTTTCTTACATCATCCATTCATCATTTATGAAAATCGAATTCATGTATTTAGCTTATAACTTAATCACTGAATTTCACTATTCTCCAAAATTTAACTATTTTAGAAAAATTTAAAAAATCCATCCTAACTGTTTTAAGACATGTAGAATTCAAAAATGAACTCTATTTTATGAAAATATGTTTATATATATGATAAATGTAATTTATAATTAAAATCATCATATGCATAAATATGTCAATTTTTAATGTTAATTTATTTTATAACACTTTAAAAAATTAATTAAGGTCTCATAAAATTATATTTTAATCATAAGAAAACAAAATACTAATTTTTAATTGTATATCATGAACATAAATTTTAATTTTAATCATTTTATTAATTATAAAATTTTATTTATACATTTATGTTTTATAAAAATATCAACACATAATATATCATTTTTTATATATTTATTTACTTATATTATGATATAATAATATCATATTTTCATTTATAAGATGCCTAAATATTATTTGTACTTGCAAAGGGGTGGTAACTATTCTACTATAAGAAATAATATTAATTAGTGTCACATTTATATTACAATGTTTAAATTAATATTTCATTGGTATATGTTCCCTAATTTCTATAAAAGGATTCTCTATTCATTCATTATTCATTATATTTTTTTGTGTTATATATATGATTTATTCTATAGGAAATAATTAGTTTTCAATGCAATATTTTAAATTAATTGAATTTATTTAAGAGGATACATATCATAAAATCATGGGGTGTTGTATATCCACACTAAATGGTTCTTAAGGGGTTCTCCCTAAGTTACATTTATAGAATCTCATATACTAGGGACATACATTAGAGTAATGGGGTGATCGTGAAGCTGATTTAGGTAATAAATAAGAGAGACATTTACCATATGATCTTAGGTCATCTCAATAAAAAAAATGAGTTATAACAATATGTAATGATAGAGAGAACATGTTAACTATAATTATAAAAATAAAAATTAATCATAACATGTAAATATGTATAAAACAAGATAATGTTTCATATATAATAATATAACCATGGTTTATCATCAATGTATTAGAAAAAAAATGACAAAGGTTATTCACCAAGGTATCGTAAAACATCCCATCTCTGGAGATAGAATTATTTTATGAATGAATTGGAGAGCTATTAGGGACACCATTCATATGTATTAATTTCATGTGAGTCACATTAATCATAATAAGTCATTTTATCAATAATCTAAGGATAATAAGGTGTGTATTTCATATAAATGAATTAAGAATGTACATTCAAAATACTTTTCTATCACATCTATTTTACAAACATAATTAGAATGTGTGTTTATTATATGTAAATCTATGAATCAATAAATTATAATAACAACTATCTGAATACCATTGGATAATAAAATACTTCAGTTTTCACAATATAAAAAATATCTCATGTTAAATAGAGAAAATTGAGAATCAAATTCATCACCATGATGGGTATGAAATATGAAATTTTTAATGGATAAAATGAGATATTTATAAGTTCTAATATTGAAAAAAAATTATTTTTTCATTCTGGGTATGATAAAAAGAATATAAAAAGAATAGAATTTACCTTTCAGAAGATATTCAAAAAAGTAATTAGTTGAATAGAAAATAAAATGAAGATACATCCCTTACCATGAGGAGTTTCTCCTAAACCATGAGGTTGTAAACATTGGGTCTAAATAAAACAATGGGGGATATTTGGAAAGAAAGAATAATATGAAATTGCGGGTGATGGATTTGGAGTTAAGGGGAAGTGTCAAATGGGAATATATTTATATAAATAGTGGATGTATTTTTTAATAATTTCCATATATAATTCCTTGAAATCTATGATATAGAAAATGAAGACCCATTTTTTAAAAAAATGATGTTTTCTAATGGTTTTGTAAATTTTGGTAATATTTTATTATATTTCAATCCGCTAGTACTGAACAATATTTTCTAAAACATATTTGGACATGGAAAAGTAATGTTTCCACAAAATAATGTTTTAAAAATAAAATATTGTATTTTCAAGTTTGGAATGTCACTTATAGGTTTTGAAATTGATTAATTTATATTAAATTACATGTTATTAATAAAATATCAAATTCTTGGTATTATAATGTGTTTAATTAATTAATAAAAAATTATGACATTAATATGAATTCATAAATCATAAAAAAAACCTAAAACATTATTATTACTATTAACTAAAAAATGTATTTTAGAAATTTCTCACAAATTCATCATAAACTAATTTCGATGTGATGATTTAGAATATAATAATTTGTTAATTAAATTATTTGAAATTTTTTTATAATTTAAACATTAATATATAAACAACTATTTTATTTAAAATATTATCTCCTAAGATACCGTCATATTTTATACAGATATAATAATTTTCTAGTACATTATAAAATTATATTATAATTTATTTTTAAAAAACAATATTTAATAAAATTAATTAATTAAATATTATTAAAAATATACAAGTTTATTATAAAAGTGTGTATAAATTTTATGAAAATAGTATTATGTTTTATTTCCTTCTAACAATAAATTTATCATATTCATCTTAATTAAACATATATTTTATTGAAAAAAAATATTTTGAATATTGGATTGTTGAAATAAACATCATATTTATAAAATGGATATTACAATTTATATGACTAATACCTAGACACATGATCCCTTATTATACCCACATATTCTAAAGGGTAAGGTGTGTGGTGGTGGTTGTTCATGGAATGGATTGGATAACATTAAATGAGTGGGAATCTCCACTAACTTGAACTTCTCCTATAGGATATTTCATTCAATATTCAATTTTTGATGCTCATCATGGGATTGCTCAATGGTGTACCCGAGTGATGATAACTCCCACCCATGTTTAGAATACTGGGCTTTAAACAACATGGATCTATTATTTGAGTCTATATATTCTCATTTCCATTTAAATTAACATTAATCATTACTACTTATAAACACTAATTATAATGGTAATGTCATTACAGATTGGTATAGATCCCATTGGTAAAATTGACCAACATTTATATTGACCAATGGTAATTGGTCATATAATTATAAAATCCAAATATAAACATATTCCATTATAGCATAAAATACGACTTCATTATTTCACTCAATATTAACTAAAATTGTTCATAAGTTTTTATTTTAATTCAATAATATGTTTATTGGATTATTATTATTTCATTTGATTTCCATAATGTTGTTCAGGGGTGGTGGATTATTATACCATATTAGAGTGATCAATATATTTCTTTCTCAGAATTTTTATTTTATATTTTTTCTAATTAAAATTATTGGATCTAACATTGGTTTAAAAAATAAATAATATAATGATCATTATTTATGAGATAAGGGTTTTTTTCTTCCAATTTATTTTTTATGTGTATAATATAACAATGATTTTTTTTAAACTAATTTCAATTAAAAATTCTAGTTTGTAAAATTCTCCCCCCATTTATAAATTTCATCCCATAAATTTCAACTTATATTATCGGTTGAGAATATGTGAGGTTACTTCTATTTCACTATTTACATTATTTCCCAAGTCACATTTTCATACTTATTGTTCATCAATGGATCTTTGACATAGTTTGTTTCCCTGTTTTGTATAAAAATTTCTCTATGGATCATGATTTCAACAAGTTTCTCCTCATAAGAGAAGTCATTATCCAGTCGCACCACACATGGAATCAATATGTGTGAGTGATTGGCTAAGTACATCCTAAATTGAGATAAATGTAATAAATCATGATCACAAACTCGATTTGGTGATACTTCTAGCCTATAGATTCTTCTTCAATGAAATAATGGTTTTAAAAGGGAACAATGTTCTTAAGGCTACGCTTACCTTTATTTCTAAATCACATTATTCACTTCCATGGTCATATCTGATGGAAAAAAAATTCCCAAACATAAAATTCAATGTTACTTAAATAGTTGTCAAAATAGATATTTTTTAAACTATGAGCATACAATATATGTTATTTTTTAGAATGGACTTTTTTTGCTAGCTCTTGTACATGATAAGTCATAATAATCTTTCACTCACCAACTTTACCCCAAAAAGTAAGAGTTCAAAATCACTTCCCATGTAGAACATCATAGTGTTCTATTTTAATACTCGATTGGAAGGTATTGATATTTGAGAACTCAACTAATGGGATGTGTAGATCCCATCCTCCATTAAATTCTATTTATCATGTTCATAGTATTCCATATATGTTAAAAATAGTCCTCTAAGATTTTACATTAGTTTCTAGGTGATAGGTAATACAAAAATTCAATTATTTATTCATATCATGTTGAATACTTCTTCAAAATTTAGATTTGTTCCTTAGATAATGATCGGAATTGATTGAATGTGAAACCCCATGCATGATCAACAATTCCTTTGTGTATATATTGTTATGTGGGTTAATAGAGAAATATTCTTAGATAGCAATGAAATTGGAATTCTGGGGAGTTAATCCACTATAACCATTGTCTCCTTATTTTCTTTCCTGTTTATTTGGAAGACCAGTGATGAAGTATATAGTTATATTTTTCTTTTTCCATGTTGGTATGAGTAGTAGTTGCAATACTCCTTTAAGATTTTGAGGCACTGAATTTAATTTTTGAGACACTAAGAACATTGATATATAGGTATTTTTTTCCCTTTATATATTATCCCACCAATAATTTTCATGAATGTCCCTATAAATTTAGGTGCTGCCAATATGTCTATATAATATATAGATACAAGTTTCAACCATAATTTGATTCTTTATATTTAAAATATATGGGAAACAAATCCTTGAAAAAAATTTCAATGCATCTTGTTGTTAAAAAATGAACTCAAGAATTTTCTCATTATTCAAAGACTCTATTTTCTTATGTATCACATGATCATAAATTTGAAAACTCTTAATATTCTCTAGTAATGACGATTGAGAAAAAAAATTACGATAACATTTATTTTGAACCTCCCTATATTAATCAAATGATTAACCTTAATCTTATCTTGATGAATTTATCTCTTTGAATCCTCTTCATTTCCACCACAATAGGTTTTTTCCTACTTAATGCATCATCAATTTTTTTTCTCTTCTAGTGTGATATTGAATCTAATAATAATAGTTTCTATATTTATCAAAACATCTTCTTTTTCTTCGTGTTCAATCATTTTAAAATGACTAGAAAATTTTAAATCCTATATTATGTGTATATATCTAATTTCCCCACATAATGATAGTTACTATATATTTTAATGAATAAAATGAATCAATTTGACTATAGGTAAGGTGTAAGATAATTCTTCTAATGGGGATTGACATGTATAATGGATCACCTTATCATTTTTAATAAGGATACACCCAATCCATTTTAGTGGTGAATCACTATATATATAAATTATCCATTACAAAAATAGAATATATTAGAAAAATATTAATTAAAAATCACTTCTTCAGTTCCAAGAATCATTATTTACATTTTTTTTCAGATGAACATAGCTTTATTTCGAGTTTACTTGGTTAGTAAATTATAATGTCCTGAATGGTTTTTTACAAACCCCCAATAATATCATAATAAAACTAAGAAAATCTGAACATATCTTCAATTATTGGATGAGGAAACTTTTATACATCCTTTTTCTAAGAAGATTTAACATATATTCCATCAATGGTTATAATGTTCCCCATGAATGAAAATTTTGGTAACAAGAATTCAAACTTTTGGAATTTTCTAAATTGATTATTCATCCAAACACTTTTTAAAATAACCCTTAGATTATATTAATTTTCCTTTAAACTTTTTTAATATCTCATTATATCATCAATTAAAATGACCATGTGTTTATTATTGTAGTCTTTAATCGTAATATTCATCACATGTGTAAATATAAAAGGTGAATTAGTCAAAATAAAGGTAATAACAAATTACTCATAATTCTAAAATCTTATTCAGAAGGAAGTATTTGGGATATATTATTCATTAAACTTCAATTGATGATATCTATATTAGAGGATAATAATGGAGTGGAATTGATCCCCATGAAGCTGGTAAAATATGTCATGAATAATTTGGATATGGTACTTGTTCTTTTCTAAGATCCTGTTAACATCCCTATAATAAATGCATAGCTATATTGATCCATAATTTTTTTTACAAATATAACTTTTTTGCCATATAGATACACAATTTTTCAAAAAATTACATTCTCAACAATGAATTTATTATATATTTTTTAATTACTCTAACTCTAGGTTTTCAATTCTATATAGGGTGTTTATATCATCTTAGATCCAGGTATGAGTTCAATAGAGAACTCCACCTATATTTTCAAGGGTATTCATGTCATCTCAAAAGTAAATACATCTATTTGTTGCTGAAATATAGTGAAATATTCCATTCTTATACTTTTATTTCATTCTCTATCTTTACCAATAATCTCTATAATGAATTCTATGTGAGGTTCAACTTGAAAAATATTAGGATGAGATATATCTCCTCTGATAATAATAATAGTTTGTCACCTCAAAAATATTTAAATTTTATTTTTTCTAATATTTTATATTATAATTATACATTGATAGTTAGTTTTTCCCTATTATTGTGTCAAATTATACCATGGTAATTACTTCTATGATTTTTTTCTGAGATTATACTCACTAAATAAAATTAAGGGGATTCTATACAATTTTGATCTTAGGATAATTCCTCTGAGAGTATTAACTGATAACTAGACCTCTATTGCCTCATTTATTGATTCAATATTGTTTAAAAATTTTGATTAAATGAATGAATTCATCAACCCAAATCAATAAAAGTACTTTCTAGCTTTGAGATAACAACAATTTTACTTTCCACCACAACATTTGGAGCATCTAGTTCAACCATCATGATTGAAAATTAATGACATTTATCTCTTAAACTATTATAAGTTTGAAGGTTTTTTCCATCCATTATATTAAAATTTGTATATTGAATGGAAATATTCCAAAAATTTCCACATATGAAAAATTAATCTTCAGGATTGGCCTGCACCATCTTCCATTTTTTATTAGTTTAGACAAGTTGAACCTTCTCCTCATTAGGATAGATCAAAATATATATGACCATATCATCATCACATTTCGTACATTCCACTCCGAAGAATTTATTTCACTAAATTATTCATCCCACATTTCTTTAATGTGGGATGTTGACCCCTCTATAATCCACTTTCATGATCATAATTCTTCTCCATATTAGTATCCATATCCCTTTTGTTTTTATTCGACCTGTGTTACCACTACGTATCTTCATTCTCAAATTCAACATCCATATCTTAAATCTCTCCTAATTTTTTTATCGTATCAATTTTTTTATTTATTCTATAGATGGCTTCTTACTCCACTGAAGAATCTATCAAACTTTCCCTTAGAATATATATAAAAGATAGAGGCATATCAAGAAAATCTTGTACTGTTTATCTCATAGATTCCCACTAATTCATTTCCCTTCAACATTATCTCTTGGAATTAGATTTCCTTTTTTACACTGAATAGAGAAAATAATTATCGAAAAAAGTTCCCCAAAATTATTCCCTCTCTATAACATTAAACTCTATTTTTAACTTCATGTTATTAATTCGTTTCCACCCTTGAGCATCTAATCCTACTAAATGGTATATGAATAGGGTGATTGTATATATATCCTGATAAAAGAGAACATATATGATATTTTATATATTGGGAATCCTTTTTTTGTAAATCAATGGGTTGGTTGGTCCCCTAAAATAAGGTTTTCGTTGATAGATAAAGTATTTGACTGAATGTTGTTCAATTAAATGTGAATCTAGTTGCTCAACATGATTCTTGTTATTATTCATTAATTAGGATATTTTATTTTTCATAATCATGATCTATTCCCTCCATGTTCATCATTTTAGTATAAGTATCAGTTCATCAAATGTTTCCCTCATAATTTACACAGTTTTAGCTGTTTCTCACAATTTTTTTGACAGAAGAAAACCATACTTTTAAATTTGATACAATTAGGAGTCTTATTATTCTAATGTGAGTTTTTTCTCAAAAATTTATTCCAAAATAATTTTTTCATTATTCTAATCTAAAAAAACTAAATTTTCTATTTATGCATCATTATTGGTTATAAACAGTTTATATTAACCAAACATATCCACCGAGAGTGTCAAACTAGGCACATATTAAGGCCCATTATTGTGCATCAGTTCATGATCAATTTTAGGTGAATGCAGTTTTTTTAAGGTTTTTACCCCAAGGAAAAAATTTTCTAGATCCATATCCACTTATAGTATTCATATAGGGATTTCATTGCTTGGAAACCACTATCTTAAAACATTAAAAAAATTACATGATTTTTTCCTATATTTTAATAAAATCCATAGATATATTATTGAATTTTTAATGTCCTAATTTCCATAAATAACTAAATTTTAAATTGAAACCAACAAATTAATAAATCCATTTATTATATAATCTTTTTATTACATGGAAAAAACCACATTAACTTTTAATTTCTATTTTCTTGGAAATTAGGGACATAATAATAGAAAACATAAATCATTCTATTATTCCACATGAAATGATTATATATGGGTTGAACCTATTTTTATTCATGAATATATAATATCTTAAGTAAATACATCAATGTAAATTGGGGGATGAAACCTGATAAGTGAATCAGAAAGGGATAAATTTAAAATATGACTATATAGAATATCAATAAGAAAATGAGGAATAGAATTACTCAATGAATAAGATATCATTAGGAATATAATAATAAAAAGGGAGAGAATAATAATATTTAAATTTGGATACAACCTAAAAAAGAGGCATTCATAAGAATATCCCCATGGATTATCACCAAGGTGTTGTAAATGAAAAATACCAATTTTATCAATCTAGGAATCAAAAAACAAATAATATCTAGAGATTAAATAATTCAACAAATGAATTATAGCTAAATTAGTGTGAAACCTACATATTTTTTTATTCCATGTGATCAAAATTGATTATAATAAATCATTTTTTCAATATCCTGGGATAATAAGATACAAGTTTTATATAAAAGAACTAAGAATGTAACTTCCAAAAGACTTTACCATAACATCATGTTTAACTAGTAAAAAATGAATGTGGGTTTTTTATATATAAATAACTAAATAATTATGTTATATTAACATCTAGGTGAGAAAACATGGATGAAGAAATGTTTTTATGATTCAAAATATCTGAATTTATCTTATAAAATAATGAAATTTGATATGAAAAATTGGCATCATGATCGGTATAATGCATTGATTTAGAATATTGAAAATTGAGAGAGGTTTATTGTACCCCATTTATAAAAACATGTTCAATATTGAAGGTAATTATCAAAAGAATATGAAATGAATTTAACATACGCTTTTGAATACAAGCATAAAGAATTTCGTTAATGGAAAAGAAGATGAAGACATTACCCTTGCTTTGATGATTTTTTCAATAAATGTGAGGATGGAACCATTAGAAATTAATGACACATTGGTGGATATTTGGGAGGGAAAAATAATAATCATTCCTAGAGGATTTACATCGAGTGAATGTTCATGGTGAAATGGGAAGGTATTTATAGGAATAAGGGATGAATTGTTTAATTATTTTAGAATCTAGGTATTTGAAATCAAGTTTTTGAAATATTTAAATAAATTCTCTTACCCCGGGTTAGTGGTCATGGTTTTTGAAATTTGAGAAGAAATTTAATATATTTTAATCCATTATAACTATATATAATTAATACTCATTTTCCTATGGAAAAGAACAACAAAATAATATTTTTAAATTTAAACTTTCTATTTTTTTTTATTTGGAATGTCACTTATTAGTTTGGAAATTGATTTAAATCTATTAAGATTTATAATATAAAAAATAAATAACTTATTTTATATCTTTAACTTTCATTAATAAATTATTACATCATTATGATAGAAATATAATGTCATAAAATATTACAAAAACCAAAACGATATTTTTATTATTCACAGAAAATAATTGTATATTAAGATATTCTAAAAAAATCAACCTAACCTAATTTTGATGTGCTATTTTAAAATATAATACATATTTTTATAAAATAAATATCTAAATATGGTAATTATACCTTTTAAATAAAAACATCCTTATGCACAAAAAAATTTCTTTGTTTAAGACACAATGAAAATTCTAACACTTAAAAAATTTTCCTAGTAAATTATGAAATTATTTTATTAATTATATTAAAATAAGTATATTTTAGATTTATATTTCATTAAATAAATAATATTTAGAATACCTAAAATTAATATATCCATGTAAATATTTTTAAAAAAATAATATTTTTATTTATTTTCATCCTACCATAAACTTATAAAATTTGACTTACACACATATGTATTTTATTTAAAAAAATATTCTCAAAATGGGATTTATAGAATGACCATTTTATTTACAAAATGAAAATTAATCATTATGTAGCGAATTTTTTGACATGTTACCCCTTATTAAACTTTTGTGTACCATGATGTTAAGGTGTGGAATGGTGATAGTTTCATGGGGTGGCTCAGATAACTGTTGGGGCCAAATTGGATAGAAGTGTATTTTTGGATGATAAAAAAAGTTTTTGTTGTTTTATTCTGCATTTTTTTCATTACGAAAAAATAATTAATGTTTGTAACTATTTTTGATCAAAATAAGTAATAATAGAATCATATTATCTAAATTATAATGATTAATAAAGTCTATCAAAATACGATTTCTATTGGTAAGTTCATTTCCAGGTGATGATGTTTTTTAATCTGGCATTATGTCATAAAGGATTTTTATGATTGAGGTAAGATGTTTTATTAGATTATGAATTTTTTTTAAAATTTTTTATTCTAAATATGAAGATTCTTTTCATTTTTTTATTTTTCAATATCAAAAGTTAATTATAAACATGAGATCCATGAATTATGAGTGAAATGAGGATACATGAATTTTAAAGTCATAAAATGTTATGTCAATATGAATTCTCTTAACATCATTAAGAAGTCATGACACAAGAATGAGTTTATAAAAGATGAGAGAATAGAAATATAAATAATTTTAGTCATAGTTCATTGATATGAGGATCACCATAGATAAAAAATATCTGAATTATTGGATATTTGATGTTTATGAAATTATAAGTATTATAGATGCATTGATAGACTGACCTTTCCTAAAATTTGATCTATCACACTATCTGATCCATCAAAAGATACAATCAATAGTTTTAATAAGCACTTGAAGATATTATGAATGAAATAAGTCAATAAAAACCATGGTCTATTAGAAAATGTGTTTCAATGACCTATCATGGTAATTTTTTTCACTAATATTCCATATCAAATTATTGGTATTGATACTTCATCCAATGTAGAAATTCATGGGAATCAAACCATAATTTGTTTGTCAATTTTTTTACCCTGATCCATAATTAGAGATTTTGGGACTGATGAAAGATCTGAATTTCAGATACCAGTACACTGAATAATTTTCTTAAATGTAGTAAAAAAAATTCACAAATGTAATTTTTTTTTGTTTTCAATTGGTTCTAGATTCATCAGATAAGCCTTGACACCAATTCATTGGATATATAAGAGATACCAATTCATGATACATATGCTATAATTGAAAGGGTAATATGTTATGAAGATATTTTAGAATTGTTTTTGAATGGTCTTATATTCTAATAATGTTGAAAAAGTTGTTTGTAGAATAATAGTTTCAAAGTTTATGTTGATTTGGAGAATCAGAATAGGAAGTCATTAGTTTCTACGGTTCTTAATCAGATTAAAAAAATCATACTAACAAAAATTATCATAATTCAAATTTTTATAAGTCTCTAGAAGAGTTTTTAATTTCAAAGATGAATTAAATTGTTAGAATATTATATATATTTTGAGACTAATTTGGAAGAGTTTAGAATGGTTGAAGTATTCGAAGATGAAGCTTAAATGAAATTCATATTCAAGTTTATGGATATTAGTTAAGAAGTAAAAAAATTTGTTTACCTCCAATTCAATTATTGGTTAACCTATAAAATATGTCCAATGTACTATGTACTATGACACTGTTAACATGATGGAGAGAGCAAGAGAACTGCATATTTTTTAGTAGTTTTGGTAGATGAAATGATTTTTGAATGAGTTTTTTATGAATGATTGCTAGATAAAAGAAGTGAAAATAAGATGTCATGATTATTGTTTTCTAGATCAGATAGTGCAATCAAGCATTAATTTTGTGGTAAATAATATAATGATTCTGAATTGATTCCTGACTGAATATTTAGTCACATTTTTTGGAATGAGGAATCTGATAAACGAATCAGACCAAACATCAGACGGAGTTTTCATATTAAGTCCAAAGAATATTTTTCTACTTACTTCTAGGTTTGAAAATTAAAATTTTTTTAATGTCTAAAAAATTTATAGTTGTTAAAAAATCATAGTGAAATGTTTAAAACCAACTAGTGATGGATTGTAAACTTGTGAAAAAAATTATTTTAAACCATTTTTTCTTGAAGAAAGACATGAACTGTGGTATCTATCATAATGATATACATGTTTATGGAAATTTTATATTTATTTAATCTCTATAAAATATTTTTTTCAAGTAGATTATGTGTTATTGGATTGCTTCCAATAAATTCAAATGGCAATCTAATATTACTGACTCATTAACCTTATAAATAAATTTGATCACGGGGATGTGTGAATGTTTTTCTTCCATTAAAGTGATAATTATTTAACATGAGGTGAAGGTTTTTATACAATAAGATACCATAAAATAAAAATATGATTGATTCAACACCTCCACCTCTCATTAATACATTGATCATATTTGGGAATTTTCATGTTTTATTAAAGAGAAGGTTCCCTTCATTTATTATTTTCAAATGATTTAAAAGAGAAATTATTATAGTGGATTTGAAATGTGTGATTAGTAATGGTACTCTCGTGATTTATATATTAAACTATCATATATGTAATGATATAATTCATCTTTATCAAATGTCTCTTGGGTATGATTTTTTAGAAGTTGAAATAGATGGATTTATTAATATTTTTAAAATATTTCTCTTAGTTCTATGGAAGAAATTTATATTTTGGATTATGGAAGAGCTATGAATTATTTACTCTCATAAAATTTTTAAGGTGACTTATTTTGGATTAATAGTTATTCAATTATAAATGTATATTATTGAATATTAAATACATTTATTAAGACAATAAAATTGTGGGGAAATATGAGTTACAAATTTTGGTGGTAGAAGTATGTAGATTTAAATAAAAGAGTATGAATCTATTCATGACTTAATTATAAGGGTGAATGATTTTTTTTAAACCATAATATGTTATGGTGATATGATAGAATATTCAACTTTTATTGAAATATTCTTAATAATTATATAAGAAAATTTTAGTTTCAAATTTTAATCCAATGAAGATAGTGATCCCAAAACTTGATCTTTAGATGATTTTCATAATACTCTCATCATTTATTAAATCATAATTGAAAGCATTATGAAATTCAAATAAAATACTGATTGATAAATTTCTATCATTTCTTCCATGTAAGAAAAATCTAAGAAGATTATCAAAGATGAATAAGTTTTTTATTTCTAATATGAAAATGAGGTTAGTGACAATCTAGATGACTTTTTATCCTTATTTTTTAAATATATGAAAATATTTAGAGGAAAGTATGAATGTAATCAACCCATAAAGTTTTTTAGAATATGTATCTATTTGGAAATTTCTTAGGAATTTACCAAGAAAATAAAATAAAGATGATTATGATAAATAATAAATATAGATAATAATATCAATATGAAAAATGTTGACAATTACTAATAATATTTTAAAAGAAAAGATTCAAATTTTTGAAAATCTAATAGGACAATATTTTTTGTCAAAAATATCATGATGATGAATACAGTGAAGTTGAATATAAAAATTTTATTGATGTTTCGGGAGAAAATAAATTCATATAAATAGAAAATAATGACGATTTTGAATTGATTATTCCTAAATAATAATATCCTTCTTATAATTTCATTTATAATGATTTTTAATGAATGTATTAGAAATATTGTAAGACATTAAAGAGATATAAATTAGGTGGTGATGGAATTTACTATAGGAAAAATCTAGATTTTCATCCAGAGGAGAAATATATATTTCTATAAGATGTTGTTTTTATAAATAATTACCTTGAAAATTAATAGAATCATAATGAAAATCTGAAATTATTGTTAATTTAATGGAAGAAGATTTGTAATTTTTTTGAAAAGAGTATTCTAATACTGAGCATATAGTTACAGGTTTCAAGAATAATATTTCCGAGATTGGTTACTATTCTAAAAAGGATATTCCTACGAATGTTCTATAAAAGATACCATATAAATATGGAATGAAAATTGTCAATGAACCTTATAAAAAGATAAAAGATAAAATCATGTATTTTTCCAAAAAAACTATGTTTTAAATTCAGATGTTTCAAAAAAAATATTATGAAACTAAATTTTATACAAAATTTGATTCTGATAATGCAGGCATGATATACTAACTGAATAAGATGATTTTTTTCGATAAGATTATTCTTGTTGTACAAAAAATTTCAGATTTCAATGATAAGAAATATTCAAAAAAACATGTTAAAAAATATGGATAATATGGATTTTATAGAGGTAAATATCCTTTCTATTGTTACTGCAGGTATTATGGTGGATTAGGGAATATCGAAGATATGTGATGGTTTAACCAACAACATTACCATTATCCAATGAATTATAGAAGGAAAATTTCAAGGGATTCAATTATCTCAAAGAAATATTTCTAATAATGTTAATTTTAAATTTGAAAACTGCACCCAACCTCTATAAAGTATTTTTAAAGATGCGAAAACCCTATAAATCATTCAAAAGGATTTATTTTTTTGTTACTAGAACAAAAACATGGTATATTAATTTCTCAAGGGGTATATGTGGGGGGAAATTAATAGAATTAAATATCTCATGTTGTAGAAACATATCACAATATTACAAAAGTATCATAACATAGAATTCGGGATACTAGATATTCTTCTCATACGATAGGATATTTGTAATTGTTAAATAATGTGAGATATTTCAATGAAAGAACAATGAAATTTGGAAATTTTGAATCCCTTAGAATCAAAGGTGGTGGATCGTCCATTATTAGGAATTAAATTTTGATATCAAAGAAATAATTGTTTTTGGATGGTTTAAAACACAACATGTAGAGACCCGAATCCTGACGTACATGGACATTACATTACTTTTGCGGAATACTTAGTACATTACAAAAACACACACAGAAGGACCGTAATAGTTTAGTGTCTTTGGAAACTCGGAATAAAATATTCTAATCGTGGTGAAAGATCTTCAACATCCCCCATAAAGATCTTCCTTTTTTTACCTAAAACCTTTCTTTATATCCTGGGGAAAAGAAAACATAAAAGGGTGAGCTCAAATTCTCAGTAAGGGTAAACAAAAGAAATATCAATCACATCATATTCATAAGAACATAACATTTTCGAAATCTTAACCTGCAAAAGAGATCATAATTTCATAACATGGGGTAAATCATGGCAGTGAAATGTAATCACAATAATCATAACTTAAAACATGAAACTTTGTGGCATTCACACATAATCATAGAGAATCATTTCTTGTTAGTCCAGACTCATTGCCAAGACTATCTTAGTGGACAAAGTCCATTTCTGAATCGAGTAACCCTCGTTTCAGTCCTGTTTCACTAAACCGGTATAACCTACCATTTCATCCATGTCTATCTCATGAGATATAAAATCTTTACCCAATGCATTGGAGGGAGATATAGGTCCCACCCATCTCATAATGATACCATTATTATGTGTGCCACAAAATCATAAATCATACATCATTTCATAACCCATGTAGTAAAAATGGGATTCTTAAACATAGTGACATCATAAAACAATTCATATAAGATAAAGGAATTCATAAAAATAATTCCATCACAACATAATCAAATCAATGTAATAATAGGGATAAAAACAGAACCCTTTATTATCTTACATGGAAAATAATTTTGATAAAACACTTGAACTCCATTCTTGAGGAAAATATCCTTTCTTCTTCAAAAAACATTTTTCCTTTCTTAACATGTCATACAACTTTAAACTACAAGAAGTTGATTACAAATAAACTTGAAAACTTGTAAAGGAAGCTTCTTGTAAATAATGTTTTAAAAATCCATTCATGCCGTATAAGTTAAAAAAACATTCTTCTCGTACTTTTGTCGGAAAAGTCAAAAAGTACCTCGTACGAAAAGCGACAAAAGATTCCTTTCATATCTTTTACTAAAAACTCACCAAAGGGTAAAATTGGATTTAAAAAATTGTAGGTGGATGGAAATAATATTACATATTGAGGAAACATGGATGTGGATGATAAAATACACCCCAGTAAATATCAAAGTAAAAACAATCTCGGATAAAAATGAGATTGTGATATCTCCCTTACCTTAAGTCCGATTTGCTTCGTAAGTGTCCGAACCTCCTGTATAATGATTTAAATCATGTTATTGACTTATTACAGAATCATATTCATTTTTATTATATCATATATGGTCCACTTATGACTTTATATTACCCGTTATTTTGTAAATTCATGTTAAAGTAGCATTTTGGGTAAAATCGTCTCATTTGTCGTTCGTGTTTTTAACTTGTAATTATTAATATGATTACTTGGATCATGATTACTTATATCCAGAATTTAAAACATGATTTATATATAATATATATTCAGAATATATATATATATATATAATATACCGATAAATGGAATGAAATACACCGTTCATGGAGACAGTAGTCCGTACGTACGCATGAACGCTGTTTTCGTTTCCTTATTGAAGTGAATGGAATTAAGTAGATGACATACATATAAATATACATAAATCCAGTATCATTATTATGTCATATATTTCATTAGTACTTATTATATATACTTTATAATCATTCATGAATGGTTAATCATTGAGAATGAATCTCATCGCGTCGTGGAGACGGTAGTCCGTACGTACGCACGAGTGATGATATCGTTCCCATGGTTGTGGAATTGTGTTGAAGTGTATGTATACTATTTCAGTATCAATATCACTTTATAATAATCATATATAGTTACTCATTACACCATTATACCCATCCAATTAAGGTGGTGGTGGAAAATAGATTACACCACGGCGTGGAGACGGTATTCCGCACGCGCGGTGATTTCCTTTTTCTGTAGGATGGATAGAAGGTGAATTAGTGTTGTTTCATATTTATAATAACATATCATTATGTAATTAATACTGATGTTATTACTTTATCATGAAACAACTAAAGAAGAAGAAGTTGAAGAAGAAAGAAATTGAAAAGATCGTTAATGGATATTACCTCTTCTTTGAAACGCCTCTTTGAATCCACCACTTAGGGAACTAAGATTGGTCTTTGAAGAAGACCAGGACCTATAGGATTATTCTAGGGAAGTGGAGAAGGGATTTTTCAGGGGTTGGCCGAGATTGAGTGCTCAAATTGGTGTGAGTAGGAGGGGGAGGAGGTGTCCTTTTATAAGGGAGGAGAGGGGCACCTTAGGAATATCTCAAAATATTATTTTATATTAAAGTCAAAATCGGTTTATAATGGTTCCAAAGGGTCTTATTTCGAAGCTAAAGTGGGGATGGGTCGAAATCCTATCAACCAATAGGATTTAGACAAGTTTAGGTTATTATTTTAACCTTATCAATTAGATTTAACTCTAAGTTAAATAATTTAACTTTTACCGTGTCTTTTTGTTTTCTTACACTATATGGTTAATACACTTACCATAACATGCCAAACGAACCCCAAATTTTTTATTATTAATATATATATACTTATCTAAGTCATTTGGCCGAACCTTAGATTTTTAGGAATAAAATAACAATTAATAATATAATATTTGATTTAAAAACTATTTTGTGTCAATTTTGACACTATTTGATATATGATTTTTGTGAAAGCCATAACAGAATTATATGTTCGAACCAAGTTGATTAAATCAACACTAATATATCATAGTAACCTAGAAAATTTGTGGAATTCATAGAAAGTCTCAAATTACATTTATTTTGGTTTTTATAACATCAATTATGTCAATATTTTATTAATAATATAATTACTGCATCATCATTGTGTCATAAATAAATTAAATTATTTAATGTCTAAAAATTACAAATAAAATACAATTATATAGGAAATCTTTTTAGATTTCTAATGAATATTTATAGTCGAATTTATCTTATGTATAACCCCATATTAAAAATGATTTACTTATTAAACTTTGATTTTAACTATTTTAACTATTCATTAAATAAAATAATATTAAATGTCATAATCTAATCCAAGTGGACCTAAATGGTCATATTATATTCATAAGGTTGTTTTAGGTCGAATTACACTTATCCAATAGAATTAGGACATGTGTTAGGGTAATAGTAATATCATATTTACCCTTAGTTACCCTATTTACTATTAACCGTGGTAAAAAAAAGTAAAAAGTTACTATTCACCAAAAATTATTTTCATCTCATTGAACCACATTTTAGTCCTTGATATTAACCGTGTCTGTCGGATTTTCGAAATTCCATTCACAGAAGTGGTAAAATTAAGTTTTATGCAAAATTCAGTTTTTAACCTACCACTTAGTGGTTTCACTATTCATCAAAAATTGAAAGTTTTCAGAAAAATACCAAAATTTCACCCTAGGCTAATTTCGGTATTCCGAATCCAAAAATGAGGTCCATTTTGAAAGATAAAATTTCAAAAAGTGGTTATTACTATTCATAACTGCTAGTTTTAATAATATTTTAATAGCATATTGTTGTTTAGTGAAACTCGTTATTGCGTACTACACACGCTAACGAGGAAGGTCGCGATTGCGTGTAATGCAAAGCAAGTCAAGGATGCATGTCGTGCAAGCTCCTTTTGGTGTAGCATACAACACAAGACATTAATGAAATTAAAAAGAATATTTTTCATAAAATCTCGGGGTGTTACATTCTACCCCCCTTAAAATGAATTTCGCCCTCGAAATTCGTCGGGGTTATAAATGGTTTACTATTCAAAAGTTTCTTTAATAGAAATCCACATCGTAAAAAGGAATACCAAAACCAATCTTTAAAAACGAAAGTATGAAACGTAACGGTGACCCAAATAAACTAATCATTGTGTTTCCACATAGGTGAAAATATGGATATGGAAGAGAAATCTAACCATCATGTTCTGATGGAGAGTGGTAGAGAACATGGCTATGGAAAAGCCAGCAATCAAAAAGGCATAAATTTGTGACGATCTAGGGTACCATCTGATTAATCAGATATAAGAGCACTAGGACGACATTTTTGGTTTTCAAGATCGTTTCCCTAATGTTTATGAAATTGGAATTAGAAGAAATACTTTCGTGATTTCGTTATAGTCTCACCGTTGGTCGTTCTTTGGACAATTTCCACTTCATCTCTTAAAGAAATGAAGTTGAATTTGTCATTTGTGATGTGTTAGAAGATCATGTAATAGAATGACGGGTCATTCCATCTGTCTCAAACAAAAGGTTAGAAAAAGTTATTTAATATATATAAGTCATTCTATAGTGAGATTAATCATATATAGTTCCTAAAATGGACTTATACTTCATATATCATACTGCTTAATATAATAAAACTAGTTTCTACTAAACAGGGACTTCCTGTAGGCCAGTGGTAGGCAATAAAGGCCAGTCGCATTTCGGTTGTGGGTTCGATTCCCACAGCCTTGTCCGAAGGGATGGGTTGTCACCCGTCCTGCAGGTTGTCATTTTTCTAAAACTATATTACTATAACATCCCATCAATAATATCGAAAAAAAACTTCTATCCTTAAACAATACTAACTTATGTCCAACATAATCCATTCCAATCCTTAGGCTTATCCATAATACTACAGTCCACTCTCACAGATTTAATACCATCGTTGATCCCCATATATCATAAGATATATCTTGTTGGTCACATTCCAAACATTCAAAGGCCTTAATCTTGTACTCTCTTGAATACCCATTGAACCTTATTGAAAACATGAGTGCTGTTAAAAGTTAACTCTTTCCACATACCAAAATCCTCAAAATTCTATATACTCAAACCATGATATCACTTAGTCTTTATATAAATCATGAGCTCATGAATACTTTCAAACATTTCATTTTCTCCTTAACCCTTCATTATGCGCATATCATCTACTTTCAAAAATATTTGAATCACTTTTCATGGTTACCGGTACCTTAAAATTATTGAAAACCACAATAGACCAATACATAAATATTTCAATACACCATAAAAGTACCTCAACAACATTATTCTTGAATACCAATACATGAACACTTCAGTCCATCCACTTCAATGATTGTCCTGGAATAAGTCCTTCCTTGATTTTAGAAGTAACTTTTTTTGGTCAGGGCATTGAGTTGGGTAATGCCCATGTTCTCCGAAAATAAGACATTGAACTCCATAACAGTCTGTCACTCTATTACCCTTTTCTCCACACAGATAACATCGGTCCCTCCATTTGAGGTATTCCTCAAGGTTCTTCTTCCCTTCTTTAGAAATCTCAATCTTCCTTTCTTTATGCTCCTCAACATGCGAACATGAATAATAGTTTATCTTCCTCTTCTTTGATGACTTAGGCATACCACTAAATTTCACCTTGTTAATCATATATCGCGATGACTGATTCGGCATAATCACAATATCTTTCTCTCTAGGAATTACACAATTTTGTTGCTCATAGTCACCAATTTGTCCATTGGATTCAATGTTAACCGAATTCCTTCTATTTCCCTCCATTAACTAAAACACAAAAAGAATCTTGTGAGAGGAAAAAATCATGCTAGAGAAAACAACATAGTAAAGGGGGAGTACCCTCAATATCTAACATCTTAGGTTAAATTCTAAGATCGTTAGCGCAATTCTAGGATTACAACCTATACGTATACTTAACCTTAGGGACATCCCTAGACATACCTTAGAAATATCTCTAGGGATATCACTAACGTTTTCGCATCCTAGTTTCCAAAGGTTGACTAAACCTTTCCCCTGATACCAACTATAGAGACCCGAATCCTGACGTACATGGACATTACATTACTTTTTCGAAATACTTAGTACATTACAAAAACACACACAGAAGGACCGTAATAGTTTAGTGTCTTTGGAAACTCAGAATAAAATATTCTAATCGTGGTGAAAGATCTTCAACATCTCCCATAATGATCTTCCTTTTTTTTACCTAAAACCTTTCTTAATATCCTGGGGAAAAGAAAACATAAAAGGGTGAGCTCAAATGCTCAGTAAGGGTAAACAAAAGAAATATCAATCACATCATATTCATAAGAACATAACATTTTCGAAATCTTAACCTGCAAAAGAGATCATAATTTCATAACATGGGGTAAATCATGACAGTGAAATGTAATCACAATAATCATAACATAAAACATGAAACTTTGTGGCATTCACACATAATCATAGAGAATCATTTCTTGTTAGTCCAGACTCATTGCCAAGACTATCTTAGTGGACAAAGTCCATTTCTGAATCGAGTAACCCTCGTTTCAGTCTTGTTTCACTGAACCGGTATAACCTACCATCTCAGCCATGTCTATCTCATGAGATATAAAATCTTTACCCAATGCATTGGAGGGAGATATAGGTCCCACCCATCTCATAATGATACCATTCTTATGTGTGCCACAAAATCATAAATCATACATCATTTCATAACCCATGTAGTAAAAATGGGATTCTTAAACATCGTGACATCATAAAACAATTCATATAAGATAATGGAATTCAAAAAAATAATTACATCACAACATAATCAAATCAGTGTAATAATAGGGATAAAAACAGAACCCTTTATTATCTTAGATGGAAAATAATTTTGATAAAACACTTGAACTCCATTCTTGAGGAAAATATCCTTTCTTCTTCAAAACACATTTTTCCTTTCTTAACATGTCATACAACTTTAAACTACAAGAAGTTGATTAAAAATAAACTTGAAAACTTGTAAAGGAAGCTTATTGGAAATAATGTTTTAAAAATCCATTCATGCCGTATAAGTTAAAAAAACATTCTTCTCGTACTTTTGTCGGAAAAGTCAAAAAGTACCTCGTACGAAAAGCGACAAAAGATTCCTTTCATATCTTTTACTAAAAACTCACCAAAGGGTAAAATTGGATTTAAAAAATTGTAGGTGTATGGAAATAATATTACATATTGAGGAAACATGGATGTGGATGATAAAATACACCCCAGTAAATATCAAAGTAAAAACAGTCTCGGATAAAAATGAGATTGTGATATTTCCCTTACCTTAAGTCTGATTTGCTTCGTAAGTGTACGAACCTCCTGTATAATGATTTAAATCATGTTATTTACTTATTACAGAATCATATTCATTGTTATTATATCATATATGGTCCACTTATGACTTTATATTACCCGTTCTTTTGTAAATTCATGTTAAAGTAGCATTTTGGGTAAAATCGTCTCATTTGTCGTTCGTGTTTTTAACTTGTAATTATTAATATGATTACTTGGATCATGATTACTTATATCCAGAATTTAAAACATGATTTATATATAATATATATTCAGAATATATATATATATATAATATACCGATAAATGGAATGAAATACACCGTTCATGGAGACAGTAGTCCGTACGTACGCATGAACGCTGTTTTCGTTTCCTTATTGAAGTGAATGGAATTAAGTAGATGACATACATATAAATATACATAAATCCAGTATCATTATTATGTCATATATTTCATTAGTACTTATTATATATACTTTATAATCATTCATGAATGGTTAATCATTGAGAATGAATCTCATCGCGTCGTGGAGACGGTAGTCCGTACATACGCACGAGTGATGATATCATTCCCATGGTCGTGGAATTGTGTTGAAGTGTATGTATACTATTTCAGTATCAATATCACTTTATAATAATCATATATAGTTACTCATTACACCATTATACCCATCCAATTAAGGTGGTGGCGGAAAATAGATTACACCACGGCATGTAGACGGTATTCCGCACGCGCGGTGATTTCCTTTTTCCGTAGGATGGATAGAAGGTGAATTACGGTTGTTTCATATTTATAATAACATATCAGTATGTAAGTAATACTGATGTTATTACTTTATCATGAAACAACTAAAGAAGAAGAAGTTGAAGAAGAAAGAAATTGAAAAGATCGTTAATGGATATTACCTCTTCTTTGAAACGCCTCTTTGAATCCACCACTTAGGGAACTAAGATTGGTCTTTGAAGAACACCAAGACCTCTAGGATTATTCTAGGGAAGTGGAGAAGGGATTTTTCAGGGGTTGGCCGAGCTTGAGTGCTCAAATTTGTGTGAGGAGGAGGGGGAGGAGGTGTCCTTTTATAAGGGAGGAGAGGGGCACCTTAGGAATATCTCAAAATATTATTTTATATTAAAGTCAAAATCGGTTTATAATGGTTCCAAAGGGTCTTATTTAGAAGCTAAAGTAGGGATGGGTCGAAATCATATCAACCAATAGGATTTAGACAAGTTTAGGTTATTATTTTAACCTTATCAATTACATTTAACTCTAAGTTAAATAATTTAACTTTTACCGTGTCTTTTTGTTTTCTTACACTATATGGTTAATACACTTTCCATAACATGCCAAACGAACCCCAAATTTTTTATTATTAATATATATATCCTTATCTAAGTCATTTGGCCGAACCTTAGATTTTTAGGAATAAAATAACAATTAATAATATAAGATTTGATTTAAAAACTATTTTGTGTCAATTTTGACACTATTTGATATATGATTTTTGTGAAAGTCGTAACAGAATTATATGTTCGAACCATGTTGATTAAATCAACACTAATATATCATAGTAACCTAGAAAATTAGTGGAATTCATAGAAAGTCTCAAATTATATTTATTTTGGTGTTTATAACATCAATTATGTCAATATTTTATTAATAAGATAATTACTGCATCATCATTGTGTCATAAATAAATTAAATTATTTAATGTCTAAAAATTACAAATAAAATACCATTATATAGGAAATCTTTTTATCTTTCTAATAAATATTTATAGTCGAATTTATCTTATGTATAACCCCATATTAAAAATGGTTTACTTATTAAACTTTGATTTTAACTATTTTAACTATTCATTAAATAAAATAATATTAAATGTCATAATCTAATCCAAGTGGACCTAAATGGTCATATTATATTCATAAGGTTGTTTTTGGTATAATTACACTTATCCAATAGAATTAGGACATGTGTTAGGGTAATAGTAATATCATATTTACCCTTAGTTACCCTATTTACTATTAACCGTGGTAAAAAAAAGTAAAAAGTTACTATTCACCAAAAATTATTTTCATCTCATTGAACCACATTTTAGTCCGTGATATTAACCGTGTCTGTTGGATTTTTGAAATTCCATTAATTGAAGCAGTAAAATTAAGTTTTATGCAAAATTCAGTTTTTAACCAACCACTTAGTGGTTTCACTATTCATCAAAAATTGAATGTTTTCAGAAAAATACCAAAATTTCACCCTAGGCTAATTTCTGTATTCCGAATCCAAAAATGAGGTCCATTTTGAAAGATAAAATTTCAAAAAGTGGTTATTGCTATTCATAACGGCTAGTTTTAATAATATTTTAATAGCATATTGTTTTTTAGTGAAACTCGTTATTGCGTACTACACACGCTAACGAGGAAGGTCGCGATTGCGTGTAATGCAAGGCAAGTCAAGGATGCGTGTCGTGCAAGATCCTTTTGGTGTAGCATACAACACAAGACATTAATGAAATTAAAAAGAATATTTTTCATAAAATCTCAGGGTGTTACACAACATGTTGTGGTTTTCATAACTTTGTAATCAATGGAATAATGGTTGTTTAGAAAATATGGTTTTGTTTTGAAAATAGTGGAAGAACGAAAATTTGTTACAAAATTCCCATATAAAAAATGAAACATGTTTCAATTTGGTGAGGTATGTATTTTATGTTATCTAAGCATGATGGATGAAAATTAGTTATAGAATAGATGAATTATACATATGTGTTAGAGAAACATGACAAAGTTATCAAATACTGATAGTGTCAATGATATTCTAAATATGTTATTAAAAAGAGATTGGTGTTGTAGAATATTTAGGAAAGAAATGATTACAATATTTTTTCATAATAATGTTGATATTAATTCACCTTATCCTATATAACTAATTCATTCTTATATTTTCAATACAATGATAAAATAATCATATTTTTTATATAATAAAATTATTTCTTTCATTGATTATTTTACTCGCACTACTTGTATTATTTATTTGAAACATAAAGCAGAAGATAGAAATGCTTAGGTTTTTTAGGATAAGAACTAAAAAGTAATTATGGTAGTCTATGAATAATTTGAGAACCAATAATGGTGTTGAATATAATTATTAATATTTTAGAAGTTATATTAAAAAACATCTAATTCAGTATGAGTTTAGTAAACTGTACACACCACCGAAAAATAGTTTCACTGACCATAATAATAGAAATTTAGTTGAGATATGGAATAAAAAAATTGATTTGTCAAGTCCTTTCTCCTTACTTCTGGAGGCAAGATATTATTACAATAGTCAATAGTCAGAATTATTGCTTCATCATTAGATGTTCTGATATAACTCCCTATGAAAATTTATACAATAAAACTATATGTTTGAAACATTTAAGAGTATTTGGGATCCCCAAAACCATAAAAAATGGTGGAAACCATGTATTTTTTATCATATTGGCAATATTGAATATTTTTTGTCAATTATCATTGTGGAATTGGATAAATATATTTAAATAAATATATAGGGAGAAATTTTTATTTGGTTGATGTATAAATTATGGAATATACTGTGGAATATTCTATAAAAACAGATGCAATTGAGGAAGATAATGGGGGTGAATGATTTTTTTTTCACCAACATGAAAAGGATTAAAAAAAATTTGATTACAAATAGTAAAAATAACAATTGTCAGCTATTTATAAATATGTGTAAAAATTTCAAACATCACATATTAGGCTAGTGAAATAGGTGGAAGCTTAAAATATTTTCAGTGATCAACCTTAAAAGATTAAAATAAAATTAAAATCAAATATTATATCATAAACATCATTTTATTCAAAAGATAATCCAAAATTTGTTAATGAATCATTTTAGAATATAAAATTTATTCATGCAATTAATTATGTGTTTGATAAAATTTATAACAATGGTACATGGTAACTCATACCAAAACCAAATAAAAAATTTTATTGCTACAATTTGGGTTTTCTGAAACAAATTTAATGAAGATAGTAATGTGATATGAAGCCATGAAAGACCGGTTCTGAAAGTATACTGATAGATTGAAGTAATTTATTTTTATGATACTTTATCATCTGTATAAGGGATAGAGTAAATTATAATATTTATTTAAATTTATGAAAATCAATGTTATAAATTTTTTTCATATGGATGAGAAATAACCATTTCAGAAAAGGGAACCTGATGGATATGTTCATGTTCAATATCTATATTCCATTTTTTTAGAAAGGATTAATGTTTTTTTATGAATGTTAAATGAATTATTTGTATGGGCTGAATAATGCTTTGAGTGATAGGTATTTCAAATTAGATGCATCCATAATGAGGATTACATACAGGAAGGTAAGGGTTCATTACAAATATTTACATCAACAAAAGTTACAAGATTCCCCTAATTTTTGATGTATATATTGAAGATATTATCCATGATAGTAACGATGAATGAACAGACAAGTTATTTTCTAAAGAAATTAATTATTTTTTATATATCCCGTGTTAGAGAAATTAAATACTTTCATGGTTTAAAAATATCACAAAAGAAGAAATAGATTTTTCTTTAACAAGAAAATTATTCAAAGGAACTTGTTATGATGTTTGGAATAGAGAATTTGTAATGACCTAGAATTTTCATGTATTTTTTTAAATATATGGTAATTTTATGAGTCTGCAAAAATTAACGGCGCGTGATTCCAAGGCCCGGAGTGCCCAGAATGAATTTATGAACTTTTTTCAGGTACGTTAATTAAACGTGCATGTGGGTTTTTATAAATATTGAATTGGTGCTAGGAATTAAAATTCAAGGGAACCGTTGAACTCGTAGTGCCGGTATTCGCTTAAGAAAACTATCACCTCAACAACAGTTGGTCGAGGGTGGAAGTTAATTTTTGGGTTTTTCGTGGAAGAATAAAATAAAATAAAAGTTGTGTAATATTTTATTTTATTTTTCTTTGGGATCTCCCATGCAGATGATGAGAGGTGGGGACCACCTAAACTAAAACCTCTCAAGATAGGTTATGGTGGTGGGGAAAACCAGAATCTAAAACCTCCCTTGAGAGGTTATGGTGGTGGGGACTACCTGAGACTAAACCCCTTTGAACCACCCACCTAAATGAGGGGTTGTCTCTTGAACATCCCCTTGATGAATTCTTCCTCCCCCTTTAATTAATACACAAACTCAATTACTTAATTATTTCAATTTGAAATTATGCCAACAAATTATATAATGATGGCTAATTAATTTTTTGTGGAATTGGAGGAAAGTATTGGAAAAGGGAGAAACTTGTAGAATAGGGAAAAAGCTATCCAATGATGAACGTCGACTTCGACTCCAAATTATTCCATCGGAGTTTTTTCGATGAAGAACGTCATTAGCTTTAACGAACCAACCATAGAGGAAACACCGACGTCACTGATGTTAGTCTATTCCCAATGAGATCATCTATTTCCCCGTGGACAATCTTCAATAAATAAAATGAACGAGGTAGGGGGTTATTTTTGAGTTCTTGAATTCTCTTGATTAATTTCATCGTTCTTGGAAACCATGGAGAACGTGGGTCAACCAACAAGAGTTGATCCATGATTCATATCAAATTGTAGAGATTTTCATTCTTTACTCCTGATTTTTGTTGAGCCACATGATACAACTCTAACATGGAGGGTGCGCGCCAAAAAATCATGGCCTAACCCCTCCTCCGTACTGCTTCTTGTGTATGTTCTTTGCAATGGAAAAAAGGCGACGAATGCGATGAAGGCAATAGCGCCGCTGCCCTCGACCTCGATGCCCCACAGCGCTTCACCGCTCGCGGCCGCCGCCGCCGCCGCCCACGGACTCCACACCTCACGGCACTCCAACGCTCGTGACCAGACGTGTCGCCCTACGGACTCACCCTGCTGCCCCGCTGCCTGTCACCCCGCCCCACGGCCTTATTGCGCCACCCCTTCTGATCCACCCCACGGTACCCCCATGGCCTTACCACGCCACCCCTGTCGAGCGGCCTCGTGGCACCCCGCAGCCTCACCGTGCCACCCCGGCCGAGTCGCACAAAGACACCCCCGTGACCTCACTGCGCCTCCCCGGTCGAGCCGCCCATGACGTTTATGGCCACGCTTCTTCGCGGAACCCCCGACCTAGCCACCCTGTGGCCTCGTGCCCTCACCGCAGCCCCACAGCCCTCCGCGGTCAAACGGCCACTCGTGGCCCTCCGTGGCCCCTCGCGGCCTGCCGAGCAGGCCCAGGGGGTCGGTCTTGGATGACACAAACTGGGTCAGCCTAGGCTACGACAATCTGAGTCGCTCCAACCTGGTCAGACAAAACCCGGACCCACTTCGACCGATTTACGGTATTTGAGCCATAACATTGGCACCGGACGTCCGTTTGATGAACCATCAGTGGCACTGGAAATATTGGAGAGAGACAGTCCCTTTGATTTGATCCCATTGGATATTTGGATTAAGAAGGGGTATGGTTAGGTTGGATTGAGCACGAATCCAACTGGGCCCTCAAGACTAAAAGGATAATAACTCACAGATCAGATGTCTGATTGACGCACCATATATCGCATTGAGACCCCTATGACATGGTGGTCCTTTGAGATTATTCTTCATGGGATTTCATGGAAGTTGGAGTATCAACCACTGGCTTGTAGATCGGACTCTCCCGGAGACACGCAGTCATAGTGCGGGAACCCTGTAGCTAATTGTGACATGAAGAATGAATAGAGATCCTATGTTGGTCAGCACTGAGTAGTCCTATGTGGGTCAGCACTGACCGATCCTCTGTGGGTCAGCACTGAGCGATCCTCTGGGGGTTAGCATCGAGCGATCTTTTGTGGGTCAGTACCGAGTGATCCTGTGTGGTTCAACACCTAGAGATCTTGTGTGGGTCTGATGTGGAGTTAAGATCCTTTCTAGGTCTTCCTCTTAATGATGTAAGATGATTCAGTAGTTAAAACTAATCATCATTACTACCGTACCTATGTTATACCTGGTGTGAGCTGAGTCTGTACCTATGTGGTACATTCCATTGTGGTAATAACTTGGTGGTATTCATCAGTGTGGTGTACCTGTGTGGTACTTTTCATTTATGGTATTCATTATTTTATGGAACAGTTTTGCTTTGAGCTAATGAGTTGGGCCTTGTGTTTCCACATTACTGAGATAGGTTTACTTTATAACATAGGAATATGTATGGAAATATACCTACGTAGGGTTTTCAAATTTTTACATGCATTTTTGTTTATCTTTTGTGGATTTTGTGAGACCTTGAGGGTCTCAGGGTCCCTTATCACTATCATTATACTCACCCCTTCACAGGTTATGTCTGCATCTCATTGTTTTTGGTGCAGACGACGGATAGTGTTGACTGAGGCTGAGAGTACTAGGAGTAGAGGTAGCTCATAGGTGGACCTTAGACGAGACGTACTGCAGAGACAACCATTCAAGAGTTGTACCTACCCTTCAGGTAGGATCCTTGGAAGGTGATCACAGGAGTTATTCCAGTTTTCTTGTACTTTCAGTTTCTTATACTTTCTAGTTGGGCTTGTATTCTAGTACCCTTTACGTACTGTACTAATTATGTTTAATATTTAGTTTACTTGTGTTCGTATCTTGTTGTGTTCTTGGTTGTGTGTGTTAAATGGTATAATGTAAATTCCTTCCTAGTTATATGGAATACGCCTTCGGTGCTAGTTTCCAACCCCAGGCCTATGGAAGGCGGACTTGGGGTAGTCCTGGCATGAGCCACGAGGGACGGTTCGTGACAAATTGGTACTAGAGCAGTCCTTTCTACCATAGAACATAGAACTCTGATCTTTTTAATGACAATAGTGTTAATTTCTATGAGTTTGGTAATCAGTTTAGGGACTATAGTGTTGGTGTGGTGGCCGACATATCCATACACTAGGACCATAACTTCTAATTTCTGACTCAGTGCTTGAAAACACTGATTGCGTGTGTGTTTTCAAGAGTTTTCTTTGAGATGTCTTGAGTCAGCTCACCAGGTATGACTTATTAATCGTGGAGCACCTGTTTCTTTTCAATATTCCTCCAGAGAGGCAGCTAGTTTGGGCTCCAATAGTAGTACGCGCTGATATCCCACTGAGTGACGAGGTGTCGATGTAGATCCCTTTTCCAGTATAGGCACCAGCAAAGGCACCAGCGGTACCATTACCTGTTAGTACACTGATTCCACTAGCCCCAGCAGTAGAGGACGCACGCCACTTGAGCACGTTTTATGATTTATAGTGCAATATTCCACCCTTTTTTAGGGGAGTGATGGACCCATAGGTGGCTGAGGATTGGCTGGAGGTTGTAGTGAGAGTATTTCGATTGGTGGGGACACCAGCTGACCTCCTGGTTATCATTTCCGCCAGTATTCTACAGGCATTAGAAGGCATATGGATGAGCATGATACTCCAAGTTCACGATAAGGTGACTCTTCTCTGGGCAGACTTCTAGAGCCTTTTTCTTGCAGAGTTTTTCCTGGCGACTCTTCTTGCAGTGCGCATATAGGAGTTTCTTCATCTGCAGCAGGGTAGCATGACTGTATCTCAGTACCCAACAAGGTTCAATGACTTCCCACGCTACTCCACACATATGGTGTGGGACCCATTCATTAGGGCCTGGACCTTAAAGCAATAGCTTAGGCGAGAGATCAGGGCTTCGATGATCTCCCTCTGCATCCCGATGTAGGTGGGGGTGTTAGAGGGAGCCCTCATAGTAGAGAGTTTCTATGCTGAGCAGTCACTAATGGGGAGAACCACAACTAGTAGTCACGTAGAGGAGACTTCTACAAATGGCAGCAGATAGATGTAGCAGAGGTAAAAGAGTACTAGACCTACAGGTGGACAACTCTAGGATTTAGAGTCGATTGTGGGGGGAACCCAAGTCATAGCTAGTAAAGCCCGGAGCAGGCAATGTTATGCACGTGGCATGAAGGATCATATGGCCTGTGACTGTCCAAACCGTTGTACGGATGATCAGAAGATGGTTGAGGGACCACCTAGGCAGAGAGAGTGGTTTGACCGAGGTGGTCCATAGGGAGAAGGCGGACGTGGCAGAGGAGTTGGTCATGAAGATGGCGATGGGAAAGGAATTGAGATGTTACCACCACCCCCACAAGTAGGTCTACACCAAAAATAGGGAGTAGGTGGACAGGGTCGAGCTCAGCTCCAGGAAGTTGAGGCCTATAATAACAATGCTCCGAATATGAGATGAGGTATAATCTATGTCAATTCCACCTTAGCTGCAGTACTTATAGAAACAGGTTCTAGTCATTCTTTTATTTCCACTTCCCTTGTTCGGAGCTCATAGATTCTAATGGACTCGTTGGCTCAATCCTTACAGTTAGAGACTCCTAATGGAGTGGATACAATGATTATTCACTGGTGATGGTAGTGTGAGCTTACTCTACGAGTTCAGAGCTTCGGCATGGATCTCCTAGTAGCAACATTAAGGCCTTACGATGCCATCTTTAGTATGGACTGGTTATCTACATTCCATGCTCAGATTGACTATATTAGTCACAAAGTGTGGTGTGTATACATGAATGAGACCAGTTTTACCTTCACCGGTGAGAAGGGAGCCTTTGCAGCACAGGATGGACTAACCTGGAGGAGGGTGAAGCCGATTATACATCAGTTGGCTAGACATGCCCTCAAAGAAGTTGATGTGGAGAGTCCGAGTTATCCTGTAATGGTGGACCAATAAGAGGATGTCTTCCCTGATAATGTTTTGGGTCTACCTACTCACAGAGAGGTAGACATTTTCATTGACTTGAACCTGGGTATTGCACTGAAATCTACACAATCATATTGGATGGCTCCTGCGGAGCATAGTGAGCTGCGGGTATAGTAAGGGGACTTGCAGGGGAAGGGATTCATCCGGCCAAGTGTATCTCCTTGGGAAGCCCCTATTTTGTTCTCCACGAAGGTGGATGGGAGCTTGAGACTTTTTTTCTACTATCGGCACCTTATGCAAGTGACCGTGAAGTACATGTACCCACTTTTGAGGATTGAAGACCTCTTTGATCAGCTGAAGGGGTCATGGTGGTTCTTGAAGATAGATCTCAGATTAGGTAATCACCATCTCAGAGTGAGAGATGAGGATGTGCAGAAGATAGCTTTCAGATGTCTGTGTGGCCATTACGAGTTGTTGGATATGCCATTTGTCATATCCAATGCTCCATAAGTGTTCTTGGGACTCATGAAAAGGATCTTTCAGCCATACCTAGAATTCTTAGTAGTAGTATTCATCGATGACATTCTGATATACTTGATTACTGAGGAGGATCATGCTTATCATTTTTGGGTAGTACTGGACACACTCCAGGAGCAACAATTTTATGGTAAGCTCTCGAAGTGCTAGTTCTAGATCCAAGAGGTACACTTTCTAGGACATGTCATATCGGAGGCTGGAGATGTAGTAGATCCAGCAAAGATTGAGGTAGTACATGCTTGGGAGCCACCTAGGAGTGTGATGGATATATGGATTTTCTTGGGGTTGGTTGGATAATACCGAAGGTTTCTTCTAGATTTCTCCAAAATTGCAGCACCACTTTTAGCGTTGACGAAGAAGGGGAAACCCTTCATGTGGTCAGAGAGATGTCATCAGAGTTTTTAAAAGCTAAGGCAATGGCTGACTTGTTCCCCAATCTTGAGGAATCTAGAGGAGGTAATATAGTATGTAGTCTAGTGGGACACATAAGGGACCAGGCTCGGATGTGTCCTGATGCAGGAGCGAGCACTGATAGAATATGGTTCATGGAAGCTGTGATGGCATGAGTAGAACTACACTACCCATGACCTGGAGTTAGAATTTGTGGTCTTCGGCATGAAGATGTGGAGACACTATTTGATGGGTGAACCTTTTACAGTCTACTCTAATCACAAGAGTATTAGGTATATCTTCTCATAAAAGGACCGGAACCAGAGATAATGACGTTGGCTTGATTTCCTCTAGGACCATGACTTTGAGAAAGTCTATACTCTTGGGAAGGGGAATGCTGTAGTAGATGCACTCAGCAGGAGATCTGGTATATAACTGCTAGGCGACGCGACAGAGCATTTGGCCACCTTGCAGATATCCTTTGTGGATAGAGATGAAGCCTCTTTTCTACAATCTCTTATAGTCACTCCCCCACTTCTTCTGTGAGTCAAGGAGGTGCATCTTGGGGACGCTGACTACAAGACTTGACATGCTGAGATATGCACAAGACAATAACCTGATGGAGTTTTTGAAGGTGGGGAGCACGTCATTCTCTTCAGAGGATGTACCATGGTACCTGTGTCACTTTAGGAGGAATTTTTTAGGGAGTTCCACACTTTCCCTCTCGCGGTACATACAGTAGTGGAAAAGATGTACCAGGGTCTCTAACAATAGCACTAGTGGACGAGAATGAAGAAAGCAGTAGCAGAGTTTCTCTTACGATGCCTCACTTATCAACAAGTGAAGGTGGAGGATCAGGTACCAGCTGGCTTGGTTCAGCATTTAGAGGTCCCAGAGTTGAAGTTGGATGGGATATACAAGGACTTCGTGATAGGACTTCCACGTACATCTAGGGGTCACAACTTGATTTTGGAGATCATCGACTGACTCACCAAGTCGGCCCACTTCTTACCGATCAGAGAGTAGGGTTCAGTGAAGATCATGTGATGCTTTTATGTGTAGGAGATTCTGATTTTTCATGAAGTACCCTCGACGATTGACTTTGGTCATGATGCACGTTTTACTTCCTGGCTATGGAAGGGGTTGGATGTCGGATTAGGGACGCTGCTTCATTTGAGAACCACCTTCCACCCCTAGACAGATGGTCAGACTGAGCAGACCATTTAGATCCATGAGGAAATTTTGCGTGCTTGTGTCCTCTACATCAGTCGCAGTTGGTAGGATCACTTGCCTTTGGTGGAGTTTTCATACAACAATAGCTATCACTCCACCATTGGGATGGCATCTATCAAGGCATTGTACAAGTGACCTTACTGATCACATTTGTGCTAGACTGACCTAGGGGAGTCAGCACTAGTGGGACCAGAGATGGTACAGGCTACTACAAGGAAGTTGAATATCATCCAGGAGAGGATGAAGACTACACAGAGAAGGCAGAAGTCGTATTCCGATAGGAGATGGAGACATCTGGAGTTCGAGGATGGTGACCACGTCTTTGTATGGGTCTCACCCCACTAAGTTCTGTAAATATTTGGTTGAGGCAACAAGTTATATCTGATATTCATTAGACTGTTCCAGGTCCTTAGCAGAGTTGGTGAGGTGGCTTACCGCTTATCTCTTCCACCACAGTTGCACCGGGTGCTTGAGGTCTTCCATGTATCTCAGTTGAGGAGATACGCTCACGACCCTTCCCACATCATCGACCACAGAGAGCTATACATTGATGATGGGGTGACTTTTACGGAGGTCCCAGATGAGATCGCAGATCGACAAGAGTGGGTCCTTCATGGGTGTTCGATACCTCTGGTGCATGTTCGTTGGTAGCATAGGAACCTCTAGGATAGAACATTGGAGCAGGAGGCTCAGATTTGTGCTCTGTACCCCCACTTGTTTACCTAGTTTGAGTTGTGGGTTATGGGGATGTAAAGCCCTGAGGTAGGGAGAATGAAAAGAACCATAATTTCAATGTAATTTTTTAAATATATGGGAAATTTATGAGTCCAAAAAAATTAATGGTGCATTATTCTGAAGCCCGGAGTCCCCAGAATGAATTTCTGAACTTTTTTTTTGAGTACGTTCAGTAAACGTTCGAGTGGGTTTTTCTAACTTTTGAATCGGGGCTCAGAATTAAAATCTGAGGGAACTATTGAACTCGCAACACCATAATTACCTTAAGAATACATTCACCTCGAAGGTAGTTGGTCGAGGGTGAAAATTAATTTTTGTGTTTTTCGTGGAAGAATAAAATAAAATAAAAGTTGTGTATCATTATATTTTATTTTGCTTTAGGATCTCCTATGCGGATGTTGAGAGGTGGGGACCACATGAACTAAAACCTCCCAATATAGGTTATGGTGGTGGGGACCACCCGAACCTAAAACCTCTCATGAGAGGTTATTGTGGTGGGGACCACTCGAGATTAAACCCCTTTGAACCTCCCACATAAATGAGGTGATGTCACTTGAACATCCCCTTGATTAATTATTGCACCCCCTTTAATTAATACACAAACTCAATTAATTAATTAGTCAAATTTGAAATTATGCCAATATATTCTATAATGTCGGCTAATTAATTTTTGTTGGAGTTGGAGGAATGTATTGGTAAAAGGGAGAAACTTGTAGAATTGGGAGAAAGGTCTCCAACGAAGAACGCCTATGATGAACGCCAATGAAGAATGCCGAATTCGACTCCAAATTCTTCCATGAGACATTCGTTGATGAATAACGTCTTCAATATCAATGAACCATTGATCGAGGAAATGCCGACATCACTGACGTCTGTCTATTCCCAACAACATTGTCTCTTTCCCAACAGACAATCTTCAACGAATCAAACGAACAATGTATGGGGTTATTGTTGAATTATTGAATTATCTCAATTAATTTCATTATTCAAGAAAATCATGGCAAATGTGGATAATCCAAAACGTGTTGATCCATGATTCATATTAAATTTTCGAGTTTTTTGTTCTTGAGTCTTGATTTTTGTTGAGCAGCTTGCTACTGGGCTAACGCGGTGGGTGCGGGCCAAACAAACATGGCCCATCCCCTCTGTTATTCTTCTTCTTTGGTGTGTTCTTGATAATGGATGATGGAAATTAAGGCGACGAAGGAAACGGTGCTACTATCCACGGCCTTCTTTCCCCACAATGCACCACCGCCCCGCGGCCTAGTCACACTGCTCTGCGGCCTGCCGCGCCGCCCCACGGTGCCCCCGCGGCATCGTCTTGCTGCCCCATGAGCTTTCCGTGCTACCCCTGCCGAGCTTCCCCATCCCCCCCCCTCGTGACCTCACTGCACAACCCCGATAGAGCCGCCCCTTGGCACACCCATAGCCTCGCCGCGCACCCCCGACTAAGCCACCCTGTGATGTCTGCAGCCTTACGCCTTCGCGGAATCCCCCGGCTGAGCTGCCCCACACCCTCGCACCCTCGCGGCACCCCCACGACCCTCCTGGCCCTCATGGCCACCGACGATCCTCCACGGCCCCTCGCGGCCTGCAAGTCCGGACCCAGCGGGTTGGGTCGGGTTGACCCAACCTGGGTCGGGTCGGGCCAGGTTGGACCGAAACCGGACCCACTTCGGCCCATTTATGCTCTTTGGGCCATAAATTTTGCACAAGACGTCCATTTGATTCACCATCTGCGGTGCTGGAATCATTGGAGAGAGACGATCCCTTTTAATATACCCCACTAGTTATTGGGATTAAGATATGGTACGGTGGTTGGATCCAGCATGAATCCAACTAGTCCCGTGAGACTAAAAAGCTAATAACTCACAGACTGGGCGTCATATTGACGCACTGTCTGTTGTTTTGAGACCCCTATGACATTGCAGTCCTTTGAGATACTTCTTCATGGGATTTCTTGGTAGTTAGAGTATAGGCCAATGGCTTGTGGAGCGGACCCTCCTAGAGACAAGAGAGCATAGTGTGGGAACCCTGAAGCTGGCTGTGACCTGAAGAATTAATAGCGATCCTATGTGGGTCCGCACCGAGCAATCTGGTGTGGGTCAGAACCGAGCGATTCTATGTGGGTCATCACAGATTGATCCCCTAGGGGTCAACACATATTGATCATGTGTGGGTCAAAACCAATAAATCATGTGTGGGCCAACACTGAGATAACATGTGCGGGTCTGATGAGGAGTTAAGATCTTTCGTGGGTCTGCCTCTTAACCTAGAAAGTTGATTTAGTAGTTAAAAATAATAATCTATACTACCTTACCTATGTAATAACTAGTGTGAGCTGAGTCCGTACATATTTGGTACTTTCCTTCAAGGTAATAACTTGGTGGTATTCATTAGTGTGGCATACCTTTGTGGTAATTTCCTTTGTGGTATTTCTTCCTTTGTGGAGAAGTTGATCTTTGGGATAATGAGTTGGGCCTTGTGTTTCATCATGATTAAGATGAGTTTACATGATAACTTAGGTATATATATGGGCATATACCTAAGTAGGGTTGTCAGTTTTTTACATGATTTCTGTTTTATCCTTTGTGGGTTTTGTGAGACATTGAGGGTCTTGAGGTCGCTATTGAGTATCATTATACTCACCCCTGCACGGGCTATGCCCGCACGACATTGTGTTGGGTGCAGACGACAGACAATGTTGAATGAGGATGACAGTACTATAATTGGAGGTAGCTCAGAGGTGGACCTTAGATGTGGTGTACGGTAGAGACAACTGTCCGAGAGTTGTATCTACTCTTTAGGTAGGATCCTTGGTGGGTGATCACAGGAGATGTTCCAGTTTCTTGTACTTTTAGTTTCTTGTACATTCTAGTTGGGATTGTATTCTGGCCCCCATTACTTACTGTACTCACTCTGTTTACTATTCAGTTTACTTGAGTTTGTATCTTGATGTGTGCTTGGTTGTCTGTGTTTTAGGTTATAAAGGCAATGCCTTCCCAGTTACAGGGAATACGCCTTCGGTTCTAGTCCCCAGCCCCTGACCTTTGGAAGGCGGACATGGGGTAGTCAGGGCACGGGCCCCTGGGGACGGGTCGGGACAAAATTGAAAACCTATTTCCTCACCAATTTCAGTGGAAACCATGTTTTTGAATGACAGAGATTTAAATGAAGATTATTTAAAATGGTTTCAAAAGATTATTAGAAAATTATTATATATGAATTCTTAGGGACTAGATATTCTTCATGATGCTACATTATGTGAAAGGTTCCAATGTTCTCTAAAGGAATAAAATATCTTTTAAGGAAAAAATCTTCTCTATTATATTAGTGTCACATCAGATTTAAAAATCAAATATGAATGCATGGAAATGTTTGATTTGTTAATGAATAAAGATGTGGATTGGAATGAATGTTTAAATGAAATAATATCCACAACTAGTGGAGCATTATTTCTAGTGGAATGTGTGTCAGTTGAAATATTAAAATTTAAAAAAAATTACCACTTAGAATAAATAAAGCTGATTATTTTTTTCCACTCAATTCGTAAGATAAATCATTTGGATAAAAATACATTTGAATGATTTATTTGTTGGATGTGATGTTTTATTTACTCTTAAGATGTAATAAATTGAGTGATATGAAATACAAAAGAAATATAATTAAAAATTCACATTCAAAACATGGTGATATCAAATATCACATAATTTAAAACCTTATGGTGAATAATGTGCTAAGTCTAGAGTATGTTCATAAACCAGAAGAAATTTTTGATATATTCCCAAAACATGCACTAAAATAATGAATTTTCAAAGTGACATTTAACATGGGCATCAAACATCTTTCTCTTCAAGGATGATCTATTTGTTTCTGTCCCCTCTCTCAAATAGTCATTTGATAGTGTTGTAATGGGGTAGAAAAATGTTTTTTCATAAATATATCCATTGGTATGTGATAAAACATTTTTGGAAGAGTGTATATATTTGGAGTTGTGGGTAATATTTTAACTCAATATGTATGTGTGTGAACAACTTTGATAGTTTTTTGATGTGTTTATAGGGAAAAAAATTCAAGAAGAATAATGTTGTGAATTGGTGTAATTTTGGAACGGTTTGAATTTTTATGTAGATATTTTGTAAGTCTCCATTTTTGTATTTCATGTTGATTCATTTATGATTATTGTTTCCAATAAATTTTTTTCTCATATAGTTTTAGAAATATTGATTTGTGGTTAAAATCCTGAGTTACAATGTTTCTGTTATTTATTTACCTTTATTGAAAACAAAATCCAATGGTGTAAATTATTGGCACCATGTTAGCTAGATGTGGTTTTTTGAATGAAAAGTGATGTTTTTGTTTTTTTGTTATTTATTTTGTTGTCAACATAAAAAATCAATTGACATTGTATGTGTTGGTTACCAGATATAGCTATATAGGACTTAGAAGATGAAAGTCATAATGTTTAGTAATGTTGATCAAATCCATATCCCTTCTCTGAATATGTTTTCTAGTTTATGTTGTCTATCAGAATCACATTATCTATGAAATGATGTTTATTATCAGATTTAGATGTTTTATTAGAGTTTTAAATACATTAAAGGTATTCAAAATTAAATCTAACGGTGCGTTTAAATTTTTTATGCATTCAATGTCATTAGTTTTCTAAAAACAAGTGATCCAAGAATTATGAAATGAAGGATGAGAAAATATTTTTTATGTAAAATGATTATATAATGATTTGAATGTTCTTAAAAACATAAATAATTCATGATACAAGAAAGAGTTTGTATATGAATAGATAATACAAAGTCAACATCTTCCAGTCACAGATCATCGAGATGAGGATCACCAAAAATTTAAATTTTTTGAATGCTGAGATATTTGAATTTTATAAAATCAAATTTTTTATAGAAGCACTAATAAATAGTTCTATAAGACATGGTAGGTCCATTAGACTATCTGCTCCCCCCAAATGAACCAATACACAAGATTAATCTAGTGTTTCAGTGAATATTGATGAAAGAAGTTGGTGCTGAAACAAATAAATCAGACATGGTGTGCCACCAATATATAAAAGGAATATATATCACAGGTCAATCAGACACGTTTTTTGTATCAATATGACATAGGATACATAATTTCATCTCATTCAGATTGGAATTATTTTGTGAATTTTTTGAAATAATTAAATAATTCAGATTTTGTATATTGATGAAACATAATAGTGTTAGATACAGTTCAATGAAATAATGATCATAAATGATGTAATCAATTTTCTTATACAAAAAATGTTCCTTGTTTTCAATTCTCTCAATAGTATTCAATCATTCCATGACACCAATTCATTGGATATAGAATAGACTATAATTCTTCAAACAGATGAAGGAAACAATACATCATTGGATTCTAGAATTTATATGATGTTTAATTAAATCTTTATTAATAATTGTTGAAAAAATAATGAAAATGAGATAATTTCTTCAGATTTTTCTAAAGTGTTTTTCCGGGTTTGAAATTCTATATAAGTTTAATCTTGTTTTTATTGAAGTATGTTTTCAAAGTTTCAGTTGGTTTGGAGCATTGGAATTGAATGAATTCAGTTTATAATGTTTTAAATTAGATATATATAATTGGGTAGAAAATTTTAATTGAAATGAATATTTGAAATAGAATTCGAAATTGATTATAAGTCTTATTCATGATAATGTTGTGAAAAATTTGGAGTAATTTTGTGAATAAAACAAATGAGCTGAGAAGCACTGATGTGGTCAAAGATAAAGCATCAAATTTGAGATTCTAGAATTTGGTTGACCTGGAAATTCAAATTAATTTCAGGTAAATTCCATTTATGGTGAACCTATAAATAAATTTTAAAGTATAATGTAATCTTAAACAATTAACATGTCAAATAGAGTGATAGAGCTAATGTTTTTATAGTAATTATGATTGTATAAATGTTTCTGGACAGAGTTCTCTTGAGAATGTCTTCTATTAAAAAATTGTTAATAACAATCTCCTGTTTGAGTTTCCTATATCAGACTAAGAAATTAGTATGACATTTTAATGGAAGGAATATTTTTATTAATAATTGTTTCTAGAACGTCTCTTCATAAATGTTTTCCAGAGTGGGTAATTAGACTAGAAAATGACATAGCATCGAACTGATTTCTCATATGAAGTCTAGAGAAGTTCATTCTACATTATATTAGGTAGGAAAGTGAAATTTTTTTTGATGATATGAAAAAGTAGAATGTATTGAACTAGTATAGTGACATGTTTGGAACCAACTGGAAATGTTTTAAAATCTTGTTAGAAAAATAATTTTACATTATTTGTGCTTCAAAAAGAACATTCGCAATTGTATTTATCATATTGATACACGAGTTTAAGGGTATTACCGACTTATTGTATTAATATAAAAGGATTTTTTATAGTGTATTGTGTGAAATTGGTTGTTTGAAAAATATTTTAAGGACTATATACTCTTAATGAGTAGTGAACCGTTTAAATAGTTCTTGTTCTTATAGGTGTGTGAATTTTTTGTTTTTAAAGAAGTTGTAATTCATTAATAGGAGGTGATGCTTGTTATAAAATAATGATAATATAAAAGAAAAAGATATCACTAAATCCACCCTCCCCATATCCATGATTAATTGATCCTGGTTAGGAATATTGTTAATCCCTCCCCCTTTCCATGACATAGTTTTAATATGCACTAACATTATATTCTATGGTAAGAGATTTCATTCAAGATTCACTTATTTAAGATCAACTTGGTATTGGTCATGGGATAACCTAGTGATACTACCTCCCTCCCATGTACCGATAAATAGGTTTCAAACTGCACGAATTTACTGGTTGAAGCTATTTTTCCTCCATTCTGCATCAATAATACATTATCATTTCAAATTATAAACACTACTTATGATGACTAGAATTATTACTATGTGAATAGTTCTGAATGGTCAAATCAAATTCTGCTTATGTTGACCAATGGATATATTGTACTTAAGGTCGTATAATTATTTATCCACAATGGTCACATTTCCATATATACCCTATTAATAAAAATTTATTCTTTCACCCAATATTCACCACCATTACTCATAAGGTTATATTTAAATCTTATAGTAAGATTATTTGTTTGATAATATTTTGTTTCTTTTACATAGTTTTATTAAGGGAGGACGGATTCATGAAGTTTGGAGAGATCCATATTTTCCCATTTCACCTTTTCTATATTTTATTTGGTTTCAAATTGTAATGCATGGACTGTTTAATAGTTTTACATCTAACTAATGTAATGATATTTATTAATAAGATAATGTTTTCTAAGTTCCTATATATTTTTTACACGTATAATATAAAAAAAATTTATGAAAAAATATCTTTTAATATTCCAGGTTTAATATAATATGATTCAAAATTAAGGAGATACAAGATGTAGAATATTATCAAAATGTGAACATCATGTAAGTAGTGCACACGTTATGTGGCCCAACACCTCTGCATAGTTTTTTCCTCCCCAGAACATGGAGTTTTTGACATGTAGTAATACATGATATCTAATGTTATTAAAAGGAATGTCTCATCCACCCATGGCCTACATGTGTGATCCCGATGTTCTTGTGAAAGTTGAACCTATTCATGTGTACATTTTATAAATGCTACGACATGGCATGTCCCACCAAACACAAAACAGTTCAGGGTTAAGACAACACTAAGTGTGTGTTGTAATCCCAAGCTTATGTACTCTCTGAAGTACATACTATATGCCCCATTATACATGGTGTGCATGTACACAAGGTATCCTAAGAGGGTACCCACTATACATGTAAAATCATATAGTTAAGGGTCACATGAAATGTGGTCCCTCCACTTAATTTGTGATATTTAACTCCAGAATGAAACTCTAGCATCCATTGAAATCCATGCTACCTATCATGTGTTCACCATAGTACAAAAAGTGTATATCAGGATTTTCTAGACAGTGTAGATCTTTATGAATTCACCAAATTTGTTACTCCCTCACCTAAGAACATATACTTTCCATCCAAAAATAGTGTTAATTACAATTTTACACTAATTCCCAAACACTATCATCCAAGAATAGATCTTTTGATCCTCTAATAAAATCCACCACATGACTTAAACCCTTTATTTTGGATTTTAAAAAATAGATCCCAGATCCACAGAGTTTCATAATAATTTTATCTTGATATGTCCAAAGATAATTGATCCACTCATTTATTACACCTAAACCATGAATCCTAAGGTCCAATCATATTTGGTACTGCACCAAAATGATGAACTGTGTCCCTGTTTCCAAATGATGAATAACACAAATAACATGTGGGGAAGAAAATAGAGAAAATTTGACTCAATATTAATCCAATATACCATGGAAAATAATATTGTATCAAGAATATTCAGGGCTAGAATCATGGAAAAATCAAGAATAAATCGAATAAACCATTTAATTCAATACATAGGATAATAAGAAGTATTAAATTAAAATTAAATCAAATAATATCATATAATATTATGGTAAATCATTTAATAAATGTAGGGAAACATAATTGATTATCCCACCCTAAATATTGAATCTTTATGTTGTGAATAATTTTTTATCTAGTGATGGAGATGATTTAATGCATCCTCTACATGTTGATTCACCTAAATCCAATCACTAGTCATCATTTCATCTTAATCATCCAATGGAGAATAATGGACACTCCTCTAATTATCCTACATATATTAAGAGATTAAACCTAGAAAATTTTCATATTTATATATTTATAGAGGATTATATTTAGTTCATTTAAATTAAAATAAGTAAATTAATCATTTATTTTAATTTAAACGCACTAAACAACATATGACTCATTTGAATGTCATGTACCAACAAATATTAGGTTGTGCATAGGAAAATACATTAGATCTGAATGAAAATGTGGTTTCAAATTTATGATATGAGACTCTATATAGGTGATACTATATTAATTACAAACAAATGTGTATAGCTGATATAAAAAATATTTAAAATTTTTATGAAACCAATTTTGGGCTCATCGGGCCTTGAAATTATGCTATATCTAAGTTATTAACTCTATAAATATATATAGAAATATTAAAAAAATAAAAAATAAGGTGTCTCGAAAAATTTAGATTTTATGTCCCACTAATGACATTGATAATTAGAGAACATTGAACATCATGGCTTGTATGAATTTGAAGACCCACACATGATTTTTTAGTTTTTTGTATGAGTTTATCACATTTCCCAAAATTGAATAAGGATATGAAATTCTACACCTTTTTATGTCATTTTTATTCATAGAGTATTTAAGAAAATATATTTTTAAATATTTTTTATATTTTGAATAATATATGATGTAACATTAAATTAATTAATGTAAATAAAAATATCAATATTAAGATAATTAGATTAAATAGCATGTGATGCTTCATGGGCTGAGATTTATGGATTCAGATACAAAGTTATTTTAATTTAAAATGAAAAAATTTTAGGTGGTAGAATTATAATGAATATTATTTTGTAGGATGATATGAGTATCACACAACATAGAATATGGGCCCACATCACAATACAATGCTAACATAAAATGAATTTTAATTTATGAGATATTTGTGTTTCTCTTGATGGGGATATTTATTATAATATTGTTAGAGTTTGTAATATTATATTCCAAAAATAATTTAAATTTGAATGTTTTGTGGTATTCTTAAATATTTTAAATTAAATATTATAAATCATTCTTTATAGATTCTACAGGAATAAAATTTAATGTTTTTAACTACAGAACATGTTTCACCATTTCATAATTTGAAATGTGAACAATAGATATGGAAATATATTTTTACTATTCCATATATAATATAAAAAATAGTGCTGAATAAAATAATTTATTTGAATAATTTAGAGAGTGCCACTGATTTAATGTATTGTCGAAGATAGAGAAGATGAAAAATATAGGAATGTGTCACATATTTGTTTCTATGAGTATTAAGTTATGTTGACCACATTTTCTAATGGCCAGGTTGTAGATACTATGAATAACGGTTTTTCTATTCATCTATGAATTCTTTCATGCATGGATAAATTACCATTAATATTTTCCGTCAAATGGTTCCATGAAGCTAATCTATTCATCTATACAATCATTATTCATTTATTGGTTGATATATTCATTATGTTTAGAATTATTTTGATTTTTGGAAGATCAGATTCATTATAAATAAAAGGAATGGGATTTGAATAATAAGTGGTTCCTCTCTATATGTTTCAAAATAATTAACAATGATAAGTGGATGATAGCTCTATATAAATAGAATATGATGGTATATTATTATGTCTTCTGTTCCAATTTACCTTATTTTTTAGTAATTATAATTATATTGTGGTGATAAATATTTTGAATGAATAAAATGTTTATCATGAAAATGAGTAGGCTTTAACACCAATTTCAATCATTGCGAAAAGATCATTTGTAATGAACTACATTCATATTATAGAATACTGGTGAGGATGATATTCTAAAAGCTAATCATGGATTTAATTATACATACTTGTTTAAATTAAAATAATGAGTTTGTAAAAAGAGAAACCATCACTGCTAATTCACCCCCAGTTGTATAGTAACTGATTTAGGAATTTAAATTGGTATTCAAGAAAACCAGTTTCCCCTAATATACCAATAATTCTTGAACAATATTATAGATAATAATAGTTTTAAGAATTAATAATTGATCGCTTTTTATGGAAATAACTGTCATGGTCGAATAATCAAGTTCTACCATATCTATTATCCCGTAGTCATAATGTTTTTCATTTTATCGATGTGGACTATCCACTAAATGTGATCGATGGTGCAATTAGATTTAATGATAAGAGGAACATTGAGATATATTGAAAATAAACTAATTTTACACTACCACATTTTTTTGAAATAGTGTACAAAAATGTGATACAGTTGTATATTTGTAGGGAAATGTGGCATAAGATGAAGAACATGTATTTGTAAAACATAATAAAAAAATAAAAAAAATTAATATATACAGGGAAAAATATAAATATATATTAATGGATGAAGATGAGAATAATTATGAGTATTCCACATGGGGAATGAGATATTAATGCATTTTAGAGGCTTTGAGAAGAATATACATGATTCCACAGTTGTGAAAAACTTAATGAGGTGATTTATAGATAATTTTGTTCCAAAAAACACGATGTGGATTTAATTCATGATAATGAGGTTCATAATAACCTCTTAATCTATATATTGATAATATAAATTATTTTGTGAAAATGGAAAAGGAAGATATGGATTTTAATTCCATGAATACATTTATGATCAAAGTGCATGAGGAGTACTCAAGTGGCTCATTTAGATAATATCATAGTGATGAAAATCAAAAACACTCATTACCCTCATATCTAAAATACATATACTTATAATGGATATTAAATGGATTATTCAAATACCATGACTTAAATGTGGAAAAATTGAAAAAAAAATAAAGATTTACTAGGAATGATGAAAAAAATAATATGAGGTTGAGGTAAATTTTTTACATTAATTTTAAAAAGGGATTTACTATAAACTATATAAAATATAATGAAAGTATAAGGGAGATGTCAATAATAAATAAAAAGAGCATAAAAAGTGAATATAAATGAGGCAGATCTTCCTAAAGATGTGAATTAGTTCAAGAGTATACTAGAAGAGACATTATCATTATGGAATGTACCTAATGTAAACAACAAAGATCAAGTAGAGAGTAAGGGTAGGAAGAAGTTAATGCCTATATGATCCACGTATATGAACAGAACATGATGTTTTCCATGATATAAAATTTCAACCCATAATTATGGGCTGGAATACAATACATGATAGTATAAATATAACGAATTTTTAAGATGAGTTTCTAGTAAAGGATAATTAATATGTCGAGGAAATATAACATCTCAAAGTAAATATGACAATAAATAAATAATGGAAGAAATTAATAAGCATTTGGTTACATAAGAAAAAAATATTATTACTAAATTTTAAATTTCTATTAAGGAAAAAAATAACAATTTAGAAATATATGTAGGATTTGGAAAATATTATTTTACTTAGGATGAAATAAAAAAAACTACTAGAGATGGTAGAAGTCATGTTTTTGTATAATATAACAATTTAGTTGTTAATAAAAAATAAATTTTATATAATAATTCATGTTTAAAAGATAATTCTAATAAAATGTGGATACATAAGAAATAAATAATCAATTCTCTTTCATCAATGAAAATTAAGATTAGTAAAAATAATGGATATGCTTCAAAATCACAGAAATTTATGGTCTCTATAGTATAATAGTAAAAAAGAAAACATTAAGTTATAAAAAATATATATTATATTGGAGAATCGATTTAAAGTGATATATTTCTAGGTTTTTTGTATATAAGAATACATAATATTTTATTTGGTATTATATTTCAATTCTATAGAACTGTGGAATTCCATAGTTAGGGGGTGATAGATAAAATAGATGTTATAATTCCTAAAATAATAAGAATCAATATAAAAGTATAACTTGTGTTACTATGAATAACATGTTCAATTTCATGTGGTGATTTTTGGAAAATATAAAATATAATATAACTATATAAAAACATGTATAACCACAATTATAGGTTACAAAAAATATATTTCAATTAAAAGGAAGGAATCTGATAAAAAAATCGATAATTCATTGATTGGGTAGACAGCTCTAACAGCTAGCAATAAAAGTAGGTCATAGATCCTAGATAATGGAAAAGCTTCTCATATTATAGGAGATGTCAAGGTCACAAAAAATATTTTTTAAAGTGATCGAGGTTTTGTGAACTCTGTGAATGATATCTCTTTTAAAATAAACTTATTTGGTTCTGTTTAAATTAATCCATCTAAACTATACTCAAAAAAAAAATTTGTTAATGAGTTTAAACATAAATTTTTTAATGTTATTAAAATATATTAAAAAAATTGTAAAGTGGTTATCATAAATAAAAAAAAATTATAATTAAAAGATTACAGGATAATATTTTTATTATAATAGGATTAATTTTTAGTGGAAATTTATTTCAGATTATAGATCATAGTAATTCATGTTACATCAATGAAAGATACGAATAAAATAATGGCATAAAAGGAATAACAATACCGGTCGAAACAATTTTAGGAAAATTGATAATGAAAATAATGTGGGGGACCTACAACAATTAATACATGATAAAGAACTAGTTTTTATTACCTGTATAAAGGGATAAATGGTTTGAAGGTTGAAAAAAAGTGTATACACACACTATATAAAAGATTTTAAATTAATATAAATTTATTTGTGTACATATGTGATAAACCAAAGTAGAAATTTTGAATTTCTTTTTATTATATTTATTTATGACAATAAAATATTTACAATAGTGTGCTTTATGATGCACATGTCACAAATAATGGATATGTTCAAGATTTATTGAAGAAAAGTTGAAATATTTCTTGGTATTTATATTATAAAATTAAGAATATAACTTTTGAAATAACAAACTAGGAGATAATTTAAATGATGTATTTACAATTATGTTATTAGACATCAGTATTGAACCACATACACTACCGAGAATAATGGGGTTTAGGAATGAGGGAATTGAAGATCAGTATAAATGGGGAGAAGAATTATTATCAAATTTAAAAGATATAAATTCATTTAGAGGTAAGTAGTGTCCAAGACCATAGATATTGAAAAATAAGTTTTTATACATAAAAATAATTTTAAATATTATGAAATGTTGTTTCAAGGTTTGTATATATTGATTTGTATTTGGGTCTTTTAAAGAACTTGCATCATCAAACTCTAAGACTAAAAATAGGGATATTATTATAAATGGTATGAGGAAGGTTTAATTCATAGATTACTATCTAATAAGAAAGTATATATATTCTATAATAAAACAATTCAATGTTTTTTGACAATTATGATGTCAAAATAGTTGAGAACACACTTAAAAATAATACACCACATGATTCATATTTTGAAGAAATTATGGAATAAAAAAACATGATTTCTTGACAAAATAGTAGAAAATCGTTTGACACTGAACAAATTGAATAAGATAATCAATTTTACAAAAAAATGATAGGTCGGATTATTTTATAACTAAAAAATTGTATTGGAGAGTTAAAAATCTTTTTGAAGAAGAAAAAATTATTGGTATTCAAACTACACATTTTAAAACATTATGAAAAATAATATTTAACGAACTAGAAGATAGACCAATTAATAAAATGTTAAGGGTTTATAATCATAAATCACATTTTTCATAGTTTCACCCAAAATTAGTTAGAGAAGCTAATGAAAATAAGGAATTTATTTTTGTAAAGAATGTCGATCTTGGTAAAATTCATAAGAATTCAATTTGGAACCTGGTTACAAAAACTATTTACAAAAAAATCATTAGGACCAAGTGGTTTTTTATAAATAAGTTAATTAATAATGTATAATTTATAATTAATAAGGATATAATTGTGATAAAAGGTGTCCTAATATTGATATAGTTGGTTTTTAAGATACTTTTTCACTAGTTGTAAGGATAGTGGAAATATAGATGTTTCTTGATGCATAAACATTCATACAATATAACATATATCAATTATATGTCACATATGATTCTAAAATAGAGATATATAAAAATATTTATATATAAAAATCATGTTGTTTTTCTTCTTATTAATAGTTGAATAAGTTTGTGAAAATTAGAAAATGATTTATATGGATTATAGTATACCCCAAGGTCCTTGTATTCAAACATAAATGTTGCATGATGGAATTAAAATACATCAATGGTGGAGTGAATAATAAAAAGTATATTAATGAAATTTAATCTGGTAAACATATTGTAATACAACATGTTTAATATATTATCTTTACATTTGATCACAATAGTTATTGTCAATAATTTTCCATATAATGAAGAAAACATTTAAAATTTATCTATTGGGTATGATGAACCACGTACTGAGATTATAGGTGATTCAAGTTGAAATATTAATTTTTTAGTCCCAAATAATCTTATGATGAGTTTTTTTTAAAATTTTGAGATAGTATACTCGAATATAGTGTCCACTCCTATGCAAGTACTGTTTAAATTTTCAATAGGCGATTATGGTAAAATTGAAAATAATTTTTTTTAAACAAATTCATCAACAACAAAAACTATTTAATAGATTAAATAAAAAAAATTATAATATATGTTGATATTTTATTCATGTTATGGTGACCCAAAATTATTAAATCATGTAACTACTAAAATATTTTTAAAATACATTAAAGGGAAAAAAAATTGGGTAGTTTTCATTATGAGGAAAGGGAATGAGTCTATTTTGTTTTAATCATAATAATTGTTTAGGTGATACTGATGATAGAAGGTCCACATCTGGTGGAAATTTTTATTAGTATTTCGTGTATTGAAAAAATATATTTATGTTATACTAAGTACTATTTTTTAAGAATATATAGTTACAATAAGTTCCTTTAATCCAAATATTTAGTTTGAGGGGAACATCAATGATTTTATGGAGAATTTTGAAATACCTCACAGAATTAATTTTGTAATTAAAATTTCATTATAAGTTTTGAATATTCATATTTACCACTAAAAGTGTGTGAATAATGATATGAAATCTCTATTCATGAATGAGAAGGTGGAAAATGGAAACATAGAGTTTTAATTTTTTATATCCATAAATCAATAGCAATTTATTTTCACTAACATTTTCCTATAAGACATATTATATGCCTATATGTTAAATGAAGCTATTTAACACCTCTTTATCTATAAATAATATTTAGTAAGTCCTATATTAATCAGTGTATTATATTGTTAAATGCGGAGACATGACTAAAAATTATTTTTGTTGTGAATTTTTTGTTGTTAATTTTTTATATGTTTATTACATACTAATTTTGTCATTGTATATACTATGAAAATGGGGAGAGATTTTAAATTGGTAGTTCTTGGATCGAGGGGAAGATAACTATATCAATATGTAAAAATGGTTTGTATTAAGTAGAGGAATATTTTTGACAAAAACAGTATATAACTTTTTGTGTGGGGTCGTTAATTTTTCACATGATAGAGATTGTAATTTTGTTTCTCTATGATGAGAAATTGAATTTCATGATGAGTTTTGATATAGTTTATTAGTGTTTTAAATCTAATCAAAATAGTGATAATTAAGTTTGATTGGTTTTTTGAACACTTTATATTTTTATAACCAAATTTTAGAATTATTTCATAATGAATTATAAGTTTTTTTAGGTTGAAGATGAAAAATATAGTTTTTTAGATGGATTTATGATTGATTAGATGAATCTACAATTCTAGATAATCGGATGGAAATCTATTTTTGTTCCTTATTTAAATAATACTTTAATAGATTAAATATATAAATTACCTTTTCCAGATGAAATATTAAGTATCTAAATCAGTTCATAAGACTTTGAAGTGAATTGTTTTCCTTGAGAAAAAATTGAATAATTTTTCCAACAATTTTATTTTAAGGGTTCCCACTGTAACTTTTATCTACATCATTACTTTAGTTTCTTGGAATATGAAACATAGAGTTGGATCATATGACATTGAAGTCCCATATTTGAGTTTCATAAGAATATGTATAATGAATTTGGGAAACATGTAACTTTTAATACCCATGTACATCATTGAGAGTTGTTTCATATGAATTTTACAAAGACTTATATTTTGAATAATTCTATAAGTTTTTTGAGTTTTCTATGACATTAAAAGAAAAATTAATTGAAAAATCATATTTCTAGAATTTTTTGTATAATTTGTAATGAAATATCTTAATAAATGAGGTAAACAAAGTTTTTAGCATTTTGATAAAAATGTGAATTATTTTACTATCCTCCAAAAGCTGAGATTCTTAGATAAATATTCATAATTATTTTCATGTATTATGATTCAAGAAAAGGTTTTATGGTCAACCCGAAGGTGATTCTTCTATGTGATGTGGATTATTTAGAGTGTTGAAGAATTCACCACATTATAGTGCTATGTCAGTAAAAATGGAATTTTAATTCCTATAAATTTCATGGATGTCTTGAAGGATAAATTTTTTACAATATTAGTAGGGTTATTAATTTTATATTTTTATTGAAATAAAAATATGAAGTGTCTTATTAAATTCATGGATATTTTAAATTATATAATTGGAATCATTATTTATTGAGTATCTATAAATAGAATTATGGGTTCTTGACTAAAGAACTCATTTCATTAGAAGAGTATAGGTAGTTTCCATAAAAATTACTAAAATATTGTTCATGAATTATCCCCATAATATTAAAATTAATGTTGAAAAAATGAATGTGATCAACAACTCATAGATATCCCACAATATTAATTTTTATCAATGAGATAAAACTACAATAATATCATCCTAGAATGTGTTATTAATCCTAAGGAGGTCAAGGAATGATAATCATAATATTATTGATCTTGTAACATGAAATTGATGAAAAAAAGGTAATATTACTGTGTTCATTATCTCATTAAGGGATAAGTCATCCTAAAAACATTTTCGTAAATTCCAATGTGCAGGTGATATATTCATCCAATATGTGGATGTGATTCCAGAATCAGATCTTTTATTAAAGATCAAAAAACAACTAATTTATAGAAGATCATACACATTCTTGAATGAACATAGACTATTTATATGTTGGGGGTATCTATCTAAAAAATATATGAAATTAAAATTGTGAAGTGGAGGATACAATTTCAAAAAATTAGTGGATGATTACTGGTTAATTATTATGAGCTGGTTTAATGGAATTGGTAATAAAAAAGCATTATATAGTGATAAAAAATTTCATTACATGATTAATATTTGATCATAGAATTGATTAGTCTATATCACCAGGGATATACCATATAATAATCTCTTATGAGATTCTTATATTTTATATTAACGAACCCAAGTGAGGAAGATATTTGAAATATTTAATATGTACATTTTTTGGTCACTAGGGTAAAAATCAAAGGAATAATTTTGTAAAAAGTGAAAAAAGTACTTTTAATTCATCCCCTAATATTTTTTAACTAATCAAGGATATAAAATTACCAAATTTATAGATATCCCAATGTAAATAATTAATTTAGTTTAAATGAATCAATAATCCTTTTTATTATCTTAAAAGAGAATGTGTTTTTTTATGAATAATTTTCTATTATGATATTAGTAACTGAGGGTCAAAGAAGAAGTAATTTAGAATCATTATTTAATAATCAAATATGGTTCTGTTGATACCAAAAGTTATTTGAAATTATCTTTTAGTTTTTATAGGTTGAGGAATCATATATTCCATAGATATCTTAGTAATTTATCATGAACTTTTTTGATATTGTTTTTATTTATTATATGATTAAGGATGATCATGAAAAAAATAATGAGAATATGTTAAACACATTTAAATTTCATAACATTAATGAAAAGTTTTCCAAATTTCCATTCATGATTTATGAAGTTAAGATAAAATTTCTTGAGGTCTATAAGGAAGTCCAATCATAAAATAATGATGAATATTATGCTATGATATCTTGGGAAAATACAATAGCCATTTGAGAAATCATAATTTTCATAGGTTTAGATTGATGTTTCATGTGATTCATTAAAAATTTCATGAATTCATAATCTACCATGACCAAATTGATTTGAAAGGAATAAATTATTTAGTAGATATTTAAATTTCTTGAGTCATTTTATTAATTGAATAAAAGCTTAATTTATGATCTCGTGTTGATTCTTCTTGATCCATGTGAAGGTTATACCATGCACTATTTTTTCTTGAGTAAGGGTATTGGTTATTTTAATATATAAAATAATCATATTGTGTATTGTGGATCTAAATATTTATTCCCAACTGATCTTAAATACACCACCCATGTGTTAGAGTTGGAATATGTATGGAACACCATTAATATTTTTCATAAAATTATATTTTGGGGGAAATTCACCATTTATAAAAAAGCATTAATTTTTAGAATACATAATTTTTTAGAATGAAATTAACCATAGAAATTAAAATGGGTATAACATCTATAGAAAAATGATTTTTGTATATCATTTACTCATGGAAAATTAAATATGGTTAATATGTCTCTAAGTCAGATTTACAAGTGTATGCAACGATCAAATATTTAGAATAATGATTCTAGGTTATTTTTTTCATAGGATTTCATTTATATGTTATCGATTATATGAGTTGGGTGGTTCAATATAGTCTAAAAATCCCATCATCATTAGTTAATTTAATTCATATAGAGAAGGTGATGGATTTTAAATGTCAGTGTATACGAAGGATTTTAAATAGTGGAAAGTACATTGATGACTCATCTCAATCTTTGAATTGAATGATTTTATTAGAAATCACATTTTGGTACATTAATTCTTATGGTAAAATATTATAATAGAAAATAATCATTATAATTAGGTTATTCACCCAAAAACTACTATGATGTATTATAATGAAATATATTAATATTTCTAGCTTAGGATAAGGCATGAAGTTTTTGAGTATGTTATTATTACCTCATATTCTAGTAACTGTATGGAAAACACCAAAATAACCATGTTTTTCTACAACCCCTTCCTATTATTATTTCTATGTTGTATGAGGTATCTTTAACCATTGTAATTTTTTACATTAACATCCTCAATAAAGTAATAATATATGTTTTATTATAGATTATTTGACTAAATAAACATATACATTTCCATCAAATATAAGATGATATTGGATGACCATAGAAAGATTTAAGTATAAGAGAACTCAATGTTTTATGGAGTCCCCTATTCTATTTTCTCCAACAAAGATTCTCAGTTTACTTCTTAATTTTGGAATAGTGATAAATTGTTTTATATACCTAGTTCATTCAATACGAAAAATAATAGTTTCAAGTAGAGGGAGAGAGTGAGTAATCTATTTAGATAGAAAGAGATATGTTTCTTTATTTTATTATTTATTTATATAGTTTATTGAAGAACAATTTACGATTTAATAAGTTATCTTATAAGAATTTTTTATCAATCATTAATAAAAATAGAAGTATTTGAGCCTCATTATGATCATCTATGTCGGTTCCCTATATGTTAGGTTGAATTAGATACAATTTCATTTCTATGGAATATAATTGTTTAAAAATAATTGATAGGATCCAACCGATTGGGAAATTTCTAGTGATATCTCAATGTTATTTGATATCATATACATATCACGATCATTAGCCATGTGAATTTATGGTATGTGATCATATTTTTATTAGATTTTATCCTTAATTGGGACATTATAGAATTGGATAGACATGTAATCTTATACTGAATCTAATTATCCTTTCAGAGAGCATATAATGTCATGGAATTGTATATCATAATTATTTACAATCAACATAGAAGTAACTCTATAATTTTGTCCATGTATCATTTTTGAAAAACATTCAATACAATGAATCTCATGTTATTGATAAATAAGATCTGTATGTGAAATAGTATGATTGTTTTATAGAAAATCATTTTAAATACTTATTTATTATTTTAAATAATTAAGAATTAAATTAGACCAATTTTTCAATGTATTATGGATGAATGGAGAAGATATTGATGAGATATAGGAGAATGAATCAATCATTAACAAGATATGACCTCATATTTTATCTATTAAAGGAAACTGATGAAATTATGGGGAGAATATCATAACAAGGATTTTCACCCCAATGATATCATAAATATATATTTATATCAAAAATTATTTATTATTTTAAGTTTAATTGAATATTCATCAAAAGAATGTAGATTATATATGATTTTTCTAGAATACATAGTCATTAGGGATAATCGATGGGACTATGCAATCCCACCATGTAGGGTTAAAAAATTATAATAATTTCAAATGCATGGTATAAAGGATAATTTAGTACAGTGACATATTTTTGTAAAAAAATTCATATTTTCTAATTTAAAATATTAAAACAATAATATTCTCTCATATTTTTTATAGAGATACCATGTGTTGTGTATGTGAGGCTCTAATTGACTCTCTACATACCTCCCATGATTTATTAGTGTTTTCCATGTCAATCGTTGGTATAATACTATAGTTTGGGTCACTAATATTTATCATTTACCATTATTATTTGTAACCCTTCATTTTTTTCAATAGAATATTTTTTATTATATTATTACAAAATTATGATCCCTAATAAATTATTTTACTAAATATTGACATTAAATAAATAAAATATGAAAGGTGATTATGGACCATTTTATTTATTTGGATTAGAATTATATTCAAGGATGTTAAAAATAGAATTATTATCTAAATAAACTATCCTTATAATACTTATAATGTTTTTATGAATGCCTTGTATCATTTAGACTTAAATTTCATGGGATAACCAAACAAGTTTCCATATATTATATATAATTTCAATTATAAATTTTGTCATGGTACCTGAAGTGTTTGATGAAATTTATATTGTATTTCAATATTAAAAAATGAAATATATGATTTAAAAGTTATAATAAAAGGATAATTTTATCGTTTAAATTTAGATTTCCTAGCATTATTGCAAATTACATTTGAGATAATGGTGGGTTTTATTACTAATAACTTCTTATTACACCCCTAGTTTTTGTATATTTAAATGTGAAATTGTATCACGTTTAATGATAAATGTTGATATGCAATGGGATTATTCTATGGAAGAAATATGATGATTAAATCAAAATTTTTAAATATTTGATTTTATTGTTTCATTATATGGATTAGAAAACATCATGGGAAACATTGGGAATCTATGTAGGGATTATTGAGATTAGTCTTATACTATTTAGTTCATGTCGTACTAATACCCTTGGAATATATTTCACACTAGATTATAGTATTTAGCTCTTATTAATGCCATGTGAGGGTATGTTTACTATGTTTGGATAGGATCAAATCATATCGATAGTGAGATGGTTTCATGAAAATCATGTGTAGGAGTGTCTCCTTAAGCCATATGCAAGAGTCCCACAAAAATGGATGCCTAATGGTTGATTATTTTTATTATCATTCTTTTCACTTAATATAGGTACTAAATCCTTTTACACATATAATTACAAGATTTTTATCATTAATATCAATTAAATGAATCAAAATGATCTAGTGTCGTTGTGTCATTGGAAGACTAGGGTCATAAAACATTATCATGATACAAAAAAATATTTGTTTTCATATTCATAATGTTCTATTGAATCCCTTTGAGATTATAAAACATTATATAATAACCTAGGGAATACAAAAATGGGTGATCAATAAATACCATTAAAGAAATGAGTATGATAACATAGCATAGTGTATCAGTTCAATGGAATAACATGATATTATAAATGGTAGGCCTCATAATTTTTTTAAAGGAAGACATAAAGATGATGGAATTATAAGATCATCTTATCATTGAAATGTGGAATTATTCAAATACATGAAATCATATGCCTAATTCATGGATAACTTTTGAGATATCAAAACATGATGGACAACATCCCATAATGGATTATGTTTTACTCCTTAATCCCATATATGTCATCTCATGAGATATTATCATCACCCAATGCAATTGGATTCCTTTATAGGCACACTTATCATAACATGTACATGTATATATGTGTCTCATAAGAGAATAAAACATAATACATAAGAATAAGAAACACCCATGGGATGTAAGGGGTTACATTACCCTTCCTCAAATAAATATCAAAGTATATTCAATAATCAATCAAAAGAGAATAAGGATTTAAATTTTTTGGACATCTATACTTGAATAAATAATTTTAGATATCAAATATGGGGTTAAATATAATAAAATCAAGATAAATTGTAGAGAAATGGGTATAGAAATGAGCCTTTATAATTGTGTTTGAATAAATCAGGAAAATTATTCTATAGAAGTAAAGGATGTTGAATTTTATTTTAAACAAGAGATAAAAAATTGTTAACACTAAAATATTACTCATTTAATGAAAAATGAATGGGTAAAAGTTATTAAAAGAGTATTTAATTAATGGACTATGGGATGGAAATGTTTCCCTTAATTGGGTTTTATTTTGATGATGGTATTTAGAAATGAATGCGAGGACTGTTTAACCATAGAAAAGAACTGGAGAATAATCGAAGAACATAATATATATATATATATATCTAATTTACAATAATTCCATAATTATAAATATATATAGAAATTTGGGTTGATAGAATAAATTCATAAGCCAAAGAAAAGGGGGTGGTTCTCAGGGTTCCCGTAACTCAGGTCGATATTTGTTCTATGATTTCAATTAAATTACCCAATAATAAAATAAAAAAATAAAAAAATTATTTAGAATGTAATTAAAATATATTTTATTTATTTTTTTATTTCTACTTTGTTTTTTAGTCATAAAAATATTATACTATGTTTATATTCTTTCTCCCATGGTCATATGTTTCATGGTTCCAATGTCGGATCAATTTTTACGTAATTATGAGTGGTCTTATTGTTGAATTGAAAAAAAATATATGTGGGCTGAATTTTTTTTAATTTCATTCCTAGAGTTTTAAATGGTTTTAAATTTCAAATTTTTTAAAATACATGTGGTTCTTACACTAAAAATATTATCATTTTCATGGTTACTTTTATTTGTTTATTTTTTTTGACCAAATAGAATTTACATATTTTTATTCAACTATATAAATAATTATAAATTAATGAATATGAAAAAAAAATACAATGATTTAGATAAATCCTAACCCCACATATATCTATTAAAAAATCCATGAATGTAGTATAAACCAGTGTATGTTTATTAAGGATGTAGTGAATCGACCATAACGTTACAAATGCTTTCATTTTATAATGAAATAAGAAGTTATAGGATAATTTATATTCAATTATCACCAAGCCTAACCTCCCATGAGCGGTTATGGTGGTGGGGACCACCCGATATTAAACCCCATTGAACCCCCATTTAAATATGTATAAGTCTCTTGAAAATCCCCTTGATTAATTATGCCACCCCCTTTTTAATTAATACACAAACACAATTAAATTAATTATTTGAATTTGAATTTTTGACAACATATTCTATAATGTTGGAAAATTGTTTTCTTTGGCGGAATTGGGGGGAATGTTTTGGAAAAGGGGAGAGATCTTGGAGAAAATATCTCCAACGAAGAATGCCAATGAAGAACTCCGTTGATGAATGTTCTTTGAAAATCTAGGAAGTGAATGATGAGAGAGCCTGGCATCGAAGCGTGGATTCGGAAGCGATGATCGTTGGAAATCCCTTCGCCTTCTTCGACTTTCTTCATGTACCAACGTTAAAGAACAATCTTTGGTAGTGTTTTTGTTCCCATGATCTTCCATTCTATGTTTCATTTGATGGATTGAGATTTGTGATTGACGAAGGTTTTGGGGATTATTGTTCATAAATATCTTACATACATGTTCTTTTTCTTGTTCAAACTCTTGCTACCTCTCTAACATGGAGGGTGCATGCCAAACAAACATGGCACGGCACCTCCATCGTTGTTCCTGAATGGTGTATCCTTCACAATGGAAGATGGCGACTTTATTGACGACGACTGGTTCCGGCGGTCGGCACTGGTGGAACTCGAGAACCGCCAATGAAGGCACTACACCACACGGCCATGTGGCCTCCGCACCCTGCGGCGCTCTGCAGTCCGTGTATATAGTCGCCTTATAGCCTCGCTGCACTACCTCTTGAAACCTGCGGCCTTCGCCGCTCTGCACCGTTCGTAGCCGAGCCGACCTGAGCCGCCGCTCTTCCACTGTTCGGGCTGAGCTGTCGTCGTCGTCTGTGCTGAGCCACCACCGCCGCCAGAGCCGCCACCATCATCCGAGCCACCGTTGCCATCCGGCCCAAGATGCTACCCGAGACACTGCGGCCCTTCCGGCCGAACCTCCCTAGACATGCCGCCATGCGGCCTTGCGCCCTCGCGGCACCCCTGGCCGAGCTACTCCGTGGCCTCATGCTCTCGCGACACCCTCCGCAGCCTCGTGGCCGCCCGCGGCTCTTTGCGGCCCCTCGCGGCTTGGCGAGCCGGACCCAGTGGGACATACCGCCCAACGGGCCAGGCCAAACCCAATGTGCCAAGCTGCCCAATGGGCCTGGTCGGGTCAGGTCGGGTATGTCTGATAGAGTGAGACTGGACCCGAGCCCAATACGACCCATTTACATTCTTTTAGCCATAACTCTGGCATTCACTACGGGATACATGGGTTTACCAACGGTTCAGAAAACTGTAGGCATGTAATCCGTTGGGAAAACCATTTACCAACGGTTTACATAGAACTATTGAAATAGGGGTAGGAAAGTTAACCTTTCCCAACGGTTCTCATAAACATTTTGGGAAAGGTTTTACCAATGGTTGTGCTAAAACATTGGCAAAACCAAATGAGGAGGGATTTCCCAACGGTTCTACAACTGTTCGGAAAGCTTTTTTCCAATTCTTCAAATAGAACCGTTGGTAATAATCTTCCTACAAGACATATGCCAACGGTTTCAAACCGTTTGCATACCCAATGATGTGCAAATTGCACAGCATCCCTGCAATTTGCACAACAGGCAGAGGTGGAGGTGTCCTGCAATAATTTTATGCATAATTTGATCCACATCAAGAATTAAATCATAATTCATTTTAATTCATACACATTTAACATATGATGCATAATTTGATGGCAAACACATACATAATTCATAACGTAATTATAAACATGCATACACACACAAAAATAAACATACATAATTCATTTAGAATATAATCATATGTAATAATAAAAATACATATTCAAAAGTGAGCCACATTGAGTGGTTCACTCGTACATGTCACAATAGACCAATTTATAGTTGTCCAAATGATTCAATGGAATCCGAATACGTTTGGTCAATTTTCCTTATTCTATTTGTTATTATCACTTAAAATTTTGATCATTTTAAACAAAAGAGATACACTTTCAGTGGTTCCGACCACACCTTGCCTTGAATTGAGCCGGGGTTGTCTCATACATGCCACATATGACCCATTGATCATTGTGCTAAAGTGTCAACACAATTAGAATCCGTTTGGTCAGTTTTCCATATGTACATAAAATTATGTCCATTTTAAACAAAAGACAGACCCTAAGAGTGATCCCTACCACACTACGCCTCGGATTGAGGTGGGGTTGACTCGTAAATGTCACAATATACCCATGTATCATTTTTATAAAGTTTCAATGGAATCCGAATGCGTTTGGTCTATTTTACATATGACATTTATTATTTTCAATTAAAATGGTTTCCAATTCAAATACAAGTGTGCCACTTAGAGTGGTGGGGGCCACATCGTGACTCAGATTGAGTCAGGGTTGACTTGCAATCGTACATGTCACAATAGAAACATGGATCGTTTTCCTAAAGTGTCAAAATAGTCTGAATGCATTTGGTCAGTTTCCCGTATGTCAGTTGGTGTTTTCACTTAAAAATAAGTCCATTTTGAACAATAGAGAGGCAGTTTGAGTGGTCCTGGCCACACTGTGCCTCAGATTGAGGCGGAGTAGACTCGTAAATGTCAAATTTGACCCATGGATCGTTTTCGATATGTTTCAACAGAATCCAAATGCATTTGTTCGGTTTGCCGTATGTCAGTTGTTGATTTCACTTAAAATTAAGTACATTTTTAATAAAATAAAGGCACTTTGAGTGGTTTCATCCACAACGGGCCTCAGATTGATGTGGGTTTGACTCATACATTTCAAATTTGACCCATAGATCATTTTCTTTAAGTTTCAACAGAATACGAATGTGTTTGGTCGGTTTTCCATATGTTAGTTGTTGATTTCACTTAAAATTAAGTCCATTTTAACAAAATAGAGGCACTTTGAGTGGTGTCGGTCGCATTGTGCCTCAGATTAAGATGTATTTCACTCATACCCGTGACATATGAGTCATGGATCATTGTGAAAAAGTATCAACACAATCAGAATCCGTTTGATCGGTTTGGCGTGTGTACGTAAAATATTGTCCATTTTAAACAAATGAGGGACAGTTTGGGTGGTGCCAGCCACACCACATCTCAGATTGAGGCAGTGTTGACTCATACACATTACATATGACCCATGGATCGTTTTCCTAATGTTTGAACAGAATCTGAATGCGTTTGGTCAGTTTCCCGTATGTTAGTTGGTGTGTTCACTTAAAAATAAGTCCATTTTGAACAAAAGTGAGGCAGTTTGAGTGGTCTCGGCCACACCGCACCTCGAATTGAAGAAGAGTTTACTTGTACACATCACATTTGACCCATGGATCGTTTTCCTTATGTTTCAATAGAATCCGAATGTGTTTGGTCGGTTTACCGTATGTCAGTTGTTGATTTCACATAAAATTAAGTCCATTTTTAACAAAACAGAGGTACTTTTAGTGGTTTCAACCACAAAGAGCCTCAGATTAAGGCAGGGTTGACTCATACACATCATATATGAGTCATGGATAATTGTGAAAAAGTATCAACACAATAAAAATCCTTTTGATCGGTCTGGTGTATGTACGTAAAATATTTTCCATTTTAAACAAAAGTGGGACAATTTTGGTGGTGTCAGCCACACCGCACCTCGGATTGAGGCGGGGATGACTCTTAAACATCCCATATGACACATGGATCGTTTCCTAATGTGTCAACACAATTCAAAGGTGTTTGGTCGGTTTCCGTATGTCAGTTGGTGTTTTCACTTAAAAATAAGTCCATTTTGAACAAAAGAGAGGGAGTTTGAGTGGTCCCGAACACACCACGCCTCGGATTGAGGAGGAGTAGACTTTTACACATCACATTTGACCCATGGATCGTTTTCCTTAATTTACAATAGAATCCGAATGCGTTTGGTAAGTTTTCCGTATGTCAGTTGTTGATTTCACTTGAAATTAAGTCCATTTTTAACAAAATAGAGACACTTTGAGTGGTGTCGGCCACAAAAGGCCTCAGATTGAGGCAGGGTTGACTCTTACACGTCACATTTGACCCATAGATAATTTTCTTTAAGTTTCAACAGAATCCGAATGCATTTGGTCGGTTTATTGTATGTCAGTTGTTGATTTCACTTAAAATTAAGTCCATTTTTAACAAAACAGAGGCACTTTGAGTGGTGTCAGTCACACTGGGCCTCATATTGAGACATATTTGACTCATACACATCACATATGAGTCATGGATCATTGTAAAAATTTATCAACACAATCAAGATCTGTTTGATCGATTTCGCGTATGTACGTAAAATATTTTCCTTTTTAAACAAATGAGGGACAGTTTGGGTGGTTCCTGCCACACTGCACCTCAGATTGATATGGGTTTGACTTTTACACATCACATATGACCCATGTATCGTTTTCGTAATGTTTCAACACAATCCGAATGCGTTTGGTCAATTTCCCATTTGTTAGTTGGTGTTTTCACATAAAAATAAGTCCATTTTGAACAAAAGTGGGGCAGTTTGAGTGGTCCCGGCCACACTGCACCTCGGATTTAGGAGAAGTTTACTCATACACGTCAAATTTGACCCATGGATCATTTTCCTTATGTTTAAACAGTATTCGAATGCGTTTGGTCAGTTTTTCCTATGTTAGTTGTTGATTTCACTTAAAATTAAGTCCATTTTTAACAAAACAGAGGCACTTTGAGTGGTGTCGGCCACACCAGTCCTCAGATTGAGGTGGGGTTGACTCGTACACATCACATATGAGTCATTGATCGTTGTGAAAATGTATCAATACAATAAAAACCCTTTTGTTTGGTTTGGCGTATGTATGTAATATACTGTCCATTTTAAACAAAAGAGGGACAGTTTGGGTGGTGCTGGCCACACCGCGCCTCGGATTGAGGTGGGGTTGACTCTTACATGTCACATATGACACATGTATCATTTTCCTAAAGTTTCAACACAATATGAAGGCGTTTGGTCGGTTTCCCGTATTTCAGTTGGTGTTTTCAATTAAAAATAAGTCCACTTTGAACAAAAGAGAGGCAGTTTGAGTGGTCCCGACCACACCACACCTCAGATTGAGGCAGAGTAGACTCTTACACGTCACATTTGACCCATGGATCGTTTTACTTAAGTTTCCACAGAATCAAAATGCGTTTGGTCGGTTTTCCATATGTCAGTTGTTGATTTCACTTAAAATTAAGTCCATTTTTAACAAAACAGAGGCACATTGAGTTGTTTCAGCCACAACGGGCCTTATATTGAGGTGGGGTTGACTAGTACACATCAAATGTGACCCATAGATCATTTTCATTAAGTTTCAATAGAATCCAAATGCGTTTGATCAGTTTTTCGTATGTCAGTTGTTGATTTCACTTAAAATTAAGTCCATTTTTAACAAAATAGAGGCACTTTGAGTGGTGTTGGCCACACCGGGTCTCAGATTGAGGCGGATATGATTCGTACGCGTCACATATGAGTCATGTATCGTTTTGAAAAAGTATCAACACAATCAGAATCCGTTTGATCGGTTTGGCGTATGTACGTAAAATATTGCCCATTTTAAACAAATGAGGGACAATTTGGGTGTTTCCGGCCACACTGCACCTCGGATTGAGGAAATTTTGACTCGTACACATCAAATATGACCCATGGATCGTTTTCCTAAAGTGTCAACACAATCAGAATTGGTTTGTTCTGTTTCCCGTATGTTATTTGGTGTTTTCACTTAAAAATAAGTCCATTTTGAGCAAAAGTGAGGCAGTTTGAGTGGTCCTGGACACACCACACCTCATATTGAGGCGTAGTTGACTCATACATGTCACATTTGACCGATGGATAGTTTTACTTATGTTTGAACTAAATCCAAATGTGTTTGGTCGGTTTGTCGTATGTCAGTTGTTGATTTCACTTAAAATTAAGTCCATTTATAACAAAATAGAGGCACTTTGAGTGGTGTTGGCCACACCGGGCCTCAGATTGAGGCGGGGTTAACTCATACATATCACATATGAGTCATGGATCATTCTGAAAAAGTATCAACACAATCAGAAACCTTTTGATCGGTTTGGCGTATGTACGTAAAATATTTTCCATTTAAAACAAAAGAGGTACAGTTTGGGTGGTGCCGGCCACACCGCGCCTCGGATTGAGGTGTGGTTGACTCTTACACATGGATTTTTTTATCTAAAGTGTCAACACAATCCGAAGGCGTTTGGTCGGTTCCCTGTATGTAAGTTAGTGTTTTCACTTAAAAATAAGTCCATTTTGAACAAAAGATAGGCAGTTTGAGTGGTCCCGGCCACACCGCACCTCGGATTGAGGGAAAGTTGACTCTTACACGTCACATTTGACCCATGGATTGTTGTACTTAAGTTTCAATAGAATCTGAATGCATTTGGTCGGTTTTCCGTATGTCAGTTGTTGATTTCACTTAAAATTAGGTCAATTTTTAACAAAAAAGAGGCACTTTGAGTGGTGTCGGCTACACCGGGCCTCGCATTGAGAGGGAGTTGACTCGTACACGTCACATATGAGTCATGGATCATTGTGCAAAAGTATCAACACAATAAGAAACGATTTGATCGGTTTGGTGTATGTACGTAAAATATTGTCTATTTTAAACAAAAGACGAAAAATTTTGGTGGTACCGGCCACACCACACCTCAGATTGAGGCGGGGTTGACTCGTACACATCACATATGACCCATGTATCGTTGTACTATAGTTTCAATAGATACGGAATGCGTTTGGTCAGTTTTTCATATGCTAGTTGGTGTTTTCACTTAAAATTAAAGTCATTTTGAACAAAAGAGAGACAGTTTGAATGGTACCGTCCACACATCGCCTTAGATTGAGGTGGGGGTGTTCAGGGGGTGTTTGGGGGGCTGTCCGGGGGGTGTCCAGGGGGATGTCTGGGGGGTGTTCGGGGGTGTTCGGGGGGCTGTTCGGGGGGTGTTCGGGGGGCTGTCCGGTGTCCGGGGAGGAGGTAGAGGGGGCTGTCCGGGGGCAGTCCGGAGGGGGGGGGGCCTATCCGGGGACCAAGGAGGAGGGTGGGGGGCTGTCCGGGGGGTTGTCTGGGGGCTGTCTGGGGGTTGTCCGGGGTCCGGGGAGGAGGGTGGGGGCTGTCTGGGGGGGCTGTCCGGGGGGCTGTCTGGGGGACATACGCGCATCATATCATAAAAAATAACACCAAGGATCAGACAAAATAGAAGCAGACATGAAGAATAATGACAAGTGCAAATAAAAATCAGAAGCAACTAAAAAATTATTGCATTCATGACATATTTATTTCCTAAAACAATGTAAAACATAAAAAGTGATGAAACTCTAGAACATGGGTTGCATCCCAGGAAGCGATATGTTTTACATCTTCAGTCAGACAGATGGAAATTGGTCAGTCATCTTGTTCCATCAGCTCAGAATTCCTCTTACTCTTACAAGAACTGGTGGACGTGTCATCATGATCATGAGGACGCTTAGTGGGATTGATCACTTTAGGAGCGTAGCGACTGTGAATCTGATGCAGAAGTAAGAGAATCTGGTGCTCGACATCAGCCAGATGTTGAGTCACCCGTCTTGCGAGGTCAGATGGAGACAGGACGTGCACATCGTTGTTCATGGAAGAGGGAGACGAGCTAGACATTGTGGGTTAAGCTGTATCCACAAATGGATTCATTTTTATATATTAGAACCTTTATAAATGTTTTTCCATTTTTACCTACAATTAATGTGTGAAAATTGTGAAAAATAACTTATTGGATATTTAAAAATGGATTTACTCTTGGACATGATGCATAATATCTCAAATATTCCTCATTGGATCCCAATTTTCAATTTTACTCCATTATCAAAAGTCTTATATCAATTAATTTTTATTTTAATCCCTAAGGTGTACATCTCTAAAATGAATCGACTTTCTTAGATTATGTTTGAAAATACAATGTCCTCACAATAATGTTTTAATTCCATTAAAGAATTTTTTATTTAAAACATTATTCCTAGGGAGATCAATGTCCACCACACACACTTACCTCAGACAACCCCCACTCACCCCGGACAGCCCCCCACTAACCCCAGACAACCCCCCACCCCTCGGACATCCCCACACTCACTTCGAACAGCCCCCACCCCTTGAACACCAGCCCACTCACCCCGGACATCCCCCACCCCTCGGATGGCCCCCCACTCACCCCGGACATCCCCCCACACCTCAGACAGCCCCCACTCACCTCGAATAACCCTCCACCACTTGGATATCCCCCCACTCCCCCCATACATCCCCCGCCACCCCTCGGACTGCCCCCCCACTCACCCCGGACAAACCCCCCACCCCTCAGACACCCCCCACTCACCCCGGACAGCCCCCGCCACCCCTCGAACAGCCCTCCAATCACCCCAGACAGCCCCACACCCCTCGGAAAACCCCCACACACCCCGACAAGCCCCCACCCCTCGGACCCCCCCCCCACACACACACCCAAATCAAACAGAAAAAAATGCATACACACAAGAAAGAACTTTAATTAATGAAAACATTAAGAAAAACATTAATCAAAACTTTAATTGAAATAAAACATTAATGCAACCATTAATGAAAAACCTAAAAATGATTACTGAAAACATTAATTGGATATTGTTTACATTGATGTAGTGATTCTAGTGCACAATTCGTCATGGGATTAAAATGAATCATAAAATTTTCCAAAATCCCTAGAAATAGGGAAAAAGTACATGATAAATGGATAAATTTTGAAATAAATGAATAAATGTTGAGAATAAAAGTATATATTTAACTAATATGAAAAGAATTTGAGAGAATCAAACCTTAATGGGGGAGTTGCAGATGGAAGATTTACCTGGCCGGCCGCTTCTAAGGCGGTGGATCTGATTCTGGGCGGTCTGGGAGGTTCTAGGGGAGTCGGGGAGAGTTTAGGGGAATTTGGGGGTGAATTTTCCCAATGGTTTTTAAAAAATGTTAAGAAATCCATTCTTTTCCCAATGGTTTCATCAAACCATTGGGGAAAGAATGGAAATACTATGATCTCCCAACGGTTTCTTCAAACCGTTAGGAAAGACAACTCCTTTCCCAATGATTTCTTCAAACCGTTGGGGAATGGCTTCCCAACATTCATTTTCCCAACGGTTCTTTTGAACCGTTGGTATAAAATCATTGGGAAAGATACATTTTCCAGTAGTGATTAGAATTTTTTTTGACGAACCGTTAGTGGTGCTATAAATCATGGACTGAGATGATCCCTTTGAGATTACCCCACTAGAGTTTTGGGTAATGTTGGGGTATGGTCAGGTTGGATTGAGGACGAATCCAACTGGGCCAAGGGAGTTAAAGGCTATTAATTCACAAATCGGGCGTCCGATTGACACTCCATCTGTTGCATTGAGAGCCCTATGACATGGAAAACCGATGAGATACTACTTCTTTTGACTTCGTGATAGTTTGATTATTGACCAGTAGCTTATGGAGCAGACCCTCCCAGAGACAAGCTAGCATAGTGTGGTAACCTAGTAGTTGGTTGTGACGTGAACATTGATGAGTGATCCTGTGTGGGTCAGGACATTGATATCTAGCATGGGTTAGCACCTAGATACCCTGTGTGGGTCAGCATCTTGAGATCCTGTGTGGGTCAGCGCCTAGAGATCCTTTGTGGGTCATCTCCTAGTGATCCTGTGTGTGTGAGCACATAGCCATCTTGTATGGGTAAGCTCCTAGAGATCCTATGTGGGTAAGCTCCTAACGATCATGTGTGGGTCAGCTCCTAGAGATCATGTGTGGGTAATCTCCTAGAAATCTTAGGTGGGTCTTCATCTTTATAGAGTAATATGATTCAGTAGTTACATCTAATCATCTCTACTACTGTTCTTAAGTTATACCAGGTGTGAGATGAGTTTATACCTGTGCGTTACATTCTTTCATGGTAATACCTTGGTGGTATTCCTCTATGCGGAATACCTATGTGGTACTTTCCTTTGTGGTATTTCTTCCTTCATGGAATAGTTAATCTTGGGGCAAATGATTTGGGACTTGTGTTACCTCATGATTGAGATGAGTTTACGTGATAACATAGGTATATGTATGGTAATATACCTAAGTGGGGTTATTAGTTGTTTTAATTATTTTTGGATTATCCTTGGTGGACTTTGTGAGACCTTGATGGTCTTGGGGTCCCTACTGTGTATCGTTATACTGACCCCTGTAAGGGATATGCCCACACCTCGTTGTGTTGGATGGGAATGACGGATAGCGCTGACTGATGCTGAGAGTACCAGGACTCGACGGTGCCTGGAGGTGGACAATACAGGGTGTCAGTACGTAGAGGAGACGTGTGGACATGGAGTGCTGAGGAAGTGATATGTACCTACCCTTCAGGTAGGAACCTCAGAGGACGACCCAATAGCTGGATTTATCTTTCTTTCGTTGTATTGAATTTTATTTGTACTTGTATCTTTAAAGTTGGGCTCGTATTACGAACCCCTTTTTACTTTCAACACACTTTTTTCTATACAGTTGACTTGTGTTCCTATCATGATGTTTTCTTCGTTGTGTGTGCTTACAGGTTATAAAGGAAATTACTTCCCAGTTTTGGGGAATACACATTTCGGTGCTTCTCTCCAGCCCCTGGACTATGGAAGGTGGGCTTGGGGTAGTAACGACATGTGCTCCGGGGGACGGGTCGTGAAAAATTGGTATCAGAAGAGTTTTTTGTACCATAGAACATATGACTCTGATATTTCTTTTTAATGGAAATCGTGTTAAGTGTAGTGAGTGTGGTTATCAGTTTAGGGAATCCAGTGTTGGTGAGGCGACCGATGTATCTATACACCAGGACCCTGAATTATAATTACTGAATCAGTGCACAAATTCATTAATTAAATGTGTCTTTTGAAGAGTTTTATTTTTGATCTCATATCACCATATATAATTTATTTACAGTGGTGCACCTATTTCTTTTTTGGATGCCTCTACGCAAACAAACAACTAGGGTTCCGAGAGTAGCACACACGTATAGCCCACCGAGCGATGAGGCCTCGGTGTCAGGCCCTTTTATAGTAGAGGCACCAGCGGAGGGGCCAGAAGTACTATTACCCGTTGGGACACAAATGAAACCATCCCCACCAGCAGAGGTTGCACACCACTTGAGCATGTTTCATGATTTCCAGCTCTAGAGGCCACCCAGGTTCAGGGGAGAGACGGACCCACAGGCGGCTGAGGATTGTCTAGAGACTGTAGTGAGAGTTTCTCATCTTGTAGGGATACCCTCTGATGTCATCGTGATCTTTTACGTCAACCTTCTACAGGAAGCAGCAGACAGATGGGGGAGCTTGACACTCCATGTTCATGACAAGGTGACGCTTCTCTTGGAAGAATTTGAGAGTATGTTTAGGGCAGAGTTTTTCCTAGAGACTCTTCGTGAAGTACGCATACAGGAGATTCTTTATTTGTAGTACAGAATCATGAATCTATCTCAGTACTCAGTGACGTTTACTAACCACTCGTGCTACTCCACAGATAGTTCGAGATGGATTCTTCAGAGCCCGGACCTTCGAGCAGGGTCTCATGTGAGATATCAGGGCTTCAATGATTTCTCTTAGCATTAAGACACATGAAGGGGTGTTATAGAGAGCCCTATTAGTGGAGAGTTTCTTACTAAGAATTCCCCAGCAGTGATACACACCAACGGATGACACGTAACAGAGTCTTCTACAGTTGGCAGCAGACAGATGTCATAGAGGATCAAGAGGACCTGACCTACCGGTGGACGACCACTGGATTCAGAGTCAGTTGTGCGGGACACCCAAGGATGAGATAGACATGACAGGAGTGGGCAGGGTTACGCATGCGGCGGGCAGGTTCACATGGCTCGTGACAGTCTGACCTGCCATATAGATGATCAGTAGACAGTCGAATGACTGCCCAGGCAGAGACAGAGGTTTGACCGAGGAGGTCCGAAGGGGGTAGGTAGACATGGCTGAGGATCTGGTCATGTAGCTGGTGGTGGGAAACAATTCGAGATATTACTGCCACCACCACCAGGTGGTACACCCCGACCACAGGGATAATGTGGATATGGGCGAGCTCAGCTCCATGTAGCTGAGGTCGATGACCAAGGTGCTCTGGAGATGATACGAGTTATGATCTATGTCTATTCCACCTAAGATATAATACATATAGACACATGATCTAGTCGTAATTTTATTTACACTACCCTCGTTCAGAGTTGGGAGATTCTGATGGAGCCTTGGGCTCGATAGTTATGGTTAGAGACTTCTACGAGAGTGGATTTGAATATTACACACTGGTTCCAGTAGTGTGAGCTTAATCTAGGAGGTGAGAGCTTCGGTTGGGATCTCCCAGTAGCAGTGTCAAGGCCTTACAATGTCATCTTGGGTATGGAATGGTTATCTATAATCGTTTCTCAGATTGATTGTATTATGCGCAAAGTGCAGTGTGTCCACACGGATGGGACCAGGTTTACCTTCACCAAAGAGAAGGGATCCTTTTCTTCACAGGATGGACCTACTAAGAGGAGAGTGCATCTGATCACTCATCTGTTGGCTAGCCATAACAATAGAGCTGTTGATGTGGAGATTCAATGTTATCTTATATTGGTGGACTAGTACGTGGATGTCTTCCTTGATGATGTTCCGGGTCTACCTCCTCACAAAGAGGTCGAATTTTACATTGGCTTGTACCCTGGGACGACACCGATATCTACACAGTCATATCAGATGGATCCTGCTGAGCTTAGTGAGTTGCGAGTATAGCTAGAGGACATGCATGGTAATGGATTCATCTGGCCCAGGGATTCTCCTTGGGAGGCCTCGATTTTGTTCGATAAAAAGGCAGATGGGAGCTTGAGACTTTGTGTCAATTATCAGCACCTGAACCAGATGACCGTGAAAAACAAGTACCCACTCTCGAGTATTGATGACCTCTTTGGTTAGCTGAAGGAAGGACGATGGTTCTCAAAGATAGACCTTAGATCAGGCTATCACCATCTCAGATTATGAGATATGGATATACAGAAGACAAATTTCAGATTTGGATATGGCCATTACGAGTTCATGGTTATGCCATTCGGCGTGACCAACGCTCAAGCAGTGTTCATAGGGATCATGAACAATATCTTTCAGCCATAACATGATCACATTGTAGTAGTCTTCATCGATGACAATCTGATCTACTCGACTACTGAGGAGTATCATGCCAATCTTTTGTGGGTAGTACTAGATACACTCTGAGAGCACCAGTTTTATGGTAAGCTCTCGAAGTGCCAGTTCTGGATCGGAGAGGTTCACTTTTAGTAAAATTTCATCTCAAAGTCTGAAGTTGCATTGGATCTAGAAAAGATCGAGGTGGTACTTGCTTCGGAGCCACCCTGGAGTGTGACGGAGGTACTGAGTTTCCTAGGTTTGTCTGGATACTACCGAGGGTTGTGCAAGATTTATCCAGAGTTGCAGCACCACTATCAGTGTTGAAGATGTAGGGGAAATCCATCGTTTTGTTTGAGAGATGCCAGCAGAGTTTTCAAGAGCTGAGGAAAAGGCTGACTAGTGCCCCCATCTAAGGTTTCCAGAGGAGGGCGTAGGGTACGTAGTCTACTACGAGGCATCAGGGACCAGGCTCAGATGTGTACTGATGAAGGATCATGCAGTTATCACATATGGTTTTTGTTATCTTAGATAACATGAGAAAAACTATGCTACCCATGACTGGAGTTAGCAGCATTGTTCTTCTCCATGAAGGTGTGGCAACACTATCTTATGGGTGAACATTTCACAGTCTACTCTGATCACAAGAGTCTCAAGTATATCTTCTCTCATATGGACCTGATCCTGAGATAGAAACGTTGGATTGAGTTCCTCCATGACTATAACATTGAGATAGTCTATACTTTTATGAAGGGGAATATTATAGTAGGTTCACTCAATAAGAGATCTAGAATACAACTACTAGGAGAGGTGACGGAGCAGCTGGCCGCATTGAAGATATCCTTTGTGAATCTGGATGGAGCAGCTTTTGTTCAGTCTCGTATAGTCACTCTCCCACTTTTTCAGCAAGTCAGGGAGGCGTGGAATGGGGACACTGACTGCGATACTCGACATGCTCAGATATCCACAGGATAGGCACCTAATGGATTTTCTAAAGGTGGGGAGCACGTCATTCTCTTCAGAGGATATACCATGGTACCAATGTCTCTTTAGGAGGAAGTGTTGAGTGATTTCAACAAATCCCCTCTAACGGTAAACCATGATTGGTGAAGATGTAGAAGGATCTCTGACAACAACACTGGTGGCTAAGAATGAAGAAAGCAGTAGTAGAGTTTGTCTCATGATGCCTCACTTTTCAGCAAGTTAAAGCGGAGCATCAGGTACCAGTAGGATTGGTTCATCCTTTAGAGGTCTCAAAGTGGAAGTGGGATGAGATATACATGGAATTCATGATGGGTATCCCATGTTAGTCTAGGGGACATGACTCGATTTGGGTGATCGTCGACCGACTCCCCATGTCGGACCACTTCCTACTGATCAGAGAGTAGGGTTTAGTAGAGATCTTGGAAAGACTCTATGTTTAAGATATTGTGTGGATACATGGAGTACCCTCAACGATTGTCTTTGATCGTGATGCACGATTTACATCCCGTCTATAGAAGGTGTTATAGGAGGGTTTCGGGAGGCAGCTTCGTTTGAGCACATCCTTACATCCTCATATGAATGGCCAGACTGAGAAGACCATTCAGACCCTCAAGGACATACTGTGTTCTTGTGTCCTCAACTTCGGTCATATCTGAGAGGATAAATTACCTTTGGTGGATTTTTAATACAACAACATCTATCACCCCACCATAGGGATGACACCTTTTCGAGGCATTATACGAGGTTTTCAGAGATTTGGCTGAGGTGGAAAGATATCTCCAAGATTCATCGGACACTTTTAGGTCTTCAGTAGAGTTGGCGAGGTGGATTACCTCTTAGCCCTTCAACCTCAGTTGCACCGAGTTCACGACGTCTTCCTCATATCATTTCTGGGGAGATATGTGCATGAACCTTCCCACATCATCGACCATATCGATCTAGAAATCGACGATGGTGTGACTTTTTCGATGGTTCCAGTTGAGATTGAGGATCGACAGGAGCGGGTCCTAAGTGGGCGGTCGGTACCTCTGTTGCACATTCATTAGAAGAACGAGAACCTCCAGGAGAGAACATGGGAGTAATAGGCTTAGATGTGTTCTCAGTACCCCTACAAGTTTACCTATTTTGAGTTGTAGCTTATGGGGACGTAAATCCCTGAGGTGGGGAGAATGTAAAGACCCTTAATTTTCATGTAATTAATTTTTTAAAATATATAGGAATTTTAAGAGTCCGTGAAAATTGACGGAGCGTGATTCTGTGGCCCGGAGTGCCCGGAATGAAATTATGAACTTTTTTTTGGGTACGTTTAGTAAACGTGTGAGCGCGATTTTATAACTTTTGAACTGATGCGCAGAATTTAAATCTGAGGGCACTATTGAATTTGCAGTGCTGGTGTTCACTTCAATGGAACCTTCACCTTGACCTTAGTAGGTCGAGGCTGAAATATAGAATTTGGGGTTTTTCATGGAAATGAAAAATAATGATAAAATCATATAAACTTCTATTTTATTTTATTTGTTGAAACCTCTTCTACACAAGTTAAGGTGGTGGGGAAAACCTGAAATAAAACCTCTAATTAGTGGTTTTCGAGGTGCGGACCACCGAGCCTAACCTCGCATGAGATGTTATGGTGGTGGGGACCACCCAAGATTAAACCCTCTTTAACATCCTATTAAATATGTGGAAGTCTCTTGAACTTCACCTAGATTAATTATGCCACCCCCCTTTTTAATTAATACACCAAATCAATTAAATTAATTATTCAAATTGGAATATATGCCAACATATTCTATAATGATGGATAATTATTTTCATTTGTGGAATTGGGGGGATAGTTTTGTTAATTGGGATAGCTCTTGGAGAAAATTACTCCATTGAAGAATACCAACGGAGACTGCCATTGAAAAACTTTATTCAGAAATCAAGGAAGAGGATGATGAGTGATCCTGACATCGATGCGTGGTTTTAAATGGGATGATCATCATCCCTCTCTTCACCTTATTAAACTTTCTTCACGTACCAATGTCAACAAAAAATCCAATGTAGGGTTTTTCCCATGTTCTTCCCTTCTAAGTTTTTTTTGTGGTATTGGGATTAGTGATTGAAAAAGGTTTTGGGGATTGTTATTATTAAATAACTTCTATACACATTATTGTTCTTGTTTATCCACTTGCTACCACTCTAATGTGGAGGGTGCGGGCTAAACATACATTGCCTGACCCCTCCATCGTTCTTCTTGAATGGTGTATCCTTCATAGTGGAATAAGGCGACTTTGGTGACAGCAACTGGTGCCAGCAGTCGGCACCTGTGGAACTCGAGAACCGCCAATGAAGGCATGGAGCCCCACCACCACACGGCCTCCATGCCATGCGGTGCTACACCATCCATGTACATCGCCACACCGTGGCCTCACCGTGCCAACTCGTGGCACCTGTGGCCTCCGCTGCTCGGCGTCGTCCGCTAATGAGCCGACCCGGGTTTCCCGGTCGATCCGCCACCACTGTCTGGGCCGAGCGGCCACCGCCTGATCCACCATCGCGGTCCGACCCGCTGTTGCTATCCAGTCCGAGTTGCCACCGCCTCCATTTCGGCTGAACTACCCCGACCGAGCTGCACTGTGGCCTCACACCCTCGCGGAAACCTTGGTCGAGCCACTCTGCGGCCTTGCACCCTCGTGGCACCCTCCGCGGCCTCACGACCACCCGCGGCCCTCCACAGACCCTCACAACCTATCGGGCCGGACCTAACAGGTAAGGCCGAGTTGACCAAAATCGGTTCAGACCATACCGGGTTGGGTCGGGTCGGTCTGACCAGGTTGGTCAGGACCCGGGCCCACTACGACCCATTTACATTTGTTTGGGCAAAACATTGGCTCTAGACGTCTGTTTGAAAAACCATCAACGATGCTGGAAATCATGGAGTCATACATTCCTTTTGAGTGTACCCCACTAGATTTTTGGGTAATGTTGAGGTATAGTCAGGTTGGATTGAGCAAAAATCTAATCGGGCCCCTGGGACTAAAAGGCTAATAACTCACAGATAGGGCGTCAGATTGACCCACCACTTGTTGCGTTGAAACCCCTATAATGTGGGGGGCCTTTGAGATACCTCTTCGTGGGGATTCTTAGAAGTTGTAATATTAACTAGTAGCTTGTGGAGCGGACCCTCTCGGAGACAAGTGATCATAGTACGGGAACCCAGTAGCTGGCTGTGATATGAATATTGATGAGCGAGCCTTTGTGGGTCAGCACCTTGCGATCATGAGTGGGTCATCCCCTAGAGATCATTTGTGGATCAGAACCTTGCGATCCTATGTGGGTCAGAACCTAGAGATCTAGTGTGGGTCAGCTCTTAGAGATCCTATTTAGTTCATCTCCTAGTGATCATGTGTGGGTCAGCTCCTAGTGATCCTATGTGGGTCTACTCCTAGCGATCATGTGTGGGTTATCTCCTAGCGATCCTGTGTGGGTCAACTCCTAAAGATCATGTGTGGGTTAGCTCCTAGCGATCCTTTGTGGGTCAGATTCTTTACAGAGTAATATGATTCAGTAATTACATATAATCATCTCTACTATTTTACTTAACTTATAACAAGTGTGAGGTTAGTCTGTACCTGTGTGGTACTTTCCATCGTGGTAATACCTTGGTGGTATTCATCCATGTGGCGTACCTATGTGGTACTTGCCTTCATGGTATTTCTTCCTTCTTGGAACATTTGAGCTTGGGGCTAATGATTTGGGCCTTGTGTTACCTCATGATGGAGATGGGTTAACTTGATAACTTAGGTATATGTATGGGCATATAACTAAGTAGGTTTATCAATTGTTTCCTTTATTTGTGGTTGAACCTTGGGGTATTTTATAATAACATGAGGGTCTCGAGTTCCCTACTGTGTATCATTATTATCACCCATGCATGGGCTATGCCCGCACCTCATTGTGTTGTATGCAGATGACAGACAGCACTGACTGAGGCTGAGAGTACCAGGACTAGATGGTGCACGGAGGTGGACCATACGGCATATGAGTACGCAGAGGAGACGGGTGGACGTGGAGTGCTGAGGAGGTGATCTATACCTACCCTTCATGTAGGAACATCAAAGGATGACCCAGTAGCTTCCTTTAACTTTCTTCAGTTGTATTGTATTTCAGTTGTACTTGTATCATTACAGTTGGGCTTATATTCCGGACCCCTTTTTACTTTCAGCACACTTTTTGATATACAGATGAATTGTGTTCATATGTTTTTTTTGTCCTTGGTTTCATGTTCTTATAGGTTATAAAGGAAATTCCTTCCCATTTTTCGGGAATACGCCTTTCGGTGATAGTCGCCAGCCCCTAGCCTACAGAAGGAGGCTTGGTGTAGTCACAACATGGTCCCCGATGTATGGGTTATGACCAAATTAAAGAAGCATAAATTCATAATTTGTATCATACATATGTCATATTTTAAAAAATACATCATAATTACCATTGAGGAAATGTGGTAAGGGAATGATGAATGACCTTGTTTCATGAGGTCGTAGTACACTATACACTAATGATATGATTGTTACTAATTTGATGGAAGTGTGTAAAATTTTAGGTATAAAACATTACATAAAAAAAGTTATGTATATTTAGGATATTTATTTTATTATATAATCAGTGAATTGGAATATTATAATTGTTTATGAAATAAAGAAATGAAAATGGATCGTTGAAGATTGATTCCTCTTTCTGGATAACATCTTTTGGTTTATAGCAAAATTATTGTTTTGTATTTTTTCATCACAATTTTTGGGTAAATTTTTGAGTAAAGTTTTGTTAAAAGACTTTTGGGGTAGATTTTAGATGAGAATATGTGTCTTGAGAGGTGTTAGTAAGGGTAAGAGTGCATGCCTTTCTATAATGGTGGGGGCAGCATTCTTGTAAATACATAATGGTATACAATATTGGTAGGTATCCCTTACCTTATGTGGCTAAAAAATAAAAAATAAAATATTAATTTTAATTAATGGTCATAAAATACCTCAACCACATAATAATATTTAAGGTTTTATAATATTAGTCCTTAATAAATATTTTCCCCCACTTTTTCAATTTTGGATTTTATTAAAGTATCTTGTTTTCTAAAAAAAGTAATTTTTCCAATAATGAAAATTAAAAAGGGATTTATTATAAAATATAGATCCAATGAAATATAAGTATGATATATAATTTTAAAAATCGAAAATATCTTATGGTTTGGAAATTAATTTGATAACAAGTGTATGCAACGTGCAAAAACACTACTTTATATAGAATTGTGCTAACGATATTTTTACAATTTAGGATATAATATTTTCATTATAAATATCAATTGTTCCATTAATTAGCCATATTTTATATATATTAGCACTTATAGATCAGTTTTGATAATGTATTATTTCTTATTCATTTTAAATCATTCAATAATATATCATTTATTGTCAATTAACATTACTGTCGATTTTGACATTATGAAAATTAATTTTAATGTTAAAATATTAAAATATATAAATAATTTTAAAAAATAATTAAAAATATTTTTAACATTATATATTAAATAAAAAAATAATGGTACACAACAATTTATTATGTTTACATTCTTTTTACGGTTTATATAATCATTTATTTTATATAATTATTTACTATATAATCCATGTGTTATTATTTGTTAGGAATTTAATTTAACTAATAGTTAAATTTTCATGATTAAAAAACTCATTTCCAATTCAACATAATTTTTTTAATTCAAACTATGTAGCTTCTTTCATACATTAATGTTTAATAAAAGTCAATTGTAAGGAATGTTCCTTTTTTTGTCTTTTTCCATGCATAACATATAATATGGGTAACTGTCATGACTATGTACCAAAATAAAACAAAACATTAGAAACAAGAGGTAAGATTTTAGAAATATGTGAATAAAATTGATTTCATAAATTTTTCTAGGTCATTTAGGACCTTATGGTTAAGGTTTAGTCCCTTATTTAAGATTAGTTTTTACCTTAATCTATGTTATTAATATTAATTATTATCAATAATATTATTGGTAAAATATTAATTTGATATTATTAGACTACAAATATAATAATTATTAAAACCTTTTATGTAATTTTTTTCAAATTCAACTCATAAAAGGGGGAAAATTATGTTGAATGCTAATCCTATCAATGTAACGGGAATGTTGGGTTTTAATGTGAAAATGTTCATTACATATTTATATCAAAATAATATATAGTAATTTTTCTAATGAATTTATTTTTATTAATATAATTATATGTTTTTAATTTTTACTTAATGAATTAAAATATAATTTATCAATAATAACTGGTTAGAGGAAAAGGCATTTTTCTAATAAAATTGAGTATTTTTTACTATTCATAAAAAATGAATCTTCTCAGAAAGATACCAAAAATACACCCTAATATATTTTTGAAATTATTAATTAAAAAATTAAATTAATTTGACAAATAAAACATATAAAAGTGTAAGGGTTTTTCTTAAAATAGGTGCTCTATTAAAAGGAGGTAAATCTCAATTTTTGTTTAACACAAGCTAACTCAGTGTTTTGTGTAGTATAAGCATAACATGGTATTGTGTATAAAGAAAACCAGAAAAATAAAATACTATGATGAAAATATTATAATTAATTTTGGTGTTATAGTGTATTATGTAAATATAGGGGTTTATGGTATGAAATTTATGGTATGATGTGATATATTATGAACATGGTGCTTGGTAGTTATTCTATAATAATTTAATTAATGTGATAATATTAATTTATATTGTTACTTTTTATTATAGGATATAATTATAAATTAAGATTTGTTTTATGTTATTTGGGAGTATATTAAGTGGATTACTGTGTAATAGTGATAGGATGGCCGAGTTTTGATAAAAAATAGTTCGACATGTCCTCTACCAACTTATTTCACTATAGAGATTTATCCAAGAGAAATATATGCTACAAGATTTAAATTATGATGAATATGTGGACTAATTTTAATGATAATATGTAATCAATTTATACCAAGACATTCCCTTTTAAATATTAGTCTGTTGAGATAATGTTTAAGTAGTTATATTGACTAGTTGGAAATTTTTATTAAAATGTTCTGTGTACTAGTTGGCCATGAATTACATATAATTGTACAGAAAAATTAGCATTTTTACATTACCTTTTATATAAAATATTATCTATATGAATAGATAGTGACATAAATATCATGACATGGTTTACTAGATAATAGTATAGACTTGTTAACACTATTTTTGGATATTCATGTGAACATGATGGCCCAACTGACTCGGTAGTAATGAGGATGACTTAACATTGTTTAATGAAAATTCATTAGAACTAGTTTTGAGTTATTATTATTATTATTATTATTATTATTTATAACATGCATTAAAGTAGTCAAACATTCTTAGTAAACATCCACATAATATAATTTCTCATAATTTAGTAAGGGAGAAACCACTAATATAGTTAGGTGAGGCTAGATTACCCCATTGAAGATTGAAACATAAACGTAATGAATATTAAGAAAAAAATGCAATAATTTCAAATAAAGATTGGATGAAAAACTATTTAAGGTAATAATCTATGAAAAAGAGTAATTATAGACAAAAAATTTAGTACACAACTTTCTCGATGTTGTAAAATAGTAGTGAATAACCATTATAGTGGTGTATGAAATTATACCTTGACATGATATAGGATCATTAATGATTGATTTTGGGTTAATTGATATTTTATATTCTAGAAAGATAAAGGGGTATGTGTATCCTTTATTAACTTAGGTGTTCCAACATTTATGTATTTCTATATAACTTGAATGAAAGCACTCAAATTTCATCAATGAGGAATGGCAGAATGAGGAAAAATCCCTCTTCAGTTCCATTCAGTTCTTGTGGAGATAGATTATTGTATCATTACCCATAATGACTCGAGTAATTGTATCCTACCTCGATTTTAGATAATATGTGGTGTGTAATTGGATTTTGATGTTGTTTTAGGATTTACTTGGTGATATATCATCCCTAATAAATATATCTTCTATCATTAGAAGATAAAAAATCATATTGTCCCCTTAAATAGTGAATTATATAGATAAGGTGTCTATCTAGACATGGAATTTGATTTATAAAAAAACTATAATTTGAAAACTATCTCATAAATCTTTCACAAAGTAGAGTATGTGGGGATAATTTATAATTTTTGTGATTTCATAATAATTTAAATATGTGAAGATGGCATGAAAGTGTTCTTTCAAATATAGTTTCAAGAAAAATGGAACCCTATAGCTAAAATTATAATGTTAAGAATAGTTTTTCAGTTTAGAGATAGAAAATCTATGTTGCCTATAATATTTAAAGACAATACTGGAGGTTCTTCACTACAAAATACCATATTTTGAAGGTGCTCTTTTTGATTTTTTTTGCATTGATATCTAGATCAAATAGAGATAATAGTGTATATATCATAGAAAAATATTCTTATCAGATCATTGTATAACATAAAGGGAAAACATTATCCCCCAGGATGAAAGGTGTGTTACAGATCTTGAAACCATTGTTTGAAACATAACAATAATGAATTTTGTGATCATATTCCCATGATGGTTGATGGAATAATTTTATAAAAGTAGGAGTATGTAGTGATTAATTTCGTCAAATATTACAATCTTAAAAATTACATCATTGATAATGATAAGGATATTAAAAAGGACTCTTCCATTGCCCATTATATAAAAAATAATTTGTTCTATTGGAAGAAAAATCAGATTTGGTTTGTAAATTCATTCTCAATAAAATTATAACTTGTTGGTTTATTATCAAACTTATCAGGTCATGATATTATCAAATAAATTAATAGAGATATCTTTTCGCATATCAAATGAGGGTAACAGGGATGACAATATACTACTGTTTAGGGGTTATAATAATAATAATTTCATCATGTATTCTTCACTTTTATCCCTAACTATGTATTTTAAAAATATTATTATTGGGGATATTTTTGGTATACACCCTTTTAGTCCTCCCTAATGGCTATCTGGGATATCTCTCATATAAATAAAAATATATAATTTTAATTGAGTGGGATGAATTCTATGTGTGACCCAAAATCCTGTAATTTGAGTTTCATTCTGTTAACTCATCTATTTTGAAATTAATGGGTTAGGTATGGCTATAGGACATTAATATTATGGGTAAATCAGTATACAAACGATCATTCTAAGGGTTTTCTTCCCTCTCCACCACTATGTATATACTTATGTGTTTTGGGATGGTCTTAAGATGTTATTCATTAAGAGAAATCATACTATATTGTGAAATATTTTTTGGGTGTATCTATATTTTAATTATGTATATTATAAATTATATAATTTTTTATTTTGAGAGATATTTTTTCTATTGAGAATGGTAATGACATACTAAAATGTGATATCCATATGAATAGTGATGTATAGACTCATGGATTATGTAACACCCGAGACTATTATGTTATATAAATCATCAAAGGAATCTTTTTCTACACAACACTTTCTTGGCTTGCTTTACACGCAATCGCGACCTTCCTCGATAGCTTGCGTCGTACGCAATACCGAGTTTCACTAAACAACAATATGCTATTAAAACTAGCCGTTATGAATAGTAATAACCACTTTTTGAAATTTTATAAATTTTATTTTTCAAAATGGACTTCATTTTTGGACTCAGAATATCGAAATTAGCCTAGGGTGAAATTTTGGTATTTTTCTGAAAACTTTCAATTTTTGATGAATAGTGAAACCACTAAGTGGTAGGTTAAAAACTGAATTTTGCATAAAACTTAATTTTACCGCTTCTATGAATGGAATTTCAAAAATCCGAGAGACACGGTTAATATCAAGGACTAAAATGTGGTTCAATGAGATGAAAATAATTTTTTGGTGAATAGTAACTTTTTACTATTTTTACCGCGGTTAATAGTAAATAGGGTAACTAAGGGTAAATATGATATTAATATTACCCTAACACATGTCCTAATTCTATTGGACAAGTGTAATTCGACCAAAAACAAACTTAGGAATAAAATATGACCATTTAGGCCCACTTGGATTAGATTAGGACATTTATTATTAATTTATTTAAAGAAGGGTTAAAATAGTTAAAATCAAAGTTTAATAAGTAAATCATTTTTAATATAGGGTTATACATAAGATAAATTCGATTGTAAATATTCATTAGAAAGCTAAAAATATTTCCTACATGATGGTATTTTATTTGTAATTTTTAGACATCAAATAATTTAATTTATTTATGACACAAAGATGATGCAGTAATTATCTTGTTAACGAAATATTGACATAATCGATGTTATAAACACCAAAATAAATGTAATTTGAGACTTTTTATGAATTACACTAATTTTCTAGGTTACTATGATATATTAATGTTGATTTAATCAACTTGGTTCGAACATTTAATTCTGTTATGACTTTCACAAAAATCATATATCAAATAGTGTCAAAATTGACACAAAATAGTTTTTAAATCAAATATTATATTATTAATTGTTATTGTATTCCTAAAAATATAAGGTTCGGCCAAATGATTTAGATAAGGATATATATATTAATAATAAACAATTTGGGGTTCTTTTGGCATGTTATTGTAAGTGTATTAACCATATAGTGAAAGAAAACAAAAAGACATGGTAAAAGTTAAATTATTTAACTTAGAGTTAAATCTAATTGATAAGGTTAAAATAATATCCTAAACTTGTCTAAATTCTATTGGTTGATAGGATTTCGACCCCTCCCCACCTTATCTTCGAAATAAGACCCTTTGGAACCATTATAAACCGATTTTGACTTTAATATAAAATAATATTTTGAGATATTCCTAAGGTGCCCCTCTCCTCCCTTATAAAAGGGCACCTCCTCCCCCTCCTCCTCACACCAAATTGAGCACTCAAGCTCGGCCAACCCCTGCCATTTTCCCTTCTCCACTTCCCTAGAATAATCCTAGAGGTCCTGGTCTTCTCCAAAGACCAATCTTAGTTCCTTAAGTGGAGGATTCAAAAAGGCGTTCCAAAGAAGAGGTAATATCCATTACCGATCTTTTCAATTTCTTTCTTCTTCAACTTCTTCTTCTTTAGTTGTTTCATGATAAAGTAATAACATCAGTATTACTTACATACTGATATGTTATTATAAATATGAAACAACCCTAATTCACCTTCTATCCATCCTACGGAAAAATGAAATCACCGCGCGTGCGTACGTACGGAATACCGTCTCCACGCCGTGGTGTAATCTATTTTCCACCATCACCTTACAAGGATGGGTATAATGGTGTAATCAGTAACTATATATGATTATTATTAAGTAATATTGATACTGAAATAATATATATATATACTCCAATACAATTCCACGATCATAGGAACGATATCATCACTCGTGCGTACGTACGGAATACCGTCTCCACGATGTGATGCGACTCGTTCTACATGATCTTCATTTCATAATGATTATATAAATGAATTGAATGAATGAATATGGTATATACTACACTAATACCATTCTGGAAATGAATTATCTATAACCTAAAGATAAGAATAAGAACTTATTCGACAAAACACGTATAAGAACAAAAAGTTATAAAGACCCGAGTAACAAGTAACAATGAAATATTACTAACAAGAAGATAATAATATGACCATATATGATATCATATCAATATGTATGATTCTGGAATAAGTCAATAACATTATTTAAACCATTATACAGGAGCTTAGGACACGAACAAAGCAAATCGGACCTAAGGTAAGGGAAATATCACAATCTCATTTTTTTATCCGAGATTGTTTATTCGTAAGTATTTACTGGGGTGTATTTTATCATCCACATCCATGTTCCCTCAATATGTAATATTGTTTCCATCCACTTGAAATAGTTTAAATCCAATTTTACCCTTAGGTGAGTTTTTTGTAAAGAATATGAAAGGAATCTTTTGTCGTTTTTCCGTACGAGGTACTTTTTGACTTTTCCGACAAAAGTACGAAGAATGTTTTTTTTTAACTTATACGGCATGAATGGATTTTTAAAACATTACTTCAAAGAAGCTTCCTTTACAAGTTTTCAAGTTTATTTTTAATCAACTTCTTTTATTTTAAAGTTGTATGACATGTTATGAAAGGAAAAAATGTTTTTGAAGAAGAAAGGATATTTTCCTCAAGAATTCAATTCAAGTGTTTTATCAAAATTATTTTCCATCTAAGATAATAAAGGGTTCTGTTTCTATCCATATTTTTACATTGGTTTGACTATGTTGTGATGGAATTATGTTTATGAATTCCTTTATCTTATATGAATTGATTTATGATGTTTCAAGAATCCCATTTTTGTTATATGTGTTATGCGATGATGTATGTTTTATGATTATATGGCACACATAAGAAAGGATTCATTATAAGATGGGTGGGACCTATATCTCCCTCCAATGCATTGGGTAATGATTTTATATCTCATGAGATAGACATGGCTGGAACGGAAGGTTATTTCGGTTCAGTGATACAGGACTGAAACGAGGAGTGAACTCGGTTCAGAAAGGGACTTTGTCCACTAAGATAGTCTTGGCAATGAGTCATGACTAACAAGAAATGATTTTCCATGATTATGTGTGCATGCCACAAAGATTCAAGTTTTATGTTATGATTATGGGGATCTCATTTTCACTTCTATGATTTATTCCATGTTAAGATATTATGATCTCTTTTGCAGGTTTTAATTTTCAACAAGATATGATATGATTTTTATTTCCTTTATTTGCCCTTGCTGAGCATTTGAGCTCACCCTTTTATGTTTTCTTTTCCCCAGGCCAGGAAGATGGATATTAAGTAGAATATGCTAAAAGGGACCCTAGATATGATGAAATAAATGGGAGACACTGTAGAAGATTTATGAACCAGTTGTTTATGTTTCCCAGTTTCTAAAGACACTATACCTATACGGTCCTTTGTGGTTTTGTCATATGTTGTAATAAGTGTGATTTAATTTTGAAGTATTAACAATGTATGTAAAGTGTGGGTCGTTATAGTTGGTATCAGAGGAAAGGTATAGTCAACCTTTGGAAACTAGGATGTGAAAGCCTTAGTAAGAACCCTAAGAATAAGTCTAAGCATAGAACACAATCTTAGAAATGGCCATGAATAACCTAGGATAAGACCTTAAGCATGAAAATTTTATTCTTGAATTATGTGGTTTCCTATTATAATTAGTGTTGCTCACACTATTCTTCTTGGTTTTAGTCAATGGCTGGAACCCGAAGGAACCGTGTTAATGCGGAATGCGATGGGCAATGCAATGATTGTCCCCCTGGGCAACCAAACGATATGGGAGCTGGAATGAAAAATCTTGTAGCCATGCTCACACAACTTTCTCAAGCTATGAATCATGCAGGATTTCCAAACGAACAAAGAAGGGAGCAACATTCTGTTGAATCCTTCATGAGGCAGCATCCACCATCTTTCAGCGGGTCTACTGATCCATTAGTTGCTGAACAATGGATTAGTACTACTGAAAAGATATTTTCAGTTCTTCAATGTTCTGAGCATGATAAAGTCATCCTAGCAGTGTATCGTTTGGAAGGAGATGCGGATCAATGGTGGAATCTTGTTAAGAATACGAGGCAAAGGGATGAAATTGAGTCTATGGAATGGGACGAGTTCAAGAACTTATTTTTCAATAAGTACTTCCCTCGTATTCTCCGAACAAAGATGGAGAAAGAGTTCCTTGAACTGAAGCAAAGGGATGATGAATCTGTTGGTACCTATGAAGCAAATTTTACCAGACTTGCAAGGTACGCTTCTGGTATTATTATCCAACCTGAGAGTAAGATCGATCGATTCTTTAGTGGCTTAAAACCAAGTCTTAGAAGGGCGTTAGCCATAAGGGACTTCAATAGCTACGAGGAAATCGTTCGATGTGCTCTCAAAGTCGAGATGGAGATTGGAGTAACCCATCAGTCACATGGGTTTGATAAGAAGAGGAAGATGGAATTCAAAGGAAACTCTAAAGAGCACACTGAAAAGAAGATGAACTTTCCCTTATGCTCAAAGTGTGGAAAGAAACATGGAGGGAGTTGTCTTAAAGGGACAAGTAAATGTTTTAAATGTGGAAAGGAAGGTCATCGGGCATTTGAATGCCGTGATAATGGGAAGAAGATGTCTAATGATTCAAACAAAGGAAGGGATACACAGAATGATCCTACTACACTTCAATGTTTCAAGTGCAAGGAGATGGGGCATTATGCCAATCAATGCCCAAATCCAAGGGTTGATGATGATGGTCGACGTCAACAAACTCTTAAGGCTAAAGAAAAAGGAAAGTCACATGCAATTTCTATCAGCGATGTGGAGTACGATAACGATGTGGTGAAAGGTACACTTACCATCCACTCTAAAGTAGCAAATGTTTCATTTGATTCTGGATCCACCCACTCTTTTATTTCTGAAAAATTTTCTAAGGGTATCACCGTACTACCTCAACAATTAGATGTTGAGTTAGCTGTGACAACACCTAATGGCACATCAATCGCATCAGAAGTTTATAATTCTTCTCCGATCGAAGTTTGTGGGAAAGTGCTTCCTGCAAATCTTGTGATCCTTCCTTTAGTGGAATTTGATGTGATTCTTGGCATGGATTGGCTTTCTCTACATGGAGCTCATATCAATTTCCAAAGAAGGGAAGTCACATTTCATATTCCTGATCAATCTACGATCGTCTATCAATGCAAGGATGAACATAACCTTCCAGTGGAAATTCCTTCCATCTTATGGGTCATGATTCCACTAAATGAAGGTTATTTATCTCAAATGGTTGGAGAGAAACTTACGATTAAGAATATGCCCATTTTATGGGAGTTTGATGATGTCTTTCCGGAGGAATTACCAGGTCTTCCACCAAATCGTGAAGTTGAGTTTTCAATAGAACTCGTACCGGGTGCTTTGCCTATTTCAAAGACACCTTATAGAATGGCCCCAATTGAGTTGCAGGAATTGAAGAAGCAACTCCAAGAGAATCTTGATAAGGGATTCATACGCCCTAGTGCGTCACCTTGGGGAGCACCTGTTCTATTTGTTAAGAAGAAAGATGGATCAATGAGACTCTGCATTGATTATCGAGAACTTAACAAGATCACTATCAAGAACAAATATCCTCTCCCACGCATTGATGACTTATTTGACCAACTACGCGGAGCTCAATACTTTTCCAAGATTGATCTTCGTTCAGGGTATCATCAATTAAGGGTCAAAAGGGAGGATATACCAAAGACGGCTTTCCGTACAAGGTATGGACACTATGAATTTATAGTGATGCCATTTGGTCTTACTAATGCCCCTGCTATCTTCATGGATCTAATGAATAGAGTCTTTAGAGACTATCTTGATCAATTTGTGGTAGTCTTTATAGACGATATTCTTGTCTATTCAAAGAGCAAGGAAGATCATGAAGATCACTTGAGAATTATATTGAATACCCTGAGAAAAGAGAAGCTTTATGCCAAATTTACCAAGTGTGAATTTTGGCTTCAAAAAGTTGCATTTTTGGGTCATATAATCTCAAAAGAGGGGATATCTGTGGATCCAGCAAAAACAGAGGTTATCGAAAGATGGTCAAGACCAACAACAGTAACTGAGATCCAAAGTTTTCTTGGTTTGGCGGGATATTATCGACGTTTTGTAAAAGATTTTTCACGGTTATCTAATCCAATCACCAAGTTGACTCGGAAAGGAGTTAAGTTTGTCTGGACAGAGGAATGTGAAGAGAATTTCAAGGAGTTGAAAAGAAGGTTATCCAGTGCACCTGTGCTCACACTGCCTTGTAGTGGAGAAAGGTTTGTGATCTACAGTGATGCATCCAAGAAGGGATTGGGGTGTGTTCTTATGCAAAATGATATGGTGATAGCTTATGCCTCACGACAGTTGAAAATCCATGAGCAAAATTACCCAACACATGATTTGGAGTTGGCTGCGGTAATCTTTGCATTAAAGATTTGGAGGCATTACCTTTATGGTGAAAGGTGTGATATTTATACTGATCATAAAAGTTTAAAGTATATTTTCACACAAAAGGAGTTGAATATGCGCCAAAGAAGATGGTTGGAGCTGATTAAGGATTATGACTGCTCAATCCATTACCACCCTGGGAAAGCAAACAAGGTGGCAGATGCATTAAGTCGACAAGACCATGCTAGTTTATCCATGATGAGGATCACAAAAGATCCAATATTTATGGATTTACAAAGGATGGATCTTGGAATTATAATGGAAGGGGAAAAATCTTATCTTTCTCAAATGAATGTTCAACCATCTATACATGTGAAGATTAAAGAGGCACAGAAAGAAGATGTCGAGTTACAAAAGAAGGTGAGAAATGTTCCTGAATTCAACCTTGATTGTGATGGGATAATAAAGTTCAGGAATCGGGTTTGTGTTCCTCCCATCCCCGAATTAAAGAAAGAGCTGCTGGATGAGGCTCATAGTTCTTCATTCTCTATTCATCTTGGAAGCACGAAGATGTATAGGGACCTGAAAGAGTACTTCTGGTGGGATGGCATGAAAAGAGATGTTGCTGAATATGTCTCTCGATGCTTGGTTTGTCAACAAGTTAAAGCTGAGAGACAGAAGTCTAAGGGGATGTTACAACCATTACCCATACCCGAATGGAAATGGGAAAACATCACTATGGACTTTGTCACAGGACTTCCTAAAACATCCAAAGGAAATAATGCTATCTGGGTCATAGTTGATCGTCTTACAAAGTCTACACACTTCATTGCTATTAGAGAGGATTTCTCTCTAGATCAGCTTGCCAGGATATATGTAAAGGAAGTGGTAAGATTGCATGGAGTACCACTTTCTATTATATCTGATCGGGATCCGAGATTTACCTCGAAGTTCTGACGAAGTCTTCAGCATACTCTGGATACAGAGTTGAGTTTCAGCACTGCTTATCATCCCCAGACAGACGGTCAGTCTGAGAGAACAATTCAAACCCTAGAAGATATGTTGAGAGCTTGCTCTATGGATTTCAAAGGAGGTTGGGATCAACACCTACCTTTGGTGGAATTTTCTTATAATAATAGCTTTCACTCCAGTATTCAGATGGCTCCTTATGAAGCTCTCTATGGAAAGAAATGCAGGACTCCAACTTGCTGGGATGAAGTTGGGGAAAGAAAGCTATTAGGACCTGATCTCGTTGATGAAATGGCAGAAAAGGTCAGATCTATTCAACAACACATAAGAGTAGCTCAGAGTCGACAGAAAAGTTATGCCGACAACCGAAGAAAAGACCTAGAGTTTGAAGTGGGTGATAAAGTGTTCTTACGAATATCTCCCTGGAAGAGGGTTATGAGATTTGGAAAGAAGGGGAAGTTGAGCCCTAGATATATCGGTCCTTTTGAAATACTGGATCGTGTTGGGAAGGTAGCTTACCGATTGGCACTTCCACCGAATCTCTCTCAAGTTCACGATGTGTTCCATGTATCTCTCCTGAGAAAGTACATACCAGATCCTTCACATGTACTCAGCTCAGAAGTTGTACCGCTGGAGCAAGATCTTTCTTATGAAGAACAGCCGATAGAGATTCTGGATCGTAGCGAAAAAGTCCTACGAAACAAGACCACTCGCTTGGTGAAAGTTTTATGGAGAAACCACCAACTTGAAGAAGCTACATGGGAGCTTGAGGATATGATGAGGGAGAAGTATCCTCATTTGTTTGTTGCAAAGTGACGAATTTCGAGGGCGAAATTCTTTTTAAGGGGGGTAGAATGTAACACCCGAGACTTTTATGTTATATAAATCATCAAAGGAATATTTTTCTACACAACACTTTCTTGGCTTGCTTTACACGCAATCGCGACCTTCCTCGATAGCTTGCGTCGTACGCAATACCGAGTTTCACTAAACAACAATATGCTATTAAAACTAGCCGTTATGAATAGTAATAACCACTTTTTTAAATTTTATAAATTTTATTTTTCAAAATGGACTTCATTTTTGGACTCAGAATATCGAAATTAGCCTAGGGTGAAATTTTGGTATTTTTCTGAAAACTTTCAATTTTTGATGAATAGTGAAACCACTAAGTGGTAGGTTAAAAACTGAATTTTGCATAAAACTTAATTTTACCGCTTCTATGAATGGAATTTCAAAAATCCGAGAGACACGGTTAATATCAAGGACTAAAATGTGGTTCAATGAGATGAAAATAATTTTTTGGTGAATAGTAACTTTTTACTATTTTTACCGCGGTTAATAGTAAATAGGGTAACTAAGGGTAAATATGATATTAATATTACCCTAACACATGTCCTAATTCTATTGGACAAGTGTAATTCGACCAAAAACAAACTTAGGAATAAAATATGACCATTTAGGCCCACTTGGATTAGATTAGGACATTTATTATTAATTTATTTAAAGAAGGGTTAAAATAGTTAAAATCAAAGTTTAATAAGTAAATCATTTTTAATATAGGGTTATACATAAGATAAATTCGATTGTAAATATTCATTAGAAAGCTAAAAAGATTTCCTACATGATGGTATTTTATTTGTAATTTTTAGACATCAAATAATTTAATTTATTTATGACACAAAGATGATGCAGTAATTATCTTGTTAACGAAATATTGACATAATCGATGTTATAAACACCAAAATAAATGTAATTTGAGACTTTTTATGAATTCCACTAATTTTATAGGTTACTATGATATATTAATGTTGATTTAATCAACTTGGTTCGAACATTTAATTCTGTTATGACTTTCACAAAAATCATATATCAAATAGTGTCAAAATTGACACAAAATAGTTTTTAAATCAAATATTATATTATTAATTGTTATTGTATTCCTAAAAATCTAAGGTTCGGCCAAATGATTTAGATAAGGATATATATATTAATAATAAACAATTTGGGGTTCGTTTGGCATGTTATTGTAAGTGTATTAACCATATAGTGAAAGAAATCAAAAAGACATGGTAAAAGTTAAATTATTTAACTTAGAGTTAAATCTAATTGATAAGGTTAAAATAATATCCTAAACTTGTCTAAATTCTATTGGTTGATAGGATTTAGACCCCTCCCCACCTTATCTTCGAAATAAGACCCTTTGGAACCATTATAAACCGATTTTGACTTTAATATAAAATAATATTTTGAGATATTCCTAAGGTGCCCCTCTCCTCCCTTATAAAAGGGCACCTCCTCCCCCTCCTCCTCACACCAAATTGAGCACTCAAGCTCGGCCAACCCCTGCCATTTTCCCTTCTCCACTTCCCTAGAATAATCCTAGAGGTCCTGGTCTTCTCCAAAGACCAATCTTAGTTCCTTAAGTGGAGGATTCAAAAAGGCGTTCCAAAGAAGAGGTAATATCCATTACCGATCTTTTCAATTTCTTTCTTCTTCAACTTCTTCTTCTTTAGTTGTTTCATGATAAAGTAATAACATAAGTATTACTTACATACTGATATGTTATTATAAATATGAAACAACCCTAATTCACCTTCTATCCATCCTACGGAAAAATGAAATCACCGCGCGTGCGTACGTACGGAATACCGTCTCCACGCCGTGGTGTAATCTATTTTCCACCATCACCTTACAAGGATGGGTATAATGGTGTAATCAGTAACTATATATGATTATTATTAAGTAATATTGATACTGAAATAATATATATATATACTCCAATACAATTCCACGATCCTAGGAACGATATCATCACTCGTGCGTACGTACGGAATACCGTCTCCACGATGTGATGCGACTCGTTCTACATGATCTTCATTTCAAAATGATTATATAAATGAATTGAATGAATGAATATGGTATATACTACACTAATACCATTCTGGAAATGAATTATCTATAACCTAAAGATAAGAATAAGAACTTATTCGACAAAACACGTATAAGAACAAAAAGTTATAAAGACCCGAGTAACAAGTAACAATGAAATATTACTAACAAGAAGCTAATAATATGACCATATATGATATCATATCAATATGTATGATTCTGGAATAAGTCAATAACATTATTTAAACCATTATACAGGAGCTTCGGACACGAACAAAGCAAATCGGACCTAAGGTAAGGGAAATATCACAATCTCATTTTTTTATCCGAGATTGTTTATTCGTAAGTATTTACTGGGGTGTATTTTATCATCCACATCCATGTTCCCTCAATATGTAATATTGTTTCCATCCACTTGAAATAGTTTAAATCCAATTTTACCCTTAGGTGAGTTTTTTGTAAAGAATATGAAAGGAATCTTTTGTCGTTTTTCCGTACGAGGTACTTTTTGACTTTTCCGACAAAAGTACGAAGAATGTTTTTTTTTTAACTTATACGGCATGAATGGATTTTTAAAACATTACTTCAAAGAAGCTTCCTTTACAAGTTTTCAAGTTTATTTTTAATCAACTTCTTTTATTTTAAAGTTGTATGACATGTTATGAAAGGAAAAAATGTTTTTGAAGAAGAAACGATATTTTCCTCAAGAATTCAATTCAAGTGTTTTATCAAAATTATTTTCCATCTAAGATAATAAAGGGTTCTGTTTCTATCCATATTTTTACATTGGTTTGACTATGTTGTGATGGAATTATGTTTATGAATTCATTTATCTTATATGAATTGATTTATGATGTTTCAAGAATCCCATTTTTGTTATATGTGTTATGCGATGATGTATGTTTTATGATTATGTGGCACACATAAGAAAGGATTCATTATAAGATGGGTGGGACCTATATCTCCCTCCAATGCATTGGGTAATTATTTTATATCTCATGATATAGACATGGCTGGAACAGAAGGTTATTTCGGTTCAGTGATACAGGACTGAAACGAGGAGTGAACTCGGTTCAGAAAGGGACTTTGTCCACTAAGATAGTCTTGGCAATGAGTCATGACTAACAAGAAATGATTTTCCATGATTATGTGTGCATGCCACAAAGATTCAAGTTTTATGTTATGATTATGGGGATCTCATTTTCACTTCTATGATTTATTCCATGTTAAGATATTATGATCTCTTTTGCAGGTTTTAATTTTCAACAAGATATGATATGATTTTTATTTCCTTTATTTGCCCTTGCTGAGCATTTGAGCTCACCCTTTTATGTTTTCTTTTCCCCAGGCCAGGAATATGGATATTAAGTAGAATATGCTAAAAGGGACCCTATATATGATGAAATAAATGGGAGACACTGTAGAAGATTTATGAACCAGTTGTTTATGTTTCCCAGTTTCTAAAGACACTATACCTATACGGTCCTTTGTGGTTTTGTCATATGTTGTAATAAGTGTGATTCAATTTTGAAGTATTAACAATGTATGTAAAGTGTGGGTCTTTATAGATTAAGATTAACTCATGTATAGTATTTTGTGAGGTTTAGAGGTTGAGATAGGTCAAAAAATATTGTAGACAAATATCAACCCTTGGTTTTTTTATTAGTGAGGTTAGAACTATATATAATTATATTCATTTTATAATTATTTTTCATGCATATTATTACCATGGTTTTCCATCCTTAAGGGGATGGATTAATATTTCCATCGATATAAATTCCCCTAAATTATATATAAGTTTATAAGGTTGTGTTAATTGAGGTGTTGGAAAGAGTTGTCTTAGTAATGAGGGTGGATGTAAAGATACTTATTTTTTGGGATTACATCATATAAAAATGGTATTTTAGTTTTCTAGGTTTTTATTAATATTAGGGGTTAATAATTTTCTTCCACAAGTTTTATTTTATTCATGTTTAATTTTTTTTCATGAAATTCTTTCATTTATATTAGTTATCATTATGCATTGATATTTTTTTATCATTCGTGATTACGGTTTTTATTTACTTTTATATCTTTGGATGTGTTATAAAGAGGGTAATTCCACCTAGTTTTGAAATATTTATTCTGGGAGATATATATAATAGAAATCCTTATAGAGGTGTCATTTAATGGTAATACTCATTCTCATCATAATTATGGAGAGTTGTCTTTGTGGGGACAAGTGGTGATTAAATGGTACTAAATAATTTTAATAAAATATTGGTTATATTTTTTATTTTTCCAAGTGTTATTTTATTCTATGTCAAGGAATATAGAGGAAACAATGTTTTTGGTAGTGCAGTTTAGTCTAATAGTCCATAGAAATCAGTATTTTATAGTAGATGATAGATATTTATAAAAGGACTCTAATTATCATCTGGCTAAATCGGTATAAGGACAATTTTTATCAGGGTAAAATTAATTATTTGAATGCACTATATTCTGGAATAGGTAATTTTAAATGTTCCTTATTTATTATGATAGGGAGACATTTCTAGGAATAATGATTTTGAAATTTAAAAAATATCACCATGAATTATAAATTATTTATTCTATAAAATTATTTATATTTTGGAAATATTTTTAATATGATATAATTCAATGTGAAAAAATATATGTATATTCATAATAATAGGATGACTGGGTATTCAAGACTTTGAGTGCCACCCATGATCGATCATGCGGTATATGAGGAGATTATCCAATGACCCAAGTTTAATTAGCTTCTATATTATACCCAAATAGGGTTTTAACTCCTTATGTATGGTGATGAGCCTAATGTTAATTTGGATATTTATGATTACTCATTTATTGATTAAAATATTTTAATTGTGGATCATATCCAATATGATAAAATCAGGAAACATGACAGAGGACCATCTTGAATACATTCCAGAAAAAATTCATGGATCAATATTATCAATAAAGTTATTTTATGGGAATGGGATCAAAATATACCGACCTCAAATTTTATAGGAACTATAGAATGTGTATTCTACTATATAATACCTGAATGTTAACATAAACTACTTGTACTGTATTAGGGTATATATTTTAAAAATGGGTATTGTTTCACTCTGAACTAAATTGTGAATATAGGTACAATGAAAACCTGGGTCACTATAGCAACATGATCATTATTAAATCTTTTTAAAACAAGGGTATTTATTATATTTTTGGGTTCGTTGTAGGTTTCTCTCTAAAAAATAGAAATTTATTTAATATCTCTATAAATGTACGGATATGTTTTTCTAAAGAACATAAATCTTCTGGTTTTTTTCTTCTAAATAATTATTTTTCTCTGATTTTTTCATATTTTTGGATTATTTTCATTGGTGATCCTAGTGTTCTATAAAATAATATTGGATCTTTATTTGGATAGATTAAGTTCATATTTATCATTCTAATTGATGGTTACATAAAAAATAAAAGTAAATATTGATCCGCAAGTTTTATTTAATATCAGTTTGCATAGGATATATATTAAGGACTATTTTTATTATAAAATGATTCACTTAACATTTCATTTTGTCAAAAAATAGAGATAAACAAGTTTGGGTGGCTGTGACCAGATCAAAAGGTTCTGAGTGTTATGAAAATTATTTTGTGAGTTGATATTATCTTCAATATAAAAAAATAGAGGAAGAGTGTCTATATTTTGAATGTTTTAATGGGCATGTATAAGACCCCATATTCATCAAAAAATGTATATATGGTCAAAATTTTATTCAATTTAAAGATAATTAATGTAAATACTATTTTTTATCATATAAATAATTTTTGAACCATCACATTTCAGTTGAAATCATTGGAAATTATGGGATATGTTGAGGAATGTTTTAAAGTTTTGTTTTCTTCGTTACCTGATTATAAATAGTTGACCCTAATTTTCCTGATAGCATTTTTGTGGTATACAAAAATGAAATTAAATAATATGTATTATATAAACCTCGGTGAGGAAATTATGATTAGTGTGTAGGAAATATTCTACATTTCTTCCCTTAAAATGGATGATAATGTATTAATTATGAAGTACATAATCATATAATATGATTTAAATCATCTGTATATAGTATTATTAAGGAAATGTGTCCTTTTATTTTCTATTGGAGTGGTAGAAATAATGTAAACTTCAAAAAGAAGTGTAGTAATAAACATAAGCAACCTTATACAATTTTAGTAAGAAAAAAATCTTCAGTAAGAGAAAATATATTACTATCATGTATAGGTAATCCCATATAGTCATTGATTTAAAACTGATGAGAATGTTTATAATCCCTATAGAAAAAGTATTCCATGAATAATTATATTTTTGAAATATATTAAAAGGAACATCTTTCTGATTATGAACCATTATATATTACAAAAAGGGATATGGAATGATCTAAACTAATAGTTATATTTTTCTTATACATAATTTTGATTGAAATATTCTAGAATCAGAAAGAAAAATTATTTTTGTCAATAAATTTTATGATGTTAGATTTATCACCACTTTCAATGGTGGTTCTTAAATAATTACTAAGTATGATATGGTCATTGAAATAGTAAACTGAATGAAATATTATACAATTTTTTTAAAAATAATTATAGACATGGTATCAACAAATAATTCCATTAGAGATACTTATTTGTTGAATTATATGTTATGCTATATAATTGAGAAGTTTTTGATTGTATTAACTCTAATATTATGCCTCATACAGTTGATGTTGGTCAAAGTTTCCTTATATGAAAATTGTATATTTAAAAAGATGAATATGGTATCTTTTAATAATGCGGGAATAAAACTAAAATGTGGAAATTTTTTCTTGGTGTGCATTGATTTTTTGGGAACATCACTATTACATTCCCTTATAGAGTCTCTATATTATATAGAATTTATAAATGACAAAAAAAGATGATATAGGTTTACATTCTAAAAAATAAATCTGATATGTTTGTTTTGTTTATAAAGAAAGGGAATTTACTTACTAATGAATCAATATAAATATTGAAATGATGGATGTTTGATAATAGATTAGATTATAAAAGTAAGGATATCTGAGAATTCTATCATAATAACGGAATTTAGTGGGATAAGTCTCTTCCCATATAAATATATTATAATGTTGTGGCTAAGAGATTAATTAGAACATTGAATGATAATTTTACTAGTATGTGGATACACTTGGGGTTATCCAAGAGTTAATTGGAAGAGGTAGTAAATATTATATCATGTCATATCAATAAGATTCAACTATTCCATTTTGAGAATAACATCTTACAGAGTTGTCAGTTCAAATAGCAGTTTGGCATTTACATTTTGGGGTATTTGGTTGTTTATAATATATATATATAGATTCTTATTAAAGTGAAAAACCAGATACAAAATCATAAGAAATATTATTTATAGGATATATTACTATGGATTTTGGATGTCAATTATATGATTATACAAATAAAATGGACAAATTAAGTTAAAATGTAGAGACCCGAAGCCTGACGTACATGGACATTACATTACTTTTGCGGAATACTTAGTACATAACAAAAACACACACACAAGGATCGTAATAGTTTAGTGTCTTTGGAAACTCGGAACGTAATCTTCTAATCCTGGTGAAAGATCTTCAATATCTCCGATAAAGATCTTCCATTTTTTTTACCTAAAAACCTTTCTTTATATCCTGGGGAAAAGAAAACATAAAAGGGTGAGCTCAAATGCTCAGTAAGGGTATACAAAAGAAATAAAAATCATATCATATCTTTTTGAAAATCATAACCTGCAAAAGAGATCATAATATCGTAACATGGAACAAGTCATAGAAGTGAAAATGAGATCACCATAATCATGACATGAAACTTGAAACTTTGTGGCATGCACACATAATCATGGAAAATCATTTCTTGTTAGTCATGACTCATTGCCAAGACTATCTTAGTGGACAAAGTCCCTTTCTGAATCGAGTAACCCTCGTTTCAGTCCTGTTTCACTGAACCGGTATAACCTACCATTCCAGCCATGTCTATCTCATGAGATATAAAATCTTTACCCAATGCATTGGAGGGAGATATAGGTCCCACCCATCTTATAATGAATCCTTTCTTATGTGTGCCACATAATCATAAAACATACATCATCGCATAACACATATAACAAAAATGGGATTCTTGAAACATCATAAATCAATTCATATAAGATAAAGGAATTCATAAACATAATTCCATCACAACATAGTCAAACCGATGTAAAAATATGGATAGAAACAGAACCCTTTATTATCTTAGATGGAAAATAATTTTGATAAAACACTTGAATTGAATTCTTGAGGAAAATATCCTTTCTTCTTCAAAAACATTTTTCCTTTCATAACATGTCATACAACTTTAAAATAAAAGAAGTTGATTAAAAATAAACTTGAAAACTTGTAAAGGAAGCTTCTTTGAGGTAATGTTTTAAAAATCCATTCATGCCGTATAAGTTAAAAAAAACATTCTTCGTACTTTTGTCGGAAAAGTCAAAAAGTACCTCGTACGGAAAAACGACAAAAGATTCCTTTCATATTCTTTACAAAAAACTCACCTAAGGGTAAAATTGGATTTAAACTATTTCAAGTGGATGGAAACAATATTACATATTGAGGGAACATGGATGTGGATGATAAAATACACCCCAGTAAATACTTACGAATAAACAATCTCGGATAAAAAAATGAGATTGTGATATTTCCCTTACCTTAGGTCCGATTTGCTTTGTTCGTGTCCGAAGCTCCTGTATAATGGTTTAAATAATGTTATTGACTTATTCCAGAATCATACATATTGATATGATATCATATATGGTCATATTATTAGCTTCTTGTTAGTAATATTTCATTGTTACTTGTTACTCGGGTCTTTATAACTTTTTGTTCTTATACGTGTTTTGTCGAATAAGTTCTTATTCTTATCTTTAGGTTATAGATAATTCATTTCCAGAATGGTATTAGTGTAGTATATACCATATTCATTCATTCAATTCATTTATATAATCATTATGAAATGAAGATCATGTAGAACGAGTCGCATCACATCGTGGAGACGGTATTCCGTACGTACGCACGAGTGATGATATCGTTCCTATGATCGTGGAATTGTATTGGAGTATATATATATATATTATTTCAGTATCAATATTACTTAATAATAATCATATATAGTTACTGATTACACCATTATACCCATCCTTGTAAGGTGATGGTGGAAAATAGATTACACCACGGCGTGGAGACGGTATTCCGTACGTACACACGCGCGGTGATTTCATTTTTCCGTAGGATGGATAGAAGGTGAATTAGGGTTGTTTCATATTTATAATAACATATCAGTATGTAAGTAATACTGATGTTATTACTTTATCATGAAACAACTAAAGAAGAAGAAGTTGAAGAAGAAAGAAATTGAAAAGATCGGTAATGGATATTACCTCTTCTTTGGAACACCTTTTTGAATCCTCCACTTAAGGAACTAAGATTGGTCTTTGGAGAAGACCAGGACCTATAGGATTATTCTAGGGAAGTGTAGAAGGGAAAATGGCAGGGGTTGGCCGAGCTTTAGTGCTCAATTTGGTGTGAGGAGGAGGGGGAGGAGGTGCCCTTTTATAAGGGAGGAGAGGGGCACCTTAGGAATATCTCAAAATATTATTTTATATTAAAGTCAAAATCGGTTTATAATGGTTCCAAAGGGTCTTATTTCGAAGCTAAGGTGGGGAGGGGTCTAAATCCCATCAACCAATAGTATTTAGACAAGTTTAGGGTATTATTTTAACCTTATCAATTAGATTTAACTCTAAGTTAAATAATTTAACTTTTACCGTGTCTTTTTGTTTTCTTTCACTATATGGTTAATACACTTACTATAACATGCCAAAAGAACCCAAAATTGTTTATTATTAATATATATATCCTTATCTAAGTCATTTGGCCGAACCTTAGATTTTTAGGAATAAAATAACAATTAATAATATAATATTTGATTTAAAAACTATTTTGTGTCAATTTTGACACTATTTGATATATGATTTTTGTGAAAGTTATAACAGAATTAAATGTTCGCACCAAGTTGATTAAATCACCATTAATATATCATAGTAACCTAGAAAATTAGTGGAATTCATAAAAAGTCTCAAATTACATTTATTTTGGTGTTTATAACATCAATTATGTCAATATTTCATTAATAAGATAATTACTGCATCATCATTGTGTCATAAATAAATTGAATTATTTAAAGTCTAAAAATTACAAATAAAATACCATTATGTAGGAAATCGTTTTATCTTTCTAATGAATATTTATAATCTAAAATCCAACATATATAACCCTATGTAACAATTGTTTTTCTAAAAGATATATGCTTTTGTCAATTTTGTATTCATTTTAACTTAATTAAAATAAAGTGTCATTATCACTTACAAGTGGATCAATGGGGTCCCAAAATCGACCCAAAGATGCCCATGGTCGACCATGTATCAACCAATGGGGTTAAGACACGTTTTAGGGTAATTTAATATTATTATAATATTATTTTTTAACCCTTATTTACCGGATTTACCCTTAACCATGGTAAATAAAATATTTACCGCAGTAATTATTCAAAATGTCTAAAAATAAAAGTTATCTATTTACACAATTTGAACATCCTAATTACAAATATGGAATCCATTTTTCTAAATTCAAAACACAGAAGTGGCAGAAATTAATTTAAAATTAATTCCCGCTGTCAAAACAAAAAGCGTGTTTTTAAGAGATAATAACTATCAAAAGATTGACACTTGTTTATGTTCGGTTTAATTGTAAAATTGTGTCCAATGACCAAAATTATATTAAGTGGTAAAAATATATTCTAAATATACTTTAAAACCATTCAATATTATAATTTAACCACATAATATATTACGATGAAAAAAGTTGTTTTTAATTAAAATATAGCGTGTTTTTACTATTCATTAAAATATGAAAGTTGTCCGAAAAATATCAAAACATTATCTAATGTAAATTTTTACATCCTGATTCAAAAGAAGAATATTATTTTGTCAAATTGAACATATAAACATGTCAAAAACTATATTTAAAGTGGGTGCGCCATCAAAAGGCGGTAAAACTGCATTTTTTGAAAAATACTTATTTTACCCGAAAATTTATTTTGTTCTTATACCATGTTCTAGAAATGTGTAAGATGAATAATAATGTTATAAAATTCAAAATTTAGTTAATACTATTCATAACGGCAAGTTCATGACAATATTATAATAATATAACATTGTTTATTAAAACCCGGTATTGCGTACAACACACGCTATGCGATTGCGTGTAATGCAAGCCAAGTCAGGGTTGCGTGTTGTGAAAGAATACTTCATTGTTTCGTATAACAGAATCCAACCATATTTCATTTATACATTTAATATATATATATATATATATACTCAATGTTGCGTAGAATAACTATTATCAAAATTGTGTGTAACACGATCCAAGAATAGTGTTGCGTATACTGCAAGCTAATACGGTGTTGCATATAGCGCAAGGTAATCTTGGTGTAGAATACAACGCAAGACATTAATGAAATTAAAAGAATATCTTTCATAAAATCTCGAGGTGTTACATTCTACCCCCCTTAAAATGAATTTCGCCCTCGAAATTCGTCGGGGTTATAAATGGTTTACTATTTGAAAGTTTCTTTGATAGAAACCCACATCGTAAAAAGGAATACCAAAACTTATCTTTAAAAACAAAAGTATGAAACGTAACGGTTACCCAAATAAACTAATCATTGGGTTTCCACATAGGTGAAAATATGGATATGGAAGAGAAATCTAACCATCATGTTTTGCTGGAGAGTGGTAGAGAACATGGCTATGGAAAAGCCAACAATCACAAATCCATAAATTTGTGACGATCTAAGGTACCATCTGATTAATCAGATATAAGAGCACTAGGACAACATTTTTGGTTTTCAAGATCATTTCCCTAAAGTTGATGAATTAAAAGAAATACTTACATGATTTTGTTACAATCTCACTGTTGTTCGTGATTTGAACAATTTCCACTTCATATCATAAAGAAATGAAGTTGAATTTGTTATTAGTGAAGCATTAGCAGATCATGTGATAGAAGGATGGGTCATTCCATCTATTTCAAACAAAGGGTTAGCAAAAGTTATAAGTCCATATTTTAGTGAGATTAATCGTATATGGTTCCAAAAATGAACTTATACTTCATATATCATACCGCTTAATAAAATAAAACTAGTTTCTACTAAACGGGGACTTCCTGTAGGCCAGTGGTAGGCGATAAAGGCCAGTCGCACTTCGGTTGTGGGTTCGATTCCCAAAGCCTTGTCCGAAGCGATGGGCTGTCGCCCGTCCTGCAGGTTGTCCTTTTTCTAAAACTACATTACTATAACATCCCATCAATAACATTGAAAAAAAACTTATATCCTTAAACAATACTCACTTATGTTCAACATAATCCATTTCAATCTTTAGGCTTATCCATAATACTGCAGTCCACTCTCATAACATAGTGAAAATGATTACCAGAGATTTAATACCATCGTTGATCCCCATATTTCATAAGATATGTTTTGTTGGTCACATCCCAAACATTCAAAGTCCTTAATCATGTATTCTCTTGAATACCCATTGAACCTTATTGAAAACAAGAGTGTTGTTAAAAGTTAACTCTTTCCACATACCAAAATCCTCAAAATTATTTAAACTCAAACCATGATATCACTTAGTCCTTATATCAATCATGAGCTCATGAATACAATCAAACATCTCATTATCTTCTTATCCTTTCATTATGCACTTATCATCTACTTTCCAAAATATTTGAATCACTTTTCATAGTTACCGGTACCTTAAAATTATTGAAAAACACAATAGACCAAATCATAAAAGTACCTCAACAACATTATTCTTGAATACCAAAACACTTCAGTCCATCCACATCAATGATTATCCTGGAATAAGTCCTTCCTTGATTTTGAAGTAACTTTTTAGGTCAGGGCATTGAGTTGGGTAATGCCCATGTTCTCCACAAATAAGACATTGAACTCCATAACAGTTTGTCACTCTATGACCCTTTTCTCCACACAGATAACATCGGTCCCTCCATTTGAGGTATTCCTCAAGGTTCTTCTTCCCTTCTTTAGAAATCTCAATCTTCCTTTCTTTATGCTCCTCAACATGCGAACATGCATAATAGTCTATCTTCCTCTTCTTTGATGAATTAGGCATACCACTAAATTTCACCTTGTTAATCATATATCGCGATGATTGATTCGGCATAATCACAACATCTTTCTCTCTAGGAATTACACAATTTTGTTGCTCATAGTCACCAATTTGTCCATTGGATTCAATGTTAATTGAATTCCTTTTGGTTCCCTCCATTAACTAAAACACAAAAATAATTTTGTGAGAATCAAAAATCATGCTAGAGAAAACAACATAGTAAAGGGAAAGTATCCTCAATACCTAACTTCTTAGGTTTAATCTAATATCGTTACCATAGTTCTAGGAATATATCCTATACGTATACTTATCCTTAGGGACATCCCTAGACATACCTTAGAAATAACTCTAGGGATCTCACTAACGTTTTCGCATCCTAGTTTCCAAAGGTTGACTAAACCTTTCCTCTGATACCAACTGTAGAGACCCGAAGCCTGACGTACATGGACATTACATTACTTTTGTGGAATACTTAGTACATAACAAAAACACACACACAAGGATCGTAATAGTTTAGTGTCTTTGGAAACTCGGAACGTAATCTTCTAATCCTGGTGAAAGATCTTCAATATCTCCCATAAAGATCTTCCATTTTTTTTACCTAAAAACCTTTCTTTATATCCTGGGGAAAAGAAAACATAAAAGGGTGAGCTCAAATGCTCAGTAAGGGTATACAAAAGAAATAAAAATCATATCATATCTTTTTGAAAATCATAACCTGCAAAAGAGATCATAATATCGTAACATGGAACAAGTCATAGAAGTGAAAATGAGATCACCATAATCATGACATGAAACTTGAAACTTTGTGTCATGCACACATAATCATGGAAAATCATTTCTTGTTAGTCATGACTCATTGCCAAGACTATCTTAGTGGACAAAGTCCCTTTCTGAATCGAGTAACCCTCGTTTCAGTCCTGTTTCACTGAACCGGTATAACCTACCATTCCAGCCATGTCTATCTCATGAGATATAAAATATTTACCCAATGCATTGGAGGGAGATATAGGTCCCACCCATCTTATAATGAATCCTTTCTTATGTGTGCCACATAATCATAAAACATACATCATCGCATAACACATGTAACAAAAATGGGATTCTTGAAACATCATGACATCATAAATCAATTAATATAAGATAAAGGAATTCATAAACATAATTCCATCACAACATAGTCAAATCAATGTAAAAATATGGATAGAAACAGAACCCTTTATTATCTTAGATGGAAAATAATTTTGATAAAACACTTGAATTGAATTCTTGAGGAAAATATCCTTTCTTCTTCAAAAACATTTTTCCTTTCATAACATGTCATACAACTTTAAAATAAAAGAAGTTGATTAAAAATAAACTTGAAAACTTGTAAAGGAAGCTTCTTTGAAGTAATGTTTTAAAAATCCATTCATGCCGTATAAGTTAAAAAAACATTCTTCGTACTTTTGTCGGAAAAGTCAAAAAGTACCTCGTACGGAAAAACGACAAAAGATTCCTTTCATATTCTTTACAAAAAACTCACCTAAGGGTAAAATTGGATTTAAACTATTTCAAGTGGATGGAAACAATATTACATATTGAGGGAACATGGATGTGGATGATAAAATACACCCCAGTAAATACTTACGAATAAACAATCTCGGATAAAAAAATGAGATTGTGATATTTCCCTTACCTTAGGTCCGATTTGCTTTGTTCGTGTCCGAAGCTCCTGTATAATGGTTTAAATAATGTTATTGACTTATTCCAGAATCATACATATTGATATGATATCATATATGGTCATATTATTAGCTTCTTGTTAGTAATATTTCATTGTTACTTGTTACTCGGGTCTTTATAACTTTTTGTTCTTATACGTGTTTTGTCGAATAAGTTCTTATTCTTATCTTTAGGTTATAGATAATTCATTTCCAGAATGGTATTAGTGTAGTATATACCATATTCATTCATTCAATTCATTTATATAATCATTATGAAATGAAGATCATGTAGAACGAGTCGCATCACATCGTGGAGACGGTATTCCGTACGTACGCACGAGTGATGATATCGTTCCTATGATCGTGGAATTGTATTGGAGTATATATATATATTATTTCAGTATCAATATTACTTAATAATAATCATATATAGTTACTGATTACACCATTATACCCATCCTTGTAAGGTGATGGTGGAAAATAGATTACACCACGGCGTGGAGACGGTATTCCGTACGTACGCACGCGCGGTGATTTCATTTTTCCGTAGGATGGATAGAAGGTGAATTAGGGTTGTTTCATATTTATAATAACATATCAGTATGTAAGTAATACTGATGTTATTACTTTATCATGAAACAACTAAATAAGAAGAAGTTGAAGAAGAAAGAAATTGAAAAGATCGGTAATGGATATTACCTCTTCTTTGGAACGCCTTTTTGAATCCTCCACTTAAGGAACTAAGATTGGTCTTTGGAGAAGACCAGGACCTCTAGGATTATTCTAGGGAAGTGGAGAAGGGAAAATGGCAGGGGTTGGCCGAGCTTGAGTGCTCAATTTGGTGTGAGGAGGAGGGGGAGGAGGTGCCCTTTTATAAGGGAGGAGAGGGGCACCTTAGGAATATCTCAAAATATTATTTTATATTAAAGTCAAAATCGGTTTATAATGGTTCCAAAGGGTCTTATTTCGAAGCTAAGGTGGGGCGGGGTCGAAATCCCATCAACCAATAGGATTTAGACAAGTTTAGGGTATTATTTTAACCTTATCAATTAGATTTAACTCTAAGTTAAATAATTTAACTTTTACCGTGTCTTTTTGTTTTCTTTCACTATATGGTTAATACACTTACTATAACATGCCAAACGAACCCCAAATTGTTTATTATTAATATATATATCCTTATCTAAGTCATTTGGCCGAACCTTAGATTTTTAGGAATAAAATAACAATTAATAATATAATATTTGATTTAAAAACTATTTTGTGTCAATTTTGACACTATTTGATATATGATTTTTGTGAAAGTTATAACAGAATTAAATGTTCGAACCAAGTTGATTAAATCACCATTAATATATCATAGTAACCTAGAAAATTAGTGGAATTCATAAAAAGTCTCAAATTACATTTATTTTGGTGTTTATAACATCAATTATGTCAATATTTCATTAATAAGATAATTACTACATCATCATTGTGTCATAAATAAATTGAATTATTTAAAGTCTAAAAATTACAAATAAAATACCATTATGTAGGAAATCGTTTTATCTTTCTAATGAATATTTATTAACTAAAATCCAACATATATAACCCTATGTAACAATTGTTTTTCTAAAAGATATATGCTTGTGTCAATTTTGTATTCATTTTAACTTAATTAAAATAAAGTGTCATTATCACTTACAAGTGGATCAATGGGGTCCCAAAATCGACCCAAAGATGCCCATGGTCGACCATGTATCAACCAATGGGGTTAAGACACGTTTTAGGGTAATTTAATATTATTATAATATTATTTTTTAACCCTTATTTACCGGATTTACCCTTAACCATGGTAAATAAAATATTTACCGCAGTAATTATTCAAAATGTCTAAAAATAAAAGTTATCTATTTACACAATTTGAACATCCTAATTCCAAATATGGAATCCATTTTTCTAAATTCAAAACACAGAAGTGGCAGAAATTAATTTAAAATTAATTCCCGCTGTCAAAACAAAAAGCGTGTTTTTAAGAGATAATAACTATCAAAAGATTGACACTTGTTTATGTTCGGTTTAATTGTAAAATTGTGTCCAATGACCAAAATTATATTAAGTGGTAAAAATATATTCTAAATATACTTTAAAACCATTCAATATTATAATTTAACCACATAATATATTACGATGAAAAAAGTTGTTTTTAATTAAAATATAGCGTGTTTTTACTATTCATTAAAATATGAAAGTTGTCCGAAAAATATCAAAACATTATCTAATGTAAATTTTTACATCCTGATTCAAAAGAAGAATATTATTTTGTCAAATTGAACATATAAACATGTCAAAAACTATATTTAAAGTGGGTGCGCCATCAAAAGGCGGTAAAACTGCATTTTTTGAAAAATACTTATTTTACCCGAAAATTTATTTTGTTCTTATACCATGTTCTAGAAATGTGTAAGATGAATAATAATGTTATAAAATTCAAAATTTAGTTAATACTATTCATAACGGAAAGTTCATGACAATATTATAATAATATAACATTGTTTATTAAAACCCGGTATTGCGTACAACACACGCTATGCGATTGCGTGTAATGCAAGCCAAGTCAGGGTTGCATGTTGTGAAAGAATCCTTCATTGTTTCGTATAACAGAATCCAACCATATTTCATTTATATATTTAATATATATATATATATACTCAATGTTGCGTAGAATAACTATTATCAAAATTGTGTGTAACACGATCCAAGAATAGTGTTGCGTATACTGCAAGCTAATACGGTGTTGCGTATAGCGCAAGGTAATCTTGGTGTAGAATACAACGCAAGACATTAATGAAATTAAAAGAATATATTTCATAAAATCTCGAGGTGTTACATAAAACATGTTATTTAATTTAGGTGTAATTTTTAAGGAGCATAAAATATTTTAAATTCATTATATAATAATGAATCTGGGTTTATTTAGTAGGTTTATCATAAAGTTATGCCTATGAAATTAATAATTGAACCAGTGGAGCATACACATCCAAAATTGTATAGGAAATAAAATAATGTTAGAAATCATATATAGAGTGATTATCGACCTTATGCTATATTTTGTGGACTATGATCTAATCTAAAATTCTTTGATTAATCAAATAATTTTGAGGAGTCAAAAAAGTGGTAGTTGGAAATATAAGAGAATATTTATTATTTATAAGTTAACAAGATTGGGGAGATTATTTCAATATTATAAGGGTTGACGATTTTAAAATTTTGGAATACCAGTTCATGGAATAAAATTTCACTAAGATAATATAAAAGGCATATATAGTGGTGATGAGATTTTAATTGAATAATGGTTTTAATTTTAATAAAAGTTTGTCATCTAAATAGAATCTCACCAATATTTTTGGGAATCATATATTTGTTTCATATGTGGATTTTTATCCTTCGAATATATATATATATATATATATGAATACTACATTCCATCATGGATTTTAGGAGAAAGACATAAATATGGATAAATAAAGGGGATATTTTGAGTTTTTTAAGGAATACCTAGTATCCAAAAATTATTTTTTATATAGGTGGATGTAAGATCTTGGATAGTGGAATAATTTGTTTAATTCATTTTTTTCATAAATTTACACAAAAAAGTGGCATAAACCAATTTTATTTTTTGAATTCCTTTAGTGATAAATATATTAAGAATATAGAATGATTTTGGGGAATAATAATAATATATAACATGCAGCTGAAACCTTGAAGATATCAAGATTTATTATAATTGAATATATATAATAGGTATGAGTGTTTTGAAAGAAAATAAACTTTTTATTCCCCATGAAAACCGTTTTATGATGTCAAATGAGTGACAAAAAAAGAATAAAGTATAGGTTTAGTATGTGATAAAGGTAATGTAGAATCACTTATTGGAATATTGATGTATATGATGGCATGTGTCTTGACTGATATTTCCCATATAATGGTAGTCAAGGGAAGGTAGATGGATAATCTATGAAACAAAAAAAATATGTGAATAATGTTAATTATAACATATTAAGGGGGAATAAAATAAGTATAATTATTCAATATAAAAAGTAGTTTCATTACAGGGGTATTTGGATATTTCCCATAGAGGTGATGTTAACTCTAGGAGTACTTCATGTAATTTTATTATTTTTTGATGAGTTATCATTTGTTGACTTTATCAATTATAGAATATTTTCACTATTTAACATATATATTTATTATATAATTGTTACAAAAATATTGAAGGATGCAGTTTTTTAAGAAAACATTAGAGGATTTGGATTGAAACTGAATTGGAAATGTATTGTGATATTATTTTCAGAGGGTGTTGAATCTTGTGAAAATTCAATTATATCATTCCTAGATCATGTATCTTTTGTTTAATAAATACTAAATTAAATTAATTAATTATTATTGGCTATATGAAATGAATAATATTAGTGAAAATGAATATTAAATATAAATTCATGAATTTTATGGTGATTTAGAAGATGGGGTATTTTCTATTAAAGATATTTTTTGAGCCAATGATTTTCATTATTTATTTTTCTAAATCAAAAACAATTCATATAAAAATAATCTAACTCAATTTTTTGTTTATAATTATATAATTATGTGATATGAACATTTGATAACTGAAATAGTGAAATTATAAACAAATTTACGAAAACCCAGTGATCTGAAGAAGAAATTTAAGATTACAACCATAAAATATAAGAGAATTTTAGTGGTTTTAATCAAGATAATTTTTCGATGAAGAAATAAATTGATTTCATCAATAGATTATGAATTTTATGTTGAAATACTTATGAATGATCACTATTTTTACAATATTAAAAAGTTTCAGTTTGTCACAACATTGAATATAAATAATGTCACGCCTCGAGCATTAGAAGAAGATTGTTCATAGAAAAAAAAAATTCATTCTGAAGGCTTCAATTCAATTTGATGATTTTAATTTTATTATTTATTTATCAATATATTATCTTTTAACTTTTTCCATTTTAGTGATTTAACTTATATCAACCTTTCTGTGATGTTTTAATATAAATATCTTCTCACATTAATTATAGTCATTCAACTTATAATCCCATATGATTTAGGTATTATGGATATAGAAATATAGAGAAATATATAATCATTTTATCAAGGGATTTCATATCTAAGAAGAAAATTATCATGTACTTAGGATCTATGCAAATGAGAAAACACTAATAGGTATAATTGAGCAATTCATGAGATTAGAAGACTGACCATTCGATGGGTATATCATTGGGTATACCATATGATATATTGAAATCATTGATACCTTATTTCATGTTTACACGTCTTCCATTAAAATTTATTTAAAACTAAGGTTTTATTAAATATCTTTTTAATGATGTATTTTTTTAACAATTATTTATTTTTTTAAATTTTAAACAGAAGTTATTAAATTTAATTTACTATAATGCTATATTATACTAAAACTGTCATCATAATTATAAAATACTAATATCTCTTTACACTATGAAAATTTTGTTTCAATATAGTATATAATACCATTACTCTAGTATTTGACTTCATCCATATTTATAAAATTAGATCAATTTTTATTATAATCAATCTTTTAAAAAATTAAATTATTACTTAAGTTGTAAAACATTATTTTTTCAATTTAAAACTAAAATTCACCCCCACCATATTATATTTCATTTTCAATCATACATGGAGACAATATTTGGCAATATATTGTGAATTTATATTTATTATAATATCAAATTTTGTAAAATTTTATTTATGTCTTTTTTATGTTTATCTCAATTTCCTTACACTAACTCTATTAATGAGGAAATATTTTTTTGATGGCAGGAGTTCCAATTAGAACACATGAAAAATTAAATTCAACTAGATAATCTATTTTCTATGGAGTACAATGTGATTACTACTCTAATCATAAGAAATATTATATCATTAATACTAGAATAAAAAATGTATCTTTCTAGTAAAAAATTATAAAATTTTGATAACTGATATCATTTAATTCTCTTGAGATAAAAAATATGAATAAAGGGGAAACCATAAAGTTTGAAAACATCTATTATATTCTCTAACCATGAACATGTATATATTATGTGGAATAATTTTTTTTGGGAAAATGTGGAAATAATAATTTTTGGAACATATAATGTTTCAGAAAAATCAATGTTACACTAAAATAAGACAATCACACTTTTGATTTTATACATGGGGAAACTACAAGAAAAATTCATCCACTAATTTTAAAAAGAGTTAATATTTTACATCCCTTAGGGGAAATGAGATATAGGAATATAAAATAATACATAATATTATAAAAAATATTCCAAGAATATTGGGGGTCTAAGTGGATAGAAATTGATGAAAATAAAAACATGAAAATGTTACATCTAGATGAATTAATGTGAACATTAATGTCGTATGAAATAATGTTTGGAAGATATAAATAAAACTAACAATGTAATAATGTATTATAATTTAAGTAAACATCTGGTAATCCTAATTCTGATACCATTAATATTTACCCTGTCATTTCTAAATCAATATTTTCAATGAAAAAATAGAAGTATTTAGATCCAACTAATTCAACAGATTATAATAGTGATATTTTCTATTTTAAAGAAGGATGAATAATATTATCGGTAATTCAATCTTCTAAAATTTTTATTTTAAATAAAAATAATCAAGAAAAATCTTTGAAAATTTTTATTCTATGAGTGTGGGAATGAATTTCATATCAATCCGAACTATCTTAAAAAATATAAGAAATAAATCCAATAATTTGTTTTGGATGTATATAAAAGAAATGTTGAAAGAATTATATAGTTTAATGTTAAGTGAATTTCATATATCATGAGAAATATCATCAGAAGAAAGTATAATCGAAATCCAAAATATAATTTATTTCTACTAAATAATTCTGTGGAATGAATAATAATTAATGTTAAAGGTAACTAAAGAATCCCAAAGGATTTATGTCCAGATTCTAAATTTACATATAATTATTAATATGATTATCCAACGTCAACATAAGATTAAAATGATAATCATTATGAAGTTAAAATTTTAATTCGTCGAAATATGATGAAACATTACCAACTATATCTAAAAATGATAGTTATTTTACACTTATAAATCAAGAAAATAATAAATTAAAAAAAACTAATATTTTTTCTCAAGAATTAAATTTTGAACATTATAAAATATTTCTTAAATTGAAATAATTTTGTTAAAAATATTAAACAGAATGAGATAAAAAAACGAATTATTTTATAAATTATATTGATTGAGAATTTGATTATCATAATTTCATTGATGAGATTTTATTTTATTGAAAAATTAAGGACTAAAATTAAAAAATTACTCTTTTCTAATAAAATGTGATTTTTTTAACTAAAATAATTTCTAGCATTACATCAATGAAAAAAATATCATAAAATTTATAAAAAAAATAAGACCCCTTATAAAATATTGTGGAATAGGTTTAATATTAGATGAACCTTTTTTCAATCAAACTATTATGTACCTAAAAGATAACATTTTGTACTAATTTCATAGAGGTGGACAATAGAGAAAAAATTATTCTTTAAAAAAATTCCATGATTTTGGTTTCCTTAAATGCATTACATTATAATAACATGAATTTATAAAAGAAAAAAGTGTTTTACTAATGTGGGATAATAAAATTTTATTTCATAATGTATTTAGACCCAAACATATCATGGTACCTAGAACATAATTTTAATTTTTTATCTAATTTATCTTGAGTAGAAGCAGTATAATTAAATGTTGAATCGATATTGGATATTGTTGAAATATGTTTGTATAGAGGTCCAAATTTTTAAATTTCTATAAATCGAATAGAGGAAGAGTCATTTTGGGAGACAATGATCAAGGTAAAATCATTAATATCAGTGCTATTTATTTTCATAAGAAATATATTATTTAAAAAATATCAAATTTTCTATATAAGAACAACATTGGTAGCATAATTAAATTTTGTTATGAGTGATATCTTGTCATCTTAATTAATTAAAATTCAATATTTAATTTTCAAAAGTTAATTTTAATTTATGTACTTATAGGCCAGAAAATTAATACACACTCCACAAAGAAAAGTTAATTCAACATAATTTATCATTTTTTATTTCCAACCAAATATTTATCATAGTTTTTGAATATGATATTAGGACATTGTAACTTTTAAAATTTGTCTAAATATTCATGGAAAAAGATATGTTATGGATCTAACAAAACATAAGATTAATTCGACCAGAGTATGTGATCATTATCAATTTTGGTATGAAATAAAGTTCATGTTTTAAATCCAAAAGTTATGTAACATCATGAAATTATAAAATGTTTGAACCATTTAATTATTTTTCCTAATTCCTTAAATTGACCCATGGAACATGCCTGCACGACTTGATGCTAGTCCTAAGTAGTATACTTTTAATGGTTGTGCGAGAATTATGAAAAATAATACACAGTACCCTATCACAATGTTTTATGTTAAATGAAACTAAATGGATTAAAATAAATAAAAATTAAATTTTATAAAATCAATAGAGGTGAAAAAATGTATAGAAATAAATATTAAAATAAACAATAGTTACAAGAAAAGTGAAAATAATTAAAATGGACCAAACCCATTTTATTTATTTTTTTCTTATTCTCCATAGATTTTTTTTATTTTATTTTTTATTTTATTTTTTCCTTATTTATTTATGTTCCCTTTTCCTCTACTTTCATTCATTTATTTTCATTTGTTGTTTCTCCTCCCTTCTCTCCCAACCCTCTCCTCTTTGGCACACCCCCTTCTCTTGGAGGTGGGTCACCCCCCATCTCCACATTGGACTCCACTGCACCTATGATTTTCCTCATATTTCAACACCATCAGAATTAAATCCAATATATTTATAAATCTTATCATCTAAAAAAATAAATTTTGGGTGTCATCCTATATATGACAATAACATTTTTATGGAAGGTTTTTTCACAAAATTGGGGCTTTTTTTAAGTCATGTGATCTCTTGTATTTTTAGTACAATCAATGGTTGTAGAGGGATTTGGTGTACACTAAATCTACGATGTATGGTGTCTCTGTTATTTTCCATTTCTTGGTTTCTTTTTAAATTTCGCATTATTATTCCACTCCTCGGTGCCTAAATAAGAATCCTAAATACTGAATTATTTTTAATTAATTTTTTTTGTCTTTGTGGACCTTGTTTTAGGAGAACAACTTCCATGGATGATTCCAGGTCATTAGGAACCCCATTGCGTGTAATGATATAAATCGGATATTTACCATTAGCCTTGAATCTTAAAATATTCATTTATTTGTGAATTTATGATAACTGGGGTTTGAGTTTTAAATTGAATAAATTATTTATGATTTTTTTTCATTGTATTACTTTTTCATAAATAATTTTTTGTTAGAGGTCTTCTCATTCATTTTATTATTAAATATTTTTGCCTCTACTTACATTGATAATGTGATATTTTTGTTTAATTTTGTTTTATATTAATAGTTGTGACTATTGAGATTGAATAATTATAAAGAATATGGAATTAAATGATTAATTAAATGGCTTCAATCATGAATGCATGTTCTGTGATATAAATTCATAACTTATTTATTTACATGGAATCTAGTTTGGGAGAGAACAAAGGTCTTGTATTGAGAATCCACTGTTGGGATCTCTGTACTCGATATATTGCAACACGACGTGTTGGGGAATCAATGTTTTAGGCTTTCCAGGTAAGGGCTCCCTTGGGATTTTTATTATACTATTGGGTTATAACAGTCCCCTAAGAGGCAACCAAGGACCTACCCATTATAAAGACGGCTATGCCAATCCTGGGATGATACTCAATCCTTTACATGAAATACCTTGGATAGACTCATAATTACCAAACCATGAGCGATACTTGGACTTTCAGAAGGATCACCTTGTTCTTCCTTCGTTGCATTGGATTTTTTTATTAGAGATACCATAGTTATACGTTAGATAAATACTTATACTCCACCATTGAAATTTCCGGTTTAGATATAAATTCTTTTGATGCCTTTATTGATACAACATTGAGTTTTCTTATGCCTTGTGACACTTATTTTTTTCCATCTAGCATGCTTAGTTATGACACATGAATTAGAACCCATGAAAAATCATAGGCATGGGGATATTCTCTTTTTGGTTCTACAATGTTATTTGGTCCTTCAATACATATTCTAATTGTACAGATATTTTTTCAAACTCTCACCAAAGGTTGAAGAAGTTGGTATGGGATGGATGTCTGTAACACCCCAAGATTTTATGAGATATATTATTTTTAATTTATTTGGTATAATCTATTTTACGCTACACCATGATTATCTTGTGTTATACTCAACACTATATTATCTTGCAGTATACGCAACACTATTGTTGGATCGTGTTACAAAAAATTTCATGTTCGTTTGGTAAAAATTATTCTACACAACTTTGAGTATCAATTTTTATCAATGTTTCAATGAAACTTGCTTTGATTATGTTATACGCAACACCAAGAGAATCTTTCACTACACACAACACTAACTTGGCTTGTTTTTATTGTAAGAGCGACCTTCCTTGATAGCATACGCGATACGCAATACTGAGTTACATTGAACAATGATATATTATAATACTATTATTAACTAGCCATTCTTAATAGTATTAAACTAATTTTTAATTTTATAACATTATAATTCATCTTACATAATTTATAGAATTAGGTATGAGAACAAAATCAATTTTTTAGATAAAAGATGTATTTTAAAAAAATGCAGTTTTGATTCCATTTGATGGAACGCCCATTTTAATTCCAATTCTTTACAAGTTTATAAGTCTAATTTAAAAAAATAAACTTCTTATTTTGAATCTGGATATAAATATTTATGTTGCATAATGTTTTGATATTTATCTCATAACCTTCATATTTTGATGAATAGTAAAAATACGCTAGATTTTACTTAAAAACAATTTTTTTCATCGAGATAATTTATATGTTTTTTATAATATTAAATGGTTTTCAATTATAAATATAATATATTTTTAACATTTAATATAATTTATTTTATTATCATTAATTTTACATTGAATTCATAGGTAAAAACATTTCAATCTTTTGTAATGTTTAATCTCTTAAAACATGTTTTCTTAACAATGGGATAAATTTTAAATTAATTATTGAAACTTCTATGCCTTGAATTTGGAAAAACATTGATTCCATATTTGGAATCATTAGGTACAAATTATGTTAATAGAATACTTTTATTTTTGGGAATTATGAATAGTAACTACGATAAATTTTATTTAACATAGTTAAAGGTAAATCAGGTAATTAAGGGTACAGATAATATTATAAAATTACATTAACACTAGTATTAATATAATTGGAAGATTATATTTTATTTCAAAATATAATTTGTTTGAAATGGTATCTATTGGAACCAACTTGGATAAGATTGAGACATTTAATTTATTTTCTTTAATGAAAAGTGAAATATGTCTCACCCAAACATTAATAATTAAATTATTTTCAATATAAGGTTATACATAATATAAATTTGATTATAAAAATTAATTTGAAATCTAAATATTTTTTTATTTATCATGGAAATTTATTTGTAATTTTTAAGAAATATATAATGACCTTTATAGCTTATACATTAATAATGCAGAAATTATTTATTTAGTGAAAAATCAATAATATAGTTTTTATTAAAATAATAATATCTATAAAAAGGCCAAAAACCTGACCAAAACTTTTTGGTTGTGTATATCTAATACATAACCATCCGATGGTTGACTTGTTTACCATTTGTAGGATTACAAAAGCGATTATGACACTTATATTATTTTATTTTAAATGATGTCAAAGTTTCCACCATCATAATTTAATAAATATAAAAATATAAATTTTGTTATTTGAAGATGATAAATTCAATTAAAATAATTCTTATAAAATATATTACAGTTATATTCATCATATTATTTTATTTTAAATTTTTATGCAACAAATAAGTATATTAATTAATTATACAAAAAATGTTTTAGATATTATTTTGTTAAGAGAAATATCAAATAAATGGATTTGAAAATATTAAAATAAATATTATATAAACTAATTAATGTGATCCGAATATTTCATAGATGTATATAACATGTTATTAATCTATTTAATATTTTTTTGATTATATAATCTTGGTGGATTTTATTTAAATTCAAATAAATAAATAGTGTCAAAATTGACACTATTGATATTTTATAAAAATTACATATTATTAAATTGTATAAAAATCCCAAATATATATAAAAATTCTAAATTTAAATTTATATGGTCGACAATGTCATAAATTATCCAATTATATACAATTAACAACAAAAATTTAATTATTTTAACCATTTCAAATATTGAATATTACTACCACAAATAAAATAAAATTGATTAAATAAGGATAAATCAATATGTTAAGTTTGAAAATAAAATAAAAAATGTCTACATTTAATTTTTCGATGATATTGCAACCCTATCTTATCTCATATTCTAATTTGAGTCATTTTTTATTTTTTTAGTTGGGTTTAGCGTTTATTATAAATTAATATTTTGGAGGTTTCCAAAAGTGCACATCTACACTTTTAGAAAATGGAACATCCTCCCTCTTCTCTTCACTCCATTTTGAGTTTTCAAACTCAGATAAACCCTATCCATTTGAATTAAAAACATTCCTAGAAACATTCTATATGTCCTGGTCTTTTTCAAAGAACAATTTTAGTGCCCTAAGACGAGGTTTAGAAGAGGCACATCGAAGAAGTGGTAATATCCTTTACCGATTATTTCAAACTTATTTCTTCTTCTACTTACTCTATATGAGTTTTTCATTATTAAGTAACAACTCCTATATCACATGTATACTTATATGTTATTATTAATATGAATCAAACATATTCTACCTTCTATCTGTCCTATAAAAAATGAAATCACCACGCGTGCGTAAGTACGACCTACCGTCTCTATGTCGTGGTGTAATCTATTTTTCATCACCGATATACATGGATGTGTATAATTATGAAAGAAAGAAATATATATGATTATTTTATAATTATATTGATTCTGAAATATTATACACCATACAGTTCTATAAAATTCAATAATCAAGGGAATGGTATCATCTCTCATGCGTACGTACAGCTTACCGTCTCCCTAATGCGATGAGATTCATCCTCCAAGATAATCATTCAAGAATGATTATAAAGTATATATAATAAATAGTCATGAAATATATGAAATAATAATTCTACTTTATTTATTTATATATATATGGTTCATTTACTTACTTCCATTCAATTTATTAAGGAAAATGATAATAGAGTCCATGCGTACGTATGGCCTACCGTCTCCATGAACGGTGTATTTCATTTCATTTATCTATATATTGTATATTTATATCTATATAAAGAATATATATGATATATAAATCATTTTTTACATTATTTAATTAATAAAATAATCATATAATAATAATTTCAATAATAACAAGTCCAAACAGGTACGATACAAGAAACGATTATTCCCCAAAACGTTACTTCAACATGGAATTGAAAAATGAACGGGAAATATAAATAGTAAGTGAATCATATATGATATCATAAAAATTAATATGATTCTTAAATAAGTCAATGATATTATTTAAATCATTATAAAGGAGGTTTGGACACATAATGACGAAATCATACCTATGTTAAAGGGTTTATTTCGTCTCACTTTTATTTATGTGAGACATATTTCTTAGTCACCATTTATTTCATTTTTATGGTGTTTAGGATTCCCATTAATGTTTTATGATTTTTATTATGAAGGATATGATATTTACATATGCATGTAATTTTCTTTATTTTATGACACCTATGTTTCCACCAATTATAAATGGTAAGGGATAACTTTTCCAATCTCATTTGATCTGAGATTTTTTATTTATAATTTTCTATAGGGGAAATATTTATCATCCATGTCCATGTTTTCTAAAAATATTATCATAAAATGTGTACTACTTTTCTATGTATGTTTAAATTCATTTTTACTCTTTTTGACCTATACTATTGGTATGGATGTAATCTTTCTTTTGTATACCATACGAGGTACTTTTTGACTTTTCCGGTAAATGTATGAGGAGAATGTTTTTTTAAAATTATATGGAATGAACGGGTTTTTTCATTTTAATAATGCCTTATTTCAATTAATATTCCTCCACATGATTATATTTTATTTTTAGCTAAATTATTTTCATATAAAATTTAATGAAATTGTAAGAATAGAAAACATTTTTGAAGAAGAAATGACATTTTCCACAAGAATGGAGTTCGTGTGTTTTATAAAAATAAATTTACATCTATGATGATGCTCTTAAATATGATTATGTTTCAATTTCTATTAATAAATTGATTTGATTATGTTTATGGTGGAATTATGTTTACGAAGCCCATTTATCTTATATTGATTATGTTATGATGGCATGATGTTCAAGGATCCCATTTTATTACATGGGTTATGCTATGATGTATGCTTTAAGATTTTGTGGAACAAATAAGAATGGTTTTATTATGATATAGGTGATACCTATATCTCCATCCAATTAATTTGGTAATGATTTATATATCATGAGATAGATATGGTTGGAATGAAAAGTTAATCTGGTTCATTGATACAGTGCTGGAACGTGTAGTTAACTCAGTTCGGTAATGGACATTGTCTGCTATGATGGTCCTGGTAGTGAGCCTTGACAAATGTGAAATGATTTTCTAATCTTACGTGTGTATGAAAAACATTTTCATGTCTTATGTTATGATTATTGGGATTACATTTAACTTCAAATATTTATCATATGACATGATATTATAACCACTTTTGCTAGAAAAGATTTTCAAATGAATATAATAGGATTGATATTTCAATTTTTACCCTTAATGAGCATTTGAGATCACCCTTTTTAGGTTTTCCTTTCCTCAAGATATAATGAAAAGTTTTTGGTAGTAAAACTAAAGGGGAAGATATTTATGAGAGATGTTGAAGATCTTTCACCATGATTAGAATATTGTGTTCCATGTTTCCAAAGAAACTAAACTAACACAGTATTTGGGTGTCCGTTTGTGTCATGTATTAAGTACCCTGCAAAAGAAATGTAATGTCCATTTATGTCCATCATGGGTCTCTATAGTTGGTATCAGAGCGAAGGTTTAGTTATCCTTTGGAAACTCGGATGCGAAAACATTAGTGATATCCCTAGATATATTTCTAAGCTATGTCTAAGGATGTCCCTAAGGTTTAGTATAAGTATAGTTTATAGTCCTAGAATTATGGTAACAATCACAGAATTAAACCTAAGATATTAGATATGGATGTTACACCCCCCCTTATTATGTTATTTTCCTAGCACGATTTATTCCTCTCACACTATTCTTTTTCGGTTTTAGACGATGTCTAGAACCTGAAGGAACCGTGTTGATCAATTTAATGGAAAATGAAATGAGTTTCCTCCTCAACAAACAATTGTTATGGGAGATGGGGTGAAAAATATTATTGTTATACTTACACAAGCTATGAATCATTCTGTACTTCCAAATGAGCAGAGAATTTAACAATATTCTATTGATTCATTCATGAGGCAATGCCAACCTTCTTTCAGTGGGTCTTATGATCCACATATTACTGTACAATGGATCAATACCATTGAAATGATATTTTCGATACATCGGTGTTCAGAACATGAAAAAGTCATTTTGGTTGTTTACTATTTAGAAGATAAAGAATACCAGTGTTGGACTATAATTAAGAATACAAGTCCCAATGTTGAAATTAAATCCATGGAATGGGATGAGTTCAAGAACTTATTTCTCAATAAGTACATTCGTCGTATTCTTCGAACGAAGATAGAAATGAAGTTCCTTGAGCTTAATCAAGAGGATGATGAATCTTTTGTTATATATGATGAAAATTTTACAAGGATTTCAATGTATGCATCTGGATTTACCATCCAACATGAATGTAATGTTGATAGATTCATCAGTGGTTTATGACCAAGTCATCGAATGGAGTTAGCTATAAGAGACTTCAGTAGCTATGAAGATATTCAGTGTTGTGCTATCAAGGTAGAATTAAAATTTGGTGTTATATTTCCATCTCATGGTTTTGACAAGAAATGGAAGGTGGAGTTCAAGTACAAATCTCAAAACAATGGTGAAAAGAAGTCGAATGTTTCGTTATGCTCAAAGTGTAGAAATAAGCATGAAAGAGATTGTCTTCAAGGGACTAGAAAATACTTTATGTGTGAAAAAAAGGTCATCAAGTAGTTGAGTACCAATGTAATTGGAAAAGGTAGATAATTATGTGAATAGAGAAAAGACTATAGATAATGCACGACCAACACTTTAATTCTACAAGTTCAATGAAATGGGGAATTAAACTAACCAATGACCTAATACAAGGGTTAATTATGATCAATATCAACTACCTCTTAAGGCAAGGGACAAAGGGAAGTCACATGTCATCACTATTGGCGATGTTGAATATGACAATGGAGTGGTGGAATGATTAAGTGTTTATGTAATGGGATTCTAAAATAGTGTTGTGGAATATCATTTATAGTATTGTGGAATGATGGAATATCTATGTATTTGTTTATTGAGGTTTTCAATAATTATATGGTATCGATAACCATGAAAATTGATTGATATTTTTTTAGGAAGGTAGATGATATGCGCATAATGAATTGATAAGGATAATATAATATGTTTTATATTATTAATGAGCTCATGATTGATAAAAGGAAAAAGTGATATCATGGTTTTAGTATATAGAAATTTTGGGATTTATGTATGTGGAATGAGGTGACTTTTGATAGCATTCATGTTTTAACTAAGCTTCTATAGTAAATAATGTTTTTAGAATATTTATAGAGGATTCATGATGAAGTCATTAAAATGTTTGGAATGTGACCAACAAGATATAACTTATGATATATGGGGATAAATGATGGTATTCACATTCTTGTTATATGACCTTTCTGGTAATTTTTTCTTTGTACTGTGATATTGTATAGAATTATTTTGGATAAGAATAAAGGTTGGAACAAATTATTTTCTTAATCATATAGTATTGTTTAAGACTATTACTTTTTATTATTATTATTTATTTAATGTTATAAGAGTATAGTTTTAGAAAAAGGACAACCCATAGAACGTGCGACAACCCATCGCGTCAGACAATGATGTTGGAATCGAACCCACAACCGAAGTGCGACAAGCCTTTATCACCTATCACTCGCCTACAGGATATCCCTGGTTAGTAGAAATTATTTTATTTTATTAAGCGGTATGATAGATGATGTATAAGTCCATTTTTCGAACCATATATGATTAATCTCACCATAGAAGGATATTTGTATATTTAATAATTTTTGATAACCTTTTTTTGATAAAGACAGATGGAATGACCTATCATTCTATCGCATGATCTGCTAACATTTAAGGAATGGAAAATTCAACTTCATTTCATTAAATAAGATATGAAGTTGAAATTTTTTATGGAATGACCAATAATGATATTACAATAAAATCATGTAAATATTTATCCTTATGCAAAAAATCATCAGCATTAGGGAAATGATCTTGAAAACAAAAAATTTTATCCTAGTACCCTCATATCTAATGAATCATCTGGTACCTCGGATCATCAAAAATTTATGTCTTTGTGATTGTTGTATTTTTCATAGCCATGTTCTCTACCCCTCTTCATCAGAACGTGATGGTTATATTTCTCTTCCATATCCATGTTTTCACCTATTTTATCTAATGTAGAAACCCAATGATGAGTTACTTTGGGTATATGTTATGTTTCTAACATTCCTTTTTAAAATGATGTTGTAGTATTCTTTTTTACGAAGTGGGTTTATATGAAAGCAACTTTCTAGTAGTAAACTATTTATAATCCTGACGAATTTTGGGGGAAAAATTCATTTTAAGGGGGGTAGAATGTAACACTCCAAGATTTTATGAGATAAATTATTTTCAATTTTTTTGATATCTTCTGTTGTAAGCTACAACAATATTAGCTTGTGCTATATGAAACACCTTATTAGCTTGTAGTATACACAACACTATTCTTGGCTCGTGTTACACACAATTTCATGTTCGTTTGATAGAAATTATTCTATGAAATATTGAGAATAGATTTTTTTTATTGTATAAATGAAATTGTTTTATTATTTTATACACAAAACCAAAGGAAACATTCTCTACACACAACACTACTTGGCTTGTGTTACACTCAAGAGCGACCTTCCTCGAAAGCTTACGTAGTACACATTACCGAGTTTCACTAAACAATTACATATTATTATAATATTATGAACTAGAGGTTATGAATAGTATTATCCTAATTTTTAATTTTATAACGTTATAATTCATATTAAATATTTTCTAGAATGAGGTATGGGATCAAAATCAATTTTTCAAATAAAATAAGTATTTTTCAAAAAATAGGTTTTGCCGCCTTTTGATGGCGCGCACATTTTAAATATAATTTTTGAAAAGTCTTTAATTTCAATTTTACAAAATAAATTTATTCTTTTGAATCGGTGTATATAAATTTATGTTGGATAATGTTTTGATATTTTTGTGATAAAGTTCATATTTTGATGAATATTAAAAATACGCTAAATATTACATAAAAACAACTTTTTTCATTGAGATAATTTATATGGGTAAATTATAATAGTAAAAGGTTTTGATGTATTAATTGAATATATTTTTTCCATTAAATATAATTTTTTTCATTAGCATTAATTTTACATTGATTTCATAGATAAAAACATTTCAATATTTTGCAATGTTTTAGCTTTTAAAACCCATTTTCTCAACAACGGGATTAATTTTTAGTTAATTACTGATACTTCTGTGTCTTGAATTTGAAAAAATGGATTCCATATTTGGAATCATTAGGTCTAAATTATGTTAATAGGATACTTTTATTTTTTCTCATTATGAATAGTAACTACGGTAAATTTTATTTACCATAGTTAAAGGTAAATCGTGTAATTAAGGGTAAAAATAATATTATAAAATTAACCTAAAACATGTATTAATATAATTGGATAATTATAATTGGTCCTTAAATATACCTGGGTCGAAATGATATCTATTGCAACCCACTTAGATGAGATTGAGTCATTTAATTTATTTTATTAAATGAAAAGTAAAAATTGTCTCACCCAAACATTAATAATTAAATTATTTTTATTATAAGGTTATACAGAATATTAATTTGATTATAAATATTAATTTGAAAGCTAAAATGTTTTTATTTATCATGTTAATATATTTTTAATTTTTAATAAATATATAATTACCATAATATCTTATACATTAATGATGAAGAAATTATTTATTTTGTAAAAAATCAATAATATAGTTTTTATTGAAATAATAATACCTATCAAAAGGACCAAAGACCTGACAAAAAAATTATTTTTCTTGTATATATAAACAATAACCACCCAATTTTAGACTTTTTGACCATTTGGAGGATTATAAAAGTGATTTTGACACTTATATTTTTTAATATTAAATGATGTCAAAGTTCTCACCTTCATAATTTAATAAATATAACAATTTAAATGTTGTGATTTTATGATGATAAATTCATGTAAAAGTATTATTAGTAAATATATTAGATTTATCTTCATCATGGTATTTTGTTTTGAATTTTTATACAACAAATATGTATATAAAATTACTATACCACAAATGTTGTAGTAATTATTTTATTAAGAGAAATATCAAATAAATGGTTTTAAAAATATTAAACTAAATATTATATGAAATAATTAATGTGATAAACGAATTATCTAGATTAATATTACATTTTAGGAATATATTACATATTTATTTCGAATATATCATCTATTTGGATTTTATTTTAATTCAAATAAATGAATAGTTTCAAAATCGATACTATTGGGATTTTATAAAAATAACATATTATTAAATTGTTTAAAAATCATAAAAATATTTAAAAATTACAAATTTAAAATTATATGGTCCAAAATGTAATAATGTATCAAATTATAGATAATTAGAAACACATATGTAATTATTTTAACCATTTCAAATTTAGAATATTAATACTATAAATAAAATTAAATTGATTAAACAAGGAGAAATCAATACGTTAACATTAAAAATAAAATAAAAACATGTCTAAATATTATTGGTTGATGATATTACAACCCTATCATATCAAAAATTATAATTTGAGTCTTTTTGGAGTTTTTTTAAGTGGTGTTGGAGTTTATTATAAATTAATATTTTGGAAGTTTCCAAAAGTGCCCCTCTCCTCTTTTATAAAAGTGCACCTACTCCCTCTTCCCTTCACTCCATTTTGAGACTTCAAAATCAGCCAAACCATGTACATTTACCTTATCAACATAACTATAAACATTATAGATGTCATTTTCTTCTTCAAATACAATCCTTAGTGCTCTAAGATGAGGTTTAGAAGAGGCACGTCGAAGAAGAGGTAATATCCTTTACCGATTTTTTCAAACGTATTTCGTCTTCTACTTCTTCTATATGAGTTGTTTAATTATTAGGTAATAACTCCATTATCACTTGTATAATATTATGATATTATGATTATGAAACAAAAATATTCCATCTTCTATCCATCATATGAAAAATGAAATTACCACCCGTGCGTACGTACAACCTATCATCTCCACACCGTGGTGAAATCTGTTTTTTATCACCCACATACATGGATATGTATAATTATCGAAGAAATATAAATATATGATTGTTGTAAAATTATGTTGATTCTGAAATATTATACACCAGACACATAATTACAATTCCATAATCATGGGAATGATATCATCACTCATGCGTGCGTATGGCTTACCATATCCACGATGCGATAAGATTCATTCTCCATGTTAACCATTCAAGAATGATTAAAAAGTATATATACTAAATAATCATGAAAGATATGAAATAATAATGCTACTATATTTATGTATATATATATAGGTTTCATTTACTAACTTCCATTCAATTTAATAAGGAAAACGAAAACAACAGTCATGCGTATGTACGACATACCGTCTCCAGGAACGGTGTATTTCATTTAATTTATCTATCTATTGTATATATATATATATACTAAATATATATGATATATAAATCATTTTAAAAATTCATAATGTACGAAAATAATGATATAAGTAATAATGTCAAGAAAAACAAATCCAAACACGTACGATACAAGAAACGATTATTACCCAAATTGTTGCTTCAACATGGAATTGACAAATGAACTGGTAATATAAAGTCGTAAGTGAATCATATTTGATATCATAAAAATTACTATGATTTTTTAATAAGTCGATGAAATTATTTAAATCGTTATAGAGGAGGTTCAGACACAAAACGAAAAAACCAAACCTAAGGAAAGGGATTATTTCATCTCACTTTTATTTCAATGAGACATATGCCTTAATCACCATATATTTCTTTAGTATAGTGTTTATTCTTCACATGATTGTTTTAAGATTTATATTATGAATGATATTATATTTACATATGCATGTAATTTTATTTATTTTATGACACGTATGATTCCACCAATTATAAATGGCTAGGGATAACTTTTACAATCTCATTTGATCTGAGACTGTGTATTTGTAAGTATCAACTGGGGATATATTTATTATCCTTGTCCATGTATTCTAAAAATATTCTCATAAAATGTTTAATATTCTTCTATGAATTTTTAAATTCATTTTTCTCTTTTTTGCTTATACTACATGGTATGGACGAAATCTTTCGTTATTTTACTATATGAGGTACATTTTGACTTTTCTGGTAAAAGTATGAGGAGAATGTTTTTTTACTTATACGGCATGAAAAGGTTTTTACATTTTCATAATGCATTATTTCCATGAATATTACTCCAAATTTTTAATGTGAATTTTCAACTAAATTCATCTATTTTAAAATTTAATGAAATTTTGAGAAAAGAAAACATTTGTGAAGAAGAAAGAATATTTTTCTCTGCAATGGAGATCATGCGTTTCATAAAAATAATTTAATATCTAAGATGATGCTATTAAATAGGATTATGTTTCTGTCCCTATTATTACATTTATTTGATTATGTTTATGATTTAATACTTTTTATAAAGTCCATTTATCTTATATTGATTATGTTATGATGGCATGATGTTTAAGGATCCCATTTTATTACATGGGTTATGCTATAATGTATGATTTATGTTTTTGTGACACACATAAGAATGGTTTCATTATGAGATGGGTGGTACCTATATCTCCCTCCAATTAATTGGATAAATATTTATATCTCATGAGATAGGCATGGCTGGAATGCAATGTTAATCCCATTCAGTTATACACAGTTGGAACGAGGAGGGAACTCGGTTCAGTAATGGACTTTGTCTACTATGATGGTCTTGGCAGTGAGCCTTGACTAATATAAAATTATTTTCATTGCTTATGTGTGTATGCCACAAATTTTCATGTCTTATGTTATGATTATTGGGATTACGTTTCACTTCTATGATTTATCCCATGAAATGATATTATGATCTCTTATGCAGGATAATATTTTCAAAGGAATATGATATGATTGATATTTCCTTTTATTACCATTTATGAGCATTTGAGATCACCCTTTTTATGTTTTCCTTTTCTTAGGATATAATGAGAATATTTTTTTAGTAAAACTAAAGCGGAAGATCTTTATGGGGGTTGCTGGAGATCATTCACCATGATTAGAAGATTGTGTTTAATGTTTCCAAAGATACAAAACAAACACAGTCTTTGGGCGTCTTTTTGTGTCTTGTATTAAGTATTCCGCAAAATAAATGTAATGTCCATGTTTTTCATGCTTGGTTCCCTACAATGTCCACTTAGGAACCCAGTCTAAGTGAAATTTATATTTATTTATTTAAATTGATTTTATTTAGTATATTTGTCACACTATTATTGTATATAACATGAAATGAAAAGGTTTATACATTTTGGGTGCTATCTTACTGTGATTATATCTCACACCCTTCTCAGGTGTCATTTGGTACTCAAATAGACTTTATTCTTGCATGTATCGGTATCGGGAAGCACACTACTTTTAAAATTTAATTTCATTGTTTTCTTACATGGAGATCTGGGGGAAGTGAAATGAGTATTTCTTGAGTTTTGATAGGGAAATTTTTTGTCTTTGGATATTTTTTGTTATCATGTAGTCTATGATTATACCTCATTCCCCTACACTTTTATTTATTTACTTTTGGAATATTAAATTGACACCATCATGATATCTGTTAGGACTATTCTGCTTCAATATATATTATTTATTCTATTATTCCATTTATATTTTTTATCTATAGTCTTCTTTTTCTCTATGATTACACTACTTGTTACATATATTATTTACCACTGGGTAATTCCTTATCCTATAAGTGAATAATATATCCATGGACTCACCCAAGGCCCTTGTTTCTAGATGGTTTCCTCTGGCATTTTGGGAGATGCGCTTGAGGTCTTGTGGCTCACCATCTTGGGGCCTGTTTTTGTGGCACTCTCAGTGGGATGAAGAAAGTGGTTTTAGATGGTTAATGTTATATTTGACTTATTTTTTGGTTTAGACAAGATACTAGGACATAAGAGTTTATAATTTACTGAGTTTAAATATTTAGCTAACCCATGTTATGGGGAAACCCAAATTTCCCAGGATAGGGATTCCTATTATTTATTATACCATTTGTTATTAATAAGATATCACTATTTGGTGATGCACTGGTTTTATTATGTAACTTTTATTGGTTTTATTCAGATGATGATTTTGACTAAGATAACCTGATGACATGAGGTTATTTCATTTACATGCATCATATTTTAAACAAAAGGGATTAAATTGACATTCATATTTCCATCCCATATTTACTTTATTTGCATATCTACCTATTTTCATGTGAATGATATTATGTTTAGTTGTAATATCTTGCATTACTTATTTGTTATAAATATTATGTGTGTATGTGTTTTAGGGATCCATCAAGGACCTCTTCTTATTCTATCTTGAACCAACTCCTAGATATAGCTATCTTTTATGCAATAATTAGAGGAATTCCATGTACCTACAAACTCTATTTTCCTGACGTATCTTCTATTCCATGTATTGGGTGGTCATTCAATTTCTATTTTCTGACTACTCATTTACATTTTTACCACATATTCTATAGAATCTTATCTAGGGTGTGAATTTTGGAGGATGTAGAGAAATTTCGTCACACCGTCTTCTTGTCGTTGACTATGAGAGTAGTGATGAGAACACTCTGGAGTTGGTTTTTCTGGAATCACATATAGTGCATCCTATAGATACTCTTGTGGAACCACCTCTTAGTCATCCATTGAGAACCAATACTCAGTTTAGGGATATTCTTATAAGTTTCATGCAGTTAGTTTAGAGTGTTACCAAGCCTTGCCCCGATAACGAAAGAGATTATGTAGGACTTTTTTGATTTCATCCTCCTACCTTCTCGGGGGATAGCGGTCCCAATGCTATATATTCATGGATAGAGGATATAAAATCCATCATCAACCATATTGAGTTTCTTCTAGAGTAGAGTGTCAAACATGATGCCTTTATGCTTCGTGACACCTCCAAGCAATGGTTAGGTGTCATTTATTAGGTAGAGAATTGCCAAGACAAGGATTAACAAGACTTTTTGATGGATTTTTTGGATCACTTATTCACAGAGACTTAGTGACTAGATCATGATAAATAGTTATTATATCATTGTAGGTCTCTCGGATAGTGTTAAAGTTTTCTACGAATTTCACTATGCTTCATAATTTTGCTCCATCTCTAACTACTGATGCATAGATTTCTGGGATGAACTTTGAGGAAGGAATTTGATATGATATATGCTCACAGGTGAATGTCTTTTGTTTTATGACCATTACGAAGATAGTGAATTGAGCCCAAATTATTAAACAAATTCTCATGTGGGATGAACTTATAAGCCAGGGAAATTATGTTTTGAGGGAGGGTGATTGTTCATTAAGGTTTAGGAAGCATTTTTTTGTGGGTGCATATGGGGGAAATAAAATCCCAATGCACATACTTATAGCACTACCATATTCCATCAGTGCGGTAGGATTTTCCATAAGAAGACCTAGTGAACGAGGAACTCGATGCAGTGCCTAGCTTGTGGAATGATTGCTCACCTTCAGCATGTTTTTCATTATTTTCCTTCAGTATATAGTATAAGGGGATCCATATTAGTGCCTCCATCATGTACTAGATCTGTGACACCATGTCATGATAGGAGTTGGTGTTCTAGCTGCCAATTGTTTTGTGGCAGTGGAGGTCTTGGTTGAGGAATTCTTGTTCTAAAGCACCATGGTCGGAATAGTGGACATTCATTATCTAGTTAGGAGGCATATTAGGTTTTAGTATCATTCCATATATATGTAGTGTATCCAGAACTAGTGGGTCAGTTACAGGGACCTATACGATTAGTGTTACTATCAGTGTAGCCTTTAAATTAGTTTTTTCACATTTGGATACTAGTTCATCACACTCCTTCATATCTTCTATTATTGTAGAGTGTTTGTGTCCTTCCATTGATTACTTTAGGGGATTTATGTCTCCCAACACTTCTTTGGGGGTCATAACAGAGGGTATAGACTAGTTCTTGTATTTCCCATTGAGATAGGCAGGTATCGTAAGGTTTTCACTTTTTTCATCCTTGAGATGAATGGAATTGATGTCACTCTCAGTATGTACTAGAAATTTCTTTATCATGCCCAAGTTTTTTTCTATTTTTGTTGAGTTTCATTCCAAAAACTCAAGGGAAGCAAGTATATACACATGGTATAATGTGATTTCCTATCATGTCAAGCTGCACCGACGAATTCTAGACTGGTTAGAGTGAATGATTAGCAAGAAATTCTCTTTATGAGTTATTTGGAAACATAGTTAGTGGAATTACCTCCCCTTGAGGTTTATTTAGGGGATTTATTCACTAATGATTTCTTCATCTTACCTTCTATTTGGGAAGTTGACTTCACTTTCGAGCTAGTGTCAGGTGCAGCAACGATATCCATTACTCTCTATAGAATGGAACTAAAAGATCCACATGAACTCATGAAGATGCTTAAAAGCACCAAGAATAAGGGTTTTATTAGAACTAGCACATATTTTTGGGGTTTTAACCTTTCTATTATCCAAGAAGGGAGATGGTATCCTCATACTGTGCATGGATTACCACCGAAAAATCCTTATTATAGTAAAGAATCAATATTTGTTGCCACATATAAATGACCTCTTCAACTAGATATAAGGAGAAACTATTTTCTCCAAGATTGATTATATGTCAGGATATCCTTAAGTTCATGTGAAAACATCAAATATACCGTCTATAGATTTCCAGAGTTGGTACAGATTTCAGGTTTTTTTGTTATTCTGTTTGGTCTAATGAACATTCCAGTAGTTTTCTTGGCTCTGATGAATTTGGTTTTCCATCCATACCTTGTCTACTCAGTGGTAGTCTTTGCTCATGAAATATTTGTCTATTTTCACTCCTTACATGACTATTTAACCCATATTGAGATCGTTTTTAGTACACCAAGAGGGCACCATATATACCTAAATTTTAGTAAATACTACTTTTGGATCAATAAGGATCACATATTTGGTTATTTAATATTTAAGGTAGGAGTATCAATTGTCCTAGAAAAAGTGAGCATAGTAATGGCTTGTAGATCCCACCATCTATGGACTCAATAGTGGAACTACCCTACACATGACCATGAATTAGAATATGTGGTTTGTTCTCTCTACTAATGGAGATGCAACTTCTTCAGTGAGAGGATATTTTTCATTTATAATAAAATCATGAAATATATCACCACATAGAGGGACTTAAATTTGAGGCAGTGTAGGTGGGTAAAATACCTACAGGCATTTGACTTTGAGATTGCTTTTATCCATTGAAATGGTAATTTAATGGATTATTATTCAGTAACAAAATGCAAACACAAGCCATCCAGACCGCCAGTAGTGAGTGAAAGATCATGGTTTTGTTTTTTGAGATGAATCTGGAGGTTTAGAAGTATTACAAAAAACTACTTTATTGTTGCTCATATAGTGACGTCCTCTCTTATGGATCGAGTCTTCATGTGACAGTTATCTGATCCCTAGGGGATCATTTTGATGGAGATCATTATAAGATAGAACCTACTTCCTTATTGGGTTATTGATGGTAGTGAAACTCTAATCTACCATGGTTGTGTGTATTGGCCTTATGATATTTGAGAAGAGGTGATGAGGGAATATCATTCCTCTATTTGGGTAGATCATGTTGGTGTTACCACTATGTATAGAGATATGAATCATCAGTAATAGTGGCCATGTATGAAGAATAAAATTGTGTGCTTCATTACCTAGTGCTCCATCTATCATTTGGTGATGGTAGAGAACTAGCAACCTACTTAACTCATACAACCACTTTCCATTCCTGAGTGGAAATGTGACAACGTCACCAAGGATTTCTGAAGAGGCATTACAAGATCTACTTGAGATAGTGATGTTGTATGGGTGATCATCTATAGGTTTCCCAATGTCGTGCAATTCCTACCTATCTTGGAGACCTACTCAATTATTTATTGAGGGTGTTTAAATATTTGAGAAATTGTTAGACATCATGGAATTCCATATTCTATCATGTTGGATAGATACTTTTACTTAAAATAGTGATTCTTGAAAGTGTTGTAGAATGCATTGGGTTCATAGTTTCTTTTGAATACTGAATATCACCCCCTATTCTGATTGGTAGTCCATCCAGACTGTGTGGGTGTTAGAGGATATGTTGTGGGCCTGTTTCCTTGATTTTTTTGGGTACTAAGAGAGAAATATTCTTCAAGTCTAGTTTCAATATAATAAAAGATTTTCTAAATGAATTCAAATGGCTCTATATGATTCCTTCTATAGTAGACCATGTTATTCACCAATATTCTATCTCGAAGCAAGCGAGGCAGCTCTTCTAGTTCCTCATCTCATTTAAGAGAATTCTGAGAAAGTATGGATGATTCATAAGCATATGACTACAAATCAACCTAGATATAAGTCTTATACATATCATCATCATAGATGCCTGGATTTTGAGAAGGAACATCTGGTTTTCTATATCTTTCTCTAGGGATGGCTCATAGACCAGTGAGGATATAAGGGATGTTTTAAATGATATATTTCGGTTCATTATATATAGTGGAGATATTTTTTCTGGTACCCTAACAATGTTTTTTTACCTTAGAGGTAACATTCTATACATGATGTCTTCCATGTATCTCGACTTCGATAGTATCATCCAGACCCATCTCATTCATTTAACCTAGGTGACATCGAGCATGAGGTAGATGCATCCTTCGAGGAGAATATGATTTTTATTTTCGATTTAATTATTTAGGTTCTATGACGAATTTTGGTTCCCCTTTTTTGGGTCCTATAGAAGCAGGATCATGTTCGGGACGAGACATGGAATGGGTTGACTGATGTGCATGCATAGTGGTAGAACATATCTCAATCAATGAATTACTACCCTCTGAAGGGAAATTCGGGATGAGTTTTCTTATGTATGGGAGTTTTTTATGCCCCTACTTTAACCAAGGTATTAACCATTTAATTTTTTTGACTAATTCCTTAATGTGATCCTAAGAGCATGTCCTCATGGTATGATGTTAGTCCCAAGTGGTAGACATTTTATTGTTCTATGGGATTTAAGTAAAATAATACATCATGCCCTGGCACAACGATTCGTGTTAAAATAAATTAAAAGTATTAAAATAAATAGAAATAAATTTCAAGAAATAAAATGAAATTAAAAAGGAATAATATTAAATAATAATAAAAAATATGTTTAAAGAAAAGTGAAAATAATTACAATTAACTTACCCCATTATTTTAATTTTTTCCCCTTTTTTCCATCCCTATTATTTTTATTCTTAAGTTATTTTATATTATTCCATATATCATTATCTTAATTTTCATTTTTATCTCATTTATTTCTTTTATTTTCTTTTTTTATCCTCTATTCTCTCCCTCTTCTATCATATTATTCATTCCCCCTCCACTCTAAGTGGTGCACCTCCCCCAATCTCCACTTTAGACGTCCACTGCACTTCTGATTCTCCTAAAATTTCGACACTGTCAAAATCATAGTGATGTTCTTGAAAAGTATTATCATACTTATAGATTAATTTTCAGTTTATTCCTCACTCCACCAATTAATCATCTGTGGAAGTGTTTTACCTGAAATTGGTGTTTTTTTAATTCCTTTGATTTCATCCATTTTAGATAAAATCAATTGTTGTCGTGGGATGTGGGGTATAATATGACTATGTGGTAGGGTTACTATTATATTTCCCATCGTTTAATTTTTTTTCTTTCACATTGCACCATTGTACCGCTTGTCGGTGCCTACAAGTGAATCATAAAAAATGAATTTTAATTTAATTAAATTGTTTTTTCTAGATCATTGTGACCCTTGTATAATGAGAACATGTTCTTAGGTTCTGTTCATACCACTGGAAACCCCTTTGGGTGTGATGAAATAATATTCTTATTTACTATTAGCATTGAATCTTTAAATTATCATTTATGTGGATATGTGCGACAATTTGGGATTATGTTCCTAATGGAATAAATTATTTAGGATGAATCATAAATCATGAATTTGGGTTCCCACTTAGATTTTATTTTTCCTAAATAATTGTTTGTTAAAAGTCTTATCTTTCCTTGCTATTGTTAAATGTTTTGGTCTATGCTTACAGAGATAAATTTCCATTTTTGTTTAATATTATGTTATTTATATTAGTTGTGACTATAGAATTTATATAATTATTAAGCACAAGGCATTAAATGGTTAATTAAATTGATACAATCATGAATGTATATTTAGTGATATATACACCTCTATTGTTTTATTAAATGAACTCATCCCATAGAGAGAACATGGGTCATGTATTAAGAACCCACAATTGGGATCTCCTTACATGATAGGTTACAACACAATGTGTCAGGTGATATATGTGTTAGTCTTGGTAGGAAAGGGTTCCACCATGCTTCTTATTATACTATTTGGCGATATACATTCCCTAAGGGGAAAATGAGGACATACTCATTGGTAATATGTCTACGCCATGCCTCAGTTGGTCATCAACCTCTTACATGTGATACCCATAACAGACTCATAGTTACCATACCAAGAACGATACTTGGACGTATAAAATTATCACCTTGACTAGTCTTAGTGGCATTGGATATTCTAAATTTATGTACCGTAGCGATACTTAAGAGATGAGCTCATACTCTTCCTATAAAATTAAAGGAATAAATATAAATATTTTTACGCCTTTATTGATATAGAATAGAGTTCACTTATGACTTGTGGCATGTCTGTTGTACCATCTCGCATGCCTAGTTTTGATACATGAATTGGACCCCAAGACATAGCATAAGCTTTGGGGTATGATCTTTTTAGGTATGTATTGTTATTTGGGCCTTGTATAAATCATATTCCTTGTACAAGTATTTATTTTAAACTCCTATAATAGGAAAATTTTGGTGGTATGGAATGGGTGTCTACTTAAGAACATAGACCATGTTATAGTTATTTTTATTAATTTTAATTTCATGAATTTATTATATATGGAACTTTATAATTTTATAAAAAGTTAATGGAATGGTTTAGACACCATTGGTTTTGGATTACAGATATTATATCTCACACCCTGATTAGGTTACGTTTAGTACCCAAAAAGAATTTATGCCCATACGTTTGGATAACAGGAAGTGTGCTGCAGTCGATGTTTGATTTCTTTTCGTTCATGGATAGAGATATAGGGCTAGAGGACTGAGCCATTCTCAAGATTCCATGTGGTAGTTTTTTTCCTTTTAGTAATTTTTATTAGCATGAATTATATTTTTGTATCCCATACCACTACACTTTTATTTATTTACTTTTAAAATCATACATTGACATCATCACAGTATCTATCGGACTATTCTGCTTTAATAGTTAATATTTATTATTTTTGTTAATTTATATACTTATGACATAGTTTTAATTTTCTATATGATTCCACTACTTGTTTCATATATTATTTACCACTCTATAATTCTTATCTTATGAGGGAATATATTCCCCCTGAAAATCACCCATGTCCCTCCCTAATAGTCGGTAGCATCTGGCATTTGTGGAGTGACGCCAGAGGTATTGGGGTCCATCGTCTTACGGCCCATTTTTGTGGCACTCCGGGAAGGATGTTATAAGTGAAGTCTCAACTACTATACATTTATAGTTACTCATCATGGATCTATTTTGTCCCACACATAACAAAATGATTGTTGGAAAATACATTGTAAATGTTTTGGTTGATGATTACCCAATATTTACATGGGTCTATTTTCTTACTTGAAAATATACATCATATATTTTTTAATATATTTTATTATTCTATAAAAAATGAGTAAACCCTACCATCCGTTAATATCCAATGTGATCATTAGGATGAGTTTGATAACTCTTCTTTTGACAATTTTATATTAAAAAATGTATTAATAAAAAATATTACACTTTTTACACCATAGTAAAAAGTATTAGTTAATATAATTAATTGAATTATTGGGGAAATTACTCAAAAATTATATTTGGGTATCATATCATAATATATTTATCTGCAGGGGATGTGATTACTTCTTGTTATATGAAACATTGAGTTTTACTCAGTCCTTTTCTTAATAAAACTCATTATGAGTTGTAGAATGTAAGAGATCTGAAACATTATTTCTTTACTGTTTTTGTATGTATGGTATTCATCATGAATATAAAAGTTAGATTACATAAATTTCATTTAAATAATGATGATGGAATTTCTTATGGGTTAGTATATATTAGAATGTATTGTATCATTATTAGGAAAATAACAAACGATGTTTTAGAAATAGTTCATATAATGTTTGAGTAATATGATCTATTGTTTTTTCAAACCTATCATAATTTTAAAATATTAGCGATGTTTTTAAAAAAAATATTTATTAGAATATTATTGTAAACTATTGATTGAAAATACTCTTAAATTATGAAAATTGTATTATCAATATCACTAAACTACATCCACAAAATATTGATATTCATTAGTTAAAAATCATCATTATAATTTACCAAAAAATTAGTTATCTTGAGGAATCAGCCTTCCAAATAAATAATTAGAGATATAATTCAAACTATTCAAACTACATGTTCCATAAGAAATAATTTTGAGAATTGTGATTTCATATTGCAACTTGAACCTAAAAAATATGACGATTTAGTTGATGAAATAAATATCGGTGTCTTGAAATAAGTACCCATTTAGTTTTAACATAACTATGTTTGTAACCTATTTAAATATCTTATAGATATACTAGTAATTTTAGTAAAATGGATTTATAAAAAAATATATGAAAATTTAATCATCATTAAAAATAATGAAATATTTTTATATAATGTTCATTTTCAGGAATGATGCATAGATTATAGCTAAACCGTAGACTGGAAGATGGACTAGAATCTATCAAGATCTTATTAAAAGAATTTAATCATCGTAAATAAACATTATTAAAAATGTAAAAAATTTATTACATAAAAGACATTTTCTGGAGGATGTTTATGTTGAACAACCTCTTATTGTTTAAGATACTAAATTTCCAAAAAAAAGTATTTAAACATATTAAAGAACAATGTAGACATAAACTATTTCCCTTAGATTGGTATGATATACTTATACAATATTTTATTCCAAATTATTTTTTTAAAAGGAATATCTAATTTAACACTTCTAATAAATACAAATTTCAAAAACACCACTATTTAAAAAAATTATAATAACATTATTTTTAGTTAAACTCATAAATATATGTCTAATATATTTTTTAAATAAAATAAAAATGTGTTTGAAATATGAATTATGGGGGAAATTTATATTTCCTTGAGTTTTCAAATTTTCTAAAAATAAGAATTTTTTTTACGAAATATGAATATATTGTTGTTTTAATAAAATAATTTTAAATTGAAAATGCTTAAATTATAAGCACTCCTATTTCAACATAAATCAAATATCACCATAATGAAATTGGTAAATCAGTACATCAAAAACGTTATATAAGTATAGTCATAATTTACAATATATTAATGAAAGTCAAATAAATATAATGTTTTCACTATGTTTATGTCTATGATTTCAAGATAATCCAATAGACTCTCATTTGAAAGTGATAAAATGTATTTTCATATATATATTATTTTAATATGAAAACAAAGATTATATGAATCTTATTTAAATTATTATTTTTTAAAATTTTAATTAGATGGTTACTTTTGTGGCTATAGAAGATAAATAAAATATACTTATAGAAAATTTCATTTCATAGGAAAATATTTACATTATTTTTCAAGATAGAAAAAATAATTGATAGTATAAGGAACGATATTTTCAAATAGGTATGGATCATTAGTTTCATTATTCCTTTATATGTCCCTTGTAATGTTAAATAATGGGGTCATGGGGGTCCCAAGGGTGTATGTTTCTTGTTAGAAGTCTGGAACCCTGGGTTTTCAGTAAATAACTAGGCCACATGGTTAGTAGATATAGTGTGGCCCAACCGGCATGGTTTCTACTAACCGTGTGGTGATAAATAGGGATGCAGCTAGAGTTTAATGGTTTATTTAAAACTATTAAACTCAAGTCATATTCTCATATGAGAAACATTAGGCCTTTAATAGATGCATTTCAGAAAGCTTTCTCATGGTCATAAAAACCATGTACCTTAACCATGTGGGGTCTTTTGTTAATCATTTGGTTGATTGAGGTTATGAAAAATAGTGCACAAATTATTATATTGGTGAAATATCATTATATCCCATAAATAAATCTATTAGCTCTATTTCATCTTTCACCCCACTTCTCTTATATATGAAAATCATCCTTCCACTCCCATTTCTCTCCCTCAAACAAAATATAGGCATATAGATAACTTCTTTGTCTAAAACCTAAAACGAGATCTATCGAAAGCATTTGATAGCTATAAGTAAGACCTAAAATCCTATAACTTCATATTTCATTTTTTCCTAGAATAAAATTGGATATTTTGGTGAAATATATATTTCCTTATTTTTTTGTGAATTGGGCTGTTTTACCAATTTCGTTTAACCTATTCTGAATATTAGTTTTCCATTAGACGAGTAGTTATCAATGGACCTACGGTCGATGGTGTCACCATTTTACCCATGATTTTTCATGCCCTGTAGTAATTTCATTTTACCATTTGGTAGATGTTTTTTGAGCATCAAATTTTAATTGAGATATTGATATCAAATTGATCAACGCACCTTGACACACACCTGTTTATCCGTGTTTAGTACTTTAGAATATGTTAACCTCAGTTATGGACACCTCTTGGGTGTTCCACTTTTAATTTACTATTATGGATTATTTTTTAATTTACCAGCACTCCTTTTGAGAATTAATCTTATATTTTAAATGGTTTCCCTTATTATATATTTGATTAATGATCCCAAGTCACATCCTCTATTCTTTGACCAACTTATTAATTGGAATTGACCATATTGGCAATTAATTTTTTTACTATACTGTATTTCAAAATGAGCCCTTGAGAATTATACCATGAATTACCATGACTTCATTTTTTAGATTGATTTATTTCATAGGATGGATTATTCATGAATTTTTTGGTTTCCTTAGATGAATAGACTGAATTTAAATGGAATGATGTATAAAGGGTGGAGAGGCCACTCTGACTATGTTATGTTTTACCCATATCTTTAATTTAACTATTATCCCCTACTAATATATATGGGATTAATGAAACTATTACGAGAGAGGTAATTCATCATTTATTTTATTATAAACATGATTATGACTGGAGATATTATGTAGTATGATAGTAAGGTCTCTGTTGGGATGATGGTATCACACACCATTACATCACGTGTTGAGCGTGACGCCTCACAGCAATGACACAATTTGAATAGTGGGAATGATGTTCCATATCGATGTTTTGAGTGTTGACATGATAAGTCAGTCACCATATTGAGTGACAGACATGATGTCTCCAACTCATTATGATATATATGGCATGTACCTTTTAGCTTGAGCTTATAGGCTAGTTCAGGCTTTTAATGGATTACTGAGCCACGCCTAGTCAAGCCAGCACCAAGAATTACATGTATATGGAAATTATAATCCTCACTCACTTGGTACATATAGGTGTATGAAACATATATGTGTATAATTTATATCAATACATTATTACTATATATATAGTGAATGATCATACATTCAATTGGGCCCTGAACTGAGGTAGCTAGAGCCACCAGGTGTCCTTTAGAAACATGAGCGGGATATTGTTTAGTCATTTAGAATTTTTATGAATTAATTGTACACAGCATTGGTGGTAGAATAATAAGATTTTTATCTCACACCTTACTCTATCTACCTTTGGTACAATAAAAAATTGTATGACAACAGGTACAAGTAATTTTAAGCTAATTGCAATGGATGTCAAATATGAATAACATATATATGGAGATTATTACTAAGTGATTGAGTACATTCTTGAGATGGTAATACATATGAATTTTTCCCTTTTTTGTTTTTTTATATCATCATTTTGAATTCTTTTTCACATTTCCCGTTTTTTATATCATAATTTTAGGAATATGTGTATCTGAAAATACCTTAGGGTATTTATTATTACTATTTTCTTAGTTTTTATTATTTTTCTGGATTATTATTATTTATATATTTGTATATTTTATTCTATTTTTTATAATTATTGGAAATCAATGATTTAACACTCTAATATGAGGGTATAGTCTCCCCACCGTACCACCTTTACATGTTCGATGGTAGTCTACATCCTCTAGCATATGTGGAGGTGCTTTATAAACATTGGACCTGCCAGCTTGGGGAACTGGTGACATTGATTCTAGGTAACGATGTTAAAAGGTGGTATCATAGATTATTTTTTCTGTTGGCTTACAATTTGAGTATTAGATAGGTGACTTAGAGTTAAATGAATTTGGAAATGACTATGTTCCTAGACCTAGATAACCCATGTTTATGAGAAACCCGAATTAGCTGGGATGGGAAATTATAGCTAATAATTATAATATTAATGGTTGATAAAACATCCCCATTAGGTGATTCATTTATCTTATGGTGATAGTATTGTTGTTATTATTCTATTAGGGTCTTCATTATCATGTCTTCTTGAAATAATATATTTACATTACATGAATCATTATAGGAACAATTGGATTAATATACCATGCATTTTTTTCATTCCAAATCTATTTTTAGCATTCATTTTTTATTGAATATTTTTAGTCTCATGAATTACTATTTTATTGTGCTGACTCTTATTGTTGGAAGTGGAAATCATTATTGTTACATAAAGTGTCATCCTTACACAAATAGTTTTTTCCTGAATATTTTAAATCAGAATTCTTAATAATTATACTATTGAATGTTGACCCATGGACCGTTGGATTCATTGGAAAGTATTTGCTATGTTGTGGGTAAGGTGGATGCCATATTTTGGTTCAAAAGGAATATGGTACCATATAGATTAGAAATGGTAATCCCGAAAATTCTAAGACATTAAAGTGATTTAAATATTTGAATGAGTAGAAACATAAAATGAATATGAGTATTAGAGTGAAAATTTCCCTCTTTATATATATTTAAAAAAGATACAAAGACCCAGACATAACCTTATTAGTTGTTAGTAAGGAGTCTCTTACATTTGTATGGCATGTTATTATCTTTCTCTATGACCCATTCTTGTCTTTAGCAGTAGGAATAGCAGTATTATCTCTATATTGGAGTTCTATTCACCTATCCAAGATTCATATCTTCCATCATTTCAGTCGTTATGATATCTAATGAGGTGTGTGTTTGACATTGTAGTATTATGCTACCATAAAGACCTTCGATCGTACTCTATGAATATGATGGTGACCATGCACCAGAGGTGTTGGGACTTGAGCCACCCGTAATTTCTCTTGGAGTTACATTTGTGGAACCTCTTCTTATTCTAGGTATGGGAACTGATTCCAAGTTGTAAGAGTGTTTTCTGTGTATGTTTCTGAATATACAATTTATAGTATTACCTTCCCATAGTATGGTAAGTTTGACTTGGTAATTCTAGTAGGATCATCCTACCACCTTCATGGGATAAAAAAACCACATTCTGTGGAGTCTTGACTCAAATCTATTAATTATATATTCTACCATCTAGAGATTCCACCAAAGAGGAGGGTTAAATCATTGTGTTTATGCTAAATGATTCAATCAAAAGGTGTTGTTATGTTATCACCTAGTAATATATGCATCGTGATATGGTCTCAGAAGACTTCCATACAATATTATATGAATATTTCATTCACCAGATTTTAAGGGATAATATAGATTGGTAATTTAAAAACATGAATTAGGTTCATGTCTTTCATGGATTAATTATCTCTTCTTACTAAGATACAATTGTTCTCTCTTACTCAAATGGGTGATGACCTTATAAACACTAAAAAATATGAGAATGGGATGGTATACTCGATAATGTCATATTTCAATGTATTAATATTAAATATGACTTTTTAAATACTCATCCATAACCTTATTACATAGAAAAATATGACGTATGCTAATGGTGGGAATCAGGTCGTTTCAACACCTAGATCAATAAGTAAATCATTATCTAGGTGAAAGAAACATTTCGAGGATACTTTTGAATGTAGTAGTTCCTAGGTTCGTCATAATGGCATGTTTCTGATATTTCAGCATTATAGGTTGTGGGGAAACATTATGCATAAGTACCTATGAGATCCAATGTAATATAGAGGCTACAACATGATGTGATATATTTAGAATTTCTGCAGAACCTTTCATTCAATGCCTATCAAGTGGGGATCTACTCCTACCTCATGTTCCATAGTGGGTCTAGTAGGATCATGATAAGAATGCATCTTGAATATCCCCAGTTCCTCATGATGATGTTGCCATCAAGGTAGAGGCATTTGGACTCATGATTCTCAATGCCAGCTGTGTAGGTATAATTAAGGTAGTTAGGTAGTGAATCAGGCCGGCCGTATAGGCCAGTTACATGTTATCCATACTATGCCTATGGTGAAGAGTGATGGGAATCATACTATACAAGGTAATATTATTTTATCATTACATTCAGTGTCTACATTATTTGATATAGACACATCCCACTCATTTATATATGAGACAATTATGGAGAGTATTGGACTTGGGATCGAACACATATTTGATTTAATGATGATAGATACACCATTAGGTATTTGATAAGAGTGATTTCATTATTGTATGGATTTTATCATTGCGATTGGAAGATACATAATCTAATGGAATTATTTTGTCATCTAAATGATGGGATTTTATGTGTTTATTAGTATGGACTGGTTTGTTCTCTATCGATCCAATATTGACTGTTACTGTTGGAGGGTGATGTTTACATCTCCATATGGTGTTAGGAATGTTCATAAGAGAGAATGGGATGTCAGTGCCACTAGAGCTAGAACCGAGCAGCATCGGTTGGGTAATGTAAAAACTCATATCACCAGTTTTTTCGTAGATGATCATGGGTTACAAAATAAAAAAATTAATCCATATTGTATTAATATAGGGATTTATTTCTAGAAGACTTCTATGATCTACCTACTATATGAGAGGTATAGTTATCCATTGAGCTCATTCCAATAGTAGCAATAGTGACCATTATTTTCTATAGGATGGAACCTATGGAAATTCTTTTACTCAAGATATATTTGGAGTATGTGAAGTCTAAATGAGTTATACACCCCAACACTTCTCTATGGGGTTCAACATTCTTTTTCTCCATGAAATCGGATGATATCCACAAGTTCTACGATGACTGATGTTGATTTAACAAACTCATGATAAAGAATGAAAATCCACTACCTTTAATTAAATACCTCTATGATCATCTCTATGTCGTGATAGTGTTTTCAATGATATATTTGAGGTCAGTCTATGACAAGGTGATTTCAGGACATTAGAAATAACTCACATAGCTTTCAGAGGAAGTTTTGTTCTATAGGAGTACCTTGTTATGTTTTTTGGACTTATGAATAGAACTACAGTATTCTTGGATTTTATGAATTGGGTTTTGCAAAAATATTTGGATTCATTTTTTGGTGGTATTTCATGAATACATCATAGTGTATTTTCAGTCTAGACACGGCCACAAAATTCATCTTGAGATTGTGTTAGATACTCTATGTGAGAATAATCTCTACTCTAATCTCATTAAATGAATTGTTTGGATAGATAAATTCAAATTTTTAGTTCACATTATTTTACAATTAGGAGTTCCAGTTGAACTAGAGAATTTTTGAGTTATTATTTCATTGGGGAAGCCCATTACCCTATATCACATTTGAAGTTTCATGGGGATAGTCCAGTATTATATATGCTTCATCCAAAATTTCTCATACCTTGAGGAGGATCTTATAGGATTGGTAAAGAATGTTATAAAATTTGTATCAATATAAGCTTGTAATAAATACTTTAAGGATTCGAATAGTAGATGAGATTCAGTATCAATAGTAATTCTTCTAGAGCCAGGAAGGGGTTATATTGTACACTATGATACATTAGGTAACTGTCTTGGAGATTAAGGATGATAGAGTAGTTACATATGAGTCTCCTTAATTGAGGCCTCACGAGTGGAATTACCAAATGAATTACCTCGAGTTAGATGATGTAGTTCATGCCTTATGTTTTTGCATACACTATCTACATGGAGTGTTATTAAGTAAAATTTGATCAAAAAATTCTCATGTACATATTTACATAAAGGGATCTGAATCTCAGATATTGAAGGTGGGTTGAGTTCCAATATTCATTTGATTTCCATCATTTCTACACCTCTGTTAATGTGAAAGTTATAGCTGATTCCCTAAGATAAAATACTAAAAAACAGATGGTTCAGGAGTCCAGTGGAAAATGGATGCTCATGAACCTATTATCATATATTGACCTTGAGGTTTAATAGGATCATCGTAAGAATATCTTATCAGTCTTATAAGGGCCTTAAAATATATTAGAGCATGTTTGAATGAGAGAAATATCTGATTCGTAAGGCCTTGTCCTTAGGGAAATAACCTCATATGATGATATGTCTTCATATATAAACATTTATGTCGATGATACTATATTATTCATTGGTCGTGTATGGGTCCCAGCAGAAATCAGAGAGTAGATGATGTGGGAATTTTGGACCTCATCTTGGGAAATACACCCAGTTATCAACATAATGTATCAAGACTTATGACATCAATATTGGTGGCATAGAATGACAATGTGATATTACTAGAATCATCACTTGGTGTTCCACCACTCATTAGGTTCTTGAAGAAAATCAAGGACTAATTGGGATCTTACAGGTGTCTTCGATTCTCAAGTGAAAATGGGATGAGGTCTTGATGGATTTCATGACTACATTACCCAGATATCGTTGTTTAGATGACATAGTGTGGTTTTCTGTGATAATTTTATCAAGGTTTCACACTTCATACATCTTCGAGATATAATCATAATAAATGATCAAGAAAGGTTGTACTTCGGGGAAGTTTTACGTCATCATAGAGATGATAATTCAATAATTTATAATAGAGAAACTCACATTACATCACAGTTCGAGTAGGGGTAGCAGAGGGAAATTGTTGTATAGGTTCTTCTCATCAATTCCTATCACCCACATACTAATGTATTTACATAGAATATGATTCATGTTGTAGAGGACATTATCTGTTCATGATTCCTTATCTTTGGGGGTTCCTAGGAGAAACGTATTCCATTTATTTCATTCACATTTAATAACAAATTTTTGGATACCATATAGATATATCCTTATGTTTCCTTATATGGTAGGCCATCAAGTTAAACAATGTGATGGTTAGAAGTAGGGGAGTCGGCTATGTTTGGACAGTGTCTTGAATTGGTGTCTATAATGTAGGTCCAACTGATCAGATTGTGCATGATGAAAACTCAATCCAGATAAGTGTAATATACTAATCGACACAGGTAACCTCTCGATTATGAGGTAGAAGAATAATTTTTCTTGAGAGTCTCACTCAGTTCGGGCCATAGAGGTATTTTGAGGCAAGTAAATCTCCCACCTAGGTTTTTTGGACCCTTCATGGTTGAGAGAAAAATCTGACCAATGGCTTTCCAGATAGAACTTCTTCATAGATATTGGTCTATTACAGATGTATTTCATGTATATCAGCTTCCTAATGTTACCTTATCCCATCACATGTCTTTTTGAATCTTGAGGGTAAATTAGATATGGAAGCCTCTTTAATGGAGAACCATGTTCTTATTGTTGATCAGAGTGTGAAGATGATCCGAGGATGGTCCGTTACCTTGCTACATATGATATGGAAGAATGACTGAGTATATGATTATACATAAGAGAATGAAGTATATTTATGATCTTAGTGGTTAGAACACTTTGTAGACAATCCCTCATTACCCTCTAAAGTCCAACTCCAACATGATTTTCTTGAATGACGGGAGGTTGTAATGAACCATATTTCAATGAAGGTACATTTAATTAGTTATTAGTTTTAATTCAATTAAAAGACCATTATAATGTTATCCAACAGAGTCATAAGGGTCATGAGGGTGTTCAGGGGTTGTTCAAAGCCTGGAGTACTAGTTTTTTGGGGAAATAAATTGACTACATGGTTAGTTAAAATCATGCCACCCAGACCGCACAGTCTCTACTAATTGTGTAGGTAGAAACATAGGTGCAGTAAGAGCCTCAATATTTTTTTGAAATAGTATGACCCAAGTGACACGACCCTATAAGAATCTACCAAATTTTAAAAGAGAATTTCTTATGTTTTTTCATAGCTATTAAAAAGTGTGCCTTAACTGTGCTGGTCCTATCCTTAAGTAGTGTCTTGAGCATTGTTTGACCATGGGTTTTCCATACCATGCGACCAAAACGTGAACCTCGTTCATTAAGTTTAAAATGTATTTTCCCCCTAAATAAACCTATTAACCATATTTATACATTATCCCCTCTTCTATAGAGGATAAAATCCATCACTATCCTCTAATTTCTCTCCCTCAAGAAAAATCTAGTCATTCGGATATATTATTCACCTTAATCCTAAATCGAGATCTGTTAAAGGCATTGGATAGCTAGTGGTATGACCTAAGATATTCTCCCTTCTTATTTCAGTTTATACATAGATTCATCAAGCTATTCTAGTGAAATATATTTTTCCCTATTTTCATTGTATTGGATTACTTCCTCAATTTCTACCAACCTACTCTGAATATGAGGCTTCCATCAGAAGAGGAGTCATTAATGACCATATAGTTAGTGGTCTCGTCATTTTCCCCTTGATTTTTTATGTCATGTATATATTCCATTATTCCCACATAATTTTTTACTAAGATTAACCTTTTAATAATGTTCTTCATATAAAACTGATCAATGTACCTTGATAAACACTCATTGATCCTTTTTTATATTTTTATGGATTTTCACCTCAGTTCTGGACACCACTAAGGTGTGTCGCCATGAATTTCCCTTTATAGTTAATTGATTAATTTCCTAGAATGAATTTTAACCATTTATAATATGTTATAAATGTTTTTACCCTATTATGTATTTTATTAATGATCCAAAGATACCTCTTATGTTCTTTCCCCATTTTATTAATAGAAATTTCACTTGTTAGTAATTTTCTTTATGACCATGGAACCTTTTTAAATGACCCCTTTAGAATTATAAATTTAATTTCCATGTTTTAATTATAAGGATGTATTGTTTACATGTGATGGATTAAACGTGAATGTTTTATTTTCATTAAATGAATTGAATGATTACAAATGGGATGAACTATTATGGGTTGGGATCCCCCTCTGACTATCGCATGATTTTCACATCACATTATTTTAACATCTATTTATTATTTATATATATTTTCATAATGAACATGAAACATGGGAGGAAATTCCTTATGTATTATTTTATAAATATTATTAAAACATGTGAAAGGATTTTTTGGGATGGTAAGGGTTAATTTGATCATGATGGTTTCATTATCTATTAGATTGGGTGTTCATCACGATGTCTCACAACACTAACACTATTTGCATGATGGGTATGACACCAAACATCATTTTTCGAGTGTCAACATAAGGGAAGACACACCCTATTGAGTGATGAGAATGGATTATCCCACTCATTAAGAAATGCATATAATTTGAAAGGGGAGTAATTAAAAATAAATAAAAAGTAAGGCATCGGGCCATTCAGTCATAGGTAATGTACCCTTTCGCATGATATTATAGGCACGTTCAAACTGGTAATGAATGACTGAGTTATGCTCAGTCCTAGAAGCAACTAGTATTCTATGTATATCTCCTTTAGAATATGCATGTACATGGTCCATATAGGTGAATAAAATATATATAAGTATACTATATACATTTATATATTATGACAATATATATAGTGGATGTTCATACATTCATTTCAACTTTGAGCCGAATCCGGTAGAGCTGATAGGTGTCCTTTAAGAGCTTGAAAGGGATTTTGATTATTCATTTAGTATTGTTAATTTATTATTGTTACCAACACACTATTTATTTATGATCACTACATAGATTACATATAGACATCATTGGTGGGTCCCTGTTGGTAATTTTATCTCACACACTACAGACACTACCTTTGTTACCCATGAATATTATATGACTACAATTATGAATAAAGTCAAGATCCTGGTCATGGATATCTAATGTGACTTACTTATAAATGGATTTTGGACCAGAGGACTGAGAATATTATTGAGATGATAGTGGATTATCTTTCAGTCATTTTTCCCTTTTTGTATACATGGTTCTATATGTCTACCCCATGGTTCCCTTTTCTGTATCATCTTTCTAGTATTCCATTTATCTGACACTTCCTTAGTGAATTTTTGTATTATTATAATTTTTTCTATTATTATTCATCTATTACATAATTTTTTTTTAGTTTTAATTATATTTACATTATTTTTTGTATATTTATTTGTGATATTCATTGTTCCACTCTGATAAGTGTGTATAGTCTCCCCACGATGCCACCTTTACACCCACACTACTAGTTGGAAGTCCTTAGCATACATAGAGGCACATTTGAGGCCATGCGACCCACTAGATTGGGGAAAAGGAAAGGTGGATCTTGAGTTTGGATGTTACATATAGCACATTACAATACTAAAATAGAATATGATTTAGTTTTAGGTTTTTACTCTCATGTTTTTTCAATTAAATACAAACTCATGGATTTTTTGTTGTGTTTTTCATGAAATCAAATTATTTGTATAATACCAGCGACATTTACATATTTAGAAACCATACACATAACATTTGAGAAAAGGTAATGGAAGTAAGACACCATTTCCTAAGAGATCATATAAAAATAGAAGATATTTTTGTGGACTTGATCAAAATCTAAAATTAACATGAAAAACATTCATGAATATTATTACTTTTGAGAAATTAAAATCATTAAAAAGATGTTTGGAATGACCAATATTATCCGATATTCAGTGAACTTATTGTTTATTATTTATCCTTATATATAAATATCCTCTAGTAAATATAGGAGATAGTTTATCAATTCTATCAATTTTTCAAATATATTTTATATTCATACATAATTTATTTAAAAAACGTTCTGATTTTAAAAATTAACTTTATTTTATATTTTTTAATTCATAATGTTTTTTTTCTATAAAGTATAAATTTTTTTCAAATTTTTTTTTACCTGTAACACCCCGACCCCGGTTACCAAGAGTTGGTGCATTATTACGTAACATTGGCATGATCACAAAAGATCATGTCTCGAAAGACCGATTAGTTTAGTAGCCTTGGAATTGATAGATACATTCATAAGGTTTACATTATATCATAAAGTGAAAAAATACAATAATATAGTCTCCATAGTCCACACTCATATCTCCTTCACACTATCCCTACAGGTCAGTCATAAAATATTTCTTTACATCCTCGGAAAAATAAAACATAGAAAGGGGTGATTCAAAATATCTAAAAATAAAAGTTACCTATTTACACAATTTGGACATCCTAATTCCAAATATGGAATCCATTTTTCCAAATTCAAAACCCTGAATTGGCAGAAATTAATTTAAAATTAATTCCCGTTGTTAAAACAAAAAGCCTGTTTTTAAGAGATAATAACTATCAAAATATTGACACTCGTTTATGTCCAGTTTAATTATGAAATTATGTCCAAGGACCAAAATTGTATTAAATGGTATAAATATATTCTAAATATACTTTAAAACCACTCAAATTCATAATTTATCACTATTAATTATTTCAATTAAAAAAACTGTTTTTAATTAAAATTTAGTAATTTTCATTATTCATTAAAATATAAAAGTTATCCAAAAAGTACCAAAATTTCACCCTAGGATAATTTCAATATTTCGAATACAAAAATGATGTATATTTTGAAAGATAAAATTTATAAAATTTCGAAATGTGGGTATTACTATTCATAACGGCTAGTTTGATTGGTTATGGTGTGTGTTAGAACTCTAAGTTGCATACAACACACACTACTGTATTGTTCAAAGAGAAGCATATCGTGGAAGCTTGGGGTGTTACAAAAACATCCTTGAAAAAGGAATATAATCCATTATAAGGTAACATCATAAAGGATTAATCATTTCAAATAAATCTATTACTTTTTATTTTCTATTTTTTGTTTGGAATAGGGCATATATTCAATTTTTGCATAAAAATTTTTATTTACACTTTATAGTGGGATTTTTTACTAATATTCTAAAATATAACTTTATTCCATTTCGAGAAACTATAAATTTAATTCTTAATATAATTTTTATGAAGTATGCTTCGGCCTGTCAATTTTTTTAAATCGTTAATATCAACTAATAAAAAAATGTCATATTTGGATAAAATAAATATAAAAAATTTATATAATAACTAAAATCTCAAGTGTATATTACATTCAATTTTATATTTATTTGACTTTATCCATCTCAAAAATACCATTGTAAAGTTATTTTGCTTAAAAGACTATAGAACTATAAAAGACTCAAAATAAAGAAAATCATATGATAGAATAATTATCAATAAAAAATAAAATTTTCTATTATCTTTTTACCTTTTTTTCTATTTCATTTTGAAAATCCCAAATGGGATGAAATTTTGATAAAATAATTTTTTAATTATATATTTGACTATATTAATAATTTTTTTTCTTCATTATCTTACATTATCTGATTATTTTACTATGGTGATATTTAAAAACATTTATCTTGGAAAAATATCTTTAATTTGGAAAAATAATTATCATGAAAATTAAAAAAACAAAAAAATGGAAGGAAATAATACCACGTAACCGCAATATGGAGATTTATTTTTACATTTATTTCCTCTTATTTATTTTCATCTGTGTTTTTGGATTTCAAAAAAAGAAGATATGTTTTGGAATGTTTTTTTATTCAATTATTCTATAATTTCAAAAAATTTGAAGCCGAAATACACATCATATTCAAATAGTAGAACTTATTTTTATATAAGTTATTATGTTAATACCGAATAAACATTATGTAATAGAAATACTACAAAAAATATATTTTATGACAATATGGTGACCTAAAGAAAAAGATTATATAATAATTCCATCAAATTTAGAATCACTATAGTAATGTTAATATAATTCATCAGTATATGATGAAACATTCTCAAATCATTAGTATATGGACAATTTTATAAAGATATAGTTAAAATTGATTATGTTTTTGTATAATTAAAGCATAAAAGTTTGTCATAATATTGCTTGTATATATATCTGTTCCATGAGAATCAAAACAAAAAATTTATGATGTACAGAACATTATTATTCTAAAAGTTACTATTAGTTTTGAATATTTAAAATTTCATGTCCCTCATTTAACTTTTTTTCATGTAATTTTTCATTATGAGGTTTTTTTCTAAAATGTATCACTGTGAGAGGTTCACTAAAAAATATAAAATAATTTACTTTTTAATAATTATACTTATGATATTCCATGGTCAAGGGATTCCGCAGAAAATATGATAGAGTAATGTTTTATCATCTGATCAATGAGATTATATAGATATGATGACTAAGATCACTTAAATATAGTATATAGTAGTAAGATTTTATCAATAGGTATTGTAGATAAATTTCAAGGATATTAATAAAAACCTATTGAAAGGTATAAAATTAGTGAATCATTATGATAGGTTGAAATCAACGAATACAACATATCAAGGATAAAATTATATCATTCACTTTGGCCAAAAATTAACTCTCTATTAAATATCATTTTAAAATATTATTTTGTTTTTTAACCAATACTATATGTTTTTTAAAGATTTCTTGTTGATTTTTTATAGTCTAATGTTTCGCTGCTTTAACTCAATTGTTAAAAATATAAAATACAATAATTATATTTCATTCATGAATCTATATTCGAAAACTGTATATAATACTATAACACTAGTATTTATCTTATTTATATTTATAAAATAAAAATAATATTTAATTAATTTGGTATTTTTAAATAACACATCAATTAAATTATCAATTGGGAAAACATTTCATATTTCTTTTAAAACTACAACTCAACCTCCCCCTTTATTATTTTATTTTCCCTCATACCTCTGGAAAACATTATGGTGCCTCTATTATAGTTCATTTATGAAGAAAGGCTAAAAAAATATTTCTGAACACACATCATGATCCTAGATATATATTAGTTGTTCGATCAATATCTATAGGGATACTTTATGAAATTTGGATACTGATTCATCATATGAAATTTAGTTAATTAATAGAGTCATGTACTAAATAGTAGACCTCTAAAATAGGAGAGTTAATTGGAGATGATAGTACTAAATTATATAGTAGTGTAAACCTTACCAAAATTGGAATTATAGAATGATGGGATAATATATGCTTCTAGGTGTATTATAAATATTGATTAATATGACACTATATTTCATTATGATCTCATTTTCTAGATAAGGCTTGTGTACTTTGTGTGTGTCCCTGATAACATTACCTTGAAAATAGTGAATCCAATTTTTTACTATATGTATGTAGTGATTATTTGAAGGCCAAATAGTATGTTATTTGTTCTTCTTATTATTATTTCTGTTTCTCTAGTTTTTACTCATTTTATAGAATATTTTATTGTTAGTTCTCCCTATTATTTTTTATAAACAACCCATATTGTATTAACATTATGTTATAAATAATATACTTGGTTGGATGAGATAGGCTATAAGATTTTAAGGATAATTTTTATTTATAATAGTATGATTTTTTTTCAAAATGATATAGTTTAATATTTTGGGGGTGGCTTATTGAAATTGATTATGTTTTCTCAAGGAATTTTTGATTTGGAATTAAGAGAAATGTTCAATTATTTTTTCTACCATAATAGGTTCTTGATTGATAATATGGATGAAATTGCATCAATTATGGAATTTTAGATGTATTTATTGAGAGGTATAGAGAATAACATTCGATAAAAGTTTTCATGCTAATCATAAACTGTAATGTGATGATCATATAAGGAAATATTGATTTTATAACATATTAATAATTGAGATAAACTTATGATATCATTCCTTTATTTTCAACGAGGTGAAATTATATATAATCTATGTGGATATCTTTTCATTTAGGTTGTGTATTTTCATTATCATTCCAGTTTTATAGATGTAAATTATGATTTATTTTATGAGATTATAAATTCTAGTCTGAATCTTAAATTGATTTTATTTATTGAATGTTTTTAAACACTAACCAACCCTTGGGTATGTATGTTGGGTAGTAGAATTTATCTTCTATGAAGAGAAAATCACTAGAGGTATGTATATTATATATTTAAATAACTATGATATTATTAAAATTGATCTAAATGTCTAAGATGTGTAACCTCAAACCATTGGTGAAAATGGGAATAGTTTTTCTTAATAATAATTCTATGGTTTTTTTGTCATGAAAATTTAATTTAAATGATAATTTTATTTTCTTGGTCTGCATTTCTTGATTATTCATGTGTCTTCATTGGGTATTACGTATAAAATTTTTGGTTTTTAGAAAAATAATGACATTTTTCTCACTTGGTGGTGGTTGTTTATGTATCCAATAACCAACATGTTTAATGATATTTGGGTAAAAATGTGTAGTGTGAATGATCTCACTTTTCATATTAGTGGTTTTTAATAAAACTTGTTTTGTACGGGTAGTGATGAAGACAGAATCATGGTTCTTCTATGACTTCTGAGATATGAATAGATAATAGTTTTTATCTGTGTGATCTTACACATTAATATAGACTATGGGTCAACGAGGGATAAAATGTAGATTCATAGTGAAGTTGAGGTAGAAGTCTAATTATTGATAAAATAAAGGATTGATCACAGGGTTGGTATAGTGAAATTTAAATATCATTTATATCAAATAACTTTTTAAATTAGTGTATCTTTTTAATGATATATTGATTAAAGGAATATCTACAGTGGATGAAAATATTTGATGATGATATGTCTTATCATTGTAGGAGTGTGAAAAATAATTTCCAAGACTAAACTAAAATGATATTTATTGAATTAATGAATGGGTTTTTAAACATTAATTAAATCCTTTTTGGTGTTATACATTGGTGTTATGATGTTATGCCATGATTTTTAAAGATGATTTTGTGGATTATGGATAAGATAGATTGAAAATTAATACTATTTATTCATGTTATAATATTATCATATTGAGTGAAAAGCTTGGTAATTATAAGATTATAATGATGAGTTCAAGAGTATTGATGTGTAAAGAAAATTTCATATCATTGTGAATACTAGTGAAATATGTCTTGGTAACTTCATTCATTGTTAAATTAGTCATTAATGATGACCTATTCATACCCTAATATCAGTAGTGAAGAATTTTTTGGTGGTGAAGTGTAACTACATTAAATGTATAAATGATGTTGGGTGGTGGATTTTTTTACACAATATTTGATAGAATGTAAATAAAATCAGTTGATAACACTACAAGACATAATGGAATATTTATATCTTATTTATTCCACATTTTTATTGGTTATTATCCCTAGGTTTCTAAATTTAAATATAAATAGGTTGTGCATATAGGGATATTAATTTTTTATAATTACTTTTCTAATTTTCTATTTGTAATAATATATAGCATGATTGTTTCTCTCACCTCCCTCATATAATATATTGTAGTATTTTCCCATGGATGAATGTAATTTAGAAAACCACATTAATTTTATTTTTCTAGTATTATGTTTATGTGATATCTACCATTATTCGTTGTTTACATTATTGATTTTATTAGAGTATTTTATAACTTTAATTAGAAATGTTTTAGTGAATCCTTATAAAATTCAATGTTATCATTTTCCTTTGGATATCTATTCTTTGTTTTACATTTTCTTTATTTATAGTTCATTTATCTCTTGGTAATAACTAGATTTATTAGTTTTTTTTGGTTTTATAGGATTCATTTTGATTCCTAAATAATACATATACTTTTAATATTTGAAAATATTTTATCTTTTATATGTAAAATAATATTTCTTGGCGTTTTTTCTATTAAGATTGAATTTGAATAGGATATAAAAACAACTGATAAGATCAATGGGATTGTTTTTTATTTTTGGTAGATGAATATAGATGATTATGTATTTCAGATATATCTTGATCTTTCATTACCTGTTTCCAATACAAGGTCTATGGATAAACATGATGGGATAATCTTGAAAGGAAGGGCCATAATATTACATGTATTTTTTAACATAAATTTTTCTTTCAATATATGAGTAATTCAATATACTTTTGAGATGATTATTACGCTCAAAATAAGTATAGGAAGAGTGACACTTTGAAAAATGTAATTTTGATGCTAAGACTCTTTAGTCTAAAATTTCCAAAGGAATGTGGGAAAATGATAAAGTAAAAAATCAATGTGATTATAAATAAGTTATATTATATGAATATGAATTTCATAAATGGTGTGTTGGAATTGATCATGTTATAATCATTTCAAAAATCATGGGATGTTAATGTTATTACTACAAACTATTTAAATGGAATGTATGAATTAGAAATTGAAGGTGTATGTGATATAATTCTAAATGAAATGATCTAATAAAATAAATTATATAAGTCCATTAGAAAAATATACAATGTGGAGAGTATAATAAATATAATATAAAAGGTAATTTAGTTAGAGTTATGTAGACTATTATAAATATTATACAAGAAAATGAGAGGTCAAATAGATATTATCAATATAAAGATAATTGATATTTATAGAAAAATTAAATCATCAAACAATAACATCTATAGGTATATCTGTAAATATATATATATTTATTTATTTATTTATAAGGGTGATTTTTTATTTTGAGTTTTAATATTACATTTGAGTTATAAATCATTGACATTGGAGTACCATTTCACACTACATCTGAAAGTGGATGCATATAAATTCTTATATCTTGTGTTTTGGATTAATATTTTCTTAACAATGATAAATCTATCAAGATTATAGGAAACTGAGATTTAGATATTTTGACATAAAATGGATTGGTTATAATGTTTCATGTTGATTAAAATATATCATGATTAAATAATAAACTGACATTTTTAGCTCAGTTGGATGACGTAAGGTTCTATATTAAATTCAAAGATAGTGTGTTTATGATTATGAGTAGTTTCATGGTTTATAATAGTGTAAAATATAGAACAATATATTTTATGGGAACTTTGAATAAGATTAAAGATTCTATTACTTCTAATAATGATGCTCTTGTTTGGCATTACAATATTTTTCATACTAGTCAGAAGGGGATAAGTGTCTTAGATCCAAATAAGCACTGAAAACCAATCATATGTCTAATAAAACATTTGAATAATTCATTCATATAAAATTTGAGTTTATTTGTCTATAAAAGGAATAAAACCCATGCCATACATGTAATAGGTTTAAATATAAATTCACATTGAAAAAATATGGTATGTTATCAGAGTGGTTCTTGAAACTATGGTAGATTTATCTATTGTATAAAATGGAATTTGTGGGAATTATTTTTGAATCATAGTTTTGAAGTCTTCATAATTATAATTAGATAAATATTCTTGGTGGAAAATGATACTGGTTTAGAGCTGAAATATTGGAGTTCTACCAATGGTGGTGAATATGGTATTAAAAAATTCAAGAAATATTATTGGAAGAATAGGATCATATTTATAAATATAGTACCTAGTGTAATAAATCATGGTTTATAGGTTTGTTATATTTTTTAATTTTATTATTTTCATTATAATGGCATTTTATTAAAAAGAATGATTGAAATAACTAATGAGGGGATCATGAGGAATATTTATAATCTTGAGTAATGTACATTAGGCTTGAAAATGTTTATAGAGAAATATTTTTCATACCCAATAAATTTATGATTTCATATACTATATTTAAATCATTTCATGTGTTCAAGATCTCCCCATTATGTTATAAATTTTATGTGGAAGGTGGAAGAGTATGAGTTAAGGATAACTAAATGTTTTTGATAACATCATGGATTTTTTACTTAGTATTGGATAATGATGTACTAGGGTAACCCTATTAATAGGTAGATGGTTTGTATTCTCTAGTTATAACTATCAAGTAATAATTTCTTACCCTGGGAGTCCAGTCGAAACTATGTGTCCAGTTTTAATGCATTATTTTTTAGTAGTGGAATTGACAAATATTTGATATTACGAGATTTGATAATTTAAGTGTATATTCTCATAACATAATTCATTATTATGGATTTTCATTTATCTAACATTCTTATACCATTCTCTAGTTTCCATAATTTTTTTAAATTAATTCTATGTTGAATTTTGATCCATTGGTGGTGTTGGATTATTATCATCAAGAGCCTAAGAAGAACAATACTTTTTTAACGGTATCAGGGATTGGTTAGTTTTATCATTATACATTAATGTAATTGAGTATTTAGAGTGTTTGAGAAGGAATTAGATCCTCATTTTTTGTATGGATTTTTTTAAGAAACAGATGAGTGAAATTTATCACTTATTATAAATTAATTATATTTTTATATAATAATTGTGAATATTTATTTTGATTTACTAATGTGTGTGGTCTTTCTATCATAATAATTATGTTAAATTTAATTATAATGATTTAAAATGAATTATTAATTTTTTAACAAATTATAATTCATGTATAAAAATGATAATTAACACCAGATAAATGTTAGATAAATGATAGATTAAGAAAATAAGATGACGGGTTTCATCATATCATTATTTAAATAGTTTAATTTTTTTGCGTGGGATGAAAATTAATGATTGGATGTTTTGTGTTGATTTTTAATGTTTTTATATAAGTTCACAACATTATATATTGAACTTAGATGAATTATAGAGATGTTAATGTTTTTAAATTTTATGTTTTTGGTTATTAGATTCTAGATTGTCTATTGTCCTATATGAAAATATATTTAATTTTATAAAAAAATACATGGAAATGAGTAAGAATATATATTTATGGGTTATAGTGATTTGATAATAATGCTATTGTTATATTAAATAATTTATGTTTACTAGTATTTATATTTGAATATATATAAAGAGTTGATATAATGTGGAAAATAATATATTCCTGGTTAAAAGGGAATTTTTAAAACTAAAGGTTAAAAATGATGATTTTATAAAAAATATTTTTTATGAATTTTATATTTTAAATACTAAAAAAGTTAATAATAAATGAGTATTAGATTGAGTAATTGGAAATTTAATGAGTCTTTTTAACAAAAACGGTTAGGTAATAACTTGTGGTGTTGAATTAGAAAATTGTGGTTGATATTTATGGGATTTCAACACTTCCCCATGATGGTGATGCGATTTCCTAGTAAAATTATCTATTATATATTTGAAACATTCCCATGAATCATGATCCATATTCTATATTTAGGTGGGAATCAATAACTTACTTCACTTGTTTCCATGGTTGGGTTAACAAATATGGTTTTAGAGGATATGTCTGAAATGAATATTTGGAACCTTGATATTTCAACTTCCCAATTTCAATTCATGTGTGAATTCAATTCTAATCACAAAATGAATCACTGGATTATTACCTATGTAATACAATTATTTTTAGTCATATTATTCTCGTCATATATGTCATCCTAAGCTCATTACATAAGTCTCCCAATGCTTATCACATTATGAAGGAAGGGTTTATAAAATTTTTATAAGATGAGATATCATATGATCATAACAAGGTGCCTATTTCTCTCATCAAACATGTATAGAGTCCCTTTAGGCTTGTCACATAAGAGTGGTAATGGTTTAAAACACATTAGGGATGTTAATACACTTATGATTTTTTTGTAATTGTGGTCATGGTAAATATTTTGGTAGATATAGTCATATTATATAGTCCAATGAGATTATCACTATTTATATTCCAGTGGGGATACACATGGATTAGAGTCATGCGTGGGAACTTAGGGTTGAAATTCATATATAGGATAGTAACTATTTATAGTCTGATGGTGATACTCTATGTTTAGATTATGGTGAAATACACTCACAATTTCACGTCTTTTGATGGATACTCATGGTTTAGAGTCTGATAGAATAGGTTATCTATTTATAGTCTAGTGGATTACCCTCATGATTTGGATCCAAATGCGGGAAACTTGTGTTTTAGAGTCTGTTGGTGGACACTCATAGTTTATATTCCTATATTGGACACTCACAGTTTAGTGACTTTTAGTGGAAACTCATGGTTTATATTACAATGGGGAAACTCATGTCTTAGACTCCATGTGGGACACTAAATGTTTAGATCCATTTGGTGGAGCTCATATGATAGAGTCCATCATAGAAACTCATAGTTATGGTCTAATGTGGACACTAACATCCTAGATTCCTATAGACGAAACTCAAGGCTTAGAGTCTTGTAGAGGATGTTCACATATTATTGTATTGTGGAGGATGAACATGGCTTAGTGTCTTGTGTAGGATTCTCATAGTTTAGATTAAAGAATAGGACAGTCATTATAAATATTTTGGAGGGGGAACTCATAGTTTACATAATGAAAAATGACACTAACAGTTTATTGTCTGTTTGAGGAAAATCTATTGAATGAATCCTTATAGGTATGAAATATATGAATCTTATAGATTATCAGGAAGGTAATTGGGTTTTAGATTTACCATATCTCAAAATAGAGATGGTATGATATTTTTTTGGGGTATTTGAATTGAAACTCTGATAGATTTCATGTATATCATGTTGGAGTATGAATCAAAACCTACATAGTTCAAATTATACAGTTTTTTTCGTGTGATGGGAACGATACATGTACATTAATGTCATGATCTAAGTATACATATGAAATTAAATTGAGGATATCAATCCATATATGTTATCTTACATACTATTTTTTTATGACCTATCCATGAGATCAAAAATCATGGTGGTTTCCAATTCTACACATTGTTAAAATGGTTCAAGGGTGAATGTCAACATTACTAGTTGTGTGTAGGATGTTTTTATAGAGGAATATATATTTGATGGATCTGGATCATATGTGCCCTCAATATTCATTCATGTGTGTCTAAAAAAGGAGCGAAATGCATGGGTGTTTATGGTATGGGATTGGGGAATTATGGGTATTGTAGGAAACCATGCCCTTTAAGGTGATTTATTCTTTTTGAAAAAAATTCCTCATTGAATAAGTTCTTATCAAAAAATTTAAAGAATAATATAATGAATTAAAGTGATTTCAAAAAATTATTTTCATAATTACATGTTGGATAGAAATGTATATTTGGATTTCTCAATTACAAAAGGGGGGTGAATTTTAGGTTTAAAACATATTTTTTATCCTTAAGAAAATCTATGTTTAAAAAATTTAAACCAGATGAATTCACTACCCCTATTTAGTTATTAATAAAAAACTAACTTGATTAGGATCCGATAATGTTAATATGAAATTGAAACATAAACAAGTTTACTTGGGGAAATATTATGCCTTAAATAATATATAATCAAAAATAGAGTTTTTACAATAACAAAAAATTATAAGAAAGTTACACTTTGAATCTATAACTAAATAAAGAGAAATTTAAACAAAATTGAAACAAGTAAAAAGTAACAAAGAAAAACATTAACCTAAATTGAATGGTATCCAATAACCATGGATAATGGTCCCTTGATTTATACATTGAAAAAATTATATCTTACCCACACCAGGGTAATCCCTTGGTATGAAGACCGATATCTATGTCTGTCGATTAACTATGTAATTAGAACCACTATCTATGTAAGAACCACGATCTTCTTTTTCAGGTATGTGACCCTTGGTTGAGGTTTTTCTTGGTTTTAATGTTAAGGATGATAAATTAGAGAGTTGGGAGAACATTGAATGAAGTTTTGAGGGAAAAAGGGAAGCTCCATGGGCAGCACACTGTATGTCTAAACTATGTGGCCAAACAGTGCGTAGTCGGTCTTAGAGGTAGTAGCTTCCACATAGTTAGCACACAGTTTGTCTAACCGTGCTGCCAAACCATGTGAGAGGGGTGGTTGAGGCAGTGGCTACCACATGGATAGCGCACGATTTTTCTAATCGTGCGAGTAAACCGTGTAGGCACATAAATGAGATCCTAAAATTTTGGATCTCACCCGTTTTAGCCTCTAAGTGGACCTTTTTTCCTCCTAAGGGTCCATAACACGGGATTTTTATCCTCCTAAGTTCAAAGAAGGTTCCCATCGTTCCGGAGGTATTCTGAAGGCTTCTCTAGGCGAATCGAAGCTGGTTTCTTAAGTTATGTGATTGTTCTTCTTTGTTCTAGCTCGGTTTCATAGATCTACTTAGATCTACTTCTTTTCTTCTCTCTGTTTCATAGATCTACGCTCATAAGGGGTAGATATAAGTGTTTGGATGACAAGTTTGATGAGTTTTTATCTTGGTCTTGTTAGGAGAAGTTATCTAAGGTGGTTTCTCAGAGAATCAACCTGGGTTTGTTGTGTGTTCTTCATTTTTTTGGGTTTTCGTCAAAACCTGTGAGGTAGGTGGTTTTTGCCTTTCGAATTAAGGTCATTGAATATTATGTGTGATTGTACACAATACCCTTGAACGGGGTATTGAATAATTTACTATTTTATCCCTATTGATTGTCTGCTTTTCTTGTATGCTAGAGTAGAGGTTTTTGAATGTGGTTTGGGATAACTACTATGCTTTGGATGTTTTGACCTTACATGTTTTTCCTGTTGATGACTGTAGGTCTAGTTTTTCCTGTTAAACCACTAAAAGATCTATACTTAGTATTATAGGAAGGTGTGAGTGTTATTTTTCTATGCTGAGATGTTGTAGATTTCTATCCAAGTAGTTCTTGAGGATTACTTTGGATGATACACACACTATACTCTTGATGACTTACACAGGGCCTTGAGAACCTATTGTAGTAGACCATACGGAGAATGGACATAAGTGCTTCTCCAGAGTGTCTTTACAATAAGATGCGAGACCAAAGGGGGAATTTACATTGAGTTCTTCCTAAGATTGTTTGTAGTTCCTTGACGTGGGATACTAGGGTAATTGACGTTGAGTGCTTCCCCAGACTGCCTTTAGTATGATACGAGACTACATGGGGAATTGAGTGTGAGTGCTTCACCAGAGAGTCTATACATTAGCTGAACGAGAGGGTTGAGACTCTATGTGCCTCCAATAGGGTTTCTAGTACTTGATGGTTGAACCAGATGGGTTAGGCTGTGAAAAATACCTAGAAGGTTACCAATTTGATTCTTCATGCTTGAGTAGCTGATTACCTATGGTAGAATAGATTATTAAACTGTGGATTGTTTACAATTTAGTACTTCATGTTTACTACTTCTCTATTTTTACCTGTGATATATTAACTGACTGTTAGGCACATATCTCATGGTGGTTGCCTTCTGGGATTTAGTCTCACACCCAGTTTGGGCCATGATTTTTGGCCCAAACAGATTATATTGTTGTAGGTATAGTCAAGGGAAAGAGACTTTCGACTTTAGGTACTTGACTTGCTGTGGAGCTGGAGAGCATGGGACCAAGCTTAGGCTTGCGGTGCTGAGGAGCCATTATTCATTCCTTTTCAACTCATTTTAGTATTGTTTGTAATTTCCAGCATTGTGACTTGTTTGGCCGCTTTTCAAGACATATGTACCATGCATCATATATATATATATTTCTCCAGTTGTTTCTTTATCAGTCTTCTGCTATTTACTATTGTTGGATATTCACTGCTTCAACTATTGTATGATGTTTACTTCTGCTGTGTACTCTTCCAATGAGGGCATAGTTTCCCCAATATCACACCAAAGGCCCTCACTGCTAGTCGGTAGCCTCTGGCATTCTGGAAAATGTGCTTGAGTCTATGTGACCAACCGGGCACGGGGCACCTATGGGTGGCTTCCGAAACCAGGACGATACAAAGTGGTAGTATAGGTTTTTCTTTTCTCTTGATTTACTGTTTGGAGCCCTTATCCAGGGATAAGAAGGAATATCTACTTGTAATAAAGATGTGCTTGGGAGTAGTTAACCCATGTATAGGGAAAAGCCAATCTATCACGTTGATGCAGTTTTTCTGGTTTTTCATGTTTATGGTTGCCTATATTTTCACCGTTGGTGACTCACATGTTTTGTGATGGATATTATTTAAGTTATTTAGGTTCTATTTTTGTCGCAACCTAATGAGATGAGGGTATTCCATATCATGCATCATATACACACTTTCTAGATATTACATATCATGCATTCTTGCCATGTCATCTAGGATGAATTAGAAATTGCATGTTGTTGTGATAGATGTTGTGCAGAATATGCATGTTGTTGTGATAGATGCCTTTTTAAAAATATGTGCTTCTTTTTAGATCATTTATTGGGTATGGTTTTGTTTAAATTAGTTGAAAATTTTGGTTCTTGAGGTGTTATGGGCCCTCATAGACCAGAACGTAGTGGATCATTGACTTTTTTACCTTGTTTATAACTTGTGTAAGATGAAAAGATTTGATTCGTGGGGAGTATGGCCCCTCATGGACCAGAATTTGGCACTTTCAATGTTCATTGCAGTGTTTCTCTATGATCTGGAGTAGATTCTGAGGCTTATTGTACGGAAAAACCCAGAATGCATGCCGTGTAGTTTTGACTACATGACCTATGTTCTTCTGTTCGAGAAGAAACAGTCTTTTGTAAGTACACACCGTGTACTCTTATGTTTCTGTATCTGTTAATCTTGATCTATGGTGTGTGATGACCATGCAGATTCATGCCATCGAGACGTCCTCTGGTGGTCCGACAGCTATAGGGCGACGATCAGACACTGAACATGGGTGATCAGGGACTTTCGACAGTGCCTCCTGTTGTGCCAGTCTTGGTAGCATTAGTTATACCAGATGCAGGTGCTAATGCACAGTTCAGGGAAGGCTTTGTGAGGATGATGCAGACATTCCAGGGAGCTCTGTCTCCTGCCACGTCTATGGCAGACCTGACGCGAGTTTTCCCGTAGCAGCATCCTCCCACCTCTTCATGGGAATGAGGACCCAGGATACAAAGTAATGGCTAGAAGTCATGATGATGATCTTTGAGCATCTGGAGACGCACCTAGAAAGACGGGTCAAACTCCTTACCTACATGCTACGAGACTCCTCCAAGAGGTGGTGAGATGTGATCTCACATGCGGGTCATCAACAGGTGATGGCGTGGGAGGAGTTTCAACTCATCTTTTATAACTACATTTATCTGGAGACTTTGGGGGCCAACCGAGCCCAGGAGTTCATGAGCCTAGAGTAGGTTACTCTTTCAATCATGGAGTATTCCTCTCGTTTCACCAAGCTTCAGCTTTTCACACCCCTCCTGGGTGGAGATGGGTTGTTCTTAGCAAGGAAGTTTGAGGACGGTCTCAGACGGGATATCCCATCACAGGTGAATATCTCTAGGTTGACCTCCATCACTTTTACCGTCAACCAGGCACTGATTTCGGAGCACAATATGAGAGATTTTGGAGCTGAGAGCTAGGGCGGTTCCACTTCCAGATTTATTTCATCACCATCTGACAGTAGGAAGCATCGTAGGGAGTCTACATGCAGTGATTCAAGATAGCGAGACACGTCTTTAGGTAGCCAGGTGGTATGATACCAGTGTGGAAGGGATGGGAATATGAGGATGTAGTGTCAAAGGGACCCAGTGCAGTGTCGATCATGTGGAAAAATAGGTCACCTTCAGTGCTTCTGTTAGGTTTTCTCACCAGCAGCTGGTGACATGGGTTCTTCCATGACTCCTCGTTCAGGAGCAGCGCCACTAGTTTCTCACCAGTATTAGAACTCGAGTTCTTCCAGCCATTTGGGCTGAGATAGAGGTAGAGGTCGTTCTGTTCAGTCACCGGTCATTCAACGACAACAGGGTGGATTAGCTAAGAGCGGTCAGGCAGGGTCACGGGGCCATGGAGCCGGCTAGACTTTTGCGGAGGACCAGACCCAGCCGAAGTAGGATCCCAGACCTTCTACAGTTCGATTTAAGATCTTAGTAGCCTTAGTTTTTTATTTAGTTCTTTTCAATAACGGTGATATGCATAGCTTTATCTCTATCACTATCGTGGAGATCCTTGGGCTCTGTATCTTTTCATCTGCTAATTTCTTGATGCTAGACACTCTGTTGGGGACTAGAACGGCTAGTGTAAATCAGTGCAAGGAGTGCCCTCTCGAGGTTAGTGGGTGTCACTTCCTTTGGGATCTTTATGTTCTGGAGATAATTGGCTATGATTCCATTCTTAGAATGGACTATCTAGTTCACTTCTAGGAAGTCGTCAACTGGTACCGCCAAAGGGTGAGTTTTGTATCACTAGAGGGTGAATCCTTTCATCATAAGGGTGAGTGGGATGTCCAGGCGAGCAGACCCGGACCAGAGCATCATGGGTTAAGAGCAGTTACAGCCCAGATTTCTATTCTTTATCTGGATGACTAGGGGACTTCACAGTTAGACATTCTTCTAGTGGTGGATTGTTTCAAAGATGTATTTCTAGAGGACTTTTTGGGTTTGCCTCCAAAGCGTGAGGTATACTTTTCTATTGATCTTGTTCCAAGAGCAGCACCTGTGTCCATTCCTCCTTATAGGATGGTCACACCTAAGTTGCAGGAGCTCAAGAAGCAGTTGGAGGAGTTGTAGGCAAAGGGGTTCATCAGACCCAGTACTTCCCCATGGGGTTCGCCTATGCTTTTTTCAAAGAAGGAGGTGGGTACCCTTAGGATTTGTGGGGATTATCAGAGACTGAACTAGTTAAAGGTCAAGAACCGATATCCCTAGTCAAGGATTGATGACCTTTTTGATCATATTTGAGGAGCCCAAGTGTTCTATAAGATCAACTTGAGGTCCGGTTATCATCATTTGCATGTTAGACCATCAGATATAAATTTTACAACATTTTGGTGTAGTTATGGTCTATAAGAGTATACAGTTATGCCATTCGGTTTCACGAATGTGCCAGCAGTTTTCATGGAACTGATGAACTGAGTGTTCCATCCTTATTTGGATTCGTTTGTGGTGGTCTTTGGGGATGAAATCTTTGTGTACTCTCATAATCAACACGACCATGCTACCCATATTTAGCTCTTTTTCAGTACACCGAGGGAGCATCAGTTATATGTTATGCTCTCAAAATGCCAATTTTGTATGGACCAGAATCACTTTTTGCGTCACATTATCTCAGAAACAGGAGTATCATTAGACCGAGAGAAAGTGAGAGATATAGTTTCCTAGGAGAAGACGAAGAACATATTTTAGGTGAAGAGTTTTCCATGGATGGATGGATATTACAGATGTTTCATACAATACTTTTCACGCATGGAAGCACCGTTGACGAGTCTGACCAAGAAGGGTGCAAAGTTATTATGGTCAGAATCTAGAGAGTCATCCTTTCATGAGCTAAAAGGGAGGTTGACTTCAGCACCGATACTAGTCTTGCTAGAGCTGGGAAATTGCTAAACTATTTATTTTGATGCTTCAGGTATCGGGCTAGGAGCTATGCTTATGTAGGGAGTCGGAGTCGTTTCGTATGGGTCTCGGCAGATGAGGCCTCATGAGAGGAATTACCTGATGCACGATCTGGAGTTGGCTGCTATTGTTCATGCCTTAAGCTGTTGGATATATTATCTTCTGGGAGATCACTTTTTGGTTTTCACTGACTAGAAAAGTCTCAAGTACATATTCACTCAATGTTATCTAAATCTGAGGCAGTGCAGGCGGGTTGAGTACCTACAATCCTTTGACTTTGAGGTAGCATATATTCCAATGAAAGGCAACAGAGTGACAGATTCATTGACCAAGAAGACTCATATACATGCAGTTTAGGAGGCCAGCAGTGAGTGCCACCTTATGGATATGTTCTCTGAGATGCATCGGGAGGTGCATGACATACAGGGGCAGACTATCCTATCTTTAGTAGTTGTTACCTATATACTTCTTGATCAGGTAAGAATAAGGCAACTATCAGATTCTAAAGGCCTAGTATTATAGGAGAGTGTGTCAGGGGAGGAACTTCTTCCTGGATAGACAGTAGGCAAGGATGATATCTTATGTTTCCAAGGACACATATGAGTGACAACAGACATACGTGAGGAGTTGATGCCGGATTTTCATTCCTCGGTTTGGGAAGTTCATCCTAGTTTCACCAAGAAGTATCATGATCTAAACCGCCAGTACTCGTGGCCAGGTATGAAGAGAGATTTTTCTGGTTTTTTCATGAGCTGTTCCACTTGTCGTTAGGTGAAGACGGAGCATCAGCAACCAGCAAGGCTATTGCAGTAGTTACCCATTTTTGAGTGGAAGTGTAACGACGTCACGATGGATTTTGTGACCAGTTTGCCGAGGTCTCCCTGAGGGAATGACACAGTTTGGGTTGTCGTTCACATGCTCACAAATTTCGCTCACTTCATGTCAATCCAGGAGACATTCAGTGTTGATGAGTTGGGACGATTGTACATCCCAGAGATTGTATGTCTACATGGATTTCACAACTCCATTGTATCAGATAGGGATATACACTTTACTTCTCAGGTCTGGCAAGGGCTTTAGAAGGTTGTGGGTATACAAGTACTTTTGAGTATAGCATACCATCCCCAGAAAGATGGCCAGTCTGAGCATACAATTTGGGTTCTTGAGGACATGCTCCGAGCATGCATCCTGGATTCTTGTGGTTCTTGGAAAAAACATACACCACTTTTGGGGTTTTCTTACAATAATAGTTTTCAAGCAACTATTCAGATGAACCTTATGAGGCTTTGTACTGTAGGCCATGCCGATCACCCTAATTTTGGCTGGAGGTAAGAGAGGCAGCTTTACTGGGACCTCGTCCTGTTTAGGAGACCAAAGAGCAGATAGAGTTGATTCAAAAGTGTATAGATACTGCACAGTCTCTTCAAAAGCCTTATGATTATCAGCGGAGATGGCCTCTGGAGTTCATGTTCGGGGATTAGGCTTTTCTACGTGTTACACCGAGGTTGGGACGCAAGTGGATTAAAAGGCAAGGTAATATTTCTCTAAGGTACATCGGGTCGTTTGAGTTATTGGAGAATGTTGGGCCGGTTGCCTATCAGTTACAGTTACCTCAGATGTACCAGTCTATCCATGACGTTTTCCATGTTTCTCAGCTCCGACGTAACTTTTCAGATCCGTCTCATGCTTTCCAACCTGAGCAAGTTGAGTTGGAGGTGGTCACATCTTTCGAGGATCATCCTATTCGGATTTTCGATCGCAGTATGAAGTTTCTCCATGGCTGGTATATTCCTCTGTTATGGGTTCTATGGTAGCACGGGTGAGTGCAAGACGAGACATGGGAGAGGGAGGCTGATGTAAGATCATAGTGGCCAGAATTGTTTAGGGGTTCTTTATCTGCACCTTTCTAAGAAAATGCAGGGATGAATTTCATTAAGGGGGGAAGTTTGTAAGAACATAGATCTTATTTTGTAGGTATGTGACCCTTGGTTGATGTTTTTCATGGTTTCAACGTTAATGGTGAAGAATTAGAGAGTCGGGATAACGTTAAATGATGTTTTGAGGCAAAAAGAGAAGCTTCACGAGCGGTGCACAGTTTGCCTAAACTGTGCAGCCAAACCATGCGTAGTCGGTCAGGGAGGCAGTAGCTTCCACATGGTTAGTGCACGGTTTTTCTAATCGTGCAGCCAAACCGTGCAAGAGGGGTGGCCAAGGCAATGGCTACTGTATGGTTAGCGCACAGTTTTTCTAACCATGCGAGAAAACTGTGCCGGCACTTAAATGAGATCCTAAAATTGTGGATCTCACCTCTTTTAGACTCTAAGTGGCTCATTTTCCCTCCTAAGAAGCCATAAATCGGGATATTTCTCCTCCTAAGGTCAAAAAAGGTTCTCTCATCATTCCAATGGTGATATGAAGGATTATCTTTGTGAATCAAAGCCATTTTTTAAGGTATGTGATCATTCTTCTTCATTCTTTCTCAGTTTCTTACATCTACTTAGATATACTCACTACTAGGAACTCAGCTATAGCCACGCCTTTAAAGAGATAGATTAAAAAATATGTGGCTATACCCCCACAATTAGTAATGGATCTGTGGCTGAATACCTCAACTAATTCCTTCCGCTCGATCCATCCTCCATGAGAACCCTCAATAGCCTGAAGCCCTCCCCGACGCCTCCTTGCCGCGAACCTCCTCATCCAGAGAAGTTGCTCCGAGCAGCCTCCCCACCTCCTCTCTTCCTTCCCAATGACTCCCCGACACCTCATCCCCGATGCCTCGTCACCACCAGCCCTCAATACCCATGAATCCACCTCGTCGCGACCCTCCTCCCCACGATCCTCTTCCTCCATTGAAGCTGCTCTGAGCGGCCTCCTCACCTCCTCCCTTCCTTCCAGACAGCTCTCCCCCACAACCCTCAACACCCCAGATGCCAAGGTCGACACCCCCACACCCTATCATCAAGGTATTTGAAACTTTCTTTGATTTATTCTATTCTTTCTTGAATCTGAAACTAATACTGGATGTGGACGAAGCTATGGTAGATGGTCTTGTTATTTTTCAATTAATGACTCGATGGTATTATTTATTTTTTAAATGATGTTTCCCATTTTGGGTTCATTCCATATTCTTCACTCGATTGATGGCTTTCCTGTTGGAGTGCTACTTAAATCCAGAGGATTATTTCATTAGAGATTTTGAGGAAGGTTGCTGCTGGACATGGTGTTATTCAAGTGCCTTTGCGTTTGGATAAAGATAGTCCAGTGAATCATGATGTGAAGGATCCATGAAATGTGAATGTTCGAGATGATTTAAAGGATAACCATCTCTCTTATTCTCGGATAGATATTTTTTAACCATAGAGCTAGTTTTGATTCATAAAATAAAAGAATTATGAGAAATGGTACTTTAGATTTTATTGAGTCGAATGCTAAAATTCTTGAAGATCTTTTAGAATAATGCATCTTTTAATTCGTGGATGTTTAATGTTGCAGCAAAATAATAACCCATGGAAAATTAAAGATCTCCTTAAGAGGTTCAATCAGATTTGGGGCTTCTGTGGATGGCACATGGTGTAGATTGGTAGGGAATTTTTCCCCCTTATTAAGAAGAATTAAAATCAAGAACACGGGGCTTCAGTTTTGTCTCCCTCAAACCTGGAATCTTGAGGTTTCAAGATTGGGATCCTCTCTTTGATCTAGCATTGGTTAAGAATTTAATTATTCAAACTCATATTCTCTTTCACGGCTTAAGTTGGTTATTTTGGAATTCTCAAATCCTTTGGGGTAGTGAACCAGTTGTGGGAATTCCTATAAAATTCAATGGGGAGACTAAGTGTTCTTGATATGGTCATTTTGTAAGATTTTTTATTGATGTTGATTTATGTTTGACTCCCATTGAAACAATTTTCCATTTTGTTAATGGTTATATGCTTCAATTATCATCTGAGTTTGAATGGTTACCTGAATTTTTTAGTAAGTGTAATTGCATTGGGAACTATAGTGAGAAGTGTTATAGAAATATAAGATTTTTCAATTACAATAAGATTGGTCATCTAATTGATCAATGTAATTTTAAAATACTCGTGAATGATGTTGCTTCCAAGGATGGGGAAATCCTAGATAAGGATCCTGAAATTCATTAGGTTGGGAATGTTATGGGGGGAGACAAACATGGTAAAGGTTCTGGAATCTCTTTTCCTGCTACGATGGTTGTTAATTAACCGATGAAAATTTTTATGGATAAGGAAACTACAATTAAATCAGTTGAGGTAGGTCGGGAGGATTAGATTTCAAAGAGAAAATCATGTAATGATACTACCCAAGATTTTGGAGAGCTTAGGACTAAAGATCCATGGTTCTAAGATAATGAAACTGAGGTGGATATAGTGGATCTCCCAGAGGAAGATTTTATGAATTCTGGAGATAGTAAAGGTAATAAGAACACTGCTATGGTTGGTGTTTATTCCTCAGTAGAAAGGAAACAGAAGAAAAATGGTGTTTCAACTAGAGGTAAAGATGAATCTGCTTCCCCGATGGATACAGAATAGGTTCATGTTTCAACATGTGCTCACTGGGAACTGAGCTAGATACAGGGGAAGTTCCCAATGAGGTAGTGGAACCAAGTCTTGGAAACTCTGATGTACTAACACCGGTGGATGGTAAGAAAATAGGTAAGTGGGTGAAGCAGTCAACCTTGGTTGGTGTAGACACTTCTATTTTGGATGATGTTCAAGAATCTTCTTCTAAAGGGAAATATAAATCTACTTATTTTTTGAGTGTTAAGCTGGATATAAGGAAAAATAATGCGAGTGAAGCAACTTTGGATATTCCAATTGATGAGACTAATCTAATCAGTGGTAAAGGGTTTGGTGGTAACCCTTAGTTAGAGATGACACTAGTGGGAGGTAGTTTATTCTCTATGTTAGATTCATATGTGTTATTTACAACAAGGATATTTATCTGGTGGAAACTAAAAAAACTCGACAGAAGGTTATAAGTAACTTCAAGTTGGCTGCTAAATATATTGTTCTTGTTGCTATACAAGAGAATGTTGTGCTAGGCACCAATGCATCTGTTGCTTCAAAACATGAAGTAAAGGAAATAGTGAGTTTCAACACTAGTAAGAATTTGGAAAGTCAGGACATGGTACTAGGGGTAGACTCACTGAGTATCCCTGATAAAATTCTCAAGGAGGCTCAAAAAGAGAAGGGTAGGGTCAAAAGCATTTTAATGCCAGCTGATAAAATATCTATTCCTATTGTAAAGGAATGGGATGAGAAGGATATAAATACTTAAGATATGTAGGAACAGGGTGGGAAGGAATTGAGCATGCCTCTTGTGGTTGATTCTAGGGAGGAATAAGGAAATCCATGGAAAACTGCCCAATCATGGAGCAGGGGGCAGGGGGCAGGGGGAAGGTCTACAGGTCTGCCGGGCAGGGGGCCAGGGGAAGGGGGAGGGTGGAGGGGGCAGGGGGAAGGGGCAGGGGGTAGGGGGAGGGTGGAGAGGGCACGAGGAAGGGGGTATGGGGTAGGGGGTAGGGGGTAGGGGCAGGGGAGGGGTAGGGGGAAGGGGGTAGGGGGATGGGGGACGGGGGAGGGTAGAGGGGGGCATGGGGCAGGGGGCATGGGGGGGGGGTGGAGGGGGCAGGGGGCATGGGGCAGGGGCAGGGGAAGGGGGTAGTGGTTCCATATTTCTTATTGAAATTTTTTATTCTGACACTTATTTGAGTGGTTTTCTTCTGAAATTGGATGTGAAAATGTTTTTTAGAAATAGAACGCCATGAATTTTTTCAAACTGTTTATCATAAGTCGTTAGAACTCTGGCCTAACAAGTAGTCGCACACCAGAACTAAGTGGAAGTAAATGAACAACAAATCAGCGTCTTTTATTTATGAAGCCTAAATCTCCAGTAGTGGAACCTACTCATTTGGATGATTATGGTCATGAGAAGTGTTCAATTTAGAAGGAATATATCACTTAGTATATTAATGAGTGTTATGATTTCATTATATTATCTCTGATATGAATTCTTCCAATTATTTAGTTTTTATATATTATACATTCAACCAAATTAATATGATCAAAATATATTAAGGTATAACGCCTTTTATAGCTCATGATTTTTGTTACTTAACTAAATATATCCAACTATATTCACACATATCAAAATGAATCTGATGTATAATTTACATGAAACCCTTTTATGTAAATGTTTAGAATCTTATGAAACCAAAATCTATACATTCCTAGATAGAGACTAATCCCTCGGACTTGTTATAATATTTCCAAAAACCCCATTATATATAGATAAATGTTAAGGATAGTGATTAAATCCAATAAAATAATAACATCTAATATATATATATCAAAATTATCCTTTATTATTTGTCCATTGTTGGTTATGGATTCATGTATCATTTATCATGTACAGTTCACACACTGATCTCATATATATAAGAAGTTGTTATATTTCATTTCTTTTCCCACTATTTTCTTATAGGTGGTTTCTTATGATAAGACTGATTCTATCCAACACCATTGAAGATAATGAGTTCAATATTTGTGTTAGGATTATTCCGTTTTTATTCTTTGGCCCAATTTTAATTATGGATTTTTTGATTTTTGGGTTCCTTATATGTTTGTTGTGTGTTTTGGATTTCATTGAGGTGTATTAGAGTCACCGTGGACGAAGGCATACATGTGTCTTCATAGGTAGGCATATGCATATATAAGTTCCCCCTTTATATATATTCACTCATGGTAGTATGAATATATATATTGGGGCTAGGTGTGCTTATATATAGATATGAAAAATCCATACATGTGTAAGTGTAAAGGGGTATATGCAAGTATAAACATATATCCAAGGACCCCTTGTATATATTTGGCCATGAAAATATGTACATAGGGGCTAGGTTTCCTTATATATATGTTAAGTTGCATATGCGTGCAAGAAGAAAAAAGGAACATTCGAGTTGTCGTCCTCAAAAGAAAACGTTCTTTGAGGTTGAGGTAGGGTCCCTCTCTTAGGATATTTAATTTAATAATGTTTTAAATTGCATTTAGTTTCCTTCTTAATTTTGCATGTTTATATTAAATTGAAATTCTTGAATATGTTTTATTTAAGATAATGTTGTTTTTGATAAATAAGTCATGGTTTTGTAATAAAACCCCTCCAATGAGGTGCGCTGTCTGCAAAAACTCCCAGTGGTATACCTTGCTTAAAATTAATGCATTGATTTTTTCCTTATACTTGATGTCGTTGTTAGTCATAATTCACACATCGTACTTGACCATTTTTATATACCTGCAAGGGGTTTCCCTCTTTTTATTAAAACCGTTGTTTGAACCAAGACACTCATTCAGTGTCGTTAGACTTTTAAGATGGGTCCCATTTTGTGTGACCATGTCAAATGGCATGTGATATTTAAATCTAACCAAAATCCCAATTCCACTGCCCAGGGGTCCCATAGTACCAGTAATGTCAGATTACATGTTATGTAACCTGTGATTTTCTAAATCCCATGGTGTATTCCTCTAGGCATTCCTACACATTGCTAGATCTCCAAACCTCAACGAATTAGGTATATCAGGGGTCATCCAATCCTCTAGTCATCACAGATTAGCATTCATTTCTTTAAATACTCTGAGAAAACATCATCTCATGCCATCCATATCATCCTATTTGAAACTAAGTGGAAGATTCTTCCGTGCGGATGTCACTGGACCGGGCCAACACGCTGCGGTCATGCCGCGGTCACGCCGTGGTAATGCCGGGATTTGGCCCTACTCCAACCACATCTAGCCCACACCAGCCCCCTTCCACCTTCATTTCAGCCCGCTGCCACTAGCCTTCCAGCCCACACCATCCCCCCAGCACCTATAACCATCCCCCTTCCACCAGCATTCTAACCCCCTTCCACCAGCATTCGAGCCCTCACCGAATTTGGTATATCAGGGGTCATCCAATCCACTAGTCATCAAAGATTAACATTCATTTCTTTAAATATTCTGAGAAAACATCTTCTCATTCCATCCATATCATCCTATTTGAAACTAAGTCGAAGATGTTGCCCCGCGGATGTCACTGGACCAGGACAACACGCTGCGGTCACGGCGTGGTCATGTCGCGGTCTCGCAGCGGTCATGACGTGGTCACGCCGCGGTAATTCCATGATTTGGCTCTGATCTAGCCACATCCAGCCCACCCCAGACCACTTCCACCTTCATTTTAGCCCGCTGCCACCAGAATTTCAGCCAGCAAAAGCCCCCCTGCCACCTTCGAATCAGCCCGCACCATCCCCCCATCACCTGCAACCAGCCACCTTCCACCAGCATTCCAGCCCCTTCCACCTGCATTTGAGCCCGCACCAGCCCCCAGCCACCTTCAATCCAGCCCGCACCATTTAAGTCATGCCCTTTGGATTAAATAATGACAACACTACATACCAACACTACACACATTATATCATTAATACATTCTTAGAAAGAATAGATGAATGATTTTGTTAATGACATGGTTATCAAATATCAATAGAGATGTAATTATTTCAAAGATCTTTAAATAATATTTAACAATTTAAAGTAGCACAACCTAAACATGAATCTGGTAAAATGTGTTTTCATATTTAGTAGGAATATTAATGTTATCTGAAGTCTAAGAAATACCAATAATATGATTGACAAAAAGGGGAGGAGATATACCTGAAAGATTTGTAGCAAGGTTGTCATGTGAAGTACCTGAATGTTTTTCCAGATTTTTTATAGAACCTGGGGGAATCTTTGGTGTGTCCAATAGGTTCGGTTTCTATTGATAAGATGAAAATATACTCCTCTAATTCTTGACCAACTCAATAGGCAGATTTGGGTTGGCATCTTTCTAATCTTGCAAACCTGAGGCAACCAAATTTTGATTAGGGTAACTATCCAGAGCAGTCATTGAAAATCCTAGAACTTTAGGTGCCATGGCCATCTCCATGGGAGATGCACTATCTTAACCAAGTGGGGGTTAATGGGTCTGTTCAGATCTAATGGTATTCTCCACATATGTGTGACTACCCAAGTGTAAACCTCCCAAGAGGGTTTCATTTTTTCTACTTAGAGTCATTATTCAAAATCGGCTTGGTCTGGTCATCTTTTCTGTTATGTAGTGTGCCAACATATTTTGATTCACAGCCCAAAGAATAAGAAAGGTATGAAGATTGACCATTGTCAGTCTTCATACCATTAAAAACATCATTATAAATGTGATGTGCTTTATTACCTTTAGAGGGTACCAAAAGAGTATCCCCTGCAGCTAAACCTACCAAAGGTGGGTTTGAGTGGCCTTGCATGTTGGGTGAATTGGTAAACATTATCTAAGAAAAGAGTAAGCATAAAGAAATCCAAGATAACATCCTAAAACCACCGAGGAAACTAGTAAACCCACCATCTCCATCACCACTAAACCCCAACCTCCCAGCTTTCAATCAACATCCAACCCCTACTGAAAATGGAAATAGTAGTAGCTCTCTTGACACCAGAAGCACTCCCCACCATGCAACAACCTACTATAATCCAATAACACTAGGCAATATCACATTTACTAGAGAAAAACCCAATAAAAATCAGAGTTTTAGAAGTAACCCACTCAATAGTAATAGCACCAACACCAATAAGACAACAATAATGTACAACCACTAGGAATGTACTCAAATTTACATCCCAAGACACCAGCACCAACCCATGCCACTCCTACAACACACTGCATCAAAAAGGTATCCTACACAACACAAAAAACCCAGCCAACATTCCATTTACCAACTCACATTCAACAATAGCACCCAATCTCTGTTAACAAACTAGTCCATGGAAATAGAACCTTCAGCACGTCTAAGCCAACACGACCCATGACTTTATCCTCTACACCCATACATCACCAAACATCCATCTTGATGTTCCTATCTAGAAGCTCACAGAACTAATCAAAAACATCTCCCAATATCTGTAGCACCAAAAATAATCACCCAATATTTTGGAAATATCCCAACAGCCACACCACCTCCTTTGATTATGTATTCAATGAATCAAAATACTATTATTCTTTTTCTTTAGATGATTGGCCTCTATCAACAGTGGGATAGGATTGATCTCCAATTTTCTAAACAGTGGCAAAGAATGTAGTCTCAAAAACCACTTTAATATCAGTATGAACAAACAGTTCCATGTATATGTAATCATTTATTATAGAAATTGATTGGATTTAGACTATCATTTTAGTGTCAAAGACTACTAGTTGATCTTGATGATTTATTTTATCATTGTATTTAACATGTTCATCAGTAAAAGACCTTTGATTATTATTTTCATCATGATTGATAATAAAAGCCTCATTCTATTGTCTGTTCTATGGTTGAGTAATTTCACTAGATACTGAAACCACTATGTTTTGTGCAAGAACTATAGTACCTCAAAATGTAGGTTTCTTCCTCTGACTATGCCATATTACAAGGGCCTCAAACTATGTTTACCCCAAATGTTATTCTATAGATTGAGGTAATATATTTCAGGTTCTATATTATAGATGTTGTATCTAATTCTTTTTCTCTTTTCTTGAACTTGGAAATCTATTATGGACATTGAATTATCTTCTTCTTGAATATGCAATGAAGGTGAATATCCTAAAATCCCTCACCCCTCATATGAAATATGACCCAATCTTTTTTGGTATTGTTCACAAAAAGTTAATAGTTTTAGAATCACATAATCCCTAAAACAGATCACTCAACTCACCTACAATAATCACTATCAATTAAACCCACATTCATGTACCCTTACAAAACCACAAACCATCCACCTACCACCCAACCACAACACCGCTCCCCTAAACACCAATAATTGCAGTCATCCCACCCAACACAAAACAAAACCCAAATGATAAATCCCCACACACTAAAATCAGGCATCCTCTGCACAGGATCCTTGCACTATAAACATCTCGCACCCACCCAACCAACACCATAATAGCAACAAGAACCCCCAAAAAAACATCGCCTGCATGACCCACACAATATGAGAACCAGCCAAAAAATCCATTGTACACTCCTATCCCTTTCCAACAGATAAATACAGCACAAAAAACCCACAATGGACCCAAAGGAAGCACAACAGTATAGGGTTTCCAGGAGGGGGGGGGGGGCTGTTGTCCGGGTGGGGTGGTTCAAGGCGGTTTCCAGGAGGGAGGGGGTTCCCAGGAGGGATGGGGTGTCCAGGAGTGGGGGGTGTTCAGAAGGGGTGGGGAAGGAGGACTTTGTGCAGGAGGGAAGGTGCAGGAGGGCTGGTGTAAGAGGGATGTGGGTATTGTATACCAGCGAAAAGTATGGGGGGCTAGTGCATGAGGCAGGTCTGCAGTGTAGGGAGCAGGGGGTAGGGGTAGGGGGCAGGTGGAAAGGGGCAGGGGCAGGGGGCAGGGGCAGGGTCGAGGGGGCAGGGGGAAGGTCTGCCGGGCAGGGGGTAGGGGCAGTGGGCAGGTCTGCATGACAGGGGGCAGGGAGTAGGTGCAGGGGGCAGGTTTGCAGGGAAGGGGCACGTGGGTTCAAGGAGGGTGGGTGGTTTCCAGGAGGGAGGAGGTGTCCATGAGGTGGGGTGTCTATCAGGGGTGGTGCAAGAGGGATGTGTGTAGGAGGGATGGTGTAGGAGGGCTGGTGCATGAGGGCTGTGGGTATTGTAAACCATCTAAATGTATGGGGGGGCTGGTGTAGGGGACAAGGGGCAGGGGACAGGGGCAGGGGTAGGGTGGAGGAGGCAGGGGGTAGGTCTGTAGGGCAGGGGGCAGGGGGAGGGGGAGGTCTGTAGGGTAGGGGGCAGGGGGCAGGGTGTAGGGGGCATGGGGAAGGGGGTAGGTGGAGGGGGTAGGGGGTAGGTGGCGGGGGGCAGGGGCAGGGGCAGTTCTGCAGGGCAAGGGCAGGTATGCAGGGCAGGGGCAGGGGGAAAGGGGTGGGTGGAGGGGGCATGGGGCAGCGTGGAGTGGGGCAGTGGGCAGGGGGAAGGGTGGAGGGGGGTAGGGGGCAGGGGTAGGGGGAAGGAGGGAGGGGGAGGTCTACAGGGTAGTGGGCCGGGGGGTGGTCTACTGGGGGTTCTACAGGACAGGTATGCTACGACTACTAACAGTGAAAAATAGCATCAACTCTCCTCACCTTCACCCAGTGATGATATGCTGGACAAAGAAGTAGTTCAGAATCTAGTTTGTAATATGCAGATGGCTGATATTAGAAAAACAGAACACATGCAAGATGATGACGAAGGTCTTGAACTACAACAAACACATACAACCAGCAACCCCTGCTATGGCTGAATTCACCACTCCTAAACTACGCTACCAATCTAGGGAAACTAATCACAAACAAATGCACCAAGAAGAGGTCCTAACAAGTATGAAAAATAATCATAGATCTCCTAACCCTTCAAGGACTTTGCAGGGAAAAAATGCAGTGACATCTAAAGATAATTTTAGCAAGAAAATAATAAAATCCAAGCACGGAAAGAATTCTGGAGGTAACAAAAACAAGGGTCCTAGCCCCAAATGTAAGTATAAATGAATATTTTGTATTAGAACTGTCAGGGTATTTCTAACCCTGACACCATCACATCTTTATAAAATTCTCGTTTTACTCATAAACCGATGATTTTTACTATCTTTGATCCTAAAGTCACTTTTACTTATGGATTTTATTGTCTTGACAAATATAGTTATACTTTGATAGGAGAAACTTAAAATAATAACAATTGTGATTTTTTGTGGGTCTTTGCACATATCTCTATAGATAAAATTCATACTGTTAATGATGATTCTCAGTCATTGACAAGTGAAAAAAACTAGCATGATAATTCTTTGTGGGTCTTTTGCGAGCAAGGGTGGTGCAAGGGGGGGATGTTGTCCAGGGGGTCCAACAGTGTGGGGGTGGGGCTTCTATCCAAGGGGGTCCAATAGGGGGCTCTTGTCCAGGGGGGGGGGGGGCTCTTATCGAGGGGGTCCAGTAGGGGGGATGGTTTTTTTATGAAATGAGAAGAGGACTCTATTTTTGTTCATGGGTATTGGAAAAAACAACCAATGTTGTCGGCATTGTCATAAATAATGCATGCACTCTCCTTCAGTGCTCACTTTTTCCAGCTGCGATGGCGTCACAGTTGTGCTGGTGGTGTCCAACATTAAACAAAGTCTCACAGTTGTCTCTCTCCTTGATCGGGTACTCACAAACTGCTTCCAATGTAGTCAACTGACTGCACATTCCTAAGATGTCTATATGTCTTTACAAAAAAAGATATAACCACCTTCCTGCCTAGATCATAACTGAAGATCCATCCATTACTTATATGTGGAAAGCATAAGATTCCCTCACTTCCATAAATGATGAAGATATTTATGGGATTGTCTGAATATACAATGTAATTGAAATTCTAGTAAACTTTGATCATTATGTTGTCACCTTGATAAGGAATAAAGTGACATTATTAACCGATGTCCACATGGAGATGCAATCAAGAACAAGATTCATGGGAATGTGTTAATTATATAAGAGAAATTGTTGGATTGTTGTTTCCCGATCCAGTTGGGCCGAATACTTGTGGGCTGCAACTGTCACTGGTTGACCACTATAGCATCTCTGACCACTATAGCATTTTTGACAAAGGGGCCACTGTTCACTGTAGTGACGCGGGATTATTTTTCATAATAGTGATCATCTTCTCCATTTTATATCCCATTTTCAGGATAGGCCTAGAATTTCCACACTTACAAAAACCCACAGTGTCCTCAAGGTGAATATCCATAAACCGCTAACAGATATCATTGCATGGTTGATTGAACATGCTTAAAAGAGTCCCAACTCATGAGAAAACTTCATCTTAATCAAGTAAACCATTGTTTCTTCCATCACCAGCATCGTCATCACCACCACCATTGAATTAATTTCCTGACTAGGAGAGCATGGCTGACATATTTCTTTGTTATTACAGTCAACATATTTGAATTACAAGTGGCAGTAGAAACAAATTTTTATTTGTTATTTTCCTCTAAAAGTAATAAATGTACAAGGTTAGGCTTTTCGTCGTCATTGATACCAAGAGCAGTGATAACTCCAACACCTATAACCATGGGAAAGATTTGTTTGTACTCTTCATTCCAAACATCATACTGTATCATTTCATATTTAAGATGGTTGTTGGATATAACTGCAATATCCTTCTCTCCGTCCATAATAGCATTATCTGGAACATGTAGGATCTCCTTCTGGTGTAGTGCTTCTTGACCCATTATGTCCTTTCATCCACCAACATCCCATGTAAAACCAAATAGTTTCAGCATAGATAGCCTAGCTGTAATGGCATCCCAACTATAGCCTTTATTCACCATTCCAAAAACCAAGTTTTGCTCATCCATAGTCTATTTGGCCCACCTAAGAAAACCTTCCAGTACTCTGATAGGATTCTGATGTGTTTCTACTTTGAAAAAGTCCAACATATGTAATGTAGGGGGTGTCCAGGTAGGGGGGCTAGAACGGGGCAGGGGGACTAGCAGGGGTCAGGGGGGACTGGCAGGGGGCCGGCATGGGGGAGGTGGGGACTGGAAGGGGGACTTGCAGGGGGTAGGGGGACTAGCAGGGGACTGGAAGGGGGCCTATGAGGGTGTAGGGGGGACTGTCATGGGGGTGGCAGGGGGCAGGGGGGACTGGCAGGGGGTGGCAGGGGGTGGCAGGGGGACTCACAGGGGGCAGGGGGACTAGCAGGGGGCAGGGGGGACTAGCAGGGGGGACTGGCAGGGGGCAGGGGGACTGGTCAGCCTGTAGGCCTGCTGTGTTTTTTTATTTAACATTGATCTATAGCCACGGTTTCTAACCATGGCTATAAGGCATTTTTTTGTTTTACCTTATTCCACGGTTTGAAACTATGGCTATAATGCTTTAGCCACGGTTTAAAACTATGGCTATAGGACTTCAGCCACGGTTTGAACCGTGGCTATAGGATTTAGCCACGATTTTAAACTGTGGATATAGTGGTTGGCCTATAGCCACGCTAATACCAGCCACGGTTCATTGAACCGTGGCTATAGCCTAAATTTCTAGTAGTGACTTCTCCTCTTCTCATGGTTTCTTGGATCTACGCCCGTTTTGGGTAGATCTATGCGTGTGGAAGAAACGTTTGATGAGTTTTGGTCTTCGTCATGTTAGGAGAAGAAATCTAAGGTGGTTTCTCAGAGAATCATCATGGGTTTCTTGTGTGTTCTTCGTTTGTTGGGGTTTTCATCAAAACCTTTGAGGTAGGTGGTTTGTGCCTTTCTGTTTAAGGTCTTTGATTATTATGTGTGATTGTACACAATACCCTTGAATGGGGTATTGTGTAATTTTCTGTTTTATCCCTATTGATTGTCTTCTTTCCTTGTATGCTAGATTAGAGGTTCTTGAATGTGTTTTGGGCTAATTACTATTCTTTGGATGTTTTTCCCATACATGTTTTTCCTGTTGATGACTGTTGGTCTAGTTTTTCCTGTTAGGCCATTGCCAGTTCCATACCTAGTATTGTAGGATGGTGTGACTGTTGTTGTTCCATGATGAGATGTTGTAGACTACTATCCATGTAGTTTGTGAGTCTTACTTTGGCCGATAAGTGCACTATACTCTTGATGACTTAGACAGGGCCGTGAGAACATGTTGTAGTAGACCACAGAGAAAATGGACGTAAGGGCTTCTCCATAGCGTCTTTATAATACGATGTGAGACCATATGGGGAATGGACATTGAGTGTTTCCTCATAGTTTCTGTAGTTCCTTGACGCATGACATAGGGGGAATTGACATTGAGTGCTTCCCTAGAGTGCCTTTGGTATGATACAAAACTATAGGTGGAATTGATGGTGAGTGCTTCCACAGAGAGTCTATACATTACCTGAACCATAGGGGTGAGACTATGTGTGCCTCCCATAAGGTTGGTAGTACTTGATGGTTGAACCGGATGGGTTAGGATATGAGAACTACCTAGAGGGTTACCTGTTTGTTTCTTCTTGCTTGAGTAGCTTATTACTAATGGTAGAATAGATTCTTGAACTGTGGATTGTTTACTATTTAGTACTTCCTGTTTACTGCTTCTGTATTTTTACCTACCATATATTCACTGACTGTTATGAGCATATCTCGTGGTGGTTGCCTACTAGGATTTAGTCTCACACCCTATTTGGGAAATTATTTTGCGCCCAAAAATATTATATTGTTGCAGGTATAGACAAGGTCAAGCGCCCTTCAACTTCAGGTACTTGACTTTCTGTAGAGTTTGAGAGCATGGGACCAAGCTTAGGCTAGCGATGCTGAGAATCTATTATTCATTCCTTTTGTACTCGTTTTGGTACTATTTTTAATTTCCAACATTGTGACTGGTTTGGCCGCTTTCCGAGACATATATACCATGTATCTTTTTATATATTTTTCTCTAGTTTTTTCTTCATCAGTATTCCACTTTTTACTATTGTTGGATATTTTCTGCTTCCACTATTTTATGATGTTTACTTCCACTGTGTACTCTTCCAATGAGTGCATAGTTTCCCCACTATCACAACCTAGGCCCTTGCTGCTAGTCGGCAGCCTCTGGCATTTGGGGAAATGCATTTGAGGCCATGTGACCAACTGAGTACAGGGAGCCTCTGGGTGGCTTTTGGAACCTGGACGTTACAATCTTCCTATCCACAAACACCATAAATAGTAAAAAAACAATTAGAATCACAATAAAATGGTTGAAAAAGTTGTTCATATCTTTCACAAGTTGTTCACATAATTCACACAGGGCCACTTGAGGAGATCTTTCATATTATATAATGTTAAATAAGAGCTTCATGAATTCAATTCTTGAACTACAGCTCTCGACAGAATATCCACACCCTTGAATGATTTTAAATGGATGGGTATTTATTGAAAAAGTTTAAATGATTGAATTCCTCCTCCAATGGTCATATTTTTCATAAATTTCGGAGGGACATGTATATGTGGAATTAATGGAAATGTTAATTTGTAATAGTTTTGATGACATTGTTTTCAAAAACTATCTATGAGATGTATTGAAGACATTATTTTGTAAGGATAATTATGAGAAACATTATCATATTTTGGATCTGAAGAAATGGAATGTTATAGTAAAAAAATTTGGTACCTATAAGAAAAAAGGATAATTAGATTTTAAATATTGAATGTCGAATTCAAATTTCTGAGAAAATCAGAGTGTGATTTCAGAAGAATTTAGATTCTAAATTCTGAGGAAATTGGAGTCTGATTTTTAAAAAATCGGATTATGATTTCAGAGGAAATTAGATTTTAATTTCAGAATAAATCTATGTCTGGGTTCTATGGAAATCATAATGTATTTAACTTAATGAAATTGTGGTTTATGAAAAAAATAGACTTGGTCAACAAAACATTAAGTAAGGCAATGAATTCTATGGATATAGTTTTACATGTTGTAGCATATAAATTTCCTTGGAGAAATAAAACTTTCTATATGAATTTTTTTTGTGATTTTCAAAACATAATGGAATGGAGAAGTCATAAAAAAACTTATTGACTCAAAAATCTCCCCCTTTTTGGAATATAGAAACAACCTTTCATAAAATAATATTTAAGCCTATGTTTTTACATAAAATAAATACTTATCTCCCTTTTTTTATGAAACAAAATGAATACAAATAACTCCCCCTTAGGTTATGAAACTCTCTAAGGATCATATACTTACCTTTGAGTTTTTCATTCTTTTAGAGAAGATTCCTCCTTTACTTAATAAATATTTTATGTAAAATCCCCCTTTCATGAACATCCTACCCTTCAGTTTAATATTCTTGTTGAACATTCCACTCTCCCCCTTTTTTGATTTTCAATGAGTAATAGGATGATATAAATTATACCTGAAAGGTTAGAAAACAAACGACACAAAAAAAAATTTATAACTAAAATACCATTATGAAATAAAAGCATAAAAAATTGTTACAACAAAATATCTAGGAAAAAAAATTTAATCTTACTTCTTCATTTTAGGAATTAGATTTTTCATCATTGATTTCATCTTCTTCAACTCATTAAAATCTTATGGGATCTTGTTCTGCAAAAAATCTTGATCCTGATTTTTCTTTTCAAGATCTTTTATCTTCTCTTCTTGAGACATAATGACTTTTTACTAGATCTAAAGATTTTTTTCCAAATCTTACATGATTAAATTCTCACATTTTATATTGAGATTAACGGATTTCATCTTTCCATTTAGATCTATAACTTCTTTTTGGTGGAGATATTTCTCATCCTTCATTTTCTCTAGTAAACTTATTGATATTTCTTTTAAATTTGTCATCATATTTATCAAAGGCATCTATAACAGAGTAACTGATCTCATCATAAACCTAGAGATCATTTGAAATGGGTGATTACCACCTTTTTATCTCTTTAAAATATTTTTTATTACCATTATATTTTTTGGGGAAAACAATGAACTCAGCTTCAATTTTAATGAATGTTTAAATAAGATTATTTGTAGACTCCATATTTTGATTAAATCTATCTTGAATCAGTTGAAATATGGAATATATTGAGGGAATATTGGAATGAATTTTATAGGAATACTCAGGGGCTGAACCAAAAAATCTTCACATATTGAAAAAAAATATTCTGAAATAGAAAGATTTCTTAGTGAGGTAACTTCAATATACTCTCCATCATTCTTCTTGGATGTACCACAATCATCCTTCATTATTTCTAAAACAACAACTTTATGAGGAATATAATCTACCATTTTCCTTCCTTTCTACATCATATATCTTTCCATCTAATTATTTTTTGAAATCAATGATAACTATTAGAATCTTTTTCTATTATATCATTATCATCATCAACTACATTATCATAAAATTTTTGAACAAAATTAGTAGATTTTATTCCAACATATTGAGTAATCTTTTCATCATCATCACTTTCATCATCTGAAGAAATTTTATTGAATTTCTACTAAGAAACATAATCCTTTTGAATATATTTTACTTCTAAAATAATCCTTGTTGAGGAAAAATGGGATGTACTTATTAACGTCTTTTTGTATTTACATTATTTCTTAGATTAATCAAAAACTATAATCTAATATTCACTATCATATTCTTCATTGTTTTCTTCATCTTTATTTTCTTATTTATCTATCATTACTAGATCTGAGACAACATTCTTTACTTTATTCGATATTGGAGACTCAATAACCACAGGTGTATGAGGAAACATAGGTTCATGAAAGAGAGATTCTAGTAATTGAATTTCATTAGAGGCTTTCTCAGTGTCTCTATAAAGATTTTGAATAATACAAACATCTAACATTTTCTTCTTCTATGTGTCTAATATTATTATTTTTCATGATCTTTCTTAGCTCTTGTTTTTATGGCTTCAGCCTCACCCAGATCTATTTCAAAAATAGAATCTCCTTCTTTTATTTTTCTTTTCTGTTCTCTCCACATAGCATCAACTTCAGCTAAGATGTTTTTCTGTTTCATCAGATTAAATGGTATATATGTAGTTTTAGTCTGTTGATAAGGATTTTAAGATAATGATACAATATGTTCTCAGACTTTTTAGGTTTTATGGAAATAATCATATTTATGGAAATATGAATTCGATAAATTATTTCTTAAAGAATGTTTTGAAATTCCAACAAATAAAAATGTAATTTAAATGATTTAAGTAATTAAATGTACCTTTCATTGTTAATGGAAATTTTTTTAAGTATTGATAATTTTTTATTAGAAAACTTAGGTTCCAAATTATTTTTTAGGGAACAAATTTTTTTAGGTTCTGAAAAAAAGTTATAAGGTTCCAAAACATATATTTTAAGGATAAAACAAACATATCCCCCATTTGAAAAGGAGTATCACAATGTTTGGAGATTATTTAAAAAATATATATAAATGATTACCTTACATTTATCATTCCAAACTTCTTTTAATTAATTAAAATCTATCGTAAGGTAATGTCTTGTTAAAAATATCATCATGTTGTTCTTATATTCTGATGAATTGTAAAATAATATCTAATTTAAGTGTGTGATCCCTAAGAAAGTGATGAGCTATGTCTATGTGCTCTACATGAGAGTGATGTGAAAGGTTTTTTCATGGGGAAATGGATCTATCATTATCACACATTATTTGTGTTTTGGTAGAACTCATACCATATATGTTAGTGTCTGTCGTATCCATAACACATGAGCACAACAACTTACAGATGTTACATATTTAGATTCTACAGTGGAAATTGCTACTGAATGTTGTTTATTTATTGAATAAGAAACTAATGAATCTCTTATGAAATGATAAGTGGTGGATGAATTTTTCTATCTACTCAAAATCCACTAAAATCAATATATAAAAATATTTGTAAAATAAAATCATTCCTAAAACAATAGAATAGTCCTAAGTACAAATATCTATTTAAGTAACAAAAAATTCTATTTAAAACATTTAAATAGAATTATTTTGGGTTATATTGACATATTTCTTGTAATCATACTACAAACATTAATTCTGGGTGACTAGTTATTATGTATAATAGAATTCCTATCATACCTCTAAAAGATGTTGGATATACTAGTTTTCTAGTTTCATCCAGATCAAGAGTGTTTGAGGTACAGATTAGAGTACATATACATGTAGTGTTTCCATATCCATACTTACTAAGAATAAAATTAATATAATTACCTTTATATATAAAAGTTCATTCTGGTTTTTCTGGAAATTTGAAAACCAATAAAAAAGTTTTACTCACCAATCATTCTCATTTCATACTCATATTTCATAACATTCACAAATAAATCAGTTAAGGATTGCAGAGTTGATCCGAATATAATGTTAGCAACATAAATTTGAAAAATCAAAACATTTTTCATATATTTATTTATAAAAATATTTGGATCAATAGTTCCCTTCACATATTTGTTTTGTTAGAAAAATCATGTAATTCTATCATACCAGTCTCTACGAGATGATTCATGTACATATAATGCATTGTTATCTATGTAAACAAGTTTAGGATATTTTTTCATAAAAATATTAGAGGTTATTCAAAATAAACTTCCTCTTTCACATATCCGGTATGGAAAGCACACTTCATGACCATTTGAAAATGTTTGAAATTGAAAAATTCTAAAAAGGATTGTATAATACAAATAGACTCAAGTCTATATATGGATTGTAGTTTTCTTCATATTATATTCCTTCTTTCTGATTATATCCTTTAGTAACTAATCTTTCTATATTTCTTATAATTATTACACATTCATCACATCTATTTGTGAAGACCCATTTTACTCCAATAAGAGATGTTTATTTAGGCATTCAAATGACGATCCAGAATTTGTTCCTTTCGAATTCATTTATTTCAACTTCTATAGCTTTAATCCAATCAACATCACCTAAATATTTAACAGTAATTTAATATTATAATTGGGAAATAAATTCTTAATATTCTACTTTATTTCTTATCGAACTTCTTGTCGTTACTGGTTGATGAACATCACTAATGATACTATCACTAAGATGGTTCATAAGAAACTACTGAATAGTTTTTTGTAAAATATTCTCATCAACATAGGGTAGAAAATATTCCCTGGTAGATACTTCATAAATATTTTCATGACTATTTTCGTAATTAGAAGAATATTTCATCAATGGATAATAATATGTTTTTGAAAACAAATCTGAACATTTAGTTTTGGGTTGTTTAAAAACAAAAGCACCAGTTTCATCAAACATAACATGTACTATTAATCAATACTACAAGAATTTTTGTTAAAAACTCTCTCATCCTTATAAGTAGTGGAATAGCCAATGGAAATACATTCATCGGATTTTGGTGTGAATATATGTAAGTTGTAAATAATATTCAAGATTAATACTTGGAATCCAAATATATTTAAGTATGGAACTTTAGGTTTTCAACCAGTACATAACTCATAAGGTCTATTATTTAAAAAATGAATGATTAAAACTTGATTTATAGAATTTAAATTTAGTGATAACAATATCAGTCCAAAAGTGTATAGCAATAGAGTATTCACTCAACATAGTTATTATTATCTCTTAAAGAGTGTTGTTTATTCATTCAAAAAAACAATGTGGTTGAGGAGTCTTTAGAGAATAGAAGTTATGAGAAATGCCTTTCTTACTATAAAAGATTTCAACATTTGAAATTTAAAATTCTCATCAATGATAACTTTGAATATTTATCAATGGATGGTTTTTATCATTTTTAACATTGGCTGAAAAGGATTTAAAATAAGGAATGGATTCTTCTATCTTTTCTAGAAAATAAAACCATTAAAATATAGTATAATTATCAACTAGAAAAAATGCATATTATTTTCCACTAATATTCCCATTTTTTGTCAGACCAAAAAGATCCATATGCACTACCTGTAATCCATCATAAGTTGATGCTTCACTAATTGGTTTAATTCTTGACATATTTTCAATGCCATATTGGTGAAAATTATATATTTTTGAAGGCGCAAATATTATATTCGAGAGATGCTTAAAAATTATTTTATTTGAGAGTTTTCTTAGGTTTCTAGGATTACAGTGTCCTACTATTCTATTACATAACAATGATTGATCTTCAATTTCACTGTGGAAAGGTATGTATTCAATCCTATGGTTTTCTATGTTAAGTGTATAAATATTCTAATGCCAATGGGAAGAGAGAGTGAATTCAACCTTGGAATTGTGTACTAAGAATTTATCATTCAAACAAATTACAACATAACCTTAATCAAATAATTTTATTATTCTTATAATGTTGTGCATAATTCCCTTAGAAAATAAAAAATTTTACATTAATGTTTTTCAAATAAAAAATATATTATATATATCAACATTTTTTATATGCCGCCGCTCTTTCCTGGACGTATCTCGCGGCGATCGTTTCTCCCCCGGGATGATTCGCCTTGTTCTCGCTCAAGGATGTAAATGGGGCCTCTCCCTCATTGAGATCGAGGTGTGATTGGAGTCTTCTTGGCTGTGGTGATCTTTGGTGGTGCAGTGCGACTCTCGAAGGTTTCATTTTGGCAGTGTGGTGCTTTTCTGAGATGTGTTGGCTTGGTTCATCTCTTGCAGTAGTTTAGCTTGATCCTGGTAGATCTGGTAACCTTTTTCGGGTTTCTTCCATGGTTGTGTGCTTGGGAGAGTTCTAGCGGGGCTGGTCATACATCAGAGGCTTTGGCATGGCTTGGTTTTTCCGGCAGTCTGGCTTGGTTACAGTGGATCTTGTTCTTGCTTTTCCAGATCTGAGCTCTGCTTTGATGATGAAAAAGTCTGGTGTTATCGGGAGTTGACTATAGAACATGGCTTCTTCCTCTGTCAATATTCTCAGTAATGGTCCCCTTGGCGTGTGGCACATCATATCTACAGAGGTTTGGGCCAGATCTGATCTTTTCTTGGTGCGGTGGAGCACTACCATTGAGGATCCTCTCAGATCTATAGTTTTCGGTGTGTGGCACTCTTGGTGGCTCTTGGTTCCTTTCATGGCTTTTTCTCTCGAGCGGTGGTGTGGAGTGGCTTGGCCTTGGTGCTCTTGGTTGTCATACAGTGGGTCTTTTCCGATCATTGATGCTCTGTGGGGATCCATTGATTTTGTTTGGCTCAGGCTACCAGGCGATGGTGTGGATTTCTCATCTTCGATATCAGTGCAGAGGCAGGTTCATTTCTAGATTTCTTTTCTGTTGTATGATCATGTTGCTAGCCTGGAAAAGTGCTGTGTTCTGTGCTCATTGTTGTGCTATGGTGGTTGTTTCACTGATTTTGGCAGGATTGGTTTGGTGTTGGTTATTAGATATATTTTGAGGTACTATATGTTGTCTGCTCTTGGTGTGCGAGTTCTATGGTGCATGCGGTGGACCTTCATGGTTGTGAGGTGTTGGATACTGGATTTTGTGAAAAAAGTATGATTGTTGCTCTATGGATGTGAGCTTTGGTCACTGGTGGTTGTGTGATTTTGGTGATGATGGTTATGTGTTGTTGGTGGTAGATTATTTGGGTGTGAATGTCCTAGATTCTAGTCTTTGTGAGATTGGATGCTGGTTGCTACATGATGGGGAGATGTTGAATGCTGGTGATGGTGAGGCTTGTGATTTTAATGCTTATTGTTCTGTGATGTTTGGTTATAGTGTTTTTGGATGCTGGCTACTGCTTGGATGGGATGTTCTGAAGATGTTGTGTCTGCATTACTACTGGTTGCTGATTGTTTGTGAGCTGCTGGATGCTGGTTGATGCTGGATGAAGGTGTTGGATGCTTGGCTTTGTGTGTTTTTTCTTTTTAATTATTTTTTTTTATTTTTCTTTTTTTGGGTATTTTTGCGTCTTGGTTTGTAAAGGGTTTTTGGGTGTGGGTCGTTTGACACATCCCCTCCCTTGTCTACAGTGTCTCTTTTTTTCTTTCTAATAAATTTGGGGGGGGGGAATAGCCCGAGCCTCGCATCATCCTTTCCCTATAACAACATTTTATCCTAGATAATTGTCTCCAAAAGAAAATATTTAACCATTAATCATAATAATATTTTCATATATGTTTTTGTTACCATTCATGTGCTCATAACATTGAATATCCATGTACAATGTATTGTAGTTGGCATTTCCATTATTTTCTAAAAATAAAATAGTAAATCTTTTGGAATCCAAACATTCTTGGATCTAGAATTTTTAGAAAAAAAATCATAGGTATCCACATTTTCCTAAAAAAGTGGGCTTTATGAACAACTAAGGATTGGGTTTTATTAAACGAACAAATTTTCTCCCAATGTCCACCAAATTTACAGTTTGTGCAATAAGGAGACCATTGGGAAAAAACTTGTTATGATTGAAAATAGGTTTTGATTGAGAGTAACCAAATCCATATCTACTTTTAATTAGTAGAATTTGTGAATAAATTTTATCAATAATTTCATTACCTTAATAAATGTTTTATAAGAGTTTTATTATGGAAAAAATTCACAATTTCTTCTAATGATAAATTTTTATCCTCATAATTATTAGTCATATATTTTGAGTTCGTCTCTAAAACAGTTTTTATTGAAATAAAATTTTCAAGATCTTTATAATCTTTATCAATTTTAAGAATTTAATTCCTCAATGTTTTTTGATACATTTTCAAAATCAAGGGATTTTTTGTCATGATATTTTGAAATATCTTATACTTATTTTGATAAAATAGAGATTCTAGAATTTTCCTTATCAAGATTCTTATTGATCATTTTGTTTTCATTATCAAGTAACATGGAAAACCTAGATACTTATTCAAGAAAAGGTAAAGTATTATCTTATGATGTGAAATATTATTCATCTAAAGATTCCTCATTTTATTCATTAATATAATTACAACTTAATGAAATGTGGGTTAAAAATTTAGCAGTGTTTACCTTATCCAAGAGATGTTGATTTTCCATAGTAATTCCAGCAATGAGACCAATATTATTCTATACATAAGATTCATCATCCAAAGACTCATTAGAAGAGTCTCCACCACTATCACTCCATAAATCATTTGCTTTTATTACTTTAATTCATTTATAGATGTATTATTTCTTAATTTTCCATTTATAATGTCTCTCATTTCTTTATTTCTTATTATCAATAAGACTATCTGGTCTATTATATCCAGCCTTCTTGAATTCATAGCAAGTCACTTCAGATTTATTCTAATCCGTTTTGTCTTTATTTTTATATCTATATTGTAAATTTTTCTTCCCCACAATCTTGATTATTCTTCAAGAAATATTGGATAGTTCATTCTCTGATTGATCACTATCACTTTATTCTGATATGGAAACATTCTTAGTCATTCACCTGGTAGATCTTTTAGGGGTTTTGGCTTTCATTTGATTAGAAGTGGTTGTAAAATCAACACTCACAGTCTTCTTCTTAAGATTATAATCATCTCTTTTCATTCTATTCTCAGGATGTAGAGGATTCTTGAATAACTCATCAAGAGTAACCAGTGTAACATTCCTTCATTCATCAATAACAGTTCTCTTAGATTCCCACTCATTAGGCATGATATCAATAATCCTATCTACAGGATACTCGTCATCTAATCCTTTTTCACCCATTAGTTGTAAGCTATTAACAATTATCACAATCCTCTATTTAAATTTACATATGAGATCTCCATAAGGAAATAAAAAATTATGTTGGTCACCTTTAAGCATAACTCTTCTATTTTCAGTTACCTTAGATGTGCCAAATTGTGTAGCATCTAATTTGTTATAGATGCTATTAGTTTCGTCACATGAAAAAATCTGTCCATAGATGTTCCTAGTCATTGGATATAATAAAGTATTTCATACCTTAATGTGAAGACAATAATCTTGTTTATCTTGATTCATGAATTTTTTTATTTCCTTTACATGAATCCTATAATATCCAGTTAACATAGGAAAATTATCCACACTAGTATTGATTATAAGAGTCTTCATCCTATCTCTCAATTTTTCATAGTCTTTTCTAATAAAAATTGGAGTTCTTATAGAATTTAATTTGTCTATTGATCCAACATTAATTCCTTTCATTGTTATAAAAATAATTTCCAGAAAAACACATTAGTAGAAAATGTTTATAACCAAAGTGTATATAAATAAAATCTTACGAAAACATTAACAAGTACTGTTAAGTAATAATAGTTGAGAAAGAAAACTTTTATTCCATTAACATCATTCCAGAGACCAGCTCTAAAAAATAATAGGATCGAAATGTATATATAGATTACTCAATTAGAAGAGTGGGGTGAATAGTAGTTTTATAAAATTTCATTCTTATGCATAATAAAATCTATGTTCAACAATGTTACGAAATATGAATTCACAAGAACAATTTAGTTCTTTATAAAATACTAACATTATTTGGATATGATAATGTGAATCCAATAAAGAAACATTAAAAAATTTACTTAAGGAAAGATTCTACAATAAAGAATATAGAATCTAAAATATTTTTTGTACAATAATAAGAAAGTGTATGAATGTTACACTTTCTATCCATTGCTAAATGCAATGAAATTTAATCAAACATGAAACAAGTACCATGTCTCAATGATATATTTTATCCAAATAGAAGGGTATCCAAAAATCATGGATAATGGTCCCTTAATTTATGCTTTCAAGAAAATCTATCAACCCACACAAGGGTAAGCCCTTTATATGAAGATCGGTATCGGTCTTCCTATCCCAACAAGCCCTCTATTAATTAGGTAATCCATATCTCTATCTTCCTACCCCTAGAATCCCTTTATTATAAAAAACACCAATCATATTCTCACTAATAAGGTTGAATATGTTTTTTATATCTTGAAAAAGCATTCACAACATTAGGGAAAGGCATGTTGAAAAGTGTTTTCACAGTATATAACTTCAACTCAGAGATTCATGAATTCAATTCTTGAATAGTAGCTCCTGATAGAAACCCCACACTCTAGAATGATTTCAAATGGTTGGGTATTTATAAGTAAAGTATCAACAATATAATTACTCCTCCAATGATCATATTTCCCTGAAATTTGAGAGGGACCTGTAAATATGGCATTCATGATATGGTTAATTTGTAACTCATTTGATGAATTCATTTTTAATATAAAACTATGACTAATATTGAAGACATTTTATTGTATATATATGTATGAGAAAAATTATTATATTTTGGATATGATAAAATGTAATATTACATTAGGAAATTTTTTTAATCGTAATAAAAACTAATAATCAAATTCTGAAAATATTGAAAGTCGGGTTACAATTTCTGAGAAATTTATAGTCTAATTTCAGAAGAAATAGGAGTCTATTTTATAAGGAAACAATATAATTATTTATGAATAAATAAGAGTCTAAATTCAAAGGATATCATATTCAAATTTCATAAGAAATCATATTCCGGTTATTGAGAAAATTTGAATCCATGTAACTTAATGAAATTATGGATTTAAAAAAATTAGACGTCGTCATGAAAAAATTATATAAGAAAATAAATTCTATGGATATGTTTTAACAAGTTCTATCATATAAACATCCATATAGAAATAAAACTATCTTTATGAAATGTCTTTATGATTCTCAAAACATAATGGAATGGAATATTTATAAGGAAACTTATTGACTCAACATTTCAAACATAAAAGAGAACATGGTGGTTTATATAGGTTATGTGGAACTCAACAGATGAGGTTTTTTATGTTTAATGTTTTTAATTTCATTAAAATAAGAATCCCAATGTCAGAACTATTGAAATTGAATGACACAGAGTGTTTATAATAATCATACAAGTGAAAATGTTTAGATCGTGAACAACCTTGAGTGTTCATGTAATTTTTCCTCTTTAAAAGAGCTTAATGTACATTTTATAGATTTATTATATGTGTGTGTAACTTCAGTGTTGTGTAGCACATTGAGTCTTGACCTGATTGAACATGACATTCACGAAACTATGTATTTTTCTCTAAAACAACTAATTTATACAATATTTGTTTTTAAATTTATTTTAATCATTAAATTTTTCACCATTATATATACCCTATTGATATAGGTTTAATGGTGATGATGAGGATTTAATTTTGAGGAAAACAATGCATTTTTGGACTTTTGGGATTTATCTCCTCCTAGTTTGGATAACTTGGGTAACCATTTTTCCTTTAAATAGGGGTATGGGAATTAGAGGGGTCTACAAGATCTTATTTAAAAATTGAATAATGAGGTATTTTCATAGAATATAGACTTTCATGATATTTATGTGATATAAATCCTTTCCATTGACACTACTTAGTACTTCTGTTAGGGTTTTTTAGTATAATACTTATTTAGAAATAATAAAACAAATAATTATTTTGATCACGTGAAAGAGTAGTTGTTTAATAAGAGTTATAAAAATTTGAGACAGACTATTCATAAATAAATCCTCAAATTAACCCTCGATATGGTGAAGATACACCCACTTGGTGGAGATAGACACTAATAACTCTAGTTTTTATTGAAGAAAACATGGAAAATATCTTCACTATAAACTAGGGGAAACATTAATAAAAGAAAGTTGGGAATATAAATCATGAAATATACATCCAATGTATGAATCCAATTTTTCTGATGAAATAATTATTCTGGATTCCAACCTTACAACCCTAGTATATTGGTTCAAGTTCTCGATGTGATAGTTCTTGTTCAACACTTCTATACACATAAAATATTGTAAGGGGTTGAAACATGATGCTAGACTATATGATCTATAATCCAAAAAGAATGATCATTATTGAGGTTTTTTATGTCGATATATCTCCCTATTAATACACCTTCAATTTTCAAGTGAACATAATGTACTTCCATCCTTCGTTGATAAATGATTGGGATCTATGCTTAGGGAAAAACATCACTAATGAGTTGGTGTGGTGATATTGGGTCCACAAAACATGTGATAATTGTAGAGTTATCCTACATTGGGTCAATCTAAATGAGTAATTATATACCTCATAGTTTCAAATATACCTCCATGAACACCTCAATCCATAGATACTAAATAAACGGTCTTCTAATATGAGGACCTTCCACCTGTATTATAGATATTCTAGAAAATTTCTATGAGGCCATCGTAAGATTGAATGGATCATCGTTTTTTATAATATTTAGGATTAATTTATTCCATTAATGAAAACTTTATAGGATCTACAATAGTTATAAATCATGAAAAGAATTTTGTTTGGGGAATTTTCATACACGTACCAAAAAGAGCTCTTCCTGTATTTGAATATCCCCTTTTCCTAATGGTTCAAAATATTCATCAATATGCCTTGTGGTTTATTATTGTGGAGAACAAAAAAGTGCATTTAATCATAAAGATATATAAATATCATATTGTACTAGTCCTTTTTAAAAAGATATTCTAAATATAATGGGGCTTCAATTTGAAGAACTGTTGTAAGAGCTGGGACTGTTGGAATTTCTGGTAGAGTTCATATGTGGGTGGATACAAAAAATCATAGATTCCAACATGAGAATGATACCAAGAACATTCATAATATCAAAGATACTGGGGAGTACTTATCCAATAAAAATTAGAATTCTAGTTATATCAATTATCAGTATGATCTGAAATCTAATCATTTGAGTAAATTACCCTTTATTTTATGCAAACCACTCATGTTCTTATAAGTTTGGTTCACCAAAAAAATTAGTGAAATGAATACCTAAATCTAATTATACCTTTTTATATTAAAATTATGCCATCATTTCTATACATCATTTTAATTCATCCTCTATAGATCAATGAAATAAAGTGGTTCATTATGATTATATTGCATGGGAATTTCAATATAATGTGGTCTAAACATTATTAGGGGATATAGTTGAGGAATATCAGGGATGAATCAAGTATAGGTGATACATTTTGTCGTTCATAAGTACATTGTTATTTTAAAAAATTGATTGAAACACATTTTTTGAATCATATACCCCAAATTAGTTTTTTTACTAGTTGGAAAACCATTAGTGTACCATGTATTGGTTGTATAACATAGTATTTTGTGAAAGTTATCCCATGGTATCCTAGTAAATCTAATATAAACATACACATGAAGAAACCATTGAGAAAATTATCCTTCAAAAATAAAAAAAATATGATCACTCTAGTCTTTTATTATTTATGAATCTTGATATTAGCATATATTGGTGTTTAATAAGGCATGTGATGATATCGAAAGACCCTTTAGAAAGATTCTTTGAGTGATATGAAAGAAGACACAATGTTATAATGGAATCACATTATCAATAGAGTGGAACTTTTATAGATGTGACGGAGGATTATAATGGAGGTTTGAGGCCTTCCTTTCACCATCAACGTGACAACTCTGGTGTGGGAACATCTTTTGATAAAGAGATCCCTAGTACAAGGGTCTGATGGAGGAATAATGATTTCGGTAGTTTTAATGTTATTCCTAGAATATATGTAAATATTAATCATCATTGATTTATATATATATTCGATTCATATTTTTTTAAGAACATGGATATCCTGGAAAAGGATGTAGCTAAGCTACAATCAGATGCTACCATGGGTGAAACTCCAAACTACTGACATAAACCTTCCTAGCCTTAGGCTATCCAAGGTCACTTTAACGGTGCACTGAGTAGAACATATGAATTATTTACAATATTCAGCAAAACTATTCAAATTAAATTTCTATAGTGTAGTTTAAAATGGTTTGGTGAATCCAATACTTTGTGGTAATCTCAAAAAATAAATGAAAGGTATGATGTTGGTTGGGTATAATAAACTATTGGAGTCTCGTGATAAAAAAAATATAGAATTTTTTTGGTAGTGATAAAAACTTTTAATGGAGGAGAAGTAACTCATCCCACAAAATTGTTAAGATCAGTCATTTAGAGTTTAATATTTTCCCAAACATTTGATTTCAATAACATCACTATTAAAATCTAAACTATATTGATTTTCTCTCAATGAATTGTTCAAGAATTCGGGATTGGGGAGGAAGGGGAGGATCCAAAACAACCTATAGTTCATGAAATAATGAATTATGGTGGGAAGTACCTCAGAAGAAAAGAAGATAGATATATATTTCCTCTGACTTCATTCAAGGGACAATAATCCACTAATAATGTATGAAATCTTAAGGATTTAATAATTCAACCATCATAGGGATAGGGAGGTAAAATATGACTCTCTCCTATAAAATAATTCTTTGTTATATTCTGTATTGATTCATTTAATTTCCCCATTATAGATTCAGTATAACAAATCCAGGAGTCTGTTGTAGTGATTGTTGAGAAAAATGATAATAATTAGGGGTTGTGGGTGGTGGATCCTATCAATAAATTTTTAGGCCTCAACCAACTAAGGGGTATAAAAAATACTAGTGAAAGACGCATGATTCCCCTAAATTTCATAAAATTGTTTACCTTTTTCCCTCTATATAGAATGAAATAATTCATCATATAACTTATACCTAACATTAAAATTACTATGGACTGAACTGATTTCTAACATGTTGTGGTAGTGTATCCACTAGAGGGTAATTCCAGAAGAAAAACATGACCATAGAAAGTTGATAGAATAAGAGTAAATCATCACTGATCTAATGATTTATGGGGTAGAGTAGAAAATAGATGTTTAAACTACTCTTGATATAGATCATGCTAATATATTGATGAAGAGGACAGTCTCAAAAGGTTACTACCATCCAAGATTAACATTTCATGACTCTAATGAAAAAACATGATCCTAATACAGATATTTTGTGAATCTAGCAGATTACCATCTTCATGGGAGCCTGACCTCCTGAAAATGGGGTTTGAAGTTGATAATTCAACTCCACAACTCATTTCATTCCAGTTATATGAGCATGTCCAATAATATGTGAATGAATCAAGGCCATATGTGTCTAAAGAAAAGTATGATATTTTGGAATGATGATTTTAGAACAACTGGGGCCTCACCAACCACTCAAAATTGGGTCATATAGAGTGTTGAATTAGAAGCCTCCACCGCTAGATGGTGAACATTATAACTTTTGGGGCTTACTACCACGTGGAAAATGGCTCAAAACATCCTAGCTGAGTGGGTGAATTTGAGCACATGATGGTCTAACTCTTCAAAATACACAAATATAGTGAATAGAATAGGGTCTCTTTTGGTGGTTGTGAAAGGTAATGTTGAGAATAAGGAACAGGGGTTCATGTTAAAAGTTTTCACCTACATGTAGGATAATGATGTCTCACACATGCGGTTATAGTTTTGTACTGTTAAATTTGTACTTACTTAAACCATATATTGAGTACTAAAGTTTTTTTCATAGTAGTATGGGTTCCTAATTAATTAAATTGAGTTGAATATTTTGGTATATAGGGATTTTTTAGAGATGTATAGGCAACATAACGATGTTTGATCCTCTAAAAAATGGTTCTCTAATGTTGAACATTCATTAGACTAGGGAATTTCCAAATTTTTAATCGAATAAGAGGATATTGTCTATGGATATCCAATACGGTATGATTTATAATAAATAAAAATAATACTTATTTAAACTCTTTATTTTTAAATAATTTAATCTTGTTCAAATTGATGAAAAAAATATCTCTAATCCCACTTGGCTCTTTATCATTGTGAGAAACTAGAGATAAGTAAAATATTGGTTATATTAAATGAGACTGTTTAATATGTTAGATAGTTTGGGGTTTTAATGTTTCATTATCCACTATGATGGAACTTATGAGGGTGGAGGAATTCTATTAGTTTGATTCCAAAAGGTTGATTAACCTTGTTAGTATGTCGAGTCCCTGGGGGTGTAACACCAAGGTTATTATAAATCCACATGGGCAATGAGAATATGGGGGAAATATATACTATGAATAAATGTGTCTATACAAACATATTAAAAGGTAATATAGGCCATAGATGACCATTCAACCTATTTGAAACCCGGGTTTCACTACTGTATCAGTAGGGATTCTTACTCTAAGACATGTTCTATGGATAAGATATGGGCTATAGGGTATTGTTGTATAATTTCAGGGTAGTCCATTTAGAAATGTCAAGAGTGGTAACTCTAGAGAGTGTACCCTATTTTGTATGGGTCCATGAGGTATTATATTATAATTCAGGGGAATCAATTTTGAAATAAAAAAGGGATATCGATCTATATAATAGAACATTTTTTTTTGAAGAAGATAAACAGTCAAGGTGAGTTTGAGAAGTCATAACATTATGTTAACATACATTGAAAATATGAAAATATAATAGATGGAAATAAAGTATTCAAATGGTATAAAGAAAAATTACAACAAAGTGTGATACATGAGAATTTGATTCAATAAATCTCTTAGGAGATTAGTGTTACCTCAAAGGATGTCTAGTTTAAGATTACATAATATTGACTAAATATGGTATAATATTTTAATGTCTCATAGCTTGGATCATAAAAGTAATGTTTTTATATATAAAAATGGGGTTTAGTTAAACCCATATTTTAATATTTAATATCCTATGGGTATATGTAAAAAATTTATGATCATTGTGCATGGATCACGGGTAATGTTTAAGCTCACATTACTTGGATTGTGAAATCTGTAATATTTAATGTTGAATATCTTCTTTCAGGGGTTTTTTCATGTTTTCTGACATGGAATTTTGAAAAGGGGAATAAATTTTATGTTATTGAAATCCATACTAGGTTAATTCCCTTTATATTCATAAAACATTGACCATGTGGTTTTCTTTTATGGCCATGAAATTATAATAATTGGTAATTTCTTTTAATGTTGTGCAACCAAGACATGGGTGCAGAGAAAACCAATGTAGCAGGGAGGGTAGAATACACCCAAAATTAAATGAGATACAAATTTTAATATTGATATCCTAATGTTTGGGTGAAATTGGTTTAACATCATAAAGAATGGACTAAGGGGGTTGTGGATTTTTGTCAAATATATCAGACATTATTTTTAGAGAATGAAATCATCTAAAAACTAATTGGATAAAGGGAAAAAGGACGAGGGATATAAACACCTAGAAAATGTTGGAGGAATAGATGATATATCCATACAATAATGATATTAGATCCCAACATCACTATATATCATTTTTGATAGAATTAAAGAAACATATAGTTCTCAAGGGAGGTGTGATTGGTGGTCAAAACCAATTAAAGGGTATAGCCGAAGACCAATACAAATTAAAAGTCTATATAATCTGAATCAAGGAAAAAATTATCATATATCTTTATGTCACATGATAGGGATGGTACCATGTTGTTTAATTTTATATGATAAGGATTTACATCCACATTTTTTTACATCATACGATGTGGATGGGGGGTTGTCTAGTTTAAACTCCTAAAACTAGTACTATCATGGGTATTGTATTTTTATATTATAATAATCAGAAAGGAGGGGTTTACATGCTATTAAATTCATTAAATATTATCCTTGTTAATGAAATGACCAACCAATACATATTATCTCACATGATTAATGATCTATGTGAGAAAAAAGGAAATTGATGTTTAATCATGTCATAAAAGATTTAAATACGAGGATGGAATATTTTGGATAATAATGTTGCATTAAACACCAATGAAACCCATGATGACCATGAAATCAATTATGTAGATTTCCGACTGATTGACTCTACAAATATGTAAGTATTTATGAGTGTTAAAACATAGGGTTTTTGAAAATTACTCCAACAATGAATGGTGGAATAGCATAAATCACAACCCCTAAGGATTGAATTATGAAAGAGGGTGATAGATAAGATAAGAAGGATGAATAGAAACATTTAAAATTAAAGTTCCACATCTGTAAAATTGAAATTATGGGGGGAAATATTTTTACTTTTGAGATAATATTATGAAAGGGAAACATCATGTTATTACTGAGAAGTTTTCATCTAGGATGTATACCCTAGGAGGGGGTGGGTGATGGGGAAATATGTCATCACTACAATGGATTTCTTTTTAAAATAAATTATTGATTGGGTTTAAAAATCATGAATCCCAAAGAGGGTTGTTTAAATGAATTAATACATTCATTTAGATCTAGGACACACTTGCGTAAATAAATTCATGGAATATTCTTATTGATGGGGAACCCAATACATGTGTATTAGAATGCGGCCTAGTGTGACTCTAACCAAATTACAGTAGCAAAACCACGAATTTGAATGGTAATGGTATTTTTTTATACCATGAGGAACCATTTTAACCCCTATATATATATATATATATATATTTTAATGTCATATAGATATAGCTAAAGGGTTTAGGAAATCCATATATCACCAAGGAAACGAAAACCACAATGTGAATTGGAAGCCTAATGCTAAAATAGAGAACCTATAAGATGATTTCATATCATTTATGATTAGAATTTTGAGGCCATGAAATGATTGAGGTAGTCCATATAAAAAAATGGGTGTAGGGAAAACCCTACATGAATTAGTATCGTAATGTTAACATAGGCATCCTCAAAATCACATGAACATAGTTTAAGACCATGATGTGTGGAAAATTTTCGGCACTTCTTAAGGCCATGAATCCATGATCGAGAGAGTCTAATTGAATTTCATATATTGAGGAAGTTATTATATATTTTTTAAATTCGTATAACTATGACTAAGTGAGGAGGTTTGATGGGTCATTCTTAGTGATAGGGCCAAAGACCAAACCTAGTGTGAATAGAAAACATAGTATTAATATATAAAAACTAACAAACTATTGTACATAGTTTATGGTCATGAATTTGGGAACATGGTTCCAAGATTAAGTACATGGAACCATATTATCCACTTAGGGAGTATCATTATCTCATCGTTAGGTTCTAGAATTTAATCTACTGGGAGGATTTTATTCCAAGTCGATATGGTGGAGTATGAGGTCTGAGTTTCACTATTTATCACATGAAATAGGAATTCATCCACATGTATTTCATAAAATCCTACATAGATGTGACTCACATGTAGAAAGGGGTGAGAAGGAATCTGAACCCAAGTGAGAGATATGAGAACAAAACTAGATGTTAATTTTTTGAATTATCATCATTGGGGAATAGCTAAGAAACACCTCCAACAATGAAATGGATTTTATGAAGTATATTTTTTAATGTGTCCATATTCATAGGGATTAATAAGTAAAGGGGGAATGTCCTAATTATAAGGAATATCCCATGTTCCAAGAAAATTGATATTAAACCTTGTGGATGAACCAGGGATAAGGAATCTGTATATCAGTACATATCATATTAAATGGGAATTAAGTCACATGTATTTCTTATAGTATAATATTAGAGGAAAAATCCAAATGAGGAGGGTTCTCTAAGGAATGTAACCAGACATCATGTTGTTTGGGTCATGTGATGAGGATAGTAAGATTTAGTTTAATGTTATACTATAAGGATGATGGTAACATATTTTAATTATTTTCTATGAGTATAATAGTTCATACAGTTTATATAAGTTATCCTAAGAATGAGGGGCGGGGGTTCCTTGATTTTAATGTTGGTACATATCTACCATGTTGGTGAAATGACAAACCAGATCCCCTAATATCATGTGATTTTTTCTTAGAGTGAGAAAAAATTTGAAATGTGATATTAATCATTTCACAATAGAATGATTTATAGGGAATGATAGGTCAATGATATAATTTTACATCTATAGTGGAATAAACTGGTAAACATAGGTAAATTGGTTTGATACTTCTTCAAGGTTGGTCCACCATACCAACATTGAGAAAAAATATGAGAAGGTAACACAATTGGTGTTATGATACCACACGAGAAAACATGAGTAGATAAATGGTAAATCAAGACATGAAATATCTAAATCATAAGTGTTGGGATATATAGGATATGTATGACCATAAGACACATCTTAAGAGTGTATTCCACCATTTTATTAATAATAATGAGGCAGATATGAAAATATTTTCTGATTGTCACATTTTATGAGGGAAATCTATCATGTTTCTAAAAATATATTTTCCTCTAGGTCATGTACCCTAGAGGAGAGAAGGGTGAAACTTGGGAATTGTGCTATCAGATGAGATTATATTAGGAATTTAAAAGAGTATTGAGAAATTCAAATTCCAAACCCATAATTTTTTTATATGAAAGATCAAAAAATTATTCAGGGTGGTTTAGAACCATAAGGATATATTGTCACATAGTCAATATATTAGTACTATATATGAGTCCATGATAAGTGATATACCATTAGAGACTTGATAATGATTTGAATATTCCATAGTGAGAACTAGGATGGTCTATGATGTTTTATAATTTTATGTTATATAGATTAGACAATAGAGTTTTGGTAGTCTATATTTCATTATAAAAATGGTATACGAGACATCACTTTGATCTTAATACTAATATGAATACCTTGGGAAAAATATTTCATAGTTTAAGGTCATGGAACATTGATCGGTGATAATCCAAAGTTAGTCTCTATACAACAACAGTTGGGATAGGAACCTGATTTTAATTAGGTAACCCAATGCCATCATAGAAAAATAAAGGTGGTATTCCCATAGTTTTGTTTCATGATTAATAGAACATGGATAACAAGATTAATGTCGTCAAAATCGGATCATGGGTTTCTACTAGTTTATCATCTTTCTTCTTGGACCATGGTGTTTGAGATAATTTATACTGAACATGGTAGGAGAAAACCTGACATGAATTAGATAGTCGGATGATAATAAAGATTACCATTAAAATTAATTTACAAAGTTTATGTTAATTTTTATTGAATTATAATCAAGCTAAAATTTAATGATTCCCACCTTTCACCATAAAATTCAAAGTGTGGAAAAATCTCTATAACTAGGGGAAATTAAACCTGGTGAAGGGTGACTATAAAAAAAAGACATGGTTGAGGAAATATAATACATTTGAAATGATTAGGATACAATATCCAAGAATAAATTTTTATCCCATAAGATGTGAATATTTCCACATTTAATTCTTATGTACAAGTGATGATTCTTCAAATATATTTTTTTTCTTGCAAAATAGGATGAAAGAATTGTTTGTGAACTCTGGTAAGAAATTAAAAACTAAAAATAAGCATGTATCAATAAAATTCTCACCACAATGAGTATATTGGTTCATGGATATAAAGACCAAGCTTGAGACATTGTAAGTGATTCATTAATCACATTGTATCCTATAAAGGGTAATTCTAAATCATGTTGTAATGTGATAGAGAGGTGGTAGTATAAAAACATTGACACAAGGGAGATTCCTCCTATGTAAAGACAAAAATATAGTTTTATATTAGAATAATCATATATAAATACATAAGATATACAATTTTAGTTCATATATCTAAGATAAATGCTAATGATAATTAACATTGTCCATAATGTATGTTGATCACATAGTTTATTTTCACATGGTGAGGATGATATGATATGTAGTTTATGTCCATGAAACTATAACATATGTTCCATAAAGCTTAAGTCCATGTGATGAGGGCCAGTTCCAAGAATATTTAATTCATATATAATGGAAATGTATTCCATGTAGTCTAATGACATGTGTAATTGACTATGGGTTTATAATATTCAATGCAATTAAGCTACGATAAATTGTATGTACTCTAGTAATTATCGAAAAATTTAGATTTCCCAAAATAAAGATATGTATAATAACTCTTCAAGAATATCATGTTATTGGGAGGTGTGATGTTCTCTACATCCGTATTGACAAATGAGTACACATAATTAATGTAGGCCTTTTTACTAGTGAAGGGAAATTTTCATTTAGGATCTAGATTTAGTGGATTTCATCTAGGTAACATTAGTGATCTCAATTCCTACACCACCTAATCTTGGACTGATTTTCAAAGTAGAACCATCTCATTAAATGATTGCTCAACACGTTTTTGGTGAACCTAAATATTCTACATCCCTTAGATCATATTTAGTTTATGGGATTCTGAGTCATCTATATGGACTTTATACCTTTTATTCATCATAAAATGATAATAGATGGATTTCTGGAGCAATTTAATTTAATCCTGAATAGCTAGAACATTTTATTTTTAATAATATAAGGAATAAGGGTTTCCTTTGGTGTATGTTTATGTAATTTTACAATATAACCACAAGGAATTCAACTACTATTAATTATATCTCTTCTGATGTTGATCAACCATATTATGTAAAATGTTAGAAATTAATTTTTTATTTCCTTGATCTATTATTTCAATGGTGTGTGATAGTGTGATGCACCGTTAGACCATATATTGTACAAAATGTTTTGTTTTTAGGTTGGTAACTCTGCTATTGGATCTATTATCTATATTAATGGTGTGGTGTATATCAAACCAATAAATGATGTCGGATTTCAAAACATTATCCTTAATAATTTCTTGATATCCTTGATGGGAATGAATTCATCCAACTTTTAGGATAATTCAGCAGCATTAAGGATAAACATAGACTGTTGGAATATTTCTAGTGGACAGAAACATAATATTTTAATTACCCCATATAGATAAGGTCTAAGAGTTCTTTTGTATATGCATAATCTCATAATTTTGATTCATAATGTTGAAATAAACATATAATTTGTGACACTTCTTGGTAAATTTCATGTTATCATGAACCATGATGGAAAAAAGGAATTATAATATTTGAATCTGGTGGGATATCATCAATCCTATATAACAAGATCCACATGTCATACATTGAACCTCTTGTAATACATAAGAAATATCCCTTAATATAATGCCTAAGAGAAGGATTCCAGCAAAGTTGTTCTCCTAAATGATTCACTATGAGTTTGGGATATAATAGAGGATGAAATTCACTAATCTTATGTATGGTTTCTCCTTCACAACCTAACATGATGTTTACTATCCGTGATTGATATTATTAATCAATGATTTAGTCCAACCGAATTCTTATTCTGACACCAGGTAATTTGATGGTTTTGGTTGTGAAGATCTAGTTGTGAGTTCATTCACTTTTCTTCCCTCCATGTTGGGAATTATGGGAGAGATCACATTCTGATTCACCATGCATATGACTATGTAATCCTTGTCCATAAAATAAAATTTCATTAATTAGTTTTCAAGGGAATCATAAGGATCAATATGGGATTGTGGGATAAGAAACACATTCATCTCAAAGGGAAATATTGTCATTAACTCATGGGTGAACATGAGGAAGGTGAAAATCTCTTGTTTTTTAATAGTGGAGTCACTATTTATTTTCTTGATGAAAATATAAGAGTTCCCATTTACATAAAACTATGGGACCTCAATATAATAGGATAACTTGGTAATGAGGGATTGAAATTTAGACTCAATGTCGATACACCCCTCTCATTGGAGAAATATGTATGGCATGGGGAACTTAGAAAGAGTGAAAAACCAACTTCATACCTAAACCTATTGAAACTAGGGTTGTTCATCCTTATTCAAATCATAATTATGGAGGAAATTTTAAATTTTACATTAAATTATTTCATTTATTCATAAATTTTGACAATAGTCTCACTACAGAACTTGACGTCCATAGTAAATTCTTCTACAGTTGGGTGCATGTAAATGAATTCAACCAATTATTTCAAATTGATTAAATTTTGATATAGGAATATGATGTTTATTAATCAAAACTCATTTAAAAATATTATTGTTAACATTGAATGAATAAGGATATACATCAATGGGTGAATGTGGGAGATTATTTGGACCTCATGATGTTGCATATAATGGTGAAACTTCTATATTTCAAATACCAGGGAAAGTTATTTCTTCTATATGATATAATAATATTCCACTTTAGATAACATTAATAGAGTATGGTATTTTATAATATTATATTTTCCTTTATTATTTTTATGAGCATAGAATGTGTCTAGATATCTCAATTAGGATATTCAAAAGTCTATATATTCTTTAACATTTAAAAGTGGTGTGATAACTAGGGGATGTGGTAAATAATTCATTATGTCATCAAATGTGAATTTCAATTCATTATCTCACTAGTAGGTGGATCCTTTATTTATCAACTTAGAGAAAGACTTTTATTTTTTAGTAGGTTGTGGAGAAAAAATTTAAGTAATAAACATTACATAAAATCCTCAAATATCACATATATTTCATAGAGGGGAATTTCAGAAATGTCATTTATATTCTTCAGGACAGTGTAGAAGCCTTTATATCACAAAATATGAAAAGTAATTTTCTACAGGTGACCCAAAATACACACAGTTATCCAATTATAATTTAGTTTTTTTGTCATGTGGTGTGCCATAAGATTTCATGATAACATTGATATTGTTTTATAAATAGAAACATCTAACAACCAAATCAACCACATAGAACCCTAATATCATTCCATGAAACAGCTTAAAGATATAATTCATGGCAAACTAATATGTTGATACAATTTTCTTCAAAGAAATAGTGAATCACATGATAGTTATAATTTATCTAAGGAAAATTTAATTCATTATCTTATTATCTATAAGGTTCATATATATTTGATTGTACCCAATTTATCCATCAATGAAAGAGTGGTCATGAAAGCTAGTGGTTTTATCCATCAAAAACTCTATGACCAAGATAGAGAAGTCCTATTTTTGGTCAAGGTGGTCAAGGACATAGAATTTGATATAAAATTTTATATTTATATTATTATTCAAAAATATGATTATTTTGGACAACCACATGGGGTAGTAAACATTACTAGGAAATTTTTTAATCATTATATTTTCAACTTCAATCCAGACCATGGAATTATAAGAGGGTTTTATTCTACTGGTAAACTACATATATACATGGTACCCAACAGGAAATCCAGGATAGTGAAAAATGATCTGAAGATTGAGTCCTAGACTATGATTATTATTCCACACAATAAATCATATTTTTTCCTTAAGAGAACAATATATTCTTTTGGTCATCAACTGGCAGGACAACATTGATCAGTTTGGCCTCAGATCTTCCTTTATATTGAGGTTCACATATATCGTCTAGTTAACAATGTTAGAACTCTCTTCCTAAAGGTAATATGGGATTCATGGATATACCTTCCATCAAAATCATGAATTCTAGAGGTGTATAATTCTACTTAGGTATAAATGATTGCAAGATATCATCATCATCTAGTGTGAGGGTGAAATATTTGAAATTAGATTAATATATTTCCAATTCTAAAAATTCTTCAAAGAAAGTCTTCATGGATCCTATCATAGGTGGTATTTTTATTGACACAATCTTTTATAAATGAGATTCCATTTTTAATGTATAAATACCAAATTATATAATGTAGTTATAAATAACATTAACTGTATTGGTTATTTTGGACAATTATAAAATATATTCAGTCAAACAAAAGTGGCGGTAAGTCATCATCTTTTTCATAATATATTTATTATATAGTGACAGTTAATATTATTACATATTAATCATTATAATGATATTGAATTGAAATAGAAGGAATAAATAATGGCATCTCCATGTAGGCTCACACCCTTTGGAGACCATGTATCAAAGGTTATGAGTGAGATAAAATCATTGGGATTTACCCTTGTCAAATTCCATGCTTGGATTCAACAACTAAGAGATGAGAGAATTAATTTAATATAGAATTTCAATCTTATCAAAATATCAAATGAAACCATGTTCCTTAAACCACACAAATAAATTTACACCATTGAATAAAAAACCCTTATGTCATTTGTTATTATAATAATGGTTTATATATCTTGACCCCAGTGGTATGAATTTTTATATATTCATTAATATAAAATATTAATAATATTTATCAATTTTTTATTACATTAGAGGAATGATAATATTATGAGTTTAATTAACGAACAATATTTTTATATGAAAAAAACCAAACTTAAATTTTTGGGAAATAGATAATTTAAATAAAATAACATTGTTTGAAAAAAAAATATTTTTGAAATAAATTATATTTAATAATTTTTTATAATATAATTGATAAAAAAAATTTAATGAATTCCAATATAATTTTTATAAGTGTTTTAAAGTTATTTTCATTGTAAAAACTACAACATTATTGTAAGTAAGTATTTTTATTTAGAAGAATAAATTCTCATATTTATAAAAATAATCTATAATATGTATTATTTTTGAAATGATAACATCAAAATTAACAAATGGTACGATTTTCCTAATTATATGTGACATTTTAATTTTTTTCTAAAATAATTAAATTTGGTTTAAATATACGATATTTATTATGTCATCATAATAAACCAAATGTTATGTAATAAAAACTATAAATCTATTACAAGGTCTTACTAAAATCTTAATGACCTCCTATAAATATTTTTGAAGGATCTTATGAAGGTAAGGAATTCTATCAAATTCCTTTTTATTCTAGTATTTTCATTTTACTTAGCCTTTTTATTTCACATTTTTCAAATTTTATTATTTTTTAAAAATCCATTTATTTTACTTATGATTCCAAATTAATTATATATCTCCATTAACATTCATTAATACCTTCTAGGATCGTTTATATACACCTATTATGCTATTGAAATTAATGTCATTTTCCATGCCAAGCATTTTTGTTGTCAATACCCATCCCAATTTTAAATAGATTGTATTCAACGATATATGATTATCTTTGATTTTTTTGGGATTAACATGGATTTAACTCATATTTTGTATTCATGGGACTAAATGGTATTAATAAAATTCTTATGTTTTATGATTTATGTGGAAGACAAATGATTATACATGATATGAATGTGATAACTAGGCCCAAAATTATATAGTCCTCTATTGTTTTGTTCAATGTTTTATTCTCAGGATATAACATTTAAGGTTCATGGGAATTTATACTAAGCACAATATTCTATGATGTCTTAATTATTTTTCTCGACTTATATTTATGATGTATGGTTTTATGTTATTTCAACATTCATATAATGTCTTGATGTTATCATATTATGTCATGCTTTGATATTCATGATTGTGATTCTCAAATTTTTATTTACCATTTTATTCCCATTAACTCACTTGTAATTCTTTAATTCATGTTATTGAATGATTCTTCCCTCGAAGGGCTTTATTAATCACCTATTTTATATCTAGGTCATAAGGATATTTAATGAAGTATTTGAATATCAAGGTATTTTAAGGTCATGTTATTCGGTTGTAAATAATTTCCATTCATCACTATTTCAATTCATTTTGATATGTTTTTAATTTCCCAAATACAATATTCCTCATGATAATTTTGGATTATATTATTTTTATTTTTTTAAATCAGAAAATAATGTCTATAAAATATATGGGTTCTCAATGTTTGTATCAAATAATGGTCTAGATATTTTTAGGGATCAGTAATATTAAAGATTAGGGAAAGCCTTATGGGAAATAATAAACATAGGAAAACTTCCTTGAATATTGATAAAGTATAAATTGAGTGGTTTCCATGAAATAAAATCCATTTCTAGACACTACAAGTTGTTCTGGATTTGGAATAGTTTCACCTAGTTGTAATACTACCAAAAAGGGATCAATGGATAATAACGTGATCATTAACTAGTATATGAAATGGATTACTTTCTTCCAACATGGTTTGACACACCACTGTGATATGATCTGGAAAATTTAAATTCTTTTTATGAACTATTAGGAATGGAAAAAATTCCTATGAATTTTTATGTTAGGAAATAGATCATATATAACATATATTGAAACCTATAAATTCATAGGATAAGTTAAATATTTCATTTATGATTTATACATTAAATATTCATAATTTCATTTTTATATGTTTGATGGTTTCAAAATTCCCATCACTATTTTTCCAATTATTCTAGTCAATGGATAGAAATATGAGGAACCAAGTCAATGACTAACTTCATGAGAAATGTGATAAACTATCAATTAATATTCCCAATCAAATGGGTGAAAGGCTCAATAACATCATGAAAAATATTAATCAATTAACTAATGTTCTGAATAAAAACAAGAATTATCAAGAAAACCTAAATCCCCTAATAAAAGATCATGTTACAATTGAGACCATTATGAGAAAAAGTCATTGTAAATTCAATTGATCTGTAGATAACTTTGTGACATCCCAAGTAAGTAATGAATAATATATATTTTTATCTATGTCTATTAATGACTAAGATAGTGTTTTAGAGGCTTAAAATGAAAATAAATACAATCTTATGCATGGAATATACTAATATTCTTAAAAGATTGTTTTACTGCCTTTTGATGGAAAACCCTTTTTAAATCTATCTTTTGACAATTTTATAATCTATGTTTTTCAAAATAAACTTATTATTTATGATTGGGACATCAAAATTTACTTTGTGTGATTTTTTGGTATTTTTCCGATAAAGTTCATTTTTTAATGAATAGTGAAAAAAGTTGTATTTTAATTCAAAAACTCTTTTTAATCTAATTTATTTATCTGATTAGATTATCTTTTGAATTGTTTTTGAAGTGAAATTAGAATATATTTTTACCATTTTATCCAATGGTGGTCATTGGAATCAATTTCACTTTGAAATTGGACTTAAACTAGTGTCAATCTTTTGATACATATTGTTTTATAAAAACACGCTATTTATCATGACAGTGGGAATTAGTTATTAAAATAATTAATGAAACTTACAAGTTTTGAATTTTGTAAAATTGAAATCATTTTGGAATTCGGAATATCAAATATAGCTTAGGGTGATGTTTTGGTATCTTTCTAAAAAACTTCAATTTTTGATGAATAGTGAAACCACTAAGTGGTAGTTAAAGAAACTGATTTTTCGTTTAAATGAAACTTTGCTACTTCTGTGGTTTGATTTTCAAAAATCCGACATACATGGTTGTCATTAAGAAGTAAAATGTGGTTCAATGAGATTAAAATAATTTTTTGGTGAATAGTAACTTTTAAGTTATTAATCGCGATTAGTGGTAATTATTGTAGTTTAAGGTAAAAATAATGTTTTAATAATATGAGATGAGCTTGACACATGTCCTACCCTCATTGGATGTGTCATGGCCGACCAAGACAATCCATGGGTCAACTTGGGGACCCCATGGAGACACTTTGGTTGGGAAATGAAATAAATAACTTTTTATTTAATGTTAAAGTAAAAAATGACACAAACAAGAGATTGTTTACTAAAACAATTTTTACATGGGGTTATACAAGTCAGATTTTTTATCATAAATAGTCATTGGAAATATAAAGAGATTTACTACATCATAGTGTTTTTTTATAATTTTTAGACTTTAAATAAATTAAATTATTTATGACATCATGATGATGCAGCGATTACCTCATTAATAAAGGATTTAAATAAAATGAAATGATAATGTAAAATGTATGAACTACACATGTCCAAACCCTATTTTATTGTTGGATTTAGAACCCTTATCACCTTACCCTCTAATTATATCAATGTTGGACCTTTTGAATCCGAAACTCATTTTAAAATAAAGTAACATTTCTTTACTTTCCAAGAGTGCCCCTCCTCTCCTCTTATAAAAGGCCCCCACCTCTACCTCCTTACCCACACTCCCAAAGCCTTTGGATTGGCCAAACCCTGCCCATTTTGTCTCTCCACATCACTATATTACTCCTTTAAGCCTCACTTTGGGCAGATGTCTTCCCAAGGAAGCCTTTGAGTTCAAACCAAAAGGGAGTTACCCGATTTTAAGGTAATGACTTCACTTGAGTCCTTTTGTTTTATTTTGCTTCTCCAACCCCCTAAACTCTTTTTATTCATTTCTATTATAACAACTCCAGTATCTTAAATATTCTAGGATGTTGTTATAAGAAGGATTTGAGCTACACTTACACACACCTACATCTAATGGTTAAAGGACATACTCTTTCCGTGGAAGGTGAATTTATGCCTCCCGAAACGATGATTGTTCAACATTCTTTTAACACCTTCAAAGGTGGCCATTAAGATGTCACTATATTTATATATGATATATAATATGTTTATGTTTTCCTTAAGCTTCTGTATTTTTCATTTTGGGCATACCTTTATGGTTTCCATTATGGGTAAACGCGATATCTTTATTTAAGGAAGTGCGGACTACCGCCCCCTCAAAGTGATTTGATTCGTTAAATACCATATGTGGGACGTATAAAGGATGGAAATATGATATTATATATTATATTATAATTGAATTATAATATAACTTTATATAATTATGATTCCATTCTATAAAATGCGAAATTGAAATGAAAGTAGCGTTCATGCGTACGTACGGCTTACCGTCTCCATGAACGGTGCATTTCATTTCTTACCTCTAAATGATTATGTAATATTATAAATGCATGAATGTACTGGATATATATGACATATATGATATCTACATCATGAATACCATTCTGGATATAATGGATACATGAACAACTTGTAATTATAAAGGGCTTATTTTTTACTCAAGTACCAATGATCGTTAAAACGACCGTTATTAACTTAAATAATTACATAGTGTTCATGACATGGAAATAAGTGATATAAAAGGAATAATGAACTTGAAAAAGGTTCTTAAACAAGTATAAATTAACTCAAGTTTATTATTCAGGAGATTAAAGAACGACCGAGTCAAGTCGGACCAGAGGTACGGGACTTCGTCTCAATCTCCTTTCATTGAGGCATATTTTTTTTATACACAACCTTATTTTATATGGTGTATAAACCCCTTTGACTTTTACTTTTATTAAAAAGGAATCTTTTTTATACGAAGCGTTTACTAAACGACAAAAGGGAATGTTTTTTTCGTATGTATGCGGCGACAACGACTTCTCCACCGTCGTGACCATTATTTGAGTTTTGGCTTCCTCTACAAGCCATAACTTTTTTAAAAGAAAGAAAAATAAATACCATGTTTTACTTTTCTTTTCTTTTGGTATTGAAAATTGTTTTCATAATGTTTTTATATCAATGTGTTGTATTGATATCTACATACCCTGTGTACTCATCCCACATGGCCAAAGTACACGGCGTGTGGAAAAGTACATGGTGTTTAGTTCTAAAATTTATGAATGAAGATGGGTGGTTCCGTGATAGACTAAGGGCGGGTGAGCCCGATATAGCTCTCCAATGCATTGGGTAACGTGAAGGAGTGAAACGTTAAGGTTTCTCCAAAGAGATTTAGGGAATATACTGTGATGGGTATTCCAAACGTAACCAAGAGGGTTACTCCCTACGTAAGAATGTTATGAATGCCTCAAGTTACCTTTATGTGTTATGATTTCCATGATTTATTCATGATTTGGTGAGGTATGTTAACATGCTTATGTTTTATTGGTAAAGTATGATTTCATTATTTTTTATATATGTACCCATGTTTCCTTTCCATATTTTTAAATCCCTTACTGAGCTTTTTATGTTCATCCCAAGTTTTTTTGAAATGTTTTTCACAGTTCAAGGGAAAGGTACATGATATGATGATAGTGTCAAGGAAGTGTCAAGAAAGAATCCATGTTTTATTTTAAATATGTTTACATTGATGGGAATGAAGAATACTATCTTTATGTAACCACTTTGTTTATATTTGGAATGTAATTCATGTTTTACGATCTAATTCTCTAAAACTCTAAACCCGAAAAGATCCTCAATGTGTAATCTTGTAATAACTCAAGATTAAGTAAGGTTTAAGGCTGGGGCCTTATAGTTGGTATCAGAGGTCGGTTTAGATAACTTTAGGAGTTATAATTCTATTAAATGATTATCCAAAAATGTTTTTTTTTATGGTCAAATTGAAGTGATATAGTATTTGAAGATTACCAAGTTTCTTCATCTAAGACTTGTTTGTTCAGAATGGTTTTCCACAGAGGAAACAGGGAAGCAGTGCTAGGAAGGCATACAGAAGGAAATAACCTTCCGAATCAGCATCCTGAGATGGTCAGAATTAGAACTGAACAGTTTGTTGCAGTAATGGCGCAGTTGACTCAAGAGATAAATGGTGGTGGTATCCATGCACGAGATCATCCAGATCAACCGCAGAGGAACATTTCAGTGGTGGAACATTTCACGAGGCAACATCCCCCATCATTCAGAGGATCATCTAACCCTTTGTTAGCTGAAGGGTGGATTAAAGCACTGGAGAAGATTTTCGATGTCATGGGGTGTTCAGACAATCAAAAGGTTAGTCTTGCTATTTACCGTTTGGAGGGTGAGTATAAGGCCCCAGCCTTAAACCTTACTTAATCTTAAGTTATTACAAGATTACACATTGAGGATCTTTTCAGGTTTAGAGTTTTCGAGAATTAGATCATGAAACTTGCATTACATTCCACATTTAAACAAAGTGGTTACATAAAAGACAGTATTCATTCTTCCCATCAACGGAAACTTATTTAAAATAAAACACGGATTTTTTCTTGACACATCCTTGACACTATCATCACATCATGTACCTTTCCCTTGACCTGTGAAAAACATTTCAAAAACATGGGATGAGCATAAAAAGCTAAGTAAGGGTTATAAAAAATATGGAAAGGAATCATGAGTTCATATATACTTAAGAATGAAATCATACTTTACCAATAAAATATGGGCACTTTAATATACCTCATAAAATCATGAATAAATCATAGAAATCATAAGACATAAAGGTAACTTGAGGCATTCATAACTTTCTTACGTAGGGAGTAACCCTCTTGGTTACGTTTGGAATACCCATCACAGTATATTCCCTAAATCTCTTCGGAGAAACCTTAACGTTTCACTCCTTCGCGTTACCCAATTCTTTGGATAGCTATATCGGGCTCACCCGCCCTTAGTATATCACGGAACCTCCCATCTTCATAATAATTCCCAAGAACCTCAGCATAATCGTATCACATAAAACATGCATAAAGGAAACATAACATTTCCACCTTTCAATCACAAGATATCAATACAACACATTGATATAAAAACATTATGAAAACCATTTTCAATACCAAAATAAAAGAAAAGTAAAACATGGTATTTTTTTTAAAGGTATGGCTTGTAGAGGAAGCCGAAACTCAAATAACGATCACGGCGGTGGAGAAGTCGTTGTCTCCGCATACGTACGAAAAAAACATTCCCTTTTGACATTTATTAAATGCTTCGTATAAAAAGGATTCCTTTTGAGTAAACATAAAAGTCAAAGGGGTTTATACACCGTATAAAAGAAGGTTGTGTATAAAACAAAATATGCCTCAATGAAAGGAGATTGAGATGAAGCCCCATACAAAGACGGTATCCTTGGATTAAGGATAAATCAGTTACATAACTATGTGTGACAAAAGAATACACGTAATATAAGTGGGTATTAAGTGTAAAAAAATCATATTACATTCACACATAATCATAGAACGACATATTCAAGGTGTACAAATTTATCCCAAAGAATCGAAATTGGGTTAAGAAGCTCCCTTGCAAAAATTAGACAGCCTAACAGCGTCACTTCAAAATTCAGAAAAAGAGTTGATGAGAGATAAAAATGGTATCTCATCACTTGGACATAAAATTTACATCAACAAGGATATATAAGAACATATCCCAAAATAATATTATGTAAATTAAAAGACATAACAAAATAAGTCTTTTAAAAAGAGAAGGGTGAAAGGTCCCCTTACCGAGTTGGGTAACTTTCGAAACGTACACCCCATGGAAGAAGGGTCATACAATGAAGATGTGAATACCCATAAATGAAATTATACTACAAAAATTGTATAATAATGGGCAGTACATACACCACTCAAAGGAAATTGTGGCAAATGAAGCATAAATCTCACGGGAATAAAAGTGAGATGAAAAATCCCTTACGAAAACTCGGCAGCCTAACGGCGCCACTTAAAACTTCCAAAATGGATTGATGAGAGGAAATAGGATCTCTCATCATATCAACATAAAGTTTAAAGAAATATTAATATAAAAGAACATCCCCCAACATAACAAATAGGAGCTTAAAAGAAGTGACATAAAGGAGAGTACTTAAAAATAAAGAGAGAGGTTGGATCTCTTACGAAAATTCGGCAGCCTAACGGTGCCACTCAAAACTTCCAAAATGGATTGATGAGAGAGAATATGGTCTCTCATTATATGAACATAGAAATTACAGTAAGAGTAATATAAAATAACATCCCAATCACAATAAAGATGAGCTTAGAAGGAATGACTTAAAACAGCGTACTTAAAAAGAAAGAGAGAAGTAGGATCTCTTACCTCGGGTCCGACTTGACTCGATCATTCTTTAACGTCCTGAATAATAAACTTGAGTTAATTTATACTTGATTAAGAACCTTTTTAAAGCTTATTATTCCTTTTATATAACTTATTTACATCTTATAAACATTATGAAATCATTAAGTTAATAATGTTTGTTTTGTCGATATTTGGTTCTTAAGTCGAAAGTGGACTTCTTACAATTACATTTTGTTCGTGTGGTCAAAGGTTCTTTATATCCAGAATGACATTCCTGATTTTGATATCATATATATCATATATATCCAGAATATACATGTATTTATAATATCACATAATCATTTAGAGGAAAGAAATGTAATGCACCGTTCATGGAGACGGTAAGCCGTACGTACGCATGAACGCTACTTTCATTTCTATGTCATATTAATGGAATTAAAACTATATGAGAGGTATGTATATTTTAATTCCAGAATTATATTAATCATTTAGATGTAACATACAACATATATATTAATTATATATATGTACTCATAATAATACATTACATTTGGGGATAAGAAATGAAATGCACCGTTCATGGAGACGGTAAGCCATACGTATGCATGAACACTACTTTCATTTTTTTGTCATATTAATGGAATTAAAACAAAATGAGATATATATATATATATGTTATAATTTAAGAATTATATCCATAATTTAGATGTAATATATTACATATATATCCATTATATATATGTACTTATAATAGTACATAACATTTTGAGATAAGAAATGAAATGTACCGTTCAGGGAGACGGTAAGCCGTACGTACGCATGAACACTACTTCCATTTCTATTGCATATTTAATAGAATTAAAACATAATGATAAATAATATTATTTTAATTCCAGTATGGTATCATATATAATATCATTAAATATACCCTTTATACGTACCACATATGGTAATAACGATTCAAATCACTTTGAGGGGGCGGTAGTCCGCACTTCCTTAAATGAAGATATCGCGTTTACCCATAATAGAAACCATAAAGGTATGAAATAAATGAAAAATATAGAAGCTTAAGTAAAACATAAACATATTATATATCATATATAAATATAGTGTCATCTTAATGGCCACCTTTGAAGGTGTTAGAAGAATGTTGAACAATCATCGTTTCGTGAGGCATAAATTCGCCATCCACGGAAACAGTATGTTCTTTAACCATTAGATGTAGGTGTGTGTAAGTGTAGCTCGAATACTTCTTATAACAACATCCTAGTATATTTAAGATACTGGAGTTGTTAAAAAAGAAATGAATAAAAAGAGTTTAGGGGGTTGGAGAAGAAAAATAAAACAAAAGGACTCAAGTGAAGACATTACCTTAAAATCGGGTAACTCTCTTAGATTTGAGCTCAAATACTTCCTTGGGATAACTTCTGCCCAATGTGAGGCTTCAAGGAGTAATAGAGGGATGTGGAGAGACAAAATGGGCAGGTTTTGGCCGAGCCAAAGGCTTTGTGAGTGTGGGTAAGGAGGTAGAGGTGGGGGCCTTTTATAAGAGGAGAGGAGGGGCACTCTTGGAAAGTAAGAAAATGTTACTTTATTTGAAAATGAGTTTCGGATTTAAAAGGTCCCACATTGATATAATTCGTGGATAAGGTTATAATGGTTCGAAATCCACCCATACAATAGGTTTTGGACATGTTTAGGTCTTATATATTACATTATCTTTCCATTTTATTTAAATTGTTAAATAATGAGGTCATCGCTGCATCATCATGATGTCATAAATAATTTAATTTATTTAATGTCTAAAAATTATAAAAAAAATTCTATGATGTAGGAAATATTTTTATCTTTCCAATGACTATTTATAGTCAAAAATATGACTTGTATACCCCCATGAAAAAATTGTTTTAGTAAAACATCTCATGTTTGTGTCATTTTTACTTTATCATTAAATAAAAAGGTATTTATGTCATTTTCCAACCAAAGTGGCTCCATGGGGTCCCCAAGTTGACCCAAGGATTTTAATGGTCGGCCATGACACATCAAATGAGGGTAGGACATGTGTCTAGGTCATTTCATTTTATTAAAACATTATTCTTACCTTAAACTACACTAATTACCTCTAATCGTGATTAAAAACTTAATAAGTTACTATTCACCAAAAAATTATTTTAATCCCATTGAACCACATTTTACTTCTTAATGACAACCATGTATGTTAGATTTTTGAAATTCAAAACACAAAGGTGGAAAAATTTCATTTAAACGGAAAATCAGTTTTAATAAGTACCACTTAGTGGTTTCACTATTCATCAAAAATTGAAGTTTTCATGAAATTACCAAAAATTCACCCTAAGCTATATTTGATCTTCTGAATTCAAAAATGATGTCTATTTTACAAAATTCAAAACATATAAGTTTCATTAATTAATTTAATAATTAATTCCCTCTTTCAAAACAAATAGCGTGTTTTTATGAAACAAAATGTATCAAAAGATTGACACTAGTTTAAGTCCGATTTCAAAGTGAAATTAATTTCATCGACCACTATTGGGTTAAATGGTAAAAATATATTCTAATTTCACTTTAAAACCAATTCAAAAGATAATCTAATCATATAAATAAATTAGATTAAAAAGAGGTTTTGAATTAAAATACAACATTTTTCACTATTCATTAAAAATTGAACTTTTTCGGAAAAATACCAAAAATTTACACAAAGTAAATTTTGATGTCCCGATTCTAAAGAAGAATTTTATTTTGTCAAATATAACACATAAAATTGTCAAAAAGTGGATTTAAAAGAGGTTCACCATCAAAAGGCGGTTAATCGACCTTTTAAAGAATATTAGAATGTTTACGCTTAAAATTGGATTCATTCGCATTTTTAATCCTCTAAAATTTATTGTAAAAAGTAATAATATTTGACAAACATATATAATCATTTGGTAGTTAGTTCTGTTCATTCCCGCCATTACAACGGCTAGGCGTTAACTACCATTTTAAATAATATTATTTTATTATTAGAGTGCAACTTAAGATTCCCAAGAAACTCGTTGTTGCGTATTGGGTACGCCATCGAGCATAGCATACCCTTTAATGTAATATTAATATTTTATTCACAAATATGGATAAATATAAAGATTTCATATTCTTTATTTACCTGAGGTGTTACATCCTTCCCCCCTTTTGGGAATTGCGTCCTCGCAATTTTAAAATTGGGCTTGGAAACATCCTTGAGAGTCCCATATCAGAACAAGAGTTGGTAAAACAATCACTTTAAAATAAAGAAAGATAAGTACAAAGGTCACCTGACTTAACCCATAATAGGATTCCAAGTATGAAAATATGGACATGGAGGAAAAAATAAAGGGTCATGTTCTGATGGAGAGTGATAGAAAACATGTTTAGGAGAAAGTTAACCACAAGAAAATCACAAACTTGTGATGGGTTAAACGGTATTCGATTACCCAGTAGGAAAAGTTAATAGACAACAATTTTTTTTTAAGTTACTTTTTATTGAGTAATTTATTCAAAGGAAACATAATCACTTATCATGTTGACTTTCAACTTTTAAACAAACTCATATTTTCCCCAAAAGACAAGTATTTAGGAAGACTTGTTCACATTAAGAGTACAATAATCAACTTCTAGAGAATCACCTAATCCAAAAAAGTGAACTATATACTTCCCATGTCTTCAGACCAAAACCAAAACCAAAAAGGCTAGTACAAGATTAGATAATCCAGAAAAGGATAACCCCTTATAAAAAGAAAATCTATTCTTAATCTCCAAAATTTGTCCAAAAAAACCCAAAGTTCAACGAGGATCATTCGATAATCAATTTGTCCATAAAATTCTTCAAAGTAAACCAAACTAAGATTGAAACCCAAATATTTGAGGGATTTAGTCACATATTCTTCCAAGTTAAATCATTTCATTTATCTCCAAACAACATCAATTGCACTTAATATCTCGTATTGAAAAGTAATTAATCTAATCACATATCCTCCATGATAGGTTAATAAATATCCATAGATAACACAAAATCAACTTACTCTTAATTCATAAAATCATCTAATTAAAAAGAATCAGTCAAACTAACCAGGGACTTCACGTAGTCTAGTGGTAGGAAATAAATACCAGTTGCAATTTGGTTGTGGGTTCGATTCCCGCAGCTTTGTCCGACGCGACAGGTTGTCACACGGTCTGCGTGTTTTCCTTTTTATAAAACTCCAAAAATAACCCTAACATGTTTTAACCTCAATCTTTTCCTTATACCTTTAATTTTCATCCTAATTCGTTACGATCTCAACATCTTAATTCTGGAAGTCTTATTTCACCACCATAAGATAAAATAAAATGATTCCCAAAATGAATAACATCATACCTTGATCATGGCGTCCACTCGGTTTCATCGTCATCTTGCTCACGTAGGTAGAAGTCCCATGCATTACAATAATTATTTAGAGATCCTTCAAAATCATTTTCTTCCTCCATCCAAATACACCTCGTACAACATGGGTCATATGGGTGTTCACAGAAAAATAGTTTTGGAAAATAATCATGTATGAAATATAATTCCAAAACATCTAATAAAACATGATTTCTATAAAATAGTCGGACCGAAATTGAGTTGAAACATTCTATTATTGGTCCTTTTAAAATACCATAAGTATGTGATGTGAGACTATATTTTAAAAGAAAATATAAATAGGTTGCGCAAGGGTCTCCTTCCTCAGCACCATTTTTAAAATCATAATATGCTTCAAATTCTTGTGATAAGGTAAAATATTTGAAAATACCTTGATAATATTTACCTTTCTTGAAAATATGAGAATATTGTGAAAATAGTATTTGTCTAAAAACAACCCATGATCCACGATGATAACGAGGTATAGTGGAGGTGTTTGATATCTCAAACAACTGCTTGCAAGTGAGTTATATGCTAGAAAAAGTTTCACAATCATCCGAAGATGAATTTGCAATAACTATTGGAAGCATGTCATCAGGAAGAGATAGGAATGTCGTTTGAGATCCTTCTCCTTCCATTCGTAACCGACTTTACTTGAACTGAAAAAAAATGTTATAAAATAAGGATTTAACTGAAATAATAGATATAGGGACTAATCATGTGTCTCACAAGAACTCCTAATCCCTAAAGTTGTCTAAACCGGCCTTTGATACCAACTATAAGGCTCCAGCCTTAAACCTTACTTAATCTTGAGTTATTACAAGATTACACATTGAGGATCTTTTCATTTTTAGAGTTTTAGAGAATTAGATCATGAAACATGCATTATATTCCACATTTAAACAAAGTGTTTACATAAAAGATAGTATTCATTCTTCCCATCAACGGAAACTTATTTAAAATAAAACACGGATACTTTCTTGACACATCCTTGACACTATCATCACATCATGTACCTTTCCCTTGACCTGTGAAAAACATTTCAAAAACCTAGGATGAGCATAAAAAGCTCAGTAAGGGTTATAAAAAATATGGAAAGGAAACACGAGTTCATATATACATAATAATGAAATCATACTTTACCCATAAAACATAGGCACTTTAACATGCCTCATCAAATCATGAATAAATCATAGAAATCATAAGACATAAAGGTAACTTGAGGCATTCATAACTTTCTTACGTAGGGAGTAACCCTCTTGGTTATGTTTGGAATACCAATCCCAGTATATTCCCTAAATCTCTTCGGATAAACCTTAAAGATTCACTCCTTCGCGTTACCCAATTCATTGGAGAGCTATATCGGTATCACACGCCCTTAGTTTATCACAGAACCACCCGTCTTCATAATAATTCCCAAGAACCTCGACATAATCGTATCTCATAAAACATGCATAAAGGAAACATAACATTTCCACCTTTCAATCGGAAGATATCAATACAACACATTGATATAAAAACATTATGAAAACCATTTTCAATACCAAAATAAAAGAAAAGTAAAACATGGTATTTATTTTTCTTTTAAAAAAAGGTATGTCTTGTAGAGGAAGCCGAAACTCAAATAACGGTCACGGCGGCGGAGAAGTCATTGTCGCCGCATACGTACGACAAAAACATTCCCTTTTGTCGTTTAGTAAACACTTCGTATAAAAAGGATTCCTTTTGAGTAAACGTAAAAGTCAAAGGGGTTTATAAACCATATAAAAGAAGGTTTTGTATAAAACAAAATATGCCTCAATGAAAGGAGATTGAAATGAAGTCCCATACAAAGACGGTATCCTTGGATTAAGGATAAATAGGTTACATAACTATGTGTGACAAATGAATACACGTAATATAAGTGGGTATTAAGTGTAAAACAATTAGAGTACATTCACACATAATCATATAACGACATATTCAAGGTGTACATGTTTATCCCAAAGAATCGAAATTGGGTTAAGAAGTTCCCTTGCAAAAATTAGACATCCTAATGGCGTCACTTCAAAATTCAGAAAATAAGTTGATGAGAGATAAAAAGGGTATCTCATCACATGGACATAAAATTTACATCAACAAGGATATAGAAGAACATATCCCAAAATAATTTTATGTAAATTAAAAGACATAACAAAATAAGTCTTTTAAAAATAGGAGGGTAAAAGGTCCCCTTACCGAGTTGGGTAACTTTCGAAACGTACACCGCATGGAAGAAGGGTCATACAATGAAGATTTGAATACCCATAAATGAAATTATACTACAAACAGTGTATAATAATGGTCAGTACATACACCACTCAAAAAGAAATTGTGGAAAATGTAGCATAAATCTCACGGGAATAAAAGTGAGATGAAAAATCCCTTACGAAAACTCGGCAGCCTAACGACGCCACTTAAAACTTCCAAAATGGATTGATGAGAGGAAATAGGGTCTCTCATCATATCAACATAAAGTTTAAAGAAATAGGAATACAAAATAACATCCCCCAACATAAAAAATAGTAGATTAAAATAAGTGACATAAAGGAGAGTACTTAAAAAGAAAGAGAGAGGTTGGATCTCTTACGAAAATTCGGCAGCCTAACGGCGCCACTCAAAACTTCCAAACTGGATTGATGACAGAGAATAGGGTCTCTCATTATATGAAAATAAAAATTACAGTAAGAGTAATATAGAAGAACATACCAATCACAATAAAGATGAGCTTATAAGGAATGACATAAAAAAGCGTACTGAAAAAGAAAGAGAGAAGTAGGATCCCTTACCTCGGGTCCGACTTGACTCGATCGTTCTTTAACGTCCTGAATAATAAACTTGAGTTCATTTGTACTTGATTAAGAAACTTTTTAAAGCTTATTATTCCTTTTATATCACTTATTTCCATGTTATAAACATTATGTAATAATTAAGTTAATAATGCTTGTTTTGTCGATATTTGGTTCTTAAGTCGAAAGTGGACTTCTTATAATTACATGTTGTTCGTGTGGTCAAAGGTTCTTTATATCCAGAATGACATTCCTGATTTTGATATCATATATATCATATATATCCAGCATATACATGTATTTATAATATCACATAATCATTTAGAGGAAATAAATGAAATGCACCGTTCATGGAGACGGTAAGCCGTACGTACGCATGAACGCTACTTTCATTTCTATGTCATATTAATGGAATTGAAACTATATGAGAGGTATGTATATTTTAATTCCATAATTATATTAATCATTTAGATGTAACATAAATCATATATATCCATTATATATATGTACTCATAATAATACATTACATTTGGGGATAAGAAATGAAATGCACCGTTCATGGAGACGGTAAGTCGTACGTACGCATGAATGCTACTTTCATTTTATTTTTTCATATTAATGGAATTAAAACAAAATGAGATATATATATATATATATATATATATGTTATAATTCCAGATTGATATCCATAATTTAGATGTAATATATTACATATATATCCATTATATATATGTACTTATAATAGTACATAACATTTTGAGATAAGAAATGAAATGTACCGTTCATGGAGACGGTAAGCCGTACGTACGCATGAACGCTACTTCCATTTCTATTTCATATTTAATAGAATTAAAACATAATGATACATAATAGTATTTTAATTCTAGTATGGTATCATATATAATATCATTAAATATACCCTTTATACGTTCCACATATGGTAATAACGAATCAAATCACTTTGAGGGGGCGGTAGTCCGCACTTCCTTAAATGAAGATATCATGTTTACCCATAATGGAAACCATAAAGGTATGAAATAAATGAAAAATACAGAAGCTTAAGTAAAACATAAACATATTATATATCATATATAAATATAGTGTCATCTTAATGGCCACCTTTGAAGGTGTTAGAAGAATGTTGAACAATCATCGTTTCGTGAGGCAGAAATTCGCCATCCACGGAAACAGTATGTTCTTTAACCATTAGATGTAGGTGTTTGTAAGTGTAGCTAGAATAATTCTTATAAAAACATCCTATTATATTTAAGATACTGGAGTTGTTACAGAAGAAATGAATAAAAAGAGTTTAGGGGGTTGGAGATGCAAAATAAAACAAAAGGACTCAAGTGAAGACATTACCTTAAAATTGGGTAACTCTCTTAGATTTGAGCTCAAAGGCTTCCTTGGGAAGACTTCTTCCCAATGTGAGGCTTCAAGGAGTAAGATAGGGATGTGGAGAGACAAAATGGGTAGGGTTTGGCTGAGCCAAAGGCTTTGTGAGTGTGGGTAAGGAGGTAGAGGTGGGGGGGCTTTTATAAGAGGAGAGGAGGGGCACTCTTGGAAAGTAAGAAAATGTTACTTTATTTGAAAATGAGTTTCGGATTTAAAAGGTCCCACATTGATATAATTCGTGGATAAGGTGATAATGGTTCGAAATCCACCCATCCAATAGGTTTTGGACATGGGTAGGTCTTAGATATTACATTATCTTTCCATTTTATTTAAATCGTTAAATAATGAGGTCATCGCTGCATCATCATGATGTCATAAATTATTTAATTTATTTAATGTCTAAAAATTATAAAAAAAATACTATGATCTAGGAAATCTTTTTATATTTCCAATGACTATTTATATTCAAAAATCTGACTTTTATAACCCCATGTAACAATTTTTTTAGTAAAACATCTCATGTTTGTGTCATTTTTACTTTATCATTAAATAAAAAGGTATTTATGTCATTTTCCAACCAAAGTGGTTCCATGGGGTCCCCAAGTTGACCCATGGATTTTCTTGGTCGTCCCTGACACATACAATGAGGGTAGGACATGTGTCTAGGTCATTTCATTTTATTAAAACATTATTCTTACCTTAAACTACACTAATTACCTCTAATCGCGATTAAAATCTTAATAAGTTACTATTCACCAAAAAATTATTTTAATCCCATTGAACCACATTTTACTTCTTAATGACAACCATGTATGTAGGATTTTTTAAATTCAAAACACAAAGGTGGCAAAATTTCATTTAAACGGAAAATCAGTTTTTATAAGAACCACTTAGTGGTTTCACTATTCATCAAAAATTGATGTTTTTCAGAAAATTACCAAACATTCACCCTAAGATATATTTGATATTCCGAATTCCAAAATGATGCCTATTTTACAAAATTCAAAACATATAAGTTTAATTAATTAATTTAATAATTAATTCCCGCTGTCAAAACATATTGCGTGTTTTTATGAAACAAAATGTATCAAAAGATTGACACTAGTTTAAGTCTGATTTCAAAGTGAAATTAATTCCATCTACCACTATTGGATTAAATGGTAAAAATATATTCTAATTTAACTTTAAAACCAATTCAAAAGATAATCTAATCACATAAATAAATTAGATGAAAAAGAGGTTTTGAATTAAAATACAACATTTTTCATTATTCATTAAAAATTGAACATTTTCGGAAAAATACCAAAAATTTACACAAAGTAAATTTTGATGTCCCAATTCTAAAGAAGAATCTTATTGTGTCAAATATAACACATAAAATTGTCAAAAAGTGGATTTAAAAGAGGTTCTCCATCAAAAGGCGGTTAATCGACCTTTTAAAGAATATTAGAATGTTTACGCTTAAAATTGGATTTATTCGCATTTTTAATCCTCTAAAATTTATTGTTAAAAGTAAAAATATTTGACAAACATATATAATCATTTGGTAGTTAGTTTTGTTCATTCCCGCCATTACAACGGCTTGGCGTTAACTACCATTTAAAATAATATTATTTCATTATTAGAGTGCAACGTAAGATTCCAAAGAAACTCATTGTTGCGTATTGGGTACACCATCGAGCATAGCATACCCTTTAAAGTAATACTAATATTTGATTCAAAAATATAGATAAATATAAAGATTTCATATTCTTTATTTACCTGGGGTGTTACAGTGAGGCAGTTCAGTGGTGGTCTATGGTTAAAAATATCAAGGACGCCGATGAGATTGATGCTCTTGACTAGGATGAATTCAAAGGTATGTTTCTTGAGAAGTATTTTCCTAAGGCTGTTCGACTTTGGATGGAAAAGAAATACTTAGAATTGAGGCAAGAGGAAGACTCAGTGGCCGCCTATGAAGAAAGGTTCACTCGATTGGCAAGGTATGCTCCAAATTTTATCCGTGACCTTGATAGTAAAATCAATCGTTTTTACTCAGGATTAAAGCCAAAATATCGAAGGGCATTAGCTTCTCGTGAGTTTAAACGTTATGAAAATCTTGTTCGATGTGCTGAGAAGGTGGAAATGGAGTTTGCCGATGATCAAGTGTTCTATAACAACCAACAGAAGAAGAGACCGAGTTGGCAGGAGAAAGGTAAGAATTCTTCAAAAAAGTCTGATGGTAAGAAAACTATGTTTCTAGTTTGTGATAAATGTGCAAAAGGCATGCTGTGGAATGTCTTCGGAATTCTGTAAAGTGCTACCGATGTGGTAAGATAGGACATAAGGCTCGTGATTTCACTAAAAAGGATCAAGGTGAAGGTAAGACCAAATTTGATTTATAGTTAGTGAAATGTTATAAGTGCAATGAGATGGGTCACTATGCAAACGAGTGTCCGACAAAGAGCTTGAGTGATGGGAAGCAGTTAGACTACAAGCAGAAAGGGGTGGTGAAATCCTTTGAAACTACTTCAGCAGATGTCGGGCCATCGAATAAATTTGTATCAGGTACTTTGTTTGTTTTTTCAGATTATGCCAGTGTGTTGTTTGATTCGGTGTCTACACATTCTTTCTTCTCTGAAAACATTTCTAGTAAAATGGGAATACCATCTCAAGAAATGACTCCTGAACTTTTGGTAAAAACACCTGGGGGAAATGTTGAGGCAAAAAAAAATTATAAGAATTTTCATATCCTTATCTGTGGAAAGAACCTACTTGCAAACCTTATTGTTCTACCTCTAGTAGATTTTGATGTTATCTTGGGTATGGATTGGATCCCTATTTACCATGCTAAGATTGAATGTAGAGCTAAAGAAGTTTCTTTTCAGAAAGACTTTCATTTTGTGTACATGAATGAACCCTTACTGTTGATAACTTATCAAGATGCTGAGAAACTTGTAAAAGAAGGAAATGAATGTTACCTTGCACACATCGTTGAAAATAAAGGAACTGTTCAGATTAAAGATGTGCCAGTGGTAAATGAGTATCCTGACGTTTTTTCTGGTGAGTTTCCTAGAATAATACAAGATCGTGAAGTTGAATTTACTGTTGACTTAGTTCATGATGCTAAGCCAATTTCAAAACCCCCTTATCGAATGGCTCAAATTTAACTTTTAGAGTTGAGGAGCAATTGCAAGATTTATTAGAGAAAGGTTTCATTCGACCTAGCACATCACCATGGGGTGCTCCTGTTTTATTTGTTAAAAAAAAGATGGTTCAATGAGACTTTACATTGATTATAGAACCTTGAATAACATCACTGTTAAGAACAAATATCCTTTGCCTCATATCGATGATTTGTTTGATCAGATCCAGGGAGCTCAGTATATTTCAAAGATTGACCTGAGATCGGGGTACCATCAGCTGAAGGTAAAGGAAGCAGATGTTCAGAAGACTGCGTTTCGTACAAGATATGGCCATTATGAATTTGTAGTAATGCCTTTTGGGCTAACCAATGAACATGTTTTATTCATGGAATTAATGAATATAATTTTCCATGAGTTCTTGGATAAGTTTGTGGTTGTTTTCATTGATGATATTTTGGTGTTTTCTAAAAGTAAAGAGGAGCATGAAAGACATTTAAGGGTTATCTTGCAAACCTTAAAAGAAAAAAAACTGTATGGAAAATTCAGAAAGTGTGAGTTTTGGTTGCAAAAAATTTCTTTCCTTGGTCACATTGTTTCTAAAGATGGGATAACTGTCGATCCTGCAAAAACAAAAGTTGTGGAAGACTGGCCAAGACCCAAAAATGTAACTGAGATTCGTAGCTTCCTTGGTTTGGCAGGCTATTACCGAAGGTTTGTTAGAAAATTTTCATGGTTATCTAGTCCAATGACTAAGCTAACTCGGAAGGGTGTTAATTTTATCTGGACAAAAGAATGTGATGATTGTTTTCAGGAATTGAAAAGAAGATTGGTAAAAGCTCCAGTTTTAGCACTACCTTCCAGGAATGGTGAGTTTGTTATCTACAATGATGCTTCATTGAAAGGACTTGGTTGCATCCTAATGCAGAATGATTAGGTAATTGCTTATGCTTCACAACAGTTGAAAACTCATGAGGTAAATTACCCTACACATGATTTGGAATTAGCTGCTGTTGTGTTCTCTTTAAAAATTTGGAGGCATCATTTGTATGGATTAAAATGTGAAATATATACGGATCACAAAAGTTTAAAGTATATATTCACTCAGAAAGAGTTAGACATGAGACAGAGGAGATGGCTGGAATTAATCAAGGATTATGATTGTACAATTCATTACCATCCGGGAAAAGCAAATAAAGTGACTGATGCTTTGAGTCGAAAAAGTAATGCTTTATTAACAATGTTGCGTTTGGAACGTGATCCTTTGGTTAAGGATTTGATGAACATTGGCATAGAGGTTTTGGGCGCAGGATGTTCTTCTGTTTTATTTCATGTATCAGTGAAATCTTCTCTATCAGAAAGAATCAAGCAAGCACAAAAGCAAGACAGTGAGTTGCAGAAAAAGGTAGAGCTGGTTCAGAAAGGTAAGTTGCCTGAATTCAACATTGATAGTGATTGCATTTTGTGATTTGGGAAGAGATTGTGTGTGCCTTGTGATTCACAGTTTAAGAGAGAGTTGTTATGTGAAACTCATAGTTCTCTGTTTTCAGTTCATCCTGGCAGTACTAAGATGTACAGAGATCTGCGGGAGTATTACTGGTGGGATGGAATGAAAAGAGATATTGCTGATTTTATTATGAAGTGTTTGACATGTCAACAGGTTAAAGTAGAGCGGCAGTTACCGAAAGGGATGCTTCAGTCTTTACCAGTGCCAGAGTGGAAATGGGAAAATATATCCTTGGACTTTGTTGTGGGATTTCCGAAGACCCCTCGAGGTAATAATGCAATCTGGGTTATTGTTGATCGCTTGACTATGTCTGCTCATTTCCTTGCTATAAGAGATACTTTTTCCCTAGATCAACTTTCTCGTTTGGATATTAAAGAGATATTCAGGTTACATGAAGTTCCTCTCTCCATTGTATCTGATCGTGATCCCAGGTTCACTTCTAACTTTTGGAAAGGCCTTCAGAAGCCGTTGGGTACTGAATTAAATTTTAGTACAGCTTTTCATCCTCAATCAGATTGGCAGTCAGAACGAACAATTCAGACCTTGGAGGATATTCTACGAGCTTGTTCGATGGATTATCAGGGAAGTTGGGACCAACATCTTTCTTTGGTTGAATTTTCATATAATAACAGTTCTCATTCTAGTATACAGATGGCACCATTTCAGGCATTATATAGGAAGCGGTGTCGAACTCCAGCTTTCTGGGATGAAGTGGGTGAAAGGAAGTTGATGGGACCAAAATTGGTTGAAGAGTTGGCAGAAAAAGTTCAGCTGATATAGAAACACATGAGAACAGCTCAGAGTAGGCAGAAGAGTTATGCGGACAACAGGAGGAAGGATCTCTCTTTTGAGGTAGGTGATCATGTTTTTCCCAAAGTATCACCATGGAAAAGTGTGATGCGATTTGGTAAGAAAGGAAAGCTGAGTCCAAGGTTCATTGGACCATATGAAATTCTGGAGAGAGTTGGATCAGTTGCATACCGGGTGGCTTTACCTCCGAGTTTATCTCAGGTACACAATGTTTTTCATGTTTCGATGCTGAGAAAGTACATGCCATATCCATTTCATGTTTTGAGTCCAGAGGTAGTTCAGCTGGAAGAGAACCTATCTTATGAGGAACAACCGGTCCAGATTCTTGACCATAGAGAGCAAGTGTTACAGAATAAGGTGATTAATCAGGTAAAGGTTTTGTGGAAAAACCACATGATGGAAGAGGAAACATGGGAATCTGAAAATGCAATGAGGGATAAGTACCCCCATTTATTCGATGAGTAAATAAATTGCGAGGACGCAATTTTCTAAAGGGGGGAAGTATGTAACATCCAAAGTAAGTAATGAATAATAGATATTTTTATCTATGTCTATTAATGACTAAGATAGTGTTTTAGAGTCTTAAAATGAAAATAAATACAATCTTATGCATGGAATACACTAATATTCTTAAAAGATTGTTTTACTACCTTTTGATGGAAAACCCTTTTTAAATCTATCTTTTGACAATTTTATAAGCTATTTTTGTCAAAATTAACTTATTATTTATGATTGGGACATCAAAATTTACTTTTTGTGAATTTTTGGTATTTTTCCGATAAAGTTCATTTTTTAATGAATAGTGAAAACGTTGTATTTTAATTCAAAACCTCTTTTTAATCCAATTTATTTATATGATTATATTATATTTTGAATTGGTTTTGAAGTGAAATTAGAATATATTTTTACCATTTTATCCAATGGTTGTCATTGGAATCAATTTCACTTTGAAATTGGACTTAAACTAGTGTCAATCTTTTGATACTTATTGTTTCATAAAAACACGCTATTTGTCATGACAGCGGGAATTAGTTATTAAATTAATTAATTCAACTTAAATTTTTTGAATTTTGTAAAATAGACATCATTTTTGAATTCAGAATGTCAAATATATCTTAGGGTGATGTTTTGGTATCTTTCTAAAAAACTTCAATTTTTGATGAATAGTGAAACCACTAAGTGGTAGTTAAAGAAACTGATTGTTTGTTTAAATGAAACTTTGCCACTTCTGTGATTTGATTTTCAAAAATCCGACATACATGGTTGTCATTAAGAAGTAAAATGTGGTTCAATGAGATTAAAATAATTTTTTGGTGAATAGTAACTTTTAAGTTCTTAATCGCGATTAGTGGTAATTAGTGTAGTTTAAGGTAAAAATAATGTTTTAATAATATGAGATGAGCTTGACACATGACCTACCCTCATTGGATGTGTCATGTCCGACCAAGACAATCCTTGGGTCAACTTAGGGACCCCATGGAGCCACTTTGGTTGGGAAATGAAATAAATAACTTTTTATTTAATGTTAAAGTAAAAATGACACAAACAAGAGATGTTTTACTAAAATACTTTTTACATGGGGTTATACATGTCAGATGTTTGATTATAAATAGTAATTGGAAATCTAAAAAGATTTCCTAGATCATAGTGTTTTTTTATAATTTTTAGACTTTAAATAAATTAAATTATTTATGACATCATGATGATGCAGCGATTAACTCATTAATAAAGGATTTAAATAAAATGAAATTATAATGTAAAATATATAGACTACACATGTCCAAAACTTATTTGATGGGTGGATTTCGAACCCTTATCACCTTACCCTCGAATTATATCAATGTGGGACCTTTTTAATCCGAAACTCATTTTCAAATAAAGTAACATTTCTTTACTTTCCAAGAGTTCCCCTCCTCTCCTCTTATAAAAGGCCCCCACCTCTACCTCCTTACCCACACTCCCAAAGCCTTTGGCTTGGCCAAACCCTGCCCATTTTGTCTCTCCACATCCCTCTATTACTCCTTGAATCCTCACTTTGCGCAGAAGTCTTCCCAAGGAAGCCTTTGAGTTCAAACCAAAAGGGAGTTACCCGATTTTAAGGTAATGTCTTCACTTGAGTCCTTTTGTTTTATTTTGCTTCTCCAACCCCCTAAACTCTTTTTATTCATTTCTTTTTTAACAACTCCAGTATATTCAATATACTAGGATGTTTTTATAAGAAGGATTCGAGATACACTTACACACACCTACATCTAATGGTTAAAGGACATACTGTTTCCGTGGAAGGTGAATTTATGCCTCCCGAAACGATGATTGTTCAACATTCTTTTAACACCTTCAAAGGTGGCCATTAAGATGTCACTATATTTATATATGATATATAATATGTTTATGTTTTCCTTAAGCTTTTGTATTTTTCATTTTGGGAATATTTTTATGGTTTCCATTATGGGAAAACGTGATATCTTCATTTAAGGAAGTGCGGACTACCGCCCCCTCAAAGTGATTTGATTCGTTAAATACCATATGTGGGACGTATAAAGGATGGAACTATGATATTATATATGATATTATACTGGAATTATAATATACCTTTATATCATTATGATTCCATTCTATAAAATATGAAATAGAAATGAAAGTAGCGTTCATGCGTACGTACGGCTTACCGTCTCCATGAACGGTGTATTTCATTTCTTACCTCTAAGTGATTATGTAATATTATTAATGCATGCATGTACTGTATATATATGACATATATGATATCTACATCATGAATACCATTCTGGATATAATGGATACATGAACAACTTGTAATTATAAAGGACTTATTTTTGACTCAAGTACCAATGATCGTTAAAACGACCGTTATTAACATAAATAATTACATAGTGTTCATGACATGGAAATAAGTGATATAAAAGGAATAATGAACTTCAAAAAGGTTCTTAAACAAGTATGAATTATCTCAAGTTTATTATTCAGGAGATTAAAGAACGACCTAGTCAAGTCGGACCTGAGGTATGGGACTTCGTCTCAATCTCCTTTCATTGAGGCATATTTTGTTTTATACACAACCTTCTTTTATACGGTGTATAAACCCCTTTGACTTTTACGTTTATTCAAAAGGAATCTTTTTTATACGAAGCGTTTACTAAACGACAAAAGGGAATGTTTTTGTCGTACGTATGCGGTGACAATGACTTCTCCACCACCGTGACCATTATTTGAGTTTCGGCTTCCTCTACAAGAAATACCTTTTTTTAAAAAGAAAAATAAATACCATGTTTTACTTTTCTTTTATTTTGGTATTGAAAATTATTTTCATAATGTTTTTATATCAATGTGTTGTATTGATATCTTGTGATTGAAAGGTGGAAATGTTTTGTTTACTTTATGCATGTTTTATGTGATACGATTATGTTGAGGTTCTTGGGGATTATTATGAAGACGGGTGGTTTCGTGATAGACTAAGGGCGGGTGAGCCCGATATAGCTCTCCAATGCATTGGGTAACGCGAAGGAGTGAAATGTTAGGGTTTCTCCGAAGAGATTTAGGGAATATACTGTGATGGGTATTCCAAACGTAACCAAGAGGGTTACTCCCTACGTAGGAATGTTATGAATTCCTCAGGTTACCTTTATGTCTTATGATTTCTATGATTTATTCATGATTTGATGAGGTATGTTAAAGTGCTTATGTTTTATGGGTAAAGTATGATTTCATTCTTATGTATATATGTACCCATGTTTCCTTTCCATATTTTTATATCCCTTACTGAGCTTTTTATGCTCATCCCATGTTTTTTTGAAATGTTTTTCACAGGTCAAGGGAAAGGTACATGATATGATGATAGTGTCAAGGAAGTGTCAAGAAAGAATCCATGTTTTATTTTAAATATGTTTCCATTGATGGGAAAGAAGAATACTATCTTTATGTAACCACTTTGTTTATATGTGGAATGTAATTTAAGTTTTATGATCTAATTCTCTAAAACTCTAAACCCAAAAAGATCCTCAATGTGTAATCCTGTAATAACTCAAGATTAAGTAAGGTTTAAGGCTGGGGCCTTATAAACTTAATCTCATAAAATGGATCAACTCCATTGAAAAGATATTCTCCTTCATTCAATGCTATGATAAAGATATATATGTGCTTGTTTTTTATTTAATGGAGGGAGAATATAATCAATGGTGGAAATTGATCAATAATAAAAATCCTAATGAATAAATTAGATTGATGGAGAGGAATTAATTAATGGAAAAAAATTTATAATTACATTCCGTATACTCTATGAATTAAATTTGATTCGAATTTCCATAGACTCAAGAAAAAGGGTAATATTCATTAAGTAATATGAGGAATACTTATAAAGACATGTATAATACATCCGCATGTAATTAATTGACCCTAAATATAAAATTGGCTACTTATTCAGTTAGATAAATTAGGATCTCTAAAAACATTTACCAATTTGAGACATTGATAGCTATGAAATATTTTTTAAAATTACCTAAAATTATATATGTTTATTAATGAACCTCAATGTATCATAGGTCAATAGATAGGGTGTGAATAATAAGTTTTAATTCTGGAGGAGTGATGTATAAATTTCATTTCTGTAAGACATTCTAACATCCCACTTGTTAAAAATTTATAAAGAACAATAGGATAAATTTCAAGAAGGGGAAAAGGAAATATTTTACATGTGTGGAGAGAGGGAACCACGATAGAAAATTCCAATAGGATATTCCATCTCGTGGGATGGATTAAATAAATGTTATAGTCAACCCTTATCCTATTTTACATTATTATAACTTCAAGGAGAAAGAACATTATGGGAACCAATGCACTAATCTAGGTTTTTCTGATAATAAATGGGAAAAATAACATTCAACACCTAGAGATAATGGGATAGATTATTAAATAAAACTATTGAGGTGTAACATAGATATATTTTTTTGATAGGTAATCTAGTAATAAATTATAGGAAAAAACTATATAATTTTATCCTAGTTATATTCATTCTTTTACATCACACAATTTTATTAGAACTATTAAAACACCACCTCAAAATATAAATGTAGATCTATTAGTGAAAATATAAATCGGGGAAATCATTACATTCCATGTATATCACTTATCCTACTTTAATATTTTTGGTATGAATTTTACCGCAAACCTTGTGATACTTCCTTTAGCCGAATTCAACTCTATTATGGGAATCAATTATATTTCATTGTATATAGAAAATATAGATTAATGGGGAAAGAAAAATCATCTTTTATATTGATAATCACCCACTAATTATATAAAATTTTATGTTGGAAGATAGATCTCATTTGGAATCACAATCTAAGGAATAAATATTATATCTTTATATGAAGGAATATATAGCTAAAATAATTGAGACTATGGAAAATTTCATCCTTAATGACATTCCCATATTTATGGAATATGTTTATGTGTTCCCTAAATAATTTTCCAGTCTTCCTCATAGATGAGATTTTGAGTTCGCAATCAAACTCATACCAAAACCTTTTCCAATATTTAATCCCTCTATTTAATGGACACTGTTTAATATTAATATCTGAAGAGGAAACTCTAAGATAATATAAAAAATGGTTTTTATTCCCATGTTCTTCAATATGGGGTACATCGGTCCTCCATGTCATGAAGAGGGATTGTCTAATGCACCTCAAAAATTATTATCATGGAGATATTCAATTCCGTAATAATGAACAATCAATCTCTACCATTTAATAATAACTTGTTCAATCGTCTACATGATTCTCAATACTTCTCTATGGATAAAATTTTATTGGGATATTATAAAGTAAAGGTGAAAAAAGAGGATACCATAAAGAATAATTTTTATACACTGTATAGGAAATATGATTTTATAGTTCTGTCATTTTGACTCACTAATAATCCATCTATCTTTATGAACAAAAAATATATTAATTATGGATTAACACAGAAAAAGTTTAAGGAATTCCTTAAAAATGATTTTAATTTCTACTCAAAAAGTAATGATGAATATGATGAGAATATGAATGATATACTGAAGACCATGGGAATGGAAAAATTATATGAAATTTACATTAAATATTATTTTTTGATGGAGAAAGTAACATTCATGGGGTATGATAAAACCAGTAAATAGATATATCTATATCCTTTGAAAATAGAGTAATTTAAATATATCATTTTCTAAAATCTATGAAAAATATCCATATCTTCCATCTATTTTCTAGGTATTATCATTGATTTAAGTGAAATAAAAAACTATTTACAATATCACTTACCATGATAACTCATAAGGGAGTAATGTGTTACTAGAAAATTTAATGTTAGTATATCATTAAATAATTATATAGTACACTAATCACTACACCTATTCTAACATTACCCAAAAATGGGGAATTATTTTTTACCTCAAAATATTCATTCAAAAATGGATTGAGTTTGGTACTCATGAAATATGAAAATTTGATAGACTATTCCATCCACCAATTAAATATATATGATCATAACTACACAATGAATGATCTATATTTGGATTTAGTGATATTCACATTGAATATTTGGTTCCATATATATATATATGTAGAATTGTGACATATATACAAGTAATAAAATATTCAAGTATATAATCACAAAAATGAGATTAATATTTTTCAAAAAAATGTTGTAATATCTAATCAAGTATTATTATTGGTCAATCCATTACCATCATAGGAAGTAAAAAAATGTCGATTATGCTCTGAGTAAGATGCATATCACAACCCTATATAGACTGAGGACTAAAAGTGATCCGATATTCTTGGACATGTGAAGTATGGTCATGGGGATCATAAAAAAACTTCATCATGCTTTCATTAAAAAAATTTAAAATATCTTTTTGTGAGAAAATAATAGAGGCATAAAAATACAATGAGATAATACAAGGAAAGCATATGGATATTCTAGATTTTAACTTTCCCAATGATATAGTTACATGGTTTGGAACTGATATATGTGTCCCATATGATCTATAACTGAAGAGAGAATATCTACATGATTCCCATAAAACATAATTATCTATTAATTTAGGAATAAATAATGTGTATAGATATTTTATGTTAAAAAATGTATAGGATAACATTAGGATTGATGTTACATAATTTTAATCTTGGTGCATGGTTTGCTTACAAGTCATTGTTTAATAGTACAAGTCTAAGGGAATGTTAAAACCACTTTCCCATACCAATGTATAATTATGAAAACATGATTGGGGATTTCATTATAAGACTCCAGAGGACATCTTGAGGAAACAATTCCATTTGGGTAATATTTTATCACCTTACCATGCCTACAAATTTCATTGATATAAATGAAGATTATCTCTTGACCAAATCACTTATATATCAATATGATATGTGGTAATAAGTCATGGTGTACAGATATCAATTTTATATTATAGAAAGAAAATGTTAACCTTGAGTTTCTATAGAATCATTCAGTAAGAATAGGATATAGATATGATTTTCATTACAAGTAATCACTCTCAGATGGATGGCCAGTCTAAGAGAACCACTCAAACTCTCGAGGATATGTGGAGATATTTTTATATAGATTTCCTCTGATAATGGGACTAGTACCTTAACCTATTGTAGTTATCATATAATAACAGTTTCAATTGTTATAATCAAAAGGATCGTTGTGAGGCTTTTCAGAGAATAGATGTCATAATATAATATGTAGTGATAAATTTGCTGAGCAGAAGATAATAGTACTTAATCATATCCAAGATACTATATAGATGTTTCAAACCATTCCAAATCATATTAAATTCATATAATGATTATAGAAAATCTATTCAGACAAACGTTGATGAGACATGGAGTTCGAGTTTTAAGAAATTGAGTTCCTTCAAATATCTCTAATGAAGAAAGTCATGAGGTTTAGTGGGATGGGAAACATCATTCCTTGAAACGTTATCCACTTTGAGATCCTAGACACATCAGAGTTCTTACCTATTGACATGTAAATACTCAATCATAATCTATACAAATTATTATGTATTTGAACAAGAATTCACATTAATATAATCCTAATTATTTTTTGAGATTATATTTTTTGATAATTAATTCATAACTAATACATATCTTCTAATATATTACAAAGCCGAAACTTTTAATGAACATCCATTTTTTACAATATAAAAATTTTAAAACAAAAAATGATTTCTACTCCTAAAAAAGCATTAAAATTTTAAAAGTGACTTCATTTTTTCCTTTAACAATCCATAAATAATATAAAAAACATATTAAAACCATGGATGAGAACAAAAAGATTAGTAAGGGGCATAAAAAATTGAAATAAACCAGTAAATATACTTATATAATAATTTCATTTCACAAAATATAAATTCATCACAGAATTAAAAACAATTACCCATGAAATCACATTTTTTTATAGCATATTTTTATAAAAAAAGTCAAAATAAATATTTATGAAAAATAGTTCCATATAGGTTACTTTAATAACATGAAAAACTCATGAACACATTTTCACATAGATATAATTTTCACCATTAAGAAGTAACATATACTCTTCTTTGACCATCAACTCAATAACATACCTTATGAAGACATGAATTTATTTTAAAACATAGAATAAATAAATAAATCATATAAATAACCTAGGGAATCTTAATATTAACATAATTACTTATGGCTTAACCCTCACTGTTACACATTAAATAACCCTCCTAGTTATACATGGAGTAACCATCATAGTTAAACATGAAATAAAAATCACATTCAAAATACAATATACCAAATCCATTATATTGATATCATGGACCAACTCTTAAATATTTAATAATGGAACCACCTATCATCATAAAAATTTCCCATGATCCATAACCAAATTTGAAAATAATAATGATTTCATCATAAAAATTATCCTTGTGGAAAATCACATATTTAAAAAGAAAACTGAAAAAAATAAATTGGAAACCATTTTCTTTAAAAATAAACATGTAATATTTTGAATTAATATTAAATGAAAATATGTTTCATTAAGGAAGGAATTTACTTTGATTCTGTATAATTTATGAATATCATTCCTTCTATATTTTTTTCACAAATATCACAAAGTACCTCATTTAGATTATGATAAAAATGTTACATTAAATCCATTTTGTATAAATACAAACATGGGTAAAAATGAAATAACAAATTCATTATATAATAATAATAAAATTATTGATACGTTTTTATAAAATATTGAATTGGAATAAGAATAGAGATTTAAGGGAATCATTAAAAAAATTAAAAGATGGTCACTTACCTTGAGTTTGAATCGTCGCGTATGTTCCCTATCATCATTAACAATAGAATTACGTGAATTTAATAATTTATTGGTAATATTATTCATGTTAATTATTATTGTTTATAACACTTATTATAATTTTATATACAATTACTCAATTTATTGAGATCACTTCAGATATTTGGATGATATTTAGTTCATAAGTCAAAAATATCTTCAGTAATTTGACTATAGCCATATACATCCTTATTCCTGAATCCACATAATAATATAAAATAAATAATTATCATTATTATGCAGAAATTATACTTTTAAATTTAACCATTACATATGGTTATGAAAAATGATGTACATTGTAATCATTGAGATGGTTGGTCAAAAGTACGCATGAGTAACGATTTCATTTTACAAAATTATTTATGGATAGAAGGTAAGTATTATTTTGTATTTATAAACTTATAATAATATCATAAATACTATATTACACCTTTATAGAAACTTAAATATATCAACCATGTTATGCAGTGATGAAAAACAAATCACACTGCTTTGTGGAGAAGGAAGTCCTCATGTATGCACGAATAACATTACCATTTACCCATGGAATGGTAACAACCTAAATGATATTGTTTATTTTCATAATGATAAATATTTACTGAATGTAATATATAAAAACAAATTCCATCATTATAAACAGTCATGAGAGATGTGGATAGAAAACAAATTAAATCAGTTCGCAAGGTATAAGCCTACCATACACACAAACCATGAATTTAATTCCTATTTGAATGAAGGTGACAAGGATATAGGTAAAATATCTAATGAAATAAAATTTAATTATATGTATTATAATTTTTTCATAATTTTATAATGGATTAATAATTTTTTTAGGATTTGGAAGAAGAAAAATAACTAAAACATTTAGATAAAAACAATACCACTTCATTCAGAAACCTCTTTTTCCTAACAACTTATGTCACGAACAAGGCCGAGTCGTCATCCGACCCAGTGCCTGACCCGGTTTATGGTAAGGCCCGATGGGTATTCCCAATCCCCACGGGCTGGCACATGTGCCCGGGTATCAAAAATAAAACATGGGAATGGTTTACCCAAACAAATAAATATAAACTAACAACAAGATAAATAAAATGAAACTAAAAACATACAAAAAAATATACCCATATACTATGTTTAGATTTATGGTTAACAACTTGAACTAAAAACCCAAAAGATACTACATCAAGGAATAACAAAAACTATAACACGAACCTCTGTGTGACATGAGGAGTCACATCCCCAAGCCGTCGCCCCCAACCTGCATGGGGAAACCAACAAAACTCGAACCATCATCGCTAAGCCCAATTCCTCAACCTGGAATACAAAAGAAACAGAGTCTATATACACCAAAAGGAGTTTGTAGGGTGTGAGAAAAAATCCCAGTAGGACGCCACCAATAAAAGGTTCCACACATAGTTATTAAAAGACAAATACATTTTCAATTTTAACTAAAGAAAAGAAATGAATTCTTGAATAGTTTAAAAGAAAATGATATTAAAGAATATGGTTTCAAATGGTACAAAATAAATTAAAACACGCATACTCACTTTTTAAAATAACCAATTTGTTACACTGATGAGTGTAAATTAACCAATGAGCACTAATATGGGAGAGGCATCTTGGGTATTATCTAGCTTGGGCCCCTAGATCTTTGTGTCTCGGTGAAACGTGGAATAGAAGGCCACGACCTTCAGAAAACCTGGCATATAAGTCCATGACCCTTAGAAAATCATATGTTTAGTTAGTTCTGAAATCGTTAGTCTTATTAGTGAAATCGGGTTGAGTCACCTTCAGAACACTAGCCAACTAGTCTAGTCCACCCTCCTAGCTACCCATGATTCTCGTTTGTGCTCAAGTAGTTCTGAGTTCATGTCACATGTCATAAAAATATACTCCAACCATACAAGACCCTATACACCCCAAAACCACCATTTGAACACATAAAATCCATTTGAAACAACACACACACAAAAAATATCCCAAAACTAAACCTGTATTACATACACAACCAATTAAAATAACTGCACAATCAAAGAATACACATTCACTGCCAGGCGCACCATTAAAAGGATTTATTGAACAATTTTCACACATGTCGCATGACTTTAAGCATCAAAACCATTACACAATTTATCCAATACAATTCTTTACCCTTAATAATTATTTAATAAAACAATTCAAATTTTCACAAATAAAATTTTAAGACAAAACATTGCTTCACACACTAGACCAACCCTAACCCTCCTACAAGACCATATGTATACCTCGTCATCTCAGGAACACAATTTGAATTACACATGTAATTAATGAAAACCATCTGCACAATTAAAAATACCATTTCTATAATTAAAAGGATTACCAGAATAAATTATCAAACAATTTTGAAATACGCCTCATGATATTAATTGACACAATCTAATTAAATATTCATTTATGACAAAACACATATAGACACTACCCCCAAAACACCATTCACATCCTTTACACATTCTAACAAAATAAACTGCACAACTTATGAAACACTAGCAAGCAGTTCGATTGGGGTTTTCCCAGCAACATACTCATTTCATATTAACATGCTAATAAACACATTAAAACATACTGAACCTCATGTAAAAAATCAATGTGAACCAAACAAACTGATTAGTAAATATGCGAAATTAATTAATTATGAAAATGAACATAGTAATTAATAATCATACGTGGAACCACCTACCTCAGTGTCGGAAAAACCCAAATATCAAATCAATGCTCCAATTGTGCTCCGAACTCACCACAATAAACTCAAATAAAATCTAACATAAAAAATCCCATTACACCAAAATTGAACCAATTGCACCCTAAAACCCTAACCTAAAAACCTTCAAAATATAAGAAACATCCAATTGAAGGGGAAGACACCTATGGCGAGGGTGTGGAAAGCTGGTCTGAGCTTAATGTGGGATGTTAGGGATGCGGCGCGCCAGAAAAATTTAGTATGAAGAAGGGGAGATTTAGGTTCGGATGGTACGAGGCAGCGAGGCGGTGCCAGTTGGTGCGAGGTGGGCTACGGAGGTCAGTTTCTTCGCCAAAAATGTGCACCGGAAGAATAAGGGGGTGTGGCCAAGGGTGGTGCATGCTGGGCTTCAAATATAGTGGGTGGTAAGGGTGGATCGTGGGTGCTTGTCGGTGTAGCTGGAAGGGGCACAACCTAGGAGAGTTGGGCGGAGGGGGGGATGCACTCTACTAGCATCGTCGGGTGTCTCGGCTGAGAGGGAGGCAGTCTGAGGGAGGTGTGTACATAGTGAGGTGCACGTGTAGTGAGGAGGCCGGAGAGGTGGCCTGGGCAGGATCAAGAGGGTGTGGCTCTCCGGCAAGGAGGTGGGGGGAAGGGGGTGCCATGGATGGTAGGGTTTGTAGGAGGGGTGGCGTGAACTAGGGGGAAGAAAGGGGAGGGGTGCAGCACGACGAAAAGATAGGATGAAGGAGGAGAGAAAGAAGAAAATAAATCAAAATAATATAAAACAAAATAAAATAAAACATAAAAAAACTAAACCAATTAAAATTAATAACAATGATAATTATAATAATCTCATAATAAATTCATAATTATAGAAATTATTAAATTTTAACAACCTAATTTTATTGTTAACCAAGATAATAATAATAATAATAACAATAATAACCTTAATTATATTATTATTATTACTATTATTTTGGACAGTTCTAAAAGAATTTTATTTTTAAAGTTCACTTAATTTTCTTTTTCCGATCAAAAAATTAATTAGCCACGCACTGGTCAAGCCACAAGGTGGTCTAGTGAAGTCACATGGCTTTGACAATACCTTGTGCACATTACAAACATTTCTGTTCCAAAAGAATTGCTTATCAGCGAAACACAAAAACTCTCGTTGGGTTCGGTCCATACCTCAACAAAGAAAATTTAAGGCAAATAAAAATTTTAAAAAAAAAATTCTAAAGATGTTCGGGTGTGACAATTCTCCCCACAATGACACTTTATTCCCCCATAAAGTCCCAAAAGACTAGGTAAAACAAGGGTTCCAAGTGAGACCACAAAGATACTTAAAACAAAACCTCAATCGCCAAAAGGCCCAGTATTGAAAACATCGATAACCTAACACTCCAAAAATCTCAAAACCTGAATCATCAATAAAAATAACCAACATCAAGGAATTCACCTCTAAACTCCACTAAAAGATGGAACACCGCGACCCCTAATCTAGGGATCAACAAGGCCACTCGAAATCTCCAAGAACGCTCGTCAAGCGACCCACTACTCAAGATAACTAATTATAATGGTCAAGGTCGGGCAAAGCAGAAGTAAGGGAGTTTCCCCACCAAGCACACTTGGAAAACAGAGTCTCCCCCAAGTTCATCCTATGGTGGTATCCCCAACATATTGGGATTTTTGTCAAATATTGGTTCTCTAAACCAAAATTATTCACAAAATCATACAACCTCTAACACTAGCTTGACCCTCAAATTTCCCTAAGTTTAACCACACCAACACAAGAGGAGACACCGACGAGACCCGCACTGGGTCTCCCCACCATTTTCAAATTTTCCTAGAACCACGACACCCATTTGGGAATTCCCAGTTTTCTTTGAGCGATACGGGCTGAACTCTGCATCACGAACCCACCAACCCAGGTCGTCCTACACGGATGATTCCTAAACTGGAAAAAAATCTTCCACATGAGATGGATTTGATAGCATAAACCCCTAACCATGAGGCGAACCAGATAGGCGCACATCAATCCCACAAGGCATGAGCATCTCTGAAATGAGTAACATTTTGATCCATAACGGATGACTAGAAGTTTCACAGTGCTTTCTTGTTGGCATTACAAGAATACTAATTTCCCGAACCTCTTTATGGGCCAAGAAGAACTCCCATAAATTAAGACAACAACAAAGATACAAGGCCTTCATAAGTGGTATCACAATAGGTAAATTTATGTCATTATCGTCACGACCCTGTGGACTTAGGTCGGACCATGCCCATCGCATGTCTAATAAGATATGACTACGTGCAATATTCACCGTGAGACCTATGGCTGGGGCCCTGATGTCTGAATCATATACCACCTCGTAGTCATAAGCTAACCACCTCTGACTGGAACTTCCTCCACTGGAAAATCATCCTACATACTTCTCCCCATGTCCCAAGAGTCCACTTTTTCAACTCACCAACTGAGAATTACGTCAAACAACATAGATTTCTAGACTGACAAGCCTAGATATAGGAAATTGAGCGGCCCGTCAAACACATGATGAAAACTAATGGAAGGGGAACTCCAAGAACAAGTCCCTTTTGTTCACACACCTCATCAGATGAGGAACCTCCACTTACCACAATATGTACAAGACCAAAAACTATTACGAACCTTAAACTAATTGTTACGGACCACCTATAGGAAACATGAAACTAACTCATCAAAAGGTCAAAACACCTCCATCTCTGCCTGTTGATTGGTTGAGTGCATATGAAATCCACCACTTTCCCCTACCTTCACATCCTTAGTTACAACCATGGAATGAGTCTAGTCTTTAGGATCACTCACGAAATCCCCATTCGCAACAAAAACAGAATGATCACCATTCACTGGTTTAGTACCACTCCTCCAAACATACTCGAGACAACATACACCCATGCAACTTTTTGAGTTCCTAAAAAACCGGAGACACTTAAAACATTCCCAAAGCATTCAACGATATCAAACTGACCTCGACATCTATGAACAGTCATACCAACCAAGCATAACCCAATTCTTCCACTCCACTGGGATTCTTGGCTGAGGAAAGAAACGAGAGACTTGCTATAAACCCATGGGACATTTCTAGGAAAATATCCAAATGAGAATCACAAAACAAACTTCCACAAATCCAAAAACATCACAAAAATAACATACACAACTCAAACACAATTTCAGTAATTCCAATTTAAAACATCAATTAATTCTTAATAAAAGACACCTACTTGAGAAACCAAACACTATACAATAATACCCAACAACTCTTTTAAACTCACAGCTTTCACTCCGGACTCAAAACCATTTTCAAATTTCCAAAACCATTTAATCACAAAAACCCATTTTAGAGAGAGCCCCACTTTATAAGAAATAATAAGAATCCTTTTAGAAAAACAATCACTCACCACTTATATTCCAGGATTCCTCACAGATTTTCATTTTTGTGCCACTCACGTACCCATCCACATGATCCACCAACTGTCCTTTAATCATGTCCACATGCACACGTGAGCATCCATAGGAATACCATTGAACAAAGCAAGGTCCTTCCGCTTTCAAAAGTAAAACATTCCCAATATTCCAAAAATACTATTTTTTTAATTACCACTTCAATAATTAAAGAAATATTTTTAAAATTCTTCCCATTCCTAAAATAGCTCACTTCAATTTCAGATAACCCAAGACATTATTTTAGGAAATAAATTTTCAAAAAATCAGACCCAAAATTACATGAAAAATGAATCCCAAAAATTTTTCCGAACACACACCAAAATAAAATAAGAGCAACCCCAAGGTCCTCTTTCCTTTTAAAAGAAAACACTTTCACACTAACCCAAAACAGAAGCATGATATCACAAATATTAAAGAACCTAGATGGATGACTAGTGGTTGTGTCTAACCCAGAAACATGGTTTAGCGTACCATGCCCTTGGCAAGCACCAACCACTAAGAGTTTTGAACCGTACTCTCGAGAATCACATGGGTCGCTACTCCATATGAGACCACGTGTAGTACCGGTTTACTCCTACTGTCGTCCCCCATGCACACAGACCAATGTCAAAAACATAAATCCCGAACTACCCCTAGTTAATTGAGGATAGGAATGAGAAAGTGTTCACGATGCTCTTCCCGCACCTACCACTCGATTACCGACAATCCTATCTCTGATCTACCTGACACCCCAAATAACAAGAACAAAACCTCCTCTGATAATGATTTTTCATGAACCAGGTCGGCTCGTCATCTGACCCAGTTCCTGAACCGGACTACGGCAAGGCCCGAGGGGCGTTCCCAATCCACACAGGCTAGCACAAGTTCCCATGTATCGAATATAAAAATTGGGAACGATTTACCCGAACAAATAAATATAAAAAAACATCAAGCCAAATAAATTGATTCTAAAAATAGATAACCAATGATACCTTTAGACCAAATCCAGATTTAATGTTAACAACATGAACTAAAAACCCAAAAGATATTACATTAATGAAAAACCAAAACTCCAACACGAACCTCCATGCGACATGAGGAGTCATATGCCCAAGTCGTCGCCGCAAACCTGCATGGGGAAACCAATGATACTCGAACCATAATCGCTAAGCACAAGGCCTCAACCTTGAATAGAAAATAAAAAGAGTCTACATACACCCAACGGTGTATATATTTTGTGATCTAAAAGCCCAGTAGGACGCCACCGAGAAAAGGTTCCACGCATATTTATTAAATGAAAAATACATTTTCAATCTTAACTAAAGAAATGAAATTAATGCTTGAACAGTTTAAAAGAAAATGAAATTAAAGAAAACAGTTTCAAATGGAACAAATTAAATTAAAACACACTAAATCACTTTTTAAAATAACCAATTTTTCACACTGATGAGCGTAAAGTAACTAATGAGCCCTGATATGGGAGAGGCCTCACGGGTGTTTGCTAGATTGGGCCCCAAGATCTTTGTGTCTTGGTGAAACGTGGCATAGAATACCACGACCTTAAAAAACGTGACATAGAAGGCCAATGCCCTCAGAAAATGTGGCATAGAAGGCCATGACCCCCAGAAAATCATATGTTTAGTTACTGTTTCAATCGTCAGTCATGTTAGTGAAACTGGGCCGAGTCACCTCTGGAACACTAGCCCACTAGTCAAGTCCACCCTCCTAGATACCCGGGCTTCCCTTTTATGTTCAAGTAGTTTAGATTTCATGTCACATGTCATAACAATATACTCAAACCAGACAAGATCCTACACACACCAAAACCACCATTTTCACACATAAAATCCATTTGAAACAACACAAACACTAAAAATATCCCAAAACTAAACCTTCATTACATACTAAACCAATTAAAACTATTAAAAAATCAAACAAAACATATTCACTACCAAAAAAATTATTAAAAGGATTTGTTGAACAATTTTCACACACATTGCATGACTTTAATCATCAAAACATTTACACAATTTAACCAAAACAATTATTCACCATTAATAATTATTTAATAAAACAATTCAAATTTTCACAAATAAATTTTATAGACAAAACATTTCTTCACACACAAGACCAACCCAAACCCTCATACATGACCATATTCAAACCTCATCATCTCAGGAACACAATCTGCATTACGCACGCATTAAAGAAAACCATCTTCATAGTTAAAAATACCACTTCTATAATTAAATGAACAACAAAAAAATTTGTCAAACAATTTATAAAAACACAGCATGATATTAAATGCCACAAACTCATCAAATATTCAATTATTAAAAAATTCATATTGACACTACACTCGAAACACCATTCAAACCCTTTGCACAATTTAACAAAATAAACTGCACAACTTATGAAAAACTAGCAAGCTGTTCGATACGGGTTTTCATAGAAACATACTCATTTCATATTAACACGCTAAAAACACATTATAACATACTAAACCTGAAGTAAAAATTCAATGCGCACTAAAAAACTGATTAGTAAACATTCTAAATTAATTAACTAAGAAAATGGACTTAAAATTTTAAAATCATACGCGGAACAACCTACCTTGGTGTCGGAAAACCTCAAATATCAAAGAAATGCTCCAATCGCACACAGAATTCACCATAATAAACCCAAATAAACTCCAACATCAAAAAAACAAGCCAATTACACCAAAATTGAACCAATTGTACCTATACCCTAACCTAACAACCTTCAAACTAGGAGAAACATCCAATTGAAGGGGAATGCTCCTATGGAGTGGGTGTGGAAAGATGGTCCGAGATTAAGGGGGGATGTTGGGGTTACGAGACGCTAGAAAATTTTAGTCGGAAGAAGGGGAGATGTAGGTTCGGATGGTACGAGGCAGCGAGGTGGCACCAGCTAGTGTAAGGTGGCTTACAGAGGCCAGTTTCATCACTGGAAAGGTGAACTGGTAGAATAAGGGGGTGTGGTCAAGGGTGGTGTGCACTGAGCTTCAAAGCAAGGGGGTAGCAGGGGTGGCTCGGGGGTGTTGTTCGGTGTAGTCAGATGGGGAACGACCTAGGAGAGCATGGAAGAATAGGGGAAGCACTCTTATAGCGTCGTCTGGTGGCTCAGCTGATAGGGAGGTGGCCCGAGGAAGGTGTGCGTTTGGTGAGGTGTCTTCACGGTGAAGAGGCCGGAGAGGTGGCCTAGGCGGGAGAAAGGAGGTGCGACTATCCAGTGAGGAGGTGGGGGAAGCGGGTGCCAAGGATGGTAGGGTTTTTAGGAGGGGGTGGGGTAAAACAGGGGTAGAAAGGGGTAGGGTGGAGCACGTTGAAAAGAGAGGGTGAGGGAGGAGATAAAGAAGAAAAAAATAAAATAAAAAGAATATAAAACAAAACAAAATAAAACCTAAATAAAAAATCTAAACTAATTAAAATTAATAACAATAATAATTATAATAGTAACATGATAATAATCATATAATTATGGAAATTATTAAATTTTAATAACCAAATTTAATTGTTATCTAAGATAAATATAATAATAATAGTAACCTTAATCCTATTATTATTATTATTGTTATTTTGGATAGTTCTAAAATAATTGTATTTCTAAAGTTCAATTAAATTTTTTTTCCGATCAATAAATTTTTTAGCCACGCACCAGGTAAGCCAAACAGTGGTCTTGCGAAGCCACATGGCTTTGACCATGCCTTGAACATGTTTCAGGTAGTACCGTGCCAAAACAATCGCTTATCAGCAAAACACAAAAACTCTCGTCGGGTTCGGTCCACACCTCATAAAAGAAAATTTAAAGCGAGTAAAAATTATAACATAAAAAAATTACTACAGATGTTCGGGTGTGAAAACTTAATACATATAAGACTATTATTAAAAAAATAAAAAGAACTCTACAATGTTTAAATGGACTCTAAAATGTAATTATAGAAGGTATACCCTAACAATATTTTTTTATTTGTAAATGATTGAGAAGAAGACGTCACCTTTAATAAGATAGGGGACATGCACTCTTAGAATTCCAAAAAATATTAAATTAATATAAAATGAGGTTTAATTAAATATTTATCAAAAGAATTATATTTAGAATATAATATGATTTTGGGTAAAAATAACTTTATACAGTAAGAATTATACAAGTTTTGACTACATTTACACCCTTATCATTTGTTTTTAACACATATTTAATCCCATCAAATCATACTGTGATAAAGTTATTTTTAACCATTGAGGGTTAACATAATTACTATAAAATGATAAAAGATAAAAAATAGAAAATTATTTATATTTTACAATTATACGAATCACTTGGAAAATAATTGGATTTCTATGATTTTTATATCATTTAAAGAAATAATTTTCACTATAAAATATCTATAAGGTTTCTTTTTAGAACTATTTATTATTTTGGAATTAATAATATAAAAATATCACATAAAATTAGAAAACATATCCGTATAATTTCAAATACTTATATACAGTACATTGATTAAAATAATTTTCTCAAATTAAATTAATAAAATATTCTTAATACCATTTATATTACTTTCCCATTATTTGAATAACCACCATATTAGTGTTGTGTAACAATTTAAAGTAATTATTTATTAACTAAAAATTAAAAATAAATTAATATTATTAATTTAATTATATCATATTTTAAAATCTTATTTATAGTCTTACATATCCTCTGGATAAAACCATAATAAAAATACTATACTTTTTCAAAACAAGAGTCTCGCATTCTTGACATTGTTTTAAATAAAATAATATAATGGTCAAATTCATATACAGGGGGGCCTAGAGGACATCAATTATACCCATGTATAATGATGTTAAATATTTACTCAGCCAATAATATTTAGGTATGTATTTAGGTCATTTTATGAATCATTTAATTTTATTAGTAACCTAAATTACCATATATACCCTTTATTGTGGAAACCAAAATTACTAGTGTTACAATTCATATTGACTAAAAAAAATTCAACTATTTCATAAGTTTGGATAGAGTGATTAAAATATTAAAATATTTTAAAAAATTCAAAATAAATAATTTTCATTATTGAATTTATAATTAACCAAATAAATGTAATGAAATACACTTTTTCTAAAAAAACTCATTTTTAAATATAAATTGTTTTTATAATAAATTTAATTATAAAAATCATTTAAAAACTATAATTAGATTATTTTAAATCAAAATTGATTAATTAAACTCTCATATAAATAATAAAAATATGTTTACATTTTGAATAGTTGAAAATAATACATTTGTTTCAAAAAAAATTAGTATTCGTTGAAAAATAAATATTTTCCAAAAACAATAAAAAATTCATTTTAAAATGATTATTGTATGATAAATTCCAAAATGAAATTCATTATATAATGGATATTGTATATAACTTATATAAATTATATTATTTACTCATAAAAATAAGAAAAAACTCATATTTGAAGAAAATATATTTTTAAAAAAAATATCAATTTACATTATTTTTTATTATTATTTTCTAATCACTTCGAATAAATTAATTTTTTTGGTCCATTAAATTTATTTTATAAGTAAATTATTCCTATTCATATACAAAAATTTAATATCATGGTTACAAAGGCCACATTTTAATAATAATATATTGTTTTTATTTAAAGTTGATGTGGTGTATCTTGTTTTCTATCGAATATATTGTTTCCATTTAAAATATATGAACACTATATTCCAACCCTTTATGAAAATTTTTCCTTACAATTTGAACTCAGATTTAGTAACAAGGGTTTAACTTTTCAAATTAATTTTTTTTGAATTCAGAAATCATAAAAAGAGTTAATAAAACTCAAACATGATATGAGATAAAGGAATGTACGAAGGGAATCTGGAGTAACACATAATAGTTTTCCATATATAAAATTATAGAAATAAAAGAGAAAAATTAACCACTATAGACTTATATAAAAGGATAGAAAATATGGTCATGAAAAGGTTGACTACCAAAACACTTTAAATCTATTATGGTTTAAAGATCCAATGATTTATTGGTATCAAAAGTAAAAAAATAATATTTTTATTTCAAAATAATCGTCCAAAAAATGAGACATTATTTTGCTATCATGACTAAAAACATAAGGACATATAATTTTTTTGAAAATTATAATTTCATTCTTAAATATGATTCTTCCATAATATCATCTTTTTCCTAAATTATGAGTACTAAAGATGAACTTTTTTCATTCATAAAAACATTATAATCCTCTTATATAGTTATAAAAATCATAAATGATTAATTATACATTCCTCCTTTATTTAGGAATTAATCTAAACCAAAATGTTTTTTCAAAGATAATATATTTACCCAAAATCAGTAAAACATCATACTAATAAAAAATAATTTAATCTCCAAAATTAAATGGAAATGGTGAAAGATCAACCTAGATCATCCAATTAATTATTTTCTATAAAATATATCAGAATAGTCCAGACTAATATTGAAACAAAAAATTTAGGAGTATTTGATCACACAGACATTCAATATTAATTTCTACATTAATATCCAAATAAAAAAAATTACTCTTGAATTATCAAAACATAATGTGCACAAACTAAACATATACGAGACAATGTATGCTACTGAAAACCATAAATAACTTGAGTCATCATAATTACATAATATGATCATATACACAACCAAAATATAATTGATCTTTTATCACTTAATTAAAATTCCCAAAAATCCTATAATATTTCCTGAAATTATGATTATCTTATTATAAAATAACAGTAATCACTTAACCACAATATTTGTTTCTAATAAAACATATGTTTCTAAGTTGAAGCAACCCATATTTACCATAGAATAATTGATCATATAAACCATAAAGGATATAAAAATTAAATAAATAATTCCACAATTAACCTTTTCATATAATTAGCTTAAGGGTCAAATATTCCTCAAAAATTTATCAAAATTAAAATAATGTCTCCCAAAAATTATGAATATTTCATTACACCACTTTTCATAGGTATCGATTCAATCTAACATAGGTTTCCAAATTTGGAAAAAATTTAGTATATAATATTCCTTAAGTATTTTTGGATTCTGATTATAATGATTAAATACGAATATATCATATTTATATACATAAACAAATCGTTCGTCTTATTTTACAATAGATTATTCTTATAAAAATGATATGGAATTTGAATTTATTTTTTTTCAATATCACTCAATCTTTATTCATACATAAATCATAATAGAATAATTCATACCATATATTTTTATATCTGGGTCTTATTTTATTCCTTTTATATCCCCTTTATCTTCTGCCATGTAGTCCATGTCTCCAAAAAATAAATAGTCTTTTTTATCATTGTATTCCCCTTGTTAAATGAGGAGCCTGAGTCAAGTATTTTAAATTGAATAAGAGAGATTACATGATACCTATTAATTTTGTATAAATTTAAAAGTGATGTATAGATAAAATACTTTCATTGCACATGATTTAGATTCCTAATAATCTTTTAAGATCGTATGAACAATATTTTACGATGATAGTGAGGATTAAATCATATAGGAGGGATAATAAGGTTGGATGTGATCCTTTTCCATACATATTGATAAATGATATCTAATCTATATAGGAGAATATTAAAAAAAATTAAATTCATGTTAAAATGAAAATGGTCTTTATAAAAACATTACACATATAACTTATTTACATGATAAAAATTAAATTTCATTGTACCTAAAGAGATTATCCTTCTAAATCCAATGTCTAAAAATATCATTAATCACCTCAAAATCCATTACATAAAAACTAAAAAGGTGTTCATAAAACATTTAACACATATGTATCCATAAAACTATAAAATCATGATTCTGTCTATAACACTTAAGTTACCTCACTTGAAAGCATCCTACTTTCCAATTCTTTTTAAACACTCCTCTAAAAGAAACTATAATGACCCATTATTAAGAATTAAACAATCTAGTGTCTCTAAACTAGAATTAACATTATTTAAATCATGTGGATCATTTATATTTAAATTTATATAAAATTAGGTTATAAATGATACAAAATTACTCATCTGTTAAAAATTACACACATTTACTCAATATCACTTTTTTATATTATGAATCTTTTAAAACAAAACATGCTTTATTTTCATAACAAATCATCAAGTCTTTAAACTAGGCTTCATATATTTTTTTACTAATACATAATCCTTATGAAAAAAAAGTTAAAACTTTTTATAAGAAAAAAATCATAGTAAGTGATACTAAAAAAATTAAAAAAAACTAATATTCTATAAATACATAAAAATTATTTTTTAAAAATAAACTATGGGATCAAAATAAAAAACTTCTTACACATGAAATCATCTTGACTGCGTAAATATTTACATAAAAAATTACATATGAAATATTAATTGAAAATATAAAATTCATACAGGTTTATTTTAAAACATGATATACTCATGAAGAATATTTTACAAAGCTATACTTTTCACCCTTAAAAAGTAACATATACTTTCATTTGATCATAAACTAAATAAATCGCCTTCTATAAAAAAAGTTTCATTAAATAATGGAAATAATAAATAAATAATATAGAAAAATTGGGTTATAATAATATTTTTATACTTACTTATGGTGTAACCCCCAAGAATACATATTAATTAGCCCCTATGGTTGTAATTGAAATTACCCTCATGGATATTCTAGTAGTAATAATAATATTTATTCTTATAATAATCATCAAGGTAAAATTCCAACATAGTAAACTAATTTTATGGATATTACATACCCATCCATATTTGGTTTGTAAATGAGTCACCCATCATCATAAAAAATTTAAATTAACCCTAACATAATAATAAATCATGAATCCATTCCTAATTAAAACATTCCTTGATGAAAATTACTAATTTTAAAAGACAACTATTCACATATAATAGAAAAAATGTTGGTTGAAAATAACTTACGTAACTTTTAAATTAAGATAAAATAAAAATATAATTCAAATAATTTGGAATCTAATCTCATGATGTATAAGATAAAAACACATTCCTTCTGTAATTTTTTTAGGAAATTCACAAAGTACATCGTTGAAAAAATGATAAAAAATTCATTTAAAGCCATTTTATAAAAATGAAAGCATCAGTAAATAGTAATTAAATAATTCATTTGATAATAAAAGAATTATTTAAAAAAAAATTAAAAAATATTTATATTGATGGAAAATAGATTTTTAAGATAATATTTTCAAAAATAATTATAAAATGAAAGTTCCATAACATGAGATTAACACATCAAGTAAGATCATAATATGAATGAATAATAGAATTATGTTAATTTTATACATTATTTATAAATTTTCTAAAGATAACTGATCCTTTTAATATCAGTTATTTCTATGAAATATACAATTACATGATTCATTATGTTCACATCAGATATTTTTATCTTATTCGGTTCAAAAGTCCAAAATGACTTCAGTAATTTGACTATGGACATAGAGTTCATTAGCAGACCATATCCAGAATAATAATCATGAGATAATATTAATTTTTTAAATAAATTATACTTTTATATTCAAACAGTAAATGTGTTTATGAAATAATGAACTGTATTATAATCATAGAGATAGTATTTTGTGCGTACACATGAGTGAAATTTCAATTTTCACTGATCATTAGAAAGAATATAACTATAATTTTAACTTTATAGATTGTAATTATTTCATAAATATAATATTACATCATTATATATATTTATAAATATAATCAAGGGGATTTGGTGATGGAAAATTTAATCACATCACTTCGTGGATAGGGTAGTCCACACATACGCACAAACGACGTTATAATTTTTCTCTGTATGGAAATATAAGGAAGTAAATGTTATTTTAAATATTCAGAATGATAAATATTACGTTAATATAATATATAAACACTATTTCTATCATTATGACATGTATTCCGAGATGGTGATGGAAAAGGAATTAAATCGGTTCACAAGGCAATAGTTCTCAAAACACATGACTGATTAATTAATTTCCTATTTGATAGAAGAGGATATGGATATAGGTCATTATAGCAACATAATAAAATATAAGTATATTTTTTATAATTTTTATTATTTTATAATTGTTAACCATGGTTTGAGGAATGTTATGTAAGAAACAAAACATAAACAAGCAAATAAAACTATATCTCATCATCTAAATACATCTTTTGTTTAACACCTTAATACAACTAAGATAGTTTTTGTGCCCCAAAAAATTAATCTATAATGTGTATAGGGATTCTGGTAAGGTATTAGGGTAGGAATATAAAAAAAATGGTTTCTTAAGTGTGAGTGATTGAGAAGAATATGGTCCCTTTTATCTGTGATGGGAGGGCACTCTTAGAATTCCACAAAATATTAAATTAGTATAAACAAATTTTAAATTGAATTTAGTTCAAAAGTGATTTATTAAAAACATAATATGAGTGTGGGTCTAAATATTCTCATAATAAAAACATTCACCATGGTTTTTACAATATGTATACCCATATCCTTTTGTTTTAACTATTATTTGACCCCTTTAACTCTTGCCATGACAACAAGTATTTATACACTTTGATAATAAATATATTAACTATAAAATAACATTTGACCAAAAATATACTATTTTTAACATTATAAAACATATAATTATAACTTTGGTGAATGAAATATTCAAAGTAATTTAATATTATTTAAAAAAATATTATTTACTATAAACTATCTGTAATGTTAATTTTTAGAACTATTTATTACACTGTAATTCATAATATCTTGATGAAACTTAAAATTATGAATATTATTATTTTAAAATATATTAAAATTCAAAAATACATCAGTAAAATAAATTTATTATATTAATTATATAAAACTATATTGATTTTAATATTTTTAATATAATATTAACTTTTTCATTAAATTAATAATTACTGCATCAACATTTTATAAGCATTTAATGGAAATAATTATTTACTAAAAATTAAAAATAAATTTTCTTTTTGATGACAAAAATTTTATTTTAAAATTAAATATTTATAGTCCAACATATACATTGGATAACCTTATATTAAAAATATTACACTTATTAAAAGCATGAGTCTCCCATGTTTGACAAATTTTTAATAAAATAATATAAAGGTCATAATATTATCCAAGTTTTCTCAGAAGGTCATTAATTAGAATATTGGATTATTTTTCTCGATATATACTCATAAAATATTATTTAGACAATTTTTTAGGTCATCTGATTTGTCTAATCATATTAGTTGTAACCTATGTTACCCAATTTACCATTTACAATGGTATAAAAAATTAGTAAAACTACTATTAATATTTACCAAAAATGAGAAAGAAATAATTAATAAATTTTTTCCCAATTAATATAAATAAGAAATAAATTGTTTAAAATTAATTATAAGTAATTTTAAAATTTTAATTAAAAATAAAACCGAAAAAAGGAATAAAAACTGTTTTTTTAAATGATATGATTTTTAAATATAATTTTAGTTTTACTAAATTCAAGTATATAATCTATTTAAAAAACAATAAATAATTTATTTTAATTAAAAATGAAGTAATTAATATTTAAAATTATTTAAAAATATTATATTACCTTTCAAATATTTTAAAATAAAATATGGTGTTCAATAAAAATTAGTATTTTTCCCTATTCCTTGAAAAATAATTTTTTTGAAAAATTTATCAAAAATTAATTTTATGATGATTTTAGACATGATGAATTCGAAAAATAAATTAATCTTCTCGAATTAATTTTTTCTTAATTCTAGAGAATATAATATTTAACTATTAAAAGAGGATAAACTCATTTATAAATAAAATGATTTTTTTGAAAAATAAAATTAGTCTACTAAAAATTCATTGATTATTTTCTAAGAACGTACAAATAAATTAATATTTTGTTGGACTATTATAAATATTTTAGAAAATAATTATTCCTATTAATACCTTCAATTTTAATATTTTGGTTATATTAGTCACATTTGAGTAATAATATTAAGTTTTTGTTTAAGCGTGATATGGAATATCTTTTAAGCTATCAAAAGTAGTGTTTCATTTTAAAATCATGACATGATAATGAAGAAAATCTCCCAGCTAGAAAATCACACATATATTATTTCATCCATTTATCCCTTTAAATAATTTCATATATGACACATCACATTTAGTTAATTCATGGATGACACCCTTATAGAATTATCATTCATACAAAAATCCATTGGTGAAGATATTTTATCATAGAGATAATGTTACAAAATGAAACAGGTCACTAGGTCAATGTATTTCCATGGAACCACATGTTTATGGAAGAAACATGGGATCTATAATTAATGATAAAATAGAATAACATTTTTTGATTTACTATATGAAATTAAATTTTGATAGAAAAGTTTTAAAAGGGGGAAGACAGTAAAGGCGCAAAAAATTTAAAATATAATTCCATATTTAATGAATAAATACCTTCTTCACTAATGAATTTATTTTAAAAACATTAACCACATTGTTTATTTTAACCCTTAATAATATGGAATGTCTAAATTAAAAGACTGATATGAATCCTAATTTTTTATAATAAATTCATTCTTTAGTGACCATTTTTATTACTATCTATTATGGGTTCTAATAATATCTATTTAGCACAGAATGAAGAAGTGATGGCTTTGACCAGTATGATCCTAACCTATAAATCTTATTTATTAGAGCTTGTGAGGGTGATAGAATCACTAGAATTTCCCTTGAATAATCCCATGATATGATTCAACAATTGAAGCTTGAGAGAAACCATTTATGGGACAAGTACCGTATTATCAATATATCCGACCAAACCATGCTCATCGAACTACCCTAAGAAAGTATAATTATCTGACACCTTACCCTTATGGTGTATACTTATGTAATAAGGTTAATGTATCTAAACCATAGTAGTATGAATTTTTTATATTTCCATTTTACTAAATTTATGACATTATTTATCCATTTTATTTGTTAATTTATAAATAATATTTTATAATGATTTGAATTAAAACGTATCTCTTTCATATGAATAAAAAATATTTGGGAAATATGTAGTTTCAATTAAACCACACTTTTTATATATTCAGGAATTTTAAAATAAATAATATTTTCATTAAATATTCTAATTTATTAATATATATTTGTGTATAAATGATTGAATAACAAAATAATTTAATGAATTCCCATATAATTTTTATAAGGGTAAAAATTTTATCTATATTGTAAAAAAAGTATTATTCAAAAAATGAGATTTTTTAGGTAAAAATTATCGTATTTATAAAATTATTTCATAAATTAAATATTATTTTTTATTCATTATAGAAAAATTATTCAATGGTGAATTTTCCATAATTTTATGATAATGTTTAATTTATGGGTAAAAAATATATATAGTATGACATCATAATCATCCAAAAATTATGTAATAGATACTATAAAAAGAGTCAAAAATAGAAAATATATTTCCCCATTAGAATAATATGTTTTTGAAATTATTTTATAAATTTTACACACCAATAAATAATTCTCCAAGCCCACTATTGAATTTTAGGGTTTTAAGAACAATTCATTTTGAACACGACTCGCTTCCACATCATAAATGGTATTATTTTAATGGGGTCAATTTTATGCCTAATGAAATATTTACACAACCCAAATTTGTTAATAACCCTGGGGAAAACCCATTGAATGTATTTTGGTTTTGATTATTCTATAACATAGAGTCCAAATCCTATGTTTAAAAATTAATGAAGAATTCCCCCAACATTTTCTATAAATACCCAACCATCCTCCCATTCCACTTCACTCAAAATAGATTGAGCATGGATATCCTCTCCCCATCCATCTATGAATCCCTCCCACGCTGTTCCAATTCTCGTAATAAGCACCTTTAAATCTGTTGAATGAAATCTATTACGGTAATTGTTTCTCTCCACTTCCTTTTAATTCAAGTACTTTCTTTGAACTAAGTATTTAGTTCCAAATTATCATCTTATAATGTGTTTTTACACATCAATTTAGTATCCTTCATATGAATTTGTAATGAGATATAATTATTATCTCTCATTAAAACCCTCTTATAGATCTAGTATTTACATCATTTTTCATATGTATTTCAATGATTTGGTCCCTATCTATTTTAAAACTTGAGTTTATTTGCATTATTTTTTTTCTTTTTGTTGGGTATGGGGATAAAATATTAAAATTGAAAATTTGATGAATTTTTATATATTTTTATCACTTTCTTATTTTAAGAGTTAATGTTAAAATATTGATCAAATTTGAATTATTTTTTAGGATTCTTTTTTTCGAATTCAACTTCTTCTACAGGACCAAGATCTAATTCGAAGATTAAAATGCCTGAAACATTATTCAATTAGAAAAATAATTCTATATGAAATAATGGAACTCACCTCAATAAATAAAAAATGTCATGGGATACAAATCTCATAATGAGTTTATACTATATTTAATTTAAAGAAAACATAATTGTTTGTTTGACCTTTAAATATCATAGAGATATTCCCTCATTAATGTAGACATTTGATTCTCTAATGTGGAGGATGTTTTAAGGAATCCAATTCAAGAAAAAGTGTGAGTCATTAATTATTTCAGAACATATTTAATACATTTCCAAACACTTTGATATTTTTAGATCCAAAATAAATTTAAATTTATATATTCTTATAATAATTACACATTAAAGTATTCACCCGTATAATGGTCCTAACACGAGAAAACATTTAGTGAATAGATTATAGGAGAAAATATTTTCTTCTTTTCATTTTTTCATTACTATACTTCTTTTTTCTAATTTATTCTTCTTCTCCATTCTTCTCTATTACCCTTAACATGGTTGGGTAAACTTTTGAGTTATTGGGGAAGGGTATGTATTATATTTTTCAATTATTGAGTTCTTATGCATTATTAAATAAAATTTCAGTCTCTCTTCTATGAAGTTCCTTTCAATTTCTTATAGTTATTTATATTATCAAGTATGATTGTATTTTATTTTTGATTGTATGATTTATTTTTTTCTTTGGTAAATGATTATTATCTCCCACTTCTATATTTTATTTAATATATTATGAAATAGACTAGATTTTAGTGGCGAAATATGTGATGATTGTCATTGCGTAAAGTAGGGGTAATGGATATCCATGATTTTTCAGGATAAACAATTCTTCATCAGCTATTACCTAAGTAAATTTAGGACATTCACTACAAATATCTCTCAAAAGTAAGGAGAGTATATCAAAACGAGATCTTGGAATGGTTTTCTCTCACCATTACCATTTGACTAATTGAGTGGGAGGAATTTATCACAGAATATCACTTTAATGGACATAGAAAAAGAGGATTGGATAAATTGGAACTAGTATATATTGTAAATTGGAAAACATACCTAGACCTGATCACCCTATACGTATATTTCTCTCAATAAACTATGTTTCCAATTTTTTCTTAATAGCATAATATTATGTTTTTGATTTTTTTTGTTTTAAAAAACAAAAAATTTCCCAAACACCCCATTTTACCTATAATTAAAAGTGATTACCTATTTTTTGTGCTCTCGTGATAATAATACTACCTATGGATAACCACAAGAATAAAAAATGTAATTAAAAAATTGTATTCCTCCACCAACGATAGGTGTGTGTCAAACATAACATCATTATTAGAGAGGTAGTTAAACATAAAAACATGAAAAAGTATTTTTTTTTTTTAAATTGAATGACCCACAAAACAAAAATCCAATAATATTATTTAATCCTTAAATTGAAATACTATTTACCCAAAAAATAAAAACAAACCTATCAAGATTCATTGATGAAATAAAAAACCCATATTCAAGTGAAACTTATAGTGTTCACTTTAAATATAAAATCATCTATGGAAATCCTAACCAACCATGTGTGATCTCTTTGTGCCTTAATTTTCTATTGAAAATAAAAAACTCATTAAACCTACTATAGAAAATTTTCTTTTAATATTTTGTTAATATGATTCATGTGATTTCAAAATTTCATGGTCTTATAGGAGAAGACCCAAATCAGCATATCAAAGACATTAACTTCTTCTGATCAAGCATTAGGTTAAGAAGAGCACCTAAAGACCAATTTCAGTGGAGGGAATTATGTATATCACCCAAAGGAGAAACTAAAGAATGATTTTTCAATCATCAACCATTAGATATAAGTGATTGGGAATATAAAAAATGATGCTTGATTTAGAGATTAATTCCCAATCCTAGTGAACTTTCATCAAAAAAGAGATTTTTGTTATACTGAAATCAAGTAAAGATATTATCTATGATTACTAAGACTGTTCGATGAATCCAAGTTCCATATGACCAGAAAATTAAATTGGGGAAGACCAATTCATTATTTCCTTATAACAAGGACTTATCAATAATGATTTAAATCTTATAGAGACCTCATCTTGAGGAACCCATATAGACAATTCATCTATAGATGTTAAAGTTATGATTTATAAGGTTTTAAAAAACATGAATGAATTTTTATTAATATGTGTGGGAACTTCTGAGATACATGAGGTATGATCTCTTGATTCATCTATGTTTATTAGAATGAATGATGATGTCTTGAAAAGGATTTTCAGAAAATTTGTTTCAACTCAAGGAAATAGAAAAAAAACATCATCTCATGTATTGGTTTATGTTCTTCTTCCACTCCTTATAATGAATAGTCTCTTCATATAAAGGGGATAGAAAGTTTCACTATAGCCTTTAGCCAAAATAGTTTTAGCTAAATCAACTGAATTAACCCAAATCCCAAAAATGATATAAAAAAATCATGTGAGGGAATTCCATCATTACTAGTATAACAATTAACCTCTCAACCAATAAATACAATATGAAAACCCCCTCCCACATTACATAAAACCCATAAATATCAATACCAAAAATAATACATTCCAAAATCCGTATTCTTGAGACCCTATAAAAAAACATTAACTGGTGCACATCCTTCAATTCAAAAAAAATTGCATCTATCTAATTTTGTGGGGTTAAAATTCACTGTATAAGATTTTTATAACGAATGAAATTGTTTTAGGGACATCATAACTAATAATATCAAGATAACAACATCCCAGACAATCCCATAACCGAATTACAATATCTAATTTCAAAAAAAATAAGTGGAAAATAACTCCCACCACCATCCAACCTATATCATAAGACAATACTACCTATGTTAAAGGATAATTATGGATGGAATTAATAAAATTATATTAAAATATAACAGGAAGAAGAAAAAGAATAGTATAAGGATAAGGATATGTGAGGATAAACAGACAAGAAACACCAATGACTATGAGATAAAGGGATATGAAAGACTTATCCTCTCCCTTTCCATCAAGGATGATATAATCCATTATATTTAATTATGAATCTCTTTACAAATAAATTCTTAGAACCTTCCAGAAAGTTGAAATAAAAATACTCCAACATGAAGCAGTCAAAAAAGTTCCATGATATGAAAAAAATTACGGTTAATTTCACTGAGAAAATAAATATTCAAGGGGATTATATGATCAACTAGGGAATAAGTGTCATATCTCATATCACAAACACATTTTCCAACCAAATTTCATTATTTAGCAATGTTTTCCATTGCATGCACCATTGGATCATTAAATTTCTATAATGATTTATGTGATCTAAATACATAAATTAGTTTATTTCCTCAATCAGTATACACTTATTTTCATATGGGAGACTTGAATCCCATATGTGTGGTTGTGCATTGTTCAAACATACCCATAGTATTCCCTACAACATTTTGGGAATATGTCCTTGTTAAATTCAAAGATCATTAATTTCCATGTGACTTTTTAGGTTCTGAATAAGGATAAAGATAGGATCTCATCACACTCACCAATCATTTTATGGAGACCATTAATAAAGATATCCAAAACCGTCATCAATGGTCATAAATTGACACTCACCATGTAATTTAGAGATATCAATATCTACTTCAATATTTTTGAAACCATGATGCACCCATCAGATGATCACTCACTCATTAAACACTCCCATTATGTTATTATTGATTTAATTTATAATTTATGTTTAGTTCATGAATTCATAGACATAATATAATATTATTGCTTGTAAAATATGACCAAACTTGTGAATATCCCAAAATCAAGAGAATTTGATTTCATGTGGGATAATAAATAAAAATCAAATTTTATTGATGACTTATTAAATGATTAAGAAGATGATATTATTTCTTGTGTGTAGGTGGTAATGAATTTGAAAATGGGGAACCATAATTTAATTTCAACACTTGAGAAGAACCCGGATTATGAATTAAAACAACTCCCCACTGATTTGAAATAACTATACCTCATAGAGGGAGAGAAATTACAAGTTTTAATTACTAAAAATCAATATGAAACCCAAAATATATATATCATTGATACTTGTAAAGGGAATGTTATATCAATAGAATAGATTAGAAATGATATACCTATAATAAGCCCCAGAAAACGAAAACATAAAATTAATCTTGAAAAAGATTACAAACCTATCAGATAGTTCTAAAGGAGGATGAATCCCACATTAATGAATGTTTTGATGAATGATATTGAGATAAAAATGGATTTTTTTATCATATATTCCATTTCATATTCACAGTGGGTTATTCCCATTCATTTAGTTCCAAAAAACCGTCAAACCCCTTGAGGTATGAAAAAATATAATCCCTAGGAGAATTCAGAATAGTTAGATAGAGTGAAAAGATTTTAAGATGTTGAATCATGTCACTGAGAATGATAAATTCTGTATATTACCCACTAACAAGATTGTAGAGGTATTGTATGGTATAACTCATTATATCTTTCTGGATGGGTTTTTAGGTTATTTCATGGATCCCATTTCCCTTTAGGATCAAAAGTATACAATCATTTCATATCCCTTTAGAAAATTTTCATATAAAATGATTCCATATGGATTATATAACACTCCATATACATTTCAGAGATGGATTATAAGTATATTTTCTAATCAAATTGATGATTTATTGGAAGTTTTCATAGATGATTTCATAGTTTTTTGAGATTTTTTGACCATTTTTTATAAAATATGGATTTTTTTTAAACATACATTGAAAAGAATCTGGTATTAAATTTTGAAAATATTAATTTAATGGTTATGACAAGAAAATTACTTTCTAATTTCATTTCAGAAAATTTAATTGAAGTGGAAAAATATAAAACTTATATGATAAAAACATTTCCCTACCCGGCTTTTGTGAAGCATGTTAGAACATTTTTAAGACATGTAGGGCTTTAATTTATGTTTATCATAGATTTCAATATGATTTTTCTCTCTCAATATTTGTTTTGAATGATTTAGATTTATATTTAAATGGTGAGTGTATGGAAGACTTTGAGAAGAGTTATGTGATATTTATTACAACACCAGTGGTGCATTAATAAAATTTTAATGAACTGTTCAAGCTACTTTGTGATACTTTTAACCAAGAAGTAGGATAATTACTTTCTCAATGAATTGTGTGTAGGACACTGGTAATTTTCTAGGACTATAATACCTTAGATTTTTTCAAATTGAATTACACAAGCACAAAAAATATTTCTTTTTTGCAGTCTCCTTTGTTTTATAATTTTTTAGATCATATCATATTTTGTAATAAATTATCTATGTTTTCTGATCATGAAACTCCTAGATACTTGATAAAGAAGGATTAAGCCAAACCAATTATAAAGAGATGGATGTTACTTCTATAGAAGTTTAAAATTTAAATTAATGACATGGAGGTAGATATGAACCAAGTGTCTAATCCCTTAAGTAGACAACTTTACACTGCTAAATCTGAAATTCCACACAAAGATCCACTCAATGATCACATTCCAGTAGAGCAGTTATACTTTAATAAAATTTATTTTAATTTATTTGTTGTCATGGTCAATCATCTAGAAAAATCATATGTCATAAATCATTTAAATTCCATAAAAAAATCAGAAAATGAAATATGAATCGTGATATAATATTTTGTTAGATTCATTTATTGGAGGACTTGTAGTAATCATGTGATAAGAAGATATTTTCTTGAATGATAAATTGAATCTTTCTTTCAGTTTTGTTACACATTAGCTTTTGGAGTCCACTTTGGACCTCAAATTATTGTAAATAATTTTTTATAATTTTCATTATATAGGCCCGCTATTTTTAAATATCCTCATGAATTTTAAAAATGGTTTGAAATTTGAATGGTTTTTAGAACTATTTCAAACAAACAAAAAATTAATTCAAAGACAATAAATGTTGGATGTAATTTTTGAAGCCTAAGGGATATATTTTATTGGTCCTTTCTCAATGTCTTTTGAAAATTATTATACACTTCTTGTAGCTAATTATGTTTCCAAAAGGGTGGAGGAAAAGGACACCATGAAGAAGGACATTACAGTTGTTTGAGATTTTTCAAGGAATTAAATATTTTGTAGGCTCGGAGTTCTCTAAGCCCTCATCATTGATCAAGTGACTCCATTTTTCAATGTTATAATAGATATTTTCCGAAAAAATTATGGGATGCATCATAAAACATCAACTCCATATCATCCACAGACTAGTGGACAAGCTGAAGTGTCCAATATGGAAATCAATTGAATTTTAGAAATGAATATTAAACCATATAGTATGGATTGTAGCCATAGGGTAGAAGATGAATAATGGGCTTACAACACATCCAAAAATACTGAAATAGGAAAGAGTCTATATGAGTTTATTTATGGGATAATTTTTCACCATCCAGTGGAATTGGAGCATAAGGAATTTTGGGCTATGAGAAAGACGAATTTTGATCTTAAATGCACTGGAAAATAGATAAGATTTTAGTTTTAGGAGTTTAAAAAAATTATAAGGGAATATTTTAGAAAATATAGGATTAAAAAGAGAGTACGAGAGGGCCCCATGAAATATTGATCCAAAAAATATAATTTCAACCTAGAGACACATGACTGGTATTCAACTCAATACTCACGATTATGCAATGTAAAATTCATTCCATATGGGAAGGAAAAATTCTAGATACATGTGTCTGTACTATTTGTGTTGTGAGTATTTTTAATGTTGAATTTTGGGATCAGATCACTATTAATGGACATAGAAAAAATAGATTCTATGGGAACTCTCTATCAGATCTAGTAGAGGATATTACACTCTTCCATCCAATTTATCAATAAAATCCATCATGTCCTACCTCACCATATAACATTATTTATTTATCTGATTTGATTAAAAATATTATTATGCATTGAAATAAACATAAATTAATTTATTAAACAACAAAATATATGTTTGTGGGAGGGAACTATTATAGTTTAGGATATTCAATTTTGTTAACTTCCAGTTTTTTAAAAATAATCGTATGATTTTTAAAAAAGATTTATGATTGTTTATTAATTTTTGTGTGTTTTTGAAACTTGTGATCTGAAATAATTAACATTTCCAGTTTTTTAATCCATTTAAATATGTTAAACAATTTATTCTATGAATCTGGGATTATATAAATACTAAAAATAACATTTTTTATGTTCTAGACATTTAGAATTTCCAGAAAATACCTCTGATTTTTTTAATCTAATTCCCCTTATAATTTTCTTTATCCTTGAAATAAATTTCCTATTATGATAATGAACATTGTTTTCATATTCTTTACAATCACCTAAGATCTTGGTAGAACCATTCCATGCTTGATTTAACCCTAATTTGATATATTTCTGTCAAAAGATGAGGTTTTATGCTACTGGTGTTTTAAATCATTGAGGAATTTCATAGTACTAAAAATCCACTTTTCATGATAATACATTTTATTCATGCATTCCTTGTACATTTTATCCTTGTACCGCATATAATTAAATAATATTATATCATTTTGGCTATAATATAATCCAATTCCCCTTTACATCATACTATTTAAATTAAATTGCATGATATAGATGAACTTAAGTGTGGGTGAAGCTCTCTTATGTTATTCTACATAATTTAGATATGCTAAAAAAGGAAAATAAAATGTTCATGAGGTTTTTTACTATTAAAAATTCATTATATAAAATTTTTTCCTTTCTACAGCTTTCATGAAATATATGTTATGCCATTCTGGATCATCCAATAGAGAAACAATGTTAGGCTTATCTTGAACTTTAAAACAAGAAATTTTGGAAAGTTGTTTCTATGATAAAGGTGACGAATTGTAGAATCTATAATATTTCCATGAAGAAATATTAATATTATTTTGGATCAATATTTCTAATATGAGGAGTGATTAGGAGATCATACTTGAGTTAAAATTAAAATCATGAAATATTTATTCAAAAAAAATACAAGCCCTCTTCAATCGACCTTATAAGTTTTTAAAATAAAATCCTAAAAACTGATAGCCACATAAAAAATATACATATTTTTCATTATAATTATATGTTATTCACTCACTTATTTTGGATATTTATGACTTTATCAAGACTATGATTAGTCTTTCATGGGGTTGTATGAGAATAACATTGTTATAAAATTTATATTTGTGAGATCCGATAGAATTCATGTGAGGTGGGTATCTTGTGTATATGGGATGAGGTATTAAGTGTAAATATATTGAGTAACCTAAAGGACATATTGAAAAAATGGTTTTTATGAGGCATGGATCATTAGTTTATTGTTTTAAAAAAATTATTGATCCCATGTGTATTTGATTTGAATTTTATATGGTTTGATTTTGATTATTATTTGTCCAGGAGTCTATGTTATATATTTGTGGGATTAGATAGAGATAATATTTAAATAATTTATTATTTTTATATTAAATATTTTGACTTTTACAATTTCACAAATTTTATTTTATTTGCATTATTTTTGGATTCTTGGTGTGTCTTGGGATAAAATATAAAAATGACTTAATTATGGAATTGTAACATATTTTTATCACATTTTTATTTGAAGAATAAAATTTAAAATATTAATCCCATTTGAGTTATTATTCTTAAATTTTTACATTATTTGTGGTATTAATCTTATTATAATATACCCAAAGCTAAATTGAATATCAAAATTCCCTAAAAATCATTCAATTTGAGAACTCTTTTTGGACGATAGAATGAAACCTACCTTAGTAAATGGGGAATAAATCAAGATATAGACTTCCGATTGAGATGATTAATGGTTTTTTTTTTTTGAAATAGAACTCAATGATTCATTTTACCATTAATGATCAGGGATATACTATCTCATTAATACATATATTGGGCACTCCAAATCGGATAAATACTAATGGAATACTCTACTAGAAAAAGTGAATCATTAAATATGTCATAACATATATTATATGTTTTCAAAAACATTTATATTTTTATAGATGATTTTATATTGAATTTAAAAAATCATATATGATTGAACCTTGACTAGATTCTTCCATCTGCTAAGATTAATAGGATAAATATTTTGGGTGGAATGATTCTTCATGAGAACATTTTTTGATTCTATTTTTTTCACTTCTTTTTTTGTTTTAGTTTTATAAATCCTTCTTCATCACCATTTTTCATGGTTAAATTTAACATAGAGAGGTAAAATTCCTAGTTATTAGGGAAGAGGTGGTATTATATTTATTAATGTTTGATTTCATGTGATTTATTTTATAAAAAATCATTCTATTTTCTATTTGGTTACATTAAAATTCTAATAGTATTTTGTATTATTAGGTACGATTGTGTTTGGTTTTTGATTAGGTTATTGATTTTTACTTTTTTCAATGATCATTATCCCACTTTATTGGGTTCTGGTTTATATATGATGGAATATACAAGGTATTTTAAGTGAAGTAGTTCAAAAACATTTATATGTGTGGGAAGGGTATTAGATAATAATGATTGTTTGGGATTTATTATACACAAGCAAGTAATCCCTACATCAATGGCTAACATTTTCTGAATTTCATCTCTAAAAAGGATGGAATGCATAAAAAACTTATATATTGGATTCTTTTTCCCTCGGTGTCACTATTTTTCTATGGGAGTGATAAGAAGCATTCATAGAATCTCACTTTAATAGCCATTGAAAAACAGGATTTGGAAAATTGAATCCATGATAATATTTAAATTTGAAAACTTACCCCATCCTATTAAACCTTATCATATGTTATAAATAAATTGTGTGACCTATTTTTTCAATATTTTTCTTAATGGGTTTGTTTTGTTTTGTTGATTTTGTTTTTCTCCAAAACAAATTTTTTAAAGTCCCATTTTTCCTCTAATTAAAAGATAATTTTTTTCACATCTTTTATTGAATTATATCTAGGTTTAACCACTAAAAAATACGTAGTTAATGTTAAAAAATTTCCAATCTCTATGACAGGCATGCATGACATTCCAAGACCCTTTTTCTACAACCATTATGCCGCTGAAATTATCCTGTGATTTTCCATGACATAATTTTTTGTTCTGAATCCCTATCCCCATTTACGCTCAAGGATATTCAACTAGATGTAAATATCTTAAATTTATTTTGGACATATGTTTTTATTTCAAGAACATATGGTTTTAAAAGTATAGTATGATAGTGTATACAACATGTAACGTTGAGGTTAAAAGACCCCAAGATATTATTATTTAAATAAGATATTTATAAAAAATCCATTAAATTGGTGGGAATGAATAATATTGAACTATTATAATATATATATATATAAATTAATTCATAAATATTAATTAATTAATTAATTTGAAAAAATCACTCAACTTTTTGTTAATTCAATTTATTCTTCAAGAAGATATTTTCATAAAAAATGGTTTCTATTAGTTTTTTAGAAAAACTTATATAATAATTATTTTTAACCATTTGAATATATATTTTATAAATTTAAATTAATTTTTAAAATCATCAAATAAAAATTTTCTTGTTCATATTTTTTTAGATTTTTCTAAAAATACTGATCTTTCAGTGATTAGTGAAAAATATAGTTTTTTATGGTAAACTATGATTTTATTTAATGCATTTTAAAAGAAAAATTTTGTTACAAAATTTATTTTATGTGAAAATTATTTTTATTTTTATTAATCCAGTTATTTTTATTTGAATTAATTTTTTGGATATATTTTATATATAACATTTTTATTCTTAAAAATTACTTTTTCTAAAAAAAATGTTTTTCATTATGGTTTTTTGGATTAATTTTAAATTAAAATTTACAAATTATATCTTTTTATTTTTAAAACATTATTCCAATTATTAATTTATGAGGTCCAAATTTAGAAAATTGGTTTATTTTATTTTTGGTTAATATGAATAGTATACTTATAACTCCCTGGCCTTAAATCTTACTTAATATTGAGTTATTACAAGATTACACATTTATGATCTTTTCAGGTTTAGAGTTTTAGAGAATTAGATCATAAAACTTGAATTACATCCCACATTTAAACAGAGTGGTTACAATAAAAGATAGTATTCATTTTTTCCCATCAACGGAACCATATTTAAAATAAAACATGGATTCTTTCTTGACACTTCCTTGACACTATCATCATATCATGTACCCTTCCCTTGACCTGTGAAAAACTTTTAAAAAACTTGGGATGAGCATAAAAAGCTCAGTAAGGGATATATAAATATAGAAAGGAAACATGAGTACATGTATACATAAGAATCAATGAAATCATACTCTACTCATAAAACATAATCACTTTAACAAACCTCATCAAATCATGAATAAATCATAGAAATCATAAGACATAAAGGTAACTTGAGGCATTCATAACATTCTTACGTAGGGAGTAACCCTCTTGGTTATGTTTGGAATACCCATCACAGTATATTCCCTAAATCTCTTCAGAGAAACCTTGATGTTTAACTCCTTCGCGTTACCCAATGCATTGGAGAGCTATATCGGGCTCACCCTCCCATAGTTTATCATGGAACCACCCGTCTTCATAACAATGCCCAAGAACCCTAACATAATCGTATCACATAAAACATGCATAAAGGAAACATAACATTTCCACATTTTAATCACAAGATATCAATACCACGCATTGATATAATAAAAACATTATGGAAACCATTTTCAATACCAAAATAAAAGAAAAATAAAACATGGTATTTATTTTTCATTTAAAAAAATTTATGGCTTGTAGAGGAAGCCGAAACACAAATAAAGGTCACAGCGGCGGAGAAGTCGTTGTCGCCGCATACATACGAAAAAAACATTCCATTTTGTTGTTTAGTAAAATGCTTAATATAAAAAGATTTCTTTTGGATAAACGTAAAAGTCAAAGGGGTTTATACAACGTATAAAAGAAGGTTGTGTATAAAACATAATATGCCTCAATGAAAGGATATTGAGACGAAGTCCCATAAAAAAATCAATTTATAAATAAAATAGATCTATTATGTGTATTAAATACATTTATACATAATGAAAGTATAAATACAAGGTAGGACATAATAATATCATGACATAATTTGAAAATAGGAGATTAACCCAGAGAATAGAAGTTGGGTTAAGAAATTCCCTTACCTCGGGTCCGACTTGACTCGATCATTCTTTAACCTCCTGAATAATAAACTTGAGTTAATTTATACTTGATTAAGAACATTTTTCAAGTTCATTATTCCTTTTTATATCACGTATTACCATTCAATGAACACTATGTAATCATTTAAGTTAATAACGGTCATTTTGTCGATATTTGGTACGTGAGTCAAAAGTGAACTTCTTATATTTACAAGCTGTTCACGTAGTCAAATATCCATTATCTAAAGAATGATATTCATGACGTAGATGACATATATCATATATATCCTGTATATACATGAATTTATAATATTACATAATCATTTAGAGGTAAGAAATTAAATGAACCGTTCATGGAGACGGTAAGCTGTACGTATGCATGAACGCTACTTTGATTTCTATGTCATACTAATCGAATTAAAACTAAATGAGATATATGTATAATTTAATTCCAGAATTATATTCATAATTTATATGTAATATACATCATATATATCCATTATATATATGTACTTATAATAGTACATTACATCTGGGGATAAGAAATGAAATGCACCGTTCATGGAGACGGTAAGCCGTACGTACGCATGAACACTACTTTCATTTCTATCTAATTCTTTAATGGAATGAAATAATAATTATATAAAGGTATATTATAATTCCAGTATAATATAATATATAATATCATTAATTACATCCTTTATACATCCCACATATGTCATTAACGAATCAAATCACTTTGAGGGGGCAGTAGTTCGCACTTCCTTAAATGAAGATATCGCGTTTACCCATAATGGAAACCATAAAGGTATGAACAAAATGTAAAATAAAGAAGCTTAAGGAAAACATAAACATATTATATATCATATATAAATATAGTGTCATCTTAATGGCCACCTTTTAAGGTGTTAAAAGAATGTTGAACAATCATCGTTTCGGGAGGCAGAAATTCGCCATCCACGGAAACAGTATGTTCATTAACCATTAGATGTAGGTGTGTGTAATTGTAGCTAGAATACATATTATAACAACATCATAGTATATTTAATATACTAATTTTGTTACAAAATAAAGTAATAAAAAGAGTTTAGAGGGTTGGAGAAGAAAAATAAAACATAAGAACACAAGAGAAGACACTGCCGTTAAATCGGGTAACTCTTATTGATATGAGCTCAAAGACTTCCTTGGGAAGACTTCTGCCCAAAGTGAGGCATCTAATTGTTAGAGAGGGATGTGTAGAGGTAAAATGGGAAGGTTTGGACGAGCCAAAGGCTTTGTAATTGTGGGTAAGGAGGTAGAGGTGGGGGCCTTTTATAAGAGGAGAGGAGAGGCACTCTTGGAAAGTAAAGAAATGTTACATTATTTTAAAATGAGTTTCTGATTTAAAAGGTCCCACATTGATAAAAGTCAAGGATAAGTTGATATGGGTTCTAAATCCACCCATCCATTAGGTTTTGGACATGTTTTGGTCATATATTGTACATTATCGTTTCATTTTATTTAAATCCTTTTTTAATGAGGTAATCGTTGCATCATCATGATGTCATCAATAATTTAATTTATTTAAAGTATAAAAATTATATAAAAAATACTATGATGTAGGAAATATTTTTATCTTTCCCATGACTATTTATAGTCAAATATCTGACTTGTATAACCGCATTGAAAAATTGTTTTAGTAAAACAACTCATGTTTGTGTCATTTTTAATTTTATATTAAATAAAAAGCATTAATGTCTTTATCATACCCAAGTGGCTCCATGGGGTCCCAAAAATCGACCCATGGGTTTTCTTGGTCGGCCTTGACACATCCAATAAGGGTAGGACATGTTTCTAGATCATTTCATATTATTAAAATATTATTTTTACCTTAAATTACACTAATTACCTCTAATCGCGATTAAAAACATAAAAGTTACTATTCACCAAAAAAGTATTTTATTCCCATTAAACCACATTTTACTTCTCAATGAAAACAATGTATTTTTGATTTTTGAAATTCAAAACACAGAGGTGGTAAAATATCATTTAAACGAAAAATCTATTTTTTAAGTACCACTTAGTGGTTTCACTATTCATCAAAAATTGTTATTTTCAGAAAAATATCAAAACTTCACCCTAAGATATATTTGATATTCTGAAATCAAAAATTATTTATATTTTAAAAAATTCAAAACATATAAGTTACATTAATTAATTTAATAATTAATTCCCACTGTTAGAGAAAATAGCGCGTTTTTATGAAACAATAAGTATCAAAAGATTGACACTAGTTTAAGTCCAATTTCAAAGTGAAATTAATTCCAACGACCACTATTCGATTAAATGGTAAAAATATATTCTATTTACACTTTAAAACAAATTAAAAAAATAATCTAACCATATAATTAAATTAGATGAAAAAGCAGTTTTGATGTAAAATGCAGTATTTTTCACTATTCATTAAAAAATGAACATTGTCAGAAAAATACCAAAAAATTATCCAATGTAAATTTAAGTGTCCCAATCATAAATAATAAGTTTATTTTGACAAATAAAGCCTATAAAATTGTCAATTGGATTATTTAAAAATGGTTCGCCATCAAAAAGTAGTAAAACAATCTTTTAAAAATATTAGTGTATTCCATGCTTAAGATTGGATTTATTCTCATTTTAAGCCTATAAAACACTGTCTAATTCATTAGTAGACATAGATAAAAATATCTATTATTAATTACTTAATTGGGATGTTACATCCTTCCCCCCTTTAGAAAATTGTGTCCCCGCAATTTATTTACTTATCGAATAAGTGGGGGAATTTAGCTCTCATTACATTTTCAGATTCCCATGTTGCCTCTTCAATCATTAGGTTTTTTCACAAAACCTTTACCTGATGAATCACCTTATTCCATAACACTTGCACCCTATGGTCAAGAATCTGGACCGGTTGTTCCTCATAAGATAGGTTCTCTTCTAGCTAAACTTCCTCTGGACTCAAAACATGAGATGGATCTAGCATGTACTTCCTTAACATTAAAACATGAAAAACATTGTGTACCTGAGATAAACTCGAAGGTAAAGCCACTCGGTAAGCAACTGATCCAACTCTCTCCATAATTTCATATGTTCCAATGAACCTTGGACTCCGCTTTCCATTCTTACCAAAGCGCATCACACTTTTCCATGGTGAGACTTTGAGAAAACATGATCACCAACCTTGAAAGATAGATCCTTCCTCCTGTTGTCCGCATAACTCTTCTGCCTACTCTGAGCTGTTCTCATTTCTTTCTGAATCAACTGAACTTTTTATGCCATCTCTTCTACCAATTCTGGTCCCATCAGCTTCCTTTCACCCACTTCGTCCCAGAAAGCTGGAGTTCAACACCGCTTCCTATATAACGCCTCAAATGGTGCCATCTGTATACCGGAATGCATACTGTTATTATAAGAAAACTCAACCAAAGAAAGATGTTGATCCTAACTTCCCTTATAATCCATCAAACAAGCACATAGCATATCCTCTGAATTTTGAATTGTTCGTTCTTGATTTCTCATATGATTGAGGATGAAAATCTGTACTAAAATTTAATTCAGTACCCAACGACTTCTAAAGGCCTTTCCAAAAGTTAGAAGTAAACCTGGGATCACGGTTAGATACAATGGAGTGAGAACTCCATGTAACCTGACTATCTCTTTAAGATACAAACGGGAAAGTTGATCTAGGGAAAAAGTATCTCGTATAGCAAGGAAATGAGCAAATTTAGTCAAGCGATCAACAATAACCCAGATTGCATTATTACCTCAAGATGTCTTCGGTAATCCCACAACAAATTCCATGGATATATTCTCTCATTTCCACTCTGGAACTGGTAAAGGCTGAAGCATACCTTTTGGTAACTACCGCTCTGCTTTAACCTGTTGAAATGTCAAACACTTCATAGTAAAATCAGCAATATCTCTTTTCATTCCATCCCACCAGTAATACTCCCGCAGATCTCTGTACATCTTCGTACTTCCAGGATGACCTGAAAACGGAGAACTATGAGCTTCACATGACAAATCTCTCTTCAACTATGAATCACAAGGCACACACAATCTCTTCCCAAATTTCAAAACACAATTGTTATCAATGTTGAATTCAGGCAACATACCTTTCTGAACTAGCTCTACCTTTTTCTACAACTCACAGTCTTTCTTCTGTGCTTGCTTGGTTCTGTCTGATAGAGAAGATTTCACTGATAACTGAAACAAAACAAAAGGACATCCTGCACCAATAACTTCTATGCCAAAGTTCATCAAATCCTTAACAAAAGTATCACGTTCCAAATGCAACATTGTTAATGAAGCATTACTTTTTCGACTCAAAGCGTCATCCACTTTATTTTCTTTTACTGTATGGTAATGAATTGTACAATCATAATCCTTGATTAATTCTAGCCATCTCCTCTGTCTCATGTTCAATTCTATCTAAGTGAATATATACTTTAAACTTTTGTGATCAGTATATATTTCACACTTTACTCCATACAAATGATGCCTCCAAATTTTTAAAGCGAAAACAACAGCAGCTAGTTCCAAATAATGTGTAGGGTAATTTACCTCATGAGTTTTCAATTGACGTGAAGCATAAGAAATTACCTGATCATTCTGCATAAGTACACAACCAAGTCCTTTCAATGAAGCATCATTGTAGATAACAAAATCCCCATTCCTGGAAGGTAGTGCCAAAACTGAATCATTCTCCAATCTTCTTTTCAATTCCTGAAAACAATCATCATATTCTTTAGTCCAGATAAACTTAACACCCTTCCGAGTTAGCTTAGTCATTGGACTAGAAAACCAAGAAAAATTTCTAACAAACCTTCGGTAATAGCCTGCCAAACCAAGGAAGCTACGAATCTCGGTTACATTTGTGGGTCTTGGCCATTCTTCCACAACCTTTGTTTTTGCATGATCAATAGTTATCCCATCTTTAGAAACAATGTTACCAAGGAAAGAAATTTTTTGCAACCAAAACTCACACTTGCTGAATTTATCATACAATTTCTTTTCTGTTAAGGTTTTCAAAAAAACCCTTAAATGTCTTTCATGCTCGTATTTACTTTTAGAAAACACCAAAATATCATCAATGAAAACCACCACAAACTTATCCAAGAACTCATTGAAAATTATATTCATTAAGTCCATGAATATAGCAGGTGCATTTCTTAGCCCAAAAGGTATTACTACAAATTCATAATCTCCATATCTTGTACGAAACGCAGTCTTCGGAATATCTGCTTCCTTTAACTTCAACTGATGGTACCCCGATATTAGGTCAATCTTTGAAAAATATTGAGCTCCCTAGAGCTGATCAAAAAAATCATCGATATGAGGCAAAGGATATTTGTTCTTAATAGTGATGTTATTCAAGGATATATAATCAATGAAAAGTCTCATTGAACCATCTTTCTTTTTAACAAATAAAACAGGAGCATCCCATGGTTATGTGCTAGGTCGAATGAAACCTTTCTCTAATAAATCATGCAATTGCTCCTTTAACTCTAAAAGTTCAATTTGAGCCATTCGATAAGGGGGTTTTGAAATTGGCTTAGCATCAGGAACTAAGTCAACAGTAAATTCAACTTCCCGATCTGGTATTATTCCAGGAAACTCATGAGGAAAAACATAAGGATACTCATTTACCACTAGCACATCATTAATCTCAACAATTCCCTTGTTTTAAACAATATGTGCAAGGTAAAATTCATTTCTATATTTTACAAGTCTCTCGGCCTCTTGATAAGTTATCAACAGTAAGGGTTCATTCTTGTACACAAACTGAAAGTCTTTCTGAAAAGAAACTTCTTTAGCTCTACAGTCAATCTTAGCATGGTAAATAGAGAGCCAATCCATACTCAGGATAACATCAAACTCTACTATAAGTAAAACAATAAGATTTGCAAGTAGGTTCTTTCCACGGATAAGGATATGAAGATTCTTATAAATTATTTTTACCTCAATATTTCCCCTAGGTTTTTTACCACAACATCAGGAGTCATTTCATGAGATGGTATTCCCATTTTACTAGAAAAGGTTTCCGAGATGAAAGAATGTGTAGACCCCAAATCAAACAACACACTGGCATAATCAGAATAAGCAAACTAAGTACCTGATACAACTTCATTTGATGGCTCGACATCTGCTGAAGTAGTTACAAAGGATTTCACCACCCCTTTCTGCTTGTAGTCTAACTGCTTCTCATCACTAAAGCTCTTTGTCGGACACTCATTTTCATAGTGACCCATCTCATTGCACTTAAAACATTTCACTAACTGTAAATCAAATTTCATCTTACCTTCACCTTGATCTTTTTCAGTTCAATCATGAGCCTTATGTCCCATCTTACCACATCGGTAGCACTTTCTAGAATTCAGAAGACATTCACCAGCATGCCTTTTACCACATTTATCACAAACTGGAAACTTAGTTTTCTTACCATCAGACTTTTTTGAATAATTATTTCCTTTTTCCTGCCACCTCAGTCTCTTCTTCTGTTGGTTGTTATAGAACACATGATCATCGGAAAACTCCATTTTCACCTTCTCATAACATCAGACAATATTTTTATAACTTTTGAACTCACGAGAAGCTAATGCCCTTCGATATTTTGGTTTTATTCTTGAGTAAAAATGATTGATTTTACTATCAAGGTCTCAGATAAAATTTGGAGCATACCATGACAATTGAGTGAACCTTTCTTCATAGGCATCCACCGAGACTTCCTCTTGCCTCAATTCCAAGAATTTCTTTTCCATACTAAGTCAAATAGCCTTAGGAAAATACTTCTCAAGAAACATACCTTTGAATTCATCCCAGTCGAGAGCATAAATCTCATCAGCGTCCTTGATATTTTTAACCATCGACCACCACTGATCTTCTTCACCCTCCAAATGGTAAATAGAGAGACTAACATTTTGATTGTCTGAACACCCCATGACATCAAAAATCTTCTCTAGTGGTTTAATCCACCCTTCAGCTAGCACAGGGTCAGATGATCTTCTGAATGATGGGGGATGTTGCCTCATGAAATGTTCCACCACTGACATGTTCCTCTGCGCTTGATCAAGCTGATCTCGTGCATGGATACCACCACCATTAATCGCTTGAGTCAACTGCTCCATTACTGCAACAAACTGTTCAGTTCCAATTCCGACCATCTTAGGATGCTGATTCGGAAGGTTATTTCCTTATGTATGCCTTCCTAGCACTGCTTCCCTGATTCCTCTGTGGAAAACCATTCCTAACAAACATGTCTTAGATGAAGCAACATGGTAATCTTCAAATGCTATATCATTTCAATTTTACCATAAAGAAAATACTTTTAGATAATCATTTAATAGAACTCTAACTCCTAAAGTTATCTAAACTGACCTCTGATACCAACTATAAGGCCCCGACCTTAAACCTTACTTAATCTTGAGTTATTACAAGATTACACATTGAGGATCTTTTCAGGTTTAGAGTTTTAGAGAACTTGATCATAAAACTTGCATTACATCCCACATTTAAACAAAGTGGTTACAATAAAAGATAATATTCATTTTTCCCATCAACGGAAACATATTTAAAATAAAACATGGATTATTTCTTAACACATCCTTGACACTATCATCATATCATGTACCCTTCCCTTGACCTGTGAAAAAACATTTCAAAAACATGGGATGAGCATAAAAATCTCAGTAAGGGATATAAAAATATGGAAAGGAAACATGAGTACTTGTATACATAAGAATCAATGAAATCATACTCTACTCATAAAACATAAGCACTTTAACATGCCTCATCAAATCATGAATAAATCATAGAAATCATAATACATAAAGGTAACTTGAGGCATTCATGACATTCTTACGTAGGGAGTAACCCTCTTGGTTACGTTTGGAATACCCATCACAGTATATTCCCTAAATCTCTTCGGAGAAACCTTAACATTGAACTACTTCGCGTTACCCAATGCATTGGAGAGCTATATCGGGCTCACACGCCCTTAGTTTATCACGGAACCACCCGTCTTCATAACAATGCCCAAGAATCATAACATAATCGTATCACATAAAACATGCATAAAGGAAACATAACATTTCCACATTTCAATCACAAGATATCAATACAACACATTGATATAATAAAAACATTATGAAAACCATTTTCAATACCAAAATTAAAGAAAAGTAAAACATTGTATTTATTTTTCAATTAAAAAAGCTATGGCTTGTAGAGGAAGCCGAAACTTAAATAATGGTCACGGTAGTGGAGAAGTCATTGTCGCCGCATACGTATGACAAAAAAATTCCATTTTTTCGTTTAGTAAAACGCTTCGTATAAAACGATTCCTTTTGGATAAACGTAAAAGTCAGAGAGGTTTATACACTGTATAAAAGAATGTTGTGTATAAAAAAAATATGCCTCAATGAAAGGAGATTGAGACGAAGTCCCATACAAAAATTAATTTTTAAATAAAATAGATCTATTATGTGTATTAACTATATGTACACATAAAGAAAGTATAAATACAAGGTAGGACATAATAATATCATGACATAATTTGAAAATAGGAGATTATCCCAAAGAATAAATGTTGGGTTAAGAAGTTCCCTTACCTCAGGTCCGACTTGCCTCGATCATTTTTTAACCTCCTAAATAATAAACATGAGTTAATTTCTACTTGCTTAAGAACCTTTTTCAAGTTTTTTATTCCTTTTTATATCACTTATTACCATGTCATGAAGACTATGTAATAATTTAAGTTAATAACGTTTGTTTTGTTGATATTTGGTACTTGAGTCAAATGTGTACTTCTTATATTTACAAGTTGTTCACATAGTCAAATATCCATTATCTCAAGAATGATATTCATGACGTAGATGACATATATCATATATATCCAGTATACAGATGAATTTATAATATTACATAATCATTTAGAGGTAAGAAATGAAATGCATCGTTCATAGAGATGGTAAGTCGTACGTACGCATGAACGCTACTTTCATTTCTATGTCATACTAATGGAATTACAACTAAATCAGAGATATGTATATTTTAATTCCATAATTATATTCATCATTTAGATGTAACCTACATCATATATATCGATTATATATATGTACTTATAATAGTACATTACATCTGGGGATAAGAAATGAAATGCACCATTCATGGAGACGGTAAGTCGTACGTACGCATGAACTCTACTTTCATTTCTATCTCATACTTTAATGGAATGACATAATAATTATATAAATGTATATTATAATTCCAGTATAATATCATATATAATATCATTAATTACATCCTTTATACGTCCCACATATGGCATTAACGAATCAAATCACTTTGAGAGGGCGGTAGTTCACACTTCCTTAAATGAAGATATCGCGTTTACCCATAATGGAAACCATAAAAGTATGAACAAAGTGGAAAATACAGAAGCTTAAGAAAAACATAAACATATTATATATCATATATAAATATAGTTTCATCTTAATGGCCACCTTTGAAGGTGTTAAAATAATGTTGAACAATCATCGTTTCGGGAGGCAGAAATTTTCCATCCACGGAAACAGTATGTTCTTCAACCATTAGATGTAGGTGTGTGTAAGTGTAGCACGAATCCTTATTATAACAAAATCCTGGTATATTGAAGATACTGGTTTTGTTACAAAATAAATGAATAAAAATATTTTAGAGGGTTGGAGAAGAAAAATAAAACATAAGAACACAATAGAAGACACTACCTTTAAACCGGGTAACTCTTTTTGATTTGATCTCAATGGCTTCCTTGGGAAGACTTCTGCCCAAAGTGAGGCTTCTAAGAGTTATAGAGGAATGTGGAGAGATAAAATGGGAGGGGTTGGCCGAGCCAAAGGCTTTGGATGTGTGGGTAAGGAGGTAGAGGTGGTGGCCTTTTATAAGAGGAGAGGAGGGGCACTCTGAAAAAGTAAAGAAATGTTACTTTATTGTTAAATGAGTTCGGATTTAAAAGGTCCCACATTAATATTATTCGAGGATAAGTTGATAAGGGTTCGAAATCCACCCATCCAATAGGTTTTGGACATGTGTAGGTCATATATTTTACATTATCTATTCATTTTATTTAAATCCTATATTAATGAGGTAATCAATGCATCATCATGATGTCATAAATAATTTAATTTATTTAAAGTCTAAAAATTTTAAAAACAAATACTATGATGTATCAAATCTTTTTAGATTTAAAATGACTATTTATAGTCAAATATCGGACTTTTATAACCCCATTGAAATTTTTTTTAGTAAAACAACTCATGTTTGTGTCATTTTTACTTTTACATTAAATAAAAAACATTAATGTCTTTATCTTACCCAAGTGGCTCCATGGGGTCCCCAAAACTGTCCCATTTGTTGTCTTGTTCGGCCATGACACAACCAATAAGGGTAGGACATGTGTCAAGGTCATTTCATATTTTTAAAACATTATTTCTACCTTAAATTACACTAATTACCTCTAATCGCGATAAAAAACGTAAAAGTTACTATTCACCAAAAAATTATTTTAATCCCATTGAACCAAATTTTACATCTTAATGACAACCATGTATGTTGGATTTTTTAAATTCAAAAGACAAAGGTGGTAAAATTTCATTTAAACAAAAAATCATTTTTTAAGTACCACTTAGTGGTTTCTCTATTCATCAAAAATTGAAGTTTTTCAGAAAAATACCAAAACATTACCCTAAGCTGTATTTGATATTCTGTATTAAAAAATGATGTCTATTTTACAAAATTCAAAACATAAAAGTTACTTTAATTAATTTAATAATTAATTCCCAGTGTCAGAGCAAATAGCATGTTTTTATGAAACAATAAGTATCAAAAGATTGACAGTAGTTTAAGTCCAATTTCAAAGTGAAATTAATTCCAACGACCACTATTGGATTAAATGGTAAAAATATATTCTATTTAAACTTTAAAACCAATTAAAAAGATAATCTAACCATATAATTAAATTAGATGAAAAAGTAGTTTTGATGTAAAATGCTGTATTTTTTACTATTAATTTCAAAATGAACATTGTCAGAAAAATACCAAAAAATTATCCAATGTAAATTTCAATGTCCCAGTCATAAATAATAATTTTATTTTGGAAAATAGATCTTATAAAATTGTCAATTTTTTTATTTAAAAATGGTTTTCCATCAAAAAGCAGTAAAACAATCTTTTAAAAATATTAGTGTATTCCAAGCTTAAGATTGGATTTATTCTCATTTTAAGCCTCTAAAACACTATCTAATTCATTATTAGACATAGATAAAAATATCTATTATTCATTATTTAATTGGGATGTTACAATACTTATTAAAAAAATTTATCAGGATAAACACTAAATCAGGTAATTATTGAAAATAACAAAATTAAAGTGACTATAAAATGACACTAACACTTTCCGTAATCATCTTTTATGATTAAATATTATACATACTCATCCAATATTAATTTATATTTAATTTTCTAGTAATTTGAAAGATATTATGACTATTATTGTATTGTATTTCACATAAAGTCAAACATGTCACACTATTTTATTAATTACTCTACTATTTTTATTATTTGGTCACATTGAGTAAATGTTGGAATATAAATATTATACTGAAATATTAAATAATTACCTTAATGATTTTAATTTATTTATAGTATTTAAGGATAAAATATTTACCATAAATGATTTCACAACACTGGTGCAATAATTATTCAATTAATAGAGAAATAAAATAATTAATAATTATAATATTAAATATAATATAATTTGAGATAAATACCGTGATCAGTGAATTATATAGATTACAAAGACATTATTCAAATATATTAATATATTTTGTTCTAATTATATGTGTTTACCTAATATTATTAATGTCAATGTAATTAATTTTTTGAAAATTTGACATTATTGATAATTTTTAATAAATAACAATATTTTTAAAAAAAAATTAAAACTCAAAAAAATATTAGATTCATAAAATGTGATTAATATATGGTTGAAAATATAAACCATGGTCAATTAGGGGTTTTTCCTTTTATAATAATTTTTTTGACCCCTAATGTGTGGAGAATCTTATTTTCCTGGTATGTTTAGAAAGGTTAACTGATTGGTTAAAACAAAAATATATGGATAAAAACATAGTTAGAACTCTTCTATATATTATTTTATGATATTATTTAGACAAATAATTTTCCTATATTTTAAATAAATCATTTTTAATCCATTTTGAAAGATACGTTAATTTCTGTTAATTCAATATTTTAGGAAATTCAAAAAGTGTCCCTCAACTCAATTATAAAGAAACCTCGTGCCTTACCACTTTACACCACATTGAGTAATATATATCAAAAAAACCTACAAATTAATCTTATAATAATTTTTATCCATGTTCTTTAGGTTCATTAACTTCCAAAATAGTATCCCTCTGTCCTTAAAGAAGAGATCTAAAGGGAGCCTAGCAAAGAAGATTTGATCATATTTACTGACTCTTTTAAGTTTATATCTTCTTATTATTTCATTTAACATATTTTAATAATATTAATAAAATAAATAAATTATTATAAATACACTGAGATTTATCATGATTTTCATGAAACCATGTTTTATCTCCTTTCAATCCTATGATAAGAGAAAACATCACATGTGTGTACGTACGACTTATTGCCTTCATGAAGTTCTGTTATTCGTTTTTTCATCAACAGTTTATTTGGATGGTTATAAATATTTAACTAATGATTTTATATTATATCTATGAAAAAAATATCCATTTGGAACTATGATATCATCTTTATAATTTCTTACCTTCTAATCCTCTAAAAAATGATAATGTCAGATGTGAAAAAGTTTGGACTACAACCATTATGAAGTTATGTGATCCATTTTCCATTTATGATTTAAATATATTGTATTAGGGAAAAATTTATTAATTATATATGATATATTATATAAACATTATTCTATACTGATAATTATTAGTCACATTTCCTTCGTTTTATTCGTCAAAAAGTGAAAAATAATCCATGTGTACGTACAGTCTACCATTTTCATGAATAGTGTAATTGATTTTATATCTCTATTTTTTATGAATGAATATAAATATAAGTTTATATAGAATATATTATTTTTTTATAAAATAATTAGTACATTATATATTATTTAAACATAATAAATATACAAGGACCTAAACTATCATATCATATCAAAAATGAAAAGAGAAGTAGTTACCAACTGAAAAAAACATTGAATTGGTAAAAAATGGGGGATAAAATATTTTAGTAAATAATATATGGTTTGATAAATAATAATATGGATCTTAAATATATGTATAATAAATTTATTATTATTATACATGAGGTTTGGACATATATGAGGTAAATAATACATGACTTAAAGGATTCTCATCTTAATTTTACATCTGTGTGACATATGCTATATTCATCACTTATTTCTTTTTTGTGGTGTATATTCTAATATAGTCACATATTATATCATGAATCTCTTTATATTCATGGTTATTAAGTTTAATTTTATGTTATTTAATTCATGGGTATCACGATTCAAAAGAAACCCAAATTTTAGGGGTTTATTTTACAATATCATAATTATTCAGGATTATTTATGTTTAAGTATATCATCTGGATAATTTCTCATCCATAACAAAATTTTCATAAAATAATAATTATTTAATATTCTATTAGGATTTTTAAATTTTATGTTTATCCATAATTTAAAAAAAATGGATTAAAAGTAATTTTCATTCCATTTTCCAAACGAGGTATTTTTTGAATTCTATTAAAAGAAATTAAATGCATGTTTTTTACCCTGAAAATAATGAATGCAATTTATAGCCTTCATGATTCCTTAATTATTTTATTCTTTCTTTACAAATTTACATTTTTTCAATGAAAATGTTTTCTTTATAATGTGAGGAGTTTTTTGATTTGAGATATTTATTTTCAAAGTAAAAAATGGAATTTCCATGATGAAATATTCCAATTGTAAATTTAAAGTATTTTCATATATGTAAGAATCCTATATTGATTCTTATTATGAGTTCAGGAACCATTACTGGGTTTCATAGAACCAAACATTTGATCCGGTTTGAGGAAAGGCCCAAAGGGGAATCACAATCCCCACTGGTGGGAAACTAGTTCCAAGAATCAAATAAATCATTATGTGAATGAATTTTCCAAATAAACTAGGATCCATAAAATAAAATTATAGGCAGAAAATTCCAACAATGAAAAAATACCAAATAGATAAAAAAACATATTATGTTATAAAAAATAAACTAAATAGAAACATAAAACAATACCTAACGGAAACTAGACCAATATACCATGATCTCCACATGACCTCTTAGTCACAACCATCTACCAGACCAAACATCTCTAACATGCACACTCGATCCAGAAACCTAGACCTTCAAAATATCTTGGGTCTTCTGACACCGAATACATCAAGTAGGTTGTGGTTTTAATAGCTCAACATTTAACTACCATATATTTCATACATTTTCTTTCCTAAAAATAGTTCAAAAACACTATTTTTAAATATACATATATATATAATAGGACATTTGATTATTTAATGTAAATGAATATCACTTTCCACAAGTTCTGATTTCATAAAACACATGTATTTTCCTTAAAAAAATAACTTACCATAACCCTTTTACATTAAAATAAAACCCTACCACTAAATCCAACCAAGTAACCAAAACAGGGACGTGATGAAAATAATGTTAAATAAAACAAGAAGATAAAAAACAAGAATGAATAAAATAAAACATGGGTAATAAAAAGAAATATTATAAATAAAAATAGTAACCATGGGCCTTCCTCAAATATACCTTGAGCAATCCCTATACGTACTCATATTGAACTCACCTGCTGGTATATGGTGTAACTATATAGTTTATAACTGACAGTATTCCCTAAAATGTATAATCCAACTACATATCCCACTAATCCCTAACAAGTCAAGGGTGTACCAAAACATCTAATCCATATTGACAAGATACTGTTGATCAACCCTCTAAAATACCCCTAATAAACCCATAGTTATGATATACTATGTATGTAGGAGGCCCTCGCATGTGTGAATCAACATACCTTCTACCACCACACTTTCCCACCCCTATCACTAACACAACCCACATTAAAAAACAAATGAGAAAATCTTCCATAGGGTTTCCCATCACACAAAAAAACATTCAAAATTTCTAACTGGTCTATCACATCACATAAACCATTAAACCATTTAAAAAACACCTTATGTTGCCAACCAAAAAAATAAAATTTCAAAACAAAATTCATTTTCCAGTATTACAAAGTGAAAACTAGACCTAAAATCAAATCATTTTTAAAAAATATTTTTAAAACATTATCAAAATAATATGAAACATCACTATCATGTGTACAATTCTAAATATGCCTTTACCTTTCTTGTTCGATTTCATTTTAAATAAAATATTCAAAACCAAAACATTATTGATTGTTCTAAAAGGCCTTAATATAATTTAAAAACTAATTATATTGTATAAAAAATGTCGCACAATATTTAACATAATGTTTGAAATCAAATTTGAGACATTTTAAACAAAGGAACCGTTTGTAAAGTGACATGTTATTGAAGGAATAAAGGAGGGGAGTGGATACCTGTTTGGAAATCCCGATTTTCATGTTGAGTTAGATTATCCAATACCATTATAATTTATGTTCCCATATATGTGTGCATCTCAAGTACACATGGATGTTTACACATCCAATGGTTCACCACAATAATACATGACATTAGCCAAAATCATTTTTAGATAAACACCATATGTTCTCAAGCCAACACAACAAACCCCATCTATGAGTAATTCCATAAAAATCACATATTCATAGGAACAATGTTAAATATATAATACAAAAATTATATGAAAATATAATCAATGTTTAACCCCACTCCAATTCAAAAAAATTATTTAAAATTAAGAATCAACATTTTAATAAATACATAATGAGCCTATTATGAATCATAATTTTAGAAACCTTTTAAAACCCACTTTTAATAATTTTTGGAAACATTGAAAAATCATAAAAATAAATGAAATCATACCATAATCATTCAAAAAAGATATATTATTTAAAAATCCACAACAATAATTGTAATGAGTGTAAATGGACAATTATAGAAACACCTAACTTAATGATATGAGAATGCGACGAAACATCAAGGTAAGGAAAAATAAACTCCACAGGATAATATGAATATCCTAACAACATTGAAATTTAACCATATATAATTCCCATATTTTAGGGTTGTCCAAAACAAAACCCCACCAATGAAGAACAAATATATCAAGATATAAGGGGGAAGAGAATGAGAAATCAACAAAAACATGATGGAATCCTACCTTGGAACCTTAAAAGGGATTCAAAAATGGAAGCGGGGAAAGAGAGAGGTTTCTTGAAGGACTCCCTAGTGTGCCTTGGTCAATTTATAAGAGGAAAATTATTTATGGTTACACACATGGAGGGTAAAGCATTAAATTTTCAAATTTTATGAAACTGGGAATCTCACACTGTTTTGCCGCATGGTCTACCAAACTGTGTGCCAACCGTATGGTAGCTACTATCCATGAGGGATTGACCACATGAACATCCTACATGGTTTTAAATGCCATTCACAAACAATGTGGTTGATTCTATACCTAATCTATAACCTACCATAATGTTACCTGGTTGGGCTGCGTGGTTTTACAAACCATGCACCAGAACCATGTCCAGACCAAAATGCCACATAAAAACTCCAAAACCTAAAAATTTAAAAACAAAATTCAACATGAGCCACCACCAAAACATTAAATTCCAATATATTCATAAAATAATGGAATTTACATGTTCTGGGTGTGAAAATTCTCCCTTCCACATACACATTCTTCCCCCAGAAAGTCACACAGTAGAAAGTTAAGAAAAACCTGATCCCATGACCAATCAAAACCAATGGAAACCCAATCCTTGGATTTAAATTTTGATACACAATTCAAACCCAACCATTTATAATGGAATCAACAACATGAAAAGAAATGGGAGAACACAAGATGGGTCTCCCTACCAAAAGAACTCTACTAACATGATCAGTATTTAATCCTTTAATAAAAGAATCCTAAATGGGAACTCCAAACACTCTACCATATGACATCTAATGTGGTGAAAAGGGAACTGCAAATAAGAACTTATCCAAATCACTGACACTAGATAAAAAACCACACTAATGTTACTATAAACTTCCCATATCATCAAGAAACCCAACAGTAGGGGATAACTCATGAAAAAACATGAACTGATGAAAAAACATAAACATAACAACAATCATTTAATCTCCAAAAGAATGGATATCTCTAAAAATCATGATAGATTGTGAGGAAATAATTCATTAAAGGATAACCATTTAATGTTTTTCAATCATATAATCAAAAAAATTTAACTTCAAAACAATTTCTTTATCAAATGTTTACAAAACAAAATATAAACATACAATAACCACAAAATGAATAACAATGAAACACCTAATGTATCTACGTCAACATGGGAGGAACTATAGGAATTATTTTTCCCAATAAACTAGTATAAATATAATATAATGAAAAAATGGAAGATTCAAAAAAAATTGAATCTAAAATAAACATATAAATAGATTCAGTTACAATAGCTGAACAAAGTAGAAACTAAATACAAAACTAGAACTGAACCATGCTACCATGATCTTCATGTGACCTCTTGGTCACCACTAACCACAAGACTGCATTGCTCTAAAAATATGCACATGAAATAGGAACCTGATCCTACAAAACATTTTGGTTATACTAACACATAGGGCCACATATAGGGTGTGAGATAAACAACTCAGTAGGAAACCACCCCAAATTCCATGAATTTCATTTCCAAAAAATAGTCCACTAATACAAGTTTCAAATACATGTATGAAAATTGGTTTTCTTCATTTTAATAAATAATTATGGTTTTTCTTTTAAAATTCTGAACAACACATCAATATTTTTCAAATAAGTTTATCACTTTAAAATCCCAAACACAAGATAAAATCGAAACAAAAGAACAACAGACTATGATGATAAATAAATGAAAAAATAGACATGAAACCCAATTAATTATAAATTAAATAAGGAAATATTGATTCTAACCATGATAATTTCATAAACATCCCTAGAGTGGACCATATACGTACTTGGGTTGGACTCACCTACCGGATCATTGTGTAGATCCATAGACTAATACCAAAACATTTACCTAAACAGATCAATCCAATGGAACATCCTACCAAGCCCTATAAAATCAAAGGGGTATCAAACTATATAATTGGGTTCAACAATAATCCACCACTAAACCCTCTAAAATACTCCCATGAATCCCATGGTAATAGTTCACTATGGATGTAGGAGGTCCTCGCACGCATGACTCACTTTACCTATCATCACCGCACTTTCCTACCCCAAACATAGACACCAATAATATGATAACCCATACAGGGAAATCCTATCTAAGTGTTCTCATCACACAATAAGTATTTCATAAGTACCAACCATACCATCCCATAATATGATCTTGTGAATCTTTTTGTAAAAAAATTCAAGGATGTTAATGTGGCATTTACTCTTCAAAACCCACAATTCATTTCCAATACATTATAATATGCCAATCGGTCTTTACGTCAAGTATGTGCCAAATAAACATAGAAATAATTTAAAATTTTCATACAAAATGATGTCAAACACCACTTTCAAATAAAAAATTTCAAATGTGCCTTTGACATGCAAGTCCATTTACTTCTCTTATTCCACTCAAATTCATAGTGAAAACACACAATATTCATAAATATGAAAAATGAGATTTCATTCTGTTTAGAAACCAACCACCCTTTCTAAATTTCCAAAAGGGACATATTTTTTACCATAACATTCCAACCACAATGAATACACATTGAGACCATGAAACATTTAGGAAAACATATATGATTAAAGATAATTTGAAGAAGGAGGAGTAAGAAGCGTAATGTGTTTTGAAAACAGGGCTTTATTATTAAAAGGATTTTTCCAATACCATTATCATTTTTGTACCAATAAATGTACACAAATTGGGAACAAATGGATGATCCCACATCCAATGGAACACCACAAGTGAACATGAAAACAACCAAAACCATATATAATGAAATATCATATGCCTTCTAACCCACACAAAAAAACAATAAAAGCCACCTTGTTCCACAAAAAAGATCAAATAAAATTTCAACGTATTAAATAAACCATATCTAAGGGGAAGAACCACTCAAATCATCTAATTTCTAATATAATGGTTCAATTTACATTTTATAAAATACATTAGGTACATATATATATAGGAATATTTGCATAATAACTTTAAAAACCATTTTTAACAAATTCTATCATCACCAAAACACCATAATAATCCAAAAAACACATCACAAGCATGGAAAAAATATTTATAAATTATTTAGAAACACAATACAATCAATATATTATTTCAAAAAGGATCATAATGGAAACATTAACCTCAATAGATTGTGAATGCAACAAAACTCTAGGAGAAGAAAGACAACACCCAAGGAATGATCCCCTCACCCTAGATCAAAAGAAAAAGAAGCCAATACATCAACCCTTTCTCATAGGATTCTCCCCAACCATATCCCACTAAAGAAGAACCATGATATTAAGATATAACATGAGAAACAGGAGGAATAGAATCCAAACTATAAGAAACTAACATTGGGAACTTGGAGATACATCCATTGAGGAGGATCCAAGGAGAGGGGGTCCCTCATGAGAAATAAAGGACCCTAGGTGAGGGGGTTCAATTTGGGGTAAAAATTGTGGAGTATTGATTGTGAATTTTATGATTTTACAAAATAGTCCACTCGCATAGTTTTTCTGCACATTTTACCAAACTGTGCAATAACTACTTTCTAGGAGGTAGTTGGTTCCATGACTATCCCACATGGTCTGACCTACCATTCAAAAACTTTGTAGTAGATTCTATCCCAAATCCTACACATATCCTAAGGTTACCTAGGTTGTCCCTTAATGTTTCCCAAACCATGTTCCTAAACTGTGCTCAAATCAAACATCAACCCAAAATCACAACAACATAAAAACATAAAAAAATTATAATCGAGAATCAAAAGTAACCTCCACTGATACATCCAAAGACAAGAAAATTATGAATACTGGAATATCCAAACTCTGGGTATGAAAATTATACCCACCACATACACACTATTCCCCCATAAAGTCACCCAGTTTAATGATTGAAAAAATGTGAATCCATGCCCAATAAAATCTGTAGTAAATCACGGTCATCAGGGTGGCCTTTCACACAAAAATTCACACCAAACTGATCAAAAATTAACCACGTCACACGAATTATGGGAGACCATGAGAGGCTTATCCTGACCAAAAGAACCCAAAAAATACAATAAACATTTAAACCCCCAACACAGCGACCCAAAAATAATACTAACAAAAACCCCTCTATACTGAATGAGAAACATTCCCACCACAACCAAAATCTCACTACTAAAACAAAAACCCCCCAATACAATGGGGTAATCCTATGAAAAGAACTCGAACAAAATTGAGAACCCAAAAAAAGGTACAAAAATGGTTTCTAAAAAGGTAGATATCTCTAAAGAAGTGATGAAGAAACTAAAACTGCAACTAACCCACACAAGGGTTGAGCCCACCAATGAAACAAAAACCAATTTCAGTCTCACATTGAAATATTCGTAACTACTCTTATTATGATTGAATAAGTATATATTAATTTGACAACAAAATTATGAACTTAAAACAACAACAAAGCTATCTAAAGGAAAAAACAAATTTACATGCCTCAACACAGAAGATACGAGCTATTCCATGGTCTTCGATATCCTTGGTGGCTCCTGACAGTGCACCAGCTTCACTCTTAGGGATGTGTCTAGAGCCATCATGACTGAATCATCGACATCCACACAGTTTGGGACTAGAATCATCTTCTTAATTCTTCTTATTCATGTTACACATCTTATTTAACTTCTCTAGTTAACCAAAATGGAAACAATTATGGAATTTCTTTGGAGGATTGTGATAAGTTTACTTTGAATGCCCAAACCAGACACATTGGTGGCACCCAAGAGAATGGTCTAAGGAACATGATGATAGAAACAATGAAGGAGACTCATTCATGATATAATGATATATTAAATAATTGAAAAAAATATTTAAATCAAGAAATGGGATTTTAGGTTGGCCCAATACCTTAATAAAAACACAAATCCATCATGATTGTGGATTACTATGATTTCCATATGGATATGGTGGTTTTAATATACCATCGGATGACAATTGGAAAGATAAATGGGTGTAAAATTTTTAAAAATGAAAAATTTATAAAAGAAACAATATTGGTTTTAAAATATGGAAATGGGCTTATGGTTTGGAACGAATCATGAAAACTCACCCTTTCTTCCAAAAATGTATGGGAAACCCCCAAAAAAAGAAAGAATGGAAATTAAATGAAAATATATCTTTAAAAGAATTCATGGATGTGATAATCATCCCAACCATAAATCTTTAGGCCCTCTTAAATCCACAACAATGCCAAATAAAACCAAACCAAACCAAAAGGCCCAAATGGGCTCCTTTACCAAGATTCTCCCCCAAAGTCCAAAACACTTACAGTGATCAATTAAGAAATGAATAATCTCACAAACCAAAAAATAAACCAATTTCCTAATACAATCAAACACATTTAGACTTTATCCCAAAATAAAATTCATCAAACACTATTCAAACAAGACTCAATAAATTTTCCCAAATGAATATCAACATCGAACAAGGTTACATTTACTTTAATTTAGCTAAAATGTTGGGAACCCTAAAATCCCAACGTTTACCCAATGAAGATGTCAGTAGTTAGATTTCTTTGAATGAGACTACCTACCACTAATCCAAGACCATGAACAAATCAGAGTTATTAGTACAGGGGGGGAAAAATGGGCTCCCCACCATAAGGGACATCCCAAAATATTCTCGAGACAGAATCAGGACACTAATAGGGGGAGGCCTGAATGGACTCCCCAGTACAAGGGATATAATTTCTTTATATATTTCCAAAAGATGTTACATAAGACTCACAATGGGTCTCCCCACCATAATAACCAACCATATTAACCGACCAGCAAAGGCCGACACAAAACGACCCTAAAATTTAAAGAGTTGGGATGACCACACAGTTAGTTTGCATGGTTTGGGAAACCATGCGCTAATCATGGGGATCCTTCTATCTGCATGGTTTTTTGGGGCATTGTTACTACTAATAGTGTGCTCAACCTATATATCCAAATCCGAAACCTTTCTCAAGAAACTCGATAGAAACCAATGTGGGAGGGAATGGAATTGGGAAATAATGTGGACACGGGGTCCTCACACATATTCCCATCGAATGGGAACAACCAAATAAATATAATGAAACCATAGGTTTAAACTATTACCATCTTTTATACTGAGGATAGAAAATAATACAAGGGTATGAGTGACCATGGGATTTCCCCGGACTATGTGCCAGCTTCCCTCTAAGACCTAAGGCTATAACTCAAATGATTGAAGCGTCTTCTGCCGTGTTGTTAGGCATTCGAAACCCCCCAAATGGAATTTCTCAATTTGGTGTGATTAAAAATATAGCCTGATCTCATATGGGTTCACCAATACATAACATATTCCAAACTCACTTTACCTGATCCCGACATTTCACTAAAAGAAGTTCTTTGATGATTTGAAAACATCACCCCTTGTTTGTTTGGATAAGAAATACAAGGAAGAAAGGATATATAGAAACACCTTCTATAAACATAGTATGTCGAGATTTTTTGAAGGGAGACACACTTCCTACAAAGCAGATACTATTATATTATAGGAAAACCATCACTATTACTATAAAACAAGCACACAACATCACAAGGCATCACCTAACATGACCATTGCGACTGATAGAAACAATACATGGAAGGGTACCTTATACAACATCCCCAAACATCACAGAATTCCAAAAACCAGAAATAAAATCCTCTAATGAATAGATTTCCTATGTTGGTGGTTTAATATAAACCCCTACTTCAGAGACACTATAAAGGACCCATAGACCCTCTTATACACTGTCCACACTTACAACCCCAAACTACATTCACCTTTGATGAATTTGGAAACATAATTAACCATGGTATCTTTTAACCTTCCACGAGCACTCACCTGCCACCAATGGATCCCCAACACATGGAAAGGTAAAATGGGTATACCCAATCTCCAAAACTCTAGAAGAAATTTCTTTTTTTGATCAACCAGAGTATTTTCTAGCGGAGAAACCATCGGGGTTTCACTTCAGTTGTTAATTAACTCTTGGTGGGGCATAAATTGTCCAAAAAGATAAGCCAATGGCCCAGAAAAAAATTTAATTGGTCAAAACCTTCCACAAAAATAACCGAACAGATGATGTGAACCACCATAAAGGATTCCCAAAATATTATCAGAAGAGACCACTAACCAGCCCTTCAACCCAGCTTACCGAACAAACAAAAACCCAAAACACCATTGAAACAAGTGGGGTTCTTGGAAATAATCCTCCCACAATAAAAACATTTCAAAAAATAGATAATAAACACCATCCCAAACCAGTCATCAAGACACCACGTTTTCCTTCAAAATCATCTCTTTGAAAATAAATGTTTGAGTAGTTAGCGTATCCACCAATGGTACCCTATGGGCCTCACACATTAATTTTTCTATTCCATACTAGGTACCCTCCTTATATCCATCTTGGAGCTCATTCAGTTGTTCCATTAACTATCCATTATCCCATGTAACCTCATGCATTTTTCCTCCCATAGAAATACCATTGGTGAAAAAAAATTCTACTTTTTAAAACCAAAATAGCCAACCAATAATTAATGTTTCTCAAGGCCACTAACCATGAAATCAAAATCCCAATTTACAACTTACCAAACTTTTTTTCTTGAATGTTCCAATTTTTCAAATTAGAACTCAATTTCAAGTCATATGCATTAATTTCAAAACATATCATCCCATTCTAAAAAAATATGATTTTATGAAAACTTCCTTTCATCAACCCCCATTCCTTTGAAAACTCATCACTTTTTATTTAAAACAGGGTTCCAACAATTCATAAAACTTTTCAAAAGATCACCAAAAATTCAGTAAAAAATCACTTTAAATTAATGTATGTTTACTTCAATACATTTCATCCCATATCAAAACACATCTAACTTCATAAAAAATTCCATTTCCTAAATCCCTACAAAATTTGCAACTCAACTCTTCTCTTCTTAGTACAAGATTATAAAATTTCAAAAAAAATTCAAATTATCTCTACTTATGAAATCAACATCCATTTCTGAACTCCACACAAGAACTCAAAAACATTTAATCCTATTAAAACAACTTTCAATAGTTTAGAAAACTCTATTGTAAAAACTTTTTCTAAAGCAAGTTTAACATAATTTTATGCTTTCAAAAAAGGTGTAAACACACCATTTTCCATTTCAAAACAATTATGAAAATTTAGTTCCAAAATTTCACAAATCAAACCATTCCCTCTTTATTAGAAAATAATTTCACAAAAACATTGTTCTTCTTAAACCATGTCACTTTTTCTATAAAACCAAACTTCCAAGATTTTAAAACTAAAGGACACAATAAAATGCGAGGGGAAACTAGTTTCGGTGGGTGACGTGGAAATATAGTTATAATCTTTATTCCAAACAATTCACTATCATAGAGAGTGTTCTAGAGAAATATCCATAGATCCAAATGGATTACTAGGCCTTACGAGATCAGTAAGAATATTAACACTACTCTCTTTTCAGTTTCCCTAATCATCATCAAACCAAAAAAACTAAGGACTCAGATAAATCCCGACATCCCATGGAGACATGAATCCCATGATGAGGTGTGATGTCTAGGAACACATCCCATAACTAGAATGTCAAGTCCCTAGAATCCTTGCTCCAGACAATCCCAACCCTTACCCAGTTAACATAACCCAAAGAGATAAAACCTAACCTCCTCGAGTAACATTTTGTCACGAACCAGATCTGGTCTACATCACAATCAACACCTGACCCGACCCGTGGAATGGTCCAAAGGGAATTCCTGATCCCCATGGGAGGTCATGAGTTCCCACGTATCAAACAATAGAATTTGGGAATGATTTACATGAGTATATAAACATAAAACAATAATCAAATCCAATATAACAAATCTAGATATTTCAAAGAAAACCATCTTTTAAAAAAATCAGATTTGAATTACATAGTTTAAAACAACTCTCAAAGACTATAAAAATCAATAAAACCAATATGGATAGCCCATGATCCTCCTCATGGAAAGGGGCACAACCCTTAGTCCATCTCTAGGACATTGTACCAAGAAGGACAACAAGAAATTCGAACCACTGGCACTAAAAGCTTTACCCAAACCTATGAAAAAATAACCAAGTCCACTTACACCCATGGTGTAATTAGGGTGTGGTCTGAATCCAAATAGTATTCCACCACTAAAATAATCCATGTGAAAAACATTCAAAGACGAAGATCCTGCAAGATTTTATAAAACTAAAACGCTAATAAGAAATTTGAAGAGATATAGCATAAAATAAAAATAGTTTTTCATGTGGGATACTTTATCGATTCAACACTTTTAAATATAATTCCAAATAGAATAAATTTTCTAGAGAAACATACCTTATACCAATAGTAAGAATAAATTATCTAATGATCACAAGCAATGGGAAATAACACCTTGTCACTAGCTCGCTCTGGGTCCTAGGTACCTCGTATCTCGGTGAAAGTAACCATACAAATATTTTTTATCATACCCACGATCCACTAGTAGGGATCATACCAATAACCTATTGGTCCCCCATAATCATCATCATCATCATAATCGTCGTCATTGTTTATCTAGTGTTTTCATCGTCAAACATGCTATGTGAAATTATGGTCAATGCCCACAGGATCAGTAGCATAGTAGTACACGTCCACCCACCTAGATAACCATGTTTTTCCTCTTGTGCTCAAACAAGTTCCACAAGCTATGAAATACAATTTCACATGAAAATTCCATTTCTAAGTTTCACACACACCAAATAGCCCACACACATGTCACATAATACGCAAACAAATATTCATTTTCACATCATACTCACACAAAACATCCCACAAACATGTTTCACGCATTTCTTTCAAGTTGATATGACATTTCATTGATTTATAAAACATTCTAAAAATGTTTGACATATTAAATCAAAACTTTGCCTTTCAATAACCCATCTTTAGTGAACACACTCACCAAAATATTACATGTACATACATTTCCTACTTTTTTTAACTCAATAAATCACTTACAATTTTCATAAAACACTCCCAAGGGTTATAACCATGTTTTGTACACAAAACACATTTCAAAACCCTTTTTCAAGGCCTAAATCACCCAAATACCAATATTAAATAGAGTTTTCATCCCTAGAAATATTTATTAAACCACTTTCAATTGTTAACGAATTGTCTCAAATGATACAACAAAACACATACATGGAAAACACATGTTTTTAAACCCATTAGCAACTTTGAAACTAAACGCTTAATCAATACTACCAAAAATGGTTCTTGTATCAAAAATAATTTAATAGGGTCATGATAAAAATATGAATGGATAAATGATAACTCATCTTAGGATGTTCACACATGAAACCACCTACCTTTTGTGTCAAAACACTATTTTTTTGTGTGAAACTTCAACCCCCCCCCCCCCGCAACACCACGAGGGAGTGAAATAAAACATAAAACCCAATTATTTGACAAAAAACACACCAAAGAAAACCCTAGGTATGATCCTTAACTACTGGAAATTTTAGAACTTCATGAAAGAGCGAGGAAACCCTAAGGAGAAGCAATGAAATGAAGAGACAAACACTTACTTAAAGAAATATTGAATAAAATGACCCAAATACCCCACTAAATGAATTCAAAAAAAACTAAAAATTCATGTGAGGTTTTCATAAGGCAGAGGAGGTCATTTCGTAACTTTAATGGTGGGGAAAGGAGTAGAAATTGAAGTAGTTATGAAAGAAAAAATGTACCTATTCAAATCTGGGCAATTTGTGAAATCTAGAAAAGTTTCTCCCATATTAGTGAGGAATATGATCTCTAAAGCTGGTGATAAGATCATGGGGGAACGCCTTGGGTATGTGGGATTTGGTGAGATTTTAAATGACTTAAAAAACATAAACATTTAATGAAATATTAAATAATTAAAAAACAAAGTTAAACCAGGAAATGGGATTTCAAGCTAACTCAATACTGCCATATGAAGTCCAAATGGATATAGTGGTTTTAATATATTGGGGGATAGCAATTATAAAGTTGAATGGTTGATAAATGTTGAAAAATTAAATAATTATAAAACAAACAAAATTTGTTTTAAAATGTGGAAATGAGCTCATGGTTTGGCCAAAAGCCATAAAACTCATCCTTTCCTCAAATAACGTATGGGAAACACCCACAACAAATAAATAATGGTAATTAAATGAAAAAAATACATTTAAAATAAGTAATGGATGTAATAATGGGGCACTAGGAAAATTATTACCCAAAACGACAAGGGAATATAGGCTAGTAAGAGCAAAGATATCAAGGTAAATATTATGTTATTACTATAGTAGAAGTTAAATGATTAAAGAGGTTTTTTATTTTGATTAAAGAATTAATTTTTATAAGTATTTTATTAATGATATTTTGGTTTTAATAATCATGAAACATGTAAAAATTATACCAAAATATATTTTCTTTATTAATATGAAATCAAATTTAGAATGGTACTAATAAACAAGAAAATGGATTATTTGTAAGGTGTTATTTGTATAGAATTATTGAATAAGGTAATGATAAATGTTAATTTATTCCAATTTTGAGTTAATAATTATTATTTTGGATAAATAGGGTTTTAAAATTGATAATTTTAATTAGTTTCTATTGGTTACATTCAATGTTGTTAGTGATTTGATGAAAAAGTGATTTATGATAGAGTTTACCAAATTTTTTGGATTTATGGCCAATATTGAATTATGACAAGGTTTATGTTGATTAATATTATTGGTATATTTTATCAAGTTATTAATGTAATAGAAATTTTACATTTTAAACAGATTTATATTGTCTAGTTATAAATGGATGATCAAATTTTTGGATCTAGAATATAGTTTATATTATTTTAGGAGATCATAATGTTAGAAACCTATTGGATGGATTATGTTGAAATCTGGATATTATTGTTTGAGGTTAGAGTATTATTTATCATATTGGATAACATGTTATTTCCATTTTGGATTTTGTAACTATTTAGATACTAAATGAACGATTTATGTATCTTATGATTCATTAAAATTTCTTCAGGCATGAAAAATTAATCAACATTTCTTAGTGTAAGTGATAAAGGGGAAATATATCAAATCCCAACTAATGGATGAAATTATACTTAAAAAATGGAAATAATCATGACTGTTTATTTTATCAATTGATTTATCTAGATAATAAATTACGCCCCTCACTTTAGGAATAATACCTTGAAAACATGTTATTAGCGTACTTTTCATACCGTGAAATCAATGGCCATTTAACCCATCAGGGATTTGACGATTTTTTATTGTTAACTTTCTTATGAAAATTTCCTCTATCACTATATATTACCCATTAGGTGTCAGTTTTTATCCATTTTTCATATCTTCACTTCCACCAATTTTATCCTATTCATATTCCACATTTTTTTATGAACTTCATATTTTCTTTCCCACTTTTTAAGTGGAATTTAATTACCCCTTTTAACAATTTCTGTTTTCCGTAATGATATATTAAAATTTGAAAACCATAATTTCAAATAAAAAGATAAAATTGGGAGGTTATAGTTTATTAAAGGATATGAGAATGTAACACCCAAATATTTTGAAAGAAAATTATGTTTGACAGCCTATACAACATAAGAGACAAAGCATAAGTAAACTAGAAAATATTATTATATAAACATGACTATTATAAAATATTAATTAAATAGTATGGTATGAATGGAATTAAAATATTATGAAATATATAATTTCTTTAGTATATATAATTTTTTATTTAATTCATAGGAAATAATCACTCAATTTTTAGTAAATTCAATTTAATCTTCAAAATTTTGTTTTCTCCAAAAATGTGTTTTATTATATCTATTAGAAATTAATATACATAATTGTTTCCAAAATTTAGAAAATTTATTTATTAAAATTAAATTCATTTTTAAAATAAGCATACCCAAAGTTTCTTAATGTGATTTTTTTTTCATTTTTATGAAAATATTAATTTTCCAGTGAAAAGTTTAAAATGATGTGTTTTATTAAAAATTGTGTTTTTATTTAAATCATTCTAAAAGATACCTTTTTAAATAGGCTTAAATAAAAAATAATATCTATTATATAAATTCCAATTTTTTGAATTATAATAAATTTTATAGTTATTTTTTATATAAAAACATTTTTATACTTAAAAAGAATTTTTTATGAAAAACTACTTTTCATTTTGTTTTTTTGTTTTAATTTTAAATTAAACTAATCCATCTCAATTTTATTAATTATGAAAAAATAATTTCATATTTTAATTTATAATTTCCAAAGTTATTAAAAAAATTATTTTATTTTAGGTTCAATATGAATAGTAATTGTAATAATTTGTTTTTCCATAGTAAAGAGTAAATCAAGTAATTAAATTTGTTATTAAAATTATAATGACTATAAAATAAACCAAACACATGAAATAATATTATTTTTTGCTTCTATTTCATCCATAATCATCCAAAAATCATTACATTGAAATTTTGTTCAATTTTGATGAGATTATGATCATTCTTGTATTTTATTTCCAATGATGCGAAATTGTCACAGTCTTGTTTAATAATCCTCATTATGGTAAATTATTTTTAATTTTTAGTTAATAAATAATTATCCAATATTTTTTGCAATGTTGACAGAACACATAATGGAAAAAACAAATAATTGATATATAAAATATTAAAAGTAATATAATTTGAGATAAAAAATGTGATAAATCAATTTTTTAGATAAAAAATAAATTATAGGGATATAACTTTTTTTCAATTATAATTGATTTCTTGATATTATTAAATTAAAAGTATGTAATAGTTATAAAAATAAATATTATTGATATTTTATTATAATTAATATTTTTTTAAAATTATATAAAATTCCTAACAAAATATTATATTTAGATATGTGAGTAATATATGGTTTATAATAACAACCATGGTCTATTTTTGATCTATTTTTTCCATTAATTATAATTATATTTAACCTCAAAGAGTAAAAAACATTTTTCTCATGGTATGTTTAAGAAGGGTGGATGAGGCATTAAAACCAAAAGGTAATGATAAAAAAAGATTATACTTTGGTATATTTTATTTTATGGGATTATATCAACCAAAAACCCATCTTATATTACTAATAAATTATTTCTGATTCATTGTTGATTAAATAATAATTTATATTAATTTAATATTTTTTAAATTCCAAAAGTCCCCATCAACTCAATTATAAAATCCATCATCCTACCTTTCTTATGTACACAACTATGATAAATATATATAGGGAAAAACATAAAATTGCTCTTTTCAACATCATTATCCTTGTTCTTGAGGGTTTTCCCTTCCAGAAAAACAACTCTAAGTCCCTTAAGATGACATATAAAGGGAGTCCACTGATGAACATGTAATTATCTTTACCAAAACATTTAATTTTATCTATTCCTCTACATAATAGTCATTTTTTGTACCCATCATAAAATAATAAAACCTGTGTAATAAATATACTAAGATGTTGTTATGATTTTGGGAGAAATATATTCCATCTCTTTATAATCCTATGAATGGAAAAAAAACATCGCTTGTTCGTACGTACGGATTACCATCTCCACATAGTGGTGTAATTTTTATTTCATCACAACATTATATGAGTTGTTATTCATATGTAAATAATTATTATATTATATATATATTAACTAAAACTAATTTTCTAACTATAAAATAATTTGTACCTAATTAACTTTTAATCCTTTGAGAGATGATTATGTCGCTCGTGTGTACATATGGACCACCAACTCCACGAAGCGTTGTGATATTTTATTCCATCACACTTTACATGTATGGTAATAATTATTATTTATTGAATATTATTTTTTATATTTGGTATACTAATGATTTTTTTAAGATTAATTATTTTCATATTTTTTTGTTCAATCCATCAAAAATTGAAAGTAGTGTTCACGTGTACATATGGTCTATTGTCTCCATGAAAGGTGAAATTAAATTTTTTATATCTATATTTCTTGTATGAATATGATTATAAATATATATTATATTTATACCATGAATAATATTATTGGTATAACTTATCCATAATAAAGTTTCTAGGTTTGAAACCATCAAATGAAATGAAAAATGAAAAATGAAGTATTTACTACCTGAAATAGGGATTTTAATAATGAAGTGATAATTAATGGCTGATAAAATATTAAATGAAGATAGTATATGATATGATATATATTATTATAGTTATGTAAAAGATTTATTATAAATATATATTTATTATAAAGGATTTTGAACCCGTAAAAATAAAATCAATCCTGATATAAGGGTTTCACATCTCACATTTACATCATTGAGTCATATTTCATATTCAACAAGTTTTTATTTTTTTTGGTGTATACACTACATATTTTATATATTAATTCAGTAATATATTTCCTTTCATGGGATTTAAATATTCATTTTATGTTATTTCTTTCATGCAGTTTATGATTCAAATGAACCCCAAGTGGAAAGAGTTTGTTTTATAATTTCATCATTATTCAGGATTTTTTAGGATTATGTATCTGCTAGGGGATAATTCTCTTCCATATCCATGTTTCAAAAAATCAATATTCTCCTAGTATTTTTAAATGTCATTTTAACAATATTTAATTTTTACAAAATCATTTAGAGGAATCTTCCTGTCATTTTTTTAATTAGGAAAATTTTTTATATTATTTCTAAATATTATATAGGCTGTTTATAGATCCTTGATTCCCCAATTGGTCTCATGAAAAAAACTAGATTAGATTTTTTCCGAGGCTATAACCATTTATTCAAAAGTAATGAAACAATGCATTGATTCTATTTTTTGATGTCTTGGTTGTAGTGTTAATGATATATTTCATATATCTATAATTATACATTCTATAATTATAAAATTAGTTATTTATGTATAGTATATAATTCAACTCGTTTGAATATAACTAGATAAATTTCAAACTAATTTAACTATTTGTATGGATTTATTTGATCACACTTTATTCCTGATGTATTATCATCATATTATTATTTAAATGGATTGTGTTTCAATTATTTACCCTTAAAGATTTTTTATTTCTAATATATTTGTTATATATTACATTGTACACTTACTCTTACGAAGCATCTAATCTCACAACATTCTAATATTTTATTTTTCCTATGATACCAAATATTTATTAATGATTGATATGAAAGGATATACTAAGGTAAATAATGGAATAATCAAAAAAAATATGTTGTTTTTTAGGTATTGAAATTTAGTGAGACTTTCATGTATTATTAAGTTTACCAATACTACTAAAATATTCCGTACTTTGGGATTCTATTAATTTTTTCTAGTTCCAATGAAATAATTTAACAATAGATCTTAACTCCTATGGTCAGTTTCATTACATATGTACCCCAACTCTATATTCGTGGGATTAGAAGTGATTAAAATGTTCTTGTACTATTTGATATATATGGAACACAAGAACATGTACATAATACGAATTTGACTGGTGGGCTCAAAATTATATATCCCCTTGTCGAATTAGGTGATGTTTTTTCTCATGATATACCATTTATAGTGCATAAGAGGTTAGATTAAGAACAAAATTTCATAATGTCATTGTTTGTAGACTTGAATAATGATTAAAGTGTTATATTTTATGTTTTTTCACATTCCTATGAAGCCTGATGATAATATATTGTGTCACAATTTAGTATTTATGAGTACAATTCTTACCTATTTTTGTGACCAATTTATTACCCTGAATCACATGTACTCCTCTACTTCCATTCATGCTATTAGTATTCACTTACTACTATTTATAGCCCACCCCTTTTTATCTATATCATCTGGTAATCTCATTTATTATTAGAAGGACAATGCAATTAAAATTAATGTTTTATTTTTTTAAATAATTTTTTATATCCCATTTCAAGTTAATATTATAAATATCAACATAAATAGATATAATAAGAATAATCCTGTATATTTATTGTATTATGTGTGTCATTATTTAATAAATCATGAAAAAGTGTATATAATATTTGGGATTTTTATATTCCTTGATGGTTTAGTTTTCTTAATATATCAAAACATTATTACTTGGGTTTCCACCACCATGTCAGTCCATTACATCAGTATACCTGGTAGAGTCACTGATTGTTGTAAATAGAATAAACTCTCTTATTTCTAATAGGATAAGTTTTCCCAAGACACAAACTCTAATTTAATTCATGTGTGTAATAGGAAAGTTGAGTGAACTCATATTTCTTAGGAATAATTAAATAGTGACCAATGTCTGGGGTTTTTTCCTTCTATATGTTGTATAGAAAAAGTAAAAACTACTATTCATGTAATCCATGGGATATATAGAGGAGGATTCCATGTCATTGGAAGAATTAAATGAATTAACTCCTTCCACATGAGTATTTTATTCCATTCATTATGTTATTCCAACCGTGAATATAGTAGGGTTCAATTGAGTTAATGGGGGAATGTAATGACCATGACCTTATTAGCCCAATGTTAATGATTACTTTTTTTATTTTGATGTAGATACAAGAGATTACATCACAAAGTACTAAATAGTTTAATAATTTGAAGACTATATATATAATTAACATTTACATTACATTTGAAAACAAAAAAATACAACATATAATTTTATTTGAGAACACCATTATTCCCTTTTTCATATCCCTACATATAATTTATAATACACCTCTTGGAATCCTGGGGAATGGAATCATAAGAAAGGGGTGAGACCTAATGTTCAATAAGGGTTTTGGTATAGAAAATATATTATGAAAAAATATACCATAATCAACATAGAATTATAAATAACTAAAAACCATTAATTTGAATCAATACATTGAATATGAATAACAATATGGCAGTTATAAATGAATTTCTTACAATTGAATATAAATAATTTAATGATGTAGAAACTTATAAATTTTTATTCTATCTAATCGAATAATAACAGAGACATCAATAATAATGATCAGATGGGATTGTTAGAGCTTCTTCCTCTAATCGTGATGGTGATTAGGAATTCAATATAGAGGCTCTAAAACATTATTCCTCAGATGATGTTTTCCATGACCAAGGCTGATTTTCTCCCTTCATAAATGTCAGTGCTGAAATAGATATTCATATAATCACTCGAAGAGGGGTGTTGGGGGAAACCATGATGGATGTGATAAAGACCAGTCGTTATTTCTCTCTATTTAAGGGTTCTGCTATTGGTAGGATTTTTCACAACAGTAATGTTTCCTATATCAATTCCAACTCGGATTCTATCTCAGTGAATTATAAATTAGTAATTCCTATATAAATATGAAATTGATTTTTCATATGGGCTTCTGGCCTTTAAAAATAGATGAATTACTTTCTCTAATTTCATTCATCGAAGGTTTCACAAATTGGAAGTGTTTTTTTAGTTTAAGCCTTCTTCTACAGCCTTTACTTCAATAATGTCCTAAATAATAAGGATTGAGGGCTTGGATCAATTTTTTTCATGCCATGAGTACTTCATATCCAGGAAAGGCATCAGAATTTCAACCATTATAAGGTATTAAATTGTTTTTCCCAAATATGGGTTAGGATTTATGGAATGAATTTGGTATTCTAGAATTCTAGAATATTATATGAAATCACTTCAAAAATTATAATTCTAAAAAATATAGACAAGGAAAGTGAGTTGGATGGATTTGGTCACTTCTCTCAGTTCCTAGGGGAAATTGATTTATGATTAACTTTACTTTATATGGTTATTTTATCAATAGATATTGAATAATTAAACCTACATATAGAGTATTTAAATGTTCATTATTTCTTCTATATCAAATATAATTAGCCTTGATGTATTGAATTGTATGAATTCCATTCTCTATTGTTTTTTCTCTAATTGAGGATGCAATGAATGTATATATTTTAAATAATTTAAGGTCTCGAAATGTATATTAAACCACCATTCTATATTTTTTGGAATTTCTGAGTATGAATATGGTTCAATGAATAATTTTCAATCAGTCTGTTTGGATACTTTATATGGGAAAATAATTTTCAATCGTTTCTATGTTAATGTTTTTATTACACCCATTTCTATATAGGTGTAGGCCTCTACTCAATAAAATTAGGTGATAGGATTGTTTTGGAGACATTAAAAATGATTCCCCCCTACTACATTGAAATAAACTTGATATTATAAGCTACATTCAACTATGTTATAGGATGAGGTTGTTTAAGAGGGATGAGATATTGATGTTCAATATTCTGATGAAGTGGTTGCAAAAAAAAACTTTTAGATCACTAAATACATCATGAATAGCCAGTTGGATCAAGATCCCATAAGGTAAATAATAAAAAGAATGTTGAATATCCTTCAAAGTAAAACAATCGATGTTTCTATTAAAAATTGAACATGTCTAAAAATTCCATACGAATATATAGAACGATGATTTCTAATATAATTTCTCTAATGAAAAGTACACATGTTTCACCTAACGTTGATGAGGTGATTGGTTTTTTACTACTGGTCTGAAAACTCTTGATGCACTGTTAAAGGATGTTTATGGCCAACACATTTTGGGGGTCTATTATGATTCTCCATGTAAGGATGGATAAAAAAAAATTATTACCAAATGGGTGATGATGATTTTGGAATTCAGAATCATTATCCTATCTCATATCTTCTCATTGAGGGTTGGAATTAAACTATTGAGTGGTTATACTTTGTTCTATCTTTTGAGTAAAATAGGTTTGATGAGGATGACAAGAACCAAAAATATAAAGGACCTGAGAAGGGGGTTATCAATTTCAGTGCAGAAGATCACAGATCTAGTTTTACATAGGGAAAAAAATTTCAACTTCCAATGGAAATGTCTAAGTAGAAAAAAGGGTTTCTGAATAGTCCCTTTTAGGATATCCATGCGTCTTTTTTTGATCCTGGAATGTTATATCTTCCAACTCAAATTTTACCCTCATCTACCGAACACCCTTCATGATTGGTTGAATCATTCATTCTAATTTTTTTATATTACCTTGTACATAAATGTATACATGTAATTGGATGTACATTAAAGGTTCATGTAACAATATCTAAACTCTTTGGCATCCTTTAATCACAAAAATAATAAAAACGATATTAGAAAAGTGATATCAAGAAAGTATTCATGAAGATAATATCCTGATCCCTGAACATGATAGGGTATGATAATGAAAAAGAAGGTAGATTACTACTCTAGTTTTATTCAAATGCAAAAATATCTGACATAGATAGTATGGAAATTAATGGCCTCTTACAAAAAGAAAAATCATAGAAAATAGTTCATCACCCCAAAGGGAAGTGTAATGGGTGAATATTAATTAGTTTTACTTTAACTACATGATGATGAGAGAAGGATTGATTCTATGATTAGAGAAAATCAATGAATTTTATTTCGTTTTGAAGAGGGAAGGACATGTTTGACCCTATCTATACCTTTTATTCTCTATTTTATATCATTTAATAAAAGGGTGTTGTCCCTATTATAAAAAAATACATAGATGTCAAAAATAATATCATAATGAGGGAATGCATAATTTCATACATTATAGCTATATCAACTAGTCCTTATTCTACGAAATATTACATAAATTGATAAGACCATATCCCAAAACCCAATCATGTTTATCTCATGAGACCAACTGATGCATCAAGGGGATATATACGACCATTTCCAAAACATACAATGTCCAATATTTTACTCATATGAAAGGGGATAAACATAATCAATGTAAACATCATATTGAAATACTAGAAATGAAATGTTAATAATTTCCATAGTGGATAAAAATAATCATAATAAAAATTCATATTAGAAAAATAGTATATGAATTTCAATACTTTCTCCAATTAATAATCATAATCCATAACCTTCTAGAGTAACATGTTGAAATGTATCAACATATTACTTCTCAACTAAATCTGACCATAAAAAATATTGAGGAATAATGGATATTTTATTATTAAAATATATCCCTAGTGGTGTATAATTAAAATAATGGCCTTCTTCATTTAGGAAAATAAATACTTAAACAATTCAATTAATAAAATTCCTAAAGAAAATATCATTTTGAATTTGAAAATATCATTAAAACTAAAAATTTAAATAACATTAAATAAAAATTTCATTGAAAATAAAATTTCAATCATGTTAATAATGATTAAAATCAATGAATAGTCATAAAGGTGGGGATTCCATTCATTCTGTGTATGTAACAAAAAATAAAGGCTCATTTCACATTTTCAGTAGAAGTCAAAAGCTACCTCATTTTGAAAATGAAAAAAAAACATTTAAACTATTTTTTGAATAGTCAATAAATTATTAAACTTTTCCTTCAAAAATAATTTACATGATGTTAAAAATTTATTTGATTTTAAAAAAAACATGGATATTGAAGGAAAATATGTTTGACCTAATAGGGAAAAAATCATCTTTTCTTAAAAACAATTATCAATCACTATAAGTAAGAAAGAGAGAAATATTTTAATATTTAATGAAAAGTTTTTGAATAACTTGAGGATAATAAAATAGATTAAGGATAGGATTTAAAAACCAAAAAATTACTGCAAACGAACCTAAAGTATAAACAATCTTGAATAATTATTTGATTTTGAAATAAAACCTTAACAATTTGGTAACTGTTGTATAATAATCCCCAAGAATTATATAACGTAAAATATAACATTAATTACCATAAGGATAAATATATTCATGTTATAACATATTTTTGGTTCAATATATAAACCACATAGAAAAATAAGTTGTGAATATGGCATATGTCTCATGAAAGTAAAAGTGTGACGAGAAACCCTTTCCACTTTAGTATATTTTCAATAATATTCCCCATAAAATAAATAAATTCATATTGAAAATTCAATTCCATTAAGAAAAACATATTAATGGTATAAAATTTAAAAATTTCATTACATACAATATGAAAAATAAAATATCACTATAACCTAATAATACCCTTCGAAGAAAAAAAATTGAGATAAAATCCATTACTTCAAAATTCATTTCATTCCAATAAGTATGTAACTCCTATATAATCAATAAACATTTATTATACATGAATTATATAAATATAATAATATATTTCATATTGTATATGTTTTACCTATAGACTTTTATGACTCTCTTTTTAATAGTTCTTTTTTATGATCATTGTTTTAGGTGATAATCATTACATTTTTCATGTATGTTTTTTAATAATAATTTTGATCCTTTTTTATCATGTTAAAATAATTTATAGATTTTTAAAAATGATATATTTATCATATATAATCCTTATATAAGTATTTATAAGATTCTATAAAATTTATATATGGGAAAATGACTTTCACCATTCATTGAGACTGTGGGTTGTCCATACAGATAAAAGTTATTTCAATTTATGAAAAATATTGAACGGAAAAAAGGTAAATAATATATATAATTAAATAAAAATTATTAGATTAAATATTTCATTTTTATTTACATTATCTATGATTTTAAAAATCATTTTCAAAATAAATTTAAACCATTTCACATCGCTACCGGGAGGAAGTAGTCTGCACATACAAATGATTGATGTTATTATTTTTTAATGTGTTCAAATATAAGGATTTATATGTGATATTAAAATTTAATAGGTACATTAATTTCAAAAATATCATATAAATATTTTAAATACATAATTATATCAAGACTTGAGAGGGGTTGATGGAAAACAAATTTCATCAGTTCATGTGGTAGTAGTCCATCGTACACATGATCGACGGTTTCATTTCCCATGTAACTGAAGAGTATATAGATATAGTTTGTTAAATTAACATAATAACATCTTAGAAGATATTAGATACTATATTTATTATTTAATCAGAGTTGGATAAAATTTTTAAGAGTTATAAGAGTATGAAAAATGAAAAATAGTAGTGAGAAACATTACTTCTTCTTTGAACAACCTCTTTTGATTTATAACTATAGTCTTCCTATATTATATTTTTTATAAAATAATATAATATATGATATGTGGGGGGATTTAAGTAATATATTTATTCAGGTATTGGATGATAAAATTTCTATGTGAGTGTAATGATAAAGGGGGACGGGGGGCCTTTTTTAAGTGGGGGAGAGGACAGATATGGAATATTTAAAAAAAAGTGATACCCATCATTTTTGACATTCCATAAGGATCCAAAATGCATCATTATTCAAAAAAAATGATATATGATCGATATATGTCCATAGAAGAGTATTTATAGATGTTTCTATGTCATTTTCACCAATTTATTTGTTACTTTAATCCCATGATAAACATGTTTTAACTATAACCACGACAATTTATTTGTACTATTTTTATGATTCATTTTGAAAAAAATTAATTGGAATATATAATATAATATAAATTATTTTGATTAAAATTTTTGAATATTTTTTTGAAATTTCAATTAATAAATTGAAAATAATTTAATTTAAAATTAAACCCACAAAGGTGATGAAAAGGGGATTTTCTAATTAATCTTTTTAATAAGTATATGAAGGTTTTATATCAAAATTCAATAAAAATTGATTCCAAAGTCCTAAATTTAATGAAATATAATATTATTGAATTGATTTTTCTTTCCAAAAAAATTTAAATAAGAAATTTTCTTCTAAATTATATATATGAAAATATGGGATTCAACGAAAATCAGTATTTTTCACTATTCATCGAAAAATAAATCCTCTGATAAAACTCTAATTACATAACACTAAGATAATTTTGAACTCATTACTTCAAAAATTTAATTTATTTTTTAGAATATATTTACTAAAATGTGAAAAAAAATTAATGTATGTATGAAAAGTGTAATAAAACCGACATTTAGAAAAATATATTTTTTCAATAAATTTTTTTTATTTCAAATGAATTTTATTTTATTGGTAATAAAAAAATAACAGTTTAATTTATTTAGTAAATTTTTAGACCATGAAATTATCATAATTTAGTAATTCCTTTTCAGATCATCCAATTTTAACCCTAGGTTATAATGATATATTATATTAGAGTTCATTTAGAATTGGGGTTGTATATACCACAGGATATTAAAGAGATTAAATTTAAATACATATAAGTTATATAGTTTTTAAGATAGGTGTTGTGTGTTGTGGACACTATTGAACATGATCTTGTTCTTTTAAACTCTCAAGGTGTTACATTATCACAACAATCAATAAATTACATCATAACAATTTGAACTTGTTCTTTGAAATCAATGGTTTTTCATCTGAAAATACCTTTAGTGAAAACCCACATTGTTTATGGGGTTAATAAGTAATCCTCTTGATAAGAGATAAAGGTATGAAATAATTTAATCTATAATATCACATAACTAGTTATCCATGTAGGTAAACACTATCATGATGTGAAAATATGGACATGAGAGAATAGTGTAACTAATAATGGAGAATGATAGAGATCATTATTTATGAGAATGTGAATTATCAATAGAAAGTTAATGGAAAAAAAACTGAAAAAATTTAATGACTTATGAGACCATAGATTCATTATATATGAAGGTAAAAGGATAAACATTATGATTCAATATCCTTTTCCTATATTTGAGGGATTCATTTACTATCATGATAGATAAAACCAAAAAATATACATACAATCTCATCATATGGTTGTCCTTAGATAAATTTCCACTTCATTTATTACTCCATGAAATGAATATCTAATAGTAAAATCTTCATCTTGTCCCTTTTTAACCATAAGTGTTTTTTATAGGTAATTTTCACTATGAAATTATATAATATTAATTGATTGTTATTATATTAGCATAAATTATCATATTAACTCTAAATGTTATTAATATCATTAATCATATATCCTAAAAATTTGAACTCAGTCTTTCTTAAAGAATATTTTCATTAATCATATACAAAACCAATGGGGGTTTTTTGTAAATTTTTCCTCAAAATATATTTAATATTATAAGACTCTTATCACATAAATCCTCAAAAGGGGTGTTTATGAAATTAAACATAGGATCAAAGTTATACTCAAAAACACGTGATGGTATTCATTAATCATAATTTAATCTTATATAAAGACATATTGTAGTGTTATAAGTTGTAATTATTAATTTTATATTAATTTAGTTTTGTAAATCACAAACACATATTAAAACATATTTATAAACATTTATGTCCAATGTGTATTTGAATATTTTAGTAAAAAAAATTATTGTTTACTATAAATATAATAAGTTATGATGTATTAGAAATATAAACATTTTACTCTTCATTAAGTTCATCGGATTGGGAATGCGTCTGATTCATCTGACTAAACTTTAATCAAACCAGTGGTCAGAGATTTGTCTTAACTATCATGCTAAAAAAAATTATGAACATCATACTGATTCTAGTTATGATATATCATAATGACCCCCATAAATATTATCTTATTGACAAAAGATAATGAAGTCCATAATACTTACCTATGTTTTTAACAAGAATAAAAATACATGTTTCTATTTTCAGAAATACCAATAAAACTGTAATGGTGTTAATCATTAAGATGTTGTGAATTTATTTATAGATGTATTTTCAAGCACCCACTATTTGAGGACATTTAATGAAACTCAAAATTATTACCATTGGAATATAGAAAATATATACCATGTCATTCTAAGAGTTTTGAGATAATACATTTTCTCTCTCAAGTCTTATTACGATTACATAGCATGAACAACTATTTTTTTAATTATTTATAAAGTTATAATTATAAGGAATCATTATCAAGGTTCTATCCTTAAGAAATATTGAAATTGAATTCACACCTTGTCTTTGATATAATCATGATATACTGTGAATAAGACGATAGTGAATCTGATCCACTAGATCGGGGTCTTCCAATGCTAGGAGGATAGATTTTTATAATCATTTTAAGGGATTCTAGGGGTAGAAATATAGAAACAATATGACCATCATAGTGAGGTGTTTCCAGGAAAGTAAATATAAAATTTACTGTAAGTATAAAATAATTGACACGTGTAGTTAGGGTTATTTACTACCTTAATCTTAAGGTTAAAAGAGGTAAATCTTTAAATATATCTTGTAATTCATTTTTCCTTTTACATATTTATTTTATTGATTTTTTTAGATGTTCCAATACTGTTGTGCGTGATATGGATTTTTATTCATCATACTATGATTTATATATAGTTTATTTTATATGTGTTACTATGATTATGATAAAAATAATAATTTGATTTTAATTGGGTCCATACTGATTACAATCTTTCACATTGATATAATAAAAGTGATTTTAGTTCTAATTTTGTGACTTGGATAATTGGACTGAGTTTGAGTCGGATAAAATTACTTTACGTATCTTAGTGTTTTGTTTAGTTTAAATATTTTAAACTATGTTTTTAAACTAAAATCCCCCCTCTTTTAAGTATACTCATCTAAAATAATTCTTATTTTCGTACAATTTAAATTTGAGAAAGGATTGATAATACCTATAAAGGCTATGTTTTTACTTATCCTATCACCATCACGATTTGTTATGTTTTTATATAAACTTTTTTTTATAAAAATTGTTACACTATTGTTTTTTTGTAGAAAAAAATATATATCGTATTAATTTTGTAAGGTCTTATGTTAGATCTATAGATAATCTAAATCAAAAAAGGACCATTATCTTGGATGGTACTGATAATTAGTACAACATAGATAGAATTATGACTTTTATTACCAATAGTGGAGTTGATATTTGTGTTATTATTATTAGATACTATATGATTATTGATATGGAATTCACTTCTTTTTCACATTAGGAAAATAAATGATATCTTTTAAATTACAGAGTAAGGAATGTTTATTAATTTCTATAACAAGAAGAATATGTAGTCAGATATCATCATGTGATACTCTCTCTAGTGTATGGAAAAATCCTTAAGTGGCACACTTTGGAACTTATATAGTTTTGGGGAAAATATGATATATTCTTAGAGTAAAATTGTAGGACATTTATTTAACTCCTCTATAATATATTGAAAATATGGTCTAGAGGTTTAGGAAAATAATAAATTTATTAAAATATATTGGAGAAAAATGTCCTCATAATGAAATCCATGTTGAAAAGATTATTGATATCATTCCCAATGAATGGAAGTCTATTAAAACATCTAGGGATTAGAGAATAAAACTTAATAATCATGTATTTTATGATTTTATTGGCAGCTTTACGGATAATGAGGGAAGACTTAAAATATATGCTAGTAATGCTAAAAATAAAAAATGGAGGTTTTGTTTTTTCTACAATATCAGCTATTCCTAATAATGTTCATTAATATGAGAAAGTAGCTAAGTATTCATGGAAGAAGAATATTATTGATCAAAATAATTCAAGTACATAAGAACATTCTAAGAATTAATTATATAATCTAGAAAAAATAATGAATAATTTTTTTGGAAAGAATGAATTCTATTTCTGATATTTGAAAATTACTAATGATATGGGTGACAACAAAGATATAGAAGTAACTGGTTATGAATATAAGAAATCCTTAAATATCTGACCTGATTGTACAAAAATGTAAATGAATGATTGAAAATAATGAAATTCACAAATAAATTCCAAGAATTATTACAATTATAAAGGAAAAAAATTTATAAAATATTGTGACACATAGAGTGCATGTGGTGGTGAGTTCATAGGTGAATGAATGTTCCAGACATTGGAACATAGGTTTTTTTAATATATAATCTTTGTAAATAATTATTTTTTGGAAAGTTTCATACATCTAAAAAACATACAAATATTTCCTTGAATTCTAATTATCCTAATGATAAAAATTACACATATTGTTATTCGTAATCTGCATCAACATAGGATAATTTATTAACTAGTTATGATGAGTTATCTCAATTTACAAAAATTTTAGAAAATGAAAATTGAATGGTTTCCAAAAAAACATGAAAATTATAAGGCTAAACTATATAAAGTATATTCATTAATAAATAATTATACAATTTAAATATAAGATATGTATAAAGATCTTGATAAAACTAATTCTCTAAAGAATATTATTTAAAAACATTTTAAAACTTTTGTTTCTGAGAAAAATGTTTTAGTAACAACACTTAGTTAAAAAAACCAATAATGATAAGGACAGATATTCAGTTTTAAACCTAAAAATACAAAAATTATACTTTAAAAAACATTGATAATTTTTCCACTAGTAAGGATTTTTTTAAATCAATAATCAAATTAGACCTCATGGTAATAGTTTTAGAATGGGTTTTTCATATAAAAACATGTTTTTAGTTGCAATTAATTTACTCTAAAAGTGCATCTTATTCACCAAGTTCCAATGTGGTGGTCACCATAAAACTAATTTTTATTTAAAAAATTTTAAATTCCCATGTTTTATATGGTTTATTAAAAAAATGTGGTTACCCGTGGTTTTGTTTTCTAACATTACCATACCCAAGAATTTTTAGGTTTTGAAAAACTAATTTTTTGTTTTCATGATAATAAAAATTGTTCCAAAAAATCATATGGTACATTGATAGTTGATTTTCCAAGAACATGAATAGAAATAAATATTTCATTAACAATATAATTTATATTAAACGTGTAAAAGTATCTTTTGAAGATAATTCTAATGGAGAGATTATCAGAATAGGTAACATTGTTCTTATTAGAAAATATCTAAATTTAAATGTTTTGTTCACATTAGTTTTTATTAGAAACCTAAAAATTATTAGTTAATAATGAGATAATGGTTACCTTTTGATCATTATTATTGATCAATATTTGTTATATATTTCCATGGGTGAATTTACCCATTAACTCAATCAGTCTGAGAGTGCTTACACACTTAACATGGAAGACCATTGAATCTAAGACGTACCTTAAATTATTGAAATGGATGATGAATCATAGATATAGTATAAAAGTTTAGGAAACTATAACAATAAAAAATATGATTTCTAATAAAGTACATGTTAAGGATTTACCAGAACAAATGGTTGATACATCAATGGTTTGTAATCCTTTTCATTATTATAAGAACCATAAGTCATTTTTTAAATACTTTTGTAAAGTCTAAACATATGAATATTTATAGTTAGGGCACATAGACTTATTGATCTGACAGAACCCTGATGTTTTTGTGGATAATACAACGTATATGTCATAGTTGATGATTAAACTAGATATATTTGAGTTTATTTTCATTCTAAAAAATCCAAAACCTTCAGTTATTTTAAAAAAATTATAGGCTGAGTTAATATTTCGAAAGAACCATGAAAAGTATTCACTATGATCATGGAGGATAAACATAAATTTTTTATTTTAAATCATTTTGTAATATGAATGTTATAGATAATAAATTTTTATCACATAGAACCCCATATAAAAATGTTTTTGTTGAAAATGAAATATAATTCATAATTAAATAACTAGAACTATGCTGAATGAATACTCTGCTACTAAATATTTTTTTTATTAAGTGTTTAGTATGTCATAAAATAATATAAATTGTTTTTTAATTAAAACATTTCTTAAAAAAATAAAATTTCAGTTGTGGAATGGGAGAAAATAAAAAATTCCTTAATTCAATTTTTTGGTTGAAAAGTATTCATCATGAGTACTAAAGGTAAATTACATAACTTTTTACCCAAATATGATAAAGGAATATTATTAGGTTATTACACTACATCAAAGTATTATAGTGTTTTCAATGAATATTCTTGTATTTTTTAGGAAAAATAACATGTATAGTTTGATGAGAATGATCCTTTTGTTTTCAAATAATCTCAAACTATATCCTAAGATGTTATTTCTAAAAATCAGTTACAAACATTGCTGAATGTTATTATCTTATTAAAATAACCCATGGATTATTTTCAGAAATTATTATAAAGGATTATTTTCATCCTATTATTAAATAAATGTCCTTTAAATCCCCAAGAAGTTGTTTTTATTATAAATCATCCTAGTGGAATTATCATTGGTGGTGTAGATCAACTGGCTAGGACTATAAGTTCCTTAAGAAATTAAATTAAACATCTAGATTTCATATCCCCATTTGATCCTAAGAATCTTGATTAGGATTCAGGTGATGAGGATTGGATTTTTCAAACGAAAGATGAGCTCAATGGTTTTGAGTGGAATAAAGTATCTTCATTAATTGAAAAACCTTTAGAAACTTCTATAACTAATGTGAAATGGGTTTTTTTAGAATAAATGTCATGAAAATGAAATATTTTTTTTTGAAATAAATCTATACTTGTTTCAAATTGATATATTGAAAAATATGGATTTGATTTTGTGTAAACATAAGCTACAATATCTATAATTGTTGCTTTTTTAATTGTTTTATCCTTTGCGACATTTTTTAATTTCAAACTTATTTCAAATGGATGTGAAGTGTTATTTCCTTAATGAATATGTTTATGGGGAATTTTATGTTAAAAACCCACCTAGTTTTGAAAATCAAAAACATCAAAAACATTTTTCTAAATGTCCTATATCTTTATATGGACATAAATATTCTCCTAGATCTTGGTACAAACTATTAACTATATATTCGTAATAAAAAAATTTGTTAAGGGAGATATAAATACAATAGTTTTTATAAAATATGTAAATAAAATTATTAATATTGTTCTACTATGTCTATAAGGACCTGGCCTTAAAAATTACTTATTATTGAATTAAATGAATAATTCACATATAGGATCTTATCAGGTTTAGAGTTTTATAGAATTCGATTATAAATCATGCATTACATTACACATTTAAACAAAGTGGTTACATAAAAGATAGTATTCATTTTTTCCCATCGACGGAAACATATTTAAAACAAAACATGGATTCCTTCATGACACTTCCTTAAACCTATCATCACATCATGTATCATTCCCTTGACCTGTGAAAAACATTTCAAAAACTTGGGATGAGCATAAAAAATCTCAATAAGGGATGTGAAAGTACGAAATGAAAACATTAGTTTATGTATGAAATCATACTTTACTCATAAAACATAATCACTTTAACATACCTCATCAGAAAAATCATAGAAATCATAAGACATAAAGGTAAGTTGAGGCATTCATAACATTCTTACATAGGGATTAACCCTCTTTGTTACGTTTGGAATATCCATCACATTATATTCCCTAAATCTCTTCGGAGAAACCTTAACGTTTAACTCCTTCGCGTTACCCAATGCATTGGAGAGCTATATCGGGCTCACCAACCCTTAGTTTATCACGGAACCACCCGTCTTCATAAACAATTCCCAAGAACCATAACATAATCATATCACATAACTTAAGAATAAATGAAAGATAACATTCTCGTATCGTAATAACAATATAACATTTTAAGATATGGAAATAATGAATCCATTCTAAAAACCATTTAAAACATTTAATAAAGAGATTTTTTGGAATCAATGTGTCCCATACCACTTTGAAGCATTTAACATTTTAAAACATTAATATCCATATAAATAAATCCTTAAAACCATTTTGAAAACATGTATATTAATGAGAAATATTTATAAGAATAAATCACTAAAACATTTAAAATGATATTTTAGTTAAAGGGTTTTTAACAAAATGAGAGACACTTGAATACAATAATTGAGGAATAAAATTAAATCAGAACTTTATAATATCATGAGAATAAAGGGATTCATGATATATTATTCCATAGGATAGTATATACACTATATATGAGTGAACTGGTGCATAACAACAATGAATTCTCAATATAAATGTAAAATGAGATGAAATCCATTATAAAGAAGGTATCCTTAAATTAAGGATAAATCAATTTCATAATTATGTATGACAAATAAAAGTACACCCAATATAAGTGGATATTATGTGTAAAACAATAAAAAGTCATTCACATATATTCATAGGATTGCATATTAAATAACTACATGTCGAACCCAAAGAAATCGAAATTGGGTTAAGAAGTTCCCTTGGTAAAAATTCGACAGCCTAACGGCGTTACTTCCAACATCAGAAAATAAGTTGATAAGAGATTAAAAGGTTATATCATCACTTGAACATAAAATTTACATCAATAAGGATATATAAGAACATATCCCAACATTACAATATGTAAATTAAAAGACCCAACAAAAGAAGTCTTTTAAAAAGAGGAGGGTGAAAGGTTCCCTTACCGACTTTGGTTTCTTTTGAAACACACCCCATGAAAGAAGGACAATAAAACATTGATGTAAATACTCATAAAAGAAATTATATTACAAAAAGAGTATAATAATGGGCAGTACATATACCACTAGAAGGAAATGGTGGAAAATGTAGCATAAATCTCACGGGAATAAAAGTGAGATGAAAAATCCCTTACGAAAACTCTGCAGCCTAACGGCGCCACATAAAACTTCCAAAAATGGATTGATGAGATCAAATAGGGTCTATCATAATATTTACATAAAATGAACATAAATAGTAATATAAAATAACATCCCCCAACATAACAAAGAGAAGCTTAAATGAAGTGACATAAAGGAGAGTACTTAAAAAGAAAGAGAGAGGTTGGATCTCTTACGAAAATTCGGTAGCCTAACGGCGCCACAAAAAACTTCCAAAATGGATTGATGATATAAAATAGGGTGTATCATCATATGAACATAAAAAATTAAATTAAGAGTAATATAAAAGAACATCCAAATCATTATAAATATGAGCTTAAAAGGAATGACATAAAAGAGTATACTTAAAAAGAAAGAGAGGGGTAGGATCCCTTACCTCGGGTCTGACTTGACTCGATCATTCTTTAACCTCCTGAATAATAAATATTAGTTAATTTATACTTGGTTAAGAACCTTTATCATGTTCATTATTCCTTTTATATCACTTATTACCATGTTATGGACACTATTTAATTATTTAACTTAATAATGGTCTTTTTTTCAATCATTCCTACTTGAGTCAAAAATAAACTCTTTATAATTACAAGTTTGTTCATGGGGTAAAATATCAATTATATCCAGAATTATATTCATTATTTAGATATCATATATATAATATATATCCATTATATACATGCATTTATAATATTACATAACATTTAGAGGTAAGAAATAAAATGCACCGTTCATGGAGACGGTAAGTCGTACGTACGCATGAACTCTACTTCCATTTCTATTTCACATTTAATGGAATTAAAACATAATGATATATAATATTATTATAATTATAGTATGGTATCATATATAATATCATTAAATCTATCCTTTATACGTACCACATATGGTATTAACAAATCAAATCACTTTGAGGGGGAGGTAGTCCGCACTTCCAAAAATGAAGATATCACGTTTACCCATAATGGAAACCATAAAGGTATGCCATAAATGAAAAATACAGAAGCTTAAGGAAAACATAAACATATTATATATCATATATAAATATAGTGACATCTTAATGGACACCTTTGAAGGTGTTAAAAGAATATTTAACAATCATCGTTTTGTGAGGCAGAAATTCACCATCCACAGAAACAGTATGTTCTTTAACCATTAGATGTAGGTGTGTGTAAGTGTATCTCAAATATTTCTTATAATCAAATACTAGAATATTTAATATACTGGAGTTTTTACAAAATAAATGAATAAAAATAGTTTAGGGGGTTGGAGAAGCAAAATAAAACAAAATAACACAAGTTAAGACATTACCTTAAAATCGGGTAACTCCTCTTAGTTTGACCCAAAAGGGTTTCATGAAGAGACATCTGCCAAATGTGAGGCTTCTCGGATGAGTATAGGGATGTGGAGAGACAAAATGATCAGATCTTTTCTGATCCAAAGGCTTTAGAGGTGTGGGTATGTAGGTAGAGGTGGGGGCCTTTTATAAGAGGAGAGGAGGGGCACTCATGGAATGTCTTGAAAAGTAACATTATTATAAAATGTTTTTCGGATTTTAAAGGCCCCACAATTATATATTACGGGGATAAGGTGATAATAGTTCGAAATCCACACATTCAATAGGTTTTTGACAAGTCTAGGTCATAGATTTTACATTATCTTTTCATTTTATTTAAATCGTTAAATAATGAGGTAATCGTTGCATTATCATGATGTCATAAATAATTTAATTTATTTAATGTATAAAAATTATAAAAAAATACTATGATGTATGAAATCGTTATAGCTTTCCAATGACTATTTATAGTCAAAAATCTTACTTGTATATCCCCATGTAAAAATTGTTTTAGTAAAATAATACATGTTTGTGTCATTTTTACTTTTACTTTAAATAAAACGTATTAATGTCATTATCTTACCCAAGTGGCTCCATGGGGTACCAAAAATCGACTCATGGGTTTTCTTGGTCCTCCATGACTCATCCAATAGGGTTAGGACAAGTGACAAGGTCATTTCATAATATTAAAACATTATTTTTACCATAAATTACACTAATTACCTCTAATCGCGGTTAAATGCTTAAAAGTTACTATTCACCAAAAAATTATTTTAATCCTATTGAACCACATTTTACATCATAATGAAAACAATGTATATCGGATTTTTTAAATTCAAAACACAGAGGTGGTAAAATTTCATTTAAACGAAAAATCTGTTTTTTAAGTACCACTTAGTGGTTTCACTATTCATCAAAAATTTAAGTTTTTCAGAAAAATACCAAAAATTCACCCTAATCTATATTTGATAGTCCGAATTAAAAAATGATATCTATTTTACAAAATTAAAAACATATAAGTTACATTAATTAATTTAATAATTAATTCCCGCTGTCAGAACAAATAGCGTGTTTTTATGAAACAATATATATCAAAAGATTGACACTAGTTTAAGTCCAATTTCAATGTGAAATTAATTCCAATAACCACTATTGGATTAAATGGTAAAAATATATTCTAATTTAACTTTAAAACCAATTCAAAAGATAATCTAATCATATAAATAAATTAGATTAAAAAGAGGTTCTGAATTAAAAAACAACATTTTTCACTATTCATTAAAAATGAACTTTATCGGAAAAATACCAAAAATTTTCACAAAGTAAACTTTTATGTCCCGATTCTAAAGAAGAACTTTATTTTGTCTAATATAACACATAAAATTATCAAAAGGTGGATTTAAAAGAGGTTCACCATCAAAAGGCAGTTAATCGACCCTTTAATGAATATTAGAATGTTTACGCTAAAATTTGGATTTATTCGCATTTTTAATCCTCTAACATTTATTGTAAAAAGTAAAAATATTTGACAAACATATATAATCATTTTTTATTTATTTCTGTTCATTCCCTCCATTAAAACAGCTAGGCATTAACTATTATAATATTATTATATTATTAGTGTGCAACGTAAGATTTCAAAGAAACTCGTTGTTGTGTATTGGGTACGCCATCGAGCATAGAATTCCCTTTAAATTAGTATTAACATTTTATTCACAAGTATTGATAAACATTAGAGTGTAATATTATTTATTTACCTGGGATGTTACATCCTTCCCCCTTTTGGGAATTCCGTCCTCACAATTTCAAAATTGGGATTGGAAACATCATTGAAAGTCCACATCGGAACAAGAGTCAGTAAAACTATCACATTAAAAGAATGGGAGAGAAGTACAAAGGTCACCTGAGTTAACCAATACTAGGATTACAAGTATGAAAATATGGATATGGAGGAAAAAACAAAGGGTCATGTTCTGATGGAGAGTGATATTAAACATGTCTAGGAGAAAGTTAACCACAAGAAAATCACAAACGTGTGGTGGGTTAAACGGTATTCAATTCCCCAGTAGGAAAAGTTAATAGACAACATTTTTGTTTTATATTACTTTTCATTGGGCAATTTATTTTTTATCTTAAGGAAACATACTTACTTGTCATGTTTACTTTCAACATTTACTATATTTCTTACACAAACTCCTACTTTCCCCAAATGACGAGTATTTGGGAAGACTTGTTCGCATTGAGAGTACTATAATAAACTTATTGAGAATCCCCTAATCCAAAAAATAAAACTATATATTTCCCATGACTTTAGATATCAACCAAAACCAAACAAAAAATATTAGTATGAGATCAGATAATACCCAAAAAGGATTTTTTTTTAAAAAAAGAAATACTACTCCTAATATCCAAAAATTTTCAAACAAAACCCAAATTTCAACAAAGACCATTCAATAAACATCTATCCATAAAATTCTTCAAAGTAAACACAACTAAGATTGAAACCCAAATATTTGAAGTATTTAATCACATGGTCTCCCAAGTTAAAAATTAACATTTATCTCCAAATAACATCAGTTGCTCTTAATGTCTCATACTGAAAAGTAATTAACCTAATCACATATCCTCCATGATAGGTTAATAATTTCAATAGATAACCAAAAATGAACATACTCTATGTTCATAAAATCATCTAACTAAAAATAATTAGTCAAACTCACCAGGGACTTCACGTAGTCCAGTGGTAGGCGATAAATACCATTAGCACTTTGGTTGTGGGTTCGATTCCCACAGCTTTGTCCGACGCGATGGGTTGTGACATGGTCTGCGTGTTGTCATTTTTCCAAAACTATTTAATTCTTAAAACATTCCCCAAAATGAGATAAAATCTTCAAAAATAACCATAACATAATTTAACCTCAAGTTTATCTCATGTCGTTCATATTCCATCATAACGTATAGTAACCCATAATTACCTCAAAAGTAAGGATCATATAAACCTTAATGGTTAACTTTATAATTATTACCTGAACATCCATGTCGAGTTGGTTCTCTCGTACATAATGCATTAGATAACCCACCAAGGTTCAAGTGGTTGATCATGACTCCTGATAGTTGGTTTAGAATAACCAAAATATTTCTCATTGAATGCCCCATTTCATCCAGTCTCTTAATCAGAGAACCACCACAGTTTCCTTCAAACCCTTTTTCACTTTGGTGCCTACTAGATCCATCCATTTACTAAAATAGAAAGGTCAGTGTGAGTATATCATTAAAATAATCATATAATAAAGAGTAAGATAAACACCAAGGTATACTTATCCATGTTATCTCAAACTCATTATAACTTTCAAAAAAACAATGACTCTATCTAATATACTAACCATTGTGGTTATACACAACTTGTCACTTTTTCTATAATGACACTCTAACATCTAATGTTATCTAAACTGACCTTTGATACCAACTATAAGGACTCGGCCTTAAACATTACCTATTATTGAATTAAATCAATAATTCACATAGAGTGTCTTTTCAGGTTTAGATTTTTAGAGAATTAGATCATAAATCATGCATTACATTCCACATTTAAACAAAGTGGTTACATAAAAGATTGTATTCATTTTTTCCCATCGACGGAAATATAATTAAAACAAAACATGGATTCCTTCATGACACTTCCTTGACCCTATAATCACATCATTTACCTTTCCCTTGACCTGTGAAACACATTTAAAAAACTTGGGATGAGAAAAAAAAAGATCAATAAGGGATGTAAAAGTAAAAAATGAAAACATTAGTCCATGTATGAAATAATACTTTACTCATAAAACATAATCACTTTAACATACCTCATCAAATGAATCATAGAAATCATAAGACATAAAGGTAACTTGAGGAATTCATAACATCCTTACGTAGGGAGTAACCCTCTTGGTTACGTTTGGAATACCCATCACAGTATATTCCCTAAATCTCTTTGGAGAAACCTTAACATTTAACTCCTTCTCGTTACCCAATGCATTGGAGAGCTATATCGGGCTCACCCACCCTTAGTTTATCACGGAACCACCCGTCTTCATAAACAATGCCTAAGAACCATAACATAATCATAGCAAATAACTTAAGAATAAATGAAAGATAACATTCCCATATCATAATAACAATATAATATTTTATGATATTGAAATAATGAATCCATTCTAAAAACCATTTTCAAACCATTTAAAACATTTAATAATGAGATTTTTTTGAATCAAAGTGTCTCATACCACTTTGAATCTTTTAAAATTTTAAACCATTAATATCCATATAAATAAATCCTTAAAACCATTTTGAAAACATGGATATTAATGAGAAATATTTATAAGAATAAATCATTAAAACATTTAAAATAATATTTTAGTTAAAGGGCTTTTAACAAAATGAGATACATTTGAATACAATAATTGAGGAATAACATTCAATCAGAACTATATAATATCATGATAATAAAGGGATTTGTGATATAATATTCCAAAGGATAGTATATAAACCATATAAGAGTGAACTAGTGCATAACAACAATGAAGCCTCAATATAAATATAAAATGAGATGAAATCCATTATAAAGAACGTATCCTTAAATTAAGGATAAATCAATCTCATAATTATGTGTGACAAATATAAATACACCCAATATAAGTGTATATTAGGTTTAAAACAATAAAAGGTAATTCACACATATTAAAAGGATGGAATATTCAATAACTACATGTTTATCCCAAAAAATCGAAATTGGGTTAAGAAGTTCCCTTGGTAAAAATTTGACAGCCTAACGGCGTCTCTTCCAACTTTAGAAAATGAGTTGATAAGAGATTAAAAGGGTATCTCATCACTTGGACATAAAATTTACATCAATAATTATATATAAGTACATATCCCAACATTATAATATGTAAATTAAAAGACCCAACAAAAGAAGTCTTTTAAAAAGAGGAGGGTGAAAGATTCCCTTACCGATTTGGGTATCTTTCGAAACATACACCCCATGAAAGAATAAAAATAAAACATTGATGTAAATACTCATAAATGAAAGTATATTACACATAGATTAGAATAATGGGCTGTAAATATACCACTAAAAGGAAATGGTGGAAAATGTAGCATAAATCTCACGGGAATAAAAGTGAGATGAAAAATCCCTTACGAAAACTTGACAGCCTAACGGCGCCACATAAAACATAAAAAAAATGGATTGATGCGATCAAATAGGGTCTCTCATAATATTAACATAAAATTAACATCAAGAGTAATATAAAAGAACATCCCCCAACATAACAAATATGAGTTTAAAAGAAGTTACATAAAGGAGAGTACTTAAAAAGAAAGAGAGAGGTTGGATCTCTTACGAAAATTCACAAGCCTAACGGCGCCACAAAAAACTTCCAAAATGGATTGATTAGAGAAAATAGGGTGTCTCATCATATTAACATTAAAAATTACAGTAAGAGTAATATAAAAGAACATCCCAATCATTATAAATATGAGCTTAAAAGGAATTACATAAAAGAGTATACTTAAAAAGAAAGAGAGGGGAAGGATCCCTTACCTCGGGTCCAACTTGACTCGATCATTATTTAACCTCCTGAATAATAAACTTGAGTTAATTTATACTTGCTTAAGAACCTTTTTCAAGTTCATTATTACTTTTATATCAACTATTACCATGTTATGAACACTATGTAATTATTTAAGTTAATAATGGTCGTTTTTTCGATCATTGCTACTTGAGTCAAAAATAAACTCTTTATAATTACAAGTTTGTTCATGGGGTAAAATATCCAACATATCCAGAATTATATTCATTATGTAGATATCATATATATCATATATATCCATTATATACATGCATTTATAATATTACATTACATTTAGAGGTAAGAAATGAAATGCACCGTTCATGGAGACGGTAAGCCGTACATAAGCATGAACGCTACTTCCATTTCTATTTCATATTTAATGGAATTAAAACATAATTATAAATAATAGTATTATAATTCCAGTATGGTATCATATATAATATCATTAAATATATCCTTTATACTTACCACATATGATATTAACGAATCAAACCACTTTGAGGGGGTGGTAGTCCGCACTTCCTAAAATGAAGATATTGCGTTTGACCATAATGGAAACCATAAAGGTATGAAATAAATGAAAAATATAAAAGATTAAGGAAAAAATAAACATATTATATATCATATATAAATATAGTGACGTCTTAATGGACACCTTTGAAGGTGTTAAAAGAATATTGAACAATCATCATTTCGTGAGACAGAAATTCACCATCCACAGAAACAGTATGTTCTTTAACCATTATATGTAAGTGTGTGTAAGTGTATCTAAAATCATTCTTATAACAAAATCCTAGTATATTGAATATATTTTATTTTTTACAAAATAAATGAATAAAAAGAGTTTATGGGGTTGGATAAGAAAAATAAAACAAAAGAACACAAGTGAAGACATTACCTTAAAATCAGGTAACTCTTCTTGGTTTGAACCAAAAGGGTTTCATGAAGAGAATTCTGCCAAAGATGAGTCTTATAGGATGAGTATAGGGATGTGTATAGAGAAAATGATCAGATATTGGCCGATCCAAAGGCTTTAGAGGTTTGGGTATGGAAGTAGAGGTGGGGGCCTTTTATAAGAGGAGAGGAGGGGCACTCTTGGAATGTCTTGAAAAGTAACATTATTATAAAATGGTTTTCGGATTTTAAAGGTCCCACAATTATATATTTCGTGAAAAAAGTGATAATAGTTCTAAATCCACACATACAATAGGTTTTTGACAAGTTTAGGACTTAGATTTTACATTAGCTTACCATTTTATTTAAATCGTTAAATAATGAGGTAATCGTTGCATTATCATGATGTCATAAATAATTTACTTTATTTAATGTCTAAAAATTATAAAAAAAATACTATGATGTATGAAATATTTTTATCTTTCCAATGAATATTTATAGTAAAAAATATGACTTGTATAACCCCATATAAAAATTATTTTAGTAAAATAATACATGTTTGTGTGATTTTTACTTTTACTTTAAATAAAAGCCATTAATGTCATTATCTTACCCAAGTGGCTCCATGGGGTACCAAAAATCGACCCATGGGTTTTATTGGTTGGACATGACTCATAGAATAGGGTTAGGATAAGTTTCAATGTCATTTCATAATATTAAAACATTATTTTTACCTTGAATTACACTAATTACCTCTAATCGCGATTAAAAACATAAAAGTTACTATTCATAAAAAAATTATGTTAATCCCATTGAACCACATTTTACTTCCTAATGAAAACCATGTATGTCAAATTTTTTAAATTCAAAACACAGAGGTGGTAAAATTTCATTTAAATGAAAAATCAGTTTTTTAAGTACCACTTAGTGGTTTCACTATTCATAAAAAATTCAAGTTTTTCAGAAAAATACCAAAAATTCACCCTAAGCTATATTTGATAGTCTGAATTCAAAATTGATGTCTATTTTACAAAATTAAAAACATATAATTTAAATTAATTAATTTAATAATTAATTCCCGCTATCAGAACAAATAGCGTGTTTTTATGAAACAATATATACCAAAAGATTGACAGTAATTTAAGTGTAATTTCAAAGTGAAATTAATTCCAATAACCACTATTGGATTAAATGGTAAAAATATATTCTAATTTCACATTAAAACCAATTAAAAATATAATCTAATCATATAAATAAATTAGATTAAAATTAGGTTCTGAATTAAAATACAACATTTTCACTATTCATTAAAAAATGAACTTTATCGGAAAAATACCAAAAATTTTCCCAAAGTAAACTTTGATGTCCCAATTCTAAAGAAGAACTTTATTTTTTCAAATATAACACATAAAATTTTCAAAAAGTGGATTTAAAAGAGGTTCACCATCAAAAGGCGGTTAATCGACCCTTTAATGAATATTAGAATGTTTACGCTTAAAATTGGATTTATTCGCATTTTTAATCCTATAACATTTATTGTAAAAAGTAAAAATATTTGACAAACATATATAATCATATTTTAGTTAGTTATGTTCATTCCCTCCATTACAACAGGTAGGCATTAACTATTATAATATTATTATATTATTAGTGTGCAACGTAAGATTTCAAAGAAACTCGTTGTTGTGTATTGGGTACGCCATCGAGCATAGCATTCCCTTTAAAGTAGTATTAACATTTTATTCACAAATATTGATAAACATTAGAATTTAATATTATTTAATTACCTGGGATGTTACATTGTCATGCTGAAATTATATTATAGTCAACCCCAAAATATTTAATAGGTTCCTTGAGGACCTTATAAAGTCTGAGTTTGTAATGAGTATGATGGAAAAGATAAAATATTCCCATGTTTCTTATATTTCATAAAAAACTTCATATAAGTTTTATATCTCAATATAATTATATAAAATATCTTCATATTAAATTTGAATATGACAATACTAAATATAGTAGTTATCAAATTCAAACCTCCAATACTTTAAATTTTGATTAGGATGTGAATCTAGTTGATCAAAATATTTTTATAGGAATGATTGTTAGTTTACTATATTTATCTACTAGTCATCCAGATTTAATGTTTTCAATATTCTAATGTGCAATATATCAATCTAATAAAAAATAATCCTATTCAAAATTTATAAAAGAAATTTTTTTACTTAATGGGAACTAAGAATTTAGGATTTTTCTATTCATCCTAATTGTTTTTTATTCAAATATTGTTTTTATGATGCCTTTTGTGGATGTAGAATAGATAGGATAAGTACATACATTACTTGGAATTTATAAGGAGATTAATTACATTTTTGGTATTGTAATAAAAAACACAGTATCAATTTCCACTAATAAAACCAACTATGTGTTACTAGAAGTTGTTGTGGTCATGTATTGTGGAAGCAATACACAATCTCTGAATATGGGATGAGTTTTACAAAAAACTGAAATACTTTTTGATAATTCCAGTAACATTGATTTAAGTTCAAACCCAACACATCACTCTTGTAATAATATATATATATATAAGACACTATTTCCTTTGACCCCACACACTAAATGTATATATAATTTGACAATTGATCATAATGTAGTAACAACTTGTTGAAATATTAATAAAACCCCTTACTTCTGATCGATTTGAATATAGTAAACAAAATCTTGGAATGATCGACATAAATTAATCATTCATATATAGTTTTTTTTACTCATATCCTTACATTATGATATTTTTTCATATGGTGAGTATTTATGTTATATATTATTTTCAAAACACATTGTTTTTCTATATTTATAAAGGTTATGTAAAACATTTATCACAATGAGTTATCCAGACTCAATCATTTTTATGTAATTTTAGAAAATAATAATTCTCAATGTGTTTTCTAGCCTCAGAAAATGTTATATAATTTTCTGGATTCTAATTTTGTTACAAAATTTTCATATTTAAAAAAACTATCTTATTGAGTTTTCTATAGAAACGTTATCAATTGTTTTCTATTTAAAACTGTTGTAATTTATTATATTATAAAAAAATATCAAAATATCTTTTTTTTACAAAAACATAAGAACATCTTAATCTTACCAATGAAATTTTTTTACTTTAAAATTTTCTTTCCTATTGTTTTTTTACAATATTTCATTACCTTAATTTTATGATACACTTTAATTTTCATGAATTTTTTATTTTAAATGTTTTAATAAATATTAATTGGATTCATTAGAAATATTATAGAATTGTTAAAATCTTCATGTGTAAAAATTCTGTTAAAAATCCCTTTGGATCAACAATGACCATCAGATAAGAATGGTTTTTGAATCTCAACAATTTGTAATTTAATGGAAGATGAACCACTACCCCCAATTTCTATATAAGGGTGGGTAACCACATGTACCATATCATTTATCCACTATTTTTTCTCCTTAATTTTTTTAGTACAACAAAGCCCAATCTAAATGTTTTCCATTTCATTGGATTATCAGATTCTATCATAGATTTGAGGGAGACCAACGATGATTATATGACATGGTATGTATTTAAGGAAATATTGTTCAATATTATTGGTATGAGAAATACAATTCTACTTGGAAAAAATAATTTTTTTTCAAAGATGGGAGCTTTATGGGTAGAGAAATCCAATAAAGATTTTGATTTGAATTTTTTGCAGGTATTTCATGAGTTTTATGCATTATTTCAGTTCATGAATGAAGATGGTAATGACCATGTTTCTTTTAGTATTAATATAATGTGCTATAAGATGTCTAGAATGAAACATTCTAACATAGTTGGTGTACATTTAGATGAATATGAATATTTCCCTTCTCATAAATTTCCAAACTATTCCAGAACTCTTAATGAGAACAGAGATGAAGATTCAATATTTTTGGAATATGTAAAATTCAGAAATATTTCCCACAAGAAACTAGATAATAGATTCATTGATATATAGAAGTAAGGTTTTTTTATTCTGAGAAAGGGAGACTATGATACTTTAAAAGTATTATATATTTTTTGGACTTCATGGTGAATATTAGAAAAATAATTCTCATCAAGCTTATCCTTCCAACAATACATAATATAAAAAATGAATCAATAACATCTAAATTTGATTGTGATATTTTTGAGGCACAACCATCAAAAAAATATGAAAAGGTTGATAAGAAAATTAAAAGAAATTTAGAAACCTCTCTTAACTATAATAGAAATAATGAAAAGAAGATGTTGGGTAATTTCTTTGAAGAAATGATAAAACGTAAGGCTGAGAAGAATCCAGGGGATCCGAAAACCATACATAACCCTACTGAATAAAAATCATTGCTGATTCAAGCTATTTAAATCATTGAACAATAAAAAAAGGTAGAACCTAGATAAATGGTTGCAAGAAGATCAATTTTCTTAAATAATTTTAAAATGTGTATAAAAAGCTTCTGAAAATTTAGTGGTTTCAAAATCCTAAATCGATAAGATCATACCAAAAGCAGGATTAGTTTTTATGGAATATTTTTTTGTCCCTTTTTAAATCCCTTTTATAGAAAATAAGGGTATAGAACGTGTTCATATAGAAGAATCTGTCCTAATTTCTAAAGATAAAAGTGTCCACCATAGACATCCATAAAAGATACATTGATAACGTAAATCATGATCAAGGATGAGATTAATAAGGAAGTTAATAAAGATTTATTTGTAAATGAAACATAAAAAGGAGAATATGAATATTTATAATTAGAAGTTGATCATGAAGAATTAGTAGAATTATCTGATGAAGAATAATATAATTAAGATGATGGTAGTGATGAAACTCATTTTGTTAATGAATCATTAGAGACTCCATATTAATCAGGTTTACCTTCCAAGAACAATGATGTAAAATCTTCTACTAATCAAGAATAATAATCATCATTAGAACAAGAAGTTGAGTCTTCTTTAATGTGACAATAAGAAAAGAAAAAATCAAAACCAATGTTTTTGAACAAGTAGACTCCTATGATGTAGATATAATAGAAAAATCATATGATTGGAAATTTCCAATTAAAGATGATAAGAAATATATGTAAGTGGATTTTGGAACTATATTAACTAAACCACCCAATCCTAATCTCGATCAATCAGATTCTATAGGAACCATATTAAAGAATGGTTTTGATTATAATTTTCAGGTTTTGGGATGTATTGAGGGAATAATTAATTACCTTCCAGTGCTCAAAGCATAGGGTCAGTTAATCCATGATAGTATCATTCATAAATCATATTCAATAAAAGTAATAATATAATTTGTTATTAAGATTAAATTGAAGTAAAATACATTGCAGGAAAATTTTCAAACTCAAAAAAGATCAAGAATTTATATGGATAAGGGGTCAAAATAGGGTGATTCCATATCAGAATGCATGATGATTAGTTTGAGCAATTGATTAAAATTATGTTATAATCAGATGACTATTTCAAAATTTTATCATCATATATGAATATTTGAGTTAATTTTGTTAAATAGTTTAGAGATACGTTCGATGAAAAGACTAAATACGTGAATGATCTAAGACAAAATATTCAATATGTAGAGTTAGAGATTAGTAGGTTGATGTCTTTTGAAGATGAATTAATCGTATTGAAGGATGATACCAAATATGTTTCTTAGGATGTTAAATGTTTTAAATCTCAAGTTCAAATTAAAATGAGAATGTATTTCAATGTTGGATAATGAATTCTACAAGTTCAAAAAGATTAATTTAATAACTTGATGAATAAAGATTGATTTTATTTGGAATTATCATTGTATTTCTTTATCAAACATTATTAAAATTATTTTTTCGTTAATGAATGAATTAATATTCAACTAAATCTTATTTTATTGGATTTTTTCCAATTATGATTGGTTATATATTCTTTCATTTTATATATTGGTAATTATTTTGTTCATTTAATTTTTTTATGTTATTTTTTTTAAAGTTTCATGAATAATCAGATCCTTCCCATTCCTTTATTATAATAACAATGTGGGAGAATATTTTACAAAATGAGAAAAATATATTTTTATGGGAGAATATTATATTAATGGGGAGTTTAAATTTAAAATGGGGAGAATATTATCCTTAGTGGGAGAATATTTACTAAGGGGTGAAGTTTTCTTTATGGAATAACTATTTTAATACTCCATCACATTAAATATCAGATTCAGAAGAGTTAATAACAAAGGTGGGGTTAAGATTTAAATATTTACTCTAAATATGTTGTTCTTAAAATAAAAACGGGATGTATGTTTTTATTTTTTATTTTATTTTTTTTGTGGTTTTAATTTTCCAATTTAGGGGATTTTGTTGATTCGCAAAATGTACTTCCTACTTTCCCATTCCTTTTGTTCTATAAATCACAAACACATTCTTAAAATATAATTAATATTTTTATATCCCATGGGTTTTAGCATGTTTTTGTAGAAAACATTATCGTTTATCATATATAGAGTAATTTATAACCTATTATGTATATAAACATTACATTCATTATGACGATTATCGTATTGGGAATGTTTTTGATTGACCATAATCACCTCTAATCAGACTATGAGTTGGACATTTTTCTATCCTATCATATTTGAAAAAGTCATAATTCTTTGGCTAATTTTGGTGTTCATATATCAAATTAACCATCACAAAGATTATCATATTGACAATTGATAATGAATTCCATGATAATTATATAATTTTATAATCATAATAAAATACATGTTTCTATAGTAAGGAATACCTTTAATATTTTGATTGTGTTAATAAATAAGGCATTGGAAATTCATTTATATATAAGATTTCATGTGTTAGTTGTCTGAGGCCATTGCAAAAAAATTCTGAAATATTACCTTTGTAAAAAAAAATTCATCATCATATATGGGGCTTCCTTAGTAAGGAATGACATAATTTACTATAATTATAAAAAAATTGGATACATTTATTCATGGTTATTCACCACCTTTCACTTATGGAAAAAGACTTAAATCTTTTAACATATTGTTAATTCATTATTAATCTTATATAGTTATTTTCGATCATGTTTTGACAAGATTAAATTCCAAATACATTATAATTTTAAGTAATTCGTTTTAGATAAATTAATAATATAATACTGACCATAATCCCTTATATTTATCTAAGATATATTCCCTTTTATTCATGGGGTGTTCTATAGCATCGATACCTATATCCTCTCAACTGAAACATTAAATAATATATGCTTCATTATTAATATTGAATTCACATTCTTTATATCATTTCTCACAATACATTAATAAATTCATGATCCGTTTAACTAAGTACGAGGGTGTTTCTTTACACAATTATCACTTGTGGGAAAATCCTTCTTCCCATTATTCCACTTAACTAGTTTGTTCTCTATAGTCCTCTACTTTTCCTTATTTTTATCCAATCCTTCAACTTGGAAAATTCATTCTCTATTATGAAAAGACATTATAGTATGTACTCATATAATGAGAATCTTTGGGATACTAGTTCCATTCAAATGATTGAATTTAACTAATAAAATAATGTTCAATATAGAACATTAGATTACTTATATAGTCTGAAAAATTCCATATAATCCTTGTGAAGATAGCTTCTAACCTAGAAACATGTTCATATTTTATTTGTAGATTTAGATATTGTCTCTCCATATCCAGTATTTTCACATGAGGAAAATATTTTTCCAATTTTTGTACATTTAAATCATTACAATATTATTTTTTATTTATTTTTTATCTTTATTTATTTAAATTAATAATAATTAGAGATCTCTATCCCCTGAGAGATTATAAAGGACTATTAAAATCCCCTCCCTTTAATTTATTCATTGAGGGATAAATATACTATCTGAGGAACTTTTTATTTTCTCAACTAAAAATTGATATTTAGACCAGTTGAAGGATAGAGTTTTTTGATGCATGAAGAGGTATAACATTTTTACAATACATGTGTACTGGAAAGATAATCCATATGGGTAAGGTTTTTACTCATAACTTCTTTTAGCTACCCTAATATGTTTTAATTTGATTATATCCTACTATAGGTCTTGCTCCAAATTAATTATCTTATCTAAGAAGGAAAATAACTACATGGATTATTTTCATTAATATTGTTATCATTCCATCATATAGGATCAAATTTTATATAATTTCATATATTATATTAGACCATCAAAATATGAATCATAATGTATAATTTCAAAAAATAGGACACACCTAACATAAAATGAAATTTTTTTCTATTACTAATATCCTAATAAAAAAAGTGTATCATTATGAATATTATCATGTAATAAAAATAATTTCAAATCCTTCATAATAAATTATAACAAAAATGAAAATGATCTCAAGCATATCCCCCCAAGAGTTTCAAAACATGTGTGTAGCGAATCCCATTGTTGTTCACCATGTGATGATCGATTCAATGAACAATGAACCCATTTCAGTTTTATTACCCCTAGGTATATCTTTTCTAAACTAAAATACAATTTTAGTACATAGATGTGGATGTATTTCAAGAAAATGTGAGGAAATCTACATATTACCAAAAAATTTAGGATGTTATCCTATACTTGGATTTATCCTTAAAGTCATTCTTAGTGTTTTGTTCTCTAATATATGTTTTTATAAATCTAATTCCCATTGTTTTTAATACTATCTATTATGCCTAATACAAATACCCCAGCCCTAGTAGTATATATTTTTTTTATTTTTTATTACAGTGGTAGTAGATACAACTGATCACATCATAATATACTAAATATTTTATTAGTCTTTGAAAACTATATACATAAATGAAATTCACATTACATTTGAAAACTTATAATAACACATAGTTTTTTTTTGGGAAAAATATTTTTCACTTTTTCATATCCCTATATATCAATCATAATACTCTTCCTATCATATAATGTAAATGAATAAAATAAAGGGGCTAGCTATAATACATAGTAAGTGTATGAATATAGCAGAAGAAATCATGAAAAATAATAAATAATCAATATGGTAAGGTAAATAAAATAAGAACATTATGTTTAGTCAATATCCTAAACATGATGAATAATATGTCAAGAATAGATAATGATCAAATAATTACATATAAGTAATCACATGAAATTGAAACATATCCATTGATATTCTAAATAATATAATAATCACATAGATATAAATAACAAATCACATAATAAGTTAAATGCATAATTTTATACCTACTAACCATATAATCAAGAACATATATCAATAGATCATACATAACAAGGTAATATGTTATCAAAAAACCAAATTTTTTTGTCTCATGAAACATATCGATGCATAGAGAGTCTATAAAGGGACCCACCTATAACATACTATGTCTAATACATTCCTCATATGAAAGGGGTGAAACATAATCTTTATAAAAATTCATATTGAATAACTATATTGCCAAATTTTAGTAATTTGTCAATACATAGACAAAATCAACATAAAAATTTGTTCTCAAAAACAGTTATATAAATTTTAATTCATTACCTAGTAAACAATTATAATCATAAACCATCCTGATTAATATGGATAATAGTGTAAAAATATTATATATATAGATAAACTAATCCAAAATAATCTAGAGTAATAATAATTATTGTATAATTACAATATATCCTCAGTGGAAATAAGTAAAATAAGGGTTGTTTTCATTGATGAATATAAAAATCATAAAAATACCATTAAAAAAATTACTGAGGAAAATATCATTTTCACTTTGAAAATCACCGTAAAAACAATAAAAAGTAACATTAGGGAAAAAATTCAATAAAAATAACCTTTTAAATTAGAAATGTAATATTAAATGTAATTTGTTGTTATTTATAGTTGAAAATTCTATACATGTTGATTATATTGAAAAAACAACTATTCATTTCACATTTTCATAAAAATTTAAAAATTAGTTTGTCTAGAAAATGACAAAAATATTCCTTTAAAATATTTTTATAAAAATAGTATGAAATTGGTAAAAAATAATTTAATATATAATTTTTATAATGACAAAAAAATGAAACTAATTTTCAAAAAAATCATGTTTAGAAGGAAATGTCTTTTCGATCGAATAGAGAAATAATGTCGTCTTTTATTTAATAAAATTCTCAATCATGTTTTGTAACAATGAGATTAAATTTTATTATTTCATGAAATTTAAATGAATAACAATAGTTTATGAAAATATATTCAGTTTAAGATCTAAATATCATACAATTATTCCAATGTATCATTATGTATCAACAATCCGGAATAATGATGAAATTGTCAAATAAACTCTTACCACTTGGTGAATATTGAATCATAAAAAACAAAAGAATATTAAAATGAAAATTTAAATACCATTAATGTTAATATATTTATTATATAACATATAATGGGGTAGTATGTACACCACAAAAAATAAATAAGTGGTAAATATGTCATATTTCTTGTGAATGTAAAAGAGAATTGAGAATCTATTACAACTTTGGTAATTTTTGAATCATATTCCCCATGAAAGAAATAACATCAAATTAAATATTAAATACCATGAATAAATTTATATTCATTATATAGAGGGTAAATTGGTAATTACATACACCATAAAAAAAATTGGTCATAAAATTAAAATACACCTCGAGGAATGGAAATTGGGAAAACATATCTTACATATACAACAATTTCCTTCTTGTGTAGTTATACCTATTATATATTAAAAAACATATTTCTTATAAATTTATTATATAAAAATATTCATAAATGATTTATATTATATGATATACTTATAGTATTTTATGACCCTTTTACTAACAATTCTTTCTTAAAATAACTGTTTGGGGGATAATTTTTTTTAATGTGTGTTTTGGTTTGGTAATTTTGGTTTTTTTATTCAATAAAAGTTATATAATTTCCAGAATTATAAACAAGATATAAATCTCATATAATCATGATATTTGTATTTTAAAATTTAAATTAACTTTAGAGATGGGAAAACAAGTTACGCCATTCATAGAGATGATAACTCATACATATAGATAAACGTTATTTCTTTTTTTTCCAAAATAGGGAATGTAAGAAATGTAAATAATATTTTTGCTTCATAGAAAAATTATTATATCCAAATATTCATTTCAAATTTCATTTAATTATTTTATTTTACCATTAAATATATCTTTATTACTATCCATTTCAAAATAAAATTTAAAAAATTTCACAACACTATTTTGATACAGTTGTCCAAAGATTTGGACAATAAATGTTATTATTTTCTAAATGATTGTAAGATAAGAATATATTTATGATATTATAATTACATAACTATATTTATGTCAAAAATATCATATAATTATGTTTAATAAATCATTATTTTGATCCAAGATTGGTGATGATGGAAATTGAATTACATCTGTTCGTGAGGCTGTAGTTCATCGTATACATGATCGACGGTTTTGTTTCAAATTTAGTGGGAGAGGATATGTATATTCGTTATGCCATTAACATAATAAAATATTTGTATATAGTATATAATAGTGTTATAATTTTACTATATTTGGGGAATATTTCAATCTGATATAAGAAGCAAAATGAAAGTTCATGGTGAAGAACTTTACCTCTTCTTTGGAAAACATATTTAGGTTTATATCTACATCCTTCATAGAATGACATATTGATCAAAAAAAGGACAGTAGTATGTTTGGAGGGAAATAATTATTATATTTGGGTAATAACTTCCCCATAATAAATTGTTTCGAAGTATTAATATGATATGATAAGGGGTGGCTATTTATAATTGGGGGAGAGGACACATTTGGAAATTTTGAAGTGAATGAGTGTTACCCATATTTTTCACATACCATAAGGATCCAAAATGGATCATTATCTAACCATGGATGAGATAAGGTTTATATATGGTACAAAAATAGGAATTAGATTAGTTTCTCTATCATTTTAACCTTTATCTTTCTTGTTTAACCTCACACCTTGGTAATCCCCTTTTCACCTTAACCATAGTATTTAAATTTTACGATATTTACTATTAATTATGACCAAGAATTAATTTAACCTTATTATATATTACTAATTATTATATTTATAAACTTTGAATCCATTCCTTCAAATTTAGTTCATGGAAGGTGTTGAATTTAATTTAAAATTAAGCATGCTAATGAGATGATACAAATCAGTATCTAAAGAAAATTATTCATAAGTATTGAATATATTAATATCAAAATAAAATGTTAAAATTTTTAAAATTCCTTAAATTATATTTATAATAATATTATTGAAAAATTAAATTTTTAAAAAAAAAAATAAATTACAATTTATCTCTTAATTGCATTAAAAAAATCTAGTTTTCATTAAAAACAAGTAATTTAAAATATTCATAAAAATAATAATTTTAAAAAATTAAAAAAAAATCTAATATAATTTTTAAAATAGGATTAAAAAACATAAGATAAAATTTGGAAAGTAAAATTTAAAAAATAGTAAAAATTAATTTTAAATTTTCTCTGTAATGCACAACATATCCTCCCTTTAGAAAAAAAAATATTTTCTCATAAAAATATTTCTTTTTATTTAAAATGTTTTTTTAATTTATAATCACATTATATCCATAAAAATTATCTTATATATAATTGAACAATATTATGTTCTTAATTTAGTTAATCATATTCAAAACCACCAATTTAACATCTATGATATAACTATTCATTTAGACTTAGAGTTGTATATATCACATGATTTCAAAAATGATAAATATAATGAAATATACTTCTTGGATAATTTAATATCAGTTTTTGATGTCCCATTCACTATTGAAGACAAATTTATCTTCTAAAATATATGGGTTCTATAGGGATGCATCACCATTGAGGACACCCATTTTGACTATTGAGGGGATATTTGAGGCACTGGAAATTTGATGAAAGGATGGCCACATGAAAGTGGAGCCAAGGCCTTCCTAGTAAGGTATTAAACACATTGTCTTATGTGAAAAAAAACATTATTGGATATCAAATTACCAAAAATAGAATGAAACTAGATCTTTCCATGTAGGATCTATTCAGTCATTCCATTCACCATAATAACTTGGTTGGATATTACCAGATTGGTCTTTATATAAACAAATTTTTTGAGTGTCCAATTAAATATTACATTGTTTCTAGAGATATTGTTCAATAAGATAAAATAGATACCAAAACCATTAATCATTGTTTGGGTGGTATTGGGGGACTATATATATTGGTAATTTTTTCACCCTCATCTTCCCTAGATTATGACAGGATATCCTGGAATTCCTCATGCTTACATTCCTTTATGTGGTTGGCATAAATGGTATTCAATGTAGTCTCAAAATCTAAGGGACTCATTAAGTCCTTGATGATAGTATTATGAATAAACTTATATAAGAATTGCATTTCAATGACTGATATATGAGTTAGGATCCTATTAAGGTTCTTGATCACATCGTACTTCCATGCCATGGGATATTATTACTCATGATTGGTTTCTCCCAGTTTAGAAGTGTGGAGGGACGAATTCGATGAGGAAGGGGAACCTTACTTGTAACTATTGAATTATTTATTGGTCAGATTTTTGTTTCTAAGAAAAATGGTAAACCAACTAAATTTTCCACCATAACAAATTGGTGTATTAGGTAAAAATATTTTACTTCTACTGATTTGAAATAAAAACTTATCATAAATTTTAGTATAATAGACAACTATTTCATGGATAACACATTAAGAATCATGTTTGACTCTGGAACATTTTCCATTGGCTAAAAAATTGTAAAAATAATCCCAATTAGTACTCATATATTATGATTCATATTTGAGATCTATATAATTTTCCGCCAACCTGATATCATTGAAATAGATATAGTTCTGCTTCTGATTAGAGGATTCCTCTAGAGCTTAAGAGGTCATATGAATTCATCCTAATGTGAAAGGGTTTAGAATTCCATGAGGTTTCACACATGAATTGAGCTTCGTAATGGATATCGATAATCCCAGATACTCTGTAATAGGTTTATTATAGATTCATGTGGCTATAAATCTAGTAGTTCATTCAAATTAGAAAAACTATCATCGGAGGGTTTCATCATATTCAGTCATTTATGGATGACCATATTGGATCAATAAGTAAATATTCATTTAAGAAAATCTTCGAACATTTATTATCCTTAATAAGTTACATTATTATAATTCCAATTATCTTCATCATTATATAAGGTGGTGATAAATAATTTGACATGTGCCTTAGGACTACCCAATATTTTTATTTTGTGAGACATCTTGTGTTAGAGTTATTCCAGGAAGAAAAATACACTTTTATGGATTGTCCAAGGATTCTATGGTAGGAACAGTAGGTGGGATTGTTTATCTAATCAACCTATTATTGATTCTTGATGTCTTTTATAATAATAATGTTCTTTTATATTGCATAAAAATATGACATTAAACAGATTTACTTTTAAGGACTCGATCTTATTGATACATACTAAAAAGGTTCTTGATTATTATCTTTGATGGTGGGGTATGTGAAACATTCTCAGTGCGATTATGGTTTAGAATGCTATAGTTTTTTGGGGTTTCATAGAACGAGATTCTATGATATTATAGAGTCTACATCACAATATCAAACTTTTCCCTTCCATGATTTTATAAAAGTGAGTCATGCACTTGAAGAGACCATTTTAAGTTCAATTTTATGGCCTCTTATAGGATTTCAGATCTATTGGGTAACTATACTAATCTACAATGGTATTTTAAAGAGATAAGGTTTGGAACTTTTTCATCAAAGAAACATTCCACCCCCTATCCAATAACTTATAATGGGGATGTTAGATGTCGATAGAGTACACCATGCCTTTAATCCAACTGATAATGTGAGAGACTTATTCATTTTAAAATTTTTTACTCATGAAGATATTTGTGATTCTCTTACATACCAAGGTGGAGGTAAGGAGGTAGATGAATTATTATTGATGTTCCTCCCATATGATCATTGAACTACTAACAAGGTTTTAATTCCAAATAAAAGCAATTCCGTTTAATTTATATTTGAGGATACAAAGATTATCATCCACCTATTTCTTATGGGATCCAAAAATCATGGTACAATGAGAAGAAATGTGTTAAAAGTACTGATCATGGTCATTTATGAGCATTTTTTGGGGATTAGTGAAGTGTTGTGGCTAACCTAGTATGTCCACTTTAGGAGGAAGTGAATTAGTAAATAATTTTAGGAAAAAAACATAATAAAATAGTTGTAAAAAGATAATGAAGGATTGAATACAATTTTTGCATAAGTTTTATCATTTTTGAAATAATATAATAATCAAATTCAATATACATGTTATAATGAAAATGAGTGAAAACAAAAGAAATTATGGTTACGATGTAGAAGAAATTTTGATAAAAATATGTGTCCCTTTTAAAAATATAGATAAAATTATTACTGATCTAACTCACCAGAAAAATTAATTATTTATAATAATCATAAATATTATCCTTTTACTCAATTCCAATCCCATTATCATTCTAACTCCTAAACAATATATTAATTAAAACATCTATAAAAATAAACGTGGTTGAACCCTATGTTATCTTTCGAACAACAAATCATTGAACCCATATTTGATAATAATTTCAAATTCAACTTCATTTTATATAGAAAATTAAGAAAAAATTTAAAGGCTTTAAATGTGAATTAATTTATTCTTGGGATTTCATTTCACCCTATAATTCTATTAATGGTTGATTTTATTTGAAGACATATGTTCTCTCTCCGGATTCACAAAAACTCAACAACATTGGTTAAGTTTTCATCAATTTATTTCCATAATTTTTAAAAGATTAAATTAATTGATTGTAATTATAAGATTTAAATTATTTTCATGGATTCAAAATATTCATTTAAAGAGGGATTTATTAGGTTGATTATAATGAAATTATACTTTAATGGGTGGACGGGTCCTTGAAGTGGTTTTTTTCCTAATAAATGGTTTTTATTTGAATGTCCTAATGTAATATCAACTATTATAGTCTGACAAAATGATATAAAATAAAAGAAACCTTTAATTCAATAAATATTATGTGGGGGAAATTATAATTTTTTCAATGAACAAGAACATTATAATATAAAATATGAGAGAGATATAATTATTTAGGAGTTCTTTTCTTGAGTTCTTCATTCCTTATACAACGAAGATAATTTTAATAACATATATTTTCCTATGCTCTCAATCCATCAACACATGAACCACCCCATCCAAGAAAAATATACAAATTCATAAGTGAAGGGGTGGATGGGGTAAAATATTACAATTTGGAAGGTTGAAAAATGGAAGCAAATTTAAATCATGAATTTCATGTTTTATTGGTGACCATTAAAACGACTACTCTAAAGTTTACTATTGTTGAATGAATTTTTAAAACTTTTTTTCACAAATTCATGTAATATTTTTTCCCAATTCTATTATTGACCTTAAATTTATAGTCCTAATGGTGATGTAAGGTCAAATCAATCTTATCTAGTAAAACAATGAGTTTGTGACCACATTAATCTCTATAAACATGTGATTCTAATCAAATGATCTCAATAAAAAATGCATAAAAATTATTCGAAAATACATTTATTAAATTTTAGTTTATAATTAGATACACATAAACTTTTTAACAAATATACTAATGTGTGGTATAATGGGTGTAAATGGATTTTCCATGTAATTTTTTAAGTTAAGAAAAATATTAAATTTAAAAAAACATCACATTAAACTAAATTTGGGAGGCTTAACTCATTTATTAAAAATAAAATACTCGATAAAATAATATTCTATCAACTCCTCATAAATTAACCTTTTCAAATCCTATTAAAAAATCCATTTGATATACATATCAAATTCCCACAAAATCAATAATGAGATAATTTTATAAGAAAATTTTCAATTTAGAATTAATCATGTCTGCTTTATGAAAAAAATCACTTTCATATTCTTCTATTGTATTTAAAATTGTTCAACTTCCATAATAAATCCATGAACTAATCATAACTTATATCTCTTAGAATTTCATATCAGTCTTACATAAAGAGAAATGTATCATTGATTTATTATCATACCTCATGTATAAGATCCTAACCATATTCATTAAATTAATATCAAATTTCCACCCCATAATGGAAATAATGATAGAAATATTTATTAATTACCAATAATTATCAAATTACTCTAAATCTAAAGGTAGTTTGGTGATTATATAAAACACAATGAGGTTTAAAAGAGGTCAAATCTAAATCCAAATTCATGGTAATAACAAAACCAAGGTAATATAATATTCCAAATATAAAATTTCCCACTTTTCTCAAATAAAATAAACAACACATAAATATATATATATAAGTTCACTGAATGATGTAGCCTCTTTTTTCATTTCATTTTTTTCATTTATTTAGATTTTCTACTTTGAAAAAATATCATTATCATCTCCCAACCCTATTTTTATCTTCTAGTAAAACTAATTTTAACATTTTTATGATGGTTAAAGGTTGAGTAAGAGGGGTTTTTACATTCCCAACACACAAACCATTTTAAAAATTTTCATTTTTCATTTTATTAAATTAAATTCCCTTTTAAAGGGTAAAAAATGTAATTCCATGGTAGATAAAACATGATCATCTATTTAGTGCCAAATTAAAACACCCCCATTCTTCCTTTTTAATTAAATGCGTGACTTCCACTGTGAACATCTTATCCACCACACACAATTAATTATATATAATGAAGAAAACCTAGTTTACATTAAAAATGATAAATTAACCTTATAATGCGGAATTCCCTATCAAGGTCATTTTTCAATTTTTTAGGGTTAAATAAAGTTAAAATTTTTATTTTTTCCTCAAGGATAAGGGATTTGACATAAGAAATTCATCGATCGTATTAATGTGACTTTGATTAATATAATATTTGACAAGATTCAATGCATGTTATAGTAGGAAAAAAACTCAATTATCTCCCATAAAATCTGTATTACAATGGAGAGAAAAATATTGGTTCAAAATACATCTAATAATATTAAATACTAAAATCAATCAAAACCCCAATTTTTCAAATATGAAGTAAATTATCAAAAAATAAATGAGGGGTAAAAATATATATGTATGCTCATTTACACTAAAGGTTACTAATTAAATAAATGAAAAGAATATATAAAAAAATAAAATTTATCGAAACTTTTATCTCATCTCCGATACTAAATATGTTTCATTTCCCCTAATGTGACAATATAAAATGTTGTAATTGCATGAAATATAAAATTTTAGTTTTTAAAATTGATATAAAATAGATATGGATAGAGATATATTAATTTTTGAAATATACTTAACTACTATAAGAGGATTACCATTATCTTTCATGATCATTACATTTCTAAAAAATAAAAGAATTAAATCTTTTTCTAAAAAAATAACAAAATAAAATACATAAATGTAAGTTAGGTTTACCTGTACATAATAACTAAATTTTTCTTCTTCTATAAAGAAATTATTTTAAGAACAATTATAATGAGAACATGGTGTGGCTCCATTATTTCAAAATACTAAATATATGATGCTTTAATTCTCCTATTTATCATCCTATTCCTCTCAAAGTATCTCAATCAAAAAATATATATATGTTATCCCATGAAATGATATACTTGTAGTTTATTTTAGGTATGAAAATAATATAGGTTTTTTCTAACTTCACATTATCTTGGGGAATGATAGCATCCAAGGATAATTTAATTTTAATTATTTAAAGTTGATCTTGTGTTAGTTTTTCATCCATAATGTTTTTTATTATATTCTATGTATTTGATATTAACCTCATATTCCTTTCAAAGGAGTAAACAGGGCCCCCATACTTTTTTAAAGATTCATGACACCTTGTGTGGTATCCTCCATTTCATAAAACGAATGTAATAAATTCATCTTCCTATCAATTTAAAAATATAAAAGATATTTTTTCATTTCAACATAAGAATAAACAAAGTAATGTTTAATATTTTATAAAATTACCCCTATATTAGACAACTCTTATCTATTCTTCTATATCAAATGATAATAGAATATATTTTTGTAATGGTTAAAAAATTAGTTAGTTGCATCCATTGATTTCAATATCTCTACAATATTTTCATTACATTATTCAAAAACAAATTATTCTCTATATTCCAGTAGTTTTTGTGGTTTATTCTCCCTTTTAATTTCTCAAAACTAAGTAGATTTGGTAATCACATTATCATCGTACTTCACTTCTTCTATATGAAATTTTTAGTATTGAAATTCAATTTTTTGTTATTTCTAAATCCCATATAGTAGATCATCAATGGATAGTTCAAAAAAATTTAGTACTTTTTAGAATAGAGATTATTTTTTTTTTTCATTTAACATCTATCATCCATCAAGTGGTTTTCCAAATTCATTAGTTCATCTAAAATATTATTTACAAGTTTCATTATATAACTCTTGATGTAGTGTCTCTGAATGTTTTTGTTAAATATTCTAGAGAAAAATATTATGTGTAATAGAGAAATAATAGGTTCTTTCACTATGATAACAATAAGTTTTCCTAAAAATTATTGAAAAATACACTCACATACATAGAAACACTGATAATTTTTATGAATTATTTCATGTATTTTCTTAATGTATTCTATTGTTTTTAATGATGTATACTAATATTATTGAACTAAGCCATTATCTTGAAGATTAAGTAAATTAATCATCAATTTTAAGGAAATTTGAATGATAAAACAATATAGAAAATCAATGAAATAATGAATAAAATATGTGTGTAATTTTCATGTTTTTTAAATAATAATAGAAAATCATTGGAACTAAATTTTATCAAAAAATGATGTGAAAATAAATCAAATGAAAGTGAGGATATAGAAGAAATTTTGAGAAAATAAAGTGTTAAATTTTATGAGAATATAATTGGATAAAAGTGTTACCAATATAACCCAGTACATATAATAAAATTTTTAAATTATTTCAAAATTTATCATCAATTATTCATGATCCCATACTATTGAAAACACTTAAACCCTATGAGATTTAATGATCCAAAAAAATTAAATTGGTTAAAATGTAGGTTATATTTTTAAAATATAATTATATAATATTACTTTGATAATCATTAAAATGTTATATTTATGGTCTATATAGAATTTATAGCACTTTTAAACTCTATAAATGTGAATTAATTGAGTCTTTGGGTTAAATTTGAGCCCAAAAAATCTACCACCAATTGATTTGATAGTAAAATTTTATTTGTCTCTGATTATTCACAAAAACTCATCCATAAATTTTAAATTATAATTTATTGATATATATTTTTAATGTATTAAATAAATTGACCACAATTAAATTAATTTAAATTGGATTTTATATTCAAAAAGGAAGATAAAGATAATTTTATTTGATAAATTAAAAATACCCTATCATTGGTGTGTGGGTCATCGAATCAACGTTCTCCATTGTAATGGATTAGATGAGATAGATTGTATATCTTCCCAAATATTATGTTCCAAATAAAATAAATTGAATATATGAAATTTACAATTGAAAAATTTTAATTTAAGAGAAAAGGGAACTTTATTCGATGAACAGAATGTTAAGAACATGGAATTAGAGTATGAGAACATTATTGAGGAGATATTTTCTTTTGTTCATTATTCCAAAATGTTAAAGAAAATTAAATTAAATCACTTATCCAATTTTTCTAATCCTTCACTACACAAACCATCACCTCAAAAGAAAAATTATACATATTTATAGATTAACATGGGATGCTACGATCAATGATAAAAAAAATTGGGATGTTTGAAACCCAAGTCAATAGATACAACCTGATATCATGTTGCATATCATACAATTAAAATTATTGATCCATATGTTTTGTTATGTGAATGAATTTTCTCAAACATACTCTTATGATAACAATTAAATTTTTATCCCAATCCAATCACATATACAGAATTTATGGCCCAAAAGGTGAGGTAAAGTTCAATATATCTATTCTAGTCCATCAGTTCCTTGGTGGACACGTTAGGACCTCCAAATGTTTGATTCAAATATAATGGTTTTAATATAAAATACAGAAACAATATCGTATAATACAAAAATTTAATTTAATATTAAAATATAACAATGTTAAAAACATGTAATAGACAATCTAAGGTTTATTAAAAAGGGGAAGACATAAATTCCATTGAAAGTTTTCAATTCATTCTAAAATTTCAAATGTTCAAAATATAATAACATAAAAATAAATTTGTGAACCCAGAATCATATATTATACATACAATATTAAATAAAAATGTTTTTTGACCATATATTCAACTGAAGGAAAAGAATCATGTGTTAAAAAATTGGATAGTGGCGGAACATTGTGCACCCACATTGTATATGGATTCCATCAGGTTGTATTAAAGAATTTTTTTCCTCAATGGTTAGTAGGTGAGTGATAAGAGAACAAATAATATCGTCATAGGGTATTATCCATGGGTCAACCCCTAGGTTGGTCGGTGCACTCTTTAAGGTTAGTAGTCAAACTCTAGTAGTGGGAAGTCACAAAGACCTACTAGAGATGTAGTTTCAATTAATATAAGACAATGTTTCATGTTTTAAAAACATTATCCCCCTATATGTGATGATAAAAAAAGGAAAATAATCTATAAATGTTCCATAGAAAAAGTTACATGGTTATCTTGAATATCACCATGGTCGTAATAGTATCTGTGGAGGTGTTCAATGAAACTTTCTTGGATGAACTAAAAATCATGGAATAAATCAGTTACTATAGTGTCCATATTAGTTGTAATGGTTATTTCAATACAATGAGCGATTTGGATACACCCTTGACATTTTTGAGGTTTTTATGGTACTTGGGAGAGGCAGTTTTGATGAAATTCTAAGTCTAATGGGATATAATTACAGATGAATATCGATACCCTATAATGGGTTCACTTATGGTGGCGTGTACTACCTTGGTAAAATATTTATCACCTTCTTATTCATTGTTTTCATTCTTCATATGTCCGGAGGGAATGATGGTGATGACATTTACAATTTTAGTTGTCTTTGGTGCAAAATTATTAGTCTCATCAAAATAGAAACCATATGGATCTATTATAAATATCTATCTTGATAAAACGATTGGTTATTATACTTACCCAAAACATTTACATAATCATAGTATTATTCCAATTTAACAATTCGGTTTTGTACTATGTGACTTTGAGTACACACTTGTTGAAATTTGGTTTGGTATGGACCATATTTAGCATAATAATACACTAGGTTCAATGTGAGTTCAACATTAAAAAACAATTGGTCTGGGGCCCATGTGAGGTGACAGAAAAATTACATACCAATGAATAAAAACTTTTTAGATGAATAATATATACATATCATAATAATACAATCCCTATAAATATAATGTTTTATTCTCTTTTGGGGAATAAATACATAATCATTTTAATTTATGAAATATCAGTAATATACCTAAAAAACTTCTTTACTCGTAATACCCTTATAAGATATACCATACATAAAACGTTTCTTCAAGACCTCTAAAAAGGAAATACTAGAAATGGTGATGTTAGATTCTCAATAAGGGTAAACAAAAGAGATATCAATCAATTATCATAAGTGAGAATAAGATAAGTATCAGGGTGTGATAGGATAATAATAACGTAATAAATTCATACACAATCATTCAAAGATCATTAATCATGAATCATAGACTATGTATGTTCAATAATAAAATAAAAAATCATAAGATTATTTAATCATCGATAATCAATGACGATTCATTCAAACATATCATGTCTAATATATAGGTTTTTGGAATTCATATTATTATATAAAATAATTTCCCTAACCAATATTGTAACACCCTAATATTTTCTAAAATATTTGGTGATAGAAAATCAATTTCTTTGAAATTTTGGTTTATACGCAACACTAAGTAAATTTACATCATATTCAATACTATTTTTAAATGTAATATGTCATATTATTAAAATATTATTATATCATAGTTATCAACATGATGTTAGAATAAATGGTATAATTTGCTTCACAAAATTAAGAAAAATTAATGGTTTAAACATGTATATAAAATTAATTATTTGGTCTCCAAATAATTACAAAATAAAATAAAAAACCATTTAAAAATAAAGAAAATATTTTTAGGAAAAACAATTTTTGTACAAAACCAACACTTTTTACCGTAATAAATTAAATAAAATATTTTTCTTGCATTATTTTAATGAAATTTTTATTTTTTATATTTAATTTAATATTTAAAATTCACATAATTTTTTTAGATTATATATATTATGAAATCCAATTTTGTGCTAAAAACTTCAATTTTCTAAAAAATATATTTGTCGCATATTTTCAAATTTATTTTGAAAATAATTTTCTAAAAATTTAGAAAATATTTTAGAAAAAATAAACATCATTTTTAGTCATCATATAAAAATTACATTAGAAATTATTTGTTGATAATTTTTTGTGAATAATTTTCATTTGATTAATAGTGAAAAATACTGATTTTTATTTGAGTGATTTATTTTTGATCACATTATATATAAAGATAAATTATATATTAATTTTTTCAAACGAATAACAGTTAAAATGTATATCTTCTAATAAATTTTATTTATTTGGAATCATTTTTATAATGAATTTTAATATAAAATAATTTTAAACTATTGACCATTTTTTTTTGAAAACCCCCCTTTCTCATTGGTTCTACAAAATTAGTTTTAGGTAAAATATTTCCACATAAGTGAAATATATTTCAAAAATTATATTAAATATTTTTAATAATCATAATTTATATTATCTAATTAGTTAAGATAATTTTTTTTCCAAAATGAATAGTGAAAACAGAAAAAAAAAATCCTTGCGGTTAAAGTAGAAATAGGTTTAAATGGGCATGAACTTAAATAATAAGGGCGAAAATAACATAAAAACAAGTCTAAAATATAATTTATTTCCATATTTAAACCCTATAATTTATATTTACTGATAAAAATCATTTTTTTATCCCATTTCATGAGAAAACCATGGGAAAACCTTTTTCTTTTTAAATAAATACAAGTGCGCCACTCATATCACCAATAAAAATCCACCCCTATTCTCTTTTATATACACCATAAAACCATTTTTGATTTGTCAATAACTACCCCAATCACTTCATAACTTCCCTAAACTCATTCTAGAATCCTTATATTCGGATAAATCCTAACAGTTATGGCATTTGGTGAAAACCTATAAAGGTTACCTAAAGAAGATGTAACATTCTTCAACAAGTAATCTTATTTTATTTCTTCACCCACCACCATAAATTTTTATTAAAACATGATTAGATAAGTATTTCAGTATCATCCAAATAATTTGATGTTATTATGACATGATCATGACCTGAGAAAAATTCTCTTCCATCAAATGGGTTATGAAATCATCATTCATGTGCACTGAAGACTACCACATTATGAATCAATGGCTTTGTTTTTTTCATTACCACCTCTCATGGTTGGGTATTATGATTGGTATAAAGTATATATAAATGATATTTATAGTATAATTATACATTATTTAGTAATTTTATCACTTATAAATATTATTACATTCCATTACTTAATGGAAACGAGAACATTGTTCATTTGTACGTTGGAATACCACCTAGAGAATCAACATGATTGATTTTGAATAAAAATTTAAATAGAAGATAATAAAGATAATTTTAATGAATATATGTAAAATATATGAAATTAATGTGTTATTAATGTAATATTTATCATTCTTAAAATAAACTCTATATTGTTTTCTTCCATACGTTTTCCTTCTCTTAAAAATGTTAGCATCTTTCATATATGGGTGGACTAATGCATTCATGAAGTGATTGGACACGCTCTTTTCGTCACCCCATGACAAAGTTAATATCAGGAACTATATTAAAATAATTAATATTTTATAAATACTATTAGTATAATTATGGAATGATTAATTATTACTTACCTCTTTTCTATAATAATCGTTGAAAATTTGAGACGTTACCCATGCATACGTATGGCCTATCGTCTCCATGATCATAATGTAATTATTTTCTAGAAACTGTCAATATTTATTGGTCATAGAAGTATAATTGATGAATTTATAATAAAATTATTTCAATATTTTTAATCTTAATATTTTGGAACCATGTTCACAGTAAGAGGACAAAAAAACAAATCAAAACATGTATGAAAAACAAAGAAATTATTACCCAAAATGTGACATTAATATGTATTTGTTAACAAGTGGGTAGTAAAATTAAATAATTAAAACATAAATACTACTATATATATTGGTATGGTATTGTAATATTTTTCAAATAAAATTATATTTATTATACAAGAGTATAGAATGTGTGTGAAGGAATTCGATGCTTAAAGTAAGGAATTTAAACTCTCTCTTTTATTTATGAGTTACATATAAAAATTCACAACATGATTCTTATGTGTTTTATTATATTAGAAACCTTTAAAATTTTATATCATTAATATAATACTTTTAATAATAGAAAATGTTTCATCTTATTTTATTCTTTATTGGGGCTTGTGATTCAAAATATTACTAAAGTTGTAATAAATTTCTTAATCACTTTTTTTCTTATGTGAGACACATGCCATATTCACCAGATATAACTTTTATGTAGTTTATATGAATAAAATGAATTTATTTTATGATTCTTATACTGATAATTATTGAGTTTTGAATATGCATTTGACTTCATCACTTTCATGTAGATCACATTAAAAAAATACATAGTTGGTAATGATTTTATATTATAATCCCTTCATTTATCGGTATAGTTTATGGTAATGTTTCCGATGATAAAATATAATGATTCATATCTCAATAAACATGTGAATTTTATAATACTATGTGTATTAAATATATTTTCATTTAATAGTTCATTTTTTCCAATCATTATTACTTAAAATAATAGGGTATATTTTGTACGAAAAATCATCTTTATTTCACTATTTGTTTGAAACCCATTATTCCTCCAAAAATATGTTTTTTTAAATTTTTTCCAATTGGGTTTTCACATTAAAAAAAATTCTATTAAAGAAATTTTTACAAATTTTTAAATTTTTTTAAGAAAATTAACTGAATCATAATTTCATTTTCCAAAATAATGCATTTTTTCATTTAGAAAAAATGTTAAATGAATCGGTGTTTTAATTTGAATGGCATGAACAAAATTTCTCGATGTCATGAAAAATATTTGATTTCGATCTTAATTTATAATTTATTAATATAATTTTCATTGAAACTAATTTCAAATATACATTATAAATTTTTATTTTTAAGAATTTATTTTCAATGAAAGGTTATTTTGATTAAGAAATATTCCAAGTGGTCTTTCAAAATCATTTTATTTATATGATGAAATACTTTGATCTAATTATTGATTACTATGTATATAATACAATGATAACATTCTTATTATTTATATGGATGGTTTATTTTTATAATGAAAATCTTATCAGGAAATCGATTTTTATTCCATCAGTTATAAAATGATGTAATTATGTGAAACCTTTTTCTTTTCAACGGGTTATGATATGATGAAATGTTGAAATGACTATGAAAATTTTATCTTTTTCGTAGTTTTTGATTATATAGATTGTTAATGAATCATATATTGTTTAATTTTTTAGGATATGATGAATGTTTTATGATATTTGGAAACTCATATATATTATTTTTATTATGGGATGGTGGCTCCATTATAACCTAGGATGGAGGCTACATTATAACCATGGACGAAATTTATGTTACAACTAAGGACAATGGTTATGTTATCCCAAAATTAGAGTGGTAGCTATATCTCATCTAATGAATTTGGGAATGATTTATATACCACGATATAGATAGGTAAAAATGGGGAGATAACCAAGATTAGTATGAAAATTTGTTCTCTATGATGGTCGTGGGAGTGAAACATGACTACTATGATGGTTTTGAGAGTAAACCCCTTCCACTATGAGAAAATGGATACCAATGGGGATGGTGGTGTGTCCAGACTAAGAGGTATATCTACATGCGGATTTTCATAATGTGTTTTGGAAATGATCTTTTAATACTTAGGAAATTATGTTCTATGATTTTCTATATGCCATAATTATATGTCTTATGCCATTGTTATGCACTCATGACTCAGGATCTTTGATTTCTTTATGATTCAGGCCTTATATACTTCAAATAATTAATTCATGAGTCAAAATTTTCATCTTTTATATAGAGTTTGTTGTTTCTATTTGTTATTATCACATTCTCATTCCCATAACATCATGTTATTTTTATTTATTTTCCTTATTTAACCATAATAAACATCTAAGCTCAACCAATCTTTTTTTCCTTTCCTTGGGTTATGAAGAAATTTTTTAAATAGGGAATTTCTGTGAAGAGTACTAAATGGGAAGATCTTTGTGGGAAACATTGAATATATTTCAATATATTATAAATTTTATTCCATGATTCCATATACACTAAATTATTATGGTCCCTAGGAGGGGTTTTGCGTAATATATTTAATATTAATCCTAAAAGATATAATACCAATGTATAATAAGTCTGTGATTATAGAGTTGGTTTCATAGGAAATCCTTTTTTATCATTTGGAATCTAGAATGGGAAAAATTTAGTGACATCCCTAGGGATATTTCTAAGTACAATTCTAGGGATATCTCTAAGGATAAGATAAAGGATGATTCAAAGTATATGAAAATTTCATGAAGTTTATATAATGTATATAGAAATTGGTTTCAAAGAAAATAAATCCCTTTATAGTTAATAAATATCTATTTAGATCAATAATTGAGTTTCCTAGGGGTAATAACATTGAAATGGGTATACTGATCTGGACTTATGTTTCATATGGGGCTTGAAAATGGGTCTTGCTTCACAATTGGTTTGACATTCCTGGGGGTTATTATTATAAAATTCATAAACTCATTATAAACCATCAGGAAGAATTTAAATAGATGATTACTTTGAATGAACATGGATAAACTTATGGTGTCCTAGTTTGAAAATAATGTTTCATGATTAAGGCATGAAAGAACAATTTTTTCAATATTATGTGACTTTTAATAGTGATTAGTTCTACTCACACTATGTTTTTTGGTTTTAGTCAATAGAGGGAACCAAAGGGAACTGGGTTAACCATGAATCTTACAGACATTTTTCTAATGAGTTGTCAAATGGGATGATGACTAGTGACAAGGATATTATTTTTATTCCTAATATTTTATCATGAAACATGATTAACAATGTGCACCTTATTCGACTCTCAGACTATTGAGAAAGATAAATATATATTTCACATAGATTTTATGTAGTTGGGACCCAAGATGAAATAACATTCATTTTTAAATATGTTTAAAATGTGGGAAAATCACTCAAGGGAATGTCTCATAGGGACAAAAAGATGTTTTGGTTCTGGAAATCAAGGTCATGAAGCATGTAAAAACAAAGGAAAATTTAAAAAAAATGGATGATAATAATGGTCTACTTAAGCTTTAATAGACTAAATAATTATTTATATATGGAATGTGTAGTAATTTTTCAAATATATTTCATATGTGTAAATCTCATGAAGAGAATCAATAAGGTTGTACAAGTAATGGTTTTACTATTAAAGGTTAAGAGACTATGAATGAAATATAAAAGGAATGAGGTGTTAAATAATAATGTTATGAATCCTAGTTAATGGATTAAGGATTATGTTGACTAATTAATGTGTTTATGTATTTTTATTTTATAATTATGATATATCAATGAAAAAATATTTAATTATTTTTTGTAGATGTTTTTCATTAATTATTTTCAGGAATATGATGAATGGTATTGATGACCTAAAAAATTATTTACCGGTATAGTGATATTTTGATTAAGGGAATACAACCCTTAATATGTTCATCAAGGTTATAAAATGTTTTTTAGTTAGGATATGTAGATTAATGATATGGATAAATTTAATTTGAATGTATTGTTTATTTAGAACAGGATTGTGATTTTATGATAAAGTGGCTTATAATATCATTGATGGGGTTTACATAAATTTTAAATTTGAGTAATATATCAAACAACCTATGTTTTATGTACGGAATAAGGAATAATGTATTTTTTCAATAATATTTTATAGTAATTCATGTTATTCACATATTTTTATATAACAAACGATGATGGTATTTATCTATTTGGTAGGTTATAATCAAGAAGTTATTTATGATATATGGGGGGATTAATGTTAGGTAGATTTTGATAAATTAATGAAAATATTTATAAATATTGAATTTTTATAGGTTATAAGATTTTCAATTTATGGAATGGTTTAAGTTTATCTTTGGATGAGGTTTTAGAGATTAACGTATTACATTACCAAATAAATATTTATCCATATTGGATAACTAGTGATAACCTTTTATTACTATTCATTGAAGTAATGACAAATAATTCCATTATATATCTTGTTATCTATTAGTGATTTAGGCATTGTAAAAATTCACCTTCAATTATTGTAAAAAAAGTTGAAGTGGAATTAGATAAATACAGAACTAAAGAATGAAATTTTCTATATGATAATAAGGAAAGCTAAGCCCTATGTGTATTAGTCCAATTGAAATTCTTGATTATTTTAGGATGGTATTTTATCAATTTAATCTTACACTAAGCCTATATCAATTTCAAGATGTGTTCCATGTGTCTCTCCTATGTAAGTACATATCTTATTCATCATATCTACTATTCTAGGAGGTCGTAATGTTGAAGCATGATATTCCTTTTTGAGAAAAACTTGTAGAGATTCTTGATTGAATAGATAAGGTTCTATGAAACAATACCAATTACCTATTCAATATTTTTTTTGGTGAAACCACCAGATTGGGGTTTTCATGTATGTAAGGAGGAATATGTATCCTCAGATGTTGGTATCCATGTAATGAATTTTAAGGGAAAATACTTTTTTAGTGGGGTTAAATGTAATACACTGATATTTGGTGAAATATTTTTCTAAAAACAACTTACTCTCAATGATATTTTTCTTTATACAAAACATGTAGTATAGATTTGGATACATGCAACACTAATTTTAAATTATGCTTGTGATATTACTAAAATGATATTATTTTATATTTATCACCTACCTGTTGGATTAGAAGGGATTTATAGTATTTACTAAAAAATTAAAATATATGGTGTACAAATGAGTGTAAAATTAATTATTTTGTGAAAAATTAATTAAAATTTAAAATAATAAAAAATTTAAAAATGAATGAAATGTTTTTTTGAAAAAAAAAACTATTTTTATGCAAAAAAAATACATTTTACCTAAATAAATTAAACAAACCGCTCCATGGGATCAATTTTGATTAAATTTTTATATTGTATATTCAATAAACAATTTAACATTCATGTTATATATTTTCTAGACATGTTATAAAAATATATCCAATATTATGCTTAAAACATTAGTTTCCAAATTAGTTTTCTCTCATATTTGAAAACATATTTTAAAAATATATTTGTTAAATTTTAGAGAAAAATTCATAAAAATAAACATCATTTTTTAAATAAAAATATAAAAATTATTTCATGGGGAATTTTTTATTGTTTAAAGATAAGAATTTATATTTTTGGAATTGGGAAATATACTAAATTTTAATTGAAAACAAAATTTACGTCTAAATTATGGATAAAGATAAAATATATTCTCAAATAATTTGAAATTAATAATTTTTCCATTAAAATATTATTTTTGTTTTTATTTTTTCAATAATATATATATATATATATATTAATCCAATTTATTTCATTAAAATAATTTTCAAATTTAATTTTGATAAAAATAACTTTGTAAAATATTAATCATATGTATCTTTAAAGACTTGTTTTTTCATCACTTCTATGGGAATAATTTTTAATTAAAATTTTCAAGTTATTTTAATGGAATTTGAAAATTTTATTTAATATTTTTAAATATCAAAATTTATATTTTTTAATAAGTAAAAATTATTTTTTTACTGAAATGAATAGTGAAATTTATAAAACTTAATTACAACTTTTAATGTAAAAATTGGGTTTATAGTGGGTAAAAATAACATGATGGGTGTGAAACAAACTAAGAAAGGTATAAAATATATTTTATGGAAATATATAGACCCTAGAATTTCTTATTCTGGATAAAAATTCATTTTTAATCATTTTGGCATGAGAAAAATGTGGGTATACCATGTTATTTTCAATAAATTACAGGTCACCTACTCACCTCACCTATAAATAGTCACCCCCTATCCTCTCATATTCACACCGTCAACCCCTTTTTTAGAAAATATATTCCCACATCAGTCCCCAAACTCCATCCTCTCATCCTATATGCCTTATTTTGGGACGAAAACAAGCCTAGTAATGCTTTTGGTCTAATCCTAATGTGGTTACACTAATAAGAGGTATTATTTTTTCAATGAGTGCTTTTATTTTTTTTATTACATCGTCAAATTAAATTCATATTTTACAATGAAGATATAATAAACTAAATATCATAAATGTAATAATAATTTTTAACAATAATTCATGACCTACCATTATCTCCTTATCCATAAAATTGGTTACAAAATCATCATTCTTTTATACGGTGGACTACCATCTCATTAACCAAAATCATTTGTTTTCCATTAACACCTCTCAAGGTTGGGTATGATAATGAATTTAAGCCATAAATATTATAATTAGGAAATAATTACACCTCTTTAATAATTGTATAATATTATACTTTTTTACTTTCCATTTCATATTGGATATGGTAGCGTCGTTCGTGTGTACGGTGGACAACCATATCACAATGCGATGTGATTTGTTTTCACTAACACTTTATATGGAATATAATAACAATAAATTAAATTAATTTATGTGCTAAACGTGACATTTTTCTCTTATCCATAGAATATTTATCATTATGTAAATATTATATATAATTTCATTTCTTACATTTTCACTCCATGAAAGATGATAACATTGTTTGTATACTTATGGGCTATCACCTTCACGAAGTGGTGTGACTCTCTATTTTCATCATCACATAAAATTTATGATATTAATAATTATATTTAAATAAATAATATTTTTTATGAAATTATTATCATTAAGGAATTATAATATATTACTGACCTCCTACCCATTATTTTCATTGAAAAATGGAAATTTTACTCAAGCGTATGTTCAACTTATCGTCTCCATGATCATAATATACTTAATTTCTAAAACAATATTTAATGGTTGGTATTAATATTAATGGATATATAAATATGATAATTATTTCATGATTATTATTATGAATATTATAGAACCATGATCAAAATATGAGGACAAAAAATAAAAAAGCAAAACATATATGAAAAACAAAGGGGTTATTACCTGAAATGCGACTTTAACATGGAATTGATGATATATAGGTAATAAATGGACATAATTAAATCATATATGGTAAGATTTCTAATGTTATTTTTTATAATATATTTATAACATTTTTATATTTATTATACATTAGGTTCTAAATTGTACAAATTAATCCAAGACTTCATGTAAGGGATTTCTTGTCTCTCTTTTCTTTTTGGGGGATATATGAAAAGTCACCACCCTTTGTTTTGTGTGGTGTATATAGTTCCCATTATATATGTTATATAATGAGTCTCCTATTTTTAATTAGATTTAATTTTTTACTTTGTGTTATTATTTATTGAAAGTTATGATTCAAAATATTATAAATGTGGTAAGGGATTTTTATATCACTTTTAATTACATGAGACAAAATCCATATTCACCACATATGTATTTATGTGTTGTATATACATCCCATTAATTTATTTTAATATTCTTCAACATATTATTATATTAATTTAAATATCCATTGGAAGATATCTATTTCATGGTTTATGCATTTTTAAATTACAGAAGTGTTAAGGAATTCACATTACTATCTCATCATTTATTGAGATTATTTATGATTATGTTTATGATGATATAATCATATAATACATGTAACTTATAGGTTCTAGGGGCCACCAATGGTTTCCCCATACCCAGTAGGCCACATGACCTCAACCGCATTTCCCAAAACTCCAAAAGCTACCAACTAACAGTGAGGGTCAAGCTCTGATAATGGGGAAATTGTTCCCTCATTTGCAGAGTATACATATTTGAATAAAAAATAGTAAACAAAAGAGGAAGAATTAATACCATACATCGAAAGTAAATTGAATAATTTTGATATTAATATAACAACTGGAGAATATATAAATGATTCTTGCCACATGTGTCTTGGAAGGTATCCAAATAAGTCATAATGCTGGAAATACAATACTAAAACCAAGGTACATAAAAACAAAAAACTCTAATTGCATTGAAAATATCAACTTGGTCCCATGATCTCTAGCTCTAATATTAATCAAGTACCTAGTGAAGAAGGGTGATTTCCCTTATCTATACCTACAACCATATAATCGGTTTGGGTCCAAAATCATGACCCAAATAGGGTGGGAGATGAATCCCAGTATGAAACCACCAAATGATCTATGAAACGCTGTCAGTTAATATATATATATACATATATATATATATTCTGAAATATGTTAAAAATGATGTAATAAACATGGAATTACTCAATAGAAAACAATGCAACAGTTTAAAATTAGATTCATTTACATTTATTATCCAGTCCATCGAATCATGTAAACCTTGGGATCTAACCTAAGCAATGTATCCACAATGTAATTGTAACAAAACAAATGTCATAGAATACCACCTAACAAATCAAGTATGACCAGGTCTATGATTGTTCTTTCGCTTGGCAGACACATCAAAATCATTCAATTATTCATAAGAAACCCTCTGGGAAAGTTCTCACAGTCTAACCCCTCTTGTTAAACATATCATTAATTCAATAAAATAATGACACTCTAGGAAAGCTCACACAATCTAACCCATTTCGTCACATATATCACTATTTATTTAAAAATGACCACCTGGGAAACTCTCATAGTCAATACCCCCTTGGCTTACATACCAACAATAAACTATAATGACCCCCTTTAAGATCTCACTTTCAATTCCCTATTATCAAACATTAATTTGATTAATGACCTTCTCGGTAGCTCTCACAATCAATACCATCTGACCTATGACCACCTGAAATCTCTCACTGTCAATAAAACTGAGTCAACATAACAACAATTCAATACACAAACCTACATTAGGAATCTCTCATAGACAAATTCCTCTTTGTCAAACATTCACAATGTGAATGACATGCATCTCATATAATCAGTAACGTCATCTTAAAAACATGAGGCATGGAAAACAATGAAAGGATAACATGTATTCTATACTAAGGATCCATAATAAACCAAACAATGGAAACACACCCATATTAAATGTACAAATCTTTATGGATAAGAAAAAACCCTTTTTCAATCAAACAATCCATAGCAGGTATTAAACATGGTTAAATTATAAAACATGAAATACCCCAAACATGGTTATTTATAACATTAAGTTTATATAATCCAAATAAAATAAAATAAAGGAACAAACCACCTACCTTGATTTCATACAGTCAACAATCTAGAACATCGTCCCTTGAATCATCCTAGAACGACGTAGATCTCTAGAAAGGGTAAAAAAGATCATCCTTGAAATACCCACGAGAGAGGAAGGATCCATAAGTCAGGCTCTAGGGAAAGAGAGAACTCACCAGTTGGAATCGAACACAGCTGACAGTGTCTGAATAGAAGGACAGATGAAGAAACCGGAGGATATTGAAGTTATTTGGCAGTTCGTCGCCCTCCTATACAAAACACATGGAGAAGACGGGTGTTCTGAACGTGAGATGTGACCCCTATCCTATTTATCAAATAATAATAATAGTACATGTCACGCTCAATTAATTTACATGATGGTTATTTGCCTTAAATGACCCTTTATTTAGGCAGTGTGCCAAGTCATCTACATGGCCATGTACTCAGCCATTACACAGCTAGTACACGGCTACACGCGGAAACCATGAACACAGCGTGCACTGGACAATACATGGCAGGAACTTAGAAAATATCAAAATTATTTCATTTTCCTCAAAAAAGAACTCAAAATAAAGAACCATACCTAAAATAAAGATCTGGGTTCTTACTAAAATCCCCCCTTAAAGCAATTCGTTCAAGAATTTCCCTTCCAAGGGTGGTGAAGAAGGAACATCAAACAACTCTGCCCACTGTGATCGTACCTCATCCCCCTCTCCCAACTCTCGTCATGTACTCAATTGTGCTACCATATCACCCATACAAGAGGAATAGACCATCCACATAAAACCATTGTGTTGTGATCTGGAATATGAATAGGGTGCTTCTCGAAGGATGCTTCCACCTCTAAATTATCCTCCTCGGGTTAAAAAATATGAGACAAGTCTGAAAAGTAACGTTGTAGCTGGGAGACAAGGAAGATTTCATGAATAGCCCAGAACCTCTAAGATAACATCAACTGATAGGAAACTAGCACAACTCTCTCCAAAACCTCAAACGGCTAGTCGTATCTCAATGAAATCATCCCTTGTCTCTTAATCCTCATGTGTCCCAACCTCAATCTGAAACATAAGAAATCTTGATCCCTGACCTTAGAAACCATAGGTCATCTCTGTCGATTAGCATAAGATTTCTGTCTGGACTATGTAGTATCAATCCTCTTCTGAATCAACGCCACCTACTAAGTGGTCTCCTAGACAAGATGATGTCCTAGCATAACTACATCTCCTACCCCCAGCTAACATAGGGGTGATTGGCATTGATTACTATTAAAATCATCCTAAGGTTTCATTTAAATAATTTATTAAAAACATTTATTTTAGGAAAACTCCACAAAGGGTATGTGTCTTTCCCATTTCCCCTCAAATCCAGGATGCATGCTCTTAGCATGTCATCTAGAACCTGAATTGTGTGCTCAGACTAGCCATCTATCTATGGATGGTAAGTTGTACTCAGAAGTACCTTTTAACCCAACACCCTCTTCATTACCTACTAGACACGATATGTTAATTGTTCATCACTATCTAAAATTATAGAGTTCCAAATCCCATGTAAACATACAATCTCTCAGATATAAAACCTCCCCAGCTCATCAAAACTGATGGTTTCTTTAATCCATAAAAAGTGTGCAAATTTTTTGATCCTATCAATATCATACCAAACTACATCAATCCCTCAAAGAATCATCTATAAAACCATCCTGAAATACATTTCAACATCATTCCACTTCTACTCATCAATGGGTAACTGTTGTAAAATCCCTATCAGTTACTGATGCTCCCCCTTCACCTGCTGACATGAGGAACATCTCATTAAAAAAATAGCAACATCTCTATTCATGTCTTGCCACCATTACTAATGGTGTAGTACTCGATACATCTTGGTGATACCAGGATGAACTTCACATGCTGAGGGATGAAAATATTTCATCAACTTCTCACATATGTCTTATAACACCAATACACGTCGATGAAAATGAAAAACCTCATCCTCTCATGTGGTCCACCTAAGATTAGGGTCCCCTCCTGACACACACTCCCATAGGAATAGGCCTTCAATAATCCGATTGCTTCCCCATTCCCACTCGATCTAGTAGATTAAATGTAACAACTATAGAAGAAAGAAACATCTACCCCTATCTATCATACACCACCAAATGCATCTCAGAGAAAATATTCATAAGTTTCCACTCACTACTAGCCCTTAAACTACATATATTTGCGTCCTTCAACTCAACACATTAGCCATGACATTGCCTTTCCCAATAATATAGGAAAGATCAATGGAAAATGATTGAAGGTACTCAACCAATTGTATCTATCTCAAATTTAGATAACGCTGTGTAAAGATATACCTGGGGCTTTTATGGTTAGTGTATCCCAAAAAATGCTCTCCCAAAAGATAATGTCTCCACCAGCCTAATTCATGCACAACTATAGCTAACTCGAGATCATGCATCAGGTAGATCCTCTCATGGGGCCTCAACTGTCGATACCCATAAGCAACGAATACTTACCCTTGCATAAGCACATGTCCCAACCCAATACCTGTTGCATCACAATAAATGGTGTAACTCTTTCCTGACTGTAGAAAAATCATTATCGATGCTGAAGTCACTCTTTCTTTCATTTAATAAAAGTATGAATCACATTAATCTCTCCATAAGTAATTTTCACCCTTCTTAGTCAGGCCTATCAGTGGCACTTCTAAGCATGAAAAGTCATGTATAAAGTGCATATAGTAACCATCCATCCCCAAAAAACTACATACTGTAATGAATTTATTCAGCTTCTCCTAGGAAATGACAACTCTAACTTTCTCTGGGCCTACTGATACTCCTGTATCTGAGATGACATGACCCAATTAGTGAATTCGGTCTATCCAAAAATGGCACATTGAGATCTTGAAATATAACTAATGCTCGCTAAGTTTACTCAATATGATCTCAAGATAGGTGTAAAGGACTTGTTTTGTGTGACTGTACCCCAAGATGTCTTCCATGAAGATTACCACAATATATTCAAATTAGGGATGGAACACTCAGTTCATTAGTGCCATAAAAATTTTCAATGTGTTTTTGAGACCAAACAGCACCAAAAAATACTCGTGTACACCACACCTTCTCTGAAAGGTTGTAAGAGGTATATCTAATGGTCTAATGGAAAAATTTTCATAAACGGATCTCAAGTAAATCTTCAAGAACACCCAGGGTCTTTGAATCTGATTAAAAATATAATCAATCCTTGGCAAGAGATATCGGTTCTTAACTATCAACTGGTTTAGCTTCCAATAATCCATAAAATTTCAAATGGTACTATCCTCCATATTCCAAAAATAGACAGGTGAACCCCAAGAAGAACTAATGGTTCTGATGGAACCCTTTTCATTCAACTCCTCTAACTGCTTATTGAGCTTCTATAACTCTAGTGTAGCCAGCCTATAAGGGGGAATGGAAAGCAGTGCCACTCCTAGAACAAATTCAATAGAGAAACATAGCTCTCACTCTGAAGGTACTCTTAAAAAGTCCATTGGAAATACATCTCTTAAATGATCCACCACCTAAGGAATGTACATCTGTAGATTCCATTTTTCATCCAGATATAAACTGTCACTCTCAGCTATAATTCCTCCCACCCCATGATACTAGGGTCCCCCTCTACTAACATGGACTTCCCATTCTCCCTTGTATATAAATGAACCACCCTCTGATACCAATTTTTAATGTCCTGGTTCCGAGTTCCGTCCAAGGGTGCCCCATACCCATTATCTGACATGAACTAAAGAGAATTTCCCCAAATTTCGGAGGCTGTGGACTAGCAGTAAAGTCCAATGAATAATAATAGAGAAACTATGCCCTCATTGGCAGAGTCTACAAAGTGGAATAAGAAATATAAAAAAAAAAGCAGAAGTAGTAACACTATACAACAAAAGTAAACAATAGAAAACTAATAGTAATATATCAACTAGAGAATAAATAAATGATGTATGTCACCTGTGTCTAGGAAAGAATCCAAACAAGACACAATGATAAAAGTACAATACTAAAATTAGATTATAGAAAAATAGTTAAATCCAACTGCATTTCAGGACTCATCATGGTCACATGCTCTCTGACTCCATCAACATTCATGTACCTGGTGAAGAATGTCACGTTCCGGGATCTATACCTGCTAAAATATAATATTTTTGGGACAAAAATCATGACCCAAACACAGTGTGACCCGAATCCCAGTAGGAAATCACCAAAATATTTATTCATAACTATTAGTGAATATATATATATATATATATATAAAGCAATATGAAGAAAAGAAGTAATAAAATATGAAGTAATCAAAACTAATCAATCGAACTGTATTCAATAAAATTCATTTACATTTGTTATTTAATCTATTAAATCATGTAAACATTGGGATCTATCCCAAGAAATGCATCCTATGTGTAATACTAACACAACATATCTCTCATAACACTCTCTAAAAATCATGTAAGACCAAGTCCAATATTCTGATTTCCCTTGGCATACTTGTCATAATAAATCAATTACTTATAACCAAACCTCTAGTAAAGATCTCACAGTCTAACCCCTCTAGCTTAACATATCATTAATTCAAAAAAAATTGACCCTCTTAGAATTATCACAAAGTGTAACCCATTTAGTCCCACATTGTACTAATCGTTTAGAAATGACCATGTAGGCTTCTCTCACAGTCAATACCCCCTTGGTTTGCAAGCAATAATAAACCATAATGACCCCCTTGAAGCTCTCAAAGTCAATGACCTATGGTCCAACAATCATTTAATGAAAGACCCTCTGGGTAGCTCTCATAGTCTAACCCATATGGCATATGACCACCCGACAGCTATCACATTCAGTACCTATAGGTCAATATAAAATAATTCAATACATAAATGACCCTACTTTGGGATGCCCCCATAGTCAAATTACCCTTGGTAAAAATTTCAAAATGAAAATCACATGAATTTCGTATAATTAGTAACTCCATCCAAACAACAAGATTCATGGAAATCAAAGCATTACTAATAGGAATTCATGAGGAAATGTCTATATTCTTCCAAATAAGGGAAACATAGCATTAATCAAGGTTTAAAACCTTATGCATAATAAATAACCCTTTATCAAACAAAAAAACCGTAGAATGTATTAAATTGGGTAAATTGTAAAACACGCAGTACCCCAAACATGGGTATTCGGAACTTAAAGCATATATAATCTAAATACAATCAATGAAAGTCACAAAACACCTACCTTGATTTCATACAATCAATAATATTGAACATCATCCCTTGAATTAGCCTAGAAAAATATAGATCTACAAAAAGGTTAAAACTATCATCCTTGAAATACCCATGAGAGAGGAGGAATCAAGATGAGAGGATCTATGGAAAAAGAGGACTCAACTGTGGGAATCCAATGCACCCAACGATGTCTCAATTGGAGGTTAGACAAAAAAAAATGGGAGGATCTTCAAGTTCTTCAACCATTCATCACTCTCTTGTATGAAACATGGGGAGAAGAAGGGTGTTCTGGAAGTGAGAAACGACCCCTCTCTAATTTATCAAATAGTAAGAAAAGTACATGGAATGTTCATTTAATGTACACACCATGTATTATCCTCAACCATCCCCCACTTTAGGTATTCTACTAGGTCACCTACACTGCCATGTACACATCCGTTACATAACTAGTACAACGCTACATGCGGAAACTCGGTACACGATGTTTACTCAAAATTACACAGAATGTACATAGAAAATTTTCCAATTATTCCTTTTTCCTCAAAAATATCCCTAAATAAATATCCATACCAGAAATAAAGATTCGGGATCATAATAACTTTCCCCCTTAATAAATTCATCCTAGAATTTTTATTCCAAGGGTGAGGAAGAAGGATGTTCAAACAACTCTAGCCTTTGTGATCATACATCGGCCTCCCACTCCCATGTCGCGTCATGTACTTGATCGTGCTGCCAGAACACACATACCAGAAGAATAGAACATCCATAGAGAACTTCGTGTTTTGATCCACAATCATAATAGGGTACTCCTCAAAAGATGTATCAACCTCGAAATCAACCTCCTCGTGTTGAAACCCATTAAATGTGTCTGAAAAGTAATGTCATATTTGAGATACATGGAAGAATTCATGCATATCTAGGTACTTATGAGGTATCTATAACTGACAGGAAATTGGCCTAACTCTCTCAAAAACCTCAAACAACCCAACGTATCTCATTGGAAGTTTCCTCTATCTCATAGTCCTCCTATGTCCCAACCATTGTGTTAACTATAAGAAAACATGATCCCCAGCCTTGAACTCTAGAGGTCATCTCCGTCAATCAGCATAAGATTTTTGTTGAGAATATATAGTAGAAATACCCTTCGGAATCAACTCCACCTTATTAGTGTTCTCCTGGACAGGATGAGGTCCTAGCATAGCTTACTCTCCTGCCTCTTGCAAACACAGGGGTGACAGGCATAGTCTACTGTTCAAAGCCTCATATGGTTCCATCTAAATCATTGCCTAAAAACTGTTATTGTAGGAAAACACCATTAGGGGTATGTGTATCTCTCAATATCCACTAAATCTATGTTAAATGCTCATATCATGTCCCCCAAAACCTAAATCGTGTGCTAAGATTGGCTATCTGTTTGGGGATGGTAAGATGTAATCAGAAGTACCTGCATACCCAAATCCATTTGTAGTCCCTTATGGACATGATAAGTAAAATGGCTATCCCTGTATGAAATGATAGAGAGTGGAACCCCATGGAAATGTACAATCTCTCAGATGTAAAACCTTCCCAGCTCATTAAAATTAAATTATTCCTTAATTGGAAAACATTTTCCTACCTTCGTGATCCTGTCAATAATAACCCAAACTTCATCATTCCATTGAGGAGACCTTGAAAAATCCATCATGAAATCCATTGAGACATAATTCGACTCCCACTCGGGAATGGGTAACTATAGTAAAATCTCTGTTTGCCACTGATTCTTCACCTTCACATGCAGATAGGTGGAACATCTCATAGAAAACAAGAAACATCTCTCTTCATGCCTGGCCACCAATACTGACAGTGTAATCTCCATACATCTTGGTGGCACCAGGATGAACATCCCAAGCTAATGCATGAAAATATCTCATAAAATCCACATGTATGTCTAATAACATCCATACACGTCCATTGAAAACACAATACCTCATCCCCACCTACATTGCACCAAGGAGTAGGGTCTCTTCCAGACAAAATATACTATAGGAAAAGACCTTCAAAATCTTATAGCTTCCCCATTCTCACTCAATGAAGTAGAGTATAGTTAATAGCTATGGAATAATGAAACATAAACCCCTATCTATCGTTAACCTCCAAATATATCTTAGGGAACAAAGCCATATGTTTCCACTCCCTATTATCATCCAAAACTGCATGTATCTAAGTCCTACTGCTCAACATGTCAGACAATGTGTGGCCTTTACTAGGCATGTATTCAAGATCAATGTCAAAAGAATGAAGGCACTCAACCCACCTTTTCTATCTCAAATTCAGATCAGGATATGTAAATATATACTTAAGGATTTTGCAGTTAGTGGATACCACAAAATGATATCCCAAAAGATAATGTCTCCATCAGCGCAAAGCATGAACAACTGCAGCTAAGATAAGATCGTGTGTCGGGTAGTTCCTCTCATGTGGCCTCAACTTCCAAGACCCATATTCAACAACTTATTCCCCTTACATAAGCACTTCTCCCAACCTGATACCAGATGCATTGTAGTAAATGGTGTAACTCTTTCCTGGCTCTTGAAAATTCAGTATCAGTGTTGAATTAAATCTCCCATTCAGAGAATGGATGAATTGTAGTAATATCTTCATAAGTACATTTCCCCCTTCTTAGTTAGGCCCATTAGTGGAACTTCTAAGCATGAAAAACCTTGTATAAAGTTCCTATAGTAACCATCCATCCCCAAAAAACTATGTACCATAATGACGTTCTTGAGATGCTCCTAGGAAACTGCTGGTCTCAAATTATCTGGATCTATTGATACTCATGTCTCTGAGATTACATGACCTATGAAGTGAATCTGGTCAGGCCCAAATTTTCACTTTGAGATCATAACATATAAATGATTCTCTCTCAGTTTACTCAATATGATCTGAAGATGGGTGGAATGGTCTTGTTGAGTGTGAGAGCACACCAAGATATCGCCCACAAAGACTACCACAAAATAATCCAAGCATGGATCGAACACTCTGTTCATCATTTCTATAAATACTATCAGTACATTCGTGAGACCGAACAACATAACCAAATTGTCGTATAGATTATACCTTCTCTGAAAGGATGTTAGAGGAACATTTAATTGTCTAATTCGCAACTGATGATAATTGGATATCAATTCAATATTCGATAATAACCAGGATCCTTGAAGATAATCAAATATATCATCAATCCTTAGTAAGGGATATCTGTTCTTGACCTTCAACTGGTTCAGCTTCCGATAATCCAAAAAAGTTCTGAGGTTACTGTCTACCTTCTTCGAAACAATGATAGGTGGACCCCAAGATGAAATACTAGGTCGAATGAAAACCTTTTACTTCAACTCCTCTACATGCTTCGTGAGCTCCTATAACTCTAGTGTAGCCATCCTATAAGGGTGGATTAACACTAGTTCATCTCCTAGAAAAATCTAGATAGAGAAGTCTACCTCTCACTCCAGAGGTTAACCGGAGATGTAATCTAGAAAGACACCTTTAAATTGATCCACCATTGGATGAAGGTCTATCAATAAAGTCCCCTGGTCATCCAAATATAAACTAGCACTCTGGTATATAATTTCTACCCAACCCATGACACTCAGGTCCCGCTCTTCTCACTTGGACATCCCATTCACCCTTGTGTAGAAAATAACCACCCTCTGATACCACTTTGTAACGTCCTGGTCCAGGTGCCAACCAAGGGTCCCCCATATAAGGTAGGTCACAAGACCACATGTTCATTTCCCCAAACATCAGAGGTTTCTGACTAGTAGGGAGGGTAAAGGTCTGATAATGGTGAAACTATTCCATCATTGGAAGAGTATACACATCAGAATAACAAATATTAAACAAAAGTGGATGTAGTAATACCATACAAAAAAAGTAAACAGTGGAATAAAGATAGTAATATAACAACTAGAGAATATATAAATGATTCATGACACATATGTCAAGGAAAGTAAAAAAACAGGCCACAATTCATGAAATACAATACTAAATCCAATGTACAGAAAAATAGTAAACTCTAACAGCATATCAAGCCTCAGTATGGTGTCATGATCTCTAACTCTAACATCAATCATGTACCTAATGGATAAGGGTACTTTTTATTATTTATTCCAACAAAAATATAATTAGTTTGGGTCCAATAGAATGTACCATATAGAGTGTGATAAAAGTCTTAGTAAGAAACCACCAAAAGATTTGTTCCTAACTATTAGTGAGTATATACATATATATATAACTAGAAATATGCATAAATGAAGTAATAAAATAGGAATTACTCAAAAGTAAACAATACTACAGTTTTCAATTACATTAATTTACATTTATTATTCAATCCATTGAATGAGGAAAACCTTGGGATCCATCCAAATCTCTCAATCCCAGATGTAATATTAACAAAACCGACGTCTCTGAAGACTATGTAAAATTCATTTAAGACAGAGTCTAAGATTGTGCTTTGGCTTGGTAGACTCATCACAATCATTCAATTATTCATAAGCTGCCCAATGGGAAAATTCTCATAATATAACCGCTCTATTTTAACATGTCATTAACTCAAAAAAATGTCCCTCTAGTTAATCTCACATATTCTAACCTCTTTGGTTAAACATTTCACCAATCATTTACAAATGACAACCTGGGAAGCTCTCACAGTCAATACCCCGTTGGTCTGTATAGAAAAAACAAACTATAATGACCCCCTGGAAACTCTCATAGTCAACTCCCTATGGTCCAACATTCATTTAAATAATTATCCTCTAGGTCGCTATCACATTATAACCCCTCTGTCCTATGACGGCATTATTGCTCTCACAGTCAATACCTCTGTGATAACATAACAACAATTCAATACATAAATTACCCTACTTTGGGAATCTCTCACATTAAAATTCCACTTGGTCAAAATTTCACAATGTTAATCACATGCATATAATATAATCAATAACTCCATCCTAACAACATGAGGCATCGATAACAAAGAAATACTAACATGCAATCTAGAAAAAAAGGACATAATAAACCAAACATGGGAAAACCACCCATGATCAATGTATGACACCTTATACATAAGTAATAACCCTTTATCAATCAAACAAATCATATAAGGTATTAAACAGGGTTAAATTATAAAATATGCAATACCCAAAACATGGTTATTAAGCACTTTATGAATATATAATCCAAATATAATAAATAAATGGAACAAACCACCTACCTTGATGTCATATGATCAACACTCTTGAACGTCGGATCCTGAGTCACCCTAGGAAAACAAAGAACTATAAAAAGGTTAAAAATCATTATCCTTGAAATACCAATGAGAGGGGAGGAATCAGGAAGAGAGGCTCTAAGGAAAGAGAGAACTCACTAGTGGGAATCTAATGCTCTAGATGGCATCTCCATTAGTGGTTAAATAATGAAATAGAAGGAGTTAGAAGTTTTTCTATTATTCATCTCTCTCCGGTAGATATCCTTGGGACAAGAGGAGTGTTCTGGATATGATATACGACCCCGCTACGATTTATCAAATTAAAAGAAAAATAGATGGCGAGTTCATTTAATGTACATTTTCTGTACAAGCCTCAACCAGCCCCTGCTTAAGGTGGTTTACCATGTCACCTACACAACCATGTACTAGTATGTTACATGACAAGTACATGTCTACACGTGATAACTGGGTACACAGCCTATACTCAAATGTACATGGCATGTACATAGAAATTTTCCCAATTCTTCTTTTTCCTCCAAAACAACCCGAAATAAATATCCATAACTGAAATTAATATCCAAGTTCTTATAATACACATATCAAGAAAAATATTAATATTTTTAATCCTAATTTTATTCATGAATTTTTCATGTAATGGAACTATTTTTTCCACATTTTGATACATAAAATAAGGGAGAATATTTTTTTAAAAAATTCACCTCTATTTCTCTCTTCGGTGGAAAATAATTTCATTTCAAAAACCATTTTTGTTTATAAAACATAAATAAAATGTTTTTACAATTATTCATATTACTTATTATATATATTTTTATTGACATTTTAATTTTTTTAAAAATATTAAAAAGGAATGTTCATTTCACTTTCCCATATAATGTATGTCTGGATTTTACAAAAAATATTAAAGGAATAGATTTTTTTATCATGTGCAACAAGAATAAAATTTCCCACTATCATAAACACTATTTTATTTGAAAAATAATGTATATTTTTTGAGTTTCTTTATAATGTAAATTATTTCTAAAATATTTTAATAATTTTTAGTTTTTAAATTTTATTTAAAAAAATGTATTTCCTTAATCAAATGTTAAAAATGATCTTTAAAAATAATTTTCCATCTAATATGGCATCCTTTTATGTTACGTATTACTTACTTGAGATATGATCCATGTATAAAATTATTATTCTTTTTCTAAAAGGTTTGTGTTCATAATGAAAATATTCTTAAGAGACCCGTTTATATTCCACGATTTATACAATGATAAAATGTTAACGAAACCTACTTATCTTCCATGGGTTATACTATGATGAAATGATGAACTGATTATAAACCCTATTAATTTTCTATAGGTTATGATAGTATTAAAGTATTATGAAACAAATTTATTTTCATGTGTTATGATATGATGAATGTTTTATGATCCTGTGGAACATATATGTTTGAAATTCAATATTTGATAGTGGTTAAATTTGATCTAGGGATAGTGGTTTTGTTATAACCCATATGATGGTAATGTTATATCCAAGCATGGTGGTTATGTTATACAAAATATGATTTTGATCTATATATCCCACTAATAAATTGGATAAGAATTATATCTTTTGAGATATATTATGATGGAATGGAGAGTGAACCTAGTTCAGTAGGGGACTTTGTCCGCTATGATGGTATTGAGATTGAACCATGAGTACTCTAATTGTTTGGGGAGTAAAACAATTCCACTATAATAAAATGGATTTAACTAGGTTAGTTGGTGTGTCCCCCTTAGGATTTATATCTACCCATGGAGTTCCATTATAAGTTTATGAAATGAGGCTTGACTATAAAGGAAAGGACTTTCTAGGATATTTTATATGAAAACATTTTTGTCTGATTCCAATGTTATTATCTCATGACTCATGTTATTTTATTTCCTTTTTTTAATATCTAATGAACTTCAAATAATTATTTCATTACTCCATATTAGGATCTTTGATATATAGGGTTTGGTTTTTATAAGTTATTCTCACTTTCTCATATAGTTATGCTCATGTTATGTTTTTGTATTTCCAATGTTTAACCTTAATTAACAAATTATCTCATCCTTTATTGTGATTCCATTACAAAGGTAATAAATAAATATGTTGTGTACGGTATTCTTATGGAGATTACTACATGGTAAGGTATTTATAGTAAGAATTGATAATCTTTCACAAGATTACAAGATTGAATTTCTAGTTTCCAAAGAAACTATACTGTTATGGTCCTTAGGAGTGTGTTCATGTAATGTATTAAACATTCATCTAAAATTTTATAATATTCAGTTATGAGTATCTTGAGTCTCTAAAAATGATCAATTCCACTGCTATCATAGTGTATTTGGTTCACTTCCTATTCCATCATTTTCATAGTCATATATCACACCCATGATTATCATAATGGATAGAGTGCCTTAATGGATTGGGTTCACAACCCATTCTAGTTCATATTTTCTCATATAATATAACTATTCTCTAAATGGATTGGCGGTATTTAATAGACATACCCTTCACATAATTAATATCATACATACGTGTTCCATATGATCATAAAAAACATTCATCATTTCATCATTTCATAACCTTAGGAAATGAAATGGTTTTCATAAATATTTCATCATCACATAATCATAATCCAACCATAGAGATAACACTTATTTTATTGTTAGATCATATCCTGAATGAATCGTAATATTAAGCAGGTGATATTTACATATATGATAAATACCATTAAAATAACATTTAACATACCGTTGAAAACATGGGAAAACATTATATTCATATGATATCCAGAAAATTAAAATTTCTCAAATATTTCAAAAACTATTTATTTTTAAAATCATAATAAAATCATTGAAATACTTATTAAATTAAAATAATGGTCATGATGGAATGAAAATATGTTCATTTGGTTAGAATTAATAGAATGTTTCCTTTGTCACTTTTTGTAAAAATTCCAATTATACCTCATTCAGACTTGGAAAATAATTTTTTTTAAATAATGTAAAAATAGTAAAATATGGTAAAAAGGACTATAAATAATATTTTTCTCATATAATATAAAATTCTTGAATTAATTTTATATAGCACAGATATTGCTGAAAAAATATCATCGATGAAAGAGAAAATAAGGTCATATTTTTTTAAAACATTTCTTAAGTCATATTATTTATCCATGAGATTAAAATGGTAATAATTCATTAAAATTAAAAAAAATATAGTACTAAATTATATTGGGTTTAAAGTATAATTTTCTTATAATATCCCTCGATGGAAATTTAACTTATGAAATTATGAAAAGAAATGAGATTGTAACATTAACCCTTACGTCAAGTCCTATATTTTTACACATTAATTAAAACACCCATTGTAATGAATATAGATTTATTATAATTATATTAAAAACTCTTATTTATATGTAAAATAATATTTATCATTCCATTATAATTTCTAATAATTTATTTATTGGTTATTCTTAATTAAAATGAAAATTTTGGTGAAATTTGGTTTGTTTTTCATACGTTATCCAGTTTGACAATTCAAGTCCATTAACTGTGGTAATAGAATCCTAATATCATGAATATTGATCAGTTATTATGTATCACATTTATTAATTATATATAATTTTATTATTATTCATATATGATTATTATGAAAACTAATTTACATCGCTTCATAGAGATAATAGTCTCTATATACCCACGAGTGATGATTCAAATTTTTGATTGATTGAGAGATTGAAAGTAAATAATAAATTTCTTAGATATAATTATAATTATATCCTAAATATCATATATATTCATTAAATAAGTCCTTATAACCTTCCACGTAAATAATAAATGAGAAAAAAATTATATCACTTCATTGAGGTGGTAATCCACACGTACTGAAGAGAAACATTATTATTTTTTAAAGGATTGGATGAAGATAGAAAATGGTTATAAAATTAAAATAAATATTAAATATATTCGTTCAATAATGTTAACATGGTTTTGGAATATTTAAATGAGTTTTAAGATGAATGTGACATGAAATTAATTAGTAAGAAGAAATACCTCTTCTTCAGGTATCCTCCTATGAAATGAACTATAACAATTCTTTTATTGGTATTTTGGGAAACCATATCATCAAGTTCATGGATAAAATTAATTAAAGGTTATTAAGTAATATATTATTGGAGATACATGGATAATTAGGTGTTTATAAAAGAAGATGGGATGTTACCTTTTATAATTTAGGGAGTGTCAACATTTTAAATACATAAAACATTATTATATTATAAAGTCATATTCAAGTGAATGTTGAACAAAAGACACCCAAATTTTAAGATAGTATAAATTTTGGTTGAAGAAAAATTCTCCAATATTATTTACATATGTTTTTTTATTATTTTTACCATGAACTATTTAGTTTAACCCAATATTAAGCACTTTTTTATTTACCATAGTATTTAATTTTTCCTCAGTTACTATTCATTATGTACAAAAATGTAATTGGAAAACATTAAAAAATTTTCAATTGATGACTGGAAATATAGAATCTATTTTATCCAACAGAATTCAAATAATAAAAATAAATTATTTTTAAAATAAACAGTCAAAGTGTAACGAATCTGATTTTTGAGAATAATCCTTTCTAAGAATAACGCTTCATTTATTCTCAGTACATACCTAGTAAAAACCATTAATTGAATTTTTAAATTATATGATTGAATATATATATTAAAATTTCATTAAAATCTTTCAAAAATAATCATTAATTTAATTTATTATCATACAAACACATTTCACTCATAAAATGTAGTTTTTTTAAAAAATACATATCCTTTTTACATTCATGTGAATTTATTTTCATATATAACCAATTTAAAACCGAGGAATTATTTTTATACATATGTTAAAAAATATTTTTCCATAATATTAATAACATACATAAACTTTTTTTAATGATTCTATTTTGAAAAAACAATTGTTCATAAATAAAATACATCAAATCAAATCTTTAGTATCAATAATATTTTTTAAATTAAATAGAAATTATTTTTGCAATTATATACAATATAATATTCTTCATTTTTAATGTATATTAATTATTCACATATGTTCATTTTTATGTGATTCAAAATCTATTGAAAATAATTATTTATTAATGATAAATAAATTCTATACTACCTAGGTGTTACATTCTACCCCCTTATAAGAATTTCACACACAAAATTTAGTCACTCTGATACAAAAAACAGATCATACCTTTTCCTCATCATATACTTGGGTTCACATGTAACATCCTTAAATTTTGGATTCCTCTATAGAACCATAAATAGGTGAGTAGTCTTTCTCACTATAACATTAACATCGATATAATATTTTTAATTGATTTATTTATAAGAAATATCATGACCCAATTGTATGACCTCTGAGTTCAGTATATGATACGAATCTAGTATTTACATTAAAAAAAGATATATATGGAACACATCATGAACTTGGGAGGGGATTAAGGGATGTTCCATGAGATAATTTGTCATCATGATAAAGATAAATAATATCATAATGACCAATATACCTTAGGTTTAGATATCACTTATTTCAAAATATCATAATACTCTTCCATGTATTTATTTGACGGTATATATAATGAGTATATTTGAACTCATTATATCACATAATATTCACCATAAAACAATTTTATCATATCTAAGATTCCTTTATATTTTTATTAATGGATCTAACTTCATCTATATATTTCATAGATAACTCATTCCTTAATAATAGTCATTTTACAATATAATCCCAATATATTGGATTACTTCACTTATATACATAGAGGTATTCCTAAGGAGCCATATGAATTCATGAGTAAAATTTATTTTTGAATGGAAATTCAACTATAGGATGGTGTTTATCCCAACCTCATTTTAAATACAAAGAGAATTTTCTCAATATATCTTCTATGTTTTATCTTTTACTAGACTGATCATATGTATGAGATTGTATACAATGATAAATGTCAACACTACATTCCAAAGATTCTATATATTTCTCCAAAACATATAGGTAAAACTCAGATCTTGATGAGATGAAATTGATTTTGGTACTCAATTAAACATTACCACTTATCTAACATATAACCTGGTGAACTAATCAAGAGAGAAATGATATCTTATAATGATGAAATATGATTATTTCATAGAGTGATAAATTTAAAATTAAATAGAATTTTAATAATAACCCTATATTTTCAAAGATATATTTTATATCATAATAAATAAATAATCATTTCTATATACATAGATATGCCTAAGGATCATAATGGGTTTCTGTATTTGAAAACATGGAAACATAAAAACTTTTTATTGGTTAAAAACATAACCATCAACTCATTTCTTATTAATTTGAGCCATTTTTATATATATCATACATAAACCATTATTCATTACCTAGGGAAAGGAAACAAAAGAAAGGGTGAGCTGCGTTTGTTAGTAATAGTAAACAAGTTATATGTCAATTATCATGTTCCCAATACATCAAAACAAGGTTATGATAACATGATCATAACATCAGAAAACCATAACCTTCATATCAAATATCATAAACATGAGTCATGGAATAAATATTAGTATTTGAGAAGAAATGACTCATAAATGAATCAAATATCATTAGAAATTAAAGGATAACATTGGAATAATATATTGATTTTTGGAAAACACATATGAATATGAACTAATTTCTATAGAAGTTGAGAATAATTTCTGAGAATATGATAGTAGAATGGGTTCACTCCCCAAACCATCAATGTAGTAATGTTTCACCCCCAGGACTTTCATAGTGTAAAAAGTACCTTACTAAACTTGGTTTACTCTCTTTTCCAGTCTGGTTTATCACATGATATATCAATCATTAAAAAATTCATTACAGGGAGATATAGAGCCAGACTATAGAAATTAAAATAAAAAACATGTGTTAAATAATATAATAAAACATTCATAATATTCAAAATTTTGGGAGGGAATGTGTTCCATAAACATTTCAATATATCATAACCAATGTGAAATAAATGGGTTCCATAAACATTTTAGTGTTTCCTTATAGCATAACCCATGGAAACAAAAAAAATTAATTAAAATCTTATCATCATTAACATAAAACATATAGAGAAAGAGTAACTATGTTATAATTAATTCATATCTCTATAAAATCTATTATAACATAAAAGGATGTCATCATAGATGAAAAATAATATTTCAAGGATCACGTGAAATATTTATAGAGGAAAATATACCATCCAATTGCAAAAAACATAATTAATATCTAAAATTTAATTAAATAATAATTAAAACATTTCATTTAAAATTATCCTAATAAAATTTTAAAGTAATATCTAAATCTCTGAGTTATCATTATTGTGGAATATATTCTTCTTGCTGAATGTGTTAAAGAAAAGATACCTTTCACATTTTCATTAAAAAATATAAAAATTCTTATACAAAAAAACATGAAGATTACTTTTAGATAATTTTTGAAAAATTAAAAAATGGGTAAAAATTTATCTAAACATTAATAAAATAATTGTAAAAAATGGAAAACATTTTTATAGGACATGGATATGGAGGAAAAATGGTTTTCAACCAAAGATATAAATAAACTCAATTTTTCATATAAATTATTATCATCCTTTTGAGTACATAAATGGATAAAAATTAAATTAAAACATATATTATATAGAAATAAACATAGGATAATAAAATTCAATAATTTATTAAAATATAAATTATAATATTTCATCACAAGAAACATAATCATAAAAAACCATTCTAAAAAATGATATTCTAATATAAAACATTCACCAAATATGTATATTCTCTATCATAATCCCCATGAATGAAAGAAATTTATATGGATATGTATATATCCATTATTTTAATGGTATGTATAATAGAATATATTCATTTTATTATATACACAACACTAAAAAAACAATTTTTATATAAGGCATGTGTCCCACAAACAAAATTGGGAAGAAAATATCTTAACACTTATAAAACTATTGAATCATATGCCCCATTAATGAGTAAAAGTAATTAGAAAATTAAATATCATAAAAATAATGATATTCATGGTATAAAATATAATATTTTTTTTATATATACATCATAAAATAAAATAGGTGCTCAATATTACATATTCCCAAATGATTGAAATTTGAGACAGTAATCTCTTACCTCATGTCTTGAATTTCTTTATACATGTTCAAACATATAGTATAAAAAATATATTTTTACTAGAAATTTATTCTATAATAATACTCATATATATATCATACCATATACTATTTACTTATACCATTTCATCATGTTTTCATTAACAATTATTTATTAAAATCACTATTTTAGGTAATAACCGCTTTGTTTTACATATATGTTTTGGTTCAGTTGTTTTGAAACATGTTTGTTTATTATGGTTTTATAATATTATTAATGTTAATAATAAAATAAATATAATATTTACTCATTGTAGGAATTTTTTATTCATCCATAAATATAGAGTTGGGAAAATGAATTACACCATTCATGGAGATGGTAGGTCGTGCATACACATTACCATTGTTTCCATGTTCTCAACTGATGTATTGAATGAAATTTTAATATTAAATAACATATATAGAATAAATTTTATAAATTTCATATCATATATACTCATTAATTATATTCTTGTTACCATCCATGTCAAAATAAAATGAATAACTTATCACATCACTTTTTCAAAATGGTAGTCCACACATACGTATGAGAGACTTTATCATTTTAATACTGTTTGGAACAAAAGTTAGAATATGTGATATTATAATTATATATTTATTATTATTTCATAAATATAATATATATATATATACATTAAATGCATTGTTATATCCATCTATGAGAGGCGGTGATGGAAAATTAATTACATCAATTCGTGAGGCGGTACTCCAACACTCATGATTGAAATTTTCATTTCCCATTTAATAAAAGATCATATAAATTTAGGTTATGAAACTTATATAATAACATCTCATTTTAGGGGAGATACATATTATATCATGATTTTTATGAATATTTTAAGTATTTGGAAGAATAAATAAAATAAAAATGCTCGGTTAAGAGTCATACCTCTTCTTTGGAAAACCTCTACAGGTTTTCACCAAAAGCCTTATTATGAGGTATTCATAACAAAAATAAAGACAATATTACATGGGAATATATTTATGGAATGTATTTTGGTATTTCTTTGATGAACCTAAATTATTTTTATGAGTGAATAGGAGGGGATAGGGGTTCTCTCTTATTAGAGGGGGAATGGACACACTTGGATTGTTTTATAATAAAAAGGTTATACTGAAATTTTATACATTCATAAATCCTCAAAAATTGTTCATTATCAAACCTATAATTTGATAAGGACGATATATGACCATAAAATAGGAATTAAAAAAAATTAATTCATTTAAAGCCTTATCTTTTTATTATAACCCATAATAATCTCATTTTAACCACAACATCCATAATTAGATTTTATCGTTTTTACTATAAATTATGACAAAAAAATAATTTTAACTTACCTTACATTAATAATGTTTCTCTTTTAATATATTAAATATTTTTTCATCCAAATTTAATTCAAATAAGTTCGTATTTTAATATAAAATTATACATTGAGACACAATGAAAATGTTTATTTCCAAAGTGAAACATATCCGTAGTATTAAAAGTATTAATAAAAAATTAAAAATTAAATTGTTTTATAATAACATTAACTAGATTATTTATAATGAAATTGAATAAATTTTACTTTTAAATAATTTTAAAACAAAATTGAACTTTGTAAATTATTTAATTGAAAAAGTATTTTTTAATGGGAACGGTAATTTTTAATATTCATTAAAAATTTAATCTTTTTTAAAAAAATCTCAAATATTCACCCTATGATAATATTCACATGTTGATTCAATTTTTTTTTCAAATGTAGTTTATAATAGCTTAAAAATGTAATTTTATAATATTTTCATGAAAACCAGTAAAAATAATTCTCTTGAGAAAAAATTATTTTAGAAGTATATAAAGACATTAATAAAAATTATTTACACTATTATCAATATATTTTATTTATATAAAAATATTAAACAAAATTAAAAAATGGTTATTAATATTCGTACTTCTATGTTTTAAATATATGTTATAGTTTTATTGTTTAATTTATAATTTTAATAGAAATTCATAGTACATTAAAATGCATCGTTGTGTGTAACATAAGATATAGAAGAAATAAAAATTATTTTAAAAATATATATTATATAAATTCTCAAGGCATTAAAATTGTTCCCTATAGAGTTTTTGGGAATCCCTATGATAAAATCCATGGGGATTTTAGCACATTTCCACATAGGTATAGGTAATGGTTGTAACATCCCCTTCAACTTTTTCTCTCAACCATTACTCATTGGCATACTAGTCACTGAGATTCATACTCTGTAATAAATATATTAATTTTATCCCATCAGAAATACTATTACAGACCTCAATAAATATTTTTAATTCTTGGATTAATATATAAGGATAATAAATGGGCTTTATCTAATAGATCCATCTTCAATTATGTTATCAATGGGAAACGTACTCTACTTGCGAACCATATCATTCCATCACTATCAAGAATAAACTCAATAAAATATACTACATTACTTTTTAGCTCCAAATCTTCCTTTCTCACCTATTTAATCTTTAATTGAATATATTGTTAAAAATTTGTCTGATAATGATACAATCATTCTCCTTTTCATATGAATTCAAGGAAAATCTTCATCAAAAAATAATTATCAGATCTCTTTTAATCCTCATATTAGAATAAATTCCATGGTCCTTTGTAATCACATAATCCTCCACCTTATTCATCTTCATAGGGTTGTAACATATTGAACAACCATAATAATTAATTAAATCTAATCATATTCTTTGGGTAATATTCAAATCTTTCGGTGTGAATATATACATCAATATTCTAGGATCAGTATATATATCTCATCATTTATCATAATGATAATTCATCTATACAATTAATGTAAGATTACTGATTCCAAAACAAAATCATGAGTAGGTAAGAATTTCTTATGAATTTTTAATTATCATGTGGAATATAAAATTTCCATATCATTATTCATAAGTATGTATCTGAGTCACTTCAATAATACATCACTATAGATCAAAATACCTTATATAATATTGGGTAGTGTGATCATGGTTTATTTATCATAGTCATTATGGTTATTCTTTTATATTTAAGATGGTAGGGGGATTGGTATGTACACATGCCACCACTATACATTCACAATTATCATAACTTATATAAAAGTTTATGATGGGTATATCCTCCTTGTTGACCCTCAATTGATGATATCAAGATTGAATATCAATCATAGAGAAATATTGAGCTCATCATAATTGATTATAAATATTATTGAAACATGGTATAAGATACTTTTTCTTAATAGTGATCATTCTAACCTCCAAATAATCAATGAAAAGACACACATTAAATTCATAATTTATAATAAAAAGAATATTTCCACCTCATACTTATTTATTATAGAATATTAATCCACTATCAAGATTCCCCTAGAGTTTATTTCTCTTTTCCTTTTACCTAGTCGATTCTATTATGTATAGAGTATTTTAAATAAGTGTACCACCATTTATGGATTCTTTTGAATTTAAAACATCATGAATTAGGGAAAAATAAATAAATTATTCAGGAAATTCCTAAAATATTTAAAAACATTAAGAATATAAACAGTGGTAATTTTCTACAAAAACATTTATGATGGATACCGCTCGTTAAAAGGTTATAAAAAGCATTCAAGTGAAGTTGTTTCCATTATAAGTTTAATTTAATTATTGTACATGTTGAATATCATAAGTTGATTTGGAATATAAAATGTGACTTCTACTCAGTAGAAATTGATATTGACTCTATATAATGAAAATACTTAGTGATAAATATATCCAAAAATTACACTGAAGGAATAATATTAATATTCTCACATGGAACATTATTATAAAAATTACAATGACATCCCCAACTCTGAAGTAGAGGATAATTATTACTTAACCATCATTATCCACTTAAGTGATTGATAGAGTATAAGAACTTACTTGGTCTAGAATTTTCAATTATATTCGATAATAAATTTGAATCATTCCTATTTTCACAACACATATGACATTGAAATATTAATAGTATATTATGATGATATTTAATTTCCCCTAGAAAACTCTTTGTTTTTTTCACCAATAATGTAAATATATACCCTTATTTTAATTACATACAACATATATCAATTATTTGAGAAATTACATTGGGATTTGTTATACATTTTCTTAGAACATAAAGAATTTAATCATATTTATTATATTAATACTATTGTTATAATTTTCCCAAAATTCCACTTTTCCTTTTTTTCCCAAAACCACAAGAACAATATGAATCTATAATATCCATTTCATGCTTTAAAAAATATTGAAAAATTTATTTATAGCTGAAAATACATTATAGATAATTAGTTTTATATAATTGGTCTTAAATGATAAAATATTCTATCAACATTTCATTCATTTTTGATGATATATTCAAAAGAATATTGTACACGTATGGTGAAATTTTCCACATGGGTATATATGGATTCCAAATAATTCTACTTTAGTTTTATGAATTCTTTTCCCATTTTTATGTAAATATTCAAAAGAATATACTTATTGAAAAAATATTTTCTTAAATTATTCCCATTTCGTAGTGTTAATTTCTTGATTTTTCTATGTATTCCTAATTAGATTACACTATTGGTCTATACCACTATCAGAATGATACATCACAAGAACAAATTTATCATGATATTAGCATTGGAGATTGGAAAATATCATTTGAGTTGTACAGATCAATTTCCTGGAAACTCATGGATCAGAGGAGTCTATGAAAGAAGTTGGATATTTCCCTATAAAATACACAATGGTGTGTCGGTCCCTCCTTTTCTCATATGTAATTTTAATATGATTCCTAATGTATATGATTAGTGTGATAATTACATTAGTATTTTTCATTCCACCTCCCATTTTCTTTGGTTTTTGAATAATAAAAAAATTAATTTTTAGTAAAACATTTTTTAACATGATTCATTCTAGTCTTATCCACTTACTAAGACAAAAAAAAACTAATAGTGTACATATTATGTTATGGTAATCTAATTAATCCATCATATAATAAATAAAATAATTATTGAGATGTCTAAAATCATGGAAACTTCTTATCAACCTATGAAACATTTATGTAAACCCTTTTTTGTCTTTCAATTCATCATAGATTTTCTTATGTTCTATCCTAATATTCATTAAAAACAAATTTCCAAAAATAAATTAAAACTTACTCTAATACCAACATAGGTGACCCAAATACTACATATATAAATATTACACCATCATAGATATATGTTCAATACATATCATAAAAATACACACCCCTTTACTACAATGGTTAAGTATTTTCGGAGACTATTTATATAATAATATTATCTAATGAATTGTATTAAACAACTCCTATAAATTCCCTTTAACATATTATCTTTATTAGAAATACCATACGTAAAACCTTTATCCATTAGCTGGGGAAAGGAAAAACAAGAAGGGGTGAGCTCAAATGCCCAAAAAGTTTATACATAGGATATATCCATCAATGATCATAAGTGAGAATAATGTAATCATAATATAGTTATAACGTGATCGTATATTATGAAATTCCAACCCAATTAATCGAATATCTTTAGTCATGAATCATGGCACAAGGAATTATCATAACAAAATTCACAACTTATAGATTTTTAGAATCATTAACAATCAATCATGTGCTTTGAAATTATATCATAATAAAAATACATAGGTTTATGGAATATAAATAATAATAGAAAATTATTTCCTTAGTCAACACCCACTACTAAGACTAATATAATTGATTGTTTTTACTCCCCATTCCACCATTTCTATAGTCTAGGTTTAATCTCATGATAATAAAAATGCATATAGGCCCTTATATAATTGGGTACACTCCCCATTATAGTTCACATTATCTCATGTGATATTAATATTTACATCATTCATTGTAGGGATTCAATATAATCTCCATTCATATAATGGAAACTATACAAATTTTTACCACGAGATTATAAAAATATATGTTAACTCATCATAGTAAAACCCATAAAAAATAAAATATTTTCATAAAAAATTATATAATCAATTACTAATAAAACATGTAATTAAATAAAATGTTTGGTATAATAAGATTGTATATTTAGGGACTCTTAATAATTATTAAAGTATATTCATGTAGATGAAAATACATTTAAAATATAATTTGGATATATGATTAAAAATATTGGAAATTATTATTTCCCTTCAGTATAATTAAAACTAAAAATCTAAAAACATTAATATAATAATTTATTTGAAATTAAAAAAAAATTAATAAATATTGAAAGTAAATTATAGTCAGTATGCTTGGAAAAGCTGTTAATTTAGTGAACATTAAATCAAATATTCCATTCTTTCTTTTGGGGAAAAGTAAAAAAAAGTACCATTGTTAGAAAAACATGATGATTTTTTTAAAACATTTAATATAAATTCAAAAAAAAATTAAATTGACTTGATATATTTATTTTATTCTATAAAATAACATTTTTGAAAAAATAAATATAGAACATAGACATGGATAGAAAATTTCATCATCCAAGGAGGGAATAAAATTAGCTTCTCTTAAAACGTTTTCTCACAAATTTTGATTTCCAAATAGAGTTGAATGTAGATACTGAACTATAATTATATTAAAATCACATAGGAATAATAGATGTGTGTTTTAAAGGATAAGAAATATATAATTTCCTATGATGGAAATTTAACATAGATATTCCTGAAAAGAAATGAGATTGTAACATAAACTCTTACAACAAGTATAGTATTTTATTATATGCATTGAAAAGTATTATATAATAATATATATCTATCATACATATATTCAAAAACCATAATAAAGAATTAAACTCTATGTATAATGAATCTATAATTTTTAATTATCCTTTTAGGAATAATTATTCTATAAAATGAACATTCAAATTAAAGGTAATCTATGTTCAAAGCATGTTTTGGTTTTATGGTTCTAATCATTACACCTTGGGCATGGTTTAATCACCTAAATAATATTAATCATGTAAAAATTATAAAAATTATTAATTATATATACTTTTATAACCATTCATATAAATTGGTGATAAAAATATATTACATCATTTTGTAGAGATGGTTGTCTGTGCGTACACAATAGGGATGTTTCCACCTTTAATTTGCTAGTATAAAAAATTTATATAATAAATTACCTTTATTTAATCATAATTATGTCATATATATTAATTAAATCTATAATTATGAATATCCATGTAAATATTAAATGATAAATGATTCACATTGCTTCATGGAGGTGGTAATCTACAGGTATGAACGAGACGCTTTTTAATTTTTCGAAGTATTAGAATGAGATATAAAATTAATATACCATTAACATAAAAATATATCATTATATAAAATATAATTATTTCAACATGTGAAGATTTTTATAGAAAATTTGGAATATGTTTAAGAATAAAGAAACCTGGAGAAAATTGATAAGAATATTTACCTCTCCATTGGGCATCCTCCATAAAAAGTAAAATTAAGGCTTCTTAGATAGGAATTTTAAGAATATAAAAACTTCAATTTTATGGATAAGGATATCTGTATATTATTTTTATAGATCATCATAAAGATAAATAGCTCCATTTGTGTGGATAAGAGTGGATATGAGGCGATATTTTTTATTGTGGGGAGTGTCACACGAGTAAGTACATAAAATAATATAAGATAATAAATTCATATTCATGTGAAAGTGGCACCAATGCAACAAAAATTATAAGATAAAATAATTTTGTGCATAAATACTCTTAAAAATAGGGTTTATACATGTTTTTATCTTCTTTTATCCATTATCTGTAAATTTGACCCCTCATTAACCCCTTAAAAATTTACTATACTAATGAATTTCTTCCTCAGTTAATATTCATTATGGCCAAAAATGATATTGATATTTTTTAAAAATTGGTAAATAGTGATTCAATGTATAGAAATATTTTATCAAATTAAATTTTTATAAGTGGATGGAATTTATGTTAAGAAAAATTTGTGAAATGAAATAGAAATAATTTTAATAAAATAGATTTTTTAAGCATAACATGTAATTGATTCTCATTCCTTTACAAGTAAAAACCCTTAAATTAATGTTAAATTATTTTACTTAATATATTGTCTTCATGATTAATTAAAATAATACATCAATAATGATAAATTTATTTTATTTATATAAAAATAAATTGTATGTATAAAAGAAGGTTTTCTAAAAACATCTCATCTTCACAGTAAAATTATTTTATTTTCATTTCTAAAAAATTATATCCTATAAACTAATTTTATAAATTTTCAAAAAAAAATTAAAAAAATTATTACATTTGAATAATTTTTAAATAAAAATATATGACATAAATATTGTCTATAAACAAAATACTAATAAATAGTTTATTTTTATTAATTTTATTTCCTAAATTAATTATAAATTATTTTTAAAAATTATATACCCTAAAATGTGATTTATTTCATAATTAAAAATAATTATTCACATATAACCATATTTTTTTAATTCACAAGATGTTGAATGAATTTATTTATTAAAGATAAATATATTTTAAATTCTTGTGTTGTTACACTGTAGGTTCTTAGAGCATCTGTGATAAATTAATTGATGAACATAAAGATAGTTGAAAAACACCCAAATATTTTTCTAAATAAATGATTCATGATTTCTAGTGAGAAACTCCATGATGGAGTAATTTTGTGTCATTGGTGGGATAAAACATGAATTCTATTTGTTTAGTGGTCAATGATAGTTTCTTGAATTTTCCACTATCTTACATGGAGGGGAACCCTTATTTTAAGTAGTCAGTTAGAACTCATTTATTGTGAATCCCCATGTGGGAGTGTTTTAATCTATGAAACCCTAACCAAGAAGGAGGTTGTGGCTTACTAGTCTAGGTTTGGATTCAATAGCATTCTGTTATAGGATGTGAGTATACATCCTCTTGCTGAGGGATCTTAAAATAAACATATGGTTCTTCTCAATATTGTTCCTCATATAAATATTCTAGACCTGATTGATAAATTTCCCCTACCTCTATTGTATAGGTGTAGATAAGTGATATTCATGGTGCTAGGTAGTTTTTCCATGAAATAACATCCATGTAATCCCACACATCATATATGAAAAGGTACTTATGGAGTTACCTTGGGATTCTAGACACTGTAACCTATAGAGTGAACATCTTAAATCATTGGATACATGAATCATGTGATTATTATATTACAGGTGTGAATATTTTTTTTGATTCATTTTTTTATATTGCACTCTAAAATAATAGTTGTGATTTTCTATTGGTTCCTCATATGCTCCTTTTGAAAATAGTATATATGTGTTCTGCACATGATCTTGTATGCATCATGAGGAGGTGTCTCATAGCCATTTCTATTGATGTTATATGGAGTAAATTAATTTTAAACTTCTTCACCATGTGAAAGACCTCTATGTTTATTTAAAACATCTCTCTAGTACGGAACTATGTCATATTAGAAGTCTTCATTACAAGGAAAAACATTATGGTGGATGTTGGTGGCACCAACGGTTGGCGTAGTTGACATGGTACCCAAGGTGTGAGGCTGGGGTCTCGATCCACATTAATAAAGTAGAATTGAAAATACTAAAATTATCTTCCTTAATTTTTTAAGATAAATTTTTAATTTTAAATATATTTTGAAACAAGAAACACTGAATTTATCTTGCATTACATGCAACAATGAGTTGTCTTTTATTAAACACATCACTAAGTTTAAAAAAATGTGATATAATATTAAAATATTATTATTTAATATTATTATCATCAACTATCCATTGTAATGGTGGGTATGAATAAAATCAAATAAATTATGAATTTTTTTCACTCCTATGGAAAATTAATTCTATAGGGATCAGATAATGAAAAATGAAAATAAAAACTACATGGAAGTAAAATAAATTGTCGTCTAAAAAAATCGTTTGTATGAAAAAAAATATTTTACAATTATATATTAAAAAAATAACTTTTTGTTAATTATTTTTAATTAATTATATGTATTATATATTGAAAAAAATTTAACATTGATCTTATGTGTTCTCTAGATCAGAAATAAGAATAAAATAAATTATTTTCTTAAAGAATAATTTTTTCTAAATGGATGTTTTTCTCCCCTTTAGAATTTATTTTAAAATTATTCTTTCCCACTTTTAGAAAACTTTTTTTACCGTATGAAATTAATGTTTTTAATGACTCCTACCCCACTATAATGAACTGGGTGTTTGATTTATTGCATTTTCATATATAAAAAGTGTGAAATCCCCAAGGACCAATCTTATTAGTGGTTTTGGTAAAATATATGGAATATAAAATACAATTCATATAAATGTAAAACATGTGTACACCTTGAACTCATTCCAATAATTCTTCTTCATATGTTAGCGAAAGGGGAAAATAAGGGTAATCTCAAATTCATAGTATAAGTTAAATATATTTTAATATATTAGAAATAAATAATGATAATCAAAATGAAATTTTAAATAATTGAAAACTTATTCCATTAAAAAAACTTTACTATCATAATAACATAAGTCATAGTCAATATATCAAGGTAAATAACTATAAAACATTCCATTTAAACAATAAACTAATAATGGAATGAATAAATAGAAAATATCATTGTTATAATCTCATGGATTATAATTACATAATTTCTTAAGGAATTAAATGCCTAATTGTTGGATTTCATGATCTCTGTAATTATAATACCACTACCATCAAGATCATTACCCATTAAATTTTAAAACTACAGGTAGAAACCCATTTAATTTAACTAAATTATTATTTTGTGGGACCTAATGATGAATTAATGGGCTATAAATAACTATGACCCACCAATATCTTCATGTCCAAAGCATTCTTCGTATATTGAATTATCATTTTAATTCCTAAATAATTTTCCATATCATCAAATATCTATATAGAGTAAACAATACTGATTAATTAATATTTTCCTAGATAATCAAATAATATTCAAATAAAAACATTATGTAAAATTGGAATATGGTTTAAGAAATAATCATATCCATGATATAAAGAATATTTTTATTTAGGAGACATGTAATTACTAAACATTTGTCATAAAAAACTTATTATTTGAAGAGAAAGATGAAAATTAAATAGTTAAATAATAAATGATTGGTAATCATTCATTAATCAAGAATATATTTTTTTTAAAATAATATCATTAATATATAGTTTTAAAATTTAAATATAAAAATGGGAATGTATATACAACACATTAAATTCATTAGTATCATCTTAAAAAATATGTATCAATGAAATAGAAATTGCAATTAAATCCCTTAAAAAGATCATAACATTTAATTTAGAATTAATCAATGATTAAATTATGTGTTTGAAATGTAAATCCACATAAAACAAGTGTAAATACAAAATAATATACTAAAAATAATACACACACACAATATTATAATTTCAAATACAATTAATAAGTGATATATCCCACTAAAAAGAAAATGAGTTCTGAGATTCTTTACAACAAGGTAATTTTAATATAAAATACACATATATGTTTAAATTCAAATATAATATACCATGAAATATTATGGATTAATGATATCACATTTAAAATTTGTAATATGTACACCACATATAAGAAATTATGGTCCCAATAATAACATATTCATCAATGAAGGTAAATTTAGATGAAGTTCCTTACAATAATCAAAACGTTGAAGTCATAATTAAGAATTGAATAAATTATGTGTATCAAATTTAAATCAACATAAAATTATGGAAATAAAACAAAATATTGTTAAAATAATTTACATTCATAAAAAATATATTTTAAATTATAATGAATAAGTAATATAACCCATAAAAAATAAATTTAGTTATATAATTCATTACCACTTGTTAATTTTCATGTCAAATCCCCAAAGATGCAATAATTCATATTAAAACAAAATAAAAAATTAATTATTATGGATTTATGATATTATATGTAAAATAGTATGTATATACACCATCTATAATAAAATAAGTGCATAATAGTAAAATATTCCCTTATGATGGAAAATCCACATAAAGGCTCTTACCTTAAGAATGAATTGTCACATGAGTTACTTTTGTTTCATAATAATAGAAATATTTAAATTGTATACTTTATTAGGTAACTTTTTAATCCTTATTTTTCCTTTTATTTAACTTTTTTCAATGTTATATGTTGTAATGACCTGGAAATTTCAAGGATTTTTTTTAAATTTCTTTGGAATTTTACGAGTCTGTGGCTTCTGACGGAACCTTATTCTGAGGCCCGGTGTGCCTGGAATCAATTTCCAAATATTATCTCAGGTAATTTGAGTGAACGAATGTGTGGGTTTTTCTATCTTTTGAACTGGTGCTTGGAATTGAAATCTGAGAGCACCGATGAACTCGCAACCCTGATAATTGCATAGGGGGGCCTTTGACATAGTTGCGTTTTGTGCGGGTTGAGGATTAATAAATGAGGATTTAGATTAAAATAGATAAAATTTGTTGTGTACAAATTTTATTTAAGGAATGTGGTTTTTAATCCTACAAAGTGGGAGTTAGAGGTGGAGCCCACACCCACTTATCCTCTAATGGGAGGGTTAGTGTAGTGGGACCCACACGAACCCTTAAATATTCACCCCCCCCCCCCCCCCATAACACCCCCTTAGCCTCTTAAATCCTCCCTTGTTAATTTTCTTCAAAACATCCCTTCTTAAAGAGGAGCCTCTCCACCTCCCAAACTTAATGAGCCAACTAAGGGGATTTAATAACCTTATTAATTATCCTTTTCACACCTTTTGACTTTTTGAATTGCTTGGATATCTTTTAAAGGAATGAGGTTTAATGAAATATTCATTTTGGAAAATATTTCGAGAGAATTTGAGGGGAGCTTCCTTCATCGATGAAGAAAGACAGCCTCCTCGACGAAGAACGGTCAATGTGATTCTTTTTCTTTTCTCCGAGACAAGAGGGAGGACACCACATCTTCGGATATACTTCAGTGTCGCAAACGAATCTTTTCCCTGCGACGCTGTCAACCGTGATGCCGACTTTTTCCACCGTTGTTGAGGTAGGGAATTAGTTTGAGAATGATATCTTTTCCCATGGATGTTTCCTTTTAAAACAAAGAACACGGATCAACTCAATATTATGTTGATTCGTGAAAGAATATGTTTGCGGGTTGGTAATATTTGATTGCGGAGAAAAACGTAGGGGTGTGTTTTTATGAAGTGATTATTTTTTGCGTTCATCGTTAAATATTTGGGCCGCCTATTATCAATTTAACAGGAGGAGGTCAGACTTCCTGAATAAGGCTGATCCTCCACCCCCTTTGTGGTAGTATTCGTTGCGGCTCGAACGAAGGCGGTGTGGTGCAACGGCACCGTGCGGAAACAAGGACGAATGCAGCGAAGAAGCGCGGCGCTGTCACGCCCCACCTTTGAGGCCAAAAGAGGCCGTGACCAGATCGGGGCTACGGCGGAGGGGCGCGGCGCCGTCGCACCACGCCTATCGGATCAAGGCCGCAGCGGAGCAGGGGAGGGCGATAGGAGCCGCCGGTGCTCAGGAGGCGGGATCGGCTGGTCCCACACGGCACACATGACGGCCATTACGGCCGGCCAGATCCAGAAAATGGGGGGTTTGAACCCCCGGTCAACACAGTAGGGCGGACCACCCCCCCCCCCCTGTGGGTCCTCCGTCTAGTTCGAAGGGGGTGGCGGTCCCCCCCCCCCCCTTCCGCACTCACGCGGTGCCCGTGTTGGGTTGACCGGCCGTGTCGGGCAGGGCCACCCGTGCCAGCTGGGCCGGGCCACACTAGTCGGGCCTGGCCGCGCCCAGATGGGCCAGACCCAGACTCGGGTCGGGTCGCCCCGGTTCTGGCCGACCCAGGGGGTCTTGGGCCGGGTCGGTCTGGGCACAAAACCACCTAAAAACGGACAGGTTCGTTCAAACACCCGTAACATGAGCTATGGACCTTTTATTTCCACACCGTCAATTGAGACACAATCCTTGGATCAAGATGGTCATTTCGGTATATTACACTCATGGTTTTAAAGAACATTGCATATGGCCGGGTTAGTTCGAACACCAAACCAACCGAGCCCTCGGAGCGGAAACGCCTATAACATGACCTTCGGACGTCCGATTGACGTGTCGTCGACTTTGTTGGATTCCTCTTAGAGAGACGGACCTTTTTAATTATGACTCTCAAGGTTTGGACGTAGTTTGAGTATTTCCGGGTTGGATTGTACCCAAAATCCAATCGGGCCCCTGGAACGGAAAAGTCGATAACTTTCAGACCGGACGTCCGTTTGACGAACCGTCAGCGGCGTTGGTGATCATGTTGAGAAACAGTCCCTATGAGTATACCCTATGTGATTTCGGGGTAAAATTGAGATATGGTTGGGTTGGTTCGTATACGAAACCAACCGGGCCCCTGGGACGAAAAGGCTAATAACTCACAGACCGGGCGTCCGATTGACGCGCTATATGTTGCGTTGAGACCCCTATGATGAGGCGGTCCTTTGAGATACTTCTTTTTGGGGCTTTATGATACCTGGAGTATCAACCTGTAGCTCGTGAAGCGGACCCTCTCGGAGATGAGCGTATGGAGTACGGAGACCGTGTAGCTGGCTGAGACCTGATGACTGCTTGTTCGATTTGAATCAGAGTGACTTTCATAGCCCAGTGGGGAGCGCTACTATGTGAGGTGGCAGACCCATGAAGGAGGAGAACTACTTTGTGAGGTGGAAGACCCATGGTACTCGACAAGTGGAGTACCTCTACTGTCTTTGAGTGGGAGTACTACTGTGTGAGATGGAAGACCCATGGCTGAGGAGCACTACTTTGTGTGGTGGCTGACCCGCGGTACTCGACTGGATGAGTACCTCAGTAGTCTTAGGTTAGTGAGCAGTACCTCGGGGCCGTGACAGGATCACTTTACTCCACAGAGACTGAGCTCTTCAGTAGTTACGGTTTCATTAATGAAAATCCTGGTTTGAGCTGAGTCAATAACCTTTGTGTTTTCCTCATGATTGAGATGGGTCACTAGATAACTTACGTATATGTATGGGCATATACCTAAGTAGTGGTTATCAATCGACTTCATAACTGTGTGATACCTCATGGCTAAGATGGGTTACATGGTAACTTAGGTATAATTATGGGATCATACCTAAGTAAGGGTTATCTATTGAGAACTTTCCTTGTGATTATCCTTGTTGGATTTAGGGAGACCTTGAGCGTCTCGGGGTTCCTACTGAGTATCGTATACTCACCCCTTCATGGGCTTTTCCCGCACCTCATTGTGTTGGTTGAAGATGACGGACATCACTGATCGTGGTTGAGGCTTATAGAGCTGAACAGTACCCGGAGGTGGATCTCACGACCAGTCGGTACCCGGAGGTGGATCTTAAGACGAGTTGGTACCCGGAGGTGGATCTTAGATCACAAGGTATACTGTTTTGACCGCGACACACCTATCTCTATTCATGATGGACCCACGATGGCAGCCAGTTAGTGTTCCGAGCATTGTATGAGATGATAGCTCACCGAGCAGAAAGGCCTCAGTACAGGGCCCTCCAACAGTTGAGACACCAGCAGAGAGTGCACGCTGCTTGAGCGCGATGCACGAGTTCCAGCGTCAGAGGCCTCCGAGGTTTCAAGGCGAGTAGGATTTTCAAACGGCTGGGCACTGGCTAGAGTTTGTAGCACGAGCTCTCCACATAGCTGGGACACCCGCATACTTGATGGTGTACCTAGCTGTTAGCCTCTTCCAGGGAGCAACTGAGAGGTGGTGGAGCCACATGTTCCTGTTTTGTGACAAGATGACCTTCACCTGGGGAGACTTCGAGACCTTCTTCAGAGGGGAGTTTATACCTACGAATCTACCCTCTGAGCATACTCAGGTGCTGTTTCCCCTGCCGCAAGGTTTTTCTTCAGTAGCCGAGTCATCTGTATGAAAGAGGCGGATGATGCAGAGGTTCAAGAGGATCGGACCTACAGGTGGGAGACCTCAGTTTATATATTCGGTTGTGCGAGGAAAACGAAATAGTGCCAGTCATATGAGGAGCAGGAAGTGCTATTCATGCAGTAAGCAGGGTCACATGGCAGGTGACTGTCCGCATCCCCGCACAGTTGATCCACAGGCGTTGGAGGAGCCACCGAGACAGAAGCAGCAGCGAAAGCTTGAGTAGCAGCAGAGCGGTGGGCAAGGAAGTGGAGCTCAGGAAGCAAGTGGACATGAGAGGGACTAGTTCCCGACATGGAGGCATTTGTTTTGGTGCTTCTAGCATTCTTTTATTGATGTTGTGGTTGTATGTGTATTTGTACTTTGAGCTGCAGTAATAAAAGACACATTTATTTGTGGAGTTTTCCTTCCTGCCCTCTTCTTATTTGTTACTAAGTGGTTCTGGTTTAAAAACCGTTGACTTGACCCTCACTTTTGAGATACCTACTAGAGGAGACCCAGTGACCACATACTGATGCCGACAATGTGACTCAACCCTTGGATACGAGAGTAAGGGTTGGATCTCTTGGTAGTAGCATCGAGGCCTTACGGCGTCATCCTTGGTATGGATCAGTATCATCAATATCGGGATTGAATATATTAGGAAAAGAACGTGGTTAATCCTGGGGATGAGACCAGATTTCTCTTATCGGAAGAGAAGAAATATTAGCTTCTCTTGTAGGACCAGATAAGGTCCAGGTCATCCAAGAGTGGATGAGGACATCTCAGAGCCAAAAAAAAGTCTTATGCTGACAGGAGGTGGAGACCACTAGAGTTCTAGGATGGTGACCACGTTTTCCTATAGGTCTCATCTCGACATGGATTGTGGAGTTTTGGCCATGGCGGAAAGTTATCTCCATGCTTCATCGGACCCCTCTAGGTCCTCAACAGGGTAGTTGAGGTGGGTTACCGCTTGACCTTTCAACCTTAGTTGCACCGGGTGCATGATATCATCCACGTACCTCAGCTGAGGAGATACGTGCATGATCCTTCATACATCATCGACCATGGGGGGTTGGACATCGATGATGGGGTGACTTTCACAGAGGTTCTAGTGGAGAATGTGGATCAACAGGAGTGGGTCCTACGTGGATGGTCAATTCCTCAGGTGTGCTTTCATTGGAAGCACGATAACCACCAGGATAGCACATGGGAGCGGAAGGCTCAGATGTGTGCTCAGTACCACTTTTGTTTCCCTAATTTGTGTTATAGCTTTACGGGGACGTAAATCCCTGAAGTGGGAGTAATGTAAAGACCCAGAAATTACAAAAATATTTTTTTTAATTTCTTTGGAATTTTACAATTCTATGGCTTCTGATGGCACCTGATTTTGAGGACCGGTGTGCCCGGAATCAATTTCCGAAGATTAGCATGGGTAAGTTCAGTGAACGAACTAGTGGGTTTTCCTAATCTTTTGAACCGGTGCTCGGAATTCAAATTTGAGGGCACTGATGAACTCGCAACCCCAATTATTTCTTAGGGGGACCTTTTCTGTAGTTTCATTTTGTGAAGGTTTAGGTTTAATAAATGGGGATTTTGATTAAAATAGATAAAATTTGTTGTGTAAAAATTTTATTTAAGGAAGGTGGTTTTTAATCCTACAAAGGGGGAGTTAGAGGTGGAGCCCACACCCACCTAAACTCCAATGGGAGCGTTAGTGTAGTGGGATCCACACAAACCCTTAACTCCTCACCCCCCCATAACACCCCCTTAGCCTCTTAAATCCTCCCTTGTTAATTTTCTTGGAAACTTCCCTTCTTAAAGAGGAGCCTCTCCACCTCCCAAACTTAATGAGCCAACTAAGGGGATTTAATAAACTTATTAATTATCCTTGTCACACCTTTTTACTTTTTGAATTTCTTAGAGATCTTTTAAAGGAAGGAGGCTTAATGAAATATTTGTTTTGGAAAATATTTCAGGAGAATTTGAGGGGAGCTTCCTTCTTCGACTAAGAACGACTACCTCCTCGACGAAGAACTATCGACGTGATTATTTTTCTTTTCACCGAGACAAGAGGGAGGAAACAACATCTTCGGATATAATTCAGTGTCGCCAATAAATCTTTTCCCCGCGATGTTGTCAACTGCGATACTGACTTTTTCCACCGTTGTTGAGGTAGGGAATTAATTTTAAAATGATATCTTTTCCGATGGATGTTTCCTTTTAAAACAAATAACGCGGATCAAATCAATATTAAGTTGATCCGTGAAAGAATATGTTTGCGGGTTGGGAATATTTGACTGCGGGGAAAAACGTAGGGTTGTGTTTTTATGAAGTGATTATTCTTTGAATTCTTTGTTAAATATTTGGGATGCCTGTTATCAATTTAATGGGAGGAGGTCGGACAGTCCGAACAAGGCCAATCCTCCACCCCATTTGTGGTTGTATTCATTGCGGCTCGAACAAAGGCGGCGCGCTGTAACAGCACCGCGCGGAAACAAGGAGGAATGCAGCGAAGAAGCAAGGCGCAGCCGCGCCATGCCGTTGAGGCCGAATGAGGCTGCGGCCAGAGCGGGGCCGCAGCAAAGGGGCGTGGCACCGTCGCACCGCACCGGACGGATCAAGGCCGCGACAGAGTAGGGGAGGGCGGCCGGAGCCGCCAGCCGCCGGTGCTCAAGAGGCGGGACTTGCTGGTCCCATGCGGCACACTGGCCATCTGTTACGGACGGCTGGATCTGGAAAACCGGGGGTTTGAACCCCCGGTCAACACAGCAGGGCGGACCCCCCCCCCCTCGCGGGTCCGCCGTCCGGTTCGAAGGCGGTGGCAGTTCCCCCCCTTCCGTGCTCACGTGGCGCGCGACGCCCATGCCGGGCCTGGCTGGCCCCGCCGGGCCATGCCTCACCCTGATGGGCCGGACCCGGACCTGAGTCGGGTCGAACCGGTTCAGGCTGACCCAGGGGGTCTCGAGCCGGGTCGGTCCGGGCCCAAAACCCCCTAAAATGGACAGGTTTGTTCAAATGCCCGTAACATGGGCTATGTACCTCTGATTGGTGCACCATTAGTTGAAACGTGATCCTTAGATCGAGTCGGTCGTTTTGATATATTACACTCAAGGTTTCAGAGAACTTTGGTTATGGCCGGGTTGGTTCGAACACGAAACCAACCGGGCCCTCGAAGCGGAAATGCCTATAACTTGATCTCCGGACGTCCGATTGACGTGCCATCGACTTTCTTGGATTTCTCTTAGTGAGACTGACCTTTTGGCTTACTCCGCTCAAGGTTTTGACACAATTGGAGTATGTATGGGTTGAATTGTACCCAAAATCCAACCAGGCCCCTGGAACAGAAAAGTCGATAGCTTTCAGATCAGACGTTTGTTTGACAAACCGTCAGTAGCGTTGGTGATCACGTAGAGAAACGGTCCCTATGAGTATAGCCAATGTGATTTCGGGGTACAGTTGAGATATGGTCGGGTTTGTTCGTACATGAAACCAACCGAGCCCCTGGGATGAAAAGGCTAATAACTCACATACTGGGCATCTGATTGACACGCCGTCTATTTCGTTGAGACCCCTATGATGAGGCGGTCGTTTGAGATACTTCTTCGTGAGGCTTTGTGATACTTGGAGTATCGACCTGTAGCTCATGGATCGGACCCTCCCGGAGACGAGCATACGGAGTACGGAGACCGTGTAGCTGGCTGAGACTTGATGACTACTTGTCCGATTTGATTCGGAGTGACTTGCATAGCCCAGTGGGGAGCACTAATGTGTGAGGTGGCAGACCCATGGAGAAGAAGCACTACTTTGTGAGGTGGCAGACCCGTGGTACTCGACAGGAGGAGTACCTCTGCAGGCTATGAGGGGGAGCACTACTATGTGAGGTGGCAGACCCATGGCGGAGGAGCACTAGTTTGTGAGGTGGTTGACCCGCGGTACTCGACTGGAGGAGTACCTCAGCAGTCTTAGGTTAGTGAGCAGTACCTCGGGGTCATGACAGGATCACTATACTAAACAGAGACAGAGCTCTTCAGTAGTTACGATTTTGTTAATGAAAATTCAGGTTTGAGCTGAGTTAATTACCTTTTTGTTTTTCCTCATGATTGAGATGGGTTGCTAGATAACTTGCGTATATGTAAGGGCATATAGCTAAGTACTGGTTATCCATCGACTTCATATTTGTGTGATACCTCATGGTTGATATGGGTTACTTGGTAACTTAGGTATAAGTATGGGATTATACCTAATAAGGGTTATCTATTGAGAAATTTTATTATGATTATCATTATTGGATTTAGTGAGACCTTGAGGGTCTCGGGGTTCCTACTGAGTATCGTGTACTTACCCCTGCACGGGCTTTGCCCGCACCTCGTTGTGTTGGTTGCAGATGACGTACATCACTGATCGTGGTTGATGCTTGTAGAGCTGGATGGTACCCAGAGGTGGATCTCAAGACGAGTCGGTACCCGGAGGTGGTTCTCACGACGAGTCGGTACCCAGAGGTGGATCTCACGATGATTCGGTACCTGAAGGAGACGGACAAACATGGAGTACTAAGGAGGACATCTGTACCTACCCTTTAGGTAGGAAGCCGGAGGACGATCCAAGAGCTTCTTGTCACCATTCAGCTTTTGTCCTTTGAGTTATACTTTACTTTCAGTTGTAGTTGTACCTTTCTTTTGGGCTTGTATTTCTGGCCCCTTGTACTTTCAGCACGTTTGTTTTACTGCTTACGTAGTGTAGCTTTTTCTTGTACTCTGTTTGTGTGTTTTTTTGTTTCATAAAGGCAATTCCTTCCCTTTTTATTATGATTTACGCCTTCGGTTCTAGTCGCCAGCCCCTGGCCTATGGAATGTGGGCTTGGGGTAGTCACAGCATGGGCCCTGAGGACGGGTCGTGACATATGTGTTTTCTTAATCAGTTATGTTTATGTTAGGTGTTTGGATGATATTTTACTTATGTGTCAAAAATGACTTCAAAAGGTGACTGTAGATCTTAGAAGCCATTATATCAATAAATAAAGAATAATATTCATGAAAATATTATAATATTTATTATCCCATGTAAATACAGAATAATACATTTTCATATTTATTAAAATTTATAAATTAAATATTAATTTTACTTTATAGGGGATTCTATATTCAAAGTCTTACCCAATATGCTACAATGGTTTTCTTTGAAATGTTACATTGCGCACTAATAATATAATAATATTATTTTAAATGGTAATTAACTTCTAGCCATTATATTGGAGAGAATGAATATAACCAACTAAAATATGATTATACAGGTTTGAAAAATGTTTTTACATTTATTTAATAAAATTTAGAGGCTTAAAATGTGCATGAATCCAATTTTATGCACAAATACTCTAATATTCTTTAAAAGGTTGATTTAGCACCATTTGATGGAGAAACCTTTTTTTTAATCTAATTTTTATCACTTTTATATGTTATATGTGACAAAATTAAGTCCTTGTTTAGAATTGGGACATCAAAATTTAATTTGGATTATTTTTTGGAATTTTTCTAATAAAGTTCATTTTTTTAATGAATAGTGAAAATTACCTTATTTTAATTCAAAACTGCCTTTTAATATAATTTATTTATATGGTTAGATTATCTTCTTTATTGGTTTCAAAGTGTAATTAAATTTTATATTTACCATTTAATCCAATTTTGGTCATTGTAATTAATTTCACTTTAAAATTGGACTTAAACAAGTGTCAATCTTTTGATAGTTATTATTTCATAAACACATGCTTTTTGTATTGATAGTGGAAAATAATTTTAAATTAATTTCGGCCATCTATATTATTTGAATAATGAAAAGAGGATTTCATATTTATAATCATCAGTTACAATTTTTGTAAATAGGTAACTTTTATTTTTAGGATTTTTAAATATTTCCTGTAGTGAATATTTTATTTACCATTGTTAAAAGAAAAATCAGGTAAATAAGGGTAAATAATAATATTATAATAATATTAAATTACTCAAACATATGTCTTAATCCTATTATTTGATACATATCCAACCATGGGAATCCTTGGGTCAATTTTGGGACTACATGGAGCCACTTGGGAGTGATAATGACAATTTAAATTAATTAATTTAAAGTAAAGACAAAAATGACACAAACAAATATCTTTAGGTAAATCAATTATTACATAGGGTAATATAAGTTATATTTTCGACTATATATATATATATTTATTGGTAAGAGAAAAGTATTTGATACATCATGGTATTTTTTTATAATTTTTAAACATCAAATAAAAAAACATTATTTATGACAAAAAAATGATGCAATGTATACCTCATTAATAAATGACTTAAATAAATATGTTTATAAATATTATAAAAATATACAAACTCTTTCCAATTCATATTGAATGATTTTATTTCGACCATGAGTCACCTTATATTCAAATTTAATGTGTTTTTTACCATTAAAAATCGAACATCATTATATAATAAAATAATATTTTCACACCTTCCTAAAGAGCCCCTCCTCCCCTTTATAAAAATCCCTAAATTATAACCAAATACTCACACCTCTAAAGCCCCTTGTCATATCCATCACTTGCATTAATAATCTCTAAATATCCCTATAATCCTCCTATAATAATTACCTTAGGCAGAAGGTACTTTAAAAAACCCTTTTGGTGCATACCAAAGGGAGTTACTCGAATTAATGGTATCTATTTCTCTTAAATTCTTTTCTTTTATTTTACTTCTCCAACCCCTGAACTCTTTTTATTACTTTATTTTATAAAAAACAGCATCCTTAATAAAATTTTATGTTTTTATGAGAAGGATTATAACTACACTTACACAAATCTTCATCTAATGGATAAGAATATACTATTTCTGTGGATGGAAAAACTAACACCTCATGAAACGATGATTGTTCAATTATCTCCTACCACCTCTCATGGTGGAAATTAAGATGACAGTGTATTTATATATGATATATATTATATTTATGTTATATTTATTCTTCTTTATTTTCCATTTATATAATACGTTTATGGTTTCCATAGTGCGTAAATATGATACTCTCATTTGAGGAAGTGCAGACTACCGCCCCCTCAAAGTGATATGACTCGTTAATGAGTTATGTGGGATGTATAAAGGATGGATTTAATGATATTATATATGATATTATACTGGAATTATATTATACTTATGTATCATTGTTTTTTCATTCCATTGCAATACTAAATATAAATGAAAGTAGCGTTAATGCGTACTTACGTATTACCGTCTCCATGAATGGTGCATTTCTTTTCTTACCTCCAAAAGTAATTTACTATTATAAATACAAATATATATTGTATATATAAGATATATATGGTATCTAAATCTTTAATATCATTCTGGAGATAATGGACTCTTGACCACATGAACAACATATATTTATAAGAAGTCCACTTTTGACTCAAGTACCAAATATCAACAAAATGACCGTCATTATCATAAATGATTACATAATGTTTAGAACATGGTAATATGTGATATAAAAGGAATAATTAATTGGACAAAGGTTTTTAGGCAAATATAATTTATCATTAGTTTATTTTTCCAGAAAGTAATGAACGAACGGGTCAATCCGGACACAAGAAAAGGGACTTCGTCTCAATCTAATTTCATTGAGACATATTTTGTTTTATACATGAATTTATTTTATATGGTGTATAAATTTCTTTTAAATTTCATTTCATTCAAAAGGAAACTTTTTTCTATGAGGTGTTTTTCTAAAGGAGAAAAAATAATGTTTGTTTTAATGTAAGCGATGACAACAACCTTTTCTGCCGCTGTGAGTATTATTTGGCCGTTGGCTTTTTTAACAAGCCGTAATGTTTTTAAAAGGAAAATAAATACCATATACTCTTTTAAATATTTTGGTATTGAAAATGGTTTTGATAATGGATTAGTTATGTCAATATATTTAAGTGATATATTGTGATTGAAATGTAGAAATGTTATCATTCCATTATATTTGTTGCATGTGTTATGATTTTATAATAGTACTCAGACATTTGACGGGTGGTTACATGATAAACCATATGAAAGGTGGTGCCATGATAAACCAGGATGGGTGGTTACATTATAACCTCTAATTCATCGTCTATGTCAGTCAGTCGTATGGCTATTCCGTTTAGTGATATGTTTGGAAGTTGACAGTATGGTTTTTCCATTTCAGTATGTTTATGTCCCAAGTTACCATTATTTGTTTTGTGTTATTTATATGGGTTTTATTGTAAAGGTTTTCTTACAAAATGGTATTCAATAATCTTTTATTCAGTGAAGAGTATTTACTACTTTATAAAACTGAAAAGTATTACTTATGATAAAGTTTTCATGGTTTAATTGGTGTTTTGAAAAACTAACAATTCTTCTTCTTTATGTATCCCTTACTGATCTTTTTATGCACATCCCATGTTTTTGAAATGCTTTTCACAGTACATAAAGAGGAATAGGGTCAAGGATGGGATCAAGGAAAAGTAATGCTATCTAAAACATGGACCTAGACATGACTCTTTATTAAGAGGTTTTATTTTATGAAAAAAATGGATACAGAGTAGAAGTGTCTATATATATAAAGACCCAGCTTTAAAACATTACATAATCTTCAATTAAATGGATAATTCACATTGAGGATATTTTCATGTTCAGAGTTTTAGAGAATTAGGACATAACTATTACATGTCAAAAGATTACAAATTAGACACTTCTACTCAGTTTCTATTTTTTTCATAAAATAAAAACTCTTAAAAAGAAACATTTCTAGTTACATGTTTTAGATATCATGTCTTTCCATGATCTCATCCTTGACCCTATTCATCTTTGTCACGACCCGTCCTTAGGGCCCGTACCATGACTACCCCGAGCCCACCTTCCATAGGCCAGGGGCTGCTTACTAGCACCAAGTTGTAAATCTCGATAAAAGGGAAGACATTGCCATTATATAAGTAAACAAACACAACATAGTATGCAATATGAAAAAAACACTAAGTAAAATGAGTACAAAAGTAAGTTCTGGAAAGTAAATGGGCCACTATACAAACCCAACTGAAAGTATAGTACAACTGAAGGAAATTACAGCAACAGTAAAGTAAAACAGCAACACCGAGTTATCCTCCGGTAATCCCACCTGAAGGGTGGGTACAGATAGTCTCCTCGGCTCCTCGGGTCCGACCGTCCACTCCGTGTATGTCCCACCAAGTGGTCCACCTCTGGGTACAGTCTAGCTCCACAAGCCTCCACCCCGATCAGTGTTGTTCATCGTCTGCATCCAACATAACGTAGTGCGAGCATAGCCCATGAAGGGGTGAGTATATAATACTCAGTAGGGACCCTGAGACCCACAAAGGTCTCTCAGAATCCACAAAGGATAAACCACAAAGGAAAGATACAGACACAATGTATCAACCAACTCTACATAGGTATATGCCCATACATATAAGTAAGTCATCAAATCAAGTTCGGCTAAAACTCATGAGCCCAAGTACAACCCAGTCCACATAGGAAAACACAACCCAGTCCACACAGGAAAGTAAGTCAATCAAATCGCTGATAATGATTGAAAATCAAGAATCATCTCACACATGTAAATTATTCACGAAGAGGTGTGGAGATGATAGATGTAGCCTTTGAATCATCTCTACTACCAAACCCATGTAGGATCCCAGTACAGAAGTCGTCGCTGTCGAACCCATGTATGATCCAAGTACAGTAACCATCGCTGCTGAACCCACGTAGGATCCTAGTACAGTTTTCATCACTGCTGAAACCATGAATTATCCAAGTGTAGTTGTCCTCGCTGCTGAACCCATGTAGGATCCAAGTACAGTCGTCATTGTCATCACAGTCGCAGCCAGTTCTAGAATTTCAGCACACAGCACGCTCGATTCTGGGAGGGTTTCCTCCACAAGCCAAGGGGGATGATACATCAACTATCACAAGTTCTAGAGTTGATGTATCCCAATGTTCTATCTCATCAATAGGAACTCAACGCGATAGACGGCGCGTCAATCGGACTCCCGGTCTGAGAGATAATGGCATTTTTGTCCTAGGGGCCAGGTTAGAAATATGCATGTTTCTAACCCGGACGATATCCAGAATCATCATAATGTTACTTAGAGTATCTCAAAAGGACGGCCTCGTCGAAACAGTCCTAGTGCCATAGACGGCGCGCCGATCAGACACACGACCTTAGATTTATTCCCATTTAAGTGATTAACAGGCCCGACCTGCTTAGCCTAGTGGGCCGATGGGTCGGGTTAACCTAGTTTGACGGGCCCGACCCAGTAGGGGTGTTGTACTAGTCTGAAGGAAATACTCAACTTAGCCCTAAGGGACGCGGCTCGGCCCGAAGTGGGGCGACCCGACCCGAAGTGGCACGGCCCAGCACGGCCCGGCCCGGTGCGGCCCGGCTCGGCCCGGCCTTGCGCAGCATGGCTGGCAGCGTGGCTTAGCCGTAGCTAGGCGGGTTCCAAGGGGGGGCACCCCCCCCCCCCCGGGTTTCCATACCGGTAGCGCCGCCCTTCCCCAAACCGGCCGGCTAGACCGGTCGGTCTTCTTCACACGCGTCCCGCTTGGGCGGGTCGCTGGTCTTCCAGCACGACGCCCTCCTGGCATCGCGGTCTAACTCCGTCCGGCCGGCCGGTTCTTCCACCGAAGAAGCCCGTGTAGCGGGCTGTAGTTCTTCCCGCACAACCGGCGTGATGGCGTTGTCCTCCTTTAACGCATTCCCGGCACGACATAACGGTTTCATGCCTCCTTTTTCGCATTCTCGGCATGGTGTGACGGCGTCGTGCATCCTTCGCCTTTGATTTCCGATTATAGAATAATTAAATGAGAACTACGGAGGGTTGTCAGGCCATGTTCGTTCGGACCGCACCCTCCATGTAAAATGATAACAATCTCTATATTTAAACAACGATTTCCAATGAGTACAGGGTACGTGAACATCCACTTTCAAGATTAAACCCCTACCTCAACAAATGATGATGAACATCGGCGTCGCGGTTGACGGCGTCGCGAGGTGAGGATTCATAGACATCGATGGAGATCATCTGAGGAGGAAGCGACATCTCCCCTTTTAATCACGGGAGAGAAGAAAACAAGGCGTGATGTCGTTTGCGAGTTCCCATGTTGGTTTCTCCTCCCTTGTCACGGAGGAAGAAGAGGATGGAGAATTTGGGATCGCCGAGTCGAAGTTCTTCGCCGGAGGGTTGTCATTCTTCAACAAAGGGGATGAAGCATTCTTCAAAACTCAAGAGCTCTCTCCCCAAAATCTCAACACAACAAGCTAACCAAAATTAAAACAAGTATTCTCCTTATTTTATTAAATCATGCCATGCATTCAAACTTACAAAATTCAAATTCCAATTCACTTAAATAATTAAACCATGAGTTTTCTAATTAATTAAGTGATAGGTTGGCAAGTTTTAATGAGGGCGAGAGGGGAGAGGAAGAGTTACTCTATAAATCCAAGGGAGGTTTCAACATTAAACAAAGGAGTTTAATGGGAGGTTTATGGGTTTTAGGTAATGTGAATGGTTGGGGCTCGTTTGGGCACCACCACACAATTATCCTCACATGGGTAGTTAAGAGCTTGTGGGTCCCATCCCAACTCGCCCATGTAGGATATAACCACATAAGATATAGAATAAAAATTGTTCCCCATTTTTATTCACTTCTTATTTAATCCACAATATTTAACTTCTCCTCCCGCACAAACACAACTATGGAAAAGGTCCCCATAATCAATTACCAGTGTTGTGAATTAATCGGTGCCCTCAAAATTCAATTTTGAGCACCAGTTCAAAAGATTGGAAAACCCGCTCGTTCGTTTACTGAATGTACCCGAGCTAAACATCAAAAATTGATTCCGAGTACACCAGGCCTTGGAATCAAGTGCCCTCAAGAGTTGCAGACTCCTAAAATTCCAAAGTATTTAAGAAAAAATTTTCCTTGAAATTTCCGGGTCTTTACATTACTCCCACCATAGGGATTTACATCCTTGTAAAGCTACATCATAAACTAGGGAAACAAATGAGGGTATTGTGCACGCATCTGATCTTCCCGCTCCCATGTGCTCTCATGGAGGTTCCTCTGCTGCCAATGAATACGCACTAGTGGAATCGACCATCTACGTAGGACCCACTCCTGTCGATCGACGATCTCCACCGGGATCTCTACAAATATCTCCCAATCATCGATTTCCAGATCTCCATGATCAATGATATGCGCCAGGTCATGAACGTATCTCCTTAGCTGAGATATGTGGAAGACGTCTTGCACCCAGTGCAACTGAGGTGGAAGGGCCAGGCGATAAGCCACCTCACATACCCTGCTGAGAACCTGAAATGGTCCGATGAAGCGCAGAGATAACTTGCCACCAGGGCCAAATCTCTATAATCCACGTCGAGGTGAGACCCTTAAGAAAATGTGGTCACCATCCTCAAACTCTAGTGGTATCCACCTCCTGTTAGAATAGGACTTCTGTCTACTCTATGAAATCCTCATCCGCTCCTAAATGATATGCACCTTCTCCGTCATAGCCTACACCATCTTGGGTCCTACGAGTGCTAACACCCCAGGGTTAGTCTAGCAAAGAGGTGATCTTCATGGTCGTCCATACAGTGCCTTATATGGTTCCATCCGGATGGTGGAGTGGTAGCTATTATTGTATGAAAACTCCACCATGGGTAGGTGATCATCCCAGCTACGACCAAAGTCAAGGACACATGCACGGAGCATGTCCTCGAGAGTCTGAATGGTCCTCTCCGTCTGGCCATCCGTCTGAGAATGAAAGGCAGTTCTCAGGCGTAGCTGTGTCTCGAATTCCTCATACAACCCCTTCCAAAGCCGGTAAGTAAAGTGAGCATCTCGATCAGAGACAATAGTCGATGGAACACCATGAATCTTTATGATCTCATGAACGTAGAGGCATCCCATGATCTCTACTGAGCCCTGCTCTCTAATCGATAATAAGTGGTCTGACTTGGTGAGTCTATCTATGACCACCCAAATAGAGTCGTGTCCTCTGGAATTACGTGGAAGCCCCGTCCCGAAATCCATGGATATCCCGTCCCACTTCCACTCCGGTACCTCTAAGGGCTGCACCAAGCCTGCCGGTACCTGGTGCTCCGCCTTGACCTGCTGGTAGGTGAGGCATCGTGAAATGAAGTCTTCCAAAACATTCTTCATACCCAGCCATCAGTGCTATCATCTGAGATCCTGGTACATCTTCGTCACTCCTGGATGTACCGCTAGAGGGGAAGTGTGAAACTCCCTCAGTACTTCCTCCTATAGTGCAACTAGTACCATGGTACGTCCCCTAAAAAGGATGACATGCTCTACTCCTTCAGAAAATCTATCAGGCGCATGCCCTGTGGAAATATGAGCATGTCACGTCTCACAGTCAACAACCCCACGCTGTGTCTCTCGGACCCGCTAAAGTAGTGGAGGTGTGACTGTGAGTGACTGTAGAAATGATACTCCATATCTATCCATGAAATATATCTGTAATGCGACTAGTTGATCTGTCACCTCTGTAAGTAACTGAATACCCAACCTCCTGCTGAGAGCATCAGCTAATACGTTCCACTTCCCAGGAGTATAGACTATCTCAAAGTCATAGTCTTGGAGGAACTCAATCCATCACCATTATCTTAGGTCCAGGTCCTTCAACGAGAAGATGTACCTAAGACTCTGGTGGTCAGAGTAGACTGTAAAGCGCTCGCCCATAAGGTAGTGTTGCCACATCTTCAAGGCGAAGACCACTGCTGCTAACTCCAGGTCATGGGTAGTGAAGTTCTGCTCGTGTTGCCTCAACTGTCATGATCCGTAAGTGATCACTGACTCTCCTGCATCAGGACACACCTGAGTCCAGTCCCTGATGCATCGCAGTAAACTATGTACCCTACGTCCTCCTCCGGTAGCCTCAAGATGGGTGCACTAGTCAATCTATTCCTCAGCTCTTGGAAGCTCTACTGACATCTATATGACCACATAAAGGTTTTCCCCTTCTTCGTCAAAGCTGAATGTAGTGCTGAAACTCTGCAGAAGTCTGGCACAAATCTCCGATAGTACCTAGCCAGACCTAGGAAACTCCACACCTCTGTCTCACTCCTGGGTGGCTCCCAAGAAAATACTGCCTTGAAGTTCACATGATCCACTGCAACTCCCGCCTCAGAGATGATGTTCCCCAAGATGTGGACCTCTCGAATCCGGAACTGACACATTGAGAGCATACCATAAATATGGTGCTCTCGGAGTGTGTCCAGTACAACACACAAGTGGTAGGCGTGCTCCTCCTCAGTGGTTGAGTAAATCAGTATGTCGTTGATGAAGACTACGACAAAACGATCGAGGTATGGTTGGAAGATCATGTTCACGAGACTCATGAAAAATTATATAGCATTGGATATGCCGAAAGTCAAACCAAGAACTCATAGTGGCCATACCGACACCTGAAGGTCATCTTCTGCACATCATTGTCTCAAATTATGAGCTGATGATAGCCTAACCTGACATCTATCTTCGAGAACCATCGTTCTCCCTTGAGCTAATCAAAGAGTTCGTCTATCCTCGAGAGTGGATACTTTTTCTTTATGGTCACTTGATTTAGGTGAGGGTAGTCGACACATAGTCGTAAGCACCCATTCTCCTTCTTGGCGAATAAAATCAAAGAAGACCAGGGTGAAACACTGGGTCAGATGAATACCTTTCCCTGAAAGTCCTCCAGTTGTACCCATAGCTCACGAAGCTCAGCGGAAGCCATCCGATATGCTGGAGTAGATATCTGGGCTATCCCAGGGTACAGGTCATTGTAGAAATCTACCTCTCTATGAGGAGGTAGTCCTCGAACGTCGTCCGGAAAAATATCTGCATACTGATCCACCACAACATGATAACTCGGACTCCGAACATCAACTGCTCCTAGGATGAGACTAGCCAACTGATGGGTAATCAGATGCTCTATCCTCTGCGTAAGTCTATCCTGCGCTGCAAAGGCTCCCCTCTCACCGGTGAAGGTGAACTAGCTCCCTTTTGTGCGGCCACACCACACTTTGCGCCTAATACAGTCGATCTGAGCATGGACTGTAGATAACCAATCCATACCCAAGATAACGTCGTAAGGCCTCGACGCCACTACAAGAGGATCCCAGCCGATGATCTCGCCTCCTAGAGTAGGCTCACACATCTGGCACCAGTGCGTAATCGTCGAGTCTTCTCCCGTAGGAGTCTCAAGACATAAAGATCGAGCCAACGACTCTGTAGGAATCTTCAAGCTCCTAACATGGGTAGCGACAATAAAATAATGAATCTCCCTTGTGTCTATAAGAACTGCAGAAAGGGTGGAGTAGACATAGATAGTACCTTGAATCATCTCAGGTGCACCGTGGTCATAGACCTCAACTACCTGGAGCTGAGCCTGCCCCTATCTGCCAGCTCCCTGTGGTTGGGGTGGTCCTCCTAGTGGTGGTGGTGGTAGAGCCTCGAAGCGTCCTCCACCACCCGCTGCTCGGCCAGCTCCTATGCCTCATCCGCCTACTCCCTATGGACCGCCACGGTCAAACCTCTACCTTTTCCTGGGTGGTACCTCAACCGTCTGCTGCTCTTCTGCAAGGATGGTCGGGCAATCATGACCCATGTGGCCCTACCCACCACATGCATATCACCACCTGCCTCTCATATGACTGGCTCTACTGCGTGTGCCCCACACCTCCAAACTAGTATTCTTAGTTCGCCCACCTGATGGTCGGGTCCGGTTGGACCTCTGGAACATATTTCTACTGCGTTCTGCAGAATACTCTGCTACGTGTCGCCCTGCGATAGGACTCGCTGCTAGCGTAGGCTCAGTAAGGAGGCTCTCCACAAGTAGGGCTCTCTCCAGTACTCCTGCCTGCGTCAGAATGTTGAGCGAGTTTCACACTTCCCCTCTTGCGGTACATCCAGGAGTGGTGAAGATGTACCAGGATCTCAGACGACAACACTGGTGGCTGGGAATGAAGAAGGCTTTGGAAGAGTTCGTTTCACAATTCCTCACCTGCCAGCAGGTGAAGGCGGAGCACCAAGTACCGGTAGGCTTGGTGCAGCCCTTAGAGGTCCCGGAGTGGAAGTGGGACAAGATATCCATGGATTTCGTGACGGGTCTTCCACGTACTTCTAGAGGACACGACTCCATTTAGGTAGTCGTAGATCGACTCACCAAGTCGGCCCACTTCCTACCGATTATAGATCAGGGCTCAGTAGAGTTCTTGTGACGCCTCTACGTTCAATAGATCATACAGCTTCATGGTGTGCCATCGACTATTGTCTTTGATCGAGATGCTCGCTTTTCTTCCCGGATTTGGAAGGGGTTGCAGGAGGAATTAGGGACACATCTACGCCTAAGCACCGCCTTTCATTTTCAGAAGGATGGCCAGATAGAGAGGACCATTCAGACTCTCAAGGACAAGCTTTGTGCATGTGTCCTCAACTTTGGTCGCAATTAGACGGATCACCTATCCTTGGTGGAGTTTGCGTACAACAACAACTACCTCTCCACCATCACGATGGCTCCATACGAGGCACTTTATGGACGACCATGCAGATCACCTCTGTGCTGGACTGACCCTGGGGAGTCAGCACTCGTAGGACCAGAGATGGTCCATGCTACGATGGAGAAGGTGCAGATCATCCAGGAGCGGATGAGGACTGCACAGAGCAGGCACAAGTCCTATGCTAATAGGAGGTAGAGACCACAAGAGATCAAGGATGGTGACCACGTTTTATTACAGGTCTCACCTCGACGTGGATTATGGAGATTTGGCCGGGGCGGCAAGTTATCTTTGTACTTCATCGGACCATTTCAGATTCTCAGCAGGGTAGGCGAGGTGGCTTATCACCTGGCCCTTTCACCTCATTTTCACCGGGTGCACGACGTCTTCCACATATCTCAGCTAAGGAGATACGTGCATGACTCAATGCATATCATTGATCACGGGGAACGAAAAATCGATAATGGGGCGACATTTGCAGAGGTCCCAGTGGAGATTGAGGATTGACAGGATCGGGTCCTATGTGGGCGATCGATTCATCTAGTGTGCATTCGTTGGAAGCGCAGGAACCTCCAGGAGAGCACATGGGAGCGGGAGGCTCAGATGCGTTCACAGTACCCTCATTTGTCTCCATGAATAGTGCATTTTATTTCTTACCTCCAAAAGTTATGTACTGTTATATATACATATATATACTAGATATATAATCTATATATGGTATCAAAATCATTAATATCATTATTTAGAAAATGGACTCTCGACCACATGAACAACATGGAATTATAAGAAGTCTATTTTTTACTCAAGTACCAAATATCGACAAAACGACCGTTATTAATATAAATGATTTCATAATGTTTTGAACACGGTAATAAGTTATATAAAATGAATAATGAACTTGAAAAATATTTTTAATAATGTATAAGTTAACTTTAGTTTGTTATTCAGGAAATTAAATAATCAACGGGTCATGTCGGACACGAGGTAAGGGACTTTATCTTAATCTCCTTTCATTGAGGAATATTTTGTTTTATACATGACTTTCTTTTATACGGTGTATAAATACCTTTGATATTTAATTTCATTCAAAAGGAATCATTTTCTAAAATTAGTTTTACTAAACGACAAAAAAATAATGTTTTTTGAATGTAAGCGGTGAAAATGACCTTTTCCATCGATGCGAGTATTACTTGATCTTTGGATTTCATAAGAAGCCATAATGTTTTTAAGAGGAAAATAAATAGCATATAATCTTTTACATATTTTGGTATTAAAAATAGTTTTGATAAAGGGTTTTTTATGTCAGTATATTTAAGTGATATATTGTGATTGAAATGTGGAAATGCTATCTTTCCTTTATATTTGTTGCATGTGTTATGATGTTATAATGGTACTGGGACATTTGATGGTTGGATACGTGATAAACCAAATGACTGGTGGTGTTGTGATAAACTAGGACGGGTGGTAACGTTATAACCTACAATGCATTCGGTATGGAAGTCGGCCATATGGATATTCCATTTAGTAATATTTGTGGAAGTTTAATATATGGTTATTCCATTTATGTCTGTATATGCCCCCAAGTTACCTTTATATGTTATGTATTCTTTATATGGGTTTTATTGTAATAGTTTTGTTACAAAAGGGAAAGTAAGGATCTTTTATTCAGTGAAAAATATTTACTACATCAGAAATGTTTAAATTATTAAGTATGAAAAAGTTTTCATGGTTTACTTGTTGTTTTGAAAAACTAATAGTATACCTTCTTTGTGTATCCCTTACTAAGCTTTTTATTCTTATCCCATGTTTTTTAAATGATTTTCACAAGACATAAACTAGAATAGGGTCAAGGATGAGATCAAGGAAAAGTCATGCTATCTAAAACATGGAACTAGACATGACTCTTTTTTTTTCAAATAGTTTTTATTTTATTAAAAAATGGGCACTAAGTAGAAGTGTCTATATTTAATATTCATGTTGTTATGTATATGTTATGACCTAATTCTCTAAAGCTCTAAACCTGAAAAGATCCTCAATGTGAATTATTAATTTAATTCAAGAATATGCAATGTTTAAGTCTAGGTTCTTATATAATACTTACACATAAATTATAATTTTAGATAAATTATTAAATATGGTCTTGAGAAATTAATTACTTTACAATCGTGTAGATGATGGGTCATATGTGAGAATGAGTAACATTTCCACTTTTCAATGATAATTATGCAAAGGGTGTAAGTAATATATTATCATTTATAAATATTAATAATATAATAAATTACATATTAAATTTTGTAATATAATTATACAAATCATCCATGTGTTTTGGTAATGAAATTAGGTAGTCACATCACTTCAATATGGTCATAGTTCACATGCACAAGAATGATGTTATCATCTTTCTGTCATTGATAATTAAGAAATAAAATGATATATTATATTTTTAGATTATTATTATTCCCTGAATATAATAATTATTTCATTTTTATAATATATATTCAATAAATATATCATCATTATCTTCCATGTAAGGCCTTAGAGAAAACCAAATCACATCGCTTAATGAGGCAGTAGTCCACCATACATGCGAGGGACATTGATGTATCCCCTACGGAATGGATGAAAAAAAACGTATATATATTATTATGAATCTAGAGGTATAATTATGTTATAAATATTATATATATATATAAACATTATATCTACCATCATACCCAACCATGATTGGTGGTAATGGAAAATTAAATGACATCGATTCGTAAGTCCAAAGTCTATCATAGACACGAATGTAAATTTTTAAACCCATTTGATGGAAGTGTGGAAGGTTTTAGGTAATTACAATAACATAAAAATATCCTTTTATATATAATATAATGTTTTTATTATATAATCATGGTTTGATAATAATTTAACTCGGAGTATTAATAATAAAATAAAAATTCTTATTGAACAAATAATTTCATCATTTACAGAAAAACTGATTGGAATGGCACCAAAAACCATAATAGGTTGACTTTCTAAAAAAATAAGGATCCAAAGATGATTATGGAAGTTGGGAGGTATTATTTATAGGTTTTTTCAAACCAAATTACTTTTTAAGTTTAACGAATATTGGACTGATGGTGGCCTTCTATAAGTGAGGTGAGTGTCACACTCAAACTTTATCAAAAGAAAAAGGTATATCCACATTTATCATAGGCTAAAAGGTTAAAAAAAGATTTATTTAGAATAATTAGACATTATTGGGTTGAAATATTTAAATAAAAAAATTGATATGTTCTTAGGTAATTTTAAGCCTTATCTTTTTAGTTTTAGGACCTCATAAATCTATTTTTACCTTAACTGTGATAAATAAATTTTTATTTTTTCACTATGTATATTGATAAATAAAATAATTTTAACATTATAGATAATTTAATATTTGGTAATTTCAACTATATACTCCATTTTTTAAAATTTAATAAAAATATTTTGTAAATTTTAATTTTAATTTAATCCCACAAACACATCATGAAAGAGGGTTTTTATGGAGAAAATGTCAAAAGGTTTAAAAATTATTACTTAAAAAGTAGACATTAATATAATTCTAATGGAATAAATTTTATTTAAATAGATATAATTTTACTAATTTTACTTTAAAACAAATTAAAAATAAAATTTATCTTTATGACTATTTTAAATTAAAATGAAGCTTCAATTCAAATTTAGTATTTTCACAATTCATCACAAGTGAAATCATTTGAGAAAAATACAAAAAATCACCAAAATATAATATTGATATGATTATTTAAAAAAATATTTTCATTTTTTAATATAAATTTTAAATAATATTTAAAAATTAAATTAAAATTATGTGTGCAATGTGTGACTACCCTTCCTTTTGTAAAAAAATATTTTTGTGAAAAAATAATCCCTTTTATTTTAAGTGATTATTATGTTTATTTATAATGAATAGATGAAAAACAAACATGCGTAAATTATACATATTTAAAACTATTTTTATATCTATTCATAAAAAATAATTTAATGGATATGATATAATGTTCATGATAGAGTATCACGTTTATTTAAACCCAATGTTCTGTGCATCACAAGCTATTAAATAAATTAAATTTATTGTAAAATAAATATATTATAAATTTGAGACCTCCAACTTCCTTCAAACATAAAATAATATCATCCTATAAATTTCAAATATATTAAATTCTAAAAAAGAGGGTATTTCTTCTTCATAACATCCTCCAGTCCCCACGTTTCATCCTCTATTTGGTGATTTCACTAAGTTTCCATTAAATATAGGGTCAATAATTTCCACAATAGATTATCACTGTTATGAATATTCGGGATGGTTTATTCATTTTATGATAGATCATGTTCAAATTCTATTATATAAAAGGTTAAAAAATGGGTTGTGTTTGGCATGTACTTCTTTAATATTGATATATGAAACACTTCATTTACTTTTGAGAGACTTGGTGGTGTTCCCAAATTATAATAAACCACACTATAAATTTCAATTATTTCAAATGAACTGATGTTCTTGGGGATTACCTTCTATTTAATAATGAACTTTATAACACCCTTGCTTGGAGAAACTCTTCTAAAAACAATATCTTCCACATGGAATTCCAAATCATTTCTCTGATTATTGGCATAACTCGTTTTCCTACATTAAGTTCCATTAATGTGATCTTAAATAGACGTTACATTTGTTTTTGTATCTTCAAATTATTTTTTTCCGAAGAGTTTCCTTTCACCAACATTATCTAAACAAGTTAGTGTACAACATCTCATTCCATTTTATTCTTTAAACAATTACATTTGAATAATTAAGTAGAAACTTTTGTAAAATTCAAACACTATCAAAGGTAAATACAGATCCACATTCCTTGAAAGTCAACTAAGGAAGACCTCAACTTGTTTCCCAATGTTTGCATCATATTTCGAAATATCCATCCAATTCTAGATGGTAGGATATGATTAAATGAAGCTTAGTATCAAGATACTTCTAAATATTCATCAATAATTTCACTTTAAACATGGATCCAAATTAGAAAAAATTAAAATAGGTACTCCATGAAGTCTTACAATATCCTTAATATTGTTCTGTACATGGAAATCTATAGGTAAATATTCTCCTAGATTGTAGAAATATACAGAATTGGTTAGGCGAACAATGATAACCCATAATTCATCATCATTTCTAAGATTTTTTGTTATTTTAGTAAAAAAATCAATAATAATGTCACAAAATTTCCTTTATGTATGTACCAATTCATTTCTTTCCACAATTATAATATTTATGAAAATCATTCTTTCCCTTCTTCCCTTTATCAATTTTTTCTCTCTTTATCTTCCTCTTTTTCTATTTCATCCCTTAAAAATCATAATAGAAAAAGAATTCATTCTCAATATTTTTCATCACATTATAATATGTCCTCATATGATGTAAATTTTTTGGAAACTAGTTCTTGTAAAAATATTATATTAATCTCATCAATGAAATGACAATTCTCACTCTATGGATTACGTGTATTATTGTGGTTCTCATTCCTTTTCCTCGATGCCATTTCTAAATGATTGAATACACTACATAAGATAATAATATTATGATACATAATGTATAATACCAAACTTAGTGAAATACATAACATAAAATAAAAATTTAAGCTTTGATAATCTGATAATCATAAACATAGTTTCCTTGGGTATATATTATTTTTAAAAATTATTTCATAGTGGTTTGTAAGTAAAATATAAATTATCATTAATATATCCCTTAGGTTTGTCACATAAGGTTCTTAGTATGGACCATTTTCATGCATTAGGTAATTTTTGGGTCAATCTCAATGTAACCTTTTTATTGTTACTACCCCTACAGACCTTTGTTCTAGAACCATATCCACTTGTAGTATCTATACAAGGTTGTATTTCAAGGAAGCACCACATAATCACATACTTAACAAAACAATAGTTTTTTATTCTATACTGATTATTAATTTCTATGATAGGGTTATGTTCCCAAATATACATTTTCAATAATCTAGTTTGAATGTTTTATATAAACTTCCTCTAATACTAACTATGACGGCCCCAACCCAAGTAGCCCAGAGTTGATGTCAAATTTATTACATTAGCATAAAAAGAGTCAAATCATAAAATAATAATCTATTTTTTAGTTTTGGAGGAATTAATTAATATATTATACCATTTTTATATTGGGATATATAATAAAAACATATAAATAAAAAATTTTGGCATCCATGAACTCATTACATGAATTATTATTCATATCCTGGGGAAAGAAAATAAAATAATGGAAAGCTAAAATGATCTGTAAGGGATACATATAGTGGATTCTATCATGAATAATTAATAATAATCAACATGGATTGGAAAATAACTAAACACATATTCCATTTTAAAAAATTTACCACTATTTTCATGACGCGTCCCCCAGGTACCATTTCATGACTACCCTAATCACACCTCCAATAGGACAGGGGAAAACGACTAGAAATATATAGAAATATCTCACAAATGAAGGAAATTTTATTATGTACCAGTACACAGTCACCCATATCCATGCCCAAAATAGATGAACAAAAAAAATAAGTAAAAAATCTTGAATTCCACTAAGATACCAACAAAAGAGTATGACAGTAAAAAAAATAAAAAAGTGAACGGGGATATAATACAATCCCTAACAAAAGGGAATGTACAAGCTCTAGAATATCATTAGTATAAAAACCTACAAGAAGTGTACTTTCAAAACCTCTATTTTAAATCATTGAATCCCACCTCGTATATTGGGCCTCTCTCAAAGAACGGACTGGTTCTGGTCCACCATGGACTTCATCAATGTATTGATCATCTTCACAAGACACGACATGTGCATGCATAGCCCATAGAGGGGTGAGTAAAACAATATGCAGTAGGTACCCTAAAATCATAAAGGTATACTACTAAGAAATACACAAAGTACACCGCAAACTAAACACACTATGTACACCCACAAGAAACACATGAATTACACCACAAAGGAAGCATACAATGCACAGTCAATTCAGTCAGCTGACACATGTATAAGTCTAATTAATGAATAGAAAGTTTTCAAGTTGTATTTGACAGATTTTTTAGTATATGTGACATTATAAGTGACGGTGTCACATGAAGCATCAATGGTTCACAAAGATGAAGCATCACATGAATCTCCAATGGTGCACGTAGTGTCAATGGCGCATGGAGTGTCAGTGGAACACTGAGCTTCAGTGGTTTATGGAGCATTGGTGGATCCCAGAGTGGAAATGGTGTTCATGTTATTGATGACACATCAATCATTGATGGAGTATGGAGCATTAATCTTGTAGGGAGCATTAATGGATCATGGAGTGTCAATGGTTCAAGGAGCGTCAATGGTTCATGCATCCCCCAAGTCACATAGTCACAAAGATCACATAATCACAACCAACAACAACATTCTACTCATAGAATTCTTGTAATGGTAGGAACTACTCACCAAATCATTTGATCAAAGAAAAAATTCCAAAAAAAACTCACTTAGAATATCATAAAAGGAACTAGTGTTTGTAAGGGATCCAAATTCACAAATGGATCATCAAATAGACATATGGTTTGAATGATATGTCCAATTTAGTAAAAAGAATCTATTCTAGTCTGGGTCTGACAGGACCTGGTCCGACCGAATTGACCCCGCCTAGTTTTCCTGACACAACCCGATCATGTTGGACTGGGCCAGATCAAACCTCATTGGCCTGCTGGGTCACCGGAGTGTCTTGGTTCTCCCATATTGATCTGCCGCATGCGGGAAGACTCCATCCATGAATGGATTCGACATGTTCTCCTAGTCAATGTGGCCACCACATTCAATGTAGATGGAATCTCATCCTTGCCCCTGGTCTCATAGACTTACAACCGTTGTGTCCTCCTCTAATGTGACCGTCGAGCAGTGTCTCACCACAACCACCACCACAACCTCCTACATCGACGCATGTCATCCTCCTATGGCATTCCCCACCACAGGTTCCTCCTCCGGCGTGATCCCACTAGACAGATATTATGCGCCCTGTCGGATCCTGGCCTCCTCCTAGGCCGCCCACTAACATCACCTCTGGCCACCCTATGGATGGCCTGCTACTCATCATGACCTATGTTGTGAGTCGATACCAACATGTTGTCTTCATATCACACCTCCGAGACTAGGCTCTTGAGTGATTCGGGAGAAAGATTCCTTCTCCTTACTATTGGGTAATTCCATGCTTATTGTGATAACCATGAATTCTTATAAATTGGATTATTAAAAATGGAATATAATTCTTTGTAAACCAATAATTTATAATAAAATATTTTAATTATATATTTTAATGATGTTTACGTCTAAATTCTAACATTCACCCTTGACCTGCGCCAGTCGAGGTTAGACCTTGTCTAAGAAAAACACCCCCTTATGAAGTTAATGGTTTCTTGGATTTTTAATCTGAGTTACCATTTATGAGTTATTATGATTTAAAAATAATAATAATTTATGTGTATTAATTTTATTTACATTTACACCCCTAGTGATTCTTTCTACTGATTATGCACACTAAACAATGTCAGGTCGCACATAGGGTAAAGAAACTCTTCTGATCTCAATGCTTCCCTCACATTTCAAATCCTGAGAATGATTTATTTGTTATTTCACTTTTTAAAAAATTCACACACGTGTGCTATTAAAAAATAAACATTTTTCATAAAAACATTCTGGTCACCATGGGCCTCAGAATCATATAAGCACCTGGTCTCATAATTTTCCCATATAGTTTCTTGAAATAAAATCAGGAAAATCAGAGTCATTACATTCTCCCCACCTTAGGGATTTATGTCCCAAAAAACAAATATATGGGCTACTCAACAAAAAGGTGAGGGTAATGAGCACGAATCTGATCATACAACTCCCAAGTAAACTCCTAGAGATTGGTGTGTTGCCACTGAATGTGTACATGAGGAATCAACCTCCCATGAAGGATCATCTATTATTGATCCTTGATCTCCATCAGGTACTCCGCAAAACTCATATCATCATCAATGTCAATCTCTCCCTAGTTGATAACATGCGATGGACTGTATGCGTACCTACTTATCAACGAAATGTGGAAGAAATCATGGACTCAATGTAACTATGGTGGTAGATCTAGGTTGTATGCAACCTTTTCTAATCTACACATAATCTGAAAAGGGATGATGTATCTTGGAGATAACATGCCGCCATGTCTAAATATCTGCAAACCCCATTGAGGTGAGACCCAATGAAACACATGGTCTCCCTACTCTAACTCAAAAGGCCTCCACCACCTATCATTATATGACCTTTTCTCTCTTTTTCTATCCTCATCCCCTCTTGGTTAATCTGCATCTTCTTAGTGGTAACCCATTACAACTCTTGACACATGAGTGTTGACCCTCTTTGGTCGGTCCAACATAGTGGTAACATGCATGGCTATCTGTACAATCCCTCAAACTTTTCCATACCAATGGTTTAGTGTTATATTTTTTATATGAAAACACCACCAGTGGTAGTTGGTCCTCCCAACAATGTCCATCGTTGAGGATGCAAGCATGTATCATGTCCTCTAGAACCTGGATGGTCCTCTCCATCTAGATATCTTTCTTGGGATGAAATGTCATTCTCAAGTCCAACTGATTCCCTAATGCCTCCTACAATCCCTTCCACAACATATATGTAAAGAGAGTATCATAATATAAAATGACTATTGATGGAACTCTATGAAGTCAAACTATCTCTTTCATGTAGAAGTGTCCCAAACTCTCTAATGAGATATGCTCATGGATCGGTTGGAAGTGCTCTAACATGGTGAGTTGGAAAAAGATCACCTAGATGTGATCGTTTCCACTAAATGTGCATGATAAAACCATCACGAATTCCATCAATATCCTAACCCACATCCATTTTGGAACCATAATGGGTTGAGTAAAAATTTATGGAACCTAGTTCTCAGCGTTCACTTACTAACAAGTGATGCATTGAAAAATAAACTAGGGCACTGCCTTATTCATCCCCAGTCACCAGAACTGGCTTTAGTGATCTTGATACATTTTTTACACTCTAGGATGTTCCTCAAAAAGGGAAGTATGAAACCTCCTCAAGACCTCATCATGCAAAGTTACTCGTACTACTGTTCACCCTCTAAAGAGAACGATATGCTCCCCCCTTTCAAATATCATTCAGGGGCATTCCCCGTGGACATCTAAGCAAGTGTAGTCTCATAGTCGGTATCTCTGAGCTATGACTCCCTATCTATCAAAAAGAGTTAAGTGGGTAACCAGTATAAAATGAAGATAAGATACTTTATATATATTAAAAAAGGATGTTTGCAACATGTCTAACTTATGTGATGCCTCGTTTAGTAGTTATGAACCTGATCTCTAGATGGGAGCATCTCCCATTACTTTCTCCTTCCTAGGAGTATAGACTATCTTGATGTCAAAATCCTTGATGAACTCTAGAAAACACCACTATCTCACTTTCAAAACCTATAGAGAGAAGATATATTTGAGACACATATGGTCTTAATAGATGGTATACCGCTCACCCATCAAGTAGTGTCACCACATCTTCCATGTGAAGACTACCTCCATGAATTCCATATCATGGGTTGCGTTGTTTTTCTCATTCTTCCCCAACTGTCACAAAACATAAGAAATCACCACATTCCCTTATATTAGAACACAACCAAGCCCAGTCTCTGATGCATCCCAGAACAACAGGTACTCAACACCCTCCTATAGTAATCTCAATATAAGAGCACTCCTCATCCTCTACCTTATCTTCTGAAGGCACTGCTAGAACTTTCTTATCCACACGAAAGGTTGTCCCTTCTGTGTAAAGGCCATCAAGGGTGTTGCTACCCTAGAAAAAACAAGTACAAAGCTATGATTGTATCCATAAAATCCCAGAAAACTCCTCAACTCAGTAACAATCTTGTGTGTCTCCAAACAAAGCATGACTTCAATATTTTCTGGATTTACTGAAACTCCACCCTCTGAAATGTCATGTCCCATAAAGTGGACCACTTATATCTAGAATTGAAGCTTCGAGATCTTCCCATAAATATTGTTCTCTCGGAGTGTGTCTAGGTCCATCTTCATGTGTATAGCATGCTCTTCCATATATGCTGAGTATATCAGGATGTCATCAATGATGACCACGATAGACCGGTCTATGTAAGTTTCGAATAACCTGTTCAAGAGTCCCATCTAAACTTTATGGGAATTCATCATGCTAAAAGAAATCACTATGTACACATAGAGGTCATATCATTATCTGAAGGCTATATTTGGGATGTCCTCATCCTGTACATGTAGCTGGTGATAGCCAGATATGAGGTCTATCATCAAGAACCAACTACCTTGCGTTAGTTGATCTAAGATGTCATCAATCCTCAGTATGGGATACTTGTTCTTACGATCACCAAGTTTAGGTTTTGAAAGTGAACACATAATCTCATGCTCATTCCATCCTTCGTAGAAAACAAAACTGGTGTCTCCCATGGTGAAACACTAGGTCTCATGAACTTTCTCTATATATTGTACATTTGTAACCAAAACTCATGATTCTTCATGGGAGCCATCAAATATGCTGGTGTAGATATTGGTGACATTCTGAGGTACAGATCAAAGTAGAAATCCACCTCACTTTGAAGAGGTAATACTAGAATATATTCCTAAAACATGTCAACGTACTCATCCACCACTGCAGAAAACATAAGAATCGTCTCATACACTTCACCATGGGTCAATCTACCCTACTAGTGTGTGATTGGTTATTCCATCTTACATTCAATCCCATCATGTTCTTTATGGGTTTCCTTATAACTAAAAAAGTAAAACCTAGTCCCATATTCATAGACACACCACATTATGCTCCTAAAATAGTAAATATGGGCATGTACTATTGATAACCATTACAAACCAAGGATGATGTCATAAGGGATTAATGATACCACCATGATATCCAAACTGAAACTGTCATACCCAAGAATATGAACACACTTTCAGCACCAGTGTGTGATCATCAAATCACCTCTTATATGAGTCTCTAATAATAGTGATCGAGTCAAGGGTTCCACTGGAATATTCATGTCTCTTAAAGGGATTGTGGAGTGAAAAGGGTGATTGGGACCTTTGTTTATAAAAACTGATGCTATAGTGGAAAAGATATAGTTTTACATCTAATCATCTCTAGATCACTGTGGTCGTAAGCCTCCATTGCCTAAAGCTCGCCTTTTCCCTGTCCACCCACACCATGAGCCCATAGTGGACCACCAGGGGGTGATGGTGGTACTTCAAACCTCCTCCCACTTCCTACTACTCGTCCATCTCCTGCCTTGTCCTCTACATCGATGGTCCCTCAATCATAATTAGGTCATCTTTATGGCTAGTCAAACAATCTCGGACCATGTTTCCCTGAAAACTTCTTTAGTAGCATAACCAGTCCTTCAGCTGACTCACTTTTCCCTAGGATCCTCGCACCACTTACCACATGTCCTGGGGTCATCCTCTGAACTGTTTAATCCACTTTGATCATATAATCAGATATCGAGTAATTGCTACCAAATTGTTAGATACATAACACCCAGTGTTAGGTCCCACTGTCGGTTCCTGCTCCTCTAGAAATATCACTTCTAGTAGAGCTCACTCCAGTACTCCAATATATGTCATAATTGTAATGGATATCATGGATTCCCCAATCTCCTATTATATCCTCTAATATAAGGTATAGGCTATAATGAAAGGGTCCCACACATTCAAGATCCTCGGAGTAGCCTATCCTTCTTATTTCTGAGAAACCTAGGTTTTCTTCTAGCCTTTTTTTTCCTTCCCCCATCGGGTCGGGATCTGCTCGGGGTGGTGGTGGATTCATCTCATGGTGGGGGGTTCAACTCAGCATGGGTCTTTGCAGTTTCTCTTGTGGCGGTGGTGGGTTCGACTCGGTGTGGGTGTCTTCGCTTGGGCTGGGATCTCTCATGTCTGTGGTGGGTTGACTCGGTGTGGGTGTCTTCGCTTGGGCATAGATCTTGCATAGCGGTGGTGGATGATTCTTCATGGTCGTAGCGTGGACAGGGATCTATTGCAGCAGGGGTGTTGTGATTCATGGTGCATTCGGCTCTCCGAGGCATTCTATCATCATTGAGCCTAGGTGAGTTTGGCGCCACTGCTTCTTGACAGTACATTGAAGGTCATCCTAGAGTGTCTTGAGTTTAGCGTAGTCCCTCGGGCGGTTCATGTGTTGGAGTGGGCCTGGTCCGACATGACCCTTTGTGCTTCTAGCAGGTTTCTAGAGTGGCTCTAGCCAGATCTGCTATGATTCGAAGGGGGAGGAACCTCAGTTTCAGCTTTTGCAAGGTTTGACATGCTTTTAATTTGGGGATGTTTTGTTTACGCTCTCTGGCTGGATCTGGTTATCAGACTATCATGTTTCAACTACAATGGTTCTTCTCTACACTCCTTGTCACCATGGGGCTCATGCTAGAACTAGGTGAGGAGCATTCCGTTTTTTATTGGATCATATCAATGACTAGAGCCGCATTTTGGTTTCAAGAACACCCTGATACGCTCACCGGGGGTGTTCTCTTTGCGCGGGGTTGGGTCAGCCAGTCCTAGGTGATGCTGACATGATCTTCTATTTTTTGAACTACCTTCTGGACTTCTGTGGATTTGGTAGTGAGAGTGTCCTGAGAAGGATGTTGGGGTTGGTCTAGGATTTTCTTTATTGGAGGTTCATTGATTTATTTGATGGTGGAAATGTTTGTGAGCTCTGTTGGAAAGGCGAGGCACCTAGACTCAACAACACGGATCTGAACCCAAAGGAGGTTCCATAGCATATGTTTATCAATTAAGTGATTTATGTATTTTGACGTTTGAGAGGATATGGTGTAATCCATCAGATCAGGCATGTTCTTTGAAATATGCCATTTCTTTATTGTTCATCCTTGCATCAGTGAAAAGCATTCCACAAACATTTACTGGGGAGGGGTTTCTTCATGTTGTTAGTTTGGTTTTTTTCATGACCTTCATGTCGTGATATGTTTTATGTCAATGATGTCTTTGGGTCCCCCCCCCCCTTATTCCCTTAAAAGGGGGTGTTTTTTAATAAAATAAAAATTGAAGGCCTTCGGGACATTGGATGGATGGAAAGGGTCCCACACGATATTCGTGGAGTATAGAGAAGGATCTATATCATCGAGTACTCTTCTAGTAACTGGAAGCCTTATTAAAGATGTAGTAGTTCTTTTACATGCAAAGAGTGTAACATTTCTGGGAAGAACTCCTCACTGAAGAGATGCTTGATGTCTTTCGATGGGAGGGTCATCTCCTCTTGTGTCTGGATCACTATGCTCCACCTTCTCCCCAATGATCCATGAAGAAGACTCCTGACTATGACTTCCATCTGGTTAAGATGTATACTCATTAGGTGGATGGAACATGTAACCACCTCCATCCAATCCTCAACTACTTGGGGATCGAATCACCCTAGAACCTGGGAGGTTGCTACCTCTAGAACTCAATCAACACAGTCATCCTATGTGAATCCTCTACAAGTATTCCTTGTAGTAACTACTACTCTCTGGGTGGTGTTTTCACTAGAACACCACCCGGATGTTCTATCTATGGTACTAGACCCTATACTGATGCCTCGTCATAAAGAGGATCATCCTCATGATCACGAATCATAATCGTAGATGGATTTTTTTTCATGGAGTAATCCAAAAATATATTGATATATACCATATAAAAGAGATTATACATGGTGAGCTAACAATAACTCAATAAGTTCATGAGAAAACACTCAATACAATATGATGCATGTTCGTTTATTTCCCTATAACTAGATTTTTCATGTATCTAGTTAGAAAAAAAATTTATAGTCCTGTTTTATGGATGTATTGGCCACCTCACCAACATTGGATTCCCTGACCTGAATGCCAAACTCGAAACACTCGACAATGTTTCCCCAAGACAATATCATAGACTCTTGGTTCGTTAGATATAACTAACCTACACTGATAACACTATATCATGACTCATCCCACACGGCCCATGACCTGACTACCCTAATCTGGCCTCCAATAGGCCAAGGGATTGATACTAGAACCAAGTATGCATATCCCACAAATTTTAGGAATTTTCCTAAGAACCTAGACACATGAATCAATATCCAAGCCCAAATGTGATGAACTAAAAACAATATGTCAAAAAGTATTCTTACCATTAAGATTCCAATAATAGAGTACGACAGTAAAAAAACTAAAAGGTAAACAGGGCCATAATACCTGCACAACCAAAAGGGAATGTATAAGATCATGAATCATGATTGCAGAAAAACCCTACTTGTAGGGAAGGTATAGTAACGATTTTCTAATGTCACTAAAGCACGCCTCATCTATCGGGCCGCTCTTTAATCATTTCTTGGTCCCAGCCTACCAAGGACTCTTTCAATTCATCAATTGTCTTCACAACACACGAGCCATGTGAGCACAGACTGTGCAGGGATGAGTAAAAAAATACTCAATAGGGACCCTAAAACCAAAATTTTACACCACTATTTAATACAAGATTTAAACCACAAATAAAAAACATGAAGTACACCACAATGGAAACACACAAATTTCAGTCAATACGGTCATCTCACATAGTTATAATTATAAAGTAGCAATAGAATTATTTCTAGTTGTAGTCCACAGATCACTCGGTCTAATTGAAACTAGAAGTTTCATAGATGAATGGTGAATTTATGGCACATAGATCATCGATGGAGCATAGATCATCATTTATGCACAAAGAATTAGTGTTGCACGGTTTGTTGGTGGCGTGTGGATCATCAGTGGCATTGAGAGAGGTGATGGTGTCTGGGACGTTGATAGCGCACGAAACGTGGAAAAAACATTAATCATCGATCGTCCATGGAGTTTTTATGTCAAATAGATCATCAATGGTGTACTGATTTTTACTGGTTCATGTAGCCCCCCAAGTCACATAGTCACCAAGATCACATAGTCATACTCGACTGCAAGATTAAGCTCATAACGTGCTTGTCATGGGTGAACCTAATCCTCAAGACAATTGGTCATAAATAAACATCCAAAAAACTCACATACAGTATCTACAATGTACCTACTCATCACAAGAGTCCCAACACCACAAATAGTTCATCAAACAGAAACACGGTTTGAAAGTTACATCCAATATAGTAAAAAGGTTTTGGTCTGGTCTATCTGTGATCCAACTTGGTCCAGCCCAATTCGCTTGACCAAACCTGACCCAATTGTTTTGGGCTAGCCCAGACATGTCCGGCCCAATGGGACACTATGCCATATGGTCCAACTCACTGGGATTCTAGAGCCACCTGGTTTACCTAGCATGGTTCACCACCTGTGGACCGGCTCCTTCAGCATATGACTCTATCATGCGCTCCCGGTCAATACGGAGAACACATTTAATGTGGATGAAACTGCATCCCAACACCCTTTTCCCAAGTGCCTACTACCATGAGGTCCTCTTATGATGCGTCCTCTAACCCACATCCCACTATGGGATCCTTCTTCAACCCAGTCCCACTAGACCATGAATATACACCCCGTCGGAACCTATCCTCCCGTCGGACCATGCAATGCCCTCGCAACCGGAAACCCTACCAGCAGACCAATGTTTGTCTTTTCCTCCACCATGAGTTGCCTCTTTCCTGATATGGTCTTGTCTCACCTCCACAATTCCATCATGGATCTCAACATTTGGTCCCGAATTTTTGTGCAATGGATCGTGGGAGAAACTATATATCATTTGCGTAGGGTTTCAAAGGGAGAAAAATGCAAGAAGAACTTAACAAATTAACAAGAAAGAGATTTGTCACATAAACACCCAATGATTGGATCTCTACCTTGTTCATTCAGCCTTGACCCATTCATGTTAGTGGGATACTAAAGAAACAAACATCAGAATTATCCCCAAGATCTATTCCCTATAATACCGTAATAATTATCCACAATTCAAGAATTACTGAACCGTAGATCAACCTATTCAAGGGTTGGTTTTATTTTATTATTTTATTTTATGAAGTGGAACAAAAAATCCCAAAGAGATCGACATCGTTCCTCGATGATTGGATCCGTCATTGATGAATAATGAAGGTCTTTGTTGTCATCGATCCTCAAGCTTCTAGTGTTCGTCATCAAGAGATAGCTTCCTTCTCCTTACCTCAGAGGAATTCCAGGTTTATAGCAGTAACCCTAAATTCCTCTGACATGACATATTAAGAAGGGAAACCTCTGTTGTGTCAAAACATAACGTTCAATAAAATATTATTGTTAGATATTTTAATGACATCTGCATCCAAAATATAAATCTTTCCCTTATCCAGCACTGATTGAGGTTAATCTCCACCTAAGAAAAACCACCCCTTAATAACTCAATGATGGTATTTTATTTATAATTCGAGTTACAATTTATATAGTATTATGATTTCAAAATAAAATATTTTTTATTTAATTATTTTATTTACAGTTACATCCCTGGTGACTTTCTCTACATATTACCCATGTCGACCAATATTATGTCATGCCAAGGGTAAAGCCACTACTCTAAGATCAATAGTACCGTCATATTTCTAATCTAGAAAATCATTTAACAGTTATTTTAATTTTTCATAAAATTATCATGCACATATATTAAAAACTCAACATTTTTCAAACAATCATTCCATGTACCCCGGGCCTTGGAAGTGCATGCTCTCTCAGAACTTGGTCTCGATGTTTTACCAAATTATTTTTGAAAATAAAATCTATCACAATCATGAATATATAATGAATAATCAATTTGGAAAGGTAAATAACTAAAAATAGATTCTATTTAATCAATACATTGAGAATGAAATGAATCAATATATAATATAATTTAAAAAATATCATGATTTATTATTAATTAATTTTTTAGGATTTCAATTCATAATTATTGGACTTTAGATTCTCAATAATCTTGATAATTATACTATAATGATATTTTATCAGGACATTTTAAATCTAATGTAAGAAACTAGTTTCATTTGTCAACTTATTTTTCACATGATACATACAGATTCATCGAGGGGATATCTATAACCAAGACCCACACATATCTTCATGTAAAAATATTCCTTATATATATAATAATAAATTTAATTCATGAATAGTCTGTCTTATCATCAAATATCTAGATAGAGTAAAGAATATATATTTATCAAAAAAATTCAGGATAATCAAAAAATTTCTAGAGTAAAAAATATATTTACAAATGGAATATAGTTTAGGAAATAACCATATCCATGATATAATGAATATGGATATTTAATTGAAATGTAATTTTTAAATAAAATATGATAGGAAATTCACTCTCTCAAGAGAAATTTAACAATCACAAAATTAAACATGATTTGAAATGTGACCATCGATTCATTGGGATGATAAGTTTTTAATAAAAATCATTATTATGTATTTATTCATGTTCAATATATCAATGGGGAAATACATACAACACATTAATGTAAATAGGTACATATTAAGAAATAATTCTCAATGAAATGAATATTTAGATGAAATCTATTATAAAGTTCATAAAAATGAAGTGATAACAAATAAATGAATCTATTTTATGAATCATATTTAAATAAACATAAAAAATTGGAAATATAGCCGAAAATAGAAAAAAAAATTGTACACACATAATCTTAGAACGTCCAAGATAATGAATAAGTAAAACAACTAATAGAAAATAAATTGAATTATGAAATTCATTACCACATGGTAATTTTCCAATAAAATACCCTTACATTAAATAATTAATATGAAAACATAAAATATTATTAAAAGTGAATGTTTCATTATATTTCATGTAAAACTAGAAATATGTACACCATATATAAGAAATTAGGTTTACAAAAACCAAATATCCCCCAATGAATGTAAATTGAGATGATGCCCCTTAAAAGATCTTGCCATTGAGGTGATAATGAATCGATGAATCAATTATGTATATAAATATTAAATCCATAAAAAACATTTTTAAATAAATCATAATATATTCAAATGTATTTATGAATGTAATTATATAATTTCAAATACAATGAAGAAGTAATATAACCCTATGAAAAGAAAGTGTGTTGTGAGATTTTTTACAACTTGGATGTTTTCATGTCAAATATACATAGAATAATTAATTGAAATTAAAACATTAAATACCATTATATATGATTTATTGAATATATTACATGTAAATGGGGTATTAAATACATCATATATAGGAAATTTGGTTCACAACATTAAAATATGATTAAGTGAAGATAGATTCAAACCAATTCCTTAACCATGACTCAGAGTAATCATGTACATTTTTTATATTTGAGAAAAAAAACATTTGTTAATTATTTAAATTATTAATAAATTTAGTTCAAGTTTATTATTACTTTTATTTTACTTATTAAAATTTTATATAAAATTACATAATCAATTATGTTTACAATGGGTGTTTTGAGGATATTTAACTTTTGTGTCGGAATGACTTAGAATGGTGACTATCGACAAGTAGATAATTATTTAAACATATAATTAATAATATTCATGAAATATTTATATTATTTAGAAATAAATATTAATTTAAAATCTAATAAATAATTATGGTTTATATAATTAGTTATGTTTTGATCATGGAGACGGTAGGTCGTACGTACACATTAGCAATGTTTCCATTTTTTCAACCATCATCATGGTAAGGTGGTATGTAATAATTTATCATTATATAATGATCATGATATCATAAATAAAATATTATTATTAAAATATACTTCTAAATATCATCAATGTGGTGTGGTGATGAAAACAAAGTGTCACATCACCTTCTGAATTCGGTAGTACACATGTATATGAATGGTGTTATCATCCTTTTTTTGTTGAAAATATAAGAATTAAAATGATATATTATAATTATATAATGATAAATGTTTAGGTATTATAATAATTAAATTATTTTGAATATATATATTCATTAAATTTATCCTTATTATCATTCATGTGAATCATTAGTGAAAAATGAATCACATCACTCCATTAGGCGGTAGTCCCTCATACACACCAATGACGATATAATATCCCATATAGAATGGAATGTAAAGAAGTTATATATGATATAATGACACAAGAGTATTAATAATTTTATAAAGATTATATATTTTATCTCCCACCGTACCCAATTGTGAAAGGTGGTAATGGAAAAAACGATTGTCATCGGTTCATGAGGCAGTACTCATCCAAAAAAAAGATGGATGCTTTCGTACCCCATTTGATGGATGTCGGGATGTATTTAGATAATTAAATTAATATAAAAACATCAAATTATATGTTATATATTGATTTTATTATGTCATAATGATTAATAAATATTTTATGTAGGTGGAGGTATAAATAAAATAAAAAACTTGCTGAAGAACATTACCTATTCACTGGGTAACCTCCATAGGATCAAACCAAATACATTCCAATGTTTGATTTATGCCTAAAATAATTATTATAGTATTAGGGTATGTAATTTATGAAGTAATTTGGTTTTGTATTGGTTTATCCAAAATGGTTTTATGTTGATAAGAAGAGAAGATATGGTGGCATTTAATAAGTGAGGTTAGTGGAAAACTTGTATTTTAAGAAATACAATGGGGTACCCACGTTTTTCACACACCAAAAGTATAGAAATGTATTACTATAGAGAAATAAAAAATATAATGTCTAAATATGTCTTCATAGTTTATTTTAAACTAGTTTTTATGTCATTTTATCTCTTTTCTCCTCAGTTTAACCCCTAGGTAAATCCATTTTTGCATTAACTGTAGTACTTATTTTTTCACATTTCATATTAGTAAAAACATAATTTTACCTTATTAAATAATATAAATATTACCTATTCCAAATATTTAATCCATTTTCCAAAATTAAATTTACATATGTAATAAATTGTAATTTAAAATTAATCACACGAACGCGATGAGAAAAAAACGTTTTTAGAGATAAAATGATAAAATGTTTACAACATATTAATATAAAAATTTAATATGGAAAATGTCACCAATTACCTAAATTGGATTAAAATTAGAAAAATACCTATTATTACTTGTAAACCTATTCAAAATATAATTTATCTTCATAAATAATTTGAAAAAATGAATTATTAAATTAAATTTTCATAATTTTCAATATTCATTAAAAAATCAATCATTTCAGAGAAATCACAAAAATATCACTAAGATAATTTTTAAAAAATTTCTTTCATAAAATAAATTTTCTAAATTAGTAATAATTAATTTTAAATTATGTTCTCAAATAATAACTAATCCACCATTTATAAAAAAATTATTTTTTAGAAAACATTCATTTATCTTTTAAATGATTAATATTTTTATTTATAATAAATATATAACAAATGAAAATAGGTAAATTATATAATTTTCATAATTTATTTAGTTAGATTCATAACCAATAATTTATCATCCAGGTTATAATGGTCAGAATAGAGTATCTTGTTTCTTTTAAACATGATGGTGTTTGTATCACAAGCTATAAAATAAATTAAATTTAATATAATAAAAATTTATTTTAATGTATTGGGATGTCAAAATAATATAATTATCCTAGGGTAAATTATTGTGAATTTGATGAGAAGATAAATTTTTCGATGAATATTGAAAATTTCCCATTTTTATTAGGAATTATCAATTCTTATAAAAAAATTATGAACATAAAAATTGTTTTATTATAGAAATATAATATAAAATAGTTAAATTATATATCAATTAAAAAAATTTACATCATTTAATTCATGTCAAGTTGAATTTTCATATGAAAACTTTTTAGGTTTTCAAACATTTTCTCTTTAGAAACCAACTTTTTGTCGCATATGCGAGTTTAACTGTAAAATAAATTCCCCCACCTCTATGAGTTAAATTTTGTAAAAAAGATTTCATTTTTTGAATCAAAATAATTTTTATTATATAATAATGTTAATATTATTTTTAACCATAATTAATATTGAAAAAGTAAAAAATAATTACAACAATTAAGGTAAACTATGGTTTTACCAAGATATTAAACTAAAATGTTTAGGGTTAAAAATAATCCAAAATATTCCCACCACCCATTTTATGGAAATATTTATAAATTATAACTAATTAATTTTAATAATTTTCCCTTTGGGATCCTTTTTCAATGTGAAAAACATTGGTACACCATTTTCTTTTCAACATTTATAAGTGTCCCGCTCACCTCACTTATTAAAGGTCACCCCATATACTCTTCTATTCACACTTACAGAACCATCGTGCTTACAAATTTCTATATAGGTAAATTCATTAAATTCATCAACACATCCTATAGTCCATTTTATATTTATAAATCAAATATTAAAGGATTTAGGTTAAACCTAAAGCGTTTTTCTGAAGAATATGTTATGATTTTAACTATGTGTTTTGGTTTTACTTATTATTATAAATTCTTAAAATGTTATTAAATTATGATGATATAATAATAAAATCATATCCCATACACTATTAATATTTTATTTTTATAGAATAACCAATATGAATCTTTTCCTCTATTAAATGGTATACAACGTCATCATTCATGTTTATGGCAGACTACAGCCTCATTAACATATGTTATTTTTAATCCATAACCACCTATCACAGATGCATATAATTTCATGTTAAATTTAGATATATGAAATTTCAGATATTATTATACTTATTGAATTATTATATCATATATACCTTCTTATGTTCAATTCTTTTAGAATTTGATAATATAGACCGTGTGTGTGATGAGCTACCATTTTGTGATTTTTTTTATTCGTTCAAGATTTACATGGAGGGGAATAAGGTTGGGTTTAATGAAAATATTTTATGTACATTAAATTAAAATGTTTCTAAAATGGTAATATATTATTTTCCATTATTTCATTTAATCCTTAGAGAAAATCCGAACAGCGTTCATTTGTACGTATAACTTAACGTCTCCATGAACAATGTATTTCATTTTCAACATAAATATATATGAATTAATATATATATATATATAATGAATATATATATTATTTATATCATTATTAAAATTATGTATATTATGTAACCATGATCAATTTAATCATAATAAAAATAAAAATTCAAAACATACATAAAATGATAAAAAAGTTATTACTGGAAACATGATTTTAACAAAGAATTCTTTATAAATGGTTAATATAAGGACATATGTATATCATATATGGAATGATATATATTTGAATGGTTATATAATAAATTTATATTTATTATAAATTACATTGAAGAAAGTATTAATGAAGTCAAGACTTATAGTAAGGGATTTCCATCAAAAAAATTCTTTTGTGAGGCACATGCCATATTCACCACATATATTTTTATGTAGTATATATACTTCCCAAGAATGTATATTATGATTATTATAATAAAAATTATTATGATTTAAATATCTATTTGAGGAACTCTCTTTCATTTATTTTACGATTCAAATGGTACAAAATCCTTAAGGTATTTTTGTCTCAATTTGCCTTCTTTGAGACATATTTTATGTTAAGAACATATATTCTTTTATAAGGTGTATATAAACACCCATTGATATGAAATATCATGAAAATATTTATTCTCATGATATTTTATGTTTCAATTAGTTAAATAATTCCATGGTACTTATTATTCAATGTTATCATAGTTGTAATTGTTTTATGATTCAATCATATCATTTATCGGTATTGTTCATGTTTATGCTTACTATGCTGAAATATTAGGATAAATATCGGAATAAATGTATGAATTTTCTTCCCATTAAGTTATTTTTGGATAATACATGATTCCCCTCATTTTCCTATCATTATGTACTCAATATTTAAATAGAATATTTTCCATGTAAAGTGACATCATTAATCTAATTCTTCAAAACACCATTTTTATTCCACATCCTTGATTTATAGAAAAATATTATGTATTTTAACAATCTATAAATTATTTACTATATTGAATTTTACCCATTTTTATGTTTTAAAAATTGTTCTAAAATGAATCTTCATGTATTTTTCAAAAAAAGAATCATATTTTTATTTTACCATAAAATGAGAAAGGAATCTTTGAATTACTGTATACGTCATTAATGGTATTTTCCACATTCATAATGAACTCATTTTTTAAGATTACCTTATAAGTTTCATAGTTTATTTTCAAGAATAGTATTTCAAAAAAATATGAATTTTTTGTTTCAAAAGGTTGTTTTTAAAATAGAAATTATATTTTCATCAAGAAATGTTTTAAATTATTTTTAAATCATCCTTTATAAATTTCCACGGTTATTTTTAAATAAATGTATTTCTAGAATGTATTATGTTTTAAAAAGTGTCTTTAAATTGGAAAGGCTAATTTCCCCATGAAATGTTAAAATTTATTTTTAAAATCATCTCCCATCTAGTGTGACATCCTTTGATGTTACTTATTTTTTACTAGGGATATATTCCAAGGATACCATTCTTATTATTTATTTTGGTGGTTTCTATTTATGATGATGTGGTGTTTAAGAAACTTGTTTCTCTTCCATTGGATATACCATGATAAAACTCGTATAAAATCTAGTTCATTTACCAAGGGTTCTACTTTGATGAAACCATGAAATGATTATGAGACGAGTATCTTTTCCACAAGTTATATTATAATGAAATGTTTTTGGCCCATTTTTTCTTTATTGATAATATGATGAATTTTTTGTGATATTATCTCATATATATATATAGTTTTAATTATGAGATAGGTTTGAACTACATCTCCATCCAATGCATTAGGTAATTATTGATATCTCATGAGATAAATAATAATTTAATGTGGATTGAACCTAGTTAAAAAATATAATCTCTACACTTTGATTTTATTTGGTAGTGAACCTCCACTTATACTATGGTTGGGGAGTGAACCCATTTTATAGGGATGGTATTGGAAATAATCCTTGAATTAAAAATGAAATTATTTTCATTTCCTATATTTAATCCACAAATAAATTCCTTATGCTAATGTTTTGTTCCCAAAATTCTTGTTCTTTTATTAAATTATCAATGATGTCTTATGGAATACCAATATTTATTCCATGGCTCAGGTTTATGATCAATGATATAGAGGATATGGTTTTCAAATATTATTCTCATATTTACATACCCTTATGTCCATGATATATTGAAATATCTCTTGTTAACCCTTACTAATCATCTAATATCTTCATTTCTTATGTTTCCTTTCCCCAAGTTATGATGAATAATATTTTGTATGATATGTCTCTGTGGGGACTTAGTTATGATGAGCATAGTTCGAGATTTAATAGCTCACTTATGGGCCATTTTATTATGTGTACATGTTTCCAAAGTCACTAGACCAAAACTATTATGGAGATTATTTTCATGTTATTTATTGAATATTAATCTTCTAAGATGTAGTATGTATGTATTATAAGTTTAGATCCACTATAGATATTTTCTTACATAGTGGTGATGAAAGAAAGCGGTGTTTGGACATCCATTGGAGAGAATTATCATTGGATAAGAGAATAGGTATATCCTCAGTATGGGTGTTTCATATATAAACTATGGAAATCAGAATATGAGAAGGATAATCTTGTTTGGAAATCCATTAGGAATATTTTTTCCATCGGTTTCATTAGAAAATAGAGCCTTTCTTAGAAAAGGACATCAATGAAGTTGGTGGTTGTTAAAGGGGTTGTCTCCCCCATTGGGATCTCTATTACTGGAGATATTATCCTCGAGACATTTAATCTAGATCCTCCCAATATATCTATCAGGTTAGGAATTTTTATTACAACTTGTAGAAGAAAACAAGGTAATTGTTGTCCATATACTATATGAGCTCAATTGGGGAAAGGGGTTGGGGGATCCCAATATCCATTAGAGACATTGTGGTTTCATTTCAGATTAGGAGATAAGGATTACTATGTGTTTCTGACAATGTTTTTTAGTAGTATCATTGGAACATCTCATACCCCCATGACTATTAGAAGTGGTGGAATTACTTTACCATGAATTTAAAGTGGCTAGAATTGTGCAAGAATTTGATCTCAACCCTAAGTACATATATAATTATGGTGATAACTGATGTACTCAATGTTGGTGATTCCTGATGGTGGTGATGTTAAATATTACGTAACCAATCACTATTTAATGATAAGGGATTAATATTTTTTTCACTAATCTTTCTTCAATGAATTCCCACTAAGGTCGCTTCACTATATTGTGATGTTATTAGTCATGACTACTTCCCACATTCATAATTCACACATATAACTATCCTATAACAATTTCTTTAAGATGATTTTAAATTAAAATTATTTAAATTATATACTTATAAATCCAATTTAGGTCATTATAATCAATTTAATATTTATTTTTTTTATAAAAACATTTTAAACATTTGATCATTTTTTCTTTGAAATCCAACTTTTTTCACATATACGAATTTAACTAATTCAATTCATCTATATATATATCTGGAATTTATAAAAATTGATTCTATATTTTGAATCATTATTTTTTATATTATCTAATAATGTCAAATTAATTTTTCTCATAATGAATATTAAAAATAGTAAAAAATATTTTCTTTGGTTAAGATAAAAATGTGTTTACTGGAGGATAAATTAAAAATAAAAGGGCTAAAAATGACCCAAAACGTCTCCAACACCAATTTAATTGATATATTATGACATTATCACCTATAAAAGTTTCTAAAGGCTCATTTTGTAGCCTTTTTCATCTTGAAAACGTGGGTACACCTTTTACATTTCAAAATTTACAAGTGTTTGACTCAACCCACTTATAAATGGCTTCCAACTCTCCTCTCATATTCACTCATACAAAACAATTTTTTTCCAATAAATGAATAAATAAATTCCTTACATCCCTTCCCAATAATAGAGACCTTTTTTAGAACATAAATAAAATCTTTGATGGATTTAGGTTAAGGATAAATAGTTTTTCTAAAGAAGAGGAAGTATTTTTAACTATTTTTTTTTTTTACTTATTTCTATAACTTTTTCATATTATATAAAACAATTATTAAATAATAAAACTATTATATACTATATACTAATATGTTATTGGTTTAGTTTAATAACCTATTTCCACCTCCAACTCCATCGAATGGGATACAAAATCATCATTCATGTGTATAGCGGACTATCAGCTCTCAAACCGATGTCATTAATTTTCCATTATCACCACTTACAACTATATATAATGTAATAATAAAATTTTATATTTGATATTTATGTTATTATTTTACTTATGGTATAATTATATCACATATACCTTCTTAATTTAAATTCTATGGAAGTATGATAATGTCGCTCGTTTGTACGATGGACTACTACCGCCTGAAGCGATGTGATTTATTCATGCATTACATGGGATGTAATAATATTGGTTTTAATGGAAAAAATTTTATATATATTATATAAAAAATATTTTAAAATTCTAATATATTAGCTACAATTCCTTCATTTTATATTTGGAAAAATTGAAACAAGATTCATGTGTATGTACGACCTACCTTGTCCATGAATGGTTGATATCATTTTCAATATCTAAGTTTATGAATGACTCTAAAAACATATATTATATATATATGATATGATATTCATATCATGATAAAAATTTATTATATGATGAAACCATGATGTAATTAATAGTACTGAAAATAAAATATCAAATCATTCATGGAAAACAAATAAGTTATTACCCAAAATGTTATTTTAATGAGGAATTACTAATAAATAGGTAATAAAAGATTATAAGTAAATAATCTGTGGTTATATATATATATATGTGTGTAGTATTATATAATATATTTATATTAAAAATATATTCATTATATATAAAATTAAAATTTGTATGAATGAATTTGGGACTTATGGTATTGGATTTTAACTAACTTTTTTACTTTTGTAAGACAACAGAAATATTCACCACTTATTTATTATATTTCCTATATTAAAAATCATTAATGTATTTTATGAATATTATCCAAAAAACTATAGGAATTTAAGTATCTTTTTTTATCTCTCATTCATGGGATTTTTTGTTTTAATGATACTATTGGGGTAAGGGATTTTTTTCTCAATTGTACTTCATTGAGACATATGTTAGGTTATGCCCCATATCTCATTCAATGAGGTGTATATATATCCCCATTGATATTTAATATCACGAGTTTATTTTTAATATGGATATTTTAAATTTCATTTAATTTTATTCTATCATGTTTCTTATGATTCCATGTTACCAAAGTGGTAATATTTTTATGATCCAATCTCATCATTTACTGAGACTGTGTTTGTTTATACTTCATAATATAAAATATTATGATCCTTATCTCAAGAAAAAAAGTATTTTTATTCTCTAGTAGTTATGTCATGAGAATAATTGTTTTTCATTCATTTTCTTCTCCTTATGTGTTGAATATTCAATAAATAAATTTAAATTAATCATAATTTATTTCTCTCTTTAGTGAAAAAAACTCTTTTTCATATACATCCATCTTGTCTAAAAAATGTTTCAAAAAATATTTTAAATTTATCTAAAGGATTTAATATATATATTTATACTCTTTTTTAACTATTATTGTTTTTTAATAATAATTGACATGTCATTGTAAAAAAAATTCATGTTAGGATTTTACTGAAAATGTGAATGAAATATTTTTTTAACATGTACTGTATGAATTCAATATTCTAGAATCCTGAGTAACTCATTATTTTAAATAATTCATTATATAAATAAAAAAAATTATTTTAATATAAAATGGTTTCCAAAATTCATTATGAATTTTTTGATTTATAAAATTATATAAAAATGGAAAGGATATTTTCCTCAAGAAATGATTTAAGATTTTTTTGGGTTATTATCCAAGGATACAAATCTTATTGTTTTTCAGGATGGTTTATGTTTATAAAGTAAATATGTTAATGAATCTTTTTTATCATCCTTGGGTTATACCATTATAATATTATTATGAAACCCGATTCTTCTTATATGGGTTATACTTTGATTACAAGATGAAATTATTATGAAACATGTTTCTTCTCCCTGAGTTATGTTATGATGAAATGTTTATGATACCCATTTATTTTCATGTATTATGAAATGATTATTATTTTTTGATCTTGTGGCATATATATGTATAATGTTCAGTATGTTATGGGTTGTACAAATATATCCCTCCAATGCATTAGGTAAAATTGATATCTCATGAGATAAATAGGATTAGAATGGTGATTGAACCCAATTAAATAACACAATCTGTACACTGTGATTGTCTTGGGAGTGAACCATGATTTCTATAATGGTTTGGGGAGGTAAACCATCCCACAAGTATATTCTTGTAAATGATCATTGAACTACAATGGAAATTATTTTCTATGATTATTTGTATACCAAAAATCAATTCCTAATTCTAATATTATGTTCCCAGAATTCATGTTTTTTATTACATTGAAATTCATGTTTTATGGACTACCAATATTTATTCCATGACTCAAATTTATAATCTATGATACATTTGATATGGTATTAAAATTTTATTCTCATACTCACAAACCCTTATGCTCATGATATATTTCAATCTATATTGGTTACCCTTATTGAGTATTTGTGCTCTCCCTTTTTTATCATTTCTTTAACCTTGGTTATGATGAAAGATAATTTGTATTATATGTCTAAGTAGGGTTCTAGTTATGAATAACATATTAGTAGATGATTTAGGCTACTTATGGTCTAGTGTTATGTGTCCCTGTTTCCAAAGTAAGTAGACCTGAATTATTCTAGATTGGATTTTCATGATATATATTGAATACTGATTTTTTATGATGTAATATCTATGTATGAGTAGTTTCAGTCCACTATAGATATTCCCATACGCAATGGTGACAACATAATGTGATGTATAGACATCCATATGAGTGACTTTTCATGGGATAAGATGAATAATCTACCCTCAGCATGGGTGTTGCATAGTGCAGACCACAGAAATCAGAATAGGAGAATGATCAACCTATTTGAAACTCCACTAGGAATACCATTTTCAAATGTGGCATCTGAAAGAGGGATAATTTATTTGAAAAGGATATCCATGTAGTTGGTGGTGGTAAAAGTGATTCTCTCCCCCAATGTTATCTCTATTACAATGGATTTTGTAATGGAACCATGTAATTGATATCCTCTCAGACCATCTATCATGTTAAGAATACTCTTTTTCTCTCAGAGTAGTATATGAGAGTTTTGAGGGTCATCCTCTCTATTAAATCCATTGGGTAAAGGGGCTAAGGGATGCTAGTATTCATGGGAGATATAGTGGTTTCTTCATGGGAATATGGGATCTGGATCACTGTGTGTTTTGACCAAATGGTTCTAGTATTATCATAGGAACATATCTTACCCCCAAGCCTACTGGAATTTTTTGAATCACCCTACCTATAATTACAAGTGGTCAGAATTCTAATAGAAGTTTATGTCAACCATCATTACATATCTGATTTTGATAATTCCCAATGTACTAGATGTTGGTGATTCCTGATGCTGTTGATGTTTAAAATTACTTACCTTATCACAAATTAATGAGAATGGATTCACATTATGGTCACAAATCTTGTTTATGACACTTCCACTAAGGCTGCTTCACCATATTGTGTCATCAATTGTCATGAGAACATATCACATTATTTATTTCCAAATTTCTGTATCCTATCACATTTGGGGTTATTAGAAATGAAAATTGTTCAAAATGGGGGGTGTCAATACATCCATATGCGGACCTCATTTCCTTATTCAGTTGTCAATTATATATTTAAAACATTCTCATGAATATTTTTCTTGATTACATATTTATTTTATATTAGTTAATTATTTCACTTCCTCTAATGGTTTGGGGGACACCTATAGTTGGAAAGCATGAGTCTTTATGGTATATTGGGCACATGGATATTTAATTTTCCTTATGTCAATTAATGAGGGAATATTATTATTATCATATAAGTAATATTATGATATTCACATAAGGAATCTCATTATCATCGTATTAGTAATCTTATGATCATCACATCAAAAATCCTAGGATAATCACTTAAGGATCTAAATTCTCATCTCATGATGAAGGATGGGGATTTTATTAATAATTAAGATAGAACACCGTATTCTCCTTGCATAATCATTTTTTATCATGTCGTAAAAGGAAGCATTACTCGCATCCCTATAACATAATAATTTTCAAGGATTAAATTCATATTGGGATTTTGATCATCTTATTATCATCAAGTAAGGTTGGCCATAGTTTATAGACATGCGGTAACACTCACAGTTTAGATTTGACTAGTTACACTCATGGTTTCACATATTCAATATGACACTCATAGTATTGTGTCTGGTGTGGGACCCTAATAGTTTAATGTATTTTTGAGGACACTCACAGTTTAGAGTCTAGTAGAAGAAAATTATTTTTTAGAGTTGGTAAATTACACTAATATGATAGAGGATAGTGGAAGACACTATAATTTTTTTTATAATGGGGGAGATTCTTGGTTTAGTATCCCATGGAGGACTCTTGTGATTTTGAGACCTATAGAGGACACCCATGGTTTCAATTCCGATAAATCACACTCATAGTATAGAGTGGTATGAGGATATTCACATATTAGATTCTAGTGGTGGAACATAATGTTTAGAGTTATGTGGGAATAGTCATAGTCTAAATTCTATTTGGGAAAATCATAGTTTATTTTATTATGCGGGTACTTGGGGTTTAGAGTCTTATAGAGGATACTCATGGTTTTGGATCCAAATAGGGAAGGATCATGGTGTATAGTTTTATTGAGGTAACTCAGATATTATAGTATCATAGAGGATGCTCATATTTTTTAGTCTTGTATAGGAATCACCCATCTTAGTGTTTTTTGGGATAAACACATGGTTTGTTTTCATATGAAATACACTCATGTTTTATAGTTTGTTGTGGGATACTCTCTGGAATGAATCCATATAGGTTGGAACCTTGGGAGGTCTATATATTCTCAAGAAGGTGATGTGGTATTTGGTTTATCATCTTAGGAATGGGATATGGGAGGATAATATTATTAGGGTGTTGGAAATAAACCTCATAGATGAATTATATGTATCTTATTGAATCATGAATTAAAACCCAAGTAGTTCAAGTTCCACAGGTTATGTTCTTCTGACAGGACCAATTCACATGGTTTAAGGTCATGTGGAAAAAACGATTGTGCCATGAAAGGGATTATATAAAGGGATTTATTTTTTATTATAAATTGGCAATGATTATCGTGTATTTTGGAGAAGTAATCATGGGTGTTTCCCAATCTATGATTATTTTAAAAGGCTCGAGGGATAAATTTTATGACATCAGTTGTGGATATGAATTTTAAATGAAGGAATATAGATTATGTGGATGTGGGCCCCATATTACCTTAATGTATTCGCAATCCTTTCATGTGAAATGAGGGAAATATATGGGTTTCCATGGTATGGGTTTCATGTACTATGGTTGTTGCATAAAAACATGAATTTCATGAATTTTTTTAATCCGTTTGTATTGTGAAATGAATTAAATGGGATTTTGAGAAATAGTCTCAATCACAAGACATAGAATTTGATGGATTTCATGATTTTATTTACTTAGTTTCTCAACTATAAATGATAATTAAAATTTTTTTGGGTTGTCTATAGTATAGATGTGTAGGTTTTATTATCTGATATCTTTAGATTTTCTAAAATCTAGAATCCTAAAGTCTAAAACCATGATAAATATTGTTCTATGGAATTTACAAGCCTCGGGCTCAAAATATATTTTATCAAGGAATATATGTAATGATGACATAATTTCTCCTCTTCATGGAACCTCAAGAAATAAATTACAATTATTTCATATACATATAACTCTAAGGTTTTGAATCAAATTGACTCCCGACCTCATACAATTTTACATTCTTAATTCTCTATCATTATCTCCAAAAAAACTCTATTCGACCATATTTTTCTTGGATCCTTCTAGGATGATAATTTAAGTATCAATAGTTATATAACTCTTTTCGTTTTTTGAAATCCATGAAATTCGATAAATTTCAAATATCCTTGGGTTAGGATATGTCATGATATGACAATATTTTATCTGTTGATTTGACTAGGCCTTCTAATAGTCTAGAGAATAATTTATGAGACATTTTTAGGGAAATATTATGTGCCATGTGTTATGAATAATTCATCTTGATCCATGTTTTTGGATACAAAAAATCGTAGTTGGTGGTGAGATGTTCATTGGTTATTCTAAATAACATGTATACAAATTTTTGTGGTGTCTTAATTAGTACATAATTTTTTAAAATATATATTAGACTTGATTTATTTAAATTATGCAATATATATAAACCATTTATTTATGACCACATTAAACTCCATGGTATGTTTGTTTTTATAATGTTTTCTACTGAGAATTATTTTCCAAACCCTTTATGCAAACATCTTGTGTACCTACATATTATGTACATAGATATTCATGTAAATGAAATGGAACATTGTAGGTAAGAGTTGACATTAGGTGAAAACATTTAGTTGACTTATTATTTTTTCACTGTCATGAGGTGGTTTTTACCCTCTCTTATTTTTTTGGATAATTCTATTATATTGTTCATGAATATTAATTTAGGGATGTATTTTATACCTTGTTTTTGTGTATGATTTCATTAGGAATTTATGGGATACCATTTAGAATTTTATTTTTAATATTATCCATTATCTATATTAATTATGTTTATTGGGTAATTTAATTAGTTATTTTTTCCTGATGGACTATTAGAGGTAAAATTGATCCCCAAGGGACACTTATAGAGCCTTAATTAATGTCACTGGCCTCTATTGATTGGTTGCATTTTTAAGTCCATATAATTCTTTATCCCAGTAGCATGATTGGACCTTGGTATGGGATTAATAAAAGTATCACTGTTGATTAATTTTTTAAGTCTGGATATTTTGAGAAATCTAATAAAAGTGACTATGATTTGGGACATGCTATTGAAGCTATATATGTGTTCCTTTTTAGAACAACCATATAAAAATATAATTTTTCCTGGGAAGTACGGTATTGTAGTTGATTTATTTATTAATTAGATATTATGTTATGGAACTCAATATAATATAGTGGGGTTTGTGGATCATTCATGCATTATTTTTTCAAATGTATAAATTTCATCTGTGAATGTACATGAGATTCTGTTGGATTAGAAATTTTTTTAATAATTTATTAATTATGAAGCTAAATGGTATTTTCCAAATTTTTTATTATTAAATAATAGTTTCACTATAATAATTGGAATGAATTTTTTCATTAATATGATTACTTTGAATTGTAAAATTACCTTGTGATCATTACAAGAATTGTTTTTAGTGTGATTATTTGAAAAATATTATTATGTTAATTTCCAAAATTTGTGGTTTTTCTATAAATTCATGGACCAAAAGAAACATATCAATATAGAAAATGGGGAAGAGGTAGTGTTAGATTAATCTAACAAGGGGTATATAGAGGAAGAGGTTGGGTATACTCCCTGGTGGAAAAATTCATGATTACATATAAGAATAATATTTCTAGTATTTTTCTTAATATGATTTAGGATATAGATGTAATAAAATATAGGTATGTGTGAGTGGTGATATATATAGTTTATGATTTTTTATCAAAACACACTAATTCATTAAGTAGGGATGATTGGTCTTGTAGAATGTAAGAGTTTCAAAAAGGCATGAATATGGTATTTTAATGGATATATGTGTTGGGAGAAAATAATGTTAAACCTATAAATTCTATGTTTTGGGGGATTATATGACATTAAAGGGGTATTTAAGTTAAAATAAAGAGGACCAAGAGTTCAGTGTGGGGTTATTTTCCAGATCATTTCTTCGAAAATTATTGAACATAGATTTTTATAAGGGATAAGTAAAAATAATCCCTAACTCTGAAGAAAATAAATATGTTTTATCAGGATAATTACCCTATTTTCATGGAAATTCAAAATTTTACTGCTACCATGGTAGGTGATTATTCCTTAAAGACCAAGATGTATTAGAATCATTTAGTGTTCTAGATTAAATAATTGTTATCAATATTTTTATTTATTACATTTCTATAAGTTGTAAACTACACTCTTATAATAGATAATGTTCTGGAACATGAAATAAGGGACTTAGTGGGTTCCAGTAGATTTGGAGGTAGCAAGAAGATGATGAAGGATTAATATCACAGGGACATTAAATTGTTAGTAGATTAGAGTATAATTTTCTATTTAACTTTTTCCAAGAGATATGGTGTAATTTAAGTGATGTAACTGTCATTGGAGGGGACTTTCCTAAGAAATATGTCCTGGAGTTCCAAAGGAATGTGATTCATACTGGAAAATGGGGAATATTTGAAAAAAAATGGATTGGGGATAAGAGGGGTGGAGGTCTTTATGATATATCCACTCAAGCATCTCAATCATGTTGTTGTGCACTAAATCACAATATTAGTCATATATCCTCTATGATGAGTGTTCATGGGGTTGTTAAGGATTCTAGGGGACAAACATAGTGGGGAGATATAGTATAGATGAGTAAATAAACTCAGAGACATGGTAAAATTAAGGGTCCTAATAAGATATCCTCTATGAAGTGGTTGCTACATGACATCAGTGAGGGGACCATGACAATTAGGTAATTACATGAAAAATGGTATTTAGAGTAATTTTTTAGTAGTGGTTTTAAAGGCCACCACAAATTTTTTTTTGGTGGTTTTAGAGAGTGACATCTAATTTATGGTAGTTTATTAGAAAACTAATATTGCAATGGTTTTGGTTTTTTAAAAATTATTGTGAAATTAATAACTATTAATTATTGTTATTATTATCATCAATTAATTTAACATTATATTGGTTTTTAAAAATTAATCATTAGTAATTACTTCTTAGTTAACAAATATTTCATTATTAATAATTACTATCTATAATTATATATTGTTTGAAATTATTAATAATTTTGAAATTCAAATGATAAATTATTTAAAAATAATAAATTAGTAATTAGTAAATATTCAAATTAGTATATATTTACATATAATTATACACAAATATACATATAGATAAATATATTATTTTTATTTTTATGTTACATTATTTAATTTTATACATACATATATATGTGTGTGTGTGTGTGTGTGTTTTTATATATATTTATGTAAATATATAGTTTTATATATATATTCCACTCATTAATGGAATACTTCCTAAAAAACTATTTATATTATTAAATATCATATTATTGAATATAAATATATTTAAATTGATATATATATATATATAATATTTTATTTTATGTGATTTATATAATAATAAATAAGTATTTACATGTAGCATATAGTAAATTTATATAATAATCTTTTATAAAAATACTTAAAATTGATATTAAACAAAAATTTAATAATTATTATTGAATACTATAAATTTAATAATAATTTAGTAACATAAAAAATTTAATAAATTAAGTAATATCATAATATAATTTAAAAAGGAGACTTAATCTTCAATCAACCATAACATTTGATTTGAGTGACTATTTTGGCTCAATGATCTCTTAAATCAAATATGATGAGGAGATAATCGACATCTATTACATATGAGATCTTGAACCCCAATTTTATTGTTAAGAATGAAGTAGAAGTCTTTTAGAACTATGTTTTTAGTTGGGATACACTAGTTTTTTCACATTCAATGAAATTTTAGTTTCCAATAAAATAGTCTCCTTTTCTTTTTTTCAGTTAGTACACAATTTATTACTCATGCTTAAATTTATATAGATATTACGATGTTGGAAATTTTTTATTTTTTATATTTTATTATTATTTATAAATATAAATATTATTTTATATTTTCATATATTTTCTTATATTTTCATATATAAATTTTATTCTATAAATATTTATTTAAATGTATAAATAAATATTTACATGTATAAAAAATAGTTTTTGGGTCTGTGTGTATATTTAAATGGGTCTCTATGTGTATATATTTATGTATCATTATATGTGTATTTCTATGTGTTTTTATATATATATCATTATATTTAATTATATATATTTTTATTTGTTTATATATATTAATGTAGATTTATTTTCAATTTTTTATATTTATAGATATTTACACGTATTTATATATACTTACATACATCTATATGCCCTAATATATATGTGTGTGTCTGTGTGTGTGTGCGTGTGTCTGTGTTTTCCTATATGTATGTATCTATATATATATAATTATATTTAAATATATATATTTGTGTTTGTGTATATATATATATATGTAAATTTATTTATATTTATTTATATCTATTTATATTATTTCTTCATATATACACAATTATATTTCATTATATATGTGTGTGTGTGTGTGTGTTTGTGTATATATATATATCTGTTTTTATATACTATGTGGATATATTTAATTATTTATTTATATGTATATAGATATATGTGTTTGTATATATTTACATGTCTTTATGTATATATATATAATTAAATTTATATATATATGTCATTTTATATATATGTATATATATATATATTCTTTAAATTTATTTATATTTAGTTATATAATATATATATATATATTTATATATTTATATTTATATGTATTTATATATATTTATATGTGTTTATATGTATTTATATTTATATTTATATATTTTTTGTTATATATTTATTTTTATTTATATATTTATTTATATGTATATTTATTTATATTTTTTTACATTTATTTATATTTATTTATATTATTCTAATATGTGCATACAATTATATATTTGTCTGTATGTGTGTGTTTATATGTATTTATATAAATATTTATTAAAATTTATTTAAATTTACTTAGAATTATATATATTTATAAAAAATTATTTACATTTATGAACACTTATTTATATTTATATATATTTATATATATCAATATTTATTAATATTTATTTGTATTTATGTATATTTATTAATATTTATTTGTATTTACAAATATTTAAATATTCACACACAATTTTATTTAATTATACATTTATGTTTTTGTTAATTTATTCATATTCATACTTATTTACTGATATTTTTTACAATCTATATACATTTATATCTATTTATGAATGTTTATATACATTTATATACATTATCTTAATTTATATGTATATACAGCCATACACACACAAATATTTATATGTAATTATAATTTTATATCTCTGTATTTATAAATAATGAATGAATAAATAAATATTTATTTATTTACATGTATTTAATTGGTAACAAAACATGAAACCTACTAACATGATGTTTTTGAAGTATAAGAATGGTCACATGACACAATAAAAACTACTCATTCGGAGGGAAAGCTATGTATTCAGCCTTCTGGCCATTGGTTCTTTAGGTCACCCATGTTTTAAGGCCTATGACCCTCTAGGAATCTTGGTAATGTATTGAAATAAAATAGTTATAGTGTCTTCTTGTCAATCCTTGTAGAAAGGGATGAGGTTTAATCCACAGAGGTGCGTGTGTGTGTGTGTGTGTGTTTTGATTTCATATAATCCCCTCTATCTTAAATATAATAATTATATTAATGTTTGTTTTTTAGCACATAATTTTTTTGGTGGAGTGGTAATGGTTTTGTAGAATATATAATTTGTAGGGAGTTCAAATATCACCACACACATATATATTCTTGATTTTAATGGTGATTTTGGATTGTCAAAGGAATGGTAGGAATAATAAAATTTAAATTATAATTAATATTTTTTTAAAAAAATGAAATCCAATTCTTAATGATTATACAATAGTTTTTTAAAAATTATGTGAAATGATAATGAAATTATCTTCCAAAAATCATTTTTCCACTGTTTTTAAAAAACACCATGAATCCGCATTGAGACAATTTAAACTGATTCTAAATGGTGGTTTGGCATAGTGCATTCATGATATTAGTTACATATACATTGGAAAGTGTGTTTTTTGATACTGATTATTATCAGTCATTTATTTATGGTTATTTTGTTTCTGATTAATGTTTGAATTATAAAACCATGACAAAAATGGATTAAACAACAGCAAAACAGAAGCACTACATGGCCTCAAATGTACCTCCCTGTATACTAGCGGTTTTTGACTAGTGGAGAGAGTCTCTTATCAATGATGAGGAGACTATATTCATTATATTGTACCATAAATAAAAAATAATAAATCAATATCATAAACATCAGACATAATAATACACAATATGTAATTATATTCAATGTAAACTATAGAAAATATATTATACATTGTGCTATAACAAACAGATCTTCAGTCCCACAGTCTTATATCCCAATAAATCACTCACTACTCTAATCACATATAAAAGATAAATAAAAACAATTAAATAGACAAGGAAGGTTCCCTTAAACCTAAGCCTCACCTTAGCCCCATCTTGATACACTATTGAGCTACTCCATCCCAAAATGCAAACAATTTTTTACCCGAATAAAAAAAAATATTTTCACTTGCACTTGGGTTCCTTTGCAGGGTGTGAGAAATATATCATGGTCGATTTTCACCATTTTTCCCAAATATAATTCATCATATATAGGTGTTTGAATAATAAAAATATATAAATAGCATACAACATACAAACATATATTTTTGGGTCATCGTGTGATCACTATGGAACTATGACACCCAACCATATTTACCTTGAAATATATAGGATGAATCGATCATCTCATAATATTACCCATCACATGCCCCATCTCTCTATTAATGGATCTACAACCATTCCATGACCACTACCCTATCACCCATGATAGGGTCTCCTAAATTATTCCAATCTCATATTCCATCCCACACCACCACCTTCTCACTTTGGGTGAGGTCACATATCATGACACATATATCATATAGTACCATCACCCTCTCACTCAGTGTGCAATATAAAACCACATCACACAACATGACTCGTTAAATTACCCTCTCACACAAGGAATTTTCTCATACCACCACAAATAAAGTCACAAACATGAACCCTCTCACAAAGGGTTATGTCTCATACCACGTCAAATACCAGGACTCGTACATATAACCTCTAATATAGGATAAATACCTTGGTATGATCTCAACCACAACATGATAAGTCATTTTTGAAACCATGTCATTAAAAGGAGGCCCTTATACCAAACCATGACTTCTGTCCTTTCATACAGGGCTGGTCCTCATAACAAACTTTCTCCTCTAGCCACTCAATCAATGTAGGCCTCTCACAGAGGACAATGAATTCACCATGCCAAGTCCCACACACCCTGTCTTATAGAATAACCATCCTAAGAAATAAATAAATCATTGAGAATGAAATAATTACCCCATTCATATTCCTATATTTATTTTGATGAAATCTTCTAGGTTCATTAGTCAAAAATTGGCCTTTAACCATTAGTGTCTATAAGGACCCGAACATATTGCATCACATAATCTTGAATTTTATTCAAGAACACACTTACTTTTATATTGAGGATTTTTTAATTTTTTTAGTTTTAGGGAATTATTATGTAATACACACATAAAATTCCACATTCATATAGAGCATATAACACAAAAATAGGATCCATTTCTTCCAAAAAATAAGACTTCTTCAATAAAACATGTTTCTTTGAAAAATATTCATAACATTTAACATGACTTCATTATTTATTTTACATATCCTTATAACCTGTTAAAATAATTTAATAAATTGGTATTATCACAAAAATCATAGTAAATGATATAAAAATAAGGAAAGAATACATTAGTCCATGAATATTTGTAACTTATGAAATATTTTTCAAAAAACAAGACATACATGTTACCCATATAAACTCACAATGTGAAAATTGAGGTTTCCATGACATTTCCACAAAACATATATATAACATAAATACAACTATAAAGTTATATTGGTTCATTAAATACATAATAATGTAACTCTCTTGGCTAACTTATATTTTGAAACCCTCACTCCTACCTTACAATTTGGGTAAACATCATAGTTACTCTTGGAGTAACCATATGGAAAACCTAAAACACACAAAAACCCAAAGATATGGAGTGATATATAGGTCACATACTTTATAATAATCAATTTCCAATAACCATAACCCAATCATAGAAAACAATAATTTCATTAAAACATAGCTTTTGAATTTTGCAAAACAAAATTTTAAATGAGTTTTTTTAAAGTAAAGTCCCATATAAATATCATATAATTGATGTGAGACTTAATATAGTGGATTTAATATGTGTATACACTATAAATACACATAATTAAACAAAATATAAACAAAATTTATCTCACAAACAATTTTAATACCACATAAATAATGAAGTAGAATGTTAACCTAAAGAATGAAAATCTATTTATAAATTCCATTACCTCGCGTTGATGTTAATTATAACTCATTTAAACCTCTTTAATAATGGTTTAAGAGTACTATTAATATCTTATATAAAAATATTCATGTTTATATCTCCTTATATGATCATTTCATAACCTCATTTCACCCTTTAATTATTAGTATTATGTTCCTTCCATTATTTTTGGTGCATTCTTTAAATGATTTCAATGGATGGCCAGTATTTGATTTTCTTGTCGTATTGAAATGAAATTATATAAGTGGAATGAAATCTTATTCATATGTTTCCATAATATATAATGATACCTTAAATCATATTTTTATCAAATTTGATGAGGGATTATTTGATTAAATATTAATGATGTTTGTTTAGATCCTTTTTGCGAATCCTCAATAATCATGAACTTGTTTCATTATATAATTCAATTTAATTAATATAAGTTTATTACAGAACATAAAATAGGTTAAAAAATACATGTTAAATTATTTATCACCCATTAAAATGGTTTTATGATCATATTTTAAGGATTTAATGGATATTGTAAATACACTGTCTATGATTTTGGTAAATTAGCACCTCATTGACAGTGTCTTTATTTTTAAAACAAGGGGGGATAGGAGGAAAGAAGATGATGAATCTTTTACATGAACATGATAACATAAATAATATATATGATTCTGGATATTTCATACCTCCTATATAATTGGAGTAAAGTACAGTATAATAAAATAAAGAAACTAGAAAGAAAACACATGAAAAAGGAAGAACATTCGTACCTCTTGATCTCTTCTTCTTGAGATCCTCCTTAAGGCCTTTGGTTTTGGCATTTTGGTGAGACTAAAAGATATTGTACATGTTGATGTTCCTTGGGGAGGGTATTTTTCATAACTTATAAAATGATCATGTCTTGAGAGGTGTGAGAGGAATAGGGGAATTAGGGTGGTATTTAGAGTGGAGGAGATGAGGGGTTTCACATTATTTTAATCATTATTATAATATTTTTTTCCATGACTATGAATAGTATTGATTCATGTGACCAAAGTAGTAGTACATTCATTTTATTTCAAACCAAGTGGTCTTACATTATCCTTGAATAACCTATGATGCTATAAAATAATTATTTAACATTTATCGTAATTTATCGTATTTTAGTATTCATCAAAATTTCAAAAATTTCAAAAAAATCCCAAAAATTCTCCCTAATAATTTTTTTAAACGTATAATTCAAAAATTACATCCATTTTTTGAAAATAATTTTCTAAATATTATTAATCTAATATTGAAATATAAATAATATTTATTCAAAAATAAAAATTTTAATTCTCTAACCCATTTTTTAGCACTTGAAAATATAATCAACATCTCATTATCATATATCCATAAGAATATAAAATAATATTATTATTTTATATTAATAAAGTTCATATTACTAATCATATTACTATTCATATGGGTATGTTACTATTCACCAGTAAAACAAGTTGGTTCTATCAGTCACTAATTAACTTACTAATCATAACCGTAGATGACTATTCTTTGAAATTCAAATTATAGAAGATGCAAAATTATGTTTAATAGATAGTTATAACAATCTACATAAAAAAAGTATCATTAATTTCAATAGTTTTTTTAAAAAACTTTGGGTGTTACATTTACCCCCACCTTCATGAAATTGTGTCCTTGCAATTTTATTTACTTTTTAAACAAGTGTGGGTACCTTTCCCTCATAGAATTTTCAAACTCCCTTATTGCTTCTTCAACCATGTGGTTCCTCTACAAAACCTTTACCTAGTGGATTACCTTATTCCACAAAACATTTTCTCTTTGGTCAAGGATCTAAATACTCTTCTCTTCATAAGAAAGGTTATCTTTAAACTGAACTGCTTTTAGGCTCAAAACTAGCGATGAATCTGGCACAAACATTCTCAACATCAAAACATGAAAAATATTGTGTACCTAAGACAAAATCAAAGGCAAAGCTACTAGATAGTCGGTTGGCCCAACCATCTCTAGGATTTGATAGGGTGCAATGAACCTTGAACATAGCTTTCCATTCAGACCAAAATGCATAACACTCTTCTATGGTGAGATTCTATGATAAACATGATCACCTACCTCAAAATTAAAGTCATTAATCCTATTGTATGCATAACTTTTATATCATCTATGAGTTGTCCTCATGTGTTTCTGGATCTTATTAACTTTTTGAGACACTTACTCTACTAATCATGGTCCCATAAACATCATTTCTCCATCTTCATCCCAAAAATTTGGATATCTTCACCTCTTCCCATACAATTACTCGAAAGGTACCATATGTATACTAGAATGAAGACTATTATTATAAGAAAACATAACTAAGAAAATAGGTTGATCCCAACTTAACCAGTATTCCATTGGATATGATTAAAGCATATCCTCCAAAAACAGAATCATTCATTATGAATACCCATCTAATTTAGGATGAAAAGATAAAATGAAATTTAATTCTATACCCAAAGAATTATGTAGGACCTTCCAAAATATAGAAGTGAACCTGGGATCCCAATGAAGTACAATGGAAAGAGGAACTCCATGTAACTCAAAAATATATTTGAGGTATAGTTGAGAAATATGATCTAAAGACATTGTATCTTGAATAGAAAGAAAATGTGTAGATTTTTTCAGTTGGTTAACAACAACCCAAATTGCATTGTCACCTCGAGAAGTCTTATATAGTCCCACCAAAAATTCCATAGATACATTCTCTAATTTCCGCTCTGGAACTGGAAAAGGATGAAGCATCCCCTTCGGTAATTTCCACTCTACTTTAACCTATTGACATATCAAAAATTTCATTGTAAAATCTATAATATCTATTTTATTCCATCTCACCAATAATAATCCATAAAGGTATCTTTAAAGCTTAGTAATACCAGGATGGTATAAAATTTTAGAACTATGTGTTTCATAAAACAAATATTCCTTCAACTGGGAATCAAAAGGCACACCTAACCTTTTACAAAATCTTAAAACACAATTTTTATCAACGTTAAATTCTTGAAACATACCTATTTTAACCAATTCTTCATTTTAATATATCTCACATTCTTCCTTATGCGCATTCTTAATTCCATCTAATAATAATGATTTCACTAAATCCTGAATCAAAATAGAGGTATTTCATGCACCAGTAACTTCTCAGCCAAAATTCATGAAATCATTAATTAAGGGATCATGTTCCAAATGTAATATTTTTAATGATGCATGATGTTTTCAACTCAAGGCATCCACCACTTTGTTTTCTTTTTCTCAAATAGTAATTGATCCTCAAATCATAATCCTTTTTTAGATCAAGCCATCTTCTATTCCTTATTTTTAACTTCTTCTGAGTGAATATATACTTTAGAAATTTATGGTCAGTATATATTTGACATTTGGATCCATATAAATTATTCCACCAAATTTTAAAAGAAAAAACAACATATTCCAATTACAAATCATGTGAAATATAATTTAACTCATGAGGTATTAGTTTTATATAATCATAAGAAATTAGATGATCATTCTTCATCATAACACAACCAAGTCTCTTCAATGAAGAATCACTATAGATATTAAACTCACTATTTTGGGAAGGCAAGGCCAAAACATGATCATTCACCAATCACTTCTCCTGTCCCTGAAAACAAACATCAAATTATTATGTCCAAATAAATTTATCACGCTTTCCCATTAACTTAGTTATGGGTCTCTATAACCATGCAATGTTTTTAATAAACTGTCTGTAATAACCTACTAATCCAATAAAACTAAAAATCGTTGTAACATCTATAGGTCTTGTCCATTCAATAGCCACTTTTTTTAGGTATGATCAACAGTTATTCCATCTTTATTTACAGTGTTACCCTGAAAAGAAATATGTTGCAACCAAAAACCACAATTTTGTAGTTATCCATAAAGTTTATTTTCCATTAAGGTTTAAAAAAACCCATATATGTCTTCCATAATCCTCTTTAATCTTATAAAATATGAGAATGTCATCAATAAACACAACCACAAACATACCCAAGAACTCATGAAATATTATATTCGAAAGATACATGAATATAGTAGGAACATTAGTTACACCAAACAACATAACAAAAATCTCATAATGCTAAAATCTAGTACGAAAAGATGTTTTTTGGATTTCATACTCTTTTACCTTCTGCTGATGGTATTCGGATCTCAACCCAATCATTAAAAAATACTGAGCTCCCTAGAGCCGATCAAACAAGTCATCGATATGAGGAAAACAATACTTGATTTTAATAGTGATTTTATTCAAGGAACTATAATCAATGTAAAGTCTCATGGAGCCATATTTTTTTAACGAACAAAATAGAGGAACCCCATTGTGAAGTTCTAGGAAGAATGAATCCTTTATCAAGAAAATCATGCAACTGATTTTTCAAATCAAGAGGTTCTATTTGAGGCATACAATATGGGGGTTTTAAAATTGTATTAACATCAGGAACTAAGAAAATTGTGAATTCAATATCAAGAATAGGTAATGAAAACAAGTAACTCATCACGAAAAACATCATGCCATTCATTTACCACAGGTACATCATTAATGTGAAAATTTCCCTTTTTTCAACAATATGAGCAAGATAAATTTAATTTATATCTTTTAATAATTTATAATTTTCCAGATATGTTAAAAAATTTATAGGTTCGTTCTTGTATACAAACTAACACTACATCTAAAAATAAACTTCTTTATCTCTACAGTCAATCTTAGCATGATAAAGAGAAATTCAATCCATTCTGAGAATGACATCAAACTCTATTAATGAAAAAACAATAATGATTGAATTTAAATTCCTTCCACAAACCATAATAGAATGATTCTTTTAATTCCTCTTTGCTATAATATTTCCCCTGGAGTTTTAACAATTAGTTCTAGTCTCATTTGATGAGGTGATATTTCCATTTTACCAAAAAATTCATGAGAAATAAAGCAAAGTGTAGACCCCATATCGAACAAAAATTTAGAAAAATTAGCGTAAAAAACATGGTACCTGATACAAATTCATTGGATGGCCCGAAATCTGCTGAATTGGTCCCATAAAAACTCACTACACCTTTCTTTTTATAGTCTACATTCTTTTCCTCATTCGAATCTATATTTGGGTAAGAATTTTCATAATGACCTATCTCTCCACATTAAAAACACTTAATAGTTTTCTTATAAATATTATTAATATGATCAATTTAATTAAAATCTCGGTCCATATGTCCAAACATACCACATCAAGAACACTTCTCAGTTTTATTAATGCATTAAAATAGTGATTTTTTCTACACTTTTTAAAAAATTGAAATTGGAATTTCATCCATAATATTTATTTGGTTAATTATTACCCATTTTTGACATCTGAACCTATTCTTATTCTTATTTTCAAAGTGCATGTGAATATTAGAAAACTACATCTCTACCCTCTCAAAACATCGGAAAAGTTTCTAATAACTTTTTAATTCATGGGAGGCCAATTCAATTCGATACATTGGCTTTAATCTAAAGTGAATGTGGTTGATTTTTCTATCATGATACAGAATAAGATTTGGATCATACCTCGCCAGTCAGGGGAATTTTACTTCATACACAACCGCTAAAACATTATCATTTTTCTTCAATTCATGGAATTTCTTTTCCATCCTATGTCTCACCACCTTTGGAAAATATTTTTCAAGGAAAATTCCTTTAAATTCATCCCACTAAATGGAATTAATCTCCTCTCTATCCTTGATATTTGTGACCATTTACCACCTCTAATCAGCTTCAATTTCAAAACGATAAATGGAAAAACATACCTTTTGATTATCTGAACATACCATAACATCAAATATATTTTCAAGGTACATTATCTATCCTTCAGCTGCTACTCTGTTAGAATATCCATTAAAATAATGAGGGTGTTGTCTCATAAAATGTTCCACAATCATCATATTCCATTCCGGTACCTCTGGTTTTTATCTTGCATGGATTACACTGCCATTTATGTCATGTGTTAGATTTTTTATTACTATCACAGACTACTCATTTCCAATCCCTACATATATGGGATGTAGAAAGAGAATGATATTATTCTTTCGGTGCCACTCTTATGTAGTTTCCATGTTTCTTCAATGGAAAACCATTCTGAAAAATCTTATCTTAGTCGAGCGACATGGAAATTTATAAATTCTATATCATTCAAAATTAACTATAAATTAAAAATCATTTATGGTATACTATTAACATTATAATAACCCCTTATGTTATCTAAACTAGCCACCGATAATAACTATAAGGACCTTAACTTATTACATCACAAAATCATGAATTTTAGTCAAGAAGTCATGTCATTTAATATTGAGGATCTTTTCATGTTTATATTTTTAGTTTATTGTGATATAATACATACATAAAATTCCACATTAATATAGATCAAATACCATAAAAAATAATTCCAATTTCATCCAAAATATAAGTCTTTTTAAATAAAACATGTTATATTTGATAAATATTTATAACATTTAACTTGGATCCCTTATTTGTCTTACACATCCTTATAACCAGTGAAAATAATTTCAAAATATGGGTTGAGAACAAAAGGCTCGGTACGGGATATAAAAATAAGGAATGAAAAAATTAGTCCATGAATACTTTTAAAGTATGGAATCATTTTCAAAAAAATGTATACTTGTTTCCCTTATAAACTCACATTGTGAAACTTGAGATTTCTATGATATTTCCACAAAACAGATAGAACATAAATATTACTATAAATTTATATATGTGGAATTGCATAAATAATATTTTAACCCATTCAGTTACCATATAATTAATAACCCTCACAACTACCTCACAATTTTTGTAACCATCACAGTTACACTTGGAGGAACCATATAGCCGACCTTCGACTTACACATAACCAATGAATTGGATAGAGATATATGTACCTCCCTTTATCATAAACAATTCCCAAGAACCCCAACACAATCATACAACAATAATAACTGAATAAAACATTTCTTATCAATTTTTGAAAATTGAATTTTAAGATAGGTTTTTAAAAGGAAAGACCCTTATAATTATCATATAATTGAAGTGAGACATAATAGAATATAATAAATATGTATATAAATTGTACATACACATAATTAAACATAATATAAAAAAATTAATCTCACTTAAAATTTTAATACAACATAAATAATGAAGTAGAATTTTAACCCAAGGAATGGAAATTCGGTTATGAATTCCCTTACATCGGGTTTGTCTTCATTCAAACTCATTTAAAATTTCTGTATGATGGTTAAATGATTTTTATTATTATATTAAATAAAAATATTTGAGTTTATGGAACCTTATATTATTATTTCATAAGATCATTTCACACTTTAATTATTAGTATTTTGTTCATTCCATTGTTTTGGGTGCTTTCTTTACACGATTTCAATGGCCGGTTTGTATTTCATTTTTTTGGCATATATAAATGAAATTATAGAAGCTGAATTAAATGGTACTGATATGTTTTCATAATATATAATGATACCATAAATCCTTTTTATATCATATATTATGACTGATCGTTTGATTAAATATTAATGTGTTTGTTTATATCATTTGTTGGCGATAGTTGATAATCATGAACTTGTTTCATTATATAATTTAATATCACTCATAAAATATCATTCCAGAACATAAAACATGTTAAAAAGTAAACAATACATTATTTATCAACCATTAAAAGGATTTTATGATCAGATTTGAAGGATTTATTTGAAATTGCAAACACATCGTCCTAGATTTTGGAAAATCGACATATCATTGAAAGTGTGTTCATTTTTAGAACAATAGAAAGAGGGGAGGAAGGAAGATGATGAATATTATACATGAAAATTTTAATATAAATGATATATAAGATTATGGATATTTCATACCTACTGGATTTTTGGAGGTAAAGAGAGTATCATAAAATAAATGAATTGTAAAGAAAACACATGAAAAAGGAAGAGGATTCTTACCTCTCGATCTCTTCTCCTTCAGATCCTCCATAAGGCCTTTGGTTTTGTCCTTTGGGTGAGATAATCCACATTAAAACATGGGTAAGAGACTTGGGGAGGGGATTTGGAAAAAAAATATACCTTTATCATGGATAGAGATGTGTGAGAACTGTAGGGTAACGATGGTGGTATTTATAGTGGAGGGGAGGAGGGATTTATACATTATTTTAATAATTATTATAATATTTTTGCTCAAATATATGAATATTTTTTATTCATGTGACCCAAAAAAGAAATAACTAAATGTGATTTCAAACCATGTGGGCTTGCATCATCCTTACATCACCTACGATGTTGTAAAACAAGTATTTATCATTTATCATAATTTATCGTACTTTATTATTCATAAAAAATTCAATAATTTCAAAAAAAATCCCAAAAATTAACCCTAAAAACATTTTGATGTGTAAGACTCAAAAATGAAATCCATTTTTTGAAATTAATTTTCAAAGTATTATTAATTTAATTTTTTAATAACAAAAATAATATATTCAAAAATAAAAAATTTAAATCTATAACTCTTTTTTTACACCTTGAAAAATTAATCAGCATATTGTTATCTTATAAACTTAATAAAATAAAATAATAATATGATTTACTATTCATAAGGGCCATGTTACTATTCATATTACTATTCATAAGGGTATGTTACTATTTAACAAAAAACAAGTTGTTTCTATCAGACTCCAAATAAGTTATTGATCACAACCGTAAATGACTGTTTTTTTAAATTGAAATCTTAGAAGCAGCAAAATTATGTTTAATGGCTAATAATAACTATATACATAAAAAGATGCATTAATTTGAATTTATTTTATAAAATCCTTGGGGTGTTATAGAGTGAACCTGTATCTATCTCCATATAATTACCCTATAGCCTAAAATCCCAACGAGGGAAAAACCACAAATGGAAAATCCAAATCCCTTTAAAAATATTGTATAAAAAACTCAATTCTACTATATAATTATTTTTAGGATCTAATGTATTTTTAAGTAACATGGAAACCCAATTACTTGTTTTCAAGAAATTTACACAACCCACACCTAATTCACATGACATATCTACCTATATAGAACTTTCAAAAAATCAACTTGAAGAAATATTCCAAATCAGAAAATACAAATCCACATATGACATAACACAATCACCATAAAAACCAAGGTTTCAACCCCACCCTCAAGGGGTATCCCCAAGCATTGTTGATGTGTAAACAATCTCACCTATCACCTGAGGGGTTAAAACATTAATTATAGCTAAATATCCCTAGGAAAAATGTTATTTTAATATTAAAAAAATCATCTTAGGACCCAATACATATCCCGGGACTCTTATAAACTCAATTGGATTCTTCACTCCCTTGGAGACATACTTTATTGACAATTACAACTCACAAAACATGTAATGAATCACTTTATCTATCTCTATGATACACAATGATACCTTATTAATATACCAGGTAAATATCATTCATTTTCAATTTTATCTAAACCCATATCATAATATAGTTCTAAAAAATAAGAAATAAACAAGTATATGGTAAATTATTATATGGAATACATACCTAGATATCAAATTTACGAAATTTACCCTTTCTCATCCATAATTATCCAAGGAATCCCATAGAAAAAGAGACCTTCTCTCATTCTACAGTGCTAAAATATTTAATTAACCCTTTAAAAAAATTAATTAATTAATCCAAAATTGAAAATCATAGATAATTAAATATAAAATTTCATGATTCTGAAATTATAACCAGTGACATGTGTAGGGTCCATGACGTACACCTTAAACCACTATGAGAAAAATATACATGGTTTTAGATAATTAAATCACGATTTGGTGAAAATTTCACTCAAATCCATAACCTAAGAAAACTCAAAATTAATAGAAACCAATGATGAGGATAGATGGAAAATGGGTTTATCATAACAGAAATCACAATGTAAAATAAACCCTAGAAACCCACACTAAGGGGAATAAAGGTGAAAAAAATGGTGGGAGGAGCTACATGAATGACCATTCCTTGAGAAATTTTTACTCTAAATCAAAAGACTAGAACACAAAAAATATAAATTATTTAACCAAATTAAACAAACAAGAAAAAGGACCATTAATTATTAACCCCATAGAGAACTGCTTTATTTAAATATTTTTCATATTCAACATAGATTCCCTTGCATGGTTCATAACACAAGGCTTGTTGTTTCTTCCCATTGTTGTGTCGTCTATGACATCACAACAAGATTCTCCTCATAAAAAAAAGATACCTAAAAACATTATAGGGTTATTAATTTCACAGTTCCCCCTCAATATGGAATGTTATATATCAATTTTTGAAAAATTAATTCAACTCATTTCATCTTTGTGAAACCCCTATGGTCCTGAGCTGGTATCCCCTCTAACGTTATAATTTATATATTATGTACCATATCCACCATGATATAATTCCACATCTAACATAATGAGATACCACCCATATCCAAAATGTTCTACCGAAATCTAAGACCAAATCCATCAATATTCTTATTACACATCCAAACTATAATAAAAAACTTTAAGTTAAGTAAAATTTCCCCAAAGAGGTATATCAACTCTTAGAAGAACTATTCAAACCCCAATTATTATTTTCCATCCAAAATTGTCTCCTTATCCTCCCACATTAATTTGAAATGCCTGAACTCTAAACACCCCGTAAAACATGTAAAATATATCTTCTATAGGGAGATTAGGATTCCATGAGGTTCCCTTCACCAATCATGGGCCCAATATTCTAAAAAATTATCCAACCTTCCTGATAATTTCAATCTCATCTTTAAATTAAAACCCTTGACGATTCCTTTAAATTTACTAGAACTATAGGAAGATTAAGGATTACAAGTATAATCTTACGATCACACACCCAACACTAATTTGGTGTCACTCTAAAACAACAATGAATCTACCCACACTCTCCCCATCCATGAACTGGCCATCTAAGATCAACATACATTATCACAACAAAATCTACCCCCCGAATCTTGTAAGGTTGGGAAGCTAAATACTCCCACATTCTTAACATAATAATGATACTAGAGGTAATATCTCTATATTTAAATATCCCAAGTCATACCACTTAGATTTTATAATGGAATAGGTATTTTTATGAGCTAATCTGGGATAGAAGTCATTTTCACTCAATGTATTCAAATCCAATGGAGGTATTCATCGTATTAGTATAGGGTGAAAAACGTTTTTTGAAAAGTTTTCCAATGATTATGGTTGAAATATTGAAGCAAGTTGAAAATAATGCCATAATATAGTAAATAATGGTTTGGGGAGGGTTAAATTAGATTTAAACTTTCCCAGCTGGTTGAAGACTATGTAATATTCAAGTGTATTATTGCATAGAAAGTCTCTTGTATGAATAAATTCATCTGGTGTAAGATAAAATTCATAGGGTAAAATTAGGTTGAACTTAACCTGTATGGTTTCACCATGAATTACATCATGCATAGATTGTTATTACATAGTCTTGGGGGAATTATCCACTTATCATTAGTCTATTAGGTTCATTGCACCGTGTTAAGGTAAACCATTCTATTGTAGGACCGTGGAAAGGAATAATGATGTAATCCCTATTGATCACAATGAAATGTATGTATTTTATGATTTTTATTGTTTTATTTAAATTTATTTAATTTATTTTGTTTAAAATAGTAATCCTCCCATTTACCCTACCCATATAGGAGAGTTACCATAACTCTTCTCCCTCGTTCTCCCTTCTCCCAAGTAATGGATTTTAGATGATTCTATTTTATTTTTAATTCGATCTATTCAGATCGGTCACCATAACTAAAGCTAACCCTCATCTTCTGTTCTTTTTCATATATTTATGATTTTTTATATATATTTATTTTCATCATAAATGTTTATTAATGGTGTTTTCCTATGGTTTCTCAGTCTCTTCATTCCAGATTCAAATTAGGGCATGACATTTAATGGGAATTGTCTCGCTTCTAAGAGTAAGTGGTCCTTGATTATGTCTACTATTAATATATTTTCCACTCTTTGTGTGATAGTGAGTGTTGGTAGGGTTATGATAAAGAATAATATTCAGGGCCGACCTAAGTCTTCAATTATGTTAGTAGTTTAACTAGTGTATTCTAAGCTGGAGATGTGTAGTGATGGTCAGCTTTTGTTGCGAATCTAAAATATATTTTTTGATGTAATAAAAATTTATGTGTATGTTCATTATGAATCCTAAATTTGGAATTTATTGGGTTTTATAAAAAAAATTGACATAGGTCACCGATAACAAATGAGAGAAGTTATTTACAACTAGTTAAAACACCTCAATACAAATTTTAGAGGTTGTGTTCATAGGGTGTCAGTGATACCCTCACCATAGAGAACAAGGTGTTCATTAATATTTATATAAGAGAGGTCCTATAAGGATTTTTTACCACTCATTTATTTTTTATGTCCTTTTTAGGTGATTGGAATAGGTATGTGATGTTGGTTACCAAGATGAATGATTTAAAACCCATTTGTGGCCATTCAAAAATATAATGGGATCATGATCACTAAGTAGGAGAATGGTAATATCACCATTAATAGGGAGTGTCTTGGAAATTGAGAAAGAATTGTAAAGTTATATAAATGGGTGTTGAATCATGATTAATTTTTTTCACTAGCCCAAATAGGTACTATGCCCACTCAAGACTCATTAGACATTAAGTGTAGGGGAGTTGGTTCAAGTGTGTTGATTTACTTTACTGATAAATTATGACATATATACAATTATATACATGTGTATTTTAACAATGGAACTACAATAGTGGAGGATTACTATTAATTATACTCACCAACCTACCCGGGGCCATTGAAATATTATCACACTTTATACCTCATGCATCAAGTAAGACTTAAGGCTCAGTGTCTAGAGCTTAGTGAATATATGCAACGTCATGATATATTATGAAATATATTATTTCAAATTAATTTAAATTTATTGATAGATTGTGTTTAACTCAATACATAGTAGTACTTGTATCACACATACCACAAGATTTATATTGCATTACATGCAACATCGAGTTACTTTGATGACTTATGTCACACACAAGCTCAAGAATTACTAGACAAGAATATATTATCGATATTTTTTTAAAATGAAAGTTACCACCAAGCCACTGTAATGGAATAAATTCATTAGATTAAATAAATTATTAAATCATAGTTTAAACGTGTTTATATAATTAATTCATTGGTTACCAATTAATTATAAAATGGAAATAAAGACCAGTATAATATAAAGGACGTATTTTTAACAATAAACATTTTTTATGAATTGAATTATTTTTTAACTTTATAAATTTAATTAGTCACTATAATTAAATAATATTAATAAAATTTATATTTTATATATTTAATAAAAAAATTTAAAATTCATCGAATAAGATTCAATGGAATCAAATAAAAATAAATCAAATTTAAATCATAAAAAGCATTAAATTTTTTAAAGAGAAATTTTACTGCCTCTTAATGGTTCAATTGTTTTAAAACAAAATTATTAAATTTTTATAAATTCTATTAGAAAAAAATTGACTATTTTTTTTAATTTTAAGCTAAAAATATAATTTTGTTGAATTTTTTTTGTGTTTCGAAAGATGTTTCATGTTTTAATGAATAATGAAAAATATTGGAATTTAATGGACAACATTTTTAAATTATATAATTTATAGTGTTAAATTATATATTAAATTGTTTTTAAACTATAATTAGTTAAATTTTAAATATTTTAATCTAATTTTTATCATTTTAATGAAATTTCACATTGAAATTGGATATTTAAACCTTTCAAACATTTGATCTTTTTAATTGTAAACCATGCTATCTCATTCCATCTATGGGATTAATTTTAATTAAAATTATTCAAATTAAATTATTAAAATTTGTAAAAATAGATTAAATATTTTTTATAATAATATATTATAATTTCTATTAATCTCAACATAGTTTTTTTACCATAAATATTAGTGAATCCAATTACAATTAATTACAGCGACTAGGGTATAATTGAGTTTACTTCGCGGTTAAACATTAATCATAATGGGAAAAATGACTGTGAAACATATCCAAATACCATTTACTCAACATATATATAAAATATACCCCCTTTTATCTATTTTTTTCATTATTTGAGTCACATGATGTAACTGAGACCTCCAAATATTGTTTATCATTTTTTATTTACAAGATTGTCAATCCTCCTCCACAATAAACTTGCACTCATCCTATACACATAAACACACCTATAAATACATTTTTCTCATAAAACCCTGAACTAATAATCTCCTAAAACCCTAATATAATCCTATATACTTCACTTTTAGAATTAATCTTGTCCATGTAATTCCTTGGGTTAAAACCAAAAGTAATTACCTAAAGACAAGGTAAAATTCTTCAACAAGAACTTTTTTTTTATTTCTTCCTAGACCACTTAAATTATTCATATTCTGGTCTTGTATAATAACATTAGTATCATATACAAACTTATATTTTTTGTTTTAATTTTTCTACCTACACCTACACAAACATTCATCAAATGGATAATGAAATCAATGTTTGTTTGTACGGAGGAAAACCACCTTGCTAAATTATGTTGTTTGGTTTTTCCTTTACCACCTATCATAGTTTGGAATTGTGGTGGAAATATAATTTTTATATGATATGTATTATATTTATGATATATTCATTCTTATTTAATTTTCAAATAACACCTTCCTTTACACATTCTATTTTGTTGGAATACAATAACATCATTTGTGGACATGTGGACCGCAGCCTCCTCAAAGCAATTTGATACGTTCAATCATTACATGAAATGTATTAAGGATGGTTTTACCAAAAATACATTATATAAATTAATTATATATATATATATTATATTCAATAAATAATTTCATTTTTAAAAATATAATATATCATTTTCTTTATTACCTATTCATACACTAAAAAAGGTTAAACATCATTCGTGGATGTGTGGAGTACCACCTTCTAAAAACAATTTGATTTGTTTTACATCATAATAATTATATATAAGTATACATGATTAAATAATTTTTTATTTATGATATATTGGAAATTATGTAATTATACATTTTACTTATGTTCTTTCAACAATAATCATAAAAAAAATGTGAAAATTACTCATCCGTATATACAGTATGTCATCTCCTTGATTGTAATGTTCATTTGTTTTTCATAAATATATTTCTTGTTGGGTTTTTAAAGTATAATTTATGTATAAATATGATATTTATTTCATGATAATTATTTTTTATATGTTTTAATAATGTTCCCTTTGACCTTATCTAATCTTCCAAAGTCTTTTTTGACACATAAAATAAATATGGTAAAAACACCAGAGTTAAATAAATTGTTTAATTAGTTGTATAAATAATTTGAATAATTTAAATAAAAGTAATTATAAACAACAAATAAAATTATGATGAATGTATGTAACCAATATAGGATCATTATTCAGTATGATAAAGACACACATGACAAGTTGAACTCAATGTATGAGACTTCATCTCATTCTCCTTTAATTGAAGCAAATCTTGAAGTTATAAATCCACTAGTTATTATCATGTCTATATACATCTTCTTTGAAATATCATATAATGAATTTATTTATTCTCAGGTTATTTAATGTTTTTTTAAATGTTATTCCTTCATGGGTATAATGATTCAAATATTTTAAAATAGTATAGGACAGTATTATTTAATTATCTAATATTAAATGTTTAAATATTTAATTTCAAAATAGGCCACTTTTTTATTGACCTTGCTTATATATCTAATAACATTCATGATCCCTAGTTTGTGATTGGTAATTTCTATGTGATTATTTCTTCCACTCTTCTATACCCTCAAAAGAGTTTAAAACATATATTGAGGATTATAATATTTTGGAAAACAACCATACTATTCCCAATTTCACTTGGTATAGGAAGAACTACCATAGGGTAATTCCTAGAAAACTAGATAGGGATTTCATGAATGAGTCTGTTATGGATAAATGGGACACTAACACTATCATTACCATTCCTATGCTCAATTTTGATCATCATCTAATCCTTTTTAGTATATATATCAAAATCATAAAACCAATTCTTCGTTTCATATATAATAACTCTGGGTCTTCTGAACCTGAGTGTTATAACATCATCGAAATAAATTGGTCATCTATGAATAATTACAATGATGATTTTTCTTGTATCATCAAGAAAAAATATATTATACATCGTCTTATAGTTTTTTGTAGTTTCAAATATAAAAAAATTGATAATGGCATTTTTTCACTAGAATGAAATTATCTAACATCATAACACCACTACTATATCATATTTAAGTATATATCCTCAACATGAAATCGACACTTATATGAAACTCAACACTTTTATCATCCTTAAGGAACACATGTATATCAAAACCTCCAAACCCAAATAGATATCAGATGGTGATAGAAACACTAACTTCTACAACTCCCTTTAAAGAATCAAGAATGTTTGTAGACCTTTGACTTATCTCAGAGATAGGGACACCCTCATTGATACTGAGGATGTAATTTCTAATCATGTTGTCTCTTATTATGAAAGATATTTTTAATGTCCTGGAATTCAACAAAGACCTTATTCTTGATGTCATCCCAACTATGTTTAATGAGGAATATAAATATTATCTTTTAAGCATCCCTCATGATCATGAAATAAGTGATAATACTTTTAGCCTCAATCCTGATCATGCTACATTCCCTAATGTTTACAAAAATGGTTCCTATCATAACATCTGAGATATTATTCAAACTTATGTTTACAAACTTGTAAAATCGTTTTTTTAATGCTGTGATTCCTCATGGAATTAATGCTCAATTTATTTCTTTAATTCCAAAATTGGATAATGATTATAAGATTCATCTCTTCATACATATTACACATATTAAAACTCTATAAAAAATCCTCACATAATGTCATGTTAATAGACTTACTTCTATGGGAAATAAAATTATCTCATGTAATCAATTTGGCATTATCAAGGGTTTTTCTACAGAATATTTCATTTCTCAATCCCTTGAATTCACTATATCTTTAAAAAATTCCACATGACGAGGCAATATTGATATTAAACTTGATATTAGGAAATCCTTTGATACCATTGATTGGAGTTTTATATTGAAGTTTATTTAGAGTTTTCGTTTTAATGATTCCATCATCAGTATAATAAATTATTTTTTAAAATCAGCTACCATCCCCATCCTTGTTAATGGTTCCTCTACGTGTAACTTTAAATACACCAAGGTAGTTATATAAGGTAACCCCCTCTCTTCCCTTATTTTTTTAATAAAGGAATATTATTTAAGAAATTTTTTCACTCGCGTTATCGATCAGAATAAGCTTATTACTATTTATGATTCTAGGAACATAATTGTTCCCACATATCTTTTATATGCCAGTAAAGTAATCCTTTTCTTACAAGGATATAAAATGAATATTCAAAGTCTCAAAATTTCCCACTCAAATTATGAATAAATCATTGGAGAAACCATTATATAGAACAAATATTTTTTCTCCTTTGTGGAAAATTTTCCTTCTAATAGAAAAGATTATATTACCAAGGATTTAGGTATCAAACAAGTATCCTTCCCTTTAAATTATATTTGTGTACCCAATTTTTTGGTGAAGGCCTAGATCTAGTTAGTTTTCTAACACTATTTACCAAATACTAATTCAACTTTCTCTGGGAAGGGTAAGGCCCTCTCTATGGCTAGCAGAACTTATCTTGTTAAATCTAAAATTTTATAAAAAATGGTATACATGGTAATATTTTACAAATGGATTTTGGGTCTCCATGAGAAAATAAATGATTACATAAAAAACATTGTTCGGACTGGAATCTTATTTGAAAGGGAACTTCTAACGATTCCTTGTAATACTTTTTGTAAGCCTTTAGATTAGGGCGAACTTGGAATTGAAAGCCACAAACTCCTTAATGATTCTTTAAAATACAGACTCACTTGGATCCTACTTCACAATAACTTTTATTCCATTTATTTTCTAAAAAAAATATTCTTTGAAAAGCTAAATAATTTAAATATGAATTATATTAGAACTCATATTTGGCCATCCATTACGCAAGCCTTTTCTAGAATCATGAGTAACACTAGATGAATGGTTATTACAATTTAATCCACGAACAATTGGTTGGGAAACTGGACAAGTGTTCCTTTAATCACCATTCTACCTCCCAATAATTTACCAGAGCACACTAACTATACAATCAGGGATGTTTTAAATTCTCATAACTTCAGTCATCTAGATAAAATTATTCATGTTATTGATAATTAACCATATTCCAATTTTGAAGATTTCTTAATATAGGAACTTCCTCATAAAGGCGTCCTAGACTCCAAAATAGTTGACAACCAAAACATTCAAAATTCTGATAATAATTATTATTCTTAAATTTTTTTATAATCCATATATTAAGACCTCTAGGATTACTATTTTTTGGAATTTTTTCCACAATATTGTCCCCAATAATACTTGTATTAAATCTTTTGGGATTCAAATTTTCTATAAGTGTCATCTTTGTAACCAACATAGAGATGATACTAATCATATTTTTATGTCTTCTACTATGGATTCATCTCTTTGGAAATATATTTTTGACATTTTTTTATTCCAGATTGTTACTTCTTGATTCAATCATCTCTCAACTAAATCATTGTGTAGATATAGAAACATCTCATCAAATCAAGAATTTCTTCCTAACAGTTTTTTCTGAGATTATCAATGTGATATGTTATGATAAAAATTCTGTTCTTCATAATAATTTCCCATCCAGTCTAAATGCATGTTGGACGTGGATTCTTATTTCCATACTGAAAGATGCCTGGATTCAGATGTCTAATTGTGACCACACTGTTAACGACTTTGGGATCCTCTGACAACTTCATATTCACAGAACATATCATCAACCTAGATGCACTTTTTAAGTGTTCTGGTAACACACAATCCAATGTTGGATTGAAGTTAATGATGATGGTGCTTCTAAAGGAAATCTGGGACCCATAGGTTGTGGTTCTATTTTCAGAAACCACCTTGTAAAGTGTCTTGGATTCTTCCTTTTCTATTTCTGAATCACCTCATCTTTGGAAGTGAGATGATGAGTGTGATCCTTGCTATTTCTTTATCTAAGAAATAGGGTTGCAACAATATGTGGATTAAAATTTATTCAACCTCTATTGTCCAGGTTATTTGGAATGGTGTGGTTCATCTTGCATGTTCTTTTACAACCTGTTGGATAAACTGCCTCCTTTCGCTTCTGGAGATCAACTACACTGTTAGTCATACCTTTTGTGAAGTGAGCATGGTTGAATATGATCTTTCAAATAAGGGATTTATCCATGAAAAAACCTAGACAGATGTTTTTCCTATTGGATTACATCCTCATTATGATAAGGATTGTAAAAATATTATGTCTTTTAGACCCATGTAACCCCATTTTTCTTTGTATAATAATTTGTGCATTGGTTTTTGACCAAGGAACCACCGTCATTAAAAAATATTGATTTAAAAATATTTTCCACCATAACAATATTCATGATATTATTATACATAGTAACTTATATTGATATAATAGGATTACAAAGGACATTTTATGTCTATTTTTTTATTTGGTTTCCTCAACATGCCATAATGTTTTTTAAGGAAAAAAATAAACCCACATTTTTTGGGGTATTTTGTTATTGGAACTTTTTTAAAAATGGATTGATTATGTTGATAACATTATTTGTTTTTATAGTATTGAAAATTAAATATTATGAGTTACATGTTGAAAAATTAATTATTTTATGTGTTATGATTATATTATGCTACTTGAACATTTGATGGGTGGATATGAGATATACCAATGATTGGTGGTTCTGTGATAAACCAATGATGTGTGGTTCCATGATAAACCAATGATTAATGGGTATGTGATATCCCTATAATGAATTGAGTAAGGGAGTTTACCATATAGTTATTCTATTTGTATGGTTTTCATGTATTAAAGTTAATCGCGTTGGTATTCCATTTATAATAATGAAAATTATAATGATGTTTGAAGATACCTTTATGTGTTATTTATTCTTTATAAGGGTTTTATGGTAATATTGTGATTGAAGAAAAGAGTATGAAATGAGATTTTTTTCGAATGAAATTTTTTCATACTTAATATGGGTTAAAATTATTAAATTATGATATTGTTTTCTTGGGTCTTTAGGTTTTCACATGACTAATAGTTTTCCTTCGTTATGTATCCCTTACTGAGATTTTTTTTCTCATTGCAGATTTTTATATTTTTTATTCGAATTTAATGATGGGAAAGATAATGGAAAGATTTTAGTTGAATGTTGTGAAGAGTTTTCATAAAATAGATCATTAATTATTTTAATAGTTTTGTATTAGGGATAAAATGTATACTATTAGAATGTTTCCACATTGTACTTTATGGTTTTTTCCCTATGAATTGTTATCTAATTCTCTCAAAATCAAAACCTAAAAAGATCATCAATGTGAAAGAATGTACTTTATTGACTAAAACTAATGATAATGTAATATTTATAGTTATATCATTATATATGGTATCAAATGAATGGGTTTGTATACATTATAGGTTATGATAGTTATAATGGAATTCCTTTAGAATATATTTCTTTATGGTTAAGTTGAAGTGATGTACCATTTTATGATTACTATGTTTTTTCATCTAAAATATGTCTATTTAGAATATTTTTATATAGAGGAAATAGTAAATATGTAATGTGAAGAATCAAGTGGGAAATTTCCTTCCAAAACATCATTCCAAGATGGGTGCAATTGGAACAGATCAGTTTATTTTTGTGATGGATCAGTTGACACAAACTCTAGATTGTAGTGGTGTCCATGCAAGAGAGAAACCAGATCTACTATGAAATAACATGTCTATAATGTAGAGTTTCTCTGGGAAACATCCCCCATCCTTCAATGGATCATCTGACTAAGTAATATAAAAAGGATAGATCAATGCTGAAGAGATGATATTTAGAGTCCTTGGATATTTAAAATGTCAAAAATTAAATCTTTACACCTAACATTTTGAATGTGAGTTCGATCGGTGGGGGCCTTGGGTTAATAATGGTAGAGAGAAATATTATATTGATTCCATGGAGTGGGAAATTTTAAAATTCTATTACATGAGAAATATTCCCCTCTGTATTTCTGTATTAGTATGGAGAATCAATTCTAGGAATTGAGATAAATGTATTAAGATTCGGTGACTGCACATGATGAAAATATTTCAAGGTTGGATAGGAACATATCATATATTATTTTAGACATTAATAGTAAAATTAATAGATTTTATTAATAAATAAAATCAAAATTATTAAAATATTTGGGAACACAATAATTTCTAATTAACGATAATGTTGAAAATATTAAGATGGAATTTTTTGATGCTAATGTTCAACGAGATAAAAGGAGTAAGAAACTTCCAAGATTAAAGAAAATAGAGAAGCCACAAACTAATAATTATATATGTAAGAATAAAAATTATTCCAAGTGTGAAAAAATTCAATTTGGGTAATGTATATCAAGATATGGATAGTTTTATAATTATGTTAAGTTTGGTCGCATTGTTCATGAATGAAAGGAAAAGAGTCTTGAACAATCAAAAAATGAGATAATAGATAGCCTTTAAAAAATAATATGATTTAGATATAATGATTTGGGACATTATTCTAACCTGTGTTTCATGAAACTTACTCAGGGTGGAAAACATTATGATCAGATTCAAAAGGGATGGAAAAATCATTTTCTACTTTTAGAATTGATATTGTGTCATCTGGTTAAGTGGTGAAAGCTCCAAAGAGATTGGAATTTGATAAAGGTAAATTATATGCAAAATGTATAATTCAACAATATATTCATGTTTTAAATAATGGAATTAATGTGGTAGGAATTTATTGTTTTTTTATAGATGTATGAGGTATATGTTTACCTGTTAAATGAGGATGAATACCACTACTTGTGTGAACATAAGTTTATTGGTATTAGTGTCCATTATGGTTCTATATCTATTGAATGATTTTGTTGTAAATTTGGATATTACTTTTGAACATTATAGATTAATTTGTCATTTCATCACATGAATGTTTGAATTATCATACTATCTACTAACCATTTTTTAGTTAATATCCAAAGATAAGAATAATATCATGTTATCCTTTTTTGGGATTATGTGACCCACTATAATTTTATTATAGTTCCCGACGCATTAAGAATCATCTTGGATTCTCATTTTTTGGAGAAATATATGATTATGTGGTGTAAATTTATTAAATTATTAATCTCTACTCATCATGTAAGTATATTTCCTTATGCGCTTAGTGTGTACAGTGAAGGAATCCTTCAATTGTATGAAAATGATTTATAAATAAAATGTTATGCTATTAGCATCCATTCTGATGAAATCAATGACCTTTTCCACAAAAATTTGGATTTTTTTTCTTCATTCACTTCATCTTGATATTTCTCTCTTTCACTCAACAATAATCCATGAGAATTAGTTTTCCCTTCAAAATAAATCTTTCAATTTCCCAAAAGTTTCTCTCTATGTGGAATCATTATTATGCGTAACTTTTGGTTACCTTTATGTTTCTAATATTACCTTTTTAAGAGTCTGATTTATTAACCCTTTTTTCAATGTTAGTTTCAATAATGGAATTCTAGAAATATTAATCATTTAATGCCCATGATGATGTTCTAAGGAGAAATTATTTTTAAGGGGGCTATTATGTAACATCCATATGATTTAAAAAATATATTCATTCAAATTAATTTAAATTATTTGATAGATTGTGTTACACACAATCCATATTTTATCATGTTTCATAAAGAACACCATTTTTATATTTTATAACATTCAACGTCGAGTTCCTTTGATGACTATTGTTACACAAAATCTCAATTCTTACTGAAAAACAATATTCTATTAATATTACTATTAAAAATGATAGTTATCACCTATCCATTAGAATCGAAATAATTAATTAGATTAAGTTAATTATAACATTATTATAAGGCCCCAGCCTTAAACCTTAGTTAATCTTGAGTTATTACAAGATCATGCGTTGAGGATCTTTTTAGGTTTAGAGTTTTAGAGAATTAGATCATGAAACTTTTATTACATTCCACATTTAAACAAAGTGGTTACATAAAAGACAGTATTCATTTTTCCCATCAACGGAAACATATTTAAAATAAAACATGGATTCTTTCTTCACACTTCCTTGACACTATCATCACATCATGTACCTTTCCCTTGACCTGTGAAAAACATTTCAAAAACTTGGGATGAGCATAAAAAGATCAGTAAGGGTTATAAAAAGTATGGAAAGGAAACATGAGTACATATATACATAAGAATGAAATCATACTTTACCCCTAAAGCATAATCACTTTAACATACCTCATAAAATCATGAATAAATCATAGAAATCATAATACATAGAGGTAACTTGAGACATTCATAACATTCTTACATAGGGAGTAACCCTCTTGGTTACGTTTGGAATACCCATCACAGTATATTCCATAAATCTCTTCGGAGAAACCTTAACGTTTAACCCCTTCGTGTTACCCAATGCATTGGAGAGCTATATCGGGCTCACCCTCCCTTAGTTTATCACGGAACCACCCGTCTTCATAATAATACCCAAGAACCATAACATCATTCGTATCACATAAAACATGCATAAAGGAAAAACAAAATTTTCACTTTTCAATCACAAGATATCAGTAAAACAAATTGATATAAAAACATTATGAAAAACATTTTCAATACCAAAATAAAATAAAATTAAAACATGGTATTTATTTTTCTTTTAAAAAAAGGTATGGCTTGTAGAGGAAGCCGAAACTCAAATAATGGTCACGGCGGCGGAAAAGTCGTTGTCGCCGCATACGTACGACAAAAACATTCCATTTTGTCGTTTAATAAACACTTTGTATAAAAAAAAATTCCTTTCGGATAAACGTAAAAGTCATAGGGGTTTATACACCGTATAAATCAAGGTTGTGTATAAAACAAAATATGCCTCAATGAAAGAAGATTGAGATGAAGTCCCATACAAAGACGGTATCCTTGGATTAAGAATAAATCAATTACATAATTATGTGTGACAAACTAATACACCAAATATAAGTGGATATTAAGTGTAAAACAATCAGTGGTTATTAACACATATTCATAGAATGACATATTCAAGGAGTACAATATTATCCCAAAGAATCAAAATTGGGTTAAGAAGTTCCCTTGCAAAAATTTGACAGCCTAACGGCGTCACTACAAAATTCAGAAAATGAGTTTATGAGAGATAAAAAGGGTATCTCATCACTTGGACTTAAAATTTAAATCACTAAGGATATATAAGAACATATACCAACATAATTTTATGTGAATTAAAAGACATAACAAAATAAGTCTTTTAAAAAGAGGAGGGTGAAAGGTTCCCTTACGGACATCGGTATCTTTCGAAACATAAACCCCGTGAAAGAAGGACAATACAAAATTGGTTTAAATACTCATAAATGAATGTATATTACACAATGAGTAAAATAATGAGCAGTACATACACCACTCAATGGAAATTGTGGAAAATGTAGCAAAAATCTCACGGTAATAAAAGTGAGATGAAAAATCCCTTACGAAAACTCGGCAGCCTAACGGCGCCACTCAAAACTTCCAAAATGGATTGATGAGAGAGAATATGATCTCTCATAATATGAACATAAAAATTACAGTAAGAGTAATATAAAAGAAAATCCCAATCACGAGAAAGATGAGCTTAAATAGAATGACATAAAAGAGTGTACTTAAAAAGAAAGAGAGGAGTACGATCCCTTACCTCGGGTCCGACTTGACTCGATCGTTCTTTAACGTCCTGAATAATAAACTTGAGTTAATTTCCACTTTATTAAGGACCTTTTTCAAGTTTATTATTCCTTTTATATAACTTATTTCCATGTTATAAACATTATGTAATCATTTACGTTAATAATGTTTGTTTTGTCGATATTTGGTTCTTAAGTCGAAAGTGGACTTCTTACAATTACATGTTGTTCGTGTGGTCAAAGGTTCATTATATCCAGAATGATATTCATGATTTGGATATCATATATATCATTTATATCCATAATATACATGTATTTAAAATATTACATAATCATTTAGAGGTAAGAAATGAAATGCACCGTTCATGGAGACGGTAAGCCGTACGTACGAATGAACGCTACTTTTATTTCTATGTCATATTAATGGAATTAAAACCAAATGAGAGGTATGTATATTTTAATTCCAGAATTATATTCATAATTTATATGTAACATAAATCATATATAATAACTTTAAATCCATCCTTTATACATCCCACATATGGCATTAACGAATCAAATCACTTTGAGGGGGCGATAGTCCGCACTTCCAAAAATGAAATTATCGTGTTTACCCACAATGGATACCATAAAGGTATACCACAAAATAAAAATACATAAGCTTAAGTAAAACATAAACATATTATATATCATGTATAAATATGGTGACATCTTAATGGCCACCTTTTAAGGTGTTATATGAGTGTTGAACAATCATCATTTCGTGAGGCAGAAATTCTCCATCCACAGAAACAGTAAGTTCTTTAACCATTTGATGTAGGTGTGTAAGTGTAGCTAGAATGATTCTTATAAAAACATCCTAGTATAGTGAAGATACTGTATTTGTTACAAATTAAATGAATAAAAAGAGTTTAGGGGGTTGGAGAAAGAAAATAAAACAAAAGAACACAAGTGAAGACATTACCTTAAAATCGGGTAACTCTTTTTGATTTGAGCTCAAAGGCTTCCTTGGGAAGACTTCTTCCCAAAGTGAGTCTTCTATGAGTAATAGAGGGATGTGGAGAGACAAAATGGGCAGATATTGGCCAGACCAAAGGCTTGAGAGGTGTGGGTAAGGTGATAGTGGTGGGGGCCTTTTATAAGAGGAGAGGAGGGGCACTCTTGGAAACTAAAGAAATGATACATTATTTTAAAATGAGTTTCGGATTTAATAGGTGCCACATTGATATAATTATAGGATAAGGTGATAAGGGTCCGAAATATACCCATCCAATAGGTTTTTGACAAGTGTAGGTTTTATTTTTTACATTATCTTTTCATTTTATTTAAATCGTTAAATAATGAGGCAATCACTACATCATCATGATGTCATAACTAATTTAATTTATATAATGTATAAAAATTATAAAAAAATTACTATAATGTAGGAAATATCTTTATCTTTCCAGTGACTATTTATAGTAAAAAATATGACTTGTATAACCTCATTTAAAAATTGTTTTAGTAAAACAACTCATGTTTGTGTCATTTTTACTTTTACATTAAATAAAAAGATAATAATGTCATTTTCCTTCAAAAGTGGCTCCATGGGGTCCCCAAGTTGACCCATGGATTGTCTTGGTAGGCCATGACACATATAATAAGGGTAGGACATGTGTCAAACTCATCTCATATTTTTAAAACATTATTTTCACCTTAAATTACACTAATTACCTCTAATCGCGATTAAAAACTTAAAAGTTATTATTCACCAAATATTATTTTAATTCCATTGAACCACATTTTACTTCTTAATGAAAACCATTTATGTCGGATTTTTGAAATTCAAAACACAGAGGTGGTAAAATTTCATTTAAACGGAAAATCAGTTTTTATAAGTACCACTTAGTTGTTTCACTATTCATCAAAAATTGAAGTTCTTCAGAAAAATACCAAAACTTCACCCTAAGCTATATTTGATATTCCAAATTAAAAAATAAAGTCTATTTTACAAAATTCAAAACAGATATGTTGCATTAATTTATTTAATAATTAATTTCCGCTGTTAGAGCAAATAGCGTGTTTTTATGAAATAATAAGTATCAAAAGATTGACACTAGTTTAAGTCCAATTTCAAAGTGAAATTAATTCCAATGACCACAATTGGATTAAATGGTAAAAATATATTATAATTGAACTTTAAAACCAATTAAAAGTTTAATCTAATCATATAAATAAATTAGATTAAAAAGTGGTTTTGAATTAAAATACAACATTTTCACTATTCATTAAAAAATGAACTTTATCGAAAAAATACCAAAAATTTACACAAAGTGAATTTTGATGTCCCGATTCTAAATAATAATTTTATTTTGTCAAATATAACACATAAAATTGTTAAAAGTGGATTTAAAATAGGTTCGCTATCGAAAGGCGATTAATCGACCCTTTAATGAATATTAGAATGTTTACGCTTAAAATTGGATTTATTCGCATTTTTAATCATCTAACATTAATTGTAAAGAGTAATAATATTTGACAAACATATATAATCATTTTTTAGTTAGTTCTGTTCATTCCCTCCATTACAATGGCTAGGTGTTAACTACCATTTAAAATAATATTATTTTATTATTAGAGTGCAACGTAACATTCCCAAGAAACTCATTGTTGCGTATTGGGTACGCCATCGAGCATAGCGTCCCCTTTAAAGTAATATTAATATTTTATTTACCTGGGGTGTTACATCCTTCCCCCCTTTTGGGAATTGCGTCCTCGCAATTTTAAAATTGGGCTTGGAAACATCCTTGAAAGTCCCACATCAGAACAAGAGTCGGTAAAACAATCTCTTTAAAATAAAAAAATATAAGTAAAGAGGTCCCCCAAGTTAACCCATACTAGGATTCCAAGTAGGAAAACATGGACATGGAGGAGAAAACACAGGGTCATGTTCTGATGGAGAGTGATAGAAAACATGTTTAGGAGAACGTTAACCACAAGAAAATCACAAACTTATGATGGGTTAAACGGTATTCGATTCCCCAGTAGGAAAAGTTAATAGACAAAATTTTTGTTTTAAGTTTCTTTTTATTGAGGAATTTATTCATAAGGAAACATAATCACTTATCATGTTGACTTCCAACTTTTATTATATTTCTTACACAAACTCATATTTTCCCCAAAAGACGAGTATTTAGGAAGACTTGTTCACATTAAGAGTACTATAATCAACTTCTAGAGATTCAACTAATCCAAAAAAGAGAACTATATACTTCCCATGTATTTAGACTTTAACTAAAACCAAAACCAAAAAGGTTAGTACAAGATCCGATAATCCAGAAAAGGATAACCCTTTATAAAAAGAAAATCTATTCTTAATCTCAAAAATTTTTCCAACAAAACTCAAAGTTCAATGAGGACCATTCGATAAACAATTTGTCCATAAAATTCTTCAAAGTAAACCAATCTAAGATTGAAACCCAAATATTTGAAGGATTTAGTCACATAGTCTTCCATGTTAAATCGTAACATTTATCTCCAAACAACCTTAGTTGCTCTTAAAGTCTCGTATTGAAGAGTAATTAACCTAATCACATATCCTCCATGATAGGTTAATAAATTTTCATAGATAACCCAAAATCAACTTACTATTAATTAAAAAAATCATCTAACTAAAAAGAATCAGTGAAACTAACCAGGGACTTCACGTAGTCCAGTGGTAGGCGATAAATACCAGTTGCACTTTGGTTGTGGGTTCGATTCCCGCAGCTTTGTCCGACGCGATGGGTTGTCACATGGTCTACGTGTTGTCCTTTTTATAAAACTCCAAAAATAACCCTAACATGATTTAATCTCAATAGTTTCCTTATACCTCTCATTTTCATCGAAATTCGTTACGATCTCAACATCTTAATTCTTGAAGTCTTATTTCACCACCATAAGATAAAATAAAACGATTCCCAAAATGAATAACAGCATACCTTGATCTTGGCGTCCACTCGGTTTCATCGTCATCTTGTTCACGTAGGTAGACGTCCCATGCATTACAACAATGATTTAGAGATCCTTCAAAATCATTTGATTCCTCTATCCAAATACACCTTGTACAACATGGATCATATGCATGTTCATAGAAAAACGGCTTTGAAAAATAATCATGTATGACATATAATTCCAAAACATCTGATAAAACATGATTTCTATAAAATAGTCGGATAGAATTTTAGTTGAAAATTTCTATTATTAGTCCTTTTAAAATACCATAAGTATGTGATGAGAGACTATATTTTAGAACCAAATATAAATAGGTTGCGCAAGGGTCTCCTTCCTCAGCACCATTTTTAAAATCATAATATGCTTCAAATTCTTATGATAAGGTAAAATATTTGAAAATACCTTGATAATATTTACCTTTCTTGAAAATATGAGAATATTGTGAAAATAGTATTTGTCTAAAAACAACCCATGATCCACGATGATAACAAGGTATATAGGAGGTGTTTGATATCTCAAACAACTGATTGCAAGTGAGTTGTATGCTAGAAAAAGTTTCACAATCATCCGAACATGACTTTGCAAAAATTATTTCAAGAATGTCATCAGGAAGAGATAGGAATGTCATTTGAGATCCTTCTCCTTCCATTCGTAATTGACTTTACTTCTCCTGAAAAATGTTATAAAATAAGGATTTAACTAAAATAATAGATATAGGGACTAACCATGTGTCTAACAAAAAATCATAATCCCTAAAGTTGTCTAAACCGAACTTTGATACCAACTATAAGGCCCCAAATTTAAACCTTACTTAATATTGAGTTATTACAAGATCACACATTGAGGATATTTTCAGGTTTAGAGTTTTAGAGAATTAGATCATGAAACTTTCATTACATTCCACATTTAAACAAAGTGGTTACATAAAAGACAGCATTCATTTTTCCCATCAACGGAAACATATTTAAAATAAAACATGGATTCTTTCTTGACACTTCCTTGACACTATCATCACATCATGTACCTTTCCCTTGACCTATGAAAAACATTTCAAAAACCTGGGATGAGCATAAAAAGCTCAGTAAGGGTTATAAAAAGTATGGAAAGGAAACATGAGTATATATATACATAAGAATGAAATCATACTTTACCCATAAAGCATAAGCACTTTAACATACCTCATAAAATCATGAATAAATCATAGAAATCATAAGACATAATGGTAACTTGAGGCATTCATAACATTCTTACGTAGGGAGTAACCCTCTTGGTTACATTTGGAATACCCATCATAGTATAATACCTAAATCTCTTTGGAGAAACCTTAACGTTTAACCCCTTCGCGTTACCCAATGCATTGGAGAGCTATATCGTGCTCACCCGCCCTTAGTTTATCACGGAACCACTCATCTTCATAATAATTCCCAAGAACCATAACATCATTCGTATCACATAAAACATGCATAAAGGAAACATAACATTTCCACTTTTCAATCAAAAGATATCAGTACAACACATTGATATAAAAAAATTATGAAAAACATTTTCAATACCAAAATAAAATAAAAGTAAAACATGGTATTTATTTTTCTTTAAAAAAAAGGTATGGCTTGTAGAGGAAGCCGAAACTCAAATAATGGTCACGACGGCGGAGAAGTCGTTGTCGCCGCATACGTATGACAAAAACATTCCCTTTTGTCATTTAGTAAAACACATTATATAAAAAATATTCCTTTAGGATAAACGTAAAAGTCAAAGGGGTTTATACACCATATAAAAGAAGGTTGTGTATAAAACAAAATATGCCTCAATGAAAGGAGATTGAGACGAAGCCCCATACAAAGACAATATCCTTGGATTAAGGATAAATCAATTACATAATTATGTGTGAAAAACTAATACACCAAATATAAGTGGATATTAAGTGTAAAAAAATCAGAGGTTATTCAAACATATTCATAGAACGAAATATTCAAGGAGTACAAGCTTATCCCAAAGAATCAAAATTGTGTTAAGAAGTTCCCTTGCAAAAATTTGACAGCCTAACAGCGTCACTACAAAATTCATAAAATGAGTTGATGAGAGATAAAAAGGGTATCTCATCACATGGACATAAAATTTAAATCACTAAGGATATAGAAGAACATATCCCAACATAATTTTATGTGAATTAAAAGACATAAAAAAAGAAGTATTTTAAAAAGAGGAGGGTGAAAGGTTCCCTTACCGACATGGGTATCTTTCGAAACATACACCCTGTGAATGAAGAGCAATACAAAATTGATGTAAATACTCATAAATGAAAGTATATTACACAATGAGTAAAATAATGGGTAGTACATACACCGCTCAAAGGAAATTGTGGCAAATGTAGCATAAATCTCACGGGAATAAAAGTGAGATGAAAAATCCCTTACGAAAACTCAGCAGCCTAACGGTGCCACTCAAAACATCCAAAATGGATTGATGAGAGAGAATAGGGTCTCTCATAATATGAACATAAAAATTACAGTAAGAGTATTATAACAGAACATCCCAATCACAAGAAAGATGAGCTTAAAAGGAATGACATAAAAGAGTGTACTTAAAAAGAAAGAGAGGAGTAGGATCCCTTACCTCGGGTCCGACTTGACTCGATCGTTCTTTAACATCCTGAATAATAAACTTGAGTAAATTTACACTTTATTAAGGACCTTTTTGAAGTTCATTATTCCTTTTATATCTCTTATTTCCATCTTATAAACATTATGCAATCATTTATGTTAATAATTTTTGTTTTGTTGATATTTGGTTCTTAAGTCGAAAGTGGACTTCTTACAATTACATGTTGTTCATGTGGTCAAAGGTTCATTATATCCAGAATGATATTCATGATTTTTATATCATATATATCATATATATCCAGAATATCCATGTATTTATAATATTACATAATCATTTAGAGGTAAGAAATGAAATGCACCGTTCATGGAGACGGTAAGCCGTACGTACGCATGGATGCTACTTTCATTTCTATGTCATATTAATAGAATTAAAACCAAATGAGAGGTATGTATATTTTAATTACATAATTATATTAATCATTTATATGTAACATACATCATATATAATAACTTTAAATCCATCCTTTATACATCCCACATATGGCATTAACGAATCAAATCACTTTGAGGGGGCGGTAGTCCGCACTTCCTAAAATGAAATTATCGTGTTTACTCACAATGGAAACCATAATGGTATGCCAAAAAAGAAAAATACAGAAGCTTAAGTAAAACATAAACATATTATATATCATGTATAAATATAGTGACATCTTAATGGCCACATTTTAAGGTGTTATATGAGTGTTGAACAATCATCGTTTCGTGAGGCAGAAATTCGCCATCCACAGAAACAGTATGTTCTTTAACCATTTGATATAGGTGTGTGTAAGTGTAGCTTGAATGGTTCTTATAAAAACATCCTAGTATATTGAAGATACATGAGTTGTTACAAATGAAATGAATAAAAAGATTTTAGTGGGTTGGAGAAGAAAAATAAAACAAAAGAACACAAGTGAAGACATTGCCTTAAAATCGGGTAACTCTTTTTGATTTGAGCTCAAAGGCTTCCTTGGGAAGACTTCTGCCCAAAGTGAGGCTTCTGGGAGTAATATAGGGATGTGGAGAGACAAAATGGGCAGATATTGGACAAAATAAAGGCTTGAGAGGTGTGGTTAAGATGATAGTGGTGGGGGCCTTTTATAAGAGGAGAGGAGGGGCACTCTTGGAAAGTAAAAAAATGTTACTTTATTTTAAAATGAGTTTCGGATTTAAAAGGTCCCGCATTGATATAATTCTAGGATAAGGTGATAAGGGTCCGAAATATACCCACCCAATAGGTTTTTGACAAGTGTAGGTTTTAGTTTTTACATTATCTTTTCATTTTATTTAAATCGTTAAATAATGAGGTAATCACTGCATCATCATGATGTCAAAAATAATTTAATTTATTTAATGTCTAAAAATTATAAAAAAAATACTATAATGTATTAAATCGTTTTAGATTTCCGATGACTATTTATAGTCAAACATCGGACTTGTATAACTGCATTTAAAAATTGTTTTAGTAAAACAACTCATGTTTGTGTCATTTTTACTTTTAAATTAAATAAAAAGATAATAATGTCATTTTCCTTCCAAAGTGGCTCCATGGGGTCCCCAAGTTGACCCATGGATTGTCTTGGTCGGCCATGACACATTAAATAAGGGTAGAACATGTTTCAAGCTCATCTCATATTATTAAAACATTATTTTCACCTTAAATTACACTAATTACCTCTAATCGCAATTAAGAACTTAAAAGTTACTATTCACCAAAAAATTATTTTAATTCCATTGAACCACATTTAACTTATTAATGACAACCATGTATGTCGGATTTTTGAAATTAAAAACACAGAGGTGGTAAAATTTCATTTAAACGGAAAATCAGTTTTTATAAGTACCACTTAGTGGCTTCACTATTCATCAAAAATTGAAGTTCTTCAGAAAAATACCAAAACTTCACCCTAAGATATATTTGATATTCCAAATTCAAAAATAAAGTCTATTTTAAAAAATTCAAAACATATAAGTTGCATTAATTAATTTAATAATTAATTCCCGTTGTCAGAGCAAATAGCGTGTTTTTATGAAATAATAAGTATCAAAAGATTGACACTAGTTTAAGTCCAATTTCAAAGTGAAATTAATTCCAATGATCACAATTGGATTAAATGGTAAAAATATATTCTAATTCATCTTTAAAACCAATTCAAAATATAATCTAATCATATAAATAAATTATATTAAAAAGTTGTTTTGAATTAAAATACAACAGTTTTCACTATTCATTAAAAAAATTAACTTTATCAGAAAAATACCAAAAATTTACACAAAGTGATTTTTGATGTCCCAATTCTAAAGAAGATTTTTATTTTGTCAAATATAACACATAAAATTGTTAAAAAGTGGATTTAAAAGAGGTTCGCCATCGAAAGGCGGTTAATCGACCTTTTAAAGAATATTAGAATGTTTATGCTTAAAAATTGGATTCATTCGCATTTTTAATCCTCTAACATTTATTGTAAAGAGTAAAAATATTTGACAAACATATATAATCATTGTTTAGTTAGTTATTTTCATTCCCGCCATTACAACGGCTAGGCGTTAACTACCATTTAAAATAATATTATTTTATTATTAGAGTGCAACATAAGATTCCCAAAAAAACTCGTTGTTGCGTATTGGGTACGCCATCGAGCATAGCATCCCCTTTAAAGTAATATTCATATTTTATTCACAAATATGGATAAATATATAAATATCATATTCTTTATTTACCTGGGGTGTTACAATTATAGTCAAAACATTTTTTTAAAATGAATTAATTTTTGACAAATTAATTATAAATGAAAATAAACACTAGTTGAATATAAAGGTTGAATTCTTATAAAAAATATTATTTTAAGACAAGAATGGTTTTTTATATTAATAAATTAAATTTATAGTTCATATAATTAATAATTATTTTTTAAAATTTATCAATTAATTTAGAAAGTATTAATATAATAATAAATAAAATTTAAAGTATAAAATAGTTGTATATTTTTAAGAGGCAGTTTTTCAGCCTTTTAATAGTGAACTTGTTTTAAAAGTAAAATTTTAAACATTTAAAAATTATATTTGAAAAAATATAATTCATTTTGTTAAATCATAATATAAAAATTTACCTCCGCAGAATTTTTGGTATTTTTCTGAGAAGTTTCATATTTTGATGAATACTAAAAAAACTGGATCTTAGTTCAAAAGAAAATCATCTAAATAATTAAAAGTGTTAAATTACATTTTTATTTGGTTTTGACGAATAATTAGATAAAAATTATATTTTTAATCAAATTTATATAATTATAATCAATTTCACGTTGAAATTGAATATAAAAACATTTCAAACGTATGATCTTTATTACATTAAAAACCTGTATTTTCATTTTCTGTGCGAGAATAATTTTAAATTGAATTCATCCACTAATGAAATTGGTTTTTTAAAAATTTATTATGTATTTGGAATCATAATAATGTATAATTCATAGCATGGTCAACATAGGTGTTGGTCAAAAAATATTAGTGAAAACAATTAAAATTAATTACAGTGATTGTGGTAAAAGAGAGTTTATATAGTTGTTAAACATTAATCGTAAGAGGGTAAATGACCTAAAAACTTGTAAAAATTACATTTTATTGAAATATTTAGACCATATAGAAAATTTTATCTAATTTTATTTATTATTTGAGGCACATGACTTATGGGAGACCTCCAATATTGTTTACCTTTTTATATTTAATGTAATTCCACTCTTCATCCACAATAAAAACGAACTCACCCTACCCACTTATACACAACTATAAAAGAATTTTTCCCATCAAAAAATATCCCAAATTTTCTACTCGCATCTGAAAAGAATCATGTTGGGAATAAATCAAACTAATTAATTCCTTTAGTGAAAAAAAGGATTTATCCGAAGAAGGGATAACATTCTTCAATGATCACATGTGTTTTATTAATTTCCCACTGATTAAATTATTCTTATTCCATTATTATATAATTAAATAATAATCATAAATACACTAAGATGATTTTATGTTGATATTTAAACTTAAACCTATATATAAATATTTTGAAATTGTAACAAAATTACTCTTTGTGGGTACGACAAACTACCACCTCATGAAATGATGTCATTCATTTTTTCTTTACAAAATATCATGGTTGGTAATTGTGATGGAAATAATGTCTTTATAATATATATATATATATGATATTTATGTTTTCCTCATACTTATATAATTTTTATATAACACATACCATCATTATATCCATTTTGTTGGAATACGATAATATTTTTTGTAGACATGTGGACTAACACCTCCCCAAAGCGATTTGGTACATTTATACATTACATAAATAGTATTAAGGATGAGTTAAAGTGAAATATGTTATATAAATTAAATCTATATTAAATTCATGATATAATTACCTTTCTATGAATATAAAATATCATTTTCTTTATTACCATTACATAAAATGAAAAAGTGATAACATCGTCCATGCATGTTTGCATTACCACCTCGTATAACTGATGTGATTCCATTTACTTCACAAGAACTATATATAAAAGTATACATGATTAAATAATTTGTTCTGTATTATATAGTCATAATTATGGATGATATATTTTACTTACCTTCATTCCATAATTACCATTGAAAATTGGGAACGTTATTCATGCGTACGTACGACGTACCGTATCCATGATTATAACATCAGATCACTTTTCGTAACCGTATTTTGAGAGCAGTTTTATATTTATAACTTATGTATAAATATGATAATTATTTCATCATTATTATTCTAAATATGTTTTATCAATGACCCTTTTATACATTAGTTGACCTACTAAAGTCATTTTGGACACAAAAAACGAATATGGACAAAACACGCCATGTAAACATTGTTTTTTAATAGATGTATAAAAACTTGTAATAAGTGGGATTAATGATAAAACATAAAAATGTTCTGAAGAAATTAAATAATTAACATAAGGTTATTTCTCATAAATATAAAGAAATGTTATATGTTTAACTCAAGTTAAATGACTTCATCTCAATCAATTTTCATTGAGTAATATCTTTATGTTATACACCCACATCATTTTATAAGTTGTATATAAATAATATTTTACATTTCATATCATGAATTTATTTATTCTCACATTATTTAATGTTTTTTAAATGATATTCTATTATGATTCTTAAGATTCAAATATTTTAAAGTGGTATAGGGAACTTTGATTTAAAAATATTTTTTAAAATGTTTAAAGGCTTAATTTCAAAATCTTCTCTACCATATCAATAATCATGGTATTATTAAATTTATTTACTTATATGGATATAATATGATTATTAAATGAATTTTATTTCTATTTTAGTATTTTTTTTCCTCTACATGTCTTCCTGATTTTAAATTAAAATGAAAACACTAATCTGATTTGTTATTGTGTTATTGAAAATGGGTTTTGAAAATGGATTGATTATTTCTAGAACATCAAATGTGTTATTTTGAGTGAAAATTAATTTTTATGAGTGGCATGTTGAAAATTTCATTATTTTATGTGTTATTATTATATAATCATTATTTTAAATTTGATTGGTGGTTACGTGATAAATTAATGAAGGAATGTTCCATGATAAACTTGTGACAGGTGATTTTGTGATAAACCAATGATAGGGGGTCTGTGAAAGCCCTCCAATACATTAGTTAAGGGATTAGATTATATTTTTATTCAATTTTTGTGATTTATATTTATATAAGATAGATTCATGGTCACTCCATTAATAATAATGAAAAGTATAATGATGTCCCAAGGTACATTTATGTGTTATTCTCGTTGTTAGTTTTATAGTAATATTTTTATTAATAAAAAAAATATGAAATGGGGTTATTTTCAATGCAATGAATTTACTAATTCTTAAGTGTGAAAACTATTACATTATCATAATTTTTTCATAGGTTTTTATGTTTTAGTGGGACTAATAGTTTTTATTCATTGTGGATCCCTTACTAATATTTTTGTGCTCATCCCAAATTTTAAATAATTTTTCTCAGGATTTAGTATGGATTATGGAATGGTAGGATTCGTGTAAGAAGTAAAAATGTTTTTTATAAAATAGATCAAGGTTTATTTTTAATGTTCTATATTATAGGGAAAATAGATACCAATCAAAATTTTCTTCTTTATACTTATAGTTTTGTTATGTATGAGTTATGGCCTAATTCTTTAAAATTCTAAACATGAAAATATCCTCAATGAGAAAGTAATTAATTTCATGAATATAAATCAATATTATGGGATATTTAAGGATGATTCATTAAAATAGTGGTGCATTGTACATATGGGTATCTAGTAATGTATTGATATATTGGAGATGATATGGTTCGAGTTATAGTTTCTTTTGTAGGATTCGTATTTTGTTCATTATAGGACATTTATAGATTAGTTTATCCCAAAGGTGATATGGTTTCTTGAATATGACTCGTATAAAATTTCTTATTTTCATTTTTACACAATGTGTATTATATTTGGTTGATGTTGTCATTATATAATTTTTTTATTTATAATTTCTTATGTACTTTTTTTGATTTAGAAAAGAGGGTATAGTCTTCTAACAATTACCATTTAGACCATAACCATTAGTTGACAGCCTCTAGTGTAAAAAGAGTTATATTTGAGGTATTTTTCCCATCATTTTAGTCATGGGTTATGTTGGATGGATTAGATTATTCTAAAAAGTTGTATTAAAGAATGGTTTATACATTATGGTGTTGATCATGTGGTTTTATGGTTATTTACAGATTCTTGTTATAGGTTTATGGTGGATGGAACTTACAGAGGGACTTTTTCAAGTATATGGCTAACCATTTTGTATGGAATTCCCAAGTTTCCTAGATTCTATATTTTTTTAATTTTCAATGTTATATTTTGGTTTTTTTTGAAATTTATGTGTATTTTGTGGTTATATGACTTATTTTCTAACTATTAGAATATGAAGAAAATAGGATTCATGCATAATGTATCGTTTTACGTATGTATGAATTATATGTGATGTGTATGCTTGTCTTTTTTTTTTATTAACTAGTTCTTTAGAGATAGTGTTTGGTTATTTAAAGTGACAGGAACAATCTATATACCATTTTATTTCACAGTGTCTTCATTTCATTATATGTAGATAAACTCTAGAGGATTGTGGTTTTGGTGTTTTTTGTTTTTTCGATCCTATATATATGTGTGGTTCTTGACTAACTGATCAGTTGGAGGGGTCATGAGGTTAGAGAGTATGATACCATAAAGTTGGTATGGGAGTATATGGACTAGTGGCCACCCTACTTACCAAAATATATTTAAGGCCTTCTTTCTTATTGATTTTTGATAAACCCACCCCCCCACTCCCCCCCCCATTTCAGGGGATGAGGTGGAACCCTTACAAGGACCATAGGTAAAGAGATTACATGACCCATAGGTATTAGTAAATATACATGCTATAAGTACATGTAACTTCTCCTCCCCAAATTCTTCATCATTATTTCAGTTATCCACCTTCGCATGGCTAGTTTGGCTAGGCTTCTCGTGAAAGCATAGGCTGGTCTCGATGAAAAATGTTGTACCATCTCTTTCTAAAAAATCTGCTTAAGCTTCTACTCTAGTGAATGCGCCTACTTTGAAACCCCATCTGTAGTCTTCTCCATGTAGAGTCTTATTGGTCGTTAAGACCAATTTCAGGTGGCCCAAATACCTAGAGGTGGCCCGAAGGCCTTGTGGGGACCCGAAGGCCTTGAGGTTGTTCTAGTGAGATATTGGACACCATTTAGTTGAGTTCTAGACTCAGTCGGTCTGAATTATTTTTTATCATATTTTTATTCCCCTAGTGTGGAGGGTGAAACTAGAAATTTACATTCTCATCGGACTATAGAATCATTTTGGGATATACATGTATAGATATTAATTCATTTGGGAAATAAATTGAAGTACATTGAGGTAGTGTTCGTTGATTATTTTTTTCTAATACATTTTCGGTGGATAAATCTAGGGAATGTTTCATCTTAGGTAAGTGTCAGAATCTATTAAAGATTATTATTCAATTTTTATACATTTTCAACTACTTTCAATAACATTGGATGAGGATTTTGTCACAAAGGTATGAAATTTTGGTGGGAGATTTCAGTATTAAATCAAGGTTAATGTAAATATATTAAAGTTGATGTTATTTTCTGAGGTATTAAAAGAGTATATGATAGAAAATGGGATCCTAAATGAATGATATGTTCCCAAAAAAGTAGCAGCATTGGGAAAATTGGTTCTTGAGTTTCAGGTAACCGAATTTTGGGATATGAGAAGATCTAAAATGGTGGTTAGAGTAAGGTATTCGTGTTTGAAATATAGGTTGGGTAATGTTTACAATGTTTCTAGTTTTGGAATATGGGGAATGATTTATACCACTATAAATGACCATAAAATGATTTTGTTTGATGTGGAAAGATGGGTAGACTGGGGAGATTCTTTTGGGTTTCCTCATAGATAGTTATATTTAAGTATTTAGTCAAACTCGGGTATCTTATATAGAATAAAGAGATTTAATATTAAGAATTATTTGGATTTTATCTACGTTAATAGGTTGGTGAATTATGAAGGGTGATCAATAATGTGGGAAATGGTTAACACTGATTGTGACATTGTATAGTGGATAAGAATCATGAGGTAAAAGATCAGTTCTACACCATCTAATCAATCTGACCATCTCAATGTTTGTTGATGATCTAGTGACAATCAATGGAATGATTTTAATTCATGGTTTTATTTTTTCAAATGATGGGTATTAGTTCATAGTTTTTATTCATTGTAAAATGAATAAAAATATTATTTAATGTTTATGAAACATGTATAATGTGGTATTATGGAAAATTATTCTTAGAACATGTGTGTTCCTTGGGGTGGTCAATATATCATTATCATTTCATCAAGTGGACTAGTTATATTATGTGTGGTTATATAAGTCATATGGTTTCCAGTTTAAGTTTTATATCTAGATTAATTTGGTTTAAAAAATAAGTACTCAACATCATGTTGTAATTTCAATAATGATGTAAGTATGATGTTTGGGTTTTGGTTAGGTGTAGTAAATGTTGTGGCATGAAAACTACTTAGGAACTAACTGTCATGTGTGGGGTGGTTGTTATATCATGTGTATTTAGATGAGGTATTTTAGGTTTTAAATTGGGTATTCTATATGTGTTTTAACCCCATTTAGGTTTTAGGGGTGTAAATATAGGTTTGTAATTGAGTTTTTCAAATTTGGAATAAGCTCGGGGATAAAAAAAATTATGGGTTGTAAAACAATGTAGAATTGTAGATGATTGTGGTGTAGTAGGGGGTTTTCATACTAAAATGATAAATCCTGGTTTATGAAAAACCCATATATATAATCATTATATTTTGTAAGGTCTCGTGTAAGAATAAATTATTCATTTATGAGATTAAATTTCTAGGGTAGCATTAGGTTTTCCCATGAAGGGTTTCATGCATGTGAGCATTGCACCATAGCCATAGTCGATTGCACTATGAGCCCTGTGGGTAATGCCTAAATGGTTACCTATGGAATTTTTTTTAGATTTAATTAATTTTTCTAAAATTGGATTCCCAACGTTTTATTCCATCCATATAGTCGACTATCCTTAATGCACATCTCCCATTCCCCCCTCTCATAAGTGAGGGATTCCCCTAATTCTAATTTCATTCTCATTATTTATGTTTTATAAGGTAATTATAACTAAATATAGAATTCATTTAGTGTTCTACACCATTTTATTATCTGTTTGTAACTAATGTGAGGACTTTTCACTGAAAACTCAATTATAGGGATTTTTCTATGGTTTATCAATTTTTTATTACTAGGGTCGAATCATGACATAAAATTTGATGAGAAATCCAACACATCTTATAGGTAGGGGACTCTAGCTATCACTATTATTTATATATGTGTTATAAATCTTCTGATTATTGGAATTTTTAGGGTTGAGAGAAAGGCTAATAATTAGGCCAGACCTGTGCCTTTGATATCCATGGGAGTATACCAAGGGTAGTTTAGGGAGGAGATGGGGGTGATGGTTTGTTTTTGATGTGATATTTATATGTGATACTCGATAGTCCGATGACTAATGTGTATGTTTTATACAGTGACTATTTTGGGAATAGATGGAACTTGGTATATGGTGGTGGCATTGGCCACAAAAATAATATTATTGGATATAATGATCATTGGTGAAAATAAAGTAGAAAGAGTTCATTGGATTGTGGTTATTGGGTGTTGGTGACGCCACTCACCCTGGGGTTCAGTGTAAGAGGTCTTTTTAATGAATATTAGGGTGAATTTTCTATTTTTTTAGCACTCATGACATGGTAGTTTCTTATATAGTTATGAAACATATTATGATGATGTTCATTAGAAATATTGATGAGGGATAAAACATATATGTTCATGGGGTATTAGATGGTGATTATGATAACCAGTTGTGATATTGATAGTAATAATGTGAGTTGGGAGTGTCTAGGTCATTGATCCAAAGAACTATAAAGGCTTTTGATGGGTGTCAAACCATGAATATCAATTAGAATTGTATAAACATGAAAAGTTATCACTGGTGACTCATTAAAAACTATGTGGAGGTGAGTTGGTTTTTCTGTGTTTTTTCAGGTTTTCTCAAGAATTATGGTTTTTTTTACTTATATATATATATATATGTTTTTTTATGCTAACTAGGTACACTACATGTTCAGGGATACTGAGAGTCATAATCACCAAATTTCACAATGCTACCAGGATGCATAAAACTTGTATCTTATATATCGGTTGATGGTAAATACGTAATGTATAGAGATTAGTAGATAATGGTTCAATGTATGAATATGTAGTTGGAAATGTGCTGATAAATTGGAGATGGGTTAGGTCGATTATTGGTTCCTTGTGTGGTATTATTATTGTGTTAGTTTTGAGTCATTAATATACTCGATAAACAAATAGGTGATTAGGGTTCTTCTGTATGACTGGTATGAAATTTAAAAATTTTATTTAAATTAATCATATATTATGTATCTTTATTCTTTTTATTACATAGTCTATATTGTTATTTATAATTTCTTCCATCGTATTTTGTTTTATCATACAGGTAATAGTCACCCAATGATATCTTCTTAGACTATTTTTACTAATCTATAGCCTCTTATATGGGAGGAGGAACACTTGAGGCCTGTGGGATGCTAATTTAGTCAAGGGTTAGGTTAGATGGGTTGGGGGATGTTAAAATGTGGTATTAGATAAAGGTTTACAAATTGAGTAACCAAGTCGGGTTTTTTATTATTATTCAGAAGTGTAGTTAGATGATTATGGTGGATGAGACTTGGATATGGTTATATGTATTGGAATAACAATCCAATCTATACAGAACACATAATATTCCAAGATTCGAGATGCTAGCTTTTTCACAGTTACATTTTCCTAATTTATAAAATTGAAGTTTATATGACGGTTAAATGAGTTATAATATAACTCTTTTACTATAATGATAATATTTAGTGTGTATCGTACATAATTTCAGGCATATATGGCTCAAATAACATTTTTATACTTATGTGTATTTGGTTACATGGTTCTGTAAAAAAGGTACTTAGCTGTTAAAATTTTAAAAACCTAGATATAATATGTTTTCCTACATTGTCATTTTGTGAAATTCCACTTAGCTAACCCTGGAAGGATAGTGGTTTTGGTATTATAGGTAGTTTTGATCCCATTTGTGCCTTTGGTAGCTAACCCTGTGATTTGTAGGTTTGGTCATAAGGTATAATATTATGATACCTGGAAGTGGATAAGTATTTTCTTATATTAGTGAGTCATGAAACATGTACCAATATTCCTTATGTATGATATCTATGATATGATGTATGTTTTGATCACCAAGAATGTAGGAATATGCATGCACCGATTTATGATCTAGTTAGGTCTATAAAGGAATATGTGATAATAAATCACATGTATAGGTTTGGAGGTATCCATGGATATCAAAATGGGTGATATAGATGGGGTAGGGGTTTGATGATTAACTCAAGGAAAGACATGTGTGGGTTACACAATGCTTAAACTCAGGGACTCAAGGAGATGATCTGTATATGGTGTATTTAACTAGAGATTTCTATTCATAAAACCCTATTTTGTTGCAAGAAAAAGGTGGACCCTAGATAGGGGAGTTTTGGACCATGTAGGTGTGGATTATATTTTATCATCTTAACATTCTATATGGGAAGAGGGTGAAACTACTGATATACATGCTCATAGGACTTGTAAATTACTGGTGGGAAATACATGTTCAGGTAGGTTGGAACGATGGGATGACGTAAAGGGGATTCAGGTTGATATTCTTTAATGATTTATCTCTAGTTACATTTAGGGAAGATATGTACTAGGACTTTATGCATCTCGTGAAAGGAGAGGCCTCAATTATGGTTAATGTTGTAATGTTAATTGATTTTTAGGTGTTTTGAGCCCATTATAGCTATGGAAAAGGCCTCCAAGATATGTTTTTTTAATGATGGACTTTGGTATATTATAAGATAATATTTAAAAATATTCATGTTAAAATCATTTTAAAAGACAGTAACCTTGTAACTACTAGTAGAGGGGAACATTAATGAAAAATGTATTCCTAACCAAGCATTGGAATTGGGTGAAATAAGTAGTGGAGATCTGGTAGTTTGAATCAGGGATAAACGAAGATCCAACAAGTCGGTCAGAGTAAGGGAATTATATTTCACAACTGAGTGGGATATATGTGAAATGTTTCAATTATGGGGATATAGTTTTGGTTCAATATTAGTTAAAATAACTATAAATACAATGTTATTCATGTGTACAAATGGGCTACCTGGAATAGCTTTATCGGTATCCTCATTGGAATCTTGAGGGAAGAGATTTGGTCGAACATAATTATTTGTGATTTGAAAAGAAGTTATACATTTAAGTAGTTTTTAGAGTCCACATGCACCCACGGGTCAGGAAAATTAGAATGGTGATCAGTGATGGGTATATTCGATGATTTTATGTGTGACACTACATAGTTTGTATGAATCTGAAGGTTTTGGTTTAGGACAGTTACATGTGATTCGGTTTTCATTCTCATAGCTATTTGAGGATATGTTAAAAAACATAGGTATGTTATGAATGCATGGTTTTTTTATTTTACATGATAGATATTGATGTATGATTTGAATTCAATGTGTAATGAATAGACAATATGCTAGGTGAGTTTCAAGAATCGTGTGTGATGTTAGATTATGGTTTTTTATTATTAGAACATGTGTGTTCAATGTGATAATTGATATAGTATTACTAATGAATTGAATAGGTTTATTATAATTTTATTGGTAGGTGATTCATATATTTGGGAGTTCCCATAGAAGTAGTAAGCCCATTTGAGTTGTTTATATTAAGTAATCTTGTATAAATTGACATGTTTAGAATCATCATGGTATTTTAGGATTGAGATTGGTTCGTGGTTTTGGTTTTTTAATAGCTAGTGACATGGATAGAAAACAACCTAGGTATTAGTTTTCATATAGTTTGGATGTTGTAATGACACAAATATTTGGGTGGGGTATTCTAGGTCTATTATTGGGTTGATTATGTGTATTTATACCCATTTGAGGTCTAATGGGTGTCGGTGTAATCCAAGAACTATGTTTAGGAAATTTGGAAAGGTCACAATTATGCAATTTTTTAAGAGTGGAAAACCAAACTACAATACATGGGATTATTTCATAGAGAGGGGGGCATCCAAAGTTATTGGTTGGCTAAGGATCACACTATAGATAAGGGAATTAGGGTGTGTTAGTTGTAACTTACAAAGAAAATATTCAAGTTCAAGATTAATTTTTCAAGGTAGTGGTGGGTTGTTTTGTAACCCATATGGTTACACTATGAACAATAATTAGAGTTATGTTGTTATGTCATATCCTTAGGGACTATTCCATGAATATTTGATTGATGAGGCACATTATGTTGTGGAGAGGGAAAATATTCCATAGGGGGGACCAAGTCTAGGGAATTACTTCATCACCCATATGGATAATGCTTTAATGAACAAGTTATATGGTTTTTAGTTTTAATTATATTTATTTAATTATTTTTTTAAAAATATGAAACCCCTTATATGAGTGCAACCACATATAATAGTTTCCCTAATTCTAAACTCTTGTTCTCACTTCTCTTAAGTGAGTTACTTAACTTCATTTTTATCCATTTTTTATTTTTTTTATATTCCAAGAGGTCACCACAAGTAAGTATTTACCACCAATGGTGTTTTCCATTATGAATTTTTTATTTTTTTCACCAATGTGGAATGTATCAACTTAAAAATCTATTTTATTTGTTTTCAACTATTTTTAATCTTTATATCCTTGAGTCGAATGAAGCTATAGTATTTTATTAGAATTTTCCTATAACTAAGTGTTAGTGAGATTCTTCTTATCTCTACCATTTATATATGTGTTATGTATTATGAGTTTCCTATTGATGGAAGGATTGTGAGAAATATAATGAATTGGGGCCAACTAAGTCTCTATAATTTATGGGAGTTAACTTAGGGTAGCATGTGGTAGATATGTGTGGAAATGGGTTGTTTCTGGTGTATGTTTGGTATTTGAGGGATGATATCATGATGATATATGTGTATGTTTGGTATTTTATCTAAATATTAAGTGTATGGTATTGGGGGCATGGTGGTTATATAATTCATTGATAGTACATTTGTGATGAGGTTTATCACTAGTGAAAATGTGCTGATTTGAGGTTCACAAGGTTTGTCCCATAAGGTGTTGAAAATTCCACTCACTATGGGATCAAAGAGATGGGGTTGTGTTCACATATCATGACGCTCATGAGGTGGTTTGGATCGCTGAATTCTTAGTGTCATCCTCCCTAGTTGTGTGTCATAGAATGGTTCAGTTGATCACCATGATAGGGTAGGGATATAACGTAGGTTGACATAGGGAGTTAGAATCAGATTATAATCACTGTTTAAGGTCTTGTTAGGCTCCCTATCAGTGGAGAGTGTTTAATTCATTGAGAACGAATTGTAAGGGGCTAGAATTGGGTGTTGGATGATTATTCATAGTTGTAAATGGATGATATAGGTAAATTAGACACACATGAATCATTACAAATGAGGTGTATTGGAGTTGGATGATGTGTGTTGATATTTTTTACTAATATATTATGCCTTTCACTCACTTATATACTTTTGGATGTTAACTAGGGTTATAAATAGTTGAGGGATACTGAGTTTTTTACTCACCACATAGCATCGGCCTTTTGGGATGTGTGGAAACATTATTGATATTGTATCTACTTTGGGTAAACTCTATGTATATAGAGATTAGTGAGTGGAGGTTTGGGGTATTCATGTATAGATATTCATGTGATAGTGTTTTATAGATGGTTCTAGTGGATTTATGGGTCCTTATAGCACCTTTTTCTTTTGATAATTGTGTGTCTGTCATGCATTTGATCAGCCCAAGGGTGTTATAGTTTCTTCTTCATGACTGGTACAAGATTGTATACTTTAATTTTGAAAAATAATTTTGTATGTTTCGTTTTTCTTACAATTATATGACCATTCATGTTATTTATCATTTCGACCATCGTGGTTTAGTTTCATATTAGAGGGTATTAGCTCCCAATGATCACCTCTTACACCATCAATATCAATCGGTATCCTTATCCATATGGATAAACATGCTTAATGTCTATGGAATTTGGGTTTGGTCATGTGTTAGTTTTTCTAGATCTAGGTATATTACACCGTTATCTACCACAGTATGGGTATCCATATATTTCCGGAAACATGTACCCATTCTTAACTATCTCCCTAGAATACCCTTCTTATCCTAATGCATAACCATGATATCCAATGTTGAATACACCCACCGTGGTTTACTATGCAATAATTTCTATTAGGGATTTCATATTTATATTGGTAAAAATTTTATGACAATATTCACATGAACTATTATAAGAAAAAACAAGGTCCAACTAATTATAATTCCATGAACATGTTATCTAGGGAAACATTATATAAGTTATTATTGAAAAATTAAACAATTGATCCCACTATCATAACCAATTACCAATCAAACATGAATTTCATGTGATATTGATTTCTATTTATGATGCACATACACACAAATCATTCCACCATGGACCAAGAGAAAAACCACAATAGTGATATCAAACAAACACATTATACATCAATAAATATATAATGTGTAATAGTAAAAACCAAGAATAATAATCCAATAGACCTAGTGTCCTCGACTTCCCACTGGGAAGGTGTTCATGATTCATGAAAATAAGCACCATTAAAAGCACTCACACATTACTATCCACACCATCCATGTATCCTAAATAGTAAAACAAAAGAAAGTACATCTAATACCACATTATAATTCCATAACTATTATTGCTCAAGTGATGCCCTTACTGAGGTCACTATATTACCTACAACTCGTCTCCCCATATGCTATAGGTTTTAAACTAATGAAAATTATTTATGATCAATTTTGTGGCGAGTATAGTCTCTATAATAGTACTAATAGAGATAAACAAATAACCAAAATCCTTAAAATCCTATATCAATGTACATAGTATATAATTACATAAAAATATAGTTCAAAGAAAAATAAGTGTACATGATGCTATAATAAATGGATATGTAGTTACGATGTAATATATCCCAACAGATCACTCATTAGGCTAATAAACTATAAAAGATAAAAAAAATATCCAATGTTGAATAAGTCACCCAAAAAACTCAAAGACTCCCCTCAACTGCATATCCTAATAGTGTTGATATGCTCCATCATAATCCCTTTTGCAACCATTCACATAAATATCTACATAATGTCAATGTGAAGACCAAGGTTTCCATGAAGGGTGTGAGAAACGCATATCATTAGGTTCTAATGATGTTCCCTTCATATATAATAACTTGTGTATGTTTATGCACACATAAAATAAATAAATAGAATACAATATGCAGGTATATGAATTGATTCATTGTGTGCTAACTAAGCCACCATGAAACTCTAAAATACTTGAATTTTTATATCCCAGAAGTAGAATTAACATAACTGAATAACTCATCCTATGACTCATCACACTGCATAGGGGTATACAAATAATTCATATCCACCACCCCCTCACTCATGGTAGGGCCTCATAGTGAATCTTCATCAAATTTTCCATCCCATGCCACTACCCTTTCATTCATGGTGAGGTCCCATATCTGGCCACATATAGAATCTCATACCACCACCCCCTCACTTAAAGAGAAGTTTCACAGGACTATACATTTCATGTATCATTCTTCAACCCTCACACTTGGCGTGAGGTATCATACTACATAACATAAATTACTTCGTACCTCCTCCCTCTCCCTCAGGGTAAGGCCTAAAACCATGTAATATTCAATGACTCATATCTCCACCTTATCATTAAAGATGGGGTTTTCTACTACTTCTCAACTATATTATACCATGTCTTGGCTTCTACCAACCCACAAAGGGGAGGACCTCATACCAATCCATGACTTAAAACCTATATAACCTAAAAATATCACATCTCACTCAGGGTTGACCAATTATATAAAAACAAAAATACACCCCTCCCATACTTTACTACTATCATATTATATTGGGTAGGGTCCCAAAACCATGAATATTTAATGTCTCATTTATAATGGGCTCAAGACTTTATTACCCTCTCACATAACAACTCCACACCAAACTGACTCACCACATCGGATCTAGTTTCACATCACATAACCTTACATCATAATTAATATACCATCATGCACCTAACCACATGGGATAAACTCTCCAAAAAAATATCCAAAACATAAGAATGACATGAAAAACCCATCAACATATATTTCTCACCAGTGAGGAAATCCACTATAATCTAAATAACTATACTAATATTTTTCCATCAATACCAACCCACAATTGAAACCCCACAATGACTCAAAATATGTAAGGATCTACCTATAATAAACCAAAAAATATTGGTTTTACACTCTTTCCAATTACCACATCAACTACCACATCCCACTACTTATAGACATCTATTAGATAATCATTATCAAAGCCTCTTGGAAACCCAAGGGAAGATTATCAAGAAATTTCCACAATCCTCACATTTAGTAAATCACAAATAAACCATAGGGGAGAGCTCAATAAATTACCTATAAGAAACCCTTCTCATTACACCACGCTAATACATAGAGTTATTATCTCTCTTACAATAAGGAACTATGCTACAAAACACCCATAAAAGTTTATTCCCGACTATAAATGAGACATAGAACTATATTACCCATCCCTTTTAGGCCTAAACCCCTCAAGTCAGCTGAATAACCCTATGAAAAACCATATTATGCTATCAAAACTCATACTAGGATCTGATACATATCTCTTGACTCTTGTGAATTCAATTTACATCCCCTTCCCCATGGTGTTTTAGAATCATTGAAAATCCAACACTCTCAACATGAAATGATACACATTCTCCAGCACTAGAAGGCTCAATTACACACTTTTAATCTATTAGGTCACCCTTGGAAACTTTTATTTTTACCAAAACCCATATCCCCATCCAATATATCCTAATGATGAAAACACAATCAGAGAGTTAAGAATTATGGGGACTACCTATATCGATAAGAGATTTACCCATTTTTTCATGCTCATTCATGCCTCACCTAATAATACTTGTGTTCACAATCACTTATATCTTTTCAAAATTATAAAAATTATTAATGAAAATTCTTATAATTAATTTTAGAAATTGATCCAATTTAGAATCATTAAAAATAACTCATCAATAAATTTCATGTCACTGATAATTTATTCAAAAGTGTCTGTAAGTTCCATGATGTATATATAGAACCACTAAAAGAGAACACCTCATGTTTTAAAATTATTCCATCATTACCATATGGAATAATCACTCAATATCATAGCCTAATAAAACACCAAATCAGTGTCAATACTGAATAATAACAACTAGAAGAGAAAGGTATCATTTTACATTAAATCATTATGAAAAATTAATCCCAACCCCCTCCCAATAGTGGTGGTATAATGTGAAGAACATGGGGAAGGATCAAGTCGAATGGTCATTATCCATGCCCCATATTCTTCTAAATAATGATATTGTATTATTTAGAAAATTCAAGACATCTGCAACATAAAGACAAGAAAAACTCTCATCATTTTATGATCCAAGTGGTTGTAACAGAACTCCCCTATTATGGAGTATCATCTCTACATTACCCACCTACATCATGGTGAAAAGCCTATAAAATTAGTTTTGTAAAGTGTAATTGTTTCATCTTCATGAAAAATTATGGAATTGGTATGTTAAATTTAATATATTTTATATATAATATATATGCTATTATTTTTTATAAAATAAAAATACATTCCAAAAAAACTAACAGTTCTATATGAAATATCAATTAATTTTTTAGTTATTTAATTGATAAAATAACACAAAATTAATTTCTGGAAGAGAAGATAAAAATAATTATTTCCAATCTTATCTAATTGGATGACATCATGAACAAAATAATATCATATAATAGATAATATACATTGGTGTTTCCATCATTTATCATAATGTATATTAATTTTTTTAATATTTTAACATAAAAAAATTATTGTAAATATTTTAGTATTTAATGAGTTGATATGATATACTGTCATAGAAAAAAAATTAATTTTATTATTTTGGGATATATATAATGGGATCAATTAAAACCGTTCATGGTTTCACATAAATATTAGCATATGTGTATTATGTACCTAGGTGGGTTTAAGTGGGAGATAAAAATATAAAAAAAATGTGGACATAAATATTTTTCAAGATTAAAATATTCATAAGGCTTAGAGTTCCCAATGTCCACATTATGGACCACGGGACTTAATTTTTCAACTAAACACAAATAATTCTTTTGAACAGATAAATTGAGTGGTATGACATAATAAATATAATTATCTCCCTAAAATAAGTGTGATAGAATATTTATATAATTGGTAGACAATTATAATAAATGTATATGAGTTTTAAAAAATATTTTGTAATAAAAAATAATTCGGTATTATCTTTTTATCAAGTTACCTATATCACCCTAATTATAATGTATAATTACAAAATATTTTCAGAAAATTTGTGTTATATTCATGAAAATATTCAAGAATTCATAATTTTTTTTCTTCCTATAAAATTTCCCCTGTAATAAATATAGAAATTTAATTTATTAACATATTTAGTTTATATGAAACATAGAGAGAGGTGAAATTCAACGAAAAGTTATTTAAATAAAAGGAAATTATCTGATATGATCAGATGATCACTCACTATGAGTTCCCCTTAGAGACTAAGTATTTAATTGCAACTGAAATTTGAATTTTAATCTATGGAATGATATAGTATGGTTATTTATCCCTTTAATTGTATTGAATTAATTAATCTATATAGTTTTTATACAAAAGAAGGTTATCATGAACCTTTCAACATTAAAAATCGATCAATCAAGTAATAATAATTCATATCTACAGTATAAGTCTACACATCTACCAAATTTGATTAATTATCCAATAAATTAAAAGCTATAATTAAAATTTAAATTATTTATTGATCAAAATAAAATTCATATGTTTTATAAATATTAGGGGTATAATTTTAACTGAACCACATAAAAATAATCTTTATTCACCATATTTAAGAAATTAAAATTATTTTAAAATATTTAATTAGAGGGATATATTATGTTTTTATATTTTCAGTTATTGGTTTATAATGGTTCTAATGGTTTTGATCTGTATAATCTACAACAGACCAATATATAGTTAAAAATGAAAATATATATGAAAAAAATAAAAAAAATATTAATGATATATCAGTGTTTGGCCCTCCCTCTATGCCTATCACCATTTAAAATATGTTTTTACCGATTTACTTTGAAAAAATATCGAAGAAAGAGGGATGAAGATCCATGTGTTGTGTGTGAGGAGACTAGATAAATTTGTAGTCCTTAATACCTATGTAGAGTTATAATAAAATATAAAATGGGGTAACTAATGGTGTGAAAATTCTATTTACGTATTAAATTATCGCTCCAATGGATGTTAAATAGAACATCATTTTTGAGTTCAACTATAGTGAAAAGGAAAATATAGTGTTACAGTATAGTGGAACAAACACTATTTAAAAAATCATTTATTCATAACCAAAATGAATATATTTTACAAAAATAATTATAATATTGACATAATAATATTTTGGTGTTAAAATGTGAAATACATTGGATAATATTTCACTATTTATAAAATAGTTTTGAGTAACATTAATCTATAAAGGTGAAATGTATTAGAGGTGGTCAAACATGTTTCATTACCCTCATTAAAATTTTCTATCTATGACTAGAAGATAGTATTTCCAACCACATTAAACATCAATTTTTCATTCATGAATGTATAGGATTCTGGATCATTCGTTTCTCCATGTATTTTCTCCTCACACATGAACATTTTGGGATCTCTATGATTTAGATCTATTCCACCCTTTTTGTTTTCATCCTACCCTACTTGTATATTTGTAATCCACCCAATTAGAGAAAATAGTGTTTTTTATCATTTAATTTTTTAATATATCCATATAGGTTGGGAAATTAATGATGAGAATTGGTTGGTTTTTGAAGAAAACCCTTGAATCGTAGAACCATAAACATTAGTAACAATATGTAGATCAAAACCATTTCTCTCTTGACATCTTTTTTTCCACATGGATCAACATAAGTGGAAATATCATCTTGAATATTCTAACATAAATCTAGTTTTTTATCAATCTCTTATATGTTTTTATGTATCTCCATTATTTGTGATGTTCCTAGATGGTTTTTTCCAATTATAACTAATTATTTCCATCTCAAATTGATCTAACAATATTGGTTTGGAATTCATTGGTTTTCTAAACTATTTAGATTATTTATTCTTAAACTTAAAAGTCTTATACAATAAATAATCAATTTTATACCTCATAAACACTCAAATATGGACAATTCACAACACAAAAACATATTATAAAAATTTCTACTTCAATATACAAAATTTTATTTTTTCTATTTTTTATCAATATTCTATTTTACTTTTTTATATTTTGATAAATATGAATATTATAATATATTGGTTTTTCTATTATTTTTATTTTTTCTTATTTAATCAGAATAGGGTTAATTACTTGGTGCTTCATTTTATTTTTATTAAAACATATATTGAATTACGTGTCTTAATATGACAGATCAATTCGTATTATAAGAGAAATAATTTTATTAAAAAGGTATTGGTTTTTTTGGAATAAATTCATGGAGATATTTTAAATAAAAATAATGCATTATTTAGATATTTATGTGGCCATAAATCATGACTATTATCAACACCTATCAAGGTTATTTGATTGACCCTAAACATGTCTAATTTTAATATTGTAATATAAACTTTTAACTCACCCTCTATTTTCAATAGTGAGATAATTATTTTATTTATTTAATAAAAATTAATTCCATTAAAATAATTAAATTTTGTAATTGTTTTTCATATCTATATTGGATTGTTATCTATATTTCACAATATAAATCATTTATAAGATAATATTTTAAGGATATTTATGTATTCATATTATAATTTTTAATAGTTGAATACCTCTATTAGGTTTTGAATAATTCATTTAATAATATGTAAATAAAATAAATGTAAATTTAATTGCCAATGAATATAATTCATATGTTAAACATGTGAAAAAATATCTTCTAACTTTTACAAAATGGATGTCAGGAAAAAAAATAATAAATCCATGTGAAAATCATTTTATGAGTACAAAAATCATAAATAAAAATATAAAAAAGTTCCGATGGAGTCCTTGGATGAATATTTTTGTTAAATATATATAATTTAAATATCTCATAATCTCTTTGAATAAAATTTTGAGTCATATGGAAGAGCAGAGAAAAATAAAATATCGATAGTTCAAGGGTTTAGTTTCAAGGGTGTAATATAGAAGTATAATCAATATGACTAGGGAAGTGTGATTCATCATCTATTCCAAATAAGTTGATATATTTTAAATTTAATATTTACAAACATATTTTATCTAACCTTGTGTTTATATAAACATAATGAAGGATATGTGGAGTATTTCATATTGTTATGAAATTCAAGTACACTATTAAAATTTTCATATAATCGTACTTTTTGAAATTCAACTCATACAGACAATATAAAAAAATATAGTCAGATAGAAAATATAAAATAATACTTATTAGTATTATATTGGACTGGGTATATTTAGAAAACATTTTTAAAATATTTAAATTTTTATATCAATATTGGTGAATAAATTTTTGGAATTGCAGAGAAGATATATCTATGATTTAGTAAATTCAAATTATTCTTGATTAATGATATATTTAATGTAATGAGTAATACATCTTAAGGCATGAATACTATTAGTACTTAAGAATAAATTATTCCAATTCAAAAAGGAAAAAACTGAGGAATAATAATCTTATCACATTCTTTTTGGAAAAGAAAGAAAATAAGGGAAAATAAAATTATTTATAATTATTTGACAAAAACCAAGATACAAATAAATCAATGGAAATATATCCAAATTATTCTCATATTATTACAGGATATTAACCATTTTCTTATATACTCTTAAATAAATCATTAATTTTAGATTTGTAAGTGGGAATTATACTTTAGATCTATAGTAACAAATAAAAAACGTTTTAATAAAAATAAATAGTGCAGTTTAATTATTTTCAAACAAAAAGTCAGTTATATATATTCCTTTGATTAGTAATTATATATTGGGTGGTATACCCATAAATGAACTTTATTATTTTGAAATAATTAATAATTTCATAGTATGATTTAACTTATTAGATAGTTTATTTTATTTTTTACTTATGTAGAAAAAATTTCATTATAGAAAAAATTTCATTTAATATAATAAATTTCCAAATTGAATTCATCCTACCTGATGCCATCATAGGGAAATAATTATCTATTCGATGTTTTTTTGGAGTAATATTTACATTGGTTACTCTCATTTCTCTTAACAATCATGATATGTATTAATCCCTATAAGATCATACCATTTACAAAGGATTGACCATATCTCTAAGTATCAGATTACATGATTTCAAAACATTTATCTCGGTTATTTCATATAGTTATATCAATTTTTATATAACACCCTTTATTTTGGTTAGTAATGATTTAAAATTATGATCATTATATACCTTGTATTAATTTCTATGAATTTCATCAATTATGGTTGTAGAAAAAAATAATCATTCACATACCAATGTTATAAAATCCCAACTTAAAAAAGCTATTATTTTACATATTTTACATTGTGTAATTTTCACATTTTATAAATAATAGTAATAATAATCTGGGGATTTATAGGTTATGTGTATTTAGTGACTAGCAACATAATCTTCTTATTTTAAATTTTTTTGAAACAATTTCTATTTAATTTCCCTATAAAATACCATTATTTAAACATTTCTTTAGAAAAACTCATCATTATAATCTAGGGAATGAAAAAATAAAAAAATGATCTAAAATTCCTAGTAATGAATGAATAAAAATTCATCCGGGATTATTTCATAAACATAAAAAAATATGACAATAAGTTAAATGTCATTTCATCATGACTGATAATCATAAAACATAATTTTTCCTTAAAATACATGGAAAATGAACTCAATTATTTTAATGTTCAATAAGGAAACAAAATAGTCAAAATATGGAAAAAATAGTTACCAAAAACAATGAGTCATTAAAGAATAAGATCAGAATACATAACATGACATACCTATTTCAAAAAAAATCACGAGGAAACGTTACATTCATGAGTCAAACACACACACCCACACCTGTGAGAAAAAATAATTGTACTAGTTTAGAAATCACCTAAGAGAGTCACATACTTACACCCACAATTATAACCAACTAAATTTTTCATGTGTATACAAATTCCATGATATTTAAACTATTAATCAAAAAAATTATGAAATATAGGACCCAAGTTTTCATCATCCATACTTATCATTTCAACTTGAAAATTTTTCAATTATCAAATCATAAATAATACATGATTGGAAACAATAATATCTTTAAATGCATCCAAATGTGTGATGGAAGATCTCTTATTTTTAGCAATGATAGATCAGTTAATGTGAAAGAAGATGGAAGTACCAAAATTAGTGAAAATAAGTTTGGGTCCAGTGGTATTCTCTTTGTTAACAGGATAAGGCATAATCTATTAGTGTCTCTTAACATTGTGACAATAAAATTTAGGTGATATTTTGAAATAATATATTTTTCATCAAGAGGATATAGAATGAAAACAATCATCATGAAAGGATAACAAATAAGTGGAAACTTATTTTGAATTCTGAATGATCAAAATTGTTGTATCATGATTATAAAGGGGTATAATGAGCTTTGAAATGGGTTACTTTCCCACTTGGGTTAAAATAACATGGCTAAGTTAATCAATTATAAATAAATTATCAATTAAAAAAATAAGAATCAAGAAATACTCAAAACTTGTGATATATATCACAAAGACAAGGTGGTAAAAAAAAGTCATAAGAAGGTGAAGATTAAAACCAAGAACCCTCTTGAGTTAATACATTCATATGTGTGTACTCATATGAGATAGAAATCAACAAGAAAATATGGGTATTTCATTACTTTTGTGGATCAAATTAATCATATGACTTATGTTTATTATATGACAATTAAATCATAAATTCTTAAGAGGTTTAAGAAATTTGTAGGTGTGCTGAAAATAAAATTGGATATGGTGTCAAAATTATTCAGTTTGATAGGGGATATGAATATAATAATGAAGATTTTAAGGTATATCTTTAGAATCATGGAATAACACATGAATATAGTGCTCCATACACATCACAAAAAATGGAGTAACTGGCCAGAATAAATGGAGTTTGGTGTACATGGGAAGAACCATGTTATTAGAGCATGGCACTTCAAAATTATTTCAAGGATAAGCCAAAATTATAGTAATATATATTCTCAATTGGTGTTTACACCAAACAAATTCAATCAATACACGTTATGAGATATGGTTTGAGAATAAATACAACTTAAAAGCTTAAATGTATGCATGGTCGTCCATTGTTTTATAAAAAAGTTCTTACACCTGAAAATTTCTCACGAACTATTTTTTCTCATTACAAATTGATTATAAAAACATCACTATTTAAATTTGGGATTTAATCCCCTGTGTTTTTGGAAATAATTCATGGTGACATATATAGTCCAATTCATCTATTATATGGATGATTTATATGTTTTATGTGTAACATCCCAGGTAATTAAAGAATAAAGAATTTTCATATTTATTAATATTTATGAATTAAATATTAATTTTAATTAAAAGGGTTTTCTACGTTCGATAGCGTACTCGATACGCAACGATGAGTTTCTTTGAAAACTTACGTTGCACACAAGTAATAAAATATTATTATTTTAAATGTTAGTTAACAAGTAGCCGTTGTACTGGCGGGAATGAATAGAAATAACTAAAATATGATTATATATGTTTTTAAATGTTTTTACATTTACCCAATAAAGGATAAAGGCTTAAAATACGGAAATAATTCAATTTTAGGCATTTATACCCTAATTTTCACTAAGGGTTCACTTATCACCTTTTGATGGCGAACCGTCATTAAATATAGTTTTGATCAATCTTATAAATTATATTGGACCAAAAATAACTCTTCTTTAGAATCGGGACATCAAAATTTACTTTGTGTAAATTTTTTGTATCTTTCCGATAAAGTTCATTTTTTAATGAATAGTGTAAAATGTTGTATTTTAATTCAAAACCTCTTTTTAATATAATTTATTTATATGATTAGATTATCTTTTGAATTGGTTTTAAAGTGAAATTATAAAATATTTTTACCATTAAATCCAATAGTGGTCGTTGGAATCAATTTCACTTTGAAATTGAACTTAAACTGGTGTCAATCTTTTGATACTTATTGTTTCATAAAAACACGCTATTTGCTCTGACAGCGGGAATTAATTATTAAATTAATTAATGTGACTTATATGTTTTGAATTTTGTAAAATGGACTTCATTTTTGAATTCGGAATATCAAATATAGCTTAGGGTGAATTTTTGGTATTTTTATGAAAAACTTCAATTTTTGATGAATAGTGAAACCACTAAGTGGTACTTATAAAAACTGATTTTTCGTTTAAATGAAATTTTACCACTTCTGTGTTTTGAATTTCAAAAATCCGACATACATGGTTGTCATTAAGAAGTAAAATGTGGTTCAATGAGATAAAAATATTTTTTTTGGTGAATAGTAACTTATTAAGTTTTTAATCGCGATTAGAGGTAATTAGTGCAATTTAAGGCAAAAATGATATTATAATAAAATGAAAATACCTTGACACATGTCCTACCCTTATTGGATGTGTCATGGACGACCAATAAAAGTCATGGGTCAACTTAGGGACCCCATGGAGCCACTTTGGTTGGGAAATGACATAAATAACTTTTTATTTAATGTTAAAGTAAAAATGACACACACATGAGATGTTTTACTAAAACAATTTTTAAATGGTGTTATACAAATCAGATTTTTGACTATAAATATTCATTGAAAAGATAAAAAGATTTTCTACATCATAGTATTTTTTTTATAATTTTTTAGACATTAAATAAATTAAATTATTTATGACATCATGATGATGCAGCGATGACCTCATTATTTGACGATTTAAATAAAATGGAAAGATAATATAAAATCTAAGACCTACACATGGCCAAAACCTATTGGATGAGTGCATTTCGAACCCTTATCACCTTATCCTCGAATTATATCAATGTGGGACCTTTTGAATCCGAAACTCTTTTTAAAATAAAGTAACTTATCTTTACTTTCCAAGAGTGCCCCTCCTCTCCTCTTATAAAAGGCCCCCACCTCTACCTCTTTTCCCACACTCCCAAAGCATTTGGCTCGGCCAACCCCTGCCCATTTTGGCTCTCCACATCCCTCTATTACTCCTTGAAGCCTCACTTTGGGCAGAAGTCTTCCCAAGGAAGCCTTTGAGCTCAAACTAAGGGGAGTTACCCGATTTTAAGGTAATGTCTTCTTTTGAGTCCTTTTGTTTTATTTTGCTTCTCCAACCCCCTAAAATCTTTTTATTATTTTCTTTTGTAACAACTCCAGTATCCTCAATATACTATTATGTTGTTATAATAAGGATTCGAGCTACACTTACACACACCTACATCTAATGGTTAAAGAACATACTGTTTCTGTGGATGGCGAATTTCTGCCTCCCGAAACGATGATTGTTCAACATTCTTTTAACACCTTCAAAGGTGGACATTATGATGACACTATATTTATATATTATATATAATATGTTTATGTTTCCTTAAGCTTCTATATTTTTCATTTTGGGCATACCTTTATGGTTTCCATTATGGGTAAACACGATATCTTCATTTATGGAAGTGCGGACTACCGCCCCCTCAAAGTGATGTGATTCGTTAATGCCATATGTGGGACGTGTAAAGGATGGATTTAAAGTTATTATATATGATGTTATACTGGAAATATAATACACCTCTATATCATTATTATTTCTTTCCATTAAAGTATGAGATAGAAATGAAAGTAGCGTTCATGCGTACGTACGGCTTACCGTCTCCATGAACGGTACATTTCATTTCTTATCCCCAAATGTAATGTACTATTAAAAGTACATGTATATAATGGATATATATAATGAATGATATATCTAAATGATTAATATAATTATGGAATTAAAATATACATACCTCTCATTTATTTTTAATTCCATTAATATGACAAAGAAATGAAAGTAGCGTTCATGCGTACGTACGGCTTACCGTCTCCATGAACGGTGCATTTCATTTCTTACCTCTAAATGATTATGTAATATTATAAATACATGTATATGCTGGATATATATGATATATATGATATCCAAATTAGGAATTTCATTCTGGATATAAAGAACCTTTGACCACACGAACAACATGTAATTGTAAGAAGTCCACTTTCGACTTAAGAACCAAATATCGACAAAACAAACATTATTAACTTAAATGGTTACATAATGTTTATAACATGGAAATAAGTGATATAAAAGGAATAGTGAACTATAAAAAGGTTCTTAATCAAGTAGAAATTAATTCAAGTTTATTATTCAGGACATTAAAGAACGATCGAGTCAAGTCGGACCCGAGGTAAGGGACTTCATCTCAATCTCCTTTCATTGAGGCATATTTCGTTTTATACACAACTTTCTTTTATACGGTGTATAAACCCCTTTGAATTTTACTTTTATACAAAAGGAATCTTTTTCTACGAAGCGTTTTACTAAACGATAAAAAGGAATGTTTTTTTTTAACGTACGCAGTGACAATGACATTTTCCGCCGCCGCAAGTATTATTTGGTCTTTGGTTTCCTCAAAAATCCGTAATGTTTTTAAAATAAAATAAATACCATATACTCTTTTATGTATTTTGGTATTGAAAATGGTTTTGATAAAGGATTCTATTATGTCAATATATTTAAATGATATATTGTGATTGAAATGTGGAAATTTTATCATTCCTTTATATTGGTTTTATGTTTTATGATTTTATATTGGTACTTAGACATTTGACGGGTGGTTACGTGATAAACCATATGATGGGTGGTGTCGTGAATACCAGGAAGGGTGGTTATGTTATAACCTCTAATGCATTGGATATGGAAGTCGGTCGTATGGCTATTCCATTAAGTATGTATGGAAATTGGTCGTATGGCTATTCCATTAAGTGATATGTGTGGAAGTCGACCGTATGGTTATTCCACTTAAGTATGTTTATGTCCCAAGTTACCTTTATATATGTTATGTGTTCTTTATATGGGTTTTATGGTAATCTTTTGGTTACAAAAAGGTAAGTAATGATAATTTATTCAGTGAAGAGTTTTTACTACTTCATAAAGGTGAAGGTATTACTTTGATAGAGTATACATGGTTTACTTGATGTTTGAAAAACTAACAGTTTTCATTCTTTGTGTATCCCTTACTGAGCTTTTTATGCTCACCCCAAGTTTTTTTGAAATGTTTTTCACAGGACTTAATGTGGAATAAGGTCAAGGATGGGATCAAGGGAATGTCACGCTATATAAAACATGGAACTAGACATGTTTCTTTTTAAGAGTTTTTTTTATTATGGAAAATTAGTAGAAGTGTCTACCTTGTAATCTTTTGAGATGTAATAGTTATGTTCTAATTCTCTAAAACTCTAAACCTGAAAATATCCTCAATGTGAATTATTCATTTAATTCAATATTAAGTAAGTTTTAAGGCCGGGGCCTTATATTTGGTATCAAAGGTCGGTTTAGACAACTTTAGGAGTTAGAAAAGTGTTAAATTATAATATGATTGAAATGATATAGCATTTACGGATTACCATGTTGCTTCGCCTAAGATATTTCTGTGTTCAGAATGGTTTTCCGCAGAGGAAACAAAGCAGCTATGTTGGGACGACATCAGGAGGAAGACAACCTTCCAAATCAGCAACCTGAGATGGTTGGAATCCGAAAAGAACAGTTTGTTGCAGTGATGGCACAGTTGACTCAGGCTATAAATGGTGGTGGTATCCATGCACAAGATCATCCAGATCAACCGCAGAGGAACATGTCAGTGGTGGAACATTTCATGAGGCAACATCCCCAATCATTCAGAGGATCATCTAACCCTGTGCAAGCTTAAGGGTGGATTAAAGCACTGGAGAAGATTTTTGATGTCATGGGGTGTTCATAACATCAAAAGGTTAGTCTTGTTGTTTACTGTTTTGAAGGTGAAGCTGATCAGTGGTGGTCGATGGTGAAAAATATCAGGGATAGTGATGAGATTGAGGATCTTCACTGGGACGAATTCAAAGGTATGTTTCTTGAGAAATATTTTCCTAAGGTGGTTCGTCTTAGGATGGAAAAACAGTTCCTAGAATTGAGGTAGAAGGATGATTCAGTGGCTGCTTATGAAGCAAAGTTCACTCGATTGGCAAGGTATGCTCCAAACTTCATACGAGATCTTGATAGTAAAATAAACCATTTTTACTCAAGGTTAAAGCCAAAGTATCTAAGGGCTTTAGCTTCTCGTGAGTTCAAAAGTTATGAAAAACTTGTTCGATGTGCAGAGAAGGTGGAAATGGAGTTTGTCGATGATCAGGTGTTCTATGACAAACAACAGAATAAGAGGTCTAGTTGGCAGGCAAAGGGGAATAATTCATCAAAGAAGCAAGGAGGTAAGAAAAACAAATATCCATCCTGTGAGAAGTGTGGTAAAATTTATCCTGGAGAATGTTTATCCAAGTCTGGTAAGTGCTTTCGGTGTGGTAAGTCTGGTCATATTGCTCGTAACTGTAAGGAAGATGATCAAGCAGGCAATGAAAAGCCAACGGTAAGATGTTTTAAGTGTAACAAAATGGGTCATTATGCAAACGAGTGTCCAACGAAGAACTCAACTGGGGGAATGCAGCCAGACTACAAGCAAAAAGGGGTGGTGAAATCCTTTACAACAACTTCAGCAGATGTTGGGCCATCGAATGAAGTGGTATCAGGTACACTGTTTGTTTGTTCAGATTATGCCAATGTGTTGTTTGATTCAGGGTCTACACATTCTTTCATTTCTGAGAAGTTTTCTAGTAAATTGGAAATTCCATATCAAGATATGAATCCTGAACTTATGGTAAAAACACCCAGAGGGAACATTGAGACAAAAAGGAATTATAAGAACCTTTCTATCCTTGTGTGTGGAAAGAATCTACTAGCAAACCTTATTGTTTTGCCTCTAGTAGAGTTTGATGTTATTTTGGGCATGGATTGGCTTTCTTTTTATCATGCTAAGATTGACTGTAGAGCTAAAATGGTTTCTTTTCAGAAAGATTTTCAGTTTGTGTACAAGAATGAACCTTTGATTTTGATAACATATCAGGAAGTTGATAAACTAGTAAAAGATGGAAATGAATGTTACCTTGCACATATTGTTGAAAATAAAGGAACTGTTCAGATTAATGATGTGCCAGTGGTAAATGAGTATCTTGATGTTTTTCCTGATGAGTTGCCTGGTATTATTCATGATCGGGAAGTTGAATTTACTGTTGACTTGGTCCCTGATTCTAAGACAATTTCAAAACCCCCTTATCGAATGGATCAAGTTGAACTTTTAGAGTTAAAGAAACAATTACAGGAGTTATTATATAAAGGTTTCATTCGACCTAGCACATCACCATGGGGTGCTCCTATATTGTTTGTTAAAAAGAAAGATGGATCAATGAGACTTTGCATTGATTATAGAGCCTTGAATAATATTACTGTTAAGAAAAAGTATCCTTTGCCTCATATCGATGATTTGTTTGATCAGCTCCAGGGAGCTCAGTATTTTTCGAAGATTGACTTGAGGTCAGGGTACCATTAGTTGAAAGTAAAAGAAGTAGACGTTCCGAAGACTGCATTCCGTACTAGATATGGCCATTATGAATTTGTAGTTATGCCTTTTGGGTTAACCAATGCACCTGCTGTATTCAAGGACCTTATGAATAGAATTTTCTATGTGTTATTGGATAAGTTTGTGGTTGTTTTCATCGATGATATTTTGGTGTTTTCTAAAAGTAAAGAGGAGCATGAAAGTCATTTAAGGGTTATCTTGCAAACCTTAAAAGAAAAGAAACTATATGGAAAATTCAGCAAGTGTGAGTTTTGGTTACAACAAATTTTTTTCCTGGGTCACATTGTTTCAAAAGATGGAATAACTGTTGATCCTACTAAAACAAAAGTTGTTGAAGAATGGCCAAGACCCACAAATGTAACCGAGATCCGTAGTTTTCTTGGTTTGGCAGGTTACTACCGAAGGTTTGTTGAAAATTTTTCACGGTTATCTAGTCCAATGACTAAGCTAACTCGGAAGGGTGTTAAGTTCATCTGGACAAAAGAATGTGATGACTGTTTTCAGGAGTTGAAAAGAAGATTGGTGAATGCTCCAGTTTTGGCACTTCCTTCCAGGAATGGTGAGTTTGTTATATACAGTGATGCTTCATTGAAGGGACTTGGTTGTGTCCTTATGAAGAATGATCAGGTAATTGCTTATGCTTCACGACAGTTGAAAACTCATGAGGTAAATTACCCTACACATGATTTAGAATTAGCTGCTGTTTTCTTTGCTTTAAAAATTTGGAGGCATCATTTGTATGGAGTAAAGTGTGAAATATATACTGATCACAAAAGTTTAAAGTATATATTCACTCAGAAAGAATTGAACATGAGACAGAGGAGATGGCTGGAATTAATCAAGGATTATGATTGTACAATTCATTACCATCCGGGAAAAGCAAATAAAGTGGCCGATGCTTTGAGTCGAAAAAGTAATGCTTCATTAGCAATGTTGCGTTTGGAACATGATCCTTTGGTTAAAGATTTGATGAACTTTGTCATAGAAGTTGTTGGTACATGATGTTCTTCTATTTTGTTTCAGGTATCAGTGAAATCTTCTCTATCAGACAGAATCAAGCAAGCACAGAAGCGAGACAGTGAGTTGTAGAAAAAGGTAGAGCTGGTTCAGAAAGGTAAGTTGCCTGAATTCAACATTGATAATGATTGTGTTTTGAGGTTTGGGAAGAGATTATGTGTGCCTTGTGATTCAAAGTTGAAGAATGAGTTGTTATGTGAGGCTCATAGTTCTTCGTTTTCAGTTCATCCTGGCAGTACTAAGATGTACAGAGATCTGTGGGAGTATTATTGGTGGGATGGAATGAAAAGAGATATTACTGATTTTACTGTGAAGTGTTTGACTTGTCAGCAGGTTAAAGCAGAGCAGCAGTTACCTAAAGGGATGCTTCAGCCTTTACCAGTTCCAGAGTGGAAATGAGAAAACATATCCATGGACTTTGTTGTGGGATTACCGAGGACATCTCGAGGTAATAATGCAATCTGGGTTATTGTTGATCGCTTGACTAAATCTGCTCATTTCCTTGCTATACGAGATAATTTTTCCCTAGATCAACTTTCCCGTTTGTATCTTAAAGAGATAGTCAGGTTGCATGGAGTTCCCCTCTCCATTGTATCTGATCGTGATCCCAGGTTCACATCTAACTTTTGGAAAGGACTTCAGAAGTCGTTGGGTACTGAATTAAATTTTAGTACAGCTTTTCATCCTCAATCAGATGGGCAGTCAGAACGAACAATTCAGACCTTAGAGGATATTCTACGAGCTTGTTCGATGGATTATCAGGGAAGTTGGGACCAACATCTTTCTTTGGTTGAGTTTTCTTATAATAACAGCTTTCATTTCAGTATACAGATGGCACCATTTGAGGCATTATATGGGAAGCGGTGTCGAACTCCAGCATTTTGGGATGAAGTGGGTGAAAGGAAGCTGATGGGACCAGAATTGGTAGAAGAGATGGCAGAAAAAGTTTAGTTGATTCAGAAGCACATGAGAACAGCTCAGAGCAGGAAGAAGAGTTATGCGGATAACCAGAGGAAGGATCTATCTTTCGAGTTAGGTGATCATGTTTTTCTCAAGGTTTCTCCTTGGAAAAGTGTGATGAGATTTGGTAAGAAAGGAAAGCTGAGTCTAAGGTTTATTGGACTATATGAAATTTTGAAGAAAGTTGGATCAGTTTCTTACCGAGTGGCTTTACCTCCGAGTTTATCTCAGGTACACAATGTTTTTCATGTTTCGATGTTGAGGAAGTATATGCCAGATCCATCTCATGTTTTGAGTCCAGAGGTAGTTCAGCTGGAGGAGAACCTATCTTATGAAGAACAACCAGTCCAGATTCTTGACCACAGGGAGCAGGTGTTACGAAATAAGGTGATTCATCAGGTAAAGGTTTTGTGGAAAGACCATGTTATTGAAGAGGCAACGTGGGAATTTGAAAATGCTATGAGGGATAAATACCCCCACTTATTTTGATAAGTGAATAAAATTGCGAGGACGCAATTTCCAAAAGGGGGGAAGGATGTAACATCCCAGGTAATTAAAGAATAAATAATTTTCATATTTATTAATATTTATGAATTAAATGTTAATTTTAATTAAAAGGGGTTTCTACGTTCGATAGCGTACTCGATACGCAACGATGAGTTTCTTTGAAAACTTACATTGCACACAAGTAATAAAATAATATTATTTTAAATGTTAGTTAACAAGTAGTCGTTGTACTAGCGGGAATGGATAGAAATAACTAAAATATGATTATATATGTTTTTAAATGTTTTTACATTTACCCAATAAAGGATAAAGGCTTAAAATACGGAAAGAATTCAATTTTAGGCATTTATACCCTAATTTTCACTAAGGGTTCACTTATCACCTTTTGACGGCGAACCGTCATTAAATATAGTTTTGATCAATCTTATAAATTATATTGGACCAAAAATAACTCTTCTTTAGAATCGGGACATCAAAATTTACTTTGTGTAAATTTTTTGTATCTTTCCGATAAAGTTCATTTTTTAATGAATAGTGTAAAATGTTGTATTTTAATTCAAAACCTCTTTTTAATCTAATTTATTTATATGATTAGATTATATTTTGAATTGGTTTTAAAGTGAAATTATAAAATATTTTTACCATTAAATCCAATAGTGGTCATTGGAATCAATTTCACTTTGAAATTGGACTTAAAATGGTGTCAATCTTTTGATACTTATTGTTTCATAAAAACACGCTATTTGCTCTGACAGCGGGAATTAATTATTAAATTAATTAATGTGACTTATATGTTTTGAATTTTGTAAAATGGACTTCATTTTTGAATTTGGAATATCAAATATAGCTTAGGGTGAATTTTTGGTATTTTTCGGAAAAACTTCAATTTTTGATGAATAGTGAAACCACTAAGTGGTACTTATAAAAACTGATTTTTCGTTTAAATGAAATTTTACCACTTCTGTGTTTTGAATTTCAAAAATCTGACATACATGGTTGTCATTAAGAAGTAAAATGTGGTTCAATGAGATAAAAATATTTTTTTTGGTGAATAGTAACTTATTAAGTTTTTAATCGCGATTAGAGGTAATTAGTGCAATTTAAGGCAAAAATGATATTATAATAAAATGAAAATACCTTGACACATGTCCTAACCTTATTGTATGTGTCATGGACGACCAATACAATCCATGGGTCAACTTGGGGACCCCATGGAGCCACTTTGGTTGGGAAATGACATAAATAACTTTTTATTTAATGTTAAAGTAAAAATGACACACACATGAGATGTTTTGCTAAAACAATTTTTACATGGTGTTATAAAAATCAGATTTTTTACTATAAATATTAATTGGAAAGATAAAAATATTTCCTACATCATAGTATTTTTTTTATAATTTTTTAGACATTAAATAAATTAAATTATTTATGACATCATGATGATGCAGCGATGACCTCATTATTTGACGATTTAAATAAAATGGAAAGATAATGTAAAATCTAAGACCTACACATGGCCAAAACCTATTGAATGAGTGGATTTCTAACCCTTATCACCTTATCCTCGAATTATATCAATGTGGGACCTTTTGAATTTGAAACTCTTTTTAAAATAAAGTAACGTATCTTTACTTTCCAAGAGTGCCCCTCCTCTCCTCTTATAAAAGGCCCCCACCTCTACCTCTTTTCCCACACTCCCAAAGAATTTGTCTCGGCCAACCCCTGCCCATTTTGGCTATCCACATCACTCTCTTACTCATTGAAGCCTCACTTTGGGCAAAAGTCTTCCCAAGGAAGCCTTTGAGCTCAAACTAACAGGAGTTACCCGATTTTAAGGTAATGTCTTCTTTTGAGTCCTTTTGTTTTATTTTGCTTCTCCAACCCCCTAAACTCTTTTTATTCTTTTATTTTGTAACAACTCCAGTATCCTCAATATACTAGGATTTTTTTATAAGAATGATTCGAGCTACACTTACACACACCTACATCTAATGGTTAAAGAACATACTGTTTCTGTGGATGGCGAATTTCTGCCTCCCGAAACGATGATTGTTCAACATTCTTTTAACACCTTCAAAGTTGGCCATTATGATGACACTATATGTATATATTATATATAATATGTTTATGTTTTCCTTAAGCTTCTGTATTTTTTATTTTGGTCATATCTTTATGGTTTCCATTATGGGTAAACACGATATCTTTATTTAAGGAAGTGTGGACTACCGCCCCCTCAAAGTGATGTGATTCGTTAATGTCATATGTGGGACGTGTAAAGGATGGATTTAAAGTTATTATATATGATGTTATAATGGAATTATAATACACCTCTATATCATTATTATTTCTTTCCATTAAATTATGAGATAGAAATGAAAGTAGCATTCATGCGTACGTACGGCTTACCGTCTCCATGAACGGTACATTTCATTTCTTATCCCCAAATGTAATGTACTATTAAAAGTACATGTATATAATGGATATATATAATAAATGATATATCTAAATGATGAATATAATTATGGAATTAAAATATACATACCTCTCATTTATTTTTAATTCCATTAATATGACAAAGAAATGAAAGTAGTGTTCATGCGTACGTACGGCTTACCGTCTCCATGAACGGTGCATTTCATTTCTTACCTCTAAATGATTATGTAATATTATAAATACATGTATATTATGGATATATATGATATATATGATATCCAAATCAGGAATTTCATTCTGGATATAAAGAACCTTTGACCACACAAACAACATGTAATTGTAAGAAGTCCACTTTCGACTTAAGAACCAAATATCGACAAAACAAACATTATTAACTTAAATGGTTACATAATGTTTATAACATGGCAATAAGTTATATAAAAGGAATAATGAACTATAAAAAGGTTCTTAATCAAGTAGAAATTAACTCATTTTTATTATTCAGGACATTAAAGAACGATCGAGTCAAGTCGGACCCGAGGTAAGGGACTTCGTCTCAATCTCCTTTCATTGAGGCATATTTCATTTTATACACAACTTTCTTTTATACGGTGTATAAACCCCTTTGACTTTTACTTTTATACAAAAGGAATCTTTTTCTACGAAGCGTTTTACTAAACGACAAAAAGCAATGTTTTTTTAACGTACGCGGTGACAACGACCTTTTCCACCGCCGTGAGTATTATTTGGTCTTTGGCTTCCTCAACAAGCCGTAATGTTTTTAAAATAAAATAAATACCATATACTATTTTATGTATTTTGGTATTGAAAATGGTTTTGATAAAGGATTCTATTATGTCAATATATTTAAATGATATATTGTGATTGAAATGTGGAAATGTTATCATTCCTTTATATTGGTTTTATGTTTTATGATTTTATATTGGTACTTGGACATTTGACGGGTGGTTACGTGATAAACCATATGATGGGTGGTGCCGTGAATACCAGGATGGGTGGTTACGTTATAACCTCCAATGCATTGGATATGGAAGTCGGTCGTATGGCTATTCCATTAAGTATGTATGGAAATTGGCTGTATGGCTATTCCATTAAGTGATATGTGTGGAAGTCGACCGTATGGTTATTCCACTTAAGTATGTTTATGTCCCAAGTTACCTTTATATATGTTATGTGTTCTTTATATGGGTTTTATGGTAATCCTTTGGTTACAAAAAGGTAAGTAATGATAATTTATTCAGTGAAGAGTTTTTACAACTTCATAAAGGTGAAGGTATTACTTTGATAGAGTATACATGGTTTACTTGATGTTTGAAAAACTAACAGTTTTCATTCTTTGTGTATCCCTTACTGAGCTTTTTATGCTCACCCCAAGTTTTTTTGAAATGTTTTTCACATGACTTAATGTGGAATAAGGTCAAGGATGGGATTAATGGAATGTCACGCTATATAAAACATGGAACTAGACATGTTTCTTTTTAAGAGTTTTTTTTATTATGGAAACTTAGTAGAAGTGTCTACCTTGTAATCTTTTGAGATGTAATAGTTATGTTCTAATTCTCTAAAACTCTAAACCTGAAAAGATCCTCAATGTGAATTATTCATTTAATTCAGTATTAAGTAAGTTTTAAGGCTGGGGCCTTATATTATGATCTTTATTGATGCATCAAATAGATGGTGTCATGTGTGCTTATTATCAACTCGCAACATGTTTGCGAAGTTGATTACCTAAAAATTATGGTTAAGGTAACAATTACTATAGTGCTCAATCAACCATATTTGGATTGATAATGTAGGTGAATATTCGTCACAAGATTTTAATAATTATTGTATATTGATTAGAATAAGTTTTTAACATCATGTAGCACATGTTCACGCTTAAAATGGTCTAACTAAATTATTTATAAAGTTATTACATGTCACACCTTGACCACATTTTCCTGTATAATTGTGTCTTGTTGTCGATCTTTATTTTTTCCCTTATTCTGTGGTTTTTTGGGTCTTGGCAGTGGTTAAGGAGTACATTTGGGGGCTTGGTAGATTTTGTTAGATCCTAGAGTCTCACCATAAACTCCCCAAAACTATAGTCCCCATGGATTGGTTGTTTTGACTGGCCATGGGGATATCCTCACCTTGGATCTCATTGTGGTGTCAAGGGGGTGGAACCTATGAAAAACGGGTACCCCAAAATTTTTGGCCTAGGTGTTGTGGAAGGGTGTGGTGGCACCCTGCATAGCCAAGCCAAAAATAGGTCTAGCCATGTCGTGGTCCCTATTCATTGGTTTTTTTGGCTGGGATCCTCAGTTATGGGAAATTGGAAGGGTGAAACATCCAACCCAAGAATTTCTTTTGGTGCTTCTTTAGGAGTTTCAGCTTAGGCTGAGATCCACACCATGGAGATTTCCAAGACGGTTCCTCACCGGCTATTTTAAAATAGAGATTATAGTTTCTCCCTTAATGAAAAATAAAACACTAAATTGGGTTCCCCCTCCCCTATTACCCTAAAATCAAACCCTTCCCTCCCACCGCTCTTTGTCTCTCTCTCTCCCGTGTACCCAAGGGAGGTTGACTCATAAGGGGATTTCATTTGAGTAAGGGTTTTTTTCTCTTCTTTCCCTCATTCCTCTCATTTCTATTCCTTCCCATATTATTCTCTCCCTTCCTCTCATTGTGAACACCACTAGGTTGAACCCTAGGAGGGTTCTATTTCCTAGGAATTTGTGGAAGATATACTAAAAGAGGGGGTGAATTTTAGTTTTTCAAACTAAAATTCCACACTCTTATATATACAAGTAAAAAAAGAACAATGTTATAGAGTAACTAAAGAAACTGTATATAAAAACAGTATAACTTAAATAACAAAATATACATAGAAACTTAAAAATAGTGAAATATAAAACTTATAATCGTTGTATTTACTAAAGAGATAAAATGTAAGAAAACATACAACTAACTTTTTATAAAAGGATGTAATAAAAACTAACAACACCTTAACTAAGTAAGGTATTCACTTTCACCAAAAATAAATAAATAAGTCTTTAGACACGGATTTAGGTATCCCCATTTATAAACCTATTGATTATTCTATCTTCCAAAACCCTAGAATCTCTCAGTCAACCTAATCAAAAAAATAACTACCTTCCTCCTAAAATCCCTCAATCTAAACTGATTAGAAAAAACCTATGTCTCTCTAGCCCTAGGATCCCTCTATCAACATAATCGAACAAACAAAAACTATAATGTAAAAAATTAGATCATTTATAATAACAGACACACAATATATTCTCTAAGACAATTTGTCTAAAGATTATAATTCTAAGTGCTCTCAGCAATGAGATATTGAAAAAACTTCAAATGAAAGATTCAGATTGCATGATAGTCAGTGATTCTTCTCCATGAGGTTTCAGTTTTATTTATATAAATTGGAATAAAAACGTTCAATGTTTGAAATATGTAGATCTCGGGGTCATTTTCAATAGCTTCATCTTTTTATGTGTTCAGTATATCAACACTTTATTTAATGGTCTTCGGGTTCAGTATCATCGCAATGATTTGTATAAAGTTCTATCTGGTAGGATTAGTAAATCAACATCTAGTAAAATGAATTTCCTCCATCTGATAAAACTATAGACTTTGTAACTATAATAATTCATACACAACCTTATACTTGGGAATAAATTAATATTATAAAAATAAATATTATAAGAGTAAATTGTAATTTTCAAAATTAAGAATAGAAATAGATCTTTTGAATCGATATGTTTAGCTTATGATTTATTGTGTTCTTGTTCTATAAGGAGTGTAACATCCTCCTAGGACCTCCCTTTCACTATTCTTGAAGGTTTTTCATCATCTATTCATGTTCTAGGTAGGTTTTCCCTTACTCGACTCTTTAATTTGAAAACTGTCAATTACTTAGATTTAAAATTAATTTTCTTGATACCTAATGATAGTGTTATAAATTTTTATGAAATTTATAAGGGTAAAATCATATTTTAACTTGATTTTCAAAGAAAATGAAGAATGTTTATATTTTAGATAATGTTTTAAATCTTATTTTCCTTAACCGTGCACACCTTTGGTTTGAAAGATTTCCCAAATGGCCCTTATGAATGAATTATGAGGTTTAAAAAGGTATTTTGGCTTTAAAATTGAATTCTTAATTGGATCTTAAGTTTTTCTTGGCATTTCAAGTAATACTTGAAATTCCAAGTATTGATAAAAAATTAAAAATTGGTTTTGAATAAAAATGTAAGGGTTGAAAATGTCTTTTAATGTGCTTGGTGGTTATACATATATGCATGGGTATGTAAACATACAAACATATATGTATATATATAAACTCATATGTGAATATGTGAATTTTTTAAATGAGAAACATGTGTGTGTGTGTGTGTATGTAAATGATTATGGGTATAATGTGGGAGAAATCTTAAGAATTTAAAGTGGGTTCTCAAACTCGGTTTTCAAATTTAAATGAGTTTCTCAAACTTGGTTTTTAAAAAATAAGATTACCATAGTAAATTATAAAGGCCCAATTGAAATGTTTTTCTTTGATATATATGTTTTATAAATGGTGTTTTAATTGATTATAACTAGGTTATGATGGAATTCATGGTTGTTTAAATGTTTTTCCTTGGATTGGGTAATGAAGTGGTTAAAAAAAACATGTTTATTTATGAAATGGATTGGAAGTGGAAATGAGTTTATTTAAAATTGGAAACCACATGGGAACCTTGGATTCTTAGGTAGGATGACTAGGACAGGTATTCTAGGAAAAGTTCTATCCTATCTAGACTATGTTCTATGACACAACACTAATTAAACAACATGATGATATAGATGTGGTTATCATTGGAACATTGGCTTCATTATCTCCAGCTACTCCTACATGGGAAAGGTTATGTATGGTTTGATCACTTAGAGTATGAGGACCCTAGGATAAGACCTTGACCTTAATTTTCCTCAGGTTTCCCCATGGTTCTTTCTTTTTTATTTTTATACTTTGTGATGACTTATAAGTTATTTCATTTTCCTCCTTTGTATTTTGGTTGTGATCAATTCTTACTTATCATTTTTCTTAGTTCAGGTTTTCTCATTTAAATTATTTCTAAAGGCTTTAAAAATATTTTCTTTAAAATGGTTCAGAAAGTGGTTTTGGAATGATGATTTTCAATAAAAATGGTGTAGGCCAATGTAATGTTTTCTATGTGATTATTTCCATTTGAAAGAAAAAGAAAAGTAATTTTGTAAATGTTATGTGCTATTGGATTTTCTTATAAAAATGGAAAAAAAAAATCTATTCATATTTTCAAACTAGCTTTAAAATGGGTCTTTTATTAAAGGGTAAGCATGTGGTAAGGTGGGTTGTTACCTATTGGAAATTTGTATGCTCACACCTATATATATTTTAGTTTCAATTTTTTAGCATGGATTATTATCACTCTTAGAGAATTTATCATTTTGAGATTGGATAGTGACTCGTGAATTCACATGGAGGTCGGTTGGTTTTATTTTATTTTAAATTTATTTATCGCGCTGAACAAGTAAGCCTTTACGAGTTTCAGTTATGATTATTTTTTAGCACATTATATATGTAGATACTGGAGATACTAGTGATGACTGTTTCAATGGAGGGAGTTGAGGGTGAGCGGAGGGACTACATTTACTTTAAATTTTTTAAATTATTTATATCTACTTTTATATTTTTTTTGTTCCCTAGTGGCACATGGACCTCTGACATAAATATTGGCCATGCCCCTTTTCCCATTTCTTGTTTAAATTATTTTATGGGTGAAATCATTCCCATGAGCTCTTACTCGATTCCTTTTGTGCTTGTCACCGGCTCAGAGTGATCAGGAACGTGCCTTGGGTGTGTCACAGTTTAGCTCGAGTATCCGATGGAGGGACATCTTGGGTTGGTTTGTGAAAAATAGTATTATATCCTAGGTTCCTAAGAGGGCCAAGGTTTCAACTCTTACTTTATTATTTTCAAAATAATGGTAGATTATAGTTGATATCTTTGAAGCACGAGAGGTGGGTCATAAGTGGGTGAATGATCACCACCGCTCATGAAGAAACCAAAGTTTCCATGGGATGTTAGAATTTTAATTTTTATTTCAAGTTTTTATTCTGATTCTTCCTCATCGATTTATGTGTTTTGGGGCATGATAGTGGAAGTGAACTAGCATCATGTGGTGATCTCACACAACCTAGAAAACCATGTGGATCCTGAGTGCCTTGTTTAATATTACTTCCAATGGTGGTTTCACAATTGAAACACGGTCCACTAAACCATGTTCCCAAGTCATGCACAACCACTAATCCCTCCTATTTTTTTTGGTGTTATGTGATCTTATTGATTCAGTTTTGATTTGTGTTTGGTAAAAAGAAGGTTGGTTTTAAATAGAAAAATGGTTTGTATTTGAAAATTATAGTCATTAAAATTATGAAAGTGGTTTTAAAATAAAATTTGGGGTTTTGAAATTAAAATATAGAGGGGGTTTAGAAAGGAAAAAAATTAGTTTCAAAACTCAATAAAAGGATTTTTCAATGAAAGATTAGTTTTAAATGGAAATTTTGAAATTTGGGAAGGGGTTTTCAAAAATGGATTAAAATGGGTTTGATATTAAGGCTAGGTTAACTATTTTTATTAAAAGTACATGTGGAATTTTAAAGTGGTTTTCAAGTAAGGTTTTAGGATTCTAAAATGTGAACATGCATTTTCAAATGCTTTTAAATGGTGAAAACCAGTTTTGAGTTTATTTTCTGGGGGAATTTACTCCCTTTGTGAATGGATTTTGATGGTATTTTGATTTGAAAGATCTGATTTTAAAAAAATGGTTTTAAAATTATTAAAGATGCTTTCCAAAAGAGTTAAAATGAAATTGGTGTTTAGAAATTTATAAAAGTTTTCAATGGGGAGCCTGTAAAGATTAAAAAATGGATTTCAAGTGGAGATTTAAAATTTCTAATATAAGTTTGTGATTTTGAAATAGTTATAAGGAATATTTTTGACTTGTGTGTTTTAATTTTTTTTAATTGTTATTTTGATTTATTTCTTTAAGTAGTTGTTCTGTATTGGGATGTGATTCTAGATAAAGGTGATTTTTTCTTTGAATGTGTTTGATCAGGTCTTCTATTTTGTTATTTGAAGTATTCCTCCCAAAAAGTTCTCAAGAATTTTTAGGTTTAGGATATTGTCACTTGTGAGTTTTAGTCAGCTCGGTCTTGGGTTGGTTCTAGTTGAGTGTGTTTTCTTAGGTCTCTTCCCAGTTACTTTTTGTGGGTTGTGATGCTTTGAGATTTTCGCTTATGCCTTGTTGAGGTTGTTGGGTCATCTTAGGGTTTTATGTAGTTATGGATTCAGTAAGATTTATTTTGGGTTTATTGAGAATATAACAACCTTGGTGTGTTCTCTGGTGGCTAGGATTGATGTTGAACCATTTGATATTATGCACTAGATAGTGTTAGTTTTATTTTGATGTGACCACTGTGATCGGTATCGTAGGCATAAGGTCCTAGGTTACCCTTCCTTATTCTTTGACCTGAGGCTGGATCCATGTGGTTTTATAGGTCATGCTCATGGTTGATGCATCCTCGCATTTCATTCTGGGATTAGGAGGGTGTGAGTGAGTGGCTCAATGGTCCTTGTCTTGGGTTTTTCTTTTATGTGTTTCTAAGGTTTTGGTTTCTTATGGAACACTTGATGCCTTGTGTTCATTTAGAGAGTAAATGGTTATTTCAGGATGTTGTGAATGTGTGTTTGATTGAAGAATCTAGTTTAATTCTCTATGTTTGAGGGATCGAGTTTCGGTCAGGTGACATTTTTAGAGTGGCTATGTCCTTTCAAACCTCTATTCTAGCTTCATAAATGGTGGGGTGACCCACTATGGGTCTTCTTTCCTTGATCGTTTTCTAGAATCAGTCGGGTGTCAGTTGTGCCTTGAAAATTTATAAATTATTATAATTTTGGAGATGCTTTTTGTTGTTTCTTATTGAATTTGGATTTAGGATGGCTCGAAGACCATGTTGGGGTTCATCCTTTCCTTCCAATTGAATTCCTCTTTGGGTCTTATCTTTGAGTTTGATGACTTTCTCGGGGAAGAAAGTGTTGTGGTGTTGATAATTATCAAACACCGATCTCAATTTCTCATATAATTTTGTGTTGTCATCAATATATATTTTTTTCATTGTTTTTTAGTTTTATGGGTGTTTTTAGGGGCTAGGGAGCACATTCATGGGGCTTGGGAGAAGCTAGGAGAGCCTGGAGACTCACCACGGTCTCCCCAACGCTAAGGTCCCCCTGGCCTGGCCATTTTGGCTTTTCACGGGGAGCTATATGCCCCTAAGATCATCGTGGTGCCAAAGGGATGGCACCTATGTGAAACAGGAACCCCAAAATTCCCATCCCAAGCATTTTGGAAGGCGTGTAGTGGTGCCACGAGTAGCCAAGGTTAAAACGGGGACCAGCCACATCATGGTCCCTATCCACTGGTCGTTTTAGCTGGGATCCCCAGTTATGTGAAATAGGCAAGGTGAAACGCCCAACCTGGGCATTTCAGCCTAGACCACAGTGAACTCCACTATCATATACATAACTTATTTTAAAGTTATTTTTAATTTAATTTCCATTATTTCTTTTTTTTTGGGTTTCCTATGCATTTTTTGAGAAATGGGTGAGTTTTCATGATTTGGTCCAAACCGTGAGCCCAATTCCAAATTTAAAAATAAATTTTTATTTCTTTATAACTCCATTTTTCAACATTTTTCATCCATTCAAATTCCTACTTGGCATCCCCTGACCTAGTAACACCGCCATATTATTTGGACCATTTATGAAATCATAATCATGGTGGATTTGGGTTTTTATTTAAGAGATTGGGCTTGCCTGAAAGCCCAATTCCTACATTAAAAATATTTTTAATTATTTAATATTTCCCTCAATTTTTAATTTTTTTTCAGTGATTCTAACTCTCACTCAAGCCCACTTACCTAAGGCACTCCCCCATTATCTCCACCCCAAATTTGGATCTCAACTGAATCGAGAATTTGGGCAAAACTTCTCGGGATTTGACAAATCGCCCAAATTTGAAGAGGTAAATTGATCCTTTCATAACTCCTTCTATTTTTAATATTTTTCTCTCATTCCAGTTCCTACATTACCTCCTCAGAATTATGAGAACCTCACTTTCATTTATGGTTGTTTTGAAATTTATATACTGGTGTATTTGGGTCGTTTTCTTCAATATTTATTTGGGTAAGTGCTTCTCTCTTCATTTCCTTAATTCTCCTTAGGGTTTCCTCCCTCTTTCATGAATTTATATAGTTTCCAGAAGTTATGGTTCATACCTAGGGTTTTATTTGGGGTATTTTTGGTGAAATATTATGGTTTAGGGTTCGTTTCCACTTCCTTGTGGTGCGGCGGAGGTGTGGTTGAGGTTTCACACCATGATTCAAGGGGTTTGACTCAAAAGGTAGGTGGTTCCATGTGTAAAAAAATTTTGATGAGTTATATTGCTTTGTTTATTGGTTTTAATGTTCCTCGTATTCTTCTTGTGGTGATAACGCCGTTTTTGATGGATTTTCTTAAGCGTTTAATTTTATAGTTGCATTATGGCTTGAAATTGAGTGCTTTTCATGGGTGACTCTTGGGGTAATGTTTGGGTGTATTTTATAACACATGAAAGTGACTTATTGGTGTTTAAAGGGGCTTCCAATTCTGGTTTTCTAATGCCTTAGTGTCATATGGGACTTGGAATGGGGTTTTTGGAATAGGTTTGGTGTTTAAAACTTTGTTATACTTCTTGAGAGCATTTTAAGAAAATGGGTGTTTTCATTTGTATCTTTCGTGGTATTATTCAAGGTGATTTTATAACACTTGAAAGTGGTTTTATAAATGTCTCTAGGGATGCCAATTATACTTTGTTAGTGTTTTGGTGTGGTTGTGTCCTTGAAATATGGTTTTGAAATGGGTTTTATGAGCAAAGTTTGGGTATACTCTTTAGAATTGTTTTATGAAAGATTTAAATGATTTAATGATTTATGTTAGAGGTGAAACCATATTGGAAAACTATTTTGGAGTTTTTATATTTTTAAATGGTAAATTTTAAATGTGAAAGGGGAAGTTTTTTGATGTGTTCCATATTGAAATTTTTTTTATAAAAAATTTTAAAGGATTTACTAAAGTGTATAAGAGATGTGAAAGTGATGTGGGATGTTTTGTGTGAGTGTGATGTGAAAAATGGATTTTGGTTATGAAAAAGGTATTATGTTACATGTGAGTGGTCTGTTATGTGAGTTTTAATATCATGGAATGGTTTTATAAAATTGTTTAATGGATTTGTGGAAGTGTTAAAGAAATGTGAAAAGTGTTGTGGGCTATTTTGGTGTGAGTCGGATTTCAAAATCAATTTGAATGAAAAGTGGACTTTTGTGACTTGTGTGGTATACATGTGGGATTTTTGGTGAATTTTTGATGTGAAAATGATATTTTCATGTGAAAAGTATATTTCTTGACTTGTTGAACTTGTTTGAGCACAAGGGGAAAACTCGGGTATCTAGGTGGGTGGACGTGTACTAGTATGCTAGTGAATCTGTGGGGTTTAGCCTCAGTTTCACTTAGCAAGATTAAAGCTTACAACTCTAAATAAACTATGATGATGATTATTGGGGACCAATAGGTTATTGGTATGTTCCTTACTAGTAGCTCATGCATGAGAACAGATATTGTGATGGTTACTCTCATCGAGATACGAGGTACCTGGGACCCACAATGAGTTAGTGCCTAGGGGTTATTTCTTATTGCTTGTGCTCATTAGTGACTTTTTTCTTACCATCAGAATATGGTATAGTTGGCTATAAAATTCAGTAGTGTTGACATTATTTTTAAAAGTGTTGATTTTTAATGATAGCCCACTTGAAAATTGTTTTAATTTTTAAGTTGCATCTTTTAGAAATTGTAACTAGCATTTCCTATTTATAAAAACTTGCAAGATTTTAATCTTTGAATGTTTATCACATGGAATATCTTAGTGGTGGTATACTACTGGGAATTGGCTCACACCCTACTTACACCCTTGGGTGTAAGTAGACTTGGTTATTTTTGTTGTCGCAGGTTGGGTACATTTTTTAGTGCCAGTGGTTTGGGTTTCCAGCAGGTCCTTGGTGGTGAAGTCTTGTGGAGATGGATTGAGGGCGGTGCGCCTTTCCATGAGGGTTATTGGGTTGTCTCCTTTTGGTTTTTTACCTTTTTTATAGTCTTGGTGAGTTTCTTTAAACTATGTAATTGATTTCTGAATTTTTGTAAAAGATTGTTTGGTTTGAAAAATCCAGATTTGTTTTATTGGATTCATTTGTTGTTTTAAGTTTATAAACTCAGGTAAATCATTATCATTTCTCATTTTATGATACCTGGGAACTTGTGCCAGCCCATGGGGATCGGGAATGCCCTTTGGGCCTTATCATGGGCCGATTTTGGCACTATTTTTGGTGGCGACCATATTTGGTTCGTGACAAAATGGTATCAAGGGAGGTTCAGGTTAACTCTTTGGGTCATGTTATTTGGGGAAGAGTTGGGATAGTCTAGATTTAGGATTATCGGGACTTGGTAGTCCAGTTAAGGGTAGTGTGCCTGATCACCACACCTCATGATGGGATTCAATTTGTTAGGGGAAGTTGAGATTTATCTAAGTCCTTTGGTTTTCTTAGTTTGATGATGATTAGGGGAAATGAAAGGAGAGTTGGGTTAATGGTATCTGTGAGCTCTTAGGGCCTTCCAAACCATATGGAGTTGGGGATATTCCCTAGAACACTCTCTGTGATGGTGAAGTGATTGGAATATTACTGCCAACCATATGTCCAAGTCACCCACTGAAACTTGTTTCCTCTTGCATTGTCTTGTGTTCTTTAGTTTTGAAATCTTGGAACTTTGGTTTTAATGTGACTTCATCATCATGTAAATTTATTTCAAGAAGAGTAGAGTACAACAAAAACAGAGAAAAAAACAGAGAAACGGGCCTAGAGCGCCCCAAAAGACAACCCTAGGGAGGCCGAAAGTAGTGGAGGTCGAGGCCATCCCCTCGAACCAAGTTGACCCCCTATGGATTCATAGTGATAGCAGTATGGAAACAGAAATGGGCTGGACCGGGGATATCGAGAGAAGCAAAGTGGTCCATGACCTTATTCCCCTCACGCCAAGTGTGAGTTACGCTGATGTTGTTGTTGATCATGCCTCTGCACTCCCTCGTAATGTAATGGATAGACCATGGGGTTGCACTGGAGCCATGCAAGGTGTTGTGGAGGATTTGGGAATTGGTTTCAACCTCCAATAAGATGATCCCTTTTTGGAGACAAAGTGAGAAGCCCAACAACATCGCCTTTGCCTCAACCTGGAGAGAAGAACCATGCCCCAAACGCCTAGAAAAGGCCATAATAACCGACCCGAAAGAGTTTCGCACCACCCCTCCTCCACGGATTACCCCCATGCTGCATGACCCGTCAGAATTTAGTTTGAGTCCTCTGCTGGGCGGTGACCAGCCAACCCAGTTGCCTCTACTGTTGCTGCTACCCAAAGAGACATTGTCTGTGCATATCTGAAGACGTTGGAGAGTGGGCACCTCCTTCCATTTGCTAAAGGATCTAATCAGGTCCAGGAGGAGGAACTTTGTGCAGAGTACAATTCCTTAGCCAGAGACTACAGTCCCTTCATGTCGAGCCTTGTTCCTCGCTTTCCAGATCGACCAGCATCCAGCATGGAGGACCATGGTGCGGGTCGTCTGCTCAGGGCCCCTCTCCTTCATACTGTGAAACCATTTGTCCATAAAAGGCGTTCCGGCCATGCGATTATCAGAGATTGTTTTGAACTCGCCAAAATGTTGCCATACCGCCCTCACCCATTCTCCTTCAAGGAACAGGTGATCTATGCTCTCCTCTTGGTGCTCCGAACAACAGTGACACCTTGAAACCAACAGGATGCCACAGCGCCTAATGTTTTTATCTGTGGAAATGGCCTTGTGGCGCAGCCTCCAGGTAAGAAATTTTTTTTTTTATTAGAGTGTCTTTGGACCAGAGGATCATGTTCCACGAAGTGCTTTGATCGATGGGGGCCAGAGAGCGTCGGAAGTCCCTCGAAGAGAAAGAACCCGATGTAGAGGGAGTGAAGACGCATCTGTTCAGTTTGGAATTGATCTCAATAAGGTTGAAAGTGACACGCTGGTCTTTGTCCAGGACTGCTTAGATGTCTTTGGACCAGAGGATCATGTTCCATGTGCATGTCTAGGCTTTGCTGAATATCATGGATCCGGGAAGTGGCGTAGCCATCGGGTATGAATAAATTGCTTTTGGCCTTATTGATGACCTTCCCACTCCAGAAAAAATACTCCTACATAATCATGTTGAGGCCATTAATGGACCGTTGACTGGAATTCGTGAATATGAATGTGTCATCCGTGAACATAAAATGAGAAACAAGAGAAGATCTCCTTCTTCGGTGATAAGCCACGACCTCCCCACTGCTGGTGCCCCTATTCAGGTGTCGACTGAGGACATCCTGGGAAAGAATGAAAAGGCTTGGGGATGGGGGGTCACCTTTCCTCAGCCTGCGAGCAGCCTGGAAAAACCCATAACCCTTCCCCAGGAAAGTGACGGCCAATCAGGAGGAACTAAAGCACCTGAAGATTACGTTCCATGGGGAGAACCCCCTTCTTGACAACACCTTGTTGATAAAACCCAACTCAACTCGATCATAATCTTTACTCATGTCAAGCTTAATAGCCAGATTAGAATCGCGAGTCTTGAAGTTTAAGTCTCTGATCATCTCCTGTGCAAGAGCAATGGCCCCCTGGATCGACCGCCCCTTCACAAAATCGTGTTGTTCCAAGGACACGCACTGGGGAATATGGGCATCCACTCTTACATTAATCAAGATGGACAAGATCTTATAGGGAAAGTTGCACAGGATGACTGGCCGGTAGTGAGATAAAGAGGATGGGTTTTTAATCTTAGGGAGGAAAACGACGGTCGTGGCACAGGCGACCCTGGGAAGGTGACCCCCCTGGAAAAAAATCACGAATAGCAGAGGCAACATCCACTTTAACCACATACCATGATTCTCTGTAGAACGATCCTAGGAACCCATCGGGCCCTGAAGCACTTTCGGGGTTAAGCCTCATCATAGCTCCCTGAATTTCTTTATCATCCATAATGGAGCTCATGTCGGCATTGTCCTGGGCTGAAATCAGGTTGGTGATCACATCAAAATAACCCCCTTCCTCTCCTAGATAACCATTTGGCAGGCAGGGATTGGGACTAGCAAGAAGATCTTTCAGGGAGGCCAAGGCCATAGCACCTACTGTGTCTCTATCATCGGAGTACCTACCATCATCTAGTAAGATGTTGGGAGTCACCATGTGCCTTCATTCCTTGATGCAAGCATGGAAGAAGCCTATGTTCTTATCACCCTCCCTAAGCCACTTGATCCTCAACTCCTCCCTCACCAGGCATTCCTGCTTGAGGAGCATATCCTCCAGAACACTCCTCTTGTTGAACAGATCATCAAAAGCCCCATCGTTCCACTCGACCTTCAGGTTTTCCTCCAGGCGGTCCACGTCCTGCATGGCGCCCATAATCTCACTATCTACTGGGGGTCGAGCTCTCAACCATTATTGAAGCCTTGCCTTGAGCCTTCAAAGTTCGTTATGAATGACCATCCATGAATGTCCCTGAGTGGGCTCTCCCCAAGTGTTGTTAACCAGGTCATGGAAACCTGGAAGGCTATCCCAGTGATGATGGTATCAGAATCTAGTAGACTGGAACTATCCAGAGGAAAGGGAAATGAGAAGGGGGGAGTGATCAGATAATACCTAGACCAAGTGCCTTACCTTGGTGTCGGAGAACGCGAAGATGGCATGCATGTTGGTGAGACAACAGTCCAAACGACTCCACGAGCGGTTCCTCCCCTTCTAGTTACTGCACCATGTGAAATAGTCTCCTGAGAAGCTGAGATCAGAGAGCCCTTTCCCAGCCATGAATTGAGCGAAATTCAAGCTTTCATTACTCTAGAACGGGCCTCGACCTTTCCTCTCCTCCATGTCAGTGACCACGTTGAAATCCCCCCCCCCCCCGATAATCCAAGGAGTGTTTCCTGGATCAAAAGAGTTTATTTTTCTACATAGGGACCTCCTTTGGGTTGCATCGTAGCTCCCATAGACAAAGGATATGAATATAGTCATGCTTCCATACCCCACTCTTGTAGTGATGAACTGGTCACCGGCCTGCACCAGATCCACGGAGATGTTTTTGTGCCATAGAACCAATATATGGATATTAGAAGGGTCTGCATGCAAGAAACCATGCATATTGATTTTCCTAGAGAGGTCATTGATTTTGGAAGGAGACTGTTTGTGCTCGAGAACGGCTACAATATAGGCCTTGTGGCTTCTAATTTCTCTGGCGAGGAAGTCCACCTTCACCCGGGCTCCGATGTCGCGGGAATTCCATATAATTATCGGAATAATTTATCAAACAGTATCCTAGCATTGACCCTAGAATTCATGTCCTTATCGAAGTGATACGAAGAATACTCTTTTTGGTTCCTCGATCGAGAGCGGGTGCAAACTCATGCCGACCTAGGTGCCATCAGAGGAGCCAAAGATTGAGTCGGCCTGGGGCCATTTGGGGGATGGCCTCTTGCACTGGATGGGGACTGGAATACCCACCCTTGAATCTTGGGGCTTTGACATGTGGAAACTGCCTTCGAAATCTGTAGGGTGTTTGAAACAGTTGAGACCGCCCATCTCCCATAGTGGATATCCTGGGAGCAGACCGAATCCAGGTCCGTCCACCCCTAATGGTAGCTCCCTGATATTGATAGACTGAATCCTTCAAGGCATGATCCTCTGGAGAGAAAGAAACTTCCAAGAAATACGGCGTAGCCAAAGCCGTAGGGCCGATAAGGCTGGTCGTCTTGTGCGAGAGCCAACACCCTAAAAGCAGACCCTGGGACAGCCAGGACAGGAGCATCGTAGAGGCCAGGACACTGTCCAGAGTTGAGGGCTTGGATCCATGAAAGAGGGTAGCCAGCTCCAAGCAATCTAAATATGGTCGAGTTGTCAATGGGATCAAATCCACCTTAGATCCAGGTGTAAAATGGTGTGCTTATAACTCTTTTGAAAGCAGAAACTATATTGAAGTTGGTTTTGTAAAAGTGTTTCCAATAGAGTCTTCTAAACAATCAAAGGGTGTTTTAATGGGATGAGGTGTTTTGAAATTGATGTGAATAATGTGAAAGTGAGTTCTTATCTAAATGGTTGTGTCTTTCTAAAAAAAATTGTAAGATGTGAATTGGGATTTTGATCTCGTGGTTAGCGGTTTTGAGAAAAAGGATGTGTTGGTTGACCGTTTTGGTTTTGAAAAGTGGAAAGAATTTTTGTTTTAACCTTTGGTATTTCCGTGAGAAACCACATGCATGGGGTTATATGGGATGATGTATAGTTGATGGCATGACTGGATGAGTTCTAGGACAGATATGAGGAGGGTGCCTGGTGTGGCATAGAAACATGAATGTGTAAGTCCCATGGGGTATCATCGGTGGATACGTTAACCGTTGAACCGTTTGTTTTCAAAGAAATGTTTTTAAAGAAAAACATGATGTCTTGATGAATTGTTTGGGATGGTGTATATTATGTGTTTTTTGAAAATTTTGATGTTGTGGGATGTTTTGAGTCCAAGAACCCCTCATGTTCGAATCGTGTTTTGGGTTTTTTTTTGGTCGATAAGCTGGGTAAAAGGACCGGTTAGTAGTATCTTATGAGATATGTTTTGGGAAACCTTTACAGTGGTTCCCTTCATGTGTTTGGATCTGGTTTGTGACATTTTTTTACCAATGGACTATCTTGGTTGGGTCCTTGGGTTCTCTCGTTGAATAATGTACGCCCCCATTAAGGGTTAATGGATAACTGAAGTGCAACCCAGATTGTTTCGCCATTGGAAAATCCTCCAATTGATCAATATAAGGAATCTTTTATCGATATTTGTTGATTGAGTCTACACTCATTCCTTTATTTGATTTTTATATCCTCTTGTAGCAGGAGAGTGCTCGTTGAAGGTTGAAAGAGACCTTAGTTTCTTAAGTTTCCTAATTCGTCGAAGGTGGAAGTGGTCTAGGGTTGTTAGTGTGGATGAGTGTCTCGATGGTTTCTAAGAGGGCCTTTGGGTTCTTCACAGTTTCTTTGAAGCAGGAGTTCATGTTAAACCCCTAGTTTTGTGAATCTGGTCATGAGAGGCTATTGTGGCCACTTTCTGAACTTGTGTGTTGTTTAGGGACTTGGCATAAGGTCTCGTTCCATGTATTGTTTATATCAGTCGCAATGGTCATGTTCGGTGATGCCTTGTGATGTCATGTGCTCGATTGACCGTAAAGGTGAAAGTCGTGTAATCATCTAAGAGTCTCTGTTATGTTGGGAGAATTTATCCCATGGAAAAACTTCAAAATATTCCATTTTAGAGGAAGGTGAGTATAGGTGTTCTTTACTTTTGTTTCTCACCCGAACAAACAAGGTGTGATGTGTGTGCATCTTTTAAGCCCTTGTTTCAGTGAAATATCAGGTTAGGGTAAAGTGATTTTGAAATGTGTTATGTCTTGGAAAACTTATCGGGGATTGTGGTGTAGTTTTTGGTGGCACCGAAAGAAGAATTCTCATTCATGGGGTTTCCAAAGCCTAACTGCGAGGCCGAAGATGCTTTAATAATTTGAGCTCCATCCATAGGTCTCGGAGAGAAGTTGGCTCTTAGTCAAGGGAAATCCCAGGGTCGTTTAAACCCTTGTAAAAGTACTATCCTCAGTATGGAAGATAGGAAGAGTTCAAACCTATGGTGTCATCATCTTTCTTCTGTTGTTCCCATTCAGTGGAAATAGGTGGAGGACCTTGTACCCTTGTCATCACCCAATGTCATTCCCTCCCACTTTGGTTTCCATTGAGTCTTGGGAGAATGGTTGGAAATTTTGCTAGACAGGCTAAGCACACAGTTTGTGCACGATTAGTAGTGACCATGTGCTAGGAAGCCATGCAGAAAGAATGATCTGCACAGTTAGTGCACAGTTTCCCAAACCATGTGGACTAACCGTGTGGCCTTCTCAAATCTTTAAATTTTTGGGCCTTTTTGTGCCAGCTCATGCTGGTCGGTTAAGATGGTTTGTTCATATGGTGGGGAGACCCATTATTATTCTCATGTATGTTTCATCGGAAATTTTGAATGGAAGTCTACCCTTTGTACTAGGGAGTCTGTTCAGGCCTCCCCCTGTTAGTGTCCTGATTCTGTCTCGGGAAAAATATAGGTTGTCTCTTATGGTGGGGAGCCTATTTGTGTTCCCCCATACCAGTAACTCAGATTTATCCATGGCCTTTCTATGACTTTTCGGGGTGAAAAGTTTTCATGGTGGAGAGAATTGTAACATACATAAATTATTTTAAAGGTATTTTTAATTTAATTTCCATTATTGCTTTGTTTTGGGGGTTTCCTATGCATTTTTGGAGAAATGGGTGAGTTTTCATGATTTGCATCTAACCGTGAGCCCAATTCCAAATTTAAAAATAAATTTTGATTCCTTTATAACTCATTCATTTTTCAACATTTTTCATCCATTTAAATTCCTACTTGGAATAACCTAACCTAGTAACACCACCATATTAATTTGAACCATTTAGGAATCCATAATCATGGTGGATTTGGGTTTTTATTTAAGGGATTGGGCATGCCCAAAATCTCAATTACTACATTAAAAATATTTTTTAATTCTTTAATATTTCCTTCAATTTTTAAGTTTTTTCAGTGATTCCAACTCTCACCTGAGACCACTTACCCAAGGCATGCCCTCATTCTCTCCTCCCCCAATTTAGAGCTCAATTGAATCGATAATTTGGGCTAAACTTCTCTGGATTTTACAAATCGCCCAGATTTGAAGAGGTAAATTGATCCTTTTATAACTCCTTCTGTTTTTACTCTTTTTCTCCCATTAAAGTTCCTACATGACCTCCTCAGAATTATGAGAACCTAAATTTAATTTATGGTTGTTTTGAAATTCAGATACTGGTGTATTTGGGTCATTTTCTTCAATATTTATTTGGGTAAGTGTTTCTCTCTTCATTTCCTTCATTCTCCTTAGGGTTTCCTCCCTCTTTCATGAATTTATAGAGTGTCCAGAAGTTAGGGTTCATACCTAGGGTTTTATTTGGGGTCTTTTTGGTGAAATATTATGGTTTAGGGTTCGTTTTCACTTCCTTGTGGTGCGGCGGAGGTGCGGTTAAGGTTTCACACCATGATTCAAGGGGTTTGACTCAAAAGGTAGGTGGTTCCATGTGTAAGCAATTTTTGATTAGTTAGCTTGCTTTGTTTACAGGTTTTAATGTTCCTCATATGCTTCTTGTGATGCAAATTCCGTTTTTGATGGATTTGATTAAGCGTTTAATTTTATAGTTTCATTATGGCTTGAAATTGGGTGTTTTTCATGGGTGACTCTTGGGGTAATGTTTGAGTGTATTTTATAACACATGAAAGTGACTTATTGGTGTTTAAAGGGGCTTCCAATTCTGGTTTTCTAATGACTTGGTGTCATGTGGGACTTGGAATGGGGTTTTTGGAATAGTTTTGGTGTTTAAAACTTTGTTATACTTCTTGAGATCATTTTAAAAAAATGAGTGTTTTTATTTGTATCTTTCATGGTATTATTCAAGGTGGTTTTATAATACTTGAAAGTGGTTTTATAAATGTCTATAGGGCTTCCAATTATACTTTGGTAGTGTTTTGGTGTGGTTTTGTCCTTGAAATATGGTTTTGAAATGGGTTTTATGAGCAAAGTTTGGGTATACTCTTTAGAATTGTTTTATGAAAGATTTGAATGATTTAATGATTTATGTTAGAGGTGAGACCATATTGGAAAACTATTTTTGAGTTTTTATATTTTGAAATGGTACATTTTAAATGTGAAAGGGGATGTTTTGTGATGTGTTCCATATTGAAATTTTTTTATAAAAATGTTTGAAGGATTTACTAAAGTGTGTAAGAGATGTGAAAGTGATGTGGGATGTTTTGTGTGAGAGTGATGTGAAAAATGGATTTTGGTTATGAAAAAGGTATTATGTAACATGTGATTGGGCTGTTATGTGAGTTTTAATATCATGGAATGGTTTTATAAAAAATTTTAATGGATTTGTGGAAGTGTTAAAGAAATGTGAAAAGTGTTGTGGGCTATTTTGGTGTGAGTCGGATTTCAAAATCAATTTGAATGAAAAATGAACTTTTGTGACTTGTGTGGTATACATGTGGGCTGTTTGGTGAATTTTTAATGTGAAAATGATATTTTCATGTGCAAAGTGAAACTGAGGCCAAACCCCACGGATTCAGTAGCATACTAGTGAATCCGTGGGGTTTGGCCTCAGTTTCACTTAGCAAGATTGACGCTTACAACTCTAACTAAACTATGATGATGATGATTGGGGACAACTAGGTTATGGGTATATTCCTTACTAGTGGCTCGTGCACGAGAACAGATATTGTGATGGTTACTCTCACCGAGATACGAGGTACCTGGGATCCACAACGAGCTAGTGTCTATGGGTTATTTCCTATTGTTTGTGCTCATTAATGACTTTGTGCTTACCGTCGGCATACGGTATAGTTGGCTGTAAAATTCAGTAGTGTTGACATTATTTTTAAAAGTATTGATTCTTAATGATAGCCCACTTGAAAACTGTTTTAATTTTTAAGTTGCATCTTTTAGGAATTGTAACTAGCATTTCCTGTTTATGAAAACTTGTAAGCTTTTCATCTTTGAATGTTTATCACATGGAATATCTTAGTGGTGGTATCCTACTGGGAATTAGCTCACACCCTACTTACACCCTTAGGTGTAAGTAGACTTGGTTATTTTTGTTGCCGCAGGTTGGGTACATTTTTTAGTGTCAGTGGTTCGGGTTTCTAGCAGGTCCTTGGTGGTGAAGTCTTGTGGACATGGCTTGAGGGCGGTATGCCTTGCCATGAGTGTTATTGGGGTGTTTCCTTTTGGTTTTTTACCTTTTTTATAGTCTTGGTGAGTTGCTTTAAACTATGTAATTGAGTTCTGAATTTTTGTAAAAGATTGTTTGGTTTGAAAAATCCAGATTTGTTTTATTGTATTCATTTGTTGTTTTAAGTTTATGAACACGGGTAAATCGTTCACAATTCTCATTTTATGATACCCGGGCACTTGTGCTAGCCCGTGGGGATCGGGAACGCCCTTCAGGCCTTGTCACGGGCCGATTTTGGCGTTGGTTCTGATGGCGACCATATTCGGTTCGTGACATCCACACTGTGGATCTAGTCGTGGTTGCAACTAGGCAAATCTTTTGAAAGGGAGATTCTGGTTTTTCCCTTAATGAAAAATAAAACCATAAATTGGGTTCCCCCTCCATCCTTTTCCCCTAAAATTGAACCCCTCCCTCATGCCCTTCTCTCACGCGCATGCGTACCCGAGGGAGGCCGATGCACGGCTCCCCCTTGCTCCTCCGATTGATGGCTCACTCTCATGCAATTTCAAGGGGATTTCATATGGGTAAGGGTTCCTTTCCCTCCACTACTTTTGCCTTCCCCTTTCGTTTTCTCCCTTCCCCTCACTGTGCACACCACTAGGTTGAACCCTAGGTGGGTTTGGCTTCTGATTTCTTATGGTCTTGTTCCGTAGGGCATGCAGTGTCCTCCCGTGACCTTCCTTTCGCCGTTCTTGAAGGGTTTTCCTCATTTTTTCATGTTCCAAGTAGGTTTGCCCATGCCCAGCTCTTTAATTTTAGAACCGTCGATTACTTGGCTTTAAAAATATTTTTCTTGATACCTAATGATAGTGTTATAGATGTTTATGAAATTTTTGTGGGTAAAATCATATTTCAACATGATTTTCATGGAAAACGAAGGATCTTTCTATTTTAGATAATGGTTTAAATCTAATTTTCCTTAACCATGCACACCTTGTATTTGAAAGATTTCCTGAATGGCCCTTATGAATGAATTGTGTTAATTGAAGAGGTGTTTTGGCTTTCAAAGTTAATTCTTAATTGGATCTTAAGTTTTACTTGGCATTTCCAAAGGAAATTATAAAGGCCTGATTTGCATGTTTTAATTTTCTTGCTAGGTTTTATAAAGGGTGTTTTAATTAATTAAAGATATGTTATAATGGAATTGATGGTTGTTTAAATATTTTCCCTTAAATCCAGAAATAAAGTGGTTTAAAGTGGCATTTTTTTTATAAAATGATTCGGGAATATAAATGAATTGATTAAAAAGGGGATAGCATATGGGAACCTCATGTGCTTAGGTGGGATGACTAGGACAAGTATGCTAGGCAAAGGTCCACCCCCTTAACCTTTAGTCTACGACTCAACACTAACTAAATAACGTGAAGGTATGGATGTGGTTATCGTTGGAACTTTGGTTTCATCCTCTCTGACGACTCATGCATGGGAATAGTTACGTATGGTTCAATCACCAAGAGTGCGAGGATTCTGGGATGAGGCTCTGACCTTAGTTTCCCTAGGATTGCCCCATAGTGCTTACTCTTTTATACTTCTGCTTTGTGGTGACTTGTTAGTTATTGCATTTCCCTGCTTTATATTTCATTTCTTCTCACTTATTTATCATTGTCCTTGGTTCTGGTTTGGTCATTTAAATTGTTTCCAAAAGGCTTAAAAAAGAGTTGTTTTTGAAATGGTTTGAAAAGTGGTTTTCGAATGAGGATTTTTTTGAGAATTGTTTTTTATAAAAATGGAAAACCTATTTACTATTCGTATTTTCAAACTAGCCTGAAAATGGGTCTTTTGTTAAAGGTTAAGCATGTGGCAAGGCGGGTGGTGGCCTAGTGGATATTTTTATGCACGTGCCTATATATATTTCAATTTCAGGTTTTGGCGAGGCTTATGATCGCTCTTTGAGCGTTTATCATTTTGAGATTGGATAGTGACCCATGGGGTCACGTGCAGTTTTTTTTTAGTTTTAGCTTTATTTATCACACCTGTCAAGTAGGGCTTTACTACTTTCAGTTATGGTTATTGGTGGACACATTTTATATGTAGAGACCGAGGATATTTGTGGTGATTGTTTTTGTGGAGAGAGTTAGGGGGTGAGCAAAGGGACTACTACATTTACTTTAAATTGTTTATACCTACTTTAATATTCTTTTGTCTTGTTTCCTAATGGCACATGGACCTCTGACATATGGAGCGTTTTTTCACGGCTAGTTTAAATTATTTTATGGGAGAAATCATTCCCACGAGCACTTACTTGATGTTATTGGTGCTTGTCACCGACCCAAGGCAATCAAGAACGCTCCTCAGGTGTGTCCCGAGCCGGCTCAAGTGTCCAATAGAGACACCTTGGGTTGGTTCATGACATTACAACTTATCGAAAGACCCCTTCAATTAACTCGTGGTCATGAATCAAATATTTTACATTTAAGAACATTTGATTGAGTTGTATATGTGCCAGTAACCACCCCCAACGAACAAAAATGGAATCTCAAAAAAAGATAGAGTTTACGTTGGATTTGAATCTCCCACGACCATAAAGGATCTTGAGAGTGATAGAAAATGTATTAACATCAAGATTTGTTAATTGTAATTTCAATGGAAAAAATGTGTCCACGTTAATGGGGGAAAACCAAAACGAGATACATATCAATTTAGACCACACAAAAAATAAACTTTTTGACCCTAATTGGTCCTAAAGTATCATATCTAAGTGTTATAACAGCACATGTGCCTTCAAAATAATACAATGTCAAATCATTTTCCATGAATTTATTAGTTAAGTACAATTCTTCTACTCATCAACATCAGAAAGGTATCAAACATATATTTAAATAACTTCAAGAATCTATTGATCAATGATTGTATTATTCTAAAAATTCAGAACTAAAATTGGTTAGTTATGTCAATGATAGACATTTGTCTGATCCATGTAAAACAATATCTCAAATTGAATATTTATTCACATGTGGTGGAACTATAATTTCATGACATTCTATGAAACAAGCTGTTTTTACAACTTCCTCCGATCATGTTAAGTGATTGTGATTCGTGAAGCAAGTCGAAGCAAGTCGAGAACGTGTGACTGAAGTCGACTACTCATCATATCAAAAATAATTATAGAATAATTATAAATAATGATATTCCCAACATATCGAATGAACATGAGAATGTTTGTATAACGCAATTGAATGATGGGAATATCAAAAATGATATAACAAAACTTTCCAAAATTCTTTCACTCATGAACTTCAAAAGAATGGTAACATTGATATCCAGTTAATAAAATCTTATGATAATTTTACAGATTTATTCAGACATCAAGTGGAAATTTTGAGAAATTAATTCATAAAATTAAGATACGAAGATTGCAAAGTATTTCATGATTGTATGAGGGAGTCCGGAATGGTGCACTCTTTCCCTTCATTAAGTGTTTTCCCACTGGATTTTCGTGATAAGGTTTTTAATGACACTTCAAAATTGACATGAAATTCAATCAAGTGAAAGATTGTCTGAGATTCTATAAATTTCTGACATCCAAGTTACGAATTATTTATTATACAGATGTCATAATCACAAGATAATATTACTTTAATTTCAATAAACAAATGATATTCTATAATCCAGTTTACAATCCCCTGCAGTCTTTCAATATAAACAGTGAGATTCGATAAACCATATCTGATCCTTGTGCTTTTGCTAATTCTAAAAAGATTTCAAGTGTCGCTAGTGAACGCGAACGGTAAAAGATTTTCATGAGCTAAGATTTCATTAAACAAGATTTACATAACACCAATCAGTGAGCTTGTGAAATGGACTGAAACTCAAAAAAAAAAAAAATGAAACATCATCCCTAGATAAAATTCATTAAACCAAGCACATCCGTTTAAGCAAATGGTCAACCTATATTTGCATTTGGTATTGAATGGGCCCATCATATACCAGGAACGAAAAACTAAGCAAAAAAGTTGCAGTAAGCAAACCTGTCAATCAGCATCACCCAGTCCATCGCTTCCATCGCCCCTCTTGGATATGGGTGCCAAGTGAGAGCCACATTTCTTGGTCTGTGAAGCTATTTCAGCATTCTTCCGCAGAACTGCACCGGGCGATGGATATGGACGCTGCTGGAACAGAGGACCCTGAAACTCACCGCCATCAAAACAAATTCATTACTTTCGTTACCTCCAAATTCTATTCTAATGCATTTCATGATAAATTATAACATTAAAAGTTTTCCAAAATCAAATACGCCTCTAAAACCATTATATGGATCATCATATATGCCATTATCAGTTCTTAGTAAACACCATAACTGCTGTCTTATGGTCTCAATTTAGCAATGCTCCTTCCACCATGATCAGACATTTTATGTTTGGTTTTGATATCTTGGACAGAGACATGGATGATTGATACTAGAAGGTATGATTACATCATCAATTTTCTCCATATTTGAGTATCGATAATGGGTTGCTAGACAGCACTTATTATTTATGATCGGGCATATAAATTCATGTTAGAGCAGTTGTGTTATATCTGGACACAGGCATGTCCATGTTCGTTGAGTTAGATCCATCATTTCCCCCTAATCCCATCCGTTTAAAATTTTGAATCACCTACTATTTTGAGTCACGTATTGATAAAGACTAGAGAACAGGCTTCTTGTATATAGAAAAATATAGGAACAGCACTAAACAGAATAGAAAAATGTAGGAACAGCACTAAACAGAATTACAAACGGGAGGAGGGGAAAAGGAGGAGAAAACTCGAGGGGCCCCTTGCACTCTCACCCAACCCACCGGCCAAACTCCAAACAAACTCCTTCCTACCTCCCTCACTCACACCCCTACTTTTATAACAAATCCTCCTCCCTCCACGTGGGCCTAGAATCTTCCCCCTTCCTCTAACAGCCTAACAATACTTTCCCCCCAAGAAACTAATATTCCCCCCACCAATGACACTTTTACCCCTAGCTTGAGTTCATACCACTTGCCGCCCCTTGAAAACAATATTGTCCTCAAGACCAAATGAAGGGAGTTGGTACCTATTTTGGACTGCTTCCCTGCCCCACTCAGCTCCGTCTTCTTCAGCGCCATCATAATCTTCACCCAGCAGCACCCTCAGTTTTGGATCAGCACACTAGTGCATGGGGTATAGGGCAGCCCGCATCTGAAACACAAGCCCTCGCCTGCCAAGGGATGTTGGAGTTGGAGCCTCCCGTCAAACTCTATTCCTAGCAGTTTCCCCTGCACTGATTGGTTGGAGAGTGGTCTCATTGTGTTGTCCCTAGACGGTCCGGTGGCTGTCATGGTTCAGTTTCACATACCCTGCTAAAATTTGACGACCCACTTCCGCGGAACTGTGTGTTTGCGCCACCCATGAAAGTGGCTCCACATGAGAAGCCAGTTACATCACTTGGAGCTGAGTCTCTAGATTGTGGGTGCGGACCCAGCTGCGAACCTCCTCTCGCAAGCCATGGAGGAAATAGTAAACACATTGCAATTTCGGGTGACGAGGAATAAGGGACGCCGGATATTCAAAGTATTCAATATATTCCCATGAAAGTGGCTCCACATGAGAAGCCAGTCACATCACTTGGAGCTGAGTCTCTAGATTGTGGGTGCGGACCCAGTTGCGAATCTCCTCTCGCAAGCCATGGAGGAAATAGTAAACACATTGCAATTTCGGGTGACGAGGAATAAGGGACGCCGGATATTCAAAGTATTCAATATATTCCTAAATGGGTCCCCCCTGGATTGGCGCCAACTCTTCATACCAATTTTGAATTTCAAATCCGCTGAAACGCTCCATTAGCTCCTCTTTGAACACCTGTTGAGTTAACTCTAAGTGCACCTCTGTTGGATTGGTGCGGCAAAATCCGGTTTGGATGATGTTTGGGTCGAATGCTTGCAGTCCGTATTGCGCACCAGGCCGCAACTTCCGCGGTGAGCTCGTTGGGGGTTGCAGGGGGCAATGTGCTCCTGCTCCAGGGGTCTGGGGGACGAAAGCCCCCGACCCAAATTTTGGAGAACTGTAGCAACTCTGATCATTGTAGCATAGCTGACCGACCGACACCGACAAAGAACTCTAGCAGGTCGGACTTTAGAGTCAACAATACTGTAGCGACGCAGACTTCCAGCTGCCACCCACTGTAGCACTTTAGACTTGTGTGGTCACGGCACTGTTGTGATGCGGACTTTCAATCGTCTTTCACTGTAGCACAACGAACTTTATGTACGGTTAGTGAAATAGTGTTTCGTCCTCCTTATTAGCTCATTTCGGGTTATGTGTTGCTCAAAACTCTGATTCTCACTTTGTAATTGTGCTTTCGACATATAGTGAAACTTCTATCTCTCCGTGTACGTAGAGATCATTTCGCGAACCATGTAAATCTCTGTGTCCAAGATCTTATTCTTCTTTTTTCTCTTACTATTCTATGAATCGTTTCTTTCTGTCGTTGCGACTCCCGACGTTTCCGCATCACACGTCTTCCAAAACAATGAATTGGTGGATCACAACTCCTTCCATTACTGACCTGAGCGAGCAGAACCTTGGTCTCCTCTGTCGTACGATGGATTCGAAAATAAAGCTCAACGCGGGTGATCCAATCACATGAATCCTTTCAAGTGAAGATTGGGAGCTCCACCCGTCGAGCGGCCTACTGGGCATCAATGGTGTCGTACAGCGCAGTTGTCATCCCGATCACACCCCCCCCTCCTTTCACTCCTCCCCCTTCTCATCCAGACATCATCATCGATAATTGTCTTCCTCTCATCATTCACCCACCTCTGCCTCTGGTGTCCCACTCTACTGATCACCGGTTTGGCACTATCTATTCTCGTCGCCCATCGGATGTGTCCCCCGTCCAGGCCGAGGACACCATCTCCCCATCTTCGTTCGCCGCTCCTACTCCGGCACCAGACGACTTACCCATTGCATTGCAAAAAGGTACTCGTTCTTGCCAGAATACTCTTTACACATCCTCATACAGAGGTCTTTCCGCTCTGGAGACTATATATATTCCTCATACGGTTGGCGAAGCCAAAACTCACCCTAGGTGGCTTCAAGCGATGCGGGGTGAATTTCAGGCTCTGAACGACAATCATACTTGAGATCTAGTCCCCCTTCCGGCAGGTAAACAGGCGGTCGGCAACAAATGGATTTATATGGTTCGTCTCAATGCAGATGACACTCTTCATCGCCTTAAAGCCAAACTTGTGGCGAAGGGATTTGCTCAGACATGTGATGTCGACTATTTTGATACTTTCTCTCTGGTTGCCAAGATAACATCTGTCCAATTATTCATCTCTCTTGCCGCTCATCATCAATGGCATCTTCATCAACTTGATGTCAAAAATGTATTTCTCCATGACTTTCTTGAATAAGAGGTATATCTGCAACAACCTCGTGTCTTTCGTGCCTCAGAAGCCAATTCTCATGTCTGTTGACTTCATCGCTCCCTATATGGGCTCAAGCAGTCTCATCGTGCCTGGTTTGGTAGATTCAGCACCATCATCGCCACATTTGGCCTATCTCGGAGTATGAAAGACCACACTTTCTTTTACCGCACGACGTCCTCCGACTATATCCTACTGGTTGTGTATGTTAATAATATCATTATCACTGGGAGCGACTCAAATGAAATCGCTCAACTAAAGGGGCATTTTCAACACCACTTTCAAACCAAAGATCTCGGTTCTCTGACATACTTCCTTGGCATTGAGGTATCCCGTTCTCCGAACACCATCTTTCTTTGCCAACGGAAATATGCCTTGAATATCTTACAGGATGCTGGTTTGACTCAAGCAACTGTCGTTGACACTCCTCTTGAGTTTAGATAACAGTCTCTCTATGACAACACGGAACCATATTCTCACCCAGAGAGGTACCGTCGTCTTGTGGGAAAACTCAATTATTTCACCATAACTCGTCCAGACATTGCCTGCACTGTTGGCAAAGTTAGCCAATTCATGGAACATCCGACAAAATCTCAGTGGGATATTGTCATTTGAAATGCCAAATACATCAAGAAAGGTTCTGCTCGTGGTCTTCGGTATTCACATCACGATCATCTGAATATTGAGGTCTTCTGTGATGCTAACTATGCTGGTTGACTTGCTACCCGAAAGTCTACTTCTGGGTTTTCCGTTTTCTTGGTAGGTAACTTCATCTCATGGCGCAGCAAGAAACAGGTTGTCTCCAGATCCAATGTTGGGTCTGAATACCGTGCGATGATCACGGTCACTACTAAGATCATTTGGTTTCGTCATCTCCTCCATGAGATTGGTTTCCCGCAGCAGACGTCTGCTCATATTTGGTGTGATAATCAGACAACCACAAAGATTGCTTCCAATCCCGTCTTGCATGAACACACGAAGCATATCGAGGTGGACTGCCACTTTCTTCACCATCACCTCGAGCGTCACCATGTCAGTTTCAGCCACATAACGACAGCAGATCAGCTTACCGACATCTTCACCAAAGGTCTCCTGGGAGCTCGACTGGACTCTCTCAGTACTAAGCTGAGCATCCACAGCATCAGCAACCCCGCTTGAGGGAGAGTGTGTATGGTCTTGTGTGGTGTCTTCTTTCTTTTTTGTGGGACTCTTGGTCCAAGCTATCATAAACTAGCTCGAGGGGGAGTGTTGAACCCGGTTAATTGTATTTTCGGGTAAAGGGTATTTCCGAGTCCCAACATAGGATTACTTCACCTTGTAATCCTTTGTATCCATCTATAAAAGAGCATCTCCACCTCACCTCGAGGAAAGGGGAATTCATAGCCTACAGTATCATTCATCGGGGCAATGTGAGGTGATGCATCGTTCACCTGGGAAAATTGTTCGTTCATCGAGTTATGGGCATGGTGATGACTCGTTCGCTTGGTTATGAGTTAAGGGGGATGAATCGTTCTCCTTCAGGGTGTGTTCAGACTAGGGATATATCATCTCATTCCAGCATTGGCTGAAGCAGGTAAGTTGTTCACCCATGGCTTGTTGAGCACGGAGCGGAGCTAAGTTTATTTATTCTTGTTTAGGTTTACCAGCACATTGCACTTTGCATGCACCCATATATGTGTGGATATTATCAAGGAATATCGTTAGTCATGACCTACTGAGTTTATACTCACCATGCACTGGCACCCCAATGTGCGTACAGACTTTAGGGTTCGTGACACGAGTAAGGGAAGAGGCCTAGTGTTGGATGGTTGATCGGGGGTGGCATGACTGGTGTCAGGAGGCGGGGTCAAGCAGAGACTCGAGCCCAGATTTTGGGTTGTCTCCACACTTTTGCATACTTTTGGATTATGTTGGTATATAATCACCCCGGAGATCTAGTTTCCCCTTGTATGACTTGTATGACACTGTAGTTGCTCATTTGGTTATGGTATGTGATATGTTATCAGTTGTAAACTTGATGTTATATTGTGTTGACTGTTTATAGATATTGCTTCCACTATTTGTTACCAGTATCAGAGGGTATAGTCTCCCCACGACCATCTACAGACTATCACAACTAGTTGGAAACCTCTAGCGTACGGGGAGGCACACCTGAGGCCATGTGGTGCCACCCAGCTCGAAGTCATACGAGCCAACCGGGCCAAGGGGCGTTACAAAGTGGTATTAAAGTGGGTTGTTATTTTGTTATTAGGGCATGCTAATCGGAGGTTTAGGATGGACGAACATGGAAACGAACCCTATACAGGTGAGTAGTTAATTCATGTGCAGTGGACGCCCAAGTTACCAGGGTTCGGGATGCTGCTTAGGGTTTTCAATGTTATAGCTCGGTGATTTCTGAAAATGATGTGTATTTGATGGTTAGTTGGGTTATAGTGCATCTCTTGGCCTGCAGAGTGAAAAGTGCTTGTCCATGCATCATTCCAGACATGTAGGACTCACATAACATGCGAGTGCTTGTGCTTGTGTGTGTTTGACTATCTGATACTAGGAAAGGGGCTAGTTGTTTAAAGTGTTTAACATTTGTTGAACCCGGTTAATTATATTTCCAAGTAAAGGGTATTTCCAAGTCCCACATCGAATTAATCCAACTTGTAATTCTTTTCATCTATCTATAAAAGAATCTCTTCAGCTCTCATTGAGGTATGGACTTATACATTTCTACATGGTATCAAAGGGTAACACCTAATAATTCCTTTTTTTTCCCTCCCACCCGCTGCGCTCCTTCCTCCAGACGGAACCCTCCCGCCGCCTCCCTGTGCGGCTTCCCAGCCACGCCTCCCACCGCGGCTTCCCAACCCCCCCTCCCTCCAGCGTTCGGAGGACCTCCCGCTGACCGGCCTCCCGTCAACACGCGCCGGCTCCTCCTGCGTCGGCGACTCTCGTGCGTCGCCCACCTATCCCTGCGCTCTGCCCTCCGCAGCCCTTTAGGCGCAGTTCCTCCCCGACGCCAGTACCACCTCCTATAGCGGAACCCTCCTGGCGTCAACTTCCCGGCGGCACCCTCCGGGAAGAACCCTCCCTGCGCGCGACGCCAGACCCCCCTCCCCTCCTTAGGCGCGACGCACGACTCTGCGGTTTTCCCGGCAACCCCAAACGACCTATGATAGAGCAAATATATTCAATTAAATTAACATTGAATTTCATTGTTTTAAACCCACAAAAGTGTTACTCTAAGATGAATTGCTTCATTTTTAAAATATTGGTGTTATTTTCAACTTAACAGTAAAAATGACCCATTTTTGATTTTTAACTGTTTTAAATAATTTCTGTATTTTGGCCATAACATTTTCTACACTAATCCAAATTGCAAAATTCATTCTTTTCCAGATTCTACACATCAAGGGCTTCATTTACTATTTTTGGACCAAAAGCCGGATCGGCCATATGGAAGCTCAAACGAAGCTAACAAGTGGGAGCATGAAAACTGTTCACAGTTCTGCCAATTTTTGGTGTGGGGTCCATAACTCATTCTTGGTGGGCCCAATTGTTGTGAAATTCGGTGGACGGACGCGCAAGGAGTTGGGTAATATCTTTCATTAAGGCAAGGCCGCGTGAATTGGCCGTTTAAGGGGCCATTAAAGTTTCCCAATCCGGAGATTTGCGATTTGGAGAGTCAGACTGAACAGAATAAATGGTGTAAAACAGCCATAACTCTCTGAATACTTGTCCAAATCCGCTGAGATTTTGAGGGGAAACGCCCAAGATAATTATGAACAACATTCAAGAAGGGTGCAACGCGTGAAGATGTCATTTAATGGGGCTACAACGCGTCAACATTCGGGGGTCAAATTCTGACTATAAAAGGAGGAGAGCTCCTCCCTCTCAAAGCATCTCATTCTCCATCCCATTCCTTCCGGGACACCAAGAAGGAGAACTTTTCGACTTTCTCTTTTATTTCTTTTCTTTTTATAGTTTTGTAATGTCTTCTTCTTCCTCATTCATCTCGATTACCCTTACCATGGTGGGGTAAACATTTGGAGTGATTGGGGAAGGGTTGGTTTTCTATGTTGTAATGCTTGAGTTCTTGGACGTAATTGAATGAAATTTCTTTCTTCTTCAAAGTTGTTTTCAATTTAATATAGCGGATTTTATTATCAAGTGCGATCGTTCTTGAATTTTAATTATGTTACTAATTTTTGCCTTGGTAAAATAATCATTATCTCCCTCCACTAAATTCTGGTTTATATACGGTGGAATAGACCAGGGATTAGTGGTGAAGTACTCGACGATCGTCAGTACGTGTAAAAGGGGTAGTGAATGTTCTTGATTGTTTGGGATAAACAAGACCCGATCGGGTATTGCCCATGTCAATTAAGGATATTCAATACATCTATTTTACACATGGAAGGAGAGTTGACCAAACCGAGATCTTGGTAAGGTTTTCTCTCACCATCATAATTTCACCAAGGAAGTGAAATGAAACGATTGTGAAAACTCACTTTAATCAACTAAGAATAAGAGGTTTGAATTAAATTGAACAAGGATAGCATTACAATTAGAAAACCGACCCCGACCTAATCATCCTTTTAATATCATAGTTTTTCAATCATTTGAATTTGAATTTCCATTCAATCATTTTCTTATCAAACACACCATTTTTACCCTCGTTTAAAAGTGACAAACTGTTTTGTGTGCACTCCTCTTCGGGAGACATCCTAAGTCAACCACATTACTACATTTTATCTTAGGAAATATTTGTTTTGTCACGCCCTACGACAAGCGTGCGTCAACCTACCCCGTCATCCACCTACCCACCGGCCCTCCTATGCCGCTCCTCAGCTGTGCCTAGATGCCAGCCCCTCCCGTCTTCAGCGACTCTCGTGCGCCAGCACCCTGTGCGACGGATCCAGCAACGCCGACCACCTCTGGCACCCCCTGTCCCGCACGCATCCCTCTCATGTCGTCCTGCGCGCATCCCTGCTTGTCGCGCAATGGCCCTCCCTACGCACGGTCTGCTGCTCGCTGTCCCCTACCAACTGGCAGTCCTACAAAGGTCCGACACCCAGTGGCCCTTCTCCTGCATGGCTCCCCCGTGCCCCAACAGCAGGTCTTCCCGCACGGCAGCCCCGCAGTCCATCACCGCAACTGTGCACCCGCCTGCTCGGCTGTCCCATGCCCTATCACCGGTTCTCCCACGAGGCAGCCCCCCCACCCTGGCACACTCTGCATACCCCGGCATGGCTTTCTCCTCGCCACCATCCAGTATCTGTCACAAACTGACACTCTCGAAAGAGGAGATTGCATTTATACAATCTTATCGGGTTGTTTTACCACCTTCCTATTCTCCAGCCACCATTGCTCAGACTGCTGGCCCTACCGCATGTATCTCTCATCAACCGACAGCTTGGATGGTTGACTCTGGTGCGCCTGAACATCTCATATGAGATTCAGGTATACTTACTACCTATCATCCGTATACTGGTGCCTCTGCAATTACTGTTGTTGATGGATCTACAATCCCTATTGCGGGATTTGGCACATGTTCATTGACTCCGTCCATTCGCCTGGTCTCAGTAGCTCATGTTCCTCACGGTCCTTTTAATCTCATCTCTATAAGTAAACTCACAAAAGGTTTAAATTGTGTTGCTACTTTTACATTTACTGGTGTTTTTCAAGAGCGGTCGACGAATCGAGAACTTGGTAGAGATCGTCTTAGTGATGGGGTGTACATGTTCGATACCCCACCATCCTTTGCTTGCTCATGCCCTCGATCTACATTTTCGCCTTGGTCATCAACTGACTCCTGTTTTATATAAGCTTTGCCCCCAATTCAATCCACACCTTTCCTTCCATTGTGAATCCTGCAAGTTTTTTAAACATCATCAGTTGACGTATGTTCCTCGAATGGAAACGCGTGCAACGAATCCTTTCGACCTTGTTCATTCCGATGTATGGGGTCCTTGCAAGGTTCCTAGCCAGTCAGGGTACAGTTATTATGTATCCTTTATTGATGACTACTCTTAGATGACATGATTATATCTCCTTTGTGATCGTTCCGAGGTGTGTGATATTTTCAAAACCTTTTACCATGAAATTCACTCAATTCTCCAAGCCTATTAAATGTCTCCGCTCGGACAATGGCCGAAAATATTTATCTACTTCCTTTCGACAGTTTCTCAAGGATAACGGCATCACTCATCAGACATTTTGCCCCGATACATCCTAGCATAATGGAATGGCCAAGCGTAAATATCGTCATATTCTGGAGACTGCCTGTGCCCTCTTATTCCACATGCAGGGGCCTCTTCATTTTTGGGGGATGCAATCCTTACTGCTACCTAGCTTATAAACTGTCTTCCTTCTTCTATCCTTCAGGAGGAGACAACTTTTTGGACTCTGTTCTCCTCTCTCCCTCCTCACCAGCTTTCACTCCGTGTGTTTGAGTGTCTTTGTTATGTCCGTAACACTCATCCCAACCTCACAAAATTTTTTCTCAAATCCCTCCATTGCATTTTCTTCGGATATTCCCACACTCAACGCGGCTACTGATATTTCTCTCCAGACTTACTGTTGGATTGGTGTAACCCGATCCGGTTGGGTCGAATGCTTGTGGCCCGCAACTGTAGAAGGCTTCTCGTACAAGTTGAACAATCGCCGCATCAAGTGCACCTTGTTTGCCGCAGAAGATTTCTCGTACATATTAGCGAGAGAATTCATCAGATCAATCGTCATCTTCTCCTCTCTGATGTTGAACACCACATTTTTTGCCAACGTAAGGCTCCATATCCGTTGGCTTCAGGCCCAGAAGTGGCAAATGCATCTTTTTTTTATAAAGATAATCCTCGATCTGCATCCTCCAGAGAAACTGAAGTCAGTTCCATCGAAGCAATCGATCTTCACCTAGCCTTCATCCATAGCCATCGTTGGAGAATCCCGAACTCAACCTTTGATAACAGTTGTTGCGGAAACGTCGAGAATTGCAGCGACAGAAACAGCGAAACACAAAAGAGTAAAAGAGAAAAAAAACAAGGACACAAGGATTTGCGTGGTTCGGGAATAATCTCTACGTCCACAGAGAGGCAGGAAATCACTATATTCGGGAGCACAATTACAGAGTGTTTCGGTTAAGAAACTCTAGCCCGAAATGGGCTACAAATGGAGAAGACGATCCACTGTTCCACTAACTGGACAGGAAGTCCGCGTCGCTACAGTGAAAGGCGGTCACCCAAGTCAAAAGTGATACAGTGGCTGCCGGCTGGAAGTCCAAAAGGCTACAGTAAAGTTGACTCCAAGCATTCGGCCCAACCGGATCGGGCTACACCAATCCAACACGTTTTATCACCAAAGGCCTTGCTGGAATATGCAATTGGACGACGATTCTGCATAAGTACCAGGCCCACCCCCCGTCCTAAAGAATCACATTCCACCTCAAAAGGTTTGGAAAAATCAGGTAAGGCTAGCACCGAGGTGGTTGTGAGGAGCTTTAAATGGTCAGAAGCAGCTTGAGTGGTGGAATTTCAAAGGAAACTTGTTTTTCATGTCAAAACTGTGAGTTTGGTTGAGCAATTTGTCCATAACCCTAGATAAACATCCGGTAATAACTGGTGAGGCCAAGGAAACCACGCACCCCCTTGAAGGAAAGAGGTTGGGGCCAATCAACAACAGCCCGAACCTTGGCAGGATCAACTGATACGCCCTCGTGAGAAATAATGTGACCAAGATAACCGATACAAGTTTGTGCAAAGAGACACTTGGTGGGATTGGCAACAAAATAATGAAGCTGAAGTGACTGAAGAGCTCGTCGAAGATGTTGTATATGTTGTTGCCAATCCTTGCGGTAAATGAGGATATCATCAAAGAAAATCAAAATAAATTTGCGGAGAAATGGGCGAAACACATCGTTCATGGCAGCCTGAAAAGTAGACGGAGCATTGGACAATCCAAAGGGCATAACAAGAAATTCATAGTGGTCGTTCTGAGTACGGAATGCAGTCTTCTCAATATCACCTTCCCGCATTCTGATTTGATGGTAGCCAGATTTAAAGTCCAACTTAGAAAAATATTTTGCACCACCCATTTCATCAAGCAATTCATCGACAATAAGAATGGGAAACTTATCATGGATAATTACTTGATTGAGGGACCTATAATGCACACAAAGTCGTCATGTTCCATCCTTTTTTTTAACTAACAGAGGGCTGGAAAATGCGCTGGTAATGGATCGAATAAATCCAAGATGTAGCAAAGAATGAACCTGTTTTTCAATTTCATTTTTTTGAAAGTGGGGGTAGCGATAAGGGCGCACTGCCACTGGCCCTTGGCCCTACTGCAACCGAATGCTATGCTCCCATTGGCGAGGAGGTGGCAGCCCCTTGGGGTCGCTAAAAAATAACAGCAAACTCCTGTAACAAATTATTCAAGGCCTACTGTTGTTGCATGGACAACAGTGGTGTAGGAGACTCCTCCCTGCAGCCCAGCAATATGTGATGGAGAACAGGATAGGTAAAACGGCCAAAAGAGCTATTTAGAGATGTTGTTGTCTGAAAGTTATGGGGAGCACCTGTAAGAGAGTAATCATGTCCGGCAAATTGAAAACGCATTGTCATTTTTGCCCAATTTGTCATGACGTCGCCTAAGGTGCGTAGCCAGACGATGCCCAAAATGAAGTCCAAGCCGCCTAAATCCATCATATAAGCACCCACAACACAGGAAAAATTGCCAATCAACAACCGAAGTTGGCAACTCAGTCCCTGAGTGTGAACACGGTGACCATCGCCAAGTTTGACCCATAAGAGTGGTGATGGCAGAACAGATAAATAAAGCATTTCAACCACCTTAGGTGAAATAAAATTATGAGTTGCTCCACTATCCAACTGAATCAGATTAGGGAGATCTCTCAAGTGGCCCTCAAGTTTCAGAGAATTAGCAGACAGATTAGGTGAAGCTTGAACAGGCAGCACCGTCCCATAATCTGGAAAAGCAACAACGGAACATTCCCCTTCAGTGGCAGGAGTAGAATCCTCGACTGGGGGTTCAGAACATTCATCCACTGACACTTCATCATCCACCCCCAATAGAGTGATGTGCAGATTGGAATCAACGCATTTATGAAGTGGATTATATAGAAGACCGCAGCGAAAACATAAGCCACATTTTCGACAATCCTCCCACTCCTAAGATGATAAAAATCGGGTGCCACGACTGCCGGAAACAGAAGGTTTTGAATTGTCAGGCTTGAATCAAGAAGTACAAATGTCGAGTGGCCGAGGAAGACAAGTAGAGGGGCCAGGCTGAAAAATATTTGGGGGTCTGGCGTGAGGGGGTAACCAGCGATCAAGATCACGGGTACCGGAAACTGGGCGAGGTGGAAATGATCAAAAACCAGAACCACCACTTTTGGAAACCGCAAGCTCCACATGTCTGGCGACGCGCATGGCTTGGAGACGGGTCTCTGGATTTTGAATCCGAACCCAGCTACAGATGTCCTCACGCAAACCATGTAAAAAATAGCCGACATATTGCATCTCTGGCTAGCGTGGAACTTAGGAAGCCAAGTACTCGAACTGCTCAATGTAATCGGCAACCGAAGTCTTTTGCTGTAGTGCACCCAATTCCTCATACGGATTTTGATTGTCTAAGCCACTAAAGCGCGACATCAACTCGGTTTTAAAAAACGACCAAGAAAGGTGTGGTTGAACCTCTTGCAGCACTGTAAACCAGTGGACGGCAATACCTTCCATGCATACGTGGGCGAGGGAGATCTTAAAATCTTCCAAAGTTTGCTAAACTCGAAAATAAAGCTCCGCTCGGGTTAGCCAACCCCGCAGGTCCGAACCGTCAAAGATAGGAAGCTCAACGCGACGAACCGAAAGGAGATGATCAGAGGTATTAGTAACGGTAGTCGTAGGTCTTGAGTGAGGTCCTATGTTGAAAGGAACCGCGGTACCCGAGCTATCCATGGTGCAAGAACGATGAGGATGTGGGTCGTCGGACGAAGGGAGATTTCCCGGAGGTATTCCTGATAGAGTGGTATCATCGGACGTAAGAAAATCAGGTTGTTGAGCCTGTTTCTCCATGTGACGCGTCATTAGACGGCGGAATTCACCTTGATCAGCCAGCTCTTTCTCCCAACGCAAACGATCAACCTCTGTTTGCTGTTGTTTTTCCAAAAGTTCTTGCAATGACGCTTCCAAACGTCCCAATCTATGTTCGACGCCATCCATACGAGAGAGTTGGTGGGTCTCCATAATAGCATAACCGAGGAGAAGAAAGAAACAGAGTCTGGCTTCACGAGCGGCAGGTCAGACCAAAATTGATAAAAAACACAAGTATTCCGTATGATAAAAAGCATGAAGAGTATATTCAGTATTTAGAAAACTGACCTTTACAGTAGGAAAGCAGAGAAAACAGCAGTACAGTTGCAAAAAAAAAAAGAAAACAATAGAACACACTTCTCCCGCCCAAGCTCTAATGGCCGAAAATAGACTGAACTGGAATATCCCCCTCTCCTTGCGGGTCCCGAATATATGTGGGTCCACTTCTAACAAACTTCTCCTTGTGCAATCTCCAAACTGCCCTTATGCCTTTCTGTTTTAACAGCTGGACTTTCCTTAACTGAATCTTCGTGTGCAGTGGGGCCACCCAAAACTGAATTCCCCTAAGCATTACCAACAATTCCTGATCTTCCCTTGCGTGTATAAACTATCCAGGGTCTCTCCTTAACATGCTTTTGCTGAGTTTTGGCTTTAGTCGATGGGTCGGCCACATCTTCGTTGCGTGGCTACTTACTATCTGTGACTTCACCTCCTTGAATAAGACTCCTCAAGAGATGATATCTCCGAGTGTATTTGTATTCTCCACCGTTAAAACTTGACATCTTGGCTAGTACCAGTAGCAGAATTATCATAATTTATATTATGATAATACTATACTTGGAGTGATTCCAAGAACTGTAACAAATGGTTGCGTATTATACACTGCTTCAGCTTCATTAGAACCCGCAACGCACTCAGTATTTATAGATATGGCTACCACTGGCTTGAATGAGCTTCTCTTGCTCATTACTCTAGCCCGACTACGATATTAGATCATATTGATCCAAAGGAAGACCGGTTTGTGTCCCCTTATAACTAGTTTCTCTTCCTCTCCAAGTACACGAACATATCTTTTGTCCTCTCCCAAATACAATTGGATAGTTCTGACTGTTTCTCGTGTAGTTCTCTTGGATACAACTGATGTTTTTCCAACATGACATATGTGATTGATCAATCGCAGAAGCGTATGGAATTCAACTCACCGCATTAATCTCCTCCTATGTCTCATACATGTCTTCTTGTAGAGATTTATGTCATGTGATAGTGGTAACAATTCTCTCTCGAACTATTCCAACTTCTATTTTTCAATACCTTGTCAATATATGTACTTTGACTTGGTCTAAGCAACCCATTAGATCTACCTCATAGATCATGTTCCCTAATACTTAGGTTGCTACTTTAAGTCAATCTCTAGAGAATTGCTTTTATTCTGGTCTTAACTGTAAAACCAAGAGTTGTTTTCCATATGTTATCAAGCATGTTTTTTTCTTTGGAAAACAGTGGCGCTCCCACTAACCTCTTGTCGACACATGACAAATTCATTCCAAATGAATATTCTATGATCTTGTTGCTTCAATCCAAAACTGGATTTTAGTAACTTGCACCCCTTATTTGCATTTTATGGTGTCACCAACCCTTTTTGGTTGCATCATATAGACATCTTTCAAGATTAGTGGTCTTGACATCCAATGCCCAATATAATGATCATCGGAAGTAGCCATGACAAGTAAAAAATTCTATGGATTTAAGCATGACGACTTGGCATAAACAATCAAGTCTTATTGGTACCACTCTTGTACCATCCATGTAATGTTTCTCTTGATGTGGAAACGTCGAGAGTCGTAACGACAGAAAGAAACGATTCGCAGAAGAATAGAAGAGGAAAAAAAGAACTTGGACACAGAGATTTATATGGTTCGGGAAATGATCCTTACGTCCACAGAGAGGCAGAAGTTTCACTAGTTTCGGGAGTACAATTTACAAGGAGTATCTCAAGTTTCTCACACAGAAACCCTAGCCCGAAAATGGGTTACAAAAGGAGGAAGACGATCCACTGTTCCACCAACCGCATAGGAAGTCTTCATCACTACAGTGAAAGGTAGTCACCCAAGTCAAAAGTGTTATAGTGGCCAGCGGCTGGAAGTCCAAGGAGCTACAGTACTATTGACTCCAAAGTCCAATCTGTTACAGTGTTCTGTTGGTGTCAATCGGTCAGCTCTGCTACAGTGGTCAGTGATGCTACATTGCCCCAAAATTTGGGTCAAAGGCTTTCGTCCCCCGAACCCCCAAAGCAGGGGCGTGTTGTCCCCTGCAACCCCCAACGAGCTCACCACGGAGCTCGACCCGTGGAAGTTGCGGCCTGGTGCGCAGTACAACCCACAAGCGTTCGGCCCAAACATCATCCAAATCGGATCAGGCCACATCAATCCAATATCTCTTGAATACAACCGCAGTATCAAGATTAGAAACATTCAAAATACTACGCAGATGTACTTTGAGACATGGAATCCATTGTTGAATTTTAATTGAACTTGTCAATCTTAGTTTGTTGTCATTTACTGCTTACTAGTAGGATTTATTATTCTCAATGAATAATGTATCATCAGCCACAGTGAACGTAAAACCATTATCATGGTTTTATCCTTCCTACGCAGTATGTGTCTTTGGGGCATTCCTTTTTCACAAAATCTTACGGAACTTGTTCCTATGCCAACTACCTGTGCATCTCCGGCATTGGCTAAATCCAAATCAATTTTGATCCCACTATCTCCAATAGAGATGTATACCCTTTTATAGAAATATAGTTTATCACTTGACTATAACTTAAACTATCATAGGGATTTATATAATATCCCATATGAACTTTAGGATACTATCAGAGATGCATTTTTGTGTATTGATTGATGGAAGTTTGTTTATATTTGTACCAAACTCTTTGCATCTAAACACATGTTTTTATAACATAATGGATTTATATCATACTAAAACTCATATGATATCCATTTGTCATTATAGTTGGCACGTGTTTAAGGGATAACGCCGCTATTCACAAAGCATGTCTTGAAAAATAAGGTAAGTTATTGCAATGCATATGAGTCCCAACATTGATTCTCCTTTTATTTACATCATAACTATGATATGTACAAGGAAATGTGCGTTTAAGAATTACTACACGCTACATTTTAATGATCAATGTTTGCATGTAAGACTCATGATCGATCCCCCTTATCAACATCAGAGCTTTGATGTGTAATAAATCCACTCTACATTTCATGATCGATATGTGCTTGGTCAAGATATTCAACGGTACACAGACCTGAAGCTACTCATATCTTCTAACCATGCATATTTCGTACATCACTTTTACATCCCTTAAAACACTTAAAAGAACCTTATGAATTTACCACTAGCTTATGCTTGGAATAGTTCACACTCTCTAGCTGAACAAATTCTAAAAGCTTTGTGGCCTACCTTTATTTCTAAATGTTTCTTTGTCAAAAGCTAAGCAAGTAAATGTGTCAATAATACCTAAAGCCTTTAGCTCCAAAAAGTTTAAAACCATACTGGGTATATCCTTAACAACTACCTACTTTTACCAGACAAAGAACCATCTTGTCGCAACTGGGTATAACTAGGTCTTACATTTTATATTCATCAGTTATTGCCAATTATTCTAGAATTAATGAACTATTAGTTGAGTATTAGACACCGCAAATAACATTCATTCCAAAACTAAAATAATGTCTCCCTATGTCCAAAAGACGTGTGGGATAAATGTTTTGGTGATACTGAACAAAAGTTCAACTAGAATCAATAAACTTGACAATTAGAACTTGTGTACTTCTCACCGCTGACTTAGAAATCACCCTTTCTCAACTGCTTGGAGAATTCATCTTCTTGTAATGTTTTTTTCTTGCTTGGTTACTGTATTTCAATACACATATGTGATAGGCATATTGTATTTAATGTCCAAGAAGTATGACAGAAACATCACATATATATTGATGAATATACTCTAAGTCGAAGCCATTACTTGCTTCTACTTCAATTCATTGCATTTAATCTTCCATAGACTTATCTCGTGACATGCGAAGCAAATAACCTCCAGTATAATGATCAGCCTCTCTTCTTTGAAGGACGTCATGAAGGTGTCTTTGACGTCACACTTGTCATTGGCTTTTTCGACTTGTCTTTCAACTTGTTCACCATAAGAACTAAAAATTAAGCTTTCTTTAAGTTATTATCTACTTGGCGAACACTACCCAAAAGGTAATGAAGCATTTTTCTCCATATGTTCATTTTGTAATCTTAAAAAAATGGAGAAATTGGAGAAATTTGGTGAAAAGATATAAGGGATGTATTGAAAGATCGTGATCCATCTTTCAATTTACACGTATTCAGTGTAATCATCTCATTCTTTTTCTCGCTTCAGTTTCTCCTCGTAGACTTCTCAGAGATGAGACAGTATGTGAAATCATTCATGTCCTGATAATGTTTGCACAACTCATTGGACATTGATGATATCATTATGATATAAACATCAAATGCGATATACATTTCTCTCCTGTAATCATCTTTTTCACCCTCGCTTCCTGAGGTGGCTCACTAGGTAATGGGGACTCCAGCACATAGAATTTTCTATATCGTAGTACTTTGCACAAGCATCAGTAATATTTTTGGAAATTTGCGCCAATGAGGACATGTTCATTGTCCAGAAGCAATCGCAGTGCATATGTGGTATTACTTGCCATTGTTCTACAAAAATAATCACTAACAGATTAGTAATTTCATCTTGATTGATGATTAGACATTATTATCAATTAAATCATTAGATGTCTCCCAGTATTTTATCTAACCCTAATAGCCCTCACTACTAAACTTGGAATACTCTATCGCTAGAGTATTCTAGTGGCAAGGATACTCGAAACCTCTCCTCATAGTCCAAGTTATGGCTACGCCACTACTCGGAGAGTTTCAAGATAGGCGTTTGATTGGCCAACTGCATTGACTCGCAACTTCTTGAACTGTTGAGTGAAGTCTCAGCTTCAATAAATCATAAACTTGATTTACTCAACGTTTTGCCTCTAAATTTGCAACAATCTAGTTATGCCTACTTTTTACTGTCATCTTTAATTAAGTTGACCCATCACTTTCATTAGAACTCTCCAGTGGCAGGAGACACCCTCAACTATGGCTGATGAGCACGTGCACCCAATTTTGTTCAAATTCAAATGACGGAAGGCATTACGACTTAATATTTCTTTGAGGCTTTTTAATTATGTCTCGAAGAATAAAATCATTTTCCATCAGATATGCATGTACTATATGATCGCACTCACATCTTGACCATACAGAAAATAGAAAACATTCATCGCGTCTTAAGTTGTTTAAATTTATGCATTTTAGTTTATTATTTTACGTGTTCGCGTATATTCACAAAAATAATAAACAATGCATAAATTAAATAATGTGATTGATCTTGAGCATATGATATTGGTTGATCCATTTACGCTTAATAGATCAACTATAACCCTAGGAGTATAATACCTGAGTCGTGTCTGACTTGTATTGTGGCTCGCAACTCGGTCCAATGTATCCACGTCTATCTAGAATTTCGCTTGGTCTCGGCATGGTTCGCGGTTTACAACGTTTTCGTCATAATAAATAAATACTCGCGCGCAGGCGAGGGGATCTCAGGAATGCGTAATACACATGGAAAACAGCTCTCGTGAACATGCAGACCCTTGTACATATTAAGCGAAGAAAAGATGATGCGCAAGCCATCAAAATAAATTTAATTATTACATGCATCACACGTAATTGCAATAATAATTAAATAAATTAAATTCCAAACGTACATTGATCGGTCTTTGCTCAAGATCAGTCAGCGGGTAAAATACACGCAAAATAAAAAATTAAATATGTGATAAATTTATGTCGAGAGCATTAAATGAATTAAAATAATTCTTCTAATTTTAATTCAAATAACATTTTTATCACTCGTTCCCAAATAAATTTAATTTTTATTCCAAAAATTTTAATTTAATTTTTGAAATTATTAAATTTTTCCCAAGCCCGTGGCAGAATGCTCACCCATGGCTTGTTAAGCACGGAGCGGAGCGAGGTTAATTTATTCTTGTTTGGGTTTACCCGTACGTTGCACTTTGCATGCACCCATATCCATGTGGATATTATAGGGACATTGCTCATACTCACCCTACACGAACACCCTAGTGTGCGTACAAACTTTATAGTTCGTGACACAGGTAAGGGAAAAAAGGCCTTGCGTTGGATGGTTGATCAGGAGTTGCATGGTTGGTGTCGGGAGGCGGGACCGAGCGAAGACTTGGGTCCAAATTTTGGGTTGTCTCCTCGCCTTTGTATACTTTTGGATGTTAGTATATGATCATCCCATGGGTGATCCAATTTACTCTTGTATGATTTGTATGACATTGTAGTTGCTCATTTGATTATGGTATGTGATATGCTATCAGTTGTATACTTGATGTTATATTTTGTTGACTGTTTATTGATATTATTTCCACTATTGTTTATGGTTGCATGTATCAGAGGGTATAGTCTCCCCATGACCACCTATCGACCCTCGCCAATCGTTGGCAACATCTGGCATACGAAAATGCGCACCTGAGGTCATATGGAGCCACCCAGCCCGGAGTCGTTCGGGTCAACTGGGCTAGGGGACGTTACACTAATATTAATTGGATTTCTAAAAATGAACCATTTATTATTCGGGCAAAGTGGGCCCCCGGATTCATGTACAACTCTGCCTCCTGTAGTGCCTACTTATGTCGTTGCCATTGATCTGCTGAATGCGATGTCTCCTACCACTGACGGTCTTTCAACTACATTACAAAAAAACACACATGCTTGCCTGCAGACTCTAGTATATTCTCAATGTAGATGAATCTCTTAATTAACGACCCATGTCATCACCAAGAGGTACGCTTACATTGATCACTTTGCTACATTCTCTCTAATTTCTAAAAATGAGCAATATGCACCTATCTCTCTAGTTGTCACTTGCCGGTGGCTCCTCCACTTGTTAAAAATCAAAAACGCTTTTCTGCACGACTATCTGGAGCCATCCCCCAGGTTAGTTGCTCAAAGGGAGCAATCAAAGTATGTTGCCTTTGGCGATCTTTATACGAGCTCAAGCATACCCCGAGGATCTTGATTGATTGATTTTATATCGTTGTAACAAACTTTGGGCTCTCTCAGAGTCTAAAGGATTTATCGGTGTTCTATCACCAATCGGCAATAGGGAGCATTCTGTTAGTCATTTATGTTGATGACATGGTGATCATTGGGGGTAATTCTACAAAAAATTACTCAACCCAAGTTCTATATTCATCAACTCAAGTTCTCTGAGGATGTTTTACAATTGTTACAAGAGATGAAATTTTAATGCTCATACTATTGATTCACCTCTCAAGCCAGGCAAGAGATCTCTTCATGATGAGTGGAAAACTGATTGAGAAGCTAAATGATTTGAATATGACTCGGTCATGCATAAAATTTGTCAATTCATGAAAAATCCAACAAGACTCCACTGGGATGGAACACTTCACATCAGTGAATACTAAGAGGGAAACAAACTTTCATGAAAAATCCAACAAGACTCCACGGGATGGAACACTTCACATCAATGAATACTTTAAGAGGGAAACAAACTTGGGCTTCTTATATTCTGATCATGAGCATACCGCCACTGAGACGTTTTGCAAAGTTGATTATGCAGGATGTTTATCCTCTAGCAGATCCACAGCCAAGTATATTGCTTTTGTTGGAGATAATTTGATCTTCTGACAAAACAAAAAGGCAAATTATTGTATCACGCTCAAGTGTTGAGTGGGAGTATCGAGCTATGCCACATGTGACCACGGAGATTTTATGGTTACAACAACTTCGGCAATAGTTTGGCTACTCAAAGCCCACGCATTTTTGGTGCAACAATCGGGTGACCATCAAGATTGCGACCAACCCGGTTTTTCATAATCAGGATAAACAAATTGAGATGGATTGCCAATTTGCTAGGAAGAACTACACGAAGAAAAAACTCACATTTGACAACGTTTAGACAATAGGACAGCTTGTTGATATGTTGAATAAAGGGGTTTCAGGGCCAATGATAAAGCTCTTGTGTAAGAAATTGGGCATGTGAAGTATTTTTGTCCAGCACTAATACTATTGAACAAGAGATCTCCATGTTGAGAAACTGGTTGGGAAGCTAAATGATTCGACTATGACTCAGCTTGACATTTCATGCACAGTGCGTGAAGTTAGTCAGTTCATGAAAAACCCAACAAGACTCTATTGGGATGCAACACTTCACGTCATTGAATACGCTAAGAGGGAACCAAACTTGAACTTCTTATATTCTGATCATGGGAAAACCTCCATTGAGACGTTTTGCGATGTTGATTATGTAGGATGTTTGAACTTCAGGCAAAACAAAAAAGGAAAATTATTGTATCTTGCTCAAGTGTTGAGTATGAGTATTAAGCGATGTCTCATGTGAACGCAAAGATTTTATGGTTACAAAAACTTCTATAGTAGATTGGCTACTCAACACCCGCACATTTTCGGTGTGTCAATCAGGTGGCCATCGAGATTACGACCAACCTGATTTTTCATAATCGAGATAAACAAACTGAGATGGACTGTCAATTTGTTAGGAAGAACTAAAAGAAGAGAAAACTCGCATTTGGCTACGTTTAGAGAACATGACAGCTTGATGACACGTTCACTAAAGGAGTTTCACGACCATGGATAAAACTCTTGTATAAGAAGTCGGGCATGTTAAGTATACATGTCCCATGCATTTGGACATGGGTATGTCTAGGTTCATTGAGTTTCACTAGGTCCATCATTTCCCCATATCCCATGTGTCTTAAATTTCAAATATCCAGCTATCTCAAGCATGTATCTTTCATCTTAATATACAAATAGAGAGACTCGATCTCACTGAAGAGGCATAATCTATGGTTCTATTCCTTCTACAATGCACAATTGGATGGTTGGTCCCCATGGATTTGGATGCTCAAATACTTCGGTGCTTGAGAAATCAATGAAGAGCTTTGAGCATGGATGCACTTGCCTTCGGGTGTCCATTTGGATTTGAATGCTTCTTCCTTAGATTTGGATGAATGTTCCCTTGTTAAGCCACAATGCCTCTTACTATGGTTGCAAAGTTGACTAATTGATTTCATAATTTTCAGCTACACCATCGGGTATCTGAATTTTTCAAGTGTCCAATGCTCTGATGTTCAAGCACCCAGTTTGTTTTCCTACCTCAACATCTTCAAGGACCTTCAATAGCGTTAAAATTTCAGGCATTCAGTTGAGTTGTAAATAATATCTTGGACCTTTCATGGATCCAAATGTTTTCTCACATGTACTTCAAATTATTTAGATGTCAAGGGACTTATCCGAGTATCCAAACTCTCCTATCAGGTGCCTAATTTTTTTGTTTCGCACCAAATGTAAAATTTATATCATGGAACAAAAATATGCAAAGATACTTGAAACATTCCCAAAGGCCTCAGTGGCCAAATAATGTCGAAAAACATAATGGGACTCTCAATAGAACACTATCAGGCATATAGGACCTGAGCATCAATATACAACCTGGAAAGCATATTACTGCAAGAGGAATAAAAGGAATACAACTAACAGTTGAATATTCTAGAAGGGGGCAGGTTGGCCACGTGAGGGATAAGGTTGTTATAAAGTAGGGAGCGAAGGAGAGATAAGGCAAGGATAATTCTGTTGTGAGGATTCGGTCTTTGCGCTTGGGACTTCGGCCGTAAGGCTTGACCAGGAATGCGGCGACGCCTCTCAAGTCTTCTCCTTTCTTCTTCTTCTTCCTCTACTTCAGCTTTTCCTCGGTAATTCTGGTTCTCTTACTGCAATACATACAAAGTCGCCTATTCTAGAGTTAAACCCAGAGTGGTTCTATCATTTGGTCCAACTTGCCGGCGCGCATCGTCGGTTCCGTTCAGCTCCGGTGCGCACTCTCAGAAGACGTTGGAATCTTCATCGGAGGCAAGTTCCGTCGGCAACAATCCTTCTCCATCTGCCGCCTCTCGTACAGAACAGTCGCGCGCTGCCGGCTTCTGACTTGAGGTAACGGGCACGGTGAGAAGAAACGCTCTTGGCTCGCTTCATGATCGGACGCGTCGCGGGAGGGAGCTCACAGCAGATACAACAAGCACTGCCAGATCCTTCATTCACATGGGGTGCAACGTGCGGATGGATAGTCGCTCGGGAGGGGAGTGCGCCTGGTTATTTCGTATAGGCAGAGCACTGTTGAACCTTCTGATCACGCAAGAGGAGGTGCCTGGCCGTTTCCTTTGAACAAGTGAGGTAGCGCGCTGCCAAGAAAAACAAAAAACAAAAAAAAATCATCCCTGCAGGAGGAGGCGAGTTGCGCCCCAGATTTCAAACCAGAGGAGCGCGCCGCTGGAGGCAAACGAAGCAGAGTGCTGCGGATTCATCACTCTGCACGGTTCGCTAACGCACGATGATAAGTGTTGCCGAAAGCTGAAGTACACTTGTTGCAGGCGCACGGAGATGGACGAAGCGCTATAGAAACTCCGGTGGCTCAATGTTGAGCTGCTGCAAAACCAGCAAACGTGGAAACAAACCTGGAATCGACACTGTCAAAAGGAAGCTAAATTCTGGAAATTCATCACTATCTGGGTGCATCTACAGGAGCAGACGTCACTACTAAATGAGCAGCAGCCGTTGGAGACTATGGAAAAGTTGGGCAAGCATTACGGAGGGGTCAGTAATTAGGAGACGCCGAAGCAGCACACGGTTGCACGTGCAGTTGGGGGCGATGCAATCAAGACAGATGCGTCTGGCCTAGATGTGACATTGGCAGCAAGTGTGGCTGCAAATGAGGACGAGGTGCCATCTACACTTTGTTGGCCACAAGCCAACGGGGGGCGTCAGTATTCCCGGAGGAGACGAGGGTGCTGCAGCAACATGCACATCGCCTGCCACTCACAACTGTGACTGTCAAGGCGCTGGCAGGGGAGGTGTGTGTTGCGGAAATGTCGGGAGTCGCAGTGATAAAAAAGGTTTATAGATGAAGAAAAGGCAGAAAACAAAAGAACGAGAATAAGATTGCAAGACACAGAGATTTACATGGTTCGGCAAAAATCTCTAAATCCACGGAGAGGCAAAATACTTCACTAATTTCAGGAGCACAATTACAGAGAAAATCAGAATTTCAAACACAGAAACCCCAACTCGAATGAGCTTATAAAAATATGATGCATTGTTCCACCAACCACACAGTAAGTCCATTGTGCTACAGTGTCGCAGCCACCCAAATCCACACTGCTACATTATCACAGCCACCCACGTCCAGGTTGCTACAGATCAATGGCAAGAAGTCTGCAGAGCTATAGTGGCCGTTGTCCCCAAAGTCCGAGATGCTACAGTGTTCTGTCACATACTGCTACAGTGTCATGTCAGCGTTGCTGGTCAGCCCTGCTACAATGAATCAACATTGCCACAGCTCCCCGAATTTTGGGTAAGGGGCCTTCGGCCTCCGGACCCCCGGAGCAAGGGTGTGTTGCCCCCTGCAACCCCCAATGACCTCACCGCGGAGGTCAAATCACGGAATTGCGGTCTGGTGTGCAGTCTGGGCCGCAAGCATTCGGCCCAACTTCATCCAAACAGATCGGGCTACTCCATTCCAACAAGGTGGCGACCAAGTGAACAATGCGCAACACCGGTTACAAAGTCAAATGGAGTAGACTCGCATCACCGACCATGAAGGGAGAGAACCATTCCGCCCGCTCTATTGCCGACGCTGCTTACAGCAAAATCAGTTGTGTCTTGTAAACTTGTAGCAACAAGAATACGCCAATGGGAGTCGAGGGCATTGCAGAAAGCTAAGCTAACTCCAGGGGTTTCCTCGATCGGCAAGAGTGTTGCACGGTTGTGGACCGAGCTACGCGAGGAGTTACTAGAGGAGGTTCATAGAGGAGGCCCACATGATTTCTATGCACGGGATGGGGGTTCATGGCAGCAGTCCTCACGGCCCAGTTTACAGCAGTTCAAACGGGCCCTATCCAGCGGAAGGATGGGACGTGTTCGGGGAGGAACCCTCACCTTCATTCCCCCGAATCCAATCCGGGAAGAAGGGAGGCGAATATGGGAGATTGTTTGGCATCCATGTGTAGGAAAAACACAAGAACTTCAACAGAAGAGTCCTCAATTAGTCATGTTTGGCATCCATCTGATGCTCGGTTCTGCTTAGAGCACAAAAGTACGAAGGAGAATTTGGGAGATTGTTTGGCTCACCTGCATAGAAAGGACGCCTTTCTTCAGTCAGGAGAAGGCCGAATTTCAAGGTGGTGCGAAGTGATAGAGATTTGAACATCAATATACAACCTAGAAAGCATATTATTGCAAGAAGAATAAAGGGAATACAGCTGGCAACAGTTGAATATTCTAGAAGGCAGCAGGTTGGCCACGTGAGGGATGTGATAGGGTTTTTATAAAGGGGGAAGCGAAGAAGAGATAAGGCGAGGATAATTCTGTTGTGAGGATTCAGCCTTTGCACTTGGGACTTCGGCCGTAAGGCTTGGGCGGGAGTGCGGATACGTCTCTCGAGTCTTCTCCTTTCTTCTTCCTCTTCTTTGGTTTTTCCATTATAATTCTGATTCTCTTACGGCAATACATACAAAGTCGTCTATTCTAGAGTTCACTGCCAGAGTGGTTCTATCAGCATGACATGCAGTGGCGTATACGATCGCATGGGCATCCCATAACCCATCAGCACGAGCAGAACCCTCGAGGTACCCAAAATCAACACACAATCAAGTGGACCGCATACAGGTCCAGCATCCACACAAAAAATAACGGCTCTCAAAACCTTCAAAACAGAAGCTCCCACGAAGATCCAGGATCAAACAACAAAATACCAACAAAAATGGGATCCCAAAGCCTCTAAAGGCACAGCCACCAAAACAAGAAGCATGGAGCCGTCAGCAGGTCAACCCCACAGCAAGCAGTAAGTAAACAGAACTTGAAGAAAGATCTGGAACAAAGGGAACGTTCTGTAATAAAGCCAAGACCGCCTAAAATTGATGTTGAGGTTATTCAGCCTCCTCCTCTAGTCATAAGGAGTCAAATAGAGCAAACCAGAACTGGAAGAAAGAAATCTTCACCTGATTGCACAAATCAAAGCACAATCTTCTTTTAAAAATGTAAAAAAAATTCAACCTTCAGCGCCAGTAAGTTAAGACAATCACCAGAATTTTTTTTCCAAGAAGCCAGCTTACTAACACTTCTGACATTCCAGCTCCAGCCAATTGAAAATGACACGCAGACTGAAGCAATTTGTTTGGAGTGCTAACCAGCCCTCGAGGGCCTCCCAAGCTTTGGTGATCATTATAAATTTGGTCCTTGATTCTATCATTCATCTATACCGCATGCAGTGTCATAAGACATCTGATCTTTCCTTTGTTCCTGTTCTGTCTCTTAATATTTTGGACATAAGAAAATCCCTTTACTAACACTTCTGACATTCCAGCTCCAGCCAATTGAAAATGACACGCGGACTGAAGCAATTTGTTTGGAGTGCTAACCAGCCCTCGAGGGCCTCCCAAGCTTTGGTGATCATTATAAATTTGGTCCTTGATTCTATCATTCATCTATACCGCATGCAGTGTCATAAGACATCTGATCTTTCCTTTGTTCCTGTTCTGTCTCTTAATATTTTGGACATAAGAAAATCCCTTTACCAAACATTTGAAAAACAGTTCGGGCCTTTTAGGATTCAATTGAATCCCCTGGATCCCTTGGATCCGAATGCTGTCACAAAGGGATTTGGGCTTCCAAAAATCTTGTTATCTATCATCTGAATGTTCCTCTGCACATCATTTTCTTCACAACTAAAGATTTGACCTTCTAAATCATCTGTATTACACGTCCAAATTCTCTTCTACTTAGTATTTTAATTTGAAAACAGGAATATGTTTCAAACTTAACAACTTACTAGATAATTTATTTTGTGCTTTATGGTTAACAAAACAAAGAGATTCGAAGGGCAAAGAGCTCAAAAGATTTGATGCATTTTCCAACCATAACATGAGACAAGAAGCATACCGTGGCAGTGGTATCCGCTGCTCTTGGCTGCATTCCTTTAAGGCCCACAACCCTGAAAGAACGATATAATGAGAGATTACCTAGCTTAAATAATTTCAATACACCTCTAAGAAGAAGAAATCAATTGAGAACTAAAAACATGATCATCCAAACCAAGCATTGAAAATTATATCAAAAATACCACCTGAGCAATTTTTTTCATGGAAAAATGAAAATGCACCCATCACACGCACACACACACTCACACACACACTAAATACAAAAAAGAGGGGGGTCATTTGTTGAATCAACAATGAGGCAAGTGTAGGTACCAGCCACCACGAGGAGCATCTGAGTAAGAGCTTGGATCCATTGGATCCAAATCCTCATCTCCAGCATAGCTGCGTTTTCTTCTCTCTCTTTTAGTAAACTTCCCAAGAGGAGGTTTCATATTAGACCTAAAAATATAAAAGCAAAACCAATCAAACATACATATTCAATCAATATCTCACACACACATCTTTATAGCAAATGTGACAGCTACATCAACATAAATCATAACTCATCCAATACTGAAGCATCCCATAGCATCAACTAAAGATGTTAGTATGATTTATGTGCTACTGTAGGTTGAATATGCCTTCTTGGTTAGTTGAAATGGAAAATGGTCAACTGCAAAGCCAAATTCATAGTTGATGCGGCACATACAAAGTCAGTAAAATCCACTCATCATATCTGAATCTACCAGCACATTAAAAGTCTCCACACACCACACAAGCACAGTGGCAGTAACTTCCAAAATTATCATCATTTTCCCCTAAAAAACATGAAATAAAAAAAAATTCCATAACAAGGCTTGGCCACAACCTCAATGCCTAAAACATAACTGTCCAGCACAATCAAAGAATAGAGATTAAAAGAAACAACCATTGCAGTAAAAATCTACAAGTTCAAGGAAACACCCCACACTCATAACCATCTTTTTTTTTTAACAAAAAACAGTGAAAAGGATAACTTTCTCATGAAAAGGCTTGGCCACCAAAAAGCCTAAAACATACCAATAACGCAACCAAAGAACAAAGATTAAAAGAAACAACAGCCATCACAGTAAAATCCTAGAAAATCAGGCAAACACCTCACAAATAAGTCATTAACAGAGCAGCATGATTTTAGTATATAAACAGAAGTGCCTAAACACCATACAATGTGCGAAGGTGTAAGTAGAATACACAAAAATCCGCCAAAATCAATCTAAATGACCAGTATTCGGAAGAAAAAAAATCAATGAGGTCAATTTGGGTGGGCTAAAGAATGCAATGTGGGATGTGGTTTCCTCATTGGATAAGGCCTTATTACAATGGAGGAATGTTAGGACTTTGAGCTTGAGTGAGAAAGTGAAAGTAGAAGAAAACCCGTAATATCACTGAATTGATAGCCGCTGGAGTTACAGTAGCAGACAGGAGGAGGAGGAGGAGAAGAAGGAGAAGAAGAAGAAGAAGAAGAATGGAAAGAGGAGATAGAGGAACCCCCGGAGAAGACCACTTCTCCGTGAGGCAGCCGGAACGTCCCAATGTCCTAGCCCCCAGCAGCCTTGCTAAAGTCCAAATATCTTCATATCCTCCTCCCAACCAGCTTACCCCCGTATTTATTACCCTACTTGCCTGCTAACAACCCCCAACTAGAAAGCTGCCAAGTCTAACGACTAAAAATATTAAAGTACAATGTCACCCCTGTCAGCTAATTCCCAACCTACTACCAAATGCCCCCCCCCCCCAACTCATGGACAGCCCCCGAACACTTCCTCCACACGGACAAAACCTCTGACATACCAGCCAACATCACACGCCTCACATTCGCCCCCTCTTACGGTGTGAGCAGCAAAGCCATCAATCTTCTTATCTTGACTGGCAGAAATTACCAGTTGTTTCTGCAGCATTCTTCCGACTCCCATCTCAACTGATGAGTGCAGAGTGGTGTGCAAAGACTTGGGCTTCCACAAGTTGCCCTTGCCCCTGACAGTACAACATATAACAATATAACCACTTCCACCTGTGACAAAGGACGCAACACCCCGAAGCATGAACGCTAAGGTGGTGATATGGCCCTTCACATTAGGCCTGCCTTCCCTATTATCCACTTGTATTTTATGCAAGTCGAAAACTGATATCTGAGTCTCTAGCAGCTGCAGTGTATGCAGGAAAAAATGTGCTTCCTTCAGAATTCCATACAATAGCCCCTGGACATCTTCTGTGCATTGGAGACAAACATTCAGTTGTACCGAACAAGGAGGCTCCTGAGTTTTCACTAGGTCCACAATGATCCTCAGTTCTGGGGCAGCTTGGTCCTGCTTTTCTGAAGCAGCGCTAACTGAAAAGTGCTCCCTCTCGGATGAGCAAATTCGGAATCAGAATCACTACCAAAAGTGTTTGGAAATTCCAAACTAGAATCAGCAGGGCGGACATTAAAGTGAACTCTTCATCCACTAATTCCCCTTTAGAGGCATCCACCCTTTCCGAATTGGATGCAGGTATGATGAACTTCCACTCCTCAAGTTTTCTTGAGTCGAGGGTAAACTGATAGTCAAGAGTAATTTCTCGATCAGAATCCACCAGCATGCCCCTGTAGATTAAAAACACTTTTCTTCCAGCAACCCTGCAGCCAAAGAATCACCCTAGAGGCTTTTCAACTAAATCTTTGGCCATATTTTTTTCCAGATTCACACCTCCTATGACTGCTTCAGTTGTTGGACTTATGGCTTGCTAAACATAAGGCTTGCAACTCCCTGTAATTGCTCCATACTCTAATGAAAACGCTGCGTGTGGAGTAAAACCAGAGTCATAAACTAAAGTAGTTGGACATCCCCACCCTGCAGTGACAGGATTTAAGAACATAGCAGCAGCCGAAATTTCTTCCAAACCCAAAATAATAGGAATATGATGATACTCCTGATGCAGCGGTGTACGGTCCTCCATACCTCCCTTTCGGCCCCCAATATTTGCAGCTTTCGCTGGCAGTCGGCTATATCCCCTAGCAAACCCACTCATCATGTGCCGAAAAGAAATTGGACTCTCTTTGCACCAAACTGGGCATCCACAGCATCAACGACCCAACTTGAGGGGGAGTGTAGAGAGTCTTGTTTTTCTTTGGTATGTTATTTTTTTTTTATGGGACAAAGAGGATAAAGATATGGTCGACAATGTCATCCATTGTCCACTTATGAGTCAATAGTTACCTTATATGTAAAATTATAACTCTCTCAAAGTGAAAAATATGTTACCGCGGTTAATATTAAAATAGGTTAACTAAGGGGCTAAATCAAATGATAAGGTTTAAAACACCACACAAACCTGTCCAAATTTTATCGATTGATGAGATTTCAACCATATCCTACCCTAGGTTCGAATCTCTGGGCATTTGGATGCATTTGGTTTGAGAATGTCTTTATTATAATTTAATCTTTTAAGAAATTCCAAAAATGTCTCCCCCTTCTCTTATAAAAGGACACATATTCTCTCAATCTTTCACAACACTTTGAGTCATCTAGCTTGACCAACATCTGTCCATTTCTCTTCTCAACATCCTTAGCCAAGTTCTAGAGGTTCTGGTACTTCCAAAAGGCCAACCCCAGGTCTCTTTAAGAAGAAATCTAAAGGAATTCTACCGAAGAAGAGGTAATCGTCTTTACCAACTCTTTCAAATTTATTTCTTCTTCTACTTCCATTTAATGTGTTGTACTCATACTAAAATGATAACTTCAGTATCATCAATATACTGAGATATTATGATTATGGGACAACCATATTCCATTTCTTGTCCATCTTACTAAAAGTGAAAACATCACTCTGCGTACGTACAGTTTACCGTCTCCATGTAACGGTGTAATTCGATTTTTCATCACCACTTTACATGGATAATTATAGAGATGGAACAAATGAGTATATATGATATTTATGACATAACTATGATTCTAGAACTATAATATCATATATACCTACTTATCTTCCAATCCGTTGAAAAACAATAACGTCGCTCATGTGTACGTGTGGAATAACATCTCCACGAAGTGATGTGATCTGTTTTTCGTTTACGCTTTATGTGGATGGTAATAAGGATGGATTTCATGACTACATATGATATATATGATATAATAATGATTCTAGAAAGATTAATTATTATTCACCTTTTTTTCCTTTCATCTGTCGAAAAGTGAAAACAGTGTTCATACGTACGTACGGCCTATCATATCCATGAACGGTGTAATTCATTTTTCTGTCTCTATCTTTTATAGATTACTTTAAATATCTATATATTGAATATATATGATATTGTTGCGAAAACGCCGGGAGTCAAAGGCGACAGAACAGGTTTGCGGATGAAGAAAAGTCGAAAACAAAAGAAGAAGAAGAAGAACACGAACACAGAGATTTACGTGGTTCGGAAAATGACCTCTACATCCACGAAGAGGCAAAAAAATCACTATAGTTAGGAGCACAAAAATACAGGGAGTTTCAGGGTTCTCAAGCACACACAAAATCCTAGCCCGAAATGGGATAACAAAGAGCACGAAGCACTATTCCACCAACCGCACAGAATGTTCATTGTGCTACAGTAAAAGGTGGCTAAAAGTCTGCATCGCTACAGTGTCGCGGTCGCCCAAGTCCAAGATGCTATAGTGGACGACGGCTGGAAGCCCGCGGTGCTACAGTATCGCTGTCACCAAAATCCGCAATGCTACAGTAGTCGTGCACAAAGTCCACTCTGCTACAGTACCCTGTCGGTGTCGGTCGGTCAACTCTGCTACAGTTGGCCAAAGTTGCCACAATACCCCAAAGTTTGGGTCGGGGGCCTTCGGCCCCCAGAGCAGGGGCGCGTTGCCCCCTACAACCCCCAACGAGCTCATCAGGCTACACCAATCCAACAGATATTTATACCATGAATAACATTCTGGAGATGATGGAACCATTAAAAAGATGCAAGGACCGAAACTACCAAATCAAAACATACATGGAAAACAAAACAATTAATACCCGAAATAATGATAATAGTAAAAAGATCGTTAACAAATGGGTGATAAAATGTTATAAATAGATCATATATGACATTATAGATATGTATATGGTTTTAGTATGTAAGTATAATAAATCTAAATTTATTATACAAGAGGTTAAAAGCACTTACGAGGAAAGCCGAACTTGAGGTAAGGAATATCATCTCAATTTCCACTTCATTGAAACATATTTGGTAATATGTACCTATTTACTTTTATATGATGTATATTCTGTCCCTTTGAGGTATTTAACATGAAAACCTATTTATTCATGATGATTAAAATTCGATTCAAGTTTACTCTTTTAAAGAGTTATCATATTTTCTTCCAACTTTTCCTTTCTTTGGAACTTGAATCAAACAAAGAAATATTTAAAATAAAAACCGATTTTATTTCTCTTCTGATCATATATATTTTTCTTTCATGTCCATATTTTCTTTAAAATGTTTTCAAAAATGTTTTTACAATTCAACACAATGATTTATCAAAAAACATTTTTACCCATGTATGACTTTTTACAAAATGGTTAAAAAGTAATCTTCCTATCGTTTTTCAAACGAGATATTTTTCTTACAAAGGTGTGAAAGAAATGCTTTCTTTTAATTTATACGGCATGACCGGAATTTCTCGTCGTCGTGACCGTTCTATGTTTTAAGGCTTCATCTACAAGTTTACAATGTTATTTTCAAAGAAAATGTTTTCCTTAATATTTGTGAAATTTTTAGTTTTAAAAAATATATTTCTAAGTGAAAATGATATTTTCCTCGAAAATGTTTTTAATGATCTTTTTATGGTACTTTTATTCATCAATGACAACAACCCTTTATTTTACTTATTCACCACTGGGGATATGTAGTAATGATACCATCCTTTAAAACATTCACTTATTTGTGATCATTAAATATTACATTTCTCTTAAATATTCATATTCTTTGTATCATGGATATGATTATTACCTAAACCATATACCATTTCTACATACGGTGTCATACTTTGAAAGTATTTGATTTGACTGGGGAATTATTGATAAATCTATATTTTTTACTCAATATATATTTGTTGATAAGATATTGTTCATTAATTAAATCGATCATTCGATAAATGAGGAATGCATTGGACATGTGGTGACGGGTGGGGCCCGGAATTATAGTCCCTATGTTGAACCACATTTTATTATAATGGGTAATTCTGAGTCCCACATCGGAATATCCCTCCTTGTAATTTATATCTCCGCCTCACATTGAGGCAAGGAGAATTCATCATCTACATGGTATCAAAGGGTACTCTCTAACCCGAACCCTCTCTCTTCTTTTCTCTCTCCCGTTTAGGGTTGTGAGAAAATCTACTGCAAATTCCCAGTTCTGTCCGGCCCGCCCTCCCTACGGCCTCCCAGCTATGGCTCGCCCGCCTCCTTCCCCGACGTCCCCTCCCTGTTGCGCACGACAGCCCCGCCCTCCTTGCTTCCTCTCGTGGCCTCCTCGCGCAACTCTCGGCCAGCCTCCTCCCGCGGTATCCCGGCACGCCATTGGTGACTACCACCTTTCATTGCCAACATGAATGATTTTGGTTTTACGTGATTGTTATTATGTACCTACTATTACCAAAAACATAATTTATGTATCAAATTTAGATACAGATGGGTTTATTTTCAAATTCGAAAATAAAAGTTGTTTCTTTTATGAGGACAACATATGTTATGGTATGACACATTTAAATAATGGTCTGTATGTATTAAATTACAAAAACCAAGTGCTGGCAATTGATAACGAATCAAGTTCACATTACTCATATAACACCCAGTTGTGGCATCACCGTCTCGGTTATGTAATCGAGAAACGTTTGACAAAGCTCTATCAAGATGGTTATTTAGACTCTTCTGAGCTAAAACCACTTGATAGATGTCATGCTTGTTTACAAGGGAAAATGACTAAACCGTCATTTGGTGGACAGGGTGAAAGGGCCAAAAAGCTTCTAGGATTGGTACACACTGATGTGTGGGGACCATTTCCAGTAAAAGCTAGAGGTGGATATTCTTAATTCATAACTTTTACTGATAACTTGAGTAGATATGGCTATATCTACTTAATGAGGTATAAGTCCGTGTCCTTTGAGAAATTCAAGGAATTCAAGAATGAAGTAGAGAACCATCTTGGTAAGAAGATAAAGAAGTTTCGATCGGATCGAGGTAGATAATATCTTAACCGAGAGTTCATCGACTTTCTACGGGAGTTTGAGATTCTATCTCAACTCACTCCACCTTAACACAGTGGAATGGTGTTAGTGAAAGAAGGAATCGTACCTTGTTGGACATGATAAGGTCGATGATGAGTCATGCAGATCTTTCATTATCCTTTTGGGGATATGCATTACAAACTGCGGCATACACATTAAATCGAGTACCAACTAAAGCGGCAAATGGAATTCCCTCCGAGCTATGGAGTGGAAAGAAACTCATTTTATCGCATACACGTGTATGGAGATGCGAGGCGTTTGTTAAGTCATTCTCAAGCAACAAACTATCACTCTGGGGCACGAGGTGTATCTTTATAGGGTATCCCAAAGAAACAAAGGGATACTACTTATACAACCCCTCAGACAAGAAAGTGATTGTCGCCGGACAAACCGTCTTTCTTGAGAGGGAGCACATCCTCAAAAAGGATAGTGGGAGCAAAGTTGACTTCGATTAAGTTGATGCTCAAGATACACAAGAGTTGGTATAGGAACAAGTTCCACGGGTCCCCGTGGAAGTAGTTCCTAACACACAAGTACTGCGTAGGAGTGTAAGAGAGGTAAGGGAACCAGAAAGATATGGTTTTCTAATCACCGAGGATGGTGACTCGTTATTGTTGGACAATGATGAACCTGGTCGATGCGCCAGTTGATGTAAAGCATGTTGGGTGTAAATGGGTATTCAAGAGGAAACTGGACATGGAAGGTAAAATAAATACCTATAAAGCAAGGCTAGTGGCTAAAGGTTTTAAACAGTGTCAAGGAATTGACTACGATGAAACCTTTTCGTCAGTTGCCATGTTTAAATCCATAATAATCATACTTGCCATAGCAGCTTACCATGACTATGAGATTTAGCAGATGGATGTCAAAATTGCATTCCTTAACGAGAACCTTCAGGAAGATGTCTATATGACACAACCAAAAGGGTTTGTAACACCAGGTGATGCCAAAAGGGTTTGCAAGTTGCAGAGCTCCATTTATGGATTGAAGCAAGCATCCAGGTCATGGAATATTCGATTCGATGAGTCATAAGAGAATTTGGTTTCATTAAGAATGAATGTGAGACATGTGTTTACAAAAGATTTAATGGGAATGCGGTCGTTATCCTAATAGTGTATGTTGATGACATATTACTTATTGAAAAAGACATACCAGTCTTACAGTCAGTTAAGGACTAATTGAACAAGTGCTTCTCCATAAAGGACTTAGGTGAAGCAGCCTACATTCTAAGGATCAAAATCATTCGTGATAGATCCAAGAGGCTGTTTAGACTAATCCAAAGTACATATATTGACAAAATACTAAAGAGATTTAGTATGGAACAATCCAAGAGGGGATTGGTTCCAATGTCACATAGTTTACATCTTTCTAAGAAAATGTGTCCCCAGACACGATAGGAGAAAGGTAGAATGGGTAAGATCTCATACGCTTCAGCGATAGGATCAATCATGTATGTCAAGTTATGTACTAGACTTGATGTTGCCTATGCATTGAGCACGGTAGGCAGATATCAACCAAATCCAGAAGAACAGCATTGGACTGTTGTTAAGACTATCCTTAAATATCTGAGAAGAACTAAGGATATGTTCCCGGTGTATGGAGGAGACGAGGAGCTTGTCATCAAAGGGTATGTTGATGTTGGTTTTCAGACAGATCAGAATGATTTAAAGCCGCAATCAGGATATGTTTTCTGTCTCAACGGAGGAGCTGTGAGCTGGAAGAGTTCAAAGCAGCCAGTTGTAGCTGATTCTACAGCGGAGTCTGAGTACATAACGGCTTCTGATGCAGCCAAGAAAGCCGTCTGAATTCGAAACTTTGTCTAGCAGCTTGATGTGGTACCTAGCAGTAAAGACTCTATCACATTATACTATGATAATACTGCAACGTTGGCTCTTGCAAAAGAGTCAAGGTCATATCAATGGACAAAGCACATACTCCGAAAGTATCACCTCTTGAGGGATTTTTATCAGAGGGGTGAAGTTGCAGTAAGCAGAGTACCCACGGAAGAGAACGTGGCGGACCCCTTGACTAAAGGCCTATTTCAGCAGAAGCATAAGTATCATGTGAGAGCTAGTGGACTGAAGGTCGTTAGCAGTTGGTTCTAGTGCAAGTGGGAGTCTGTTGCAGTTGGTGCCCTAGAACCAACTTCTTTGTACTTTATGATAACTTATATTCATGGTTTTGAATATTAATAAATTCTTTATCACATCATGATTGTTCTTCTGCGTGATATTATATGTGATAATGTCCTAAGAGTAACTGTCGCACTAAAAGGTCATAGCAGATCTCTGTTATGATGAGAACCCGGAAGTGTTATGACATTATTTTTTAATATATGTTTTATAGCCGAATGATATCATTTTAGGGGTCACAAATGATACAGGCTATCAGGGGTGGAGACTCATATGACTTTGAGACACCTTCTCATCGTGTGCGCCCTTGGTAATGTCCAGGAGGATATTATGAGAACAAGACCCGCCAGTAGAAAATCCACATTTATAAATGTCATTGGATGTTCCTATCTGCGGACGTGTGTATTGATCCTTAGACTTTAAGATTATTATTAATGAGTATTATGAGTCGCGCACTTAGATGTATTAACGAAAACCATGACGACAGATGTTCGCGGCGAGGTAGAATATGTTGGGTGCGTCATGAGTAATATTGCATTAATGAATAATGCGAGAAAGGATTTATCCATTCTGTTCTTTTACAGAAGATAATATCTCAGGCCTTTTGATGAAAATGATATAACCTAAATAAATTCATGGTCATGGTGATCAATAGGCAATTTCTATTTTCGGAAAGTCAAAGAAAGAAATATCGAGCATATAGGTTGATGACACTGGCATGGGGTACTTCGGCCTTGTTTGCGAAAAAGGCGAATGGTGGTCTGAGGTTGTGCATAGACTACCGGAGGTTGAATCGGGTAACGGTCAAGAACCATTACCCTCTCCCGAGAATAGACGATCTTTTCAACCAGCTGAGGGGAGCAAGTTGGTTCTCTAAGATCGATTTGTGGTCTGGGTATCACCAGCTGAGGGTGAAATAAAATGATATCCCGAAAACAGCTTTTAGGTGCAGGTATGGGCACTTCGAGTTCGTGGTTATGTCGTTCGGTGTTACGAACGCACCAGTTGTGTTCATGGGGCTCATGAACTCCGTCTTTCGTGAGTTCCTGGACCGGTTCGTCGTCGTATTCAACGATGATATCCTGATCTACTCAAAGTCAGAGGAGAAGCATACTGAGCATCTCAGTACTATCATGGAGGTCCTTTGACGCCACCAGCTCTACGGAAAGTTGTCCAAGTGCAAGTTTTGGATGCGGGAGGTGCACTTCCTTGGACATGTGGTGTCTCAGCAGGGTATAGCAGTGGACCCGTCGAAGGTCGAGGCAGTTGTTTCTTGAGCAGCACCCAAAAATGTTGCAGAGGTTCGCAGTTTTCTTGATATAGTAGGCTATTACCAGAGATTTGTACCCGGTTTCTCTCGAGTAGTAGCTCCGTTGACAGCCTTGACCAAGACCAGACCTTTGTGCGGAGTGAGCAGTGTCAGGCAGCGTTAGGCTATCTGAAGGGGAAGTTGGTCAATGCTCCGATTGCCAGAGGAAGGGGTGATGTTCGAGGTGTTTTGTGATCCCGTTTGGGTTTGGGATGTGTGCTGATGCAACAACAGGGAGTGATCTCTTATGGGTCTAGACAGTTACGTCCCCACGAACGTAACTATGTCACCCATGATCTGGAGCTAGCGACGGTTGTGTTCGCGCTAAAGTTGTGGCGACATTACTTCATTGAGAAGCGCTTTGTGGTCTTTACAGATCACAAAAACTTGAGGTATATCTTTTCCAAGCCAGATATGAACTTGCGATAGCGAAGGTGGATGGAGTTTCTCCAGAACTACGACTTTGAAATCTCTTACACCTCAGGAAAGGGAAATGTTGTGGTTGATGCATTGAGCAAGAAGGCAGAAGTAGTTCGGGAATCTGCAGACGCTTGGAAGGCGATGGAGGAATTAGCCGTCTTGCACTTGAATGCAGGAATGGATGGCGGTAGAGGTTGCTTGTTTCAGATGACGGTGCAGTCTTCTATAATACAGCAGGTGGAGGAGTCTCAGTGGGGGGAGACTCGGAGGCAGAGGTGATGCGCAATCACGTTGACCATGGTGATACGTCGGAAGAATGGTCGAAGGATGGTAGAAATCGGATGTTGTTTCGTGGGAAGCTGTTTGTTCCAGTGGCAATGCGTGAGGGAGCTCTCAGTGAGTTTCACAACTCACCTTTAGCGGTACACCCAGGAGTTTCCAAGATGTACCGTGGCTTGAGGATGCAGTTTTGGTGGCCCAGAATGAAGCGGGCAGTGGCGGAGTTTGTGGCGAAGTGCTTAGAGTGTCAGCAGGTGAAGGTTGAGCACCGTGTGCCCGGTGGTTTGTTGCAGCCCTTAGATGTCCCCGAGTGGAAGTGGGATGACATCTCGATAGATTTTGTCACAGGATTACCCAAGGCTCAGGGAGGCTGTGATGCAATCTGGGTAGTGGGCTGACAAAATCGGCTCACTTCTTAGCGATTAAGGAGTCGGGCGCAGTGGATGCCTTGACTAAGAGGTATGTGGACGAGGTGATGTGGCTGCATGGAGTTCTGAGATCCATCATCTCAGATTGGGACGCGCGGTTTACTTCGCGAGTCTGGAGGGGATTGCAGCATGCTTTCGGCACTCAGTTACGACTCAACATTGTTTTCCACCCTCGGACGAATGGACAGACAAAGCGGACCATCCAGACGTTGGAGGACATGTTGCGAGTGTGCGTTTTGGATTTTGGCGGATCTTGGGTGCGACGCTTGCCCTTGGTGGAGTTTTCTTACAACAATAGTTATCACTCTTCCATTGACATGGCTCCATTCGAAGCTTTGAATAGAAGACCGTGTCGTTCACCCTTGTGTTGGACAGAAATTGGGGAGACAGCTGTTCTTGATCCAGACGTGGTGCAGAGTATGATTGAGAAGGTGTGGCTTGTTCGTGAGAGAATGAAGGCAGCACAAGACCGACAGAAGTCGTACATCGATCGCAGGAGGAGGCCCTTGGAGTTCGAGGTTGGGGACCACATGTTCTTAAAGGTTTCCCCTCGACGTGGGCAGCGGAGGTTTGGCAGAGGGAGCAAGCTTTCTCCGAGGTTTATCGGACCTTTCGATGCGTTGCGGCGAGTTGGCAAGGCGGCATACCAGTTAGCGCTGCTACCACGGTTGGAGAAGGTCCACGACGTCTTTCGCCTCTCTCAGCTTCCCTGGTATCTTCACGATAACTCTCATGTCATTGACGGGGGAGAGTTGGATGTTAAAGACGACGCGACGTTCGTGGAGCAGCCAGTAGAGATCCAGGATCGTCAGGAGAAGGTGCTGCGTGGACGAACCATTCTTTTGGTTCGCGTGTTGTGGAGGCATGGTGGCCTGAAGGAGAGTACTTGAATAAGGGAGACGCAGATGCATGTCCAGTACCCAATGTTGTTCTGAGTTTTGCCTTGTTGTTTTCTCCTTTGTAATGTAATGCTTGAACCTTGTTTGCTATGAGATGAGTTGCATCCTTGTTCTGTAATGTGTGATGAAGTCCTAACATGTGGAAAGGGGATGACCTGATTCCTAATCGAGACGCGTTAATTGAGATGCGATTAAACCCGTGCAGGCGAGTCAGTGTCGCCCAGAGCGGATAGTATCTTGACATGGATGGATGAATTCTCTGACTCGTGTGTTACGGACAGTGTGGTTGTTGTACATGTGTGATGTGTCTTTTGCTCGATTGGGTTGGCAGATGTTGGAGGAGGTGTCCTTGGATGTTGAGGTTTCACTCCAGCTTTCGAACAACACAGGGAAGTTTACCGTTGAACTTTGATGTGCTAGGTCGGTAGTGGTGTTTCAAGCATAGCGAGAACCTTGAGAGTTATCTCACGGGGTGGTTGCTCGGACCCCTCTCTTCCTTTTGGGTTGGTTTTGAGTTCTCGAGGGCGAGAATAGTTTGAGAGGTATCTGATGTAATGCCCCGAACCTCTCTGGTCCAATACTTCGTCAAAATCCAATGTTTGAGGTGTTCTGGGGAGTCACGGCGACTCATTTCAAGAGTTTGCCAAAAACCCAGTTTTCCAATGATAGATGGCGTTGGTAGGTGGCGTCGGTAGGTGGCATCGGTGAGTCGCGTCAGTGACTCTCCATCGATAGGTCTCGCCATCGGTAGGTCGCGTCAGTGACTCGCCATCAGTAGGTCGCGTCGGTGACTCGCCATCGATGACTCGCTGTCGGTAGGTCGCGTCGGTGACTCGTCATCGGTAGGTCGCGCTGGTGACTCGCCATCGGTGACTCGTGTTAGTGACTCGCCATCGGTAGGTCGCATCGGTGACTCGCGTCGATGACTCACCAACGTTGAGTCATTTCCAACAGTTTGTCAAAATTCAAGTTCTCTCGAGTTTTTCCAGTCTCGCCCCTTTAACGTTTTATTTGACGTAAAATAAGTTTAAAACCATGTATAGGTGTTTTTGAAGTCGTTTCAAAGGATATAAATTGTATCTTTAATTTCCTAACACTCGGGAGGCTTTAAATTAGTCAAAACGCGTGGTCTTGATCATGATCCGACTTTAATGGCTTTTAAAATCGTTCCTCCGTTGATTTAGGATTTGGCCTTTCTAAAGCCGAGACCCTTCCCTTCTTGTGTGCTTCCCTTTCTCTTGATATCGAGGCACCCAGAAACCTTCTTTCCCGAGGAGCCGTGAGTTTGTGTCGCACCCCTGGATCGCATTTTCCCTGAAACCTTGCGCACCCCCTGTTTTGGGTGTAAGGAGGAATTGTTGACCATCTGTTTCTCGAGGTAGGGATCCCTTCGTCTCTTTTAATTTGTGTATCATGCGGGTTGGATGTATGAATGTTCTCTTGTGAAGATAGCAGAATTCCGAATAAATAAAGATAATCGAACATGTTTAATATCGATATAGAGGGGCTGGGGAAAAGTGACGCATGCTTATGTTTTATTGGTTACTGATATTGTGATCTGTTTTAGGCTATATGCCTACTGAAAATCATGGTTGTTGATAGCCTTAGTTTGCGTATGGGTGATGACTTGTGGATGCGTGTTGTTTTATGTTGAACGTCTGTATTTACATAAAACTGATTAACCACTTATATTCGTTTAACTAGATGGATGCCCCTGGATTATACACCTTTTGAGATCACCCCTTGCTTTGTTCAATGTGGTTGTGTGTTGTGTGTAGTTCGTTCTGTTTTGTGCCTTGTGTGGTTAGTGTTGGGTTGAGAGCACGGCTGTAAGGTTGGGTGGTACGGATGGTGAAATGGAATCTCTGGTTGAGAGATTGACTGATTGTGGAATGGATGGGCAGTGTTTGAGCAGCGGGGCTGCAGGTTCGGGTTGTGTTGTGTTTATGTTGATGGGTGTGGTGTTGTTATACAGGGCTGTCGGGTTGGTTGTGATGAGGCGTGTTGCGGGGTTTGGCAGTAAGTCGGGGGTTTGCTTGTTGAGAGGAAGGAACAAGCGGAATTACTTTGAAGAATGATGATGGCAGTGGTCGGTATGGATGTTAAACGGAGTGGAAATATGAAGTGAGTTGCTTCACTATGGTTCATTTTCCTTAAAATGGTTTATGTTGGGTGGCTTGATGCGTGCTGTGGTTGGTAGTTATCTGGGTAGGAATGGAATGAATAAATGATTTCTTTAATAAAGAATGATAATTGGTTAAATGAGTTGACTGGGAGTATGTTTGAGTTGTGGCTTGTTGTGGGTGGCTTTCTTTTATCAACTTTTTAAGTGATTGTTGTTGGTGTTAAATAATGCATTTAGAGGTAGCAGCAGAGTTGGCAGTATCATACGGTGGTTGGTTGTTTGATTGAGAACTCATAGGTTGGGCTTGATGTTTGATACTATATATATACATACTTGTATTTCCTTGTATTTTCTATACGCACTCCACCCTAGTTGAGCACTATCTGTCGAACACCACCATTGTCATGGGGGGTGGTCTTTTCCAAACATCCCAGTGGGAGGATAGATGGTTGGCCACCCGCTCTTCCCTACTCCCTCTTCCAGGCGGTGATAGCCCAAGTTTCTTCAGGCAGGTGGTGGTTTGTGAGGCCCAGATGTGTGCGGGCTAGTTGTGTTTTCCCAGATGTCTTCGGGATGAGATGAGTTGTGGCCCAGGTGTCTGCGGGCGGAACATGGTTGTGAGGCCCAGGTGCGTGCGGGCGGGATGTAATGAGCTTCGTTTGCCCAAGTTGCGGGACTAGCTATGAGACTCAGGTGTGTGCAGACGGGTTGTGACGTGGTGGATTCGGAAGAGGTGGGAGCATCGGGACGTTTGCCGTTAGGGTGTGAGAGCGGTTAATTAGTGAGAAAGTGGTGCGGGGTACCTTATCATCAATGTACTCTATATTACTTTACTTGATTTGCGTCATTTGGTCAGCGTGTCTTTGGTGAGGTTAGGGTGGCTAGTATACCTTGTTAGGTGTTGTTGGTTTCTGATGTTTTCTTACAGGGGTATTAGTATGCTTCTCCCACTTGTGCACGAGAAACTTAGGTTTTCCTAATGAGTATACTTGTATGCTCACTCTACGTTATAAAACTGTTTTCAAGTTTCCAGGGGGACTATGTGGAACGTGTTGGGAAGTACTATCTCGGACGTTAGGGACAGTTGTTGTGTCGCTGCTTAGCTTTTCTTTTGGTATTTACTTTGTAGACTCTTGCTTTTGTATCAGTTACATTTTGAAACATGCATGTCGAATGGTTTTGGTTTTCTTTCATATCTATATGTCTTGGAGTTGTTTGAGGTTGATACATCTCGTCACCCGATCTTGATTATTATAAAAAGGGTAATGCCTCCCATTTTGCGATATTTGTATACTCTTGGTGCTAGTCGTCACCCCGGGGCCTACTGGTCGAGGGCCATTGTCTCTCTTTCTTCATTGTCAGCTCAAGAGAGGCATCTTTGGAGGGAGGGGGTCGTGACAGTAATCAAGATCAATGAGCTCTTCCAAAAAAATGCAGTCCATTCTGGTATTGAAAATAGCGCCAACACTCATTCCCGTACTGCGACAACTTCCTCAACTTGGAACCGGTTCTAGGAAGAGTCTCTGCCTTAATCGAGGATTCACCACAACTGCTGCGTGTGTTGAACACCGCTCCTGCAGGTAAACCATATTGCCTTGGTGACCCGAGTGCCTTTGCACCCCTTACTATAGCCTTTCTCCCCCTTCGCAGCATCCTCGGGCAGTTCATTCCAAGAATGATGGACTGCATGGGAGTACAAAAACGAAAAAATCAGAGGGCCAGGATTTGTAGTGAGGCTGCCCCAGTCAAAACCCCTTGGCAATCCCTCATCAAGAGGAGCTAGAGATGGTCTACAAACAGGGAATGTCACCCTCTATTCGTCCTTTGTTGGGTGGTCTTCTATCTGTAGACCAGGTTGGCGCATAACTAGAGACGTCGGGCACCAAAATTGCTCCGTATATTCGTCGAGGGCTAACTCCTCATGCAGACTTTGACTTCCAAATCCAGCAAAGCGCTCCATGAGTTATGCCTTAAACTGTAATGTCCCGGGTTTTTTGAACGGGTCGAATTCCACGCCCGTTTTGAATTTTCGGGATTTGGTGGGTAGACTAACTCTTTCCTTGATTATCGGAACTGAATTCTGAGAGTTTGACACAAGACATTGTTTTTAGATGGGTTTTAACCCTCGGCAAGTGCCTCAGGGTTTAGGTTGGGTTTCGGGTGCGTCAGAGGCCGAAAGCCCAGTTTTTCAGAAGGTGCCGTCAAAGGCACCCGGTTTAGACAAACCGTGCGGCCCTCAAAGTGCTCTATGCACGGTTTTCCAAACCGTGCAAGAGGGGGCGCACGGTCGTGCGGTCATTCTACAATTTTTAGCAGAGGCACACGCACGGTTTCGCAAACCGTGCGAGGTGCCCCTTTGGACAGTGGGTGTCGCACGGTTGGCCAAACCATGCGAACCAACCGTAGCCTCATTTAAAGAGGCGAAATTATTTTTTTACCCTTGTCCCCTATTTCCTTTCTTCCTTTCTCCTCCTTCACCCGCATACAGCAAAGGGAACTCCCTCTTTTCTTCCTCCGCTAGGTGTTGAGCTCGATCCTTCGTCTGAGCTCCAATCTTCTCGTCGTCAGGTGCGTTGGAACCACGTCGGTGAGTGCTTCAATCCTCTTGCTTCTCTTTTCCTTTGCTCTCGTCATACGAAGCGCTAAATCTGTGCAAGCCGATTTACCCTATTTTCAGGGCGTTCGTCTAAAACGTCGATTTCTTCCAAATCGGCTCGAGTTGCTAAGATCAAACATGTGAGCGTCTACCAACATGAGATAGGCGGTGCTTAACTTTCTCTTTGATTTGCTCATGTTTTGGGGGGTGCGTTCTTGAGTGCGCCGTTGTCTTGACTGAGCGAGACCTTATTAAATTAATGATTGCATTTTAAATTAATTAAATGATGATAAGAGATGCCTTGCTCCTCCAAGTCTACAAATGGTTTAAGCCCGGTGAGAGGCTTCGAACCTTGGGCAAATTAGGTCGGGGTGTGTTATTTATTAAATTGAATTGTTTTAAATTAATTATATCGATTGGTTGAGTTCCATGGGAACGTGATGGGCTCAGTCCGAGGATTGAGACAGCATTGGCCATCTGGTATGAGGCGATGTAATCGTCAGGTTGGGCGAGGCCCGGATTCTATGAGTGATGATGATCACAGGTTGGGTAGTATAGTCATCGGCTTGAGACGACGTTGGTCGTCAGGTTATGAGCATGGTCCGTGTGATATTGGATGTTGATGACCATCAGGAAGAGCGACACGGTTGCAGGGGCACGAGGTACCGGATTATGTGGCTCGGGTACTTATTTGGTGATTGTCGCTCACCTGTGTTGGCCAATGCGCCGTTTGGAATCGTGTGCACACAGATAGGACTCGGATGATGAGATACTGTTGACCACTCGTGTGGGTTGAGGCCTCCGTTAGGTGCGGCTTAAGATGGTGTCAACCATCAGTATGGATGGAGGTGTCTGTCGTAGAAACCCACGTGGATGGTGAGGAGTCATCGGTTGACGGTGTTGAGACTATCGGTTGGGGGATGAGGCTCGTTGTATCATTGAGGCCTTGGGCTGGGATTATTTGGGAGGACGGATATTGTTGTTCCTTAGAACGTCAACTGTTGAGCCGACGATGTTATTATTTTGGAGGACAAACATCGTTGTGCCTGGGACGTCAGGCCAAGGGCCGACAAGGTTTCTTTTGAGCTGAGATCTGAGGAACCAGGATCGTATTATTTGAGCGTGCCTTTGGGACGTCGATTACTTGGTTGATGCCACGAGATGTCGGTGACATTTTTAAGGAATGAACGGGAGACAAACTCGGAATGAGAGAGAGCGGAATTGATCTTCGATTTTCATAATTATTGTGAAGTAAAAAAGGGGAAACCTTTCTGTCATTGAATTTTCTCATTATGCTATAATTTGGTGGAATAAACTTGAGGTAAGGAACTGATAGAGACCTGCAGACACATGGGAAGAAATGAAAACTGTCATGGGGAAGCAATATATTGTTAGTCACTATATAAATATGTTCAAAATTTGCAGAAACTAAAAGAAAAGTACAAATTTGTGGGTGATTACCTTAAGTAGAAGGAAATAGCTATTGTTAGAATATCTTTAACCAGGTCAATCTTATCTCACCCACCCCTCTCTCTCCCCTAGCTGCCAGTCAACCCAGGTTGGGCCCCCCTTCCCCGTCATCGCCCAAACTCACTGCACGTCGCACCCCGGAGGTGCGCAGGCGCGTCCAAGCGCGCACTTGACATGTGCGCTTCTACCACACCCCATCCAAGCGCCTGCTCCAATCACCCCACTCCAGGCGACCTCCCTCTAAGTGCGTGCTCCAACAAAACCTCCGCCAAGCACGAGGACGTTTCTAGACATGCCTCCCTCCAAGAGGTCTCTCTCCAGGAGGCGAGCCTCCCTGCTCGCCCAGGCACACCAACCATCAGTATAATGTCCCTTAAAAGCTTCTGATTTGTAATGATTTTTTCCATTTTATCATGACATGAGATCTACTCTTTTGCTACCACTTCTAGCTGTTATGGCCATCAATTCTTCTACTGGGCCTGGTCCGGTTGCTGCATCACTGCCTGAGATGATAACAACATTTGCGCACATCATTAATGAGCACTTTGATTCCACTAACATTCCAGTGTGGCAAAAGACAGTTGTTGTCTCCTTGAAAAGAGATGGTTTGCTATTCCTATTTGATTACTTTTTCCTTCAAATCCCAAAAGGACCCACATTTGCTGCTTGAGAGAAACATAATAACAAGATTGTTAAACCCTCTTTTTATTATTGTGGGTATTTCCGAGTCCCACATCGGAAAGGGGGTTTTCCCATTTTACATGGTATCAGAGGGAACCCGTTCCCGAGCCCTCCCTCTAATTTTTTTTCCCTCCCGGCTCTGCCCTAAGTGGCACCCCTCCCTCCTGGGTCTGCCCTACGCGGCACCCCCCCTTCCTCCTGGGTCTGCCCTACGCGGCACCCCCCCTTCCTCCTGGGTCTACCCTACGCGGCACCCCCCTCCCTCCTCGGTCTGCCCTACGCGCCCCCCCTTCCCATCCCAGCGGCGCTCTCGCCCGACGACCTGCGCCTCCCTGCGCCGTCCGGCCCCGGCCTCCAGCGGCCCTCCTCTGCACGCGACGCCTCCCGCGGCCCCCCGGCGGCCCTCCTCCTCTACGCGCAACGCCTCCAGCGGCCCCCCGGTGGCCCTCCTCCTCTGCGCGCGACGCCTCCAGCAGCCCCCCAGCAGCCCTCCTCCTCTGCGCGCGACACCTCCAGCGCCCCCCCTCCTCTGCGCGCGACACCTCCAGCGCCCCCCCTCCTCTGCGCGCGACACCTCCAGCGCCCCCCCCGGCGGCCCTCCACTGCGCGCAACACCTCCAGCGGCCCCGCCGGCGACCCTCCTCCGTCTGCGCGCATCAGAACCCGTCGGCCTCTCCTTGTGGCGCACTCGCCATCTTCACCCGGCCGCCCTCCCGGCGCTCTAGCCGGCTCGCCTCCTACGACTCCCGATTTGCCCGTCACCTCCGCTGCACAGGGCCATTCACGGCTTCCCGACACGCCCGACCCCCCGCTGATTCCGACGTTGCCCACAACTGCATCTTAGACCGCTACCCGACGCCTCCATGGCAGACTCCTCCCCTATGCCTCAGATGATCACCGCCTCCACCCGCCTCGTCGATGACCAGTTGGACTCCACGAATTTCTCCATCTGGCGGAAGACTATGGTGATGTCCCTGACCAGGATGGACCTTGATCATCACCTTGAGAAACCTCCCCCGGCTTCGACTGACCCCAAATACCGTTCGTGGAAGCTTGCTGATAGCAAGATCTTCGCTCTGCTGGTCAATTCAATGGATCGATCGGTCAAGGATGTCACCCGCACGGCGAATACAGTCAAGGAACTCTAGGACTCCTTGAACATCATGTATTCCGAGACCAACAACCTGACTCGGGTTTCCGATATCCTCCAGCGCCTGTCCCATATTCGACAGCAGGACCAGTCCTTCACTGCATATTTCATGGAATGGAAAGGGTTTCGTGATGAATTGCAGGAGTTGTGGCACGTTCCCCAGACACCGGCAGAGGCTCAAACCCAGCGGGACCAACTCTGCATCTTCACTCTTCTCAGCGGCCTCGCTCCGGAGTTTGCCACCACGGCGACCGAGCTGCTCGTCAGCCCTTCGACACTGGAGATCCCACAGGTTTATCATCGGCTGAGCAAGGCCCAACGGGCTCTTCCCCCTCTCGCCCCCATTATCGACCACTCAGCTCTCGTCGGTCATGGCGGTGGACGCTCCTCGGGCCCTCGTGAACGTGGTCGTGTGGAAGGTCGTCCACGTCCCCTCTGTCAACATTGTGGCAAGGTTGGCCACCTAATCGATCGTTGTTGGGTTGGTTCTGCATGGACGTCCATCTCAGCGCCTGAGGCAGGGACAGACAGCGGTCCAGGAAGCTTCCTCGGCAGTCGCCACTCTTCCACCATCTCTGGACCTGTCTATGGCCGACATCCGACTAACTCATGATCCTAGGGACCCCGCAGAACCCGGTCCATCCTCGGCTTCTCTGGCCCATTCTGTTCGCTCCGCTGCCTTTGTCGGTCGTCACTGCCCTGCATGGATGCTCAACTCAGGTGCCTCCGACCACCTCACCGGTGATGCTGGTATGTTGACCTCCTACTGCCCTTATACCGGTTCATCAGCCATCACTGTCGCTGACTCCATCGATTCACCTACCCTCTGTGGCACATGTGCCCCGCAATCCATTTAATCTTTTTTTTCATCAGTAAGCTGACAAAAGATTATAATTGTGCTGCCATATTTACCTTATCTGGTGTTGTATTTCAAGAGCAGACTACGAACCGGGAACTTGGTAGAGGCCAGCTTCGGGACGGGGTCTACATGTTCGATGGACCGGCACCCATCGCTTGCATGTCTGTCTCTGCTCGAGCATTGGATCTTCATTCCCGGTTGGGACACCCGCCTGCCTCCACCATTCATCAGTTTTTTCCAGACTTTAGTCGGCATAATATTTTTCATTGTGAGTCATGTACATTTGCGAAACATCATCGCACTACATACATTCCCCCAATGGATACAAGGGCCTCAAACCCTTTTGATCTGGTTCATTCAGACGTGTGGGGTCCTTGTACCATTTCGAGTCAATTGAGGTATAAATATTATATATCTTTCATTGATGATTTTTGGGGTCCTTGTACCATTTCGAGTCAATTGGGGTATAAATATTATATATCTTTCATTGATGATTTTTTGCGAATGACTTGGATTTACCTCCTTCGAGAACGCTCTGAAGTGCTTTCCACATTCCAAACCATTTACAATGAAATTCAAAACCAATTTTTCATCTCTGTAAAATGTCTCCGCTCGGATAATGGGCGTGAGTATCTCTCCACTTCCTTTCGGCAGTTTCTCCAGACAAAAGGCATCCTTCATCAGACCTCCTGTCCTGATACACCCCAGCAGAATGGCGTGGCCGAGCGGAAACACATACATATTCTGGAGACTACTCGTGCCCTCCTCTTCCACCGACAGGTGCCTTTGCATTTTTGGGGAGATGCAATTCTCACCGCCACCTACCTTATAAACCGTCTTCCTTCCTCTATCCTTTAGGGGGAGACTCCTTTTCGGGCGTTGTTCTCCTCTCTCCCTCTTCAATCCATTCCCCTTCACGTGTTTGGATGCCTCTGTTACGTTCGCAACACACGTCCTGGCCTCTCCAAACTCTCTCCCAAATCCCTCCGGTGCATTTTTCTTGGCTACTCCCGCACTCAGCGCGAATATCGCTGCTTCTCACCCGACCTATCTCGGCCGACGTCGCCTTTGTTGAGAGCTCTTCGTTCTCTCTTCCCTCTCCTCATCCTGACCCCGCCATCGATGATCGACTCCCTCACATCATCCACCCTCCACCGGTGTCAACCCCTGTTGACACCCATTTTGGTCAGGTCTACTCCCGTCGTCCATCAACTATATCCCCCGTCCCGGCCAATGACACCGTCGTCCCCGCTTCGTCCGATACTCCTGCCCCGCCACCCGAGGACTTGCCCATTGCCCTACGGAAAGGTACTCGCTCCTGCCAGAGTACTCTATTTGTATCTTCATACAGGGGTCTGTCCGCTCTGAAGACAGTTTTTATTCCTCGCACAATTGGTGATGCCAAATCTCACCCCGGGTGGCTAGCATCAATGCGGGATGAATTGCAGGTTCCGGAAGAAAACCATACTTGGGATCTTGTCCCCCTTCCAGCAGGCAAACAGGCGGTCGGCAGCAAATGGATTTACACAGTCAGGTTGAATCCCGATGGCACTCTCCATCGCCTCAAAGCTCACCTTGTATCCAAGGGCTTCGCGCAGACCTACAGTATTGACTACTTTGATACCTTCTCACCAGTTGCCAAGATGGCATCCGTTTGATTATTCATCTCTCTGGCCGCCCATCATCATTGGCCTCTTCATCAACTGGATGTCAAGAATGTCTTCCTACATGGATTCTTTGAGGAAGAGGTTTATCTGCAGCAGCCCCCCGGATTTTGTGCCTCCGGCGCCAAGTCTCAAGTTTGCCGACTCTGTCGTTCTCTTTACGGCCTCAAGCAGTCTCCCCGTGCTTGGTTCGACCGCTTTAGCACGGTTGTCAGCGACTTTGGGCTCTCTCGCAGCATGAAGGACCACACTGTGTTCTGCAGGACGACCTCCGCTGGCTGCATCCTATTGGTCGTTTATGTGGATGATATCATCATCACCGGCAGCGACTCTGCGGGTATCACCCATCTCAAGGGACATCTTCACCAGCACTTCCACACTAAGGATCTCGGTCCTCTCACATACTTCCTAGGCATCGAGGTATCCTATTCTTCGGACATCATCTCCCTCTGCCAACGGAAGTATGCGTTGGATATTCTGCAGGATGTTGGGCTGACACAGGCCACTGCAGTCGACACTCCTCTGGAGCTTGGGGAACGGTCTCTTTATGCCTCCCTGGCACTGTATCCACATCCAGAGCGGTATCGTCAACTGGTGGGCAAACTCAATTATCTCACCATGACTCGTCCCGACATTGTCTGCGTTGTTGGCAAAGTGAGTCAATTTATGGAGCATCCGACCACCTTTCATTGGGATGTTGTCATCCGCATCGCCAAATACATCAAGCGAGATCCTGCCCGTGGTCTTCGCTACTTCCAGCATCCTCATCTGCATATTGAGGCTTTTTGTGATGCTGATTATGTTGGTTGTCTTGCTACTCGGAGATCTACGTCTGGGTTTGCCATATTCTTGGCAGGCAACCTCATCTCTTGGCGCAGCAAGAAACAGACTGTCGTCTCCCGATCCAGTGCAGAGTCTGAGTTTCGTGTCATGGCCACCGTCACTACGGAGATCCTTTGGCTTCGACAACTCCTCCAGGAGCTTGGCTTTCCTCAACACACATCTGTTCACATTCACATCTGGTGTGATAATCAGGCAGCCACCAAGATTGCTTCGAATCCCGTCTTCCATGAACGCACAAAGCATATTGAGATGGACTGTCACTTTCTTCGACACCACCTAGAGCACAATCATGTCAGCTTTAGCCACATTCCGACGGCGAACCAGCTTGCTGACATCTTCACCAAAGGCCTCCCAGGGGCTCGCCTAGCCTCGCTCAGTTCCAAGCTGAGCATCCACAGCATATGCAACCCAGCTTGAGGGGGAGTGTATCTGGTCTTGTATGATGTCATCTTTATTTTTTGTGGGACTTGTTGTCCAAGCTGGGCATGTCCAGCTTGAGGGGGAGTGTTAAACCCTCTTTTTATTATTGTGGGTATTTCCGGGTCCCACATCAGAATACTCCTATGTGTATTCCTCTTTCTCAGTCTATAAAAGGTCTCCGCCTCACCTTGAAGGAAAGGGGGTTTTCCCATTTTACAAAGACCATTACACTTCACCTTGATTCGATGGATAATTTTGTCAAGAATGTCGCTAAAAATGTGACTACTATCAAGGAACTCTAGGACTCCTTGCTTTTAATATTCCCCAAGACCAATAATTTGTCCCGTGTTTCTTATCTCTTTCAACAACTGTTTTCTCTACGGCAAAAACCAAATTTGATTCCACCATGCTACAATGAATAGAAGGCAATTATGGATGAGATTCGCGACTTATTGACAATTCCTCAGACTCTTGATGAGATGTGGATCCAACGTGAGCAAATTTTTTTTGTTTTGTCTTCTAGAAGGGTAGAATCAAGATTTTGCAACTACAGTGACCAAGATGCTTGTTAGTCCCACTACACTGCATCCATGCTTGGTGTACAGTCGTCTGATTCAAGCTCATTGCCCTACCACCTCTACCATTCCCAATGACTTCTCCTATCATAGTGCTCTTGCATTCTGTGAAGGTAGACGTGGTGGAATTCATGGAGACCGATCTGGTGACTGGGGTCATAGTCGCCCTTGTTCTTGACTGTGGCTGCTCTGGTCACACAATTGATACTTGTTGACAGTTTCATGGTCGTCCCAAACACCCTCCACCTCCTAATTGCTCTCGTCCTATTCAAATTGTGATGACTGACTCTACAACTCCCACTTTTGAGCTCCATCGCACAATGGAGCTCTCTAACAAGGAATATCAGCTTCTGCAATCCCAATGTGTCGAGCCCACCTCCTTCGGTGCTTGTATGGCCCAAACTAATCGTCATTCTGATTATTGGACATTGATGCTTCTGGTCATGTTATCGACAACACAAGTATTCTTCGGTCCTCACTATCCCCGATGGCTCATCGACACCTATAGCTGGTTTTAGTAATTGTATTTCCTATCACTCCTGAGATTACACTTTCCTTTGTGGCTTATGTTACAAGTATCTCAGTCAAATATTGACCATTTATAAGCTTACTCATAATTTACAGTGCTCTGCCATATTCTCACTGACATATATTATTTTCCAGGAACCATCAATAAATCGAGTGCTTGGTAGAGGTAGATTGCATGGAGGCGTTTATGTGTTAGACTCACCATCATCCCTTATCATGCACAAGAGCTCCGCTGCCGACATGGCCATTCACCCACACCCGTTCACTAGCACCTTTATCTAAAACTAGGGCCACTTTCAATTCTTGATTGTGAGTCATGTCATATTGCAAAGAATCATCGGGCCGCCTATTCTTCGACCGCAACAAGTATAGAGTCCATTGAGTTAATCCATTCTAATGTAGCCCCCAATAAGTTGGGTAGCCGCTATTACATGTCTTCCATTAATGATTTCATTCAAATATCTTGGATATATTTATAAAAAAGTAGTGTTGATGTGTACTATATTTTGCTCATTCTATCATGAAAAAAAAAATCAATCTTGTCTCCATAAAATTTTTATGTTCTGATAATGAACGTGAATACTCATTTGCCTCCTTTTCCACATTCCTGAATGAGCATGGTATTATCCATTAAATATCTTGTCCCGATACACCTCAACAAAACAATGTTATGAATTGCAAGAATGATGATCTTTTAGATATCGCTCGAACCCTTCTTTTTCATATGAAGGTTCCCACCAATTTCCGGGGTGATGATATTCTGACACCTACCTATCTTATCAGTTATCCTTTGTCATCAGTTCTTGGGGATGCGACTCCATATCACATTCTTTGCCCATCTTACCCAACCCACTCACTCTCACTTCGTGTCTTCGATTGTTTATGCTATGTTCGTGACATTCGACCTAATCGCACCAAGTTTAATGCTTGTTCTCTTTGATATATCTTTCTTAGCTATTCTCGTACACAACGCGGGTATCGTTCCTACTCCACAAGCTTGAAACGATATGTTGTGGTTGTCAATGTTGTCTGTGTCGAGACATCCCCATTTTCGTCTCCTCCAGTTCCACCAAATACCCCAACCCCCGATTTTGAGGGTTTTCTTTCGTTCGCCATTACTCCATTTACGATCACCTCCTGAGGTCGGTGGTCTTCGCTTTGGCAGAGTTCATCCCTTACCACCCACCCAGCTAACTCCTCTCGAGCTTGACAGCGCCCACTTTAGCCAAATATACTCGTCGCATGCAAGATCCCTCTCCTACAATACCGGCAAAAGACACCTCGCATGATTTGGCGACGACTCCACCACCCGTCACTGAGGATCTCCCAATTGCTCCGTGCAATAGTACATGTACTTGTCAACAATTTCCTATCTATACTCACTCTTACCGGGGATTATCACCACGGAAAAAATCCATTATTGGTGCCTTGGCTAGGATGATTGTCCCTTGCACTCTCATTGAGGCTGAAGTACATCCAGGTTGGTTACAACAATGTTTGAAGTCAACAGTGCTATGATTGGATTGGTTCAAACAAGCGTATCATTTTCCATCGTCCAACTCCATCACCTAGGTATCCGGTTGAACATACCAAACAATGATTAGGTAGCCTAACCCCAGTGAGAGGAACCCAACAGTGCTCAAGTCAATCACTTCTTTGGTCCTCAAGTATGTATAAAATAAGATCAACCACTTGAGATTAATGCTCCGGAGGACAATCATACCTGGGATTTAGTTTCTCTTCCACCGGGTAAACAGGCAGTAGGCTGCAGTGGTATATATTGTACGTGTTACCCAAATTCAATTGCAAGAATCGCCCTTCTAATCGCAAGAAATGTCTGCCAAGGGCCCAACTAGTCAAAACAAACTAAATATCCACAACCCAATTCTATCTTCCAGGCCAAAAACAGCAGTGAACATTTAACATAAATGACTATGCAAGACACTCTAATATTTTATGATTCCACCAAAATCCAAGTGTTCCCTAACTTTATTTTTTTTAAAAAAAGTTGTGATTAGTCACTGAAAGTGGCTAATATTCATTGTAAATATCTTAATATTAATGTGTTTCAAAGTGCATAAACATCAATTTTAGTCCAATTCAGAAATTGAACTTCATTTCCCATCATTGGGCAATTCATGCTTAAAATGTCATTTTGGGCCCACTCAATAAATTGCTTGTGAAAAATACATTATTCATTTTATGAATTTGATATTTTGGGATATGGTTGATCACTTTGTTTAGAACATTTTTTCTTTTAGGATTGATGGATGAATCCCAATGGAAGATGGAGATTTTTCTGGAGAAAGCATAATGGGCCTAAGGCCCATCGAACAAAAGTGGGGCCCACAAACCAAGCCCAATGAAAATCGAATTTTTACAGTAGAAAGCGAAAAATATGAGGATCATTTTATTCAACTGTGGTCGGAGCTAATTCTGAAGTTTTCAAGATGATAAAGGGATCTGAAGTTGAGATTTAAATGCTAATAGAGGACAGATGGACGAGCATATTTCTCTTCTACAACCCCTCCGGATTCGGCCTCCATCAATTAAAGATTCACACGTCAAAACGGTGGACGAATCTAGATGAATTTCCGGGTCAATTTCAAAACGTCAAAATCCCTTAATTTTCCCACCCTCCTTTTGACTCTCTAAATTAATGGGGGTGGAATTTATTGTGGTGGGGTGTATCTATGTCTCCTAAGATGCCTATATAAGGAGCTGGTGGTGAAGGGAATTATCATCTAATATTTTCCTTTCGATTGAAGTTTTTACTTTTTTTTTCAATTGTAATTTCCTGCTTTCGTTTTGTAATCGCATCGTCAATTTCTCTAATGTAAGTTTTTCTTTCACGTTAAATATCTTAATAAAATTTGTTCTTCTTCACTTTTTATTTTCCTTTTCTTCACACGTTGATACCGTTGAATCAAGGTGTGAATTTATTCACACCAACACTTGTAATTTTCTCACACAACGGTGGAGTGTTCATTTTTATTAATGTTTTTCTTCTTCAATCTCACTTCTTTAAGTCGACTTCTCGCTTCCATTGATAGAATATAATCGATGGAGCGCTAAACATTTATGGTTTGGTCCTAGAGAGTTGCATGAGATGGATTGGATGTTATTTCATGAACTTTAATTTTTTAATCTGTTTGTTATTTTAAGATTTTCATTCAATGAGTTATGTTTTTCTTCTTCTTTGTCAAATTTAACGATGACACATTCCGAGTACTAGTACGATCCAATTCCTTGAAGTGATCAATAAATTGATCCTATAAGTGAATTGATGATTAGCTTTCTAATTGTGTAAGAATTAAATTGGTGAATAATTTGGGAGAATTATCTCGTTGTTTGGATACGTCTTCAATTAATGACATGAAATTTTTAAGAAAAGAAATGCATCCAATCCACCAAAAGCAACAACCAAGGATCAACCCATATTAATTAATTGTTTTAGATCAAGTAAATTTGTTTTTTTAACTTGTTCTTTAAATTAAATAATTAGTTATCTAATCAATTCAAACCCAAGTTGCCACTTCACAACCCAACCTCCATAAAACATGTGTTTCTAAAGGTTACTTCTTCGGTCCCTGTGAATTCGACCCCTACATGTACTACATCGACCGCTTATACCTGTAGGGTAAATTTGGGCGCAACCAAGTTGGCTTCCAAAAGATATGAAACACGAGACAAACATAAAACAATGCAAAAATAAACAAACATAAAATAGAATTGAAATGGCCAACTGTGAAACAAATGCATCCCCATTAACAAATAACAAGAATCACCATACCGTGTGCAGTGATTGCAATAACCCCACATTTGCACAAGGCCCACTCCCCATCCACCACATCTCTTGCATTTATCTAAAGCATGTGACTGATCCCATGTCACAGAAACTGTATTGCTTGAAGACATGTTATGGGTTTCTGATGATGCAACTGGTGAAAAAGAACCGGGGTACTGCCACTGAGATACAAGGGTTACTCTATTGAAGTAATACTTTTGTCCTGCATGAAAAAAAAAAGATGATCATAATATAAAGAAATTTCGTCCATAGGTTGCAAAATTGAATGCGTAGGAGAATATGTGTGTGTGTGAGACATAAAAATACTAAAATACATTAATTAATAAAATACATTATAATTTCACTTTAATATTTACCCTTATGTTGCAACTCCGACATTTGTGTGTGTCTATCCATAAGTTAATTTTTAATCAAGCATAATAAAGAAATATGTCCCTTGGAGAGTACACCTTGAGGGTTCGGGTCTCTCATTTTATCATCCAACATTTATGAAAAAAAAAAGTTAAAAGTATGTTTGGTTCATTTCTTTGAATTCCGTGAAATGAGAATTAACTTTCCATTCACACTTTCCACATGTTTGTTTTGCGTTCTATGTGGCAATCTTCATTCCCTGCAAAAACCAAATACCCTGATTTTAAAAAAAATAGAGAATTTGTTGTACCTGTTTGAAGAAAAGTCAAGAAAAACAATGATGCGGCTGATATGTGGTGTAATTTTTTCTAATTTAAATTATGTAAAAGTTTTTTGCCTATCCTTTGTAATACTTTGATCGTTGATACTGATTCAAGCTTAAGAAAAGAGAGTGACTCTTGAAATTGGTAACCAATACTAAATCATGTAATGACATATTCAGTAAGGATAGTGGTTTGTATGCAACACCAGCGAGTTGTTTGCATGTCATGGATATAGTCTTCCACGCTGGGGGTGACTTGATACATCATTTATTTTCTACTATGTTTATATATAAGGTTGGACAGATCTAAATTAAGTGTTCCTAACAACTTGGGAACAAGATCCTTTAAAACGGGAAATCTTAAAAGAAAGAAAAGGCTTAAAATTGATCATCCCGATTAACCCCTCCCTCATGAAATTTCTATCTTATGTGACACCTTTCTCCCAACAACATATCTCAACCCAAATATAAAATCTATACGTCTAGTTAGTGTTCAATTTTAAGAAAAAAATATCATGATTTGATATAGATCACCAAATTGACACAATTTTGGAAAAATCTCTAAGATATCCACATGAGTTTTGTGAATTACCAATGATCATATCAAGAGAAAACAATTGAAATCTTTTCCTTCACTTCACTATGTTAACTAAATGGCAACATTAGTGCTGAGAAAAAGGCAGGGCACTCCACTCAAAATCGCCGCTAAATGTTTCGTTTTATTTATTTAGCGGCGATTTTAGAAAACCGTCGCTAATCCTCGGCGGTTTATTAAAAAACCACCAATACGAAATTTTATTTTTTGTATTTTTCATTTAATTTTAGCAGCGGTTTTTAAAAAACCGTCGCAAAATTAATAATAATTAATTTAAATTTAAATTATTTGTTAATTGTTATCTATTAATTCTTATTTATTATTTAAAATTTTAACTAATTATTAATTGTTAATCGGTAATTAGCAATTAATAATTATTCACTATTAATTATTGCCCCTTAGGGTCGCTTGCTTGTTTCCTCGGAGTCGAGGGTTCGATTTCCGCTGGTTGTGGCTTGCCATCATAATTTCACGTTGTTGCGACAAAACCGCCTTGACAGGTTCAGGACAAGGGGAGGCGCAGTTTTACCTAGCTCAACCGCCCGACAAAGGTCGATACCCGGGGTCCTTTCTCTGGCTTGCTGGTAGTGGGCTACACTGAGAAAGTTAAGGCGTGTAGGAGGGTGGGGTTTCTGTTTTTTAAATAAATTATTAATTACTAATTATTTATTATTTATTATTTATTTAAAACTTTATCATTAATTATTAATTATTTAGTAATTAGTAATTCTTTACAATTATTAATTAGTAATTACTAATTACAAATTAGTAATTAATTATTAATTATTAACTATTAATTAATAGTTTGTAATTATTAATTAATAATTATCAATTGTTAAGTGTGAGTTATTGATTATTAATTATTAATAAGTAAATATTAATTATTAATTATTAATTATCAATTATTAATTATTAATCATCAATTATGTATAATTATTATTTATCAATTATTTGTAATTATTAACTATATGTTATTTAAAATCTTCATTACTTGTTAATTATTAATTATTAATTATTATTTACTATTAATGAATTTTTAAATAATAATTACTATTTATTAATGAAGTTATTATTAATTAATTAGTTAATTTTTAATTAGTAAATATTAAATATTTAATAATAGTTGATAATTATTTATTCATTGCGAATTTGTAATTTTATTCATTAGTTATTTATATAATGTATTCTATTTGTCAAATAGGTTAAATAACATTTATTGATATATTATTAAATGCGAATTCATTCGGTAGAGCGGTTAGTACTTACAGAGTTAAACGAGAATTGGTGATAGTAGTGTGTGGGTTAATGACCTTCTGAGAAGTTGTTGTGTAATGTAAAAAAAATATTAAAACAAGTAGGTTAAATAATATTTATTGACATATTAATAAAACAAGTTGTTGTGTCATGTATAAAAAAATAAAAAAATAAGAAAATAAATAATAAATGGTAAACAAATAAAATATATATTTAAAATAATTAACAATAATATAAATTTAAAAATTGAATTTTTAATAAAAAAAATAATCTTTTTAAATAAAAAACCGTCGCTAAATGATTCACGGTGGTTTTTTAAACCGCTGCGAAATGATTCCCGACACAAAAATTCATGACATTTAAATACTATTTTTCTTGTAGTGTCACTCCTTAGAAATCTATCTAAGAGTATTTTCTTTTATTTAAAATATTTCATGAGAGAAAAATTTTCTTTTATTTAAGGATAATCGTTTCTCACATTTTAGTCTTGATTAAAATATGATCTAGGACTTCCATCTAAATATGAAACTATAAACATTTCATGTCAATTACTAAATAAAAATAATAGACATTCCATGTCAACCATACTTTAATCAATAGTCGATGATGTCATACGTGTCATATAGAAAGAAAAAAATTCAACTTAATGAGACAAATCACTCTTCAAAATCCACATTATATCCAAAACAATATTTATAGCCAATCACACCAGTGAAATCTATCAAAATGTGAATTTTCACATGTAAATAATTTTATAATCTAAGAGTCAAAGATAAGAACCACTATGAAACACTAATGACACATCTGACAATTCATATAATACTAGGTCAACTCACCCTAAATGTTTCCCACCTTGTACACATGCATGGACTTCAAATCTCCAAATAATTCTCTACACATATCCGTCTTAACACGTTACCACAATTAAATCCATGATTACCATCGTCTAAGGATATTTATAAACACAATATTTCAATATTATTAACAAATCAAATATGTCAAATGTAATAAATAAAAATGAAATGATACATGAAATTGTTATAAATGAAATATAACATGATTCATAACAATGTTCAAACTATCACCATGTTGTGAGGATTTGAGCATAGAGTAAAAGAATATTTTGAGAGAACTGAAAATAAAAATCTAAGATAGTTACAATGGAATATATGTAAAATATATTTCTAAGAATTTATGGGGATATAAAGAAAAAATTAAATAGACTATCAATGAATTTAAACTAAAAAAAACACTGAGGAAGATACTTTTTAAGTTCAATTTAAATCCGATCTCACATTTTATCTCCTCCACATACCTTATCATAAGTCTTTTTGAAGAAATCATAAAACTTCATTTTTTTCAAGGTGAAACCTCCGTTTAAGTGCAGTTATTTTTGTTTCACTGCATACTACCATCATTACTTTCATAAATAAAAGACTATGGTTTTTGAAAGCATAAACTCTGGCATTTGCACAACAAGAAAGTGAAAACAAAGCAGAATGGAAAATCAAAATCATACCTGACGTTTCATCTACCGCCTCCTCCCACTCAGCAGGAAGAGGAAATTGGGACGCAGGTTTTGAACTAGAAGCAATCTCAGCAGGTTTCACCCATTGGCTATTTCCAGTGCTTTCATTATAATAATATAGAACACCACTTGTAGGATCCTTTGCCTGCACCTGCAAATGGTTCAAAGTTCACAATCTAGGGCAACCAAACCATATTATGGAACAGGCTAATATATAAACACTATTTTCTATGTTATAATGCAAGTATAAATGTTTTTTTTTTTCAACTTCCCACCGCTAATGTGAAAATTAACAGTGAACACAGCCAGCATGAAAATGTTTTACCATAAAAAATGATACCACGTCAACAAATCATTGTTGGAGCCGATTTCAATTTAAAGATACCAAACTAGTAAAAAATATACAGGGAAACACGTACCCATCCAACAGGCAACGCTCCAATGATCACATTTTCCGCTAACTGAGGGCCTATCTTCTGAGAATCAAAATCACAGGAAAAATAATAAAGAGAAGATAGTTAAAAGGGTTTCATTAAAGAAAACATCAAATGGAAAAACATCTAATGTTCAGAAAGAATGCATACAGATAACCCTACTGTAGCATTGCAAAGGATGAAAAATAGAATTAAAAATGATTTCTATTAAAAATCTCGCATAAATAGAAATCAGATATTATGATACTATAGAAAAATATCATGAATTGCTTCTCTTATTATCGATTGGTTTTAAAGTGGATCCTTATCACGATATGCAAACCTAAGTGCATTTGGTTTAAGAATGATGATCCATTTGACCCATCATACTCTCATATATTTCACAAACAAGGTCCATGTTATGTCAGCCCACAAAAAGCCCACATCCAATTAGGATCAAGTATTATGCTATTTCAAATCCTATGTTGAGCTACCTCCACCATTACCAATTAGTTTAAAAATGGGACATTAACAATCTAAAATTACAAACATTGAAGGAAAACAAGTGAAAGAAGATCGGTTAAATTAAGCACATAGGAATCAACAGCATGCAGAAGACAATGAAAAATAAACTTGCATTAACAGTTATTTTAGTATCTGCTCCTGCTTTGTCATCTTTGATAATACCCCTTGCTCTCAACTTCTGCTTGAGGTACTCAGGCAAGTCTTTCCTCTCATGTGTTTGGTTTAGCATTTCACCATCTTCAGAATTTTCCTTGCTTATTTTGGTGGTAGTAAGCCTCGTGACACCTAATAAATTAGAACATGTGATTGCAAATCTAATTGAAAATAAGGTTAAGGAATAAAATTACAAAATTACAGAGCTTTGCCTTACCCAACCTAGCACATGGCTTCGAAGCACCCCAGCAAGCCACTCCACCTGGTACACCATACCCATTTCCAATTTCTGCACTACCTAGAATGAACTCAAATAGTTAATTGCTGCTGAAATCTAACAAGAAAATTCTCTGAATATAAAAGATTTTCACACAAGCCCTCAAGTTGCATCATAGCCATTAATCATGTCCAACTTACAAATAAATCCATTAAATGTAGTTGATCCCCCAACTCAGTTGGTAAGGAAAGGAAATTGGCATCCAAGAAATCCGAGATTCGAATTTCAACAACTGCAACCTCATGGTTACTGTAGCATCACTGCGGCAGGTACTACAGAAGTCATTGTTAAAATGGGCTTCATCTCCGGTTCTCTTTCAAGCAAACCCCCCAAGGTGATCATCAGACCATTCTCAAGCAGACCCGATCTTATTCAAACACTGTTAGAGCCTCCATATCAACTCAAAATTTAAGGTCTCCAGATTATCCTCCAGCAGACCGGATCCAAAAAGACACTGTTAAAGTCTCTAGTTCAACTCTCAAAATGTAGGGTTTTCGAGCCATCCCTCAAATACAATGTTATATTTTCAAGTCGTCCGTCAAATATAAGACCTTTGGGCTACCCTATAATGTCAAACGTCTTTGGACCGTAAGGCCTTCAGACCAATGTTTTAAAAAAAAGTATAATGTTTCAGTCACTTGGTAAGAATGTCAACAATTTGTTCTAAAATAGGGATATTAGTTGTGCAATTCCTTCCTCCACTTTTTTATTAATAAAATGGTTGTCATCTACATGCTTTGTCCGGTCATGCTGAGTAAAGGGATAAGTTTATAGCAGCTTTGCTATCGCAATATATTTTAATAGGAAATCTCAAATCAAGCTGTCACTCCTCTGCTAACTTCATTAAACGGCTAGAGCTCTAAATTCTGCCTTTGTGACACTACCTGCAACAACAACCTTTTTTTTTCCTTCTTGCTTCTCCAAGACATTAAAGTTCTCCAAACAAATGTTGAGAAAAATGTGTAGGATGTGGACTTCAATGGTAGTAGAGCAGTTTCACCAAGACACATTACAATGTTGTTCTCTTCAAAGGTTAATTTGTCTCCACCAAAACGATGGTATTGAGGGTTATCGACGAAGAGTCACATCATATTTGGTTTAGTTATGTCCATCAGATCGTGTCTCATTAGATCAATGGTCCTGATTGTGCACTTCCCCTAAAATAATCTACTTTCAAATTGATGATCCAGATCTGATGGTGTTAAAAATCTGAAGGTCCAGGTCAATGCACCAGGTTGCAACTCTTGCAATGCGGATCTAGCAGTCCAAAGCACACAAGTTCCAGACAAACCAAGTCATGCATCAAAAAACATTGAGCCACATATCCACCATCATGAGCACCTGGACAGTGCAATATACAATCCCGCGCAAAAAAAAAAATCTTATGATTTTATCCTTTATTTAAAAATATCCAAGCAACTTTTCTATTCGACCTTTTCTCCCACCATTCAGGTTTTTTGATATGGGACCACCTTACCATTCAAAAAATCTACTTTTCTCACTTTGTAAATGTAGCAACCCCAACCCCAGCAGCCCGGAGCCGGTGGCTATTATCATTATATTGACATAAGATACAAGGAATTGCATCCCAAAGAACCGATCAATTTAGTAGTCTTGATAAACAAGATACATACATGAATCTTACATTACATTTGGAATACACAAATTACAACATTTTTTTTTTTTGAAAATAACTTTATTCCATCTAACATATCTCTGCATATCAGTCATAGTAAACTTCATGGAATCCTGGGGAAAGAAAACAAAATAAGGATGAAATCAAATCATCAGTAAGGGTTAAATACAGAGGAAGCAATAATGAATCAATAAGCATAATTCATATGCTAAGGTAAATAACTAAACACACATGTCATATAATCAATAAACTGATAAAAAAGTGCGTAAATATATGGCATGATAAATAACTGAAAACACATGTCATTTAAATAACTTGACTATTATGTGAAGATAAGTCGTAAACAATATGACAAGATAAATAATTGAGAACATATGTCATTTAATCAATAAGCCGATAATGAAATGCATCTATAGATTATAACATAGCGAAAATCTCATGGATAATGAAAACTGAATCTGAATGAAGAGAATGCTTAATTATTTGACGTCATGTTTCTCGGACAGGTGATATATTTACCGTCAAGATCTATCCTCAAGACGGTTTAAGACATGCCAGGTAAAAACCCATCTAATTTGTGTCAAGATCTTTTACAAGACACTAATGTCAAGATCTATCCTCTAGACAATTTAAAACTGCTTCACTACAAACGCAAAGGGCTTGTGACAAACTGATTTCGTCTCATGAGACTAACGATGCATCAAGAGGCTTACTTTAAACGGTCTCAAACTCGTGTCATACCTGTCTAAAGCAATCTTCATATATCGATTAATCGATTTAATTCATAAACAATGTGTCTTATTAAATATTCATATTAAGTAAAGGATACAGATTTATCAATATTCCCCCAGTTAATCAAATAACTTTCAAAGTAAACACCATATGTAAAAATGGTATATGATTTAGACAATAATCATATTCATGATAAATAATATGGATATTTAGAAGAAATTTAATGTTCAATGATCACAGAAAAGTGAATAACTCAAGGGAAAGTTAATGGCTACGAAAATGATGCAAGTGAATGTCAATACTATCTTTGGTCAATGTTGGAGTCTGCGTCCCCCATCGGACTTGTGGTATGATGTGGTCTTTATTAGTCATTATAAAATAACCTCAAGGCCTCCCTTAGAGAGGTACCTTGGGTATTCGGTCTCACCTCTCTTTTATCTTCCTAGATGGTATCAAAGGAGGTCTAATCCTAACCGAGCTCTTCCTCCCATTTTTTTCCCGTCTAGGTTTCCAGTGTTTTTTCCCCCGTGGGGGGCGGCGGCCTCCATGGCCAGCGAGCCATAGGTTTTCTGTCGTCGCCCCTCCCTCCCTCTGCGAACACCCCGCTTCCATTGTCAGTTCCCCGTATGGGCTTCCTCCCCCCCGACTCCTACGATTTTCCCGACGACGGCCCCTCCCTCTCTGCCATTGACAACTCCCGTGCGCGAAGGATCCTGCCGCGCCTAAGCCCCCGCCGACAAGAACTTAGGGTTCTGATGAGGGCGGCCAGAAGGGCGAAGGAGCTGCAGGGATCGGATCGGGGCGGGCTTCCCCGCTTCTCACTGTGCGCAACCCCTGCGCGCAGCCCTCCCACTCGCGCCGCCGGATCCACGCCGCGACGACCCCCCTTCCTGTCGGCACCTCCCGCGTCGGCGCTCCTCCTCTGTAGTCGCGCTCCCCAATCGTCGCCTCTCCCAGCGCAACGGCTCCCCTCCGGCAGCGGCTCACTCCACCTCTGGCTTTCCCGGCGCCTCCGACAACCGGCCCGCCTATGCGGCTTTCTCGGCGCTCTGTTAACCGGCACCGCCAGTGCGGCATTCCCGACGTTCCCTCGTCCGGCACCGCCAGTGTGGCATTCTCGGTGCCTCCGACGACCGGCCCGCCTGTGCGGCTTTCTCAACGCTCCGCCGGCTGGCACCGCTTGTGCGGCTTAGCAACCAATCTTTTTCCGCAACATCATTCATCACTTCTTGAGGGAGAGCAGCAGTCATGGCGGTTTATCTTTTGTTCTGTTTTGTCTTGTTTTGTAATCAAGTTGGGTATGTCCAGCTTGAGGAGGGGGTGTCAATGACTGTTGATTGCTTTGTTTTTCTTTGCTTCGATCTGTTTTTCGTTATGTTCAAGCTATGTACACCTAGCTTGAGGGGGGTATTGGAGTCTGCATCCCACATCGGACTTGTGGTTTGATGTGGTCTTTATTAGTCATTATAAAATAACCTCAAGGCCTCCCTTAGAGAGGTACCTTGGGTATTCGGTCTCACCTCTCTTTTATCTTCCCACGGTCAAAATAATCATAAGTCGTTCAGAGAAAGAATAAGGATGGTATAAATACAACGTATACCATTGGAGTAAGAATAAGAGTTGTTGTTGATGAAATAAAAGAAGATCTTTAATAACATTCTTGAGGAAAATATCCTTTTCATTTTGAAAATCACTTTTTAAAACATAAAGCATTTTTTTAAAAAAGTCTTTTCTTTGAAAATCATATTTAAAAAAAATTTATTTAAAAATAGTCATTAAAACTTGCAAAGGAAGCTTCAAAGAAATGACAGCGGGTAATTCCGTATGTGTCGTACAAGGTAAAAGGAACATTCCTTTGGCATTGTAAAAAGGTAAGAAAGGTGCATTGTTCGGAAAACGCCAAGAAGATTTCTTTCAAGACATTTGGTAAAAAGTCAAAATGGGTCAAAATATCTTTAATAAATCATTTTGAAGAGGTTAAAAAACATTTTTGAAAACATTTCTAGAAAACATGGTTTTAGAAGAAAGCAGGTTTCCGGCCAAAGAGAGAAATGAAGTCGGGTTTTCTTAAAAACATTTTTTAAAACATTTTAAGTACCAAAGAGTGAAAAAATTGTGTTATTACTTGAAAATAATTATAAATAACTAGAGGGGAAGAAAATGAAAAGATTTATTAAACAATGATCAAATAATTTCCTTCAATCAAAATTCAAGTGTGCAATCCCGAATAAAATGAGATTGTGAATTAAACTCTTGCAAAGATCATGACGTTGAAGTGAGAATCAACCAATGAATCGATTATGTGTATCAACTGCAAATCCACATAAAATAAGTGGAAATACAACAATAGATAGTCAAAAGTAATCACACGCATAATCTTAGAATATTAACAACAACGAGGAAGTAATATAACCCAATGAAAAAGAATTGGGTTGTGAAATTTTTTACCACTTGGTAACTTTTAATTCAAATCCCTTTAGATGAAATAATTCAAATTGAAACTTAAAATATCATGAAAAATGAAGTATTCATAATATTACATATCAAATGGGCAATATATACACCATATAAAAGAAACTGTGTACATAATATTACAATATGTCTCAATGAAATGAAATTGAGACGAAATCTCTTACATTACACTTCCTTTTGGTTGAACACTTTTTAACCTCATGTATAATGGTTTTAAGCATGTTATTAACTTACGCCATAACCATATTAATATTTATTGTAGAATGATAGAAAGTGGACCCAATACCCAAGATGTCTCTCTAAGGGAGGTCATGGTGTCTATTTATAATGAATAATAAAAATGACACGATGCCTCAAGTCCGATGTGGGACTTGACACAACTTAACCTCTAACACTCCCCCTCAAACTAGGTGTATCTAGCTTGGATACATAATTAAATAAAACAAAGCAAACAAAAAACACTGTTAACACTCTCCCTCAAACTGGACATACCATGTAGAATGATAGAGAGTGGATTCAGTACCTAAGATGCCTCTCTAAGGGAGGTCTTGGTGTCTATTTATGATGAATAATAAAGATGACACGATACCTCAAGTCTGATGTGGGACTTGACACAAATTAACCTCTAACATTAATAATATCATATATGATCCTTTTACAACATTTTATCACTCATTTGTTAATAATCTTTCATTATTTTCAGTGTTTTGGGTGTTAATTGTCTTGTTTTTCAAGTATGTTTTGACTTGTTTTTTTTTTTGTTCCTCTTACTTCGATCATGATTTCATAATCCTCAGAACGTAAATCATGATGCAAATATCATATATATTCAGTATATTACCTATGTTTATTAAAACCGTCCTTAATACATTTCATGTAAAGTGTGAACGAATCACATCGCTTCGCGAGACGGTGGTTCACCGTACACACGAGCGACGATATCGTATTCCCACAAAATGGAAATCATAAAGGTATGTGTGATATAATAATTCCAAAAGCATAATAACATCATAAATATCATATATATCATATATAAACTATAAATTCATCATTATTCTCAACCTTGAAAGATGATAATGGAAAAACGAACGATATCGGTTCACGAGACGGTAGTCCGCCGTACACACGAACGATGATTTCATTACTCATTTGATGGAAGTGTGTGAAGTTCTAGGTCATACCCTTAACATGACAACATCTCAGTATATGAAAGATACTGAGGTTATTATAAGCATGATATAATAGAAATTGAAGGAGGTGGAGAAAGAAATAAAATAAAGATGCTTTTAGGAGAACATTGTCGCTTCTTCGGGTATCTTCCTTTGGTTTGCACTAAACTCTTCCTAGGTTGGCTTTCTGCCCAGACTAAGGCTTCTAGGATGAGGGGAGGAAAATTGGGGAGTGATTTGAGCAGGGCTTGGCCGAACCAAAGTGGTTTGAAGGTGTGAAAAAGAGGGGAGAGGGAAAGGTCTTTTATAAGTGATGTGAGTTGCACACTTAATTTTTTGAAAAAGAGAATTCTACCCACGTTTTTTCATGTCATGTGGCTCCAATAATGGACCAATCTCGAGCCTAGAAGGGATAAGATTGAAATATGGTCAATCAATGGGTTTTGGACAAGTGTTGGGTCATTTTTACACCTTATATTCTAAGTTTAACTACTAAGTAATCTTGTTTTTATCTTAATCGTTGTAATTAATTTTAATTGTTTTCGCTAATCACTTTGGTCAAAAATTAAGTTGGTCTTATTAGACATTATAAATTATACTGATTCTAAATATGAAATCCATTTTGCCAAATTCAAAACATAGAAGTGGCAGAAATTAATTTAAAATTAATCTTGCAGACGTGTCGAGAAAACGGATTTCTAAAGCGAAGAAGATCGAAAGTTTACAAAAAATTTATATTTAATTTCAATATAAAATTGGTTCCAATGACCTACATTGGATTAATAGATTTATAATTGAACTATTGTGACTTTAAAAGCAATTCAAAATATAGTTTAACATTATAAATTATTTAAACGAAAAGGCAATTTTCGATTCAAATTTAGTATTTTTTCACTATTTATCAAAAAAATGAAACTTCTCAAAAAAAATACCAAAAATCCACCCTAAACTAATTTTGACATTCCGCTTTAAAAAATGAAGTTTATTTTGTCAAATAAAATTTATAAAAATGCCAAAATTTAGTTTTAAAACAAGTGCGTCATTAAAATGCGGCAAAACTGCCTTTAGAAAAATACAATTTTTTATGCGTAAAGTTGGATTTTTTTCTTATCTTATGTCTATCAAATCTATTGGATAAATGTCAAAACATTTTATTGAATATATAATATATAAATTTCATTAAGATTATCCACTAATAGTAATTAATTTAATTTATTCAGATAAAACGTCTTTGGCGCATAAAAATAGTTTTTTATAAAAACATTTCTTTTATATTCAATTGGTTTTTATTTTCATTTCTAATTTGGTAACCAATGAATTCAACCATATATTTTCCCAAGACATTTAATACAATTCATAACAGTCAATTTAACGGGTATGAAATAATTGTCATTTAAAATTTTTTTTTTTTTTAAGGTAAAGGGGGCAAGCTCCCGTTTATTGAAATAAAACTCCTTTTGAAGGGAAGAAGGAGGAACCCATTACAGATGTAGAACATCAAGCAATACAGTGCACACGGCCATACAGAGATCCAAAAGTCAAAAAGAAACAAAAATCATAGCAAGAACAAGCCAGAAAGTCTCATCGCCCCCCCTAATCGAAAAATGCAACAGCGAAATCAGGCAAGATGTTGCGTCACCCCCTCTGCGATGAAATGTGTCGTGCTGGCAACACAGCCAAGGCAGAGCACTCCTCCAACTCACACTGAAATATGAGAGGACTGGACGATAGGTGTCAGCACACCTATCTCTCTTTCGAGCCACCTCCGACGATGCAAATGAGAGACTCACTGCACCATCAACCTGATGCGCCGCAACATCCGCCAGAGAACACCGTGTAATGATCAATCAGGGTACCCATCCATCTAAAAGGATAGACGGCTGAATGATGGGTGTCAAGACACCCATCTCTCCTTCGAGGTCGCCCACCTGACGCAATCTACAAGACAGAACACGCCAACCAAATGCAAAGAGACTAGCAGCAAGCTGCTCCCACCAAAACATCTGCTTCTCAGTGACAATCAGACCAGGAAAAGCAGAAATGGAAAATACATGTAGAAATTTCAGTGCATAACATTCCAAAGCTGCCAAAACCACGCCCGCATCCACCCCAGGCCATGCCGCCATAATCAATCCAGGGAAGACCTCCGCACAATCCAACAGAAGATCGCCGCACGATCTTGGACGACGAACACCTGAAGACGCCGCTGTCTGAGATCCCAACTCCCTGCAAACCCGACGCGAACCACTCTCAAAGAAGCTGGTGACGAAGGGAGAGCCATCCTCTCTCAAGTGTACCTTCTAGGTATCATTGTATTTTATAAACTGCTTCCAAGGGGTTTTTCCTATGAATGCATGATTAGGAATACTAAAGGCATAGCAAAGGCGATATCAAACCTTGAAACTTCAACATCACCAAGCTTCTCGCATCATCAAATCTTATCTCAACTTCTATTAGCATATCATTTGGCTTACATCTCATCATACCAATTTCAGTAGACCTAATGTATGTTTTCTTTGACATATACTAATTGTATTTCCTCTATCTCGCTGTTTCCCTTTCTAGAAAGTATCTCATCTAACCCAAATTTTTCACTTCAAATTCGATAGCTTGTATATTCTTCAATCTACTCATCACATTGAAGTCATCTCCTACCAGAATGATGTCATCTACATCCACAATAAGGATTGTTTGTTTCTCGCCTTTATAAAGATTCACCTTGTTGTTGTAAATGTAGTTATTCACAGTAGTAAATAAAGTTTCAGGTTTTCATAAAAATCAACTTGCTACAAAAGTGAAACAAGAAGCACGAAACAACAAAAAAGCTAAACATGTACATGATTGAAGCATCAAACAAATTTTTTGACAAAGGATGGAAATCAAAAGAAGAACGTGAAACAAATAGAACATGTCATTGAAAACATTAACTTAAAAAACTTAGGAATATCCTTCAAATATGACCCATCTATAAATTTTATAAACTCACACATTAGAAACAACAAGAGTCGTGGGAAAAAAACAATGCTAAAATTCAAGAATAATAAGGGGTTGATCAATGTTGAATCAGGGCTGGCCATTTCATGAGCTTCATCATGTTTTGTCCAACACAATTAACATAGCCTTTCTGACCTTGCCTTTTTTTGCATCTTGTTTTTCATTAGATGGGATGAGGAAAAGGTAATTACCGTGTTTTATCATTTTCAACATTCATTTTAATCCACTCATTGTCGTTTTTCAAACAAAAGAGATTTCCTCATCTCCCTTTGAACCACCTCTCACCCTGATTTTGACATGCCATTATTAAAACATCCAATGGAGAAAAACAAGACTTTTAAACAACAAATTAATATAAACACATAAATAGATCCATGCACAGGGATGATGGATTCCGAGGACTAAAAAAGCACTGCAAGAAAAAAAAACGAACACAAAAAATCTAATAATCAACCTTCTTCTGGAACTGTGGGCTTCCCATGTTTTAATGCCACTTCTGTGCGGTGATCAGTGGTCATCTTCAGCAGATGTTCCTATCAATATTAAATTTTGTTACGAGCACACTGTCCTGATCAAAAGCTCAAGAAGAAGGCAACATTGACATACCTTTATAACATTCGGGTCACACCGTACATCGAGAATATTGGTTTTATCCTCTGGAAGCCCACCGGCACATCTTGCTTGTCTAAAACACACATGTATGTTACCACACACACAAACACACATGTATAGGCAGAAACTTATCCAGTCGAGGCTTTAAATGAATCCAGTGCGATAAAATACAACTAACCTCTGATTATGTATAATTTGTTGGGCGGAAATTTCCTGGTTAACCATAAAAATATACAGGCCACTGACTAAATTGAAGAAAGAAGGCAAACACGTAAAAGAAAATTCAAAAGGTTACTTGTTCACGCAGCACGGCATCCTGAGCAGCAGAATCAATTTCGTTACCACCTCTAACGTGGGTGTAGAAACTAGGTTCATCTGAGGAAACATGGTTGAAAGATAGATGAGGATGTGAAGAAAATGGTCCTTTTCGCTTGGATTAAACGTAAACAACAAAAGCCGAAGACGTTACAGGTAAATTACCTGACCCGTTTTGATCGTTTGATTGGGTTTCCATTGCCCTTGAATCATGTTGAATTGCACTCCAAAACTCTCCTTGACTGGCGGTGAGCAATTCCGAGCGCCCGTGATCTTCGTATTGTCCAGTAAGACCATGATCCCTAGAGGTGGCTTGCTTGTTTTCTTCTACTGCGTCATTGGTTGACATTTTATGCCGATCAATAAAGGAATGGTTTGGCCTGTGCGAGGCGGTGATCCGCCCAACAACGGCTAGCGGGAATGGGTGTCGCGGCAGGCACGAGAACGGCGGTGACCGGTTATGAGGAGCACCGCCACTTGTCAACCCCCGACAGCACTGGTATGGCAGTGGTTTTACACTGTTTGGTATAGGTGGTTTGAGGAGAGAGGAATCTCAACCAGACACGAGAACGGCGGTGACAGGTTACACAGATGGGATAAACGATTTGGGACCAAAACAATAACTTAATACAGTTTTTGATCAAAAAAAACATGAAAAATTTCAATGTAGGAACAAATACATTATGAATTTTAAATTGAATCTAGATTTAACTTTAATCTAAAATAATGCAAGTCTTTAATTAGAATTAGAACCCTCTTGATCCTCAACTGTCATTGCCATTATCTTCAGAGTATAATGTCATGTATGTTTGCAAAAAATAATAATTTGTATACGTATGTTGAAATTAATAATTTGAAGCGAAAATCTATTTTTAAAATAATAATTTTGAAATTGTTATATATATATATATATATATATATCCGTTTAAAAAATATTTTTTGATATTCACAAATAATTAATAATTTCATACATCGTCTAAGAAGATCATATATGTATATTTTAACAATCAAATTCAATTCATAAAAATACTTTAAAATAGAAACATCAACATCAAAAATTTATTAGAATTTTATAAGAAAAGTTTTCATTGAAAATTTATACTATAAAATTACATTCAAAAGGAGTGCATAAAAATTCGAATAAATAAATTCAAAAAAAGTATATGATAAAGTTTCACTATAATTTTACAGCATAATATTTCACTAGAAAATAACATCTAAATAATTCCACTGTAAAATTCCAATGCAAAAATATAGTTGAAAAAATCACTTGAAATTTTCAATACATGAGTCTCTTAGATTTTTTAACTAAAATTCACTTGAAAAGTTACACTGAAAAAACACACTGCATATGAAAAATTTTAAAGAAATATTACAGTGAAAAGCGTAATATTTATAATAAAAAAATTCAGTGGAAAGTTCAACTTTCTTTGGAAAATTCATATTGGAGCATCCATGGAAAATCCCGATTGAAACTTTCACTAGAAAAGTTCAATATCAACATTGAAGGAAAAATTCCATTAGAAACTTCCAATGGAGAACTCAAGTGGAAATATCCACTGGGAAATTGAAATGTTTCTATTGAAATCCAGTTGAGACTTTTACTGGAAAATTTCAATTGAAACTTTCACTGGAAAATTTTAGTGGAAAATTTTAGTGGAAACTTCCAATGGAACTTCCATCCGAAAATTCAAGTGGAAACTTCAACTGAAAAATTATAATTGAAACTTTTGATGGAAAATTCTAGTAAAATGAAATTCCAATGCCACTTTCCATTGAAAATTATTGTTAAAACTTTCACTCCAGAATTTCAATTGAACCTTTTACTAAAAAATTAGACTTGAATCTTCCATTGAAAAACCACTTGAAACTTCCAATGGAAAATTTTAGCATAAACTTTCACTGGAAAATTCCATTGTCAATATTCGTTGAAAAATTCCATTGAAACTTTCACTGCAAAATTACAGTGGAACCTCCAATGGAAAAATCCAATGAGAATTTCCACTTAAAGTTTTAGTGAAATGTTATATTTAAAGTTCTAGTTGGAATCTTCATTAAAAATTTCATTAAAGTTGTAGTGGAAATCTTCATTGAAAAATTTCAGTGGAAACTTTCACTAGAAGTTTCACCGGAAGTTTCGATGCGACTTTCATTGGAAATTTTCAATGAACATTTCCAAAGTAAAGTTTCATTGGAAAATTTAAGAGTAAACTAAAGTTAAAGGTAAACTAAAGTTAAGTAAGGGTAAACTAAAATTAAGTATGGGTAAAACAAAGTTAGGTAAGATTAAAAAAAAGTTAAGTAAGGGTATAACTAATGTTGAGTAAGGGTAAAACAAAGTTAAGTAAAGGTAAACTAAAGTCAAGTAAGAGTAAAACAAAGCTAAGTAAGGGTAAAATAAAGTTAAGTAAGGGTAAAATAAAGTTATGTAAGGGTAAAACAAAGTAAAGTAAGAGTAAATCTAAGTAAGGGTAAACTAAAGTTAGGCAAGGGTAAACTAAAGTTAAGTAAGAGTAAAGCAAAGTTAAGAAAGGGTAAACTAAAGTTATATAATGGTAAACTAAAGTTAAGTAAGGGGACAAAGTTAAGTAGGGGTGGACTAAAGTTAAGTAAGGGTAAAACAAAGTTAAGTAAGATAACTTTAATTTGAAGTTCTAGTGGAACTTGCAATGAAAGTTCGAGTGGAACTTGCACTGGAATTTCTGGTGAAACTTTCAATGGAAGTTCAATGGAACTTTAACTAAAAGTTTCGGTGGAACTTTTATTCAAAATTTTCAATGAACATTTCAAAAATAAAGTTCCATTGGAAAATTTCAGTGGAAACTTTATTAATTAAGCTAGACACTTTCATTAAAAATTGTAGTGGGAATATCCATTAAATTTTTTTAGTGAAAACTTTTACTAGAAATCCGAGTGAAACTTCCACTAGAAATGAAAGTGAAATATCCATTGGAAATTATAATAAAACTTTTTCTGGAAAATTCTTGTGGTAACTTCTAATTCCACTTGAAAATTTTAGTTGAAACTTTTAGTGGAAATTTCAGTGAAACTTCCATTGGAAATTATCGTGCAACTTCCAGTGAAAAATTCCAGTGTGTGACTTTCGCTAGAAAATTCCAATGGAAACTCCCACTAGAAAATTTTAGTGAAATTCCCACATGAAACTTCAAGTGGAAACTCCAATAGGAAAATTCCAGTGGAAACTTCAACTCCCACCTGATGATTTTAGTTGACACTACTGAAAAAATACCCTATACTAACGGTTTGGAGAACCGTGGGCAAGTAAGTTGTGGGGATAGGTCTATACCAACGGTTTTGGGAAAATCGTTGGTATAAGTAATATGAAAATCTATACCAACAGTTCCATAAAACCATTGGTATATGTAATTCAAAAAACAATCATTCAGTGGGTTTGGATCCCAGCACCTCCCGTTTGTGATTGAACGACCTAACCACTAACCTAACTTACTTTTGTGAACATAATTTCATAAATATATATATGTATTATCATAAGTATTTTAAATTTTGATTTATTTAATGTCCTATGTACGAAGATTCCATTAAAAATACATGTACCTATACCAACGGTTTTGAGAACCGTTGGTATAGGTTCTTTGATTTTGGGACCTATACCAACGGTTTTGGACAAACCGTTGGTATAGGGGGGACCTATACCAACGATTTGGCCAAAACCGTTGGTATAGGGTCTCTATAATGGACCTATACCAACAGTTTTCCCAAAACCGTTGGTATAGGTCCAAATTAGTGAACTATACCAACGATTTGCCTAAAACCGTTGGTATAGCTCCAAATCAGCGACCTATACCAACGGTTTTGGCCAAACCGTTGGTATAGGTCCAAATTAGTGAACTATACCAACAGTTTGCCCAAAACCGTTGGTATAGATCATATTTCCAGTAGTGTGAAACATTCACTAGAACTTCCGGTGCAAATTCCATTGGAACTTCTAATGAAACTTCAACTCGAACTTTCAGTGTAACTTTCACTATAAATCTTGTGAAACTTCTACCAAAACATTCCAATGGAAAATCCCACTGAAAATTTATTATGGAAACTTCAAATTCCACTTGAAAATTTCAGTTGAAACTTTCATTGGAAATTCTAGTGCAACTTTCAATAGAGCATTCCAGTGGAAACTTCCAGTTGAAAATTCCACTAGAAACTTCCACCGGAAACATCAACTTTCACTTGAAAATTTCAATTGAAAATTTCACAAGAAATTCCAGTAAAAATTCCACTAGAAATTCCAACTTCCACCGGAACATTTCAGTGGAAACTTTTACTTCCACTTGGAATTTCTAGTGAAACTTGCGCTGAAAATTCAAGTGAAACTTCCACTGGAACAATCTGGTGGAAGCTTCCACCCGAAGATTGAAGTGGTAACTTCAAATTTCAATTAAAAATTATAGTGAAACTTCCACTAGAACATTTCAAAGAAACTTTCACCAGAAATTCCAATGGAACTTCCTCTGTAAATTGTAGTGAAAAAAATGTGTTGTAATTATCCTTTGGAAGTTTTAAATAAATGACAACGTTGCGTGTTTATAAAAAAACATCTTCTATATCCTTTCTTAAAAACACAATTTTTATACTTCTATGGTTTGATATATTATTAATAAATCTGTACAAAAACTATTTTCTATGATGATTAATAATTTTTTTTATAAATTTAAAAAAAAAATTGACGATTTTTAAAGAAATAATAATATCGTATGTTTATGAAAAAACATCTTATATATCCTTTAATAAAAACATAATTTTTTATGCTTACGTACAAATAATATTTTTTAAGATGATTATTAAAATTTTAATAAATTTTAAATTTTATTTTAATGGTTTTCAAAAAAATAATAAATTTCTATGTTTGCAAAAAAATGTATTTTTTATGACATTAAAAAATAGTTTCATTTGTATTTACAAAAAATAACACTTATTAAATAATTTTAAGACTAATTTCATTATTAAATGTTACAATTTTTTATAAATTTTATAAAATTTATATACCTTTTTTAGAGAAATTAAAAATTATTAATTTTTATGAAATGATTAAAAATTTAAAAAATCACAACATAAACTAATTTTTCATTTATAAATCTGAAAAATTCATAAACTAATTTTTAAATGATTCATAATTTTTCATTATGGTCTATTATTAATAAATTTGTACAAATAGTATTTTCTACAATTAATAATAATTTTTTTATAAATTTAAAAAATATTTTTTAACAGTTTTTAAAGAAATAATAATGATGCGTGTTTATAGAAAAATATATTTTATATACTTTCATAAAAACAAAAAAAATTATTATAAGGACCCGACCTTAAACATTACATAATCTTGAATTAAATGAATAATTCACATTGAGGATCTTTTCAGGTTAAGAGTTTTAGAGAATTAGGACATAACATATACATGACAACTTGAATATTACATGTAGACACATCTACTCAGTTTCCATTTTTTTCACAAAATAAAAACTCTTGAAAAAAAGAGTCATGTCTAGTTCCATGTTTTAAACAACATGACATTTCCTTGATCCCATCCTTGACCCTATTCCACTTTATGTCCTGTGAAAAACATTTCAAAACTTGGGATGAGCATAAGAAGCTCAGTAAGGGTTATAAAACAAAGAGGAAAACATTAGCTCATCAATACATACATAACATAATCTCTTTCACATGCCTCATGAAATCATAAAATTTATGAATAACACAGAGAAATCATAACTCATAAAGGAAACTTGTGGAATCCATATCATACTTACATTGTAGCTATCACAGCTACATAGGGAGTTACATTGGAATACCCATCACAATATATTCCCTAAATCTCTTAGGAGAAACATTCATGTTTACCTCCATCACGTTACCAAATGCATTGTAGATCTATCTCGGGCTCACCTGCCTTAGGTTTATCATATAACCACCCCTATACGTAAACAATGCCCAAGAACTATAACATAGTCATAACACATAACACAAGCATAAAAGAAAGATAACATTTCCAAATTTCAAGCACAATATATCATTTAAATATATTGATATAACAAATCCATTATCAAAAACATTTTCACTACCAAAATACTTAAAAAGATTATATGATATTTATTTTCCTTTTAAAAAAATTACGGCTTGTTAAGGAAGCCAAATATCAAATTATACTCGCGGCAGCAGAAAAGGTCGTTGTCACCGCTTACGATAAAACATTCTTTTTTTTGTCGTTTAGTAAAACGCTTCGTAGAGAAAAGATTCATTTTGAATAAAAGTAAAATTCAAAGTGGTTTACACACTATATAAAAGAAATTTATGTATAAAACAAAATATGCCTCAATGAAAGGAGATTGAGATGAAGTCCCTTACCTCATGTCCGACTTGACCCGTTCGTTCTTTAATTTCCTGAATAATAAACTAAAGTTAATTTATACTTGCTTCAAAACCTTTTTCAAGTTTATTATTCCTCTTATATCACTTATTACCATGTTATAAACATTACATAGTCATTTATGTTAGTAACGATCAATTTGTCGATATTTGGTACTTGAGTCGAAAATGGACTTCTTATAATTACATGTTGTTAATGCGGTCAAATATCCATTATCATCAGAATGATATTAATGATTTAGATATCATATATGTCATATATATCCATTATATATATTTATTTATAGCATTACATAACATTTAGAGGTAAGAAATGAAATGCACCGTTCATGGAGACGGTAAGCCGTACGTATGCATGAACGCTACTTCCATTTCTATTTCTTATTTTAATGGAATTAAAACATAATTATACATAGTTATATTATAATTACAGTATAATATCATATAAAATATCATTAAATTCATTCTTTATACATCCCACATAAGGCATTAACGAGTCATATCACTTTGAGGGGGCAGTAGTCCGCACTTCCTCTAATGAGATTATCGCGTTTACCCATAATGGAAACCATAAAGGCATGATATAAATGAAAAAATACAGAAGCATAAAGAAAACATAAATATAATATATATCATATATAAATACAGTGACATCATAATGACCACCATGAGAGGCGGTAGGAGATAATTGAACAATCATCATTTCGTGACGCGTTAGTTTTCCATCCACAGAAACATTATGTTCTTCACCCATTAGACGGAGGTGTGTGTAAGTGTAGTTCGAATACTTCTCATAAAAAAATTCTAGTATATTGAGGATACTGGTTTTGTTATAAAATAATGTAATAAAAAGATTTTAGGGGTTGGAGAAGTAAAATAAAAGAAAAATAAGTGAAGAGAACCCATTACCTTTAATTTGGGTAACTTCCTTTGGTTTGAACCAAAAGGACTTCTTGAAGTTCCTTCTACCTAAGGTAAGGCTTATAAGAGGAGGATAGGGATTTAGGGAGCTTAATTGGGTAGAGGTTGGATGATTCAAAAGGCTTGAGAGGTGTGAGGAATTGGTTAGAAGAGGTCTCCATTTATAAGGGAGAGGAGGGGCTCTTTAGGAAAGTGTGAAAACATTATTTTATTATAAACTTATATTCAGTTTAAAAAGGTCCAAAACACATTAAAGTCGAAGATAAGATGACTCATATTTGAAATAAAATCATCCAATAGTAATTGGATAGGTTTTGGATATTATTTTAGTCTTTATAATCTTATTTATTTAAATCATTTATTAATGAGGTAAAAACTACATCATTTTTGTTTCATAAATAATTTAATTTATTTGATGTATAAAAATTATAAAAAAATACCATGATATAGGAAATATTTTTAGATTTCTAATTAATATTTATATTCGAAAAGATAACTTATATAACACAATGTAAAAATTAATTTACTAAAAGATTTTTGTTTATGTCATTTTTGTCTTTACTTTAAGCTAATTAATCTAAAGTGTCATTATCACTCCCAAGTGGATCCATGGGGTCCAAAAATACACCCAAATATGCCCATGGTCGTAAATGACTCGACAAATAAGGTTAGGACAAGTGTTAAGCTAATTTTGTATTATTACAATATTCTTTTTACCTTGAATTATCCTATTTACCTTTAACCGCGGTAAATAAAAGTCAAAAGTTACTATTTACCAAAAAATATTTTCATCTCATTGAACCGAATTTTACTTACTAATAACAACCATGTATGTCGGATTTTTAAAATTCAATTCACAGAAGCGGTAAAATTTCATTTAAATGAAAAAGCCAGTTTTTAACTACTACTTAGTGGTTTCACTATTCATCAAAAATTGAAGTTTTTCAGAAAGATACCAAAAATTCAGCCTAAGATATATTTGATATTCCGAATTCAAAAATGATGTCTATTTTTTCAAATTCAAAACATAGAAGTTTCATTAATTAATTTTATAATTAATTTCTGTTGTCAAAACAAATAGCGTGTTTTTAATAAACAATATCTATCAAAATATTGACACTTGTTTATGTCCAATTTCAAAGTGAAATTCAATCCAATGATCACCATTGGATTAAATGGTAAAAATATATTCCAATTACACTTTAAAACTAATTAAAAATATAATCTAACCATATAAATAAATTATATTAAAAGGCAGTTTTGAATTAAAATTCAATATTTTTCACTATTCATTAAAAAATGCATTTTATCATAAAAATACCAAAAATTTACCGAAAGTAAATTTTGATGCCCCGAATCTAGAAAAGAATTTTATTTTGTCAAATAAAACATATAAAAGTGACCAAAACTATATTTAAAGAGGGTTCGCCATCAAAAGGCATTAAATCGGCCTTTTTAAGTAAATTATGCTTAAAATTAGATTCAATCACATTTTTAAGCCTCTAACTTTTATTGGATAAATGTAAAAACATTTAACAAACATGTATAATCATATTGTAGTTAGTTTTTTTCATTCCCGCCAATACAACGTCTAGGAGTTAACTACCATTTAAAATAATAATATTATATTATTAGTGTGCAACGTAAGATTTCAAAGAAATCCGTTGTTGCGTATCGAGTACGCCATCGAACATAGCATCCCCTTAAGGTAAAATTAATATTTAATTCATAAATATTAATAAATATGAAAATTTCATATTTTTTCATTTACTTGGGATGTTACATCCTTCCCCCCTTTTGGAAATTGCGCCCTCGCAATTTTTATTCACTAATCGAATAAATGGGGGTATTTATCCCTCATAGAATTTTCAGATTCCCACGTTGCCTCTTCAACCATATGGTTTATTCAAAAAACCTTTACCTGATGAATTACCTTATTCTGCAACACTTGCTCTCTTCGGTCAAGAATCTGGACTGGTTGTTCCTCATAGGAGAGATTCTCTTCCAACTGAACTACCTTTGGACTTAAGAAATGAGATGGATCTGACATATAATTTCTCAACATTGAAACATGGAAAACATTGTGTACCTGGGACAAACTTGGAGGTAAATCCACTCTGTAAGCAACTGATCCAACTTTCTCCAGGATTTCATAAGGTCCAATGAACCTCGGACTCAACTTTCCCTTCTTACCAAACCGTATCACACTTTTCCATGGAGAAACTTTGAAAAAGAAATGATCACCTACATTAAAAGAGAGATCCTTCCTCTGGTTATCCACATAACTTTTCTGTCTGCTCTGAGATGTTCTCATGTGCTTCTGAATCAACTGAACTTTTTCTGCCATCTCTTCTACCAATTCTGGTCCCATCAGTTTCCTTTCACCTACCTCATTCCAAAAAGATGGAGTTCGACAACGCTTTCCATATAATGCCTCAAACGGAGCCATCTGTATACTAGAATTAAATTTGTTATTATAAGAAAATTTAACCAAAGAAAGATGTTGGTCCCAACTTCCCTGGTAATTCATCAAGCAAGCACGTAACATATCCTCCAAGGTCTGAATTGTTTGTTCTGACTTCCCATCTGATTGAGGATGAAAAGCTGTACTAAAATTTAATTTAGTACCCAAAGACTTCTGAAGGCCTTTCCAAAAGTTAGAAGTAAACCTGAGATCACGATCAGATACAATGAAGAGGGGAACACCATGCAACCTGACTATCTTTTTAACATACAACCGAGATAGTTGATCTATAGACAAAGTATCTCGAATAGGAAGGAAATGAGCAGATTTAGTCAACCGATCAACAATAACCCAGATTGCATTGTTACCTCGAGATGTCTTCGGTAATCCCACAACAAAGTCCATGGATATATTTTCTCATTTCCACTCTGGTACCGGTAAAGACTGAAGAATCCCTTTCGGTAACTGCCGCTCGGATTTAACCTGCTGACAAGTCAAATGCTTCACAGTAAAATCAACAATATCTCTTTTCATTCCATCCCACCAGTAATACTCCTGAAGATCTTTGTACATCTTAGTACTACCAGGATGAACTGAAAACGGAGAACTATGAGCTTCACATAACAAATCATTCTTCAACTGTGAATCACAAGGCATGCATAATCTTTTCCCAAACCTCAAAACAAAATCATTATCAACGTTAAATTCAGGAAACTTACCCTTCTGAACCAACTCTACCTTTTTCTGTAGCTCACTGTCTTCCTTCTGTGCTTGCTTAATTCTGTCTGATAGAGATGATTTCACTGACACTTTTTCAACTCAAAGCATCATCCACTTTATTTGCTTTTCCCAGATAGTAATGGATCGTGCAATCATAATCCTTGATTAATTCCAACCATCTGCTTTGTCTCATGTTCAACTCTTTCTGAGTGAATATATACTTTAAACTTTTGTGGTCAGTATATATTTCACATTTTACTCCATACAAATGATGCCTCCAAATTTTTAAAGAAAAAATAACAACAGCTAATTCCAAATCATGTGTAGGGTAATTTAACTCATGAGGTTTCAACTAACGTGAAACATAAACAATTACCTGATCATTCTGCATAAGGACACAACCAAGTCCTTTCAACGAAGCATCACTATAGATGACAAATTCACCATCCCTGGAAGGTAGTGCCAAAACTGGAGAATTCACAAATCTTATTTTCAATTCCTGAAAATAATCATCACATTCTTTTTTCCAGATGAACTTAACACCTTTTCGAGTTAATTTTGTCATTAAACTAGATAACCATGCAAAATTCTCAACAAACCTCCAGTAATAACCTACCAAACCAAGAAAACTACGGATCTCAGTTATATTTGTGGGTCTTAGCCATTCTTCAACAACTTTCATTTTACCAAGATCAACAATTATGCCACTTTTTGAAACAATACGACCAAGGAATGAAATTTGTTGTAGCCAAAACTCACACTTGCTGAATTTCCCAAATAGTTTCTTTTCTTTTAAGGATTTAAATACAACCCTTAAATGAATTTCATGTTCCTCTTTACTTTTTTAATAAACCAAAATATAATCAATGAACACAACCACAAACTTATCAAAGAACTCATGGAAATTCTATTAATAAGATCCATGAATACAGTAAGTGCATTGGTTAACCCAAAAGGCATAACTACAAATTCATAATGGCCATATCTAGTACGAAACGTGGTCTTCGGAATATCTGCTTCCTTTACTTTCAACTGATAGTACCCCGACCTCAAGTCAATATTTGAAAAATACTAAGCTCCCTAGAGTTGATCAAACAAATCATCGATATGAGGAAAAGGATACTTGTTCTTAACAGTTATGTTATTCAATGCTCTATAATCAATGCAAAGTCTCATTGATTCATCTTTATTTTTAACATACAAGACAGGATCACCCCATGGTGATGTTCTAGGTCGAATGAAACCTTTATCTAATAACTCCTGCAATTGCTTCTTTAACTCTAAAAGTTTAATTTGAGCCATTCGATAAGGGGGTTTTGAAATTGGATTAGCATCAGGAACTAAGTCAATAGTAAATTCAACTTCCCGATCAGGTATAATACCAGACAAATCATCAAGAAAAACATCAAGATACTCATTTACCACTGACACATCATTAATATGAACAGTTCCTTTGTTTTCAACAATATGTGCAAGGTAACATTAATTTCCATCTTTTACTAGTTTTGAGCTTCCTGATATGTTATCAAAATTAAGGGTTCATTATTGTATACAAACTGAAAATAATTCTAAAAATAAACCTCTTTAGCTCTGTAGTCAATCTTAGCATGATAAACAGAAAGCCAATCCATACCCAAAATAACATCAAACTCTACTAGAGGCAAAACAATAAGGTTTGCCGGTAGATTCTATCCACAGACAAGGACAAGAATGTTCTTATGTTTTATTTTTGTCTCAACATTTCCTCCAGGTGTTTTTACCATAAGTTCCGTATTCATATCTTGAGATGGAATTCCCAATTTACTAGAAAACTTCTCAGAAATGAAAGAGTGTGTAGACCCTAAATCAAACAACACATTGACATAATCTGAACAAACAAACAGTGTACCTGATACTACTTCATTCTATGGCCCAACATTTGCTGAAGTAGTTTCAAAGGATTTCAACACCCCTTTCTGCTTGTAGTGTGACTGCTTTCCCTTAGTTGAGTTCTTCGTTGGACACTAATTTGCAAAATGACCCATTTCATTGTACTTAAAACATTTTACTGACTGTAAATCAGATTTTGTCTTACCATTACCGTGATCTTTTTCAGTGCAATTATGAGCCTTATGTCCCATTTTACCGCATCGGTATCACTTACCATAATTCAAAAGACATCCCCCAACATGCTTTTTACCACAATTTTTACAAACTGTAAACTTAAGTTTCTTACCATCAGACTTTTTTGAAGAGTTCTTCCCTTTTGTCTGCCACCTTGACCTTTTATTTTGTTGTTTGTCAAAGAACACCTTATCATCGGCAAACTCCATTTCCACCTTCTCCGCACAACGAACAAGTTTTTCATAACTTTTGAAATCACAAGAAGCTAAATCCCTTCGATACTTTGGCTTTAACCCTGAGTAAAAATGATTGATTTTACTATCAAGATCTCATATGAAATTTGGAGCATACCTTGCTAGTCGAGTGAATTTTTCTTCATAAGCAGCCACTGAGTCATCCTCCTGCCTCAATTCTAGGAATTATTTTTCCATCCTAAGACAAACCACCTTAGGAAAATATTTCTCAAGAAACATATCTTTGAATTCATCCCAATCAAGAGAATCAATCTCCTCACTATCCTTGATATTTTTCACCATCGACCACCACTGATCAGCTTCACCTTCAAAATGGTAAACAGAGAGACTAACCTTTTAATGTTCTAAACACCCCATAACATCGAAAATATTCTCCAGTGCTTTAATCCACCCTTCAGCTATCACATGGTCAGATGATCCTCTGAATGATGGAGGATGTTGCCTCATGAAATGCTCTACTACTGACATGTTTCTATGTGGTTGATGTGGCTGATCTCGTGCATAGATACCACCACCATTTATAGCCTGAGTCAAATGTGCCATCACTGCAACAAACTGTTCAGTTCCGATTCCGACCATCTCGGGTTGCTGATTTGGAAGGTTTTCCTTCCTCCTGATGTCGTCCCAACATAGATGCCCTATTTTCTCTGTATAAAACCATTCTGAACACAGAAATATCTTAGGCGAAGCAATATGGTAATCTGTAAATGATATATCATTAACATAAATTAATTTATGGATATTAATTTAACAATAACCTAACTCCTAAAGTTATCTAAACTGACCTCTGATACCAACTATAAGGAATCGGCCTTAAACATTACATAATTTTGAATTAAACGAATAATTCACATTGAGGATCTTTTCTGGTTTAGAGTTTTAGAGAATTAGAATATAACATATACATGACAACTTGAATATTACATGTAGACACATCTACTCAGTTTCCATTTTTTTCACAAAATAAAAACTCTTGAAAAAAGAGTCATGTCTAGTTCCATGTTTTAAACAACATGACATTTCCTTGATCCCATCCTTGACCCTATTCCACTTTATGTCCTGTGAAAAACATTTCAAAACTTGGGATGAGCATAAAAATCTCAGTAAGGGTTATAAAACAAAGAGGAAAACATTAGCTCATCAATACATACATAATGTAATCTCTTTCACATACCTCATGAAATCATAAGATTTATTAATAACACAAAGAAATCATAACTCATAAAGGAAACTTGTGGCATTCATATCATACTTACATTGTAGCTATCACAGCTACATAGGGAGTTACGTTGGAATACCCATCATAGTATATTCCCTAAATATCTTAGGAGAAACATTCATGTTTACCACCGTCACATTACCCAATGCATTGTAGATCTATCTCGGGCTCACCCGCCCTAATTTTATCATAGAACCACCTGTATATGTAAACAATGTCCAAGAACCATAACATAGTCATGGCATATAACATAAGCATAAAGGAAAGATAACATTTCCAAATTTCAAGCACAATATATCATTTAAATATATTGACATAACAAATCCATTATCAAAACCATTTTCAATACAAAAATACATAAAAAGAGTATATGTTATTTATTTTCCTTTTAAAAAAATTACGGCTTGTTAAGGAAGCCAAAGATCAAATAATACTCACGGCGGCGGAAAAGGTTGTTGTCACCGCTTAAGTTAAAACATTCTTTTTTTTGTCGTTTAGTAAAACGATTCATAGGGAAAAGATTCCTTTTGAATAAAATTAAAAGTCAAAGTAGTTTACATACCGTATAAAATAAAGTTGTGTATAAAAGAAAATATGCCTCAATGAAAGGAGATTGAGACGAAGTCCCTTACCTTGTGTTCGACTTGACCCATTCATTCTTTAATTTCCTGAATAATAAACTAAAGTTAATTTATACTTGATTAAAACCCTTTTTCAAGATTATTATTCCTTTTATATCACTTATTACCATGTTATAAACATTACATAGTCATTTATGTTAATAATGGTCATTTTGTCGATATTTGGTACTTGAGTCGAAAATGGAGATCTTATAATTACATGTTGTTAATGTGGTCAAATATCCATTATCATCAGAATGATATTAATGATTTAGATATCATATATGTCATATATATCCATTATATACATGTATTTATAATAATACATAACATTTAGAGGTAAGAAATGAAATGCACCGTTCATGGAGACGGTAAGCCGTACGTACGCATGAACGCTACTTCCATTTCTATTTCTTATTTTAATGGAATTAAAACATAATGATACATAGTTATATTATAATTAAAGTATAATATCATATAAAATATCATTAACTCCATCCTTTATATATCCCACATAAGGCATTAACAAGTCATATCACTTTGAGGATGCGGTAGTCCGCACTTCCTCTAATGAGATTATCATGTTTACCCATAATGGAAACCATAAAGGCATGCTATAAATGAAAAAAATACAGAAGAATAAAGAAAACATAAACATAATATATATCATATATAAATATAGTGACATCATAATGGCCACCATGAGAGGTGGTAGGAGATAATTGAACAATCATCGTTTCGTGAGGCGTTAGTTTTCCATCCACAGAAACATTATGTTCTTCACCCATTAGATGGAGGTGTGTGTAAGTGTAGTTCGAATACTTCTCATAAGAAAATCCTAGTATATTGAGTATACTGGTGTTGTTATAAAAGAATGGAATAAAAAGAGTTTAGGGGTTGGAGAAGTAAAATAAAAGAAAAAGAAGTGAAGAGAAACCATTACCTTTAATTTGGGTAACTTCCTTTGGTTTGAACCAAAAGGACTTCTTGAAGTTCCTTATGCCTAAGGTAAGGCTTCTAAGAGAAGTAGAGGGATATAGGGAGATTAATTTGGCAGAGTTTGGATGAGCCAAAAGGCTTGAGAGGTGTGATGAATTGGTTAGAAGTGGTCTCTTTTTATAAGGGAGAGGAGGGGCTCTTTAGGAAAGTGTGAAAACATTATTTTATTATAAACTTATATTCAGTTTAAAAATGTCAAAAATACATTAAAGTCGAAGATAAGATGACCCATATTTTAAATAAAATCATCCAATAATAATTGGATAGGTTTTTGATATTATGTTAGTCTTTATAATCTTATTTATTTAAATCATTTATTAATGAGGTAAAAACTACACCATTATTGTGTCATAAATAATTTAATTTATTTGATGTCTAAAAATTATAAAAAAAATACCATGATGTAGGAAATATTTTTATATTTATAATAAATATTTATAGTCAAAAAGATAACTTATATAACACCATGTAAAAATTAATTTACTAAAAGATTTTTGTTTATGTCATTTTTGTCTTTACTTTAAGTTAATTAATCTAAAGTGTCATTATCACTCCCAAGTGGCTCCATGAGGTCCAAAAATCAACCCAAATATGCCCATGGTCGTAAATGAATCATCCAATAAGATTAGAACAAGTGATAAGCTAATTTTGTATTATTATAATATATTTTTTACCTTGAATTACCCTATTTACCTTTAACCGCGGTAAATAAAAGTCAAAAGTTACTATTCACCAAAAAATATTTTCATATCATTGAATCAAATTTTACTTACTAATAAAAAACATGTATGTCGGATTTTTTAAATTCAATTCACAGAAGCGGTAAAATTTCATTTAAATGAAAAAGTCGGTTTTTTAACTACTACTTAGTGGTTCCACTATTCATCAAAAATTGAAGTTTTTCAGAAAGATACCAATAATTCAGCCTAAGATATATTTGATATTCTGAATTCAAAAATGATGTCTATTTTTCCAAATTCAAAACATAGAACTTGCATTAATTAATTTTATAATTAATTCTCGTTGTCAAAACAAATAGCGTGTTTTTAATAAACAGTATCTATCAAAAGATTGACACTTGTTTATGTCCAATTTCAAAGTGAAATTAAATCCAATGACCACCATTGTATTAAATGGTAAAAATATATTCCAATTAAACTTTTAAAACTAATTAAAAATATAATCTAACCATATAAATAAATTATATTAAAAGGCAGTTTTGAATTAAAATACAATGTTTTTCACTATTTATTAAAAAATGCATTTTATCAGAAAAATACTAAAAATTTACCCAAAGTAAATTTTGATGCACCGAATCTAGAAAATAATTTTATTTTGTCAAATAGAACATATAAAAGTGACCAAAACTATATTTAAAGAGGGTTCTCCATCAAAAGACGGTAAATCAACCTTTTTAAGTAAATTATGCTTAAAATTAGATTCAGTCACATTTTTAAGCCTCTAACTTTTATTGGATAAAACTAAAAACATTTAACAAACATGTATAATCATATTGTAGTTAGTTTTATTCATTCCCGTCAATACAACGACTAGGAGTTAACTACCATTTAAAATAATAACATTATATTATTAGTGTGCAATGTAAGATTTCAAAGAAACCCGTTGTTGTGTATCAGGTATGCCATCGAACATAGCGTCCCCTTAAGGTAAAATTAATATTTAAATCACAAATATTAATAAATATGAAAATGTCATATTTCTTCATTTACCCGGGATGTTACATTTATGCTTCTTCACGAATAGCATTTTTTAAGATAACTTTTAAAATTTTAATAAATTTTTAAATTTATTTTTAATAGTTCTCAAAGAAATAACAAATTTCTATGTTTGTAAAAAAATATAATTTTTTATGACCTTAAAAAATAATTTCATTTATATTTAATAAAAATAATAATTATTAAATAATTTTAAGATTAATTTCATTATAAAATGTTACATTTTTTATAACTTTTAAAAAATTCATATACCTTTTTTAGATAAATTACAAACTATTAATTTTTATGAAATGATTGCAAATTTAAAAAATTACAACATAAACTAATTTTTTATTTCTAAATCCAAAAAATTCATAAAATAATTTTTAAATGATTCATAATTCCTCAGTTTGATATATTTTTAATTAATTTGTTCAAATAGTATTTTCCACATTGAATAACATTTTTTTATAAATTTTAAAAGTAATTTTTAACAATTTTTAAAGAAATAATAATGTTGTATGTTTATAGAAAAATATCTTCTATATCCCTTTATAAAAACATAAATTTTGATGCTTCTATATAAATAGTATTTTCTAAGATGATTAGTAAAATTGTAATAAATTTTCAATGTTATTTTTAATGGTTTTCAAAGAAAAAATACATTTCTATGTTTTCCAAAAAATTGTAAATTTTTATGACCTTAAAAATAATTTCATTTGTATTTAAGAATAATAATAATAATTTAATAATTTTAATACTAATTTCATTATAAAATGTTATAATTTTTCTATAAATTTAAAAAAATTCACACACATTTGTTAGAAAAACTACAAATTATTAATTATTATAAAATATTAATGATTATTTAAAAAAAATACAACATAACCAAATTTTTTATTTCTAAATCCGAAAAATTCATAAAATTATTTTTAAATGATTTATAATTTTATTGTTTGATCTATTATTAATAAATTTATGCAAGTATTTTCTATGATGAATATTACATTTTTTATAAATTTAAAAACTAATTTTTAATGATGTTTATAGAAATAATGATGCGTGTTTATAAAAAAATACCTATATATCCTTCCATAAAAACATTATTTTTTATACTTCTATACAAATAGTATTTTTTATTAGTTTATAATAAGTTACGTATCCATATAACATAAACAAATTTTTCATTTCTAAATCCAAAAAATGTTATTTTCTATAAATATAAAAATTATTTAACACATTTTCATTTTTTGGATGCTCAAAATTTATGTTCTTTTTTATAAATATAAAAAACCAACATCAACAAAATTATTGAGAATTTACCTAAATTCTCACTAGGCTAAAATACCCTCTAGCCTCTCTCATCCTTTGATCTTGAAGTGCGTAAAAAGCCCCAAATGTCTCCATCTCGCACCATCACTGGACGATCCTGTCATTTGGGGAACTGGAGATGATAACATGCATATGGATAGCACCACAATTTTCCAACCTTTGATAGTCTACTGTTGGTCATTAGATGACCGCCATGAGTCTAATTTTTTTCTAGCAATTCAATCGGATGTGGGGCTTGAAAATGAAATCAAGCAGGCGAGTGAAAAAAACTAGCTCTCAAATCCCTCAATGACGGCTAACCCTTTGGCTAACCCCTCGATGAAGGTTTCTAGAGCTATTTGAGGATTGCATTGGCCAGTGCATGTGAGATTTGGAGAGATAAGAACTTATTTGATGACATCATTAGTGATCCAGTCTAAGTTTTCCACCGACATCGACAAAAGATGACAAGAGGTTTATGCGATTTCTGTTTTTCTATCTATCTGTTTCTTTATAAATTTTTTGGAGATACTGGGATAAAGTCATATTTGGTTGTTTCTTTATAAATTTTGGGAGTTACTCAGATAAAGTTTTATTTGTGTCAGTATATTTCTTTAAAAAATATAGGATTTTTTATTTCGTATCTTAGTAAATGGAACACTGTTAATGTAACTATTTGGTTGTTTTCTAGTGAGATGTTCAACTAGCACTTCCAACTTGAAGTTTCCCTTGTTTTCTAGTAATTATATATATATGACTTTTCACTGGTAAATTTCCACTAGAAAATCTAATTGATTTCCACTATGAATTTCAACCATCCATTTCCATTGTGATCCAACCATTATGAATTTTCCCTAGGCATTTCATGTGAAAATTACCACATGGAATTTTCTATTGATTTGTAGTGTGAATTCCCAATTCCTTTTTTTAGTGCGAATTTATACTAGAAATGTCCAATGCGAATTTTCAATGACACTTTCTCATCAGTATTTCACACTGAATATTTTGAATTGATTTAAAGAACTGACAGTTTAAAGTGGGATTTTCCAATTGGTTGGAAGATATTTTTAAGGAACCACCATCCTTTTCTGGTATTTGCAATAATGGATTTTTTTATTAACATTTATATAGTGAATTCCCATTGGGAATTTTTAGTTTCAATATGTATTTGTTTTCAAATGAGAATTTTTCTTACAATATCTAGTTGGAGTTTCCATTGGGAATTTTGAGTGTGAAATTTCACTAGGAATATCCAATTGGAATTTCTACTAGAAATCCCCATTGATAATTTTCACTGAAAAATTTGATTTTATACAAAAAAACTAATTTATAATTACCAATTAGTTAAAAGTTGAAATTTCACCTAACAATTCACAGTTGGAATTAGAAGTTGAATACAAATGTAAATTTCCTCTAAGAGTTTCCATTAAATAATGCCACTAGAAATTTCTAATGGGAATTTATATTGGGAATTTCTAGTCACTCGTAATTTCCATAGAGAATTTACAGTGGGAATTACCACTCAAAATTTATATTTCAATTTTCCATTGGTCATTCCCAGTGGAACTTCTAACCAGTAATTCCTACTTAGAATTTCTATGCACTAGAAATTTTTATTTTGAATTTCCACTAGGAATACCCACTGGGATTTACCAATGGAAATTCCAATTGAAAATTATCAATTAAATCAAAATAACTATTTTTTTATTTTAAATTGATTAAAAGTGGAAATTCTATCTATTCATTTCCTATTGGAATTTCAAATTAAATATAATTGAAAATTTCCAGTGAGGATTTTCAAATGATTCAAAAGAACTGATTTGTAATTTCAAATTGATTAATAGTGGATGTTATCTATAAATTTCTAGTTGAAGTTTTAAATTCACCATAGCTAGAAATTTCCACACTGGTAATTGCCACTGGAAATTTCCACAGGGGATTTCTAGTTGAAATTTCCACTAGGAATTTTTAAGTTGGAATTTCCACTGGGAATTATTAGTGGAAATTTTCAATTGATTGAAAAAAATTGTTTTGCAGTTGGAATTTATAATTGAATGCAATTGATTTTTTTAATGGGAATTTATAATAGGAATTCCAACTGGGAATTTCCACTATGGAATTTCCAGTTGGACTTTCCACTAAGAATTTTCATTGGGGATTGATAGTAGGATTCTCTAATAGAAATATGTATGCACTAGAAATTTTCGGTGGGAGTTTACACTGGAAATTTCTAGTGGTGATATTTAGTGAAAATATCCACTATAAAAATTTCATTGATTTAAAAAAACCAATTCAAATTCATTTGGAATTTTTCAGTTGCAATTTAAAATTTATTTGAGGTGGGATTTTTCAGTGGTAATCTCTAGTGGGAATATCAATCCACTAATTTTTTTTAATTGATTCTAAAGAATTGATTTTTGTTTCAAAGTGGATGAATTCTATAAATTTACATTTAGGATTTAAAGTTGAATACAACTAGAACATTCCACTGGGATTTTCCTCTAGGTTCTTCCAATGGAAATTTCTAGTGGGAATATCTAGTGTCAATATCTATACACTATAAATCTACAATTGATTTGAAGAACCAACTTGTTGGAATTTTTAATTGATTCAAACTGGATATGTCATCAACTAATTTATAGTTGCAGTTTCCAATTAAATTTCCTTTGGGAATTGGTAGTTGAAATTTACACTAGGAATTTATAGTTGGAATTTCTATTAGGAACTTCATATGGAAGATTATATATAGTTTGTTATCATTCAAAATAAATATACTGATTTGTCAGGGATGCTATTTTTTGACATAAAAAGTATCTACATCAACAACCATCCATTATAGGTCTTCCATGATTGGGTTGTAGAAAATATTTGATGATATTAGGCCAAGGAATAATGATAACCACATCAACTTTCTTAAAATGATTCCATTTTGGTAGTTATTTAAAGTGTTTCTTGATAACACAATGCCATTCAATGATTATAAAAAAAATAATTGGCGCCATTTTATTATTATTACAGAGGTACAATGTCAATTTAAAAATGTTTGATGTGATAGGAAGGATGATGAAGTTAACAACTGCTGACATATTCCATATATTTGGCATTGCGGATGGTGACATACCATTATCAGGTACTTATACATTAAGTCCAAATAGTTCAACACTATTGAGGAGGAGGTTTTCACATGTTTTTCATCTATTATCATAGGGAGTGTTACATAGATCAATTATTTAAATTGTTGAAGGTAGTGAAAAGTAATTTTTTTTGATGTTGCATGTTTTCTTTGCCTTTTGACATGTGCCACATTATTTACCCCCACATATGATTTCTATGTGGGTTAGAATTTAGTAACATATTTTGAAGACATCTAAAAAGTGAAGAGATTTTCTTAGGCTATGAGTATTCATGATCAGTTGATTACCTTGGTGAAACAAATTACTCCACTCCTTTAAAAGTTATAAGCTATATTTTTGATTTCTTACATGGTGTTAAAATTTATTTAACTTTGTTTTTTTCTAAGTCAGTTGAGTTTTTTCCTAAAAATACTCCCTGATATAGTATTGGCATGCTGAGAATTCTGGGAATGTGCTAGAAAAAAGAGAGGGTGCTCCATTATTTGTTAGGTGGAGTTTGTAAGATGTCGATGTTGCTCTATAAGAAACTAGTAAGGTTGTTTTACCAGAACAATTTTATGAACAATACTTTATTTTCAAATTAATGTATAATACTTTAAAGTTTGAAATTATGCTTTCACTATTCCATTTATACTCCTCCCACACTAAGATGTATCTACATGCTGTAATCAAGTCCTTATGAGGTTAAACAAGTTGTTCAGTTGGTTTTTGATGAAAAACAATCTCTATCTACTATCAAAGGACATGCAAGAATGGTTTAAAATGAGGATAGTGTGGGATGATATATGGAGAATGTGAAAATTTATATAAAGGTGAAGAAACTAGAGGCCCGACTTAAATAGAAGAATAAAAAAATTTCACTTTTGAGAGAAATATTGAAGATGAAGTATAAAAAAATGATTAAATCAGTTTCTGGTGAGGAGAAAGGAAGTGTTAAAGAGCAGGTGAGGATTCAGAAAATTCAAAAAGAAAAAAAAATGAAGACTTCTACTACTGCCATTGAGGGAATCACATAGGAAATTCATGGATATGACAAGGTTATGAGGGAAACTAATAGTATAGAGGTAATATAGGGAGAGGAATATGTCATTGAAGAAGTAAGTACACAAGAAGTCAAAGGTCCTAAGGAGTCTAGTGCAACCGCTTCTACCTCGAAGAAACAAATGAAATTGATTATAGGTGTGAAAAGTATAGTGGTGAGACCAAAACATCAATCTCCATATATATATATATATATATCTACAGGTTACTACGAAGAAAAAACCCGTACTTCCCATTGTCCCGGTTACTACCCAGGTGGGTGAAGCAACATACTATATTCATGAAACATGATACAAGGCCACTATAAATGATTCTTGATGCTGATAGAGAGAGTTAAGGTTTCTACCATTATGAAGTTAAAATTTATTCTTATATATTTTACTCTATACTGAAAATACAAATAACCTCCATGACAACAACACATTAGTTTGAGAATATGCTGAGAAATTATATTAGATTAATTTTAAAAACATTATTGATTTGTTAAGTAAAAGGTGCGCACCCAAAACATTATGTGTCATACTATCGTTTTACTTAATAAGTGTTGATTTTTATCTTTTATTATGTTTTATTTCTAGAAACGGTTCATAGATTCATACAAAGTCATAATTAAATAAAGATTTCGACTATGTAGTATGGATGACATTGTTGAAATGGAAAGTTGTTCCTTTATTCACAACACATTTATAGTAAGATCAAAGTTCATTTTTGAGATAATGAATGACTATATTTTTCTACGATTTATTTCACTACAATCCAGGTTTAAATCTAATGATGACTAGATTAATTTATTTGCTTTTGTTCTTGGATTCTAGGGAGTTTTGTATTAGGAAAATGACAAATTAAATGAATGCCTATTGAATTAGGAGTAGTTGACAATATGAGTAGCTCTACTTTTTTATTGTGCTCAGTAAACTTTGACAATATCCATTGGAATTTTTTAGTCATGGATATAAAAAATAGGCTATTTAGATATTATAACTCTACGCCACTTATTTAAGGAACAAAAACGAGTGAACTATATCTCAAAGATGAATTCAGTGTGGCAAGAACCTATACATTGTTTAAAAAAAATTGAATACATTGAAATATGGACCAATCATTCATTTTTTTTACAGAAATTGTAATTTTAAAACATATTGATTCACAATATTATAGGAAATGTCAAGCAACATAAATGGGATATGAAAATTGAAAATACACCGTAGCAAGTAGAAACCACTTTGGATTATGGTGTCATCATTTATTATATAATATAATGTTTGACCACATGAGTTATAGTTGTAGAATGTTTTAGTGAAAAAGAAGTCAGTGACTAATGATTTTATATAGTTCATTATTTTCTAAATGATCCTATAAGGACAACATCGAAGATGGATGTTGAGAGTAAGAAGTATTTGGTTTCTAAAATAATCATTTAAGATACTTAAATCATTCTTTTATCGAAACAAAAATTTGTATGTCTATTAACAAAATGAAATAATATGATTTGTTGTGACCATTTGGGTGGGTGGGGGTTGTGGGTTGGAAATGGTTATTTGATGATATTGATCAATATATTGATGAAATTGATATTGTTGTAATATGTGATTGTATGATAATTTTTAAGCTATAATTTTATTTTTTAATGTCAGTACTGTCATTTCTAGAAATCAATTGGAAACTTCAAATTCATAGAATTTCACATTAGGAATTCTCATTGGAAATTTCCAATGAAAACTCTCAGTGTAAACCCTGAGTTAAAATTTCCATTTTGATTCAGTGAAAAATTACCAATGGAAATTTTCACCAGTGAAAATTGGCACTAAAAAATGGAGGTGAAAATTTACACTACAAAACAATTGGAAATGGACATGGGAAGTTCTTAGTGGTTGGATCACACTGCAAATTTCCAGTTAAAATTCAGTGGAAATAAATTGGAATTTACCACTATGAGTTTCTAGTGGAAAATTACACTGAGAATTTTTAGAGGCAATCCCCACTAAATTCCTAGTGAAAATTTATGTACTAAGGATACCTTAAAAAATTCCATTTAGGTTAATATTAGAAACTTAATCATAAAGGAACCAATTGCAACAAACATCCACTGCAAACACCCACATCAATATTTACAAAAACTAGTTTGCATGAATAGTTGTATATTGCGATGACATACGCAACTAGGGTAGTATATTATCTAAAATCTGGAATGTTTCCATCAATATGTCAACTCTCAAACTTCTGCTATTACTATGATTTGTGGTGTATGCTTTCAAAATTTTCTTGTTGGGGTAACTTTTATCAACAATTTCCACTTCAATTTGATATAAACCACTATATTTATTGCTTAAAGCATATGGTTTTTTTGAATAAAACATCTAATTTTAAAGTGAATTGTTGTCAATTTTAGTGAATCCAAGAAAGGAGTCACTGGTTGTTGAATTTTCCATTATTACTGGATTAAAATCATTCTCTTCTGGATCTTAATTTCATTAAGAATTTTATATTAATAATTAAAAATATAAATAGTATAAGTGTTTTATAAAGGTATAAGATCATGTAGAATTCAAATATTAGAATATATGAAGTCCCGTGAAGTGTGATTAAATATGAAGTTTTTCAACCCATGATACAATAATTACATACTTACATTTAGATATATGATATGATCACCATGATAGTTAGCATTAGACAACTCTTTAGCACTTCCCTACAACAATATTATAACATTACATATGCACGATATCACAAAATGTAGTAGTTCATTATCATAAACAAAAAATAATAACTATATACAAGTTTTGTGGTCTCTTGATTTATGACATTTCACTTACTCTATGAATTTTCTTGTCCGCTCTAGAAAATTTTTGAACCTATCACCACCTTTCCTTTTATCTTTCTTCTTGAATGATGTTCTATATTGTTGATATCATTATATGTTAGATTCTTACTGAATGCATTTAGAGTTTAAATCATTTCTAGCTTCCTATAATTCCTTTTCATAATTTTTAGATTTTACATCCTAATCATATATCATTGTTCAAAATCACAAGATTTTGTTATAAAATTTATTTCCATTCATTCTTACTATTGGCAACATTTTTCTTTTTTTACTACCAAATATTTTTCAACTTTATTAACTGTCATGTCCACCATGTGGATGTCATAATCATTTCTTATCCATATCTTATGGATATATAACTACGACAAGAATTGTACATCTAACCGCTCTAACATTTTGAGTGCATGATAACATAAATACCTGCAAATCTCAAATTTCATGAAACTAAAACCAGTTCTCATAAGTGAATATCTATACACTATAACTGAAAACTCATTTGAGGAATCATTCATTCTAACAACAAACCTTTTTGGGAAAATGGTTTCATTATAAGTCTTAAGGAAATAAGCACCACATAATTGGTGTTCATGCTGAAAAAGATCAAATATTTTTTTAGTGTACAATTGACTTGCTTGAACTATGATCAAATGATATGGGAAATGATTATGTGTGAGATTTTCCATACCCACAAATTCAGCCTTTATTTCTTGATACCAATTTTTCTACAACACACACTCAAACCATTGGATGAATTCCAAGACACCGAGTTTATGATTCAAGTAATCATTTAATACACCATTGAAACCCTCACTCAATAGCATGATTTGAATGCCTAATGTTAACACAATATTTATAAAACAATGAGATCATTTTTCCCTTAACCTGTACACATATTTTAATCATGTTGACTTTTTATTACTACATTACACATATATTTTTTTTCCACAAAGCCTAAAATTTTGGACCACCATCAACCCCATACATGAAGTTTTTGAATTTTGTCAACAATGAACCATATTTTATCACAGTTCCTAAGCATTTAATACCATTTTGTATTAAGTTATAAGTGAATAGGTCATGTCTTATTTTGGGTAGGTTGAAAGCAATGAATTTAGACATAGCTGCATCTTGATTTGTGAAAATAATCTCAAGAATATTTCCACCATGAAAATCAAGAAATATTTTAAACAACCAACTAAATGAGTCTATTGTCTCATCATATAACAATGTTGCACCGAAAATTACAATCTCCTTATGATGTTTTATGCCTATAAACACTCTCAAATGCTTACACTCCTTGTTTTTATTGAAGGTAGTTTCAAACAATACAACATCTTTAAAATGATCATAATCCACCTTCATTTTGAGATCACCCTAAAAAATGTTGCTAATTTGGATGCACATGTCATGTTGCACCAAGTATAATAATGATGTGTTCTCCTTTGATTGCTTCTCTAGGTATTATAACATACCATCAACATTATCAAGAAGAAACTCCCTCTATCTTTTGGACTGATAAAATCATATTGGTTCACTCATGTACATCCATGACTCTCAGGTCCACCTGCAATAGATGTTACAAGTGAAAACGAATCACCAGGATTTAGAAAAAAATTATCATTTACATCTAACTTGGCACTTTTTGCATCACTGATATATCGTTGTGACCTCATCAAATGCACGGTCTTAGGATAATGTAATGAGTGGTTATGTTTCTAAAAAAATTCTTTGCACTTATACTATTTATTATTCATGTAAACAACTCCTATTTGTGTTGGACAATTGGTCCTTATTTCAAAACATGGATTTTCGACATTGAAATCATGTTTGTACGATCTTCTGCATCCTTCTTTACTACATGTAGACAAGGTGTATGTTACTAATAATTTATCCTTTTTACGACTATTAACATACTGCTTCTGTACATTGAAACCAACAATGCCTCCATATGCAACATAAAATGAATAGGATTCAAACTATGATTTAAAAACCATCCCAATGCTTACTCACCATGTATTTCTATGTTTATAAATGCTATTGGATGAGGTGATTTTTTGTGAATCTGGAACATTAACTCTATCAACTAAAATTTCAGCATTACAATTTAATTTTTTAATCTTCTCACTATCATGTTACCTCATGTAACAATCAGATGAATACCACACAATATTCAAATATAATGAATTTCTGTGTTCATAATTGTGTACCACATGAAGATTCATTTCGTTCCCATCCATTCTAACCTATACAATTCATGTGCACAAATTTTTAGATAAATTCCATTGAAAAATTACTAGATAAAAAATCAATTCTTTTGAATCAATTAGTAATTCCCATTATAAATTTCTAATGGAAACTATTAATAGAAACTCATAGTAGAAATTTCCACTTTGATGCAATTTTAAATTCGAAAAACAAAATACCAGATAACATTTCCACTTTAAATCAATTTGAAATAAAAAATCACTTATTCCAAATTAATTATAAATTTCCAGTGGGAATTCCCACTGTGAATTCATAGTGAAAATTTCTTATGGAAATACCCACTGAGAATTCCCATTAGAAATTCATAGTGTAAATTTATATAGGGAACTTCTTGGAATCAATTAGAAATTTTCAGTGCATAAAAATTTCCACCAAGAATTTCCGTTAGAAATTTCTGGTGGAAAATCCCAATAGAAAATATGAGTGGAAATTCGCACTTCAATTCAATTTTAAATTCCAAAAATGAAATACCGGATGACATTTCCACTTTAAATCAAGTAGAAATCACAAATCACTTATTCTAAAGAAATTGATTTTTTATGGGAATTACCACTATGAATTTCCAGTGAAAATTTCTACAGGTTTCTTCTTGGAATCAATTAAAAATTTATAGTGTATATAAATTCCCATAGGAAATTCCTATTGGAAATTTCTAGTGGAAACTCCCAATGAAAACTGTAAGTGGAAATTTCCACTTTAATTTAATTTTAAATTCTAATAGTGAAAATACTAGATTAAATTTCCACATTAAATCAATTATAAATAATAAATCACTTCCTCTAAATCAATTTCAAATTTCTAGTGGGGATTCTCACTATAAATTCGAAGCACAAATTTCCAGTGGAAATATCCACCGATAATTCCCTATAGAAATCCACAGTGGAAATTACTAGTGGAAATTACCTATGATAGTTCCTATAGGTTGCTTCTTGGAATCAATTAGAAATTTATAGTGTATAGAAATTTCCACTGGGAATTCCCATTAGAAATTTACATTGGAAACTCCCAATGGAAGCTTCAAGTGGAAATTTCCACTTCAATTCAATTTTAAATTTCAATTGAAAAGTATCAGATGGCATTACAAATTTAAATCAATTATAAATCACAACTTGCTTATTCTAATGTAATTCCAAATTTCTAATGTGAATTAACCCTGTAAATTTAGAAATACCCACTAGAAATTCCCTATAGAAATTCACAGTGGAAATTACCAGTGGAAATTCATACAGGTTGATTTTTGGAATCAATTGAAAATATCCACTTTGAATCATTTAGAGATTCCAAGTGAAAATTCTCAAATGAAATTTCAAATTTGATTAAATTACAAATTACTAGTGTAAATTTTCATTAGAAATTTCCAATTGATATTCACACATCCTATTTTTCAAACAATTAAGGAAAATTCCATGAAGAAATTCCAACTTTAAAATAATTGAAAATTACTAATGGAAATTCACACTAAAAATTCACAAGGGAAATTCCCAATGGAGATTACATAAAAAACCCTCAATACAACCATTCAGTTCAAAAATTTCATTTAGGTTAATATTAGAAACTTAATAATAAATGAACCAATTTTTAAAAACTTCCACTATAAACATCCACTGTAAATACTGAACAACATGTAATTTCTCAATAAAATATATAAACGGATTAATACAATGTTTAATAATTAAAATTAGAGAAAAAAAATCCAAATTTATTTTATCTATCCTCCCTTTCTTGCACTAGGAAGGATTATATAGGAAAAAATTATTCTGGTGCCAAATTCAAGTTCTCCAAAATACATCAAGGTCGTCGCACCAATATCACTACTTTCATGCCCAATGGAAAAACATTTCACAGTTTTTTTTGGTAGGAAAGACAATATAGTTTGAATTTATTTTATTTTAGACTTCCATATTATATCTTATTCATCACTTTTTTAATGCTCAAGATGCAACTAGATTATGTGACAATCATCCAACGACTAACCCGACCCTCAAGTTGAGAGGCGAATATAAAATGATATTAATCCTTATTTAATGATATTTTTATAATTTATTTTTTAATTAAATTTTTCATCCAAATAAAATGGAATTAAGTCATAGTATTTTATTTTATTTTATCAATTGATAAACCATTTCTCTTATAACGCTCACTATTCTATCAAATATTTTAAGTGTGGCATATATGATAGGGCCTTCAGGGGTAAATTTGAACAATTGTTTGCACCTTTTCCTATTTTATTTTAAAGGTTTGATTAACTCTTGGTTTAGTTGGATACAATGGGTTAAAATTTTATTTTTTTAAGAAATAATAAAAAATTGTACATGAATAATAATAATAATTTTAGAAATTGAAAATTTCAAATTATTTAATATATCTTCGGATAAATTTAAATTGATGATTACAAAAGATCATTTCATTCCATTGTAAAATCAAATAAAAATTCTTCTTTAATTTTATTATGTTATATTGCATTTCATTGATGATAAATTATCATTTCATTCTATTTTATATAAATTCCAAGACATGTACAAGCATTGTGGTGTGATATTGCATTCAAGTATTAAAAAAAGAACTACTGGTCTTTAAAATTCACATGCATATATAAAGCTATGGTCATGCATATAAACATATGATATTGTCTATTGGTTATGAAAATCACATGTCAAATTCATAAGAATTATCTCCACCTACCACCCATTAGGACCCCCAGAGTGAAAAACGAAGAGAATATATGTAACAAACCAGCTAGAGTTGACTCAACACGTAACCCAGACCAATCCATCATGAGGGTTGAAGGTCATTATTGACCCCCATAGGTTGACAACTACTATCTATAAATCAATAATACACACTTGGGAATAGTTTCACCCTCAAATGACAAATAATAAAGTAGATAAATCTAACTTAGAGTTTGACATAATGCATTTATACATTGGATGTTCATGAATATAAAATAAACAAACCCAAATAAATGAACAAGAAAAACAAGGCATAAAAAATAACAACTAAACGATTCAAAATTAGTGGGAATGGTCCAACTCATTTATAAGGTACAACACATAACATCATCTAGAATAATACATAACAAAGTCCCATTAGAAAGGGAACCAAAACATGTAATACATCACCTTGATGAATTGGTCGATACACAAAAATCCCTGGATAAACCATAAAAGAAAAATACGAGACACTAAAAAACTTCTCCATGTGACCTATGATCACCCGCTATATCACCAAAATCCATCAATAGACTAACGAACGATGTTAAATATTATCATAACCCGAGCACTCGTAAAAATTCATAAGAGCTACATACACACATACAAGTGTATATGTAAGGTGTGAGCTAAACGGTCCTAACAGGATCTCACCAAAGAGTCTATGAAATTCCTTTTATAAAACATTTCATAAATTCTATTTTAAACATGATTTATAAACTATAGTTTTTTCAAATGTAAATTTTAAAGAACACAAGTATTACTCATTATCATTTTCCCAAATCTAAGGTGAAACCTTTTTGGAAAACAAAAGCATAACCAACATTTAAAAAATCTATTTTAAACTTAGGAAATACATCACACTTTCTTTTGAAATCCTATTTTTTATCAACTAAGGGGTAAAATCCACCATGTCACGAACCAACCCAGTTCGACCCTGAACCGATCACCCGATCTAGTCTTCTATATGGCCCTAAGGGAATTCCCTATCCCCAAGGGATGACAAATACTGTTGGACATCAAAACAAGCAGTTGGGAATGATTTAGCCCAGAAAATAAAGACATACAAATAGAAATAAACCGGACAAAATAGGTAAACACAAACCGTAGAAAAAAATAAAGATAACCAGCTAGACATACCTCCAAGTGACCCAATGGGTCACCACCGAACATAGAACCACAGTCACTCCAAGAGAGATCCAAGACTAGAACCTGAAACTGAAAAGTAAAGTTGGTGTGAGCACCAAGATGCTCAGCAGGAAATCCAAGGAATAACAATGCCCTATGCCTTTTTCTTAAAAAAGAAACCAAATAATGATAGTTTGAAAATAATACATATTGAAATAAGGTTTTTTTAGTATTTTCAAAACCAAGTAACAAGTTTAATTTTTTTAAGGAAATAATTTCTCTTCCACTATATTTTCAAAATATATTACAAGAATTTGTTAAAATTTCAAAATTAAAGGGGAGTAATGAAGATTAAAATATGTTTTTTTCACAATGGGGAATCAAGCATGACCAATAGAAAATAAAATCACATCATAAGAATTATGCCACAAACGAGCACCGTGGGAAATCCCTATAGGTAACTAGAACATGTGGGACCCTAGAGACCTTGTGCCTTGGTGGAAATGTGTCATAGGAGCCACAACGGTATATGTTCTCATGCACAAGCCACTGGTAGGGAACACACCCATAACTTAGTGGCCTCCAATCATCACAAGTATTTTGTTAGTGTTGTAATGCAAATATTTCTAGACGAAACTGGGACGAACCACTTACATATCATCTAGCATACTAGTCCTAGTCTTCCCACCTAAGTACATGGGGTTTCCCTTATGCTCAAGTTAAAGTTCACATGCACACACACCACACCTCTAGATTCATAAAAAGTCCAAACATTTCAATGAAAACACCCATTTTTACAAAACATCACCTTTTTAAATTTACACACACCATAGAAAAGACCTTTTTCAAATACCTTTTCCATCACTTACAAAGTTCCCAAATTCCCCTTTTTATAACACAAGAAAACACCCAATTAAGACTAACCAAAACAACAGGCCAATCCCCCTCATAAAACCACTCATACTTTAAACATTTTTTTAAAAGAATATTTTTACCTTTTAAAACACTTCACAAATTATACACAAAATAAAAAACAAGGAAAACATAACCAAAGTGATTCATTTTCCTTTGAAAATATCCATTAAAATACACACACACCCCAAAGACCTTGAAAATGAATTTCGCACCATCCAAACAACCCCTAAAACCCATCTTAAAAACATTACATTAAAGCACACAGAAAACATTTCCATTTCCTTTATCAAAAATTCATTTCTAACTTATCAACACACCAACCATTCTAGAAATACCATTCACACCACATAATCAAATTAAAGAATACATTTATAAACTCAAACAAGAATAATTAAATTCATCTAGCGATTCTAGGGCACAAAACCACCTACTATATATATATAGTGTTTACGAATTTCATATAAAAACCAAGAAAATAATTCTAAAGGAACATCAATCAATAATGGAATATGTAATTAAAGATCAAGGCATAGGGACCTCAGGGTGGAAACAAGCCGTCCACTTTGGCTCTTGGTGCTTTATAAATAAAAGATGCTACTCCCCCACTAAGAATATGCGCCTTCACATACATGCAAGGACACCTATAACCTATGAAAATATTCTCATGGCCCATGAACATGTTCAAGGAGATCCTTACAGGTATGCTCATATGCATATACCAGTCTCCACTCACCTACGTATTCATTTTTATATATATACATGTGAACACCTAGCCCCATAAGTGTATAATTACTACCATGGGTGATTATACATGTAACGGGGGAACCCACATATATATATACTTACCTATGCACATACAGGCGAGTCTCCTTAGACCTGATGACTCAAAACCACTCGGAACAGTCCAACTGTCACACACAGACTTTGCGCTACGTCATGTTTCTAAATTTTATTTTTATCTTATAATTTTGTTTGCTTCTAATTATTATTATTCTTTTTATATGAAATGTGGGCCGATCCCGAATGGTGTTTTGCGATTTTGCACTGATAATGAGCGTTTTGGCCTTGATTGCATCCAACGCACCGTGGTCAAAGCCGCACGACCTCGCCTGGTTCGCCGCGTGACATCGCCCGGTTCACCGTACGACCCACTCGATGTTCAAAATAAATAAATAAAAGAAAATTGAAAATGAGGATAAAGTAAAATTATTTCATGATTTAAAAATATTAACAAGGATAATATTATTATCACAAATAATAATAATAATATTATTAAGTTATTATTATAGAGTTTATTAATATAAAGTTTATTATTATCTGATTATTATTAGTGTCATCTTATTATTATAATTATTATTAATATTGTTAATATTCATATTATTATTATTGGTTTTGTTTTATATATTTTTTAGGTTTCATTTTATTTTTTTCTTTGTTTTTTTCCCTCTTTTCTTTTCCTTTTTTTCTCTCTTTTCCCACACCCCTCCCTTTGTCACGTGATACCCCCTCCGGAACCCTAACCTACACTACCTTCTTCTTCCTTTAGTCGGCCGCACCCCAACCATCCCTTCCTCCTCTATCATGCCCCCCCCACCTCGGCCAGCCCGCATACCCAGTTCGCCGATCCCCCTTGACCACGCGCTGCGCCCCCGGTTCCCCTCAGCCTTCCGCCGCTGCTGGTCCGCCAGCAATCCCCTTATTGGCCGTAGCCTGGTCCACTGTGACCCCTCCCTCACTAGTTGGCGTCACTCTGGCTCCCCCACAGGCATCTCTCCCTCCTTCCACGTGCACAAACCCCCCCTCTGGTTAAGTTTTCTTGTTTCCCCCCTTTGTGTTTTGTTCCTTCCAACGGGTATGAGGCTAGTTAAGGGTTGTTTTTTACTCTCTGTTTTGTTCGAATTCTGTTTTTAGGGTATAAATTGAGTTAGTTGTGATGTGAATTGGTTGCGATTGGAGTTTCGCACCCAAGTTTGGAAGTCTCAGCGTCAAAGGTAGGTGGTTTCGTGCATGTGTATTAATTGATAAATTCATTTGCTTATTTAATTAACTTAGCATGTTTATTAATTAGTTAGTTTGGTGAAAATTTGATTTTACTTAAGGTTTAGTGTGTTTTGACGTGTCTAGTAGTGTGTTGCATGATATGAGTATGGTTTTTTTGAAATCAATGTTGAACTGATTATTAGTTTTTTTAAAGAAAATTGTATAGTTAATTTGTTAGCGCGTGCAAAGGGTGCAGTTTTTGTTTTAGTATTGCGTCTATTTTTGTTTAGTCAAAAATGACATTTGAAAGAGTTTTTAGTGTTTAATTTCATGCTTCATATCTTGAAATTGTTTATAAAATGTTTCTAATAGTTCATTTAATTATAAAAATGGTCTTTTTAAATGCGGGTGGTTTCTTTAATCACGTGCGTGATTCAAATTGGGTTCCTGAGGTGGCGTTGTGTGCGTTTGGTTATGTGAGGGGGTTTGGGTCGATCTAGTGTGTAAAGAATTGTTTTTCTCTCAAAAAATTATTTAAAAAAAATTTGGGTTGTTTTATTAAATAATTATTAAGGGTGAAAGATTGTTTTGGTTAAATTGTGTGAATATTTTTGGTTCTTAAAGTCATGCAATGTGTGTGGGGTTTGTTTAATAAATTCTGTTAGTGGAATGTTTGATAATGAAAGTGATTTCTTTGATTGTGTAGTTGTTTTAATTGGTTGTGTAACTGATGCAGATTTAGTTTTGAGATATTTTTAGTGTGCTCTTTATTTCAAAATGGTGTTTACATGTGTAAGTGGTGGTTTTTTTAGTGGTGAGTGTCTTTTAAATTTTCCAAATGGTTTAGTTGAGTATGTAACCTATGCAGATTATGTTTTGAAAAGATTTTGGTGTGTGTATGGTTTTAAAAGCGGGTTTGGGTGTGAAAATTGTGATTTTTGAGTGTGTAAATACCCTGTTTGGATTTTATGCATTAGTATGACATGTGACATGAACTTGAAACTTGTTTGAGCACAAACCGGGAAGACCGGGTAGCTAGGAGGGTGGACTAGACTAGTAGTCCAATGTTCTAGAGGTGACTCGACCTGGTTTCACTGGTAGGATTGATGATTGAAACACTAACTAAACATGTGATTTTCTGAGGGTCGTGGCCTTCTAAGCCACGTTTTTTGATGGTCGTGTCCTTCTAAGCCATGTTTCACCGAGACACGAAGATCTAGGGACCCAAGCTAGTTAACACCCACAAGGCCTCTCCCATATTTGGTGCTCATTGGTTACTTTACGCTCATCAGTGTGACACATTGGTTATTTTAAAAAGTAAGGGTGTATGTTTCTTTTTAATTTAAGTTGTTCCATTTTAAACTGTTTTCCTAAAACCCATTTTCTTTAAAACTGTTCAAGAATTTACTTCTTTGCTTTAATTAAAACTGCAAAATGTATTTATCATTTAATAATTATGTGTGGTACCTTTTTATTGGGTGACCTCCTACCGGGGTTTTGGATCACACCCTACATACACCTTTGGGTGTATGTAGATTCTGTTTCTTTTTTATTCCAGGTCAAAGCGTTGAACTCAGCGGTGGTGGTTCGGGTTGTTGATGGTCTTCTCATCCAAGTTGGTGTTTGTGGCTTGTGGATATCACCCCTCTCTTGTTGCTTGAAGGTTTGAGTTAGAGTTCTAGTTTCTTTTGTTGTCGTTAATTTATGGATGTTGTTTCAAGTTGTAGACCATTTAATTTGATTTTAGTTTAAGGTCCTGTTTGGTTGTCTGTTTTTAGTTTTATTTTATCTATCTTATTGATTGTTTTATGTATCTTATTTTGGGTAAACCATTCCCACATGTTACTCTTGATACCCGGGCACTTGTGCCAGCCCGTGGGGATCAGGAACGCCCTTCGGGCCATGTCGCAGACCGGGTCGGGTGCCAGGTCAGATGGCGACCCGACCTGATTCGTGACACCAACACACTACACAATAATTAGAAGGAACCTTAAAACATCAAAAGAATTCCATGAAACAAGTGCGAAACCAACCAGCAGCATAAAATTCCATACCTCAAAACATGAAACTTTTGACGAAGGTAGCCCGAGACCGCTTCACCTTACATGCATATACATTTTCACACATATATATATACTTTGACGCAAAGTATATATTCCCCTCTCCATGAGGGAATATGTACAAGAAGGATATATATATATATATATATACATATACACCTACCCATGTATATACATGTAGGCATTTTCTTCCAACCACTCGAACTCACTATGCGATGACCACAACATACTACAACAATAAAAAGGAATCTAATAATCACAAAAGGCTTCAAATAAAACTAAATTAAACAAGGAATCAAGATAAAACTCACCTAAAATGGTGATCGACGAACCAAGACGGACCGAAATCACAAAGCAGCGACCAACACATTACAAGATAATTAGTATGAACCTTAAAACAATTAAAGATACTAATTTAGATGGTGCGAAACCAAGAAGTGGAAATAAAATATCACCTCATATAACAACGACCAACCAAAACAAGACAAATCGCCTTGCCTTCGGCTGCAATTGTCGGAGCATGCACCCAAGGGTCTCGAGAGACCATTGGAACAACCCTAGAACAAAAGAAGACCGATAAATTGGATTACACAAGGACCTAGGGTTCAGCCGAACCCTATGGAGTGATAGATAGGCCGAACTGAAGCTGAGAATATAGAGTAAAAGGGTTGAGAGACTCTACCTTGGTGATTCCAATTAAGAACACAAATAAATCTATCCCCGAAATTATGTATTGAAAGAGGTATGTGGAAGGGGTTTCATGGCCCGAAGGGGAACCCCTTTGGGGGCATTGTGTGATGTGGGTCGAACAAGAGAGGGGCGAGGGAGAGTGGGGTGCTACTGGTGGCTCTCCGGAAGGAGGCCGTATGAGGGGAGTCAACCGGCAGGGGGGCGACACACATTTGGGAGAGGGAGGGGGACACATGGATGGAGAGGCGAGGGAGGAGGGGCTAGCACAACGCACTAATGATAAAGGAAGAGAAAGAAAAAAGAGAGAAAAATAAATAAGAAAAAAAGAGAAAAAATAAATAAAATAAAAAATAAAAACCTAATAATAATAATATAACTAATAATAATAATAATAATATTAGCCCAAAAACTTTATAAAGAAAAATAAAATACAACACTTCAGGTTGAGGCACGACAATTCTCCCCACCATGACACTTTCTGCCCCCAGAAAAGTCCCAAAAGACTCGGCTGTTCAAAGCTCAAAACAAGGACACAAAAATTCTTAAAATGAAACCCCTACCACTTGAGGATCGACCAATCACTTTCTACTTAAGACCTGAAACCTTGGGACCCAGACTACCAGGCGAAAGAACCAACGACACAGGAATCACATTTCCAAACACAACCACAAACTGTAACACCTCGACCCCTAACTTAGAAATCACTAGAGTCCACTCAAGATCTCAAATGAACATTCATCATACATCCCATCGTATAGGATAACCATCTACATTGATTGGGGTCAGACGGAGTAGAGGCAAAGAGTTTCCCCAACAAGAACATATTGAAGACTAAGTTCTCTGCAAATTTATACTATGTTGGTCTCCCCACCATATTAGGACTCGAGCCAAATACTGACTTTACTAAATCAAAACAAATCATAAATCCAATCAAGACCCCTAATGTTGGTGTGACCCCTTAAATTCCCGAGTCGCACTCAACCATCTTGAGAGAAGACATTGGAGAGACCCATAGTGGGTCTCCCCACCATATTAGAAACTGAGTAGTACAATGGAACCCATCATGAACCCACTGACATAGGTTGTCCCCAAACATAGGGAGAAATATCAACACAGACCAGCCTAAAACCCCCAGTCCAAGGGGAATCCAAAAAAAAGAGACACCATACAAATTCTAAGCCAAACTATGATTCATAAGATCCATAACCCGCACACATCTCCAAACGAGTATCACCCAGAAGATAGAATTGATTAAATAAAGACAAACCATTTAAAGTTTACACTAACAAGGCACAACCATTGAAATTTTATAGAAGAGGCCACCAAGACCTCAAAAACAAGGGCCCAAAACAAACAACCACAAGAAAGTAAAATCTAACCGGAGTCTCTCCAATGTCGGAGGCAAAAGGTTGGATTCACATTCTCCCCGCACCTAGCAATTGGACGACTGCGTGAAAAGCTTCACTCCGGGACCTATAGTTGGAGTCCTTGTGTCTTGAAGCCTCTGTTTCACCATAGTCAGGAACCAAAAACCTCCATACGAGGCTTCATCTTCTGGAAAGTCTGCTTACAAACTTCCACAGGTGACCCAAACAACCACACCGTTGACAAGCCTTCAGAAGATTACGATGAACGAATTTGAGTGCCCAAATTGACCACATTGGAAACAAACGAGTGTGTGGTCTTAGGAATGAGAAACATGAACTAACAAAAGACTCATTCCAAGAACATATGCCTCTAGTTCACCCTCTACACCATATGGGGAACCCTTCATGAGAACCTTTAAAAAAAATATTCACATTTGTCACAGTTCACTCTCTATGACCCCAACTTGCAAGGAGATGGTAGCAATCACCCTTCTCTTGCCCGAACATGACCCTTCAAACAAAACCAAGACAACTTTCCCTTAATAATATTTGAAGTTCATAAAGACTAAAATAAACACTCGACTTCCTCAAGTTACACCGCAAACCCTATCGAACCTCAGTCACAACATAGAAAAAAAGTAACAATGAAAAGAAAATAACCCCACTACTCCACTGGGGGTCTAGGTAAAACTAAAAACTACAAATGACCCCTCATGGACCTTTGTACATTTCTAGGTGGCATACTTTAAACAAGAAGCACAAAACCAACCTAAAACACATCACAAAACAAGCCTCCACATTTAACCATAAATCATTAACTCAAACTCAAAACATCATTTCAATCTTGAAACACTAGATCAAAAACAAGCATCAATCCCATAGAATAAGCATCACAAAATCAAACCATAACCAAATCAAATATCAACCGAAATAATACCAAAGCAACATCACCAACCAAGCCTAAACCCCTCTTTCACAAATGATCATTTCAAAACCATCAGAACGCTAAATCCCCCCTTTTAAAATCCATTTTCCTCTTTAAAATTTCTTAAACAAAAATCATCCCAGCACATCACTAATCAAAACATGCTTTTGGAAAACAAAACAGGCCTTGGAAACTGAGCACCCACCATCGGTATTCCATGAAACCTCACATACACATGTTCCTGTGCCAACTCGGGCACCCATCCACGCATAACAAAAACTATCCACATCCAATTACATTCATCCATATATGTGGGCGTCCATAGAAATACCAAAGGTCAAATAAATAATTTCCAAATTCTCATTTCCAAGAAACATCCATTCCATATTTCTCAAAAAATTTCAAAAAACCCCAAAACATTTTTCCAAATCCATTTCTGATTCACACTTCATAAAAGCTTTCAAATATCCCCAAACAGTTCCCAAAATAACGTCCATTTTCAAAATAACTCATTTCATTTTCAAAAAAACCAAGATTTTCATTTTGGAAATCCAATTTTAATAAATCAATCACCAATTTTAAGTCCCAATAAAAACACCCCAAAACCAACTAAAACACACACCAAGAACATCCCAAAATAAACAATTCACTGAACAGATCGATATTCCAAATTCTCAAATAAAAAACTGCTACACACGACTTGTCCACAAGGCTTGACAAACCATGCACCAACCAGTTGAGAATATAAGAAGTCATCAGAGGCAATTACATGGTCTGCACATGGCTTTCCAGGCCATGCACAACAACCATGCACCCCTCCAAAATGACCACTAGATCTAAAAACTAACTAGAAGAACCCAAACATGACAAATGACCTCAAAAACACCTGATATCCAAGCACAAAATTTGAAGAAAAACCATCCCAGACCACCCTGGAAGTTCAAGTGTCATTCCGAATAGGTGGTGATCAAGAACCTACCCACAATTGACTACTTGGATTTCGATAATCCTAACTCTAAACTATCGTAAATCCCCAAAGGACATGGGATAAACCTCCCTATGACTTTAAATTTTAAAAGAAACCCAATCATGCTAGTTTGAAAATAATACATTTTGAAATAAGGTTTTCAGTCTTTTCAAAACCAAGTAACAAGTTTACTTTTTTTAAGGAAAGAATTTAACTTCCACTATATTTTTAAAAAATATTACAAGCATGCGTTAACATTTCAAAATTAAAGTGGGGAAATAAAGATTAAAATATGGTTTTTAACAACGGGGAATCAAGAATGAGTAATAGAAATGAAAATCACATCACAATAATTATGACACAAATGAGCACCATGGGAAATATCTATAGGTAACTAGCACATGTGGGACCCTAGAGACCTTGTACCTCGGTAAAAACGTGGCATAGGAGCCACAACGGTCTATGTTCTCATGTAGGATCCACTAGTAGGGAACACACCCATGACCTAGTGGTCTCCAATCATCAAAAGTATTTAGTTAGTGTTGTAACGTCAATCCTGCTAGACAAAACTTGGATGAACCACTTACGTATCTTCTAGCGTACTAGTCCTAGTCCGCCCACCTAGGTACCCAGGGTTTCCCTTGTCCTCAAGTTAAAGTTCACATGAACACACACCACACCTCTACATTGACACAAAGGCCAAACATTTCAATGAAAACACACCTCTTTACAAAACATCACCTTTTTCAATTTATGCACACCATAGAAAATCCCTTTTTCAAATACCTTTGCCATCACTTACAAAGTTCCCAAATTCCACTTTTTATAACACAAGAAAAAACCTAATTAAGACTAACCAAAACAACAGGCCAAACCCCCTCATAAAACCACTCATACTTTAAACATTTTTTTAAAACAAGATTTTCACCTTTTCAAACACTTCACAAATTATACACAAAACGAAAAACAAGTAAAACACTCCCAAAGTGATTCATTTTCCTTTGAAAATCTCCATTAAAATACACACACCCCAAAGACCTTTAAAATGCATTTCTCACCATCCGAACAAACCCTAAAACCCATCTTAAAAACATTATATTAAATTAAACACAAAACGTTGCCATTTCCTTTATAAAAAATTCATTTCTAACTTATCAACACACCAACCATTCCAGAAATACCATTCACATCACATAATAAAATCAAAGAATACATTTATAAACTCAAACAAGCATAATTGAATTCATCTAGTGATGTTATGGCACGAAACCACCTAGCATATATATATATATATATATATAGTTCTTATGTATTTCATATAAAAACCAAGGGAATACTTTTAAAGGAACATCAAGAAATAAAGGAAATTATAATTAAATATCAAGGCATAGGGAACCTACTTCAGGATGGAAACAAGTAACCCACTTTGACTCTTGGTGATTTCTAACTAAAATCTGTTGCTCCCCCGTTAAGTATACGCGCTTTCGCATACATGCAAGGAAAACTAGCCCCTATGCACACATTTTCATGCCCCATGAACATGTGAAAGGGTATCCTTATATGTATGATTATAAGAATATACCAGTCTCCACTCACCTACATATGCATATATATATATACACATGGGAACACCTAGACCCATATGTGTATAATCACTGTCATGGATAATTATACATGTAACGGGGGAACCCACACATATATATACTTACCTATTCACATGCAAGCGAGTCACCTTAGACCCGGTGACTCAAAACAACTCAGAATAGTCCAATACACTACACAACAATTATAAGGAACCTTAAAACATCAAAAGAACTCCATAAAACAAGTGCGAAACCAACCAGAAGCATAAAAGTTCATACCTCAAAACATGAAACTTTTGACGAAGGCAGCCCAAGACCGCTTCAACTTACACGCATATACATTTTAACACACACACACACACATATACTTTGACCCAAAGTACATATTCCCCTCACCATAAGAAAATATGTACAAGGAGGATATATATATACATGCCTACCCATGTATATACATGTAGGCATTTACTACCAACCACTCGAACTCACACTACGATGAACACAACATACTACAACAATAAAAAGGAATCTAATAATCACAAAAGGCTTCAAATAAAACTAAATTAAACAAGGAAGCAAGAGAAACCTCACCTCAAATGGTGATCGATGAACTGAGAAAGACTGAAATCACAAAGTAGTGACCAACACACTACAAGATAATTAGTATGAACCTTAAAATAATTAAAGATCTTAATTTAGACAGTGAAAAACTAAGAAGTGGAAAGAAAATCTCACCTTGGATAATGAAGACCAACCGAAACAAGTCGAACTGCCTCACCTTCTATGGTGGTTGTCAGAACACACACCCAAGGGTCCTAAGAGACCATTCACACAACCCTATAACAAAATAAGACCAATAAATTGGATTACCCAAGGACCTAGGGTTCAACCGAACCCTATGGAGTGATATATAGGTAGAACTGAAGTTGGGAATAGAGAGGAGAAGGGAGGAGAGACTCTACCTTGTTGATTTAGATGAAGAATGCGAATAAACCTGACCCCGAAATTGTAGATTGAAAGAGGTCCTTGGAAGGGGTTTCACATATTGAAGGGAAAACCCTTTGGGGGTGTTGTGCGATGCAGGTCAAACAAGAGAGGGGTGAGGGAGAGGATGTCACCGGTGGTGGTTTGCCGGAAGGAGGTTGTAGGAGGGGATAAGACCGGCAGAGGGGTGGCACGCAGTTGGGAGAGGGAGGGGGCATTTGGATGGAGAGGCGAGGGAGGAGGGGCTTACGTGATGCACCAAGGAGAAAGGAAGAGAAAGAAAAAAGAGAAAAAGAAGTAAGAAAAAAAATCAAAAAAATAAATAAAATAAATAAAATAAAAAATGAAAACCTAATAATTATAATATAACTAATAATAATAATAATAATATCCCCAAAACGTTACAAATAAAAAAAAGTACAATGCTCCAGGTCGGGGTGTGAAACGCCATTTAAAATAGGAAAATATGTTCAAGAATTTTAAAAGGCGTAATTTCTAGTTTACATGGTCAAAACCCAATAATTTTCCTTCTTTCAAAACCTTTAAAAAATGCTCCCTTTTCAAAACAAGCTTGAAAATCAAATCACATAATAAATAATGAAGGTAGATAAAAAACAAGCATCATCATATCAATGAATCACAATAAAGTAAGAAATAATAAAAAATGGTTCCCCAAATCTAATATGAGTACAAGGGGATGTAATAAAGCACACAATGAGAATACCCAAGCTAACATCATCATTGAGTGGAAAAGTGTCATGGGAAACTCCCTAGGTCCTAACATGATATGTTCTTGTATATACTAAAGTGGAACCAACTACCGACCTGTGTTGCATTCCCTAAAAGGTACAAGTTCTCAATTAACTCTCATGGTCTAACTAGCTATTTTCTCTCGATTAGATCCTAAGGTCTAATCAATCCATTATTTCTTATTATCTATCATAGTCTAATTAGGGTGCTCTATGATTAGTTCCTATGGTCTAATTGTTACCTTCCTTAGAAAGGACACAATATACACTAGGGGTTACTATAAAATGATCAAACAAGTCAATATTACATACACTGAATCTCTTACCTAGTTACTTGGGTTCCCATGACATGTCAACGAGGAGGTGAGCAAACAAAAATAAAAAGGATAATCACATAAATTAATAAGGCATAAAAAATAAACCTCATCTCAACTCTAACAACCACACATTAAGTACCCCCTTTCACATTTTTATAAAAGCATCATATAACAATTCAATACTTCCCATAAGGACAATAGTCCAGGAAATACATAATCAAAGGGATTGTCACAACAAGGGTTTATAACAATCACCTAGATCATTTTTATAAAGTTCCAATTATGCCTCTAAAACTAACTTATAAAAAAACCAAGTTGGAAACATCCTTTGAAACCAACCCAAAATTAACGATTTAAAACAAAGATTTCCTCCCTTATAATTCACTTGAAAACCAAACACTTCTTTAATTGAAAATAAACCTTTTAAACATGGGTTATATTATTTAAAAACTAAAATAGGACCAAAACCTCTCATTTATCATCAAACCATTTTAAAAAGACTCATAGGTATTTTCATAACCATTTGGCATGAAAAAAAATTTAGGTCAAATGAATACTAAGGATTCATTGAAAATAACATTTATTCCAATCAGTAAAAACATGGAAAAAATTTCACAAACCCATTAAGGGTCTCACACATAAATAAAACTTGATAAGAAATGGATTTACAAACTCAATCATTTCATGAAATTTATAAATAAAGGAACTACACAAAACACCTACCTTAATCAAGATTAAACAAACTGAAATTAACAACGGAAGCACAACCTCATAAGGAAACTACCTCTACATACCCTATACAAACAAATCCCCATGATTAAACCAACATAAACCCTAGACTTGGCCTATGTGTCCATTAAAGTGTATGAGATAAAAGAAGACCAAGTGGAATGGAAATAAGGAGAAGAGGGGAAGAGAAATTGAGACCCAAACTTTAAGAACTCCACTTGAGATCGAAGAGGAGGTAAAAAATCCATGGTGGAAGCTAAAAGAGGCTCCCATACAACTCCTTGGGTCAATATGAATGAATGAGGGAAAAGATAAGGTGAAAGGGGATTTAAATTAACATGGGTAGAAAGGAAAATCATAAAATTATAAATCTGGGTAGAAAACCTAATGTCGTGGCCCTATTGGCCATGACATGACACCCTTGATAGATGCCCACCATGGCGTGACCATTCTGGTCATGGCATGTTACACCTCCCCCAAACAGAACCAAGGATCTCGATCCCCATGCCACCATGGTGTGATTCTCCCCTTTCATAGTGTAGTCTTTCCCGTGATACCCTCACCATGATAAAATGATCACCCACCACAACATGGACAACCTCTCATGAAATCTCTCAAAGGAAAAACCTCACATAGGATGGTGAGTCTCACATATCAATTCAATGAATCTTATATAATCAAGTAAATCTATGTTTTTTTTCAAAATCCAACTCTTCTAGATACTCATCATGACATGAATACCCCCACCACAATTTGGCCTTCATCCTCATTAGACTTTTCACAAAGGTAGTGACCCTTATATAGAGGGTCCTCGTGTATGAAGGCAACTTCGTTTACTCTTATGTAAAGGAATTTTCTGAATATAGTTATCCCAGACATCCACCATGACGTGATCCCCTATGACACAGTGTGATCATACATTCCTCAAAAAAATAACAAAGTTTCCCTTTATGCATGGGAAATTCTTATACATGAAGTACTCTTATGAAGGGTACTTATCCATTTTTGACTCCCATATACACATCATGTCTCGATGCCACTGTCCATGATGTGGCCTCTCAAAATTCCACAAATTCAAACAAAAAAACTCACTGGAAAATAAATACCTTTCATGTTGTGATGGTCCTTGACCACATAGTGATATCTAGCCATCCTAAAATAAAATTTACCCATAAAACACTTGTCAAGTTGTGATTTATTTAGGCCATGACGTGACTTGTAGGTAGATAAAACTAAAAAACTTTTAAAAACACCAAAAAAACATCTAAAAATTGAAATAACTTATATTTATATATAATATAATTCATCAGTGATTTAGGGGTGTCATAATTCTTCTCATCAGGCCACTTTATGCCTAGAAAGTCACGATTAAAATTAGAAGGAAGAAATAAATTTAAAACCTCAAATCCCACTATAAGAGGTGGGAGGATTGAGAAAAATATTATAAGGGTCCAGTGAGGAAAGTTCACTCCTCCTCCATAACACCTCTAAACTCCTACTCGAGCCCTCTAAATCCCAAAAACAAATTTTTTTACAATTTTCCCCAATTTTACGAACGAATTGGAATATTTTTAAAATGAACATTGTTATTATAAAATTATTTTTTGTATTATTTATCAAATATTAGTTATATTTAATGAAAGGAACTTTGGTAGTGTTTTATACTTTAATGTTTATGTTTTTGGGTTTGATCCCTTGGTTATTTAGGGATTTTTTTGAGTTTATTAGTGAAACATGAATTGTTTGATTCCATGTTTCCTATAATGTTGATGTGTTTTTTGAAGAATATGTGCTAACTTTTATTATTTCCTTATAAAACAACTTAGAAATGATGGATGGTATAATATGGACACGTGGATATGAAAGATAAAACCTCTCATAAAGTAGTATCATTAATCTATTCTCATTTTTTATATTTTAACATCATTAATATTCACGTTACAGGAATCGAAGAGTCTTTTAATTTTTGGTTGTCAAATATGGTTTGAGAAGTGAGGTATGTCATAGGTCGATAGATCTACCCTTTATTATAAAACTATTTTTATGTTGATTTCAAAAATCTAGTTTAAAATTCTAGTTTCAAAAAATGGGGGTGTGTGTTGACTCTGTTAAATGAATCTTTCACCCTGATAAACAATTTTAATCACACCCTAAAAGTATTTAAAGGATTTTTATTTTGAGAAACTTGAAGTATTTTAAATGGGAAATGATCTTTTAAAGAGTTTTTTATTTCAATAAAATAAAAATAAGGTTTTAAATGGTTCATATTTTATTTTAAATATTTCAAAATATATCTCCCTTATTGTGTTTTTTTTCCTTCGGTGGTTAATATTCTATTTGAGAGGTATTTATTAAGGTTAAAGGATCTCTAGAAGAGATCCAATTGGAAAATAGTTGGAGTTGTAACCTAATTTTTTCTAGAGATTACTTCCTTTAATAACGCATTTTTACTATTTTAGAGGTATAATACCATGGTTATTAAGATTTGGGTCTTTATTTTTTTGGTTTAGTGTGGGATATCAAGGGAGAGAATTGTTTGAGTTGTTTTTAATGTGGGGACCAAAGTTTCCCTTTACTTTTTATTAGGTTAGTTTCTTTTTCTTAGACTTTTATTTTAATTCTCAAGAATGAAATTCATTCAAGAGATATCTGATGTAAGGGTTTGGATTTTCCAAGACCCATACTTTGTTGTTTTTTAGGCTTTAGTGGGTCCAAGTGGGAGTTTATAAGTGTTCTAGAGGAGGAGAGTTGAGTTTTGCATCCATAGGGTCTAAACAACCTATGGTGGAGGCCATGATGGGGGATGTTATGGAGACACAATTATGGGAGCTAACCATTGTGGTACTTGGTGAACCCAAGGTTTGAAACATGAGCTTTAAAGGGTGTAATGTTTGAGGGGTTTACTTATATAACATGAAGAGAGGTGAAACACCCATGTTAAAGGGTATGAAATCATCAAGAGTTTGGTGTTACCCTTATATTTGGAAATTCGTAATCAAAGACATCATTTGAATCATATTTTGTGATATCATTAGTCGTATGGGGAACACCACATTATGCTGACATACGTTTTTTGATAATAGAACTTAGAGAGTTTCTCTATGGGGAATAAGGAAGGATGAAATGATGATTTTTGTGGTCATGGAGGTGATGTGTTGAGATAAGGTAAATTGTGCTGGAGGGATGGAAACAACAAGCATGGTTTCTCCATACTGTGGTTTGAGACATGGTGAGATGGAAATGATGAGTGGAATTTCCCCATGTCATGGTGAACTTCTATGTTAGGAGTCATGGTGGTTACTTGCAAACCAACATGGTGTCTAACATGCTGCTGTGATGAAAGGGTGGTCATTTTATCCATAAAATGCTAAGAAGAGGGGTAAATACAATGTAGCGGTGTTCTAATCCTTTCCATTTTCATTGAATCATATTTTACAATTGATAAGTCTACAGTAAATTGTCAAACCCAAGAATTGTGGGTTTGGTTCTTATTATTAAATTTTCTTTTCCCCTACTAGTTTTATGCCACAACTCTTAGGGATTTAATGTTGCAAGATGGTGAATTTAAGAGAGTTTTGGTACTTCCTTATTTGTTTCGATTTTTTGAAATTTTAATTATTTTCAAGGAAGTAATGAGTGAAAGTTAGTTTCAACATGGTTTATTCATCTATTTTTATTAAATTTAGAATGACCCTCTATTTTGAGTCTTCCACCATTCCTCTCAACCTCAAAATACCAGAGCTTCACTTTTGTATCCTTTAGTTGGTCTTAGCTCTTAACTTTGAGAGATCATTTTTTGTGAACCGATCTAGAGTTTACTCATGATATTGAATCCATGTGAACCCCCATATCTTCCTTTTTTTCTCCTACATGGATAGTCTATGATAACCCTAGTCTTTATTACACATTAATTCATGATTTATTATATAAGAATACACATAATACAACATAGAATATTGATAAGTATAGCGTCTTTGGGTAATTATTTACATTACATAACAACTTAAAACAAGTGGTAAATCATCATTATTTAAAACTTCCTTAACATTATCATATTATTCCATCATTCTTAAAACTACATGGGATAACCAGAGGGCATACATAAGAAATGGGTGAGCTATAAATCCCTGTAAGGGAATAAACAAAGAATAACATGAAGAAAGTATTACATATTAGATAATAGTAATTTCAATGGGACATAAAAATGGGTGAGAATCATAAATATGAACAATGATGCATGATATAACATGATAACATCAAGGTGACATGGGAATGTGGTAACAACTTTAAACATGACATCATAAACATAGGTCAAGGATAACCTCCAAGACATCATTAAATGGTGGAAAAAGTCCCCTAATGGATTATTTTGACTCCCTAATCCCATACATGGAATCTCATGAGACTAAAACATTTCCCAATTCATTGGAGTGCTATATAATTCTGGGTGCACCCGTTGCTTTCATACTATGTACATGCATAAGTGTGCCACATTGATCATTCAACATAAGGTCATATTTCATCACATTTAATTACATAATAAAGGAATATGGAATGAATAAAATGGAAGTCACCAATAAATTAATTATAAGTATGTTTATGTGAATACCCTTGAGTGGAAAAATCAATGGTATTCACCATACAATGGTTTGGCACTGAAAAATTACAGTGAAATTTCAGAAACATAATGACAGTACTTAAAAATTAATAAAATAGTTTAATGAGAGAGAAAGGGGTATCTAATAATTTTTAAAAAGGGAAATAATAGTGATGTGTGGAAACATATCACAATAACATAAATTGTAAATAAAAGTCATAAAATGAAGAAGATGCTTGAATGGAAAAAAAGAGAGAGGCCCCTTACCTTGAGAGGGTGATTGAAAAAGATTGGTGGGAACTTATTGAGAGCTTGGGGGAACATTGGGAGGAATATAGTGATGTTAAGGAAGATTAAGGATAGGATCCATGTTTTTTAGTTAAGAGGATGGGGAGCTTGTGTGGATTTATATAGGAAAAGAGGGGAGTTCTTTATTATTTCCCAAACTTAGGTTTTAGAATATATATAATAAAGTAATCAAAACCAAAAACCTTACCATGGGTTTTTTACCATTGTTTCTACCAAATATAAGTTTTTTTAATTATTTTATAAGTCCAATGTCTGAACTTAATAAAATATTACACTTGGTCATGTGGAAGTGAGTCATGTTCTTATAGAAATGATCTTAAAACCTTAAATTATAATATAGGTTTTATAGGATTCATAAATGCTTTATAAAATTAATAAAATAACCTAAAAATTACATTATTTTAAATTTTAAACTTATATTTGGTCCTAAATTCCCTTTTTATAATTTATTAAATCACTTTTTGGTCATTATGATGTCATAATACACACTATATATTTATAACATATTTAATTTTTACCCGAAAATTAGACCGTCTTAGAAAATTATGAAAAAATAAATGTTGAATAATTTTTATGTTCTGATTACAAAAATAATATTTATTCTATCAAAATAATTTTCTAAATATGTGAATTTTCACTTTTAAAATACGAATTGATATTTATTGAGAAATGCTGGTTTTTTCGACAATAACAGTTTTTAAACCCTTATAACAATTACATTTGACTTCATAAAAATTATATTTTCATTTATATTTAATAAAAATTATTTGATATTATTATTTTATTAAAATTTCATTTATTTTTAAAAAAATTTAATTCATTAAAAGGAATGTCTTAATTGAAATTGCATATTACACAAAAATACAATTTGTGTTTTATCATATCAAAATCAAAATCATTTATAAATTTAAAAAAAGAAGAAGTAAATATAACCATTATTCTATTGAAAATACAATGTAAATATTAATATTATTAGGGTATTGATACACAAACCTTTATTACACTAGAAAATTCCCTCAGGGTAAGGTGTGGGATGATGAGATTTTCATGGGGTGGTTCAACGTACATGGTTTGGGTCATAATATTGATGAACTTGAACTTCTCCCATAAATGGTTTGTATTGTGCTTTAGTTGTTGGATATAGGATTGGGATTAGTTAAGGTCAAATATCAGTGATGTGATCTCCCTCGGAATCTCCGATAAATGGGTTTCATAGGGTATGATCCTACTGTTGATGCCATCACTTCCTTTGTCTATGTCAATTGGATTTATTAAAACATGATATTTATACTAATAATATGATCACTGTTCAATGTCTTTATTATCAATGATTATGATACTTAACGTTCTTTTAAATTTTATAGGATAATAAAACCAAATAATTACATGTGTTTTCTATAACCATAATACATAATAGGTTATTTAATTCAATTACAAAGGGAATTTTATTTATAAAAGTTTGGGTCGTTACAATATTCCCCCTTCAGAAATTTCTCCCTAAAAATATTCATTTAACACACTAAAATAGAAGAGGGTAATTATTTTTCATCACTTACTTCAGTTACCACGTCGCTTATTCAAACTTTTGATTTCTCTATAGAACTTTGACCAGGTGCATTGTATTATTTTTTAGAAATTTGTATCTATGATCTAAGATCTTCACCAACTGCTCCTCATATGAAAGGTCATTCTCCAATAGTACTACCTCTAGATTCATCACATGTAAGGGTTATGTTATATACTTACTCAAGAGGGATATGTGGAACATGTCATGAACATGAGATAGGTTAGGTGGGAGTGATAATCAATAGGCCATCGCTCCGATGTGATCAAGGATTTCAAAGAGACCGATGTATCTTGGACTAAGATTTCCATTCTTTCCAAATTTCATGACTTTATTCTATGATGATATGTGAAGGAATGACTTATCTCTAACCTCAAACTTTAGGTCTCATCGATGATTGTTAGTATAGATCTTCTATAGACACTGATCATCCCTGATATGTTTCTGAATGATTTTAACCTTTTACACTATTTTCTCAACCATTTTAGAAACCAAAAGTTTGCATTCACCAAATTTATCCCAACATGCAGGTATTCTGCACCTCTTCCTATAAAGGGCTTCATAGGGATCCATTTGGATGCTTGAGTGGAAACAATTATTATATGAGAACTCAACTTGAGGAAAATACTAATCCCATCATCCTTTTGAGTCCACTAAGAATGCCCTCAAAATGTATTCAAGTGTCTGGATAGTCTGCTCAGATTTACCATTAGTTTAAGGTTAAAAAGTTGTGATAAAGTTCAACTCAATATTTAGAGCATGTTGGAGACTCTTCTAGAATTTAGAGGTAAATCTTGGATCACGATCAGATACAATTGATAGAGGTGTTCCATAAGGCCTCAACACTTCTCTAATATATATCCTTGCAAGTTGATCAAGTGAGAAGTCCTTTATGATTATGATGAAGTGATTAGTCTTTATATTAATATAAACCACCACCCATATAGAATTATTTCTTATTGATGTATTTGAAATACTAGTGACAAAGTCTGTGGTTATGTTTTCCCATTTCCATGTAGGTATGGGTAATGGTTATATCATACCCTTGGATTTTTTTTCCTTTTAGCATTCACTTGCTGACATACAAGAAATCTTGATGTATATTCCATGATCTCCTTATTCATATTGTGCCACTAATACTTATCTTAGAGATATTGATACATCTTCGTGCTCCCTGGATGGATGGAGAAGGCCGAGTTGTGTGCATCATCCAACAACTCCTTATTTAACTCAGGATTTGATGGTGCACATTGCCGTGACCCAAATATCACAACTCCTTAATCATTAATTTTTAACTCTAAGGATTTCCCTTTTCTTATAGATTTCACCTTCTTTTAAATTTCCACATTGTCTCTTTAAGCACACTTTATCTTATCTAGAAGGGATGGTTGAGAAATAATTGGTGAAAGTATTCATGATGTTTCTTCCTTTATGATTCCCATGTCCATCCTTTTTAAGTCTTTGAAGATAGGATCCTTCTGAATTCTCATCAATGATAAAATTTCCAGATCCTTTCTACTCAGAGCATCTGCCACTTTATTTTCTTTCCCAGGATGGTAGTAGATTAAATAGTTATAGTCCTTAATTAGCTCTAACCATATTCACTGGTGCATATTCAACTCTTTTGGTGTGAAAATATACTTGAGGATCTTATGATTCTTATATATTTCACACTTCTCCCCAAAGAGATAATGACACCATATTTTCAATGTGAATATAACTACAGAAAACTCCAAATCATGCGTTGGGTAGTTATATTCATGAACTTTCAAATACCTTGAGGCATGTCCTATCACTCTATCATTATGCATTAGTACACAACCCAATACCTTCTTCAAAGCATCATTGTACACTGCGAAAAGTTCCCTAATTGTTGGTAGTGTAAGTACAGGTACAGTGAAAAGCCACCTTTTCAACTCCTTAAAGCTCTTTTCCCATTCATTATTCCAAAAAAAAAATTACACCCTTGTGAGTTATATTGGTTAGAGGGTTTGATAATCATGAGAAATTTCTTAAAAATCATCAATAATACCTATCCATTCCATGGAAACTATAGACATCTGTCACAAATGTTTTCCTCAACCATCCTTCAATTACCTCTATTTTTGAAGGGTCTATAGATATCCCTTTTTTGGTGATAAAATGCCCCAATAATGTTACTTCCTTAAAAAATAACTCACATTTTCTATAATTTTCATAAATTTTATCCTTTCATATGGTCTTTAACATAGTTCTCAAATGCTCTTCATACCCCTCCTTTCTTTTGAATTATATTATAATATCTTCTATAAAGACTAACAAAAATTTATTGAGGTAATATCTAAAGACTCTATTAATCAAGTCAATGAAAATTGTTGGAGAATTAGTGAGTCCAAATGGAATTACTATAAACCCATAGTGCCCATATCTTATATGAAAAGTAGACTTGGGGATATCTCCCTTCTCCACCCATACTTGATAATACCCTGACTGAAGATCCACCTTGGAGAATTATTGGGCTCCACATAGCTAATTAAATAAGTCATCGATCCACGGGAAAAGATATTTATTCTTTATCATGGTCTTTTTGAACTCATGATAATCAATGTAAAGGTGCATTGACTCATCCTTCTTCTTGAAAAAGAGGACTGGTGCACCCCAAGGTGAAACACCTGGGTGTATGAACCCTTTATCCAGATTCTCCTGTACTTGATTCTTTAGCTCCTCAAATTCCAAAATAACTATTCTATATAGAGTATTGGATAATAGAAAAGCCCGAGGTATAATATTGATTTAAAATTCAACCTCTCGGCTAGGAAAAAGATTGATTAATTCTTTGAGAAACACATCAGTGTATTCCCTCACAACGGGCATGTCTTTAAGGATGGTCTTTTCCTTAGTCCCAATCATTTGATCTAGATGCACTTAATCATAGGGAAATAATATCCATTCCTTAGATGTTATCACTAAAGAATATTTATCCTCCTCATTGCGTTTGTACAAAATTGGAGGAATATTTGAGATAGAGTGATTTCTTTCTCACAATAATTTATGTTGGATATATATTAGGAAATCCAATCCACACCCATAATTGCATCAAATTACACTAAAGGGAGTATCAAAGGGTTCACTGGTAAGTTAAAACCACAAATTTTGATATGGGATGATCTATATACTTGGGACATAATAATTAACCCATTTTTTTCACCGACAGCTCTACTTCCATGATTTGTGGTGGTGTTTGAATAGTTCTAATAAATTTTCATGATATAAAAGAATGTGTAAAACTAGAATAAAAAATAGGTTCTCTATCCTTGGATGAATAACTAGTGTACCTACCACCACTTCATTATCGAGATCCACCTCAAAGGTTTTAATGAAATAATATCACCCTTGCTTCTTTAGAGGTTGTTGGCGCTGATTATCTCCGACCACACTTGGCTTAGTGAATTGGTTTTAAAAGGGACCTTGTTCCTTACAATTTAAACATTAAACAATAGGTTGAGGGTTGACTGGAGCATTCCTCTCTTCCATTACATTGGTGGTTTTCTCCCATCAACAATTTCTAGCTATGTTCCCTTCGTTCCTACACCTAAAGAATTTACTCACCCCCTTTAGGTAATTTTCGGGGTGTTTCTTTCCACACTTTTTACATGTGGGATATTGAAATTTATTAGCATTGTTAGATTTATCCATCACACTGCTAGAATTAAACTCCACTTTATACTTCTTATCCACATGATAACCTTGAGATTTAGTGATCTTCATTTCGAATTTGAGGGCACATGAGGAAATTTCCTCATAGCTATCAAAGTCCTGGATTTCCAAGTATTTTCATAGACTCAGTTTTAACCCACCAAAGAAGCAGTCAACTTTTTATTTGAGGGTAAAGATAAATCCAGAGGCATATCATGAAAGTCTTGTGAAGTTTTCCTCACACTCCCCGATGGATTCATTGTATTTTTTCTTTATGGAAAGGAAATCCCTTTCCATTTTATATCAGAGAGTGTGAGGAAAATATCTTTCAAAAAACATTTTCCATAATTCCTTCCACCTCATCGCTTTGATCTATTCCTCAGGCTTAATATTCTTGATCAATGTTCACTACTGATAAGATTATCCCTCCATATGATAAATAACTATTATTACCTTATCTTGCTCAGGACATTGAAGGATGGATAATATCTTATTAATGAAGTTGATCTGTTATTCCATAATTAATGGATAAGATAGTCCATTGAAATTCATAGGCCTTTGTCAAATAAAGGTATCAATTAAAACTTGTTCTTTATTAGGGGGATTTGGTAATTCCTCTTGATTCAAGTTTCTATTTAGAACCCAAGTCAACTGAGATATCGTTGTCACAAATTTTTTGATTTCTACTCCCATTGGGTTGGGCATATCATTTGGGTAGCCATCACATTTCCCTTAACATTGGTTGTTTACTTAGTTCCTCCTATTTCTGGCCATTGTCTATAATAAAGGGAAAATTAGGTATGAGTAATTTTCAACTATTAAACACACAAATTATAATCTAATAACATTAAAGGGATAATTTATAAATGACTTTTATTCCTTAAATTATGAATTTCTAGGATTTAATCAAAGTTATCCATGATCTATTTCCCAACATAGATTCTTATGGGATTTTTTGTTCCCTTAATAATAGTTCATAATGAGATTATTAATTTACAAAAGCATACCCCCTAGGAGTATCAAAATAGGTGTGAAACAAAGCCCATTTTCACAAACCAGGTGAAAACAAGGCCCATTTTCATGAAATGGTGGAAAAAGTACCATAATGTATTATTTTCACTCCCTAATCCCATACATGACATCTCATGAGACTAAAAAATTACCCAATGCATTAGAGCACTATATAATTCTGGGTGTATCTATCACATTCATATTATGTACATGCATAAGTGTGCAACATAGATCATTCAACATATGATAATATTTAATCACATTTAATTCCATGATCAAGGATTGTGTAATTAATATATTTAATTACCAAATAAATTAATTATAGGTATTTCTAGGTGAATACCATTGGGTGGAAATAATGATGGTATTCACTATACAAAGGTTTGGCATGGAAAAATTGCAGTGGAATTTTGGTAGCATAATGATGGTACTTAAAGATTCATAAAATAGTTTAATGAGAGTGAAAATGATATATCATAATTTTCAAATAAAAATGATAGTAATAGGGATTTATATAAACATATCCCAATAATATTAATTTGAAATACAATGAAGAATATTCTTAAATGGAAAAGAAGAGAGTGGTCCCTTACCTTAAGAGGGTGATTCCAAAAGCTTGGGAGGAACTTCTTGAGAGATTGGGTCCACCTTAGGAGGAATATAGAGAGTCGATGTTAGAGTAAGTAAATGTTATATGGTTTTTTATTGAAGATAAATGGGATATTGAGTGGGTTTATATAGTAAAAGAGAGGGGAGTTCATTATTATTTCCCAAACTTAGGTTTTGGACTCTATATAATAAAGTATTCAAAACCAAAAACCTTCTCATGGTTTTTTCCCATGGTTTTTGAAAAATAGGAGTGGTTTTAATTATTTTATAAGACAAATTTCCTAACATAATAAAATATTACACTTGGTGATGTGGAAGTGAGTCATGTTCTTACAGAAATGATTTTAAAACCTTAAAATATAATATAGGTTTTTAAAGGATTCATAAAGGCTTTATAAAACTAATAAAATAACATAAAAACACATTATTCTAATGGGTAAAAATATATTTAGTTATGGATACCATTTATATCATTTATTACATCAATTTTGGGTCATTATGATGTCATAATACACACTGTATATTTATACCCTATTTAATTTTTACCCGAAAATTTAACTATCTTAGAAAATTATGAAAAATTCACTACTAGATAATTTCGATGCACTAATTCCAAAAATAATACTTATTTTATCAAAATAATTTTCTAAATATGTTAATTTTTACTTTTAATACAATAATTGATATTTATTGAGAAATGTTGGGTTTTTAGACAATAACTGTTTTTGAACCGTTATAAAAATTACATTTGATTTCATAAAAATTATACTATAATTTATATTTAATAAAAATTATTTGATATTATTATTTTATTAAAATATAATTTATTTTGAAAATTCATAAATTCATCAAAATAAATGTATTAATTTAAATTTCATATTACATAACAATATAATTTGTGTTTTATCGTATCAAAATCAAAATCATTTACAAAGTAACAACAATAAGAAGAAAATATAATCATTATTATATTGAAAATACAATATAAATATTCATATTATTAGGTTATTGATACATATTACTCTATTAAACTAAAAAATTCCCTAAGGGTGAGGTACACAATGGTGAGATTTTCATGGGGTGGTTAAGTGTACATGACTTGGGCCCTGATCTCGATGAGCTTGAACTTATCCCTTAAATGGTTTCAATCATGCTTTAGTTATTTTATCTTATATTGGGAATAGTTAAGATAAAATCCCATTGATACTATCTCCCTTAGAAGCTTTGATAAATGGGATTCATAGGGTATGACCCTGCCGGTCGAGACCATCACCTTCTTTTTCAGTGTCTATTGGATATATCAAAACCCTATATTTATACAAATAATACGATCACTATTAAATAACTATACTATAAATTATTATGATGATTATTTTTTTTAAATCTGATAGGATAATAAAACTAAATAAGTGAATATGTTTTTTATTACCATAATAAATAATAGGACATTTAATTCAATCATAAAGGGAATTTTATTTATAAAAGTTCAGATCGTTACAATCTTCCCCCTTTATAAATTTCACCCTAAAAATTTTCATTTCAAACACTAAAATAGATGAAGGTAATTATTTTTCATGACCTCCTTCAAACTTTTGGATTCTATATAGCACTTTAACCCGATGATTTTTCTTATTCCTTATAACTTTTCCTCTATAATCTAATATCTTTACTGGATACTCCTCATATGAAAGATCATTCTCCAATGGTACCACCTATAGATTATAAACATGTGAGGGGTATGGTATATAATTCATTAAGAGGGATACATGGAACACATCATGAACTTGAGATAAGTTAGGTGGGAGTTCTAGTCAATAGGCCACCACTCTGATGCAATCAAGGATCTCAAAGGTACTGATGTATCTTGGACTAAGATTTCCCTTATTACCAAATCTCATGAATTTCTTACATGGAGATATATATAGGAATAGCCTATCTCCAACCTCAAACTCTAGATCTTATTGAAAATTGTTGGCATCAATCTTATATCATCTCTAAGAATCCCTGATATGCCACTGAATGATTTTGACCTTTTATACCATTTCCTCAACCATTTTAGGACCCATTAGTTTGTGTTCACCAACTTCATACTAGTATGCAGATGTTCTACACCTCTTCCCATAAAGGTCTTCACAGGGAACCATTTGGATGCTTGAGTAGAAACTATTATTATATGAGAATTTGTAATGTCCCTGAACCAAAATCCACTAAACCGGTGCCTCGATCCGGGTCACCACATGAACTCAAGAGCACCTCCCCATATACTAGAGGTTACTGACTAACAGGGAGGGTTTAATAGGATATGTGGGGAGACTATAACCTCTTTACCAGAGTAACCCATAGCAGAAAACAATTTAAATATCAGAAACAATTAATAACATTCATAAATAACCAACTCCCAAATCGAGTACAACCATATACAATAGTAAATATGTCATGGCATGCTACAATGCCAAGTGAAAAAACCCCAAAGAAAGACAAATAAAAAAATCCTCAAAATGGTTCAGAATCCAAGTCTAGAACCTCACCCGTACATGTCCCATGTCCAACTCAACTCCCTAGCATAGGGTCCTTTCCCTTGTCCTGACCTGCAAGCATGAAATATACTCGGGTACCCAATGACAGCCTGAGAAGGGTGTGAGTATAACTTAGTAGGCCACCACCAACGATGTCTAAAAATATCTAGTAAAAGTAGATAGTTTATGCAAGTGATAACTAATTTTAAGTAAAGGTAAACAGTTCAATAGGACACTCTAGACTATGTTCCTTTAAATTATACTACCATTGAATCCAAGTTCACTACTTAGTCATCCTATGGTTTAATCTACCTTTTTCATGTGTTCAATGGATTATTAATGTTAAATGTTCTCAAGCATATGGTAATAAAATCAAGTTCTATATCACTAGGCATCACATTTTAACAACCTCATAATCCTCACCTCAAAGCTTCAGTCTGAGTGGAATGAAACCATTAGGGGAATAGAACTCTGCCTCCTTCCCTAAACTATTCATTTAGGGGTGGAGCTAGAACCTCAATCCAACTCAACCATGGGCATAAAACCTCAAGTCTATACCCCACTCTACCAAGCCATGTGCACATGCTTATTTATCATCACCACAATTAACCACATTACAACAAAGCTTAACCAATATCATTTTCATCATTTAAACAATACCAATAAATGGAAAATTAAAATTATTCCTCAATACATTAAAACATTCCTTACTTATATCACTTAACCATTTAACCCCAATTCCCATTCCCCATGCCTATCTCACTACGCATATTCAAGCATAAACATAATTCCTTATCATATTCCCAATAATTCCATTTAACCTAATTACATGTCAACCCAAAAACCCCTTAGAATTTAAACACATTAGACACAACTAACCACAATCCATTATAACTCTTTATATAAACTAATTAACCTCTTCTCTAAGTCTCTACATCATCATGTGTCAATTTCGCACCTTATATTTCCATTAACCCCATCGGGAGGGCCGATATACCCCATGGGTGGCCCTAATTTGGTCAAGTCATCCTCCTTGAATTCAATGGGGATCAATAGGGGTAAAATTAATCATTTAGACACCCAATACACCACTATTTCTAATGGCATCAAGAACACATCAAGAAGGGAACAAGAATGAAACCCTACATGCCCAAATCTATGAATAAACTATGGGATATAACTTATATACCACCTAACTTGAATCCATTGGTGAACGCACACCTAATCAAGGCCTTAGATCCTGATTCAACACAGATTTTAATCCTCAACCTAAAATTTACTAGAAATAAAGGGTTTTAGAGATTCAGAAGGAGATGGAAAAAAAGGCGTGAACCATAACCCAAAAAGAGAAGCAAGGAGGAGATTAGACTTACCCAAATCTTCAATCCATAACTAATGGCACTCCAAAAGGCCTATGATTTAAGGAGAATAACCTCTTAGAAGTTCTTGGAAGCTTGTATTGTCACTAGTGTTGAAAGAGTAATAAGGGAGAGAAATCCCGAGTTGGAACTTAAAATCCTATAATGGAATTTTTGTAATTTTCTCAAAAAATACTTGGCCACATAGTTTACCTGCATGATTTGACAAACCGTGTGGATTATAATGTCTAAAAACATCCCACCTCACATGGTTACTTGGGATTTATGCACGGTTTGTACTAACCGTGTGGAAACCGTACATCATACCCAGAAACCCCCTTTTTATTCCTCTTTTGTTCCCTAAACCCTCGGAACACCCCCGAGCCTCCACATGAACTTTGGGAAACACTTATTTAAAAAAATTAAGGAAATTAAACTTAAATTTAAACAAAAACATACCTTAAGGGAGATTCAGGATCTTATAATTTACCAAAAGTGGTTTGTTTAGTATATTGAGATAACTTGTGTTTTTCTACATAAAAATGGTTTTTCAGAAAAAAAATTCTATATTTTTAAAAAAAATTTGTTTTCATTTTAAATTAATTGGTCATAGAAAAATTCACTTTATATACATGTTTAAACCATATAATTTCATAATTTATTTAATCCGGTTAATCCCTCCATTCTAATGTGTTGGTGTTAAGTATCATATAATAATATTTAAAAAAATGAAATGTTTATTTTAAATATAGTGTTGGATGTAACACGATCTAAAAAAAGTGTTACATGTAAAAAAATATTAAAAAGATGAAATTCATTTGAATTTTTTTCACAATGTCTCAAGGTGTTACATTTAGCACCCCTTAAAATCAATTTCTCCCTTAAAATTTGTCTCAATAATCAAAGGTTTAACATTTCAAAATTTCTTTATAGAACCCCACATTGTAAAAAGGGTTAATAAAACATCCTCTTGAAAAAGTGGAAGGGATGTGTAAAAATAATCTGGAATAACATATACTAGGTTTCCAAATAGAATAACATAGGTGGGATGTGAAAAAATGAACATCTAAGAGAAATATAACACCCAAATAATGATGGAGAGTGATAGAGAACATGGTCAGGAGAAAGTTAATGACTGCAAATCCATAAAATAAATAGGTGTGAAAAAGGTAATTGATATCATAAAAAATAATGCTAACAGGACAATACTTTATTTCATTTTGGGAATTACTTTTACATCTAGGCTTAGAAAATGTGAAAATGTAATTACTTGATATGTTTTTATTTTGCAGGAACAATTTCTTCCTTTGGTGGGGCCTAGATCAATTTACACTTCATCTCATACTCTAAGAAATGAAGATGATTATTTTTAATTCCTGAAGCACTAGTAGATTATAATATCCATAAAATCATGATAAGTAATTACTTATATCTATAGTTATCATCAAATCATGAATTATTATAACAAGTTATCCAAAAAGGATAAATATTTATATTATGAAAAAATTCATTAGTCTCTCAAACCTCATATAAAGTTAAACTTAAACCATTCCATCAATGGTTAACCATATAAACTTTAAAATTTTAAAATTTTAAAAATAAGTTCACTAAATTTCTCAAAATCAACATAACATTAATCCCCCATATATCATAAACCAGTTCTTGTTTACCACATACCAAACATGTGAATACCTTCATCGTGTATTCTCTTAAAATAAGGTAATAACAAGAATTACTATAAAACCTTATTGAAATCATATATTCTTTCTCATTACTTATATAAAACAAAGATTATTGGATATATTCTGCAAATAAAAAAATGTTGTAAACTCCATCAATGGCAGCATAAACCAATTTTTCAAAAAAACATTAATCAATTACAAGGTAATATGTTCTATCCAATTAACTTATTCAAATAAAACTTATCTTTATACCAAAATAATTATCTCAACATCCAAAATATATTAAGGGTTATATTACCTTATTTAAAATATCACCTTTCCATTAAATCACTTTTCTAGTCTATCAAAACCACTTAAAATATTTTTGCAAAAGCATAATGAAAAAGTTTATACTAAAAAATCCTGATATATTTCATGATTCATATAACATAATCCTTGAACTAAAATACATAAATACTTTAATTATCCCACTTTCATCTAAAAAAATTAACCAGGATTCATCATTTTATTACTTAACACCTATTTTCTTTCATATTTTAATCATAGTTTCGTCATTGTCAATAGAGAAACCATTACTCATATAACCTTGCTAATTCTCTTCATGATATTTCCCCTAAGGACATTGATTTACAAAATCCCCATACCTTCCACATTTAAAACATTCAATATTGTATGATACATTAGGGAGACCATTATTCTCTTCTATTTAATTAACCAATCTTTTCATTTTCCCTTTATAGTTACATTCCTTGTGTCCTTTTTCCACACCCAAAACATCTTCACACCCATCCGAGACATTCTCTTGAGTGTTTCTTCCCACATTCCCGACATATAGGAAATATAATCTTATTTCCTCCATGGTATACACTACATGAACTCTCGGTGAACTCTATCCATATATTCTTTGTTGATCCTAAGAGTTGTTTAAGGTGCACATTGTAAATCATGTTATGTGATAACTGATTAGGCGTAATCACAACATCCTTCACCCCAATCATCATCCCATTTGGTTTCCCATTAGAAAATTGTCCATCACATTCAATGTTAACCCAGTTTCTTCTAGTTACCACCATTGAATAAAACCAAAAAGTAGATTGTGATCAATGGTAATCATAATGGAAAACCACATAGTCTGAAAAATAATTTATAGTATATCTAAACCATGAAACATTCTTTTAAATCTATGAAACCTTAGGTTTAACCTAGGTCATTCATGGTCATTATTTGAATCCCTCATGATGGTTTGTAAAGAGTTAGTGAATTTCCAAATAAAATATCCTAGGTGTTTCAAACAAGATGTTCAGTAAGGATTTTTTTCATGCACCATGTGAAAATCAAGTCCAACTATGGCATCCTGCCTTTTTATTAAATAACTTTTCATTTCATTTTACAAATAGAGGATCTTTAAAGTCCAGTGTCTTGGAAAAAAGGTACATAATACATGAAAAAATATAAAATTATTTTAATAATCTTGAAATTATTCTTGAAATGTTCATCCTAATAATAATTACTGCATATCATAACCTGGGAACATACATCAAAGGAAAGGGTGATCATAAGGCCTAGTAAGGGAAAATAGGGAAAACAATTTACATGTGAACTTGAGAGAATACAATAAGAACATGAGGAAATATCATAAAGGAATGAGAAGATACATATCATGATAATAATAACTTTAATCATATCTTGAAAATGTGGCTAAAACATTTAATTTAGAAATTCATAAGCATATCACCAAGGTCCATCCCTAAGGCGTCATAAAAATTACCAAGGTTATTCACCAAGGTATCATAAAACTTGTCATCTCTAGAGATTAATTTCTTTACCAAATTAATTGGAGTGATATCAGTGTGTACCCTTAATATGTATTTATTTTCATTTGATCAACATATATCATAATCAAACATTTCATAAATAACCCATAGAGAACAAAAGAAATGAGTTTTATATCAAAATCATGCCGTTTTAAAAAGTGCTTAAAAACATGATCATTATGTCATTTATAACCCATGAAAAGGGAATGGGGGATTTATGTATGAATATTATAGAATAAAATAAATCATTGTTATTTCAAGATAAATAACCCTATAAATGAAAGAGGTTTGGGTATTCATATAAGGAAAACAAAAGAATTTCTTGATAAAAAGGGAGAGATTTTGAGATGAAATATATGTAGCATAACGACTATGCAACATGGTTTTAGAAAACATTAAAAAGAGAGGGGAAGTGGGTAAATCATTCATAAAATAATAATAATATAGTATAGGGACAAAATAAAATGTAAATAAGAACATGATATATAAACTTTAAAGACATACTACATAGAAGAGAACTTGAATAGAAAAAGAGAAGTTGAGAATTTCCTTATGAAAATTTGGCAGCCTAACAACATCACTTAAAAATTCAGAAAATAAGTTGATGAGAGTGGAAAGGGTCTCTCATAATTTAAACATAAAATGGAAAGAAATAAGTATACATAATAGCATACCCCAACATAAGAAAATGGAAATTAAAAGACATAACATAAAATAAGTATTGACTAAAAGAGGAGGGTGAAAGGTTCCCTTACCTTGAAGAGTAACTTCTAAAAATCGATGATCGGGACCTTGGGGGATTGAGGGAACCTTGGTAGGACTACTTGGGAGGTAAAAAGACCAGATATTTGTTGAGGTGGAATTTGGAATGAAAGTAATGAAGGAAAGGGTTGGTATTTATAACAAAAGTGAGAGAATATTTTATTAATTTCCAAGGGACACTTCATTAGTGGTATTTGAAAAAACGTGGTCTTGCCCATGGTATTTGCCCATTTTTTTGGACACTTGGGACACATAATATAATATGTTAATCCAAATGAGTCTACCATCATTTTAAATTACATATTACATCATTATGATGTCATAAAACACACCGAAAACTCAAAAACTATTTTTTACTATTCATCGAAAAATAAAACATTTTATAAAAATCTCATAAATTCACCCTAACCTAATATTAATGTTCTAAATTCAAAAATGAACACCATTTTATAAAAATAATTTTCTAAATATGAGATATTTAATTTTTATGTAAAATCACTATTTACCCAAAAAATACTAATACTTAACCAATAATTTCTGAAAGAGTTATTTACTTATGCTATTATATCATATTACCATTCCGGATGCCTAAATTATATTTATACTTACTTAAGTGATGTTACTATTCCATTGTTCATATTACTATTCATAAGGGTAATTTTACTATTCATAATTTACTATTCACTAAAAATTAAGTTGATCTTATCAGACTCTAAATTTCTTATTGATCACAACCGTATGTGTCTGTTTTTTGAAAATCATTTAACATTATTATTTATTTAAAAAATATTTTAAAATAATCTTTTTTTTTCAAAATTCATCAATAATATGAAACTTCTAAAAATTCATCCTATATTTATTTTGACATTTGAAATTCAAAAAATTTACCATAACAAGAAATAAAAATTTTATTTATACAAAAGGATTACAAAAAGTAACTAAGGCCTCATTACATAGCCCATTATAACACCTGTATAGAATCTAAGAGTAAGGTGTGCAATGATGATAAAATCTTGGGGTGGCTTAGACAACATTACCCAAGTGGCAATTTCTATGAGCTTGAACTTCTCCCAAAGGCAATTATGTTCAAGCTTAACATGTTGAAGCTTATCTTGGGATTGGTCTAGAGAAAAACCCAGAAATGCTAACTCCTTCCCAAGATCTAACAGACGGGCTTCATACGACCCAAGTCTACTGGATGAGGCCATCGACTCTTCTTTCTACATTAATTATCTATTATTATTTATATTTTAAACGAAAATTATAATGTTAAAAATTATTATTGTTTCCAACAGTAATATTGACCAATGGTAATATAATGGTCAAAACCCAATGGCCACATTTCATTTATAATTATATATTTTTTATTGATTATGAAATAGTAAGACATACATTTTTAGGAAACAAAATATTATTCAAAAGTTCGGGTCGTTACATTCTTCCCCCCTTAAGAAATTTCGTCCTCGAAATTTCAACTCGTACCCCGAGAAGAGAAAAGGTGTGGGTACTTTTGCCTCATAGACTCCTCTGGTTCCCATGTGGTTTCTTCACATTTGTGGTTCCTCCACAACACTTTAACAAAATGAGTAGTCTTGTTGCATAGAACCTTGTCTCTATGATCCAAGATCTCTACCGACTACTCCTCATAAGAGAGGTCATGTTCTAGTTGTACCACCTTTGGATTTAGTACATGTGAAGGGTCAGGTATGTACTTCCTCAAGAGGGATACATGAAAGACATCATGAACTTGTTCTAGATTTGGAGGAAGTGCTAGCTGATAGGCCACTTCTCCTACACGATCAAGGATTTCATAGGGGCCAATATACCTAGGGATAAGCTTACCTTTCTTCACAAACCTCATAACTCTCTTCCAAGGTGAAATTTGAAGAAATAATTTTTTCACCAACATCAAACTCCAAGTCCCTTCGATGGTTGTCAGCATAGCTCTTTTGTCGACTCTGAGCAGCCTTAACGTGTTTCTAGATGGAATGAACCTTTTATACCATCTCTTGCATAAGATCAGGTCCAATAAGATTTCTCTCACCAGCTTCATCCCAACAAGTAGGAGTTCTACATCGCTTCCCATATAGATCTTCATAGGGTGAAATTTTAATGATCGAGTGGAAACTATTGTTGTAAGAGAACTCAACTAATGAGAGATGTTGATCCCATACACCTTTAAATTCCATTGAGCATGTTCTCAACATGTCCTTGAGTGTTTGAACAGTCCTTTCAGATTTTCCATTAGTTTGGGGGTGATAGGCCATACTGAAATTCAATTCGATACATAGAGCATGTTAAAGAATTCTCCAGAATTTCGATGTGAACCTTAGATCACGATCAGATACAATAGAAAGTGAAACTCTATGCAGCCTTACCACTTCCTTCACATAAATCCTGACAAGTTGATCAAGATAGAAATCTTCCCAAATAGAGATAAAATGGGTAGTCTTGGTGAGATGATCCACTATAACCCATATCGCATTATTTCCTTTGGAATTTCTTGGGATACTAGTGACAAATTCCATAGTGATATTGTCCCACTTCCATGCTGGTATGATTAGTGGTTGTAAGACCCCTTTAGGAAGTTTTCACTCTGCCTCCACTTGCTGACATACCATGCACCTTGTAGTATAGTTAGCAATCTCCCTTTTCATATTATCCCACCAAAAATGATCACGAATGTCCCTATACATTTCTGTGCTTTTAGGATCTATAAAGAAAGTAGAGCTATAAGATTTATCCATCAAATCCTTCTTTATTCCCAAAACATATGGAACACATAGTCTTGTATGAAATTTTAGTATACCTTCTTGATCAATATTGAACTCAAGAAAATTCCCATCCTTCACTACCACAAACTTATTCTATAACAAAGGATCTTATTTATGAGCTTTCTTGATCTTTTCTAGTAATGATGGTTGAGAAATCATTTGTGTTAGGATTAATGATGTCCCTTCCCTTAAAATTACCATGTACAGTTTTACTAGGCAATTGATCAAAGGATCTCTTTGAATCCTTATCATGTACAGAACAGCTGGGTCTTTCCTACTTAATGTATCAGCGAATTTGTTTTCTCTTTCGGGATGATAATGAATTGAAAAATAATAGTCTTTAAGAAGTTAAAACCATCTCCTCTATCTCATGTTCAATTCCTTTTGTGTGAAAATATACTTCAAACTTTTATGGTCTATGTATATATCACACTTCTCCCCATAAAGATAGTTCCTCCATATCTTCAGAGCAAAAACGACTGCAACCAACTCCAGATCATGCGTAGGATAGTTCTGCTCACGAGTCTTCAACTGTTGAGATTCATAAGCAATCACCTTGTCATTTTTCATAAGGATGCACCCAAGAACTTTCAGAGATACATCACTAAAAATAACAAATCCTTCTCCGCTTGAGGGGAGAGTTAACACGAGTGCAGTAACCAATCTCTTCTTTAGCTCTTGGAAACTTTCCTCACACTCCTTTGTCCAGATGAACTTAACCCCTTTTCAACTTAACTTATTTAGTGGATTAGAAAGTCGTGAAAAGTTTTTCAAAAACCTCCTATAATATCCTACTAATCCAAGGAAAGTATGAATCTCGGTTATTGTTGTAGGCTGAGTCCACTCCTCTACAAATTTTGTCTTTATAGGGTCAAATGTGATTCCTTCATTGGTTACAATGTTCCCCAAGAAAGAAATTTGTTGTAACCAAAATTCACATTTTCTTAACTTTCCAAAAAGCCTCTCCTTCTATAGAGTTTTCAAAATAACCCTTAGATGATCATCATGCTCCTCAGGACTTTTGAAATATATCATAATATCATCAATAAAAACTACCAAAAAGTTATCAAGGTAGTCCTTAAAGACTCTATTCATAAAATCCATAAAAATAGCAGGGGTATTAGTCAAGACAAAGGGCATAACAACAAAATCATAATGCCCATATCTTGATCAGAAGGCAGTTTTTAGAATATCTTATTTCTTCACCCTCAATTGATGATAACCAGATCGAAGATCAATCTTAGAAAAGAATTGATCCCCATTAAGTTGGTCAAATAAGTCATCAATTCTTGGAAGAGGGAATTTTTTCTTCACCATGATCCTGTTCAGTTCTCTATAATCAATGCATAGCTACATTGATCCATCCTTCTTCTTCACAAAGAGAACATATGCTCTCTAAGGAGACACACTTGGTCGGATAAAACCCTTATCCAAAATATCTTGTAGTTGTTTCTTTAATTCCTATAACTCCACATTTTCCATCCTATACAGGTTCTTTGATATCAAATGAGATCTAGCTACGAGTTCAATAGATAACTCTACCTCTCTTTCTGGGGGAGGTCTGGGTAACTCCTTCAGAAACATGTCAATGTATTTCTAGATGATGGGGATATTTTATATCATTATACCCTCATTTTTGTCTTCTTCTTCACCAATCAACTCCATAAATAAGGATATAGGAGGTGATTCTAGAAAAATATCTGGTTGAGAAATATCTCCATGGAAGATAATTCTAGGTTTCCCGTTCAAGACTATCGATATTTCCTTAATTCTACATTTGATCTTAGTATTATACTTTTAGAGCCAGTCCATCCCTAGTATAATGTTGAATTCCATCATGGAAATTACTAATATATTTACGATAATATTGTGCTCAATAAGTACATACTAGAGTATCTAAACACTGATGATGCTTGGATAATCCCACCAGGAGTCTTGACTGATAACTCTAGTTTTAGCAATTCAGTGGTTTTTTCTAAATTCTTTGCAAACTTGGAGGAAATAAAGGAATGTGTAGAACTAGAATCAAACAAAGTAATTTCTAGATTTAAGAGAACAATAACAGTACCTTCCACCACATCATTTGGAGCTTCAACATCAGCTGTTGTGATAGAAAAAGCACGAACCTTCTCCCTTGGCCTTTGCTGAGGCTGATAGTGATTCCCCTCCACTGCCCTCAGATTTGGAAAGTGATTGGAAAAGTGTCCAAGCTATACAAACTTGAAGCATTGTACTTTAGGTAGGGCGTGTTCCATATTACCTTTGTCTTTAGTGTTGGGAATTTTAGGCTTCACCTCACTATGACAATTCCATGTGATATGGCCATCTCTTCCACACTTATAGCACTTCCTTCTCCCGAGAAGACAGTTCCCCGAATGATTCTTCCCACATTTATTAAACGTGCGATGTTGCACTTTCTTGCCTCCCCTTTCCTGATCAAAGCTCTTCCCTAAGATTATCTCCATTTATCTCCTCTTTTCATTGGATTTATGAGACCATTGTATCTCACCAAACTCCAATTCAACTTTCATAGCACTCCGTACGATCTCCTCATAGCTATCATAATCTCAATTGGATAGATTCTTCTGCAGTTGTGGTCTTAGTCCACAAAAGAATCTATAAACCTTCCCATTAGGATCCATGACAAATATTGAGGTGTAATGAGAAAGTCTTGTAAAGTTAATCTCGTAGCTTCCAAAAGATTCATTCTCCTTCTGCTTCAACTTGAGAAACACCTTCTCCATTTTTGTTCTCATCGATCAAGGGAAATAATTTTTAAAGAAGATCCCTCTAAACTCTTCCCACTCCATATATTAAACCTTAAATCTTGGTCTCATGTTTTTAATTAGTTCCCACCACTGATTATCTTATCCCTCTAAGCGGTAAATATCTAGGGTGACCTTCTCTTGTTCTGAACAATGGAGCACTAAAGAGATCTTTTTGATAGAGCTGATCTACTATTAAGCAATCAATGGGTCTGTAGATCCACTGAACGTTAGTGGTAGTTAATGCATAAAGGACTCAATAGAAAGTTGTTCCCTTCATGGTGAAATTGTTCTCTCAACTTGATTCAAGTTATTTCTCATAACTTGAGTTATTTGGTTCATCATTCTCATGAAAGTTTCCATTCTAGCTTCCATCAGAGGGTCATCAGTGCATGGTCCATTGCAATCACCTTTTGAACGGTTCCTCATATTGCCCACCATTTTCTAAAAGAATAAAACCTTAGTGAGAATATTATTTCATTTAAGAATATTTTAACTATAAAGGATTTTTATGTCTTAAAACTTCATGATTAAACATATAATTCGTTAACAACAATTACATTTCTCTATAAATCCTTTTTAATTATTCATAAAAAGCTTGTGATTAACCAAACATATTCCCCGGGAGTGTCAAACCATAAGTGAATCAAAGCCCATTTTCATGCACCAGTTCCGGTTAGAGTATATCTCAAAGTAGTGTTTTCGGGTTTTACCCCTAGATAAATTTGTACTAGAGCCACATCCACTTGTTCGTATCCAGACAAGGATTTATTTGTTCAGAAACCACTTACTTAATATTTCACCAAAATACTAGGAATTTTTTCTATATTTAAAATTTTCTATAGGTTTATTCCTAAAGTTTTCATAGCCTAATTTCAACAAATAAATAAACTATCCTTTGATACCAACTAGGACATCACGCCTTTTTATTACTTAACTTTTCATTTCATTTTACAAATAGAGGATCTTTAAAGTCCAGTGTCTTGAAAAAAGGTACATAATACATGAAAACATATAACATTATTTTAATCATCTTGAAAGGATTATTAAAATGTTCATCCCAAGAATAATTACTGCATCTCATAACCTTAGAACATACATTAAAGGAAAGCGTGAGCATAAGGCCCAGTAAGGGAAAACAGGGAAAACAGTTTACATGTGAACTTAAGAGAATACAATAAGAACATGGAGAAATATCATAAATGCATGAGAAGAGAAATATCATGATAATAATAAATTGAATAATATCTTGAAAATATGGATAAAAAATTTAATTTAGACATTCATAAGCATATCACCAAGGTCCATCCCGATGGTATCATAAAAATTACCAAGGTTATTCACTAAGGTATCATAAAACTTATCACCTCTAGAGATTAATTTCTTTACCCAATGCATTGGAGAAATATCAGGGCGCACCCTTAATATTTATTTATTTTCATGTGAACCACATAGATCATAATCAAACATTTAATAAATAACCCATAGAGAATAATATAAATGGGTTTTATATCAAAATCATGGCGATTTAAAAAGTGCTTAAAACATGATCATTATGTCATTTATAACCCATAGAAAAATAATGAGGGATTTATGTATGAAAATTACAGAATAAAATATCTCATTTTTATTTCATGATAAATACCCCTATAAATGAAAGATCTTTGGGTATTCATATAAGTAAAACAAAAATAATTTCTTGATAAAAAGGGGGAGATTTTGAGATGAAATTTCTCTAGCATAACAACTATGCAACATGATTTTAGAAAATATTAAAAAGAGAGGGGAAAAGGGTAAACCATTAATAAAAGAATAATAATATAGTATAGGGACATAATAAAATGTAAATAAGAACATGGTATGGAAACTTGAAAGAAATACCACATAGAATATAACTTTAATGGAAAAAAGAGAAGTTGATAATTTCTTTACGAAAATTCGGCAGCCTAACGACGTCACTTAAAAATTAATAAAATCATTTGATGAGAGTGTAAAGGGTCTCTAATAATTTGGACATAAAATTTACATAAATAAGGATATATAATAACATACCTCAACATAAGAAAATGGAAATTAAAAGACATAACTTAAAATAAGTCTTGACTAAAAGAGGAGGGTGAAAGGTTCCCTTACCTTGAAGAGTAACTTATAAAACTTGATGATCGGAACCTTGGGGGATTGAGGGAACCTTAGGAGGACTCATTAGGAGGTAAAAAGACCATATATTTGTTTATGGGGAATTTTTAATGAAATGAATGAAGTAAAGGGTTGGTATTTATAGCAAAAGTGAGGGAATATTTTATTAATTTCCAAGGGACACCTCATTAGTCATATTTGAAAAAACATGGGCTTGAACATGGCATTTTCCCATGGTTTTGGCCACCAGGGACACCTAATATAATATTTTAATCCAAATTATTTTACCATAATTTTAAATTACATATTACATTATCATGATGTCATAAAACACATCGGAAACTCAAAAACTGTATTTTTACTATTCACCGAAAAACAAAACATTTTATAAAAATCTCATAAATTCACCCTAACCTAATATCGATGTTTTGAATTAAAAAATGAACTCCATTTTATGAATTTTTTTTATAAATATGAGATATTTAATTTTTAATTAAAATCACTATTTACCTGAAAAAATACTAATACTTAACTAATAATTTCTAAAACAGTTATTTACTTATGCTATTATATCATATTACCATTCGAGATGCCTAAATTATATTTATACTTACTTCAGTGAGGTTATTATTCAATTGGTCATATTACTATTCATAATGGTAATATTACTATTCATAATTTACTATTCACCAAAAATTAAGTTTATCTTATCAGACTCTAAATTTCTTACTGATAATAACCATATGTGCCCGTTTTTTGAAAATCATTTCACATTATTATTTATTTAAAAAATATTTTAAAATACTCTTTATTTTTCAATATTCATCAATAATATGAAACTTCTAAAAATTCATCCTATATTTATTTTAACATTTTAAATTTAAAAATTTTACGATAATAACAAATAAAAATTTTATTTATACAAAAGGATTACACAAAGTTACTAAGGCCTCATTACATAGCCCCTTATAACACCTACATAGGACTTAAGAGTAAGGTGTGCAATGGTGATATAATCTTGGGGTGACTCATACAACATTGCCCAAGTGGTGATTTCTATCAGCTAGAACTTCTCCCAAAGACGATTATCTTCAAGCTTAACATATTGAAGCTCGACTTGGGCTTGGTCCAGAGCAAAGCCCAGTGATGTTACCTCCTTCCCAAGTTCCGAAAGATGGGATTTGTATGGCCCGAGTCTACTAGATGAGCCCATCGACTCTTCTTTCTACATTAATTATCCATTATTATTTATATTTTAAACAACAATTATAAAGTTAAAAATTATTATTGTTTCCAATGGTCATATGACCAATGGTCATATAACAGTCAAAACCCAATGGTGTGATTTCATTTATACTTATATATATTTTTTATTGATTATGACATAGTAAGACATACATTTTCAGGAAACAAAATATTATTCAAAAGTTTGGGTCGTTACACCATCTCAATGTGCCCTTTTCAGAGTTATTACCCCTAGGTACCTCTTCTCCATCAAAAAATTCACTTATATTATTTCTGCAGGGATTTAATTTCTTAGAAACCACTTTCTTTATCCTTTACTAAAATTCTAGGACATTTTCTTACACATTGACTCAGCCTTAGACATATCCTTAGAGAAATACATGGACATATCCTTAGAAATATCCCTATGCATCTCATTAATGTTTTCTTATCCTAGTTTCCAATATTTAACTAAACCTTTACTTTGATAGAAAATATATTGAACCAAGCTTTTCATACATACATATAACATATTTTTAAATGAATATTAAATACATTACAAAACACACCCCTGATGACCATATTAGTTTAGTGTATTTGGATACTAAGTACACAATGAAGTGGGTAGTCTTTATAAGATGAATCACCACAACCCATATATAATTATTTCATATTTATGTATTCGAAAGACCAATGACAAAGTTCATGGTTATGCTTTCCCATTTCCATGTAGGTATGGGTAATAGTTACATCATCTCCTTGGATTTTTTCCTTTCATCCTTCACTTGGTGACATACAAGACACCTTTATGTATATTCTATGATCTCCTTCTTCATATTTTCCCACCAATAGTGCTATAAGATATCTTGATACATCTTCATACTCCCTAGATGGATGGAGAAGGTCGACTATGTGCATCATCCAAAAAATCCTTCTTCAACCAGGGATTTGATGGTACACATAGTTGTGACCCAAATCTTACAACTCTTTCTTCATTAATTTTTAACTCCAAGGATTTCTCTTTTATTATAGCTTCCACCTTATTATGAATTTAAAAACTGTCTCTTTAAATACCATTTATCTTCTCTATAAGGGATGTTTGAGCAATATTTTTTCAAAGTATTGATGGTGTTCCTTCCTTTATGATTTCCATGTCCATCCTTTTCAAGTATAAGTAGATTAGATTTTTCTCAATTCTCATAAATAGTAAAATTATCAGATCCTTTCTACTTAGAGCATCTGACACTATTTGATTTCCTTGGATGGTAGTGGTTTGAGCATTCATAGTCCTTAATTATCTCTAACCATATTTGTTAGATCATATTCATATATTTTTCGTGTGAAAATATACTTGTGGATCTTATGATATGTATATATTTCATACTTCTACCCAAAGAGATAATAACACCAAATTTTCAATGCAAAGATCACTGTAGAAAACTCTAGATCATGTGTTGGTTAGTTTTGTTCATGAAATTTCAATTTCCTTAAGGAATATTCTATCACTTTATCATTCTACATTAGTATATAACATAATTGCTTCTTCTAAGCATCATTGTATACCACAAAAAGTTCCCCACTTATGGGTAGCATACGTACGGGTGTAGTGATAAGCCTTGTTTTCAACTCCTTGAAACTCTCTTCACATTCATTGTTTTAGACAAACTTGACCACCTTTAGAGTTATCTTGGTTATAGGGTTTGACAATCATGAGAAATTTCTTACAAATCATTGATAATATCCATCCAGTCTAAGGAAACTATAGATATCTATCACAAATGTTGGCCTTGTCCATCCTTCATTTTCTAATGTTTTTGAAGGGTCCACATATATCCCTTTGCTGATGATAATATTCCCCAATAATGAGACTTAATTTAACCATAACTCACATTTTCTATACTTTTGATAAACCTTATCCTTTTTTAAGGTCTTTAGCATAGTGCTCAAATACTCCTCATGATCCTCCTTTATTTTGAAGTAAATTAAAATATCATTTATAAAGAGTACAAAAAACTTGTCGAGGTAATATCTAAAGACTCAATTGATCAAGTCCATGGGGATTGATAGAGAATTAGTGAGTCTGAATTACATTACTATAAACTCATAGTGCTTGTACCTTTTACGGAAATAAGTCTTGGGATATCCCCCTTCTTCAACCTTACTTGATAATAACCCTACCAAATATCCACCTCAGAGAAGTATTGGGATTCACGTAGCTGATTGAACAAGTTATCGATCCGTGGAAGAGGATACTTGTTCTTTATCGTGATCTAATTGAGCTCATGATAATCAATACAAAGAAACATTAACCCATCCTTCTTCTTTATGAAGAGGATTTTTTTACCCCAAGGTGAGGCACTTGGGTGTATGAACCCTTTATCCATATTATCCTGCAGTTTCTTATTTAGCTCCTCAAGTTCCATAATATCTATTCTATATGGTGTCTTGGATAATGGAAATCCCCAGGTATAATATCAATTGAAAATCCAACCTATCATCTAAGAGGAATACTATACAATTCTTTGGGAAACACATGAGTGTATTCCCTCACAATAGGCATGTCTTCAAGGATGATATTTTACTTATACCCAATCATTTGAGCTAGATATTATTTCTTTTAGGGAACTAATATACATGCCTAAGATATTGGTTCTAAAGAATATTCATCCTAATCATTACATGTGTATTGAATCATAGGATTATTCACAATACAAATAGTGATTTCCTTCTCACAATAATTTATGTTGGATCTATATAATGAAATAAAACACATACCCATAATTTCATCAAATTATACTAAAGGGAGTATCATAAGGTTTGTTGGGAAGTTCAGCCCACAAATTTTGATAGGGGAAGAGTTATATACTTGGGATGTAATAATTTCCCCATTTTCTATTTTCACCGACATGTCTACTTCCATGATTTGTGGTGGTTTTTTAATAGTTCTAATAAACTTGAATGATACAAAAGAATACATAGAAACAAAATAAAAAAGTATGTTCGCTATTCTGGGATGAATAACTAGAATACCTATCACCACTTCATTTTTAGGATCCACCTTAGCAGTTGTAATGGAATAAGATCTCCCTTTATTCCTTGGATTTTGTTGGCGATTATTGTCTCTGAACACCCTTGGCTTAGTGCATTGGTTTGAAAAGTGACCTTGTTCCTTGTATTTGAAACATTATACAATAGGTTGATGGATGAATGGAGTATTCCTCTATTCCATTACATTGGTGGGTTTTTACCATCAAAAATTTATAGCTAGGTTCCTATCCTTCCCACACCTAAATCATTTCCTCTTCCCCTTTAGGAAATTTATGGGGTGATTCTTTCCACACTTTTGACAAGTGGGATGTTGAAATGTCTTACCGCCATTAGATTTCTCTATACCATCACTAAAATTAAACTCCACTTTCCACTTATTATCCCTGAGATAACCTTGAGATTTGGTGATGTCCATTTCAACTTTGAAAGAACACGAGACAATTTCCTCATAGATATCAAAGTCTCAAATCACCAGATCTTTTTGTAGACTTGGTTTTATCCCACCAAAGAAGTTGTCAACATTTCATTTGGGGGTAACAACAAAGACATAGGAATATCATGAAAGTATTATGAAGTTTTACTCTTATGCCCCAATGGATTCATCATATTTTTTCTTATAGAAAGGAAATCCCTTTTTATTTTACTTCAGAGAGTTCGAGGAAAATATTTTTCGAAAAACATTTTCTAGAATTCATTCCACCCCATCGCTTCGATCTCTTCCTCAGGCTTCGTATTCTTGGTCAATTTCCACCACTGATCAACTTCTCCCTCTTTATGATAAATAGACCATCTGACATTCTCTTAATCAAAACATTAAAGGATAGAGAAGATATTCTCAATTTAGTTGATCCATTATTCCATAATTAAGGGATCATATGATCCATTGAAAGTCGAAGGCCTTTATCACATAAAGTTATCAATTGTAGATTTTCTTTATTAGGGGGATTTAGTCATTATCCTGATTTAGGTTTCTATTCATAACTTGAGTTAACTAACAGAGTATCATCACAAATTTCATGATTCCTACTCCCATTGGGTTGGGAATCTTGTTTGGGAAATCATCACATTTCCCTTCACACTGGTTGTTTACTCAATTCCTCCTATTTCCGAACGTTGGATAAAATAAAGGGAAAATTAGGGATGAGTACTTTTAAACTATTAAACACACAAATGATAATCCAATAACATTAAAGGGATAATTTATAAATGAAATTTATTCCTTAACTTATGAATTTATAGGCTTAAATCTAAGTTATCCATGATCTATTTCCTAACATAGATTCTTATGGGAATTTTTTCCCTTAATAATGGTTTGTAACGAGATTTTGAATTTACCAAAGCATATCCCTTGGGAGTTTCAAAATAGGTGTGCATCAAGGCCCATTGTCATTTACTAGGTAACAATCAAGTCTAGCTTAATCACCCTTTTCGGGACTATTAACCCTTGGTACCTCTGTGCCAGATCCACATCCACTTGTAGTATCCATACAAAGATGTATTTTCTTGAAATCCACTTACTCTATACTTTACCAAAGTTTAGTGATGTTTTATTATGTTTAGTATTATCCTTAAGGATTTCTATAGATTTTCCTAATCCTAATCCCAAAATAACTAAAATATCCTATGATACCAACTATGACTACAAAATAATTGTATTTTTTCAATAGGTCCATATCTATTGGTAAAAGTGCATTTTCTATTGGTAAAATGTTTTACCAACAAAAATTATCCTGTCACTATTTTTTTGGTAAAAACTATGTTGATAAATGTTATTGCGATAGATAAAATAGTTCTATTTCAATTATAATAATACCAACAGATAATATACACGTTGGTCAAAATGTTTAGCAACAAATTCATATGACAAATTTATCTATTGGTCATATTATTATCAACATTTATAAGTAATACCAACAATTAATATATGTTTGTAAATTATATTTTAAATAAGATACCATGTGCGGGTATTCAAATATTTATAGCTAAAATTTTATATTATATTTATTAATATAATTAAATATAATATATTTATATTTATTATATAATAATTATAAAATTATCTTATATGAAACTCCAATGAACTGGGGCTTTATTTGAAAAAACATATTCAAATATAATTTGAAAACACGTTCAAACTCCAAGAAAAGTCATGAAGAACCAATAAACATGTTACAATCATGGTTAAACATGTTTAAACTCTACGAGACTTTACATGAAACTTCATAAAACTTCATCCACAATATGTTTCTCTCACACATCACCTATAACTATCACGTTTTACACTGGCATCGTGGTTTACACTTGCAATTCACACACTCGATCATGACATGGGCATAATGGTGGAGATCAAAAATAGTAGGCTCACATTGGCCGCATGAAGCAATTCATCTCCAATTTAAAATGTAGGTGGCTGGAAGCACCTAATCATCCTCACTTATGTAAGCAGGTTCCCTTTCTTGTACTTATGTATAGAGGTAGTTCATCCTCAATCTAACATTAGAAACAAAAAGAAGATACATGTAAAATATAAAATAGCAGCAAAGTATACACCAATAAAATAAAATATCACATCAAACAAGAGATTGAATATTAAATTCTAACTTCTTCAATTAAATATCATTTAGTTTACATGTTAGTATGTAATCCATGCACTTTAGGTTTGATTTATTCTTCTATTTAAAATAAATCTAATTCAGTATGACTATTAATACAAAACATAAAAAATAAAGAACATGATACTATGACTATTAATGCAGAACAATATACTGTGATATTAAAAAAAAGTAACAATCTATAATGATAATAATAGAACAACCTACTATTATAATCCATATTTGTCTCATTCAGCATGACTATTAATACAGAACAGTCTACTATGACATTAAAAATTCACTTTTCAAAGAGTGTAATAAGTTATGAATGAATTTAATAGAAAAAATATATGTTGCCAATATGGTTAAAGTTCTAATATCAACATCTTCTCTCTCCAATGGCCCGAAGGCCTTCAAATTTTTGGTGATACTTATAGAATTTCCTATAATGCCCAGTGTTGCCTGTAGTGTTTCATGGTGATTCTTATAGTGTTTCCTATGATTCCTAGTGTTGCCTACAACATTTCATGGTGATGCTTGCAGCATTTCCTATGATGCCCGATGCTTCCTGTATCATTTCATGGTGATGCTTGCATGTAGGATTTACTACTTATGAACAAAATAAATCTAGATTTGAGTGATCACATATTGCAAAAATTACCAAATTCCCATCATATATGGATACAATAATTTTTTCCATATCAATAATGGATAATTTTATGTTTTATGTGGTATAAAAAAAGTAAATAAATGATAAAAGAGATACGGGGAAATAAGAAAACCCCACTCAACTCCCACTCAATTGAAACATCAGTAGGGTTTGAACATTACTTCTACAATCATGAACACAACAATAATCATCCTAAAGGACTCTTTAACAAGTGAATCAGTGAATATGGTGCACCTTGATAATATCTAATCATCAAAGGATGTAGATGACATAATTTTCACTACCATGAGTCTATAGTCATATTTCAATCTATAACAAATCTCTTAAGGATGTTACTACATTGCTCAACATGATTACAATGCATATCGATGTGAATGGTCATGTTGTAATGCATGGATTAGAGAATAGTTTCATTGGTACAAAATTTATTAGCCAGTTCAGGGATCTAATATATTATTTAGCACTTGATGTTGTGACAAAAGTTGGTATCGACTTTGGTCAAGGTCTGTGAGAGGTTGAAATTAAGTATATAAAGGTTTAAAAAGTATTTGGTGTTCAATTAGAGGATTCTAAAGTTCTTAAAGGTGTAATGTCTGACAAATACATTGTTTTCCTTGAAAAAATGAGAAAAAATGAGCATCATTCTTGATTGTCCTCTATAGTTCAAGAATACAGATAATAAAAAAATGTAGAGTTGGTGAGAAAAGATGATTAGGGAGTCCTAAAAATGATGAGTACATTGAGAATATTTACATGCAAATCCAAAAGTTCAAACCTGATTTGGTTATAACCAAGAAAAGGCTAACTAATTTGGAATTCCATTAAGAAAATATAGAGTTAGTTCCATTAGATGATTGAGAAAAGAAAAAAATAACAGGTCAACAAAGGCTTATGGCACCATTTTTTTTAAATTTACCCGATGAACATTAGGAATCTGAATTGGGAACAAAAGAAGGGATTTTTGAGGTAAAGAAAACCAGTGACTAGTTTTTTTCATTTATAGTGTAGTGTTCGAAGCCAAAATATTACACCATTATTCTATGGGGTGCTAGAAAGGATCTTCTAAACAACGTGGAAAGGAATTTGCAGGTTTATATGCCCTAGAAAGAAATATTCTCAAGAATCCAAAGCTGGTACCTTGTGGTGATGCTACGAAGATGACAATGTCTTCCACTTTAAAGTAGAAGATTTCATCTATTGAAGTAGTTGATAAGTGTCCTTACAAAGCAACTAATGTTTCTTTTTGTGGCATTACCTAGAATTTTAGAAAAAAATTGTGGTGTTAATGTGATTAGGATTACGACTGCTCTACAAGGAAAGTGTGGAAATGGTGAAAATGTATAGTTAAAAAAAATGGGAATATGGGTGCCATTGTGGACATGAAATAACAAAACATATGGCCTAAAGGCACAAAAATTCAAGAAATCCATCAAGTTTTCTTGTATGATTCTAAGGATTGATGATATTGTGAGTGGAATAATGAAGAAATAGGCTCCTGGTGAATGCCCAACTTCCTCAAAATGTCATGTCAAGCAGAAAGTGGAGGATAACAATGAAAAACTTATCCCAGACTAAATATCTAATTGATTTTGATGGATTTTGGTTTTGGGTCCAATTGAGAATATTGTTTTTTTAGTGGAACGAGTTGCAAAATATTTCACCCAAAGGGGATCAATCTTCAATTTTTTTAAAAAAATAACATGGTAAAAGGAAATAAACTTACCAATATACAGGATGAATTGTAGCTCACCCCACATAAAAATTTCACTATCTCCAAGACAAGACCGAGACAACAACAAATCACCATAAGAGTAAGAGAATATATGCAATGAATTTAACTGAGAACAGCACACAAAAATTATGTATAATAGTAAGAGAAATTAACTAAGGACAATACACTCAAATTGAAAATAGTTATCCCCACGAGGTATATAAATTCTCAAGTAAATACTAAAAATATATGTAATGGATTTACAATAAACAAAACAAGTATAGTTATGATAACTTACTGCTCAGTCACTTTTCACTTGATCTGAGTAAAATTTTTTAGATGACTATCACTTTGGAGTGTGAAAGTGAGTAATATGATAAATTACTTCTAAGTCACTTTTAAATAAGGAATAGATAACGGATTAGAATGCATGAAAATAAATATAACATATGGTATAACTAATATTTATTTAGAATTAAAACAAATCCACCAAACCTCCAAATGGGGAAGCGTGATTCAGACATGCTTGATAGATCTTCGCTAAAGGTCCCACATCCAGGTACTAGTGTAATCAAGTGTATTGTATTTTGGATCACTTTTTGTGGGATCTAATGCTTCACACTATTATTTCTAGGAATTTTAGATATTATGAAACCATTTCAATTTGTTGGTCTAAAAAGAATATATCATGATAGATTTAGATATAAATTTAGTGAAATTAGTCAATATAGAGAAGAATAAAGAAAGATGCATTGAATAGTTTTAAGGATTTAATATTAATAGAACTCACCATAATGGATTTATTGAGTGAAAAATAAAAATTAAACAATTAAATGCAAAGGGAGGGGATCAAATAGTAGTTTTAACATAACATGATAGAGTTTATCATTTACTTGTAGTTAAGAAGTTGGTAAAAAACAAAGTATTATAACCAAAACCTTTTAAAAAATGTTCATAAAAAATATTTCAGGGCTTTGGAAATTCATACACGTGTGTGCATACATGTGTTTCAAGTGTATGTGTGTGGGAACCATCAAATAATATTAATAGGCACAATAACACAAGTATAAAACATACAAAGAGTGTATAATAATTCATAACATTGATAAACCAATATGAAAATCTATATAGATTAAAGAAAACAAGTGAAAATAGTAATCAAATTAGAACTTCTAGTAGAACTCAATGAATTATACAAGGTAAGTGAAACATCTAGAAATAGATGGCATAATTGAAGGTTATATATATATAATTAAATATAATTACTAGAATAGAACCATAAAGAAAAATCTATGTGACCAAATCTGAAATATATTTTAAAGTTGTGCTAGTTAGAAGAAATGATGACATTACAACCAGGCTAGAAGATTGATGCAGAGCACCGCTTCGAAGTTCATCCTAGAAAGCATTACTAAAATCTTTTCTCACGAAGTTGACCACACCCTGAAAAAAATGAAATGTCATATGTTTTGACTAGATAACTGAATATTATAATAATATAACCAAATCCTTCTCAGAAATGTTTATATAAAATCCTTCAAGACTTTATAAATTTCTGTAAATTTGTGCATGCATGTGTTTGAAGTGTTTGGGATTAGGCACCACCAAATGATACTAGTAGGCATAAGGAGAAAACCCTCAGAAATTTTTAGAGTGTATAATAATTCATAAAACTAAGCAAGAAATATAGAAATCCATCAAGATTAATGAAATCAAGTTACAACAACAATTAAACCTAAACTTATAGTAAATCTCGATGAATCATGCAAGGAAACTGCAACACCCAATAATTAAAGTCATGAATAAAGTGTTTATATATGGGATAATGCATAAGTTCAGCCCAATTTCAACCCTAATACCCCTAAATTACCTTGTTTGAATCTAATATTATTCCTAAATAATCCCCTATCATGGACAAATTGAATCAAATTGAATGCTCCAAACAAGCCCCAACCATTAGATGAAGGTTCACTTGTTTATATTAAGTGTATAACATCACATGACCTTTTAAAGAAAAAAGCATTATGTGATGATATAAAAACATGAAATAAATATTCTATGATAATTAAATTATTCTCCTAAGTATTAGAATGTATGGAATGAATCTTTTCTATAACAATCAAGGCTGTCCATATATATAAATACAAAACTATGAATATATTATCCACTACCCTAAAATGCCTTCAACAACCATGGCTAAAATGGACCCCAGTCTAGGCTCACAAACCTTAGCATTAATAATCAAAAAATAAAACACCCAAAATAGGGTTAGGGTTGGGATGGGTCCCATGTACCGTAGGGAAGAGAAGGAAAGGAAAAATGAAAAGAGATGAATAAGAGAGCAGAGGAGAAGGAATGATAATCGAATGAGACCACGTGTGAAATTGGAAGTGGAGACGGTTAGATTACATGGCCAGAGGAGGAGGGAGGCATGTAACTAGGGTTCCTCTAGGATGGGGTGTGTGACACGAACTGGAATGGGAGGGGGTGGGGGCGATGTTGGGGAGAAAGGGAGAGGGGAAAATGAAAATTAAAAAAATAAAAACAAAACAACAACAACAACAACAACAACAACGCCATTTTTTTACAGGTCTCATGCACAATTTTCCCTCGCAAAAAGAAATTAACCGGGTTGGATTATAATAATAGAAATTTTAGTAACGATGATGTGATCCCCGCGACTTGATATTTTTAATTTAGGGAAGTGAGTGTCATGTTATTGGTATAATTTAAAAAAATTATCATGATGTATAATAAATTATATAAAATTTATATATAATGATTTTTTTAAATTTATATATATTCTGAATAAGAAACTATATTATATAAATATAATTAAATTATATATAATTGACTTTATTTTTTTAGTTTTTACTAGTGTACATATGATCTTATTTAAGTCTCTAAAAATTATAACCATTTTTCATCAGTTTTACATCATATATATTTATATATTATATTACAAACATATATTTTTTCAATGAAAACATATGAATATATGATTTTATTAAAATATTTATAATTTATAACATTTATTAAAAATAATATATATATATATATGGTAAAATATTTTATGCTATTGAATAATTTATTTAAACATATTTTTATAATGGTAAAAAATCTGTTGGTAATAATAATTAATAGTAATAGATTCATTTTTTGGTAAAAAAATTGTTAGTATTGATATGATAAAGAAATAGATTTAACTATTGGTAAAAGATTCATCGGCATTAAATGATCAATATCAATAGATATAACTATTGGTAAAAACAAGCATTGGTACTTAAAATAAATACCAATAAAATTTAATATATGTTGGAATTGCTCATTTTTACCAATAGATATATCATATGTCAATAAATTTCTATTGCTATAAGCCTTTTTTTTGTAGTGTATGAGAACCTTAGTCTTTATTACATAATAATTCATAATTTATTACATAAGAACACACATAATACAACCTAGAAGATAGAGAAGTCTAATGTATTTGGGTAATTAGGTACATTACATAACAACTTAAAACAAGTGGTAAATTAGTGTTATTGAAAACTTCCTTAACATGCTCATAATATTATGTGACATCCCGAACTTGGATACCACTTGGAGGTGTCCTAAACCCAGTTGGCCACATGGCCTCAAACACACATCCCCGAACGCTAGAGGCTGCTGACTAGCAGTGAGGGCCTAGGTTGTATCCATGGGGAGATTGTTCCATCAAGAATGAGTGTAGCACAACAAACAAGTGAAATAATAGGTAAATAGTAGAAGCAATATAAATATATGGAACAATAGAATCAAACTAAAGTAATAAATAACTGAACATCTGATAATGATATACAAAATATGACGATACATTTCATGTCACTATAAAGATATAAAACATGGTTACAAAGTAGCACACAATACATACTATACAAAAGTATCAAAAAGGAATAAAAAAACTATCCCCAGCATCCCAAGATCCATCTTGGTCATCTACTACCAGCTCCATCCTAAGAAACCAAACAATAAAGTATTTGAATCCATATGCTTCCCTTTGTCGACACCTATATACAAATAGTCACCCCGGGTACCAATGGTGGCCCAAATAGGGTGTGAGATAAATTTTAGAAATCCAAAACCAACGATGTTTATAAAATATTTTTTGTGTAATGTAAACTAAAATAGTGTACATGAATGCATATATAAAAGTAAAGTAGTACAATAGTGTAAATACCTAAGTACCTCCTTCATCACTCGGCTGGTGTTTGAACATGTAACTAGTTCATTAATTATTTAAGTTCTAGTTTATATAAAAATTCTTGTGAGTTAATACCATCACTAACATCCTAATATAATGGTAATAGAGAATCCAAGGTGAAAAAGGCATCTGTGACGTTATTTATAATGAAGAGGTTCCAAGATGTTAACCAAGGAAACCTTGACCTCAAGGGTTGCCAACTCAGTAATAAGTACAACCTAGATATAGGGGTAAGAGTGTAATCCAAGGATTTTCATCCAAGGAATTCCACAATAATTAATCTAACTGAGTCCAATGAAAACATCCAAGGTAAAATGGGATAAGTAATGACTAGAACCAAGGATGTAACCAAGGCATCTCATGTCCATAGAATCCATGAAGGATCCAAGGAGTTTATCTAAGGCATCCTATAAATGATATATAAGGGATACTACAGTTTCATACTGAGCATTCACTAATAGACAAGGACCAGGTTCCAAGGTGGGTCTCAACCAAGGCAACTAACATCCTTTAATTGGAATGGAGTCCACGAGTGTGCAAGGTATTCCCTTAGGAATCTAGAATCTAACTTGAGTATGACCACTCCTATAATAATGTCAAGGTACATATATAATTAGGAACCTTAAAATTGGTTCATTTATTTAATTAATCCTTGTAATGGTCATGTCATTTAATAATTTTAAGTGGTTTAATAATTTCCTTTCATTAGTGTGACAAGGCCAAATAGAAAGCAACCATTTCTGTCAAAAACTAGTCTGGGTACCCCGGTAACCTGATAACCAAGCTGGCCCTAACATAGCCCGAAGGGTGTTTCTGATCTTCACAGGTTTATGACTAGCACTTGGAATCATAAAACATACAGGAGGGAATGATTTTACCACTAAAAATGTGGAAACAAAATAAAACAAGACAGTATGCATATCAAATAAACTCCACTGGGAGTGCTGTACCAAAATACAAAAAAGGAATAAAAAATACCAAAGTACTACAACCCAAGTACTAAGATAGGAAAAAAGCCCAAGTATCTAAGGATAAAACTCACCATGACTAGGGTTCAATAGTTGGATTCACCTATAAGAGATCCTTTCCCTTTTCTCGAACTTAAAAGAATGTAATCTACAAACACCCGAAGAAACAAGTAGGTTGTGAACTAAAAATCTCAGTTGGGTCTCACCAAGGATTCCATAACAGTTTACAAATATATATTAACCAAAATAATACCTTCAATTTTAAAATAAATAGGTTTTCATTTTAAATCATATTTAAACAAATCATTCTATACAGTTCAAATGATGGAAAGTACTTTAAGAAAAGGATTTACAAATGATGGAATATTTCTAAAACAATGGCTTAAATAAAACATTTATATAAAATAGTTTATATAAATATAGAAGGTGTGTAAATTAGTTTTACAATATTATCATACATTTATATCTCAAATATAAATAACAAGCGAGCAACACGATCATCTTCTAAAAGGTACGATAGTATTTCCAGCTATAGGACTCCACACTCTCTAAGTGATCTCAGAAATATGTGTATACACATGTCCCCTTGACACTAGACATAGGTGACTCATCACCCTCTCATTAGGGATTTGACCCACCGCATATATGTTTTAGAACATTGTAATAACATAGAGTGTGTCCAAATAACTCACCAACTACCTAAGGCTTGCATGTGCCCTTAAATAATCAATAATGGGCAATTTATTTTAAGACTACTTAAAATAAAATTAAATCTCATTATCCCATTTCAAAATTCCAATTTCCATTTAAAACCAAAATGGGTTTTAATAAAAAACATTCCTCTTTCCAAGATAAAACCATTGGGTTTCTATCAAAACATTTTAAATCCATTTCCACAGGTTTGAAATCCATTCAAAACCAATTCCATAAATTTTCACAATTCATTTCCACAATTAAATTCAACAATTTAATTGAAATAATTTCCATCAAATCCACATTTTAAATTAACCAATTTCTATAAACACACCCCAATTCAATGGAATTAGGGGTTTTCCCAATTTTACATGCCAAAACCATTTCAAATCTACCAATTCACTAGAATTGGGTTTTATCAAATCAATTTAAATAAAGTTTGAGCAATTGAATTTAAATCAACAGTTGAAATAAATCAAGCAATTCAAAGGTAATCAATTTGGACATACAAGACAGAACCACCTACCTCTTCCCGAAACTCAACACTCACAACGACACCTGTCAACGAGAACAAAGGTGGAGAATACCTTAAAAAATATCCTAGAAGTAATATCCAACACCACATGGTATAGATCTATAAATTACAATATTATCCATTGAAAAACTAAGAGAGGATAAAGAGATATAGATGAAGAACAATGAATAATTCTTACCTAGATATCAACCACCAAATAAATGATGATCGAACGCCAAAGGAAAGGATCCAGAAGAGTTGGAAGACTCCAAAATCGCCTGGGGAATGCTTTTGGTAGAGAGAAGGGGAATGAGAGAGGAGTGAATAAAGAAATAACCAAGTGCTTCCTCCTTTTTATAGCTGCTATTGGGGTATTACACGATGTGTAATCTAGTTACACATCATGAAAGTTTTAATTTTTGTAACAGAGAAGACGCATTGAATCTATAACCCCCCTTTAAAGTCAAGGTATTACACGACTTATAATCCCTATTCACATCGTGAAACTCCTAAGATTTGTAATGGTTGAAACCAACATCGTTATTCAATAAAAACCGATCTGAAAGAACTTCACATCATGTAAAGGGAATTCACAGTGTGTACCCATCACATCATGAACCACGTTTCACGACTTGAACTTAGAAACAGTTACATGGAATGTAACCTAGTTACACGTCATGTAATATCCTAAAATTTTACAAAAACACCCTGTTTAAAGCTGAAAAATCCAATAAGCATACAACTTTACCATTATAGGCATCCTACCAATATAAAATCAACCCAACCCAGTCAAAAAAAAGGAAAAACCACGACAAGGTTTAAGATGTACTTGTCAGATCGGTAACGGGATGTTACAACCTCCCCACCATAAAAACCTTTTATCCCCATAAAGCCTATTAAGAAGCTTTCATGATAAAGAGATGATTCCACTACTCTCTCATCAGTGCCTCTCATTCCCACGTCTCATGATTATTAGAACTGTGCTGCCATAGAACACAAACCAAAGGTATCGTCCTCCCACGAAGTACCTTGATCTCAGAATCAACTATCCTAATTGGCTGCTTAATCAAAGATAAATCAGGCTCAATCTCAAGATCACTCCAGATCAAAATGTGAGATGGATCAGATAGACACTTTATCAGTTTCAATACATGGAATATGTTATATATTGATGTCAGCTACAATGGAAGTGCTAAATGATAAGAAACGTTTCCCACCTGTTCAAAAAACTAGAAAGGTCACACAAAAATTATGAGAAATATTCCCTTGCCTCCCAAGCTATCGATGAACCAAACGAGGTGAAACCTTTAAGAATACTTGGTCACCGAATGAAAATTCCAAAGGTCTACGATGATGATCAGCATAAGACTTATACCGGCTCTATTCTATCAACATTATCTCATGAAACAAATGAATATTATTTGTCATCTCTTGAACCAAACTTGGTCTAACCAAGGAACTTTAACCAACCACTAACCAATATAACAGATATTTACAAGTCTAACTATACAAGGCCTCAAAAGGTTCCATTCTAATCCTGGACTGGTAACTATTGTTATAAGAGAACTCAATCAGTCCCAAGTGATCATCCCAAGCCCCACCAAAGTCTATAAGACAAGCGTGAAGAATATCCTAAAGAATTTGTATAGCTCTCTCTTTCTGGAATCCGAATGTGGATGGTAGGCCATTATCAAAAGGACCTAAGATCCCAGTGCCTCCTGAAGGCCTTTACAAAAGTGATAAGTAAAACAAGGATACCTATTAGACACTATAGTAGATGGAACTCTGTGCAAACTAACAATCTCTTTCACATAGATATTTACAAACTCCTCAACTTTGGATATATTTAAAATGGATATAAAGTGATCCAACTTGGTCAGCCTTTCGATCATAACCCATATCGCATTATTCATCCTTTGGGTTTGAGTAAACCCAACCACAAAGTCCATAGAGATTCCATCCCACTTACAAGTATGGACTAGAAGTGGTTGAAGCAAACCTGAAGGTTTCTGGTGCTCGACTTTCACTTGTTGTCATGTATAGAAATGGGAAACAAACTTAACAATGTACCATCTCCTACCCGACCACAAGAACTTACGCCTCTTGTCGTAGAACATCTTAGTGGTTCCTGGGTTCATATCCCACTGGGAATTATGGAAATCTCCCATTATAGCCTTCCTTGTTGCTAACGACACAACATAATAGTTCTGATAACACAGAACACCCTCCTTGGAGAGCGACCACTAAAAAATCAATCTCACCACCATAAAGAGAGTCTCTAGTGCTATATAATTCATAATCAATCTCTTTTTCTTGAAGAATCATCTCTAGAAGAGCATATGTTAACTAAAATCTAGATAAAGAAACTTCATCCCCTTTATTTTGAACTTTGATAACTGTGAAAAAAGAGCCATCAAACTCCACTCCTCTGAAGATTCTTTCACAACCAAGGTTGGAAGTTTCTTGATCAACACATCTGCAATGAAATTCCCTTTCCTCAGGGTATAGGAAATTTCAAAGTCAAAAAACTATAGGTACTCCAACCAACACCTCTGGAAAAGGTTCAAATCTTTTTGAGAGAAGATATAACTCAAGATTTTGTGGTCTGAAAACATGGTAAACCTTTATCTACAAAGGTAATACTACCAAATATTAAGTACGTGCATCACAAAAACAAGTTTAAGATCACGAGTAGGATAATTATTCTCATGTGGACTAATATGGAAAGATCCATGAGCAACTACATGGTTGCCCTACATAAGAATTCAACCTAATCCTAAACTCGATGCATCAAAAAAGACCACATAGCCCTGCCCGACCTCTAGAAGAGTCAACACTGGCACAATAGTCAATAAAAATTTCAACTCAATAAAATAATTCCAATATTTATCATCCCAAGAAAAATTCATCCCCTTTCGAGTCAGAGTAGTCATTGGAGAATCCAACTTTGATAAGTCCTTCACAAACCTATGGTAGTATCCAATTAATCCCAAGAAGATCCAAATTTCAAAGAGAGTTTGTGGTTGCTCCCAAGTCATAATAGCCTTTACCTTCTTAGGATCAACTGATATACCCTGTTCAGAAACCACGTGTCCCAAGAATTTCACTTCCCGAATATAGAAATCACACTTTGAAATCTTGGAATAAAGTCAGTGATTTCTTAGCATATCCAAAACTATTCTTAGATGTTGTACATGATACTCCCCAAATTTAGAGTAAATGAGGATTTCATCCCCAAAGACTACAAAAAATTTATCCAGATACTCATGGGAAATCTTTTTCATCAAAGGCATGAAAAATTCTAGATCATTTTCAAACCAAAGGGCATAACAAGGTACTCATAATGGTCGTACCTGCTCCAAAAGGAGATTTATGAATGTTAGATTCTTTTATCCTTAACTGATGGTAACTATATCAAAGTTTAATCTTTGAAAAACACTTTTCACCTTTCAACTGATCAAATAGATCATCAATCCATGGAAATAAATACTTATTCTTTACCGTAACATGATTGAGTTTTCAGTAATCAACACATAATCGAAGAGAAACATCATCCTTCATAGAGAAGATAACTAATTCCGCCCAAGAAGACACACTTGTATAAATCCTTTCTCAAGAAGATCTTACAAATGGGAAATTATCTCTTTCAGTTTAAATGGTGTCATGCGGTAAGAGGGAATTGAAATTGGTTGAGTACCAAACATTAATTCAAATGGAAATCTTGAACTCCCTCATCGGTGGAAAACCATATAAATCAAAAGGAAACATGTCGGGAAGCTCAAAAAAAACTTTAGGAAGATCCCCACTCATTAAATCCCACTCTAGATCAAAATAAAACACTGATATCACTTTCCCCAAATTTGGATAAGAGGGTATGGCTCTACTAGACCTTGGGTCCCATTCTCCTTGAAAGACAAGAGGCACACCACAAGGTGTTGTAAGGTAGACCTGTTGAAGATAACAATCAATTAAGTCTTTATTGTTAATGAGCCAATCTTTATAGAATATGAAGTCAATAGATTTCATGTTGAGAACTAGAAAACTCCAAGAAAGCTCGACATATGATAGAGAGAAGACACAAGTAATAATACAGAGACCTTTCTATCTCTTCAAACTAAGGGGTGTATTAATATGCATTGCACAAGATAAAATATCCATAGGAAGATTAAGTAGATTAAAAATACGGGTTGAAATAAATGATTGAGATGTAATAGTATCAAATAGAGCAGTCACTGATGATAATGTTATAGTAATGGTACCTCTCAAATTCCTTAGACCCATGTCTGCTTCCTCTGGAGACTCTTCCACTGCGTGAAGAAGCTTTGCTCCTAATGCCTATGGCTATAACCCTTTTATATGTGAATCATCTGATTTCCTTGTAGTTTTTGGAGGAGATGATGATCCTGTTCCCCTAAACAGAGTAGATAAGTGATGGAAGAATCTTTTTAAGTGCCCTGAACATCCGCAAGAGCTATAGTTATTAAGTTTCTCAGTGCAAACCCTCTTATATTGTCCTATCTTTCCACACTGCTAGAAAATAAAAGAACTTCCTCTCGGTTCTGTAGGAGGTATGGATTGAACCTACTATCGAGAACTTTCATGAGAATCATCACGCTTCTGTTTTCCTTTGAAGGAACCAACACCACCAATGGGAGGAAAAGAAACTCCCAATAACCCCGACTTGCCAGCCAGGTCCATCTCAAACATCATCACTCTATCCATCACATCAACATAAGTGGGAATATTCCACTAGAAAACCTGATAACAAATATCTGATCAAAGTCCCAAATAAAACCTTCAAGCTTTCATTATCTCATTATATACAATCTCAGGCACAAAATACACAAGCTCAACAAAGATATTTGAATACTCAGTCATGGTTTTGTTAGCCTACTCAAGCTTGAAAAACTCCACATCCTTGGCCAACACCATTGACTCTGTATAGAAATGGTCTGAGAAAATAACCTTGAAGTCCTTCCACTCTAAGATCTCATGTTTCTTAACCATTACCATCATGTCCCACCATATCCTACTTGGTCCCTCCATCACAAAGGTTTCACACTTCGCTTTGATCACATCAAGTGTCTCCAAGAACTCAAAAATATGATCTATCTTTCCCAACCATTACTTAGATTGTTGAGGATTAATAGAGCCTTTGAAAACTGGTGGCCTCTAGCAAAGAAAATATTTATAGTAGTTTCAAAGAACATCCACCTGAGGATCCATAGCTGGATCCTGAAAGGGGACTTGAGGTTGTGCCAATCATAGAGTTTCGATAGTGTGCACAATAACTTCAACTAGATTTGGGTCCACTAGAGGATTCACTCACTACAGTTTAGAAGAAACTTAAACCTAGATCCAATTTGCATATATTCTCGGAGGCATGATGCTATACAACATAAATAGACAACATTAAAGATATTAGATTCACACTCAAACTGAGCGACAAGGGAAATTGTTCCCAATATATGGAATAACCAGATTTGGATTCCACTCCATCCAAATTAGAATAGGGAAAGGACTAGAACTAATCCATAAGACATCCTTACCTAACCACCCTCGACGACTTAAGGTTCATTGCAACGAGAGATATCCAGAAACTCAATCGAAACTACCTCTTAAGTCCCGAAAAGATTTCAAAAATACATACTGAATTCAATAAAAAATCTCAACAACTTCCTTCCAATACCACTTTGTCACGAACCATCCCGGGTACCCTGTTAACCCAATAACTAAGCTAGACCTAACATATCCTGAAGGGAGTTCCGATACTACTTTTCCATGAACTATCCCGGTTACCCTAGAAATATGATAACTGAGTCAGCCCTAACATATCTCAAAGGGCATTTCCAATCCCCACAGGTTGGTGACTAGCACCTGGAATCATAAAACATGCAAGTGGGAAATATTTTCCACTAATAATATGGAAGAAAAATAAAAAAAGACAATATGCATATCAAAGAAACTCCACTGGGAGTGATGTACTAGAATACAACAAGGCATAAAAAATACCAAAGTAATACAACCCAAGTAATAAGATAGGAAAACAACCCAAGTCCCTAAGGACATAACTCACCATGACCAGGGTTCAACAACTGGATCCACCTTCAAGAGATCCTTTCCCTTTACTCACACCTAGAAGAATGTAATCTACAAACACCCAAAGGAACAAGTAGTATGTGAGATAAAAATACCAATAGGGTCTCACCAAGGATTCCATAACAGTTTCCAAATATAGATTAACCAAAATAATGCCTTAAATTTTAAAATAAACAGGTTTGGAATTTTAAAGCATATTTAAACAAATCATGTTATACAGTTCAAATTATGGAAAGTACTTTAATAAAAGGATTTACAAATGATGTAATATTTCTAAAAAAATGGCTTAAATAAAAAATTTATTTAAATATATAAGCCATGTAAATCAGTTTTACAACATTGGTATACATTTATATCTCAAATATAAATCAAAAGCGAGCAACATGGCCATCTTTCAAAAGGTATGATAGTATTTCTAGCTAAAGGAATCCACACTCTCTAAGTGATCTCAGAAATATGTGTATACACATATCCCCCTGACACTGGAGAGAGGTGACTCATCACCCTCTCATCAGAGATGTGACTCGCCGTATATATGTTTTAGAACATTGTAATAGCGTAGAGTCTGTACAAATAACTCACCAACTACCTAAGTCTTGCATGGGCCCTTACATAATCAATAATGGGAAATTTATTTTAAGACTTATTAAAATACAATTAAATCCCATTCTACCATTTCAAAATGCCATTTTTACATTTAAAACTAAAATGGATTTTAATAAAAAACATGCCTCTTTCCAAGATAAAACCATTGGGTTTCTATCAACACATTTTAAAGTCATTTCCAAAAGTTTGAAATTCATTCAAAACCAATTCCATAAATTTTTACAGTTCATTTCCATAATTAAATTCAATAATTTAATTGCAATAATTTCCATAAAATCCACAATTTAAATTAACCAATTTCCATAAACACACCCCAATTCAATGGAATTGGGGGTTTTCCCAATTTTACATGCCAAACCCATTTCAAATCTCCCAATTCACTGGAATTGGGTTTTATCAAATAAATGTAAAGAAAGTTTGAGCAATTAAATTTAAACAAATAGTTTAAATAAATCAATCAATTCAAAGGTAACCAATTTGTCCATACGTGACAAAACCACCTACCTCTTCTCGAAACTCAACACTCGCAACGACACCCATTAATGAGAATGAAGGTGGAAAAGACCTTGAAACCCAACCTAGAAGTAATATCCAATAACATAGGGAATAAATATATCAATTCCAAGATGACCCATTGAAAACCCAAGAGAGGAGAAAGAGAGATAGACGGAGAATGATGAATAATGCTTACCTGAATATTTCTTGCCAAAGAAATGATGTTCGAACACCAAAGGAAAGGATCCAGAAGAGTTGGAAGACTCCAAAATCACCTGGGGAAGGATTTGGGTCGAGACAAGGGGAATCAGAGAGTAGTGAATGAAGAAATAACCAAGTGCTCACTCCCTTTATATCCTCTTTCTGGGCGTTACATGGTGTGTAATCCAGTTACACATCATGAAAGTTTTAATTTTCGTAATAGAGAAGACACGTCAAATCTGTAACTCCCCTTTAAAGTCAGGGTATTACACAACGTGTAACCCCTATTCACATAGTGAAACTACTGAGATTCATAATGGTTGAAACCCCCATTGTTACGCATTAAAAACTGATCTGAAATAACTTCACATCATGTAAAGGTCATTCATAGTGTGTACCCATCACATTATGAACCACGTTTCACAGATTGCACCTGGAAGTAGTTACATGGAGTGTAACCTAGTTACACGGCATGTAATATCCTGAAAGTTTACAAAAACACCCTGTTTAAAGCTGAAAAATACAACAATCATCCAACTTTACCATTATAGTCATCCTCTCATTATAAAATTAACCCAACCTAGTCAATGAAAAGGAAAAAACATGACAAGGTTTAAGATGTACCTGTCAGATCAGTAACGAGATGTTACAACCTCCCCATGATAAAAACTTTATATCCATAGAAATCCTATGAAGAAGTTTCCATGCTAAAGATATGAGGCCACTACTCTCTCATCAATGCCTCACATTCCCATATCTCATGATTATCAAAAATGTGCTTCCATATCACATGAACCAAAGGTATCGTCCTCCCACGATGTACCTTGGTCTCATAATCAACTATCCTAATTGGCCACTCAGTTAAAGATAAATCAGGCTTAATCTCAAGATCACTCCAGATCAAAATGTGAGATGGATCAGATAGATACTTTCTCATCTGTGATACATGGAATATGTTATGTATTGACATCAACTGCGGTGTAAGTGTTAAATAGTAAGAAACTTTCTCCACATGTTGAAAAACCTATAAAGGTCATACAAAACGAGGATAAAGATTCCCTTGCCTCCCAATCCATCGATGACCTAACCAGGGTGAAACCTTCAAGAATAATTTGTCACCAATTGAAAATTCCAAAGGTCTACAGTGATGATGATCATAATACTTATACCAGCTCTATTCTATCAACATTATTTGACGAAACAAATGAATATGAGTTGTAATCTCTTGGACCAAACTCGGTCCAACCAAGGAACTTTCACCAACCTCTGACCAATATAATAGAGATTTACAAGGCCGACCATACAAGGCCTCAAAAGGTTCCATTCTGATCATGGAATGGTAACTATTGTTTTAATAGAACTCAACTAGTCCCAAGTGATCAAATTAATCCCTGCCAAAGTTGATAACACAAGCGCGAAGCATATCCACAAGAATTTGTATAGTTCTCTATTTCTGGCCATCTGATTGTTGATGGTAGGCCGTACTCAAATAGAACTGAGATTCCAGTGCCTCTTTAAGGCCTTTCCAAAAGAAATAAGTAAACCAAGGATCCCTATTAGAGACTATAGTATATGGAACTCTATGAAAACTAACAATCTCTTTCACATAGAGATTTCACAACTCCTAAACTTTGGTTGTATCTCAAATGGGTATAAAGTGAGATGAATTGGTCATCCTGTCGATGACAACCCATATCGCATTATTCATCCTCTGGGTATGAGGCAACCCAAAAAAAAAGTTCATATTTATTTTATCCTGCTTCCAAGTACGGACTGGAAGTGGTTGAAGCAAACCTGAAGGTTTCTGGTGCTTGGATTTCACATGCTGTCATGTATAGCAATGGGAAACAAACTTAGCAATGTACCATCTCGTACTTGGCCACAAGAACTTCTGCCTAATGTTGTAAAACATCTTAGTGGTTCCTGGGTACACAACCCATTGGGAATTATGGAAATCCCCCATTACAACCTTCCTTTTCGCTAACAGAACAACGTAATGGTTCCGATAACACAGAACACCCTAATTGGAGAATGACTACTAAGCATCGGTCTCACCACCATAAAGAGAGTCTCTAGTGCTACAAAATTCATCATCAAGCTCTTTTTCTTGAAGAATTATCTCAAGAAGAGCATATTTCAACTAAAATATAGCCAAATAAACTTCATCCCCTTTCTTTTGAACTCCGATAACTGTAAAAAAGAGCCATAAAACTCCAATCCTCAAAATATTCTTTCACAACCTAGGTTCGAAGTTTCCTGATCAATGCATCTATAATGAAATCCCCTTTCACTGGGGTATAGGAAATGTTAAAGTCAAATGAATACAAGTACTCCACCCAACACCTCTGGCGAAGTTTCAAATATTTTTGAGAGAAGATATAACTCAAGATTTTGTGGTCTGAAAACATGGTAAACCTTTCTCTATAAAGGTAATGCTTCCAACTATTAAGCTCGTGCATCACAAATGAAAATTAAAGATCATGGGTAGGATAATTCTTATCATATGAAACAAGATGTAGAGATCCATAAGAAACTACATGATCACCTTGCATAAGAACACAACCCAAGCCTAAACCCGATGCATCACAAAAGACCACATAGCCCTGCTTGACCTCTGGAAGAGTTAACACCGATGCAGTAGTCAATAGAAATTTTAGCTCAACAAAAGAATTATAACATTTATCATCCCAATAAAACTTCACCCCCTTATGAGTCAGAGTAGTCATCGGAGAATCCAACTTCGAGAAGTTCTTAATGAACCTATGGTATTATCCGACTAAGCCCAAGAAGCTCCAAATTTCAAAGAGATTTTGTGGTTACTCCCTAGTCATATAGACTTTACCTTCTCAAGATCAACTGATATACCCCGTTCAGACACCACGTGTCCCACAAATTTCACTTACCAAATCTAGAAATCACACTTTGAAATCTTGGCATAAAGTCAGTGATTTCTCAGTAGAACCAAAACCATCCTTAGATGTTGTACATGATACTCCCCATATTTAGAGTAAACTAGTATTTCATCCCCAAATACTACTATAAATTTATCTAGATACTCATGAAAAATCTTGTTCATCAAAGCCATGAAAACTTTCAGAGAATTTGTCAAACCAAAGGGTATAACAAGGTACTCATAATGGTCATACCGACTCTGAAAGGCGGTTTTCTGAATGTTAGATTCCTTTATCCATAACTGATGGTAACCTGATTAAATTTAGATATTTGAAAACCAATTTTCACCTTTTAACTGATCAAACATATCATCAATCCATGGAAATAAATAATTTTTATTTTCCATAACTCATTTGAGTTTTTGGTAATCAACACCTAAGCGAAGAGAACCACCATCCTTCTAAGGGAAGAGAACTGAAGCCGCCCAAGGTTACACACTTGGGCGTATAAATCCTTTCTTAAGAAGATCATCCAACTTGGACATCAGAACTTTCAGTTTAGATAGTTCCATGTGGTAAGAGGGAATTAAAATGGGTTGAGTACCAATCATTAATTCAAATAGAAAACTCGACCTCCCTCATCAGTGGAAAACTAGAGAAATCAGAAGGAAACATGTCGGGAAAATAAAAAAAAACTTAAGGAAGATACCCACTCATTAAATCTCACTCTAGATAAAAATCAAACACTGATATCACTTTCCCCTACTCTGGATAAGAGGGTCTGGATCTACTCGACCTTGGGTCCCATGCTCCTTGAAAGACAAGAGGCACACCACAGGTTATTTTAAGGTAGACCTGTAGAAGATAACAATCAATTTGGTCTTTATTGTTAATGATCCAATCCATCTTGAATATGATGTCAAGATATTTTATGTTGAGAACCATAAAACTCCAAGAAATATTGACATATGATAGAGAGAAGACACAAGTGGGACTATGGAGACCATGCTCTCTCTTCATACCAAGGGGTGTAGTAATATCTATTGCACAAGATAAAATCTCCACAAGAAGATTAATTAGATTAAAAATATGGGTTGAAATAAATGAGTGAGATACAATAGTATCAAATAGAGCAGTCAATGATGATGATGTTATAGTAATGGTACCTCTCATAGTCCTTGGACCCATGTATGCTTCCTTTGGAGAATCTTCTACTGCATTAAGAAGCTTCAATCCAAATGCCTATGGCTGGAACCCTTTTTTACCTGAAACATCTTATTGCGCTGTAGTTTTCGGAGGAGCTGATAATCCTATTCCACTACACAGAGTAGAGAAGTGATGGAAGAATCTTTGTATGTTCCCTGAACATCTGCAGAAGCTATAGTTATTAGGTGTCTCAGTGAAAACCCTCTTAGAATGTCCTAGAATTACACACTAGTAGAAAATCAAAGAACTTACTCCTAGTTCTGTAGGAGGTCTAGATTGACCCTACCATTGAGAACTGTCATGCGAATCATCAATATATTTTTTTCCTTTGAAGGAACCAACACTGCTAATGGGAGGAAAATAAACTCCCAATAACCCTGACTTGATATTCAAGTACATCTCAAACATCATCTCCCTATCCATCACATCAACATAAGTGGGGAGATTTAGTAAGAAAAATTGACAACGAATATCTGATCGAAGTCCCAAATCAAATCGCCGAGCTTTCATTCTTTCATTAGATACAATCTCAGGCGTAAACTAAAAAAGCTCAACAAAGATATTTGAATACTCAGTCACAGTTTTGTGAGCCTGATCAAGCTTGAAAAACTCCACATCCTTGGCCAAAACCATTGACTCCAGATAGAACTGGTTAGAGAAAATAACCTTGAAGTCCTTCCACTCTAATCCCTCATGTTTCTTCACCATTACCATCATGTCCCACCATCTCCTACTTGGTCCCTCCACCATGAAGGTTTCACACTTCACTTTGATCACATATAGTGTCTCTAAGAACTCAAAAATATGTTCTATCTTACACAACCATTAATTAGTTTGTTAAGGATCAATGGAGCCTTTGAAAACTAGTGGCCTCTAGCAAAGGAACTCTGAGAACAGTTTCAAAGAACACCCACCTGAGGATCCATAACTGGATCCTAAAAGGGGACTTGAGGTTGTGCCTATCCTAGAGCTTGGATAGTTTGTACAATCACCTCAACTAGATTTGGGTCCACTGGAGGATTCACTCACTGTGGTTCATCAACATCTTCCTACTAGATCTAATTTACATGTCTTCTTAGAGGCATGATGATACACAACATCATCAGACAACATTGAAGGCATTAGATTCACACTCAAACTGAGAATCAAGGGAAATTATTCCCAACAGATGGAACAACTAGATTTGGATTCCACTCCATACAAATCAGAATAGGGAAAGGACTAGAACTAATCCATAAGACATCCTTACCTAACCACCCCAACAAATTAAGGTTAATTAAAGTGAGATATGGTTATACACTCAATCACAACTACCTCCTAAGTCCTGAAAAGATTTTAAAAATACATACTAAATTCAATAAAAAATCTCTATAAATTTCTTCCGATAACACTTTGTCACAAACCAGCCCATGTACCCTGGTAACCCTATAACTAAGTCGACCCTAACATATCTTTAAGGGAGTTCCAATAAAACTTTGTCACAAACCAGCCTGGGTGCCCTACTAACTCAATAACTGAGTCAGAACTAACATATCCCAAAGAGAATTCCCAATCCCCACAGGTTGGTGACTAGCACCCGGCATCATAAAACATGAAAGTGGGAACTATTTTTCTACTAATAATGTGGAATAAAAAGAAAAAATACAATATGCATATCAAAGAAACTCCACTAGGAGTGATGACCTAGAATACAACAAGGAATAAAAAAATCCCAAAGTACTATAACCCAAGTACTAAGATAGGAAAACTACCCAAGTCCCTAAGGACACAACTCACCATGACTAGGGTTCAACAGCTGGATCCACCTCCAAGATATCCTTTCCCTTTACTCAAACCTGGAAGAAGGTAATCTACAAACACCCAAAGGCACAAGTAGGGTGTGAGCTAAAATTCCCAGTAGGGTCTCACCAAGGATTCCATAATAGTTTCCAAATATAGATTAACCAAAATAATGCTTTCAATTTTAAAATAAATAGGTTTGTAATTTTAAATAATATTTAAACAAATCATGCTATATAGTTTAAATGATGGAAAGTACTTTAAGAATAGTCTTTATAAATGATGGAATATTTCTAAAATAATGGATTAAATAAAACATTTATATAAAACATTTTATATAAATCTAGAAGGAATGTAAAACAGTTTTACAATATTGGCATACATTTATATCTCAAATATAAATAATAAGCGATAAATATGGTCATCTATCAAAAGGTACGATAGTATTTACAACTATAGGACTTTTCACTCTCTAAGTGATCTCAGTAATATGTGTATACACACGTCCCCATGACACTGGATGGAGGCGACTTTTCACCCTTCCATCGGGGATGTGACCCTCCACATGTATGTTTTAGAACATTGTAATAGCATAGAGTGTGTCCAAATAACTCACAAACTACCTGAGGTTTTCATGTGATCTTACATAATCAATGATGGGAAATTTATTTTAAGACTTCTTAAAATAAAATTAAATCTCATTCTCCCATTTCAAAATTCCAATTTTCCATTTAAAACTAAAATGTGTTTTAATAAAAAACATGCATCTTTCCAAGATAAAACCATTGGGTTTCTATCAAAAAAATTTAAATCCATTTCCACAAGTTTGAAATCCATTCAAAACCAATTACATCAATTTTAAAAATTAATTTACACAATTAAATTCAACAATTTAATTGAAATAATTTCCATCAAATCCACATTTTAAATTAACCAATTTCTATAAACACTCCCCAATTCAATGGAATTAGGGGTTTTCCCAATTTTCCATGCCAAAACCATTTCAAATATCACAATTCATTGGAATTGTGTTTTATCAAATCAATTGAAATCAAGTTTGATTAAATCAACAGTTTAAATAAATCAATCAATTCAAAGGTAATCAATTTGGACATATGGGACAAAACCACCTACCTCTTCCCGAAACTCAACACTCACAATGACACATTTCAATGAGAACTAAGGTGGAGAAGACCTCAAAATCCAAACTAGAAGAAATATCCAACACCACAGAGCATAGATCCATCAATTACAAGATGATCCATTAAAAACCCAAGAGAGGATAATGATAGATAGATGGAGAACAATGAACAAAACTTACCCAGATATCAGCCGCCAAAGCAATGACGATCAAATGCCAAAGGAATGGATCTGGAAGAGTTAGAAGACTCCAAAATCACCGGGGGAAGGATTTGGGTAAAATGAAGGGGAATAGGAGAGGAGAAAATAAAGAAATAATCAAGTGATGCCTCCCTTTTATAGCCACTATCGGGGCATTACACGGTGTGTAATCCAATTACACATCATAAAATTTTTAATTTCTCTAACAGAAAAGACGCGTTGAATCTGTAATGACCCTTTAAAGTTAGGGTATTACATAGTGTGAAACTTCTATTCACATCATGAAACTCCTGATATTAATAAAGGTCTAAACCCACATCATTACACATTAAAAACCAATATTAAATAACTTCAAGTCATTTAAAGGTCATTCACGGTGTGTGCCCATCACATTGTGAACCACGTTTCACGACTTGCACCCGATAGTAGTTACACGACATGTAATATCCTGAAATTTTACAAGAAAAACCCTATTTAAAGATAAAAAATCCAACAGGTGTCCTACTTTACCATTATAGGAATCCTCACAATATAAACCCAACCCAACCCAATCAAAAAAAAAGGAAAACCATGAAAAGGTTTAATATGTACCTGTCAGATCGGTAACGGGATGTTACAATTTCATTCATTTCATATTTGATAACCTAGTTCTCTCCTTTACCTTTGATAACATGAAAATTATATGCTAATGACGATCAAACATGTGTAATTAATTTAGTATAATCTAAGATAAGTGATATCAATACTACACTTTCCAATTCAACCATTTAAATTGATTTATCAAATTGAAGCACTTACCTTAGGTGTGGAAAGTAAACATGATACTAGCCATTTATTAATTCACAATTCATATAAATATAAGTGTTTACCATTATAAGGTTCAATCCACACACTTGAATGGTGGAGCTATGAGGTTATAACAATCCATTAAGGCATAATTGGACACTAAAACCATAACTATAGAAAAAACCCTACTTGGGGTGGTTGATGTTGTGGATGTAACCACCAATGATGAATAACATATATGAAATGGGTATTAGAACATGGTTCTAATGATTACAACCAAGGCATATTAATTAAACAGGTGACGCCCAATGAAATCGACGCGCGCACACAACAATTTATAAAACAATGAAACCTGAGGAATGAGTTATAGACCACCTACCTTGTACTAGCATGGATCTTCTCATTTATCATCATCTTCTAGTTTAGGCTAGAATAGAAGAGACCTGAAGAATGGTTCAACACCCTAAAAATAGGGCATATGAGTCTGTATCTAAATATAATCATTGATAGGAAGAAGAACGACGAAAGATTAAAAAGGAATTGATATCTTACCAGTGTGGATCCAATGAGATGAATAACGATCAAATCAAACTCTGAATAGATGATAGAGATAAACTCCTAGAATTGTCTTGAAGAGGGCTCAAAATAGAGAAATTTGAGAGGGATATCTATTGGAAATGAAATAGGGAAAGGGGTGGATTTAAAACATAACTTAAGGTAAAAATGGTTAAGTCACCCAATTTGGGCCTTCACATGGTTTGACCACACGATTTACCAAACTGTGTGCCAACCATGCATGGTATACTGTAGGAAGGGGGAACCTTCCTGGTTAGTCCGTACAGTTAGGGAAACTGTGCGCCAACTATGTGAATCACCTTTGAATTTTTTTTGAAGTTTTTTCACATGGTCATGTGGCCCCTGGAATATGGTTAGGGAAAACTGTGTACACCACCCCATTCCATTGTACAACACCACATTGTTTGGAGAGACTGTGCGACCTAGCTCACACAGTTTATACTACTATGCAGCCTATGTATTTTTCAAATCAGTCAGGGTTTAGAGCTTCGAACAAGCCCTTAACACACATGAAACCTTCACTAACTTACAAGACATCCATATTAGGTCTAAAATAAATAATTAGACCCAATTAAAAAGGACCCATACCTGAGTGAAAAACTGGGTTCTGATAGTCTTCCCCCTTAAAGGAACTCATCCTCGAGTTCACCTTCCAAGGGTGGAGAAACACTATTTGAGAACAACTCTATCCATTGGGCACATTCTTCGGCCTCCTACTCCCAAGTCTCTTCCTATACATAGTTGTGATTCCATAACATCCATACTGAAGGGATAGATTGACCTATGAGATCCTTCATTCCCCAGTCAACAATGCGTATAAGATACTCCTCAAATGAAGCATTGGTATCCAGCTCAACTTCCTTAGGATCAAAATTATGATATGGGTCGACATGGTACTAGAAAAGCTATGAAACATGGAAGACGTAGTTCATGGTAAAATACCTCTGAGGTAGTAGAAACTAATAGGCTACTAGTCTGACTCTCTCTAGAATCTAAAATGACCCAAAAAAGCACGACATCAGCTTCCCTTGCCTCCATATCCGTCTATTCCCAATCCTAGGTGACACCTGTAGGAAAAAACAATCCCCGACCTCAAAATCCAGAGGTATTAGACGATGATTGAAATAATATTTATGTCTAGACTGAGAAGTAGACATACACCTCATGATTAGTTGAACCTACTTCGAAGTCTCTTTCATGAGATGAGGACCTAGTAGGGTTGCCTCTCCCACCTCTATCCAACACAGGGGTGAACGACATGACCTACTGTACAAGGCCTCAAAAGGATCCATATTAATTGTCACCTAAAATCTATTATTATAGGCCAAATAGATGAGAGGTATATGCTTCTCCCAATAACCACTAAAGTTGAGGATTCATTCTTGGAGCACATCCTCTAGAACCTATATCAACCATTCTGACTGACCATCAGTCTGAGGGTGAACAGCTGTGCTCATAAGCACCTGTGTACCCATATCCATTTATAAACCATTCTAGAATTATGAAGTGAAGCGAGCATCCCTTTCTAGAATGATAGTATGAGGGACCCCATGTATTCAGATGATCTCATAGACATATAATATTCCCAACTCATCAACTGAAAAAGTCTCCTAGATAGGAAGAAAGTGGGTTACTTTTGTCAGTCTATCAATGAAAACCCATACAATGTCTCTACCTTTAGAAAACCTTAGTAAACCAACTAAAAAGTCCATGTAAACATATTCCCATTTCCATTTCGGGACTGGAAGTGGCTGTAACAAGACTATAGGTATCTGGTGCTCTACCTTCACCTACGAACAGGTGGAACACCTAGTGATAAATCCTATTATCTGGTGTTTCATCCTAGGCCACCAATACTGACATCGTATATATCAATACATATTGGATATGCCTGGATAAACTACCCACTAAGAAGTAGGGGAATCTCACATCAACCCCTATCTCATATCTGCAGGAACCCAGATACATCCATGTATATGAAGGATGTAGTATCTATCTAAAGACCAATCTAGAGGTGGGTCATCTCCTGAAATAATCTCATGGAGAACCAAGCCCTCAGTATCTGAAAATTTTCTACTCTTCACCTTTTTAAGGAGGGAATAGGTAACTATTAAGGATGAGAGGTAAGACTTCTCGTGACTATCATGAAACTACAGATGCAACTTAGAGAAGAGGGACATTAATTTTCATTCATAACTAGATTCCCATATGAATTATACCTGAGTTTTCCAACTCAGTACATCAGCTACTCCATTTCCTTTTCCAGGCATATAGGGAAGCTTAAAATCGAAGGACTGAAGATATTCGACCCATATTCACCATCTGAGATTCCAATAACACTATGTAAAGATATATTTTGGGCTCTTGTTTTCTGTATACAACAAAAAGCGCTCACCCATTAGATAGTGTCTCCATCAATGCAAGGCATGAACAAACACTGCTAGCTCTAGGTCATGCATTGGGTAGTTTCTCTCATGAGGACTCGACTGCTAAGATCCATACACAACTACTCTATCCTCCTGCATTAGCACTACTCCCAGGACAATGCATGATGCATCATATAACATGGTATAAACTTTACTAGGATCTATAAGTATCAAAATAGGTGCCCAGATAATCCTCCCTTTCAGCTCCTAAAAGGATTTCTCACACTCTTATGACCAAAGAAACTTGACAAGCTTCTTTGTAAGACCAATAAGAGGTGCATAAATCCATGAAAAGTCCTGTATGAAACACATTTAATATCCATCCATCCCCAAGTAACTCCATATATGAAACACATTCTTAGCTTTCTCTCAGGAAACTACAACACTAACCGTATCTCAGTCAACAGAGACTCCTGATTACAAGATAATATGACCAAATAAGTGAACTTTATTGATCCAGAAGTGGAACTTATCAAGATTGGAATAAATCTGATGCTGTCTTAGTTTACTCAGAATGGTCTCAAGGTGCTTATTATAGTTACTATGAGTGTGAGAGTACACCAAGATGTTGTCCAAAAATACCATGAAAAAATAATCTAGATAGTGGTGGAAAACCCTATTCATCAAAGCCATGAAAATTATGGGTGCATTCGTAAGACCAAACAACAAAACAAGGTAGTCATACATACCATACCTACTATAGAAAGCTATACAAGGTATGTATGATAGCCTGACTCATACTTGATGATAGATTGAACTTAGGTCAATCTTAGAAAACACCATATATCCTTAGATCTGGTCAAAGATATCATATATTCAAGGTATTGGATACCATTTCTTCATCTTAAGATGGTTTAACATATTGTAATCAACGCATATACGAAGGTTCCGATTCGCCTTCTTGGTGAAAAGAACAGGCGAAACCTAAGAGGAAGTACTGGGTTGTATGAAACCTTTGGCCTCTATATCCTATAACTATCTCTTTAGATCTTAGAGGTCAATAAGTTCCATCCTATATAGAGGAATAAACACTAAATTTTCTCCTAGAATGAGATCAATCATAAACTCTCTATCTCTCAAGAGGTAAACCAAATTTTTTTTTGGGAAAGACGTCCCTAAAATGATCTAATAATGGAGTGAATTCATCCTGATGTAAATCGTGATCCTCTATAAAGAGATTGTTTATTTGGGAAATCACTCCACCTATCCCATGAAAGTCTAGTCCAAATCTGATATCCTGGACATACCATTCACCCTTATATAGAAAACTGATACCCTTTGGTGATGTGAATGATACCCTTAGACAATAACAGTCTACAAAGGTGTGATATGGGAACAACCAATCCATTTCGAATGACATCAAATCCTGTCATCTCAAGAATGAAGAGGTCCCATAAGAAAGGGTAACTGCCTACCTTAGGGGACAGTACCTACATTGTCGTATTCCCTCTAACCATACTCTCAACGGTGTATCCAAGGTCATTACATCACAATAATACTTTATTTCTAGACCAAGAATTTACACAATAGATAAAGAGATGAAGGAGTGTGAAGAACCTATATCAAATAAAGCTGATACTATAGTGGTGGCTACTAGAATAGTACCTCGTACTATAGATGGTCTAGAAACCTGATCCTCAGGTATCATCTACAATGCACACAACTGACCTGATCTTCAACCCTGTGAAATAGATGGAATACCACAATAATGACCAATATCCTAGAGAAACTGATAATCTAAAGCCTGGCTACCATGGTCATGACCTCCTCCTCAATCAGTTCTGTCGATGCTACTCCAACTCCCCACCTGACATGGCGTAAAAGAACTTTTCCCTTAAAGGTGGAGCTGGTGTGGATCCTCTTCCACTATAAGTTGATGGAAAGGTCTGAAAAAATATTTAAAAGTTCCCCATATGGTCATAAGACCAAAAATACATAGTGTCTCTATCACACTGAGGCTTCAGGTGTCCTTATCGTCCACACTAATGACACACCATAGAGCTACCAATATGAGTACTCTAGATTCCACTACCCTAATGAAAAACCTTGAGGGATTTTTTCCTGCTACTAGAAGAACTACTATCCCACCACGAAACTAATCCTTTATGACTGGTACTATCACCTTCCCTCAGGTTACACTCAGTGATATGAGCCTAATTGACTATTTAAAATAAGGTAGGAAAGAAAAATATGTTCACCTGAGTATAGATGGCATACTAAATCCCATCCTCAAAGCGTCTAGCACATGAAATATCATCACCGTCTAGAAGCTTTGCAAAGCATAATAACTTAGTGAAACACACTAAATACTCCATAACTGACATAACACTCTACTCTAGATACATGAACTCTCTGTCTCGATCATCTCTCAGCATTTGAGGAAAGAAGTAGTCATAAAGTAAGGAAATTAGGCCATACCATGCCATGATGGTTACCATCTTGGATAATTACATGCCACCAAAACTTGGATGAATCACGTAACATGTAAGTAAAAATCTTAAACCTTCACTCTGGAGGCGTCACTAGATGCTCAAAGATAGAAAAGGCGGCCTCCATCCAAGACTTAGTAGCTTGTGGACTTCCATACCCTGAGAAGGTAGGAGGCTGCTGCTTCTAGAACTCATGGTTCAAATCAACCATCATAGTTTTAGGTCATGGAGCACCTTGAATGGACTGCATCAGACATAGGAAACAATCACGAATCTGAGTGTTAGTGGCCATATCAAGTACAATAGGAGGTGCCTTAAGTGTAACTCCTAGAAGTAATATTGGCAGCTTAGGGCCCACCACGTTTGGATCATGGTCTTCACCACCCTCTTGGTGCACGACACGAGGACGTCGTGGAAGCATTGGTCTAAAAATGCTAAGTATGCACCTCAGAACAAGATTTAAGTAGATAGATAGCAATACTAATGGAATAATAATGAAAGGAAAGGGCCTAATACTCATGGTATACTACCCCAACCAACCTCTTAGAAGGCTAGGTATCAGTAAGTTATCAAGTATATATTATAGGGGTTCTTGTAGATGAAGGGTCAACTATACCTTGCCTCATCATTTACTGACAACCATTTCATTTTATAAGTCAAGTTTTAATTTTAAGTTTTAATTTTCTTATATCTCATATCAATATTCATTTAAAATGATTTATCCATTCCAGTGAATTAGGTCCCATACTCCTTATCACTAAGATCAACTCCCATTTAAATTCTAATTAATGGATTAAATTGGTAAATTACTTATTCCATCCCATGAGGGCCTATACACCCCATGAATTTAAATAGTAAATCACTCAATAACAACCAAATAGAAGCAAAATAATAATATTTAAACAAGGTTCACTCAACAATAAAAGGCATATTAAGAAATGAAAGAAGTTAAATGAACCTATATGGCATGAAAATATGTATGACATGTGAATTTTAGGTGTCTACAATGATGCATGTAATAATTATCCTTAGCCTCATATCATCGGGCCAAGAATGAAATAAAATACTCAATTAGAATAATAAAAATAACCACAATACAACATGTGTATCACCTAACGGTGAAATTATATCAACTGTAATAGGTAAAAGCATAACAACAATCATAATTCAGGAAACTCAGAATTTACCCTGAACACGGGTTAGCTACGCCAAAGCAATACATATAAACAAGTTCCATAGCATTCCTAATCTAATGACTATTGTATCTAAATATTAAAGAAAGAAAAGAACCACTCTGATACCACTTTGTGACATCCCAGACCTGGATTCCACTCAGATGTGTCCCGAGACCAGTTGGCCACATGGCCTCAAGTGAATCTTCCTGGATGCCAGAGGCTACTGACTAGTAGAGAGGTCCTAGGGTGTGTCTGTGGGGAGACTATTCCTTCATTACTAGAGTGCAGCACAACATATAAGTGAAAAAACTAGTAAATAGAGGAAGCGGTATAAATAGATGGCACAACAAAAGCAAACTGAACAACTGATAATGATATAAAAAATATGATGATACATGTCATGTAACTATAAACTTAGAAAGAATGGATAAAAAGCAGTAGAAAATACATGCTATAAAAAAGTAGAAAAAAGGAATCTAAAAACTATCCCCAACATCCCGAGCTCAAGCTCGGTCATCTTCTACCATCTCCATACTAAGAAACCAATCAATCAAGTGTCTGAATCTAGATACTTCCCTTTATTGAATTCTATATACATATAGTATGACTGAGTACCAATGAAAACCTATATAGGGTGTGATATAAATCTTAGTAGAACACCACCAACAGTGTCTATAACATCCTGTTCTTGTAATATAAACTAAAACAGTGTGGAAGCATGCATATATAAAAGTAAAGGAGTACAATAGTGTAAATACTAAAGTACCTACTTCATCCCTCAGCTAGTGTCTGAACATGAAACTATTTCATTAATTATTTAAGTTCCAGTTTACATAAATAAGTCACATGAGGTAATACCAGTACTAATATCCTGACATAATAGTAATAGAGTATCCAAGGTGAATAAGGCATCCATGATGTTATTTATAATAAAGATGTTTCAAGGTGATAACCAAGAAAACCTTGACATCAAGGGTTTCCAACTCAGTAATAACTATAGGTTGGCTATAGGGGTAAGAGTGTAATCCAAGGATCATCATCCAAGGCATTCCACAATAATGAATCTAACCGGGTTTAAGGAAAATATCTAAGGTAAAATGGGATAAGCAATTACTAGGCCCAGGGATGTAACCAAGGAACCTCATGTCTATAGAATCTATGCTATATCCAAGGAGTGAATCCAAGGAATCCTATAAATGATATATAATTGATACTATGGTGTCATACAGGGCATCCAATAATATATGAGGATCGAGTTCCAAGGTGGGTCTCAACCAAGGAAACCGACATCCTTGAATTGGAATGACGTCCACGAGTGCTCAAGGAATTCCCTTGGGAATCCAAAATCTTACTCGAGTCTAACCACTCTTATAATAATGTCAAGGTCTATGTAAAATTAGGCACCTTACAATTAGTTAATTTATTTAGTTAATCCATGTAATGGTCATATAATTTAATGAGTTCAAGAGGTTCAAACCTTGCCTTTCATTAGTGCGACAAGGCTAAGGAGCAAACAACCATTTAATTCATTTCATATTAGATAACATGGTTCTATCCTTTACCTTTCATAACATGACAAGGCTATGATAAAGACGAGCAACCATGTTCAATTCATTTTGTATAATCTAGGCCAAGTGATATCAATACTACACTTTCCAATTAAACTATTTAAATTGATTTATCAAATTGAATCACTTACCTTATATAGGTAAAGTGAAAAGTAAACATGGTACTATCCATTTATCAATTCAAAATTCATCTAATTATAAGGGATTACCATTATCAGGTTCAAGTCACACACCTAAAAGTGGATCTAAGAGGTCATAACAAGCCATTAAGGCATAACTAGCCACTAAAATCATAACTATAGAAAACAATGTATTTAGGGTGGTTGATGTTATGGATGTAACTACCAATGATGAATAATGAATATTTCATAGGTCTTAGAACATGGTTCTAATGACCACAAGCAATGAATATCAGCTAAATAGGTGATGCCCAATGAAATCGGTGTGCATACACGACAATTTATAAAATAGTGAAACTTGAGGAATGAGCTATAGACCACCTACCTTGTACTCATACGACTATCCTCATCCAGTATCAGTGTCCAGTTTGGCTTAAATTGGAAGAGATCCTAAGAACAATTCAATACCCTGAAAATAGGGCATGTGAGGCTACATCTAAATAGAATCGTTGATAGGAATAATAATGAAGAAAGATTAAAAAGGAATTGAGATCTTATTGGAGTATATCTAATGAGATGAATGATGATAAAATCAAACTTCAGACAGATGATCAAGATCAATTCCTAGAATAGGCTTGAATATGGCTCAAAAGGTAGAAATTTGATAGGGATATCTGTTGGAAGTGAAATAGAAAAAACGGATGGATTTAAAACATAAATTAAGGGAAAATGGTAAAATAACCCAATTTTTTCCATCTAATTGTTTGGCTGCATGGTTTTCTAAACCGTGCACCAACTCTTCATGGTATACTGCAGGAAGGGGCACCCACATGGTTAGGGCGCACAATTAGGGAAACCGTGCACCAACTGTGAGAATCACCTCTACAATTTTTTTATAGTTTTTTTCACAACCATGTGGCCCTTGGAAAACTGTTAAGGAAAACCGTGTTCCCTACCCCAATCCACTATTCAGTACTACATGATTTGGAGAGACTATGTGGCCTGGCTCACATGGTTTATACTAACTGTGCGACTAGTGTATTTTTAAACCGACCAGGGTTCCAGCTCTGAATAAGCCATGAACACCCAAGAATTATTTTCAAACTCATGAGTCATCCATATTAGGTCCAAAATAAATAATTATACCAAATTAAAAAGGATACATACCTGGGTGAAAACCTGTTTTTTTACACATTCCATCATTTTTAAAATTATATGGTATAACTTGGGGACATAATCAGAAAGGGGTGAGCTATAAAGCTCAGTAAGGGAATAAAAAACATAACAGGAAGAAAGTATTACATATTATACAATAATAATTTAAATAGGACATAAAAGGGGTGATAATCATAGATATGAACAATGAGACATGATATAACATGATAACATAAAGGCAACATGAGAATGTGGAAACAAATTTAAACATGACATCATAAAAATAGGTCAAGGATAACTTCCAAGACATCATGACATGGTGGAAAAGTTCTATAATGGATTATGTTCACTACCTAATCCCATTTATGATGTCTTATGAGACTAAAAAATTACCCAATTCATTATATCACTATACAAATCCGGGCACACCTGTCGCTTTCATATTATGTACATGCATAAGTGTGCCACATAGATCATTAAACATAGAGTCATATTTCATAATATTTAGTTCCAATACCAAGGAGTGTGAAATTAATACATGGAGGTACCCAATAAATGAATTATAGGTATATCTAGGTGAATACACTTGAGTGTAAATAGTGATAGTATTCACTATACAAAGGTTTGACATGGAAAAATTGTAGTGAAATTTCAGAAGCACAATGAAAGTAATTAAAGATTCATAAAATAGTTTAATGAGATATAAATGGGTATATCATAATTTTAAATCAAAATCAAAATAATATGGATGTGTAGAAACATATCCCAACAACAGGAATTTGAAATAAAAGGTATAAAATTAAGAAGATGCTTGAATGGAAAAGAAGAGAGAGGCTGCTTACCTTGAGAGGGTGATTCCAAAAGCTTGGGAGGAACTTACTGAGATCTTAGGGGGGAACCTTGGGAGGAATATAGAGAGGTTATAGAAGATTAAGGATGTGATAAAATGTTTTTGAGTGAAGATTAAGGGGATATTGAGTGGGTTTATATAGGAAAAGAGAGGGGAGTTATTTATTATTTCCCAAAATTAGGTTTTATACTATATATAATAAAGTAATCAAAACGACAAAAATTCCCATTTTTTTCCCATGTTTTTTTCAAAATAGAATTTATTTTAATTATTTTATAACTCAAAGGGCCTAAATTAATAAAATATTACACTTGGTGATGTGTAGGTGAGTCACGTTTTTAAAGAAATGAATTTAAAACCTTAAAATATAATATAGGTTTTTTAGGATTCATAAAGGCTTTATAAAGTTAATAAAATAACCTCAAAATAAAATTATTTTAAATTATACACATATATTTGGTTGTTTATACCATTTATATCATTTATTATATCACTTTTGGGTCATTAGGATGTCATAATACACACCATATATTTATACCAAATTTAATTTTTACCCGAAAATTTGATTGTCTCATAAAATTATGAAAATATCACTGTTGGATAATTTTTACATGATGATTCCAAAAATAATATTTATTTTTTCCAAATAATTTTCTATATATTTTAATTTTCACTTTTAAAATAAGAATTGACATTTATTGAGAAATGCTAGTTTTTTCTAACAATAACTGTTTTTGAATCCTTATAACAATTACATTTGACTTCATAAAAATCATATTATGATTTATATTTAATAAAAAATATTTTATCACATTATTTTTTAAAAATATAATTTATTTTTAATATTCATGAATTCATCAAAAGTAATTTCTTAATTGAAATTTTATATTACATAGAAATACAATTTGTATTTTATCGTATCAAAATCAAAATCATTTATAAAGTAATAACAATAAGAAGTAAATATAATCACTATTATATTGAAAATAAATAAAATATTAATATTATTAGGGACTTGATATAAATAAATTTGTTACACCATCAAATTCCCTAAGGGTAAGGTGTGCGATGGTGAGATTTTCATTGGGTGGTTCGGCGTACATGGTTTGGGCCATGATCTCGATGAGCTCAAACTTCTCCCATAAATGGTTTTTCTCACACTTTAGTTATTGGATATAATATTGGGATTAGTCAAGGTAAAAGACCAATGATTCTGTATCCCTTGTAATATCTGATAAATTCACTTCATAGGGTACAATCCTATTGGTTGATGTCGTCACTTCCTTTTTCTATGTCAATTGGATTTATCAAAACCCTATATTTATACTAATCATATGATCACTATTCAATTACTATATTATCAATGGTTATTATTCTTAATGATATTTTAAATATTATAGGATAATAAAACCAAAAAAGTTCATGTGTTTTCTATAACCATAATACATAATAGGGTATTTAATTCAATCATAAAGTGAAATTTATTCATAAAAGTTCAGGTCGTTACAGAGTCTATCTAGATTTGCATTAGGTAGGGTATTTTTTAGCATTTAAATTATGTTTTGGTATATTTTGTGCTCAATATATTTTGTTATCCTCTAATACCTAATTGATCATTGATTTTATATTTTTTATCCCTTTGAAACTAATGATTTTATTAATTATCATGTTTCTTTTGATTGGTAGCACTTTAAAAATGAATGATGGGAGTTATCATCATTTATCTTGGTTAAAACCCTACCATTGAATCCCATTATCCATAAATCCTTTAACTAATCCTACCTTTGATAATCTACCTATCTAATAATGACTTAATACACAATAATTATTTACTTTCACCTCAGGCTTGGTGGTGATGGTTTGGTCTAGGGGGAGGGGTTACTATTTACAATATGCATTTATATTATCACTTTTCTCTTAGGTATGTGTTTAGTATGGGGGAAGGGGTTATTGTATGTACTAATTTAATATAATTTATATATTCTTAACTTTAAATTATGTCTTGAATTTCATAGTAATTTCCTTGAGAACTTTAAAATCTACTTGTGAATGATAATGTATTATTCCATGTTGTTTGATGAATAAAATATATATGGACACTAATATCATAATATGATTTTTTATGATATATGGGAAGAGTTTTGGTTGTGGAATTAAAAATAGGATCCTAGAATGATAAAGAGAAATATGGGAATATGAACATGTTCATCTAAATTCTTCACTATACATTCATTTAATGATCATGCATTGAATACACACTGCTACATTTAAGGACAATATTATCATGTTGAATTTATATATGTGTTTATTTCTGCATTGTGCTAATTTTAATATAATGAAATATATATTTTCATATGATATAGATTATTTTCAACAATGTTAAACTAAAATTGAGTATAAATGGAAATTGGGAAATGATAGTATTAACATGTAAATATAGAATTTTAATTTAATAATTAAAAGGTGTCTCAAAAATGAGTATGAATGTAAATGCAATTTGGAATTAAAATTAAGTGTTATTAATTGCCTCTAAATTGAGTCTAAATAGGTAGTAATCCATAATTATTGATCATTAATATTATAAATACCTAAAGTGTTATAATATAAGATCTTAATTATAGTAGTGAGTGTTTCTCGAGTAAAATGGGCTTAAGTTGTGATATTAAATTTATTTTTGTTGTATGAGTTTGTTTGCATGTGGTTGATTATTTGTTTTCTTATATGATTGTTTGTTTATTTTATTGTCTATATTTATTTTAAACTATAAACTAGGTTGTAATGTATCATAGTTATAACTATCATTTATATACTTACATGGGTTGTAATGGATTGAGGTGAAGTGTAAGTATATATATACATATAAGATGTAATGGATCTAGGGTTCAACACATTCATCTATTTATGTGATATAATGGATTATGGTTATAACTTATACACATTTTACTCTAGCCATGACAGCTTAGGTTTATGTCATGTTTAGGCCATGATGTCTCAAGGTTATAACACATGTTGATGAGATCATTAGGCGATGATGTGGAAATATGATAGATATGATGATGATTGGTACATGTTGAGAGCTAGGATTTTCTATTTTTCTATATGAATTTGTTGGCAGTGATGATGTGGTGATCCGTTTTTGAATTCTTTTTTATTATTTTAATATAGTTTTGGGAAATTAATATCATCCTTGTTTCTTCCAATGTGTATAATATAATAAATGATTAATGATGAATCATGCAGGTGTTATCATAAAAGGTTATGGTTCTATGTTTTAGTTACATTATATTTATTACAGAATCTTTCTTACTAGCTCAATCCCTATTATTGACTAAACCTTGTCTTGCTTATTTTTTTCACACATATATGTCCTGACACTTATATTTCATATGGATATATAATTGTTTATCAATATAATCCTATTGAGTACTCCCAAGTGTCCTCCCCTCTATATTTTTTAGTTGTTTTTAGGATAGTTCTATAGAGATTGAGAATACTACTGTTCGGGAAATTGGTGTGGAGTCTAATAGGTCTTCCTTGCATGGTTTTTATTTGTATTGTATTTAATTATCCTGTCAACATATTTTTAGAATAAGTAATTATATATCTTTGGTTTATATATTAATGAAGTTTATTGGCGAATCATTTATATTTTTACTAAGAATTTATGAGGTAAATTTCTCCCATACATGTGATATATACCCTATGTGCTAGTGTCCATCTTAGGGCCTATTAGAGGCAGGCTTTGAGGGTTAAGCTTATCTTCACTACTAAACTAGGTGGGTTTATAGTGGGGGTGGGTTGTGATAAAGTGGTATTAGATATTTTTTTGAGATATAGGATGGATTTTGGAGTTTGGTATAAGTGAGGTTTTCATGGGTTGGTAGGGAAACAATGTCATTTAACCTAACTTTTGATGAATGTGGGGAACTATCTAGAACATATAAATTTAGGGAACTTTTTGAACTATGTTAGAACTCATAATATTAGGGAGACCAAACATGATCAAGTTATCATGGACCCCTGGGATTCAATTACAGGATCATGATAGCCAACTAAGCATGTTTTGGTGGAAAAAATGTACTGATTTCATGGTAGAAAATTTCAAGAAAGGTTGCATGCATCATTATCTCAGATTGCGATTACGTTTAAATTTACTTTTAAGTAAAGATTTGTGTATTGATTTATGCTAGAATATTTGTGTTCTATAATTATGTTTCATTAATTTTTAATGAACTGAATCATGCTAGTTGAATATGTTTTTTTACAATTCACAATTTTATAAGTATCATAATATTCCATGATTATTTTTAAAAATCATAATAGAAAATAAAGGTGATGATTAAAATTTATATAAGTGGTATGCCAAAATGTTTTCATCAATAATGAGTGAGTTTAATGTTTTTTGTTTTCATGAAAAACTTTTATAAAGGATTTTTTATTAAAAATTATCTTGATAATAAATTATTGATTGAGTTAAAATATTTTTGAAATAAATGTTTTTACATAATTTTAGAAGTGTTATTCTTAGGTATAATGCTTATGTGTTTTCATGAATAGTGAAAATGTCTATAAGATTGTTTTTGGACTTGAAAAACTTTTATATTTCTTATTTAATCATGTTGATTCTAAACTATCAATTAATTTATTACATTTCGACAATAATTTTTTAGTAGCATTTCATAAAATACTATTTCATGTGGTAATCCAAATTGGTTATTTAGGAAGTTTTTTGGGATTAAATGAAAGTTTTAAGAATGTGTTCATTTAATTAAGCACATGATAGAATTATAAATTATTATTACTTATCATGAGTAACTTGATGAAATTTTGTGAATCTTGCTTAATATATATTGTGGTTATCTAGAATTAATGATTCATTATTAAATTGATAAATAATGTGATATAACTAGAATAACTATTTTAGATAACATGTCTATGATTGATAAGTGCTATAAGCAATTTGTTATGCTAACATGATAAAATATGGGATATGTAAAATTTTTATTTATTCCATGTTGATAATGAGAAGTTTCAAAAATCACATCATTATTTAAATTTTTTTCATGATTTATATTTCCATGTTTAATGAAGTATTAAGTATAAAAGAAAAATATGTGACAATTAATTGATAAATTGGAAGAATCATAGAATGTTAATAAATGAATTAATATGAAATATGAATTATGATGAAATAATTATTTTCATGCGGTATTATATAAGAATAAAATATAATTATTCCATGTACCCTCTCATTAAACTTTTCTCCTATTGATAGTTTAATATCAAGTGTTGAGTTATTACCTCAATTTATTAAATGTTGGAATGACTTGTAATAATATAATTTCTTTAATCCATGATGTGGTTGTTAATTTATTTTTTCAATTGAAGATTTGATAAATAAATTCTCTATAAGTTTATTAATATATTGAAAATATTTGATATGATACTCATGGTTAATAGTGAAAAGGGAAAGGATATTATAAAAATGTTTTGGAGGAAAGAAATGATGATTAGTAGCTAATAGCATGTTGACAGGCACCATTTTTTTTGTTTTTTGGTTGTTTTATATTTATTTTGAGCTATAATTTATTTATTTTCTAGCTATTAAGGATAATTTCTTACTAATGTATGCTTGTTTATTAGTTTTTGTTACTTCATTACTAGCAGATGTTTGTTAAATTGTTTGATATGATAAAGCATTACATTGTGTGTATTTATTTGGTGTTTATCAAAGTTGTAGTAGTTGTTATAACTAGTTTTTTTTGTTGAAACCTACTCATTAGTAGATTAAATGAATTAAAATAGCGATGAAGTGATGATTAATAAAATTGTATGGCTATATTGGTCATTTATCATATGCATTGATTAGATAAATCTTGTCTATTTATCAATTTTTTCTATTTCTGTTATTATGATTTTACTACCTTATATTCATAAATATAAATCCTTTATTTTTATTTTTTTAAATAAAACATGAATCATGATTGATTGAAAGGCTGTTATATTTTCTATAATATTGATTTTATTTTTGAAGAATAGTTTTTAACTTCCCAGAAATCATATTGGAAATGATGGATGTTATAATATGGATATCTAGATATGAAAGATACAACATCTCTTGAAGAAGGTTTGTTAATATATTATCATTGTTTTGTATTTCAACATCATTAGTATAGATGTTCTGGAACTCAATGAGTCTCTTAGTATTCAGTAGGAAGATATGGTTTGAGAAGTGAGGTCTATAATAGGTTGATATCTCTACCCTATATTATAAAACTATTTGAAGTTGATTTAAACCATTTAGTTTTAAATTCTAGTTTAAAAAAGTGATGTGTATTTATTTTGTTAAATTAATCTTTCACCTTACTGAAAATTAGTAAATTTTACCTTTAAAATTTTCAAAGGATTATGATTTTGAGAAACTTGAAGTATTTCAAATGGGAAATTATCTTTTAAAGAGTTTGGTCTTTCAATAAAACAAAAGTAAGGTTTAAATGGATTATATTCGATTTTAAATATTTCAAAACCTATCTCCCTTACTGTTTTTATTTTCCCTTAGCGATGGGGATTATTTTTAAGAGTTATTTATTGAGGTTGACAGATATCTAGAAGAATTCCCATGGGAAAAGAGTTAGGATTGTAACCAAACTCTTTTCTAGAGATTAATTACTATGATAGTGAATCTTTCCTATTTGAGAGGTATCTACCCATGGCTATTAATCTTTGGGTTTTTCTTAATTCATCTTGGTTTGGATTCATGGGGTCAAGAATAGTTTGAGATATTTTTAATTGGGGATCTAAGTTTCCCTTTCCTTTTCTTGGGTTGGTTTCTTGTTCTTCAGGTTTTATTTTGATTCTCAAGAAAAAAAATCATTTGTGAGGTATCTGATGTAAGTGCTTAGATTTTCTAAAACCCTTACTTTTTCATTTCTCGGGCTTTGTAGGGTTTGAGTTGGATTTTAGAGGTGTTTTAGATGAGGATAGTTGAGTTTTTCCCCTATGGGATCCAAAACACCCATAATTCAGGCTGTAGTGGAGGAAGTTATGGAGATGTGACAATAGGAGATGGTTGTTGTGGTGTTTGGAAAACCCATGGCATGAAACACCCATTTTAAAGGGTGTACTGTCTAAGGGATTTCCCAATGTAACATGAGGAGAGGAAAAAAACCCATGTTGGAGGGAATGGAATCGATGAGAGTCTGGCGTTACCCTTATATTTGACAAGTCATATTCAAAGAAATCATTTAGATCATATTTTAAGATATCATCAATCATGTGGGGGATACCAAACCATACCGACACCCGTTTTGTGGGCATGAAACTTGGAGAGTTTCCCTGTGGGAAATGAGGAAGGTTGAAATGATCATTTTGGTGGTTATGGAGGTCTTGTGTAGTTATGTGGTTGATTGTGTTGGAGGGATGAAAATAAAGACCATGGTTTATCTACGCCATGATCTGAGTTATGGTGAGCTGAAAATAGTAAGGGGAATTTCCCCATGTCATGGTGGAATTCCTTGTTAGTAGTCATGGTGATTTCCTAAGAATCAACAAAACATCTACCATGTCGTGGTAGTGGAAGTGTGGTTGTTTTATTTATAAAATTTTGGGAAGTGGAGGGGCCATACTATGGAAATGGTCCAATCCTTCCCTTTTCCATGAATCATATGTTATTATTGATAGGTCCTGTAACATCTCTGACTTGGTGCTCCCTCACATGATCAAGCCGAGTTGGATACATGACCCCAGGTGTGCCTCCCCGTATTCCAGAGGATACCGACTAGTAACGAGGGTATAATTAATATAGTGGGGAGACTATTACCTAAGGTGTAGAGTTTCAATAAAAATAGAAATGATATAAATAATTAAACAATAAACTCAAGAAAAATAAGCATCACACTAAAAAATCAAAGTAATACTAGAATAATTCAATGATAGGATAAAATGTAACTAAAATATGAGTTGGATTTCATACAAATCAATGAAAAATATGAAAATATTAAATTCTCCAAAAGACCCAGTCCTGAACCCCATATCAGTCCCATCTATAAACTCCAACCCATTTAGGAAGTAATAATCAATAACAGGACCCCTTGACCTTATCCAAATCCACATCCATGATTTTTTTTTGGGTACCAAATAGTGGCCCGAATAGGGTGTGTGTGTAACTCAGTAGGTCGGCACCACCATGCCTAAAAAAATACAGTTTGAGTTTATAGTGAATGTAATAAAGTTCTAAGCAGGGGTATTAATCAAATAAATTTATACTACACATAAAATAAACCTACTAACCCTCGAGTTTTGGGTTGTCACTTAGGGCCAACCGAACCTACTTATGATCCATTCCATATGTCATTATCAAATAAAAGATTTACTTATATATGGAAATATCACCAATAGCATGTATCAAGTAACCCAACTAGGATCCATGTGAATGTTAATTCTATAGTTGCTTATATCTTCCTAGGGAACACTCACAAAGGGGAAAGAAACCATCTCATACTGGGCTCCATGAATATTCCCATGCTTGATTCACTTACATATTCCTAGGGTGCATGTCACCAAGGGAAAATAAACCTTCTCATACTGAGGTCCATGATAATTCCTATGTTGGAGTCACTTATGTCTTCCTAGGGAGCACTTCACCAAGGGGAATAATATCCAATCACAAGTGGTGGATTCTTTTTTATCAGGATGAATCATCAGTTCCACATCTCATGAGACAGTGGATCAATCCCTCAAGAATCCTATCAGTAATGACACATACAAGTAAGACAATTATACCATTTATCACAACTCATAAGTCATTCCAAATTGGTTAATTTATTTCATTGTTAATTAAATAGGCACACGTTCTCAATTGGTATATTCTCTTGAATGAGGATGAATCACCAAATTCAAACCATGCTAGGTTACCATTTATCTCAATTCACATTCCAAGGAACATCAAGGCAATTTTTCAATTCACATTTTTAATCCAAAATCCACGCTTATCATGCCTAACAATTCTATGGTCCAAGGTTAGGATCACCTCTTGGGTGGACACAAGCCTAATCACAATTCCATAGACTTTACAGGGTCCATAGAAGGTATAAAAAATGAGATTATTATAAAAAGAAAATTTAATCATTTTGGTAGGTCACACACATGGTGTTCTAGCCTGATCACACATATTGTACATACTGGGATGGAAAAACAAATAAGAGGGATTTGTATTAGACCACCCACCTAAAAATAGTGAAGTTGAAAGAAAATATTAATTTCTAAGGTAGAATTTGGTTCCTCTTTCCTTTAAACTCTAGACTCGAAAAACCAAGATATATTGCTTCAGGGTCGAAGAGGACACTCATAGGTCATCGTTGAAAGGCTTGGATAATGATGTATCAATCCCTAGAAGATGAGGATTGAATCCGATGATAAGGGACTTCAAAATACATTAAAAATATATCCAAGGCACCTACAGTTTGAGTGGAATAGAGAGGATAAAAATGAGTTTGGAGGGTTCAAGGGGTATTTATAGATAGCTGTTAAAAAATAAGGCCATGAAATGGCCTCCTAGACCATGCTACATAGAAGTATGACATCGGGAGGATTATGGAGTAGCATAAGGGACCACACCATAGCCTTCTCGATCAAACCACATCCGAGGATCATGGATAAGACTGTGATACAGATCCTATAAACCTAGGTAAGGACTACATTGTAGCCTAATACACCATACCATAGAGCCCAGAAACCCTGAAGAATGGATATGCCCTATATAGGCTCTATGCTGTGGGGGTTTATATTTTGATAGAACTTTCCAAATTCCCACTTTAGGACCTTTCTCCATAGCCACCCTCTCTATGATGCAATGCTTAACTGCCAAGGAAAAGTCTATGTCACAATATGCCTCTACATCACAACTATGCCTCAAAATATAGTGACTATGAATTTACTCCTCCCAGGACCCTATGACATAGTCGGGATCTCCATGATGACCAACCTCAAACTCTATAGGTCATCTTTGATGGTCAGTGTAGGATTTATGCCAGCTCTATGTGGTCACCAACCACTTTCTAATCAATTGAACATGTTCAAACTTCTCCTACATGAGACAAATTCCAATGAGTTTTGACTCACCTACCTCTAATTATTAAAGAGGTGAATGACATGATCATCCATAAAAAGCTTCAATATGATCCATTTGGACCAATACTTAGAATTTTTTATTATAAGTGAACTCTATGAGTGACATATACTGCTCCCAAGAACCACTAAAATCCAGAACAAAGATTCACAATATATCCTACAAAATCTAAATTGTCCATTCAGATTGGCTATTAGTTTGAGGATGATATGATATAATTAGAAGAACCTACAATCCCAAATCCTTCTGAAGACCCTACTAGAACTGAGATTTGAAATGAGGATCTCAATCAGAAATGATACTCCTCAGAACACCATGAAACCAAATTATTTCATACACATAAAGACTACCCAGATCATCAACAATAAAGGTCTCCCTAATAGGTAAGAAGTGGGATAACTTTTTCATTTTATTTATGATCATCCATAACACATCATTCATGTGATGTGTCTTGGGTAATCCTGATATGAAATCCATATTTATCATTATCCCACTTCCATTACAGGATGGGTAGAGGCTACTATAACACAACAAGCCTTTGGTACCCTGCCTTCACCTACTGATAGTTGACACATCTCACTACAAATCCTGTTATCTCCCTTTTCATCACTAGACACCAATATTGTCTATGGAGATCATGATACATCTTTGTCAGACCTGGATATACCACCCATTTAGAAGTGTGAAACTCCTTCATCATCTCCTCACACAAGCTTGTAGAAACCCATACACAACTCCAGAAAATAAGAACATCACCACTACCAAGATTCCATCCTGATGGTGGATCCCCACTATATAACAATCCCTCAGATCTAATTCTTCCAGATAAGATATTTTCTCTATATTTATTCAGTCTAAAAGTATGATTATAATAGATGTTGAAGTCAGAGATACTCATACCTGGGACTCCTATACATCTAGATGCATGTCTACAAAGAGTTCCATCAACCACCACTCATTGAAAGACTCCCACACCACCTATATGAAAATATTTTTGTTTAAGGAATCATAAATTATGTTTCCTTTTCCCAGTGTGTAATCCATATTTAAGTCTAAAGACTATAGATACTTGTCCCACCTCTTATGTTGAAGGTTCAGGTCATTCTGTGAAAAGATTCACCTAAGGCGCTTATGGTCCATGTATAAAAAGAACCAATTTCCCAATATATGGTTCCAGCATCTTAAGGAATGTACCACCAAATCTAACTCTAGATTGTGAGTAGGGTAATTCCTCTCATGTAGTATCAAATGTTTGGATCCATAAGCAACCACTCAGTCATCCTATATCCAAACTACTCCAAGTCTAACTCTAGATATGTCACAGTACATGGAATATTACTTGCCTAATGTACACAAAGTAAGGATTAATGTTGAGTTCATCCCACTCTTCATCTGCTATAAAGATCTCTTATAAGCATCTGATCAAAAAAACTTCACCCATTTCCTGGTCAACCTGAACATCAGTGCTTCCAAAAGGGAAAATTCCTAGATGAAACATCGATAATAGACTTATCGACCCAGGAATATCAAAACCATAAAGAAATTATTGGGTATTTCTTAAGATACCACAACTGACACCTTATTTGGGTCCATTTCCACTCCATACTATGAGATAACATAGCCTAATAAGTGTACACTATCAATCCAAAAGTTGAATTTAGATTGATTGGTGTAAAAATGATTCTCTCTCAGTGTACTCTATATGATTTAAAGATGTTTGGCATGATCATCTGTAGAATGGTAGTACACCAAGATTTCATCGATGAAAACTTATACAAACTAATCTAGGAATAGATGAAAGATTCGATTCATCAAGGCCATGAATACCACTGGTGCATTCATCAAACCAAATGAAGTCACCAAGAACTCATACAAGACATATCCAATTCAAAAATCTATCTAGGGTATGCCTGATGGTCTCATTATCAATTGATGGTATGTTAACCTCAAGTCAATCTTAGAGAAGATCTAAACACCTCTTAGCTGATTGAAGAGATTGTAGATGTGTGGGAGGGGATACTGGTTCTTGAACATCATATGGTTAAATATATGATAATCCATAGATAAGAACAAATTCCCATTATACTTTTTGGTGAAAATATTGGGATAACCCCATGGAAAAGTACCAGGTCATATAAATCCATTTGATTCTAGATCTTCCAACTGAACCTTCAAATCATGAAGCTTTTCTGGTGCCTCTCTATAATATGGGATAAAAACTGACTCAACCCCCAACACTAACTTGTTCATGAACTTGATCTCCTAATCATGTGGTAAGTGAGAGAACAATTTAGTAAATATGTCCTAAAAATGATTCAAAATTGGAGGAAAATTATCCCACTACACATCTCCATCATCTAGAATAAGACCTGTTATCTGAGTTGTGAGACAATCCAATCTACACTGAATTAGTCCTACATGACCATATTGAAGATCCAACTCACCCTGATAAGAATAGATCCCCCTTCTAGATATAGGAAGAAAAATCTCCTCTAATAATAGTTGATATGAGGTATATAACTAGATAGTCCATACCCAAAATAAAATCAAAGCCTATCATTTACAACACAAAAGGCTCCCAATGAAAATTGTAGCCACCAATTTCTAGAGTACATGACTTTAAATTTTTGATATCTTTTGATAAAAATCCTTAAAACATATATTACACATCAAGTTCAACCACAAAAGGTGAAAACAACAAAGAAACATTGACTCAAGGTTCTTTTTCACTTTCCTTAATAGGTGAATTGGCATAACATAACAGTTTTTTCATTTATTTTTATCAAGTATAATAAGGTATTTCATTTCATAGATTATATGATAAAATATGTCACAAGAAATATATATGTCCCTATCATGAATAATTCATGTCAACATATATCCATATGTTCCTATAATGATGTATGCATACTCATATCATTCCATACCATCCCATGAGTAAAACCTTAATAAACAATAACATCATAAAATAAGTAAATCACCCAAGGTAAAATAATATTGATACTATTACAAGAAAACAACATGAACAATAATCCCTTCCCTGGGCACTTGTATTTCTAACACACATGGGTTATATACTCCTATGAATAAGATCATTACCATGTCTTGATGCATACTAGTCTCATTTATACCTTTCCCAGCTAGTAAAGAAATAGAAAAGAAACACTACTCTGATACCATTTATCACAACCCTACCATCCTCAGGCCATGAACCTATTCATATAACCCCATGGGTATCCTATAATACCTTGGTTACATTCCTAACACACTAAGATTTATCACACATCTTGGTCACTTATCATAATAATGACTATTGATTATCCAATAAAAACATATATTTTAATTACATTTTAATGGTATTAAATGTTCATTTTTGATCTTATTGGTCTGAGTTAGTGCATTTTCATTATGAACATCCATTCTCATCATTTGTGCACTTCATGCCTAATATACACCAATTTAGGCCCAATGAGTCATCTGATTCTAAGTAATGTAATTATCAATATTTTAATTTGATATTTTGGGAACTATATCTAAACTTAAATGTGAACATTTTTCATTCAGGGATCAATGGATGATTCATAAACTATAATGGAGATATTTGGAGATGAATGGAAGCAATTCTAGAGAAGGCAGATTGGACACCATCCCACTTATGAGACTGTGGGGCCAAAAATACAGGCCCAATGAATCCCCAATTTTGTGGGATGCTAGAAGACATGTATAGGAACAAATAACTATTCATGATACAATGCTAATTCGGCCTCAATGTTGTCCATTTAGGCGTCCCAAGTTAGAGATAAAATTCTGGGCCAGATTCTGCGGCCCAGAAAAACAGTCCACTAATATGATCATATATCGGAATAAAAAACTCAAAATGAGCCAAAATTTTACATACGGCTAGAAGACATCTGGATATCAATTTTCTTATTCTATGTCCCACTCTGATTCATCCATCTAGAATGTCTTCCAAGCGCGTCTGTTCGGTGAAGGAAATCTGGCTGCCACCTCGGGTCAAGGGTGGAAAAATCAACTCTCCCTTACTTTCCACCCACCTATGGCCTACCACAATTAATTGAGGAGACTTGGACTATTGGAGGCTCGACCCAAGGGCTCAAAAATTCCTATTTAAGGCAGTAGTATTGTAGGATCGAAGAATCTTTGATGCTTTGTTCAATTGTAATGTTATGCTGCAATTTTGTTGTCTCAAATTTGTCTTTCACATGTAAGTTGTTCAATTAACCTTAGTTTCTTAATAAAAGTTCTTCTTATACTCTTATTCTGTTTTTATTCATATCACTTTGATACCGTTGGATCAAGGTGTGAATTTATTCACACCAAACCTTGTGAAATTATTCACACAACGGTGGAGTGATCATTTTATTTTTGTTGTTTTCTTTACTTCTCCATTTCCTCCCTCATGAGTCTACTTTCCGCTTCCATTGAAACCATAGGATGAATGGAGGGATAACCCACTTATGGGTTGATCCAAGGGAGTAGAAAGTGGCTGGATTGGATGTTATTTATCACCTCATTAATGTATAATCACTTCTTTAATTTAGATTTTTATTTGATGATTTTTAAACTCCATCGTCCTTGTTGAATTTAATGCCACACACTTCAAGTGCTAATACGAACCTTTACCTTGAAGTGATCAAAACTTTGATCCTTAAAGTTTATAGGTGATTAGTATTAAAGGGTGTAGGCATTAAACCAGTAAGTTATTATGTTATTTTATCTCCTTAAATGAACCCATCTCAAATATAAGAAATTGAAATCATTAAAAAGGAAATACATCCAATCCACCCCGAGTGATAACCTAGGATCAACTCATTATTTTAAATTGAATTAACTTAAGTCTCTTAGAGTTCCTTTAAACCCATCTAAAATCAACCCAAGTTGGCCACTTCATATCCAAAAACAGTCCATAGAATGTACGTGTCTATAGGATACTTCTTAGGTCTTTGAGGATTCGACAACCCAAGATAAACTGCAAGGACCGTCTTACCTTCTTCTCTTGGGTAAATTTGAGCGATAATCAAATTTTGGTGCCATTTCTGGGGACCCAAGTAAGTCATATAAACACCCATTCTATTCTCCCCCATTTCTTCTTTTCTCATCCAAATTCTCTTATCTTGTCCCTTTCTCGTTTTTTTCTTTTGGTGCATGTCCGCCTACACCCGCGATCAATAAAACCATCTAGTTAGGGTGGATAGTCCTGGGGTTGGGGAGTCAAGTACACCAAGGGAACTCTTTCAATTAGATCATAATCTTCCAAACACCCATAAGTCAAAAATTGAGGCCATTTCAATGTAAGGTATTCAAAGAAACCAACTCATAAACCCAGGTGGGAACCAAAATGGAAACCCAAATGAGACAGCCCCAAACTTGGGGAATGAAATTGATCAAACCATGAATGACTACCTCACAACTTCTTGGACCAATGCCCCCTCATGCATTAGACATAATTTCCTAGGAGATTCCAACTACATCTTTAAACCCCATGTCCTAAACCATCTTCCCACATTCCATGGAATGGAGTCCGAGATGCCCTACCTTCACATTAAGGAGTTCAATGACATTGTAGAAACCATGTGTCCCCCAAATCAACTAGAATCAGCTAAGATGAGGCTATTTCCTTTTTCTTTAAAGGATCGAGCTAAAAATTGGCTAAACAATTTGAGACCATCATCCATAAATTCTTGGGACCAACTACAAAGATAATTCTACAAAAAATACTTTCCCCACCACAAAACAATTGCACTTAAAAAGAGTATCAAAAACTTTTTTGAAAAAGAGGGAGAGTCATTCTATGAAACATGGGAGAGGTTCAAAGACACTCTAAACATGGTTCCACACCATGGTTTTTCTATTCCTGAATAAGTGAGAATTTTTTATGAAGGGTTGGGTCCAGGGAATAAACAATTCATTGACATGATGTGTAAAGGAACATTTAAAAACAAAGCCCCAAATGATGCTTATGAATATCTAGAAAGCCTTTCTGAACAAAACCAAACATGGGGAACTTCACCTTATTCTGAAAATCCACAAAGAAATACTGGAATTCATACACTTAGAGAAGAGGAAATCCTTAGGGCTAAACTCACAACACTCTCTAGGAAGGTTGAAGAGATAGACCTTAGGAAAGTCCATGAAATCCAAACTGTTGACCCTATTTGCACAATTTGTGAAAAACATGACCATAAGACAGACAACTTCCCAACCATTCCATTCATAAAAGACGTTCTTTTAGGATGACCCCCAGTAGAAGTAAATTCTTTGAACTTTAAAAATCCTCAATACCAAAAAAACTTCAACCCAAGGTATAATGACCACCCAGGCTTCCGCTGGAAAGATAACCAACAACCTAGCCAACCACAGGGACAAAATCCTTACCCCCATCAGAACTACCAAACCCATAACTAGTTCCAAACCCAACCTATCCAATACCAAGAGCCACCAGTCCATTTTCAACAAACCATCCCACCTCCAAAATATCCCCCCGGGATAAACCAATCTTCTCAAGCACCAACCCAAACTGTTCCACAAAGCCTACTAGAACAACTGTGCAAACAAATGGAGAGGATGAACTCAGAACTCTCTTCCCTAAAACAAGAACTTCAAACCATAAAAACTGGAAAGGAACCAATTCCTACTCAGGCGGTTCCATCCTCAACTTCAAGGGGAGAGTCAAGTTGTACTCAAACAACTCATGAACAACTAAAGGCTGTGACTCTTTTAAGAAGTGGGAAATCAATTGAGAAACCTGAACAACTAATTCAGAACCCACCTGAATATTCAAACTTGGATGAAAATTCAAATGAACCCCTAGATCAAACTGAGGAAACTGATAACAATGTGAAAGAAACAACTCTTCAACAAACAACCCCACAACCTGCACCATTTCCTCAACGCATGAGGGGGAAACCCAAGCCTGAATTGAGTGAAACATTGAGGGAAATCTTTTCACAAGTCAAGTTGAACATACCCCTTATCGATGCAATCCAAACCATACCTACCTACTCAAAGTACCTTAAGGACTTGTGCACTTTTAAAAGAAAATTTTCATATAAAAACCAAGTCCTTTTGGCTGCTAATGTGAGTACCACCATTCAAGGGACCATTCCTCATAAGTTGAAAGATCCAGGTTGCCCTTACATAAATGTTGAACTAGGAGAAAGCAAAGTTGTCAAGGCCTTGTGTGATATAGGTGCTAGTTTCAATATCATCCCCTATGTCATGTACTTCCAGTTAGGCCTAGAAGAACTCCAACCCACATCTGTCACACTTCAAATTACTGATCGTAGCATTATGGTTCCAAAGAGGATTTTGAAGGAAGTTATGGTAAAGGTTGAAAACTTCATCTACCCTACTGATTTCATTGTCCTTGACAACCATCCAAACTTAGGAAATAAGGAACAAACCCCAATCATCCTTGGTCGTCCTTTCCTTGCAACAATCAACTCTGTTATCTGAGTTTGAAATGGGAACATGACCATCACCTTTGGGAACATGAGTCTAGACTTGAACATCTATAATGCAATCTCACAAATAGGGGATGACGAGGACATTCATGAAGTAAACATGATAGGAAGCATTGATAATGAATCCATGGAACATCAAGGAATATTTGATGAAGGTTTAAGTCAGGATGAGATTGATTTCCTTTGTTCATATGAAGGAAGTTTATCTCCTTGGCTTGAATCATTTTCAAATTGCTCTTATGATGAAGTCTTAGGTCCAACAATCAGTGAAACCTTTCAAGAAACCACTTTTATGGAGACCACTCCAAATTCCTTCCCTAAATCTGATCAAGCCAATCTAGTAGCTAAAACTTCTACATGCGGGGAATCAATCCTATCTGAAACTCTAAAAAAAGAAATTGAACATGATCTAATGTCCCAATCTTCTGTTGAAATTCTGAACCAACCTGATCTTGAATTGAAGGAACTTCCCGCTACACTCAAGTATGATTTCCTAGGGGACAATCAAACACATCCTATTGTCATTTCTTCTTCTCTTGAAGCCAATCCTGAAAGAATGCTTCTATATGTCCTTAGGAAGCATAATAAATCCATTGGTTGGACCCTTTCTGATATTCCTGGGATTAGACCACTTGTTGGGACTCATAGGATTGTTCTAGAATCTGATTCAAATCCATGTCGTCAACCTCAACGGCGACTAAATCCTAATCTCATGGAGGTAGTAAGGAAGGAATTTCTGAGATTGTTAAAAGCTGGTATCATATATCCCATAGCTGAGAGTGAGTGGGTGAGCCCAATCCAAGTGGTTCCAAAAAAGGCCGGAATCACAGTGATAACCAATGAGGATGGAGAGATTCTTCCAACAAGGGTGAGTAGTGGATGGAGGGTCTGCATTGACTATAGGAAGCTAAACTCATTCACCAAGAAGGACTATTTTCCCTTACCATTCATTGACCAAGTCCTTGAGAGAGTGGCAGGTCATGCCTTCTACTTTTTCTTAGATGGGTACTCGAGGTACAATCAAATTGAGGTCTCCATAGAGGATAAATGGAAGACTACATTCACATGTCCATTCGGAACCTTTTCTTTCAAACGCATGCCCTTCGGGTTATGCAATTCCCCTGAAACCTTCCAGCGATGCATGATGCGAATATTCTCAGACATGGTAGGGGATTTTCTAGAGGTCTTCATGGATGAATTCTCTGTGTTTGGGGATACATTTGAGGGATGTATGAAGAATGTGGAGAGAGTCTTGTCAAGATGTGAAGAAAATAATCTAGTCCTAAACTGGGAAAAATGATATTTCATGGTTAAAGAGGGACTAGTTCTAGGACATCTGGTCTCAGGTAGGGGGATTGAAGTTGATAAAGCCAAGGTTGACATCATTCGTCACCTTCCATCACCCAAAACTGTCAAGGAAGTGAGGTCCTTCTTAGGACATGCTGGTTTCTATAGAAGATTGATCAAGGACTTTAGTTCAATCTCCCGTCCCCTTTGTGCTCTTCTAGTCAAGGATGATCCATTTTTTTGGACAGAAAGCTGTGAGGGTTCATTCTCAAACCTCAAATCCTCTCTCACCTTTCCTCCCATTATGAAATCTCCAAATTGGAACCTTCCTTTTGAACTTATGTGTGATGCCAGTGACTTTTCTGTAGGAGCTGTGTTAGGAAAACATTGTGAGAAAACTCCTTATGTCATTGCTTATGAAAGAAAATCCTTAAATGATGCCCAAATCAACTACACCACCACTGAAAAGGAGTTACTTTCTACTGTGTTTTACTTAGAGAAGTTTAGGTCCTACCTCTTAGGATCCCCCATCACTATGTTCACTGACCATTCTGCACTAAAATACCTCTTCCAAAAACAAGATGCTAAGGCTAGATTGATTAGGTGGGTCCTTCTCTTATAAGAATTTGACCTCACAATCAAGGATAAAAAGGGCGTTGAAAATGTTGTAGGTGATCACCTCTCTAGGATGGTATTAAAGGACAACTTAAATCACCTTTATGTGTCTGATTCATTTCCTGATGAACACCTATACTCTATGAGTGACTGCCCTTGGTATGATGACATAGCCAATTTCTTAGTTACATGAGTCATTCCAAAATTCTTAGGGACTCAAGCTCAAAGAAAATTCCTTTCTGATGTTAGACACTATGTGTTTGATGATCCATACCTCTATAAGTTTTTCCCTGACCAAGTCATTAGGAGGTGTGTCCTAGAATCTGAACAAGAGTCCATCCTTAAATTCTGTCATAATGAGGCATGTGGAGGTCACTTTTCCTCTAAGAAAACATCTGATAAGATTCTTCAATGTGGTATCTTCTGGACCACCCTCTCAAGGGACTCCTAAACATTTTTTCAAAGCTGTCCTAGGTGTCAACTAGTAGGGTCCATCACAAAAAGGAATCAAATGCCCCTCACTCCCATCTTAGTGGTTGAAATCTTTTACTGTTGGGGAATTGATTTCATGGGTCCCTTCCCAAACTCTCGGGGATACCTCTACATACTCTTATCTGTTGATTATGTCTCAAAATGGGTTGAGGCCATTCCCACTAAGTCCAATGATCATCAAGTTGTGATTCGATTTCTGAAAGAGAACATATTTTCAAGATTTGGAATCCCTAGGGCTATAATCAGTGATCGAGGAACCCATTTCTACAGCCGCCCATTCTCTTCACTCATGTCTAAGTATGGTATTTCTCATAAAGTGTCCACTGCATACCATCCTCAAACCAATGGTCAAGCTGAGTTAGTGAATAGGTATATTAAGAAAATTCTTGAAAACACTGTCAACCCCTCTAGGAAAGATTGGTCTGAGAAACTCTTAGATTCTCTTTGGGCCTATATAACCACATATAAAACCATTTTAGTAATGTCCCCATATAGGTTGGTTTATGGTAAAGCATGCCATTTGCCAGTGGAGATTGAACATAAGGCCTTTTGGGCAATTAAGAAAATGGATTATGATCTCTCATTGGCTGGAATAAAAAGGAAATTAGATCTCAATGAACTGGAGGAACTAAGGATGGAGGCGTATGAAAATTCAAGGATCAATAAAGCTAGAGTTAAAGCCTTCCAATCTAGGAATATCAAGGTCAAACATTTTGAACCAGGAAAACTTGTGCTCTTGTATAGTTCAAAACTTCATTTACACCCGGGAAAGTTAAGGTCTATATGGTCAGGTCCTTTCATAGTGCATCATGTATACCCCCATGGGGCAGTAGAGATTCAAGATCAGACTAGTGGTCACATTTTCAAGGTCAATGGTCAAAGGTTAAAAACATTCATTGAATAATTCAATAAACAGGAAATAGATGTTGAGTTAATTGAGCCAATCTATGAAACAGGAAAAAATTGATAAATTTAGGATCTATGTCGGGCTAACGACATTAAACAAAGCGCTGCACGGGAGGCAACCCATGGTTTTTATGTTTCTAATATTTCTGAATCATCTTTATTTTTAAAATAAGATTAATTAATCATTTTTATATTTAAAAATAAAAAAATAGACTTTTGACCTGTTCTTCTATTATGAGTATGGATGGGTACGAAAGGGGAGAACCATATTCATCCGTGTCACATGGTGTTATCCTTGAGTAATACCTTACCTAGAAATTTAAAAAGAAGACAATGTATCATCAATTTATTTTTTTTATTTTTATTATTTTATAGGTTAAGATAAAAATAATAAAAATAATAAAAATAATATAATAATTAAAAAAGGGGACACGCCATAGGCCGTGGGGCAAACCCCGTCACAACCGGCGAAGCCACGGGGACTCCAACCCGGGACCGAAGGGAGACAGGGGCGCGCGCTTACCACTGACCTACGGCTTAATGTGCTTACTTATTCTATAATTTTTATATATATACTTATATTTTACTTATATATATATATATTGTTTTGTTTTGTTTGTTTGTTTTCCTTTTTCCACTAGGGAACTTTGCAAGCGACATGGATATCAAAGGTCTAAATTCGAGCGACAAGAACTTCAAACTTCAACCACCAGGTGACTTCATTCCATGATCCTCATATTTCAATTTACTTACTTAACTCCCCTTTTATTCCTCTACCCCATTCTAAATTTTATTTTTATGAAACTAGGGACAGTTTCATTCTAAGTTGGGGGGTGTGGAAACAAAATGTTTGTTTAAAAAAAAACAATGATAAAAAAAAGAAGTAAAATTCTTTTACCATTCATATAATAACATCTTTGATCACATTAAAACTACATAGAAAATAACTTTTATTTCCTTGACTCTTAATTTAATTCATGATTAAGTTTGAAAGCATTGATTTTGGAAGTTTGGTTGTCTAATGAAAATTTTCATCATTTTTATTTTCATCCATTAAATCAAAATGCCACAATGCACGTCCTCTAGACTGTGGGGTACTAATTTGAATTTTTGGGGTCCCATAATAAATAGTATAGGCTGGTTTGATTTTTATGAATAATATGAGTATTTAAAAAATAAAAAAAATAAAAAAAAATAAAAAAAAAATTTATAATTTTTTTTGCATGTAGAGCAACAGATTGATAAAATGCGAGGCTTTTGGCACTTGGGGATTGTGACTCCAGAGTTGTCTAGCCCTGAGTTTTTCAATATATCTCTATTAATGGTAATATGGCTTTGTTTTTGATTAATTTAACTTGATACGATGTCCGAGTATGTGGGATTCACTTGGTGCCCTAAGGCCTTTGAGTCTGGGAGTCATCGGCAAAGTCTTGCTACATGGGTTAATTTGATTAACTGCAATCTCAATTACTATAGAAATATTGAAAAAAAATCCAAAAAAAAGGAATGAAGAATACTCATATTAGTATTAAATGTGATTCCACCTAGCGCTTCCATGATTTCCCCCATGAATGAAAATGAACCCCCATATCTATTGTGATTCACAACACATCATTACACCTAATTGAGTTGGATGAAGTATGATGATGGATTTGATCAAAGGAATGGCCTTGGGATTGGGATCTGTTTTTAAATTCATATTGTTTTAAATTATCTTGATAGGTTATAAAAATATATTTGTGTGCAGTTTACATTGTGAGCACTGTTTGTTATAATGTGTTTGAAGAAAGGAATTCAAATAAAATCATTGAATTATTTGCTCGGGACTAGAAAATCTCAAGTTGGGGGGTGTGATTATCCAATAAAAACATATATTTTAATTACATTTTAATGGTATTAAATGTTCATTTTTGATCTTATGGGCCTGAGTTAGTGCATTTTCATTATGAACATCCATTCTCATCATTTGTGCACTCCATGCCTAATATACACCAATTTAGGCCCAATGAGTCATCTGATTCTAAGGAATTTAATTATCAATATTTTAATTTGATATTTTGGGAAATATATCTACACTTAAATTTGAAAATTTTTCATTCAGGGATCAATGGATGATTCAAAAACGATGATGGAGATATTTGGAGATGAATGGAAGCAATTCTAGAGAAGGCAGATTGGACACCAGACCACTAATGAGACTGTGGGGCCAAACATATGGACCCAATGGATCCAAAATTTTGTGGGATGCTAGAAGACATGTATAGGAAAAAATCACCCTCAATTATACAATGCTAATTTGGCCTCCATGGTGTCCATTTAGGTGTCCCAAGTTAGAGATAAAATTATGGTCCAGATTCTGTGGCCCAGAAAAACAGCCCACTAATATGATCATATCTCTGAATCCATAACTCCAAATGTGCCCAAATTTTACAGGTGGATAGAAGAAATCTAAATTTTCTTCTACTATGTCCCAATATGATTCGGCCATCTAGAAGGTCTTACAAGCATGTCTGTTCGGTGAAGGAAATCTGGCTGCCACCTCGGGTCAAGGGTGGAAAAATCAACTCTCCCTTACTTTCCACCCACCTATGGCCTACCACAATTAATTGAGGAGACTTGGACTGTTGGATTCTCAACCCAAGGATTCAAAAATGCCTATTTAAGGCATTAGTGTTGGATTATTGAATAATCTTGGATGCTTTGTTCAATTGTAATGTTATGCTGCAATTTTGTTGTCTCAAATTTGTCTTTCACATGTAAGTTGTTCAATTCACCTTAGTTTATTAATAAAAGTTCTTCTTCTACTCTTATTATGTTTTTCTTAATATCACTTTGATATAATTGGATCAAGGTGTGAATTTATTCACACCAAACCTTGTGAAATTATTCACACAACGGTGGAGTGATTATTTTATTTTTGTTGTTTTCTTTACTTCTCCATTTCCTCCCTCATGAGTCTACTTTCTGCTTCCATTGAAACCATGGGATAAATGGAGGGATAACCCACTTATGGGTTGATCCAAGGGAGTAGAAAGGGGCTGGATTTGATGTTATTTATCACCTCATTAATGTATAATCACTTCTTTAATTGAGATTTGTATTTCATGATTTTTAAACTCTATCGTCCTTGTTGAATTTAACGCCACACACTTCAAGTGCTAATACAAACCTTTACCTTGAAGTGATAAAAAATTTCATCCTTAAAGTGTATAGGTGATTAGTATTAAAGGGTGTAGGAATTAAACCAGTAAGTGATGATGTTGTTTTATCTCCTTAAATGAACCCATCTCAAATATAAGAAATTGAAATCATTAAAAATGAAATACGTCCAATCCACCCCGAGCGATAACCTAGGATCAACTTATTCTTTTAAATTGAATTCACTTAAGTCTCTTATAGTTCCTTTAAACCCATCTAAAATCAACCCAAGTTGTCCAATTCATATCCAAAAACAGTCCATAGAATGTACGTGTCTATAGGATACTTCTTAGGTCTCTGAGGATTCGACAACCCAAGCTAAACTGCAAGGACCGTCTTACCTTCTTCTCTTGGGTAAATTTGAGCGAGAATCAAATTTTGGCGCCGTTTCTGGGGACCCAAGTAATTCATCTAAACACCCATTCTATTCTCCCCCATTTCTTCTTTTCTCATCCAAATTATATTATCTTTTCCCTTTCTCGTTTTTTTTCTTTTGGCGTATGTCCGCCTACACCCGCAATCAATCAAAATGTCTAGTTAGGGTGGATAGTCCTAGGGTTGGGGAGTCAAGTACACCAAGGTAACTCTTTCCATTAGATCCTAATATTCTAAACACCCTTGAGTCAAAAATTGAGGCCATTTCAATGGAAGGTATTCAAAAAAACCAACTCATAAACCCGGGTGGGAACCAAAATGGAAACCCAAATGAGGCAGCCCCAAACTTGGGGAATGCAATTGATCAAACCATGAATAACTATCTCACAACTTCTTGGACCAATGCCCCCTCATGCATTAGACACAATTCCCTAGGAGATTCCAACTACATATTTAAACCCCATGTCCTAAACCATCTTCCCACATTCCATGGAATGGAGTCTGAGATGCCCTACCTTCACATTAAGGAGTTCAATGACATTGTAGAAACCATGTGTCCCCCACATCAACTAGAATAAGCTAAGATGATGATATTTCCTTTTTCTTTAAAGGATCGAGCTAAAAATTGGATAAACAATTTGAGACCATCATCCATAAATTATTGGGACCAACTACAAAGAGAATTCCACAAAAAATACTTTCCCCACCACAGAACAATTGCACTTAAAAAGAGTATCCAAAACTTTTTTTTGAAAAGGAGGGAGAGTCATTCTATGAAACATGGGAGAGGTTCAAAGACACTCTAAACATGGTTCCACACCATGGTTTTTTATTCCTGAACAAGTGATAATTTTCTATGAAGGGTTGGGTCCAGGGAATAAACAATTCATTGACATGATGTGTAATGGAACATTTAAAAACAAATCCCCAAATGATGCTTACGAATATCTAGAAAGACTTTATGAACAAAACCAAACATGGAGAAATTCACCTTATTCTGAAAATCCAAAAAGAAATACTGGAATTCATACACTTAGAGAAGAGGAAAGCCTTAGGGCTAAACTCACAGCACTCTCTAGGAAGGTTGAAGAGATAGACCTTAGGAAAGTCCATGAAATCCAAACTGTTGACCCTGTTTGCACAATTTGTGACAAACATGACCATACGACAGACAACTGCCCAACCATTCCATCCATAAAAGATGTTCTTTTAGGAGAACCCCTAGCGGAAGTAAATGCTTTGAACTTTCAAAAGCCTCAATACCAAAACAACTTCAACCCAAGGTATAATGACCACCCAGGGTTCCGCTGGAAAGATAACCAATAACCTAGACAACCACAGGGACAAAATCCTTACCCCCATCAGAACTACCAAACCCATAACTAGTTCCAAACCCAACCTATCCAATACCAACAGCCACCAGTCCATTTTCAACAAACCATCCCACCTCCAAAATATCCCCCTGGGATAAACCAATCTTCTCAAGCACCAACCCAAACTATTCCACAAAGCCTACTAGAACAAATGTGCAAACAAATGGAGAGGATGAACTCAGAAGTATCTTCCCTAAAACAAGAACTTCAAACCATAAAAACTGGAAAGGCACCAATGCCTACTCAGGCGGTTCCATCCTCAACTTCAAGGGGAGAGTCAAGTTGTACTCAAACAACTCATGAATAACTAAAGGCTGTGACTATTTTAAGAAGTGATAAATCAATTGAGAAACCTGAACAACTAATTCAGAACCCACCTGAAGATTCAAACTTGGATGAAAATTCAAATGAACCCCAAGATCAAACTGAGGAAACTGATAACAATGTGAAAGAAACAACTCTTCAACAAACAACCCCTCAACCTGCTCCATTTCCTCAACGCATGAGGGGGAAACCCAAGCCTGAACTGAGTGAAACTTTGAGGGAAATCTTTTCACAAGTCAAGTTGAACATACCCCTTCTTGATGCAATCCAAACCATACCTACCTACTCAAAGTACCTTAAAGACTTGTGCACTTTTAAAAGAAAATTTTCACATAAAAACCAAGTCCTTTTGGCTGCTAATGTGAGTACCACCATTCAAGGGACCATTCCTCCTAAGTTGAAAGACCCAGGTTGCCCTTACATCAATGTTGAACAAGGAGAAAGCAAAGTTTTCAAGGCATTGTGTGATCTAGGTGATAGTTTCAATCTCATCCTCTATGCCGTGTACTGCCAGTTAGTCCTAGAAGAACTCCAACCCACATCTTTCACACTTCAACTTGCTGATCGTAGCATTAGGGTTCCAAAGGGGATTTTGAAGGACGTTCTGGTAAAGGTTGAAAACTTCATCTACCCTGCTGATTTCATTGTCCTTGACAACCATCCAAACTTAGGAAATAAGGAACAAACCCCAATCATCCTTGGCCATCCTTTCCTTGCAACAATCAACTCTATTATCTGAGTTCGAAATGGGAACATGACCATCACCTTTGGGAACATGAGTCTAGACTTGAACATCTATAATGCAATCTCACAAATAGGGGATGACGAGGACATTAATGAAGTAAACATGATAGGAAGCATTGATAATGAATCCATGGAACATCAAGGAATATTTGATGAAGGTTTAAGTCAGGATGAGATTGATTTCCTTTGTTCATATGAAGGAAGTTTATCTCCTTGGCTTGAATCATTTTCAAATTGCTCTTATGATGAAGTCTTAGGCCCAACAATCAGTGAAACCTTTCAAGAAACTACTTTCATGGAGACCACTCCAAATTCCTTCCCTAAATATGATCAAGCCAATATAGTAGCCGAAAATTCTACATGTGGGGAATCAATCCTATCTGAAACTCTAAAAAAAGAAATTGAACACGATCCAATGTCCCAATATTCTGTTGAAATTACGAACCAACCTGATCTTGAATTGAAGGAACTTCCCGCTACACTCAAGTATGCTTTCATAGGGGAAAATCAAACACATCCTATTGTCATTTCTTCTTCTCTTGAATCCAATCATGAAAGTATGCTTCTAGATGTCCTTAGGAAGCATAAGAAAGCCATTGGTTGGACCCTTTCTGATATTCCTGGGATTAGCCTACTTGTTGGGACTCATAGGATTGTTCTGGAATCTGATTCAAAGCCATGTCGTCAACCTCAACGGCGACTCAATCCTAATCTCATGGAGGTAGTAAGGAAGGAACTTTTGAAATTGTTAAAAGCTGATATCATATATCCCATAGCTGAGAGTGAGTGGGTGAGCCCAATCCAAGTGGTTCCAAAAAAGGCCGGAATCACAGTGATAACCAATGAGGATGGAGAGATTCTTCCAACAAGGGTGAGTAGTGGATGGAGGGTCTTCATTGACTATAGGAAGCTAAACTAATTCACCAAGAAGGACCATTTCCCCTTACCATTCATTGACCAAGTCCTTGAGAGAGTTGCAGGCCATGCCTTCTACTATTTCTTAGATGGGTACTTGGGGTACAATCAAATTGAGGTCTCCCTAGAGGATCAAGGGAAGACTACATTCACATGTCCATTCAGAACCTTTGCTTTCAAACGCATTCCCTTCGGGTTATGCAATGCCCCTGGAACCTTCCAGAGGTGCATGATGGGAATCTTCTCAGACATGGTAGGGGATTTTCTAGAGGTCTTCATGGATGGCTTCTCTGTGTTTGGGGATAAATTTGAGGGATGTATGCAGAATGTAGAGAGAGTCTTGTCAAGATGTGAAGAAAAGAATCTGGTCCTAAACTGGGAAAAATGCCATTTCATGGTTAAAGAGGGACTAGTTCTAGGACATCTGGTCTCAGGTAGGGGGATTGAAGTTGATAAAGCCAAGGTTAACATCATTCGTCACCTTCCATCACCCAAAACTGTCAAGGAAGTGAGGTCTTTCTTAGGACATGCTGGTTTCTATAGAAGATTCATCAAGGACTTTAGTTCAATCTCCCATCCCCTTTGTGCTCTCCTAGTCAAGGATGCTCCATTTGTTTGGACAGAAAGCTGTGAGGGTTCATTCTCAAACCTAAAATCCTCTCTAACCTCTCCTCCCATTATGAAATCTCCAAATTGGAACCTTCCTTTCGAACTTATGTGTGATGCCAGTGACTTTGCTGTAGGAGCTGTGTTAGGACAACGTTGTGACAAAACTCCTTATGTCATTGCTTATGCAAGAAAATCCTTAAATGATGCCCAAATCAACTACACCACCACTGAAAAGGAGTTACTTTATATTGTGTTTTCCTTAGAGAAGTTTAGGTCCTACCTCTTAGGATCCCCCATCATTGTGTTCACTGACCATTCTACACTAAAATACCTCTTCCAAAAACAAGATGCTAAGGCTAGACTAATTAGGTGGGTCCTTCTCTTACAAGAATTTGACCTCACAATCAAGGATAAAAAGGGCATTGAAAATGTTGTAGATGATCACCTCTCCAGGATGGAATTCAAGGACAACTCAAATCACCTTTCTGTGTCTGATTCATTTCCCGATGAACACCTATACTCTGTGAGTGACTACCCTTGGTATGCCGACATAGCCAATTTCTTAGTTACAGGAGTCATTCCAAAATTCTTAGGGACTCAAGCTCGAAGGAAATTCCTTTTTGATGTTAGAAACTATGTGTTTGATGATCCATACCTCTATAAGTTCTGCCCTGACCAAGTCATTAGGAGGTGTGTCCCAGAATCTGAACAAGAGTCCATCCTTAAATTCTGTTATAGTGAGGCATGTGGAGGTCACTTTTCCTCTAAGAAAACATCTACTAAGATTCTTCAATGTGGTATCTTCGGTCCCACCCTCTCAAGGGACTCCTACACATTTTTTCAAAGCTGCCCTAGGTGTCAACAAGTTGGGTCCATCACAAAAAGGAATCAAATGCCACTCACTCCCATCTTAGTGGTTGAACTCTTTGACTGTTGGGGAATTGATTTCATGGGTCCCTTCCCAAACTCTCGGGGATACCTCTACATACTCTTAGCTGTTGATTATGTCTCAAAATGGGTTGAGGCCATTCCCACTAAGTCCAATGATCATAAAGTTGTGATTCGATTTCTGAAAGAGAACATATTTTCAAGATTTGGAATCCCTAGGGCTATAATCAGTGATCGAGGAACCCATTTCTAAAACCGCACATTCTCTTCACTCATGTCTAAGTATGGTATTTCTCATAAAGTGTCCACTGCATACCATCCTCAAACCAATGGTCAAGCTGAGTTAGAGAATAGGGAGATTAAGCAAATTCTTGAAAAAACTGTCAACCCCTCTAGGAAAGATTGGTCTGAGAAACTCTTAGATGCTATTTGGGCCTATAGAACCGCATATTAAACCATTTTAGGAATTTCCCCATATAGCTTGGTTTATGGTAAAGCATGCCATTTTCCAGTGGAGATTGAACATAAGGCCTTTTGGGAAATTAAGAAAATGGATTATGATCTCTCATTGGCCGGAACAAAAAGGAAATTAGATCTCAATGAACTGGAGGAACTAAGGATGGAGGCGTATGAAAATTCAAGGATCAATAAAGCTAGAGTTCAATCCTACCAATCTATGAATATCAAGGTCAAACATTTTGAACTAGGAAAACTTGTGCTCTTGTATAGTTCAAAACTTCATTTACACTCGGGAAAGTTAAGGTCTAGATGGTCAGGTCCTTTTATAGTGCATCATGTATACCCCCATGGGGCAGTAGAGATTCAAGATCCCACTAGTGGTCACATTTTAAAGGTCAATGGTCAAAGGTTAAAAAAATTCATTGAATAATTCAATAAAAAGGAAATAGATGTTGAGTTAATTGAGCCAATATATGAACCAGGAAAAAATTGATAAATTTAGGATCTATGTCGGGCTAAAGACGTTAAACAAAGCGCTGCATGGGAGGCAACCTGTGGTTTTTATGTTTCTAATATTTCTGAATCATATTTATTTTTAAAATAATATTAATTAATCATTTTTATATTTAAAAATTAAAAAATAGACTTTTGACCTGTTCTTCTATTATGAGTATGGATGGGTACGAAAGGGGAGCACCATATTCATCCGTGTCACGTGGTGTGATCCTTGAGTAATACCTTACCCAGAAATTTAAAAAGAAGACAATGTATCATCAGTTTATTTTGTTTTATTTTTATTATTTTATAGGTTAAGATAAAAATAATAAAAATAATAATAATAATATAATAATTAAAAAAGGGGACACGCCATAGGCCGTGGGGCAAACCCTGTCACAACCGGCGAAGCCACGGGGACTCGAACCCGGGACCGAAGGGAGACAGGGGCGCGCGCTTACCACTGACCTACGGATTAATGTGCTTACTTATTCTATAATTTTTATATATATACTTCTATTTTACTTATATATATATATATATATATATTTTGTTTTGTTTTTTTGTTTTCCTTTTTCCACTAAGAAACTTTGCAAGCGACATGGATATCAAAGGACTAAATTCGAGCGACAAGAACTTCAAACTTCAACCACCAGGTGACTTCATTCCATGATCCTCATATTTCAATTTCCTTATTGAACTCCCCCTTTATTCCTCTACCCCATTCTAAATTTTATTTTTACAAAATTTGGGACAATTTCATTCTAAGTTGGGGGGTGTGGAAACAAAATGTTTGTTTAAAAAAAACAATGATAAAAAAAAGAAGTAAAATTCCTTTATCATTCATATAATAACATCCTTTCTCACATTAAAACTACATAGAAAATATCTTTTATTTCCTTGACTCTTAATTTAATTCATGATTAAGTTTGAAAGCATTGATTTTGGAAGTTTGGTTGTCCAATGAAAATTTTCATCATTTTTATTTTCATCCATTAAATCAAAATGCCATAATGCACATCCTCTAGACTGTGGGGTACTAATTTGAATTTTTGGGGTCCCATAATAAATAGCATAGCCTGGTTTGATTTTTATGAATAATATGAGTATTCAAAAAAAATAAAAAAAAAATAAAAAAAAATAAATAATTTTTTTTTGCGTGTAGAGCAATGGATTGATAAAATGTGAGGATTTCGGCACTTGGGGATCGTGACTCCATAGTTGTATAGCCCTGAGTTTTTAAATCTATCTCTATTTATGGTAATATGACTTTGTTTTTGATTAAGTTAACTCGAGACGATGCCCGTGTATGTGGGCTTCACTTGGTGCCCTAAGGCCTTTGAGTCTGGGAGTAATCGAAAAAGTCTTACTACATGGGTTAATTTGATTAACTGCAATCTCAATTACTATAGAAATATTTCAAAAATAAAAAATAAAAAAAATGGAATGAAGAATACTCATATTAGGATTAAATGTGATTCCACCTAGCGCTTCCATGATTTCCCCCTTGAATGAAAATGAACCCCCATATCTATTGTGATTCACAACACATCATTACACCTAATTGAGTTGGATGAAGTATGATGATGGATTTTATCAAAGGAATGAGCTTGGGATTGGGATCTGATTTTAAATTAATCTTGTTTTAAATTATCTTGATTGGTTATAAAAATATATTTGTGTGCAGTTTACATTGTGATCACTGTTTGTTATAATGTGTTTGAAGAAAGGAATTCAAATAAAATCATTGAATTATTTGCTCGGGACTAGAAAATATCAAGTTGGGGGGTGTGATTATCCAATAAAAACATATATTTTAATTACATTTTAATGGTATTAAATGTTCATTTTTGATCTTATGGGCCCGAGTTAGTGCATTTTCATTATGAACATCCATTCTTATCATTTGTGCACTTCATGCCTAATATACACCAATTTAGGCCCAATGAGTCATCTGATTATAAGGAATGTAATTATAAATATTTTAATTTGATATTTTGGGAACTATATCTGCACTTAAATTTGAACATTTTTCATTCAGGGATCAATGGATGATTTATAAACGATGATGGAGATATTTGGAGATGAATGGAAGAAATTCTAGAGAAGGAAGATTGGACACCATCCCAATTATGAGAATGTGGGGCCCAACATAAAGGCCCAATGAATCCCAAATTTTGTGGTATTCTAGAAGACATGTATAGTAACAAATCACTCTTCATGATCCAATGCTAGTTAGGCCTCCATGGTGTCCATTTATGCATCCCAAGTTAGAGATAAAATTCTGGTCCAGATTCTACGGCCCAGAAAAACATCCCACTAATATAATCATATCTCTGAATCCACAACTCTAAATGAGCCCAAATTTTTTAGGAGGCTAGAAGACATCTATATATCCATTTTACTATTCTATGTCACACTATTATTCTGCCATCTATAAGGTCTTCCAAGCGCGTCTGTTCGGTGAAGGAAATCTGGCTGCCACCTCGGGTCAAGGGTGGAAAAATCAACTCTCCCTTACTTTCCACCCACCTATGGCCTACCACAATTAATTGAGGAGACTTGGACTGTTGGAGGATCTACCCAAGGGAAAAAAAATTCCTATTTAAGGCAGTAGTGTTGGAGGATTGAAGAATCTTTTATTCTTTGTTCAATTGTAATGTTATGCTGCAATTTTGTTGTCTCAAATTTGTCTTTCACATGTAAGTTGTTCAATTCACCTTAGTTTCTTAATAAAAGTTCTTCTTCTACTATTATTATGTTGTTATTCATATCACTTTGATACCGTTGGATCAAGGTGTGAATTTATTCACACCAAACCTTGTGAAATTATTCACACAACGGTGGAGTGATCATTTTATTTTTGTTGTTTTCTTTACTTCTCCATTTCCTCCCTCATGAGTCTACTTTCCGCTTCCATTGAAACCATGGGATCAATGGAGGGCTAACCCACTTATGGGTTGATCCAAGGGAGTATAAAGGGGCTGTATTGGATGTTATTTATCACCTCATTAATGTATAATCACTTCTTTAATTGAGATTTTTATTTCATGATTTTTAAACTCCATCGTCCTTGTTGAATTTAACGCCACACACTTCAAGTGCTAATACGAACCTTTACCTTGAAGTGATCAAAACTTTGATCCTTCAAGTGTATAGGTGATTATTATTAAAGGGTGTAGGAATTAAACCAGTAAGTGATGATTTTGTTTTATCTCCTTAAACGAACCCATATCAAATATAATAAATTGAAATCATTAAAAAGGAAATACGTCCAATCCACCCCGAGCGATAACCTAGGATCCACTCATTCTTTTAAATTGAATTCACTTAAGTCTCTTAGAGTTCCTTTAAACCCATCTAAAATCAACCCAAGTTGGCCCCTTCATATCCAAAAACAGTCCATAGAATGTACGTGTCTATAGGACACTTCTTAGGTCTCTGAGGATTCGACAACCCAAGCTAAACTGCAAGGACCGTCTTACCTTCTTCTCTTGGGTAAATTTGAGTGAGAATCAACTATCCACACATGAAAACACATGTTATTTTAGTGTGTTTTGTCCTCACTCACATACACCCTAGGAAACTTCCTATGATGTCACCCATCTAGACACTACTCTAGGTCAAACATGCTTAAATGTGGAGTTCTAATCAGGTAGTCTCCCAAAAAGAATGGTGAACCTTGTTCAAATAAATAGTAACATTTAGCCTTTTGAGTATCACTTTTCCAGGGGTGTTACACTCTCCACCCCTTTAAAGAACAACACCCTCATTGTGGACCCCAAACCACAAAACCAAGTAGTGCCTCTACACTTTTAGCTGGGTATTGGCTTTGGCACCACTTGTAACATCCCCGACCTGGTGCTCCTTTATGTGACTGAGTCGGGTTGGATATGTGACCTCAGATGTGCTTCCCTATATTCCAGAGGCTTCCAACTATTAGTGATGGTATAAAGAATTTAGTAGGGAGACTATACCCTCTAGTTTAGAGTTGCAATAATAGTGGAAATGATTTAAATAAACAAAAATGAAACTTAAGTAGAGTAAGGTTAAAATTGAACAATCTAAGTAATAACAGAATATTGTAATGATAGGATGAAATGTATCTAAAATATGATTTGAATGTCATACAAATGAATTAAAAATCTAAAAATATAAAAGAGCCCAAAATCCCTAGTCTCGAGCCTCGTATTATTACCATATCCAAACTCCAACCCATAGAGGAAGAAACAATCAACAACAGGGCCCCTTAACTTTTTCCAAACCAAGATCCATGAAACCTATCTAAGTACAAAAATGTGGCACGAACAAGGTGTGAGTACAAATCAATAGGTCGACACCAATATACCTAAAAAATCAAGCCCTAGCATATAGTTCATGCAATAAAGTGATAAACATGGGTATTAATCAAACAAGTTAATACTACACAAATAATAAACCCACTGACCCTCAAGTTATGGGTTTCCACTTAGGAAAATATGAACCTACTTCAGCTTCATTATGGATGTCTCTATCAAATGACAGATCCTTCTGTATTAGGATGGATTGCCTATACCATGTCTCAAGTAACCTAACTAGGATCTATGTGAATTAACATGATGGTGTCACTTATTTCTTCCCAGGGTTCACATCACCAAGGTGAAATAAACCATCTCATACTAGGATCTATGTTAATTTTAATGTTTGAGTTGCTCATGTCTTCCAAGGGATCACATCACTAAGGGTAAAGAAACCATCTCATACTGGGCTCCATGTGAATTCCCATGCTGGAGTCACTTATTTCTTCCTAGGGTGCACATTGCAAAGGGGAATAGTATCCAATCACAAGTAGTGGATTATTCAGCATCAGGACAAATAAATGGTGCCACATCTCATGATATAGTGAATCAATCACTTAAGGCATCCCATCTATAATAACACATACAAACAATCCAAGTATACCATTTATCACAATTCATATGTCATACCAAATTGGTTGATTTATCCCATTGTTAATCAACTAGACATATATTCTCAATTGGTAGATTCTCCTATATCAGGATGAATCACTAAAGTCAAACCACATGAGGTAACCATTTATCTCAATTTTCATGCCAAGTCACATCAAGACAATTTCTCAATTAACATTGTTGCAAAAAATTACACATTTTTCATGTCTTCCAATTCTACGATTCAAGGGTGGGATCACCTATAAGGTTTCCACAAGCTCTATCATAATTCTAATGGACCCAATGAGATCCATGTGAGGTCTAAATAATGATATTATTATAAAAATAATGTTTTATTCATTTAGGAAAGTCACGGACATGGAGTGATGGCTTGATCACACTTATTTCACATACTAGGAAAGAAAAATAGAAAAGAGGGATTTATTCTAGACTACCAACCTCAAAATGGAGAACACACAAACAAATCTCAATTTCTAAGGTGGCATTTGGTTCCTCATTCGTTAAAACTCTAGGCTCAAAACACCAAGATATCTTGCTTCAGGGTTGAAGAGGATGCTTGGAGGTTGCTACTAAAAACCTTGGATCATAATGGAGTGATCCCTAGGAGAGGTTTGAATCATATTATAAAGAGATTAAAAATCCTTCGAAAAGCCATAAATTCCACCTAAGTTTCAATTGGAAGAGAGAGGATAAAAATGATCTCATAGGGTTTGGGGGTGTATTTATAGACAACCTATAAAATACAAGACCATGAAGTAGCCTCCAAAACTATGCCACATAGTAGGCTGACACCAAAATGACTACGACACAATGCAAGGGACCATGCCATAGCCTGTTCGATCAAGCGATGTATAAATATCATGGCTAGTACTGAACCGTAAATCCTATAAACTATGGTAAGGACTATAACGTAGCTTAATACACCACACCACAGAGCCCATAAACCATGAAGGATGACTATGTCATAGCCAAGCTCCAAGTCGTAGGGGTGTTAATTTTGGTAGAACCAGCCAAATTCCTCCCTAAGGATCTTGTTCCAAAACCACCCTCTCTACGACGTAGTACTTAACTACCAAGGAAAGGGTTATGTCATAACATTACACCACATCACCACTATGCCTCAAAATGTAGTGCATCTTAATTTATTTCTCACAGGACCCTATTCCCCATATGGGATCTCCACGCTACAACCACTAGACTTATGATGTAACCCAGATCTCTACAACATAGGATCCACCTGATATTTTAATCTCAACTCACCTTATTTATTATTGAAACACCTTGAACCATCCTAGAAAAACCCATATGAACTAAGTCTCGACAACCAAGGTTTAAACTAAAAACTACATCTCAAAGAGGTTAACCAAAACCTAAAGAGGGGTGTACCTGAAAAAATATGGGATATTACAACCTATACAACATAGAATAGATTATCCTCGAGATGTGCTCCAAATTATCTCAGTGGGTATTTATGAACAAGTATGTCCACTATGTTTGTATATCAGACACCCTCTCCTAGGTATCCTCTTGAGAACACCCATATTTCCATTGCACTCGTACTAAAGGTAAAATATTCCCTAAAATATTAATTTCACCACAGTCCATATTACAGATAATATTCTCTTGAAAGGACATATAAACATCCAATTCGATGCCATCAATGTGTATCACATGAGAAGGGTCAAGATGATATCTTTGAATCTGTGATACATGAAACATTTCATGCATGAATCTATAACACTATGAAATGGTTAAAAGATTTTCCATTAGAAAGACCCTTTAAACTATCTCGAATGACCCAACAAACCTGGATGTTATCTTCCCTTTCTTCTTGATATGGTGTTACCCCATTCTATATAACACCCTAAGGAAGACATGATGACTAACCTCAAACTCCATATGTATTATCTAAAGGTTAGTGTAGGATTTATTTTATCTCTATGTGGTCACCAAAAACTTTCTGATCAAATTAACCAGATCATACATTTCCTACATGAGACTAAGTCCAACAAGAACTGATTCACCTACCTCTAACTATAAAAGAGGAAAAGACAGTACTATCTATTAAAATACTCAAAAGGATCCATTTGGATCGATTCTTGGAAGCTATTATTACAAGTGAACTCTATGAGCGCCATATGATGCTCCCCAGAACCAAAAAAATCCAAAACATAGGCTCATAACATATACTACATAATTTGAATTGTTTGTTTAGATTGACTATTAGTTTGAGGATGATAGGATATAATTAGAAGAACCTATAATCCCAAATCCTTTTTAAGACCCTACTAGAACCGAGATATGAAACAAGGATCTCAATTAGAAATTATACTCCTTAAAAACCATGTAGTTGAACTATCTACCACACATAAATATTACCAAGATCATCAATGGTAGAGGTATTTCTGATAGGAAAAAAATGAGTTACCTTTTTCATTTGATCTATGATCACCCAAACCACATTATTCTTATGAGGTTTCTTGGGTGATCCTATAATGAAATCCATAGTAACATCATACCACTTCTATTCTTGAATGGGTAGAGATTGTAATAACCTAGTAGGCCTTTGTTTATTGGACTTAACCTGATAATAGGTGAAACATCTCTCCACAAATCCCACTATCTCATTTTTCATCCATATCCACCAGTATTATCTATAGAGATCACAATACATATTTATCATACCTAGATATACCACCCATTTAGAATTGTGAAACTCCCTCATCAACTCAACACACAAGCCTATAGAAACCCATACATGACCATAAAAAAGAATAACATTGCTGCTTCTAAGATATCATCCTAATGTTGGCTCCCCACCATATAATATTTCCATCAGATCTAAACCCTATAGATCAGATAACTACCCTGTCTTAATTTTTTCTAAAAGTATGAGAATAATTGATGTCAAAGTCAGAGGTACTCATCTCAAGGACTCATATACATCTAGATACATGTCTGTGAAGAGATACATCCACTTTCACTCATCACAATACTCCCAAACTACCACTATTTGAGGATTTCAGCTCAAGGAACCGACAATGAAGTTTTCTTTTCCCAGTGTTTAAGCCAGCTTGAAGTCAAAAGACTGCAGATACTCGACCTAGATTCTTTACTAAAGGTGAATGTATCATTGTGAAAATATGTACTTGTGGATCATGTGGTCCATGTACACCAAAAACATCTCACTCAATAGGTAGTGTTTCTAACATCTCAGGTCATGTATCACTACAGATAACTCCAGATCATGAGTAGGGTAATTCATTTCATGCGGTCTCAACTGTCTAGATCCATAAGAAACCACCCAGTCCCCTAATATCATAACTACCCTGAGTCTAACTCTAGATGTGTCATAGTAAATGGTATATTCCTTACTATATATAGGAAAAGTAAGGATCGGTACAAATCATAGTCTTCTATTTATCTCCTAGAAAGATCTCTCACAAGAATTTGACCAATGAAAATTCATCCCTTTCTTGGTCAGCCCAAACATCGGTGGTAACAAATAGGAGAAGTCCTATATGACATGCCAATATTAGCCTTAGATACCCAGGAAGCTCCAAACCTCAAAGAAATTCTTGGTTCATTACCAAGATTCCACAACTAATAACTTCTCTACATCCACTACCACTCCATCTCTGAGATAACATGGCCCAATAAGTATACACTATCAATCCATAAGTTTAATTTAGATAGCTTGGAGTAAATCCAATGATCTCTTAGTGTACTCAAGGTGATGTAAATATGTTGGGAATGATCATTTGAATAATGGGATAAAATCAAGATTACATTGATGAAAACTACCAAAAAATGGTCCAAGAATGGATAAAAGATCCAATTCATCAAGGCCATGAATATCATTGGTGCGTTCATCAAACCAAATGACATAACTATGAATTAATATAGGCTATATATGATTCTAAAAGCTATTTGTGGTATATTTGATGGTCTCAGTCTCAAATTATGGTATCCTAAACTCAAGTTAATATTGGAGAAGATCAAGATACCTCTCAGCTGATCGAATACATCATCGATGCATGGGAGGGGATACTAGTTCTTGACTATCATCTGGTTCAATATTTGATAATTCACACATAATCACAAAGTCCCATAAACCTTCTTGGTGAAAATAATGGGAAAAAATCATAGATAAGTACTAGTATGCATGAATCCCTTTACTTCCAAATATTCTAACTAAACCTTCAAATCACGAAGCTCTACTGGTGTCATTCTATAAGATGGGATATAAAATAGCTCAACTCCCAAAACCAACTCATTACTGAACTCGATATCCTACTCGAGTGGTAAAATAGAAAAATCTTTAAGAAATACATCCTAAAAATGGGTCAAAACTGGAGGAAAAGTATCCTGATTAACTTTTCCATCATCCAGAACAATACTTACTATCTGAACTATGAGACAATCCAATATACACTAATTTTGTCCAGCATGACCAGCCTAAAGATCCCACTCACCCTGTTGATAATAAATTCCACCTTATAAATATAGGAAGGAAAATATCCTCTAATAATAGTTAATATGAGCCTATTATAGAACTATCCAGTCCATACCTAGAATTAAATTGAATCCTATCATTTCCAGCACAAAAGGCTCCCAAAGAAAATGGTAGCCACCAATTTTTAGACAAAACTCCTTGAAACGTTTGATATCCACTGACCTCACTCCTTAGAATAGAAATTAAACTTCAAGGTCAACCTAAATAGGTGAAAAAGATAGAGAATAACTAGATTAAGGTTCCTATAAACTTGTATTAACATGTTAATTTACATAATATAATAGTTTCTTCTATTACTTTTTATTAAGTATAACAAAGGATTTCATTTTATAGTTTATATAGGAAGATATGTCATAAGAAATAGATATATCCATATCACAAACAATTAACGTAGAAATATATCCCTATGTTCCTATCATGATGCATGCATGCTCATCTTATGCCATACTAGTCCATGAGTAAAATCTCAACAAATAATATCATCTAATAACAAGTGAATCACCTAAGGTGAAATAACATTGATACCATAACCAAAGAACAATGTAAAAAACAATCCATTTTCTTAGAACTTATATCCCCCCCACACATGGGTTAGATACTTTCATACAAAAGCTTATTACCAAGCCCTTACACATCCTAGTATCCTTTCTACATTTTCTAACTAGTAAAGAAACTAAAAATAAATAATTCTTTGATACCATTTTTCATGAACCGACCTTCCTCGATACATGAACCTATTCATCTAACCCCATGGGTCTCCTATAATAAATTGGTTTCCTTCCTAGAACACCATAGGATATTACCCATATGGGTCACTTATTATAATAATGAATGTCTCCACAGGCCAATACAGGTTCTTTCAATGTGTTTTTTCCTCTCCCACACACACCCTATGAAACTTACCAGGAGGTCACACATCCTTACACTACTCTATGATAAGCATGTTTAACTATGAAATTTTAATTAGGTAGGATCTTGAAAAGAAAGTAACACCTTATTGACATGAGTAGTAACATTTATTATTTTGAGTCTCACTTTTCCACGGGTGTTACACTCTCCACCCCTTTAAAGAACAACGCCTTCATTTTGGACCCCAAACCTCAAACCCAGGTAGTTCCTCTGCAATTTTGACTAGTTATTGCCTCTAATAACACTCTCCACCCCTTTATAATCATTTTAAATACATGCATTGAATGGTTCATTCTTACTTCGACCACTTAAGGTTGATCAATCAATTTTTCAAAAACCACTTCAGTATATTTTCTGTGGTTAAAGGTGTTATAAAATGGTTACATTATCTATAGAATGTTAACAATGCCACAAATATTATTTTTATTCATTATATACAATTTATAATTATCCATGAATGGATGTAATAGAAAAATGAATCACATCGCTTCATGGAGGTGGCGATCCACATGTACACATGAGCGAAATTATCATTTTCCAATCAATAGATGGGTAAGAAGGTAGATGATATATTATATTTACAGAATAATAATAATTTCATAAATATAAAATTTATTAATTAATTCTATCTTTATAATCATCCAAGTAAAGTAGTGATGAAAAATTAATTACACCGCTACGTGGAGATGGTAGGCCATATGTACGCACGAGCGATGTTTTCATTTTCTATAGGATGGAAAGGAGATAGAAAATGGATGTAAAATTACCATAAAAACATATTATTATGATTAATTTATTATTTAATTATGTTAATATGCTTATTGAATATTTTTATGAGGTTTATGAAGAAAGGAACTTGAAAAATCTCGGTAAGAACATATACCTCTTCTTGTGAAAACCTCCTTTAGATTACACCTCAATCCTTCTTGAAGTGGTATTTTGGTGAAAAAAGGACCTTTATGAAGTGGGTAGGGATGTTGGGAATGTATTTGTTTAGGTATTGATTTAGATAAGTGTATCATGTAGTGTGGATAAAAGATCATGGGGGGATCCCTTTTATAAGTGAGGTGGGTGAAAAACTTGTAAATACTTGAAAATTTATTATATAATATATTAATTACACAAGTAAAGTGAATAAAAATTACCATAGATTATAATTTTATAATATTAAGGTTGAAATATAACCAACCAATGGGGTTTAATCAAGTTCTTTGTGTTATCTTGATGGATTACCCCTTTATTTTAACCCTTTTAACCCATTATACCCTTAACCAAAGTGATAAATATTTACCATGGTTACTATTTATTAAGAAAATAAATTAAGTTGAAATTATTACCTAATATTAATTATAAAAATTCAAAATATTTAATCTATTTTAAAATATTCAATTTTTAGAATTGATAAAAATTAATTTTAATATATGTTCATAAAATGCAATGAAAATCGTTTTTAAAAAAATGTTTGTTTTAAGCATAAAAATGATTTTATAAAATAATAAAGTATAAAATTGATTAAAATAAAATTAATTGTATTATTTTAAATAAAATGAGACTTATTTTTATTTAAAACCAAATTAAAACCTAAAGTAACATTATAAATACTTGATTAAGAGAGAAGAACTAAAAATAATTTTTATTTGAACAAAAACATTAATTAGATTTGTAAAATGTTAAACATATATTTATAAGTTCAAAATTATATTTTATATGAATTATATTAATTATTAAATATATATTTGGACTATAAATAAGGTTTCATAAACTTTTAAGTCATTATTATATCATTATAATTCCATAAAGTTACTGTATTTGAAAAAAATAATATTTTTCACTATTCACCCCAAAAATCAACTATTGCTAAAAATAAAAAAAATTAAAACTAATTTAAATTTTACATGATTAATTCAAAAAAAAAACCAGTTTTATCAAATTAAATTTATAAAATTTGATAATTTAGGTTTTAATCACATTCTTGAATAAAGTTATGTGCATTAAGTTATATTTTGTTTAGAAAGAGAAGCTTACTTACTATAAATGAAACTTGAGTGTTACATTATTCCCCAATTAAAAAAATAATCCTCAACATTTTAATGGATATATATTAAATAAAAAATGTGGGTAGTTATTCATAATTACTTCCCTCAGGTTTCCATATTTCCTCTTCTATCTTATGATTTATCCAAAATACTTTCACCAATCGAGTCATCTAATTCTGTAACACTTATTCTATTATGTCAAAAATTTGGATAGAATATTCATAGTAATATAAATTAGGTTATAATTATATTTCCTCATAGGTGATAATGTGAATTGGGTATGGAATGCACTTCCTCAATAAAGAGATACAGAACACATCATGAGCTTTAGAGAGGTTAGGTGGCATTGCCAAACGATTATCCACAACTCCAATTATTAATAGAATTTCAAAGGGCCCAATATACCTAGGACTTAGTAACTATTTCTTATTGAACTTTATAAAACCCTTAAATGGATATAATCTTAAGAAAACATGATCTCCCACTTGTAATTATAAACCATTCCTTCAGTTATCAACATAAATCTTTTTGTCTACTTGGATCCTTCTTAATATTACTCTGAATAGTTCTCACTTTTGTTGTTGTATCCTCAAAAATTTCTGGGATAAAAATGTTTCTTTCACAAAATCCATCCTAACAAGTTGTTGTATGAAATATTTTCCCATTTAATACTTCATGTGGTCCTATTTGGATGCTTTAATGGAAGATATTATTATATGCGAATTCCACTAAAGGTAAATACTGATCCCACATACCTTAAAAGTAAATTGATCATAGACTCAACATATCTTATAATATTTTAATAATCCTTTTAGATTTTCCATTTATCTGAGGATGATAAACAGTGATCAAATATATCTCAGTATCAAGATCCTTATGAATTATCTTATGGAATTTTGATGTAAACCATGGATCAAGATCAAATACAATCAAAATATTTGCACAATGTAGTCTCATAACTTTATTAATATAGATCTTTATGAGGTTATCATGAGTTATATCTTCCCTTAAAGTAAGGATATATGTATATTTGTTATGGTGATAAAAAATAACCCTTATGGAATTATTTTTTCTAGGAGTATTTGGAAATTCAGTGACAAAGTCTATAGTAATATCACCCATTTCTACATAGGAATAGGTAGAGGTTATATGACTTCTTTAATATATTGTATATCAGCCTTCACCTATTAAAAAATCAAGAATCTTGATACATAGTATGAAATTTCTCATTTTATATTATCCCACAAAAAATGTTCCTTCAAATTCTGATACATTTTGGTGATATTGAGGTGTATAGAGAAATTTGAGCTATGAGATTAATATAATAATTCTTTTTTTAGCTTAGTCATGGATAAAACACATAACCTATTTAAAAATTTCAATATACCATCTTCATAAATGAAATCTTCTAACTTTCCATGATTCACAACTTTTATTTTCTTTGAAATATTCTTATCATTAAGCTAAGAACTTTTATTTTATCTAATAAAGATGGTTTGAAAATCATTTATAATAGACATGATGTTTTACCTCCCTTAATGTTTCCCATATACAAATTTATTAAATCCATGAATACAATATCTTTTTAAATATTTATTTTATTCGAAACCACAGTGATCTTTCCTACTCAACACATCAACCACCTTATTTTCCTTCCGAGGGTGGTAGTATATTAATCAATCATAATCCTTGAGTAGTTATATCTATCAAATTTACCTCATTTTGATAAATTTCTATGAGAATATATATTTAAAACTTTTTTAATCCATATATATTTCATATCTTTCACCATAAAGGTAATGCCTCTATATCTTTAATGAAAATTTTATAGTTTCCAATTCAATATCACAGGTTGGATAAATGTATTCATGAATCTTTAACTACCTTAATGTATAGGAAGAAACACTATCATTATACACAAGTACACATCTGATCTTCTTCTTTGATGCATCACTATATATCACAAATCCATACCTTCCAAATGATAAATCTAATATTTTTGCATTTAAAAATTTCCTCTTTAATTATTCAAAACATTATTTACATTCTTTAGACCATATGAACTTAACCCCTTTATGTGTCTAATTGGTTAACAAGTTATCTAATCAATATTTTTTTGAATAAATCATTGATAATAAACTTATAATTCAAGGAAAATACATACATTAGTTATATTCACTAGAATTTTCCATTCCATAATTGCCTTTGTCTTTGAGTGATGAATTGATATTTCATCCTCAGACACAATATGGAAAAGAGAATAAGCTCCCTAAATCCAGAATTAAAATTTGATTTTTTTCCATATAACTCATTTTATATAAGAGTCTTAATAATGATTCACAAATGGATCTTATACTCATCATAACTTTAATAGTATACTAATATATCATCAATAAACACCATAATGAAATTATCAATATAACCATTGAATACTCAATTCATAAAATCCATAAAAACAGAGGGCGAATTAGTTAATCCAAAGGGAATTACTGTAAATTTATAATGTCAATACCTCATATGAAATACCGTTTTTGTAATATTTTCCTCCTTTACACAAAGTTCATGATACATATAATGAAGATAAAACTTTGAAAAGAATATTTACCTTCTTGAAGATGATCGAACATGTAATCAATATGAAGTATATGATACTTGTTATTTATAGAAATGACATTGAATTCCCTGTAATAAATTCATAACCACATAGATTCATATTTATTCTTAACAAAAAGAAAAGGGGATTACAATGGTAAAACACTAAGGAATATAAATCCCTCATCACACAACTCTTATAATTGTTTCTTCAGTTCAACTAATTCTATTATGGTCATCCTGTACGAAGTATTATATAAAGTATTTTAATTAGGGATAAGACTAATGAAAAACTCAACTTCATGATTTGGTGGATGTCTTGGTTGTTCTTTAGGAAACACATCAATATATTCTTGCACAATAGGTACATACTCTTTTATAAGGATATATTTCCTATTTATAGGTTGAATTTTCTATTTTTATATAATAATTTCATTAAATATATCTACTAGAGGTGGATCTAGACATGATTTAGATGATGTAGTAGCCCCTATGAAGATAAGGGATTCCAAATCTCTATCGTAAATCTTAATCTCCTTCTCTTGATTTTTTTCATTAAAATTTGAAATCCAATCCATACCAAAGATTATATCAAAGTCAAACATAGTTATAATAACCATGTTTTCAAATAGGGTGTGTTTATGCATCATAATGGGTACTGACTGATATATCCTTGTTAAAATAATATTTCCACTAGGAGTCTTGATTTATAACTCCCTTCTCAAGGTTCTAGGGAAATATCTAATTTTCTTGGAAAACATGGAAGATATAAAAGAGTGTGAAGCTCTAGAATTAAATAAAGCATTATAAAAATTTGATCTTATGATCAAAGTATCCACCAATATATATTTAAGAACCTCAACCTGTAGTAATCACATAATCTTGTACTTCTCCCCCTTTCCTCTTCTGCAAGAGGTTACCTTGATGTTTAAGACATTAGTTTGAATAATTACCCATATATTTATAGCTAAATCACTGGATAATAGTGGTTTATTTCTTTCCCTTTCATTCACAATCCCTATGATCTATTTCTCCACACATTAAATAGACCCCCATTCCCATTAAGTACCTAGGTGTTTCTTTCCATAATTATCACATGCTAGAAATCCTATCTTCCCTTTCATCTTATTTGAAACATTACCTTTTTGTTTATCCTCAACTGACCTTTTATTTTCTTGATTTCACTTAAAGATACAAGACCTAGGTAATACTTTCTCTATCTTGTTGGAACTTGATAATATATCATCATATTATGATTTTTTTGAGAAACTAGTGCCCTTTAGAGACTCAACTTAATCCATTCAAAGAAATAATCAATCTTAATTTTTGAATATTTATGTAGTCCATGACATGCCTAAATAATCTTATAAAGTTAGCCTCATACTCTACAAAACTTTATTCTTCCTTTTTCTTTAAAGTGAGTAACTTTCTCTCCATTTTAGATCATTTCTCTCAAGGAAAATATTTCTCAAAGAACACTGATTTAAAATTTCTCCATTCCATACTTTCCATTTCATTAAATTCTTTAGTAATCTAGATAAATGACCACCTTTGATCAAAATACCCTTTCAAATATACACTTCTAGAATAACCTTTTCCCTTTCACTACTTACCAAGGATAGGAATATCTTATCAAGGGACTTAATCCATTTTTATTTACCAATAGATTAATAGATCCATTAAAATATGGAGGCTTCTATCACATGAATCAATCTAAAATAGGTGAATTATGTTAGGGAATAACAAGTTTCTCCATAAAGGAAAGGTTATTCTTCATAACTGGAGTCATCTTCTCTAATATGGCCATGATCTACTCAGGTCCAACACCAAGTGTATTGGCTTTCTTAGTAGGGAAATCCCTACATTTACTATGGGTATATATTCCCTTCCTTTCACTATGAACTATCTCTAAACAATGGAACCCATAAAGTTAACTCATAACCATCATAAATATTGATCCATAAAATAAAAATCTCAATAATGGTAAAAGTTCTCGAATACTCTAAGAGATTATCATAATTCTCATGTTATTTATAATCATTTAAAATCTAATTACCAAGGTTCCCACCAAAATTCTTTTGATACCAACTATAATGGACCAAAATATAGTGACATAGAGTCGATATTTACTTTATTACATTGATACAAGATACAATGGATCACACCATATAGGACTGATCAGTTTAGTAGTCTTGGAAAACTAGATAAATCCATGATTCCCATATTGTAAATCCATGACTTCGATAACCCAAAGCTGGTAGTTATTTTACTACATTAACACAAAAATACAAGGGATTAAATCCCAAATGATTGAATAGTTTAGTAGTATTGGGAGACTAGATACATACATGATCCTTACATTACATCTAAAAACATTAAATACAACTCAAAAATTCTAGCGAGAACTTTATTATTTCTTATAGGGAAAGGAAAACATAAAAAGTGTGAGCTAAGATTCATAGTAAGAGAAAACATAAAATAGAATCTATGATAGAATAATTAAAGTATAAACAATATGTCAGAGATAAACAATAATCAAATATTCCATATTATTAATATCATATAAGGTGACAAAATTCATAGATGAAATAAAAACATAAATAATCACATGGATAATAATAACTAGTCTCATAATGATAGAATACATAATTTTGGACATCATAATCTTATCATTAAGGCCTTATTTCAAGAAAAAATACATAAATAGGTAAGGCATATGCCAAATAACCAAACTAGTTTTTCTAATGATACCTAGTAATTCATCAAGGGGATATAACAGTTCCCACCCATCAAAAATAAGTCCAATGCATTCATCATATGAAAGGGGTGAATAATCAATACAATACATAATTAACATAAATATATGTATTTGAAAACTAGGATATGAAATATCAATATTCTTCCCCAATCAAAAATAGAACATCATTATCATAAGCCATCTAGAGTAATATGGTGGATGGTATCATTAAATCATATCCCTAGTAAAGTATCATATTAATCAAAGGTTGTTAACAGAGATGAAAATAATTTTAAAATATCACTAGAAAATTTCTTGAGGAAAATACCCTTTTCTTTTTTGAAATAAATTATTTAAAATCTAGAAATTTCATGAATATTAGGAAAAAAATTCATTAAAAAGAACCATGAATTTTTTTAAAGGAATCTTCAAGTTAAAGAATAGTTAAGGTCGCTGGAAATTTTGTTCATGTAGTAAATGTTAAAACAAAGGTTCCATTATCACCTTTGTTAAAAGTACCTCATTTAGAAAATGAAAAGAATATTATTATTAAAACTTTTTATAGAAATTAAAACATGGGTGAAAATTAATTTAATTTATAAGTTTAGGATATTAAAAAAATTCTTGAAAACATTTAAGGAAAATATAGATATGGAATAAAAATATTCCCAACTGAATAAAAAAATAAAGTCGGTTTTTCTTAAAAATGTTATATCAGAATTTTGAGTACTTAGAAAGATAAAAATGAAAGGAAATCATGTAATTTACTATAATGACCATATTATAGGAAAATATATGGGGTTTAAGGTAGAAATATAATATAATTCTCCTAATGGAAACTTAAACATAAACAATTTCAAATAAGGATGAGAGTGTGAAATAGACCCTTACCACTTTGGTAACTTTTGAATCATAACCCCCATGAAATAAGTAACTTCAAATGAAAATTTAAATAACTTGAATATAAATAGATTAATGATATAAAATATCAAAGGGATAATATATATGTAGCAACTCGATCCGATTAGCCACCCGAACAGTGCCTTCGGGCTGAGTTCTACTAGCCTTAGGTATGCCTCCCCATATGCCAAAGGCCGCCGACTAGCAGCGAGGGTGTAAAGGGTGATAGTGGGGAGACTATATCCTATGGTGGTGATTTAATAATGGTATACATAGGCATCAAAGTGGAAGAAGGGACCAATAGACTCAAACAAAAACCCTCCCATGGCATAAGCATAAGAAATTACATACAATATCATAATCAATAATAAAAAACAACAATATAAATAATAAACAACCCAACATGCCATTTGTAGATACTAAGAAGACCATTTATCTAATACAAGTCATACATTACAATAGGAAGTAAAGGGTGTCATGAACCATCCCCCGGGCCCCGTGCCATGACTACCCCAAGCCCGCCTTCCATAGGCCAGGGGCTGGCGACTAGAACTGAAAGGCATATTCCCTATAAGTGGGAAGGCATTGCCTTTATAATCTGTAAACACATGCAACCAAGCACACAACAAGAAAGGAACGCAAGTCAACTGTATAACAAAAAGAGTGTTGAAAGTAAAAAGGGGCCGGAATACAATCCCAACAGTAATAGTACAAGTACAACTGAAATATAATACAACTGAAGAAAAAGAAAAGGCAGCTACTGGGTCATCCTCTGGGGTTTCTACCAGAAGGGTAGGTATAAATTGCCTCCTTAGCACTCCACGTCTGCCCGTCTCCTCTGCGTACCGTCACACCGTATGGTCCATCTCTGAGCCCCGTCTAGCCCTGGTACCCTCAGCCTCGATCAGCGCTGTCCGTCATTTGCACCAAACACAACAAGGTGCGGGCATAGCCCGTGCAGGGGTGAGTATAACAATACTCAGACCCTCAAGGTCTCAAAAAATATACCAAGGATAAACCACAAGGAATGAAATGATCTGACAACCCTACTTAGGTATATGCCCATACATATACCTAAGTTATCAAGTATACCCATCTCAATCATGAGGAAAACACAGAGTCAAACTCAAATCCCAAAGCTCAACTGTTCCACACATTAAGAAATACCACAAAGGTAAGTACCACACAGGTACGCCACATAGAAGAATACCACCAAGGTATTACCATGAAGGAAAATACCACAAGTTACATACTAATCTCACACCAGGTATAACTTAGGTATGGTAGTAAAGATGATTAGATATAACTACTGAATCATATTACTCCGTTAAGAGGTAGACCCACGAAGGATCCTAACTCCTCATCAGAACCACATAGGATCTCTCGGTGCTAACCCACACATGATCGCTCGGTGCTGACCCACACAAGATCGCTCAGTGCTGACCTACACATGATTGTTCGGTGCTGACCCACACAGGATCACTAGGTGATGACCCACACAGGATCACTCAGTACTGACCCACAAAAGATCTCTAGGTGCTGACCCACACAGAATCGCTCGGTGTTGACTCACACAGGATCACTATCCATTCTTCACGTCACAACCAGCTATTTGGTTCTTGCACTATGTTCGCTTGTATCTAGGAGGGTCGGCTCCATAAGCCAATGGTCGATAATCCAACTACCACGATGTCCCAAAAAGAATTATCTCAAAGTACCACCACGTCATAGGGGTCTCAACGTAACAGACGTTGCGTCAATCAGACGCCCGGTCTGTAAGTTATTTTCCTTTTAGTCCCTGAGGCCCGGTTGGATTCGTGCTCAATCCAACCTTAACATACCCCATATTTATCCAAATCTCCAGTGGGTTATACCAAAGGGACTTTCTCTCTCCAAGGTTTCCAGCGCCGCTGACGGTTCTTCAAACGAACGCCTGATGCCAAAGTTATGGCCAAATGATCATATAAGGTTGAAATTGGTCCAGGTCCGGTCCGACCCGGTCGGACAGACTCGACCTGACCTGGCCTGGGTGGACCCAGTTGGGGTCGACCCGAACCGACCCACTGGGTCCGGCTCGGCCCGCGCTGGGCGGCCCGGCAGGCCGCGAGGGCCGTGAGGGGCCGCAGAGGCCGCGGAAGGCCATGAGGCCGCGAGAGCCATGAGGGCGGCGTAAAGGGCCGCGAGTTGGCGAGGCCGCGGGGGGGGGGGGGGGGGGGGCTATGAGGCGGCGAGGCCGTGGGCAGCGGAGCTCCGTGGGGCATGGAGTCCGTGGGGAATCGTAGCACCATGGGGCGTGGAGGCTGCTGGCGGCGGAGCCGCGAGGCTCGGTGGCCGCGGACGACGGAGCGCCGCGGGCGGCGAGGCCACAAGGGTCCACGGAGGGCCCCAAGGCAGTGTGACCGTGGGGGCCGTGAGGCGGCGAGTCCGCATGTGGAGGAGGGCCATGAGGTGATGAGGCTATGGGCGGTGGAGCCCGGCGTGCCGCAAAGGCCGTGGGCGGCGGAGCCGCGGGGCACGGTGGCTGCGGACGATGGTGTGCCGGGGTCGCGGAGGCCGCGAACGGTGGAGCTGTGGGGCGCAGGGGCCACCGACGCTGGAGGCCGCGGGGCGGCGGTGGCTGCGGAGCAGCGCTGTTGCGCCGTCACCTTCTTCGTGGCTGATAGTGGTGCCAGACGCCGTTCTCGTGCCCCACTGATTTTAGTTGTCATCCTCTTCCATCGTGAAGAACACAACAAAAAGGAAGAACGAAGGAGGGGTCGAGCCATGTTTTTTTGGCCCGCACCCTCAGCGTTAGAGTGGTAGAAAGTGGATATAAAATCTTCCCGATTTTACTTTGAATCATCAAGAATAGATAAGGGGATGAAAATCAAACAACCACCCTTCAACCTCTCGCAATGATTTATTCCCAAACCCGTAAAATAAATCATCCACAGATCAACTAGTTGGAGAGTTGATCCGCGTTCTTTGTTTAGAAGGGAAGAACATGGGAATATAATAATACACAAATAAACCCCTACCTCATTCGTTTGTTGACATCTACGAGGTGGAAAGAACGGTCATCGATTAAAGACATCCCACGTTGGAGGATGTCCCGAGGAAGAAGTCGAAGTCATGCATCGACGTTCTTTATTGGAGGATGAGTTTCTCCACGATTCTCCAAAGCTTCTTCCTTTTCCAAAAGTTTCCCCAATTCCACCAAAATGAGTAATAGACAAATTATGATATGTTTCCCCAATTTAATGGTTGACATAATTTAAGTTGGCTCTTCTTAATTGATTGATGAGGTTGGCACAAAAATTAATTAAAGGGGGGTGGCGCCATTAAAGTGGGGGAAGTTTAAAATGCTTTCCCACAGTTAAGAGGGAGTTCAAGGGGGTTTAGCCTCGGGTGGTACCCACCACCATAACCTCTCATGGGAGGTTTAGGCTCGGTGGTCCCCACCTCTATAACCTCTCATGGGAGGTTTTAGTTCAGTGGTCCCCACCTGTGAAACATCCACATGGGAGTTTCAAAAGAAAATAAAAATAAAATGTTACACCATTTTATTTTATTTTATTCTTTCACGAATAAGTGAAAAACTAACTTCCACCCTCAACCTACTGCGGTCGAGGTGAAGGTCTCCTTAAGAGAATACTGGCGCTGCGAGTTCAACGGTCTCCTCAGATTTCAATTCTGAGCACCAGTTCAAAAGTTACAAAAAACCGCTCGCATGTTTACTGAACGTACCCGAATAAAAGTTTAGAAATTCATTCCGGACACACTGGGCCTCAGAATCACGCGCCTTCAATTTTCGCGGACTCATAAAATTACCATATATTAAAAAAAAAATTACATGGAATTTCAGAGTCTTTACGTTCTCCCTATCTCAGGGCTCTACATCCCCATAAGCCACATCTCAAAACTAGGTAAACAAGTGGGTTTACTGAGCACACATCTGAGCCTCCCGCTCCCATGTGCTCTCCTGGAGGTTCCCGTGCTACCAATAAACGCGCACCAGAGGTATCGAACGCCCACGGAAGACCCGATCCTTTCGATACTCAATCTAAAATAGAACCTCCGTAAAATTCACTCCATCGTCGATGTACAGCTCTCCGTGGTCGATGACGAGGGAAGGGTCTTGCACGCATCTCCTCAGCTGGGATACGTGGAAGACGTAGTGCACCCGGTGCAACTGAGGTGGAGGAGCTAAGCGGTAAGCCACCTTTCCAACTCTACTGAGGACCTATAAGGGTCCAATGAGTCTCAGAGATAACTTTACACCTCGTCTAAATCTCCGCAAACCTCGTTGAGGTGAGACCCGTAGAAAGATGTGGTCTCCATCCTCGAACTCCAGAGGTCTCCGTCTCCTATCAGCATAAGACTTTTGCCTACTCTGTGCAGTCTGCATCCATTCCTAGATGATCTGCACCTTCTCTGTGATAGAATATACCATGTTTAGTCCCACGAGTGCTGACTCCCCTAGGTCAGTCTAGCACAAGGGTGATCTGCAAGGTCGCCCGTACAATGCCTCAAAAGGTGCCATCACAATGGTGGAGTGATAGTTGTTGTTTTATGAAAACTCCACCCAAGGAAAGTGATCCTCCCAGCTGCAACTGAAGTCGAGGACACAAGTACGTAGCATGTCCTTGAGGGTCTAAATGTTCTAATTAGTCCAACTATCCGTATGAGGATGAAAGGTTGTGATCAAACGAAGCTGCATCCTGAAAGCATCCTACAATCCCTTCTATAGCCAGGAAGTAAAACATGCATCACGATCAGAGACAATCATCAAGGGTACTCCATGTAGCCTCATAATATTCTACACATAGAGGAATCCTGAGCTCTCTACTAAGCCCTACTCTCTGATCAGTAAGAAGTGGGCCGACTTGGTGAGTCAGTCGAGGATCACCCAAATCGAGTCGTGTCCCCTAGATGTATGCGGAAGTCCTATCACAAAGTCCATGGATATCCCATCCCACTTACACTATGGTATCTCTAAAGGCTGAACCAAGCCTACTGCTACCTGATGCTCCGCCTTCACTTGCTGCCAAGTGAGGCATTATGAGACAAACTCTACTACTGCTTTCTTCATTCCCAGCCACTAGTTCTGTCGTCGATGATCCTGGTACATCTTCGCCACTCCTGGATGCACCGCAAGAGGGGAAGTGTGGAAATATCTCAACCCTTCCTCCTAAAGTGACACTGGTACCATGGTACGTCCTCTGAAGAGGATGAAATGCTCCCCACCTTCAGAAAATCCATCAGGTTCCTGTCCTATGGATATATGAGCACGTCGTGTCTCGCAGTCAGTGTTCCCATGCTGCACCTCATTGAATCGCTGAAGAAGTGGGGGAGTGACTATAAAAGACTGTAGAAAAGCTACTCCATCCTGATCCACAAAGGATATCTGCAAAGCGGCCAGCTTCTCCGTCGCCTCACCTAGCAGCTGTATACCAGATATCCTACTGAGTGCATCTACTACAACATTCCCCTTCCTAGGAGTATAGACTATCTAGAAGTTATAGTCCTGGAGTAACTCAATCCAACGTCACTGTCTTTGGTTCAGGTCCTTTTGAGAGAAGATATACCTGAGACTCTTGTGATTAGAGTAGACTGTAAAATGTTTGCCCATCAGATAGTGTCGCCACATCATCAAGGCGAAGACCACTACTGCTAACTCTCGATCATGGGTAGCATAGTTCTTCTCATTCTTTCTCAGTTGTCGAGAACCATATGCGATCACCGCTTGCTCCTTCATCAGGACACATCCGAGCCCGGTCCCTGATGCATTGCAGTAGACTACGTACCCTACGCCCTCCTCTGGAAGCCTCAATATGGGGGCACTAGTTAGCCTCTGCCTCAGCTCCTGAAAACTCTGCTGGCATCTCTCTGACCACACTAAGGGTTTCCCCTTCTTCATCAATGCTGAATGTGGTGCTGAAACTCTAGAGAAATCCGACACAAAACTCCGATAGTATCCATCCAAACCCAGGAAACTCCATACCTCTGTCACACTCCTAGGTGGCTCCCAATCAAGTACTGCCTCAATCTTCACTGGATCCACTGTAAATCCAGCCTCCGATATGACATGTCCCAAAAAGTGAACCTCTCGGATCCAGAACTAGCACTTCGAGAGATTACCATAAAGCTAGTGCTCTCAGAGTGTGTCTAGAACTATCTGAAAAAGATAGGCCTACTCTTCATCAGTAGTCGAGTAGATCAGAATGTCGTCGATGAAGACTACTACAAAGAGATCAAGGTATGGCTGAAAGATCCTGTTCATGAGTCCCATGAACACTGTTGGAGCATTGTTCACACTGAATGGAATAACCAAGAACTTTTAGTGGCCATACCGACATCTGAAAGTCATCTTCTGCACATCCTCATCTCGTACTCTGAGAGGGTGATAACCTGATCTGAGGTCTATCTTCGATAACCACCGTGCTCCCTTGAGCTGATCAAAGAGGTCATAAATCCTTGGGAGTGGGTACTTTCATGGTCACCTGGTTCAGGTGCCGATAGTCAACACAAAGTCTCAAGCTCCCATCCGCCTTCTTGGAGAACAAAATCGGGGCTGCCCAAGGAGAAACACTGGGCCGGATGAATCCATTCCCCTGCAAGTCCACTAGCTGTACCCACAGCTCATGAAGCTCTGTGGGAGCCATCCGATATGATGGTGTAGATATCGATGCCATCCCGGGGTACAAGTCAATGTAAAAGTCTACCACTCTATGAGGAGGTATACCTGAAACATCATCAGGGAAGACATCCGCGTACTGGTCCACCACTACAGGATAACTCGAACTCTCCACATCAACCGCTCCGAGGGTAAGGCTATCCAACTGATGATTGATCGACTGCACTCTCCTTTGGGTAAGTCCATCATATGCTGCAAAGGCCCCCTTATCGGCAGTGAAGGTAAACCTGGTCCCATCCGTGTGGAAAACACCAAAATTTTCACCTAATATAGTCAATATGAGCATGTACTGTAGATAACCAGTCCATACCCAAGATGACGTCGTAAGGCCTCGATGTTGCTACTAGGAGATCCCAGCTGAAGCTCTCACCTCCTAGAGTAATCTCACAACATCGACACCAGTGCGTAATCGTAGAATCCACTCTCGTAGGAGTCTCTAGATGCAAGGATTGAGCCAACAACTCCATCAAAATCTCTGAGCTCCAAACGAGGGCAGTGACAAGAAAATAATGACTGGCACCAGTGTCTATAAGTACTACAGCTAAGGTGGAGTAGACATAGATCGTACCTCGTATCATCTAAAAAGCGCCATGATTGTAGGACTTAGCTACCTGAAGCTGAGCTCTCCCCAATCCTCCTGCTCCCTGCGGTCGAGGTGGACCTCTGGTGGTGGTGTAGGTAACATCTCGAATCGTCGCCCACCGCCAGATGCGCGACCAGCTCCTCTGCCATGTCTGCCTGCTCCCTACAGACCGCCTCGATCAAACCTCTATCTCTGCCTGGGCGGTCCTTCGACCATTTGTTGATCATCCGTATAGTGGGTCAGATAGTCACGATCCATGTGACCCTTCCCGCCGCATGCATAACACTGCCCTCTCTTGAAATGACTAGCTCTGCCTCGGGTGCCCCGCACAACTGACCCTAAATCCCGCGATCGTCTAACTATAGGTCTGGTCCTCTTAGACCTATGTGAAATCTGTCTACTTCCATGCTGCAGAAAACTCCTCTATGTGATGTCTGGTGGTGGGTCTCACTGCCGGTGACTGTTCAGTAAGAAAAATCTTCACTAAGAGGGCTCGCTCTAACACCCTCTCTTGTGTCGGGATGCTGAGTGAGATCATCGAAGCCATGATCTCCCGCCTGAGTCCCTGGTCAAAGGTCTGGGCCCTGACGAATGGGCCTCGCACCATATCAGTAGAGTAGCGTGAGAGGTTAGTAAACCTCACTGAGTACTGAGCTACAGTCATACTGTCCTACTGTAGATGAAGCAACTCCTGTATGCGCACTGCGCAAAGAGTCACTGGGACAAACTCTGCCCGAAACAGGCTCTCGAAGTCTGCCCAGAGAAGCGTCACCTCGTTGTGAACTTGGAGCATCAAGCTTCACCATCTACCTGATGCTGCCTATAGAAGGCTGGTAGAAAGGATCACCATGAGGTCAGCTGGTGTCTCTACCAGTCAAAAGACTCTCACTACGGCCTCCAGCCAATCCTCAATCGCTTGTGGGTCCGTCTCTCCCCTGCACCTGGGTGGTCTCTGGTGCTGGAACTCGTACAACATGTTCAAGTGGCATGCACCCTCTATTATTGGGGATGGTGGCATCAGTGTCCCAATGGGTAATGGTACCGCTGGTGCCTCTACTAGAAGAGGGCCCTGCACCGAGGCCTCGTCGCTCGGTGGGATATCAGTGCGTACTACTTTGAGAACCCTAGATGGCTGTCTTCGTGGAGGCATCCTGAAAAGAAACAGGTGCGCCATGGTCAATAAGTTATACCTGGTGAGATGACTCAAGAGATCACAATGAAAACTCTTAGAAACACACATATAATCAGTGTTTTCATGCCCTAAGTCGGGAATTAGAAGTCAGGGTCCTGGTGTATGGATACCTCGACCGCCGCACCAACACTGGATTCCCTAAACTGATAACCACACTCACTAAAATTAACACTATTGTCGTTAAAGAAAGATCAGAGTCCTATGTTCTATGGTAGAACCGACTCCTCTAATACCAATTTGTCACAACCCATCCCCGGGGCCTGTTCTATGACTACCCCAAGCCCGCCTTCTATAGGCCAGGGGCTGGTGACTAGCACCAAAAGGTGTATTCCCTATAACGGGGAAGGAATTACCTCTATAACCTGTAAACACATGCAACCAAGCACACAACAAGATACAAACACAAGTCAATTGTATAGAAAAAAGAGTGCTGAAAGTAAAAAGGGGCCGGAATACAAGCCCAACAGTAATAGTATAAGTACAACTGAAATAAAATACAACTGAAGAAAAAGAAAAGACAGCTACTGGTTCGTCCTCCGGGGTTCCTACTATAAGGGTAGGTACAGATTGCCTCCTCAGCACTCCACATCTACCCATCTCCTCTGCGTACCGTAACACCGTATGGTCCACCTCTAGGCCTCGTCTAGCCCTGGTACCCTCATCCTCGATCAGCTCTGTCCATTTTCTGAACCAAACACAACAAGGTGCAAGCATAGTCCGTGTAGGGGTGAGTATAAAGATACTCAGTAAGGACCCTGAGACCTTCAAGGTCTCACAAAATCCACCAAGGATAAACCATAAGGCATGAAATCAACTGAAAAACATACTTAGGTATATGCCCATACATATACCTAAGTTATCAAGTATACCCATCTCAATCATGAGGAAAATACAGAGTCCAACTCAAAGCCCAAATATTAACTTTTCCACATAGGAAGGAATACCACAAAGGTAAGTACCACACAGGTACGCCACATAGAAGAATACCACCAAGGTATTACCACGAAGGAAAATACCACAAGGTACAGACTCAACTCACACCAGGTATAACTTAGGTACGATAATAAAGATGATTAGATATAACTACTGAATCATCTTACTCCGTTAAGAGGTAGACCCACGAAGGATCCTAACTCCTCATTAGACCCAAACATGATCTCTAGGTGCTGAACCACATAAGATCGCTCAGTGCTGACCCACACAGGATCACTCAGTGCTGACCCACAAAATAACACTTGGTGCTGACCCACACAGGATCGATAGGTGCTAACTCACACAGGATCACTTGGTACAGACCCACATATGATTTCTAGGTGCTGACCCACACATGATCGCTATCCATTCTTCACGTCACAGCCAACTACTGGGTTCCCGCATTATGCTCGCTTTTCTCCGGGAGGGTCTGCTCCACAAGCCACTGGTCGATAATCCAACTTCCATGAAGTCCCACTAAGAAGTATATTAATGGACGGCCACGTCATAGGGGTATCAATGTAATAGACAGTGCGTCAATCGGACGCCCGATCTGTAAGTTATTTTCCTTTTAGTCCCGGGGGCCTGATTGGATTCGTTCTCAATCCAACCCAACTGTACCCCATATTAATCCAAATCTCTAGTGGGGTATACCAAAGGGACCTTGTCTCTCCAAGGTTTCTAGCGCTACTGACAGTTCATAAAACGGACGCCCGATTCCAAAGTTATGGCCAAATGAGCGTATAGGGTCGAAAATGGTCCGGGTTCGATCCGACCTGGCCTGACTTGCTGGGCGGCCTGGCCTGTGCGGGGTGACCCAGCCCACGTTGGGCAGCTTGGCAGGCCGCGAGGGCCGCAAGGGGTCGTGGAGGATGCATGAGCCGCGAGGGAGGCGCAGAGGGACGCGAGGCGGCGAGGCCGTGGGGGGGCGTGGAGGGCCGTGAGGCGGAGAAACCGCGGGGGCCGTGAGGCAGTGAGGCTGCGGGTAGTAGAGGGCCATGAGGCAGCGTGGCCGCTAGGGCCTACGAGGCAGTGAGGCTACGGGCGGCGGAGCACCGCGAGGCACAAAGGCCGTGGGGAGATGGAGTGCCGCGGGGCACGGAGGCCGCAGGTGGCGGAGCCGTGGGGCGCGGTGGCCGCGGACGGCGGAGTGTCGGGGGCGCGGAGGCCGCGGGCGGCGGAGTGCCGGGGGCACGGAGGCCGTGGGCGGCGAGGCCATGGGGGGCCATGGAGGGCCGCAAGGCGACATGACGGCGGGGGCCACGGAGGGCCGCGAGGCGGAAAGGCCATGGGCGGCGGAGGGCTGCGTGGTAGCGTGGCCGTGGAGGGCCGCGAGGCGGTGAGGCCGTAGGGCGGCAGAGAGCCGCGAGGCACGGAGGCGGCGGGCGGCGGAGCCGTGGGGCGTGGTGGCCATGGACGACGAAGGATACGGGGCGGCGGTGGCCGCGGTCGGCGGAGGCCGCGGGGTGACGGTGGCAGCGGAGTGGTGCCGTTGCGCCGTCGCCTTCGTCGTGGCCGGTGGTGGTTCCAGTCGCCGTTCTCGTGCCCCACCGAGTTTAGTTGCCTTCCTCCTCCATCGCGAAGAACACAACAAAAAGGAAGAACGACAGAGGGTTCGGGCCATGTTTGTTTGGCCCGCATCCTCCATGTTAGAGTGGTAGAAAGCGGCTATAAAATCTTCCCAATTTTACGTTGAATCATCAAGAAATGATAAGGGGAAAAAAATAAAATAGCCACCCTTCAACCTCCCACAACAATTTATTCCCAAAACCGCAAAATAAATCATCTGCGGATCAACTAGTTGGAGATTTGATCCGCGTTCTTTGTTTAGAAGGGAAGAACATGGAAATATAATCATACACAAATAAACCCCTACCTCATTCGTTTGTTGACGTCGACGAGGTAGAAAGAACAGTCATAAATTGAAGATGTCCCACATTGGAGGATGTCCCGAGGAAGAAGTCGAAGTCATGTGTCAACGTTATTCATTGGAAGAGCGTTCTTCATTGGAGGATGAGTTTCTACATGATTCTCCAAAGCTTATCCCTTTTCCAATATTTTCCCCAATTCCACCAAAATGAGGAATATCCAACTTATGATATGTTTCCCCAATTTAATTCTTGACATAATTTAAGTTGGCTCCACTTAATTGATTGATGAGGTTGGCACAAAAATTAATTAAAGGGGGGTGGCACCATTAAAGTGGGGGAAGTTTAAAAGGCTTCCCCACACTTAAGAGGGAGTTCAAGGGGGTTTAGCCTCGGGTGGTCCACACCACCATAACCTCTCATGGGAGGTTTAGGCTCGGTGGTCCCCACCTCCATAACCTCTCATGGGAGGTTTTAGTTCAGTGGTACCCACCTGTGAAACATCCACATGGGAGTTTCAAAAGAAAATAAAAATAAAATGTTACACCATTTTATTTTATTTTATTCTTTCACGAATAAGTGAAAAACTAACTTCCACCCTCGACCTACTGCAGTCGTGGTGAAGGTCTCCTTAAGCAAAAACCGGCACTTTGAGTTCAACGGTGTCCTCAGATTTCAATTCTGAGCACCGGTTCAAAAGTTACAAAAACCCGGTCGCACGTTTACTGAACGTATCTGAATAAAAGTTCATAAATTCATTCTGGGCACACCGGGCCTCAGAATCACGTGCCGTCAATTTTAGCAGACTCGTAAAATTCCCATATATTAAAAAAAATTACATGGAATTTCCGGGTCTTTACGAAGGGTCTCCCATGGATAACCTCAGTATATACATATACAAGTAGCATGATGCTATAGAAAAGAAAGTAAAAGTAAATCTCCAGCTGAGGTAGGAACCTGAAGGACTCTATCCATCCATCCCATGATAAATATCTAAAAAATATAGTCCATCTCTAGAGCTTGAAACTTTACCTAATCGCAAAATCATGAAGTCTACACACATCCCAAAGGTCCCACATAAGTTGTGATAACAAGTCTAATTAGGTCACGACCAACATGTGCCTACCTTAAATTTGTGATTAAGAAGGTGTGTAATGGAAATAAAGATGCAACAACACATGCATATAATAACATAGGCTTCCCTGGTGCTCAATAACCACCATGAACCTACCACCTACTTTGGAAAATTCTATAATCACTAGAGAGGATATGATACTTATCCCATGAACCAAGGTACCCTCTGATGTCATATAGTTCTAGGTGAACCCTCAGGTTCCACCTCTAAATGTCATCTAACACCTCATTCCATCAGCCAAGTAACTGACATCCTGAATTCATGCCCAATCTAAGAATCTGGTCCCTTGGACCCCTGGTCAATAGCACCTATCTATCATCAAATAGTAACCATCATTGGCTCAATAGCCTGCATCATGAGGAATTGTAAAACCCATACTCTAAAATGATCATGGACCAATGACCTCAAGCACGATAAGCCTCATCCCCCAAATGATAGCCTCATTATTCTCAATCGATGAATCCTCACCATCTCATGGCTTTATACAACAAGAACCCCCATATTTTACCCAATACAAAACTACCAGGGGACTCTACCCACATGAGTGGTCCATACCACCCCATCATCTGAGTCAGCCTATGTGCACATGACTCCAAACAACACATTAACAAATACAGGTAAGTGGAAATTACCAATTAGAGCCTAAAAAACATCAATTCTAGTACTTCATTCCCCTATGACATGTATCTCAATCCGATGAACATTACATCCCAAGTATTTCAGGCCATGCCCATAACCTGATGGCTTTTCCACCACAACTGACAACTGAGTCACCCAACCTATGATTATCATCACTCATAGAGACCGAGACTCACCCAACCATATGATTAAATCGTCTCATCTCAAGTGGTCATCACCACCTCTATCCTTGAGACTCACCCATCACAATCTCATCACAAAAACTCATGTATATATATCAATTCAAATCAACTAAACAATTCAATGAAATTGAATTGCACAATTCAAATTAATAAGACAAAACAATTCAATCTAATATAAAAAAACACACCCCAGCCTAACTGCCCAAGTCCTAGAGCCTCTCACCTGGCTCAACCACTTGATCTAATGCTAGCATTCCCATTGGAATCTCACAAGGTTCAATTTAACTAATTAAAAGAAACCATTTAAATTTTAGGTTCTTGCTCAATCAACACAATAACGAGCTCAAAGCCACACCCACGAAACACTTGTGAAAACATAATGAAAGGTAAGAACCATCTACCTTATAGTTGTATATGTAGGCATGTCCAATATAAACCTCTAACTTTAACCTATTTGGAATAAATAATAGTGTTATATGAACTCCTTGAAAATATAGAAAAATAAATTGCATGGATTTAGCAGCCCGTGAGGAAAAGGAAAATGAAAATAGAAGCAAGTGAGATGAGAGAATTACCGAGATAAATCCAACACAATTGATAGCTCAAAGAACGGATCTAGAATAAAGGGGGCAGGGTCAATCCCTAGCTGGAGGAAGAAAGGAGAGAACCCTCCTAGTGTGCGTGACAAAGAGAGGAGAAAAAGAGGAAGAAATAAATAGGAGGGATGGTAAAAAAGGTAATTTCACAATGAGACGAATGGTTATCTCACATAGTTTTCCAAACCAAATGACAACTGTGCAACTCCTATTTCTTAGGAGCCAATCCCCACATGGTTATACTATATGGTTCAACCTAACCAAGAATTCTATAGTGAAAGGGTACTTCCCAAATGGAACTAATTATGCGACTTGCACATGGTTTCCCAAATCGTGTGGAATCCCTCTTCTAAAAACTATAGAGGTCCCGCACGGGTGTGCACCTCACCCTACATAGTTTCCCCAAACTGTGCCCATTAAAAAAATAGGTTGCATTCTTTATACTAGAAGGCCACACGATTAAATATAACCATGTTCCTCTATTTTTACTTTTCCAAAATAGGTCCTTTGGGCCTCTGATGTGCCTAAAACCCATCCAAAAACCCGAGGCATTTTAAAAACCTATAAAACCATATAAATTTTTTTTTTGGGTTAAATGAAAACTCGGAATTAAGTTCTGATCAATAAAAGAAGAGTTGGAATACCCACAAAACTCTAAAAATTCAAAACATGTGATCATTTTGACCCACTCCAAAACCCAAAAAATTACAATCTCCCCACCTTAATATAGCTCATCCCCAAGATGTAAAACATAAAGTTGATTTGGTACTGAACATACCCATCTATTTAAAATTAATATGGACTACCCGAGTCATAAGGGCACATGTAAACTACCTAAAGGGGCTCCCCACCTTAGGTGTTACCTACCCCAATCACATCCCGAACCAAAAATAAAATAAAAAAGATGGTCCATCAACCATTCCTAGACTCAAAAGTCCTCCCATGATGCATTTTCACTCCTAAACCTCATCAGGTGCTCCTGTGTCATACCTGACACCCATCTGAATCCCACATCTCATTGATGCCCACCTTGTGCCCATGGATCACATGGCACAAACAAGGTCATGCATCTCAATAGATGATCAAAAGTCATAGTGCCTCACACCTCAATCAAGTCCTATATCACCAATACCTATATGACTAAGCACCTCAAGTAACCTGTATCTCCTAGATGCCTCAGTGCCAATGTACCTCATAATCCACACACCCAACAGTGCTAAAATATAGATCATGGCACCACACACCTCATACATACATATATAATACATCCTAAATGATGAAAAACTATTAACCAATGTCTAGTTAGTCCAAAGATATATATACCATGCACCTAGTGCACCCAAAATAGACATGCCACTAAAAAGTAAATTCCAAAATAAAATAGAAACATGACTATTACCATAGTGTACCTCTGACCATCATCGGATCACCAACCTAATCTAACCATGGAAGATCCATAACATACACCAGGCTTAAAGACTAACTACCCAAAGCCTAACCTTTCTACGGTGTTGCACTAGCCCCGACCATTGACCTTACTATTGCGTCCCCTATCTCTTCCATGACTACTATGTGTAGCTGAAACTTGGATACCATCACTTGGTACTAATATAGGTCTAATCTCAGAACCCTGAGTCTACCCTATCCCCTGACTACTAGATTTCTGAGAAGTCTTCCTACATAACCTCTTGAGATGTTTGACCTGTCCACATTCCAAACACTCCTTTGGAGGCTTCTTGCACTGATTTTGAACATATCCTAACTTCCCATATTAGAAACACACTGTCAAAGATCCAACATGAGGTGGTATTCTTGATTCCTTGACCTGAACACCTTGCTGGAACTCATCTCATCCTCACTTCTTTCCATATAAAGCATCACCACTGAAATCAGCTGACGTCGTCACCCAACTCAAGTACGACCTATCCATCATGTTTACCTCAGCTATGAGTGCCTGATTCACCACCTCTAAGATTGAGGCCAACCTTATTATGTTTACCTGCAACCGAATGATGTTCCATAAGCCATCCTCAAAACACCTCAACCTTGAGGTGTCATTTCTCACCATGTCGGATGCGAAGTGAGACAACTCGGTGAATGTCGCTGCATAGTCCATGACAGACATGTCACCCTTATTAAGGCTCAAGAACTCTCGAGCTATTTCTACCTTTGACATCTCAGAGAAGAAGTGCTCGAGAACCTAGCCTCAAAGTCCTTATAGGGTAGTCCCTCGCATTTTCCTGCCTAAACCTACATGTCCCACTAGCGCAGTTCCGGTCCTCTGAGCATATAGGTTGTGAGCTTCACCCTCCACCCTGGAGGTATCTTTATCTGCTTTAAGATTATCTGCATCGATTCAATCCAGTTATCAGCTGGCTGGGGAGCACCCTCACACTAGAAAAATGGTGATTGATGCTATTGGAACTCCCACATCAGATATTTAATTGAAGGCAATGCTCCATGAGATCCCCTGTCGATCCCCTGGATAACATGTACCAGGCTCACTCTGATGCTCGTCAATCCAGAACCCAAAATCTATCAGATCTGGCAGCTGCCATGCCTCCAATGGAATCTGAGCCTGAGCATGTACCTACAACTCATGATCTTTCCAACCCTTAGGGGTCTCAAACTACTCATGCTCTTGAGATACTACATCAACTCCTGCTCAACTCTCCATCCAAGTACATGGCCATACAACCCAGATAACATATATATAAATATCTTAGATAAGGAAATTAGTTTCAGGTAGAGTGATCTCACTACCATTACCCTTCCCCACCACAACCATATCATAATACATCCTAGCCTCATGGCATCCTTACCTACCCATACTAGAGCCAAGTATCAAATATTCCCCAGGCCACGCCCATCCTGAAGAACCACGTCACCTCAAAATGATGACCACATCTCCCAACCTAGTGATCAACATCACCCCACACTACCATACCTACCCACTCCTATAATATCCAGGCCCATATACACAAGTATCAAAAATCACTTATAAACAAGTAGTTTATTACATTGAACATGCATATATATATATATATATATATATCACATCATAAAATGTGCCTAATCAAAAACATGAACATGCATAACAACACCTCTTACCACACCAGGCCAAGGTTCCAAATATATTCCTTGTTTTACCGAGCCAAGGGTCACAAGTCACATGCCATAACATATAACAATCACATTTACAAGTATACCACTCAAGGTGGAAATCATATCAACTATAAAACGAGTAAAATAGAACAAAAATTACCACCCTTGGAAAATTGGTTCATCCCTCGTGCATGGGGCTATAGGAACCCAAAAACGAGTTATAACCTCAGTTCCAACAAAATCCTAATTTCTAGTCTACCATAACCCAAATAGTAAGACCCAAAAGAAAAGTAAAATCATTTGGTACCATTAGTTTCTAGACGAATACCGCTACTAATTCCCAGTCAAGAACCACTATGATACCATTTGTAGAGTTCCAACCCGATTATCCACTCGAATAGTACTTTTGGGTCAAGTTCCACTAGCCTTAGGTGCACATCCACATACACCAAAGGCTTTTGACTAACATTTTGGGAGTAAAGGGTGACATCAGGAATACTATACCCTCTGTTGGTAATATAATAATGGTCTACATAGTTATCTCAATGGAAGAAGAGACCAAAATACTCAAACTAGAACCTTCCCATGGTATAAGAACAAGTAATTACGTACAATAGTAGAATAAATAATCAACAAAAGTAGTGAAAATAATAAAAAATCCAAAATTCCATTTTTTGATACTAATAATATAATGCATCTAATATAGGTCATACATGATAATAAGTAGTAAAGGGTCACCCATGGATGAACTTAGTATATATGTATACAAGTATCATGATGATACAAAAAAGAAATAAAAAGGAAATATATAGCTAAGGTAGGAACCTCAAGGTCTCTTTCCATCCATACCATGCTAAACAGCCAAAAACTATGGTCTAGCTACAGAGCCTGAACCTTTACCTGATCACAAAATCATGAAGTCTACACACGTCTTGAAGGGTCTGTGTAGGGTGTGAGAATGAGTCTCAGTAGGTTACCACCAATTTTTTCCTACCTTAAATTTGTGATTAAGTATGTGTGTAATAGAATAAAGAAGTATCAACACATTCATATAATAATAAAGGATTCACTGGTGCTAATAGCCACCAGGAACCTACCACTTACTTTGGCCAATGCCAGAATCACTAGAGAGGAGAGGATCCTTATCCCATGGCCCAAGGCATGCCCTGATGTTATATAGTCCTAGGTTAACCCTCAGGTTCCACCTCTAAATGTAACCCGACACCTCATTCCATCATCCAAGTAACCGATCTCCCGAAGGGACACCCAATCCATGAATCCGGTCCCTTAGACCCCTGCTCAAAAGCACCCGTCGACTTGAAGCCTGATGCTTGGAGGTACAAAAATATCTATCCTAAAATAGTAACCACCATCAGATCAACTTCTGATGTACTGAGGAATGGTGGAACCCATCCTCCAAAATGATCCTATCCCAATGGCCTCAAGCATGGCGAGCCTCAGCCCCCAAACCAATAACCTCATCACTAACACCCGATGGCTCCTCACCATCCCATGGCTTTCTACGACAAGTACCCCCATCCATTTAACTAAGACACAACTAATGGGGGAATCTAACCACATTAGTGGTCAATAACACCTTATCATCTAAGTCAACCTATGTGCACATGAATCTAAATGGTGAATTAACCAATATAGGTGAGTGACAATCACTAATTAGAGCCTAAACCACACCAATTCTGACACCTCGTGCCCCTGCGACCATGTCTCTCAATCTATTGTCCATTCCATCCCAATTATCTCAATCCATTACCACAAACTAATGGTGTTGCCTCCTCAATTGATGACTGAGTCTCCCAACCCGTGATCATCATCACTCATAGAGATCGGGCCTCACCCAACCGGACAATTACATTAGGTGGTCATCACTACCTCTATCCTCGGGCCTCGACCATCACAATCCCATCACAAAAACTTAGGTATATATATCAATTCAAATCAACTAAACAATTCAATGAAATTGAATTAAAAAAACTCAAATTAATAAGATAAAATAATTCAATCTAATATAATGAAACACACCCCAGCCCAACTACCAAAGATCCAGAGCCTCTCACCCATCTCAACCAATTATGGTTTTATGACAGCATGCCCATTGGAATCTCATAAGGTTAAATTTAACTAATTAAAATCAACCATTTAAATTACAGGGTATCTCTCGGTCAATATAATGACATGCTTGAATCTTCACCCCCGAAACTCTTTAGAAACCACAAGTAAAGGTAATAACCACCTACCCTATAGTCTTAGATGTAGGCATGTTTGATATCAACCTCTAACTTGAACCGATTTGGAAGAAATCAGAGTTTTATATGAATGACCTAAAAATAGGGAAAAATGACTCACACAAATTTAGTTTTCCATGGGGTAAAGGAAAAAGAAAATAGAAGTAAGGTAGAGGATATCCTTACTGAGACAAATCCAATACAACTGACAGCTCGAAGAATATAGCTCGAGAAAAGGAGGGGGATCAATCCCTAGCTGGAGGAAGAAAGAAGAGAACCCTTCTATTGTGCACAACCAAGAGAGTAAAATAGGAGGATGAAAGAAATATGAGGTAGGGAAAAATAGTAATTTCACACCTTTAATGTTTTGAAAGGTTTCCACATGCTTGTTTAGGAGGCAGGCCTCACACGGTTAGCCCACATGATTTGGCCTAACCGTGCGAAAACCGTGCATACTATAGTGCGAGGGTACTATCAAAATAGAAATAACCGTGCATATTAGACATAGTTTTCTAAAACACATGAAAACCGTGAGAAATAACTCTTCTAAAAATTATATAGGTCTTGTATGGTCGTGCTCCTCACTCTACATGGTTTCCCCAAACTATTCGTATTACAAAAATGGGTTGCATGTTTCTACTAGGAGGTCACACGGTTAAATATAACAACACGCCTCTGTCAGCACTTTTCCAAAATGGGTCCTTTGGCCCTCTGATGCACCCAAAAATCATCCGAAAATAGAGTAATTTTCCAAACCTCTAAACCAATCTAAAAACAAGTTTTTTGTTAAATGAAAAATTAGAATTAAGTTTCGATCAATGAGGGAAGAGTTGGCATACCCACAAAACTCCAAAAAATCAAAACGGGTGAGAATTTTGTCCCGCTGCCAAACCTGGGACATTATAATATACACCATAAAAATTAAACAAGCAAGGAATATGACATATGTCTCACAAAAATAAAAGTGAGATGAGAAACCCTTACCTTACGTTTGAATTGGTTCAGAAGCACTCTAGACTGTTATATAATAAATTTAGATTTATTATAATTATATAAAATAACTATTTACACACTTATAATATCATATTCAATCCAATTATTACTTTTACACACCTATTTATTAATAATTCTTTATTGAGATCCTCATTTTTGAGTGGTAACTATTTCATTTTTCATGTATGTTTTAGTTTGATAGTTACGTTCCTTGCAATTTGATCATGGTTAAATCATATACATAATGTTTTTAATGATATAAATATCTTATATACTCAATATTTACATATTTATAATAATAAATTAATGTCATACATGAAAAATAAATAACACCGCTTTATGGAGGTGGTAGTCCACACGTACACACGAGCGACGTTATCATTTTTTAACAGGTGAAAGGGTAAGAAGATAAATGATATATTATAATTACATAAGCATAATTATGCCATAATATCATATATAAATATTCAATCCATCATAATAAAAAACCATGAAATATTTTTATGGAAAACAAATCATATTGCTACGTGGAGGCGATAGTCCACATGTACGCATAAGCGATACTTTCATCTCCCATTTGATGTAAATGAGGTGGAAAATAGTTGTCACATGATAATAACAATAAAATATCAGTATATTTATGGTACTATATTAATTATTTTAGGATGAATAAAATATATTTATAGGAATTATAAGAAGAAATAAACTTAAGGTTCAGTAAAGACGATTACCTCTTCTTTGAGAGGCCTCATTTGGATCACACCTTAAGACTTATTAGGATGGTATTGGTAGAAGAACATAAGATAAAGAACCTATGTAAGTAATATAGGAATATTTTTAAAGGTATTGGATAATATAGAGTTCTCAATGTTTGTTAATAAAGGAGGAGGCGATGTTACCTTTTATAAGTGAGGGGAGGGACACACATGGAATTACTGAAAATATTTCAATAATATAAGCTCACTTTCATGTGAAAGTGTATCCAAATTAAAAATTATCATAATTTAGGATAATATAATGTCTAAATATCTTAAAAAAATAATTAGACAATTTTATATGGAATTATTACCCTCATATATTAGTTTAACCCTCGATAAATGCATTTTAACCTTAACCGCGATAATTTTTTTAATGTTTTTACTATTAATTATGAATAAAAATTAAGTTAAACCTATTAAATCATATTAATTATGATTATTAAAAATATTTAATGAATTTTAAAATATTAAACTTTAATAATTGGAAAAAAATCACTTTTATATAAGTGCGCAAAATGCGACGAAAACCATTTTTAGAAAAATACATTATAAGCATAAAACTGAATTTGCTTCCATTCCTTTCATTGTAAAAATTATTAGATGAAAATTAAAATATTTAATTAAATATATATTCTATAAATTTAATAAACATAATTAATCAATAGTTATTTATTTAATTAATTAACATAAAAATACATTGTGCATATAAAAATAATTTTTAGAACAATGTGTTTTTAACCCAAAAAATGAAATTATACCAAAATCAAGTATTAAACTGATTAATATATAATTAATTATATTATTTATAATTAAATTATAATTATATTACTTTAAGGTCAAATTAAAAAAATAATTTTACTTGTAAATTACTTGATTTAATGAAAATAAATGACAGTTTTACAAAAATATGTATTTTTCATTGTTCACTGAAAAATAAACCTTTTTAGAAAAATACTAAAAATTAACCCTAAGATAATACTATAATTATGATTTCAAAAATTTTATTAATTACCCGAAATATAATTTATAAAAATGGTATAAATAAATTATAATTTCTACGCACAAAATGAAATAAAAACCATTTTTGAAGAAAACATATTTTTGAAGCATGAAATGATTTTACTGAAAATTGAGTACTTATTTATTTTGAATTAATTAATACATTTTAATTATTTAAAACCTTTATACATATTTTTCAGAATTTGGTTATTCCTATTTATACCACGAATTTAACGACTAAGTTATAATAGTCACATTTAAATAATATTTATTAGAATAACACAGTTTGCATAAAGCTCTGTGTTGTGTGTTATAAAAGCTATCAAGCATAGTATTATTTTAAAGGAAAATAAAAATCTTAGGGTGTTACACATATTAAATTGGAAATATAAAAACCTAGAATAATAAAAATTCTTGCATCCTTGAAATCATTAAAAGAATCCTTCTTCATATCACAGGGAAATGAATACAAACAAAGGGCGAGCTCAGATGCGGTAAGGGTTACATACAATGAAAGATATCATGATTAAATAAGGAATAATTAATATGGTATATTGGAAAATAAAAACAAATAAAATTCAATCGAAAACTTGGTATATCCATAGATAATATCAACATAACAATCACATGGATAATGGAAACTAAATTCTGAATAAAGAAAATGCATAAATCATGACATTCATGATCTTACCATCAAGGCCTCAGATAAGATATCATGAATCTTACCATTAAGGCCTTGACTAATACATTCTTAATAAATGGATTGGTGTAAACCAAATACCCATCTACTTTGACATGCCTATTATTTTATCTCATGAGACCTGCCAACGTGTCAATGGGATATCTATAGTTAGGCCCCACTCATCACTTTCACATCCATTGAATTCATCATATATTGAATGATAAATACAATTCATTCTTAAAATTAATTGTAAATAAATAATTATATGTATTGAATAAAAAATACAAAATATTCCTAGTTAATGAAAAAACATTATTAATAAAATTCCTTCAACTAACACCCTATATTGAATTGGTATATGGTTAATATAGTAAAAAATTAGTATAAATCATACCTTATAAATCCATGATACATAAAATAAGGACATTTAAGAGAAAATTATTTCCAATGAAATGATGGAGAGTGATAGGGAATGTGATCATGAGAAAGATATTGACCATAAAACCATGAATCAGTGAATGATTAAAGAATACAATATATTCATAAAAAATTAAGGTTTTTTAGTAAAACCAAGAATTTTGGAAATATAAAAGGAAATATAAGTAAAAAATTAAAAACAAATTCCTTGTAACTTCATGTAAGAACAAAGTTGTAAATCACTTTAAAAATTAGTTTCTTTCCTTCAAGAAAATAATATTGTTTCCCTTTGATAAAATTTTAAATAAAAATTCCTATAATATTGAGATTTTTTTAAATAAAAATTTAAAATTGTAAATAAATATTTAAATAAAATAACAATCATGATGGTGGGAAATTTTTTTCATGCAGTTAACGTTAAAATAAATATTTCTTTTACACTTTTGGTAAAAATTATAAAATTACCTTGTTCAGAAAATGATAAGAATATTCCTTTTAATTTTTTTAAAATGAAATCAAATATGGTTCAAAATAAATTTAAATAATAATTTTAGTTTAAATAAAAAAATTCTTAAAACATTTAAAATAACCTCAAAATGGAAGAAAAACATTTAGAAGGAAAACCTTTAAACATGATTTTTAAAATAAAGTCCTTTAAATTTTACTTATTTTTTGATTATTGATCCAAAAAGAGAATAAATTAAATATAAACATGTAAAACCAAATAATAAACAGATTATAATAAAAAATATTTGTCTTAAGATATTATCATCATACAATTTTACTAAAAGAAATTTGAACATAAACAATCCCGAAATAAGATGAGATTACAACAAAAATCACTTACCTTGGGTTTTCACTTGGATGAACATGTTTGATCTTCCTATATAAAGATTTTAAATTTATTAAATAATTTATCAAGAACATTTTCATCTATATTCCATTTTAATATCCATTTATAATCATTTGAAGTTCATTCATTGAATAGTTCTTGATTACATCGACCACTTAAGGTTTTTTGATCAATTTTTAAAAATTAATTCAGTATATTGTTTGTGGTTAAAGTTATTATAAAATTGTTACATAATCTCCAAAATTTTAATGATGTCATGAATATATATTATTTATTTATTATATACAATTTTATAAATTATTCATGCATGATGGTAATAGAAAAATGAATCACATCATTTTGTGGAGGTGGTAGTCCACATATATGCATGAGCGACATTATCATTTTACAATGGATGGAAGAGTAAGAAGCTAGATGATATATTATATTTAAAAAATCGAAATTATTTCATAAATATCATATATATTTATTAATTTCTCCTTTATAATCATCCAAGTAAAGCGATGATGAAAAATGAATTACATCGCTACATGGAGACAGTAGACTGTACGTACACGAGTGATGTTTTTTTCCATAGGATAGAAAGGATATATAAAATGGATATACCATTAACATAAAAAAAATATCATCATGGTAAATATATTTATGTAATTATGTTAATATAATTATCCAATATTTGTATGAGGTTTAAGAAGAAAGGAACTTGAAAAACATTGGTAAGAACATATACCCTGTATTTTGGTAACCTCCATTGGCTTACACCTTAAGCCTTCTTGAAGTGGTGATTTTGTGATATAGATACCTATATTACACAGGGATGGGTGTTGTTAAGGTATATTTTGAGGTATTTGTCAAGATGAGTGGCTCATGTAGTCTGTCAAAATGAGCATAATTGGTTCCCTTTTATAAGTGAGGTTGGTGGAAAACTTTTAAATACTTAAAAACATTTTTATACAATATACGTATTACTAAATTAAAGTGGATCAAAGTTATAATAGATTCAAAGATTATAAATTTCAGGTATAAATACAAACAACTAATTAGGTTTAAGAAAGTGTTTTGTATTATCTTAAAGCCTTATCCCTTTATTTTAAACTTTTTAACTCATTTTACACTTAACCTAAGTGATAAATATTCGTCATGAATCCTATTCATTATGAAAAAAATTAAGTATAAATTATTAACTAATATTAATTATACTCAATAAATTATTTAATCTTTTTTAAAATATTCAATTTCCAGAATTTAAAAAGACTATTTTTATTTTTTGTTCACAAAACACAATGAAAATTGTTTTTAGAAAAATGTTTATTTTAGGTACAAAATGATTTTATTAAAAAATAAAATATAATGTTGATTCCAAAGAAATTAATTGGATTATATTAAATAAAAGGATACTTATTTATCTTTAAAACCAGATCAAAATATAAAAGATCCCTGTAAGTAATTTATCAAGAGAGAATAACTAAATTTTTTTTTACTTGAATAAAAACATTATTTAGATTTCAAAAATGTTATGATTATATTTATAAGTTCAACATTATATTTTTATATGAATCATATTACTTATTAAATATATATTTGGTTTATAAAAAAATTTTCATAAAATTTAAATTAATTATTATATCATTATAATGCCATAAAAGTGGTAGTATTTGTAAATTTTTTATTTTTCACTAATCACCCAAAAAATTAACTATTTTTAAAAAATCTAAAAAATTCACCCTACGCTATTTTTGAATTGATAAATTCAAAAATGAAATTAATTTCATTAAATTAAATTTATAAAATTTTGTAATTTAGTATTCAGTCACATTATTAAATAAATATTTTTGCATTATGTTATAGTTTCTTTAGAAAGAAAAGCTTAGTATAACCAAAACTCAGGTGTTACAGAAACACCCTGAGATTTTAATATGTATCAATTTAAGTAAATATCTTATTGAATTGAAACAACTTATTAAAATTTAAGGTAAACATCAATAAATTATGAATATACATTGTGCAAACAAATAAATTAACACTCATTGGTAATTGATATGAAAAAAGGTTAAGAACACTTAAAGTGTAAAAGGGACATTCTTTTTTAAAAGAGAATTTTTATTTTATTTTTTTATATCATTTAAAATATAAATTTATAAATTTTATATTCTTAATTTTATGAAATTAACTCATTTTTTTACATCATCATTTCAAAATAATCTTAAGATATTTTTTTGGGATTTTTCTGAAATAGTTTATTTTTGGGAGAATAGTGAAAAATACTGATTTTACAAATACTGTCACTTTTATGAAAATATAATGATATAAAAATGAATTAAAATTTTATAAAACATTTTTTATAGACCAAATACATATTTAAAAATTAATTTAATCCATTTAAAAATATAATATTAAACATTGAAATCTATGTTTGACATTTTGAAAATATAAGTAATGTTTTTATTCAAATAAAAAATATTTTCAGTTATTCTATTTTAATAAAGTATTATTAATGTTTCTCTTGGTTTCAGTTTCATTTAAAAGTAAAATAAATGAAATTTTATCAAAAAAAATCCAATTAATCCCATGGTAATTAACATTATACTTTATTTTAGTGTAAAATCATTTTTATGCTTAAAGAATACATTTTTCTAAAAATGTTTTTTCATTGAGTTTTGTGAACTTGTATAAAATGTAAATTTTACAAGTTATCTAAATTTAATTTTAGAAAATATATTCCATTTTTTTAATTATAATATTCCATAAATTTAATAATATCCATTTCATTTTTAGTCATAAAATAAAGTTACCATAGTAAAAGTTATTCACCACGGTAAGGGTTAAAAGGGTTTAATAAGGGGTTAAGATAAGATATAAAGCATCAAATATATATAAAACTTATATAAATTTTATTGGTTGAGTGTATTTTGACCTTATACTATATTATAAATTATACTAAATTAGATCCACTTTCCATGAAAAATACATTTCTTATATTTTAAAGTTCTTAATATTTAAAAGGGAAACCACTCCTCTAACTTATCAAAAGTCACCACATATACTCAATTAATCACAAAATTTTAGAACCTTATGTAATGTATTGGATTTTCTATCCATTATTTTTGGATATTATATGAATTATTTTTGAGACTAGGCATTGAGATGACATGAGATTCCGAGGCCCGGTGTGTCCAAAATAAATGTTCAAGTTATTTAAATATATCAAATAGCACACATGCATAGTTTTACCAAAAAAATTTAATAACTTCTAAACGTGTGGATGGATTAGAAATTTGAGGGCACCATTGAGTTCAGAATGCGAGGTTTACCTTAGGTGTGACTTAACATTAGTTGGCACGGTTCGATTGTGGAAAAGTTGTCACGGGCACAAAAATGAATAAAATAATTGAATAAATTATTTTATTACTTTTTTGTTAATGCAGTAAATTAAAATTCCTTAAATACACTGTTATATAAGAATTACAGGGTTATCCACATAAACCTGGGCCCTCTTGAGAACCTTTGGAGAGAGCTTTGAAGATTCTCTCTTAGGAAAATGATGACAGATTGTGGATCTTCAATCAATGCACATTGATTTTGAGGGATCTCACCAACAAACGCGATTCAGTTTCATTATTCATAAAAAATCGATCCAAATCGTAGTGGGGGTGTGTGTTTTTATTTTTTTATTCCCCATTCTTGAATTCTATGATGAACGCTATTCAATCAATGAACATACTGATCTTAGGGATGAGATTATTTTGAGGGGTTTTGATGAGAGTTTTATCTTTATAATTTGATTTCTTCATTATCGTTATAACGTAGATGAGTTGAGATCGACATGAACATTGATTGATGTTCGTTCCTCAAATCTATTCTTGTGATTTTCTCCCCCATTCATCGTTCGTCGCAGGCATTCTTCGTTTGTCCTGTGAATCGACTTATCCCGATTGATCGATCATTGACCAATTGTTTCTTAGAGAAACAATACGATATCATAGATCTAGGATTGGAACATCATAAAGGATATGTGATGATGGAGACAAATAGATTTAGATGACAGAGGATACCCGATTTCGCGTTCTTCGGCGCAGATCGAAGAACGCTGATTTGATCCATTTTCCAAGTAGATCTAATGGAGAAACATGTTTTTTGATGACAAAAAGGATCTTAAGAGATTGGATTTTCAATTTCATAGAAAAATGATAACTAGATCAAAGTCCAATAACATAGGAGGTGCACAGAAGAAGCTCCTGCAATTCTAGAAAACTGTGAACCACATAGTGTGTAATCCAGGATTACACGGTATGTGGGCCCCTCTGAGCAACAGATAGGGTTTTTGGAGGGAGTTGAACATCACACAATGTGTAGTCTAGCACACATGGTGTGTGGTCCCTCCCTAGATACTCATCTTGTACTTAGGATAATACAAAGACACAGGGTGGAGTATATGGGTTTCCTACACAGTGTGTACTCCCTCACACAACACGACATGGACCAAGTACATGGTCTAAGCTATGTGTTGGTACATGGGAAGATGTACATGGGCTGGAGCCATGTACTGACAACACGAGTAGAATACATGGGTATCTTGTACACCGTGTAGTAATACATAGACACAGATTGAGACACGGGCCGTTTACAAGGGAAGGAACCAGGGTCAAGGGATATGATGCGTGACCCATACTAGACACCGTGTACTCCTTTATACATGGCTTTGATCTATTGTCCTTCGTATATTGGATAGGTTTCATTAGGGTTCATTCCCCTTATCCTTTCCCTGAAGGTTGGTATGGAATCATTTCATACTCCTAGGACTACGATTCATTTAGTAGGACTTCCTAGATAGAGCCATTGGAATCCCTATGAGAGGCCTGAAGTGAGATCCTCTATTCATCTTCATTCCCTAGGTGGAGTTATTAGAATCATCATGGACAACACTACATGTGCGTCAATCCTATACTTCAAAGGTTAATATAGATTGAGTTGCTGGTATCACACCATGGACCTGGCAGTGATCCTTATCCGTGTATCGTATTATCTTTGGATTATCAGCATATTCTTTCTCATGATGATACCAGACGAGTAGTACCTCTTGGACAGATATCATCAGTGCTATCAGACTTAGGAGTGTGTTATCCTGGATGAGTGCTTAATGGATCCTTTAAGTTGGAATCCTAGGGATGGTATACTACGGTTGTGACTTACTTCTAGACTATGTGTCTTAGATTGAGTATATATTGATATTATTATTCTATGTATTGTAGACATATACCTATGTAGAGCTGAATACATTTACATTATTGTATTCTTTGTGGTTTTGGGTTTTCCTACTGAGTATTTTTATACTTACCCCTACACAGGTTTTTCTCGCATGTGTCATGTCTTGTGAAGATGATCGAACTTTCGAGAGTTTCCTAGATGGATCAGAACTAGACAGTGTATAACGACCCATACTTTACATACATTGATATTACTTCAAAGTTTAAGAATATTTATTTCAAAATATAACAAATCCACAATAGGAACACATAGTTATAGTGTCTTTAGAAACTGGGAAACATAAACAATTGGTTTATAAAACATCTTTATTGTCTCCCACTTATTTCATCATAACTAAACTCCTTTTTGACATATTTTATTAAATATCCTTATTCATGACCTGAGGAAAATAAAACATATCAAAGGGTGATATAAAATACTCAGTAAGTGTAAACAAGGGATATATCAATCATATCATAATCATAATACATAAGAACATAACATTTGAAAATATTATCCTGTATATTAAAGATTGTGATATCATGCCATGTGATAAATCATAAAACTTCATAAGAATCAATGAATGTAATCCCAAAAGTCATAAAATAAGACATTAAGTATTATGTAATACACATAATTATATAAAACCATTTCATATTAGTCAAGGATCATTTCCAATACCATCGTAGCTGATAAAGTCCATTATTGAACTGAGTTTACTCCCCGTTGTAGCCCTGTATTACTGAACCGAGATCATTTCCCATTCCATCCATGTCTATCTCATGAGATATAAATCTTTACCCAATAAATTGGATAGAGATATAGGTACCACCCATCTCATAATGAAATCATTCTTACATGTTCCATAATAACATAAATCATTCATCATAACCTAAGGAATAAAATGGGTTTCTTTAAGCATCATTCCACCTTAACATAATCCATGTAAAACAAATGGATTTCATAAATATCATTCCATTATAAAAAAATAAAATCATAGTAAAAATAAGTATATTATAATTGAAACATAACCCTATTAAATAATTCCATCTTATATGGAAATTAATTTTGATATAACACTTGAAATTAATTCTAAAGGAAAATATAATTTCTTCTTAAAAAACATTTTCTTTTCTAAAAATGTCACAAAATTTTAAAAGAAAAGAATTTATTTGAAAATAAACTTGAAATATTGTAGAGGAATATTCATGTAAATAAGTAATTATAAATACATAAAAATCCATTCATTCCATATAAGTTAAAAAAAACATTCTCCTCACACTACAACAAAACCGCTGTTTAGCGGCGGTTCTAGGAACCGCCGCTAAACCTTTTGTAAAAAAGTTTTCACGGCGGTTTATAATAAACCACCATGAAATGTTGGTTTTTTTAACACCCGACCCTCCTTCCCCTGTGACCCTGGACCCCCGCTTCCCCCGCGACCCCGACCCCCCGCTTCCCCCAACGACCCCGCGACCCCGCGACCCCCGGCCCCCCGCGACCCCGGAAGCTGCACCGTCTTCCCCTATAGGTAGGGTTTTGTTTCTCCTTTAGGTTTTTTTTGGTTTTCCAGTAGGTATAAGAATAAAATCCCCAAGAAGGGTTTGTGTGTAATTAATACAATAAAATTTTATTAAAATGCGGTTGAATATAATGATATATGGGGATATTTTTATTATGTGTTTGGGTTTAATTCCAACATAGAAGATATATTTTGGGTGCGGTTGGCTATAATGAAAACCCGATGAAATGATTTACATGGATTTAGGTGTAATTCCATCTCAAGTGTGTTTATTAGTGAGGGGTTACGTGTATTTATAATCATGGATATTCATGAAATATGGGTTTGTTGTAATGACAACCATAGACCGTACAGGGAATGAAATGGATGTAATTACAACAATAAACCTATTTGAGTTATGGGTTGAATTCACTTCCAAAATGTGTTGTTTTTTTGATATGATTTGGTTCTTAAATTGGATATACTTCAAACTACCATTCATTTTGGGAATATTTCATGATAACCATAGGTATTTATTTGTAACATGTTTAGAAATAACAGTAAAACTGGACGAAGCATGTATAGTTGATCCTAGAAGTCATGATGGAACCCAATAACATAAGGGGTATTTTTTATTTAGGTTATATTATTATTATATCAATGTCACGTCTATATAAACTTATATTTTCTATATTTGGGTAAGAAAAATGTTAGTGGTGGCCTCCTAATTTGTACTCAATCCCTACTTAGGCTAAATTGTATTTGAGAAGATTTCATGGTTTTTGTCAGGGTTATCGACCATCTGGATATCTCGATTCACATCATCACATTCATTTTATTTGTCAACAAATATCTCAAATGTTGAGTATTTAACATGTTTTTGTCTCTTTAAACAATAGGTAGTTTTGAAAATAATGGGGTAATATCTAAGGCAGTATGTCTCAAGTGAGAGATATGGAAAGTTGGAATAAATTAGTCCATTCACCCAAACCCAAGAAATGGTCTAGTTGTTCAGAAATAAAGGTGTTGATCATGTTCCATCAGAACCAAGTCTAAGGAATATCTGCATGTCCCATATCAGTAATCCCTACCCTCATTGTTGTATGATGGAACTACATCATGGAGGCATGGAATATACTATCACCCGGTTTCTTTTTAGAATAGAACATAATTTTGTAATGTCCCCTACGTACCAAACCGTTCCAAGAAAATTGTCCCATAGGCTTGAAGAAGATTCCATGAATTCTATTTGTCACTATGAGAAAGACATCTATGAAGACCAAGAAAGTACCAAGAAGGGGTGTTCTAATGGTGAATAGAGGTGACAATGTGGTCTGAAAAGAATGATTAGATTCTATCATTAATGTATTCATTTAAAATAAGTAAAGGGACACCGGAGTAGCCATTGAAATGGATATGGAAGAACCCATGAAAGTTATCTAAGTTCCCAATACCAATCATGTACTTGAATTTGAATATGGATTCAGACAACAAAACCATATCATGGTGGCTTGAAGTAAAACTATGCTAGATAATTTGAACTGATCCTGTGTTTCCAAGACCATGATAGTTATAGTATAAGGTTTTCATTATGATTGGTGGGGATGGTTAATGATAGCCTCCACAATTATAATTTAAAGAATGGTTCCATCCTCTACCACATTCCACCTTTTGGATGGTCTCTCATTAACCAATGGATATTCCATACACTATTTTGAACCATTTCTTTGTGTTGAGTTTTGTTCACACCCTGTAGCCCCTCTCACTCTCCTTTTCCACATATTTTATTTTAAATTACACGTAAATGATTATTTTACTGGTTTTTTTCATTATAGGGCGGTATGTAAAGGTGTAATGAGGCCTTGGGGGATAGCCCTATATAGTGGGTCTGTAGGGATCTTCTAAAAATTGGTTGAGGATGTTGATTTATTTGGAGCTAACCTATTAGGATTTGATACTGAATATCACACCTTTCCTCAAAGAATATAAAGTTATCCCTATGGAATATTTCAGTCATGGAAGATAGTTCCACCTAAACCACATAATCAATCAATGGACTGATTGAGAAAATATCCAACCTACTACCATTATATTCTATTGAATGAGAATGATATTAGTATTCCAATATTTGTAATGGCCATTCTTCACCAGTTGGTCTCTATTTCTTATTGACTCAGGCATTCATAATGTATGTTTTAAACCTTCCAAAATCATTCTATTCAATGTGATTGTTGTACCCTGAAGTTTAAACATTTGAGAATCATTTTAACAGTTAAATAAATTATGAAATTATATTCTTCTGCACCTTCCAATTTGGGTATGAATCTCTTTTGGATACCCCAAATACATAACATTAGATTCTCCTTTTGTAATGTCTTATCAAAACCATGGTCCTTTTCAGAGGATATTAAACTTTGTGACACAATGGTCTAAACATCATGACCATAAAATTAATGCCCCCCTCCAAGGTATTATATGATACTAATAATCCTTAATTCACATCAGGTTGTGTTTTGGAATATCTATAAAGACTAACCAATCATTGGTTCTATGTTTTTATATATAAAAATGTTAGTAGCTACAGGTCTGAGAACCATGACCATAAAATATCTGATTCATCCCCTAAGGATATATGCATATGTGTATCAAGATCTACATCTATATCATATTTTTATTCCTCTCTTATATCGCTATATATATCACATAATTTTTTTCAAGGATACATTCCCTTAAACTCTATACATAGATTGGTCTATGAACAATGAAATTAAACATAGTGTGAATATCCATGAGATTGTTTATATGATCATTGGTCTATGAACAATGAAATTAAACATAGTGTGAATAGTCACTAGGCCACTCAAACATGGATAGTGTTAGATCACAAATTTTATACTCATGAACAACCTAAGGATATTGTTTCCTCATTGCATGGGAAAAAATTGCTTGATATATAGTAAATTCTACATGACCTTAATATGGTTATTGTATAATAACAATATTAGCTATAAATATGTACATGAGAGTCAGATAAATAAAATATCTCAATATAAACATGTTCCCCTACCCATGAATCCATGGTATGTTAATAATGTCCCCTATCATACATAGGATATATTTATACATGATATATTTCACCAGAGGCTTATTCATCAATGTACTTATATTTAAATTTAGTCCTTATATTTAAAATTTAGTCCTTTAACTTCATGAATGTATGAATTGGAATCTCATCAAGATTGATTTTTTAATGGTTATTTCCTAAGGGAATGAATGTAGAGAAATAGACTGAGCTCATGAGACTTTTTATTGGTGAGATATCAGTATGGGAGTATGTCAATAACCTTTCAAGGTTTTTTATATATTCTCCAAAGATAGAGGTCATCAATTATGAGAAAGATCATTTCTTTGGTGATGGTCTTCACCCAGACCTTGGTACATCTCTACTTTCTTCGGGCATAACATCCATTTTGGAGGTTGTCACTAGGGACATGTGAATGGAAGCTAAATATTCTTGGAAATCGATGGTTGTTCATTCCTTAGTTTTATCAGGTATGAAACAAATTAATAGTGGGAATGAAGAGAATTCAATGTGCAAGGAGTAGAGGCAGGATGAACCATAACATGATGAAAAGGCCCATTCTTATAGAAATAGTTCATCCATTTTCATAATAATACTTTTAGTATAATTTATCTTCTAGAAAATCCTATATTAAACTTGTTATAATTTTGAAAACATGAATATGAAAACTTTAACATCACTTTAAATAAAATAATATAAGTGTCACAATCTCTTCTATAAGGCTCAAAATGGTCACTAACTCAAAACTTGGATGGTTAATGTAGATAGATACTCTACCAATAATATTTTTTCAAGTGTTTGGGTGTTTTTATGGTTATTATTATTTTAATAAAAATTGTTTTATTTATTTCTCATCATTTAATTAATTTTTACATCCTCAAAGTATAAGTATTTAAGGTAAATATTTATTTCCTAAAAATTAAAAATAAATTACCATGATAAAGAAAAAAAAATATCTTTAAAATTATTATTTATAATCAAATTTATCTTATGTATAACCTTATATAAAAATGATTTTATTATTAAAATTTGAGTGAGACATAGATAACTTTTCTTTAAATAAAATAAATTAAATTTCCTAATATCATCCAAGTGACTTAAAAAAAACCATTTCAACCCAATGATGGTTTAGGTTGAAACAAACTCATACAATGATATTAAGATAGGTGTTAGTATAATTTTATAATAGTATTCTTACCCTTAACTATCTAATTTACCTTTTTATCGTATTAATAAAAATTACGGAAGTTACTATTCATAATGCCCAAAAATAAAATAAAACCATTTAAATAATTTAGACCTATTGATTCCAAATATGGAATCCATTTTTTAAAATTAAAGACATATAAGTTTCAATAATTAATTTAAAATTAATCCCATTGTCGGAAAGAGAGAACGAGTTTTAAAAGTTAAAACATTGCAAAAGATTGAAATGTTTTTACATCTGAATTCAATTTAAAATTAATTATAATGAAATAAATTATATTTAATGATAAAAATATATTATATTTATACTTTTAAACCATTAAATATTATAATTTAACCATATAAATTATTTTTGATGAAAATAGTTATTTTCAATTAAAATTTAGTGTATTTTTACTATTCATCAAAATTTGAAAGTTATTAGAAAAATTTTAAAAATTCATCTAAAGTAAATTTTTATATCCCACTTCCAAATAACATGTTTATTCTATCATATAAAAATTATCAATATGTCAAAATATTAATTTAAAAGGGGTTCTCCATTAAAAGGTGGAAAATGACCCTTTTGAAAAAATATAGGTTTTTATACATCAAATAGGGTTTATTCATACCCTATGACAAAAATATCTATTATATGAATATAAAAAATGTTTTATTAAGTATATAACATATATATTTCCTTAATTTCATTTACTAATAGTAATTCACTCAATTTATTAATACAAAAATAGAAATATATAATTGATTTATATTTTTTATGGAAATCATTTTTTTAATTTTCAAAAAGCCGATTTAGGGTAACTGGTAACCGTACAACCAAACACCAAAATACATCAATCGCGGGTCTAACGAAACCCCAAAATTTCTAGATACAATTCAAAATTCAAAATTCAAAATTCAAACTTCAAGCAAACCACGTGTCCTCCTCTAGCCACACCACCACCTCGAGTTGTGTGTTATCGCGTAACCCCAACATAACCTCCGATCAGGTCACCGATGAGACAAGACGGCCCCACCACCGTCTTCTCCGACCTTCTGAATCATCCACACCTCAAGCAGCATCACTTCATGAATCCACACCATCAACACCTCTATTGATGTTGCTGGAGACACGCCAGGGATCAACAAGGAAGAAAATCCAGAATCCACTGCCATCACAAACATAACATCACAGAAGACAGTGCAAACATGCCTTTGAGAACCCAAAATAACCAATGCAATAGCAATGAAATTCCTTCGAGAACCAAAATCAACCAAAACAATGACAACACCATGTCTACGCAAATAAAAAATAACTAAAACAGCTGCAATACCAGGCCTCCTCAGACCCAAAACAACGCCCGAAGATTTCACCTCATCAAAACAGGAGATGAGAGGCTGAAACAATACCAGATCCAGGTTAACCGCAAGTAGATCCAAGATCGTATTCCAAATCCCACCTTCAAAGAAGTTTGCAGAACCTCCGATGAAGCGGATCTTGAAATCATGGTTAAAGCGGACATGGACCACCATCTTTCTCCTCATCATCAAACCACCATACTTCAATCGCGGCGTTGTAGAATCTGCCATCATCAAAAAGACCAAGCAACGAAACCACCATCCGAGATGTCCCAGACTTCTCGGTAGCCAAGAAGAAGAAGCTGAAATCTAGAGAGAACATGGGAAGAAGGAGGAATTCATTTCCGTGGAGGAGGCGGTGGAAACCATAGAGAGGGGAGAGCGATGAGAGATTCCCCTTACGGGCCCATCCTCTACTATGAATCTTTATATTTTTTATAAATAATTGGCAGTGAATGAATTCACCATAAATTTTCATAAGTTAGTTATATTTAATCCTGCTAACCTAACAGATAGGTTAAAATGGTCATTTTATACTAAGAGTATCGCATGGTTCTCTTAAACTCACGATTGCGTGCAATGTAATCTATTGAAGAATTAAAATTATTTAGAGAAAATATTTCATTAAAACATCCAGGTGTTTCATTCTACCCCTTTTAAACTGAATTTCGCACTCAAAATTCATCAATTGGATACAAATATATGAGAATATATCTCCCTCATTATATCCTCAAGTTCCCATGTAGCTTCCTCAAATTTGGGGTTCCACCATAAAACTTTAACCAAGTGAGTGGTCATATTTCATAGAACTTTTTTACTACGATGCAAAATCTCTATCGGTTGTTCTTCATAAGAAAGATCTTTCTCCAATGGTATGACTTCTGAGTTTAGTACATGTGAAGGATCAGATATGTACTTTCTCAGGAGAGATACGTGGAACTCATCATGAACTTGAGAGAGATTCAGTGGAAGCGCCAATCGGTAAACTACCTTCCCAACACGATCCAGAATTTCAAAAGGAATGATATACCTGGGGCTCAGCTTGCCCTTTTTTCCAAATCTCATTACTCTCTTCCATTGAGATATTCGTAGAAACACCTTATCACCCACTTAAAACTCTAGGTATTTTCTTTGATTTTCATCATAACTTTTTTACCGACTCCGAGCTGCTCTTATGTGTTGTTGAATAGATCTGAACTTTTCTGCCATTTCATCAACAAGATCAGGTCCTAATAGATTTATTTCCCTAACTTCATCCTAGAAATTTGTATTTCTACACTTCTTTCCATATAGGGCTTCATAGGGATCCATCTAAATACTAGAGTGAAATATATTATAGTAAGAAAATTTCACCAAAGGTAGGTGTTGATCCCAACCACCTTTGAAATCCATAGAGAAAGCTCTCAACATGTCTTCTAGAGTTTTAATTGTCCTCTTAGACTAACCATATTTTTGAGGATGATAAGCAGTGCTAAAACTTAACTATGTATTGAGAGCCTGCTGAAGACTTCTCCAGAACTTTGAGGTAAAACCAGGATCCCTATCAGATATAATGGAAAGTGGTACTCCATGAAATCTTACCACATCATTTACATATATCCTGGTAAGATGATCAAGAGAGAAATCCTATCTAATACCAATGAAGTGTGCCAAATTCGTAAGGTGATCATCTATAACCCATATTGCATTATGGACTTTAGATGTTTTGGTAAGTCTGATGAAAAATTTCATAGTGATGTTTTGCCATTTATATTTTGGTATGGGTAATGGTTATAACATCCCCTTAGACTTCTATTTCTCAGCCGCAACTTGTTGACAAACCAAGCATTGAGATACATATTCAACAACATCTATTTTTATGCCATCCCACCAAAAATACTCTTTTAGGCCCCTGTAAATCTTTGTGCTTCCTGGGTGAATAGAGAATGAAGAACTATAAGACTCATCCAATATTACCTTCTTTAATTATGGTATGGGAGGAATACAAACCCGATTCCTGAACCTTATTATTCCATCACAATCAAGGTTGAATTCAGGAAAATTTCACACCTTCTTTTATATCTCTACATCTTCCTTCTATGCCTTTTTAACCTTCATTTGTATAGATTCTTGAACATTCATTTTAGAAAGATAATATTCCTCCCTTTCCTTTAAAATTTTAATATCCATTCTTTTCAAATCCATAAATATTGGATATTTTGTGATCTTCATCATGGATAGGCTATCATAGTCATTTTGACTCAAAGAATATGTCGCCTTGTTTGCTTTCCCCACATGGTAATGTATTGAGAAGTTGTAATCTTTAATCAAATGAAACCATATTATTTGATTCATATTAAGATCCTTTTGTGTGAAAATATACTTTAAACTTTTATGATCAGTATAAATATCACAACTTTCGCCATAAAGATAATTTCTCTATATCTATATTGAAAATATTACCGCAGCTAACTTTATATCATGAGTTGGTTAATTTTTCTCATGGATTTTCAATTGTTGTGAGGCATAAGATATCACCATATAATTTTTCATGAGAATACAACCCAACCCCTTATTGGATGCATCACTATAGATCACAATCCTTTCTCCACTACAAGGCAGTGTGAGCACAGGTGAACTGGCTAACATTCTTTTGAGATCTTTGAAATTCTCATCACATTCCTCCATTCACAAGAACTTAACTGCTTTTTGAGTCAAATTGGTGAGTGGATTAGATAATTGTGAAAAGTCTTTCACAAAACATCGATAATATCCATCCAAACAAAGAAAAATTTGGATCTCAATTACCATTGTTGGTCTTAGATAACTTTTAATAACTTTTGTTTTTACTGGATCCACATATATCTCCTATTTTGAGATTATGTGACCCAAAAATGAAACTTTTTGAAGCCAAAATTCACACTCGGTAATTTTTTTCATAAATATTATCCTTTCTTAGGGTCTTCAGTTCAATTATCAAGTGATATTAATGTTCTTACTTGATCTTTGAATATACAAGAATATCATCTATAAAGACTACTACAAACTTATCAAGATAGTCTCTAAATACTCTATTCATTATATCTATGAAGATAGTGGGGGAATTAGTAATACCAAAAGGCATCACTATAACTTCATAGTGTTCATACCTTGTATGGAATGACATATTTGGTATATCCTCTTTCTTGAACCTTAATTGATGATATCCTGAATTAAGATCAATATTGAAAAAGTTTTAAGCTATGTATAGTTGGTCAAATAAGTCATCAATGCGGGGAAGAAGATATTTCTTCTTGATAGTAATCTTGTTAAATTCTCGATAATCAATGAAGAGTCTCATTGATCCATATTTCTTCTTAATAAACAGAATAGGTGCACCCCAAGGCGATTCACTAGGGTGTATGAATCCATTGTTAAGATTCTCTTGGAGTTTCTTCTTCAATTCCTGAAACTCAATTGGGGCCATTTTATAAGGTGTCTTTGAAATAGGAATATCATCCGGTGTGAGTTCTATTGAAAACACAACTTCATGATTTGGTGGAAGAACTAGTAATTCTTCCATAAAGACATCATTAAACTCCCATACAATTGGTTTATTCTTAATTGTGAGTTTCTCCCCAACCATTTGATATAGATAACATTCATTTGTAGGAATCAAGACCCATAATACGAAAGAAATTTTCACTGGAAGGTCATACTCATCCTTGAATTGATAAATGATCATAGAATAATCTGGAATATGAAATGTGACTTCCCTTACTTGAAAATTGATATGATATCCATATAGAAAAAGCCAATCCATGCCAATAATCACATAAAATTCCACTAGAGGAAGGATCATAAGATTTATAGGAAGCAATTTCCCACATACTTCAACCAAAGAATAATTATAAACTTTTGATGCAACCAATGTTCCATTAGGAGTTGTCACAGATAACTCAACATCTAATAATTGAGGTAATATAGTGATACCCTTGTAAAATTCTTCATAAATAAAAGAGTGGGTGGATCCAGAATTAAATAAAACATTTTCTACTTTATAGTGGATGGTAAGTGAACCTTTCACCACTTCATTATCACACTCCACATTACCGATAGTGATCACATGTAACTTTACTTTGTCTTTTTTCCTTAATATTTTTCTAATGTTGATCATCATTAATAACCCTTGGATTAGGGCATTGATTGGCATAATGACCCATTTCCTTGAAATTGTAACATTGAAGCATAGGACATTCTGTGTAGCCTTTTCTCTATTCGCATCATTAGACAACTTTTTCCCATCACTTCGGTATTCAATTTCATGATGACCTTCTTTTACAAAATTAAAACATTTATGAGTCCATTTAAGACAATTTACTCCATGTTTCTTTCCACACTTTGAGTATAAGGAAAAAATGATCTTCTTTTCATTGCGATCTTTACATTTTCCATTTAATTCCATTTTTATCTTCTTATCAAACCCATAAAACTGATGGGTTAATCTAATATCCATCTAAACCTTGAGATAACATCAAACGATTTCTTTGTAGATATTTAAGTACCTTATGGATAATTCCATTCAGAGACTTGGATTTAAGACACTAAATAATCGATCAATTTTACTCTCAGGTTGGATAATAATTCCAGAAGATTACCTTGCAAGTATTATAAAATTTGTTTCATAGGTACCAAAAAATCCTTTGTACTTTTTCTTAATATCAAGGAACTCCTTCCCCATATTTATTCAAAGAATATGAGGAAAGTACTTATTTAAAAATAAGTTCTTGAACTCATCCCATTTCATGGATTCAATTTCATATTTTTTCATCGTATTCTTGATAAGATTCCACCATTGATCAGCTTCACATTCCAAACAATATACTGATAAAATGAATTTATCATGTTTTGAACATTGTAGAACTGTAAATATCTTTTTAGTGGTACTGATCTATTGTTAATCCACTAATGGATCAGAAGACCCACTGAAAGAAGGTGGATACTACCTCATGAAGGACTCAATATAATGTTGTTCCCTTATTTTCTCATTTGGAAGTCCTACATGATTCATAGCCTAAGAAAGTTTTGTGAGCATAACTATAAGATTTTCCATTCCATATCCCATAACATTTGGTTTCTCAGGAGGACAATCATTTCATTGCTCATCGTATTCAGCATTAACACGGTTCCTTCAGGTTCTAGCTGTTAACTAAAACCAAGAAGCATAGTGTTAGAAACACTAATCATAATGGGAGAACCAAATAATCAAGAATAAAATTTCAATTTAGAATACTTTAGGTTTTATCCTAGGTTATTCATGATCATTTTTAAAATACTAGGATTATAACCTGTACTTTGACATGTCATTTGGGTTCTTACTAAGGTTTTCTCACCCTAGTTTCCAAATTTTAACTATACCTTTTCTTTGATACCAACTATAACGAACCATACTTTACATACATTGATATTACTTAAAAGTTGAAGAATATTCATTTCAAAATATAAAAAATCCATGATAGGATCATATAGGTATAGTGTCTTTAGAAATTGAGAAACATAAAAAATTGGTTCATAAAGCATCTTCATTTTCTCCCACTTATTTCATCATAATTAGACTATGTTTTGACATATCTTATTTAATATCTTTATTCATGACCTAGGGAAAATAAAAGATATGAAAGGGTGAAATCAAATGCTCAGTATGGATAAAAAAGGGAGATATCAATCATATTATAATCATAAGACATAATAACATAACATTTTAAAATCTTATCCAGTATATGAAAGATCGTGATATAATTCCTTGGGATAAAACATAAAAGTTAATAAGAATCAATGAATGTAATCAAAAAAGTCATAACATAAGACATGATGTTTTTTGGGATACACATAAGCATAGAAAATCATTTCATATTAGTCAAAGATCATTTCCAAGACCATCATAGTGGAAAAAGTCCATTACTGAACCGAGTTCACTCCTTGTTCCAGCCCTGTATTACCGAACCGAGATCATTTCTTGTTCTAAAAATGTTTATCTCATGAGATATAAATCTTTATCCAATGAATTGGAGGGAGATATAGGTCCCACCCATCTCATAATGAAATCATTCTTATGTGTGGCAAAATAACAGAAATCATTCATCATAACCCAAGGAATAAAATGGATTTCTTTAAGCATCATTACACCTTAACATAATCCATGTAAAACAAATGGATTTCATAAATAAAATTCTATAATAAACACAAAAAAATCATAGGAACAATAAGGATATTATACTTGAAACACAACCCTATTAAATAATTCCATCTTAGATGGAAATTAATTTTGATATAACACTTGAAATTAATTCTTGAGGAAAATACCATTTCTTCTAAAAAACGTTTTCTTTTCTCAAAATGTTGTGAAAATTTAAAATAAAAGAATTTATTTGAAAATAAACTTGAAATCGTGCAGAGTAAGCTTCATGTAAATAAGGAATTATGAAGACATAAAAATCCATTCATGCTATATAAGTTAAAAAACATTCTCCTCGTACTTTCGCTGAATAATGAAAAAAGATTACTTTCATACCATTTAATAAAATTTTTACAATGGGTAAAATTAAATTAATTTTTTTTATAATAATAGAAATAATATTAAATATTTGGGAAACATAGACACAAATGATAAATATACCCCAATAAATACTTATGTATAAACAATCTCAAATAATAATGAGATTGTGAAATTATCCCTTACCTTAGGTCCGATTTCCTTTGTATGTATTCAAACCTCTTGTATAATGATTTAAATAATTTCATTGACTTATTTCAGAATCATAGTCATTTTTATTATATCATATATGATCATATTATCATCCGTTTATTAATAACATTTCATTGTTACTCGTTATTCGGATATTAACTTATGTTCTTATGCATGTTTTATCAAATAAGTTACAGTTCTTCTAATTAGGTCATATTTATATCATTAAAAAATGATATTAACATAATATATAATATATTTATTCATTATGTACATTTATATAATCTTTCTTTAATGAATATCTTGTAGAATGAATCACATCGCATCGTGGAGAGGGTAGGCCGTACGTATGCACGAGCACCCATATTTTTGAATGGTATTGAATTGGACAGTGTATAATATTTAAGAATTAATATCATGTTCTAATAATAATATATATTTATTATTTTTAATCATTATACCCATCTAATTAAGGTGGTGGTGAAAAAAGATTACACCACGATGTGGAGACGGTAAGCCGTATGTATGCATGCGTGATGATTTCATTTTTCATAGGATGGATAGAAGGTGGAATATGGTCATTTCATAATTATAATAACATATAAGTATATAACTGATACTAGAGTTATTACTTTATAATGAAATAACTCATGAAGAGGAATTAGAAGAATAAAGAAGTTTGAAAGAATCAATAGATGAGATTACCTCTTCTTTGACACCCTTACTCTAAATCACCTCTTATAGCACTAGAGTTGGTCTTTGAAGAAGACCATAACCTCTAGAATGTAACTAGGGAAGGTGAGAAGGGAAAAGGGCTGGTGATGTTCGATCTTGAAGGATAAAATTGAAGTGAAGAGGTGAGAGAGTATGTACCCTTTTATAATTGAGGTGAGTGGCGTAAGAACCCAGATCTTCATTTTAGGTATGGATCTTTATTTCGGGTTGTTTTTGAGGAAAAAGGAAGAATTAAGAAAATTATAAGTACACAACATGCACTTGGGAGTACACGTCGTGTACCTAGTTTCCACGAGTAGCTGTGTATTGGCCATGTAACAGCCGAGTACATGGCCGTGTGGGTGACCTGGAAGACTTCCTAAAGCGGGATCCAGTTGAGGCTGGTACACGGAGTGTACATTAAATGAACACCCCATGTAATTTTATTTTTAATTGATATATCAGAGCAAGGATTCATCTCATTTAATTATCATTCTTCTTCTTCTTGTGTCTCATATAGGAGAGCGACGTACGACCAAAGATTTTTGAGCTCCTCCCGTTCCTTTGTCTGAGCTCCGATTGAGATACTGCCGGGTGCGTTGGATTCCCATCGGTGAGTTACCTATTCCCCTAGAGCCTCTCTTACTGATTACTCTTCTCTCATGTGTTATTCAAGGTTGAATGATTTTAAACTTTTTGTAGATCTACATCATTATAGGCCAATTAAAGGGTTTATGTTCAATAGTGTTCATCGTACAACATCAAGGTAGGTGGTTTGTGCCTTTCTTTGGTTGTCTTTGGATTATATATGCTAAAAGTGCCGAATACCCATGTTTAGGGTATTGCATTTTTTGGAATTTAACCCTATTTAATACCTGTTATGGTGTTTTTATTTGAGAACGGGTTATTGATTATGCATAAGGTTTTATGCCTTGATTGTGTGTTTCCCATGTTTGATTGATTATGGCCATTTGGTTTAGAATGCATGTTAGGATTGTCTTTTTTTCTATGCCTTGTGTTGTTAGGATGGAGTTACTATTTATTTGAGAAGCATGTGATTTGCATTGTGAAAGTATGACCAAGGAGAATTTTACTATGAGAGCTTCTCGAGGTAGGGTCATGTATGTATACTCTTTTTGTTATGTTGACCCAGAGGTATTGACTGTGAGAGCTACCGAGTGGTCATAGGCCAGAGGGGTTATAACATGAGAGATACCCAGAGGGTCATTATTAAATGAATGTTGTACCTTAGGGAAATGACTGTGAGAGCTACCAAGTGGTCATTATAATTTATTGTTTCTAAGCAGACCAAGGGGTATTGACCATGAGAGCTACCCAGGTGGTCGTTTGTAAATGATTAGTGTTATGTGGGACCAAAGGGGTTAGACTGTGTGAGATTTCCTAGAGGGTCATTATTTATTGAATTGATGATATGTTAAACCATAGGGGTTTATATTATGAGAACTTTCCCAAAGGGTTTCTTTGGAATGTTTGATGAATGTGATGATCCTACCAAGCCAAAGCGCAAGCTTGGACTCAATATTACTTGTTTGTTAGATGGTCTTTTGAGACATCTATTTATTATTACTATACAAGGGGATACATATCTTAAGATAGATCCCGATGTTACATTATTCAATGGATTGAATAATTAATAAATGTAAATGAATTTAATTGGAAACTTTAGGATTGTTTACTTTTGAGTACTTCCTATTTTATTTCTTCATATTGAATATTTCCTACTATATATATATTCACTAATACTTAGGAAAAAATGTTTTGGTGGTTTCCTACTAGGATTATTCTCACACCCTTTTTGGGTCATGATTTTGGGACCAAATAGATTATATTGTTGCAGGTATATATAAGGGAAATCACCTTTCTTCCTCAGGTACTTGATTGATGTTGGAGCTGAAGAGCATGAGACCAAGCTGAGGCTTGTGATGCTGTTGGAGTTTACATATTTTTTACTTTGGTTTAGTATTGTATTTATAGAATAGTGACTTTTCTTGATGCTTTCCTAGATACATGTGACATGCATCATTTATATATATATATATATATATATGCTCCAGTTGTTTTATTACTATCAGTCTTCTGCTTTTTACATCTGTTGTATGGTATTACTGCTTCCGCTACTATTTACTATTTGTTTCTATTGTTTTTACTCTGTCAATGAGGGCATAGTTTCCCCACTATCACACCTAAGGCCCTCATTTCTAGTCGGTGGCCTCTGGCATTTGGGGAAATGCACTTGAGGCCATGTGACCAACTGGGTACGGGGCACCTTTGGGCGACACTAGAATCTAGGATGCTAAAAAGTGGTATCAGAGGAGTTTCTTTTCTAATTTATCTTACTATTTGGTGACTATAGACAAGGATATAAAGGAATGGGTAGTTGGTAATAAGTTGTGTCTGGGAGTAGCTAACCCGTGTACAGGGAAAATCCAAGTTACCTCGAATATTTCAATTTTTCTGGTTTTTCAATTGTTACAGTTGATTTGATTTCACCGTTGGGTGATTAACTTGATTTGTGTTTTTATCATTGATATTATTGAGGTTCTATTTCTATTTCAACCTAATGAGATGAGGGTATTCCATATCATGCATCATATAGGCACTTGATAGAGATCACATGTCATGCATTCTTTTCATGCCATTTAGGGTGCATTACTGATTGCATGATGTTGTGATAGATGTTATGCTAGATATGCATACTGTTTTGATAGATGCCATGATAGAATAACTTATATTTTTATAGGGTATTGGAATATTTAAAGTTTCATTTGTATGGATTCCAAAATTTAGTCCCTGGGGTGTTATGAGCCCTCTTGGATATGAATTTGGTGGATCATGTTTGAACTTTAAATTGATTTTTTTCAAGTTACGATATGAATAAGGATTCCAAACCTTGATTCGTGGGAGTATGGGCTCTCACAGGTTATAATTTTTCATGCCTTGTAAATTTTCTAACTTTTTAGGGGTTCCAAAGAAGTTTCACAGGCTAACTATCCAGAAACCCAGACCACACGACATGTGAGGTTACGAACACACGCCATGTGTTGTTCTGTTTTGGAAGAAACAACTTTTCTTAAGTACACCCCGTGTACCGTATGTACACTCCATGTACTGTTTGATCATGTGACTGACTGTGTGAGTAGAGACATAGGTTGGGAAATCTTTGGTAGAATATGCCATGCCTAGATTGTACACGCTGTGTTGTAAAGAACTATGTATCCGGTTGTGTGACCAATGACATGGGTGGATGAAACTTAGGTTGTACACGCCATGTTACTTTTATGCACACAGTGTAGAGCCGACCGTGTATCTGACCGTGTTAATAACGACACAGGTGGTTATAACTTAAGTAGTACACACTGTGTCTAGGGTGAACACACCATGTAGTGTTACACATGACAGAACCATGTAGTTCTAGCTGTGTAGAAGTACTTGGGCAGGTTGGGAAATTAAAGTACACACCGTGTCTTAGGAGGAAAATGACATGTGTATGGGTATTACACGACCAGGTTTGTAAGAGGTACATGCCATGTTAAAAGCTTAATGGGACACATCGTGTAGGGGTTATACACGCTGCGTAACCCTATTTTGTAAAACTTGAATTTTTCTTATCCTGATCCTTTATTACACTTATGAGTTGTTTTACTTGATAATCCTAAACTGAGGTGTGTTCTTGACCTTGAAGAGTCATGCCACCAAGACGTCCTCTAGTTTTATGCCAGATAAAGGGAAATGATTAGACACCAGAAATGGTAGAGCAGGGAATACTAGCAGATCCTCCCATCGTGCCTGTTTTGGAACCAACTATTATACCAGATGCAGGTGTTGATTCACATTTCTGTGAAGGATTTTTTAGGATTTTACAAACCTTTAAAATAGCACCACATATTTCCCAATCTATGGTATAATTTACATGGGTGTTCTAACAGTAGCATCCTCCCACTTTTTCTAGGTATGGAGGACCACTGGCTGTAGAGTCATGGTTGAAGGCCATGCTTGCTATCTTTGAGAATATGGAGACACCTCCGGAGAGGGTGGTGAAGCTCATGACGTACATGCTACGTGATACCACCAAGAGATGGTGGGATGTTATCTCACATGTAGGAAATCATCATGATATGGCTTGGGAAGAGTTTCAGAGGACCTTCTATGACTACTTTTACCCCGATACGTTGAGGGCCGATCGAGCCCAAGAGTTCATGCATTTGGAGTAGGGAGCTCTTTCAGTGATGGATTACACATCTCATTTTACAAATCTTCAATGATTTTCACCTATTATAGGAGGTTATAAGTTATCTTTGGCTAGGTGGTTTGAGGATGGTCTCAAGTATGACATCCGATCACAGGTGAATTTCTTCAGACTGACTTCAGTGACTGCTATAGTCAACTAGGCTCTGATTACCAAATGTAATATGAGGGAGTTGGGAGCTGTGAGCTAGGTAAGTTCAACATTCGGGGTTGGTACTGCTTCAACAAATTGTAGGAAACATTGTAGGGAGCATTCACATGATGTTTCTTCTTGTAGCCAGGTGGTATGCTACCAGTGTAGGAAGAGTGGGTATACAAGACCGCATTGACCGGAGGACCTAGTCGAGTGTCGATCCTACGACAAGATGGTTCACCTTCAGTGTTTTTGTTGGATGTCCTCACCAGCAGCGGGTGATCGGGTTCTGTTATGACTCTATGTTCAGGATAAGGACCACCGGTTTCTCATCAGTTAAAGAATTGGAGTTCTTTAGGTCATTTAGGCTGGGGAGGAGGTCGTATCCGTGGTAGCCGGTTAGTATAATTTCAGAGACAACAGGGTGGATTAGCTTAGGGTAGTCAGGAAGGGTCATAGGGTCGCGGTACTAGTCAGAATTTTGTAGTGGAGTAGACCTAGCAGGAGAAAGATCCCGGAACCTCTACAGTTAGAGGTACAATTCTAGTTACCTTAGTTTTAGCTTCTTCTCTTTTGATACCAGGGCTTCCCATACTTTTATATCTGTTGATTTTGTGGAGAGCCTTGGACTATGAGTCTTCACTTATGAGGATGTTATGATGCTAGAAACTCCATTGGGGATTAGTAAAACTAGTCTATGTCAGTACAACGAGTGACCTCTTGAGGTTGGTGGATGTCACTTCTTATGCGATCTCTATGTCTTAGAGATGTTAGGCTTCGATTTCATTCTCGGAATGGACTGGTTGGTCTCCTTTCAGGCCTTTGTTGACTAATATCACCATAGGGTGAGTTTCATGTCACTAGAGGGTGGGTCTTTTCTACACAAGGGAAAATGGGATGTCCAGGAGATTAGAGATGGACCCGAGCATCATGGGTTGGGAGGAATTACAGCTCAGATTTCTAGTTTATATATGGGTGACCAAGGGACTTCATAGATGGACTTTCCTCTAGTGGTGGATCATTTTAGGTATGTCTTTCCTAATAAATTTTCAGGTTTACCTCTGGAGAGAGAGGTATATTTCTCTATTGATATTGTGCTAGGAATGGAACTGATGTCTATTCCTCTGTATAGGATGGATACACCAAAGTTAAATGAGCTCAAGAAGCAGTTAGAGGAGTTATAGGAAAATGGTTTCATCTGACCCAGTACTTCTCCTTGGGGTTCTCTTGTACTTTTTGTGAATAAGGAAGATGGTACCTTTAGAATTTGCGTGGATTATTGGAATCTAAACCATTTTATGTTTAAGAACCGACATTCCGTATCGAGGATTGATGATCTTTTTGATCAGCTTCGAGGAGCTCAGGTGTTCTCAAAGATTGACTTGAGATCTGGTTATCATCATTTGTGAGTTAGACCACCAAATATACCTCTTATAGGCTTTCGGAGAAGGTATGGTCTATACAAGTATTTGATTATGCCGTTCGGTCTCATGAACGCATTGACAGTTTTTATGGAACTGATGAACTGAGTGTTCCATCCTTACTTGGATTATTTTGTGGTAGTATTCGTGGACAATATCTTGGTGTATTCTCACACTCGACATGAGCATGCCATCCATATTGAGATCGTTTTGAGTACACTGAGAGAGAATAAGTTATATGATAAGCTCTAAAAATTCCACCTTTTGATGGACTAGATTCACTTCTTGGGTCATGTTATCTCAAAGACAGGAGTATCAGTAGATCTAGAGAAAGTGAGAATGGTAGTTTATTGGGAGCATCCAAAGAACGTCTTTGTGGTGTGGAGTTTTCTAGGGATGTGTGGTTACTAAATGCACTTTATACATGACTTTTCACACTTAGCAGCACCTCTGACGGACTCGAATAAGAAGGGTGAAAAGTACTTGTTGATAGATTCCTATGATTCAGCCTTCCAGGAGCTGAAATGGAGATTGATTTCAGCACCGATGCTGATTTTTCCAAAGTCGGGAAATAGTTACACCATTTACTATGATGCGTCAGGTATTGGGTTGGGAGCAATTCTTATGCACGGGGAAAGAGTTGTTGCATACGGTTCTCAGCAGTTGAGGCCACATGAGAGTAATTACCCGACGCACAATCTCGATTTAGCTATAGTTGTGCATGCTTTACATTTTTGGAGACATTTTCTTTTGGGAGATAATTTTGTGGTATTAACTAACCACAAGAGTCTCAAGTATATCTTTACTCAGCATGATTTGAATTTGAGACAGCTAAGGTGGACTGGGTACCTTCAGTATTTTGACTTTGAGCTTGCCTACACGCCTAGTAAAGGCAATGCAGTGGCTGATGCGTTGAGCAGGAGGACTCAAATATAGGCAGTTTAGAAGGCCATCAGTGAGTGGCAGTTTATGGATCTGTTTTCTAAGATGAATTTGGAGGTTCATGATAGATAGAGGCATATGTTTATTTCTTATATACCCGTTACCTATACTCTTTTGGATCGAGTGAAAATGAGGTAGCTATCATATTCTGAAGGCCTAGTCCTATGGGAGATTCTGTCAGGAGAGGACCCTACTCCTGGGTGGACTATAGAAGATGATGAGATCTTGTGTTTTCATGGACACGTATGGGTTTCAGTAGACATACGTGAAGAGTTGATGAAAGATTTTCATTCCTCAGTTTGGGCAGTTCATCCTGGTGTCACCAAGATGTATCTATATCTACACCGTTAGTATTGGTGGCCAGGTATGAAGAGGGATGTAGTTGGTTTTGTCATGAGATGTTCCACCTATCAGCAGGTAAAGGCGGAGCATCAACAACCATAAGAGCTTTTACAATAGTTACCCATTCCCGAGTGGAAGTGTAATGATGTCATGATGGATTTCATGAAGGGTTTACTGAGGTATCCTTGAGGGAATGATATGGTTTGGGTTGTTGTTGATAGACTCATGAAGGTTTCACATTTCTTTCCAATCAAGGAAACCACCAGTGTTGATGATCTTAGAAGGTTTCACATATGAGAGATTATATGTTTACATGGGGTTCCACACTCTATTGTTTCAGACAGGGATTCCCGGTTTACTTCTCATGTCTGGCAGGGACTATATAGGGATTTGGGTACACAAGTACTTCTGAGTATAGCTTACCCTCCCCAGATAGATGGTCAGTCCGAGTGCACGAGTCAGGTTTTGGAGAAAATTCTTAGAGAATGCATCCTAGATTTTGGGGTCTCTTGGGAGAGACACATACCCCTAGTGGAATTTTCCTACAATAACACTTTTCAGGTGATGATTCAGATGGCACCTTATGAGGATTTGTACGGTAGGCCATGCCGATCACCCCTATGTTGGCTGGAGGTAGGAGAGGCAGTTATGCTGGGACCTCGTCTTGTCCAGGAGACCACTGAGCATGTGGAGTTGATTCAAAAGAGGATGACGACTGCACATTCTCGACAAAAATATTATGTTTATTGACAGAGATGACCTCTGGAGTTTGAGGTTCTAGATCAGGTTTTATTACGTGTCACACCGAGGTTGGGACATAGGAGGATTAGGAGTCAGGGAAAGCTTTCACCAAGATACATCGGGTTGTTTGAGGTTTTGGAGAGAGTTGGGCCGTTTGCCTATCGTTTGCAGTTACCTCAGAGGTATCGGGATATGGACGACGTTTTTCATGTTTCTCAGCTACGACATTACTTTCCAGAACCATATCATGTTTTTAAACCTAAGGAGGTTGATTTGTAGGTGGATTCATCCTTCGAGGATCACCCTATTCAGATTGTGGACCACAACATGAAGGTTCTCCATGGTCGGTCTGTTCCTCTGGTACGGGTGCTATGGTAGCACATGTGAGTATAGGACAAGACTTGGGAGAAGGAGGCTGACGTACGATCATAGTGTCCAGAGTTGTTTGAAGTTTCTTCTTCACCACCCTTGGAAGGGAAATTCAGGGATGAATTGCTTTAAGGGGGTAATTTTGTAAGAACCAAGATCTTTATTTCAGGTATGGATATTTATTTTGGATTGTTTTTGAGGAAAAATAAAGAATTGAGAAATTTCTAAGTACACACCATGTACTTGGGGGTACACACCATGTACCCAGTTTCCGTGTGTAGCCATGTACTGGCCATGTAATAGCCGAGTACATGGCCATGTGGGTGACCTGGAAGACCACCTAAAGCGGGATACGGTTGAGGCTAGTACACGGTGTGTACATTAAATGAACACGCCATGTACTTTCTTTTTAATTGATATATCAGAGTGGGGAACATCTCATTTATGGATCATTATTCTTATTCCTGTGTCTCGTACAGGAGATTGACATATGACTGAAGATCTTAGAGCTCCTCACATTCCTCCATCCGATCTCTAATTGAGACACCGCTGGGTGCATTGGATTCCCACCGGTGAGTTCTCTCTTTCCCTAGATCCTCTCTTCCTGATTCCTCTTCTCTTGTGGGTTATTCAAGGTTGAACGATTTTAACCTTTTTGTATATCTACATCATTATAGGCTGATTCAAGGGACGATGTTCAAGATTGTTAATCGTACAATATCAAGGTAGGTGTTTTGTGCCTTTCTTTGGTTGTCTTTGGATTATATATTCTAAAAGTGAAGAATACCCATGTTTAGGGTATTGCGTGTTTTGGAATTTAACCCTGTTTAAGACCTGTTATGGTTTGTTTGTTTGAGAAAGGGTTATTGATTATGTATAAGGTTTTATTCCTTGATAATGGGTTCATTTCCCGTGTTTGATTAATTATGGCCATTTGGTCTAGAATGCCTGTCAAGCTTGTCTTGTTTTCCATGCCTCATGTTGTTAATATGGTGTTATTGTTTATTTGAGATGCATGTGATTCTCATTATGAAAGTATGACCAAGGTGAATTTTACTGTGAGAGATTCCTGAGGTAGGGTCATGTATGTATATATTTTTTGTTATGTTGACCCATAGGTATTGACTGTGAGAGATGCTGGGTGGTCATAGACCAAAGGGGTTAGAACGTGAGAGCTACCCAGAGGGTCATTATTAAATGAATGTTAGACCGTAGGACATTGATTGTGAGAGCTTCCACGTGGTCATTATAATTTATTATTTCTAGAAAGACCAAGGGGGTATTTACTGTGAGAGTTACCCATGTGGTTGTTTGTAAATGATTCGTGCTATATGGGACCAAAGGGGTTAGACTGTGTGAGTTTTCCTAGAGGGTCATTATTTATTGAATTAATGATATATTAAACGATAGGATTTAGACTATGAGGACTTTACTAGAGGGTTTATTTTGAATGTTTGATGAATGTGATGAGCCTGCCAAGCCAAAGAACAATCTTAGACTCAGTCTTACTTGCTTGTTAGATGGTCCTTTGAGACATCTGTTTGTTATTACTATACAAGGGGATACATAGATTAAGCTAGATTCTGAGGTTAAATTATTCAATGGATTGAATAATTAATAAATTTAAATGAATGTAATTGGAAACTGTTGGATTTTTTACTTTTGAGTACTTCCTAGTTTATTGCTTCATTTTTCATATTGCCTACTATATATATTCACTAATAGTTAGGCATAAATATTTTAGTGGTTGCCTACTGCGATTCATCTCACACCCTATTTGGGTCATGATTTTGGGCCCAAACTGATTATATGGTTGTAGGTATAGATAAGGGTAATTTCCCTTCTTCATCAGGTACTTGATTGCTGTTGGAGCTGGAGAGTATGAGACCAAGCTGAGGATTGCGATGCTGTTGGAGTTTACTTATTTTATGTACTTTGGTTTAGTATTGTATTTCCAGCATTGTGAATTGTTTGGATGCTTTCATTGACACATGTGACATGAATAATTTATATATATATATATATATTCTCCAGTTATTTTATTACTATCAATATTCTGCTATTTACTTATGTTGTATGGTATTACTGCTTTCGCTACTATTTACTATTTGTTTCCGTTGTGTTTACTCTGCCAATGAGGGCATAGTTTCCCCCCTATCACACCCAAGGCCCTCCCTGCTAGTCGGAAACATCTGACATTTGAGGAAATGCTCTTGAGTCCATTTTACCAACCGGGTACGAGGCACCTTTGGGTGACACCCGGATCCGGGACATTACAAGTGGCACTTTTGGAAAGTCCATAAATAGTAATATATAATAAAATAAAACCCTACCCAAAAGCCTAAAAAATGTCCCAATTTCCAAGATAATATGACATAGATTTGTAATCTCATCAACAAATAAATCTTTGAAAAGTTTTCTATCAATTTAAACCTTAATATTTTAATTAAAATTTAGTCATTATATTTAATTTTTAACTAGGGTAACAAATATTTAAATATTAAAGGGTGTAATATTTAATTATTAGATGTCAATGAGTCAATAAATAATTACCTTAGAACATTTTAGACCATATAATAATTATTATATAATTTTAAATATGTTTTATGATTTTTAAATAATTTAATGAAACATTATTTTCCTAAACAAACAATAGTGTCAATTTTGACACTATTAAATTCATTGATTTTTAAAAATATTAAGAAAAAAATTTAACTTCAAAAAAACTATTATATTCCTAATAGGTCAATGGAATCTATAAAATTAACTTTATATATTAATTAACCAAAATTATATTTATTTTAATATTGTTAATAACATTTATCTGTTATCTCCATTAATAAAATAATTACTACATCAATATTGTGTAATAATTTAATATAAATATTTTTTAAATAAAAATTAAAAATAAGACACTATGATGAAGATAAATATACTATATTTCATAAGAATAATTTTAGTAAAATTTATCTTGTGGAAAATCCTACATTAAAAATGTTATAATTTTTAAAACATGAATGTGAGAACTTTAACATCACTTTAAATAAAATAATATAAGTGTCACAATATCTTCTATAAGGATCCAAATGGTCACTAACTATACCCTTGGATGTTTATGGTCTATATATACTCTACTAATAATATTTGGTCAAGTTTTTGGGTCTTTTTATGGTTATTGGTATTTTAATAAAAATTGTTTTATTGATTTCTCATCATTTAATTAATCTTTACATCATTAAAGTATAAGTCTTTAAGTTAATTATTTATTACCTAAAAATTAAAAATAAACTGACACAATGAAGAAAAAAATTTATATTTAATATGAGTATTTATAATCTAATTTATCTTCTATATAACATTATATAAAAATTATTTTGTTATTAAAATTTGAGTGAGACATATTTAACTTTTCTTTAAATAAAATAAAATAAATTTCCTAATCTCATCCAAGTGGATTCCAAATGACACCATTTCGACCCAAAGATGTTTTATATCAAATAAAACTCATCCAATGATATTAATACAAGCTTTAGGGTAATTTTATAATAGTATTTTTACCCTTAATTACCCGATTTACCCTTTCACCATATTAATAAAAATTACTGAAGTTACTATTCATAATACACAAACATAAAATAAAGATATTTAAATAATTTGGATCTACTAATTACAAATATAGAATCCTCTTTTCAAAATTCAAAACCCATAAGTTTCAGTAATTAATTTAAAATTAATCCCACTGTTAGAAATAGAGAAAGAGTTTTAAAATTTAAAACATTGCAAAAGATTGAAATGTTTTTACATATGAATTCGATGTAAAATTAATTATAATGACATAAATTATATTGAATGATAAAAATATATTCAATTTTTACTTTAAAACCATTAAATATTATAATTTAACCATACAAATTATTTCAATAAAAAAGTTGTTTTCAATTAAAATTTAGTGTATTTTTACTATTCCTCAAAATTTGAAAGTTATTAGAAAAATATTAAAAATTAATACAAAGTAAATTTTTATATCCTGCTTCCAAATAAAACGTTTATTTTGTCATATAAAAATTATTAATGTGTCAAAATATTAATTTAAAAGGGTTTCTCCATTAAAAGGTGGAAAATTACCCTTCAAAAAATATAGGGTTTTATACATAAAATAGGGTTTATTCATCTCCTATGAAAAAAATATCTATTGGATGAATATATAAAATATTTTATTAAGTATATAACATATATATTTCATTAATTTTATTTACTAATAGTAATTCACTCAATTTATTAATACAAAAATACAAAAATATAATTGATTTATATTTTTCATAAATAATTGGTAGCAAATGACTTCACCATACATTTTCATAAGTTAGTTATATTTATTACCACTAAAATAAAGTCTAGGTTAAAATGGTCATTTTATACTAAGGGAATTTTACAGTTTTCTTAAAATCACAATTTCATGCAATGTAAGATATTGAAGAATTAAAATTATTTAGAAAAAATATTTCATTAAAACATCTGGGTGTTACACAGTGCTTAGTGAGACCAGACAGAATGAGGTGTGTTCCTACGGATTTTATAGAACAATCCATTTTTATTTTAGGTTGGAATTATGTTTTAGAATCTTTGTGTTGGGCTTGTATTTGGGCCTGTTTTCTTTATTTTACTTCTTATCATACTATGGTTATGAGATTTAGATGTATGCATGAATGGTTGATTGGTTTTTACATTTCAGAATTTTATAGGCTTGGAGATGTGTGTATGTGTATAGGTACCTAGGATAAGGCCTCCCATGTTAGAGATATACCTACTCAAAACTAATCTTCAGCCCCTGGACTATTGGAGCTAGGCTTGGGGAGTCAAATAATAGGCCCCACTGGGACGGGTCATGACAGAGTGGTATTAGAGGTAGTTAGTTCTACCTTAGGCCCGAGAGTCTATGAGATTTGTTTGGGGAAACAATGTTAAGTATTTTGTGTTCGACTTTTAGGATAGAGACTCTAGTGCCAGTGTGGTGACTGATGTATCCATACACTATGATTTTGATCACCGACTTTTTGACTTGATACATGATAACATTGGTTACAAGGAAAACAATGGTACATGAATCAAATGGGAATGATTTATGTTTCCATGTCCTTATTGAGTCAGCTCTATAGATATACTCATTGATTGTGGTATATCTTGTTTACTTTTAGGATGCCGAAATGATGTATACTATCTAGGATTCAACATGATGATCATGAGAACGATCCCCTTAGTGATGAGGCATCAATTCAGGGACCAGTTCTAGAGATGTTACATCCATGTGGTGCACTAGCCAAACTACCTATAGATAAGCACATGGTACTCACAGCACTAGCTAATGAGGTGTGTAGGTTGAATGTGCTTCATGAGTTTCAGTGGTAGAGACCCCTCAGGTTCTGAGGTGAGCTTGGCCCATAAGTGGGTGAGTACTATCTTGAGGCGATGACCTGAGTTTTCAATCTAGTCAGGACACCAGTAGATCAGATGATGGTCCTGGTAGCGAGCCTTCTTCATGGCTCGATAGGGCGATGTTGGGGTTTAGTTACCAAGTCTTATGATGAGAATAATCTTTCATGGATATAGTTTGAGAACCTTTTTATAGAGTATTTCTCTCTAGATACACTAAGAGTTGTGCATATTCAAAAGCTTTTGTAGCTCCAGAAGGGTAGCATGATAGTGGCTGAGTATTCATTGAGGTTTACCAACCTCTCTAGGTACTAGATAGATATGGTTCGAGATCTATTATTAAGGTATTGGACCTTAAAGTGAGGTTTGCATAGATACGTCTGATCCAATGTTATCCCTATGCACATTCCTACATATGTTGAGTTACTATAGAGAGATTTGGTGGTTGAGAGTTTCTTGGTTGAGTAGAGACAACCGGTGGTAGTTATTAGTGGGAAAGTGAGAGTAGGGACCTCAAAAGTAGGGAGCCGACGCCAGTCTCAGGGACCTGGACATGGGTGACATTTCAAGAGGAGGTCCCAAGACCAAGGATATACAGTTCAGTGCTAACAGGGAGGGTCTTGTCATCCTAGAGAGAGGCGGTGCTACTCATGTGATGGCATGGGACATCTCACCCGAGATTGTCCGACCAAATATACAACTGATAAAGAAATCATAGATGGGACACCGAGGTAGTGGCAGTAGTTGGAGGAGGCAGGTTCATAGGGTGGATAATGCGGTAGAAGAGCTAGGAGAGTAACAGAAGGTGGTAGACGCTTTGACATGTTACCACCACCACCCTCAGGTGGTCCACACCAAGCTCAAGGTGATGGAGGATAGGGGAGGGGACAACTACATGTGACCGAACCTTATGACCCACAGGCTCCAGGAATGATTTGAAATGAATTATATATATTATATAATTTAGATATAGTACTGATAGAAACCGGTTCTATTCATTCCTTTCTCCCTACATATCCTGTTTGAGACTTAATGATTCTGGTTAAACCGTTTACTTGACCCTTACACTTGGAGAATCCTATTAGAGAAGACTCAGTGATCACAAAATTGTGCTGACAGTGTGACCTGACTCTTGGAGGTGAGAGTTTCGATTGAGATCTCTTGGTAGAAGAATTCAGGCCTTATAATATCATTCTTGGTATGGATTAGTTATCTATAGTCCATGCCTAGATTGATTGTTTTAAGTGAAAGGTGGGGTGTGTCTGTAGTGACGAAACCGTGTTTTCATTTATTTGTGAAAAGGAAACCCAGAGTGTGCAGGATGGACTCATACATAGGAGGGTGAAACAAATTACTCATCATCTAGCTAGACCGACCCTTGGTGTAGTGGATGTCACAAGTTTCTAGTTTCCTATAGTGGTGGCGGAGTATAAGGATGTCTTCCTCAAAGATTTTCCAAATTTACCTCCCCAATGAGAGGTATACTTCTACATTATTCTAATCTCTAAGATGACACCAATATCTGTAACTGTATATCAGATGGATCCCGTAGAGATTCACAAGTTGAGGGTGCAGTTGGAGGACTTATAGAGGAAGAGTTTTGTTATACCCAACATCTCACCCTGGGAATCCCCAGTTTTGTTTTCCAAAAAGGCATATGGGAGTTTGAGGTTATGTGTGGACTACCGGTACTTAAATCAGGTGACCATGAATAAAAATTATCCACTACCAAGGATTGATGACCTCTTTGATCAGTTGAGAGGGGCGTGATGGTTCTTGAAGGTTGAGCTTAGTACAAGCAATCACCAGATACAAGTACATGATGAGGATATACTAAAGATGAAATTTAGATGTTTCTATGGTCACTATGAGTACTTGGTGATGCACTTTGGAATTAATAATTCCTCAGTATCATTCATGGGACTCATGAACCATATCTTTCATCCTTATTCAGACTGGTTCATGGTAGTATTCATCGATGATATCATTGTGTACTCAACATTTGAGGAGGAGTATGCAAGACACTTAAGTATAGTTCTAAACGTACTCCAAGCATGCCAACTTTATGGAAATATACCTAATTACCAGCTCTAGATTCAAGTAGTACACTTTATAGGACATGTTATCTTAGCAGATGTAGTGACAGTGGACCTAGCCAAGGTCGAGGCAATGTTATCTTGGGATCCACCTAAGAGTGTGATAAGGGTGTGGAGATTCCTTGGGTTTTAGACTATTATCAGAGATTCATACCGGATTTCTTAGAATATCAGTACCCATGGCATCTTTGACTCGAAAGGGAGGCCTTTTTTATGGATGGAAAGATTTTAGTAGGCTTTCTAATAGTTTAGAAAAACGAGATGGATAGAGTACCTCTATAAATATGACTTCAAAATTTTCTATACTCATAGAAAGGGGAAAGTGGTATCAGATGCTCTTAGTAGGAGATATTGTTTGTAGTTTCTAAATAAGTCATCATAGCAGTTGGCCTCGTTGTAGTTATTATTTGTGGATGGAGATGGAGAAGATTACCTCTAGTCGATGGTTGTTACCCCTCTGCTCTTGCAGTGAGTCAAGGAGGAACAACTTGGGGATACTGACTGTGATACCCTACGTGCTCAGATATCCAGAAGGCATGCCCTTGACAGATATTCTAAAGGTGGGGAGTTTGTCATTATTTTCATAGGATGTACGATGGTACCCATGATGTTGTGGGAGGAGGTTCTAATAGAGTTTCATACATCTCAGTTGGACGTACATCTAGACTTGGAAAATATTTAACATGACCTCTAACGTTATTTTTGGTGGCTAGGAATAAAGAAAGGAGTTGTAGAGTTTGTCTCTCGATGCCTTACTTTTCAGTAAGTTAAGGCTAGGCACTAAATTCCAGTAGGTTTAGCTCAACCCCTTGAGGTTCCAAAATGGAAGTGGGATGGGATATATATGGAATTCATGACAATATTACCATGTATATCTAGGGGACATTATTATCTCTATGTGATCGTAGACTAACTCACCAAGTCATCCCACTTTTTAACTATACAAGAGTAGATTTTAGTAGAGAGCTTGGGATACCTCTACATTCAGAAGATATTTTGAATCAATGTAGTTCCATCAATGATTTTTTATGATCATGATTATTTCTTTAAATCTTGGTTGTGGAAGGGATTATATGAGGCTTTTGGGACTCAGTTACACTTGAGAACAACATTTCACCCCCAAACTGATGGCCAGATTGAGCAGAATATTCAGGTTCTGGAGGACATATTGTGAGCTTTCATATTAAACTTTGGTCGTAGTTGTGAGGATCAACTACCAATGGTGGAGTTTGTGTATAAAAACAGCTACTTTTACCCCATAAGTATGGAATCATTTGAGGCTTTTTACAGGAAACCCTATAGGTCACCAATTTGTTGGATTGAACTAGGAGAGTTAACACTCATGTGCCCGAAATTGGTGCGATCTATAACAGAGAAGGTAAAAATCATCCAAGAGAAGGTGAATACTGAAAAAATCTATCAGAAGTCTTATACTGATAGGCGATAAAGGCCTTTGGAGTTTGAGGAAAGAGACCATGTGTTCTTATAGGTTTCACCTCGATGTGGATTATGGAGATTTGAATGGGGTGATAATATATCTCTGAGGTTCATCGACCCTTTCTAGATACTTTGTAGAGTTGGAGAGGTGGTGTACCACTTATCTCTACCTCCACAGTTAGAACGAGTGCATGATGTCTTCCACATGTCACAGTTGTGGAGGTATGTACATGACCCATCACATGTTATCGATTGGGGAGAGCTGGACATATAGGATAGAGAGACCTTTGCTGAGTACCCAGTGGATATCGAGGATTAGTATGATAGGATCCTTTGTGGGTGATCTATTTATTTGGTGCATGTCTGGTGGAAACATGTAAATCTTTAGGAGAACACATGTGAGTGGGAGGTTCATATTCATGCTCAGTACCCACATCTTTTTGAGTGGCCCTTATTTTGGCTTTTTGGGGACATAAATCCCCAAGGTGGGGAAAATTTAATATCTCAAAATTTTTGTGTATTAGTTTTTTATATTATATGGATTATTTTTGAGACCAGGTTCTTAGATGATGTGTGATTCTGAGGCCTACTATTTTCAGAATAAATTTTTGAGATATTTAAATATATTAAATTGCACATGCACATTTTTCCCTAAAAAGTAGAATAACTTCTAAATGGATTTCCATATCATAAATATGAGGGAATCAATGAGTTTATAACGTGAGGTTTACCCTAGGAATTACTTAACATTAGTTGACACATGTCATTTTTGGAAAAGTCATCATGGGTGTAGAAATGAATAAAATAATTGAATAAATTATTTTATTACTCTTGCATTGATGAAAAAAATTTACAATATTTAAATAGATTGTTATGTTAGAATTTCAAGGTTATCCGCATAACCTTAGGACCTATAGAGAACCGTTGAAGATATCTTTGGGGATTATCTCTTAGGATAACGACAACGGATCATGGATCATCGATCAACGCATATCGATTTTTAAGGATCTCACCAACTAACATGATGCAACTTCATTATTCATCAACAATCGATCAAAATTGAGGTAAGATATATGTTTTGATTTTTTTATTCCATGTTCTTGAATTATATGATAAATGTGAGTCAATAAATGAACATATTGATCCTCAGTTTGATAATATTGCGGGATGGGATTATTTTTAGGGGTTTTGACATGAATTTTATATTTATGATTTGATTTATTTGTTGTTGTTATAATGGAGATGGATCGAGATTGACATGAAAATCAATCAATGTTCATTCCTAAAATCTGTTCTTGTGCTTTTCTCTCCATGTTCATCGTTCATCGTGGGAATTATTTGTTTGTCCCATGAGTCCACTTATCCCGATCAATCGATTATTAAACACCTATTTCTTAGAAAAATGATTTGATATCATAGATCTGGTATCAAAATGACAAGAAGGAGGTGTAACGATGGAGACAAAGAGATTTGGATGACGGAGGATACCCGATTTCATGTTCTTCGACACACAACTAAGAATGAATATTTGATCCATTTTCCAAGAAGTTATGATGGAGGAACATGGTTTTTTACAACAAAAAGGATTAGATGACCTTGGATATTTGATTTCTTGGAAAAACAATCACCAGATCAAAGATCAGTAGTGGAGGAGGTGTGTGGGAGAATCTCCTGTAATTCTGGAAAATCATGAACCACTTGACATGTAATATAGGATTACACAACATGTGGGGACCTATGAGTGGTGTTTGGGGGTTCCTAAGGAAGTTAAACATAAAATGGTATGTGGACCGACCCACACGAAATGTAGTCCATATTTGGATACTCAGTTTTTTACTTCAGAGAATACACATATATGGGGTGGAGTACATGAGTTTCCGACACAGCGTGTACTCCCCCACACGACATGGGTTGGACTAAGTACATAGGCCAATCCATGTACTGGTACATGGGTAGATGCACATGGGATGGGGCCACGTACTGAAAACATAGGTAGAATACACTGGAAACCTACACACTATGTAGTACTATAGGGACATGGCTTGAGACACAATCCGTTTACATGGGCAGGACCCGGGGTCAAGGGACACTGTGTGTGACACCTAATACACACTATATACTTCTTCATACATGGATTGGATCTATTTTCCTCCATATCTTTGTCAAGTTTAATTAGGGTTCGTTCCCCTTATCCTTTCCCTGAAGGTCAGTATGGAATCATTTCCTAATCCTAGGATTATGATCCCTTTAGTAGGACTTCCTGGATAGAGTCATTGGAATCACTCCAAGAGGCCTGGAGTGAGATCCTCTATTCATATTCATGCCCTAGGTAGAGTTCTTAGTATCTTTGTGACCAAAACTATGCTGGTGTCGATCCTCTACTTAGCGGGTTAATCTAAATTGACTTGTTGGTACCACACCATGGCCCTGGTAGTGATCCTCATTTGTGTATCATATTATCTTCAGAATATCAGCATGTTCTTTCTCATGATGAGACCCGAAAATTAGTACCTCTCAAATGAATGTCATCAGTGCTACTAGAATAAGGAGTGAGTTATCCCATATGAGTGCTCGTGGATCCTTTGAGATGGAATCCTAGGGACGGTTTACTATGATTATGACTTAACTCTAGACTGTTTGTTTTATATTGAGTATATCTGGATATTATTATTATACATATTGTAGATATATACCTATGTAGTGCTGACTATATTTTCTTTGTTTTACGATTTTTGGTTCGGGGGTATCCTTCAGAGTATTGTTATACTCACACCTATACGGGCTTTGACCACAAGTGTCATGTCTTATGCAGGTGATTAATATTTTAAAAGAGTCCTAGACAGACTAGAACCAGACGGTTCTTAGTGAGACTAGACAAACTAAGGTGTGTTCCTGCAGCTTTTAGACAACAATCCCTTTTTGTTTTAGGTTGGACCTGTGTTTTAAAATCTTTGTAGTGGGCTTGTATTTGGACTTGTTTACTTTATTTTACTTCCCTTCATACTATGGTTATGGAATTTAGATGTATGCATGCATGGTTGTTTGGTTTTTACATTTCAGTACTTTATAGTCTTGGAGATTTTTGTGTGTACATGTACTTAGGCTAAGGCCTCCCATGCTAGTGATATGCCAACTCGATGTTAGTATCCATCCCCTGGCCTATTGGAGGCGGTCTTGGGGATTCGCCACACGGGACCCAATGGGATGGGTCATGACACCTTAGCTTAAACTAGATCTAAAAAAATCCCTTACCAAATTTACTCCCCACATCCTATAGGTTCTGGTCTCACCAAAAGACCAATCCTAGAGAGCTTACAGTATATGCCAAAGGAAGATATCTAAGGAGGAGGTATAAGTCTTAACTAAATTCTTTTAAGTTTATTTCATATTCTACCTCCCTAAAATCTATTTTAAGCATACCAATATAATTAAATGATTATATTTACTATAAATAACTTTATTATGTTTATGTAAAAACTATTTTATACATCCTTTTCATCCGTTAGAAAATGGAAATATCGTTCATGCATACGTACATACTACCATATCCACACATCGATGTAATTTTTTTTCATCACCACCTCACATGGATGGTAATGAGGATGGATTTAATGAGTAAATATGATATTTATAATATTATTATGATTTTATAAAGTTAAAAATTTATCTAATTTATTTCCTTTTCATCTATTAGAAAAATGAAAATTTCACTCATGCGTACGCGCAAACTACCACCTCCATGAACGACATATCTCATCTTTCATAACCGGCTTATATTGATGGTTTTAAAAATATATTTAATGTGTAAAAATGATAATTATAACATGGTTATGATTATGGATATGATGTAATCATGAACCCTTTGACCATGGTCAACATACCAAAGATGTGTTTGACTAAATGACCCCAAAATGCCCGACATGAACTTAACAGATTTAGTAACTAAATTGAAAATGATAATAAATTAAATATAAAAGAATAATGATAATGGGTTGAACATGAAAAAGGTTCTTAATCAATTAAATAATTAATATATGTTTATTATTCAGGAAAGTAAAAGACATATATGGTGAGTCGGGATTCGAGGCAAGAGATTTTTCTTTAAAACCTTATTTTAAATGTTTTAAACTCTTTTACCCCCCTATAAATATTCTTTTAAATATTTTAGGAATGTTATTAATTATAATTAAAATATTTTTAAATGGTATTCTCAAATGATTTTTAACTTTATTTACAAATTTTTAAAAAGGAAACATTTCAAAAAAAATGGTTATTTTAGACTTTCTTTACAAAATATTTTTTTTAATATTTACCTCTTGACCAAGTTTTCCCATAATAAAATATATTATTAATTATAAATATTACTATAAAATTTTCTATGGGTTTTAAAATATTTTCCTATTCTTTTTTTTTTGTGAATTTTAAGTTTTTAAATTTCTTTTAGAAGAAAAAGATATTTCTTCTTATTTTAAGGATATAACTAAAAGTGATTTTACTTATGGGATAAAATGAAAATTCTTATAAGTGTTATGATGTAAATTAAATATTTTATTTGTTTCATTAATGTTATGGTTCTTTAATATTGTTTATTATGATAATTAGGCCTGATATATCCCTTCAATTCATTGGGAAATGATTTTTTCTCTGAGGAATATATATTAGAATTGACCAACATGGTTATTCTATTTGTAAGGGTGATTGTAACAGTGATATACAGATAATATCCTAAAGTACCAATATATTTTTATATGATTTAAAATGAGTTTTTTATGGAAATATTTTTATTAATTAAGGTAATAAAATGAACTTATGATTTAAAGGAGGTTTATGACCTTTTTAGATAAACAATTTATTTTTAAGGAAAAGTTTTCATATTTTTCAAGAAACCCTCATGATTTTGTTTTTAAATTTATTATTTATTATAATATATTTTTTGAAAAAATTTGGGTAGAAAATTTATTTTATTTTTTATTAAATGATTATTTGTGATCAATGTTTATTACTTAAAAAAGAAAAACTTTCTTATGGGTTTTTATGATTTTCAAATGAAAAAATGTGTTTTTTTCTTTTTTATATCCCTTATAAAGATTTTTTTTCTCATATCACGTTTTAATTTTTTTTCATAGGTCATAATGATGTGTAATAATTTTAGAAAGGTTAATAGTGACATGTATTGAATGATGCAAATGTTTCCTAAATGAATTAGGAGCGTAAACATAAGAACCTATTTTTATAGAAAAAATGTATAATGTATGGAAATATACACATTATTATGTTAATGTTTTACTAATTCTATAAAACATTAAAAGTAAAAGATCTTGGAAATGTAATAAAGTAAAATACATTCTAATAAAATCATCAGTATGTGTTATTTAAGTCATGGGTTTCCATAGTTGGTATCAAGGCCTATATGTAAAGAATATGTTTTTAGCACTATATATAGGTGTTAAAGTTCACAGAATCATAGTTGGCATCATAGAAAGGTTTTAGATAAATTTAGAGGATAGGATTTTATTTGATGAACATAAGTTAAAAGCCTTATATAACCTTAAAGGTTATTATGTTAAGGATAATTATGGTTCTTTTTGAGGATTAGAGGGTGAATCAAAAGAGTTAAATTGAAGGTGACATAGTTAAGGAAATTTTAGTGTTTATTATATTGATAATATGGATTATTATGATTTTATATACTCAAACTAACTATTTTTAGTAAATGTATGGATGGAAACAGCAGGAACCATGTTAACAATGGGTGTGAAGGATATTGCAGTGGTTTTTTTAATGAACAACCAAATAAGATAAAAGTTGGAGTGAGTAATATTAAGGTTTACCTAGCCATCTATCTCAAGTTATTATTAAGAATATGAAACTAACAAAATTTTATAACACACCAAATAAGAGAAAAATGGAGTTTCATGGAAGTTCAAGTGATAAATACTATATTAAAAAAAGATCCAACTTCTTATGTGTCAAGAATTTGGGAAGAAGTAGCTAGGGAAATGCATCAAAGTAATAGGAAGATGTTTCATATATGGTAAAGTAGGTCATAGAGCAATAAACTGTAGAGGAAACATAAAGACTTCAGTTAACACAATGTAGGGGAATAATTTTTTTAAGGTATCACTAATAATTAAATGTTTTAAATGTGAGGAGTATTATACAAATTTATACCCTATGAGGAAAGATAATGAAGGGGATAATCATGATTTTATAAATAAAGGTTTAGAAAATTTATATGCTATACCACTGAAAGAGATGAACCTAGGAATAAAATATAAAAGGTATGAATTATTTTAACAGTTTTTATTATGCTTAAAGTAAGAAAACACGATTTGATTGAGATTTATGAATCATAAAACACAATTCATATCTTTTATTATAGGAAGAAAGTATCAAGTAATAAGACAAAAAATATTAGTTAAAGGTTTATAACTGTAGTTGAATGAATGAAGTGTCTATATATAGGTTTTTGAGAGTTATTATGTAGTGTTATTTAATTTAAGGGTTGATAAGTTTAAGGATGACCATAATTTAAAAGGTATAGATACCCTTTTGGGGTATTATATGATTATATTTTAAAATTAATAATGATATTTTGAGAGATGTTTATTTGGGTTTAATAGATTATTGATTCATATGTAACCTTTAGTTTTAATATATACTTTAGTGTAAAGTTTATATGAGGAAAAACACTATTATATTTTTTTGGTAAATAATATGAAAGGTATAGATAGATTTTGAATTATTGTTACCTTTTATATTGAGGTAATTATGATTAATTAGGATAAAGAAACATATGTTTTATCATATAGATATCTCAGGTATTAGAAATTTATTTGGTGATAAAGTGATTATAGTTATTTTGGAATAAGTTCACTATAGTTTTTAGGAACATTATAGGAATTAAGGTAGATGGGAAATTATTGGTTAATGTTGGATTTTATGAAAAAATGCTTAATATTTTGGAGGAATAAATATTGAGTTAACTTTTTAAAGTATAAATGAATTTTTGTAAATGATTCCGGTTATTTTGGTAAAATTTTATTTTATTTATAAAATATATTTCTAGGGTATATAAATTTTTGGTATGTAACATTTTGAGTGATTAATATTGTTTAGTGATAAATGTTATTTTGATTTTTTAAGAATATGTGATCAAATATTCTTAATTTTTGGTTTTAAAATTTATTAGGCATATTTTGAAAGGTTTTAGGGTTTAGTTATTTGTGAAATTAATTATGTTGAACCTTGGGTGTTATTGTTGAAGTTTTGGATATTAATGTAATACTTCTTCACATGAACGTTTATTCATATTAAGTATTATCTTAACCTTTTCTAACAATTTTGGTTTTATTAAATGTATAAATACATGTGTAATAACTTGTAATATATTTTATGGATCTTATGATTTGTTAAAAGTTAATTTTAGTTCTCTAGGAATGAAAAAATATTCTTGGTTATTTATCATTTAGAATATGAGATGAAGTAGAGGTGAGAAGATGCTTGAAACACAACATAAGGAAAAATTACGCTTATGGAAAGAAATTAAGTAATTATATTTTCTCATATTATCTATATTTAGTATAAAATAATTCCCTAACTCAAGCAAGAGGAAGATAAATATATCGAGTCTTATCACTCAAACATCACGGTGTGCTTATGGAAACTCATTCAAAAATAGGATTCTAGAAATATTTGAGTAAATTATAAATTACTGATGACAATAAAATATAAATATGATATTATACCTATTTCAAAATAATATAATTTTGGAAATATCCAATTAAAATTTTGGGGACACAATTCTTTTAAGGGGGATATAACACCTTGGGATTTTAGTATGTATTACTTTAAGTAAATATCATGTTGAATAACATGTGATATACACAACAACAAACTAAAAATGAGTAATAAATTATTTAAATGAAAGGTAATTATAAATAACTTATGAATATATGATTTGAAAATAAAAAAATTAACACTCATTGGAAATTTATATGAAATAAGGTTATGAACACTTAAAGTAAAAAATGGCCATTCTACTTTAAAGTGGGTTTTCTTTTTTATTTTTTATTTTTATTTTAAAGATAAATTTAGGAATTTTAATTTGATTAAAAAAATAATTTTTTATATTTTCATGTCAAAATAATCATAAGATAATTTGTTTGGTATTTTTATGAAATAGTTGATTTTTGGGGGAATAGTGAAAAACATTGATTTTACAAATGCAATCACTTTTATGACATTATAATGATATAATAATGGATTTAAAGTATATGAACACATTTTTTAGAAAAAAAAATTTAATAATTAATATAATTCCTTTAAAAATAAAATTTTGAACTTAGAAATCTATGTTTGACATTTTGAAAATCTAAGTATTGTTTTTATTCAAATAAAAAGTATTTTTTGTTCTTATATTTTAATAAAGTATTCACAAGGTTAATTTTGGTTTTGGTTTGTATTTAAAGTAAAATAATTATCCTTTTACTTAAAACAATCAAATTAATTCCATGGTAATCATCATTATACATTATTTTGGTGTAAAATTATTTTTATGCTTAAAAATGCATTTATCTAAAAACAATTTTTCGTTGCATTTTCTGAACTTATATTAAAATCAATATTTAACACTTATGGAAATTGAATCTTAAAAAATGGATTTTATATTTTTAATCAGATTTTTCAAATAATTTAATAATTCCCATTACATTTTTAATTATAAAATTATGTTACCATAATAAAAGTTAGTCACCTCTATAAGGGTTAAAAGGGTTAATGAAGGGTTAAACCCAGAGATAAGACTTAAATATCTATAAAAATTATATAAATTTAATTTTTTAAGTGTATTTAGACCTTAAATTATATTATATTTTAAATTGGACTAAATTGGATCCAATTTACGTGATAAATACATTTATTATTTTTTAAACTTCTTAATATTTATAAGGGTGTCACTCCTCTCACTTATAAAGGGGATCCTCCTATCCTAAATTTCTCACAAACTATGAGTACCTTATATAAACCAATATTTAACCAAATACCTCCCCATCATTCCTCCTCATTTCATAGATATTTTGGTCTCACCAAAATACCAATCCTAGAATGCTTAAGGTGTATGGTAAAGGAAGATATCCAATGAGGAGGTATAAATCTTAACCATATTTTTCAAGTTTATTTCTTCTTATACCTCCTTAAATATATTATAAATATACTAATATAATGAAATAATTATATTTAATACACCTAAATGTTATTATATTTATATAAAAATAATTTTCTACCTCCTTTATATTCGTTGGAAAATGGAAACATCGCTCATGTGTATGTGCGAACTATAATCCCCACGAAGCGATATACTTCAATTTTCATCACTGCATCACATGGATAGTGATACGATTAGATTTAATAAAAAATATTATGTTTATAATATTATTATTATTCTATAAATATAAACCTTTATCTCATCTATTTCATTTTTATCCATTATAAAAATGAAAATGTTTCTCATGCGTACGTGTGGACTACCGGCCCCATGAATGATGTATCTCACTTTTCAACACTGTATTACATGGATTGTTTAAAAAGTATATTTAATGTATGAAAAAATTATTATAAAATTTTAAATATTTTTGAGATGATTCAACCATGAATCCTTTGACCATGGTCAACACATTAAAACTATTTCGGACAGAATGACTATAAAACCTTCGATGTGTTCTTAACAAATTTAGTAACCAAATAAAATATGATAATAAATGAAATAAAAGGAATAATGATAATGGAATTAAAATTAAAAATATTATTAATAAATTTAATAATTAATATAAGTTTTTTTTTGTGTAAAGTGAGATACATACCACGCGGGTTGAGATTTGAGTTTACATATTTTTCTTTAAAACCTTGTTTTAAATGTTTTAAATTCCTTTTCAACCATATCCATATTATTTTAAATATTTTAATAATTTTATTATTTATAATTAAAATATTCATAAATTTTATTTAAAAATATTTTTTAATTTATTTAAAATTCTTTAAAAAAAGAATATTTTCAAAGTTTTCCTTATGAGTTATTTTTGAATTTTTTACAAAAGTGAAAAGGAATTATTTTTAACAATTACCGCATGAATAAATTTTACCATAATCATATATATTATTCATTATAAAGTGGAAACTATAATTTTATATGTTTTTTCAAATAATATCATATTCCCTTTATTCTATGATTTTTTATTTTTTTATTTTTTTTCAAAAGAAATGGATATTTCTTCTCATTTTTGTGAGATAACTGAAAATGATTTTTCTTATGGGATCAAATTCAAATTATTTGGATTTTTATGATTAAAATTAAATATTTTATCTATTTAATTATAGTTACATTTATTTTAAATTGTTTATGATTATGGGTGGATCTAATATAGCCCTATTATGCATTGGGTAATGATTTGTTCCCTGAGAAATATATGCTGGAATTAACGAGTTTGGTTATTCCATTTGTAAGGGTGATTGTAAAAGTGATTATAATATTTATATAAAGATAGTGTACCAAGTTACCTATATTTTTTTTCTATGATTTTAAATGGGTATTTATATAAATATTTTTATTTCATGAGGTAATCAACTAAGATTATGATTTAGAGTAATTTTATGACCTTTTTAGATAAAACATTTTTTAAGAAGAAGTTTTATTATTTTTCAATAAAACCTCATGATTTTTATTTTATATTTATTATTAGTTATGAGATGTTTTATAAAAATTTTGGTCAATAAATTTGTTTTTGTGCATAATTTGACGATAATTTGATCTTAAGGTTTATTATATAAAAGGCATACATTATTATGGGTTTTTATGATTTTCAAATGGAATACCAAGTTTCATTCATTTTTTATACCCATTAATGAGCTTTGTTTTTCTCATCCCATGATTTCAAATGTTTTTTACAAGGCCTAAGGATGTGTAGTAATTTTATCATTGTTAATGGTGACATGTCTTGAATGAAGAAAAAGTGTCATGAATGAAACAACAGTGTAAACATAAGAACCTATTTTTGAAGAAAAAATGTATGTTGTCTGGAAATTTACAGTTTATTATGTAATGATTTTATTAATTATCTAAAAATGTAACTTAAAAGATCCTAAAAATATAATAAAGTATAATCCTTTCTATTAAACTCATAATTATGGGTTGTTTAAGTTATGGGTTTTTATATGTCTTCATATTTCCTAACATGAGACGGTCTCATACATACTCAAGTAGAACTAACTACCAAACATTATTTCATTCCATAAAGGTATATGTTCTCCATTATCTCTCATGGTCTAATCAGTTCTTTTTGCAATGTCCTGGGCCCATATTCCACTAAATAATTCCCTAAGCCCAGTTGGCCACATGGCTTTAATCACATCTCCCCAAATGCCAGTGGTTGCCGACTAGTAGCGAGAGCCTATGTGTGTTAGTGGGGAGACTATGCCCTCATAACAAGAGTGTAGAATAATGGATTATAATTATCATTCGAGTAGAGGAAGAAGTAAATCATATAGTTGATATGTATACAGAAAAATATTGATAAATAAACAATACCAAAAGTCATCACATATACAAAATGATGATATATGTCACATGTATCTAATAAAGCATCCAAAACATGTATACAAGGTAGATATACAATACATGTAAAAAAGTAGAAAAATTCCAAAAGTGTCCAACTAACATCGTGATCCTTAGCTTGGTTTCGTGCTCCCCTGCTCTTAAGCAGTAGTCTGGTACCTATAATAGGGAACTTTCCCTTCTCAAAATCTGCAATCATATAATCAGTTTGGGTCCCCAAAGGTGACCCAAATAGGGTGTGAGATATAATACCAGTAGGAAATAATCCTAGGTTTGTGTCAATAAGTTAGTGAATATATATAACAATAGTGTGCAGACATATATAGAATGTAAGAAAGTACTCAAAAGTAAAAAACATATAAATCCAAGTTCTTATTTTATATCAATTTTATTTAATCAATTACATTTAAGATTTAATCCTATGATTAACATCTAGGCCTGTGTCATTTAATTAAGTTCATTCAACAAATCAATTCATTCATTTTACAAGTCTCGAGACTTGACACAAGCCCAACGCCCCTATATAACCATAAACATAGTATATCCCTGAACAGGAATTCAAAAAGCTATAAGTCAAGACCAAATCCAAGATCATACTTTGTCTTGACAGACACATCATAATCTATTTCATTATTAATTAAATTTAAAACATGATCCCTTCCTTAGAATCCCTAATTTGTAATCCAAGTCTCATTCTAGGTGTAATATGAACCAACACCATACGAGTTCGTCCATGGTGAACCTCAAGAACCCAGGTATCACTCTAGGTGTGGTATAACATCTCATCCACTCGAGTCCATCCCTGGAGGTCTACTAAGGGAGCCCAAGTATCACCCATGGCATAAATGATCAAATTACCTCGAGTCCATCTTTTGAAATCCATAAGGATTCCAAGTATCACTCAACATATAATAGTCAAATCCCATACGTGTCTGTCTTTTGTAAACCAAGTATCACTTGAACATAAAATTCAGTTTCCAAATGAGTCTATCCATGGAATTATTCATTTTAATCCATGTGTCACTCATGTATAATAATCATTAAACCAATTCAATTCATTTAACCAATTCACTTATACCAAGGGTCACCACCCTAACTAATTCAATTTAAACTCACCTTAAGAGGTGACATAAGTTATTGGGATAAGTTTGGAAGGCTTTACCTTAATTTACTCACATGGGAAAAATATTATAACTATAATCTCATGATTAAAAAACCTATCACATGACATAGTCTCTATTCAACTCACATGGGCATTCACATATAAAAAGAAATTCAATCTTACACTTGAAATTTCATATCAAGGAGGAAAAGGCCATTGTCATTCCATCCCTTCCATTGAATCAATCAATTTACAATTGTTATCACAATTAAATATACAAATCAAATCATAAATTAATTCATCAATTTGATTCATAGTTATCAATTTAATATTCACATCCCATGAAATGGGGTAAAGAGGTACACCCTAAGGTATCCAATCACAATCGACACCCATGGTGGTCCATCTCAATTAATCAACACACCCAAATGGGTGGTTCTGTATCTAAGGTATTCAACCTATAAAAAACATCAACAAGACTCTTTAATTACCTAGAACATGCCTATAAATTATAGGGTTCAATTTCATTTCAAGGGTACTCCCATAAATTGGGCGCCCAGAACAATGAAATATATAAAAACCTCTAATTTTAGCAAAAGGAACAAGACCACATACATTAGGATCATAGATGATAAATTGTCCACTATTAGATCTTGATTCGGCTCTAATTAGGTGAAAATTGAATAATGTATGAAGAACCAAATAATAGGGAAAATAATCATGCACCTAAATAACAAAACCAATATCCAGAAGAATGGAGAATGGATAAAAAGGAACCGAGATCTTACCATTATGGATCCAACGAGATGAACAAACTTATTTTTAGAGATTGGATAGAGAAGTTAGCTCAAATCCAAGAATAGAAAAGGAGGATAGATTCCCAAATCTTGAGTTTCTGTGTGGGATGTGAAACATGATTTAGGTTTATGGTATATTTTAATTTAATTTAAAATTATTAAATTTTCAAAAATTTAAAGGGGGAACATGGTTTAAGAACACAATTTGACAAACCATGTGCTAAACACACATGATTATATATAGGAAAGGGGCACCTGCATGATTTACCCACATAGTTTGACTAATTGTGTGAAAACCGTGCAAAAAGACTATGTTAAAGTTACTAAGCTGGCTGCATGAAAATGTGGATTAAGTTGAATTTTTTTTCTAAAATTATGCGACCTATTCCTAATCTCTTCCCCTGCCTCGTATAGTTTGTTAAACCATGTGTCCTGCCCCACACAGTTTCAACTAACTATGTTCTAGACCATTTTCACCCTAAAGGTCAGGTTCCAGGTTTCGAACTAGCCTCGAACACCCCCGAAACCTCCATAACCTTAAAGGGAATTCACATTTTTCCATATTTAAACATTTTAATTTATAATTGATAAAAAAAAGAACATGTACCTCAAATAAGAACCAGGTTCTTACAAACTTCCCCCCTTAAAGCAATTTATCCCTGAATTTCCATTCCAAGGGTGGAAAAGCATGACATGTGCATAACTCCAACCACTATGATCATACATCAGCCTCCCACTCCTAGGTCTTGTCCCACACTTAGTTATACTTCTATAGCACCCATACTATAGAAACATACCAACCTTAGATAACCTTTATGCTATGATCCAAAATACGTATAGGATTATCCTCAAAGGATGCATCTACCAGAAGCTCAACCACCTCAAGATGAATGGCATGATATGAGTCTAAATAGCAAAACAGTTGTTGAGAAACATGGAAGACGTCATGCATGGATTGGTACCTCTAAGGCAACTACAACCGATAGGTTACCAACCCAACTCTCTCTAGAATCCTGAACGACCTGACGTATATCAGTGAAATCTTACCCTGTCTCCTGATCCTCTTGTGTCCTAGCCTCATTAAAACACATATGAAAACCCGATTCTTGACCTCAAACTATAGAGGTCATATGTGAAGACCAGATTATTATTTATGATGAGACTATGCAGTATCCATCCACTTCCAAATCAACCAAACCTTATCTGTGGTCTCCTGATCAAGACAAGGTCTAAGCATAACTACCTCTCCTACCTCTAACCAACACAGGGGTGATCATAATTTCATACCGTACATATCCTCATAAGTTTCCATATGAATGTTATCATTAAATATATTATCTTAGGATAATTCAGCTAGGGGTATATGCCTCTACCAAGATCCCCTAAAATCAAGTATGCATGCTTGCAACATGTCCTCAAGCATATTAATCGTGCTATCTGACTGGCCATCTATCTAGGGGTGGTATTCTGTGCTCAGAAGAACCTTTGTACCCAAAGAACTTTATAACCCTTGTGAGAATCATAAAGTAAACCAGGCATCTTTATCTGAAATGATAGTATGCTGGACCCCTTTGAGTCATACTATCTCAGAGATATACAACCACCCAATCTCATTAACACCGATGGTTTCATTGATTAGTAGGAAATGTGCAACCTTCATGATCCTATCAATAAAAACCCATATGAAATTATTACCTTAAGGAGAACTAGGTAAAATGGTCATGAAATCCATCTTGACATCATTCCACTTATACTCGGGAATGGGTAGTTGTTGTAAAATTATGGTTGGTCACTGGTGTTTTTCCTTCACCTGCTAACAGGTGGAACACCTCATGAAAAAACTAGCTAAATTTATTTTAATACCAGACCAACAGTACTGGTGATATAAATACCGATACATCTTAGTGATACTGGGGTGCACTGCCCAAGTTGAAGCATGGAAGTCCTACATCTTCTCCTTGTTTATATCTAAAGAGAACCATACGAGACCATGTACTCGTAGAATATCATCCTCACCTATAGTCCAACTAGGAGGAGGGTCATCACCTTCTACACTCTCCCGTAGGACTAGGCCGTCAGAATCCAATAGTTGCCTCATCCTTACTCTATCCATAAGTGTAGAGGTAATAGTTAAATATGATAGAAAAGTATTTCCATGACCATCATGCACCTACAAGTGAATCTAAGAGAACAGATCTATAAGATGACACTCTCTACTATCCTACTGCACTGCCTGTATTTGAGTCCTCCTAATCAGTACATCAACCACCACATTTCCTTTACTAGGAATATAAGCCTACTCAAAATCAAAAGACTATAGGTATTCAACCCAACTTTTCTGAATTAAATTCAGATCATGCTATTTAAATAGGTACTTGAGGTTTTTTTGGTCCATGTACACCACAAAACACTCTTCAAGTAAGTAATATCTCTAATAACGCAATGCATGAAAAACTGCATCTTACTCGAGATCTTGTGTTGGTTAGTTCCTCTCATGTGTCCTGAGCTACCAATACCCATATTCTATGACTCTATCTCCATACATAAGCACTAATCCTAGCCTGATACCAGATGCATCACAATAAATAGTTTAAATCCTTCATGGATTTGGAAAAATTAGTATTGGTGACAAATTCAATCTCCCTTTCCTATACTAAAAGTCTGTCTTGTAGGAATTTGACCATAAGAACTTCACACCCTTCTTAGTCAAGCATGTAGTTGACACTACTAGGCATGATTAGTCTTATATGAAAAACATGTAGTAACCAACTAGCCCTAAAAAACTATGTACCACAAATAAGTTTTTGGGATGTTCCTAGGAAACTACATCTCCCACCTTATTTGTGTCAACTAATACTTATGTATCTCAGATAATGTGACCCAGGAAATGAATCTGATCCAATTTGTGATCTTAGAATATAACTAATTCTCTCTCAGTACATTCAATATGTTCTCAATATGTTTGTCATAGTCACATTGATTGTAATAATACACCAAGATATAATCCATGAGAACTACCCCAAACAAATCAATATAATGATGGAAATTTTTGTTCATTAGTGCCATGAATGTTGTTGTCACGTTCATGAGACTGAATTACATAACCAAGTACTCATAGAGACCATACCTACTATGGAAGGCTATGAGAGGTATACATAAAGGGATAACATGCACTTAATGGTAACTAGATCTCAAATTAATCTTCAATAATACTCAAGCTCCTCAGAGCTAATCAAAGAGCGCATATATCTATGGGATAGGATACCGATTATTAATTGTTATCTGGTTCAATTTTCAATAATCAACACATAGCTTGAGAGTTATGTCTGCCTTTTTTACAAAAAGGATCAATGAACCCCAGGGATAAGTACTGGGATAGATAAAACCCTTTACCTCTAAATCCTATAACAACCTCTTAAGCTCTTTCATCTCATTAGTATTCATCCTTTAAGGAAGAATGGATACTCGTACAACTCCTGGCACTAGCTCGATAGAGAAATCTACCTCTCTCACTAGAGGTAATCCTGAAAAGTCTTCTAGGGAAATGTCCCTAAAACGATCAAACATTGAAGGGAAATATTCTTGACATGTTCCCTAATCATCCAGATATAAACTCGCAATCTGAGATATCATACCACCTATCCCATGATGCTTGGGTCTAAATCAGATTTTCAGGACATCCCATTCACCCTTGTGAATGAACTATCCTCCCTCTAGTGATGTAAACCTCACCTTGTGATAATAAAAATCAACAAAAGAATTAAAGTGAACCAGAAATTCCATCATGAGAATGATATCAAAGGAAGTTATCTCGAGGAAAAAGAGGTCCCATATGAAGTGACACCCACCAACCTCAAGGGGGGACTCCCTATATTGAGATACACCCTCCATTCTAATCCCCAACAGAGTTTCAAGCATCAAGAAACCATTAAAAGTATAAACATTGAGCCTAAGTCTCTCTATAATGGCTATAGATATAAAGATATGTGAATCCCCTATTTCAAAAAGTACAGAAGATAAAGTAGAGGATACTAGAATAGTACCTCTGATAGTAGAATTATGGGTTTATTTTACAACATATATTTGGCATAAACCATGACCCTATGATACTACCAAGCTACCCAGAGAAGATCCACCCTGATGGCACTATAAGTCTGTGGTCTGTCTACCATGACCATGACCACCACCTAAGCTTGATCGGCCAGATGTACCACATCTCCCTACCTAATGATAAGCCACTAACCCTGATCCTGAATGTGGATTCGGTGTAGATCTTATCTCACTAGTTGGTGGTGTAAACATTCTGCAAAAGCGTTGTATATGGCCCATATTTCTACAAGTTTAACACTCAGCTAGGTCCCTCATACATTGTGGCCTCATATGTCTTGGCCTACCACACTGGTAGCACCTCACCTGGCTACTTGAGTGTGTTGTCTAACTGGTAATATCACCATGAAGAAGCTTTATAAGACACTTACTGCTATTGGTTGATACAATACCAGATCTACATACTGAACCTCCATGGCTTGCACCTCCAACCTATCTCAGGTTATGCTACGTGATAAGTGCTGGATTCACTATTCTAGAAATGGTAGTCAGCCAAAATACATTCACCTATGATCATATTTCATACCTGATTCCATCCTCGAATCTCCTATAATTCGATAACACATCATCCATCAGAATATTAATGAAGCACTGGAGCTCAGTAAAATGGGGAAAGTAATCCATTATAGACAGTGCTCCTTGCTCCAGATGCAAGAACTCCTAATCTATATTGTCCCTTAACATCTCAGGATAAAAGTAGTCATAGAAGTCCATGTGAAAATCCCTCCAGGACATCTTCTGATGATGATTCATTTGAATTATAACATCCCACAATCTCTTGGCATAATCACACAACATATACGTAGAGAGATTCACTTTCCTCTCAGGAGGCATTTCTAGGTGCTCAAAGATAGATATCATGGCCTCTATCAATGAATCCACAACCTATAGTCCTCCATCCTCTGAAAATGTGGGCAGATGCTACTGCTGAAACTCACATGTCAACTCTTCCATAGTCAGGGAAGGTCACGGTGCTCCCTGAATGGTCTACATAAAGCACAAGAACCCCTCGGAGAACTGTGCCTAAGCCCCTAGGTATGGTACAATGACTAGTTCCACATCTTTCAATATTATAGGATCCATTGGTAGCCGATGGACCACCACCTTTAGAGTGTTTTCGTCACCACATTCTTAGAATACGATTGGAGGTCATCATGGTGGAATACTTGTACAATGCCAAACGCACTCCTCAGATTGAGATTTTTATCAAAGTTCATAGCTCAAAAGCACATATATTTAAAAAGGATAGGTATAAGACTCCCCATATAAGAAAAAACCCCTCTTTCTGCTATATGAGTCAGGTCTAGATGTTAAACAGATTAGGTATAAACAAGATACACTACCAATATCCCACTACTAAGGTCTGGTCTGGTCAAGTTCTCCTCTATTAACATTTCAGTTTCTATTACATTTTACTTGAATTCATATATTCATTCTCATTTTCCATTTGAATTCATACTCATTTAACATTATATAAAAATTCAATTAAAAAGTTGAACCAATGGATTTCCAAATTCCAATCCATGAGGGCCCATACTTCCGAGAGAACAAAGCTTGGAATCCATCTAATCTATAACATAACACGTCCCAACATACCTATCATAACAAAAACAATTTATATCAAAACACTTATAACAACAACATACAATAATTAATAAATCCTAAATGGCATGACATAATGCACATAATGTGAAATATAGAAGGTTCCTAATATGATGCATTCGAAGGAATAACCTCATATCATTAGGTTGTAACAAAATAGAACCCATAATCACATCAAAAATAACATCATAAATCAAGTGAATCACCCAACGGTGGAATCAAATCAACTATAATTTTAAAAATCTAGAAAATAACAATTCAATTCAAGGTAATTTGGTTTTTTCTTGTACGCAAGTGAGCTACACCCGAGCATAGAGCATTACCAAATTTCTATTCATTTATATTCCTTTATATTATATCCAAATATTAAAGAAAACCAAAAAAATAACCTGGATCTAATACCACTTTGTAACATCCAAGACCCGGATGCCACAAAATAGTGCCCCGAGCCCAGTTGGCCACATGGACTCAACCACATCTCCCCAAACACCAGAGGCTACTGACTAGTAGCGAGGGCCTGAATATGTTATTGGGGAGACTATTCCCTCATCAGTAGAGTGTAGCACAATGAATTATCATTATCATTCAATTAACAGAAGTAGTAAATCATATATATAAGAAGTAAACAGTGGAATATTGATAAATAAATAATACTAAGAGTCATGACATATAAAAATTGATGATATAAGTCACATGTATCTAATAAAGTAGCCAAAACATGTATACAAGTAAAATATACAATACATGTAACAAAATTACAAAAAGGAAAAAAGTGTCCATCTAGCATCATAAGCCTCATCTTGGTCTCATTCTCCCTGACTCCTAAGCAATAGTCAAGTGCCCATAGTAGGGAACTTGCCCTTATAAACACCTGTAATCTTATAATCAGTTTGGGTCCCCAAAGGTGGCCTAAACAAGGTTTGAGATATAATCCTAGTAGGAAACAATCCAAGGTATATACCAATCAGTTAGTGAATATATATATCAACAGTGTATAAGAAGATATATAATATAAGGAATTACTCAAAAGTAAACAACCTATAAATCCAGGTTCTCATTTTATATCAATTTCCTTCAACCAATTCCATTTAATATTTAATCCTCTAATTAACAGTCCAGATTGTGTTGTTTATTTAAGTTAATTCAACAACTCAATTCATTCATTTTATAAGGCTCGAGACCTGGAGCAAGCTTGGCATCCCCCACATAACCATAAGCACACCAAATGCCTAAAAAAGCTATCAAAAAGTTATAAGTCAAGACCAAATCCAAGTTTTTTATTTGGGTTGGTAGATGTGTCATAATCCATTTCATTATTAATTCAATTTAGAAACCGATCCCATCCTTATCAACCCTAAGTTGGAATCCAAGTATCACTCTAGGTGTAATATGAACCAACCCCCTATGATCCCATCCATGAAAAACCTCAAGATCCTAGGTATCGGTCTAGGTGTGGTATAATGTCTTATCCACTAGAGTCTGTCCTTGGAAATCCACTAAGAGAGCCCAAGTATCACCCATGCCATATATGATCAAATTACATTGATTTCGTCCTTGGAAATCCATAAGGATTCCAAGTATCACTCGACCTATAATAGTTAAATCCCCTATTATTACATCTTTTTCAAAACCAAATATCACTCAGGCATAAAATTAAATATCTAAATGAGTCCCTCCATGAAATTCTTCATTTGAATCCATATGTCACTCATGGATAATAATCATTAAACCAATTCAATTCATTTAACCAATTCACTTATAACAAAGGGTTACCAACCTAACCAATTCAATTAAAAATCAACTTAAGAGGTGACATAAGTCACTGGGATAAGATTAGAAGGATTTCCATTAATTTAATCACATGGGAAAAATATTATAACTAGCATATCATGCTTAAAAAACCTATCACATGGAATAGGATTAATTCAACTCAAATGTTCATTCACATGTAAAAGGATATTCAAGCTTAAACTAGCAATTACATATCAATGGGGGAATATTCCATGGTCATTCCATCCATTCTCTTGAATCAATCAATTTATATTTTTATCACAATTTGATATAAAAATCAACTCATAAATCAATTCATCAATTTGATTCATAGTTATCAATTTAATACTTACATCCCATGACATGGGGTAAATGAGAACACCCTAAGGCATCCAATCACAATAGCCACCCATGGTGGTCTATCTCAATTAATCAACACACCCAAAGGGGTGGTTCCATATCTAAGGTATTCAACCAATAATAAACACCAAAATACTATTTAATTACCTATAATTTTCCTAACAATTCTAGGGTTCAATTTTATTTCAAGGGGACACCTGAAAATTGGGCGTATGACATGAAGACATATATAAACATCTCAAATTTTAGCGAAAGGCATGATACCACCTACCTTAGGTCCATAGTTGATAACTCATCCAGTATTAGCTCTTGATTCATATCTAATCAGGAGAAAATAGAATAATGGAAAAAGAACCTAATAATATGGAAAATTAGATTTCACCTAAATAGTGCAACCAACATCAAGAAGAATGGAGAATGACTAAAAAGGAACCGAGATATTACCATTATAGATACAACAAGATAAAAGACCTTTGATTTGGAGATCAGATGGAGAAGTTAGATCAAATCTAAGAATAGCCAAGGATGAGAGATTCCTAAAGATTGAGTTTCTTTGTAGGAGATGAAATATGATTTAGGTTTATAATATATTTTATTTTAATTTAAAATTATTAAATTTCATAAAATTTAAAGGGGTAAATAGTTTAGGTGCAGGGTTTGATAAACCATTCACCAAACATGAAAAATTATATATAGGTAAGGGGAACCCACATGAATTACCCGCATGGTTTGACTAATCATGTGAAAACTGTGAAAAAAGCCTCTATTAAAGTTATAGAGCTAGCTGTATGGACGTAAGAACCAAGTCACATGGTTTTTTTTGAAACCATACAACCTATTCATAGTCTCCTCCCCTTCCTCACATGGTTTTTTAGACCATGGGTCCTTCCCACATGGTTTCAACTAACCATGAACTAGGCCATTTTCAACCTAAAAGGTTAGGTTTTGGGCTCTGAACCAACTTCAGACACCTACGACACCTCCATGACCTCAAAGGGAATTCATAGTAGGCCATACTTAAAAATTTAAACTAAGAATTGATGAAAAAAGGATATGTACCACAAATAAGAACCAAGTTCTTACACTTTCCTCTCGATTGGATACCACTGACTAATCAGTTCATTCTTTATGATTAACTCCCAATATTTAATAATTTCACTGCATCTGATTATCTCCCATTATATAATTGGGTCCTTTATTAACAAGGACACAACCAAAACTAGGGGTTACTAGAAAATTCTCAAATAAGTTAGAATGATATACACTAAATCTCTCACCTAGTTACCCAGGTTCACATGACATGTGAAAGAAAAGGTGAGAAAACAATAAGCTGAGCATCATCACATAAATTATTAATGAATAAATAATAAACCTTATCTAACCTTTGAAACCCTCACACAAAACAAAACCTTTCACATTTTTATAAAAACAATATATAAAAATTTAATACTTTCCATAAGGAAAATAATCCACACAAGACATAATTAAAGGGGCCTCACAATAAGGGTTTACATCCATTTCCCAACTCATTTTTATAAAGTGCCAATAGGACCTCTAAAACCAACTTATAAAACAAATAAAATTTAGGAACATCCTCAAATAAACCAAAAATTAACACTTTAAAACAAATCCTTCCTCTATTGAGAGTCACTTGAAAATAAAACACTTATTTAATTGAAAACCCTTAAAGATTAATTTATATTCTTTAGAAACCAAAATAGGGCTAAAAACCCTCTTTTCTCATCAAACCATTTTAAATGATCCACATATATATATCTTCACAACCACTTGGAATGAATTTTTTTAGGTCAAATGAATACTAAAAAATAATTGAAAATATCTTTTATACCAAGTATAAAAAACATGTAAAACATTTTTTAAAATCCTAAAGGTTCTCATATATAAATATAAATTGATAATAAATAGATTTAGAAACACAAGAATTTAATTAGATTTTAAAAAACTAATTTAAATAAAACACCTACCACAATCAAGTGGAAATAACTTGACCACAAGGGAGGAAACACAATCTCACAAGGAAATGACCTCTACAAACCCTATAAGACCAAATTAATATGATAAGGCTAACCCAAACCCTAAACTTGAACTTCATGACCATCATGGTTCATGGGATAGAAGAAGAATAATGGGGAATATAAGGATAAGATGAGAAGATAAATTGATACCTAACCATGAATAATTCCACTCGAGATTGAAGAGGAGGCTAAAAATCCTTATAGGAATATGGGATATTTTACCTTATAACTCCTTACGTCAAAAAAAAAAAGAATGATAGAAAAATATAATTCCAAAGGGGATTTGAATCAACATGGGTCAAAATAGAGTATCATAAAATTAGAAATTTGGGTAGTAAACCTCACATTGTGGCCAAACTAGACATGGTGTGATGCCCTTGATAGACACCCACCATACCATAACCATTCTGGTCATGACATGGAAAACCTCCCCTAGGTTGAACCATGGATCCTAAGTTCTATGACACCAAAATGTGGTGCTCCCCATTCATAGTGTGGAATTATACATGATACCCTCACTATAGTGAAACACTCACCCATTATAGAGTGGCCAAACTCTTACAAAATATAAAAATGGAAAAACATCAAGCTAGAGGGTGAATCTCACACATTAATTCAAAGACTCTTATGCATACAAAAAATTACATGTATTTGTAAAAAAATTAACTCGTCCTGATACTCATCATGACATGACCACCCCCACTATGATGTGACCATCATTGTCACCTTATTTTTCATAGAGGGACCTTTATGCAGTGGGATCCCGTGTGTGAGGGTAAATTCATTTACTCTTATATATGTGACTTTGTGAAATCCATTTTTACTAGATATCCACCATGATATTATCCCCTATTCCACGATGTGATCACCCATTCCTCAAGAAAATAACAATGATGCCCTTTATAAAAGAGTAACTTCTGCATAGGAGTACTCTCATGTAGAGTATATAGCCATTTTGACTCCTAGATATGTGTTATGACATGATGGCCTTGGTCACAACATGACCGCCCAAAATTATAAAAAGAAAAGAAAATACATCACTGGAAAATAAAGGCTCATCGCATTATGGTGACCCTCTACCATGACATGACCTCCAATCAGCCCAGAATCAAATATTTCTATACAACACTTGTCATACCTTGATTCCTTTAGGACATGACATGAACTATAGGAATCCAAAATTGTATAAATTTTAAAAGTACCAAAAATACTTCAAAAAATTAAAAATAAATTTTATGTATATATATAATATAACACAAAAATAATATGGGGATGCCATCATATATGGTTTTAGTTAGGAAAGTTCAGATGAAGTCTATATGAATTGTATACATAACCCAATTTTCTATTCATATGAATTTAATAGTAAATGAAATAATCCTCTCATAGGAGTTTAAATGTTTCTCAAACATTTACAAGTGATCAATGTACTAAATTTTCATCTTTTTTAACATTCAAACATTAACATGTTGATATTCATGTTGTATATCTCATTCACCACATCATTACACGATATATAAATCTAGATATTTATGAATTAAGTGGAGAAAATAACATGTAATGTAATTATCATATATATAATTCATAATTTTTTATAATTTTCACTACCCCATGATGTTTTCTATGTTGTGGTAACTTTAGGAAAAATCTATTTTGATATTCTAATTGTAGTTGATTCTATGAAGCCTCAGAACCACACTCCCATATCTAGTTCTAAAAACATATTATTTTTCATATTTACAATATCAATAAAAAAATTGAGTCACTTACACACCCAATACCTTTTAGGTTTATATTTTTATAGAGTTAAAAAAAACCTTTAACTATAAAAACCTATATCTTTTCTTTCAAATGTACTTTTTTCCAAAAAACCAAGGATTCCTTATTTTATAATAACTCTTTAATATATCCCAAAAAAATTTCAACACATGATACCCATATATAAATATCATACTTCATAACCTATAAAATATTAAAACATAAGAAGGGTGAGCCCAAACACTTAGTAAGGGGTAGCATATAGCAAAATCTATCATGGAATGAATGCGACATGGATAATATGACAAAAATAAATAATAATCAAGTAATTCAATGTAATAGATAACATGAGCATTTCATATATCCATGTATAACATAAAAATTTAAAAAATCACTTGGATAATAATAAATGATTTTATTGTGATGGAATTCATAATGATGGACATCATAAACATACCGTCAAAGCCTCATGCCAAAAAATAATATATAAATAGGTAAGGATTTAAAAAAAAACCTAAGATATTTTGTCACATGAGACCCATTGATTATTTTATAGGTAATATAATTTTGGGCACCAACCATCACTAAATAATTCCAATGCATTCATCATATTAAGTAATAAATAAAAATACAATGTATAATCAGTATTACTTAGTAATCAATAAACATCTGTATTGAAATAACTTGTATATGGAATGTCAATATTTCCACATTCAATAAATAAGAATATCTTTCTTGGTAATCATCCTTCAAAATAACACTATATATATTAATGGGTATATGGTTATGTTAATACTAGGAAACACAATATATAAATATCTCAAGTGGTATAGAATATATCCATGAAATTAAATAATATTCTCATGAAGAAGAAAAACGAAGTCAAGAGAAAGATGAAGAGTGATAGAAAACATAACCATTATGAAAAATGTGAGGTATGATATATAAATTCATAATATAATTTAGAAGGTAATACATGAAATATACTCCAAAGAATATATATATTTTAGATTTTTAAAGGAAAACATAATTGAAATTATAAAAATAACTTTCATAAATATTTTTGTGATATGGTTGTAAAAAAAAAATTATAAGACACTTTAATAAATTCCATTTAAAGGGGTGAAAAATATGAAATTGAAAATATTAATTTTTAAATAATTATAAATATATAAACCTTGAAAATAAATAAAGTAAAAAATAGGAAATGTGGAGTGGAAGATAAGAATATATATAAGTGGAATGAAATATTTTTATTTATTATTCTAAAATATAAACCTATATCTTTAAAATGAAAAATTAATAGAATAATGGGAATAATATTTTCTTTTAAAAACCATGGAAAATTTAATGGGATAATTTATAATGAATAATATATATATATATATATAATAGGGAAAAAGTGCTCATGAGGTAAATGTTAAAAATGACATTCTTTTCACACTTTTGTAAAGAAATAAAAAAATGACCCATGAAAGAAATTTTAAAAAGATTCCATTTAAAACCTTTTTAAATAGTTTCAAAGATATTATAAAATGACCTTAATCAATATTTTAATTATATATAATATTATTCTTGAAAATAATATAAAGAATGTGGATATAGAGGAAAAAGATTTCTGACCAAACAAAGGGAAGTGAAATGTAAAGAAGGCTTTTAAAACCCTAAAAAATAAAGAGGAAACACAATATAATACAATTATAGTATGGATGAAACCAAAATTTTAAGGATTAAGTTCAAGAGTAAAGGTTATAACTTAATAAAGTTAAATTAAGTTAACAACAACCCTTATGAATTAGGTAATTTATGAATCGAACTACAAAGAATATGGAGATATTAAATGAAGGTTAAACTCCCAAGAATAAAAAATCATATAATATATAAGAATTAAATATAGTATTATTTACACTGTATAAATGTAAATTAGTGCATACTAAGAAACATGTGTCAATGAATAGAAATTAAAACAAAGAACCCTTACCTTAGGTTCCATTTAATTCCGTTATATTTTCACCACCTATATAATAAACTTATGTTTATTATAACACGAATAGATAAGTGAATTATATTTCTTTTTATTCTTTATTTTCCAGTTATAATCATTATAATATATTTATTTCTATTTTGTTTGAAGAGAAAATGGTTTAAAGATATTCTTTCCTTTAAATTATCTCATTTTGTTTTGATTTCATGATTTTGATTATTTTTAATTTATAATTTTTTAAAAATTATTCATAGAAGATTAAAATAAATTAAAATACATTTATATTACATAATCTACACTAACCGTCCATGTAGGAAGTGATAAGTAAGTCATTGATATCATCCTCAGAGGTGGATGAAATCAGCCATTATCAGGATGTGTCAAAGAAGAGGGAGAGATATTATATATTATAAATGGATCAAACTAGTTATAATTATATCAAAATAAAATTAATGTGTTATTTAATAATATATGAAATATTTTAGAAACATATAAAAAGGTAAAATGATTTATAGATTATAAATAATAAGATAAAGAAAACAATGAAAGATAACCCTGGTTACCTCTTTGTGGAAGATTTACTCCTTTTCTAAGACTTGAAGGATTGGTTTTAGGTAACTCTATAACACCTCTAAGGGTACTAAGAGACTTAGTATAGGGGAAATATGTTGATATTTGAATTTTATAAGTAAATAAGAAGTAATTTTCCAAGGGAAAGGAGAGGGGGTGTTTATACTTGGGGAGATGGGTGTTTTGGGTTAAAATAATAACTATTTTATGATTTAGGCCAACTAAGTTTGAATTGTATTGATACCCATGAATTATATGGTTTGTTATTAAAAAAGGAGGGTTATTTTACATTTATATTGTCCCAAAATTAAACTGTACCATCCAACCACTCAATTAAATTCAATGAACCAAAAATAGTTTTTTTATTAGGATAAAATATAATTTAGGTTCCAAAATTTAAAAATATAAATTTATAAGTTCAAATTAATACTTTTAAATTCATTATTTTACTTATAAAATACATTTTTTGTAGAGAAAAATGTTTTATAAACTTATAAGTCATACTTATATCATAATGATGTCATAAAAGTTACGGGATTCATAAAAACCATATTTTTACTAGTAATTAAAAAAATAATATTTGTTAGAAAAATCCCAAAAAACCACCATAATCTTATTTACATTGGTGGAAATCCCACCTATACCAACACAATGTTCCCAATGTTTTAAAAAAACCATTGGGAAAAGGCTACTATACCAATGGTTATGTAGAACCATTGGTATATTATTATGTTTTTTTATTTTCCCAATGGTTTAAGGAAACTGTTGGGTATTTTACTGATTAAGAGGTTTTTCCCAATGGTTTAAACAAACCGTTGGGTATAGTTTTGAAGAGTTTTTCCCAATGGTTGTAAATTGTTGGGAAAGAAAATCCTAAAATTTCAATGCCTCTAGGGATCTCGAACTCCAGAGATCTAAATTTTTTTCCCTAAATGAGAGATCAATGCACAATCTTGAATATTTTTCCCTAAGCCTTGACCATCTCAAAGATTTGTCCCTAAATCTCGACACGAACCCTACTTCCCAGCCCAACAAGTCTAGTTTCCCAATGATTTGTTCTTCCGATTTAAATCGGTACGTGTGAGTTCATTTATTTTAGATTTTGTTGTTCCATTTTTCTATAATGTAGTGTGTATTATTATCCCCTTACGAACAGAAGGCATATATCATTTTAGGTTGCGGTTCGAACCCTACTTACCAACCTGCTCTTGAGGGTGCTAACTCTAATTTCCAACCGGGCATCTATCTTTGATTCAAGTAAATTTTTTTCTTCCATTTTAAATCGGTACGCGTGCCTTAATTTATTTTAGATTTTTTGTTCCATTTCGCTGCAATGTACTGTGTATTATGATCCCATTATGAACATAAGAAATATATCATTTTAGGTTGCGGTTTTATTTTGATTTACCTGTATAGAATAATTTTGATTGATATTGAAGAGGTCAATATGATTCTGAGTTATTTTATCATTGTTTTATTTTAAATTTAAGGTATATTGACATGATTTCATTGGTTAGACATAAATAAAGTTATATTATTTTTTATCCTAAGAAGAACTATAAGATACTCATGCATTATGAATTTACCACTAAATGTTGTCTTTGAAATATCACCCTCTAACTTTAAGATGATGATACCCACACTATAAGCCATTAAATAAAGTGGTGATTCCAGCTGAACCACTAGAGTGGGTTTGGGGTCATTTTCATGTGTGAATGGTGATAGAACCAAAATTTAATCTATTACATGATCATTTATTCCTACTCCATCAAGTGGTTCGGTCATACACTTGTAATATTTTTTGAAATTCAAAATGATTGTTAGGAATTCATGTAACAATTTTCTTAGGTAGTTATAAAGAATTATTAAGGTATTTATATCATTTTATATACTAGGAAGGCACCCATAATAAAGGAGTATAACCATCATAGAGCTCACCAATGTTGTTCTTGTCTACACATTATTTACTCTTTGATATATATCTCATGAAACAAAATAGCATGGTCCTGTGCACGTAATTATTCAGCGCTAGTTGATAGAATTGGAAGTCTGTAGAGGTGCACCTGAGGTGTTGTTGTGCACTTTCTTGGATTATATTGTTTTTCTATTATTATGGGAATTAGGAATCAATATTAAAGTGTTATTTTTCTTAATATTAGTGGATAATTATACGGTGATAGGTTTGTGTTGGACAAGTGAGTCATGGACCCATCTCCAGTGGTAATTATAGGTTAATAGGGTTATGAAATTGCACTTCTTAATTATCAATGTTACCTAGAAACCCCCACCCCCTGGACACCCCCTACCCCCTTGGACAACACCCCCAACCCCCGGAACACCCCACCCCCTGGACAACTCCCCAACCCCCTGAACACAACCACACCCTGGACAACCCCCACCCCCTGGACACCCCTACCCCATGGAAGGCCACCCAACCCCCTGAAAATCCCCCAAGCCCCCGAACACCCCCACCCCCTAGACACCACCCCACCCCTATGGATAGCCCCCCAACCCCCTGGACATCCCACACCCCCCAGATAACACCCCACCCTGGACACCCCCTACCCCCCTAGACAGCCCTGCCACCCCCTGGATAGCCCCACCACCCCCGTAGGCAGCCCCCACCTATGTGGATAGTCCAACCACCCCCTGGACACCCCCAACCCCCCTAGATAGCCCCGCCACCCCCGTGGACAGCCCGCCCACCCCCTGGACACCCCTACCCCCTGGACAGTCCCCACCCCTATAGATAGCCCGCCCACCCCCTAGACACCCTTACCCCCCTGAACAGCCCTGACACCTCCATGGACACCCCAACCCCCCTGGATAGCCTCCCCACCACCGTGGACATCCCGCCCACCCCCTAGACACCCATACCCCTTGGAAAACCCCCACCCCTGTGGAAAATCCTCCCACCCCTGGACACCCCTACCCTCCTGGACAGCCCACCCACACCCTTGGACACCCCGTACCCCCTGGACAGCCCCGCCACCCCTGTGGATAGCCCGCCCACCCCCTAGACACCCCGTACCCACTGGACAACCTCGTCACACCCATGGATAGCCCACCCACCCCTAGACACCTCGTACCTCCCTGGACAGACCCCACCCCTAGAAATCCCCCCACCCCCTTGGACACACCAACCCCCTGGATAGCCCCACCACCCCCGTGGACAGCCCACCCACCCCCCATGGACAACCCTCCCACCCCCTAAACACCTCGTACCCCCTGAACAGCCCCGCCACCCCCTTGGACAGCCCGACCACCCCCTGGACATCCCATATCCCCTGGATAGCCCCACTGCCCCCATGGATAGTCCGCCCACCCCCTGGATAGCCCCCACCTCTTGGAAATCTCCCCACCCCCCTGGACACCACGACCCCCCTGGACAGCCCCACCACCTCTATGGACAACCTGCCCAACCCCTGGACACCCCGTACCCCCTGGATATCCCCCCACTCATGTGGTTATCCCACCCAACCCCGTGGACATCCCTCCCACCCCTCAACACCCCTACCCCCTGGATAACCCCACCACCCCCGTGGACAACCCACCCACCCCCCTAGACACCCCGTACCCCCCTGGACAGCCACACCACCCCCATGGACAACCCGCCCACCCCCTTGGACACCCCGTACCCCCTGGACAGCCCCGCCACCCCCGTGGACAGCCCACCCACCCCCTAGACACCTCGTTTCCCCTTCGACATCCCCCACCCCTAGAAAGCCCCCCCTCACCCTGTACACACCGACCCCCTAGACAGCCCTGCCACCCCCGTGGACAGACCGCCCACCCCCCTGAACACCTCGTACCCCCCTTGACAGCCCCACCACCCCCATGGACATCCCTCCAACCCCCCTGGGCACCTCGTACCCCCCTACACTGCCCCTACCCCCTGGAAAGCCCCCCCCAACCCTAGACACACCAATCCCCTTGGATAGCCCCGCCACCCCTGTGGACAGATCACCCACCCCTTGGACACCCTCTACCCCCTGGACAGCCCCCACCCCCATGGATAGCCCACCCACCCCCCTGGACACTCGCCCACCACCCCTCGGACACCCCCCATCCCCCCAGACACCCCCACCCCTGGACACCCTAACCCCCATGGATAGCCCCCACCCTCCTGGATAGCCCCCCACCCCCTGGACACTCCCACCTCTTGGACACCCCCACCCCCTTGAGTAGTGTATGTGATCACTCAAATAATATACTAAAATATAAAATTTCTTCTATCTAAAATTTATTCAACTCCTGAAGAATTCTCCTCCGCAAGTGTACATGATCTTGTACACTCATGTATAGTTATTCAAAGATATTTTGTTATAAATATAGTATTTTTTTGTCTTTTATGTTATGATTCTCATATAGAGTAGTGTGTGAGTTATGGTTTCATATAAAGTGAACAATTCTCATTTACTTAAATATATTTTCTATGAAACTTTAATCTTAGTGAATTTATTTTGACGAAATGACTTATAAATTTTTTTTATAGAATGGATATAATTTGGATGTATGAAACCGATTAGATCTCAAGTGATTTTCAAAACAAATTGGAGAGATTTTTAGATTTTTCATTTCACATTGCTTCAGATAGTGGTCACATACACTAAACCTGTTACAATTGTGTTGTAAGACCTTAGTTGAGACATGAAGAAGTCAGCTACCACATAAAAAAATATGGTTTTCAAGCAAATTACTCCGTGTGGTATCACAATGGGGAGAAAATAAAATCTCAAATTGCTGATGATTCAAATGAGATGACTGGATTTGAGAATTTTTTATATGACCGGTTTCCATTTATTCTTCATAATGAAAATGAAAGGATTTTGACCCAAGAATATTTCAATATGAGCACACATGATACGTCTAATGAAAATGATGATGTTGTCAGGGTGAAAAAATTGAATGATGCCGCCACGACTCCAGTATATCGACAATGCAGTAAAATGAAAAAGATTGAATTTTTAATCCGATTGTTTCATGGGTAAACTATGTATGGGATTTCTAATACTTCCATCGATTACATTCTTACCTTCTTGAAAAAATTACTTCTAGATAATGCAGATATTACCTCAAACCACTATATGGCATGGAAGTTAGTTGAGGAACTTGGATTTTCAAAAAACAAAATTCATGATTTCCTAAAATATTGTAGTTTATTTTAAGAGGAAACTGCTGAATGAGATGATTGTATAAAATGTGGCACATTCCGCTGGAAGCCAAAAGTTGATGGAACACCATCCTGTGTGCCAAAGAAAGTAATGTGGAACTTTCCATTGATCCCCAAACTCCAGAATCTTTTTATGTCTGATGAAATGTCAATAAAAATGTGATGGCATGATATTGAGAGAAATAATATTAATGATGAGTTGGTTCACCCTGCAGATGGATTTGCATGGCGTATATTTGATGCTCAATATCCTGATTTTACAGCTGATGTGAATAATGTGAGGTTGGTTCTTTCATGTGACTATTTTAATCCATTTGGGAAGATGCTTACGTCGCACAACACATGGCTGGTTTTTATACACATTTATAATATTCCGCCATGGTTGTGTATGAAAAAACCTTTCACTTTCATGAGTATACTCATATCTGTCCCTTCTGATCCTGGTAATGATATATATATGTATACATGAAACCTTTAATAAAATAGTTTAAACTTCTTTGGGATGTGGGTGTGCGCACATATGATGCATGTTCGAAAGACATATTTTAGATGCGTTCTGCACTTATGTGGATGATCAATGATTTTTCTGCTTATGAAATGATGTCTGGATGGAGCATGAAGGGAAAAATATCATGTCCTATTTGTATTAAGAATACACGATCAAGAATAATAAAACATCATTTTATTTTTAATTTTATGGGACATCGATCATTCTTGACAATGAACCATCCATATAGAAATAATCGTCGAAGATTTGAAAATACCACGGAGATCGATGATCCACCTCAGCATATGTATGGAACTGATGTGCTTAATGAATTGAAAGATTTCAGTTTTTCATTCGGGAAGGGTCCAATGAAATCTGGAAAGAGAAATAATGTTTCCACTGAAAACTGGTATAATTGGAAGAAGAGAAATATCTTCTTTGATTTGCCTTATTGGTCAACCAATTTGTTACGTCATTGCTTAGACGTAATGGACATTGAAAAAAATATATGTGAAATGTTGCTTTCAATTCTTCTAAATGTTAAGGGAAAGAAAAAAGATGATTTACGATCGCGGCGTGACTTGGTGGATTGGGGCATCAGACCAGAATTGCATCCTGTGCGTATTAGTGAAAATAAATGTCAAGTTCCATGTTATTCTTATGTGATGACACCTACAGAAAAAAGCAATTTCTTGAATTACTAGAGACTATTAATGTTCCTGATGGCTATTCAAAAAACATATCTAAATGGGTCAATAGAATTTAGTTGAATCTAAAATCTTTGAAGACTCATGATTATCACATCATTCTGCATGAGTTGATTCCAATGGAAATTCGTCATCTTTTTCCCAATAATGTAAGGGTGGATGTTATACAGTTGTTCCATTTGTTTAGAGATCTTTGTACTAAGAAGTTGTCCAAGTCTTTCTTGCAAAAAATGTTGACATATTCCCCATTAATTTTGTGTGAGTTATAGAAAATATTTCTTCCATAATTTTTCACATGCATGCTGCATCTGACTGTCCATATTCTAACTGAAATACTTCTTATAGGACGTATTTATTTTCGTTGGATGTATCCAACTGAAAGAAATATGTACACATTAAAGTATTATATTCATAACAGGAATCATCCTGAAGATTCTATTGTGAATGGTTACTTGGATCAAGAATGTATGAATTTATGCTCTATGTAATTGTCTGATTTTACTACAAGAATGAACAGACCAATGAGAAACGAAGAAGAAAAGTATGATAAAATTGAACCCAGTTTTCCATCACTTCTTCAAACAGGAAGAATTCCTGGATCATATACATTGATGACATTAAGCCTTGAAGAGAGGGAGATGGCACATCACACAGTTTTGTTCAACCGTGATTTGTTCGATGACTACATCTTGTAAGTAAATTGAATATGTATATCTTATATATATATATATATATCTATTAAACTATTATTATTTTTATCTACAGGGAACATAAAGCGATGATAAATAGAAATCATCATTATTTATCTTTGAGAAGGAGGGAGACTTTTCATAGCAAAGAGTTTTATACTTGGTTAAAATTGAAGGTAATAATATTATTATTTAAAATAATTAAAACAATATTTAATTAAGTTTAATATTAATTTATATTTCAGGTATTGAGTTTTCCTTCAAACTCTGTCTCTGAGGAAGTAAGAGCTTTGGATTTTGGTCCTAATACCATGGTTCGTGACTATAAATCAATTGTTATCAATGGGTACAGATTTATTATCACTGAATAAGAAAAGAACATGAGAACACAACATGATGGTGTTATGGTTATTTACACAACAGACTATTATGATAGTGTATCAGACAGTAGACCGCGATTTGAAAATGTAGGTTATTATGGAGTCGATGAAAAAATAATAATATTGGATTATTATTCTCATGGATGATTCATGATGATGAAATGACAGTGGTTTGATTCGATGAAGAGGTAGGGCAAATTTATTGATGATTGTGGATTTCGAGTAATTGATATGACTTTCACTCTTGCTACCGATGAACCATATGTATTGGCATCAATGTTGAAACAAGTTTTTTATGTCAAAGACCATCTTTGACCTGAATTTGGTGTCATTATTGAAGTAATTCCAAGACATATTTTTGATGATGGTGATGATGGAATTGAAACCATCCCTACTGCCACTGGAAACGATCCATTTATTACTTTTGATGACTCCAATATCTCAATTGTCAGAGTTAAATATGAACCTGAAGTTGTGGTGGGAAATATATAAAATCATCCATTCATGCTCTCAATTATTTTGGTTTACCTAGACTTTGGTTGTTAAGGTTGGTACTATTCAAATTGATTTAATATTGATTAAAAATATGTTATATCCGACTTGATAGTTATTTGAATTTTAAATGTTTATTGGTTGCAATTTTATTTGAATTACATTTTCTAATTTGGAATTGAACTGTATTCAAACCTACAAAACCAACAACTCTAACTTGGTGAACATTTCAATGCTTCAACTGTGATTTTTATAAAATTAGTATAACTCTAAGACCTCTCTTTAAAATTTTACAAGGTAATGAACATGATGGTTTGTATTCTTCTGAAAAAAATGTATAGAAACCTGAATTATCTACCAGGGCTAAAGAAATTAAAATTTTACTTAATTTCAAAAACTTCTTTACCCCTTATGAATCTAGTAGAATCAATGTTCCATGATTTTAATATACTGATGAAACTTAGTAAATAACCATCCTACTAAATTAAATTTCTTTATTACATCTTGTATGATTTATTTAATTCATTATATATCTGTTCAAGCTCACCTAAAACAATTGATAGTTAAATTATCCATGAACCCCCCTATTCCCTCTCATTTATTTTGTTTTTTGGGTTACACATTAGTTATCATTTTCTATTTACTTCCATATTTGTTTTCAAATGTAGTAAATGCAACCAATATAATAGAGGTGACAGAAATAGATGATGGACAACAATCATCGCATGTCCGAGATGGGCATTCCACCGCTAGTGCCTGTAGTGAGTATTTTATTTCAAATATATATATTTAAATAATATATAATATCATGTGATTAATTTTGTTATAAAAATTTTTGTAGGATCCATCTATTAGGTGACATTTATTTGATGATAAACCTACTAGTGGTCCCAGTACTCAGGGTGTTCATACGAGGGGGTGGTGCGAGAGCTAGATGATCTGGTCGGTGTACCCGATTAGACCCTGCCCCTCCCACTGACATACCATCCATCCCACATTTTGATCCCAGGGACACACAGGATATTTAGGCCTCCCATGTTTTTATCACCCTTTATATCTGAGCCTCATCAACCGTCTTTACCATATCTGATGATGATTCCCACTCCCCATCCAACATTCTGCCAACCATCCCTATCAACTTCTTTTAATTCTGCTTCCTTCTCTCTAGGATTTTATATTTCATCTTCTTTGACTCCTGCTCCTCCAGAGTCTGTCCCTACGGAGCATATATTGGGACCCACTCCACTTGTACAGGGTTTTCCTTCAGTTTTTTAGATCCAACAGTGCCCATTGATCAAACTACCGCATGTATACTTATACAATCCTAACAAATATTTACACCATTATTTATTTTCAATATAACATGTATTGATAAAATATTTGTTTTTATTTCATAAAAAATACATCTACTAATAGGACGCGGGGTTGGGGGCATAAAAACATGTGTGCGGTGTGGAACCGTCACATGCAGTTGATGGTGGAATAAAATGAAGATAGTCAAATGATTAAAAAATCAAGGCAGCAATGTCGGAGTTTTTTTGCGATGCTTTCCAAATACTATGACATCATTCATGTCAGCCCACTCTCATGGAGACATTTTCCAAATAAAGTCAAGGATAAATCTTGGGTAGATATATGGGTAAAAAAATATGTTGTATTTAATGTAATATATTATTTTTTATTTATATGAAATAATATTTTGGTGTCAGCTTCGGTTTAATTTCCCCGATGGTGAGGGTGAACGACCAGCACATCTAAAGGATTTAGGTGAGATTTTGAGAGCTTATAAGCACGAGTTGTATATTGAATTTCATGCTAGAGTTGGCATAGAGTTATAGGCGTTTCCTGTCGTGGATGATTTTCTATTAGAACAGTATCGACAAATAATTACTTATTGGACGACTAGCCAGTTTAAGGTATTAATCACATTAGAGGTATTTAAATGAAAATTTTCATGTTTTTCATTAATACTAATTATTAAATCTTATTTAGGAATCATACAGAAGAAATAAAAAAACATTGATGCTAAAAAATACCTCCACACATTGGGATGTACTATGATGCTAGATCATGAGAGGTAGCAGGTATGACAATTTATAATTTTTCTTTATGAATTTCACTTTCTATTGCTTCCTCCATAATTTATTCGATTACTAAAGTTGCTATATAATTTTAGTTATGAAATTAGTTATTGGTATCCTATCTTTAATTATGATTTCCTACATTCAATGTCATTATATAGGCATAAATTGAATATAGAAGGATGTGTGCCTCGAGCAAAACTGTTTTACTCGAGTAGAAGGAAGAAAGATGTAAGTGCGGTTAATGAACCAAATCAGTAGAAGATTGTAAGTTTTAATTTGTGGATTTAAAATTTTAATCTCTATTTTTTAACTTAATAATCTATTTATATTTGTAACAGTCTACTTTAGAGGCCCTTTATACCTAGAAACCTGATAGTTTTGGGGCAAACGATCACTTACATCAGGTGTTGGGAGATGAGAACCCTGGTAGAGTACGCTGCTGACCTGGGAAGAGTATAGTTATGATGAGGTATTGGTCCTCGCCTGGTACGAGTTATAGTTCCAACGAGTTCTAGCAGGTTAAGGCATAAACTGAACATGCTGAAAACAGAGGCACAAAGATGACAAAATAGTTTACTAAGGAAAACACTACATTTATGAAACTGATGGAAGTTTTAAGTCCAACACTTCCACCAAAGGACAACACAGCTTGTGATGAATATATATCGTCAATGCGTTCTATATATGGTGCATGAGGTGGAAGTTCTAGTGGTGGTAAAGACAATGGCGAGGAAGAGGCCGGGGCGGAGGCCGAGGAGGAGGAGGAGGAGGGCGAGGAGGAGGCCGAGGCAGAGGAGGAGGGTGAGGAGGAGGCCAAGGTGGAGGAGGAGGGCGATGAGGAGGCCGAAGTTGAGTATGAGGGAAAGGAGGAGGGTGTTGAGGAGGGAATGGGAAATGATGGGGATGATGATGAGGATGAGGTTGAGGCTGATAATGACGATGATGATAGTGATGGTGATGAGGGACATATTGATCCGTTACATTTTTGACTGATATTACTGACCTTTGATGTTTATTGATCTGTTGTGCCTGAATATATGTGTTATTAGGTAGGTCACATTATCTTTATTTTTTTATTTATAAATAATAAAACTTGACTTGATGATTTGCTGTGATTGATTCAACCCTCCCCTGGATAGCCCCGCCACCCTCGTGGATAGCCTGCCCACCCCTGGATACCCCTACACCCCTGTGGACAGCCCGACCGCCCCCATGGACGCCCCGTAACCCCTGGATAGCCCCGCCTAACCCCCGGGAGACCCCGTACACCCCCTACACAGCCCTCACCCCTGTGGACAGCCCACCCACCCCCTGGATACCCCGTACCCCCTAGACAGCACTGCCACCCCTACAGATAGACCTCCCACCCCCTGTGGACAGCCCAACCACCCCCATGGATGCCCCGTAACCCCTGGATATCCCCGCCTAACCCCCGGGAGACCCCGTACCCCCCCTAGACAGCCCTCACCCCTGTGGATAGCCCGCCCACCCCTTGGATACCCCGTACCCCCTAGATAGCACCGCCACCCCTATGGATAGACCTCCCACCCCCTGGACAGCCCCTCCCCCCATGGACAGCCCCCCACCCTGTGGATAGCCCACCCACCCCCCATGGACACCCCTACCCCCAAGACAGCCCCGCCACCCCTGTGGATAGCAGGCCCACTCTTGGACACATTGTACCCCCTGGATAGCCCCGCCACCCCCGTGGACAGCCCGCCCACCCCCTGGACACCCCATACCCCCTGGATAGCCCCCACCCCATGGACAGCCCGCACACCCCCGTGGAAAGCCCACCCACCCCGCTGAACACCCCTACCCCCCTCGATAGCCCCGCCACCCCCATGGACAGCCCGACCACCCCCTGGACAGCCCAGCCACACTCATGGACAGCCTTCCCACCCCCCTGGACACCACGTACCCCCCTAGACAGCCCTGTCGATCACCTGGACACCACGTACCCCCTAGACAGCACCCCATCCCCAAGGACATCCCCCACCCTTGTGGAAAGCCCGCCCACACCCTGGAAAACCCCTACCCCCCTTGACATCCCCACCACCCTTGTGGAAAGCCCAACCACCCCCTAAACACCCCCTCCCCCCGTGGATAGCTCCCCACCCCCGTGAACTGCCCACCCACCCCCTGAACACCCCAACCCCCTAGATAGCCCTACCATCCCCATGGAAAGCCCACCGACCCCCCTGGACACCCTGTACCCCCTGGACAACCCCGCCCACCCCCCTGGACACCCTGTACCCCCTAGACAGTCCCCACCCCCCATGTACAACCCGCCCACCCACCTGAACACCCCGTACACCCCGGGATAGCCTCTCCATCCCCGTGGATAGCCCGCCCACCCCCTGGACATCCCCTCCCCCCGTGGACAACCCCCACCCCTGTGGACTACTCGCCCAACCTCCTAGACACCCCTACCCCCTGGATATCTCCACCACACCCGTGGACAGCCCTCCCACCCCCTAGACACCCCATACCTCCCCTGGACAGCCCCCACCCCTGTGGACAGCCCGCCCACCCCGGTGGACAGCCCGCCCACCCCCTGGACATCCCATACCTCCCTAGACAGCCCCCACCCCCGTGGATAGCCCACCCACCCCCATGGATAGTCCGCCCACACCCCTAAACACCCCTACCTTCCTCGTCATCCACGCCACCCCTGTGGATAGCCATCCCACCCCCTGGACACCCCCTCCCCCCATGGACAGCCCCCACCCCTGTGGACAGCCCACCCACCCCCTGGACACCCCTACCCCAAATACAACCCCGCCACCCCCATGGATAGCCCACCCACCCCCTGTACATCCCATACCCCCTGGACAGCCTTTCCCACCCCCTGGACACCCCGTACCCCCTTAGACATCCCCCCATACCCGTGGATAGCCCACCCACCACCTTGGATACCCCCTACCCTCTGGATATCCCACCACCCCCGTGGACAACCCCCACCCCCTGGACAGCCACCCCACCCTTGTGGATAGTCCGCCCACCCCCAACCCCCATGGACACCCCAACCCCCCATGGACACCCTCAACCCACCGTGGAAACCCCCAAACCCTGTAGACACCCCCCCCCCCGTGGATAGCCCACCCAACCCCGTCGACAGCCCGCCCACCCCCTGAACACCCCTACCCCCCTGGATAACCCCTCCACCCCCATGGACAGCCCACCCACCCCCTGGAACCCCCACCCCCAGACACCCCAATTCCCCAGACACCCCTCTGGACACCCCTGACCCCCTTGGACAACCCCCAACCCCCTGGACAGCCCCCCGCCCCTAGACCCCCACCCCCTGGACCCCCCACCCACACCCTCGTGGACACCCCCACCCCCGTGGATAGCCTGACCACCCCCCTGGACACCTCTACCCCCGTGGGCAGCCCACCAATCCCCTGGACGGCCCCCACCCCCTGGAAACCAACCCACCACCTAGACACCCCACCCCCTAGACACCCCCACCCCCATGGACAACCCCCCACCCCCATGGACAGCCCCCCCAGGACACCCCCAGGACACCCCCACCCCCCTGGACACCCCCTACCCCCTTGGACAGCCCCCAACCCCCTGGATGGCCCCCACCCCCTGGACACCACCCCACCACCTAGACACCCCCACCCCCTGGACACCCCCACCCCCATGGAAAGCCCCCATCCCCCTGGATGACCCCCACCCCTCCTAGACACCACCCCACCACCTGGACACCCCACCCTCATGGACAGCCCCCACCCCCTGGATAGACCCCACCCCCTAGACATCACCCCACCCCCCTTGGACTTCCCCCAACCCCCTGGACCGCCCCCACCCCTCGGACACCACCCCACCCCCTGGACACCCCTAACCCCTTTGAAAGCCCCCCCAACCCCCTGGACACCACCCTACCCCTTGGACATTGCCCCACCCCCTAGACACCCCACCCCTAGACACCCCCACCCCCATGGACAACCCCCCCACACTAGACAACCCCCACCCCCTATACATCCCCCATCCCCCCGGACACCCCACCCTCTAGACACCCCTACCCCCTTGGACAGCCACCCTAACCCCCTGAACAGCCCCCAACCCCCTGAATTATAAATTGAATTCTTTATGTATTTAGTTAACTTATGAATTACATGTTAATGGTGTATGGATATACTTGTTGTATGGGTCTACTTGTTGTATGTGTATACTTGCTGTAATTACCTTATGAATTATGTGTTAATTCTGTATGTGTGTAGAGGGTAATTCAATACAGAATTGGAGGTATTCAGAATTCTGTTTGAATTATGTGTTGTATTAATTCTATATGAATTCATACAGAATTCTATATATATTCTGCTGGTATTGAGAATTGTGTATGAATTCTGCACAAGGGAGGTAGGGCTGCTGGTGGAAGCTGGTGGAAGTGCTGTAGCTGCACAGGGGGATGCCGACTTGCAGCTGCAGGTACATAAAGGCTATGCCAATGGTTTACAACCGTTGGCATATATGTAAAAACAGAATGTATACCAATGGTTTTATGTAAACCTTTGGTAAAAGTATATACCAACGGTTTAAAAACCGTTGGTATAGGTATTTTTACTTGATATTTACCAATAGTTTTTGGGAAAACATTGGGGAAAAGTCTACACCAACGGTTTGTAAACTATTGGTATAGAGATGATTTTTGATATTAAAAACGATTTTAAACCATTGTTAAACATTTATACCAATGGTTTCAATAAACCATTGGTATATACTCAATTTTATCAGACATATCCCAACGGTTCAAGACCCAACGGTTTGGACAACCATTGGTATAGTTTATACCAATGGTTGTCCAGCCTTTACCAACGGGTTTAAACCGTTGGTAAAGATAAAGTTTCCAGTAGTGTTCAATGCGATGATTCAAAAAATAAATTTCTTTCCATAAAATTCAAATTATAAAATCTAGGAATTTAAATTTTAAATAAAATAAAAAATTATATTGAAAAACATTTTTTATTTTAAAAAATGAATTTAAAAACTCTATGTGTTCTTAATATTATTTCATATCAATTAGTAATTAAATGAGAGTTAATATTTTTTTATACATTGAAAATTTTAATTAGAATAATATTTTAAAGGTGATAAATTTATTTTATTAAAAGAAGTACTATACTTAGGAAAATAACATTTTTTTAAATGGGCCCTTTTAACATTAAATGATTTTATTCATAATTGATTATTTATTTACAAATATTTAATTGAATTTTATGAATATATTTTTATTATCTACACCCTTTTCCATTTAATCAAACCCATCCTTTAAAAGTAAATTTTATAAAAATGCCTAATGTATGAAATACATGTAAATTTATTACATTAGTAGGTTCTTTTTTACATCATCCTAACTCCTACTTACAAAGACCCTCTAGAATTCTAAATAATATCTAAGGGTAAGATAAGCAATGTTCACTATTGTGGGTGGTGATTAAGTTAGAGTGGATCCTATAGTGATTTCCACAATCTTGAACTTATCCCACATATGGTTTCACTCAACCCGTACTTGCTTAAGTTCACATTGGGGTTGGTATAGAGAAAACCCTAGTGACACTACCCCCTTTACAAGTTTAGATAAATAAGTATCATAAGGAATACTCCCACTAATATAATTTATTGATTATTCTTTTTTACATAGATGTCATAATATGGTTACTTCTGTTTATATCCACCAAATCAATAACTATGCTATAATGATTACATTTAATAATTTTATCTCATTAATATATCATGGTTCATTTTCATTTGGCATTACATGTGGTATAATATATTCAACACAAAATCTATTTAAATAAAAAACACATACAAAAATATTGGGGCATTACATTCCACCCCTACATTCTATCAATTTTAATTTCTCTCACCAATAAAAATAGATGACGGTTTTATTAATATAGTCATGGATCATGATATAATAGTGTATTAAAATACTTTATAATGGTTCATAAGAAGCATGAAAATCATTCGAATCATATATAATAGGAGTGTTAAACCAGGTGTGTAGTCAGGTCCATTTTTTGTACACCAAGTGAAGATTGAGTTAATACCCAACCAACATTTTTTAGGGTCATTACCCCTAGGTTCATATAATATAAAGCATGTATCCACTTTTTTTGTATCCAAACATGGATTTAATTTCTAAGAAACCACACACTCTATACTTAAAAAAATTATAGGATATTTTTCTATATTTATATTTATCCTTAGGGTTTACACTAATATATTATAGTCCCAATTTACCATAATAATTAAATCAAAATCATTCTTACTAAATTACAAACCCAAAAATCATAGAAACCTATGATCCAAAAATTTAACTTAACCTTTATATCTATATAACATAAATCACATATCAATAAATATATACCTTAATCATGTATACTCTCAAAAAATATTATTATTTTCCCAAAATAATATGAATTTCCTTGACATCAAATCACATACCAACCCTAAGGACTACCTATACCACGATCATGTAATCTTATTAAAACCTTATTAAATGTATCCCAAAATATCATTTTCCACCTTAAAATCCAATCATAAATGAATTAAAAAGGATATTTATACATTTGATCTTGTGATCAACCTCAAAATTATTTACCAATGATGGTATATAAAAATCTTAAATTATTCTCATATGATAACATCATAACCTCTAAAGTTATCTAAACCATGCTTTGATATCAACTATGAATCCCCAGACCCATACTTCTGGATCTGGTGCTAATGAAATATTATTTTCTATAATTAAAATATAAACAAAAAATATTAAGTTACTTACACACCCAAGAACTTTTTGGTTTATATTTTTAGATAGGTATAAAAAACCCTTTTTCTTTTCTCAAAGAATGGTTAACTGAAAACTCAAGAGGGGGGGGGGGTGAATTGAGTTATTGAAAATTTATTTACTTTAAGACCACTCTCTTAAAGGTATGAAAGATCCAATATTTTCCTTAAAAAAATTAGTAAGTGGAAATATAAAATCTCAGTGGAAAAATATTGAACACAAGAGATTTATAGTGATTCAGGAAACATAAATCCCCAAGTTTACTCCACCAACACTCTACTCCTCGAGTTTGGTGATTTTCACTAAGAAAAACCTTTTTCCAGTGGCTTCCAGCTGAGTGGAAGTAGTTTATACTTTTTATAAATGTCCAAGAGATTTTAATTAGGCTATCCCTTTATAATACCTATCCACAACCTTAACACGCTCAATTATAAAGAGTGCATATGAAATAAAGATGAATGAAATTTTAAGAAACATTTCAACACATAGTTGCAAGCAGCAACATAAAATAGATAAAGATATATATAGAGAAGATGATGATCTTAAAAGAATATCTTTGGGGGTTCTTTTATTGTAATCTATAAACTTTAAAGTATAACACATAATTTTTTTATGTGATTTCTTCTATGTACATGCATTCGTTCAATATTTTATCGGAGTGTTCATATGAATATGCATATGTCTCTCTTCATGTAGCATCTAACCTTACTATTTATATATCCTATTTGATTTTAAACATAAGAATATTGAATATTTACAATGGTCAAATGAATAATTATTTGAGAAGTATATAAGATAGTTTCTTAATGGCATGTGTTTCTTTGTGTTAGAAATATTCTTTGTTTTCAGATCTTTCCATTCTTGAAAAAATGAAACTTTTTCCAAATCTATCTTTCCCTATTTAGAAAAATCCTTTTCTGATATGTTTAAAATCATGTAATGACTTATCTAAAGATTATGATAATGTTATAAAATTAATCATGACAATCCACACAATAGCTTATACTTTATATGATAAGCATATGATAGAACTGTTCTTATAAGATAAAATTTTGAGTATCTTTTTAAGATAAAACACTTTATATCTTTCACTACATAGAATAACATGACTTCACTATTTTAATAAGATAAATTCTTTTTCATAAAATAATTTTCTTATTGGGTTAAGTTAATCAATTTCCATATCTTCCTTTGATCCTTGAAATACAATCATTTTATGAATATATTTTTTGTATGATAAAATATATCTCATAATTTCATTATGTATGAGTTTTATAACTTTGAACAAATGAAAGATAAATTTATATATTTTTAAGATAAAATAATTTTTCATAGCCTAAAATCTTCAAAGAAAAAACTAATTTTACTCCATAAGATAATCATGTTACATGTAAGATGAATAATCAACATAAGATAAATTAGACAGTTAAAATCAAGTAGAATATATAAATTTGTGTACGATAAATTCATTTGGAATAAGTAACTACTTATAATAATATAAAATCTAAAACACTTAAGGTAAAATCATTATAATATAAATAAGGATTTTTTGAATCATCAAAATACATAAACAACTGTGGTATATTGGAACAACATAAATCTGTCCAATAATCTCCCCCTTTTTGATGATCACCAAACCCATTTGATAATAAATAAAAATTTCATGAAAAAAGTTTAAAGATATTTTAATTCTTGTATTCTACTTTGTCTTCTCCCACTTTTTATGATATAAAAAATATGTATAATAAGGTAAAAGAGTAAAATTAATGTCTCACAAGAATAAGTGTAAATGATCTGAGTAAGACATACTAAATATGAATAGAATTTGGTTTGAACTTTTACTGAAAATAATATTTATAGGATGAAAAAAATAACAACAAAAATGGTCAAATAATTATATAAAAATAAATAAATTAAATCATATATCAATAATAAAAATATTTCTCAAAATAGAGAGTAAATAATAAATGAAAATAACGATGAATAAAGATACATATAACAATAGTAATGATAAGGTTTATAAATATTGAGAAAGATGATAAAAAATAGATAAGAAATAAAGGAATAAAAATCATGAAATAAAACTATAAGTAAAAAACCATTTAAATTTTTAAACAACCATTCAAATGTTTTAGAGGTGTCATTATTTGAAACAATTCAATCAAGAAAATAAGTTAGTTCTATAGTGCTGGTTGATGTTTTAGAGGTGGAATATAAAAAGACTGAGGTTGGCCAACTGATAATGAAGATGTAGGCATAAGAGCATCAAAAATTTCTACACAAACATAAACCAAAGTATGTAAAGATCCTTTGAGTCTAGCTTTTTTATCTTGTTCAATCCTTAATAAAGAAGATTAAATGTTGAGAGTATTTTTCTTAGCCCGTGCTAAATCAAAGTTGTATGCTGGTATAAAAGATAACTTAGAAGAAGGTTTAATTAGAGGTAAACAAACTTCTTCATCAAACCTTAGGTTATCCTTAAAATATATTTTATAAGGATCTAAGATTTATTTGAATCTTTGATAGGCGATGGAGTGACGATCTAACATGGTAGTTCCAAGATAACGTCTACCTATGAGATGGTATGAAGCATCCACACACATATCCAGTCGCTTCACCATATCATTTTTTCAGAAGTATAATAAAGTCATGAAACTTTTCCGTATTCTCTTAGATAAATTTCCAAATAAGTTCTATATATCCCCTTTCTTAGAAAAAATCTGAACTAACTTCTTTAACACTTAAAACTAGTTATCTGAAAAACAAACCAAACTAGTAGTAGGAGTAGAAAGGGTTATATACTTTTCTTTAGAGGGGACTTGATGCTATTAGGTCTCTCCAAATGTATCTTATTCTGCTTATTCTTCTTAATATTATAATCTCAAGTTTTTTATTACCAACTGGTGAAAATTTTTAAATTTATCTTCCATCACTTCAAAATTTTTGGCCAATGATTCAACCATTTTTTATAAGCTAGTGATTATGAAACTGGTATCTTTTTGTACATGAACTAAAGAATCCTAGATCACTGGTACTATTTCCTTTAGAAATGAACTAATTCCATTCTACGATTGATCAATATTTAAAATAGAGCTTTTTGGAATTTTAAGTATAATTTTAATTTGATAAACCACATATCTTTGAATATCTTGTTACATCTCTTTGGAGAGAAGCTCACATTGCAAAGAATCTATGGTAGAATTTATCATATCTATAGAGAGAGATACTCCTAACTTTTATTCTTTAGTAACCTGATCGATAAACTTCTTTCTTGATGCTCCTATAGTATAATATTTTGATAATTTTTCAAAAACCAGTTGAAACAACAACTTCAACTCACCAATATCATCCTTTGAGACAACATGTTCTCAGAGAGTCCTTATTTTAGCTCTGGTCTCAACTAATGGATTCCATAATGAATCCAATTCAGTAATTATCTTTAAATATATATCTCAATATCTTTAATATAAAATATCTAATTTATATGTAGGGATTTTAGAACTAGTATGGTGTGAGCGAATAGGAGAAAAAAATTCTTGGTGCACTTTAACACCACAACCCTTATCAACTTATTGATTTTTATCAACATAGGGTACTTATTAAATATGAGAGGCTTAACCTAATTATGATATTTCTATTCTATTTGAAATAATTTAAGTTTCATCACATGATTCTTCTACATCTTCACTATAATCAGCATTTCTATTGATAAAAATTATTGATTCTCTTCTTACTTTTCTACTGGTCTCCCTAGATGGAGATATTTCAAAGAGTGGGATTTCTCATGATTCAATAGAAATAGTTTTCTCTTGACTAATGATAACTATCATTGTAATGTCCAAATCCAAATTTTACTTTATATATTAAATAGGTAAAATGAGTGGTTGAGCTATAGGAGGAGCACAAACATGAACTACTTGACACGATTCTTTGGGAATGACAACTCAAACTCTTATTCACCTATCATAAAGATGTTTGTTGTCTAGAATATCTATTATATCCATACTTATAACTGGTCCTTCTGTGGGAGTAGGAAGAATTTTAGGATCTTGAGTAGAAACCTCATCAGTAAAAACCATACAAGATGACTTCCCCTGATTAGTAGTAGGATCTTTCTCAACTTATTCTTTCAAACCAACTGAAAAAAACTTATTCAAAGTTGAATTCCATAAAAATAAACTTTAACTTAATGCACCAACACTCAATGTTGTTAATCCATGACAACATGTGGTAGTGTTTCATCCAAAAAAACATAAGATTTATTAAAAACCAAGGTTAGTAACCTTATGAAAGGGTAAAAATTTACAGATCTGTTTTAAATATAGAATAAATTATTCATAATATATCATTAAAAATTCATGGGTTTCTATATCATAAACATATACAATAACATAACATCTTGAAAAATTATTTTCTCAAACTCATTGTTTTAGTGAGAAATGGACAACTGAATGAACTTCACAAGATATTTTATATCTGGTTATAGGGATTTTACGAGTTTCTTCTCCACATCAAGATTTAAAAAAGGGAATTAATTATTTCTATAGGGATTACAACATCGATTATTGTTAAGGAGGTGTTGAAATTGTAATGTAACTCATAAGGGAATTTAAAGACTTCATCCATTATTAAAGATGATATCAAAAAATTCTTCTGGTTCACTATTACTGTAACCAAATCCACATTATCACAAAAAATAAATATAACCATTTCATAAAAATCTCAAACTTCTTTCTCATAGAAAAACTCTCTTCTCTTCTCAATGAATATAAATTACCATCCTTTACAATTTATAACCTTTTTAAGAAACATATTCACACCATCTAGTAAGAAAAAATCGATAGCTCTTAAACTCAATACTTTTCTTTCCTTCCTTGAGTATTTGGATCTTCTAGAAGTAGCACCATCTAATATCTTAGTTTTCACCATTATTTATAGGGGTTTGGAAGATTTAAGGATTTGTAAAAAAAATTTGGATAGTAAAGAGATGAATATTTAGAGGTTTACAAGGGTGTAGCATGTATAACTGATTTACTTTATTTTGTTTTGTGGTAACCAATGGGTTGCTCATAGCGACATGTAAGATATTTATGATAGAATAAACTATGTGTCATATTGAGACATTAATAATACTCAAGATGGTGGTGCTAAATCTAAAAATAAAAATAAATTATCATTATAAAATATATAAAATAGAAATAAAATTAACTAAAATTAAATAATACTAATTTGGATTTGATAAAATCAAATATATCAGTGGGAAATGGTTTAGTAACAATGTCTACAAATTGATTTTCCATGAAAAAAATTCTAAAGATATATCAACTTTTTGTGCATGACATCTTAAGAAATGATGCCTTGAATCATTGTACTATGTTCTAGAATGGGTTTTCAGATTTTTTGAAATGTTGATAGCACTTGTGTTATCACATTTGATTAGAACAAGATTAAAACTGAATCCAAAGTCCATTATTTTGTGTTTCACCCATAGAACCTATACACAAAAACTTCAACCCATAATATATTCAGATTCGATAGTTGACGGTGCTAAAGAGTGTTATTTATTACTAGACCATGATATGAAGGATTTACCAAGAAAGTGAAAGGTTTATGAGATGCTCTTTCTATCTATTCCACACCCACCAAAATTAACATCTGAATATAAAGTTAAGTTAAAATCATAGGTTTTTGAAAAAAGTAGATAAAGGTTAATAGTTCATTTTAAATATCTCAAAATAATTTTAGCAGAATTTAAATGATATTGTTTTAGATCAGATTGAAATTTTTCACAAAGACATACTAAAAACAATATTTATAGCCCACTTTTAGTAATATAGAGTAAAATTCCAATGAAACCTCTATATAACTTTCTATAAAATGGTTTTATAGCTTCATCCAAGTAATTTTTAATATTGGATATTATAGTAGTTGAATAAGTCTTACTATTTTCAAGTCCAAATGTTTAAGTAAATCAATAATATAATTTCTTTGGTTTAAAACATTTAAAAAATCTTTTTGATAAATTTTAAATCCAAAATAAATAGTTTAACTCACATATCATACTCATTTCAAATTCTTTTTGCATATGTTTTTGAAAAATCATTATTTTTTTTGGTTTTTTGATACAAAAATAACATCATCAACATATATTTGCATAAGAAAAGTACCTTTTGATGAAGTTTTCGTGAAAATAGCAGGGTGTGACAATCACACATTAAAATGATTTGATAATAGAAAATAAATTAATCTTTCATACAATGATTTATGTGCTTATTTAAGTCTATAGAGAGATGACATATGTTTAAAAATAGAATTATGAAAATAAGGGTCTTCAAGACTAGGTGGTTGTTCAACATAAACTTCCTCTATTAAAAATGAATTTTAAAATATAAATTTAATATCCATATGATATAATTTAAAATACATAGAATCGATATATACTAACAGGATTCCTATTTCTTCTAACCTAGCTATAGGGGAAAAGGTCTCTTCATAATCAATTTATTATTATTTATTATAACATTTTTGAAACTAATATAGCTTTATTTATATTTATCACACCATGATCATCACATTTTTTTTATAAATACCCATTTAGTTCCAACAACATGATATTCATAGGGTCTGCTGACTAATTCTCATACCTTGTTCTTCTTGAACTAGTTTAATTATTCTTGTATTAATAAAACCCAAATCTCATCATCTAAATCTAATTATACAACTATAGGTTCTACTGGTATAAAAAAAATATAATTCTACAAGGTTTCCTATATCTCTATTGGTCCCAACTCTTTCATCTAAATTTCCTATATTTGTCTCTAGAGGATGGTCCTAAAGGTTTCTAGGTTGTCTAAGTAACACACTTCCTGATTCACTAGTATCAACCCTTATAGGATTTAGCTCACTAAATATAAATTCCAAATCATAATCCTTTTTATTTTTAAAAATATGTTTAGGTATCATGTACTTAATATAATTACTCAACTAATCATCTTGATTAATTTTGTGATTAAAAGGATCACTTTCATCAAACTTCACATGAGTTGACTCTTCAATAATCCATGAAGTTTTATTAAAAACTCTATAATATTTGGAAGTAGTATAATTACCTAGTAAGATAGATTTATCACCTTATCAAATTTACCAAGATTTACCTTGGTGTTTAGAATATAAACCCTACTTACAAACACTTTGAATTATCCTTACTTTGGATTTCTATTATCCATAACTCATATAGTGTTTTATTTAATATAGACCTTATTAGAACCCTACTAATGACATAACATATTGTGTTAATAGCTTCATACTAAAAATAAGTATGCATGTTATATTCATATAACATTATTATAGAAATTTCTTGTAAGTTATTATTCCTCCCTTCAATAACACCATTCTATTGAGGTCTCCTAGAGGTAGAAAAGATGTGTTTAATACCATATTTTGAGCAGAATGAATTAAATTAATTATTTTCATATCATCATCCTTGATCACTTATTAAAGACATAATTTTGACATCCTTTTAATTTTTTACTAGGTTAAAAAATTTAACAAAGATAGAACATGATTAGCCCTTAAATTTCAGAAAATAATCCTAGGTAAATATTGAAAAATCATCAACCAACACATAAATAAAGGATTAAAGAGTAATGATTTCTATTCTAGTAGGTCCGAATATATTCATATGGATAATCTATAGAGGCCAAGAAGTAGAAACCAATTTAACTTTTTAAAATGTGACTTGTCTTACTTTCCTATTTAACATGCATCACATAGTTTCTATTTATCCAATTTAATATTAAGAAAATCCGAAATCAAATTTCTCTTGGATAAAATTTTCAATGAATAAACATTATAACATCTAAGAATTCTATGATAAATCCATGATTTATTTATATCATGACCCCTCCCTCCAAATATTCCCCTCTTGAGCTAGAAATGAAGGAAGGAAGATAATGACACCTCCCCTGAGTCCTACCTTCAGTAGGCCCTAGGGTGGTGACAAGCACCAAGGGTGTAAAATTTCACAAAATAGAAGACATTACCCTTTATATAGGAAACAAGATTGGGAGATAAGAATGGTTCACCCCAAAAAAAATTCAAGAACTATATTTAAAAGGAAACCAAAATCCATCCCACATGCATGTTTAAAATTAAAACTTTTACAAATAAAATAAAACTACAAAGTAAATACCAAAAAGAAAAGCTAATCAGAAACAAGAAAATAGTCCCAAAATCTGAGCTAGTAAGGTCTAAAACAGTCTAAAAAGGCCTCCTCAAAACCTAAAAATAGTTTTATATATGTAGGGTGATCATACAAGTATAATCAATAGAAAAAAATCCAAAGTCTCTCATGAAAAAGTGGGAAGAGCATACTAATGCCTATGTGAGAAAACAATAGAACCTAAAAAGAACTTAATAAGGAGTACTATACAACCCAACCTCACCAAGTAACACTCACCAAATATCACAAGTCAAGTGAAGTAATATAATAATCACATGAATATTTGGGTACCCATACCACTTTCCCACTAGTTAACTGCTCATCCCTAATGGTGAACATCCTGATACTACCACACTCTTCCACAACCCTGACAGTCACAAACTGCCCACAAACACCTGGGACACAAACCACACCAAATCCTACCCATATACATATGACCCACAACCACACCACATAATGCCCCCAGAAACCTAGGCCTCATCCTGAAGACACCTAGGAAAACACAAATCACCTGCATACATTGGGTATTATACCTCAATCCATTACATCCTGTTCGAATAATCTTGGGTGATCAATGCCTAGAAGAGGGAGTATTGAAGAGCCAATAACCATCCATCCATCCTCCCACTGAGATGTTGGGAAAGACACCCTCCCCCCTGAAATGGGGGTGTTTGGCACATAGTGCTCAACTAGTATGGGATGTGCATAGAAATCACAAGGAACTAAAATTATATACATAGGTACCAATCACTCAGCCCAACCTATGGGTTTCCAAAACAAAAAACTAGACCACACAAAACTTCCCTTATTTCCACCTATAATGAATAACAACACAAATAGCCATAAACACAATTCATTACCCCATCCAATTCACTCAATAAATTATCATTCTACATTAAACCATTCATTTTTTATTCCATCCCTACCCGGGTAACTACCAAACACACCACAAGCAACAGCCACACAGTCATCCATAACATACCAGGAAGGAGAACCAAGGTAGAAAAACCCAATGCACATTCCCATTTCTTGATTACCCATCCAAATACTTCCATTATAATGTCACAACCATCCTTGGAATCCCCACTGCATACCCACACCATACCCATCACAGCCATAATCATCAATCTCCTTGCACATACAAACATTGGCATCCCTGCTGTATAAACACACTACACCCGACAAAAATACAAATCCCAACCCAGTTTCAGTCCCACTTCACAAGAATACCACACCCAACAACCATAACATATCCCAGATGTAGTCCCACTATATAAAAAGTTCATCCATTCCACTATCAAATAATCTCTCAACCTGAGATTCCATTACACCACCTGTACCACCCCATACACAAAACCCAAAACAACCATACACAACACACAACCACACCAATCAAATAGAGTGTATTCATATTTGACCAACTTTGTTCTTTAATTCCACTTTCATAATTTAGGGGTGATCATAGAACAAGTTTAATCTTGGGGCATCCATTTATTTAACCGGGTATACGTGATTAATCAATTTTATATTTGTTGTTGTTGAATATAGATGAAAAACTAAGTATAGAAAATAAATAGTGTGAAAGAAAAGACTAATAAAAACCATTATTTTCATAAGAAATACAACCCATACAATTCACAACATGGAATGGAGATAGCATATAAAACGAAATAAACATTATCACCATCTTCCTCGCCCCTCATTTATTTCTAAGGTAACAAAACCCGTTATTTAAACAAGTCCGATTATCTTTATGAAAGGTTAGATTATCTTTGTAAAACTGAGATTCAAACATAAAAATGGAAAAATTATCTTAACTGCCCCACATGATACACACAAAGAAATACTAAGGGATCCCTACGTGAAACAACAGGCAATCAACACCTCCTTCTTGCGCCAAAACAGAGGTGGACAAGCAGTAGGAAAGACTCCAAGGAAAATTATATCAATGGATATGGAACAACATAAGACTCCATGGGGTGAAAAGGATCTAGGTGCACCGAGAGAAATGAAAAAAGATGGGAAGAGAAGATCTCGGCTTAGAAGAGCCAGATCCTATATCAACGAAAGGGAGATGGTTTCAAAATACTTAAAAGTTGGAACATGTTCAAGATTACACAGTTTGACTATTTTAAAGTCCCGTAAGCATTAGGATATTAAATATATAATTAATATCCTTTGAAACACCTTTATAAATGCTCAAACAAGGTTTTAAACTCAATTTAAATCAAATAACATGTAAGAGGGATGGAACTAGAAAAAATGGGAAAAAATGGAAATGAGTCACTGATGGGTGAGTCATCGATGTGACCCAGTGATGATAGTCACCGACGTGAGTCACTGATAGAGAGTCACCGACAATGAGTCACCAAAAGTGAGTCACTGATAGTCATTCATTGACGCAACCCACCGATGCGACCTACCAACCCGAACTACTGATGCATGACCTATTGACACCCTTCCTAACAACACCCTGACTTATCGATGCCCTGACCTACCAAAAACCTGACCTACTGATTCTCTGACCTACCAATACCCTGACCTACCGATTTCGAGCCACCGACACTGAGCTACCGGCGCTGAGATACCGACGCGACCTACCGATGCCTGAATCACCAACACAAAACTAGATTTTTGAAAAACTATTAAAATGATTCACTGAGACTCCCCAGAAGACCTCAATCATAATATTTTCAAAAAGGGACCATAAGGGTCAAATCCATTACATCATATACCTATGAAACTATTATCTCCCTCGATAATTTCAAAACCAAACCCAAAATAAAGATGTGTTCGAACAATCACCCCATAAGTTACATCTCAAGGATAAACTACCATGTGTTGTTCGAAAGGTGAAGTGAAACCCCAACATCCAAGAATACCTCTTCCAATATATAATTCCCCAACCAACCACAAGACACACCAGACAACACCAAAATCCACACTACCCGAACATGTGAATTAGGGAAATTCTTCCCCCATGCCAAGATACACTCCACTTTTGGTGGAACTAACTCACCCCCACAGGTTTAATCACATTCAAATTAATGAATCTTGATTAGGGATCAAGTCCCCCCTTCTTCATATGTCAGGATTTTATCACACACTAGAGAACAAGGGAAAAAATATTTCATAGCAACCAAGGTTCAAACATTACATCATAGAGAAAGATATAATAAGGAAAAATTCAAAACAACTTCGAGTACTGGGAACACATATGCACTTCTTGATCCTAAGTAATCTCCTCTAAGACACCATGCCTGCACAACACATGAACCAAAGGAATGGTCTGTCCATGTATCACCTTCTTATTAAGATCCTAAATCTCCACTAGCTGCTCCACGAATGTTGTGTCATCCTCGATATCCATCTCTCCCCATTCAATGACATGGGAGTCATCGTGAAGATACTGACAAAGCTGAGAGACATGAAAGACATCATAGGTCCTCTCCAACTGTGGTGGAAACACCAACTGATATGCCACCTCACCTACTCTTCCCAATACCTCGAAAGGTCTAATTAACTTGGGAGAAAGCTTACTCTCTCTACCAAACCTAAGATGCCCACATCGAGGTGAAACCTTAAAAAATATGTCATCACCAACCTAGAACTCCAGAGGCCTCCTCATATGATTGGAATACGACTTATTCTGGTCTTGATCTACCTTCATCCTCTCATGTACCAGCTGAACCTTCTTGATTGTGCTCTGCACTACCTCTATACCAAGAACAACTATCTCCCCAACCTCTTTCCAGCATAAGGGTGAATGGTACGACCTTCTGTACAAGGATTCAAATGGTTCCATGATGATGGTATAGTGATATATATTATTATAATAGAACTCAACCAAGGTAAAGTGTCACACCCAAGACCCAATAAAATCCAAGATGCATGGTCGTAGCATATCCTCCAACGTCTGGATGGTCTGATCTGTCTGCCCATCTTCCTGAGGGTGGAAAGAAATGATGAGGTATAACTGAGTGCCAAAAGTATGCTACAATCCCCTACATACCCATGAGGTGAAACACGTATACCAATCCAAGAAAATGGATCTCATAAACCCATGAATCAAGACCACATCATCCACTTACCTCTGTGCTAAGGAATCCACTACACTCAACTCCTTAATCGCTAATAAGTGAGCCGATTTCATCAGTTGATCCACTATTACCCAAATTTCATCACATCCTCCCTGAGCCCTGGGTAGAAATATGATGAAATACATCAATATTTCATCCCACTTCCATTTTGAGACATCTAAGGGCTGCAAAAAAACCACTAGGAACATGGTTCTCATCCTTTACCTGCTGTAACACTAGGCACTTCGCCACAAACTCCGCTACTACCCACTTCATCCTGGGCCACAAAAACTATTCCCTCATGCCTCAACAAATCTTGTAAAATCTTGGGTGTACTACTAAGGGTGATCTATGAAACTCACAGAGAACTCCCCCGTACATCTCCACTGGGTCAAACAGCTTCCAATGGAACAACATCCGATTCTGACCATCCTTCGACCATCCCTCCGGAGCATCTCCCTAGTCAACATGATCACACATCACTTCTGCCTCTGAATCTCCCCCCTGAGATTCCCCCACTTTTCACATCCGAGACGACTACAATATCATATGGAATAGACAACATGTTCCACCATCCTCTCCTACATCTAAGTGCAAGGTAGCCAACTCCTCCATCACCTTCGAAGCATTTATAGATTCCCTAACTACCTCCTTCCGCGACTTCCTTCTAAAGGAATCAGACAAAACAATCCCCTTCCCTGATATGTAAGAGATCTAAAAATAATTATCCTAAAGAAAATCCATCCACCTCTACTATCTCAAGTTCAAATATTGTTGGGAAAAGATATACCTCAAGATCTTGTGACATGCGAAGACCAAAAAATGCTCCCCAATGAGGTAATGCCACCAAAATTTTAGCGCAAACAAGACCTATACTAGCTCTAGATCATGGGTGGAATAGTTACATTCATGGGACATAATTTCCTAGACTCACAAGAGACAACTCCTTGCTGCTGCATCAGCACACATCCCAATACCAAATGGGAAGCATCACAAAACAACTCAAACATCACCCCTTCCTCTAGAAACCAGAGCAATGGAGCACTGACTAACTTCCCCTTCAAATAGTTGAAAGTTTCTTGACAATGATTTATCTACACAAAATCCCAGTCCTTCCTAGTTAAGTCCATCAACATAGTTGAAACTTGAGAGAAATTAGGAAAAAATATTTGGTAATATCCTACCAAACCGAGAGAACTATGAACCTACACCACATTATTGGGTGCTTCCCAAGATACAATTTCCTCAACCTTCGAAGGGTCCACTAATATACCCTAATGAGACACCACATTCCCAAGGAAGTGAACCTATCTTGTCTAGAACTTGCACTTGGACAAATTTACATAGAGATGGTGGTGTTGAAGAACCTCCAAGACAGTCCTGAGATGCTCGGTATGCTCCTCATTAGACTTCAAGTAGATCTAAATGACATCAATGAATACAACAACGAACCAATCTAGGAACTCATGAAATATATATTTCATAAGTCCCATAAACATATATGGTGCATTCGTAACACCAAACGACATAACTATGAACTCCAAGTGCCCATACCTGCACCTAAAAGTAGTCTTTAGGATGTCACCCCCCTTCACCCTCAACCGGTGATACCCAGACTGCATATAATTATTAGAGAACCAACTTGTTATGATCAAATGATTGAAAAGATCATCTATCATCGGGATAGGGTAACATTTCTTAACTGTCACCTGATTCAACCTTCGGTAGTCTATGTACAACCTCATAACACCATTATCCTTCTTCACAAACAAGAATGGAGCACCCCATTATGGAAAACTAGGTCGGATAAAGCCCTTATTCAACAGATCGTCAATTTGGATCCACAAATCCCATATCTCAGAAGGTTTCATTTGATAGGGAGCCATTTAAACTAGACTGGCACCGGGATGCAAGTCTATCCGAAACTCAACATCATGTCGAGGGGGTAGAGTCACAAAATCCTCGATAAAAACATCCAAAAACTCTATAAAAAATCTCAGAACCTACACTATCTCATCATCCACTGATTCCACTAACATCTCGACCAACAAGGAAAGAAGAGGCTCCACACGCTAGCTACCCACCTGACAACTCCAATCGACAACAAAAGTTACATTCTAGGCATCCATATCTAAAAACACAACTCTCCTATGGAAGAAGTCAATGATAGAATGCATGGAAAACAACCAGTTGATGACAAGGATAACATTTCATGGTTTCATATGTATCATAAAGAGATCCCCACTAGACTGATCTGGCCCCAACATCAGTCTATATCCCCCAAAAACATCAAACAAGATAGTTTGACCTTTGACTGGTGTATTCAACACCAGGGGCATGGAAAGTCTCTCTATGTCTAGTCCTAAATAATGGGCTAGAGAGGGTTTAATTAAGGAGTGAGAAGATCCCAAATCAAATAACTCACAAGAAATAAAACTGATCAAGCTAATCATACCTCGAACGATCTCTGGACCTGTTGGAACGACTACCTCTATAGCATGTAACTGAACACACCCAAATCCTCTACCCCTGTGATGATGAATGCTTCCCTAACCATGACTATGTCAAGGTCCTTGAGGAACACCCTGAGGTCGGCCTCCACCTGCTCCATCTCCCCTCAGTGGAGTAGAAGCCTACTGTCCCTACTACTAGAATGACATAGTTGTAAACTTCTACTGAGGTGGGAACCAGACCTGACCACCTCCACCGTATTGATCTCAAAACAGGTAATAAATCTGAAGGTTCCCACATCCTCCACAAGAAAAACTCCTTGGTCCCATGCCCGTGGGAAAGTCATTAGGACCATAAGGTCAAAACTGAAACTACTGAGGTCGACTCCCTACTAGCCGAAACTTGGAAGACCCTAATGCCTGAGACTTGTTGTTGATAGACTTCCCCTTCGAAGAACTCAGATGGCTGCCCTATCATGGTAAAAACCCTCATGATTTCATCCTCTCAACTACCTCAACCTTATTCTAAACCTGTAAGTATATCGGTAAGGTGAAGGAAGTAACTATGTACTAGAGAGAAGGACAGAGTGCCTCCTCTAAGAATCTTTCCCAATAATCCTCATATAGAAAGAGATCTAGAGAAAAATGAAGGAGATCCTTGAAATTGATCCCCAATTCCCATAATTACATACTACTATTCTAGAGGGATAGTAACTCCTACCACTTATCTACCTTCATCATCGAAGAAAGGAATTATGACCGAAACTCCTTATCAATGTTGACCCACAGAACATTGGTCTCCTTCCTCTCCCCGAGGTAAAGCATCATCCACTGATGCATAGATCCTATCATCTGGATAACCACCAACAGAACATAGTACTCCTTCAAATCTCAGATTAGGGTGAATGTGATCTCAAGCTCCTCAAGCCAACTCTCTATTTCTATGTCTGAAACACTTCCCTTATACTCCCCTAGAGCCTATCACTAGAAATCACGTAACGTTGTATAACACTGGTTATCCTCCTCCTCTGGATCAACCCTCTTCCAATCAGCAGGATATTCCTACTGAGAATCAACTATCTGAGCCACTCACATAGAATTTCAGGGTTCTATAATTGAAAAGTAAATAAGGAATTCCTAATCCTGGGCAGTATGAAATTTAATTTAACATTCATTTTAAATTTTTATTATTTAAATTCCCAAAATTCTTAAAATAAAATAGGAACACAAGTAATTATGATGCATGTACCTTTCCTAGGGTCTCTACACTTCAAATAATGTAGCCTCACTTGGTCGTTCGGTATACTCAGAGTCCTTGCATTGGATCATGGGGGCCCCTAAAATCCCGTGTCCTAGCTGGTCTTCCCTAGCCTATGTCACATACCAAGATCACCTAACACTATTTCCCTACCAACTCATGAAATCATCACCATGCCTAACTCCAAACTCCATCCTATCTCTCAAACATCAACTATGATACCATTCTATCATGACACCCTCCCTCCAAAGATGCCCCTCCTGAGCTGGAAATGAAGGAAGAGAGATAATGACCCCTAGAGTCCCACCTTTAGTAGGATTCGAAGTGGCGAACATCACCAATGGTATAAAATATCACAAAATGGAAGGAATTACCCTTTTTATAGGAAACAAGATCAGGAGATAAGAATGGTTCATCCCAAAACAAATCAAATAACTATATGTAAAAGGAAACCAAAATCCATCCCACATGAATGTTCAAAAGTAAAACTATTACATATATAATAAAACTCTAAAGTAAATACCAAAAAGACAAGCTAAGCAGTGACACAAAAATAGTCCCAAAGTCTGAGCTAGTAAGGTCCAACATGGTCCACAATGTCCTCCTGGAAACATGAAAATAGTTTTATATACGTAGGGTGAGAATACAAGTATACTCAGTAGGAAATAGCCAAAGTATCTCGTGAACAATTGGGAAGAGCATACTAATGCCTCTGTGAGAAAACAACATAACCTCAAAAGAACTTAACAAGGAGTACTAGACAACCCAAACTCACCAAGTCATAATCAAGAAATAGCACAAGTAAAGTGAAGTAATATAATATGTATATCGATATTTGGGTACCCTGCACCACTTTCCCACTAGTTAACTGCTCATCCCTAACAGTGAACATCCTGATGCTACCATGATCTTCCACAATCCCCATAGTTATAACCTTACCACAAACACCTAGGCCAAAAACCACACCACATACTACCCATAGAAACTCGGGCCACAACTACTCCACATCTTTCTTGCAAACACTTGGGCATCATCTCAAAGGCACAGGGGAAAACACACCTCACCCGCATACATTGGGTATTATACCTCAAGACATTACAACCTGCTTGAAGAGCCTTGGGAGATCAATGCCTAGAAGAGGGAGCAGAGAAGAGCTAATAAACAGACATCCATCCTCCCACCAGGATGTTGGGAAAGACACCATCCCCCATGAAATGGGGGTGTCCGGTACATAGTGCTCAATTTGAGTGGGGTGAGCATAGAAATCATAAGTAACTAAAATTATATATATAGGTACCAAGTCATCATCCCAACCTATGGGTTTCCAAAAAAAAACAACCATCCCACATGAAACTATCCTTGCTACCACCTCTAATGAAAAACCACACAAACAACAGTAAACCCAATCCATAACCCCATCCAATTCACTTAATCAATTATCATTCTACATTAAACCATTAATTTGTTTATTCTATCCCTACCTGAGTAACTAACAAACACACCACAAGAAACAACCACAGAATCATACATAACACACCATGAAGGAGAATCAAGGTAAAAAAACCAACTACACACTCCTCTTTCCTGAACACCCGTCTAACTACCTCCATTATCATCTCACAACCATCACTGGTAGCCCCATTGCATACCCACACCATACTCATCACAACCATAATCATCCATCTCCTCCCATACACAACCATAGGTAGCCTTACTACATAAACACACTCACCCAACAAAACAACAAAGCCCAACCAGGTTGCAGTCCCACTACACAAGCATACCATGCCTAACAACTATAACACAGCCTAGATGTAGTCACACTACATAAAAAGTTCATCTATTCCTTATTTAAACAATCTCTCAACATGATATTCCATTACACCACATGTACCACCCCATACATGAAACCCAAAACAACCATACATAGCACATGACCACGCCTATCAAATAGAGTGTATTCGGATTTTACCAACACTATTCTTTAATTCCACTTTCATAATTCATGGGTGATCATAGAACAAGTTTAATCCTGGGGAATCCATTTATTTAATTGGGTATACGTGATAAATCAATTTCATATTTTCATCCATTCAACATAGGATCAACAATAAGTATAGAGAATCATTAGTGCGCAAGAAAAGACCACCAATGACCATGATTTTTAGAAGGCATACAATCCATACAATTTACAACATGGAAGGAAGATAACTAATAAAATGAAACAAACATCATCATCATCTTCCCTTCCCCTCATTTATTTATAAGTTAATAAATTTTTTTATCACAAAAAGTCCGGTTATCTTTATAATAGGTTATATTATATTTGTAATAATGGGATACAACCATAAACACAAAGAGATATTAGCTTACCGGCCCTGCATGATACACAAAAAGAAAGACTAAGGGATCCCTACCTCAAACAACAGGCAATCAACACATCCTTCTTATAGGAAAACAAAGGTGTGCGAGTAGTAGGAAATACTCTATGGAAAACTAGATCGATGTATATGGAACAACACATGACTCCATAGGTAAGAAAGGATCTAAGTACACCAAGAGAAAACTAAAACACACGGGGAAGAGAAGATATCGGATTAGAAGATCTAGATCCTATATCAACCAAAGGGAGATAGTTTCAAAGTACATAAAAGTCGGATCATGATCAAGATTAAATTATTTTACTATTTGAAAGTCCTTAGAGCGTTAAGATATTAAAGATATAATTAATATCCTTTGAAACGACTTTATAAATGCTCAAACAAGGTTTTAAACTCAATTAAGGTCAAATAATATGTAAGAGGGGTGAAATTGGAAAAACTCAGAAAAAAATAGAAATGAGTCACCGATGGGTGAGTCACTGACAATGAGTCACCGACGTGATGCTCCAACACAAGTCACTGATATGAGTCACCGACAACGAGTCATCGATAGCGAGTCAATGACGTAACCCACCAACGTGACCTATCAATGCCCGAACTACTGATGCTCGACCTACCGACGCCTGTCCAACCGACACCCCGACCTACTGATTCCCTGACCTACCAACTCCCTGACCTACATATTCCCTGACCTACTAACATTGATCCACTGACACTGAGCTACCAATGCTGAGCTACTGACGCGACCTACCGACACTTGACTCACCGATACAAAACTGGATCATTGGAAAAATCTTGAAATGAGTCACCAAGACTCCCCAATACACCTCAAACATATGATTTTCATAAAGGAAGGGACCATAAGGGTCTAAGACATTACAATTTACTTTAGTATTTAGACAATTTACATTTTTCCATATATAGGATTAAGATCTAAAGTATAAAAATTATCTATTCTTGGTTCTCTAAACTTGAGATATTTTTCTTAAAAAACTGAACATGAATTGTTAGAAAAATAAACTAAATAACCAACATGAAAAATTTAAGAAATACTTATAATATTTTTCTTTATGCCTTCAATATGAAGCACTTTGTTTATGGGGTTAGGTTTTGGATTTCCAACAGATCCAATTCTAACTATATTTCTTTTATCATTGTCACAAAATATGACATAGCCTCCATAAATCTTAAATAGTGAGTGGAACTTAGATAAATATCCACTCACGTATCTCTAAAAACCATTGTCTATAAACCATTTTTCATTAATTTTTATGTAGCTTGTTCCATACAATGAAAAATAAAATATCAAGATTTTTTTCTACCAAAATATTTTTGGTATTGAAAATGTTAGCTATAAAATACTTGAGAACCCAAATATATTTGTCTTGTACTAAAAATATAGTAGTGAATTTTGAAAAACTTTTTATAAGAAAAGAATTTTTAATTCTAAAAAACTGTGTATTTTTTGGACTACATATATTGGCATAATTTCGTACTTATACATAATTAAAACAAGTGAATTTGGAGAGATTTTTGTTCTTATAACTAGATTTTTTTTTAAATTTTGGGCCTTTTACCTTGAATTAATATTCCAAAATTTTCTCTTTTAAGTTGGTTTTGACCCAAAATTTGGTTTAGGTAATAATCCCTTTGTAAAAAAACTTACAGATTCTTTGAAGTTCTGAAATTCTTTCTATAGGTTCTTAATTGTGTTAACCTATTCAGTATAAGATGTATTTGAATTTTCAAACTAGTTTTTAAAGTATAAAATATTCTTATTTAATTCTTCCTCTTCATTAACATTTTTTTTGGAGTTCTTGAGAGCTTTATTTTTATTTTTCAAGATTAAATACCTAGTTTTTTTCATGTTAAAGTACTCATTTAATTGTTTATATGATCATTTTTTATTTTCAAACTCAAAATCATGATCAGAAGAATAATAACAATGTACCACATATGAATGTGCAATAAAACACATGTTGGATTTTTGATTTTATATTTATGCTTATGATTCTAAAGAGGAATATTAACTATAGTCTTTAGAATCACTCTATGTGGATTTTGTAGCCTTCTTGGATCTCTTTTTATATATGGAATTATTGAAAAAAATTTATTATATTTTTTATTTTATTGTAATTGAGGACAATCTAGATTGATGCGTCCATGCATTTTTTACTCATAGAATCTCACTTTTTTAGAATTTATACCATTATTCTTAAAATTGTTGAAAGGTATTTTGAAACATCTTCTCTTATCATAGAACCTTATGAAGTTTTTAGAAAACTGTACAGGTTCATCATGATCTAGAATTTTATTAATGAATCTAATTATTCAAATGATTCAGAAATTTGTATATAATTGTTATTATTATTATCTTTAGAAGTAAAAAACTTCATATTATCACTTTATTTATTTACAATTTTATATTATCCAGCTTCAACTTCCATTTATGCCTCATACATCATAATATTTCTAAAGAGATATTTTATTTTGAAATTATTCACCTCTGTAGATTGTATGATGGAAACCAAGTTTCCACTCCACTTGGATGGTAAAAATCTTAAAACAATCAATGATTTCTCTAGACTAGTAATTAGCATTACTATATCCAAAAACATTATTCAAAATATCACTGAGTCTTCCATTAAACTAAGTAATTATTTACCCTTCAACCATTTTGAAGGTGCTGATCATAAGTTTGGAAATATTATATCTAAGGGCCTTCACATTGTACTTTCACTATAGGAAAATACTATAACTGTCCAAATTTCACGGGCTATTTGAAATTGAGAAACTTAGTTAAAGTCATTTGGACCTATTAAACATATTATAACATTCATTTCTTTATAATTTAGGTCATATCTGTATTCAGTATCAACATCTCAGGTTTATATTTATGTTTTTGAAATTTTATAAGGCTTCAAGGATTTAAGATAAAACATTAAACCAAGGTTATTCAAAAATATGGTCATCCATACCATCAAAAAAACCATAATTTTCATCATTAAAATAGGGATCTCTAACCATTGGTACACCTTCTATAAAATCATCCATAACATTCATTTGAAAGAAGATATTTGGAATTCAAATTATGAAATATATGAACTAAAGATTCAAAATATTCAATACCAATTATTGTCCCATAGAATGGCTAAGTGATAACTCAAGAGGGGGGTGAATTGAGTTATTGAATTTTTTTTACTTTAAAACCAGCCTCTTTAAGGTAGACATGATCCAATTTTTACTTAACAAAAGAAGGAAGCTGAAATATAAAATCTAAAAGGTAAAATAATTAAGATAGGATATTTATAGTGATTTGGGAAATATAAATCTCCTATTAGACTCCACCATTACTCTACTCCTTGATTTTGGTGATTTTTACTAAGGTAACTGTTTTTTGGGGGCTCTAAGACGAGTTCAATCAGATGTTACTTGTTACAAAGGTTCAAGAGATTTTTACTAGGATATACCTTTACAAGACCTATATATATCCTCAAAACACTCAATTAAAATGAGTGAAAATGAAATAAATATGAATTTAATTTGAATAAATGTTTCAGAACATGGTTGCAAGAAGAAACTGAAAACAGATAAAGACACATCCATAAAAGATGATGATCTTCAAAGAACAACTTTGGAGGTACTTTCATTGTAACATATAAACTTTTAATCACATAAAACAAGAATTTTATGTGATTTATTCTATGTACATGTTTTCATTATTTATTTTATCAGAGTGTTCATATGTACGTGCATATCTATCTTTTCATGCAGTGGATACCATTCCTATTTGTACCTCCTCTTTGATTTTAAACTTAATCATACCAGATAATCATGATGGTTTAATTAATTATCCTTTGAAATGTTTATAATATAGGTTCTTAATGTCATGTATATTTCTTTTAGAAATATAGAATAAGCTTTTGCGATGGTGAAGTCAGAAATCTTCTTCTCTTTTGGATCATTCCATTCTTGAAAAAACTACACTTTATCCAAATATATCATTCCTTATTTTGATATATATTTTCCTGATATGATTAAAAGAATAAAATGACTTATCAATACATTAGGATAACATTATTTAAGTAATCATGATGATCTGTATAATAGATTATACTTCATATGATAAGTATCTGATAACACTACTCTCATAAGATAAATTTTTGAGCATCTTCCCAAGATAAAACACTTCATATTTTACACTTAATAGAATAACACGAATTCACTGTTTTCATATGATAAATTATTATTTATAAGATAAATTTATTACCCAGGTAATATAATCAATTTACACATCTTCCTTTGATTCTTAAAATATAATCATTTTATGTATGTACTTTTTGTAAGATAAACGACTTCTCATAATTTCATTCTATCTGAGCTTTCTAACATTGAACAAAAAAAAGATTACTTTTCTAATTTGTAATATAAAATACCTTTTCACCAAATAAAATCTTCAAAGAAGATACTGATTTTACTTCATAAGATAATCATGTTACATGTAAGGAAAATAATTAGTGTAAGATAAATCATAAAACTAAAATCAAGCAGAATAGATAACTTTTCATATGATAAATTTCATTGGAATGTATCACTAATTATAAGAAGATAAAATATGAAACTCTTAAGATAAACTCATTAGAAAAAATTGGGATTTTTTGAATAATTAAAACACATAAACAATTGAGATATGTTGGAACAACATAAGTCTATCCAACACCTATAACTAAAACACTATATATTTCCCATCAAAAGGATATTTTTCCAACAAACCAAGGATTAATTATTTTATAGTAATTATTTAACATCTACCATAAATTTTTTTAGTCATGATACCCATCTATATATATCATAATTAAAAATCTTCTTCAAAACCTAGGAAAAATGAAAACATAATAAGTGTGATCTCAAATACTCAATAATGGGCATCTTACAACAAAATCTATCTTGGAATGAACAAAGCATGAATAATATGATATAAATAAATAATAATCAAATAATTCTATATAATTGATAACATGATCATGTAATATATCCCTATATAATATAACAATGTAAATAATCACATGGATATAAATAACTAATATTATAGTGATGAAATGCATAATTCCAGACATCATAAACATACCATCAATTCCTTATTCCAAGTTATCATACATAAATGGGTAAGGCTTACACCAAATACCCAAACTAGTTTGTCTTATGAAACCTATTGATTCATTGAGGGGCTATATAATTCCAAGACCCACTTATCACTAAATAAGTATAATTCCTTCATCATATGAAGGAATATACAAACAATATAATGTATAATCAACATTTCATAGTAATAAATAAAAATTTGTATTGAAATAAAAAGTGTACAAAATGTTAGTACTTCCCCAGTCAATAAATCAAATATATTTCTTGTTAAGAATCATTAAAACTAACACCTTATAGAGTAATGGGTATAAAGTTAATTAAATATTATAAAACAAAATATACAAATAGTGGAAGTGATATAGAATATATCCATGAAATTAAAGAATACGGTCATGAAGTAGAAAGATAAAGTCTATATAGAGATGAAGAGTGATAGAGAACATAAACCTTATGAAAAATGTGATTGATGGACTATAAATTCATAAGTTAATTTAGAGGGAAATATATGAAACATAACTCTAAATATGATATATCTTTTAGAGATTGTGAGGAAAATAGAAGTGAAATCATAAAATTATTTTTCATTATTTTTTTGGAATATGATTGTAAAAACAAACTTATATGTCACTTTTATAAATTCCATTTCAAGGTGTGAAAAGAAGAAACTGAAAAAATTAATTTTAAAATAATTATAAATATCAAAACCTTGATAATAAATTAAGTTGAAAATAAGAAATTTGAATTGGAAGATAAAAATATACACAAGTGGAATGAGATATCTTTATTTATTATTCTAAAATATTAACCCTTATTTTTAAAATGAAAAATTCATAGAATAATTATAATAATATTTTCCTTGAAAAATAATGAAAACTTGAATAAGATTCTTGATAATGAAGACCTAAAATAAAACATGGTAAAGGTTCTCATTCCATAAATGTTAAAAATGATATTCTTTTAATACTTTTGTAATGAAATTAAAAAATTAATTGTGAGGGAAACATTAATAATATTCCATTTATAAAATTTGTAAAGAAAATAAATGATATTTAAAAATGACCTTAATAAATCTTTTAAGTATATATAAGAACATTATTTAAAATAATATAAACAATATATACATTTAGGAAAATTATTCTCAACCATAAAGAAGAGATAAGGTTAAGTCTACATACAAGCAACTGTTTGTTTGAATTGAGAACCAAAGGGAGATGATATATCATGAAGACTTGTAAACCCCAAAAAATAAATATGGATTATAATATAATAAAATCATAGGTTATAATAAACAAAAATTTCAAGTCTGAAGTTCAAAAATAAAGGTTATAACTTAATGAAATTAAATCAAGTTAACAAGAAGTATTACGACTTAGGTAATGTATAAATTAAAGGAAAATAAATAAATAGATCTAAAATGAAAGTGAATATTAGAATAATAACTTATTATTTAAGATATTATAAGTCAATAGGGTAGTATTTACACAATATAAAAGTAAATTGAGTCATAATAAGAAACATGTCTCACAAAATAGAAATTGAGACAAAGAACCCTAACTATATGTCTCATTTTATTTTCTCATGTTTGTGTACCCTGTATAATAGACTTTTGTTTATTAAAACATTAATACATAAGTTAATTATATTCCATTTTTTTCATTATTTATCAGTTATAATCTTCCAAATTTATCTATTACTAATTTTTTGAAGAGAAAATGACTCGAAGACGTGTTTTCTTTTAAATTATCCCATCTTGTTTCAATTTATTGATTTTGATTATTTATAATTTATCATTTTGTAAAATTATTTATAGAAAAATAGAATAGAATAAATTAAAATTATATTATATAGTATACACTAACAATCAATGTAGATAGTGATAAGTAAATCATTGACAACGTCCTCATGGGAAGATGAAACCTATCATTATTAGGACATATCAAAAGAGAGGGGGAGAGGGTATATACTATAAATGTATTAAATTAGTTATATCAGTACCATAATAAAATTGATATATCATATAATTATATATGAAATATTTTATAAATTTAGGAAAATAGAAATTGATTAGGAGAGTAGAAAGAAATAGTAAGAAAATAATGAAATAAAACTGATGTTACCTCTCCATGAAAGATTTACTCCTTTGGTAAATCCTTAAAGGATTGAGGATGGAAAACTCCAAAACTTACCTAATGGAAACAATAGAATTATGAGAGGGGGAATGGTTATAAATTGAGAGTTGATAATTTAATGAGAATTAATATTCAAATGGTAAGGATAGAGGGTATTTATACTTGAGCAAATGATCGTTTTTGAGTTAAAATATTTATTATTTTATCATTTAGGAAAACTACTTTAGAATACTAGAAATTTACAAAAATATATTGGTTTATTATTAAAAAAGGAGTTTAATTTGATATCTAGATCAATCCAAAACAAAATTGAAGCTTTTAACCAATCAATTTGATGTAAAGAACCAAACATATTTTTTTATAATGATAAATAATAATTTAGGATCTAAAATGTCAAATATAAGTTTCTAGGTTCAACTTAATATTTTTAAATTCATTATTTTACTACTTAAATAATTTTTTTGGTCTATAAAAATGTTTTATAAATTTTTTATGTCATGCTTACATCATAACGATGTTATAAAATTTTCAGAATTCGTAAAAAATATATTTTTACTATTCACTAAGAAATAAAATTCTTTGGAAAAATACCAAAAATTCACACTAATAAAACTTTGAAATCATAATTCCAATAATAAATTACTTTTATATCAAATTAAAATTATTAAACTTAGGAATTGGATTATTAAATTAAAATAAAAATTATAACGAAAAAAATTATTTAAAAAAATGACTTAAAATTTTATATTTTCTTAATATTATTTCATATCAGTTACTAATTAAATAAGTGGTATTATATTTTTATATATTCAATAATTTCATTATAATTATCCTTTAATAGTGAAAAAATATTTTATTAAATTTAATATTATACTTAGTAAAATAACATTCTATTTTATGAAAAAGGTACTTTTAGCATTAAATGATTTTACTTTTAATTGATTATTTATTGAAAAAGAATTAATTGAATTTGTCAATATATTTTTATTATATACACCGTTTATTATTTAATTAAATTCATCCTTTAAAATCAAATTATATAAATATTCCTAATGTATATAAATACATGTAAATTTATAACATCAGTAGTTACATGTTTATATCATTATAACAGCTACTGAAAAATCCCCTCAATAACTCCACATAAGATCAAAGGGAAAGATAAGAAATTTTAGCAGTCGTGGATGGTGATTCATCTAGCATGGATCTTGTAGTTATTTAATTTTTTTAACTTATCCTATAGATGATTTCACTCAATCCATACTTTCTAAAGTTTATCCTTGTTTTGGTCTAAGGAAAACCCTAGCGATTCTACCTCCTTTAAAAGATTGAAAAAATGAGGCTCATAAGAGATAATCCCACTACTTATTGGATTTATTCTTCCTTATATATAGATTTAATAATTTGGTTACTTATATTTATACCCACCAAATAAATAACTATGTTATAATGATCACATTTAATAATTTTATCTCATTAATATATCATATTTTGTTTTAGTTTTGTGATGGGTGTGATAAAATATATTAAGAATAATATTTATTTAAACAGAAAACATATACTAAAATCTCAGCATGTTATAGATTCTCTCAAAATGAATTCTTATATCACATTCTGTTTTAATTTATATAACAATATGTAAATCAATATCCAAAATCCTCTTGATAAATTTATCATGTAAGGTCTGTCTAATTTTGGACAAAATTTTTATAACAAAATAATTGTTTTTTCATATAGTCTAATGTGTGTCCCCATGATAATTTATAGCTCTGACCATTATTATGAATTATTACTCTCCCCATGATAACCTTATATGACCTCATTACTTGTTAGCATCCTCTGGTGTATGGGGAGGCATGCTTGAGGCCTTGTGGCCACCTGGTCCAGTTACTGTTCATAGTGAAATTGGGTGGGGATAATCTAAAGTGGTATAAAATCCTTTTTCATTATATTACTATTTTTGGTTGGTAGATAGGATACTAAGAGGTGTTAGGACTTGGTAATTATCTCATGACTGGGATTAGATAACCCACACATAAGGGAAAACCTAAGTCATCATTAATCGTAATTTTTATTCTTGATTTACGCTTTTACAGTTGATTAATTTCCACATTGAGTGGTGAAATTGGGTGTGATGTTATTGATTTATTGGATTTTCACTCTTGGTTTGGTAAGGAAATAGGTGTTTTTAGATTAATCATTTAGTCATGTATGAATTCATGAAATTATCATGATTTACTGACATCATTTATACTATAATGGTACCTGGGCTGATTAATTAAAGTTTTTACATTAATTTATATGTTTTTTAATATAAGTTCACTGAGGTAATTATTTGACCAGTTCTCTGCATGGGTAGAGGCTTTACTTTGATCACTTTGAATACTTTAAATGATTGTTTGGTGATATTTAAAAGGGGTGCCAATAAAAACTTATAAAGTGATTTAGTTAATAACTTCTGGCTAGCACTCTAGTTGATTAGCCTAGCCATTGGCTGGTGAGGGTCACCAATTGATACATGGGTTCTAGATAACTTTTTATGGGTTTAGTTTTATCATTTCACCTCATTTCACCTATTAAACTCAACCAGTATATATCCCCTCCCATACACACAATAACCCTCTATTAAGATCTCCCTTCCCACTTCATTAACTATGGTGTAACTCCTTCAATTATTATCCATTTCATCCTCCATATGAGGTTCTAGGAAGAGATATAAATATTATTTCCCCATTATTTTAATTCACTCCCACGTGAGTTCTCACTATTTAAGGAAAATATGCCCTATTTTTAGGGATTTTGTCTAGATTCTCATTTTCTCTCATTTCTTCTTGAACCAAAGGCCAATAATCGATAAGTGGAAGTCTACTAACCTAAAGTGGGTGGTGTTTGAGATATACCATAAAGTTTTACTTTTTATATTATATGACATGTATGTAATTATGCAGGTTTATCACATGTCTAACATAGAAACCAAATACATGTAGATTATTCCCCAAAATAAGGTCTAAACCCTTCAAATACCATGAATCAACTAGTTTTGATTTTAAATTGGGACTTTATCCACCCCTTAGGGTGAGATCATATTATTTAATGTTTGGTTTCTATTAAAGGGGACCCTAAGGGGTGTCATGGACTTGAAAATTGACATTGGGTATAGAGTGAGGGTTCCTAAGATATTTGTTAGGACCCCTTTTATTTTGGTTAACATGTAAAACCCATGTAGATGTTTTGAATGAGTAAATTATCATGACAAGTAATAAATTAAATTCATGAATGGGATGGTTGATATCCATTGTCATATAATAATTAAATGAGTTATCTTTGAAATTGAAAATAATGGAATTTTTCTTGGATCTGGACTTGATCCTAATAATAGTTAAGTGGAATATATGGCTACGTATGATACAGATGCTAAATAAGTGTAAATTATTGGATGAGATCCTTGTATTTTGTATGATACATGATGCTAAATAAGTTGAAAAAATGGTATGATATCCTTGGATTATATATGACACATGATTCTAAATAAGTGGTAATTCTTTCATTCTATATGATACATGATTATTAATTAGTGTAAATGATAGGATGGGCTCCTTGGATTCTGTATGGTACATTAGTTGGTAATTACATGATAAGCTCCTTATACTCCATGTGATACCTGATGTTTGGGAATTATGGTATGAGAACATAGATTCTACATGATAAATGATTCTTAGGAATTCTAGGATGAGCACCTATATTCCATGTGGTGACTATAGTTGGCATGATCATCATGATGTGCTCATAGACATCTAACACTGGCTAACGATGGTATGTTTGACCTGGGTGTCATCATGGAGTTTGAGGTTTGAGGGAATTTCATTTTATTTTTTTACTTTTTTAATGACCTTCTTTATGGTAGAAATAAATATTCACTATATTGGCTCAAACTTGATTAGCTTTTAGGCACCATTGGTATTAGCCTACTGATATGTACTCACACACTGCTTGGGCCGCTAGTTAGTACCCACGCATACTTCATGGATGTAGGTATGGAAAGGACAATAATCCTCTGGAAAATGCTTAATATAGGCTGGGATGGACTTTTGAAGTTAGTTTCTGGGCTAGTACTCAAACCTCTTGAGGCATCTTGTATTTTTTGTCCCTTTTTGTTATTTTTACTATTTTGAACTTGTACATATAACCTTCTAACATTTATGACTTACTGATGTTCATAGTGTTTATTTTTTTATAGCTTTGTTTTTATGATTATCTACCACCTACTTTATGCATTTATTTCTTTATTTATGTCTAGTTGGATGATACTTTCCTTATTTACTTTCATATTGCACACTATAGTAATGTGGACATAGTCTCCCTATGGAAACCTCAATATCCCTCATCGCATGTTGCTACATATGCCATATGGGGAGGTGCGCTTGATGACTTATGGACACCTGGTCTAGTTACTATTCATAATTAACTGAGGCATATGTGATACATAATACATCGCATGTCATTCATCTAAGTAGATGAGCACATCACATGTTATATAACTAGGAATGGTCATGAATTTACTATATCTTACTCAATAATGATCCCAAATAAAATTCTATTCACGTGGGAGGGAAATGTTATATTAGTCAATAAAATCCCTATATATGATTGTCATCACACCTAACCACCCTTTTTTTAGATAATTCACATGAGTGTCATAAGATTAAATTAATGTATGTTTGCTCACATGTAGAGAACCTTGTTAAACTATGTTAATAAGATTATTATGCAGTATGCACCTCATATAAACCAATTAAATGAAATATATGCACAAAAAATCTCATGTGGAAAATCCAAAGTGGATCGATCCATACAACATGTATAACTTATTTTTCAAGAGTGTATTATGTATATCCATACAAGTATATACTCATGTTAATCCCAATGCATAATCAAGCCCCATAAGTTTCTATTATGATTATTAATTAGGGATAACTCATAATTTTACCTCTAATAGACTAATCATCATACTATATCTTTCTTGGTTTGAGAAGATAGTAAGAGGGGGTGGGGGTGAATTGCCTCTATTGAATTAAAATGGTAAATTAAAACTAAAATAAATTAAAAATTTTACATAATGAAAAAAGAAAAAGGAAAAAAATTATTAATTAAATTGATTTAAAAAATCATTTTAACATGTGTCTACACCTCCTATAAACAATACCCTTAGGGTTCCTTTAATACCCTAGATTTAATGGTAGTTAAACTTACTTTTGAGTGCCTATTTTAAGAAATAAAAAATCACTCTCTTTAGTGGCAGTAAGAGCCAAAGAAATGAAAAATGAATGAAGATGGATTTTTTAATACAATAATAGTGGTTCTTACTCTTTAATATCTATAAAAATAGAAATTACAATAAGATAGAAAGAGAGAAATGGTAGAGGAACGGGAAAATGAGTAATAAAGTACAAAGAGCCTCAAATGTGAGTAATCTTGGTAACCAACACTTATAATGTATTCATAGAGGTTATTTATAATATCTTAATATTTTTTGATGATTTAGAGACATTAAAATTTTAATAGATTAATTGGGATAAAAATATAGTCATTGGATTTATTGATCTAGGGTGATTTAATTTCTAGATGAAAACACTAGGTAGCTGGTAGAAAGCCATCATGTGGCTGGTATACATCTAGTGAATACCATGTAATTGGTCTTCTTCTACTAGGTTGTGGGTGTGAATAATAAAGGGCTACCATTATTCTATCTAGTTTAATGGGAAACTGATAGGAGGCTACTGAGTCACTGGTAGCCACCCAGAGCCTAACGGGTAATTGGTCCAACAACATCGGGTACCCAGTGCTAAATTCCAGAAGCTATACTCTTCTATTTTTTCTAGTGAGTACCTAGTGAGGACTCATTGAGTACCAAATGTCTAGTGCTTCCATGAATTATTATCTTTTTCATCCAAATACCAACTGAACTTTTTTATTTGATTCTTTACACTTCAATAAAAGTAAGAATTATAATTATTGAGATAAAAATCAATCAAAACATTAAAAAATAGAGATATTCTTGTGATAAATAAAAAAAATACAAGACTAAGATATTCCTCTATTTTTCATGATTAAAAACACTTGATAAAATTTATTTAAAAATATAAGATAATAACTATTTTTAAAGGATGGTCATTAAAATATGTTTAAAACAAATTTAAATAACCAAGATGAATGAGGTAATGATAACTAGATTTAAGAAATAATGAAATTTATATTTAAATAACTTAAAATTGAACACACATAATTATATTTATAAATATACCATCCCATTACATCACATATTTTACCCCCTTTTTGATTTTAAAAAACAATGAAACACTTAAAGAAAATATCTACTGCAAATTATATATCTAAATTGAACTTAAAAATAATTAAAAAGAAGTTATATGTTATATATATCAGGATAAGGGAATCCATGATAATGTTTAATCAACATTAAAAATTCTATAAACATAATAATATTCAAGATTCCCAATAAAAATAACGTAGAAGAAAATTGTGTGCTTTATGGCGGGAGAGAACAGTTTGGAGAGATATGTCATTGTAAGGAGCGAACAATAACCATAGTGTTTTTAGCTAAAAACTATAAATTATAAATACACCTATCCATATATATTTTAGGTCTATAAATGTGGTGATGAATAAAGGTTATCCCATCATGGTGCTGGTTTAAGAGATTTGATCTATCCTCTAACAATCGACGCCTCATTAGTAGGTTCCTTATAGTCTCCCCTTCTTCATCATGTCCCCTTCTCTCTTCATTATTTGTCTCATTAAACATTAAATACACTTCTTCTTGGTCAAATATAATGAGAAAATATATAACTATCACCAGAGGTATATCCTCATTAGAGAACTCATAGTATTAATGAGGCATATAGTCCTTCAACAAACCTCATTGATCGTAAACTCATTGTTGTCTCCATGGGTAAAAATAAACAATGATTTTTATGATAGATATTTTATCAATGAAATATTTCTTATAAGTTATCTAATAATGAAAGAAAGATGGATTAAGATTTATTTAACTGAATACATGAGTGATGAAATGAAAAAAGGGATGTGTTTTAAATTTAATAAGATATATAGTAGTGTAATCCATCACATGAGAAATAAAATTTATTAAATTTAAGTGAAATTATTGAGTGATTAAGAAAAAACATAGATTTATTTATATTGTAACATGTTAAAATCATAAAGATATAGGTTTATGGAGGTGTATATTATTAGATACATTCCATCAATCCTATATCATATATGATTATATAAGCATGTCATAGGTTATGAGACACATGTAATCAAGGAATATTGTATACCTTGGTGTTGGGATTATCGTAAAATCATTATTTATGATATCATGCTACTAAAAATTGAATTAAAATGAGTTAAAAATAAAATATCAACCATATAATCTACCATCTATGTTTCATTAAATGAAATGCATGAGAGAATATGGTTGTTCATGGGTTATAATAGTTTTAACCGAAAGCAACATTCACTGATAAATTTTATAACATACAAATGAATTCATTAATGCTCTAAGAGTGGCCTTGATGGCTATTTAAAGGGATACTTACATAAGGTATAGAGGTGTAACCCTTATAGAAGCTAATATATAAATCTTTCCCTTCCTGGAATCTCTCTCTCCTTCACATTTTAATTTAAGAGGCACTAAAATGTCATAGATATTTAGGAGAATGCTACCCATATAATGGGTGATTTATATCATCTAATGGATACACCATGTATGAGGGAGTCTGATGGCTACCTCTTAGTATACTTCATCAACCATAGTGAATGAAAATGAAGCAGCAATATCTATGGTGTAAGGTATATGATATTTTATTCATTTTATGTTTATGTATGGTTTCAGTTTCAAAGGCATGATCTTCTTGGGTTTTATGATTTCTAATGATCTCCACTACATTGATTAAGCATTAATCAATCCTTAAAATCATCATTGTGGTATCAAAAATTAACTATGATCTTTAATTATTGAAATCATGTTTTTAAATTGAAGAAAAGATGTAATTTTTGATATCATAATGGATATTATTAAATATAAAAACTATTTTGTTATTTGGTGGTCCATATGATATAAGATATCTCAGGAAGTGATGGGGTCAAGACATATGATATAGGATAACATAGGAAATGACTTAGTTCAGTTCTTCAGTTTTTTAGTATATCATAGTGTATCATATAACCCAATCATAGTGTATGATAATTCTGAATAAGTGATACAAAATAGAGTATTATATAATTAATATGATATAGTTTATATTATATTATGAGATAACTTGACATGCTGAGTTTATCATGTGTAGGATATAAACTAAATTAATTATACATAGAATATTATTGTAAGTCATAACAGTCATGAACACTGAGTTATTCCTATATTGGTCATCAAGCCTTCAGTATAATGATAACCAAAAACTATATCATATTCCATGATTTAATTTGTAGTGAGTTACTTCTATATAGACCCTTTCACACTAGATCTAATGTCATACAACCCATATAATAAGTTGTGATAGCCTCGAACACCGAGTTCATCCTATGCAAGACACTGTGCTTATCGCATGCCACATTATTAGTCATATTATATGACTGATAGTGATAAGTTGGTTTAGCACCACATGCCCTATCTATCATAGCCTACGATATATGTATATCATCTAATAAAATGTATTAGATAAATCATATTTTTCAATATTTCAATTAATAATTAATATAAGTGGTTTATAAAATGTTTATAAATTATAATAAAAGGTATTTTGAGATATTTATTAATTTATAAAGGTTTTTACTGATTAATTTACTACAAGTTATTTATAGTTAATTAATTTTAATTTTTGTGAAACATTTATTAAATAAATATCCCATAATTTAAATTATTAATATTAAAATAAAATTTTCCAAATTAAATGGCATGTAATATAATTTAGATATAAAATTTTTATATTGAAATGATATGGGTAATTTATAATGGTTTTATAAATTAAAAAATATGAATAAATAAAAAAGTGTTTATATTAAATATTATGATTTTTTCATAATAATTAATTTGATTTGTTCAAATTAAGGGCCTTATTTGAAGAAATTATTTAATCCATATCAAAATGAGTTTTGATTATTGATATGATCAAATTTTAAATAATGTTAAATGTATGATATTTAGATTATGTAAATAATTTCCATAATATAATTGAAATATAAAATGTTTATAGTTCATCTAATATCATATATTTAAAGTAAATTCCATATAAAAAGAGAATATTAAGGATTTTATATTAGTGATTAATATAAAGTGTTTATATTTATCTAGGTTATGGAATGTACATAATACATGACTAAATTATAAATTTTTTAAAATTAGATTTTATTTATAATTTTTTCATAAATTATTTATATATTGTTTAATATTATGAATTTTTAAGTCATTTAATTCATTCCCTGTATTATTCATAGTTATAATGGTTAAATTATGAAAAAATTTATGCTTTAGTTTAAAGTAATAAACCACTTATATAATTTATCATACATGAATCTAAGGAGTTATGCATTATGATGGTAAAATGTCTATCTAGAGTAAAGTATCACTGAGTAGAGGGACTTTTAGTCAGACTACTCATTGGGTCGAAGGCTTATTACTTTTATAGAAAAGTGGGTCTGACTATCTTATAGAAACTCCAACTCTAGTAACCCAGATCTAATGCCATATTTATTACATTGGCACTAGAAACAATCAATCATATCCCAAAAGATCAAATAGTTTAGTAGTATTGGTAAACTATATACATAATTTCTCCCCATTTTACATTAGAAATGAAATATAAATGATAATAATAATTATTCTACATCCTTGAACTCATATAAAGATTCCTTTTTCAGTACGTGGGGAAAAAAGTAAATAAAGGGTGAGATCAGATGCTCATTAAGGGTTAAGTACAATAGAATCTATCATGAGTAAATAAGGAGTAATCAACATGGAAAGATAAATAATAGGAAACTCATTCCATTTAAGCAATAACTTGAGAATGAAATTCATCCATAGATAATGTCAATGAAATAATTTAATGGATAATAATAATTGAATTCTCAATCAAATAAATTCTTAATGTTGAATTTCATGATCTCAAAAATCATGACATCTTTTCCATAAAGGACTTACAACAATACATTTTAATCGATGGGTAGGTATACACCAAAAATCAATTTAATAAGGCCAACCAAGTGATTTTTCTTATGAGACTTGTCAATGAATTGAGAGTCTATCTATTATTGGGACCACCCATCATTACATTTCCAATACATTCTTTATATATTTAATGATAAATTTAATTCATAAAAAATATACCTTATCAATAAATATATATATTGAGTAAAAAACAAAAAATATTAATATTTCCCCTTTCAATTAAATAACTTTCATAGTAAAACATGGTGTATAGAAATGGTGAATAGTTTAGGAAATAATCATTTCTACGATACAAAGAATATTAACATTTAAGAGATATGTAATGTCAAATAAAAAACTATCAAAATGAAGTGAATATTTCAAGATAAATTTATTAACCAAAAAATTAATAAGAGATAAAATATGACCTTCAATTCATAAGAAATATAGGATTGTAAATAAATTAATGTCTTTTGTGAATAAAGTAAAATGGATGAGAGATGTTAAAATAAGATTTATTAAAATATTTTTCTTTTTAAATACTTTAAAAACTTATTTAATAAGCTAAATATCATAAAACAATTATGGTGGGGAGAAAATAAATTAATTCCATATACATTAAAAAATAAAACATCCATTTTGATTTTATATAAAGAAAGTTGAAAAATGAACATTCTAGAAGATTTTTGGAATATTCATTTAAAACCTTTTAAAAAGTTAAATATAACCTAAAATGTCCTTAATAATTTTTTTTTGTAAATAAAAAGCACTTTTTTAAAACAATTTTGAAAAATATGGACATGGAAGAAAAATATATCAGATCAAAAAGAGAAATAATATTATCCTTTTCTTTTAAATATCTAATTGGATGATTCAAGTTCCAAAGATATGAAAAGTTGGAAAAAACATATAAAATCATTAAATATTCAGAGTATAATAAAATATATAAATTTTATAAATGATAGATTATAATATTCCTTCAATGAAAATAAAGGTAATCCTAAAAATGAGATTATTAAAATAATTCTTTACCACTTTGGTAACTTTTAAAATGAAAATAGTTGAGAGAATATAATTGAATTGAAAATTTAATCATAATTAATATAAATATATTCAAGTTAAATATATCAAAGGGGAATTATAGAGACCACATAAAAATTAATAGTTTCATAATACCAAATACGTTTTAGTGGAGTGGAAATTGAGATGAAGTCCCTTACAATGATGACGATGTTGATGTGAGAATTAATAAATGAAGTGACAATGTGTACAAAAATTTAAATTCAAATAAAAAAGTAAAAATAAAACATAAAATAATCATAGGTCATTACACATATAATCTTATCATATCAACTACAATGAAGAAGTAATATAACCTAGTGAAAAGAAATTGATTAATAAAACCCCTTAGAATGATTATAACGTTGATATGAGAATTAATTAATTAAGTGATTATGTTTAAAAAGTGTAAAAACACATAATATAATAGAAAATAATCACATATCATTACACACACAATCTTATCACATCAAAGACAATAGAGAAGTAATATAACCCAATGAAAAGAAATTGAGTTATGAAAACCCTTACCTCAAGTTTGACTTGATTCATAAATGATTTTAAACTTTTATATAATAAATTTATATTTATTATAATTTCATAATAGAAACATATTAATATATATAACATAATAAATGATATATTTATAACATTTTATCACATGTTTGTTAACATTATCTTATTATTAGCATTATTTTGGGTGTTAACTATTTCGTTTTTCTTGTATGCTTTGATTCAATAATTTTGGTCCTTATATATTTATCATGGTTCAATAATATCCAGAATTTTATTAATGATATAAATATCATATATTTTAAATATATATATATATATATATTTATAGTTATCCACAAAATATAGAGATAGAAAGATGAATTTTACTGTTCAAGGAGATGATAGGGCGTACGTACACATGAACGATGTTTTCATTTTTTAATGGATGGAAAAAAAAATAAATTTAAATAATAATTAAACTTTAAAAGATAATTTATATATAATATATATCTTATATATTAATTAAATACATCCTTATTACCATCCATGTATAATGAAAATAAAAAAATAATCACATCGCTTCATAGAGCTGGTAGTCCACACGTGTGCATGAGTGGCATTATCATTTTCTAATAGATTGGAAGGTAAGATGGTAGATATGTTATTATAATTACAGAATAATAATTATTTAATAAATATCATATATATTTATTAGTTATATATTTATAACAATCCAACTAAAGTGGTGATGAAAAATGAATTACACCGCTATATAGAGATGGTAAGCCGTATGTACGCACAAGCGATGTTTTCAGTTTTTATAGGATGTAAAAGAGATTTAAAATGGTTGCAACATGATACTAATAACATATAAATACATTTATAATACTGGATTTATTATTTTATAATGGTTACAATATGTTTAGAGGAAGAATAATAATAATTAAACGTAAAATATCTGGTAAAGACAATTGCGTCTTCTTCAGTAGAACTCCTTTTAATCCCTTCTTAAGGACCCTAGAGTTGGATTTCTGGGAATACAATAACCTATATAATGTGTAAAATTATGATTTAAATATATTTTGGGAGTTTTTTTAGATAAATGGATCAATTAGTGTGAAGAAGTGAGGGGAGGAGGGTCCCTTATATAAGTGACGGGAGGGGTGCTCTTAGAATTACTTAAAATATTAAATTAATATAAAATAATTTTCATGAAAAAATGGATCAGAATTATTATATTTAGAATATAAGGTTAGTATGATTCCAAATAATCCCATAAAATAAAATTTTTATATGTTTTGGTTATTTTTTTACCCTTATCTCTTAGTTTTAACCCCCGTTAACCCTTTTAACAATTAACGTGATATTAATGGATTTCATTCTTTAGGGGTCAAAAAAGTTACTATAAAAGGAAAAATGACTCATAAATGGACCATGATGGATATTTTAATCCATATCCAATTAAATTGGATGAGTATAAGTTTTTTTTATGAATTTTAAATCATTTAATAATTTTTTATTATTATAAAATATCACTTATCTCAGTTTTGGTAATACATGAAATATTATAATATAATATGTGAAATAATCATGTAAAACAGTTTAAAAATAAAATGGATTAAAATATAAGGAATATATGGTCTTAATATAATCATCCAATTTTTTTTCACGTTTAGATATCATTTTAGACCTTATCTTTTTGTTTAATACCATGGTTAACCAATTTTAAACTTAACTACGGTAATGACTTTTTCAATATTAAAGGCTTATAATTTTACTTATAAGGTGAAAATTGGTTCATAAATAGAAAAGGGATGATATTTTAGACCAATTATCATCCTAATTTTCCTATTTAAATATTTTTTTATTTTTAAATTATTTAATGATATATATTTAAAATAAAATACTATTAATGTCATTTTAATAACTATTTACATAATTTGACTTTGAAAACAACATGACAACAATTTAATTTTAATATAATCATTTAAAAATCCCTAATATATTATATGTATCTAAAAATTATTATAATGAAATAATTAATCCAAATTTTATTACTTTTAATATTTTTAAAATTATTTATTTTTTTCTAATAATTGAATAAATACTTGTGTCTGCATTGAGTAAGAATTTAAGGTAAATATTTCATTTAAAAAAATTAAAAATAAATTACCATCATAAAAATACATTAATTAAGTTTAAAATAAACTATTATATTCATCAAATATGTATATTTACTCGCATATATGTCATGAAAACTTATTTAATATGTTATTTTTACTTTTCTAACATTGTGTAAGCATTGCATAAACATTTAGATGAGATTCTTGTTATATAACTCAAAAATTATAAAATACAAAGAAATATAATAATTTATAAATAATATTTACTAAAAAATTCATTAAAATACCTTTTAATTCTTCATTTTTATCATTTGGAAATAAAATTTTACTTTTCCTGTGCTGCGTAAGCACTTCACCGACACTGAAAATGATTTTCATATTTATTATGAAATAAATTATAATTTATATGTTTTGAATTATTTTGGTAGGATATTTTTATTATAATATCATAAATGATTATTTCCATAAGTTTAATAAATTTTTATATCATATTTATCTCTTGATGATATCATAAAAGATACCATAATTCATAAAAACTATATTTTTTACTATTCACCAAAAATTCAACTTCTTCAAAAAAATATAAGAAATTAATACTATAAAAATATAGATTTATAAATCAAAAAATCAATTAGATTTAATAAAATAAAATCCCTATAATTTTCATAAATTACATTTAATATAAATGCATAAAACACAGTGAAAATCAGTTTTTAGAAAAAATTGTGTTTTTAAGTATAAAAATTAACTTACATAAAAATAATCAATATTGAAAATTCAAATGGAATTAATTATATTATTATATTTAAAATAGATCCTATGTCACTTTAATCCAAAATTAAAAATATAATATCACTTTTAAATTAATTTATTTTATGAAAATAAATACGAGGATTTGAAAAATCTGTATTTTTTACAGTTCACTAAAAAGACAATCATTTTAGAAAAATACCAAAATTTAACCATTAGATTATTTCGATATGATAATTTAAAAAATCATATAATTTTTATAAAATATTATCTAAAATTATAATAAATTAAATATATCATTTATTCTTAAAAAGTAATAAAAAACATTTTTGAGGGAAAATTTATTTTTATAGCATATAATGATACTAAAAATATACTTCATATAAAACCTTTATAATTTTTTTTAAAAGGTTATTTTTTATTAAATACACAAATTTAATGGATAGGTTATAATAATATACTATATTATAGTTCATTTAGACTCGGGGTTACGCGTATTGCAAGACATCAAAAAAATTAATTTTTGTTAAAGAGAAATATATTCTAAAATCTGAGGGTGTTAAATTATACCCTATATAAATAAATTGAACCCTCACAATTTTATCCCAGTTATAAAAGATTTAATATTTTAAAATAAATTTTCTAAAAACCCACATCTTAAAAAGAGTTAATAAAACTTCTTTTAAAATTGGAAAGTGGGAATTATAAAGGTTACCAATAATATCAAGTATTTAGGTTCCTAGATAAAGATAACATTATGGGAAGTTAAAATATAGACATGAAAGAGACAAATAAAATACATGGAATAATAGAGAGTGATATAGAACATGGTCATGATAAAGTTAATAACCACTAAACCATAGATCAGTGAGGGGTGAAAAAACCATCAATTGATTGAAAATGAAGGTAAAAGGATAAATTTTTTATTTTAAGATACTTTTACCTAGGTTAAGGAATTATTTTACCATCTAGAATAAGAACATAAGGAAATATACATACTTGAAAAGTATAATTTCATCCTCTAATCAATTTTTTATATAATATCATCCTTTTCTCTAAATGATTAGTATTCAAGATGAGTTTTTCATGCCTAAAACACTAAAATAAACTTCTAACAGAACACGTAATCCTAAAAATAACAATAATCTATTCATCTTGTATTTACTAAAACCAAAAGAGTTATAATAATGTAAGATAATACCCAAAATTAATAAACTTTCATATGAAGAAGTAATACATTAATATCCAAAATAAAACCAAAGGTTTAACATAGACCATTACATAAATAAATAACCATATATCCCAAATAACCCCCAAAAACTCAAAATTAAAAAAAGTTTTAACCTTAAAGGTTATAACATATCCTTCAGCTTACATATCCAAAAACCAAATACCAGTCTTACCAAAAAATCATTTATATTAAACCTAAAGGTTATATATACTTCAACCTAATAAAATGTCTCCTGAAATATCATTAATCACCTCAAAATCCTGAAAATTAAAAAATATTCGATCTTATAATATTCTTCCCAAAATAAAATTAATATTTATCCATAAAATAATTTAAGAAAAAAAAGTTTCATATTAACCAGGACATCACATAGGCTAGTGAAAAGTGTTACACCCTTGTCTCCCTTTGATTGTGGGTTCAAGCTTCGCAACCTTGCTGGATACGATGAGTTTTCACCTTCCTCATGGGTTGTACTTTTTATAAATATATATTAATATAATTCCTCTAACATTACCAAAATTATTATGATCATCCTAAAAAATAACATTAGTCATCAAATCACTTTTTAAACACTAAGGTTTTTTATATAAAATAAAATAATATTAATTGAATATTATTACATTAACATCATGGATCATATTAACCCTAAAGACCATCAATAACTTTAAACTTATGTCCACAAAATATAAAATTATTATTCCTCAATTAACCCTTTCACTAAAACATATACCAAACCAAAGGGTCATATTCCCATAAATGTATCCCAAAATATCCTTAATCATGTTAAAATACCATCACATAAAATCTCAAAAGGGGTATCTACGCCTTTAAAATCATGATCAAACTTAAACATATTACCCAAATAAACTTTAGGTTTATCCCATATCACTATGGTATATCATAAGTATCCATAGATTATATCTTCTCATTTATCATAATGGTTAATAAAGAAAATTTTAATCAAACTAAGATTATCACTCAGGAGTGTCAAAATAGGTGCATAGTAAGGGAATATTTACCATTCACCAAAATTATGGATGAAATATACTCAACCAACTCTTTTCGGGGGTTATTTTCCAAAAATGCATCTATTCCAAAACCACAACCACTTGTAGAATCCAGACAGATATTTATTTCTAGTAAAACCATGCAATCTCTACTTTAACAAACCTTTACGATGTTATCCTATAATTAGACTCATCCTTAAAGTCACTCATAGGGTTATGTTCTATAATATATGTTTTACTAAATCTAGTGCCCAAGGTTTATACTAAACTTCCTCTGATACCATTTATAGAAATCCCAACTCCAATAACCCAAAGTCGGTGTCTTATTTATTATATTGGCACTAGATACAAGTGATCACATCCCAAAAGACCAAATATTTTAGTAGCCTTGGTAAACTGGATACATTAATTCTTTCCATTTTACATTGGAAATGAAATATAAAGCATAATAATTATTTTGCATCTCTGAACTCATTCGAAGATTTCTTCTTTATAACTTGGGGAAAAGAAATCAAATAAAGGGTGAGCTAAGATAATCAATAAGGGTTATGTGTAATAGAATCTATCATGATTAAATAATCCATAATCAATATGGAAATTTAAATAACTAAAAAAATATTATTCAATCAATAAATTGAGCATGAAATACATCCATAGATAATATCAATGCAATAGTATCATGGATAATAATAATTGAATTCTCAATGAAGGAAATGATTAATGTTGGATGTAATGATATCATACATCATGATATCTTTACCATAAAGGTATTGCACCAAGACATTTTAATCTATGAGTAGGTATACACAAAAAACCCATTTATTAAGGCTAGAAAAATGATTTGTCTCATGAGACCTATCGATGCATCAAAGGACTATCTATAACCAAGACTCACCTATCACTACATGTCAAATGCATTCCTTATATATTGAATGATAAATTTAATTCATAAAAAATATGCCTTATTAACAAATATATATATATATTGAGTAAAAATATAGAATATCAATATTTCCCTAGTAAATCAAATAAATTTAATAGTAAAATACAATGTATAGAAATAGTTTACAATTTAGGAAATAATCATTTCCATGATATAAAGAATATGAATATTTAAGAGAAATGTAATGACCAATTGAAAATTTTCATAAGAAATTTAATGTCTCAAAAGAAATTTAGTGACAAAAAAATAAATAAGATATAAAATATGACCTTAATTAATTAGAAATATAGATTTTGAAATAAATTCATGTCTTTAGGATAATAAATAAAAATATATGAGAAAAATTAAAATAATATTTCTTAAAATATTTTTCTCTTTAAAAATATTGAAAAAATTTAGAAGAATATAATTGGAATAAAATGTTTAATGCTATATAAAATGGCATAAAACCTTTGAAAATTTGTTAATGCCATATACATTAAAAAAGAAAACATTCTTTTGACTTTTTATAAAGAAATTTGAAAATGAACCTTTAATAAAATATTATGATGATTAATTTCAAAAATTGAAAAAATTAAAGGATAACGTGAAATGTACTTAATAAATACTTTTCATAAATAAAATTTATTTTTAAAATATTTTTTAAAAATATAGACATGGAATAAAAATATACCCGATCAAAAAGAGAATTAATATCAGATTTTATTTTCAAAATTTAATTGATTGATTCAAGTTCAAAAGAGAGGAAAATTTGGGAGAAAACTTAGAAACTCCTCAAATATACATATTATAAGAAAATAGATGAATTTTATGAAGGATATATTATAATATTACATCAATGAAAATAAAGGTAATCCCAAACATGTGATTGTTAAAGTAAATCCTTACCTCTTTGGTAACTTTTAAATTAAAACCCATTAAAATAATAAACTTGAATTGAAAATTTAATCATCATGAATAAATAAATATTCATGTTAAATACATACATGGTTCAGTATACACACAATATAAAAATAAATAGGTGCATAATACCAAATAAGTCTCAATGGAGTGGAAATTGAGACGAAATACCTTACAATGATCATAATGATGATGTGATTATGTGTTACAAATGTAAATACACATAAAAAATTAAAAATAAAACATAAAACAATCATATTTAATCAAACACACAATCTTATCATATCAAATACAATGAATAAGTATTATAACCTAATGAAAAGAAATTGAGTTATGAAAACCCTTATAATGATAATAATGTTGATGTGAGAATTAATGAATGAAGTGATTATGAGTAAAAAATATAAATACGCATAAAAAGTGTAAATAAAATAGAAGATAATTATAGGTCATTATGCACATAATATTAGCATATCAAAGACAGTGAAGAAGTAATATAACCCAATGAAAACAAATTGAGTTATCAAACCCCTTATCTAAAGTTCAACTTGCCTCATAAATGATTTTTACCTACTATATAATAAATTTATATTTATTATAATTTAAGAAAATAAAAAAATTAATATATATATAATATTATATATCATCCACTTATAAAATTTTATCACCCGTTTGTTGACAATATCTTATTATTATCATTATTTCAGGTGTTAACTGCTTCATTTTTCATGTATGTTTTGATTCGATAGTTTCAGTCCTTGCATATTTATCATGGTTAAATCATCTAAATAATTTTATTAATGATATAAATATTATATATATTCAATATATATATATATACATAAAATATATAGATAGAAAAATTAATTACACCATTCATGGAGACGATAGGTCATACATACGCATGAAAGCTATTTTCACTTTTTCAACAGATGGAATGAAAGAAAGGTAAATAATAATTCAAATTTAAAGGAAAATTTTTATATCATATATATCATATATATTCATTAGGTATTTATTTATTACCATCCATGTAAAATTTAAATGAAAAATGGATCACATTGATTTGTGGAGGTGGTAGTCCACATGTACGCAAGAGCGACATTATTGTTTATAAAAATATTGGAAGGTAAGAAAGTATATATTATATTATAATTATATAAGTATAATTATGTAATAAATATCATATATGTTCATTAGTTACATATTTATAACGATCCTATTAAAGTTGTGAAGAAAAATTAATGACACTAGTATATAGATATTGTAATCCATATGTACGCACGAGCAATGTTTTCACTTTCATAGAATATAAAAGAGATGTAAAATAATTTTACCATAATTATAATATCATATAAGTATATTTATAAAAATTTATTTTTTATTTAATGATTGGTATAACCTGTTTATAAAGAAGTATAAGAAGAACTAAACTTGAAAGATCCGGTAAAGATGATTACCTCTTATTTGGTAGATGTCCTTTAGATCCATTATTAAGGAGCTTTGGGTTGGTATTTTGGGAAGAATTAAACCTATTGAAAATGTATAAGTATTTTGGGAAGAGATTTTTTAAGTTTTTTTTTGGAGATAAATATATCAATATGTGTGAATAAGTGAGGGGAGTAGGTTCCCTTTTATAAGTGAGGGGAGGGGCACTCTTAGAATTAATTAAAGTATTAAATTCATATAAATTAATTTTCAGGAAAAAATGGATCCAAATTGTTATATTTATAATATAAGATTATTATGAGTTTAAATAATCTCATATAATAATTTTTTAATTACTTTTCTTTATGTTTTTACCCTTATATATTAGGTTTAATGTCCAGTTAACCTTTTGGACAATTACAGAGATATTGATGTTTTTTACTCTTTAAGAGTCAAGAAAGTTAATATAAAATCACAAATGACCAATAAATAGACAATTGTTGATATTTTAAGCCATATAAAATTTTATTTACCAAATATAATATTTTTATGAATTTTAAATCATTTAATAAAATATTTTTTATTATAAAATATTATTAATGTCATTTGTGGAAATACATAAAATATTATAATATAATATGTCTCTAAATCATGTAAAATGGTTCCAAAATAAAATTTATTATAGGTTAAGGAATATATAGTCTTAATATAATCATAAAATAAAATTTTTATAGGTTTAGATATCATTTTAAACCTTATCTTTTGGTTTAACCCCATGGTTCACAAATTTTATCCTTAACCGTGGTAATGTCCTTTTCTATATTAAAAGATTATAATTTTGATTATAAGGTGAAAATTGATCCATAAATAGTTCAGGGATAAAATATTATTCAAATTATCATCCTAATAGTCCTTTTTAGGTTTTTGTTTTATAATTTTTAAATAAATTAATAAAATATATTTAACATAAAATACTATTAGTGTCATTTTTAGAAGCATTCACATAATTTGACTTTAAAAAAAACATGATAGAATTTATATTTGAATATAAAAATTTAAAACACCCCTAATATGTTATATTTATATAGAAAAATTATATAAAATAACAATTCATACAAATTTGTTACCTTTATTATTTTTAAAATCATTTATTTTATTTTTCTATTAATTGAGTAAATACTGTGTTGGCATTACATAAGCATTTAGGGTAATTATTTCATTTATAAAAATAAAAAATAAATTACCATGATAAAAATAAATAAATTTAGTTCACTATAAACTTTTATATTCTTATAATATTTATATTTACTCACATCTATGTCATGAAAACTTATTTAATATGTTATTTTGACTTTTCTAGCCTTATGTAAGCATTGCATAAGTATTTGGATAATATTCTTGTTATATAACTCTAAAATTTGAAAATATCAATAAAAAAAATCATTGATACATAATATTAACTAAATAATTCATGAAAAATAATTTTTTACTTCTCTATTATTATTACTAGGACAACAAATTTGACTTTTCCAGTGCTACGCAAGCACTGCATTAACACTAAAAATGATTTTCATATTTATTATGAAATTAATTATAATTTATATATTTCGATTTTTTTGTTTGATATTTTTAGTATATTCTCATAAATTATTTTTTCCATAAGATTAATAAATTTTTATATCATATTATTTTCTTTCTGATCTCATAAAAAATATAGTGTTTCATAAAAACTGTATTTTTTACTATTCAGAGAAAATTTAACTTATTCAGAAAAGTATCAAAAATTCATACTAGGAAAAATATGACCTGTTGAATAAAAAAATTAATTTAATTTCATTAATTTTAATTTCTATAATTTTAACTTTTAATATAAATTTATAAAATGCTATGAAAAACAATTTGTAGAAAAAATGTGTTTTTAAGCATGAAAGTTAACTTATATCAAAATCATGAATATTGAAAATTAAAATAGAATTAATTTAATTATTATATTTAGAATGGATCATATTTATATTTAATACCAAATTAAAAATATAATGGTAATTTTAAATTACTTTATTTGTTGAAATGAATAAGAGTATTTAAAAAATCTGTATTTTTCACTATTTAATGAAAAATCAATCTGTTTGGAAAAATACCAAAATTTCAACCTCAGATAATTTTTATATGATTGTTTTTAAAAAATATATCATTTTTATAAAATACCATTTCTAAAATTGTCAGAAATTAATTATATTATTTATTCCCAAAAATCAATAAAAACCATTTTTGAGTAAAAGTGTATTTTTAAAACAAATAATGAATTTTCTAAAAATATAATTACTTTATCTAAAAACTTTATACATTTTTTAAATAGTGGTTATTTATATTCACTTTTCCAATTTAACATATAGGTTATAATTGTATACTATATTATGGTTCAATAGACCTGGGGTTGTGTGCATCAAAATCTATTAAAGAAATTAAATTTATTTGAAGAGAAATATATTCTAAAATCATGGGGTGTTACATATCTATTTATCCAACTTACTATTATGGTGATTATTTATTTTATATTATTTTAAGATTTTATATAAAATTTTCATGTAACTTATGCATGATATGAATTTGGTTATGTATGAATATAGTTGAATTTTAATTTGGGTTAGTAACACAAGCTATGAGTTGTGTAAAGTGATAGAAATCAATATAGTTTGACCATATTGATTTGGAAAAACTAATAGGATTCCAAAATAAATTATTATAAGCATACATACCTGTAAAGGGAATAACATGAGATAATATGGTGAGATAAAATCCCCTTAAAATACTAAGTGTTAGATTCTTTCTAAAGAGACACTAGTTAAGACCCCAATCATCGAACCAGGTAGGCTATTCCAAATTTGGATGCCCATAGATTATATTGTCTAGGAAAATAAAGTAATGAGACGAACCTAATCATTATGTGCCTCATTATTTCCATATGACTACGGTTATACTTATATAGGAAAACCTAACCACTAGGATACTAGAGGAATAAAGTTGAGATAATCCATATGATGGATTGGACAAAGAGATTCCCACTAAATTATCCAAAATTAATATATGATATTATTGAAATGATTATCTACTAGATATAGTCATGGATTATTTACATGATAAATAGTGAAAGTCATGATGAAATATGGTTTTTATCCCACTAATGGATATGATGAGATTAAAATGGATCATCATTTTAGTGGGATTCCATTTAATTAAAGTCCTTATTAAATAAATGTAAAATATTATACTCAAGTTTCTATTATAGATTAAATAACATCATCATTATCCAACTTTAATTTGAGATTAATATTTAAAAATAAGAATCTTAATTTAAGAAACTTCTTAAACTGGAATAAAACATAGGAATTGTTCTTGAGAAGAAAATTATATGTGCGGAAGAAATCTCTTCTTGAATAACCTAATGATAAATAAGTTTAACTAATAGATCAAATATATTCTTAAGAGAATCATAGAAATATTTTCTTAAGTTTATATTAACGTTTTTTTCTATGATAATCATTCTATTATCATTAATGGAAATGTTCCAATAATGTGAATGAGTTTAATTAAATTTACCTTATTTTCTCAAAGTTTTGAGGAAATATGAACTAGGGAATGTGATGCCCAAGTTATAACATTCTATAAAGAATAAAAATGGTTAAAAGTTCAAAAAAAGAAAAATAAATGTTAGTTGGGGAAAATCTATAGAATTTGCATGTTTGGTACTAGTTTTAAAGAAATTAATTGTTTGATTTTAAGCGTATATGGTACCACCTATATGTTTTAAATTTTTTGTAAATATACATTAGATTAAAATTAATGGAATAATTGATAAAGTTTATAATTTTCATTCAAGTGATGAAGCAAAGAGTTTCTACATCAAGGAATTGAATGTAAAAGAATATATCAATTTTTAGATGGATATAAATAAAATATGTAGGTTTTCATATTACATCTATTATATGATAAGATAAATTGTTTCTTAATAAATATTTTTTATTTACAATGTGAGATGCTGGATTAAATACACATGGTTTATGATTCATTAGATTATATAACATGTTCCAAGAATAATAAAAGGATAAAAATGTTTTATCCAGGATAAAAGTTCTTATATATATATATATTAAAATATGAGGGATTTGATCCCACCACCCTTCAGTAGAATATTTTAAAGATTAATATTATTTTTAATAAAATGATCTAAAAAAATAGAATACCATATTTGAAATAGAAACAATAGTTTGTTAGTTAAATATTCTCTCTTAAGAAAATAAGTATTATTTCTTAACATAGAGTAGTTTGTGTATATTATAATGATATTATGAAAATAATATAGAATATAAGAGGTTAGTGTAAGTATGTTTGTACTTTGGGAAGTTCAAATTTAATAATAGAAATATTATTCCAGTCAAAGTGAACACCACTTAAATATCCTAAAAGGTTTGTGGTTTGTCAGTAAAATATTAATGCCAAGAATTACATTAGTTTCCAAAATATTTAAAGTTTAAATTTTGATAGAAAAGGGTTCCAAGAATGGTGATGATAAACTTATATAGAATTATATATAGAAAATAAATTTCATTAGAATCATAACATTGCATGTTGTGGTATTAAGGAGTTTGAATATGTTTAAGGAGTTGAACATTAGGAATATGATTCCTAAATCTCATCATTTTTAAAAATTTATTTCTTCATATATTTTACTCACTAAAGAGTTTATTGGTATGGTTGTATCATATGGTTACATAGATATGTAATGAGTTTAAAAAAAACTCTAAAACTACAACAAATATAAGGCTGATTAGGTAGTCTATCATATACAATATGTTAGAATGGAACTTATGTATGTTCTTTTAAATTCTAAAAGGAGTTTAAGAATGTAAATATATCATTTTCAAAAAAGTTAATTTATAATTTATCATTATTTCATGTTGGATATATATATATATATATCAGGTAGTGAAACAATAATTGAACTCTCAAAGTATGAAATTGAGTTATCACTAACTAATGTTCATCAAGTATTATCACGGGTTCTAGTGAAATTTTATGGTTAGTATGAGTAAGTTTCCTATATTAGGATATAAAATATGCTTATGAGGAACAAAATGATTCTTTTGTGATGGATAACCCATTAATTATATACCATATGGAGTTTAATATACTTTGTTTTAGTATAATAGGGGTGTATGATTAATATTTAGAGTCCCCAATATCCGGGGTTAGTTGTAGAGACCCGGAGCCTGACGTACATGAACATTACATTACTTTTGCGAAATACTTAGTACATAACAAAAAATACACACACAAGGATCGTAATAGTTTAGTGCCTTTGGAAACTCGGAACGTAATCTTCTAATCGTGGTGAAAGATCTCCAATATCTCCCATAAAGATCTTCCCTTTTTTTTACCTAAAACCTTTCTTTATATCCTGGGGAAAAGAAAACATAAAAGGGTGAGCTCAAATGCTCAGTAAGGGTAAACAAAAGAAATTTAAATCTCATCGTATACACAAGCACATAACTTTTGGAAATCTTAACCTGCAAAAGAGATCATAATTTCATAACATGGGATAAATCATGGCAGTGAAATGTAATCACAATAATCATAACTTAAAACATGAAACTTTGTGGCATACACACATAATCATAGAGAATCATTTATTGTTAGTCAAGACTCATTGCCAAGACTATCTTAGTGGACAAAGTCCCTTTCTGAATCGAGTAACCCTCGTTTCAGTCCTGTTTCACTGAACCGGTATAACCTACCATTCCAGCCATGTCTATCTCATGAGATATACAATCTTTACCCAATGCATTTGAGGGAGATATAGGTCCCACCCATCTCATAATGATACCATTCTTATGTGTGCCACAAAATCATAAACCATACATCATTGCATAACCCATGTAATAAAAATGGGAATCATAAACATCATGACATCATAAAACAATTCATATACGATAAAGGAATTCATAAAAATAATTCCATCATAACATAATCAAATCAATGTAATAATAGGGGTAAAAACAGAACCCTTTATTATCTTAGATGGAAAATAATTTTGATAAAACACTTGAACTCCATTCTTGAGAAAAATATCCTTTCTGCTTCAAAAACATTTTTCCTTTCTTAACATGTCATACAACTTTAAACTAAAAGAAGTTGAATAAAAATAAACTTTAAATTTTTTTAAAGGAATCTTCTTGGAAATTATGTTTTAAAAATCCATTCATGCCGTATAAGTTAAAAACATTCTTCTCGTACTTTTGTCAGAAAAGTCAAAAAGTACCTCGTACGAAAAACGACAAAAGATTCCTTTCATATCTTTTAATAAAAAATCACCGAAGGGTAAAATTGGATTTAAACAATTTTAGGTGGATGGAAACAATATTGCATATTGAGTAAACATGGATGTGGATGATAAAATACACCCCAGTAAATACCAAAGTATAAACAATCTCGGATAAAAAAATGAGATTGTGATATTTCCCTTACCTTAGGTCCGACTTGCTTTGTAAGTGTCCGAACCTCCTGTATAATGATTTAAATCATGTTATTGACTTATTCCAGAATCATATTCATTGTTATTATATCATATATGGTCCACCTATGACTTTATATTACATGTTCTTTTGTAAATTCATGTTAAAGTAGCGTTTTGGGTAAAATCGTCTCATTTGTCGTTCGTGTTTTTAACTTGTAATTATTAATATGATTACTTGGATCATGATTAATTATATCCAGAATGTAAAACATGATTTATATATAATATATATTCAGAATATATATATATATATATATAATATCAATAAATGGAATAAAATACACCGTTCATGGAGACGGTAGTCCGTACGTACGCATGAACGCTGTTTTCGTTTCCTTATTGAAGTGAATGGAATTAAGTAGATGACATACATATAAATTTACATAAATACAGTATCATTATTATTTCATATATTTCATTAGTACTTATTATATATACTTTATAATCATTCATGAATGGTTAATCATTGAGAATGAATCTCATCGCGTAGTGGAGACGGTAGTCCGTACGTACGCACGAGCGATGATATCGTTCCCATGGTCGTGGAATTGTGTTGAAATGTATGTAGACTATTTCAGTATCAATATCACTTTATAATAATCATATATAGTTACTCATTACACCATTATACCCATCCTATTAAGGTGGTGGTGGAAAATAGATTACACCACGGCGTGGAGACGGTATTCCGTACGTACGCACGCGCGGTGATTTCATTTTTCCGTAGGATGGATAGAAGGTAAATTAGGGTTGTTTCATATTTATAATAACATATCAGTATGTAAGTAATACTTATGTTATTACTTTGTCATGAAACAACTAAAGAAGAAGAAGTTGAAGAAGAAAGAAATTGAAAAGATCGGTAATGGATATTACCTCTTCTTTGAAACGACTCTTTGAATCCTCCACTTAGGGAACTAAGATTGGTCTTTGAAGAAGACCAGGACCTCTAGGATTATTATAGGGAAGTGGATAAGGGATTTTGGCAGGGGTTGGCCGAGCTTGAGTGCTCAAATTGGTGTGAGGAGGAGGGGGAGGAGGTGTCCTTTTATAAGGGAGGAGAGGGGCACCTTAGGAATATCTCAAAATATTATTTTATATTAAAGTCAAAATCGGTTTATAATGGTTCCAAAGGGTCTTATTTCGAATCTAAAGTGGTTCTGGGTCGAAATAATATCAACCAATAGGATTTAGACAAGTTTAGGTTATTATTTTAACCTTATCAATTAGATTTAACTCTAAGTTAAATAATTTAACTTTTACCATGTCTTTTTGTTTTCTTACACTATATGGTTAATACAATTACTATAACATGCCAAACGAACCCCAAATTATTTATTATTAATATATATATCCTTATCTAAGTCATTTGGCCGAACCTTAGATTTTTAGGAATAAAATAACAATTAATAATATAATATTTTATTTAAAAACAATTTTGTGTCAATTTTGACACTATTTGATATATGATTTTTGTGAAAGTCATAACAGAATTATATGTTCGAACCAAGTTGATTAAATCAACAATAATATATCATAGTAACCTATAAAATTAGTGTAATTCATAAAAAGTCTCAAATTACATTTATTTTGGTTTTTATAACATCAATTATGTCAATATTTCATTAATAAGATAATTACTGCATCATCATTGTGTCATAAATAAATTAAATTATTTAATGTCTAAAAATTACAAATAAAATACAATTATGTAGGAAATCATTTTATCTTTCTAATGAATATTTATAGTCGAATTTATCTTATGTATAACCCCATATTCAAAATGTTTTAGTAAATAAACTTTGATTTTAACTCTTTTAACCCTTCTTTAAATAAATTAATAATAAATGTCCTAATCTAATCCAAGTGGGCCTAAATGGTCATATTTTATTCCTAAGTTTGTTTTTGGTCGAATTACACTTGTCCAATATAATTAGGACATGTTTTAGGATAATAATAATGTCATTTCTACCCTTAATTACCCTATTTACTTTTAACCGTGGGAAATAAAACTAAAAAGTTACTATTCACCAAAAATTATTTTCATCTCATTGAACCACATTTTAGTCCTTGATATTAACCGTGTCTCTCAGATTTTAGAAATTCCACTCACAGAAGCGGTAAAATTAAGTTTTATGAACAATTCAGTTTTTTTAACTACCACTTAGTGGTTTCACTATTAATCGAAAATTGAAAGTTTTCAGAAAAATACAAAAAATTAGGCCTAAGATATATTTGATATTATGAACTCAAAAATGATGTCTATTTTACCAAATTCAAAACATATCGGTTGCATTAACTAATTTAAAAATTAATTCTCGTCGTCAAAACAAATAGCGTGTTTTTAAGAGATAATAACTATCAAAAGATTGCCACTAGTTTATAACTGGTTTAAATGTGAAATTACATCCAATGACCAACATTGTATTAAATTGTAAAAATATATTCTAAATATACTTTAAAACCACTCAAATTAATAATTTATCACTATTAATTATTTCTATTAAAAAAAGTTGTTTTTAATTAAAATTTAGTAATTTTCACTATTCATCAGAATATGAAAGTTATCCGAAAAGTACCAAAATTTCACCCTAAGCTAATTTCGATATTCCGAATCCAAAAATGAAGTCCATTTTGAAAAATAGAATTTAAAAAATTTCAAAAAGTGGTTATTACTATTCATAACGTCTAGTTTTAATAATATTTTAATAGCATATCGTTGTTTAGTAAAACTCGGTATTGCGTACTACACATGCTATCAAGGAAGGTCGTGATTGCGTGTAATGAAAGGCAAGTCAAGGATGCTTGTTGTGCAAGCTCCTTTTGGTGTAGAGTACAACACAAGACATTAATGAAATTAAAAAGAATATTTTTCATAAAATCTCGGGGTGTTACATTCTACCCCCCTTAAAATGAATTTCGCCCTCGAAATTCGTCGGGGTTATAAATGGTTTACTATTTGAAATTTTCTTTGATAGAAACCCACATCGTAAAAAGGAATACCAAAACATGGATTTAAAAACTAAAGTATGAAATGTAACGATTACCCAAATAAATTAATCACTGGGTTTCCACATAGGTGAAAATATGGATATGGAAGAAAAATATAACCATCATGTTCTGATGGAGAGTGGTAGAGAACATGGCTATGGAAAAGCCAACAATCACAAATCCATAAATTTGTGACGATCTAAGGTACCATCTGATTAATCAGATATAAGAGCACTGGGACGACATTTTTGGTTTTCAAGATCATTTCCCTAAAGTTGATGAAATTGGAATTAGAAGAAATACTTTCGTGATTTCGGTATAGTCTCACCATTGGTCGTTCTGTGGACAATTCCCACTTCATCTCTTAAAGAAATGAAGTTTAATTTGTCATTCGTGATGTGTTAGCAGATCATGTAATAGAATGATGGGTCATTCCATCTGTCTCAAACAAAAGGTTTGAAAAGTTATAAGTTCATCTTATGGCTAGATTAATCGTATATGGTTCCAAAAATTAACTTATACTTCATATATCATACCGCTTAATAAAATAAAACTAGTTTCTACTAAACAGGGACTTCCTGTAGGCCAGTGGTAGGCGATAAAGGCCAGTCGCATTTCGACTGTGGGTTCGATTCCCACAGCCTTGTCCGACGCAATGGGCTGTCGCCCGTCCTGCAGGTTGTCCTTTTTCTAAAACTATATTACTATAATATCCAATCAATAATATCGAAAAAAAACTTCTATCCTTAAACAATACTAACTTATGTCCAACATAATCCATTCCAATCTTTAGGCTTACCCATAATACTGCAGTCCACTCTCATAATATAGTGAAAACAATTACCAGAGATTTAATACCATCGTTGATCATAAGATATGTCTTGTTGGTCACATTCTAAACATTCAAAGTCCTTAATCATGTATTCTCTTGAATACCCATTGAACCTTAGTGAAAACATGAATGCAGTTAACCGTTAACACTTTCCACATACCAAAATCCTCAAAATTCTTTATAATCAAACCATGTTATCACTTAGTCCTTATATCAATCATGAGCTCATGAATACTGTTAAACATTTCATTTTCTCATTTTCCCTTCATTATGCGCATATCGTCTTATTTCCAAAAATATCTCAATCACTTTGAATACCACATTATACCAATACATAAATATTCCAATACTCCATGATACAAAATTATTTTGGAATCCCATTACATAAACACTTAATCATTCCACCACATCGTTTTCATATTCAACATCGCCAATAGTGATCACATGTGACTTCCCTTTATCCTTTGCCTTAAGCGGTTGCTCATGTGGATCATCACTAACCCTTGGATTAGGGCATTTATTAGCATAATGCCCCATTTCCTTGAACTTGAAGCATTGAAGTGTTGGTGGTGCGTTCTCTGCAGTGTTTGCTTTATTCAAATCATTAGAAACCATTTTTCCATTACTTCGACACTCAGCTGCTCGATGACCTTCTTTTCCACACTTAAAACATTTTCTAGCCCCTTTAAGACAATCTCCACCATGCTTCTTTCTACACTTTTTCCATAAGGAAACATTCATCTTCTTTTCACCATTATTCTGAGATTTCTCCTTGAACTCCATCTTTCGTTTCTTGTCAAAACCATGCTATGGATATGTAACACCAACTTCCATTTCTACCTTGATAGCACAACACACAATTTCTTCATAGCTACTGAAGTCTCTTATAGCTAATTCCCTTCGAAGACTTGGTTTTAAGCCACTGAAAAATCGATCAACTTTACTTTCAGGTGGGATGATAATGCCAGATGCATACCTTGCAAGTCTTGTAAAATTCGCTTCGTATATACCAACAGATTCATCATCCTTCTGCTTCAGCTCAAGAAACTCCTTTTCCATCTTTGTTCGAATAATACAAGGGAAGTACTTACTGAAAAACAAGTTCTTGAACTCGTCCCATTCCATGGACTCAATTTCATCTCTTGGCCTCGTATTCTTGATAAGATTCCACCATTGATCAGCTTCACCTTCCAAACGATATACTACTAAGATGACTTTATCATGTTCAGAACATTGAAGAACTGAAAGTATCTTTTCAGTGGTACTGATCCATTGTTCAGCAACAAGTGGATCGGAAGACCCATTGAAAGAAGGTGGACGTTGCCTCATGAAGGACTCAATAGAATATTGTTCCCTTCTCTGTTCATTTGGAAGTCCAGAATGATTCATAGCTTGTGTAAGTATAGCAATAAGATTTTTCACTCAATCTCCCATAACATTTGTTTGTTCAGGAGGGAAATCATTGCATTTTCCATTGCATTGATCAACACGGTTCCTTCGGGTTCTAGCCATCGTCTAAAACCCAAAAAGAATAGTGTGAGAGGCAAAAATCATGCTAGGGAAAACAACATAATAAAGGGGGAGTACCATCAATATCTAACATCTTAGGTTTAATTCTATGATCGTTAGCGTAATTATAGTACTATAACCTATACGTATACTTAAACTTAGAGACATCCCTAGACACACCTTAGAAATATCTCTAGGGATCTCACTAAAGTTCTCGCATCCTAGTTTCCAAAGGTTGAATAAACCTTTCCTCTGATACCAACTATAGAGACCTGGAGCCTGACGTACATGAACATTACATTACTTTTGTGAAATACTTAGTACATAACAAAAAATACACACACAAGGATCGTAATAGTTTAGTTTCTTTGGAAACTCGGAACGTAATCTTCTAATCGTGGTGAAAGATCTCCAATATCTCCCGTAAAGATCTTCCCTTTTTTTACCTAAAACCTTTCTTTATATCCTGGGGAAAAGAAAACATAAAAGGGTGAGCTCAAATGCTCAGTAAGGGTAAACAAAAGAAATATAAATCTCATCGTATACACAAGCACAAAACTTTTGGAAATCTTAACCTGCAAAAGAGATCATAATTTCATAACATGGGATAAATCATGGCAGTGAAATGTAATCATAATAATCATAACTTAAAACATGAAACTTTTTGGCATACACACATAATCATAGAGAATCATTTATTGTTAGTCAAGACTCATTGCCAAGACTATCTTAGTGGACAAAGTCCCTTTCGGAATCGAGTAACCCTCGTTTCAGTCCTGTTTCACTGAACCGGTATAACCTACCATTCCAGCCATGTCTATATCATGAGATATAAAATCTTTACCCAATGCATTGGAGGTAGATATAGGTCCCACCCATCTCATAATGATACCATTCTTATGTGTGCCACAAAATCATAAACCATACATCATTGCATAACCCATGTAATAAAAATGGGAATCTTAAACATCATGACATCATAAAACAATTCATATACGATAAAGGAATTCATAAAAATAATTCCATCATAACATAATCAAATCAATGTAATAATAGGGGTAAAAACAGAACCCTTTATTATCTTAGATGGAAAATAATTTTGATAAAACACTTGAACTCCATTCTTGAGGAAAATATCCTTTCTGCTTCAAAAACATTTTTCCTTTCTTAACATGTCATACAACTTTAAACTAAAAGAAGTTGATTAAAAATAAACTTTAAAAATTTTTAAAGGAAGATTCTTGGAAATAATGTTTTAAAAATCCATTCATGCCGTATAAGTTAAAAACATTCTTCTCGTACTTTTGTCGGAAAAGTCAAAAAGTACCTCGTACGAAAAACGACAAAAGATTCCTTTCATATCTTTTAATAAAAAATCACCGAAGGGTAAAATTGGATTTAAAAAATTGTAGGTGGATGGAAAAAATATTGCATATTGAGTAAACATGGATGTGGATGATAAAATACACCCCAGTAAATACCAAAGTATAAACAATCTCGGATAAAAAAATGAGATTGTGATATTTCCCTTACCTTAGGTCCGACTTGCTTTGTAAGTGTCCGAACCTCCTGTATAATGATTTAAATCATGTTATTGACTTATTACAGAATCATATTCATTGTTATTATATCATATATGGTCCACTTATGACTTTATATTACCTGTTCTTTTGTAAATTCATGTTAAAGTAGCATTTTGGGTAAAATCGTCTCATTTGTCGTTCGTGTTTTTAACTTGTAATTATTAATATGATTACTTGGATCATGATTACTTATATCCAGAATGTAAAACATGATTTATATATAATATATATTCAGAATATATATATATATATAATATATCGATAAATGGAGTAAAATACACCGTTCATGGAGACGGTAGTCCGTACGTACGCATGAACGCTGTTTTCGTTTCCTTATTGAAGTGAATGGAATTAAGTAGATGACATACATATAAATTTACATAAATCCAGTATCATTATTATGTCATATATTTCATTAGTAATTATTATATATACTTTATAATCATTCATGAATGGTTAATCATTGAGAATGAATCTCATCGCGTAGTGGAGACGGTAGTCCGTACGTATGCACGAGCAATGATATCGTTCCCATGGTTGTGGAATTGTGTTGAAATGTATGTAGACTATTTCAGTATCAATATCAATTTATAATAATAATATATAGTTACTCATTACACCATTATACCCATCCTATTAAGGTGGTGGTGGAAAATAGATTACACCACGGCGTGGAGACGGTATTCCGTGCGTAAGCACGCGCGGTGATTTCATTTTTCCGTAGGATGGATAGAAGGTGAATTAGGGTTGTTTCATATTTATAATAACATATCAGTATGTAAGTAATACTGATGTTATTACTTTGTCATGAAACAACTAAAGAAGAAGAAGTTGAAGAAGAAATAAATTGAAAAGATCGGTAATGGATATTACCTCTTCTTTGAAACGCCTCTTTGAATCCTCCACTTAGGGAACTAAGATTGGTCTTTGAAGAAGACCAGGACCTCTAGGATTATTATAGGGAAGTGGAGAAGGGATTTTGGCAGGGTTTGTCCGAGCTTGAGTGCTCAAATTGGTGTGAGGAGGAGGGGGAGGAGGTGTTCTTTTATAAGGGAGGAGAGGGGCACCTTAGGAATATCTCAAAATATTATTTTATATTAAAGTCAAAATCGGTTTATAATGGTTCCAAAGGGTCTTATTTCGAAGCTAAAGTGGGGATGGGTCGAAATCCTATCAACTAATAGGATTTAGACAAGTTTAGGTTATTATTTTAACCTTATCAATTAGATTTAACTCTAAGTTAAATAATTTAACTTTTACCGTGTCTTTTTGTTTTCTTACACTATATGGTTAATACAATTACTATAACATGCCAAACGAACCCCAAATTATTTATTATTAATATATATATCCTTATCTAAGTCATTTTTCCGAACCTTAGATTTTTAGGAATAAAATAACAATAAATAATATAATATTTTATTTAAAAACTATTTTGTGTCAATTTTGACACTATTTGATATATGATTTTTTTGAAAGTCATAACAGAATTATATGTTCGAACAAAGTTGATTAAATCAACAATAATATATCGTAGTAACCTATAAAATTAGTGGAATTCATAAAAAGTCTCAAATTACATTTATTTTGGTGTTTATAACATCAATTATGTCAATATTTCATTAATAAGATAATTAATGCATCATCATTGTGTCATAAATAAATTAAATTATTTAATGTCTAAAAATTACAAATAAAATACCACTATGTAGGAAATCATTTTATCTTTCTAATTAATATTTATAGTCGAATTTATCTTATGTATAACCCCATATTAAAAATGTTTTAGTAAATAAACTTTGATTTTAACTCTTTTAACCCTTCTTTAAATAAATTAATAATAAATGTCCTAATCTAATCCAAGTGGGCCTAAATGGTCATATTTTATTCCTAAGTTTATTTTGGTCGAATTAAACTTGTCCAATATAATTAGGACATGTGTTAGGGTAATAATAATATCATTTCTACCCTTAATTATCCTATTTACTTTTAACCGTGGTAAATAAAACTAAAAAGTTACTATTCACCAAAAATTATTTTCATCTCATTGAACCACATTTTAGTCCTTGATATTAACCGTGTCTCTCGGATTTTCGAAATTCCACTCACAGAAGCGGTAAAATTAAGTTTTATGAACAATTCAGTTTTTTAACTACCACTTAGTGGTTTCACTATTCATCGAAAATTGAAAGTTTTCAGAAAAATACCAAAAATTAGGCCTAAGCTATATTTGATATTATGAACTCAAAAATGATGTCTATTTTACCAAATTCAAAACATATCGGTTGCATTAACTAATTTAAAAATTAATTCTCGTCGTCAAAACAAATAGCGTGTTTTTAAGAGATAATAACTATCAAAAGATTGACACTAGTTTATAACTGGTTTAAATGTAAAATTACATCCAATGACCAACATTGTATTAAATTGTAAAAATATATTCTAAATATACTTTAAAACCACTCAAATTAATAATTTATCACTATTAATTATTTCTATTAAAAAAAGTTGTTTTTAATTAAAATTTAGTAATTTTCACTATTCATCAGAATATGAAAGTTATCCGAAAAGTACCAAAATTTCACCCTAAGCTAATTTCGATATTCCGAATCCAAAAATGAAGTCCATTTTGAAAAATAGAATTTAAAAAATTTCGAAAAGTGGTTATTACTATTCATAACGGCTAGTTTTAATAATATTTTAATAGCATATCGTTGTTTAGTAAAACTCGGTATTGCGTACTACACATGCTATCAAGGAAGGTCGTGATTGCGTGTAATGAAAGGCAAGTCAAGGATGCTTGTTGTGCAAGCTCCTTTTGGTGTAGAGTACAACACAAGACATTAATGAAATTAAAAAGAATATTTTTCATAAAATCTCGGGGTGTTACATTCTACCCCCCTTAAAATTAATTTCGCCCTCGAAATTCGTCGGGGTTATAAATGGTTTACTATTTGAAATTTTCTTTGATAGAAACCCACATCGTAAAAAGGAATACCAAAACATGGATTTAAAAACTAAAGTATGAAATGTAACGATTACCCAAATAAATTAATCACTGGGTTTCCACATAGGTGAAAATATGGATATGGAAGAAAAATATAACCATCATGTTCTGATGGAGAGTGGTAGAGAACATGGCTATGGAAAATCCAACAATCACAAATCCATAAATTTGTGACGATCTAAGGTACCATCTAATTAATCAGATATAAGAGCACTGGGACGACATTTTTGGTTTTCAAGATCGTTTCCCTAAAGTTGATGAAATTGGAATTAGAAGAAATACTTTCGTGATTTCGGTATAGTCTCACCATTGGTCGTTCTTTGGACAATTTCCACTTCATCTCTTAAAGAAATGAAGTTGAATTTGTCATTCTTGATGTGTTAGCAGATCATGTAATAGAATGATGGGTCATTCCATCTGTCTCAAACAAAAGGTTTGAAAAGTTATAAGTTCATCTTATGGCTAGATTAATCGTATATGGTTCCAAAAATGAACTTATACTTCATATATCATACCGCTTAATAAAATAAAACTAGTTTCTACTAAACAGGGACTTCCTGTAGGCCAGTGGTAGGCGATAAAGGCCAGTCGCATTTCAGTTGTGGGTTCGATTCCCACAGCCTTGTCCGACGCAATGGGCTGTCGCCCGTCCTGCAGGTTGTCCTTTTTCTAAAACTATATTACTATAATATCCAATCAATAATATAGAAAAAAAACTTCTAACCTTAAACAATACTAACTTATGTCCAACATAATCCATTCCAATCTTTAGGCTTACCCATAATACTGCAGTCCACTCTCATAATATAGTGAAAAAAATTACCAGAGATTTAATACCATCATTGATCATAAGATATGTCTTGTTGGTCACATTCTAAACATTCAAAGTCCTTAATCATGTATTCTCTTGAATACCCATTGAACCTTAGTGAAAACATGAATGCAGTTAACCGTTAACACTTTCCACATACCAAAATCCTCAAAATTCTCTATAATCAAACCATGTTATCACTTAGTCCTTATATCAATCATGAGCTCATGAATACTATTAAACATTTCATTTTCTCATTTTCCCTTCATTATGCGCATATCGTCTTATTTCCAAAAATATCTCAATCACTTTGAATACCACATTATACCAATACATAAATATTCCAATACTCCATGATACAAAATTATTTTGGAATCCCATTACATAAACACTTAATCATTCCACCACATCGTTTTCATATTCAACATCGCCAATAGTGATCGCATGTGACTTCCCTTTATCCTTTGCCTTAAGCGGTTGCTCATGTCGATCATCACTAACCCTTGGATTAGGGAATTTATTAGCATAATGCCCCATTTCCTTGCACTTGAAGCATTGAAGTGTTGGTGGTGCGTTCTCTGCAGTGTTTGCTTTATTCAAATCATTAGAAACCCTTTTTCCATTACTTCGACACTCAGCTGCTCGATGACCTTCTTTTCCACACTTAAAACATTTTCTAGTCCCTTTAAGACAATCTCCACCATGCTTCTTTCCACACTTTTTCCATAAGGAAACATTCATCTTCTTTTCACCATTATTCTGAGATTTCTCCTTGAACTCCATCTTTCGTTTCTTGTCAAAACCATGAGATGGATATGTAACACCAACTTCCATTTCTACCTTGATAGCACAACGCACAATTTCTTCATAGCTACTGAAGTCTCTTATAGCTAATGCCCTTCGAAGACTTGGTTTTAAGCCACTGAAAAATCGATCAACTTTACTTTCAGGTTGGATTATAATGCCAGATGCATACCTTGCAAGTCTTGTAAAATTCGCTTCGTATATACCAACAGATTCATCATCCTTCTGCTTCAGCTCAAGAAACTCCTTTTCCATCTTTGTTCGAATAATACGAGGGAAGTACTTACTGAAAAACAAGTTCTTGAACTCGTCCCATTCCATGGACTCAATTTCATCTCTTGGCCTCGTATTCTTGATAAGATTCCACCATTGATCAGCTTCACCTTCCAAACGATATACTGCTAAGATGACTTTATCATGTTCAGAACATTGAAGAACTGAAAGTATCTTTTCAGTGGTACTGATCCATTGTTCAGCAACAAGTGGATCGGAAGACCCATTGAAAGAAGGTGGACGTTGCCTCATGAAGGACTCAATAGAATATTGTTCCCTTCTCTGTTCATTTGGAAGTCCAGAATGATTCATAGCTTGTGTAAGTATAGCAATAAGATTTTGCACTCAATCTCCCATAACATTTGTTTGTTCAGGAGGGAAATCATTGCATTTTCCATTGCATTGATCAACACAGTTCCTTCGGGTTCTAGCCATCGTCTAAAACCCAAAAGGAATAGTGTGAGAGGCAAAAATCATGCTAGGGAAAACAACATAATAAAGGGGGAGTACCATCAATATCTAACATCTTAGGTTTAATTCTATGATCATTAGCGTAATTATAGTACTATAACCTATACGTATACTTAACCTTAGAGACATCCCTAGACACACCTTAGAAATATCTCTAGGGATCTCACTAAAGTTCTCGCATCCTAGTTTCCAAAGGTTGACTAAACCTTTCCTCTGATACCAACTATAGAGACCCGGAGCCTGACGTACATGAACATTACATTACTTTTGTGAAATACTTAGTACATAACAAAAAATACACACACAAGGATCGTAATAGTTTAGTTTCTTTGGAAACTCGGAACGTAATCTTCTAATCGTGGTGAAAGATCTCCAATATCTCCCATAAAGATCTTCCTTTTTTTTACCTAAAACCTTTCTTTATATCCTGGGGAAAAGAAAACATAAAAGGGTGAGCTCAAATGCTCAGTAAGGGTAAACAAAAGAAATATAAATCTCATCGTATACACAAGCACATAACTTTTGGAAATCTTAACCTGCAGAAGAGATCATAATTTCATAACATGGGATAAATCATGGCAGTGAAATGTAATCATAATAATCATAACTTAAAACATGAAACTTTTTGGCATACACACATAATCATAGAGAATCATTTATTGTTAGTCAAGACTCATTGCCAAGACTATCTTAGTGGACAAAGTCCCTTTCGGAATCGAGTAACCCTCGTTTCAGTCCTGTTTCACTGAACCGGTATAACCTACCATTCCAGCCATGTCTATATCATGAGATATAAAATCTTTACCCAATGCATTGGAGGGAGATATAGGTCCCACCCATCTCATAATGATACCATTCTTATGTGTGCCACAAAATCATAAACCATACATCATTGCATAACCCATGTAATAAAAATGGGAATCTTAAACATCATGACATCATAAAACAATTCATATACGATAAAGGAATTCATAAAAATAATTCTATCATAACATAATCAAATCAATGTAATAATAGGGGTAAAAACAGAACCCTTTATTATCTTAGATGGAAAATAATTTTGATAAAACACTTGAACTCCATTCTTGAGGAAAATATCCTTTCTGCTTCAAAAACATTTTTCCTTTCTTAACATGTCATACAACTTTAAACTAAAAGAAGTTGATTAAAAATAAACTTTAAATTTTTTTAAAGGAATATTCTTGGAAATAATGTTTTAAAAATCCATTCATGCCATATAAGTTAAAAACATTCTTCTCGTACTTTTGTCGGAAAAGTCAAAAAGTACCTCGTACGAAAAACGACAAAAGATTCCTTTCATATCTTTTAATAAAAAATCACCGAAGGGTAAAATTGGATTTAAAAAATTGTAGGTGGATGGAAAAAATATTTCATATTGAGTAAACATGGATGTGGATGATAAAATACACCCCAGTAAATACCAAAGTATAAACAATCTCGGATAAAAAAATGAGATTGTGATATTTCCCTTACCTTAGGTCCGACTTGCTTTGTAAGTGTCCGAACCTCCTGTATAATGATTTAAATCATGTTATTGAATTATTCCAGAATCATATTCATTGTTATTATATCATATATGGTCCACTTATGACTTTATATTACCTGTTCTTTTGTAAATTCATGTTAAAGTAGCATTTTGGGTAAAATCGTCTCATTTGTCGTTCGTGTTTTTAACTTGTAATTATTAATATGATTACTTGGATCATGATTAATTATATCCAGAATGTAAAACATGATTTATATATAATATATATTCAGAATATATATATATATATAATATATCGATAAATGGAGTAAAATACACCGTTCATGGAGACGGTAGTCCGTACGTACGCATAAACGCTGTTTTCGTTTCCTTATTGAAGTGAATGGAATTAAGTAGATGACATACATATAAATTTACATAAATCCAGTATCATTATTATGTCATATATTTCATTAGTAATTATTATATATACTTTATAATCATTCATGAATGGTTAATCATTGAGAATGAATCTCATCGCGTAGTGGAGACGGTAGTCCGTACGTATGCACGAGCGATGATATCGTTCCCATGGTCGTGGAATTGTGTTGAAATGTATGTAGACTATTTCAGTATCAATATAAATTTATAATAATAATATATAGTTACTCATTACACCATTATACCCATCCTATTAAGGTGGTGGTGGAAAATAGATTACACCACGGCGTGGAGACGGTATTCCGTACGTACGCACGCGCGGTGATTTCATTTTTCCGTAGGATGGATAGAAGGTGAATTAGGGTTGTTTCATATTTATAATAACATATCAGTATGTAAGTAATACTGATGTTATTACTTTGTCATGAAACAACTAAAGAAGAAGAAGTTGAAGAAGAAATAAATTGAAAAGATCGGTAATGGATATTACCTCTTCTTTGAAACGCCTCTTTGAATCCTCCACTTAGGGAACTAAGATTGGTCTTTGAAGAAGACCAGTACCTATAGGATTATTATAGGGAAGTGGAGAAGGGATTTTGGCAGGGGTTGGCCGAGCTTGAGTGCTCAAATTGGTGTGAGGAGGTGGGGGAGGAGGTGTTCTTTTATAAGGGAGGAGAGGGGCACCTTAGGAATATCTCAAAATATTATTTTATATTAAAGTCAAAATCGGTTTATAATGGTTCCAAAGGGTCTTATTTCGAAGCTAAAGTGGGGATGGGTCGAAATCCTATCAACTAATAGGATTTAGACAAGTTTAGGTTATTATTTTAACCTTATCAATTAGATTTAACTCTAAGTTAAATAATTTAACTTTTACCGTGTCTTTTTGTTTTCTTACACTATATGGTTAATACAATTACTATAACATGCCAAACGAACCCCAAATTATTTATTATTAATATATATCCTTATCTAAGTCATTTTGCCGAACCTTAGATTTTTAGGAATAAAATAACAATTAATAATATAATATTTTATTTAAAAACTATTTTGTGTCAATTTTGACACTATTTGATATATGATTTTTTTGAAAGTCATAACAGAATTATATGTTCGAAAAAAGTTGATTAAATCAACAATAATATATCATAGTAACCTATAAAATTAGTGTAATTCATAAAAAGTCTCAAATTACATTTATTTTGGTGTTTATAACATCAATTATGTCAATATTTCATTAATAAGATAATTACTGCATCATCATTGTGTCATAAATAAATTAAATTATTTAATGTCTAAAAATTACAAATAAAATACCATTATGTATGAAATCATTTTATCTTTCTAATTAATATTTATAGTCGAATTTATCTTATGTATAACCCCATATTAAAAATGTTTTAGTAAATAAACTTTGATTTTAACTCTTTTAACCCTTCTTTAAATAAATTAATAATAAATGTCCTAATCTAATCCAAGTGGGCCTAAATGGTCATATTTTATTCCTAAGTTTATTTTGGTCGAATTACACTTGTCCAATATAATTAGGACATGTGTTAGGGTAATAATAATATCATTTCTACCCTTAATTACCCTATTTACTTTTAACCGTGGTAAATAAAACTAAAAAGTTACTATTCACCAAAAATTATTTTCATCTCATTGAACCACATTTTAGTCCTTGATATTAACCGTGTCTCTCGGATTTTCGAAATTCCACTCACAGAAGCAGTAAAATTAAGTTTTATGAACAATTCAGTTTTTTAACTACCACTTAGTGGTTTCACTATTCATCGAAAATTGAAAGTTTTCAGAAAAATACCAAAAATTAGGCCTAAGCTATATTTGATATTATGAACTCAAAAATGATGTCTATTTTACCAAATTAAAAACATATCAGTTGCATTAACTAATTTAAAAATTAATTCTTGTCTTCAAAACAAATAGCGTGTTTTTAAGAGATAATAACTATCAAAAGATTGACACTAGTTTATAACTGGTTTAAATGTGAAATTACATCCAATGACCAACATTGTATTAAATTGTAAAAATATATTCTAAATATACTTTAAAACCACTAAAATTAATAATTTATCACTATTAATTATTTCTATTAAAAAAAGTTATTTTTAATTAAAATTTAGTAATTTTCACTATTCATTAGAATATGAAAGTTATCCGAAAAGTACCAAAATTTCACCCTAAGATAATTTCGATATTCCGAATCCAAAAATGAAGTCCATTTTGAAAAATAGAATTTAAAAAATTTCAAAAAGTGGTTATTACTATTCATAACGACTAGTTTTAATAATATTTTAATAGCATATCGTTGTTTAGTAAAACTCGGTATTGCGTACTACACACGCTATCAAGGAAGGTCGTGATTGCGTGTAATGAAAGGAAAGTCAAGGATGCGTGTTGTGCAATCTCCTTTTGGTGTAGCGTACAACACAAGACATTAATGAAATTAAAAAGAATATTTTTCATAAAATCTCGGGGTGTTACATTAGTGATATAACTATCTTGAGAACCTTCATACTTTCATACATTTCTTATTAAATACTTGGGGATTAGCTAATCCGGGGTAACTGGGTATGTTGTTGATCATATTATTGGTTGGATCTTAACCATGATGGTATTTTTCATCATGTATAGAGTATGAAATATAGTCCCTTGATGAAGATAGATAACATATTTTTATGACCACACCAAGATATTATATATGTTGTGATTATCTATCGGTTGTGGGGTATGTGATGTGATTATCCATAAAGGTGGATGAAATATGACGTATTCATAGACCTAGTTCATCTATCCTCAATGAATCGAGAATGTATGAGGTGGATATGTGGTATTGACATACTTCACATCCCTTGATAATTCAATTACTTATACCAAGGGATCATATGAAAATTTATGCTTTTATATGATACAACTGGTGGACATAGGTATAAATATACACATGTTTGATAAAGATCATTGTAGATCTATTTATATCTTGTGTAGCACTAATGATTTTATAGAGGTTTCTCTTTGATTACATTTATAGATTCATTAATTCATATTTATTATCAACACTATAAAAACCTGTGGGGTCACACATTATGGTTGACATAATGTGGATTGATTTTGACTCAAAGAGTTTCTATAAAAGTTGTTTATAGTTTATACAAAAGCAGTTTTGGATGACTGCATATGATGTAATAGAAGTTAAATTTGATGATAACTTCCCAAAAGTGTTTTGGATAATATCCAAAAAGGCATTTTGGATATGATTTCAATAGTTATCATATATGATACAATATAAGGTGAAATGGAACTTAGTCTATTATATTTTTGTACAAGTGGGAGAATGTTAGAGATATTCCCTAAATCCTATATCTTATGTGACGATATAAGAATGTAGTACATTACAAATTTCACGTATTCAAGTTATATAATATTCCTTGGTGTTGGGATTATTTTAAACTCATGATATATGATATCATTCTAGTATCAATTGAATGATAATGATCTTACATTCTAATATCAACCACATAAGATATCATTTATGTTTAATTAAATGAAACACATGGGTTATTATAGTTGGTTGAGGGTTACAATAGTTGTAACCAAAAGCAACATTCACTCATACATTTCATAGTATATGAATGAATTCATGATCACTCAAGGATTTTCCTTTAGGTCTTTTTATAGAGACAATACCATTGGGATGAGGGTATGAATATTGTAAAAGTTCCTAGCCAAATATCCTCTTTTTGTAATTTTTATATCGTTCAACATTTTCTTTGAGAGGAACTAGTATTTCATTGGTATTTAGGAGAATAAAACCTATATGACGGGTGACTAAAACTATCCTATGGATACACAATAGAGGAGGGTTTCTTATGGATTCCTCTTAGTGTTCTTCATCAACCACAATGAATGAAGACGGAGAAACAACATCTAGGATGTAAGTTATATAATATTTTATTTATTTTATTCTTATGAATGGTTTCAGTTTCAAAAGCATGATGTTATTGGGTTTTATGGTTTCTAATTATTTTCAATATACTGATTAAGTGTTATTCTATCATTATAAACCTTAAATGTATGGTATTATTGATCACATGAATATAATGTAAAACAACATTGAGTTTAATTTTAGTAGATGCTGACTACTTAGAAAGAAATTTGAAGTTCAAGTATCAAGTAAAATTGAGTATCTTGGGTAAATTTATTGAATGATTAGAGATATGTTCTGATGTGTGGAATGTTTATATAATAAAAAATTTAATGAGAGGATATTTCAATGTGTACATGTTACAGCTCAAAACACCCTAAGAGGGGAGTGGTGAATCAAGGTGTCAACCTTTTATTTTATTAAATGATTATACTTTTAGGAACTTGTTCCTACATTGTTAGGATCTATATTTAACATTTAATTATCAATTGTGTACTCACCAAACAACATACAACTATTCAAGAAATAAAAACATGGATAAAAATTATAGATTTTACTTGGTTCACAAGTAAGGGTTATTCTAATAATCTTACATCCACCACTATTATAGTGTACTAAAATTTGCTAATATTCACTAGTTCCATGGATACAATGTTTCAGAAATGGTCGTTCTATTCCAGGATCACTGATTTTACAATCTTTCTGGGATCACACACTCCTCACCCAAGGTTGAATACAACTTATTATCCTCCAATCATCAGTTAGGTAAAATATATATCATAATTTATAAAATTATATTTCTCTTCTATATTTCAAACATGAATATCCATCTCTATTCATCATGGGACTCTTCTTGCATAATAAATCACGATTTTATGTTCTGTTATACTCATATTTCTTTCACTCTCCCTTTTAAATTCCAAATGAGATCTACTACATAATATGATAGTTGAGACTATGTATTTCATGTTATCTTAGCAGTAATAGTTCTCTCTCCTGATGAGGATAATTTAATACTGAGATTACCCTTTTAATTTTTTCCTCTTTAACTACTAGATACGACTCTAAAATCCCTCTTCTAACTCTCCTTCTTCTTTCACTAAAATAGATTTATCCAAGATTCTCTAATGTAATCCTTGATCTCTATAATAACCATCAGATAATTCCATATAAGAATTTCTTATGAAAAAAATTCCTTGCACATAAGTTCAATGAGGTACATTATTCATCGCATACTAAACATGCGAACCACTATTCACTGCATATAGTTCTACACACACTACATACTGCCTTCATGCACCACCTTCATACTCCGTGTACTATATTCTAGGAAACTTCATTGCAAACTAACTTCATGGAATGATCCCTATGAACTACCTTCAAAGATTGTGCCCCATTAAATGACTTTGTGGAATCTTCATTACTCACCTACTTCACAAACAATCATTTTGAACTTATTTCATGATCTATCTTTAAAGAACAACCTTCATGAACTATCTTTATTTAACACCTCTTCATGAACTTCCTTTATGGATAGATCCTCCTTTAGTGATTTACTAAATAGTCTCTTAATCCCTCCATTAGTTTTTTATCAATCCCTAATGATATCAACAGTTGGGTATTTATAGGAAAAATTCCCCAAATATCTTTATAACCCCAAAATTAAATTTAAACACTTTAGTAAATCTCATTCGTGTACTCACTTTGTGAGATCCCCACCATGATCCTACTTCTAGAAATAAATTATGTATAAATTATATTCAAAACTATCCATTCCAGACCACAAGAAATCATCCTCATGGAATCAAAAAAAATATAATCTTCATGCAATCACTTTGTAGTCATGAATCTCATTTGAAAATAAAACTTATTTTAATTCACTTTGTGGTTTGTTTACGCCCTTCGTGAGCTACATACTTTTTATTTGAGAACCCCTATCACAGACTCCTTATGAGGTCTGCGTACTACATACGTGTGCTACATACTCACAATGAAAACCACATACTGACTATGTGATCTTTCTTATTTATCATCAAACCCTTTATGAGACTTAAATAAAAACTCCAATTTTTCACACAAATTTTTTTGGAAAATATAATAGGAAAAATCCATTTACAATCTTTTTAAATTTTGGTAATCTAGTTTCTAAAGTGTATAAAAATTTAAATTATCATGAAAAGCACTCACATTCCATCAAGTTATTTTAATACATTTCATTTATCATCATAATTTTAGTACTTCACATCATCTAGACATCATAATTTGAAATATCATAACTTTTAGAAATTCAACTAGCTCCACCTCTTATACACCAACAAGATTTTACAAAAAAAACAACATGACTTCAAATAATCTGGATATAAAAATAGCTCCACTATGAATTATCCTCATATAAAAAAACAGGTCCTTGATATATATATATATATATACATATAAAGGAATCTCTTTGAATCTTTTCCACCATCACTCCCATGTGCACCTCTTCTTCAGATCCTCAATAAACATCATCACATCATTAGGTATTCAATTTCTATAATTAAATTAGTCACATTGTTAAAAAATCTAACACACAACCTTTTGGTTTCAATAGTACATCATTAATAGTGGAATAAATTATTTCAACAAAATCTGTATATTTAAATATGATACATAAAAATGGTGTACTTTATATGAATATATTATATCTTTTAATAGAGATTTGAATTTTTTTCCACCCTTGGAATGTGATGATGTGTCGAAGAAGGATAAAATAATGTTTTATCCACTAAAAACAATAACCATACTCAATATTATAGTTTTTTTAATCCATACTTCATTAATATTGACAACTGAGGGTTCATTATAAGATTCTAAAACCTTTTCCATTACCTTATAAGATTTTCAAGGTTACATTAGAGATAATTACTAAAGAAATAATGATTAAAGGGTTTATTCAATAAGTAATAGAGATTTGAGGTTTATGAAAAAAGGTACAATAGAAATATTAGAAAAAATAGAGGCAAAAAGAGATATTAAAGTAAGATTTGATGAATAAAGATAAAAAATTATTACCAGATTGATGGATAAATGAGGACTGGGATTCATGAAATCGAAGGAGTGCGAGAGAGACTAAAATAAATAAAAAAAAGAGTGGGAAATAGAGTTAAATGGATGAAACTTAACCCCCTTACCCTAAATAAACGAGGGTTCAATGATTATATTAGGAACTTAGTGTGACTCCACCAGCTACCCAGTGGGAAAAAATCTAGGAATTTTTTTTTGGATATCAGATTCCTAATGTCTTAAGATCAGGTAGACAATGGATTTCAATTATTCCAAGAAGAAAATTTCAGATACAAAATAATGAAATTTAAAACCAAATTGATTCAAATCCCCTTAATTTTTATCCAAAACACATATAAATCAAAGGAAAATAAGAGAAAATACTAAATACAACATAATAAAGTAAAATAAAAAATTACACTATAAAAATATAATTTTAATTATCACCAAAATAAAGGAAATGATTGGATACCAAAATTTAAGTAAGAATAAATAATTCAATCAAAATATAAGAAGCATAAAATATTTAATTTAAGTTACAATAAGGTAAAATAAACTTTCCATGTATTAAAGGAATTTAAATTTAGATTATATATATAAACAATACTGTCACTTGAATTCTTGGACCATTATTAAATAGATATCAAATTTTTAATGGCCCAGACCTCTCTGGTCCATTACTTTGATGGAATCTAGTGTTTGAGGTGTTCCGGGAGGTCAAGGTGACTTATCCCCAATACTTTTCCAAATTTCCAATTCTGTGAATAGTGTTTCCAGTTTTGTGAACAGTGAAATAGTAGCCTTATGTGAACAGTGTCATTGGTAGACTTATGTGAACAGTGCAACGGTAACCTTATGTGAATAGTGTCATCGATAACCTTATGTGAACAGTACAATGGTAACCTTATGTAAACAGTGTCATCGGTAAGCTTATGTGAACAGTGCAACGGTGAGGTTCCAATGGTAGCCTCTTTCCTTTTCCAAATTTCAAGTTCATGAACAGTATTTCTAGAACGGCGAGGTTCCAATGGTATCCTTTTTTCCCTTTCCAAATTTTAAGTTCATGAATAGTGTTTCCAGAACGGTGAGGTTCCAACAATATCCTCTTTCCTTTGACAAATTTCAAGTTCATGAATAGTGTTTCCAGAACGGTGAGGTTTCAATGGTAGCCTCCTTCCTTTGCCAAATTTCAGGTTCATGAACAGTGTTTCCAGAACGATGAGGTTCCAACGTTAGCCTCTTTCCTTTGCCAAATTTTGAGTTCATGAATAGTGTTCCAGAACGGTGAGGTTCCAATGGTAGCCTCTTTCCTTTTCCAAATTTTGAGTTCATGAATAGTGTTTCTAGAATGGTGAGGTTCCAACGGTAGCCTCTTTTGTTTGCCAAATTTTGAGTTCATGAACAATGTTTCTAGAATGGTGAGGTTCCAACGGTAGCCTCTTTCCTTTGCCAAATTTTGAGTTCATGAACAGTGTTTCTAGCTTCCTACAGTTTTTATCCTTTGACATTTCCTTTGATGTAAAATGCATTTAAAGCATTGTTTTAAGGACTCTAAGGCCGATTCAAAGGCCATAACTCGTATTTTAATTTTTTCTAAGGCTTAGGATGATTTTACTCGGTCAAACCGCATGGTTTAATGCGATCCAATTTTAATGGAAAATCCAGCATATCTTAAACCACTGCTCCGTTAAATCTTCTAAAGGGATGAGATATCTTACTCTCCAGTTCTTCCACTTTGTTCTTGTGTGTGAGATGCTTGATCCTTCCATTCCATCCCATAGGAGTTGTGCAATCAAACTTTCCTCCTTGGATTGGTTCCCCTATGTTTTGATTCAACCAAGTAGTATCGATCAATATTCGATATAAGGTATGATCTGTCATCATTATTTTGGGTTCATCTCCTCATGTTCCTCCTTATCCTTTTATGTAATTCTATATCCATGTTCCTAATGGGATTTTGTTAGGTGTTGACCGGTGTGGTGGTGTCTTTACATCCTTGGGTGGATATAGTTGTCATGGGGGGAGGATATCGTAACCCGTTGTGTGGCTTGTTCTCGTATAAAGAACATAAATAACCATTTAAGGTAGGGGATTCATTTCTTCTATTTTCTTTTACGTGAAACTATAGAGTTAACATGTTTTATCTCACTGGATCACAATGGAATTGTCATAATAAATATTTTTACTGGATAAATAAATTGATATCGATTGTATGTTTTTGCCTCGTTTTTTTCTAGATAGTGTGATATATATTCTTGATTGTTTATATTTTCGTTCTTGATGGAAATTGGTAAAGAACGTAAAGACATAATTAATTGATAATCATTTGGCTAAAGATAAAGAGGCATGTGAATGAATCTGATTGTTGTTGTTGTAATTTGATGTTAATCAAATTGATGCAGTAAGCATGTTTAATCAATTTGTGATAGCTTACTATTTAGGTTTCTTGAAGATGGAACCTAAGAATAATAAATTAGTTAATTAGGGATGGATTAAATAACTGGTTGTTTGATAAAATAAAATACATTGTAGGGTTATGATTTACCCTTTTGCTTGTTTAAAGGCCAAGAGCCCAATTGATATGATGTTTTTTTTCCTTCTGCTTGTGTTGTGATGTGATCCTAGATGACTGTTGTGATATGCGAGGGCATGAAGTCTTATTGGTTGTGCCTGCAGTTGACACCTAGAGTGGCGAGATGCATCAGTTTATGTTTGTGGGTGTCGGGGAAGACACCGAGGATGATGAAACTGGTTGAATGTGAATGTTTGGATGCTTTCTAATTCTTTGGTTGTTTATCTGCTTTACATTCCCCACTTCTCAAGGAATCTGGTCTTGCTTACCCTTATTTAAAAAGGGGAGAATAGGTGTGGGGTATGCCATGTGATTTCTTTGTTTATATTCTCAAGCAAGGATGGGTCTACGCTCTTGCTATAGGTGGAAAAGACTTGATGGGTAGTTCATCAACTCACCGTGTTGAGCCCCCCTGTGTTTAGTAGCATAGAATGTTTTTCTAGAATGAATGGGAATATGGTAAAGTAATAACGTTGTTAATAAATGATTGAATAAATGATGTTAACCCAAGGGGTTGGAGCTTGCTGGGATGCAATGCTGAGGTTACAATTTAAAGGGACAATGGACTTTGGGTGTAATGCTAATGAAATTTAATGTAGAATTGTTAATGGTTATTTAATGTTTAAAGAATTAATTAACGTAAAGTGAAACTGATAAAAAGGGAATGAAGTAATGTAATTAAGATATTTAATGGTTGTGTGCTTATAGGATACTTAGTCTTAGAAGTGGCAGCCGGGAGTCCGAAAGATGTTAACTGCAGTTGTGTCTAAGACTAGGTCATGCCCATAGTGTGGTTATGAGCTATAATATATTCTGTACTTTTTGTGTTTCTATACGCTACTCCATCCCATCATTCATAGAAACTTACACCCCGAGGATTCTGAGCCCTAGGGGGGAGGTGTTTTCCCCAACATTTCGGTGGGAGGATGGATGGCTGACTACCCCATTTGGCCCTGCTCTCTTATATTGGTAGTTAATTGTGCTGGTTGGCACAATGGTTAGTTTTCCCCATATATGTGTGTAGAGGGATGTAATGGCTTGTGGTTATTCACACACATATATTCTAGATATAGTTTCCTATGGGCTACTATAGGTGTAACGTGTATAGGCTGTGATGGATTGAGGATCCTTACTCGGTGTATGTGCTGTAATGGCTTGAGGTATAATACCAGATGTATGATACACGTTATACGAGCTTTGGTGGATCTTGAAAACTACATGGTTACTTACTTATGTGGATGTGGTGGTTTTTTTGCACAAGGTGTATGTTTTGGTGCTTTTCCCAGGTGTCTACATGCAAGCCTTTTTGGAGAGAGATGCTTAGGACTTGCGACGTTGTGGAAAAGCGGAAAACCAATGGTGAAGTAGTAGCGGGGTACCCTTGATATTCTTTATTATATTATATAATCTTGTATTCATTACTTGGTGAGAGTAGCCATGGTGAGGCTGGGAACTTAGTATACTAATTTAGGTGACGAGTTAGTTTCACTTATTGTTTACTATGCTTTAGCATGATTTCTTTACTTTTGAATGAGAGGCTCTGGGGAGGACCCTACTGAGTATACTGTTATACTAACCCTATGTATATATAAACTTTTTTTCAGTTCACTTGGAGCAGGTTTAAGATTAGGCTGGTTACCACTAGCTTGGGGTTACAGGAGCTGTTCGGGCTTCGTAGTCGCTACTATTTTTACCTTCTTTTGGGTACTTGCAGTTTTCACATTTTAGTTGTAGTAGTTTTTCCTGACATTAAATATGTGTACTTGGGATTTATTTTATATTTTAGTCTAATTTGGAGTTAGTTGGTGTCTATCTTATCTCTATCTTTCGCATGTGTTCTCTTAGATGGTAATGCCGCCCATCTGTGTGTTTACTATACCATCGGTGCTAGTCGCCAACCCAGGGCCTACTAGAGGTAGGACTCAGGGGCCATTATCTCCCTTATCACATTTCTGGCCCATGAGGGGTACACTTTGTGGGGATGGGGTCATGACAGAGTGGTATCAGAGGGATGTTGAGAGATAGGATGGATTTTGGTGTTAGGCATAGGTGAGGTTGCATGGGTTGGTAGAGAAATAGTTCCAATCAAGTTTAGAAAGTGATGTAAACACTGGAGAACGACTAAGACAAAGAAGTTTAGGACCCCCTATGATCTAATGTATGGACCTTTTAGTTTAAGATGGCTACTAAACGAGGTGATACTAGTTGCAGGGTAGAGACCTAGGAAAGGATCAAGCATAATTCTTCTTTGTGCATGTGTTTGAATGGGTAGAAATTGGGATGGGTTAACCTAAAATGAATAAAAGAAAAAAAAATTAATCAATTAATGCCGAGTCTTCCATATTCTAGGTTTAAGAGCTCTAACTATTTGTTATTTTGAAGGCATGGCTCTAGGTCGACATCCTTGTTAGGATCGCATAGAAGATGTAAAACAGGCTGTGCCAGCAGATCACCACTGGGTAGAGGTTGATGACGGTGACACTTGTAGGAGGACCCTGTGAGAGTTTCAGTGCCAGAGTCTGCAGAAGTACGAGGGATCCATTTTAAATGTAGTCACAAAAGACTGGTTGGAGGGGGTCTAGATAGGCTTCATTTCGATCCATGCTTAGAAGGATCACTGGGCATCCTTGGTTGTGATGATTCTGTGTGGAGCATCGAGGTAGTGGTGGTTCTTATTCCTCAGGGATAGTAAGGAGTCAGTGATATCATGGGAGGAGTTACGATACAAGTTTAGAGTTGAGTTTATTTCTTCGACCGTGAAGGCGTCCAGTTTCCAGGATCTTTTTACCCTTCGATAGGGGATCTCCAGTGTGCGGGAGTTTAGAATATGTTTCAAGAACATTTTACGATTTTATTTGAACCTGTTTCCATATGAGGAGGCCAGGGTGAAGCATTTTGAGGAGGCTTTTCATCCAGAGATCCAGCAACAAGTCACCCCATTTATGCTGAAAACATATCTTGAGGTGCTGGTGAGAGAAGAGGTCATTGAGAGGACATTGGACAAAATCGTATCACCATGAGATGAGAGTCTTCATGATTCCTCACGAAGCAGAGTTGTGGTCCAGGGTTCCCGGTTTTTGGGGAAGAAGTGTTTCTGTTCGGCTAGGGGTATGTCCTAGCCCTCCACATATCGTTTCTCTGGGGGGAAGTAGCTCTCAGGCCTATGCCAAGGGATCAGGTGCTTGTTTTTATTATGGTGGTCGAGGTCATCAACAGAGAGAGTGACTAACCTTTCAGAGCAGTCATCATGCACCATGATTTCTACTCCAGGTTCGTCCGTTGAGGCAGTTCCAGCTGAGGCAGCAGCAGCAGGTTGCACCAGCTTTAGATCTGTAGAGGGTAGATGGGGGTAGGCAGAGGATAGCCCTGTGACACTCCACATCCTCAGAGAGAAGATCGTGGCCATGGTGGTGGTCATCATTTGGGTCAGTGAGGCTATGGAGGAGGTCGTGGACAACTTCATACTTTATTGTTTCCAGCACCAGGCGAGCCAAACGTCGTTCGAGGTACCCTTTTCTTGCTTTCTACCTTGGTGTATGCCTTATTTGATTCAAAAGTGACACACTCCTTCATATCACCTACCCTTTTCCATGCTTTGGGACTTGAGGTAGAGAGGCTTCCAGTGCCCTTGGAATTGACAACACTAGTTGGAGGCCAAGATTACTTGTTTGAAGTATGTAGAGACTTTGAGTTAGTGTTGGGGAAACACTACTCTTTGGGAGATTTCCTATGTTTACGAATATAACCATATGATGTCATACTCGGCATGGATTGGTTGTATTTGGTGTAGGCTATCATGGATTGCTTCAGGAGGCAGGTTGTGTTCTTAGATGCGGATGGAGAGCCAGTGGTGTTCATTGGCGAGCGAGACCCTCAGATGGGTCAGAGGCGTATTCCATCCTTATCATCCATGATGGAAAAGCTGATGCTGAGTTCTTCCGAGGTTTAGTAGTTTTCATTTCCTAGGGTCATAGAAGAGTACCCTAATGTATTTCTAGAAGAAGTTGTAGCATTAACCCCTCGGTGAGACATCACGTTTGGGATCGAGCTACAACCAAAAGAATCTCTTATCTATATGTATCCATATAGGATGTACCCTTATGAGTTACAAGAGCTATGTATATAGCTTGATGGTATGTTACAGTGCGGTTTTTTTCTGCCGAGTGTGTCACCATGGGGTGCACTAATTTTGTTCGTGAATAAGGTTGGTGGCAGTTTGCGGTTGTGTGTCCATTATCATTACTTAAACAAAGTGACAATGAAGAATCACTATCCTCTTCAGTAGATTGATGATTTATTCGATCAAATATAGGGTGAATGTTTGATCTCAAAGATTGACTTGTGGTCAGGATATCATCAGATGCATGTGAAGGATGAGGATATCCTGAAGACCACTTTCCGTTGTCATCATGGGCATTATGATTTCCTTGTAATGCCATTATGCATGACAAATGCTCCAGTAGTGTTCATGGGATTGATGAACATTGTGTTCTATGAGTTCCTAGAAAAGTTCATGGTGGTTATCATCGACGACATCCTTGTGTACTCTACGTTTGAGGAGGAGTATACAGAGCATTTACACACTGTTTTGGGAGTTCTTCGTCAATATAAGTAGTTTGGTAAGTTTTTTAAGTGTGAGTTTTGGGCTCGAGAAGTCTGTTTCTTAGGGAATGTTGTGTCCTAATAGGGAGTAGCTATGGATCCATCGAAGATAGAAGTAGTTGTGTCTTGGGCTGCTCCCAAGACAGTGTCAGAGCTGCGAAGTTTGCTTGGTATCGTAGGATACTACAGGAGGTTCATAGATGATTTCTCTCGAGTTGCAACTCCTATGAAAGCTTTGACCGGGAAGGATCAGAAGTTCATATGGACTGATTAGTGTCAGGAAGATTTTGAGTATCTAAAGGAGAAGTTAGTAAGTGCTCTATTTCATTGTCTTCCAATAGAGGGAGTTTAGTTTGATGTTTCCTATGATACTTTGTATCGAGGGTTAGGCTGTGTTCTGATGTAGCATAGATCAATTGTTTCTTATGGGTCTCATCAGTTGTTTCCCCATGAACGTAACTATACCACCCATGATATTGAGTTTGTAGCGTGGTTTTTGCTCTAAATTTGTGGAGAAATTACCTCATTGGAAAGTGTTTTGTGGTTTTCACCGATCATAAGAGTTTGAGGTATGTTTTCTCCCAGCATGACTTGAACTTATGAAAACATCGGTGGATGGAGTTCTTACAAGAATTCGACTTTGAAATATCGTATATACCTGGAAAGGGGAATGTTGTAGCTGATGCACTGAGTCATAAGTCACGTAGTGATTCAGTGCGTGAATCTGGTGACTCCTGGAGAGTAATGGAAGAACTTTTAGCATCACATCTTGACATGGGAGAATTTTGGGGTAGAGGTTGTCTTTTTCATATGATGGTGCAGTCATCTCTGGTGCAGTAGGTGGAAGAGTCCCAGTTGGGGGATCTAGAGGTGGAGGTCTGGAGAGACCGAGTTGTTTGTGGCGAGGACCCTGATGGTTGGTCTGAGGATAAATAACACTAAGTTTTGTATCATGGGAGGATATTTTTTCCTTTGATGATGCATGATACAGTTATTAGAGAGTTCCATAGTTCTCCTTTAGCGGTGTATCCTGGCATGAAAAAGATGTACTGAGCCTTGAGGAGTCATTTTTGGTGGCTAAGTCTAAAGCATACAGTTCCAGAGTTTGTGTCTCGATGTTTGATCTGCCAGAAGGTGAAGGCCGAACACCATGTTCCAGGTGGTCTGCTCCAGCTGTTAGATGTTCCTCAATGGAAGTGTGAGGATATCTCAGTTGACTTTGTTACTAGCTTACCTCGAGCTCCGGGAGGACATGATGCTATTTGGGTGGTAGTGGATCATTTAAAAAAATCATCCCACTTCATAGAAATCAAGGAGTCAATCTCAGTGGAAGTTTTTTCGAGGTAGTATCTGGAGGAGGTGGTGAGACTTCATGGAGTCTCAAAGATTGTCATTTCTGATCGAGATCCTCATTTTACCTCTAGGGTGTGGAGAGGTCTCCAGTATTATTTTGTATCTCATCTATGCCTTAACACTTCTTTTCATCCTCAGATGTACGGTCAGATAGAACAGACCATCTAGACTCTTGAAGACACGTTACGATCTTATGTCCTAGATGTTGGAGTTTTGTGGATGAGGCACTTACCCTTGGTGGAGTTATCTTACAAGAATAGTTTTCACTCCACCATCGATATGGCGCCATTTGAAGCCTTGTATGGCCGACCTTTTTGTTCTCTGTTGTGCTGGACTGGGGTTGGAGAGTCAGCAATTCTCGGACTGGAACTATTGCAGAATACAACAGAGATCATTTAGGTGATTCGTGAGAGGATGAAGACAACGTAGGACCGTCAGAAATAATATGCCGATCAAAGGAGGAGACCCTTAAAGTTTTATGTTGGGGATGACATGTTTTTTAAGGTGACTCCCCGTCATGGGCAGTGAAGTTTTGGTTGTGAGAGCAAGCTTTCTCCCCAGTTTGTTGGTCCTTTCGAGGTTTTGGCTCGTGTTGGAGCTATGGAATACTAGATAGCGCTTACCCCACAGATGAGTCAGATACATGATGTTTTCCACATATCACAGCTCCTTCATTATCTTCATGATGACTCACATGTCATCGATTGGAGCAAGATTGAAGTTGACAACAATGTGACCTTCGAGGAGTAGCCAATAGAGATCCAAGACCGCAAGGAGAAGGTGTTTCGTGGGTGTTATATTCCTTTGGTTTGTGTCTTGTGGTGATATAGGGGTGTTGAGGAGAGTACTTGGGAACATGAGTCACAAATACATGCTCAATACCCAGAGTTGTTTGATGTTTAAATCTTTTCATGTAACGATGTTCGATTTGTGGTTATAGAACTTTCGAGTTTATGAGATGGATTTATTTGGTTGATTATTGTGGCCTGCTCTCTTTTGAGAGGTTTCTCGATGGGTGGTTGTTCCGAATTCTTTTCTGTTTCCTTTTAGGTTGGTTTTGAATTCTCGAGGACAAGAATGTTTTGAGAGGTATCTAATGTAATGGACCGGACCTCTCTGGTCCATTACTTTGCTGGACTCTAGTGTCTGAGGTGTTCCGGGAGGTCAAGGCGACTTATCCCCAACAATTTTCCAAATTTCCAGTTCTTTTCATAGTGTTTCCAATTCTGTGAATAGTGAAACATTAGCCTTATGTGAATAGTGTCATCAGTAGCCTTAGGTGAACAACGCAATGGTAACCTTATGTGAACAGAGTCATTGGTAGCCTTATATGAACAGTGTAATGGTAACCTTATGTGAATAGTGTCATTGATAGCCTTATGTGAACAGTGTAATTGTAACCTTATGTGAATAGTGTCATCAGTAGCCTTATGTGAACAGTGCAATAGTAACCTCATGTGAACAGTGTCATCGGTAAGCTTATGTGAACAGTGCAACGGTGGTGTTCCAATGGTATCCTCTTTCCTTTTCTAAATTTCAAGTTCATGAATAGTGTTTCTAGAATGGTGAGGTTCCAATGGTAGCCTCTTTCCTTTACCAAATTTCAAGTTCATGAATAGTGTTTCCCGAATGGTGAGGTTCCAACAGTAGCCTCTTTCCTTTGCAAAATTTCAAGTTCATGAACAGTGTTTCCAGAATGGTGAGGTTCTAATGGTATCCTCTTTCCTTTTCCAATTTTCAAGTTCATGAACAATGTTTCTAGAATGGTGAGGTTCCAATGGTAGCCTCTTTCTTTTGCAAAATTTCAGGTTCATGAACAGTGTTTCCAGAACAATGAGGTTCCAACAGTAGCCTCTTTCATTTTCCATATTTTGAGTTCATGAATAGTGTTTCCAGAGTAGTGGGGTTCCAATGGTATCCTCTTTCCTTTCCAAAATTTTGAGTTCATGAATAGTGTTTCCAAAACGGTGAGGTTCCAACGATAGCCTCTTTCCTTTGCCAAATTTTGAGTTCATGAATAGTGTTTTTAGAATGGTGAGGTTCCAACAGTAACCTCTTTCCTTTGCGAAATTTTGAGTTCATAAACAGTGTTTCCAAAATGGTGAGGTTCCAATGGTAGCCTCTTTCCTTTGACAAATTTCAAGTTCATGAACAGTGTTTCCAACTTGCTATAGTTTCTTCCCTTTGATGTTTTCTTTAACGTAAAATGCATTTAAAGCCTTGTTTTAAGGACTCTAAGGCTAATTCAAAGGCCATAAATCCTATATTAATTTTTCCTAAGGCTCGAGATGCTTTTACTTGGTCAAACAATGTGGTTTAATGTGGTCCACTTTTAATGGAAAATCCAGCATATCTTAAATCCATGCTCTGTTAAATCTTCTAAAGGGATGAGATATCTTCCTCCTTTTTCTCGGGTGTGAGATGCTCAAACCTTCCATTCCATCCCATAAGAGTTGTGAAATAAAACTTTCCTCCTTGGATTTTCCCCTCTGTTTTGATGAAACCAAGTAGTATTGATCAATATTCGATATAAGATATGATATATCGTCATTCTTTTGGGTTCATCTCCTTATGTTCCTCCTTTCCATTTTATGGAATTCTATCTCCATGTTCCTAATGGTATTTTCTTGGGTGTTGATCGGTGTGGTGGTATCTCTACATCCTTAGGTGGATACAATTTTCACAGGGGGAGGAGATCATAACCCATTGTGTGTCTCGTTCTTGTATAAAGAATGTCAATAACTATTTGAGATAGGGGATTCATTGCTTCTCTTTTCTTTTACGTAAAACTGTTGAGTTAGCATGTTTTATCCCACTAGATCACAATGTAATTGGCATAATAAATATTTGAACTGGATAAATAAATTGATATTGATCGTATGTTATTGCCTATTGTTTTTCTAGAGAGTGTGATATATATGATTTCTTGTTTAGATTTTCATTCTTGATGGAAATTGGTAAAGAACGTAAAGCCGTAATTAATTGATAATCATTTTGATAAAGATAAAGAGGCATGTGAATGAATCCGATTGTTATTTTTGTAATTTGATGTTAATCAAATTGATGCAGTAAGAATGTTTAATCAATTTTTGATAGCTTACTATTTAGGTTTCCCAAAGATGGAACCTATGAATAATAAATCAGTTAATTAAAGATGGATTAAAAAACTGGTTGTTTGATAAAATAAAATCCTTTGTTGGGTTCTGAGTTACCCTCTTACTTGTGTAAGGGCCAAGAGCCCAATTGATATGATGTTTGTTTTCCTACTGCTTGTGTTGTGATGTGAGCATGGATGGATATTATGACATGTGGGGGCATGGAGGCCTATTGGTTGTGGCAATATTTGAAACCTAGAGTGGTGAGATGCATCGATTTATGCATGTGGGTGTCGGGGAGGACACCAGGGATGATGAAACGGGTTGGATGTGAATGTTTGGATTCTTGATGATTCTTTTTCTATTTATCTGATTTATATTCCCCACTGCTCAAGGTAGATGGTTTTGCTTACCCTTATTCCGAAAGGGGTGAAAACGCGCGGGATATGCCACTTGCTTTCTGTGTTTAGCTTCTCAAGGGAGGATGGGTCTACACTCTTGCTATAGGCGGTAAAGATTCGACGAGTAGTTCATCTACTCACCGTGTTGATCCCCCTTGTGTTTAGTATCATAGAATGTTTTTCAATAATTCCTAGGAATATGGTAACGTAATAATGTTTTTAATAAATGATTGAATATATTATGTTAACTCAAGGGGTTGGAGCTTTCTAGGACACAATGATGAGGTTACAATTTAAAGGGACAGTGGACTTTGGGTGTGATGCTCATGAAATTTAATGTGGAGTTGTTAATGGTTATTTAATGTTTAAAAAATTAATTAACGTAAAGTGAAACTGATAAAAAGGGAATTAAGTAATGTAATTAATCTCTTAAATGGTTGTGTTCTTATATGATACCTAGTCTTATAAGTGGCAGTTGGGAATCTGAGTGACATTAGCTGCATTTTTGTCTAAGACTAGGTTATGCGCATAGTGTGGTTGTGAGATACAATATATTTTTTACTTTTTATGTTTCTATATGATACTCCACCCCGTCAGTTAGGGAAACTGGCACCCTAGGGATTCTGAGCCATGGGGGGGGGGGGGGGGGGTTCCCCAACACTCCGGTGGGAGGATAGATGACTGACTACCCCCTTTGGCCCCACTCTCTTCTCTTGGTAGTTACTTGTTCTGGTTGGTACAATGGTTAGTTTTCCCCATATATGTGTGTAGAGGGCTGTAATGGATTGTGGTTATTCAAACACATATATTCTGGATATATTTTCCTATGGAATACTGTTGGTGTAACATGTATAGGCTATGATGTATTGAGGATCCTTACTCGGTGTATGGGCTGTAATGGATTGAGGTATAATACCTGATATATGATACACATTATTCGAGTTGTGGTGGCTACCAGAAACTACCTGGTTACTTTCTTACATGGACATGGTGGTTTTTTTGCATGAGGTGCATGTTGTGGTTCTTTACCTAGGTGTCTGCGGGCAAGCCTTTTTGGATAGAGATTCTTAGGACATGTGACGTTGGGGAAAAGCAACAAACTAGAGGGGAAGTAGTAGCAGGGTAGACTTGATATTCTTTACCATATTATATACTCTTGTATGCGTTACTTAGCGAGAGTATCCATGGTGAGGCTGGGAACTTAGTATACCTATTTAGGTGAAGAGTTAGTTTCACTTGTTGTTCCCTGTGCTTTAGAATGATTTCTTTACTTTTGCATAAGAGGCTATGGGGAGGATACTAGTGTGTATACTATTATACTCACCCGATGCATATATAAACTGTTTTTAGGTTACTTGGAGTATGTTAGAGATTAGGATGGTTACCACTAGCTTGGGGTTGCAGTAGCTGTTCGGGCTTCGTGGTCGCTGATGTTTTTACCTTCTTTTGGGTACTTGTAGTTTTCCCCTTTCAGTTGTAGTAGTTTTGTATGACATTACATATGTGTACTTGGGATTTATTTTATATTTCATTCTGAGTTGGAGTTAGTTGGTTTCTATATTATCTCTCTCTTTCACATGTGTTCTCTTAGAGGGTAATGCCTCCCATCTGTGTGTTTACTATACCCTCGGTGCTAGTCGCCAACCCGGGGCCTGCTGGAGACGGGACTTGGGGGTCATTATCTCCCTTCTCACATTTTCGGTGCAGGAGGGGTACACTTTGTGGGGAGGGGTTCATGACAAAATTTTCCATAAATGGGTGTGTGTATTGATCTAAAATTAAATTTATTTTATTTTAAAGTGAAAGTTAAAATATTTTCATACCTAAATATCCCTTAATAAAAACAAAATTCTCTAAATGTAGGGGCTTATTAAACATGTTATCTAATTTAAATTAAGTGATTATGAACTCAAACAAGACATAACTCTTTTTAAAGTGATATCTTAATAAGTTATGCCTAAGGGAAATGTGCTTAGTGAATGAGTGGTTAATGGGATTACAAGAGATACTAATGAAATTAGTATTATCAAACTTTATGGGAACATTATCATGGGTAATTCCAAATTCTAGAAGTGTGTTTTTGATCCAAATTATCTGGGAACAACAACTTCCAATGAATATATATTATAATTTAATGGTAGAAATAATGAATAATTTTTTTTTCTTACTACTCCATGTGGATAGTAATTTTCTAAGTTAGTTACATGTCACACATGTACTTTTAATATCTAGGTAAAATACTCCAAAATCTGTATTTAAATAAGTTATTAGATCAAAAAAGTGTATTTTGGATAGAAAAATCCAAGGTTTCTATTTACTTTGGGATATTTGAAAATTATTTGTGAAATTATTTATAATTGGATTAAAAATGAGCAAAAATACCAACATTAAATAGTATGTTCATCAAAGTCATTGTAAGGTAAAGAAAACCCCCAATCATACCTTTATAAATATTATTGTCTACCATTTTACTGGATTTATCCATGGTTAGCTTACAATAAGTACTTATAGGTATATTAATTACCTTAACATAATCCATTGCAATCTATTTTAAAAATAAATTTGTGTATTTTATTTGGATTATAAAAATTTCATCCTCATTTTGATTAATTTGAAAAACATGGAAATTTTTTAACTCACCCATAAAACTCAATTCAAATTATTTTATAATTAAATCTAAAAAATTAATTAAAAATATATTATTCAGTTGAACCGAATATAACATAATTAATATAAATTTATATAACTAATAAATCATTTTTTTAAATAGGGTATAATTATCTTTTTTGATTTTGAATTCATTATCCAAGAGCTATTTAGATTTCCACTCCTACCAAGATCAAGGGGCTTATTTCAATCCATAGAGAGCCTCAACTTGAGATTTCAGTAAGTTGTGAATTTCAATAAGATCCTAATATATTCAATTCTTGTAATTGGTGTAAAGTTTTCACCATAATCAATATAATACTTTTGTTTATATCCTTTTTCTACAAGTCTATCTTTATTTATAATGATTTTCCCTTTCTTATAAATCTTATTCATAAAAACCCATTTAGTATCAATTATTAGATAATAATCACATCTATCAATAAGATGTTAAACATTATTTTTAGTGTATCAGTTTGACTATTATTACATATCATGTACCAAATTTTTATTATTGGTGTAATGATCAATATTTTGGGTCTCTAGGTTGTGATAGAAATGCTTTATGTTCAACCATATTGAAGGGAAACCTTCTAGTATGAGTATCATCTTAAAAATAATTTATAACATTCTCTAAGGTATGGTATTTTCAATTAATTCATTCCTTTGAAAATTGACTTGAAATATGTTTTTTCAAATCCAACTTTTTTAGAGAGTGGCAGAACAATATTGGTTAATATATCTAAGTATTACTCAATACTATCAATTTTTGATTGAGATTAAGGAAAATTCATGTAAAATTTGATATTAATTGACTCTTTTATGGATTGATCCTCTTATTGAAAATTTATTAGGAACTTCTTGAGTTTGAGTTCCTAAGAAAAAAATTACAACAATTTTAGGATCAAGTTTTCTTATGTTATCCTTGGTGTTGAGAATATAAAATTTATATCCAAACACCATAAAACAATCAAATTTAGTGTTGGTCGGAGTGGATACTCAAGAGGGGGGGGGGGTGGAATTGAGTTCCAATTAAAATTTCTGTTAAAAACTTTTAGGATAAAAATCCCCAAAATTAAAATATCCCAGTTAATTAAGGAAGTAGAAATATAAGTGATTTATTGTTCAACAGGTTTCTCACAAGTTGATTAATCCTCAGTTGAATTAGTGTGAGTACTAATTCAACTTTTGAAACAAGTTTACTAAATTAATCACATATACATACTAACCAAAACTAACTATCAGAGTGAATGTAAAAACAGATTTCTGTCTTTGAAAATATAACCAGCGGATAAATGTAAAATAGAGTACTAGAGAGTTGAACACAACAATTTAAACAATAGGTTCAGTATTAATCCAAGAACTAATCCTCTCCTCTTGGTGATCACCTACCACCAAGAAGTTTATATAAAAACTTGATACACATCCTTTATCGGGCAGTACAACAGTTTTTACAAACTGTACAGGTTTTTCAACCTCTACCACAGTTATACGTGGGAAAACAAACACCCAATCCACACTAGGATTCTTCCACAGTTATGCGTGGGAAACAAATGTAAAGAGAGTTTGGTATGGGGATTTTAAGTATCCCTCAGTTCAAGCACAAGATTCAGTGTGTGTAAAACAGAAACACTTCTCACAAATGTAAAATACTAAACATAGTAGAGTTAAAGATATTAGGAAGAATTGTAAAATGCTCTATGTGTTGGAAGATCAGCTCTGGACTCCTTGAAATAAAGGAAATGAAGTTCTAGTCCTTCTCTGCAAGTTTCCTCTAAAACAGAGTGTCGCAACTTCCAGGTTATGACTTTCAGTTTTAGAGATGATCAACTTCTTGGGGAAGGAGCGCTTTGTAGCACAAAACCATAGCTTTGAAAATGTTCTTCCAATAGGTCTTTGTGAAGCTCTGGAATATTCAGAATGATTTCTCAAGTTCTCTTCTTCTTGCTTGGTATATCGGGTACTGTATGTTTCTCCCTTATGTGTGTATCTCAATATCTTGATGTCTCAATAGTTTTCTTTTCTTTAGGTCTCTCTATATATATATCCTTTTTACAGCTCAGATTTCCTTTATTTAATCTAGTAGGGGCCGACAAGAGGAATGATCTACCCATGTGTGGTCATCCTCGTACCTCGTACGATTTCCTAATATGCCTGCACATATCATTAAATAATGTCAGGTGCATTAAATTACCCAAATATGACTGTTATGATAATATTAATAAAATTAGTAAAGTAAAGAATAGGTTGTCATTAGTCTGGTATCAGATGCGTGTCACATGGTAGAATTCAACAGTAGGCTCTTCAACAGTGGACTTCATCGGTAGGCTCAACAGTTATACCTTTAACAATAGGCTTCAGTTAGTAATCTTGATCAGTGGTAGACTTTAATCAGTAATCTTATAATAGTAGCTCTATAACAACATACTACTTCAACAATGACCTTTCCATCGATAGACTATCTCAACAGTTGACTTCATCAACAATGGAGTTATCTAGCAGTAGACTTCTACTAACGGTAGACTTGAACTGTGAACCATATAACAGTAGACCTTCGATAGTGAGTCTGACAGCAGACTTCCAATAGAAGCCTTGATAACAGTTACCTTGTCACAATAGTGACCTGTAATCAATGACTGTCATTCTATAAGCTTTGGTAAGTACTCCAATGGTAGACTTGTAACAATGACCTTTGACAGACAGCTTCCAACCGTAACTAGAGATATTTAACGGTGACCTTTAGCAACCTTCAATATAAGAGTTCTCAATAGAGACCTTTATCATGACAGTGACTTTTAGAAATCGTGACCTATAACGGTGACCTTTAACAAAAAGCTCTTACCAGTAGCCTTTAACTATGAACTTTTACTTAGGGAAATGTAAACTGTAAGATGATGCAACAAAGTCCTGAGACTAAAAACATATAGATTTTTCAGGATAATAATATAAAGACAGATTAAAAAGGGATTTTCAAATGACTTAATATATCATGATCATTATTAAAAATTATTTGGGATTATAAAAATAGGTGAGTCCAACAATCTCCCTCTTTTTGATAATCACAAATTATGTTAGTATGTATTAATTATAGTTATCATAGATAACCATATAATATAGTTGTTAAACATAGATCAAAGGGAACCTTAGTTAAGTTGTGTTTTCTTAGATATCAGAGATTAATAAGAGTGTAATATCATAGGATATTGGTACATGGTATTAGAGGAAAAAGAAGTCCATTATAGAGTAATGAAATCACAGGATCATATTAGCACAACATTTCTCCCCCTTTGTGATTAGCAAAAAGAAACACAAATAGAGATAACAGAGAATGCCTGTATTAATGGAATGATATTATATGACCCAAAAAGAATATAGAGTCCCTATCAAAAGACACAAACAAACTCAATCCTCATCAACCTCAGGCAATTGGTCTTTCCCTTTGGAAGAAGAAGGTGGAGGATGAGCTGGTGGATCAGCAGGTTTGGGAATTGCGGCAGGGATAACTGGAGGGGCAGCAACAGAAGATCCTATGTTCTGGTAGTGAGTAGCTCTCTAAGGTATCAAGGGAGTGAGGCTTCTGATAGCCACGACAGGAGTCATCATGGAATAAACACTGCTTTGGGATACAGGTAATGTATGAGGTACTATAACAAGAGTATAGTCCACATGGAGAAAGGGTATGAGAAGATTTCTGAAATCCATAATGATACTTCCTCCTCTTTCCATAGATGATATTAAGTCATCCTTGTTCTCCCTGAATTTCTCTAAGGTAGGAGTCAGCTGGCCTGGCTTGCTGACTTGTTCCTTGAAGGCTCGGGTGACTGGTGGAATTTTGAGATTTTCCAACAAAAGCTTGAAGTGACCATCCATCTGATGCTTAGAGTAAACCCGCTTGTATTAATGATAAATCTTCTCCTTTATACTTTTCTGATCTTGAGAAACCTCTCTCATGAATTAACTGACGATTCTTTGCACATCCCTGGTAGTAGTGATAATCTGAGTCATAGATTGAGAGTCAGGGGCACTGATACCAGCCAACTTAGCTAATTCTTCATTGACTACTATTCTGAAAGCTGAAAAGTCCACAGGTGGTGCTGTTGAGGTTGAAGCAGTATCAAAAGCAACCAAAGGTGTTATGGTGGAAGCAACAGTTTCTTTTAAGGATTTGGTCAAGCCACTAATAATCCTTTTCACATCATCATCCTGATTCTGCACATGAGATTTCATTTGATCCTTAAAGCTTTCAAAAATAGTGACCATCTGCTAGACAACTCTTCTGGCATATTGAATGTCCTTATCTTCTTCAGTCCTAGAATCTGTAAGAGCAGTCAATCTTACCATGGATTGCCTTAGAAGATCCACAAACTGTGTCAATTCCCTTAGATGATTCTGGCACTGTGAGATTTTCTAAGTTATATTAGTTTGAACAGTACTCTGAATCAAGGATAATGTCTTCTCCATTTCTGAAGAGCTATCATCAACCATTCATTGTAAATATTCCTTTAGAGATTCAAGATCCTCTTCCACGCTTGAAATTTGATTCTGGGAGGTCTTGAATTCATTCAAAACACCATATACAGAGTCAATCATCACTGTTTGAATAGATGATACTAAGGAGGTTTCCATTCTTCTCATCTATTCTGCAAAATAGGTCTTGATATCAGACTTCAATTTTTCTAGATCAGATTTCCCTACTAAATCCTCAGGTAAAGTTTCAGAATGAAGATTATAATTGACTTGAGGTCTACTAATGGGTGTTTCATCTTCTGAATTAGGGTAGTCCAACCCAAAAACTACAAAACCTGGGTCTTCGGCCCAATCTGCAATCTCATGAGCTAATGTAACAGTACCAAGGCTAGTGGGATGCTCCCCCTCAATCTATGCATTCTCCTGTATATGTACATTAATAGAAGCTTGAGTAGGCAGATCTTCCTCAGAATAATCTTCGACAACCATTTCTAATTCAACAGTAGGAGGCTCATTAGAAATAGGAGCAGGATTTTCCATCTCAACCAAAGAAGCCTCTATCTGATCTATTGATTCACTAATGGGGTGAGCTACTACCTCCACATAATTACCAATTACCTCTTTGAAAGTAGGTGTCATTCCAACTTCCTATTCAGACATTGTCCTTTCTGATTCACCTATCAGAGGACTTAAACTAAGTTCCTATTCTTCATTGTCCTCATATTTATCTTCCTCCTTCTCTTCATCTCCATCACCTGCCTCATGTTCCTTATGATCAGAAAGATCTGACTCAGTAGCATCATCCTCTTCTGAGGTGTATCTGACAGTAGTATGAGATACTTCTGCTTCTTCCCTGGTCTCAGTATCAATGTCCCTTAGAATAGGTTCTCTCTTGGGTAGTTCTGTTGGAGAACTAGGTGATCCAAAGGCTGTCCCTACAAGAGGACTGGATGGAAAATCAGGATCACTTCCATCATCAATGGGGGTGTTCTCTCTTTCAGGATCCATAGTTCTTTCAACTTCCTCATCTGAATTGGCAGGCTCTAGCTCATTAGGCTTTAAGCCTGGATCCCTCTGGTCTTTTGGCCTAGATGGATGAGTGACATGATAAAAATTTTCATATATTTTTCCTTCATCATTCACCCATGCCTTCTTCCAAGGATTCCATCTAACTTTCATAAACTTACAGATGACCTTGGAGATACAAATAATGTTTATGGATACTATCATCTCTTCTTTTCCTCCATCCACACCCTTGACCTTTAGCATTACAGAAATTAACTTGGCATGAAAAAGGACATTTGATTTTGAGCTTGTCTTGGTCATATCCTCTAACTGTGCAATCTATAACCTACAAAAATTGATCTTCTCCCCATGCTTCAACAGATACATCAGGAATATGTCCTAATACTTCAGTACTAAAAAGTCCCCTCTCCTAGGACTGATTACATGCTGGATGAATTTAAACAATAGCCTATCTTCCCCATTCATCTCAGTAGCTATGATTTTCCTTTGAGTCTTATATCCAGTCATCTCTTCCAGAGCTCTTTCATACCCAAAAATCTCACTATCTAGAGGATCCACTCCAGAGTAGTAACTAAGAACTCCTTCATGAGAGACTTTCAGACAAGCATCCCACTCAATAGATGTAAAGATAACTTCACTTCCATTCACTCTAGACACCAGCCTATGCACATAATCTTCCTTTTAGAACTCCAGGTATTCATAGAATTGCTTCACAAGCTTCGGGTCGTACGCCCCATTGTTTTTGGCGAAACATTCTGTCCATCCTTGAACTTCTAGTACTTTCTGCACTAATGACTTGCTCGACATCAACCATTCTTCACTCAGTTCCTTCTCAGCCACTACAATCCTCTTTGAAAGGTGTGGATTAACAGGTCCTATTGGTTCACTACTACCACTACTAAGCTCGACTCGGGTCCTCTTTGGCCTTGGCGCATCCTCATTGACAGTTGGGGGTCGCTTGGTTCTAGCCATAGAGATTGAAAGAGGTTTGAGGGTTCAATCGGAGAGTTAGGGTTTAGGGATTTCAAGAGAAAGGTTCAAGAGTGAGGGAGAGTGGATTGAGATATGTTCGAAGTCTAATTTTTATCACTTAGGGATTTGAAAATAATATAAATCGAATAATAAAAATGGTTCAGATTCCCGCATAAAATAAACGGTAAAATCAATCAGTGAGGTATCCAACAGTGAGGTTTCTAACAGTGAGGTTTCTAATGGTGAGGTACACCAGTGAGGTCCAACGGTGAGGTACACCAATGAGGTCCAACAGTGAGGTACACCAGTGAGGTCCAACAGTGAGGTACACCAGTGAGGTCCAATGGTGAGGTACACCAGTGAGGTTCTTAACAGTGAGGTTTGACTATGAGGTTTCCTATACTAAAGTTAATCATACCTAACTCATGTTTGATGTAATTTAATATTTTAGAATTCAAAGACTTTGTGAATATATCAGCCAATTGATGTTCAGTGCCAATGAATTCAAGAGTGATATCACCTTTTTGATAATGATCCCTCAAAAATCAATGTCTCGCATCAATATGCTTTGTCCTAGAATGAGATACTGGATTTTTGGAAATGTTAATAGCACTTGTATTGTCACACTTTATAGAGACATGTTTAAATTGATATCTATAGTCTAGTAAGGTGTGTTTCATCCACAGAATTTGAGAACAACAACTACCCGCAACTATGAATTCAGCATCCGCAGTAGACCATGCAACAGAATTTTGTTTCTTACTACACCATGATACTAGTGACTTGCCCAAAATGTGACATGTCCTAGAGGTGATTTTTCTATCCAACTTGCAACTGACAAAATCAGCATCAGAATAACTCAAGAAATAAAATGATTGTCCTTTTGGATAAAATACTCCTAAGTTGGGAGTATATTTGATATATTTAAAAATCCTTTTAACAGAAGTTAAATGAGACTCTTTTGGATTGGATTGAAAGTGAGCACACATACATACATTGAACATAATGTCAGGTTTTCTAGATGTAAGATAGAGTAGACTCCCTATCATACCTTTGTAGTTGTTTTGATCCACTGGTTCTCCAGCTTCATCAGCAGCCAGCTTACAAGTGGTACTCATAGGTGTGTCAATACCTTTACTACTATCCAAAGAAACACGTTTTAAAAGATCCTTAATATATTTACTTCGATTCAAAACAATGCCATTTTTATTTTGAAAGGTTTTAAATCCAAAGAAAGATTTGAGTTCTCCCATTTAACTCATTTCAAATTTGTTTTGCATCATTTTTGAAAAATAAATACATAATGAATTTTTAGATGATCCAAAAATAATATCATCTACATAAATTTGTACTATCAAAACATCTTTGGAAATCCTTTTAATAAAAAGAGTAGGATCAATGATCCCTTTGGTAAAACTTTTTGAAATAAGAAAAGAGCTGAGCCTATCATACCATGCTCTTGGAGCTTGTTTTAAACCATATAAAGGTTTAGAAAGTTTAAAAACATGATTTAAAAAATGGGGATTCGTAAATCCAGGGGGTTGTTCAACAAACACATCCTCAACTATATACCCATTTAGAAAAGCACTTTTAACATCCATTTAATAAAGTTTAAAATTCAGATGAGCTATATATGCAAGTAGTATTCTAATGGATTCTAATCTAGCTATAGGTGCAAAGGTCTCATCATAGTATATTCCTTTCTCTTGACTATATCCTTGTGCAACCAACCTAGACTTATTTTTAAAAATATTTCAAGACTCATCCACTTTGTTCCTAAACACCCATTTAGTGCCTATTGTTAAAGTGTCCTTAGGTCTCTCCACTAATTCCCAGAATTTGTTTCTTTCAAACTGATTTAATTCTTCTTGCATAGCCATTACCCAAAATTCATCATTGATAGCATCATTAATATTTTTGGGTTCAAGCTGTGAAAGAAAAGCTTGATGTTCAACCTAGTTTCTCAAAGAAGATCTTGTTTGTGTTCTTCTGTTTAAATCACCTACAACATCATCTAGAGGATGATTCTTAAGAGTCTTAATTCCTCGAGGAAGGGTTGAACTAGATTCCTTATTGTTGTCTGTTGATTCAGACTCAACAGGTGTAGATTCTAGAAAATTCCCAAAACTGGATACTTTTACAGGAGATTAACTATCTTTATCATTAAGGTCCAAAATTGAAAAATCTTTATAAAGATGTTCAAGACAGGTTTTAGGCTCATGAGGATCAGTCTCATCAAATTTGATATGAGCTGATTCTTCCACACATTTTGTTTTCTTATTGAACACTCTATAGGCTTTACTTGAGATAGAGTAACCTAGGAAAATTCCTTCATCACTTTTGGGAGCAAATCTGTCAAGATTATCTTTAGTATTAAGGATAAATACTTTTCAACCAAAAAACTCTAAAGTAATTAACCTTAGGATTCCTATTATTCCAAAGCTCATAAGGGGTCTTATTAAGAACATGTCTGATCAAAACTCTATTGATGATATAATAAGCTGTATTTACAGCTTCAGCCCAGAAATAGATTGGTAAATCATACTCATTGAGCGTTGTTATAGAAATTTCTTGAAGGGTCCTATTTCTTCTCTCTATAACTCCATTTTGTTGAGGTGTTCTAGGAGAAGAGAACTTGTGACTATAGCAATTATGTGAGAAAAAAGATTCAAACTCATGATTTTCAAACTCACGACCATGATCACTTCTCAGGGTCTTGATTCTAATTCCACTAAAATTTTCTACAGACTTGGAATATTTGATAAAATAGGAAAAAGATTCACTTTTGTGAGCTAGAAAGTATACCCAAGTATAATTAGTAAAGTCATCTATAGGAACATAAAAATAGTTCTTCCCATTTAAACTTGAAACTCTCGATGGTCTAAACAAATCCATGTGAACCAACTCAAGTGGTTGAGAAGTTGAAACTCTTTTCTTTGGTTTGAAGGAAACTTTGTGTTGTTTTCCCTTTTGATAGTGATTACACACTTTGTGAAGTGGGAATTATAATTTAGGTAAGTCTCTAACTAAACCTTTCTTAGATAGATTCTTAAGTGAGTGCACATTGCAGTTTCCTAACCTTTTGTGCCATAACCATGATTCCTTATGAAAAGCATTTAAGCAAGAAAGATTTTCTTTGGATAAGGAATTCAGATCAACAACATATACATTTTAATTTCTACATGCAGTGAAAACTAAATCATTTTTAGAATTGAAAACATTGCATGCATCATTCTCAAATTTAACATTAAAACCATCATCACATAACTGAGAGATGCTAAGTATATTGTACTTTAGTCCATCAACAAAAATTACTTTAGAAATTAATATTGTATCGGGGTTACCAATTTGGCATAAGATGACGTTTTTTCCCTTTTCATTGTCACCAAAAGTGACATGTCCACCATCAACTTTAATTAAGCTTTTGAAGTAGGAATAGTCTTCTGTCATATATCTTGAACATATACTGTCCAAGTACTATAAGGTCTTATAGGAACTTTTTAAGCAGTTTCCCTGCAAAATAGATTAAACATGGGGTAAATTTGGTTCCCAGATTTTCTTGGGTCCAGAGAGGTTAACAAGTAAAACTTTGGGATCCTATATTTTCTTTATAGGTTTCCTAAAATCAGAAAACATATTTTGAGACATGAATACTTTTTTTGGTATTTTAGAAAATTGTTTCTCAAACGATGGTCCAGAACTAGAACTAGTAGTGAAAAGTCCAGATTTTGGAACAAATTTGGGTTTTCTATGTTTTCTCTATCCAGGTTGATATCCTAGACCAGTTGTATATTTTGGAGAAATATGTTTTCCTAGAAACTGTGTTAGGGTATCCCTACCAATAGTGAACTTTTCAAGATCCTTTCTTAATTGCTCATTAGTCAATTTTAACTCTGTATTTTCTTTCAGCAGCTTAGCAAATTTCTCTTTTTCAATATCCAGATTTGACTTGTAATTTTCATTTAAGGCATGCTGCCTTTTCAATGATTTATATTTATCCTTGAGTTCATTAAAGGTATCCTCAAGTATCTCACAATATTCAAACAGTTCATCTTTAGTCATATCTTCATCATTATGAGAGTCACTTTTATTCCCAGAATAATAAGTATTAAGCATAGGGGAATTAAGTGTTACCTCAGATATTTTTGTCATGAAACATAAGTTAGCATGTTTGTTCTATTCACTGTCAGAGACTTCCGATTCACTTGAGATGTCTTCTGAAGAACTCCAAGTAGCTTTCATAGAATTTTTGTAACCTTTTCCCTTATCCTCATATTTTCTCTTGAATTTCAGCTTGGAGCAGTATGCCTTCACATGACCTTTTCGTTTAGATTCATAGCAGACTATTTCACTTGAATTTTCATTCCATTTTCTGTCTTTCCTCCATTGTCCTTTATGATCATATTTTCCTTTGAAGTTTGACTTCCTAAATAATTTCTTCTTTTGGTAGAACCTTTTGAATATTTTGGAAAGTTGTGCCACCTCCTCATCATTATCTGAATTTGACTCTTCACTTGTAGAACTGTCTATAGGTACTTGAACTTTTTCTTTGTCTTTTCTCTTTGAGGCAGAAGTCTTAAATGCTACTGAATTCTTCCTTGGTTCTTCTTTTATTTCTTGATTCACCTTAAGATCTTCTTCATACATAATTATCTTACCAATTATCTCCTTTACTAGTAGCTTGCTGATGTCGCATGATTCTCAGATTGATACAGAAGTGCCTCTCCATCTGTCAGGTAGGAATCTAAGCAGCCTCATGATTTGGTCTTTGCTATCCACTAGTTTCCCAAGAAGACTCATGGTGTTCACTATTTCATTGAACCTGAGATACATTTCAGATATAGGTTCATCATGTTTCATCTTAAAATTATCATATTTAATAGTATAGGTATTTAATCTGATTTCTTTAACATTGGTTGTTCCTTCATGAGAAGCATCCAAAATATCCCAAATTTCATAAGCAGTCTTACACGAAGATATTATATTGAATTAGTCATCACCTAAAACACAATACAAGGCATTCATTGATTTACAATTATTATTATAAGTAGCTTTAGTCAATTGAGACCATGTATCCCTAGTAGTAGAAGGCAATGCATGTTGTTCCTCAATTGTGTCCCAGATTTCAGGACCTAGGCTTTCTAGATACATTTTCATTTTCAATTTCCACTGACCACAATTATTTCCATTAAAGAAAGGTGGCCTGTTAGTAGCAGCACCCTCAACTCGATTATCCATAGAAAACTAAATTTTTAGAGAACAAAAAATTTAGATATAATAGAAATTTTAAGATCTTTAAGATACAACTAAAATCACAGTTGAAAAGAAATTGAAAAGATTTAAAAACTGGTTTGATGGGATAAGTAAATAATCCTTTGATACCAAATGTTGGTCGGAGTGGATACTCAAGAGGGGGGGGGAATTGAGTTACAATTAAAATTTTTGTTAAAAACTTTTAGGATAAAAATCCCCCAAATTAAAACAGCCCAGTTAATTATGGCAGTAGAAATATAAGTGATTTATTGTTCAACAGGTTTCTCACAGGTTGGTTAATCCTTAGTTGAATTAGTGTGAGTACTAATTCAAATTTTTAAAAAAGTTTACTAAATTAATCACATATACATACTAACCAAAACTAACTATTAGAGTGAATGTAAAAACGGATTTCTGTCTTTGAAAATATAAGCAGCGGATAAATGTAAAACATAATACTAGAGAGTTGAACACAACAATTTAAACAAGAGGTTTGGTCTTAAGCCAAGACCTAATCCTCTCCACTTGGTGATCACCTTCCACAAAGCAGTTGATATAAAAAATTGATACACATCCTTTATCAGGCAGTACAATAGTTTTCAGAAATTTTCCAGGTTTTGCAACCTCTACCACAGTTATACGTGGGAAAATAAACACCAAAGCCACACTAAGATTCTTCCATAGTTATGTGTGGGAAAAAAATGTAAAGATAGTTTGGTATGGAGATTTTCAGTATCCCTCAGTTCAAGCACAAGAGTTAGTGTGTGTAAAATAGACACACTACTCAAAAATGTAAAATACTAAACACAATAGAGATAAAGATATTAGGAAGAATTTTAAAATGCTCTATGTGTTGGCAGATCAGCTCTGGACTCCTTGAAATGAAGGAATTGAAGTTTTGATCCTTCTCTGTAAGTTGACTCTAAAACAGAGTGTCGCAACTTCCAGGTTCTGACATCCAGTTGAAGAGATGATTAACTTCTTGGGTCAGGAGCTCTTTGTAGCACACCACCACATCTTTGAAAATGTTCTTCCAATAGATATTTGTGAAGCTCTGGAATATTCAGAATGAGTTCTCAAGTGCTCTTCTTCTTGCTTGGTATATCGGGTACTGTATGTGTCTCCCTTATGTGTGTATCTAAATATCTTTATGTCTCAATATGTTTCTTTTCTTTAGGACTATATATATATATATCCTTTTTCCAGCCCAAATTTCCATTATTTAATTCAGCAGGGGTCGACAAAAGGAATGATCTACCCATGTGTGGTCTTCCTCGTACCTCATACTGTTTCCTGATATGCCTACACATATCATTAAATAATGTCAGGTGCATTAAATTGCCCAAATATGACCATTATGATAATATTACAAAAATTAGTAAAGTAAAGAATAGGTTGTCATTAGTCTGGTAGCAGATGCGTGTCACGCGGTAGACTTCAACAGTAGTCTCTTAAACAATGGACTTCATCGGTAGGCTCAACAGTTAGACCTTTAACAGTAGGCCTGAGTCAGTAAGCTTGATCAGTGGTAGAATTCAATCTGTAAGCTTCTAACCATAGCTTTGTAATAGCAGACTACTTCAACAGTGACCTTTCCAGTGGTAGACTATCTCAAGAGTTGAATTAATCAACAGTGGAGTTGTCTAGCAGTAGACTTCTACAAACGATAGACTTGAACTGTGAACCATATAACTGTAGAAATTCGATAGTGAGTCTAATAGTATACATCCAACAAAATCCTTGATAACAGTGACCTTGTCACAATAGTGACCTGTAAGCAATGACTCTCAGTCTGTAAGCTTTGGTAAGTACTCCAATGGTAGACTTTTAACAATGAAATTTGGCCGAAAACTTCCAAAAGTAACTAGATATCTTCAACGGTGACCTTTAACAACCTTCAACATAAGAGTTCTCAACAATGACCTTTATCATGATAGGGAATTTTAGTAATCGTGACCTATAACAGTGACCTTGAACAGAAGTCTCTTACCAGTAGCCTCTAACTGTGAAATTTTACTTAGGGAAATGTAAACTGTAAGCTGATGCAACAAAGTCATGAGACTAAAAACATATAGATTGTTCAAGATAATAATATAAGGACAGATTAAAAAGGGATTATCAAATGACTTAATATATCATGATCAGTATTAAACATGATTTGGGATTATCCACATAGGTGAGTCCAACATTTAGGTTTCTTACCATTAAAAAGTTAATTTGGGGTCTTCTTTAGAAAGTGTATTTCTTTAATATGATTAAGAATATAATAATTATTATTGGATGCCTTGACCCAACATTATTGAGTGAGTTTAAATTAATTTTAAAAAGTTTTTATAATATCAAATAGAGTTTGATTTTTTCTTTAAACAATGCCATTTTTTCAAAGAGTTATAGGAAAAAAAAAAAGAATGATCATAACCTTTTGAATTAAAAAGTTCATCAAAGTATTTATTTTTAAACTGTCCTCCATGATCAGTCTAAATGGATATAATTTTATAACATTTTTCATTTTCAGTTTTCTTAGTAAATTTACAAAAATATTTAAAAGCTTTATTTTAATGTGTTAAGAAATAAACCCAAGTAAATCATGTATAATCATTGACAATTAAAAAAGTGTAATAATTTTTTTTGATATTAAAAACTTGATTTGAACTGGATAAATCAAGGTGAACAAGATTAAAAGACTTTGAAGTTTACACTTTCTTTTTTCATTTAATGGAATATTTGTGTTTATTACCAATTTTTTAAGGCTCACACAAAACATCCTTTTGGAAATAAAATTTATAAAAATCACATACTAGTTTGCTTCGATTGAATTTGATAGGTGTGTGCATGTGTGAAAAAATTACCAAGGCATTTATTCCATATCCAAGACTCATTATCTTATACACTCAAATATATGAAAATTTGGATAGAAATATATTTTATATCAATAAAATATAATTTTTTAAAATGATATAGAGAAAATAAAATTTCACCTTTATAATAAATGACTTTTTATATATCATTCTGAATGGAATTTCTAAAAAAATATCACATAATTGAATAATACTGAGAAATTTTTTCATTAATCCACCAAAAACCATATTTAATAATAATATAATTAATAAACTAGTACTACCAATATTAATGATCTTTCTCCTTAAGTCATCATAAAAAATTACACATCTACTATTAAGAATTTCTAAGTGGTTAAACTCTGATTATTCACCACATATATGCCTTAAAAACCCATTTTTCGTATAGTATGTACCTCTTTATGACTTTATATTGAGACAATATTACCAAAATAGACTAAATATATTAAATATTTTAGTACCAAAATGAATTTGGGTCCACTAATGTTAGGAAAAAGATATTTTAGAACCCATATTTTCTTTTTATGAGAATATTTCATCGAAAATTTAGAAGAAAAATAAACCCTATATGGTCCAATATAAAAAATTATAATTATATTAATAAATAAGATGCTTAGTTTTATGAAAATAAATACCAAATTTATATTATGAGGTTCCTTTTATAAATTTTTTAGTTTTGAGGAAATAACTTAATTAATGAAACCAATTTCAAAGCATTTATTACCATGGAATTGGGAATATTTAATTTTATCTAAATATTATTCTCATTGGGAGAATTTAGAGAGAGATTATATAATATATTTTATAGTCTAATTCAATTTATCTACATTTGGTTGATCTTTAAATTTCAATATCAATTATTCCTTTTATTTGATGATTTTATCCTTCTCATTACTAAATTTAATATATTTATCTTTAAGCCCCTTGAATATTTTAGTAAGTCCAAAATATCCTTCATAAAATTGATCTATATTAATTTTGAGATCTTTATAATTTAAATAACTTGTGTGACAAGATGAATTATAATAATTTACATCATTATTTACATCGATTTTGGCCATTAGGCATTTGGTGACATCATCCCTTGATTCAGTTGAGGAGAGGGATTAATTTATTTCAATCGAAGTTAAAATTTTGAATTATTTATTACTTTCAGTACTTTATTTATTATTTTTCATAAAAATAGGACAATCCAGTTTAATATTTCCCTTATTCTTGAATTTGTAGAAAGTTACTTCAGCTTCACCTCTTTAGTCCTCCTTTTCGGATCGATTAAAGGACTTATTTATTCTCATAATTTTTTCCATATTATTCACCGAGTGACCAATTTCAACATAACTATCATAAAAAATTCCTTAAATTTCTATAAAAGTTTTCTTCTTCTTTTCCTTGACTTCCTTATCCTCCTTTTCAAAATTTATTTTCATTGTAATCTCATCAGTCATGAGATACCCAACGAATTCATCCATATTCATGTTCTTGATATACTTTGGTTTTTGAATTACCATTAACATTGGTGACCATGAAATTTGAAATAACCAAAGTATATTCTTCATGATAACCCCTATAGAAATGTTATCATGAAGAATTTTTTTACTATTGGAAATGTTATGAAAATGACTAAATATATTAGTAATTTATGTTATATATTAACTATATATATATATTATATGATATATATAAAGTGTATATATAATTAAATGTATTTTATGTATGTATTATAATTCACATATTAAATACACGTGAAAATTAATATATATATTTGATATATATTTATTTCTCCCAAAAAGTTTTTATTATCAGTTACAATCCATTATGAATTGATTAATTGTCTTGACTGCTCATTGAATATGATTCAATGAATTGTGGGAATAAATTTATATGGATACATTAATATGGGATTTTTTTTTTCATTTAATTAAACGTGTCATGGATGTGATCCCTTCTGTTGATAACAAGCAATTGTGAGAAATCCTCTAATATCTCTCTTATTCTCACACTACTGTTAATCATTAGAGATAAAGGTTCTAGATCCCATTCAGCATTCAGTTATCCTCACTATATGATCACGAATACATTTGTTAGTGTCCCTTTCTCATAGGTAGAGTGATTTTGTTCAATGATTCATGATATTTATCATTAATTCTCCTTCACTGAAAAAGAAGAAGAAGACTTCTTACATTAGAAATTTCTAGTTATACTTTTTATACACTTTATTTACACGTTGATTCTCAAATATACATCTTCCTATGTTTGGGTTGTATTCCACTGCATATTATCATATAATGATCATAAAAAAACCCATCAATTTATTCATTATAATTCATGATAAAACTTTAAAAATCTTACATATACATGTCATGTCCAGTGTCATTGACTTTTTTATGCGTTCATGTCTGACCTTAAGTACTTTCCAAATTTATCAAGTAGTTTTTCATGTGAAAAAATGAATAAATCCATTTCTATATATACCAAATTGAATATAATTCATATTTTTTCATCAATATCAAAGGTGAAAATATCATAGAGAGTCTATTTATCCTCCTCTTCCTTAGTAGGTGTATAACTATACACACCTATTTTCAAAAAATGATATCCTAGGTTTATGATAAAAATAGAAATGTGAGTTTTATAATATCCATAATATGTTCCATAAAATAATGAATCATAACCAATTGAGTGTCCCTTAAGAGCACTTTAAGTGTTAGTGGTAGTGGGCATCCTTAGGGTTCATTCCTTAAAACCGATTAAGGTTTAGAAACTAAGAGATACTCTAATAAAATTTTTTATTATGAGAGGAAGATAAGGTGTTAATTTACTTTAAAAAATTAACAATGATGAATTAAAACAAAAATATAATTTTAAAGGTACATAATAAAAATTAAAATTCCGAAAGATTTATTAAATATGTTCATCCAAAAGATCAATTTCATGAGTGTTTTTGTCTCTTATTCAAAATTTATTTGGGGTCACTCTAATAAATTATCTGTAATTATATATATGAAACCAAAATAATTGAATTAAACTTGTTTTTTAATGGTTGTATAAAGAAACCCAAAATCCCCCACTTTATCAGAGTGAACACCTAGGAAATGTAAAATGAATAAATATGGATTATTTTAATACAATTATAGTGATTACTACTCTACAATATCTCTAAAAAACTAGAATTATAATAATAGAGAAAGAGAAATAGTGAATTAATGAGAATGATAAAAAAGTAAAGAGTTTCAAATGTGAGTAATACTGGTAACCAATACTTGTAATGTCTTTATAGAGGTGTATTTATAGTCTCCTAATATTTTTTAATTATTTAAATGCATTATAAGTGAAATAGAGTCATTGGGATCAAAATATAGTCATTGAAGTCATTAATTCAGATTGAATAACTTTTTTAGAAGAACACATTGTGTAGATAATAGGAAGCCTCTAGTTGGATGGTATGCACTTAGTGAATACCAAATAACTAATCCTCATAAACTAGGTTGCTGGTGTAAAGAATAGAAGTACCTCATTCTTATATCTAGTCTAGAAGGTAGTTGGGTAGAGGCCACTAGGTGGCTGGTAGTCATCCACACTACTAGAGAAAATCCCTATGACTATGGGTAAAAAACATAGCTATAGGTCCAATGACCATGGTCATAGCCTACAACCATAGTCACTTAGTCCATGGGGGATACTGTCTTGGTAATAGAGGTTAGTTATATTTACATAGACACTTTATCATGATAATAAAGATATTTCCATGATAAACCTATCACCATGAGCATCACTACCTGTAGCTATAGACATATAACAACTGGTGGTTGTGCTTATGGTCGTAGCTTTTATAAAATTCTAAAATTTTCATTAATATTTTTTGATTTAGGAACCAATTCATTTTATTACAATGAATTCTACCACTACACTACACCATATATATATATATATTCATTATGTATATATAATTAAATATTTATCATATAATGTATGTCCACGATATGGGCCATGTGGTCTATGGCTATAGGGGTCCCACACAGGACCAATGGCTATGGGTAAGGTGGATCGTGGTAATAGGGGGCCCCCCTAAGGAGACCTATGACCTTGAGTAAGGTGGCCCATGGTGAAAGGGATCCCCCCATAGGACCTATGACCATGAGAAAGGTGTTCTATGGTGATAGGTCAGTCTTCTATGGGGTCTATTTCAATGGGAAAGGTGGCCTATGGTGGTATGGGTCCCCTATGGGAACAATTTCCATGATACACATTATTTATGGCAATAGGGGTCCCCCAAGAGACTAATTTCTATGGTCCACATTACCTGTGGTGGTAGGGGGTCTCCTTAGGGAACCTATGGCCATAGGAAAGGTGTCCCATGGTGGTAATAACTTCCCACACTCTTCCCTCATCCACTTCACCTTTCACCCATTGGTCCATGACCATGGGCCACATCACCCATAGATGAAGGCTAGTCTACCACCACGATCCATGTAGAATGTGGATATATGGGGATTTATAGACACATTATATTTCTTCCCATGACCATATATCAACCTATGAACATGATTATATATTCCATAACAATAGAACTATTTCTGTAGAAAATTTTTATAATAGTACTATAGAAAACCAGGCAATTTTTCAAATATCACTGAGTACTCGGTGCCAAATTCCTCATGCTCCACTCTTCTGTTTTTACTATTGGGTACTTAGTGACACTTTACTAGGTAGATAATAGTCTATTATAGCATGATTTCATATCATTATCATGCAAAAATTCCTTTAATATTTCAATTTAATTCATTAAACTTCAATAAAATAAATAATTATAATTCCTAATATAAAACATAATCAAACCATTAAAATATAAATATATGTTTAGGATCATTAAAATCAATATAATTGTGAGAGGTTCCAATAATATTATACTATAAATAAAAAAAATATGAATGGTAAATTTATAATTTTCCATTGATAGTAAATCATGATTCAAATTATTTTCCTTATCTTGAAAGAGGAATTCCTTAAAGTTACTAAGATGTGGAGAGAATTATATTATAGAGTATGATGAGAATATCCACAACATGGTGTGAATTTCATGGTGATTTGGATATAGGATACTTATTGGAAGTATTCTAATTTATCAACCAATATTATCATAAAAAAACATGGAATGATGTGTCATGTAGTTATATAACACATAAAATAGTTCAAAATCTGTTGGAAGTTTAGTGGGTGAATTGTGAATGAAAAACCAGTTTAATATTTGACTTATTATACATGTAAGTGTTTTTGAATAGTTAAACTTCTAAGGGAGACTACTTTATTGATTAAAGTAGTGATATTAAAGGGGTACTAAATTATACTTTTAATGTACATAGTATTAGTGAACTTATTACACTGAAGATCTAAATAATATTCTCATTTTACTTTAAATGTTATAATGAGTCATGTTTATAAAAACCCTCCTAATGATTTAATATGTGATTTTCATAATATGTAACTATCCTTTGAGGCATAATAAAAATATAGGGTGCTCATGGTGTTTATAAAATACAAAGGAATAAGACAATTTTGACATACTATAAATAAATTTACAATTTCAGGTTTTTATTTATTTTTATCATTTCATCTATTAATCAATATTATGCATAAAGTTTTATTATTTTTTTATTTTAAGGTATATTATTCACATAAAAAATACATCATATATCACATTAATAAATTTTGGGTGTATATAAAAATAAAACCATATACATTAGATTTAGTACCCATTATATATAATACCTAAGGAATTTACATAGACCATATAACTTGATTTTTCTAGGGGTTTTGTCAAATTATCTACTCAGTTATCATATGTGAACACTTATGTAACAATATCCCAGTACTAGTTCACATGGTCTGAATAGAGATTGCTACGAAACCTCATGAATTCCTCTCTGTACACAAGAGTATTCCAAGTAGCAGTTAGGGTGTACTTCCATCGATGAGGCGACTATGGATTCATCTAGATACAAAAAAAAAGAATAAATAAATATTCATAAATTATAAACATCAAAGTAATGTATATGGAATAATATTGAAAAAACTACATTTACATTAATACTTAACCATGAAATATAATATACAACCCATTTCATTTCATATATGATATATATTAAAGGTATTACTCTCTATGGGTTGATCATATAAATATTAGTATATAAAATAAATCTAATGTATGTATGAAGAATCTGTTACTAAAAATAGTCAATAACATCACCTTGGTGCCATCTCCACAATCTTGTTAAGACACCCAACTCAACCAATTTTCATTAGACCATTTACCTATCATGTATTGTTAATCCTAATGTTAGAGTGTACACATGGATGTTCATTTCGGGTGTGAGTATGAAAATCAGAAGGAAAAAACCAATAGAGCCCTAATATATTTTATAATATATGTGTGTGCATGTAAAATCCTGTATACAAAGTAATAACATCCATATATAAGAACCCAAGTCAAGTCATAACATGCTTACCAAACCATGATTATTCTTGAACATAATCAAACTAAATACACACCCTAGTGGACCAACTATATCAAAAAAATCAACTAAAATCCACACCATGGTGGTTCCATGACTATTGGAACTCAAATTTTGTCTAACATATCTCTAAAATGATGCAATAAGAGTTTGAAAAATTTTTAAGGAAGAGAGGGGTGGTGAGGCACCCTTCCTCATGCCCCGTCTCATTCTCATGCACCCATACCATCCATCGGTCATGAACCCAAGTTAATCCATGTCCCTCTAGCCTCAACCAGTCATGTACCCATGATCAATGAATCCACACATGTGATCAAATATACACTTAGGAACCATAAGTGATTACAGGTGGTTACCTAAAAAGGTAGAGTGCTCATGCCTCATATTCCTAAAAAATGACCACCATCATTCTACTCTAGAAAATAGATATTCATCAAGTGCGTGAGTACCCAGAATAAAATTCCCCATGCCCAAGCTTTCCAAGACTCATCCTTGGGTGATTTTCAAAAAAAAACCTAGGGGAAAGTAATGGAAAAGAGGGATATTTTTTCCATTCAAGGATCTTACACTTAGAAAACTTTTAAAAGACCACTTTTACTAATAATCCACCTAGGATAGGGTGAAGGATCCATTTAAATAAGAGTCCTTAAACAAGTAAGGTGTCAATCCATGGCTATAACGACCTGGACTGACCTACCTGACCCATGAACATATTAGAGAACCACATAACCTTAGGCACTCCTCTCTGCATTCTAGGGGATACTAAATAGTATAAAAGTTCTATGGTGATACCATGAGAATTCTATACCCTCTGGTATAGACAACCATAAATCATAATGGAAGGAACATATAATCATTCATTGAAATAGCCAATAGAAATAAAATAAACATCACAACCAAAACCAACCAAGAGTAAATAAATCATCACAAGATGTAATTGAATGAAATAACTAATCTTACTTGAGTATAGAGAATGGTATACTTATTTCCCATATAAAGATAACATACAATAAGAATTTAAGTAAACAAAACCAAAAATAACCATAAATTGGTCCTGAGTCCTGAGTCCTGACCCGATCCAATCTTATGACTCTGACCAAGCTATCAAGATTAACCATCAATGTTGAGCCTATTCCCTACCTACACTAGTGATCATGAGGTCTACTCAATTACTAAATTTCTAGGGACACCTAAGTAAGGTGTGACCATAACTCAATATACCACCACCAATGGTTTCCCTAACATAACTAGTATATATAGTGTCTAAATGAAGATACATGCTCAAAATAAACGAGATAATAATATCTGTAAACATAATATTTATCACTACCATGAGAGAAATCTTAGCCACCTATGTGTGACTATACCTTCTTAATCTAGTTATAGGTTATCTTTGAATATGTCATAAGTTAGTAAAAAAGGTTTAGAGTAATGCCCTCCTATAATATCATCTCATCACACCAATACCAAGGGTTGGACTGGAACCCACCCATAGTTCCATCACATATAAACAATATGCATGGTCTAATTATCACCTTCCCCCTGTTCCATATCACATCATCAAAACCCCGGGTTAAAATAACATCCACCTATTATGTCATCACATATTAACATACAAGGGTCATTGTGGTGCCCTCCCCTTCCATCATCCCATGCAATTAATTACCATGGTTCAAAATAGAGCCTTACCTTGGTTAACATCTATCATAATCATTATTTATCACTGAAACCAAGGGTCGGAATGGTGTTATCCCTTGGTACCATCTCAACCATTAATATGACGGGATAGAGTAGTTCCCAACCCACTTTATCATTACAATAATTTAATAAACAATATGAATAAGGATAATATATCAAATTAATTTTATATTTATGGAATCAAGACAAAATATATAAATTTAAATCCTAGTTACAAGGTTTCCAAGGGGTTGGATACTCACTCAACACTAGAAACCAAATCCTCTTTATGGTGGACTCACAAGCACACTCACCCTATTTATACAACTATATTTATGCTAGGTTACCTTCTTTCTAGGTCTTCTTACCATTCTCATTCAAATCATATACTAAACTAGGGTACTATCCATGCTTCACTAATTCCTATCATATCACATAGACACAATGTTTTCCCCCATACTACTACCATCATCCAAGGTAATATCGATAGTTAAAACCACACTAACAAGTATCTCATCCAAGGGTAGACAAAACATAAAACACACACTCAAGTCCCACATAGATCATCCCATACACTCCCAACCTACAACCATAATCATCACTAAAGTATTATCATATAATTATTAATTCTAGTGAGGGGGGAATAGTTTTCCCACATATTGGTTTCATAGAAAAAGGTTATATGGTAGAATAAAAGGTCTCCACATGATCCATACTTAATCCAATCACACATAATCGTCACATAACTTACCTTGAGGAGACTAAGTCACCTAATCCAAGGTTTACTATGTCTCATTCATTAAATTTATACCCATCGAGGGTCTATACACCATAAAAAAATATTAATGGTAAAGACCATAACTATTGGATACTGAGGAGTAAATATTAGTGTTTAAGGGTTCATAATGGACTAATACACTTCCATTCTAATAATAGGGGCCAAGGTAAAACAATTCATTTTTAATTCAAGGATGATATCACATAAGTGTTGAAACTGTACATCACATGTTACATAATATAATTCATAAACCTTAGGAAGATGTTTAGGGAGAACCTACCTCAAAATAAATTCATTTAATTTAATAAAATATTAGACACCAATTTAGACCAAGATTAACCAAACATTTTCCTTCAATATGAGGCCCTAACTCCATCAAATAACCACTTGACTTAATTATAAAAAAATTATAATTAATTAGCATAATTAATTTTATAGGAATAAGAAAGTAATAAATAACTGATCAATAACCCACAATCCAAACCTTGAGAAATAAGGCATGAACCACCTCTAAAATCCACCTATATTTTTAGTAAACAAAGGCCCCAAAACCCTATCTCAATTCATCAATTAATTTCATCTTAATCAATAGAAATCCATACATAATTAAAGGTAGTGATAAACCTCAATGAAACCATATGAAACCTAGAAAGTTAATCATCTTGGAAACTTTATTATCTATATAAAGTATCATCCCCACCATAATTAGATGATTGAAACATTACTTGGTGAAATAATAACCAGATACTTAAATTACACTTGCTAAAATTAGAGGAAAATAGGGAGAAGGATGATAGGGTTGAGAATGGATATAAACTAACCTTAATTGATGGAAAAATCTCAACCAAACCAAAAATAACTACGAGTTACAAGGATAGAAGAGGAGGGGGAGAGTATCTTGACCTCCCATTATTTAGACACCCAAAAAATAAAGAACCTATAAGGGGGAGTTTAATTTTAAAATTCCCAAAAGGCCATCCAACCTCTCTAAAAAACAGAGTAGGAGGGATGTTGTGACATGACCAAGATGGGTTAAAATTAAATTAAACATTCCTAGGGACATGTTTTAATATGAACCAATGGTTCAAAACAAAACTCCCCTCCCTAGGGAAGAACCTAGGAACCTAGCTGGGTGATTCATGGAATAGTTCCATGGTTTATAATATGAAAAAGTATTTGTAGTGAAATCCCCATTTATATGATATGGTCCATTTCGAGACTCCGAAATAAAACTTTTATTTGAGTTCAGAGATTCATGGAATATCCCACCATGTTGCAATGTGATGCTTCCCCAAATTAAAAAATTATTCTTAAATAGGGAGATCATGGAGTAATGAATTAGGCTACGACATGATTTTTCCAAACTCTAGAAATTTTATCTTATGTGACACATTGCATGCTGCAAAACCCTTGGTTATAGTCCAATATGTCACCTACAATATAAATCTATATCAGGGTCACCTTGACTCTACTTCAATGATCACCCAAACACCTGAGACACCTCTCTATCCTCCAAACACTTCCAAAAACACTTTCTAGAGATGCTATAACTCTCAAAATCCCAATCAGAGTCCTAATTCTGAAAACATCCCGTACTCCAAGACTTAATATTCAAACTTCCTATGAATTAATTAAACTGTAATGACACATGACATTATAAACTCTCCACCATAACACTTATCATCCTTGATAATTCTATTCATGCATGACCAGTGGCCTACATTTGTTATTGAGTCATGATGCATAGTCTAATTTTTGATCTCTGACTAGTTATGGTCATGCCCCAAATTTACCCAAAACAATAGAATATCAAAAATCCTAGACACATCTCACCAATACCTATCATAAAATTTTTCATCCCTCAAAAAATACACAATGATCTTTGTTTATTTCATCATGCTTAATCACACACAAAACACACTAGCTGACAACCCGCTATAGTGACTATATATGAGAAACCCAATGGTTTGTGAACCATGAAACCAAATAATTCTACCTACTCCACGATGATTCTCCACTTCCAGAGGAATTCATGAATTTTTAATTGACCGACATCACATGTCAAAGGTTGATGTCACTATACTACACCAAACCATAACCCATTCAACTCTACACCCAAGTATCTTCGAACTATTTGCATTAAAAACTATAGTCTCACACCCATTAATATACTCATAACATGAATCCCTACTCCATCGCACCAACCATCACACATTATCATGAGTAACGATGTTCCATATACATGGTCACCTTACCAGTATATTTATTGAAATTCTTATTTGGTCATCCCATAAGACCATAACCCAAAAATACCACTCTATTATTCCTAATGTATCAGATTTACCCTATCACCAAAGATAGATACCCACATTTGGGTATTTACCATTTATAAAAACAACTCAACCTCTTGCATCCAAGCATTGGTGTAAAACAACAACCAACACTAGGTTAGGTATACTAGAAAACCATACTCAAAATTTAGAAAAAAAAAAACTCTCGAAACAAGCATTGCATGATCTGACCATCTATGGTGCACTCCCCACTATAGGATTTCACTTATCCCCAATCCCCAATCAAAATACTAACCTCCATCTAGCACCATCCAAATACTGACACTCATGATCTCCTCCTGTATTTCTTAAATAGGTCAATATATAAACCCCTGCTCTAGGGTCCAACGATACTATGGAATCCCATACAACCACTACTCAATTATAGTAGTAATCCATTATCACAACACCCAGTCTCTATAGATATATATAAAGATATAAAAACTCAATCACCATCATGTGAGTCTCACATTCCAACCCACTAGAGACTCCACCAAGTCTCACTAGAAAATCCAAATCTTTCTAATTCATAACTCACCATAGTTGAGGAACTATCTTGATTCCTTAATAATAACATTGAGCTACTCATCCCCTCGATGTCTCATCAGCCTCAGTAGTCATTTTACAACATTTCACTTTTAAAAAAAGATCGAATCTTATCCCTCATATGAACTAATCATCTCAACATATCCATAATCTAATGATCCCTCAACCATCTTATCAACACTATATAGAGACCTCATCTCAAAAAATAGTTAAATTTTTATGAATCGACTCCCATCAGTCAAACCATACCCATTCATACCCATAAAAAACCTTTCCTTGACCAACAAACTATTCAACACCAAGTTCCACATCCTTTTTACACATTTAAATTGTGGAAATGTGTCATAGAACTTTTCCACACACGAATTCCCACAAATTAGCTCTAATAAATCAGTGAAATGAGGAGTCTTAGAACTCATCATAACATATCGACACCTCTCAAGGTCCTATAACCCATAAATGTCTCATGTTCCAAACATAAATCCCTACCTAACATATAAACAGACTAGGATGGAATAAAATAAAACCACAATACATTTCCATATTTTATCATAACCTCACGCCAAGATTCATATATCTTCCACAACCCAATCTCCCTATCTTAGGGATTTCCTAGATCCAATAATCGACATGCCCCGTAGGTAATATATGACCAATTATGACTAATAGATAGCTGATAATTCCTACCATACATTTTATATGTGTCATAACTATAACATGAAGTATTTAACCATGATTAAATATCTAAATTCCTCCACTTTTCTGGGATAACCCCCCTCTTTTAGGATACCCTCATACATCAAAAATTATCTTGAAAAAAAGTAGGAAAATATTCTATTACTCAACTACAACACCCAACTCACTAATATCTCAAGCCACACCTCAACATCACTAGGCTCTCCCACTTAGTCTATAACCAAGAACTAATAGGTTACAAATCTTGGAGAAACACCCATGATCATGCCTCAAATATCATTTTTAAATTCACATGCTAAAATCCCCATACTAGGGGCCTCATAAATATCGATCATCACATACACAAGTCAACTACCCACTCTAAGGTAATAATCCTCACTGGGCATCCATACACTAGACTACCCCCTCAAGGATCAAGATCACATCCATGTGCATATAGATAACATCACCCTATACTGACTCACATAAAGGAAATCATAACCATTTAGTGTGGTTAAGTATGATTCCACTAATAAGTTATTCGGGGGAAATTATAAATGAGTTATTGCTAACATTTTAAATAACCAAAACTATTTTATTTCCATCACCCAATATCATAATCACACACAAGCATAAATATTACATGTAATCATATCTATCTAATATGATGGATAGAATCACACCTCTTTCCACCCTGAGTTAAGATAAAAAATAGAAATAAATAAATCCAAAACAATATTCATTCAAAATATCAAATCAGTAGTAACATAAAAACCCAAAAATAGAAATCCCAACTTTGTAGTAACTTGGAATCCAACTAATGCAGGTGCTATCTAGGAACATGACATAATGTCTATCCTAAGTTATGAATTGTCCTATCTCATTCTGACCATATCCAAAGTAGTAATAAAATGAAAACAAGGCTTTGATACCACTTTATAATGACTAGACCCAGCTTACCTAACCCCTGACCGTGTTAAAGAACTATATGAACTCAGGTGCACCTCCCTATCCACCAGAGGCTACTAACTAGAAGTGGGTATCTATTTTTATACCATTGGGAGACTATAACCTCTAGTATATACAACCATAAATCACAACATAATAAATATATAACAATTAATCACAATATCCAATATAAATAGAAGAAACATCACAACCAAAACTAAAAAATACCAAATTACTTACCACATACTGTAAAAAAATGAACTAACTAATGTCACATGACTAAAGAAAACATCAAAATGATATATCATGGGAATATCATATGCAATAAGGAAATGTTTTAAAAAAATTGAAAATAACCACAACTAGGTCTCGAGTACTAACCCTATCCCATCTCTTGATTTCGACCAAGCTATCTTGATTAACCATCTAATGTTAAGAATCTTCCATACATACACCTGTGATCATAAGGCCTACTCAGGTACTAAAGTGTAAAGTATAATTGACCAAGGTGTAAGTAAAACTTAGTAGGTCACTAACAATGGTTTTCCTAACATAAATAGTCACATGAATGATGTGATATGATTAGAAAAAATGAAATAAAAACATCTTCAAAAATAATATCTGTTACAACCATGAGTGTTTTCCAAGCCACATGGGTGTGACCATACATAATTTGGATAATTACAGGTACATTTAAACATGTAAAAAGTTAATAATAAATGATTAGAGTGTCACCCACCCATAATACCATCTCTTCACATCAATACTAAGGGTCAGATCATCTCCCACCCATAATACCATCTACTCTCATCACAATGTTCCATGGGTCTGAGCGACACCCACCCATGACATTGTCTTACAATTAAATATATGGGTAAAGTGTTACCCTCCATAGATACCATCACATATCATTAACACCATGGTCTACAATAACACCCACCCTGGTTTCCATCACATAACATAAATACCCCTGGTCAGAATGGATCCTACCCCCATTTCTGTGAAGTATAAACACACTAGGTTTGATGTGAACTCATCCCTAGTTCCCTAAAATGATATCAATACACCTAGTTATAACAGCACACACCCTAGGTTCTATTACATATAACCAATATATTGGGTCAGATTGGCGCTCTCCCCCAGTTCTATCTCACATCATCAACACCTGAGGTCAGAATGGTGCCTACCCTTGGATTCATAACATATGAACATATAGGGATCAAAGTGGTTCACCATTATTTTCATTTCATACCATCAATTACAAGAGGTATGTAATGGAAACCTCCCCTGGTTACCACCTTAAATCATCATTATCTTTCACCAACACCAAGGGTTAGAATGATGATTGACCTTGGTACCATCTCAGTCATCAATATAGTAGGTCATAGTAATTACCAACCCACTTTATCATTAAAATCATTTAAAAAATACCATGCATTAATATATTATGCCAAATAAATTCCACGTTCATGGCATGAATCCAAAACATATAAATTTCAAGCTTAGTTCCAAGGTTTATAATGGGGTTGTAAACTCTCCCAACACTAGCATCTACATCTTCTCTAGGGTGGACTCACATATACACTCACTCTATTTTCATAACCACATTCATGTTATGATACCACCTTGATAGGACCTTTTACCATACTCATTAAAATCCTTCACCAAACTAAGGTTCTAACCATGCCCCACTAAGCCTTATCATATCACATATATACAATTTTATTTCCCCATACTACAACCATTATCCCAGGGAACACCAGTAGTTGAAACCATACTAAAAATTATCTTTCCCAAGGTATAACATAAATTACAATACACACTAAAGTCCAAGATATATTTACCTACACATTATTGACCAATAATCATAGTCATCATTAAGGTAATCTCATATAATTGTTAATTCTTTTAAGGGAGGAACACTTTACCCAAGTCTTGATTCCCTAGATAGTAGTTATATGGTTGTACATAAGGGATCTACATAAGACACAATTAATCATATCATCTATACTCATCAGATAACGTATTTAAAGGAGACTAAGGCACCTAATATAATGACTACTATGTTTAATTAAATTAATTCATACCCCTCTAGGGTCTATATACTACATAACATATATTTATGGTTAAGATCACGATCGTCAATGATTGAGGCATTAAGATTAGTGGTCAAGGGTCCATCATGGACCATGAAACTTCCATTACACTCAAAGGATTTAAGTTAAAAAAATTAATTTTTAATTCAAGTTTAGTTTCACACAAGTTCTTAGACCACATATCACATAAAAATAATGCCTAAACCTTAGGGAGATATTTAGAAACCACCCACCACAAACCAAAGTCATTTTATTTAAGAGAATCCCAATAAACAACATCGACCAAAATATACCAGCCATCATCCTTCAATATGAGACCTTAAATCTACAGAATAACCCTAATAATTAATTATAAAACAATTATAATTAATTAATATAATTAATTCCATCATTAATTCCTTATAAATAAACAAGAAAAAACACACGGGGTGATCTCCCATGGTCCAAACATAAATTAAAGGGGTGTGTACCACCCCCTCACATATACACAGATGTTTAGTACACAAAATACACAAAAACCCATCTTAATTCATCCATTAATTTCACCCCAATCGATATAAAACCTTATATAATTCAAGTAAGTGACATACCTTAGTGAAACTTCTTGAAACATTGCATGTTCATTCTCTGAGAATATTCCTTATCAATAGAGAGAATCAACCCCACTGTAACACCCTGAAACAAAAGACACGGAATTGGTTCCTCAAGCCAGTGCACCACATGGACTCAAGTTCACCTACCAATACACTATAGGATGCTAAAATGTAGTGAGGTTACATATGTGGCATGGTGGGGAGACTCTGGTTAGAGTCTAACACAATAAAAATAATAGAAAAAAATCATACACATCACATAAATATAAAATAAAAAGGAGATATAATACTAGGAAACAACCCATTAAATAACATAATAATGTCAAATACATAATAGGTAGGCATACATGTAATTTAGGATAGGTGCATCAAGACCCAAAATTAATGAAAGGGAAAAAACCAAAAGAAAAAAAATCTAAAAGTCCAGAGCCCTAGCCATGATCCCAGATTCCAACTCTAATACTAGCTATTTAATCAGACATAGGTGATATATTTATTTCCCTTATCATGACAGACATCTAATAATTCTATTTAGGATCCAAAAAATAGTTTGGATAAGATATGAATATGAGTCAGCAGGCCACCACCAATGGTGTCTAATAAAATTCTAGTCTGACGTGTAAAGAAAACTGGTGTGAAATATATAAGTGAAATAGTGTGAAATATATAAGTGAAATAGTGTGAAATATATAAGTGAAATAGTGAGAATGATAATAAGATAAAAAAATAAAAGGAACCAAGTAAAGACTCAGGTCTCAAGGTAACAACCTAGGCTGGCACTACCTGCTTTTACCATCACTAATCTATGAACACAGAGGAAATATCCTCACCTAATCTAGTTCCAAGGTGCAACACTGAAGAAACCATGATCAATTAACACAAATAAATCCATGGATATTAACCACGCATTCACATTAATCAATATCCATGAATATCTATTACTCAGGTCTAAAATTAAGGGACCACCCTTGACATTTAGAGTAATGACTTGATTGGAATCCAAGGCTCACATTTAAGGCATTCCATCTAATATGATTGAGTAGAATCTAGGGAGATCATCTCATGACATTCAATAAGGGTACCCATAGAGAATCCATTACACCAATACATGACATTAAATAAGTATAGACACTACCCAAGTCCAAGGGGCAGCCACCCCACAACACTCACAATAATTAATTTTTGTATAATCTATTGCTTTTCTCAAGTCATTACATAACATTGGACCTCATTGGATCCAAAGGTGTCCTCATACCTCAACATATATATTCATACCTAATGGAATAATAGACTCTTCCATTGAATTATACACCAATAATAACCATGATTAATCCATGGAGGTCCTCAAAGGAATTCAATACTCATAACCATTTCAAGAATTCCAAACATGTCATTAATCCATAGTTTATATAATAAAAAATTTCAAAATTGAAGCTAATATCACCATTTAGGATTAATTTTACATTTTTAATTAAACACTCAAAGTCCATATGCTTCAAGAGGGTCCTATATATCATCTTAGGAATCCCAATTCCATATAAAATTATTAAGTCACTAAGGGTAGCTTTACACTACTCCATTAATTCACCCAAAAGAATGACATAAGGAATAACCCACCTATTTGATAAATTCAATAAGGTTTTACCTAAATCACCTAATTTTATGAATAAAAATATTCTTTTAAGACATAAATATGAAATTTAAACATATTATATTTATTTTAGGTCAAGAATTCAAATGGTTCCACATGATTGTACATGATAAAAATGCAATAAAATGGTGGGACTCTATGGGAAAATCATGCGAGAACATACCTTAGGTTAGACAGGTTACACTTGTTTTGTATTCAGATTTTATTCAAGTGGAAATGAGAGAAATTTATAAGCTATAAAAAATACCTAAAAACAGGGAATTTAATTAAAAATGTTGGGAGAGCTTTACATGGAATTAAAAAATGATAATGGGAGCTAACAAAGTGAAAGGCTTACTGGGAACCTTCTAACATGATGAATGGAATTGAAGTTTGAGGTTGAATGAAGGAGAAAACCACAAGGGTTCAAAGAGGTATAGGAGAGCTTCACACCACTATAAGTGGGTAAAAAATAAGACAAAATTTGGGAAAGGAGGTAGGGTCATCAGAAAAACTTATTAATTTTTCACTTTTTTTCTGGGGAGCACGGTTGGCCAAACCATGCACCAACCATGTAAACCCCATTGTCTAGAAACACTTCACCTCACACATTTAGTTAAACCATGTAAAAAATATGTGAAATGAACTTATAATAAATTTCATTCCTTTTCATAGTTTCCTACCTCCCTTCATATGGTTTAAAACATTATTCTCTTCTATTTTCCATATCATACAGTTGGGGTGCATTGTTATCAAAAACCATGTTCTAACTTTTAACCTTATTCAATTTCCCCCAAAACTAAAATTCCATTCCCCAAACCCCAAATACAATCCTGAGACCTCTCCCTTGTACACTACACTATGTTAAAATTAAGGGGATTTAAAAAAAATTAGAGGGGTTATAACTCAAAAGAAGAGCAGGGTTATACAACCTCACAACCTCAAGACATATCATCCTAGAACTGCACCATCAAACATCACTATCCTACTTAATGAAAAGATATACCCACTAGTGCCACATGTTTGATCCCCTCTCCCATGTTTCTTCCTGAACACATCCATGTTTCTATACAACATGCACTAGAGAAGTATATTTTCTAGGAAGCATCATTTCACTATAGTCTATGATATAGACCAGAATCTCCTCAAAGGACACATCAACATCAAGATCTATATCATCAACATCAATAGTATATAATGTATTTGAAAAATACCATTTAAGATGATATGTTTGAAAAAAATTCATTCAATGAAATAAATATTTGTGTAAGGTTTATTAGGTATGCTACTGGACTGACCCTCTCCACAATATCAAATGGCCCCATGTACCTAGGAACCAACTTTTTCTTCCATATTATATGATGGTATACCAATTAAGGAAACATAAGAAAGAAAAAATGATAAATTATCTTAAACTCTAGTGGTTTATGACATTGATTCATGTATAACTTATTCCTACTATGTGTTATGTCCATTCTCTTCTGAATCAACTGGAAATGTTTTGATGTCTCTTGAATGAGACTCAACCCAACCATTACTACCTAACCTAGCACCAACAAACACAACAGTGAATGAGATGACCTCCCATATAAATCCTCATAAGGTTAATTTTGAATCATATCCAAGTAACTATTTTTATAGGTGAATTATATAAGATCTATGTGGTTCTCCTAAGAACCACTTAAATCTAGGATACATTCCCTCAACATTTCTTATTACACCTGAATAGTCCACTCGGACTTCCCATTAGTCAGTGGGTGGTATGATATACTCAAAATAACCAAAGTACCCGATTATTTATATAAATCCTTCCAAAACCATGATGTAAAGAGTATATCAATCAGAAATAATGCTATAAGGGATCCCATGTAGCTGTACAATCTCACAAACATACAACCTTCCCAACTCCTCCATCATAGAGGTCTATTGGATCGATAGAGAATGTGAAACATTCAACAATTGATCCATGATGAATCATATTGTATATTTATCTTGGGTCATAATTTGAAATATCATAAAAAATTATATGGGGACATTATCCCATTTCCACTCTATACTAGGCCAAGAATGTAGGAGACTGGTAGTCCACTGATGCTCAAACTTCACCTGTTGACAAGTCAAGCACTATGTAATGAATCCTTTTATCTCCTTCTTCATGCTTGACCACTAGTACTAATGATTAAGATCAAGATATAAGTTTTTCTAACATAGTTTTACTACCCACTTAGAGGTATGATACACCCTCATCAATAGCTCTCTCATGTTGGTAGGCACCAAGAAACACTTGTGAACATGGATGATCTTTTACTAATTTAGAGTCCAGGGTGGTGGTATCTCTCCACCATCAAAGTTATCCTTAAGGGTGATGGATATTGGATTTGAAAGATTAATTATCTTAATTCAATATATAAGTTAAGGAACCATGGATTAAGATGATATAACTACTCAATCCTGGTCTTCCTAAACATCAAGATGCTTTTTAGAAAAAAGTGCCACCAGTTGCCACTCACTGCATGAATCCTGGATAACCTAAGGATGAATATTATAACTAAGAGAATCAAAAACTATATTTCCATTCCTTTTTATATAGGTCAAATCGAATTTAAAATACTATAGGTGCTCAACCCACCTTTTCCATTAAAGGATGAGGTCCCTCTGGGTGAAAATGTACTTCAAACTATTATGGTTTGTATAGAACACAAAACTTTCTCCCAAGAGACAATACCTCCAACAATTTAATGAATACTCAACTACTTCTAACTCTAGATCTTTCATTGGGTAATTACATTCATATGGAATCAACTATCAATATCCATATGCCACAACTTGATCTCCCTACATCAAAAATCCACCTAGATCAATACCTGATGCATCATAGTATACATTGTATTCCTTAACTAGATATAGAAATATTAATATTTTTTTGAGGTCATTATCCCCTTAAACTATTTTAAGTAATTATTGTAAGACTCTAAACAAATAAAATTTAACCCCTTTTTGGTAAGCCTTGTTAGAGTTGTTGCCAAGTGAGAAAAGTCTTGTATGAGATGTCGGTAGTAGCCTTATAGGCCTATGAAGCTCCAAAAATCAAATAAATTATTAGGATACCCCCAAGAAACCATATCTATCACTTTCTTAGGGTAAAAAGACACACCCACTTCCGATATCATATATCCCAATAAGTGTACTTGGTCAATCCAAAAATGAAACTTTGAGAGTTTAGAATACAACCTATTCCCCCATAGTGTACTAAAAAAATCAATAAGTGTTTTTAATGATCCTTAATCATATTTAAATACACAAGGATATCATCCAAAACAAAAATAACCCAAAAGTACCTAGGTATGGATGGAAAAAATCTACTCATTAAGTCCATAAACATTACAAGTGTGTTCGTTAGGACGAACGACATCACCAAGTTCTCAAAGAGGCCACACCTAATTCAAAAATCTATACATGATATATTAGAGGGTATCACCCTAGACTAAGGATAACTTGACCTCAATTAAATATTAGCAAAGATCCCAGTACCCCTTAGTTGATACATAATATTGGATACCAATATTAATAGTCACCTAATTTATCCACTAATAATCCACACATAGATGAAACATACTGTCAGCCTTCTCAGCAAAGAGGACAAGGATTCCCCAAGGTGATGTACTGGGATGGATACAACCCTTAGCCTTTAAGTAATCTATATGACTTTTCAACTCATCGAGTTATACCAGAGCCATCCGATAAGGAAGAATATAAATAGGTTTAGTGACCTACACAATCTCGATGGTGAAATTCACCTCTATCTCTGGTGGAAATCCCAAGAAGTATTTTGAAAACAAAATCCACAAGATGGTCCAACATGGGAGGGTAAATCACTGGACACCCACCTCTATCATCCTACACAAGGATAACAAACTGAGCTGAAACCCCACTGAGATTCTGATGGCCATGACTTACTGAACCATCCTACAATTACCATTATACCTTGTTAACATAACTAACAACTTTTGGTGATACAAAGGTCACCCATTGGCAATAGTAGTCTATATGAGCTCAAAAGGGAACCGTCCAATCTAGTCCCATGATTAGGTAAAACCCAGTCATATCTAGTATAAAAAGTTCACACAAGGATTGGTAACCTTTGATCTCAAGAGAAAACTCCCTATAATAATTAACTCTTTTAGATCATACACCCAATGGGGTGTTAATATACATCATCGCATATTCATAATCAATAGACAAACCCAAACCTTCCACAAATTGAGTAGACATGAAAGAGTTTAAAGACCCTATGTAAAAAGGAGAAGAACTAAATTCATATCCACCAAATTGCACAAATCAGGGTAGATGAACTATCATCTTGATATATAAAAGCACTATATACTACAAGAACCTGTACTGTACTTCATCCATGAATTCTAGCATGAATCTATAGAACTATATTACCCTAACAACATGACTAATTCTAACTCCATGCCCCCTACCATCACCACAACTAGTGAAACCAGTCAAACTCCAACTACCCACCTACCACAGAGTAGTGGATCCTACACCGAATCCCATAACTAGCATAGAGTCTCTATCACTAGGTTCATGTGATGTATCCCTAAAAAAACCTCTAGAGATATCCCATCCTCCCTGGAATTGAAACTCAATTTTAGGCTTATCATAGTGCCAACAATAATGAACCACCATTCCATACTAATGAATTATGATCATACTACCTCCTTGTCTACTCTATCCCCAACTACTCTACTAGGACCCATCAAAATGGTGCTTCTTTCCACTAGACGACCCACTACAAACTGGTTTTACCTACCCTAGGCCCCAATGCACTCTCAAATTCATCTCATAAATCAAGGTCTGATTTAACATTTTAGATATTATGGTTAGAAAAAAAATGTTCACATGTTCCTTTATCACTTTTCTATGGCCATACTCAAATCACATTTCCTTGGCCAACTCATCAATATACATAGATGGAACAAACCAATGAAAATCTATCAACTAAGATTCATACCCCACAATAGATTTTCTCCCCTAAACCATGTATATAAACTCTCTAGTTTGATCAGAATGCAAGGTATTAGGGAAGAAGTTTCTAAAGAAACTAGTCTAGAAATCCTTCCATACCATACCCATATGTTTTTTTATCCTATATCACAATGTCCAACCATCACATATCATGGACTCAAAGATTATAGGTGGAAAGCTTAACCCTCTTCTTAGGTGGAATCTGTAGATGCTCAATGATAGTGTGTATCACCTCAAGCTAGGTCTCAGCCACCTTGGAATCACCCTCTCTAGTGAAAGTACGAGAATGATGCAATTGAAACTCCTAGGTTAACTCATACATTGTTTGTGGATCTCAAGGTGCATATCTCCCCATAGATTTCATCACACATAGGAGAATCTCCCTAAGTTGAGAATCCATAGCTTGACCTTGTGATGTAGGTGGCTCAATCCTCTACACCTTAGGGGAATTATCACCAATTACCTCATGATGATCAGTTGGTTGTTAATGAGGAGGAATTTATCTAGAATTCCAAGATAAAAAATAGAAAACAGATCACTATAGTTATTAACATTAAAGATTAGGGAAATTAGTAACAAGAATAATATCATTAACTCATAACCTAAGAACTCTAATTATCCCCATTTACCTATTCTAGGGTCAATTCACACATACATGGAAGCCTTATTTTACCAGTTTTGGTGAAATAACATGCCATTCACATGATATGATAGAAAACACCTTTTAAGATGATTACTAGAATTTTATTTAACCCGAACCATCACTTAAAATATATAGGTCTCATATATCATTCCCATTTAGATTCTTATAATTTTCAAATCCATTAACCTAATACCGTTATATAAAGTGTAAAATATAATTCATAGAGGAAAATGTTCTTTAAGTAGTTATTTACTCCCCATTTAACAACCATGAATTTAAATTCCATACTAGAGGTCATAATTTTTCAAACTTTTAGCCATATAAGGATTGGTTTGATATAATACCACCATTAATCTATACAGGAAAACACTATTTATGTTAATGTTGAAATTTTAAATAACCAATCCATGCTCTAACAAAACTACCCAAGAAAGCAATAAAGGAAAGAAATCAAGTAATATTTTAAATAGAATGTAAATAATGATGTTCCTAATATGAGGCATAATGCACACCATATCTATTTCTATACCGTCATAAGAGTGGAAATACCATAAACAACAACCCTATAAAACAAAATCCTCACTCAAGGTAAAAAATATATCTATTGTAATAGTGAATTCCAAGAACAAAAGTTTCCTCCCTTATAAAATTTGTTTTTCCCTTATACATGGGTTATCTAGTCCTAAGAATAAGCTCATTACCATTTCCATACACACCCTACCTTCTATATACTATGCCCATGTAAAAATTAAAAAATCTTTGATACAATTTTGTAGCACCCTAACTATAAAGACACTAAACTAGTTCACCAAATTGACCTTAATCTTTCCTCCCCATATTCTAGAGGTGACTGACAAAAAGAGACAATCTATAAGTGGTTTTTTTGGGAGACTATACCTTCTGTTCAAATTACAAAACAATAGAAATAACAAAAACATCTTACAAATCACATTAAAATAAAACAAATAGGTGTTATAATACCAAGATACAACCCCTTTAGTAATATATTTATGTCACATATAGAATGGGAAGGAAAACATATAATCTACGATAGACACATCAAGCCCCAAAAATAAAAAAAGGGAAAAACCAAATGACAACAAAAATCCTAAAGTCCCAAGCCCTACCTTGTCTCTTAGATCCTAAATACATCTCTATCCATATAATCATACATCAACAGCAGGGTAATTTACCTTGCCCTGAATTCCATCCAAGAATTATATTTGGGTGCTAAACGGAAACCTAGATAGGGTGTGAGTATGACTCAGTAGGCCACCTACAATGGTGTCTAATGAAAATCTAGTCATATGTGTAAATAATAATGGTATGAGAGATATAATTGAAGTGGGGAAAATAATAATAAGATATATAAATACAAGTATCCAATTCAATCCTCAGGTATCAAGGTGACAACCTAGGCTGATTCTACCTGCTTTGGCCTTTACTAGTCTCTGAACATAGAGGAAGTATCCTAGCCAAATCTAGTTCAAGGGTTCATCATCGAGGAAACCATGATAATGTAACCCAAATGAATCCACATGTATTAACTATTCATTCCCTTACATAAATTCCCAATAATAACCATGAGTTAATTCTAAACTCAAGGTACTCCCCTTTGTGTTTATAGATCCAAATCGATTGGAATCCGAGGCACAAAATCAAGGCATTTCACCTAATATAAGTGAGCTAAATATAGGGATATCATCCTTTGATATTTTACTAGGGTACCCATTAAGAATCCATGAAATTAATTAGTGTAATTCAATAAGCATAGACATTAATAAAATCAAAGGGGGATCCAGACTATGACATTCACAACAATGATTATGTATAGAATCCACTGGTTTTCTCAAGGAATTCCATAGCATTGGACCTTATTGGATCCAAAGGTGTACTCATTATTAGACATTAAAATGGATTCCTTAATTTAATCCTAGTATCATACATGACATTCCATGTCAATACTAACCATTATGAATCCAATAAATTCTTCCAAGGCATTTTATACTCACAACTATTTGAAGAATTCCAAACATGTCATTAATCCACAGTTAATATAATTTTTTTTTCAAAATTCAATCCAAGATGACCATTTAGGTTAAATTTTACATTTTTAATTAAACAATAAAAGTAAATATGCATCAATGGAGTCCTATAGGTCATCCTAGGCGTCCCACTTCCATATAAAATTATTAAGTCACTAAGGGAAGCTCTATACTACCCCATTAATTCATCCAAAATCATGTAACACGGCTTAATCGACCTATTTGATAAATCCAATAAGTGTCTACCCAACCTAACCCAATTTTCAAAATCTAAATATGATTATAAGTAATAAAAAATACATTGAAATAAATTATATTTATTTTAGGTCAATAATACAAAAGGTTTAGTTCAACCGCACATGAAAAACTTGTAAAACAACAAAGGGAATTTTCAGTAAAATCTTGATACCATCTACCTTAGGTTAGATGGGTTCAAATTGTCAAGAATAGAGATTTTATTCTTGTTTAAATGAGAAAAATCATGAAACCATAAAAAAATCCTTGAAAATAGTGAATTAATGTGAAACACAGTGGGAGAAATTTAGATTGAACACAAAAGTTATACCGGATGCTAATAGAGTGATAAACTTACTGAGATCCTTCTAATGTGATGAATAAAATAGAAATCAGACGTGAAATGTAGGATAATTATAAAAGGGTTCATAAATGTAGAGGATGGATTCACACCACCAAAATTGGATGAAAAAGAGGCCAAAATTCAGGTAATAAGGGGATGGAGTCATAAAGGCAATTTGGAAAATTTTCACTTTATACTAGGGAACATTGTTGGCTAAACCATGCATTGGCCATGAAAACCCCACTATTTAGAAACACCTAACCTCACATGGTAAAGAATATGTTTAGTCAAACTTTTTTAAAACCATGAAAAACAACTCTATAATAAATTTTTGGCTTTTTCATGGTGTCTTGGACCCCTTTGCATGGTTTAACCAATCGTTATATTCCCTTTTCCAACTCTCATGGTTGGGGTGTATGGTTATTTAAATCCATTTTCTAACCATTCACTTTGTTTTGTTTCCCCAATTCCTGAACTTCTGACCCTCAAACCCCTAGGACACTCCCAGGACCTTACCAACTCCCTTGAATACCCCATTAAGGTAAAAAAGAAGGGGATTTTAATAATATTTAGAGGGGTTATACCTCAAAATATGAGAGGGATATTACAACCATTATAAATATATGATTTCACCATTACAAGGTAAAATTTCTACCAAATATCATAATCTTAGTAGTTTAAATTAGAGTAAAATTAATGAAAATGAAGGGAGGGTTAAGAATGGAGGGAAAAAACCTTTATCTATGGAGAAATATCACTTGAACCACCTAGAACTATGAGTTTTAAGGAGAGAAGAGGAGGGGGATATGATCTTGACCCCCATATTCATAAACCTCTAAAATAAAGAACCCCAAAGGTGGTGTTTAATTTTAAAATACCCAAATGACCATCATTACCATAAAAAAATAGAGGATAAATATTTTGGTGTGACCAAGATGGGTTATGATGCAATGCCTGACTCCCATGGACACATCATGTCATGACCTAATTGTCCACGAAACAACATACCTCCTTATGAAAGATCCCAAGAACCCAAGTAGGCAATTCCAGATATAGCCTTCATGGTTTATAGTGTGACCAAGTCTCTATGGTTCAATTCTAATAACTGTGATGTGGTCCCCTTACAGACCACAAAAACAAACTTTTCTTTGAGTCCAATACTTCACAACATAATCCATCATGTTATGATACGATGTTTCCAAAAATAAAAAACTTATTCTCTTTTAGAGGGGGGGGGGGTCTTGATGCAATTCATTAGGATACAATGTGATCTTACCCAAATCTAGAAATATTTTAATATGTGACACACAACACACTACAATAACTCTTATTATAGAATGGTTTGTTACCTAAAATAGAAATCTATAACAGGGTCACCTCGAACACAATTAAATTATCACAAAAACTTCTTAGTTACCTATTGGTACTTTATACACATCCAAAACACATTATAGAGATGATCGAGATCTCAAAATCCCAATCCAAGTCCCAATCTCAAGATACACCCTTCTTCAAGACTCAAAAATTCAAATTTCCTCCAAATTAATTAGCCCACAATGACACGAGTCAATATAATGATTAAAATAGTTATATAATAAGAGGAATTATTTCTAGGTTATCAGGGGATTTTATTGGGAACCTATCTATATAAGCCTCCCATTTTGTGTAATGATCAACCTTTGAAGGTGACTAACCATGGATCCTAGGATACTCCATTTAGGGGGTAATTCCTTTCTTTCAAGTGGCCCACTTGGTAACCTCACTCACCCAAATCACTCACTTAGGTTAAGATGAACCCTTTGACCCTCTAAGCTCCCCACACCTCATTGTAATCCTTTATCCTAGGCCCAACCTTCAAAAATCCAATTTCACCTTGACCTATACCTTGGGAAATTGATATACATGACTGGGTTATTTTCCACATTCATGTGGACATTATGATGATGTATTTATTTGATATTGGATCTTCCTTTTATTTTCTTCGAAAACGAGTACGATATTCAGAGAATAGTCAATAATTTATTCCCTTGATATTGAGGATCACTCTTCTCAGCAACTAGTGGGACTTTTCCTGGCCTTTCCTACCTACCTTTTCCATCTTGGTTGTTCTAAACCAATCCCATGACCAGTAAGAACCTGACCACCCTCCTTGTTAAATTGATGAGATAAAGATACAAACGGGCTTCTAACTTGGTTTAATCCCCCATCATACCTTCACCTAACTCATTTTTCAGGTTAATACCAAAAGGCCCACTCATGCATAAGTCCTGCACCAAACCATTTCTAGGAACCTTTAACATAGTATTCCATTGAAAATGATTTTAAACTAGTTAGAATTTATCTTAGCAATTTACCTTAAAATACAAGACATATTGATTATGAATACATAACCTTTAAAGGAACACCATTATTCATGGATGCATGACCTTAGAAATAATTTCTATGGTCATTGTCACACAACCTTAAAAGGTATGAAATTCCTTATTATATGGAACTTAACAACATGGGTTTTGTTTCCTCCCATTAGGGTATGTAGAAACCCCCGCTCATAGGCCCATTCCCTACTAAAAAACATCAATCGAGTCCTTGGATGGAGATAAATTTATAAGTTCCCTACTATACATATTTAAACTATGGTACAACTAATCAATGAGAGATAAAAAATAAACACTAATGAAGAGTTCTCACAAATTCATGGTCTCAGTCATTCACTTTCATACAAGGGTAATTAATATTGTTATTGAGAAAGATTTCAAGAATATTTATTAAATATATATAATATTTCTAGAATAGATAATAACCCCTTGCAGATGAGTCAACCTATCAACCTTTGTATTTTGACACATAAACCCCAAAATAATAAAAAATAGGCTCTTTAAAAGGAAATCATCTAAAGGAAAAATGGTGAACCCAATGTGAAATCCTTTACTTGTGAAAGATATCAATTGACCTGGAATTATTATTTATGATAATATACATATGGATTTTTTTTTGATTTATTCCTCATCATCCAAATGGTTTATGTAGTTAATATACCGCAAGTTATTAGATTCCCCAGCTAGGATAGGGGTAGCTATAGGATAACGAGGGTTATAATGAACCACCAACCAATGGCGCCCCAAATATATGCTACAACCATTATAATAACCTAATATCTAAACCCCCAATGAATATTATCACTCACTTAGTTCCATTAGTTTTATATAGTTAATTCCATGGTATGAGAGTACCTGTATAATGAAATCATCCCTATCATAGAGGAAACTTTTTTCCAAACGAGAAGATCTGAAACCATGAATTTCATATTCATAATAGATGGATTAAGGGGTGAATATAGTACCCATTAAGTCCCCAAAACACTTTATAAGCCTCCACTAAATCAAAATAATACATATTTTATTTATTTCAATGATAAAAAGATGGAAACATACTTTGTAAAATTGTATAACTTGAATCCTTTGAAGGGTCTCTTAGTAAACATGTTCATCATCACCACTTTATAACCCACATCTCCCCAAGATATATTACCAAATATCTATCCCCAATCAATTAGAAAAGGGAACCTAGAAAGAGGGAACTATGGGGATAAACAACCACTAAATTCTTGGACCAGATACATAATCCTCCTATAATTGACATCCCTAAGACCCACCAACATATCCTGACAATATCCTTGGGGAAATTCCTTTTCACCATTAAAAAAATCTTTTTATTTCCTTGAGGAAAACACTAGTAACTACTTTAACAAAAACCTCAATAGTTTTAGAGAACAAAAACCATCATATAGGTCCTTGACCTATAGATATATCAAGTAAATCTTTAGGTACTCCTTAGAGTACTAGTTCTAAAGGTCGTCTCCCTGATAGAATAATCAACCAACATTAAGGTCCTCCCCATATTGGTAACTAATAAAATTAACATGAATATTCTCCTTGTGGTAATTCTAAATAATCTAGAAACCATGCAGGTCCTCTCCATAGTAAAACACAAATAGAAAACTCTGTAGGTTCTCTCCAAAAAAATATGATGGATATCCATAAAGGTCATACACATGGTGAAACACAATCTAAAAACCATGGAGGCCCTTCCCGTGGTACCAGTTTCAATGGTACACCTAACAACACAATATTCATCCAACACAGAATTCCTAAACTTGATAAAAATTAACAATAATTAACTCTATTGGTTCTCTCCAAAGTTATTATTTCAAAGGTCCTCCCCAAGGGAGAAGAGTCAGGTAAAGTGGAAGTCCTCCCTATGATGTTGAATAAGAAAATTTAGATCATGGAGGTACTCCCTATGATGACCATCAATAAATCAATAATCATAAGATCCTCCTTGGGATTATCATTATAGATTTCCTCATTGTAATAAAAAATAATAAAACCATAAAGGTAATCCACATGAACCAACCATAGAGGTCCTCCTAATGATAGAAAATTTGGTTGACATAAAGGTCCTCCCATGTCGATGACCAAGAAACCATAATTTATAGAGGTCCTCACCATGAAAAATTATCTCCTCAGTATTGGGTTATCCCCATGTCGCAGTCATCCTAAAAATTACCTCTTATCAATAGGTTCTTTCAAAACCAAATCAACATGCACTAAGCACTCTACCATTATATAAGAGTGTCTCATCCCAACCAATAGATGATATAAAGCAGTGATTATCATCAATTTATCTGCTTGATCATGGAAGCCTGTATGTGGTTGAAAAAATTTAAAATAATTCCACTATTGTAGCAAGAATGTGACATTTATTGTAAGGGTAGATTAAAGAACCATTTTCATGGATGAAGAAGGTTCTGACATCATGTGGAAGGAGTTTTCTAAGGATAAAATACCAGTTATTTTATGCCCGATAAATAATTCTCAATTTTTTATTCCTAATTATTTTGAAGAGGAATACATAACATATATTTATTATAATCTATTGATGATTCTCAACCATTAAAAATCTAAACATTTAATTTATGAAAGGTATGTTGATCACCTCAATGTGTTTTATGAGTATTTCAACCAAGTTAATCTAGTTGTTCTCCTAGTAACCCAAAAACCCAAGTATGGGAATCTAAAAAAACACCTCCAGTATACATATTTAAATGGACTTAGGATGATTTAACAAATAATGAAGGATGATCCTCCTCATTTTCACATCATAGGTTGAGATGAATATAGATAAATCTATTTAACCTCAATCGTTGGTCAATAAGGACATTCTAGCTGGGTAGTTTGCAATATAATTTCCTCAAACCAAGCTTCAAATATTATATTTGGGTATATTAACTGGTCATACCATTAAAAATAATTATACATAGACCAAAAAAAAGATATAATCGATGGGAATGAGAAATTGGAAATCTTATCACTGCTGGAAAGTCAGGCTATACCAACAGTTTCAAACTGTTGGTATAGGTAGAAAAACTTTTGGGTATTATGGCGTGGGTATAGGAATATACCAACGGTTATTCCTAAACTATTGGTATAGGACACTATAAATTCTAGTATACCAACAGTTTCATTATAACTGTTGGTATATATCATTAGTACAAAGTTTACCAAAAGTTGAAGAACTGTAGGTATATACCATAAGTACACAATTTACCAACATTTAAAGAACTATTGGTATAGAGTTTTATCAATGGTTTATTAAAACCATTGGTATATATATGATTTTAAACACTATACCAATGGTTTTAAACCACTGGTATAGGATTTTTCCAGAATTCTTCATAGCAGCCATCATCCACCCCTCCTTTGCATACAACACCTGCATACAGTACTTATAGAACAAAACAACATCAAATTTGATATTGAATACAATATAGTAAATAATTTAAGATGAATTAAAATGTTCAAAAGTCATTCATATCCAATTATTCATGCTAAAATTATGAAAAAACTACATTGAAATAACACATAAAATTTTTAGTAATTGCACATAAAAACAGGTTGTAAACCTGCCCAGTTAGACCTTGTTTAGAAATATCTGCCATGAGATTTTCCAGGCTTATGGTTGTGAATATTGTGATGTTGAAAATGTTGAAAATATAGTTCTATCTATTCTGAAAAATACTGAAATTGAAAAACAAGTTTTGGGCATTTTCCTTAGCTTGACAGTATAGGTAACATCTTGATGCAAACTTCTGTCCAACTCTATTCAATTGATCATGTATAGACAACCTGTTTTCCCAGATTTTCCAAAGGAGGATAAACATAGAGGGTTTTATGAAAGGAGGATTAAATTCCATAAACCATGATGGTGGTGGGAAGGACCAAACACAATTCATCATGTAGTATTCCTTTATATTAAATGTTCCATTTCTATTATGTGTCCATATGAGTGTATCTGAATCAAGAAAGGTATACCTTTTGGTCTCCATATCATCTTAATGAGGCACAATATCACCATATCTATTATCAATTTCCAACAAATCAAAAATTTTCATTCGACTCCTTCCTAATGGAACAATCATCATTTCTTGAATTGGTTTGTCCAGCCAATTTTCATGCCAACAGTTAATATTGGATTGTTTGGACACCATCCATTTTGAATTCTGCATAATGTCATGGTAGGAATGTTTGATAGAGGCCCAAAAAAAGGATAAAAGATAATGGGTTTACCCATCAGGAATTATCTTTTTGAACCTTCTTGATAACAACTCAAGGGAGGGGTCATTCGAGGTCAAAAAAGACCATATAAATTTGTTAAGAAGTCTATCATTAAATATTCTTAGGTCCTTGATCCCAATCCCACCCATCTCAACTAGATTTATTTCTTGGGAGACATTATCAAGAGGGTTCCTTCACCTTTTCCTTGGTAGAGGCTTAGGTGAAATGGTCTTTTTATAATAGTTTGGGTGTCAAAACCTTTGGATGACCCAAATATCAATAGTTTTAATTATTTTTCCATGGTTTTTATTTAAAAAATAACATTAGGTATAGTTTTAAAATTTTTGGGTATATAAATGTCTTCTTTAGTAGCTCATGTTCTAGCTCTATTAATATAAATGGAGCTTAGTGTCAATCATTGTTCAAATGGGGAGGCTAGGGGCCCTTTATAGGCTAAAAGAGGTATGGGTGCCTGTGTTATCTCATAACCATCTAGGGTTCACAGGTACAATGTTCGGGTGTGTGAGACAAGGGTGTCTTAATATGGGATCATGGGTGGTGGGGGAGTGATAATTACGGTGTGGTTGGTGTGGGTATGGGATCTCAAGTGAAGAAGAGTGTGGGTGTGGCGAGGCATGGAAGTTCATGAGAGTGGCATGAAAAGGTGATAACATGGCAAGGAAAGACATGTGAATATGTAATTCTAGAACCTGATCACTAAAAGGCATGGGGAAACACCAGGTAGGTCACTTGACCACTCCCTCTATATAGAAACCCTCCATATCCCCTTTAAAGCTTAACATAATTTTGTTTAATAAATCTTGAGTTCCATTATCTGCATAAAACTATGGTGCTAAACATACCCATTATAACCCACATACTATATTGACTAAGTATTTTGAAAAAATAATAACACGATAATTGAGACAACCATGTTATGGTAAACCCATTTTCCCATTTTATTGAAACCATCACAAAATGGTCAGATGTTGCTTGGTAGGTCATCTACAAAGGGTAATCCAATATTAATTTTCTATGATTTCTAGAATTTATAATAAAGTATTTTTTAATATCTTATACATGGTATGTATGCCATATATCCCCCTAAATATGCACCTTTTTATAAATGTAAATTGATCACTAGAGACCCAGTATCCATTGATGGACCTACTAAATCAAAAAATTATATATTAGGGATCAATCATAGTACATCATATGCTAGAAAATTATGAGTCTATTGATCCATAGAGGGGAGAATCAAGGTATCTTAAATCATTTGGATGTTTTTATATTGTTATAAATTTAGTAGGGACCTCCCCATAACTTATTTGAGATATTAGTTCATCATTTTATGGTAATTATACTCAAGAAGAAAGGAAAAATCAAGGGAGGAAAATTTATCACCAAACTATAAAGGGTATTGATATCTTTGAAAGGTACCAACCACTCAAATAACATGGAAATATAAAGTTTATTTATTTTCATACTCTTTAGATGATGAGAATGACTATATTTTTTAGAAATATTTACTTTTTAGAGTGATGGTATAAGTACTACAATATGTGCAGTGTCCTAACCCCAAATCCATGTAGAGAAAGATCATGAATAAACATAAAACCTTCTCATGTGTGTCTTTATAAACATCACATTATGAATTACTAGATACACACAAATACCCCAGTTTACCAAAGTTTAGTTGGAACTACACCATAACTATCCTTAAACCAATAGACACACGCAAAATCAAACAATATTCTATATAATGGTTTACTTCCTATAAATTCACATCAGAGGTTAATAAAAATGGGTAATATCCAACCCTTATATAATACATTATATTAATGATCAATGAAAAGTATTAAATATGAGGATTTTACAAAATTATCTTCATATGGAGGTAGAAAACTGAATTCAATAATAAACATGACAAGTAAATGCACCTCAAAACTACCTACAAGAAAAACATAATTCACTACTTGAAAAACAGAACTATCATCACTACCTGAAAAACATCAGAACATAATTTAATTACAATTATAACTACCACAAATCAAAATAGAAAACAATAAATAATGAAACTAACTACCCACTGCAATCAAAACACCAGCAGAACATCCTCACCTTACAATGAAACCAATAAAACATCCTCAATAAAAAAACCTACAATGTAACCAATAAATAATCCTCAAATACCAACAAACCAATTCAAAAAAAAAATGATAAAATAACAAATTAATTGATTTATTTAACCATTGATAACAAATATACAAAATATCACAAATATATTCAGTCACAACAAATCATCAAACATCAAAGTTCATAAATATCAGTCAAAAATATAACAGATCAATATGTCCCTCATCAACATCACTATAATGACCCTCATTATTAGTATCATCCTCATCCTCATCCTTATCACCATTATTGTCCTTATCCTCATCCCCATACCCATCCTTGGCCTCATCCTCACCCTCATCCTCTGCCTCGACCTCAACCTAGGAACCATCCTCATCCTCAACCTCTTCTCCACCATCATCCTTGCCATCGTCATTGCCAAGATTGACATCATTTCTAACATCAATAGTATTTCCTCCTGGTGCAATATATAATTAAGGAATCTATGACATATATTCATCACAAGCTGTGCTGGTCTCTGGCGAAAGTGATGAACATAAAACTTTCAGCAGTTTCATAAATTTAGTGTTTTCCTTTTCAACCTGTTCTTCCACCTATGTGACCATTTTTTTGGCCTATTCTACCCGTGAATTAAACTTTTACAAATTTTTGTTACTACAATTGGTACTTGAAGAGGGCCAATACCTTGTTGGTACTATACTCTTCCCAAGTCGGCAGCACACTCTCCCATGGTTCTTATCTCCCAAAATCTGATGTAAGTGATAATTTGGCCCAAAATTGTTAGGTTCCTAGGCATTAAGGGCCTCCAAAATAGCATGTTAAAAATATAAATATATTATTAAATTAAAAAATAGATATTAAAATTTTAAATCAGCAAAGATAAACATACAATATGCAGCTGAGTCGGTTCGTTAACTGCACTTCCATCTTTTTTCTTTCTACTCAAGCAAAATAGTTTTGATCGAGGCACACTTACTTAAATATTCAATACCTCTCTCTATAATGACATTGAATGTAGGAAACAATAATTTAAAATAGGTTACCAATAATAAATTTCATAACTAAAATTATATCAAAACATTAAAAATCAAATGAATTATGGAGGAAATAATAAATAGTGAAAGTCCTAAAGAAAAATTATAAACGAATGTCGTACCTGCTTTCTCTCATGATCTAATATTTTAGTACACCACAAAGTGTTGATGTATTTTTTAGCATAAATGTTTTTTTTTATTTTTTCCAAATGATTCCAAAATAAAATTCAATAATACAAAATAAAGTATTAATGAAAAACATAAAAATTTTCATTTAAAAACCTCAAATGTGATTAATACCTTAAACTTGATAGTCGTCCAATGAGTAATAATTTTTTGATATTGTTCTACTAGAAAATAATCCATGATATATGACACCTATAAATCTATACAAACTCTAAAACTCTATCCAATATACAACTAATGCTTATAATCTCTCCAAAGTTTACATAATTCTATTAGATGTGCTGGCCGTGCACCCTCACCATTGGGAAAATTAAAATGAAACTAACACCAATTTATTAATTCATATAAAAATAAAAATAATATTACATTAAATCAAATAGATTTTTTTACCCATATCTATGACCAAGCATTATCCTTGACTTTTTTTGGTAACTGTGTCCATGAGAACGAGATGACATGAATGATGTGAGAGTATTTGGAAAGCGTCTCCAAAAGACTCTGACATTACTACCCTCTTTTTTCGATCATTTGTTTGTCTTCATTATATCCCAACATCAACTTCATGTGGCTGTTCTACACAACAAACATGCATGTATGCCCCTACCACCTATAAATATATGTAGCTATTATAGAAGAAAAACAAATATTATATCAATATATGTTGTAATAAAAATAAATTATGGTTAAAAAATTTATTAGGGATATATAAATATACCTGCGACAGTCTAACCAATGGGAACTGCTGGATCTGCAGGCACTGAAGGAACATCACCCTATATAGGTGGAGTGGGTTCCAGTGTATGCTCAGTAGGCACAAAATGTTTCAGATTAGGAATCAAAGAAGGAATATAGAATCCCAGAGAGAAATAAGTAGACGGAAAAGAATATGGAATGGATGGTTGGACAAATATATGATATGGATGGGGAGTGGGAATCATCATCGGATGTTGTAATGATTGGTGAGGAGGATCAGATGTAAAGCCTGGTGAAAACACTGGAGGCCTAAATATCCCATGTGTCCCTAACGAAACTGCAGGATCAGAATGTGTGGAAGATGGTATGTCAGTGGGAGGGGCATGGTCTAATAGGGTATGCCAACTAGAGCACCTAACTCTAGTATCATCCCCTCGTACCACTAACCTGAGTACTAGGACCACTAGTAGGTTTCTCGTCAAATAACTGACGCCTAAGTGGTGGATCTTGCATAAAAGTTTTAACAAAAAATTATCACATGACATTATATGTTATTGATATATATATATATATATATATATATATATATATATATTTGAAATAAAATACTCACAACATGCACTAATGGAGGAATTCCCAACTCAGTAATTCAGTGATTTTTGTATGTCATCCATTTTCCTCACAACTATTCAATAGGTTTAATTTCCTTTATTTGAAAACAAATATGGAAGTAATTAGAAAAGGATAACTAATGTGTAACCCAAAAAAAATATGAGACTTGAATTATTTGTCTTAGGTTATTTGGTTCATATTTTAAGTTAGGTAATTGATTTTATTTTGTTTGTTAGGCCATTATTTTCATTTCTTTTTATTTTTATATCAATAAGTTTAATACATCCAATTTAATTTCTCTGGTTTTTTATTCTAATTTAATTGTTTCAGTTGTGTTTGGTTTCATAGGTTTGAATACAATTCAATTCAATTTTAGAAAATAAAACTCAAATAAAACTACAACCAATAAATATTGAAAGTTAACATTAAGGTCAAGTCAGATACAAAATATTTTTAATCAATATTAAATCATTTTGAATAGTACCAACCTTAACAACCCAAGTCGAGCTAAACCCAAATAACTGAAAACATGGATGGACGATTATATATATTTCCCACCACAACTTCAGGTTCACAATAAACTCTGACAATTGAGCTATTTGGAGTCATAATAAGTAAAAAATGGATTGGGGCCAATGGTAGTAGGGATGGTGTCAATTCCATCATCACTACCATCAAAATAATGTATTGTAATTAATTCAATAATGACACCAAATTTAGGTTGAAGATGATGTTTTACATAAAAAACTTGTTTCATCATTGATGTTAATACATATGGTTAATCAGTAGTAATAGTGAGAGTCATTTAAATAAATTGAAATACACAATCATCAATAAAGGTTCCCTAACTCGTCATCAAATCAAACCACTATAATTTCATCATAGTGACTCAACCATGAGAGTAATAATCCAATATTATTATTTTTTCAATGACTCCATAATAAGATACATTTTTAAAATGAGGTCTATTATCTGATGCACTGGCATAATAGTCTGTTGTGGCAGTTATCATAACACCATCATGTTGTGTTATCATGTTCTTTGCTTGTTTGGTGATAATAAATCTACACACATTTATCAAAATGTATTTACATTCTTGAACCATGGTATTATACCAAAATCCAAATCTATTATTTCCCCAGAGACAGAGTCAACATGAAAACTCAATACTTTAAATATAAAAAAATATTAAACTTAATTAAAAATTGATTTTATTAATTTATTATAGCAATATTTATACCTTAAATTTCAACCAAGCATAAAAATATTTTCTATGAAAAGTCTCTCTCATTCTCAAAGATAAAGAATGATGCTTTATATTTATTATTTCTTTATGTTTCCTATAGATAAAAATAGAAATATTTTAACAGATATGTAAAATTAAAAGATATGAAATAAGATATACATGTTCAATTTATTTGATGTAGTCATTGAACAAATCACAGTTGAACAACACTATGCAATGTGCCATCTCTCGATCTTCAAGACTTAATGTCATCAATGTATATGATCCAATAATTCCTCATGTCTGAGGAAGTGATGGAAAATTAGGTTCAATTTTATCACACTATTATTATTCATTTATCATTGATCTATTAATTCTTGTAGTAATATTAGAAAAATAAATTGAGCAGAAATCCACACATTCTTGAGCCAAGTAACTATTTATGATTGAACCTTCAGGATGATTCTTGTTCTGGACATAATATTTCAATGTGTACATAATTATTATAGTTGGATACATCTAATGAAAAGAAACAAGTCCTCCGAGATGTATTTCAGTTGGAATATGGACAGTCAGATGCAATATGCATGTGAAAAATGATAGAGGAAACATTTTCTATAAATCACAAAAAAATTAATGGTGTCTCTGCCAACATTTTTTTCAAGAAAGATTTGGATAACTTATTAGTAAAAAGATCTCTAAAAAAGGAACAATCGAATAATTAACACCCTTACATTATTAAAAAAAAGATGATGAATTGATATTGGAATAAACTCATGCAGAAGGAGGTGATAATCACGAGTTTTAAAATATTTCAACTTCAAATATCTTATGTTGACCCATTTTTATATATTGGTTGAATAGAGATTAAGAACTTTAATAGTCTCAAGTACTTCCATAAATTTATTTTTTTCTGCAGGTGTCATCACATAAGAAGCACATGGAACTTGCCATTTATTTTCACTGATACACACAAGATGTAATTCTAGTTTGATCCCCCAATCCACTAAGTCATGATAAGATCATAAATCATCTTTTGTCTTTACCTTGACATTTATAAGAATCTAAATAAATATTTCACATATATTCTATTCAATGAACATTACGTCTAAGAAATGATGTAACAAATTGTTTTACTAATAAGGAAACCCAAAGAAGATACACATTTTCTTCCAATTGTAATAAGTATAATTGGAAACATTCTTCCTATTTCTAGATTTCATTTGACCCTTACCAAATAAAAAGCTGAAATATTTCAATTCATTAATCACATCAGTTCCATACATATGCTGAGGTGGATCATCAATCTCCATGGTATTGTCAAATATTAGATGATTATTTCTATATGGATGGTCCATTTGAAAGAATCGTAGATGCCCCATAAAACTAAAACTCTGATAATATTTCAGTCTTCTGGATCGATTATTCTTCATACAAATAATACATGATAGTTTTACATTCTTTATCCATCTAAACACCATTACATAAGTAGGAAAATCATTGATTGTCCACATAAGTGAAACATGCATCTGAAATTTGTCTTTTGAACATGCATCGTATGTGTGCACACCCACATCCCAAAGAAGTTTCAAATCTTTTATTAAAGGTTTCATGTATACTTTTATATCATTGCCATGATCAGAAGGGATATATATGAGTATACTCATGAAAGTGAAAGGTTTTTTCAAATAAAGCCATGGGGGAAGGTTATAAATGTGTATGAAAACTAGCCATGTGATATGCGAAGTAAGCATTTTCCCAAATGGATTAAAACTGGCACATGAAAGACCCAACCTCACACTACGCACGTCAGCTACAAAATCTGTATATCGAGCATAAAATCTCTGCCAAGAAAATCCATCTGTAGGGTATACCAAATTTTCATTATTATTCTTTCTCTTGGTATCATGCCATCAAATTTTTGTTGATATTTTATCATACATGAAAAGTTTTTTCAGTCTATGGATCATTGGAAAGTTCCAAAATACGTTCTATAGAACATATGATGGCATTCCATCAACTTTTGGATTCCATTGGGATGTTCTACATTTTATACAATCATTTCATCCAGTAGTTTCATCCCAAAATAAGATGCAATATTTCAGGAAAACATGAATTTTTTTTGAAAATCCAAGTTCTTCAACTAACTTTCATGCCATATAGTGGTTTGAGGGAATATCTGCACCATCTTGAAGTAATTCCTTCACAAAGTTAAAAAATGTAATCAAAGGAAGTATTATAAATCCCATATATGGTTTTACCATGAAACAATCGAATTAAAAATTCCATCTTTTTAATTTTACCACATCACTGATATATTGGATTTGTGAAAACATCATTCAATTTTTTTACCCTGTCAACATCATCATTTTCATTAGACACGTCATGTGTACTAATATCAAAGTCTTGTTGGGTTGACATACATTCCTTATCATGATGGAGAATAAACAGAAACTGGTCATATAACAAATTCTCCAATCCAGTCCTCTTATTTAGATCATCAACATTTTGAGATTCCATTTTCTCCTCATTGTGATAGCAGACATAGTAGTTTATTTGAAAACCATTTTGGTTATATGTCAGCTAACTTCTTCATCGATCAAAAAAGGTCTTCCAACACAATTATAACATGGGAAGTGTATGTGACCACTATCTGAAGCATTTTCAAATGAAAAATATAAAAAGATCTCCAAATTGTGTTGAAAATAACTTGAGATCTAATCAATTTCACACATCAAAATTATATCAATTCTCTACAAAAATTGTAATAAGATATTTTGTGAAAACAATTCAATAATATTGAAGTTCAATCAAAAATATATTTAAGTAAACAATAATTGTTCACTTTATATAAAACCATAAATGACACACTACTCTATATGAGGATCATAATATAAAAGACAAAAAAATACTATATAGATAGGATTTGTTAAGAAAACAAGAATTTTTCATCTCAGTTCATTTTTATCATTACTATATAATTTCTTTTAGTTAGGTTCACTTTAATTCAATTATTTCTATTTTTTTTCAGTTAGATTAAATCTAGTGTTGTTCATGACTACACAAGTATACTTGGGTTAAATTAAGTCATTTCAATTCAATTCAGTTGGTTTGGTCAAGTCGGTTCAGTTATGATATAGATAGTATTTGTTAGTTCAATTGGGTTTTAGTATAAAGGGTTGATAGGTTTAGTTCTTTTATTTTCAAAACTAGTTAGGCTGATTTGGTACAATTTATTTTTCTTAGGGTCTGGTCAATTCATTTCAATTTAGTTTATTTAGTGGGTCATCATAAAGGAATAAATTGGGAGATTATGTGAAACATAGTGGATGTTATGGAAAATCATTTCATAAAGACCATATTGGTGGATGATGTCCTTATATCCTTGCTATGAAACTTACCCCACTAGCACAATATTTTCTCTCACTCATTTCACAATAAAACCCAAATTGTAATAACATGTATAAAAAATAATATTATCATGATTTAACAAGTATTATAGAGACAAACAAATTAAATCTTTATTCAAATAATAATATAGCATGTATATATCATTAAATACATTTTTAATCATTACTGAATCAATCCACAACATCTTCCACCATTTCCCCATATTATGATGAATCATGTCATATGTTATGATTATACCCTTTTGTCCTTATTTTTTATTTATGATCCATGTTTATTTGGGTTTGTTCCTACTAGTTTGAAAATGAAAGGTTGTAAAGTGTTTTCAATATCTCTAAAAAGTTATAGTTGATATTTATATATTTGGGATTAGAATTTTAAGAGTTGATGCAAGATTGTTTGAATCCAAAACTACATTAAAAAACTTGGATTCTCTTGTTCTTTATTATCCTACAAACACTTTGCACATATCAAATGTACATATTGTTTAATCAATATAGAATTTCATAACACCACATTTTTTTACCTCTCAAGGTGATATAAGACCCAATTTGGGGACAAGAAACCTCTATGAGTTCTAATTCCAATTATAAACATCCCCCATGACTTAACATAATTATGGAACACAAGTAGAATAAAAATATATTAGAACTGACTTATATTTTATGTTTCTAATGAGTCTCACTAACTCATAATTGAACTCCTAGGCCATATTGAATCAATTTCTTATCACACAAACCCACTTTTCCTATGTGACCATCATAACAAGAATAAAAATGAATATAAGTTTAGAGAAAATTTAAGGGACCATCCACCCTAGAAAATCTAGAGGAAACCCTACCATTATAATGGGATGAATATCCTTCGATATCCTATAATAATAATAATATAAGATTAAAACCCAAAAACATTTGGTATTTGTGATGATAAAAAAAATATTACATGGGAAACTATAAAAAAATGGATACCCAAGTTAATAATTTCAACTAGGAGACTCATTCTATATATGGATTAACAAAAAAACAAGATTCAAGGGAGTTATAAATCATCAAACACAAAAATTATTGATGAAAAAAAATCAAAAAACAACCCTATCTTAAAATCAATACGAATGAAAAAGGGTAAAATAAATGGAGGAAGAACATATAAATCATTTATAGCTTACAAATTTTAATTGGAAGAAAAAAAATGACTTGAATATGGATCCTTGGTTGGGAAAATGGTTTTCACATTGGGAAGAATAAAGGAGCTGTAATTTAGGGAATATCAAAACACAAAACAAAAAATAAATCGATGTAGAACATCATAACTAAGTTAGCACTTACAGATTTTAGGTTGTAGAGAAAATAATGTCTTGAATCAAGATGGATCGACTACTGGGAAGAAGGTTTGTAGGATGGGGAAGAGGGGAGGTCTGGTTTTGGGAAACATGTGGGTGGAGGGGGGGGGGGGGGGTCTGGAGTCCTGCTACTTATTTGGGGTCAAAATTCCCAATGGTTTTAAAAAACCATTGGGATAAGTTATGTATCCAAATGGATTTTAAAAACTGTTGGGATACCTTTGTACAAAGGAACCTATCCCAACAGTTTACTCAAACCATTGGGATATGATAACCCTATCCCAATGGTTTTTTGAAACCGTTGGGAAACCAATATTTAAATAGCACTATACCAGCAGTTTGTGAAAACCATTGGTATAGGGTCCCTATACCAATGGTTTTCTCAAAATATTGGTATAATTACCTTGGTATTGAGTATATTTACAGTAGTGTATGCATCAAGCCACTAGAAAAATGAAACATGTTGTGAACCTAAAACACTATCATTCTATTAATCAAAAAATTAATTCTATGATAAATATTTATTAAGTAGAACCATCATACGAAACAAAACATCTAGAACATGCTAAATCATGATATTGAAAGTGAGTGAGGGATGTGAAAATATTTTCAACAATAGAGGGGAACCCCCTGAACTTAGGGATGAGGGATTTTTACCCCACCAATGCCCTTGGTATCATCATATGTACAAAGGTATTCTCAAATTAGTGGTGTACCACCACTAATGAGATTAATTTTCTTTCGGAATGGGTAATAATCATAGAAAAGGACCTTGTAGTTTTCTCCAATTGTAACTCATAACTCCACCCCTTTACTAGAATCATGTTTGGTGGAAGTTATAGAAGACTCAATTAGAATAACCCATCACGAGAAACCTCCCATTTCATCTTAATGGGAGTTATAAGAGGATAAATCAAATAATTGTAAGGTATATAAACCCATGTGATCCTCTAACAAACAAAAATTTATTGATTATTTTGATATAATATTTATGGGTTATTCTATTTTTGACAAGGTGCCTTGTTTCTTGGAGGAAGATAATGTTTTTATTCCCAATACAAGGTTCACATAAGTAAATGTTGTTAATATATACCCCAAAAATAGTTTAAAGCATGAAATTGATGGGATAAAACATGACTCATAATAATATTTTATCTAAATTTTCATCTATATAGAAGTGTGAGAATAAGGCATGCATATCCTACACCAGAGACAGGATCATGATTTGGGATATCACATAAATATTCCATTATAACTCAATTTGTGAGATAATTATAAGGAAAAATGAAAGGATATATCCACATACATAACCCACCCACAACCTAAAGGCATTGATATCCTCTTCACTAAAGAAATATGTTCTTATTATGAGTATTAAATAATGAAATTTGAGTAAATTAATGTTGAGCTACTAAAGGGAAATATACCCCTTTAGTGTGATTTTTAGGTATAAGCTACTATAACTCATCCACCCAAACTTCTCCAACAAAAGGATTTTTATTAACCTACATCAAATTGGAAAACATTATATCACATCAATAAGTATATTTAATTGTGACCCCAATTTATTATCAAGAGTTTTCTCTATTAGGACACTATCAACCACTGACTCAAGAAAGTCATCTGATGCTAGCTTAGGAAATCCAATGACCACTAGATCAGATAATTTAATATCAATGATGGGTAAATTCCCTCAATTTGAATTTTTAACTAATAGTAGTACATTAATGAATACTAATTTCCCTCATTACTCAGATATAATCCATTGAAGTTTGACATGCACCAGTTCAAACTAAGAGAAATCATATCTTGAGTGGGTAGATTTTACTCATTCTCTACACAAATTTTAGAATCCAAATTTCTCAATGTTTAATGACATAGGTGACCAAAAGAAAAATATCTTACACACTTTTCATCCTAGTATGGAAAAATTATAAGGACACTGGGGAAACAAAAAGAAACAAATCTCAAATGTTTTATATAGACTCTAGAGGGTCCTATATTAATCTTTAACAATACTCTGGTATCTAGATCCATTTCCAATTGGGAAGATCTCAGATAATTTTTCCTTTACAAATTTAATTTAACAATGAAGAAAACCATCATTTAAGACCTCTCCAATTTTAAATATCATGAAAATGATAGATTCATAGATTTATTTACTATATAGAAGGGTTTAACCTATTCTCTAAATATACAGATTCCACAAGACCAATTGTTGCAAGTTTATTTATAGAATCTCTATGATTAGATAAAAACCATGATTATTCCAAAAAAATATCCTTTTCATTTTGAAAGTTTTCTATAAAAAAAAAGTGGTTGTAGGATGTCATTCTCCATAATAAGAAGAAATATTTAAAAACATCACCATCATAGAAAAGGAAATATATCAACATAGAAAATACAATTATCACTCTAAGACTAAAACTGATTCCATACATAAACTTACTATATTTAATATAGTTACTCATTTGGGGAAACAACAATAAAATACATGATTAACAAAAACTTGCATGGTGTAAATTAAGGTAAAAGTCATCAAAATTTATAAAATACAAAGAACAACACTTATTCCTTCAGGAATGATAATGTTCCTAGATAATTCATCTTATATTTAGAAAACAACTTGATTTTGTTACCATAAATCAATAATCTTAATGAATATGGGTTAAATAATTTCTTTAACTATTACACTTACCACCGAATGTTGGGTCATTCCATTAAAGATTGCTTTGTTTTCAATGGCCAGCTTCAAATGATGTTAAATGAAAATTGGGTAACCATGGAAAATACCATGATGCAAGAGACCTATGTTTCTACTACTCCATCTAAAAAAAGATTATTGGTAGGAATTCTCAATAAGAAGTGTGTAAAAGTTTGATGAATAGATTACTTGAAAGTTAGTAAATTTCATGCATGAAATCATTAGGGAATGATGGAATCAACTAGTCACAACCTCAATTCCCCCTGAAAAACAAGTGGCTATGTATTCTACTATGTAACCTTATAAAACAAAGAATAATCATTTTTTGGAAGAGAAAATAATAATAATATAAAACCCCATGGGTACCCAAACTAGTCCAAACACTTATAGACTTCATGAACCCATAATTGGGAGGATTAACACCACCGTAAAAAACATAAATTCCTTATAATGAAGAAACCTAATACAAATCTATCAATTTCATCCCTGAGGAATAACCTGGATTATGTGTTTCATTACTATTGAAGTACAAAATGTGGTAGGAACTAGGAGAAACACTGTAGTACCCCATAACTTCACTCCTAGATTTAGTGATGAAAAAAAATATTTTACACACTGGATTTGATACCAACTATAGATTCCCAAACATAACTATCCCATAATAACATGGATTAAAGAAAATACTTCATTACATACATTCTAAATTACTTTTAGGTTTAGAAATTTATAGAATTAGTAAAAATCATAAACTAATAAATCTTATCTCTTAATTAATTAATTAATTCTTTCCCACTATATATGAAACTACTTAATCCAGAATAAGTCTTAAAAATCACTAATAAATTCTCTACACAAGCTATTCTGTTAGACATATCATGTGTAATATATTTATTCATAACCTAGGAAAATTGAAAAATAATAAGGGGTGAGACCAAATACCTAGTAAGGGTAAATATAATAGATAACAATCAAAGATCATAAGTGAGCATAAATAATATTCCAATAATAGATAAAAAAAATTCTATAATAGAATAAAACTAAAATCATAATATATCCATTCATAACAATGTAATTAAAAATATCACATTGATAAAAATAAATGGTTACCTAGAAATAAAATTCATAATTTTGGATAAATAATTCCATTCCCTAATCCAAGAAATCACGATCTTACTATCATGGAACATTGTCTATGTAAATTTTTGTTTTGGTTAGGAATACACAAAAATACCCAAGATAGTTTGTCTCACGAGACCTATCAATGCATCAAGGGGTTGTCCATATCAGGACCACCGATTAATAATTAATTACAATTTATTAATCATATGAAGTAATGGATAAAATATATAATACATTACCAATATTCCTTAGTAATCAATAAACATTCATATTGATATAACAAGTATATATTTTTAATATTTCCCCAATCAATAAATGAAATTTTTTTATATATAACAATATTTAAAAATAACACCATATAGAGTAATGTTTAAATAGTTAAGTCAACAATTTCCCTAGTCAATAAATTTATGGGTATCTAGGTGAATTTCACTTAAACAATGTAATGAAAAATAGGGTATTCACAAAGGAAAGGAAATGGAAGAAAAACCATGCCTATAATAGAGGATTATTTGGAAGAAAAAAGGCAGTGATGGATTTCCAAAATATTAATACCCTAGAGGAAAATAGTATAAGAGGATTTATAAAGTAATACATGGAAAATATATACACCAAAAAGGGAAACAATTGGTGAATAAAAATTGTATCTCAATGAAAAAATTAAGATGAAAACACCCTTGAGGTAATGGTAACATAAGAATAAAAAGAACAAGAGAGGGATACCATAAAATTAAAATATAATGAAATGAAATATATAAATTATAATTGAATACAATAAGGAAATTAATACACCATATAAAATAAATGATGGTGCAAAATATCAAATATATCTCATGGATTTTGACATGAGACAAAGAAATAAATACAAGTAACATAATCATTGATGTAAGAATAACATGATAATGTAGTTATAATGAAGAATTTTTGCATACCAAAAAATTAGGAGGAAATAAAATTCCATGTAATCATTAGGTATAATAAATCAAGCTTGAAATAATATAGTTCAATAATAAAGTCTGTAAATCAATATAATAAAATTGAGTGAGCTCAAACCCTTCCAACCTTAGAAAATTTAAAGTCAAAACTGATTGAAGGATGTGATCTGTAATGAAACAATAAATACCTTTAATAATTATAATATCATGATAAAAAATATTAATGGGTAAATTGATACACCATTCCAAGAAAATCATGGTGTGTAATAGGAAATATTTTCAAGGGGTGAAAATTTGAGAAAAGAAACCCTTACCTTAATTACAGAATATCATTAATATATTAATCATACATTTAATAAATTTGTTAATTTCTATAACCTTTTATAAAATTCATTTATAATTATTCTCTACTTTTATATTAGTTAGTTATTATCTATTTGTTACATCTGGTGTGGATAATCCTTATCATTTTGAATAAGTTTTGTAATAGTGATGATGTTCTAATTATTATGCCAAATTTCACAATTCCTAGATCATAAAATTTATTGTAAATAATTAATCATAATTATTTATAATTTTATAATTTCATTCCATGTAATTTTTTGTTATGGTTCTTATAGATGAAATTCATGACAAGCATGTGTCAGTGATATTTAACAAATTAATAGTGGTATCTTAATTAATGAGATTAATATTAATGTTAACATTATTGAACCAAAATAAAATATTTACCATCTAATTTTTATAAAATATTATTATTAATAAAGTTATAATATTCATCCATGATATTATTTTATAGCATTATTCAGGTAGGTGGTTGGACCAAACTAAACACGAAAATACCATAATTAATAAATGATTATGATTATGGAAGTAGTTTGTTTTTGGAATAATATAATTATTAAATAATAATAATGATATTATTTAGATACTTTTATGGCGGTGACTCATATTTGAATATATTTCAATAAATAAGATAGAATCTTTTTGAAAAATGAGAAACATTACTTCATGGAGGCAGTAGTTTGCATGACACACGATTAACATTTTCATTTCTCTAATAATGAGTGGTAATGAAGGTGGATTGTAATTTTTTATCTTCATAAAAATAATTATATTATATATTTCACATTTATTCTTCAATTTCACCCTTATAATTAGTGAATATATTCATTGTTGAAAAATAAAATTCGCCACTTTGTGGAGGCGGTAGTTCGCACAACACACAAATGATGGTTTCATTTTTCAAAATAGAAAAGGGTAAGGGAATTTAATAGTTATTATATTAGAATAATAAAATTAAGTATATGGAAATTTTGATTTAATTATTTAGTTATTATAAAATTATATTTTGTAAATTAAGAATGAATAGAAAAGAAGTTAGTGAAAAAAAGAGTACCGACATTGAGGACTTGAGATTTCCCTTAGAAGACTCCTTGGAAATGGAGGTCTTAGGTGAATGTCTAATGAAATAATGTTCATGGAAAAGAAACATGGTTCTAGGATAAGAAAAAATATTATATTTTCTATATTAAACTGAATTTTGGGAGTGTTCTTGAAGGGGTGGTGAGAGGACCCTTTTATAAGTGGAGATAATGACATTTTTGTAAATATTTCATTTTAATATAAGGAGAGAATATGTTTTACATGTCCAAAAGACTAAAAAATGGAAAATAATGGAGTTTTTATTGAGATACTGTTGATAATACCATAAAACTTCTTTTGAACACATGTTTTAAACATGATTTTAAGTCAATTACTCTTTGAATTTTCACTTTTACCATTTTGGGTTTTACTGTGGTAACAAGTTTTTACCTAAGTAAATAATTTTTTATTCCTAAAAATAACATCAAATTTATTATATATTATATAAATTATAATTTTAATTCAATATATCTTACCATTTTAAATTTATATGTGTACAAAAATTCAATTTTAACATTAGAGCACATAATGCGTAAAAAACTATTTTTAGAAAAACTGTATTTTTAAGATTAAAAATTATGTGTAGGATGAAATTATAAACGTATTTTATTTTTATGAAATAAATTGGTTTTTTATAAAAAAAAATAATAGTTATGTGTCTTTAAAATAAATCCAAATCCAAATTTTACTAAAAAATATTTAATTAAAAGAAAATACCAAGAAGAGTTTTTTATTGGAAAATATTACTTAAGTTCCTAGAAGTTTAAACCTAGGTTTTATAAATTTAGAATGGTATTTAAAAATTTATAATTTTACTCATTAAACACATCCTTGATCTATTATAATTTTTAAAAACTACTAGTTATTTATTATAAAGTTACAGTTTTGGTAAAAATGAAAATTTTATTATTCACCTAAAAATAAACTATTATAGAAAAATCCCAAAAATTTATCCTATGATAATATTGTTGTTATAAATATAAATATGAAGTTAATTTTTCAATGTAAACTTCTAAAATTTATAAATTTAACTTTTAAATAAATACATAAAAATATAATGAAAACTATTTTCATAGGAAAATAAACATTTAAAAACATTAATTACTCTTATTATTATTTTCTATAAATTATTAATCAAATTTGTATTAATATGTTATTTATATAAATAATATATTTTATCCATAATATATTTAGTTTTCTAATAAGACACATAAAAATATAATTTTTATGAAGGTTACATTTTAAGGCATAAATTAGTCTTATTAGTTATTCTGCTACACTAATTGAATATTCATTAATTCCTTAATATTAATAATGGCCTTTATTTTTTTATAAATATATTTTATAATCTGTTTAACTTAATTTTTATCCATAAACTCTAAATTGTAATGGTTATATAATGTTCCATGGTTCATTTTGGTTTTTTGGTGTATGTGAATCAAGCTATGGAATATTTTTTGTTTAATATGAAAATATATAATTTAAATTCTCGAGGTGTTACATTATCCCCCCAAAATAAATTGTGTCCTTAAAATTTTGATTTTAAATAACTAATAAACTTAGATAAGGGTATCTAAATGATAGGAATAACTCAAGATTTATTTTCAAATGTGGTTATATCTTAGGTATGACTAAGAAACACATATTTTATATTCATTGTGTTAACCAATTGATTTATATTTAATTTAAAACATGTTTCCATGTTCCCTCCTTTTCCCCACATGAAGTATCTTCTTATTCCTTTGAAACTTTTACCTGGGTGTTCCTTCCTAGATTTCTAACATGTAGTAAATTTAATATTATTTCCTTCATCATATTTGTCACCTGAACATCCATTAGAAACCATCATTTTATTCTTTGGAATGTTTAAGAACTCAACTAAGATCACATTGCTAATATTAATTCTTGATAGCTGGTTCAGAATAATCACAATATTTCTTACTCTAGATCTTATCCTGATAGGTTGATCATATGGATAATATCAAAATCTTACATGGTATCAATTGTTAACTTGGTTCCTTTAGGATTCAACCATTACTAAAACCAAATAGATTTAATGTGACTGGTGATCAATTACCATCATAATATAATTATTATAAGATAATTACATGATAAATTTAACATTAGAATGTATTACTCTTGAAAATTTTCTTCCAGTTTAACCCAAATAACTCTCAGTTCATTCTTGGTTTCTTTATATTAGGTTCTCTCATATTCCTTAACCTTATTCCGTAACATAATAAATACTTTGTAAGAAGAAAATAACATCCCCCAGGAGTGTCTATCGAGGTGTTCAATCTTAGGTCCACTCATCGTGCATAAGAGTGAAGATTTAGTTGATGCTAAACTAGTATTTTTTAGGGTTTATAAACCCTAGGTGAACCTATTCCACAACCACATCCATTTAGAAATATCTAGATAGGGATTTATTTTCTATGATAACTTCATAAACTCTACAATACCAAAAATTTGGGATATGGTACTATACTTCGACTTATCTTTATAGTCTTCACTAAAGTTATCTTATCTTAATCCCTAAAATATTCAACATTACCTCAACAATCCTAAAAGAGTATCTATAACATTGAAATTATGACGAACCTTATATTATCAAATCTAAAGTCACCCTAAACTAACATCATAACCACTAAAGTTATCTAAAACCTACTCTAATACCAATTGTAGCACTCCGAATACACACACTTGGATTTGGTGTTGAAAAAAACTTTACACACTATCTTTGATACAAACTATATATTCACAGACATAACTATCCCACAATTACAAGACTTAAATAAAATATTGAATTATACACATCCCTAAGACCTTTTAGGTTTATACATTTAGAAAAATGTGACAAATAATAAACTAATAAATTCAATGTCTTTCACAATCAATGGATTTTTTCCACTATATATGAAACTACTTAATACCTAATAAGTATTCAAAATCTCCTACAAATTTTCCACACAATCTATTATGTTAGAAATATCACCTGTAATACATTTCTTCATAATATGGGGAAATGTAAATATAATAAGGTGTAATCTAAAACAACCAATAATGGTAAACATATGAGATAAAAATAAAATATTATAAGTGAACATAAGATGAACATAAATAACATGGAAGGAATAAATAACCAAAAAAATTCCATAATAGAACGAAACTGAAAGAATAATATATCCATGGATAATAATATAAATTAAAAGATTACATAGATAAAATAACTATTTCCTTAGAAATGAAATACATAATGCCAGACATCTAATTCCATGCCCTAAAACAAGACACCATGATCATATATATCAGGATCTTACCTTCAAGTCTCTATTTCTAGGATTTTTTTTGTTTTGGTCAGGCATACATCAAAATACCTAAAACAATTTATCTCATGTGACCTATTGGTGCATTGAGAGGATATTTACAAAGGGCCACACCCATCAGTAATTAAGTCAAAATCATTAATGATATAAAAGAATAAATAAAATATATAATACATAACCAAAATTCCTTAGTAATTAATAAACATCCGTATTGAAATAACAAGTTTATAGATTATTAATATTTCCCCAATCAATAAATGGAATATATTTCTATGTAATTATCCCTCAAACTAACACCACTCAGAGTAATGGGTATATGGTTAAGTCAATTATTTCCCTAATCAATTGAAGTATGGATACCTAAGTGAATTCCATTAAAACAATGTAATGAAAAATAAGGTATTCATTATGGAAGGGAATTGAAATAGAAACCATGATTATGATAGAGGATGATTTGGAAATACCAAGGAAGTGATGTATTCATACAAGTTTAATGCACCAGAGGAAAATATTATAAAACGATTGAGAAAGTAATCCATGGACAATATATACATATGGTGTGGCTACTTTTTAATACCACATATTTTATTGTTTTTAGTTTATTTTAAATACATAGAAGATTTATTTTAATTAATATTTATCAATTATTGTAAATTTTTTACTTAATTAGAAAAAAATTGATTTTTTGAAAATTGTGTATTTTATTGTTTGTTTTTTCATTCATTCTAATAATTTTAAAATTATTTTTTTTAACTTTCTCATTCTTTAAATTTTATTTTTTCATTTTTTTATTCATTCATTTTTTCAATTCTTTTTTTATAAATAACTATTTTATTAAGTTAATTTATTCATCTGTAAATAAATAAATTTTAACTTCTGTCATTGATTATCTAACTAATTAAAATAATTAAAATAATTTAATTAACTTATTTAATTATTTTAATATTTAATTGTAATTCAATTCTTTCATTTCATTAATTATTTAATTAATTAATTTTTCAATTGACTTTTTAAAATCGACTAAATTATTTATAAAATTAATTGTGAACAAAATGAAAAATGAAAATAGTTGTTTATTGAATATTAATTTTATTTTCAGTTATAATTTTAATTAAATTTGTTAATTTATTTAATTTAATTTTAGTTTAATTAATTATTTAATTTAAATTTTGTATAATTTGTTGATTTTTTATGTTGTAGGTACATACCGCCTGACCCTCACACCGCTAGCCTCATGCCAGCGGTACCACTTCTCCCACACACCGCCAACCCTCCTGGTGATGTCTCTACTTTCACACTCTTAATCCATCACATCTCACACCAACATCATTCCTAATGGTGTCTCCCATTTCACACTACCAACATTTATGGCAGTGTCTCCCTCATCACACTACCATAAGTTGGTAGTGCCTCCACCTTCACCCTACCTTAACTCCAACTTCTGTCTCACCTCCAACCCTCTACCAGTAGTGCCTCATCCATCAACCACCATACTTATTCAACCACCAGCATCCCTCCTTCCATTAACAAAATCCATCGACAAAAACAAACAAAATCGAGAAGTAGTGCATATGAATGAATCACAGATTCAAGATCAATATTTATAAATTGAAAACTTGAACACAAAAATTCAGATATGGAAATACCTGAACCCAAACTTTACTGTGATAAGCCCCAGAAGTTTTAGATTTGAATAAATCCACACTCTTAATCTAACATGTCATTGAAGAATTCAGGACACCGTTGAAAACCCATTGAACCGCTGCGAGCTGTTCCGTCCACTAGTCAAGACGTTAAAGCTTCACCATCTGGTTCCATACCTACCTCCTCCCAGCTGACCCACCTCTCCATGCCTCCCCCTAATTTATCGTCAGTCATGGCACCCACCTCCCTGCACTCACCGCTCCCTCTCTACAACCAAAACTTGTTTACCCAACCTTCATCTGTCATCCCACGCGCCATTATTCCTTTACCCCAGCTGCGCTCACACCACCGCCTCCAGCTGAAGCTGAACCCCCTATTTTCAGCCAAGCTACCGGCAATGTCCCACTCCATCTCCCTCTTCTTCTCTTCCCCCAACCTTTTACATGCACCGATCCTCTTCCCCCTCCTAGTTTTTTCATTTTTATACAATAGAATATAATATATATAATATAATTTATATAATATAACATTTAAATTATATATAATAATAATAAATAAAAAAATAATGACACAATAATATATATATTTATTTAAAATTACTAGTTTTTTGTATTTAATAATTATAACTTTTATTTTATTACAATATTAGTTCTATTTATATTTTTATAATTATTTCAATAATAAAAAATTTTAAGTAGATTATTAATATTTATAAAAATATGTATAGTTTTATTTATTTAATAAATTATAATTATTTATTCTTATTTCATACAATATTTTAATTCTTATCTAAAAATAAGTACATAAATAATATTATTTTTAATGATTTTTGTAAATATTTTAATTGTTTTATTTTACATGTATATTAAAATATTTATATGTTGTTTTATTTATTTAATTCTAATACATTTTTAATTTATTTTTTCATAGTTGTTTTCTGTTTTAGGGGGAGTTCGTGTTGTGCTGCAGGACTAGGCGTGGACTTTGATTCTATTTTGGGAACATTTGCTTCATTGACCAATAAAGGGGAAGTTTCATCATGAATGTGACACACAGTGGCCAAAGAATTCAATTAAGAGTAGTGATTGGAGAAACATGAGAAGAATCAGGAAGAATCCCAAAGTAGGGTAGGTAGGAAACCAATTTTTCATGATTCATATCCTACACATTCTATAGGATTGGGGAGTACAAGCAGGAGGATATGACTTCACACCATCAAGGACTTCCACAATAGAAACCACTACCACTTCCAATGAGAAGAAGACCGGGGAAACACTCAAAAACCACTTCAAGATTTATAGGGAGAGAGTTTGAGAAAACCTCATCATTACCATCGAGTAGAAGACATAGGAGATAAGGGCATCTAGATTGGGCACTTGAAGAATTTTTGGAGATCAAGCAGGGAGACGAAACACCTTTCTCTCTTTCTCTATTTTTCTGCAATTTTTGTTCAGTATGAACTTCATTATCTTTAAATATGTTTATCTTATGAAATCATCTATACATGGATAATCTCCTTGGGGGGGGGGTGGACTTAGATTAGACCATTAAACCTGTTACTCTATTTTTTATACACACTTTAGTTTTCACCAGATCATCTCTTTATCTCTCTCTCATTGTTAGAAAAATTTATTTTCAAACCATCACGATTAGTGGAAATTGATTTTGATCAGATTAAAATTAAAATTGTTTTTGATCTAAGGATTCTATTAAAAATTGAATCATGCTCAAAATAGAGAGGCGAAACTGATTTCAAATGAAATTTTGAACTCAATACTTTGATGATTTTCTCTTAATTGGTGATCGAATGACTTCTACAGTTGATAAACTATAGAATTCACTTAGTCAAAAGTTGACCATATGACAAATTTATAAAGATACCTTATATCCAATCCATATAATTTCACTCTAGTGTGTGTCCAATGGAAAGTAGTATTGAATCTGGTCAGTTTATTTCCCCTACTCATTTATTGATTTATTTCACTTCTTGTTTTTCTGCTTTCTGTCTACCTTAATGTCTATCTACCTACACTCATTCAATCTCACATTCACAAAAAATTTCACTCACTCCACAACTACATCATCAACACCACTATTTGTTTGTTTTTTATGTGTTTTTATATTTTTATTTTGGTTGGTTTTTGATTGTTCATAAATCACATAATCAGTCCCTCTCTATGGTTCGACCCTGTCTTACCACTGTACTAGGTAGTAAGTAGATTTATAAATATCAAATTTCTGTGCATTCAATAACGTGCGATGTAAATTTTTTGCGCCATTTCCATGGAGAACGCGTGTGATCAATTAAAAAAATAAAACAATTTAAAAAGACATAAAAAAACATTCAAAAATAAAAAAAACTGTTAAAAATGAATAAAAAAATGTGAACAAAACTAAAATATAAAAAAAAACTTTAAAAAATCCCCAAGAAAATTTAAAAAAACTTTTGAAATTTCTACTGTAGGTAAACTAGTTCTAAGTTTAATACATTAGAGTATATATTTTCTAAAATTGAAAAGCACATGAAAGACTTGAAAAAGAAAAAAAGGAAGTAAAAAATGGAATTCAATAGAGAGTTTGAGAATGAGATCCAAAACCTGAACAACCCACTGTGTAAAAATTTTAATAAACATAGAAATGAAATACACAACTAGAAAAACAAGCTTCTGCCATGACTTTAAACTGTGGATATAAGTGGCTATGGCCATGGTTATGTGTCCAATAGCCACAGTTTTAAAACCATGCCTATAGGTCAGTTTTCAATGGGCTATAACCAAAGTTTTCAAAACCATGGATATATGCTATTTTTTTCAAGGTCTATAGCCACAGGTTTTCAAAACCGTTGCTATAGGTCTCCCGTGCTTCCAAGGGAAAAAAATTTCCTACCCAAAAAATGGTGGGAAGATATATTGCCATAGTTTTGAGGCTATTACCACAATTTTTATTAATATATATATATATATATATATACTCAAAGTGTTCTTTGGTGTAGTGGTGAGGTCGTTGATACAGAAATGGGGGGGGGGGGGGGGGTGTAGGGATCAAAATGCACTTGGCACATATTTTTTTTAGGATATATCCATGGTTTACCAAGGCTATTTCCACAGTTTAAACCATGGATATAGGTCAAATGCCACGATGTCCAATTTCAATGCCTATTTCCAAAGTTTTGAATACCATGGAAATAGGTCAGACCCTACTTCTACGATGATAAAACCCATAGTTGGGAAGAATCATGGTCGTAGGCTATGACCACAGTTTTCATACTAATGGCCACAGTTTTGAACTGTGTAAATAACCCTTTTTTCTAGTTGTGATTATTTAGAGACATAGTATGAGAGAGTTTTTTCTACCTGAGGTGTATATCAGCCCTTGTTGCATAAGGATCTCACTAAGATCTAGAAATTAGGAAATCAAAAATATATTTTAATTTAGATACCAAATTTAAATGAAATTACTAGTGAATACTCTTTGACTTCATTAGATATTTCTATCATAGTGTCCAACAGCTTCCATTGAGAGGTCTAAGTGAGGAAGAACTTAGGTTGAGAGTGTTTCCCTTCTACCTCAAGGGAAATGCTAGATCATGGTTCTGAAACTTCTAGGAAGATATATTTGTCACCTGGTATCAATTCTACAATACCTTTACCATGAAATTCTATCCTAGTAGGTTGACCTCTGAGATTGGGCATAAGATCAATGGATTCTTGCAAGATTAGGGGGATTTGTTTCATGAAGCCTGAGACAGATTTAAAGGATTACTTAGGTAGTTCAAAAAGCACTAATGTACCCTCCAATTACTTATGGGCACATTCTATAACAACCTCACCCCTTACCACTGAACCTTGATGGATCAATCGGCTGGAGGGGACCTTAGTGATAGGACATCTGAGAAGCTCAAAGAGATCTTCAATACACTAGAAAAAAATTCCCAACACAAGTTCTCTAGAATAATAACTATTGTTAGTAATGAAATCACCTATTCCTCTGAAGATAAATCCCAAGTTGATGGGTTTTTGATTGAGAAAAACCATAATACACTTATGGAGAAATGCCACCACTGTGGCATGTATGGGCAATCATAGACTTGCTGCCCAAATTTTGACATGTCGACCCAGTCTCCTAAGAGTAAAAACTTTGCTGGATATAGTCCTATCATGAATCCTAGGGAAGATAAATTTTCCAACACTTATAATTAGGGTTATATGAACCACCTAAACCTATCTTGGAGGGAGCATGGAGTCTTTCGACCTTTTCCCCCTCCTAGATTCCAACAGCCTCCTTGGCAGTAGTTCCAACCTGAACCCCAACCCAAGGCCGAGTAATCCAATTTAAAATATGAGTTTAGGGGTAAGTTTCATCATTTTATAGGGATATTTGATGAAAAAAAGACCAAAAATGATTTTTATAAAGTTCAAATGGATGCAAGAATAAAAAACATGGAAATAAAAATGGGGCAATTGGCTAGGGATGTGGGCAGTAGAGACAATAGTAGGATGCCAAGTACCACTGAAGCCAACCCTAGGGAAAATTACATGACTGTGACCACCAGACGTGGTCTTCAAAACCATAAAGAACCTAATAAAGTTACCCAAACTACTGAAAATAAAAAACTAGATGAATCTGAAAAATCAAATATGGAGAATATTGAAACTGGAAAACTGGATAACAATACTGGAACACCTTTGGTTCCTACTATTCCATCTGAAAAACCGAAATAAAATTTCTTAAAAATTAAAGGAAATAAAAACAAAAAAATATTGAAGAATAAATTATAGGGATTCCCCCAATTGTTATAAACTTTTCCCCTGTAATCCCTTTCCCACAAGGAATAAAAAAACAACATATGATTTTGAACTGCTAAAATTTATCAATGTTGTTAAGAAGATGAACATTGACATCCAACTCCTATAATCTCTCATTCAAATCCCATCATACTTAAAATCAATCAAGAAAATATGGTCAAATAAAAAGACCTTAGAGGATTTTTCCTCCTATAGTCTATCAAAGGAGTGTAGTGATGCCTTGCAAAATAAGATACCTCTTAAGCTCCAGGACCCAGGAAGCTTTGTCATCCCCTACACCTTTGGGCATAAAGGTGTTAAATTAAATTGTCTGTGTGGTTTTGAAGAGAGAATCAATCTAATACATTTTTCACTTTTTCAACACTTGAGATTGAGAGTTCCCCAGTCAACCACAATTGTCTTACATGTTTCTAATAGATCCATTACTCACCTAGTGGGTAGGGTTGATGATTTTCTAGCGGGATTAGGTAAACTCTTTCTACCTATGGAATTTTTGATCCTTGACGTGGAGTGTGATCAAGAGGTTCCTATCATCCTTGGAAGACCCTTCCTAGCTATAGGGGGAGTTGTGATAGATGTCCCTTAGGGGAAGTTAGTTTTCGACATGGGTGAACAAAAATAACAATTTGATGTGTTTAAGAAAATCAAAGAACCCAACCACCCAATCATTCATAGAGATGAGTTTTTAGTTTCTAAAATTTAAATTTATGATGAGTAATAAAAGTTTCTAAGGATGATAGAGGAGATAAATAGTGAACCTAAGACCCCTACTGCAACATGCATGGGGATCAGTTTAAGAAAGGAGTGGGAAAATATTGATGAGTATAAGGGAGATTTTTTGGAACATCTGGATGAGTTTTCTATAGAGCACATTATATCCCCAAGAGAGGAGTTTAAGTGTGATAATTTTTTTTCTAGAATCAATAGTGATGAGGGGGAGGCCTTCTATACTACCTTCTTCAAGAGGCAACATGAAGACCTTGGCCCACCCAGTCCCAAGTGTCTTCTCTCAAGTAAGTCACCACACATTATTGAACTCAAACTCCTCTCGGACCTTCTCAAATATTACTTTCTAGGGGAGAGTTCCACACTACATGTGATCATTTAATCCATTCTAAAGGTAAGTAAAAAAGATAACTCATTGAGAGTTTTGAGGAAGTACAAGTCTATCATGGGTTGGACAATTGATGATATAAAGAGAATAATTCCAACCTGCTGCATGAAAAAAATTCCTATGGAACCAGAGTGTAAGACGAGAGTAGAATCCCAAAGGAGACTCAATACAAACATAAAATAAGTGGTTAGGGAAGAAGTTATTACGTTACTAAATGTTGGGATCATCTTTCCTATTTCTGACATTCCCTGAGTAAGTATTATACTGGTTATTCCCAAAAAAAGCAGTGTGACAGTTTTTACAAATGGAAGGAATGAACAAATCCAAACAAGAGCTATCAATAAATGGAGGTTTTGTATATATTATAGAAAAATAAATGCATCTACAAGAAAGGAATAATTAACCATTCTATTTTGGACCAAATGTAGGAGAAGTTGGCTGACAATGATTTTTTTTTTCTTTCTTGATGGTTACTCTAGTTATAAATAGATTTCCATTTCACATGGGGATCAAGAGAAAACCACTTTCAATTTTTCATTTGGGAAATTTTCATACCGGTGGATGCCCTTTGGCTTGTGTGGTTTAATTTCCATATTTCATAGATGTATTATGATAATTTCCTCATATATTATTGAAATAATAATTGAAGTTTTCATGGATGATTTTTCAGTTGTGGAAAATAATTCTAAGAAATACTTGGAAAATTTTGGAGTTGTTCTAGAGATACGCCAAGAGACAAATATAGATCTCAACTGGGAAAAGTACCAATTCATGGATACTTAGGGTGTTGTGTTAATACAAAAGGATTATAATAAAGGGATGGTGGTGGATAATGGAAAGGTTGAGGTCATCTAAAAGTTTTACCCACCTAAAAATGTCAAGGGGATCAAAAGTTTTTTGGGTCATGCTTGGTTCTACAAGAGGTTCATTAAGGAATTTTCTAAAATCATTAGACCCCTGTACTCACTTCTGGTTTAGTACACCCACTTTTTTATGATAATTTCATATATTCCTTTAACTTTCTCAAGGAGAATATAAAAACCTCACTAGTTATTACTACCCATGACTAGAAGATCCCTTTGAGGTAATATGGGATGCAAGTGACCTGGCAGTAGGTTCTGTTTTGGGTCAAAGGAAAGATAAGAAGCTCCATGTCATTTATTATGCTATATAGTTGCTGGATGATTCCCAAAAGAACTATTCCAACAATAATAATCAGCTGACTACTATGATATTTTCCTTGGATAAATTCAAATAGTACTTGATAGGGTCTAGAGTTATCATTTTCACTAATCATGCAACCCTTATGTACTTACTGGCTAAAAAGGACTCAAGACCCTAGTTGATGAGGTGGAACTTTTATTTGAAGGAATTTTATTTGGTTATTAAGGATAATAGGGGGATGATAATGTTTTATAAGATCACTCTTCTAGGCTTCCCAACAACCAAAGTGAGGAACCAAGAGAGATAAACACCTCATTACCTGATGAAAAGTTGTTTGCTGCTTCTGTGTAGTAGTCTGCTTGGTTTTCAGACTTTTTCAATTTTATGGAAGTAGGTGTCATGCCCAAGTACCTCTTACATAACCAAAGAATAAGGTTTATATTAGAATTGAAATATTATTTTTGGGATGATCCTCTTCTCTTTAAGAGATGCGCTGATGGGATTTTAAGGAGATGTGTGGTTGAAGAAGAAATGTTTCTGATACTTGAGTGTTGTCATTCATCACCTTGGGATGGACACCATAGAGGATAAAGGACTTATAATAAGGTTCTTCAGGTTGGTTCCTACTAGAATACTTTATTCAAAGATTCGAGGAGATTGATCCTAGGTTGTGACAAGTGTTATATCCCTAAAAATGTATGAAGAAGGAAGGATCTGCCTCAAAAAATAAATTTTGAGGTATAATTTTTTGATGTTTGGGGATTGGATTTCATGGGACATTCCCATTATCTTATGGGAATGAATAAATTTTAGTTTTTTTGGACAATGTATCAAGTGGGTTGATGGAGTGGCTCTGACCAACAATTCTTCTACTAGTGTGGTCAAGTTTACAAAGAATTTTTTTTTACAGGTTTGGTGTGACTAGAGATTTCATCACTGACAATGTTACTCACTTCAAAAATTATAAATTCAAGAGTCTGATGGATAAGTATGGATGATCACATAGTATAGGTACCAATTACCATCCATAGTCCAGTGGGTAGGTAGAAGTTTATAATAGGGATTTAAAAAATATTTTAGTAAAGACAGTGTCTAGCTATAGGAATGATTGGTCAGTGAAGCTAGATGAGGCTCTTTGGGCCTATAGAACTACCTATAAGACTCCTACAGAAATTTCCCCATACATGATGATTTTTGGGAGAAATTTTCATCTCCCATGTGGAATTGTAAAAAAAGTCTTATTGGGCATTGAAGGCCCTGAACATTGATTATAAGTTAGCTGGTGAGATAAGGATTTTAGAGATGAGTGCAATGTAGGATATCATAAGAGATTCTTATGAGAATGAAAATATTTACAAAGAGAGAACAAAGGATTTTCATGATTCAATAATTCATAATATAGAGTTTAAACCTGGTCATAGGGTCCTATTGTTTAATTCTAAACTAAAACTATTTTCATGAAAGTTGTAGACCAAGTGGTAAAGACCCTTTACCATTGTGATAGTTTTAGTTAATGGAGCTGTGGAGTTATTTGGTGAAGAGAATAGACCATTTTTGGTCAATGGTCAAAGGATCAAACATTTCATTGAAGGGATCCAAAGGGCTTGGGTTCCTTTTCCTAGATGGAAGAATCAAGTTGTCTCTAGTGTAACTGAGGACTTTAAACTTAGTGATTCATGGGAACTAACCCATGGTATTTTTACTATTTTATTTTTATTATATTTTAAATAAAGATAACCCATGCTGCTTGAATCTCCAGTTTTTCTTCTTCTCTGTCTAATGGTTTCTCGTTACGTGCTACTTCTTGAGAGTGTTACTACTACCAGAAACTCGGAAAAAAGGCCAAGGGAGAATTATACTACATCATATGGATCAAATTTACTCAACTCATTCTTTGGTTTAATTTTTACTATATTAAATTCTAGAGTCTTATGTTCAATTTCTGAACTTGCAGGTAATAGATATGTATAATTACTTGTTGCTACAAAAGAGGATATTTTGAATGAACATTAATAGTGAAAGCTTCAATATTTTAGGGAAGTATTACTATGTTTTTCTAATTTAATTATATGCTCATATTTTAATGAATGTTTCTAGGATATAAGTGTGAGGGGGTCGCCTTGATTGTTTTGAAATGTTGTGAAATTCTGTTTTTCTACTACGGTGCTATCTTATAAAAATATATTGAGTTAAAAATTTAGATGAACTACATTGTTAAACATGATTTAAACCATGGTAATAACTTTGATTCTTCTACTTTTGTTTACAATGTTCATTTCATTTTGCTTTTTTGAACTTCAAAAAAGAAAAAAGAGAAAAATCTCCCTTTTTATTTATTTTTTATATATGTTTTTGTATTTTTTTCTTTTCAATGTGAAAAAAATTCTTTTTGAACTTTCTTATCACCCCTAAATTTATTTTTAAAAATTTTAATACTATCTCCCACATTAGGATTCAACATTGGAAAAAATGTAAAGTTTTATGTGTGGGGGAGAGAGGTCTTTCTAGTGTCACTTCAAATCCCCCCCTGAAGTTAGGTAAAAAAATGGTCAAAAGTTTTAATTTTTTTTCAAAATACTTCAAAAAATTTAAATTATTTCATCACTTAAGGGTCATTTGGATTCATTTCTCACTTCAATTATATCCTTCATAGTGTATTACAACTTATTGGATGTTTAGAGTTGCACTTAATCTGAATCTGTTGAGGATGAGTGATTACTGAGTGAAGTTGTTCATTGTCTTTATGGATTTTCTATTTAGGAACTGTGGAAGGGAGTGTGATGGGATAGTTTTTTAGAATTAGGATCATGACCTTAGGTAACTAGAAATTTTTACTGGAACCTAGGAGACTCACTTTTTATAAAAAATATTTAATCACTTTAGGAAGTCAACTCAAATGATAATTATTTAAGTCCTTTGTAACTAGAGTAAAATGGGAAAATGGGATCCCATAGTGAGTCTCTGTGACAAGGTGAACTGAGTGCATTTATGTTAATAAATAAAATCCATTTTCAATTTGAATAAGTTATATGCATAGTGCTCTGCACAGTGCTTTGCATAAGAAATATGAATAGGAAAAATTAGATTAAAGTGCCCTGTTAAAAATGATACCATTTAGGTGAGGCAAATTTTGAACCCAAATGAATAAGGGAGAAATTTAATTAATTAAAAATCACTTGAGCTGAATTAATAAAGTGAGAAAATAATTTTACTATTTTTTTGGAACCTACGAGAAAATGAGAATTGAAAGTGCCTTTTGTTAAGATTTTAATTCCAATTAATTTATTATGTCACTACTCCATGAATTGGAACTATAACTAGAATTGAAGTTGTGGAGTAAGTGATTTCATATAGGAGGAATGAAATTTTTGATAGTGGATGAGTTTGTTACCCCTTGACTTCCAGTGTGTTTTTGAATATAGGTAGTACTTTCCTTTGAGTATTCTTTGAAAAGTCTGATCCAGTTTTGTGCCTCTATTTTTAAAAGTTCAATCATGCTTTATTTTTGAGCACAATACAAATAATTTCTTCTATTTTCTAAAGTCAAAAGTAAGAAATTGTTTGAGTACATACAAAGATTTAAGTGTGGGGGTGTTTGACATGAATACGTTTTAATACATTTTCCACATCTTTTATTGTTTTCTTTTTATTTTAAATTTCATGAAGATTTATTTTAATTAATATTTATCAATTGTTGTAAATTTTGTACTTAATTAGTAAAAGTGATTTTTTTCAATTGTGTATTTTATTGTTTTTTTCATTATTTTTAATAATTTTAAAATTCAATTCATTATTTTGTTTTAAATTTCTCATTATTTAAATTTAAAATTTTCAGTCTCTTTATTATTTAATTATTTCAATTCTTTTGTTTTTCTAAATAAATATTTTATTAATTTAATTTATTCATCTATAAACAAATAAATTTTAAATTATGTCATTAATTATCTAAATAATTAAATTAGTTTTAATAATTTAATTCACTTATTTAATTATTTTAATATTTAATTTTAATTTAATTCTTTCATTTTAGTATTTTTTTAATTAATTAATTTTCCAATTGACTTTTACAAACTGAATTAATTATTTTTAAAAATAATTATAAAAAAATGTAATCTACATTTAGTTATTTATTAAATATTAATTTTATTTTGAGTTATAATTTTATTTAAAATTTAAAATTTAATTAATTTACTTTTTAGTTTAATTAATTATTTATTTTAAATTGTATTTAATTCGTTGTTTTTTTATTTTGTAGGTACATACCACCTGACCCTCACACAACCAGCCTCATGATGGTAGTACCACTTATCCCACAAACCGCCCACCCTCTTAGCAGTGTCTCCCCTTTTACACCGTCAGTCCTTATCATCTCACACCACCAGAATTTCGGGCGATGTCTCCTATTTCACACTGCCAACATTTCTGGTGGTGTCTCCCTCATCACACCACCAAAATTTGGCCATACCTTCCCCTTCACCCAACCCACGCTCCATCTCTTGTCCCATCCCCAACCCTATGTTGGAGGTGCCTCTTCCATCCACTGCTACACTTCATGCACCACTAGCACCCCTCCTTCCACTTACAATCTCTATCAGAATCAACAAAAAAAAACAAGTAGCAGTTCATATGAATGAATCATGGATTGAAGATCAACATTTCAAAATTTAAAAATTGAACACCACAATTCAGATATGGAAATACACGAATGCAAACCTTAATGTGACAAGCCCTAGAAGTTTCAGATATGAAGAAATCAACACTCATAATTATACGGGTTTTCATTTTAAATGGGTTTATAAATTTTTTTTACAAAAGGGATAGGGCTTGGGATATTTTTAAAAATGGGTCCGAGATTCATGAACACTGTTCATGCATCCCCGATCCTGGGAAGATGCGTGAACAAGGTTCATGAATATTAAATCCAACCGAGATGCGTGAACCCCGTTCACGCATCCTTCATGAATCGGATGAAGGATGTGTGAACGGGGTTCACGCATCATGCAGAATGTTTTTAAATATTTTTAAATTTTTTTTTTAATTTTATTATTTTGTTTTGTTTATATATATATAACAAAAAAAATTAGCAGAATTTATCTGCTATTTAAAATCCAACAGCACTGCCATTACAACAGTCTGGATTCGTGACAGAAACTCTCACCCAGGACTCCCTTTTATAAGAGGGCTTGCCCTGAAAATTATTATGCATTTTTGATGTGGGATACAAGTTCTTCCTAACCTGCACAGTACATTCTGCATTTCCGATGTGGGATTCTGTTTCAAGTACGCGACTTTGAAAGATTATAAAATATATACTATAAGACTAATATAAATTAAATTTTAAACATTGATTAAACATATAGAAAATAGTTGAAAACAAAAATAATTTCATAAAAAATGTTGATCAAAAATTAATTATAACCATTCAAAACCATCAAATTGAAGCTTAAAAATGTTTCATGTACTTCAAGTATGTGACTTTGAAAGACTATAAAATATAAACTATAAAACTAATATAAATGAAATTTTAAATATTGATAAAAAATATAAGAAATATTTGAAAACAAAATGAATTTTATAAAAAAATATTGATAAAAAATAATTTATAACCATTGAAAACCATCCAATTGAAACCTAAAAATGTTTCATGTATTTCAAGTACGTGACTTTGAAAGACTATAAAATATAAAATATAAGACTAATATAAATGAAATTTTAAACATTGATTAAAAATATAATAAATAGTTGAAAATAAAAATAATTTCATAAAAAATATTGATCAGAAATAATTTATAAGCATTGAATAACATTAAATTGAGACTTAAAAATGTTTCATTTATTTCAAGTACGTGACTTTGAAAGACTATAAAATATAAACTACAAGACTAATATAAATGAAATTTTAATCATTGATTAAACATATAAAAAATATTTGAAAACAAAAAGAATTTTATAAAAAATATTGATCAAAAATAATTTATAACAATTCAAAACCATCAAATTGAAACTTAAAAATGTTTCATATATTTCGAGTACGTGACTTTGAAAGACTATAAAATATAAACTATAAGACTAATATAAATGAAATTTTAAACATTGATTAAACAAATAAGAAATAGTTGAAAACAAAAATAATTTCATAAAAAATGTTGATCAAAAATAATTTGTAAGCATTCAAAACCATCAAATTGAGACTTAAAAATGTTTCATGTATGTGATTTTGAAAGCCTATAAAATATAAAGTATAAGACCAATATAAATGAAAATTAAAACATGAATTTAAAATATAATAAATAGTTGAAAATAAAAAGATTTTAATAAAAAATGTTGATGAAAAATAAATTATAAGATTTCAAACACACATACTTGAAACATAAAAATGTTTCAAATATGTAGTTTTGAAAGACTAAAATATAAATTACAAGAAGAATATAAATGAAACTTTAAACATGGATTAAACATATAAGAAATAATTAATAGTTAATTAGTTAATTATTAGTACAATTATTAATTATATAATTATTAATTACTTATTATTCAATATAATTATAAATTAGTTAATTATTAATATAAATATTAGTTATTAATTACTAATATACAAAAATTAATTAGTTAATTACAAATATAATTATAAAATAATTAATTAGTTAATTAGTAACATAATTACTTATTATATAATAATTAATTAGTTAATTAGTAATATAATTATTTGTTAATTAGTAATATCATTATTAATTATATAATAATTAAGTAGTAATATAATTATTAATTATATAATAATTAATTAGTAATATAATTATTAATTATATAATAATTAACTAGTTAATTCGTAATATAATTATTAAATATATAAAAATTAATTAGTTAATTAGTAATATAATTATTTGTTATATAATAATTAATTATTTAGCTAGTAAAATAATTATTAATTATATAATAATTCATTATTTAACTAGTAAATTAACAAGGTAATTTATAATTATAATTATTCATTATAAATATTAATTATCAATTATTAATAATTAATTATATAATAATTTAGTAGTTAATTAGTAATATAATTATTAATTATATAATAATTAAATAGATAATTAGTAATATAATTATTAATTATATAATAATTAATTAACTAATAATTAATAATTATGCTGCTAATTAACTTATTAATTATTGTATAATTAAAAATTACTACTTATAATTAATAATTATATTACAAATTATATTTCATAATTATATTACTAATTAACTAATTAATTATTATATAATTTATAATTATAATACTAATAAATAATTAGTTATTATATATATAATTAATAAATAATAATGACTAATTATAATTAATAATTATATTAATAATTAAGTAATTAATTACTATATAAATAATAAATAAGAAATAACAATTATATTGAATAATTATAATTAATAATTATATTACTAATTAATTATTTAATTAATTATTGTATAATTAATAATTATACTACTAATTAACTAATTAATTATTGTATATTAGTAATTAATAATAATAATTAATAATTATTTTACTAATTAAAAAATTAATTATTATATAATTAATAATTCCTAATTATAATTAATAATCATATTACTACTTAACTTGTTAATTATTATATAATTATATTAGTAGTTAATAATTAATATTTATATTAATAATTAATTAATTTATAATTATATTGATTAATAAGTAATTAATAATTATATAATTAATAATTATACTACTAATTGACTAATTAATTATTAATTATTTCATACATGTTTAATTCATGTTTATGTCTCATTTATATTCATCCTGTAATTTATATTTTATAGTCTTTCAAAGCCACATATTTGAGACATTTTTATGTTTAAAGTATGTGTGTTTGAAATTTTATAAATTATTTTTCATCCACATTTTTTATAAAAATATTTTTATTTTAAACTATTTCTTATATTTTAAATTCATGTTTTAATTTTCATTTATACTGGTCTTACACTTTTTATTTTATAGGTTTTTAAAGTCACATACATAAAACATTTTTAAGTTTCAATTTGATGGTTTTGAATGGTTATAAATTATTTTTTATCAACATTTTTTATGAAATTATTTTTGTTTTCAACTATTTCTTATATGTTTAATTAGTGTTTAAAATTTCAATTATATTAGTGTTATAGTTTATATTTTATAGTCTTTCAAAATCACGTACTTGAAATACATGAAACATTTTTAAGTTTCAATTTGATGGTTTTGAATAGTTATAATTTATTTTTGATCAACATTTTGTATGAAGTTATTTTTGTTTTCAACTATTTCTTATATGTTTAATCAATGTTTATAATTTCATTTATATTATTCATATATTCTATATTTTATACTCTTTCAAAGTCACGTACTTGAAACAGAATCCCACATCGGAAATGCAAAATGTACTGTGCAGGTTAGGAAGAACCTATATCCCACATTGAACATGCAGAATAATTTTCAGGTCAAGCCCTCTTATAAAAGGGAGTCCTAGGTGAGAGTTTCTGTCAGAATCCAGAATGTTGTAATGGCAGTGCTGCTAGATTTTAAATAGCGGATAAATTCTGCTAATTTTTTTTGTTATATATATATATATAAACAAAACAAAACAAAATAAAAATAAAAAATTTAAAAACTATTAAAAAAAATTCTGCATGATGCGTGAACCACGTTAACACATTATTCATCTGATTCACGAAGGATGCATGAACGGGGTTCACGCATCTCTCTCGGATTGAAGATGCATGAACCCCATTCACGCATCTTCCTGGGATCAGGGATGTGTGAACGAGGTTCACGCATCTTGGACCCATTTTTAAAATTATCCCAAGCCCTAACCCGTTTGGTCAAATAAAAAATTTCAAATACCAATTTATCAAAAAAACTCTAGTTTCACACACTGTTGAAGAACTCGAGCCACCGTTAGAGACCCATTGAACCACTATGAGCCATGATGTCCATGAGTCGAGCTGTTAAAGCTCCACCAGCTAACGTCGGACCTACCTTCTCACCACTGACCCACCTCGTCATGCCTCCCCCTACTTGACCACCGGTTTCCGTGACCACCTCCTTGCTACCACCTATCCCTATGTGTGACCAACCCCTATTTCCCCAACCTTCATCCACCTTCCTGTATGTTGAAATCCCTTTACCCCACCTGTGCTTGCACCTCTGCCTCCAGCTAAAGCCGAACCCCAATTTTTTAGCCAAGTCACCGATAGTGTCCCTCTCCATATCCCCTATCCTACTCTTCCCCCTACCTCCTCCGCATGCCCACCCTCTTCCCCCTCTTCTTTTTTATTCATTTTTTATAAAATCTAATATAACATATATAATTTATTTTATATAATACAACATTTAAATATTAATATAACAATAATAGTAATTAAATAAATAATGAAAAAATAATTTATATATGTATATAAAATTACAAATTTATTGTATTTAATAATTTTAACATTTATTGTATTACAATATTAGTTCTATTTATATTTTCATAATTCCTTAAATAATAATCATTTTTAAGTAGATTATTAATATTTATAAAACAAAATTTAGTTGAATTTATTTAATAAATTATAATTCTTTATTCTTATTTTGTACAATATTTTAATACTTATCTAAATGAAGTACATAAATAATTTATATTTTTAATGATTCTTTGTAAATATTTTTATTTTTTTATTTTACATGTGTATTAAAATATTTAGATGTTGATTTATTTATTTAATTATAATAACTATTGAATTTAATTTCAATTTTTTGTTTTTTGTTTCAGGGGGAGTTCATGACGCATTGTGGGACTTGGCAGAGACTTTGATTTTTTTTACAGGAATGTATGCTTCAGTGACCAACAAGGAGGAAGATGCACTGTGAATGTTCCACGGGGTGACCAAAGAAGTCAATTAGGAGTAGTGACAGGAGAAACATGAGTAGAATTAGGAAGACTCTCGAAGAAGGAGAGGCGGGTAACCCATTTTTCACGATTTATCTCCTACACATTCTAATAGGATCGGGGTGTATAGGAAGGTGGATATGACTTGATACCATCGAGGAATTCCACAACATAAACCACAACCACTTCTAGTGAGTAAGAGATTGAGGAAAAACTCATGAATCACTTCACGATTCCCAGGGTGGGAGACTGAGAACACCTCATCATTACCATCGAGCAGTAGGTATAGGAGATCAGGGCATGTAAATCGGGCACATAGAGAATTTTTGGAGATCAAGAAGGGAGACAGAACACCTTTCTCCCTTGATCTATTTTTCGGCAATTGTTTTCAGCATGAACTTCATTATCATTAAATATGTTTATCTTCTGATCTTAACTATGATGGTTAAACCTATTACTCTATTATTTATACACACTTTAGTTTTCACTGGATCGTCTCTCTCTATCTCTCTCTCATTGTTTGAACAAATTTTTAATCCATTAAGATTAGTGGAAACTAATCTTGATCGGATTAAAATTAAAAAAAATCAATTTTAGGATTCTACGGAAAATTGAATCATGCTCAAAAGAGAGAGGCGACACTGAGTTCAATTGAAATTTTAAACTTAGTGCTTTTTTGATTGAATCTTAATTGGTGATCAAATGACTTCTAAAGTGGATAAACTGTAGAATTCACTTATTCACAAGTTGACCAGATGAAAAATCTGCCCAGCTACATCAAATTAGATCCAGATAATTTAACATTAGTGTGTGAACAAGGGAAAACAGTATTGAAGCTATCCAGTTGATTTCTCATGCTCATATATTGTTTGATTTCACTACTTGTTTGTCTTCTTGTTGTCTACTTTCCTATCTGTATACTTTCACTCATTCACTCTCACATTCACACACGATTTCACCCACTTCATAATTACATCCTCACCACCACTATTTTTTTGTTTTTATGTGTGTTTTTTTATTTTTGTTTTATTTTGTTTTTTTGATCATCAAGCACATAATCCATCCCTCCTTATAGTTTGACCCTATCTTACCACTATACTAGGTAGTAAGTAGGTTTATAAATTTCAAATTTTCACACACTCAATTACGTGTGATGTCAACACCACAAAAAGGAAACAAGTGGTGAATACGAATCATATGTTTATGAAAAAAATTGAGACGTAAAAACCCTTATAGAAATGGTAACATAAGAATAAAAAGAACATGATAGGGATACCATAAAATTAAAATATAATATAATAAAATATATTTATTATAATTAAAGGTACTAAGTTAATTGATACACCATATAAGTTAATTTATGGTGTACAATATCAATCATGTCTCATGGATTTGAAAATGATACAAATAAACCCTTACAAGTAACATAATCTTTGAGGTAAGAATCACATGATAATGAGGTTATTAGGAAGAATTATAAAATACTAGAAAAGTAGGAGGAAATATGGTATTGATTATTCATTAGGTATAATAAATTAATATTGGAATAATAAAATTAAATAAGAAATTTTATAACTCAATGGAAGAAAATTGAGTTAGCACAAACCCTTACAACCTTAGAAACATTCAAGTCCAAAGAAATTGTAAGATATTATTTTAAAGGAAACATCAATACCATGAATAATGAAATTATCATGATTAAAAATATTAAAGGGACATTATACAAACCATTACAAGGAAAACATGGTGTATAATTTGAAATATTTATCAAGGGGGTGAAAAGTTGAGACAAGAAACCCTTACCTTAATTTATAACCCCCAATAAAAAGATTAAATCAATTATATATAAAATATAACTATATTAATAATCTATTTAATATCTTTATTCGTATATATAACCTTTTATAAACTTCAATTATAAATATTTTATACACTTATATTATTTAGTTATTTTCTATTTTTGATATTTAGAATGAGTAATATTGATGGTTTTGATCTAGTTTCATAATAGTGGTATTGTTCTTCCATATTCTATGAAAGTTCATCATTATTAGATCATAAAAGTCAATATAAATCAATCTTTATAATTAATTTTAATGTAAATTTTTTATTCTATTAATGATTTGTTTATGGTTTTTGTAGACAAAATTAGCTACAAACATGTTTAAGTGATTTTTAACAAATGAATGGTTGTGTCTTAATCATTGAGTTTAATATCAATGTTAATATTCTAGTACCAAAATAAAATATAATTAAAAATTAATATAGAAAACTGAAATTTACAAACATATATCATACATATTATTAGATGAATATTCATTATATTACATAAAAACAACTCTAGAATAGTATAGGTTTAGTGCGTTTTGAAACATGGATGTATAAAAAACTTGTTTATAAGTTAACTGAATCATATACCGCTAAGTACTTCATAAATATGACCTTTATTATATGTAGACGCTGAAAAGTGCTTAAGTGTTGAAGAAGGTTTCAAAACGACGAAGCAAAGTCATATTCGTACCCAAAGACTCCGTCCAGAGGGCCCGGAGGGGTTGCGTGAAAAAATGGGGTAGTGCGCGAAAAAATGGATGCCACATGGAAAAGTTCCGGGATTCGCGAAGGGTCCTCGACGCCGGTGAGAAATAATTTTGCGCCCACGCCCCACGCAGTTGACCTTTCACGCCGCCGACTCTGGCGCGCAATTTTTTGCGTCGAGTGGTTTTCCGTGCTCCCGGACTTCAATAAATAGAAGGCGACCCTACATCTTCCAGGAGAGGAATTTGAACTGGCTCTCGTGCGCGAAATCCGGCTTCCACGCACACAAGATGTCCTTCAGGTACGGTTCTTTTCACGCCACCTCGCCCCGGGGTCCACCTTTTCACGAGATCCCTATGGCTTAGATGGAATTCCAATCCCTTCAGGGTACCCCCCTTTCAAGAAATTCCTTCCATTGCGCACAAGCCGGTCAATTGCACGCAAACTTCTTTCATTGTGCACAACCTTTCCTTTGCACGCGGCCTTTTCCAATTGCACGCAATTCATATGCCTTGTGCGAAATCCTCCTAGTCGTGCACAAAACCTCTGCCCCAATTACGCGCCAGCCTGATGTTTTTCATGCCAGTCATTTATTTCGCGCACAAAACCCCGAGACCCCTCACATCGGTCCTCCCTGGGAACCTCCTTGCATTGGCACCCAATGTTTTCCTTATGGATACCATTCACAGGTCATGCCTCGGGCATAAACACCATGCGTCGTTTTCCCATGCGACCTTCTAGGCTCGTACGAAGTAACTTCAAAGTCCCTTGGGCGATTCTTCCAGTTGCATTGCTTCGCCTCATGCTCCTTCGCATAGGCACAGTAATGGCTATTGCTTCTTCGCATAGCCAAGCTAAAATGGACCCCCAAGTGGATCACTCCACGACACCCCCAGCTATGGCATTTCTGGCACCCTCCCTTCACCAAGGTGCAAAGGGTACCGATTATGTAAGTCTTAGGGGTGCAGAGTGATCCCACCTCATCCAAGGTGAAGGACGTTAAACTGCCAAACACCCTCATCCTAGCACATGACGTTAAACTGTGAGGGGAGAGGGGAACATGGGATTTTTCACCCTTTCCCTCTCTCGCTAGGCTTTGCCGCCACTAGGCCTCCACCCCGGAGTAAGTCCCAGTCTCCCCGCCAAAGGCCTGTAAAGGGTGTGGTAGGGATCAACAATTATCCTCTCTCTGGTGCCGAAGAACAAGAGGTGAGATGGGGACATGGAATTTCTCACCCTTTCCCTCTCCCATTGGTTTTTATCGCCACTGGGCCTCCAACTTGGAGTAAGTCCCAGCCTCCTTGATGAGGACCAGAGAGGGGGGGATGGGCACTGTGCCCCCCTCCTTTATTCTGTTCCAAATCCCCCTTCCTTTGGGCTTCATCAATCCCGGGCCTCCACCCTGGAGTATATCCCAGTCTTCATCTTTTCGGGCTGCAAACTAACGCGTAAGCCCCTGTTTCCTCTTTGGGCAGCCCAGATCCTAAGCCCCATTCCACTTCCCACGGATGCAGCTTTCGTGACGTGATCACTGGGTCTTTGCAGCATCTTGTTTCTCACACCGAGCATGAATCACATGGGCTTATAGCAAGCATTGACCATGGAATACTCATCCCACATGACTTTAAAATTCATACCCCTCTCGTCCTATATGATGTTAAACTGCACATCCCGAACTATGTGGACTTTGATCCTTGTCTCTTGGGCAAGGTACGTAGGATGCCTCCCCGAGGTTCAATCCCAACAACCGGTTGTTCCGACCCCTCTCACGTCGTTTCACTATACCATCATGGGCTACCTCACAGTTTAATCCCCATACCATCATGGTCCACCTCAGAGTGTAAGCCCCATACCGCCTTAGGACGCCTCAGAGCGTATGCCCCAAACACCATCCCGAATTACGTGGACTTTGATCATTGTCTCCTAGGCAAGGTACGTAGGAAGCCTCCCAGAGGTTCAACCCCAACAACCAATCATTCCAACCCCTCTCACGTTGGTTCACCATACCATCATAGGCTACCTCAGAGTATAATCCCTATACCGTCATGGGCCGCCTCAGAGTGTAAGCCCCATACCAGCATGGGCCGCCTTAGAGTGTAAGCCCCATACCGCCTTGGGCCGCCTCAAAGCGTAAAACCCAAACACCATCCCGAACTACGTGGACTTTGATCCCTGTCTCCTAGGCAGGGTACGTAGGAAGCCCCCCCGAGGTTCAAGCCCAACACCTAGTCATTCCGACCTCCTTCGTGTTGGTTCCCCAACCCCATGAGCCGCCTCAGAGTGTAAGCCCCATCACCTTGGGCCGCCTTAGAGCGTAAGCCCCAATCCAACCGCTCACTCCAACCCCCTTCATGTCGGTTCTCCCCTGTCCCACATGACGTTAAACTATATTCTCCATCAGAACTATGTGGTCTTTGATTCCCTGTCACAGGGATATGTAGAAAGCCTCTACGAGGTTCAAGCCCATCACTCATGTCTCATCCTGATATCTCCCTTGAGCCCACGTGTATCAGGAAGCTCATGTCCTAACCTGGAGGTTCCACTTCCTCTGGGTCCCCTCAATGTGTCCATTATCATGGGTTGCCTCCTCAGGTGTCCCATCATTTCATCAAACTACGTGGACTTTGATTCCCTGCCACGGGGATACGTAGGAAGTCTCTCGAGGCTCAAGCCTAAAGTCATTGTCCATTCCGATTCTTACCCGGGCCGCCACATCCCGGTGAGATCATGCCATTTCATTCCCATCCATAGCATTCAGTAATCTACCCATGTGCTGGACCTAATATCAGTGTTCCCTCCAGGGGGTTCCTCAATCTGATCCACTCAAATTAGTGTTCTGATTAGTCCGATCCGTCTCCGCTGGACGTTAATCTTGTGGCATACCCTATGTTAAACATGGTAAGTTGAGGAAAACCTCAGATACATGCCAATGACATAAAAATTACCCGCATTTGATGTGGGATGCCTCAGGATTCCTTGCCCTCGAGAAGCCCTATAATAAAGGACAGAAGACAGACATGCCAATCCCCCAACGTCAAGACACGCCAGTGATGACTCAACGCGACTACTCTCTTAACCAAAGGTTTCTTCCCTCACCTAACTCCTTGGAAGGTCCTGATAGAAGTGGCATAATTAACTGGTGTCCATGAAGATATGGCGTCGGGTAGAGCTTCACGAACTAAGTCTTAAATCTATGAGGGAGACCCGTACTAGGTGACGAGCTCCGAGGAGGAATCCACAGAAGGAAGAAATGACATCCCATCATCCTATTTCGATCAATGAGAAGACGTCCCTAAAGAAGGAGCAGATGTCGCCCGCCTTTGGAAAGCGGGAATGCAGGGCAACAGCTGCGCGTCCCCTACGTGACGGATGCGCGCGCCCTGGTGAAAGTGTCAGAAATAGAAATGGTGAAACCGACATGAATGATCTTCTCCTCAACATGGGGGCTAGTAGCATTCAAGGCATCAGTGGATAAGCATGTTATCTGACCCCGTCATCCGACACCAAGCCCCACCAAGCAGGCCTGACGTGAAACTCACCAGAAGTTGGGGAAGTCAGAATGTTGAGCATTCTGTTCTGCGACGCTGTCAGCGTGGATCCCTCTTACTGACCATGGAAGATGGAATAGCGCTGGGGCACTGGTTGTCAATTTATCTTCCCGGTAGTATTAATGAGTTCATCTCCCTGCTTTTAGGAACCCAATTGTAGCACTAGGAATGCGATCACCACCTACCCATCGACATAGAGGTAGGGGAGGCACCAGAGCGGCTACCCCACGTGGATTCGCTTCTTCCATGGCGGCTTCAACCACCACGACTGCTGGGTGAACACGCCCCATCTCCCCATTAGAAATGATCCAACGAAGGGTAATCGATGATCTTGTATGTAGGTATGAGGAGGAGGGGATCATCCCAACCCAGGATATGGACCACCTGTATTTGGAGGCGCCCATGCCTCGACTTTACCGCCGCCCTCGAGGGCAGAACCGGGAGCCATTGCTCCCCACCCCGATGTACAATCGCTTCAGGAGCCTATCCCCAGAGCGCCTTGATGACTACCTGCCTTACGCAGCTGAGGTGGGCGACATCCGGCCTATCCCGGCCAGAGACCCAATCTAGGGGCTCCCCGCAAGGCCTCCTACCCGGCCGTGTTAGTGCCGCCGCTTGGTCTTGCCCGAGAAGGAGCAGGCAAGCTATGCACTTGCGCTACCCGCCCCGGCTTGTCCGACCCGACACCAGCATCAATCGCAAGCTAAGGAGGATGCCAGCAAAGCGGCATCATCGAAAATAGCTACAGTAGCTCAATTCACTACTAACACATATCATCAGGTCCCTATATACACTGATCATGGGCACTTCTATGCCCGACCGGGATTGAGGCCCCAACCGCCCCATGGGAAGGTTGGGTCAGCTATCGTGGTCGTCGACATGAATGGTGACCGCCACGGACCAACCCACAACAATGCCAACCCGTACATAGGTCCTCCCCATACCACCACTACACAGAGCGTGGGCCTGCCCCGCTTCGAGGCCCGGCATGGAGGGTCGCCCCGTGCCTCCCCCAGTCCGAATGAAGTTCTGCCCTGCGGTAGTAATGCCCGGCATAGAAGCCTCTCCCGTGCCCATTACACTGGGTATGGAGTCATTCCTCCTACCCCCGACCACCGGTGTAGGGGCATTACCCATCCGCTCTCCTTTCAACGTGGAGATCCTCCCTACGTCTCTCCGTGGTTGGTGAAGGTCCTCCTCACCACGGAAACCAGAGGGGTGAAGGCCAGCCTCGCTCCACCTGCACCAATCATGGAGGTCCTCCCCATGCTCCTGTAAATCCCAACAAGGGTTTTGTCCACTCTAGTTCCATCCATGGAGGTCCTCCCCATACCTTTCAACATTTGTCCCGGTGCTCCTCGCATCCCGAATTTCTCAGGTGGAAACCCTCTCTGCCCCATCACCAGCGCGGCAAGAGGATTCCATGTCATAAATCAGTCCTATCCCGAGGAGCCACCTAGGGGAAGAAAGGTGGGTCATCGCCACCACAAGATAAATTATGGGGAAGCTCAGATGGGGATCATACCAGTCCGCTTCTCAGACTCTGAAATGGAATACGACTCAGCTCGGGAACCCGCCCCTCACTCACCCAAGTCAAGGGTTGGGGCAGGGATGAGGCGCTTCAGTCTAGTGCTTCCAGAAGGTGAGATCCACAAGATTCCCACCTCCCTCCGTAGGTATATCCAAGAGGATGAAAATCTAGTGACCCCAAAGGTTACGGTTGTGCAATCCCCACCACCATCACCAGAAGTGCTCTCTACCTCTACCAGAGATCACATAGATCTATTCTAGGGACCAATGGCAGGCGAGCAGCAGCACGACCTATCACCAGCATCCCTAGACCCTGAGCCGGGAACTGGGGCCGTCAGCCCCTCTTATCATGACATGGTGGTCAGGTCACTACAATCCTCAGAGGACAGACTGAGATTCTGCGGCCAGTCAGCCCACTCACCGTACTCTCCATAGGCCAACCTTCCGTTCCATCGGTCCGCCTCAGAACCACTGCCAGTTCCTCAGCCACCCTCAGTTTATGAGTGGGGAAATCAAGGGATAGACCCTGAATCTGAGCCGAGGAGCTTTTGGACTATCCTTGCAGTAGGCCACTTCCCTAAGAAGTTTTGACCAGTCGCAGGACCAAGTTTTTGTATGCCAAAATCCATCACCCCAGAGGAGTTTGAGTGCTTCCGCCAAAACCTTTGGGGAACTCAATTCCATCTCTGCCATCATTAAGTGATTTATCCAAGGAGCCGAGCGAATTTAGAAGACATCAGTGAGAAGTGCCGTCTGGTCGATCTGGCCGCACTCCCCAGGGCCCAATGCCCCGAGTCACCAGGTCTCCATGAGGCCCTTCAGCAGCAATGCATTCAGAGTATCAAGGTACTCCGCAGGATTATAAGGGAGGCTCCCCCACGTGCAAACTTGTGGCTGGGGATAGTACTCTACCCTCCTTTTCAGTCCCATTCGGCGGAATCCTGACTTGCTATGCGATATCCAGGATATGCCCCCAGGAAGGGTCAAGGTCAACATGGACGATATAATTAATGAGGAGAACAAGCTGGAGCTTCTCGATGGAGACCTACCCCTCGAGGGTGTTCCATTGCTACTGGACCCATCGAGGAGGATCACTCGTCAGCAGAGTAACCTCCTAGGTCTCCCTTCGCCCATAGAGGCATTGGTGCTCAGCCGGAATGTCAGTAAGGGCAAGGAGCATATCTGAGCTGCCAAGAACTCTGACCCGTCTGCCTCAGGGAAGAATATGGAATAGGACACCGATAAGGCCACACTACACCAGCAGCTTGCTGAGCAGAAGAAGTTGCTCGATGAGCTTTTGGCTGAACACATCGCAGAGCGACGACCTGGCTATGGTGATCCTAGGCCGGGATAGACGGGGCAAGAACAGCTACCCCCTGGCGAGCTGCCCTCGGGCGACCCTGATCATGCTGCTCCCGCAGACAGGCCGGGAGCCGGAGCTCATAGCAATAGGGCACGATATGTCTCACCAAACCCTCTTGAACAACGGGACAACCCAAGGAACCCCACTCAGGATCCTCTGGCTTCCCCAAGGGTCGCTCCATGAGCTGCTGAGCTTGTATATCGCGTTTAAGAGCCAGGAAACACGCTCGAGGTTAGAGATCCCTATCAGGATAGGGACGCACGTCCAGACGATCCAATGGAGGCACTCATAGCCCGCCTAGAGGCTTTGGAAACACGGCAGGTGGAAATCCCACCGGATGGCAAGCCAAACTCGGCTAGGGTGGATGACATTCCAGCACACCCAGGATTTAGGAATCCCACCTTATCCCGCTTTAATGGGATGGGGGACCCACCACAACACCTGGACCACTTCAACTCAAGGTGTGGACCTATGTTCGGGACCCCAGTGCTATAGGAGGCCGCCAAGATCTGCTGTTTTGTACAGAAATTGGAGGGGCCGACATTCGTTTGGTACAACTAGATCTCTGTTGGATCCATGACAAGCTAGGAGGACCTTCGCAGACAATTCCTCTACTAGTTCAGCTCTACCACATGGAAAACGAACATCGTAGACCTCATCAAGTGCAAACCAAGGACTGATGAGCGTGTCATAGACTTCATCACCCAGTGGAAGGGGATCACATACTCCCTTAACATGCCACTAACTCAGGAGAAATTACTGACGATGTGTGTGGGGAATGTCAAGATGGAACTGGTTCCCTCCCTGATCACTTAGAACTATCCTGAAGGGTTCCGAGACTTCTCGGATAAGGCCTAGCACCTCGAATAAGCCCTGAAATAGGCCAGTCAAGCACGTCCGTTGCCGCCTATGATCCCAGAAAAGAGGGATTCCAGAGACGAGCCCGCCGCAGTTGCCTAAGTAGAGGACCCCAGGACACTAGAATTGCTACCAGTGGAGCCAGCTCCGAATCCCCGCGGTGGTCCACCACCACAGGTACAGCCCCCATCTCAGTAGTGCCCGCCTTAGAATCGACAGGTGCCCCCGCATAACATGTCACCTCCGCCTAGGAGAGATAATCAAGTTCTGCCTCCTCGGAAGGCTCCTCCGGCCCCCCGATAGGGTCAAGTTCCTAGAGCCCCCTTTTAGGATAGAAGAAATCAGACCTACTCGTTCAATGAGGCTTAGGTCCCCAGTTACTTACATGGCGCCTTAGAGAAAAGAATCGTACGACTGTGTGAGTGCCAGAAGCCAGAAGAGGTGCATCTCACTGATCACCCTAACTAATACCCTTATCACCGGATCCTGGGGTACACCATCAAGCGATGCGATGTGTTCAAGGATGGTCTCCAGGACCAGATTGACAACAACATAGTCAAGATGGGCCCAACCCCAGCACAAGTGGCAGGTGTCTTTGTGAGACCAGATAACAGCTGTGACGGTGAAGGTGAGTGGAAGCAGGTTTCTGACAGTGGGTCACAGAAGTATAACGACCGGATGGCTCTCAGGGCGGTCGCCCGCACCCATGGAATCATCTGTGCAGGCCTGAATCAGCCGGAGCCTTCAGAAGCTGTGGCCACCACTTCTGCATTGCCATACCATCCATCCTCTTCCCAGAAGAGCAAGCATTGGTGACACAAGGAAAGACAACGTGTTCCCCCAATGCCACCATTTCCATAGACTCTTGATGAATTGATGCTTCCTGAGATAGGAATTACCCCCAGGATCTGCCCAGTGGTGGATGATTCTTCAAGTGATAGCCAAGGGTACGCTTCGGTTAACACCATCGAGTTGGTAAATCCCTATATGACTCCCGACGAGGGGGAGCGCCTGGCGAATCTCCCCAACGTCCCCATTTGATGTCAACGTCAGTGGAGCCATGACCATATGGGTCGTCAAGGCACATTAGTTGGCACCTCCAGCCAGGCTGTGCATACCGCTGAGACCAGACAGCAGGCCCATCGCAGAACCCAGCACGCACAACCTTTTCATCCAGCGTCGACAGGACTGTCTCCACTGTCGTTTATGTTACTGCATCAGGCAGACCCACTTCGATCATGCCATGACCAGCTTTTCCCCGCCATAGGATGACCCCATCCGTCTGGTCCTCACTCGACAACCACTCTTCAGGCTTTGACTAGTGAACATTGGGATATGCCCAGTACTTGTCAGCCGCCGGTCCAGTCGGCATGTCCCATTATGCCTCCGATCACAGAGTTACTTCCTGCAAGTAGAGGTTCGCACCTGGAACGGAAGTACGATGTTCTCAAGCACCTCACTGGCATCCTAATGAGGCTTTCTATCCTTGAATCCCTTTTCTTGTCACCAGATATTCACAAAGAGCTCACTAAGGCTTTAAGAAGCCCCCTCCAGTTTGAGACGGAGGTAGAAACTATAGAAGCCTTCCATACTGAAACAGTTGAGGATGTCGAATGCCAGGCCATCATTTCATTCTCTGGAGAAGATGAGGGCTCCCCTATACAGGGGCACATCCAACCGCTGTATATCACCAGCCGATTCAATGGCATGGAGGTTCGTCGTTGTCTTGTTGACACTGACTCCGGTATCAACCTTATCCCGACATGGACACTGCGGAAGCTAGGGTTATCCAAGGATGACCTGACTCCCTCTAATTTAAGAATCTAGGGATATGAAAGGACAGAGCAGACTCTGGTTGGAAAGATCCTCTTGAAGACCCAGTTCAGTGGCCTAATTTCCAGCACTAAGTTCATGGTTGTCTCCCAGTACACCACGTATAATGCACTGATGGGCAGGCCATGGCTCCACCTGCATGCGGAGGTCCCCTCATCGTATCACCAATTCCTCAAGTACTCCCTTAATGGTCAAGTAGGAGTACTCCAAGGTGATGAATCTCCTTTTTCCTCTTGCGAAGCCCACTACTTGGATACCAATTATTACAAGAAAAAGTATAAACAAGTCCAGGCAAGCGAAGTTGAGCCCATCGCCACTACGACTGACCCTTGGGCATGCCTGAATGACGCCTACGTCTTCCTGATCCATTGGTTGGAGGCCACGACCCCCAATATGGGGCAATGTTTTGTCATTTTTGGGACAGGGAGGAACCATGCTCCCAAATCCAGGCAACGACGGATGATCACTTCATATTCTTATATGAACTAAGCTTCAGGGATCCCTGAGCCTCCCACTCCCATCAGGTATTGAGATGTCCGACTCATGGGAACGAAAGTACATCATAATTTTCTGTTTCATCGAGCTAGGATAAATCGACTCCGTCCGACGTGCCACCACTGCTTTTTATATTATCAAGCATGGCCCCCTTGGGCTAGAGAACAGATGGGATCGGGTAGACAGCCTTCATAGCCATGGTCTCAGCAGCACCAGAGTTTCCCGATACAATAACCACTACCGCATAAGCTAGTAGTAGACTCCCATTAGGGTTTGGTAGCTCAAAAGAACCTCCCCCCGCAAGGGATCCCTCCATAATAGGAGAAGAAGATATAGAGGATGCTCCCCCTGCCTTTGAGGAAGGCGTCTCAGCCACAGTCGATGAACTGGTACAAGTTAACCTCGGTAGTGGCGAAGACCCGAGACCCACGTTGATTAGTGCCGCTATGTCCCCTGAGGAGCAGCAATGGTATATGAACATCCTCAAACAGCACCATGACGTGTTTTCCTGGAGGTACAATGAGATTCCAAGATTATATCCTCAAATATCCATTCACCGTCTCGGTCTTCCAGCAAATCATCGCGGATTCAAGAAACCTCCTAGAAAGATACACCCTTCTCACAGTGCCATGGTTGAGGCCGAAGTTGAAAATATTATCAGAGACAACTTCATCAAGGAGGTCTGGTATCCCAAGTGGCTAGCTAAAATTGTGTCAGTTAGTAAGAAGAACTGACAGATTAGAGTCTACATCAACTTCCGAGATCTCAACCGTCATTATCTGAAGGATGATTTCACCCTTCCGGTGACAGAACTGTTGATTGACGCTATGGCCGGGTTCCAGGCCCTCTCCTTCATGGATGGTTACTATGGATATAATCAGATCTATATGTCCCCCGAGGACGAGGAGTCTACCACTTTCAGAGTGCCAAAAGGTACTTTCTATTTCCAGTTTATGCCCTTTGGCCTGAAGAATGCAGGTGCCACCTATCAGTGGGCCATGCATTGCATATTCAAGCCGATCCTGGGAACATTGGTGGAATGCTATGTGGATGATCTGGTGGTAAAATCTTGCCAGCTCCAAGACCATATCAAGGACCTTGAGAAAGTGTTTGGCTTCCTCCGTTCCCGCCACCTGAAGATGAACCCATTGAAGTGTGATTTCAGGGTCACCTCCGGAAAGTTTCTTGGCTTTGTTGTCAGGTACCGAGGCATCAATATTGACCAGAAAAGATCAAATCTATCAGCCAAATGCCTCCCCCGAGCAATATTCGGGAGCTTTGAGGTCTCCAAGGCCACTTAGACAACATACGCCAATTTGTTGCAAATCTGGATGGCAAGTGTAAGCCCTTTTCTCGGCTCATGAAGAAGGGAACCACTTATGAGTGGGACAAAGAGTGCCATACCACCGTTGAGAAAATCAAGAAGTATCTTCTCCAGCCTCCGGTCTTGATGCCACACGTCTCCAAGAGACCGCTGGTCCTCTATGTCACTGCCCTGGAATGGTCCCTCGATGCCCTTCTCACCCAGAAGAACAATGAGGGGGATAGAGAACAACCTCTACTACCTCAGCTGCATGCTCCTCGATAGAGAGGTTAGATATTCCCCCATCAAGAAGAGTTTCCTGGCGCTCGTATTTGCCGTACAAAAATTGCGGCACTACCTGCAGCACCACAAGGTACAAATGATCTCTCGGGTAGACCCGTTGAAGTTCATCTTGAGCCATCCCATGTTGACTGGCCGAATAGCATGGTGGGAGGTAATCCTCCTGCAGTTTGACATCAGGTTTGTGCCTTAAAAGGCTATCAAGGGACATGCATTGGAAGACTTCCTAGCCGCCCATCCAACCTCTACGAACCAGTCCTTGGACTTGAATTTTCCTGATGAGACAATCCTCTCAGTTGATCAATCTATCCCATGTTGTCAAATGCACTTTGATGGTGCCTCCCGGAGCCCCACCGGTAGGAGGCTCAATGATCCTAGGATCAATAGAGTAGGTCTCGGTATTGTCTTCATAACCCCGGCGCAAGCCGTTCTTCCATATTCATTATTATTTTCGGAAGGCTTCACCTACAACGAGGCAGAGTATCAGGCCCTTATTACTGGTCTCGAGCTGGCCCTTGAGATCGACGTGCCCCATTTGCATGTGAAAGGGAACTCCGAGATTGTTATTAATCTGTTCAATGGTGACTATGTTGTCAGGAAGCCAGAGATTGTGCCGTTGTTAGAACGCACTATCCAGCTAATGGCCTTGTTCCCTTCTCGGCCAGAGGTTATCCATGTCCCTCGGTCATAGAATGGCTGAGCAGATGCTTTGGCTAGTTTGGATGCATCACTTGAAGAGCCCGAATAGGATGACCTAATTATCCATGTGGCGCACTAGAGAGTCATCTCTACTGTTACCTCAGATGGCGATGACGGCCCACAGGTAATCCATCTTACCGCTAGTGCCTCCACGTCAGGACCCTCAGGTCCCCCGGATGTAGTGATCGAAATGATTGCCGATTATAGGGCACCCTTGGTTGAATACCTCCAACATGGTAATCTCCCATCAGACCGGGATGAGCGTGAGCGAATCTGATGCTACGCGCTACAGTTTACTCTCCAGAGTGGTCTCAGTCTTGAGCAGATCCTCTATAAATGCGGATTTTATGGTGTTCTCCTCCATTGCATTCAAGGAGTTGAGATTCCACAAGTCATGTTAGAGGTTCACGCCGGTTACTGCGGTGCCCATCAGGCTGGGTCAAAACTATCTTATCAGATCTGGAGATTAGGGTATTTTTGGCCCTCCATGATCCACGACTGCATTGAGTTCTCTAAGAGGTGCCATGTGTTCCATGTTCATGCTAACTTTCTGCATCGGCCACTAGAGTTTCTCCACACCACCAAGTACTCTTGTCCCTTTGTAGTTTGGGGGTTGGATGTCATAGTACTATACCCGCAGACAACGACTCACCAATTTCGGTTCAGTCTGACCGCTACAGATTTCTTTTCCAAGTGGGAAGTGGTGATTCTGATCAAGGAGGTCAAGGCCCATTCTATCATCAACTTCATGAGTTCCAATATCATCTATCAATTTGGAGTACCTCACGCTATCCTCACCGATAACAGCACCAACTTCCAAGAAGCTGAGTTAAAGAAGTTGTATGCCAAGTACAACATTCGCTCCAACCATACCTCCCGCTATCACACACAAGTAAATGGACAAATCAAGGCGGTCAATAAAACCCTCTCTAACATTCTGCAGAAAATGGTTGGTCAGAATAAGAAAAGTTGTTTGGATAAGATCCCCAATTCCCTCCGGGCTTATCGAATGACAACTCGTAATTCCACCTAGGTGACCTCATATTCCCTGGTGTACGGAACTAAGGCCGTCCTACTGATTGAGATTCAGTTACCCTCATTGTGCACAGCGGTCTATGTCCAGCAAGCACCAGATAGAGTGGCTGAAATCCATCTAGATGAATTGGAAGCACTGGACCAGAACAGGCTTCGTGCCCTGCACAACCTATAAAGGCATTAGAGTAGGATGGCTCGAGCTTTCAACAAGAAGGTTCGCCTCCGCCCCTTCCTGCAAGGTGACTTGGTACTGGCCCTCAGGGCACCAATGATTCCCGTCAAGAAACAACCCAAGTTGGAGACCAAATGGGAAGGACCTTTCATTGTTCATAAGGTTTATCCCAATGGATCATACTCCCTGGTGACCATGTATGGTGAGCGTATAACTCTTCCCACCAATGCCGGGTTCCTCAAACAATATTTTTCCTAAGTCTTTATCAGGTCCGACATGACCTTAAACTGTTGGGTCTTGCACGACCCTAAAACTATATAGGATCCTCCATGACCTTAAACTGGATTAGGGTCCTCCATGACCTTAAACTGAATTGGGGTCCTCCATGAACTTAAACTAGATTAGGTTCCTCTATGACCTTAAATTAGATTACGGTCCCGCAAGACCTTAAACTGTTCGTCCCACCTGACGTTAAACTATATCTTATCCCGCATGAAATTAAACTGTATTTTATCCCGCATGATGTTAAACTGTATCTCATCCCGCATGATGTTAAACTGTATATCGTCTCGCATGACGTTAAACTGTATCTTCAAGAACTACGTGTGACTTGATTCCCATCCTTATGGGATACGTAGGACCGCCTGAACATTGTGATTTCAGGTCCGGCCCCATCTTTTAGGAATTTCTCTGTTACCTGGGCCCCTTTGCCTGCCCTTTCCCCAAGGAGAGGAATATATGGTGTGGTACGGGGCTACGCCCTCATTCACGTTGGGTTTATCAGGACCACACCATTTACTTACTTTGGAGAGTCCCACGTCCCTTGTTTTATACACCTCTTTTCGAGTCGACCCCTCTCAGGTCGTTCCCCCTCGACCCTTCACAACGGTCTGTCGGTGTGCTCAAGAGTACTCTGGTCTAGGACCTGGAGTGTCAGATTCGACTTGGGAAAGTTTTCATCCACTTGTCAAGCTTCATGTTCCCCTTCGTTTGGGATGTCATCATCTTTTACACCCGGAGGGACCCCCAAAAATGGAATGTATACCATGCCTAAGGGATCTCCTACTATTACGGGCCAACTCCCCCAAGGGTTTTGGAAAACAAATTGATACAAATCCCGCGTTGTGAACATGTTCAACGGTCGATTATCATTTGTTTTTCCCCATTTCAGGCTAACACAACAGGATGATGTGTTGCGAACATGGTCAACAGTAATCCCCCATCATCATGCTAGCCCCTTCAGGCCTTGAATGTTGGTTTCATGATTCACATTATGTTCCACCCCATCATGTCCAGGTGTAATCTTGACACTCTTGGCACTATCCCTCAGTGCACCTCCGCACCTATGGCGGACAAAAGCTGTGATACGACATCCTTTAGGGCTCCCACGGTTCGAGCTCTAAGACCATAAACTAATATCTTCATTGAGGGATATGTGTGGCTCGATCCTCATCCCCATGGGATACGTAGGATCATCCAAACATCATGCTTCCGGGTCCATCTCAACTGGAGCTAGTCTCTCCTGCCCCTTATCCTCTGACCCTCGCCGGCCTCTTGGCCCAAGATGCCTTTCCCATAGGTGCGTGCGGTGATGATCTATGCCTCGTCTTCATTCACGTCGGGTATGTTCTATCGCATCGTGCATATTTCTCCATGTCCAAGACATATGACTTTAAGCTGTGTTGTTGGTCCTACCACATGACAAAAAACTGTGACAATATCGTCCCGGTCGCACGACAAAAAATGGAACTGCATTGTGATGGCCTCATGGTAGAGGAAATCACGTTGGGTATTGGTCATTTACCATACCATTTTTTAACGACTATATACGGCTTTATTCTTGTGGTGATTCTAAGAATTTGTACCCTAGGCCGGTCGCTCCACAAAAAAAACCATTCACTTTAAAGGACAAACAAGATACATCAAATGACGCTTCATTTGGTGTGAGGGCTAGACCCACATGCCCCCTTCATCCTTTGTACCGGTACCTTACCGTGTCGTTACACCCTTTCAAGAACTACGTGCAGCTTGATTCTCATCCTTATGAGATACGTTGGAATGCCTGTGCACTTTTCCTCGGGCCCAGCTCAACCGTTCGTGTTCGGTCCCTTGACCTGAACACTTCCCCCAGGAACACATGGTTATCGGGGCTCATTCCCTCATTCACGTCAAGTTTCATAGACACCTTACCATGTCTCCCCTACGGTCCTTCTGGTCCGAGTTCTAAGACCTTAAACTAAGACCTTTTTCCAGAACTACGTGCGGTTTGATTCTCATCCTTATGAGATACATAGGAACACCCAGACGTTTCGTCTAGGGTCCAGCCCCGGGAATCACAAATCCCATCTTTTTCCCACCATAGGCCCCTTGGCCTGACCTCCCTGGGGAGTTGTGTTACTTCAATAGTTTCCCTGAACAAGTTCAGGATGCCTCATGATGACATTGGGAAGTGGAAGTCCCCTCACCAGAGAGGTCCTGTATAAAAGTAGGGACGATCCCTGATCAGATTAATGCACTTGCCTAATGTGCTTCCACCACGGTGGCGTAATTTTGGGAATGTTGGATTCTATGTGAACAAACCACGACTTCACATTCCACACTTCACGTGCCCCTTTATTCGGATCCTCATCCTCTTTCACGTTTGAAGGGACCCCCTAATAGAATGAATGCCTGACCTATGGCCCGCCTGCTGTCCTGGGCCAATGTTCTGGAAGATTGATCACATTTGAAGGAACCCCCTAACAGTATGGATGCTCAAACTATGGTCCGCTTGCTGTCCTGGGCTAACGTTCCAAAAGGATGATGGATGATATTTGATTTAGGTCCCGTGTTGCGAACATGGTCAGCGGTTGACCCTCATTTGTTGTCTCCATTTCAGGCTAATGCAATAGGGATGCTGTGCTTCGAACACGGTCAATAGTTGTCCCTTATTGTCACGCTTCTCCCACAGTGTTCCGAATTTGGGTAATGTGATTCACATTTTTCATTCCCCTATGTTTGGACTGATTCCAATGCCCCTGGCATTTCCCCACTCCGGCGCTAGAGCACATTGAGAAGATGATACATAGATCGATCTGAGGTCCCCCCTATTTTGATCGGGCCTCTCACTTCTCCTCATAAATCTAGGTTCGAATTTCGAATGCCTAAATCTTGGGACCCTCAGTGGATTTTATAGGCTAAGCCTAGGTTCCACGACCACGTGAAAAGAGGATTCTGCGCCTGAAGGAGTTTTGTACGCCGCTTCAAATCGTTGCACGCAGGGGGCCCATGAAGCCAAACACTTCAGCGTTTCCCTCAGAATCCAATCGTTGTGACCCCTTGCCGATCCAATTCCGAGGGGGGGATTTTGTAGACGCTGAAAAGTGATTAAGTGTTGAAAAAGGTTTCAAAACGATGAAGAGAAGTCATATTCAGACCCATTGACTCGGTCCGGAGGGCCTAGAGGGGTTGCGCGAAAAAATAGGGAAGTGCGCGAGAAAATGGATGCCGTGCGGAAAAGTACCGGGATTCGCGAAGGGTCCCCGGCGTCGGTGAGAAATAATTTTGCACCTGCGCCCTGCACGGTTGACCTTTCACGTCGCTACCTCTGGCTCACAATTTTTTCGTGCCAAGTGGTTTTCCGTGCTTCTGAACTTTTATAAATAGAAGGAAACCCTTCGACTTCCGGGAGAGGAATTTGAACCGGCTCTTGTGCATGAAATCTGGCTTCCGCGCACGCAATATGTCCTTCAGGTACAGTTCTTTTCACACCACCTCGCCATAGGGCCCACCTTTTCATGACATCCCCATGGATTAGATGGAATTCCAATCCCTTTAGGGTACCCCCCTTGTGCGCAATTCCTTCCATTGCACGCAAGCCGGTCAATTGTGCGCAAACTTCTTTCATTGTGTGCACCCTTGTCTTTGCGCACAGCCTCTGCCACTTTTGCACAATTCATATGCCTTGCGCTAAATCCTCATAGTCGCGAGCAAAACCTCTACCCCAATTACGCACCAGCCTGGTCTTTTTCGCACCAGTCATTTCTTTCACGCACAAATCCTTGGGACCCCTCACCTCGTTGCTCCCCTGACACCTCCTTGCGTGGGCACCCGATGTTCTCTTTATGGACGCCATTCGCGGGTAATGCCCCGGGCATACTTACCATGCGTCATTTTCCTATGCGACCTTATAGGCTTGTATGAAGTAACTTCAATGTCTCTTGGGCGATTCTTCCCGTTGCGTTGATTCGCCTCATGCTCCTTCGCATAGGCAGGCTAACGACTATTGCTTCTTCGCATAACCACGCTAACATGGACCCTCAAATGGATCACTCCATGACACCCCCCAGCTATGGCATTGCCGGCTCCCTCCCCTCACCAAGGTGCATAGGGTACCAGTTATGTAAGTTCTAGGGGGGCAGAGTGATCCCACCTCGTCCAAGATGCAAGTCGTTAAACAGCGAAGAACCCTCGTCCTAGCACATAACGTTAAACTATGAGGGGAGAGGGGCACAAGGGGTTTTTTTCACCCTTTCCCTCTCTCACTGGGCTTTGCCACCACTGGGCCTCCACCCCAGATTAAGTCCCAGTCTCCCTGCCAAAGGCCAGTAAAAGGATGGTAGGGATCGACAATTCTCCTCTCTATGGTGCCTAAGACCAAGAGGTGAGATACGGATAGGGAATTTCTCACCATTTACCTCTCCCTTTGGGATTTTTCACCACTGGGACTCCATCTTGGAGTAAGTACCGGCCTACTTGATGAGGACCACAGAGGGGGGGATGGGTACCGTGCCCCCCCTCCTTTCTTCTGTTCCAAATCCCCCTCCCTTTGGGCTTCATCAATCCCGGGCCTCTACCCTGGTGTAAGTCCCAGTCTCCATCTTCTCGGGTGAGAACTAATGCGTAATCCCCTATTTCCTCTTTGGGAAGCCCAGAGCCTAAGCCCCATTACACTTCCCACGGATGCAACTTTCACAATGTGATTGCCTGGTCTTTGCAGCCTCTAGTTTCTTACACCGATCATGACTCACACGGGCTTAGAGTAAGCATTTACCGTGGCATACTCGTCCCACATGACGTTAAACTGCATACCCCTCTCGTCCCGCATGACGTTAAACTATACATCCTAAACTACATGGACTTTTATCCCTATATCATAGGTAGGGTACATAAGAAGCCTCCTCGAGGTTCAAACCCAACAACTGGTCTTTCTGACCCCTCTCACATCATTTCACCATAACATCATGGGCTACCTTAGAGTGTAAGCCCCATACCATCATGGGCCACCATATAGTGTAATCCCCATACCTCCTTAGGGACCCTTAGAGCATAAGCCCTAAACACCATCTCGAACTACATGGAATTTGATCCCTATCTCTTAGGTAGGGTACGTAGGAAGCGTCCCCGAGGTTGAAGCCCAACAACCGGTCATTCTGACCCCTCTCACATCGGTTCACCATACCATCATGGGCTACCTTAGAGTGTAATCCCCATACCGTCATGGGACGCCTTAGAGTGTAATCCCCATACCATCATGGGCTACCTCAGAGTGTAATCCCCATAGCGCCTTGGGCCGCCTTAGAGCTTAATCCCCAAAAACCATCCCGAACTACGTGGAATTTGATCCCTGTCTCCTAGGTAGGGTACGTAGGAAGCCTCCCCGAGGTTCAAGCCCAACACCTGGTCGTTCCGACCTCCTTCGCGTCAGTTCCCCAACCCCTTGGGCCACCTCAGAGTGTAAGCCCCATCACCTTGGGCCGCCTCAGAGCGTAAGCCCCAATCCAACCGGTCGTTCGGACCCCCTTCACATCGGTTCGCCCCCGTCCCGCATGATGTTAAACTATATTCGCCATCTGAACTACGTAGTCATTGATTCCCTGACACGGGGATACGTAAGAAGCCTCTACGAGGTTCAAGGCCATCACTCATGTCTCATCCTGATCTCTCCCTCGAGCCCATGTGTCTCGGGAAGCTCATGTCCAAACCCAGAGTTTACACTTCCTCTGGGTCCCCTCCATGCATCCATTCTCATGGGTCACCTACTCAGGTTTTCCATCTTCCCATCGAACTATGAGGACTTTGATTCCCTGCCATGGGGATATATAAGAAGTCTTTCGAGGCTCAATCCCAAAGCCATCGTCCATCCTGATACTTACCCGAGCCATCACATCCTGATGAGATCATGCAATTTCATTCCCCTCCACAACATTCGGGAATCCACCCACATACTGGCCCCAATTTCGGTGTTCCCTACAGGGGGTTCCTCAATTTGATCCACTCTAATTAGTGTTACAATCAGTCTGATCCGTCTCCGCTGGATGTTAAACTTGTGGAATACCCTATGTTAAACATGGGAAGCTAAGGAAAACCTCAGATACATGCCAATGGCATAAAAATTCCCCGCGTTCGATGTGGGATGCCTCAGGCTTCCGCGCCCTCGAGAATCCCTATAATAAGGGATAGAAGACAGACATGCCAATCCCCCAGCATCAAGACACACCAATGATGCCTCAACATGACTACTCTCCTAACCGAAGGTTGCTGCCCTAACCGGACTCCTTGGATGGTCCTAACAGAAGCGGCGTAATTAACTGGTGTCGATGAAGATATGGCACCGGGAAGAGCTTCACGAACTACGTCTTAAATATATGAGGGAGACCCAGACTAGGTGACAATATCCGAGGAAGAATCCATGGAAGGATGAACCAACATCCCATCATCCCGTTTCAATCAAGGAGTAGACGTCCCTGAAGAAGGAGCGGATGCCGCCCGCAATTGGAAAGCTGGAATGTGGGGCAACAACTGCACGTCCCCTGCGTGACAGATGTATGCGCCCCGACAAAAATGTCGGAAACATTATAATTATCATACAAAAAACCCTTTTTCATGACCAGGAGAAAGGGAATATAAGAAAGGGTGAGATCAGATGCTCCGTAAGGGTAAGTAAGGGAGATATCAATGATCACATAAGAATAACATGAGCATAAGGATATGAGAGTATGATATTAAAATTTTAAAAAAATAACATGTATATAAAAGATCATAATATTGAGTCATTTTATAAATCTTGGAAGTTAATAAGACTTGAATCATAAATGAATCAAAGAAAATAAGCCCTGAGAACATAACATTAGAAAAACGAAAAGATTTATGGCGTGCACATAAGAATAGAAAACCATTTCCTATGTAGTTAAGGATATTTTCAAATAAAATTATAGTGGAATGGGTTCACTTCTCAAACCATATTAGTAGTCAAGGTTCACTCCCAAGACTATCATAGTGGACAAAGTCCCTTACTAAACTATGTTCACTCCCCATTCCAATCTTGTTTATCTCACGTGTTATCAATGTCTACCCAATGCATTAGTGTAACACCCATGATTTTATGAGAAATATTTTGTTTTTATGTGTTATGTTATATAAAGGAATCTTTCACTACACACAACACTATCTTGGCTTGCTTTACACACAATCATGACCTTCCTTGATGGCTTGCATTGTACGCAATACCGAGTTTCACTAAACAACGATATGCTATTAAAATATTATTAAAACTAGCCGTTATGAATAGTAATACCCTCTTTTTGAAATTTTATAAATTTTATCTTTCAAAATGGACTTCAGTTTTGGATTCAGAATATCGAAATTAGCCTAGGTGAATTTTTGGTATTTTTCTGAAAACTTTCAATTTTTGATGAATAGTGAAAACACTCGGTTATTATTTAAAAACCGAATTTTATTTAAATAATTATTTATTTTATTTAAATTTATTTTAGGTTAAAATTGATACATAATACCTATAAAAGTTCAATGCAACTCATTGGAGTCATTTTATAATAATTTTAGATATATAAAAATTTTATTGAACTTTTCACCGTCTTTAACCCACCTCCTAGGAGAATTTGAAAATTTATATAAAACTTAATTTTACGGCTTCTGTGAGTGGAATTTTGAAAATCCGAGAGACACAGTTAATATCAAGGACTAAAATGTGGTTCAATGAGATGAAAATAATTTTTGGTGAATAGTAACTTTTTACTTTTATTTACCACGGTTAAAAGTAAATAGGGTAATTAAGGGTAAAAATGATATTATTATTACCCTAACACATGTCCTAATTCTATTGGATAAGTGTAATTCGACCAAAAATAACCTTAGGAATAAAATATGACCATTAGGTCCACTTGTATTAGATCAGGACATTTATTATTAATTTATTTAAAGAAGTGTTAAAATAGTTAAAATCAAAGTTTAATAAATAAATTTTTTTTAATGTAGGGTTATACATAAGATAAATTCGACTATATATATTAATTATAAATATAAAACTATTTCCTACCTAATAGTATTTTATTTATAATTTTTATACATTAAATAATTTAATTTATTTTTGACACAATGATGATGCAGTAATTACCTTATTAATGAAATATTAACATAATTGATGTTATAAACAAACAAATAAATGTAATTTGAGACTTTTTATTAATTAAACTAATTTTATAGGTTAATATGACATGTTAGTATTGATTTAATTAACTTTTTTCGAACTAATCATGCTGTTATAATTTTTACAAAAATCAATTACCAAATAGTGTCAAAATTGACATAAAATAGTTTTTAAAACAAATATTATATTCTTAATTGTTATTTTATTCATAAAAATATAAGGTTCAACCAAACGACTTATATAAGGTTATATATATTAATAATGAACCACTTGGGGTTCGTTTGGCTTGTTATAGTAAATTTATTAACCATATAGTGTAAGAAAAAATGAAGACACGGTAAAAGTTAAATCTAAATTATAAGGTTAAAATAGTAACATAAACATTTCTAAATCTATTGGTTGAGAGGATTTTGACCCATCCCCAAATTAGATTTGAAATAAATCAATTTGAAGCTAATAAAAACTGAATATGACTTTATTATAAAATAATATTTTAAGTTTTTCCTAAGGTGCCCCTCTCCTCCCTTATAAAAGGGCACCTCCTCCCTCTGCTCCTCACACAACTTTGAGCCTTCATGCTCGTCCAAACGCTAAAAATTTCTATTATCCACTTCCCTAAAAACATCCTAGAGTTTCTGGTCTTCTTTAAATACCATATTTAGTGCCCTAATAGGAGCTTAAAAAGAGGTGCTTCAAAGAAGAGGTAATGTCCGTTACCGATTCTTTCAACTTTATTTCTTCTTCTACTTCTTCTTCTTTAGTTGTTTCATTATGCAGTAATAACATCAATATCAATAATATACTGATATGTTATTATAAGTATGAAACAACCCTATTTCACCTGCTATCCATCCTACGAAAAACGAAATCACCGCACGTGCGTACGTACAGAATACCGTCTCCACGCCGTGGTGTAATCTATTTTCCACAACCACCTTACTTGGATGGGTATAATGGTGTAAAGAATAACTATATATAATTATTTTAAAGTGATATTGATTCTGAAATATTATACATACACTTCAATAAAATTCCACGATCATGGGAACGATATCATCGCTCGTGCGTACGTACGGCCTACCGTCTCCACGATGTGATGTGACTCGTTCTACATGATCTTCATTGCATAATGATTATATAAATGAATTGAATGAATAAATATGATATATATTAAACTAATACCATTCTGGAAATGAGGTATCTATAACCTAAAATAAGAATAAGAATTTATTCAACAAAACACGCATATGAACAAAAAGAAATAAACACCCGAATAACAAGTAATAATGAAATATTACTAATAAGAAGCTAAGAGTATGACCACATATTATATCATAACAATGAGTATGACTCTTGAATAATTCAATAACATTATTTAAATCATTATATAGGAGGTTCAGATACGTACGAAGTAAATCAGACCTAAGGCCAGGAAGAAGTATATTAAGTAAGATATGCCAAAAGGGACTCTAGATATGATAAAATAAAAGGGAGACCGCATAGATGATTTATGCACCAGTTGTTTATGTTTCCCAGTTTCTAAAGACACTATACCTATACGGTCCTTTCATGGTTCTGTTATATATTGTAATAAGTGTGCTTAAATTTTGAAGTAATAACAATGTATGTAAAGTACAGGTCGTTATAATTGGTATCAGAGGAAGGGTATAATCAACCTTTAGAAACTAGGATGTGAAAGCCTTAGTAAGAACCCTATGGATAAGTCTAAGCATAGAACACAATATTAGTGTTTTAGAAATTTCCATGAACAACCTATGATAAGACCTTAAGTGTGAAATTTTATTCTTGATTATGTGGTTTTCCTATTATAATTAGTGTTGCTCACACTATTCTTCTTGGTTTTAGTCAATGGATGGAACCCGAAGGAACCGTGTTAATGCAGAATGCGATGGGCAATGAAATGATTGTCCCCCTGAGTAGCCAAACATTATGGGAGCTGGAATGAAAAATCTTGTAGCCATGCTCTCACAACTTTCTTAAGCTATGAATCATGCAGGACTTACAAACGAGGAAAGGAAGGAGCATCATTATGTTGAATCCTTCATGAGGCAGCATCCACCCTCATTCAGCGGGTCTACTGATCCATTAGTGGATGAACAATGGATCAGTACCACTGAAAATATATTTTTAGTTCTTCAATGTTCTGAACATGATAAAGTCATCTTAGAAGTATATCGTTTGGAAGGTGAAGCTGATCAATGGTGAAATCTTATCAAGAATACGAGGCCAAGAGTTGAAATTGAGTCCATGGAATGGAAAGAGTTCAAGAACTTTTTTTCAATAATTACTTCCCTTTTATTCTTCGAACAAAGATGGAGAAGGAGTTTCTTGAACTAAAGAAAAATTATGATGAATCTGTTGGTACCTACGAAGCAAATTTTACAAGACTTTCAAGGTACGATTCTGGTATTATTATCCAACCTGAGAGTAAGATCGATCGATTCTTTAGTGGCTTAAAAAAAAGTCTTCGAAGGGCGTTATCCATAAGGGACTTCAATAGCTATGAGGAAATCGTTCGATGTGATCTCAAAGTTGAGATGGAGATTGGAGTAACCCATCGGTCATATGCGTTTGATAAGAAGAGGAAAATGGAATTCAAAGGAAAATCTAAAGAGCACACTGAAAAGAATATGAGTTTTCCCTTATGCTCAAAGTGTGGAAGGAAACATGGAGGGAGTTGTCTTAAAGGGACAAGTAAATGTTTCAAATGTGGAAAGGAAGGTCATCAGGCATTTGAATGCCGCAATGATGGGAATAAGATGTCTAGTGATGTGAACAAAGAAAAGGCTACACAGAGTGCACCTCCTACACTTCAATGTTACAAGTGCAAGGAAATGAGGCATTATGCGAATCAATGCCCGAATCCAAGGGTTTATGATGATGATCGACGTCAACAAACTCTTAAGGCTAAAGACAAAGGAAAGTCACATGCAATTTCTATCAGCGATGTAGAGTATGATAACGAAGTGGTGAAAGGTACACTTACCATCCACTCTAAAGTAGAAAATGTTTTATTTGATTCTGGATCTACCCACTCTTTTATTTCTGAAGAATTTTCTGAGGGTATTGTCATATTACCTCAACAATTAGATGTTGATTTAGCTGTGAAAACCCCTAATGGTATAATAGTCGCATCAAAAGTTTATAATTCTTCTCTGATTGATGTTTGTGGGAAAGTGCTTCCTACAAATCTTGTGATCCTTCCTATAGTGGAATTTGATGTGATTCTTGGCAAGGATTGACTTTATTTATATGGAGATCATATCAATTGAAAAAGAAGGGAAGTCACATTTCATATTCCAGATCAATCTATGATCGTCTATCGATGCAAGGATGAACATAACCTTTGAGTGAAAATTTCTTCCACATTATGGGTCTTGATTTCACTAAATGAAGTTTATTTATCTCAAATGGTTGGTGAGAAACTCACGATTAAGAATATTCCCATTGTATGGGAGTTTGATGATGTCTTTCTGGAGGAATTTCCGGGTCTTCCACCAAATCGTGATGTTGAGTTTTCAATAGAACTTGTACCGGGTTCTTTGCCTATTTCAAAGACACCTTATAGAATGGCCACAATTGAGTTGCAGGAATTGAAGAAGAAACTCCAAGAGAATCTTGATAAGGGATTCATATTCCCTAGTGCATCACCTTGGGGAGAACCTGTTCTATTTGTTAAAAAGAAAGATGGATCAATGAGACTCTACATTGATTATCGAGAACTTATCAAGATCACTATCAAGAGAAAATATCCTCTCCCACGCATTGATGACTTATTTGACCAACTACGCGGAGCTCAATAATTTTCCAAGATTGATCTTCATTTTGGGTATCATCAATTAAGGGTCAAAAGGGAGGATATACCAAAGACGACTTTCCGTAAAAGGTATGGAAACTATGAATTTATAGTGATGTCATTTGGTCTTACTAATGCCCCTGCTATCTTCATGGATCTAATGAATAGAGTCTTTAGAGACTATCCTGATCAGTTTGTGGTAGTCTTTATAGATGACATTCTTATCTATTTAAAGATCAAGTAAGAACATGAAGATCACTTGAGAATTGTATTGAAGACCCTAAGAAAGGAGAATCTTTATACCAAATTTACCAAGTGTAAATTTTGGCTTCAAAAAGTTACATTTTTGGGTCACATAATCTCAAAAGAGGGGATATCTGTGGATCCAGCAAAAACAGAGGTTATCGAAAGATGGTCGAGACCAACATCAGTAACTGAGATCCGAAGTTTTCTTGGTTTGGCTGGATATTATCGACGTTTTGTGAGAGATTTTTCATGATTATCTAATCCACTCACCAGGTTGACTCGAAAAGGAGTTAAGTTCACTTTGATAGAGGCGTGTGAAGAGAATTTCAAGGATTTGAAAAGAAGGTTATCCAGTGTACCTGTGCTCACACTCCCTTGTAGTGGAGAAAGGTTTGTGATCTATAGTGATACATCCAAGAAGGGGCTGGGGTGTGTTCTCATGAAAAATGATATGGTGATAGCTTATGCCTCACGACAGTTGAAAATCCATGAGCAAAATTACCCAACTCACGATTTGGAGTTAGCTCCAGCAATATTTGCATTAAAGATTTGGAGGCATTATCTTTATGGTGAAAGGTGTGATATTTATACTGATCATAAAAGTTTAAAGTATATTTTTCATACAAAAGGAGCTGAATATGCACCAAAGAAGATGGTTGGAGTTGATTAAGGATTACGACTGCTCAATTCATTACCACCAAGGGAAAGAAAACAAGGTGGTAGATGCATTAAGTCGACAAGACCATGCTAGCTTATCCATGATGAGGATCACAAAAGATCCAATATTTATGGATTTACAAAGGATGGATCTTGGAATTATAATGGAAGGGGAAAAATCATATCTTTCTCAAATTAATGTTCAACCATCTATACATGTGAAGATTGAAGAGGCAAAAAAAGAAGATGTAGAGTTACAAAAGAAGGTGAGAAATGTTCTTGAATTCAACCTTGATTGTGATGGAATAATAAAGTTCAGGAATTAGGTTTGTGTTCCTCCCATCCCAGAATTAAAGAAGGAGCTGCTGGATGATGCTCATTGTTATTCATTCTCTATTCATCCTGGAAGCACGAAGATGTATAGGGACCTGAAAGAGTACTTCTGGTGGTATGACATGAAAAAAGATGTTGCTGAATATGTCTCTCAATGCTTGGTTTTTCAGCAAGTTAAAGCTGAGAGACATAAGTCTAATGGGATGTTACAACCATTACCCATACCCGAATAGAAATGGGAAAACATCACTATGGACTTTGTCACCAGACTTCCTAAAACATCCAAAGGTAATAATGCTATCTGAGTCATAGTTGATTGTCTTACAAAGTCGGCACACTTCATTACTATTAGAGATGATTTCTCTCTAGACCAGCTTGCTAGGATATATGTGAAGGAAGTGGTAAGATTTCATGGAGTACCACTATCCATTATATCTGATCGGGATTCGAGGTTTACCTAAAAGTTCTGGCGAAGTCTTCAGCATACTCTGGATATAGAGTTGAGTTTTGGCACTATTTATCATCCTCCGACAGACAGTCAGTCTGAGAGAACAATTCAAACTCTAGAAGATATGTTAAGAGCTTGCTCTATGGATTTCAAAGGAGGTTGGGATCAACACCTACCTTTGGTGGAATTTTTATATAATAATATCTTTCACTCCAGTATTCAGATGGCTCCTTATGAATCTCTATATGGAAAGAAATGCAGGACTCCAACTTGATGGGATGAAGTTGGAGAAATAAAGCTATTAGGACCAGATCTTGTTGATGAGATGGTAGAAAAGGTCAGATCTATTCAACAACACATAAGAGCTGCTCAGAGTCGACAAAAAGGTTATGCCGACAACCGAAGAAAAGACCTAGAGTTTTAATTGGGTGATAAAGGTTTCTTACGAATATCTCCTTGGAAGAGAGTAATGAGATTTGGAAAGAAGGAAAAGGTGAGCCCTAGGTATATTGGTCATTTTGAAATACTGGATCACGTTGGGAAGGTAGCTTACCGATTTCCACTTCCACCGAATATCTCTCAAGTTCATGATGTGTTCCATATATCTCTCATGAGAAAGTACATACCTGATCCTTCACATGTACTCAGCTCAGAAGTTGTACCGCTGGAGCAAGATCTTTCTTATGAAGAACAACCGATAGAGATTCTAGATCGTAGCGAAAAAGTTCTATAGAACAAGACCACTCTCTTGGTGAAAGTTTTACGGAGGAACCACCAATTAGAAGAAGCTACATGGGAACTTGAGGATATGATGAGGGAGATGTATCCTCATCTGTTTGTTACAAAGTGACGAATTTTGAGGGCGAAATTCATTTTAAGGGGGGTAGAATGTAACACCCAAGATTTTATGAGAAATATTTTGTTTTTATGTGTTATGTTATATAAAGGAATCTTTCACTACACACAACACTAGCTTGGCTTGCTTTACACGCAATCACGACCTTCGTTGATGTCTTGCATTGTACGCAATACCGAGTTTCACTAAACCATGATATGCTATTAAAATATTATTAAAACTAGCCGTTATGAATAGTAATACCTGCCTTTTGAAATTTTATAAATTTTATCTTTCAAAATGGACTTCATTTTTGGATTCAGAATATCGAAATTATCCTAGGGTGAATTTTTGGTATTTTTCTGAAAACATTCAATTTTTTATGAATAGTGAAAACACCGGGTTACTATTTAAAAACTGACCTTTATTTAAATAATTATTTATTTTATTTAAATTTATTTTAGGTTAAAATTTATACATAATACCTATATAAGTTAAATTTAATTCATTTGAGTTATTTTATAATAATTTTAGATATATAAAAGTTTTATTGAACTTTTCACCGTCTTTTACCCACCTCCTAGGAGAATTTTAAAATTTACATAAAACTTAATTTTACCGCTTCTGTGAGTGGAATTTCCAAAGTCCGAGAGACACGGTTAATATGAAGGACTAAAATGTGGTTCAATGTGATGAAAATAATTTTTGGTGAATTGTAACCTTTTACTTTTATTTACCACGGTTAAAAGTAAATAGGGTAATTAAGGGTAAAAATAATATTATTATTACCCTAACACATGTACTAATTCTATTGGATAAGTTTAATTCGACCAAAAACAAACTTAGAAATAAAATATGACCATTTAGATCCACTTGGATTAGATTAGGACATTTATTATTAATTTATTTAAAGAAGTGTTAAAATAGTTAAAATCAATGTTTGATAACTAAAAACATTTTTAATGTAGGGTTATACATAAGATAAATTCTACTATATATATTCATTATAAATATAAAAATATTTCCTACCTAATGGTATTTTATTTATAATTTTTAGACATTAAATAATTTAAGTTATTTTTGATACAATGATTATGCAGTAATTACTTTATTAATGAAATATTAACATAATTGATGTTATAAATACACAAATAAATGTAATTTGAGACTTTTTATGAATTAAACTAATTTTATAGGCTAACATGATATGTTAGTATTGATTTAATTAACTTCTTTCGAACTAATCATGATTTTATTAGTTTCACAAAAATCAAGTTCCAAATAGTGTCAAAATTGACATAAAATAGTTTTTTAAAACAAATATTATTTTATTAATTGTTATTTTATTCCTAAAAATATATGGTTCGACCAAATGAGTTAGATAAGGTTATATATATTAATAATGAACCACTTGGGGTTCGTTTGGCTTCATATAGTAAGTTTATTAACTATATAGTGTAAGAAAACAAGAAGACACGGTAAAAGTTAAATTATTTAACTTAGAGTTAAATCTAAATTATAAGGATAAAATAGTCACATAATCTTGTCTAAAATCTATTGGTTGAAAGGATTTCGACCCATCCCCACCTTATCTTCTAAATAAATCAATTTGGATCTATTAAAAACCGAATATGACTTTATTATAAAATAATATTTTAAGTTTTTCCTAAGGTTCCCATCTCCTCCCTTATAAAAGGGAACCTCCTCCCTCTCCTCGTCACACCACTTTGAGCCTTCATGCTCGGCCAAACCCTGCCAATTTCTCTTATCCACTTGGCTAGAAACATCCTAAAGGTCCTGGTATTCTTCAAAGACCATCTTTAGTGCCCTAAGAGGAGGTTAAGAAGAGGCGCTTCAAAGAAGAGGTAATGTCCGTTACCGATTATTTCAACTTTATTTCTTCTTATACTTCTTCTTCTTTAGTTGTTTCATTATGAAGTAATAACATAAGTATCACTCATATAATGATATGTTATTATAAGTATGAAACAACCCTATTTCACCTTCTATCCATCCTACGGAAAATGAAATCACCGCGCATGCGTACGTACGGAATACCGTCTCTACGCCGTGGTGTAATATATTTTCCACCACCACCTTACTTGGATGGGTATAATGGTGTAAAGAATAACTATATATGATTATTTTAAAGTGATATTGATTCTGAAATAGTATACAAACACTTAAAAAGAATTCCATGATCATGGGGACGATATCATCGCTCGTGCGTACTTACGACTTACCGTCTCCACGATGTGATGCGACTCGTTCTACATGATCTTCATTGCATAATGATTATATTAATGAATTAAATGAATAAATATGATATAAATTACACTAATACCATTATGGAAATGAGGTATCTATAACCTAAAATATGAATAAGAATTTATTCGACAAAACACGCATAAGAACAAAAAGCAATAAACACCCGAATAACAAGTAGTAATGAAATATTACTAATAAGAAGCTAAGAATATGACCACATATGATATAATAACAATGTGTAAAATTCTGGGATAAGTCAATAACATTATTTAAATCATTATACAGGAGGTTCAGACATGTATGAAGAAAATCAGACGTAAGGTCCAGAAGAAGGATATTAAGTAAGATATGCCAAAAGGGACTCTAGATATGATAAAATAAAAGGGAGACCACATAGATGATTTATGCACCAGTTGTTTATGTTTTCCAGTTTCTAAAGACACTATACCTATACGGTCCTTTAATGGTTTTGTTATATGTTGTAATAAGTGTGCTTAAATTCTGAAGTAATAACAATGTATGTAAAGTATGGGTTGTTATAATTAGTGAACTATTGTAATGACCAGCCAATTATCACTGGCTTGAGAGTACAACAAGTCATTACTAGGCCTTAAGCGACATCCCCAAGATGCCAAAGGCTGACAATGAATGCCAAAGGGTTTCAAATACAATTGGGGGATAATTTACCTTTTTAGAAATAAACCCATAAACCAACCAAACATAATCAAACATTCACTATATGATGCATGAACCAAAAGAAAGACAATAAAACGACTTCATTTATATCAACCACATCGAAGTACACAACAGCGGAAGACTGAACCAAGTAACAAGTGCATAGTGGATAGATAACTCAAGACTCTCAAGAGACACCTAGACTCCGTGCTCCACAAGCTCCGAGCTCCATAACATCTCCCAAGAATCACCACGAGCCACTAACAATAAGATGCTTTAACTTTACCTGTGTCCCGAAACATGACACCTGCAAAATCACCAAGGTGACAAATTAGGGGTGAGTATAAAACTCAGCAGGTTTTCCCCAATGACTTCCGTACTCACACCACTAAGAGAGAAGAGTTAGAAACAATATATAAAAATAGTTTATATAAAACATTTTATCAAAAGCAGTTTATAACAAAATGTAAACAAATTCCTCGAAACCATTTCCAACCAAAAGAATACAAGTGAAATTGAAACCAATTTTCCCGCAAGTTATTTTTCTATAAAAATAACTAAACATGATTTAGAACCATTTCAAAATATCCCTTTTTGGCATACCCAATCATTACACAAACCCATGAAACCAACCATGCATGCTATGTTATGACAGTTCCATACTCATGAGCGGTTTCTTGTTGATCTACCAAGTCATCACAAGGTAATTGTTTCCCATGTTCCATTACTCCTTTGGCACCGAGCATAAGGTCATATTTCAACCAAGCCTCATACAAGTAGTTACCATGCATCATTAAAATTTTGGCACTGAGCACAAGGTCATATTTCAACCAGGCCTCATACATGAAACATGAACACACACCACATATTCCCAAAAATCATGCAAAAACAACCATTTCAATAAAAACACCTTTTTATTGAAAACCATTTTCTTCAAAACCATTTAAATTCCAACTCATTTCAATTCCAAACCATTTCAATAAAACTTTATTTTTATTGAAAACCAAATCCACCAAAGTCATTTCAATACCAAACCATTTAAATAAAAAAACATTTTTATTGAAAACCCATTTTTCATCAAACCATTTACAATTACAAAAATCAATAATTTAAAATCATCATTTTAAATTCAATAATCCAAATCAATTTGCACAAAAATTCACCAAGATTTCACAATTTCACTAAAACCATAAATCATCACTAAAGAAGATTTATTCCATGATTTTCACAATCAATTCCATTCAAATAAACCAATTTGAAAACTAATCCAACCAATTATAATAAGAGGTGTCAAGTGTGAAGCCTCTTACCTCAAACGTTTTGACGAAAACCATAATGGTTGAAGAACGCTCAAGAAACCCGGGTTGATTCCCCAAGAACCCGCCTTAGATCTATTCTCCTAGAAAGAACAATACCAAGACCAAATATCCTCATATTTGGCATCCACACACTTAGATATACCCATAACAGGCGTATATCTAAGAAACTGAGATAAAAAGAGAAGTAGATCTAAGTAGATCTAAGAAACCGATCAAGAACAAAGAAGAACGATCACATACCTCAAGAATTCAGCTTTGATGTTCCACGAGAAGCCTCTGGATCGCCTCCAAAATGATTGAGAGAGGTTTTCCAGACTTCAAGGGAGAGTAATACTGAGTTATGGTTGCTTAGAAGATTAAACGAGTCACTTAGAGGCAAAAACGAGTGAGATCCACAATTTAAGGATCTCATTTAAGTGTCTGCACGGTTAGTTCGCACGGTTTAACAAACCGTGCGCTAACTGTGTGTTAACTTCTGCCTCAGCCACCTTTCTCGCATGGTTTGGCCACATGGTTAGACAAACCATGTGCCATCCGTGTGGAAGCTACTGCATCCAAGACCAACTACGCACAGTTTTTCCGCACGGTTTAGACAAACTGTGCGTCGCCGTGCAACTTCCCCTTTGCCTCAAAACTTCATTCAAAGTTCTCCTGAATCTCCCATTCATAACCTATAACTTTATAACCATTAAAATCACCAAGAAAGGGTTACATAACCGAAATCTGGGGCACTACATTCTCCCCCCCATTGGTCTTTCCGTCCTTGGAAAGTAGAAAACCTTCAGCCAACTGAAAGAGTTCCGGCCACTGCTCTTTCATTTCCTTTTCACGTTCCCAAGTCTCTTCCTGAATATGATCATGCTGCCATAAAACCCGCACTATACCGATTATTTTTCCACGAAAGACTTTCCCTTGCCTATCCAAAATCCGTATGGGAATATATATCAATGAAGAATTCAGCTCTAGGTCAACGTGATCCCATCTGATCACATGGTCAGGATCAGGCTAATACTTTTTCAACTAAGATACATGGAACAAATTATACACTGAACTAACCCATGGTGGTAATACCAACTAATATTCCACCTCTCCAACCCGTTCCAGTATCTCAAAAGGGATAAAGTATCTAGGAGATAAATTTCCCTGCTTCCTGAAATGATGGTTTCCAAGCCTTGGAGAGATTCTCAAGAAGACATGATCACCCCCAACGAATGACAACGGTCTTCGACAGTGATCGACGTAAAATTTATGACGACTCTGAGACGTCTCCATCCTCTTTCTAATCAACTGGATATTCTCTATTGTTTCTTGGACAAGGCTCATCCCAACTAGTGAAGTTTCACCCGTTTCCAACCATCATAGTGGAGAACGACACGGAAGCCCATACAATGCTTCAAATAGAGCCGTGCATATAGAGGATTGATAACTGTTATTGTATGAGAACTACACTAAGGGTATATTCTCCTCCCATGAGCCACCAAAATCCATTACACAATCTCGCAACATGTCTTTCAACCTTTATATAGTCTGATCGGATTGCCCATCCGTATGAGGATAATACGTCATGCTCATAGTCAACTGATTCCTAAGGGATTACTGTAATGATTTATAGAAACAAGATGTGAACATTAGATCTCAATATGAGACTATAGACAATGGAACACCATGCCTCTTTACCACTTCTTGAAGATATATTTTTGAAAGATTTTCCACCGTATGAGTTTCACGAATAGGGATGAAATGGGCCGACTTAGTGAGACGATCAACTATCACCCAAATGACATCATGTTTCCAGACCATTTTTGGAAGACCTGTAACAAAATCCAATGCTATTTGATCCCATTTCCACACTGGGATAGGTAAAGACTGTAACATACCAGCTGGTCTCTGATGCTATACTTTAACCTGCTGAGAAGTTAAACACCGCGAGACGAACTTAGACACCTTTCTTTTAATGCCTCTCCACCAAAACTATGCCTTCAAAGCCTTATACATCTTCTATGTACCCGTATGTACAGACCATATTGAATGGTGGTAAGCATGAAGGAGTTGTTCCTGAAAAACCATAGTTACAACCATACGATCTATGAAACAAAAAACTGAACCCCCATAAAGTTTCCAGCCATCAATAGTTTCCCCACCATTGAGTTTTGATCTTACAACTAGACACTCTGCAACAGATGTTTGTGCTTCTTTGATCATCTTTACTAAGTCAGGAAAAAGCGTAGCTGAAAATAAGACTACAACATCACCTCGGTTTTCACATTCCACATGCATGCTGGCTAAGACCGACATCAACTTCCATTCATTTGAAGCTTCTTTCACCAACTGAGAATATGAATTTCTACTCAATGCATCCACTACCGAATTTCCTTTCCCCAGTGTGTACATAAAGTTAAATTCAAACATTTGGAGATACTCCATCCACCTCTTTTGCCTCATATTCAAATCTCGCTATGAGAAAATGTGTTTCAAGCATTTTTGATCTGCAAACACAGTAAATTTCTCACCAAATAGATAATGTCTCCATGTTTTCAAAGCATGGACGACTGAAGCTAACTTTAAATCATGTGTTGGGTAATTCTTCTCATGCACCCTCAACTACCTTGAACCATAAGAAACCACGTGATCTCTTTTCATGAGAACGCAACCCAACCCTGATCCTGAAGCATCACAATACACCACATACCCCTATCCTGATTTTGGAAAGATCAAGATAGGTGCCATTGTAAGAAAAAGTTTTAGTTATTGGAAAGACTTATGTCATTATTATGTCCATTGTAATGGAGCATTTTGCTTTGTCAGAGCTGTCATTGGTGAAGCTAGTCGTGAGAAATCACGCACAAAGCGTCAGTAGTAACCAGCTAGACCAAGAAAACTTCGTATCTCGAACACATTCTTCGGTGATTTCCAAGAGATAACAGATTCTATATTTCTAGGATCAATAGAAACACCTTTATCATAAATGACTTGGACAAGAAAATGTACTTCCTGTATCCAAAAATCACACTTTGATAATTTTTCATACACACGATGATCTCTCAAGATTTTTAACATGGTTTCTAGGTGCTCCTCATGATTAGCCCTTGTCCTTGAATACACCAGGATGTCATCCACAAATACCACAACAAAATAATCTAGATATCTCTGAAATATCTGATTCAACAAAGCCATGAAGATCGCTGGTGCATTTGTTAGACCAAAAGGCATGACTACATATTTGTAGTGGCCTTCTGAAATATGTCTTGGGAATATCCTCCTTCCGAACTCACAATTGGTGATATCCTGATCGCAAGTCAATCTTGGAGAACCACTGAGCTCCCCACAATTGATCGAACATATCATTAATGCGTGGAAGTGAATATCTATTCTTTATCGTAACTTGGTTAAGCTTATGATAATCAACACACTACCGAAGAGTTCCATCTGCCTTCTTCACGAACAAAACCGGTGCCGCCCACAGAGATGTACTTGGTCGAATGAAACCCTTGTTTTCTAGCTCCTATAACTGTACTTTCAATTCCCGTAACTCTGTTGGTTCTATCCTATAATACGGAAGGGAAATTGGACTGATCCCCGGAAGGAGATCAATCGTAAAATCCACTTCCCTTAGAGGTGGTAACCCTAAGAAATTTTTGGGAAAGACATCTGGAAATTGATCAACCACAGTTGGAAAACTATTTCCCTTGATCAATTCCAATGATTCCAAATTCAACACTACCAATTGTTAAGAGATCGTTCCCACCATTGGTTCCAAAAAGCTCTTTGCACCTTTCTATTCAGTCCTCTCTCCTCTAAAGAGATGCTCGATACCTTCCTCAGTCATGAAACTAACTATTCTTCTATAATAGTCGATGTGAGACTTAAACATTGTTAACCATTCTATACTGAGGATTACATCATAGAAATCCATATCCAACACGGAGAAGTCCCATTTCAACTCAGCTCCATCAACAGTTATAACACTTGATTTACACACAAAGTCTTGACATTCTCTCTCTCTCACTAAGATGAGTTTTTAGTTTGAAAACATAAGACATCATTTCCATCTTTAAACATAGAAAATCAACAGTACAAGAAGCAATGAAATAATGCAATGCACCAGTATTGAAGAGCACTTGCACAAGGGTAGAATTCAAAAGAATTGTACCTCTCACCGTAGATGGTCCATCTTGATCATCGACCATCATCTGCTCAGCTCCATAAAATTGCTTCGTCGCTGAACTTCTCTCCTTGTTGCCTTGTTTAAATTTCCATGGTTGAGGAGTCATGGTATTTTGAGAATAACCATGGCTATCTATGTTATGCTAACAAGACTGACTCTACTGTCCTCGTCCTGTCGAAGAATATGATGATTGCAATGCCTACGAAGTGTCCCGAGCACCCGACCTAAGAGCACTATGACAATAACACTGAAGATGCCCCATCTATTTGCAATAGTGACATGCTCTAGGTTGTGCCGTACAGTCCCACTTTTTGTGGTCAAGTGAACCACATTGAAAACAACCATCTTTGCTCTGGGGTCGTGGAGGAAGGCTTACTGATCCAACCGTCTGGTTCTGATTTCCACTTTCACCATGTAAATAGGTGTCTCTTTTTCTCTTATTCCCGGTGATTAAGCTCCCACAGTTTCCTGTTGGTATCATCATTCCTCCTCCTATCGATCCCAAGATATCATGTTCAACAACAGTTGCTCTATTCACCATCTCTATATAATCCATAATACAGAGCATCGCAATCTTCGATCAAATGTCCTACATTAGCCCCGATTCGAAGATGTGTTCCTTCAACGAGGCACTTTCCGCAACCTATGGTACAAAACAGACTAAATTCATGAACTTAGTCGCATACTCTCTTACATAGAGGCACTCCTACTTCAAGCTGAAGAAGTCCATCATTTTCTGAATTTTGAACAAGTGAGGATATAATTGTTTGTTGAAAAATTCTTCAAAATCCTCCCACGTAATGACTTCATCCAATTTATCTTGCACCGCTAAATCCCACCACTGACGTGCGAGATCTTCAAGCCTATACGTTTCCAGTTTGACATTTAGGACTACTGGTGTGCTGATGAAATTGATGATACGATTCATCCTACTTAGCCACACCTCCGCCTTTTTAGGTTTAGCATCACCCCAAAAGTTTGGTGGATTCTACTTCATGAATTGGATGGTATGATCCACATGTCATGGGTCATTCCTCTAGTTCCCCGTATCCACAACTTGAAAATCATGGGCAAGACTCTGAACCAGCTCTTGGTTCACCCATGGTTCAGGTGAAATCACATTTTCCGCAGCTTCTTTGGGTTGATTTTGATGTTACCTACCGGGTTCCATTTTCTAAACCAACAACAACTCCGTCAATATCACTCTCTAGAAACTGATGGCTTAGCATTTTCAATTCTATCACATAAACTATCACAACATAGTTTTCCAAAAAATCCTATTTCCCATGTTCTCACATTTTTGAAAACATTTAACATGCTTTTTGAAAATCAAACCATTTTCAAAATACATCAAATATCATCTTTTCAAAATCTTTCATGTGAAAATAATTTTTTCATTTTTAAAAAAATCGCACTTTTCCCGAAATCATAAATCATTCTTCACAATGAGATATGCAATCATAGTGGGAATTCATTCCTCTAAAATTCATGTCATGATCATCTCATTGGCTAAACCCATGACAATGAGATTTCCAATATTCTAGAAGTGTCTCCAAACACTTATGTACCCAACACCCTGGTAACTTTAAGTTCAGTATAACGGGGTTAGCTACATCCTTTTATACTTTACCTTTCAAGTTCTGACAATACTACTCTTATCTAAGATTCCAACCCAAGGAATAGACGAAAAGGAATTTCAACTCCAAGACCAAGAACATCGATTACCACTTGTTAGGAAAGGACCGAACAAGCTGATACCAATTGTAATGACCTGCCAATTCTCATTGGCTTGAGAGTACAATGAGTCATTACTAGGCCTTAAGGGACATACACAAGATTCCAAAGGCTGGAAATAAATGCTGAAGGGTTTTAAATACAATTGGGGGATGATTTACCCTTTTATAAATAAACCCATAAACCAACCAACCATAATTAAACATTCACTATATGATGCATGAACCAAAAGAAAGACAATCAAACGACTTCATTTATATCAACCACATCAAAGTACACGACAGAAGAAGACTAAACCAAGTAATAAGTGTGCAACATATAGACAACTCAAGACTCTCAAGAGACACCAAGACTCTGTGCTCTACAAGATTTGAGCTCCACACCATCTCCCAAAAATCACCACAAGCCACTATCAATAAGATGCTTTACATTTACATGTGTCCCAAAACACGACATCTACAAAATCACCAATGTTCCAAAGCAGGGGTGAGTATAAAACTCAGTAGGTTTTCCCCAATGACTTCCCTACTCAAGACACTAGGAGAGAAGAGTTAACAACAATATATAAATACATTTTATATAAAACATTTTCTCAAAATAAGTTTATAAATAAATATAATCAAATTTCCCGAAACCATATCCAACCAAAATCATACAAGTGCAATTGAAACCAATTTTCTAGCAAGTTATTTTTCCAGAAAAATGACTAAACAATCTTTAGAACCATTTCACAATATCCCTTTTTGGCATACCCAACCATTCCACGAACCCATACAACTTACCATGCATGCTACATTATGAAAGTTCCATACTCATGAGCGGTTTCTCGTTGATCTACCAAGTCATCACAAGGTAATTATTTCCCATGTTCCATTACTCCTTTGGCACTGAGCAGAAGGCCATATTTCAACTAATCCTCATACAAGTAGTTATCATTTTCCATTAAACGTTTGGCATAGAGTACAAGGTCATATTTCAACCAAGACTCATACATGCAACATGAACACACACCACATATTCCCAACAATCATGCTAAAAAAACACTTTCAATAAAAAAACCTTTTTATTGAAAACAATTTCTCTCAAAACCATTTAAATAACAACCCATTTCAATTCCAAACCATTTCAATAAAACTCCTTTTTTATTGAAAACCAAATCCACCAAAGTCATTTCAATACCAAACCATTTCAATAAAACGCCCTTTTTATTGAAAACCCATTTTTCATCAAACCATTTAAAATTCCAGCAATCAATAATTTAAAATCATCATTTTAAATTCATGAATCCAAATCACTTTGCAGAACAATTCACCAAGATTTCACAATTTCACTAATACCATAAATCATCACTAAAGAAGATTTATTACATGATTTTCAAAATCAATTCCATTCAAATAAAAAAATTTGAAAACTAATCCAACCAATTCTAATAAGATGAGTTGAGAGTGAAGCCTCCTACCTCAATGGTTTTGACAAAAACCACAACCGTCGAAGAACACTCAAGAAACCCGGGTTGATTCTCCAAGAAATTGCCCTAGATCTCTTCTCCTAGAAAGACCAAGATAAAATCTCCTCATATTTGGCATCCACACACTTAGATCTACCCATAACAGGCATAGATATAAGAAACCGAGAGAAAAGGAGAAGTATATCTAAGTAGATCTATGAAACCTATCAAGAATGAAGAAGAAAGATCACATACCTCAAGAATACAGCTTCGATTTGCCAATAGAAGCCTTAAGATCGCCTCCAAAACACTTGGTAGAGGTTTTCCAACCTTCAAGGGAGAGTAATCCCGAGTGATGGCCGCTTAGGAGCTTAAATGAGGCACTTAAAGGCAAAAACGAGTGCGATCTACAATTTAAGGATCTCATTTAAGTGACCGCATGGTTAGTCCGCATGGTTTGACAAACCGTGCACTAACCATGTGTTAACTACTGCCTCAGACACCCTTCTCGCATGGTTTGGCTGCACGGTTAGAAAAACCCTGCACCACCTGTGCAGAAGCTACTGCCTCCAAGACCAACTACGCATGGTTTTTCCGCATGGTTTAGACAAACTATGCATCGTCTTTGCGACTTCCCCTTTACCTCAAAACTTCATTCAAAGTTCTCACGACTCTCCCATTCGTCACCCTTAACTTTATAACCATTAAAAGCATCATGAAAGGGTTACATACTAGAAACTAGGGGTACTAAAACTATATAATTCTAGTCCCACCCATAACATAATGAAAATCATATATATGTGTTACAAAAGATCATAAAACACTCATCAATCATAACACGTGAAAATAAAAGGGGTTTTATAAACATTTCATCATGGAATAACCCATGGAAAAGAAACTATTTTCATAATCATTTCATTAATTCATTATAGCATAACTAATGGAAAAGGACCGAGTTTCATAAAAATATTTTTATCATAATCATGAACCATATATATAAAGAATAATGATGATATCCTTGGATCACATCCCTAATAAATCTTATGTAACATCAAATAATGTCATCTAGATGGAAAAAGATTTTAAAATACCACTTAGAATATTTATTGAGGTAAATATAATTTTTATTTGAAATAATTTATTTAAAATATAATAATTTCCCAAATAGTATAGAAATTATTTTCATTGAAAATAACATTAAATTTTTTTTAAAGGAAACTTAAAATTAGTGAGTTGTCATGATGGAGGAAAATTCTATTAGTTCTATGAACAGTAAAATAAAGATTCTTTTCACATTTTTGGTAAAAAGTCAAAAGTACCTCATTCCGAAAAAATGACAAGATTAATTTTAAACCATTTTTTAAAAGTAAAAAATGGAAAAAATTACATGAAAAAACTATTAAATAATGAAAAAAACATTCTTAAAAACATTTTTAGAAAAACATGGATATGGAAGTGAACAAATTTTCAACCGAAGAGATAAATAAAGTCGAATTTCTTTAAAAACATTATTTTAGACTATTGAGAACATAAAGAGAGGAAAATGAAATTAGAAAAATTATTTTTTATAAATAACCATAGGAGAATAAAATTCATTTGTTTATTGAGAGTTATATCATAATATTTTATCATCGGAAGCATAATCATAAACAATCCCGATAAACAATGAGATTGTATCACAAAAACATTACCACTTTGGTAAATTTTTGTGTCGTAATCCCCATGAAATAAATAAACCTATATGTATATTTATATAAAAATATTTCATGTTAATAATCATGAAATACATTTATGGGTAGTATATGAACCATACAAAATAAACAGGTGGTGAACATGGCATGTGTCCCACAAAAATAAAAGTGGGATGAAATCACTTATCTTAGGTATCAAATTTGTTTGTATAAATTTGAACCTAATATATAATAACTATAGGATTATTATAAATATATTAAAAACAAATAATAATATTTATAATTTCATATATGATTTACTTATAACCTTTTCTCACCCGCTAATTAACAATTCTTTGTTAAAATCACTATTTCAGGTAATAAGTGCTTTGTTTTTCATGTATATTTTGGTTCAGTAGTTTTGGATATTGTAATTTTATCATAGTTCCATAATATATGGTTTGATAATAATTATATAAATATAATATATATTCATTATATATGTATTTAGAGTAATCCAATAAATTTAGAGATGGAAAATGAATTACACTGTTTATGGAGATGACAAACTGTAAGTATGCATGGACGTTGTTTCTATTTTCTCAACAGATAGAATGAAAGAAAGGTAAATATTAATATACCTTTATAGAATAATGTTTATATCATATATATCATATATATTCATTAAATATATCTTTATTACCATCCATATTAAAATATAATGAAAAATGAATCACATCGGTTCGTGGAGGCGGTAGTCCACACGTATGCACATGCAACGTTATCATTTTCCAATGAATTTTAAGGTAAAAAAATTGATGTGATATTATAATTAAATAAGTATAAATACGTCGTAAATATCATATATAAACATTAAATCCATCATTATCTATAGTTTTAAGAGGTGATGACGGAAAATGAATCACATCGGTTCGTGAGGCAGTATTCTTCTGTACATACGATCGATGGTTTTGTTTCCCATTTGATAGAGAAAGAGATGAATATAGGTTTTTAAATTAATAGATTAAAATATAATTATATTTAATATGATAATTTTATTATATTGTTATTTTTTAAGATGATTTTAATGATGTTGAAAAATAAATAATACAAAAATACTTAATTAAAAATGGTACCTCTTTTTTAGATAACCTCTTCAGGTTAGCACCAAAATCCATATTTAGAGGGATTTGTAATCAAAATAAGGTCTCTAGAACATGGGTAGGTAAGTAAAAAATTTATTTGGATATTTATTGGCTGAAACCAAAGGGTTTGTAAGTGTGAATAAGAGAGGATAGGGGGTTCCCTTTTATGATTGGGGGAGAGGATACACTTGGAATTTTTGAAAATAAAAAGATATACCCAAATTTTACACATGAAAAAAAGATATAAAAGGAATAATTATAAAACATTATATGATATAAGTTTTAAATGTGTCCATAAAATAGGAATTGGAGAAGTTTTTAGGTTATTTTAACCCTTATATTTTTATTTTAACACCTGATAAACCGATTTTAACCTTAACTACGATAATTAATTTTTACTATTTTTAATATTAATTATGAAAAAAATTTAGTGAAAATTATTATATAATATTATTTATTCTTATTACAAATATAGAATCATATTTTCCAAATTTAATTCATATATGTGGTAGACTTTAATTTAAAGTCCAATATACACATGTGATGGAAAAAGGATTTTCAAAAGAAAAAGCTTTCAAAAGTATAAAAAGTTTTTATATAAAAATTCATCATGGGATTAATTATTATTGTAACCTCATTATTTCAATGATCATAAATCATTTTTATTATTTTTCTAATGATATTACTATTTTATGATATCATTTTACTTTATAAAATTTTTTTATGAAAATTTGGCTAAGTGTTGAAATTAGTCAGAGTTAGTTCAAAACGACTCACCATGAGACATGACTCACCACCATCATGAGTAACCATTATTTCACATATTCACACCCGAATTTCTAACTGCTAGATTTGATCTACCTCCCAACATGCCTCACTACTGGAATGTTTAACTGCCTGACTTGAGCTACCGCCAGGCTATGTCACCGCCAGAACTGACTCAGCATTACTTCAAATGAGTCACTACTAAACTGAATCACTAGAAGCGATGTCTCAACATTAGATCAAATGACTCACTTCCAGGATGAGTCACTACTATAGATGTCTTTCCACTATAGATGTCTTGAAGCTCGAGATGTCTTTCCTTCTGAGATGTATTTCCACCAGAGATGTCCTATTACTAGATGATCCACTGTATTGTTCTACCTATTTTGAATTAAAATGTTTCAATGGGTATATTTATGAAATTAATGTGAAGAATTATTTAATGATTATTATCTTATCCATTTCAATTATTCATTAAAGAAAATTTTAGAGCTCAGTACGAGGATCCAAAAGACCTGGATGATTATTCTTCAATGGATGCATGTAATGGTCTATATTCTCAAAAGACTCCCTCGTGCACTGAGCTACTGAAAAATCATGAGAGTCACATGTGGTGTGGATTTTTGAATCTTGAAGGATCATTACACTGGATCTTAAATGCTATATACCTACTATATTTTATTTTTGAGAGAGTGGAACTCATTGAAGATTAGGATCCTTTCTAATAGATAGAAAAAGAGAACCCTTGTGATGATCTATTTTACTGATACTTTATAGAAAAAAATCAAGCTCCTCACCAAGACAAATATGAGGCCACTAAATTATCTTAAGCACTAAAAACCATGCAGCTTTACCTTTTCTATAGCTTATTACTTTATCTTTATAATGTTTTATGTTACATTTGAACAATGTGTTTTTTTGTTTTTTATCAACACACACTGACTCTTGCACTAGAACTAGAGAATACTAGATATCTTCTTCTATCACGTTTAATATGATTACCCACGATATCAGTGGAATATGTCCCTATGCATTCTATATTTTTTTCTTCCCATGGTTATTGTGGAATAGGTATCTACATGTCCTAGATATCTTAGAATCTATTGTTTGTATACTCGATCCAGGTTGGGGATCAGGTTATAGTAATATAAGCTTCTTGGAAGTAGGTGATTTCCAAGAGGATGGGATTAGGTATCGGCTTGAGAATAAACCACTTATTTATCCTGCTATGTGATTTTGTTTTATTTTATTCATTTCAAAACATTAAACTGTATTTGTCTTTAATATGTAAAAAAAATTTGTACCTTGATAGTTAGTCTTAACTAGTGTTTATATAAGGATTTGTTTGAGTAAATTGATTTCAAAAGTTAAAGTAATATTTTATATTGTTTTAATAGAGAAATAATCAAGATTTGTAAAATATTTTAAAAGATCAAACTTATATCAAACTACACTTTTGATTAACTGGGCGTTTTTATTTTAATTGATGGATTTTATTTGAAAATCTTTATAACAAAATTTTTACTTAGTACTCAATTCACCCCCCTCTTGAGTTACTAACTCCAAACAACAATTATAATAACATAAATTGGATTAATAATAATATAATTGAATTAATGATACTTTTAAACCATTTTAAAACAACATGTAACTTTTTAAAGACATTAAACAAAAAATAAGCCTTTAATAAAAATCATCATTTTCACCATTCATCAAAAAATCAATCTTTTCAGAAAAAATAAAAAAATAAATCTAAGATAAATTTAAAATGTTTTTTTAAATGAATTTATTTTTTTAAAATAAATTTTCTTAAAGTGTAATTTTTTAATTACTTGTTCACAAAAAATAATGAAAATAATCTTTTAGAGAAGAAATGTATTTTTGAAATATATAAAAACATTACCAAAAATTAAGTACATATTTATCAACATATTTTATTTATATAAATCCACTATAAAAAATTTTAAAAAAGTGTTTATTCCTATTCATACCTCAAAATTTAATGGCTAGTTTATAATAATCATTTTTAAATAATATTAATATTATATCGCAGTTCATCAAAACTCAATGTTTCATGTAACACAATCTATCTAAGAAATTAAAATTATTGAAAAGAAAAAAACATTTCATTAAATATCATGGTGTTATATTTTATGACCCTTAAAAATGAATTTTACCCATTAAATTTTATCACTTTGATACAAATCACTAAGGATACTTTTGCCTCATCATATCCTCAGGTTCCCACATAGCTTTTTCACGTTGGTGGTTTCACCAAAAAAATTTAAACATGTGATTGGTATTATTTCATAGAATATACTCTATACAGTGCATAATCTCCATAGGTTTTTCTTCATAGGAAAGACCATGATCTGGTAGTATGAACTATCATATTAGTACATTTGAAGGATTATGTGTGTACTTTCTCATATGTGATACATGGAACACAATGTGAATTCGAGAGAGGTTTTGTGGAAGTGCCAAGTGATAAGAAATCATCCCTACTTGATCAAGAATATTGAAAGGGAAAATATACCTAGGTATTATATTTCCTTTCATTATGAATCACATAACCTTATTCCATAGAGTAATTCATAGAAAATCCTTGTCACTAACATCAAATTCCATATCACGTTGATAATTTTTAGAGTAAAATTTCCATCAACTTTGAGCTTCTTTAATGTGACATTGAATGGATCTAAATTTATCTACCATTTACTTAGCCATATTAGGTCCCAATAGATTTATTTCTCCAAATACATCCCAACACATTAGAGTTATGCAATTATTTTCATAGAGGGATTCATAAGGAGACATCTAAATTCTTGAGTGAAAGATATTGTTGTAAGAGAACTCTTATAGGGGAAGGTGATTATTCCAACCACCTTTGAAATACATAGAAAAATGTCTCAAAATATCCTCTAGAGTTTTAATCATTCTCTCAGACTGACTATATCAAGAGATTACTAAAGACTTAACCTAAACTTTGTTAAGCCTTAGATATTGATTAGATACAATGGAATACGACACTCCATGAATCCTTAACATTTCCTTAATGTATATCCCAACAATATTATCTATAGATAAATATTATCTAATAGTAATAAGTTGTGTAGACTTCGTAAGGTGATCGACTACAACCCATATAGCTGCATTCCCTTTAGATGTTTTGGGGAGTCTGAGAAAAAAAAACCCATGGTGATATTTTACCATTTCTATTATGGTATGGGTAAATTTTGTAACATGAACTTATAATTTTTCCCCTCACCCTTATCTTTTTAACATAAAAATCACTAATATAAAAACTCTGAAATATATCTATTCATGACATCCAACCATAAATTCTCTTTCAGATCACTATAAATCTCCATTCATCTCAGATGAATAGAGAGTGAGTAACTATGAGACTCTTCCAATAGCTTCTTCAAATATGGTATGGATGGAACACATACACTATATCAGAATTTATCATTCCATAATAACCAAGGTTAAACTCAAAAATATTTCTGACTTTATTCTATAGATCCACATCTTCATTTTGTGTCTCTTTAATCTTCTCTTGTATAGATGGTTGAGAACTAATTTGAGAAAGGCTATATTTATCCCCTTTTGTAAATATTTCTTGATCCATCCATTAAAAATATATAAATATTAGATCTTTTGTGATCGTTATCCTAGATAAGGTAACATGACCCTTTTAACTCAATTCATCAGCTATATTGTTCTCCTTCCTAGAGTGGTAATGTATTGACCAGTCATAATATTTAACCATATCCAACAGTCTTCCTTGGAACATATTCAACTATTTATATGTGAAATTATACTTTAAACTTTTATTATTTTTATATATGTCACACATTTTCCCATAAAGATAATTCCTTTATATCTTTGATGTAAAAATCACCATAGGTAACTGAAAATCATTAGTTGGGTAATTTTTCTCATAAATCATCAATTTCCATGAGACATAGCTATCACCATGTCATTATACATGAGAAATCATCCTAATCTCTTCTTTGATGCATCAATATTTATTACAAACCCTTTTCCACTATAGGGTAATGTAAGCATAAGTGTCCTAAATAACCTTCTATTTAGTTCCTTGAAATTTTATTCACATTCATCTGTCTAAAGTAACTTGACTCCCTTTTGATTTAACTTTCTCATAAATCATCAATTTCCATGATACATAGCTATCACCATGTCATTATGCATGATAAATCATCCTAATCTTTTCTTTGATGCATCACTATTTATTACAAACCCTTTTCCACTATAGGGTATTGTAAGCATAAGTGTCCTAAATAACATTTTATTTAGTTCCTTGAAATTTTATTCACATTCATATATATTAAGTAACTTGACTCCCTTTTGATTTAACTTGGTGAGTTGATTAGACAATTGTGATAAATGTTGAAAAAAAATCCCTTAAGGTAACATTGTAGCATTTTTTGGGTTGGTTGTGTTTTTTAACAAAGTAGGTTTCCATGGTGAATTTTAAAGATCCAGAGAAGTTGTTGAAAATTCACGTTGACACAAAACCATGACAAAGGAAGAGAATATCTAGAGGTGGTACAAAATAATAGATACAAGGTGGTTCTGTTTTCTAGGGGTTGCCAAATTTTTGGGCTCCAAAATTTGGAATTTGGTGAGCATCGTGAAAAATGGATTTCCTTGAATATCTCATCAAAATATGGAAAAAGCTTGAGTTTCATGAAGTTAGGATTCTTGAAGTATATTTCACAAAGACATGAAGGATGTTGATGATGTTCTTCATGGTTATAACGAGCTTCATGAATGGTAGAGGTGAAGAGATTTGAAAGTAATATTTGCAGCGCAAAGGAAGAATGAGCAACATAGTGGTGAACATGAAGAAGGATCATTGAGGCTGCATAAAGGATTTAAAAAAATGCTTCATAATTACTATGAGATTTGAAAATCCAAAAAATAGCCATGGTGCTTCATGAAACAGAGTGAATTTCAGTAGAAATTTTGGATCTTTGTGATTTGAGCTGACGCGGTGCTGACTTCATGCGAAAGGTTCTTGAGTTGGTGGAATAAACTATAAATAGGTCTCGAAACCCTCAGGATAAGTAGATAATTTTTCATGAAAAATTCATAGATATAAAATTGTAAAGAAGGTTTGTGGAGGCAGTGTGCTTCGCAAAATATAGGAGCTTCGCGGCAGCTAATCTAGCTCTGCGAAAGAGGTGTGTTTTGCATTGGCTCAGTGAGATTTGAAAAGTAAGTATCTTTGCGATGGATTGAGATCTGTGATAGCCTAAGCTCTGCGATTTATTGAGATCTGTGAAGTAGTGTACTATGCGAAGTAGTGAGCTCTTTGAAGGTGTGTTCTTTGCGAAGAGGTAGGGACTTCACGAAGGCTTGTTTGAGACTTACAAAATTGGGAGCTTCGATAAGTAGAGAGATTTTCAAAGTTATTTCCAAATGTTTTTGCTTAGTAAATAGTGGAAAATGGGTATTCATCATTGGATGAAATTTGGGCTTCAATAGAGCATATACATATAGTGAAGGATGAAATCATTAGAGATAATGAAGGGACCTACAAGTCATTAAACTATGATTGGATCTTCTGAAGAAGCAGTGAGCTCACTTCAGTTGAGAGAGAAGCGAGTTCTCAAATTGTGAGTGGTTGTAAACTAGGAGGGAATGTGATTTGCTTAGAACTTGTAAATATAAGTGCACTTATATTGTATTTGGTACATTGACACGTCACCGGTGTATGCTTCTTGGACATATCCCAATTTGGGTGAACCGGGTAAAATTACTATGTCATGTGCATGCTTTAATATTCATTCATACTCTATAATGGGAAGGATAGAGAGAAGATAGATTTTTCTAACAACCAAACAAGATCAAGGGGATTTTTTTTTAAATTTTCATACCATAATTCACCCCTCTTAGGGTATCTAGCCTAGTGTACCTAAAAATAAATTATCCAAAAACCATCAATAATATCCATTCAAACCAAGAAAACTTCTAATCCCAGTCACAATAGTTAGTTTGGGCCAATGTTTGATAACTTAATTCTTTGATGGATCTATATATATACCCTATTTTGAGATTATATTACCAAAAAATGAAACTTTTTATAGTCAAAATTTACAATTGGTAAATTTCACATACAGTTTCTCTTTCTTTAGGGTCTTTAGTACAATTATCATGTGATATTCATTCTCTTTTTTTCTCATTGAATATATATGAATATATAAAGACTACCAAAATCTAATCAAGGTACTCTCTAAGGACTATATCCATTAAATCCATGAATATGGTAGGGTAATTAGTATGTCCCAATGGAATCACCATATATTCATAGTGTCTATACCTTATATGGGATGTTGTCTTGGGTATATCCTCTTTATTGACTCTCAATTGATGATATAAAAAATTAAGTTCAATCATAGAAAAGTATTAAGCTCCATGATGTTGACAAAAATAGTCATTAATACCAGGTAGTTGATACTTGTTATTGATTTTGATCTTTTTCAGTTCCTAATAATCAATGTAGAGTCACATCAATCCATATTTCCTCTAAACAAAAAGAATAGGTGCTCCCTAAGGTCACATAGTTGGATGAATAAACCCTTATTCAATATTATCATGGAGTTGTGTATTTAATTCTTGTAACTTGATTGGGGATATTCTATAGGGATTATCTAAAATAGGTGAAGCACAAGGTATGAGTTATATTGAAAACTAAACTTCATGATTCATTAGAAGACTTGAAAACTTTCCATAAAGAAATCAAAATACTCTTTCACAATAGGCATATCATTGATGTTGAGTTTCTACCCAACCATTTGAGATAAACAACCCTTTTTAATAGGAATCATGACCTATACAACTGATGTGATCTCTATTAGAAGTTTATATATATCATTTAAATGATAGAAGATCAAAGGTTGGTTTGTAATATCAAATGTGACTTATCTTTATCAGAAATTAATATATAATTTATCTATATAAATCCAATCCATGCCAAAGATAATATCAAATTCAACCATAAGAAGAATAATGATATTTTCAAGAAGCAAAATCTCACAAAATTCAACCATAGAAGGTTTGTAGACTTGAGATGTGATCATCATACCATCCTGGGTTTTCAATGATAATTCAACATCTAATCATTAGGATGAAATTTTTATACCCTTAGAAAAACATTTATATATAAAATATTTGGTATATCCAAAATCAAATAAGGAATTATTAGTTCTATATTGGATGGTAAGTGTACCTTTCACCACATTATTATCACATCCCTCATCATAAATAGTGATCACATGATATTTACCTCCATCTATTGGTTTAATTGTTTACTAACATTGATCATCATCATTAACCTTTATATTTGAGCATTGGTTAGAATAATCCCCATACTCCTTGCACTTGAAACACCATATTGTGGGTGGTGAACTCTATGGAGATTTCTCTGTATTCATATTATTAGCTAACATCCTCCCTTCACTTTGGTATATTATTTCCCAATGTGCTTCCTTTACAAACTTAAAACATTTAACAGTCCCATTAAGAAAATTTCTTCTAGGTTTCCTTCTACACTTCGAGCATAAAGGAAATCTCATATTCTTCTCTCTAAGGTTTTTAGTGTTTACTTTGAATTCCATATTTCTTTTCTTATCAAAATCATGAGATTTATGGGTAACTCCAATCTCTATTTCCACCTTGATATCACATTGAACAATATCTTCATAGCTACTAAAATCCCTTATGTATAACACCTTTTTGAGACTTAACACACTAAATAATTGATAAAATTTACTTTCAAGTTAGATGATAATACTTGAAGCATACCTCACAAGTATTGAATAATTTTACTCATAGGTACTAGTGTATTAATCATTATTCTATTTTATCTCAAGGAATTCTGTCACTATTTTTATATAAAGATAACAAGGAAAGTAATTATTGAAAAGCAAGATCTTAAAATCATCCCACTCCATGGATTCAATATATTCCTACTCCCTCATATTATCGATAAGATTATACCATTGATCCACTTAAACTTCCAAATAATAGATAACAAAAATAAATTTTTCAGTCCATGAACATTGGAGAATGAAAAATATATTTTCAATGGTACTTACCAATTTCTTGGAAACTAGTGGATCGACAAACTGACTAAAAAAGGTGAATTGTTCCTCATGAATGACTCAAGAAAATATTGTTAGCTCCTTTTCTCATTTGTAAGTTCATAATGATTTATAGATTGATATAATAGTGTGATCATAACAATGATATTTTTTCATTCCAACTCCCACAAAACTTGGTTTCTCAGGATTACAATCATTTCATTTTCCATCACATTCATCATTCACATAATTGCATCAGGTTAAATCTATCGACTAAAACCAAAAATCATAGTGTGAGTAATAATAATCATTATGGGAAACTATATAACCAGGAAAAATCATTTGTATACTCTACAAATCATGAAAGCTTTGGTTTAAAAAATGGAATTAATTGTCATCATCTATTCAAATCCTTAATGATGGTTCATAAAGAGTTTGTTAATTTCTAAAACATATCCCCTTGGAGTGTCAAACCAGGTGTGAAGTAAGGCCCATTTTCATGAACTAGGTGATGATCAAGTTAAATCCCAATTGACCCATTTCAAATTTATTATCCCTAGGTTAAACTATTCCAGAGTTACATCTATTTGTATTATCCATATAGAGATTTAGTTACATGGAAACCACTCATTATATTCTTCACTAAAATTCTAGGACCTTTTTTCATACTTTGAATTATCCTTAGGGTTCTCACTGATGTTTTATCATACTAATTTCTAAAGGTTAACTAAACCTTGATCTGATACCAACTATGGTGACCTAAATTTTCTATACATAGGTATTATATCTTATTAGATTAATATTAATTACATAATATAACGATCCATAACATGATTGTATAGGTCTAGTGCCTTTAGAAACCCGGATACATGAAAAAATGGTTCAAAAGTGGGCCACACCATCTCCCACTATGTTCTTAAAAACTATCACACTTATTAGACTTATCATACATACAATCTTTCTCTATAACTTGGGTAAATTAAACATAATAAAGGGTGATCTTAGATGCTTAGTAAGGGAAAAGAAGGGATATATCAATGATCACATAGATTAACATGCACATAAGGGTATGAGAAAAAGAGGTTAACATTTGAAAACCATACTTTACATATCAAATATCATAATATTGAGTAATGGAATAAATCATGGTAGTTTATAAGATATTAATCATAAAGGAATAAAATAAAATGATCCATGATAACATAACATTAGCATAAGACAAAGATTTTTGGAATACTCATAAGAATAAAAAATCATTTACTTAATAGTTAAGGCTCATTTCCAAGACTACCATAGTGGAATGGGTTCACTCTACAAACCATTTTTTCATTCAAGGTTTACTCCTAATACTTTCTAGTAGATAAAGTACCTTACTAAGCTCGTTTCACTCCCAATTATATTTTTATTTATCTCACAAGATATGAATATTTACACAATGCATTGGAGTGATATATAATTATTGACCCACCTATCACATAATGAAAATCATAAATATGTGTTCCACAATATCATAAAACATTTATAATATCACAAATCATGAAAATAAAATAGGTTTTATAAACATTTCATCATATCAAAATCCATGTAAAAGAAACAACTTTCATAATCATTTCATCAATTCATCATAACATAAACCATAGAAAAGAAATGGGTATCATAAGAATATTTTTACTAAAAAAATAAACTATACATAGAAATAATAAGGATTATATCCTTGTATCATATCCCTAGTAAACATTATGTAACATCAATATATTTTATCTTATATGGAAGATGATTTTAAAATATCACTTAGAGCATTTCATGAGGAAACTATATTTTTCAATTTGAAATATTTTATTTAAAATATTTAAATTTACAAAATATTATGTAAAACATTTTCACTTAAAATAACATTAAAAACATGCAAATGAAGCTTCAAATAAGTGAGTGGTCATGAAAGTGTAAAATTCTGTTCGTGCCGGGTATGGTAAAACAAAGAATCCTTTCACATTTTTGGTAAAAATTTAAAAAGTCCCTCATTTGGAAAATGATAAGAAAAATAATTTTAACCATTTTTGAAAAAGTAAAACATGGGTAAAAATGACTTTAAATAATCATTAGATAATATTACATGCATTCTGGAAATCATTTTTAGAAAAACATGGATATGAAAGAAAAAATATTTTTTGAATAAAGAGAGAAATAAAGTTAATTTTACTTAAAAATATTATTTTAGAATATTGAGTACATAAAGAGGGAATAATGAAATTAAAACATATATTTTTTTTGGAAAAAATCATAGGGTAATAAAATTCTTGAGTTTATTGAGAGATAGATCATATGATTTCATCATCGGAAGCATAATCATAAACAATGATATTGTATCATAAAACCCTTAACAATTTGGTAACTATTGAATCATAAGACAAATGAAATAAATAACCTTATATGTATAGGTATATACCATAATTTCCATTATAAGAATCATAAAATACATTTATGGGTAGTATATACACCACATAAAAGAAACAGGTGGTGAATATGGCATGTAACCTATAGAAATAAAAGTGAGATGAAAACCTCTTACCTCAAGTCTCAAATTTCTTCATACACATTTGAAACTACTATAAAATAGAAATAGGTTTATTATACATATATTCCATATCTATAATAATATGTATCATATCATATATTATTTACTTATAACCTTTTATCACCCATTCATCAACAATTCATTGTTAAAATCATTGTTTCAGGTAATAACTACTTTGTTTCTCATGTATGTTTTGGTTTGGTGGTTTTGGTCATTCTACTTTGATCATAGTTCCATTATATTTATTGTGTTATTAATGATATAAATATTATATATATATATATATTAATAATAATCAAATAAATTTAGATATAGAAAATGAATTACACCGTTCATGGAGAGAATAGGTCATATGTGCACATGAAAGTTGTTTCCAATTTTTTGATGGATGGAGTGAAATTGTCAAGATCCAACCAACTAGGGCCCAAGCCAAAACTACCCCAATCCCACCTTTAATAGGCTAGGGGATAGAGACCAGCACAAAGTAGGCATATCACACATATGGAAGGACATAGCCTAGGGAACTTGTACTCATGCACCCACATACATATCCATGTAATAATGAAAAGATAATAAAGATGGAATAAAAAACATATTCATACATCTATCCCACAATCAGAGTAAAGAAAAAGTACTAAAAGCATAAAATGAAAAAATATAGGCCCACAAAAAACTAAGAAACCATCCAACCTACTAAGAAGAAGGGGACCACAGTCAAATTCTATAACCAGAACACACCTCGGTCAATACCTGGTATACACCTCAACATGTCTAGCTTACTAAGATTCACCTTCTTTAGGTCCTCCCAAGACTTCATTGAAAAGCCAATTTTCTTCATAAGACATGAAATGTATGGGAAAATACCATGCAAGGGTGTGTATAACAATACCCACTAGGAAGGAAAAAAAATAAGGCACCCAAAAAACCAAAAAAAGTTGTACAACTGAAAGGAAATAGTTCGCTCAACCCATCCAGAGGAGGAAACCCAAGTGAGAGAGATAAAAAAATTCCATCTCAACTGCTCCTTGTCTATACATCAATGTTTAGCTCTATCCACATGGTGTGTCAATCAAGACATGAGACACCATGACAAGGAAACCTATAATGAACCCCAAATACAATTGTCTCAGACTCCAAGTTCATGAGGCCCCAAAATCATAGTCATCCAAAGTATTCTACTCGAGGTTCAAATGCAACACTCAATCATAGATCCCACTCCATGAGCCCTACTATCCCAGATAGAACTCATTCTAGAGATATGATTCATTGGGAACAAATATCAATCTCTAACTCTAGTTTCCAACACCATAGGTCGTATCACCACTCTCTTGCGCCCCGTAAAATCTTATAGAAACCCAAGTGTAGAGGCTCACCCTTCTCCGTGACATATAGTTGAGGGAGAACTACTATAAACCATGAACCTTGGGAATCTCCTAGAAGAGGGATGGAGGGACCCACTCCTTTCCAATGAATCATGGTAAAGGGAGTAATATCTCTTAATCATCTTGTGAAACCTTATAAGAACCCGTATGGATATACCAACACCCTGACACATCAATGGAGTACTAACTCTTTACCAAGTATCACACCTATCAAGTTTAGGGGCCCAGTCCTCACAACTAAGCTCCATAGCCAAGGGAGATCATACTCCAGTGGAAGTCTTACTCCTCACCAAAGCTCAAATATGGGGGATTACCACTCCATATATAGATAACCCACACCCTATGTACAAGGGAGTTCTGTCTCTAATTGCATGATCATAATGGGGGATCCACACCCTGTCAAGATAAGGGAGTACTGAACCCGAAATAGAGGAACCACACCCTCTTATGATAGGGGTGTAATGAATATACCAAAACATTGTGTATGAAGGACCTATTCCCTGGTGTGATATGGGAGTACTGACTCTATGGATAGAGGACCTGCACCCTGGTATAACAGCGAAGTACTGACTTTATCTACACAACGAATATGGAGGGATCACACCTTGATACAATATGAGTGATCCATATCCATATTCATGTATGATATAAGGGACCTTAACCCTAAATTGATAGGGTATTACTGACCTCTGGAGAACTACTATATGTGTTGAGGACTCACACCCGCTATGGATGAGTTCTACCTCTACCTGTTCGAGAGGTAAGGGAAACTCATACCCTGGTATGAGAGGGGAGTAGCAGTCCTAGTGTCTCTCTAATAAACTAATATGATCACTAATATTAGTCAAGTGTTGTTGAATGGAGAATCCAATTTGTGAAAACTCATGCCGCAACACTACCATGGGTAGGGGACCCATTCCCTATTAGTAGAGGAGCACCACTCTACCGGTCTAAAGAGTCTAGGGAACCCGCATCCTAGGGCAACAGGGAAGGTCACTAACCCTAAAATCTCTTCAGTGATCTACCCTGATCATTACCCATGGTCAAACACTACTAGTGTAGTGTCATTATTGAATCAAAACACTTAATATCTCAAAAGCCACCATGAAGGTTACCATCATATTTTTTGTGGAAAATTGCTCAGGATAGGATACTTTCAAGATTGATTCTGTGTTCTGAAGTGGGAGATATTCCAGCTGGAAGTTCCCATGAAAAGTACACTGTGTGTACTAGGGTCCACACAGTGTGTGACCCTATATAGGCACCCAGAAATGTCCTATTATGCATGTATTTGATGACAATGTGAGATTACATGGCATGTACATAGTGTACATGATGTGTCTCGCCTCACTTGGACCTAGTCATGTCCTTCCTCACACTGCTTGTACATCTGTGTCTCCAACATGGAGTGTATCCCCAGTACATGATATGTCCTGGATAACTAGCCACTTGTCCATGTCCTTAGGCCTTTATCATGTATGACACCCCATGTATGTATCTTCTAGCCATGTACTTCCATATGGCCATGTCTCTTGACATGACTTGTATGGCCATATCCCTCATCCACACGACTTAGGCTCACTGCATGATTTGTACTGCTAATACATGGAATATAGTACCCAAAAGTTCATATTCCCTTAATGGGAAGAACACACGGTGTGCGACCCTACACTACACACAGTGTGATTAGGAATTATGAATGTAAATTCCCTATGAGACACCATAAACCCTCATTTTCATTAAAATTCCCTCAGATCAACCCCTAGGGGATCCACAAAAATCGTAATAGGGAATTTAAAACCTAAAAATGAATATAAAGGGTAATAAGAATTACAAATAAAATCCTCCCAACTCTTGGTGAAACACTAAATCTTTAGGTTCAAAATGATGCTTGGGAGCCACTATAACACAATTCAGTGGCGATAGGTGTCAACAACAGGGATCAACGATAACTTGTCCCCTCAGTTTCACCTCGGGTCATCCGTCTCTTATGGGGGAGATCCTCCTATCCATTTTATAAGGGTAATAAGGGGGGTGTGGGAGGATATTATTTAATTTTAGTAAACTAATTTCATCAACACACCCAACAACGCACTCTCAATCAAGCACCCGACACTGATACATTTTATGTCACGCCTAGGGTAAATGATGAATTATGAACTCAACAACGGTATCAGATTTCCAATATGAGTCTCCCCTTAAGAGTTATTACACATTTATAAATAATATACATCCATGTGATAAAATATATTTTATATTTTTAATATCACCATACTGAGGCTATCTGGGCCCCAGAATCCCATGCCAACTCAACTCTTGGCTTTAGAGATATTCTTAGAAATATTCCAAAGTCTCATAAAGAAAAACTATATTCACTAAAATCTCTAAAAATTTAGGATTTTTATCCTAAAAACAGAAACCCTATGACCAAATGGAAAAATTTAACTCTCAACCAGGACCCCCATGCCAGTGAGCTCAATAATGGGTTCTCGTGTTGTCCAAAACCACACACTTAGTGAAACAACAAAGGCCCAACCGCACCCAACATCCAACTCAAAATTGGTCAAAATAATAATAAAAAAATCATGAAAATGAATCCTCATCTATTATTGGTGGTAAACACCTAGCACATGGTCCATTTGTGGTCTCAGGGTCTACCATTAAACCACCTCACTAACCCGACGTAGATACTAACATAACCTGGTAGTTCACATCTTCCCTTGAACAAAATGCACCACACCATACTCAATAATATCGTATACAACTATACCCGGGTACCAACGAACAACACATGGCTTAGAAAGTGTATATATTAGGTCTTCCTGAGATCTTATCTAAAAATATCCAACTGCACCACTAATGCAGCAAACTGAAAGCTCTTAGAATCACTACTCCAAGGGTTATACCAGCCATCTGAAAAAATTTGGCTATATCTACCCACACATGAGATCATCCTACAAATCCTAAGATCACTACTCTCTAATGGAGATAACGCTCTATCCCATAAGCTATTAACAATACCACCAACTAGTAGAAAACATATAAGTAGGGATGGTAGGAAACCAATACACATTGAGAAAACATTATATGGACCCTCTATACTGATACATAAATGTTATAAGCAAGGATCTCCCTCCACCTATGCCTCTAGGAATATGAGTTGAGCTAAAAGGATCCACTGGTATCTTCAGGTCCAACACCAACACTCAAATATGCAACCACGCCCTGAACACACTAGTCAAAGGAACTTGTCTTCCACACCTCAAAACTATTTACTTTGGGTGAAAATGACTCACCGGAATAGTATTTTATCATGTAACAAGAAAGAATATTAGTAGGGTAAGAATCCCTCTTCCTCATGAGTCTAATGCTGTGTTAAACATCACCATCACATAGCTCTACTTATTCCCCATGTCACCCAGGATAGTCTTAAGAATTAAGAGGAAGGAATAGAGTACCTCAAAACCATGTCTACTAGTACTAATGTAAAAGTAGAAAGGAAAAAAAGTGCACATCTAATTATCCTCAGAGACTCCAGGTAATAAGATTCTTCATCCTGTAGTTTCCCTCACCCCAACCTCTAGCTCCTCAATCCTAGTATGGACCACCTGAGGGTGGTGGTGGAAACATATAAAATCATATGCCACCTCCTATTTCTATCCCCAATAATTATCTATGTCTTACATCATAATGAACTCCATGTTAAAGATGATACCTCTGTTAGGGAGGTTTATTGACCATCTCTCTCTCAGTAGCATGACGAGTCATAAAATCTCATGCAAGATGACCCCATCTGTCACAAGCATAACATCACCTCTCACTCAACTAACTGCATCCCTGGTGCGACTCCTGTGCTACAAAACCATGTGTTTGAATCTGGGCATGGGTGTGACACCTGTTCCATGATATCTTCAACTGAAGTCTTCCAAAAACTATAGATGAATCATCTCCAAGATCACCATTTCTGACTCCATTCACCCAACCCTCTTCCAAGAAGCTTTCTATGACCAAATCTCACTCCAAAACCCCCACATAAGAGGGAAGATACAAGGTGACCACACCTACATGGATGTATATATAGAGGAACTTATCTAATGTAATTGATCTAAAAAATGGATCTCAAACCATATCCATGGACTATTGAAAGAGATTTATGAACCGCACTGAGTAAACTTCCATGGAAAAGCAACTATTCTGATGTTGCAGAAACTCCTGGATATGCACCGATCTCAACATGGATGGACAAAAATATTCCCTAAAGATTTTCTCAAAATCCATCCAAGTAAGTGTCGCCTCATCGTGGGTTTGTATCACTAGACTCTAACATCACCCAACTGAGCCCTGCAGAAGGTTCATTGCTAGGACCACTATTTGATCGAGAGTTATCCTCACAAGGAAGAAAACACGTGTGACTACCTCAAGACAAGAACCATCTTCCTGGTGGTCTGGGTCACCATAATACCTGGGAGGTATCTACATCTAAAACTCATGAAGCGCACTTATCCTGTATGCATCTTTGGCCTAAACTTATAGCACAACCTATAGCTTAACGGGTGGAATCTCAATTGGAAAACCACCTGGAGGTTCTGCCTCATGCCCTTTTCCCTGTACTAAAGCCTCATCACAAGGTAGAATATCATCAAAATCCCACCATGGAACCTAATATAGCTGTCATCATAGTGGAATTATATAATAGAATCAAAACCTGCCACAATCAAAGAGTATATATATAGAGAAGAGTCAATAAGGACATGGAAACCACATCCTATTCCTAAATGATGCATGTACCAATATATCATAGTGACCAGTTCCTAAATATACTAAGTCAAAAATAAGGTTATCATAGTCATGGTGAATGAATATTTCAGCCTCTAAACCAAAACTAGAGTCCTTGGACTGAAATATTTACATAAAAAACTTTAACAATATTTTAAAAAAATCACAAAACAATATCCAAAACTTAGGTCCTAAGGTAGAACATCATATGATACCACTATTTCCTAACCCTACCCATCAATGATCAAGATGTAACTACCCCAAGACCACCTACAATGGGCTATGGGCTAGAGACTAGTTCCAAATAGGCATACCACACATATGGGAGGCCTTATCCTATGTAACCTGTAGGCACACACCCACATACATCTCCATGCAATATTGAAGAGATATTACAGCTAGAATAAAAAATCCATGCATACATCTATCCCAAAACTAGAGTACAATAGACGAATTGATAGCATAAAAAGGAAAAAAATAAAATACCATAACAAACTATAAAAGAATCCAACCTGATCAGAAGAAGGGGAACACTGTAAAATTAAACCACCAGAACACACCTCAGTCAAGCCTCAGTATAGACCTCGATCTATCTAGTTCGCTAACTTCTGTCTTCTCCAAGTCCTCCCAAGACTCCGTCAAAAGGACGATAATCTTCACAAGAAATGAAATGTGTGGGAATGTCCTATGAAAGAGAGATTACAAAAGTACCTAGTAGGAAACCCAAAACCTAAAAAATGGAGAAAGTAAACACAAACAATCTGCTCGACCCATCTATATGAGAAACCCAAGAGAGAGAAACTAAAACTCAATCTCGACCGCTCCTTAGATATACCTGGATAGTAAGATCCATCCATATGGGGTGTTAATCAAGACATTAAAAATCACCATATGATAACCCAGAATGACCCATAGATATACTCATATCAGTATTTATTTCTCATGAGGTCCCAACCTCACATCCAGCCAAAGGATTCTACTCAAGGCTCAAAGGTAATGCTCGTCAGAGAGATCCCATTTCACAAGCCTTCCATCCTAAATGGAACTCAATCAAGAGATATAATCCATCATGAATAACTATCTTGGTCAAACTCTAGTGACCAGTAACAGAGGTCTTATCACTGTAATCTTATACCCCGTGTAAGCTCATAAAAACCCAAGTGGAGATGCCCACCCCCCACAACTACACACAATCAAGGGACCACTATTCCAAACCATGTACCACTTGCATATCTATGAAGATAGAAGGAGGTACTCATTCCTTATCACTAACTCAGATATAAGGGATTACGAACTCCTAAAAATATCATGAAACCTATGAAGAACCCATATAGAGATGCTTTCACCCCACCTTATCGATGGATCACTAACTACTAACCATGTATCAAATGTATCAAGTGGAGGGACCCACTCCCTGTAACTACACTCCATAGTTAAGGGAGATAGAAATACCATGGTGGACCTAATCCCCACAAAATATCGAAGATGGGGGAGTACAACTTTGTAGATAGAGGTCCCACACCCTATGTATAGGTGAGTTCAATCTTTAAGTATACTATCAAAATAGAGTACCCACAACCTGATATTCTAGGGGATTACCGAACCCATAATAGAGGACCCACACTATGGTATGACATGGGAGTTCCAACGCTACCCAAACATCATGTATGGAGGACCCGAGCCATGGTGTGACAGGGGAGTACCGACTCTATGGATTAAGGATCGGTGCCCCAATACATCATGAGAGAACTGACTCTATCTACACAACGAGTTTGGAGGGCCCACACCCTAATATGATAAGGGATATCCATCTCTAAATGAACATATGATATGGAGGACCTATACCCAGACTCAATAGGGTATTACCAACCCTGGGATAACTACTCCATGGGTATCAGAACTACACCCTCTATGGGGGAGTTCCATCTCTATTGGTCTGAGAGGAAAGGGAAACCCGCACCCTAGTTTGACATGGGTGTACCGGTCTCGATGTCTCTCTAATAAACCAAAAAAATCTCAAAAATTAGTAAAGAATCATTGAATGGACCATCAAATTAATAAATCCTTACATTGCAACACTACCGTGGTTAGGGGTCCCGTGCCCGGGTAGCAGGGGAGCACCACTCAACCAACCTAAAGAGTCTAAGGGACCTGCATCTTGAAATGATATGAAAGGATACCGACCTCGACATCTCTTTAGTGGTACACCCTGATAAATACCCATGGTCATGAACTATTATTGTAGCGTCAGGCTTGAATAATTACATATCATATCTCAAAATCTACCATGAAGGCTACCATCACGTTCTATGCAAAAAATTGATTAGGATATTTTACTCTCATGCCAGATTCTAAGTCTCGAAGAAGGATATATTCTAGGAGTATGTTCCAAAGAAATGTAAATTGAATGTACTGGGGTCCACATAGTGTGTGACCCAACATAGACACCTAGACATGTTGTATTATGCATGGATTGGTTGGACATGTGAGCTTACACAACATATACATGATGCACATGGTGTGTCTTGCCTCAATTGGGATCTTCCCACATCCTTCCCCACATGGATCTACCAACTATGACTCTAACACAACATGTACCCCGGGTACACAACATTTCTTAGATAAACGGCCACTTGGACATGTCCTTATCCCATTATCATGTACTTATTCCCATGTATATGTCTTCTTTCCTTGTACGTCAACAAAACCATATCCCTTGACATGACATATCTATCCATGTTCGTCGACCACATGACCTGGGATCACTATAGGATGTCTAATCCCAATACATGGTGTGTAGTCCCAAAAATATTATATTACCTGATCAGGAAGAACAAATGACATTTTCCCCCACACTTCACATCATGTTATTGGGAATTACAAACATAAATTCCATGTGAGCTGCTCAAAACCCCTTTTTTCTCCCAAATTCCATCAGATCGACCCCCAAGGGATTCATATTAGTCGTAATAAAGATCTAAAAACCTCAAAACATCACATTAAAATGATATCAAGACTCAAAACTAAAATATTACTACCTCATGGAGAAACACTAAATCTTTGGGTTTAAAAGGATTCTCAAGAGCCACTTTAGCATGATCTGGTGACCAACTATGTCAAAAAAATGGGGATCAACGACACGTTCTCACCTCAGTTCGGCCTTAGGCCATCCATATCTCAAGGGAGAGATCCTCTTATCCCTTTAATATGAATGAGAAGGGGGGGGGTGATATGGAGGATATTAGTTTATTTTAAAAAAATAATATCATCAACATTACCACTAACACACTCTCAACCAAGAACCCGACACTAACAAATTTTATGTTGCGACTAGGGTAAATCTTATGTTTTGAACTCAATTGTGGTATCAGATTTCTAATCTGAGTCTCCTGTCAAGATTTATTCCAAGTTTACAAATAAAATATGTGCATGTGATAAAATATATTTTATATTTTTAAAATCACCGCACCAAGGCTCTCTGATCCCTAGAATCCCACTCTGACTCAGTGCCTCACTTCAGAAATATTCTAAAGTCTCACACTGCAAAAACAACGACACTAAAAAAATAAATATAATTATTAATTTATCATTAAAAAATCAGTTTTATATCATATATATCATATATATTAACTAAATATATCATTATTACCATCCATGTCAAAATAAAATGAAAAACGAATCACCTCGCTTTATGAAGGTGGTAGTTCACACATGCGCACATGCAACATTTTCATTTTCAACAAGATTGAAAGGTAAGAAGGTATATGTGATATTAAAATTTAAAGATTATAAATATGTCATAAATAACACATATAAAAATTAATCCCATAATTATCTCCTACTGTGAGGGGAAATTATGTAAAACTAATCACATCAGTTGGTGAGGCGGTAGTCCTCCGTACACACGTTAGGAAATTTAATTTCCAATTTTATAGAGGAGGAGATGGAAGTAGGTTGTGAAATTAATATAATAAAATCCTAGTATATGGAATATAATTATTTTATTATATAATAATATTTAAATAATATTTTAATGATGTGGAAGAAGAAATAAAACAAAAATTATCAATTAAGAATAATATATCTTCTTCGAGTAAACTCTTTAGGTCAGAACCAACAACCTTCTTAGAAGGGTTTAATAATCAAAATAAGGCCTCTAGGAAATGGGGAGGGAATTATGGAATGGATTTGGTTAGTTATTGGATGAAACAAAAGGATTTGGAAGTGTGAAGATGAGAGGAGAGGGTGTTCCCTTTTATATGTTGGGGATATGACACACTTGGTTTTCTGAAAATAAAAAGACATTCCCACATTTTAGACATTTAAAAAGGATGAAAACATGACTCATTTTATAAATTTATATGATATAAGGTCTAAATATGTCCATAAATATAAATTTGATAATTTTATAGGTTATTTTATCCCTTACCTTTTTATCTTAACCCCTTATAAATTCGTTTTAACCTTAACCACAGTAACAAATTTTTATTATTTTTACTATTCATTAGGACAAAAAACTAAGTTGAAATTATTATATAATATTAATTATTATGATTACAAAAATTTAATCTATTTTACAAGTTTAATTCATATAATTGGTATAATTTAATTTATTGTTAAACCCACATACGAGATGAAAAAATAGTTTTCCAAAGAAAATGATTTCAGAAATATAAAAGTTTTTATATAAAATTCAACAAGAAATTGATTCCAATAACCTAAATTAAATTAATAATAACCTAAAATTGAATTAATAATAGTATAATTTAACTAATAATACTTTTTAAATGATTTTAAAAAAATATGTAACTTTATAAACACTTTAAATGATATGGTAATTTTTAATAAAAATCATTATTTTTCACAATTCATCAAAAAATAAATATTTTAAGAAAATTATAAAAACATAACTCGAATATAATTTTAAAATTCCCAAAACATTAATTTATTTTTTTCAAATTTTTTTTCTAAAATTGTAAAAAATTAATTTTATTTTTTTTTCCCGAAAAGAAATGAAAATATTTTTTTGAGAAGAAATGTATTTTCCAAGTATATTAAGACTTTACCAAAAATTAAGTATTTTTGTCAATATGTTTTATTTATATAAAAAAATTATACAGAATTATAAAAAAATTGGTTTTTACTATTCATACCTCTAAATTTAACGGCTAGGTTTTAATTGTCATTTTTAAATAATATTAATTGTATATTGTGATTCGTTAAAACTAGGTATTGTGTATAACACAAGATATCAATGAAATTAAATTTATTGGAAAGAAAAAAAGTTTCATAAAAAATATTGGTGTTACAATTAATTTCTCATATTCATCCATGATATTTTTTTATAGTGTTGTTCAAATAAGTGGTTAGACAAACCCAATTGTGAACAAACCATAATTAATGAGTGATTATGATTTTGAAAGTGGTTTATTTTGGGCATAATATAATTATTACATAATAATAATGATATTATTTATATATTTATAATGTCTTGAATCATATTTTGTGAGATTTTAATAAATAAGAAACAAACAAGATGAAAAATAAGATATGATACTTTGTGGAGGCGATAGTCCACACAACACACAGTTAATATTTTTTTTCTTGAAGAATGAGAGGGAAAGAAGGTGGATTATAGTTTTTATATTAGTTATCATAATTATATTATATAATTAACATTTATTATTCAATTTAATCCTTATAAGTAGTGGATATAGGTGTTGGTTAAAAAGGGAATTTGTCACTTCGTGGAGGCAGTAGTCCACAAAATGCACAAATAATGGTTTTGTTTTTCTTAATAGAAAATGGGAAAGTGTTTTAATAGTTATTAAATTATCATAGTAAAATTAATCATAAAAAATACTAATGTAATTATATAATAATTATAAAATTATATTTGGGTAAGAAAGGATGAAAATAAAATAAGTTAGAGAAACAATGAGTACGCATGTTGAGGACTTGAGCTTTCCCATGGAAGACTCCTTGGGAATGGAGGTCTTATGCCATTATATTATGACTAGAGGAAAAAGTAAAATAAATATGATTCTAGGGTAAATAAAAATGTTAGTTTCTTTAGAGGAAAATGAATTTTTAGATTCTTCTTGAAGGGGTAGTGAGAGGCCTCTTTTATAAGTGATGAGAACATCTGTTTTATAAATATTTCAACAAATTTTAACGATAACACAAGTTTCATATGTTAATAAGACTATAAAATAGACAATAATGGAGTGGTGGAATGATATAAGTTCAATTATCCCTCAAAAATTCATTTTCACACATATTTTAAACATGTTTGAAGTCCTCAACTCTTAGAATTTTCAATTTTACCATTTTTTGGTTTTACCGTGGTAACTAGTTTTTACCTTAGTAAATCATTTTATGAGTGAAAATAAAATAGAAATTATTAAATAATAAGTACCTTATGATTGAAAATATTTAATAAATTTTATTAGATAAAATATCTATGTGTATAAAAACTCAATTTTAACATCTGTGCATGTAACATGTAATAACCTATTTTTAGAAAAAGTGTATTTTTAAGATTAAAATTCAGGTGTAGGGTAAAATTATAAATTTAATTGATTTTCAGGAAATAAATTGGTTTATTATATTAAAAATAAAATTTATTTTGATTTAAAATTAATCAAAATCCAAATTTTACCAAAATAATATTTAATTAAAAGAAAAGACAAAAATGAGTTTTTTATTGGAAAATATTACTTAAGTTCCTAAAATGTTAAACATAGGTTTTTTAAATTAATAATGTTACTTAAAAATTTATGTTTTCAATTCTTAAATAAATATTTGATAAATTAAATGGTTTATAATCTTCTTGATATTACTTATAGATTTATATTTTTTGTAAAGACCATATTTTTTACTATACACAAATAAATCAAATATTTTAGAAAAATACAACAAATTTTTCCTAAAATAAAATTGTTATTATAAATATAAAAATAAATTTAATTTATTCAAATTTTAATTCTAAAATTTTTGAATTTAACTTTTAAATAGATATGTAAAAATATAATGAAAACTTTTTTCCTAGGAAAACAACCATTTAAAAATATTAACTACTCTTATTCTTATTTTTTATCAACTACCAATCATATTGATGTTAATATATTATATTTATCAATAGTGTAATTTATCCTAAATGTATCTATTTTCTTAAAAAATTACATAAAATACAATTTTTAGAAAGGTTATATTTTAAAGAATAAATATGTCTTATTAGTTATTTTCCTATACCAATTGATTTTTTATTAATGACTTAATATTAATAATGACATTTATTTTTATTTATACACATATTTCATAATTTGTTTAGTTATATTTTTTCCCTTCATTTGTATGTCTATATTTTAACGGTTATATAACACTATGTGGTTCATTTTGGTTTGGTTTTCCATGTGATGTAAGCTATTGAACACATTAGTTTTTAAAAGAAAATATATAATTTAAGTTCTTAGGGTTTCAAAAAGGTACTCCAAAAGGATTTTACACATTCCAATAATGTTATTCTATTAGATGCATTATTTCATGGAAAATATCCTAGTTATTCAATAAATATTTAAAATATGATTCACCCTGACCCATAAATAATAAAAACAACCCGAAATTCCGAGTTAGGAATGATAGATTCATTCTCATAGTCAACTCATACTTATAAGACTCAATAATGAGAACAAGTTTGTGGTAGAAATCATTAACCTCTATCTTGGGAATATATTTTTTATAAATCACCTCTTACTCATCCCACCAAGTCTAACAATCATGGATGTACGCTATCTATCCAAGGAGACTAGAGAATGAAATTTGAAAGTCTTGTCAAATCATTAAGAATTTGAGTTCAAAGTGAGGGATGAAAAAACACACTAAGCTAAAATAAAATCAAACAAATACTATACAGTCATATATTTTAGATATAAATATTGGGAAATAACCATATAAGGTCACATATGACCTTTGTATATATTTGGTAAGCTCAATAATGCCAACATTCATCGGGCCCTGGGGAACAATAACTTGTGAATTAATATCATATAAAAAATAACCCTTTTTTAATTTAGGATATAAGGAGTGTGATATAGTCTCTTCAAATTTGAAAATTTCAGGTTATAATAAAAGTAAATATAAACCCATGGGGAATATTAGACTAAAAACCCAATTTTAATACCTCATGCTGGATTTTGTGTTCATGGAAATTTATCAAGATATTATCTTCAATGTTTTGTTGGAAAGACTATTTCTTCCCATACATGTGCAAATTACCTCTTCTTACCACCAGTTTATGAATTATTCACTTAATGGAGATATTGGGGGCACCCTATAGTGAAAATTATCCTTTTGAATCTTGTGAGGCCTGATATATCAAGACATGGTACTATAAAATGGAGGGAAAATAACCCCTGATGAATGATATGATAGAAGTCACTACTTACAATAGAATAGAAACTGATTAGATTAACCCATGGAATGGTATTAATTTAATTTTATTACCTATTATCAATTACATTTAGGTGAGGATTCCATACTTATAAAATTACCAAATTTTTCCAGCTTGGTGCAGGGACGGCAGACATCTCTCTCTTCGGATCTGATTCTTTCTGATCTACTCATCGCCACGTGAGGATGCCTTCTATGATTCCAATGTTGGTGGTGCTTCCTTTCTGATGTTCCCCTGTGTGAAGATGAAGGTCTCTGAGTGGCTCAGGTTCCTTCGAGCGGCAGATTCTTCTGTTTCGATGGAGGTATGCAGACTGTGGTGGGTCGGTTTCATGCCTTCATTGTTGCATTTGATTCTATCTGCTCGGGATGTTCTGCCATTCCTGTCTGCTGGTTGTGACCCGTGATGTCTGTGGTTTGGTTTTGACGGATGTTCTGCCTCAATGGTTGTGTGTGGGTTTCTTTGGTCGATGTTTTGGTTCCCCTGCAGTCTGCTTTGTCTCTCTCTCAGGATCTGATCGGACTTTCAGATCAGGGCCACCCCGAAATTGGCTATTTTCACTGCTTTTGCGGAGACATATAGTGGCCGGGTTTCCCCCCTGATGCCTCATATGGTTTTCCATTTGAAGATTAACGATTGAAGGGAGTTGCGAATTGGATTGGAGGGCAAATTTGCAACGAGCTCGGCTGCACTGCTTGGATTTTTTGAGCTTTTCCCTTGGATTTTTATTTCTTATGATCTACGAATGATGGAGTTCAGTTTTAAGGAATTAGGTGGAGGCCGAGGGATGTGGATTGCTTGATGTAGTGAGCTGTGACTGCGGCTGTGTTTGGTTCTGTGTTTTCCAAATTGGTTGCTGGTGGATTTGCGAGCATTGGATTCTTCCTCATTGCATTTGGCAGGCGTTGCTGCATCTTGTAGTTTGTGGTCGGGTGGGCGACCTTGAAAGAGGGATGGGTGTGTTATCACTTATCATCGGCAATTTTTATGCTTGGATGGATGGACACTTTGTTGGATCTTATGCACTATGTTTCTATCTGGTTTTGTCTTGCATCAAGTTGATAGTGCTGTGTTTCTTCGCATGCACTGTCGGGTGGGCGGCTCGAAAGAGAGATAGTTGTGTTGACACCTATCATCCGGTCTTCCTTCTGCATCTTGGTGTGGATTGGGAGAGTGCTCTACCACATTTTGTTACCAGCATGACACAAATTCTTGGTAGGGGGGCGAGACATCTCCTTCGACGGATCTCACCTTGCATGGTCTGACAGAGGGGACGAAGAGGTTCCTTCCGATGCTTGTTTTTTCTATCTGCTTCCTTTTTGTCTTCAATGATTTTTTTAACCTTCGGGCTTCGCTTTATGGGTATCTGTGCCCTTGTCATGTAATGGGTTTCCTCTTCTCCCAGTCCATTTAAGAGGTTGTTTCTTTCTGGTTCAATAGAGAGGGCTTGCCCCTTAACCATTTTTAAAAAAACTATTACCCATTCTCGATGACAAAAAAATATCCTAGAGATGCACCACCAACTTTCAAAGAGGGTGTTTCAACCATTATTGATGAACTTATGAAATTGAACTTAGGAACTGAGGGGGACCCATAAAACACACAAATTAGTGAATAAATGACTCTATAGTAAATAATATAAATACATTTATTTTCTCAAAAAACATCAATATGTGTTTTCATGGAATGAAATAGAGATATTGAGGCTAGATCCTCAAGTAATTGTTCATTTTTGGGTTTACCAGCTGACAACAATGGTTACAAACAAATAGTGAAGAGAATGAATTTAAATCATGGTGTCAAGGTGTAAATTTAAATTGAATACATAATCAAGTAATATTTCATTCAGTATTTCCAATACGCAAATAGATTTCTAACACTATTCCAAGTTAAGAAGAAAAATGGGAAAATGAAAGTTGCACTGAATTTAGGGTTTTGAACCTTCATTTCCCAAAATAGAAATTCACTTTTGCAATAATAGAAATATTTATTGATGAAATAAATAATTTTTAAGCCCTATAATTTATGGATTAATAATTCAATTACAACCAAATATTGATGGACCTAGAAGATGAGGTGAGCACCACCTTCATATCACCTCAAGGGGTATATTGCTATAAAGTGATGCCTTTCCATATCAAAAATTATATAGACAATTATCAAAGTAAGATTTAATATATCATTAAATAACTAATTGTTAAAAATATAAAATGTTATAAAAATTCTTTGGTTTCCAAACCATTCCACCATTCATAACATTTTACCGATCTTGAAGTAGTATTCTTTAAACTTTGGTAACATTAGCTGAAGATGAATACATGGCAGTGTGTATTCAGTGTGGCATCTAGAAATTATATTACCTTTATATTTCATAATCATGGGATTTAATTTCATCCCAAGAAAACCATGGAAATAATTTAAATTAACCCTCTTAGAAATATTCATGAGTTGATAGGACTTTAGGTAAGTCTTGATTATATTAGTTGTTTCATTGCAAATTTTTTCTATAAATATTTCCCCTTTACAAAATTGATGAAAAAAGAAACAACCTATCAATGGAATGAAAACTCTTATCCTCTATGTGGAGACTATATATTTATTAATTGGTTCCCTTCTTTACTAGAAAAATTATGTTGGTAAATAAAATACTCTTTCCAACCTCAGTTGAGAAATGTTGGATATTGAGAGATGATATAAAAATATCGGGGGAATTTCCTTGATCTAATCTTCATATTATAGAAACTATGAAACTCCCTGAATGAGCATGAGATCCACATAATATACCATATGTATACACTCAAATATATCCTTATTCATCCTATATTTATTGGATGATTAAAAAAATGTGTTATCACCCTTCAACAATTTGAAATCCATTATGTCTCCTAAAATACAATCAAAGGGAAAATGTTGATGAATTTATAGGATGTGTACCCCTTCCTAGAGGTGTAACCTTTAGACAAAAAAATCCCTGATGAGGATACTTCCTCTATTTGTGAAGCTAAATAGACTTGGAAAACACACTTTAACAACACTTCTAAATATATAATAAGAAGAAGGATGTAGGAATTGAAACTAAACCAAGTTAGTTTGGAGATTTTCTTTGTATGTTTGGAAAATAATTCATAACTTACTATTTCCATATTTCATAAGTAAGAACATGAAATCTGGCATAATTCTAGGTCATCATCATAGGTCTAGATCCATCCTCAAAAATACAATTTACTCAACTAAATGTTAAAGGTTATTTAAAATTGGTAAACCAAAAAATCAATTGAAAATATGCTATATAAAAAGTAAAATTAATACCCCAAATTGACTATAAATAGAAATTAATTACTGAATTTTCCTCATAGTAAAGATAGTATCAAATTATATATCAAAATACTTCTTAAGTGAATTATTTGACTAATCTGGCCACAACTCTTACAGGTCCATATCAGTTTGTGATGATCATTCACATCACACACCAAAGTGGTTATTCTATTCATAAACAAAGAATTATAGGGGATCAATTAGGTTGATTCCAATTTATCATAAGTTGGATCCTTATCTAATTCAACTTATATAGGGACTATATAAATGTCTCCAATACTATAATACCTTAAAAATGGTATTTTACTACAAGAGAGAGTTAGTAAGGATTAGGCTCATTGATGAATAATAAATTTCATTCCTTATGTTGACCTTAATATATGTAAAGTTCTTTATAAATGATGATTTTATGGGATTATTCTTAGATTAATTGAAGTATGAGAAGCCATCACTATCAGGCCAAACTTCCATGATAGAATCTATGATTCATATCAAAAAAGTACCAATCACATTCATTAATTTAAGAGTTGTGGGTATTTCTTGAAATACACAATTCATTATTGTATGTAATTTATAAACAAGTTCCATGAATGTCAGGTATATAATAATTTTATTGATTAACCCCTAGTATTATTTAACACTACTAAATACTTCAGTTTATACATCATATGGGGAAAAAATTTCATTATTCTATACCCTATACCCACTGTTACATAATTCAAATTCATCATCAAGGATATTGACTTTTTTTTTGAAAATAGGTGAGGCTATACCCTTAAAGGAAATTGGGACAAAATACTTGATAAATTTTACAAAGTAAAACATTATCACTAGATTGGGAGTTTCTCAAAAAGTTCTTATAGAAAATGGTATCAAATTCTATGAATTTTAATTGAATAAATTTTATTTAGAAGTCTACATCTAGTGTAATCATCTATCCCATAACTACAAAATCACTAATAGATAGATTTAGGAATTCAATAAGACTCTATTAATTATCCTTCACGAAATGGTGGATAAGGGAAAAATTATTATTATAAAATTCTTCTTAATGTTCTGTGATCTTATCAAACTTCTACCCCTACTTCCATGAATGTGTTCCTATATTTATTAATGTATTGGATAAAGGAAGTATTTCCCATTGAAGTTATATTTCCATCACATCAAAAGTTTTTTTTTCTAGTATACTAAAGATGAATGGTCAAAAATATAGTTTTATAAACTAGAAAAAATAATGGAAAAAATAGGTATCATACAACCTTAAAGTTCATTAAAACCATGTTATATGAGTATTCAATATAGAGGTTCACCTATGATCATTTATCCAAGGAGAATTATTGTTAGCCTTAAGTATACCAATGATACATTTTAAGAAATATATAAATCTTGAGCATAAACAAGAATGACCTTAAATCAAACAAAATTTATATTTTAATGGAGAATATTAAATAATTATTATGGATATAGAGTATATCTTGACATTTACCAACATGAGGTTTCTTAGGAAACACTTTTCATACAATCACATTTTGAACATTGGTCCTATTTATATGAATATAAACTATATGAAATACAGTCCTTTTCATACAACACTAAACTTTATGACATATGGTCCTTTCCTCATGACCTTAAACTATATAGTTTATAGTCCATCCTATATGATATTAAACTATTCGGAGTGATCCATCCCACATAACCCTAAACTATTTAGAATGGTCTATTTCATATGGACAAATTTTCTTTCATAAGAGTTCATAGTGTATGTTTTCCTAATTCACATTATGTTTCATTTAATGAACCTGCACTTGGATAAAATTTCTCCCATTTCTAGAACTATGCATGGATTGAATCCCATCCTTATGATATATGTAGTGATTCTTAGGTCTCCTATCCTGGGCTAAACCAAAATTTTCACTTTCAACCAATCCTTTATTCCACCATGATGATAAGAATTATTCTAATTGACATTTGATTTTATCATTTTTATCACAACATAGTGCCACTTAATTTCATACTAATTCCCATTCAAACAATCCTATTACATGAGTTTACCAATGCATGTCAGGTATTCCTAATTCGATATGCTCTATGAAATTACGAAATGAAACTTTATAAGAAAAAAATATGGATTGATTCCTATTTCCACAAGATATATAGAAATTATTAAATTTACTATCTCAAATCTATCCATGAATTTAACTTTATCCAAACCATACCAGTGTCCGGGCTCACCATTTCACATCAGTATTTTCTCAATTAACCTTGTGATGGGATAACACATTTCCCCATTTTAGGAACTAAGTGTGGATTAATTCCTATTCACATGGAATACATAGTGATGTATGGATCACCTATCATAGACCCAATTGTAGATCCTCACCCACTTACATCCAATCTTCATTATTTTCCCTCAATATATCTTGATTTTATCTGAATTAAAACATTCTAACTACCCATGAACTCTATATTTTCATATACCATGTTTTGTGTTTAGAGTATTTGAATTATCAAAATTATTTCTTGGATATTGGTAATAGGTATAATTTATATCAAGGGACACCTCTTTCCATGGAGACGACACATGTTATGAATATATAACCCCCTATACCCATCCAAGAGTATATTGCATCCTTAATAAATGATCCCTGAACTACTAACACCTTTAATGGTATTACAATGGAAATTATTATTAGAATATAGTCAATGTTAATCCTAGGTATGTCTATTTGATAATATAGTAATGAGACTATCATTAAAATGTGGTGAAAAGCTATCCTAGCTTATCCTTGATCGTCTCACCATTCTTTAATTCAAATGACTCAATTCCTGACTTACATCATTTCAAATCCTTATTAAAATATGGAAAGATGAATTTTGATTTATTAGCCTCTATATAGTTGATAAAGTTACTTCCATGGTCATTGATATTGTCATCACTTTAATTCATCTTAAATCAATTATATACACTAGGTTAATGCCCTATTTTTATCATTCTACTCCATATTGCACAAGCATAAACTACATGGAACTTTGGTTTGAAATATATGACCTTAAACTATAAGTCATACTTAAGTCCAAGCAGTATGAATTTAATATATGAAAACCCTATTTCTATAATATTTTTTACACTAGGGTAAACCTCATCATTCACGTAAATTTACTCTTACTCTTAACATTTTGTGTACAACCACAATTTGTTAAAAAACGAACAATCTTAAAAATATGATATTTGAAAATGTTCTAATATATAAGACTTAAAATTTCATAAAGAAAGAGTAATGCTTATCAGGTTAAAAACCAATAAAAGGAAACCTGAGAAAAATCTAAGTACCCACTCACCAAGTTTCACTTCCAATGGCTTAAAAAAAGTGAGAGTGTAAAGAACAATGAAAAAAAGATTAAATTTTCATTTTAAGAACAAAAAAGGGAGGAATAAGAAAAAGTAGAGACTACTAATCCTTCTATTTTAATGGATTATGAAAAAATAGAACATGAAGGAAAATAAAAAAATATTATAGGTTCTAATATGTAGATACAATATAAGTTTCACTGTGGTCACTATATCTATATATCTAAGAAAGAGTTGTAGTATATTTGTATTAACCACATAAATTACATCAAATAATGTGCATGAAATGTGTAATGATGTAATTTTAGGGTACTTGAACCCTCTTTGAATACTAACTCTTCCATATTAAATCCCATTCATGATTTTATTCATCTTGGTCCATTTTGATATTTATAACCAAATATGAAAATATTGACCTATGGTGATAACAAAAGTGCACATGAATGATTAATACCTATCAAAGAGGAAAAGTATAGGAGGAAAATTTAACCTCTTATATCCTTTATCTAATTGGTTGACCTTGGAAATTGATGATATTTCAAGAAAATATGACCAACAAATACCTATTTAGGAGCACATTCTGTAAAAGATAATGAATTAATCAAATATTTTCATCATTTACTCAAATGTTTTGAAATATGATTCCCTAAAACCATAACCATTTTATATTAAAATAGATTTTACTAATTTTATATTATTCTTTTTGTATTTTCTCAACTTATCACGAATTATTATTTAAGAAAAAAAATTTCATCTTTATACAAAAAAGTCAAATGTACGGTGTATCATTCTAGAAACACTATCATGATATCTGATATCCTTTTAAAATATATATGTGTGTGTAATTATATAGTTCATTGAGTCCAAATTATCCTCCTAGAGAGCCTTGTCCTATAGATATATCCCCAATAATCTTCTTGTAGCCTAAAATAAGGCATTAAAGCACTCAAGTTTTCTTTATAATTAAATTTTTTTGTTCCAACAAATACGTTTTTGAGGGGGGGTATTTTTAGTTATAAAAATTTATGTGCCATAAAATATATGAAAATCATGATGTGATACTTATCTAGATAACATAATGTAATTTTTTCAAAATTATATATTATTACATGAAGAATATTTCAAAAGGGTATTAATGTGTTGTTTGATTACTCATATACAAAGGGATGAAGCTTCTTAATAAATGTTTCACAATATGACGATATGGGGGGGGATATTTTTTATCAATAATTTACTATGGATTCAATAGAAATATTTTGAAGTATTTTTGAGGGATTTATGGATTTATTATAGCTATGAAAAAGTTAGGCTACAAGTATATCTCATTACTTGGAGTAAATAATTTAGTTATCTTAGATTTTATAGCCTACAGACCCAAAACGTATAACCAAATAGAATGATATAACCATTTTAAGTTGGAGTTTTTAGAAGTAAATTTACTAAATTATTGTTGGTTTTTAATAAATTTAACTGCATGCATAAACCCTATTGAATTTTACATGCATGCCCTATTTTTCCATTGTATGTGAACTTTAGTGAACCCCCTAAGAATTAACTTCTCAACCATCTTCTTGTCCTATCATTCAAACCTCAAGAACACACTCTGGAAAAGCTTGCACGAACACCCTAATCACCACCCTTGTGTGTGCCCTCATGAACACCTAGGTTTTTAAGGTAATTATGGGTGATTATCTCAAAAGGTTAGGTTCTAAAGCTTCCATTTATTATAAAATCCCCCATAACCCCCATTTCAACACCAAGATCCATTGAGAGATACCCTAAGAACCTAAGCACTTGAAACAAAATTATATTCACTCAATACTTCCAAAACACCCCATTATGATATTTCTGAATCAAAACCAAAGGAAAATAAATGAAGAATATGGGTATTTTGGTCATCTAAGGATCTAAAAGTTCGAACCATTGTGAAATTGCAATTCACCCAAGCCTCCACCTAGGTAAGTGTGAATGAACCATTTCAATAAGATTCCTTAAACAAGTAGTTTTCCAAACCTTGATTCCTAGGGTTCTCTAAGTGGAGGAAGCTACACCCATTGCTCAAGGATTTTTATTGTGTGCCTATCCATATAAGATGCTAATCTAGATTTATACCCATAAATAAATGGAAACTAACTATGGTTACTATGATTCTCTATTCAAGGGGGTTATCACCAATATTCTTATGGTAAATCAAGGTGAGTCAGTCAACCAAGTCACTCAAATGGGATAAGCTGAACAATTTTTTCCTCATGGATTCCCAGACCTCATTTACACCCTTTCACCTAGTTTCACTATTCAAAAAGTCTATTTCACCTAGGATGATACCTTGTACCCCAGATATACATGACCATGTTATTTTTCACATTCATGTTACCCTTATGACCATGGATTCCTTTGATAATGGATCTTACCCTATTTATCCTACATAACCAGTAGGCTCCTTGGACTATAGTTAATCATGCATTCCCTTAATAATTTGGATATATCATTTTGAATAACTAGAGATACTTTTCCTAGACTAGCCTATAAAGGATTCCCATCTTGGCTATTCTGAACTGCTCCCACATCCACCAAGTTCCTAGTCAACCACCTTAGATAGTCAATGATCTCGAGATAAAATTAAGAATTCAAACTAATGTAATACCCTATCCTAATTTACTTGACTCATATGTCATGTTAACCATATAAGGTCCACTTGTGCATAATCCCCACATCAAACAATTTCTAGATACCTTTTACTATGTAGTCCATTCTGTAAGACTTTAAACTACTCAAAAGTGGACCTCGTTATATAACCTTGATATACAAGGAATATTGGTTATAATTTATGAACTTAAAAGGAACAACACTGGTTATAGATGAAAAAACATAAATAGAACCACTACAGTTCTTGTTACATAACCTTATCAACTATTCCATGCCTTGTTATATGGCTTAAAAATACATAAGTTTTGATTCTTCTCATAGGTATACATAAGATGACCCTCTCATGATACTGACCCCAACTTAAAAACACCTTCCACCTCCCTATATGGTGATAATTTCTAGAGTTCCCATCTATATAGATTTAAACTAAATCATAAAAAATCAATGATAGGTAATAAAGAACCTCTAATATTGAGTTCTAACAATTTCATGGTCTCAATTGAAAACTTCTATACATATTTAACCAATATTATTATTGGTAAGGATTTCATGAATATGGATTAAATTTATAATAGGGTCCTTCATTAGACAATAATCTCCTACACGAGATGATTCGACCTATCATCCTCTTGACTTTTATGTTCATGCTTCGAAATAACCACAAACAGTCCCATGAAAAGGAAAGTATCAGAAATAATAACATAACACAATTATCCCACTTAATCATTTACATGTCATTCTAATTATGGGTAAAGGTGTAATATAAAAACCCAGGATTGACATACATGGATATTACATCATTTTAGGTGAATATTCAATACATTAAAAAAATACAATCTCGGGTACCGTAATAGATTATTATCTTTGGAAACTTGGAAAAAAATATTCTATCCTAGTGAAAGATATTCAACATATCCTATAAATAACTCCACCTTTATCACTTCTACCTAAAACGCTTATTCATAACCTATGGAAAGTAAACATAAAAACGGGTGATCTCAGATGCTCTATAAGGGTAAACAAGGGAGACATGTAAGAATAAACATGAAGATAGGGGTATGAGAACATGATCATAACATTATGAGATCATGCCCTTCAGATAAAATATCATATAAATGGGTAATGGGATAAATGTTAGAAGTTCAGAAGACATGAATCATAAATAAATAAACATCATGATCCATGAAATTGTACGAAGTAATAAAACATAGTATTTTTGGCATACATATAAGAATAGAAAATTTTATGTAAATGCTACCTACCAAGACATTTATGACATTATAATATTGGGATACAACCCATGTACCTACTATGGGATTAGGCTAACAACCCATGTGACCTCTTACTTTTAGGTTTGGTCTACAACCCATACACCTTCTTCTTTTCGGGCTTGGGCTACAACCCGTGTACCCTCTTTCATTTAGGCTTGGCCTACAACCCACATAACTTCTTGTTTTGGGATTGCGATAATAATTGTGTACCCTAATTATTTTAGTATTGGGATACAACCCATTTACCCTCTTATTTTGGGTCATGGGCTATAACCCATGCACGTTCTTATTTTTGGGCTTGGGATAGGGCTATAACATGTATACCCTCTGTAACACATGAGATTTTATGAGAAATATTTTCTTTTTATCTGTTATGTTATATAAAGGAATATTTCACTACACACAACACTAGCTTGGCTTTCTTTACACGCAATCACGACCTTCCTCGTTGGCTTGTGTTGTATGCAATACCGAGTTTCACTAAACAACGATATGCTATTAAAATATTATTAAAACTAGCCGTTATGAATAGTAATACCCAAATTTTGAAATTTCCTAAATTTTATCTTTCAAAATGGACTTAATTTTTGGATTTGGAATATCGAAATTAGCCTAGGGTGAAGTTTTGGTATTTTTTCTAAAAACTTTAAATTTTTGATGAATAGTGAAAACACTGGGTTACTATTTAAAAACCGACTTTTTATATAAATAATTATTTATTTTATTTAAGTTTATTTTAGGTCAAAATTGATACATAATACCTATAAAAGTTCAATGTAATTCATTGGAGTCAATTTAGAATAATTTTCGATATATAAAAATTTTATTGAACTTTTCACCGTCTTTTACCTACCTCCTAGGAGCATTTTGCAAACTTACATAAAACTTAATTTTACCACTTCTGTGAGTGGAATTTTGAAAATCCGAGAGACACGGTTAATATCAAGTACTATAATGTGGTTTAATGAGATGAAAATAATTTTTGGTGAATAGTAACTTTTTAATTTTATTTACCACGGTTAAAAGTAAATAGAGTAATTAAGGGTAAAAATGATATTATTATTACCCTAACACATGTCCTAATTCTATTGGATAAGTTTAATTCATCCAAAAACAACCTTATAAATAAAATATGACCATTTAGGTCCACTTGGATTAGATTAGGACATTTATTATTAATTTATTTAAAGAAGGGTAAAAATAGTTAAAATCAATGTTTAATAACTAAATCATTTTTAATATAGGGTTATACATAAGATAAATTCGACTATAAATATTAACTAGAAATCTAAAAAGATTTCCGACATAATGGTATTTTATTTATAATTTCTAGATATTAAATAAGTTAATTTATTTATGACACAATGATGATGCAGTAATTACCTTATTAATGAAAGTTTAACATAATTGATGTTATAAATACCCAAATAAATGTAATTTGAGACTTTTTATGAATTAAACTAATTTTATAGATTAATATTACATATTATTATTGATTTAATTAACTTTTTTTGACCTAATCATGCTTTTATGATTTTCACAAAAATCAATTACCAAATAGTGTCAAAATTGACATAAAATAGTTTTTAAAACAAATATTATATTATTAATTGTTATTTTATTCTTAAAAATCTAAGGTTTGGCCAAATGACTTATATAAGGTTATATATATTAATAATGAAACACTTGGGGTTCGTTTGTCTTGTTATACCAATTTTATTAACCATATAGTGTACGAAAATAAGAAGACACGGTAAAAGTTAAATTATTTAACTTAGAGTTAAATCTAAATTATAAGGTTAAAATAGTAACCTAAACTTGTATAAAATATATTGGTTGAGATGATTTAGACCCATCCCCACATTAGATTTGAAATAAATCAATTTTAAGGTATTAAAAACCAAATATGACTTTATAATAAAATAATATTTTATGTTTTTCATAAGGTGCCACTCTCCTCCCTTATAAAAGGGCACATCCTCCCTCTCCTCCTCACACCACTGCGAGCCTTCAAGCTCATCCAAAACCTACCAATTTATCTTCTCCACTTCCATAGAAACAACCTATATGTCCTGGTCTTCTTCAAAGACCATATTTAGTTCCTTAAGAGGAGGTTAAAAAGAGGCGCTTTAAAGAAGAGGTAATGTCCGTTACCGATTCTTTCAACTTTATTTCTTCTTCTACTTCTTCTTCATTAGTTGTTTCATTATGAAGTAATAACATCAGTATCACTCATATAATGATATGTTATTATAAATATGGAACAACCCTATTTCACCTTCTATCCATCCTATGGAAAACGAAATCACCACACGTGCGTACGTATGGAATACCGTCTCCACGCCGTGGTGTAATATATTTTCCACCACCACCATAATTGGATGGGTATAATGGTGTAAAGAATAACTATATATGATTATTTTAAAGTGATATAAATTCTGAAATAGTATACATACACTTCAATACAATTCTACGATCATGGGAACGATATCATCGCTCGTGCGTACGTACGACCTACCGTCTCCACGATGTGATGCGACTCGTTATACATGATCTTCATTGAATAATGATTATATAAATGAATTTAATGAGTAAATATGATATATATTACACTAATACCATTCTGTAAATTAGGTATCTATAACCTAAAAAGAAGAATAAAAATTTATTCGACAAAACACGCATAAGAACATAAAGCAATAAACACACGAATAACAAGTAGCAATGAAATACTAGTAATAAGAAGCTAAGAATATGACCATATATGATATCATAACAATGAGTATGATTCCGGAATAAGTCAATGACATTATTTAAATCATTATACAGGAGTTTCGGACATGTACGAAGCAAATCGGACCTAAGGTGAGAGAAAATATCGCAATATCATTTTTATCCGAGATTGTTTATACTTCAGAATTTATTGGGGAATATTTATCATCCACATCCATGTTTCCTCAATATGTAATATTATTTCTATCCTCCTACAATTTTTCCAATCCAATTTTACCCATTGGTGAGTTTTTAGTAAAAGATATGAAAGGAATCTTTTGTCGTTTTTAGTATGAGGTACTTTTTTGACTTTTCTGGCCAAAGTACGAGAAGAATGTATTTTCTTTAACTTATACGGAATGAATGGATTTTTAGAACATTATTTACATGAATATTACTTTACAAGTTTTCATGTTTATTTTTAATCAACTTCTTTTAGTTTATAATTATATGACATTTTAAGAAAGGAAAATGTTTTTGAAGTAGAAAAGATATCTTCCTCAAGAATGGAGTTCAAGTGTTTTATCAAAATTATTTTCCATATAAGATAATATAGGGTTCCGTTTCTATCCCTATTTTTACCTTGATTTGATTATGTTATGATGGAATTATTTTTATGAAGTCCTTTCATCTTATATGGATTATGTTACAATGGCACGATGTTTAAGAATCCCATTTTTATTGGGTTATGCTATGATTTATGATTTATGATCTTGTGGAACACATAAGAATGGTATCATTATGAGATGGGTGGGAACTATATCTCCCTATAATGCATTGAATAAAGTTTTATATCTCATGAGATAGACATAGCTGGAACAACAGGTTAATCCGGTTCAGTGAAATAGGACTGAAACGAGGAGTGAACTCGTTTCAGAAATGGACTTTGTCCGCTAAGATAGTCTTGGCAATGAGTCTTGACTACTAAGAAATGATTCTCTATGATTATGTGTGTATTCCACAAAGTTTCATGTTTTATGTTATGATTGTTGGGATTACATTTCAGTGCTATGATTTATCCCATGTTATGAAATTATGATCTCTTTTGCAGGTTAAGATTTCCAAAATGATATGTTCTTATGAATATGATGTGATTGATATTTCTTTTGTTTACCCTTACTGAGCATTTGAGCTCACCCTTTTGAATGTTTTCTTTTCCCCAGGTCAGGAAGAAGGATATTATGTAAGATATTCCAAAAGGGACTCTAGATATGATAAAATAAAAGGGAGACATTGTAGATGATTTATGAACCAGTTGTTTATGTTTCTCAGTTTCTAAATACACTATACCTATATGGTCCTTTCATGGTTTTGTTATATGTTTTAATAAGTGTGATTAAATTATAAAGTAATAACAATGTATGTAAAGTACAGGTCTTTATAGTTGGTATCAGAGGAAAGGTTTAGTCAACCTTTGGAAACTAGGATGTGAAATCCTTAGTAAGAACCCTAAGGATAAGTCTAAGCATAGGACAAAATCATAGTGATTTAGAAATGTCCATGAATAACCTATGATAATACCTAAAGCGTGAAATTTTATTCTTTATTATGTGGTTTTCCTATTATAATTAGTATTTCTCACACTATTCTTCTTTGTTTTAGTCAATGGATGGAACCTGAAGGAACCGTGTTAATGCGGAATGCGACAGGAAATGCAATGATTGTCCCCCTGAGCAACCAAATGTTATGGGAGATGGAATGAAAAATCTTGTAGCCATGCTCACACAACTTTCTCAAGCTATGAATAATGCAGGACTTCCAAACAAGCAAAGGAAGGTGCAACATTCTGTTGAATCCTTCTTGAGGCAGCGTCCACCCTCATTCAGCGGGTTTACTAATCCATTAGTTGCTGAACAATGGATCAGTACTACTAAAAAGATATTTTCAGTTATTCAATGTTCTAAACATGATAAATTCATCTTAGTAGTTTATCATTTGGAAGGTGAAGCTGATCAATGGTGGAATATTATCAAGAATACAAGGCCAAGAGATGAAATTGAGTCCATGGAATGGGACGAGTTCAAGAACTTATTTTTCAATAAGTATTTCCCTCGTATTATTCAAACAAAGATGGAGAAGGAGTTTCTTGAACTAAAGCAAAAGGATGATGAATATGTTGGTACCTATGAAGAAAATTTTACAAGACTTGTAAGGTATGCTTCTAGTATTATTATCCAACCCGAGAGTAAGATTGATCGATTCTTTAGTGGCTTTAAACCAAGTCATCGAAGGGGGTTAGCCATAAGGGACTTCAATAGCTATGAGGAAATTGTTCGATGTGCTCTCAAAGTTGAGATGGATATTAGAGTAACCCATCAGTCATATGCGGTTGATAAGAAGAGGAAAATGGAATTCGAAGAAAAATCTAAAGAGCACACTGAAAAGAAGATGAGTTTTCCCTTATGATCAAATTGTGGAAAGAAACATGGAGGGAGTTGCCTTAAAGGGACAAGTAAATGTTTCAAATGTGGAAAGGAAGGTCATTGGGCATTTGAATGCCGAAATGATGGGAAGAAGATGTCTACTGATGCGAACAAAGAAAAGGCTACATAGAGTGCACCTCCTACACTTCAATGTTACAAGTGCAAGGAAATAGGGCATTATGCCAATCAATTCCCTAATCCAAGGGTTATTGATGATGATTGACGTCAACAAACCCATAAGGCTAAAGACAAAGGAAAGTCACATGCAATTTCTATCCGTGATGTGGGTAAGATAATGAAGTGGTGAAAGGTACACTTACTATCCACTATAAAGTAGAAAATGTTTTATTTGATTCTGAATCCACCCACTCTTTTATTTCTGAATAATTTTCTAAGGTTATCGCCATATTACCTCAATAATTAGATGTTGAGTTAGCTGTGATAACCCCTATTGTCACAATAGTCGCATCAAAAGATTACAATTCTTCTCCGATTGAAGTTTGTGGGAAATTTCTTCCTACAAATCTTTTGATCCTTCCTATAGTGGAATTTGATGTGATTCTTGGCATGGATTGGATTTTTTTATATGGATCTCAAATCAATTGCCAAAGAAGGGAAGTCACATTTCATATTCCAGATCAATCTATGATCGTCTATCGATGCAAGGATGAACATAACCTTCCAGTGGAAATTTATTCCAACTTATGGGTCTTGATTCCACTAAATAAAGTTTATTTATCTCAAATGGTTGGAGAGAAAATCATGATTAATAATACACCCATTGTACGGAAGTTTGATGATGTCTTTCCAGAAGAATTGCCTGGTCTTCCACCAAATCACGAATTTGAGTTTTTAATAGAATTCGTATTTGGTGCTTTGCCTATTTCAAAGGCACCTTATATAATGGCCCCAATTGAGTTGTAGGAATTGAAGAAAAAACTCCAAGATAATCTTGATAAGGGATTCATACGCCCTAGTGCATCACCTTGGGGAGCACCTGTTCTGTTTGTTAAGAAGAAAGATGGATCAATGAGACTCTGCATTGATTATCGAGAACTTAACAAGATCACGATCAAGAACAAATATCATCTCCCATGCATTGATGACTTATTTGACCAACTATGAGGAGCTCAATACTTTTCCAAGATTGATCTTCATTTAGGGTAGCATCAATTAAGGGTCAAAAGGGAGGATATACCAAAGACGACTTTTTGTACAAGGTATGGACACTATGAATTTATAGTGATTCCATTTGGTCTTACTAATGCCCCTTCTATCTTCATGGATCTAATGAATAGAGTCTTTAGGGACTATCTTGATCAGTTTGTGGTAGTATTTATAGATGATATTCTTGTCAATTCAAAGAGCAAGGAAGAACATGAAGATCACTTGAGAATTGTATTGAAGACCCTGAGAAAGGAGAAGCTTTATGACAAATTTACAAAGTGTGAATTTTGGCTTCAAAAAGTTTCATTTTTGGGTCCCACAATCTCAAAAGAAGGGATATCTGTGGATCCAGAAAAAACAGAGGTTATCGAAAGATGGTCGAGACCAACAACAGTAACTGAGATCCAAAGTTTTCTTGGTTTGGGTGGATATTATCGACGTTTTGTGAAAGATTTTTTACGATTATATAATCCACTCACTAGGTTGACTCGAAAAGGAGTTAAGTTCGCTTGGACAGAGGAGTGTGAAGAGAATTTCAAGGAGTTAAAAAGAAGGTTATCCAGTGCACCTGTGCTCACACTTCCTTGTAGTGGAGAAAGGTTTGTGATTTACAGTGATGCATCCAAGAAGGTAATGGGGTGTGTTCTCATGAAAAATGATATGGTGATAGATTATGCCTCACGACAGTTGAAAATCAATGAGAAAAATTACCCAACACATGATTTGGAGTTAGCTACGGTAATCTTTGCAATAAAGATTTGGAGGCATTATCTTTATGGAGAAAGGTGTGATATTTATACTGATAATAAAAGTTTAAAGTATATTATCACACAAAAGGAGCTGAATATGTGCCAAAGAAGATGGTTGGAGTTGATTAAGGATTACGACTGCTAAATTCATTACCACCCAGGGAAAGCAAACAAGGTGGCAGATGCATTAAGTCGACAAGACCATGCTAGCTTATCCATGATGAGGATAAAAAAGATCCAATATTTATGGATTTACAAAGGATGGATCTTGGAATTATAATGGAAGGGGAAAAATCGTATCTTTCTCAAATGAATGTTCAACCATATATACATGTGAAGATTAAAGAGGCGCATAAAGAAGATGTAGAGTTACAAAAGAAGGTGAGAAATGTTCCTGAATTCAACCTTGATTATGATGGAATAAAAAAGTTCAGGAATCGGGTTTGTGTTCCTCCAATCCCAGAATTAAAGAAAGAGATGTTGTATGAGGCTCATAGTTCATCATTCTCTATTCATCCTGGAAGCACGAAGATGTATAGGGACCTAAAAGAGTACTTTTGGTGGGATGGCATGAAAAGGGATGTTGCTGAATATGTCTCTCGATGCTTGGTTTGTCAGCAAGTTAAAGCTGAGAGACAGAAGTCTATGGGGATGTTACAACCATTACCCATACCTGAATGGAAATGGGAAAAAATCACTATATACTTTTTCACCGGACTTCCTAAAACATCCAAAGGTAATAATGCTATCTGGGTCATAGTTGATCGTCTTACAAAGTCGGCACACTTCATTGCGATTAGAGAGGATTTCTCTCTGGATCAGCTTGCCAGGATATATGTGAAGGAAGTGGTAAGATTGCATGGAGTACCACTTTTCATTATATCTGATCGGGATCCAAGGTTTACCTCAATGTTCTGGTAGAGTCTTCAGTATACTCTAGATACAGAGTTGAGTTTCAGCACTGCTTATCATCCTCAGACAGATGGTCAGTCTGAGAGAACAATTCAAACTCTAGAAGATATGTTAAGAGCTTGCTCTATGGATTTCAAAGGAGGTTGGGATCAACACCTACCTTTGGTGGAACTTTCATATAACAATAGATTTCACTCCAGTATTCAAATGGCTCCTTATGAAGCTCTCTATGGAAAGAAATGTAGGACTCCAACTTGCTGGGATGAAGTTGAGGAAATAAAGCTATTAGGACATGATCTTGTTGATGAGATGGCAGAAAAGGTCATATCTATTCAACAACACATAAGAGCAGCATAGAGTCGACAAAAAAGTTATGCCGACAAATGAAGAAAAGACCTAGAGTTTGAAGTGGGTGATAAAGTGTTCTTACGAATATCTCCTTGGAAGACAATACTGAGATTTGGAAAGAAGGGAAAGCTGAGCCCTAGGTATATTGGTCCTTTTGAAATAATGGATTGTGTTGGGAAGGTAGCTTACCGATTGGCGCTTCCACCGAATCTCTCTCAAGTTCACGATGTGTTCCATTTATCTCTCCTGATAAAGTACATACCTGATCCTTCATATGTACTCAGCTCAAAAGTTATACCGCTAGAGTAAGATCTTTCTTATGAAGAACAGCCGATAGAGATTATGGATCGTAGTGAAAAAGTCCTACGGAACAAGACCACTCGCTTGGTGAAAGTTTTATGGAGGGAACACCAATTAGAAGAAGTACATGGGAGCTTGAGGATATGATGAGGGAGAGTTATCCTCATCTGTTTGTTACAAAGTGACGAATTTTGAGGGCGAAATTCATTTTAAGGGGGGCATAATGTAACACCCGAGATTTTATGAGAAATATTTTTTTATGTGTTTTGTTATATAAATTAATATTTTACTACACACAACACTAGCTTGGATTGCTTTACACGCAATCACGACCTTCCTCGATGGCTTGCATTGTACGCAATACCGAGTTTCACTAAACAATGATATGCTATTAACATATTATTAAAACTTGACGTTATGAATAGTAATACCCACTTTTTGAAATTTTATAAGTTTTATCTTTCAAAATGGACTTCATTTTTGGATTAGGAATATCGAAATTAGCCTAGGGTGAATTTTTGGTATTTTTCTGAAAACATTCATTTTTTTGATGAATAGTGAAAACACTGGGTTACTATTTAAAAACCGACTTTTTATTTAAATAATTATTTATTTTATTTAAATTTATTTTAGGTCAAAATTGATACATAATACCTATACAATTTCAATGTAATTCATTGGAGTCATTTTATAATAACTTTCGATATATAAATTTTTTATTGAACTTTTCACCGTCTTTTACCTACCTCCTAGGAGCTTTTTGCAAACTTACATAAAACTTAATTTTACCGCTTCTGTGAGTGGAATTTTGAAAATCCGAGAGACACGGTTAATACGAAGGACTAAAATGTGGTTCAATGAGATGAAAATAATTTTTGGTGAATAGTAACTTTTTACTTTTATTTACCATGGTTAAAAGTAAATAGGGTAATTAAGAGTAAAAATGATATTATTATTACCCTAACACTTGTCCTAATTCTATTGGATAAGTTTAATTCGACCAAAAACAACCTTAGGAATAAAATATGACCATTTAGGTCCACTTGGATTAGATTAGGACATTTATTATTAATTTATTTAAAGAAGTGTTAAAATAGTTAAAATCAATGTTTAATAACTAAATAATTTTTAATATAGGGTTATACATAAGATAAATTCGACTATAAATATTCACTAGAAATTTCAAAAGATTTCCTACATAATTGTATTTTATTTATAAATTTTAGACATTATATAAGTTAATTTATTTATGACACAATGATGATGCATTAATTTACTTATTAATGAAATATTAACACAATTGATGTTATAAATACCAAAATAAATGTAATTTGAGACTTTTTATGAATTAAACTAATTTTATAGGTAAATATGACATATTATTATTGATTTAATTAACTTTTTTTGAACTAATCATTCTGTTATGATTTTCACAAAAATTAATTACCAAATAGTGTCAAAATTGACATAAAATAGTTTTTAAAACAAATATTATATTATTAATTGTTATTTTTGTCCTAAAAATCTATAGTTAGGGAAAATGACTTATATAAGGTTATATATATTAATAATGAACCACTTGGTGTTATTTTGGCTTTTTATAGTAAGTTTATTAACAATATAGTGTAAGAAAACTAGAAGACACGGTAAAAGTTAAATTATTTAACTGAGAGTTAAATCTAAATTATGAGGTTAAAATAGTAACCTAAACTTGTCTAAAATCTATTGGTTGAAAGTATTTCGACCCATACCCACCTTAGTTTCAAAATAAATCAATTTTGAGCTATTAAAAACCGAATATGACTTTATAATAAAATAATATTTTAAGTTTTTCATAAGGTGCCCCTCTCCTCCTTTATAAAAGGGCACCTCCTCCCTATCCTCCTCACACCACTTTGAGCCTTCAAGATCATCCAGTCCCTGCCAATTTCTCTTCTATACTTCCCTAAAAACATCAGAGAGGTCTTGGTATTCTTAAAAGACCATATTTAGTGCCCTAAGAGGAGGTTAAGATAAGGTGCTTCAAAGAAGAGGTAATGTCCGTTACCGATTCTTTCAACTTTATTTCTTCTTCTACTTATTCTTATTTAGTTATTTCATTATGAAGTAATAACATCAGTATCACTAATATAATTATATTTTATTATAAATATGAAAAAAACCTATTTCATCTTCTATCCATCCTATAGAAAACGAAATCACCGTGCGTGCGTACGTACGGAATACCGTCTCCACGCCGTGGTGTAATCTGTTTTCCACCACCACCATACTTGGATGGGTATAACGGTGTAAAGAATAACTATATATGATTATTGTAAAGTGATATTAATTCTGAAATAGTATACATACACTTAAATACAATTCCATGATCATGGGAATGATATCATCGCTCGTGCGTACGTACGACCTACCGTCTCCACAATGTGATGCGACTTATTCTACATGATATTTATTTAATAATGATTATATAAATGAATTTAATGAGTAATTATGATATATATTACACTAATACCATTATATAAATGAGGTATCTATAACTTAAAAATAAGAATAAGAATTTATTCGACAAAACACTCATAAGAACATAAAGCAATAAACACACGAATAACAAGTAACAATGAAATATTACTAATAAGAAGCTAAGAATATGACCATATATGATATAATAACAATGATTATGATTCTAGAATAAGTCAATGAAATTATTTAAATCATTATACAAGAGGTTCAGACTCGTACGAAGCAAATCAGACCTAATGTGAGGGAAAATCTCGCAATCTCATTTTTATCCGAGATTGTTTATACTTCAGCATTTACTGGGGAATATTTATCATCAACATCCATTTTTCCTCAATATGTAATATTATTTCTATCCTCCTACAATTGTTACAATACAATTTTACCAATTTGTGTGTTTTTAGTAAAAGATATGAAATGAATCTTTTGTCGTTTTTAGTACGAGGTACTTTTTTTATACTTTTCCGGCCAAAGTACGAGAAGAATGTATTTTTTTTAACTTATACGACATGAATGGATTTTTAGAACATTATTTCCATGAATCTTAATTTACAAGTTTTCAAGTTTATTTTTAATCAACTTCTTTGAGTTTATAATTATATGAAATATTAAGAAAGGAAAATGTTTTTGATGTAGAAAGGATATTTTCCTCAAGAATGGAGTTCAAGTGTTTTATCAAAATTATTTTCCATCTAAGATAATATAGGGTTCTGTTTCTATCCCTATTTTTACCTTGATTTGATTATGTTATGATGGAATTATTTTTATGAAGTCGTTTTATCTTATATGGATTATGTTACGATGGCACGATGTTTAAGAATCCCATTTTTATTTGGGTTATGCTATGATGTAGGATTTATGATCCTATGACACACATAAGAATGGTATCATTATGAGATGGGTGGGACCTATATCTCCCTCCAATGCATTGGGTAAATATTTATATCTCATGAGATAGACATGGCTGGAATGACAGGTTAATCCTGTTCAGTGAAATAGGACTGAAACGAGGAGTGAAATCGTTTTAGAAATGGACTTTGTCCGCTAAGATAGTCTTGGAAATTAGTCTTGACTACTAAGAAATGATTCTCTATGATTATGTGTGTATGACACAAAGTTTCATGTTTTATGTTATGATTAATGGGATTACATTTCACTACTATGATTTATCCCATGTTATGAAATTATGATCTCTTTTGCCGGATAAGATTTCCAAAATGATATGTTCTTATGAATATGATGTGATTGATATTTCTTTTGTTTACCATTAATGAGAATTTGAGCTCACCCTTTTGTATGTTTTCTTTTCCCCAGGTCAGGAAGAAGGATATTAAGTAAGATCTTCCAAAAGGGACTCTAGATATGATAAAATAAAAGGGGGACAACGTAGATGATTTATGAACCAATTGTTTATGTTTCCCAGTTTCTAAAGATACTATACCTATATGGTACTTTCATGGTTTTGTTATATTTGGTAATAAGTGTTCTTAAATTCTGAATTAATAACAATATATGTAATGTATGGGTCGTTATACCCTCTTTCTTCTAGGCATGGGATACAACCCATATACCTTATTGTTTTTTTGTCTTGAGACACAAAATGTGAACCGTTTGAGCTCATACACAACTTACTATTACCCAATGCATTATAGGTAGATACAGGTCCTACCAATATCATAATAAAATCATTCATACATGTTCTACAAGATAATAAAACTTTCATCATTTCATGAACAATAAAAAGATATAGATTTTACAAACATAAATCATAAACCATGAAATTTAATGGGTATCATTAAGGTTTCATAACATCATAAACTATGAAAATATAGAGGTTTCATAATAAATTCATGAAGGCATAATCCATGAAAAGAATCAGGTTTAAAAATCATTGAACCCGTGGAAGTGAAATGAGTGTCTTAAGCATCATTCCATCAAAACATAAACCACTAAAAAAATAATTATGAATGGAACCTTTGGATAATTTTATAGAGAGGTATGAGTAACATAAATGGATGTTATATTATATAGAAAATAACTTGTAAGGATATGTTATAAAACATTTCTTGAGGTAAATATCCTTTCTTCTTTGGAAAAGGATCTTTAAAACATAAAACCTTTTAAAAACCATTTTCCTTAAAAAATTAAAAATAATCTTGAAATACTTTTGTAAACCATTTATTTAAACATATATTTTAAAAAAAATTCTTAAAAATTAACCTTTAGACATGAAAATAAATATTCAAAGGATTAACGGTAGATAAATTTGTACATGTCATATGAGGTAAAAATAATATTCCTTTTACACAATAAAAAGGATAGAAAATTTCCTTGTTCAAAAAGAAATAAAGAGATTAATTTTACAGTTTTGGTAAAATAAAAAAAGGGTAAAAATTAATTTTAATTATCATAGGAGATTATTATAATATTATTGGAAACTTTTTTAGAAAACATGGTTTTGAAGGAACACAGATTTCTGACCAAAGGGAGGGTAAAGTCGGGATTTACTAAAAATAATTTCTTAACTATATTATGTACAAAAGGGTATAAAAATGGTACCAATACGTTATTATTTTATTAATATAGATAGGATAATAAAATTCATTATTTTTATTGAGATATTGATCATAATATTTCATCAATGAAAGCATAAACATAAAGAATATCGAAAAGAGATGAGATTGTTTCCGTAAATTCTTATAATGAGGTAACTTGTGATCATAATCTCCATGTAAGAAAAAAGAAATTAAATGAATCATAAAATATCATTAAAAGTATTATATTCATGATATAACTTTTAAAATGGAAGTATATACACCTCAAAAAATAATTTAGGTGCATAACAAAACATGAGTCTCAAAGAAGGAAAATTGAGACAAAACTATTTAACTTATTTGGTAACTTTTGAAACATAAACTCCATAAAATAAAGGTAATAAAATGGATATATGAATACCCATAAATTTAAGTAAAATATAAATATAATTCAATCATGGTATGTAAATACACCACACAAAATTAATGACTATTGAATATAATATGCATCTCACAGAAATAAAAAGTGAGATGATATCCCCTTTCCTTGTATCTTGACTCTCATTGTACTAATTCAAAACACCTTTATAATAAATATAAATTTTATTATAAATATATTACAGAACCATGTTATTATATATAATACCATATATGTTTTTATTATGACTTTATATTACATTCTTGTTAACCATCCTATGTTAAGGTTTTGCTTTGAGTAATATTCACTTTGTTTTTCATATGTGTCTTAATATTTTATATTGTTGGTCCTTATACTTATATTGTGACTAAAAAATTTAAAACATGATATAAATATAAATTATATATAGTATATATTTATTATAATAATCTATATAATATATAAGTATGAAATGAAATACAACATTCATGGAGACGGTAGGCCGTACGTACGCATGAATGTTATTTTTGTTTAATTTTCATTTTGAGAGAAAGAAAGTGAAAGATATATATATATATATAATTATAGTATATTTATGATAACATATATATCATATATATTTACTAAAACCATCCTTAATACATTACATGTAGTGTATGAATGAATCATATTGCTTTGAGGGGGCTGTAGTCCACACTTTCTCAAATAAAATTATCGTATTTACATTAGATGAAAAACATGAAGGTATGTTCCAAATAAAAATTATAGAAGAATAAATACATTATAAATATAATATATATCATATATTAATATATTTTCTATCATAATTACCACCAATATTAGTGGTAATGGAAAAATGAAAAATCACCGTTTCGTGAGGCCGTAGTTCTCCGTACATAGAAACAATATGTTCATTACCCATTAGATGGAGGTGTGTGTAAGTGTATGTAAAACAATTTATATAACAACATAATAGAATATTTATGATAATTTTTATTTATATAATAATAGAATAAGGATATTTGGATGGGTTGGAGAAGGAAAATAATAGAAAGGACTTGAGAGAAGATGTTACCTCTTAATCAGGAAACTCCTTTTTTGTGCCAAAAGGATTCCTTGGATTGTCTTCTATCCAAGGAAATTATCATAAGAGTAAGGAAGTATTTATGGAAAGTTTATTGGGAAGTTATTTGATGAAATTAATAGGTTTTATAGGTTTTAGAAAGTGGGAGAGGTGGTGTATTTTTATAGGAAAGGAAAAGGACTCACTTGGAATTTTTAGAAACAAGTTAGGTGTACACATGTTCTTACATAAAAAAAGTCATAAAAAACAAAAAAATCAATAATTGAAGGTTTATTTACTAAATATATACATAAAATGGTTTTTGGAGAAGTTGATATATCATTTTGGTCCCTAATTTTAAGGTTTAGTCCCTAATTAAGATTAATTTGGCCTTAATCATTGTGATTGATTTTAATCACTTTACTAATCATTTTGGTCAAAAATTAACTTAATATTATTATAATATAAATATTATACTGGATACAATGGTTTATTTTTGTTTATATAAATTCAGATAATAGAATCAAAATAATTTAGATTAATGTTAATCCCATAGATGGGACGAAATAATGAGTTTTTAAAGTAGAAAAGTGTTCAAATGTTTTTAAAGTTTTATATTCAATTTCAAAGTAAACTTTTTTCTAATGTAATAATATATGATAATATATGTATAATTGATCTAATTTTACTTAAAAAAATTTAAAATATAATTTAACTTTAATAATTATTTAAACAAAAAGGCAGTTTTTAATTAAAATGCAACAGTTTTCACTATTCATTAAAAAAGGAAGTTTCTCAGAAAAAATCCAAAAATTTACCCAAGGATAATTTAGATGTTTTGAATTTAAAAATTAATTTTATTTTATCAAATTGTATTTCTAAATTTGTCTAAAATTAATTTTATTATTTTTCATAGAAGGACATTAAAAGCGGTTCATTCAAGAAAACAATATTTTTAAACATAAAGGTACATTATTAGAAATCATATCTTTAATTAAAAATATGTTTAATTTATATAAAAAAATTAAAAAAAATATTTGAAAAGTATATATTTATTTTCCTATAACTATGTTTAATGTATATGTTATAATTATCTCACTTAAATAATTATATATATAAACAAGATGTTTAATAGAAACTCAATGCTGCATGCATCATATGACAAGTTAGTTTTGTGTGTAACATACACCAATTCATATGCCAATTCGGTGTTTCACGTAACGTACACCAAGTTAGTTCCATGTGAAAGTAATGCTTGACTTAGTTCATTTCTAGACATAAATGAAAATTTAATTTATTAGGTTAAAACTACTTTATAACCATAATAATATTTCTTTTTATATTCAATACATTTTTATATTCATTTATAATTAATTGGTAACATATGAATTCATATTATATTGTGTAAAGAATATATTTTCATATAATAGTTAATATTATTCATAATATCTAATTTAACTTCAAGGTTTTATCTTTTTATATTAAATAATCATATTTAAATAAAATATTATTGTTCGGTAAACCTCGCTATTTTGTGTTACGTAAGTCCTAGAGGAAATTAATTATTGTATATAGCACAAGCTAACCTTGATGTTTCATGTAGAGTAAGCCAAGTTTTATGTTGCGTGTAGTTCATGGTTAACTTGGTGATGCGTATAATGAAATCCAAACATAATTCTTTAATATAAACTATCTTCAGTGTTGCATGAAATATCGAAAAGGATAAATTAATTTGAAAAAAATAACACAAAAAATATCAAGGTGTTACATTCTACCCCCCTTAAAATGAATTTCGCCTTCGATATTCATCTGGGTTATCAAAGGTTTAATACTTTAAAGTTTCATTCATATAAACTCAGATCATAAAAATGAATACTAAAAAATCCCTTAAAAAGGGAAATATAAAACTGTAACAGTTCCCCAACATAATATATATCTCAGTTTCCTCATAGGAGAACATATGCTAGGCGTGAAGATTGCACATGGAGAAAAATTGTAAATATTTATAGGGAGTGATTGATATCATCAATAAAAAACAGGTTAATGATCAATGAAAATTTGAGGGCCTCAAAGTCATAAATATTTGATGATTTAAAAGGCCATCAACTCAATTAAAATTAAGTTATTAGGACACTATATTTTTTTAGATCATTATCCTATCATTAAGTAATTATTTTTACTGACCAATAATACATGTAAATATACTTACTTGATGTTATTACCTTTATTATGCACAATACAAACCTTTTCTTATGCCTTTATATATTTACAATTGTTCTCTTACCCTAATAAATGGATGAGAATTATTTTTTTGAATTACTAATAGATCACGAGATACATGATAAGTCAACCCATTTATCTTCAGTTACCATCTACAAAAAAGGTTATCCAATATGCATAAGTAGTTATGTGGTGAGATAATACATTAATCTCAAAAACATTAATTGAAGATTGAATTAAACTCCCCATAAATGGTTAACCTTATAAACCTTATAAAAGATAAAAATTAAATTCTTTATAATGAAATTCATGAAATCATCTTAACATTAACCCCCCATATATCACAAAATAGGTATTGGTTTTCACATTCGAAACATGTGAATATACTAATCATATATTCTCTTGAAACATGGTAATAACCTTAATTACCATAAAAAATTTTGAAAAACAAGCATGATTTCTTATTACAATGATTATTGGATTCATTATTTAAATCCAAGAAGTTGAAAACCTCATCCTTGAGGACATAAATCACTTTTTCAATAATCAGTTCTAGGGTAATCTGTACCATACAATTTACTTATTCATATCCAATATATCTTTATCTAAACATCATTATCTTGATGTCAGGCATCAATTAAGGGTTACCTTCCCTTAATCAAAATATCACCTTTATATGAAATCAATTTTCCATGTCTTCATCACCGTTCAACATGTTCATTTCAATCATTAATGAAAATATATTCTAAAAATCTGAAATAATTCATGGTTCATTAACATAATATTTGAATTCCAAAACATAAATACTCTTTTCATAAACCTTTATTCTTAAACCATTACTTAGTTTTCATAAACTTATTACTTAATACCACTTTACAAGAGTATGAAATATGTATCATGTATTAAGGTTCCTCAACCTTGATCTAATTATTCTTCTTATAATTAATGTAAACAATATTGAAAGAGTATCACATTCCTTTCACATGCCATTTTTCATATATTTATCTTTAGTGATATAAATATCACTCATACTACCTTACTGATTCTTTTTATGAGATTTAAACTTGGGAAATCAATTCTCATAATGCCCATACTTTCCAAATATGAAACATTCAATGTTAACCATGTTCCTTCTAATTCTCACCATTGACTAAAAAAAGAACAGTGTGAGAATCATTTATCATAATGGGATACCATATAATCAAGAAAAAGTACTTATAGGATGCCTAGATTATTAATCCTACTTATTTAATCTATGAAACCATAGGTTTACCCAATGATATTCATATTAATACTCTTTTTAAATCCTTCATGATGATTCTTAAAGAGTTTGTGGATTCCCAAAGCACATCCCCTGGGAGTGTCAAACCAGGTGTGCAGCAAGGCCCATAGGCGTGTACCTTATTACCCCGATTAAGGCCTATAACAACTTTTAGGAGTTGTTACTCCTAGATACATATATGCTATAGCCACATCCACTTATAGTATATAGCCATGAATTTTTCTAGGAAACCACTCACTTTATGTTTTACCAAAATTACATGACATTTTATAAATGTTGAATCATCCTTATACTTTCCTTAGAGACATACCTAGACATATACTTAGAAATATACCTAGGGATATATCTAAATTTTTATCATCCTAGTTTCCAAAGGTTGACTAAACCGTTCGTATGATACTAACTTTAATGAACCAGACTTGATATACATGGATATTACATCATTTTAGAAAAATATTTAGTATATTACAGAAAATACATGCCCGAGGATCGTAATAGTATAGTGTATTTGGAAACTTGGAAAAGAAACATTCTATCCTGGTGAAACATCTTCAAAATCCCCCATAAATGTCTCCACCTTTATCACTTATACCTAAAACATTTCTTTATAACCTTGGGAAAGGAAACATAAAAATGGGAGAGATCAGATGCTCAGTAAGGGTAAATAAGGGAGATATGTAAGCATAAACATCAAGATAAGGGTATGAGAACATGATCAAAACATTAAGAGACCATACCCTACATATCAAAGATCATATAAATGAGTTATTGGATAAATCTTGACAGTTTATAAGATATTAATCATAAAGAAATAAACATCATGAGCCATGAAATCATATAAAGGAATAAGACATAGGATTTTTTCATACATATGATAATAGAAAATTTTATGATAATGCTACTTACCAAGACATTTATAAAATGTTAGGCTTGAAATAAGACCTTTTTACCTACTGTAGTCTTGGGATAACAACCCATGTTCCTTCTTACTTTTAGTCTTGGGATACAACCCATGCACCTTCTTCTTTTCAGGTTTGGGCTATAACCTACGTACCCTCTTTATTTTAGGCTTGGGCTACAACCCACGTACCTTCTTGTTTTTGGGATTTGGTTAAAACCCAAGTACCATCTTTATTTTAGTCTTGGGCTATAACCCATGTACCTTCTTGTTTTTGGGCTTGGGCTACAACCCATGTACCTTCTTGTTTTTGGGCTTGTGCTACAACTCGTGTACCCTCTTTCTTTTAGGCTTGGTATACAACCCATGTACCTTCTTGTTTTTGTGATTGATCTACAAACCATGTAACTTTTGAGCTCATATAAAACTTATCATTACCCAATTCATTGTTGGGAGATATAGTTACCACACATATCATAATAAAATCATTCATACATGATCCACAAGATAATAAAACTTTCATCATATCATGACCCATAAAAAGATATAGGTTTAATAAACATCAAATAATAACCCATGAAATACAATGTGTATCATTAACATTTCATCACATCATAATATATGAAAATATAAAGGTTTCATTATCACTTCATGAATGCATAACATGTGAAAAGAAGTGGGTTTCAAAAGAATAGAACCCGTGGAAGTGAAATAGGTGTCTTAAGCATCAATCCATCAAAACATGAACCACTTAAGAAGAAATTATGAATGAAACCTATGGATCATTTCCTATATGGGTATGAGTAACATAAATGGATGTTATCTTATATGGAAAATAACTTGGAAGGATATGTTTGAATTTTTTTGAGGTAAATATCCTTTCTTCTTTGCAGAAGTCTCTTTAAAACATAAAACCTCTTGAAAGACGTTTTCCTTAAATACTTAAAAAAATCTTGAAATAATTTTTAAAACCCTTTATTAGGACATATTTTTAAAAACTATTTCTTAAAAATTAAACTTTATAGATGAAAATAGATCTTTAAAGGATAGGTGGTGGATAAATCCGTACATGTCATATGAGGTAAAAAGGACATTCCTTTTGCGTGATAAAAAGGATATAAAATTTATGCATTTAGAAAGTAACAAGAAGATTAATTTTAAAATTTTGGTAAAAGAAAAAAGGTAAAAAATGTCTTTTATTGATCATAGGTGATCAGTGGAATATTTTTGGAAACCCTTTTTAGAAAACATGGTTCTGAAGGAACACAAATTTCCGACTAAAGAGAGGGTAGAGTCAGGATTTCCTAAAAAACATTATTAACTATATTATATACCAAAGGGTAGAAAAATAGTACCAATACATGATTATATTATAAATATTCATAATATAATAAAATTCATTAATTTTATTGAGATATTGATCATAATATTTCATCAAGGAAAGCATAAACATAAACAATCTCAAAAAGCAATAAGATTGTTTCAATAAACTCTTATAACTTGGTAACATGGGATCATACTATCCATTTAAGAAAAAAGGAATTAAATGAATCTTAAAATATCATGAAAATTTTTAGATTCATGATATAACATGTAAAATTGATGTATATACACCGAAAAAAGGAATTTAGATGCATAACAAAACATGAGTCTCAAAGAAGGAAAATTGAGAAAAAACTATTTTACCGATTTAGTTACTTTTGAAACTTAAAATAAATGAAATAAAGGACATAAAATGGATATGTGAATAAAAATAAATTTAATTACAAGATACATATAATACAATTATGGGCAGTACATACACCACACAAAATTAAAGAGTGGAAAACATAGAATGTATCTCACGGAAATAAAAAGTGAGATGAAATCCCCTTACCGTGTATCTTGAATCTCATCATACTCATTCAAACCACCTGTATAATAAATATAAATTTATTATAAATCTTTTACAGAACCATATTATTATATCTAATACATTATATGGTTTTATTATGACCTTATATTATATGTTTCTTAATTTGTTATATTGTTGGTTAGTATACTTATATCATGATTTCAGAATTAAAATCACGATATAAATATCATGTATATACAGTAAATTTTTATTATAATAATATATATAATATATAAGTATGAAATGGAATACACCATTCATGGAGACGGTAGGACGTACGTACACATGAATGATATTTCTAATTAATTGTCATGTTGAGATAAAGAAAGTAAAAGACATATATATATATATATATATCATTATTATAATAGCTTTATGATAAAATATATATCATATATATTCACTAAAATCATCCTTAATACAATCCATGTAGTGTATGAATGAATCACATCGCTTTGAGGGGGCGGTGGTCCATACTTCCTTAAATGAAATTATCGTATTTATATAAGATGGAAAGCATAATGTTAAGTTTAAAATAAAAATTACAAAAGCATAAAGACATTATAAATATAATATATATCATATATAAACATATTTACATAATTATTTCCACCATGATAGGTGGTAATGGAAAAATGAACAATCGTCATTTCGTGAGGCTATAGTATGCTGTACATAGAAAGAGTACATTCGTTACTCATTAGAAAGAGGTGTGTGTAAGTGTAAGTAGATAAATTTATATATAAACATACTATTATATATATTATACTGGTTTTTTTATATAATCATATAATAAATATATTTGAAGTGGGTGTAGAAGGAAAATAAAACAAAGGTCTTGAGAGAAGTTGTTACCTCTTAACTGGGTAACTCCTTTTGGTTTGTGCCAAAAGGATTCCTTGGATTGCCTTATTCCCAAGGAAAGGCTTCTAGGAGGAAGGTAGGATTGTTGGGAAGTGTACTGGGTAGGTATTGGAATAACTTAAGAGGTTTGAGAAGTGTGAGTAAGTGGGAGATGTGGTGGATATTTATAGGGAAGGAAAATGACCCACTTGGAATTTTTAGAAACAAGTTAGGTGTACACAGGTTCTTACCTAAAAAAAGTTATAAAAAAACTCAATAATTTAAGGTTTATGGGAGAAATATGGATATAAAATGGGTATTGTACAAGTGGATATATCATTTGGCCCCTTAATTTTAAGTTTTAATCCCTAATTAAGCTTAGTTTGTCCTTAATTGATGTGATTAATTTTAATCACTTTTAGTAATAATTTTGGTAAAAAGTTAAATTGGTATTTTTAGACTCTAAATTTTATACTGAATATAATTTTTTGTGTTAGTTTTTTGAAATTAAATTCATCTAAGAAGAAAAATTAAGATTAATGCTAATCCCACTGACAGGACAAAATAACAAGTTTTTAAAGTAGAAAAATTTCTCAAATGCTTCTTAAGGTTTAATATTCAATTTCAAAGTGAAATTGATCATAATGAAATAAATTGTCATAATAGATATATAATTGATCTAATATTACTTGAAAACAAATTTAAAATATAATTTTACATTATAAATTATTTTAAAAAAAATGTAGTTTTTAACTAAAATGCAGCAGTTTTCACTATTAATCAAAAAATGAAGTTTCTTAGAAAAATACTAAAAATACACCCTAGATTAATTTAGAAATTATAAATTAAAAAAATTAAGTTTATTTTATCAAATTAAATTTATAAATGTATCTAAAATTAATGTTATTATTTTTCATAGAAGGACATTAAAAGCGGTTCTTTCAGGAAAATAATATTTTTAAACATAAAATGACTTTACAAAAAATCATATATTTCATTATAAATATGTTTTATTTATACAAAAAAATATTAAAAATATTTTAAAAGTAGTTATTACTATTCCTATAACTATGTTTAATGTCTAGGTTATAATTATCTCATTTAAATAATTATACATATATATATATATATAAATATGTATCATAGAAACTTAGTGCTGCATGCATTGTACACTAATTAAATGTTGCGTGTAACATAATCCAAGTCATAAACTATGTAGGTTCTGTGTGTAACATACACCAAGTCTATTCGATGTGAAAGTAATTTTTTAATTAGTGCATTGCTAGACATAAATGAAAATCTAATTTATTAAGAAAAAACAACTTTGTGACCATAATAATATTTCTTTTTATATTAAATAAGATTTCATATTCATTTATAACTAATTTTTAACCTAGGAATTTATATTATATTGTTTAAACCATTTATTTTCATAGATTAGTTATTACAATTCATAACCTATAATTTAACATCAAGGTTTTATCTTATTATATTAAATAATCACATTTTAATAATATATTATTATTTGGAAAACCTAGGTCTTGTGTGTTATGAAAGTCATCAAGGAAAGTAATTATTGTGTATAACTCAAGATGACCTGAGCGTTACGTGTAGATAAATCCAATTTTTATGTTGCATGTAGTGCATGATTAACTTGTTGTTTCGTATAATGCAATCCAAACCTAGTTCTTTAATATAAATTGTCCTCAGTGTTTCATGAAATACCAAAAAGGATAAATTAATTTAAAAAACATAAATCAAAAAATCTCAGGGTGTTACATGTAACATATAACTAGGAACTATCATAAGTCACGATATAAACATATACAGACCATATAATGTGTCCTATTAATTTTTTTATGAGGAGTAATATAACCAAGATTTAGGGAAGTTTCCTTCGAATGATGGGTCATGGTATAAATATACCCGACCATCAGGAAGTGTTCTCCTAATCGTGGGTCAAGGTATAACATAAATAATTCAAATTAAAATTTTCCATTGAATCGTAGGCCAGGTATTCACATATACAAGGCCTCAGGAAAGGTCCATTCATCATAACATATATCACATATCAGGTAGGTAATAACAAGAATCATGAAATTACACAACCCACAACCCATATCCCTCAATGATATATTATTGTATTTAATCCAAAAAATACCCAACTATAACTGAACCAGAGCCATGACATCCCAATATTATCCCATAACACCCATCAATCAACGTTTAAATTAACATAATACCCTTAGACTACTAATCCCCCTTTCCATATAATATATATCAGGTTAATAGATTATTGGACATATGATAAAATATTTTTTCTTAGTATTTTATCTATCAAAATCACATGATGTCCTACTAGGTCTCTCAAACATTCTCTCATACCCAGATTCCCATTTTATGCCCCTCATAAAAAAATATACTTGAATCAAAAACTATAATAGTTACCGTAGGACACTAAAATGAAACCAATGAGTGTGAATTGTTTTCCATGAACTAAGTAGGTTTAGCCTTTTATCTCATTAACTTTTTTAGTCCACTTGGTTCCTATTCAATTTCTCTATGACTGTTTACTTATTCTCGCATACACCACTACACATGAAACAAATAATAAAACACAGAATAGTCTAGATACCACATACTATTTAGCAATAGGAGGATACTTATTAAATATTATTATCTAATTAATTCTTAATTGATAGATATTATAAAATATTTAAAATAAGAAATATTTAGGAATTTCTATATGAATTTACACCAATAGTTATGGAAATCAATGATTTATGGAAGTTTAAGGTTAATCTTATTGAGAGTAGACTATATCCCCTGATGTTTTATCGATCTAATGTGGAAAAATAATTTTTCAACTCTTTGAGTGAAAGAAATGACAAAGGGGGAGGGGATCAAATTGATTGTTTCCCACTCATAGAAGATAAATTATAATTTTAAACAAAATACCCCAAAAAATCATAAAATTTCCCTTTAAAAATTTAGATAAAGGCTTCCACAAGACTTCTGATGGTACCCACCATAATTCAGGTGATACTCTACGACAATCCATCAAAATAACCAACTTCTTGTTACCCAATAGTTTTCTTCTCAAATTTCACTATAACATTATTCTTTTATAAAAAACAGATATTCAAATCATAAAACATAGAAATTAAATCTAAAATGAACCTAAACAACCCATATTTCTTAAAATTCCCCATCATAAGGCTTCACATCCCCAATTAGTGTAATTAAGCATCCCCAATGAACAAATTTGGACACAGAGAACTCATATCTACTATTCAATCAAAATTATACTCTTAGATACTAATGTTCTACTAAAATACCTAAATTATTAGAACAACCTTCCATTGTAAGGTATTTTCACTATGGTTTTTAATTCACATTGGTAACTCCTTAAATGAGGCATTAGACTCTAACTCTGCCTCTTTAAAAATGATCACATGCAAATGGTCCATATAATATCTTCTCAGATGAGACATATGAGACATGGATTTCATAATACTATATCACAAAGGAATCACTATTCATTTTTCCAATACACCAAACCTCTACAAATATCAAATGAGCCTATAAATTATGGTGCTTGCTTACCCCTACTCTTCAAATGATGATGTTCCAACCAAGGTGGAACCCTTAGAGACACCCAATAACAAACATAAAACTACCATGGTTGGTATCTATGGTGTTTATAAGACTACTTCCTACCCTGAGTTATAGTAAAAAATCACCCGATCAACTATACAGGTTTCATATTATTCTATAGAAGACTCAATCCTAGCATCACTAAATCTCCTGATTTTATCTAACATAAAGAATAATGACACAAACAATCATATAATACTTCAAACGGTGGAATATATTTTGATACATGATAAATATTATTTCAGGTGGACTCTAATAATGAAATAATGTCCTCTTAAGAATTTATCAAGACTATGATACATTCTTTCAACATATACATTAAAATCATAATGAAAAACTTAGGATGTATATTAGTTTTAAGACAATATATTATTAATAGCTTTAACTAAGTGTAAAATAACATTTATGATCTTTACAAAATAGAAATGTAAACTTTAAATCTTGGGCTTACACTATGATTGTTTGAACTCTATGTATTTTGAATGTCTCTCTTATTAATTACCTATCTCAAATATTGAATGAGTCACCTATTTAGGAAATAATCATAATACACTTGTATGATTGTTTACAATGAACCACACCATGTTACCACCTTAGGGTGTTATAATGATCTTTATTATGATGTCCATCATGACCTAATATCATTTCTACATCATAATGGGAAGTGTATATAACAAACGAATGAGTCTTTGGTATACAACATTCATATATTGATAGGTGAGGTACCATGATACAAAACCCACTATATTCTTCTTCATCCTCAACCAATAAAATTATCTCTATATGTCATGATACATCTTAATTAGTTGAGGGTGAAAAAACTAACGTGAGGCATAATAATCCCAAATAACATCTTATATCATGATTTTTGGTACTACTAGCCTACCATTAATATATATAACCGAATTCATACTCTCTGTCCAATCTATAAGGTTTCTTCAACTATATAATATTTCCCTCAAAACCTAAAATTCAAACTACAAATCCTGACTATATTTAACCATATCTAATAATGATGATGTGAAACTCAGAGGATCCAACAACATAATTTCATGTTACTCTCTCATCTCTAAATAAAACCCTAAGAAGATAAAATCCACCCAATACTCCAACTTTGATTCCTACACCATCTATGCCAATGTATTTCTATAGATTTAATCAGACATTGAATTTCCTTTCCCAAGGGAATACACCCTCTCAATGTTGAATGAATGTAGGTACCCAACCCTTCTCATCAGATCAATATTAATATCTCCCTAGTAAAATATATGCTTCAATATCATATTCTTATTATAAGCCCTAAATTTACCACCAAAGAGATTATGGTTCCAATAGTTGAGAGCATGCACTAAAACTACCAACTCCAAATCATGGGTTGAGTAGTTCTTTTCATTTAAACTATGTTTTAGAGAATTATAAGTTAAAACCTAATAATCATTCATTAAAACATCACCCACGACTTGTAAAGTCCCAAACCCTAGTATCCCAAAGTTTGTGGTTACTTTATTATGTTGGTATTAGATACATCTCATCACATCCCAAAGGACCAAATAGTTTAGTCATCTTGGTAAAATAGATACATACTTTAAACCTCACATATATTTGAATACATAAAATAAAAAAATCAATTTATTTTAGAAAACCATTATTACCATTATTATATCCCAGCATATCAACCATAAAACACTTCCTAGAATCATGGGGAAATGAAAATAAGAAATGGGTGAGATAAGATACTCAGTAAGGGTATGTATGTAATAAAAGGTAATTAGGCATGAATAATATGAAAAGAATAAATAGTGATAAAATAATTCCATAAAAATATCCACATGAGTTAAAAACTTATCTATGGATATAATAACTATTCAAATAATCTTATGGCCATCAATAATTGATTTCATAATGATAGAATGTATAATGCTAGAAATATGAAACTTACCATTGAGGCCTCATGCCAATACATCTAAAACATGCCACCAAGGCCTCATGAAAAGACATCATATATAATTGGGTAATAACGTGGTTAAATAATTCTAATGCATTCATCATATTAATAAAAAATACAACTAAATAAACATGACTTAAAAATCAATAAATATATAAATTGTAAGAACTAGAATATGAAATATCAATAATTGCAATAGTGAAATTAATCATAAACCATCCAAATTAATATGGAGGATTTTATATTTGGATTATATCATTATTAAATCATTATATTCAAAAAATGATGTTGAAATATATGAAAATAATTTAAAAATATCACTGGAAAATTTTATGAGGAAAATACCCCTTTTCTCTTGAAATCAATTATTTTAAATCTAAAAATTTATCAAATATTAAGAAAAAAATTATTTTTAAAAGAACCATATAAACTTTTGAAGAAATATTCAAATAATTGATCATTCATGATGGTGTAAAATTCCATTCATTCCACACAATTTTAAAAAAACATTCCGTTCACACTTTTATAATAAAAGTAAAAAAGTATCTCATTTAGAAAACCACAAAAAGATTCCTTTTAATTATTTCTGTAAAAATTCACACATACATAAATATTTATTTAATAAATATTTGGATAAATTAAAAAAAATTCTTCAAAAAATTTTAAGGAAAATGTGGACATGAAATAAAAAGATTCCCGACTAAGCTGAACAAAATTTGGTTTTCCTTAAAATATTACTTCGGTATATTGAGTGCATAAAGTGATTAAAATGAAATTAATTTTTTTAATTTCAATAAATAAAAATAGGATAATAAAATATATTGGTTTTAATATATAAATATCAAATAATAACCCCAATTGAGACTTAAACATAAACAATCATGAATAATAGTGATATTATAAAATAAAAACTTATCCGACATCCTTTGTATGTGTTAGATCATCCAATATAATAAATATATATTTATTATAAATATATTACATAATAATAATCATATATATAATAGAATATATTATTTACTTATAATCTTCTATCACCCATTTATTAACAATTCATTGTTAAAATCACTATTTCGGGTGGCAACTACTTCATTTTCATGTATGTTTTGGTTTTGATATTACGGTCCTTGTACATTGATAATGGATAAAATATATACAGAATTTCAATCATGATATAAATATCATATGTATTAATTATATATTTATTTATATTCATCAATAAAATGTAGAGATGAAAAAATGAATTACACCATTAATAGAGACAGTAAACTATATGTACACATGAACATGGTTTCATCTTCTCAACGGACGTAAAAAATAAAAGTTATATAGTAATTAAAATTTAAATAATCATTATTATATCATATAAATCACATATATAAAATAAATATTCCATTATTAAAATCTATTTAAAGAGTAATTTTAAAACTAATTACATCACTTCGTGGTGATGGAAGTCCACACCTACGCATGAGCGACACTACCATTTTTTATTTGATGGAAAAGGGGGTGGATAATGGTGGTTCATAATAATAATAAAATTTAAGTATAATTAGTATAATTAATTTATTATTTTATGATAAATACTAAATATTTATAAAAGGTAAAAAATAAGTAAAAATAAAGTGATCGGTTGAGGCGATCACCTCTTCTTTGAAAGAACTCCTTTAGATCTCTTCGTAAGGACCCCAGGGTTGATATTTTAGGAATAAAAAGAACTCTATAACCATTTTAATAATGTTTAAAAGATAAATGGGTAGGTTTTTTTAGATATAAATTTCTCAAAGTGGTGAAAATAATTGAGATAAAGGGGTGTTCTTTTATAAGGGAGGGAAAAGGACATAATAGGAATTTTTAAAAATATTAAAATATAACTAAGTCATTCGAACTAATGAATTCGTAAAAATATATATTTTTTAAAATAAAAAGATTATAGTGTATAAATATCAACATTAAAAGAAATTTAGATACATTTTTGTGTCATTTTAAACCTTATATTTTGGTTTAACCCATTGGTTATCTAATTTTAATCTTAATTGTGGTACTGATTTTTTAATATTAAATGAAAATTGTATCATAGATGGATAAGGGATAAATTTTTATACCGTATCCTATCCCCATTATCCTCTTTAATTTTTTTTTTATTTTTTTAGAAATTTAATAAAATGTTATTTTCATAAAATATCATTAATGTAATTTTTGACACTATTCATTCAATTTGATTTCAAATACATCAATAAAAAATTTAATTTGAATATAATACTTTTAAAAACCAATATTTTGTTATATTATTCTATAAAATTTGTGTGACACTATAAATCACTCAAATTATATTAATTTTAATATTTTTAAAATCATTTATTATATTTTTCTATTAGTTGAATAAATTCTATATTGGCAGTGTGTATGCATTTAAGTTAATTATATAATCACTAAAAATTATAAATTAATTAATATCATGAAAAAAGTTTAATTATTCTAAAAATATCTATTTATATTATTTTACAACTTTTTTCCCTATGTGAACATATAAGAGATATTTAAAAGTAAGAGAGTGATATTTTGTATTTTGATTTTATTTAACATATATAGGTCATTTTCTTGGAAAAGTGTCCCTTAAACAATTAAATTTCAAAACTAAGGGGATAAGGATATAATTCCCTTTATCCAATAATAATTAAGATTAAAATTTTTGACCATGACACTTAGTTTTATCCAAGGTTCACCCGATTTACCCTTTACCGAGGTGGTAAATTTTACCATGGTTACTATTTATAATGATAAAAAAATAAAAGGATCCTATATACAAAAATTAAACCTATTTATTCCAAATATGATATATATTTTTCAATATTCAATATTAATTAGTTGAATAAATTAATTTTAAAATAAGTCTGCAAAATATGATGAAACCTTCTATTTAGAAAAATATTGTTTTTAGTATAGAAATGGATTATTCTTATCCCATGGGAAGAAAAAATATTAGATGAATGTTAATTTTATTATTGAATATATAATCTATAGATTTATTTAAAATCATTCACCAATAGTAATCAATATAAAAAATACATCACACACATAAAACCATTTTTTTAGAAAAACACAAGTTTTACCTTCAAATGAATTAAATTTTATTTTATAATCAATTGATAAATAATGAATTAATTATAAAAGATAAATTTTTCATAATTTAGTTAGTATTAATCATACCCACCAATTTTAATGGATAGTTTATAATGATCACATAATATTTTATTTGTAGATCGTAGTTAGTTTAAACTCGGTGTTGCGTCTAACACAAGCTATCGAAGAAATTAAATTTAAAGAAATATATCATAAAATATCTGGGTGTTACATTATACACCCCTTAAAATGAATTTATCCTTATAAATTCCATTACTATAATACAAAAAAATGAGTATATATTTGTTTCATCACATCCTCAGTTCCCCAAGCAGCCTCTTTTAATTTCTGATTTCACCAGAGAACTTTACCTAGGTGAGTATTCTTGTTTCATTGTAATTTATCTATATAATCCAATATTTCCATTGGATTTTATTCATAATAAAGATAATTATCCAATTCTATAACCTCTGAGTTTAGTACATTTGAAGGATTAGGTATGTTCTTACTTAGGAGAGATACATGGAACATGAGACGTCCCGAACCCGACTGCTACTCAACATTTCACCAAGCCCAGTTGGCCACATAGCCTCAAGTGAATCTCCCTAAACACCAAAGTCTACTAACTAGAAGTGAGGTCTTGGGGTGTGTCCATGGGGATACTATTCCCTTATTACCAGAGTAGCACAATGGTATAATCAATAGATAAATATTCGAAGCAGTATAACAATGTATAAGAAGAGAAATAGACATGAATAACCAAGAACTGAATAATCAACAAAATAAATAAACAGATTTATATACAAAAGGATGATAATGTATGTCATGTATCCCTAAAACAAAAAAAACATGGATATATACCGAAGGTAGTGGTACTATATAAAAATTTATTAAAAGGCCAAAAATTCTATCTAGTATCATGAGATCTATCTTGTTGATCTTATACCATGATCAATCCAAATATATGATGCAATTTCATGAATCCATAATAGGAAACTTCCCATTATCTTCACATAAAATCATGAAGTATGACTAAGTGCCATAGGTGGCTTGGATAGGGAGTGAGATATATCTCAGTAGGTCACCACCATTGATGTCTATAAGTATCCAGTCCGTGTATACAATATGTAAGTGTGAAGGAATAACAATGTAAAGAAGTTATAAAAACTACAAACGGATCATCTTTGGTTCCAAAAAGGAAACCAGGTTGGCACTACCTACTTAGGCCAATGTCGGATTAACTCTAAAAAAGTATCAAGGGATGCAATTCCCAGTATCACATTTATAAGGGATTCCATGCCAAAAACCACAATAGTAAGGGATGCCTTTCCCAGTATCATAGTAAGGGGAATCATGGATGTATCATATCTCAAGGAATGCCATGCCCATATAGTATAACAAGGGATGCCATGACCATATCACATATATATAAAAGGTCACTATGCCGATTCATAATTATAAAGGGGTATCCATGACCATTAATATTTATATAATGTGGGAGGGATTCCATACCCATTTATATATATACATAATAAGGGTCATCATGCCAAATTTACATAATTATGAAGGGTCATCATGCCCACAAAAGTCATAATTCATAATTTGTTTACAATTAATATTAACAATAGAATGGCCATTTTTCAATTTAATTAGGTGACATGGGATTACCAATCACCTATAATAAATTTAATTCATTATAATTATCAAGGGAATTAGCCATTCCAAGCCACTACATTTATTACATATCAAAGGGATATCATCATTTTAATGTGAAACCAAATACTACATCAGGTTATTTGGATATATACTCAAGGAATCCAATTAGCTATATTGAGGTAACAACCCAAAGGAATATATTAGTCCAAGTATGATGATTCTAGTTATGAGATGGGTTCTAATAAGACATTTGGTTTCAAGAAAGGGAACCCATTTAAGATAGATTCAATTTAGGAGAAACACATGGTGAAACTAACATACGACACAATGTAACATATTATAAAACAAAAAAAAAACTTGAGGAATAAATTATAGACCACCTACCACATACTCATATTACTCTCCTCATCTAGTATCAACCTTTTTTTGGCATGCATTGGAAGAAATATGAAGAGTGAATGAATTCCCTAAAAATAGGGCATATGATCCTTCACCTTGATAACTCCATCGAGAGAAAGATAAATGAAGAATAGATATAAATGAATCGAGATATTTCCAGTATAGATCCAACAAGACAAATGGTGGCTAAATTAGACACTGGATCAGAGAGTTATCAATAATCCAAGCATTAGGTGGAAGAGTGGTCAAAATGGGAGGAAAACCCATTGTACGTTAGAAATTGGAGGAAAGAAAGTGATGGTTAAAAGTTGTAATCTATTAAGGGTGGATTAGTAATTTTACCAAAATATCTAGGTTACATGGTTTGGTTGCACGGTTGGCCAAACTGTGTGCCAACTATGCACCCTTCACTGATTCAGTGGGCACCTCACACAGTTAGGCCACACGATTAGAGAAATTGTGTGTCAACCATAAAAAACACCTATGCTAAAAATTGTAGATATTTCTCATGGGGGTGAAGTTACTGGTGAATAGTTTGGGAAAATAGTACGTCTTGCTTAACCCTACTTCCCAACCCCACATGGTTAGGATAGACCCTGTGGGATGGGTCTCACAAAATCTACTAACCACGAAACCCAATGTTTTTCTCCACCAACTAGTGTTCTGAGATCCAAAAAATCCTCGAACACCCCTGAAACCTTTATGAACTCATTGGGCATCCATATTATGTCCATAATTAAGAACGAGACCAAATTTAAAAGGATCCATACCTAAGATAAAAACCAGGTTCATATAGTCTTCCCCCTTAATGGAAATCATCCTCGAGTTCACATTACAAGTGAAGAAAAACACTATCTGAGAACAACTCTAGCCACTGGGAGTGTACATCAGGCTCCCATTCCCAAGTCTAATCATGTACACGTCTGTGCTTCTATAATACCTATACTAGAGGGATATATCATCCTTGGAGAGCCTCCGTTCTCTGATCAATGATGTGTATTGGATAATCCTAAAAAAATAATTGACATCTAACTCAACATCCTTGACATAAAAAGTACGAGATGGGTCGGCATGATACTAGAGAAGATATGAAACATAGAAGACATAATGCATGGCATGATACCTCTGATTTAAAATAAATCAACAGGATACCATCCTAACTCTCTCTAGAATATCAAAAGACCAAAAAAAGTACAATGACACTTTCCCTTTCCTGTGTATCCATCTATTACCAAGTCTGGGTGATAATCGTAATAATACATGTTCCTTTACCATAGACTATAGAGGTCATTGATGATGATAAAAATAATATTTATATTTAGAATGATTAGTAGAGATGAACTTCCTAATCAGCTGAACCTACTCAGAAGTCTTATGAATGAGATGATGACCCAATAGCACTGAATCTTCTATATCTACCCAATACAGGGGTGAACAACATGACCTACTATATAGGGCCTTAGAGGGAGAAACATGAATAATCATCTAATAACTATTATTGTAAGATAAATATATGAGAGGGATATGATTTTACCAAGTACCATCAAAATCAAGGACGCATTCCCTTTAGAACCTGTGTAGTCCGTTCTGACTGACCATCAGTCTAAGGGTGAAAGGCTGTGCTTAGAATCACCTATGTACCCATAGCCTTTTTCAACCCCATCTAAAACCTCGATGTAAAGAGAGTATACCTAAATAAAATGATAGTATGGGGACCCCATTCATTTGTATAATTTTACGAACATACAGTCTTCCCATATCATTAACTCAGAAAGTCTCCTGGATAAGAAGTGGGATACTTTCAAAAGTTGATCCATGACTACCCAAACTGCGCACTACCTTGGGATACATTAGTAATCCAATGTAAAAATCCATCACAAGATCTTCCCATTTCCATTTTGGAACTGTTAAAGGATGTGACAAGCCTGTAGGTTATTGGTTCTCTACCTTCACCTACTTATTGGTGGAACACATAATGATAAAACCTGTTATCCAATACTTCATCCCTGACCACAAATACTATCGATTAATATAACAATACATCTTGAAGATACCCTGGTGAAACTCCTACCATGAAGAATGTGAATCATATATTGGCTCCTCTTTCATATTTTTGGGAACCCAGATACACCCATGTATATATAGGATGTCATTATCCTTGATAGTCCAATATAAAGGTAAGTCCTCACCAACAATACTCTCTCATAGGACCAGTACCTTAGTATATGAAAAATTATTCATCTTTACCTTCTCCAAAAGTGAAGAGGTAACTAATAATAATGAAAGTATATAATTTCCATGATGGTCCTTGACTTCTATATTCATCTTAGAAAATTGATCCATAAGCTTCTATTCGATACCAGGCATCCTAAACCATCTGTGTCTATTTCCTCATACTAAAATCATCGGCAACAACATTTCCTTTCCTAGTCATATAGGACATCTTGAAGTAAAAGGGCTATAGATATTCAACCCATATTTTCTGTATGATATTTAATTCTCACTGTGTTAATATATACCTAAGGATTCTATGGTCCGTAAACACCGTAAAACGATCTCCTAATAGGTAATGCCTCAAACAACAAAATACGTGTATAACAACTTATAAATCAAGATCATGCATCTGGTAATTATGATCATGAGGCCTCAACTATCATGAACCATATGAAATGACTATATATTACCACATCATAATTACTCCTAGACCGATATGTGATGCATATAATAAAATATATATATTCTACCTAGCTCTAGAAGATTCTGGATTAGCAATGAAGTCAATATCCCTTTAAACTAATGAAGGGATATCTCGTAGTATTCAAACCATATAAAACTTACACCCTTTTCAGTCAAGCTCATAAGAGGTGCTTCAGAGCATGATAAGTCCTATATAAAATGCCTATAGTAACGGGATAACCCCAAGAAACTCTGTACATAAAATATATTCATGGGTTTCTCCCAAGTAACCATAGGTCTCACATTCACTGGGTTAACTAAAACACCTTTCTATAATATAATGTGACCAAATAAGTGAACCTTTTCAATCTAGAAATGACATTTATTGATATTAGCATACAACTAGTGCTCAATCAGTTTAATCAAAATGAAATCTGGATGAGTGGCATGGTCGTTTTTAGTATGATAATACACCAAGATATCATCTATAAATACCAAAACAAACAACCTAGGTAGGTATATAAAACATTATTCATAAAATCCATGAAGATAATATGAACATTTGAAAAACCAAATGACATCACGAGATACTCATATAAGCCATACCAAATATGGAAATTCATACATGGAATATCTGAAGACCTAACTCAAACCTAATGATATCCCAATATCAGGTTGATTTAAGATAATAACCTCAATTCTATGAGATGGTAAAAAATATTATCTATGTGAGGTAAAGGATATTGGGTTTTCAATGTAAGATGATTCCACTTCCAGTAATCCATTCAAATATTGAGGTTCTGATCCTCCTTCTGGGTGAAAAAGACCAGTGAACCTCAGGGTAAAGTACCAGTCTATATAAAACTCTTGGGATATAAATGTTCTATCTACCTCTTGATCTCATAAAACATAGTAGTAACTATATTTTAAGGAGGAATGGATACTAGTGTAGTTCCTAGAACTAGCATGAGAGTAAAATCTACCTCTCTCACATGAGGTAGTCCTGAAAACCCGTCGAGGAATACATCCCAAAATCGATTGACTACAGGAGGGAACTCTATCTAATGTTAACCCAAATAATTTATCTAAAGGATAAAAATATATTAAGTCACTTTACCTAGACTGATATGCTCTAGTATAGCTCTACTAGCATGTATATTACACTTTCCCTTGTTAATATAAGAGTAACCCTTCAATGATGTAAACAACACACTTCAGTGATAACAATCCACATAGGCATGATAGTGAACCAACCATTCTATCATATGAATGAAATAAAATCCTATAATCATGAGGATGAAGAGGTTCCCCATGAAATTATGGATTCTTACATTAATAGGATAATCCTTTCCCTAGAATACACTCTCTGATCATATACCCAAAGGTGTATCAAGCGTTATGATTCCACAAGAGTACTCTGTATAAAGTTCGAGAATCTATAAAACATGAACATATATTAATGAATATGATAAAATTGTATCAAATAAGGAATAAATGATATTGTATTATACTATAATAGTATCTTGAACAATAGATGTCCCTACATCCTACTCCTACGGTATAGGTTGTACTGAGTAGATATGGCCCGATCACTGACCATGTGCTACAACCTGACTACCTGGAGTGGTTCTACTCTATTGGTGCTGAGAATTCAAAATAAGGATACCATGAACACAAAATACTTCTACCTATATGGTTATTAGTAATCCAACATCCTTCTTGGAGAGGTTCTGTTAAACCTTCTCCTAATGGTGGAGTTGGCATGAATCATCTCCCACTCAAAACAGATGGGAAGGTACTATAGAAACACTGTATATTCCCCTATATTCTACATATTTGGAACTTGATGAGGGTATATAAGACACTGGGGCCTCTTATTCTCATTATTTTCTCACTTATTACATACCACATAACTATATGTTTGTGTCAAATGGTTGTCACATCTCATGTACGCAGGCTCAAAGAATCGCTTCCAACTACTAGTATAACCACTACTCTGTTTGGGTTCTGAACCGCCCTGGATCACAGCGTCTAATCCCCTCAAGTTCATCTTAGTGATAAGGTCATGTTTTATTATATCATATATGTTATTAAACCAAAAAAATTGATTTGAGGAAAAATAGTATGCCTCAAACCATCCTAAAATTGTCTCACTTCCACTGTCTCATCAGCAGTATAGATAGGTGTGAATACCTAAAGCTCTGTAAAATGATATAAATAGAATATTAGTATCATCAAACCCTGCTTTAGGTTCATGAAATTTGGGGAATGATTGTCCCTTAGGGTCTTTAGAAAGAGACAATCAAATAAACTTGACCGGAAGTCCATCCACATTGCTTCCTGATACTAACAATTATGATTTAGAATATACCACGTGTGTTTGGAAGATCCCCCCAAAAATAATCAGTGATCTTGAATCTCCTCTGAGGAGGTGTCTCTATAGTTTAGATCCATAACTCTACACCTTGTAGTACTTCACACATCAAAAATATGGGTGGATGTTGCTTCTGGAACTCCCTAGTCAACTCCCCCATAGAAGGGGCAGAGCGTAGACCTCTTTGTATCATCTATATAATCTGTAGGAAATATCCTCAAAATCAAGAATCATCACCCACATTGGTAATAGGAAGTGATTCCACAAGAGTCACTACTAGAGGTATAACTAGCGGCTCAGAGCCTATAACCTATAGATCATGGTCACAACCTCCCTCCTAGCATATGACCTGAGAATGTCATGGTGGAATTACTATCTAATTTCTGAACACATTCCTCAGATAATATTCGATAATTACATAAGCCAAAAATATAAAAATATAATAGGAACATGTCCATTATATTTTATAGTCACACCCATCTGATTTATAAAAGAGTCTGGTCTGGGTGATGGGACATTTATATAGAACAATAGAGACATTAAGTACTTCCCACTAATAAGGTCGGGACTGAGTCAAGCTCTCTGTTTTCAATTTAAATTTCATTTAATTTATATTGTCATTTAAATAATTTTTTAAATGGTTGGACCAAATAGTTCACCACTTCTAATCCATAAGGTTCCATACACCTTATGAACCAAAATTCAGCATCTAGTCAATCCATACCATAACATATTCTAGTCCATCTGACTAATGTTCCATAACTCAACATGCCATAGTTGACATCATAAGGTGTATACTATAGACTATGCAAAAAATACTATTAGGTTATGGAATAATCTATAAGTAATAACTATTTTTTTCTTAATTACCCGAAATAATCATTATCTGACAACAATTTTATTTATAACAGTCAATCACCCATGTCAATCACATACAATGAAAATTACACAATGCTTCTATATGGCATGGAATATGCATGTCATGTGAATTTCATATAAAGTTACTAATATGATGCATGATCAATGCTTCATTTTCCATAATATAATGTGTCCAAGGATAAATGATAAATCTCAATAATATTAATATAAAAATCATAATCTATGTAAATCACCAAATGGTGGAATCAAATCAACCGTAATAAGAAAAAAATAGTAAATAGAAATTTCCATTCAAGGAAATTTGGTGCTTCCTTATATATGGGTTAGCTATTCCCAAAAAAAATCATTAATAAAATCTACAACCTTCCTAACCTCCTGTCTACTATCTCAAAATAGTATGTAAAGAAAATAAATATATTTGATACCACTTTGTGATGTCTCGAAACCGGATTCCAGTCAACAGTTCCCCAAACCTGGTTGTCCACATGGCCTCAAGTGCATCTACCTGAATGCTAGAGGCTGTTGACTAGTAGTGATGGACTATGGTGTGTCTTTGGGGAGAATATTCTTTCATTACCATAGTAACATAGCGGTACAGTCAATAGATAAATATATAAATTAGTATACCAATGTATAATAAGCAGAAACAAGCATTAATAACCTAACAATGAACAATAAACAAAGGCATTAAACTAAGTCATATACAGATGGATGATAATTCATGTAATGTATCCATAAAATAGAAAAAACATGGATATAGGAAGATGGTAGTAGTACTATACAAAAAGGTATACAAAGTCCAAAAAAGTATGTCAAGCATCCTGAGTTCCAGCCCAATCATCTACTAGCAAGATCCAACCTAATACATTTCATAATGTCACACATCCATAAGAGGACACTTACCCTTATCTACACCTTCATGTATGATGTTTTCTTTGGTACCATAGGTGTCTCAGATAGGGTGTGAGATATATCTTAGTAGGACACTTCCAACGATGTATATAAATACCCAGTCCTTGAATACAATATGGAAGTTTGAAATAATAACGATGTAAAGTAGTTATAAAAAATGTAAATTGGCTGGCCCTGGTTCTTGAAAGGAAACCAGGATGACACTACCAGCTTCGTCCCATGCCAGATTAACTCTGAAAAAGTATCCAAGGATGCAATGATCAATATCACATTTATAAGGGAATCCATTCCTAGAATCACAATAGTAAGTGACGCCAATCCCAATATCACAGTATGGACCACCATGCCCATATCATATTACAAGGGACACAATGATCGTATAGTATCACAAGGGATTCCATTCCTGTATAGTATCACAGGGGATTCCATGCACTTATCATATATTCATAAAGGGTCACCATGCCCATTCATAATTATAAAGGGGTCTCTAAGACCCTTCATATTTATATAAAGTAGAAGGGACACCATGACCATATATATATACATCATAAGGGTCATCATGCCCAATTTTCATAATTATAAAGGGTCATCATACCCACACATCATTTGTAATAATATATATTGACTTTAATTTGAGCCATGATATAATTCATAATTTTTTTTACAATTATCATTAACAAGAGAGTGACCGTTGTTCAATTTTATTTGGTGACATGGGATAACCACTCACCTATAATCAATTCAATTCATTATAATTATCAAGAGTATTATCTATGCCAAGCCACTACATTTACTAAATTTCAAAGGGATATAATCATTTTAAAGTGAAACCAAACACCATAATAGGAGATTTGGCTATATACTCAATGAATCCAATTAGGAATAAAGAGGGAACACCCAAAAGGAATGGATAAATCCAAGGATGATGATTCTAGATATTAAATGGGTTCTAAAAAGATATTAGGTTCCATGAAAGGAATACAATTTAAAAAATATTCAATTTAGGAGCAACGCAAAGTGAAACCAGCATGTGGCACGATAATACATATTATAAAACATCAAAACTTGATGAATAAATTATATACCACCCAACACATACTCATATGAATCTCCTCATCCAGTATCGACCTTTAGTTCATCATGTATTAGATGAAATATTAAGAATGGATAAACTCCTATAAAATAGGGCATATGATATTGAACCTCGATAACTCCATCAAGAGAATGATAAATAAATAAAGGCTAAAAAATAATCAAGTTCTTATCAATGTAGATCTACTGAGATGAATGGTGGATAAATTAAACACCAAATTAGATAGTTATCAAGAATCCAAGATTTAGGTATAGAAGATCTCAAAATTGGAGGACAACCCACTCCATGCTAAAATTAAGAGGAAATAAAGGGAGAGGTAAATGTTATAATCCATTAAGGTTAGTTAAGTAATTTTACGCAAAATATCTGGGTTGCACGATCTGACCACACAGTTGGCCAAACCGTGTGATGACAATGTTCCCTTCACTACTTCAAGGGGAACCTCGCATGGTTAGGCCACATGGTTAGAGAAACTATGCACCAACCATGCCAAACAACTCTATTAAAAACTATAGATATTTCTCATGGGAATGTGGCCGCTGAAGCATGGTTAGGAAAAATAGTGTTACCTAACTCAACCCATTTTCCATCCCCACATGGTCAGGAGAGACCATGTGGGTTGGGTTGTGCGACTTCTACTAACTGTGTGACCCAGTTTTCTTGTCCACCGACCGGTATTTTGAGCTTTGAACATGCCCAAACACCCTTAAACCATATTTAACTTATTAGGCATCCATATTAGGTCAATAATAAAGAATTATACCAAATTTAAAAATATCCATACCTAAGATAAAAATAGGGTTTTTACAGAACACATCATGAACTTGAGAGAGGTTCATTGGAAGCACCAAATGGTAAGTAATCGTCCCTACTTGATCAAGAATATCAAAGGGGATAATATACCTAGGGCTCATAAGTCCTTTATTTATGAATATCATAACATTTTCCATGTATAAATTCATCGAAACACCTTATTACTAACATAAATCTACAAATCTCACTGATGATTATCATCATAACTTTTCTATCGACATGGAACTGCCTTGATGTGATATTAAATGGACCGACTTTATCTTCAATTTAATTAACTAGCTTAGGTCTTAATATCTTTCCTTCCCTAACTTCATCCTAACACATTTGATTTCTACACTTATTTACTTAGAGGGATTCATAAGGATCCTTTTGAATTCTCGAGTGAAAGTAATTTTTGTAAGAAATGTTGAAAAGAGGGAGGTGTTGATCCTAGATACCATTAAAATACAAAGAATAATATCTCAACATATAATCTAAGGTTCGAATGATTATCTAATATTGAACATCAGTCTAAGGATGATAGAACGTACTGAAACTCATCTCTATATATATAGATCACTAAATACTTTACCAGAATATCGAGGTAAACCTTATATCCCAATCAGATATAATAGAATATGGTACTCTATACAACCTTAATAATTAATGTATCTTCTAGAAAACTGACCAAAAGATAAATATTTTTCGATAGTAATGATTTGGGATGAATTTATATGGTGATAAACTACAGCCCAAATAGAATTATGGCCTTTCTATATTCTTGGGAGTCTGATGATAAAATACAAGGTTATGTTTTCTAATTTCTATTCTGGAATGGCTAATGGTTGTAATATCCCCATAGACGTTTGTATATCAACGTTAACTTACTAACATACTAAGTAGAGAGTTACAAACTCAACAATATCTCTATTCATGTTTTCCCACCATAAAAAATCTTTCAAAAATTAATACATATTCTTACTTATAGGATTAATAGATAATGATGAACTATGATCCTCATCTAATAGAACCTTCAAACCTGTTTGGATGGAACACATACATAGTTCATCAACCTTATCATTCCATCATAACAAAGGTAAAAATTTGAAACATTTTTTTTAATTTTTCTGAAGTTCCACATCTCCCATATACACCTCTTCTACCCTTAAATATATCGATGGTTGAATAATAATTTGAGAAATATAAGATTTATCCCCTCCCTTTAATATTTCCATATCTCTTCTTTGAAAATATAAAAACACTGGATCATTTATAATCATAATCATAGCTAATAAATTATGATACTTTAAAATTAGAGCATATTACACCTTTTTATCTTTCCAAGGGTGATTTTAACACCCCATGTTTTTATGAATTATTATTTTTATAAATAAATTAAAATTATTTTATGGCATGCATTGCATGATACACAAAGTTAAGAGTGTGATACATACACCAATAATATTTTCTTGAGATACACACAATACTAAGTTTATATTTTTTTACACACAATACTAAGTTTGTATTGTGTTACACATAATAAAAAGATTATATTGCATTACATGCAAAACTGAGCTTATCTTGTATTACATGCAACACTGAAATTAAACGAAAGATGACATATTATTAAAATACTATTATAGTTATCACATAATAGTCCTAATTGTAGGTATGAAAATTATTAACTAAATTATGAAAATAAGTTTTATTTACATTTATAAAATTAATTCTTTAGTAAATAATTAATTATAAATGAAATTAATAACTACTTGAAAATAAATAAATTCTTTTTCTGAAAAACTATTTTTCAATGCATAATTACGTTTTCTATCAATAAATTAAAAAACCAATTTTTATGAATTATTTAAATAAAATATATATATATATATATATAATATTCAATCAACTATTTAACACTCATATTTTGTGTTTTATTGGTAATATATAAGAATAAATCCAAATTTATGCATAAAAAGATGTATTTTTTAAGGCAGCTTTACCACCTTTTAATGGAAAACTCATTTTAAAACTAGTTTTTAACACTTTTATAAATTATGTTTGAAATAATTATCTAAATTTTTTAAATAATAACTTAAAAATCATCTTAGGATGATTATTTGGAAATTTTCTAAAAATATTAATTTTTTGATGAATTGTGAAAAAATATTGAATTTTAATTAAAAAGTAACTTTTCGTTTAATATATTTATTAAGGTAAATTATATTTTAAAATAGTTTTAAAGTATAATTAGTTCAATTATACAAATATTAACACAATTTATGTCATTGGAATCAATTTTGTATTGAAATTTAATATAATTTTTTTTAAACTTTTGATCTTGTTCTCTTTAAAAACCCACTTTCTCGACACGTCTGTAGGATTGATTTTAAATTATTTTTTGACACTTATGTGAATTTAATTTTAATAAATGGATTGAATATTTGGAATAATCATAATTTATAATTTTTAATGCGTAAAAAATAATTTGTGACCAAATTGATTAGTGAAAGCAATTAAAATCAATTACATCATTAAGGTAAACAAAGATTACATAGAGGTTAAACTTAGAATATAAGGTGTAAAAATAAACCAAAGCTTGTCCAAAACCAATTTTATGGTCACACTTATACCTTATAATGTTAAATATTCAAACTTGACATGTTTTTTACACATTAAATATGAAAAACATGGATGAAATTCTCTCTTTACAAAATTTACAAGTTTTCCACTCACCTACCTTATAAAAGGACACCCACTATTACCCTCTATTTACACCTATAAATCCATTTGGATCAGATAATACCTATAAAAGAATCTTCACAAATTATATCCACTCATTCTATTAGCCTTTATGTATAAATCCAACCAAGGACAGCCTGTGGGTAAAACCAAAATGGGATTCTTGAAGAAAAGGTAACATTCATAAACAAATGTTTTTATTTTATTTCTTCCTCAAAAACATTAATTATTTTTATATCATGATTATATAATAACCCAATTATCTTAAATATACTTATATGTTGTTATTTTAAGAGTATAACCTATAACCACACACTCTTCCATCAAATGGGTTATAGAATCATCATTCGTGTGTATGGCGGACTACCACCTCGCAAACCGATGTCGTTTATTTTCCTATTTACACCTGTCAAGATTGGGAATAATAATGTAAATACAGGTTATATATTATATATATTATTTTTATTATTTTATTTTTCTTCTATAATTATTATATCACACATAACTTCATTCTTTCCATTTTGTGAGAATACGATAGCGTCATTCATGTGTACGGTTTACTACCACCTCGTGAAACGATGTGATTCGTTCACAATTTACATGGAATGTATTAAAGATGGGTTAAATTAACATATTATATATATATATTAAATGAAAATTATTATATAATAATAATATATAATATACATTTATTTCTTCCAATTCGATAAGGAAATGGAAACAACGTTTATGCATACGTATGACCTACTGTCTCCATAAACGGTATATTTCATTTCATATTTCTATAATTTATATATTATTATAAATAAATATATATGATGAATATTTTTATATTTATATCATGGTTATTATTCTATATATTATTAAATCATGATTATGGTAAGTGAACCCAAAATATAATGTTCCAAAATATTTATTAAAAACCGAGCGGTTATTACCGAAAACGTAAATTTAACATGGAATTGTAAAAGTAAGAGTAATATAAAGTTATAAGTACATAATATATGGTATTATATATATTAATATGGTTATGTAATATATTTATAATAAAGTTATATTTATTATGTAGGAGGTTTGTATGAGTATGATGAGATTCAATACTTAAGGTAATGGATTTCTGTCTCACTTTTTACTTTTGTGAGACAAAAGATATATTCACCACCTATTTATTATATATGGTGTATATAATTCCCATGAATGAATTTTATGGTTATTATAATTAAATATAAAATTGTATACATATCAATTTTATTATCTCTTTTACATGGGGTTTATGCTTTAAAAGTTACCAAATCGGTAAGGGAACTTTGTCTCAATTTGTATTCTTTGAGACACATGTTATGTTATGCACCTATATTAATTTATGATGTGTATATAATTACCCTTGAAAATTTTATATCATGAATATAATTTTATTAATTATATTTTAATCTTCAATTAATGTTATTATCTCATGTGGATTATGATTCAATGTTACTAAAGTGGTAAGAGTTTATCCCAAAAATCTCATCATTTATTGGGATTGTTTATGATTATGATTCCATTGATGAAATATTATTATCCATATCTCAATAATTATCATGAAATTTATTATAATATATTTATTCATTATATATTAATTAAATGTTACTAATTTTATGCTCTTTGGTACTTAAGATAATTAATAAAATGTTTTTATGACAATCCGACTTTATTTCTCTCTATGGTCAGAAATCCGTTTTCTTTCAAAAACATGTTTTATAAAAAAATAAATAAAATGATCTAATATTATCCTATTATTTTAAAATACATTTTTACCTATCTTTTACCTTTTTAAAAAATGGTTTTAAATGAATCATCTTTTCATTTTCCAATCAAGGCTCTTTTGACTTATATTTATAATGTGAAAGGAATATTTGTTTTTAGATATATGACAATTATGAAACTCTCTTACTTCATGAACAACACATTCATTGAAGATTAATTTATATGTTTTAAATTATATTTTAAAAGAAAAGGATTTAAAAATAGTTTTACGTTTAAAAAGTATTTTAAATGGTTTTCAAAGCATCATTTAGATATTTTCAAAGTGGGTTTTTAAATAAAAGGATTGTAAAGTCGTTTTATGTATAAAATGTATTTTAAAAGGTTTAAAAAGCAGAATTTAAAAGGCTTAAAATGATATTTTTAAAAAAAGTATCTCAATGGTGTTTTATGTTTAAACATTATTTTAAAATATTTACAAAGCATCCTTGATATGTTTTCAAATTTTATTTTCAAATAAAATGATTTAAAAGGTGTTTTATATTTTAGAAATTATTTTAAAAGTTTTTTAAAGAATCCTTTATAAGTTTAAAAAGGTTAATTTCAAATAAAAGGATTTAAAAGTATTTTTATGTTTAAAAATAATTGTAAATGGTTTTAAAAGCATCCATTATAAGTTTTCAAGGTTATTTTTAAAGAAAATGGTTTTCAAAGGGTTTTATGTGGAAAGTATATTTTCCTCAAGAAAATTTTTAAATGAATATTCAAGGATTTCAATGTTTCCAATGTTATTTTGAAAGAAAAGTATTTTGAAAATGTTTTATGGAAGTGATTTTTAAAGGAATGATATTTTCCTTATGAAATGTTCCAAGTAATCTTTCAAAATTATTCTCTATCTATTATGAAATCCTTTGATATAGTTTATATTTTACTGGGGATATGATCTAAGGACACCATTCATATTATTTCTATGAATGGAATTTGTTTTGATATAATGATTTTTATGGAACTCGTTTCTCTTCTATGGGTTGTACCATGATAAAATGATTATGAAAATCCACTTCTTTTCATAGGTTATTCTATGATAAAATTATTATGAAACCTATATCCTTTTCACAGGTTATGATGTGAATAAAATTTTATGATACCCATTTTATTTCATGGGTTATGATATGATTAATTTTTATTATCTTATGGTCCACATAAATATGTTTTTCCTTATGATATGGGTTGGATCTATATCTCCCTCCAATGCATTGGGTAAAGATTTATATCTCATGAGATAGAAAGGACCAAATGGGGAGTGAACTTGGTTAAATAATACAGGGCTGGAATGAGAAGTGAACTGATTCAGTAATACAGGGTTGGAATGGGAAGTGAACCGAGTTCAGTCATAAATGGATAAAATAGGAAGTGAACCCATTATAGTAATAAATGGATAGAAAGAAGAGTGTACCCGATTTATTAAAGGAATTTATCCACTATGATAGTCCTGGCAGTGATCCTTAACTAATATGAAATGATTTTCTATTATTATGTGAATTCCATGAATTCAATGTCTTATTCCTATATTATGGTCTCATGTTTTATGATATTTATTCCCTTATGATTCATGTCTTTTGATCCTCCCATATTTATGTCATGACTCATGTGTATGATCTTTGATATGAATAGTATAATAATCAAATATTATAATCATGTTCTCATACCCATATATTCATATTATGCTTATATATCTCCTTTATTAACCCTTACTAAGAAACCAAGATCACCATTTCTTATGTTTCCTTTCCCTAGGTTATAAAGAAAGGTTTTTAGTAGGATTAATAAAGGGGAAGATATTTGTGGGAAACATTGAAGATCTTTCACCAAACTATAAAATTATGTTCCTTTTTTCCAAAGTCACTAAACTATTATGGCCCTTAGGTATGTGTTTGTGTAATGTATTGAATATTCATAAAAAAATATGTAATATCCATGTATGTTAAGTCCGATACATTATAGGAGGTATCAAAGGAATGGTTTATTCAACCTTTGGAAACTAGGATTAGAAATATTTAGGGAGACCCCTAGAAATATTTCTAAGGATATGTATAGGGATGTATCTAAGGATAAGTCTAAGGATTAGTTAATGTTTAGAAAAATGTATTGGAATTTTGGTAAATGATGGAGTGAGTGGTTTCCAAGAAACACTTCCCTTTATAGATTCTACAATTTTATGTGGCTATAAAAATATTTACCTATGGTTAAAATCTTCAAAAACATCATATTGAGCGAGAATCGATTCAGAACTGGTGTACGATAATGATCCTTACTACACACCTGGTTTTAAACACCTAGGGGATATGCTTTGTAAATTCACTAACTATTTATGAACCATAATAAAGTATTTAAATATAATATGACTTTGAATAACCTAGGTTAAACATAGGGATTCCTAGATTAAATAATAAAGTGTCAAGATTTATATCTCCTATAAGTGAATTTTCATGATTATGTGGTTTTTCATTATGATTAGTGTTTCTAAAACTATTATTTTTTGTTTTAGTGAATAGCAAGAACCAGAAGGAACTGGGTTAACATTTAATGTATTGGAAAATTTGATGATGAGAAGTCAAATGGAATGATGACTGGGGTAAATTATGTTATGTTTATTCCTAATCTGTTTTCATGGAACATGAATAACAATGTATACCATAACCAAATCTCAAACTCACTGAAGAAGAGAAGGAAAGAGTACATAGAGAGTTCAGGTAGCAGATACCATGGAGGAAATAAGATTTCATTTCCTACATGTTGAGAATATAGAAATAAACACCCAAGTGGATGTCATAGAGGAAAAATAAGATCTTTCAACTAGGGAAAACAAGGACAAAATACAAGTAGCATTAAAGGAAAAATGAATAGTTTAGTTAACACAATGGATGAAAATATCAGTCTACCTAAGGTTTTATCGATGGATCATTTCTTTAAATATGGAATGTATATACATTATAAAAAATTATTTCCTTAGGGGAAAGCTTTTAAAGAAAATCATAAATGTACTATGATCAATGGTTATATTGAAAATTATGGAGAGAAAAAAAATTCAATGTGAAAGGAAATAAGTGTTAAGGAATAAGATGACAAAGATTAGTGAAATTTTTCAAGATTAAGTGGGATGTAAGAAGTATTTTTGTATTTGAATTAAATATTATGTTATACAAATAATGAAATATATAAGTATTGTTTAGTATAAGTTTCTCATTTAAGATTTTATTGGATATGTTGAATGATACTGATGGTCTGGAAAAGTTATTGGAACTGATTAATTATTTGTTGACAAAGTGTTTCATGTTATCATGGATAGAGTTTAGAACATTTTTTAATTTAATTAATATTTAAAATACTCTATGATTTATGTAAGTAATGAGGAATCATGTACTTTCCCCATAAGGTTTTATGGTAATTCAGTTCATTACCATGTTTTCAAGAGAACATGTGATAAATGTATAAACATGTTTGGTATGTGGAAATCAAGAGGTACTTTATGATATATGGGGTATCAATATTAAATTAATTCAATAAATTTAGTGACCTTGTTTTAAATGTTTTGGATTTTCATCTTTCAGAAGGGTCAAAAGGTTAACCATTTATGAAATTGTTTATATTGGAATTTGAATTTGGTTTTAGAAATTAAATTATTATTTTTCTAAATGATGATTTTTTAATATTTTATAACCTATTCTAACCATATTTCATTGATGATAACTAAATATAAACGGAATGAATTATTGTTCCACTGATAGATCTTATGATCCGTTAGTGATTCAAGGACAAAAAATTCACCTTAATTTATTGGAGTAATATATGAAGTGGAAATTAATCTAGGAATAACCAAAGGGTGATATTGTGTATATGAAATTGAATGAAATAAAGTATGTATATTCCTGGTGAAAATTATTCAAATTTTGGAAAATGATCTTGAAACAAAAATGTTATCTCAGTACCTTGATTTTTGATGAATCAAATGATCCCTTAAATCATTACAGATTTATTTTTGTGTGATCATTAACATTATTTGGATCACCAAATTTCTTATGATTAGTGACCTATATCACTCTCTATAATTATTTATGTTTTTCTTCAATGTCAAAATATTCACTTCCCACCTATGTTGTCCTATGTAGAAACCTAATTGTAAGTTTCATGGATATCTCTTATGTTTCCAACCTTATATTTTTAATGGAAATTTTATTATTAATTTTTTTGCTGTGGGTTTCTAGGAAATGAACTTTCTAGTATTTTACCTTTGATGACCCAAATGAATTTTTAGGCCGAAATTCATTTTAAGGGTGGTAGAATTTAACACCTCGAGTTTTTATGAATTTTTTTCCAAATAAATTTAAATTATTTGATGGATTGAATTGAATGACACAACATTCTAAGCGTGTTATAAACAAAAAACTAAGTAAACGTGTAGTACAAACAAAACTTATTTTTTATTCTGTTACATGAAATCCCAAGTATAGATGCATCAAACACAACATCGATCTTATCTTGTGTTACATGCAACATTGAGTTTAAAAGAAACATAACATATTATTAAAATATTATGATAGTTACCACCTAGACATTGGAATGGTGGATATGAAAATGATTAAATAAATTGTGAAAATATGTTTTATCAATATTTCTTAAATTTATTCTTTGGTAAACAATTAATTAGAAATTAATTTAAGAACTATTTTGAAATCAAGAAATTCCTTTTATGAAAAAAATATTTTTCTATAAACAAACATGTTTTATCTTAATAAATTAAGAAAAACACTTTTGATGACTGAATTTAATGAAATATATATATTATATATCCAATAAACTATTTAATACTCATCTTATTTGTTTTCTAGGAAAGATATAATAATAAATCTAAATTTACGTATAAAATATATATTTTTCTAAAAGGTAGTTTTACCATATTTTAATAGAGTAATATTTTTAAAACTAATATTTGAGACTTTTATAAATTATATTTGAAAAAATAAACTTCATTTTTGAAAGTGTAATATCAAAATTATCTTAGTATTATTTTTTTTACTTTATTAAAAGATTCTGTTTTTGATGAATCATGAAAAAATATTGAATTTTAATTGAAAATTGTCATTTTGTTTTATTTATCAATAAATTTGTAGAATATTTTAAATTGTTTTTAAAGTATAATTATTTCAATTATAAATATATTAATACAATTTTCTAATTTTAATAAATTTCATATTGAAATGTAATATAAAAACTTTGTAAGCTTTTGATCTTTTTCGCATTAAAAACCAGTTTTGTCGATACGTCAGTAGTATTAATTTTAAAATAATTTTTTCCACTTATATGAATTTAATTTTTAAAAAGGGATTAAATATTTTTAATCATAATAATTTATATTTTAAAATATGGTCCACTTAAATTTTGACCAAATTTATTAGTGAAAGCAATTAAAATTAATTACTGTAATTAAAGTAAAAACAAGATAACTTAGAAGTTAAACATATAATATAAGGTGTAGAAATGACCCAAAACTTGTTTAAAAACCATTATATGGACATATTACGACCATATAATGTCTATGGTTTTAATTTTATCCATTTTGAAAAGTTTTTTCATATGAAAAATATGGGTGGTATTTTCTCTTTATAAAATTATCATGTTTTCCACTAACCTCCCTTATAAAAGGCCACCCCCTCTTTAACTATATTCACACCTCCAAATAACTTTGGATCAGTGAATAAATATAAAAATATATTCCCAAATTCTCTAATATCATCCTATAATCCTTAATCTAGTCATAATACAAACAAGGAAGTCCTTTACTGAAAACTAAAAGGAGATACCCAAAGAAGAGGTAATGATTATCAATGAATGTTTCTTTATTTCTTCCTCAAACCCATGAATTTTTTATATCACGATTATATAATAAAATAATAATATTAAATATAATTATTTTTTTAAGGTTATTACCTAAAAAAACATAAAAATATCTAAAAAATGAGTTATGAGATCATCATTTGTGTGTACGAAGGACTACCACCTCATGAACCCATAACGTTAATTTTTTCCATTACCACCTCTAAAGGTTGGTAATAATGATGGGAATATTATTTATATATGATATTTATGATATTATTATGATCCTTTAATTATTATATCACACACACCTTAATTATTTCAATTTTTTGGAATACGATACTATTGTTCGTGTGTATGACAGACTACCGCCTCGTGAAGTGATGTGATTAGTTCAAAATTTACATGGAATGTATTATAAATAATTTTAATAAAAATATGATTTCTATATTACATAAAAAATATTATTTAATAAAAATATATTATATATTTTTATTTCTTTCAATACAATAAGGTAATGGAAACAATATTCATGTGTACGTACGACCTACCATATCCATGAACGGTGTATTTCATTTCCTATTTCTAGTTTTTATAGAATATTATAAATAAATATATATAATGAATATATATGATATTTATATAATTTTTATAATTATATAGATTATGAAATCATTATTAAGGTATGATAATAAAAAATATATTGAATCAAAACATTTATGAAAAACAAAGCGTTTATTACCTAAAACGTAACATTAACATGGAATTGATAAAATATGAGTAATATAAAGTTATAAGTAAATAATATATGGTATTATATATACTAATATGGTTATTATATAGAGTTATAATAAACTTATATTTATTATATAGGAGTTTTGTACAATTATGACGAGAGTTAAGACTTAAGGTAAGAGATATCCATCTCACTTTTTACTTTTGTGAGACACATGATATATTGACCACCTATTTCATCTATGTGGTGTATATACTGATCGTGAATGTATTTTATGATTATTATATTAAAATTTATTGTTATTTACCAATCCATTTTAGGATATAGCTTTCATGGGGTTTATATTTTAAACGTTACCAAATCGGTAAACGAATTCTGTCTCAATTTACCTTCTTTGAGACACATATTATGTTATGCACCTATATTATTTTATTTGGTGTATATAATGCTCATTTGAAATGTTATATCATGAATATAATTTTTATCATGATATTTTAATCTTCATTTATTGTTATTATATCTTGGGAATTATTATTCAAAGTTACCAAAGTAGTAAGAGTTTTTGCTACAATCTCACAAATTATCGGGATTAATTATGATTTTGCTTCCATTAATGAAATATTATGATCCATATATCAAGAAATATCTTTAAATTTATTCTACTCTATTTATTCATGATATATTCATGTAATGGTACCATTTGACTACTCTTTGTAACATAATATAATCAAGAAATGTTTTAATGAAAATTTGACTTTATTTCTCTTTTCGGTCAGAAATATGTTTTCTTTCAAAACTATGTTCAAAAAATATTTTCAAAAAAATGTTCTACTATTATCCTATTATTTTTAAAATAAATTTTTACCCATGCCCTAACTTTTTAAAAAATGGGTTTAAAAGGAATATTCTTTTCATTTTCTGATCAAGGCGCTTTTGACTTCTATTGACAATGTGAAAGGAATCATTGTTTTTACCTATACACCATGTATGGAATTATCTAATATCATGACCAGTCCATTAGTTTAAGCTCAATTTATATGATTTAAAAAATATTTTCAAATAAAATTACTTTGAAGGTGTTTTATGTTTAATAATTATTTTAAATTTCTTTTAAAGAATTGTTTATATATTATCAAAGGTTATTTTCAAAGAAAAGTATTTCAAAGGTGTTTTATGTTTAAAAAGTATTTTTAATGTTGTTAAAATAATCCTTTATAACTTTTCAAAGTATATTTTGAAAGAAAAGTATTTCAATTATGTTTTTTATTTAAAATGTATTTTAATTTTTTTTAAACATCTTTTATAAGTTCTCAATGGTTATTTCCAAAGAAAAGGATTTCAAAGGTGTTTTATGTTTAAAAAAATATTTTAAAAGGTTTTAAAAGAATCCTTTACAATTTTTAAAAGGTTATTTTTAAAGAAAATGATTTCAATAGTTTTTTATATTTAATAAATATTTTAAAAGGGTTTCAAAGAATACTTTATAAGTTTTATTGATTATTTTAAAAGAAAATGGTTTTCAAAAGGTTTTTCTTAGATTTTTTATTTTCCCAAGAAAATTTTTATATGAATTTTCAATTGTTTATATGTTTTTAATGTTATTTCAAAGGAAAAGGATTTTATGAAATATTTTAGGAAATAGATTTTCAAAAAAGTATATTTTCCTTAATAAATGTTTGAAGTAATCTTCCAAAACTCTTATACATCTAAGATGTCATCATTTGATATAGTTTATGTTGTACTAGGGATATGACCCAAGGATAACATTCATATTATTTCTATGAATGGTTTATGTTTTGATGGAATGATGTTTATGGAACCCATTTCTCAAACATGGGTTGCACAATGATAAAATTCTTATGGAAACCCAATTCTTTTCATAAGTTATGTTATGATGAAATGATTATGAAACCCATATCTTTTCTATCAGTTATAATGTGATGAAATTTTTGTAAAACCCATTTCATTTCATGGTAATGATATGATGAATGTTTATGATCTTATGGAACACATAAATAAGATTTAAATTATGAGATGGGTGGAACCTATATCTACCTCCAATTCATTTGGAAAATATTTATATTTCATGAGATAAACATGACTGTAAATGGGAGTAAACTTGGTTAAGTAACACAGGGAAGGAATGAGATGTGAACCCAGTTCAATAATATAAGTCTAGAATGGGAAGTGAACCTGATTCAGTAATATAGGGATAGAAAAATAATTGAAATTGGTTTAGTAGTACATGGATAGAAAGGGGAGTGAACCTGATTTAATAATGGAATTTTTCCACTATGATGGCATTGATAATGATCCTTAACAAATATGAAATTATTTTCTTTGATTATGTGTAAACCAAAAATACAATATCTTATTTGTATGTTATTCTCTCATGGATTATGCTCTTGATTCAATTATGATTCCTGTATTATGGTCTACCAATATTATTCCATGACTCATGTGTATGATTTTTGATATGGAGGGTATAATCTTTAAATATTATTCTCATTTTATCATACCCTTATGTTCATATTATTATTACATATCTTTTTTATTTACCCTTACTGAGTATCTAAGATCACTATTTTTAATGTTTCCTTTCCCCAGGTTATGAATAAAGGTTTTAAGTAGGAGTACTAATGGGGGATATCTTTGTGGGAAACATTGAAGATATTTCACCAGAATAGAAGATTGTGTTCTATGTTTTCAAAGGCACTAAACTATTATGGTCCTTAGGAATGTGTTTTTGTAATTTAATGAATATTCATATAATAATTTGTAATATCCATGTATGTTAATCTTGGGTTGTTATAGTGATAATGTATTTAGAAATCATAATCATTAATCAACTCCAACCACCTTCTTTGGTGCATATTTATCTTTTTTTGAGTGAATTCATAATTTAAAATTTTATGATCAGTATATGTGTCACATATTCCTAAAAAAATATAATACCTCCATATATTTAATGAAATAATTACATTAAATAAATTTAAATCATGAGTTGGGTAATTTTTCTCATATCATTCTATATGAGAATGCATCCGAGTCCCTTATTTGATGCATCACTATAAATTACAAACCCTTCTCTACTACAGGGTTGTGTAAGCACATGCATGTTGAAAAACCATATCTTTAGTTATTTGATACTCTCTTTAAGTTTATATATCTATAATTAATTAACCCTCTTCTGAGTAAACTTGGTGAGTATATTAGTTATTCAAGAAATTTTTTTAAAAAATTGTCGGTAGTATCTAACCAACCCAAGAAAACTACGGATTCCAATTACCATGGTTAGTCTAAGACATTACTTAATATTTTTTTATTTAAATGATACAATAATTTAACCTCTATTGAGATTATATGACCCAAGAATGAAAATTTTTAAGGAAAAAATTCATAGTAAATTTAGCATAAATATTCTCTTTCCTTAGCGTATTTATTACAATTCTAAAATATTCGTCAAGCTCTTCCTTTGTCTTTTAATTTATAAGAATATCATCAATAAAGATTACCATAAAATAATAATGGTAATATCTACATACTCTAATCAGGAACACTGCTTGAAATACTACCTATACTAATGACCCTATACCAACGGTTTGTAAAAACTGTTGTTATAGGACCCCTATCCCAACGGTTCTTCAAAACTATTGGGATATGCTATGAAATATAAGGCTATCCCAACCGTTTTGTAAACCCGTTGGGATATATCCAACAAATTGGACATATACCAAAGGTTATGTGTAAATATCAGGATAGGGTAAGGCTATCCCAACTGTTTTCTGAAAACCATTGGGATATACCATTTTTGACAACACCAACCCCATAGGTTTTACAAAAACCGTTGGGATAGACCATTTTGAAAAAACATATCCTAATGGTTTTGTAAAACTATTGGGATAGGTTGGGGACATCCCAATGGTTTTCCAAAACAATTGGGATAACCCATTTTGACAACACCTATCCCAACAGTCTTGGAAAACCGTTGGGATAGACTATTTTTCAAGGGTACCTATCCCAATAATTATCAAAATCATTGGGATAGGTACCCTTATTTTTTTATCAATTATTTTGTTTAATATCATCAAATAAATCAATATATAAATTACTTATATATATATATTTATCCAAATATATTCACAATTATGATTGTAGGATAGTGGTAATATCTTCGATATATAGTGTGAAGGTCGTGGGTTCAAACCTATGTTGTGAATTTTATTTTAGATTTACCTATCCCAATAGTTCTCCCCAAACTGTTGGGATAGGTATATCCCAACACCAAATCAACCAAGGTCCTCCAAACTATTGGTATAGGACATACCAACGGTTTGGGGACCTATATAAATTGTTCCAAACCATTGGTATAGGCTATTTTTTCATTAGTGTAAATCCATGAAGATAATAGGTGAATTGGAAAGTCTAAAAGGCATTGCTATAAATTCACAATGACCATACCTCATATGTAATGATGTCATGGGTATATTATACTTCTTAATAATTAATTGATGATATCCATATTAAATATTAGTCTTCAAAAACATATAGAGATCCTTGAAATTGATCAAATAAATCATCTTTATGAGGTAGATGATACTTGATCTTAATAGTGATCTTAGTAAGTTCCCAATAATCAATGAAAATATTAATTGAACCATCTTTATTTTTAACAAAAAGAATAGTTTCATACCATGGAGAACCATTAGGAAAAATTAAAACATTATCTAGATTATCCTAGAGTTTCTTCTTTAATTATTGTAACTCAATTAGGGATATTTTATATCGAGTATTTGAAATAGTCATAGCACTAGGTATGAGTTCTGTTGAATAAAAACCTCATGATTTGGGGGAAGAAGAGAAAATTAATTAGGAAATACATCACCTTATTCAAAAAAAATATGATAATTTTCAATTTTAACTTTATCCTAAACCATTTGAGATAAATATCCCTCATTAATTGGTATAAAAACCCACATGATCAAAGTAATTTCCATTGAGAATTCAGGTTCATCCCAGCACTGATAGATGAGTTAAGGTTGATTCAGAATGTTAAATGTAACTTAACTTCATAAAAAATTGATATGGTCTCTATATTGAGAGAGCCAATACATTCCCCAAATTACATCAAATTCAACTAGAGGAAGAATAACATGATTCAAAGAAATAACATTCCAACAAATATCTATTAAAGCTGAGTTATAAACTCGAGATGTGGTCATCTGATCATTATAAGTTTTCACTTAAAACATAGTATCTAATTATTGAGGATATGAATAAAAATTCTTAGATAATTTTCAAGATATAATAGAATTTATATAACTAATCTCAAATAAGATGATTCAATATTTTAGTGTACCTATCACCACATCAAATTAATTATTCTATCTTCAATCCATTATGAAAACCAAAATCATTAGCATGACCACTATAAGGACCCAAGATTCTCATATATCAATATAAAATCCTTTTAGAGAAATATTCTTTAAATTTAATAAGCACACAATGAAGAACCATAATAGTTTACTATATTTGGATAACAGAAATAGAATATTCTCATTTCATGAAATATCTTCAACATCTCCTATAAAGATCTCCCCCTTTTGAACAATTTATAAACAAACCCTACTTAAAACCTTTTTTCATTACATGGGTAAAGGAAATATAATAAAGGGTGATATTAGATGCTCATCAAGGTTAAACATGATAGATATCAATATAATATGAGAATAAGGGTATGATAACATGAGAACAACATCTAGAAAATAATACCCTACATATCATAGATCATAAAATTGAATCATGGAAGAAATCATGGTAGCTAAAAAGACATGAATCTTAAAGGAATCAAAGAACACAATCCATGAGATCAAAAAATTGTAATAATACATAGATTTTTTTCATACACATAATCATTAAATATCATTTCCACAGTAGTCAAGGATCATTTCCAAGACTATCATACTGGAATGAGTTCACTCTCCAAACCATCGTGGTAGTCATGGTTCACTCCCAAGACTATCGTAGTGGAAAAATTCCATTATTTAATTGTGTTCACTTCCCATTCTAGTCCTATTTATATCATGATATATTAATCTTTACCCAATTAGTTGGAGGGAGATATAGGTCCCGAACATCATATTATGAAAATCATACATACATATGTCATAAGACCATAAAATATTTATCATATCAAAAACCAAGAAAATAAATGGGTTTCATAGAAATTTAATCAAATTATATCTTGTGTAAAAGAAATAGGTTCCATAGACATTTAATTATTCTATCATAACATAACCTGTGAAAAAAGGAATGGGTTTCATAAACATATTTTCATCATAAAAATAAACCATTTATAAGAATAATATGAATTGTATCCTTGGTTCATATCTCTAGTAAATCATGAGTAACATAAAAATATTTCATCTTAGATGTAAAATGATTTTTAAATATCACTCAGAATATTTCCATAGGAAAAATCCTTTCCACTTTGAAAAAAACATTGTAAAACATAAAACATTTTCAAAAACATTTTCTATGAAAATAGAATTGGAAAGTTAGAAAGTAATAATTAAAGATAACTAAAAACACTTCTGGATGAAAACATCCTTTAAAATTTGATTTTTTTAAACATAAAATATTTTAAAAATATTTTCCTTTGAAAATAACATTTTAAACTTATAAAGGTTTACTTAAAAATCATTTAAAAAATATCTTGAGGAAAATATCCTTTCCACTTTGATTTTTTTAATCATAAAAAATTTTAAAAATAAATTTCTTTTAAAATAACATTTGAAACTTATAGATTAATATTTAAAAACATTGGATTTATATTATGGAAGGAAATTATGTTCATGTAATATAAGTTTAAACAAATATTCTTTTCACATTTTTGGTAAAATCCAAATAGGCCTTATTTAGAAAATGACAGGAAGATTAATTTTAAAAAAAAATTAAATATTATAAAATGGGTAAACATGTATTTAATAAATAATTTTTAGAATTTTAATACATTTTTGGATGCATTTTTTGAAAACAAGGATATGGAAGAAATTGGGTTTTCGACCGAAGAGAGAAATAAATATTATTTTTCATAAAATAATTTATTTGGTATCATTAATACTTCAAGTGAAAAAAGTTAAATGAAAATATTTATTCTCTATAAATAACCATTGTAAAAGAAAATACATGATTTTACTTGGAGATAGATCACATTATTATACCATTGGAAGCATAATCATAAACAATCCTGATAAATGATGAGATTGTGACATAATTTTTTTACCATGTAGGTATCTTCAGAATCATAATAATTGTAAAATAATAAATTTAAATTAATATTTAAATATCATTATAATAATTAATTTCATTATATAACATGAAATAGGGTATTTATATACACTTTATAATATAATATAGGCACATAATGTAACATATGTCCCAAAGCAGGAAATTTGAGACGAAATTCCGTTACCTCTTTAGTAATATTTTGAATCATAAGATGAAATAAATAATACCCTAAAATAAATCTTTAAATATCATTAAAATATGTATATTAATGATATAGCATGTCAAAGTGTAAGTATATACAGTACACATAAGTAACAAGGTTTGAATTAACATATGTCTTAGAGAAATAAAAGAGAGACTAGAAATCTATTACCTTAACTCATGAATTTATTCGTACATGTTAGAAACTCATTTATAATAAATATAAGTATACTATAAATCAATTAAATAAACATAATTATATATATATTACATATATTATTTACTTATGGAATTTTATTACCCGTTTATTGATAATTCCTTTTTAAAATTACGTCTTGGTTAATAACTTCTTTGTTTTTCACGTATTTTTTGGTTTGGTATTTTTAGTCCTATTAATATGATCATTTTTAAATCATTTACATAATGCTAAAAATTATATAAATATCATATATATACATTATATATTTATTTATAGTATTCCATAAAATTCAGTGATAGAAAATGAAAGACACCGTTCATGGAGGCGGTATGCCATACACACACATTAACATTGTATCCATTTATTGAAGGATGGAATGACAGAAAGTTAAATAATATATTAATGTAAAAAAAGAATTTTTAGTTCATATATTTAAAATTTATTCATTAAATTCACCCTAACTAACTTCCATGTAAAGTATTTGTTAAAAACGAATCACATCACTTTGTGAGGCGATAGTTCGTCGTACACACGAACGACATTGTCATACCCCCCAACTGATGGAAAGTAAGAAGTTATATGTTGTATCATAATTATAGAAGTAATATTATTTTAATAATATAATATATATTCATTTAATATTTCCCTATTACTATCTATGAAAAACAGAAATGAAAAACACACCACATCGGTTCGCGAGGCGACAGTCTTCCGTACATAGAAGAAATGTTATTGTTTTACAATGGGTTGGGAGATAATAAGTTATATGTGGTATTATAATTAAAAATATATAATAATATCATAAATATAATATATAAATATTAAATCCATCATTATATCCATCTGAGAGAGTTGGGGATAGAAAACGAATAACATCAGTTCACGAGGATGTTGTCCATCGTACACACGAATGATGATTTTGTATCCCATTTTATATAAGAGGACATGGATTTTGGTTATTAAATTAATTTAATAACATATAATAATATGAAATATACTGATTTTATTATATAATCATGGTTTAATAATAATTTAAGGAGTTGGAGGAAGAAATAATATAAAATGGCCAGTTAGGGACGTTACATCTTTTTCAGACAACTTCTTTTGGTCTGCACAAAAAGGATTATTTGGTTAGAGTTATTAAAATAATAAGTATTCAAAAATTAAATTAATAAAAAAATGAATTTATTTGGTTAGATATTGGATAAAAATATAGTTTTGGATTATTGAATAGGAATGGAGAGGGGTGACCTTTTATAAGTGCGGTGAACAACACATTTGTAATTTTTAAAAAGAAAAAGGTGTTCCCTTAATTTTCGCATGCACCTAGAATAAAAAATTAGGAATTATGTAAAATTAGTAGTTTTAGTTTTTATATATTTCCATAAAATGGGTTTTTTACAAGTTTCTCGGTCATTTTACCCCTTATCTTTTTAGTTTAACCCTCGGTAAACCCATTTTCACCTTAACCACAATAATGAATTTTTACTGTTTTTACAATTAATTATTGTAAAAAATTAAGTTGAAATTATTATATAATATATATTATTCTTATTAAAAATATGAGATCAATTTTTATAAATTATATTCAAATATGTGAAAAAATTTAATTTAAAATTAATCCAGTAGATACGACGAATAAATAGTTTTCCAAAGAGAAAAGTTTCAAAAGTTAAAAATGTTTTTATACCAAGATTAAATATTAAATTGATTCAAATTACCTAAATTGGATTAGTATATATATAATTAAACTAAATATACTTTTAAAACTATATTAAAATAATATAAATCTTGTAAATACTTTGAATGAAAAGGTAGTATTTTTAGTAAAAACAAGTATCTTTACTATTCAATTAAAAATTACCTTTTCATAAAAAATTCAAAAATTCATAGAAATATAATTTTTAAAATATGGTTTAAAAAATGAATTTAATTTTTTAAATAAATGTTTTAAAAGTTTCAAAAATTAATTTTCAAATAAGTGTGCAAAATACGAAAAAACATCTTTTTAGAAAATTACAGTTTTAAACATAAAATTAGATTAATTATTATCTTCTGTATAGAAAACATATAACTTGAATTATGAAAAATTAATTTAGTAAATAATATATTTATTTCATTAAAATAATCCACTAGAATCATTTTTTTAATTTGTTGAGGTGAAACACATTTGTGCACATAGAAATAGTTGTTCAGAAAAAAGATTTCCTTTGTTTTGAAATGTTTTTTATTTTATTTTATTTTTAATTGGTCACAAAATAATTCATTACATATAAATGTGTTAACCATATATTTTCATAATTTTTTAAATTCTATTTATACCCACTATTCCAATGAATCGGTGATGACAATCATATTAAACAATAATATTTTAATAAAATGTCATTTTTTGTTTAAATTTAGTGCTGTGTGTAACACAAGGAATACTCGGTGTTACATGTAATTCAAGATAAAATCAGTGTTTCATGTAAATAAAGATAAAATTTATGTTTCATTTCACAAAAAATATAAAAAATATTGAATTTATTTGAAGATAAATAATTCAAAAAATCTCATGGTGTTATATTCTATCCCCCTTAAATAAATTGTGTCCTCGCAATTTGCACTTGCACTCGGTAAACAAGGGTTTAAATTTTGAAAATACCTTTATGGGAAACCCACATCATAAAAAGGGTTTATAAAAATTTTTATTGAAAGGAGATAAATTTATGTGTGAAGGTCATCTAGAATAACACATACTACATCTTTCAAATAGTAGAAGAAAGGTTAGATGTTGAGATTTGAACATGGTATAAATGCGTAATGTCCAAATAATTATCAAGAGCGACATAGATCATTGATCAAAATAAAGTGAATGATCTTGTGAAAACAAAAAAACAAAAAATCATTAACCAAATAGATGTGAAAAGGGTAATTGATATCATCAGAAATTATAGTAAGTAATAACATTTTATTTCAAGATCCTTTTTATAATGTTGGATAATTTTCATAAGAAGATATACTTAATTGATTTTAATAAATTTCATAAGAACAATATCATCCTTTGGTTGCGATTCTAACAATTTTCACATCATCTATTACTTTAAGAAATGAAGATGATTTTTTATGTTTGAAGCACTAGTGGATCATAAGACCCATAAAATAATGATAAATCATTCATTATTTCTTTATTTATTATCAAAAGTAGAATTATTAGAACAAGTTTTCCAATAACATCAAAAGTTCAACTTAACCATTCCATGAATAGTGAACCTTAAGTATCCTACATGTCTGAAGAAAATTGAAATCCATTTTTTTTGAAAGAATTTCCCTAAATTTCCAGAACCAACTTACCATTAATCCCCCAAACAACATGGAGTAGTTCATAATTGTCACATAAAAAATATGTGAATACCTTTATCATGTATTTTATTGAAACATGGTAATAAATTTAATTACCAAAAATTATTATTGAGAATATACATGATTCTTATTCATTTAATAAAATGCAGATTTTTGGGTATATTTCATAACTAAAATAATTTTATAAACTCTATTAATGATAACATAAACCATTTTTTCTAAAAATCATTAATCAGTTCCAAGATCATCAATACTATCCAATTTAACTTATCCATATCAATCACCTCTTTTTCCCAAAATCAATATCTCAACATTTGAAACCTATTAAGGGTTATCTTCCCTTAATCATGTGTTTTCCATTAAATATCACCTCTCTATTAAATCACTTTTCTAGGTCATCAGTACTATTCAACATAATCTTAAAAACCCTTAATGAAAAACTTATACTGAACAATTCATATATATTATATGATTCATGTAACATAATTACATAATTATAATTAATAAAGGCTTCAATCATTCCAATTAATTCATAAAATATTAACTAGGATTCATCATTATTTTTTAATACATATTTCCTTTTATAATCTATTTGTAGTCTCTTCATCATTAGCAGTATAACCATTAATCACCTAACCCTGATGATTTTATTCGTGAGGCTTACCCCTAAAACATTTATTTTCAGAATTCCCATAATTTATACATTTAATACATTCATGAATTGATAATACCTTAGGGAGAAAAATATTCCATTCCATTGCATTAACTGAAATTTTCATTTTTTACTTAGAAATTACTTACACTGCACCCTTCATCTCCACACATAAAACATATTCTTGGTCCATTTAGAAATTACCTAGAGTGCATATTCTCACATTTTTGATATATAGAAAATTGAATCTTATTTCCTATATGTTATCCACCACCCACACAATCAATGAACTCTATAATTCCCTTCATTGGTGAGTCATAGATTCAGTTAAGGTGCATATTTTTAATCATAGATCGTGATTAATGATCAGGCATAATCATAATATCCTTGACTCCAGTCATCATCCCATTTGGTTTATTATAAAAAATTTATCTTTCACATTTAACATTAATCCCATTCCTTTTGTTTCCCTTTATTGACTAAAAAATATCATAGGTTGAGTAATGATATTCATAGTGGGAAACCACATAATCATGAAATATTACTTATAGGAAGTCTAAATCTTGACACATTATTTTCAGTTTATGAAACCTTAAGATTAACCTAAGTCATTCATGGTTATTATTTAAATCCTTTACGATGGTTCATAAGGAGTTTGTGAATTCCCAAAACATATCCCCAAAGAGTGTCAAAGTAGGTGTGAATAAAGTTCCATTGTCCTGCACCAGTTGATGATCAAGTCTAGCTTAATTCACCCTTTTTAGAGTTATTACCCCTAGGTACCTATGTTCCATATCCACATATGCTTACAGTATCCAAACAGGGATGTAATTTCATAGAAACCACTTTCCTTTTCCTTTAACAAAATTATATGACATTTTCCTATACTTTGACTCATCCTTATAGTTATCCTTAGATATATCCCTATAAATACTATTAGACATATCCCTATGTATCTCGTAAAATTCCTCTCATCCCTGTTTCCAAAGGTTTACTACACTTATCCTAGGATATCAAATTTAAAGACATCGGTTTGTCATTCATAAATATCACATCTTTTTAGATGAATATTCAACAAATTTTATAAACACACACCCAAGGACCATAATAGTTCAACTTCTTTGGAGACTACAAAAAAATCTCTTTATTTCAAGAAATATCTTCAATATCTTCCATAAATATCTTTCATTTTTTAAATATTTGTAAAAATACCATACTTAAAAACTTTCTTTATAACCTGGGGAAAAGGAACATAATAAATGGTGATATTAGATACTCAATAATGGTAAACATTAAAGATATCAAAATAACATGATCATAAGGGTATGAGAACATGAGAATTTTTTTTAAAACCCATAAAAACCATATCACAGATCATAAAATTGAGTCATGGAATAAATCATGGTATTCCATAATACATGAATCATAAAGTAATCAAATAAAAAGTTCTATAATACCATAAAAATGGCATAATACATTGATTTTTGGCATACAAATAAGCATAATAGTAATTTCTAAAGTATTCAATGATCATTTACAAGGCCATCATAGTAGAATGGGTCAAATCCCCAAACCATTATAGTAGTCAAGGTTCACTCCCAAGACTTTCATAGTGGAAAAATACCTTAATGAATTGGGTTTAGTCCCATTTCAGTCTAGTCTATCTCATGAGATATCAATCTTTACTCAACGCATTGGAGAGAGATATAGGTCTCATCCACCACATAATGAAAATCATACATACATGTGCCACATTATCATAAAACATTCATCATATTTGATCCCATGAAAAGAAATGGATTTTATAGAAATTTCATCATAGTATAACATGTGGGAAAGAAATATATTTCATAAATATTTTATCATTTCATCATAGAACAACCTATATAAAAAGGAATGGGTTTCAGAAAACATCTTGTCATCATAAACATAAAATATTTATAGATATAAAAAGAATGGTATCCTTGGTTCTAATCTCCACTATGAGTAACATCAAAGGATTCCATCTTAGACGGAGAATGATTTCGAAATATTACATGGATAATTTATTGAAGAAAATGGACTTTTCACTTTAAAAAACACATTTTGAAAAATAAAACATTTTAAAAATACTTTTTTTGAAATTTACCTTGGATACTAATAAAAGAAGATTTAAAGATCATTAAAAACATTTATTGAGGAAAATATACTTTCCAATTTGAAAAAAATTACTTATAAATTTTTTTAAAATATTTATCTTTGAAATAAACTTTTAAATTTATAAAGTAATATTTAAAGATCATTTAAAACATTTATTGAGAGAAATATCCATTCCAATTTGAAAAAAAATTCAATATAAAAAATTTAAAAAATTGTTTTATTTGAATATAACCATTGAAACTTATAAAGGAATATTTAAAAACATTTGGTGTTCATGATGATAGGAAACTCTGTTCATGTCATACATGCTAAAACAAAATTTATTTCACATTTTCAGTAAAATCCAAACAAGACTTGTTTGGAAAATGACATGAAGATTAATTTTAAAAAACTTTTCAAAAATTCAACATGGGTAAAATTGAATTTAATAAATACTTTATATAATGTTAAATTTTTTTTAATGTTTTTTAGAAAACATGGATATGGAAGAAAATGGGTTTTCATCCGAAAGAGATAAATTAAGACGATTTTTCATAAAACAATTATTTTAGTATCTTTAATAATTCCAGAGAGTAAAATAAAATGAAAACATGTATTATATAGAAATAACAATATTATAAGAAAATAAATTATTTTCTTGATAGATAAAACAAAATATTTCATCATTGGAAGCATAATCATATACAATCTCGATAAATTATGATATTATAACATAAAACTTTTACCACATTGGTATCCTCAGAATCATAATCCCCATGAAAGAATAAATTTAAATGAAATTTTAATTATCATGAGATTAAAAAAATTCATGCCAGGACATTAAATAGAGTATTTATATACACCTCATAAAATAATATTGGTGAATAACATAACTTATATCCCAAAGAAGACAATTTGAGAAGAAATTACCTTACTGCTTTAGTATTTTTGAATTGTAAGGATAAATAAATAATAACATAAAAAAATATCTTGAAAATAAGGAGATTCATAAGATAACATGTCAAATGGGTTGTATATACACAAAAAAAAAGAAATTAACAGTGAATTTACATATATCTCCCAGAAATAAAAGAGAGACTAGAACTCCCTCACCTTAAGTCTCAAATTCCTTCATACACGTTAAAAAATATTGTGTAATAAATATATGTTTTTTATAAATCCATTAATGAAACATAATTATATATATCATACAATATATTACTTACTTATGAACTTTTATTACTATTTTGTTTACAATTCATTGTTAAAATTACGTTTCAGGTAATAACTTATTATTTTTTTGTGTATCTTTTGGTTTTCTATTTTTGGTCCTATTACTTTTATCATAGCTAAATATTATTTAGTTTTATAAAAATGATATAAATATCATATAAATTCATTATATTTTTATTTATATTAATCCATAAATGTTAGATATAAAAATAAATACACTGTTTATTGTGATGGTATGTTGTACGTACGCATGGACATTGTTTCCATTTTCTCGATGGATGAAATAAAAGAAAGTTAAATAATATATTACCATTAAATATTCATTTTAATTTCATATATATCATATATATTCATTAAATTTACTTCAAATACTTTTAATCCAACGCGTTATTAAAAAACGAACCACATTTCTTCATGAGGTGGTAGTCTGTCGTACACACAATTTACATTATTAAATCCCACATAGAATGGAAAGTAAGAAGGTATATGTGGGATAATAAATAAAGAAGTATAATTATGTTAAAAATATTATATATATCATTTAATCAAGCCTTATTACTATCCATGAAAAATATAAATGAAAAACACATCACACCAGTTCGTGAGGTGGTAGTATTCCATATACACGAGCGACATTGTTATTCTCCAACGGGTTGGATGGTAAGAAGGTAGATGTGGTATTATAATAAAAAGGTATAATAATATCATAAGTTTCATATATAATGTAATGTCTCAGAAATTATGTATAATTGTTTTTAATTATATGGAATTATTTTGAGACCGTGAAATCTGACGGCGCGCGATTCCGAGTCAATGAGTGCCTGGAATGTTTTGTCAAAGTTTTGTTAAACATTAAATAGCGCACATAAGAATTTTTCCTAAAAAAAGTAAAATAAATCTTAAATGGTTTCCCTTATTAGAAATCTGAGGGCAGCGTTGCGCTCAGGATGACGGGTTTACCTTAGGCGTGAGTTAAGTTTAATCGGCGCAGACCTCATGTGAGAAACCCAAAAATGGCATAACCGTAAATAAAATAATAAAATAAATTATTTTATTTTTCAAATGCTGATTACTCACAAACGGAAACTCGGATTAAAGATCCGAGACCCCCGTTGAACTCATGGGGGTATGATTTCTTTAGGAAGATACTAACATTGGCTGGCGTGGGCCACCAATGAATGTTAGTTTTTGGACGTAAATAAAATAATTAAGTGACAGTTATTTTATTGTAAAATACATAACTTTTAAATGGTAACTAATATTGGAAATCTGAGAGTACCGTTGGGTTATTTGGAGTTTTTTTCACTTAGGCAGAGCCTAAGCTCGACCGACGTGAGTCAACGGTGAATGTTATTAATTTTATGAACTTTTTTTGGTTATGTTCAGTAAAAGTGTGAGCAAAATTTTGTAACTTTTGAACAGTTGCTTGGAATTGAAATCCGAGGGCACTGTTGAATCCATAGCACCGAGATTCGCTTAAGGGAGACTTCACTTTGACCATAGTAGGTTCTAAGAAGAAGTTGTTTTGGTGACTTTTAAAAGGAAACAAAATAAAATAATCTCACTATTTTATTTCTTTTCCACCAATGGACAAGCGGTAGTGTGGGACCTGCGGTGAGTCAAGCCATTAAATGGGTTGACCCTTCAAATACTAAGTAACAGTGTCATTGGAATTTAGGAAGGTTTCTATTAAATGAACCTTCATAAATTCCACGATCGTTACTTACCCTCCCCACTCCTATTTATTTGGAGCTTGGGGGGAGGAATTGGCACAGTTTCACCAATTGATAAAGCTCTGGTAAAGTGTCGCGATACCCAAAACATGGAGGACGGAGCCGGTTCCAACGGGCGGTGACGAGTGACCCCGAACCATGAACCGAAGAATGACGATCAAGCGGCGTCGTAGGAGGATTATTGTGGGGATGACGAATGCCGACACTTCCTTAAACACTGATGTTGTCCAACAAACATCAAGGTAGGGGTGTGAGTTTTGATTTGCATTCATTGATTTTATTTTGCGTTGAATCTCTCCCGATGATCCTCTTGCTACCATTCTAACGATGTGGGTGCGGGCCAAACAAACATGGCCCGACCAATCCGCAACCTTGTGGTTTTGAAATGATTTTCATGATGGAGTATGATGGAGACCGGTGCCGACGTTTGGCACCAGTGGGACTCAGGAGCGGCGGCCGACACCACGGTTGGCCACGAAGATGAAGGCGGCAGTGTGACCGTGCCGTCGGAGAGGGGTCGCGGCGCGACCGCGCTGCCGGATTAGGGTCACGGTGCGACCGCACTACCGGAGAAGGGCCGTGGCCCATCGGCTATGGCAGACCAAGGGCGGCGGCGGATGGCTGTGCGAATGGGCAGCAGCGCGCGTCCGCACTGCTCGATGGAGAAGAGCCGTGACACAATGCCACGACGACGAGGCGAGCGAAGCCAGCTCAGTTCTGGCCACTGGTGATGGCGTGGCGTGCGACCACGCCATGTGGAGGAGAGGCTAGGCATCTAGCCAGCCGAGGCCGCCCAGCGTGGGCTGCCCAGCGGGCCTCTCCACAGGCTGGGCCGGACCCAAGGCCGGACTTAGGTTGGCCCAGACCGGGTCGGGCCGTGTCAGTCGGGCCAGGTCAGACCGAACCCGGACTAACTTCAACCCTTTTCATTCTTTCGATCATATCTTGGGATACGAGCATCCGTTTGATGAACTTTCTACAGCGTTGAAAACCTTGTACATAGACGGTCCTTTTGGTTTACCCCAATTGAGTTTTGGATAAAGTTTGGGTATGGCCGGGTTGGATCTAGCATGAATCTAACCAAGCCCTCAGGACTAAAAGGACAATATCTTATAGATCGAGCGTCCGATTGATGCACCATATATTTCATTGATATCTCTTTTATGTGGAATTCCTTTGGGATACTTCTTCATGGGAATTCATGGCAGTTGGAGTATTCGACCTATGGCTTGAGAAGCAGACCCTCCTAGAATCAAGCGAGCTTAGTGTGGTAACCTTATAGATGGGTGTAACATGAGAAAGAGAACCTATGTGGGTCTGTGCTTTGGGATCCTATGTGGGTCTGTGCTTTGGGATCCTATATGGTTCTGTGGTGGGGGATCGTTTGGGGGTCTCTATTCCAGAGTCTCCCTTGGATCCACTCTAGGAATCCACATGAGACTACTCTAGGATCCTATGTGGGTCTGTTGTACTAGGATCCTATGTGGGTATGATGATTTAGGATCCTTCATGGGTCTGCCTATTAACAAAGTAAGATGATTCAGTAATTATATCTGATCATCTTTGCTACCGTACCTAAGTTATACCTGGTGTGAGCCAAGGCTTTACCCTTGTGGTAATCTTCTGTGTGGCGTACCTTTGTGGTACTTACCATCGTGGTGATACCTATGTGGTATTCTTTTGTGTGGAGTTACCTTTGTGGTATATACCTTCATGATGATACCTTTGTGGTATTATTCTATGTGGTGTATCTATGTGGTACGTACCTTCATGGTGATACCTTTGTGGTATTCTTCTGTGTGGTGTTACCTTTTCGGTACTTACATTTGTGGTGTTACCTTCGTGGTATTCTTTCTTTCATGGAATAGTTGTACTATGGATAAGGATTTGGGCCTTGAGTTTCCTCATGAATGAGATGGGTATACTAGATAACATAGGAATATGTATGTGCATATACCTATGTAGGGTTGTTAGTTGGGTTCATGCTTTGTGGTTTATCCTTTGTGCTTTTAATGAGACCTTTGAGTGTATCGGGGTCCCTACTGAGTATCGTTATACTCACCCCTACATGGGCTACGCTTGCACCTTGTTGTGTTTGGTGAAGACGAAGGACATTGCTGACTGAGGATGAGGGTACCAGGACTGGTGGTAGCTCGGAGGTGGACCTTAGACGAGGCATTCCGTAGAGACGGCTGTTCGAGAGATATACCTACCCTTTAGGTAGGATCCTTGGTGGGTGTTCACAAGAGTTTCCCAGTTTTTCTTGTACTTCCCAGTTTTTCTTGTACTTTCCAGTTTTCTATGTACTTTCTAGTTGGGCTTGTATTCTGGCCCCTTTTTCTTACTTTACGCACTCTTTTTTACTATAAAGATTACTTGTGTTCGTATCTTGCTGTGTGTTTGGTTACGTGATTTTATAGATTTTAAAGGCAATTCCTTCCCGGTTTTAGGGAATATGCCTTTTGGTGCTAGTCCCCATCCCCTAGCCTATGGAAGGCAGGCTTGGGGTAGTCACGGCATGGGCCCCGGTGGATGGGTCATGACAAAGTGGTATTAGTGGAGTTCGGTTCTACTAAAGAACTGGGACTCTAATATTTTTTCTATGTGGAAATAATGTTAAGTGTTAAGTGTGTGGTTTTCAGTTTGGGGAGTCCAGTGTTGGTGCGGCGGCCGACATATCCATACATCAGGACACTAAATTCTGATTTCTGACTCAGTGCACGAAAACAATGATTGTGTGTGTTTTTGAAAAGTTTTTCTTATGATTTCGTTGAGTCAGCTTACCAGGTATAACTTAATGACTGTGGTGCACCTCTTCCTTTTTAGGATTCTGCCACGTAGACAGCCAACTAGGATTCCCGAGAGAGTACACGATGATGGCCCACCAAGCGATAAGGCTCTGGTGCATGTCCCTCTTACTATGTTGGCACCTTTTGGTGGTGTACCAACAACACCACCACCCGTTGGGCAACGATTACCACCAGACGCACTGACGGACGGTGCACACCGACTGAGCACGTTGCACGAGTTCCAACAGCAGAGGCCTCCATGGTTTCGAGGTGAGATAGATTCAAAGGGAAATGAGGACTGGATGGAGGCTTTGGATAGTGTTTTCAGCCTATTTGGGACACCAGTAGAGCATATAGTGTTGAGGCTTCGATACGTGGACCATTTCTTGAGATGGTACCTTCAGGTAGTGTGTCAGCTATATCACTACCTGTTGGGAAACTATCAAAACCGGTAGTACCAGTAGAGAACACATATAGGCTTAGTTCCTTACACGTGTTTCAGTATCGGATAACCCTTAGGTTTTGAGGAGAGCCTGACTCACAGGAGGCCGAGGACTGGCTTGATGAGGTGGCTGAGAGTTCTCTAGAGCTTCTACAGCTTCGGCAGGACGACATGTCGGTATCTGTGTATTCATCGAGGCATACCGACCATTCGTAGTACTGAATGAATATGATACGATCAGTGCTTCGGGACTCGGACTTCTGAGCACGGTGTGTTTAAGGACATCCGAGCCAGAAATATTCCTCTATGTATTCTTACCTATGTTAGGGTGATAGAGAGAACCTTTTTGGTTGAATGTTATTTGGCTGAGTGGATACAGCCAGTGAATGTTTGTACTGGGAACATAGGAAATTGGCTCCAGTCTCAGAGACTTTGGAGTGTATAATATTTTAGTAAAAGGATGTGATAGGGATAGATGAATCTGCCAAGCTTCAGATGTGGAAGCAGGGCTAGGAGAGCAGCATGAGGTGGTGTACATTTCGACATGTTACAAAACATCCCCTTGTGGTCCTTACTAGGCTCAAGGAGCTAGAGGACATGGGAAGGGAGTAGCTGCATTCAATCAAGTAGTGTGACCCAAGGGCTCTAGGAATTATTTGAGGTACAATCTATGTCTACTACTAGCTAATGTATAAATAGACATAGGTACCAATCATTCCTTCATTCCACGAATCTAGTCTAAGACCTAGAGTTTCTGGTTAAACTATCGACTTGACCCTCATGTCTGGAGATACCTTTGGGAGGAGACTCGATAATCAAACATACACTGACAGTGTGATATGACCATTGAGGTGAGAGTTTCGGTTGGAACCTCCTGGTGGCAGCGTCGAGGCCTTACGACGTTAGTTTGGGTATGGACTGGACATCCATAGTTTATACTTAGATTGAATGTATTAGGAAAAAAGGTTTTGGTTTATCTACAATGCTGTAATGTGGTTTTACTTGGTCAGTGAAAAAGAAAACCCAGGAATAATAGGATAGACTCATGCATATGAGGGTGCTGCTTATCACTCTTGAGTCGGTCAGCCTTACCCTTGTGGTAGTAGGAGTTTTGAGTTTTCAGTTCCAAACAGGAGTGGAAGAGCATGGGGATATCTTTTCAAAATATGTTTATAGGATTACCTCCCCTAAGGGAGAGGGACGTCTGCTTTTTCTAGGTACTACTGGAGATTTGTACCCGACTTCTCCACTGTAACAACTCCCTTGTCACCTTTGACGAAAAAGAGGAGCCTTTACTATGGAAGGAGAAGTGTCAGTAGATATTTTAGGAGCTGAGACAGATACTGACAAGTAGAACTATGCTACCCATGACCTGGAGTTAGCAGCAGTGGTCTTTGCGTTGAATGTGTGGTGGAACTTCTTGACGGGTGACCGTTTTATAGTATACTCTGATCAAAAGAGTCTCAGGTATATATTCTCTCAGAAGGAACTTAACCTGAGACAATGAAAATGGATAGAGTTCCTCCAGGACTATGAATTTTAGATAGTCAATACTCATGGGAAGAGGAATGTGGTATAAGATGCAATCAGCAGGAGGTTTGGCCTGCAGTTGCTTAGTGAAGCGACCAAGTTTCTAGTTGCGTTGTAGATATCCTTCATGGATAGAGATGAAGTATCGTACCTCCAGTCTATGACAGTCACACCCCCACTCCTTTAGTGAGTCAGGGAGGTGCAATTTGGGGACACTGACTGTGAGGCTCGATGTGCTCTGATATTCTCAGGGGAGGCACCTGATAGATTTTCTGAAGGTGGGGAGTACGTCATCCTCTTCAGAGGATGTACCATGGTACCATCAGCGCTACAGAAGGAGGTGTTGAATGTGTTCCATACATCCCCTCTAGCGGTACATCCAAGAGTGTCCAAGATGTACAAGTACCTTCGACATCAACACTGGTGGCCGAGAATGAAAAATGTTGTAGCAGAGTTTGTATCTTGGTGCCTCACTTGTCAGTAAGTGAAGGAAGAGCATCAACTTTTAGCAGGATTAATTCAGCCATTAGGGGTGCCAGAGTGTAAGTGGGATAGAATTTCCATGGACTTTATAACGGGAGTTCCATGCACAGCCAAGAGTCATGATTCTATATGGGTGATCGTTGACCGACTCACCAAGTCGGTCTAATTTTTACCTATCAGAGAGCAGGGATTAGTAGAGATCTTGGGACGCCTCTATGTACAAGAGATTTTACAGCTTCATGGAGTCCCATCTACGATTGTTTCTGATCATGATGCACGTTTTACTTCCTAGCTATGGAAGGGGTTGTAGGGGGCATTCGGGATACAGCTTCGGTTGAGCACCGCCTTCCATCCTCAGACGGATGGTCAGACAGAGCAGACCATTCATACCCTCGAGGACATGCTATGTGCTTGAGTCCTTGATTTTGGCCACAACTGTGAGGATATCATGACTATATTTGAGTTCTCATACAACAACAACTATCACTCCACTATCGGTATGGAACTATTCGAGGCATTGTACATGCGACCTTGCAGATCACCACTGTGCCAGACTGACTCAGGGGAGTCAACACTAGTGGGACCAGAGATGCTACGTGCTACCATGGAGAAAGTGAAGATCATCTAGGAGTGGATGAAAACTACACAGAGCAGGAAGAAATCCTATTCTAATAGGAGACAGAGAGAGACCTCTTGAGTTCGAGGATGGTGACCATGTCTTTCTATGAGTCTCACCTCGACGAAGTTTGTGGATATTTATCCGAGGCAGAAACTTATCTCTGAGGTTCAATGAACCTTTCTAGATTCTCAATAGAGTGGGAAAGGAGGTGTACCATCTATCTTTCCCCCCGCAGATGCACCGGGTGTATAACATATTCCATGTATCCCAGCTGAGGAGATACTTGCACGACCCATCTTACGTCATTGACCATGGAGAGCTAGACTTAGTTAATGGGGAGATGTTTGCAGAGGTTCCAGTAGAGATTGAGGATCGATAGGATTGGATCCTTCATGGTCGGTCGATAACTCTGGTGCACATTTTCTGGTAGCACAGGAACCTCCGGGAGATCACATGGGAGTGGGAGGCTCAGATTTGTGTTCAGTACCCCATTTTTTTACCTAGTATATGTTGTGGCTTTCGAGTACATAAATCTCTAAGGTGGGGAGAATTTAATGGTCTAGAAATTCTGTATAATTTTTTTTAATTATATGGAATTATTTCGAGACTGTAAAATCTAACAATGCACGATTCTGAGTCCCGGAGTGCCTGGAATGATCTGTCGAAGTTTTGTTAAAATTTAAATAGCACGCATAAGCAGTTTTACTGAAAAAGTGGAATAAATATTAAACAGTTTCCTGAATAAAAAAATCTGAGGGCATCTTTGTGCTTAGGATGGTGGGTTTACCCTAGGTGCGACTTAACTTTAGTTAGCACGGGCCTCCTGTGATAAAACCCAAAAATGACATAACCGTTAATAAAATAAATAAATAAATTATTTTATTTTTCAAAAGCTTATTACTCACAAATGGTAACTCGGATTAAAAATATGACACCACCATTGAACTTGTGAGGGTATGCTTTCTTTATGAAGATACTAACATTGGTTGGCATGGGCCACAAGTGAAAGTTAGTTTTTGTCCATAAATAAAATAATTAAGTGAAAATTATTTTATTGTAAAATCCATAACTTTTAAACGGTAACTCATATTGGTAATACCAGAGTACCGTTGGGTTATTTGGGGTGTGTTTAACTTAGTCAGAACCTAACCTCGACCGGCGCGGGTCAAGGGTGACTGTTATTATATTTATGATATTTTTTTCAGGTACGTTCAGTAAATGCGCAAGCGGTGTTTTGTAACTTTTGAACCAGTGCTCAAAATTGAAATCTGAGGGCACCATTGAATCTGTAGTGCTGTGATTCTCTTAAGGGAGACTTCACTTTAACCGCAGTATGTCCCGAGAAGATTTTTTTTTGTGAATTTTAAAAGTAAATGTAATAAAATAATCTCACTATTTTTTCCACCAATGGGCAAGTGGTAGTGTGGGACCAGTGGCGAGTCAAGCCATTAAACGGCTTGACCCTTCAAATAATAAGTAACAGCGTCGTTGGAATTTAAGAAGGTTCCTATTAAATGAACCTTCATAAATTCCACGATCGTTACTTACCCTCCCCCTATCCTATTTATTTGAAGCATAGGGGGAGGAATTGGCACGACTTCATCAAGAGACAAAGCTCTGGTAATGTTCCGAGATGCCCAACACTTGGAGGACGAAGCAGGTTCCAACGAGTGGTGATGAGCGACCCCAATCCATGAACCGAAGAATGAAGATCGAGCGGCGTCGTAGGAGGCTTGTTGCGGGGAGGATGAACAACAAAACTTCCTCAAACAAAGACGCTCTCTAACGAACGTCAAGGTAGGGGTGTGATTTTTGATTTGCCTTCGTTGATTTTATTTTACGTTGAATCTATCCCCATGAGCTGATTGCTACCGTTCTAATACGGTGGGTGCATGCCAAATAAACATGCCCTGACCACTCCACAACCTGGAGGTTTTCATGCGATCTTTGCGATGGGGGAGGATGGCGATCAGTGATGAAGTTTGGCACCAGTGGGACTCGGAAGCAGCGACCGGCACCACGATAGGCCGTGAAAAGGTGGCGGCGTGACCGCACCACCGGAGAAGGGCCGCGACCTGTCGGCCATGGCAAAGTAATGGAAGTTGGCAGCAGAGGTTGGTCATATGATGGGGCGGCAACGTGCATCCACGCCACACAGTGGAGAAGAGCTAGGGCTCAAGGCTGTAGCGGGTAGACGAGGGCGGTAGGCTCACTGCTGGCCGTTGGTGATGGCGCGGTGTGCGACCGCACCGCACAGAGAAGAGGCTGGCCATCTAGATAGCCACGGATTCCCAGCGGACCTCCTAGCATGGGCCGGGCTGGACCCAGTGGGCCGGGTCAGACCCAGGGCTAGACTTGGGTCGGCCCAGACTGGGTCGGGCCGGGTCGGACCGGACCCGAACCAACTTCGACCCTTTTCGTTCTTTTGATCATATCTTGGGCTATGGGCATCCGTTTGATGAACCGTCTATAGCGCCGTAAAGTTTGGTTCGATATGTTCCTTTTGGAATACCCCACTTGAGTTTTCGATAAAGTTGGGGTACGACCTGGTTGGATCATGCCCAAATCAAACCGGGCCCTCGGGACTAAAATGCCAATAACTTACAAACCAGGCGTCCGATTGACACGCCGTCTATTGCATTGAGATCCCTTTAACATGGTGGTACTTTGGGGAACTTTTTTGTGGGAATTAGTGGCAGTTGAAATATTAGAACTGTGGCTTGAGGAGAGGACCCTCCCGGAATCAAGCGAGCTTAGTGCGGGAACCCTGTATCGGCTGTAACATGAGAAAGGGATCCTATGTGTGTCTGTGATTTGGGATCCTATGTGGGTATGTTCTTTGGGATCCTATGTGGGACTATGCTTTGGGATACGTTTTGGGTCTGTGTTTGAGAGTCTCCCCTGGATCCTCTCTAAGAATCCATGTGAGACTACTCTGGGATCCTACGTGGGTCTTCTGTACTAGGATCCTTTGTGGGTCTGATGATTTAGGATCCTTCATGGGTCCGCCTCTTAACAAAGTAAGATGATTCAGTAATTGTAACTGATCATCTTTGCTACCGTACCTAAGTTATACCTGGTGTGAGCTGAGTCTTTACCCTTGTGGTAATCTTCTGTGTGGAATACCTTTGTGGTACTTACCTTTGTGGTGATACCTTTGTGGTATTCTTCCGTGTGGCTTACCTATGTGGTACTTACCTTCGTGGTGATACCTTTGTGTTATTCTTCTGTGAGGCATTAACTATGTGTTACATACCTTTGTGGTGATACCTTTGTGGTATTCTTCTTTGTGATGTATCCATGTAGTACTTACCTTCGTGGTGATAACTTGGTGGTATTCTTCTGTGTGGAGTTACCCTAACGGTACTTACCTTTGTAGTGTTAGCTTCGTGGTATTATTTCCTTTGTGGAACTATTTTACTTTGGCTAAGGATTTTGGCCTTGAGTTTCCCCATGAATGAGATGGATATACTTGATAACTTAGGTATATGTAAGGGCATATACATAAGTAGGGTTGTCAGTTGTTTTCATGCTTTGTGGTTTATCCTTTGTGGATTTTGTGAGACCTTTGAGGGTCTCAGGGTCCCTACTGAGTATCGTTATACTCACCCCTGCACGTGCTACGCCCACACCATGTTGTGTTTGGTGTAGATGACAGACATCAATGACTGAGGACGAGGGTACCAGGAATGTAGGTAGCTTGGAGGTGGACCTTAGACGAGGCGTTCTACAGAGATGACTGTTTGAGAGCTGTACTTACCCTTCAGGTAGGATCCTTGGCGGGTGTTCACAGGAGCTTCCAAGTTTTAATTGTACTTCCCAGTTTTTCTTCTATTTTCTAGTTTTCCTTGTACTTTCTAGTTGGTCTTGTATTCTGGCCCCTTTTTCTTACTGTACACACTCTTTTTTCTATACAGATTACTCGTGTTCGTATCCTGCTGTTTACTTGGTTACGTGAGTTTACAGGTTTTAAAGGCAATGCCTTCCCGATTTTATGGAATACGCCTTTCGGTGCTAGTCTCCAGCCTGTGGCCTATAGAAGGAGGGTTTGGGGTAGTCATGGTACGAGCCCTGAGGGACATGTCGTGACATATAAACATTAAATCCATCATTATATTCGTTCGTGAGAGGTGGTTATGGAAATTTAATAACATAGGTTCGTGAGGCGGTAGTCCGTTGTATACATGATTGAGGATTTTGTATCCCATTTGATGGAAGAGGAGAAGGATTCAGTATATGGTATTAACCTAATTAAATATAAGTATATAATAGATAATTTGGTTATAATATCATTATGTTTTAATTATAATTTAAGGAGGTTGATGAATAAATAAAATAAAACGCTCGACTAGGGACGTTACCTCTTCTTCGGAAAATTTCTTTTGGTTTAAACCAAAAGAATTATTAGGGGACATTTTTGGTAAAAATAAGGATTATAGGATGAGAGGAGGAAAATAATAAAGTTATTTTTGCAGGTATTTTTTAAACCAATGAGTTTTTTAAGTGTGAAGAGGAGATAAGAGGAGGTAGCCTTTTATAAGTGAGGTGTGTGGCACACTTGTAATTATTGAAAATAAAAAGGCATGGCCATGATTTTTATTTGAAAAACAGATATAAAATTGTCCATTATTAATAATTATAGATTATAAGGTCTAAATATTTCCATAAAATGGGTGTTGGAAATGTTTATAGGTCATTTAACCCTTATATTTTTAGTTTAACCTCTGGAAAAACCATTTTCACTTTAACCACATAAATTAATTTTCACTATTTTTACTATTAATTATGGTAAAAAATTAAGTAGAACTTGTTTTTTAATATAAATTATGATGATTCAAAATATGGAATCCATTTTTTTAAACTATATTTGTTTCTAAATATAATGAATGACTGAATAACTCGAGATGGGGGTGAATTGAGTTCTTAATTTTTTTTTGAATATTAGACCACCCTATTTTAAGTTTGTTGGTTCAATTCATTGCTTTAGAATATATGCTAGAAAAATATAAAAACATGTGGAACAGAAATTGAACATATATATTTATAGTGATTCAGGGAATATAAATCCCCTAGTCCACTCCACCAACATTCTTATCTTGGAGGTTAGTGATTTTCACTATAACAACCCTTTTTCCAGGGGCTCCCAGTTGAGTACAAGTAGTTTTCACTTAGTAAAGAGGTCCAAGAGATTTCAAACAAGATATAAAATTAAAATAACTATCCATGTTCTAACCACACTCTTTAACTAAGTGAAAACACGATGAAATATACATAAAATTTGAGTGGTATGTTTGCAGCACACAATTGAAAGTAGAAATTGATAGTAAATGAAGATTCATCCTAAGAAAATGATAGGCTTCCATGTGTAGCTCAAGATGATATTTAGTGAAATAGATAGATCCAATAAGTGAAAAAAAAATGAATATTTTCTTCTATGTATAGGGTGTAGAATACCTATTCTTACTCATTGTCTTGAGAAGGTGAAAGGCTGTTACATGGTCTTAAGCAACATCCCCAAGATGCCAAAGGCTGGAAATGGATACCAAGGGATTCATTTTCAATTAGGGTATGATTTTCACTTTGAAAATAAAACAACCAACCAAAAAAGACATAAAAAATAACCCAGTATATGATGCATGATATCAATTAAAGACAACTCAAATCAAACCATTGATATTAAAATCCAACTAAAACTGAGTACCACAGTGGAAGGATAAAATACCCAAGTACACAGTAGAAAGAAAAACTCAAAGACACCAATAACAAAAATATAAATGTACAAACACAATCCATGAACCAAATCCACAAAACAATCCAAGTTTTACAATGTACTAATAAAGATACATGATACTTTAGGTTTTCCCATGAAACAATAAAAATCATCTCTAAAATCACCAAAGTGACAAATCAGGGGTATGCAATGAAACTCAATATATTTTACCCAATGAATTCCCTACTCACAACACTAGGATAGAACATGTTATCACATTTATATAAAATAATGTATATAATTTTTTTTATAAATTTAGTTTATAACTAAATGTGTAGTGTAATATTATAAAATGGATTTCTCAAAACAATAAAAAGTTCCAAGGAAAGAAACCAAACATGGTTCTCAAACCATTTCATAAATTCCATTTGGTATAACTCATTCCAATGCACAACCCACATATCTACACATGAATTCTTCATTATTATAGTTCCATACTTATGAGTAGTTTCTCATCAATCTAACATGTCATGATAAGGTAATTAAATCACATGTGACATTATGTCCTTGAAACCAAGAACAATGTCATATTTCAACCAATCCTCATAATGCAATATGGACACATGCCATCATTTATTACTAAAAACCATCCCATTAAAATCACGTGAAACCATTTTAATGTCACACCATTTAAATTAAAAAACTATTACAATAAAACAAACTTATTATTGAAAACCTTTTCCCACAAATCAAATCAAGAAACCATTTTAAAATAAATATTTCAAAATAATTTATTAAAGTAAATTGCACATAAAATCTAAGATTTTACACAAATCAAAAAACTATCACTATATAAGGTTTCTATCATGATTTTTATACCAATTTCACAACAAATTTCAATAAATTTAACCATCTTGAAACTAAACCTTCAATTTATAAATAGAGGAGTCAAGAGTGAAGCCACCTACCATGAGATTTATGGTGAAAATGAATAACGACACTCAAATGCCAACAAAACTGGGTTTAAACTCCAAAAAACTATCATAGATATCTTCCCATATCATCAATAAGACCAAATATAATCATATTTTCAATAAAATATCTTAGATATATACATAATGAATGTAGATATAATAAAAAAAGAGTGATAGAGAAATAGTTCTAATAAAAAACACCAAGAACAACCAAGAATGAGAACTTACCATGAGAATCTGGCGTAAAATAACCAAGAGAAGCCTTCAGATCATCTCAGGATCGATGGGAGAAGCTTCATCAGCCTTTGGGAATAGATAATATTGATTTAGGGCTTCATAGTAAGAAAAAATAATTCCATAGAGGTCAAAACATTTGATATCTTCAATTTTAGCATCTCACTTTTAACCCGTGAATGATTAGTCGCATGGTTAGACAAATCATGATCTAACCATGTAAAAGAGACTACCTTAAGGATGGACCTCACATAGTTGGCCTGCACAGTTTTCAAAATGTATTCCAGTCATGAAAAAGTCCATTGTATGATGTTGTACAAATTTTCCTAAGCTTCTACATGGATTGGAAGAACTGTGCGTAGCTTGTGCTCCTTCAGTTTAGACACTGTCTCATTGTGCGCAATTTCCTGTAGGTGTTGCACAGTTCTCCCAAACCGTCCACCAACCTTGAACCCTTACAAAATCCCCAAAACAATTCAAAATATCTCAAAACTCTCCCAAATTTCTCCCATATACTTTATATACTTAAAAATATTAAATAAAGGTTTACTTACTTGAAACTGGGGGGGATAAACTCTCCCCACCATTGGCCTTTCTCTCTATAGGAAGTAGAAAACTATCATTGTATAGAAAGAGTTCTGGCCATTAATCCATCATCTCCTTCTCCCATTCTAAATTATCTTATTAAATCTAACTATGTTTCCAAAAAACCTGCACTATACCAATGCCTTTTCCATGTAAGACATTCTTTTTCCTATCCACAATTTTCACCGAGATATGTACCAATGTAGCATCTGGCTCTAGTTGAACATGATCCCATCGATTCACATGGACATGATCGGGTTAATACTATTTCAAATGAGATATACGGAACACATTATGCACTAAACTAAACCATGGTGGCAATTTCATCTAGTATTCCACCTCTCCAATGTGTTTCAGTATCTCAAAAGGGTCTATGTATCATGGAGATAACTTTCACTACTTCCAAAAAGTCGATGTGAAATCCTTAGAGAGATCCTCAAGAACACATGATCACTCACCACGAATGAAAAAGAATATCAACAATGATACACATATGATTTCTAATGACATTGAGCCATCTCCATTCATTTTTTGATCATCTGAATCTTCTCTGTTGTCTATTGGACAAGGCTCAGTCCAACAAGTGAAGTCTCACTTGTTTCCACCCAACAAAGTGGAGAATAAAAATGATTCCCATACAATGCTTCAAAAGAAGCCATTTGTTTCATGTCTTAGTAGCTATTTCTATATGAGAACTCCACTAATGTAATGTTCTATTACCTTGAGCCACCAAAATCTATTACACAAGCCCGTAACTTGTCTCTAAAATTTCTATCAGCCGCTCAGATTGTCCGTTCGTATGAGGGTGATATGTTGTACTCATAGTCAATGGAGCCCTAATGGATTTATATAAAGATTTATAAAAATGATACATAAACATAGAATGTTTGTCTAACACTATCGAAATTGGTATACCATGCCTCTTTACCACTTCTTGGATATTGATTTTTGACAAGTACTCCACCGTATGAGATTCATGAATAGGGATAAAATGAGAAACATTTGTGAGCCGATCCACTATCACACATATGGAATCATGTTTCCAAACCATTCCTGGAGAACCTATTACAAAATCCATGGCTATTTACTCCCATTTCCAAATAGTAATCTATAAATTCTGTAACATACCTTATGGTAACTGATGCTCAGCCTTAATATGGTGACAAGTTAAGTATTTTGAGAAAAACTAATCCATGTTACTTTTTATTCCAACCCACAAAAAATATGATTTCAATGATTTATAAATCTTATATATTATAGGATGAACAATGAATTGTGAAGGTTGGTAATCTTGAAAAAAAATTTCATGACAATCCATAAGTACGACCATCTGATTTCTAAACCACAACACTGAACTCCTATTCAACTTTCATACCTCATGGTCTTCTCACAATTAAGTTTTGACCTCATAGCCACACATTTGGATTTAGATGTCTATGCCTCTTTAACTATTTTTCCATTTTATAAATAAAAGAAACTGAAAATATGTCCACAACTTCACCTCAGTCTTCATATTCCAAGTGCATGTCAGTTAGGATCGACACTAATTGCCACTCATCTAAAGCTTTTTTTTCCAACTGAGCATATGAATTTCTACTTAATGAATCTACCACCGAATTTCCTTTACCTGGTGTATACATTATGTTAAATTCAAAAATTTGGAGACAAACCCTCATCTTCTTTTTCTCAGGTTTAAATCCCATTGTGAGAAAATATGTTTCAATCTTTTATGATCCAAAAACACAGTAAATTTCTTACCAAATAGATAATGATGCTAAGTATTCAAAGAATATACTACGAAAACTAAGTCCCAATATTGCGTTGGGTGATTTTTATCATGTACTCTTGACTACCTAGATCCATAAGAAGTAAGAAGATCTCCTTGCATGAGAACACATCCCAACCTAGATCCCTAAGCATCACAATACACCACGTACCCTTTTCCTGATTTCAGAAAATATCAAGATTTTTTTATGTAAGAAGAACCTTTAGCTCTTTAAAAGATTTTCGGTATTCCTTATCCCATTATAATAGACCATTATTCTTTTTCAAAGCTATCATGGGTGAGTATAGTCATGATAAGTCATGAAAAAAGTTTTGGTAATAACTAGTTAGACCAAGGAAACTCCATATCTCGAAGACTTGTTTTTGAGGTTACCAAGAGATAATAGATTCTATATTTTCTGGATTCATAGAAACACCTTGTTTTGAAGTTAAATGTCCAATGAAACAAACCAATTTTTTACAAAAATCACCCTTTGATAATTTTGAATACAAATTATGATCCCTCAAGATTCCCAACACCATAGCCAAGTGTTGTTTGTGCTCAACCCTTGTCCTTGAATACACAAATATGTCATCCACAAACACCATCATAAAGAAATATATATATCTTTTAAATATAAGATTAATTAATTCTATAAAGCCTACTGGTTCATTCATAAGATTGAATGGGATTACCACATATTCATAATGGACATATTTACTTCGGAAAGATGTCTTCAGAATATCCTCCTTTCGAACCCACAATTAGTGATATACTGATCAAAATTCAATTTTGGATAACCATTGAGCTCTCATGAATTTATCAAAAAAATCATCAATGTTTGGAAGTGGATACTTTATATTTATTGTATCATGGTTAATTTTATGATAATCCACACATAGCCGAAGATTTCCATCTGCCTTTTTCACAATCAAGACTAGTGATGCCCATGGAGACATGCCAGGACAAATGAAACCTTTTATTTCTCGATCTTCCCACTACAATTTAAAACCCCTTAATTATATTGGTTATATCTATTGAGATAGAAGGTAAATAAAACTAGTCCCCAAATGCATATCAATCACAAAATCCACTTCATTAATAGGTGTAAACCCTATGAAATTTTCAGAAAACACATATAGAAACTGATCAACCACTTCTGGAAAACTATTCTTCTTAATATCATCATTGATCCAAATATAATGCTACCAACTGGTATGAGATCATTATAATTATTGGTTCTAACAATCCTATTGCACCTTCCATCAAATTTTGGTCTCCTTGAAAGAGCTGCTCGATGCTATCTTCAATTGTAAAACTAACCTTTCTGTTATAACAGTCGATGTGTTCCTTCAACGTTATCAACCAATACATACCTAGGATTATTTAAAAAAAATACATATCAAGAACAAATAAATTCCATTTTAGATCAACTCCATTAATGGTTATAGAACATATTATACACCCAAAGGCTCTAAATTCTCTTTGACTAAGAGGATCTTGAATTTTAATCACAGAATTCATCATCTAATATTTTAAATGTAGAAAATCAAAAGTATGAGAAGAAATAAAGGAATGAGATACACCCATATCAATCAAAGATTTCATAAGGGTAGAATTGAAATTAATCGTTCCTCACACCGTAGATGGTCCAGAATGGTCATCCACAATAACCTGTTTAGATCTATATAATTGCTTTGTCATTTTACTTTTCTCCTTATTGTCCTATTGAGATTGAACTGCCTGAGGAGTCATGTTATTCTTGGAATCACCATGGCTATCTCTGTTCTACTGAAAAGATTAATTGTGCTACCCTTATCACGTAGAAGCATATGAAACTTGAGACACCTGAAAAGTTTCTTGAACACCCGACCTCAGAGCACTACAATAATTGCGCTGAAGATGCCCCATCTTGTTGTAACTGTAGCATTCAATTAGTGGTGTTGTGTACTCTCATTTTATGTGGTAGAATGAACCACATTGGAAACATACATCTTGGTTCTTGGGTTGTAGAGAAAGGATTACTAATCCACCCATCTAGTTTTTATTAATACTCCCACCTTGGAAATAAGTATCCCTCTTCCATTTTCTCCCAACATTAGAGTTCCCACTATTTCCATTGGGTATAAACATGATTCCTCCTCTATATCTCCTGTGATGTAACTTTAAACTATTTTCTCCCTATTGACCATCTTTGTATAATCCATAATACAAGGCACAATAATCTTTGAGCGAATCTTCTATCTCAGCCTCAACTCAAAGATGCATGCCTTCAAGGACGCACTAATAGAAACCTTGGGTGAAAAGTGAACAAAATTCATGAATTTAGCCGCATAATCCATGACAGATATATTTTCCTACTTCATACTAATGAAATACATTTCTCTTTGAATTATTAACATGTGAGGATAATGTTGTTTGTTGAAAAATTTCTAAAAATCCTCCCATGCCAAGCCTTGGTATCATTTAGTCTGAACTGCTAAATCCCACCACTAGTGTGCAATATATTTCAGCATGTAAGTCACAAGGTTGACTTTCATCTCTGCTGTTGTGCTGATGAAATTGAAGATACAATTTATCTTGTTCATCCAAACCTTTGAATTTTATTATTCCAATTTACCCTGAAAGATGCATGGATTTTGTTTCTATAACTAGATGGAATGATCCACTTTCCTTGGCTCATCCAACCTGTTCATGCTATCCACATACTAAAATACATGTACAATACTATGAACTAGCTGTTAGTTCACCTATGAATCAGGTACAACCACATTCTATGTAGCTTCCTCTATTTGGTCTCTATGAATCCTACATGGTTCCATTTTCTAGAAACACAGCAAAATCCATGAGTCTCACTCTCTATTATTGTAGGCTTACCATTTCAAATTCTACCACAAAATTCTATAACAATAATGCTTTCAAAAATCAATATTTTCTATGTTCAACAATTTTGTAAAAATATCCACTTGCTTTGAAAATCATACCATTTTAAAAATACCACAACCATGCTCTTTTTAAAATATTACATTTGAAAACAACTTTAAATTTTTTCAACAATCAATACATTACCTATAATCATATATCATTACTCAAAATAAAACATGCACTCCTAGTGTAAATTAATTTATATAATGCATTTCATGAACATAACATTAGCTAAACCCATGACAATGAGATTTTAATTCCTATTATTGTCTCCAAAACACTTATGCACCCAACTCCATGGTAACTTGAATTTCAACAAAAAAAGGTTAGCTACATCTTTTTATGCTCTACATTTCATGTACTGACAATCATACTTCTTTCTACCAATCCGACATAAGGAATAGACCAGAATAAATTTCAAATAAAAGACTAAGATAACTAATTACCACTTGTTAGGAAAGGACCAAAAAAGATAATACCACATTCCTCAAATAGTTTTTTGGATTGAGAAAAAATTATACCATTTGTAGCATCCCTCTTCCTCCTAATTGTCTTGAAAAGGTAAAAGTACGTTAATTTTCCTTAAGAAACATCCCCAAGAAACCTAAGGCAAGCAACGCATGCCAAGGGATTCATTTACAATTGAGGGATGATTTTACCTTTAAAATTAAAACAACCAACCGAACAAGACATAACCAAATAACCCATTACATGATGCATGATATCAATAAAATAAAACTAAAATCAAACCATTGATATTAAAATCCAACTAAAACTATGTACAATAATAGAAGAATACAATACCCATGTACAAAATGGGAGGAAACACTTAAAGAATCCGAAAAAAAAATCTAAAGATCAAAAAATGCTCCATGATCCAACACCACAAAATGACCCAAGAACTAATAAATATGTGTGATACTTTAGCTTTTCGCATGTATCGATAAAAAACATTTGAAAAATAACTGAAGTGCCAAAGAAGAGGCGAGTAATGAAATTGAGTATATTTATCCCAGTGACTTCCCTACTCATGCCACTAGGAATAACATGTTAGCTCATTTATATAAAATTGTTTATATAATACAATTCTAAAATCAGTTTATAAATAAATATAAACATGTTCTATAGTAAAATAGTTTTCTCAAAACAATTACAAGTTCCAAGGAAAGAAACCAAATAATTCTCTCAAACCATTTCATAAATTCCATTTTGCAAAACTCATTCCAATCCACAACACAAGAATCCAGACATGCATTCTTCCTTATGAAAGTTTCATTCTTATGAGTGGTTTCTCATCGATTTACCAAGTCAACATAGGGTAATTAAATCCCTTTTTCCATCAAACCTTTTACACTGAGCACAAGTTCATATTTCAACCATGCATTGTAATGCAATATGAACACACACCACCAAATATTCCCAAAAACCATGCCAATACTATCATGAAAAACCATTTCAATGTCAAGAAATTTAAATGAAAAACCATTCCAATAAAACAACATTTGTATTGAATTTTTTCCCATAAATCAAACCAGGTAACTATTTTAAAATTCAAATTTTAAAATCATTTATTAAAGAAATTTTCACAAAGAATACACAATTTCACACAAATCCATAAGCCATCACTAAAGAAGTTTTATATAATGCTCTACATATAAATTTCACAGTCAATTTCAATCAATTTAATCAATTTGAAACTAAGCCTTAATGTTCTAAATAGAGGAGTTGAGAGTGAATCCACCTACCTCATGATTTATTATAAAAATGAAGATCAACACTCAAAAACAGATAAAACTGGGTTAAAATTCCAAAAACACACAATAGATCTCTTCCCCTATCTTCAGAAAGAACAAATCTAATCATATGTTTCATATATTATCTTAGATATATCCACAACATATCCAAGAGAGATAAATAATTTGATCTAAGAAAAATCCCAAAGAACAACCAAGAACGATCACGTACCATGAGAATCCGGCTTAAAATCACAAAGATAAGCCTTCATATCATCTTCGGATCGATGAGAGAAGATTACTTGGACTTTTGTAAGAGATAATATAGAGTTAGGGATACATATGAGGGAAAAATAGGGCCTTATAGATTACAACATGTGAGATCTGCAATTTTATGATCTCACTTTTAACCTATGCACAGTTACTCGCAAGGTTATAAAAATTGTGCGCTACCCTTGTGCAAGCTGCAACCTTCAGGATGGACGTCACATGGATGTATTGCACTGTTTTTATGTCGTGTGCCATCTATGACAAATTCTACTATCTCAAGTTGCACAGTTTTCCCTAGGCTTCTCTATGATTTGGGAAAACCGTGGGTAGATCGTGAACCTTCCCTTTAGCCACTATCTCACTGTACATAGTTTCCTGTAGGTGTTGCACAATTTTCCATAACTATGCACCAATTGTGAACCTTTATAAAACCCCAAAAAACAATCAAATATTTATCTAAACTCTCCCAAACATCACCCATATACATTATATACTTAAAAAGCATAAAGAAATGGTTACATAATTGAATATTGGTATTCTATATAGGGATTTAGTGTTTGTTTTATGTTCAACAAGCAATCAATTATCATCCAACTTTCTTGTTCTCTTCTTGTATTGTGTAGTATATAAAGAATTATTTTATATGCTTATTCAAACATTAATGAAACACAACTCTAATGGCTGAGAGAGACATAAATAATGACTTTGATGAGATGCTATATTAAGGACATGTATCCAAACTTTCCAAATATAGAAATTTCTTTTGTAGTAGAAATATTCTTGTTCTTCATATTTTCCTATTTAGGTAAGTAGTGTGTAGACCAAACTTCCCTTAAATGGATAATATCCTTTTTATGTGATCTAAAGGAATAAAGTGTCTTATCATGATATTGGAAAAGAAACCATGATGTTATGCATTACTAGATATTCGTAATATATTGAATGATATCACAGTTCATCGTAAGATAACTATCGTAAGATAAAGAAGATCATACTTGTAAGATAAACTAACTTCAATGTAGCATAAGATAATTCTATAGAATATGATAAAGTGTTATTGTAAAATTTTTCTTCCCTAACATATTTTGGCTTCAGAAGTTCTTTTCAAAAGATAAATTCATTTTATAATCTCATTCTAACCAAAGCATCTGTCATGAGAAACATAGGGGAACTTCATAAGACAAAGTCTTACGTGATACTTTATAATTATAAATAACTGAGTTTTTTAATTATTTTAAGATAAATTACTTTCATATCATAAAATAAATACTTGGGAACATAGCATAAGATAAGCATAATATGAAACACTTTAGAATAAACTTGTTAGAATAAAATTAAGGATATTGTGATTCGTTAAAACACATAACATGAAGATATGTTGGAGAAACCTAATTTCAAAAAATATCCCCCCTTTTTATGATCACAAAACCCATGGAATGAAAAGAAAAAAATTTCATACACTAAACTTCACACTTTAATAAATATGAAAATTTTCTTTTCACAATTTTCATTTCATTTCATTATCCTAGAATTTTCATTTTATTATCCAAGAATTTGAAATATGAAAAATGTTTTTTTGTATTTTCCATTTCTTATCCCCCTTTTTGTGATATAAAATATAACTAGAATAAGGAGTCATGTTTATATTTCACACAAACAGTAGTAATTAGTTAATTATATTGCATGATAAAATATATTTTTCAGTAAATAGAATTCATAATGAAATATTAAAACTGTATAGTATAATAAAATGAAAAGGAAATATAAAAGAAATCATAAATCAAGATTCAAATGTAAAGCATTATGATCAGTGTAAAAAATATTTAATGAGATAAAGAATAATGATCATTCAAAAAGATTTTAAATCAAACTGATTTACATGTTTGAATGCCATAAAAGTGGCATATTTAATTTTTTTGAGAATTCCCAACCACTGGGAAACTGATTCCACAAACATAAAATGATGAGTGTATCAACTGAATGACATAAAAAAACTTTTTTACTTGTGGATTATTGAACTAAAGGGGTTGATCGCAAGGAAATGAAGATGAAGGTAGAGGAGAATCATATGTGGTTCCAAGAACATAACCCAATGTATGTAGGGATTATCCAAGACTGGTGTGATATCCATGAAAAAACCTAACTGGTGTCCATTGGATGTTGCCAGAAGCTTGTTATGCCCTTGCTAGATCAAAGTTATCTGCATAAGTAAAGGGTAATTTAAAGGATGTTTCAGGTAATGATAACTTTATGTCTTTAAAAAACCATATATTTCCCTTTGATAAATCTCATATGGATAAAATATTTTTCTATGGTGCTGAGAGGTGGATGGGTGATGGTCAATAATCTACAGTACCATAAGCCTTGTTCCACAAATTTGAAATATTTTATTAGCAGAAGCATAAATACTTTTTACCATATAATTCTTGCAATAATACAGAATACTTGTGAAACCCTTCCATACTCATTGAGAAAAATTTCCAATGAATTTATATAAGTCATATTTATTTTCAAAAATTAATATTAAATTCCTTAGAACATCAATACGATTTTCTATAAAACCTATGACAGAAATAATTTATCTTTATTTTAGAGGATTTGGTTTGTCTAAATATTCTACAAAGGCATCATAATCTACTTAATCATTGCCCAAGACATTTGGCTTGAGACTATTTACCACTAATTCATGTTACTCATAAAATTTATTTTCTAGTTCTCTACAATTTTTCGAAAATGAATCATCAAAATTTTTTAGAATAGTGATGATGAGACTAGAATCCTCCTTTGGTTTAACTAGCAGCAAATTGATTTCATCTAAAACATTTTGATGATTAATTTGACACATCACTCATGTGAAGACTTCACATCGAAGAGCATTAACAACTGAAGTTACTATATCCACAACCTGGGATAACTCCATTATTTTAAACTAAATATCTAAACAATATATATTCCCACTTGAGGATTTACATGAAAACTTATCTAAAACAAACTGAACCAAAAAACTCACTTCTTGAATATAATATTTCGAGACAATATAATCACATAGAACTCTTAATTATCGATTTGATTCAATGATTTTAGATTTTATAGTTTTTACTTCAGACAATAACTTTCAATATCTATGTTGAGATCATTCGGATATAATTTTACCGACTTATGGTGCTTCTTAATTTCAAACTTCTTTAGGAACAGTGGATCCCTTTCTTGAAAAAATTATATAATTTCATATTAAACTGGTAGTTTATCAGCAACGTTAGACTATTTTTTCACATGATGTGATTCCTTTAATTCCATCCTTCTGAATTTTCTTTCATCTATTCTCTCTTGCTCTTGAGAGTGATACTCAATTAAGTTAGGAAACACTCTGGGTCTTTTATAATTTTTTTTGTCTTGAATGAAATAATATATCGATGTAATGGTAGAGGCAATTTATTATTTTTGAACTTGAACAGGTATAGAAGCAGAAATAGGAGGGGTCCTCTCCTGAGATATAGTTTATGGGTCTGATGAAATACCAATCTGAACTCTTCACCTTAATAAAAGTGTTTCTTCATACTTATTAACTTCTCAAACATCAGTATTATGAGATGATTCTTCTATCATTAATGGTATATCATAAAAACTAGAACACTCCCCTTAAGTGAAAGTAGGGTCTGCTTAAGGAATCATAGAAAAGGGAATCAACTTGTTTAACTAAAAATCCTAATAAAACATATTTTTCATTAGTACACTCACATTTATGTTATTAAAATTCATGATAAGGAGTTGCATTTTTATCATCCATAACAACGCTAGAACTAAGAAAAATTAGGGTTAATATTCTTCCATCTGTGTAAAAGTTTAGAGACCTGTTTTGGACATGGCACATATATTGTATAATATATCATGCTAGATTTGTCAGTGTTGTAAAAAATGAAAAAATAATGGAAATATATTGAAAAATAATATTTTTGAAATCACCATTTCTTGATATATTTTTTAGTGGATGAATTTGGTTGGAACTTTTCTCTCAGGCTCCAAATTATTCACTTTCTTTTTCTCAATGACAGCAGTTCTGAACAATGAATTCATGATCTCTAGAGGGGTAACACCATCCATTATAGATAAGGACATAGTGAAGAATATTAATCCAATGTGAGGAAATTTTATCACTTCATCCAACTTGTCTATAGTTAGTGACAAATTTTTTTAGTAAATATTTGAAGTGACCAAGACTTCATCATCATCAAAATAAAAAATGGATAACTCATAAAACTCATGTAATTATTTCTCAACAAATACCAAGGTCCAAGAATAATAAAAATCATACTCCCATACATGAAAGTTGACTACTTTGTTCAACATAATATCCATTTTATACTTACATCAAAAATTGATAGCTTTTCCAGTTAACACTTCTCTTAAAATCCTTTGAAAATTCATTCTGTTAGTCGAATATTCATTAGTTATTTTTGTTTTGGCCATTGTAGAGGGTTTGTAAGGGTTTTAATATTAGGCTATCAAGGGTTTGAACAAGGATAAATAAATGTTTTAAAGGTTTTCAAGAAAATTTAGGGATAGAGTTGATACAAAATGTTTTTCATTCATGGTAATCGAGGGGTCATGTAGTAATGTGCAAAGTAATTATTAATAAATATAGGTGGTGTGGCCTATTTTATATGTCTAGTACTCAAAATGGTGGTAAAAAATAAATTTAAATAAAGTAAATTATGTATTTACTTTAAATATAAGAAAATATGGTATAAAATATTATTTTGTAAAATCAAACATACCTTATTCTGACTTAATAAAATAAAATATGTCAGTAGACAAATGTTTAGTAAAAATTTCTACTAATTGTTTTTATGTGAAAAAGGAATTTTAAATACATATCTTTTGTCTATTAATGATCTCTCAAGAAATTATGTCTTAAATCAATATTATTAATTTTTGAATGCTTTATTGAATTCTTTGTGATGTTGATTGCACGAGTCTTATCACATATAATTGGAACACAATTAATGTTAAATCTGAAATCCATTAAGGTGTGTTTCATCCACAACACCTATGCACAAAAAAATCTAGTGGAAATATATTCAGATTCATTAGTTTATAGTTCTATAGAATATTGATTCTTACTTGATGAAGACACTAGGGATTTACCAAGAAAATGATAGGTTCTTGAGGTTCTTTTACTATCTAATCTATATCTAACAAAATTAGTATCCGAGTGTGAAATTAAATTAAAATCATAGGTTTTTAGAAAAATAATCAAAAAAACATAAAATTCATTTTATATATCTTAATATTCTCTTGGTAGCATTCAAATGTGATTCTTTTGGATTAGAATGAAATATTTCACAAAGACATAATGAAAATATAATGACTGGTCTACTTACGATAAGGTACAAAAAACTTCTAATGATTAATCTATAAAACTTGTTGTCAACTAGTTTTACAGTTTCATCTATGTTAAGTTTGATATTTAAACTCATAGGAGTTGAGTAGGACTTACTGTTTTTAACTCCAAACATATTAATTAATTAGAGTATGTATTTTATTTGATTTAAAATGTTTCAAAAATATTTTTGATAAACATAAAATCCCATAAAATAGTTTATCTCACCCATCATACTCATTTATAATTATTTTATTATAAGTTTTGAAAATTTGTTGCATAATTTTTTGTTTTTTATCCAAAAATAACATCATCTAAATATATCTATATAAGAAAAATATCGGAGAAATAAGTTTTCTTAAATACCATAAGATCTTCTATTCCTAAAATAAAACCATTTGTTAAAATAAAAATACTTAATATTTCATATAATGTCCTTTGATCTTGTTTAAGTACATATATATATTTGGCAAGTTTAAACACAAAATTTTGAAAATGAGGATATTCAAAACTAGGAGGTTGTTCTACGTAAACTTCCTCCCTTGAAAATCCATTTAAAATGGTAAATTTAACATCCATATGATATATCTTTATTCTCTTATAGGATGAATATTATAAAATTATTATAATATCATCTAATCTATATATGGGAGAAAATAATTCTTCATAAGCTATTCATTCTTATTTATTATATCTTTTAACAATAAATCTATTTTTATCTCAAGCTATTGTATTGTAGTAATCTTGTTTATTTTTGAAAACCATTTTGTTCCAATTACATGATTTTTTGAGGGTCTTTTAACTAGTTACCATAAATTATTTGTTTTGAATTGATTTACCCTTTCTTTAATTGATAAGAACCAACTTTCATCAGATTAGTCTTGTTTAAAATATTTATGTTCTAATTGGGATAGAAAGAAAGACGATACTATTGAATTTTCTAAGTTTCTTTTAGTTATTAATACTTCATATAGGTTTCCTATAACTATTTATAAAGTATGTTATTTAAGGTTTCTAGGTATTATAGGAAACACACTTTCTATTTCACTAGTTTCTTCCCTTATTAGATTAGATTTAAAGTAATCAAGTTCCAATTCATCATCCTTATTTTCATTAATGATAGGTTCATGTCTCATATTTTTGACTAAATCATTACAATCAATAATTTGAATCATTTTGTGACCAAAACAATCAATTTAATAAATTTTCACCTAATATTATTATTCAAAAATACTTGACCCTTTATTGAGAACTCTATAATATTTGGAAGTTTTAGAGATTCGTAGGAAGATACCATCATCATCCTTTGGATTAAACATTCCAAGTATATCCTTGGTGTTCAAGATATAACCTCTCTTATAAATAATTTGAAGTATCATACCTTGTGTTTTCTATTATTCCACAACTCATTGGGTATTTTATTTAATTCCTTTATTAGGGGAATAAGAATTAAATTCAAGATTCTCAAACTCAGTACCATGATCAATTTTCAAAGACATTATTTTGACATCTTTTTCATTTAGCACAAGTTTTAAGAAATTAATAAAAATAAAAAAAGATTCAATTTTAAATCTTAAAAATTAAACCCATGGAAATCTTGAAAAATCATCAACTAACACATAAAAAAATGACTTACTGGCAAGATTTTTAGTTCTACTTGTTCTGAACAAATCCATATAGATAAGCTTAATAGTTATAGAAGTAGAAACTTCTATAATTGGTTTGAATGATGACTTGTGTTGATTTACTATTTGGCACGTATCACATAGTTTTTTTTATCCAATTTGAGAGCCAATAAGGCATAAATCAAATTTCTTTTAGACAACTTTATCAAGCAATGAAAATTGTAATGTACTAGAATTCTATGCCAAATCCATGATTCATAAATTTCACCATTTAAAAAGTTCACATTTTTTCTACACAAGGAATTAAGATCAATTTTGTAAACATTATCTATTATGGGTTCTTCAAATTTGAGGTGTTTTTCATTAAAAACTATGAAATCATTTTTAGAAAAATCAACAGAATAACCATCATCATAATGTTGAGAAATACATATCAATTTTTTCTTAAAGTCTTCAACATAAAGTAATTTGTTTTTGATAATAGACTAAGGACTTCCAACTGATCCCATACCAACTATCATTCATTTTTTATTATCTCTAAACATGAAATATCCTCCATCAAATTTGGATAGAGAATTAAAGTTGTAGTAATCTCCACTCACATGATTAGAATAACCACATCCATAAACCATTTTTTATTGTCGTTCACATGACTAGTTCCCTAGAATGATAAATCAAAAAATATAATTATTTGGTACCCAAATTATTTTGGGTTTTTAAATTTTTGATATAATAGATCTAGGTATCCATACCTACTTTTTTTAGAAAACATTGCAGTTTTTTAAGAAATATTTTGAAATAAAAACGATTTTGATTCAAAAAACACTAGGATTTATTAATTCACAAATATTATAAAAATTTCCCATTTCACCACAATGAAAACAAGTAACTTGGTAAGGTGTTAGTTTTTGGAGCAAGGTATAAAAGGTTTTTTATAAAGTTTAGGCCTTTAAACTTGGATTCCAATTCTGAATTTTTATTTTCTAGGTTTAATTTTACCATGAATTTTGTTTAAGTAATATTAATATTTTGTAATGTCACTCAAAACATATTTAAAATTTTCAACCTCCTTCTATATATTTTCAATTCTTTTGAATTCTTCAACATTCAAGAGAGTAGATTTTTTTCAGCTGATTTTTCTGGTATAAAATCACTTTGTTTAGATTCTCTTATTCACCAAAAATATTATTCTATGAATATAAGAGGGCTTTATTTTTATTTTTTAGGATTTTATACTTGATTTCAAACATGTTGAAGTATTCATTTAATTATATATATGATAATTTTTTATTTTTTAATTCATGTTCATGCTTAGAGGAATAATAAAGATGTAACTCATCTGATTGTGAAATAAATCATATGTTTACCTTTTGATTTATAGATTTAGCCTCTGATTCTAATGACACAAATTTTATATAATATTCAGAAGCACGATAGTAGGACTTCATAGCTTTCTTATACTTCTTGTATATATTATTTTTGAAGTATTTATTTTCAATATTCATTTTGTCTTTATTTTTAGACAATCTGGTTTGATGTGTCCCAATTTTCTACGTTCGTAGCATCTTAACTCTTAAAAGTTGGCACCAAGATTTATTTTTTATGTTAAAGGATCTTCTAAAACCTCACCTCTTGTTATAAAACCTTTTTAAATTTCAATCAAATTGGGAGAGGTCATCATTTTATTCGTATTTTCTTGAAAATAATTCTTCTTCATTTTCTTTATAGATTTATATGCATTTTAATTTTTCTATCATCATTATAAGTAAGAAATTTCAAAGTAGAATTTTCATTCTTGATCATTATATGATATTCACTTAATGTTTCCATTTCAACTTCATACATCATGAGAGTCCTGATGAGATATTTTATGTTGAAATTTTTGACTTATGTGGATTGTCTGATACTGGATGAGATTTTACTCCACTTATGTTTCAATACGCTGAGAAATTTCAATACATATTCATGATCAGTGATAGGAATTCCTAGAGCAGCAATGTTGTTTACAATCTTAGGGAGTCTTCCATTTAGTTGAGAAATGATCTCTCCTGTATCCATTTTCAATTTATCGAACACAACCTTAGTTGTATCATATCTAAGATATTTCATGTTGTCGGTGCCTTCATATGCTACTTCTATAGTGTTGCAAATTTCATCTGCTGTTTGACATTGAGAGATCACATTGAAATCATCTGGTCTAAACCCACATACGATAGAATTCCTAACAATTGAATTTAAATCATAAATATCTTCAGCTGTAGAAACCCTAGTTTTAAGTTTTGTCTTAGGAATTTCATAGGGCTTAGCAGCATTGAGGTAGAATTTCAGACCATGATTTTTAGATAGATTCTTATAAGATATTTCCAGAAACCATAGTTTTCACAATTGATGTACAAAGATCTAACCATTTAAATACATTCTCATTTATTATCCATAACAGCCATTGGAAGATAGATCTTTGTACTTCAACCTTTGATAGTTGGGAACTCGAGATCAACTTTACCTAGTACCAATTACTATCCTAGATAAAAACTGATTGAATAACTTAAGAGGGGATGAATTGAGATATTAAAAATTTATTGAATTTTAGACCACCCTATTCAATGTATGATAGTTCAATTATTTCCTTTAGAATATATGTAGTGGAAATATGAAAACATGTTGAAAGAAATTTGAACACAAAGATTTATAGTGGTTCTAGGAACAAAAATACCATAGTACACTCCACCAAAACTCCTTTCTATGAGCTTTGTGATTTTCACTATAAAAACCATTTTACTGGGGGGCTCACATTTGAGTATAAGTAGCTATAACTTAGTAAAAATTTATAAGAGATTTCAACCAGGATCCCCCTTTTCAAGAAAAATCTATAGTCTTAACTACACTATTTCACTATGTGAAAAGATATGGAAATATGCAGAAACATTAATGGGTATGTTTGTATCACATAGTTTTAAGAAGAAACTGAAAGTGTATTTTCAATGTTTATATTGGTATGATCTTCAGTGGAACAAATAGATCCAATTACCATAACACAGACAAATCATTTTATTAAATGTATAGGGATTCAAAGTTTTTATTTTTTGTGATGTTTAATAAGAAATAATTCATTTTCCGTCTTTCTCATCCACTTCTTGTATTGAGTAGTATCTAACTGATCCTTTTATATGGGTTTTCAAACTTGAACACAACACAACTCTAATAGTCAAGCGAGTCATAAACAATGATCTTGATGAGATAGGATATTAAGGACATGTATCCAAAATTTATAAATATAGGAATTTATTTTATCAGATTAATATTCTCATTATTCATATTTTACTATTGAGGAAATTACTTTGTAGACCTAAAATTACTTAAATGGATAATCTCCCATTAATGTGCTCTAATGGTAGGAATTGGCTAATCGAGAGATTGGAAAAGTAATTATGATGTTATGCACTACTAGATCTTCATAAGATATCGACTGAATGAACTATTCATCAAAATATAACCTTCATAAGATAAATAAGCTTATCCTCGTAATATAAACTAACTTTAATAGAGTATAAGATAACTCTTTAGTGTAAGATAAAGTGTTACTATAACAGTTTTCTTCCTCGACTTCTTCTGGATTTAGAAATTCATTTTAGAGGATAAGGTCCTTTTATAATCTAATTTTGACCAGAGAATATATCTTGAGAAACTTAGTCAAACTTTATAAAATATTGTCTTATGTGATACTTTCAGATTATGAGAAACTGATTTCTTCCATTCGTATAAGATAATGTACTTTCATATCACAAAATAAATACTTGGACACATAGCATAAGATAAACATAATCTGAAACACTTTATAATAATCTTGTTATAATAAAATTAAGGGGTTTTTGAGTCATAAAAACACATAACATGAAGATATTTTGGTGCAATATACTTTTAAATATTATTCACATAGTTGAAAAAAATTAATTTAAAATTAATCTCACAAACGCGACAAAAAAGTGGTTTTCCAAAGAGAAATGTTTCAAAAGTTTGAAAAGTTTTATATAAAAATTCAATATGAAATTTTTTCTAATGAATTAAAATGGACTAATATAAACATATAATTTAATTAAATTTACTCACATTAAAACAAAATCAATCTTATAAATACTTTGAATGAAAAGTTAGTTTTTTAACAAAAATTTGTATTTTTTTCTATTCACAAAAAAATTTACATTTTAAGTAAATTATGAAAAAATAAATCCAATATAATTTTAAAATGATGATTTAAAAAATTAATTTAATATTTTTAAATTATTTTCTATAAGTTTCCAAAATTAATTTTAAAATAAGTGCATAAAATGCAACAAAACTATTTTTAGAAAAATACAGTTTTAAGGGTAAAGTTGGATTTGTTCTTATCTATTGTCTTGAAAACACAAAAGATGAATGTTAAATGATTTTTTTGAATATATAATATATATATTTAATTATAATCATTCATTTAAAGTTATTTTTTTAATTTATTGATGTAAAACTCAGTTGTGTGCATAAAAATAGTTTTTAAGAAAAAGATTTCCTTTGTTTTCAAATGGTTTTTATTTTCATTTATAATTAAATGGTCACTAAATAAATCATTATATATACATGTGTAAACCATATATTTTCATAATTTAGTGAATACTATTCATTCCATCCATTCTAATGGTTAGGTGATAACTATCATATTAAATAATAATATTTTAATAGTATGCCATGATTTGTTTAAACTTGTTGTTGTGTGTAACACAAGCCAAACTAAGTGTTGAGTGTAGCACAATATAAACTTATTTTTGTGTGAAACATAAGATAAAATTAGTGTTACATGTAGCAAGATATATAAAAAATATGAAATTTATTTGATAAAAAATATTTCATAAAATCTTAGGGCGTTACAACTATGAAACATCATTAATTTGAGTGATTAGTAATATAATCATGAAAATCATTCATAGGATGTCTAAACCATGACACCTTCTTTTCAACCTATGATAGATTAGGTTTAACCTAGGACATACATGGACATAATATATTCAAATATTTACTAATTTTTTATAAATAAAATGTGAATTTACCCTAACATACCCCTCATGAGTGTCAAACCAGGTGCGTAGTAAGGGCACACTCACTGTGCACTAGAATGAAGGATGAAATATACCTAACCAACTCTTTTTAGGGTTATTACCCCTATATGCATCAGTACCAAAACAAAATACACCTGTAGCTTATAAACAAGGATTTATTTTTTGGAAACCCACATAATCTCTACCTTACCAGAACATTAGGATGTTATCCTATACTTAGACTTATCGTCAAAGTTAGTTATAGGGTTATGTTCCCAAATTTATGTTTTCTTTAATCTTGATATCTAGGTTTCTTCTAAAATTAATATAATACCATATTCCAATACTTACAACCTAGTATCCTAGGTCCATTGGTTACTTTATTACATTGGTATTAGATACAGATATCACATCCCAAAGGACAAAGAAGGTTTGTAGTCTTGGTAAACAAGATACATACTTGAAATCTCCTAGAAATTTGAAAACATAAAATACAATAAATTATATTCTTTGAAGAAAACATTATTAAAGTTATCTTATCCCCATATATCAATCATAATACACTTCCTGGTATCCTAAGAAAAGGAAATATAAGAATGGGGTGAGATCAAATTCTCAGTAAATGTATCCGTATAATTGAATCTAATATGACATGGATAATATGGAAATAATAAATGATGATAAAATAATTCCATACAAATAATAAGATAAGATATAAAAATATCATTTTATATCATAACTATTAAAATAATCACATGATAATTAATAAATAATTTCATAATTATAGAATACATAATTTCGTGCTTCCGAAGAATACCATCAAGGCTTCATGCCAATACATCTAAAACATACAGTCAAGGCTTCCTAAAAAACATCATACATAAATGGGCAATACATCATCCAAATACCCAATACAATTTTTCTCATGAGACATACCAATTAATTGAGGGTCTATATAATTATAAGCTCCACCCATCACTTAATAAGCCCTATTCATTCATCATATTAACAAACAATACAATATAATCAACATCCCTTAAAAATAAATAACTATGTGTGTTGGAATAAGTATAATATGTATAAATATTTTCCATAGAAAAACTGGACATAAAAAATTAAAAGAAAATTTAAGGATGGTATATTTGGATTATATCCTCATTAAATAAAAATATTTAACATATTATATTGACATAAGATGAAAATAATTTTAAAATATCACTGGAAAATTTCTTGATGAAAATACATCTTTTCACTTGAATTAACTTATTTAAATATAAAGTGTTTCTAAATATTAAGGAAATTATTTTATTTGAAAGTAAACCAATAAACATGTAATGGATGATTCAAATCATTTAGCATTCATGATGGTGAGAAATTCCATTTATTTTATATAATTTAAAAAAACACCCCTTTTACACTTTTGTAAGATAAGTCAAAAAGTTCTTCATTTATAAAATTATAAGAATATTTCATTTAATTTTTTTTATAAAAATTAATACATGGGTAAAAATTCCTTTAATAAGTCACTGGTTATTATTAAAAAAATTCATTGAATTTTTTTGATGAAATTATACACATGGAAGGAAAAGATTCCCGACTAAGTAGAAAAACATAGTTGGGGTTCCTTAAAACATTATTTTGGTATCTTGAGTACATAAAGAGATGAAAATGAAATTAAATTTTTTAATTTGAAGTAAAAAATTGAGTAGAATAAAATATATTGGGTTTAATAGATAAATATTAAATAATACATCCAATATATTTTTAAACATAAACAATCCCAAACAATGATGAGATTTTGAAATAAACCCTTACCTCAAGTCCGACTTCATTCGTATATCTTATAAATTCATATATAATAAATATAGATTTATTATACATATATTAATGAAACATAATAATATATATTATACCATATATTATTCACTTATATTCTTTATCACCCATTTATTAACAATTATTTGTAAAAATTACTATTTAGGGTGATAACTCTATTGTTTTACATGTATGTTTTGGTCTGATTGTTTTTGTCCTTGTACAGTAACCATGATTGCTTTATATAAAAAGTTGTAATCATGATATAAATATAATTTATATAATTTATATATTTATTTCTAATCATCCATAAAATATATAGATAAAAAATTAATTATACTATTCCTGGTGATGGTAAGTCGTACATACACATGAACATTATTTTCAATTTTCAATGGATGGAAATAAAGAAAGGTAAAAAATAATTAACCTTTATATAATAATTAACACATCATTAACATCATATGTACTCATTAAATATACCCTTATTACCATCAATGTAAATAAGAAATGAAAAATGAATCACATCACTTCATAGAGGAGGTAGTACACACGTATGCACTAGAGACATTATTATTTTTCATTTGATAGAAAATTGGGTGGATAATTGTTGTTTTATAATAAAAATATTATTTTATTTAATATAGGAAATTAAATGTATTATTTTATGATAAATACCATATATTTATAAGTGGTAAAAGAAGAAGTAAAATGAAAGTTATTGGTTAAGGAAATTACCTATTCTTTATAGAACTCCTTTAGATTTCATCTTAAGGACCCTAAGTGTTGTATTTTGAGAAGAAAATAACCAACATAAATTTTATAAGGATATTTAAAAGATAAATTTTTAGTGTTTTTTATCTATATTACTCAAACTAGTGTAATGAATTGAGATAATGGTGAATCCATTTATAAGTGAAGGAAATGACACACTTGGAAATTTTAAAAAGATTAAAATATTACTTATTAATTCTAAAGAAAAACTATTCCATATGGAAATAAAATTAACGAGAAATAATTTAAGGTATATGTATCATCATGAAAGAAAATATATATAATTTTTTTTTGTAATTTTAAACTTTATCTTTTTTATTGACCCCTTGGTTATCTAATTTTAATCTTATTCGAGGTAATAATTGTTTTAATATTAAAGGATTATAATTTTACTTATAAGGTAAAAATTGGATCTTAAATGAAAAATGGAGAATTTTTTTTCCATATATTAACCCCCGTTTTATATTTCAATATATTTATGATTTTTAGATAATTTAATAAATTATTATTTTCATAAAATATCATTGATGTCATTTTTGACACTATTCATTTAATATGACCTCAAAAACTTCAAGAAAAATATGGAATTCAAATATAATACTTTAAAAAATCACTAATACTTTATATTAATCTATATAAATCAACAAAACTATAAATAACTCAAATTATAATAATTTTAATATTTTTTAAATATTTATTTTATTTTTATATTAATGGAATTAATTCTATATCAGCATTCGGTATGAATTTAAGTTAATTATATAAAAAATAAAAATTATAAATAAATCTATACCATTAAGATAATTTCACTATTATAAAAATAACCATTTATAATCCTTTATAACTTGATTTTTCCCTATGTGACCACATAAGAGATATTTAAATGTAAGAGAGTGACATTTTGTATTTTTCTTTACTTTAAAATATATAGGTCATTTTCTTGGAAAAGTGTCCCTTAAATATTTAAATTTTAGTCCTAAGGTGGTAAAAGTATAATTTAATACATATAATAAATATTAATATGAAAAATGGTCACCCTAACACTTAGTATTATCCAAGCCTAACCCGATTTACCATTTACTATGGTGATAAATTTTACCACGGTTCCTATTCATTATGACTAAAAATAAAAGGAGACTATTTACCAAAATTAAACTACATAATTAAAAATATTATATCCAATTTTCAATATTCAATCACTATAAGTGGAAATAATTAATTTTAAAATAAGTTTTCAAAACGTGATGAAAAATTCTCTTTAAAGAATTATAGTTTTAAGTGGAGAACTCAATTTATTATTATAATATGCCGAGAAAAAATATTAGATGAATGATAATTTTTTAATTGAATATATAATATATAAATTTCACTGATACCATTCAAAAATATTTATTAATTTAATTATGATAAAAAACACAATGAACGCTTAAAATAATTTTTTAGATAAACATCATTTTTAACTTTAAATGTTTTTTCTTTTCATTAATAATTAATTGATAACTTATAAATTCAATATAAACCATAAAATTTTAATAATTTAGTTATTACTATTCATGCCTTCAAATTTTAATGGATATTTTATAACTATAACATAATATTTTAGTAGTATATCATTGTATGTTCAAACTTGGTGTTGCATGTAACACAAGAAATCAAAGAAATTAAATTTATATAAGTATATCATAAAATATAAGGTTGTTTTAGGAAAAGTCCCAATATATTATGGTATAAAATGTAATTATTATTTAGACAGAGAATTTAAAATATACATGCAAATACAAGTCTCCTATTTAGATCCTGAAATACAATCTCACATTGATCATCCCATTAGAATTTCACCCTTTTCTTGGTTAGGTTCATTATCAGGGATTCCAATAGAGAGAAATCATAGATAAATTAACAATAATATCTAACTATTTTGAGAAAATTATTGATTTAAAAGTATTTATGGGTGAAAAAACTATATTGGGGTGTGAAAAATATTATTTATATTTTTCCTAGTGTAATATAGTGGCTGACTAGGGCCATCTCTCTTGAAGAGATTTTATAGTTAATAAATAAACACTCATAAATATTTATTCTATTTGTTTTGTTTTTATATTTTTTTTAAAAAAATAAATAGATAGTCAGGTTTGATAATTTATTTAAAAATAAGAAAGTAAATCACACAATACAAAATGATGACTGAATGAATGGTCACCATGAAAGGTGTTGGTCCAAGGTTTGACTACTCGGGTTCTATCATTATTCATCATAGTTTTCAAAATTACATTATTTAGTCCATTCCATCATATATGTACCACTGATCCTTAATCTTAGTGTGAATATTATAATGAATATGAAATCCATTTCTCACATAAATCCCTACCTCCTCTAATAGTCAATAATGTTGAACACACCTCAATCAAGAGAGTGACACCTTCCAAGTCCTCACTTCATCGTTTATCATTTCATTTTTCAAACACCCTAAAATCCATAATATGAAGAGTATTCCTTATATAATGAAGTTAATGGTTATTTATTAGAGAGTATAACTATATTGAGACTATTTCCTTAGAGTGGTTAATTATTTCAACACCAACCCGTAACACTTCTCTATCCCTCACCATAAATAGAAAATAAATGTAAAGAATAATAAAGTGATAATTAGGGAACATAGAGAAAAACTATCCCAAGGCCAATACTTGGGCCAGTCACTCACCATTATTGGTTGAAGTGATCATGATGTATATAAGGGAAATACTAGAGATATAAAGAGAGAGAGATAATCTATATAATCAGAGAAACAAAAGAGAGAAGATAGTTTACTAAAACCATATAGAATTTGAATACAGTGAAATAGAAAAAAAATAAAAGAAATTATTCAAAATTTATAGTAGTACATAAATTTAAGTTAACTCCCAAAGTAAATCCACCTATGAAGAAAAATAATACATATTTATAGAGTGGAGGGGAGGCTAGGGTTACCAATGTTTTAAAATGAAATGTTAAAAATAAATTCAAAGTCAATAATTATTTTTGTGCTATATTATTTAACATCTAAATTACTAAACTAGAAATGAATCCAATTGATTGGAATCTTCAGTTTTTTGTTTTATACTTTTTTTAAATTTCATCCTAATACAAGAAAGGATGTAAAATTTATTGTCCAAGCATTGAACTTAAATTCATATTGATGAACCTATACAATTATTGAATTTATGGACCAACATCTCCATTAATTTTTTTATCTGAATCATGGTATTTAAAGAACATATAAATCAAAACATGTATAAAATTATATCAAAAAATTTTAAATCTATATTCGAAAAATAGAATATTTTACGATAAAAATACTAGAGTGAAATTGAAAGGGAAAAATTGAAATATCCATGAAAATTTCAAATTCATGGTAAAATTAAAAATTCCTCTTAAATCATCAATCAAAATAAAAAATATGGATTTAAAAATTCATATAAAATATGAATAAAAATTCATAAAAATAAATAATTTAACCATTTTCGCAATTTAACCAAAAATATTTTTATAATCTAAAAGTTTAACAATCACCGTTAAAATAAAAAACAAATTGGATTTAAAATATTTAAATTCAATGTAAAATTAATAAAAATATTAGTTTTATCAAATACCCAATACATGAACATTTCAATCCAGGTAAATATAAATAATTTAGTTAAAAACAAAAACTATCTTACCTAGGTATAATCACACAAAATAGAAAAGAATAAAATCATATATTTTTTCATTATTGTAAATACTATTCCTCCTTTAAAATTCCTATCCACTTCCACACTTCAATCTTATGTCAAAGTTCAAGATCAAGGTTTTTTAATTAAAATAAATTTATTAAAATTAATTTTAAAATAAGTTATATATTATAAATTCCTCTTTTATAACATTATTATACTAATGATACATTTCTTAATTCCTTGATACAACCAAAATAAAATTCTTATAAGTAAATTTCTACCTTCTTCATTCAGTCTTTAATATTTCCCTCACCTAAATTCATTATTTTTTTATAATTAAATATTTACACGTTTTCCTTTCAATTCATATTTTTTTGTGCAAAAATGTTTGATAACTTTATATGGGAGCCTAATTTTATATTTTATACTAGTTTCAAGAAAGAACATATATGAATGTATTTTTAGTTAGCTCATTGAGTTGTTATTTTTCCCAATGGACAATTTTTCAAACATAGAGTTCAACATTCAAGTCTCCTCCTATTATAATTCCTATTACACAAAATTTTCTTCAATTTATAATCCTTTAATTAGTCCTAAAACCCAAATTTCTATGAATGTAGTATAATAACTCACCCAACAATCTTAAAAATCTAGGAACTTAAAAATAATTTAAGTATTCAAAACAAAAATGATATTTTTCACTATGTAGGATTATATTTAAATCTCAAATTCTTATATTTAAAATACACCAAAAATTAAAAATAGAAAAGAACTTTTAAATATTAAATAGATTAAAACCAATCCTCAACCCTTAAACTATTAGTCCATTTTTTTATTAAAAAATATTTTCATATTTTCATTTAGAATTTAACTAGGTAGTAAATAAGATAAGGGATAAATGAATGATATAACTTGACATATTGACAGTGGAATACATGAGTTATACACCTAGTTTCTACCAACTAAGAACATATATATAAAATAAATGAAGAAAACATGAGTAATTTTCTGAAATAAAAATAAAAAATAAAAAAGAATAAAAGAGAAGGGATAAATCTTAGTTTGGGACCCCAAGTGAGTACTAGGGTTTTACTTCCCCAAACAAAGTAGTTCTGGTGCTTATCCAAAATATGAAGGTGGGTGAGGATTCTTTGAGATAAACCACCACATGTTGTTTGTTCTATATTTTTTTACCTTGGAATAATTATATTATATCCCATGGAAAATTTATAGAAGATCCATCCCCTTTGAAATAAGGTAAAACTTTCGTTGTGGTGGGAGGGAAAAATATGGGTCTTCCGCCTTTACGTATACCACATTTTATTTACCAAGTTCTTTAAAATATATGTATTGATCATAATGTACTTCATTAAAAATGTTATCAAATGGGATGTTAGTGAATATTTATAATCATGTGTAATTAAAAAATTCTGAATTTAGATATTATTCTCCCCAATTAATAGAATATTTAGGAATTGTTTCTTTATGCATTTTCCTAATAAGCCCTTCATCTAAAAATTACAGTATCACCTTTTCTTTAGAGGTCATTTCCATAAATTATTGACCACTATCCGGGGAATTTTATAGCTTGATAAGATCCAATATTTTATCATTAACATAGTGATAAGGTGATTCCAATAAATATATTTCAAAATTAAGTGATTCTAAAAAAATATTTACTAATTTTATTGATTCATACTTTAGCTCTTATTCATGAATAAATACTTCTGGAAAGGTTTATATGTGACAGTTCAGTGGATAATCATACAATATAGGGTTAATCTCTTCAATATATTCCTGGAATGTGAGAGAGATAATATCTTCTTATAATTCATCCACTTCTTGATGGAACTATAGAAAGTAGTCTATTAATTCAATGATCACCTAGGATAATGCTTCTAAAACAAATTATTTGAGGTCCTCCTCCAAGTCCTCTATGAGATCTTTGAATACCCTCTCTTTATAGTTGGATTTCCAAATTCACCTCACATTTATATAAATTAAATAATGAATCATGTCCATAGGCAAGGGTGAGTAAAACAATGGTTTATTTAGATTTTTAAATTTAATTTCTATGAAATAAAATATTTAAAAAATAAAAAGAAATAATGAGGGAAAATAGTAATGGATCCCAAAAAATGACATTAAATTTCAAAACAACTATAATAAGGTGTGAAAAATATTATTTATATTTTTCATAGTCAAACATAGTGGCTGACCAGGGCCATATCCCATGAGGGGATTTTATAGTAAATCACTCACTAATCCTAAACAATTAATATATTTTTTTATCATTTATATATTTATGAAAATTAAATAAATAGTTTAGGGTTTTATAATTGAATGAAAAAATGGAAAAGTAAACATGAAAAATAAAAATGTAGATATAATAAATGTTTAGCATGAAAGGTCATGGTTCTAGGTTTGGCCACTCAGCTTTATTACTCATTATTATTGTCAAAATTCTATTTGATAGTATATCCCATTATATATGTACCACTAATCCATAATTTGAGTGTGGATATTAGTATTCCTAGAAAATATTTTTTTCACAGAAAACCTCACCTCCTCCAATAGTCAAGAATGATGAACAAACCTCAGTTGAGAGTGTGAGACCTTCCAAGACCCAACTCCACTATATGTCATTTTATCTCTTAAACTCCCTAAACTCCATTATATGAAGTGTATTACTAAGAAAATGTCTGGAATTTTTTTTCTAGAGAATATAATGAGTTCCATAATCCTACCAAGGGGTGGTGGATGATTTCCTCACGAACCGATAACACTTATCTCCTCCTCACCAAAAATAGAAAATATATGTGAAGAATTGTAAAGTGTGAATTCATGAAAATTAAGAAAATCTCCCCCAGGGATAAGACACTCAAAAATAGCTCACTATAATGAGTGTATGAGATCAAAATTATGATAATGGAAGTAAGAAAGATATTAATAGAGTGAGAGAGAATTTAGATAAACAATATAAAAAATAGGGAATATAGTTTAATAAAACTGTATAGAATTAAAATATTGTTGTAGAGAAAATAAATAAAATAAACTACCCCAATGTTATAGTAGAAAATAAATTATATAATACTTCCCAAGTTTAACCCCCTATAAAGGTGAATAACATATATTTATAGATTGGAGAGGAGGATGGGGTTATAATGGTGTTAAAATAGAATTTTGAAAATCAATTCAAAAAAATAATTATTTTCATGATGTATCATTAGCCCTAATAAATAGAAAACTAGATGTGGATTTAGTTTAATTAAATATTTAGTTTCAAAAATTCTAACATATGTCAAAATTTTAACCCAATATGATCAAGGATGTAGAAGTTATCTGTTGAACATTGAAGTGATATCCATATTGAAGAATCTAGCCAGTCATTTAATTTAGGGCACCTGATCTATATGAAAAACTATAATCTAGATCACAATATTCAAATATAATATCTATTTCAACATGTTTAAAGTTATGTTATTTCTTTTCAAATTAATACTTGACAAATATAATATTTTATAATAAAAATAATAGAGTGAAATTGAGAGGGAAAAAACTGGAATTCCCATGTAATTTTCAAACTAATGATCTGATTAAAAATTCCTATTAAATCAACACTCAAAAAAAGTATAGATTTACCAATTTATATCATATATGAATGATTTTTTTTAAAAAAATAACTAATTAATTTTCATAATTTAACCCAAATTATTCTAATAATATAAAAATTTAAAAAATCAATGTTAAATTAACAAATTGGAAGGATTTAAAACAATGTTATTAAAAGTAAAATTAATGAAGTTATTAGATCTATCAGTGGGTTAAAATTAAATCATCAATGAATCTACCCTCTCAAGGTCTATCGAGACACCATACTTAGATATGAAATTCCCCACGAAATTTACCTCTCTAATACAAAAATTTAACTTTTATATATTGATATACAACCAATTATTTTAAAATGTGATCAATATTATATCTATATGACTGTTATGTTCCTCTTTCATTTGTGTGAATAACTATATTTCATAAAAAAATAACACCATTATTGAGTTAAGATATGGATAAAAAACTAATTCATTAGGGCTATAAAAACTATTATCTGATTCATCAAACCAAACAACACCACCAAAAATTCATAATGTTCATTTAAACTTCTAAATATCCTTAGTTTAACTTCCTTACCTCACAATATGAGCTGATGATAAACCGATAAAATATAAATCTAGCATAACCATGAGGATACCCTCAATTGATCAAATATCTCATTAGTTCTTAGAAGTGTATACTTGCTCTTGATTATCCACTAATTTATCCTATATTATTATGGATAGAACATTAATCTCTAATAGAACTTAATTACTAAAAAAATTGGGGCACCTCAATATAAAATAGACTTATTGATAAATTACTTTACCTCTTAGTCCTCAAGGTGAACCTTTATCTCTAAATTCACCCGATTCCATGTGATCAGATGATATCAATAATGGATCTTCACCCCACATCATTTCGATGATGTAATTGACCCCCCTTTTTAGTAGAAGGGCTAATAAATTCTTTGAGTTTAATTCTTAAAAATGATCAACTACTAAAGGGAAAATATATTATTGTTTCCCATTATCTTCTCTAAGAATAATATGATACATAATCATTTACAACCATCCATGGTTTGTTCATACATGAACTGCTTATATATTTGACTCTCCAAATAAGGTATAACCATCATAAGCAAGGTAAGACAATTTAAACCATCTTTGATAAAAATATATGTGATCCTAAAAGTGATTCATCTAGTCTACATAGATAATGAAATCATAACTAATCATATACAACATTGGGAAATCCTATAGATTCATATAGTCTCACCCTACTATAGTAAATCATTAAAATTTCTGAATAACCTTTATTATATTTATAAAAATGTGTCTATGGTCAAAAAAATTATTATATAATTTAGTAAAAAATATAAATTTTCTACTATACATATTGAAATGATGGATTTTATCACACCCACATGAAATAATATGCAAACCAAGTTTACATAAATAAAATAATACCTCATACTATCAATGGTTCCTTAACACTATTGTAATACTTAAGAAAATTATTATAATAAAAAGTTATATATTAATAAAAAAAGATATATTACAAATAAAAGATACATATATATTAAGATAACTATATCTATCAATGGAAAATAGACAAAAAATAAATAATGAATGTAAAATTTAGAATTCTCATGGATCATATACTATAATAAAAATCATAGTTATCAATATAAAATAAAAATAGTAAAAGCCACAAAATCAATATATTTAATGAACTAAATCCGATATATGAATTCTGGACATTACGACCTTTGGTGATCTAGCCGTTATAAAATAACCATTGTAAATAGCATATATTATGGATAATGATGAGAGTTAATTAGAACAGAAGGTAGAAACCATGACCTCAACTAGTAGGAACATACATTATAAATTAAATCTACCAAACCTTGGGAAGAAGGTTTGATCATCATGGTTCACCCTAGACCAATCCTAAAAATAAATTCAACAATTAATGTTCAAGAGGAATCATCTGTCTGAGAAGTTCAGGTTAGTCGAAATCACTACTAGATAAATGTTGACTAAACCACCCTATCAAAGTACCACCATTTCACATCTTACCCTTAAGGATTATGTCAGTATAATAAGTGATTCCCTATCTAGGGTTTAAGTAGTGTTAATTTATACATTATTAAGAAATGAAAAAGTGCATACTCAAATTCCATATTTTTTTCAAATATATCATCCTTATATACAAGTTAAAATGAATATAATTAGATAATGAATTTGAAAAAATGGATCACATATTTTGAATTAGGATATCAAAATTACCTAAGAGGTCGAGTTTTTTAATATTTCTTAAAAATAGTAAAATATGATAAAAATGGCAGAATATGGTAAATATGACATCATATGTATATAAGCACGAATAAACTTGTAAAAGGTAGAAAAGTTTCTTAATTTTTGAACTAGAAATTATATTGGACTATTAAGGTAGGTAATGTGTCACTATAGAGAGTAGTGGAGAACTTAAGATAGTGGAAAAATAAAATATTCCATACTTTAATATGTAAAACTCTACACACCACTCCTATAAATACCCACCCTCCTATCATTTTTCCATACCAAATTCAATGTTATCTATTTATATATCTATCAAGTAATCTTTATTGTAGTTATTTATTTAATCTTTAAGAGGTTTTTTAGTTTTATGGGGGGACTCTACAGTAATAAGATCAAGATAGTTAGGGTCTTTTTTATTACACTTTTCATTCCCTATTTACATTTCAATTATATTTTCAAATTCAATTTCCAATTTATTGTTCCAAAATTTTTGTGAGAGAGTTTTAAGTTTTCCCTTATGATATCTTATTCTTATGATTCCCATTTCAATCAATTTATAATCTATTAATAATCCTTTATAATATTGAAATCCCCCCCTTGAGGCATAAAACTCTATACTGTCCCATGATAAAAAATCCCTATGTATACCACATATTTGTGGTATTATAGATTCATTTTTTCTGATAGGGTACATTTTCTAATAAAAGATGATATAGATGTAGCTGGTGGAACCTATATCAGGTCCTAGGTGGATTAAATTCAATTTTGACACAAGTTCACCTTTATCATCCAAGAATAGTGACCTAAAGTTTCCTATTTATGGGAATTTTATGTCCCTTATACATATCAAACATGTGTGACAAAATAATCATAATTTTCAAAGGGGTTTTATCCATAATTTATTTAGTCTCCTAGAATTTAAAATACATGTATTTTATTGTCTAAACACATTTATCATCTTAATATTCAAAAGAACAGGATAACTATAATTACATATACTTCACATGATATGGGTACTTATTTAAACATTATGATTCCATTATTATATATTTTATGTTTAAGTTAATTCTCCTAGAAATATTTATTAGTTCATTGATTGGGTAAAAATATTAGTATATTTATCTAATATTTTTTATACACTAAAAAATTATATAAGATACGACTCTTTGAGGAATTATGTTAATTATTTATATGTTGTTCATTTTTGAACGTTATTATATGTGTCTTATATGAAATTTTAGTATATTATGGAATGCATTGAAGTTTTTTGTTATGAGTGGTGCTTGGAATTATAAATCTACTTAGTTTACTTGTAAGTATCATAAGGAAACTAATATAGGGTAAAGGGATCATCTTAACACATTATGTATGATGCCTTAGCATAAGGTTGTGACAATATGTTTATGATGTCCAACATTATACATTACCATATTCTCTATAATTATGGGACCATTTCAGTTTTTAAACATGACTATTTATTTTGTTTTTCTTCTAAGGATTATGTTCTATTTATTTATTCATTAATATGATATTATTTTTTTATCTATTCCTATTAAATATATCTTTAAATTATTATAAAATGTTAGCTTTTATTATACGATATCCCTTATTAAACATCAGAGTTCACCATTTTATTTTGTTTTCTATTTATTAATGTAATGAAGAGGAATATTATTTATGATTGTATTTATGGAAAATATTAAGCAATAATTATCTATACTCAAAAGTTGTAATATGATATTTTGTAATGAAATGTATGTAGTCTCTTAGAGACTATTGAACCTTAAACATGGGTATGTAATTTGACAAACATGTAATAAATAATGCACCAACTTTAGGTGACTGGGGTTAAGGGAATTACAATTTTTATTATAAAAAGGTTTAATAGAAACGTTTGGAACTAAATTTAGAGAAATATTGGTAGAGAATTCATATTTTACCTTTAGAAAATTTTAGAGAATTGGATTAATAGGTATCCTACACACCATATTCTATTTTAGGAAACCATGATATATATGTCTTATTTATACATTATTAGTTTATAATATTACTAATTAATCTATTCCATTTCTTTAGATAATAACACATTTTATAAAAAATGGAAACCAAGTAAAAAACCAAGGAAAATGTGTGGATTATCTCACTAATCCGGATAATGGAGTCAATGTTCATGATGGAAAAATTATTAGTATCATAGTTCAATTAAAAAATCTCATTAAAAATAAAAATCTAGACATGGTGGAAACATTAAAGGTAATTTTTGAATCTATTTAAAAAAGGAAGAATATATAGTGGTTGATTATGAGGGTGATTTCAAAATGTTAGCAAGGTATGTTGCAGATTATCTACATAACCAAGAAAGTAAGTCTGATCACATCATTAATGGTTTAATTCCAAGACATTTAATTTTTTTGGTTTCCAAAATTTTTTCAATATATTAATATATAATGACAAGATCTATCATTACTAGGAAAGAGTTTTCAAAACCATTCATTTACAAAAGGACACTTGAAAAGAATAGGATGACTTATCACTATGGGGAATGGACTACTAGAAAAAATAAGAAGGGAAGAGTAGAGTTCCCTATTTGTAATAAATATTGGAAGAAAAAACCAAGGGTCTGCTTAAGTGGATTGGGTGTATGATTTAAATATTTATAGAAAGGTTTATCAAGATTAAGAGTGAAATTACAAGAGATAAGTAATAAATTTGAAATGATTCGACTGTAAAGATATGAGGCATTACTATAATCAATTCCCTAAGAGACATGTGAATCTACTATAGAGTATGTGTGGGGATCAATTCCAGTATTCTTAAATAACAACTATTACATTAAAATATACAAATGATGTGATAATAAGTACATTCATTATACAATAAAAGTTATCTAGTACATCATTTTATTCAAGATTTATACACAATTTTATATCATGCATGTTTAAAAAGAATATTCAATCACCCCTGATAAATTAAGGAATTATTTACCAGTTAAAACATCTAGTGGTACTTTAAATTCAATAAATATATACCAAGAAGTTTAAATTAAAATTCATTTTTTATAGTTTTTAATCTAATCATCATACCTGTAATGTATTTTGATGTATTTTTGGGTGTTTATTAGATCTCAAATTATAAATAAATAATTTATTTTAGAGTGAAATAAGTTAGAATTATTCAATCAGGTATGTAATTACTTATCTTTAGAGGGGATATTACATTACCTGAATCATGTTAAGAATCGCCCCCAGTAGCCAATATTAACGAAATCCTTCAGGAGGATATGAATGAAATTCAATATATGAAGGGTGAATAGGATTTGAAAATATAATAGATAACCATTATTCAAGAATATATTGATGTATTACCAAATGAATTGCAGGTATTTCCCCCCAAATTAGGAAGTAAAATTATCTATTGATCTTATTACAAACATAAAACCCATATTTAATGTGACACCCACAAGGTTACTGGTACATATTTGTTTAGTTATTTTGTTTCTGTATTTTTGGGATTTTGAGGGCTAGAAAAATGAAAAATGGGGAAAATAAGTTAGGGTGCATGATTAACACATAATTAGTTCTAACCATGCAACCAAACTGTGTAGAAGGGGAGGGTCTTCTAGTGTGATTTTGTTAGTTGGAGCATGGTTCCACAAACCTTGTGGATCTCCATGTGAATAATGAGGCATATTTTTGTGTCTAGGGGCCGGGTTTACAACTGGAACATGATTTCCTAAACCATGTGGACAAACCATGCTACTTTCTCAATTTTCTATAAATTGTGAAATTACATCCATATACCTCAATAATTTTTATTTAATTATTCTATTTTCTTCCCTATTTGCGAGACCCATCTCTACACAACCATGGATATTCCCTCATCCATTATTTGTAGTACCTTCAGTTTTTAGTATGTAACCCTTACTTAATGCTTTTCATGGTTATAAAGTTTAAGGGTGATGGTTTGGAGAGTTGGGAGAACTTTGGAGGTGTTTTGGGGAAAATTGGAAGTCGCACAGGAGGCGCACAACTTGTCTAATAGTGCGGCCAAACCATGCATAGTTGGCACTTTTGAGGAAGTGGCTCCCACACAGTTGGAGCGCAGTTCAGGAGACCGTGCGAGGAGGTCATGCGAGGGTCTACCAAGGTAGTGTCTAACACACAATCTGTCTAACCTTGCGAACTAACCGTGCAGGCACTTAAGTGAGATCCTAAAAAATGGATCTCACACATTTTTGCCTCTAAATTGCTCGTTTTTTCTCATAATCGGCCATAACTCAAGATTACTCTCCCTTGAAGGTATTAGAACCTCTCCCAAGTGTTTTGGGGGCGATCCGAAGGCTTTCCTGGGAGAATCAAAGCCGGATTCTTGAGGTATGTGATCGTTCTTCATCGTTCTCGATTGGTTTCTTAGATCTACTTAGAATTACTTCTCCTCTAATCTTGGTACTTAGATCTATTCCCCTTATGGGTAGATAAAAGTGTGTAGATTCCAAATATGATGATATTTTTTCTTGGTCTTTCTAGGAGAAGAGATCTGAGGTTGGTTCTTGGAGAATCGACCTGGTTTTCATGAGTGTTCATCATTCATTGTGGTTTTCGTCAAAACCATCAAGGTAGGAGGCTTCTCTCTCAAATCCTCTTGCTATAATTGATTTTCCTAGTTTCAAATTGGTTTATTTGAATGGAATTAATCATGAAAATCATGGAATAAATCTTCTTTAGTGATGATTTATGGTTTTAGTGAAATTGTGAAATCTTGGTGATTTGTTGTGAAAAGTGATTTAGCTTCTTGAATTTAAAATGATGATTTTAAATTATTGATTTGCTGTAATTGTTAAATGGTTTGATGAAAAATGGGATTTCAATAAAAAGTGTGTTTTATTGAAATGGTTTGGTATTTAAATGACTTTGATGGAATTGGATTTCAATAAAAATGGAGTTATATTGAAAGGGATGACACATTGGTTTTGGCATTAGTGTAATGGCATAGTGGTTCTGTACATTCATATTAAATTCAGGAAAAATAAGGGTTAGGGGCCTTCCCCATCAGTGTTGGTATGTATAAGGGTTAGGTATCTCCCCCTTCAAACATTCATATTTTATTCGTTACGGATACAAGTTAGGGGTCTCCCCCATCAGTGTTGGGATAGATAAGGGTTAGGGATCTCCCCAAAAAAAAAATCATGTTAATTTGGGTCAGATAAGGGTAAGAAGAATCCCCTATCATTTCTGGGATGGATAAGGGTTAGGGCTTCCCCCTCTTCAAGGTAGCATGCAAGGTTGGTTTCATGGGTTTGTGGAATGGTTGGGTATGCCAAAAAAAGGGGATATTGTGAAATGATTTTAAAGCTTATTTAGTTTTATTTTTGGAAAAAAATAACTTGCTAGAAAATTGGTTTCAATTTCACTTGTATTCCTTTGGTTATAAATAGTTTTGGGAAGCTTGTTTATTTCTTGTTATAAACTGTTTTGAGAAAATGTTTTATATAAATTTTTTATATAATTGTTGCTAACTCTTATATCATAGGGGCGTGAGTAGGGAAGTCATTTGGGAAAACCTACTGAGTATTATAATCACTCCTTCTTTGACACTTTGGTTCTTTTGTAGGTGCTATTTTTCAGGATAGGGGAAAAGGTAATGTGTCCCATGTTTTTAGCACTACCTCGTGATGATTTGGGTTGTTCATTAATTGTGGATCTTGGAGCATTTAGAGCATGGAGTCTTGGTGTCTTTTGAGAGTCTGGAGTTGTTTATCCGCTATGTACTTTAATACATGGTTTGGTCTTATTCTGTTGTGTATTTTGATGTGGTTTGACATAAATGAAGTTGTTTAGCTGTATTTCATTTTTTCTTGCATCATATAGTGAATGTTTGGTTATGGTTGGTTGGTTTATTGGTTTATTTATTAAAGGTTAAATTGTCCCCCATTTGTATTCGAAACCCTTCGGCATTTATTACCAGCCTTTGGCATCTTGGGGATGTCTCTTAATGCCTAATAATGACATGTTGTACTCTCAATTGGCAAGTCATTAAAAATGGTATTATCTTGTTCGGTCTTTGCCTAACAAGTAGTCATTTATGTTCTTAGTTTTGGAGATGAAATACCTTCTTTTCTATTCCTTATGTGGGAATCTTAGAAAAGAGTAGGATTTTCGGAACATGAAATGTATATCATAAAAGGACGCAACTAACCCTTTTATGTTGAACTTCATGTTACCATGGAGTTGGGTAAATAAGTGTTTGGAGACACTTCTAGAATTTTGAAATCTCATTGTCAGGGGATTAGCCAATGAGACAATCATGACATGCATTGTAGAGGAATGACTTTCCACTAAGAGTACATACATAATTTCATGGAATGATTCATGTTGTGGAAAAACTATTAGATTTTGAAAAATAATGGAATTGGTTTTCAAATGAAAGATTTTGATAAACATAATGATTATCGTATTTTGAAAATGGTTTAATTTTCAAAAGCGTGTGATGTGTTTTCAAAAATGGTTAAACATGGGAAAAAATTTGTTTCTGAAATTTTTTTTGATAGTTGATGTGATAGAATTTGAAATGCCAAGACAATAGTTTCTATAGAGTGAGATTAACAATGTTTTTTGTTAGTTTAGAAAATGGAACTTGGTAGGCTTCATCGAAACCAACCCGAAGAAGCTGCAGAGAATGTGGTTTCACTTAAACCACGTGTAAACCAAGAGATGGTTCAGAGTATTGTCCAAGCATTTCAATCTATGGAAATATGGAACTGGAGGAATGATTCATGACATGTGGATCATACCATCTAGTTCATGAAGCAGAATCCACCTAATTTCTGGGGTGATTCCGAACCTGAGAAGGCGGTGGTGTGGCTATGTAGGATGAATCACATCTTCGACTTCATCAGCACACCGGTAGAGATAAAGGTAAAACTGGAGATGTATATGCTTGAGGATCTTGCACACCAGTGGCGGGATTTAGCAGCTTAGGATAAATTGGATGAAGGACTTACATGGGAGGATTTTGAGGAATTGTTCAACAAACAATTCTATCCTTACACCTTCAAGTTCCAAAAAACGACAGACTTCTTCATCCTGAAACAAGAAAGTCTTTTTGTCATAGAGTATGAGGATAATTTCATGAACTTAGTATGATTTGAACCATAAGTTGCAGAAAGTGCCTCTATGAAGGCTTGCATCTTCGAATCAGGGATATGATAGGAGATTCGATGAAAGATTGTAGTAATTTGTATTACAGATTATATAGAAATGGTGAATAAAGAGACTGTGGCTGAACGTGATATCTCAAGATCTATGGGAGGAGTCATGATGATACCTACATGAAACGGTGGGAACTCAACCACTAGGAACAAGTGGAAAAGGGACACCTATTTCCAAGGTGCAAGTGGAAGTCAAAACTAGTCAGCTAGATCAGTAAACCTTCCTCCATGACCCCAGAGCAAAGAAGGTTGTTTTCAATGTGTTTTTCTTGACCACATAAAGCGAGAATGTATGGAACAACCCAGAGCGTTTCATAATTGCAACAAGATGGGACATCTTCAGTGCTATTGTCACAGTGATTCAAGGCCAGGTTCTCGAGTCACTTCTCAGGTGTCGCAAGCATCGTATGCTTTAATTAGATTAGGATAGAAGAATTAGTATCATCAGTAGAGCAGAGCTTTCCATGGTGATTCTAGAAATACCATGACTCCTCAATCAGGGAAAACTCTGCAAGGAAACAAAGAGAATAGTGTTGTGAAGAAACAATTTTATGGAGCTGAGCAGATGATTTTTTATGATCAGGTTGGACCATCTATAGTGAGAGGTACAATTATTTTGAATTCTACCTTTATGAAAGTATTTTTTGATGCAAGTTCATCACATTCCTTCATTTATTCTTGTGCTATTGACTTGCTATGTTTAAAACTAGAAATGATGCCTTCTGTTTTGAAACTGAATACTCTTCTCAGTGAAAGATAATGTCAAGCCTTTGTGTGTAGATCATGTGCTATAACTATTGATGGAGATGAGAAAAAATGGGACTTCTCGATGTTGGATATGGATGTCTATGATGTAATCCTAGGTATGGATTGGCTTATAATGTTCAAGGCTCAAATCGGCTGTTATAGGAGAATAATTAGTTTCATAACTGAGGACAGAATCAAGCATCTCTTTAGAGGAGAGTGGATTGCAAAAAAGGGTGCAAAGAGCTTGTTGGAACCAATGGTGGGAATAATATATTACCAATTGGAAGAATTGTATTAGGCATCAATGAAAGAGATTGTGTAAAATAGTTTTCCATCTTTTTTGAATCAATTTCTAGTTGTCTTTCCCAAGAACTTCTCAGGGTTACCACCTCTAAGGGAAGTGGAGTTTGCGATTGATCTCCTTCTGGGGACCAGTCATATTTCACTTCTATATTATAGGATGTAACCAATATAATTATGGGAATTGAAAGTGCAGTTAGAGGAGCTAGAAAGCAAGGGTTTCATTAGACGAAGTACGTTTCCATGGGCCGAACCAGTTTTTTTCTTGAAAAAAAATCAGATGGGACTCTTTGGCTGTGTGTTGATTATCGTAACCTTAACCAAGTTACAGTAAAAAAACAGATATCCACATCCATGCATTGATGATCTATTCAATCAATTAAGTGGAGCTTAGTGGTTCTCCAAGATTGACATGAAATCAATATATTACCAATTGAGAGTTCGGAAAGAGGATATTCCAAAGACAACTTTCAAAAGTAGATATGAGCACTATGAATATATAGTAATGAATTTCGGTCTAATGAATGCACCAACAGTATTCATGGAATTGATGAATTGGATATTTTAACAATATTTGGATTCTTTATTGTGGTGTTTTTGGATGAAATTTTGTTCTATTCAAAGACAAGGGCTGATTATGTGGTGTATCAGGGAACATTGTTACAAATCCAAAGAGATCATCATTTGTATTCCAAATTATCAAAGTGTGATTTTTGGATATAAGAAGTATATTATCTTAGCCATGTCATTTTTGAGAAAGGAATTTCTGTTGATCCTAAAATGATAGAAGATGTTATCTCTTAGCAACAACTGAAGAATGTTTTCGATATACAATGTTTTCTTGGTCTAGGTGGTTACTACCGATGCTTTGTGTGTGATTTCTCATGACTAGATTCACCAATGACAACCCTGAAAAAGAAGAGTGATCCATACTAATGGACGGAGGGATATTAGATGTCTTTCCAAGAACTGAAATTTTGGCCTACATCGACACCTATCTTGGTCTTGTCAGAATAAGGACAATGGTATGTGGTGTGTTGTGATGCTTCAGGATCAGGGTTGGGATGTGTTCTCATGCAAGGAGATCGTGTTTTTGTTTATGGTTCAAGGCTGTTGAGGGTGAATGAGAAGAATTACCCAACACATGATTTGGAGTTAGCTGCAGTCTTCCATGCTGTGAAAACATGGAGACATTATCTCTTTGGTGATAAATTTACTATGTTTATAGATCACAAAAGCTTGAAACACATTTTCTCACAGCGAGATTTAAATATTAAGAAAAGGAGATGGATGGATTATCTAAAAATGTTTGACTTTGACTTGATGTACACACTACGGAAAGGAAATTTGGTGGCAGGTGCATTGAGTAGAAATTCATATGCTCAGTTGTAAAAAGAAGCTTCAGATGAATGGAAGTTGATGTCAGTCTTAGATGACATGAATGTGGAATGTGAAGACCGAGGTGATGTTGCAGTTTTATTTTCAGCTACGCTTGTTCCTAATTTAGTAAAAATGATCAAAGAGGCACAAACATCTGATGTAGAATGTCTGGTTACAAGTTCAAAACTCAATGGTGGGGAGACCATTAAGGGCTGTAAACTTGATGGGGGTTTAGTTTTTTGTTTCATATATTGGATGTATGTACCTATGGTTTTTCAAGATCAACTCCTTCATTCATACCACTATTCAAGATGGGTTGTACAACTAGGTACACAGAATATGTATAAGGCGTTGAAGGGGTAGTTTTGGTGGAGTGGCATGAAAAGGAAGGTGGCTGATTTCGTATTGTGATGCTTAACTTGTCACTAGGTTAAAGTAGAGCATCAAAGATCAGATGGTATGTTACAATCTTTGCATATCCCAGTATGGAAATGGGATCAGATAGCAACAGATTTTGTTATGGGTCTTCCAAGAATGGTCCAGAAACACGATTCCATTTGGGTGATAGTGGATCATCTAACCACGTTAGACCATTTCATCCCTATTCTTGAAACTCATATGGTAGAGAATATTTCAAAAATATATATCTGTGAAGTGTTAAAGAGGTATTATGTACCATTGTCAATAGTCTCAAATAGAGATCTGATGTTAATGTCTCTGTTTTAGAAATCCTTACATTAAGCCTTGGGGACTCAGTTGACTATGAGCACAGCGTATCATCCTCAGATAGATGGGAAATCTGAGAGGATAATAAAAACGTTGGAAGAAAGTTTCAGGATTTTATAATGGATTTTGGTGGCTCATGGGAGTAGAATATACCCTTAGTCGAGTTCTCATACAATAACAACTATCAAGCCTCGATACACATGGATTCATTTGAAGAATTGTATGGGCGTCCTTGTCGTTCTCCACTATGCTGGGTGGAAACGGGCAAAACATCACTAGTCGGGCCGAGCCTTGTACAATAAAAAATGGAGAAGATCCAGTTGATCAAAAAGATAATGGATATGGCTCATAGTCATCAAAAATCTTATGTAGATCACTATATAAGACTGTTGTCGTTTGCTGTCGGTGATCATGTCTTCTTGAAGATATCTCCAAGGCTTGGAAATCATCATTTTAGGAACTACAGAAAATTATATCCTAGATAAATTGGCCCTTTTGAGATACTGGAATGGGTCCGAGAGGTGGAATATCGATTTGAATTACCACCATGGTTCAGTTAGGTACATAATGTGTTCCATGTATCTCAGTTGAAAAAGTATCATCCTGATCCTGACCATGTGATCAGATGGGATCATGTTAACCTAGATCCAGATTCTTCGTTGATACATATCCAGATATGGATTGTGAATAGGCAATAGAATGTCTTGTGAGGAAAAAACATTGTTCTAGTGCAGGTTTTATGGAAACATTGTCAGATTCAGGAAGAGACTTGGGAACGTGAGAAAGAAATGAGAGAGTAGTGACCAGAACTCTTTCAATTGGGTGAGGTTTTTCAATTTTCCAAGGACAGAAAGACTAATGGTGGAGAGAATGTTGTACCCCAATTTTCTGTTATGTAACCCTTACTTAATTTTTTTCATAGTTATAAAGTTTAAGGGTGTTGGTTTGGAGAGTTAGGAGAACTTTGGAGGTGTATTTGGGGAAAATTGGAAGTCACACGGGAGGATCACAGTTTGTCTAACCGTGCGTCCAATCCCTGTGTAGTTGGAACTTTTGAGGCAGTGGATCCCACACAGTTGGATATTGGTTCGGGAGACCGTGCGAGGAGGCCGTGTGAGGGTCTACCGAGGTAGTGGCTAATGCACGATTTGTCTAACCGTGCGAACTAACCGTGCATACACTTAAGTGAGATCCTAAAAAAATGGATCTCACACATTTTTTCCTATAAATTGCTCGTTTTTCCTCATAATCGGCCATAAATTGGGATTACTATCCCTCGATGGTAGGGGAACCTCTCCCAAGTGTTTTGGAGGCGATCCGAAGGATTTCCTTGGTTAATCAAAGCTAGATTCTTGAGGTATGTGATCGTTCTTCATCGTTCTTGATCGGTTTCTTAGATCTACTTAGATCTACTTCTCCTCTTCTTTCGGTTTCTTAGATCTACGCACGTTATGGGAAGATAGAAGTTTTTGGATGCCAAATATGCTGATATTTGGTCTTGGTCTTGCTAGGAAAAGATATCTAAAGTTGTTTCCTGGAGAATCGACCCGATTTTCTTGAGTGTTTATCGTTCATTGTGATTTTCGTCAAAACCTTTGAGGTATGAGGCTTCTATTTCGACTCCTATTTCTAGAATTGATTGGTATAATCTAAAATTGGTTTATTTTAATGGAATTGATCATGAAAATCATGGAATAAATCTTATTTAGTGATGATTTATGGTTTTAGTGAAATTTTGAAATCTTGGTGACTTTTTGTGAAAAGTGATTTAGCTTCTTGAATTTAAAATGATTATTTTAAATTATTAAGTTGTAGAATTGTAAAATGGTCTAATGAAAAATGGATTTTCAATAAAAAGTGAATTTAATTGAAATGGTTTGTTATTGAAATGACTTGGATGGAATTGGTTTTTAATAAAAAGGGAGTTTTATTGAAAGGGATTACATGTTGGTTTTGGAATTGGTGTAATGGCATAATGGTTGTGTACATTCATATTTCATTCGGGACAGATAAGGGTTAGGGGCCTCCCCAATCAGTGTTGGGATGGATAAGGGTTAGGTATCTCCCCCTTAAAACATTCATATTGCATTCAGAACTGATACAAGTTAGGGGTATCCCCCATCAATGTTGGGATGGATAAGGGTTAGGGATCTCCCCCGTCAAACATTCATGTGCATTTGGATCGGATAAGGGTAACAATTATACCCCATCATTACTGGGATGGATAAGGGTTAGGACTTCCCCCTATTCCAGGTAGCATGCATGGTTGGTTGCATGGGTTTTTGGAATGGTTGGGTATGCCAAAAAAGGGGATATTGTGAAATGATTTTAAAGCATGTTTAGTTATTTTTCAGAAAAAAATAACTTGCTGGAATATTGGTTTCAATTGAACATGTATGCCTTTTATTATGAATGGTTTTGGGAAACTTGTTTCTGTTTTATATAATTGTTTCTAACTCTTTTATCCTTGTGGTGTGAGTAGGGATGTCATTGGGGAAAACCTACTGAGTGTTATACTCACTCCAGCTTTAGAACTTTGGTGATTTTGCAGATGCTATTTTCTAGGAGAGGGGAAAAGGTAACATTTCCCATGTTTTTAGAACTAACTCTGTTCGGTGATTGTGGAGCATGGAGATTTTGGAGCATGGAGTCTTGGTACCTTTTGAGAGTCTTGAGTTATTTATCTATTGTGTACTTTGATACTTCATTTGGTCTTCCGTTGTTGTGTACATTAATGTGGTTTGACATAAATGAAGTTGTTTAGCTGTATTTCATTTTTTTCATGAATCATATAGTGAATGTTTGGTTATGGTTGTCTGTTTTATTGGTTTATTTCTTAAAGGATAAATAATCCCCCACTTGTATTCGAAACCCTTCGATATTTATTTCCAGCCTTTTGCGTCTTGGGGATGTCGCTTAGGGCCTAGTAATGACTCGTTGTACTCTCAATCCAATGAGAGTTGGCGGGTCATTACATTATTTATAATGATATTTTCTTAACATTCTGTGGATTATTCAAGGTAAAATATTTATTTCTCACAAATTTATCCTCCTCTCATATTATAGGAGGTTGTTCTTCCATTTATTTTATGTACGTTTGACATAGCCAACCATGGTGGAAAAGTTTACAGATTGGGTTTGTTTATACATTGAATATTTTGGGTTTATAGGTTTATGAGGATCCCTAATTCTCATTTATTTTTTTCATTGAATAAATAATTGAAGTTATGAAAAATTTGAGGTAGGTGTCACTACATAATGAACTTTTCCTTTGCCCTACCCTTATTGCTTTATTTTATTTTTCATATTATGTTTAAAGTTGATGATTAAGGAAGATTTATCATTACCATTGGATTATATTGACTTTGTGTTGATAACATGATGTTTTATTTGGTTTTTATGTGGTATTTCATTTAAAACCGGTTTTAGTGCATATAATGTGTTTGATAAAATTTTGTAAAGAAGATATTAATTCCAATTGGGGTTTCAAAAGTTTTTTTGATAGAGGATTGATTTATGTATTATTTTTTATTAATTTAAAATCCTTAATTTTATTTAAACGCTTATTGATTATGTGGTTTGTGATGTTTATGATGTTGTGAGAATTGATTGGGTTGCACATGGGAAACCTTGTATATGTATTTTTGAAACGTAGATGGGAATTTATATATCTTAGTTGACAAACTAGATATGGTTCATTTCTGTTGGGACTAAGAGATATTATGATAACCGGGCCCCGCTGACAGCACAGACACCCCACCTTAACATGGACATCAGGTTTTGGCCCGTCAGTGGTCCCCAGTTGCCCCTACAGGCACGTGGTCCCCACCCTAGGGCCCACCCACGTTCCCAAATAGGTCATCTGACTAATGAAAGTCCCCATATTCCAACACATGTCATTTCTAGTGTGCTTTGTCCTTACTCCCACACCTTCAGAAACTTCCCAGAAGGTCACCCATCCTGATCACTACTCCAACTGAAGCACACTTAACTATGGAGTTCTAATCAGGTAGGATCCGGAAAAGAAAGGTGAACCTTGTTGACATGAGTAGTATAATTTTAGTCATTTAACCCATTATCATTCTGGGGTATTACATTCACCCCACTTTAGATAACAATGTCCTCATTGTGGGCCCTACATATTAACATAGACAGTGCACTGCACATAATGTTGGGTACAACCTATGATACAAAATGTGACAACTGGGCCCCACTAACAGCACAAACACCCACATTAACATGCCCGTTGGGTCCTGGCCCGCTAGTAGTCCCCAGTTGCCCCTACTGACAAGTGGTCCCCACCCTATGGACCACCCACATGCCCGAACAAGTCATCTGACTAATGAAAGACCCCGTAAGACAACACATGTCCATTCTAGTGTGATTTTTCCTCACTCACAGACCCTGGAAAAATTACCATAAGGTCACCCATCATGATCACTACTTCAGGCCAAGAACCTTTAACTGTGGAGTTCTAATCAGGTATGCTCCCAAAAGGAAAGGTGCACCTTGTTGACACGAGTCATATAATTTTAGTCATTTAACCATTTATCATTTTGGGGTGTTACAAATACACTAGTATTGGTTTTTTTTTCAAGTTTAGATAGTACAACTAGTGTCTCATGAGTGAGTCTTAGTTGTCATCTCTTCACTGCTTATTTGTCATAGAGGTTAGAACCCATGTTGCATGTGTGGTTCATTTTAGATATATGTTATTTATTTACTTTACACTTATTTATTTAGATATTGTGATGATTATTATTCCATATTTCTCTTGGTAATATTTTATACTCACACTATTCAAGTTTTCATTATAAATTGGATGATATTTATAAAACCAGAGGATTTTTTGAAATAATTTTCAGATATTTTATTTTAAAAAGAGTATATTTAAAATGATGTTTTAAAACAATAACTAATGGTTTTATTTGATATAAATATTATGTATATTAATGATGGTATCCTATAATTATTTATTGTAAACTATACATATTCTTTTGGGTGTATGAATACTTGATTATGTTTGATACTGGAAGAGGGAATAAAGCCATGTATTATGGAACTATCTTTAGATGTATTCATCATCCTTATTTGTATGAGATTGGTGCTGACCGTGGGTCACATGGAGGTGAATTGGTTGGAGCATTTTGGGGATCCTATGATGTAATATTTGGGTTTTGGTTATGTATTAACCTTATCATCCTTGGATTTGATTTGGATTATTTTACTTATATAATATGGGTTAATTACTTTACTTTTAGTTTATAAAGTTATATTAATATTTATTTATTGTTTATGTTGTACTATACTATGTTTATTTGATTCTTATTATTTAGACCTGCTTATTTATGTACATGGATGTATGATGTATGGATACATTAGGAAAAACTTTTAGTCATATTCTTTATTGTGTTTTATTGGATTCCAAGGGTGAATGTATTCCAAATTAATGGGTTTTGATTACCTAGTGGTTGTTTCTAGCCCATAGTGACAAGGAAAGAACTTTAGGACTTATAGAGAATTCATATCAAGTTAAATCGAGTTGGTGCATTAAAAAATGGTCTCATATCCCTGTTTTTATTGTGGGATTAAAGGTTATGTAGAGATAACACCATTGGAATTCAAGAGGTGTGTGTAGGGAAGTTCTTGGCCAGTAGTTCTTTATTCAAAAACTCACGTTACTATGGGTGGTCATGAATTGTATCTTCATTTGATCTTTTTTCTTAGGTATTTTTATATGGTTTGATATTATTTACATTTAATAAGTGTTTTGGTGAGATTCCATGAGCTATTTTTAAAAAGTTTGAGTTTTTTTTGGTGTAAATGGAAAAGAAACTAGAGACACACAATTTAGGTATATCATTTAGAAAACCGTGCGGTAGTTGTGCAACCAGCCATGGACACCTTCCCAATGCCGCTCACAATTTAGGAACATGGTTCTTAAAACAGTGTTTCCAAATCATGATCAATGATAAAATGTTGATTTTTTTATGTTTTGACCCCTTTAGTATTTGGAATTAGCATTCATACTAACGTTTCTGACTTAAGATTTTGTGTGTGAAATTTTTTGATCTACACATTTAATTCAGAGATGAATTACGCATTGAATGAATTTTTATACATAATTTATAAGTTATTCCACCAATAAAGGAACCTATTATATAGACATTATCATTTTATACATATTATTTTTTTATTTTAAGCATTATTAACCATTAAATACAAACCAAGGATTGTAAAGGCTAGTATCTTTGGAGGATTAGGTATATAAATTGAAAACATGAAACTGAAATGAAAAAAATATTTTATTTAGATTCCATAATGATATCATAAAACCCATTGAGCTCTAAAATATGCATAGGGTAACCTAAGGAATACATGAACAAAGGGATGTTCTAATATCCCAATAGGGGAATAAATATAGGAATAAATCCAAGCATATAGGTTAGAAGGCATAACATGATGACATAAAAAGTTATAGAATATGAATAAACATATGGAAGAGTATCATAAATAACATGGGATCATGTAATCATGGAATCATATAAATGTGGAAATAACATACAACATGACATAAGCATAATTCTATCCTAACCATAAATATCATTGCACATGGAGGATCATGAGTCACAACTAACCACAAAGACCATTTCACGTGATTAGCATGAGTCAAGGATAACCACCAAGACCATTACACATGATGTATCATGGAACTAAAAATTACCCAATGAATTGGATAACTATTTGGGGACACCCATAATAAAATTTTCATGAATATATGTTCCACATGAAAAATAAAGATAAGGGTTATCCATGTAAAGAAATGGGTATCATAATCATATCATAAAGTATAATAAATGGGCATATCATAAAAGTGACCATGATAGAATATATTTAAATCATAAATGGACAATCATAAGGGGAAAACAGGCATATATAATGTTAAATTATGTCCAAATGAATTAAAAACATGAAAAAAGTGTGTTTCAGAAGCTTTAGAAATGAATCATTTTAGTGCGGTTTAAGGAAAATATTAAAAAGAATTTAAATAGGAAAAGGAAAAATATTTTTTTAAAAAACTAGAAATTAACCAAGAGAGTTTTTCATTATAAAATTAATGGTTTTATAAAAATAATTTTGTATTGAAATATATTATGTAGTTCACTTGAAAATGGGTATGAAATTTAGAAGTTCCCTTTAATCAGGCTCACTTATCAAAAATAATTAAGAGGGGAACATATTTAAAACATGTATTTACCCATACAATAATGATGTAATGATCTCGATACATGATTTTAGAACATAGAAAATTAATTTAGAATAATTATATAAAAATAAATAATATTTACATTGGTATAGAGAGAGAAATCATAACCCGAAGGAAAAATGGAGGTTCGATAAGAACCCCTTACCTTATTTACGAAAGTGTTCTAAAATTGAATATAATGTTCTGGATAATCATATTTAATCCAATAATTAATTAATTAATAAAATTTTATACATTTAGTTTATCTATTCTAATGTTATTAAGTTCATTTATGGCCTTTTTTATGAGTTATAAGATACAATTTTATCTTTCGGTAGCGTTCATTTCCTGGGTTTTCATGATTGGTTTACTTGTATACATGTATGTAAAATCTTATAAAATGAGAATACTTGTTTAGAATTGAAATTATATTTTACCAATGAAATTAAATAATATTTAATGGTGTTATATATAATTTTGATTCTATATATATGGATAATTCATTAGATAAAATGTTAATGATAACCATTTAGATTATTTTGGTGTTTTTTAATCACTGCGAACTAGTTTTGTTGTATTAATTAATATCATGTATATATAATGGTTTAAGAACATTAAATAGGATATTATATATATATATATATATATATCAAAATCTTGTTTGAAAAAAATGGTTTTATGACCATCCTTGATGGTGGTAATGGGAATTGAAAACTCATCATCCTTGAATGTGATAAATCAACACATCACCAAAAATGTTTACATTTTTAGTGAAAATAGAGAGGGGTAAAGAAAAGGTGATTAGTTGTTCCATTAACATAATAAAATTATAGTATATAAATTAAAGCGGAGTTATCATGTCACTTAGATATGGGAAGGTAAAGAGAGAATAATAAAATAAAAGAAACAAAATGAAATTAATAGAGAATGGTAGAGGCTTTTACCTCTTGAATTTATCCTCCTTGAGAAAATACTTAGGGAAATGGGTTTGGTCTTTTGTTGAGAAAAAATTCTCCTAGACATGGGGGAGAGACTTTGGAAGTGGTTTGGATGGAATCCAGACATGCTTCAAGGTTTTATAGGTGTGAGGAAAACAGGAGTTATGGGGTGGTATTAATAGTGGACGAGAGGTGTGTTTTTTGAATATTTTATTCATTAGTTTAGTATTTTAGCTTAAGACTATCAATTGTGTTTAGAATTATCAGTAAATATATAAAATAATGAATGTGAGTTTGAGATTATGGTTCTTACATAATCCATGACTCAATGAATAGTATATTTTAATTTATAATGTTATATGCCGAAAATTACCATATTTCAGTATTCACAAAAATTCAACTATTTTAGAAAAATACAAAAAATTCACCATAACCATTTATCAACATCAATAATTAAAAAATGTGCTCCATTTTATGAAAATAATATCACAAATATGTGAAATTTATTTTTTTATTAAAATGATCCATTACTAAAAAAACAATTTTAAAATTATACTTGATTGCATAAGACTTTGAAAAATTAATTAAGGTCTCATAAAAATTTAATTTAAATAATAATACAAAAAAAATATTATTTTATGAATATATTTTATTAAAATAAATTTTCTTTTTAATCATTACCTTAAATATAAAATTATAAATAAACATTTATGTTTTATAAAAATACCAATAATTATTTTGTCTTTTTCAAAAAATTTATTTACTTATACTATGATATAATCATATCATATTTTAATTTATAAGATGACTAAGTTTTATTTATAATTTAATTTGTGAGTTTACTATTCTATTGGCCATTTTACAATTCATAAGTGTCATATTACTATTCTCTTGGTATAGGTTCCTTAATTTCATAAAAAATATCTTATTTCATTAATTATTCATTTACAAAGTTTTTTTGTGTTATTTATGTGATTTTAAGTTATTTATATATTATGAAATAATTATAAGAAGGGAAATTTCACTAATAGAATTCTGTTTCATTACATTCTTTCCCCCTTATGATATTTCTCCCTTGAAATTTCATTTTAAAAATAAAGGGTAAAATAGGTGGGGGTACTTCCCATGCATTTCTTCCTCTAATTCCCCGGATTCCTCTTCAAACTTATGGTTCCACCATAGTACTGTGACAAGGTGAGTAGTCTTGTTGCATAGAAATTTATCTCTATGGTTCAAGATTTTCACTGGATTCTTCCCATAAGGGGGATCATTTCCCAACTATACAACCTGTGAATTTAGTACATGTGAGGGATCCAATATATTCTTCCTCAAGAGGGATACATGGAATACATTTTTACATAGATATAATAGGTGGAAGTGCTAGTCAATAGGCCACAACTCAAACATGATCAATAATATTGAAGGGGTGATATACCTGAGACTTAGCTTTGTTTTCTTCCCAAATCTCATGATCCTCTCCCATGGAGATATTCATAGGAATACCATGTCTCTAACCATAAAATCTAGGCCATGACTATGATTATATGAATAGTTATTATACCAAATTTTTGTGGCCTTGATGTGATGTTGAATGGTTTTCACCCTTTATTCCATTTCTTTGTCCATTTTGGGTCATTGTAGTTTATGTTCATTGACCTCATTCCAACATGCTAGTGTTCTGCATCTTTTCCCAAAAATGGATAAATATGGATCTATTTGGATGCTCAAGTGGAAAATGTTGTTGTAAGAGAACTCGACCAGAGGAAGATGTTGGTCCTATCCTAATTTTATTTCTATTGAACACAATCTCAACATGTCTTCTGGTGTCTGAATTGTCCTCTCAGATTGGACATCAGTTTCAGGATGGCAGGTTGCACTGAAGGTCATATTATTTGTCAGGACCCGTCCCTCGGGGCCCGTTCCGTGACGACCCCAATCCAACCTTCCATAGGCCAGGGGATGGCGACTAGCACTGGAAAGGCGTATCCCTAAATTGAGAAGGCATTTCCTTTAAATCTGTATAAACACACAGAGTAAAACGCAAAAAGAAGGAACTGTGAAGTAAAATTATGTAGTAAAAGTGTACTGAAAGTAAAGGGTCCAGAATACAAGCTCAACTAGAAAAGTACAAGTTCAACAAAAAAGTAAAAAACATATGAAAGTTGAAAGAAGCTCCTAGATCATCCACCACGAATCCTACCTAAAGTGTAGGTAAAAATCGCCTCCACAGTTCTCCACGTCTGCCTATCTCCTCCATGTCACGTCATGCCAAATGGTCCACCTCCGAGCACCGTCCAGTCCTGGCTCCCTCAGCCTCAATGAACGTCGTACGTCATCTGCACAAGACACAACAAGGTGTGGGAGAAGCCCGTGCAAGGGTGAGTATAACGATACTCAGTAAGGACCCTGAGACCCCGTTGGTCTCCTAGAGTTCCACAAAGGAAAAACCACAAAGTAAGAGCCCAAATCTACTTAGGTATATGCCCATACATATACCTATGTTATCAAGCTATACTCATCTCATACATGAGGGATGTCTACCACAAAGGTAACACCACGAAAGTAGAAGTACCACACAGGTAACACCAAAAATATAGAAGTACCAACCAGGTAAAAGACTTAGTTAAAATAGAGTCTCAGCTCAAACTAGGTATACAACACAGAGAAATAGGATTATGATCCTAACCCACACAGGACCGCTATGAATGCTAATTGCATGTCACTGGATTCTCTAGGGATTGTAAGAATTAACATCCCCAGTCACAACGTCGAACACCTTGGCTGCTGGAGAACTCCTCCTATATCAATTACAGTGGGCCTTCCGTGTCACACAGAGGCTCTTCCCACTAACCTTGAACTGCTGAGGTACTCCTCCCCATCTCGTATTGTGAGTTTTCCAGGTCACACAGAGCCGCCCTCCCCCACCGTGGCCTACTTAGGTACTCCTCCCTATTGCGTACCATAGCCATCGAGTCACTCCAAGTCAAAAAGTCAGCAGTCTTAAGGTCTTATCCAGTCGTAGGGTTTGGTACCATGTCACAAGGGTTCCAAATCAATAGACAATGGGTCAATCAGACGCCTGGTCTGTGCGTTATTGGAATTCTAGTGTCGAGGGCCTGGTTGGATTCAGGTGTGATCCAACCCGGCCGTACTCCAAGTTTCTCCAAAACTCTCATGAAGTAAGTCAAAAGGACCATCTCAATCCAAGGATCCAAACGTCGTATATGGTTTGTCAAAAATACATCTGGTTTTGAAGTTAAGGCCCATTTTGTGTAACTGGTCAGTACTGGGTCTGGGTTTGGTCTGCCTCGATCGGACCGGAGCAACTCAGGTCCATCCCGACCCAGGTCTACTCAGCCTTTTGGGCCCGGCCTGACCCAGATGGGCCACAGGTCATGCCATCAGGTCACTGGTGGGTTGTTTGAGAGGCGGGTCAGTCCGCTGGACCGACCCAGCGGTGCCACCCGCCTGGCGGTGTGGACCGCCAGGGATACCGAGACGCGATGCGTCTGGGTAGGTCTGACATGGCGCAGAGCCACATCGGTGGGTCAACTCATGGGGGTCGACCCGACGTGGTGCCACATGGAAACACGAGTCCTCCGTGTCGTGGACAACGTGCCGCGATTTTCCCCCGGGCGCGCCGCTAGCGCGTGCCCCGTCCACTGGAAACCTATCGAACCGGTGGTCCCCTACTCCTGCCGTAGCCATCATAGGTCGTGCCCTTGCTGGAACATGGGGGCGTCGCCGGGGGTATCCCCCAGCTCCACTCTACTAGTTTCGTCATGGCTGACCAGCATGCCAGCCGCCTTCTTCCGGTCACCATGGCTGACGAGCCGCGACACTCTTTATTCATCGGTGGTGCACAATGGCGCATCATGCCTCCGTTGCGGCCGGACGATGCCGGCTGCTCCAACGCCCACTGTGACATTATTACGTGGCCTCCTCTTGTGGTTTGCGTCGATGTGCTATCCACCACGTAGCCAGTCTTCTTCGTCGGTCTTCAATGGAGACACAAGGATGTAGCAAATATAGCGGAGGGTTCGGGCCAGGTTCGTTAGGCCCGCGCCCTCCACATTAGCTCGTAACATGTGGGGGGGGGGGGGGTTAAGGGTTTAATAATCAATTGAATTAAACAACAAGATAAACCCCACAAGATTACCCGCAACAACCTCCCGCAAAGATGAATGAATCACGGGTCAACCCGTTAGTCGGTTTAACCACGTTCTTTATGTTATTCAAGACTGGGGAATAGGAAAAGCATTTAGAAGGAATAAACTAATAAACCCCTACCTCAAAAACTCATTGGAGAGCATCCACGCTTAAAGGTGGATCGTGGTCTTCATTCCCGCAACTATTTCCCAATGATGCCCCTTGTACATAGTCTTCTAGTTCACGGTTCAGTGTCACCCATCACCTTCTGCTGGGATTGGCTCCGTCTTCTAAGGGTCCAGTGTCACGGTGCTCCTTCATCACTTCGTTGTTTGGCGAATCTGTGCTGATACCCCTCCCCAAGCTCCATATATATAGAAGAGGGGGAGGGTAGGTAATGACGTGGGGAATCAATGGGGCTTATCAATTAGAAATCTTCCTAATTCCCCAATAACGTCGTTACTTAGGGTTGGCAGGTCAAGCCATTTATTATCTTGACACATCGCTGGCCCCACTCTTTGATTGTCCATTGAAGGATATGAAATAAAATAATAAATTTATTTTATTTAATTTCATTTAAAAGTCGCAAAAATGTACTTTTTCTCCGGACCTACTGCGGTCAAAGTAAATCCTCTCTTAAAAGAATCCCAGTGCTTCAGATTCAATGGTGCCCTTGGATATTTAATCTGAGCAATGGTTCAAAAGTTAGAAAACGCCGCTCACGTGTTTACTGAACGTACCTAAAACAAAGTTCAGAAAATTATTAACAGTCACTCTAGACGCATGCCGGTCTAGGTTAGGCTCTGCCTAAGGAAAACATGCCCCAAGGAACCCAATGACACTCTCATATTTTTAATCTGAGTTACTATTTAGAAGTTATGTATTTTACAATAAAATAATTGTTACTTAATTATTTTATTTGCAGAAAAAAATAACTTTCACTGGTGGAAAACTCCGGTCAATGTTAGTATCTCCCTAAAGAAATCATACCCTCTCAAGTTCAGTAGTGGTCTCATATTTTCAATCTAAGTTACCGTTCATGAGTTATAAGCATTTGTAAAATAAAATAACTTTATTTAATTATTATATTTACGGTTATTCTATTTTTGGGTTTTCACACCGGAGGCCTTGCCGACTGAACTTAAGTCACACCTATGGTAAACCCGCTATCCTAAATGCAATAGTGACCATGGATTTCTGATCCGGGAAACTATTTATGAGTTATTCCACTTTTTTAGGAAAACTTCTTACGCGCATTAATTAAAGCTTAACAAAACTTCGACGGATCATTCTGGGCACTCCGGGTCTCTGAATTGCACACTGTTAGATTTTTCAATCTCGAACATATCCCATATAATTAAAGAACATTATATAGAATTTCCGGGATATTACATTAGTGCATAGAGTATTTTGGATACTTTTTCAGAATATGGAGGTAAATCCCATATACTGTATGGATATAATTAATAGTGGCACTCTATAAATCCTCACCACTTATCTAATGTATATCCATGAATGTTGATCAAGTGAGAAGTCCTGTAGGATTTTCATAATGTGAGATGCCTTTGTATGATGATCCACAATAACCCATATAACATTGTTTCCATAAAATGTATTCAGATGTGTGGTGACACAGTCCATAATGATGCTTTCCTATTACCATTTTGGTATGTGTAATTGTTGCATCATCCCCTTATAATTTTTCCTTTCATCATCCCCTTGCTAACATACCAGGTAATTTGATGTATTTTGAGTGATATCTTTCTTAATATTGTCCCACCAATAGTTCTATTGTAGATCTCGATACATCTTTTATACTCCCTGGGAGAATAGAGAAGGTAGAGCTTTGTGTGTTAGTCAAAATATTTTTCTTTACCTCTGTATTTGATGGTAAAAATAGTTGTGACCCAAATATTACAACTTATTATTCATTAATTTTGAACTATGAGGACTTCCCACTTATGATTGCTAATAACGTTTTCAGAATTTCCACATCATTCCTTTGACCATCCTTTATTTTCTCTATGGAAGATGGTTGAGAAATCATTTGAGAAAGGATTGATGATGTTCTCCCTTAATTATTCCAATTTCCATCTTTTGTAGGTCTAATAAGATTAGATCCTTCTCAATTATCATCATCAATAAATATGTAGTATCCTTTCTTCTTAGAGCATCCACCACCTTAGTTTCTTTACCAGGATAGTAGTGGATTGAGCATTCAAAATCCTTAATGAGCTCTAACCATCTTCACAAATACATATTAAGGTCCTTCTCTATGAATATAAAACTACTCAAAAATGGAGTTATACCCATTTTTCCCCCAAAACCTTGGGTATAGGAACCCCTATACCCACAGTTTTCTCAAAACCGTGGGTATAGGTACCCCTATACCCACCTTTTTGGGAACACCATGGGTATAGGTATAGTATGGGAACCTATACCCACAATTTTGGACAAACAATGTCTATAGGGCAGTGTTTTCAAGACATATACCCACAGTTTAAGAAGAACCGTCGGTATACAGTTGTTTTTTGAAGACCTATACCCATGGTTTTACCAAACCGTGGGTATATCTTTCCCACCTTATGGCACAAAAAAATAGCAGGGCACAAATTTTTTTTCGTGGGAACACCTATTCCCATGGTTTTGTACCTATATCTACAGTTTATATATATATATATATATATATATAAATATATATATATATATACCAATAATACAAATGGGAAAGTGGTTAGGCTTGGGATGTTTAAATGAGCGGTCCAGGGATTGAATCACGTGACTGTGTTTTTTTTTCAAGGTATACCCACATTTTTAAAACTGTGGGTATAGGTGAATGACAAGGTGGAGTGGTAAGTGACCTGGTGAACTGGACCTATACCCATGGTTTCCTAAAAGGTGGGTATAGCTCAGGGTGAATCCCTAAGCCTTGGGAGACCACCATTCAAGAAACCGTGGGTATAGGCTATACCCACAGTTTCAAACTATGGGTATAGGGAAATTTTCTAGTAGTGTACATTTTAAGATCTTATGATCGGTATATATCTGACACTTCTCCCAATAGAGATAATGAAACTATATTTTCAATGCAAAGATCATAGTTGCCAACTCCATATCATGCATGGGATAGTTTTGCTCATGAATTTTCAACTGTCTTGAGGTATAGGCTATCAAATTATAATTTTTTATGAGTACACAATCTAATAACTTATTTGAATCATTGATGTATACCACAATGAGTTACCCACTTTTCAAAAGAGTAAGTATTGGTTCATTAATAATATTATTTTTCCAATCTTTGAACCATTCTTCACAATCAATGGTGTAGATAAACCTTACTCTCATTTGATTCATCTTGGTTAGTGGATTTGACCATCATGATAATATATTCAAAAATCATCAGTAATACCCAGCTAGACCAAGGAAACTATGCAACTCTATTATAGATGTTGTCTGGGGCCACTATTTGATTGTCTTTGTCTTGTAAGGGTCCACAAATATTTTTTTAATGGAGATAACATGTCCCATGAATGATACTTCTTTCATCCAGAACTTACATTTACTATAATTTTCACATAGTTTATCCCTTCTCAAAGTATTTATCATAGTATTCAAATTATCCTCATGTTTCTCCTTTCTCTTGGAGTATATAAAAATATCATTAAAAAATACTACCATAAAATTTTCAAGATAATATCTAAATACTCTATTCATTAAATCCATGAAAATTTATGGATATTTAGTGAGTTAAAAGGGCATCACTATGAAATCATATTGTCCATACATTGTTTGGAAGGTAGTCTAGGGAATATATTCCTTTCTCAAAATTAATTGGTGATATCTTGAACGAAGGTCCACCTTAGAGAAATAATTTACCCCATATAGTTGATCCAATAGGACATCTATCCATGGTAGGGGATACCTGTTCTTTATCATGATTTTATTGATATCATGATAATCTATGCAGAGGAAAATTGATCCATCCTTCTTCTTGACAAGGAGGACTGGAGCACCCCATCATGAAGCACTTGGGTGTATAAAACCCTTGTCTAGATTATCATATAACTGCTTCTTTAGTTCCTCCAACTTGATGGAGGATATTCTATGAGGTGTATTTGATATAAGTAGAGATCCATGAATAAGTTCAATTGAGAAATAAACCTATCAATTAAGAGGAATACCAGAAAATTATTTAGGGAACACATTAGCAGAGTCCCTCATAATAGGAATGTCTTTAAGAAGGATCCCCCTTTGTCTCAATCATTTGAGCTAGATATGATTGATCATAAGGAAGTAATATCCACACTTGTGATGATGATTCTGAAGTTGATTCTTTATCCTCCTTACACCTGTATAGATTTGTAGGATTATTAGGGATGTGAAGATCTCCCTTTCCCAGTCATTGATGTTGGATTTGTATAAAGACAACCAATCCATGCCAAATATAGCATCAAACTCCACTAAATGAAGTAAGATTAGTTTTTATGGGATGTTCATTCCACAAACATTAACCAGGGAAGAGTTATATACTTTGGATGAAATAATTTCCCTATTTTATATTCTTATATATTACTCAACCTCCATATTTCGAGGTGGTGTTTAAATTTTTCTACTAAACTTGAAAGATATGAAGGAATTCATAGAACCATAATGAAATAGTATGTTCACTATTATTGAATGAATAACCAGTTTACCTATCACCACATCAATTTTAGGCTCCACCTAAGCAATTGTGATAACATTATTCCATTCCTTTCTACCTCGAGAGTTGATATTGTTGATTTCCTCCAAAAACCCTTGGCATAGAGAAATGATTCACATAATGAACATGTTCATTATAGTTGAAACACTATACCACAATTTGAGTGTTTATCTGAACCTTCCTTTATTATTCAACATCTATGGGATTCTACATATTCCTTTCATAGATATTATCCAGATACCCCATTTTTCCACATTTGAAGCATTTCCCTATTCCCTTTAGATATTTCACAGGGTGCTTATTCTAGAAATTTTTACAAATGGGATGTTGGGTTTTATTTCCATCATCAGATTTATCTACTGATCCTCACATATAAAACTTAATTTTCTTGTTTTTTTCTTGGGCACATGATACGAATAAGAGTCTTTGATCTCTATTTCAACCTTAAGGGAATAATGAACAATCCCCTCATAGCTATCAAAGTCTCAAATCGCCAATTATTTTTGTATACTTGGTTTTAATATGATAAAGAAGTAATCCCCCTACTTTAGGTGTTCATGAAAAATCTAAATACATATCATTCAATCCATGTGAAGTTTACCTCATACACCCCAATAGACTCATCTTCCTTCTACTTCAGTATGAGGAACTCTATTTCCATCTTTAGACGGAGGGTCTAGGGAAAATATTTATTAAAAATATTTTCTTGAATTCCCTCTAATATATAGTATCAATTTAATCATTGGAATTTTTGTTTTTGACCAGTTTCCACCACTGATATGCTTCCCTATCAAAATGAAAGATCACCATCACATATTTATCTTCTTCTAAGCACTGGAGGACATAAAATATCTTATCAAAGGAGTTAATCCATTGTTCTGTGAGGAGGGTATTGAAAAATATACTAAGCATATGAGTCCTTTTATGTATGAACAATTGAACTATAACTTTCTCTCTCTTAGTATAATGAGGGCGTTCCATGAGATTCAAGTTATTATTCATAACTTGAGATAGTTCAACATGTAATGACTTGATGTTTTGACCACCCATTCCCATCATATTTGGAATATCATTAATAAAATCATCACATTTCCTATCACATTGATTGTTGGTATGAGTTCTTCTATTTCCATTTATTAAATAAGAAAAAAATTACAATTAGGTGGCTTGAATATTTAGTTAATAATTATAATAAAAGGAAACTTTGAACATAGAGGGATAAAATTTTAAATGAAAAGAATATCCTAACTTGTGATTCCCTATTTTTCAATCTAGGTTGTCCATGGTCATATAATTATCCATAGGGTTCTTAATACAATTCTCTAGTCTTAATCTCAAAAAATAACTAGGCCATCCTAAGATTCCAATTATATTGACCCTAGAATCTTACACATATTATTCCATAATTTTAAGCATAATTAACCATTAAATACAAACCAAGGATCCTAATGTGAATTTCTTTGGATGATTAGGGCCATAAAACTAAAAAAATGAAACCAAAATGATAATAGATTTTATTTAAACTTCATAATGATATATTAAATCCCATTGAGCTCTAATATTTACATAGGGTAACCTGGGTAATATATGAACAAAATTATGATCTAATATCATAGTAAGGGAATAAAAATAGGAATAAAGAATTGCACATGGGTTATAAGGCATAACATGATGACATAAAAAGGAATAAAACATGAATAAACATATTGAAGCATAATATATATAACATGGAATCATGTAATAATGTAATCATGGAATCATATAAATGTGGTAAAAACATAAAACATGTCATAAGTATGATTCAAGGATAACAACCAAGACTATTTCACATAAAGAAGCACGAGTCAAGGCTAACCACCAAGACCATTTACCATGATTAACAAGAGTCAAGGCTAACCACCAAGACTGTTGCACATGACGTGTCATGAGACTAAGCATTTCACAATGCATTGGAGCACTATTTGGGTTCACCCATCATAACATGTTCATGAATATGTGTGCCATATTAAAAATAAACATAAGGGTTACCCATGGAAATAAATGTGTATCATAATCATGTCATAAATCATAATAAATGGGCATATCATAAAATTTTCCATGAAATAACGGATTAAAATTATACATGTAAATTAATTGGAGAAAATAAGAATATATCATGATAAATGATGTCAAAATTAATTAAAAACATGTAAAAAGATTATTTGAGAATTTTATAAATGAAATATTTTAGTGTGGTAAAGGGTATTTAAATAGGAAAAGAAAAAATATTTTATATAAAACAAAAAATGAACCAAGATAGTTTTATATTATAAAATGAGTGATTTTATAAATATAATGTTGTATTAATACATATTATGGATTTCACTTGAAAATGGGTAAGAAATTGGGTAGTTCATTGTAATTAGGCATGATTATCTGGAAGAATTGAGAAGGGAAGATTTTTAAAACATGTATTTACCTATAAAATATGGATTTACTAATTTTGATACATGATTTTGGAACATATACACATATTTTATAAGAATTATATAAAAATAAATAAGTTTTACATTGGCATAGAGAGAGAGAAAGCATAACCTGAAGGAAAAAACGGAGGTTTGAAAGGAATCCCTTACCTTATGTCCAAAAGTGTTCTGCACTTGCACATAATGTCTAGGATAATCACATTAAATCCATTAATTAATTAATTAATAACCTTTCATACTTTTATTTTATTTATTATAAATTTATTAAGTTCATTTATGGCCTTTTTATGAGTTATAAGATACAATTTTACCATTTAGGTGCATTCGTTTCCTTGGTTTTTATTATCAGTTTACTTGTATACATGTATTGAAAATCATGTAAAATGATAAAAATTGTCTAGAATTAAAATTATAAGCTATTAATGAAATTAAATAATATTAAATGGTCTTATATATCATTTTTTTCGAGATATTAGGATGATTTATTCGATAAAATTTTAATGACAACAGTTTAGATTATTTTGGTGTTTTTATCCCGTTGAACTAGTATTGTTTTATTAATTAATTTCATGTATACATAATGGTTACAAAACATTAAATAGACTAAAATACATATATTATAATCTGTTTTAACAATAAAAATGGTTTTATAACAAGTCTTGAAGATGGAAATGGAAATTGAAAACTCATCGTCCTTGAATATGATAAATCAACAAATCACATAAATTTTTTTCATTTTCTATAAAAAAGGAGAGGGGATGAGAAAAGGTGATAGTTTATTCCATTAACAAAATAAAATAAAATTATATAAAATATACTATAGTTATCATGTAACATGGACAATGGTATGTGAGGGGAGAATAAGAAAAGAAAATAAAACTAAAAGAAATTAAAAGTGAACAAAAGAGGATTTTACCACTTGAATTTATCCTCATTTAGAACATCATTAGGGAAATTGTCTTAGTCTTATTTTGAGACCAAAAATATCTTGGATGTGGGGGAGATACTTGGGAAGATGTTTTGGAAGAATTTGGAAAGGCTTAAATGTTTTTATAAATGTTAGAAAAGGATGTGGTGATGGGTGGTATTTATAGTGGAGGAGAGAGATGTGTTTTTTGAATATGTTATTCATTAGTTTAATATTTTGGAACAATAATATTGAGAATTATCATTAAATATGTTAAATAATAAAGTAGATTTTGAGGTTATGGTTCTTAAATTAACCACTGCCCAATGAATAGTGTATTTTTATTTATAATGTTATATACCGTAAATTATCATATTTCATTATTCACAAAAAATCAACAATTTTAAAAAATTAAAAAAAAATTAACCTAACCATTTTTAGATGTCTAAAATTAATAACTAGACACTATTTTATGAAAATAATTTTATAAATATGATAAATTTAATTTATAAATAAAATCATCATTTACTGAAAAAATACAAATGTAAAAATAATAAATACTTTTATAACACTTTTAAAAAGTAATTAACTCAAAAATTATATTATAATAATAAGATAATAAAATATTAATTTATTAATATATTTCATTAAAATAAATTTTCTTTTAAATCGTTATATTAATTATAAAATTGTAATTAAACATTTATATTCTATAAAAATACCAACAATTTATTTTTTATTTTCATAACATTTATTTACTTATACTATGATATAATTATTTCAAATTTTCATTTATAATATGCCTATATTTTATTTATACTTTCATTGGTGAGTTTACTATTCTATTTTCCAGTTTACTATTCATATGGTTCATATTACTATTCCAAAGGTCAAGTTACTATTCCATTGGTATAGGTTTCTTAATTTTTGAAAAAGTATCTTATTTCATTCATTATTCATTTATAAAGTTTGTTTTGTGTTATTTATGTGATTTTATGTGATTTATAAAATATGAACTAATTATAAGGGAAATTTTATTGATATAATTCTGGGTCATTACACATATGAATAATAGAGTTTGAGGGGCGAAGAATACACTATATGCCAACCCTATAGTAGACCCTAATCTCACTAAGATAGTTATTAGTACTATTCAATATATGTGTTAGGAAGGCGGGTGAGATCAATACCAATATGTGGATCATGCTTAGTAGTGCACTCTGTAAAACCCACTTATCATTCATGGAAAACAATGACTAAAGGAACCCAAAGAATGGATTAAGAAGATTGAGTGAATATTCAAATTTCATTATACCTCAAAGACCTATAAGCTCAACTTTGAAACTTATATGTTGGAGGGACCCAACCATAATCTATGAAAGTCCGTTTTTTAATGTTAAGAGGTATGAAAATATTACATATTATATGTTCACTAGTACAAAATACATTTAAAACAATGCATGTTTAACATCGGTTATTTATAACAAATGTTATAAGTAATTTTTTTACACAAGTTATAAAATAATTGACATGAAAAATGTAATGTGTATATTTTTAACATAGGATATTAAATAAAAAATGTTGAAAAATAATTTTTCATTTTAGTATTTAAATAATTGACATTAAAAATATGGTTTTCACATCAGTTATTAAACAATCAATGTGAAAAACCACTAATTTTTTATATTTAATGTTGGTAAAAGTCATTTTGCGTTCATTCATTATCATGAAAACAATTACTTTTATATCATTTGGTTAACCCTAACCCTCCAGTCATCAATTCAGTGGCCTCAAATATCTTTCATCTATCCTTAAACATAGTTTTTCACCCTTATCTATTATTGTCCGTCACTTTTGGGCTCTCTAAACTATATTTCATTTATTTTTTTTCATCCTCCCCCTCTTAGGTATCTTTATTAAAAAATTTATAGTTTTCTATATTTTCATATATTTAGTTTTTTAATGTCAGTTGAAGGTTTAATGATTAATTTTTTTGGTTAATCATTACATTCATTAAATTGAAACAATCAAATATTGTATCCATATCCATCACTATTTCATTCTCATTCATCACCCTCCTTTATTACATCTTCTTTCTAATATCTATTCACAATTGTTATTTATTGTTTTAATTTTATAGGAATCCAACGTATGTTTAACTTGATGAATATTGTTTTGGTATTAATGTCTTTTTGAATGATCTCTTCCACTACTTCTATTTAACACCTCCTCACATTTTTTATTTATAGTTCCAATTATTCACACATCTAATGTATTTTTAAATTATTGAACAAATGTTTAACTATAGAAAAAATATCATATAATGAAGGGTTTTTTGGGTTTGAAGGTGGTTTTACTGTCCTATAAAAGGTTTCATGGAGTTTTATTATAACCATTGTGAAATAGTGTATCATTGTATATTTAATAAATTTTTTCTTTTTTCATGATGTTTCCTTGTGGGATGATGATTTTTTTATTAAGTAGAGGTTATTTTATTCATATTAGTCTATGGTGGTATAAAATATCATGATGTTTTTTTTTCAAATAGAGTATTTTCTATAGAAAAATTGTTTATAAGTGGAAAAAACCATCAATAAACGTTGAAATTTACCATATTTATCAGTAGTTCTAATGACCACTATTTTATTTATAGTTCTTAACACCGCTACTACTAATACAGTTTCAGAGGGAACAGTTTAGATGAATGATTGATTTAATAAAACCCAATAAAAAATAAATATATAAAACAATTTGCAACCAATATAGTATAAAAAATACAAAAAATACCATACATAAAAAACATTACATTGCATATGATACAACATTAAATTACATCATAGTTTAAAAAATGTTATGTTTCAAAAAATGTCAACACACACACATGAGTCCTAGATACTCTACTAAGATACATGCCGCTCACCCTCAATTGCCTAATAATTCTTCTATCCATCACATCCTTCTCCACTTCCCACCGATGGTGCCTTCATTTAATTTAAGGACCTGACGTTAAAAATTACATATTATTGTGTATTTATACTATAATTCACATTCTTTTCCAAAATATCGTTTAGGTAAATATTTTTATAGAATTAGGACATAAATATTACATAAAAAACCATATATTAAAAAGTGGAAATTTTTTTATCAGTATACACTTTCCCATAATGTAAAATATTTAAATCAAAACATGTTTTATTTTCATGAATAATCATCATGAATTTCAACATGAATTTTTATTTATTATTATCCATCCTTAAAACATATTAAAAATATTTTAAAACATGGGTTTATCACAAAAATATTATTATGGGGCAAAAAAAATTAAAAAACTCATTATTCCATTATTAATTATAAAAATTTTCCTTTTAAAGATAATATTTCGGAAAAAAATATACATTTTATGACCCAAGAAATCACCTTCTCTACCCTAATATTTTCATAAAACGTTTAATATGAAAACCTAAAGGAAAATAAGAAAAATCATAAATTTTTCTTTGGAAACATGATAAAATCATGATTTTTTTTTCAAAAAGTTATAATTTTTATCCTCAAGAAGTAGAAAATAATTTATTTTGAAAATAAGCTCAATGATTTCCTTTTTAGAAGTTGTAGGATTACCATAAAAACACATAGAAATCATAGATAAAATATATAGTTGTATTGGTAAATCATGATCAATATTTCTCTTAAAAATGGAATAACCATATGGTCGACTTCTATGCCCAATTCATTGGAGGGATATGATAGACTGACCTACTAGTGGATTATAACACAACCACCTATGCTTGGTTTATAACATTACCATCTATCATTAGTTCAAAACGTAACCACCCATCCTTGGATTATCATGGAACCACCTTTCCTTGGATTATAATGGAACCACTCATCATAATGAATAATTTAAAATAACTATAACATAATAATAAAATATAATTTTTTCAATTTTCAACATTACACTCATAAAATCTTATTTTTACCAATAAGAAAAAAAATTAGATATTTAAATATCAACTCTATTTAAAAAAAACCAATTTTTAATACAAAAATACCCAGAAAATGGAAAGAGGGTTTTTATTTAAAGAAAACATGAAATATTATAAAGGAATCCAAAGTTGAAATAATGGTTTTGGTGGTGGGAAATTCATTATCATCATATATGTTAAAATAGAAAATTCCTTTTGTCATTTTTTCAAATTGTTCTATAAAAAATACATAAAAATATTACCTTTGAACAAATTTTTAATAATCTAAAAAGATAAATAAAATACCCTTTATAAATTTTTTATTTTCATATAAAAAAACCATAAAATAGTTTTAGAAATATCGACATGGATGAAAAGGCGTTGAAAAATAAATCCTTAAAAGAATATTTTTTAAAATAATAGTCATTACATTGGGTCCAAATAATCATGTATGTTATTTATATTCATGAAAAATAAAATCATGTTAATAATATAATTTATTTTGAACCTTTTTTAATTTTATTATTAATTTTTTATCTCTTACTATTCTATACATAATTAATTAATCATTTAAGTTCACTAAAAATTTTTTGATGGTATTCATCTAATGTGTCAAAAATAACATTGGTCGGTTGAATAAGGTGAAACATTTCATTATTAAATAATATAAATAATAATAATAATGAAATAATTATCATTCTTAAACAACAATTATACTTTTAAGACCAATCATGAAATATGGTTATGAGAAATGAACTACATTACAATCATTATGACAATAGGCCATAAGTATACATGTGTAATGTTTCCATTTTTCAATGATCATTATGTAAAGAAGGTAAGTATTATTTTATAAATCCAAAATGAAAAAAAATATTATAAATAATATATTATTTATTTAAATATACTTATATATATTCTATACATGTGATGTGGTGATGAAAAAAAGAACCATATTTCTTTATGGAGGCTATAGTACACACGTACACACAAACGACATTATCAATTTTCAGTGAGCAGAATGGTAAGAAATAAAATGATATATTTACTTTTTAGAATGATAAATATTTCATTAAAAAAATCATTATGTCATATATATCTTATATATTAATCAAATTTATCATTATTACCATCCATATAAAGCGTGAGTGAAGAATGAATCACATTGCTATGAGCAACGTTATCGTATCCCCAACAGAATGGAAAGTAAAAAAGCATTTGTGATATAATAATTATAGTGGTATGATTTCATTAAAAATATAATATATATAATTTAAATCCATCATTATAATTATTCATAATTGTAGGTGATGAAAAATGAATTGAATCAGTTTACGAGGTGATAGTCCGCTGTACACACGAATGATAGTTTCATTTACCACTTGATGAAAGAGGAGATGGATATAGATTATTAAATGAAAATAATATAATCTAAATATGTAATAGATAATGGTTCTATTATTTAATATTTTTGAAGAATATTTTGTTGATGTGGAATAAGAAATAAAATGAAAACGCTCGGTTAAGAACAGTGCCTCTTTTTTGAAAATCCTCTTATTGTTTACACCAAAATCTTAACATGATTAGTTTTATGATAAAAAATACCTATAGGATGTGGGTGTCACGACCCGTCCTTGGCACCCATTCCGTGACTACCGCAAGCCCGCCTTCCATAGGCCAGGGGCTGGCGACTAGCACCAAAGGCATAAATCCCGAAAAAATGGGAAGGCATTGCCTTATAAAGTAAACAAACACCACAGAGTAAGCTAGCAGAAGTAAAAACTATGTAAAATGGGTACAATAGTAAGTGCGATAAGTAAATGGGCCAGAATACAAACCCAAACTGAAAGTAAAGTACAAATGGAAGGAAAGTATAGCAACTGAAAGTAAAGCAACAATGTCAAGCCGTCCACTGAAAGTCCCACCTGAAGGGTGGGTACAGATAGCCTCCTCAGCTCCTCGGGTCCAGCCGTCCACTCCGTGTACATCCTGCCCAGTGGTCCACCTCCAGGTACCGACTTTCTCCACAAGCCTCAACCACGATCAGCGTTTTCCGTCTTCTGCATCCAACACAACATAGTGTGGGCATAGCCCGTGCAAGGGTGAGTATATGCTACTCATTAGGGACCCCGAGACCCCTGAAGGTCTCCCAGAATCCACAAAGGATAATCCAAAAAGGAAAGATACAATCACGAAGTAACATCCAACACTACTTAGGTATATTCCCATACATATACCTAATTCATCAATTCCAGTTCGGTTCCAACATCTGAGCCCAAGTTCGATCACATCCACACAGGATAGTACAACCCAATTCACACCGGAAAGCACAACCCAATCCACATAGGAAAGAAAGTCAATCATATCAAAGAAAATGATTGAAAGTCAAGACTCAGCTCACACAGGTATACTTCTTGGTAAGGTGATAGAGATGATCAGATGTATCCACTGATTCATCTAATCTGGGACCCACGTAGGATACTAGACCAGCTAAGTTGTTGGACCCACGTAGGATACAAGACCAGCTACTCTTCCGGACCCACGTAGGATACAAGTACAGAGTCAAATACTGCCGGACCAACGTAGGATACAAGAACATTAGTACTGCCAAGCCCACGTAGGATACAAGAATAGTAGTCATCACCGTAGAACCCATGGAGGATTTCAGTACGGTCATCATAGCTTCCGAACCCACGGAGGATTTCAGTGCAGTCGTCGTCACTGCTGAACACACGGAGGATTTCAGTGTAGTCGTCATCGTCATCGCAGTCGCAGCTAGCTCTAGGGTTCCCGCATAAAGTATGCTTGATTCTGGGAGGGTCTGCTCCACAATCCAAGGGCGTCGATACATCAACTGACATGTATTCCGGAGTTGATGTATCCCAAAGTTCCGTCTCGACAAAAGGAACTCAACGCGACAGACGACGCGTCAATCGGACGCTCAGTCTGAGAGTTATTGACCATTTCATTCCAGGGGCCTGGTTGGTTTTTATGTCAAAACCAACCCAACCGCACTCCAACTGCATCCAAATCTCGAGCAGAGTAATCCAAAAGGTCTGTCTCACTAAGAGGAATCCAACAAAGTTGACGACACTCCAATCAGACGTCTGGAGCTCAAGTTATAGGCATTTCCGCTCTAAGGGCCCGGTTGGTTTTGTGTTCGAACCAACCCCTCCGTACCCAAAGTTCTCCAAAACCTTAAGTGTAATATACTGAAATGACAATCTCAATCCAAGGATCGCATCTCAACTGACAGTGCGTCGATCAGAGGTACGTAGCCCAAGATACGGGCATTTAAATGAACATGTCCGGTTTTAGGGGGTTTTGGGCCAAGACCAACCCGGCCCAAGACCCCCCTTGGGTCGGCACCATTAGGGCGCGGCCCAGCCCGGTGGGCGCAGCCCGGCCTAGCCTGGGCAGCCCAGCCCGGTGCGGCCGGTCCAGCCAACGCGACCGGTCGGCCCGGTGCGGGCGCCACGCGCCGTATGAGCGTGGAAGGGGGGAGCCGCCACCACCTTCGAACGGACGGTAGACCCACGGGGGGTCCACCTGCTTCATTGACCGGGGGTTTAATCCCCTGATTTTCAGATCTGGCCGACCGTAACGGCCGGCCAGTGTGTCGCGTGGGACCAGCCGGTCCCGCCCCCTGTGCACCGGCGGCTGGCGACTCCGGCCACCCTCTCTTGTTCCGCCGTGGCCAAAGGCCGTGGCCTTGGTCCGGCCACGGCTTCGTTCGACCTCAATGGCGTGGCGCGACGGCGCCGCGCTTCTTCGTCGTGTTCCTCCTTGATTCCACGCGGTGCCGTTGCACCGCGCCGCCTTCGTTCGAGCCACAACGAATTCAACAACAAAGGGGGAGGAGGGTCGGTCGTGTTTGTGCGGTCCGACCTCCTCCCATTATAATGATAATAGGAGGCCCAAAATAAAATATCTTCATCAAGAAAGTGCAAATTTAATCCATTAAATTTGAACTCAAACCCCTACCTCGATGAAGTCGCTGAACGAGGATCGTCACCGGAAAAGGACGTCGTGGAAGACGGCGTCGCGTAAGACGGTGTCGCGGAAGACGGCATTGCGGAAGACAGCGTCGTATACGTCGTCGGTGCACGCCCGATGAAGGATGTGGTGCATCGTCATTCTTCAAAGAAGGCATCTCTCAACGGCTGCGGAGAGGAGAGGAGATGGCATGACGATTCCCTTACAGTGTTGGAGTTCTTCATTGTAAACTCAGCGTTTTTCGCGTTCTTCGATGAGGAATGAGATGTTCTTCATAGCGCAAGAGTCCTCTCCTTGTTTCCACACAACAAATCAACCCCCAATAAAATAAGACATTGTCTTATTTTATTAACAGACATGCATGCCCACATTAAATTTGAAATTCAAAAAAAAGATTCCATTCAATTAATTAAATTAATTGAAGAGCCTTTAACAGTCCAATAAATTGGAAGAGTTAACATGATATTTAAAAGGGGGTGTGCGGGTGTGTTACACAATTAAATGCACGAGGGAGGTTTTAAGGGATTTGAAGGGGTGTGCTCGTGTGGGACCCACTTCACTAATATCCTACCAATTGGAGTTAGGATGTAGTGGGCCCCACTCCAACATCCATGCATAGGTTTAAACTACTTAGAATAGAAAAGAAAAATTGTAGCACAATTTCTATTTCATTATTTTGTTAACCAATTTATTTAATAACCTCACCCAAGAAAATGAATCTCCAGAAAAGGTGTTTCTAAGAATTTATTGGTGCTGCGATTCCATCGGTGCCCTCAGATTTCGATTCCGAGCACTGGTTCAAATGTTAGAAAACCCGCTCATTCGTTCACTAAACATACCCGAGCAAAACTTCAGAAAATGATTCCGGACACAACGGACCTCGGAATCAGGTGCCGTCAGAAACGTCATACTCGTAAAATACCAAAGAAAATAAAGAAGAAATTTCCTTTGAAATTTACAGGTCCTTACATTACTCCCACCTCAGGGCTTTACGTCCCCGTAAAGATACATCACAAACTAGGGAAACAAATGAGGGTACTGAGCACGCATCTGAGACTCCCACTCCCAAGTGCTCTTCTGGAGGTTCCCATGCTGCCATCTGATGCGCACTAGAGGAATCGACCACCCACGTAGCACCTGATCTTATTGATCCTCGATCTCCATCGGGACCTCTGCAAAAGTCACCCCATCGTCAATGTCAAACTCCCCATGGTCGATGATATGTGTCAGGTTGTTCACATACATCCTCAACTGAGATATTTGGAAGACGTCGTGCCCCCGGTGCAACTGAGGTGGTAAATCTAGGTGGTAAGACACCTCTCCTATCCTGCTAAGAACCTGGAATGGTTCGATGAAGCACGGAGATAACTTTCTGCCTCGGCCAAATCTCCGTAATCCACATCGAGGTGATACCCGCAAGAATATGTGGTTGCCATCCTCGAACTCTAGTGGTCTCCGCCTCCTGTCAGCATAAGAATTCTGTCGGCTCTGAGTTGCCCTCATCCGCTTCTGAAAGACCTGGACCTTCTCTGTCATGGATTGGACCATCTCTGGTCCCACAAGTGCTGACTCCCCAGGGTCTGTCTAGCACAGAGGTGATCTGTAAGGTCGGCCGTACAATGCCTCGTATAGTTCCACCCCGATGGTGGAGTGGTAGCTATTGTTGTACGCAAACTCCACCAAGGGTTGGTGGTCCTCCCAACTGCGACCAAAGTCGAGGACACATGCATGAAGCATGTCCTTGAGAGTCTGAATGGTCCTCTCCATCTGACCATCCATCTGAGGGTGAAAGGCGGTGCTCAGTCGTAGCTGCGTCCCGAATTCCTCCTGCAAACCCTTCCAAAGCCAAGAAGTAAAGTGAGCATCTTAATCGGAGATGATAGATGATGGAACACCATGAAGCCGTACAATCTTCTGAATGTAGAGGCATCCCAGGCTCTCCACTGAGCCCTTCTCTCTAATGGGTATGAAGTGGGCCGACTTGGTGATTTGGTCAACAATCACCCAAATGGAGTCGTGACCTCTGGAAGTATGTGGAAGTCTAGTCACGAAGTCCATAGATATCCCATACCACTTCCACTGCGGGACCTCCAAGGGCTGCACTAAGCCTGCTGGTACCTGGTGCTCCGCCTTCACCTTCTGGCAGGTGAGGCATCGAGAAATGAACTCTGCTACAACCTTCTTCATACCTGACCACCAGTGCTGTCATCTGAGATCCTGGTACATCTTCGCCACTCCTGTATGTACCGCTAAAGGGGAAGTGTGAAACTCCCTCAGCACCTCCTCTTGTAAAGCAGCTGGTACCATGGTATGTCCTCTGAAAAGGACGACATGCTCTCCTCCCATAGAAAAACCATCAGGTGCCAGTCCTGAGGATATATGTGCACGCCGCGTCTCACAGTCAGAGTCCCCATGTTATGCCTCTCTGACCCGCTACAGTAGTGGAGGAGTGAATGCGAGTGACTAAAGAAAGGAAGCTCCATCTCTATCCACGAAGGATATCTGCAAAGCAGCTAGCTGCTTCGTCGCCTCCCCGAGTAGCTGAATTCTCGTCCTTCTGCTGAGAGTATTGGCTACTACGTTCCCCTTTCCAGGAGTATAGACTATCTCAAAGTCATAGTCCCAGAGGAACTGGGGCATCGCCGCTGTCTCAGATTTAGGTCTTTCTGCAAGAAGATGTACCTGAGACTCTGATGGTCAGAGTAGACTATAAAGCGCTCGCCCATCAGATAGTGTCGCCACATCTTCAGAGCGAAGTCCACTACTGCTAACTCCAGGTAATGGGTAGTGTAGTTCTACTCATGGTACCTCAACTGACCTGATCCATAGGCGATCACTGCCTGCTCCTACATCAGGACACATCTGAGTCCGGTCCCTGATGCATCGCAGTAGACTACGTACCCCAATACCTCCTCTGGTAGCCTCAAGATAGGTGTGTTGGTCAATCTTTGTATCAGCTCCTAGAAGCTTTGCTGACATATATCTGACCACACAAAGGTTTTCCCCTTCTTCATCAAATATGAAAGAGGTTCCGCAACTCTGGAGAAGTCTGGAACGAACCTCTAGTAGTACCCAGCTAGACCAAAGAAACTCCGCACCTCCGTCACACTCCTGGGTGGCTCCCATGCTAGCACTACCTCGATCTTTTCAGGATCAATAGAAACTCCCGCCTCAGAGATGACGTGTACCAAGAAGTGGACCTCACATAACCATAAATGACACTTCAAGATATTACCATAAAGATGGTGCTCTCAGAGTGTGTCCAGTACAACCCGCAAGTGGTAGGCGTGCTCCTCCTCAGTGGTCGAGTATATAAATATGTTGTCGATGAAGAACACGACAAATCAATCAAGGTATGGCTGAAAGATCCTGTTCATGAGACTCATGAACACTTCTGGAGCATTGGTTACGCCGAATGGAATAACCAAGAACTCATAGTGGCCATACCAACATCTGAAGGCCGTCTTCTGCACGTCCTCGTCCCAAACTCTGAGCTAATGATAGCCTGACCTGAGGTCAATCTCCGAGACCCTCCGTGCTCCCTTGAGCTAATCGAAGAGGTATTCAATCCTTGGTATCAGATACTTGTTCCTCATGGCCACCTGGTTCAGGTGACGATGGTCTACACATAGTTAGAAACTCCCATTCGCCTTCTTGGCAAACAAAATCGGGGAAGCCCAGGGTGAAACACTTGGTCGGATGAATCCCTTGCCCTACAAGTCCTCCAGCTGTACCCGTAGTTCTCAAAGCTCAGTGGGAGCCATCTGATATGCTGGAGTAGATATCAGGGCTGTCCTGGGGTACATGTCAATATTAAAGTCTACCTCTCTGCGAGGAGGTAGTCCAAAAACGTCATCAGGAAAAATGTCTGCATACTGATCCACCACTACAGGAAAACTAGGACTCCGCACGTCAACTGCTCCTAGGATGAGGCTAGACAACTGATGAGTGTTGGGCTATCATCTCCTCTAAATGAGTCCATCCTACACTGCAAAGTCTCCCTTCTTTCCGATAAAGGTGAACCTGCTCCCATCGGTGCGAACACACCGCACCTTGCGCCTAATACAGACGATATGATCCTGGACTGTAGATAACCAATCCATGCCCAAGATGACATCGTAAGGCGTCGATGCCGCTACAAGAAGATCCCAGCCGAAGCTCTCGCCTCCTAGAGTAAGCTAACACTGCCGGCACTAGTGCGTAATCGTCGAGTCTGCTCCCGTAGGGGTCTCTTGCCGTAAGGATCGAGCCAACGGCTTTGTCGGAATCTCCGAGCTCCGAAAAAGGGTAGCGACAGTGAACGAATGACTCGATCCTGTGTCTATAAGAACTATAGCAAGGGTAGAGTAGACACAATAGTACCTCGAATCATCTCTGGTGCGCCGTGGTCGTAGGCCTCCGCTGCCTGAAGCTGAGCCTGTCTCTGCCCGCCAGCCCCCTGTGGTCGGGGTGGACCTCCTGGTGGTGGTGGTGGTAAAGCCTCAAAGCGTCTCCCACCACCTACTGCTCGTCCAGCACCCCTGCCTCGTCCTCCTACTCTCAATGGACCACCACAGTCGACCCTCTGACCTTGCCTGGGTGGCCCCTCAACCATCTATTGCTCCTCTGCATGGCCGGTCGGGTAGTCATGAGCCATGTGGTCATGCCCGCCGCATGCGTTGCACTGTCTGCTCCTCGAAAGGCTGGCTCTGCGCCGTGTGCCCCGCACCTCTGAGCCAGTGTCCTGAGGTCGTCTATCTGATGGTATGGTCCACCTGGACCCCTGTGACATCTATCCATTGCCAGCTGCAGATGACTCTGCTATGTGCCACCCTGTGGTAGTTCTCACTGCTGGTGTAGGATCAGCAAAAAAGTTGTCTATGATAAGGGCTCGCTCCAGTACTCTTGCCTGTTTCGGAATGCTGAGGGAGATCATCGATGCCCTGATCTCATGCCTCAGACCCTGATCGAAGGTTCGGGCCTGGAGGAATGGGTCCTGTACCATTTCTGTTGAATAGTGCAAGAGATCGGTAAATATCTCCGAGTACTGGGCGACCGTCATGCTGCCTTGACGCAGCTGTAGTAGGTCCTGCATGCGCACCGCACAGAGGGTGGCTGGGACGAACTCCAAGAGGAAGAGACTCTCAAAGTCCGTCCAGAGGAGAGATGCCTCGTCGTGCACTTGGAGCATCAAGATCCACCATCTACCTGCTGCCGCGTGCATGAGGCTTACTGCAAGGATCACCATGAGGTCAGCTGGTGTCCCCACTAACCTGAAAACTCGAACAATAGTCTCCATCCAATCCTTGGCTGCCTAAGGGTCCGTCTCCCCACGGAACCTAGGTGGTCTCTGATGCTGAAACTCATGCTGTGCACTAAGGCGACATGCACTCTCAGCGGCTGGGGCTGGTGGCATCGGTGGCTCGGCGGGTAGAGGTACCGCTGGTGCCTCCGCTGTAAAAGGGCCCTGCACTGAGGCCTCATCGCTCGATGGGCTGTTGTCTCACACAATGCTCGGAACCCTAGATGACTACCATTTTGGGGCTATCCTAAAAAGAGATAGGTGCACCACAGTCAAAATAGTATACCTGGTGAGCTGACACAAAGTAATCACAAAGAAAACTTTTGAATCACACATGCAATCAATGTCTTTGTACACTGAGTCGAAAATCAGAAGTCAGGGTCCTAGTGTACAGATACGTCAGCCGCCGCACCAACACTAGACTCCCTGGACTGATAACCACACTCAATACCCTTAACACTATAGCTTTACATAGAATAAATATCAGAGTCCTGAGTTCTGTGATAGAACCAAACTCCTCTGATACCAATTTGTCACGACCCGTCCTCGGGACCCTTGCCGTGACTACCCCAAGCCTGCCTTCCATAGGCCAGGGGCTGGCGACTAGCACCAAAGGCATAAATCTCGAAAAAAGGGGAAGGAATTGCTTTATAAAGTAAACAAACATCACAGAGTAAGCCAGCAGAAGTAAACACTAAGTAAACTGGGTATAATAGTAAGTGCGGAAAGTAAATGGGCCCGAATAGAAACCCAAACTAAAAGTAAAGTACAACTGGAAGGAAAGTATAGCAACTAAAAGTAAAGCAGCAATGTCAAGATGTCCACTAGAAGTCCCACCTGAAGGGTGGGTACATATATCCTCCTTAGCTCCTCGGGTCCAGCCGTCCGTTCCATGTACGTCCCACCCAGTGGTCCACCTCCAGGTACCGACTTGCTCCACAAGCCTCAACCATGATCAGCGTTTTCCATCGTCTGTATCCAACACAATGTAGTGCAGGCATAGCCCATGCAGGGGTGAGTATACACTACTCAGTAGGGATCCCGAGACCCCCTAAGGTCTCCCAGAATCCACAAAGGATAATCCACAAAGGAAAGATAAAATCACGAAGTAACATCCAACACTACTTAGGTATATTCCCATACATATACCTAAGTCATCAATTCCATTTCGGCTCCAACATCCGAGCCCAAGTTCGATCACATCCACAAAGGATAGTACAACCCAATCCAAACAGGAAGGCACAACCCAATCCACATAGGAAATAAAGTCAATCATATCGAAGATAATGATTGAAAGTCAAGACTCAGCTCACACAAGTATACTTCTTCGTATGGTGATAGAGATGATCAGATGTTGCCACCGATTCATCTAAGCTAGGACCCACGTAGGATACTTGACCAGCTAAGCTGTCGGACCCACATAGGATACAAGACCAGCTACTCTACCGGACCCACGTAGGATACAAGTACAGAGTCAAATACTGCTGGACCCACATAGGATACAAGAACAATAGTACTGCCAGACCCACGTAGGATATAAGAATAGTAGTCATCGACATCGAACCCAAGGAGGATTTTTGTATGGTCTTCATCACTGCCGAACCCACGGAGGATTTCAGTGCAGTCGTCGTCGCTACCGAACCCACGGAGGATTTCAGTGATGTCGTCATCGTCGTCGCAGTCGCAGCCAGCTCTAGGGTTCCCGCACACAGTATGCTCGATTCCAGGAGGGTCCGTTCCATGAGCCAAGGGGGTCGATACATCAACTGACACGTATTCCGGAGTTGATGTATCCCAAAGTTCCATCTTGACAAAAGGAACTCAATGCGACAGACGACACGTCAATCGGATGCCCAGTCTTAGAGTTATTGGCCTTTTCATTCCAGGGGCCTGGTTGGTTTTTATGTCAAAACCAACCCGACCGCACTCCAACTACATCCAAATCTTGATCAGAGTAAGCCAAAAGGTCCATCTCACTAAGAGGAATCCAACAAAGTCGACGGCACGCCAATCAGACGTCGGAGCTCAAGTTATAAACATTTCCGCTCCGAGGGCCTGGTTGGTTTCGGGTTCGAACCAACCCATCTATACCCAAAGTTCAATAAAACCTTGAGTGTAATATACTGAAACGACCGTCTCAATCCAAGGATCGCATCTCAACTGACAGTGCATCGATTGGAGGTCCGTAGCCTAAGATACGTGCATTTAAATAAACATGTCCGGTTTTAGGGGGTTTTGGGCTCGGACCAACCCGACCCAAGACCCCCCCTGGGTCGGCCCGAACCAGGCCGACCCGACCCAGGTCTGGGTCCGGCCCATTAGGGCGTGGCCCGGCCCCACTGACACGGGCAACCCGGCCCGGTGCGGGCGGCCCGGCCCGGTGCGGCCGGTCCAAACGGCGCAGCCGGTCGACCCGGTGCGGGCGCCGCGCGCCGCGTGAGCGCGGAAGGGGGGGATCCGCCACCCCCTTCGAACGGACGGTGGACCCACGGGGGGTCCGCATGATTCATTGAACGGGGGTTTAACCCCCTAGTTTTTGGATCTGGTCGACCGTAATGGCCGGCCAGTGTGTCGCGCTGGACCAGCCGGTCCCGCCCCCTGTGCACCAGCAGCCAGCGGCTCCGGCCGCCCTCTCCTGCTCCGCCGCAGCCAAAGGCCATGGCCTTTGTCAGACCGGTGCGACGCGATTGCGCCCTTCCCCTCCTCCATGGCCCTCTCCGTCCGCGTCGTCATCGTGGTTCTCCGACAGGGCGCGACGACGCCGCGCCCCTTCACCGTGGCCCGACTCCAGCCGCGGCTTCTTTCGGCCTCAACGGCGCGGTGCGATAGCGCCGTGCTTCTTCACTGTGTTCCTCCTTGATTTCGCGTGGGGCCATTGCAATATGCCGCCTTCGTTCGAGCTGAAACGAATTCAACAAGAAAGGGGGAGGAGAGTCGGCCGTGTTCGTGTGGTCCAACCTCCTCCCGTTATAACGATAACAGGTGACCCAAAATAAAATATCTTCATCAAAGCAAGAGCAAATTTAATCCATTAAATTCGAAATCAGACCCCTACCTCGATGAAGTCGTCGAATGAGGATCATCGCGGGAAAAGGACATCACGGATGATGGCGTCGCGTAAGACAGATTTGCGGAAGATGGCGTCGGGGAAGACGATGTCGCGGAAGACGGCGTCGCGAAATACGGCATTGCAGAAGACGGCGTCGCAGAAGACGGCATCGTATACATCGTTGGTGCACACCCTCTGAAGGATGCGGTGCGTCGTCGTTCTTCAGAGAAGGCTTCTCTCACCGGCTGCGGAGAGGAGAGGAGACGACATGGTGATTTCATTACGGTGTCGGAGTTCTTCGTCGTAAAATCAGCGTTCTTCGCGTTCTTCGCATTCTTCGATGAGGAAGGAGATTTTCTTCAGAGTGCAAGAGTCCTCTCCTTGTTTCCGCACAATGAATCAACCCCCAATAAAATAATCATTGTCTTATTTTATTAACACACACGCATGCCCACATTAAATTTGAAATTCAAAAAAAATATTCCATTCAATTAATTAAATTAATTGAAGAGCCTTTAACAATCCAATAAATTGGAAGAGTTGACCTGATATTTAAAAGGGGGTGTGCGGGTGTGTTACACAATTAAATGCACGAGGGAGGTTTCAAGGGATTTGACGGGGTGTGCTCATGTGGTCCCCACTTCACTAATATCCTACCAATTGGAGTTAGGATGTAGTGGGACCCACTCTAACATCCATTCATAGGTTTAAACTACTTAGAATAGAAAATAAAAATTGTAGCAAAAATTTTTATTTCATTCTTTAGTTAACCCACTTATTTAATAACCTCTCCTGAGTAAACGCAACTCCAGAAAAGGTGTTTCTAAGAATTTACTTGCACTGCGATTCCATTGGTGCCCTCGGATTTCGATTCCGAGCACCGGTTCAAATGTTAGAAAAACCCGCTCATTCGTTCCCGAAACGTACTCGGGGAAAACTTTGGAAAATGATTCCAGGCACACCAGGCCTCGGAATCAGGTGCCTTCAGAAACTGCATACTCGTAAAATACCAAAGAAAATAAAGAAAAAATTTCCTTTGAAATTTAAGGGTCCTTATAGTGGTTAGGGAATTATGTAAGAGATTTGGATGGGTGTTAGACAAATCAAAAGGCTTTGGATTTGTGAAATGGAGAGGAGAGGGGGGATTTTATAAGTGGGAGAGAGGACACACAAGGAATTTTTAAATAGAAAAAGTGATACCCACATTTTTCACACGGAATAAGGAAAAACAATTGACCATTACCAATAATTATATTATATAAGGTAAAAATATATACATATAATATAATATATAAAACATATTAGGTTATTTTTACCATTATCTTTTCAGTTTAACCCCTTGGTAAATTTGTTTTGACCTTAACCATGGTAAAAGTTTTTTACTATTTTTAACAGTCATTATGAAAAAAATTAAGTTAAAATTACTATATAATATAAATTATTTTGAATCCAAATATGAAATAAATTCATATAAATTAAATTCAGATAATTTTAAGAATATAATTTAAAATTAAACCCATAGACGTGATGAAAAAACTATTTTTTCAAGAAACATATTTTTTAAGCATAAAATGATTACATATTAACACTAAGATAGATAATAAAAATTATATCAATTAAAATTAAAATGTATTGATATGTAGTATATATATTTCATTTAAAATATTTCTAATCATTAATTTTTTTAATTTACTAAAATGGATACATATTATGCACTTTAAAACAGTTTTCATAAAAATATGTTTCTAATCCCAAAAATAAAATTATACTAAAATCCAATAAAAAGATGATTAAAATGTAATTAATTTAATTACATATAAAAAATAATAATTATGTTACTTAAATTCAAATTCAAATAATAATAGACAATTCAAATTACTTAATTTATTGAAAATAAATGATAGTTATACAAAAATCGGTATTTTTCACTATTCACTGAAAAATCAATATTTTCCAAAAAACCCTAAATTTCAGCATATTTTAATTTTTATATTATTAATTAAAAAATTAAACTAATTTTATAAAATAAATTTTTTATAATGTATAAATTAAAATTTTAAATAAAAACCTTATAAGAAAAGAGTTTAGTTAAAATATTTCTTTTTTGATTTAAAAAGTATTTAATATTTCTATAATGAATATAACTATATAATTAATATCAATAAACATGAAAATGATTTATTTTATCATTAAATGAGATTTTAAATTTTAATTATTTGACCATACATCATTATTGAGAATATCATGAGTGGGTACCCCATATTCATCAAAAGGAACAACAAACATTATGTTAGTGAGAGTCCAATCATCTTGACTTTTGATATTTGTATCCCATATATTATTATTTTCATATGTTTGAAATATAAATTAAACAATTAGTATCACTATTTATGAGTGTAATGTTATCACATTTAATTACATATTGATGAATATGACCCGCTAATAACCTCTCGATGGTAAATGACTATTGGTCGGATTACCATACTAATCCATCGTAGGTTTCATGTCTGATTACATGCCACGATCAGTAGAAGTAATATATATAAATTAAATTTTATTAATAGAATATGAATTGATTTTAAAAAAATTGTGAAAGATATGTGATGAACTGTACCATGTGTTGTAGAGGGGGGATGAGAATCTTGTGATGTAGATCATGTACAATTACTAAACCTCTTCTGATGTGGTATAACTAAAAAAATATTCCTTGAATTTATTAGAATAAAAAAAAAATTAAATTAAATTTACTAATATTAAAAATGACTCCCTGTATTTATTAATATAAAAAAATTTACTTACAAATTCTATTCATAGTTGGTCATGTATTTTTTTTCCATTTCCATTTTTAACATTATTTATTTTTCATTTGTTTTCAATTCTTATATAGATACCCTACTTTTCTTACATTCCTATCACGTAATTTTCAATATAAAAAATATAACAGTGTTAAAAAACCATGATCTGAAGGTTTAGTGTCTTGAAAAAATCAGGACCAAACATAACGTTTACATAATAAATCATAAATATTATTTAATTCATTCTTCTATATATTCTTAGTGGCCCTTGTGTACTCTTTAGTATATGTAGTACCCTAAGGATATAAATCAAAGAAAGGGGTGAGATAAAGTATTAGTAATATGATAAATAAGAACATGAATCAACATAACATGGGTGATCATAGTCATCGTTATTAAAATTCTATGTGCACCCATCACTTCATAAAATTTACATAATCATTCATGCCACATTGAACGTATATCAATATTTCCATGAAATTAACCATGAAAATGAAATGCATTTCATGAGAATTTCATATAGCATTCAATCATAGATAAACATCATTGTTCCAAAAAAATACAATAACATACTTGGTATAAGAATAATAAATCTTGATTGAAGAAGAGACAATCTTAGGATACACAAAACTTGTGTTTTTTAGAAGGAATATTTATTTTGGAAAAATATTTGAATTTGTCACAAAATAAAATTGGAAGAATATATATCCAAGAACTGAAAGGTTATGTAAAATTAAATTACATTTTATGAATATTAAAAGAACATACATACTTAAATTTGGCATGAAATGGGAATAACCCAAAGAAAGGGATTTGGGTTTGAGAATACCCTTACCTTAAGTCCAAATGATTTATCCACTTTAATATCGTATATAAAGAAATTATATTAATTAATTAATAAATAAATAGCCTTTTATACATGTATTTTAATCATTATAATTTTATTAAGTTCATTTATTTACATTTTTACAAGTTTTAGTGTTCATTTTCATCGTTCGAGAGTGTTTGTTTTCTTTGTTTTCATGATCGGTTCACTTGTATACATATATAGAAGATCATGTAAAATGTGGATAATTATCTAAAATCGATATTACATGTTATTAATGAACTTCCAAAATATTAATTTCTCTTATATTTTTTTCAAGATATGAGGAAGACTCATTAGGTAAAATTTTAATGACAATTATTTAGATAAATTTGGAATTTTTCGACCACAAAGAAATAATTTTGTTTGATTATTTAATATTATTCATATAAGTTAGTTATAGAGAATTTAAAATGTTATAACATACAATTTATAATATTTTCAACCATTATAATGGTTTTAATATCATCCTTAAATGTGGTAAATGGAAATGAAAACTTTTCATCATTAAAGCTGATAAAACAACACCTCACATAAAACATTTCCATTTTTTGAATAAAATAGAGAGGTGAGGAGGATTGATGATAGATTATTCCATTAAAAAATAAAATTTATGTATATATAATATATTGGAGTTATAATCCCACTTTTATTAGGGGATATTAAGAGAGAATAAGAAGACAAAAAAATAAAATGAAATTAAAATAAAAGAAAGAGGATTTTACCTATTGAATTCTTCTCCTTGAGAACCTCCTTAGGGAGATTGGTTTTGGTATTTGGTTGAGAATAAAGGGTCCTGAACATGGTGGAGGCGATTTTTAAGAGGATTGAGTAGAAATTGGACATGTGTACAGGCTTTTAAGGAGCGAGGAGAATGGGTGGTAAGGGGTAGTATTTATAAGGGAGGAGAGTGGTTTTTTGATTATTTTATTCATTAGTTTATTATTTTCACTCAAGACTATGAATAATTTGGACATATTAACTAAATATATTAAAATATTGAAGGATATTTTGATATTATGGACTTATACCATCTATACATTATCTATGAATCAATTATTCAGACATTTGTTAAATACCGTAAAATACCGTATTTCACTATTCACAAAAAATTGAACTATTTTAGAAACATCACAAAAATTGACCGTAAACATTTTTTGAAATCTAAAATTATAAAATATACTCAATTTTATTCAAATAATTTTCTAAATATGATAAATTTAGTTTTTGAATAAAATCATCATTTATTCAAGAAATACTAATTCTAAAATTATAACCGATTTTATGACACTTTGTAAAATTACTTAAGGTCTCATAAAATTACCTTATAATCCGAAGAAAAAAAATAGTAATTTATGAATAAATTTTATTTAAATAAATTTTCTTGTAAATTATTATATTAATTATAAAATTGTAATTAAGAATTTATAACATACAAAACATACAAACACTAAATTTATCATTTCAAAAACATTTATTTAATTATACCATGAAATAAATATATAAAATTTTCATCATATTATGGATCAATTTTATTTATATATTCCTTAGTGAGTTTACTATTCTATTGGATAAATTTCTATTCCTAATGGTCATATTACTATTCCAAAGGTCAAGTTACTATTCCACTGGTATAGGTTTCTTAACTTTTTGAAATACATATTACTTCATTAATTATTCTTTTATAAAGTTTTTATTATGTTATAAAGGTGATTTTATGTGATTTATACTATATGGAATAATTATAAGATGTGAGTTTCCATTGAAAAAATTATAGGTCATTACATTCTTCCCCCTTATAAAAATATTCCCTCAAAATTTCATTTTACATACTATGGTGAAAGAATGTGCATGTAATTCTACTTCATCTCTTCCTATAGTTACCATGTTGCCTCTTCATAATTATGGTTACTCCATAGTACTTTGAGCAGGATAGTAGTCTTGTTGATTAGAACATTATCTCTATAGCCTGTGATCTTTACCGTCTTCTCCTTGCAAGAGAGAACTTTTTTCCAACTATACCACCTATGGATTCAGTATATGTGAGGGATCTGGTATGTACTTCACCAAAAGGGATACATAGAATACATCATATACTTGAGACATAATATGCAGAGGTTACAGTCGATATGACACATCTTCGATACGATCAAGAATCTCTAAGGAGTTTATGTACCTAAGACTCAACTTTTTTTTCTTCCCAAATATCATGAACATATTACATGGAGATATGTGGAGGAATTCCATGTATCCAACCTTAACATATAGGTCCTATTGAAGATTTTAGGTGTAGATCTTATGTCGAATTTGGTCTTCCTTGATGTGTTGCTGAATGGTTTTCACATTTTCTACCATTTCATTAACAATTTAAGGTCTTAACATATTAGGTTCACCGACCACATCCTGACATACGGATGTTTTTAATCTTTTCACATAAACGGATTCACATGGATCCATTTGGATGTTGGAGTGGAATTTTTTTAAGAGAATTAATCCAGGGAAGATATTGGTTCTGGCCTCATTAGAAGTCTATAGAATATATTCTCAACATATCTTCTAGTGTTTGAATTTTCTTCTTTGATTGTCCACTACTTTAAGGATGATAAGCTCTAATGAAGTTCAAATCAGTGTTTATACCTTGTTAGAGACGTTTTCAGAACATTGAGGTGGATCTCATATATCGATCAAATACAATCGATAATGGTACTCCATGAAACCTTACCACTTCTCCAATTTATATTTGTGAAACTTATCCCAATGAAAATTCTTCTCAAATTTTGATAAAGTGAGTTTTATTTATAACACTATCCACAAAAACCCTTATAGCATTTTCTTCTATATTTCTTTAAATGTATGATGGCAAAGTCCATGGTGATTTTTTTACATTTCCATGTTGGTATGGGTAATGGTTGCATCATCCCCTTTTAATTTTTACTTTTAGCTTTCAATTACTGACATACTAGGAAATTCGATGTATGTTAAATGATCTTCTTATTTATATTGTCCCACTGATAATGATCATGAAGATCTCGATACATCTTTGTGCTTCTTGGGTGAATAGATAATATTGATACATTTGTGTCATTCCTAAGCTCTTTATTTATCTCTTGATTGGATGGTATACATAGTCGAGACCAAAATCTTAGAACTCTTTCCTCATCAATTTTGAACTCTGAGTATTTCCCTTTTCTCATGGATTCCACCTTCTTCTGAATTTCCACATCATTTCATTGACCATCCTCTATTTTCTACATAAGGTATGGTTGACCATAAATTTGAGAAAGTATTGATTATGATCCTTCCTTAATGATTCTCATGTGAATCCTTAGAAAATATGATAATATTGGATCCTTCTAAATTATCATCAATGATAATGTTACCAGATCCTTTCTACTTAGAGCATCTTCCACATTATTCACTTTTCCAGGATGGTAGTGGATTGAGTAATCATAATTGTTGATGATATCTAACCATATTCATTGGAACATATTACTCTCCTTATGCATGAATATATATTTTAGGATCTTATGATCAGTATATATTTTAAATTTCTCTCCATAAAGACAATGACTTTATTTTTTCAATGCAAAGATCATAGTTTCCAACTCTCGATAATGTGAGGGATAATTTTTCTCATGAAAATCAAAATAACTTGCAGTGTAGGATATCAATTTATCATATTTTATCAGTAAACATCTTAAAAACTTATTTAAATCCTCATTGTATACTATAAAGATTTCCCCACTTGTCAGAAGTGTGAGTACTAAAGTGGCGATAAGCCTCTTTTTAAACCCTTTGAAGCGGTCATTACATTAATTGGTCCATAACAAATTCCTCCATTATGAGTTATAATAGTTACTAGGTTTTAAAATAATGATTAGATCTTAAAAAATCACCAGTAATATCCCGCTAGACCAAAGAAACTATGGATATCTGTTACAGATGTTGTTCTAGGTCACTCTTTGATTTCCATTATCTTGGAAAGTTCTATAGATATTCTTTTGCTGGCGATGAAATTCCACATGAATGATACTTCCTCCATACATAACTTACATTTAATATATTTTTTAATGTTTCTCTCTTCTAAAAGTCGTTAGCACAATATTAAAATTCTCCTCATGTTCATCCTTTCACTTAGATTATATCAGAATATCATCTATAAAGAATACCAAAAATTTGTGGAGGTAATCTCTAAAGACTCTATTCATTAAGTCTATGAATATTTATGGAGCATTATTGAGTTCAAAAGAAATCACCATGAGATAATAGTTTCCATAACTCATTAAAAAGGAATTCCTAGGAATATATTATATCCTCACCTTTAATTGGTGATATCCTGACTGAAGGTCAACCTTAGAGAAATACATTCCCCTCACACAGCTGATCAAACTAGTCATATATCCATGGATGGGGATACTTGTTCATTATAATGATTTTGTTAAGAACCGGATAATCAATTAAGATGTGTATCGATCTAGACTTCTTATTGAAAAATAGGACCGGTTCACCCCTTAGTGAAGTACTCGGTCATATAAAACCCTTGTCTAGATAATCTTGTAACTACTTCTTCAGTTCTTCCAACTTATTGGTGGCCATTATGTAAAGTGTCTTTGATATAGGTATATATCCAAGAATAAGTACAATTGAGAACTCAATATATTTGTTAAGAGAAATACCAAAAAACTCTTTAGGGAACACATTATTGTAGTCCTTAATAATGGGAATGTATTCAATCATGATTCTCTCCATTTTCTCAATAATTTATGCTTGATATGGCTGCTCATAACGAAATAATATCCACACTTGATATGACAATTCTGAAGTGGATTCATCCTCATCCTTACAATTATATTGAATTGGACGATGCCTCAGGATATGAAAAGTGATCTCAATTTACCAACAGTTGATGTTATCATTTTATAAACATATCCAATCTATTCCCAAAATAGAATCAAACTCCATTAAAGGAATAAAGAACAAATTTTTTGGGAGGTTCAATCCATTAATATTAACAGGGGTGGAGTTATATACTTTGGAAGAAATAATTTCCCTATTTTTTGTTATCATAGATATCTCAACATCCATATTTTGAGGTGGTTTTTTCATAGTTATACTAAACTTGAAAGATATAAAAGAACGTGTATAACAAAAACCAAATAGCACGTTCTATATTCCTGATTAAATAACCAATGTACCTATCACCACATAATTTTTGGGCTCCACCTCAGTAGTAGTGATGGAATAAAAATCTCCTTGATCCTTTTTATTTAGTGTTTGATGATTTTGATTACCCTTGAAGACTCTATGTTTAGTGCACTAGCTTATATAGTGACCTTAATCCCTACAATTGAAGCATTGAACCATGGGTGGTTTTCCCCATTATTCCACCACATTTTCTAGCTTCCTCATATCTATTTGATATTCACGATCTTGCTGGCCTTATCTCCCAGACTTAAATCATTTACCAATCCCTTTGAGGTAGTTCCCATGATTCTTCTTCCTACATTTTTTATATGTGAGTTGTTGAGTTTTCCTTACACTGTTGACATACGATCCTACAGCTTGAAACTCTCTCTTTCATTTCTTTTCTCCATATCCATGAGACCATTCTCCAAACTTCATCTACACTTTGATATCAATCCAAAAAACTTTTTTATAACTCCCAAATTCTAGAATTGAAAGATCCTTTTGAAGGTTTGGTTTTAAACAACTAAATTATAAATCTATATTTCTATCACTGTGGATAAAAAACCTAAGGTACACCAATAATTCCTTTTAAAATTTTCTTTTTAAGCTATGACTGGTTTAAATTCCTTTTTCTTCATCTCCAAAAATTATCTCTCCATATTCATATGAATATTTAGAGGGAAGTACTTGTTAATTTATTTTCTTAAGGTCTTCCCACACCATATCTTCAATTTCACATTCGGTTTAGTGTTTTTAATTAACACCCACCATTGGTTGGCCTCTCCATCTAAACAAAAAAATTACAGATTTACCTTAACCATCTCAATACAATGGATCATAGAAAAGATCTTCTCCATTTAGTTTACCCCCTATTCCATGGCAAGTTGATCATAAGAACAACATAACATCGATGATCATTTCTACATAAAAGTCATGATATCCATTTTCTCCCAATTTTGTGAAGGAGACATTCCACATTATTTAGGTTATTGTTCATAGACTTATATTGATGGGTAAGTATCACCATGAAATTTTGAACTCTACCTCCTAAGGCATTGAGGATGTCATTTATGAAATTGTTGCACCGTACCTTGCATGGTTTGTTGGCGTAGTTTCTCCTAGTTCACAAAATTTTTTAAATTAAAAAAGATTTGAAAAAAACATAAGTCAAAAAGTCACTAATAAATAAATCATTACTTTGTGAAATTAAAATTAAAGGAATATCTTGGGGGATCCCTATGTTTATCATTTCTAAAAAAAATCTTCTTGGATGATTTCATATACTTTGACTCATAATTAAGGGTTTTCACTAATGTTATCTAATAATAATTCACAAATTAACTGAACTGTTCTTTGATACAAACTATAGAGACCCTAATTTTATTAAATTAATATTACATCATTTTAAAGATAGAAAATATAATAGTGTTACATATCCAAGATCCAAAGGGTTAGTGTCCTGGGAAAATTAGGATAAGATAGAAAATTTACAAAATAAATAATTAAAATTATTTAATTTCATCTTCTATAGCTTTTTAATGACCCATTGTGTACTCCTTTGTATAAGTAGTCATATGAGGATATATATAAAAGAAAGGGGTGATCTAAAATCCAAGTAAGAGGAAAGATAAAAACAGGAATCAATATAACATGGGTGAGCATAATCATCATTATCAAATTAGATTCATGTAAAATGAGGTTAATTATCCAATAATTGATATTATATGTTATTACTTAAGCTCTAGAAAATTAATTGGATATATATATATATATATATTTATATTTTCTATATATAATGATGATTCATAACATAAAATGTTAATGATAACCATGTAGATTAATTTGGAGGTTTTCGATCAAAATGGATTCATTTTATTTTATTATTTAATATTATTTATATAAGTTGGTTCTAAAACCTCAAAAAAATTTATAGAATAAATTTTAAAATCATTTAAAAGTATTAAAATGGGTTTTATAACATCCTTGAGGGCATTAAAGTAAAATAAAACTTTTCATCCTTGAAGGCGTTAAAACAACACCTCATAGACGATGATTCAATTTTTAGAATAAAATGGAGAGGATTAGAGGTTTGATGATATATTATTCCATTAAAATAATAAAATTATAGTATATATAAGATTTTGGAGATTTAATTCCACTATAATAAGGGTAGATGAGGAGATAATAAGAAAAGAAAATAAAAATGAAAACAAATTAAAAGAAAAGAATTTAAAAGAAAATAAAGCACATTTTACCTCTTGAATTTATCTCCTTAAGAACCTGCTTAAGGATAATGGTTTTGTTATTTTGTTGAGACAAAAATCTCAGAGACATAGGGGATGAAATTGGTAAGATTATTGGGTATAAATCGGAAAATATTCAAGATCTGGAGGTGTAAGAATAAGGGGTTGTCTTTACAGTTGAAGAGAGGGACATTTTCTTGACTATTATTTTGGAACAAGACTATGAATAGTTTGAACCTTATCACTAAATATATTAAAATAATAAATTATAGTATGATATTATTGGATTTCATCATCCAAACATCATCTATTACTCAATAATTCATGTATTTGTTAAATATCATAAATTATTAGGATTCACTATTCACCAATAATTCAACTATTTTAGAAAAATCCAAAAAATTCATCCTAACTATTTTTTGATATGTATAGTTGAAAAATGGAATGCATTTTTGGAAAATAATTTTACAAATTTGAGAAATTGAGTTTTTAAATAAAACCATTATTTATTCAAAAAAAAATACTAATTTTAAAATTAAAATCGATTTTATGAAACTTTGAAAAATTAATTAAGATCTCATAAAATTATATTATGATCATAAGAAAACAAATAATAATTTATAATTACATTTTATGAAAATAAATTTCCTTTTAAATAATTATATTTGTTATAAAATTTTAATTAAATATTTATAACTTTCAAAACTAGAAACACTTAATTTATAACTTCTAAAACATTTGTTTAATTATACTATGAAATAAATATATCATATTTTCATTCATAAGATACATAATTTTATTTATACTTTAATAGGTGAGGTTACTATTCTACTAGCCGGATTACTATTCCTATTTTTCACATTACTATTCCAAGCGTCAAGTTACTATTCCATTGGTATAAGTTCCTAATATTCTAGAAATACCTATTATTTTATTCATTAATCATTTATAAAGTTTGTATTGTGTTCGTAAAGTGAATTTATGAGATTTATAATATATGGAATAATTATAATAAGGGAGTTTCCATTGATAAACTTCTGGGTTATTACATCTTCTTCTTCTTCACTCTCCCTCATAATACCAAAATTTTAAATATTTTTATGTATAAAAAATTTAGTTAATTGTGTTGATGGGGTTAACTGTCAGAAATTAATCCACCTTCATCACCCATATCATTCATGTCTATCAGTTTCATGACGATACAAACACTCCACCCATGATATACTATTTTATCAACATAATATACAATTTTTTCTTGGGAATCCAAAATATATGGATTATATTCTTCCCACTCACCTGTATCGATCAACCAAGAGAATTTGACATAAGTAAACTGTAATGAATCTTTTCTTATAACCATATTCATAAATATTGTGTTACATTTAATTAACAAAATTAAAAATTTCCCATGATAATTTTACTCAATAATTTCAACCAAATTTATAGATTAACCTTGATATAAAAATGAGAATATACAACTATTTTTTGTTCTCATACATTACTAATGCTCAATAGTACAAAACTTGAAACCACTAATATTGTAACTATTTAATCTCATAACATGATTCAAAGGATATTGAGCTAAAATTTTTAAATATTTTGATGGTTCATTTTGATTATCATCATTCATTACCAATACAAGTTAATATAATTTTTTTTACATAATTTAGATAATTCCAAACATATTCAAACTACATATTAGATTAATAACTGAAAAGTCCCAACTAGGATCATTATAATCACTAAGAGGGGAGGGGGAGAATCAATGATATATTATTAATTTATTTTAAATTTCATGTAAAACAACCTTAACCTCCTATTAAATATTTATCACTTTATTAAAAACCAAACATCCACATATCCATGGGAATGCACATATTTACAAGATTCACTACTCAATAAGAGTAGCGAGTCCTTGTCATTTTTTTAGAAATAATCTAATACCATATAATCCACTAGAAGAAAATCCTTTCCTATGGATGAAAATGTGGAAATACCTTTACACTTTGATAGAACTAGGTTCAATACAATAGTTCTTGTGATTATTCTATCACGAATGATGTAAATAAGATTTTGTTAAAAGTTTAGAATACTTCACCATTTTTTTATAAACACATCACTATGTTTCATCAACAACTTCCACTTTTGTAATTCATTAGAAAATAAGTATTCAATTTCATACCCAATTGAAGGTAGGAATAAATTATTTTTAATTCATGAACCAACTCAGTATGATCACTCAATATGATCATTTATCATGATTCTTTAGTTCAAAAACAAGTCTGATTCACTTGTTTCTTTTCCCAAATCTATAAGTCTAATTCCTTGGTGTGATCTGGTAAATCCAATCAGAACTTCTTGAAAAATCATCTTCTATATAGAAAGGTTTCTCAATAAAATTATATTAGTAAATAAAAACACAAGTTATTTCACTATATCTTACACCGGAATAGTTTTTAGAGTATGTTTTACTTTGACCTATATTTATAGGTGCCTCAAAAGTGATTTTTTTTACTTTCCTGCTCATAAAAATTTTAGAAACCCTAAATCTCATATTCATTTTGTAACGACCCAAAATTTTGAATAAATTTTGTTTCCGAATTTTGTGTGTTATTTTATTTTCTATAATCAACAAAACTATTTCATTTGATAACATGAGTATAATTAAAATGAGACCGTTGGGTTTTGACTGTTTTATGACCATTGGTCAATATGACCGCTGGAAACTAAACTTTTCGATTATTGTCTCTAAATACAAGTGATCTTGGTTAATTAATATAGAAATAAGATTCGATGGCCTCACCCAGTAGTCTTGGACTGATCGAAGCCCATATAAAAGAACTTGGGAAGGAGGTAGCACCACTGGGCTTTTCTATAGACCAAACCCATGCCAAACTTCATTGTGTGAAGCTAGAATGGAATCTCCTTCATGAGAAGTTCAAACTGATAGAAATTACTAATCGTGCGATGTTGGATGTGCCTCCCTTGGATTCTCTCACCTTAGAACACCTTACACTTAGGTCCTATGCTGGTGTGATAAGGGGCTATGTAAGGAGACCGTAACTGCCTTGTGTAATCCTTTATTTTAAATAAAAATTTTGATTTCGTCTTATGATGAAGTTTATGAATTTTCAAATGTCCGGATAAAGATAGTAGGCATATTTTTGGTGAATTTTAAAGAAAGTATATTTTAAAATATGTTTATGTAAACCTTAAATAATTAAAAATGTGTAATTATTTTCAAAAAACTGTCTTCTACAATTATGTTCAGTACAAAATTTAGAGTCTAATAAGATTAACTTAATTTTTGATTAATAGTAAATTATGAATAGTGATTTTATGCTTAGGATTAGTAATGTGACCAAATGGATTAGTAATCTCACTTAAATAAAGTATTAATATAATCTAGGCACCTTGATTAAGTAATGTGATTCAATAAAATGGTTAAATAACAGTTTCATAAATTATTAGTCAAGTATTAGTTTTTTCAGGTGAATAGTGTTTTTTAATTAAAAATTAAATTAAAAATATTTAGAAAATTATTTTTATAAAATGGATTTCATTTTTGAACTCAGAGCATCGATATAATGTTAAGTTAATTTTTGGGGATTTTTCTGAAAAAAATGAATTTTCTGTGAATAGTGTATTTATTTAAAAATTAAATTAAAAATATTTAGAAAATTATTTATATAAAATGCAGTTTATTTCTAAAATCAGAGCATTGATATTTGGTTAAGGTGAAATTTTGGGATTTTTCTGAGAAAGTTGAATTTTCGATGAATAGTGAAAATATAGTTTTTAAGTTACGAGTGTTTAGTGACATCATTAAATGATGTATTAAGTATGTAATAAATATGGTCGAATTATGAATAGTAATATAAGGTATGAGGTGTCCCATGTGTCCAATACCATGGGAAAATACCATGGGCAAGCACATGGTTTTTCCAAAACCACCAATGAGGTGTCCCTTGGCCATTAATGCCTTGTCCCCTCACTTTCCCTATATATACCAAGACATCCTCTCATCCATTCGAATCCCAACTCTCCCCCAATGATTCTCTGGTCTCATTACCTCACAATGAGTCCTCCCAAGGTTCCCCCAAGCCCTTAAGGTCCCAACCTGTGATTTTTAAGAGTTACGTTCTAAGGTAAGGGATCCAAACTCTCTCTTTCTTTTCAAATACTATCTTTTAAGTCATTTCTTTTATGCTCCATGTTCTTATGTTGGAAGATATTATTTTATATTAATATTACTTCCCTTTTCATGTTCATATGATTAGAGATCCCCCCTTTCTCTCATCATTTCGTTTTATGAATGTTTAAGTGGCGTTGTTAGGCTGTCGCAATTTTTGTAACAGATTCTTTCACCCTTCTCATTTTCATGTTCTATTTTCTTATCAAGTCTTTCAAGTTAATTTTTATGTTGGGGTATGATCTCTATATATAGAATACTGATATTTTATTTTCATATGATGAGAGACCCTATTTCATCTCTCCAATTGATTTTTTTGATGTTTAAGTGACGCCGTTAGGCTGCCGAATTTTTAAGGGGTTCTTTCACCCTTCTCGTTTTCAAGATCTATTTTCTGGTCAAGCATTTAAAGTTCCTTTTTATTATGTTGGAGTATTATATATATATCTATCATACTTATCATTTATGTTCATATTATGAGAGACCCTATTTGATCTCGTCAATCCATTTTTGGATGTTTTAAGTGACGCCGTTAGGCTGCCGAATTCTCATAAGAGAAATCTTATTTTTTTTCCTTTCATGTTCTTCGTTTCATATGGTATATCATTCAAATTTCATTAACATTTTCTTAATTCCTTTATATTATATTCCCCTAATGTTTTATGTATCTTTTATGAGTGGGTGACCCATGTCCTCTCTCTTTTCAATGTTTTCTAAAACCATGTATCATAGCCGTTACGCTGCAGAATTTTCGTCTCAAAATGTCTTTTTTTTTCAAATTATATTATTTTATTAAGTGAATACTCAAAGATATTTCTTCTATAGGGGTATTCACATATATATCAAAAATTTTCTATTTTAATTCTTGGATTTACATACATGAGACCCACTTTCCTTTTTTCGTGGGTTTAAAGTGACATAAGGATCACGTCTTTAAAGCAGTTTTTTAAAATGTGATTACTATGAAATGAAAACCATTTATTTTATGCTATATGGGTTGTTTAAGAAATGTTTGATGATGATATATGTGGATAACATAATAATAAATACATGTCAAGGGTTCACCCTGATAGCGCTCCAATGCATTGGGTAAAGGCTTAATCTCCAGAGATGACTATTTTTAACGACGCCTTGGTGAATAACCTTGGTAATTTTTAATTACACTTTGGGGATGGACCATGGTGAAACGGAAATTATTGTCAATATTAAATTTTGTAGCCACATCTTAATGTTATGAAATATGTTATTTTTATTATGATATGCCTTATGATTTATTTCTCATGCCTTAAAGTTTTTTTTCATGACATTGTTGATGTATCTCAAGTTCACATGTTAAATGTTTCCCCTTGTTTCCCTTACTGGGCCTTCTGCTCACCCTTTCTTTTGATGTATGTCCCTAGGTTATGAGATGCATTAATAACCTAGTATGAACATAAGGAAGAGCCTTTCAAGTGCTTAAGAAGAATGTTATATGTTTTCATGGTTTAAGTTCATGGTTTCCAAGACACTAAACCTTAAAGATCCTCGGTTTTGTAAAATGTAATTAAAGTTTATGTGATAAAAAGGCGGGATGCAATAGTTGTTATCAAAGGATGGTTTATTTATTTGTGGAAATTAGGATATGAAAAGTTTAGGAATAAACCTATAGAAAAGTTTAAATATAGGAAATATTCCTGGTATTTTGGTGAGTATTGAGTAAGGGGTTGCCAAGAAAATACATCCTTGTCTGGATACGAGCAGGTAGAGGTGGCTCTGGCACAAATGTACATAGGGGTAAATACTGAAAACACCTCTTTGAGCTAGAATCGAACGGGAACTGGTACACGACAACGGTCCTTTCCGCACTCTTGGTTACGACACTCTTGGGGGTTATGCTTTGGTAAATTCATAAGCTTAGTATAAACCATTATTAAAGGAACAAAGATAAAATAAAATAAATATTCACATAAGAATATATGATCATGGATAACCTAGATTGGGACCTAGGGGATCACAAGTTAGGGTATACTTTTCATCTACAAGTTTATCCTTCTATGTTTTAAGTTTCCTTTTCATGATTATTGGCTAAGTATTTAAGCCCCTAATTATACATTCTTTTCTTAGTTAATGGTGGGAAATGGAAGAGCATGTCCCAACAACCAATGTGATAGGAAATGTGACGATTTCCCTATTAATGTGACAGAGATGACAAAATATCAAGTTGAACATATTGTGATTATGAAAAACCATCTATCAAAAATCACAATTAATAATTGGTACCTAGTTGAATGCCCAAATTCATGAAGGAAGAAGAAGACAAAGTCTCAAGGATGTTCATCTGATAAAGTTGATAAGGGAAAGAAGATCCAACTTCTTTTTTGCAAAAAATGTGGGAGGAGGCACCAAACAGAATGTCACAAAGGAACCAGGAGATGTTCTAAGTGTGGGAAGATAGGGCATAAAGTAGCCAATTGTTTAAAAAAAATAGATAATGTGATGAATGGAGATAAGGTTCTATCTAATGTAACTTATACATTTCGATGTCATAAATGTGGAGAAGTTAGAAATTATCCAAGGAAATTCTCTCTTGGAATGGATGAGAAGCATGATGAGCATCAACAATCTTCGAGGACAAGGGAACAATGCAAGTCCTATGCTGAGATGGATCATGATAATTGAAGTACATGTAAATTATTTGCAATAATTTTCTATGTCATGTTGTATTTTAGTTCGTGCTCTATGAGCATATGTTTTATGTTTTCTAAGATCATCGAGTCACTACCTAAGATGAGTTTATATCATTAAGGAATTAATCTATTGTTATGTACCACATGTTGATGTAGTGAAGCTGTTCTTCTTAAAAAATGGGTGATTAGGTGATTAAAAGATGATTATTATTTTGAATGACGTTCACTATTTTGTGAACCCTATCTGATCGAGGTAAATAGATTACTATGGTATTTCTTTGAAGAGTAAAGGTTGACTTATATTTTGAAGAATCTATGAATTTAAGGAGGACTTATAGTAATTTAGGTTACATATGGAAAGGATTAACCTATCTTGGGGAAAATGTGATTAGGTTAGTTACTTTTTTTATAAGATGATAAGAGTGGTTGATGTTGTTAGAAGATGAATGATAAAGTATATCTTGGAAGACTATGTTATGAGATCGTTCTTATAATTGGGTTTTAATCGTAGTTTGGTTTATTTTGAGGAATTTTAAGGACAGTTATTTATGGAATGATCAATGATGAAATTTTGGGTAGTACCATGGAACTTTGAAGATTTAAAAGTAGTTTCCCTTCCTATGAGATGATTTCTTTTTGAAGAGTTTTTTTATCTTACCCTTTCTGTTTTTGGGATAATGTTTAAAGATAGAAGAAATTGATAGTTAGTCTTTTGTGGATTACGTGACTCTCAAGAAGATGATTCTAGTGTTTTGATGAGACCAAGTGTTTTTGAATTCTCATCGTTTGGAGAAAATATTAGTTTTGGTAGAAATTTATTAAAGGATGAAACTCTACTTGAAGGTAGGTATATTTCCTTCTGTTTTTGTTCTATGTAGTAAATGAATTCCTCAATATTATGAAAAATAACGTAAAACAAAAACGTTGTTGGTTTACATTTCCTACTAGGTAATCAATGACTGTTTACACACATCATAAGTTTGTGATTTTCTCATGGTTAAATTTCTCCTAATCATGTTTTCTATCACTCTCCCTCAGAACTTGACCCTTTGTTTTCTCCTCCATGTCCATGTTTTCCTACATGGAATCCTAGTGTTGGTTAACTCGGCTGACCTTTGTACTTCCCTTTCTTTCCTTTAAAGTAATAGTTTTACTAACTCCTTTTCCGATGTGGGACTTTCAATGAAATTTAAAAACCCAATTTTAAAAATTATGAGGACGCAATTTCTTAAGGGGAGAAGATTGTAACAACCCGAAATTTTGAATAAATCTTGTTCCTAATTTTGTGTGTTATTTTATTTTCTATACTCAACAAAACTGTTTCATTTGATAACATGAGTATAATTAAAATGAGACCATTGGGTTTTGACTATTATATGACCATTGGTCAATATGACCGCTGGCAACTAAAAGTTTCGATTATTGTCTCTAAATACAAGTGATCTTGGTTAATTAATATAGAAAGAAGATTCGATGGCCTCACCCAGTAGTCTTGGACCGATCAAAGACCATCTAATAGAACTTGGGAAGGAGGTAACACCACTGGGCTTTACTCTAGAACAAACCCAAGCCAAACTTCATTGTGTGAAGCTAGAACGGATTCTCCTTCACGAGATGTTCAAGCTGATAGAAATTACTACTCGTGCGATGTTGGCCAAGCCTCCCTTGGATTCTCTCACCTTAGAACACCTTACACGTAGGTCCTATGCTGGTGTGATAAGGGGCTATGTAAGGAGATCGTAACTGCCTTGTGTAATCCTTTGTTTTAAATAAAAAATGTTATTTCTTCTTAGGATGAAGTTTATGAATTTTCAAATGTCCGGATAAAGATAGTATGCATATTTTTTTGGGAATTTTAGAGAAAGTATATTTTAAAAAATGTTTATGTAAACCTTAAAAATTTTAAATGTGTAATGATTTTCGAAAAATGGTCTTCTACAACTATGTTCAGTACAAAATTTAGAGTCTAATAAGATCAACTTAATTTTTGATTAATAGTAAATGATGAATAGTGATTTTATGGTTAGGATTATTAATGTGACCAAATGGATTAGTAATCTCACGTAAATAAAGTATTAATATAATTTAGGCACCTTGATTAAGTAATGTCATTCAATAAAATGGTTAAATAACGGTTTCATAAATTATTAGTCAAGTATTAGTTTTTTCAGGTGAATAATGTTTTTTAATTAAAAATTAAATTAAAAATATTTAGAAAATTAGTTTTACAAAATGGATTTCATTTTTGAACTCAGAGCATCGATATTATGCTAAGGTAATTTTTGGGGATTTTTCTGAAAAAAATGAATTTTTAGTGAATAGTGTATTTATTTAAAAATTAAATTAAAAATATTTAGAAAATTATTTTTATAAAATGGAGTTTATTTTTGAAATCCGAGCATCGATATTTGGTTAAGGTGAAATTTTAGGATTTTTTTGAGAAAGTTGAATTTTCAATGAATAGTGAAAATACAGTTTTTAAGTTACGGGTGTTTAATGACTTCATTAAATGTTGTATTATGTATGTAATCAATATGGTCGAATTATGAATAGTAAGATAAGGTATAAGGTGTCCCAAGTGGCCAATACCATGGGCAAATAACATGGGTAAGCCCATGGTTTTGCCAAAACCACCAATGAGGTGTCCCTTGGCCATTAATGCCTTGTCCCCTCACTTTCCCTATAAATACCAATCCATCCTCTCATCCATTCGACTCCAAACTCTCCCACAACAAATCTCTGGTCTCATTAACTCCCAAGGAGTCCTCCCAAGGTTCCCCAAGCCCTCAAGGTCCCACCCTTTGATTTTTAAGTGTTACGTTTTAAGGTAAGGGATCCAAACTCTCTCTTTCTTTTCAAATACTATCTTTTAAGTCATTTCTTTTATTCTACATGTTATTATGTTGGAGGATGTTCTATTATATTCCTCTTACTTCCCTTTTCATGTTCATATGATGATATATCCCCTATTACTCTCATCATTTCGTTTTATTAAAGTTTAAGTGGTGCCGTGAGGCTGCCGGAATTTTTTGTAATAGATGCTATCACCATTCTCATTTTCAAGTTCTATTTTCTTGTCAAGTCTTTAAAGTTCCTTTTTTATGTTGGGGTATGATCTATATATCTATAGTACTAATATTTTATGTTCATATGATGAGATACCCTATTTGATCTCTTTAGTTTATTTTTTTGATGTTTAAGTGATGTCGTTACGCTGCCGAATTTTTAAGGGGTTCTTTCACCCTTCTCGTTTTCAAGATCTATTTTCTGGTCAAGCCTTTCATGTTCTTTTTTATTATGTTGAGGTATGATCTCTATATCTATAATACCGATCATTTATGTTCATATTATGAGAGACCCTGTTTGATCTCGTCAATCCATTTTTGGAAGTTTTAAGTGACACTGTTAGGCTGCCGAATTCTCATAAGAGAAATCTTATTTTTTTGTCTTCCTTTCATGTTCTTCGTTTCATATGGTATATCATTAAAATTTCATTACCATCTTCTTAAATCCTTTATATTCGGTTCCCCTACTATTTTATGTATCATTTATGAGTGGTTGACCCATGTCCCCTCACTTTTCAATGTTTTCTTAAACCATGTATCATAGCCGTTATGCTGCAGAATTTTCGTCTCAAAATGTCTTTAATTTTTTTTTCAAATTATTTTATTTTATTAAGTGAATACTCAAAGATCTTTCTTATACAGAGGTATTCAAATATATTTCAAAATGTTCTATTATAATTTTGGGATTTACATACATGAGACCCACTTTCCTTTTTCCGTGGGTTTAAAGTGACATAAGGATCACGTCTTTAAAGCAGTTTTTTAAAATGTGATGACTATGAAATGAAACCCATTTATTTTATGATATATGGGTTGTTTATGAAATTTTTGATGATGATATATGTGGCTCACATGATAATAAAGACATGTCAAGGGTGCGCCCTGATAGTGCTCTAATTCATTGTGTAAAGACATAATCTCTAGAGATGACTATTTTTTACGACACCTTGGTGAATAACCTTGGTTATTTTTAATTACACCTTGGGGATGGACCTTGGTGAAATGGAAATTATTGTCAATATTAAAATTTTTAGCCACTTATTCAAGTTATTAAATAAGTTATTTTTATTATTATATTCTTTATGATTTCTTTCTAATGCCTTAATGTTCTTTTTCATGACATTGTTGATGTATCTCAAGTTCACATGTTAAATGTTTCCCCTTGTTTCCCTTACTGGGCCTTCTGCTCACCCTTTCTTTTGATGTATTTCCCCAGGTTATGAGATGCAGTATTGAACCTAGGATGAACATAAGGATAATCCTTTCAAGTTTTTATTAATAATGTTTTATGTTTTCATGTTTTATGTTCATGGTTTCCAGGACACTAAACCTTAAAGATCATCTGTTTAGTAAAATGTAATGATCGTTTATGTGATAAAAAGGTGGGATGCAATACATTTCAAATTGATTCTGAACACTTATAGAAACACCTCAACTCATCTAAATTCTTATCAACTCTTATTTAATCCTCCATAACTTCATCCTTTTTTGAATTCAAAAATAATTCTTCAGTTTGATACTATTTTTCCTTCCATTTTTCTTGATCCTATTGAAAACATGTAAAATAAAAGGCTTCCAGTCCTGATGTTCCAAACCAGTTGAAACTATTTTCCCAAAAATGTAATTTAAAATTACAAAGACTTCATAACCCTTAAAAAATAATCTGATACCAAATTTAACATGTTTTACCGTTTCTTCCTTTGTTCATCCACTTCTCAGATTGATGGAACTATGTCTGATGAATCATAACATCTAATAAATTATCGATGTCAAATATTGTTCGATGAGTCTTAAATAAATTTCAAAGAACTTGATACCTAACTTATATTCTTCATATCACATGAAAATGGTTGAATAAATTATTATATTTCATTTGATTTATTAGTCTCTAATGCCCATCTAGTAGGTTGGTCTCTAAAGCTCACTTGAAAACATCAGTTTTGAAAATTAAATAGATTGATCGACATCAAAAACATATCTAATCAGTCACACTCAACAAATTTGATCCATATGATCTAATTTGGATAATCTGATGTACTACCTTTGAGGAAATTCTGCATATGATGTGTTATTAGTGTCAACCATACATCTTATGGATCAGTGAAAAAATCTATCTGATGAATCGGGGGATCATTGTATTTGATTGACTAATATCAATAGCGACTTATTTATTTAGGAATATTAGAAACTTATGGTGTATACGATGAATCATTTTTTTATGGATCTATCTATCTAATGAATCAATCAATCAATATTTTTACATCAATTTTGACATCAAAAAACTTAAACTAACAGTATCCAATTTTTTCTTGGTTCAATGATCCTTGATCTGATGATTTTCATCTGAAAACATCTCAGTTCATAGAAAAACTATATATTCAAATTTCAGTTTTCTTCCATAAACCCCTACTTGTATCATGACATATTTATGACATTTATAATATTGATATCGATATAACATTGTCTAAATTTGGATACCTTTTCTCCCCCTTATTTCACAAAGATATGATCATATGTTTTTTCTAACTTATGATATTTGATAAATTTTTCATAGAAAAGAATCATCAGATTTTGTATCAAATGTCTTAAAATACATTCTGAATATGATACAAATTTCCACTATGTTTCAAAAAACTCCATTCTATAAAAATCAGTCTGAAAACAACTTCACCCTAGAGACACCTAAAGAAAAAAATTGAAATGGACAAACATTCTTAAGAAAAATTTCTCTTGTCTTCTGATTCTATTACTATTTTTTATCACCAACACTTACAAAGTAAGATGATTTCTCATAATGATAACGAAAGACAAAACATTCAGTAACCACTTCTTCCAGTATCCAAAAAACCATCTCTAACAAACTTGGTCCCAATAATACCCCCTTTATATTTTTTAGCAAACAAGGTTCATAAACTACTTAAATTTTGTAAACTCTAGCTATGGATCATTAATCAATAATTCTATGCCTATGTGAGTGAAATCATTGTAGGAAAAATAGTCATTTATAGAGAAACCATGTTGTCCATAAGAAGTGACTTAAGAACTTATTTTAAACTTCAAACTTTCAGACCTTCCACTTCTTCAAAACATCTTTCACAACTCTATAGAAATAGCCTTACTATAAACACATCAAAAAAATATTAGAACAGTTCACCCACTCACATGATGAGTTCACAGGTTACCCTTTTAACAACTCCCCTAAATATACACTTCCTTAAAATTTTTATCACATACCAATTGATAGATTTATGAAAAATTATTTCCCCCCATGAAAACACCATCCAAATACTATATGAGAGTAGGGTTAGAAACACATACCTCAACCTTGGAGAGAGAAAGTTTAGACATCCAAGTTTAACCGTAGTTAAAAAACTTCTTTCTTTGGTAAAGTTGTTATGAATATGTTGGAAACTTTTTTATTCTTGGAACATATTCCAACTTGAGTTCAATATTATCCACATTCTCTTTGATTAAGTGATATTTGACATCAATATGATTTGAACAAGAATTTTTCACTAGAGTTATAGTGAGATTTATAGAACATTTATTATCCCAATCGAAGAGAAGGGGTGACTTTAATTCAACAAGAAAATCATCTAACTGAGTCTTCATCCACATAAGTTGTGTTGTATATTGAGTGGTGGAAAAAAATTCATCTTCAGGCATGATAAGTGTTACATAAGTATTTTTAGTATACCAACTTAGACAAATTTCCCCCAAAAATAAAACTCCACCGGATGTGGATCTACTATCATCCACACTTCCGGACCAATTGGTATATGTATAGACAAACAAATCAATTCTTACTGAGCTATCATATCTGATTCCAAAATATTTTGTGCCTTTGATATATCTATGAATTTGTTTCCAGATAAGAGATGATATTCCTTTTGGGCACTCAAAAATCTTGAACATAGGGTAACAACCTATACAATATCTGGTGTTGAATTAGTCAAATACAACAAACTTCTAATCGGCTTCTGAAGTTCTTTATAATATTCTTCCTTTCCTTTTCTATATTAAGATAGATTTTTTTCACACTAAAAGTGGTGTGGAAATAGGTTTTTAGTTTTCCATTAAAAAATTATTAAGAATTTCCTTAGAATACTTCTAAAAATATGGGAAAAAATAATTATTATTTTATGAGATTTGTAAGAAAAGAAAATATTTCATTTTACCATGATTATACATTTCAAAAAAATTCTTCATCTCTTTAGAAAACTTCTCAAAAGTTATTTAGTAATTCCCAATAATGATAATATCATCAAAATAAATAATTATAATGAGATATATCTTATTATGATTCTTTATATAGAGATTACTATTAACACTTTATTTTTAAAAGTTCAACTTCCTTAACCAATCATTTAATTTAGAATACCATACTCGAAGAGCTCTATTTAACTTGTATAGACTTTCTTCAAGTTACACAAATAAATTTTATCCTTTATAGTTATAAGGAAAAATGGTTGTTGAATGTAAACTTATTTATATATATCTCTATTTAGAAATTATGATTTCAAAACCATCTAATTTTTTTTATAACTTTATTATAAAACAATTTCATGAAACATTCTGATTATTTCTATCCTTTACATTGGAGAAGAAGTCTCATAATAATCAATATCTTCAATCTATGAGTAACTTTTTCAAAATAATCATGATTTTTTTCTTATTAATTCTCCATAATCATTCAAATTGTTTTAGAATAAACACTTTGTAATAATAAAATTTTTATCATTTGGTTTGAGAATATGTTCCCAATTATCATTCTTCTTAATATTTTCCAACTCTTAATTCATAGAATGAATCCAATCTTGATTCTTGAAATCTTCATTAACATCATTTAGATAAACATTTGAATTGAAATAATTTTGGGAAATAATCTTTGATGTTATTCTTTTTTGAACTTTTTGTTATTGATCACCAATGATGTTTTGAACTTGGACACATTTTTTCAACCTTGGATGGGAAATAAGTTGTTCTTACTCATCACTAGAAATAGATGTGTCCAATTATTTCATCTATGTGGAATCACCATTATTAGAATTCATTTCATGTTTCTTAACAACAACTATTTCATCTTGTTCATATTTCTCTTGCTACATGTGTTCATAAAAACTATTCTTCAGCATTTTGACAGACTTCTACAACAACAAAATCAACTATCTTTCTTATTTGTTATTGAAATATCTATATCCTATACCATATAAATCATATCCAAGATTGATTCCATATTCAACTATTTGATAAAATCTTAAAAGACTTCCACCTTTGTTCATTATGTTGTAGGGAATCCAAAAAACCCTTAGGTGTTTCAAACATGGAATTTCGTTTTATAGAATTTCATAAGGATTCATATAAGAACTTAGTCTATTGAATAACTAATTCTAAATGTAAACTACTGTAATCATTTCCTACCTATAGAAGTTGTGATAAGGATCATGTTTAGTTAACATAGTATGTCTCATATCCACAAAACTTATATTATTTCATTTAGAAACACCATTCTACTATGATATGTATAGTACACTGAAGTGTTGGTGAATTCCATGTTTTTTGAGATAATTTTTGAATTCTTCATTCTATTATTCACCACCATTATTAGTTCACAACTTATTTATATATTATCCATATTCCTTTTATTCTCCTCTTCAGAATCTCTTAAACATATTCAGAGTATCTGATTTATGTTTCAAACACATAATATAAGTTATATGAGTAAAATCATCAATGAAATAAATTTAATAATTATCTCCAAAATTTGATTGTTTAATCAGTGGCCCAAAAATGAGTTAGTTATAGGGGATGAGTTGAATGTATTTCAGCTTTCTTATAAATATATTTTGTAATAATCCCTTTCTAAAAAATTGAACAATAAAAATATATTCTTTTTGTCATATCAATAATAACATAAATACTATATATATTTTTTAACTAACTCACAATACTCTAAAACATACACCAAATTTTTTTTCCATAATTTATTCTCTTCCATCATCCTTATATTATATTAATTTTTCACATCACTAACTTTAATAAAGTTTCCATTTGTACGTTGGACTCTTGTAAAAACTTTTCCAAAATATATTATTTTCAAAAGAAAACCATATTTTCCAGAATTTTTTTTCCCTTTATCAAAAAGTTGTGAAATAGTCAATAAGTTGTGTTTAATTTGATCAACAAATAAGGCTATTTTGGATTTTAGTTTTTCTTTATTAATAATAGAAGATCTAACATATTTTATTATGAGAGATTCATCATTACCAAACATCACTATTAATTATTTAAATTATTTTAAATTCTTTAAAAGCTTCAAATATCCAATAATATGAAAGGATCATCCAGTATCCAAAATCTAGGGTCATTCTCCATTTGTATCTTTGAGAGAAGTTTGGAAAAAATAGATTTTTCATTACATTTATCTTTCTTCACATGCCGCTTTTAAGAGTTATTATAAACATGTTGTTCTTCTGATAGAAAAATAACCAATCATTTAACAATATGTCTAGGATGTTCACATATTTCAAAAATATTTATTAGAGTTTGGAACCTATTTTCAACATTCAAAACAACTTTCCTAGAGTTATTTCTTTGAGAGGATTGAATCCCCTTGAAAACTTTCTTCTTGTAATTCATGGGAGAATTATAGTGTTTTTTGTTGAACCAAAACATATTTTTATGCCCAAATCCTCCATAATAAAAGAAGTAACCATATAATAAACATTTTCCTCTATAAATTCTATAATGTTTGGATTTTCAGAAAATTTTATACAACTTTCTTATATTCCACATTAAGAATTTTTTTAGACCTATATGTTTTTCTATATTTCAAAATAATCTTCTTAAACTTGTATTTCTTCCCATCTTGAACAGTATATCTTATAGTGGAAACTTTTTATCCAGAATTTATTTTTTTGGAACTTTTTAATTTTCAACTTTTTTGGTTTTGGCTATATACACAATTTTATCATCTTTCTTCTTCTTAGGAACATCTTCAATTTTATTTTCAACCTTTTAAGATAACATCTGTTCATCTTAATTGGGTTAAAATTTCTTAGGATATTCAACGAATTTAGTGATAGAGTTTCTGAAAGTTTTAACTCCCATATCAGCTTTAGAGAACATTTGTTGAACAAGTTCAAACTCTTCCTCCTTTTCCGTTATCTTCACTTCAGGATGTTCATTCTGATTTTTTTATTTTTATGACATTTATCCAAGAAATGAATCTATTCTAGAAACAAATATTTCTCTTCAAGAAAATATTATTGTCTGTTTTCTATTGAACATTCTTTTTTCAACTTCTTAATTTCTATTTCTAGTATTATAATATTTTCGAGACATTATTTCAAAGATATTTTTATAAAAAAACTCTAACTGAGCCCCCTATGATCCATAAATAGTACATTAATCAATATAAAACATTTAATAATTTTCTTTTCCAACAAATGTTCTTTTTTGAAACATATTTAGTCAGTAGCTCATCATCAACTTCACTGTTATCATCATCATCATATTTAGACAAGAAACTTATTCTTTTAGATTTAGAGAAATTTTTTTCTTTTCCCTTAGAATTGGATTTTTATTTATTAAAATGTTTCTTCCAAGATCTTATTATACTTATATCATCTTCATCACTTTTATATTCATTCTTTATTTAAGAGAAATGTTCATAAAAATTCCCAACAACACTACGTTCAATTTTTTTAGAGGAATCCTAACATTGTAAATTCCTAAAAATATTTTCACATTTTTAGAAAATAAGGATAATAATTAATCAAAATTATTACCAACTTCATGTTCTGGGTTGGAGTCACAAACATCATTATCTTCAAGAATCTTCTTAGATTTTCCTTTCATGTATGCTTTGAAGGAAATTTCTCAATCAATTTTTTCTTTGATTTTCATAAATTTCTCAATTCTAATTTCATATGTAATGAGATTACAATGAATTTCATCCAAATATATAGTTCCATGATCTCTATCTACGAAATATGAAACTTTTTCATCAAACTTTTCGAGATGAATTCTTAAGATCTTTTCAAAAATAGTTTAATCTTCCAGCTTCTCACCAATATTTCTTATGTTTCTAAAAATATCATTCAATATTATAAATAAGTCACCAAAATATTCATACTCACCCTTTTTAGATCTTCAAACTTCAGCCTCCAAATTTATAACATTTCTTTATTCGCCTTCATATTTCCTTCATAAATATTATTCAACATTTCCTAAATTCCTTTAGAATTTCTCACTCCCTTAAATCTAAGAAAATCACTTTCAAAGAGTGATGATAGTAAATAATATTTAGCATGTCCATAATTCTCTAGATTTTTTATCAATAGATGTAAGAATATTTTTTTAAAAAGAAGAGGAAATCCATATGTAAAAGCTTCCAAAATATCATACCCAAGAGACATAAGATACTACAACATTCTATATTTCTAGATATGTTATTTCTTACCATTAAAAAATGGAATCCACTTATTATTAACACAATTCAAAAAAATTGTCTTTAAACATTAACAATGATTAAACAAAGGAATCATTAACTCTAATACCAATTGAAAAGTCCCAACTAGGATCAATATAATCACTCATATGGGGTGGGGGTGAATCCATGATATATATTTCTTTTATGTTATCTTTATTTTATAACAAAATTTTCCCCCTATTAAAGTTTTATCACTTTTCTGAAATCCAAATACTCACACATCCATAGAAACAAAAGTATTTACTAGATTCAATTATCAATAATAGTATCTATTCCTTGGAATGATTTTGAAATAATCCAATAGCACACAATCAAATAGAAACAAATTATTTCATGTGGACACAACAAGTATAAAACACCCTTACACTTGTGTAGCACTATGACCAATAAAACAATTTATATTATTATTATAACACATATGATGTCGATAAGTTTTTTATAACATGTTTAAAAACCTCCCCTAGTTAATTCTGATCATGTCACTATGCTGATTCAATAACTTTTATTTTTAAAATTCATTATAAAAAATTATTTACTTTCTTAACCATTAGCAGGTAGGAACAAATTATTTAGAATTTGTAAAAATACTAAGACCAACCACTCACTCTGATTCTTTAGTCCAATTACTCAATTCAGAAACATTTTGGATTAACTTATTTCCTTTCCCAAATCTATCATTCTGATTCCTTCATTTGATCTAGTAAACATGATCACAACTTCTTCTGAATACCTCTTCTATCAAAAAATGTTTCTCTCAAAAATTATTTATAAAATTCAAAACTCTACCTATCTTAGTCTCTCCCACACCCGAAAAGTTTTCAGAGTACATTGTAATTTGATATCTATTTATAGGTTCCTTAGAAGTGAAACGAATGGGAAAAAAAATTTCACTTCCCACTCATAAAAATTTTAGAAACCCCGAATTTCATATTCATCTCAACTTCATTATTACTACTTCTCAACTCTTCTGAACTCTTTTGTATTTTTCACAAATATTATTGAAATATCCAAAACATCAACATTCATTGAAATTACAAATAATTTTTTTATCTGATAGAGTTTTTAATTCTGATTTTATTTATCTAATTGAAATCATGTAAAACAGATAAATTCCCACACCAATGTTCCAAAACAACTGAAGCTATTCTACCATAAATATCATTGAAACTTATAAATATATTATAAAAATTCAATAACAATATGGTAGCACCTTAAATATGTCTCAACTTTTACTCCTTTATTCGAAAACTCCTAAAACTAATGAAACTATGTCTGATGTAACTTAGCCAATAATGACTAATTGGTATCACACATTGTCTAACATGTTTTGAAACAGTTAAAAACAACTTGTTACCTAACTTTGATTTTTTAAATCACATGAAAATAGTTGAATACATTGTTGTATTTTGTTTTGTTGATTCCAATCTAGTGGATTGGTCTTTAAATCTCATTTTAAATATTAGTGTTGACAACCTAACTAATTAATCAGCGTCAACAGATTCTCTACTGAGTCACACTCAACAACTCCGACCCATCCGATACAATTTGGATAGTATTATTTAAAACCTCTGATAAAAATATAGTTATGATAACTTATATTTTTCAACCATATTTTTGTTGGATTAGTGTCAGAACCTGTCTGATGGATCAGTAGTTCAATTTTTTTGATGGAATTGTTTCATAAATGAGTTATTTCTTTCCAAAACTCAGCAATAGATGGTGCCTATGATGGACCAGTTCATCTAATGGATCCGTTAGTATGATGTATTGGTTAATGATTATATTTTCAACACTTCTGAAATCAGAAAATTAAAACTCCTAGTCTCCAAAAATCTTCTGCGTTCAATACTCCTTGATCCAATGATCTGTATTCAGAAAAAATCAACTTCATAGTGACATAAGATATTCACATTTCACTTATCTTCCAAAAAATCTTACGTACATCAAAAACGATTCAGGATGTATATAATATTGTTATTGTCATATTATCATCTCAGTTTTTAAACCTTTTATCCCCTTTCATTCACATATATTGGATAATAAGTTCTTGCCAACTTATGATACTCGAGAAATTTTTTCACAACAAAGCATCATCATATTTTGTATTAAACATCTAAAAATAAATTTTGAATCTGCTAAAACTTCCTACTTTGTCCCAAAATACTATATTCCAAAAAATGATCCTAGAAACAACTTCACCAAGAAAACACCTTATTAATAGAAAACATTAATGGATGAACTTTCTTATGAAATATAAGTCTCATCCTTTTAGTCTAGTATTTCTTCATTCGACCAAAAACACTTTAAACGTAAGATGATTTCAATTAATCACATCAAAAGTCAAAAAAAACATCAAACCAAAATTTTAACATCAAAAAAAACATATCCATTTGACCTGGTCCCAACAAGAACTTACATGCCATGCAAACCATTCAAAAACTTCTTTGGTAACAACACTTATTAACTCTATCTCATTCTGAGTTCAAATACTAAGGTGTATTTTCATTCGATTCCTCAATTATTAGACATAGGGATAAAAAATATTATTATTGAGTGGAAGATATCCATGTTATTGTCTTAACTATTTTTATGTCAATGAAAATTAAGTGACATTTCTAACCTATTGACCTAATGTTGGAAACATTTATGAATCATTATAATCACAAAATTGACATGTATTATCATAAAAATGTACCACTCAATTGAATATTATCTCTATTAAATCCATATACCATGAACACAAGGTTATAAACTCTTTATAAAAGTAACATTTCACAATAAAATCTTTAGGATGAGCTTTATTTTAGCATGAGACTTCAAATGAAAAATATATCTAATGATAAAAGGTAATAAATTAACCAATTATTTTCTCTTTAAAATATTAAATTATAAAATTATAATTTTTTAATGAAAAAAATATTTTAAAAAATACCTCAATATGTGATATATCCATCGATAATGTGTGGGCCCTCAAATTTTATATTATTCAGAAAAATTCTCCATTAGATGAATCATAAAAGTGAAAAATGATGTTGTAAAGAAAATATAAAAATGAAATATAATTCATAAAATTCCTCAATAAATTTTATTCAATTATTCGGGGTTTAATGCATCTCACAAGTCTGTATAAAGAGTGTGTAGTCAATTAGAATTGAAATTATTTTTTTAGGTAAAAAATTTATGCAATGAAAAACGTAGAAACTACTATATCAATACATTTTAGTCATGAATTTTAAATCAATGTATCTTATAGTGATTCAAATCAATCTATCTTGAAATATTACTAGAATAAAAATAACACACTTTCAAATTTTTTAATCTTCAAAGGAAAAAATCTTTCAAAGAAAATTTAATTATGAAAATAACTAATGGATGCTTCCCATTCTCATTTGGACATAGATCATATTTGATATTGATTGCTTCTATGTTCTTACATTCATTAAAATGATCCTTTGATTTTTCCTATTCATTAATCAATGTAAACAACACATTCTCAGACAGAATCTTGGCAATATGCATAATTTCAAGATGTTAAAATAAAAAATTAAATCCCCAATATTGAAGTTTTAAAAATATGTTCATTTTTTCCATTTTTTGTCCTCGAGTTGTAACTAATAGTGTATGAACTCTTTTTCAACTTCTATTCAACTGAAAATATTTTCAAACCACTATAACAACATTTTATAATTGTATCAAGATCTTTGATCTTGAAAATAAATATGGGGGATTCCTAAAATTTTATTTTCAATTAAAACATGAATTATTTAAACTAAATATATGAGTTGTATTAAGGAAGTGAGTATGAGACATGGAATAAAACTTTCTATTATAACTTATCCCTTGAGACTCAAAGTCAATGTTAAAGGCTAGACAATCCAAACTAGTGTGTATGTTCTAACAGAAAAAATTTATTATTCCAAGAATGTCACTAATGGTCCATGTAAGGGAAACATGCATTTTTAATATTTATAGGGTAGATGCATCTTATGTTTCTATAATGTCATTCCATAGCTTCTGTAATTATTGAATAAGAGGCTGAACGTAGATAATAATGTTATTTATATGAATTTTATTTCTAGGAATAATCATTAATATGAAGAATGAATTCTATTTCATACACATGAAAGGAGGTTGATTATAAGTACCAATAAAATTGGTCAAATGACATAAATTATACTTAAAGTCCCAAAAGGATTGAATCCATTAGATGCTAATCCCAAAAATACATTTCTAGGATAATAAGATAAATACGGAAGTAATGAATTGAAGGTCTTCCATTCTCTTTAATACTTTGTATGTTGTATAAAGTCATCGTTAATATTATGAAAATCATGTAACATCATATGTTCAATAGTTTGAAAATAAATTAACAATTTTTTAAAAAATGGTTTTAATGGGAAGTAATGTAAAATTTTTATCGAATTTTTGGTATGTTTGTTTATATTAGTGCATCGATTCAAAGTATCGTCATTATTTTTTTAATTTTTATATACAAGTATAAAATATTTTTCAATTATATTTATTCAAATTTTCTTTCCAATAACACATAAAATCATTGGGACATTCATGAATCCTCTTATAATTATATCCAATATTAATAATAATAATCTTCATTCTAGACAATGATACAGTATCCTAGATTCAAAAAATGCATAAAAAACAATTTCAATATCATTGACATTGCTTTATTTGAAATTCCCCAGAAACACTTGATGTGGTATAACTTTATTAGAAATGAAAATTTTGAATATTTGGAACATCCTTCATAAAATTCCTAATTCCATATGCATCTAATTTAGAAAACATAGTTTTTTCTCAGTTGAGTTTTCCCTTATATTAGTCTCCTCCTCATCATCCATTAATATGTCATCGTCTCTACCATGTTATCCTACTATCTTGAAAGAATTAGATAATATCTGAAACATAAAAAAGCAAATCAACTAATGTGTTATAATATTTATGGAATATCCTTATTATTATGAAAAGATATTTTATGATATTTTGAATTTTATTATCCACTATCAGGTAATTAACTTATTAATTTTAACTGAAGACAGAACTTCTCAAATTGTTTTTAATGTTTGATAATAAGGAGTATATCGTTTGAATATCGAGTGCTCAAATACTTTTCATCTCTTCAACTATCATTTTAATTTTCATTTAGGATAAGGAAATTTTAATCTTCCAACTACAGATCAATTTTCAATTGTAAAATACCAGAAAATAGTTTAGACCGATAACATTCAAAGATTTGTTCTGAGGTAATGTAATCCAATTTTTATCTATATTTAATTTATTTTTAATACTTTTAAATATAAAAAATAATTATGTTATTATATATATAAAAAATAAATTTATGTTAAAAAAGGAATATAATTTAAAATATTTAAAATAAGTTGAATATATTAAGGCACAAATAAATCTATATTAAAAATTTTATACTACAAATAGAACATGGAATAAATATATTCTCAGAATCCATAGAAAATATTTATACCCAGAAACTCATTTCATGATTTATTGCACAATTTATAACAATACACCACACTATAAAATAATCAAATAACACTAAAAAAATAATTCATTCACACATAAATTTATTATTAATTATTCGAACAATGATAATATCAATTTCATAAATTATTTAACAGTTTACCCAATTTAAAATCTTTTTTACATGTAATTTCAATTTCCTTACCTTAAAAAAATGTCATATATAATTTTTATCACCTATCAATTCATTTAAAACCATTATAAATTAGCTGAACTCAATTATCAAATCATTATGTTCACAATAAATATTAAAACATAAGAGTAGTTCAAATTTTGTATAAAGTCATCTAAATAAATATCATACCTTCTAATTGGTTAACATTATAAAACCATAAAAACAATAAACCCTAAGAATGGATTCCACACTACACCTCAAACAACAATAATTCAAAAATATTCTAAACCTCATGCATTGAAAGTGAATTAGAGTAGTTAAATTACTAAACCTAACTGTATTGTAGAATTATACCTAAAACAGATCACAAAATAAACTAACTTTAATCAAAGAAAAATGAATATGAAAGATCTTTCCACAAGTAACTATGTGGTTATGGTAGCTTAGAGGATGAGTATGAATTATATTAGGGGATCTAGCATTTAGGATGATAGGGAAGCTCACATAAAGGTCAAGAGGGTAGTTTTTCTAGTATCAAGCAACATCGAGGGAGAGGCTGAGAGGGGTTCCGATATCAATTGATGTGGTGGGGAATGTAGAGACAAGTTTGAGTGGGGGGGGGGGGAATTGGTTCCATGACGATTAATTTAAAAAAATAGTGACATTTTTAAACAAAACCCTCATGAAATACGTTTTAAAATTATTTTTCAATAGTTTTAAATATATAAACCACTGAATAACAATGCTTTAAAAGAGTCATTAAAAATGGGGGGGGGGTAAAATATTAATTTATATTTTAGGAGTGTCTTTAAAATATGACCCTAAAAAACCACCAGAATTTACTAATTTTTTATAGAGTTTTTATAATAAGTATTGATTAAATGAATATTTGATGAATTTGTGTTATAAAAAATGTTAATTTAATAATTTATGTTTTTCTAAGGTATGTTTTTTATGTATTTAAAATGCTTTTTTTAAAGGTATAGTGTATTATAGAGTTTGAATATAGATTAATGATAATATATATTAAGATGATCATGCTGATTTCATGATAATATTGTGATAAGAAAACATTATGACTTATAATTAATCATGTCACTAATGAAAGACAAATTTCATGCTCGTATTTCTAATAGGAAAATAATTTTATTTTATTATATGATTTATTAAACATCCTTATACTAAATAGATCTTAAATAGGGTTGAAAGTTTTATTGATTTTAATATGTTATTGTGTCTCTTTAAAATGTCATTTATCCTTTGAATTTCTAAACTGAAACATTTTAATTATTTTATTTTTCATATTATATGAAATATTTATAAATATTTGAATTATTATAATAATATAAAATTACAATGATTGTATTGTCATTTAAATTTTATTTGTATGGAATCTATTTTTGGAGAGCCTAGTGAGTATGTTTTTATAGTTAACCTTGAATGAAAAATTCAATATAAGTGTAGTCAATTCATTATATTATTTATCATGTTTTTTAATATCATTTTTTATCGCTTTATAATATTTAGCCATTTATATTATGATATTTCATTATTTACATTGAAAAAAAATAAATATATTATTTATGAAATTTCATATAAAAAATAAGGAATAATTATGTTTTATTTGTGTCCAACATTTTGAAATCAATGTTCGTGTTTCGATATGATTAAATTCTTTGAATTATTTTGAAGGGATGATAATAAAAAATGTTCACGGTGGTATTTTTTTTATCAAATATGTTTCCATTCTTTTATTTTTGAGATATATGATGATTTTTTTTATTGTTATTCTTTAAAGTAAAATTTAAATTAGATTTCATAATATTATAACTTATTTTCAATTCTTGGTATTTTTTTATAGATAATAATGAGTCGAAGTTTGATTATTACAATGTGAATGAGTGATGAATACGAGAAATATGCTGATGTTTTTTTATAATTTTCTAAATGAAATTATCCAAAAAACGACCATTTTTTCTATCCATTCTTGAAATATTTAAATATGAAGAAGTTAAAAAGAAGATAAATTAAAGATCATTTAATTTATTATTGTTTTTATCCAAGTTAAGTAAATGTATTTGAATTGGTAAAATTTGTAAGAATTCAATATATATTGATGATGATGATTTTCAATATTACAAGTATGATTTAATTGAAGAAATGATTCATGAAATTAAATTAAAGTAAATTATAAATGTATCAATAATTGAGAATTTATATGAAGATTATGAAAAAAGAATTGTATCTAGGTTGTAAAAAAATTATGGTTTTATTAATAGTGTTAATATTGAGTAACTTGAATGTGAAAAATGGATGGGGTGATAAGAGTTTTATAGAGTTGCTATAAATATTAAAATAAATGATTCCTAAAGACAATGATCATTCTGATTAAAATTGTAATGGGAAGAAAATTGTATACATGATGTGTTTTTGGTATAAGAAGATACATTCAAACTTTAATTACTATATGCTATATAAGAAAGAATATGAAGGCATATTAGAGTTTCCTAAATGCATAACATCATGGTATTAGATGAAAGAAAAACCACAGGCTGATTTGGTGGGTATAAAGACTCCCACAAATGAAATTTATTAGCAACCTATAACAACACATTTAAAAAATCCATTTTGGAATTAAAATGATGGAAAAAGGTTAAGATAACATGTATATTAATGCATAACTAATGGGAAATTACATCATCCAAATGATTTCCCATAATAGTAGAAACCGGTCAATAGTTTCCTAAATTTAGAATTGATGTTAGAAATATATGTTTTAGTCTTTGAAAAGAATGAATGATTCTATATAAAATCCCAAGTATAAAACTTAGTTCATGTATTTTTTATTGGTAATTTACAACTTATATTCTTAATTTTGTATGAATAAAACTTATATCATATTGATTTTAATGATTTATATACCAAAATAGGCCAGAAATGATGTCTATGTTTTATGGTCACCATTAATTAATGATTTGATAATATTATAGGAGGAAGGTATCAAAGTGAATGACTCTTATAATATTTAACATTTTCAACTGCATGTAATGATTACTATATTTTGGATAAATGTACTTAAATTTTTTACCTTGAGTGTCAAACTAAAACATTTAATTTTATTTTATACATATTTTTCCATATTGGGGATAAAATTAATTTTTATATACAACATGAAATAGAAAAAAAAAGAATCAGATATGTGTTTACAAAGGTGACTAATCATTTATAATTACTTCATTTTGGATTTAAGAACTCAAAATGTTATTTTTAATTAAGAAATTATTTTGAAACAGAATTTTCATCATCAATAAGGTGTAAAATAATTTTGATATCGTGTCCAAAGATTATTGTTTGAAATAATCTCAATTAGGAAAGTTATGAGATTCCATAAATTTATATTTCATTACAAACATTCCTTTAATTTATCTTATAATTATGTTTTTCATATTTGTTAAATGCTTTCATTTTAATTTATATCTTTTTGATAACCCTAAGACTTATACTGAAAAGGATCTAAATCACATACAAGGGGAATGGGTAGATTAATTAATAGATTTGTTTGGATTTTAGTTTATTTTTAATATATATTTTAAATCATAATTTTTAAATTATGAAGTTAAAATTAATTGAATTTTTATGCTATTTTATGGTTTTGTTTATGTTACTATTTTCTATTTATAGTTAGGTTGTTGTATTGATAGGCTCTCATATTTGAATTTAATATAATTTTTTTCATGTCATTTAGCATATTACCTGCATTAAGAATTAAAAAAAACTATTTTCACACTTATTTTATAATAAATTATGTGAAAAATCCTTCTCATTCTAGATTTTTAGGCTGATTACTATGAAACTGTTTTAAAAACTATCATGAAATATATTCTTCCAAGTCGGTTCATAATAACCAGTGTGAAAAAATTATTTACAACATATATTTCAATAACATCACAGGGTTATAGTTGTTAAAAACCTATAAAAACCACTATGGAAAAAGTACTTTTAAATATTGGTTCATGAAGATATTTAATAAGTTATTTTACCCACTTTAGTAAGAGAGTACAATACTCAGTTTCTGATCTATTTCACCATTCCCCTTAGTTCCTCCTAAATGTTTACTTGAAAGATCAATGTTTTGATATAAGGTTGAAGTCTAAGATTAAATAAAGGATTATTATTATTTTAATATCTATCTTTATTGATGTGGTAAATATGGAATCACTATTTATGAAACACGTGGTTAAGATGACATGTTTAGGTGGTTACCCTGCACGTATAGGGGGAAGTAAAAGTTCGTCTTTAAGTCTGAAGAAGAAGAAAGTGGATTCCTGATGAGGTAACAATATAAGTGTATAACATCCTTAGGATTATTCTCCTATGGTTTCCTTAGGGTGTAGTATGGTGGTGTTCTATTAGTGTGGGAAGGAAGGGCACACTATAAAAGTTTTCAAGGAAGCCCCCAATGACTTTAACTAGTGTGGGTTCTTGGAGAATTTCTATTTATTTTTAGGTATCCTCATTAGAGAAGTAAGGTTTTATATTATTTTAATAGAGGCTCTCAAGTGTGGTATGATGTATCCAAGGGAGTAGGGTTCCATCCCCATATGAAGAGATATTCTTATCCTAATAAGAATTAATAGAATGGGAATAAATCTGGGAATTTATATGTAGTAAATCATGCTCTATAAGATTTGAATAGTAGTCTAGTGACTATGAGAGGCATAATTTTTATGAAATCTTCTATGGACTTGACTATATTTTTAAAAAGTTAATAACATTTCATTATTTCAACTATGTTGATTGATTCTTTAGGCATAAAATTTGAGTTGATTATATATAACATGAACCTTAATAATCCTTTGTGAAATATGTAGGATAAGGGTTTAATGTTCCTTGAGTTTTTTTAATGTTTTTCAATGCAGAAATCATGCGGTATTTCATAGTTATTGATTTGGATACCTTCTATCTCATTTTAGTATGCATTTTATGGTTACTTCTAATGTTTATATTTACTTATACCATTATAAGGTCATATTCCTTTCATATAATGGAAGAAATATTGTATTACATGGTGAGAGGAATCCAAGATCAGGTATGTAAATAACTATTCATCAATTTATATGTTTAGTTTAATTTCATATATCTAGTTTATTCTTTGATTCCATTGAATGGAGTTTAGATGGCCAATTTCTATTAGTAGTGGGTATGAATCATGAGGTTTTCCCTAGTTATTTCTATAGGTTTCCACCCCATTGGGAGGTATATATCTCTGTTAATATAATCCATAATATATGAAGAATTTCCTTTCTGTCTTATCATGTAGCTCTGGTTGAGTTTAAATAATTGAAATTTCTGTTGGAGTATCTCGAGATCAAGGCTCTTATTTGTTCATGTGTAACACCATGGGCGTCACTGGTTCTCTTATAAAATAAGGAAAATGAAAGTCTCTAACATTTTATGAATTTATGATATCTTAATTAGTTTAATTTTAAGAATAAATACCCATTTCCTAAGATTAATGATATTTTTTACTAACTCAAGGGAGCGAGATGGTTTTCAAAAAAAAAGACATCATGACAGGATATCGCCAACTAAGGGTGAGGGAAAAAACTATTTTCATGATATATTTCAAAAGTAGGTATGAATATTATGAGTATTTGGTTATTCCCTTTGAACTTAATAATTCACCTGTTATTTCCATGTCCATGAAGAACCAGATTGGCGAACGATATCTTGACACATTTTTTTTGTTTTTTTGATGATATCTTAATTTATTCAAAGATTAAGGAAAATCAAGAATACCATTTGAATTCTATTTTAGGAAACTTAAGGGATCAAAAAATGTATGAAAGGTTTCCTAAATGCTAGTTTTGGATTCAATAAGTGAAATTCATGTATCAAGTGGTATAAAAAATATGTATTTTTATGGACCCTAAGAAGATCAAATATGTATTATATTGGGAAATCCCTAGTAATTTATTCTATATGAAGATATTTTTGGGCTTAACTAGATATTACATTTAATTTTTATTGTATTTTTATAGTTTTGATTCTTCCTTAACAGTTTTTACTAGAAAGGGTGTGAAATTTTATTGATATGAGAAATTCCTAAGATCCTTTAATGACTTGATGGCTTAGTAGACATCAGCTCTCAATTTGAATATTCTAGAGCGGGGTATGGGTTTGTTAGTTTATTATGATGATTTAGTTATAGTGATGAGGTGTGTGTTGATGTAGGGTGATTATTTCATGGTATATACCATGATTGTTTCACCCTCATGAGAAAAAATACCCCACCCATGACCTTGACTTGGAATATGTGATGTATTCCGTAAAGACTTCACTTCATTATCACTACAGGGAGAACAAAATATCACTAATACTCATAAATGTTTAAAGTATATATGATAATTGAGGTATATAAATATCATCAAGTGGTTTTGAGTGGAGTATCTCAATGATTTTTATTTTTATTTTTCCTACACCCCTAGAAAAGGGAATGTAGTTGATGATTTTATAAGCCAGTAGATTCCAACTAAATAGATGATGGAATCTATATATGAGTGGAATTTGATGAGATTATTTAACGATTTATATCACTTTTCAGAGGAGGATGGTGACAAGGTATTCTAGGATAATGTGAAAGTCAAACCCACTTTTTAAGAGAGGATTCATCTTGAGTGTGCATTAGATTTTGACTGCTAAGGTATTAGAAGAATTATAAATAGTGGGAAGGCCTCATGTGATTGTTTTCAATTTCTATATTGTTATATTTGTTTCTAGAAGAGTTTAGTAATTACTCTTAGATTAAATTAGGAGGTTTCTAGTTCAGGAAACTAATAAAGATTATATTTTCATCAAATTTACTTTGTATTTCAATGATTTAATCCCATTTCTTTTATTTTTATGGAGATTACATCATTTTTATATTTATGGATTTTTTTGGATTTCTTTTGAACTAATAAATTCATGATTTTAAGTGTTTTTAATAGTTTTTAGAATTATCTAAATAATCCAAAATTTTGTTTGGTTTTTTTAATTTTTGGGAGTGTATTATTTCAAACTAAACCATAAAAATTTTAGTTAATTCCTAGAATTGATAAAGGTTTTTGGAACTGATAAATAGAATATTTTTCCATGGTAAAGATGATACATAAAATATTTTTCCTTGGGTGCTAATACGTAATATAATTTTGAGTTGATGTGTGAATCTAGATATGTAGAAAATAATACATATAAATATTTTTTTATGTATGAAATATTATCTTATATATTATATAAGATTTATTTTTTTTAAACATATTGATTCTTTTCATAGATATCCTTTGAGGAAAAAAAATTTATAAGTTAAAAATTTTATATATTATAGGAAAAATTGAATATCATTTATAGTGCCACCGTAAGGGATTTGATTATGAAAAAAAATCGAATATTTTAAAAGCCAAAAATATTACCCAAGTTACCATGATTTGGAGATATATGTTTTGGTGTGGTGTAATTAAAATGGAATGCTAATTTCACTGTGGGTATTTCAGAATGAATTTCAATTAAGATATCTACGTATGAGAAATTTTGGGGATCTATATGTTGTGGTTAAGGCCAGGGTTATTACTACTTCATCATGATTAAATTATACAAAATCAAAATCTATAATAGATGACATGGAAAATTAAAATGGGGAATATTAATATTCAAAAGTTCAAAATGATTAAAATATTTATAGCTAATTGAATAAAATTTACATCTTATGAATATAAGTGGAAATCCTAAAAGACATTAAATATTATTTTTTCCACTAATGCTGCATTGATGAAAATAATAGAAATATGTTTCATACATGGAAGGTTCCCAAGGGTAAATTTCAAGTCTACTACAAGGAGAGAATTTTTTCAGGGATTGATAGGTATTTTTTAAAATTAATTAAATAAAAATAATTAGGATTTGAAAAGTAGAAAATCAATATTTCATAATGATGATAACAACACAAATAGAACATACACAAAAAGAAGAAAGGGGGAATAGAATATAAAACTGGTTTAGCCATGTTTGGATAAACTCCTTGGTGGCTACGAGTAGTAGAAACCCATATACATCACCCTTCAGAGTTTCAAACTTCATTATATCATCTTGAATTTATATATGTTATTATTGATTTAAATTGGTTAATTTAATTCCTAATTTCAATTATTCTTATGATTCTTTTTAAAATTATTTTCAAATTTATGATGTAAAGTAATTTATTTCATTATTTAAATTTCTTAAGAAAGTTCATTATTAGGATCACGTTGGTTTCAATTAGCTTTAGCTGTATAGAGGTATTTGTGTCATGACCCGTCCTCGGGACCCGTGCCGTGACTACCCCAAGCCCGCCTCCCATAGGCCAGGGGCTGGCGACTAGCACCAAGGCGTAAATCCCGACAAAAAGGGGAGGGTATTGCCTTTATAAAGTAAACAAGAACCACAGAGTAAGCAAGAAGAAGTATACACTAAGTAAAACTGGGTACAAAAGTAAGTGCGGAAAGTAAATGGGCCAGAATAGAAACCCAAACTGAAAGTAAAGTACGACTGGAAAGAAAGTACCGCAACTGAAAGAAAAGCAGCAACGTCAAGCCATCCACTGGAAGTCCCACCTGAAGGGTGGGTACAGATATCCTCCTCAGATTCTCGGGTCCAACCGTCCACTCCGTGTACGTCCCGCCCAGTTGTCCACCACCAGGTACGGACTTGCTCCACAAGCCTCAACCACGATCAGCGTTGTCCGTCATCTGCATCCAACACAATGTAGTGCGGGCATAGCCCGTGCAGGGGTGAGTATATGCTACTCAGTAGGGACCCCGAGACCCCCCGAAGGTCTCCCAGAATCCAAAAAGGATAATCCAAAAAGGAAGAAACAATCACGAAGTAACATCCAACACTACTTAGGTATATGCCCATACATATACCTAAGTCATCAATTCCAGTTCGGCTCCAACATCCGAGCCCATGTTCGATCACATCCACACAGGATAGTACAACCCAATCTACACAAGATTACACAAACCAATCCACATATGAAAGCAAGTCAATCAGATTGAAGATATTGATTGAAAGTCAAGACTCAGCTCACATAGGTATACTTCTTCATAAGGTGATAGAGATGATCAGATATATCCACTGATTCATCTAAGCTGGGACCCACGTAGGATACTAAACCCGCTAAGATGTCATACCCACATAGGATACAGACCAGCTACTCTGCCAGAACCACATAGTATAGTAAGAACATAGTCAAACACTGCCATAACCATGTAGGATACAAGAACAGTAGTCATCGTCGTCGAACCCACGGAGGATTTCAGTACGGTCTTCATCACTGCCGAACCCACGGAGGATTTCAGTGCAGTCTTCATCGCCGTCGAACCCACATAGGATTTTAGTACGGTCTTCATTGCTATCGAACCCATGGAGGATTTCAGTGCAGTCTTCATCACTGTCGAACCCACAGAGGATTTCAGTATGGTCTTCATCGCTGCTGAACCCACGGAAGATTTCAGTGCAGTCTTCATCGTCGTCGCAGTCACAGCCAGCACTAAGGTTCCCGCACACAGCATGCTCGTTTCCGGGAGGGTCCGCTTCATGAGCCAAAGGGGGTCGATACATCAACTAACATGTAGTCCAGATTTTAGTTATCCCAAAGTTTTGTCTTAGGTAAAGGAACTCAATGCGACAGACAACGCGTCAATCGGATGCCCGGTCTGAGAGTTATTGGATTTTTCGTTCTAGGGGCCCGGTTGGTTTTTAAGTCAAAACCAACACGACTACACTCAAACTGCATCCAAACCGTGAGCATAGTAAGCCAAATGGTCCGTCTCACTAAGAGGAATCCAACAAAGTCGACGTCACGTCAATCGGACGTCTGGAGCTCAAGTTATAAGCATTTCCGCTCCGAGGGCCCAGTTGGTTTCGTATTCGAACCAACCCGGCTATACACAATGTTCTCTGAAACCTTGAGTGTAATATACTGAAATGACTGTCTCGATCCAAGGATCGCATTGCAACTGATGGTGTGTCGATCAGAGGTTCGTAGCCCAAGATATGGGCAAAAGAACGAACCTGTCCGGTTTTAGGGGGTTTTGGGCCCAGACCGACGCGGCCCGAGACACACTGGGTCGGCACGAACCAGGTCGACCCAAACCAGGTCCAGGTCCGGCCCATTAGGGTGCGGCCTAGCCTGGCCTGGGCGGCCCGGCCCGGTGCGGCTGGTCCGGCCTGGCGCGGGCGCGCCCCGCATGGCCAGCTCAGTGCTGGCCGAGCCGTCGCGGAAAGGGGGGGGGGGCTGCCCCCTTGATTGAAACTACGCCCCCTCCCCCCACGTGGGGGCCGCTTCCTTTGTCCAGCCAGGGTTTACGACCCCCGGGGTTCTCCCTTCTGAAATGGCCGGCCCGGTCTGGCCGGCAGGTGTTGCCGCCGCGGGACCCTGCGGTCCCGCCCCTCCGTGGTGCCGGCTGCCGGCTGTTCCGGCCGCCCCGCCTTGCACCGCCGTGGCTTTGAGCCGTGGCCTTGTTCGACCGGCGCGGCGCGACAGCGCCGTGCCCCTCCGCCACGGCCCCGCTCCGGCCGCGGCCTCTTCGTGGTTCTCCGGCGCGGCGCGACGGCGCCGCTGCTTTGTTCAGCCTCAACCGTGTGGCGCGACGGCGCCACGCTTCTTCTTTTTTTCCGCGTGGTGCCATTGCACCGTGCTGCCTTTAATCGTGCCGCAACAAACACAACATCGAAGGGGGAGGAGGGTCATCCATGTTCGTGCAGTCCGACCTACTCCAATTAATCCGATATCAAGCGGCTTAAGAATTAGACGTTTGGATGGCAGCGAATATTCATGAACCAAAATCAAACCCCTACCTCGATAACGAGTTGACGATCGAAGAGCCTCGCAGAAACGACGTCACGAAGAAAAAATCTGTATGCGCTTGACACAGATCATCCGAGGTGGAGTGGCATCTCACACCAGCTACAGAGAGGATAAGAAAGGCACGATGATCACTCCTTGCGGTGACATCGTTCTTCATTGGGGTCTTGACGTTCATGGCGTTATCCAATGAAGAAGATGAAGATTCCTTTAGATTTTGAGTATTCTCTCTCAATCCTTAACACCACAAATCTCACCCAAAAATAAAATAATCTCGTCTTATTTTATTATGTCATGCCAAGAGTTCAAAATTTAAAAACTCAATTCAATTAATTGAATTAAGGAGTTGGCTTAATTAAAATATAGGAGAGGGAAAGTCACAACATTAATTACAAGGAAGATATTAAGAGGAGTTTCAAGGGGTTATGGGGAATATGAAAAGGTGGGGGCACGTGTGGGTCCCAACTCTCCTTTATTCTCCCAAGGGAAGTTAGCAACCCAACTTCCACACAAAGGATAAAACTACTTAGAGAAAAAATAAAATAGGAATACAATTTTATTTATTCTTCACCTAAACCTCAAATTTCAAAAAACTCCTCCTGGGAAAACGCACCTTCGGAAAAGGCCTTCTTAAAAAATTACCAGCACTGCGGTTCCATCGGTGCCATCAAGTTTTGATTCCGATCCCCAGTTCAAAAGTTAGGAAAACCCGCTCATTCGTTCACTGAACATACCCAAGCTAAACTTCGGAACATGATTCTGGGCACACTGGGCCTCAGAATCAGGTTCCATCTGAAACCATGTTCTTGTAAAAACCCAAAGAAAATTAAGAAAAAATTTCCCTTGAATTTTATGGGTCTTTACATTACTCCCACCTCAGGGATTTACATCCCCATAAAGATACATCATAACTAGGGGAACAAATGTGGGTACTGTGCACGCATCTAAGCCTCCTGCTCCCAAGTGCTCTCCTGGAGGTTCCCGTGCTACCATCTGATAAGCCCTAGGGGGTATCGACCATCCAAGTAGGACCTGCTCCTGTCGATCCTTGATCTCCACCGGGACCTCCACAAAAGTCTCCCAATCGTCAATGTCCAACTCCCCATGGTCGATGATATGCGTCGAGTCATGCACGTATCTCCTCAGTAGAGATACATGGAAGACGTCGTGCACCCGGTGCAACTGAGGTGGTAGAGCTAGGCGATAAGCCACCTCGCCTATCCTGCTGAGGACCTGGAATGGTTCGATAAAGCGCGGAGATAACTTGCCGCCCCGACCAAATCTCTGTAATCCACGTCGAGGTGAGACCCGCAAGAAGACGTGGTCGCCAACCTCGAACTACAGTGGCCTCCGCCTCCTGTCAGCATAAGACTTCTCCCGGCTTTGATCTGTACTCATCCGCTCCTGGATGACTTGGACCTTCTCTGTCGTGGTCTGGACCATCTCTGGTCCCACAAGTGCTGACTCCCCAGGGTCTGTCCAGCACAATGGTGATCTGCAAGGTCAGTCGTACAGTGCCTCGTATGGTGCCATCCCGATGGTGGAGTGGTAGCTGTTGTTGTACATGAACTCTACCAAGGGTAGGTGGTCCTCCCAGCTGCGAACAAAGTCGTGGACACATGCATAGAGCATGTCCTCGAGAGTCTGAATGGTCCTCTCTATCTGACCATCTGTCTAAGGGTGAAAGGTGGTGCTCAGCCGTAGCTACGTCCCGAACGCCTCCTCCAACCCCTTCCAAAGCCGGGAAGTAAAGCGACCATCACGATCGGAGATGATAGATTATGTCACACCATGAAGCCATACAATCTCCTAAACGTAGAGATTTCCTAAGCTCTCTACTGAGCCCTGCTCTCTGATAGGTAAGAAGTGGGCCAATTTGGTGAGTCAGTCGACAATCACCCATATGGAGTCGTGACCTCTAGAAGTACGTGGAAGTCCATTCATGAAATCCATAGATTTCCCATCCCACTTCCACTTCGGGACCTCAAAGGGCTGTACCAAGCTTGATGGTTCCTAGTGCTCCGCCTTCACCTGCTGGTAGGTGAGGCATCGAGAAACGAACTCTAATACAACCTTCTTTATACCCAGCCACCAGTGATGTCGTCTAATATCCCGGTACTTCTTCACCACTCCTGGATGTACCGATAAAGGGGAAGTGTGAAACTCCCTCAGCACCTCCTCCTGTAAAGCAGCTGGTACCATGGTACATCCTATGAAAAGGATGACGTGCTCTCCCCCCACAGAGAATCCATCAGGTGCCGGTCCTGAGGATATCTGTGCACGCCGAGTCTCACAGTCAACATCCACACGATGTGCCTCTCTGACCCGCTGAAGAAGTGGAGGAGTGACTATGAGTGACTAAAGAAAGGCTGCTCCATCTTTATCCATGAAGGATATCTGCAAAGTGGCTAGCTGCTCCATCGCCTCACCGAGTAGCTGAATGCCCGTCCTCCTGCTGAGGGAATCGGCTACTACGTTCCCCTTTCCAGGAGTATAGACTATCTCAAAGTCATAATCCTGGAAGAACTTGAGCCATCACCACTGTCTCAGATTCAGGTCCTTCTGCGAGAAGATGTACCTCAGACTCTGGTGGTCAGAGTAGACTGTAAAGCGCTCGCCCATCAGGTAGTGTCGCCACATATTTAGAGCGAAGACCACTGCTGCTAAATCCAGCTCAAGGGTAGCATAGTTCTTCTCATGCTACCTCAACTGACGTGATCTATAGGTGATCACTGCCTGCTCCTACATCAGGACTCATCCGAGTCTGGTACCTGATGCATTGCAGTAGACTATGTACCCTACTCCCTCCTCCGGTAGCCTCAAGATAGGTGCGCTGGTCAATCTCTGTCTCAGCTCATGGAAGCTCTACTGACATCTGTCTGACCACACGAAGGGTTTCCCCTTCTTCTTCAAAGCTAAGAGTGGTGCCAAAAATCTGGAGAAGTCTGGAACAAACCTCCGGTAGTACCCAGCTAGCCCCAAGAAACTCCACACCTTCGTCACGCTCCTGGGTGGCTCCCAAGCTAGCACTACCTCGATCATCGCAGGATCCACCGCAACTCCCACCTCAGAGATGACATGTCCCAAGAAGTGGACCTCACATATCCAGAACTGATACTTCGAGATATTTCCATAAAGCTGGTGCTCTCGGAGTGTGTGCAGTACAACCCGCAAGTGGTAGGAGTGCTCCTCCTTAGTGGTCGAGTATATCAATATGTCGTCGATGAAGACCATGAAAAATCGATCAAGGTATGGCTGAAATATCCTTTTCATGAGACTCATGAACACCGCTGGAGCATTGGTTATGCAGAATGGCATAACCAAGAACTCATAGTGGCCATACCGAAATCTGAAGTTTGTCTTCTATATGTCCTTGTCCCGAACTCTGAGCTCATGATAGGTTGATCTGAGGTCTATCTTCGAGAACCATCGTGCTCCCTTGAGCTGATCGAAGAGGTCGTCAATCCTCGGTAGTAGATACTTGTTCTTCACAGTCACCTGGTTCAGGCGACGATAGTCGACAGACAGTCGCAAGCTCCCGTCCGCCTTCTTGGCGAATAATATCGGGGAAGCCCAAGGTGAAACACTGGGTTGCATGAATCCCTTTCCCTGCAAGTCCTCCAACTGTACCCGTAGCTCTTGAAGCTCAGTGTGGGCCATCCGATATGCTGGAGTGGATATCGGGGCTATCCCGGGGGTATAGGTCAATATAGAAGTCTACCTCTCTATGAGGAGGTAGTCCTAGAACATCGTCAGGAAAACGTCTGCATACTAATCCACCACTACAGAAAAACTCGGACTCTGCACGTCAACTGATCCTAGGATAAGGCTATCCAACTGATGAGTGATGGGCTGTCCTCTCCCTTATGAGAGTCCATCCTGTGCTGCAAAGGCTCCCTTCTCGCCAGTGAAGGTGAACCTGCTCCCGTCGGTGCGTACACACCGCACATTGCGCCTAACACAGTCGATCTGAGCATGGACTATGGATAACCAATCCATGACCAAGATGATGTCCTAAGGCCTCAACGCCGCTACAAGAAGATCCTAGCCAAAGCTCTCACCTCCTAGAGTAAGCTCACACTGCTAGCACCAGTGCGTAATCATCGAGTCTGCTCTCGTAGGAGTCTCTAGCCGTAAGGATTGAGCCAACAGCTCCGTCAGAATCTCCGAGCTTCGAACAAGGGCAGCAACAATAAAATAATGACTCGCTCATGTGTCTATAAGAACTACAGTAAGGGTGGAGTAGACACAGATAGTACCTCGAATCATCTCTTGCGCGCCGTGGTCGTAGGCCTCTGCTGCCTAAAGCTGAGCCTGTCTCTGCCCGCTAGCTCCCTGTGGTCGGGGTGGACCTCATGGTGGTGGTGGTGGTAAAGCCTCAAAGCATCGCCCACCACCCGCTGCTCGGCCAGCTCCCCTGCCTCATCCACCTGCTCTCGGCGGACCACCACGGTCGACCCTCTGACTATGCCTGGGTGGCCCCTCAACCGTCTGCTTTTCCTCTGCATGGCGAGTCGGGCAGTCATGAGCTATGTGGCCCTACCCGCCGCATGTGTAGCACTGCCTACTCTTCAGAAGGCTGGCTCTGCGCCATGTGCCCTGCACCTCTGTTCCTGTGTCCTGAGGTCGTCTGCCTGATGGTCCGGTCCGCCTGGACCCCTGTGACATCCATCGACTGCCAGCTGCTGACGACTCTGCTATGTGCCGCCCTGCGGTAGGTCTCACTGCTGGCGTAGGATCACCAAGAAAGCTCTCTATGAGAAGAGCTCGCTCTAGTACTGCTGCCTGTGTTGGAATGCTGAGGGAGATCATCGACGGCCTGATCTCATGCCTCAGTCCCAGCTCAATGGTCCGAGCCCAGAAGAATGGGTCATGTACCATGTCAGTCGAATAACGCGAGAGATCGGTAAATCTCGCTGAGTACTGGGCGACTGTCATGCTTCCCTACCGCAACTGTAGAAGCTCCTGGATGCACACCGCACAAAGGGTGGCTGGGACAAACTCCGAGCGAAAGAGGCTCTCAAAGTTCGTCCAGAGGGGAGATGCCTCTTCGTGCACCTGGAGCATCAAACTCCACCATCTTCCTGCTACCGCTTGCTGGAGGCTCACTGCAAGGATCACCATGAGGTCAGCCGATGTCCCCACTAACCTGAAAACTTGAACTACAGCCTCCATCCAATCCTCGGCTGCCTGAGGCTCCATATCCCCATGGAACCTGGGCGGTCTCTGATGCTGAAACTCATACAGTGCACTAAGGCGACGTGCACTCTCAGCGGCTCGGGCTGGTGGCATCGGTGGCTCGGCGGGTAGAGGTACTGCTGGTGCCTCCACTGTCAAAGGGCCCTACACCGAGGCCTCGTCGCTTGGTGGGCTGTCATCTCGCACAAAGCTCGGAACCCTAGATGGCTGCCTTCGTGGTGCCATCCTGAAAAGAAACAGGTGCGCCACGGTCAAAATGTATACCTGGTGAGCTAACAAAAAGTAATCACAACCAAAATTTTTTAAACACACATGAAATCAATGTTTTCGTGCATTTAGTCGGAAATCAGAAGTCAGGGTCCTGGTGTACAGATACGTTGGCCGCCGCACCAACACTAGACTCCCTGGACTTAAAACCGCACTCAATACCCTTAAAAATATTGCTTCACATAGAAGAATGATCAGAGTCTCGAGTTCTGCTGTAGAACCGAACTCCTCTGATACCAATTTTTCACGACCCGTCCTCAGGACCCATGCCGTGACTACCCCAAGCCCGCCTCCCATAGGTCAGGGGCTGGCGACTAGCACCAAGGAGTAAATCCCGACAAAAAGGGGAAGGCATTGCATTTATAAAGTAAACAAGTACCACAGAGTAAGCATGTTGAAGTATATACTAAGTAAAACTGGGTACAAAAGTAAGTGCGGAAAGTAAATGGGCCAAAATACAAACCCAAACTGAAAGTAAAGTACGACTGGAAAGAAAGTACAGTAACTGAAAGTAAAGCAGTAATATCGAGCCGTCCACTGGAAGTCCTACCTGAAAGTTGGGTACAGATAGCCTCCTCAGCTCCTCGGGTCCAGCCGTCCACTCCGTGTACGTCCCGCCCAGTGGTCCACCTCCAGGTACCAACTTGCTCCACAAGCCTCAACCATGATCATCGCTGTCCATCGTCTGCATCCAACACAACGTAGTGCAGGCATAGCCCGTGCAGGGGTAAGTATACGCTACTCAGTAGGGACCCCAAGACCCTCGAAGGTCTCCTAGAATCCACAAAGGATAATCCACAAAGGAAGAAACAATCACGAAGTGACATCCAACACTACATAGGTATATGCCCATACAAATACCTAAGACATCAATTCCAGTTCGGCTCCAACATCTAACCCCACGTTCGATCACGTCCACACAGGATAGTACAACCCAATCCACACTGTATAACACAACTCAATCCACATAGGAAATCAAGTGAATCATATCGAAGATATTGATTGAAAGTCAAGACTCAGCTCACACAGGTATACTTCTTCGTAAGGTGAGAGAGATGGTCAGATATAGCCACTGATTCTTCTAATCTGGGACCCACGTAGGATACTAAAACAACTAGGCTGTTGGACCCACATAGGATACAGGCCATCTACTATGCCAGACCCACGTAGGATAGCAAGAACAGAGTCAAAAACTGCCAGACCCACGTAGGATACAAGAACAGTAGTCATTGCCATCGAACCCACAGAGGATTTCAGTGTGGTCTTCATCGCTGCCGATCCCACGAAGGATTTCAATGTAGTCTTCATAGCCATCAAACCCACATAGGATTTCAGTACGGTATTCATCGCTGCCGAACCCATGGAGGATTTCAGTGCAGTGTTCATCACCGTCGAACCCACTAAGGATTTCAGTATGGTCTTCATCGCTGCCGAACCCATGGAGGATTTGAGGGCAGTATTCATCGTCATCATAGTCGCAGCCAGCTCTAGGGTTCCCGAACACAGCATGCTCGTTTCCGGGAGGGTCCGCCACACGAGCCAAAGGGGGTTGATACATCAACTGACATGTATTCTAGAGTTTATGTATCCCAAAGTTCCGTCTCAACAAAAGGAACTCAACGCGACAGATGACACGTCAATCAGACGCCCGGTCTAAGAGTTATTTGCTTTTTCGTTCTAGGGGCCCGGTTGGTTTTTAAGTCAAAACCAACTCATCCGCACTCCAACTACATCCAAACCTCGAGCGGAGTAATCCAAATGGTTTGTCTCACTATGAGGAATCCAAAAAAGTCGATGGCACGTCAATCGGATGTCCGGAGCTCAAGTTATAAGCATTTCGGCTCCGAGGGCACGGTTGGTTTTGTGTTCGAACCATCCCGGCCGTACCCAAAGTTATCCGAAACCTTGAGTGTAATATAAAAAAACGACTGTCTTGATCTAAGGATCGCATCGCAACTGACGGTGCATCGATCGGAGGTTCGTAGCCCATGATATGGGCAAAAGAATGAACCTGTCCAGTTTTAGGGGGTTTTGGGCCCGGACCGACCCAACCCAAGAACCCATGGGTCAGCCCGAACCGGGTCGAACCGAACCGGGTCCAGGTCCGGCCCATTAGGGCGCGGCCCGGTCTAGTGTGGACGGTCCAACATGGGTGGCCGGTTGGCCTGGAACAGGTGCGCCCGCACGGCCAGCTCGATGCTGGCCGAGCCGTTGCGGAAAGGGGGGGGGGGGGCTTCTCCCCTTGATTGAAACCGCCCCCATGTGGGGGCCGCTTCCTTTGGCCAGACGGGGGTTATGACCCCCAGGATTCTCCCTTCCGAAACGGCCGGCCCGGTCCGGCCGGCCCGGTCCGGCCGACCGGTGCTGCTGTCGCGGGACCCCGCTGTCCCGCCCCTCTGAGGTGCCGGCGGCAGGCGGTTCCGGCCGCCTCCCCTTGCACCACCGCCGCTTTTAGCTGCGGCCTTGTTCGGCAGGCGCGGCGCGATGGCTCCATGGCTTTGTTCGGCCTCAACGGCGTGGCGCGATGGCGCCTCACTTCTTCTTTGTTTCCGCGCGGTGTCGTTGCACCGCGCTGCCTTTAATCATGCCGCGACAAACACAACATCGAAGGGGGAGGAGGGTCGGCCATGTTCGTGTAGTCCGACCTCATCCTGTTAATCCAATATCAAGCAGCTTAAAAATTATACATTTGGACGGAAACGAATATTCATGATCCAAAATCAAACCCCTACCTCGATAACGAGTTGACGATCGAAGAGCGTCGCGGAAACGACGTCGCGAGGTAAAGCTCCGTATGCGCTTGGCGGAGATCGTCCGAGGTGGAGCGGCGTCTCACACCGGCTGCAGAGAGGAGAAGAAAGGCACGACAATCACTCCTTGTGGTGACGGCGTTCTTCGTTGGGGTCTTGACGTTCTTCGCGTTCTCCAATGAAGAAGATGAAGATTCCTCTAGATTTTGAGTATTCTCTCTCAATCCTTAAGACGACAAATCTCACCCAAAAATAAAATAAGCTCCACTTATTTTATTAAGTCATTCCAAGAGTTTAAAATTTAAAAACTCAATTCAATTAATTGAATTAAGTAGTTGGCTTAATTAAAATAGAGGAGAGGGAAAGTCAAAACATTAATTACAAGGAAGATATTAAGAGGAGTTTCAAGGGGTTATGGGGAATATGAAATGGTGGGGGATCGTGTGGGTCCCACCTCCCCTTTATTCTCCCAATGGATGTTAGAAACCCAACTTCCACATAAAGGATAAAACTACTTAGAAGAAAAATAAAATTGGAATACAATTTTATTTATTCTTCACTTAAACCTCAAATTTTAAACAACTCCTCCCGAGCAAACTCACCTTCGGAAAAGGTCTTCTTAAGAAATTATCAGCGCTGCGGTTCCATCGATGCCCTCAGATTTTGATTCCGAGCACCGGTTCAAAAGATAGGAAAACCCGCTTGTTCGTTCACGGAACGTAACTGAGCTAAACTTCAGAACACGATTCCGGGCACACCGGGCCTCGGAATCAGGTTCCATCAGAAACTGAATTCTTGTAAAAACCCAAAGAAAATTAAGAAAAAATTTCCCTTTAATTTTACGGGTCTTTACAATTTGAGTAGTTAAATAAATTCTATAGTTGGAAAAAACACTCATACCTAGGTCTTTGTATGATGTTCAAGAAGAATTACATTTTAATTTGAGGTATTTGGATGGGCATTGATAAATTCAATTTGGAATCCTTTTTGAAAATAAAGAAGGTTGTGTCTAAATATTAAGACAATTTCTTAACTATCATTCTTAATTTTATTTCACATAACATTTCAATAAAATATAATTTTTATTTCCAAAATCTAATTTTAAATTTTGTTTTAATTAATATTATTTAGTTTTCTTTAAAATTTCCACAAAATAATAAAATCCCAAATTTTATTCTTCTTTACAAAAAATAGAAAAAAGACACAATTTTGAAAATATCCTACATCCTCCTTGATAAATAACCATGGGATCTTATATATTTAATTCCTAGGGGATAAAATATTGATTAGTATTTTGTGAAAATATACTTAATATCAGACAACATTATAGGTAGGCCGTCTACCCTAGGGATACCAAGATGCTTTATGACTATGGTGACTTTGGATGATGTGGGAAATTATTGATTTGGGTATCGATGCCTTATCATTCAAATAATTAAATCTATACCCTAGAACGGAATAATTTTATTACAACCTCTTCCCATTCCAGTGTGGGTATATAATGATATATTCATAGATTTTGTTTTCATATTTCCTTAGTATCATAGTGGGAATAATTCTATATCATTTATTATCCACTGGTTAATGAAATAAACCCACTTCCTCTCTATTATGGATCTAAAGAAGCTTGAAGACCTTGGGAACCTATATATAAAAGATATTGCGAAGATTTTTGGGGTACCATTGACTATTTTCTCTAATTAATACCCACACTTTATATATTGTTTCTAGATGTCTCTTTAGAAATATATGGGTTTCTAGTCAAAATTGAGCATGTATTATCATCCACAGTTGGATGGGAAGATAGAGTGGGATATTCATAAACTTTAGGATATTATTTGAGTTTGTGTGCTTGATTTTAGCATCTCATGGGAGAAAAATTTATAATTGGTTTAGAAATCATATAATAATAGTTATTAATACTCAATAAAGATTTATCCCTTCAAATCATTGTATGGATGACCATGATTGTCTATTTTTCATGGTCAAAACGGGGTTAGTGTTTATTACTATAATTAAGAATCATTAACAAGATAAATAATAAGGTTTTACTGATTTGTAAAATATTAAATATGGTTCATAGAAACTAGAAATAGTACATAAACAACCTTTTCCATCTATCAGATATTTCCCTTGGTGATTGAGTGTTTCATAGCATTTATCCTTAACTAGGACATCAAAAAAAGGAAAAGTAGGGTATGTTGATGTTGTGTGATGTTGGTACCTTGAGATTGTTGAGAATATTAGAAATGTTCCATAACATGTTTCCTTAACATATTATATGAAATATATTCATGATGCATTTCAAGTATCCTAGATGAATAAATACTTTCCAAACCAATCTCATGTGGTTGAGTTGGAGGATGTGCATTTAGATTTTTACACCCCTGTCATTGAGAAATTGTTTGTATGATGGATCATTATAAAATAGTGTTGTGAGGTTATTATATTAAATTAGTACATGTGCTATGGAAATATGATAAGGATACCCATTATACTTGGAAGTTTGAGGCCATGATAAGGGAGTAACGACCTCACATTTTCTCGTATGAGTAGAGTTGGTAACTTTCTAGGGATAAAAAGTGGCATGGTAGGAAGAATTATAAAACCCACTAGGTCTCCAGTATATATTTATTTTTACTATTTATTTATTTAATTTTATTTTATATTATTATGATTTATAGTATTATAAATATAAAAAAATTGGAAAAATAGTTTGGGGCGATCAGTTAGTGCATGGTTAGTGCTTACATGAATAGAAGCCACATAGACATGGTAAAATAGTTTGGTTTAAATTGTTGGAACATGGTTCCTAAAATTGTGTAGTTATATATAAAAACTTTGTGTACTTCTTTAGTTCTTAAGGCTAAGGTTCATTATTAGAACATGACTTCCCAAAATGGGTAGTCAAACCATGCACCATGCTCAATTATTTAAATAATTATAAAATTACCTCCATGATCCTATCAATTATAAGTCTAACTATCAAAACATATTCCATATTAATGTGTCATAACTTCTCTTATCCATGAATCTATACTTATCTATTCTTTTTGATGATATTCTCTTGAGTTTGTGTGGTTTATTAATGGAAAAATCCTGATTTCTCAATGAGATATCCTCCCATCCAATTCTAGATTATTACTATTCCATTTCTTCCATTTTATTAATTTATCCTACATTTTGGACAAGTATATTGATAAGGTTAATTTATAAGTTGAATATTTTGGGGTTTTAGGCTTGTTAGTATCACTCCTTCACATTTCTTGTATTTAAGGAATAAGTTGATGAGGTTAAAAGGAATTTGAGGTAGGTATCTCATGATAATGGTTCATTCATTTGGATTAACCCAATTGATTGGATTTCCTTTGGTTTTATTTGTTATAATATGTGTAATTAGATGATTGAGGACTTATATATGTTTACCCTTTTATTATTTTAACTATATATTTAAAAAGTGAGGTTTTATTTAGTTTTCAAGTTGGTTCTCCTTTAAAACCAGTTTTAATGCTTCTGAGGAATTTGAAAAAATATTTTCAAGAAGATTTTGATTCCAAATGGGTATTTGAAATAGGTTTCGAAATAAAATTGAATTATGAATGATTTTTTCATAATTTTTATGACTTAGTTTTATGTAACATCTTGTTAATTATATAATTTATGAAATTTCACATGTTTTGAGAATTTATTGGGTTGCACTTTGGAAACCATGGGTATATGTTCAGGTAAGCTATATAAGTGTTGTTACAGCTTAGTTAATACATTAGTTAGGGAACATTTTATAGTGAGGCTGAGAGAGACTCCATGATTGGCCTATTTTTTAGGTTTATATATGCCAACTAGTGTTTCGTGAGCGGGTCCTAGTTACCATCTCTTTACTATTTATCTATCCAAGTGGTTATATCCAATGTTGTATGTATGGTGAATTATGGAGATATTACATTGATATATATTGTACTTATTTATTTAGATATTATAATGATGATTATTCTATGTTTATCTTGGTAAAATTTTATGTTTTCCTTGTTCATGCTTACTAACAGGGATTATCATTATAAAACAAAAGGATTTTTTAAATGATCATACACCATTTGATTTTTTTTAAAAAAGAGTATTTTTTAAGTGTTGATTTTTATAACTATAACTAGTGGATTACATTGATAATGATATTATAAACATTTATGGTGTTATCATATTGGTATTTTCCTCACACCCTAAATATGCCTTTGGTTGTATACATACTTGACTATGTTTGATAAAATAAAAATGAATGGAGATGTGTCTCATGGTAGTGCATTTTGATTTATTGATAATCCTTTTTGATATGATATTGGAGGTGACCATGGGCCATAGGGAGATGTATCAGTTGGATAACTTTCCCGATCCAATGGTATTGGATTTTGGTTTTGGTTATGTATCACCCTCACTAGAATTGAATTTATTTGTGATTTATATATTTATGTGATGTGGTTTTAATACTTTAATTATAGTTTATAAATTTATGTTCATTTTAAGTTATGGTATTTATTATGTTATACTCTATTTAGATGTTTCTTAATATTAAACTACTTATTTAAGTTCCTGGATGTCCAAGGTATAAATACATCACTTCAAAATTACTAGGTGGATTCCTTGGTGTGGTTTATTGAATTAAAAGGGTGAAATCATTCCCAATTGATGAGTTTTGAAGCCTTGACACTTATTATTATCCCATGGAAATCAGGAACATGCTTTGAGTTTGGTGAAATATTTGACTTGAGTGATGGGTTGGGCGGACTCATGTTAATGTTTTATATGCATGCCACTGTATAAAATGGATCTACTGGAATTATTTGAGTTAGATAAGAAATTAAAGGATTTATGTAATAATGGTTTCTTTAATCCCTTTATTTCACCATTGGGAGTACTTGATTTACTTTTGAAGAGGAAGGATGGTTAAATTAGGATATTCATTGATTACAGGGGAATCAATGGAATCTCTATAAATAACAAGTATCCATTACCATTTATTGGTGAATTATTTGACCGGATTCAAGGTTCTTAATACTTATGGAAGATTTATTTCATTGTGGTTATAATATTTTTAAAATTAAAAAGTCTAATATACAAAATTCATTTTTTGATACAAGGTATGGTCATTGCGAGTTCATAGTAACTCCTTTGGGGATCACAATTACATCTTCTATAATTATAGATTTTATGAATAACATATTCAAGGATTATATTAATTTGTTCATAGTGGTATTTATTGATGATATTATTGTATACTCAAAGAGTTAAGAGGAGTATAAATCTAATTTTTATATTATAAATGAAGTTATGAGAAAAAATGAGTTATATAAGAAATAAAGTTAGTGTGAATTTTATCCTCAAAAATATTCCTTCCATTTTTATACTGTATCCAAGTATGATATATCTGTTGATCCCTCTAAATTGAAGGTTTTCAATGAATGTAAAATACCTATACAATTAACTTAAATATTAAATGGATACTATCGATAGTTTTTTTAAAATTACTTGATTAGAAATTTTTTCAACCAAGTTAACACATAAAGGTGTTAAATTCACATGGAAAAATAAATATGAAGATAACTTTTAATAATTAAATAATAAATTGATAAATACACATTTATTAACTTTTCTATTTGATTAATAAGGGTTTTTTTAGAGTGATACATCAAGGAAAATTCTTGTATACATTATAATGAATAATTATAGAGTGGTGGTTTATGAATCATGATATTTGAAACCCCATGATATTATTTATCCAAATCCTAATTTAGAGTTAGAGGCATTGGTTTTTACACTATAGATATAAAGACATTAACTCTATAGAGAGAAATGTGATATATAAACTGATCATAAGAGTTTGAAATATATATTTACTCAAAAATATCTTAATGTAACAGCTAAAAAATTTAGTTTAAAATAATGATAATAAATATAGATTTCTTAACACATAATACCTAGCTTTATGCGAATTGAGATATATTATGAAAATATTATTATTTAAATGTGACCGTTAAACATATCCATTGAATGTGTGGATATGAATATGAATAACCACATTATGAAATATATTTATAATGTTAATAATCAATACATATGTATTTAATTATTCTTAGAAAATAAGAACTCAATTTTCAGTGAAGTCATTTTATGCTTAGAAAACACATTTTCTTCAAAATTATTATATTAAATTTTGTGCATGGAATATATAATTAATTTATATCACATTTATAAATTTTCTTTTATAAAATAAAAATAATTTATGAAATAAACATATCAAAATTAAATTATTGTGAAATCTTGAGATTTTTCTAAAATGATTGATTTTTCAGTGAATAGTGAAAAACATCGACATTTCAAATACTCTCATTTATGTTCATCAAATAACGTAATTTAAAAGTTACATTATATTTTTGATTTTTTTCTTAAGGTTACTTATTATATATTTTATTTATAGAAATATAATTAATTCCATCTTAATAAGTAATAACATTTATTTTTATATAAGTTAATGTTTATTCTTAAAAATGCATTTTTCTAAAAACTGTTTTTCATTGCAGTTTACACATTAATATTAAAACTCTTATATTCGACATATATAGATTGAAAATTTACAAATTTATACCATATTTTTTTAACCATGTGATTCAAATTTTATAAACATGTTCATTTTATTTTTAATTTTTATGAATAGTAATTATGGTAAATATTTATCACTCTATTAAGGGTAAAATGGGTCAAACAGGGTAAAAACATTAAGATAAGGTCTCAGAATCAAACTAAAAATTTCAAGAATTTAATTTTATGGGTTAAATTATACCATAGTAATTAAAACTTCTAATATATTGTATTTTGGTTCCATTTTCCCTTAATAATGATGTTTATATTATTTCATGTAATGAAAATTAAAAAAAGTCACTCCCTTGCCTTTTAATTTCATTAATATGTTCACATAGGGATACTAATTTGTTATGAATGAATATAAAAGTTTATTGTGAACATTATTAAATTATTTTAAATTTTTATTAATGGTATAATCACCTTAAAATATTACACGATGCTGAAACATGCTTGTGCATGCAATATAAAAATCAAAGAAAATGATTTAAAAAACATTAAAAGTAATATTTTTTGGTTGACTTATGTTGTAAAACGAATTTTATGGTTAATAATAATTTATAATTTGTTTTTAAAGATAATATATTCAAATTAATTTGTTACCTTGAAATCTAGAAAGTAAAATTAAATGAATAGTGTCAAAAATTAAATTTATGATATTTAAAAAAAATAATATTTTATTAAATTATTTAAAATTCATAAAAATATTAAAGGTGGACAAGTAGTATTAAAATGTTTCAAATTTCATCAATTTTCCATTTATGAAATAATTATTAACTTATAAGTAAAATTACAACCTTTTAAGATTGAAAAAGTTGTTATTGCGGTTATGGTTAAAAATGGTTAACAAAGGTGTTAGACAAAAAGATAAGGGTTAAAATAACATAAAAACTTACTTAAAACTAATTTTTTTATTTATAAAATTCCCTTATAAAATTAAAATATGATTCATTGTGGTTCCATTTTTCCTAGAAAGTGTTTTAATAATATTTTAAAAAGTTGGATAATTACATGTGTGCCACTCACCTAAATTACAAATGGGAACCTCTTCACATATATTGAGCCATTTATCATGACCAAACACTACCAAAATATCTCTATAAAAATACTTATTCATGTTTCTTAGGTGATGTTATTCCAAAAATACCAACCTTTGGGCCCTTAAGAAATTAACCAAAGTAGATTTCTCTAAGAGAAGGTAATCATCATAACCAACTTATGTCCTTTTTTACATATTATTTTACCACCATAAATTATGTCCTAAAAATTAAAATATAACAACAAAAATATATAATATATACTAATATGTTATTATGCTTATTACATAATATTTATCTATCTCCTTCTCCATCAAATGAGAAACAAAACCATCGCTTGTGACTATAGTGGACTACCAACTCACAAATCGATGTGTTTTGTTTCGCAAAACCACCTCAAATGATTGGCCATAGTGATGTAAATAATGAATATAAATGATAATCATGACATGATTTTGATTATTTAAATTTAATATATCATCTAATTTATTACCCTTTCACCCATCAAAAATGATAACATTACTTGTGCGTACGTATGACTTACCGTCTCCATGAAGTGATGCGATTAATTTTCCATTTACACCTTCAAATAATAATTATATATATATAGTATATATAATATTTATAACAATAATATAATTCTAGATATGATGAAACTATAACCTCTGCACAGGAATTAAAACATCTATAATGAAATATATATGAGAAAACTGAGCAGTTAACACATGAAACATTGATAATAATAAAATATTATCAATGAATGGGTGATAATATGTTATAAGGGTATCAAGTTTCATTAAATAAATATCGATTTGTTTTAAATCAATAAAAATATTAAAACCATTATATTGGAGGTTAAATATGGTTTAAAAAAGCAGAATCATGAGGTATGGGGTTTCATAACTCAATTTCCTTTCATTGGGTTATATTACTTCTTCATTTTCTATAAAATTTAAATATTATGTGTGTAATGTACAATGATTTTATTATTTTGATTTATTTTTTTTACACATAATAACATCATTGAATAATTTTCACTTCTATGTTATGATCTTTATAAGGGATTTGGTCTCAATTTCCACTCCATCAAGACATATTTAGTATTATGAACCTATTTATGTTTAAATGGTGGATATAATTCATCTTTTATTTATTAAATAAGAATATGTATTTATTCGTTAGAATTTAATTTTAATATTTCAAGGAGTTATAATTTAAATGGTTCAAAATGGGTAAGAATTTATTTTACAATCACGTTTTTATGGGATTTTTAATATTTTTTTGAAGAAATATTATAATATATCATTCATAAAATTTATCTATTTTATTATCCTATAGATATTTAAGAATTTTTTTATTTTATTCCAAATATTTTATTAATTGAAATTGAATCAAGAAAATAAATTCTTTAAATAAAACCAATATTACTTATCTTTTTGATTGAGTTTATTTTTATTCCATATCTATATTTTTCAAAAATGTTTTAAAAATGTTCATTTTATTTAATAAAATTATTTATTAAGGTAATTTTAAGTTATAATATATTTTTATAATGTTTTAAAGGAATATTTATAATGTTTTTGGAAAGTTTCTATTTATAATTTCTTTATAAAAAGTGAAAAGTAATGTCTTCTTTTTAACATATATGATGTTAATAGACTTTACCACCACCATAACCATTTTATGATATTTAAATTCTTATAGAAGTTTTTAATGGGTTTACATATGATAATATTTAACAAAAATTTATTTAAAATTTTCACTACCATTTTCTTCTATTATCAAATATACACAAATTTATTATAATATCTATTTTTATTATGAATTGATAGTCATATTTTATTTCTTATTTGTTTTTGGTAATTTACTTTATCTTGATATATTTACTTTATTATGTTCACATTTCACTGGAAATTACATTTATGTTATATATATATCTTCATTATATCATGTAAATTATTATTTCCTAAACCGTATACCATTCCTATATAGGATGATTTATTAATAAATTTATTTGATCGACTAAGGAAATATTGATATTTCAAATCCTTTATATACAATATTTGTTATTAAGGAATATTTTTTATAAATTAAATTTATCATTAAATATATAATGAATGCATTGGACATGCAGTGATGGGTGGGAACCCAAATTATATATCCCTTCGATGCATCGGCAGGTCTCATGAGATAAACTAGTTGACCAAACTTATTAAATGAATTTTTGTTGTATAACTACCAATAGTTTAATCTATATTAAAAAATGACTTAGAGGTAAAGATATAATGATGTCTGAGATCATGAAATCAAACATTTAGAGTTCTATTATTATTATCTATGATAGTATTGTGTCATATTATCCATATATTCATTTCATTACCAAGTTATTGATTAAATGAAATGTGTTTTCAGTTATGTACCTTTACATAATGATTATGTATTACTTACTCATGATATATTAAACCATACATAACCCACACTGAGAATTTTATAACACTATTATTTTTTTCTTTTCCCCATGATATGAAGAAGGAATCTTTGATTTATTTTACAGATAGAGAATATTAACTTTCACTTTGTTTTTATGTTTTATTTCACATTTAAAATGGGAAGCATGATTGTATATAGTTCATCAAGACTATTAAAATAATTAATCCTTGGTGATATGATCCCTTGTATCTTAAGCCAATGTAATAAATTAGACAATGACTCTAGGATACTAGAGTAGGAGTTGTTACAATTGGTATTAGAGAAATATTAGTAGTAACCTTGAGAACCAGATTTAGTAAACCATAGATTAGAGAACATAACCTTATGATAAACTTTATGGATAAATATATGTTTAGAATAATAGAAATTTTTTTGTTAGGTAGATATTATTTGATATTCCTCGAAACAAAACCATTTAAAGATTCTATAAGTGGACATGGATTTAGTACAAACGAATCTAAAGGTAATAACCATGAAAAGTGTTGGTTGAATATATCTTGAATATCATTATGGTGCACGATGAGTTTTCCCTTATTTTGAACCTAGTTTGACACTCTTGGGGTATATGATTGGGTTAACTCTTATTTTATTTATAAACCTCTATGAAGGATTTGAATAGCTGGTGACCATGAGTGACCTAGGTTATACTTGAGGACTCTTAGATTGAAAATAATATGTCATGATTTAGATATAATATAGATGATTTTTATGATTATGTGGTTTCCCACTATGATTATTATTTCTCATAATATATTTTTTTAGTTTTAGTTAATGGATTGAACTAGAAGAAACCATGTCAACACTGAATTTGACGGAGAGTGTTTGGATTATACTCATGAGAATCCAAATGAAATGAGATCTAGAAGGTGAAACCTTGTGATTATGAATAATTTACTATCTCAATATGTTATTAAAAATATCAACTCAAGTGTGTTTCCTAACACACCTAATAAGGTAAAAAAAAGTATCATGATGGCCATGGAGGGAAAGAGATTAAATTTTCTACATGTCAAGTATGTGGGAATAAATATTAAGGAAAATGATGCAGGGGAATGAAAAAATCTCATATTTGTATAAAATAAGGGCATAAAGAAAGTAATTATTGAGGAAAAATGAGGATTTTTATGGAGGGATATAAGTTTAATCCAAAATTACCATTTATAGTTCAATGTATTATGTGTGTGGAACATGGGAATTATCCAGGTCAATTCTATAATCTAAGGGATAACACCAAAATCAAGGAAGGACCTATGATATGAGAATCATTAAAGTGAATGGATTGACGTGTTTATGTATTGTGATTTGGTAATTATATTGTGAAAGTGTTATACTAATGATATTATAGTTTTATGAATCATGAAGAATATAATGATTTTTCTGCAATATTTTCTTAGGGATTTGAAAACATATATTGAATGACACTGATAACCAAGAAAAGTGATTTGGTCGTAAGGTGATATATTTATATAACACATTATTATTGTAATGATAATCCTTAATATGTTCCTAATATTGAATTAATAATTTTTATTTAGGATAAAGAGATTATTTAAATTGATAATGTAAATGAGACAGTATTAGTACCGTTGAAATTGGTTTGTGATTCCTTGATAAAGTGATTTTGGCCATCTTTGATGAAGTTTGTTTCATTTTTGGATTGATAGAGTATATTTAATAGTTTATGATTTTATATGAGTAATAAGGATTATTTTAACATTTGAATAATATATGATTTTATTGAGGTGTTTTGGGGATTCTTAGTATGTTTTATGAGAATATATGATCAAAGTATTCATATGATTGGTATGTGATATTATGAGCTAATTTATGTTGTCTTGAGATAAATATTTGATAAAATATTTTATAATTTTGGGTTTTGAATTTGGTCGCACATATTTTGGAGGATTCTAAATTCTAACTATTTATGGAATGAATTAAGTTGAACTTTTTTAGTTATTGTTGATGTTTTAGTGATTAATGTATTATATTTATCCATATTAGAAAAATTGGGCTAAATTTTTTTGTTTTGTTAAATATTTAGATAATAAAGGAAATTTTATTTATTATTTTATGGATATAATGATACATTAAAAATTAATTCTAGTTATTCAGTCATGAAATAATTCATCCCAAACTCTCATTTTGTGGAATAATATATGAAGATGAAATTCATTGAAACATAACCAAAATATTGGAATTGTGATTATGAAATAGAAAGAAATAGAGTAAGTATATTTTATCATGTTCTAACTATTGATATTAAAATAATACCTCAAATTTATGAAAAGGATATTTAAATAAAAAATTTATCCTTTAACCTTCATTTTTGATGATTTTTTGGTCTTTTCACACCTCAGTAATTTATAATTTTTTGGTCATTAACTTTATCATGACCATGTTCTCTATCACTCTCTATTATTCCTTGGATGATAGTTTAATACTATATATATATATATTAACTTCATGAAAATTTTATCCTTATTTGGTAGACTTATTATATATTATTTTAGGCAACCATTAACCTTCTCACTTTTCTATTTTAAAACAATTTTTGTTATCCCTCTGTACGATGTGGGTTTTCCATAAAGACATTTTAAAATATTGAACCTTTGATCCATAATAAATTTTTTTTAGGGAATTATTTATTTAACATGGGAGAATTTAACACGCCAAAAATTTAGTTTAAAACAATAATAATCTTTATAGCTTTCTTAAAATGTAACACCTAGTTTTATGAAAATTGAGATATGTTATAAAAATATTATTATTTAAATGTGAATGTTATAACTTAACCATTTAATTAGTGGGTATGAATTTGAGTATCCACATTATAATATATATATATATATATAATTTACCTACTCAATACTCATTTATTGATAATGTCTCATGTACTAAGAACTCAACTTTTAGAGAATTCATTTTATTGTTTTAAAAAATTCACTTTCTTCAAAAATGAAATTATTGAATTTTTTTAGGTGGATATTATAATTAATTAATAAAAATCATAGAGAATTTATTTTAAAAAATATAATTTTTTTTACAACATATCAAAATTAACTTAGGGAGAAGTTTTGATATCTTTTTGAAATGATTGAATTTTTTAGTGAATATTGAAAATACTGATTTTTCAAATACTCACATTTATTTTCAGTAAATCAAGTAATTCAAAAGTACCTTTCTACTTTTTATTTGGTATAAAAGTTACATATGATCTATTTTATAAATAATACTCTAATAAATTCTATATGAATTTCTAATATTCATGATCTTGACATAAATTAATTTTTATGCTTAGAAATGACTGAAAATTGACTTTTTTATTAAGGAAACAACAAAACGCCTGAGTGGACCTCACACTCATAGAGGGAGGATGTGATAAAGAACAAGGGAATAAAATTTAATTTTTTTATAGACAATAGGAAGGGAACCTATAAAAATATAGTGAATCAACGAATCAAGAGGGTTGCCTTTTTTGGTGAGCGCATCCGCTAAAAAAGTTCCTTACCACCATGTATGAGAAATATGGATCCCCTAGTTAACAAGAAGTATGTACCAACTGATGAGATATTTTAGCTTCCATTTAGGTTTAAAATTCCACTCGATTAAACCCACCATCACAATTGAATTTGATTCAACCTCTACGATCTGGAAGCTATAAAACCTACATAACATAATACCAGAAACCCTAGCTCTTTCCTCAGCACCAATATAGTTTCTAGGTCGTAGAATGATCTGAAACCAAATATAATTGAGACTTTATATATCTAACCAATCCAACACCTTTAATATTCCTTTAGATACATTATCCATCTACATTTAATTTCATACTCAGGATTGGTGGATTTCACTTGACCTATGTACCTATCCTTCCACTACGATCATCTAGATTAACACCATGAAATGTAAGAAGACTTATAAGCATCGATATAGATAACCATCATTTGATGAGATATCCTATTTCCGCAAAAAATCCATTTTTTGAACTGTAGGTAAGTTATAGAGATCAAACCATCAAATATCGCATTATTTATAGCATCCCAAAGGGACCCGAAAACAACCCAGAAGACCACCGCTCAAGACTTCGACTCAACACCATTGAGGAAGAGCCCATGAAACCACCCCTCTAAAAGATACTACATGGTTTTATCATGAAAATTTACTCATATACCCTTCCTTATACTAATATACAACCGCTTAACCAATTCAACATTGGTAAAAATTCTAGTTGTGGTCTCTTGTTGCAGTGAAGCATTATAGTGACATTGGGACGGTAGAGCCACCCCCATTTTCTTGATATTTTCATCAGTAGGAAGCAAAATATTTTTTATTATCTAAACCAAAAAGTTAAAATTTATTAATAGATTATTCGAATAAATTTTAGATTCCCAAAAGTATTATCCTCTACTCTGATGCACTATATTTTTGAAATCTTGAATGTTTAAACTCCTAGAAGTCTCTCATGAAAAAACACATCTGTTCGGCTCTTCCACCGGAAAAATTATATCATAAATAGCCCTATGTTCCCAATTCATAAAAACCATAACTAACTCTGGGAGGTTACTTGACTCCTTGAAGAAGATATGTGGAATTGGGAAGCCCAAAAAAATATGTCCCCAACATAGTTCATCTTCCATAGGATTAGATTCCATCGCCCTTCGATCCACCAGATTTTATTCTTAGCTAAAAAATGAATTATTCTAAAGCCATTTTTTATTTAATGTTACATAATTATATTAAATTTTATTTAAAACAATTATAAATATTGAATATTGAAAAATGGATACTATATTTGGAATCATGATTTTCTAATTTTGTAAATAGGTCCCTTTTATTTTGGGTCAGTATGAATAGTAACTTCGACAAATATTTGTCACATAGGTAAGAGTAAAATGGGTAAAACTAGGCTAAAAATGATATGTGGAATAAAAAATAAACTCAAAACATTTCTTTATTTCATTGAATCGGATAAATTTGACCACATCAACCTCAAATTTCGTTATATGGAATTCTGGTGTCACTTCCTCTTAATAAGGTAGTTAATATTATTTTATGTTAATAAAATTCAAAAATCTCACTCGATTGCTTTTAATTTATTTTATATGTTCACATAGAGATAATTATATGTTATGAATGAATATAAATGTTATTTTTAACGTGATTAATTTTTATCATTATTTTAATTTATTTTTATTTTTGGTAATGATATAGTTACCTAAAAATACTACACGATAATGATATAGCGCTTATCCAGGCAGTAGAAAAATAAATTTAATTATTTTAAAAACATCAAAATTAATATTTTTTGGATGAATTGTGATCTCACATGAATTTTTTGGTAAATAATAATGTATTATTTTTTTTAATGAGTTTATACTTGAATAAATTTTTTATCTTGATATATTTAATGTAAAATAAAATGAATAGTGTAAAAATGACATCAATGATTATTATAAAAAAAATATTTTATTGAATTATTCAAAAATCATAAAATATTTTAAAGAGAACAAGTTGGATGAGAAATGGTCTAAAATTTAATTCCTTTCATGGTGACCCAATCTTTTTACACATAATATTACACAGTTCTTAAACATAAAGATCCAATAATTACAACATAAAGATCATCGAGTCCAGGTGTCATCAGAAGACTAGGTTCTTAATAAATAAAACATGACATCCTTATTTTATTTTTTATAGTGAGATCCTAAAATCCATTTGATCTCCTCAATATACATGGGATAACATAGGTAATACATAAATAAAGGGATGATATAACAAGACCAGTAAATGAATAAACATGAGAAAGAAGTATAACATGTTAGTCAATGGTATAACATGATATCATATAAGAGATGAAATATGTGTTATTATACGGAAGAATAACTTAAAGAACACGGTATCATAAGATCATGGAATCATAGGAAATGTGGAAACAATATATAACTTGGCATAAATATTAGTTAAGCAAAACTTCCTAAATAATACCACATGGAGGACAAAGTCCCATAATAGATTAGTATTACAACCAGATCCCATACATGATGAATAATGAGACTAAATCAATACCCAATGCATTAGAGAAATATATTGGATCACCTATAATAAAATATTCATGATCTATGTGTTCAACATAAAAGAAAATCAATCATAATGAATAACATAAAAAATACTCATGGAATTAAAATGGGTTTCATAATCATTATTTATATCATATTGAAAGGAAATTTCATAATAAATGTATTTTTTAAATGATAACAATGCATGTATTACCTCATCAAGGAAATAGAGAATAAACTAGGTATATATGTGAGATCCATATATAAATAATTTTTATGAAATATATAACATAAAATTTTGTTTTCATTAATGAAAATAATTTTAATGAAACATTCTTGAGTGAAATAAACTTTTCACTTTGAGTAACGTAAATTTTTTTCATCTTAGATGGAAGATGATTTTTAAATATCACATTAAAAATTTCATGAGGAAAATATATTTTCTATTTTGAAGAAACTTATTTAAAAACTAGAACATTCACAAAAAATATTACTTTCAAAATATTTTTTGAAACTAAAATAGGAATATTTAAACATTGATGTTTATGACGAGGAAAGAGTTATTTTCACGTAGAATACATCAAAAACATATTCCTTTCATATTTTCATAAAAAAGTCAAATAAAACCTTATTTGAAAAAATATAAGAATATTACTAATAATTCTTTTAAAAGAAAATTATGGAAAAAATGACTTTAAAAAATCATATTAAACACTTTTGAAAACATTTTTTAGAAAAAATTGATTTGGAAGAAAATGGTTTTTTGACCAATGAGAGAAATAATGAAGATATATCTTAAAAGAATTATTTTTAACTCTTGAGTACATAAAAATAGAAAAATTAAGGGAAAAATTTAATATATATACATATAAGAGAATAAAATATATGAGTTTTTTATAGATATATAATTATATTTCTTCATTGGTAGATTAATCCTGAACAATCTAAATAAACCATGCTATTGTTACAGAAAACCCCTACAACTCTTGTAACATTGAATTGTAAGATAAATAAAAGAATAATATTAAATAAAACATATAATATCATTAGAATAAATAGATTCATTATATTACATGCCAAATGGTCTGTATATTCACCTCATAAAATAATATAGGTGAATAACATAACATATGTCTCAAATAAGGAAAATTGATGCAAAAATTCTTTAACATAAGTCTCAAATTTTTTAATACATGTTGAAAAATCTTATATAATAAATAAATATTTTTATAAATCTATTAAAAAATCTTATATATATATATATATATATCATACCATATAACATTTACTTATTACTTTTTATTACATGTTTATCAACTATTCTATGAAAAAGTCACGTTTTAGGGAATAATTGCTCTGTTTTTTGTGTATGTTTTGATTATTTATTTTTTTGTCTTATTACTTTTCTCATGGTTCCATAATATCCATAATGATATAAATTATATAAATATCATTTATATCCCATAGATATTTATTTTTATAGTAATCCATTAAATTTATATATAGAAAATGAGTTACATTGTTCATGGAGACGGTATGCCGTAAGTGCACATGAACACTATCTATATTTTCTCAATGGATCAAAATAATGGAAGTTAAATAATATATATCCATTTAAGAGTCAGTATTATGTCATATATATCACATATATTAATTAAATAAACCCTAATTACCTTCTATGAAGAGCATGAGGGAAAAAATCATATCACTTTGCGAGGTGGTCGTCCACTGTAAACACAAATAATGTTATTATATCCCCTAAAAAATAAAATGATAAAATTTATATTTGATATATATTTATAAATGTATTATTATGTTAAAAATATTATTTATATTAATTTAATATATCATTATTACCAATCAATTAAAATTTAAATGGAAAAGCATATCATATCGGTTCGTGTGGCAGTAGTCCATTGTACACACAAGCGAAATTATTATTCTCCAATGGTTATGGAGGTATGAAGGTGGATATGGTATTAAAATTAATTAATTACAATAATATATTATATACACATTAAATCCATCATTATATCCAATATTTAGAGGTGGTGATGGAAAGAAAACAACATCTATTCACGAGGCGGTAGTCCTCCGTACACACGAATGATGATTTCATATCTCATTTGATAGAATAGGATATGGATTAATGTTATTAAATTAACACAATAAAATATAAGTATATGTAATATAATTGGGTTTTTATATCATAATTTTCTAATAATAATTGAATGATGTGGAGGAAGAGATAAAATAAAATGCTTGGTTAGGGATGTTACCTCTTCTTTAGACAACTTCCTTTGGTTTCAACCAAAAGGTTTATTAGGTTTGATTTAAAACCAAAATAATTATTTTAGGATGATATGAGTGATTTAAATAATTTATTTGGTCAGGTATTGTCGGATCCAATGGGTTTTTTAAGTTTTAAGTGGAGATGAGAGGGGGTGGCCTTTTATAATTGAGTTGAGTTACACACTTGTAATTTTTTTTAAAAAAATGTGTTCCCACATTTTTCATAATAAAAAAGAAACCAAAATGGACTATTATAAAAAATTATAAATGATAAGGTCTAAATATGTCGATATAATGTTTGTTTTACCAGTTTATAGGTCATTTCCCCCTTATCGTTTTATTTTATCCCCTTTTAAATCCATCTTCACCTTTACCATGGTAATTAATTGTTTACTTCATTTACAATTCGAAATGGAAAAAATTAATTTGAACCTATTAAAAAATATAAATTATGATTATTTCATGTAGTGAATCCAATTTTCTAAATTATATTAAAAAATGGAAAACTTTAATTTAAAATTAATCCCACATACGTGATGAAAAAACAGATTTCCAAAGAGAAAAGTTTCAAAATATGAAATTGTTTTTATATAAAAATTCAATATGAAATGGATTATAATATCCTAAATTGTATTAATATATATATAATTTAACTAATATTACTTTTAAAAAAATTTAAAATTAAAATTTATCTTGTAAATTATTTGAATGAAAAATAAGTTTTTAATAAAAAACAATTATTTTTTAATATTCACTAAAGAATTTACCTTTTCAAAAATTTCTAAAAAAATAACTCTATGATAATATTGTAATTAATATTTAAAATAATAAGTTAAATTTTTCGAATATATTTTATAAAATAAAAATTAAAATATTTTAAAATAAGTGTACAAAATGCGATAAAACCATTTTTTTAAATACTATTTTAAAGATTAAAATTTGACTTTTTATTATATATTGTATATAAAATAGATAATATGAATGTTAAAAATATGATTTAATATATAATATATAAATTTTATTTAAATAATTCATCGATTTTTTTTTTAATTTTTTGAGGTATAACGTGTTCGTGTGCATAAAAATAGTTTTTTAGAAAACAATTTATTTCGTTTTAAAATGGTTTTTATTTCAATTTATAATTAATTGGTAACTAGTTAATTAATTATATATAAATTTTTATACCATATATTTTCATAATTAGTTAATCATATTCAAGGAATCTATTTCTATGACTAGGTGACAACTATTAAATATTATTTTAATAATATGTCATGTTTTGTTGAAAGTCCTTTTTGAATGTAATGGAATATAAACTCTTGTTGTGTGTAATTTAAAGGAAAATCATTGTTTCCTATCACTCTAGATAAAATATATGTCTCATTTAATAAAACATTTCATAAAAATTAAATTTATTTGAAAGAAAATATTTTACAAAATCTCAGGGTTTGACAATTTGCCCCTTAAATAAATTATATCCTTGAAATTTGAACCTGTGAACAGTAAACATGGGTTTAACATTTAGAAATACTTATGTGGGAAACACACATTATAAAATTGGTTATTAAAAATTCTTCTTGAAAATAGAGAAATGGATATGAGAAGGCTATCTAGAATATCACATATTGGGTGTCCAAATAGGAGAACATAGGTGGGAAGTACATATTTCGACATAGAAGAAAAATGTAATGTCCAAATAACGATGAATAGTGATAGAGATTATTGATTATAAGAAAGTGGAGGATCATGAGAAAATTAATAACCAAAAAAACCATAAACCAAATAGTTGTGAAAAAGTTCGTTGAAATATTTAGAAATTATGGTAATAGGATAAAAGTTTATTTCATGATAATTTTACTAATGTTTAATAATTTTCATGTAAAGATATACTTACTTGATTTCATTTCATTTAACAAGTATAATCTCATCATTTGGTTATTCATTGATCAATTTCCACATAATCTATTTTTCTAAGAAGTGAAGATCAATTTTGAATCATAAAGCAGTAACAGATCATAAGATCCATAAAACAATGATAAGTTATTCCTTATATCTAAAATTATCATCAAAAACAAAATTTTTAGCATCGGTTATTGAATGTAAATAAATATTCCTATGGTTAAATAATAAATTAATCTATAAAAACTCATACAATGTTCAACTCAAATAGTTCCATAACTCCATTAATGATAATATAAACCACTTTGTCATCACATCATTAACCAATTCCTTGGAAATAAGTAAAATCCAATTTACTTTATCCGTATCAAACATATCCTTATCCCAAAATCATTATCTCAGTATTAGGAACATATGAAGGGTTATATTCCTTTAATCACACGTTTTCCATAAGATATCACATTTCCATTAAATCAATTTTATAGTTAAAAACATCATTCAACATATTCGTGTCAATCCTTAAAAAAAACTCTACCAAAATATCCTTATATATTTAAAAATTCTTGAATTCCAATACATAAACACTAAAATTATTCTTATTCATTCTTAAAAAATTAACTAGGATACATTATCTTATTCCTTAATACCTTCTTCCTTTCATATGTTATTTGTAGTTTCTTCATCACCAATTTTTTTACCCGTACCACCCTTTGATAAACTTCTTGATATCCCCCCTAGGACATAAATTTGTATAATTCCCATAAATTCAATATTTATTACATTTAATAATTAATGATTCATTAGGGAAACCATTATTCCCATCCATTGCATTAACTGAAATTTTCATTTTTCCCTTGCAATCACTTACTCGGTGTCCTTGTTCTCCACACATTAAACATCTTCCTATTCCTTTGAGACACCCCCTGTAGTCCTTATTCCCACATTATTGACAATTATGAATCTTAATATTCTTTTTCCCTATGGTCTCCACCACCCTAACTCTCAGTGAATTCAATCCTTCTCTTCTTTAGTGAGTCTTAGTGTTGGTTAAAGTAACATTTATTAATAATATATTATGATAACTGATTAGGAATAATCAAATCACCCTTCACTCAATTAATCATCCCATTTTTTCTCATCAGAAAGTTTTCTATCACATTCAATATTAACTGAGTTCATTATAGTTCCCATGACTAACTAAATCCATAAAGAATTGTATATGAAATAATAATAATAGTGGGAAACCACAATCCTGAAAAATTATTTATAGGATATCAAAATCATGATGCCATCTTTTCCATATATGACACCTTAGGTTTATCCTAGGTCATTCATGGTCACCATCTATTCAAATCCTTTATGATAGTCTATAAGGAGTTTGTGAATTTTCAAAGCGTATCTGATGGGAGTCTCAAAATAGGGGCACATCAAGGCGCATTGTTGCGAACCCAACTATGATCAAGTCTAGCTCAATGAACCCTTTTGAGGTGTATTACCAGTAGGAACCTATGTGCAAGAGCCACATCCACTTGTAGTTTCTAAATAGGGATGCTTATTTTTTTGAAACCACTCACTCTATACTTTACCATGAATATAGAATATTTTTATATGAATGGTTTTATTCTTAGACATAACCATAGGTTTCTCACTAATGTTTTCTCATCCTTATTCCAAAGGTTAACAAAACATTTCCTCTGAAACAAACTATGGTGGCCCAATCATTTTACACATAATATTACATGATTATTAAACATAAATATCCAATAATTACAACACAAGGATTTTAAATTCCTTGTTTTTTTAAATGACTAGTTTATTAATACATAAATATGTTATAATTTTTTTTAATAATGAGATCCTAAAATCCATTAATGTTCTTAAATATGCATGGGATAACTTAGGGAATACATAAAGAAATGGGTGATCTAAAAATCATTGTAATAGAATAAACATGAGAACGTATCATAACATGTGAGTCAAATGTATAAAATGATATCTTATAAGATATGTAATATGATTAATCACATGGAAGCATAATGTAAGGAACATAGTATAATAAGATCCTGGCATTATAGGAAATGTGAAAGAAACATATAGAATTGAATTAACATGAGTCAATGATAACTACCTAGAAAATATAACTATGTGGATAAATTCCCATAATAGATTAGGTTTAATCCCTATTCCAATACATGATGTCTCCTGAGATTAAAGATTTACCCAATGCATTGTATCACTATCTAGGTGCACCCATTATAATATGTTCATGAACTTTGTATACCAAACAAAGGAAATTAATAATAAGGAATAAAATAATAATTACCCACGGTAATAAAATGGGTTGCATAATATTGATTCATATCATATTCAAAGGAAATTTTATAACGAAGGTATCCGTGAAATGATCATAAGGCTTATATTACACCATCAAAGGAAGGGAGAATAATATAGTTATATATGTGAGATAAATATATAAATATATACACATATTTATAATTTAGAGGAAATATATACCATCAAAGGTTGTTATCATTGATGAAAATAATTTTAAAAATAACAATATTTAGTAAAATAATATTTACATTTTTGAGTAAATTCAATGGGTGACATCTTAGAGGGAAAATTATTTTGAAAGACCATTTTGACATTTTTTGAGGGAAATATATTTTATATTTTGAAAAAAATTATTTAAAATATAACAATTTATCAAACATTAATGATTTTTTTGATCATACCCATAAAAAAGTTTAATCCTCAAAACATTGAGTGCTCATAGTGGTGGAAGAGTTCCATTCATGGTGAATATGTTAAAAAAACAAAGATCCCTTTAATATTTCTGTTATAATTGTCAAAAAGTACCTTATTCAGATGATATAAGGAATACTGTATTTATTTTAAAAAAAAATAAAAAAAGATGAAAAATGACTTTAAAAAATAATATATTTTTTAAATATTATTAGAAGACATGGATTGGGAAGAAAAAGGGTTTTCGATCGAAGAGAGAAATAAACCCGATTTATCTTAAAAACATTATTTTTAACTCTTTAGGTCATAAAGAGAGAAAAATTAAGGGGAAAAATATATAATATAGATTTTTATAGAGGATAATAAAATATATGATTTTATTTCTAGATATATCATAATATTTCAGCATTTCTAGCATAACTATGAACTGTCCCGATAGAAAATAAAATTGTAACATAAAACCCTTATCACTTTGGAATCATTGAATCTTAAGGCCCATGAAAGATTAAAATTAAATGGAATATATAATATCAATATAATAAATAAATTCATGACATTACATGTCAATTGGGATGTATATAGACCTTATTAAAAAAGATATGTTTTTAACATAACATTTGTCTCGGGAAGAGAAAATTGAGACAAAAATACCATACCTTAAGTCTCAACTTCCTTCACACGTGTTTAAACATACTTTATAATAAATATATGTTTATTATATACATATATATATATATATATTAAATATATATGTATATATATCATACCATATATTGTTTAATTACGACCATTTATTACTCATTTGTTAACAATTCCATGTTAATGTCACGTTTCAGGCAATGACTCCTTTGTTTTTTGTGTATGTTCTGATTTTTTATTTTTGAACCTATTAATTTGATCATGTTTAAATAATATCAAAAATTATAACAATGATATAAATATCATATATATTCCTTATATATGTATTTATAGTAATCTATTAAAGTAAGATATAGAAATTGAGTTACAACATTCATGGATATAGTGAGACATACATGCACATGAATGATATTTCAATTGTATGTATGGATAAAAATAATGGAATAAAAATAATATTTCACCAATATAGAGTCATATTTATTTCATATTTATCACATATATTCACTAAATTTACCATAATTACTTTATATTCAAAGTGTTAGTGAAACACTAAACAAATCCCTTCACAAGGCAGTAAGCCACTGTACGCACGAATGATGGTATTGTTTATCCAAGGAATGTAAATTAAGAATGTATATGTGATTATTTTATTATATATGTATAATTATGTTTCAAATATCATATATTTTAATTTAATGTATCATTATTAACATCCAATTAAAATGGAAATGAAAAAACACATCACATCTGTTTGTGACACGGTAGTCCGTCAGACACATGAGTGATAATATTTTTTTCTAATGGGTTGAGAGGTAATAATGTAGATGTGATATTATAATTAAATAATTATAATAATATCATATATAAAAATTTAATCAATCATTTTATCCATCTATTATATGTGGTGATAGAGAATGAATAACATTGGTTTGCGAGGCAGTAGTCCACCGTACACACGAATGGTGATTTCATATCTCATTTGATGGAAGAAGATAATAATTTAGGTTATAAAATAAATATAATAAAATCTATGTATATGAAATATATTTTAATTATTATATCATCACGTTTTAATAAAAAATTATGGATGTGGAGTAAGAAACAAAAAAATTCTTTGTTAGGGACACCACATCTTCCTCGAACAACTTATTTTAGATTTCACAAAAAATAATATTAGGTTGGATTTATTACAAAACCAAGGATTATAGAATGATATTATGTATTTAATAAAGATATTTGGGAATATATTGTCCAAAACAATTAGTTTTTATGTTTCAAGAGGATAGAATAGTGAGTGGATTTTTATAAGTGAGGTGAATGGTGCACTTGTAATTTTTGAAAAGAAAAAAGAAATCATATATTTTTGACATGCCAAAAGAATAAAAATGGGAAATAATAGAATATTATAGGTGAAAATGTCTCCATATAACCTTAAAATTTGTTTTTGAAAATTTTATAGGTAATTTTACACCATATCATTTTAGTTTATCACCCAATAAACCCATTTTGACCTTAATCACAGTAATTAATTTTTATTCTTCTTATTTTTCAATTCATAATGGTAAGAAATTAAGTTTATATTATTATAAAATATAAAAAATAATGTCTCAAAATATTGAATACTTTTTTATAAATTCCATTCCCATAAGTGAAATTTTTTTACTCAAAATTAATTCTACAAACGAGACAAAAAAGTATTTTTCCAAAGAGAAAAGTTCAAGAATTTTTAAAAGTTTTTATATAAAAATTCAATATGAAGTTTCTTAAAATGAAATAAATTATATATATATATATAATTTATCTAATTTTAATTTAAAATTCATATGAGAATATACATTATCTTATAAATTATTTTAATGAAAAAGAATTTTTTAATAAATACCAGTATATTTCATAATTAATTAAAAAATATATCTTTTTAGAAAATTATTAAATAATTATTCCAAGGTAAATTTAAAATTAATATTTTAATAATTAATATGTTTTTTAAAATATATTTTCTAAAAGTGTCAAAAATTCATTTTAAAATAAGTGCGAAAATTACGACAAAACTGTGTTTAAAAAAAATAGAGTTTTTAAACCTAAAATTATAATTATTCTTATCTATTATCTAGAAATGAAATAAGATGAATGTTAAATATTTTATTGAAGATATAATAAATAAATTTAATTAAAATCATTAAATAAAACTTATTATTTTCTAATTTTTTAGGCCAACCTCTTTTGTACACTTAAAAAAAGATTTTCCGTAAAAGATTTACTTTATTTTCAAGTGTTTTTTACTTTAATTTAAAATTAATTTTTTTCCAAAGAATTAATTATATATAAATTTGTAGGAAATATATTTTTTATAATTTATTTAATCCAAATCATAACCTCTATTAAAAAAGCTCATGTATAAATATTAATGTAATGAACCAGCTTAGGTACCTTAGTAACTCGATAACTGAGCCAACACTAATATAGCCCAATGAGAATTATATATCCCCATGGGTCGGTGAATAGAACTGAGGATCATACAAAATTGAGAGTGTGAGTTATTTTTCTACTAACAGATCAGAAGAAAGAGAAGAAAGAAAATATGCATATCAAAATAAACTCCACTTTGAGAAATATACTAGAAGATAACAAGGTGTAAAAAATCCAAGGTACAACAACATAAGTACCAAATTAGAGGGAAACAACCCAAGTCCATAAGGAAACAACTCAATATGTATAAGGTTCAACAACTAAATCCTTCTCTAAGGGATCCCTCCCCTTTCTTGAACCTGGAAAGAGATAATATACAAACACTAGTAGTCAAAAGTAGGGTGTGAGATAAAAATCCTAGTATGGCCTCACCAAGGATTCCATAACAGATGCCAATAAAAAATATCCAATGTAATGATTTACATTTTTTTAAAAAAAATCAAGTTTTTCATTTCAAATCATGTTTAAAAAAATCAATCCATATAATTCAAATGATAGAATGTACTTTAAGAAAAGGATTTAAAAGTGATGCATAATTTCTAAAATAATAGATTAAACAAATTTTTTATATAAAATAATTTAAATAAATTCTAAAGGGTTTGAAAAATAGTTTAACATTGGAATATCATTATATCTCAAATATAAAAAAGCAAGAAACATGGTAATCTACCAAATAAGTATGAAAGTTCTAGGATATAGGACTCCACACTCTCTATGTTATCACAAAAATATGTGTACACAGATTTATTCTGGACACTGGTCAAAGGGGACTCACCACCATCACATAAGGGACGTGACTTGATGAATTTATGTTTTATAATGTTGTGTAATCGTAGAGTGTGTCCAAATAACTGACAATCTACCTTAGGCTTGTATATTCTCCTACACAATCAATTATTTGGAATTTATTTTATGTCATATTAACATACAATTAAATCCCATTACCCATTAAAAATTCCTATTTTCCATTTAAAACCAAAACATGTTTACAAAAAACAAGCCTTTATAATAATATAAAACCACTAGGCTTCAATCAGAACATTTTTATCCATTTTCAAGATTTAACAAATTACATCAATACTTTTTCAATAATAAAATTCAGAAATCCAATTGAAATTGTTTCAATCCATTTTAAAAAACAACCCAATTCAAAAGAATGGGGGGGGGGGGGGGTGAGGGGGGTTTCTAGTTTCTTGACAGAAACATTCCAAACCTCCCGATTCATTATAATTTGATTTTAAACAAAAACAATTGAAATAAATTTAAAACTATTTAATTTAAATCAACTACTGAAATAAATCAAGAAATTTAAGGTTAATCAATATGAACAATTGGAAAAGAATCAGCAACATTGTTCAGAAAACTCAATGACCATAAGAAAACCATCCAGCATGAAAGAAAGAACAGAAGACCTCAAAACTCAACCTAGAAACAAGATTCGATGTCATGGAGTTTATAACAGCCAATCATAAGATGATCAATTAGACTACAAAAAATGAATTGGAAAATAGACGATGAGATTGGGAGAAATATTACCTAGCAAATTAGACCACAACCAGAATGGCGTTCAAATACCGAACAAAATGACCTGTAAGGTTTGGAGGGCTCCAAAATCACTTGGGAAAGCCTCTAGGGTTAGAAGAAAATTAAAACTGGAGAGGATCAGAAGAAAAATCAGCCCTGATACCTATTTAAAAACAATTATTGGGCAATTACATGACGTGTAACCCAATCACACCTGGTGAAATTGTTAAGTCTCATGTACACCGAGAAACCCATCACCTCTTGATTAAAACATATATAATTGTATTTTAGGAGTTACATGATGTGTAAAAATATTACACACTATGAATTTCTCCAGCAGGATATATAAATGACAAGTTTTAGCTGATAACACAATTAATATACAACTTCACAATTATAGGTATCCCCCTAATTCATTATCAACCGTACCTAGTCAATGAAAAGGAAAAATACCTAACAGGGTTAAAGATGTTCTTGTCAGATCAGTAATGGAATGTTACAAAAACTCCACCATAAAAACTTTCTAACCCTATAAATGCAATAAAGAATCTTCTATGAAAAAAATAAGGCTACTTCTATCTCATCAGTGCCTCTTGTTCCTACAACTCCTGACTATCAGAGCCCCACTACCATAGCACATGAACCAAAGGTATCATCCTCCCACAATGTACCTTAGTTTCTGAATCAATTATCCTGATTGGTCCCTCAGTCAAAGATAAATCAGGTTTAATCTCAAGATTATTCCAGCTCAAAAAGTGAGATGGATTAGAGAGATAATTCCTCACGTATGATACATGGAATATGTTATGTACTGACATTAGCCATGGTGGAAGTGATAAATGATATGAAACATTCCCTACCTAATCAACAACCTTGAAAGGTGCCAAAAAGGAGGAGTATGCTTCCCTTATCACCTAATACATCGGTGACCTAACCAAGGTGAAACTTTTAAAAACACCTAGCCACCAATTTTAAACTCCAAAGGTCTACAATGATGATCAGTATTAGACTTATATCGTCTTTGTGATGTCAACATTCTCTAAAAAATCTACTCAATATTTTCGATTGTCTCTCACACAAAATGTGGTTGAACCATGGAAATTTCATCAATATCTGACCAACACAATAGATATTTACAAGTACGACCATACAAGGCCCCAAAAGAAGCCATTCTGATCATGTAATAGTAGCTATTATTATAAGAAAACTCGACCATACTAAATGATCATCCCATGCCTCCTCGAAGTCAAGAACACAAGTAAAAAAATATCCTCAACAACTTGTATATCTCTCTCTGTTTGGCCATATGAATATAGATTTCAGGACATTCTCAAATAGACCTGAGAACCCAGTGCTTACTAAAGGCCTTTCCAAAACGGTGAAGTGAACCAATGATCCCTATTAAAAACTATAGAAGATGGAAGTCTGTGAAAATAGAAAATATCTTTTATGTAGAGATTTCCTAACTCATAAACTTTGGATGTATCATGAATGTGTATGAAGTGAGATGAATTGGACAGCCTTTCAATCACAATCCATATCGCATTCTTCTTTCTGTAGTTATGAGGAAGCCCAACCACAAAGTCCATAGGGTTTTCATCCCACTTCCAAGTAGGAACTGGATGTTGCTGAAGCAGACTCAAAAGTTTCTGATGCTTTTCTTTAACCTATTGTCACATATAATAGTAGGAAATAAACTTAGTAATTCCACATCTCATACCTAGCCACCAGAACTACCAACTCATTTCATAGAACATATTTGTGGTTCCTGGGTGCATTGTCCACTTGGAACTATGAAAATCCTCCACCACAACCTTCCTTACTGCTAACTGAATCATGTAGCAATTCCAATAACATAGAACACACTATTTTAAGAAATACCATTGGGAAACTATCTCCCTACCATAAAGAGAGTATCTAATTCTATATAACTCATCATCAATATATTGATCATGATGAATCATCTCGAGATGAGCGGATGTCAATGAGATTATGGCTAATGAAACTTCATACCCTTTCTCTATTACTCCAATATTCAACTGTGAAAAATGATCCATCAAATTATACTCTTCTGAAGATTCAATAACTACCTAGGTTGGAAGTTTCCTATTTAAATCATCTTCATTGAAATTCCCTTTCCCTGGTGTATAGGTGATGTCAAATTTGAAAGATTATAGGTACTCCACCCAATGTATCTCATGGAGATTAAAATCTTTTTGAGAGAATATGTAACTCAAGATCTTATTGTATGAATACCTAGTAAAACCTTCCCCATAATGGTAATTCCACCAATAATTAAGAACATGCATTACAACTGAATGTTCAAGGACATGGGTAGGATAATTCTTCTTATGAGGCCTAATTTGACAAGATCCATAGGAAATGACATGATTACCTTGCATAAGAACAGAAACCAAACATGAAACTGATGCATCAAAAAAGACCACATAGTCCTGCCCAACCTCTGGAAGTGTCAATAATGGAACTGTAGTCAAAATATATTTCATCTCACAAAAATATCTCTAACATTTATCATTTCATGCAAACCTCACTCCCTTATGAGTTAGATAAGTCATCAAAGAATCCAAATTTGAGAAGTCCTTGATGAATTGGTGATAATATCCAGCTAAACCCATAAAGATCCAAATTTAGAAAAAATTACGTTGTTGTTCCCATGTCATAACAACTTTTACCATTTAAGGGTCAATTGAAATTTCTTGTTCCAACACTACCTTTCCCAAGAATTTCACTTCCCAAATCCATAAATCACACTTTGAATGGAACACCCCAATATTTCATATTACGTTATCTCTTCAAATTAATTCAATAACTTTCGCAACACGCAATACCGAGTTCGAGCGAACCATAACTTACCAAACCAGCAATTCAAAAAGTGGTTATGAATAGTATTAACTGAATTTTGAATTTTATATACACCATATAATTTTAACATCCATATTATGTTTTTCTTAGACACAACAAAAAAACAAATTCAATTTTTCAGATAAAGGAAGTATTTTTAAAAAAATACAATTTTATTGCCTTTTAATGGAGAACCCTTTTTAAATCCAATATTTGACACTTTTAAATTAAATTTGACAAAATAAGCTTCTTCTTTAGAATCAGGACATAAAAATTTAGTTTCGATAATTTTGTGGTCTTTTTCTGATAAATTTCATATTTTGGTGAATAGTGGAAAATACTAAATTTTAATTGAAAACAAATTTTTAATCAAAATAATTTACAGTGTAAAATTATTAATTTGATTTTTTTATGTACAATTAGATTATATTTTTATCATTCAATACAATGTAGGTCATTATATGTAATTTCAAATTTACATTTGACATAAACACATGTCAATCTTTTAATAATTTTTACTTTTTAAAAACACGCATTTTGGTTTTGACAATGGGAATAAATTTTAAATTAATAAATGAAACTTCTATGTTTTGAATTTGGTATAATAGAAATCATTTTTTAATTTGTAATATCAAAATTATCTTAGGACGAATTTTTGATATTTTTATGAAAACTTTCAATTTTTAATGAATAGTGAACAACCCTGCGTTATTGTTTAAATTTTTTTATTTAAATAATTATTTATTTTATTTAAAATTTTTTAGATTAAAATAGATACATAATACCAATATAATTTCAAGGTAATTCATTGGCTTCATTTTATAATAAGTTTAGATATATAAAAATTTTATTGATCTTTTTACCGTTTTTTACCCACCTCTTAGGAGCATTTGCAAATTTTCATAAAACATAATTTTACCACTTCTCTGAATTTAATTTCAAAAAACGAAGAGACAAAGTTTATGTGAGTAAGTAAAATTTGGTTCAATATGAGGAAAATAATTTTAGGTGAATAGTAACATTTAACTTTTGTTTACCATAGTTAAAAGTAAATATGGTAATTAAAGGTAAAAATGATATTATTATTACCCTAACACATTTAATAATTCTATTGGATAAGTGTAATTCGACCAAAAACAACCTTAGGAATAAAATATGATCCTTTAGGTCCACTTGGATTAGATTAGGAAATTTATTATTATTTAATTTAAAGAAGAGTTAAAAGTGTTAAATTCAAGTTTTCATACCTAATTTTTTTTAATATAGGGTTACACATAAGAGAAATTAGACAATAAAAATTAATTAGAAAGATAAAGAAATTTACTACATAATGATATTTTATTTATAAATTTTAGACGTTAAATAATTAAATTTATTTATGACACAATGATGTTGCATCAATTACCTTATTAATGAATGGTTAAAATAATTGATGTTATAAATATCCAAATAAATGTTATTTCAGAATTTTGATGAATTAAAATAATTTTCTAGGTTAATATGACATGTTAGGGTTGATTAGATAACTTTTTTTTCAAAGTTATAAGGTTGTTATGACTTTCACAAAAACAAAATACCAAATAGTGTCAAAATTAAAATAAATTAATTTTTACAACAAATACCGTATTATTGGTTGATATAATATTCTTAAAAATCTGAGGTTCGGTCAAATGGATTAAATAATATTATATAGATCATTAATTAACCACTTTAGGTTCTCTTGTAAGATTAGAGTAAGTTTATTAACCATATAGTGTAAGAATATAAGAGGACACGGTAATAGTTAAACTATTTAACTAAGTGTTAAATCTAAAATATAAGGTTAAAATGGAAACCTAAACTTGTCTAAAACATATTGGTTGAGATGATTTCGGCCCCTAAAAACCTAAGGCTCGAAATAAATTCATTTAGATCCATTATAAACCATATATCCTCTAACCTACCCTACCTTCATCCTATAGGAATTAACTTGAGCAGAAAGCTAACATAAGGAGCCCTTTTGATCTACTCAAAATGAAACACCTGAAAAAGAGGTGATAATTTCACCACCCTCTTTCAAGTTATTTTCTTCTTCCACTTCCTCTTTCTTTGTTGTGTCCATACCAAAATAATAACTTTTTTTAACTTCTACATAATTTGATGTTATTATAAATATGGTACAACTATATTCATTACTCTATCCATCATATAAATGAAAAATTCACCATACGTGCGTATGTACGGCTTACCATCTCCACGTCATGGTGTAGTATGTTATTCAAACACATCATTATTTGGATAGGTATAATAATGAGTATAACTGATGTAAATAATAAATATAACATGTTAATGGTTCTGTATATATAATATAACATCAAATTTCATATGATTTCATCATCAATATAATTATATTTTCGCTCGTGCATACGTACAGATTACCTTCTCTATGAAATGATGAGATTCAATTCCATGTTCAGCATTCAACGATGACTGTAAAAATATATATTATTAATAAGTATATAATACATGACATAATAATTCCACTTTATATATATATATATATATATATGTATTTACATTCATCTCATTCACTTACTTCCATTCAATACGATATGAAAATAGAAACAACGTTTATGCGTACATATGTCCAACCATCTCCATAAACGGTGTTTTCCATTTCATATATATATATATATTATACATATTTATATTCTAAATATATATGATATATAAATCTTGTTTTATATTCTGGATGTATTTAAATCATGATCTAAATAATACGATCATGAATAACAAGTTAAAATACATACGATAAAGAAAGCGATTATTTCCTGAAATGTTAATTTAACATGAATATCATTATTAAATGGGTAGTATAAAGTCATAAATTAATCACGTATGATATAATAAATATTAATATCGTTATGGTATAATCTAATAACATAAAATGGTCATTATACAAGAGGTTAAACCTACCCCCAACCAAAGGAAAGTGCAAGGTAAGGTTTATTTCCTCAATCTTAGTATTATCCGAGATTGTTTATGTGTACGTATTTTATGTGACATAATTATCATCGATACCCATATTTCATTAAATGATTTTTCAAAAGGAATATTTTAAGGTTTTATGGTAGGGTATATTTAACTAGATAATAATTTTAAAATTTTTAAATATTTATCTTTCTAAACCCTTTTAATTAATGTCCGTATTTTCAAAATGATTTTAAGGAATTATTTATTTGGACATGAATGTTTTTAAATGATAATTATTTTCAAAAGTTTCAAAGTTGTATGTGACACTTTGATTCAAAAATATATTTTAAATGACTTCCTTTATAAATTGTGAGACTTTTAAACAATTTCATGAAAAGGGGTATTTCTCTCAAATCATTTAACTGATCATTTTCATCTATGTCAACATCATTTATTAGATATTATTCTTTATTGAGGTTGATTTTTCATGATACAAATCTTCCATATTGTATTGATGTTTTTGTGATATGTTTGACTATGGATGTGTTATTTTATACCATTCATGGTTTATGTATAAAGTATTTACATTTCGTATGTTAGTTTTAATAGTAATGTTTATGTTATGTTTAAACCTTTTCTTATGAGGAATGCATTGGACTTAGTAAGTGATGGGTGGAGCCTGCTATAGCTTCTCAATGCATAGGTAGGTCTCAAGAGATAATTAGACGTGGAATTGGATGAGGCATTTCCCAATTTTATATATGGTTTTGGCTTAGGCCTAAATCATTTTTAGACGTCTTGGCCGAGGCCTTGACAAGATGTTTCAGAATTTCTTCCATTATGCATTACCTCATTATGAAATTAGTTATTACATGTGATTATTCGACTAGTAGAATATCCATGTTCATGTTTATATGGTAATGTTTGGTTTATTTTTTCCATATTATGTTCATGTTTATGTTTAAAAGGTTGTCATTTTTATTACCCATCTTTCCTTAAAAGTTTATAGCTTCCGCTAAATTATTTACCCTTACTGAGCATCTAATCTCACCCCTTTCTTATTTTTTATTTTCCCAGGATCCCAAGAAGTGTTTTATGATAGAGATGCTGGGTTAATATAATGGAATAATGGCGTTCTCAAAGAACTATCTATGCTAAATTATATGTTAAAAAGTGTAATGTAACGTTCATGTATGTAATCTATTTTCCAGGAATGATAAACTGATCAGTCCTTAGGGACTTGATTCCTTGTGATCATGAAAATGTATTAAAATAATGCACTGAACTGGGTAACTGGGGTCGGGGCATTACTTATGGTATCAGAGGAAGTTTAATACAAACCTTGGAAACTAGATTTAGAAAAACAATGATGAGAGAACACTACCCTAAGATAAACATTGAGGTTTAGTATAAAATAACTTCCTATAATGCTGGTAATGTAGATATTTTGTGAGTTTCCCAAGAAATACATCCATGTCTAGAAACGAGTATGTAGAGGCCGCTCTAGCACAGTTTCACCTAGGGGTAATAACCGAAAACACGGCTTTGAGCTAGACTCGAACGGGAACCGGTGCACGACAACGAGCCTTTCTGCACTCTTGGTTATGACACTATCGGGGGATATTCTTAGGATAATTCAGATTTTCATTACAAGGTATTATGAAGGATTTAGGAGTAAATACTTCCTTAAAGATAAAATTTTTTATGATTATAGATTATATGCCTAATCTTTTCAATTTATGTTAGGTATTTTTCATGTTTGGAATTATGCATTGCGATTCATAAACTGACCTAGTGTATTCCATTGTTTATAAATGGCACCGAGTAGATGGAATGAAAACTCCAGCAATACTTATGATCCAAAGAGTAAGAAGGATCATATATTTCATGGTATTAAGACAAAATTTAGAAAGGAAATAATCTCCCCTGTATTATCATCATATGAAGAAATAATATCATGTGTTAATAAGATATGTAAAGAATTTTATGAGTCCTATGGATTTTAAGGGAAGCTTGTGAAAAAAAGGATGGTAGAGAGAAAGATGGTTAAAGGGAATAGGGGAAAGAAGAATTTTCCCATATGTGATAACTTGGAAGGAATGACCTTGGTAAATTCTTGAAAGGAATGGTAGTTTGTTATCTGTGTGGAGAAAAAGGACACCACATACATGATTGCAAGGGTAAGAAAAAGGTTTCAAATGTACAATGCTTCATATGCAATGAGTTGGGACACTATGTGAATCGATGTCCAAATCATCAGAGTATGCCCCAAAAGATGATATTAGATAATAATCAAGTTATGATACTACCACATATGAAGATGAATGACTGGTGTTCTTATGTTGTTATTAAATAATTATTTAATTTGAGTTTCGTATCAACGATGTAATGGTTATTGAGTTATGGAAATAAATAAGGATTGTACTGTAGTACTATTTCATTAAGGATTTGAGATATATATGGTACTATGAAAAGTGACTCAATAGCAAGTTAAAATCTTTGGAAAATACATGGTTGAAAGAAAGATAAACCTGTATATGGTCCTGATACCGAGTCAGTGATTTTGGAATAAGATATTGTTGATTTTGATAAATTATATTAGATATTCTTGACTACCTTGGAAATAATTAATGGTTTGTTTATTCCATCATTGTTGGAGATTACAACATTTTTGGATTTAAGGAGTATGTCTAGTATTCTATAAGGAATAAGGAAGTATATACCTATTCAAATATGGTTTTTGGGTAATTAAGTTTATTACCATGTCTTATGAGAATACATGATGAAGGTATTCACATGTTATTATGTGGGAAAAAAGATCTTTATTGTGTTTAACTTCCTTATAAATTTTGGACAATGAGTTTGGCTAGAAGTATTTCGGATAACAATAATGGTTGGAATGGATAATGTTTGACATTGGATATTATCATTATGGTAAAAGAATTTCTTAAGATTATTTTTGGATTGATATAAAAAGGACAACACGGAGGTCGGGCGACAACCAGTCATGTCCGGAAAGGCCCTAAGACTTGAACCCACAACTAAAGGGCGACAAGGGTGAATCACCCACCACTGGCCTATATGATGTCCTGGTTTGTATATTGTAGTTTTTTTAAATATTATGATAAATGAATTAGAAGTTCATTATTTTTAGAACCCTATACAATTAGGTTAAATAGAATATTTTTTAATTCTATTATCTTTTGGAGTAAAAGATGATTTCGTGGTAGGAATTAGTTGAAGGATGAAACTCTACTTGTCAAGTATATTTTTTTCCTCGTATTCTATGAATAATTTAATTCTTAATCTTTATGGAAGGGGTCTTAAAACCAAAAATGTGTTATCCTAATACCTCATGTTTTGTTGAACCGATGCTATTTAAATCATCATAGATTTATAGCTTTGAGACCCCAAATATTCCATTTATAGATCACTTGTTTGTGATTGACGACCTCAATCACTCCTTATAAATATTTAGGTTTTCCTTTCAATTATGTGTCTATGATTTCCACCAATGTTCTCTTATTCAAAACCCTAATTTGGTGGTGAATTTTTTATTTCCATTTCCCACTTATTAAGACTAAATTTTATTAACTGAATTTCTGATGTGGGTTTTCCACAAAGTTATTTTTATATTTTTAACCTTTTATTTTTGAAGAAAAATTTTAAATTGCGAGGATTCAATTTATTGAAGGAGGGGATAATGTTACTCCCCAATATTTCATAGTACGTTATCTCTTCAAAGTAATTCAATAACTTGCGTAACACACAATACCGAGTTCAAGCACACCATAACTTACCAAACAAGCCATTCAAAAAAAGGTTATGAATAGTATTAACTGAATTTTGAATTTTACATACACAATATAATTTTAACATCCATATTATGTGTTTCTTATACATAATATAAAAACAAATTCAATTTTTCAAATAAAGGAAGTATTTTTCAGAAAATGAAATTTTACCGCATTTTATTAGAGAACCCTTTTTAAATCCAATATTACACACTTTTATATTCAATTTTATAAAATAAACTTCTTATTTAGAACTGGGATATAAAAATTTAGTTTCGACAATTTTTTTGTTGTTTTTATGATAAATTTCATATTTTGGTGAATAGTGAAAGATACTAAATTTTAATTGAACACAAATTTTTTAATAAAAATAATTTACAGTGTTAAATTATGAATTTGAATGGTTTGGAAGTATAATTATATTATATTTTTATCATCTAATACAATTTAGGTCATTATAAGTAATTTCACATTTAAATTTGACATAAACGCATGTCAATATTTTGATAATTTTTACTTTTTAAAAACACGATTTTTGGTTTTGACAACGAGAATTAATTGTAAATTAATAAATGAAACTTATATGTTTTGAATTTGGTAAAATAGACTTCATTTTTGAATTCATAATATCAAAATTATCTTTGGGTGAATTTTTGGTATTTTTTGGAAAACATTCAATTTTTAATGAATAGTGAAAAACACTACGTCATTGTTTAAAACCGAATTTTTATTTAAATAATTATTTATTTTATTTTAACTTATTTTATTTAAAAATAGATACATAATACCTATATAAGTTCAATGTAATTCATTGGAGTCATTTTATAATAATTTTAGATATATAAAAATTTTATTGAACTTTTTACTGTCTTTTACCCACCTCGTAGGAGCATTTGCAAATTTGCATAAAACATAATTTTATCACTTCTGTGAATTGAATTTCAAAAATACAGGGGAAAAAGTTGATATCAATAAGTAAAATGTTGTCTAATAAGATGAAAATAATTTTTGGTCAATAGTAACTTTTAACTTTTATTTACCACAGTTAAAATTAAATAGGATAATTAAAGGTAAAAATGATTTTATTATTACCCTAACACATGTCCTAATTCTATTGAATAAGTGTAAATCGACCAAAAACAACCTTAGGTGTAAAATATGATCCTTTAGGTACACTTGTATTTGATTAGGATATTTATTATTACTTAATTTAAAGAAGAGTTAAAATTGTTAAATTCAAGTTTTCATAACTAAAAACTTTTTAATATAGGGTTATACAAAAGATAAATTTGACTTTTAATATTCATTAAAAAGATAAAAACATTTCCTACTTAATTTTATTTTATTTATAATTTTTAGACATTAAATAATTAAATTTATTTATTACACAATGATGATGCAGTAATTACCTAATTAATGAAAGGTTAAAATAATTGATGTTATAAATATCCAAATAAATGGAATGTGATAATTTTGATGAATTAAACTAATTTTATAGTTTAATATGACATGTTAGGGTTGATTATATACCTACCGGTAGCTGCAGCCTACCGGTAGCTCAGTTACCGGTAGCTGTCACCCACCGGTAACTCTCAGCTACCGGTGGCTCTGGCCTACCCCGCAGGTTATTTCCAGTAGCGCTCCCTTCTGCACAAATAGGGTTTTAAACCATATTTTGACCTGTTTGAGCGTGTTTTAAAGACCCGTAATGCGCATAAGAGTTTTAATTAAATAATTAATCAATTAATGAGTCAGTTTAAACCACCCGACCCCCTTTAATGACGAGTGGAGCCACGTGGTCAACCCACGACCCCTGCGCCTTACGTGGTTTCACGTTCTCACATGAACCGTCCGCGGCTCTTATAAACTAAGGGTTAGCTGTGGTTTCTCTTTTCCTTGATCGCGGCTTTTCACAAATAGCTTCTGGTGCATTGGGTGCGCCGCATCGTTATCCGTAAAGTTCCGTACCCGGCCTAAACGTCAATCATCTATCAACAAGTAGGGAATTTCTCCTTCGCCTCTCTCTTTTGTGTATCATGCGGGGTGGGCGTGTTTCTGTTCTGTAGAATTGGATAGACGAGACCTAAATAAAGATAACGAACTGGATTCTATAAAGAAAGAGGGGGCTGTGATCATTGATGTTGTTTATATTATGATTGTTGAGTTGCGCTGGCTTATGCCTTCTGAAAATCGAGGCCGTTGGTGGTCGTTGTTAGTGCACTAATGAACCCCTGCTGATGTTTTAAATGGCTTGTTTGTGGTTGTAAACTCTTGCTGTGAAAAGTAAATTGGTTAACCACATATATCTGGCCAAATAAATTGAGGCACCAGGATCAATCCTTCTGTGATAACCCCAATTAAAACACACGAAAATTGAAATCATGGAGTGTGTTAAGTCATTTAAATCTGAAAATACCGGCATGGTTCTGACTTGTGTTGGTGGTGGTAGTTGGTTGTTTTCTTTTTCGGGCCGATTGCTGGAGATGTGGGAGGGGATCGGATCCCCTGTCTTTATACTCTCGGTGGTTGTGTGAATTTGGGGTGGGATCCTCTGTTGTTGAGAACCAGGTATGGGCGTTATGGTTGTTGCATGATTGTTTACTTTCCTAGACTTGTGTCTATGCTTACTAGTTTCCCAATAGTGCGTAAACATAATTAAAAATTTTCATTAAATTTGAAACAATAATGGGAAAAATGGGTTTTGTTGGCGAGAGTCGTGACTTGTGACTTGGACGTAGTGGTGTTGTGTTCTGTAGGCTGGTTAGAAAGACCTGAGATTTGGGTGAGTGATTGTTACCTATATCTATACTTGTAGCTTTATGTTTCTTATTCGCGCCCCACCCAAGTTGAGCACTTAGTTCCGAACACCCCCATTTCATGGGGGAGGGTGTTTTTCCCAACACTATTCATAGTGGCTGGTTATTAGCTCCTTTTCTGCTCCCTTTGTCGGATAGCCCAAGTATCTTAGGGCAGGCTATGATGGCCTGAGGTCCATTATTATCCCAAGAACCTTCGGGCAGGGTAGTGTGATGATTGGCCAGGTGTGTGCGGCAGGTGGTTTCCCAAGCATCTTCGGGATGAGTCCCAGGTGTCTTCGGGCATGACAGTGGATCTTCAGGCCCAGGTGTCTTCGAGCATGGTGGTGGTGGTTATCGACTAGGTGTTTGCAGGCGTGGTTACGTGTGATAGTTGTGGCCCAGGTGTGTGCGGGAGGGATTTCAGCAGTGGGACTGCATGTGGTTGTGGCCCAGGTTTGTGCGGGCGGGTGTGGTAGTGGGAATGCGGTGAGAATGGCGGGATTGGTCAGATGCATAGGATGTCTCAATAACCAGTGGGAAAGTGGCGCGGGGAACCCAAAAATCGATGTGCTCTTCATATATATATTACTTGACTTGAATTATTTGGGGAGTGTGTCTTGGTGAGGCCTGGGGTGGATAGTTTACCTTGATAGGTGTTTAGTTTACTCCTTTTCTCACAGGACTTTAGTACGTTCCCCCACTTGTGCACGAGAGTCTTTGGTTTTCCTTACTTAATGTACTTATATGCTCACCCTAAGTATATAAAACTGCTTTCAGGTTTCCAGGAGGACTTCGGGGATCGCGAAGGACCGTACTATCTCGGACCTTTGGGGCAATTGCAGTTGTTGTTTTTCTTCTTTGGTACTTACCTTTGTAGTCCCCTTTTTTACTTTGTGGATTTACTTTTAGAACATGCATGTGGGAATGGTTTATTTATTTTTGGTTTTACTTTTATTTTACTTTGGTGTTGTTGAGTTTCATCATATCATCTCTCAATCTTATAAAACAAAAAGGGGTAATGCCTTCCATTTGTGAGAAATTTCTATACCCTTGGTGCTAGTCGCCACTCCGGGACTTATTGAAGGTGGGTTTCAGGGGTCATTATTTCCCCTTCAAATTAAAGAAGGAAGGGCCTGGCAATCTGCTGACCCTTCCCTCCTTTTGGTGAAGGTGGGTCGTGACAGAATTAAGTGATAATGTTTTTTTTGACTTTCACAAAAACAAAATACCAAATAGTTTGAAAATTGACAGAAATTAAGTTTTAAAACAAATACTATATTATTGGTTGATATAATATTTCTAAAAATCAAAGGTTCATAAAAAGGGATTAAATAATATTATATATGTCATTAATTAACCACTTGAGGTTCTCTTGGAAGTTTAGAGTAGGTTTATTAACCATATAGTGTAAGAATACAAGAGGACACGGTAAAAGTTAAACTATTTAACTAAGAGTTAAATCTAAAAGATAAGGTTAAAATGGTAACCTAAAGTTGTATAAAACCTATTGGTTGAGATGATTTAGACCCATAACCACCTATGTCTTGAAATAAATTTATTTGGATCCATTATAAACCGAGTATGATGGTATAATAAATTAACACTTTAATCATTTCCTAAAGTGACCCTCACCCCTCTTATAAAAGGGCACTTCCCCTTATCTTAAAATCACACCTCCAAAGCCATTTGGCTCAGACAAACCCTTCCCAAATATATTGAAAACTTCCCTACCTTAATCATAGAGGCATTACCTTGAGCAGAAAGCCAACTTAAGGAGCCCTTTTGATTAATTAAAAAGGAAACACCCGAAGAAGAGGTAATAACTTCACCACCCTCTTTAAAGTTCTTTTCTTCTTCCACTTTCTCTTTCTTTGCTGTTTCCATACCAAAATAATAAATCCAGTACCTTCTACATAATGTGACGTTATTATAAATATGGCACAACTATATTCATTATTCTATCCATTCTATAAATGAAAAAGTCACCATGTGTGCGTACGTACAGCTTACCATCTTCACGTCGTGGTGTAATTTGTTATTTAAACACTTCATTATTTGGATGGGCATAATAATGAGTATAACTAATGTAAATAATAAATAAAACATGTTAATGGTTTTGTATATATGATATACCGACCAATTTCATATGATTTCGTCATCAATATAATGATATTTTCACTCGTGTATACGTACGGAATACCGTCTCCACGATGCGATGAGATTCATTTCCACGTTCACCATTCAACGATGATTATAAAAATATATATTATTAATAAGTATGTAATATATGAAATAATAATTCTATTCAAAATACACACTCACACACACACACACACACATATATATATATATATATGTATTTATATTCATCTCACTTACTTCGATTCAATATGATATGAAAATAGAAACATCGTTTATGCGTACGTATGGACTACCGTCCCCCTAAACGGTGTCTTCCATTTCATATATCTATATATTATACATATTTATATTCTAAATATATATGATATATAAATCATGTTTTATATTCTGTAAGTATTTAAATCTTGATCTAAATGATGCGATCAAGAATAACAAGTTAAAATACGTACGATAAAGAAAGCGATTATTTCCCGAAATGTTTATTTAACTTGGAAATCATTATTAAATGGGTAGTATAAAGTCATAAATGAATAAAGTATGATATAATAAATATGAATATGGTTATTTTATAATCTAATAACATAAAATGGTCATTATATAAGAGGTTAAGCGTACCCCCAACCAAAGTAAAGTGCAAGGTAAGGGTTATTTCCTCAATCTCATTATTATCTTAGATTGTTTATGTGTAAGTGTTTTCTGGGTGATGATTATCATCAATAACCATATTTCATAAAAATGTGTTCAAAAGGAATATTTTATGGTTTTATGGGAGGGTCTATTTAACTAGTTCATTATTTTAGATATTTTAAATATTTATTTTTCTAAACTCTTTTAATTAATGTCCATGTTTTCAAAATGATTTTAATGATTTATTTATATGGACATGAATGTTTTGAAATGATAATTATTTTCAAAAGTTTTAAAGTGATATGGTACAATTTGATTCAAAAATATCTTTTAAATTAATTCCTTTATAAATGTTCTTACCTTAAACGATTTCATGAAAAAGGGGTATTTCGCTCAAGGCATTTTACTGATCATTTTCATCTACGTCAACATTCTTTAATGGATATTATTCTTTATTGAGGTTGATTTATCATTATAAAAATCTTCCATATTATATTGAAAGGCTTTGTGATATGTTTGACTGTGAATGTGTTAGTTTATACCATTCATGGTTTATGGATAATGTATTGACATTTCATATGCTAATTTTAATATGTATGTTTAAAACTTTTCATATGAGGAATGCATTGGAATTAGTAAGTGAAGGTTGGATCCCGCTATAGCTTATCAATGCATCAGTATGTCTCATGAGACAATTAGACATGGAATTGGCCAAAGCCTTTCACAATTTGAGATATGGTTTTGGCTGAGGCCTTAGCCATTTTTAGACGTCTTGGCCGAGGCCTTGACAAGATTTTTCAGAATGTCCAACATTATGCATTCCCTCATTATGAAATTAGTTATTAAATGTGATTATTCAACTAGAAAAATATCCTTGTGCATGTTTATATGGTAATTTTTGATCTATTTTTTCCATATTATGTTCAAGTTTATGTTTAAACGATTGTTGTTTTTATTACACATCTTTCCATAAACGTTTATAGCTTCCACTAAATTATTTACCCTTACTAAGAATCTGAGCTCACCTATTTCTTATGTTTTATTTTCCCAGGATCTCAAGAAGTGAATTATTATTGATATTCATGGTTAAGGTAAGGTAAAAATGGAGTTCCCAAAGAACAATCTATGCTGTATTGTATGTTAAAAATTGTAATTTAACGTTCATGTATGTAATCTATTTTCAAAGAATGCTAAACTTATCGGTCCTTTGAGACTAGATTCCTTGTAATCATTCCAATGTATTGAAATAATGCACTGACTCTGGGTAACTGAGGTCAGGGTGTTACATTAAAAGATTGAAATAAAGTTGTTGTCTTCTTAGCAAACTCAAAACTATAATCAGATGATGAACATAATTCTCCTTGGTATTATAGTAAATGAGGAAGTCATCCACAGAGACTACTACAAAGTTTTCAAGATATTTTTGGAAAATCCTATTCATTAATTCTATAATGAATTCTGAAGCATTGGTTAAACCAAAGGGAATAATAAGGTACTGATAATGACCATACCTACTTTGAAAGGAAGTTTTCTGAATGTTGGATTATTTTATTCTCAGTTGATGGTAACCAGACTGAAGATAGATCATTAATAAGAACTTTTACCCTTTCAATTGATCAAATAGATCATTAATCCATGGAAACATATACTTGTTCTTTACCGTAACTCGATTGAGTTTTCATTAATCCACACATTAGCGATGTGAACCATTATACTTCTGGGTAAAGAGAATAGATGCCTACTAATATGACACACTAATATGTATAAATCCTTTCTATAAAAGATTATCTTACTAGGATATTATCTCTTTCATTTTCGTTGCATACATTTAGTAAGAGGGAATAAAAACTGGTTGAGTACCAGGTACCAAATCAATAAAAAAATATACCTCCCTTATTGGTCGAAAACAATATAAGTTAGAAAGAAACTTGTTGGGAAAATAAATGATTAATGGAGGGAGATCACCCCCAAATATCCTCATTCTAGATCAAAAGAAAACACAAATATAACTTTCTCCAACTATGTATAATAAGGACCAGCTCTGCTGGACTTCAGGTCCTATTCTCCATGAAAGACACGAAAAACCCCATCAAGTACAGTAAAGGATACCCATAAAAGATAATAATAATTTTGAGAATTTTTAGAAATGATCTAATCCATCTTGATTATGACATCAAGCAGTATCATGTTAAGAATAAAAAGTCCCAAGTAATCTTGACATCATCCAAAGTGAAAGTACAAGAGGGACTGTAAAGACCTTACTCTTTCTTCAATACAAGGGGTGTAACAATATCCATTATAAATGTTAAAAGATCCAAAGGAATATTTAGATGATTAACAATGTAGTTTGAAATAAATGAGTTATATGAACCAGTATCTCATAGAGTAGTCACTAATGATGTAGCCATAGTAATGGTACCTATCACAATCACTGGACCTGTATCCTCTCCCTATAGAGACTCTTCCACTGTGTGAAGAAGCTTAGTTTTTGATTCCTATGGATGGAAACCTTTTATACATGAATCATCTAATTTCGCCTCAGTTTCTGGAGGTACTAATGATCCCATGCCACTACAAGGAGTGAAAAGTTGTGAAAGAACATTTTCACTTCTTTAAACGTCCACATGAGACACAGTTTTGGGCACCTCAATGAAAAAACTCTTTGAATTCCCAGAATGACCATATTGGTATCATATCAAAGGGCCCCTACTAGGCACTACAGGAAGTCTGGAATTCCCCTACTGTCGAGAACTACTATGAGTTTCATCATGATTCCTCTTTACTTTAAAGGAAGTCACACTTACACTAGGAGAAAAACAACTTCTATCAAAGTTGACATACCAAATAGGTGCATCTCAACCATCATTTCCCTATCAAACACATCACCATAAGTGGGTAGTTTCAGTAGGATAACCTGAGAATAGATATCTGATCGAAGTCCCAATGAAATTCGTCAATCCTTCATCCTATCATTAGATATAATCTCCGGCACAAACTACACTTTATCAAAAAAATGATATGAATACTCAGTCATGGTTTTTTCAGCTTTCTCAATTTTAAAAAACTCAATAGATTTGGCCAACACCGTTGAATCTTGATAGAACTGGTTTGTGAAAATAACTTTGAAGTCATTCCACCATAATAACTCATGTTTCTTCACCTTCACCATCATGTCCCCTATCTCCATATTTGTTCCTCCAGCACGGATGTGGAACACTTCACCTTGATCCCGTCCGGTATCTCCAAGAACTAAAACATATGTTCTATCCTACCCAACCATTCCTCATAATTTTTTGGATCAGTGGAACCTTTTAAAATTAGTGGATTCTGGTGAAGGAACACTTGAGAATGATTTTAAAGAACATTCCCCCTAAGGTTGCACAACTAGAGCCTAATCATGGACTAGTTTTGGTGTCTGTCCCAAAGTATGAACATGACACATGATAACCTCAACTAGATTCAAATCCATAATAGGATTCACTTGCTGAGGTTATGTAATAACCTCTTTCTAGATATGATTTTCACGTCTTCTAGAAAGCATTATGATACACAAAATTAACAGAAAACATTTAAAACATTATATAATGATAAAATAGAGTAATGAGTGAAACATAATCACGACTGATAGAACAAATAAAATTTAGATTTCACTATATCTAAATCAAAATAGTGAGAATACTAGAACTAATCCACAAGTCATATTTCCATAACCACCCCCATTTACATAAGTTTAATTATTGTGAGAGTTGGAAAGACTCTTAATTGAAACTACTTCCTATGTCACGACAAGAATTCAAAAATGCATACTAACTTTAAGAAAAAAACATAACCTAAACCACAATCTCATGCCACTTTGTCACAAACTGGCTTGGGTACACTGGTAACCTAATAACCAAGCCATCCCTGGGAAGGACCAAAGGGAATTACCAATCTGCATGGGTTCGAAACTAGCACCTAGAATCATAAAAAATGAAAGAGTGAATGATTTTTCTTCTAAAAGTGTAGAAGAAAATGAATCAAGATAGTATACATTTCAAAAGAAACTCCATTAGATGTAATGTTTCAGAATCAACGAGGCATAAAGAATCCCACGATACTACATCCCAAGTACTAAAATAGAGGGAATTAGGCTAATTCCCTAAGGACACAACTCACCAAGTCCAAGGTTCAACAACTAGATCCTCCTCCATAAGAATATTTCCCCTTACTCAAACTTAGAAGAAGACAATCTATAAAAAACCGAAGGCACAAGTAGGGTACGATCTAAAAATCCCAGTAGGGTCTCACCAAGGATTCCATAATAGATTCCAACAATAAATTAATCAAAGCAATTGTTTCAATAAATAAATAAGTAGGTTTGGAATTTCAGAGCATATTTTAACAAATCATTCTATACAGTTAAAAAAACAAAAATTACTTTAATTAAAGGCTTTACAAGTTAGGGAATATTTATAAAATAATGGATTAAAAAAATTATACAAAATAGTTTATATAAAATCATAAGGGGATGTAAAATATTTTTACAACATTGGAATACATTTATATCCCAAATATAAAGAATAAAGTAACATGTTCATCCTCTAAATAGGAATGAAATTTCCAGGCTATAGGAGTCCACAATATCTGAGTGATCACAACAATATGTGTACACACATGACCTATGGACACTGGTCATAGAGGATTTAGCACCGTCTCTTAAGGGTTGTGACTTTCTACATTTATGTTGTATAAAATTTTATAATTGTAGAGTGTGTTCAAATTACTCACAATCTACACAAATATTTCATTTTCTCATACACAATTAATTATTGGAAATTTATTTTAATACTACTTAAAAAAAATTAAATTCCATTCCCCTATTAGATTTTCCCATTTTCCATTTAACACCAAAATATGTTTTAATAAAAAAACATGAATTTTAAGAATGATAAAATCATTAGGTTTCTATAAAACCATTTTAATCAATTTTCACAATTTAACAAATTCCATCAATTCTATTTCAATTATTATATTCAACAATTCAATTAAAACTATTTCCATCCATTTTCCAACACACCCCACTTCAACAGAATTGGGATTTTTCCATAATTTCTATCCAAAACCATTTCAAAAATCCCAATTCATTAGTATTAGGATTAAATCAAAACCAATTGAAATAAATTTCAATCTATTAAATTTAAATCAATATATGAAATAAATCAAGAAATTTAAGTTTTATAAATTTTGACCATTGGAACAGAATAACTTACCTTTTTCCCAGAACACAACATCATCAACAAATCTCACCAACAAGAAAGAAGGCATAAAAGACCTCAAAAATCAACCTAGAAATTAGATTCATTAGCAAATAGTTTAGATAATACAATACCAAGATTATCAATCAAACTCCAAGGAAAGAATATGGAAATAGACGATGAGATAGGGATAACACTTACCCTATAAATCAAACCATGATAAGAACAATGGTCATATTCCCAAAGAAATGTCTTTGAAGGTTTGGTGGGATCCAAAATCACCTGGGAAAGCCTATATGTTTGAGAGAAAATAAAATTTAGAGAGGATTAGAAGACAAATAATCCGTGCTACCTATTTAAAAATACATATCAAACAATTACACGACGTGAAATTCTTAAGTCTCATGTATTCCTAGAAACCCATCACCTATTCCTTAAAATAGATTTATTTTTATTTTTAGAATTACATGATGTGTAACCATTTTATGTACCATTAATTTATTCAGTAGGATGTATAAATTACTAGTTTAAGATGAGAACCTAACAAATCTCTAACTTCACCATTATAGGTATCCCTCTAATTGATTCTCAACCTCACCTAGTAAAAAAAAGGAAAAATCAACAATAAGGTTAAAGACATAATCGTCAGATTAGTAAGAGGATATTATAATTAAATTATATTTTAATATTATGTCACTTTTCATTTAAACTCAGTATTACAAATAATACAAGCTACACTCAGTGTTTTGTGTAATGAAATCTAAAATCAGTGTTGCATTTAACATAATCAAAAATTAGTATTGCGTGTAATGAAAAATATCTAAAATATTAAATTTACTTTTAAAATAAATTTAAAAAATCTCAGGGTGTTACACATTTTACATTTATATTCAAATTATCCCATTAGAAAAATTATAATCAATTATGATTGAAAAAGTTATTGTCTTAGTAGAGGACAAAAATGGTTAAGGGTTTAAACAAAAATGTAAGGGTTAAAATGATCAAAAAACATATTTCAGAATAATTGGTTGGTTATATTTCAACCTTACCCTTATCAATTTTGAATATGAGTCTTTTTGGATCCATTTTTGCAAGAAAGTGACTTAATACTATTTTAAAACATCAAAAAATTAAAAGCTTGCAACTCATCTCAATTATAAAAGGACACATCATAGCATAAAATATTCACCCATATTGAGCCATTTATATCAAAAAAACCTTAAAAAATATCTCCCTAACTTCTTTATCCATGTTATAAAAGTTCTGGTATTCCAAAAAGACCAACACTAGGTTCCTTAAGAAGTGATCTAAAGGTGGTTTCTCTAAGAGAAGGTAATCATCTTAACCAAGATATTTTTTTACTTATTATTTTAACAACTTAAATTATTTCCTAAAAATAAAAATATGATAAAAATTCTCCCATATACTAATATGGTATTAGGTTTATTAAATAAAAAAAATGGGAAACAAAACCACCGCTCATGTGTATGGTAAACTATCAACTCACGAAGTTGATATAATTTTTTTCATCACTGGAACACATGGATACTCATAATGATGTAAATAATGAATAGATATTATGATTATGATATAATATTTATTTTATAAATTTAATATATCAATTACATACTTACCCTTTTACCCGTTGACAAATGATAAGGTTGATCATATAGATGTTTGACTTTCCGTCTCTATGAAGCAATGAAATTATATGTCCATGTCAACCATTAAAGGATGATTCTAAAAATGTATATAATGAATAAATATAAAATTTATAAAATTATTATAATTTTGGATATGAGGAAACTATAACCTATGCATGAGAACTAAAATATTTTTAATGAAACATGCATGAGAAAACTAATTAGTTAACACCCATAACAATGATAATAATGAAATAATATTGATGAATGAGTGAAAAGATGTTATAATTGGATAAAATATGATATTTTAAATATTAATATGGTTTGGTTATAAATTAATAAGAAGTTTAAAACCATTATAATGGAGGTTAAATGATGTTTAGCAATGTGGAAGTGTGAGGAAGGGGTTTCAGAACCTAATTTCTTTTTATTGAGTTATATTACTTCTTCATTGTCTATATTATGCCAATATAATATGTGTAATTAAATTTAATTAATTTATATTATATTTGAAAATTATTTATGTCTATTTACATTTTTTACTCTTAATAACTTTATTGAATAAATATCTCATTAATTTTATGATCATTATAAGGGATTTTATCTCAATTAATACTCAATTGATACTTACTTGGTATTATGAACCTATTTAATTTTAATGGTTCTATATTGTAACAATTTTATGTATTAATCATTAATTTATATTTATTCATGATGATTAATTTTTAATTTTATGTTTACTCTTTCAAGGGCTTATAATTTATACATTACCAAAGTTGTAATAATTTATTTCACAATCACATTTTTTAGTATTTCTTATTTTAATCATTGAAGAAATATTATAATATATCCAATATAAAATTCATCTATTTTCTTATACCATGTATAATTAAAGAGTTTCCTTTTTTCTTCCCACTTTTTATATCTTTGAAACATGAATCAAAAAAAGAAACATTTAAAATGAAAATTGATCTTATTTCTCTTTATGATTGGGTATATTTTTATTCTGTGGATATATATTTCAAAATTAGTTTAAAAAGTACTTATTATTTACTCAAATGTTTCATTAAGGATATTTTATGTTATCCTTTAATTTTTATAATATTTTAAAGGTATATTTTTAATGGTTTTTGAAAGGGTCAATTTTTTACTTTCTTCATAAAAATTCAAAAGGAATGTCATATTTTTAATGTATAAAGTATTAATGGACTTTCCTATCTCCATAAAGAATTTATGATATTTGTATTCTTCTAAAAGTTTTCAATAATTTTAAAAATAAATGTCTTTAAATAAAAATTCTATTTGCATTCAACTTCAATTTTGGTTTATCTGATAAATTACATGAATTTATAATAAAACATTTATTTATAATGAATTTATGGATATATTTTATCTCTTCTTAATTTTGTAGTCATTAAATTTCTCTTAAAACATTCATTTTGTTGCGATCATATTTCATTAAACATTATATTTTTCTTGAATATCCATATTAAGTGTATCATGTCTATTCTTATTTCCTAAACAATAAACTATTTCTATATATGGTATTTCAATAAGAAAATTAGTTGATTAATTGGATAAATCTTGATATTTCATATCCCTTACTATGAATATTTTTTTGATAAGGAATATTATTTATGAATTAAATTGATCATTCAATATATTAAGAAAGCGTTGGTCATGCGGTGATGGGTGGGGCCCAAGATTATATTTTCCCTCGATGTATTGATAAGTATCATGAAAAAACCTATTTATCCAAACCTATTAAATGGGGTTTTAGTGTTTAACTACACATAGTTTAAATTTTTTTGACATAAGGACATTGTGGTAAATATATCATGATTTCTTGAGATCATGACATCCAGTATTATGCATTTACATTATTTAGAATTAAATTATTTTTATTCATGAAATTATTTCATTGATATTATCCATGGATGAATTTCATGATCAAGTTATTCATTAAATGGAACAGATTTTTAGTTATCTAACTTGAAATATTTATTATGACTTATTCACTCATCAGAGTTTCCACTATATGTAACAATCACTGAGAATTTTAGCTTACAATTATTTATTTTCCATTCCCTAGGATATAAATAATAAATCTTTGAATTATTTCAAGGATACATAATATTCACATTCACTATTTTTTATATTTTATTTGTAATGTAAAATGGAAAGCATGTCTTTATCAGGTTCATAAAGACTATCAAACTGATTGATCATTGGTGACGTGATCCCTTGTATCTTATTCTAATGTCAGAAAGTAGACACCAACTCTGAGATACTATATTTGGGGTTGTTACACTTAATACACAACAAAGGACGTGATTGGAACAAATAAATACGTATGATTGTTATATACATTATCATTATAGGAAATTAAATAATGTAGTGGATGCATTGAGTATAAAATACCATGGTATCTTATCTATAATGATAGTGTAAAACGGTATAATACACATGGATTTAGTAAGAATAGACATGGGTTGTATAATGGAAAGGAAAACATCATTCTTATTCATTGCAATTGCATAACCTTATTTATTATAGAGGAATAAGAAATATAAACATGATGATGAGGCCCTCCAATAGAATATCTAAGACTTATGAAAATAGATATTAATAGAGTCTAATATTGGTGAATATGGAGTTTTAAGGTTTGGAATGAGGTTATGTGTTCCATAAAAACCCAAGCTAAATAAAGATCTATTGAATAAAGACCACTTCTCAAACTCCTCTATACATCCTAATAACACCACGACCTGTATGGATATTCAAGATCAATTTTTGTGGGAGAATATGAAGTGAAATATTGAATATTACACTGTATGATAATTATTATGCTATTATGTGAAGGATAAATGACAAATTCATAAATGAATTATGTAAACTATACTAATAAAACCGCGAAAGTGGGATAATATTACTATTTATTTAATTATAGGGATGCATAATGTTTCAAATGGGAATAATAAAACAACTTTCATTGTTGACCATCTTACATATTCATATTATTTCATATATATTAGATTATATTTTCTTCTTCATTATCTCATTATTTTTTATGTAAATTATGTTGTAAGACATTATGGTAAAACCTTATCAAAATATTTTAATAATGATCCAAGGTACAATTTTTTTATAGGAATCCTCAGAAGGGTCTAAATATAGAAGTTAATTTTAGTACATAATTTCATTCTTAAATAGATAGACCATATAAATGAATATCTAAATAGTAGATTACATTCTATGGTCATGATCACATGATTTCCATGGAAGTTGGGATCGATATTTACCTATAGTGGTGTTTTCATACAATAATAGTTACCACCACATTATAAAAATGGCACCATATAAAAAGTTGTATGGAATGATATTTTGGACTCTAGAATGTTGGGATGAAATTAGAGAAAGGAAGTTATTGTGTCTAGGACCTGTGGAAGGGACATCAGAGAAGGTACAATATATCCATAAGCATATAAAGGAATCCAAAATTAGATAAAGAAGTTGTGTTGACAATAGAAGGAAGGATCATGAATTCCAAGTAGGGAATTATGTATTCTTATGTGGGGATATGAGGTTTCAATATAAATGGAATCTAATTTTGAGTTACATTGGGTATTTTCTAGACTTAAGTTGATAAGAGATGTGAAATATCATTAATATATGATACCAAATGTTCTCATGTTTCTGAATTATTCCACATGTCACTTCGAAGAAAGTATATTCCAAACCCTTTCCATAATCAAAATGTTGATCAGGTTTAGTTAGAGCCCAAGTTATCATATAATAAAGATCCTATGCTGATTCATGATATTAGAGAGAAAGTACTAAGAATTTTGATAACTCTAAAAGTGATGTTTCTTTAGAAGAATTACAAGACAGATAAGGAGAAATGGGAGATTGAGGATGTGATGATAAAGTATTATCCACTTTTTTTTGTGTAATGATTTACAATATTTAGAACTAAATTATGACAAGGGGTGATAATGTAATACTTGATATAATTCTAGTAATTAATACTCATATTTTATTATTAAATAATATAGGAAAAATAAATGATACTGATTTATTATGAATGTTATATCTAAGAATATATAATAAAAAATAATTCATGTAGAATGATTATGTTTCTTGGATTGTATTCTCTAATAAAAATCAATGCTAGAATAATTAGTAAAAAAGTGAAACATGAAATCACTATAATTAATATATTGACTGAACTAAAAATGGAAAGTATTAATCATTATGTAGGTTTGAATGAATTCAGAGGAGGAAAGATTTTATATGATCATTATATGACTATTGGGCATTTTGACTATTAGTAATATGTTTATCTCAGATATGTATGGTAGGAAATATATAATAGGGGTAAATTATAGTGAAAAAATTCACATATAATTTTTCATATTCAGAAAACAATTAAATTTATTAGTAGTTACAAACATTGAATATAACAAAAATTTAGTGTTATTATAAACAACTAAAATTATCTAATCAATAAATCACTATAAAGGTAGTGATGATTACATACAGTTTAATAATGAAAGCAATATAAATAAGTAGAAACTGTAAACACAATATAAATTTCATTGGTTAGAACTATAGATGGAAATAAAAAAGGAAAAACAAAAAAAATTCTACAAAAAAATTAACAAAATTCATATTATTGAATTATATTCCAGATACTAATTTAAAGGATATTATAAGAATTTTTTTTACTCAAAATGTAAGGGGGATATTTTAGTCTTGATCTATGTTACCTTACTTCCTATCCCCAGAATCCCTCATTATAAACTCATCTTAAGGTGGATCTATCTTTCTATCTATACAAGACATTAATCAAAATAATCAGACAAACCTTTATCTTCTTATCCCTATAATACATTAATTTTAATGGTTAGAAAAACCTCAATATTTGAATCTTTAGAATCCCTCTATCAGAACAATATGAAATAACAAAATTAATGCAATAGAACCTAGATATTTTATAATTAGAACCCAACTAATGGATTCTCTAAGAGAGAATCTTAGAAATAAAACTATAACTATAGGAAGTGAATTCAGAAAAAATACATTAAAATCATTAAAAATAATTATCAACTCTTTCAGAGATTTCGATTACTGTTGTTCTTATGATACTTGAATCAATAATATTTGTAGACAAACCTTCAATGGTCATAATCCAATTTCTTTGAAGTTAGTTTTAAATATATCAAAACCAACATCATTATATTATGATAAAAAATGGAAATATTCTACATCATCCAATGAAATTAAACTTGCACCTCTATAGTGCATGTAAATTCAGTAAAAATAATCCTGGCATAGAATTCAATTCATTAGATTTTCAACCTCACTCAAAAAACAACTTAAAAATAGATTCAAAATTTAAAAAAACTTACTAATAAGTATATTGTTATTTCCAAAATATTTTTTTAAATAATTCATTATCACATCACAAAAATATCATTAATTATTTCAACTCTTTTAGAAAGAACATGATATGTCGATAAATAAACAAATATGACTGAAATATAAAAGAGAAAACATCATGCTTTCAATATATCAGCAGTTAACTTTCTATATGAACTTAAAGGTAATATATTATAATTCTCCTAAAATAGATTTTAATTTTATGACAAAAAATTTGAAATACATTTTATACTTTTGAAAAATTAAATAATTCCAAAAATTATCCCCCTTTATGATTTATAAAAAGGGAATAGAGTTTGAATTTTTATTTTTGAAATGATTCTCCCCCTTTCAAGAAAAAAATATATCCCTTGGGGAAAAAACTTCCCCCTTTTAAAAAAGGATTATAAACAAGTATTAAAACTTTTTATCTTAAAATAAAATAAAATATTTTAATCATATCATAAAATAGAAAAAAAAAATTAATTTTTTATTTTAGTTATCAAAGAATAAAAATTTACATAAATCTCATAGATGTGACGTCCTCTAAAATTAGATAACTCTCCCTCTTAAATGATTCATTCTAATGTGAAGAGAATATTGACACAATTTGTTTTAACCCTTTTATAAATTATCAGTGTTATAAAAAATACAATAAAATATAATATAGAAAGGATTAAACTTAATCCTAGATGTTATATTCTAATATAATAAATGGTCATATTATTTAGAGTATGGTTATAGTTAAAATTAAAATAATTATTTTTATATTTTTCTGTCTTCCAAATTATACTTTATACAACCTAAAAAACTCTTAAGTAAAGTTAAATAAATATAATATCTATGTTAGATGTATTTATAATGAATGTGAACCTGAAAATAAAAAATAACTAGAAATAAATATTTGAAAAACTCAATTAGATGATTTAACCCATCGAGTTTTCTCCAAAAGTTAATCGTACAACATTCAACCTTTTTCGGTTTCAAAATGTGTGATTATATTATATCACGTATCAAGAATAACCATTTTCTATATACCACTTATTCCAAATGTTAGAACTTATCCTCTTTTCCTAAAAATAAAAGGACTATGTTCTTGGTACCCAAACATCCTTGGGTTTGATAATGTTAGAAATTTTTTAGGAACCCAGATCTATCAAAGTATTCAATAATTTGAAACTGATATTTATTATTAATAAAATATTTATGATAAAAAAATTTCTGAGCACAAAATAATAAAAATTTCTCCAGTGACTTCCCCTTTGATATTTTTTTCAAAAGTGTGTAATTCTAGGTATAAAGTATTTTTTTTGAAAATGAGATTTATTATAACAAAACTGATCTTTATTACACATTAATAAATTATTTAATACATAATATTACACTTAATACAACCTGAATGATCGATACGTCTAGTGTCTTTGTGAATTAGTAACATTACAAGGAATCTTAAAATAATGAATATATCATCTTTATAGAAAACCTCCTTAACATGTTAACACTTAAATCTATATGGGATAACCTGAGGACATACATAATAAATGGGTGATATATAAATCCCAATAATGGAATAAAAAAGGAATTACATGAAGAAGATAAAACATTTTAGACACAAGGCATATCAATGGTTCATAAAAGTAATATGAGTAATAAGACATAATATGGCTTGATAATTGTAAAGGCGATATGAGAAATGTTGCCTCAAATTATAACACCACATAAACAACATAGACCAAGGATAAACCACCAAGAAATAATGGTAGAAAAAGTACCATAAAGGAATCAGGTTCACTCACTTTCCCAACATGATGTATCCTAATACTAAACATTACCCAATGCATTGGACCACTATATAATTCTAGGCGCACCTATCAAATTTCTTTCATTCTCATTCTTAAGTGTTCCACATAGATCATACAATATTGATTCATTCATGATAACAATTTAATCCAAGGTAAATTAGTGTTGAATAAATACATGTAAGTCCCGAACCTAAATGTATATATGCATGAAGGTGAACACTGTTGATAGGAAATGGGTATGGTATTCTCTACACAATGTTTTTGTCATGGAAAATCGCAGTGAAATTTCAGTGGCATAACAACGTGACTTAAAGATTCATCAAAATGGGATGATAAGAGATAAAGGGGTATCTCATAAAATAAAAATCCAATGGGAAGTAATAGTTATGTGTAAAAAAATATTCCTACATTATAGATTTTGAAATAGAAGTCATAAGTTAATTAAGATACTTGAATAAAGGAAAGAATCCTAACTATATTTCAGCCTGGTAATAGGTGAACATAATGAATCATGGGAGGATTAATGAGAGTGAAAGATGACTCCAATCATTTATAAATTAGGATTAAATTAAGGTCAATATGGAAGAACATTTGCAAACATAAGAAAATGGAATTTAATATATATAACATAAAATAAATGCTTGAATGGAAATGATAAGTGAGAAACCCCTTAATTGATTGTGCGAATCCAAATGATTGGGATGGGATTATACAAATATTGGGGGTTACTTGGAAGGAATCTAGATATAGGGAGTGAGAGTATGGATGTTCTTCAAGTAGTTCGAGTGAAAGTAAATGGGATCTTTAATGGGTTTATATAGGAAAAGAGGAGGATTTCTTTATTATCTAGCTTATGGACTATAGTAAATAAAATGACCTAAACTAAATACCATACAATGTATTTTTTTGATTTTTTCTACCAAATAATATTTTTTATAATTATTTTATAAGTTAAAGGTCCTATATTAAAAAAATAATACCCTTTATTATTTGGAGGTGAGTCATACTCTTACAGAAATGGTTTTAAGACCTTAAAATATATTAATGGTTTTGGAGGATTCATAATGGATTTATAAAATTAATCAAATAAAACTAAAATCACATTATTTTAAATTTAAAACATATATTTTTTAATTTATACCCTTTATATTATTTATTACATAAATTTTGGGTCATTATGATGTCATAATACACAAAATATATTTATATGGTATTTAATTTTTACCTGAAAATTCGACTATCTCAGAAAATTAAGAAAAATTCACCATTAGATAATTTAAATGTTCTAATTCAAAAAAAATATTCATTTAATCTAAATAATTTCACACATATTTTCATTTTAACTTTTAAAATAGTAATTGACATTTATTTAATGATGTTGGGTTTTTTTAACAATAACAGTTTTTGAACCCTTATAAAATTTACATTTCACATCATAAAAATTATATGATAATTTATATTTAATAAGAATTATTTAATTATAATATTTTATTAAAATATTATTCATTTAAAAAATCCATTAATTCAACAAAATTAATTCCTTAATTGAATTTGAATATTACCCAAAAATACTATTTGTGTTTTATTCAATCAAAATAAAAATAATTTATAACATTACCAAAATAGGATTAAAATATATTCATTATTCTATAAAGAAAATATTAATACCCATAATTCTAGGGTCTTGATACATATCCCTTTAATAAACCAGTAAGCACTCTAAGAGTAAGTTGCATGATAGTGAGACGTTCATGGGGTGGTTCAGCAAACTGGTTCGTGATGTGATCTCGATGAGATTGAATTTATCCTTTAAACAATTTCCCTCATGCATAAGTTACCAGGTATAATCTCTGGATTCATTAAGTGTAAATCCCAGAAATGATATCTCCCCCAGAAGCTCTGATAAATGGGATTCATGGGGTACGATCCTATTGGTCGAGGCCATCACTTACTTTTTCTGTGTTAATTAGTTTTGTTAAAACCCTATATTTATACTAATCATGTGATCACTGTTCAAAGACTATTTTTAAAATGGTAATGATATATAATGGTCTTTTAAATATAATTGGATATAAAAAAAATTAGTTCATGTGTTTTCCAAAACCATATTACTTAATAAGACATTTAATTAAAACAAAAAAGTAGAATTTTATTTATAATAGTTCGATTCATTATAATCTTCCCCTCTTATGAAATTTCTCCCTAAAAATTTTCATTTACAATAATAAAATAGATGAGGGTAACTCTACATCATTACCATCTCTAGTTCCCAAATTGTTTCTTCTATATTTTGGTTCCCCCACAACACATTGACATGGTGAATTGTCTTTTTCTTTGTAGAATGTTTTCTCTATAATCTAAGATCTTCACCAGATACTCCTCATAGGAAAGGTCATTCTCTAATGATACTACCTATGGAATGAGTAAATGAGAGGGTGTTGGTATGTACATTCTCAAGGGGGATAAATTAAGTATATCATGTAGTTCATATAGGTTTGGTGTGAGTGCTATTCGATAGACCACTGATATGATGTGACAAGGATCACAAAGGGGCCGATGTTTCCTGGAAAAAGAATTCCATTATTGGAAAATCTCATCACTTTCTTCCATCAATATATATGGAATAATTACATGTCTCTAACATCAATGATTTTTAGAATAATTCTTTTTTAAACTCTGAGTAGCTTTGATATACAGCTTAATGGTCTTGAACTTCCCTACCATTTTCTGACCCATTTTAGGACCTAGAAGTTTGTGTTCCCCAACATCATTGAATCATGATGGTTTTCTACACCTATTACAAAAATGGATTCATAGGAAGACCTATTGATGCTTGAGTAGAAACTGTTGTTCTATAAGAACATGACCAGAGTTAAATGTTGGTCCCATCCTCACTTAAAGTCCATTGAACTTTCTCGTTGTCACGAACCAACTCAGGTCGACCCTGAACTGGTCACCCGAGTTGATCTACCGCAATTCCCGAGAGGCGTTCTCGATCCTATCAGGCTGAGGATCAGCACTGAGACATCTACAAAGAACAATGGGAATGATTTCTACTAAATAAAGAAAGAAAAGAAATATAAAAATAAGTAGTATAAGTTAAAATAAATAAACCACACAAAAACGAAAGGACATTCAAAAAAACGCACTAACCTAACCATGATCAAAACTCTATGTGACCTTGAGAGTAACTCTCTAGTCCACAACCAACTATCACCCATGGAGAATGAGCCCGAGTCAATCCTATAACAAAAACTAAAAAAATACATTAGGCATGATTGTTAAAACTCAATAGGCGTTCCCAAAAATCTATTCCCAAATCACTACCATTAAAAAAAGAATTTACTATTTCCAAGTTTGAACTAAAATTTTTAAAAGTATGTTTTTATAAATATTTTACTTAAAATAAAGCAAAAATGATTTCCCTTATTCATTTTCAAAATTAGAATCTTTTCATTAGTGCCAATAGCGTTTTCAATGGAAAAGTTATCTTTATATTTTAAGATTTTTACAAAGAGAATAAAACACATTCATTTGAAAACCATTTTTTGAAATCTAGAAAAATCTGACCTATAACTTTCCGTGAAGAAAAAATACAATAAGGAACAATAATAATCACACAAAAAGGGAATTGTAGGTATACATACAAGCATCATATTCATCACTACAAGCAATAGAAATCCAATAGACATGGGTCAAACCTAGTAGCTTGTGAACAATCTAGAACGTACTATACATGTGACTCATCCAGAAGGCATACCCTACTTAATGACTTCATAATACCCTAATGTCTGACCGTCACCCTACTTAGCATGGACGAGGGGCCAATCCCATAGCAATAATAACAAAATATCTCCCTGCTATGGGACACTAGATAGTGTATAATTTATACTAGTACAACAATCATTCACAAAAAATTCACTTACTATTCCAGGTTCCCATGTCATCATTTGTAACAAAAAGGGTGAGCCAACAAATGCCAACTGAGCATCAAATCATATAGACATATATATATAAACACACAACATAAATCACCCAAGTTTCCCCCATGGAATATGTCCCTCTCCTTTCAACCATTTGATCATAGGGGAGTCTTACTCGGCAGACCTCCCATAACATAAAACTATAACAAAGCAAGGGGACCACATCCAAGGAGAGTTTTTTTAAGATAACTAGTTTTACAAAAGTTCCAACCCGACCCCACAAAATGATCACATGATAAACCATTTCCTAAAAAACCACACACACACCACATAGAAAACCATAAACACACTTCAAAAACAATTTAAGAAACCCAGACATGAATATTAAATCCAAAACATATTTATAAAGGCCAATGGGGGATTTCATCAAGAATTTGATGTGAAAAATGAAAAAAACATTTATTGCAATACATCACAAGAAAGAAACCACTCTAACTAAAGAAAAAAAATTCTATATCAATAGTTAATACAAACACTAGGTTAAAAATTCAATAAATAAATGATTCTTAAATTTAACTCTTGGTGAATAGTGATCCTACTTAAAACCAAAACTCTTTCATATGAAAAATCCAATTGGGAATTTTTCACCATTGTGTAAAAATTATTTAAGAAAATATTTTAGGTGTAATGCATAGAAATAAATAGATTCATTTATAGGAAATCATTATTCTAAAAATAATTATTTAATATTATTTAACATTTAACAAGAATCAACAAAATAAAAAGTCATTAATAAATTCTAAATTCAATGGAAAGTGCAGTGGGGGGGGGGGGGCTACCTTGACTCACAGCTCAACAAAAACCATGTGACACATCTAACAATTGTACACAAGTATACACAACATTCTGACCACGATATTGAGTATTTTCCTTTCCAACACGTTGCAACAACCACAAAACAACAAAAAACACCGAAAAAATAATTTCAAATAATCCAAATGAATAAATAATGCAAAACCCACCTCAACACTGGTGTAAGAGAATCAACACGAACCCAAAATTCTTGCCTTCGGAAGTGGGCATTAATTCTGTGCCTAATTGAGAACAAGGCACGTGGCTGGATACGTGAACGGAGGTGGCATGGGAGCCGAAAGAACTGGTTGTTGCACCCTCGAAGGATGGAAAGATGTTGTGAGGCACTGGAGAAGTTGCCGATAGGGGGGAGTGCGGCTAGGAAGGGTGCGCGACCGGTTAGAGAGAGCCGACAGGAGGGCGCATGGATGGAGGGTGCTAGAAAGAGGGTACACGAATAGGCGAAGGGTGCTTAGAGACTGGAGGGCACCAACAGGAGGGTGCACGGCTGGACGGAGGGCACACTGTGGCCAGAGGGTGCCGGTAGGAGGGTGCACAATAGCTAGAGGGCGCATGAATGGTGGGTGCACAATGGCCCGAAGGCGCGTGGTTGGGAAAGGGGGTCACCAGTTAGGGTCGAATGGCCTGGAGGGAGATTCGGCGCTAGTGGGGTTGCTAGTGAAGGGAGCATCCAAGACAGTGGGAGGAGGCATAGGTGATGCCGGCCAGGACGAGCAGATGAGGGAACAACCATGAGGGAGGTGGCATACTCGTGCTGCGCAAGAGAGGGGAGGGGGAGAGGGGTAGATCTAGGCTTTCATATTTTATTTCTTTTTATTAAATCCCTAAACAAAATCACACCCTCAAAAAAATAATTCTAAATAATAATAATAATAATCATCATAACAATAAAAAAAATATTCATTTCCTTCTAATAATAATAATAAAATTATTAACAATAATAAAAATTTTAAATAACACAATAAATTAAAAAATTTACTCATTTTCATTTTTTGAAGACGAATGAGTCCTACAATTTCCTAGAAGAAGTCATACTATGTTTCCAAAACGGGCTCTGCTCTTGCACCCAATGACTTCTTCTCAAAAAACATGAAATTTTTAACATAATCTCAAAAATTTTGTTTGGGGTTCCACCCAAACCTCAACAATGTTTTTAAAGGAAATAAAATAATTAAATAATCTAAATACATGGGTCGGGGTGCAAGAATTCTCCCCACTATGATGCTTCCCCCTAGAAAATGACAACAAGATATAGACCCAAAGATAAAACTTACTAAGTATCACCCACCAAAACGAATTTATGTGCCTCCCATTGATCGATCCAAACAGACAGCGAACTCCCATGAGATACAATGATTCCTCAAAACACAAACAACTTAACCACAACTTAGAAGAACCTAGATCATCCATTTCAAACAAGGAATAAAAAAACCTAATCCACCCTGACATTTATTCAGATAATATTATTAAAACAAAACTGTTAGGTGTACTCAAATCCCAACATTTACTCAAGAGGAAGAACATAGAATTAAGAGGTTCCTCAGGAGACCACCTGGTACGAAAATGATACTTGAAACAAAAATCTGACACCGACACAGGGAGCCCCAAATGGACTACCCACTATAAGGATCAATATAATAGTAGATTACATAAGTTGTAACTCTATGATACGCACTCTGGGTCTCCCCACCATAATAACTAATGAAGTCAAATAGAATCAGAAAATTTTTACAAGGACGTAGAACCATCATGAAAAACACACATACCAAAATTTTACCAAACATACATTCACTGATATAAGAGTTCAAAGGGGTTCAACATCAACCATTCATACAACTGAAGGAAAATAAACACCAAGAATGTAACCAAACAAAACTATTACATCCCAGAAACCTTTAAAAAATGAAAACCCCCAAAACAACCCAATAATATCTATACTCCTACAAATAGGATGATGTGACATTTTAAGAGTTGGTTCTAGCTTGAAGACACCTCATGGAAACACTACGATAGAACCTCTTTAGGTGACCCAAGCATCCACAGGTGTAGAAGGTTCTTGGAGCACTTGGGAACAATAACTTTTTTTGATCCTGGTTTCTACACGGATAATAGATCACGAAATTTCACTCTAATGAAGTTGGATAGAGGTTTGAAGGCATCATAATAACCCTACCAGTACCACCAGCATCGAGTCGCTTCCCATTATTCTAATCACTATCTTCTGCACTTCTTCCTAAGGACATAGGAGGATTCTCCACCTCAGGTCATCCTGGTAACTCAACTTCAGTAAGAAAGTATTTCCCCATAACATCTAGAAATGGGGTAAGGTTGAGCTCTGCCTCATTTTTGGTAAAAAGTTCAAAGATATTTTTTTATAAAATGAAAAGAAGATTCGTTTTAAAAATTTTACTAAAAAAGTAAAATATGGTTAATAATATTTTTAAATAATCATTATAGAATTGTTAAAAAAAATTTAAAACCATTTTATAATACATGGACATGGAAGAAAATGGGGATTTATCCTAGTAGAAAGATAAATATAATTTTGTTCTTGAAAACATACTTTTGGAATCATGAGTGCATAAAAAGAGTAAAATGAATTGAAAATAAGCAATTTCTAGAAATATACATAAGAGATTAAATGTGATTATTTTTGGATATTTATATCATAATATCTCATAATTGGAAGGATAATCATATATAATCCCAATAAAAAATGAGATTGTAACATATACCACTTTGGTAACTTCTAAATTTTATGCCCCATGAATGATATAAACCTAAATGGATTTGTATATACCATAATTATATTGATAAGAGTCATAAAATAATTTTTTTTGGAATTATATAAACCACAAAAAAGAAACAAGAGGTGAATATGGAATATTTCCCATGGAAATAAATGCATGAAGAAAAATCCCTTACCTTATGTCATTTCTTCCTTCATACTGGTTCGAACCTCCAATTCATCAAAAAGGATACATATGTTACCAACAGAAGACTAACCAAGAGGGATTAAAAATCAAATTAAGTCCTACAGTAAGTGGGTATGGATTTAAGGGAGAGATTTGGGTAGTGATTGGCTGAACCAAAGGGTTTTGGAAGTGTGTAGGTGAGAGGAGAATGGGTGCCCTTTTATAAATGGGGGAGAGGACTCACTAATAAATTTGTAAACTAAAATGGTATACCCATGTTGTTAAAATATAAAAAGGATCCAAAATGGATCATTATAGAAAATTATATGAGATAAGGTCAGAAGTTCTCAATCCAATGGGAGTTAGACAATTTTTTAGGTCATTTAACTCTATTCATTTTAGTTTAACCCCCTAGTAAACTCGTTTTAACCTTACCTGTTGTAATTAATTATAACTATTTTTAGTATTTATTTTGAACAAATACTTTGTTTAAAATACTATATAATATTAATTATTCTTATAAAAAATATGTAATACATTTTTAAAAATTTCATTGAAATTTGTAGAAAATTTTAATTTAAAATAAAATTCACAGATGAGATGAAAAAGTGGTTTTCCAAAGAGAAAATTTTCATAAGTGTAGAGAGTTTTAATATAAAAATAGGCCAGTAATTTGTTTCAAATGAAACAAAATGGTTTAATCATTAAATAATTAAACTAAATCTACACATAAAACATTTTATAACAAGATGTAACTTTGTAAATCCTTTAAATCAAAATGTAGTTTATTTAATAAAAATCAATATTTTTAAATATTCACCGAAAAATTAATTATAAGAGAAAATTATCAAAAATTCACCCTAATATAATTTGAATATTTTAATTCAAATAATTAATTTATTTTTTTCAAATAAATTTTATAAATTTTTTAAACATTTATTTTATTACTTTTTTTTCAAAATAAATGAAAATTAGTTTTTGAGAAAAATCATTTTCCAATAATATCAACACTTTACTAAAAATGAATTAATTATATATAAATATATTTTGTATTAGTAAAACCATTATAATAAATTTTCAAAAACTGTTTATTCCCATTCATGCTACCAAATATAATATATAGGTTATAATAGCCATGTTGCAATAATAATATTAGTAGAATATCAGGGTTCGTTAAAACTCAGTGTTGCGTGTAACAAAAGATATCAAAGAAATTAAATTTATTTGAATTTTTTACATAAAATATCATCATTTTAAAATTATTAATTCATAATTATTTTAACATAAATGTACATTATTTTTTATAAATGAGTATAGGATGAAAAAACATATGAAATTAAAATAAAAAACCCTTTTAATATCTTAAAAAATACTATTGTTCAAAACTCACATTGTAAAAAGAGTTACAAATCATTATTTTTCACCAAAAAATATTTTTCACATTAGTGTTATATAATTACCATATAATTAAATATTATTTTGGGAGATCCAAATAAAGAAAGAAATAAGTTGGCGAAGAAACAACATAACTCAAGGAAAGCTTTCTTCAGTTTTGAATATTCCTTGCGGGAAACATACTCTTTGAAGTAAATTTTTTTTAATAATGGTTTATTATATGGAATAAATGTACATTAAAATAAAAAAAATAAAATAACACATAATATAATCAATTATTATAATTTTACAAACCTTTAATTCCATGTTGACTCTCGTAACTCAATGAATGAAAATTTGGTTACAAAAAGCTCTATTACTGTGGTAAAAATGGTGTAAACTTTTTTGATAAAAAGTAACAAATATGGATTAGTATTTACCATAAATAAAATAATATTATTTATATGAATACGTGGGTATTAAATATAATATTAAAAGGAAAACATTGTGTATAACATAAACATGTCTCAAGGAATTAAAGATTGAGACAAAGAAGCCTTACGACATGAGTAAAATTTTATTCAAAACCCTTTGACAGAGGGCGATTAGAATTGAACTTCAAATACCATGATTACAAGAGAATTAATGATATGAAATATAATATAGTTAGTATTTAAAACACATAAATGAAATTAGGTTCATAATACCAAATATGTTGTAAAGAGAGGAATTTGAGATGAAAAACCTTACCTCAGTCTTGATTCATTTTTTACTTGAACAAAAAAGAAAAAATAATTAAATTACATTAATTAAATATAAAAATAATAATTTATTCATAAAAATATCCATTTATACTCATAATTTATATTAATTATATATATATAAATAATAGTTAGTATTTTTCTATTTTAAACATTAGGAATAAGTAATCATTATCATTATGAACATATTTCATAAAAATGGTGTTGGTTTATATTATTTTTCAAACTCACATAATTATTAGATCATATATGGAACTGAAATGTATTTATCATGACATTTTAATAATCTATAATTCCATTACAATTTATTCATGGTTACAAATTATGATGATATAATCAATGATGTTCATGTTTCAATGATTCTTAACTGAAAAAGCTATTTTGATAATTAATGAGTTAAATTTTCATATAACCTTACCAATAATAAAATTATTTGTTTACGTATTTACATATAATTATAAAATTAAATAATTTATCATATTTATCCATAATATAAATACATAGTATTTTTTAAGTAAGTGGTTAGTTTGAACAAATCATGAACCTCCAAGATTAATCATTGCTTATGAGGTGGGTTAATTATAATATCATTTTAAAAAACGAATAATGATTATATTTAATGTTTAATAGTGTTTTATATAATAATTTTAAATGAGTAAAAATGTAAGATAACTTATATAAAGTCGTTACATAGAATAAAAAATCATTATCATCCAAGTATTCTCATTTTTTAGGATTGAATTAATGATAATCGTTTGTTCACAATATTTTTAATAGGTTCTAAAATATTTAAAAAAATAATAATGATACTATAAAAATAATATTTATCCTTTAATCTCATCCTCTTGACCATCCATGTAAAGTAGTGATGAAATGAAAAACAGAAATCAATTATTCCACAGAGGCGGTATTTTATCCATATACATGGAAAATGATTTCATTTTAATAAAAACATTAGAAGGAGTAAAAAGTTTTATTTTTTCAATAATATTAAAAATGAAATAAATATCCTAATTATTTATTCAATTTCCCTTTTGAAAGTGGTTAATTAAAAAAACTCATTACGCTATGGAGGTGGTAGTCTGCACAACACACTTATGGGTGATTCATTTTTAATAATAGAAAAGGGAGAAGGTTATTAATGATTATACCCATACCATAATAAAATTCAGTATATAAATGATAATTATTTCATTTAATTGGTATATGAAAATTATAATTGGGGAGGGTTAAATGTAATGAAATATGTTAACTAAAAAAGATTACTCATGTTGAGCACTTTGAGATTTCCTTGTAAGATCCCTCATAAATGGTCAAAAGAATACAATATATTATGACCATAAGGTCAACAGAGTGAAATATTATTCAAGGTAAAATAAAATGGTATGTTTTCATGGAGAAAGAAAATATTTATGAGTGCCTTGAAGGGGTAGTTGTAGGCCCCTTCTATAAGCAATGAGAATTCCAGTTTCGAAAATATTTCAACATCATATAAAGGTATAACATGTTAAACATGTCAAATAGATCTAAAATTATAAAATAATTACTAGTAAAATATATATGGTCAAGTTAAACCTCATAAAATAAATTATATATGTGTTTTTATCATGTTTCAATCATGTTACCCCTTGAATTATTACTTTTACTATTTTAAATTTTACCATGGTAACTAGTTTTTACCTAAGATAACATAATATTTATGGCTAAAATAAAGTGTTACATATTATATAATTTAGACCCACTGATTATAAATTTTAAATACATTTCTTTGATTCAATTTATAAAATTGAAAAAACATAATTTTAATTTAAAGAGATGTAATATATTAAAAACATTGTTGGGAAAATATTATTTATATTATAAAATAACAAATAAAAATTTGTAAACTAAAACTAAAATGTTTAAGGTTATTGATAAAAAAATAAAAATATATATTTGTTCTTATAAAAATGTTTCATAAATTTTCAATTCACACTTATATACTAATAATTTCATAAAAATGCGATTATATACAGAAATAGTATTTTTCTCTACTCACAAAAAATTATTATTTTTAAAAGAATACAAAAAATTTAATATTAATAAAATAGTACAATTTTGAATCCAAAAATAATTTACATTCAGTAAAACTAAAATTCTATGTTTTATATGCATAACCATTAAATAAAATGATGAGATATAAAGAAAAACTATATTTATTGGAAAATAATATCTTTTTAGAATATCAACTATTATCATTCATATTTCATATTATTTAGTAATTAAATTTTTATTAAAAAATTATTCATATTAAATATATTTTATAATAATTAGTTATAAGTTTCTTAGAATAGAAATTTATATTTCCTAAAGTCAAAATTTTCAAAAAATACTTTTCTAAATAATAAATTATCTTATTAGTTAATTTAGGTAAATTAACTGAATTTCATTCATATAAAAATACTTAATTATTGAATTTATACACTTATTTCAAAAATAAATAACTGATATTTATTATTGATTATTTAAAGGTTAGGTTTCTGAAGATCATACTTAAATATTTATATTTTATCTAAATATAAAATAGTTTAATTTGAGTTTGGTGTTGTGTGTAGAAAAAACTATCGAATATATTTCTCCCTTTTAAAGATAATAATATATTAAAAATTTGTTGTGTTGTAATAGATCCCATTAAATAAATTTTATCCTCACAATTTGACTCATAAGATCAAAGTAATTTCTATTGGGAACTCATAATTATGGATACACTACTAGATGATAATGGGTTTATTTAGGATGTGGAAAGAGTTATATCTATATGAATAAAATTATTAATGATTTATAAAGAGATATAACACATTCCTAATTTCACATTGAATTATACTAAGAGATCAAGGTCTATATACACAAGGAATTTCTTCCAAAAAACATTTTAAATGATTAATATGATTATCATACCACTATATTCTTTTTATTTAAAACTCAATATCCATTAGTTGGTGAAAACATACATGACACAAGAAACTATAAAATCATGAGTTAAAAATCACTATCCACTACATTAGTAGTAGTTTCATAATATTTTCCTTATTTACATGGATTTTAGTGTTTATTTACCTTATTGTCACTTGGATTGGGATATTGAGTCATATAATGTCCAAATCTATTGTAATTAAAACAATATTTTTTTTATATTCTCTATTTACATTACACTTGTGAGTATTGTGGCCTTCATATCCAGACATATAAAATTTTCCTTTCACATTATGGAAATTTCCCCTATTCTTCTTCCCACTTTTTAGACATATATGAAATTTATTCTTATTTCATTCATCATTATTATCACTTGTTGTTTCATGATTATATATTTTTCTTATTTGGTGTGTTTGGCACATAAACTATTTTCATATTGTTAATAATATTTAGTGATAGATGGTGTGGAATAATAATGTGGTGTCCCACTCCATATCCCATTCTAATAGGTTGTTCACTCAGTTAATCTTCGTATTTTCCCTTACACACATAGTTCCTTCCATTTTAATCCAATACTAAAACAGAAAGAGTTAACATGAGTGGTGATCATTATAAGAGAATTATTATAAATAAACATAGGAAAATTTAACCTCAACATGTATCACATTATAAAACTATCATGTTTTCTTATAGTTCATATAACTCAGCTTGTATCAGACTCAGTTCAATCTATATCACTCTCAGTTTAACCTATATCATTATTACTTAAACCTAGGATTCTTTGAGTTGGGTTCATTTATAATTATTAACATAAAACTCAAAATAGAGATCACATATTATAATGAATTTTCTTAAAATTTTATAAACCAAAAAATAATTGAAATTTATGCTCTCAAAATTCAAATTATCCATTATAAAAGAAAGAACATATCAATTAATATGCACAATAACTTATGAACCACTACGTTTCAATATATGTTATCCATGGTTACTTACCTACTAGGTTATCTAACATAAACAATTCAAATCTATCATAGTGTTTGATAAATGTAATGTGATTTAACTAAATAATATCAACCAAGAGTTTCAATCTAGTTGTGATGTTAGGCCTCTTTATCATGCACCAGGTGGTGGTCAAGTTAATTTCCAATTTTACATTTTTGGGTATATTACCCATTGGTACATTTGAATCTACGCCAATATCAAATTTTATTATCCAATCAAGGATTTAATTATCATAAGAAACACACAATATCTAATCTACCAAAACATCCGGATTTTATCCTATACTTATAATTATCTCTTATACTTATCAATATGGTTTTCACTAAAGTTATCTTATCAAAATCCCCAAATAAAATGTGAATTATTACTTAAACATTAAATCATATACCATCCTAAAGGGTTACCTATTATTATTAAACATAAATTATAAACCATTAAATAATACTAAATAAACATTACAATCTGAAAAGTTATTTAAGACATTTCTTTGATATCGATTGTGATTCGCTAGACCCATGGTCCAAGATCCAGTGATTTAAACAAGTACATTACAATCCTGCATTGATACTAGCTATAAAATCCTTTAAATAACCATTCAAATCACAAAATCAATAATAATTATTAAATATATTAAATCTTAATGACAATTTTATGTTTATATATTTATATAATTTTGTAAAAAACAATAACTAACATAGACCATGTTCTTTGTATTAAATAAACATTTATCCACAATATAAGAAACTGTTTAATTCATGATAAATCTTTAACATCACCCATATATTCTTCCACATGTTATATCATTCTAACCAATTCAAAAGTACCAATTTTATTCATAACTAGGGGAATCAAAACATAATAAGTGGGTGAGATAAAATGATCAGTAAGGGAAAAATGTAACTAAATATATCAAAACATATCTATAGTACAGATTATATTATAGGAATAAATAATATGAATTATTTGATAATAAATTGAAATAGAGAGAATTCTATATCCATGATAACAAATAAAGACATTGATATCAATAATACTGGTCTCATGCTAACAAAATGAAAAATGTTATACATCAAGAATATGTTTTTAAGGCCTTATGCCAAGACACTATACAGATATGGGGATAGGTATATACCAAAAACCAAGCTATTTTGTTTCATGCGACCTATCTATAAATTAAGGGGATATAGAATTTAGGGCTCATCTCATCCCTTGTTTAAGCCTAATCAATTCACCAAAAAATTCAAAACTACATTTTTTTCTATTCCCTATGGAACCTCTGGTTGAATAAGGACATGGAAATATGTATAAAAAAGAATACTAAATTTCAATACATAATTAACCTAACCTTATAGTTAATAATCCTCAATAATTTCAATAATTATCCCCTTGTATAAAAGTGATAAAATTATCATAACCTATCCATAGAAATGATGTTTATGGTCAAACATCACCTAATATGCTTTCCAATAATTATTATTTTTCGAATAATAACATACATAACACTAATAGTTTTCTACATGAATATATAATTACATTATTTCTAGGTGAACACCATCTTCTAAGAATTATTTAAAATTTGGTGTTCACACTATATAGAGAAATGAGTATACAAATATGTTAATATTGGAATAACATGATCAGAACATGAGCCTTAGCCCAGTTGGTAAGGACTCTGTAAGGGAATCCAAGTGACCAAGAATCAAGTCAAGGCGGATGCATAATTTCCGAGGGTACTGTAGCAGTACTGTATTAGGTAATGTAGTGGGAACTGTGCAGTACTGTGGTAGGCACTATAGTGGGAATTGTAGCAGGTACTATTTGGTACTGTAGCAGCCAAGAATATGCCCATGTTTGGGCTTTCGGGCCACCTTAAGGCCTTCGGGCCACCTTAAGTGCATATGAAAACCATACAACCTACAAGGAATAAGCTCTATAAGGAGGATGAGCAAGGATCTTACACCACATTAGGAGTTAAACAGATTGCAAGAATGAGAGGGTATGACACCTGCCATCGGGACAAGCCTGTGCATGATTGGGAATGCCTAGCCAAACATCCATGCGAAGGTGGAGAGTTGATTTCATGATGAAGATGGTGGGGAGGAGTAGTTCCAAGTAGTTATTCTGGGATTTATGTAATGTTTGAAGCCTACAGGAAATGAATTTCTCTAAGGCCTACGTGCCATGTAATAATAACACCAATTGGCCTTGTAAGGGTTCCCACTCACCCCTTGAAAGGTGGATTATCAAAATATATAAAAAATGAAGGCCTTTGGGCCATTGGATGGAATAACATGATCATAAGATATCCATAAAAAAAATTATGGTGATATCAAAAGAACATTTCCCCATTGTAACAATGGAATTCTATAAGTATGTTATGATATATGAAAAACACCATCATAAATTAATTCTTGAACAATACCACCTAAGAATGGATCAGGAGTTGTATTTTTTGGTACTATGAGTTCATTCCACTAAAAATGAAATAAATAATATAATATAAATAGTGAAACATTTACCCTATTATATAAAATAACTTTAAAAATGAAAAGGTAAATGTACGTGAAAACATAAAGATGATTTCGTGAAACAATTTTAACAGCAACATAAAATACGATGCTATGAGTTACTTGCATTTTTTTTCAAAATTTAAAGTGAAATATCTTTGAAAACCGTTAATTTTAAAAAAATAATAATTAATAATAGGTCCTTTAAAAGATATAGTGTTTATCTTGGAGAAATTATGGGAGTAATAAAAAATATACGAAAGTGAAATAAAAGCCCATTTTTAATATTTTTAAAATACCCATGTTTAAAAACATACATTTTAAGAAGATTAAAAAACATTTGTTTATATGAAAATAAATTTTTACAAATAATGGTATAAAAATTACCACAGAATAAAAAATTAGGGTGGGATAACCCAAGCATGGAATTAATAAATTCACGATGAAATAATATAACTCAAGGAAAATATTCCTTGAGTTATGAATATTCCTTATAAGAAATATACTACGTGAAGTAATAAATATCTCAAAAAAGTGTAGTATGTGTTATAAATGAACATTGATAAAAAATTGTATAATAATTAATAATATAGTAAATTGGTATAATATACCAAACTTTTATGTTAAAGAGGATGATCAAAACTCAATGAATGAAAATTGGGTTATTAAAAGATTTATAACCGGGGTAACAATTGAGTAAGATACATTTGATTAAAAGGTACCAATATGAATTATTATTTCTTATGAGAAAGAAAAATATATTATAAAGATACATACAATAGTATTTAATACACCATTAAAAGAAAAAAATGGTGCAAAACATCTACATGACTCAAAGAATTAATGTTTGGGACAAAGAACCATTACAACTTAAGTAACATTCTAACAAAAACCCCTTCAAATAGTGGGATTATAATTGAAATTAAAATAAAATGACTAAAATCTGATTCCAGATATTATATCTCAAAAAGGTAATATAGACTCCATAAAATGGACTTATGTGCATAATACAAAATTTGTATCAAATAGAAGAATTTCAGGTGAAAACCCTTACCTCAACCCTGATCCATTCTTCACTTTCACTAATATTCCTAAATAATTATATTGATATCATTAAATACATTCCCAATAACCTTATCCATAATAATAAACATTAAAAATCTTCATTTAAATTCATTATATACATATAAATAATAGTTATTTTTACTAATTTTCAACACTAGGTGTAAGTAATCTATTTATTTGAACCAATTTTGTAAAAACGGTGTTGTCATCTATTATGTTTTCAAATATATATTTATTAGATCATTTAAGTCACTGGAATAGATGTTAAATGATATATTTTTAATCTATTATTTCATTCTATGGTAGTTTTAGTTACAAACCATGAAGATGAAACCAATGATGATCATGTCTTGAAAATTCCTAATAAATGAAATGTTTTTTCTTAATGAATGATTTAAATTTAAATATTAACCTAATAATCATTTTTTATAAATATTTATATCATATTTTACTAGTAAATAAATTCTCATATTCATCCATGATATAAACACATTGTTCTGTTCAATTTGGAGGTTAAATCAAACCAACATTAACCAACCATGATTAGTGGTTGGTTATGAGGTGGTTTAGTTGTAATTTAATAATAAAAGAAGAATAATGATCTTATTTATAGTATTTTTTATTTTATATCTAAATAAGAATGTATTATAAAGTGAATATAATTTATATAAAATAATTAATTATAAATAATTGCACATTATCATCTTTGTTCACCTGTTTTAATTGCTTGAATTAACAATAATCATTCATTGATCATATCTTAAAAAGGTTCTAAAATTTTCCATACCAGAACCTTAATTATATATTAAATACAATATTCATAGTTTAATACCATACTCAATACCATCCATGTATGGTGGTGATGAAAAGAAAAATGTAAATAAATCATTATAAGGAGGTGGTAGTCTACATATATGCAAGGGTTTTGATTTCATTTAACATGAATGAGAGGAAGGGGTAATATGGTTTGTTATTTTAGAATCATAAATATGATATAAATATCATAATTATTCATCAAATTTAACTTTTATACCATCCTTGTAATTTGTTGAAGTGAAATGAAACTCGTTGCATCATGGAGGCGGTAGTCCGCGCAATTCCAAAAAAGGTTTTCATTTTTCTTAATGGATAAGGGAAAATGTGTTTTATTATATTTATGATAGAATAATAAAATTAATTATATTAAAAATATTTATGTAATTTCCTATTTACTTGTAAATTATAACTTTAAAATAAAAATAGGTAATAAATAGGTTATGTAAAAATTATTACTCATGTTTAGCACTTTGATATTTTCTTAGATGATCCCAAGGAAATGGATGACATCGACTAATATCTTGTGAAAAAAATATCAAGAGAGTAAAATTTTATTCTATGATAAGGAAAAAATTTAATGTTTTTGGAGTAAACTGGATATTTAGTTTTTGGCTTGAATTGGTGGTGAAAGGCCCCTTTTACAAGTGGTGATAAATACATTTTTGTAAATATTTCGAATTTATGTAAATTAAGAAGATATTAAATATATAAAGTGGATTAAAAATTTGAAATAATGGATTGGGGAAGATATAATATTTACATAAACCTCATAAAATTAATTCTAGATATGTTTTCATCATGTATCAATCTCTTTACCCCTTGAATTATTCCTTTGACCATTTTAGCTTTTATTGTGGTAACTAGTTCTTACCCTTGGTAACATACACTATATGAATAAAATAAACCAGTCCTTATTAGATAATTTTTACTAAATGAATCTAAATTCACATATAAATTAATTATTGGTTCTTACAAAAATATTTTATGAATTTACAGTTCATAAATATATACTAATAATTTTATAAAATTCATGCTATTTTTAAAACTGGTATTTCTCACTATTCATCCAAAAATCCATCGTTTTTGAAAAAACATAAAAATTCATATTAAAAAAATAACAATGATTAATATGAATGTAATGTATGTTTTATAAAATTTATATTATATGATTTGTATATTTAAAATTTAAATAAAAAAGTGAGATATAATTATTTTTTTACAGGATAATAGCTTTTTTAGAATATTAACCATTCTAATTCATACTTTCTATTATCTACTTATTAAATTATTATTAACCAATTATTCATATAAAATATATTTTTTCATCATTAATTACAAGTTTCTTGAAATAGGAATCAATATCTCCTAAAGATACATTTTTTAGAAAAATAATTTTCTAAATAGTAAATGATCTTATTAGTAATTTTAGGTAAACAAATTGAATTTCATTCATATTAAAATTAGAATTTAATTTATTTATACAAATATTTCATAAATTGGTTAATACAATTCATTCTCTCTTATTAGATGACATGATTTTAATGGTTATACTTAAGTATTTACATTTTTTCTAAATATATCATGGTTCCATTTATGTTTGGTGTTACATGTAGAGAAAGATGTACATTTGGATCATTTAAAGGTAATAATATATTAAAATTTAAAGATTTTATAGGCATGAAAACCTCTTCATAATGCCGGTAGGATTATATATATATTATCTTATCTTAGAAGCTGATATATGGGGCTTGTAAAGTGAGTTACTTCCCATGGTGAATGGTTTTATCAATGTTTCTTGACAACTTATCAGGGGTTCTCCCAAAGTGGAAATTTGAGTTTTCTATTGATCTAATTTCGGGGGATGCAGATGAGATACTTACCAGCATATCATATTATTCCACCTATACTAGAAGAGTTTAAGATCATTCTTGATGATTTTAAGGCTAATGGATTTATTCACCCCATTATTTCTCCATGGATTACTCCTGTGTTGTTTGTAAAAATTGATAATGGAATTCTCCAATTATGTATCATTACAAAAAGTTGAACCATGTTACTATTAATAATTAACAACTCTCAAACAATATCATTTATTTTATTTATCAGTTAAAGGGGGCATGGTGATTGTCAAAAATTGATCTTTTATCTGGTTACCATCAGCTCTTTACGAATGAATTTGATAATCCTAATATAGATATTTGATGAAGATATGTGAATTATCAGTATCTCATGATCCCTTTTTGGCCTTTCCAATTCTCCAATGGTGTATATAGATTTTATGAAAAAGATATTTCATCAGTACTTTAATTCTATTATCATGGTGTTTTTAGATGATATCTTAGTCCATTTTAAGACTGAGGAGGAGTATCCAAAACATTTGAGAAAGTTCCTTAGGACTCTTTTCAAGCATAATGTCTATGAAAATATATATAAATATAGATTTTTGAATTTATAAGTAAATATCTATGGACATGTTGAGTCTGGATAGGGAATTTTGGTTGATCATATATTGGAAAAACCCATCATGTCTTTGTAAGATCCCCAAAATGTCTTTGAGATATAATATTTAATCTGTTATTGGGATATTATTTAAGTCTGATCAGACAATTTTCAAATTATTCATATCCTTATACCACCCTCACCCATAAGTGAGGGATGTTTTTATAGATCCCATAATTCCAAGAATCCTTTGAATAGTTAATTTAGCTTTTAGCATTGACCCCTATCATAATTAACCCAAATAAAAATTAGGATATGAAGTTTTCTATGATGCTTCAGGTATAGGCTTGGGGTGTGTCCTAATAATTGATGATCATGTGTTATTATATGGATCCCAGAAGCATTAAACTTATTAGTGGAATTATCTTAACAATGAATTAGATTTGACTAATATAATATAACCACTTAAGTGTTGGAGACACTATATATTTAGTGAGAGATTCACAATTTATAGTAACCACAAAAGCCTGAGGTACTTATTTGGATAGAGGGATAAAAACCTCATGTAAATGAGGTGGGTATTATATATTTATGCTTTTGACTTTAATCTTATATGTAAACTTGGTAAAGGGAATGTTATTTATGACACACTAAATCTTCCATCTTTGGATATGAAAGAGTCTAGTTGAGAATGGAACCTTATGGGTCTCTCGGATGAATTACACCTACAACTGAAAGTGGTGGAGAGGATTGTGCTCATTGCTAATATGATATTGTCTCATTATTTTTTGTGCTCATCTCTTAGGATAAATTAAAGGATATAAACTGTAAATGAACATGGATAAATACATATAGTAGGGAGACCACCTCCAAGTGGGAAATATACCTAAAAGAATTACTCTACTTTAGGAATAGGTGTCTAGTTCATTCATCTATAATGAATGGAGATATTGTGGAATAAAATAAATCTTAATGGGTTATCTACCTGGGTACCAGTAAATTGTTCCATGATATGAGTTTATGGTATTGGTGGCCAAGAGTAAGGTGATATATAATCAATTTCTTATCTTGATGATTTGTCTTAAAATAGGTAAAGGATAAGAATAATATTCATTTAGGATTTCTTTATAACTATCCGATTTCTACTTTAAAGTGGGACGAGGTGTCTATGGATTTCTCTATCATACTACCTCATAAAATGTAGGAAAAAATTCAATTTGGATTTTCTTTGATTATCTAATGGAGTACCCTATAATTATATCAATAAGGGACACCAAAATATTAGAGGATATTAGGAAGATCTATATGTAATAGATTGTAAGGATTTATGGTATTATATCTTCTATTTTATTGAACCAGGATACCTTTTTAATCCCACTTATAGAAATTTCTCTGAGAGGTGATCAGATCTCAGTTTAAACTAATCATAGCCTGCCATACCCAAATAGAGGTCTAGATGAAGAGAGTAAATCAAATACTATATGAAATCCTATGAGTTTGTGTTTTTTTATGGTTCATGGGATTTCCATATAGAAAGGTTGAATTCATATATAATAAAAATAATTAGTCCTCTATTGAAATGGACCCTTTTAAATCTTTTTATGGTTATCCATTCCACTTTTCGTTGTATAGTATAGTGGTAGGTGAAACCTCTCTCATGGGAATCACCATCATCAAGGAAATTTCTATGAATATTAAAGTTATATGATAGAATAGAGAAATTGATAAAATTTACTACATGTCCTACACTTATTATTTTCTTCAAAAATTGTAGTTTTTAGTTGGTGATTGATGTTTCTAAGGGTGTGTCCTAGAATAGGTCACTGATAATTATGAATGCAGGAGATTCTCACCCTATTGTTTATATGTCCCTTAAAATCATGAGAAGAGTTGGAAATGTTACTTATCAATTTTAATACCAATCCCAGTTGTGAATTAATGATGTATTTAATGGCTATCAATTAAATAAGTACCTTACTGATCCTTATAACATGATGAATTGGGAAGAAATTGAATTGGATAAATATGTTTTGATGATAAAGAACCTAGATTTGATAGTTCATTCTCAATTTATGGTTTCTAGTAAGAAATATATCTTGTTAGTATGAATATTATGGTAGAAATGGGGAAACTACCATGAGGCACAAGAATGATAACTACTTATTAGGGATAATTTTCTTTATAAGTTTGATGATAAATCATTGAGCTGACTTCTTGGGATATAAACTTATATGTGATGGTGAATTATCACACCCACAATATAATTTATAGTAAAAATCATAATTTATTTAATTTTATATTCATCTCATCTCTTCCAATCTATTTTCTTTGAAAATTTTAGAATATCATAAAACTGGAGGTGTTGTACATGTGGTGCATGGTTAGGGAAAACCATGTGAGAACTATATAATAGGTATGCAATTATTAACATAATTATTTAACATGGTTATAAAATAATTTAACTAAATATCTATCCTAACCATGAATGTTAGAAGGTGATCTATTGTTTTCCCACACATTTGGTTCAAATTTTGGTAAACCATGTGACGTTCCTAGGTTTTAATAAAGAAAAATATTTATTACTACCCCTGGACCATCATAACACTTTCATCCATCATTTATCGACCATAATGACTATAACTCTATATCCCACTATTGAGACACTCTCTCCCGAATATTATATTGGTTTAAAGTGTTTTTATTCAAGTATATTCAAGGGAAAATATTGATAAGTCCATTCTCTCCACTCCATTGTGTTCATCCACCATTTCATAGATGTTGTTCTACTATATGGTCATGGTGATATAGATTTTGTGCTGATAAATTTAATATGAATGCATTTCTATGATTAAGGTTTATTTATATATATATATAAGGGTATTTATTCTCCATTCAAAGTAATTTTTTTTAGGTTTCTTGTGGTTTTATCACCAATGGTAGGTGGTTCTATATCCTTTCCTCTGTTAGGTAAACTATTGGTCCTAGAAATTTTTAATTTTTATCTAAAATGATATGGAATTTGTTATATGTTAGGTTATATACTAATTCATAGAGCCCATTTTAATTAAAATTTTCCTTTATTTTTTGGAAAAATGAAGTTCTTGTTTTATGTGGAAATTGGAACTTATAATAAAATTGTTATTGAAAATGATATATTTAGTTATTAAAGTGGTATTAAATAAACCCCATGGTAAACACAAAGTACTTGGAAAGGTTAAACTATATGGGTGAGGTCCCCCACCACTATCTACACTAGTGAATTGATTCATTTGGTGACCCCCTTTCCAGTGATGTAGTCCCATATCCATTCCACAAGTTGAGTTCACCTCCCTAATTAGTGATGTACTATATATAGGTTCCCTAGATTTTTTAATCATAGGGTGTAATCCCATGATATTAATAAGAAATTAATCTTTAAAAGATTTTTATGCATTCTTTATCCTTGTAAATGAAATATGATTTTTCTTGTTTTCAATATAATATTCAAATTATATTTATTTTATTATGTTCAAACTAGAATGTTAAATTTTTGAACAAAGGATTGAGATGAAAAATTTGGTGGGATTATATGGGGCTTGTTATTCTCACACATTTCATACACATGTTTTATATATTGCAATAATTTTTATATTGACATGGGTAAGGGTAAGGCACCGCTTGGAGGTGTTTAATGTTTTTGATAGACTTATTTTGGTGGATGTCATTGTGGGATGATCCCTTATGTAACACAATGATGGGTAGCTATTTTTTGGTTTATTTTTGTTCATCCTATAGAAAATAAACATGGTGATTATACATAATCTGAAAAACTTCCCATCGCATCCCTTTTTATTTTGGAAACTTCAATTATTAGTTTTATTCTAGATTGAATTTATTATGAGTTTTTTATCTTTTGAAATTTTCATGGATGTTATATTTTATTATAATGGTCATTATTTGTGATTCTCATAATGATGTAGGACCCACAATTATATATGGGGGGGGGGGGTCATGCTAGATTATTAGGTAGGGCCTTTTGGTTGTATTATTAGGTGAAATAATTCACAAAGATAATTCTCAGTGCCTAGGAACTAGTTTCTAATCTATGGGGATTAATAATAACTTATATCTTTTATAGAAAATGAAAATGGAAGACCAGGTTGGTTCATGATAAGATGATGTGTTTCCATTAATTAGGTTCCATCACGACTAAAATATGTAGAAGGTACTATTTTGGATCATTAAAAGATTTTTGGAAACATTCACCCCATCAATAGGTGACTCCCCTTTTCGAAAAATTTATTTAGAGAAATAATTTTTTTTGTGAGTATGAAAATAAATTTCATAATATAATATATGAATCCTTATATTTCTATCAAATTTTTTAGGATTTGAGGAGGTTTTGTGTCATGTATTACCTTGGTATTTTGGGTTTGCCTTTGGTACAATAGTGGAATACCATGATGCAAAGTGATTTTCTTTATGTTTCTCCAAAGCCAAACTTCATGGGATTAAAATTCAAGACATGTTTCCATATTTTATTAAATTATATTTCAAAATTAGAAATATGGTCTCAAAATTATTGATATTTTACCACCGAATCATTGACATAACATTATATGGTTTTTCATTGATAAGTATTGAGGATATTTTGCATGGAATGTTAGTATGTGTCATCATCATTCTTTAATAAAAAGGGAATTTTTTGGTAGAAATATTCCTCTTTGGGTGAACTAAAGGTAGTGGCCTCCTCTATAGGATCCATGTAGACCTAGTTGTAGTAAGAATATCTATTCATGAAGGATAGGTCTTGGAAACTTTCCATCACATTGATATATATATTTATGATGAATATTAGGAAATCATCATTTGGGAATTACCCTTATAGATCCTTGAAATCAATAAAAATTTGAATTTTCACGTTTCTTTATTGATTAGAACAATATTATGGAGAAACTTAAAGGTATTTTACTTCCTTACTGAATTGTTTGTCGATGGGTTCTCCAAATTTATCTTCTACTTTGGAAACATGGGTGAGATTCATTATCCTTGATGCCTATTTATCACCATTGTGGTTGTCTGGTAAACCCAAACAATTATTATATACATTTGGATCCAAAAAGGGAATTTCAATATAATTCCATGATAATAAATCCATGGTTTTTAAAGGAAATTAATGTCTACTATTCTTCCATATTCATAGATGAACTAATCAACATAGGCTGTGAGTCTTCCTTAAAACTGATATTCACATGCTAGAGTTCATTGATGGTGGTGGAGAAACATTCCTCAAATACTATAGGAGAATACCTAATATATTATTTTCCTCTTATTATACCTCAATAATATCAAAATTGTAATATTAATGGTAATTTTGAGATCTGGAATAAAATATGGGGTTCTTTTCATAATATCCTTCTTCAAAATAGAAGGGTTCATCTAATGCAACCAATAACTTGAGAAAATGATATAATGTGCCTGAAACCCATGATTTTATTCTTCTTATGAGATTCATATGTATCTAATAAGAGAGTCTCAAGTGTGTTGACTAAATATCATTCAGGCCTATATATAGATAATGATGCTCAATGGCTAGGTTGATATGTATGGACTGCATAACAGTCATTTTCTTCTTTTTGGGATGTTTCTCTATAGAGATGTATATATGACCATCATATGAAAGTAAATTAATTGAATAACAAGGTTTATTTCCCAATAAAACCCATGTGATCAGAATACTTATATGATTGGGATTTATTTACTTAGTCTAGTTTATAAGAAACATGTATCCTATACTATGTTCACTCCATAGAATGGTAGGACTAGTTTCAAAGATGTTGGTAATCATTTAACTGAATGGAATCATATCCCATTAGCTACTTACCCTCAATTTTACATTATATTTTCTTTATATATTGATATTCATAGGACTAAAAATGGGTTTTATCAATATACATCACCCGAAATTTTCCATTAAAAGAGTACATTAGGCATTGATGATATGATATTGACACTACCACATGCATGTAGATCCATGAACGTCCCTACAAGACATTGAAAGATGTATCATGGGAAATAAACATAAAATATGAGAAATAAATTAGATATATAATCTAAGATCTTTGTTTGATCCCCCAGTGTCTATTTTAATCAATCATATTATACCCTTGGATGTTCAGTTTATAAGGGTACAAGTTATCATCACTATATCCTAAGAATCAAAGGGTCAAAATCTGGGTGAGGTTGATTCTAGAACCATTATTAGTTAAGGATTTTAAGATATTGATATCATCAATATTTCTTTATATATATAATGGATTAATGTAACCATGTATAGTAGCTTCCTGATCATTCTATATGAATTAAATGATAGTATGATACTTAATTGTATCGGTCTCCATATGATATGTATCTGTTGTAAAAAATTCAACCTAAAACTCTTAAGGGATTAAAAGGTCCCCAATAATGGATTCTATAAGTATTTTATAGAGATGAAGTTTATATAGAATATATATCTTCAATAGAATGAAAACTAGATACTTCAATATGTCATATTTTTGGACCAAGGGTATGTGATTCTAATATTGATATTATTCCTTGGCTAAAGGATTACAGGTTGATGTGGGTATACTTGAGTCTCCTTTTACTACCTTGAATTGAGGGATATTTTTTATTGTCCATTATTTGGGTTTAGATGGCCTTCGCTTTCCACAAAATCAACTAAACAACCTTACATATTATATTCCATCATCAAGAATCATAAGGTTGGAATCAACCTAGGATGATTTATGATTATATTGATCTTTATATTTATCTTTTTTAGAGTTCCTATCATTGGTTTTTAATTATGTATATAAATTCAACATGAACAGTTCTGAGGAATTGGGGTATATTTAGACATCATCTTCGTCGACCTCATTATCCTTGATAAAATCTCCCCAATTATTAGAGAAGAATTCTAATTTATATAAGTGTTATTCTTCATCAACAAATGGGTTATCTAGGTGAATGAAATTAAATGATCAACATTGTTATTCTTCATCAATTTAGAATTTATTTTTGAAGGATAGTTTTTACCGTATCTTTTTTTTGAGATGGTGCCTATCCTCTATGTGATAGGTTAGAAAGTCTAAGAAGGACCATATTGGCTTGGGTATTAATAAGGCATCATCCTCACATGACTTGTTTTTCAGTGACAATTGAAATTTATAATCATGGAGGTATTCTTGATGAAGATGTCTCCTCATGTACCATAGCAGGAACTTGGGTCAAAACTATTTATCTTGGTGTATCTGTAAGTAAATAATAATACCATATGTTTGATTTATTATTCATATAGTTATATAATTATTGAACATGCCTGTTTAATACTCGCAATAATTCTCCTTCTTTCCCTAGTGGAGAAGTAGAGACATATACCTCTTGTGATGGGTGTCTTCTAAATTTTACATGCCTGTATTCAACTATATTTTGGAGTATATCCCTAAAAAAATGTAAACCTAGATATTTATTCATAGTATCCGATTGATGGGGTAGTAACAAGTCTATCCATTTTTACTAACTTCATTGGGTTACTTGATCTCTGTCAGTTTGAGTAGGTTTTTCTCTATGATAGTGTTTAAATATATTTAGAATTATTCATTTATGAAAAAATAAAATTTATTCTTCTAATCCAGGTACCTTGGGAGATTCTTATTCTTTTTTATTTATTAATGAGGGTGTTGTTAATGCAGTTTTTGGTCAAGGATAGGAACCACATAATATAATATTGGATTGGGAGTTGGAATTGGTGTCTTTTTTCTCTTGAGTGTAATGGTTTTAGTCTCCACTATACTAGAATTTTTTCTTTTCTATCAGTATTGGTTGATATTTGGCCTTTGAATATTATATTTCATCTTACATCCATTGTGAAACTACTGAAAACTCTTAAAATCCACAAGTGTACTTCAATGGGACTCATGGTATCTATAATTAGTTATAAATATATTTTTTTAGAAATACTCAATAACTGATATAATGGAGTTACATATTGAGGGAATAATTAAAGCCTTTCCACATATTGATGAAATATAAAACCCCCTAATTTTCATTCAATTTTGAGTTTTAGAGGTAAAATATAATTTTATTATTTAGTATTAAGTTAAACTACTATAGAAACGACCATATAAAATAATCCCAATTAGAAATGGATACTTTTTATAGGTTATTTTACCATAAAATTACAGTTTCCTCCGATTTTTGGATGAAATTATTAAGCTTCACTACTTATTTTTTCTCAAGTTCTCTCATCATTGGTGAAAAAATATGATAAAATATGCATTATATTTTTCTCCAAATATCCCAGGAATATTATAACGGTGGGATTTCCTATTTTTAGTGGTTTAGGAGTTAAGTCTACACATTCTGGGTATGGGTTTCCACTTAAGATACACCAATCCATGTTTCACTTCCATGGATTCTGTTTAAAAAATGGATTCAATAGAATCAATAAGTTATGGGTGTTTTACGACTGGGAAGACACTATATTAAAGGTAGTGGGAAGAGACCCATTTAATCATATTTCATATGACTGTAACTAATTTTAATTTTGATCTGGCCTGGGGTAACTCTCTTGGCATGGATAGAAATTCTTCCCTATTAGAGTAAGTCTTCAATAGTATTTGACCACTAGGTTTAGATAAACCGGTTTTCTAGACCTAGAATTGGTCAGATGGTTAGAATCCTCTATTTTTGGTTGATCATCTATTTATTATTAGATATTTTCTATAGGAGAATCATTTGACCCTAATTGGGAGTTATATAGAGCTATAATATATTATCTGAGTGATTTAGTGTTGACTCATCTCAATCTATCAATCTAAACTTTATATAGAGCTAGCTTTTCCCTAGCAGAAAGGGGTTATGGTTCATTAGGCAGTGGGTGGGATATTGTTGTTGTTATTCCCTTCCATATATCTTTGGTCAAATATTACTAATTAGGGTAAAAATAAATGTTTAAAGGAGATCCTCTGTTATGAGATTTCCTTTGATACTAGGTACGCATAACATCTTCATGGAATTTGGTGTAAAGTATGTTTCAAGTGGATATCTCTTTATCTTGTTCTTCTATGGTCAGGTCATTGTCTATATTACATATGATAGAAATGTAATGAAATTTAATTATATGAATCATGCAACAAAATACATATCCTCATCAGAGTTATAGGGAGATTTATTATACATAGAATATCCCTCAAGGGATTGATCATAATCTTCCTTGATATTTTACATCTTAGAAGACCTTTTTGGTTTAGATCCACTATGAGGCTTTACCTGATGTCCTTGTTGGATGGTTATCTTAAGATATTATTTGAAAATTTTTATTGAACATAACTACAATGAGGACGGATCATGAAAATGGGAGAAACTATTAAGAGGGTTCTAGTAAAGTTCATCCCAATATGAAAAAGAAAAATTTCATAGAAGGAGGAGGAGGAGGTGGTAATAATGACACCAACTCATGGGGTTGGGGTTTACTTGTATTTTCTACCATCATTTCCTTGATCTATTATAGATTTGGTGATCCCATGGATGGTGATGGTGGTAAAAATTTATTTTTCCCACTGTGTGAGGGTATCACTTGTAATGATAGTGAGGCAGTAGCTATCTTGATCTTATTAGCCTTCTGGGCCGCAATTTAGGCATGATCTTGATTTATTTTCTTTTTATGGTGACAGTTTCTTACTGATGATCTCTTATCAATGGTTGTAGGTTTTGTTTTCCTTAAACATGATGCATGGTTAACTTTCTTAGAAGCTAGATGAAATAGTATATAAATATACACATCTTTCTCAGTGTGCCTTATTTTGTTTTTATGAATTGTGGTATTTTATTGGATTAACCAAATGGATTATATAGAACCAGAACATGAGACTTGGTTTAATGTAATTAAAGTAATGATTCTTTCCATGATGGTTCTTGTTGGATAATGAGAAGTGTGAACTGTAGAGATCAATATTACTCCACCACAAGGTAATATATTAAGAGAGGAATCTATTATTTTATTGTTAAGGTATTCATGATACTTATACAAGAACACTAATGGAAATAATGTTTCTTCCATAACTCAGGGTCCTGATAAACTAAGAATACGTCCAAGTCAACTTGAAAAAATTCACTAAGTGTATCTAGGTGGTTGGTGTACTTCATATTAGAAAAATTATTATCCTTGAGGTGATAACACATTTCCGATAAATTGTGAAATATATATGAGGTCAATTACCCTTTTAGTGTCTCTAGAATTTTATACCCTAGGGTTTCTATGGTTCTGGTCATGCATTATATTTTTCATTTTATTAATTCTTTCCAAATTATAATTATTTTCCCTTCATCTTCATAAAGGGGTTCTTCAACCTGATCCAACCATAAATTCCACTTTACTATATTTTTCATGTGTATAAGAATAATTATAAAATTCCTCTATTATATTAATGAATCTATACTCTAGGGGATGTGAAAATTGTGATTAACTCCCCAAATCACCCCCTAATAGTTATGGAAACCCATAAATAATTGATAAAGAGATTTTATAGTTGTCTAAAATATCTCGTGTGTATCTCGATATAAAGTTAATATCAGACTAGTTTAGATGAGAGGAGGACCACCATACTGATAAGATATGTGTTTTTAGATAGGAAATCCATAATAATTTCTATGGGGTGGGCCTCTGTAGTTGTTGAATTGGATTTCATGTGGAGGAACTTTTTGGTGTGTAACTAGTAAGGAGGAACTTTATATCATTCACTATAAGGAAGAATTTTATGGTCGATATTCATAATAATAAGTGGGTGGAACCATTGTGTAGGGTACCTCTTGGAGGCCCTCTAGAAATTTTGATCATGGAACTGTAGGGAGTACCTATGTGAAAATATATTCCTTATTCAACTGATGATGATATGGAAGATCCAAGAGATTCCATCAAAATATGTCCACAAGAAATAAGAATATAAGAATTTAAAAGGTTAGTAATATGAGAATTCTACTAAATTTCATATTTACTTTGATGAGATATTATTTTATATGATCTCAATAGGTTGATCAAGGTTTGATTACATGTGGGGCTATGCATTACGCGCAATGACCATCATGAGAAGGAACCCTCATAGATGGAATCTAAAATATTTTTAGAATATATTGTTGGTATTTTTAATATGAGTTGGTATATGGTAAAACTCCATGATAATTTCCATAACATACCTAAAATCCATTTCAATATTTAGTGGAGTATGTATATAAGAATTTTCTATACATATTCTTGAATATGATGTCGAATTTTAGGGATTATAGTAGGGAAATGCACCTACTCCCATGATTTTTCTAGAATATACTAACAGATATATTAAAATAAAAGAGGGAATATAAGACCAATCTTATGTAATTTTTAGTATATAATCATGATCCACTTGTATGGGGCATGGTTATAAGCCTTCTCCTCAAGTTCCTCAAGGATATAGCAATGATCTCTATGTGTGTGCGTAAGTATATGATCTTGACCTTGTGACATCACTGGGATATGTTATCAACCTTTCACAATGTGTGAAATAATGTGATCATGATCATGAACATCCATCATGATATGCCAAATTACATTGGTAGAAACCTTGATATGATACCACCTCTAGTATTCATTATTTACTAGATTATACAGAGAACTATTAGGGTCAGAGTAGAGATATGAACATACTCCTAAATAGCCATCAAAATATGTCAATGATGTTCTTTTTTCACTACTATATTATGATAGTAGGATTTGTTGGTGAGAGTAGGGATACAATTCTATAATTAATTTTATTCAGGACTATAACAATATACTTCATTAGTGAGAACATGAATATAATTATGTTCCCAAGCTTTGGTTTCCTATATCCCTCATCGAGACCACATCATGGGTTCACTAGTTTGGGAAACCGGGGCTGAGATCTCATGTGAGGCCTCCCCAATGTATTCTTATTTATATGGGGTTGAATAATGGTATTGGTAAACACAAATTGAAAGAGGCATCCTAATAATCTTTTAGGTATCAGTTGGGACATAAGATACGTAATTCACCACCTATCTAAGGTAAGGGAGGCTATCATTATCATGCTCAAGAGATAAACTCTTAAAGTGGTTGGAGGTGGGCATTGGTGCCACCCATGTCATTTAGGCTCACCACTAGTGGGACGTATGGTAGGGAATTATCACCTAATCTCTCCCATTATCTACCTATAATATTTGGATAGAGATATTTAAATCGAATTCCATAACCATTAATTTTACTATATGTTTTTGGAGTCACTGGGTTAACGATAATATATTTCCGATTTGTGGGGCCAGAACCTTTTTCTTGATTAGGGAATATTCTTTTCCTGGGCATTAAAAATTTCCTAAAACACACTAAAAAATAACCATTTTTATTGAAGGGAACTTTTATATGTTTCTAGAAAGTATTGAAAGGATAAATAGCCATAAACAATAAACCTATCAATGTGTAACACCCCATGATTTTACTATGTATTTTCCTTATTATGTTGAATAAATTGTATCATAAGAAAAAAAAGTGAAATGATCTACAATATATATTATTTAAATAAAATTTATAATATAAGGTAAATATTTATAAATTATCATATTAAGACATCCAACAATATTAAGAATACTATAAGAATAATGATATATATATATATATATATTGAATATAAAATCATTATCCTAATTGTTCTCTATGAGGATCATAAACCTAATTAAAACTTTTTTAAAGAAGGATAAACATTATAAATTTAGTATCCATGTTGTGAGAGAAGTAATTTAATAGGATGATTAATTTTATTAATACATGTAAGGATATATATAGGAATTAAATATATCTTTTATAAATATGGTCATTAGTGATATGGTTGTTGGAAATATGGTTTTTGAAAACATAGTTGTTGGATATATAGTCATTTTTATATCTAATTTATATATTGTGTAATTGAAGACAACATAATTCACAAATAATATTTATTATTCTATAATGAAATAAAATGATAACATTTAATTAATATATTGTATTATAAAAAGTATATTTTTATGTGTCACATATTATTAGTATTATTATTTTTAAAGAATGATTATTTATATATAAAATTAAAATTAATTTTATAATACCAATGATTGATAAAAATTTATATTGTTAGAATATAAATAATTAATTAAATAGGATATAGATAAAATTATTTATTATAAAAAATTATATTTCTTAGATATTTTTTTAAAGTGTTGTATATTTTTTTTAAAATAAAATAAATAGATAAGTTTTAAATTATGAATATAATTAAAATTTTAAATTTATGAAAAATATTATTAAAACTCATTTAATTATTAATTTATATAAAATAAGATTAATAAGACTTAATTCATTGAGTTATTTTTCTAAAAAATCACATTTTCTACATGTTTTATATTATACTTCTAAAGTTAAATTTATAATATTAAGAAATTGAATTAGATTAAATGGAGTGAAAATTTCGATTAGTCAACTAGAAATTTGGTAAATGGGGTCATATTTGGTAAAAAAAATTATTTACCATGGTAAAAATATTTAAAAGGTAAAATTGTGGTAGATAGAGGTAAATTATCTTGGGTTAATTTTTTTAATTAATATGATATTTATGATTTATAGAAGTATTTTTTATGTTTGGGTGTCAAACAAGAACTTCTTACTAATATTTCCTCACCTAACATACCTAACTCCATTGTGATTACATCTTTACCCTTCAACAAACTTAAGCATCCATGGAAATGTTCGTGATTTTCACCTATAAATGGAGCTCTCCCCTACTAATTCCCAAACAATATATTCCTTAGAAAATATATTTAAATTTTTCCCATTTTACATCTCATAAATCCTTATAAAAATTTGGGTATAATCTTATTCTTATAAGAAGGCCTAAATTCTTCATTTGAGGGGAACCCATGTTGAGAAGGAGTGAATTAATCAAGTAAGTATCTAAGTTATTCTTGTAATTTTTCAATTGCCTCCCCATATCCACTCTTTCTAAGCCTCATACTACACTATAATTATTTTATATTGACATAATCATTCTTTTGATAAAATTAAATTACTATTATATAACTTTAAACTCTTAATCATTCACTATTATAAAATGATCTTGTTTGGGTTGGGTCAACCATCTATATAAATGATGTAATACCACCATCACCGTATTCACTATGAATAAGTATCATGAAATCATTAATAATGATTTATTTTATTAGTGAGTATATTATTTCAGGAATATTTTTGTATATGGATGATATAAAAATGAATTATATTTATGAAGTGACTCAAAGTTATAGGTAAATTACATAAAAATTTTCATCATGGATTCAATTATCGAAAACCATGCCCATAATTTCTATCAAATTAACATCGGGTTACATAAATTAATGAAGAGAAATGATTAAATTAACTTAAAGAATCTATGAATTATTAAATGAAGATAAAAAAGTGAGGATTGAAAATTATATTGGTAAACTTGTATGAAACAATCCAAAATCAAAAACTTCCAATAATGAATATAAACAATAACTAATTAGTATATGAGTAATGAAAGATTATACATAAATAGTAAAAAAATTAAAATATATGAATATGTTTTTCAAATAATTAATTAATTTGGTTATGTATGTTATATAGGAGGTCAATGTACCTTCATGGATGTCGGGAGTGAAGGTAATGGGTTTTATTCTAATATCACGTTGAATTTGATATTATTATGATTAAGTTAAAATCTTGAAAAATTGTAGGATATTTCTATCTAAAACCACAAATATTTTCTTCTACAATAATTTTTATGAGTTTTACATGACTTATTAAAATTTAACATTATTTTAGTTCATAATTCACTAAATTGATGCTTATAGGAGAAACCGACATTACTTCTTCTTTTCATCCCGAAATCTTTCTCTTCCATTTCAATATTTTTCATTTTGAATTATGGATTTCGTTATCAGTAATTATATGACTTATTAAGGTTTAATTATCTTTATTTAAATTGTTTTAATGAAATATTTTTGCTATTTTCCACATGATTAATTTAATAATATCTTTAAATTTCTTTAAAAAGTGTGACAGGAATATACTTTCGTAAAAATTTGCATAAGATTTCATTTTCTCAACTTTTTTGGTATTTCATTAAGAAACATAATCTCCATGTTATCATGTTTTTAAAAATAAATTTATACACCCTTTATTTGAAATTATTATTTTCTTCTAAAATAAAATTCATAAAAAATATATATGGTATTTCTACTTATTTCTCAATATATATTTTAAAGCCCTAATAAAAGTATTTTTCATCTTTGTTTCCATCCTTTTATGTTTATTATGATTCGCAGTGAGATATTATCAAATGATTACATCCAAATTCTTCCTCTATATGGATTATGATTATTTTTTGTTTAAATATCCATGAATATATTTTCTTTCTCATTGGTTAATTATGCTAATTAGAAATGTTTATATCTTGTTGTGTCACACATATGCATCACTTATCATTAGGAGATGGATGGTCTATTATAGATTGATATTTCATTGGTTAATATTTTATAGCTCATGATATCAGAATGGTATATTATTGGTTATGTAACATCCCAATATTTTATGGAATGTATCATTTTAAATTTAATTTCTTCGACAACATAGCTTTTACACAATACCAAGCTTAAAAGAACAATGATATAAAATTGAATATCAATATTTTAAAATGACCGTTACAACCTAGTCATTAAATTAGGGAAAATTAATAGTATTAACAAAATTATGAAATTTATATATTATATATTTTATTAATTGTATCTACATTTATCCAAATGATTCTATATGTATAAGATAATAATGAATCCAATTTTACGCATTAAAAAGTTATATCATTTCCCAACACAATTTTACTGCCTTTTACTGGTGCGATTATTTAAAAATAAATTTTGAAACTTTTAAAAATTCATTTTAACAAAATAATCTTAATTTTTATAATTGTAATTTAAAAATTAGATAAGGGTGAAATTTTGAAATTTTTCTAAACATATTTATTTTTCAATGAATAAGTGAAAAATCCAAATTTTTTATAAACATCTCAATTTAATTATATTAATAGCTTATTTATGATTAAAATAGTAACCCCAAATATGAAATTATAAATAGAATTTAGGAATATTATAAATTTTAATATGATAAAATTCTGTCATAGTATAAGAAAATAAATGTTTTAGATATTATTAATTAAGTTTTGATATTTTTATAAAACATAAATATTTATTTAAAATTTTATAATTAATATAATGATTAAAAATAAAATATATTTTAAATAAATGTATTAATAAATTAATAATTTTTTATTTTATTATTATAATATAATTTTATGAGACCTTAATTAATATTTTAATGTTTCATAAAAGTAGTTATAATTTTAAAATTGGTATTTTTCAAATAAATAATGATTTTATTTAAAAATTAAATTAAAATTATTTAGAAAATTATTTTAATAAAATGGTGTCTATTTTTTAACTCTCCATATTGAAAAATAGTTATGGTGAATTTTTTGGTTTTTTCTGAAATAGTTGGATTTTTAGTGAATAGTTATATATGGTAATTTACTATATATATACATTATAAGATAAATAAACCACTACTTGGGTCTTGAATGATAAGAAATGACATCTCTAACATTCCTTCATTATTTAATTTATTTAGTGATAATTATCAAACTACTCACAATATTGATCCAAAATAAAAGACTAATGATTAAAATAATAAAAAACACCCCTCTCCTCCAATATAAATACCACCCCACAACCTCCTCTCCTCACACCTTACAAGCTTCAATACCAGTCAAATTTGTCCCCAATACTCTTTCCAATTACCTCCCTCTATTTTTAGGTGCCTTTGGAATCAATATAATGCCAAAATCATTCCCCTTAAGGGGATTTTGAAGGAGGGAAATTCAAGAGGTAAAAATCCTCTTTCTTTTCTGTTATTTTCTACTCAATTTATTTTATTTTCTTATCCTTCCATAAAATTAAATATAGAAAGTTAAATGATAAATACAATATATTTTATATACTATAATTTTATTATTTCTATGGAAAATCTACCATCAAGTCTCTTCTCCTTTTCCTTTTTTAAAGATGAAAGCATCGTATGAGAGGTGCCTATTTACCATCTTCATGGCCTCCATGTTTTAATTTTTCAATTGCTCCTTCAAGTATGGTTATAAAACCATAACTATGGCTAAAAAATATTTTATTATACATATTGTAAGTTTTCTAGTGTTTTGAATCTTGTATATATAAATGATATTAATTAATACAACAAAACTAGTTCGTGAAGTTCGAAAAACCACCAAAATAATCTAAACGATTATCATTAAAGTTATATAGAATAAATCATCCTCATATATTGAATAAAAATAATATAAAATACCATTTAATATTATGTATGTTAATTAATAACATATAATTTCAACTGTTGAGAATTATTTCTATTTTTTATTATATTTCATATATGTATACATGTGAATTAATCATGATAATCAAGATAATAAACACTCTCGAATGATGAAATTAAATATTATAAATCCTAAAAATGTCCAAAAATGAACTTAATAAAATTATACTAAATCAAATTAAATTCTAAGAGGATCTAAATTAATTAATTTATTAATCTAATTTTTTATATAGGATGTTAAGTTCAAGTGAAAAACACTTTTGGACATAATGTACATTTTTTTTCATCTCACCATTATTTATGTGAGATATGAATTATTCACCAATATTTATTGTGTGTGTTGAATTTATACTAACCTTTTATGTATAATATCATGAATATATTCACCAAAATGGAATTAAATTTTTCATTTGATAATTATTTATTTTATGGGGATTACAATTCGATTGATTGCAAAATAGTAAGGGATTCTCCAAGAACCTTAATTTTTCATTGAGGTTACACTTTCTCTCACATTAACCCAATTTAATTCTTCTTTTATTTTTATGTAATTATTCTAAATTATTTTTATATTTTCCAAAATCATGTATCAATATTATTTCATCATTATATAATGGGAAAAACATGTTTTAATAAGGTTCTATTCTCAATTATTCCCGATAAGAGAGCCCAGTTAATGGGAACATCCCAATTTCTTTCCCATTTTCAATTGCACTATATAATCTATTTTAAGATATAATTTTTTTTATAAAATAAAAATATTTATTATGAAAAACTATATTCATTCATTTGTTGTTTTATGAAAAGAAGCATGCCTTTTTGCCTTAAATTCTCTTAAATATTTTCCTTAAACCAGACATTTTTTTATTTAAAATGTTTCTTAAAGACTCTTTAAAGATGATTTTACTTAAGTGGGACATAATTTATGCCTACAAAATAATTTCATTGTCATTACATTTTATTTTCCTGCATATAAATGTTCTAAATATTATTTTATGACAAATACTATTTTTTTCCAAAAGAACTCTTCTTTACAAAGAAAAAAAGGGGTTTTATCATCTCACCTATACTTCTATGAGATATATGCCTTGATCACCACTTATTCATTGTGTACATAGAAAATGTACTTACCTTTGATATATAATATCATGAGTCTTATTATTCTCATGTTATTATAAGTATCATTTAATTTTAATCCTTTATAGTACATTGAAAATTTTAATGATTATTTTCTCCAATAATTTTTCAATGGTATATTCATCTATGTAAAAATACATTGTTAAATATTGTACTTCCATTAGGTTTATCTCTTATTATACCATAGTCTATATGTTTTTAAGGGTTTTTGATCATCTTGACTATGGATGTCCTATTTGATAATATTCTTGGTTTATGGTTTAAGTATTTCCATTACATATGCTAGTTTTTAAATACAAATGTTTATGTTGTTTATGTTTCACCATTTTCATATTATTAATGTATTTTAATTTTTATGTGATCGATATGTATCGCTATATTACCTTGATGCATCATCATGTCTCACGACACAAAATAGAAATGGATTTGGCTGAGGCCTTAACCACTTGTATTCAAATGTCTTGGCTGAGGCCTCAACGATATGTTTATGATGTCCAAAATTATGGATTTTGTCATTATGATATTAGCAATTGATATCCATGTGATTAATCTACTAGTATAATATCCATGGGTATCTTTCATTATTATGTGATTATTTATGTGGAATTATTTATTCAGATTTTATTCCATCCATTTTATGCTCATGATTATGTTCTAATGTCTTGTGTTTTGGGACATTATCCATGCCTTATTTGTTTATTTTATATTCTTATATATTGAGATCCCTTATAGAGAATATGATATCACCCATTTATTATGTTTTATTTTTCCCTAGGATGTGAATATTTTAATTATTAAATTCATGTAGGGATAATTTAGGAGTGTTATGGATGTTTCAAAATGAGTTTCTATGTTGTATTTAATTTCAAGTTGTAATGTAAGACTTGTGTTTGTATCCAGTTTTAAAAATCTACTAAAATATTTTGTCCTCATTGATGTATCTTCTGTTTTTATTATACATATTTAATAAAGTAAAGAACTGGCTCCAGGATTCTGGGGGTCAGAGATTGATAGTTGGTATCAGAGAAACTTTAGTAGAAGCCTTGGAAACTTGATTTAGAAAACATATATTGGGGAATATAACACTAAGATATACTTTGAGGATAAGAATAGAATGAAATTCTCTAATTTTAGTAAGTTAGATGTTATGAAAATATTCCTAAAAATACATCCCTTTATAGATACCACAAGTGGGCGTGGTTCTATAATAGATATACTTAGGGGTAAAAACTATAACAAGGTATCCTAAGCCTAACTCAGGGTAATTGGGTACATGAAAAAAATCCTTACATCGAACTTATTTTGACACTCCTGGGGGATATTCATAGAATAATACATGTTTTGTTTACAAACCATTATAAAGTTTTTGAATATATAACCTAGGATAAACCAAAGTTTTTTTAGATTGGAAATACTGTTTCATGATATTTTATATATGATTTTACATTTTTCTCACGATGAATATTACTACTCACACTATTATTTGTGGTATTATTTAATGGAATGAACTAGATGGATTCATGCTGACAATTGACATGATGAACAAGGTGGTGTAAATGAGAAACCAAATGGGATATTGATAAGAGTGAAAGATATCATGTTCATGGATAATTAGTTTTACCAAAATATGATTAAAACATATACCTTAATCAACTCTCGAACTCACAAAATAAGAGAAGAATAGAGTTTTTGAAGATCTCTACTGGTGGAGATCTAGGAGAAAAGAAGCCTCAATTTCAATATTGTTAGACATGTAGAATGAGACACCTATGAAAGCGTCCCAATGGAATGAGGAAATTATTTATGTGTGGGTAATAAGGACCTAAAGAAAATATTTTCCAAGGAAAATGAAGAGTATGATTGAGGGAAATAAAATTCATCCTAAGAATCCATATGTAGTTCATAACCATAAATACGGTGGACCGGGGGACTACATAAGTCAATTCCCGATTCTGTAGAATAAAATATAGAATAAGTAAGAGCCTATGTGAAAATAAATGGATAAAGTATTTATGTATTGGTGTTGTATTTAAAACCTTAGATAAAATGATTTATATTAATTGACCTTATTGCAAGGATTTTAATCATATTTATTTGGGAAGTTATATTAATATTGTTTTATAAAAATGAAAACCCATAGTCAAGGTGATAAACCATTGCATTCAGAAAGGGTGTAGGGTTTGAATCCATAACTGAAGGGTGAAAAAGCTGAAATTCCTACCACTGGCCTATGTAAAATCATGGTTAGCATGTTTTTTTATATTTAAAATTATCTAATGGGTAAAGGTTATTTCTATTTTATGGAAATTTGTTTTATCAAATATATAACCATGGGATTGGAAAATGATTTGGAGATTAAGTTATTAATGTTATTTCAGAAGATTTTTTCTATTTTTGGAATCCTATAAGATTAATTTAAACATAATATTATAACGAATACAGGTTTATTTTTCTCCTAGAGTCAAATATGATTTTATTATATCATATGGAAATTTATGTTATTTTTGTATATGATTAGCATATCTAAGATATTGAGTGATGTAGGAAATTTAATTCCTATTATGAGTCATTAAAAATTATTGATGTTTTTCAGAACACCATGTGATCAAATTATTCTAATTTTTCTATTTCAATAATAGTGTAGAATATCTTTTAGATGGTTGGTTATTGGCTGAATGAACTATGGGTATTAATATTGAATTTTGGAGATAAAATTTGTTTTCGTCATATAATGGTTTTTGGGGAATTATATTATCTTATCCTAATAATTTTAGTTTTTGTTAATTTTTAAAGATAAGAGGAATAGATAAATATACTTTTTTAGATTTTGTGATCGGTATATGTTGATTTGAATTCAACAAGTGTGAAAAATTCATCTTGAACATTCATTTACATGTATAAGGAATGAAGTGAAAATAGATCAAAGAACAACCAAAGGAAGAGATTATACTTATGACATAGAAATTAATCAGGTATGTTTAGTTTCTAAAGTGAATGTCTAGATAGTAAAGAGACCCTCAAATCTAGGAAAAATATTAAAAAAAAATTATTCATTTACTTTTATTTATGATAAATCAATGGTCATTTAATTGATCAAAAAATATATGGTTTCATGATGGAAAAATTTCTAATAACCATGTTCTCTATCACTCTCTATTAGAACATGATAGTTATATGTTCTCTTCCATATCCATGTTATCAGTCATCACTAAATATTTTCTACCCAAAATCTTAGTTTTGTGGTGACCTACTAATTTCCATTTCCCTTTTATTAAGAGGATATTTTACTAACCCTATATCAAACATGGGTTTCCCACAAAGAAATTTTGAAGTATCAACCATTTATTTTGAAGTACAATTTCAAATTATGAGGAAGAAATTTATTGTATTAGGGGAGAATGTAACACAATGATATTTTATGGCATGTATCATTTTTAATTTAATTTCTTCGACAACATAGGTTTCACACAACACCAAGATTAAACAAACAACGATATAAAATTAAATATCATCATTTTCAAAAAATATTCATAACAAAGTCATTAAATTGGATGAAATAAATAGAATTAAAATTTTTATGAAATTTATATATTATATATTTATTCAAATGTTTTTAAATTCATCAAAATTATTTTACATGCATAAGATAATAATGAATCTATGTTTACTTAATAGAAGGATATATCTCTTTTCAATGTAGTTTTACCACCTTTTAATGGCACACTAGTTTTAAAAATAAATTTTGAAATCTTTGTAAACTATTTTGAAAATAATAATATTATTTTTAAAAATTTGAACGTCAAAACTAACTTAGGGCGAAATTTTACGATTTTTCTAAATTTTTTTTATTTACCAATGAATAATTGAAAAATACTAATTTTATATAAAACTATCATTTTCATTATATTAATAGCCTATTTATGATTATAATATAATATCACCTATGAAATTATAAATAAAATTTATGCATCTTATAAATGGCGGTATGATATAATTATTTCATAGAATAAGTAAATGAATATTTCAGAAATTATTAATTATGTTTTGATATTATTAAAAAATATAAATGTTTATTTTGAATTTTATAATTAATGTAATTATTTAGAAGACAATTTATTTTCATAAAATTTATTCATAAATTGATAATTTACTGTCTTATGATTATAAGATAATTTTATGAGACCGTAGAAAATATTTTAATGCTCCATAAAAGAAGCTATAATTTTAAAATTGGCTATTTTCAAATAAATTATGATTTTGATTAAAAATTAAATTCATCATATTTGAAAATTATTATAAAAAATGGAGGCCATTTTATAATTCTACACATCGAAAAATGTTTATACTGACTTTTTGGGATATTTCTAAAATAGTTGGATTTTTGGTGAATAGTGAAAGATAGAAATTTATGGTATATATACATTATAAGATTAATACACTATTCCTTGAGTCATGAATGATGTAAGGACCATAGTCTAAAACATAACAAAATTATTTAATTTTTTTAGCAATAAATCTAAAACTATTCATAGTTTTGAGTTAAAATAATAAAGTAATGATTAAAATAATAAAAAACACCCCTCCCCTCCAATATAAATACCACCACTCACCACCTGCTCTCCTCACATGTTAACATCTTTGTGACTTGTTCAATTTATACAAAATATTATTTTAAATCCCCTCACATAGTTCTATGATCCTTTGGTCTCAACAAAATACAAAAACCAATCCCCTTAAGGAGGTTCTCAAGGAAGAGAATTCAATATTTAAAAATCCTCTTTCTTTTCTTTTATTTTCTTATAAATTTATTTTCTTTTATTATCCTTCAATCACCTAACTTAAAAAAGTGACATGATAACTCTGGTATCTTTTATATTCTGTAATTTTATTATGTAAGTGGAAAATCCACCATCAATTCTCTTATTCTTTTCTCTTTGTTTTAAAGATGAAAACATTATCCCGAGAGGTATTGATTTACCGCCTTTGTGGACAATGTGTTTTTTGTTTTTCAGTTACACCTTCGAGGCTGGTCATAGAAACATAATTATGGTTAAAAAATATTTTCTTATACATATTTTAAGTTATTTATTGTTTTATAACCAGTATGCATAGATTTTATTAGTTAATAAGACAAAAATATTTTGTGACGATAAAAAAACCACCAAAATAATCTAAATGATTATCATTAAAGTTATATCTAACGAATCATCCTCATATATGGAAATGAAATAATATATTATAACATTTAATAATATTTATTTTAATTAATAACATATTATTTTAATTCTATAGAATTATTTCCATTTTACATGATCTTTCATACATGTATACAAGTGAATCAATCCTGAAAATAAAGAAAATAAACTCCACTGAATAACAAAATAAAATATTATAACTCATAAAAAGGTCATAAATGAACCTAATAAAATTATAATAAATAAAATACATATTTAATAAGTTCTAAATAAATTTATTAATGAATCTAATTTATTATCCAGGATGTTAAGTACAAGTACAAAACACATTTAGACATAAGGTAATGGGTTTCTCATCTCACCATTATTTCTGTTAGATATGCCTCATTAACCAATATTTCATGTGTCTGGTGTATTTATACATCCTTTTTATGTATAATATCATTAATCAACTTATATTCACGGTATTAAATATTTAATTTTATGATTATTAATTTTATGGGGAATACGATTCAATTGATCACAAAGTGGTAAGGGATTCTCCCCAAACCTCCATTTTGCATTTGGGTTACGCTTTCAATCTCTTTAACCCAATGTGATTCTTCTTTATTTTTTGTAATTATTGTAAATTATGTGTATATATTCCAAACCCATGTGTCTAGATCAATGTATTCTTCTTTTATGGGGAAATAAATGTTTTAATAAGGTCCCCATCTCAATTCATCTCGGTAAGAAAACCTGATTAAAGAGAAATTCACAATTTCTTACCCATTTTAAAGTGCACTATATAATCTATTTTAAGACATTAATATTTTTATAAAATAATAAATTTTATCATGAAAAAATATATTTGATTATTTTTGGTTTTATTAAAACAAACATTCCCTTCCGCTTTAATTTCTCTTTAATATTTTCATTAAACCACACTAAAATGTTTTATTTATAATGTTTCTTAAAGACTATTTTTATATGATTTCACTTTAGTGGGACATAATTTATGCTAAAAATATAATTTCATTGTACATACCTTTTATTTTATGGAATATAAATATTTAAAATATGATTTTGTGACAAATATATATTATTTTTCAAAAGAACTCTTCCTTACAATGTAAATGGGTTTCTCTCATATCACTTTTACTTCTGTGAGATATATACCTTAATCACCACATATTCCTTGGTGTGTGGTTTATTTAATTCCCTTTTATATATAACATCATGAGTATTCTTATTCTCATGATTTCTATATATTATTTAATGTTCTTCCTTCATAGGGATTATGATTTAAATGTTTCAAAGGTGTATGGGACACATTGAAATGTTTATAGATTATTTTATCCAATAATTTTTCAATGGTATATTAATCTATATAAAAATACATTTTTTAATATTGTACTTCATTGTGTTTTATACCTTATGATACCATCTAGCTTATGTTGATGAATTTTTTATGATCAGTTTGACTGTGGTTGCACTATTTGATACCATTAATGGTTTATGGTTAAAGTATTCATATTAAATTTTCTAGTTTTTCAATACGAATGTATATGTCCTTTATGTTTCACCCTTTTCATATGAGTAATTTATTGGACCGAGTAAGTGATGGGTGTGGCCTCTATAGCCCATTTATGCATTGGTAGGTCTCGTGAGACAAAACAAAAATGTATTTCACTGAGGCCTTAACCATTTTTTTCAGATGTCTTGGATGAGGCCTCGAAGGTATGTTTATGATTTTTGTAATTATGCAGTCCCTCATTATGATATTGTTAATTTATATCAATTTGATTACTCTTCTAGTAGAATATTCATGGTTTAGTTTCAATCTCTTGTGATTATTTATATGGAATTATTTATTCATATTTGTTTTTTCTAGGTTAGGTACAAGATTATGTTTTAATGGAATGTGTTTTTATTCCTTCACCATGCCTTATTTTTTTTATATTAAGTTTATTTGTATTACGTACCCTTACTCAGCATCTAAGATCACTACTTTCATATGTTTTATTTTTCTCCATGATGCGAATATGTGTATTATGAATGACTTGTTGGGATAACATATATGTATTTGGATGTTTCCAAATGAGTTTCAATGTTGTATTTTATTTCAATTTGTAATGTAAAAATAATGTTTATATCTAGTTTTCCAAAGATACTAAACTATTTGGTCCTTAGAGATGCATCTTCCTTGTTTATTATACTAATGGAATAAATTAAATCATTAGCTCTAGGCTACTCTGGTTGGGGTCTTTACTGGTTAGCCCAATCAAAAGGGTACATATGTGGTCAAACTATGACCAAGGGTACATGTGTGGTTAACCCAATCCCAAAGGGTCAAAAGGTGGATATCCCAAGTCTAAGGGTGCACTGGTGGCAATCCCACACCTAATATAGTGTATAATTGGTCATCTCAATCCCACACCTAATATAGTGTATATGTCGAATATTATTTCTCTTCCACAAAAATATTTTATAAAAATGATTTCAAATTTTTTTTAACGTTATTAGAAATAATTATTAAATACATTGTACCCATGTTATATTTTTTTAAAAAAGTTTTAAAAGGAATAGTTTTTTGTTTTCTAAACAAGTTATTTTTGGACTTTTACTGAAAATATGAAAGGAATATTTATTTTAAGATACTCTACATGTATAGAATTTCCCACCATCATGAAGAATCAATTTTTCTAAGATTACTTTACATGTTTACATTTTTAATTTTAAAGTAAATTTTTTTCCCATAATATTATAAATTTTTTAGTTTTTAAAAGTGGATTTCAATGTATAAAATGGATATTTTCCACAATAATGTTTTGAAAATTTTATGGTATTTTTTATTTTCTAATGACAAAAACACTAATTTTACCTTATGATCAATTGGGAGTATTTCTTAATGATACCATACATATTATTTATATAGATGTTTTATGATCATTTTACTGGAGATGTGCTCTTTTGATACCATTTTTCATATTACTCTAGATGTTTATGATTATGTTTTTATTGGGAATATATTAATATTTAATATGATAGTTTTTAAATATTAATTTTTATTTTTATAATTTTTCTCCCATTTCATATGATAAATTAAGTGGACTTAGTAATTGAAGGAGATGGCCTGTTATAACCCCTCGATGCTTTAGTAGGTCTCATGATAAAAAATATCTTTGTTTATTTGCTCAGTCATTTCTCTTTTATTTTGATGTTTTGTAACTATTACTTTTTGGCATGTTTTATATTTTTTGAATTATTCATTCTATAATAAAGAATTCAGTTTTTTATGTCCGTGTGCTTATTATTTTTGTTATGATATCAATGGACGAGTTTCTAGATCATGTGATTATTCATATTTCATTATTTTGATGATAATTTATTCTATCCATATTATTATTCATGTTCATGTTATTGATTTAATGGAATGTGTATCACTTTTTTGACTTTCCATATTGACTATGACTTATTTTTTCTTGATTTCATCCATTGTACACATACCACTACTATGAATTATATCTCAACCCTTTTCTTATGGTTCATTTACCTATGATACCAGGAAAATTGTTATAATTAATATGTAGGGATATTCTAGAGGTAATATAGATGATCTCAATGAAAATAATTTTTTTTATTTCATTTTTTGAGTTGTAATGTGAATTTCATGTATGAATCTTCTATACCAACAACACTGAACTGTTCGATCCTTATAAATGAGATACCTTGTATATATTGCTGATATAATAATGTAATCACCAACTCTAGGATACTATGTTTAAGGTATTTACAATTCATATCAGGGGATGTTTAGTAGAAGCATTGGGAACTAGACTTCGGAAAACATAGATTACATAACATTAGCCTAATATTTACTTTGAGGATAAAGATTGATGAAGATCCAAAAGTTTTGTAAAATAAAAGATTATGTGGATTTTTCTAGTAATAAATCCATATCTAGATACTATAAGTAGATGTGTATTTATCACATTTGTACCTCGACATAATAACTCTGAAAAAGGTGTTTTTGGATTGACCCGATTGTCACCTAGTGAATGACTACATGCGTTACTGCGAACCTATAATGACACTACCAGAGTATATTCTTTGGTTAATTAACAATTTATTTATGAACCATCATGTAGGATTTGACGAAATGATGATTAGGGAAGAAATAAGGCTCAATTTCATGTATGTCAAAAATGTGGAAATGATAGCCAGGAAAATGTCTCAAAAGAACAAGAAGATGTTTTCAATATGGAAATGAATGTTGTAGAACAAAAACTTTTCATGGTGTTCCATATATTATGTTAGAGGAGAAAGGTAATTATCTAAGTTGATGCCGGAATACAATAAATAACCCTTATACGATGGAATAACCTTTGTTATGTCTATTGTTGAAGTAAAAGTATTTACGTATTTACGTATTGGGATTCAATAATTACATGGAAAATGTATTTTTATCAATGGTATTATAATTATAAGAATCATTAAACATATAAGGATTATACTGAAGTATTTTTTTCATTAATAGTTTGTATTTATATTTTTAATGGTACCAATGAACAAGAAAAGTGATTCAGGGGCAAGTTAATATTTTTAAAAATAGATAATAGAAGGAATACAAACCTTAATATATGTGTGGAGTGGGGATAAAAATAATAAATAGATATTCATTGAAGTGTATTGGTGAGCAAAAATTTTGATTGTGATTTGATGTTTTATGCTGGAGTTTACTACATTTATTGAATTAATGAAAGTATTAGATAATATAATATTTTTCTAAATGAATAATGAGATAATTTTTTTTTGGGATCATGCATGTTTTTATTAAATTTTTATGGTGATCAAGGTTTTAAGATATTTCGTATGTGAAATTAAGAGCAATATTGTTTGGGAAATCAAATGTTGATATGATTTTAAAAATTCAGTGACCTTCCTAATAATTTATTAGACCTTGAATTTGGTTTGGAATATTATAGATGAGCCTTAAGGTTAACTATTTATGAATTGGATTTAGTGTAACTTTTGGGTTATTTTGTGGTTTTATAGATTAATATATATATATTTCTAAAAATGTGGGTTTTTCCAAATATATAGAGATACGAGTAATAGATTGTAATTATTTTATGGATCCAATGATCAGTCAGAAGTTAATTTTAGTGTTATTGGAATAAAAAGAATTCACATTTGATATTTATTTCTTAAGGTAAGAGATAAATTGGGAATTGATCAAATAACAACCAAAAGATGAAATTATGAGTATGAAATTTAAAGATGTCATGTAAGTGTATTTATTTATGTTTTAATTATAGATGGTAAAATATTTCCTCCACTATAGAAAAATGTTCTTGAAACAAATATGTTATCATTATTTATTTACATTTTAATATTCAATGATCTTTTAACTCATCACCGAATTATGGATTTGTGATGGTTTACTTTATCTCGACCATTAAATTTCCTATGTTCAATGACCTCTATCATAATTATTTACATTTTTCTCATTTGTCTGTATTTTACCTTCCCAATAATGATTTCATACTAGTAAACCTTGTTAGGTGTTATTATAGATGACCATGATTATTTATATTCTCTATTATCAAGAGGAATATATTTTAACCCTTTTATTGATGTGGGTTTTTAAGAAAGGTATTTTTTGAAGACAAGCCCTTGATTTCCAAGAACAGGTTCATATTACAAGGTACCAATTTATTAAATGTGGGGAGAATATAAAAACCTAAGATTATAAAGTAAGAAAATTATGATTGATAGTGTATGAGAAAAAAATACCAATGTAAAATGACCCACACGATGTATTTATTTAAATTTATTTACTTCTATAACCTCTGGCACATGAATTCTTGAGTCTAAAAGAACTATAAAATAATATACCATTATAAACCAAGCCATTAAATTGGTGGGTATGAATAAAAAAACTAAATTAATAAAATTATATAGTTAAAAAATGTATAAAATAAATTAAATATTTAACTATTGATTATAAATAAAATATGGATCATTTTAATGAAAAATACTTTTTTTCTGGAAAAACTGTATTTTATAAGAGGAGTTTTCATTGTGCTTTTAATGCAAATCAAAATTTAATTGTACCAAATCTAGAAAATTTATTTTAAAAATAAAATTAATATTTGAAATCATCTGGTTAAAATTATCCTAGAGTAATTTTTTGAGAATTTTATGAGATGTTCAATTTTTCAATGAATATTGTAAAATACGTACTTTTATTGAAAACTACTTTTTAATTTAAATAATTTAAAATTTCCAATTTGATTTAATTTTTTTATAATTAAAATTAGTTCAATTATATTATAATAATTAAATTTTATTTCATTATAATAAATTCCCTATTTAATTGTTATAATAAAACAATCTATAGTTGTTAGAACTTTCTCATTCGAAAACCGCCTTTTCACCCCATATGTGGTTTTAATTCTAAATTAAAATTATATAATTATGTGAATGGAATCTGGAAAAATTTATTCCATATTTATAATCATCATAAAAAATATTATTTAATAATTTAAACTTTATTTTTCTTCTTAATTAATTGTAAAAATAGTACAAATTAATTACCCTAGTTAAGGTTAAGATGAGTTTACCGCGAGGTTAATCTAAAAATACAAGGGTTTAAAACAACCTAAAACATTTTAAATTTATATTTTATAGATATTTATATATTAAATTTTCACATTATTATTTATTTTTATGATTTTGTGGGAAATAATTTCATGAATGTGACCTGTATAATAATTTAAGTAATAGAAAAGTCAAAATGGAACTCTTTCTTTTAAATTTAAATTATGTGTTCACATAAGGAAAAATTAAGTTATAAATGAATATTGAAAGTGATTTTGTGGTTAATGAAATTATTTTCATGAAAACAATTTATTTTTAATTTTTAATAACTATATAATTACCTTACATTCTTACACAATGATGATATATTAATTATTTAATTTATAGAAAAATAAAATAAATGATTCTAATAATAGTAAAATTAATATAAATTCAATGAATTATTTTGTTCCATACTTTTTTAGATAAAAATATAATTTCAAAAAGGTTTGAAAATAATAGGTTCAAATACCATATTTTTCTTGATATTTTTAATGTCAAATTAAATTAAAAGTGACAAAATTTTCATTAATGTTATTTTATAATAAATAATATCTTATCAAATGAATTAAAATTCCTAAAATTCTTTAAACATTCATGTTATTGTTTTATGTTTAAATATTTCAAACATATTACAATAATGTACCAATAATCCATTAATAATAATTATATTGACTTCTAAATAGTAATAACTTCGTTTCCATGGTAAAGGGTAAAACTGATTTTTGCACGTTACATACGCATGTGATAAAATTAATTTTAATCACACATATCATATTTATTTAATAAATTGTATTTTATATTTATAATCATTGGGTAAAAAATATCTCATAAGGACCATTTTAGTTTTATTATCAAAGTGTAAATTCCAAAGGTAAGTAAATAGAGACTAGTTACTATGGTGAAAATAAAATGGTAAAAGTAGGGAAACTCAGAATTTAAGGAACAACATGTAAAAAATGTTTTTGTTTGGTATAGGTTTGGATCAATTATATAATCCCACCAGTACTTTAATTATCAATTATTTAGGCACTTGGGTTGAGAGTGACTTCCCCTTATCGAATAGTTTTTGGTATTTACAAAAATGCCACTCCTCTTCAATTATAAAAGGGAACTTCTTCCCCTAACTTATTCATACATTATAAAACATTTGAATAGACCAAAAAAAGAAAAAATAACTTCCCAAAATCTTTATACATATTCTGGAATTTATGGTATTCCCAAATGACTAACCCTAGGGTCCTTAGTAAGTTTATCAAAGGATATTTCTCCAATTAAAGGTAATTGTCTTCAATAAGAAATTTATTTTATCAAGTTTTCATACCTCTTTAATCCATGTTTTAATAATTGGAATAAAGTAAAAATTATATACCATATTTTAAAAACCCGGATCTTCTTTTCAGGTATGTTATTGGTGTTTTTTTGGAAAAAGAGAAGATTCTATAAATTTTAGGAGCATATGTCGTGTACTTATAAGTACACGCCATGTGCTCGGTTTCTATGGGTGACCATGTGATGTCCTTGTAACGGCCGAGTACATGGCCATGTGTGGTGACCTGGAGGCCACCTAAAGTGGGACCGATTAAGGAAACTACACGTTGTGCACTTATAAAGTACACACTGTGTAATTTTTTTCATTAAACGAACCGGGGTCACATCTAATTGACAGAACACACTTCTTCTTTGTCTGTCTCATCCTGGAGCTACCGTACGACACATATCATCACCGAACCCCAAAATATCTATCTATTCTATGAATCAATCTCCTTCAGTTGAATTGGAATCGCATTGGTGAGTTCTCTCTTCTTCTTGAACTGTATCTTCTGATTTCTCCTCTTTCACGAGATATCCTTGGTTGAACGTTTTTAGAATTTTTGTAGATCTACAATGTTCTAGAAATATTCAAGGCCTGAAGTTCATTTATATCATCCGTACAAAGTTTAGGTAAGTGGTTCGTGTCTTTTTGTAGTTATTCTATGAGTAATATGTGAAAACGTTCCCAATACCCTTGTCCGAGATATTGCGTGTTTATGGTTTCTACCCCTTTTATTTCCTGCTATGCCTTGTTTATTTGGATAGTGTTCATTTTTTGTGAATAGGGATAACTTTTCCATGATATGTGTAATGCCCCAACCCAAGTTACCTAGATTCAGTGAATTATTACATAACTTTATCATGATATAAGGAAATCATGCCCTAAAAGACTGATCAGTTTAGTAGCCTTGGAAGTAATAGAAACATTCAGATGTTTTACATTACATTATAAATTGAAAAACCATAAAGAAATGTCTTCATTAACTACTGTCATATCCCATAGACTATCCCTTCAAATCAGTCATAATATACCTCTTCACATCATAGAAAAAATAAAACATAGAAAGTGGTGAGTTCAGAAGCTTAGTAAGGATAACAATATAGCAGAAACTTTCATATATAAGTATAAAAATTTAAGTCAATGTATAAGACTAAAAAAATCCTTTTAAACTTAAACGTAATCATTATATGGAAAATATGAATCAAAATAATGCCATTTACTTAATCACATGGATTTTCTACTAGTCGAATAATCACATGCGATATCAATATCCAATTTCATAATGACGGAATGCATAATGCTAGACTTCACAACCACATAGTCAAGGACTTATGCCAATAATAAAATTAATATTTTTTCAAGGCCTTGTTCCAAGACACTATTTTATCTCATGATACCAACTGATGCATCGGTGAGCTATAGCGGGCTCCACCCGTCAATTACTAAGTCTAATGCATTCCTCATATGAAAAGTTTTAAACATAACATAAATATTCGTATAAAAACTAGCTTAAGAAATGTCAATAATTTATCCACAAACCATGAATGGTATGAAATAACTCATACATATTCAAACATATCACAAAACCTTCAATAAAATATGGAATATTTGTATCTAAAAAAATCAACTTTAAATAAGTTTAAAATCCATCAAATGATGTTGACATAGATGAATTGAAAAATATCTAAAATAAATAAGTATTTTTATTTTTCAACCATTTACATGAATAAATATATCTTATAAATATTCTTTTAATATTTTAATGGAAGATTCGATGATTTTATAATGGCATAAAATAGCCATACCCTGCGTAAAAGTTAAAAAAACATTCTTACCTAATTTTGTCTAAAAGGTCATAAAGTACCTTGTTTGGAAAATGACCGAAAGATTCCTTTCAAAACATATAAGGTAAAATAAGGGTATAAATGACATTAACCCATTGTCTAGTAAATAATAAAATTGTTTTAAAATACATTTTTAAGAAACACAGATGTGGATGATAAAGAGGTCCTAGTAGATACTTATATAAAAATAGCCTCGGATAATAAAAAGATCGTGAAATTAACCTTTAAATTATACTTTTACTTGGTCGAGGGTACATTAACATCTTTTATAATAGTTAAATAATTGTTATTAAATTATACAAGAACCATATACATAAATATGATATCATATATGATCTTATAATATTGCTTTGTTAATAATATTTTAGTATTATCATCATTTCGGGTGTTAATTGATTCATTTTCCTTTATATGTTTTGTTATGTAAGTCATGTTTGGTATGGATAGGATGTATCTTATTCATATCCATAATGATATTAAGTTCTTTAAAAATTATTTTTAATCATTAAATTAAAATTATTCTTGAATGGTTATGATTGGGAAATGAATCTCATCACGTTTGTGGAGACGGTAATCCGTACGTATGCACGAGCGACAATTTCATTATTTGGATATTAAAATCGTATGTAAATAGATGGTATATCATAAATAAAGAATCATTAAAATTTTATAGATATTATTTACATAAATTTTACATATATATTATGACCATCCAAAAAAATAATGTATTGAATAACAACTACACCACGACGTGGGGACGGTAAGCTGTACGTACACACGTATGGTGACTTTTTCATTCATATGATGTATATAATAATGAAAATGGTTGTAAAATTTTTATAATAACATTACAATATTTATAAGATTCTGGAATTATTATTTTATAATGGAAACAACAATGAAATATGAAGTGGAAGAAGAAAAGAACTTGAAAGGGGTGATGAAATACTTGCCTCTTCTTCGGGTTATTATTTTTTGATTTGATCAAACAAGCATCATAGGTTGGATTTATGACCAAATTAAGGCCTCTAGAATGAAGTTAGGATATCTTAGAGAATATTTGGACAGGTTTTTACCAAGCCAAATTGCTTTGAAGGTGTGAATTTGAGATAAGGGGGTGCCCTTTTATAAGAGGGGTGAGGGGCACCTTAGGAAAATATTAAAATATTATTTTATAATAAAATAATTTTCGGTTTCTAATGGATCAAAAATGATTTGTTTCTAGGATAATGTGGTTATGGGTTGAAAATAACTCAAAAAACAGGTTTTAGATAGGTTTGGGTCACCATATTAACCTTATATTTTAGATTCAACTCTTAGTTAAATAGTTTGACATTTTCCATGTCTCTTTGTATTTTAATATTATATGGTTAATAAACATACTATAAACTTCAAATAGAACCCCAAAAGATTCATTAATGACATATATAATATTATTTATACCTTTTGGATGAACCTTATATTTTTAGGAATATTAAATCAACCAATAATATAGTATTTGTTTTAAAAACATAATTATGTAAAGTTTGACAATATTTAATAATTTATTTTTGTTAAAGTCCTAAAAAATTTATTACTTAGAAATAAATTCATTTAATCAACACTAACATGTCATATTAACCTATAAAATTCGTGGAATTCTTCAAAAGTCTCAATTTACATTAATTTGGGTATTTATAATATCAACTATTTTAATATATCATTAATAAGGTAATTACTGCATCATCATTGTGTCATAAATAAATTAAATTATTTTTTGTCTAAAAATTATAAATAAAATACCATTATATAAGAAATATTTTTATCTTTATAATGAATATTTATAGTTGAGTTTATCTTATGTATAACCCTATATTTAAAATGTTTTTTTATTAAACTTTGAATTTAACACTTTTAACTCTTCTTTAAATTAAATGATAATAAATGTCCTAATCTAATCCAAGTGAACCTAAAGGAGCATATTTTATTCCTAAGGTTGTTTTTGGCCAAAATACATTAATCCAATAGAATTAGGACATGTGTTAGGGTAATAATAATATCATGTTTACCTTTAATTACCATATTTACTTTTAACCGTGGTAAATAAAAGTCAAAAGTTACAATTCACCAAAAATTATTTTTATCTTATTGAACCCCATTTTACTTACTGATATCAACCATGTCTCTCGTATTTTTGAAATTTAATTCATAAAAGCAGTAAAATTACGCTATATGAAAATTTTCAAATGCTCCTAGGAGGTGGGTAAAAGACAGTAAAAAGTTCAATAAAATTTTATACATCGAATTTTATAATAAAAATGAGTCCAATGAATTACATTGAACTAATATAGGTATTATGTATATATTTTTACACAATATAAATTTAAATAAAATAACTACTTATTTAAATAAAAAGTCTATTGTAACCTATAAAGCAATGTTTTTTACTATTAATCAAAAATTGAAAGTTACTAGAAAAATACCCAAAATTCACCCTAATCTAATTGCAATATTATGAATTCCAAAAAAATGAAGTCCATTTTGAAAAATAAAATTAATAAAAGTTTAAAAAGATGGTATTACTATTCATAATGGCTAGTTTGATAGGTCACAGTGTGTTAGAATCTGGAAGTTACGTACAATGCAAGATATTGCATTATTCCAAGGGAAACATACTGTAGAATTGTGGGGTGTTACATTCTTCCATTCTTCAAATAATTTAATTCTCAAAAATTCTAGAATACTACCGCACAAAAAGATTCAGGTGGTTCTTCATCATAAGTTCCTCAGGTTCCCACATTGCCTCTTTCATTTTATGGTTTCTCCATAGAACCTTTACCAGATGAGTTATCTAGTTTCTCAAAACTTGTTATATGGTATCAAAAATATTAACAGGCTCTTCACAATAAGATAGATTGGGTTCCAGTTCAATTTCCTCATAGGTGAGTACATGTGTTGGTTCAGGCATGTATTTTCTCAACAGTGATACGTGGAACACATCATGAACTTTGGAGAGAGTTGGCGCCAGAGCCAAACGATAAGCTACAAACCCAATTTGTTCTAGAATTTAGAAAGGTATGATGTACCTGTGACTCAATTTAACCTTCTTATTGAAACGTATAACACCCTTCCATGGAGATAACTTCAAAAAAACATGATCTCTTACTTGAAATTCCAAATCATTCTTTCATTTATCAGCATAGCTCTTTTGCCTATATTGAGCTGCTTTGATGTGGGTTTGGATAACCTTAATCTTTTCTATCGTTTCCTCAACAAGTAATAGGCCTACAAGTTTTCTTTCACCAACATCATCCCAACAAGTTAGTGTGAAACATCTCTTTCCATATAATGCTTCATATGGTTCCTTCTGAATAATTGAATGGAAGATATTGTTATACGAAAATTCTACCAAAGGTAAATATTGATCCCAAATACCTTGAAAGTCAAGTGAGAAAGATCTGAACATGTATTGCAAGGTTGGAATAGTCCGTTCTGATTTTCCATTAGTTTGAGGGTGGTAGGAAGTTCTCAAACGAAGTTTAGTATCCAGGTATTTCTGAAGAGTTTTCCCAAATCTTGATGTAAAACATGGATCACGATCAGAAAAAATCGATAGGGGTACTCCATTAAGTCTTAAAACTTCATTAATATATAGTCTTTTGAGACGTTCAAGTGTTAAATCTTCTCTTATAGCATGAAAATGTGCTGACTTGGTAAGACGATCAACAATAACCCATATTGCATCATTCCTTCTAGGATTCTTTGGTAGCCTGATGATAAAGTCCATCGTAATATCATCCCATTTTTACACAGGTACGGAAAGAGGTTGCATGAATCCTCTAGGATATTTTCTTACAGCTTTTACTTGTTGACAAACCATACATATAGACACAATATCAGCAATGTCTCTCTTCATGTTTTCACACACAAAATGTTCTTTGTAATCTCTATACATCTTAATGCTACCAGAGTGTATAGAGAAATTAGAGCTATGAGCATCATCCAACAATTCCCCTTTCAGATCTAGTATATCAGGAACAATAATTATCTTCCTAAATTTCAAAATCTCATCTTCATATATGAAGTCCATCAATCTCCAATCATTCACAGCATTATTTTTCTTTTGAAATTCCTTATCATCAGTCTGAGAACTTTTTATACTTTCTAGTAAAGATGGATTGACAATAATTTGAAAAAGTATTCATGTTTCACCTTCCATGGTTATTACCATATCCATCTTTACTAGATCCACATATATAAGATCCTTTTCAACTCTCATCTTGTTCAAAACTCCACGATCCTTTCTTCTTAAAGTGAACGCCACCGTATTTTCCTTCCTCGAGTGGTAGTGTATAGTGAACTCATAATCCTTGAGAAGTTCAAGCCATCGTCATTGCCTCATGTTGAGTTCTTTATGAGAGAAAATATACTTCAAACTCTTGGGATTAGTATAAATCTCACATTTTTCACCATAAAGATAGTGTCTCCATATTTTCAGAAAAAATATTACAGATGATAACTCAAGATCATGAGTGATATAGTTTTTCTCCTGAGTTTTTATTTATCGTGATGCATAGTCAATAACCCTATCATTCTACATAAGGACATAACCAAGTCCTTTATTTGAATTATCACTATAAAACACAAACCCAACATTCCCCGATGGTAGAGTAAAGATAAGATCATTTAATAATCTCCTCTTTAGTTATTCAAAAAATTCTTCATAATCTTTTGTCCAAACAAATTTAACACCTTTATGTGTGATCTTAGTTAATGGGTTAGCCAATCAAGTGAAATCCTGGATGAAGTATTGATAATAACCTGTAAAACCAATAAAACTTTGTACCTCAGTTATACTTGTTAGTGCTGGACATTCTTGGATTGCTTTTGTCATAGAAGGATCAACGAAAATTCCATCCTTGGAGAAAATATGGTCAAGGAAATAAATCTCATGAAGACAGAATTCACACTTCCTAAACTTACTATATAATTCATTCCTTATAAGAATATTTAGGATAATGCGCAAGTTGTTTTCATGATTTTAGTAGATTTTTGAGTATAAAAAGATATCATCAATAAATACCACTAGAGATTCATCAATATATTCTTTGAAAACTCTGTTCATTAGATCCATGAAAACAGATGGTGCCTTAGTCATGCCAAAAGGCATTACCGTAAACTCGTAATGCTCGTACCTAGTTCGAAATGTTGTTTTCGGAATGTCTTCCTTCTTCACACACAGTTGATGATATCCAGATCAAAGGTAAATCTTTAAAAAATATTGACCTCCATGATATTGATTAAATAAATCATCAATGCGAGGTAGGGGATTCTTGTTCTTTATCGTTATAGCATTGATCTCCCTTTAGTCAATGCACAACCTCATAGATCAATCTTTATTCTTAACAAAAATAACAGGGGCTCCCTGTGGAGAAACACTGTGGAGAATAAATCTATTATCACTCAATTACTCTAGTTGTTTCTTCAGTTCCACTAATTTTACACAGGACATTCTATAAGGGGTCTTCGATATGGGCCTTGAAACAGGAATTAATTCTATGGAAAACTCAATTTCTCATTCTGGAGGATTTCCATGTAAATCCTATGGAAACTAATAAATGTATTTTTTTACAATAGGTACATCCTCTTTTTGAATATTCCTTTCCTCTCCCACAATTATTTCATTTTATTCATCCCTAATAATTTAATTTAGTAGAGCTACTGGGGGTGGATCTAGATAAGAATTAGATCATGACGTTTCTGCTCTAAAGATAAGGTACTTTTTATCATCATCGAAAATTGTAACCTCCTTCTTCTTACAATAAATTTTTGCACCATGGTCCAAAATCCAATAAATACCGAGGATTATATCAAATTCAATCATGGGTATAATGATGAGATCAGCAGATAAATAACCTTTATATTCCTTAATGGGAACTGGTTCAGAAAACTTTGTTGCAATGATATTTCCCTTAGGTGTTTTGACTGACAAATCCCTTGTTAAATCAAATTGGAAATATCTAATTTTCTTAGAAAATTGGGAAGATATGAAACAATTTGATGATCTAGAATCAAATAAAGCATTGACTAAACTTAAGGATAACATTAAATTACCTACCACCACTTCTTTCGGAGCTTCAACCTCAGTAGTAGTGATTGCATAAGATTAGTCTTTCTCACTTGGAATTTTCGGAGGTACATTTCCTTGGTTCTTAGGACATTCATTTGCATAATTCCACCTTTCTCAAAAATTGTAGCATTAAACATTAACAACCTCTTTCTTTCCCTTGAAATCACCATATTGGTGTCCTTTTTCACTACACTTGTAACAGTCTCCCATTCCCTTCAGGAAAGTACCAGGGTGTTTCTTCCCACATTTACTGCAGGATGGATATTAATCTTTTCCCTTCTTCCCCTTATTTCCATTTCCTGAGTGTTCAGCATATGTATTCTTCTCTTTCTTTTCTTTAAAGATGTAATACATAGAGAATTCCTTTTATGTCTTGATAGCACATGAGACAATATCTTCGTACGATAAGAAGGATTGTGAGACTAACACTCGATGGAGAAATGGTTTTAACCCATAAAAGAATCGATCAATATTACTTCTTGGGTTACGTATGTAATTTGTAGCATGTATTTCTAACCTTGTAATGTTAGCTTTATACTTTGCGACATTATCATCCTAATTTTGCCTCAGACTCAGAAATTTACTTTCCATATCTGCTCGATTGTCACGAGGAAATTATTTTCTAAGAAAAGTACTTTAAACTCCTTCCATTCCATATTTGATACTTCATCATCATCCATTGTATTTTTAATTAATAAACACCCTTGATTTGCATCTCCCATGAGGCGGTAAACTTCTATGAATTTTTTTCCCTTTCTCTACTCCCCAAAGCATGAAATATTTTCTCTAAGAAACATATCCATTGCTTAGCTAAAAATGGATTCATAGTCCCATTTAATGTTAGTGGTTGTTTCATCATGAAGTGGTCTAACATTGATCCTCCGTGTTGTGGATCAGGGTGCTCTATACGGTTAAGGTTATTATTCATAACCTGAGTGATTTGTCCCATCATGGTGATAAGATGATCAGCACCAGTTGCATCACCAGCTCCACTATAATTATCTTGAGTAGGAGGGAAATCCCTACATGGATTACGTGCGTTGATATGGTTTCCATTCCTTCCACTAGGCACCATTTTTAAATAATGGCATACAATACATTAGTTTATGAATCGCAATACATAAGCCCAAACATGTAAAACACTTAACATAAATTGATTAGTTTATGGATATAATCCATAATCATAAAAATGTCTTCTTTGAGAAGGTATATACTCATAAATCCTTCAAAATGGTTTGTAATGAAAATTTGAATTATCCTAATCATATCCCCCAGGAGTGTCGTAACCAAGAGTGCATCAAGGCCCGTTGTTGTGTACCAGTTCCTATTCAAGTCTAGCTGAAATCGTTGTTTTCGGGTTTTACCCCAAGGTACATCTGTTCTAGAGCCACCTCTACATGCTCTTATCTAGATAGGGATGTATTGCTTGGAAAACTCACAAAATCTCTACATTACCAAAATTCTAGGAAGTTCTTCTATACTAATCCTCAAAGTCTATCTTAGGGTAATGTTTTCTAACCAAAGTTTTTATAAATCTAGTTTCCAAGGTTTGTACTAAACTTCCACTGATACCAACTGTAATTCCCCGACCGTAGTTACCCAGAGTCAGTCCATTATTACATAACATTAGCATGATATAAGGAAATCATGTCTTGAAAGACCAATCAGTTTAGTTTCCTTGGAAGTACTAGATACATTCATAAGTTTTACATTACATTATAAAATGAAAAACAATAAAAAAATTGTCTTCATTATCCATAGTCATGTCCCATATACTATCCATGAAAATAAGTCATAACATACCTCTTTGCATCCTGGAAAAAATAAAACATAGAAAGGGGTGAGCTCAGATGCTCGGTAATGATAATAATATAGCGAAAACTTTCATAAATAAGAATAAACATTTAAGGAAATTTATAAGACTAAAAAAAAGACTTTTAAACTTAAACATCGTCATAACATGGAAAATATAAATCAAAATAATTCCATTTACTTATTCACATGGATATTCTACTAGTCGAATAATCACATGCGATATCAATAGAAAATTTCATAATGGTGGAATGCATAATGCCAGACTTCATAACCATATATTCAAGGACTTGTGCCAAGACTACAAATAAGATTTTGTACAGGCCTTCTTCCAAGACACTAGTTTGTCTCATGAGACCTACCGATGCATCAAAGAGCTCTAGAGGGCTCCACCCGTCACTTACTAAGTCCAATGCATTCCTCATATGAAAAGGTTTAAACATAACATAAAAATTCATATTAAAACTAGAAAAGAAAATGAAAATAATTTCTCCATAAACCATGAGTGACATGAAATAACATATCCACAGTAAAAAATATCCCAAACCCTTCAATACAATATGGAAGATTTTTATCATTAAGAATCAACTTCAAACAAGTTTAAAATCCATCAAAGGATGTTGACATAGATTAAATGAAAACTATTTGAAAGAAACACCTCATTAAATTTTGAAACCATTTTAAATAAAAAATTTATCTTAGAAATATTCTTATAAGAATGTAAGGGAATCCTTGACGACGTTATCATGACAGAAAATAGCCCCACCTGCAGTATAAGTTAAAAAAAATTCTTACCTTAATTTTGTCAAAAAGGTCATAAAGTACCTTGTTTGGAAAACGACGGAAAGATTCCTTTCAAAACATATATGGTTAAATAAGGGTATAAATGACTCCAACCCATTGTCTAGTAAATAGTAAAAAAATGTTTTAAATACATTTTTAAGAAACAATGATGTGGATGATAAAGAGGTCCTAGTAGATACTTATGTAAAAACAACCTCAGATAATAAAGAGATTGTGATATTAACCCTTACCTTGTACTTTTCGTTGGTCAAGGGTACATTAAACTCCTGTATAATTGTTAAATCATTATTATTAAATTACACAATAACCATATATATAAATATGATATCTTATATGATCTTCTAATATTTATTGGTTAATAATATTTTAGTATTATCATCGTTTTGGGTGTTAACTGATTCGTTTTCCTTTATATTTTTTGTTATCTAAGTCATGTTTGTTATGGATAGGATGTATTTGATTCATATATAAAATTATATTAAGTTTTTTAAACATTATTTTTAATAATCAAATGAAAATTATTCTTGAATGGTTACGATGGGGAACTGAATCTCATCGCGTTCGTGGGGACGGTAATCCGTACGTACGCACAAGCGACAATATCATTCATTTGATATTAAAAACATATGTAAATAGATGGTATATAATATATACAGAATCATTAAAATGTTATATTTATTATTTACATCAATTATACATCATTATGATACCCATCCAAAAAAATAATCTTTTGAATAATAACTACACCACGACGTGGAGACGGTAAGCCTTACGTACACACGTATGGTGACTTTTTCATTCATATGATGGATAGAATAATGAATATGGTTGTACCATTTTTATAATAACATAAAATTATATATAAAATACTGTATTTATTATTTTATAATGGAAACAATAAAGAAAGAGGAATTGGATGAAGAAAATAACTTTAAAGAGGTGAAGAAATATTTACCTCTTCTTCATGTTCTTCCTTATGATTTGATCAAAAGGGCTCCATAGATTGGCTTTATGACCAAAAAAAGGAATCTATGATGAAGTGAGGATATTTTATAGGATATTTGGTCAGGGTATGGCTGATCCAAATGGCTTTTAAGGTATGAATTTGAGTGAAGGGGGAGTGCCTTTTTATAAGAGGGGTGAGGGGAACCTTAGAAAAATATTGAAATATTATTTTATAATAAAATAATTTTAGAACTATAATGGCTCCAAAATAATTTATTTATAGTACAAGGTGTGTATGTGTCGAAAAAGACTCAACCAATAGGTTTTCGACAGGTTTGGGACACCATATTAACCTTATCTTTTAGATTTAACTCTTAGTTAAATAGTTTGACATTTACCATGTCTCTTTGTATTTTTATATTATATGCTTAATAAAATTACTATAAAATTCCAAGATAACCCCAAGAGATTCATTAATGATATATATAATTTTATTTAGACCATTTGGATGAACCATAGATTTTTAGCCATATTATATCAACCAATAATATAGTATTTGTTTTAATAACTCAATTATGTCAATTTTGAAATTATTTAATAATTGATTTTGGTTAAAGTTACAAAAACATTATTATTTCAAAATTAATTCATTTAATCAACAATTAAATGTCATATTAACATATAAAATTCGTGGAATTCATCAAAAGTCAAAATTTAAATTTATTTGGGCATTTATAATATCAATTATTTTAATATTTCATTAATAAGATAATTACTAAATCATCATTGTGTCATAAATAAATTAAATTATTTAATGTCTAAAAATTATAAATAAAATACGATTATGTAGGAAATATATTTATCTTTTTAATTAAAATTTATAGTTTAATTTATCATATGTATAACCCTATATTAAAAATGTTTTAGTTATTAAACATTGAATTTAACAATTTTAACCATTCTTTAAATTAAATAATAATAAATGTCTCAATCTAATCCAAGTGGACCTAAAGGATCATATTTTATTACAAAGGTTATTTTGGTCGAAATACACACATCTAATAGAATTAGGGCATGTGTTAGGGTATTAATAATATCATTTTTACCTTTAATTACCATATTTACTATTAACCGTGGTAAATAAAAGTCAAAATTTACTATTCACCAAATATTATTTTTATCTCATTGAACCAAATTTTACATACTGATATCAACAGTGTCACTCAGATTTTTGAAATTCAATTCTTAGAAGTGGTAAAATTATGTTTTATGAAAATTTGAAAATGCACCTAGGAGGTGTGTAAAAGACAGTTAAAAGTTCAATAAAATTTTATAAATTGAATTTTATAATAAAAATGAGTCCAATTAATTACATTGAACTAATATAGGTATTATGTGTCTGTTTTTACCCAATATAAATTTAAATTTAATAACTAATTATTTAAATAAAAAGTCGATTTTAACCAATAACGCATTGTTTTTCACTATTCATCAAAAATTGATTGTTTTTATAAAAATACCAAAAATTAACCCTAAGATAATTTTTATATTTTGAATTCATATATGAAGTCGATTTAGAAAAATAAAATTTATAAAATTTAAAAAAGTGGGTGTTACTATTCATAACGGCTAGTTTGATTGGTCGCGGTGTGTTAGAATCTCAAAGTTGCGTACAATGGAAGCTATTGCATTATTCAAAGGGAAACATACTGTGGAAGCTTGGGGTGTTACAATATGGATGTATTTCCCATGTTTTCTTATTTTTGATCGTTAGGTCTAGATTTTACCGTTTGGCTGCTACTTTGCTTTCCATGCCCAGTATTGTTGGATGGAATGATTTTATCTGAAATGCTGTGATATGCTGTTGAATGTTTATCCAAGCAGTTCTTGAGGTTTACTTTGGCTACTGTATATTGTTGTGCACGATTTACTTACACATGGATGTGAGAACCTAGTGTAGTAGACCTTATGGAGAATGGACGTTGAGGGCTTCTCCAGAGTGTCTGTTTACTTTATATGGTGAGACCATAAATGGGATGGACGTAAGTGATCCCTGAAAGTGTCTGCAGTTCCTCGATTTGTGCCACAAGGGGAATTGGGCGTTGAGTGCTTTCCAAGATCACCAATTAGTTACCGATACGAGACTATAGGTGGAATTGATAGTGAGTGCTTCCTCAGAGAGTCTATGCTAAAGCTGAACCTAAGGGGTTAGACTGTGTGTAATTCTCATAGGGTAGCTTGTGTTGTTTGGTTGAACTATAGGGGTTTGGCTATGAGTACTTCCTAGAGGGTTACTTTTTTTTTATTATATGCTTGTTTGATATATGAAATTGAATTCAATTAAACTGTTTGATTGTTTACTTTTTAGTACATCAATGTTTACTGCTTCTTTTCCTTATTACCTGCCATATATATTCACTGATTGATAGGCACAGATCTTTGGGTTGCTGCCTTCTTGGATTTGTCTCACAACCTCTTTGGGTTATGATTTTGGGCCCAAACAAATTATATTGCTGTAGGTATTGGTAAGGGAAAGTGCCCTTCTACATCAGGTACTTGATTTCTTTGGAGCTGGAGAGCATGGGACCAAGATGAGGCTTGCGATGGTGTTGTAGTTTACCAGTTTAATTTTCACTTTCATTTATTATGACATTCTAGCATTGTGACTTGTTTGGATTTTTTCTTAGACATATGTATCATGCATCATTTATATATGTTCTCCAGTTGTTTATTCCTTTAGTAATTCATTGTTCACTATTGAATGGTATGTTTACTACTTCCGCTATTGTTATCTTTTTTACTTCCATAGTGTTACTCTGCCAATGAGGGCATAGTTTCCCCACTATTACACCCAAGGCCCTCACTACTAGTCAGCAGTCTCTGGAATTCGGGGAAATACCCTTGAGGCCATGTGACCAACCGGGTATGGGGCGTCTCTGGGCAGCTCATGGAACCAGGACATTAAAAAGTTGTATCAAAGGAATTCTTTCCTTCTTGACTTTCTGTTTGGAGCCTGTATCAAGGTATAGGACAGAATAGGTACATGGTAATAAGATAGGCCTGGGAGTCTCTAACCCATGTATATAAGAAAATCCATTTTACCTCATTTATTGTTTTTTTTTGGGTTTTTCAATTTTTCAGTTGATTTGACTTCACCATTGGGTGATTCACATGTAGTGTGATGTTATAGTTGGTGTTAATGAGGTTCCATTTCTATTGTGACCTTATGAGATGAGGGTATTCCATCTCACACATCATATAGGCACTTGTTAGAAATCACCTGTCATGCATTCTTTCCATGCCATTCAGGGTGCATTAGTTAATGCTTGTTGTTTTGATAAATGTTGTGTATGATAAGCATGTTGTTGTGATAGATGCCTTGATTGAATACCTATTATTTGATAGGGTATTGGATTATGTATGGTTTTGTTTTAATGAACACCAAAATTTGGTTCTTGGGGTGTTATGGTCCCTCATGGACCAGAATTTGGTGGATCATTTCACTTTTATCCTTGTATATGACATGTATAAGATGCCAATATTTGATTTGTGGGGAGTATGAGCCCGCACAGATAGGAATATGGCACTTTAATGTTCGTTTCAGTGTTTTCTGGGCTTTCGGAGTAGTTTTGGAGGCTTAATGTCTGGAAAAACCCAGAATACACGGTGTGTAATGATGAATATACACTGTGTGTCCTTTGGTTCTGGAAGGAAATTTTCTTCTTAAGTACACACTGTGTACTGTATGTACACTTCGTGTAGTCTGTAACTGTGTCACAGGATGTGTGGTAAGAGAAAAGAGGTTGGGAAATCATTGGGGGAACATGCCGTGTACCAAGTATACACGCCGTGTTGGGTAGACCATGTGTCCACTCGTGTGACTGACGACAAATATGGATAAAACAAAAGTTCTACATGTCATGTCAATCTTGAACACACCGTGTAGTGTAACCCATGAATCCCACTGTGTAATGAACATCAAGGGTTGATGAAATCCTTCAAGTACATGTTGTGTCTATCTGGAACACGCCATGTAAAGTGAGCCGTGTAACCGGCCGTGTGACTAACAAAATAGGTCGGTGAAGTTTGTCTCTTACACGTTGTGTCTAGTACTAACACGCCCTATAGTATCGTTCTAGGAGAACTGTGTGGCTTAGCCATGTAAGAGAACTCAAGAAGGGGAAGTGGATTCAAGCACATGCGGTGTGTTAGGACAACACGCTATGTGTATAGGGTGTTACATGACCTATGTTGGAAAAAGTACATGCCCATGTTAAGGCTTAAAGGAACACGTCATGTAGTGGCCATACACGCAGTGTATCCATGTTTTGATAAACTTTAATGATTTCTTTCTCATGCTCGCTTATTACACTTCTAGTTTTCAGTCCTTGATAATATTGATATAAGGTGTGTGCTTGACCTTGCCGAGTCATGCCATCGAGACGTCATCTGGTTGTACGCCAATTATAGGGTAGTGATCTGACACCAGACATAGCTGATCAAGGACTACCAATAGATCCTCTAGTTGTGTGAGTCTTCGAACCAGCCATCATTTTAGACACAGCTGCTGACGTACAGTTTCGAGAGGGCTTTATGTGGTTCATATCCTACCTCATCTATGGCAGATTTGACACGGGTCTTTTAGCAGTAGAATCCTCCAACGTTCTCAAGGGAAAGAGTAACCCAGGCTACAGAGTCATGGTTAAAATCCATTCTTTCTATCTATGAGAATTTGGAGACGTCTCCATAGAGGAGGGTGAAGCTCACTACTTATATACTTCGGTATTCCACCAAGAGATAGTGGGATGTGATCTAACAGGCGGGAGGCCAACAAGTCATGGCTTGGGATGAGTTCCAGCACTCCTACTATTACTTCTACTTAGAGACCTTTTGGTCCAATCAATTCCGAGAGTTCATGAGTTTGGAGTTGGGTACTCTTTCAGACATGGATTATTATTCTCTCTTCAAAGAGTTGTAGTGCTTCAAACCCATTCTAGGAGGTGATGAGCTATTCCTGATAAGGATGTTTGAGGATAGTCTCAGGAATGAAATCCGATATCAGGTGAACATCTTCAGGTTGACTTCTATCACTTCTATAGTCAACCAGGCGCTGATCATGGAGTGTAATATGAGGGATTCTGGAGTTGTGAGCAAGGTCAGTTCGACATCCGGAGTTGGTATTCCTCCTACAAACAACAGGTAGCGCCGTATGGAGTATTTTTGTGGGGATCCAAGGTGGCGTGACACATCTTCAGGTAGCCAGTTAGTATGCTACCAGTGTGGGAAGGTCAGGCATATGAGGCCACACTGCCCGAGAGACCCAGTGCAGTACGGATCTTGCGATTAGATGGGCCATCTTCCGTGCTCCGGTAAGATCTTCTCACCCACAGCTGGGGACATTGGTTCTTATATAACTCTTTGTTCGAGAGAAACACCACTAGTTTCTCACTAGTTTGGGAACTAGAGTTCTTCCAGCCATTTAGGAAAAGGTGGAGGTCGTGGCTGTGGTAGTCAGTCGCCAGGCATTCTGCAATAGTAGGGTGGATCAGCTCAGTGTGGTTAGGTCGGGTCACATGGCCGCGATACAAGTTAGACTTTTGCAGTGGAGCAGAACCAGCATGAGGAGGATCAAAAACCCTCTACAGTTCGAGGTACGATCCTAGTTGCCCCAGTTTTATCTTATGATATTTTGGATACAGGGGCTTCCCATAGATTTATATCAGTCGATGTTGTGGAGAGACTTGGGTTCTGTATCATTTCATCTTCTGATATCTTGACATTAGACACTCCATTGGGGACAAGAACAACTAGTGTACGTCACTTCAAGGAGTTACCTCTTTGGATTGGTGGGTGTCACTTTTTCTGGGACCTCAATGTCTTATAGATGAATTTATATGTTGTCATTCTTGGAATTGACTGGTTAGTTCTCTTCTATGCTATTGTCGATTCCTATCATCGTAGTATGAGATTCACATCACCAGAGGGTATATCATTTCTTCATAAGGGAGAATGGGATGTCCAGGTGAGTAGATCCGGACACGAGCATCATGGGTTAGGAGGAGTTATAACCTAGTTTTCTAGTCTATATCTGGATGACAAGGGGACTTCACATATGGACATTCCTCCAGTAGTGGATCGTTTTAGGGACGTCTTTCCAAATGACTTTTAAGGTTTTCTTTCAGAGTGAGAGGTGTACTTCTCTATTGATCATGTTCCAGGAGAGACAGTAGTGTCTATTCCTCTTTATATGATGGATACACAAGAGTTATAGAATCTCAAGAAGTAGTTGTAGGAGTTTCATGAAATGGGTTTCATCTGACCCGGTACTTCTCCTTGGGATTCGCCTGTCCTGTTTGTGAAGAAGGCAGATGAAACCCTCAAACATTGTGTGGATTATCGAACATTTTACCAGTTTATGGTCAATAAGTGATATCCCTTGTCGAGAATTGATGATCTCTTTGATCAGCTTCGAGGAGACTGGGTGTTCTAGAATATTGACTTGAGATCCAGTTACCATCAGTTGCACATTAGACCATATGATATACCTCTTATAGACTTTCAGTGTAGGTATGGTCTATAAGAGTATGGGTTTATGCCGTTCGGTCTTACGAATGCACCTGAAGTCTTCATGACACTGATGAACCGAGTGTTCCATCCATACTTGGATTATTTTGTGGTAGTCTTCATGGACGATATCTTGGTGTACTCTCAGACTCGAACCGACCATGCCTCACACCTTGAGAACGTTTTGAGTACACTGAGATATAATTAATTATATTATAAGATCTAAAAATTCCACTTTTGAATGTGCCAGATTCATTTCGTGGGTCATGTTATCTCAGAGACAGGATTATTAGTAGACCCATAGAAGGGGAGAACTGTAGTTTCCTAGGAGCAGCGGAAGAATGTCTTTGAGGTATGAAGTTTTCTAGGGCTTTCTGGTTGTTACAGACATTTCATACATGAATTTTCATGCTTCGTAGTGCCACTAACATTCCTAATGAAGAATGGTGTGAAGTACTTGTGGTCAGATTCTTGTGAGTCCACCTTTAAAAAGCTGAAAGAAAGGTTGACTTTAGCACTGATAATGGTTTTTTCAGAGCTGGGAAAGAGATATACTGTTTAATATGATGCATCATGTATTAGGCTGGGAGAAGTGCATACGTAGGGTAAGGAGTTGTTTAATATGGGTCTCGGCAGCTGATGCCACATGAGAGAAATTACCTGACGCACGATCTTGAATTGATTATGGTTGTTAATGCTTTACGCTGTTGGAGACATTACTTATTGGTAGAGCATTTTTTGGTTTTCATCGACCACAAGAGTCTCAAGTATATCTTCACTTAGCATGACCTAAATTTGAGACAATAAAGGTGAGTTGAGTACCTTCAGTCCTTTGACATTGAGCTTACCTACACACCTGGGAAGGGAAACACAATGGCTAATGCACTAAACATGAGGACTAAAAAAACAGGCAGTTCAAGAATCCAATAGAGAGTGGTAGCTTATGGCTATGTTTTCTAAGATGCATTTGGGAGTGCACGCAGAAATTTATATATTCTGAAGCTGTTACCTCTACTCTTCATGACCAAGGTCGAATGAGGCAACTATCAGATTCTAAAGGCCTAGTTCTACGGGAGAGCATGTTAGGAGAGGACCCTATTCTAGGATGGACCATAGGCAAGGATGAGATCTTTTGTTTTCATGGGTATGTATGGGTGTCAGAAGACATATGCGAGGAACTGATGCGAGACATTCATCCCTCAATTTGGGCAGTTCATACAGGTGTAACCAAGATGTATCATGATCTACACTGCTAGTATTGGTGGCCAGATATGAAGAGAGATGTTGCTAGTTTCGTAATGACGTGTTCTACCTGTCAGCAGGTGGAAGCAGAGCATCAACGACCAACATGGATTTTGAAGTAGTTACCCATTCCTGAGTGGAAATGGAAGGACATCACAATGGATTTTGTGGCATGTTTTCTGAAGTCGCCTCAAGGGAATGATTTTGTATGGGTTGTCATTGAAAGACTCACGAAGGTTGCTCACTTCTTGCTGATCATGGAGACCTTCAGTGTTGATGAGTTGGAAAGGTTTTACATCTGAGGTATTATTTGATTACATGGAGTTCCACACTGCATTGTTTCAGACATGGATGCATGTTTTACTTCTCGGGTCTGGTAGGGACTTCAAAAGGCCTTGGGTACACAATTACTTTTGAGTACAACTTACCATCCCCAAACAGATGGCCAGTCTGAGCGTACGATTTAGGTTGTGGGGGAAATGCTTTGAGCATGCATCCTGGATTTTGGAGGATCTTGGGAGAAACACATACCTCTTGTGGAGTTTTCCTAAAATAATAGTTCTCAATCAACTATTTAGATGGCACCTTTTGAGGCTTTGTATGGTAGGTCATTTCCATCACCCTTATGATGTCTGTAGGGAAGAGGGGCAGCTATGTTGGGATCTTGTCTTGTCCAGGAGACCATAGAGAAGATAGAGTTTATTCGGAAGAGGATGGATACTGCACAATCTCGAAAGAAGTCTTATGATGATTGAAGGAGACAACCTCTGGAGTTTGAGGTCGGAGATCATGTTTTCCTATGTTTCACACCAAGGTTAGGACGCACAAGTATCAGGAGATAGAGTAATCTTTCACCAAGATACATCGGGCCATTTGAGGTATTGGAGAGAGTTGTTTAGTTTCGTATTGGTTGAATTTACCTAAGTGGTACTAGGCTATGCATGATTTCTTCCACGTTTCCCAGCTCCGAAGTTACATCTCAAACCTATATCATGTTTTCCAACCCGAGGAGGTTGAGTTAGAGGTGGATGCCTCGTTTGAGGAGCATCCTATCTGCATTTTGATTGAAGTGCAAAGGTTCTCCATGGCCTATCTCTTCCTCTGGTGTAACATCCCGGTTCCAGAAGCCACCTAGAGGCGCCCCGTACCCGGTTGGTCACATGGCCTCAAGTGAATTTCCCTGAACGCCAGAGGCTTCCAACTAACAGCAAGGGCCTTGGGTGTGATAATGGGGAAACTATGCCCTCATTGGCAGAGTACACAGCAGAAGAAAACAAAAGCAATAGCGGAAGCCGTAATAATCCATTCAAAAGGAAACAATGGAAGATTGAAAGTAAGAAACAACTTGAGCACACACACACACACACAGATATATATATATATATATATATATATAAATTATGCATAATAAATTTTTCTAGGAAATCAGACAAACAAATCACAATGCTGGAATACAAAACAGTATTGAACCCAAGTACAAGAAAACAGACAAACAACTCCTCAACATCGCAAGCCTAAGCTTGGTCCCATGCTCTCCAGCTCCACAACACATGAAGTATTTGAAGTAGAAGGGTGCTTGACCTTATCTTTCCCCACAACAATATAATCTGTTTGGGCCCAAAATCATGACCCAAAAGGGTGTGAGAATAAATCCCAATAGGCAACCACCCAAAGAGATGTGCCTAACAGTCAGTGAATATATAACAGGTAAAAGTACAGAAAGCATTAAACATGAAAGTACTCAACAGTAAACAATTCCACATGTCAAGTAAGCAACTAAACAAGAAAGGTAACCCTCTGGGAAGTACACACAACCTATCCCTTCCGGTTCAGTCACAAGAAAATATAGAGACTCTCATAGGAAGAACTCTCAGTCAATTCCCCTTATAGTCAAAGTAATTCAAAGAAAAAAGACTCTATGAGGACGCTCCCTCTGTCTATCCCCTCATAGTCTATAACACTCAATGAATCTAAAAGGAAGGTCACTCGGTCTATCCCATTATATTCTATAATGTTTAAAGACTCTCTGAGGAAGCTCACTGGGCCTATACCCTTATAGTCTAAAATGTTCAAAGACTCTCTGAGGAAGCTCACTCGGTCTATCCCCTTATAGTCTACAATGTTCAGAGACTCTCTGAGGAAGCTCCCTCGGTCTATCCCTTTATAGTTTACTACACCAGGTTCTCACGACCCTGTGTAATTCAATGTATATCAATGATATATGGCCAATGTAAACCTCAGAGGTACTTGGATAAATAGTCTACAACATCTCACGCATGTCAGAACACAGAACCCCATCCTACAATCTCTAGGCATGGGAATACAAGAAAAACTTCGAAGAAGGCCAAACAGGACCAAACAGTTGTAAATAGAACAATGCATGGGAAATACATCCAAAGCATAATAATTTACCCTATTCACAACAAATGACCTCTACTCTAGAATACAAGCAAGTCAGGAACACAATATGGCTAAATAGTAAATGTGCAATACCCCGTTCAAGGGTATTGGCATAATTTCTCATAAAACCCAAAGACTTTAATGGAAAGGCACAAACCAACTACCTCTTAGGGTTTGGAGAAATTGACCCTTCACCCAAACACACTCCAAAACAGGTGAAATCCTCCTCGAAAACACCTCAAAAAATCTTCCCTAACAACAACAAGGTCAACCTTTAACACACAAAGCAACACAACCCTAGATCTACATGAAACCCTTGTAGATGTAGGAAACTAAGAGAGGAAGAGAGATAACTCTAACCAAAAAATCAATTAACCAAAAGAGGGACTTACTCGAGGAGAATCACCTTTGATCCACCAAGAAACCCCTTAGATTTTCCTCCAAATCGAGCTAAGGAGATCCCCCAACCTATGAAAATTGGAACTCCCATGTGATCCACGAGAGGGAGGAAGAATGAGGGAGAGAAGGGAAATCCCGAGTGCCCTGGGACTTAAAAACCCAAACATTATGTGGCCGCACGGTTACCCCGCACGGTATGGAAAACCGTGCGATTTCCACTGTCTCACCTAGTGGCTTCGCACGGCTTGACCGCATGGTGTGACAAATTGTGCGCCACCCGAGAAAAGCCCAATATCAAGGGTCACGGTTTACTTGGGCTGGCCGCACGGTCTGTTCAGACCGTGAACCAACCGTGAGCCCCTACACACCCTCCACAACATTAAAATATTTTCCCATAAATTTCTATTTTTTCTCAAAGAAAAAAGACCAGAAAAGGAAAACATACCTGAGATAAAAATCCATGTTCTTACAAACTTCCCCCATTAAAGAAATTCATCCCCGAATTTCCCTTGAAATGTGGCATAGAATAAGAAACTCTGAACAACTCCGGCCACTGCAAATGTACGTCAGCCTCCCTCTCCCAATTCTCGTTCGGTACTCACCCATGCTGCCATAGCACCTGTACCATAGGAACAGACCAGCCATAGAGAACCTTCGTACTTTGATCAAAGATCCGGATAGGATGCTCCTCGAATGAGGTACCCACCTTTAACTCAACCTCCTCGGGTTGAAAGACATGAGATGAGTCTGAAAAGTATCATTGAAGCTATGAAACATGGAACACGTCGTACATAGCTACCTCTCCTACCTCCAGCCAACATAAGGGTGATCAGCATGGCCTACCGTACAAAGCCTCATAAGGTGCCATCTGAATAGTTTCTTGAAAATTATTTTTGTATGAAAACTCCACTAGAGGTAAATGTCTCTCCCAAGAACCTCCAAAATCCAGAATACATGCTCGAAGCATGTCCTCAAGCACTTGAATCATACGCTCAAACTGGACATCTGTCTTGTGATGGTATGTTGTACTCAAAAGTACCTATGTACCCAAAGCCTTCTAAAGCCCTTTCCAGACACGAGTAGTAAAACGTGCATCCCTGTATGAAACAATGGAGTGTGGAACTCCATGTAGACGTACAATCTCCCGAATGTACAACCGTCCCAGATCATCAACCCTGAAGGTCTCCATGATAGGAAAAAAGTGAGAGACCTTCGTGAGTCTATAAATGACAACCCATACCACATCATTCCCTCGAGGAGACCTTGGTAAACCGGTCACGAAGTCCATCTTGACGTCATTCCACTTCCACTCGGGAATGGGTAACTGCTGCAACAGCCCTGCTGGTCACTAATGTTCCTCCTTCACCTGCCGAAAGGTTGAACACCTCATGAAAAAACAACAACATCCTTCTTCATACCTAGCCACCAATACTAGCGGTGTAGATCATGATACATCTTGGTGACACCAGGATGAACTGCCCAAACATAGGAAAAAAATCCCGCATCATCTCCTCGCATATGTTTGCTAGTACCAATACGCGCCCCTATATACTCATGATCTCATCCCCGCCGACGGTCCATATAGGAAAAGGGTCCTCTCCTAAAATGCTTTCCCATAGGACTAGGCCTTCTGAGTCTGATAGCTGCCTCATTTGAACTCAATCAATAAGAGTAGAGGTAACAACTACAGAAGAAAGGAACATCTGCCCATGTCCGTTGTGCACCTCCAAATGAATCTAAGAGAACAGAGCCATAAGTTTCCACTCACTGTTGGCCTCTTGAACCACATGTGTCTTAGTCCTCTCTCTCAACACATCAACCACAATGTTGCCTTCCCCAAGCGTATAGGAATGCTTGAAATCGATGTACTGTAGGTACTCAACCCTCCTCCAATGTCTCAAATTCAAATCACACTGAGTGAAGATGTACTTGAGACTTTTATGGTCAGTGAAAACCACCAAATTCTCTACCAAAAGATAATGCCTCCAATAGCGTAAGGCATGAACAACAGCTGCTAACTCCAGATCGTGTATCAGGTAGTTTTTTTTATGTGGCCTCAACTGCCAAGACCCATATGCAACGACTCCATCTCCATGCATATGCACAACTCCCAACCCAATACCTGAAGCATCACAGTAAATAGTATAACTCTTGCAAGACTCTGTCAAGACCTGTATCGGTGCTGAAATAAACCTCCATTTCAGCTCCTGAAAGGCTGACTCACATGAATCTGACCACAAGAACTTTTCAACCTTTTTAGTTAAACCCGTCAGCGGTGCTGCTAAGCGTGAAATGTTTTGTATGAACTGTCTGTAGTATCCAGCCGGCCCTAGAAAACTATGCACCTCAAAGACGTTCTTCGACTGCTCCCAAGAAACTACTGCTCTCACTTTCTCAGGGTTTATTGATACTCCTATCTATGAGATAACATGACCCAAAAAGTGAATCTTATCCATCCAAAAGTGGCATTTTGAGAGCTTAGCATATAACTAATGCTATCTCAGTGTACATAGAACGATCTCAAGATGTGTTTCATGGTCATTTCTAGTGTGAGAGTACCCCAAGATATCATCCACAAAAATAACCATGAAAGCTTGCAAGTATGGATGGAATACTCGATTCATCAGTGCCATGAGAACCACATGCACGTTCATGAGACTGAACGACATAACCATATACTCGTATAGACCATACCTTCTCTAGAAAGCTGTAAGAGGTATATCAGATGGTCTAACACGTAACTAATGATAACCAGACCTCAAATAGATCTTCAAGAACACTCAGGCTCCTCGAAGCATATCAAAGAGGTCATCAATCCTCGATAAGGGATATCGGTTCTTGACCATCAACTTCTTCAGCTTCTGATAATCCACACACAACCTAAGGGTACCATCCCCCTTTTTCGAAAAAAGGACAAGCGAACCCCAAGGAGAAGTACTGGGTCAGATGAAACCCTTTTCATGCATATCCTCCAACTACTTCTTGAGTTCTTCCAACTCAGGCATAGCCATCCTATAAGGAGGAATGGACACCGGTACTTCTCCTAGCACAATCTCAAACGAAAAGTCTACATCTTTATCTAGAGGAAAACCCAAAAAGTCCTCTGGAAAGACATCTCTAAAACAATCCACTACTGGAGGAAAGTCTAACTGTGAAGTCCCCTGGTCATCCAGATATAGAATAGTAATCTGGGTTGTGATTCCCCCTAACCCTTGATGCTCTGGACCCACTCTTCTTAACTCGACATCCCAATCTCCCTTGTGAAGAAATGATCCGCCCTCTGGTGATATGAAACTCACCCTACGAAGATAGTAATCGACGACTTCCTGGAAGGGAACCAACTAGTCCATTCTGAGGATGAAATCATAGGCTGTAATATCTTGGACAAAGAGGTCCCAAAGAAAGTGACACCCACTAGCCTCAAGATGGATCTCCTTCTAATAACATACACTAGATGTCCTCATTTCCAATGAAGTGTCTAGTGTCAAGATATCAGATGAAGAAAGCATACAGAGCCCAAGGCTCTCCACAACAGCAACAGATATATGGGAAGCCCCTTGTGTTAAAAAGAGAAGAAGATAAAATGGAGGCAACTAGAATGGTACCTCGAACTGTAGAGGGTCTGGGATCCTACTCCTGTTGGGTCTGATCAACCACAAAATTCTGGCCTAATCCACAACCCTGTGATACTACCTGACTGCTCTGAGCTGATCCACCCTACTGTCACTGATTGTCTGGTGACTGGCCGCCACGACCGTGACCTCCACCTCAGCCTGAACGGCTAGAATAACTCATGTTCCAAGACTGGTGAGAAATTGGTGGGGCCGCTCCTGCATGAGGAGTCGTAGACGAACCCCTTTCAATAGCTGCTGGTGATAAGATCTGACAGAAACGCTGCAGATGGCCCATCTTGCCACAAGATCGGAACTTCATATGGTCTCCCTGGCACTGTGGCCTAGTATGCCCGCTCCTCCCGCACTGGTATCAGACAACCTAGTTGCCTGAAGATGCATTGTTTCTACTCTGATCTCCTTGCCTAGACTCCTTGCAGTGCTTCCAACTATCAGAAGAAGGAAGACTAACTCCGGATGTCGAACCACCCTGGATGACTATTCCATAGTCCCTCAGATTGCGCTTTTTGATCAGCGTCTGGTTGACAATAAAAGGTATCGAAGTCAACCTGAAGATGTTCACATATGACCAGATGTCGTGCCTCATAGTATCCTCAATCTTTGGTTCAAGGAACAACTCATATCCCCCTTGGAAGGGTGTAAAGCGCTGCAGCTCGATGAAACCTATAGAATACTCTAGAACAGAAAGAGTACCCTACTCCAGACTCATAAAATCTCAGGCTCGATTGGCCATCAGGGTATCTGGATAGTAGTAGTCATAGAAAACACACTGGAACTCATCCAAATCCATATTCTGCTGGTTTCCCGCCTGTGAGATCGCATCCCACCACCTCTTGGCAGAGTCTTGAAGCATGTAGGTAGCAAGCATGACCCTCCTCTATGAAGGCATCACCAGATGCTCAAAGATCGTCAATGTGGATTCTAGCCATGACTCTGCAACTTGGGTTCTTCCATCACCAAAAAAGTTGGGAGGATGCTGCTGCTGAAAGGCCTATGTCAACTCTTCCATAGATGGGGCAGGTTGCAGTGCTACCTAGAAAGTCTGCATCATCATCATGAAACCCTCCATGAACTGTGCATCGACACTTGTGTCTGGTATAACTGCTGGTGCCAAGACTGGCATAACTGGAGGATCTGCAGGTAGTCCCTGATCATATATATTTGGCGTCTGATCGTCGCTCTGCAACTGGCGTACAACCAGAGGAAGTCTTGGTGGCATGACTCTGCAAGGTCAACTGCACACCTTAGATTCCAGATTATCAAGGACTGAAAACAGAAATTACAAGAAGGGAACAGAAGAAAGAAATCAATCAAGTTTTTCAAAACACGACTACAAGGAGCGTACTTGAATTCTCTTCCCTCGCCTGAGTCCTTCTACACGACTAACCCACACGGTTCTCTTAAAACAAAACTACACGGTGTGTTCTTTTCATACATGGCATGTACTAAAAAATCTTCAGTGACTCGTGTTGTTAGTTACATCATCGGATACAAGGTCTTTACACACGGCATGCACATCCGGTGCACGACGTGTTCCTCCAAGATTTTGACAAACCCGTGTATCTGCCCACACAATCAGTGACACGACGTGTAGTCTGGGTTTTTCCAGACAGTAATCCTTAGAAACAACTCTGGAACCCAAAAAACACTGAAAATGAACATTTTTGTTGCAAATTATGATCTGTGAGAGCCCATACTCCCCACGAATCAATTCTTGGCATTGTATACATGTTATAACAAGGTGAATAAGTCAATGATCCACCAAATTCCGATCCATGAGGGCCTATGAAACCTCAGGAACAAAATTTTGGTGTTCATTCAAACAAAACCTCAAACAAACAATAACTTATCAAACAATAGGTATATTTTTTTCAAGGAATTTATCACAATACCATGCATATTCTACACAAAATCTATCACAACATGAAATTGCTAATGCACCCTAAATGGAATGGAAAGAATGCATGGCATGTTATTTCTAGAAATTTCCTATATAATACATGATATGGAATACCCTCATCTCATCAGGTTACGACAGAAATAGAACCTCAATTTCATCAACAGTAATAACACGAAGCATGTGAGTCACCCAATGGTGAAAATAAAATTAACTGTAAAATTGAAAAATCATAAAATTGTATTAACGAGGTAAATTGGGTTTTCCCTATACACGGGTTAGCTACTCCCAGGAAAAACATATCACCAAGTACCTATTACATCATATCCCTGACTATAGGCTCCAAACAGTAAGTCAAGAGAAATGAATTCCTTTGATAGCACTTTGTAACATCCCAGTTCCGGAAGCCACCCAGAGGTACCCCATACTCGGTTGGTCACATGGCCTCAATCACATTTCCCCAAACACCAGAGGCTATCGACTAGTAGCGAGGGCCTTTGGTGTGATAGTGGGGAAACTATACCCTCATTGGCAGAGTACACAGCGGAAGAAAAAAAGAGCAATAGAAGAAGCAGTAATAATCCATACAAAAGGAAACAACAAAAGAATAAAAGTATGAAACAACTGGAGCAGACACACACACACACACATATATATAAATGATGCATAATACATTTCTCTTGGAAAGCAGCCAAATAGATCACAATGATGAAATACGAAATAGTACTGAACCCAAGTATAGGAAAACAAACAAATAGATACTCATCATTGAAAGCCTAAGCTTTGTCCCATGCTCTCCATCTCCACAACGCATCAATTACCAGAAGTAGAAGGGCGCTTTCCCTTTTCTATCCCTACAACAATATAATAATTTTGGGCCCAAAAGCATGGCCCAAACAGGGTGTGAGAATAAATCTCAGTAGGAAACCACCCAATGATCTGTGCTTAATAGTCATTGAATATATGGCAGGTAAAAGTACAAAAAGTAGTAAACATGAATGTAATCAACAGTAAACAATTCCACATGTCATGTAAGCAGATAAACAAGCAAGGTAACCCTCTAGGAAGTACATAAATCCTATCCCTTCTGGTTCAATCATAAGAAAATATAGAGACTCTTTGAGGAAGAACACTCAGTAAATTCCCCGGATAGTAAAAGTAATTCAAAGTAAAACAAATACTCAATGAGAAGCTCACCCGGTCTATCCCGTCATAGTCTATAACGCTCAAAGAATCTCTGTGGAAGGTCACTCGGTCTATCCCCTTATAGTCTATAATGTTCAAAGACTCTATGAGGAAGCTCACTTCAACTATCCCTTTATAGTCTATAATGTTCAAAGACTCTCTGAGGAACCTCACTCGGTCTATCCCCTTATAGTATAAAATGTTCAAAGACTCTCTGAGGAAGCTCCCTCAGTCTATCCCCTTATAGTCTACTACACCAGGTTCTCATGGCCCTGTGTATGTCAATGCATAGAAATGATATATGGCCAATGTAAACCTCAAATCTACTTGGATAAACAGTCTAAAACATCTCAAGAATGTCGGAACACAACACTCCATCCCAATCTAAAGGCATGGGAAAATAGGCAAAACGGCAAAAAAGGCTAAACAGGACCAAACAGTCATAAACAGAACAATGCATGGGCAATACATCCAACGCATAGTAATTCACCCTATTCACAACAAATTATCTCTACTCAAGCGTAAATTCAAGGAAGACATACAATTGGGCTAAACGGTAAATGCAAAATACCACGTTCAAGGGTATTGGTACAATTTCACATAAAACTCAAAGAATTCAATAGAAAGGCACAAACCACATACCTCTTAGGGTTTGGAAAAAACAACCCGTCGACCAAACGCACTCCAAAATGGGTGAAAGACTCCTCAAAACCACCTCAAAAACTCTTCCCTAATGTCAAAAAGGTCATCCTTTTACACAAAAAGTCAACACAAACCTAGATCTACATGAAACCCTTGTAGATCTATGAAACTAATAGAAGAAGAGTCCGAACCCTACCCAAAACCTCAAAGAACCAAAAGAGGAACTTACCTGGGGAGAATCCCCTTCGATCCACCAAAAAACCCCTTCACTTTTCCTGAAAATCGAGCTAAGGAGCTCCCCAAACCTCTGAAAATAAGAACTCCCGTATGAGCCATGTTTGGGAGGAAGAATGAGGGAGAGAAGGGAAATACCGAGTGGCCCGGGGCATAAAAACCCAAACATTAAGTGGCCGCACGGTTTTGTCAAACCGTGCGCCAACTGTGCGGTTACCACTGTCTCACCCAGGGGCTTCACACGGTTTGACCACATGGTGTGGAAAACCGTACGCTTCCCGTGCGGAGAAAACTGTCAAGGGTGAACAGTTTTTTGGGCTGGTCGCATAGTTTGTTCAGACCGTGCGTAAACTATGCACCCCTGCCCAAACTCCACAACATTAAAAGTTTTTCCTCAAAATTCATTTTTTTCTCAAAGAAAAACAACCAGAAAAGGAAAACATACCTGAGAAGAAGATCCATGTTCTTACATCTATTATGAGTGGTATAAAATCACGAGTGAGTACATGACGAGACTTGGGAGAGGGAGGCCAATGTATGATGGCAGTGGCCAGAGCTATTCGAGGATTCTTCTTCTATGCTGCCTTGCTGGGGAAATTCAAGGATGAATTTATTTAAGGGAGAATTTTGTAAGAGCCGAGAACATATTTTCGGGTATGTTTTTGGTGTTTTTGAGAAAAAGTGGAGCTTAAGAAATTTCAGGATTACACGCCGTGTACTTATAAGTACACACTGTTTACTTGGTTACCATGGGTTACCATGGGCTGGCCATGTAACGACCGAGTACATGGCTGTGTGTGGTGACCTGGAGGTCGTCCAATGTAGGGCTGGTTAAGGAAATTACACATAGTGTACTTCTAAAGTACACACCGTGTACTTCTAAAGTACACACCTTGTACATCTAAAGTACACACTGTTTACTTATAAAGTACACATAGTGTACTTTATTGTTTTTCATTAAACGAGCCAATGTCGTGTCTAATTGATAAAACACACTTCTTCTTCGTCCTTCTTGTCCAGGAGAGACCGTATGGCACAAATATTCACCTAACCCCCAACGCGCTGTCCATTCTCTGAATCAAACTCTATCAGTTGTGTTGGAATCACATCGGTGAATTCTATCTTTATATTAAACTTAATCTCTGATTTCTCCCCTTTCACGAGATATCCTCGGTTGAAATTTTTTAGAGTTTTTGTAGATCTACAGCATTCTAGGGAGATTCAAGGCCTGAGGTTCATGTATATTGTCTGTACAGAGCTGAGGTAGGTGGTTTATGCCTTTCCATAGTTATGCTTTCCATAGTTATTGCTTGTGATTAGATGCTTGTTTGATATTTGAAATTGAATTCAATTGAACTATATGATTGTTTACTTTTCAGTACTTCCTTGTATACTGCTTTTTTTATTACCTTCCATTTATATTCCCTGCCTGTTAGGCATAGATATTTGGGTGGTTGGCTACTGTGATTTGTATCACACCCTGTTTGGGTCATGCTTTTAGACATAAATAGATTATATTTTTGTAGGTATAGATAAGGAAAAGTTCCCATATATATCAGGTACTTGATTATTGTAGAGATGGAGAGAATGGGACCAAGATGAGGCTTGAAATGCTGCTGGAGTTTATCTTTTTCTTTTTTACATTGGTTTATTACTATATTCTAGCATTGTGACTTGTTTGGCTGCTTTCTTAGACATATACATCATGCATCATTTATATATGTGCTCCAGTTTTTTATTACTTCAGTCTTCCATTATTCATTGTCGTATGGTATGTTAACTTCTTCCGATATTGTTATCTATTTTACTTCTACTATGTTACTCTACCAATTAGGGAATAGTTTCCCCACTATCAAAGTCAAGACCCTCACTACTAATCAGTATCCTTTGGCATTTGGAAAAATGCGCTTAAGGCAATGTTTCCAACCAGGTAAGGGGGGCCTTTGGGCGGCTCCCGGAACTAGGATGTTACACATATAATAGTATTTTTTTAATTCTATCTCATAAACAATATCCATTATTACTTCCATTAAATGTTAATGAAAACCATAGATCATGTGTATAATAGACTTCTTCCTCAAGAACTTATGTAATTTTTTTTCCACAATGACCAATCACAAATGTATATAATGATAGATTTATCATATGTATATTATATGTATAAAATGAAGACAATTTTTTAATTATAATATCAAATATACCATCTTACCTTCCAACAAATTGAAAAAAATAACGTTGCTCGTGTGTATGTGTGGACTGCCCCTCCACATTTCAATGTGAAATTTTTTTCATTTTATTTTTACAATTATTGTAACAAGGATATATTTAATGGATATAAATAGAATCTTTTATATAATAATGGTTTTGTATATGTGAAATATTATTTGCATTCATACTTTCGATATTTGAAACCTTGACCCTAGAAGCCTAGCACCAGTGGTTGATTTATTATAATGGAATACATATAAGAGATCACATCACCGAGGATAGATTAGTTTAATAGTATTTTTGAACTAGATAAATACATGGTTCCATTATTTCATTAATAATTAAACATAACAAAATAAAATAATACACTTCTTATCAATTTTTCAAATATTTCATCTTCAGAACCCGGGGAAGGAAAACAAATAAAAAGGTAACCTCAAATGAATAGTAAGGGTTATATGAGAAAATTATAAATAATGAAAACTAAATAATGCATGGACATTATTTCATGGAAAATAATCTTAAAAAAACCTTCCATCAATACCATGAGAATGAAAATATATCCATATATTTTATCATAGTGAAAACCCCATGGAAAGTAATAACTAAATAATGAATGAAGAAAATGATAATTTATTGGACATAATGAATCTTTAACATTAACCATTGTACCTTCAAGATTGTTTAATTTTTTGGGTAAAAGCCTATTTTATCTTGTTTATAATTAAACAAAAAGGGTTTTTCACAAAATCTTTTATCTAATGAGATATGTTGATGCATCGAGGTGATATCTATAACTAAATCCCATCTTCCACTGTAATTCTAATGAATTATTCACTAATATATTCAATTCAATTAAAAAATATTGGTAAAAATAATCTATGAATAATACAATAATAAAATCCATGATTCATGAAATATTGATATTTCATGAATAATAATCATAAATAAAATGGAAATATATATACACCACACTGAATAAATAGGTGGTCAAAGGGAATATCATAATGGTTTCCATGAAAGAATGGATTTAAATCCTAATTAGACATTCATATTGACAAATAGGAATATATCATGAAACATTAAGTCCAAATTAAGTGAAATCATGTAAAAATAGATTTAAATATACTTTAGAAAAGAGTCTATTCAGTGTGATTAAAGAAAAAATATAAAAGAGTCTCTAAAGCGGGAAAATGTATAATTATTAGCATAAAACTAGAAATTAACAAATATAGTTTTTCATAATAAGAAGAGATATTTTATAAAACTATTTTGGTGGCTTAAGACATATTATGGAGTGTACTTGAAAATGCGTATGAAATTGGATGGTTTCATTAAATCGGATTTCTTATCAGGAGGAATTGATAAAAGAACATTATAAAACAAGAATTTACCCATAAAAGGAAGAATAATTGCTCTAGGAAAATAAATCTTGAAAATAAAAAAATAATTTCTGAGTAGTACATAAGAATAATTAAGAATTACATCTGGGTAAGGAGAGAGAAAGAACAACCCAAATGAAAAGTGGAGGTTCGGGGAGAATATCTTACCTTATGGCTGAAAGTGTTTTTCACTTTCAATTAATTTCATGGATAATAGAATTAGATTCTTTAAGAATTTAAATAAAAACCTATTAAACATTTTATTTTTTTATTATAATTGTATTATGACCATTTATGGCCTTTTTGATGAGTTATTAGATTCATTTTTGTTATTTGGTATTATTCATTTCATGGGATTTCATGACTCGTTCACTGGTATACATGCATGAAAGTTCATGTAAAATGAGATTAATTCTCCAGAATTGAAATTATATGTTATTAATGAACTTATATAATATTAAATTGTCTTATATATCATTTTATATATATATGAGGATGATTTATTATATAAAATGTTATTGATGAAAATTAGTTTATTTTGTTGAATTTTCCATTATCATGAACTTGTTTTGTTTTTTAATTAATGTTAAGTATATATACTGGTTCCAGAACATTATATGACTTATAATTTGTATATTAAAATATTAATTAATCAAATTAATTTTTTTTATTACCGGCCTTGAAGGAAATAATGGAAAATAAAAATGCATCATCCATGATGACGGTAAATCGGGACATCACAGACAATATTTTAATTCTTAGAATAAATGGGAGAGAAAAAGTGGATAGATGATGGATTTTACATTAGCAAAATAAAAATATAGTAAATATAAGAAACTGGAGATATCATGAATCTTTGGATAGAGGAGGTGGGGGTAAGGATATGAAATTAAATGAAATTAAAAAGAAAAAAAAGGAAAATGGAAAAGGAATTTAACTCTTGAATTTCTTCACCATGAGGACCACGACAAGGAATTTGGGTTTTGGTTTTCAATTGGGACCAAAGGATATTGGATAGGGGGAGAGACTTGGGAAGAGGATTGTATGAAAATTTTACATGTTTCAAGGCTAAATTGGTGTTAGGAGAAGAGGTGGCGAGGGATGATATTTATAGTGGAGGAGGGGGGTGTTTTCTCATTATTTTATGCATTAGTTTATTATTTTTCATCAAGACTATGAATAGTATGATAATTATCACTAAATATATAAAAATAATTATGGGTATTTCTAGATTATGGTCTTATATCAAACATACTTCATCTATGACTCAGTAATTCTTATATTTAGCATATACCATAAATTATCGTATTTCACTATTCACAAAACATTTAACAATTTTATAAAAATACCAAAAAAATCATCCTAACAATTTTTCAAAATTTAGAATTAACGATTTACTCAATTTTATGAATATAATTTTATTATTATGAGAAATTTACTATTTATTTAAAATTGCCATTTACTTGAAAAATACCAATTTTAAAATTATAACAAATTTTATAACACTTTGAAAAATTAATTAAGTTCACATATAATTTTTTTTATAATCATAGGAAAAAAATATTAATTTATGATTCTATTTTATGAATTCTGTTTAAATAATTATATTAATTATAAAATTATAAATAAACATTGATGTTTTAGAAAAGTACCAATAGTTAATTTAACATTTTCAAAATATTTATTTACTTATACTATGATATAATTATATCATATTTTCATTACAAGGTGCCTAAATTTTTTTATACATTCATAGGTGATGTTACTATTCTATAGGCCTAATTACTATTCTTAGGGTTATATTAATATTCCAAAGTTCGAGTGAATATTTCATTGGTATATATTTTATAATATCTAGAAAAAGAATCTTATTTCATTCATTATTCATTTGTAGTGTTTTATTTGTGTTCTCTATGTGATTTTAGATGATTTATATCACATGAAATAATTTTTTGTCCAATGTAAACTATCAAATTAATTAAATTTATTTAATAGGATACATAATGTAAAATATTTTGGCGTTATATTCTTTCCTCTATCGGAAATTTCTTCCTCAAAAATTTTAATGAATATTTTCCTCTAAAAAGATGTGGTTATTTATTCTTCATAAAATCCTCAGGCTCCCAAATTACTTTTTAAATTTTATGGTTTCTCCAAGGATCCTTTACATGTAGAGTTATCTAATTTCTCAATAGTTACTCTCTTTTTTAATGAAACTCGATATTCTTTTCACAGTAAGAAAAATCAGGTTGTAGTTCTATTTCATTATAGGTGAGTACATGATTTGGGTCTCGCATGTACTTATTTGACATTTACATGAGGACACATCATAAACTATAGAGAGAATTGGAAACATTTCTAATCAGTAATCTATGACAACAATTTTTCTTCTATAATTTCAAGTGGTCTGAGGTACCTGGGGCCTAGTTTCCCTTTCTTACCAAACCTTAAGACACCCTTTCATGGAGATACATTCAGAAATACATGATCTATCACATGAAATTTCAAATACTTTCTACGGTTATCAGTATAACTCTTTTTTCTACATTGATATTCTTTAATATGAGCTTGAATAGTATTTAACTTTTTATTTGTCTCTTTAATAAGTTATAGTCCTAAAATATTCCTCTCACCAATTTCATCCCCACAAGTTGGAGTTCGAAATCTCTTTCCATATAATTCATCAAATGGAGGCCTTTAAATACTATAATGGATAATATTATTATAGTAAAATTCCACCAGAGGTAAATACTGATCCCACATACCTTAAAATTCAGGTGAGTAAGATCTAAACATGACTTCCATTGTTTTAATAGTCATTTTAGACTATCAGTTAGTTTGAGGGTAATAAGAAGTACTCAAATGAAGTTCAGTATCCAAAGACATCTAAAAAATATTCTAGAATTTTGATGTATATTAGGGATCCCAATAACACATAACCAATAGAGTTTTACCATAAAGTCTTATAACTTCATTAATATAGAGTCATTCTAGGTACTCAAGAGTAAATCTTATCTTATATAAAAAATGTGCTGTTTTTGTAAGACAATCAACAATAAACCACATTACATCATTCCTTATAGGTGTGATTGGTATTTCTATGAAAAATTCCATTATAATATCATACCACTTCCACATAAGAATAGATAGAGGAATCATGAATTTTCTACTCAGCCTTCACTTGTTAACAATCTAGACACCTTGACAGATAGTCAGCAACTTTCCACTTCATGTTCTCCCAAAACAAACTTTAATTTAGATCTCTATACATCTTGGTACTACCATGATGTATAGATAATGTTGAGCTATAATAATTATCTAATAGTTCCCTTTTTAGCTTAGGTATTGATGGAATTCATAACCTCTTTCTAAATATCAAAATTCTATCCTCATACATGAAGTATGCCAATATTCCATACTTAATGGATTTAATTTTCTTTTGGAAATTCTCATCATCAGATTGAGATGATTTTATATTCTCTTATAAAGATTATTTATAAATTTTTTTAAAAAGGATCGATGTTTTAATTTCCTAAACAATCCCCATATTCATCTTTACTAAATCCATGAATATCAGATCTTTCTCAATACTCATTTAGTTTAAATGTCCATGATCTTTCCAATATAATTCATCTACTACCTCATTTTCTTTTCCTAGATGGTAGTGTATTTATAAATCATAATCTTTGTGTAATTATAGCCATAACCTTTGCCTCATGTTGTGTTATTTTCATTTAAATATGTATTTCAAACTGTTTGATCTGTATATATCTCACATATTTCACCATATAGATAGTGTCCCCATATCTTTAGAGAAAATGATATTGCTAAAAATTCAAGATCATGGGTTGGATAATTTTTTTCATGAGCCTTCAACTTCAAAGATTCATATGCAACAACTTTATCATTTTCCATAACTATACAACCAAGTCCTTTATTCGATGCTTCATTGTATATCAAAAACCCATCTTTTTTTTATTATAGATTCAAAATAAGTGCATTTAATAATCTATTATTAAACTCATCAAAGCATTATACACATTCATTTTTTCAAACAAACTTAACCCATTTACATGTGAGGTTAGTTAATGTTTTAGTCAATTGAGAAAAATTATAAACAAAATTTCGATAGTAACCTGATAAACCAATGAAACTATAAACCTCAGTTATGTTTATGGGCATAAAACATTATTCGATTTCCTTTTTATTCACATGATCAAATGAGATACCATCCTTATAGAAAATATGTCCATGAAATGAAATTTCATGAAGCCAAAATTCACACCTCTTAAATTTACTATATAACTTTTTCCTTATGAGAGTCTCAAGAATAATTCATAAGTGATTTTAATGTAGTTCATAGCTTTCAGAATACACCAAAATATCATCAATGAATACTATAATAAAATCATCAGGATATTCCTTTAATACTTTTTTCATTATATCCATGAAAAAATAGGATACATTAGTTAATCCAAATGTCATTAATGTGAACTTGTAATGTCCATACCTTGTCTGGAAATCCAAATTTAGAATATCTTCTTACTTAACTTGTAAATGACAATACCCAGAAAGATGGTAAATCATTGAGAAATATTGAGCTCTTTGAAGTTGATCAAATAAATAATCAATGCCTGGTATATTATAATTATTATTTATTGTAATATCATTTATTTCTCTACATTCAATGCACAACCTCAAGGATCCATCATTTTTCTTAATAAAGAGAACACGACCTCCCCAAGGAAAAACACTAGGGTGAATAAATCCCTTATTACTCAAATACTTGAGATGTTTCTTCAGATCCACTAATTCTATAGTTTCTATTCTATAAGGAATATTTGATATTGGTCTTGTATTAGGGATTAGATCAATGGTAAATTTAATTTCACACTATGGGGGGTTCCCAGGTACTTCTATAAAAAATAAATCAATTTATTTCAACAAAATTGGTGCATCCTCAATTTGAATATGGATTTCCCCTTCCCTAGATGTTATTTTATCTTCCCCGACCCCAATAATTTCACTTAGTTGATCTACTAGTGGTGGATGAAGATAATAATTATACTATGATGCTTTTTTCTCTTAAGATAAGGGAATCAAAATTTTACTTAGAAATCATAATTTTCTTTATTCTTATAATAAAGTCTCAAATAATATTTTGAAATCCATCCCATTATAATGATTATATAAAAATCAACAATAGGTTTGATGATATGGTCAGTAAATAATGATATTTTATATTCTATAATGGGAACTACCTGACATATGTTTGTTGCAATGAGACTTCCCTTAGGGGTTTTGACTGATGAATCCCTTATTAAATCAAAAGGGAAATATCTAATTTTCATGGAAAATTAGGCAGATATAAAAGAGTGTGATGATCAATAATCAAATAAAGCATTGGATAGATTTTAATATAGGATTAATATATATTCTCCCACTTCATTAGGTACTTCTACTTCAGTTGTAGTGATCACATAAGCTTGACTATCTTCCCTTGGCCTCTTTTGTGGCAGATTCCCCAGATGCTTGGGTAATTGATTTGAATAATTCCCCATTTCATTAAAATTGAAGCATATAACAACATTGATTTTTTCATCCCCTTTAAATCATTAGACTGATGACCCTTTATCCCACACTTATAGAAAACTCGCATCCCTTTCATACATTTACTAGGCCAATTCTTTCTATAATTATTTCATAATAGAAATTTCTTCATTACCTTCTTCTTCATTTAATTTTAATATTTTCTATGTTTATCATAAGAACTATTATTCAATTTTTTCTCCTTGAACATAGAGGATCTAGAATATTCTTTCCCTATTTTTATGGCACTTAATACTATTTTATTATATAAATAAAATGTTTGAGAAGCATGTTCCCTTCAGATAAATGTCTTAATACCTTAAAATAATTGATCAATATTATCTTTAAAATCATGTATATAATAAATAGAATACCTGGATAGTCCTATGAAGGTATCCTCATACTCTAAAACACTGTCTTATTCCCTTTTCTTTATTGTTTATAATTTTCTCTTAATTTCACTTCATTTCTCATGTGGGAAATATATTTCAAAGAACCTTTATTTAAAATCTCTGAATTCCATTTATTCTATTTTATCTTTATACATAGTATTCTAGATCAAATACCACCATTATTCAGTATCTCCCTTGAGGAAATATATTTCCAGCACAACCTTTTCATTTTCATTTCATCCCAATGCTAGAACTATATCTTCAAGGGATATGATCCACTACTCAGATAACACTAGATTAGTAGTCCTATTAAAATATGGGGGATTTTTCCATATGAAATGATACAATATAGGTGTATTATGGTTATTTTTTATAACCAATGTAAGCTGTTTTAATAGAAACATGATCTCCTTAGCTCCAAAAATAACTATATTGACTTGCCCAGTAGGGAAATCCATACATTATCCATAGGTATTGATTCCTTTCCATTCATTAGGTAGAATCACTAAATAACTGTACACACTATATTATCTCATAATAATCACGAGTATTGTTCCAAAAATTTACTATAAGGAATTATTATAATTCTCATGTTTATTTAACATCATGGTCCCAAGGATACTACTAAAATTTCTCTCATACCAACTGTAACAACACCGAACCCGGCAGCCCAAAGTCGATGTTTGATTTATTAAAATGGAATAGACACAATATATCAAATCTACATGGATTGATTAGTTTATTAGTCATGACGAAAAAAATATATAAAAGATCCCATTATCACATTTTTAATTAAACATAACAAAATAAAAATTAACTACTTATTGTCACTTATTTAAAGATTTCATCTTCACAACTCGCGGAAGAAAAACGAATAAAATGGTGAGATAAAATACTTATTAAGGGTTATATTAAATATTAATAAATGAATCAAAATCAACGATGTAATGACATTATGGAAGGTAAATAATCTAAAAAACACATGACCTCAATACACTGAGAATGAAAATGTATCCATCAATTTGGTCATTGTGAAAACCATTGGGAAAGTTTTAACTGAATACTATATGAATAAAATGATCATTTATTGGGAATTATATATCTGAAACATGAACCATAATACCAAAAATATGGTTTAATTTTGTCCGTAAAAACCCATCTGATTCTATTTAGAAACCAACATGAAGTTTTTGTCACAAACTATATTTTCTCATGAGACTTGTTGACGCAGGGAAGGGGTATCTATAACTAGGCCACACCTATCACGGCAAGTTAAAATCATTCATATTATATAAATTCAATTAAATAAGAACAATGTATGTAAAAATTGTATACATTAATGAAAAATATAAAATCTTTGATTCAATAAATATGGGTATTTAATGAATGTTGATCATAAATAAAAGGGTAATATGCATACACCGCACACAAGGAATAAGTGGTCAAAGGGAATATCATAATTTTTTACATTATATTTAAACCATATGTAAACATTTATAGGGGAAAATGGGAATATTTCATGATAAATGATGTTCAACTGAAGTGAAATAATGTAAAAAGAGTTTTTAAGAAACATTAGAAATGATTATCTTTAGTGCAATTAAAAGAAAAATATAAGAGTCTCTAAATATGGAAAAGGAAAAATTGTTAGCATAAAACCTAGAAAGATAGTTTTTCATGATAATAAGTGTAATTTTAGAAAAATAATTATATCTTAAAATAGATTATGCATTGTACTTGAATATAGGTAAGAAATTGGAATGTTATCTTAAATCGGGCTTGCATATCAGTGAGTAATTGAAAACAGAACGTTATAAAACATGAATTTACCCTTAAAATGTTGAATAATTGAGTGATGAAAATATTTTTAGAGAATATAAACATAATTTATGATATGTACATAAGAATAATTAACAATTAAATTGGGTAAAATAGAGAGAAATCATAACCCGAATGAAAAATGGAGATTCGGGGAGAACCCCTTACCTTATGCTCCATGGTTTTTTTTCAATTGAAATTAATGTCCTAAATAATGAAATTAGATTCATAAATAACATAATTTAAAATATACTAACCTTTTATTTGATTTATTATAATTTTATTAAGTTCATTTATGGAATTTTTATGAGTTATAAGATTCATTTTCATCGTTCAAGAGTGTTTGTTTCCCTGGTTTTCATGACTAGTTCACTTGAATACATTTTTGGAAGCTCATGTAAAATTGGATTAATTGTAGAAAAATTAAATTATATATTATTAATGAAATGGAATAATATTAAATGGTCTTATTTATCATTTTTCTAGATATTAGGGTGACTATTTAGGTAAAATGTTAATGATGAGAATTAGTTTATTTTGGTGAATTATCAATTATCATGCACTAGTTTTGTATTATTAATTAATATTATGTATATATAGTAGTTTTTTTAAAATTATATGACATATTATATGCATAATAAAATATTATTTAACTATAATAAAGGTTTTATGACCCAAATTGAAAGTGGTAATAGAAAATTAAAACACATCATCCATGATGGTGGTAAATCGGCACATCATAGATGATATTTTTATTTTTTTGAATAAGTGGGATAAGAAAAGGGGTTAATGATGCATTTTAAATTAACATAATAAAATATTAGTATATATGAAATAATATAATAATAATTTTTTGGATATAGGTGGTAATGGGAGGATAAGAAAATAAATAAAATTAAATATAAAACAAAGGAAAATGAAAGAAGATTTTACCTCTTGAATTTATACTTCTTGATAACCTCCATAAGGCACTTTTGTTTTCATCTTATAATTAGAAAAAAGACTCATGGACTTGGGGGAGAGACCTGGGTAGTGGATTTGGTATAAATTGGGCCATCTTCAAGGCTTAAGTGGTGTGAGGAGAAGATGTGGTGAGGGGTGATATTCATAGTGAAAGAGAGTGGTGTTTTCCAATTATTTTATTCAATAGTTTATTATTTTGACTCAAGACCATTAATTATTCAATAATTATCACTAAATATATTAAAATAATAAAGTATTTTAATATTGTGGTATTACATCAACAATACATCATCTATGACTCAATAATTCATGTATTTAACTTATACAGTAAATTAATGTATCTCATTATTCATAAAAAATCAACTATTTTTGAAAAAAAAACACACATTAAACCTAACTATTTTTTGGAAATTTAGAATTAAAAAATGAAATATATTTAATGAAAATAATTATATGAATATAAGAAATTTTATTTTTGAATAAAACCATCTTTTACTCAAAAAATACCAATTTTAAAATTATAACTGATTTTATAAAAGTTTGAAAAATTAATTAAGGTCTTATAAAATTATCTTAAAATCACAAGAGAGAAAATTCATAATTTATGGTTCTATTTTATGAATAATTTTTTTAAATTGTTATTTTAATTATAAAATTTTAAATAAAATTTATGTTTTAAAACAATACCAACACATAATTTATAATTTTCAAAATATTTATTTACATATACTATGATATAATTTTATCATTTTTTCATCTATAAGATCCTAAATTTTATTTATAATTTTATAGGATAGGATACAATTCTATTGGACAAATTATTATTCCCAAGGTTCATAATACTATTCCAAAGGTCAAGGTACTATTTCATTTGTATATGTCCCTTAATTCTTATAAAAAGGATATTATATCATTCATTATTCATTTATAAAGTTTGTTTTGTCTTATCTATGTGATTTTATATGATATATAATATATAAAATAATTTTGTGTGTAATGTAAAATATCAGAGGATTTAATTTATTTAATAGGATACATACCATAAAATATTGTAGTGTTATAATCTTTCTGAAAAATAGAAACAATTTTCATGCATATGTACAACCTAATGTCTCCTTGATCAATGTAACATATTTTACCATCTCTAAATTTTATGGATTATTATAAATACTTATATGATGATTTTATATGATATTTAAATTATGGTTAATATTATGGATATAATAAAACCATGATCAAATAAAAATGGGAAAAATTACTAAACCAAAACATACATGAATAACAAATCTATTATCATAAAAAAAATGATTTTAAAAAATAATTTTTAACAAATAGGTCATAAAATACTATAAGTAAATAACAAGTGGTATGAAATATATGAGTATGATTATTTAATTTATTTATAATAAATAAATATTTATTTTACATGATGTATATATATATATATGAAGGAAATACAACCCAAGTTAAGGGTTTTTTTCTCTGTTTTACTTTTGTGAGAAATATTCTACATCAACAACTAATTTAGTTTTATGGTTTTTATACTTTCCATTTTATATGTTATATCATTAATATATCTATCCTAATGATATTTAAGGTTTAATTTTATGTTATTTCCTTGATAGGTCTTATGATTCCAAACATACCAAAGTGTTAAATGTTTCTCCTCTCACTTTTAATTCCATGAGAGATATTCCATATTCACTAGTTATTCATTTTATGTGGTATATATACCACCAGAGTAATACTTTATATCATTAATTTAATTATTATCATGATATTTAATGTCTCATTTTAATATATTCTTTCATGGTATTTATGATTAAAAAGTTACCAAAGAGGTAAGGGTTTATTTTACAATCTCATCATTATTCGGGATTGTTTCTATTTATGTCTCACTTAGGAAAATTAAAAAAAAATTATATTTTAAAAACAATATATTTTTTATCCTATATTTATTCATAAACATTTTAAGTAAAATTACAAATCACCTCTCTTTTTTTAGTTATGAATATTTTAAAAATATTTTTAAGAAAAGTCAACTCTATTTCTCTCATCAGTCAAAAATGTTTTCTCTTCCATGTCCATGTTTTCAAATAAAAAATTCAAAATGTTGTTTACATTCTACAAATATTTTATTAAAAAAAATTTATCCATGTTTTAATTATTAAAAAATTGTTTATAAGAAATATTTTGTTCATTTTACGAATGAGTTACTTTTTTACTTTTACTGAAATTATGAAAGGAATCGATGTTTTAAAAAACTCCAACTGTAATAAATTTCCCACAAGACTAAACACTCATTATTTTTAGGAATCCATTTTACGTATATTTTAAAAAATTTATTTTTATTAATATTATAGAATTTTTTAGTTTTTTAATGTGATTTTCAAAGTAAAAAAACATATTTTCTCGAAGCATGAGTTTATTGGGAATTTTATGGTATTTCAATTATTCAATGAAAAAAACGCTTATTTTACTTTATAATACCATAGGAATATAATTTAATTATATAATACATATTATCTCTATATGTGGTTCAATATCAGTTTACTATTGACGTATTATTTTTATACCATTCACCATATTATTATGGATGTTTGTGATTATGTTTATTGATTGGGAACATATTAAAATTTTCTATGATAGTTTTTAAATATGAATTCTTACATTGATCATGTTTTTACCCTTTCACATGAGGAATGTATTGGACTTATTATGTGATGGGTGGGGTTTGACATACTCCCTTGATGCATCAGTAGGTCTCAAGAAACAAACTTTCATGGGTTTTTGACAGAGGACTTAAACATTTATTTAGATATCATGACATAAGGAATAGATGATATTTATGATGTATTGGAACACGACTTTGATGGTATGTTTCATATGTATGATATTTTTAATTCTATCATTAGGAATTCAGTAATTGATTTCCATGTGATAATTTTATTTTTTATGATATCCATGGATGAGTTTCAAGCTCATGAGATTTTTTAAATCGAATTATTTTGATCATCATTTATTCCTTCCATATTATTCATCAAGTTCAAGTTATTGATTAAATGGAATGTGTGTAAGATATTTATGTTTCCATAATGATTATGACTTTTGTATTGATGATTTCTTTTGTAGTACGCATACAGTTACTGAGCACTAGATCTCAGCCATTTCTTATTTTTCCTTTCCCTAGGATTATAGTAAATTTTTTATGATTGATATATTGGGAAATTATAGAGGAAATAAAGATGATCTCAAAGAAAATACTTTTGTTTTATTTTATATTTTTAGTGTTAATGTGGATTTCAAGTGGGTATCTAGTATACCATGGTAACTAAACTATTCGGTCTGTTAGGAAGTCACCTCTTATATCTAGTTCCAATGTATTAATGTAACCACTAAATATGGGATACTAGGGTTAGGGTATTTACAAGAAATATCTATAATAAATAGTTAAATGAAATAAGTGTGAAAGTGAAGGACATGATGCACTTGAATTCAAGAGATATATTGAGATGAAAACCCAAAAAATGGTTAAAATAAAAGTTCAATATAATCAACCACCAAAAATATAATAATTATATGTTAAGAAGTATGATAATTATGAAAAAAATGAACCAATACAATGGTTAATGATAACAATCAAAAAAATAAACCAGACAAGCTATGGGACAAAAGGAAATCAAATTCCATCACAACTACTAATGTGGGTTATGGAAAGAAGTGGTGAAAGGAAACCATATCATCCACTTTAGAAGTGAAAATGTTTTATTTTATTATAGTTTTACCCACTTTTTCACATCTAGAAAATATATTAAGGTAATCGAACCACAACTCAAACTATTATATATATTGAATTATCTGTAAAAACACCAGGAAGTGCATTGATTGCATCCAAGGTATATAACTCTCCACTAATCAAGGTTTGTAGGAAGAAAAATCCTAAAATTATAGTTGTTATTCCATTAAAATAATTAGATATGGTACTTAGAAAGAATTGGATCTCCCTATAAAAATTTCATATCAATTATTACAGTGGGGAAATATAATTTCATATCCCAAACCACCCCATGATCAAATATAGATGCATCCATAATGATGGGATCCCATTGGAAAAAAATTACTCAATATGGGTCTTGATACCCAATAAAGAATGATAATTAGCTTGAATTAATGGGGATGAGATCAATGTTAAAGATATTATTATTATAGAGGAATTTTACAATGTATTTCTAGAAGAGTTTACTAGTCTTACCCAAGATCTGGACATTGAATTTTCAATAGAGCTCAAACATGGTGTTATGACTATATCAATTACTCAATATAGAATGGATTTATTTTAAAGGGAGGAATTGAAGAATAATTTCCAAGAGAATATCGGTAAGGGGTTTATATACCCATGTGTTTTTCCATGGGGTGCACCACTCCTATTTTTTAATAACAAATACATATCAATGCATCTATATAGTGATTAGTGTGAACTTAACAAAATAATAGTCAAGAAAAAGGATCATCTACCCCATAATTATGACTTCCTCAATTAGCATTGAGGGGATCAATACTTCTCAAAGTTTAAACTCTGATCTTGATATTATCAATTAAGTGTGAAAATTGATGATGTACCCCACAAAACCTTCTATACAATATATGGGTATTATGAGTAAATATTTATTCCTTTCAGGCTCAAAAATTCCCTTTTTATATTCATATATATGATGAATAATATAATTATAAATTACTGATAACTGTATTTCATGAGTAAAATTTATAATTTTTTAGTATATATATATTTGTAATTAAATGAGTAGTCTTTCAAATTTTGAGCGGTTTTACATGATTTATGTTTTATGGTAGGAAACATTAAATTTGTGAAAATGAATAAAAAGTGGTGGAAATAAGAGCGTAAAGGAAGTTCACACCACAAGCTAAGAGAATCGGTGTGACAATGGAGTTTTGAGGAAGTTAGAAGTTGGAAAATTGGAGCAGAAGTGATTACACGATGTGTAACTCATTTACATGTCATGACCTTTTCAAGTGAATCACCACCGATAGAACAAGCCACGAATTCCATTCACACTATGAAACACAACTACCCGTTGTGTAGCTCTATTACATGATGTGACATTTTTCGAGATAATATTTCAGAGAAGAATTTTACAAAATTCACAGTAGATGAATTTAGAGGGATTAAACGACGTGAAACTCCTTTACATGTCGTGTAATTAGCAACACACTTAAAAATAAATGTGACATGGTCATAAATGGTCAAAAATAATAAAGGGGACTCCATATCTGGATTACACAACATGTAATCCAATTATACGTTGTGACTAGCCTCAAGAATATACCATCAAGTGCCTATAAATAGAGGGCTCAACCAAACCACCAAATTATTTTAAAGACAAATGGAGGACCACCGACAGCCGCCTGTAGTTCTCTTCTTCACCATGATCTTTAGATTTTTATTTATTTATTTTTTTATACCTGCTCATGGTTAGCATGAGCGAGTTATTTCTTTATTATGAGGAATCCATAATGAAGGGGAATTGAATGTATGAGGTATTTTATATTCTAAATGTAATTGATGTTGGGATTTCATATTTTTAATTAAACTCTATTATTTTCCTGATTTCATCATCTATGACCCTTATGAGTGGGGTTAGGAATTTGTTTTAGATTCATTATTTTTTGAGAATGACTATTTCCTGAGTAGCATAAATACCATTGTTTAATGGGAGGTCTAGGGTTGAGATTTCCTCTATGATCATTTAGTTTGTTTCTTAACTATTATTAAATAAGGTTTCAGTTTAACTATCCTTTACAATACCAAGTACATGACCATGAGAAATGGGACTTTTGGGATGCGGTGCGTTTATCATTACCATTGGACCCTCCAGAACCCAATTTTAATGACTGCATGACTGTTAATTAATTATTTGATACATTTTAATTCATGAACCCAGAATCATTTCTTCCTAAAACCCTTTTTTATAATTTCCTCTCCCACATTCTCCATGAATCCACTGATCGATAGTTTAAATTTATTTTATGAAAATTGAAATTAGGTTAGGTTTATTTTATTTAATTAATATTTTCTCTAACCTTTTATATGTGGGTGAGACCTCAGACGTTCTTATCCTATACTACCCTATAGTTTAGTGGGTTTTAAGTTATCGATTTTAAATTTATAAATTCGATAACCCAAAAGGAATTAATAAAGCCCACAGGGCTATCAAATTTTTCACATCGTTTAATCCCTCGAAATTCAAGAACAATGAGTCTTGGAAAAATATTCTTCGAAATCTTCACCTAAGAAATGTCACATTATGTAATGGAGTTACATGATGGGTAGTTGTGTTTTACAGTGTGAATGGAAGTCATGGCTTGTTTGGTTGGTGGTGCTTTACATGAAGAAGTTAGGACATGTATATAAGTTACACATTGTGTAATCACTTCTGCTTTAGTTTTCTAGTTTCTATCTTCCTCAAAATTCTAATGTCACACTGATTCACTTAGCTTGTGGTGAGAACTGCCATTAAGATCCTATTTCCACCTATTTTTATTCATTTTGCACAAACTCATTGTTTCCTACCATAAAATATAAAACAAGTAAAATCACTCAAAATTGTAAATATTATTCATTTAATTAATAAAATAAATATACTCAACCACTCAAAATTATATGCATGAAAAACAATTATCAATTACCTTAATCAGTTTTGGTTGTATTTATAGATGATATTATCACATATTCCAAGAGAAAGGGATAGAAAGAATATTATTTGAGTATTGTGATGAAGAACTTGAGAAAGTAGAAAGTATATGATGAATTTTCATGTGTGAATTTGGGCTATTGAAGGTTCCATTATTGGGCTGTGTAATCAAAAGTGACGGTATATCTATGGATATTTCAAAGATATTGGTGATCAAATAATGTCCTAGACCAACCATTATAATAGAGATAAATATTTTTCTTAGACGTGATGAATACTATCGTCATTTTTGTGAGAAATATCTCATATGTGTAAAATCTACTATCCAATTTGACCAATAAGGGAGTCATGATCCTCATGAAAAATGAATGTGAAGAAAATTTCATGTATCTCAAGAGAAGGTTATTCACTACACCTATACACACACTACATTTTGGTGGATAAAGGTTGGTAATATATAGTGTCACATCAAAGAAGTGAATGTGGTGTTACCTCATTCATAATTACATGGTGGTATCTTATACCACACATAAATTAAATATTAATGAGAAAATGTATCCAACACATGATTTGGAACTTGTATCATGGATATTTTCGTTTATGATATTAATGCATTATCTCCATGGTTTGATGCATTATATATATACTGATCATAGGATCTTAAAGTATATATTCATACAAATAGAGTTAAACATGTACCAAAGGATATGGTCGGAGTTGATCAAGGACTATGACTAGTTGATACATTACCACTCGAGAAAGGAAAATAAGGTGGATGATGCTCTGATTAGGAAGAATAATGAAACCTTATCCATGATGAGGATTTAAAGAGAGCCTATAATCATGAATTTTCAAATAATAGACCCTAAAAGAGATAAATACCATCTTCCAAAATGACTATAGAACCATCCATCTATGAATAGATCAAGGAGGCACAAAAGAAGGATATAGATCTACAAAAGAAGGTAGCGAATATTATTATTCTCAAATTTTATAGTGATGAAGAAATAAGGTTCTGGAAATGAATATGTACTTCGTTAGTTTGAGAATTCAAGAAAGTATTGTTGGATGATGTATATAGATCATCATTCTCTATCCATCCTAGAAGTACAATGATGCATACAGTTCTCAAGAATAATTTCTGGTGGAACAACATACAGAGGGTGATTGTGAAGTATAGATCATGACGGTTGGCATGCTAACAAGTAAAGGTTTACTGTCTTAAATGGAAGGGGATGATGTAACCATTACCCATACTTATATGGATATGGAATGGTGTCACTGTGGATTTCATTTTACGTATTTCTATGACCACTAAAGGATATAATCCCTACAAGAAACTTATTTTTTGTGATGAGTTATTTGTGATTGAAAAAACTCTATATCAAATAGTTTTCTGGATCATCTTATTTTTGAATGACTAGTTCACCAGTCGCAGATAATTTTTCTGTGATGAATTTTTGCGATAGATGGGTTAGTCCATCCCAAAAATAATTTAGTGCATGTGCACAAGATGTAAGGAACAAACGGTTTGCAATGAAATTAAAATTCTACCACAAATAGTTCTTTTTGGAAATGGTATTTGTGATGAACTATTATGTTCATCGCAAATACCACAATCCAATAAGGGTTATTTGTGACAGATCGATCACAAATACCCCTTTGATTGGGTATTTGAGATGAATTCTGTCACAATTGCGATTAATTGTGGGGGAACAATCCCAAATACTCTGTTGGTAGTATTTTTTGTTTTGTGATGGAACATTATATTGAAAATACTATTTACATGATTGGGGGAAATTTATTTGGTGGTGACTTTGCAATTGATATATTATCAATCACAAAATAATAGTCAGAAAAAACGAATCTATCACAATTAACGTTCACAACAATTCCATTGTGAAAAAGTTAACTATGAATATGCACACCCCCTATCTACATGTCCTCTTCATAATTTTTTGGGTTCTATCAAAAAAACCCCTATAGTTCAAATCTATTCTTCAACTCAATAGATTCATGCCCTAATTTATGAATTGTTTGACAAAGTTCGAATTTCGAGGTATTTTTTAAACATTATTTTTAATTATAATTGATTTTATATATTTAATTGTTTTCTAATTTATTTAGTTTGTTAGTTATTTTAATATATTAAATTGAATTTAAATTTAGTATACCTTAATATATTATACTTTTAAATCAATATAATTTATTATAAATTACTATAAATTAATATTATATTAGTAAAACTTAATAAAAAATATTATAAATTCACTTACATTAATGAAAAGTAGTATAAATTTATATAAATTGAAAACTTTTCTTATAAATTAGTACAAATTAATAAAAAATACTATTCAATATTATAAAATTACTATAAATTGACATAATTTAGTATAAATTCAAATAAAATAGTATAAATTAATTACAAATTAATATAAATTAATATAAATTAATATTAATTACTACAAAGAAAGATAATTTTATATAAATTAGTGAAAATTATTAAAAATTACTAGAAATTAAATACAATAAATAAATATTAGAATAAAATGATGAAAATTAATAAAAATTAATAAAAAATATTATGTATTTTTATAAATTATTTCAAATTTATATAATTTATTATAAATTGAAATAAATTATGACTAATTCAAATAAATTAGCATAAATTAATATAAATTAATATACATTATTTTAAATTGATATAATTTTGAATAATTCATTATAAATTCATATAAATTATTATAAATTTTTTTAATTAATATAAAGCAGTATCAATTCATAAAAATAATATAAATTAGTACAATTTCGTATAAATTAATAAAAATTTCATACATTAATTTATATATGAATAAATTAATATTATTTAATATGATTGATAAAAAATTATTATATATTCCTATAAATTTGTATAAATAAATATATAATTTATTTTAAATTGATATAAATTATTATAAAATCATAAAAATTAGTATAAAATAATATAATTTAATATAAATTACTCTAAAATGATGTAATTTAGTATAAGTATTTACAAATTTATATAAATTGCTATAAATTACATTAAATTATTACAAATTCATAAAAAATAGTATAAATTCATAAAAAATAATATAAATTAGTACTGTTTAGTGTAAATTGATAAAACATTATACATCAGTATAAATTAATAACAAATATTATACAGAAGAATGAATTGTTATAAATTAGTAAAATACAATATAAATAAATAGAAATTACTATAAATTGATAGAATTTTATATAAGTTGATATAATTTTTTTTCAAATTAGCATTATTTATCCAAATTTAATTTTTTTGTGAAAAAATATTATTAATTACACCCAAATTAGTATAAATTAATAAAAGTAAATATAAATTGATATAATTTTGTATAAATCAATATAATTTACAATAAATTTAAAAAATTCGCATATATTAATAAAATCAAAAATAAATTTATATAAATTAATGTAATTTACTATAAAATAGTATAAATTAATTTCAAATAGTTTAAATTAATAAAATTTGTTATACATTAATGTAAATGAATTAAAATTTATAAAAGTTATTATACGTAATATAAATTATTATATCTTTATATAAATTGATTGAAAATAGTTTTAATTAATATAATTTAGTATAAATTAGTATAATTTTATTATAAATTAATATATGTTACTATAAATTATTTTAAATTAATCAAAAAACAGTACAAATTAGCTTAAATTACTATAAAATGAAATAATTTAGTATAACATAATAAAAAATAATTTACTTTTTTGTAATGTTTAAGAAGTTAGTATAACATAATATAAATTAGTATAATTTAATATAGATCAATAAGAACTAGTAAATATCAGTATTAAGTTATAAAAAAATTAGGTCTAATTATTTCAAATTAAAAAAATTAGTATAACTGAGTTTAATTTAATAACAATTATTATTTTTCAAAATAATTTTTTAAATTGTTAATTTATTTTTTGTTAAAATAAAATATTATTTATTCATAAATTTTTATTAAAAAATAGTATAAATTGATATAATTAAATTTAATTTAATATAATTTTTTTTAAATTAGTATACTTTAATATAAATTAATGTAAATTACTATAAATTTTTACAAATTAATAATTAATTGGTTTAAATTAATATTAATTAATATATATTGATATAAATTTGATTAATTTTTTATAAATTTGTATAAATTGCTATAATTTTGTATAAATTAAGAAATATTATAAACATTAATATAAATTTTTGAAAATTCATAAATAGTTGTATAATTTAGAATGAATTGGTATAAATTGTCTCATTCTTGTGCCCTTTACAAATACTGCATTGAGATGCTATGTATGTTCCCCTTTAAGTGTAAATTTATCCTCTCATAATTTCATGAGTGGAAAATAACACCACAAATAACTAACATCTTAAAATTTATAAATTTTTAATATTATTAAAAATATAATATTTTATGAAATATATTATAGAAAATGGAAATTTAGGGAAAATATGATTTTAAAAAATTTTATATAATAAACAAATTAATGTTATTTTTTAGAAAACTGTTGACAAAGGAAATATACATCATTTTTTACTACGAGATTATGATGAGATAAATCATTATAGAAATCCAAACTATTATGGTATAAATCATATTTGAATTTTTGTCATTAATGAATTTTTATCATTCACATTTAAAAATTTGGATTTTTTAAGAAGGAATAGTTAAGGGACTGTGTAAAATGTGTTATCTCAGAATAAAAAATTTTGATAATATTGGAGTTCATATTTTTCATTTTATTTTTTTGAATAATTATGTATAATGGTATCAACATAGTGAAAAAAAATCATATGGAAAAATAAATTTTTTGGTTCTAGAATCATAGTAGTTTCAATATTTAGTAAATAATAATACTGGCCAACATTTTTGAGAAAAAAAATATAAATGAAAATTATAATATAGAATTTGAACCATATAGAATTTTAAATTTTTTATGTCTTTTGTGGATGCCTTATATCCCATATGAAGGATAAGAAAATTGAAATCTATTAAAAAATTTGTGGAAATTAAATCTAATTTTTGAATGTCAAATAGTTTCTTTAATTTTTTTTATTTAGTTAAATCATTGTTTCTTGAAGGGAATACATTTCCTACAAATATCGATGAAAGAAAAAAGTTGTTTCATAATTTGGATATTATTTATCAATAGATAGATGTATGGATGTTCACTTCAATGCATCCTATATTATAGTGAATTCGAGACTTTATATAATTTTTCAACATGTAGAAAATAGAGGTATACAAAGCTAATATAAGGAAAGTTCAAAATTTTCCCTATTAATGAATCGATTTATTTCTTGATTATCTCCAGAAAAAAATGTCAATTTATGTCTTGCAACATATCTATATTGATGAAACGTAATTGATCTAATTTTTCTATCAGTAAAATCTAAAATTATACATGTGATGGTGATTCATGGAAATTCATTGATAAAGAAAATCCATCTTTTACTTCAAATTTTCAAAACATTTGGTTATATCATTCTAATGATGATTTCTATCAATTTGATGTCAGCTAAAGTTGATATTATTCTTGGAATGTTTTCATAAATATATAAAAATTACCTCCGTTGATGTTGATGTGAGAACTATATATTTATTTGGAATTACTAAATATAGGACATCCAAAAAAGAATATGGGTGTATATTTGAATATGTGGATTTATGAGTTAATTTTATTTTTAAATGACGATGGAACTACATATGGTGTAGTTTCAATTCAAAACAATATATTAAAAGATATAATTATTGTGGAAAAATAGTGGATTTATAGTGTATGGGATGTTATCTAGATAGATTACACATTGCCCGAAATATTTCCCATACTTCATGGCTGATAGAAAAAAAATATAATCTTGTGAGTGGAAGAAATACTTGTTTTTTGAAAGTCATTAGTGATTTATTCCTTTATATAATCCAATAAGATAGCATAGAAATAACTTTAAAAAAGGTATAATTGAATGAGACAAACCAAAAATATTGACCCTAGGTATTTTGATAAAATATATTTTCTCTTCATTACCTTCCATTACATTTGGACAACAGTAAACCAAAAAAAGGTGGATCTAGGGGTGATCACAATTGGATAAAATGATGTATTTTATGGGATCTTATGTATATTTATGATTTTTTGGTTCATCACAGGTTATATGTAATTCATATTATGAGTTATTGTTTTAGTAACTTATTATATACAATACTGGACACACCTAACAAGACCAGAGCAACTATGAAGGAATTATTAGATCTTAACCAACTTTGCATTCCTCTTGAACTAGAGTTTTTCAAAATATGGAAGATCATACAAATTAATGAATCCAAAATAATTTTAGGAAAAATATAAATAAAATTAGTTATAATTATTTTTTTAGATTAAATATTTATGATTACCAGATGAATATGCTTCTAATTTAATTCATTGTGTCATAAATTGGCATATTATAGGGTTTAAAAGTCATGACTATCATATCATCATAAAAATATTACTGCCTATTGTACTTAGTGGGATATTGAATTCTTCAATCAAGGATGTATTGAAGGAAATATTATATATATTCTAAGATATTGTTTGAGAAAAAATATACTTTGATTCACTGAGTATGCTACAAAAATAAATTTTGATAATTTTATGTGAACTTGAAAGAGTATTTCCTCCAACCCTGTTTGTCTCAATGAAAAATTTAATATTTAATTTTACATATAAAAATAAATGATGAGGGATATTAAAACTCTAATGGTTGTACCCATTAAAGAGATGTATGAAAACATTAAATAATAAGGTATGTAACAAGGAATTTATTGAATGGTCAATTGTTAAAGAATACTTGGACGATGAGTTCAAATATTTTTTCTCTTATTTTTTTTTAATATGAATATCCTTATAAAATAATCAAATTGGTCTCAATGAGAAAAATTATGGTGATTTCACTAACCAATTATTTCCAATATTTAATATTCCCAATATTTTTTCTGGTTGTCAACATGAAGAATGGATTTTAAATGAATAAATCCACACCGCTCATACATATGTCTAGCTCAATTTTAAAGAAGTGAGATAATTTTTTTAGAATGTAATAAATGAACTTATTATTTTAAATAATTGCTAAAATTAAATTTTTATTAACTCTTTTATATATTATATATTAAACATATAAAAAATAATTCAAACAAATTATACCATATTTCCTTGAAGAACGCCGACAATGAAAATTTTCTTACTAGTTTCAAATACTATTAATTTAAAATATATATGATTGAATATATGAAATAAATTTGTCATTTTATATATTATTAATTCTTATTTTATTTTTCTATGAATCAAAACATGAAAATGAATTTATTATTTTCTTATATTCATTGATTAATCCATCTAAAAATTGGTGAAATCATATAATGATTATATGGTTAAAAGACCTTGATTTCATACCAACACATATGATAAAGCCCAAAAAACATTAAAAAATGGTTTTTAAAATGGATATCATAAAAAATTGATTTTGAATTTAATGTAATGCTGGATGAAATTATAGAGTTTTTTATGGGATAGAATTATGTAATAATGTTTTAGTGTCATTGGTTTGAGACTGACCGAAGATTTTATGTTATAGAATCAATTATATTAAATATAAATGTTTTCTTACCGTAAATAGACCATTTTTTCTGGAAGATCAATCATTTTACGTTTATTATGAAAATTATAATGATAAATTGATAGGTTGAAATGGCTATTAGAGTGTAAAAAAAATTAAATCTCCTGATAATGAATTTATGGGAAATAAAAGTACTACTTTTAAAGTGAAAAATATTGAATTTTTTTTTGAAATATAATTGAATTTATTTTTTAATAAAAGATGTAAAAATATCAATGATAAATCCACAAATTTAAGGCATAATGATTCTAATAATTTCAATGATGAAAAAATGGATTTGATATTATAAGGGATGATGAAATTGAATCTCATATAGAAATTGATGATGGCGAGGAGGAAGAAGACGACCTTAATAGTGATGAAACTATAGATGAAGTTGAAAATGAAGATGAATATGAATAATGGTGTTTTAATTTTTCCAATTAATATCTATTAGATTTTTATTTATATATCCATATTATAAATTATTTATATGTAATATTATTTTCACCCATTTTATATAAAAATAATGTTCTATGTTATTTATTTATTTTTTATTTTTTATAGAATATATAAATTTCTATAAAATTACTTATATGTTTCAGATATGTCGATATAATTATGATGGCATGATTTGTAATGTTACTAAGGATTTATACGCAGTGATGAGCCTCCTGGTCTATCAGTGAAGGATGTTGATGTGACACCGGCTACTAGGAGGGGTTAGGGAGTTGCGTGATTAATGATTCCAGATCCTATTTCAAAGAGTTGTCTGCCTCTTCACTTTGTTCCTCATAAGAGAAAGTAATTTTAGAAATAAATTTTATTTATTTTTAATTTAATAATAATATTAACTATTTCATGTTCTATTTTTATTATTATTCACATCAACTCATTGGTTAGGATAGTTTTTTGGAGGAATTATTTTTCTTCCCTATGGGTTTTATGGGATCTGGTTTCTACCGAGTTACATTATCATATGATTTAGTAATGTTTTGTACATATAAATAAAAAATGAATTTCATTTTAAATTTATATAAATTATATTTTATTATATTGTGAAATACTTTCAATTTTTATGGTCTCATGTTGATGAGATCACGAGACACTCTATTTGGTATGCATGGGAGGATTGGATGTGTGATAGTTTCAATAAGTTTCTACATATAATTCGAAGGAGATAAATGAATATAGAATCTATGACTAAATTTTCGGATTTTTGCAGGCATCCTTAACATGATTATGTCCCTAATCATGCATAATGTATTATGAAATTAGTGTATAAGAGATAATTTCTAGAGGAGATCCAAATATGGTTGATGGAATCATGGGAGACAATATGTCACAAAAGGAGTTGGAATTATTACATTCAATATACATCATCTAAATTTGATAAGTAATATAATTTACTAATTATATATACATAATGAAATTTTAATAGTAAATGAATATGGAAAATTTATTCCGTTAGTTGTTGATCTATCAATTATTGAGTCTATTGTGTAAAAGAGTATGTACAATAATAGTAGTTTTGGTTAGATAAACTATATTAGACAATGAATTATTATAGTTATTATTTTTTTCAATGTATTTAGAACAATAAAAAAATTTCTTAATATTATTAATTTATATTTTCAATGTTTTAACATTCATATGAAATAGAGTTTCTCAGATGTTCAAGAGTTATGAAAGGATTTATAGTGGGGATGAGGGCTCATATGAGTCACATTTTGATGTGGAAACTTGGATTTGGTTAAAAAAAAAATTTCTTTAGAGAGGTTTGGTGATTTGTGTAGTTTAATGATCAACCATGAATAGTTACTAAGGAATTGTAGAAATGAAATTATATGGATTAAAGGGATTAGTGTCATCATTGTCATCGTTTTTCAAATGTATAGTATGAGGCGAGACAGTGAGCTCCGGATGGGCTGACACAACAATTGAAAAGATACTAGGAAGAGAAGATATGATATTTGGAAAATCATAGATTAAAACATGAAGATATATGATGAAAACACGAGTAGAAACATGAGGAGATGATATGGTATATGCACCATCTTGCATGCGGTTTTTGGGAAAGAGTTCCCTTGACTATCTACACTTGATCCACCACCCCTTAGTTATATTGTTATTATATTATTCTCGGTAAGTTTTTATGTAATAAATTACATATGATTGTATAACAAATTTTTATATTTATATTTTATTTATTTTAATGTATTTTTTTACTTTTCAGTTACTTGCGATGGATTTGATATTCTATTGAAACTAATCATATATATTTTTGGTAAAATAAGGATTCCATTGTAAAAAACTATAATTTTTTGTGTAAAATTTTAATAATATATTTTTATAATATCTATACAAGGATAATTGTGATATTGAATTGAAAATTATAGAATTTGGGATTTTTTTATTCAATAGAATATTTATGATGTATTATTTGTTGTAAATGGGGTTTGTGATGAAAATCTTTCTCAAATAAGCCATCACACAACATTAATTTCCCTGTAGCGAATTCAATTTGGGTTTTATTTGACTTCCTATTGATGTAAAAAAATTATATATATATATTTGAGAATATTTTTCACTTAATAAACTTTCTAGGATATATAAAAAGGAAGTGGAAAGGTATAATAGAATTCCAGTCAAGATATAAGGTTTACCTAAAAGATTTAGGAAATTTTCCAATAAAAATGGGATACTGATATGTTCTTAAACATTTCTTATCATCTTTATACCAATGTTCAATCAAAAAGGATTGTAAAAACACTTGAATGTTTTTTGAGATCATGTTTAATTGGCTTCAAATGAGGTTTATATTAACACCTTCCCTCAGTAGAGTTCCCATATAATAATAATTTTAATTATAGTATTCAAATGGAACTCTATGAGGCTCTATAAGGGGAGAGGTGCATAACACCAACATGTTTTGATGAATTTAGATAGAGTATGTTAATAGGACTATAGTTTTTTTTTCAGGAAATGTAAGATTAGATTAAAACCATTCAGGGTCACATTAGAACTACAAAAATTTTACTAAAGAGAAAAAAAGATAAGAATATTCAAGTTTTTTATTTTTAAGTGAGAGAAAAAGTATTCCTTTTTGTGTCACCATGGAAGAGGGTTATGAGATTTAATAATATGGGAATGTTGAGGCCAAGATACATTGGCCCCTTCTAGATAGTCAATCATCTGGGAGTAATAGATTATTGTCTTGAACTTCCACCAAACATCTCCTAAGTGTATGATGTGTTCCAAGTATCACTTTTTGAGGTGGTATATACATGAACAATAACATGTAATAAACTCAGAGGTTATATAACCAGAATATGATCTCTATTTATATGAACAACGAGTATAAATATTGCACCATATGGATAAATTAATATGAAACATGACCACTCACTTTGTTAAAGTTCTATGGAGATATCTTAGGTTTTAAGAAAACACATAGGACCTTGAATATGAAATGAGGAAAATAAACTCTATTTTTCTATTAATTCTAATTATATTTTTAGGGAATGATTATTTTATCAGGGAATAATATAACACCCAAAAATTTTACATTGTATCATTCTTACTATGTTGAATATCATTTTTAATCTGCAACATCAAACTAAAATGAACCACTGTACATATTATTGAAATAAAATATTAAAATAAAATATAAATATTCATACATTATCATAATATAATATGAAAAAACATTTAAAAATAAAAAAGGGAAACAAAAATGAATAGTTTATAAAAATACCACAAATAAAAAATCAATATCCTTATGGTTCTCGATGAAGTTCATAAGCCCAATTACATCGCTTGAAAGATGGATGAACATTAGAAAAGTTGTAGACATGTTCAGGGAGATGTAAATGAATTAGATGAGTATTTTTAGTTATATATGTGAGGCAATATATTGAAATAAATTCAGATTTTTATAAAAAAATTCATTCGAAATATTGTCTTTAGAAATATAGTTGTTGAAAATTTAGTCATTGAAAAAATGGGTTTTTTGATATATGGTAATTTTTTTATCCAATGGATATATTGTGTGAATAAAAATAATTTAAGTCACTAACAATAATATAATACTATATTGGAATAAAATTATAAATTTTATTAATATATTTTATTATACATAATATATATTAAACATGACATAATATTATTTTTATTATTATTGTTAATGAATTATTTGATGTATTCATAAAATTTGAAGAAATGTTATTAATTCAAATCATTGATAAAAAATTATTTTTTCGAATATAAATAAATAATCTTAAAGGGATGTGGTTAAAATTATCTATAATTAAAAAATTATTGTTTCGGAAGAATTATTTTTAATGTGTGGTGTATTTTTAACACTATTAATTTAATTGACCATTTTTAACTTATGAATAAAATTTAACGTTTCAATGTCAAAAATATATATATTAATACTCATTTAATTAGTATTTTTAAATAAATAATATTAAGAAAACATAATTTCAAAATGTTATTTTCTAAAAAAACTATTTGTTCGATATATTTTAAATTAAAATTAAAATTTTATTTTGAAACATTTATAAATTGAATTAAAATAAATGGAGTCAAAATTTTCATTCGTCACGTAAAAATCGGGTAAGAGGGGTCATATTATATTTTCGAGAAAAAACAACTATTGTAACAATTTAAATAATGTAAAAGGTGTAAAACAAAGTGAATTATCATGGGTCAAAACACATTTATTAAAATTATTATTTTTTAATATGTAAGTAATTGTTTTATGTCTTAGATTCATTTATAAATTTCTCACCAAAATTTCCTCACATAACTTACCTAACCCCCAAGTGATTCTATATTTAAACTACACATAATTTATGTTTCTAAGGAAATATCCCTCATATTCACATATAAAAGGAGCTCTACTATACACCTTCCAAAAATACTTCCAGTATAAAATATTTTTAATAACTACCAATTTTCTATCTCCTAAATATTTCTAATATGTTGGGAAGCTTTTGGTTCCAAGAAAGAAACCTAAATTCTTCATTCCAAGGGAACCCGTATTTAGAAATAGTCATAGAAAAAAACTAGAATATGGGTTGGAAAACCAAGTCATGCTGCCCAAAAATTTATTAAATAGAAAGAGTTATACATGTTATATATCATGGGCTAATGATCTTAAACCATCATAGAGATAAATGAAAACATAATATAAGAATAATAATTGATAGAAAAAACCAACATACTTAGGTCTTGAAAAAGAGGTTAATCAGCTAGTCTTCTAACTGCTAAAATGCCTCAATGTCTCTATAGACCATCCTAACTTCCACACATGTAGCCAAAGTCATACCCAATATAGTTTTTCATGAAATTATAATTCCAAACCACATTAAACCATCACCATTGAGATAAATGAAACTTTATGGTCTTTGTCTCTCATCAAAAATTTTATATTCAATGTTTCATTATAGATATTGAAATATCAATTTCTTATATATAGATACATTTAATAATAATATTTCCATAACTTCATCATAAGGAACCTGATGATCAACATGGATAAGAATATCAACTCACCATTTGTGAAAAATATAAACCAGATCCTCATAGGATCCCATCTAAAAAATTTCTCAAAATTAACACCAGAATTGAAAACCCTTAATTATATGCTCATTACCAATAAAATAGGTCCATGTATCTAAAAATACAAAAGAATATATAATCCAGTGACATAGTTCTATGTGTATTTGGACATGTCCACATACAATTATGTGAAGTCTGAAATGATTAGTGGGGAGGCAATCTATAGCCCTCTAACCTAAATACTCTTGAAAGGTTCCATTATATTATAGCTTGATAAGCTACTGTTCATTATAGGATCCCAAAATTTAAAAAATTTAAAGAAAATGTTTCTATAGGTTCACCTTCACATATTTAGTAAACTCCTCAAATTGACAGCTTTTTTACCAAATAATCAAAATAAATTGACATACATAGTTTCTAGCTCTAAATGAAATCATATTGAGTAGTGAAAAGAGTATATCCTATACATATCATAAATAATAATATACATCACAAATTTCATAGGAACCATACATTGAAAAATAATATTATTTCCATGATAATTTCAGTTAATCAAATTTAGTATTTTGACCAAATTACTTTTCAATTATCTCAAACGTACGCTCTCTAATGCATATCAAATCATCTAAATTTACCTCATTATTTTTTAATCGATTATATGTATGCATATCCTATACATAATCCCATTTATTGCTATATTCCTAAAGTTATTTATACATAAAAATGGTTCAATTATTAAGCATATCGATTTCTTCAAAATCTTTTTCACTAGAGGATGAAATAATATCCTCATCCACCTCATGCTGAGGGGGATATCTATTTTTTACATTCATTTATATCCCTAAAAATCTAATAGAAATTTTTCTATCTATATTAGAATAATAAATATTCTTGAAAATCTTCATTGTATGTATAATAATAAATCAATATGAGTCAACCATTTGGTTTTTATCAAGATAGAGTGAATTCATCAAGTTAGTATATTTGTTCTTCAATATTTTGGTTAAAAACCCCCTCATCTAAAATATTTATAAAACTCATACTCTAATATAATTATTACATAATAAAATCACCATTATTCAAAAAAATGATCTTACTATTATAAAATACTAAACTCTTAATCATTCACTAGTATAACATGTTCTTTATTTTTTCAATTAAACCTTGAACATGAATGATGCTATAAAACCATCACCATTTACATTATGAATAATTATAAAGGCATTAATAGTGATAATATATGTTATTAGTTTGTAATATATTTCATGAAAATTTGTAGGTAATGTGGAATAAAAATTAATTATCATTATAATGTAACTCAGGGTTATTAATAAATTACCTAAAAAATGTTTGTCTTGGATTCCATTCCTTCCAACCATACCCATAACTACCATCAAATGAAGTTGTAGTCATATATATTGTTTAAAATATGACTCAATTATTCTTAATACTCTTATAATGATGAATATGGAATCAAATAATGAGTATCGACATCTTTATAATGATACATATATGGAACAATCGAAAATCACTAACATTGGATGATGAAAATAAAAAATAACTAACTATTATATGACTAAGAAAATATTATGTATAAAGAGTATAAAAGGTAATAGATATGAATAAGGTTATTAAATTTCTGATTAATATGGTCATGTTTATTATACATGAGGTTAAATTTACTTCATGGAATTTTGGAGTAAAGGTAAGTGTTTTCCTTCCAATATCACATTAAATTCAGCATTATTATGATGAAGTTTACATATTTGTAAATTGTATGACATCTATCTATAAAAGAACCTATAGTTTTTTCTCTAGTGGTTTCTAATTGTTTTTATATGTCATATTACAATTTTAACTTCCTTTTGTTCATAGTTTACTTGATGTGTTTCTTATAAGAGACCATTTATTTTCAGTCACAATTATTTCCCCTCCATGTCCATATTGTTTATTTTTTTGGATGAAATTACATATATATATATATATATTATTTGGGTATTTTTAATTTACCAATGAGTTTACTTATAAATTTTTAAAAGGAATATATTTAATTTTTTTCACATGAGTCATTTTCTAATGTATTTTACTTTCATTAAAAGTGTGAAAGGAACCTTATTTTAAAACATTTCTGCAAACAAAATTCACTAAATATTGTTTTGTTTTATTTAAGAAACTATTTCTCAATTTTTAAATTGTTTAAAAAAGTTTTTTTTATTTTGAAAAATTTTATTTTCTTTTACAACGAATGTTTTATGAAATATAAAATTTATGATCCCATGTTTTGGAATTGTTGGAAATTAATGAAGAATTTTATTTCTTCATTTGGTTGATGGGCCAAGTTACAAATTGAGCTTGAAAAGAAATTAAAAGAGTAGGAAGACTTAAATATGTTATTTTATGATAGGTTTAAAAGAATTAGAGGATTCTCAGGTGATCATAAAAGTTTCCTAACAGTCAGGCTCCAAAAAATAAAGTTTCAAGAGCAAAAGATTGGGGAACACAGTTAGGGCATGGTTAATACCAACCACATGTCCCAAACCACATATCCTAATTGTATAAGGTAATTTTTTTATAAAACCATGCGATACTCAAGGGGACCTATGAAACTTGGTTCAATCTTATTTTATAGGATCCACACAAGTTATACATCATTTGGTCAAACCATTCACCTATACCACATAGTTAGTTCCACTTATCCCATAGTGAAACTCAGTTAAGGGTACGATTTGGAGAATCATGTGGAAAAACTAGGAGCCCCATTAAAATGTGTGTTTTTATGTTTTCCTGTTAGGTTATTAAAGGGTTACCACTAATTTTACTTCCCCATTTCTCCAGAATCCCCTCCCACATGCTCCTTTTCTTCCCCCCTCTACCATGGATGAATCTCCTTCAATCTTGGTCTAATTCAAGCACCGTTAGATGTGTTGGATGAAAAATGATGATACTATGACTACTCTTACCTCCCTTGTTCTTTTTTTATACATATAGAATTCTATTTCCATATCTCCTTATAAAAACACATATATTTTCTGATTCACCTAGATAACAAAACACCCTCCTATGATGTTTCAGTATATCACTAATGAATTGTTTCAATAGGGGATTACAAATGAGAAGACGAAAAGTGATATTGAATTGGGTTACGATGGGGGTGTTTCCTATAGCTATCTTGTTGATTAAAAAGTTAAAATCCTAATGGCATAGTTTAATTGAAAATGAATTTGTTTACAAGATTCTTGGGTATGGAGTCCTATATCATTTATGATACTCCTCTAGAGGGTCCCTTAGTATTTGTGATACTCATGAACGATACCCCTTATTGTTCATTATACCAAGACAGGGTGTTACCTTATTATTTAGGATACTAAAGACTGTCATCCCTCATTTTTTGTGATACTTGAGAATGATTTCCCTTATTATTCATGATACTAGGGTATAAAATCCATTATTAATTATAATATTCATCCATAGCATCCCTTATCATTCATGATTCCCTGGATTGATGTCCATTATTACATTAGGAGAATCTTCTGATTAGGCATGGATTCTTGAGTTATACCTCAGGTCTTGGATAGTACTATGTATCTATGTATATGTCTATATATTTTATCACATATATAGTACAAATATGTTCACACAAACAAACACACACACATATATATGTATGTATATGAATACCAATATACAGGGTGACACATGTATATGGAAATTTCATCTTAGGTTGAAACATGTATCATTAGCTAGGTATCCTTGAGGAACCTGATCCCAAATTGAGTATATTTACATTTAATGGACTGCCTTACTACTTATTACCACCAAGCTACTTTATTTTGTATTCTCCTACTATATTTAAATATATATTTTTGGTGTTTTTCTAATGAGTTTATCTCACACCCTGGCTAGGCTACTGTTTGGTACTTAAATAAACCTCATCGTTATTGGTTCAAGATCCTGAATTATGATTTTTTTTCATGATGTACAAGGGAGATTAGGAGAATAGAACTGAGAAAATTCTTATGATTCTCATGGAGATAGCCTTTGTAAGTTTGTTCATTTAATTTTTCATATTTATGTATTACCTATTGTATGTATACAAGTTCATTCTATCATTTTAATGCATGGTGACTTATTCATTTTTTATTTATTTTCATTTATTATTATCTTACACTTTTTTATTGTTCATTATATTCACTTTGGATGAATTTTTAATGATTTTGTAGCATCTATTTCTTGTTATAAGGCTATGTTCTCCCCAATCTACCACTTTTATACCCCCACTACTAGTTAGTAGCCTCTTGGGTATGGGGAGGTTTTTTTGACGCCATGGGGTGCACCAGCTCTGGGCACAGTTTTAGTGGATATTGGGCTGGGACATTACAAAGTGGTATAATTTTTTTTACAGTTTGTATTAATATTTTTGGGATGGTAGATAAGAGGCTAAGAATCTGTCATAACTTTGTAAGTAGTTTTTTTCTGGGTTTATCCAACCCATGCATGGGAGAAGAGATCATGTTGTTAGGAATGAGATTGTTGTTCAATATTATTATTGATTACTATTTCACCATGGCTGAATGATTTAATTTTCATTGGTTATTCGTTTATGGATATTTACGCTTTTCCTGATATGGAAATGAAATATTATTAGATTCATTATCATAGGTTTATAGAGATTCACTTTTCATTTATATTCCATGCCACATAGACTACATGATAGACCTTCCTGAAATATGATGATTTGTTTACCATGATTGTGTGACTACTTAGCATGATTCCCTGTATACCTAGATTATTTAGAATAATATTCAGAAAATTTTATAATTATGATTTATGATATGACATTGAAGTTTATGTATCAAATTAAATGGTGTTCCAACATATATTGTTATTGTAAAAACTTAATTAAACAATTATTTCATTTTTGAGCCATAAACCATTGGTTTCATGGACTGAAACATTTATAGTTGTGATTAAATGGGTACCAAAAAAATGTATAAAGTGTATGGGGCTTTATAAATTTATAAGGGTAACCCATATAATCAAGCCATTATATCTGAGCTTATTGTATTTATATACTACAAGTAAAAAACCTTTTTTAGATTCACGAATTCCAGTTGTAACTTAAAAAGGAATGTACCATTATAACATGGGAATGGTAATGCATGTAAGATAAACATGATATATGTATGAATGTTTAACTTTAATCCTCATAATTTTTTTTATTAAATGATGATGAAAATTGTAAATTATAAAGGATTGTACCTCTATAATTTGGGCATGAAGAATCATATGAAAAAAATTCTTAAATTCACAACTGGACCAAAGTAGTCCAGTTAGTTAATTTTTATTCTATGATAAAACAACCAAGATTATAATTAATCTTTAATAAAATAATTGTTATTGGGTTTCACTAAATTGACCCCAGGATGGAATTAACGGACCCTCATAGGTCCCTATTATCTTTATATTACATTGTAATCATATTCTTGGGGGTATATTAATGTTTTAGGGGATGATTATTTAAAGTTCTACTTTCCACTTATACAAGTTACGTACAAGTGTATGGTGGCATCTTCCTGATCCGATCTCCCCTTAATTGATAAATGGAATTGTATCTGCATTTACAATTTATTATCACGAGTTTTCAATAAATTAAATTTCCAATTAAAAACTAAAGGGTGTTTTCTTATATAGTTTGGAAATTGAAATTTTCATTAACAAAGATAGTTTTGATAATTTATAGGTTAAATAAATTATGTTTAAATATTTAAAGAGGAATTTATATGATAATTTTCTTAATGCTACATGATGTTAGATAAAAAATTTCTTAATATAGTTTTATTTTATAAGTATTACTTGATATTCAATACCCGTGAGTTACATAAAATGTTGTAATAAATGAGAATCGAAAAAATTTCAAAAAATGAAACCATATTGATAAAATATAGATGGAACCCACATGTAAGGGTTACCATTAGTTTACCATGTTAGATGCTTTGAACACGTGGGGGAGTGTTTCTTGTAGATATTAGTTAACTTCTTTCTTACCATTTCATAGACTTAATGGATAGGTAGTAGTTCTTAGTGTCCTTAGGAGTGAATCTAGTTTATAAGTTCGATGACTAAAATTAAAAATTATGGGTTATCTGAGTGAGGTAGTTCCCTTAGAATCTAGAAACTAGTAAACATTAAAATTGAACCTTAAGAATACTAAGTGTTGTTCCTTAATAAGTTGAGTCAGGTAGGACACTTTTATAATCAAATGAAACCCTCAGGTGGGTAGGTTTTTTTTGGTAAGTTGAAGCACTAGGGGGTATTACAATATACACATACCTGGTGAGTGTTATTTATTTATATATTTATGTTGCTGTTGTGATAATTATAGGTTTATGACCCTCCTTATTTAAATTTTATCACTTCGAAAGAGTGTTTTTGGTGTGTCTGATGCCTTATAGGAAAATATGTTCATGTTGAATGTGGTTATCATGCTAGAGACCTTAGGGATAGGTGTAAAGGCCTTGATGAACCCACTTTTTTCTTAAACCCTAGTATTCCATCATTTGGTTTGTTCTAGGGAAAACTGTGAGAGAGTTTAGAACAGGGTTTACATTTTACATATATACAATGATATTGGTTTTATGTTAATCTAGATACAAATTCATGGGTGGTTCTTTGATTTTTATTCATAGGAACAATGATTCACAAGTTTTCAATGAAGGATTCAAGGTTCATAGATATCAAAATTGTCTTCATTAGGAATGAATGTTTGGGTTCTTATCCTAATTCCCTAGTGGTTTTTTGGATTACCCACAAACCACTTAACTAATTCCATGAATACAGTGGAAATTAGATAAAACATGGAAATATTAAGTGCTTGATTTTTAAAAGGAGTTCCTAGATAGCTATTGTAGTGTTGGAAAATGACATGACATGGAACATAACCATCTTGACCTTGTTGATGGATGAAACTTAAGAGCATGAGTTAGGTCTCAAATTGGGAGGTAGGGGATAGTAAAACATCTTCGAATGATCTATTTTTTTAACTAATTTTTCATGGTAACAGTTAAAATTGAAAATTTAAAAATGAATGGGTGTGAGTGAAAGCTAAATAGTTTTAAAAAAGTTAACCTTATCAGCATGGTTAACCAAAGCCTTGGGGTATATTAAATGAAGAACCTATGATAAGGGATAGTTCAAAAATAACTAGGTGTTGTGAGATGGTTAACCATGGTTGACCTAGATAGTCATGGTAGGGAGACATGGTGTTAGCTGATTAAAAAGTAAAATATATCCCTGTTTGATGTGTGCATGGATCAGAGAGAACTATAAATGGATATTGGTAAAATCTCAGTGTACTCCTAGTCTAGGGGTGATCAATCGATCATATTGACATTGTCATGAGTACACTAAAAGTGCACCATCTATAATCCAAGATATCTATCTAAATAACCATATTTCTTTGAGGATGTAACCCCTTATGAGTTGCACTCAATGAGTGGATTATTGAAATTTAGATGGTGCATAGTACATCATTGGTCAGGATGGTTACCCTTGTTGTGAGTCATATTTTTGTGATCACCATAGAAACTATTATCATAATGATGGAATGAGTGGTGGGTGATGTTATGTTTTCTATTTGGATGATTAGGTTCTAGCCATTCCATTAATTATATTTTTTCAATGGGGCATGGTATTTGGAAATCACCTTATCATTTCATTAGTATGATGACAAGGATTATCCTATGTCGGGGAGTGGGAAATCATTCATTTTTAGGGTAACCCTCATGTAAGAATCGGTGCGGGGCCTTGAGACAGATCACGTGATGGTAATTTTGGTACCCATATTATGTTATTTAAATGGAATCAATGTACAACTGGTTATCTCAATAAATTATAGATACATTTCTAAATACATACTTTGTGGATTCAAAGAGTAAGCATCAAGCCTGGGATGACTTATGATGATCAATGGATGCTAAATCATGAATCAACCAGCGCTTGGGCTATAGTACGGTGATGGATTTGATTATAAGATTGTTAAACTAGGAGATGTCACTGGAAGAAAGTTATAGAAATTTGTGAGTGCACTCGAAATGATCTATGTGTTCCGTATATAAGTCATTGGAATCTGGTTTTCTTATTGCATTGGATCATGATGGAATGATTTTCAAGGATAGTCAACCAGTATTGGATATATTTTCATTCTCTTTTTTGGATGGATGTGAAAATGTGAGGTACCGCATAAGGTATGTAATTGGAGTAGATGATTGTTGTGTAAGATTAACTCATGGGTTTTCAAGGAAAATCCAGAATGACCAGTTAACTCATTGTTTATTGGGATTTAACTGGTTTGATAATTTCAAGGAATGGTATCAGATTCCCCATGTGAGAACTTGTTTCATGAATTGAGAAACATTCCTTAAGACTTTTTTATGATTTTAAGTCTATGTTTCGATAGGAAATTCAAAATATGGGAGTATCGTGGTTTTAAATTGCCCATAAGAAGATAAACCCTACGTCTGAGAGTGCCATAGGATTGATGATGAAATAAACAATGTTTTTTATCACATCTCAGGTTAGATAGTCTAGGGTCCACACCATATTGATGTTAACATTTTCAATGTGAGTGTTGGATCGAGTTTTGGGGTCTTAAGTACAACATGATTAAGGTGACTATTAAATTCGTGTTTGGAGTTTAAAAAACAACATGGATATTTCAGCATAATTTTTATGATGAAAGTATGTTGGGTGATGTGTTAAATTTTCTCCAAGGATTATAAGGTATGAAATGTTCTATAGTGGGGAGACTTTATGATCTAGTGTTTTATACAGGTTGAAAATTCCATTAAAATTTGAGTTTTTTGTTTGGTGGTTGGAATAAGTTCCCAATTGAGCATTAAAATGAACTTTCAAGAGTTTGAACACTTAAATGTGTTTTTTAAGAAAGGTTTAAAGGAATAATAGGTGTCTTATGTGATTGAATGGGTTTAAAAAAAATTTCTCTAAAAACATAGTTTCCAGAGTTATATATAGGGAAATACAATTAGCATGTAGTTAGTACCAACCACATGGCCCAAACCATGTAACCTATTTGTATAGGGGCATGGTTTGATGAAACCGTGAGAGAATATAGGGGAAACTTTTGAAGATTTATACATTTATATTATAGAGTAACTATACTGTCTACAGAAGGATTAGTGAAACCATGTTTATATCCCACATGGTTAGTGCCACATAACTAGTAGTAGTGCATAGATATGTGTACAGTTTGAAAAACCGTGTAGAAAAACCATGACCCCCTTTTAAATGATTGTTTTTATGTTTTCCCACTAATAATTAGAGTGTTTTTACCCCTTTTCCTTTCTCATTTCTCCAACAACATATCCCTTATTCTCCTCTTCTTCATCCCCTTCCATGGGTGGATCTCATTCATTCTTGGTCTGATTGAATTGTTTTTAGATTCTTTGGAAGCAAAAAATGAGTCTAAGACTCCTCTTACCTCCATAATTTTCTTCTTCATAAAATCAAATGATATTTTTTACAAGATAATTTTCCATATTTGTATGGGTTTTTTCAGTATCTTCAATTTCTCTCATTCCAGCTCAAATCAAGGCCGGATAATGGATGAGTAAATATTCCTTAGTAAAAGTTAGGTGGTTTAAATTTCATTCCCTAATATTTTCATCATTTATATAATATTTCCATTGTTTTACATAGTGAACCTTCAATGTATTGATCCTAAAATATAAATTTCCTTAAATTGAATTCCTAGAGCATACCCATAACATTATATAGACCCCAAAACGTGGTTAGGGGGTTGTGACCTCAATTTGGACCACCCCTTTGGGCATGTCCTTTAATTGTTCACCATAGTTATTAGTTTAATTTCAATAAATATTTTATTTTAATAAAAATAATGGCATTTATACTTAAATAAATGGTCCATTTTAATTTATGAAGTTCTCCTTGGTTAAAAAGGTTTTAGAATTGAATGTTAAATATATGTAATAAAAATGATGTGTTTATGATTCACCTATATAATCAAACACCCTCATAAGTTGTCTCATTATATCACAATTGAATGGAAACCTTGTTTTCTTACAAATGAGAATATTACTAGTGATATTGAATAATGTTATGGTAGGGGTGTTCCTATATCTCACACATTGATTTTAAAGGATATGAACTAGTTGCATAGATTAATTGAATCCCTTATCATTTATGATACTTGTTCATGGATTGGGTTATTATTTTTGAAAATTGATCATGACATCCATTATTATTCATGATACCTAGTCATGGTGTGCATCATTATTCAGGATACCCTGGCTTTGAATCCCATATTTATTATGATACTCAGGAATTGAATCCATTATTATTCATGATTCCCGAGCATGAAATCCCTCATTAATTATGATACTTGGTCCTGATTTCTCTTATTATTAAAGATAATTGGGCATGAAATCCCTTATTATTTTAGGAGACTCTACTAATTGTTCATGGACACATGAGTTACGCCTCAATTATTGACTAGTACTACGTATCTGTATATATATTTCAATATATGTAATCAGATATATAATATATATATATATACACACACAGACACACACACACACACACAGACATATATGCCAAAATTTAGAGTGAAACATGTTCAGATACATTCTGGATTAGGCTGAAGTATGTATTATCATCCTGGTATCCTTGAGGAACCTAAGACTGAGTTGATTATATTTATATTTATTACACAACCTTATTTCTTATTATCTAAACACTTCTTTATTTTATATCCATAGAAAGGATTGAATTATACACAGTTGGGGGTGGACTACTATGTTTATCTCACACCATGTTTGTGATTCCATTTGGGGCCTAAAGTGTAACATCCTAGGTAAATAAAGAATATGACATTTTTCATATTTATTAATATTTTTTAATTAAATATTAATTTTACTTTAAAGGGGTTGCTATGTTCGATAGCGTACCCGATACGCAACAACGTGTTTCTTTTAAATCTTACGTTGCACATTAATAATATAATATTTTGTATTTTAGATGGTAGTAAACTCGTAGCTGTTGTATAGGTGGGAATAGAAATAACTAACTAAAATTTGATTGTACATGTTTTCTAAACGTTTTTACATTTATCCAATAAATTTTCGAGGCTTAAAATGTGAATGAATCTAATTTTAAGCATAAATACTCTAATATTCTTTAAAAGGTTGATTTACCACCTTTTGATGGAGAACCCTCTTTAAATCATGTTTGGGTCACATTTATATGTTCTATTTGACCAAATAAAATCCTTCTTTAGAATGGGGACATCAAAATTTACTTTGTGTAATTTTTTGCAATTTTTTCGATAAAGTTCTTTTTTGTAATGAATAGTGAAAAATATTGTATTTTAATTGAAAACTACGTTTTAATGTATTTTATTTATATGGTTAGATTATATATTTAATTAGTTTTAAAGTTTAATTGGAATATATTTTCACCATTTAATCTAATGGTGGTCATTATATTGAATTTTGGTTTGAAATTGGACATAGACAAGTGTCAATCTTTTGATAGATATTGTTTCTTAAAAACATGCTATTTGTTTTGACAATGAAAATTTAATATAAAATTAATTAATGAAACTTCTATGTTTTTAATTTGGTAAAATAGACATGATTTTTGAATTTGGAATATCAAATTTATGTTAGGGTGAATTTTTGGTATTTTTATGGAAAACATCAATTTTTGAGGAATTGTGAAACCACTATGTAATAGTTAAAAAAAGTGAATTTTTCATTTAAATGAAATTTTACCACTTCTCTGAATTATATTTCGAAAGTCCAAAATACATGGTTTTTATTAGTAAGTAAAATTTGGTTCAAAGAGATGAAAATAATTTTTGGTGAATAGTAACTTTTGACTTTTATTTACAGCGGTTAAAGGTAAATAGGGTAATTCAAGGTAAAAAGAATATTATAATAATACAAAATTACCTTAACACTTGTTCTAACCTTATTGGATGAGTCATGGACGACCATGGTCATCCTTGGGTCTATTTTGGGACCACATGGAGCCACTTATGAGTGATAATGACACTTTAGATAAATTAACTTAAAGTAAATGCAAAAATGAAATAAACAAATATCTTTTAGTATATAAATTTTCACATAGGGTTATATAAGTTATATTTTCAACTATAAATATTCATTAGAAATAAAAAAATATTTACTAATTCATGGTATTTTTTTTATAATTTTTAGACATCAAATAAATTAAATTATTTATGACACAGTAATGATCCAGTCTTTACCTCATTAATAAATGATATAAATAAATAATATTATAAATATTAAAATATTATCAAAAACCAATAAAATTCTAATTGGACGATTTTATTTCAAATAAGAGTCATATTATATTTGAGTTTAATGTGTTTTGGTCCTTTTGAAACAAAAGATATGTTTATAATTAAATAACATTTTCACACATTCCTAAAGATCCCCTCCTCTCCCTTATAAAAGGAGACCACTTCTAACCAATCCCTCACACCACTCAAAACTTTTAGATCATCCAAACTCTGCCCCATTAATCTCCCTACATATCTCTCTTCCACCTATAATCCTTACCTTATGCATAAGGCAAATCAATAAGTCCTTTTGGTTCAAACCAAAAGGAGTTACCCAAATTAAAGGTAATAGTTTCACTTAAATTGTTTTCTTTTATTTTACTTCTCCAACCCCTAAAATCTTTTTATTACTTTGTTTTATAACGATACCAGTATCTTAAATATACTAGGTTGTTTTTATGAGAAGGATTCGTACTACACTTACACACACCTTCATCTAATGGGTGAAGAATATAATGTTTCTGTGGTTGGAAAACTAACGTCTCACGATATGAAGATTGTTCAATTACCTCCTCCCACCTCTCATGGTGGCCATTATAATGGAAATATTTTTATATATGTTATAAATTATTTTTATGTTTTCATTATGCTTCTGTATTTTAAAATTATATCATACCTTTATGGTTTCAATTATGGTTAAACGCGATAATTTCATTTGGGGAAGTGCGGATTACCGCCCCCTCAAAGTGATATGACTCGTTCATACCACATGTGGTACGTAATAAGGATAGATTTAATGATATTATATAACATATTATAAAGGAATTATAATATAACTATGTATCATTTTGTATTAATTCCATTAAAATAATAAATATAAATGGAATTAGCGTCCATGCGTACGTACGACATACCGTCTCCATGAACAAGGCATTTCATTTATTACCTCTAAATGTTATGTACTATTATAAATACATGTATATACTAGATATATATGACATATATGTTATCTAAATCATTAATATCATTCTGATGATAATGGATATTTTTCCACATAAAAAACTTGTAATTATAAGGTGGTTTTTTTACTCAAGTTACCAAATATCGACAAAACGACCATTATTAAATTAAATGATTACATAATTTTTATAACATGATAATAAGTTATATAAGTGGAATAATAAAATTGAAAAAGGTTCTGAAGAAAGTAGAAAATTACTTTAGTTTATTATTCAAGAAATTAAAGAACGAAAGGGTCAAGTCGGACATGAGGTAATGGACTTCGTCTCAATCTCCTTTCATTGAGGAATATTTTGTTTTATACGAAACTTTCTTTTATACTGTGTATAAACCACTTTGGAATTTACTTTTATTCAAAAGGAATATTTTCTCTACGAAGGGTTTCACTAAAAGGCAAAATGAACTATTTTTAAAGTAAGCGATGACAACGACCTTTCCGCCGTCGCGAGTATTATTTGATCTATGGCTTCCTTAACTTTCCGAAATGTTTTCAAAAGAAAAATAAATTCCATATACTATTTTTATGTATTTGGGTATTGAAAATGGTTTTGATAATGAATTTTTTATATTGTGATTGAAATGTGGAAATTTGTTCTTTCCTTTATGCTTGTGTTATGTGTTATTACTATGTTATGGTTCATGGGAATTGTTTACATATAGGGCTGGTTTCATGATAAACCGAGGGCGGGTGAGCCCGAGATAGCTCTCCAATGCATTGGGTAACGTGGGGGAGGTAAACATGAATGTTTCTCCTAAGAGATTTAGGGAATATACTGTGATGGGTATTCCAACGTAACTCCCTATGTAGTTGTGATAGCTATAATGTAAGTATGATATAGATGCCACACGTTTCCTTTATCAGTTATGACTTCTCTATGTTATTCATAAATTTTATGATTTTATGAGGTATGTGAAAGAGATTATGTAATGTATGTATTGATGAGCTAATGTTTTCCACTTTTTTTATAAACCTTACTAAGCTTTTTATGCTCATCCCACGTTTTAATTTTTTTTTCACAGGACAGAATGTGGAATAGGGTCAAGGATGGGATCAAGGAAATGTCATGCTATTTAAAACAAAGAACTAGACATGACCCTTTTTTTAAAGAGTTTTTATTTTTTTTCTAAAAAATGGAAACTGAGTAGATGTGTCTACATTTAATATTGAAGTTTTCATGTAAATGTTATGTCTTAATTCTCTAAAACTCTAAACCTGAAAATATTCCCAATATGAATTATTCATTTAATTCAAGATTACTTAATGTTTATGGTCGAGTCCATATAGATGGTATAAGAGGTTCGTTTAGACAACATTAGAAGTTTGGGTATTGTAAAATTAAAATCCATTAATTAATTTATGTTAATGATATAGAATTTACAGATTACCATGTTTCTTTACCTAAGATATTTTTGTGTTCAGAATTGTTTTTTCTAGAGAAAATAGGGAAGTTGCGTAAGGGAGGTATACAGAGGGAAATGACCTTCCAAGTCAGCAGCCTGAGATGGTCAGAATCTGAATTGAAAAGTTTACTGTAGTGAAAACTATGTTGACTTAGGTGATAAATGGGGGTCGTGTTTATTAATGATATTTTGGTTTATTCTAAAAGTAAAAAAGACCATTAAGGTCATTTAAGGGTTGTCTTGCAATCTTTAAAAGAAAAGAAACTATTTGGGAAATTCAGAAAGTGTGAGTTTTGGTTACAAAAAATTTCATTCCTTGGTCAATTTTTTTTTAAAAATGGAATAACCGTTGACCCTGCTAAAATTAAAGTTGTTGAATAATTTCCAAGACCCACAAATATAACTGAGATCCGTAGTTTTCTTGATTTTTTATGTTATTACCTGACATTTGTAGATAAATTTTCACGGTTATTTAGTTCAATGACCACGTTAACTCGAAGAGGTGTTACTTTCATATGGACAAAAGAATATGATGATTGTTTTTAGGAATCGAAACATAGATTGGTGAATTCTCTAGTTTTGGCACTACCTTCAAGAGATGGTGAATTTTCTATCTACAGTGATGCTTCGTTGAAAGGGCTTGGTTGTGTCCTTATCTAGAATGATCAGGTAATTTCTTATGCTTCACATCTGTTGTAAAATCATGAGTTAAATTATAATACACATGATTTAGAATTACCTTCTATTATTTTTGCTTTAAAAATTTGGAGGCATCATTTCTATGGAGTAAAATGTGAAATACATACTAACCAAAATAGTTTGAAGTATATATTCAATCAGAAATAATTGAACATCAGATAGAGGAGATGGTTGGAATTAATCAAGGATTATGATTGCACGATCCTTTACCATCCTGGAAAAGAAAATAAAATGGCTGATGCATTGAGTCGAAAAAGTAATGCATCATTAACCATGCTATGTCTGGAACGAGATCCTTTGGTTTTTGATTTGATGAACTTTGGAATAGAAGTTGTCGGTGCGGGAAATTCTTCTGTTTTGATTCAGTTGTTAGTGAAATCGTCTCTCTCAAATAGAATTACAAATGTGCAGAAGGAAGACGGTGAGTTACAGAAAAAGGTAGAGTTGGTTCAGAAGGGTTAGTTGCCTGATTTTAATGATGATAATGATTTTTTTAGGATTGGGAAAAGATTATGGGTGCCTTCTGATTCAAAGTTGAAGAATGAGTTGTTATGTGAAGCCCATAGTTCTCTGTTTTCAGTTTATCCTGGTAGTACTAAGATGTACAGAGATCTTCGGAAGTATTACTAGTGGGATGGAATGAAAAGAGATATTCCTGATTTTACCATGAAGTGTTTTACTTGTCACCAGGTTAAAGTAGAGCGGCAGTTACCAAAATGGATGCTTCAGTCTTTACCTGTGCCATAGTGGAAATGAGAAAATATATCCATGGACTTCATTATGGGATTACCAAATACGTCTCGAGGAAACAATTCCATATGGGTTATTGTTGATCGTTTTACTAAATCTGCTCATTTCCTTCCTTTTCGAGATAATTTGTCTCTAGATCAATTATCTCAGTTGTATGTTAATGATATAGTCAGGTTGAATGGTATTACCCTCTCTGTTGTATATGATCGTGATACTAGGTTTACTTCTATCTTTTGTAAAGGACTTAAGATGTCTTTGGATAATGAATTAAATTTTAGTACAACTTTTCATCCTCAATCAGATGGGCAGTTTGAATAAAAAATTCAGAACTTGGAGGATATGTTACGTGCTTGCTCGATGGATTACCAGGGAAGTTGGGACATACATCTTTATTTGGTTGAATTTTCTTATAATAACAGTTTTAATTCCATTATATAATTGACTCCTTTTGAGGCATTATATGGAAAGCATTGTCAAACTCCAGATTTTGGGAATGAGGTAGGTGAAAGGAAACTGATGGGACCAGAATCGGTAGAAGGGATGGAAGAAAACGTTCAGTTGATTCAGAAGCACATGAGAATAGATCAGAGTAGATAGAGAAGTTATGCGGATAACCGGAGGAAGGGTCACTCTTTTGAGGTAGGTGATCAGGTCTTTCTCAATGTTTCTCCATAGGAAAGTGTGATGCGGTTTGGTAAGAAGGGAAAGTTGAGTTTGAGGTTCATTGGACCTTATGAAATTCTAGAGAAAGTTGGATCAGCTACTTATAGAGTGGCTTTACCTCCATGTTTATCCCTGGTACACAATGTTTTTCATGTTTCAATGTTGAGAAAGTATATTCCAGATCCATCTGATGTCTTAAGTGCAGAGGTAGCTCAGTTGGAAGAGAATCTCTCATATGAGGAACAACCAGTCCAGATTATTGACCGAAGAGAGAAAGTGTTGTGGAATAAGGTAATTAATCAGGTAACCGTTTTGTGGAAAAACCATATGGTTCAAGAGGCAACATGAGAATCTGAAAATTCTATGAGGGATAAATACCCCCACTTATTTGATAAGTGAATAAAATTGTGAGGATGCAATTCCCAAAAGGGGGGAAGGATGTAACATCCTAGGTAAATAAAGAATATAACATTTTTCATATTTATTAATATTTGTGAATTAAATATTAATTTTACTTTAAAGGGGTTTCTATGTTAGATAGAGTACTTGATAAGCAACAACGGGTTTCTTTAAAATCTTATGTTGCACACTAAAAATATAATACTATTACTTTAAATGGTAGTAAAATCCTAGCCGTTGTATAGGCGATAATGAACAGAACTAACTAATATATGATTATACATGTTTTTAATTGTTTTTTACATTTATCCAATAAATTTTAGAGGCTTAAAATGTGAATGAATCTAATTTTAAGCATAAATACTTTAAAATTCATTAAAAGGTCAATTTTCTGCCATTAAATGGAGAACCCTGTTTAAATCCTTTTTGGTCACTTTTATATGTTCTATTTGACCAATTAATATCAATATTTAGAATGGGGACATCAATATTTACTTTGTATAAATTTTTGGAATTTTCGAATAAAGTTCATTTTCTTTATGAATAGTGAAAAATATTGAATTTTAATTCAAAACTGAATTTTAATGTAATTTATTTATATGGATAGATAATATTTTTAATTAGTTTTAATTTTTATTTGGAATATATTTTAACCATTTAATCCAATGGTGGTCATTAGATTGAATATCACTTTGAAATTGAAAAAAAAACAAGTGTCAATATTTTGATAGATATTGTTTCTTAAAAACATGCTATTTGTTTTGACAATGGGAATTAAAAATAAAATAAATTAATGAAACTTCTATGTTTTGAATTTGGTAAAATAGATATCATTTTTTAATTCTTAATATCAAATTTATCATAGGGTTATTTTTTGGTATTTTTCTGGAAAACATCAATTTTTGATGAATTGTGACACCACTAAGTAGTAGTTAAAAAAATTGACATTTTCATTTAAATGAAATCTTACCAATTATGTGAATTAAATTTTGAATATCTGAAATACATGGTTGTTATTATTAAGTAAAATTTGGTTCAATGAGATGAAAATAATTTTTGATGAATAGTAACTTTTGACTTTTATTTACCGCGGTTAAAGGTAAATAGGGTAATCCAAGGTAAAAAGAATATTATAATAATACAAAATTACCTTAAAACTTGTCCTAACTTTATTTTATGAGTTATGGCCGACCATGGGAATCATTGGGTTGATTTTGGGACCCCAGGGAGCCACTTATGAGTGATAATGGCACCTTAGATTAATTAACTGAAAGTAAAGGCAAAAATGACATAAACAAATATCATTTAGTAAATAAATATTTACATAGGGTTATATAAGTTATATTTTTGAATATAAATATTCATTAGAAATATAAAACTATTTTATAAATCATGGTAATTTTTTTATAATTTTTAGACCTCAAATAAACTCAATTATTTATGAAACAATAATGATGCAGAGTTTATCTCATTAATAAATGATTTAATTAAATAAGATTATAAATATTAAAATAATATCCAAAACCTATCCAATTACTATTGGATGATTTTATTTCAAATAAGGGTAATCTTATCTTCTAATTTAATGTTTTTTTGACCTTTTGAAACCGAAGATACGTTTATATTAAAATAATGTTTTCACACTTTTCTAAAGAGCCCCTCCTCTCCTTTATAAAAGATAACCACTTCTAACCAATTCCTCACACCTCTCAAGCCTTTTGGAACATCCAAAATCTTCCCAATTAATCTCCTGAGATCTCTTTATTCCACCTAAAATCCTTACCTTAGGCATAAGGCACTTCAAGAAGTCCTATTGGTTCAAACCAAAGGGAGTTACCCAAATTAAAGGCAACCGTTTCTCTTAAATTGTTTTCTTTTATTTTACTTCTCCAACCCCTAAAATCATTTTATTCCTTTTTTTTATACCAACACCAGTATCCTATATATATTAGGATTTTGTTATGGTAAGTATTTGTAGTACACTTACACACACCTTCATCTAATGGGTGAAGAACATAATGTTTCTGTGGATGGAAAACTAACGTCTCACCAAACGATGATTGTTCAATTACCTCCTACCACCTCTCATGGTGGCCATTATGATGGAACTATATTTATATATGATATATATTATGTTTATTTTTTCTTTAAGTTTCTTTATTTTCCATTAATATCATACCTTTATGGTTTCCATTATGGATAAAGGTGATAATTTCATTTGAGGAAGTGCTGATTACCACCCCCTCAAAGTGATATGACTCATTAATACCATATGTGGTTTGTATAAAGGATGGATTTAATGATATTATATATTATATTATACTAGAATTATAATATAACTATGTATAATTATGTTTTATTTCTATTAAAATAAGAAATAGAAATGGAATTTGCGTGCATGCGTACATACGGCTTACCGTCTCCATGAATGATGCATTTCATTTCTTACCTCTAAATGTTATGTACAATTATAAATGCATGTATATTCTTGATATATATAAAATATATGATATCTAAATAATTAATACCATTCTTATGATAATGAATATTTTACTACATGAACAACTTGAGGTGTTCATTTTTTTACTCAAGTTACCAAATATCGACAAAATGACCGGTTTTAAATTAAATGATTACATAATGTTTATAACATGGTAATAAGTGATATAAGTGGAATAATAAACTTGAAAAAGGTTCAAAAGAAATTATAAATTAACTTTACTTTATTATTCAGGAAATTAAAGAATGAACGGGTCAAGTCGGACACGTGGTAAGGGACTTCGTCTCAATCTCCTTTCATTGAGGCATATTTTGTTTTATACACAAATTTCTTTTATATGGTGTATAACCCACTTTGACTTTGAATTTTATTTAAAAGTAATATTTTCTCTAAAAATAGTTTTACTAGATGACAAAAGAAATGTTTTTTTAATGTAATCGGTGATAATGACCTTTCCGCCGCCATGAGTATTATTTGATCTATGGCTTCCTTGACAAGTCGAAATGTTTTCAAAAGAAAAAAAATACCATATAATCTTTTTACATATTTTGGTATTGAAAATGGTTTTGACAATGAATTTTTTATATTGTGATTGAAATTTGGATATTTTATCTTTCCTTTATGCTTGTGTTATGTGTTATGACTATGTTATGGTTCTTGGGCATTGTTTACATATACGAGTGGTTCCATGATAAACCTAGGGAGGGTGAGCCAGAGATATCTCTCCAATATATTTGGTAAGATGACGGCGGTAAACATAAATGTTTATACTAAGAAATTTAGGTAATATACTGTGATGGGTATTCCAACATAACACCCTATATAGCTCGGATAGCTACAATGTATGTATGATATGGATGCCAGAAGTTTCCTTTATGGGTTATGATTTCTCTGTGTTATTCATAAATCTTATGATTTCATGAGGTATGTGAAAGAGATTATGTTATGTATGTATTGATGAGCTAATGTTTTCCTCTTTGTTTTATAACCATTACTGAGGTTTTTATTCTCATTCCATGTTTATAAATTTTTTTCACATGACATAAAGTGGAATATGGTCAAGGATGGGATCAAGGAAATGTCATGTTGTTTAAAACATAGAACTAGACATGACTCTTTTTTTCAAGAGTTTTTTTTAAAATGAAACTGAGTAGATGTGTCTACATGTAATATTAAAGTTGTCATGTATATGTTATGACATAATTCTCTAAAACTCTAAACCTGAAAAGATCCTCAATGTGAATTATTTGTTTAATTCAAAATTATGTAATGTTTAAGGCCATGTCCTTATATAAATGGACATAATGGTTATAGGTTCAGGATCATGGATTATTCTGTGTACTATTACTGATGTACTTGGGATATTATACGAATAGGACCAAGATGGTTCTTAGTATGCTCATGGAGATATCCTTGGGGATTTATTCATTTCATTTTTCATGTTTATATATTACCTATTGTATGTCTTCTAGTAAATTTTATCATATTCATGCATGGAAAATTATATAAATATTATTGATTTTCAGTTATTATTGTCTTCCACCACTATATTGTTCATTTTATTCTACTATATTTATTAATTATGATTTTTCTATGTCTATTTCTGATCTAGAGGGTATATTCTCATCACAAAACCACATTCATACCCTCATTTCCTTATGATTTGTTCACATACTCTGATTATGTTCTCATACCCACATTCTTATCATATGATGACATGTCATCTTCTGGTGATGACACCCATGTTTTGCCTTACATAGAATCTGAGGTCGCCCTTTCTTATTTTTCCATTACTAAGGTTATGAATAATTATATTGCATTTATAGGACAAGAAGTATACTATATTTGAATAATATTAGTAGGAGATGATGCAAAATGTTTACGAAATAAGTATTATATTTTTCTAGAATTCAAAAAACTAAAACTTTGAGTTATTGGATTGTGTGTTAATTTATGAGTTGAAGTGTTTAAATTATGAATATGATTTAAAATAAATGGTTTTTATGCTTGGTTCATATGTCTTATTATCAATTAATATGTTTAAATTATTAAATTTATCACTGGATCTGATAGTGCGGGTCCGGGAAACCTCAATTATTATCAAAAGGGAGTATAATTACATTTGGAGATTAGGATATGATGAATAAGAGGAAGAAAATTAAAAAACATATGATGAACCAAAAAATATTTAGTATAAACCTAAAATTTCATAGTATTAAATGTCTGTGTCATAATTTAATACATCATAATAATTATTTTCCTTAAAATATGATTGATTACTCAGATTTTTATGGTATAATATTCACCGAAAACTTTTTGGTATTACCGAATGGATGGAATAAAGAGTAATCAAGGTAATAAATAATGTGATGGAGAATTTAATGACTGTACCAATGAGTAACAGTATGAAATTGGAACTATAGTGAAGAATCTCAATTCTATGCTCACCCAACTCTCTAAGGTTATGAAAAACAATACAAAACAGGCTGAACTCCCAAGCATGCCAATCAAAGAACAACTCCCTGTTAAGTCCTTAATGAGGCAACACTAATCGTGATTTAGTGGGTATTCTGATCCACAAATATATATACAATAGATAAAATCAATAGAAAATAAAATTTCCATTATCTAGGGATCATAGAATGAAAATATTATTTTATCCGAGTATCATTTGGTAGGTAATGCTAATCAGTACTGAAATCTCATTAAGAATACAATGTAATATGAATAAATTTATTCAATTAAATTAGAGGATTCAAAAGAGATATTTTTCAATAAATATAGTCTTTTTACTCTTTAAACTAAAATAAAGAGATAATTTCAGGAGTTTATATAAATATAGGACGAACTAAATGGTATTTATGAAGGAAAATTCACAAGATTAGGAAGGTATGATTATTTATATGTAGTTTAATATAAAGGTAAAATGATTATTTCTATATTGTATTAAAACAAAGTTTCTTAAAAGAATTAGTTATAACGGACTTTGGTAGGTATAAATAAATTGTTTGATGTGCACTCATGGCAGAAATAGAAATTGGTGACTCCCATTATTGTCATAGTTTGGGTGATAAGAAGGGAAAAATAGAGTTTTGTGGGATCTCAATTGATAAAACTCCAAGAGGAAAGAAAATTATTCATCCTATAAAATGAAAAGGTGGAATGTAACATGGGGGGACTCTCTCTACAAAATAGATACACTTTTCATGTATATAAGACAAGTTCATCGAATAAATAAAAATTAGATGGTTAAAAAGTGGCCAGTTAAAAATAGTCAAAATGAATGCTCATTTTATGCACAACCAACACTTTAATCCTTCAATTAATTTTTATTTAATTATTACAATAAGTTATATAATACAATGGTTAATGATGATAACCCACACTAGTAAATCACAAACAAAGCGTCAAAGGGAAATACTATTCCATCACAACCACTTAAGTGGGTCACAAAAATAAAGAGAAAGAAGAGACACTTATAAATAATTCTAGAAATGAAAATGTTTTATTTGATTATGATCCATCCCACTCCATCATATCTATTATTTTTTAATGTAATCAAATTACCACTCAAAAAGTTAGATATTGAATTATCAATGTGAATACTTGGTGGTGAAATGATGGAATCAAAGGTATATAAATCATATTTGATCATGGTTTGGGGGAAGATACTTCTTAAAAAAATATAGTTCTTCTCCACTTGGTGGAAATATATGTGATACTAGGAATGGATTGTCTCTACCATTATAGATATAATATCAATTTCTATAATAGATAAATCACATTTAATATCTGAAATCACTTACTGATCAAATATTGATGCAACTATGATGATGGTAACCCCTTGGGAAAAAATAAAATAATAATAGTATTGATTTCTAATGAAGATGAATATGTGGATAAAATTATTGGGGATGAACACAATGTTAAATATATTTATATTTTATGATAAGATGATGATTTATTTCAAGTTGAGCTTCCTGGTTTTCTCTAAGATAATGAGGTTGAATTTTACATCGAGATCATACCTAGGGCTACAAATATATCAAATAATCCTTATAGAATAGATCTAGTTGATTTTAATTAATTATTGAATAAACATAAAGATAATAAATATATGGGGTTTATAAACCCAAGTTCTTTAACATGGGATGAGCCAATCCAATTTGTTAAGAAGAAATATGGATCCATGTGTCTATATATTGATTACTATAAACATAACTAGATCACAGTAAAGAAGAAGTATCCTATAACCCAAATAAAATAACTTATTCTATTAGTTACAAGGGGATATATACATCTCAAAGATTAACCTTCGATCATGATATCTACATTTATGATTGAAAATTGAGGTTGTACCCAAGATAACATTTCGTATAAGATATGGACATTATGAGTTCATAGTGATTCCATTAAAAATCAGAATTCCCCCTTCTATATTCATGGATGTAATGAATAATGTATTTAGATATTTCCATGATCATTTTTTGTAGTCTTTATATCAGTTATTTTAATATATTCTAAGACAAATGGAAGATCATGAAGATCATTTCAAGATTGTGTTTAGTACCTTGATAAAGGGAAAACTATATGAAAAATTTAGAAAATATGAATTATGGTTAATGAAAGCATCATTATTGGTTAATGTAATCACAGTCAGCTGTATATCTATGGATATTCCAATGATATAGGTGATATAAAAATGAAAAAAACCAACCACTTTAATAGAGATCTATAATTCTATTAGATTAGAAGGATACTATCGAATCATTGTGAGAAATTACTCACAACTCTCAAATTAAAAAAAAAGTTTACTATAAAGGGATTAATATTACTCTAGATAAATTTTTATGAATAAAATTTCATAGCTATCAAGATAAGATTGGTATTTTTATGATCCATTGTTTTTTCGAGTTGGGAAATTTCTGATGAATTTTGAGTTTTCAATTACTGTTTGTGTTAATTCCTAATCAGAGATTCATAATAGAATTACAAAGGTTGTAATTCCACAATTTAATGTGTTTTTGACATGGAATGAGTCTTGTAATATGTATTAGAGGTTTTAGGAGTATCCTAGGTGTTTAGGGACTCAAAATAGTGTTCTGGAACGGTATAGTTAATAGATCATGGTTGGCACACAATTAGTGCTAACCGTAGAAACCATGTTGTACATGTGAAAAGTTTGTGAAACCATGTGGAATACCATAGGAAACCATGTGGGCGTATGAAATTTTCTATCGATATGACTCATGGTTGGTACTTTTTTTGAATAGACATGTCCTTCAATCATACGAGGTGGAGGTGTATGGGGGTTGTAGCATCGCACAATTAGCACAAAATTTTCCAGATCTTACAACCTAATTGCACACTTCATTAAATGGGTGAAAATTAAAATTATTCCCCTCCAGCACATAATGGATTTTACCCATTTTTTCTTACACATCTCACTAAGGAGCTCCCCTATTTGTGAGATACTTCTCCTACCTTCCTCCATGGGAGGTCTCCCTTTTTCTTTTTTTATAATCAGGCACTGTCAGGTTCATTGGAAACCTTAAGGGATTTTTTCTAGATTCCACCAAAGCATGGTAGAAACAAATACCATTGATTTTGATTTTTCTATAACTTGGAAGAATATTACTTGAGATTTTATATATACTTCCCATTGATTCATTTCATTGTGCTATTATACCATCTTGAGGATTGGATTATGTTTCTATATTTTAATGATCACTAGGTCACAGTTCCTATGTCACAAGATCAAACCGATATCATGTTTCCTAGGTAGGCTTGGATGAGACTTAGAAACCATTGCCGATCTTTATGTATAAAATGGAAAGGTTCATAAATGGTAGGTAGTTATTCATACATTCCTTATGGTATTTATATATGTTTATGGTTTTATGTGCATGTTTGGGATTCCCCTCAGGGTGACACATCATATTTGAATTGTTTTAATGAAATATTGAAGTAAATTTTTTTTATTGATTAATATAGATGAACACCATGGGTCACTAAAAACCCATATGCACTAGGTTAATGCCTTAACCCGAGACTATGGTTCAAACCAAGGATTTCTTGTGGGATTCATCCTCTTAGGATCTAAAATAGAGGATACCATAAAGGATGCCTCCACTTCGATATTCCTTTTTGGGACCCTAAGAGGGATTACATTAATTTATATTAACTTATATGATTCTTAGAGGGATTCCTCCATTTTCATGAAAACCTCAATGATATTACTTATGATGTCTTTCCTGAGAACTGACATAGAGGACCTAGTGGGTGACCAATTCTTGAATGACCCTGACCTAGTACGTCATGGTTTGAGTAAATATGGTAGTGGGTGGAACCTATAACCCACACCTAATATTTAATAATATGAGGCTATTTTAGTGGTGATTAGGTTTAGATGTTCTACCATCCTCACACATGATTTTATGAATTACATGTCTACCATTTACACAACTTTGATTTATAGAGGTGCCTCCAAGTATTTTGGATGCTAAGCCTGATGCAATGTGACATATGCTAGGGATTACTGGATGTACAACTTTGGATATAGCCTCAAAGACTTATTGTAATGTTATTATTATTCCCATGTGTACTATTTTGTATTAAGATTTTGAGCTAGTATGTTTTTATGTTATATTACCTAGATGGATAGAGATACTTCCAAGGATATATATTTTCACACCTTTAGTGATAATCATATTCCCATGTGGGATTGTATTGAATGTAGCATTAGGGTAAATGGATTATATTCAACTTTATTGATAGTTTTATCACTATATAGGAATGCCTTGGATGGAATAACAAGGGAAATGGTTTATATTCACCTTGATTGATTGTTGGATTCCCATGTAGAAATGTATTAGACAGACTCATTATAAGGCCCCAGCCTTAAACGTTACTTAATATTGAGTTATTACAAGATTACACATTGAGGATCTTTTCAGGTTTAGAGTTTTAGAGAATTAGGACATAACTATTACATCTCAAAAGGTTACAAAGTAGAAATTTCTAAGAAGTTTCCACAAAATAAAAACTCTTAAAAAGAAACATGTCTAGTTCCATGTTTTAAATAGCATGACTTTCCCATGATCTCATCCTTGACCCAATTCCACATTAAGTCCTATGAAAAATATTTCAACAAAACTTGGGTTGAGCATAAAAAGCTCAGTAAGGGATACACAATGAATGAAAACTATTAGTTTTTAAAACAACAAGTAAACCATGTATACTTTATCAAAGTAATACCTTCACCTTTATGATGTAGTAAAAACTATTCACTGAATAAAATATCATTACTTACCCTTTTGTAACCAAAAGATTACCATAAAACCCATATAAAGAACACATAACATATAAAGGTAACTTGGGACATAAACATACTTAAGTGGAATAACCATACGGTCGACTTCCAAACATATCACTTAATGGAATAACCATTCGGCCAAATTCCATACATACTTAATGGAATAGCCATAAATCCAACTTCCATACCCAATGAATTGGAATTTATAACATAACCACCCATCATAGTATTCACGGCACCACCCGTCATATGGTTTATCACGTAACCACCCGTCAAATGTCCAAGTACCATTATAAAATTATAACACATAAAACCAATATAAAGGAATGATAAAATTTCCACATTTCAATCACAATATATCATTTAAATGTATTTACATAATATAATCCTTTATAAAAACCATTTTCAATACCAAAATACATAAAATAGTATATGGTATTTATTTTTTTTTTAAAACATTACGGCTTGTTGAGGAAGCCAAAGATCAAATAATACTCGCGACGGCGGAAAAGGTCGTTGTCACCGCGTACGTTAAAAGAAACATTCCTTTTTGTCGTTTAGTAAAACGCTTCGTAGAAAAAGATTCCTTTTGTATAAAAGTAAAATTCAAAGGGGTTTATACACCGTATAAAAGAAAGTTGTGTATAAAACGAAATATGCCTCAATGAAAAGAGATTGAGATGAAGTCCCTTACCTCGGGTCCGACATGACTCGATTGTTATTTAACCTCCTGAATAATAAACCTGAGTTAATTTCTACTTTCTTAAGAACCTTTTCAAGTTCATTATTCCTTTTATATCACCTATTATCTTGTCATGAACACTATGTAATTATTTAGGATAATAATGGTTGTTTTGTCGATATTTGGTACTTGAGTCAAAAGTGAACTTCTTATATTTTCAAGTTGTTCACGTAGTCAAATATCCATTATCTCAGGAATTATATTCATGATTTAGATTCCATATATATCATATATATCCATTATATACATGAATTTATAATATTACATAATCATTTAGAGGTAATAAATGAAATGCACCGTTCATGGAGACAGTAAGCCGTACGTACGCATGAATGCTATAAACATTTCTATTTCATATTTAATTGAATTAAAACATAATGATACATAATAGTATTATAATTAAAGTATGGTATCAAATATAATATCATTAAATTTATCCTTTATACGTACCACATATGGTGTTAACGAATCAAATCACTTTGAGGGGGCGGTAGTCCGCACTTCCTAAAATTAAGATATCGCGTATACCCATAATGGTAACCATAAAGGTTTGACATAAATGAAAAATAAAGAATCTTAAGGAAAAAATAAAAATATCATATATCATATATAAATATAGTGACATCTTAATGGACACCTTTGAAGGTGTTATATGAGTGTCGAATAATCATCGTTTCGTGAGGCAGAAATTCGCCATCCACCGAAACACTATGTTCTTTAACCATTAGATATAGGTGTGTGTAAGTGTAGCTCGAATACTTCTTATAAAAACATCCTAGTATATGGAAGATAATGGTGTTGTTACAAAAGAAATGAATAAAAAGAGTTTAGGGGGTTGGAGAAGAAAAATAAAACAAAAGAACACAAGTGAAGACATTACCATAAAATCAGGTAACTCTCTTAGATTTGAGCTCAAAGGCTTCCTTGGGAAGACTTCTGCCCAAATTTAGGCTTATAGGAGTTATAGAGGGATGTGGAGAGACAAAATGGGAAGGTGTTGGCCGAGCCAAAGACTTTGGAAGTGTGGGTAAATAGGTAGAGGTGGGGGCCTTTTATAAGAGGAGAGGAGGGGCACTCTTGGAATGTTACAAAATGTTACTTTATTTTCAAATTGGCTTCTGATTTTAAAGGTCCCACATTGATGTATTATGAGGATAAGGTGATAAGGGTTCAAAATATACTCATCCAATAGGTCTTTTACAAGTGTAGGTTATAATTTTAACATTATATTTTCATTTTATTTAAGTCCTTTATTAATCAGGTAATCGCTGCATCATCATGATGTCATAAATAATTTAATTTATGTAATGTCAAAAAATTATGAAAAAAATACTATGATGTAGAAAATATTTTTAGATTTCCAATGAATATTTATAGTCCATAATATCATATAATTAGGAAAAATTAAAAATGTTTTAATCAGGTGATACATTCTTTGTTATATTTACTTTCTTTAAAAAAAATAAAAAGATAACAAGTCACTTTCCACAAAAGTGATTCCATGGGGTCCCCAAGTTTGGAACAAGGCATCCCATGGTCGTCCATGAGACAAAAAGTGGCATTAGGACACATGTTGTTGTCATTTTTTATTATTATGATGTTATTTTATTATCCTTAACTACCCGATTACTCATTAATCAAGATAATTAAAGATAATTACCATCATTACTATTCATAATGTCAAAATCAAAAGAGTCTTGATTACATAACTTGGAACATATGATTCCAAATATGTAATCCATTTTTACAAATTCCAAACATAGGAATTGCAATAATTAATTTAAAAACAATTCCCGTTGTCAAAACAAATAACGGGTTTTTTTGGAACAATATCTATGAAAAGTTTGGCGTTAGCTTATTCCCAATTCCAAAGTGAAATTAATCAAAATGACCACCATTAGATTAAATGGTAAAAATATATTCAAATTACCCTTTAATACCAATTAAAAAGATAATCTAACCATATAATTAAATTAGATGAAAAAGCAGTTTTGATGTAAAATGCAGTATTTTTTCACTATTCATTAAAAAATGAACATTGTCAGAGAAATACCAAAAATTTATCCAATGTAAATTTCAATGTCCCAATCATAAATAATATGTTTATTTTGACAAATAGAGCTTATAAAATTGTCAAAATATTGATTTAAAAATGGTTTTCCATCAAAAGGCAGTAAAACAATCTTTTAAAAATATCACTGTATTCCATGCTTAATATTGGATTTATTCTCATTTTAAGCCTCTAAAACACTATCTAATTCATAAATAGACATAGATAAAAATATCTATTATACATTACTTAATTGGGATGTTACATCCTTCCCCCTTTGGAAAATTTCACCCCCACAATTTATTTACTTATCGAATAAGTGGGGGTATTTTTCCATCATAGCATTTTAATATTCCCATGTTGCCTCTTCAACCATATGGTTTTTCCACAAAACCATTACCTAGTGAATTACCTTATTTCGCAACACTTGCACTCTTTGGTCAAGAATCTGGACTGTTTGTTCTTCATAAGAGAGATTCTCTTCCAACTGAACTACCTCTGGGCTCAAAACATGAGATGGATCTAGCATATACTTTCTCAACATCGAAACATGAAAAACATTTTGCACCTGAGATAAACTCGAAGGTAAAGCCACTCAGTAAGCAACTGATTCAACTCTCTCCATAATTACATACGGTCCAATGAACCTTGGACTCATCTTTCCTTTCTTACCAAATCACATCACACTTTTCCATGGTGAGACTTTGAGAAAAACATGATCACCTACCTCAAAAGAGAGATCCTTCCTCCTATTGTCCGCATAACTCTTATTCCTGCTCTATGATGTTCTCATGTGTTTCTATATCAACTAAACGTTTTCTGCCAACTCTTCTACCAATTCTGGTCCCATTAGCTTCCTTTCACCCACTTTATCCTAGAAAGTTGGAGTTTGACACCGCTTCCCATATAACGCCTCAAATGGTGCCATCTGTATACTGGAATGAAAACTATTATTATATGAAAACTCAACCAAAGAAAGATATTGGTCCCAACTTCCCTGATAATCCATAGAGCAAGCTCGTAGCATATCCTCCAAGGTCTGAATTGTTCATTCTGACTGCCCATCTGATTGCAGATGAAAAGCTGTACTAAAATTTAATTCAGTACCCAACGACTTATGAAGGCCTTTCCAAAAGTTAGAAGTAAACTTGGGATCACGATCAGATACAATGGAGAGGGGAACTCCATGAAACCTGACTATCTATTTAAGATAAAATCGAGAAAGATGATCTAGAGAGAATGTATCTCGAATAGGAAGGAAATGAGCAGATTTAGTCAATCGATCAACAATCACCCAGATTGCATTATTATCTCGAGATGTCCTCGATAATCCCACAACAAAGTCCATGGATATATTTTCCCATTTCCACTATGGCACTGGTAATGGCTGAAGCATCCCTTATGGTAACTACCGCTCTGCTTTAACCTGCTGACGAGTCAAACAATTCACAGTAAAATCAGCAATATCTCTTTTCATTCCATCCCACCAGTAATACTCTCGCAAATCTCTGTACATCTTAGTACTGCCATGATGAACTGAAAATGGGGAACTATGAGCCTCACATAACAACTCTCTCTTCAACTGCAAATCACTAGGAACACATAATCTCTTCCCAAACCTGAAAAAATAATCATTATCAATGCTGAATTCAGGCAACTTACCCTTCTGAATCAACTCTACCTTTTTCTGCAACTCACTGTCTTGCTTCTGTGCTTGCTTGATTCTGTCTGATAGAGAATATTTCACTGATACCTGAAATAAAATAGAAGGACATCCTACACCAAAAAACTTCTATGCCAAAGTTCATCAAATCATTTACCAAAGTATCACGTTCCAAACGCAACATTGTTAATGAAGCATTACGTTTTCGACTCAAAGCATCGGCCACTTTATTTGCTTTTCCCGAATGGTAATGAATTGTATAATCATAATCCTTGATTAATTCTAGCCATCTCCTCTATCTCATGTTCAATTATTTCTGAGTGAATATATACTTTAAACTTTTTTGATCAGTATATATTTCACACTTTACTCCATACAAATGATGCCTCCAAATTTTTAAAGCAAAAACAACAGCAGCTAATTCCAAATCATGTGTAGGGTAATTTACCTCATGAGTTTTCAACTGATGTGAAGCATAAGCAATTACCTGATCATTCTGCATAATGACACAACCATGTCCTTTCAATGAAGCATCACTGTAGATAACAAACTCACCATTCCTGGAAGGAAGTGCCAAAACTAGAGAATTCACCAATCTTCTTTTCAACTCCTGAAAACAATCATCACATTCTTTTTTCCAGATAAACTTAACACCCTTTCGAGTTAGCTTAGTCATTGGACTAGATAACCATGAAAAAGTTTCAACAAACCTTCGGTAGTAACCTGCCAAACCATGGAAACTACGGATCTTGGTTACATTTGTGGGTCTTGGAAATTCTTCAACAACTTTTGTTTTAGTAGGATCAATAGTTATGACATCATTTGAAACTATGTGACCAAGGAAAGAAATTTGTTGCAACCAAAACTCACACTTTTTGAATTTCCCATACAATTTCTTTTCTTTAAAGGTTTGCAAAATAACCCTTAAATTACTTTCATGCTCCTCTTTAATTTTAGAAAACACCAAAATATCATCAATGAAAACAACCACAAACTTATCTAAGAACTCATGGAAAATTATATTCATAAGGTCCATGAATACAGCAGGTGCATTGGTTAACCCAAAAGGCATAACTACAAATTCATAATGGCCATATCTAGTACGGAACACAGTCTTCAGAACGTCTACTTATTTTACTTTCAAGTGATGGTACCCCGACCTCAAGTCAATCATTGAAAAATACTGAGCTCCCTGGAGATGATCAAACAAATCATCGATATGAGGCAAATGATACTTGTTCTTAACAGTGATATTATTCAAGGCTTTATAATCAATTAAAAGTCTCATTGAACCATATTTCTTTTTACAAAAAATACAGGAGCACCCCATGGTGATGTGCTAGATCGAATGAAACCTTTATCTAATAACTACTGCAATTGTTTCTTTGACTCTAAAAGTTCAACTTGATCCATTCGATAAGGAGGTTTTGAAATTGGCTTAGAATCAGAAACTAAGTCAATAGTAACATCAACTTCCCGATCATGAACAATACCAGACTACTCATCAAGAAAAACATCAAGATACTCATTCACCACTGGCACATCATTAATCTGAACAGTTCCCTTGTTTTCAACGATATGAGCAAGATAACATTCATTTCCAACTTTTACTAGTTTCTCAACTTCCTGATATGTTATCAAAATCAAGGGTTCATTCTTGTAAAAAAACTGAAAATCTTTCTTAAAAGAAACCATTTTAACTCTGCAGTCAATCTTTGCATGATAAACAGAAAGCCAATACATGCCCAAAATAACATCAAACTCTACTAGAGGCAAAAAAATATGGTTTGCAGGTATATTCTTTCCGCACTCAAGGATAAGAAGGTTCTTATAATTTCTTTTTGTCTCAACGTTCCATCTGGGTGTTTTTACCATAAGTTTAGGATTCATATCCTGAGATGGAATTTCCAATTTACTAGAAAACTTCTCAGAAATTAAAGAATGTGTAGACCCTGAATCAAACAACACATTGGAATAATCTGAACAAACAAACAGTGTACCTGATACTACTTCATTCGACGGCCCAACATCTGCTGAAGTAGTTGCAAAGAATTTCACTACCCCTTTCTGCTTGTAGTATGGCTACTTTCCCCCAATTGAGTTCTTAGTTAGACACTAATTTTCATAATGACCCATTTCATTACACTTAAAACATCTTACTGCTGGCTTTTCATTTCCTGCTTGATCATCTTCCTTACAGTTACGAGCAATATAACCAGACTTACCACATCGAAAGCACTTTCCAGACTTGGATAAACATTCTCCAGGATGCATTTTACCACACTTCTCATAGGATGGATATTTGGTTTTCTTACCTCCTTGCTTCTTTGATGAATTCTTCCCCTTTTCCAGCCAACTGGACCTCTTATTCTGTCATTTTTCAAAGAACACCTGATCATCGGAAAACTCCATTTCCACCTTTTCCGCACATCGTACAAGTTTTTCATAACTTCTGAACTCACGAGAAGATAAATCCCTTCGATACTTTGGCTTTAATCCTGAGTAAAAATGGTTGATTTTACTATCAAGATCTCGTATGAAGTTTGGAGCATACCTTTCCAGTCGAGTGAACTTTGCTTCATAAGCAGCCAATGAGTCATCCTCCTTCCTCAATTCTAGGAATTGATTTTCTATCCTAAGACGAACCACCTTAGGAAAATATTTCTCAAGAAACATACCTTTGAATTCGTCCCAGTGAAGATCATAAATCTCATCACTATCCCTGATATTTTTCACCATCGACCACCACTGATCAGCTTCTCCATCAAAACGGTAAACAGCAAGACTAACCTTTTGATGTTCTAAACACCCCATGACATCAAAAATCTTCTCCAGTGCTTTAATCAACCCATCATCTAGCACATGGTCAAATGATCCTCTAAATGATGGGGGATGTTTCCTCATGAAATGTTCCACCACTGACATGTTCCTCTGCGGTTGATTTGGATGATGTCGTGCATGGATACCACCAGCATTTATAGCCTGACTCAAATGTGCCATCACTGCAACAAACTATTCAGTTCCGATTCCGACCATCTCAGGTTGCTGATTTGGAAGGTTGACTTCCTCCTGATGTCGTCCCAACATAGCTGCTTTGTTTCCTCTACGGAAAACCATTCTGAACAGAGAAATATCTTAGGCGAAGCAACATGGTAATCCTTAAATGCTATATCATTTCAATCATACCATAAATTAATTTATAATTTAACACTTTTCTAACTCCTAAAGTTGTCAAAATCGACATTTGATACCAACTATAAGGCCCCAGCCTTAAACCTTACTTAATCATGAGTTATTACAAGATTTCACATTGAGGATCTTTTCAGGTTTAGAGTTTTAGAGAATTAGGACATAACTATTACATCTCAAAAGGTTACAAAGTAGAAACTCCTACTAAGTTTCCACAAAATAAAAACTCTTAAAAAGAAACATGTCTAGTTTCATGTTTTAGATAGCATGACTTTCCCATGATCCCGTCCTTGACCCTATTCCACATTATGTCCTGTGAAAATCATTTCAAAAAAACTTGGGGTGAGCATAAAAATCTCAGTAAGGGATACACAAAGAATGAAAACTGTTAGTTTTTAAAACAACAAGTAAACCATGTATATGTTATAAAAGTAATACCTTCACCTTTATGAAGTAGTAAAAACTCCTTACTGAATAAAATATCATTAGTTACCCTTTTGTAACCAAAATATTACCTTAAACCCATATAAAGAACACATAACATATAAAGGTAACTTGGGACATAAACATACTTAAGTGGAATAACCATATGGCCGACTTCCACACATATCACTTAATGGAATAACCATTCGGCCAACTTCCATACATACATAATGGAATAGTCATACGGACGACTTCCATACCCAATGCATTGGAGGTTATAACGTAACCACCTATCTTGGTATTCACGGCACCACCCGTCATATGGTTTATCACGTAACCACCCGTCAAATGTCCAAGTACCATTATAAAATTATAACACATACACAAATAATACTCGTGGAGGCGGAAAAGGTCATTGTCACCGTGTACGTTAAAAGAAACATTCCTTTTTGTCGTTTAGTAAAACTCTTCGTAGAAAAAGATTCATTTTGTGTAAAAGTAAAAGTCAATGGGATTTATACACCATATAAAAGAAAGTTGTGTATAAAATGAAATATGCCTCAATGAAAGGAGATTGAGATGAAGTCCCTTACCTCAGGTACGACTTGACTCGATCGTTCTTTAACCTCCTGAATAATAAACTTGAGTTAATTTCTACTTGCTTAAGAACCTTTTTCATGTTCATTATTCCTTTTATATCACCTATTATCTTGTCATGAACAATATGTAATTATTTAGGATAATAATGTTCGTTTTGTCGATATTTGGTACTTGAGTCAAAAGTGAACTTCTTATATTTACAAGTTGTTCACGTAGTCAAATATCCATTATCTCAAGAATGATATTCATGATTTAGATTCCATATATATCATATATATCCATAATATACATGCATTTATAATATTACATAATCATTTAGAGGTAAGAAATGAAATGCACCGTTCATGGAGAGAGTAAGCCGTACGTACTCATGAACGCTACTTCCATATCTATTTCATATTTAATAGAATTAAAACATAATGATAAATAATATTATTATAATTCCAGTATGGTATCAAATATAATATCATTAAATTTATCCTTTATACGTACCACATATGGTGTTAATGAATCAAATCACTTTGAGGGGGCGGTAGTCCGCACCTCCTAAAATGATGATATCGCATATACCCATAATGGTAACCATAATGGTTTGACATAAATGAAAAATACACAAGCTTAAGGAAAACATAAACATATTATATATCATATATAAATATAGTGACATCTTAATGGCCACCTTTGATGGTGTTATATGAGTGTTGAACAATCATCATTTCGTGAGGCAGAAATTCGCCATCCACAGAAACAGTATGTTCTTTAACCATTAGATGTAGGTGTGTGTAAGTGTAGCTCTAATCCTTCTTATAAAAACATCCTAGTATATGAAAGATACTGGTGTTGTTACAAAATAAATGAATAAAAAGTGTTTAGGGGGTTGGAGAAGCAAAATATTACAAAAGAACACAAGTGAAGACATTACCTTAAAATCGGGTAACTCTCTTAGATTTGAGCTCAAAGGCTTCCTTGGGAAAACTTCTTCACAAAGTGAGGCTTCTAGTTGTTAGAGAGGGATGTGGAGAGACAAAATGGGCAGGGGTTGGCTGATCCAAAGGCTTTGGAAGTCTGGGTAAAGAGGTAGAGGTGGGGGCCTTTTATAAGAGGAGAGGAGGGGCACTCTTGGAAAGTTACAAAATGTTACTTTATTTTCAAATGGGTTTCGGATTTTAAAGGTCCCAAATTGATGTATTATGAGGATAAGGTGATAATGTTTCAAAATATACTCATCCAATAGGTCTTTTACAAGTGTATGTTATAATTTTAACATTATCATTTCATTGAATTTAAGTCCTTTATTAATGCGGTAATCATTGCATCATCATGATGTCATAAATAATTTAATTTATGTAATGTCTAAAAATTATGAAAAAAATAATATGATGTAGAAAATATTTTTAGATTTAAAATTAATATTTATAGTCCATAATATCATATATGTAGAAAAAATTAAAAATGTTTTACTCAGGTGATACATTCTTTGTTATATTTACATTCTTTAAAAAAAATAAAAAGATAACAACTCACTTTCCAGAAATGTGATTCCATGGGGTCGCCAAGTTTGGCACAAGGAATCCCATGGTCGGCCATGAGACAACCATTGGAATTAGGACACATTTTGGGGTCATTTTTTATTATTATGATGTTATTTTATTATCCTTAACTACCCTATTACACATTAACCAAGATAATTAAAGATAATTATCGTTGTTACTATTCATAATGTCCAAAAACAAAAGAGTCTTGATTACATAATTTGGAACTTTTGATTCCAAATATTTAATCCATTTTTCCAAATTCCAAACACAGAAATTGTAATAATTAATTTAAAAACAATTCCCGTTGTCAAAACAAATAACGGGTTTTTTTGAAACAAAATCTATGAAATGTTTGGCATTAGATTATGCCCAATTCCAAAGTGAAATTAATACTAATGAACACCATTGGATTAAATGGTAAAAATATATTCAAATTAAACTTTAATACCAATTAAAAAGATAATCTAACTATATAATTAAATTAGATGAAAAAGCAGTTTTGATGTAAAATGCAGTATTTTTCACTATTCATTAAAAAATGAACATTGTCAGAAAAATACCAAAAATTTATCCAATGTAAATTTCAATGTCCCAATCATAAATAATATGTTTATTTTTACAAATATAGCTTATAAAATTGTCAAAATATTGATTTAAAAATGTTTTTCCATCAAAAGGCAGTAAAATAATCTTTTAAAAATATCAGTGTATTCCATGCTTAAGATTGGATTTATTCTCATTTTAAGCCTCCAAAACACTATCTAATTCATAAACAGGCATAGATAAAAATATCTATTATAAATTACTTACTTGTGATGTTACACTCATAGGGTAAATTGATTATATAGGATTTGAGTGATACTTGGATTTATTTGTATGAATGCATTATATGGACTCATAGGGAAAATGGACTAGATACTCCTTGAGTCATACTTGGATTCCCATGTAAAAATTCCATTGATGAACTCAGAGAGAAGATGGATTATTTATTCCATGAGTGATGCTTGGATTCCTATTTATTAATTCCATGGATGGAATCATAGTGAAAATGGATTATATACTCCTTGAGTGATACTCAATTTCCCATGTAGTAATTCCTTGGAAAGACTCAATGGGAAAATGAAATTATCTATATTCATAATTAACATTATACATAGATTCCTTGGTCACAAGACTCATGTATTAGTTTTATTTATATAAATAAAAGTTTTTTATCTATAGGAAATCTAGTTTTTACCCAATATCCTTCATTATATTGATTTTTAATGTAGAACGATCAATCCCATGGAAATTTAATGTATCCCCCTATGATGAAATTTCATTAATAGAGATAATTTCATCAATATCCATTGAATGGATCATCGATTGGGATTTCAGAACTATAAATTACAAAGGATATACACAGGTTGAGTGGTATAATATTAATCTCAATTCTCTCTTTACAGGATGTCCAGATAATCAATATTACATACCCATAGATCAAGAATGGATTGGGATTACTCATGATATTATAAATCTTTACTTTATTCCAATTGGTTATCAGATAGGTCTATTTTATTCCATGATCATGATCTTATGAAATCATTATTAGGTATGGATTTTTTCCTTTATTATATTTTGATAAGTTATTATATTTATTATTATCTTAATGATTAGATCTCATATACATATACTAGATTTACTAGATATGTATAAATCTTCATTTTTTGATTCTTACTAATTTTTTACCTAGACCGTACTCAGTCCACCATTTCACTGGGGTACTCAAGTAGAAGTTTAGTTGATTATAGGTATAAATCGGGCTATTTATTGGGATTGTTTAACCAGGATAACATAGATATGTTCATAGAGTTAGGGTTTGTGTTTTGGCTATAATACAATAGTAGATACCTGTATATTTATTTCTATTTATTTTATTTAGTCTTCTATATGTGGTCGTATGAGTGAGGGATCTTTGTTGTATGTATGGAATGGTAGTTTGAGCCATTAATGCATTCCATTTATTATTATATCATTATTCCATTATAGTTCATCTACCGCTTCTTCACTATGATTAATTAACATCTATGGATGATGTTTTTTTATATCCACTATTTTCTTAGTTTTATATGAAGGAATAGTCTCCACTCTAACACACCCTAAGATCTCACTACTAGTTGGTATCCTCTGGAATATGAGGAGTTATGCTTGAGACCTTGTCTCCAACTAGTCTAGTCAATGATCATAAAGTGAACCAGTTTGGGAGGTTAAAAAGTGGTATCATAGCTTTTTATTTGCTTATTATATTACTATTTGGGAAATTGTAGACAAGAGTTTTAGGAATGCGTCAGAGCCTGTGATGGATATTGAACTGGTGTGTTGAGAATAATTTTTCTGGAAATAAACCTTGGATTTCCAGGATATGGGATTTCTATTCTTGATATGTGATGTTACAATTTTATATGACTTTATTTGGGAGAAACAAATTTTTTATTTGCAGTTATGATTTATTATGTATTTATGGATCTAGTCTTGTTAGTGGGATGCCACTGATTGATTTTGACTCCTGTCAAAAAAATTCAAGAGGCGTCTCATACATCATATTTAGAAAATAAGGTCCAAATGTTATAGTCCAACTAGTGTGTTATTCTAATGACAAGAAAAGATGATTATTTAAAGTGTCAAAAATAAACTAATTTGTGTTTTCCCATGTAGGTTCAAGGTGGAATTCTACATAGTTAGACCAAAATCATATATATATATATATATATATTTTATTATAATGGAAGTATGGTGATATATTTGATGTTGAGGATGATTACTGATTCCTAATTCATGGGAGTTGTAGTGAACCTAGTAGGTTAGGATCCTCACATTTTTCATTTTACATAGAACCCTTGGGGTGTATCTTTTTTAGGTGCAGTTTAAAAAAATACATGGAGTTTAATCTTCTAGCTTGATATGATATTTTACATATATGACCCTCATTAGTGGTTGTCTAGTAAAATTCACTAATACGAAGCAGATATGTACTAGAAAAATCATAATGAACTTGACCTTGAGGTGGTATTACTGTATTTGTATTCTTAATGAGTGTCAGTTCATTATATTTTATACATTAATTTCATGAACTTAAGGGATAAATTACATATAATAATGCTCAGAGGGGTTTAGGTCCTTGTAGGTTAATTCATGTAAGTTGATTATATAATAGTATTTTCATTCAAATAGTACGTTATCAATTGATTTCATTTAAATGTTTTTCTAATTAGAACTTATATAGAGTTTCCAAATTAAAATAAAAATTAAAAACCAATATAAATAGACATGTATTGATATTTTTTGACCCTTATAGGTTATAGTTATTATTACCTATTTTAGAGAGAGTTCATAGCTGAATTGGATTCATTTCATTGAGATGAATTTGAAGAATATTCCCCATGATATGTGACCCTGGTGAGAGGTTTAACTTTTGGGATAGGTGGTTGGAACTATTGACAAGGTTTCAAGACTTTATTGGTAGAGATAGGTGGGAGACATAAATTCCCTTATTTTAGACTCATAACCTTATATGTTGAAATTTGGTTTTACTAGGGGAAACATATGATAAGAGTTAGCCAAGGTTTAACATTTCCATTAAGGTAGTGAGATGGGTTATATGATCATTTTGAGATTGATTCATGAGAGGTGATATAGTATTTTGATATAGGTATGATTATTCCTTTTACTTATAAGGAAGAACCTAGGGTGTTTGTATATTAAGAATATGTTTTATTAGAAGGGATATTGGGGTGCCTAGCTATGTTTACTAGTGGTTTGATGTTTAATTGTTTAATTTTATAAAAACTACATCGTGTGATGGGTATTCATGGAATAAATTGTGGTATATGTGTAGTGTTTATTTTGAAGAGTATTTCCATGGGAGCCCTTTGATTTTTCAGACTGATGTATAGTGTAGCATGGTTAGCTTGGATATTTGATGTAAGACTAATGGGAGTGTTAGTCAGGTGATAATGGTAAGTTCTAGTTGTATGTGGTACCCTTTAAATTGTTAATCATTGGGTGGTTGTATGAGATCCAAGGAATTATGGTTTTAAAGAAAGACCATGGACCTGGTTTCCTAGGTTATTTGATGAAATGATAAATGTACCTCTATGGTAGAGGAGGAATCAAGAATGAACCTGATGCTATGTGTTAGTTGACCCATGGTTAAACCATGACTAACATTGTTGAGAAATGTGGTGTTCTATGTTGGTTAATGGAAAGAAGACCCTGGTTTGATGTGAGTGTGTATTGGGAAGAATGATACACACCTATTGAGGGAATATTTACGTACTCTTAGTTTAACAATGATCATATCCTATATATAGACATTGTCTTGAGTATGTAGAGAGAGCATCAGATATATTCCATGATGTATCTAAATGTATTCCATAGTTTTATTAGAAACATATTGAGGTTTTTCTCAAAGAGCATTATAAATTGATAATATAGTGGGAGTGTTTCATTGGCCATTTAGGGGTGGTGACCCTTTTTATGAGATAAAATATGGATAATACTATGGATTCCATTTTTGTGGGTCTAGTATATGTGGTAGGTTATGTTTATTTAGTATATAGGGATGGGAAATTTCATATCCATGCTAGTTTGTATTTCTTGATGTGGATAGGGAATGGGATGTGGTGATATGAAACTTGTTTCATTGGTGAAACGACAAGGATGCTCCTAAGGTGGGGATTAGGATGTTGATTGATGGTATGTAACCCTAATGTGAGAAGGGGCATGGTACATATAGACTAGTTGTTGGATAGTGGTTTTGGCATTCCGATTCCATTGGATAAAAGCAATATGGTACCACCAGATTCCTTTCTAAATGAAATTTACATGATTGAATATTATTTTCGGTGATGTCTGAGTGTATTCATTGGGTATAGGATAGTTGTGATGATCCAAGGGTATTATATTAAGTTGGATCTAATACTCATATTTTTGTAAGGAAATGAAAATAGAAAAGAGTGTAGTTATTTTAGGGAACATCACTAAAATTAGATTACAAACATTGGTGTATGTTCTTGAAATGATATCTATGTTACATGAGGTAAGTGATTTGGGTCAAGATTTAGTGATGCATAGATGGTAGAATCAAAGCGTTTTCAAGGACAGTTAGTCAGAGTCAGTTTAAATTGTGTTATTTTATATAGTTGGATGCAGTCATATTGGAATTTCTAAAAGAACATTGTTTAGATGAGATGGGTTTAGTTCAAGGGATGGTCAAATATTTTGAAGGAAAATCCATAGTGACAAGGTTGATCATGTTCGATTGGAATTAAAATGTTAGATCTAATCAAGGATTGAGGTATGTATCATCATGTGGGATTTGTTTTTTAGTTAAAAAAAGTTATGAGGAATTTTATGATTCTAGGTGTGTGTTTTGATAGGAAATTCAAATAGTTGAATTACTATGATTTCAGATATACCATTGATATTAAGAACCTACATCTGTGAGCACTATAGGTCTCTTGATGAATGAGATGATGATATAGCCATGTATCACATTAAACATGATCGAGTAAGTGCTGTATTAATGTTTTAATTTTGTTTATGTGTATTGGATCATGTTTTGGTGGGTTGGGAACTAAGTGTTAAAAGAGGTTTTGTAAGAATTTTAGGATTTTAGGAACATATCTCGACCATTTGAATAGAAGTCACAACCCAAGTAGGTCATGTCATTCATTTTCATTCCAATAAAGGATTTTTAGGGATGAAAAGTTTTAAGGTGGGGATATTGTAAGATTCTGTGTTTTTATGAGTTAGAAATCTCTAAAGGATTTTGAATTTTCATTTAATATATGGGAAAATTCTTGATCAGATATTTGGAGTGAGATTATGAAGTTTATAATGCCTAAAAGTAATGTTTTTACTCATGGAATTAGACATTGAATATGGATTAGAGGTTTTGGTAGTTTCTTAGGGGTTTAGGGCCCATAAATAGAGTTTTAAGGTTTATTTCATTGTTAATGGTTGGTAAATTATTAGCGCTAAAAAAACATGCCATTTTTTATAAGAGAACAATTTTAAAAAACTGTGTTGTAGTCGATAAGAAACCGTAAGTGCTTACAATTTTCTATAGACATGTTACATTATCAATGCATCATTTGACTAACATAGAGATATAATTGTGTGAGGTAGAATTTTATGAGGTAAGTATCAATAGAAAATTGGATCATGGTTTTCTGGACCATGTGGCCTAACCATGCACATCATTAAATGGGAAAAATTACCATTTTACCCCCATGAACCTTAAGTGGTTTTAACCTTATTTTCCTTGTATTTTTACCCATGATATCCATTATGTGTACAATAATTCTCCTCTATTCCTCCATTAATGTTACCCCATGTTCTGGGTTGGAATTAGACACCACTGAGCACAATAGAAACCTTGACGAATTTTTGTCCCGATTCCACCAAATCAGTATGGAATCAGAGAGAAGTGGTTGATATTTCACTCTTCCTAGGATGCGAATGACCCAGGATGCCATCTTCAATTTCCACATTCCATTTATTTGAGGTATTATGGTCAACTTGAGTATGTTCTAATGCTGTAGGATGTTAGAGAGTTCTAGGTCACGGTTTCATTGTTATGCGATTAACTAGATCTTGTATTTCCCGAGTAAGCTTGGATGGGCCTTGGAATCTACTATCAACCGTTGGAAATTAAATAGAGAGCTATTTATAATATAAGTGGTCTATTATACATTTTATATGGTATTTTAGTAATTTTATGGTAGTATGCATGTTCTTGGGATTGACCATGAGGGTGCCACTCCTTGTTAGAATTATTCTAAATAACTATTGAACCGAATGAGATTAATTGACTAAGATGGTTGAATTCCATTGGTCACTAACAATACATATTTAAAAGATTTATACCTCAACCTGATACTATGACTGAGACTAAGGATCCCATGTGAGATGCCTTAGCTTACGATCTGACATAGAGGAAACCATGTAGGATTCATCCACTTTACTATTCAGTTTTGGGACCCTAAGAGTGATGACCTTACAAATATATTTACTTATAAGAGTCCATGTGGGATGCCTCCATTTCTATTTGATCTTCAAGGATCCTGACTAGGTTTCCTCTCCTGATTATAGACCTAGGGGACCAAGTGTGGACACTAATGTTTTTCCATACCTAAGATAGTACATCATTGGTTGGGTACAGATGGTAGTGGGTGGAAGCTAGTACCCACAATGAATATGTATAGCCACGAGGATATTATAGTGATGATTGGGTTTAGGAATTAGACTACCTCACAATTGATTTTATGCATTACATGGTTAATATTGATGAAACTATGATTTATAGAGTTGATTCCTAGTATTTTGGTTGATGAACCTAACATGATGTGACTTATGTATGGGATAACTAGAGGTAATTCCTGGGATCTTTATTTTAAGGATTATTGAGATGCTATTCGGATTCCTAGAGGTACTACCTATGATCTGAGTATTGAGAATGTTTGATTGAATATTATATTACAATGGTTCCAAGTGGGGCTTCCTTAGGATATGTATTTTTAGGCCCTGATTGATACATCTATTCCCATATAAAAATTCCTTGGATGGACTCATAGGGTAAAAATATTATATACTCCTTGAGTGATACATAGACTCAAATGCAAGAATTCCATTAAAGGACTCATAAGGTAAATGAATATATACTCCTTGAGTGATACCTGTAATCTCATGTAGGAATTCCATGGATAGAACAATATGATAAATAGATTATATACCCCTTGAGTGATACTTCGATTCCCATGTAGGAATGCATTCAACAAACTCATAGGGAAAGTGGATTATATATTCCTTGAGTGATACTTGGATTCCCATATAATAATTACTTGTACATTATCAAAGGTAAAATGGAATATAAATTTCTTGAATGATACTTGGATTATTATATAGGATTGACTTAGAAATTCACAATGGGAAAATGAAATATATATACCTTGAGTGAAACTTGGATTCCTATATTGTAATGCCTTGGATAGACTCATATAGAATGTGAAATTATTTAAATGCTTGATTATCCTTATACATTGATTTCTTGGCCACAAAAATATTTTCCCAATTTCATTTGTATAAGTAAAAGTTTCATATTTGAAGGATGTCTACTATTTAAAAGGTATCCATCATTATAGATATTGGTGGTTAGCATGGGAAATCCTAAGACTATGAAATGTATCTGACTATAGTGACATAGCCGTCTCATAGACCTTTACATCACTACCTGAAGCAGGTATCATCGATCGAGTTTACAGACCCATGGACTGACATGATTATACATGGATTGAGTGGTACGATAGCTAGATCAATGACCTCATCATAGAATGTTCATATTTATGGGATTATTTTTCTAAGGATTGACTATGAATTGATGGTATTCATGAAGTTTTTGGCTCAATTTTTTTTAGTTGTATATCAGCTAGGTTGAGATTCTTGAATAAGTGTTCCCTTTTGATATCATTCTTTGTTATTATTTTTTCCTTCATTCTATTTTTATCATTTATTATTATTATTTTTATCTGGATGATTATATCACATATACCTAAACTTCATTTAATTGATATATGTGAGACTACATAGGTGGTTCCCTACTGAGTTTTGTACTCACCCTCGTACTTAGGCTTTCATTTCATCGGGGTACCCAATCAGACATTGACTTGATTGCAATAATAAGTTGGTATGAGGTCTCAGATTGATTGAGTGGGATGGAGAAAAAATGTGCATTGAGTTAGGGTATGTGGTTAGACATATATATATATAACTATACCATTTTACATTTATTTTTGTTTCTTTTATATAGTCCTGTATATGTAGTTCTCCCAGTGGGAGATTAGTGTTTTTTTCTTGACATGTCTATTCAGGACTTCACTACATTACCTTTATTGTTATAGTATGCTTCAATTTTAGTTCATTTAATGCGTCTAAACTATGATTAATTTAATGATATGGATGATTTTTTTTACTTCCACTAGTTTTTTAATCTGATATGAGTGGATAATCTCCCCAATAACACACCCTAATCCCTCACTAGTAGTTATTCGCCTCTATAATATAATAAAACGATATTTATGCCTTGCCTCCAATGGATCTAATTGTTGTTCATTGAGTTAACTAGGTCTAGACATGATAGTAACTGATATAGAATACCAAAAATTTCATATATAAATGGTATGTCTTATTAGAGTAATATTAATTATATAACATTAATATCCATAACAAAACCATTAAGGTTTAATGTCTTTGTAAATATAGATACATGAATAATAGGTACATAAAAGATTTTCTTCATCTGTCACATAGTTGTTTCACAACATAAACCCTTCTTGGAATTATCATACATAAAATCTCTCTAAATATCATCTGAGAGAGGAAAAATAATAAAGGTTGAGTTTAGATGCTCATTAAGGGTAAAAAAGATGGTATTAATGATTATTTAAGCACATCATGACCATAAGTCTATGAAAATATGATCTTATAACTTTCAAACATACCCACAAATTTATAGATTATAATAATTAATGAGAGAATAAATATGGAATGTTAATAATACATGGATTAGAAAGAAATAAAAGAAAAAGATCCTTGATAATATAATAGTATCATAAGATCATTTCATAAAATAGTGGAATAATGTGTTGAATAATAAAAATAATAGAAACATTTTTTCAAGGATACCCATAATGACATTCATCACATGATAGGCTTGGTCTGAACACTCATTCACCTACATAATGCTTGAGATAACCCCCCATGTACAAAATTTTGTGAATAGGATAAACTCTTGTTTACCCTCTTTTGGGAGTAGTATTTTTTTCTTATCATATTTTTATGTTTTAATGATCACAAACACTCTTTAAAGTGTTTAGTAATTTAATTTAAGTGATTTACTGTTAGAATTAATGGTATCATATTTGAATCATAAAATAACCTAAAAAATTTCTTAGATAAGTATTTTCTGACTTGTCTAACGCATTAAGTGCAGTTCCCAAACCAACATGTGTCATTTGATCATCACATATTCACATCATCATATCAATATAAAACATGCCTTAGAAATCCATTAAATGAGAATAAATATGTGGTGAGAATGAATCCACAATATCACAACTTGGTCTAACTCCCTTTTTGAGAAAAATGATAAAAATTCAAGATTATACACCATAGTCAAATATTTCATCCTAAAAACCATGGAAATTCCATAGAACAAGGTAAATGGGTATGCCAAAAATCTATTTATACATGAGTATTCCATGTCAAAACTTAAGGGATATGTTGTAGATGCTTCAAAATCAGCAGAACATACCAAACGATATTATAAAACTCCCTGACAGAGCTTGAATCTATTAGATTCAAATACCATCTCCATGGTGAAAAGTTTTATACCATTTTGTATGGTTCTATAATTAATGGTATTCTATTGATGAATAAATATTGGAAAAAAATTAGATTGTCTAATTAAATCCCAAATCATCCTATGATGTTCTCATCACTCATTAAGGCTATTAATGGAGTCCATGAGAGGCTTGAAAACCTAAAATAAAACCATTTCTATAATTCTATAATGAAAATGTACTATGATTTCTACATTTCGTTCAAGTTATGTTATTATTTATGTTCTCTCTAATCCTATCCATAGGGTGTTCTTATTGTAAAAATATTTTCACTGCACATTATTTCTTATTCTCTCATAGTAGTTCCAATTATTCTTTTGTGAGAATCGATACTATGCTTAAATTTAATTGGTTCTACCAATCCAATCTTCTACCACATTCATCCAATCGATGCTCACTATTTTTGATATTATGAACTTGAGTTTTCTTTTTGTAACCACTAAAAAGAATAGACCTTTTCTCCATGAGGTTTTTAACTATAACCAAAAAAAATATTTTTTTGATTATATTCTGGTTTCTTACTATAACAAAAAAATATAAAGAATTTTTATATCTTGGATACTATTATATACAGGGTACTAATACATTAAATTCTCAAGAAATTTATGTGGTAGACATAAGGTATCATTTTGAGCTATTAAATAAAATTCCGTATTATATTGTGTTCTTTATTTATTTTCTGCATTATTATTTATTTTTCACTTTTATTCATCTAATTAATAAATTTATTAATCTATCAATTCATTTAATCTTGTTATTTATTAATCAATACTTATTTTATAATTTCACTCTAATAATTTTTGTAGTTATTCCATTTCATTTTCAAAATTGTTTTAATTTGGTCAATTAGTCCATTTAATATTAAGAAGGTATCATTTATCTTCAATCATTTAAAAATAGGTTTTATAAACATTATTTTTTAATTATTTTTATCAATGAAAAATCACACCCTCTTTCCATTTTACCAAACTCTAGACAACACATAGTTTCAAAGGGTTCTTGTACTATTTTTATTTATTGATTTTTTTTATAGTAATTCAAAGATTATTTAATTTTTAAAACCCTTAATAACTTTTTAGGGAATGTTATTTTTCTATACGGACTTTTCAAATAACAATGGTGCTATTGACAGACATTATATGGATCATTGTCCTTTTATAATGGAGATAATTATGGTTAATGAAAAAAATTAATGCATACTTTTTAATGTCTATTTTTTATCTTTTATGGAAAATAATTATTCATCATTGTACTCCAACTACTAAAAAAATGAGATAATTAGACACCTGATGATATTTCTTCTTTTTAATTATATGGTAAAACAATGATTGTATTTTATATTTTTTAATTAAAAAAAATTAATTTAATCAAATTTTTGCAAGAAAAAGGGTTAATGAAATATAAAAACTCTTATAAGTAACTCATTAAGGAATGAATTGTGTCAATGATATAATTTTATATATGTTTAGACAAGGATTTGAATGTTTCTTTATGCATCCATGAAAATATATTTTTGAAATGTTTACTCCATTCACTAAATTTGTAATGGTTGAAAGGATCATGGTGATTCTCCTACTAAAAAATATTTATTAACGTAAATAATTTAGGTTTTATGAATAAATTGGGAACCTAAAGTCACATTCATCCAAGAAGACAAAGTCATAAACAATTTTGTTGTTGAGGAGATCGTCATATATCTCATTAAATTTCAAATAACAATAAAAAGATAAGCCTAGATGGAGTTAAAGGAGTTCAAATAAACAATAAAGATAATAGATTTCATTGAAATCTATGAAAAAAGATAAAAAAAAATATATGATATTTATCATACTTTCAAGGTGATGAACAAGTAAATAATAAAGAAAACATCATCTTAATGAATAAAAATGGAAAAATAATAAAATTGATGTTATTTTATTTGGTTACAAAATGAAGGTCCAAATCATGCCAAATTAGACCTGGAACAAAAATTCTAATGAGAAGATTCAAATTAATAAACTATAAAATTTTCAACATGGAGTGCTATAAAAGACTAACCTTCAACCTATGAATTAGGTGATGAATTTGTTAAGTGTCTCATGGTTTATATAATAGTATGTATTAATGTAGATTTTTATGATATTTTTATTACTCTTATACTTCTTCTACCACTTATTTAATTTATGAAGATATTTTTATAATAGAGGTCAACTTAAAATTTTCAAAATTTCAATATCCTAAAAAGAAATAAAATCTAGTTATATTTGAAAATAAGAAAACTTAAAAGGAAAAAAATTATTTGGTTTTATAACTAATAGAACAATAAAATTTTAATAATTTTGAATATAATATTAAATTTATACAAAATAATATTTACCAATTAACACATGGTGATCAATATTAAAATAGGATTCTGGGATCTCAACATGTTATTAAAAGTAATTATAGGTTTTTTTTCAAAAAAATCTACTTTTTATAGAAATTATAAAATAACTACTTCGTTATGAATATATTTCCAAAAATATTTTATTTAATTATTATAAGAAATTTTGGAATCTTGATTAGGAATTAAACTGTAAAAATTATAGATATGGTAGACTAAACATAATTCTTCTCTCATATCCTATGTTTAATGGAAAAACATTTCCTAAATAACTACTAATTATAATGTCTTTATCTGATAGCTCAAGTGGAAAAATGATTTTGTTACCAAAAGCATTGATCTATAAATATTTTATATGAAAATTGCATAATGGAAAAAACCAATAATATTCTAGGTATGTGGATAATAGGCGATCGATGCATATGTGTGGTTATCCTTCAAAATTTAATCATCTTGAAAAATTAATAGGGGTTAGAGATGATACAGAAGGTTAAATTACCTATGTAGGTAGGATTGGTTTCTAAAACTGTAATTTAATTAAATTTGTTTTATTTATTATTTTATTGAAAAAAAACTTAATAATTATTTTTCAATTATGTGACAACAATTTTAAAAATATTTTTTAAACTATTTTTATAATGTTTTGATTTTCTGGGAAATATTTTATTTACCACATTCAGTTTTTTAAATATTTATATTATAGATTCAAAATATATTTCAAGTAAAAATGTTAATTGTTTAAGTGAAAAAAATATAATGAATATTGGTAATATAATCAACACCTAGGTTATTGTAAAATTCACTCTCTTTCCAAGATCAACTTTAACTAACTAGTATGAGATTTAACAAAATTGTTCTTCAAATAATGCTTAGTTTTTGAAACTTTCAAACATGGAATGCAATGAAATTATTCTCTCATATATAAAATGGTTCTTTCAACATAAAAATCCTTTGAACATGTCCACCTTGACCTTTTATTATGAACTCACTTTTCCAGTATCTGGGGAAAATCTTACACCTTTGTCCTTATTGATTATTATAATAGATTTAAATGAGTTTTCTTTTTAGATCATAAAATTAGGCTGGTAATTGCTATTAAAATTTGAAGGAAATTTAAAATGAAAATTAATACAAACTCTTTTCTCTTAAAACTATCCATGGTAGATATTTTGATAACAATTACTTTGATGAGTTTTTTGTTTCTCAAGTTTATCATCACTACTTCCATTATCCTAGAATACCTAAAAAATGTGGTTGTCAAAAGAAGAAATAATACCATACAGGAAATGTCTATGACAATCTCAAATGAGTTCAAGCTTGGTTAAATATTTAAGACCGCTTCAGGATATGATCAACACTAAGAGGAGTGGTGAATTAGTGTTGTGAACTTTTTCAATCAATCAATTCTTTTTATCCCTTTACCTCATCGACTTTCTGGATATTGGTTCTAATATTCTATTATTCATAATCATACTTATGTATATTAATGAAATTGAGGAATGTAGAATGTTATTTTTATAAGGTTCACTAATAAATAATAGTTTTTATTCCTCACTATGTATGGTGGTGACTAGTACACAGATTCAACCCTAAAATGAGATATCTGTTTGTAGTTGTTTGAGATGAAAAAATAATATCCCAAGTGTGTTTCCATATACATTATGAGGTGTGATAAGAACACATTATTCTTCCCTAGATTGGTGATAACCCTGTCCACTTTTATCTCCTTACTAGAATTTTATGTTTCTTGTATAGACAGTATTGAACTTCTTAAATCTATTTGAAACTCCAAGAATGTACTCTATAGATATGGGTTCTTATGAATGTTTTAGTGATACTTTGTCATTTGTTATCATATATTACATTCATAATAGTGTTCAAGTAACCCTTATTCTTATTTACAAAAGAAAACCAAATTATTATTTTCTTACACTAACATAAGACTTCAAATTCTCATGATCTTCTTTTTCTTCTCCATATGGCTCATTTCCATTCAATCCTTCCACATGATAATTTCTAATTGTTGTTTTTCATCTGATGTAGGTTCTCTAGTGAATGTTCATCCAACACCTTCTTCACTTATTCATAAGAAAAATTTTAATCTGGTTCTCATATTTTATCCATTACATTATGCTTCATTTGGTACTTTGACCCAAATGAGAACTAATCTCACATTTCATGACTAAAACTTCACTATGACACTTTTCTTCTACAACAATAATAATAACCTCAATAATATAAGAAACAATAATATGTATACCACAACTATATTCAATAGCGCACCATCCCCCATTTTTATAATAATATATTATCAAACAAAACACGGAAAGTGGTCCAAAAAAAATTTTTAATTTCCCTTATACAAATTTAAATATCCCACTCAATTTATTCTTCATTTTGACTCTCTTCAAGCCTTCTAAAATATAGTAGTCAATATTCTTTATAGAAAATTTTAATAAATCTATTCATCAATAAGATTATTTAAACCACTCTTATATAATGGCCAAAAGCATGATACTCCCATTCATGATTATTCAAGATTTGAATATCCAGCTCAGTATCACCAAAATTGGTGAATTTGAAATATAATTTCAATGATCCTTATAACCTTATATCTATTATTTATTTTAAGAAAATTCATAAATTTAGCAGTACTCTTTCCAATGTACACTTGGATCTCCCATTCCTCAAGAGATTACATAAAAACTTCTCTACCTATTAATTTTTTAGAAGTTCAACCATTGAACTCTGTTTGATGACCTCAAAGAAATCCTTAAAATATAATTTTTAAAACTATATATGTTTATTGTTAAATAAAATTTCTATAGTCATCATATAATTCCATTATATGAAATAGATTTGGGAATTCAGTATGATGAATTTTCTTAGAAACTTAGGCCTGATTAATATCACTCAGAGACCTCTTCTAGTTGAAATTGAACAATTAATTTCATCTGATAAAACTCTAATTGATAACATCTATTTGATTCCACTACTCATAAACGTTTATATAATGATTTTTTGGAAACCTCTACTTGGTGATCTTCACATGTATCGTATATCAGATGTATTTACAAGGAAACCATTTTCTAATCAACTTGTTTCTTTATTTATCGTATACATATTCACTTCATGTCTTGATATTTATATAAGTCCATAAAATAGAATTTTAAAAATTTATTTATTTTATATGATAGAAAAAAAATGGCTGATGAAGATATAGAATAACATTCTACATTACTCATACACCTCTCTATCCATTATATATTCGATGATAACTCCAATAATAGTTTTTCTTAATCCAGAAATCATAAGGCCACCATGTTTAACCTTCAAATAACCTAGAAATAGTAACAAATTACTTATAATATTCATGATGTTTGGGAACATTATGAAATAGAAAATCAATATCTAATTTAGACCTCTCTTGAAGAGGCTTTTTTATTTATCCAAACATTATTTTTGAATCACTTCCATAATGAATTTTTATGTTTGATCAGTGTGTAAAAAATCACAATGAATATTTTTATATTCATCTGGTGATCTTTGTCTAATGGAACAATGAATTATATTAGAATTTTTAACACTTTCTATCTAATCACTATTACTCTATCAACTAGACTCATTCTATTATAGTTTTTTCATCACATCAACCCACTAAAAACCACTCAACCATCTTTTGTATCTCTTCCTGATAACATTTTGTATATAAAACCCTCAAGGAAACTTCACAATGTTCATAATAATTGTTATTCTCTACAAGAATAGTACATGTTATAGAAATTAATATTATATCATTAATTTTTATTTACTAAACGCAATGAATTCCCCCAAGGTAATAACACCATTTATTTATTTCTATTATAAGAATACTTGAGAATTTTTTATCTTATATAATCAATCATCCAAGCTACATCTACTTTTTTTTACCAATCTTGGATACATCAACCAATCACACTAGGAAACATTTTTATTATAATATCTTTAATATATTTACATTAATGAAATCCATCTAAACATTTTAAAATCATTGAAAACCATTAACAAAATATAAGACTCACACACAAAGTGGTCTCCTTAATCTCCCACTTTTTGTTTTTTCAAAATACCTTAAATGTATTTTCAAAATGAATATGTATATATGTGCACCTTTATCTTGCTTTAATATCATTCTTCTGAAACATTAATTTTACTTTCTATCACCTTGTTATGAAATTCAGAGTTCTTAAGAAAAGGGTATGGGTTCAGTTTTTTTGAAATGTGCTATTACTAATTTCAATCTACATTTACAAGATTAATGATTGGTGTAGAAAAATATTTATATCTGATTTAATAAAACCATTCCTTTACTAACTGATCATGATACCCCTTAAAATAAGAACACATAATATTGTCTTTATGCGTTTTACAATTTTATTCTATGAAAAAGATACAAACTATGATAAAAAAATAATATAGAATAAATAAGTATTAAACTCCTTTAATTACATCAACAAATAGGTTAAAAACATTCAATTATAAACATGACAAGCTACCCTGGTACACTTTAATTTTTTCATTTTCATATGTCACTAATTGAATAAATTTAACCCTCATTGTATTTTTTTTATTTTTTCAACCAAGGATGATAAATTAAGAAATCCATACATTTTATATGAATCCTGTTTGATACATTATTTAATAATTAGATTTATATAATGTTATGGTTGGAGAAATAAGTTCATTATACTCTACTCTTATCTCCATCAAGGAGACCATTATCATGATATTCATAATGATAAATGTATTCAACTAGATTTTCTTTAAGAACTCAATTTTGAGAACACATCAAAATAAATCTTTCTTATGTGGCTGTCAATAATTTTCAAAATTTACACATCTTCACGAAGGCTGATATTTCTTAAATATCTTCCTTTTTATTAATTAAATTATGTTCAAGACAAGATTGGATCTTCTTTACTTTTCTATAATGTGTTGACAAAAACCATCTCCACTTAATTACGAATAATCCTATCATAATATTTTTTTAGTGCACTAACATAGGAAAAATTCTAGGATAGAAAGTAATTTATGGAATGTTTTCCAATGTTGACAGCCCATCGATTATCTGAGGTTCTCCCCTTAAGAGTATGAATCACCTTTAATTTACTATATTAAATATATAAATTCAAAACAAAAATATTAATCAAATAGTGTGGGTATTTCATTCTTCTCAATGTAAATAGAATGGTTGAGATGTTTTTCTCAATTAAGTTTGTTTATTTCCTCAAAATTTCATGATTTCACATCATAACAACAATTCTGATTGTGGAGCATATATCTTATCACTTTATAAATTTATTTATCCGTGAAAATTTTGATCTCAAGATCTTTCAGGACACTTGAAACACAAGGTAAAAAATTAATCTTCTTTAAGAACTTTTCTTGTGGAATAATTATTATATATCAATATCTTGGAGTGTGTCTAACCATGTTTCACCTCACACATATAACGTGTTTAACACAAGTGTTTTCTTTTGTTCATAAAATCTCCAGACATTTAAAATTATTTATGTGGAATTTTTTCTTTTCCTTTTTCTATATAATTTTACTATTTTTATTCTATTTTATTTACTCACTCTAAATATTTTTGAAAACTACTAAACTATCATTGGTTACATTGGTATCATGTTTATCTTGTCCACATTGTTTTCTATGAGTGCATTTTTTCATATAAATTATTTTAGATGATTCACTCTTCTTCAACTCATTAAATTTTTAATACAGGGAATTATCCTTGATCTTTATTAATATATTATTGGGAGAGTTTCTATTTTCAATATTAATATACTTACATCCCAAGGTTACTTCTTCTATTTTAATTAAATTTTGTGGTATTATGTTTTTTCTCTAATTTTGATATATGTTGTGATATGAATATACCATTCTTGTGACCATCGTGATTTCATCCATCATAGATATTTTTAGTCATTCCATCTCTATTAGAAGTATAAATATTTCTATTACTCTGAGGATATTGGTTTGTCATGTCTAACTCTCTCCCCTTGTTATAGAATTCCTTTTTGGTTTAACATTTAGAGTAATATATCAAATGTATAATACATAATGTTTGAATCGATTTAAGCACAAAAATTTACCCATAAAATATGATCATATAATATCTACAGCATGTGTTCCAAACATTCTAGTGGTATGAGAATGCTGGTTTTATATTTTCATCACAAATCATTGGACTCTTTGTAGGAAACCAACTTAATCACCATTTCTATCCACTATGTACATGGTGGTAGGTTTCTTATAAAATTTATTTATCCAAAAATGTGCATATTTTGTTTTATATCCTCCAATGGCCATTATATTTTTTATAAAACATTATGAGTATGTATGGATGGTACCTATTTCTTCACATATTGTTGATATAGATCATTAAATGGTGTCATGATATTCTTATCACATGTTAAAGTTATTTTAACATTGTAATCCTCCATTGAGTATTGAGTAATAGTAGATAAATTCCCTTTTTTTCAAGAATAAATATATTTATTCTCAATATTAATTATATTTACTTCCAATTATAGACATAGTATATTGTGAGTGTTCATATAACATCCAATCAAAACCACCTTATCATCACAATCCTTCTTCATTATTTCAATTTATTCATGTTTCATATTATGTTTGTTTTTTAAAAATAATACAAGTTAATTGGTCTTTTTTATATTTCACATAAAATTATAAATCATTGACATAAACATTATTTTCAACATTAATTCAAGTTCATGGATCTTCTCCTCAAGAGCCTTCTTAACTCTATATTTCTCTTAAAATAAATTGATAAATTTAAATTTAAATTACGAGGATCTAATTTCAATATATACTTCCATTTTTTCAAAATTTGTAACCGTATTAGAGATATTTATACATTCGAGAACCTTTTCATGAAAATAATTCTTCTTGTTAATTGTTTCTTCATCCATCTATGTGATTTCTTCCAGAATACTTTCAAAGACTCCATAAATAAGAGAGACTATTTATCTAAGAGTGTAATGAATAATATCATTAAATATACTAATTGATATATCTTGAGAGGTTATAGATAGATCATCATTTCCACTTATTATAGGATATTCTTCATGAGGATATATTGAAATAATGTTTTCACACAATTGATTATCACTTAAATTCCTTGATCCACCTGAGCTGGGAATGTTTTCCTTGTCCTTGGTTGTAATTTGAATCCCATGTTCTTCAATTTATAATCAGTTTCTATATTCATTGTTATTATAGAATTTAGATAATAAACATACTTATTACTCTTGGTTAAATAGGGACATATTATTACTATTTATTTTCTCTTTCTTTATCCTATTCATCATGGTTTTGGTAGAAATATATTTTTTCTTCAAATAAAAAAAATATTCATTGAAACCAAACATCATTAATAATAAAGGAAAGAAAATGAAGTATTCAAAATATAATAAATTCAATGTAATGAATTTAGTAGAGTTGAACCATGGATCATGCACCACTTGTAAGGAATACTTCATGATGTTATCATTACTAAGAGGGTGTTGGGGGTGGGGTGAACTAGTGTCTGGAACATTTCTAACCAATAATTAGTTTTTATCCCTTTACCTCTTACACATGTTAGGATCTTAGTTGTCCTATTCTCTTTTTTGTTATTATGTACAAGTACAAAAAACACATAAGGAAGGAAAACCTACATTTTTATAAGGATCACTGGTAAATAAGAATATCTAGTCATTTCCATGTATGGTAATGGACAACACACAAATTTTGCAGTATAACGGGATACCTATTTATATTGGTTTGGAAAAAAAATCCTTCTCACATGTCTGTTTCCCTACGCTATTGGATGGGGTATAAAAAAATTCTTCTTCCCTAGACTAGTGACAACCTCATCCACATATATCTCCTTGTTGGGTTTTTATTTTTTACATTTAGATAGTATTCAAATTCATAATGATCTTTACAACACCATGAATGTGTGCTACTAATATGAATTCTGTTGAATATTTCTCTATTACTTTGTTATTTTTCATCTTCTCTTACTCAAACATGAATATGATAGAAACTATTGTTCTTCTTAATTGAAGGAAATTAGAAGTTAGTTTTCATAAATAGACATAATAATTATTTTACTCTATCTGATGCATATCCATCAAATACTTCCATCTGATACTATCCATCTAATTATATTCATCGGATGTAGTTTCATCCAGTGATTGTTTGTATGAACCCCACTTCTCATATTCAATTGGTACTTATCCATTTTTTTCTCATTATATAAATGTTACTTTTGACCCAATCTGGTATATTTTCCCAAATGATAACTACTATTAGGATTTTGTGGTTAAAAATTTCCTATAATACATTTCTTCGATAAAAAACCACACATATAATAACACGAGTGACCAAAAGATCCATAAAAACTACATTAGACGGTGCATTGGATCCACATTGTATGGTCGTAGATTCTATACATACTTAGGGAGAGGAATGAACTTATATTCTAATTTCACACATCCAAATTTGAATATCCCACTCTTTTTATTATTCATTTTTATTCCCATAAAACACCTAAAAGGTAGGATTAAAAATTCATCAAAGGAACTTTACATAAATCTAGGAATCAATAATCTTCTTTAATCCTTCATTGAATATATATTAGAATCATGATCCTTCCCTTTATGATTACTGAATCATTGAAAATATATATTATCATCATCATAATGATTGAATTTTAAAAACATTTTCATATATCCTTTATACCTTATATGCTTTAATTCTTGTAATAAACATCATCTTTTCAATAACACCATTTTTGATGTACTCTTGAATTCCCCTTTCCCCTTAATCTTCTTTGAAAACATCTCAGTCTGATGAATTTTTGTAATTTCATCCATTTTAATCATTACTTCGTCCAATGAATTTGTGAAAAATTATCTAAAAACTTATTAATACCTTGATGGTTTTCATTATATCACTCTTTTTGATGACATATCTTAGAGAATTAAGTACAATGCCTTTGATGTGAGACTTTTTTCTGATAAACTTCACTCAAATACCTCTATCCAATGATATTTTATGGTAATTTTTTCTCATAATCCTCCAATTAGAAGCCTCTTCCCTATGGGACTACTTGAAAACCACTGTTTTATGAATTTTCATGGAAACCTAAATCCATGGATCTTAAAATGTTTCCAAAATCTGATTGATTTGTAAGAAATAAATGTTTCTAATAATTTATCTTCATTATTTCACTAAAAACTATTCACATCAAATCTTTATATTTTTACAAGTCCATTTGATAAATTTTTACAACACTGTATTTTAGTATAGTAGAAATAATTATTTTATCGATGAATATATAAATATCATCCATATTTCATTATACACCTCTCCAACCATTAAAACATGGATGAAAACACCCACAAAAAATTTATTGAAATGGGATCCATAGTTACCCCCCATGTTCTTACTTCAACCAACCTTATATAGAATCATGAATTCATTAGAATAGTTCTAATGTCTATGTATATTTAGAAAAAAAATTGAATCTCATGATTTAGCTATCTTTCACAATGTATATTATATTCTTCAAAACCCCAAAGCTGATTCATATCCACCAGGAATTGTGATGTTTTCTCAATAAATAATACCTCAATAAGAATATTTTGATTTCTTTCGAGTGATATTTGTCTGATAGAAGTATGAATATTTTAGGACAAAAATTTTGTTCAAACATTCATCAGGTCACTAATAATCTATCTTCTAGACTCAGTATATTAGACATTAGCAGACCACCTAGAATCTCTAAAATCTATCAGATCCTATCACATACATTCGTCTGATAAGATTATTTATGGAAACATCTTAAGGAAACACATCAAGGAATTTTCATAATATTAACTAAAAATGTTATTCTCCAATAATTTTTTTATATGTTGTGGACATTAGGATCATCTCATCATTGAAATTTGAATTTTTATTACAATGAAGCAACCTAATGTGGAAAATAAGGGTAGGGGAAATAGTTTGCCTAATTTAATGAATCCAAAGGAAATCTCGTTGTCTTATGTTAATATATTAATTTTGTACAAAACCTATATTAAAAATATTGCTCAACCCTATTTATATTTCTACTTTTGAGGCTATTACATCAATGACATTTTCCAGTATCATTAGATTTGTAGTATTTAAAAAATTTATTAAAACAAATTTCAACATCCTCTTAAGATATATGAGATGATCCAATGACTATTGTTTAATTCTGAGACAAAATTGATGAGAAATGGAGAATCAGATTTGACAATTGAAAGGGAAATATAGTCTAACCTATAAATATTGAAACTAATGATAAAGGATAATGATTATCATAGGAGAAAAGAACCACCTATGAATAAGGATGAGAAATCCATAATAGCATAGTTTCAACCATCCCAAACTAGGTACCCTCCTTTCACAATCCATTGGAAGTATGATCCTTCTATGTTGATCATGATTCCCCATTTTATAGTGTTTGAGACACCCCAAGATCTAATGAACCTTGGTCTGACCTAAACACATTCTTAAAAAATGTTGGGAATCTAAGATTTATACATACCTAGAATAAAAGAATAATTTTGTATATTTTTTATGGAGGGGTCCCACTCAAGGAGCCTTGATTTTAGGTACCTAGTTCTGGGAGAAACACTTTGGTGGTGAGTAGTATTACAAGTATTCTTGATCACCAAACAACCTACACAATAAAGGATTCTAAAGATTTTGTCATTAATAATAGACACTTCATAGCCACTGAAACTATATAAGAAGATGTAATTCGAAGACTTAAATTTATTATATTTTCCCCTATGATAAATCTAGACTATATGGCCCTATTCCCATTCAATAATCAAAATGAACTCAGATTTGGGACCTTCAGTTGAGTGGAAAAATAAATTCAAAGTAAGATTGATTCATTTCCTTTGAACATTGAAATCTAAAAGGAGTTGTTAATTTATAATTTTCTAAAGAGGGAAATTTAATTTTATGGGAGTTTTTTTCACTAAGGAATACTTTCTAGGAAGTCTCGGGTTTTTAGAGTTTGACTCAGCTCCGATAAAGAGGAATATATGAAATATCTTAAAGGCGATGGATAGAATATGTAGAGGGTAGGTTCATTAAAAAATGAATATTTTGTATAGGTTTTTTGGTCAAAATTAATATCTTTTTCCATGAATCATGGAATGTTATGGGTCTGATTAGAATTGAGATCTAAAATAGGACATCTGGTGAAAAAGGGATGATGGCCTGCTTGTTTGTTCTACTATAAGGATATTTCCTCTATTTTATCAACATACTGAGTGTTTTAATAGTAACTATAATACTATTACATATTCCTCTCCAAATATAGAACCATATATACCCATCAATCATTAAAAAAGGATAAGGCCCATGATTTTTCCTAATGAACAAATATTAAAGAGATTTTCCTAAATCTTCCTCCTAAGAACAATTTTCCTAAATTATTATGAACTTTTTATATATAATTATAATGTTAACTCCCCCTAAATAATATATTTTTATAATATATCCTAATTGGATCAATGATGATTCTCATTATGGTGAGAATCCCACATGCATGAGTTGTGAACATGTTCAATATTGTAAATAATAGTCTTTGGAGTTTTGAAAATTTAGAGGAAATACATCAGGAAAAAAGATAAAAAAATATTAAGTAGAGTGATAAACCCCCCAAAATAGATAAATCTACCTATCTAATTTAATACCATATAAATGAATTTTTAAGGATTAAATCTAATTAAGTAATTTAGAATCTTAAATTGGAAAGAAGGGAACAAACATAATCTCTTAGGAATTACCTTTTTGTGATTACTAGATTCCCATTGATGACTCCTATATTCTCATTGTTTTGATCACCAATTATCATATATAAACTAAAATTCTTCCTCCAAATTCAATTGAACTATTATCTTTTTCAATAATAACAGTACATGGGAAATTCTTTTCTTATTCTTTCAATTACCCAAGATGCATATATTTTATTTCAATTCATGGATACTAATACCAATCCCACCAAACAACTTATTATTTATAATCTTTTCAACATATTTACATTAATGAAAGTCATAATACAAATAGAAATGACATAAAAAGTGTCATATTCAATTTATTTTGTCTTTATATGGCCAATAAAACTTGATTTATCCTTAACTTTATTTTTATAAGACCCATTATTGGAAAACCTCCCTTTAAACTATGGAAAGGAAAAATTACAAAAGTTGTATTCTTTAAGGGTTTCTTTATAAATAATTTTTCCTTGATTATAGGGATAATTTAAGAATGTTTGACCCTAATTCCGATGAAGGTATAATTATTGGGTACTCAAACTGAAGTAAATCCTCCTGATACATCAATAAGAGGACTATGAACTTAGAAGAGTCAATTACAATCAAATTCAATGAGAATATTCATAAATATTGTACTCAATGTTTTAATGGTGTTTAAAAAGACAGTTTGGACTTACCTAAACATTTATCATCTAATATAATTGAAGATTTTAAAGAACCCCTATCTAATACTTGTCAAAAGGAATAGGTTTAATCCAAATATCATCCACTAGAAAATGGTTTCAGTGACTACAATCCAGAACTCATATTGGAAGGTTGTCCTTAAATGAGGTTAAACATAAGGATTTTCTCTCTCAACTTGAACCTCATTCTCTTGATGATGCTATTAATTATGAGAATTTTATACATTCTATGTTATAGTATTCAAACTAATTTAAATGAAAGAAAGTGTGGACTCTCACATAATGATTGGATAATCATATAATTATTCGAACCAAGTTGGGTTTTCAAAACAAACTACATCAACAAAAAACATTTATAACAAAGATAATTTTTGTTTCTAAATTCTATAATTAATAATATGGTATTGATTTTGAGGAATAAATTTCACTAGTTTCAATTATAGAATCTATTATAATAATTTTGGCATTCTTTTCTCATTTTAATTTCAATTATCTTTTTTCAAATAGATTTCAAAAGAACAGTTCTAATTGGTTTTATTTCTAAAAAATTATTTGTGGATCAGTCACCCGGTATTAAAAATATGAAATTTCCAAATCATTTTTTCATGTTAACAAAAGATTATTATAGTTTAAAACATGCCCCTAAATCTTGGTATGAGACGGTAACAAAATTAACTTTATCAAATGATCATAAATGGGAAAAGCCTTTTAAATTTTTTTTCTAATTTTTTTTCATATGATTTATTAATTTTTAAAATGTATGTCGATGATGTTATTTTCAACCTAAATAAAGACTCTATTTATAATAAATATTATGATATACTAAATAAAGATTTTGAAATTAGTTTTATTGGAGAGTTCAAATTCTTCCTTGGTTTAAAAATTTCTCAAAATTATTAAGGAACTTCTTTGAACCTATGTAAATATAATAATTAGATTTTAAATAAGTTTATAGTGGATAATGATAATGAAATTATAAAAATAATGAGTATAAAATATAAGGTAAATTTGGATAAATCCATAAATTCGGTGAACAAAAAGATTTATTGAAGCATGTTTGGAAGTATACTTTGCCAAACTATGTCCAAGTAAAAAATAAGGTTTGGTGTATATATTTGTGCTTGTTTTCAATAAAATGATAAGGAATCTCATTTAAAATCTCTCAAAAATAATTTTCATTGTTTTAATGGTGCTAAAAACCTTGGACTATTTTATCCTATGGAAATTTTTTTGAAACAAATTTATTTTTTAATGATGACTTTGGAGGATTCCAAATAGATATGAAAAGTACTAGGTAGAACTTTATTTCTATAAGGAATATTCCCTATCACATGGAGTAGTAAGATGTAAAATTATGTTTCACTTTTTAAATCTCAAGATGAATACAAAGCCACTGGGAGTTGTTATTTTGAAATTATATGAATGAAATTTACAATATTAGGTGCTTTTATTATATATTATATTTTCCCTATCAAATTTGATGACAATAGTGTTATTATTATCTCTAAAAAACATATAAAATATTCTCACACTATGAACATTTATTGGATACAATTTTTTCTAAGAGATCAATTTCATAAAGGTGATATCACATTATAATTTTTTTTGAATAAAAATTTAACAGGATGATATTTTCATTAATCCCATGCTCATGATAAATATTTCTTTATTAAATTCATGTTAGTAGTGATTAACTTATGATACTTATATCTTTAAATTTTCAATCTTAATTTTTTTAAATATTAATATTTATGGTTTTCATTTAAAATAAAATGTTATATAATTGTGTTTAAATATAAAAACATTTTTCAAAATTTTTCATAATTTTAGTAAAGTGAGTGTGATACTTCAAGAACAACATTTTTATTTGGATAAAAACATCTGGATGTGGTTCAGGTACTAATAAACCTAGAGTATCTTCATGTTTTTTATGATGATCCTAGATATTATTACCTAAAAAAGGGTTGGTTAAATTATTAATATGATCTACACCTTGGGCACTTCTTTTAGGCCTTTACTACAAACTAGGTATGAAAGTCCCAAAAAATTTTTTATGGATTATGAACATAATCATTTATACACCTTAACCAAGCAATGGTTTTCTAGTTTTAAAAAATTTTAATTCGTTATATACTTTTGTTTAATGGCTGTTTATATTTATTATGTATTATTGGGGGGGATCTAATCACGTTAATACTGAAATGGTCATAGAAGAAAAAAACTTTATTAAAATTATTTTCCAAAATTTTATTTAACTCCTTTTATAATTTGTGTACAAAAATCATTTTTAATAGATTTGTTTTAAAAAAATGTTTTTTTCTCTCTTGACCATTATCTTCAAAAAATATATATTTTCTTTAATATTGATAATTTTTAAAATCACTTTTTTCTAAAACGTCAAAACATTGTTTTTGTCACTCTCAAAGGATCCTAAATAATGATAAATCTAATTTCTAATTTTATTTATTTGATTTACTATAACCCCATATATGAATACTTTTTTATAATATAAAAGTGGAGGGAACTCTTGAATATATTGGTATTTCCTTCTGTAAAGGTATTTTTTAGTGATAAATAAATAATTATTTTGTTGGAGGAATTTTATTAATATGGTGGAGAAATTTTGGTTTTAAATTTTTAAAAAATATCATTATTATTTTAAATTCAGTTTTTATTCAAGTGTTTATGGTCATCAAAAAGATGTAGATTATTTTGATTATAACATTTTAATGTTTTAATTATCAAAAAAACTTTTTAAGGTGTTAAATGATTTCATTTATGTGATTTGAATTTAGATGTGATGACATAATATGAGAATATTGGGAGAACCTTAATGAAGTCTTAAAGAAGTCATATTGGACTTGTTGAACTCATGATGTGATGTTATCATACCAATAAAAAGACATAAATATTTACATATTCACCATGGTACAATACACTAGAGCATATAAATCCATGTAATATGAATTATGACATGGGAAAATGGACTATTTCACCGCATAACTCGGCCCATCTTCCTCATAAAGAACCCTAATGAAAATTTTAATGTCCATTCAATTTTCAAATCTCTAATCCACAATCCCTAGAGATGCCACATTGTAAGGTACATGTGTATACTATGTAAATCATTATGCATGAGTCATCCATGAAGTTGCTTTACTGATACACCATAGCTACCTTAATATCAGAATAACCCACAAAAGAAGCCTGTAATAATCCATAGTATAGCTCTAAGACCCATGGCACAAATACCAACACCATAGAGTAGAGGAGTGTACCAAGCTTCCAGAGGTTTCAATCCATAATCCTCAAAGGGGTTTTAAATGATGGTTAAAAATTCCTAGATATTCTAATTAAATCCATAGAATGACCCAAGACATCTTTCTTACACATGGTGGCTATAAATAGAGACCTTGTGAGGCGTTACAACATATAATAAAACCTTCTGAACAATTCTATAATTCCAAGCTTCTACAATTGCTAAATTTCTATTAAGTGATATAATTCAAAATTTAATCTGTCATACTATCAAGTGTTTTTTCTTAATGTAAATATATTCTCACTCCACCTTCATTGTCTTTTACAAGTGGTTCATCTTATTCTTCATTGATATTCCCAACTATGCTTAAACATGATTTCTTCTACAAATCCTCTCTTCTTCTAATTTATTTTTATCTAGGCTCACTAAATTTAATTCTAGGGTCTTAAGTTTTCTTTCCATAACCAATATAAGTTAGGAGATGAGTATATTTGATATTTCTAGCTATGCCCATAAAAAACCTTAGTTTGATTATATTCCAGTTTCTTCCTATATATTAAATAGTAAGGGAGTTTTGGTATCTTGAGTACTATTAAATCTATTAGACTATTACATCAAATACTCCACTGATAGAAGTGGTAGATGTAGGTTAGAATATTTAGATATTTTGTAACATCCATACAAAATAAAATTCCTTATTCAATTTTGATATCATTATTTATCTACCTATTTCATTCTTCTAATTAATCAATCATATAATCTATAAATTAACATAATCAATTAATTTAAAAATAATGCTTAATATTATTATACCACTCTTATAATATTTATATTTTTCCATTTATATTTTATATTGATTATAATTTTACAAAATATTATTTTCAATATTTAAAAGGATTTAGATTTATTCAAACATTTAAAAAGTGGTTTTTATTATCCTTCATTTCTTTAATTATTTATTTTGTTTTTAATGTGGAATTAACCGCATTCTATCTTACCCTACTCCAACAAATATGGATAAACTCCCAAGTATGATTTTAGATATTATAAAAAATTAATATTTAACCAATGCATTGGAGGTATATAATATACCCACCCATTACATAATATTAATCCATTCATATGTTTTCTACAAGATCTTAAAAACATTAATCATTTCAGCATAATGTCACCAATAGAAATGAAAATAAGTTTCATCCATATTATATGACCATAATCATAAACCATATAGAGGAAGAATAAAGATGGTATCATTTATTAATATCCATAGTGAGTTATAGATAACATAAAAGCATGTTTTCAAATTTTAAAATACCTTTAAAAGGACATTGGAACTTTTACTTGATGTAAATACACTTTTCATTTTGAAATCCCATATTTAAAAGCAAAAAATTTAAAAAATATTAAAGAATCCATTTTCATTAAAGATAAATATATAGAAATCTAAATGAATCTTCAAATAATTGAGTGATAATGATATTGTTAAATTCTTTTCATGACATAATCTTTTGAATAATGATTCTAATCCTACCATTAGAAAAAAGTACGTCATTAAAAAAATGACAAGAATATTTTTTTCAATTTTTTTTTGTAAAAATTTAAAATAAAGAGAAAAAATTTCAAAAAACATTAGATGTTATTAAATAACATCTTGAAAACACTTTTAAAATTATTTATATGGAATTAAAAGTATTTCTGATCATAATGATAAATAAATTTGGTTTTCCTTAAAAGATTTCATAAAGTATATTGATTTTTTAAAAAGAGGGAAATGATTTAAAAAATTTATTTCAACAGAAATTACTAGAGTATAAAAATGTAGATGAGATTTTTTATTGATATATCATATACATTCATTATCTTAAATTTATTTATAAACAATCCTCATAAAAATGAGATTATAACAAAAAATTCCTCAAGATTATCTTGATTCATAAGTGATATAAACTCTTATATGATGAATTTAAATTTATTATAATTAAATAAAATTACCATATTAATACCTTTAATACCATATATGGTATACTTGTAACATTTCAACACTCATTTATTAATAATTATTTTATTAAAATCATCTTTTTGGGTGCTATATGTTTTTTTCATGTATATTTTGGTTCATAAGTTATGATCGGTGAGATTTAATGAGGATTATATCATATTAATAATATTAATAATTCCATATGTATAATATTTAATCATTATATAATCTTTTTTAACCATTCAAGTACGTCAATGATGAAAAATGAATTACATCACTTCATGGAGACAATAGTCCGTATGTATACAAAATGGCGTTTTCCACATTTCAATAGTTGGAAGAAAAGAAAGTAAAATAATAATTCAACATTATAGAATCACTATTATATCATAAGTATCATATATACGAAATAAATACACTATAATAACCAACCATGATTGATAGTAATGGAAAATATATCATATTGTTATGTGGGGGGTGGTAGTCTACACATATGCATGAATGATAAATTCATTTTCCATTTGATAGAGATGTGGTGGGGAATGGATGTTAAATAATAATAATAACATTTCCTAATATTTATGATACTAAATTAATTATTGTTTTTTTATACAATTGGTTTAGATAAGGAGGAATAGCAAATAAAATTAAAAGGTCTCAGCTAAGATTTATACCTCTTCTTTAAGATATGTCCCATGGATTATGCCTTAAATATGGAAATATTTCTCTTTAAATAAGAAAAATATATAGGTTGAAGTTAAGGAATATATTTTGGTTTTATAGTAGGTATTGGATAAAATATAAAGCACACATTTCATGAATAGTGTCGAACAAGAGGTTTCCTTTTATAAGTGAGGGGAGGGACAAACATGTAATTACTGAAAATATTTAATTATAAATAATGTATTTTTCCGGTATAATACTTCCAAATTGACATGGATACAATGTTAAGAGAATATATGGAGTAAATATATTAAAATAATAAGAATATGATAAGTTTACACATCAATATTACCCTTATCTCTTAGTTTAACCCCCGGTAGACCTGATTTAACCGTAACCATGGTGAAAAGATTTTACTATTCTTTATTAAAAAAAGAGAGTGGTATCATTACAAAAAATTTGGCATACCGATTAAATTTTTTTAATATATTTTATCAAATTCAGTTTCAATAGTTTTTATAAATTTATTTTTAAACTATCACACAAAACACAATGAAACCCCATTTTTAGAAAAATGAATTTCTAAGATTAAAATTCAATTGTATTTCATTTGTTTCTTAGTAATAACTATAAAATTAATGTTAAATAAATATTGAATATATAATCCATAAATTTAATTAAAAATAATAATAAATATTGATTTAATTAATTTATTATGATAAAAACACATTGAATATATAGAAATTGTTTTATAAAAAAGCACACTTTCAACATTTGAATAATTTTATCTTAATTTATGAAAATTAAATAACTAATTTATGGGTATTTAGTTGTAAATAAATAATAAATTTCAATAAATTATATTTTAAATAGTGATTTATTTACTCCATTTGGATTATAATATATAACATATATAAAATACATATCATTGAAAAATGGGTTTTTAATAATTACTTGATTTTATTAAAAATATAATGATTATTTATTAGAGAAAAATAAATATATTTGAATTTAGGAAAAAATTATATATATATATATATATATATATTTTATAACACGGTTAATACTATTCATACCCACTAATCCAATGGCTATTTTATAAATTTATACTATATCATGAGTTTATTAAAACTCGAGGTTTCGTATATAGCGAGGTATTGAATAATTCAAGTTTATTTCAAAAGAGATACTTCTATAATATCAAGGTGTTACATTATAATTATATTGACATGATTTTATAGCTCAATTTTTTCACTATAATAAAAAAATGAGGATACCTCTTCTTCAAAACATCCTCATTTTCTCATATTGATTCTTTTAATTTCCAATTCCTCGAATGAACTTTATGTAGTTGAGCAGTATGGTTATGTAGATATTTATCTCTACAATCCATGATTTCTAATAGTTGTAATCTATATTAAATTTGATAATTCATTGGTACAACCATTGAGTTTAGTACTTGTTAGGGATTAGTAATTTACTTCCTCAAGAGAGATACATGGAAGACATCTTGAACTTGAGAGGTGCTTGGTGGAAGCGCTAAGAGATAATATACAATCCCAACAAAATTAATATTATTGAAGGGACCAACATATCTAGGTATCAAAATTAAATTATCTTCAAATATAATAAAAGTATTCCACAAATATATTCATAGGAATACCTTCTCTCCATACTTGAATTCCAAATCTCACCGTAAAGTGCTAGCATAACATTTCAATCAACTTTGAGCTACCTTAATGTGCTATTGAGGGGCTCTGAATTTCATAGAAATTTATTAAATTAACAAAGGCCCTAATATATTTGATTCTACACTTTATTCCCCATATTTCTTCATAAGGTAAAATTTGAATGCTGGAGTTAAAACTATTTTTATAAGATAATTCAATAAGATGACCATTTTGATAAAAAAAACACTTGAAATATTGAGATTATGATCTCAACATATCTTATATGGTCTAAATTTTCTTTTAAGACTGACCATCTATCAGAGTATGATAGGAGACACTGAAAAAAAAATATATCTAAACCTTACTAAGGACATCACCCAATAATTGAGGTAAATCTTGAATCACGATCATATATAATAAAATGGGATACTCTAAACATACTTACAACTAAATTATTTTATATATTATCAATATGATCAAGAGGGAAATATTATTTGATAGAAATTAAATTCAATGAATTCTTAAGTATATTGACTACAACCCAGATAGTATTATGGACTTTAGATGATTTGGGGAGTTTGATAACTAAATACAGGATTATATTTTCCCATTTCCATTATAGTACAGGTAATGGTTTCAACATAACATTAGTATTATATCGCTTATCCATAATATTCTAGAATACCAGGCAATGACATACATACTCTGTAATATCTCTCTTCATTTCCCCTACCAAGAATACTCTTTTAAATCACTATACATTTTTATTCTTCCAAGACTGTTAGAGAATGGTGAGCTACAAATTTCTTCGAATAAACCCTTCTTTATGTCTGGTATTGATGGGACACATACTCATTTCATGAAACATTTCATTTTATCAGAATTAATATTTAAATCAAGAAAAGTTTTTCATATCTCTATATCATCTATCTTCATTTATTTAATCTTCACATGGATAGATGGTTGAGCACTCATTTGAGTGAGATATGATTTCTCCACTTCCTTTAAAATTTCAAGGTCCATCCATTGTAAATCAATAAATATTGGATATTTTTTGATCCTCAACATAGATAGGATATCATGGTTCTTTCTGCTTATATCATTATCAACCTTGATTTATTTACCGAGGTGGTAAGGTATTGTGAAGTAATAATATTTAATCAACTCTAACAATCTTCTGTTATTCATATTGAACTATTTATAGGAAAATATATACTTCAAATTTGATGAGCAGTATATATATCACACCTTTCACCATATATATAATTCCACAATATAGTTAAAGTAAAAAATGCAAAAACTAACTCCAATACATGATTATGGTATTTTTTCACATGAAATCACTACTGGAAAAAAGGCCTATACCCACGGTTCAAAACCGTGGGTATAGCCCCCAAAACCGTGGGTATAGGCTATACCCACGGTTTTGGGAACCGTGGGCTGGAACGCCGTCGGTATAGGTCCCCAGCCTATACCCACGGTTTTCCAAAACCGTGGGTATAGGTGTTCTGCCACCGTGTCAACAAAACATTCCCAATTGCCACGGTGTCAATGGCTTTTACCCACGGTTTCAAAACCGTGGGTATAGATCCTAAAATAAAGCTGCAGGCGGGTTTCGATCCCACGACCTCTTCGCTGCAAAGTACCGCGTCTACCACTACCCTACTATCAATTATGTGTATATATATATATATTTAGTTAAATATAGTTATATAAACCGTGGGTATAGAGGGAAGAACCGTAGGTATAGGACTCCCGCCAAAAAAAAAGTCTTTCCCGCGGAAAATTTTTTTTTCCCGCGCACACATGGGAAACCTATACCCACGGTTTTTCAAAACCGTGGGTATAGGTTTTTTATCCTATACCTATCCCCACGGTTCTCCTCAAAACCGTGGGGATAGGTACCCCTATACCCACGGTTCTTGAAAACCGTGGGTATAGGTCAATTTTTAAGACCTATCCCCACGGTTTTAGAAAACCGTGGGGATAGACCCCCCTATGCCCACGGTTTTTGAAAACTGTGGGTACAGGTCTTGAAAATTGACCTATACCCACGGTTTTCCAAAACCGTGGGGATAGGTCCATTTTCCAGTAGTGACATTAAATTAGAATTAGTTATAAAACATAACTTTATTGTTTTCCATAAAAACACCCCATCTGTTATTTAGTGCATCACTATAGATTAATAAACCATCTCCACTAATGTGTAGTGTTATCATAGGTAAACTAACCATTATTACCTCTAGTTACTTGAAATGTTATTCATATTAATCAGTCCAAGGGAACTTGGATCCCTTTTGAGTTAAATTGGAGAGTGGATTAGATATCCAATTTTTTAATAAAGCATCAACAATATCTATTGAATCCAATAAAAATATAGATATTATTCACCACAGTTGATCTATAACAATGTTGAACAACATTTATCTTTAATGTCTCCACATATATACCCTATCTTGAGATTGTATGACCCATGAATGATACTTTCTATAGAAAAATTAATACATGTTAAATTTTTCATACAATTTAACCTTCTTTAGAGACTTCAATACAATCTTCATGTGGTCTTCCTAGAATTATTTTCTATTAGAATATACAAAAATATCATCTATAAATACAAACAAAAATTTATCTAAGTAATATATAAATAATATATTCATTAAACACATTAAGATAGTGGGATAATTAGAAAGACCAAATTACATCAGTCTAAATTCTATGTGTCCCTAAATTATATATAAGAATGTATTGGGTATGTATTTTATTTTTACCCTCAATTGATAGTTTCATGGTCTAAGAAAAATCTTGGAAAAATATTGATACCCTCATATTGGTCAAATAAATCATCAATACATGGAAGATGAAACTTAATCTTTATTGTGATCTTGTTATGTTACAGATTATCAATGTAGAGTTGTATTCATCTAGCTTAATTCTTAAAAAAATAATAGTTTAACCCCAAGGTGACACACATTAAGAAATTAATCCCTTATCCTAATTCTCCTAGAGAAAATTCTTCAATTCATGATAATTAAATAGGAAAATTCTATATGGATTCATTGAAATAGGTGCAGCACTAGTTATGATTTCTATTCAAACATCATGTTAATGATTTATAGGAATACGAGTAAAAAATTCTTGGAAAACAAAAAAAACTTCCATAAAATATGGATATCTTCAATGCCGAGTTTCTACCTAACCATCTAAGATAAATACCCATTTGAATAGGATAATAGACCCATGAAATGGATGAAATTTCCATTGGAAATTAAATTTATCCTCACACTAATAAAAAATAATATATTAGCAAATAATATCAAATAAAACATACCTTCCTCAAAATATGATATGGTATTTATATAAAAAATATATATTCCGTTACCAAAATCACATCAAATTAAACTATATAGAGAATAATAATATTTTCATGGAGAAAATTTCCATAAAATTTAATCAGAGAAGAATCATAGATATTGTAAAGACTTGGAAATCCTGTGTATTTTTTTTCATAAATACATTAGAATTTTATGAGTCCGCTGTTTCGGACGACGCTTGATTTTGAGGCCCAGTGTACCTGGAATCAAATTTTGAAGTTTTTTTAGGTACGTTAAGTAAACATACGTGCGGGTTTTTCTATCTTTTGAACTGGTGCTCGGAATTGAAATCTAAGGACACCGATGAACTCACATCGCTGATATTCACTTAAGGAGACCTTTACCACAGTTGCATTTTATCAGGAGTGGTATTTAATTTTTGGGGTTTCTAAGTAAAATTTAAATAAAATTATGTATTGCATAATTTTATTTGGATGGTAGTTAAAACCTCCAAAGGAAGGTTTGTGGTGCCCCCCCACATAACCTCTCATGGGAGGATATTATGTGGTGGGGCCCACATGAGTTCAAACTATTCACCTCCCCTTTAAACTCCCTTGAACCCCCTTATATTCTTAGAAGTCCATGGTTTAATTCTTACCAACACCCCACCTTTAATGAAGATAATTTATTCAATTTTAATTCAAATCTTTTTTAATCCATCCATCTACATTTAATCTAATGTGTTGTCAGATTTAATGAGAGGAAAATCTTGAGTTGTTGTTCCATAAAAATAATAGAGAGAAATATGTATTATTTTGGGTTAACTTTGTGGAGAGCTAAGGAGAAGAGGGAGAGCCTTCTCCCCACAAAGAACATGAAGAACATCTCCTCTACTTCTCCAAACAGGGCAAGAAAGTGAGGCGGAACCCACGAGGAACACCTGTCTTTCTTCCTCTTCCTCCACGTCAAGGGAGAAGACACCGCCCGTAAAGAACGCCACCAATGGCAATGACATTCCCCCGACGTTGAGAAAATGACGTCCGTCTCTCGAGACACCCATCTTTTCGCGACTCGACAAATTTCAAAGAAAAGTTACGAGGTAGGGGTATTTGTTTAATTTTAAATAAATAAAATTATATCCTCGATTATTTGATGTACACTATGGTTTGATGGTGGAAAATTTATATCACATAATGCGGAGGGTGCGGGCCGAACAAACAAGGCCCGATGACCATTTGTTGAATCTTGTTTAGTTGACATAGGAGGCGGAGCTAAAAGGTCATATTGCCGTTGCACAGCGCCAGAGAAGAACCGCGACGATAGAGGTGGCGCGACGTCGTTGCACCTCGGTGGAGGTGCGTAGGTGGCCGGATAAATCGGCTGCCGTGGAGCCGGTCTGCGGGACAACCGGGTGGCCAAACCGGTCATCCCACTGGAAGACCGTGGTGCCCGTAAGTGCCATGTGGAGGGAGACCACGACCCGCAACCGCAGGCTGCTCGGCTGGAGGAACCAGCTGGCCGCCTGCCGACAGGGCTGAAGGACTGCAGCGCCCGTAGGCGCCGTGCGGAGGAGACCGCAGCTTGCTCTGCGGGCCGCTCTGCTGGGGGAACAGGTCGGCCGCCTGCTGGCCAGTCTGAAGAACCACGACGCCTCTTGGCACCACGTGGGATAAACCACAGCCCGCAGAGCGGGCTTCTAGTGCCGGACAGAACCGGACGGCTACGGTCAGCCAAGCAGAGGAGGGGCGGTGTCAGTCGAGCCGAACAGGCCCGCAATGCTAGCCGGGTCTGCGGGTGGGCCACGCCCACCAGACTAGGCCGACCCCCCAGCTGGGTCGGACCCCCCAAGCTGGGTCAGGCCGACCCGCCAGCCTACTGGGCTTGACGGGTAGTGCCCGACTTCGCTTAATTGCGAATATCTTCAAGACTTCACATCTGAACAATGCGCCGTCTGTGGCACTGGGACCCTCATAACGAGGTGGTACTTTTTCGATACTCTAAATTAGTTTTGTACAAATTTGGAAAACATCTGAGTTTGGATTGATCTTAAATCCAACCGGGCCCCTGGAACAGAAAAGCCAACAACTCTCAGATCGGGTCTCTGATTGACACGTCGTCTATCGCATTGGGTTCCTTATGACGAGATGGAACAAAAAAATAATCCAACTCTGGACTTTGTGAAAGTTGATGTATCAACACTTAGCTCGAGGAGCGGACCCTCCTCGAATCGAGTGTGCTTTGTGCGGGAACCCTAGAGATGGCTGCCACGACTACTGTACCAGAATCGTATGTGGGTTCGACAGTGAAGACTACTGTACCAGAATCATATGATGGTTCAACAGCAAATGCTGTTGTACCAGAATCCTCCATGGGTTTAACATCGATGACTACTATTCTTGTATCATGTGTGGGTCTGACAGTTCTGAATTATGTTCCTGTATCCTGTGTGGGTCTGACAGAATAGCTAGTCCTGTATCCTGTGTGGGTCCGACAACATAGATGAATCATTGACTACATCTGATCATCTCTATCACTCAACGAAATATGTATACCTGTGTGAGCTAAGTCATGTCATTCAACCAATATAATCGTCGTGATTGACTTTACTTCCATTTTGGAATGGTTTGTGCTTTGGCTTGAGAGTTGGAGCCGGTCTGTGATTGATAACTTAGGTATATGTATGAGCATATACATATGTAGGGTTGGATGATACTTTGTGATTGTATCTTTCTACTTTGGTTTATCCTTAGTGGATTTTGGGAGACCTTCAGGGGGGTCTTTGGGTCCCCTACTGAGTATTGTTATACTCACCCCGGCACGGGCTTCACCCGTACCTTGTTGTGTTATATGCAGGCAATGGACAACAGTGATCGAGGCTGAGGGTGACGGACGAGAGGCTACTCGGAGCTGGACTAGAAGGGATGTACCATAGGGACAAGTTGTTCGAGTTCTGTACCTACCCTTTAGGTAGGATTCCCCAGTGGACGATCCATGAGCTGTTTTTCCCTACATTCTTGTACTTGTACTTGTTGTTCAGTTGGGTTGGTATACAGGACCATTTACTTTCAGTACACCATACTTTTCTATTGTTAGTACTTTTTTCCTCTACTAATTGTGTTCAGACATTGTTTGTTACAGGTTTAAAGGTAATACCTTCCCTTTTATCTGGTATTCACCTTTGGTGCTAGTCGCCAGCCCCTGGCCTATGGAAGGCGGGCTTGGGGTAGTCATGGCACGGGCCCCGAGGACGGGTCGTGACAAATTGGTATTAGAGGAGTTGGTTCTACTGTAGAACATGGACTCCAATTCTTTTAACATTAATAGTGTTAAAAGTTATGGGTGTGGTTATCAAATTAGGGAAACTGGTGTTTGGGCAGCGACCGACGTATCCATACACTAGGACTCTGACTTCTGATATCTGACTCAATTCATGAAAACACTGATTGCGTGTGTGTTTCCTTTGAAACGTATTCATTGTGATTACATTGTGTCAGCTCACGAGGTATAATGGTTTAACTTTTTTTCACCTGTTTCTTTTCAGGATGGCCCCACGAAGGTAGCCATCTAGGGTTCCGAGTTATGTATGAGATGGTAGCCCACCGAGCGATGAGGCATCAGTGTAGGGACCCATCACAATGGAGGTACCAACGGTACCACTACCCGCTGGGCTACCAATACCACCAGCTCCAGCAGTAGAGATTGAACGCCTCCTGAGTTCATTACACGAGTTCCAGCGCCATAGGCCGCCCAGGTTCTGGGGAGAGACAGACCCACCGACAGCTGAGGATTGGCATGAGGTTGTGATGAGAGTTTTCAGATTGGTAGGGACACCCAACGACCTCATGGGGATCCTTGCCGTGAGTCTCTTGCATGCAGCAGTAGGGAGATGGTGGAGCCTGATGCTCCAGGTGCATGTTGAGACATCCTTACTCGGGACAGACTTCGAGATTCTCTTCCACTAAGAGTTTGTTCCAGCCACCCTTCATGTAGTACAGATTCATGAGTTAATTCATCTGAAGTAGGGCAGCATTACAGTAGCTTCGTACTCAGCGAGATTCACTGATCTCTCACGATACTCCATGGATATGGTATGGGACCCATTCTTCAGGGCCCAGACCTTTGAGCAGGGACCCAGATATGAGATCAGGGCTTCGATGATCTCCCTCAGCATTCCGACATAGGTGGGGGTGCTGGAGAGAGCCATTCTTATGGAGAGATTTGTTGTTGAGCCGACACCGGTAGCAAGACACACTACCGGGTGACACGTAGTAGAGTCTTCTGTAGTTGGTAGTAGACAGTCGTCATAGAGATCTATGTGGACCTAGCCATCAGGTGGGCGTCCCCAGGATACGGGTTCGGTTGTGCGGGGAACACGAGACAGAGCCAGCTATATGAGGATCAGAAAGTGATTTTTATGCGGTGGGTAGGGCCACATGGCTCGTGATAGCCCAAACAGCAATGCAGATGAACAACATACAGTAGAGGGACCTCCTAGGCAGAGGCAGAGGTTTGACCGTGGTGGTCCGCAGGGAGCAGGTGGACGTGGCAGAGGAGTTGGCCGAGCAGCAGGTGGTGGACGACGTTTTGAGGCTCTGCCACCACCACCACTAGGAGGTCCACCCCGACCTCAGTGAACTGGCAGATAAAGGCAGGCTTAGCTCCAGGTAGTCGAGGACTATGACCACGGTGCACCTGAGATGATTTGAGGTACTATCTGTGTCTACTCCACCCTTGCTACTGTACTTATAGACACAGGTGCGAGTAATTCTTTTATTTCCACTGCCCTTGTTCAGAGCTCGTAGATTCCGACAGAGCATTTGGCTCGATCATTATGGCTAGAGACTCCTATGGGAATAGACTAGAAGATTACGCACTGGTTCCGGTAGTGTGTGCTTACTCTAAGAGGTGAGAGCTTCGGCTGAGATCTTCTTGTAGCAGCGTCGAGGCCTTACGACATCATCTTGGGTATGGACCAGTTGTCCATAGTTCATGCTCAGATTGATTGTATTAGGCACAAAGTGCGGTGTATCTGCATGAATGGGACCGGGTTCACCTTCACCGGCGAGAAGGGATCCTTTGCAGCATAGGATGGACTTACGTAAAGGAGGGGAAGCCGATCACACATCAGTTGGCTAGTCTCATCCTCAGAGAAGTTGATGTGCACAGTCTGAGTTTTCCTATTGTGGTGGATCAACGCACTGATGTTTTTCCTGATGATGTTCCAAGACTACCTCCTTGCAGAGAGGTAGACTTCCACATTGACCTGTACCCCAGGATGACATCGATATCTACTCAAACATATCAGATGCCTCTCGCCGAGCTTCGTGAGATGCGTGTATAGCTGGAGGACCTACAGGAGAAGGGATTTATTCGACCCCGTGTTTCACCCTGGGCATCACCGATTTGGTTCACCAAGAAGAAAGATGGGAGCTTGCGACTATGTGTTGACTATCGTTGCCTGAATCCGGTGACTGTGAAGAACAAGTACCCACTCTCAAGGATTTGAGACCACGTTGATCAGCTCAAGGGAGCACGATGGTTCTCAAAGATAGACCACATGTCAGGCTAATACCAGCTCTGAGTTCAAGATGAGGATGTGCATAAGATGACCTTCAGGTGTCGGTATGGCAACTACGAGTTCTGGGTTATGCCTTTCGGCATAACCAACACTCCAGCAATGTTCATGAGTCTCATGAACAGGATCTTCTAGCCTTACCTCGATCGTTTTGTCGTACTATTCATCGATGACATACTGATCTAGTCGACTAATGTGGAGGAGCTTGCTTACCATTTGCGGGTAGTACTGGACACACACTGAGGGCACCGTATTTATGGTATTCTCTCGAAGTTCTTGTTCTAGATTCGAGAGGTTCACTTTCTGGGACACGTTATCTCAGCAGCTGGAGTTGTAGTGTATGAAGCGAAGATTGAGCCAGTGTTTTCTTGGGAGCCACCCAGGAGTGTGATGGAGGTACGAAGTTTTCTAGGACTGGCTGGGTACTACAGGATATTTGTGCCAGACTTCTCCAAAGTTTCAGCACCGCTTTCAGCACTGATGAAGAAGGGGAAACCCTTCGTGTGGTTAGATATATGTTAGAAGATATTTCCAAAGCAGAGGCAAAGGTTGACTAGTACACCCATCTTAAGGCTACCATAGGAGGGCGTAGGGTATTTAGTTTACTACGACGCATTTGGGACTGGACATGGGTGTGTCCTGATGCAGGAGAAAGCAGTGATAGCTTATGGTTCTCGTCAGCTGAGACAACACGAGAAGATCTATGCTACCCATGACCTGGAGTTAGCAGCAGTGGTCTTCGCCTTGAAGATGTGCAAGAACTATCTTATGGGCTAGCACTTTACAATCTACTCTGACCACCAGAGTCTCAAGTATATCATCTCCCAGAAGGACCTGAACCTGAGACAGCAACGATGGATCGAGTTCCTCTAGGACTATGACTTTGAGATAGTATATACTCTTGGGAAGGGGAACGTTGTAGCTGATTCTCTCAACATGAGATCAAGCATTCATCTACTAGGAGAGGCAACAAAGCAGTTATCCGCGTTACAGAGATCCTTTGTGGATAGTGATGGAGAAGCCTTTTTACATTCTCTCACAGTCATTCCTCCACTTATTCAGCGAGTCAGGGAGGCACAACATTGGGACACTGACTGCGAGACACGATGTGCTCAGATATCCTCAGGGCTAGCACCCGAAGGATTTTTTGAAGGTGGGTAGCATGTCATTCTCTTCAGAGGATGTACTATGGTACCAGTTTCACTTCCAGAGGATGTGTTGAGAGAGTTTCATACATCCCCTCTAGCGGTACATCGAGGAGTGGCAAAGATTTACTAGGACCTTAAACAATAGAATTGGTGTCTAGGTATTAAGAAGGCTGTAGTAGAGTTCGTTTCACGATGCCTCACTTTTCAGCAAGTGAAGGTAGAGCACCAGGTACCAGTAGGCCTGGTTCAGCCCTTAGAGGTCTCAGAGTGGAAGTGGGATGGGATATCCATGGACTTCGTGACGGGTCTTCCACATACATCCAGAAGTCACGACTCAATTTCGGTGATCGTCAACCGACTCACCAAGTCGGCCCACTTCCTACCGATCAGAGAGTAGGGCTCATTAGAGAGCTTGGGATGACTCTATGTGAAAAATATTGTATGGCTTCATGGTGTTCCATCGATGATCATCTCCGACCGGGATTCTCATTTCACTTCCCGGCTTTGGAAGTGGTTGTAGGAGGCTTTTGGGACGCAGCTTCAATTGAGCACCGCCTTCCATCCTCAGACGGATGGCCATACTGAGGGGACCATCCATACACTCAAGGACATGATCTATGCTTTTGTCCTTGATTTTGGTTGTAGATTGGAGGATCACTTACCCTTGGTGGAGTTTGTGTACAACAACATCTACCACTCCGCCATTAGGATGGAACCTTATGAGGCGCTGTACGGACGACCTGTAAGATCGCCTCTATGCTGGACTGACCCAGGGGAGTCAACACTAGTAGGACCAGAGATGGTTCAAGCTATGACAGAGAAGGTGCAGATCATCCAGGAGCAGATGAAGACTGCACAAAGCAGACATAAGTCCTATGCTGATAGGATATGGAGACCACTGGAGTTCGAGGATGGAGACCACGTCTTCTTACGGGTCTCACCTCGATGAGGTATATGGAGATTTGGCCGGGGCGACAAGTTATCTCCACATTTAATTGGACACTTCTAGGTCCTTAGTAGAGTAGGCGAGATGGCTTACCTCCTGGCCCTTCCACCTCAGTTGTATCAGGTGCACGACATCTTCCACGTATCTCAGCTGAGGATATACGTGCACGACCCATCCCGCATCATCAACCATGGGGAGCTAGAAATCGATGAGGGGGTGACATTCATGGAGGTCCTATTGGAGATCGAGGATCGAAAGGAGCAGGTCCTGCATGGATGGTCGATTCCTCTGGTTCACATTCGCTGACATCACGAGAACCTCCAAGAGAGCACATGGGAGTAGGAGGCTCAGATGCGTGCTCAGTACCCCCATTTTTTCCCATAGTGTGTGTTATAGCTTACGGGGACGTAAGGCCCTAAGGTGGAGAGAATGTAAAGACTCAGAAATTCCACGGAAATTATTTTCTTAAATAAAGGGGAATTTTACAAGTCCGCAGTTTCTGACGGCGCTTAATTCTGAGGCCCGGTGTACTTGGAATCAATTTCTGAATTTTTTTTTGGGTACTCTCCATAAACGTACGTGCGGGTTTTTCTATCTTTTGAACCGGTGCTCGGAATTGATATCCAAGGACACCGATAAACTCGAAGTTCCAATATTCACTTAATGATACCTTTACCGTAGTTGCATTTTATCGGGAGTGGTAGTTAATTTTTGGGGTTTCTATGTAAAATTTAATTAAAATTATGTGTTGCATAATTTTATTTGGATGGTAGTTAAAACCTCCAAAGGGAGGTTGGTGGTGGGGCCCACCCCCCCCCCCCCACATAACCTCACATGGGAGGATATTATGTGATGGGTCCCACACAAGTTCAATCTCTTAACATACCCTTTAAAATCCCTGGAACCCCCATAAACTCTTGGAATTACATGGTTTAATTCTTACCAACCCCCACCATTAATGAAGAGAATTAATTCAATTTTAATTAAAATCTTTTTGAATCCATCCCTCCACATTTAATCTAATGTGTTTTCACATTTAAATAGAGAAAACTCATGAGTTGTTGTGCCATAAAAATAATAGAGAGAAATCTCTATTAGGTTGGATTAACTTTGTGGAGAGATAAAGAGAAGAGGGGGAGCTTTCTTCCCACAAAGAACATGAAGAACATCTCCTCCACTTCTTCAACTGGGGAATGAAAGTTAGGTAATGACTAGGAGGAACGCCTCTCTTCCTTCCTCTTCCTCCGCATCAAGGGAGAAGATGCCGCCCACAATGAACGACGCCAATGACAATAACTTACCCCCGACATTGACGGAACGACGTCTGTATCCCATGAGGCCAATCTATTCACGACTCGACAGCTTTCATGGACTTGTTACGAGGTAGGTGGATTTGTTTAATTTTAAATTAATAAAATTATATCCTCAATTCTTTGATGTTTACATTGGTTAGATGGTTGAAAATTGATATATCCTAATGCAGAGGGCGTGTGCAGAACAAACACAGCCTGATGACCCTCTGTTGAATCTCGTTTGGTTGACATCGGAGGCAGAGCAGAAAGGGCGTGGTGCGGTCGCACCGTGCTAGAGAAGAACCATGACGGCAGAGGTGGCGCGACACCGTCGCACCGCGGTAGAGGTGTAGAGGTGGCTGGATAAACTAGTTGCCGTGGATCCGGTCTGCGGGACGACCGATAGGCCAAACCGGCCGGCCCGCTGGGAGACTACAGCCCGCAACTGCGGGCCGCTCGGCTAGAGGAACCAGCCGGCCGGGCTGAAAGACTGCAGCGCCCGTAGGCACCTCGCGGAGGAGACCGCAACCCATTGTGTAGGTCGCTCTACTTGGAGAACAGGTCAGCTGGCCGCCTGCCAGGCTGAAGAACCACGGCCCGCACAGTGGGCCGCTCACGCCAGAAAGAACCGGCCGGCTTTGGCCGGCCGGGCAGTTGAAGGGCGGCACTGCTTGGCCCCATCGGGCAAGCCAAACAGGCTTGTAATGCGGTCCAGGTCCTTGGGTGGGTCACGCCCCACCGGGACAGGCCAACCGTCTACCGGGTCGGACCTGAAAAACTGGGCCGGGCCAACCCCCCATCCGGGTCAGACCCGTCTAGCCGGGTTGAGCCGCCCGCCAACCCACTGGGCTTGACGGGCCGGGCCCGACTTCGCTTAATTGCAAATATCTTCAAGACCACGAATCTGAAGGAAGTGTCGTCTATGGCACTGGGACCCTCACGATGAGGCTGTCCTTTTGCGATACTCTAAGTGAGTTTTGGACAACTTTGGAAAATGGATGGATTGGGATTGAGATTAAATCCATCCGGGCCCCTAGAATGGAAAAGCCAATAACTCTCAGACCGAGCGTCTGATTGACGTGTCGTCTATCGCGTTGGGTTCCTTATGACGAGACATAACTATGGGATACATAAAAATTGGAATTCATGATAGTTGATATATCAGAATTTTGCTCGAGGATCGGACCCTCCTGAAAGCGTGCGTGATGTGTGCGTGAACCCTAGAGCTGGCTATGCCGACTACTGTACCGAAATCCTATGTGGGTTCGGCAGTGAAGACTACTATACTGGAATCCTATGTGGGTTCGATAGCGAAGGCTAATGTACTGGAATCCTCCATCGGTTCGATAGCAATGACTACTGTTCCTGTATCCGGTGTGGGTCTGATAGTTCTGAATTTTGTTCCTGTATCCTGTGTGGGTCTGACAGAATAGCTGGTCCTGTATCATGTGTGGGTCTGACAGCTCAGCTGGTCCTGTATCCTGTGTGGGTCCGATAGCTTAGATGAATCAGTGACTACATCTGATCATCTCTATCACTCTATGAAAGATGTATACTTGTGTGAGATGAGTCATGTCTTTCAACCATTATCATTATGGTGATTGACTTTACTTACTTTGTGGAATGGTTTGTGCTTGGGCTCGACAGATGGAGCCAGTCTGTGATTGATAACTTCGGTATATGTATGGGAATATACCTATGTAGGATTGGATGATACTTCGTGATTGTATCTTTAGTGGTTGGTTTATTCTTAGTGGATTCTGGGAGACCTTTGGGGGGTCTCAGGGTCCCCTACTGAGTATTGTTATACTCACCCCTGCACGGGAGTCGCCCGCACCTTGTTGTGTTTTTTGCAGACGACAGACAGTAGTGATCGAGGCTGAGGGTGACAGACGGGAGGCTTCTCAGAGCTGGACTAGATGGGATGTACCGCAGGGATGAGTTGTTCGAGTTTTGTACCTTCCATTCTGGTAGGATTCCCTGGTGGACGATCCAGGAGCTATTTTTCCCTACTTACTTGTACTTGTACTTATTGTTCAGTAGGGTTTGTATACTAGCCCATTTACTTTTAGCACACCTTACTTTTCTATTTTTAGTACTTGTTACCTCTACTGCTTGTGTTCAGACTGTGTGTGTTACAGGTTTAAAGTCAATACCCTCCCTTTTTATCATGGATTCGCCTTTGGTGCTAGTCGTCAGCCCCTGGCCTATGGAAGGCAGGCTTGGGGTAGTCACCGCACAGGCCCCGAGGACGGGTCGTGACAGACATGATATGAAATCATCACAACATTATAGGTTTTCTCTAGTAATTAAAATATAATCATTGAGTATATGAGTAAATATTAGTAGATAATTTTACTCATATAAATGAATTAATATGTTTAAGATTTAATAATATACTTAAATATTTTATTATATCAATCAACACCTCAACATTATAATTCTATGTAAAATCCATTTCTAACACAAAAATAGACTTAATGATCATTAAAAATGATTAACCAATGTGAGAATTTATATAATCCTAAAAAAATTCATAGGATGTGTAAATCTTGACACCTTATTTCAATCTCGTACAAATTAGTTTTAACTAAGTTCAACCACAGATATTATCTATCGAAATCAATCATAATAGTTCACCAAGAAAATGTGAATTAACCCAAGAATATCACACATGGGTGTCTATCCATGTGTAAATTATTAGGACCACTAATCATTAACTGGTGACTATTTAGTTAATAACTAATCCACCAAATTTATATTAATAATTCCTAGCTGTATTTGTTACATAACTGCATCTACATACTAGTATACACACAAGGACATATTTTCTATGAAAACCACTATAACGACATGGAATTTCACTACATTACATAAAAGAATAATATGTTATATTTTATTCAATATAATAAAAAAATATCCTAAATGAATTGTAACAACCTGATACTTCATGATTAATTTTATTTTAATAAATTCCACATCTTTAATAACATCCAATATGTGCAACATAGGATTTAAACGAAACACAATACTCTACCAAAATATTATTTAAACATGAAAATTATAACAGAGAAATTAAATTTTAGGTTATGAATAGGGATAAATAAGTTATTAAAAATATAAATTTTACACACCTGAATTGTTTATATATTTATTGGACTCAAAAATAAGAATTATTTGTATATAAAACAAATGTTTTTTTAAAAAACATTTTTTCAAAGAGAATAGTTTCATCACTTCTTGTAATCTTATGACAAAATTAATTTTGGAAACTGTTATCAAATTTATTTGTTAAAATAAACCTAATTTTTTTATTCATCATAAAAAAATTATATTAAGGTGATTTTTGTGATTTTTTTTGAAATGTTTCATTTTTTTCGATGAATAGTGAAAAATATTAATATTTATTGAAAATTGAATTTTTGTTTAAATTATTTATAAAGTTAAATTATATTTTAAATTTTTATTAAAGTATATTTAGTTAAATTTTATTTGATTAAATACAATTAATGTTAGTGAAATCAATTGTATATTACATTTTGATATTAAAACCTTCTATAGTTATAATAATTTTCTCTTTGGAAACTCACTTTTTCATCATGTCGATGAGTATAATTTTAAACTGTAATCTACCACTTATATGAATTTTTGGAGGCCCATTCCATCCCATGATCAGGATATTGTCTGCTTTGGGACTATACCATATGGTTTTTCTTTCCCTTAGCTGTGGTCTTTAGAAGTCCCCTGGAAAAGGCCTCATGATGGGAGAGGTATCCACACCAGCTTATAAAGGGGTGCTTCATGCTCCCCTTCCTTCAATGTTAGATTTCCATAATCCACCCCCTATAAGGGCCTAGTTACCCCACTGGGAGAAGAAATGGACACTGGATTTGATACCATTTGTGATAGCTCAGTCCAACCCATGATCATGATATTGCCCACTTTAGGCTTAGACTGCACAATTTTTCTTTCCCTAGGATCTTTCCCTTAGTCATACTTGATGAAAAGGCCCCATGATGGCAGAGGTATCCACACCACCTTATAAAGGGGTGCTTCATTTTCTTCCTCCTTCAATGTGTTATTTTCATAGTCATAAGGGGAAAATGAAGGGGGTGCTGCATTTGGGTTTTACGTAGTAAAACCCTCACGTATCAATCCCTGTCTCCTCTCCCTCTCTCCAATTATCTTTTTTATTTTAATTAATTTTTAAAAAATATATAATGAAATTAATTATAATATATATTTATAACTTATATATATACTCACATATGCATATATATACCCATATATATATATATTTACTTATTTATTTAAACCACATATATAAGCACTTACACCCAAATATACAACACTTATTTTTTTAGCTCATATATACACATCCATATATATATATATATATATTTACACCTGTGCACACACATTCATATATATATATATATATATATGAACACCAATTTTATTTTTCCCAATTAGTAATAATAATAACACCAATATTTTATTATTATTTTTAAATTTATGTCATAATTAACTCCATGAATAGTTCAATCAAAAAATTCATTAAAATTGTGCTATTAATAAATTATCCACACAATATCATTTATCTGTGAAAATTAATAATGTTTTATCAAACCCACTAATAAATATCCACCCTTATATATATATTCTTGTTACATATATATATATACACATTTTTATATACATATATATACAGTCACACATGTATATATATACAAATATATTTAATCGCCATATATATATATACATTATATATATACAATAATGTTTTTGTCTCAACCTAATAACAATAACAATAGTTAAATTATTATTATTTAATAAAACCCATAAATGACACCATTAGTTTTATAATGACAACAACCACTAAAAATTGATAACATCTATTAAATTAATATTGATTGCACATTTTCATTAAATTTTCAAAATTAATAACATCAAAATTATTAAATAACTCACATATTATTTACATCACAACACAATTTATTAAATATGGAAGTACATTTTCATGTTTTTTTTGTTTTCAACACAAATAACAATAATAATATTATTATTATTTCTAACTCCCCAAAAACATTTAAATATTAATTAAATTATATTTGGGTGTGATCTCAACAAATGTCTGTTGTTCAAAATTTGTATAACCCTCCTAGGTTAAACCTAGCCTTACAGAACTAATAGTGGTATCATATTTCTTATATAGTGCACCATTTGTGAGAAATTAATTAATTATTATTAAAAAATATAGATAAAAATTTATTTAAATAAAAAAATTATTATCGCGTGTGAGGTTACCAAACACCCGAAACACACAAAAGGGATAATATACATAGGGTAAACCCAACGTTCTCAACCTAACTGTGGTATCTTATTTCTTATACGACACACCATTTGAGTGTTATTTCATCTTTTTTGAAAAAAATCACACATATATATGAACAAAATATATTTAATGTTTTTATTCTATCAACGTGGAGGGTCTACAGGCCTCAAAATCTCATGATCACTCAGTTTCTAACTCTGAAAATGTTTTATAGAATATTTCAATGTGCTAAAGAAGGATTTAACTCATTGATAAATCCATAATGAACACAAGAATTGAGAAATTAAATTTCCACACCTAAATACATGTAAATTATAAACAAAATTTGGTTTCTTAAAAGCAAGGATGTTACAACCTCTCCACCTTAGAACTTATCATCCTCAAGAAACATCACCTCACCTAAAAGGGTCACGAAGTCTCACTCAAATGGTCAAGTTTCATTTCCAAATTCCAAACACACATTTTACCATTGATTAGGAAAGAAATATTTAATCCATTTGGATCCGATCAAAAACCCATTTTTATAAACAAAACATTGAAATAGAGATTATCCGAGCCTATTTAACTAGATAAATGACAATGTTGTCATCTCTTGAAACAACTTACTAGTGCTGCTCCCCACCATAGGTATCAATATTTTAATATGGGAGGGATTACATGTCATGACACCTCTACCATAGAAATTACCATAGAAATAATGCCTCTAAGTGTTCGAGTAATTCTCCATGGATGATTTTCTTTAACACAATGAACCTGATTACTGATGTGGTTACCACAGGGACCCCATCCTAAAGAAAATATCAAATTACATATCGACCAAACAGAACTGTTCGTGCAATATTTCCATGAAGACAATGTTGACCTTTAAACCATACCTTCCATATACTGACAACATGCTTCACTAAGAGAGAACATCAACTTCCAAAAAAAATTCAAACTAGAACATGGAATAAGGCCAATGCTCTCTTAGTATATTAAGGATGACGTCAAGATAGGGGATATGATCATCTCTCAATGAAGAGTAAATTAAGAGGATTTTAAAGTTTATGAGAAGGAAAATAGAATAACTACTAATGGTCAATACCATTGAAGAAAATCAGCTTCAACTGCAGATGCACTGTCATAAACTGATCACAAAGCCTTTAAAAATCGATGAAATCTGTGATTGTTCAAGCTTAACCACTAGAGTCCACCCATGACCAATGGAATTTCTTAAAGGTTGAATAAACCAAAAACCACACCAATGTCATGATGCTAAGAAAGCACCGACATGATTCAAAACATGAAAGAATGAAAGGAATTCATGAAAAACTGACCATCTCTGAACGGTCCACTCAGTTTTGTTCCATCAACTCAGAAGGACACATTTACTAGAACAGACATGAAAATCCCTACCTTATGAGATTCAAAGCGGTCGAATGAAGAGAAGCTAGAAACTCACAAGTGTGCGATATCTAATTCAACATAAACGTACACATGACACTCTTCTGATCCACTCTCACATACATCATGCATTAGACATAGAAGTTAGAACCAAATGGATCAGCGTGTCAATTCACCCGAGCCAATATGAATTCATCCTAAGCATTAGGAGGATCTGATTTATTTAACTTATGGGTCACTATACTATAAAGATGAAATGAGAGCATACTGAAAAACACAAGGCTATATGATTACACCAAACTAAACTAGTTCGTTACACCATTTAGCACTCGATGGGAAATTCGTATGTGAATGCATGCTACCCCGAGGTTCTAGAATAAGGACAACACATCCTGAATACTATCCATAAGATGTCATCCCAATGAATTTAATAACCATATGATCCATGAAATATATTTAACCCTAAGTTTTATTTCCCTGTATGAACATTAACCCAAATGATGCTATAACAAATCATCCATCACTGAGGAAAATAATGGGTCAAAGATAGTACAATCACCCATTCAAACAATGTTTTCATTGGAAGTTAGGAGTTTTAAAAGGGAAAACAGAACCTGAAAAAAACAAAAATATAAAACTCATAAGATTTAATTAGAAATTTTAATTCTTAGGGTGATACCTACTATAGGCCAGCCCATTATGAGAGCACAAGTATTGACCCTATCACTAGTTTTCACAAAACTAAAAACACTATGCTTAATAGATGATCATTTAAACCATTGATAAATAGTGAAAGACATATAGAAAATGATCATGTTTCCATTTGAAGGTTACTCAAATGAATAGATCAAGCTACCCATACATGAGTTTTTAAACAAAGGACACCAATACAAGATCCATTTTTTGTTATTTTATTTTTTCACCTTTTAATCATTAAACATTTAAAATATTTAACCAATACATCAAATAAAATAAGTATTGTCTCAAAAAAACATCATTTTAAAAAACTAAACTTCTTGACATTCAGTCATAATTAGAAAATTTACCATAATAAATTCCTTTTATGTTATTAAACATTAGGCGACCTATGAGGGTCCTAATAATCCAACCTTGGTTCAACAGAATGAAACCCAATATCAGTTGATTAACATTTAAAACTGTAAACACCCATTATGGTTTACCCTATAAAGGACACATCCCAACTAACCAACTTGGGTCCAGTGTCACATCTTAGAGTGATAAAAATTCATTTATTATTTAAAACTAGACAGATTTTACATCACATCAAAAAAAAAAATACATCACAACATTAAATTTAATATGGGTTACAATTTCCCAATTCATGAATTACCCACATACTAAATAAATATAAAATTGGCTCCCATCGATTCAAACCAATCACATTTAGCCCATGCATTAAATTACATATTCAAAATGATATGAAGCATGTTACTATAAGAAGATAACATAGAGAAACATGATATAATCACATAATAATGCCATACTTAATAGATAAGGCATGCTAAGAAACTAGGAGACATGGAATATAAACTGCTAAGAATGTTATACAATCAAGAATGGCATTAAACTCAAGGAACACAAATAAAATCAGAAAGAAAACTATATATGAAACTACATGGAATATAATATACATGGCATGTGAATTTCTACTTGGCTATTATGAGTAATTAAATGCTTCATCCTTTCCATACAAGGCCAATGGAAAAATATTTTAAATTCCATAAATTAATAAGAAGTGAAAAGTACATCAATCACTCAATGTGAAATCAAATCCAACTATAATAGAAAACATAATTCAGAACCATCCAAGCCCTATAAACATGGACATTTCCCATACATGGGGTGATATTTTCTATTAAAGACTATTAACCAAGTGTCGACACTTTCCTAGTCCCTTTTCTACCATCCCAAAATAGTAAGATGAATGAAAATAATCCACTTATAATAACACATTGTAACATAATGACTCGGCTCACCTATAAAACGGTAGCCAAACTGGCCATCACATAGCCTCAAGTGCGCCTCCCCATAAGCCGAAGGTTGCTGATGATCAGTGAGGGTCTGTTGATGGTATGGTGGGGAGACTATACCCTCTATAATAGAGTTGCATAGGGGTTTATCTGATAATAAATAACAGAAAAATGTGGAAGTAGTAATAAATGAATAAAAAGTTTTCGGAATAATATAAAAACTCAATAAAAGGTGACCAATTCCATTTAATACAAGGAATGCATGGAAAATGGTGATACACAAGCTAATTCAGTAAAAAATACATCATTATTGACAAAAAATTACAATACAAGACTCAGTTAAAGAATAGAAATAAAAATCCCAAAGGTGATCTCCTGGAACATCCTGAGCTCCAGCTCTGTCCAGTTCTTTTAACTCTTCATGTATCAGAAATATAGAAACAAGAAATCTACCAAGGTCTATAGTCATATGAATAAGAAAGGTATACTCATATACCCCAGTAAAATAGAGGTCCATGTAGGGTGTGAGATATAAATTGTAGTAGGCCAGAACAACTAGTGTTTAGCCCAACCCTGACAGTGAATAAAATTTTAACATACAAATTTAGAGAATTAATAAACATTCAGTGATGAATACATAAACAACCCACCCATGTTTATAATTGACACTTGGTGGATATACAAGATTCAATGCTCTACTGAGTATCTATGGTTGTGGGTAGATCCTCCTTAATCTGGAAGGATGTCCTAAATTGGTGGTATATTATCATACCAATGATTAATTACGTAGAAAAATACCATGACATACATCCTCTACCCTCAGGATAACCAAAATACCCCTCACAGACATAATTAGAATCATTCCCTTAGGCACCGTGTGACTGTGCATCTAGCCCTCAAGCATAAAAAATAAATATATAATCTTCCCTCAGTCATTCAGTACTAGTGCATGTAGCCCTAAAGCGGTTCGAAAACATGAACCAAGCCCTCATGCATCACTAGAATACCGCCCTTTGGAATCATGTGACTATGCATCTAGATCTCAAGCATCCTAAATAATCATAAAATATTCCCTTAGGAATTCTGTACCAGAGTACCTAGCCCTTAGGAGGTACAAAAAACATGTACTATTCCCTTAGGTATCCACATTGAACATGAGTCATTTCCAAACAAACTCAAGATGCCAATGAGTATCAAACCCTCAGGTATCAATCACATCAATATCACATAAGCTCAAAATCTAAGTAATAAAAATATCAATTATAGTATCAGACATACTAGATTTATCATCATAAGAATCAATAATCAATTTATAAAAAAAATTAAAATATGTCAACCAGTTGAGTTCATTAATCCAGTTCTTAATTGTCATTATCCTTAAATCAAATATGTATAATCAATCCATCAACCATATAGTTGTTAGTATTAATTATCTAGTATAACCAAGGTGATTCTACGATAATAAATCCCAAAATTTTTTATTATTCCACCTCAATATTCTAATATAAAAATCAAACAATTTAACCAATTTATTATAGGGCCTTAATGTCAAATAGACTATGTCTTAATAATTTCAAATACTGGTACACCTATCGGTTGGATGTAGGTCTTAGTATACATTCTTATAGACCAAAGTTAATCTAAGGGATGGTTTTAAATGAACAATTTTAATTTCATATGCCTTATTCACTTTATTTTTTAATACAATACATGCTAGCACAATAAAATATATTGAATATACCTTAAATAGTTAATTCAAATAAAAGGGATTTGGTTTTTACCACCCACATAAATACCATTTCAATTAATTCAATTACAAAAAAAGGCATTCTATAACCATCCTACAAATATTTAAACCTTTTGAACCATTATGTTCTGACAAGTCATGCTTTTAAAATTAACCAAAGGCATGGTCATGCAACCCCATTCATTTCCATTTGAATCCAACCATTTAATTCATTATATTTAAACTAATAGATAATGAGAAATCAATTCACATTATTCATAGTGGGAAAATACTAACTTTCCCCATAACATGCACTAACAAGAAGGAAGATGGAATACTCAAACCATAGCTATGAATGATATAAACAACTATCAATACTTTTTAGCTTGAAGAAAGAGAACCTCCGATATAGGGGTTTTATTATAAAATCATTTATCTTATTTTAAAATTACATCCAATTTATCAAGAAAATCATTTTAAAAAACCACTATACATAGAAAAGAATATTTAAAAAGTCTGAAGAATGTGCAATTAATTAATTGATGACTTTTTTAAATTAAAAGGGAAAGGAAAGGGATCCTACATTTGGTGCAACAAAAACTGACGACAAGGGTTGATGTTTATGTTAAACTGCACAACTAAAACCTTTTTTTTACTTTCGTAAACAAAAATTTGTTTATGATTATTCTTGTTGAGATGATTCCAATAACACCTAATATTCTCCAATTAGATTAATATTGTAGGAGATATCGATGACTGATGTTTGAAAATAAAATAATTAAAATTGAAAAGATAATTGGAGAGAGGGGGAGGAGAGGGGGCTTGAGACGTTATGGGTTTACTACATAAAACCCTAATGCAGAGCCCCTTCATTTTCCCTTCATATAAATACAATTTTCTCCAATTTAAATTATATTAATTTAAAGATTATTTTTAATTGTGTAAATCATTAGTGGTTATTTTAAAATCATCCAGGCACCACCCATGAAACTCCCAAAGCTCTACATCAATTATCATTTATTTTCCACTATTTTACTTACTTAAATATATTTAATAATATCCATTATAAAATATATTTATAAAATATGTATTTTTATATACTCACATATTCATACATATACCCATGTATATATATATATGTATATTTATTTATTTTTACTTATTTATTTAACCCACATATATATTTATCTACACTCAAATATATATACACATATTTATTTAGTTCATATATACACATCCGTATATATATATATATATATATATTTACACTCGTGCACACACATGAATAAATATGTATATTTCATATATATATACACTAATACTATTTTCCCAAATTATTAACAATAATAATAACACCAATATTTTTTATTATTATTATTATTATTAAATATATGTCATAATTATCCCTATTAATAGTTCAATTAAATACTTCCTTAAAGTTTTGATGTAAATAAATTATCCACATTTTAGAATTTATGTGGGATAATTAATGTAAACATTATTAAAATGTACACTTATACTATTTCTATGTTTTCTTATATGTAAATTTTTTTATTTTAATATCTATGTTTACGTAATTTAATCCTGTTATATATTATTTCAATTTCATTTTACTATTCCATTGGTGAGTTTTCTATTTTAATGGCTAAGTTATTACTTCAATGATCAAGTATATTATTCAAATGATCATGTTTACTATTCCAATTATCATATTGGAGTTATACTTCCTATAATACCTTTTATATTGTTCACTAATCATTCAATTATTTTTCACTAAAAGTTAAATACATTCAATGAAAATTTAAAATAATATTTATATTATTGTTTTCTTGATATTATGTTTTTTGTGAATTATATAATTTCAGGAGTACATGGTGCACAAAAATTTTAGGTTATCATGTTGTTTTTTATGTTTTTTATTCTCCCATTATATAGTATATTTATTCAGTTATGTGACGTTTTATATATGGATGAAACATTTCATTAATGGTTTTATTATGTGGTTCATGAGTTTTATTTTATATCTTATTCGAAAAAATGAAAAAAATTATATTTAGAAGGGTAATTCCATATATAAAAGTATGGGTTTTCTTAATTAAGTATTAAAATATAATAAAATTCCCTACTCTCTTATACAAATAGAATTCTCTTGAAAAATTGTTCTCTGACTCAATTTAATTAAAGAATCCTAATACTCTTACCAAGTTTATTTTATACTTAATTTCTGAATACCATGAATATATAAATGATTTCAAACTTATATATTATCATAGACACATAGACATATCTATTGGAAAACATTAGTAACACTTACAAATTACTAGTAATAACTGAATTCCTATATCCTCTTTAGACAACATACATTATTATCTATTATGTCTAGTCATTCAGTAACCCTTTTTAAAATGAACAATATATGTTTCTTTAAATATTTTTTGATATATAATATTTAAAAGTATCAAATGAATTATAAAGATAAAATTACGCTAATCCAAACTTATGGGGTCTTTGGATGTGTTTCTAATAAATTTGAACAAGATTAAAATGTCAAAGGTAATAGATTTTTGAATTAGTAACCATTATCTATTAATTTTTATATTATATATTAAAGGACAATGTTTTATAATATATAAACCATTAGTTAAGTACAAATAACTACAACACCCTCATGATTTTTCTATGTATTAATATAAGTAAATATCTTGTTTAATATCGTGTGGTATACACAACACCCAACTAAAAGGTATAAATATGTATTAAAATAAATAGAAAACATTACTAACTTATTAATATACTCTAGGAAAAAATAAATTAAAAATCTTTGGTAAATGAAATGAAATATTATTTCAAACCTTTAATGTTTTAAATGTTTATTTTAATATAAAAGATGATTTTATTTTTATTATATATTTTCATTAAAAAGATAAACTAATTAATTTTTTAATTTCAATTTGTTGAAATTAATTTCATATTTGAATCCCTCATATCAAAATTTTCTTATAGTGAAATTTTGATTTTATTTTGAAAAGGATGATTTTTTAGTGATCTGTTAAATATAAGGGTTTTTCAAATATCGTAAATTTTAGGACATCATTATTATATAAGGATCACTTAAAAATATTTATAACTTTTTTATTAAAATAATTTGTTTTTAAGGAGTAAAATAAATAATTTAGTAGTATTATCAGTATTTGGAATTTAACGGACCATTTGGGGTCAAATTGACAAGCCAACCAAGATGGCCAACTGTTGTGGTGGGGTGCAATAGGATAATGGGAAAACGTATCTTATAAAGGAAAAGGCTAAAAAACCCATGTAAAACATGGAATAAATAGTTATAAACAGATTTATACAGAATAAGCTAAATGCCTAAACTAGAAAGTATGAACCAGATAAGACCGACAACTCTCCATGTTCCAACAATCACTTCCAAACCATCCTGAACCAACGGCTACAAAAAAATTGAAGATAACATGCTACATGACGCCCTTACCTTTACCTAAATCCAACAATACAATATCTATAACCACCGAAATGGAAAAGTAAGGTGTGAGAAAAAATCTCTGTTAGATACCCCCACTAATTCTATATATGGTATAATATCAAGAACATAATAGTTCTAGCTTTTAAAATAAAATATTATTACAAAGGACTTTCATAAATCCAACCAAATTTACAAATAATTTAATTTGGTTATCATAAAATAATATCATATTAATAAATCCAAGAATATGAAAAGTATAATTGATAAAACAAGAATTAAAAAACATACACCAATAAGTCAGAAAGTAAACAAATATTCATAACATAATCCATCATGTGAATCCATGTGATATAACCTCAAATGAAAACATTTGAGAAACAACCCATCACATAATACATCATGCATTCAACAAACCATAAATGAGAAAGAGCTCTGTATTGGTCCCTAGACTGTCAGATACATAATAGATATAAAATAATCCTATGATATAATTTTTTTTGATACTAACCAATATTGAGTCCTGCAATAGTCCATTGATATCCGAAATTAAATACCTAGTGGTTCCACACACACTTTGGTCACCTGTGTTCATTTCCTGATGTGCCCAAGGATCCCATTGTGCTATGATTGTAAAAAATCAATTTTATAACTATGATTACAATTTATAAAACATTTTAAAATAAATTATAATGCACTGTGGTGTTTAAAAATCCATTTATATATCAAAACAACTATTTAGGCACTTAATCAAACACTTGGTGTGTAAAAATCAATTTTAAAGAAAAATCCCTATAAATTATTTTATCATTCAAAGTAATTTTTTTAAAACAAAAATCAATTAAATTTAATGAACAAACAAAATTAATTATACAACAATTATAAGAAATTCATAGAATTATCCCATTGTATAGGAACATCTAAATCAAAACATAGGATGAACAAATCAACTTAGAAAGCAATGATCAGGGAAGAGTCTCTCGAGTCCTCAAAATCATAGATCCCTAAGAAACACATAAACCCTTTTCCGTACCCCTCAGATCCATTATATTCAACCCCATCACGTTACATAGGAATAGTGGAGAATATATACAATGAGTATCTAAGATCAAAAAGAAAAAATTGGATAATAAATGCAACATACCTTTAGTTAATCTGCCAAGAATGGTGGAATTCCACCTAGAATTAAAAGGTATAAGCCTCTCAAGCACCAGGAAAGGATTAAGAAAAGTGAAAAAATATTAGGGGGTACTAAATAAAATATAAAAAAGGATATAAGGTTAAAATCCCACTTTTTAAGAGTTTTAATGGGTTAAAAAAATTCATGGAGGTGGCCACATGGTTAAACAAATAGCGCACCTAACCATGCACCCCTACTATACATTCTTTTGGGGGAGGTGGGGGGGGGGGGTTTAATGGTTTTAAATAGGGCCACACAATTTAGTAAAACCTTGTGACACCACTGTAAAACTACCAAACACCCCACATAGTTTATTGGGCACGTCAGATGTTTTGGGTAACCATGCTGAAACCGTCAAAATGACAACTAGAACCTAACAGAGGAAAACCACATGGATATCACATGATTAAACTAACTATGTTACTGAACCATGAAACATTCAATATTCTCTCAAAAAACCTTTATATCAACTTCAAATACCTTGAATATTTCTGGACCCTAAAATAGAATGACCATAGATCAACTAATCCATACCTATGACCCAGAGGGCTTCATAACTCATCACACCATAAAATATTTCTATCTCTAAAAATAGCTCAAGATTCTGAACTCAAAAAAATATAACACCACTTATAACTCATCAATAATTTCCACTCCCACATCACATTGATATCCCGTTGACAATTCCACATTACCCATAATAAGGATATCTTTTTACTATGCAACACTTTATCCCGGTGATCCAAAATATAAATTTGTAGCTCTATAATGGTGGTATTGAGATCAAGATCAACAACCTCCCACTTAATCACAGTGGAAGGATTTGGATTATACCTAATAATCTTGGAAACAAGAAACATTTCATAAATTGAAGTAAAATGATATGGTACATCCAAACTATAAGCCATTATTCTCAGAAGCTCCATGATCTCCAAGGGACCAACAATCATTGGTGCCAAATTACCCTACTTACCTAACTTAAAATACCCAAATAATGGTTAAAATCTAATAAAAACAGAATAAACAACCAATAAATCTATAATTTGATGATGAAATCCTTTATAGGATTTCTGAAGACTCTGTGTTGTGACCAACCTCTTTCGGATCTACGGCTTCGTTTCCATTATATCATGAATAAGACTCTTCCCTAAGAGGGACCACTCTCCAAACTCTACCAAGAATAAGGGAGATCAAATGGAAACCCATAAAATTATTTAAATGGATATATATTTATGGAATCCAAATATTTATTTTCATAGGCAAAATCGACCAATGTAAAGTGATTTTCCTGAGATCCTCCAAAATCAAGCACGTAATCCTGAAGCATATCCCCAAGAATCGGGATATCTCTATCTGTGTATCCATCCATATATGTATGATAATCCATGATCAATTAAATCTAGGAACCCATAAAAATGTTTTAAACCATTACAGAACTTGTACGTGATCCTCATGTCCCAGTTAAAAATAATTTCATTTGGAACCGGATGAATCCTCATTATCTCTCGGGTGTAAAAGTCTCAATGTTTTTCTAATTTTGTTTTCTCTTTGTTAGGTATGAAATGATAATATTTCATAATTCAATAAATGATTAACCAAATAACATCCTTCCCATAAAGATTTATTAGGAAAACCATGGTGAAGTCAATGGAAATATCATCCCACTTTTTTGTAGGAATTAGTAATGGATGAAATAAACGAATAGGTCTCTAGTGTTCCTCCTTAATTTTCTGAAATGTGAGACACAACGAGACGGAATATGAAATCGTCCACCACATCCCAAGAATCCAATAAAGACATGTCATGTCATAATATAGCTTGGAATTCTCCGGGTGTATGGAATAATATGACTGGTGTCCATTTTTCATCAAATCCCACCTCATATAAAATAGAACAACCAACCTATTACGAAATCACAATGCTCTTCTAGGAGCCCAAAACTATTCAAATGAGGTCTCCCCACCATAAAATATTTTATATAAGTGTTGTAAAATGGTTTCTATCTCATGTATGAGTCAAAATCACTTATCAAAAGATGATTTATATGTTATTGAGGTGAATAAAACCTATCTACTAACCTATTCCACTATTTAGATCATGTTAGTAAAAAAACTCATCAGAGAAAACTCCTCAACAATTTCCATTAAGTATTGTGAAAATAGTTTTCTATTCAATGAATCAGTAACCACATTCCATTTCTATAAGGCCCTGGCCTTAAACCTTATTTAATATTGAATTAAATGAATAATTCACATTGAGGATCTTTTCAGGTTTAGAGTTTTAGAGAATTAGATCACAAATAATGAATTACATTCCACATTTAAACAAAGTGGTTACATAAAAGATAGTATTTCTTTTTCCCCATCAACGGAAACATATTTAAAAAAAACTTGTATTCTTTCTTGAGACTTCCTTTACACTATCATCATAACATGCAGCTTTCTCTTGACCTGTGAAAAACATTTCAAAAACATGGGATGAGCATAGAAAGCTCAGTAAGGGATATAAAAGTAAGAAAAGAAAACATTAGTCCATGTATGAAATCATACTTTACTCATAAAACATAATAATTTTAACATACCTCATCAAATCATGAATATATCAAATAAATCATAAGGCATAATGGTAACTTGAGGCATTCATAACATTCTTACGTAGGGAGTAACCCTCTTGGTTACGTTTGGAATACCCATCACAGTATATTCCCTAAATATCTTTGGAGAAACCTTAATGTTTAACCCCTTCGTGTTTCCCAATGCATTGGAGAGCTATATCGGGCTCACCAACCCTTAGTTTATCACGGAACCACCGGTCTTCATAATAATTCCCAAGAACCATAACATAATCGTATCACATAAAATATGCATAAAGGAAACATAACATTTCCTCCTTTCAATCACAAGATATCAATACACAACATTGATATAAAAACATTATTAAAACCATTTTCAATACCAAAATAAAATAAAAGTAAAACATGGTGTTTATTATTCCTTTAAAAAAAGAAGGTATGGCTTGTAGAGGAAGCATAAACTCAAATAATGGTTACGGCGGTGGAGAAGTCGTTGTCGCCACATACGTACGACAAAAACATTCCCTTTTTTCGTTTAGTAAAACTCTTCATATAAAAAGATTCCTTTTGGATAAACGTAAAAGTGAAAGGGGTTTATACACCGTAAAAAATAAATTTGTGTATAAAACATAATATGCCTCAATGAAAGGAGATTGAGATGAAGTCCCTTAAGAAGATGGTATCCTTGGATTAAGGATAAGTCAATTACATAATTATGTGTGACAAACGAATACACCAAATATAAGTGGATATTATGTGTAAAACAATCAGATTACATTCACACATATTCATAGAATGAAATATTAAAGGAGTACAAGTTTATCCCAAAGAATCAAAATTGGGTAAAGAAGTTCCCTTGCAAAAATTCGACAGCCTAACGACATCACTTCAAAATTCAGAAAAAGAGTTGATGAGAGATAATAAGGGTATCTCATCACTTGGACATAAAATGTACATCAATAAGGATATATAAGAACATATCCCAACATAATAGTATGTGAATTAAAAGACATAACAAAAGAAGTCTTTTAAAAAGATGAGGGTGAGAGGTTCCCTTACCGATTTGGGTAACATTCGAAACGTACACCCCATGAAAGAAGGACTATATAACATTGATGTAAATACTCAAAAACGAAAGTATGTTACACAAAGAGTAGAATAATGTACAGTACATACACAACTTAAAGTAAATAGTGGAAAACGTAGAATAAATTTCACAGGAATAAAAGTGTGATGAAAAATCCCTTACGAAAACTCGGCAGCCTAACGGCGCCACTTAAAACTTCCAAAAATGGATTTATGAGATAAAATAGGGTCTATCATAATATGAACATAAAAATTACAGTATGAGGAATATAAACTAACATCCCCAAACATAAAAAATATGAGTTTAAAAGAAATGACACAATAGAGAGTACTTAAAAAGAAAGAGAGAGGTTGGATCTCTTACGAAAATTCGGCAGCCTAACGACGCCACTCAAAACATCCAAAATGGATTGATGATAGAAAATAGGGCCTCTCACCATATGTCCAAAAAAATTAAAGTAGGAGTAATATAAAATAACATCCCAATCATAAGAAATACAATCTTAAAAGGAATGACATAAAAGGGTGTACTTAAAAAGAAAGAGAGGGGTAGGATCCCTTACCACATGTCCGACTTGTCTTGTTTGTTTGTTTATATTCCTGAATAATAAAATTTGGTCAATTTTTAATTGCTTAAGGACCTCATTTATATATCATTATTCAGTTCATATCACATATAATAATGTTATAATAATTTTTTTATAATGTTAGTTCATATTAGACGTTTTTTCCAATGTTTGGTACATGAGTAAAAAAATGAACTTGTTTGTAAATGATTTCCCATGTAGTTATAAGTAAATAATTTAAAGAATAGTATTAATGATTAAAATATCATATATATCCAGTAAATATTCATTTTATACTATTCTATAACATTTGGAGATAAAAAAATGAAAAGCACCTTTCATTGAGACGGTAGGCCGTACGTACGCATGAATACTACTTTCATTTTTGTTGTCATATTAATGGAATTAAAAATAAATGATATATAGATATATATTATAATTACAGTATAATATATATGTCATATAGGTCACATATTTTCATTAATTTCATTCTTTATCATTCCATGTATTGCACGAATGAGTCACATCACTTGATGGGGGCAGTAGTCCACAATTCCTCATAAGAAATTATCGCATTTGCACAACATGAAAAGAATAAAGTTATGTTTTCAATATAAAATACAAAAGAATATAGTAAACATAAATACCATACATATCATATATAAAATACATTTAAATCATAATGGACACCATTAAAGGTGTTAAAAGAATATTGAACAATCATCATTTCGTGAGGCAGAGAATCGCCAACCACAGAAACAGTATGTTCTTTAACCATCAGATGAAGGTGTGTGAAAGTGTAGCTCGAATCCTTATTATAAAAAAATCCTAGTATATTTAATATACTGGTTTTTTATAGAAAAAATGTAATAAAAAGAGTTTAGGGGTTTGGAGAAGAAAACTAAAACAAAAGAATTCAAGGGAAGACATTACCTTTAAATCGGGTAACTCTTGTTGATTTAAGCTCAAAGGCTTCCTTGGAAAGGATTATGCCCAAAGTGAGGCCTCAATGATGAATATAGGGATGTGTAGAGATGAAATGTTCTGGGTTTGGCTGAGCCAGTGGCTTTAGAGGTGTGGGTAAGGTGGTAGAGGTTGAGGGCTTTTATAAGAGGAGAAAAGGGGCACTCTTGGAAAGTTACAAAATGTTACTTTATTTTCAAATGAGTTTCGGATTTTAAAGGTCCCACATTGATGTATTTCGATGATAAGGTGGTAAGGGTTCGAAATATACTCATCCAATAGGTCTTTTACAAGTGTATGTTATAGTTTTAACATTATATTTTCATTTTATTTAAATCCTCCTTTAATGAGGTAATAGTTGCATCATCATGATGTCATAAATGATTTAATTTATTTAATGTCTAAAAATTATAAAACAATTTCATGATGTAGGAAACCTCTTTATCTTTATAATGAATATTTATAGTAAAAAATATGACTTGTAAAACCCCATTTAAAAATTGTTTTAGTAAAACAACTCATAATTGTGACATTTTTATTTTAACTTAAAATAAAAAGTTATTTATGTCATATTCCAATCAAAGTGGCTCCATGGGGTCCCCAAGTTGACCCATTGATTTTATTGGTCGGCCATGACTTATCCAATGAGGTTAGGACATGTGTCTAGGTCATTTCATATTATTAAAACATTATTTTTACCTTAAATTACACTAATTACCTCTAATCGCGATTAAAAACTTAAAAGTTACTATTCACCAAAAAAATTATTTTAATCCCATTGAACCACATTTTACATCCTATGGACAGCCATTTATGTAGGATTTTTGAAATTCAAATCATAGAAGTGGTAATGATTCATTTAAACGAAACAATCAGTTTTTAAACTACCACTTAGTGGTTTCACTATTCAACAAAAATTGAAGTTTTTCAGAAAAATATCAAAAATTCACCCTAAGCTATATTTGATATTCCAAATTCAAAAATGATGTCTATTTTAAAAAATTCAAAACATATATGTTGCATTAATTAATTTAATAATTAATTCCCGCTGTCAAAACAAGTAGCGTGTTTTTAAGAAACAATATCTATTAAAAGATTCACACTAGTTTAAGTCCAATTTCAAGGTGAAATTAATTCCAATGACCACTATTAGATTAAATGGTAAAAAAATATTTTAATTTCAATATAAAAAAAACTCAAAACATAATCTAATCATATAAATTAATTTGATTAAAAAGAGGTTTTGAATTAAAATACAACATTTTTCACTATTCATTAAAAATGAACTTTATCGGAAAAATACCAAAAATTTACACAAAGTAAATTTTGATGTCCCAATTCTAAAGAAGAATTTTATTTTGTCAAATATAACACATAAAATTGTCAAAAAGTTGATTTAAAAGAGGTTCTCCATAAAAAAGGCAGTTAATCGACATTTTAAAGAATATTAGAATGTTTACGCTTAAAATTGGTTTCATTCGCATTTTTAATCCTCTAACATTTATTGTAAAAAGTAAAAATATTTGACAAACATATATAATAATTTTGTAGTTAGTTCTTTTCATTCCCGCCATTACAATGTCTAGGCATTAACTATCATTTAAAATAATATTATTTTACTATTAGAGTGCAACATAAGATTCCCAAGAAACTCGTTGTTACGTATTGGGTATGCCATCAAGCATAGATTCCCCTTTAAAGTAATATTATTTTTTTATTCACAAATATGGATAAATGTGAAAATGTCATATTCTTTATTTACCTGGGGTGTTACATCCTTCCCCCCTTTTGGGAATTGCGTCCTTGCAATTTTAAAATTGGGCTTGGAATCTTCATTGAAAATCCCACATCGGAACAAGAGTCAGTAAAAAATTCACTTTAAAAAAATAAAGATAAGTACAAATGTCACCCGAGTTAACCCATACTAGGATTCCATGTAGTAAAACATGGATATTGAGGAAAAAACAAAGGGTCATGTTCTGAGGGAGAGTGATAGAAAACATGTTTAAGAGAAAGTTAACCACAAGAAAATTACATACATGTGGTGGGATAAATGGTATTCAATTCCCCCGTAGGAAAAGTTAATAGATTTTTTTTTGTTTTAAGTTACTTTTCATTGAGGAATTTATTTTTGATCTTAAGAAAACATACTTACTTGTCATGTTGAATTTCAACTTTTACTAGATTTCTTACACAAACTCGTATGTTCCCCAAATGATGAGTATTTAGGAAGACTAGTTTACATTAAGAGAGATATAATAAACTACTAGAGAATCACCTAATCCACAAAAGAGAACTATATACTTCCCATGTCTTTAGGCCTTAACCAAAACTAAAACCTAAAAGGTTAGTATGAGATTAGATAATACCCAAAAAGGATAATACTTTATAAAAACAGTCTATTCTTAATCTCCAAAAATTTTCAAACAATACCCAAAGTTCAACAAAGACCATTCAATAAACAAATTGTCCATAAAATTATTCAATGTAAACCAAAATAAGATTGAAACCCAAATATTTGAAGGATTTAATAACATAGTCTTCCAAGTTACAAATTAACACTTATCTCCAAATAACATCAGTTGCTCTTAAAGTCTCATAATGAAAAGTAATTAACCTAATCACATATCCTCCATGATAGGTTAATAATTTCTATAGATAACCAAAAATCAACTTACTCTTAATTCATAAAATCATCTACCTAAAAAGAATAAGTCATACTAACCAGGGACTTCACGTAGTCCAGTGGTAGGTGATAAATACCAGTCGCACCTTGGTTTTGGGTTCGATTCCCACAGCTTTCTCCGACACGACGGGTTGTCACACGGTCTGCATGTTGTCCTTTTTATAAAACTCCAAAAATAACCCTAACATGTTTTAAATTTAATCGTTTCCTTATACCTCTAATTTTCTTCCAAATTCATTATGATCTCAACATCTTAATTCTTGAAGTCTTATTTCACCACCATAAGATAAAATAAAACGATTCCCAAAATGAATAACATCATACCTTGATCATGGCGTCCACTCAGTTTCATTGTCATCTTGCTCACGTAGGTAGAAGTCCCATGCATTACAACAATGATTTAGTGATCCTTGAAAATCATTTTCTTCCTCCATCCAAATACACCTTGTACAACATGGGTCATATGGGTGTTCACAGAAAACTGTTTTGGAAAATAATCATGTATAACATATAATTCCAAAACATCTTATAGAACTTGATTTCTATAAAATAGTCGGACAAGATTTGAGTTGAAACTTTCTATTATTGGTCCTTTAAAATACTATAAGTATGTGCTGATAGACTATATTTTAAAGCAATTATAAATAGGTAGCGCAAGGGTATCCTTCCTCAGCACCATTTTTAAAATCATAATATGCTTCAAATTCTTGTGATAAGGTAAAATATTTGAAAATACCTTGATAATATTTACCTTTCTTGAAAATATGATAATATTGTGAAAATAGTATTTGTCTAAATACAACCCATGATCCACGATGATAACGAGCTATAGTGGAGGTGTTTGATATCTCAAACAACTGCTTGCAAGTGAGTTGTATGTTAGAAAAAATTTCACAATCTTCCGAACATTACTTTGCAATAATTGTTGCATGTATGTCATCAGGAAGAGATAGGAATGTCGTTTGAGATCCTTCTCCTTCCATTCGTAACCAGATTTACATGACCTGAAAAAAGTTATAAAACAAGTATTTAACTGAAATAATAGATATAGGGACTAATCATGTGTCTAACAAAAACTCATAATCCCTAAAGTTGTCTAAACCGACCTCTAATACCAACTATAAGGCCCCAGCCTTAAACCTTACTTAATATTGAATTAAATGAATAATTCACATTGAGGATCTTTTCAAATTTAGAGTTTTAGAGAATTAGATCACATATAATGAATTACATTCCACATTTAAACAAAGTGGTTACAAAAAAGATAGTATTTCTTTTTCCCCATCAACAAAAACATATTTAAAATAAAACATGGATTCTTTCTTAACACTTCCTTGACACTATCATCATAACATGCACCTTTCCCTTGACCTGTGAAAAAATTTCAAAAACTTGGGATGCGCATAGAAAGCTCAGTAAGGGATATAAAAGTACAAAAAGAAAACATTAGTCCATGTATGAAATCATACTTTACTCATAAAACATAATCATTTTAACATACCTCATCAAATCATGAATAAATCATAGGAATCATAAGGCATAAAGGTAACTTGAGGCATTCATAACATTCTTACGTAGGGATTAACCCTCTTGGTTACATTTGGAATACCCATCACAATATATTCCCTAAATATCTTCGGAGAAACCTTACCATTTCACCCCTTCGCGTTACCCAATGAATTGGAGAGCTATATCGGGCTCACCTGCCCTTAGTTTATCATGGAACCACCCATCTTCATAATAATGCCCAAGAACCATAACATAATCGTATCACATAAAACATGCATAAAGGAAACATTACATTTCCACCTTTCAATCACAAGATATCAATACAAAACATTGATATAAAAACATCATGAAAACCATTTTAAATACCAAAATAAAATAAAAGTAAAACATGGTGTTTATTTTTCCTTTAAAAAAAGAAGGTATGGCTTGTAGAGGAAGCTGAAACTCAAATAATGGTCACAGTGGCGGAGAAGTTGTTGTCACCACATACGTATGACAAAAACATTCCCTTTTGTAAATTAGTAAAACTCTTCGTATAAAAAGAATCCTTTTGGATAAATGTAAAAGTCAAAGGGTTTTATACACCATATAAAAGAAAGTTGTGTGTAAAATATAATATGCCCTAATGAAAGGATATTGAGACGAAGTCCCTTACAAGGACGGTATCCTTGGATTAAGGATAAGTCAATTACATAATTATGTGTGACAAAAGAATACACCAAATATAAGTGGATATTAAGTGTAAAACAATCAGAGGACATTAACACATATTCATATAATGACATATTCAAGGAGTACAAGTTTATCCCAAAGAATCAAAATTGGGTTAAGAAGTTCCCTTGCAAAAATTCGACAGCCTAACGGCATCACTTCAAAATTCAGAAAAAGAGGCGATGAGAGATAAAAAGAGTATATCATCACTTGGACATAAAATTTATATCAATAAGGATATAAAAGAACATATCCCAACATAATATTATGTGAATTAAAAGACATAACAAAATAAGTCTTTTAAAAAGAGGAGGGTGAAAGGTCCCCTTACCGATTTGGGTAACTTTCGAAACGTACACCCCATGATAGAAAGACTATACAACATTGATGTAAATACTCAAAAAATGAAAGTATGTTACAAAATGAGTATAATAATTTATAGTACATACACCACTCAAAGTAAATAGTGGAAAACGTAGAATAAATGTCACAGGAATAAAAGTGAGATGAAAAATCCCTTACGAAAACTCTGCAGCCTAACAGCACCACATAAAACATCCAAAAATGGATTTATGAGATCAAATAGGGTCTCTAATAATATGAACATAAAAATTACAGTATGAGTAATATAAAAGAACATTCCCAAACATAAGAAATATGAGCTTAAAATAAATAACATAATAGAGAGTACTTAAAAAGAAAGAGAGAGGTTGGATCTCTTACGAAAATTCGACAGCCTAACGGCGCCACTCAAAACTTCCAAAATGGATTGATGAGATAATATAGGGTCTCTCACCATATGAAAATAAATAGTAAAGTAGGAGTAATGTAAAATAACATCCCAATTATAATAAAGAAGAGCTTAAAAGGAATGACATAAAAGAGTGTACATAAACAGAAAGAGAGGGGTAGGATCCCTTACCTCAAGTCCGACTTGTCTGGTTCGTTTGTTTATATTCTTGAATAATAAAATTTGGTCAATTTATAATTGCTTAATGACCTCATTTAAAGATTATTATTTAGTTTGTATCAATTATTATAATGTTATAATAATTTTTTTATAATGTTAGTTCATATCAGACGTTTTTGCCGATGTTTGGTACATAAGTAAAAAAATGAACTTGTTTGAAAATGATTGCCCATGTAGTTATAAGTAAATAATTTACAGAATAGTATTAATGATTAAAATATCATATATATCCAGTAAATATTCATTTTATAATATTCCATAACATTTGGAGATAAAAAAATGAAAAGCACTGTTCATGGAGATGGTAGGCCGTACGTACGCATGAATGCTACTTTCATTTTTTTGTCATATTAATGGAATTAAAAATAAATGAGATATAGATATATATTATAATTCCAGTATAATATATATGTTATATAGGTCACATGTTTTCATTAATTTCATTCTTTATACATTCCATGTACTGCACGAACGAGTCACATCCCTTGAGGGGGCGGTAGTCCACACTTCCTCATATGAAATTATCGCATTTGCATAACATGAAAAGAATAAAGGTATGTTTTAAATATAAAATACAGAAGCATATAGTAAAAATAAATACCATATATATCATATATTAAATATAGTGACATCATAATGGCCACCTTTAATGGTGTTAAAAGAATATTGAACAATCATCGTTTTGTGAGGCAGAGAATCACCAACCACAGAAACAGTATGTTCTTTAACCATCAGACGAAGGTGTGTGAAAGTGTAGCTTTAATACTTATTATAAAAACATCATAGTATATTTAATATACTGGTGTTGTTACAAAAAAAATAATAGAAAGAGTTTAGGGGTTTGGAGAAGAAAACTAAAACAAAAGAACACAAGGAAAGACATTACCATTAAATCGGGTAACTCTCTTTGATTTAAGCTAAAAGGCCTCCTTGGAAAGGATTCTGCCCAATGTGAGGATTCAATGATGAAGATAGGGATGTGGAGAGATGAAATGGGCAGGGGTTGTCCGAGCCAAAGGCTTGATAGGTGTGGGTAAGGTGGTAGAGGTGGGGGCCTTTTATAAGAGGAGAGGAGGGGCACTCTTGGAAAGTTACAAAATGTTACTTATTTTCAAATGAGTTTCGGATTTTAATGGTCTCACATTGATGTATTTTGAGGATAAGGTGGTAAGGGTTCAAAATATACTCATCCAATAGGTCTTTTACAAGTGTATGTTATAGTTTTAATATTATTGTTTCATTTTATTTAAATCCTTTATTAGTGAGGTAATCACTGTATCATCCTGATGTCATAAATAATTTAATTTATTTAATGTCTAAAAATTATAAAAAAATATCATGATGTAGGATATCTTTTTAGATTTCTAATGAATATTTATAGTCAAAAATATGACTTTTAAAACCCCATTTAAAAATTGTTTTAGTAAAATAACTCATACTTGGGACATTTTTATTTTAACTTAAAATAAAAAGTTATTTATGTCATATTCCAACCAAAGTGGCTCCATGGGGTCCTCAAGTTAACCTAAGAATTTTCTTGGTCGTCCATGACACATCCAATGAGGGTAGGACATGTTTCTAGGTCATTTCATATTATTAGAACATTATTTTTACCTTAAATTACACTAATTACCACTAATCGCGATTAAAAACTTAAAAGTTACTATTCACCAAAAAATTATTTCAATCCCATTGAACCACATTTTACATCATAAGGACAACCATGTATGTAGGATTTTTTAAATTCACATCACAGAAGTGGTAAAGTTTCATTTAAACGAAACAATAAGTTTTTAAACTACCACTTAGTGGTTTCACTATTCATCAAAAATTGAAGTTTTTCAGAAAAATATCAAAAAATCACCCTAAGATATATTTGATATTCCGAATTCAAAAATGATGTCTATTTTACAAAATTAAAAACATATATGTTGCATTAATTAATTTAATAATTAATTCCCACTGCCAAAACAAATAGCGTGTTTTTAAGAAACAATATCTATTAAAAGATTGACACTAGTTTAAGTCCAACTTCAAGGTGAAGTTAATTCCAATGACCACTATTAGTTTAAACGGTAAAAATATATTCTATTATCAATTTAAAAACAATTAAAAATATAATCTAATCATATAAATTAATTAGATTAAAAAGAGGTTTTGAATTAAAATACAACATTTTTCACTATTCATTAAAAACGAACTTTATCGGAAAAATACCAAAAATTTACACAAAGTAAATTTTGATGTCCCGATTCTAAAGAAGAATATTATTTTGTCAAATATAACACATAAAATTTTCAAAAAGTGGATTTAAAAGAGGTTCTCCATCAAAAAGGCGGTTAATCGAACTTTTAAAGAATATTAGAATGTTTATGCTTAAAATTGGATTCATTCGCATTTTTAATCCTCTAACATTTATTGTAAAAAGTAAAAATATTTGAAAAACATATATAATAATTTTTTAGTTAGTTCAGTTCATTCCCGCCATTACAATGGCTAGGGATTAACTACCATTTAGAATAATAATATTTTATTATTAGAGTGCAACGTAAGATTCCCAAGAAACTCGTTGTTGCGTATTGGGTATGCCATCGAGTATAGCGTCCCCTTTAAAGTAATATTATTTTTGTATTCACAAATATGGATAAATGTGAAAATGTAATATTCATTATTTACCTGGGGTGTTATAATTTCCAAGGAGTGTATGTATTTTCAAAATAAAAAATCTGAAGATACTCCAGCCAGTGACCATGTCGTATGTTTAGATACCTATGGGTAAAAATATATTTCAGACTGTTATGATTAGAATATACTATAAATGACTCCCCCAAAAGAAAGTGACACCATGTTTTGTGTAATTTCATAACTACTTCAAATTAGGATCTTAGGCTTGGTAGTTCTTCTCATGTGTGTGTAACTTTTGAGATACCTAGGCCACCATATGTTTCCGATGTATTAATACACATCCCAAACCCATAATAGAAGCATTACAGAAAACCTCATAACATGAAACCAATTCTGGAAGAATCAAAACTTGTGCTGAATTCAACCTCAAATTAAAATCCCCAAAAGATATTTGACATACTTCATTCGATTTAAACATTACACCCTTATGGGTTTATAATGTCATCAAACATGCAAGCCTGAAGAAATCAATAAAAACCCATTTATAGTAGCCATCTAAAACCAAGAAGATTTAGATATCTAAAAAATTCCATGGATTCTCACTGGGAATAACAACATCAATTTTTTTAGGATCCACTAAGACACACCTATCATATATCACATATGCCAGAAATTTTAATTTCTGGATTCAAAAATCACATTTGGAGACAGTACTATACTAACATTCTTCTTTCAAGGATTAGAGGATGTTATCCAAATGGACTATATACTCCACTTCATTCGTGGACTACATGAAAATATATTGAAAAAACACAATAAGAAGAAGAGAATAAGAACCAAAGAAATATTTAGTTTATCAAATAAATAAATACCATAGGAGTATTAATGAGACAAATTGAAATAAATTGAAACTTGAAATGACCATAATGACTCTGAAAAGTTGTCCTAGGTATATCTTCTTCTTAGAATCTCAACAGGTGGTACCTTGACTAAAGTTTAGAATTTAAAAACCAACAATCCCCTCTAAGAAAGGAAAATAGATCATCAATCCAAGGAAAAATATATTTGTTTTTACTAGTCACCTGATACAACATTCGATAATCTACTAAAAGTTTGAGACTCCCATATTCCTTCTTAGAAAAGAGGATAGTAAAATCCTAAAATGACATGTTATGATGAATAAATAATTTATCCTCAAGATACTCAATATGTACCTTACATTCCACTAACTCAAAAGGCTCCATGTGATAAGATGGAATATAAATAAGAATCATACTAGGGTGAGAATCAATAGTAATCCTGACCCTCTCTATGGAGGTAAACTAGAAAAATCAACTAGAAAGACCTTAGGGTACGTACTCAGCACTGTAGGAATATGTTTTAACAAAAAGGGGTAAAAAATGGGAAACATCTTAAAAATTTCAATAATATTACCCTATCAAAAGGAGAAACATGCCCCACACTTCCCAATATAGAGTCCCATTAACCCTGAAAAACACACCAAACCCCATCAGAAGATAAAAAATCTAAGGATGATAAAAGTATTTATGGGCCTTAATACTAATCGTGTAATCCATTCCATGAATCTAGACAAAGATATAATTATCAATAAATATAAATTCCCATATCACCTCATAATTGACTATCGTCACCTGACATATGAGACACTTGAAACCTTGTTTGTACCTCTCTCCCAATGAAATGAAAATATGAAACAAGTAAGAAACAAGTTCTGAACATAATCCCAACATGTCAACTAACATTGACGATAAAACTGAATGATTATAACCTATGTCGGAAAATTTAGTACCATTGAATACAAAATACATATTTTACCTCTAATAGTACCTGACCCTACATCAAATTCATCTTACATATACTATGCTATATAAATCCATATATTGTTAGCCAAAGGAAAATTCCCCTTGGATTAGGGATTAGACTCACCAGCCTTGAGATCATCAATATGAGCATGTGAACGCTTTGTAAGAGTGATACCTTCATTAATTCCTTGAGATATCCTTTTACAAAAATGGTTTAGGTGACCAGAATATACATATTGTTGAAAATTATTAGAAGATTTCTATAGTTGGGATTGGTTTGACCAAACCATCCACACTGATAGAGGCCAAATTACTATTCTTATAATGAATCCCCAGAAATTTTTCCTGATAAAAACTAACAACTCTTACATGCCCTTTTCATGCCAGAATACATACCTTGAATAACAACATCACAAACAAAAGCTCCACCCAGACCTGTCATTCCATCCATGTGTACCTCAACTAAACTGGTTTTTTACTACCTCTATGAATATTGGAAGAAAATGAGAATCAACATCGACCTAATATCGAGAGTCACACTTAAGTAAATCCTCCAAGACTTTATATACTCATTGGTGACTAGATATAGTTTTGATCCACCAGTTCAGAAAAACAAGTGGAATACCCTAGAATGGCTCACTCATATTTATCAAAGGTTAGAAACTATTAGGTCTTCACTACATGTATTATCTTAGGGTAAAACTGATGATTGAATATTTTCATGAATAATTTACAGTTAATTTTCTCATTGATATTATCTTGCATGATGGAGTCCCACCATTTCCTTCTCGGTCCTTCGATCAATTACATGGTGAAACCAACCTTATATTACTTAGGAATCTACAATAATATGATGATATTCTTAATCTTTTCAATCCAAAACTCAAATTCTTGGGGTCCCTATAACTATAAAAAACGAGTTGATTCTTCTTACTTAATTTTGATCCATGGTCCACCACACATCACGGGTTCCCAGTACCCACATGACATAGATTCTTAATTGTATTTATTATAACATCATCCAATGAAGGGACCACTGGAGAAATCACTTATGACCCTTTCTCATAACATCCTCTCTCAGATTTGGAATACTTCTTCATAGAGGAACTATATCTTAAGTGCAAGACAATGACCAATCATCTTTATAGAATATTCTAAAATCATAGGATGAACATCAAAAATTTTAATCTATTCAATAAAACATCATGAATTTAATGAGACAATGAATTATATGAATTATAAACAACAATTTTTGATGGAACATGTAATTTAAAAAAAAACTCCATTCATTTCATTCAAATGACCAAAAAATCAAAGTCTCAAACATTGTAATTTTTTTACCACCCATGGTAACTCAAGTTCTGACATATAAGTGAGTTAGCAAGTCACCATCCTACACTTACTACCCGAATTTTGATGGTCCTAACTCTTATCTACCAAAGACACAGAACCAAACTTTAGAAATGTTAACACACTTTAGGATGATCATCCCTCTACTACCATTCTATAATGGACCAACCCAGGTAAACTAGTCAAGACACTTATGTTGTCCCATAATGATGGTGTGGTGTAATAGGATAACAAAAAATGTATCATATAAAGAAGAACAAGACAAACAACCTGAGTACAACATTGAAGTTAGTGATACAACCAGATCCATATAAACAATTCAAAATGATAAACTTGAAAATTATGAATCAGAGAATACCAATAAGTCTCCTTGTGACAAACCATAACCTCTAAACCATCTCGAACTAAAGTATGTGACAAAAATATAATCTATCATGCTACAAGATTCCCATTCACATTACCTTGATCATGAAAAAAACATCGACAAGTTATGAATGGAAACGGTAGTGTGTGATAATAAATCCTAGTAGGATACCATCATATAGTCTATATAAGGTATAATTTCAATAAAGTAGTAGTTATTGATTAAAAAACAGTTTTATAAATCATTTTCATAAATCTCATCCCATTTGTAAATAATTTACTTTGTTTTTCATAAAATCATTTCATATACACGAAGATAGAATCGTGAAAATTATAATTAATAAACAAGAATGAAAATACATACACTAAGATTTAATAAGGTAAACACACATCTATGAGATTATCCATCATACAAATCCATGTAATACAACCTCATATGAAAACAAGTGAGAGATAACCCACGACAGAATCCATTATGTGATAATAAATCATAAATTAAAATGCACTATATATTGGGACCCAGAATATGGGAATATAATCTCGACACAAAATAATCCTAAAAATATGTATAATGGAACCAACCAAAATTTATTCCCTATATAGTCCATCTATATCCCAAAAGTAACCCCTAGTGGTGCCACGCACACTAGGGTTACCTATGTCCCTTTTATAATGTACCGAGGATTCCGAATGTGAAATGTATTTAGAAAATATATTTGAAAAACATGAGCAAAATTTATAAAAAACATACAAATCCATTCCAATCCATTTCTATGTTTGGAATCCCATTACCAAATCAAAACTACCATTCAAGTATTTCATCAAAAACTTGGTGTACAGATACCCATTTTTAAATAAAAATCCCATTAAAACATTTATCTATTAAATAACTTCCATGAAACCAAAAATAAATTTAACCTAGTGAATATACGAAACGAATTTTAAAATAATTATATGAAATTACTAGAATAAAATAATTTTATAGGAACACCTACCTCAAAATGGAGGTTTAATAAATTGCCTTTGAAAACAGAGACTGGGGAAGAGTTGATCGGTTCATCACGATCGTAGATCTGAATGGAACATGTAAATCCTATGTAAAATTTTTAGATTCGGTATAAACAGCCTGCTCATGTTCCACAAGAAGATAGGATAAGATATCCAACTAGGATCTAATAGAAAAATAACTACTGAAAAGTAAATCATTCCATGTGCTGATCCATGAAGAACAAATGAATTGCACCAAGAATCCCATTGGAAAATCCTCTCAAGTCTTGGGGAAGGATTAGGATGAGTCAAAATTAGAATAGGAATGATTATACTTAAATGAAAAATGTAAATATGTTAAAATAACACTTTTTAAGACATTATATGGGGTCACACATCTTCTTGGTGGATGCAGCATGGTTAAACAAACCCTGATCTAAATAGTGTGCCACTACTATCCATTGTGTTGGGGGGGGGGGGGGGGGTTGTAAAGTTTTCATTAGGTGCTATAAGTTTTGGGTAATGCATTCTCAAACCACATGAAACCACTTTAAAACCACCATACACCCACCACGGTTCATTGGTCATGTCGCACTATTTGACTAACCCTGCTAAAACCATGCAGAAAACCACTAAAACCTCACAGAGGCATACCACATAGTTATCACATGGTTCATATAGCCATGTACTTTAATATAATCTCTAAAAAATCCCGTATTTTAAACTTTTTATCGAAAAAATATTTATTGAATCCAAAAGAGAACCAAAAAGGGCCAACTATGGCATACCTGTGACATGGAGTTTTTCACATGGAAAATCAAGCTAGGATTTTTAGAACTTATGTAATATTTAAATCAAATAAAAAAATAATTTTTCTTATTAAGTTTAATTGATTATTTAAAAGGTTCAATTTAGTATTTTATTGATAAAAAAATCTACTCATAATTATATATTTAATAATAAATTAAAAAATTTCATGTAAATCAATATTATACTTGATTTTTGTGTAAAATCATTTTAGGGTTTAAAGTCATTTTTCCAAAAAGCAATTTTTCATTATGTTTTAAAAAATATATTAAAAGTGATTTTTACAATTTAAGAAAATTAAATAATATAAAATAGATACCTTATTCAGGGATCATCATATTCAAATTATGTAATCTAGAAAATTTCATTTTTAGTTATAATGAATAGGTACCATAATCATAAGATTTTCACTATAGTAAGGTTAAAATGTGTTAATGAGGGGGATTAAACTAAGGATTAAGGATTAAAAAATATATATTACTTTTTTAAATATGACTGGATGAATTTATTTTAGTCTTATCTTATCTTGTATTATAAATACATCTAAATTTAATCCCATTTCGTTGATAAATAAATTTATTATATTTTGATGTTCTAAATATTTATAGTAGTTCCACTCTTCTATCCTATAAAATTTTTCCTACCCTCCCCACTTATCCATGAATTTTTTGTACTATATATCAAAAAATATCTATCAAAATAAATACTAAAATCTATTATAGTCTTTATAGAGGTCCCGGTTTCATCATAAGTTGAATCCAATAAGTTCTAAGGTATAAGACGAAGGAAGATATTTGAGGTTGAGGTATACATCTTAACCGAATTCTGTCAAGTTTATTTCTACTTATACCTCCTTATATATTAAAATCATCATAATATAGATAATTCAGTTTATAAACTATAAATATATGTAATTATGTTAATGGAACAACTATTTTATTCCTCCTTTAAATATAATGGAAAATAAAAATATAGCTCACGCGTATGTACAGACTACAATCTCCATGAAGTGATGAATTTTATTTTTCATCACAACCTCATAAGAATATTTAAAATGATATATTTAATGTGTATATATATATTATTTATGAAATATTGATTCTATAAATATAATAAATTATCCAATTTCTTACCCTCTCATCCACAGGAAAATGGAAACTTTTCCCCGACATAAATTCTTAATACAAACTCCATAAAGTGATGTAATTTGGTTTTCATAACCTCCTCACATAGATGGTCATAAGGATGAATTTAATGAATAAATATTACATTTATTATATTATTATTATTATTATTTAAAGGTTACCCTTTATGTATGTTATTTCTTTTTCATCCATTAGAAACATTAAATGCCTATCACATGTATGTGCGAACTACTACCTTAATGAAAAATTGTTTTTTATTTTTATGACTAACATAAATGGGTGGTTATAAAAATATTTTGAGTTTATACAAATGATAATTATAAAAACATTAATATTATTTATATAGTGGAACCATGAAAAACTTTACTTTGGTAAACCTACCCACGATAATCTAATGATAAAGGGCCGAATATCATCAAAATGCCTGATGTGGACATAACTAATTTAATAACAAAAATGAAAATGGTAATAAATTATTTAAATATAATAATAATATTTTAATTAACATTTTTTTCTTTGGAATAAATAATATAATCAATAATGTTATATTATTCAGGAAAATTAAAGATGTACGTGGCGAGTCAGTACATGATGTAAGTGTTTTCTCATCTAAAATTCCTTTATTTGAGTGTTATACTATTTTGACCACATGTTTTTTGTGTGTTGAAATTACTATATTGATGAAATTTATCATTAATTTACAAAAATAAAAGTGGTTAATAAGATAATTTCATATTCTCCCATTCAATGTCCTTATGATTCAAATGTTACTAAATACATAAGATATTTTTCTTTAAAACCCTCTTTTAAAATTTTCCTTTCAGATGTTTTTCCTCCACATCAATTTAATTCAAAATTTTATCATAATTTTATTATTTATACAAAGAAAATATTTTTAAATGAAAATTTTTAAGTAATTTTTATATCCACTATAATGTTTCATAAAGGATTATTTTTCATATTTTTATATGGTCCACTTTTTACAATTTTTACACAATATAAAAAATAATGTTTTTAATGTTTACTAAATAATGACTTTTACCTATTCATAGAGACATTATTACTTATAAATATTTTCTAAAACTTTTATATGGATTTTTAAAAAAACTACTCTTCATATTTTTCTATAATTTTTACAAATAAAATGATAATTATCCTTATTTTTATGAGATTTTTGAAACTTATTTTGAATATGGGTTCAAATGGGTGTTATGTTGAGAAAATTAAAGCCTATATATGGTTTATTCCAGTAATGGTCCATGAAAGTTATAGGTTATGATAGGTGGGACTGAGATATATCCCTCAAATGAATTAGGTAAGGATTTATTTTTTTATAAATAATGATTATAATTAAATGATTATGAGTTATTCTATACAAGTGAAACACGAGTGACCAAGGCTAAGGAATATAATGTCACAAGGTGAAAACATGGGCTTTTTATGTTTTCAATGATTTTTAAATGATTTATTTTATTTTCATTTGAAAGTATAAATCTTATAAAAATGTCTGGTTTATTTCAAAAAAATAATTTTCATGGGTTCTCATGTTTTCACATGACTCCTTCAATGTTTTTCTATGATTTTTCTGAGTTTTAATGTTTTTATTAAAAAATGATGATTTTAAAAAGTGGTTGTGATTTATTTATATTCTAATATTTTATTTTGAAATTGGTATAATTTTTTATGGGCTTTCATGTCTTTCACTAGTCCAATAGGTTAATGTTATTTTTATATCCTTACAGAGATGTTTATGATCTTAACACATTTTAGAATGTTTTTCATATGATATAAGGATGTTTGAAACTATAAAAAAGTTACTATTTATAATATAGTTACTTTTATTAAATGATGGAAAAGTTTCTTGAATTAATCAAGGTTGTAAAGTTAAGAACCTATTTTTCTAGGAAAAATGAACAGTGTGGGGGAAGTGTCCACTTTGTTATGTAATGAGGTTTAAGAATTCAAAAAATATATACACCTAAATGATATTATAAATTTAATTAAGACAAATATTTTCCATTAAACTTGTAATAATGGATTTTTTATGATTTATAGAGATATAATATCCAAAGAACACCTAATTTATAAAAATGAACAACATTTATTTCTCAATTACAAATTTCACACCTCACTTTCTTAATTAATAAACTAAAATTACAATTATATTAATGTTTGAAGTAAAATAATGATTTCCCAACCATAAAAATAATATATAATTTTTATACTGAACATATTTTTCATAACCATGAGGTTTTAAAATAACATTACATTCGACAGTGTATACGATATACAACTCCAAGCTTAGACGGACCACGAAATATAATTATTTAAACATGACCAATATAACCATTCCATTGATATGAAGTATATGATTAGGAGTAACCAAATATTCATATATATATATATAAATATTTCTCACTTAATACAAATTTATTAATTAATTATTTGTAATTAAGCACTAAATTTTTAGTAAATTCATTTTATGCTTTAAAAATACATTTTCATAAAAAGGGGTTTTATTTATTTTAAAGGTAGAATATTATATTTATCTTATGGAAATTTTAAAAATTTTAATTTATGAAAAATTTATAATTTTTTAAATAATTATATAAAAATTATAATAGGATAAATTTTTTGGATTTATCTAAGAATACTGATTTTTCAAAGAATTATGAAAATATAATTTTTTGTAAAACTATTATTTATTTTAATTATTAAGTACCACAATGATTTTAATTTGATATTAAATTAAAAAAATTATTATTTAGTTATAAATAAAAAATAATTATCTAGTAATCATATTTATATTCATTTTTTTAGTAGTTTATTTTTTAAGCTTAAAACAACTTCTATAAAAAATATTTTTTTATGTTTTAAAATTTTATATTAAAATTGATTTATTAAATTATTAGAAATTTCATCACTAAAAATTTATTCCATATTTATATTGTGGAGGTTAAATTTTTTTAAATAGGTCAAATTTTATTATTTTCAATAATTAATAATAATTATAGTAAATATTTATCACCTCGGTAAAGGTAATTTGGGTGATTAAGATTAAAAATAATGTGATAAGGCTTAAAAAATCTATCTTACATATAAATAATTTCTTTTGGAAGATATTTTATAACCACCACTGCTTTTAATCTAAAATATGGCATTTTTTCAATTTTTCATTGATAATGACCATTATATTATTTTCAGTAAATGAAAGTTCCAAAATCTCACTCTCTTAAATATAATTTATCTTATATTCTCATATAGGGATTATAAGATTTTATAAAAGGATATAAAATTTTATTTTGAGTATAATAATTTTATATTTACTAGGGTAATTTTTTTTTTAATTTTTAGTGACTGAATAATTACCTTAAATCATTACACAATGCTAACACAATACATGTGAAACTAGTATGAAAATAAAATTAAATGATTTGAAAAACATGAAAAGTAATATTTTTTGGATTAGTTATGAAATGAAATGAATTTTATATTCAATATTAATTTATAATTTAATGTGAAAGAGTTTATATTATTATTTCATACCATTCATGATTTTGTTAAATTGAAAACATATGAATACTTATTAAAATGATTTTATTGGTATTTAGTTAAACATTATATAATTAAATGATTTAAAAATTAAATAAAACATTAAAGAGGACAAGGATGATATTATATGGTCCATGATTTAATCTCTTGAACATTTTTCATCCAATTGACACCTTAATAGTATATTTATAACCCATTATATTTGATAAGTTTATTACCACAGGTAAGGTTAAAATTTATTAATGAAGGGATTAAACCCAAATATATAGTTTAAAATACCACATAATCCTATCCAAATTTTATTAGTTAAAAGGATTTCAACCTGAACCTATTTATATTAAAAAAATTATCTACTATAGGAAACTTTAACATGAATAGTTTTTATTATATGTAATTTTTTTTTGATATTTCCATGTGTGTCCTTCCATCACTATAAAAGGATACCACAAAATTTATATTATTCAAACCACCATGACCCAGTTTTAATGATAAAAAAATAGAGATATAAAAATCATTATCCAAGTTCAACAGGTTATGGGGTCACCAAAATAGCATCCCTAGGGTACTTAAGAATAAATCTAAAGGAGGTCCCTCAATAAAGAGGTAATTATTTTAACTGGTAACCTTCACATCACTTCTTATAACCTCATTAAAATATATCCTAAACATTCCAATACACCAACATAAATATATTAAATACACTGATATGTTATTCTATTAATGTAATAACAATATTTATCTTTTTTCATCCAATCAGAAATGAAAATATCTCTCGTGTGTATGTGTGGATTACCACCTCCACGAAGCGATGAATTTCATTATTCATCACCACATAAAAGGCTGGTTTTTATCATCAATTTAATAAATAAATATTATATAAATGAATAATTATTTATTATATAAATATGATGTATTACCTACATTAATTCCCTTCCTCCCACAAAAAAATGATAACGCCCCTTGTGCGTATGTGTGGAATACCACCACCATAAAGTGACATGATTCAATTTTCCCATCGCACTTCCATGGGTGATTATAAAATTGTACTTTATTTATAAAAATGATTATAATTTCATGATTTTTATTTAATATATAACATAATAATGACCCCTTTTACCATGGTCAACCTACATATGGTTTTTGGGGATTAGAAATCGAACATCCTCAAATCATCTGATATGACCATAATCGATTCAATAATGATATAAGACATCAAAATAAATGAAATTAAAAAGAGTTTAATATCTTTATAAACCTGAAAAAATATATTAATAAAGTTAAAAATTAATTTTATTAAATTAAACGGGAGTTAAAGAATATACATGGCATGTTGGGAGATGAGGTACATGATTTTTATTTAAAACCAAATTTTAAAAAATATAATGTTTTTAAATTATTTTTCATCCATATCCATGTTTTTAAAATTAATTAATTATTTTATTATTATTATTAAATTTAATTTAAAATTAATTTTAAAAAATGTTTTAATTTCCTTACAATGATTTAGAAATAATAATTATAAACATATTCAAAATGAGTTATTTTTAAAATTTTTACCAAAGTGCTGAAGGAATATTTTTTTCATCTATATACCATGAGAATTATTTATCACTTTTATTAACATTATTCTTTAAAATTATTCCTCTATATATTTTAATGGTTATTTCAAAATAATAACCCATTTTTTAATCTTGTGGAAGATTATGTTTAAATATTTTTTGAATGAAAATTATATTTTCTCATTATTTTCACAAGATGAATGTATATGATTTTACATATGTTTTAAAATAAATATTTTGACATTTTATGATTTAAATGGAAGCTTTTATGTGTTTTATGTATTTTATGGTCTATTGAAATTGTTTCTGATGATGAGTGATCCCGATATATCTCTCTAATGCATTGAGAAATGAGTATGTTATCTAGATAATTTTATTGGAATTAAACATGTATCAAACACCATTTATAAGGGTTCTTGTAAGGGTTATATGACTATTATGTCTCAAGAAAACTAGATGAATTTTATATTCTTTATAATGTGTTTTTATGTAAATAGATATTGAAATGTTATTTTGATTAAAGTAATGATTATTCCATTTAGGGGTAAAAGTGTATATTTTTTAAGAAATTTTTTTTTCATGAATTCTAATTATTTCTTGGAAAACTAATGATTATGATTCTTTATTTTATGTTTTCTTATAGAGTGTTTTTTAAAAATAATTGGAATGTAAAGTAGATTTCTTATGAAATTAAATGAATATTTCATCTCGTAATTTATTATTTTAAAGTAAAACTCTCTTATATGATCTCATATTTTTTTAATGGACATATAAGTTACATTTATTATTTTTGTATACCCCTTAATGATAATTTTGTTCTAATTCGACATTTAAAAACATTTCACATAGGGATTAAGGAGGAGTAAGAACTAATATGTATTTCATATCTGATTAGAGGAAATTATCCTTGAATGAAGCAAGTGAATCTTTATAAATAACTTGTTTATTTTTGAAAAAATGGATACTGTCTATAAATGTATATTTTTATGTAAAATTTTATCTAATTCTCAAAAACTATAAATAAAAACGATCTTAAAAATGAATGAAATTTAAAACTGTTTTATAAATCATGTAATTATATGGATTTTAAGTTATAAGGAATTACAGTGTGTATCAAATGAAAGGTTTAGATATTTTTAGAGAATATGATTAGAAAAATTTGGTGAAAACCCTAAGGATATTTCTAAGATAAGGATAAAATCAAAATGTGTTGTTAATGAAGATATTTTTTATTTTATAAGTAATTAAATCCCTACATGGATATTGGGAAGTAGATACCTCTATGGAACAGATTCACCCATGGATAAAAACTACAAAAGGGGTAGATTGGGTATTAACTTTCTTATTATCCTATTCATGATGAAGGATCCTAATACTACACACCTATCTAGACACTCATACGGTATATTCATGGCTTAATTCACATGATTTATATAAACCATTATGATGGATTTGAAATAGATCATAACCATGGATGTCCATGGTTAAACCTAAGGTGTTATAGATTGAAAATAAGCATGTCATATAGTATGATATAAAAAATTTATTTAGTTGTTCACTCTAATTTACTTAATGAAATTATTGGTTATTTACTCAAAAACTTCATTCACTGGGTTAAAATTTATTTTCCATAATGTATGGATAGAAATAAAACATATACCTCATTTCTCCTCAAAGGGATTCAATAATAATAACAATTTCAAAATATTGTAATTTAAACACCACCTCTATTATCTTAATTACCTACAAAAAAATTTATAATGTGTCACAATAATATTTTATTATTTGATATCTTGATGGCCCTTGGAATAAATTTGACCAATTCTATATATACAAATATCTTAACATACCCATTTTTGAAAATAATATAATGGAAAATATTAATTTTTTACAATGGATGAGTCATAAATGGAATTTCAGACCCTCTACTCAGCTACGATGGAGTGTAAAATTTTTGTAGCTCATGCCATTATTCTTATGACAATAGAATTATACAAATATCAATACATTATGTTGGTCCGAGTAGAGTACTCAAAAGGGGCTGAATTGAGTATCTATAAAGATTTATTTTTAAAGATACTTATTTGAAATTACCTCAATATATAAAATTTATTTTCCCAGTTATCCAGTAGTTATTTTATAAGAGCTTGACTATTCGATTAATTTCCCAGAAGATTAATTAGTCTTTGTTGTATTAATTTGATAATTAATAGTGCTTTTGAAACTAATCTAACAAGTCAATACTATTTTAAACACTCTCTAAGACTAACTATCAAAGTTAAATTTAGTTTTATGAAATATGTGATAAAAAAGAGTAAAAATAAAATGTGAAAAATAGAAGATATAAAACAAGAGGTTCAGTTTGAAGTAGAGACTTAATCCTCTATACATAGTTATCACCTACCACCAACCAGTTTAAATTAATAAACAATTTTATCCACACCCTGGATCGGGGTTCACAATAGCACACAGGGTTGTCCAGGTCAAACATAACCTCTACCACAGTTCTTCATGGAAAAAACAACAAACATGCCACACACATCCTCTTCCACAGTTTTACATGGGATCCAAATAGATAAAAAGAGTGTGATATTGAGTATATCAAGTATCATCTAGTTATGCAAAGGATAAAGTTTGTGTGTAACAGAAAAATACACACACTTTTTAGAAATTTAACTAAATGAGCAAAATAGAGATAAAGATGTAGTGTCAGGTTTAGAAGGCTCTGTGTGTTCTGTAATGATTCTATGGACTCGTTTGATGTAGTGTGATTGAAGTTAGAACCCTCTTCTAAATTTTGACTCCAAAACAGAGTGTCATAGCCTATGTGTTCTGGCTTCCAGGAGTACGAGGGGTTCAACTTCAAGTTCGAAAGATGTTCAAGGCCAGCTCAGCAAGTTTAGCTTGATTTCTTGATCTCCCTGCATCTTCTTCCTTCTGAGTTCTTGGGTTAAAAGTGGTTGCATGAGAGTTAATGTTCATCATTATATCTCTCACATGCATGAAACGTCATCAATATCGTTCGGTCGATCTTCTTTTCTTTTATAATACTTCTTATTTTTGAGGGCTGATAAAGAGAATTCCACGTGCATCATCTCATCATACCTAATACTATCTACTAAATTCCCTAAAAAATATTATTGAACCTGTCAGAATCATTAAATGACACAAATATGACCGTTAGAAATAATATTAATAAATGTAGAATTAAGAAGTCTGTTGGTGACTAATTTTTAGTGACTTATTCTATAGATATCTACTTATATCGGTATTGGTATGTCATTCTGTCGGTCGTTCCAGACATCGGTGGATCATTACATAGGTTACCTATTTCAATGGTGAGTACTTTATTCTTTCGGTAAGATAGTTGAACCCACAGTGAGTCAATTCAACTAGCGGGGAGTCCCTGCATCAGTAGCATCATGAAATGATATGTTATCTGCGTTGGTGAGTCATATCTAATGGTGATTTGTCTGTCTATCGGTGTTATATGAAACAATGAGTCATCTATTTTTTGGTGTTATGTAAAGCATTGACTCATCTATCTGTCGGTGTCAGTGACTCATACTTAGATAATTTTAGATGTTATGTTTGTCTTACAATTTAGCAATGTCAGAGAGTATAAATGTCCATAAACACATATATAATAAGTTATAAGCTTGTTTAGACTTAAACACACATAAATAGTTATATGATTTAAATGATCTAATATTCAATATAATGTTATCATATAATTTATGATTTTACATGAGGTAAGATATATATTAATATATGACATGATTTGTGATAATTAAAACCATAATAGATAGCGATAGTGGCTAATAGTATCTATGGCCCAACAGTCTCCCCCTTTTTGATGATCACAAATCCTAAAATTATTAATTATAACTAGAGAATGATTAAACTAAACAATTAATAATGTATCATAGAAAAGATTAAACTAATGTATCAGGGATAATAATGCATAAACAAGATTAAAATATTTCTTATAGAATTTTCTTTTAGAATTATTCCCATGTTGGGATTAGAAAAAACTTGTTGGTGAGGATAACTCTAAAAACATAAATGTATAAATATGGAACTATCATCTATAATTAGAGTACACTTAGAAATAAAAGGTATAATGACTCATACCTTTTAGAAAAAGATCACTCCACACTACATGGTAGGGTCAAGGGGTTCCTTCCCCTTACTAGAAGGATCAATAGAGGGATCATCAGGAGGGTTAAGTTGAGAAGTAGGAGTGTATGAATGGATTTTGAGAGGATTTAGAGGCCCTCATTTAGGAACTGTAGAATCTAGGTAAGGTTTGGGTTGAGAAAGTATCCAAGGCTGAATAGTTTCTATAATGATTGGTCTGATTTGAGATAAATCCTGAGAAACTGACATTTGAGGTCAAGCAGGCACTAAACCAGAAGGGAAAAGTGGTGTAGCAGGAGTTACCATAATGGATTCACTCTAGACATGAAGATATGGTTTTAACATCATGATGAACCCTTCCATGATCTCGCCAATATATTTCATTACCTTTTCAAAATCATATTTATTTTATATAAACTTTTCGAATAAGGGAGTAAATTCAATTAGCTTCTGAATTTGATCCTTAAATGCCTTTTTCACTAGAGGAAGAGTAAGATTGGTAGAAAATTACTGAAATAGAATGTTCATTAGATTATTTATGATGATATTGGAGAAAAAATCTTAAATCCTTTTGGTCATATATTCCTGAGTCTGTGATGCACTCATTGTATAATAATTCACATGGTCATGCACCTTATCTGAAGGGACCTCAACATTGGCCATACTTGTAATTAAAGATTTCAACTCCTATTTCAAAACTGAACTAACAGTAGCAAGATCTACAGTTTGGGAAGACTAAGTAGGTGGAGTAAAGGTTGATGTATGGTAAGAAGTGGTGAGTTCTTGAACTTCTTTTCTTAGCTTGGAAATCTCGAGTGTTTTAATGTGAGAAACAATATTCTCAAGTCCCTTCATGACAATTTCCATTGTATTTCTATTCTCATTTTCAAGGAATTGATCCCAGTTGTTAACTTTTTAATTTCATTCCTAAGATTAGTGTTTCATGTCACAATTTTTTCTACAGTTGTGATTAAATTTGGATGAATTTATTTTATAACAATCTTGGAAACAGAATAAGAATCAGCTTGAGACAGGTTGGTTGAGGCATAAGTAGAACAAGATACACCAATTTTCATTACACCATCAACCATAGATCATATGTCATTCAAATATTTAGTCATATCCGTATTCTCTCTCATAGGTTCATCAATATCATACCTCATTTGAGATTATATTTAATGTCTTATGGAGACACATATGTCTAGCTTAAATTGTTCAAAATCGACCTTAGTGACATAGTAAGTAGAAGCGGTCTCATCCACTGGTTCCCTTACAGAAAGTGAAAATACTTCATCATTAAAATATTCATAATCCAATACATAGGATAGATAACTATGATTTATTACCCATTATGAAAAAATAACATAATCTAGAGGATTATGACTATTAAGTATTACTCTTCCAATTTTATGCTTTTCATCATCTTGAGAAACTGGTCCTTGAGGCTCCCCCTTTATTTCAGACTTCATGGTAGATTTCTCCCCCTCAGTCATTTCTTCCTGACTAGGTTGATTTTCCTTATATAGAGTTCTTTTTCTATTATATACAACTTGAGTAACAAGTTCATCTGGAGTAACATTTTGTTCTTGAACATCACCCTCAACAGATACACCATTAGTAGTTTCAAAAATATTTATACTGAAAACAGATTGATTTTCATCAGGATGGTTAGATTCATTTTCACAAACACCTTCACTAATTTATTAATTTTCACTATCATCATTTTTTTCATTACAATTTTCATCATCAACTTGATCATCATCATATTCTTCTTTACCTAATTCTAAGCCACATTCACCACTTCTAATTTCTTCTTTTTTATCTTATTCTTCACTAGATTTAGTGACACATTCTACACTGCCTTCAATTTCTATTTCTTCATTTCTAGTAGATTTGAGAATAGGTTCATGAGGATTTTAGTCAAAAGGTGGTCTTACAAGTCGAATAGAGACTGATTTTGTTGTTCCAGTAGTGTCTGGGTCACTTCTATCATCAACTGGAGATCCCACATCTCTGACAGGAGTAGCAGGCTCATCCACCTCATCTGAAGAATATGTTACTTTATCATCTAGACCGAGGAAATGATCCAATAGATACCTTGGTCTAACTAGATGATCTATAGTATTGAAATTCTCATACAATCTATCTTCATCACCACCCCATTCCTTCCTCCATGGGTTCCAATTAATTTTCAATATCTTACATATATTAGAAATTTTGTAGATTCCACTATATTCACTAACATCAACATAATTATCTTCACTTACACAACATTTCTCTATCAGCATTACTAAAATAATTCCAGATTAGAAAAGAGAGTTTTACTTACAGATAGGTTTTATTAGTTCATTGATGTGAACCCTCAAACATCTGCATAGATTATATTTGATCCTTTCTACATCAAATACATAGAGTATACATCCTGATACTTGAGTGAATAAAGTTACCCTTTCCTAGGACAAATATAGGGTAGAATAAACATGAAAAAAATCATGAATTTACCATTCAATTTTTATGAAATGGGTCTCCTATGTTCCACATCTCCAATTAGCTCTTTCAGAGATTTCTCATAACAAAATAATTCACATTCAAGAGGGAAAGTACCTTGGTAATCATAAAAACACCATTTATAATGTACCTTAATACATTCATCCCAATGTCTTGCAGAGAAAGAGATTCTATTCCCTTTCATAATGGAGTTCACCCATGAAACATCACTCTTTTCTAGAAAAAGATCCATATTTCGGTCAAATTCATATACCATATTTGGGTAAAAGACTCTGCCATTGTTTTGGAGCCAGTTAAGACATCCTTGATCCTACAACACCTTCTTCAAAAATGGATTTCTCTCCAAGATCCATTCCACCAAATAATTCTTTCTAAGAGGTTACAAAATGGTTTACCAGACCATGATTTATAGTACGTTAAGGTTTTCTCAAATCACCATTTGGATTCTTAGATGCACCAGACTCACCATATTCAAGAGATCACTTCAATCGCACAATTCAGATCAGTTCAGTATGGAGGCCAGTAGGTGAAAGGTCTGGGGTAAATAAAGAGAGAGGAAGCTGAGAGAAAGTGTAGTGATAATAGAGTAGAGTATATGGATTCAAATTTATATCATTTTCGGATTTTGAAATTACAAAACTATGAAATCCTAAACCGGGTTCACTAATTTAAACTAAACATTGTTGTTTTGAAAAATACATAAAACTTATGAAAACAAAGATTAAGCGGTGTTGGAATGAAAAAAATTGTAAAATACTAACGGTTTCAGTATGATAGTAGTGTCATAATGTCAACAATGTCTACATGACAACAGTGTCGGCATGACAATGTAGTTTGCTAGAAAATGGTGCAGACATGACAATGGTGTCAGCATGACAATGATGTCTACATGACAACGGTGTTAGGATGACAACCTCGCTGAAAAAGATTAAAAGTAAGGCAAACACATGGTCCTTCTGATCGATCATTTTTAACCCATGTCTGATGTAATTTATTCTTTCAGAGTTCAATGTATTAGTGAATATGTTAGCAATATGATATTCAGTTCCGATAAATTCTAATGTGATATCACCCTTTTGATAATGATCTTTCAAACAGTGATGTTTTACATTAATATGATTTTTTCTAGAGTGATAAAATGGGTTCTTAGAAATGCTAACAGCACTTGTGCTGTCACATTTTGTAGATACATGTCTAAAATTATATCCATAGTCTATAAGAGTGTGGTTCATTCACAAAATTTGTTCACAAAAGCTACCAGCTGCTATATAATCATCTTCTACAGTAGATCATGCAACATAATTCTGTTTCGTACTACACCATGAAACCAAAGGCTTTCCAAAAATGTGACATGTTCTAGAGGTTCTTTTTCTATCTAAGTTTCATCTACCAAAATCAGTATTAGAATTATTCACCATATCAAATGATTATCTTTTGGGGTAAAAAAAAACTAAATTGGTAGTATATTTGAGTTATTTGAAAATTCTTTTAACCATATTTAAGTGAGACTCTTTGGGATTATCTTGAAAACATGCACAAAAAAACACACTAAATATTATATCTGGCCTACTATCAATCAATTAGATCATGCTTCCAATAATTCCTCTATAAGTGGTTTAATCAATAGATGTACCGTCTTCATCGAGATCCTATTTACAAGTAGTACTCATTGGAGTGTCACTACTTTTAATGCGATCAAAGTAAAATACTTTTAATATATATTTTGTGTATTTACTTTGAATTAAAATAATACCATCTTTATTTTGGAAAATATGAAATCCAACAAATAATTTGATTTCCCCCATCAAACTCATTTAAAAGTCATTTTTAACCATTTTTTGAAACTCATTTCATAATGAATTTCTTAAGGATCCCAAAATAATATCATCAACATAGATTTTAGCTACTAAAACATCTTTCAAAAATCATTTTATAAATAGAGTAGTATCATTAATTCCTTTTGTAAAAACATTTAAAATGAGAAAACTACTCAATATATCATCTCAAGTTCTTAGATCTTGTTTTAAATAGTATAAAGCATTTTTTAATTTGAGAACATTATTTTGAAAATGGGCATTTGTAAAACCAGGCGATTGTTCAACAAAAACTTCCTCAAATGTATACCCATTTAGGAATGGACTCCTAACATCCATTTGATAAATTTTGAAATTAAAGAAGGGAAGCATACGCAAGAAGGTTCTTGCTGGCCACAAGTGTAGCAATGGGAGAAAAAGTTTCCTCATAGTCAATGCCTTCTTATTGACTATAAAATTGTGAAACTTTTCTTGCTTTGTTTCTAAAAATATCTCCATATTCACATACTTTGTTTCTAAACACCCACTTAGTGGCTATAATCATGTTTTCCCGGGGACTATCCACAAGTTTCCAAACATTATATATTTCTAATTGATTATGTTCTTCTTTCATTTCCATCTCCCAAAATTCATCTTGAATCGCATCATTGATGTTTTTAGGTTCAATCTATGACAGGAAGTCTTGATGTTCAACCTGATTTCTAAGAGAAGTTCTAGTTTGAATCCCTTTATCAAATTCTCCAAAAATAGCTTATAAAGGAGTGTTCTTAAGAGTTCTAGTTATTCTAGAAAAGGAGGAGAATGTGACTTCGTGTTTATCTATAGGATTGGGTTCATCATGTTCAGATTCTAGTGAATTTACTAAACTATTTGATATAACAGATTTCTTGATGGAAGGATTAGATTATTTTTCATTTTTGTCTAGATTTAACATATTATCTTCATGGTTTTCTAGAGTGGTCTTAGGTTCATGTGGATCTATTTCATCAAATTTGATATGCATAGATTCTTCCACTCACTTGGTTCTTTTATTTAAGACTCTATAGGCTTTACTATACATTGAGTATCCTAGGAATATTCCTTCATCACTCTTAGATGAGAATTGACCATGATTTTCCTTAGTGTCAAGGATATAGACTTTGAAACCATAATATTTTAAATAACTATCTTTGGGTTTTCTATTGTTCCACGGCTCATAAGGAGTATTCTTGAGGATAACATTAATTAAGACTCTATTAATTATGTTTCAAGATATATTCAGATCCTCAACCCAATAGTAAATAGGTAGATCATATTCATTTAGAATTTTTTGGGATATCACTTATAAATATCTCTTCCATCTTTCCAAAACACCATTTCTTTGAGGAGTATTAGGGGTAGAGAAGTTATGACTATAGCCATTGTGTGAGAAAAAATATTCAATGTATTGATTTTCATACTCATGGCCATGATCACTTATTAAGGATTTTATTCTAATTCCACATATATTTTCCAATGTCTTAGCATACATGGCGAAGTAAGTGCATGATAAATTTTTATGATCTAAGAAATAAGTCCATGTTTACCTAGAATAGTTATCTACATGGACATAAATATAGTGCTTTACATTTTAACTATAAAATCAAGATGGTCCAAACGAGTACATGTGAACCAACTATAAAGGTTTTAATGTTGAAACTTATTTATTATATTTGAAAGATATATTGTGATGTTTACCCTTTTCACAAGGATTACCAACTTTGTCATTTGGAAACTCATGTTTGAGTAGATCCTTGACTAGTATTTTTTAATTAGTCTTTCTAAGAGAGTGTACATTACAGTGGCATAATCTCCAAATCCAAATCCATGACCCTTTATAAAAGGAACTTAAATAAGAAACATTTTGAGAAGAAAATAATCTAACTTATCATAATACACATTTTCATTTCAAAAATTAGAAAATATGAATTCATTTTTAGAGTTAAAAAATTTTCAAGAATCATTTTCAAATATATCATGAAATCAATCATCACATAATTGTGAAATACTATGAAAATTATATGTCAGTCCATAAAAAAAGTAATTTAGAAACTAAAACTAAGTTAGAGTTACCAATCTAGCCTAAGCCAATTGTTTTTCCTTTATCATTGTCACCAAAGGTGATATATACACCATCAATATTGATTAGGTTCTTAAATATTGAATAATATCTTGTTATGTGTCCTAAACATCCACTATCCATGTACCATTGAATCTTGTTGGATCTTTTCAAACATATTTTCTTAGATGTTTTTTTTCATAAAACACATATTTTCTATGTCATATTTCTCATCGTGAGATGACGCTGATTCACTAGAGCTATCTTCAAAGGCACTCCAGGTGGCCTTCATATCCTTCTTATACTTCTTTTCATTTTTTAAACATCTTTTTGTATTTTAAATTTTGATAGTAAACTTTGACATGTTCTCTCCTCTTGAATTCATAGCATAACATCTCATCTGATTTGAAATTTCTTTTCTAATCCTTTTTCCAGTTTCCCTTATTATCATATCTTCCGTTATAATTGGGATTTCTGAAAAACGTCTTCTTCCAATTGAATTTCATGAATTTTCTGGCCAGCTGGGGCATCTCTTCAACACTATCTGATGTTGATTCATCATTACTAGAGCTTTCAACAGAGGATAACACCTTCTATTTTTTCATATTCTTAGAGGTTGTAGTCTTGATGACTACAGTTGTTCTCTTAGGTTCTTCCTCTTTATTTTTGTTGACTTTCAATTCTTCTTCAAACATCATTAGTTTTCCAATGAGTTCTTTAAAATGTAATTTTCTGGTTTCACATGATTCTCTAATAGAAATTGAAGTCCCTATCCATCTATCAGGAAAGCATTAGATAATCCTCATAATCTGTTCTTTGGTAGTAACATCTCTTTATAGAGAGATCATATTGTTCACTATTTCATTAAACCTGATATACATGTCATAAATTTGCTCACCAGGTTTCATCTTAATGTTATCATATTTAATACTATATATGTTACGTCTCATTTTTCTAACACCAAAAGTTCCTTCATGTGAAACAAACAAAGTATCCCAAATTTCATGGGCTATTTTACATGCAGATATTCTGTTAATTTCTTCATCTCATAAAGGGAAACATAATTCATTCATGGATTCACAATTACTGTTTTAAGCAGTGTTAGTTGGGTCATCCCAAGTTGTTCTATCAGAATCAGGAATCTTATACTCATCTACAATTGAATACCAAGTTTCAAAACCCATACTTTCTAAGTAGATTTTCACTTTAATTTTCCACTGGGCATAATTTGATCCATTAAAGAATAGAGGTCAGTTGGTAGCAGCACCTTCCAGCCTATTATCCATAATAAAATTTTAGAAAATATTTGAAAGAGATAAAAATTTAGTATCAAAGGAAATTTAAAGATCTTTGAAATAAAACTAAAATCATAGTTGAAAAAGTTTACAAAAGATTTGAAGACTAAAATTTCCTAAATCTTATGATACCAAATTTTGGTCAAATTATAGTACTCAAGAGGGGGGAGGGGGTGAATTGAGTATCTATAAAAATTTTTATAAAAAAACTTATTTGAAGTTACCTAAATATCTAAAATTCAATTTCCTAGTTAGCTAGTAGTGAATTTATAAGAGCTCGACCATTTGATTAATTTCAAAAAAGATTGAATAGTTCTCATTTGTATCAATTTTATAATTAATACAGATTTTTAAACTAATATAATAATTTAATACTTTTTTAAACACTTTTCTAAGACTAATTATCAGAGTTAAATTTATGTTTATTAAATGTGTGATCTAAATAGAGTGAAACTAAATGGTAAAAAATAGCAGAAATAAAACTAGATGTTTAGTCTCAAGAAGAGACATAATCCTCTTCACATGGTGATTATCTACCACCAAGAAGTTTAAATTAATAAGAAGTTTGATCTACACCCTGGATCAGGGTTAACAACTGCACACAGGGCTTCCTAGGTCTCACATGTCCTCTACCACAGTTCTTCCTGGAAAAAACAACAAAGTGGCCACACACGACATCTTCCACAGTTCTAGGTGGGATAAAAATAGATATAAATAAAGTGAGATTGAGGATATAAATTATCCTCTAACTATGCAGAGGATATAGTGTGTGTGTGTAATAGACAGATACACACACTGCTCAGAAATGTACATAATGAACACAACAGAGATAAATATGTAGAGTTAGGTTTAGAAGTCTTTGTTTGTTATGAAATGAAGCTCTAGAAATGTATAATGTAGTGGGACTGAAGTTTGAGTCATATTCTTGATGTTGACTTAATAATAGCGTTTCTTAGACTCTGTGTTCTGGCTTCTGGGAGTATGAGTTGTTCAGCTTCTTATTCTAATGATGTTCAATGTCAGCTCAATTGGTTTATCTTGATTTCTTTATCTCCCTTTTTGTTCTTAATTTTTATTTCCTGGGTTCACAGTAGTTTCATGAGAGATGATGTTCTTCAGTATATCTCTCACAGGCATGCAACATCATCACTATCATCCTTTAGATCTTCTATCATTTTAAAATACTTATTATTTTCGAGGGCTGATAAAGATTATGTACATTCCATGTGTAACAGCCCGAGATTTTATGAAAACTATTCTTTTTTAATTTTATTAATATCTTGTGTTGTACGCTACACCAAAAGGATCTTTCACAACACACATCGTTGAATTGCCTTGCATTACACGCAATCGCGACCTTCCTCGATAGCGTGTGTAGTACACAATACCGAGTTTAACTAAACAACGATATGCTATTATAATATTATTATAACTAGCCGTTATAAATAGTAATAACCACCTTTTAGAATTTTAGAAATTTTAGCTCTCAAAATGGACTTCATTTTTGGATTCGGAGTATCGAATTTAGCCTAAGGTGAAATTTTGGTACTTTTCGGATAACTTTCATATTCTGATGAATAGTGAAAATTACTAAATTATAATTAAAAACAACTTTTTTAATCAAAATAATTAATAATGATAAATTATTGATTTGAGTGGTTTTAAAGTATATTTAGAATATATTTTTACAATTTAATACAATGTTGGTCATTGGATGTAATTTCACATTTAAACCGGACATAAACAAGTGTCAATCTTTTGATAGATATTGTTTCTTAAAAACACGCTATTTGTTTTAACAGCAGGATTTAATTATAAAATTAATTAATGAAACTTCTATGTTATGAATTTGGTAAAATAGACTTCATTTTTGAATTTGGAATATGAAATATAGCTTAGGATGAAATTTTGGCATTGTTCTGAAAAACATCAATTTTTGATGAATAGTGAAACTACTAAGTGGTAGTTAAAAAAACTGAATTTTTCGTAAAACATAATTTTACCGCTTCTGTGAATGGAATTTCAAAAATCCGAGAGACACGGTTGATGTCAGTAAGTAAAATGTGGTTCAATGAGATGAAAATAATTTTTGGTGCATAGTAACTTTTTACTTTTATTTACCACGGTTAAAAGTAAATAGGGTAATTAAGGGCAAGAATTATATTAATATTACCCTAACACATGTCCTAATTCTATTGGACAAGTGTATCTCGACCAAAAACAACCTTGAGTGTAAAATATTATCGTTTAGGCCCACTTGGATTAGATTAGGACATTTATTATTAATTTATTTAAAGAAGGGTTAAAATAGTTAACATCAAAGTTTAATATGTAAATAATTTTTAATATGGGGTTATACATAAGATAAATTCGACTATAAATATTCATTAGAAATATAAAATGATTTCCTACATAATGGTATTTTATTTATAATTTTTAGACATTAAAGAATTTAATTTATTTATGACACAATGATGATGTAGTAATTATCTTATTAATGAAATATTGACATAATTGATGTTATAAACACCAAAATAAATGTAATTTGAGACTTTTTATGAATCCCACTAATTTTATAGGTTACTATGATATATTATTGTTGATTTAATCAACTTGGTTCGGACATATAATTCTGTTATGACTTTCACAAAAATCATATATCAAATAGTGTCAAAATTGACACAAAATAGTTTTTAAATTAAATATTATATTATTAATTGTTATTTTATTCCTAAAAATCTAAGTTTCGGCCAAATGACTTATATAAGGATATATATATATTAATAATAAACAATTTGGGGTTCGTTTGGCATGTTATAGTATGTGTATTAACCATATAGTGAAAGAAAACAAAAAGACACGGTAAAAGTTAAATTATTTAACTTAGAGTTAAATCTAATTGATAAGGTTAAAATAATACCCTAAACATGTCTAAATCCTATTGGTTGATAGGATTTCGACCCATCCCCACTTTAGCTTCGAAATAAGACCCTTTGGAACCATTATAAACCGATTTTTACTTTAATATAAAATAATATTTTGAGATATTCCTAAGGTGCCCCTCTCCTCCCTTATAAAAGGACACCTCCTCCCCCTCCTCCTCACACCAATTTGAGCACTCAAGCTCGTCCAACCCCTACCAAAATCCCTTCTCCACTTCCCTATAATAATCCTAGAGGTTCTGGTCTTCCTCAAAGACCAATTTTAGTGCCCTAAGAGGAGGTCTCAAAGAGGCGCTTCAAAGAAGAGGTAATTTCCGTTACCAATTATTTCACCTTTATTTCTTCTTCCACTTCTTCTTCTTAGGTTGTTTAATTATGAAGTAATAACATCAGTATCACTAATATACTGATATTTTATTATAAGTATGAAACAATCCTAATTCACCATCTATCCATCCTACGGAAAACGAAATCACCGCGCGTGCGTACGTACGGAATACCGTCTCCACGCTGTGGTGTAATCTGTTTTTCCACCAACACCTTACATGGATGGGTATTATGGTGTAAAGAATAAATATACATAGTTATTATAACATCATAATGATTCTGATATATTGTATCATCCACTCCAATTCAATTCAATAATTATGGAAATGATATCATCGCTCGTGCGTACGTACGGACTACCGTCTCCACGACGCGATGAGATTCATTCACAATGATTAACCATTCATGAATGATTATAAAGTATATATAATAAGTACTAATGAAATATATGACATAATAATGATACTGTATTTATGTATATTTATATGTATGTCATCTACTTACTTCCATTCAAGACAATAAGGAAAGAAAAACAGCGATCATGCGTACGTACGGATTACCGTCTCCATGAACGGTGTTTTTCATTTCATTTATCTATCTATTATATATATATATACTGAATATATATGATATATAAATCATATTTTATATTCTGGAAGTAAGTAAATCATGATATAACTAATAATAATGTCAAGAACAACAAGTCAAAACACCTACGATAAATGAAACGATTTTACCCAAAACGCTCTTTAACATGGAATTTACAAAAGAACGGGTAAAATAAAGTCATAATTGAACCATATATGATATCATAACAATTAGTATGATTCTGGAATAAGTCAATGACATTATTTAAATTATTATACAGGAGGTTCGGACACTTATGAAGCAAATCAGACCTAAGGTAAGGGAAATATCACAATCTCATTTTTATCCGAGATTGTTTATTCGTAAGTATTTACTGGGGTGTATTTTATCATCCACATCCATGTTACCTCAATATGTAATATTTTTTCCATCCGCTTACAATAGTTTAAATCCAATTTTACCCTTCGGTGAGTTTTTAGTAAAGAATATGAAAGGAATCTTTTGTCATTTTTTTCGTACGAGGTACTTTTTGACTTTTCCGACAAAAGTACGAAGAATGTTTTTTTTAACTTATACGGCATGAATGGATTTTTAAAAAATTATTTCCAAGAAGATTCCTTTACAAGTTTTCGAGTTTATTTTTAATCAACTTCTTTTTGTACGACATGTTAAGAAAATAAAAGTGTTTTTGAAGAAGAAAGGATATTTTCCTCAAGAATGGAGTTCAAGTGTTTTATCAAAATTATTTTCCATCTAAGATAATAAAGGGTTCTGTTTTTATCCCTATTATTACATTGATTTGATTATGTTGTGATGGAATTATTTTTATGAATTCCTCTATTGTATATGAATTGTTTTATGATGTCATGATGTTTTCGATTCCCATTTTTATTACATGGGTTATGCAATGACGTATGGTTTATGATTTTGTGACACACATAAGAATGGTTTCATTATGAGATGGGTGGGACCTATATCTCCCTCCAATGCATTGGGTAAAGATTTTATATCTCATGAGATAGACATGGCTGGAATGGTAGGTTATACCGGTTCAGTGAAACAGGACTGAAACGAGGGTTACTCGATTCAGAAAGGGACTTTGTCCACTAAGATAGTCTTGGCAATGAGTCTTGACTAACAAGAAATGATTCTCTATGATTATCTGTGAATGCCACGAATTTTCATGTTTTAAGTTATGATTATTGTGATTACATTTCACTGCCATGATTTATCCCATGTTATGAAATTATGCTCTCTTTTGCAGGTTAAGATTTCCAAAATGTTATGTTCTTATGAATATGATGTGATTGATATTTCTTTTGTTTACCCTTACTGAGCATTTGAGCTCACCCTTTTATGTTTTCTTTTCCCCAGGATATAAAGAAAGGTTTTAGGTAAAATAAGGAAGATCTTTATGGGAGATGTTGAAGATCTTTCACCACGATTAGAAGATTATATTCTGAGTTTCCAAAGACACTAAACTATTAAGGTCCTTGTGTGTGTGTTTTTGTAATGTACTAAGTATTCCGAAAAAGTAATGTAATGTAAAAGTACGTCAGATTCCAGACCGCTACAGTTGGTATCAGAGGAAAGGTTTAGTCAACCTTTGGAAACTAGGATGCGAGAACTTTAGTGAGATCCCTAGAGATATTTCTAAGGTATGTCTAGGGATTTCCCTAAGGTTAAGTATACGTATAGGTTATAGTACTAGAACTACACTAACGATCATAGAATTAAACCTAAGATGTTAGATATTGAAGGTACTCCGCCTTTATTATGTTGTTTTCCCTAGCATGATTTTTTCCTCTCACACTATTCTTTTTGGGTTTTAGACGATGGCTGGAACCCGAAGGAACCGTGTTGATCAATGCAATGGACAATGCAATGATTGTCCTCCTGAACAAACAAATGTTATGGGAGATGGAGTGCAATATCTTATTGCTATACTTACACAAGCTATGAATCATTCTGGACTTCCAAATGAGCAGAGAAGGGAACAATATTCTATTGAGTCCTTCATGAGGCAACGTCCACCTTCTTTCAGTGGGTCTTCTGATCCACTTGTTGCTGAACAATGGATCAGTACCACTGAAATGATATTTTCAGTTCTTCAATGTTCTGAACATGATAAAGTCATCTTAGCAGTATATCGTTTGGAAGGTGAAGCTGATCAATGGTGAAATCTTATCAAGAATACGAGGCCAAGAGATGAAATTGAGTCCATGGAATGGGACGAGTTCAAGAACTTATTTTTCAATAAGTCCTTCCCTCGTATTCATCGAACAAAGATGGAGAAGGAGTTTCTTGAACTAAAGCAAAAGGATGATGAATCTGTTGGTATATACGAAGCGAATTTTACAAGACTTGAAAGGTATGCATCTGGCATTATCATCCAACCTGAAAGTAATGTTGATCAATTTTTCAGTGGCTTAAAACCAAGTCTTCGAAGGGCATTAGCTATAAGAGTCTTTAGTAGCTATGAAGAAATTGTGCGTTGTGATATCAAGGTAGAAATGGAAGTTGGTGTTACATATCCGTCTCATGGTTTTGACAAGAAACGAAAGATGGAGTTCAAGGAGAAATCTCAGAATAATGGTGAAAAGAAGGTGAATGTTTCCTTATGCACAAAGTGTGGAAAGAAGCATGGTGGAGATTGTCTTAAAGGGACTAGAAAATGTTTTAAGTGTGGAAAAGAAGGTCATCGAGCAGCTGAGTGTCGAAGTAATGGAAAAAGGGTTTCTAATGATGTGAATAAAGCAAACACTGCAGAGAACGCACCACCAACACTTCAATGCTTCAAGTGCAAGGAAATGGGGCATTATGCTAATAAATGCCCTAATCCAAGGGTTAGTGATGATCGACATGAGCAACCGCTTAAGGCAAAGGATAAAGGGAAGTCACATGCGATCACTATTGGCGATGTTGAATATGACAACGATGTGGTGGAATGATTAAGTGTTTTTGTAATGGGATTCCAAAATAATGTTGTATCATAGAGTATTGGAATATTTATGTATTAGTCTATTGTGGTTTTCAATAATTTTATGGTACCAGTAACCATGGAAAGTGATTGAGATATTTTTGGAAAAATAATGATATGCGCATAATGAAGGGAAAACGAGAAAATGAAATGTTTAACAGTATTCATGAGCTCATGATTGATATAAGGACTAAGTGATATCATGGTTTGATTATAAAGAATTTTGAGGATTTTGGTATGTGGAAAGTGTTAACGTTTAACTGCATTCATGTTTTCACTAAGGTTCAATGGGTATTCAAGAGAATACATGATTAAGGACTTTGAATGTTTAAAATGTGACCAACCATACATATCTTATGATATATGGGGATCGACGATGGTGTTAAATCTCTGGTAATCGTTTTCACTATGTTATGAGAGTGGACTGCAGTATTATGGATAAGCCTGAAGATTGGAATGGATTATGTTGGATATAAGTTAGTATTGTTTAAGGATAGAAGTTTTTTTCGATATTATTGATGGGATGTTATAGTAATATAGTTTTAGAAAAAGGACAACCTGCAGGACGGGCGACAGCCCATCGCGTCGGACAAGGCTGTGGAAATCGAACCCACAATCGAAGTGCGACCGGCCTTTATCACCTACCACTGGCCTACAAGAAGTCCCTGTTTAGTAGAAACTAGTTTTATTATATTAATCAGTATGATATATGAAGTATAAGTCCATTTTAGGAACCATATATGATTAATCTCACTATAGATCGACTTATGTATATAATTTTTGGTAACCTTTTGTTTGAGACAGATGGAATGACCCATCATTCTATCACATGATCAGCTAACACTTCACGAATAACAAATTAAACTTCATTTATTTAAGAGATGAAGTGGATATTGTCCAAGGCACGAACAACAGGGAGATTGTACCAAAATAAAGTAAGTATTTATTCTAATTCAAATTTTCAACTTTAGGGAAATGATCTTGAAAACCAAAAATGTTGTCCTAGTGATCTTATACCTGATGAATCATATGGTACCTTATATCATATCAAATCTATGGATTTGTGATTACTGGATTTTCCATAGCCATGTTCTCTACCACTCTCCATCAGAACATGATGGTTAGATTTCTCTTCCATATCCATATTTTCACCTATGTGGAAACCCATTGATTAGTTTATTTGGGTAATAGTTACATTTCATACTTTAGTTTTTAAAGCCATGTTTTGGTATTCCTTTTTACGATGTGGGTTTCTATTAAAGAAACTTTTGAATAGTAAACTATTTATAACCCCGACGAATTTCGAGGGCGAAATTCATTTTAAGGGGGGTAGAATGTAACAGCCCGAGATTTTATGAAAACTATTCTTTTTTTAATTTTATTAATGTCTTGTGTTGTACGCTACACCAAAAGGAGCTTGCACAACACACATCCTTGACTTGCCTTGAATTACACGCAATCACGACCTTCCTTGATAGCGTGTGTAGTACACAATACCGAGTTTCACTAAACAACGATATGCTATTATAATATTATTATAACTAGCCGTTATAAATAGTAATAACCACCTTTTAAAATTTTAGAAATTTTAGCTCTCAAAATGGACTTCATTTTTGGATTCGGAGTATTGAATTTAGCTTAAGGTGAATTTTTGGTACTTTTCGGATAACTTTCATATTCTGATGAATAGTGAAAATTACTAAATTATAATTTAAAACAACTTTTTTAATCAAAATAATTAATAGTGAAAAAGTATTAATTTGAGTGGTTTTAAAGTATATTTAGAATATATTTTTACAATTTAATACAATGTTGGTCATTGGATGTAATTTCACATTTAAACCAGACATAAACAAGTGTCAATCTTTTGATAGATATTGTTTCTTAAAAACACGCTATTTGTTTTAACAGCGGGATTTAATTATAAAATTAATTAATGCAACTTCTATGTTATGAATTTGGTAAAATAGACTTCATTTTTGAATTTTGAATATGAAATATAGCTTAGGATGAAATTTTGGTATTGTTCTGAAAAACATCAATTTTTGATGAATAGTGAAACTACTAAGTGGTAGTTAAAAAAACTGAATTTTTCGTAAAACATAATTTTACCGCTTCTGTGAATAGAATTTCAAAAATCTGAGAGACACGGTTGATGTCAGTAAGTAAAATGTGGTTCAATGAGATGAAAATAATTTTTGGTGAATAGTAACTTTTTACTTTTATTTACCACGGTTAAAAGTAAATAGGGTAATTAAGGGTAAGAATGATATTAATATTACCCTAACACATGTCCTAATTCTATTGGACAAGTGTATCTCGACCAAAAACAACCTTAAGTGTAAAATATTATCGTTTAGGCCCACTTGGATTAAATATACATAGTTATTATAACATCATAATGATTCTGATATATTGTATCATCCACTCCAATTCAATTCAATAATTATGGAAATGATATCATCGCTCGTGCGTACGTACGCACTACCGTCTCCACGACGCGATGAGATTCATTCACAATGATTAACCATTCATGAATGATTATAAAGTATATATAATAAGTACTAATGAAATAAATGACATAATAATGATACTGTATTTATGTATATTTATATGTATGTCATCTACTTACTTCCATTCAAGACAATAAGGAAATAAAAACAGCGTTCATGCGTACGTACGGACTACCGTCTCCATGAACGGTGTTTTTCATTTCATTTATCTATCTATTATATATATATATATACTGAATATATATGATATATAAATCATATTTTATATTCTGGAAGTAAGTAAATCATGATATAAGTAATAATAATGTCAAGAACAACAATTCAAAACACCTACGATAAATGAAACGATTTTACCCAAAACGCTCTTTAACATGGAATTTACAAAAGAACGGGTAAAATAAAGTCATAATTAAACCATATATGATATCATAACAATTAGTATGATTCTGGAATAAGTCAATGACATTATTTAAATCATTATACAGGAGGTTCGGACACTTACGAAGCAAATCGGACCGAAGGTAAGGGAAATATCACAATCTCATTTTTATCCGAGATTGTTTATTCGTAAGTATTTACTGGGGTGTATTTTATCATCCACATCCATGTTACCTCAATATGTAATATTGTTTCCATCCTCTTACAATATTTTAAATCCAATTTTACCCTTCGGTGAGTTTTTAGTAAAGAATATGAAAGGAATCTTTTGTCATTTTTTTCGTACGAGGTACTTTTTGACTTTTCCGACAAAAGTACGAAGAATGTTTTTTTTAACTTATACGACATGAATGGATTTTTAAAAAATTATTTCCAAGAAGCTTCCTTTACAAGTTTTCGAGTTTATTTTTAATCAACTTCTTTTCGTACGACATGTTAAGAAAGGAAAAGTGTTTTTGAAGAAGAAAGGATATTTTCCTCAAGAATGGAGTTCAAGTGTTTTATCAAAATTATTTTCCATCTAAGATAATAAAGGGTTCTGTTTTTATCCCTATTATTACATTGATTTGATTATGTTGTGATGGAATTATTTTTATGAATTCCTCTATTGTATATGAATTGTTTTATGATGTCATGATGTTTTCGATTCCCATTTTTATTACATGGGTTATGCAATGACGTATGGTTTATGATTTTGTGGCACACATAAGAATGGTTTAATTATGAGATGGGTGGGACCTATATCTCCCTCCAATGCATTGGGTAAAGATTTTATATCTCATGAGATAGACATGGCTGGAATGGTAGGTTATACCGGTTCAGTGAAACAGGACTGAAACGAGGGTTACTCGATTCAGAAAGGGACTTTGTCCACTAAGATAGTCTTGGCAATGAGTCTTGACTAACAAGAAATGATTCTCTATGATTATGTGTGAATGCCACAAATTTTCATGTTTTAAGTTATGATTATTGTGATTACATTTCACTGCCATGATTTATCCCATGTTATGAAATTATGCTCTCTTTTGCAGGTTAAGATTTCCAAAATGTTATGTTCTTATGAATATGATGTGATTGATATTTCTTTTGTTTACCCTTACTGAGCATTTGAGCTCACCCTTTTATGTTTTCTTTTCCCCAGGATATAAAGAAAGGTTTTAGGTAAAAAAAGGAAGATCTTTATGGGAGATGTTGAAGATCTTTCACCACGATTAGAAGATTATATTATGAGTTTCCAAAGACACTAAACTATTACGGTCCTTGTGTGTGTGTTTTTGTAATGTACTAAGTATTCCGCAAAAGTAATGTATTGTACAAGTACGTCAGATTCCAGACCGCTACAGTTGGTATCAGAGGAAAGGTTTAGTCAACCTTTGGAAACTAGGATGCGAGAACTTTAGTGAGATCCCTAGAGATATTTCTAAGGTATGTCTAGGGATGTCCCTAAGGTTAAGTATACGTATAGGTTATAGTACTAGAACTACGCTAACGATCATAGAATTAAACCTAAGATGTTAGATATTGAAGGTACTCCCCCTTTATTATGTTATTTTCCCTAGCATGATTTTTTCCTCTCACACTATTCTTTTTGGGTTTTAGACGATGGCTGGAACCCGAAGGAACCGTGTTGATCAATGCAATGGACAATGCAATGATTGTCCTCCTGAACAAACAAATGTTATGGGAGATGGAGTGCAATATCTTATTGCTATACTTACACAAGCTATGAATCATTCTGGACTTCCAAATGAGCAGAGAAGGGAACAATATTCTATTGAGTCCTTCATGAGGCAACGTCCACCTTCTTTCAGTGGGTCTTCTGATCCACTTGTTGCTGAACAATGGATCAGTACCACTGAAATGATATTTTCAGTTCTTCAATGTTCTAAACATGATAAAGTCATCTTAGCAGTATATCGTTTGGAAGGTGAAGCTGATCAATGGTGAAATTTTATCAAGAATACGAGGCCAAGAGATGAAATTGAGTCTATGGAATGGGACGAGTTCAAGAACTTATTTTTCAATAAGTACTTCCCTCGTATTCATCGAACAAAGATGGAGAAGGAGTTTCTTGAACTAAAGCAAAAGGATGATGAATCTGTTGGTATATACAATGCGAATTTTACAAGACTTGCAAGGTATGCATCTGGCATTATCATCCAACCTGAAAGTAAAGTTGATCGATTTTTCAGTGGCTTAAAACCAAGTCTTCGAAGGGCATTAGCTATAAGAGACTTCAGTAGCTATGAAGAAATTGTGCGTTGTGATATCAAGGTAGAAATAGAAGTTGGTGTTACATATCCGTCTCATGGTTTTGACAAGAAACGAAAGATGGAGTTCAAGGAGAAATCTCAGAATAATGGTGAAAAGAAGGTGAATGTTTCCTTATGCACAAAGTGTGGAAAGAAGCATGGTGGAGATTGTCTTAAAGGGACTAGAAAATGTTTTATGTGTGGAAACGAAGGTCATCGAGCAGCTGAGTGTCGAAGTAATGGAAAAAGGGTTTCTAATGATGTGAATAAAGCAAACACTGCAGAGAACGCACCACCAACACTTCAATGCTTCAAGTGCAAGGAAATGGGGCATTATGCTAATAAATTCCCTAATCCAAGGGTTAGTGATGATCGACATGAGCAACCGCTTAAGGCAAAGGATAAAGGGAAGTCACATGCGATCACTATTGGCGATGTTGAATATGACAACGATGTGGTGGAATGATTAAGTGTTTTTGTAATGGGATTCCAAAATAATGTTTTATCATGGAGTATTGGAATATTTATGTATTAGTCTATTGTGGTTTTCAATAATTTTACGGTACCAGTAACCATGGAAAGTGATTGAGATATTTTTGGAAAAAGAATGATATGCGCATAATGAAGGGAAAACGAGAATATGAAATGTTTAACAGTATTCATGAGCTCATGATTGATATAAGGACTAAGTGATATCATGGTTTGATTATAAAGAATTTTGAGGATTTTGGTATGTGGAAAGTGTTAACGTTTAACTGCATTCATGTTTTCACTAAGGTTCAATGGGTATTCAAGAGAATACATGATTAAGGACTTTGAATGTTTAGAATGTGACCAACCAGACATATCTTATGATATATGGGGATCGACGATGGTGTTAAATCTCTGGTAATCGTTTTCACTATGTTATGAGAGTGGACTGCAGTATTATGGATAAGCCTGAAGATTGGAATGGATTATGTTGGATATAAGTTAGTATTGTTTAAGGATAGAAGTTTTTTTTCGATATTATTGATGGGATGTTATAGTAATATAGTTTTAGAAAAAGGACAACCTGCAGGACGGGCGACAGCCCGTCGCGTCGGACAAGGCTGTGGAAATCGAACCCACAATCGAAGTGTGACCGGCCTTTATCACCTACCACTGGCCTACAGGAAGTCCCTGTTTAGTAGAAACTAGTTTTATTATATTAAGCAGTATGATATATGAAGTATAAGTCCATTTTAGGAACCATATATGATTAATCTCACTATAGATCGACTTATGTATATAATTTTTGGTAACCTTTTGTTTGAGACAGATGGAATGACCCGTCATTCTATCACATGATCAGCTAACACTTCACGAATAACAAATTAAACTTCATTTATTTAAGAGATGAAGTGGAAATTGTTCAAGGCACGAACAACAGGGAGATTGTACCAAAATAAAGTAAGTATTTATTCTAATTCAAATTTTCAACTTTAGGGAAATGATCTTGAAAACCAAAAATGTTGTCCTAGTGATCTTATACCTGATGAATCAGATGGTACCTTATATCATATCAAATCTATGGATTTGTGATTACTGGCTTTTCCATAGCCATGTTCTCTACCACTCTCCATCAGAACATGATGGTTAGATTTCTCTTCCATATCCATATTTTCACCTATGTGGAAACCCATTGATTAGTTTATTTGGGTAATAGTTACATTTCATACTTTAGTTTTTAAAGCCATGTTTTGGTATTCTTTTTTACGATGTGGGTTTCTATTAAAGAAACTTTTGAATAGTAAACTATTTATAACCCCGACGAATTTCGAGGGCGAAATTCATTTTAAGGGGGGTAGAATGTAACAGCCCGAGATTTTATGAAAACTATTCTTTTTTAATTTTATTAATGTCTTGTGTTGTACGCTACACCAAAAGGAGCTTGCACAACACACATCCTTGACTTTCCTTGAATTACACGCAATCGCGACCTTCCTCGATAGCGTGTGTAGTACGCAATACCGAGTTTCACTAAACAACGATATGCTATTATAATATTATTATAACTAGCCGTTATAAATAGTAATAACCACCTTTTAAAATTTTAGAAATTTTAGCTCTCAAAATGGACTTCATTTTTGGATTCGGAGTATTGAATTTAGCCTAAGGTGAAATTTTGGTACTTTTCGGATAACTTTCATATTCTGATGAATAGTGAAAATTACTAAATTATAATTAAAAACAACTTTTTTAATCAAAATAATTAATAGTGAAAAATTATTAATTTGAGTGGTTTTAAAGTATATTTTGAATATATTTTTACAATTTAATACAATGTTGGTCATTGGATTTAATTTCACATTTAAACCAGACATAAACAAGTGTCAATCTTTTGATAGATATTGTTTCCTAACAACACGCTATTTGTTTTAACAGCGGGATTTAATTATAAAATTAATTAATTCAACTTTTATGTTATGAATTTGGTAAAATAGACTTCATTTTTGAATTTGGAATATGAAATATAGCTTAGGATGAAATTTTGGCATTGTTCTGAAAAACATCAATTTTTGATGAATAGTGAAACTACTAAGTGGTAGTTAAAAAAACTGAATTTTTCGTAAAACTTAATTTTACCGCTTATGTGAATGGAATTTCAAAAATACGAGAGACACAGTTGATGTCAGTTAGTAAAATGTGGTTCAATGAGATGAAAATAATTTTTGGTGAATAGTAACTTTTTACTTTTATTTACCCCGGTTAAAAGTAAATAGGGTAATTAAGGGTAAGAATGATATTAATATTACCCTAACACATGTCCTAATTCTATTGGACAAGTTTATCTCGACCAAAAACAACCTTAAGTGTAAAATATTATCGTTTAGGCCCACTTGGATTAGATTAGGACATTTATTATTAATTTATTTAAAGAAGGGTTAAAATAGTTAAAATCAAAGTTTAATACGTAAATCATTTTTAATATGGGGTTATACATAAGATAAATTAGACTATAAATATTCATTATAAAGATAAAATTATTTCCTACATAATGGTATTTTATTTATAATTTTTAGACATTAAATAATTTAATTTATTTATGACACAATGATGATGCAGTAATTATCTTATTAATGAAATATTGACATAATTGATGTTATAAACAACAAAATAAATGTAATTTGAGACTTTTTATGAATCCCACTAATTTTATAGGTTAATATGATATATTATTGTTGATTTAATAAACTTGGTTCGAACATATAATTCTGTTATGACTTTCACAAAAATCATATATCAAATAGTGTCAAAATTGACACAAAATAGTTTTTAAATTAAATATTATATTATTAATTGTTATTTTATTCCTAAAAATCTAAGGTTCGGCCAAATGACTTAGATAAGGATATATATATATTAATAATAAACAATTTGGGGTTCGTTTGGCATGTTATAGTATGTGTATTAACCATATAGTGAAAGAAAAACAAAAAGACACGGTAAAAGTTAAATTATTTAACTTAGAGTTAAATCTAATTGATAAGGTTATAATAATACCCTAAACTTGTCTAAATACTATTGGTTGATATTATTTCGACCCATCCCCACTTTAGATTCGAAATAAGACCCTTTGGAACCATTATAAACCGATTTTTTACTTTAATATAAAATAATATTTTGAGATATTCCTAAGGTGCCCCTCTCTTCCCTTATAAAAGGACACCTCCCCCCCCCTCCTCCTCACACCAATTTGAGCACTCAAGCTCAGCCAAACCCTGCCAAAATACCTTCTCCACTTCCCTAGAATAATCCTAGAGGTTCTGGTCATCCTCAAAGACCAATTTTAGTGCCCTAAGAGGAGGTCTCAAAGAGGCGCTTCAAAGAAGAGGTAATTTCCGTTACCAATTCTTTCACCTTTATTTCTTCTTCCACTTCTTCTTCTTAGGTTGCTTCATTATGAAGTAATAACATCAGTATCACCAATATACTGATATGTTATTATAATTATAAAACAATCCTAATTCACCATCTATCCATCCTATGGAAAATGAAATCACCGTGCGTGCGTACGTACGGAATACCGTCTCCACGCTGTGGTGTAATCTGTTTTTCCACCAACACCTTACATGGATGGATATTATGGTGTAAAGAATAACTATACATAGTTATTATAACATCATAATGATTCTGATATATCGTATCATCCACTCCAATTCAATTCAATAATTATGGAAATGATATCATCGCTCGTGCGTACGTACGGACTACCGTCTCCACGACGCGATGAGATTCATTCTCAATGATTAACCAGTCATGAATGATTATAAAGTATATATAATAAGTACTAATGAAATATATGACATAATAATGATACTGGATTTATGTATATTTATATGTATGTCATCTACTTACTTCCATTCAAGACAATAAGGAAAGAAAAACAGCGTTCATGTGTACGTACGGACTACCGTCTCCATGAACGGTGTTTTTCATTTCATTTATCTATCTATTATATATATATATACTGAATATATATAATATATAAATCATATTTTATATTCTTGAAGTAAGTAAATCATGATATAAGTAATAATAATGTCAAGAACAACAAGTCAAAACACCTACGATAAATGAAACGATTTTACCCAAAACGCTCTTTAACATGGAATTTACAAAAGAACGGGTAAAATAAAGTCATAATTGAACCATATATGATATCATAACAATTAGTATGATTCTGTAATAAGTCAATGACATTATTTAAATCATTATACAGGAGGTTCAGACACTTACGAAGCAAATCGGACCTAAGGTAAGGGAAATATCACAATCTCATTTTTATCCGAGATTGTTTATTCGTAAGTATTTACTGGGGTGTATTTTATCATCCACATCCATGTTACCTCAAAATGTAATATTGTTTCCATCCGCTTACAATAGTTTAAATCCAATTTTACCCTTCGGTGAGTTTTTAGTAAAGAATATGAAAGGAATCTTTTGTCGTTTTTTTCGTTCGAGGTACTTTTTGACTTTTCCGACAAAAGTACGAAGAATGTTTTTTTAACTTATACGACATGAATGGATTTTTAAAAAATTATTTCCAAGAAGATTCCTTTACAAGTTTTCGAGTTTATTTTTAATCAACTTCTTTTTGTACGACATGTTATGAAAGGAAAAGTGTTTTTGAAGAAGAAAGGATATTTTCCTCAAGAATGGAGTTCAAGTGTTTTATCAAAATTATTTTCCATCTAAGATAATAAAGGGTTCTGTTTTTATCCCTATTATTACATTGATTTGATTATGTTGTGATGGAATTATTTTTATGAATTCCTCTATTGTATATGAATTGTTTTATGATGTCATGATGTTTTCGATTCCCATTTTTATTACATGGGTTATGCAATGACGTATGGTTTATGATTTTGTGGCACACATAAGAATGGTTTCATTATGAGATGGGTGGGACCTATATCTCCCTCCAATGCATTGGGTAAAGATTTTATATCTCATGAGATAGACATGGCTGGAATGGTAGGTTATACCGGTTCAGTGAAACAGGACTGAAACAAGGGTTACTCGATTCAGAAAGGGACTTTGTCCACTAAGATAGTCTTGGCAATGAGTCTTGACTAACAAGAAATGATTCTCTATGATTATGTGTGAATGCCACAAATTTTCATTTTTTAAGTTATGATTATTGTGATTACATTTCACTGCCATGATTTATCCCATGTTATGAAATTATGCTCTCTTTTGCAGGTTAAGATTTCCAAAATGTTATGTTATTATGAATATGATGTGATTGATATTTCTTTTGATTACCCTTACTGAGCATTTGAGCTCACCCTTTTATGTTTTCTTTTCCCCAGGATATAAAGAAAGGTTTTAGGTAAAAAATGGAAGATCTTTATGGGAGATGTTGTAGTTCTTTCACCACGATTAGAAGATTATATTCTGAGTTTCCAAAGACACTAAACTATTACGGTCCTTGTGTGTGTGTTTTTGTAATGTACTAAGTATTCCGCAAAAGTAATGTAATGTACATGTACGTCAGATTCCAGACCGCTACACCATGTGCATTGGATCATTGTAAATCATAATGTATGATAAAAGTCTTACAAAATATTATTAAATATGTCAGTATCATTAAATGACACAAATATGACCACTAGAAATAATATTAATAAATGTAGATTTAAACAGTATACCAGTGACTCATCTGTCGGTGTCTACTTCTATCGGTATCTCCTTCTATCAGTATTGGTATGTCATTAGGTTAGTCTTTCCATACATCAGTGGCTCATTACATCGGTGGCTTGTTTCAATGGTGAGTCTTTCCTTCTGTCAGTGAGATAGTTGAACCAACGGTGACTCCTTTGAACTAACATTTAGTCTTTTCATTGCTATTATCATGCAATAGTTGGTCACATAGAATGATGGTATGTCTTATGCGTCTGTGAGTCATATCCAACAGTGAGTCGCCTGTATGTCAGTGTTATATGAAATGGCGAGTCATCTGTCTGTCAGTGTTAAGTGAAATAGTGAGTCATCTGTTAATCAGTGTGAGTGAATCATACTTAGATAATTTTAGATGTTATGTCTATCTTACAATTCAACAAATTCAGAGAGTTTAAATGTACACAAACACATAGATAATCAGTTATAATCTTGTTTAGACTTAAACACACATAAATAGTTATATGTTTGAAATGATCTGATAATCAAGATAATGATTTGACATAATTTAGGATCTGATATGAGGTTTGATATATGAAAATACATGACATGATTTGTGATAATTAAAACCGTTATTGGTATAGATAGTGGCTAACAATATCTATGGGCCAAAACATGATTTTAAGCATACTTAGACATCTAATTGCAAACCAAGGATAATAGATTCCAGCGTCTTGGAGATTACGTACATAGTTAAACATCATCATTAAAAAATAATAAGATCTTTTATTTAATATTCATAAAGAGATTATAAATTTATTTGAGCCCTTATATAGAAATATTATAACATGGGATAATACATGAAAATGGGATGAGCTACAAATCCTAGATAGGAAATAAACATTAAAAAAATGCTTAACACATGGGTTTGAAGACATAAAATAATGATATAAAAAGGAATATAAAATGATTAAAAATATGGAATCATAAAATATAGAATATGGAATCATATAATCATGGAATCATAGTAGTGTGTAATGAACATAAAACATGACTTTATCATGATTGAAGTCTCATTTCACATGTTGAAGCATGAGTCATGGGTAACCACCTAGACCATTGCACATGACGTCTCATGAGACTAAATATTAACCAATTCATTAGAGTGCTATATGGGAGCACCCATCATAAAACTTTCTTGAATAATTTTTCCACTTAATTAATAAAAAATAATCAATAATTCATTAATATTGGGTTTATCCATGGAAATAATTAGGTATCACAATCATGTCAAAAGGATTATTGAAAGGGAATGTCATAATGGTGTTCATGGAAGGATGGATTAAAATAATTCAGGGAGATTAATAATGGAATAAATGAAATGAACAAGATAATTTATGTCAAACTAAAGTGAAAACATGTAAAAGAGTGTTTAATAATCATTAAAAGTAAAAACATTTAGTACGGTTTAAGGAAAAAATTCAAGGTTCTTTAAAATAGAAAATGCATAATTGTTTGTATGAAAGAAGAATTGAACCAAAATAGTTTTTCATGATAAAATTTATGATTATATAAAAATAAGTATGGATTAAAACAAATTAAAATGTGTAATTAAAAATGGGTAAGAATTCTAGAAGGTACCTTCAATTAGGCTTGCTTATTAGGAAGAATTGAGAAGGGATCATTTTTAAAACATGTATTTCCATATCAATGAAGAATGATAAGACATAGATACATGTGTTTGGAACATATATAAATATTTCAGAAGAAGTAAATAAAAATAAATAAGAGTTATAATGGGAAAATAGAGGGAAAATGTAACTCGAATGAAACAGGAGGTTCAGAGAAGATTCCTTACCATATGTCCGAAATGGTTATACACATGATAATAATGTCTGGAAAAATACAATATAATTAATTAATAAATAACTAAATAACATTTTATATGTTTAGTTTATTTATTATAGTTTCAATATGTTCATTTATGGAATTTTTGAGGAGTTATAGTGTTCAATTTCATTGTTCAGAAGTGTTTGTTTTAGTAGTTTTCATGATCAGTTGGTTTGTATATGAGTTTGGATGTTCATGTACAATGGGTATAATTATTCATATTTGAATTTATATGTCATTAATGAAAAAAATAATTTAAATTGGTATTATATATTTTTTCTAGATACGATGATGAATCCTTAGATTACATGTTAATGATAATCATTTGGATTAATTTTAGCAGTTTTTTGATCACAACAAACTCGTTTTCTCAATAATTTAATATCAAGTAAATATAATGATTAAAAAAATTAAATATGATATAATAAATATATATAATCTGGTTAAACCATTAAAGTTTTTCCTGATCCACTATGAAGATGATAATAGAAATTGAGAACGCATCTTCCTTGAATGTGATAAATTAACATATCACAGACGATGTTTTCATATTTTAATCAAAAGGATAGGGGAAATAATTTATGATGTATTATTTGGTAAACAATATAAAATTAAATTATATATAAAGAAATTAGGTTATAATTCCATTTGGATGAGGGTAGTTATGGACATTATTATAATAGAATGAACTTGAAAAGAAAAAAAGAAAAAAAGAAGAATTCAACTATTGAATTTGTCCTCATTGAGAGCCTCCTTGGAGAAAAGGTTTTGTTATTTTGATTATAAAAAAAGATCATGGACATAGGGGAGTGGTTTGGGAATATTATTTTGTAGAACATGGATAAGGATCAAATCTGGGAAGTTTTGAGGTGAAGAGGTGATGAGGAGTGGTATTTATAGTGGAGGAGAGGGGCATTTTCTGATTATTTTATTCATTAGTTTATTAGTTTTCTAAAGATAAGAAATATTGAGTATTATTATGACTAAATATAGTAATTATATCATGTTATTAAGAACCCATTGTTCTTAAATCACCCATGACACACAAAATGGTGTATTTAACTTATAATGTATATATATCGTAAATTTACATATTTTACTATTCACAAAAAATCACGTACTTCATAAAAATTACAAAAATTCAACACAACCATTTTCTGATGTCTAGAATTCAAAAATGAACCCCATTTTGTGAAAATAATTTTCAAATATGATAATTTTTTTTAAAAATTAAAATCATAATTTACTCAAAAAATACAATTCTAAAATTAAAACTAATTTTATAACACATTGAAAAGTTAAATAATGTCTAATAAATTTATCATATAATCATTTTATATAAAAATATTCATTTATGAACAAATTTTATGTAAATAAATTTTCTTTTAAACTATGAAATTAACAATAAATCTATAAGTAAATATTCGTGTCTTATAAAATACCAACAGTTAATAAATAATTTTAAAATCATTTTTTAAATTAAACATTGATATAGTCATATCATATTTTCTTTTACAATATATAAAAAATTTAGTTATACTTTCATAGGTAATGTTATTATTCTATTGATCACTTTACTATTAATAAGGGTCACATTACTATTCCAATGGTTAAGTTACATTTCATTGGTATATATTCTTTAACTTCTTAAAATACTTATTATTCCATTCATTTTTCATTTATAAAGTTTATATTGTGTTCATTATGTGATTTAATATGATTTAATGTGATTTATATTATATGACATAACTATAAGAATTGGATTTCCATTGATAAAATTTTGGGTTGTTACATTCTTCCCCTTATCTTGTTCCATCCTCAAAATTTCATTTTTCATTCTATGTTGAAAAATGGATTGGGTACTTCTCCTTTATCGCTTCCCCAGGTTCCCATGTTCCCTCTTCATACATAGGGTTCTACCATAATACCTTGACCTTTGGAGTAGTCTTGTTGTGTAGAAATTTATCTAAATGATCCAAGATCTTTACCGGCTACTCCTCATATGGGATATCACATTCCAATTGCACCACCTCTGAATTTAGTACATGGGAATTATTCGATATGTACTCATTTAAGAGGGTTAAATGGAATACATCATGTACTAGAGACATGATAGGTGGATGTTCTAGTCGATAAGACACTGTTCTTACAAGATCAAGGATCTCAAAGGGGACTATGTGCTTGGGAATTAAATTTTATTTCTTCCCAAATATCATGATCCACTTCCATAGAGATATATGGAGGAATACCATGTATCCAATTTTAAACTAAAGGTTATGTCAATGATTGTATTCATAACTATTTTGTCAAATTTGGGATACTATGCTATGCTATTGAATGGTTTTCACCATTTATACCATTTATTCGACCATTTTAGTTCCTAGTAGATTACCTTCACTGACCTCATCTGAACATGCCAATGTTCTACATCTTTTCTCATAACAGGCTTTATAATGAGACATTTGGATTATTTTGTAGAAACTGTTGGTGTAGGAGAATTCAACCTGTGGAAGATGTTGGTAAAATTATACTTTCAAGTACAAGGAACATTCTATAAACAATCCTTTTAGTGTCTGAATAGTCTGCTTAGATTTTCCATTAGTTTGAGAATGATAGGTCATACTAATGTTCAGCTCAGTTCTTAGAGCATGTTGGTGAATTTTCTAGAACATGGAGGTGAATCTCAGATCTTGATAAAATAAAATTGATAGTGGTAATCCTTACATACTTATCACTTGTTTAATGTATATCCATGCATTTTGATCTAGTGATAAGTCCCCTGAAATTGATGTAAGGTGATCTGTCTTTATAAGACCATCCAATACAACCCATATGCCATTGTTTCCTCTAGATTTATTTGTTAGTCTAGTGAAAATGTCCATGGAAGTGTTCTTCCACATACATTTTGGTATGGGTAGTGGTTGCATCATCCTCTTATACTTTTTTTCTTTCATCATTTAACTGCTGAAATAGTAATCACTTTGATGCATATTCAACAATCACCTTATTCCTATTATCCCACCAGTAGTTCTCTTGAAGATATTGATACATCATTGTGCTCCATGGGTGAATAGAGAAGGTTGATCTATGTGAATCATTCATAAGTTCTTTCTTTATCTCTAGATCAGATGGTACACAAAGTTGTCACCCAAATTTTATAACTCCTTCCTCATCAATTTTATACAATGTGGATTTCCCCTTTTTCAAAACATCTTCTTTATTTTGGATTTCCACACCGTTCCTTTGAGCAGAATTTATTGTATCCATAAGGGGTGGTTGAGAAATCATTTGAGAAGGGATTGATGATGTTCCTTCTTTAATGGTTCCCATGTCCATCCTTTTCTAATCGAAGATTCGAAACTTCCCAATTCTCATCATTGATAAAGGCACATGATCCTTTCTACTAAGTTCATCTTCCACCTTATTTTCCATACCAGGATGGTAGTGGATGGATAATTCATAATCCTTATTGAGCTATAACCATATTTTCTAGAACATATTAAGCTCCGTCTGTGTGAATATATATTTGATACTTGTATGATTAGTATATATCTCACAATTCTCCCCATAGAGATACTGCCTCCATATTTTCAATAAAAAAATTATCACTTCCAATTCAAGATCATGTGTGGGATAGTTTTTGAAATTATCAATCAAATTATATGAGGTGTAAGATATCACTTTATCATTTTACATAAGTACACAACCTATTACCTTATTTGAAGAATCACTGTACATCATAAAGAGTTCCCAACTTTTTGGTAGTGTGTGTACAGATGCAGTGATATGTTTTTTCTTGAACTCATTAAATCTGTCTTCCCATTCAATGGTTTAGAAAAACATCACTCTCTTCCGAGTCATCTTCATTAGTGGGTTTTAAAATCATGAGAATATCTTCATAAATCATCAGTAATACCTTGAAAGACTAATGAAAATACAGATCTCCATTATATATGTTGGCCTGTGCTACTCTTCGATTTCCATTTTCATGGAAGGGTCCAAAAATATTATTTTGTGAGGGATAACATGCCCCAAGAATGATACTTCCTCCATCCAGAACTCACATTTACTATAATTTTCATAACAATTCCTCCTTTTCAACGTATTCAACAAAGTATTCAAATTCTCCTCATTCTCCTCCTTTCACTTGAAGTATATTAGAATATCACTAATAAAGACTAGCATGAATTTGTAGATGTAATATCTAAAGGTTATATTAATTAAATCTGTGAAAATATTTTGAGAATTAGTGAGTCCAAAGGGATTCACTATAAAGTCATAGTGTCAATACTTCATTCTAAATGCATTACTGGGAATATCATCCTTCCTCGAAATTAATTGGTGATATCCCAACTTAAGGTCAACCATAGTGAAATAACTAGCCTTTGGAACACAGTCAAACAAGTCATTTAACCATGGAAGAGGATGAAAATTATTTATTTTAATTTTATTGATATCAAGATCATCTATGATAAGGTGAATTGATCCATCCTTCCTCTCGACAAAGAGAACTTGTGCACCCCATGGTGAAGCACTCAGGTGTATAAACCCCTTGTCCATATTCTACTAAAACTGCGTCATCGGTTCTTCCAGCTCAATGGTTTCCATTCTATATGGTTTCTTCAACATAGGAAAAGATCCATGAATAATTTCAATAAAGAACTGAAACTCTTGATTTTGAGTAAGGCCAGTCAACTCTTCAGGGAACACATCAGTGTAGTCCCCCAAAATGGGCATGTCTTCATGCATGATTCTCTCCTTTATCTCAATCATTTTAGCTAGATATTATTTCTCATAAGATAGTAATATCCAAATATGAGACAATTATTCTGAAGGATATTCATCCTCCTCTTTGAACTTCTATATAATTGGGGGATTCTTTGGGGTATGAAGTGTAATATCCCTTTCACAACAGTTGATATTGGATTTATATAATGATAGCTAATCCCTGCCCCAAATAGTATCAAACTCTACCAAAAAGAGTATGAAAGGATTTTATGGGAGGTTTATTCCACAATTATTAACTAGGTAGGGGTTATAAACTTTGGAAACCATAATTTCGACATTTTATATTCTCACAGATAACACATACTCTAAATTTTGATTTGGTTTTTGAATAGTTCTACTAAACATGAATGTTATGAAAGAATGTGTAGAACCTGTGTAAAATATTATGTTTTATATTTTGGAATGAATAATCAATGTACCTTCCCCCACATTATTGTTAAGATCCACTTCACTAGTGGTGATGGAAAATTCCCATGATTTCAACCTTAGAGGTTGTTGTGGTTGATTACCTCCAACAACCCTTGGCTTATGGAAATGGTTCTCATAATTCCCATGATACTTCGAGTTAAAAAAACACACTACAAGTTGGGTGTTTATCTGAACCATCCCTTCTTGTTCCAAATTAGTGGGACTCTTTATATCCATTCAGATGTCATTATCCAAATACCCCATTCTTCCCCATTTGAATCATTTCCTAGTTCCCTTTAGATTGTTACCAGGATGCTTCTTCCCACAATTTTTACATGTGGGATATTTTGTTTTATTTCCATAAGGTGATTTATTTTTCAATCTACCCATATTAAACACAGTTTTCCTCTTTTTTTCACTAGTCCCATGAGATCACTGAGAGTCTCCGATCACCATTTCAACCTTAAAGAAAAAATATAAAATCTCTTCATAGCTATGAAAGTCTCAAATTTCCAACCCTTTTTATAGACTTGGATTTATTCCTCTAAATAATTGATTCACCTTGATTTCAATGTTCATGAAAAATCTAAATGCATATCTTGCAAGCCTTGTGATTTTTTCCTCATACAACCTAATAGAATCATCTTCTTTATACTTCAGTTCGAGGAATTATTTTTTTATCTTTAGATAGAGGGTTATGGGAAAATATTTGTTAAAAAATATTTTATTGAAATATTCCCACTCCATGGAATCAATTTACTCATATCACTTCATGTTTTTTTATCAGTTTCCACCATTGATCAACATCCCCATCAAAAAAATAGACCCCCCATCACAACATTCTCTTCCTATGAGAAATGGAAGAAAAATAATATTGTTTCAGTGGAGTTAATTCATTTTTCTATGAGGATGGGATCAGAAGATCCAATAAAAATGGGAGGCCTCTTCTATATAAAGAATTATATTGAAACTTTCTATCTCTTAGGATATGTATGGAATTACGCATGATTCAAGTTATTATTCATAACTCGAGCATTTGATCATGTACTGCCATGATGTTTTGAGCACCTGTTCCCATAATATTAGGATTATCATTTGAGAAATCACCATATTTAATATCACATTTATTGTTGGCATGCGTTCTTCTATTCCCATCCATTAACTGTGAAAAATAAAGTACAACTAGGGGGATTTAATACTTAACTAAAAATCATAATAAAAAAACATTGGACATAAAAGGATAAACTTGTAAAGTAAAATTATATCCTAAATTGTGATTCCCTAGCTTCAAATATAGTTTATCAATGATTTGTTTCCTAAAATATATTCTAATGATAATTTTTTTGTTACCTTAATAATGTTTCATAATTTTCTTATGAGTTTACCAAAGTACATCCCCGGGGAGTGTCAAACGAGGTTTTTAGTAAGTCATGTAGTCGTGTACCAGGTTACCCTGAGTCATGCCACGAACACCTTTTCAGGGTTGTTACTCCTAGGAACATCTATTATAGAAAAACTTGAACTTATAGTATCCAGATAGGGATGTATTTTTATATAAACCACTCACTCTATACTAACGAAAATTTATTGATGTTTTCTCATAATTAGTCTTATCCCTAGGGCTCTTATTAATGTGCTCCATTCTTAGTCACTAAAAATAACTATACCTTCCCCTAATACCAACTATATTGACACTATACTTTTAAACATATCAAGAAACTATTTTATGCATGTTTAATCATCAAATTACAAGACAAGGATTGTAATGTCTAGTTTCTTGGAGATTAAGTGCCTAATCAAACTTCATGATTCAAAAATTAAAATATCTTTTATTTAATTTTCATATAGATATCATGGATTCTATCAAGACCTTACAATTTTATAGGATATCCTAGGTGAATACATGAACAAAGGGATGAGCTAAAAAACCCAGTAGGAAAATAAATTAAATTAATTCTCAGCACATGGGTTAGAAAGAATTACATAATGATATAAAAAGGAATGGAGCATGATTAAACATATGGAATAATATCATATAAATCATGAAATAATACAATCATGGAATCATAGTATTTCGTAAGAAACATAAAACTTGAATTTAGAATGAGTCAAGGATCATTGCACATGGAGGATCATGAGTCAAAGATAACCACAAAGACTATTTCACATGGAGCACGAGTTAGGGTTAACAACCAAAAGTGTTGCACATGATGTTTCACAAGACTAAAAATTACTAAATGCATTTAACAGATATCTGGGAGTACCCATCATAACATTTTCATGAATCTTTATTACACTTAAATAATCATACATAAAAAATTATGTATAAACATAAGGGTTACCCATAGAAAACATTGGTCTTCATAAACATGTTAAAAGGAATATTAAAAGGGAATATCATAACAATGTATATAAAATGATGGATTTAAATAATTAATGGAAATTAATAAGGTAATATAGGCATAGATTATGAAAATTACTCTAAAAATGAGGTAAGAACATATAAAAAGAGTTTTAAAGAAACATTATAATTTAAAAATTATAGTACAGTTTAATGGAAAAATTCAAGATTATTTAAAATAGAAATGGAATAATGGTTTTTATAAAACAATAATGGAACCAATATATTTTTTATAACAAAATGTGAGATTTTAAAAAATAATGATGGCTTAAAATAGATTATGATGTGAACTTGAAAATGGTTAAGAAACTAAGAAGTTCCCTTGAATCAGGCTTGATTATCGAGACGAATTGAGAAGGGAACCTTTTAAAGACATGTATTTCACCATAAAAAAGGTGATAAAACATGGATACATGATTTTGGAACATATAAACAGAATTTAGAATAAATAAATAAATATTATGAATAGTTATATTAGGAAAATAGAGAGAAAACAAAACTCGAAGGAAATAAAGATGTTCTGATAGGATGCCTTACCTTATGTCTGAAACGGTTATCTGATTGATCTTAATTTCATAAATAATAAAATTAGCCCAATTAATTAATAATAAAAGAACTTTATCACCATGTAATTGATTTATTATAATTTTTTATGACCATTTATGGCCTTTGTGATGATTTATTGTGTTCAATTCCATTGTTCGGGAGTGTTAGTTTTCAAAGTGTTCATGATTAGTTTGATTGTATATGAGTATATAAGATCATGTAGAATGAGTATAATTCTAAAATTTTGAAAATATATGTTATTAATGAACAGAAATAATTTTAATTGGTATTATATATTATATTTTTCTAGATATCAGGATGAGTCATTAGATAACATGTTACTGATAATCATATGAATTAATTTTAGAAGGTTTTCAGTCATAACGAGATTATTCTATTCAATTATTTAAAATAATGTAAATAAAATGTTTATAGAAAATTAAATTAGAAATAATAAATGTATTATAATCTTGTTATACCATAAAAATGGTTTCATTACCATCCTTGAAGATGATAATAGAAATTGAAAACCTGTTGTCCTTGAATGTGATAAACTAACACATCTGAGATGATGTTTTCATTTTTTTATTGAAAAGGACTGGGGAAATATTTGATGATGTATTATTTTAGAAACATAATAAAATTATTGTATATTAAAGGTACTATAGTTATCATTCAATTTGGATGAGCATAGGTAAGGAGAGAAAAAAATTAAGACATTGAAAAGAAAATAAAAGAATATAATAGAGAAATTCACCTCTTGAATTTATCCATCTTTAGAGCCTCCTTAGGGAAATGGTTTTGTATTTTGATGAGAATAAGTGCTCTAGGAATAGTTGAGTGGTTTGTGAAGATTATTTGGATTAATTTTGACAAGTATCAAATCTTGGAAGGTTTGAGGAGAAGTGGTGGTGTGGGGTGGCATTTATAGTGGAGGAGAGAGGTCTTTTTTCAATATTTTATTCATTAGTTTATAATTTTCCACAAGACATGAAATAATGGGAATCAATAAGACTAAATACAGTAATTTTATCATCTGAGTTCCAAAAAATGGTTCTTACCTCATCGAAGACCGAATGAACAGTTTATTTGTCTTATAATGTATATATATATTATAAATTACGATATTTTACTATTCACAAAATTTCAAGTATTTCCAAAAAATTCCAAAAATTCACCCTAACCATTGTTTGACATGTATAATTAATAAATGAACCTCATTTTAGTAAACTAATTTTCTAAATATTAGAGATTTAATTTTTACATAAAATCATCATTTAGATTAAAAATAAAAATTTTAAAATTATAACTAATTTTATGTTTCTTTGAAAAATTAAATAAGGTCTCATAAAGTTATATTATAATCATAAGATAAAAAAATTCTAATTTATGAATAGAATTTATGAAAATAAAATTTTTAAAATTATAAAATTAATAATAAATTTTTAATGAATTATTTAGTACTTATAAAATACAAACTCTTAATTAATAATTTTGTAAAAAATTATTTTCTTAAACTGTGATATAATTATATAATATTTTCTCTTATAAGATAACCAAATTTTATTTCAATTTCCACATGAAATGTTAATATTCTATTAGAATATTTACTATTTATAAGGGTCAGATTTATATTCCAAAGGTCAAGTTACTATTTCATATGTATAAGTTCTTCAACTTCTAGAAAAACATCTTATTTCATTAATTATTTATTCATAAATTTTAGATTTTGTTCTTTAAGTGATTTATATTCTATGACATAAATATAATAAATTGACTTCCATTGATAAAATTTTGGGTTGTCAAATTTATCTATATATATTTATATTTTTAAATAACAACACTTGATTGAAAAATTATAGTGAGACCATATCATAAGATATTGTGGGAAATGAGTTCTAGATGATATCTCAAAAATATATATTAAAAAAATAATATTTTCAAATTTAAATATCTATCACCATTTATTTCAATCAAGATATAATGATTATAAATTGAGAAAGAAGATGAACTTGGATTGGTTTTGATAAACTTTTACAATGTATGGACTCAACCAAGTAGATAATGGGTGAATTTTCCTTTGAAATTTCGATTGGAATGAATGATGATCTATATTTAGACATTATGAGTTATTTATATTTAAATTAAGAAATTTAAATTAATTTCTATTAATGAATCTTAGGAAATGATTCATATTTTTTATTTTAAGAAGGAATTATAAATATATAAAATTTAAAATCATGGATAATGGATTGTGAATAATTATTATTCATTGAATATTTCTACATATAGGGTTTCAAGAGTTCTGATGTAGTATAATTTTATTTAATTGTTGAAAAACATAAGTATGTTCGTAATTTTAAATGAATTAGTGAATTTTTATGTTTTTTGGGATGTGATAACTTTGGGATACATTTAATGAATTTTTATAATGTTTTTAGGTATATGTAACAATTTTTTTTAACTTGTGTTGGAGTTAAAATGTAATTTTAGGAATAAATATTTTATATTATTTGTATATATTTTGAAATGTATTGATAAATTTAGATTTAATATCATATTTAATGTTGAGGTAACTAAATTTAATTAGGATAAAGGGTTATTAAATATTGGTAATATATTATTTCTCATATAGATAACCATGAGATTAATATGTTATTTTGTGAATAATTTATTAAGTTATTTTTTGAATAAGTCAACTATATTTGGAACATTATATGAATAATGTAGATATATTTATTTGGATATTATGTGAGTTTATTTATACATTAATTGTTGAATTATATTTTTGAAGCATATATAATTTTATAATGTATTTTTGGGGATTTATGTTATCTATGGAAAATATTATTATAAGTGTGAGATTATATGATTAAGAAATATCAAATTTTGTTATATGTATTTATCTGGGATTTTTAGATAATTGTTTATTTTTTTAAGGGAGAATAAATATCAAATAATTCTAATATTTTAATTTCAATCATGGTCACACATATTTTGAATAGTTTTAAGGTTATATATTCATATAAAGATGTAGTTTGAACTTTGGGTGTTATTATTCAGGTATTAGAGACATATATTTCTTTATATTAAGGTTTATAAATATTTTATATTATTCTACCTTGTACTAAAAATTTAGGTCTTGGTAAATGTAATACCAAATGTCGAATAACCTATTGTCCATATATACATCTTATGATATGTTGGACATTTATTTGATTGCTTCGTGCATGAAACAAATCATTTTGAATGTTCGTTTATTAGTGTAAAGAATGAGATATAATTGATAATTGACCAACGAAAAAGTAATGTAATAAATTGTACATATGAATTGAAAATAAATCAAGAAAGTATATTTTCTCATATTCACTTTCCTAATGGTAGAATAATGCCCAAACTCTAGGAAAATGATATTGAAATAAATAATTTATAATTTTACATTCATTTCTAATGAATTTATGGTTTTTGTTATCCCCAACTGATTTACGGTTTTGTGGTCATTACCATTATTATAATAAACTTTTCTATCACTCCACATCTATATTTAAACTTTAATTTTATCCTCCGTGTATATATTTTAACTTACCACAAAGGTCTTACTATTTATAAACCTAGTAATGTGTTAATATATTTTAAATTCATATTTCCCTTTCTCTATTTTCAATAGAATGTTTTATGAAGAATCTTTATGATGTGTGTTTTCAACAAATATATTTTCAAATGATAAACAATTGATTACCCAACTCAGGATAAAATTGTGAAAATGAAATTTATTAAATAGTGGAGAATGTAACACCCTGATATTTTAATCAATACTATATTCTATAGAATATATAAAATGTGACATGATTTTTGATCAAATGAAATATTAATACATAAATATGAATTCAATAAAAATTACATTAAATAGGAAATAATTTGTAACATACCAACCTAGAGTACAATCTAAACCGATATACAAGATGATTCACCACTAACTCGTAGATAATTATTAACCCCCATGGGAAGGCGATAAGAACACATGCATCAATAAAAAACATTTGGGAACAATTTCACCAAAAAAAACAAAGTATTCAATGTAAAATCCTATAATAAATATAAAATACTAATCATAATAGATAATGGAGGTGATAAAAAATGAAAATAAACTATAACCACAAAAAACCATCTCCTAGTGTTCGACGACCAAACACTATCTTTAAATCATCTCACTCTTGGAAAAAAACATGAATTATAAAAGGAATAATACTTGAACATGGGAACCTGATATAATAATATAAATGTTGAAAACATGAAATAGTATAATAAAGATGTGAGATATTATTCCCAGTAAGATTTAACAAACATGTCTATATAGTTACTTCATAAAAAATTCATAAATTGTAAAATAGTGTACAATTAGAGAGAACATGGGATTACATTTATGAAAATAAAAATAAAGTTATTAAAATAATAATAATAAAAGAGTATGTTTTATAATATAAAATTAAAAATTTCAAAATAAATTATGAATTCTAATATGAAAAAATTTTCATTTCATCATTTAATTACCAAATATTTTCTTGAAAATAGTTGAAAACTATTCATAAAGATATGTTAGATAAGAAAAGAATGGGTAATAACCTGAACATTGATTTTATTGTACAGAATCATTTACAACTTATTGATATATGGTTCATTTTCTTACCTCTTCTTGACCTATACGAATTATCATGTAAAATGGTTTTCAAATTTTTTCAAGAATAGTTTGGGTTTTTAAAACATGAAATGATATTTATTCAACATTGGTTTCATAAATGATTTTGAAATGTTTAAATTTCATTTTTAAAAACTGATATTATTGTAATTTGACATCAATTGGTTTTTGTATCCTATTACAAAATATAAATCATTTTCCACTCTTATCGTAATCCCTTTTACTAATTCCGAATTACCATATGATGTAACTATCTATAGTATTTTTTGAAATCCTTCTATAATCTATACATCACACCATACTAGTACAATATATGGTTTTCATCTATTATATTCTTATAGAAGGTTCTATGTTATCATCATCCTCCTTTGAGTGTATATTGTGGTTTTGTGAGAGTCTGCATCTTGGGACATGGTAGGCGGTCATGGACTGCCAGGTGATGGGTTATGGTAGATATGTTTTACTTTCAATTTGTGATATCTATATTTATATTATTTGATTGTTTTGATTTATTTATAATATTATATTTCCACTGAGTATATATATTGTTTTTCGGGAGAACATTTACTTAAAGGTTGTGACCTGATGACTGAGTTCTTGTCGCCAACCCATGAGGATTAGGAACACTCTTCAGGATATGGGAAAATCAGTTCATATATTTTTTAGATGGTAATACGGTTTGGTTTATTAGAAATGGTATTAAATGGGTTATTTACTTAAAATGATGTAACTTTACTTGAATGAAATTCTGTTATTTGGGATGAGTTGTTTTATAAAGTAAAATAAGAACATGTTAGGACTCAAGTGGTATTTTTTGAGCGGGTTGTAGATCAAAACCTCTTTATAATGAGCCATGAGTTACCAGGGAAAGTGGAGAATTTAGTCTTTATTTTTGGTTGTTAGTTTCCTAATGATAAATTAGATTTATTTTTTTGAATAGATTATATTTGATTTTGGAAATCTCTTATTAGTGTTTGCCTTGGAATAAAAAATATGACCTGATTTAAACTGATTTTTCATAGTTTGGTAGGCTATAAGGAATCAATTTGACCAATATGTAAGTCAATACATGAAATTTTATGAGGTTTTTGTGTGGTTTACATCGAAATGCGATTAATCCATGATTTTTTCAACATTAACAAGAACTTGGTGACCATCCCATTTGTTTATAAAATTGATTTACACGTATAAAATTAGTTTGGAGGGTTCTTTTTTGAATAAAAATATAGTTGTGACTTTTTCGTTCCCTTATTTGGTTATTTTAGTTTAATATCTTTAGTTATTCTTTTAAATACATTATGAAAACCAAATGATGATTTAAAATGAATTTTATTTGAGTTATTTGAAAGGTGTTTTCAATTACCAAAAGGTAGTTTTTTATGGAATGTTTGTTTAGTAAAATTGATTTTAATTTTTTCTTTTTGAGGTCCTAAAGAAATATTTTAAGAATGAAATTTTGGGTATTTTTGGGATTTAAAATGGGAATTATTTTTGACCTTGGAGAAAGGACATATACTTTTGAAACTATGAAAGAATTTACATGATACATTAATGGTATTTTTGAATTGATGATCGATTTATATAAATATTTCAATATTTGAAGAAAAGTGTGATGTTTTATAAATGAGGAAATATTGTGCACTTTGAAACTGATAATGCTTTGATGCAAGTGGTCGGTGGATGGTTTCAAATATTTTGGCTTTTCTCTATTTCATTTCAGGTTTTGTTCTATGATTAAATTGATGAATATTTATTTTATTTCTAGAAATGTATCCTAGAAAGCCCTTGATGAAAGATATAAAATTATTTATTCAGGTATTTATTCAAAATATCCATTAATTTTTTCCATAAGTGGCTTCCCCAGTTGAAGAATGTCTCCAAACTCTAAGTCGAGTAGTGTACCTAGAGCATCTCCCACCCTTAGGTTCCATATATTATTTCCGGAAATTTTTCCACTTTCTTTTGTATGTTATATGGGTTATGAAGAGATAATTATGTTTCTTGATGATGTTTAGAGGACTTTTTTCATGAGAAACATGATTCTATAAACGTCAAGTATGGCAACTCAATTTTTGAGGGACCATGGTGAGGGTGGTGGGATGTTTTTAATCCCTCTTTTCCAAATGAAATTATATCTGGAGAATTACCTAATATAGTCTTCATAAAGTGTTAGCATCCTAACAAATTAAATAATGAGAAATTCTTTGAGATCTTTAGTTTTAATCAAGGTGAGTAATAACTTGCAATGTATGCCAACCAATTATTATTTTTTGTATGTTTCTCACATGAGATTATTATTGATGAATCAATGAAGTCCCACTGTTTTATAAAATTTCTACATGCTGACCTTAGAAAAACCATGAATGGAGTATATATACCATTATATACATTGGTTCTTAAAAGGGTATTATCAGTTTAATTATATATAGAAAAGAAATATGAAGAAATTAATACCTCATTCATAGTCAACATAGGAGGAGAAGCCCAGTCTAGTGGACCGTAAGAGTTGGTGGAGTAGGGAAAGTATTATTAGGAAAAAAATTGGTATATCATGTTCTTATAGTATAGAGAACTTGTTCATTCTAAGAATTCAGGTTGAAGGATTCGATAGTTTGTAAATGGTGTGGCCTCTTGGGCCACCATAAGAGCTCTATATGTTAGGATATCGGAAAGGGATGTTTCAATTAGGTATCACTGACTCATATCTATGGGGAAATAGATGATTAAATATAATAGGTATCTATCCATAGATATTATAGTGAATCTTTTCAAATAGTGGGGAATATTCTAGTCTCGGTTGACATGGATCCAAATTAGTATATCCTATAACAAAATGAAAACCGTTTGAGTTTTATATATTAAAGTTATTCAGTTTTTGGTGAGTTTCATATTCTAGTTATCTTTTATGGAATAATTTGTATCATTTTTGGATGTTCTATTATGGACATTGGCTATGATTACAATGATTATTTCATTTCTTTATATATCTATTTTGTGACATTTGGATGAGAACTTCTAAGCGTTTATTCAACATCTTGAAATATTTTAATCCCTTGAGGTTTTTTTTCTTATGGATAAAGTGGAATATTTTACTAAGAACCACAATTTGTTTGGGGTTATTATATTTCAAAATCCCTCTCATTTTTTCCATTTATGGGAATCTCTATATGGTCAATATTTCATAAGATTTTGGCTGGTTATTGTTACTTGGTATCATTTTTTTTCATTGATGGATAGAGTTAAATCTTAATGTGATGGGAAAAATATATTTTGAGAGTATAATGACCTGTTTGTGCACTAGAATTTTTCGATTCAAGCTCCTTCTGACTGGAATTGGATTCAACTTGGTCTATTACTATGATAACCTAGAATATGTTCATTTTTATGGGATAGTCACCCAGAGGTTATAGTGGATGATTCTATGAGCCCATAGAGGCGTGAGCTTTGGTGTTGAAAATCCAAGGTTACAAATGATTACGTTACGTGGGTAAAAATTTGGGTCAGTTGTATTCATTTCTCGTGGACGGTTAAAAATTTTTATGGATATTTATGGAATTGTCTCTTTTTGGAATCATTGAGGGGTTTTAGAGTTTCAGTTCCTTGAGGTTTCTGTGTGGTCAATTATATTCTTCACTATGACAAGTGTTTGAAGTGTACCATTTGAAGAGATATATTTTTATGAATATTTATCTTCTTATTACACCATTTTCATGAAATATTATTTGTCATAGAGGCCTATTCTATATCGATGATTCATTTTGGGTTTTTAATTTCTCTCGGTGTTGTTGAGTTTATATTTTGAGGCATGTGTTGATATTAGAGTTATGCTTGATATCAATATTTTTAGTGAGTCTTCCTCTATTTTGAGGATAGTCAACCTCAAGGGTTGATTGTGGGATTTATTTTTTTATTTTATTTTACACACTTTTCGATTGAAATATTTGTAGGGAAATAAATCCTTATTGTGGGGAGAATTAAAACAATCCCATTTTTATAATAATTAAAGTCATTGTTTAGTTAGTTTTATAAGTAAATTTATGTTTAAATATTTATTTTCTATAGAATTTACCCTTAATAAATTTTAATGGTGTTGGTAATAGGTTAAATTGGATTTAAAAACAATTAATAATGGTAAAATATATTTTCCATAGGCTACATAAGGGGAAAATTATTTTCTTATAGGTTGCATAAGGGTAACCTGCACTACGTATGTGTGTCAAGACTTTGTGTAAAGGTAAGTCCCTTTTATATACACTATTTTGGGGTACATAGGCCTATATAAATGTAAGGTATGAATTTGGTAAGGTTTCCAGGCACTGTCTAAGAGTAACTCTACCTTGCGTAAGGGTAATCTAGTGCTTCCTCTATGTAAGGGTAATCAAAGAGATACATAAGGGTAGTGAACTGTTTCAATGAACTATGAGAAGGAAAAACCATGTTTTTAGAGGTAAATTATACTTTTAAATGACACAGAAGGGTATCCCTAAGTTTCCAATGGCTGTATAAGTTTAGATCTGAGTTTCACAAGGGTATCTTCTGGTTTATAAAGGACATGTAAGGGTAGTCTAGATCTATGTACGGGTAAGTTTAAAATGAGTCACTATGAATGGTTAAGGATAATTACCCATACTTGATAGACAAGATTTACATAAGGGTATATCATGTTACATATTCAATGTTCTCTTTTTGGGAGATAAATAAATTAAAAGTTGATTTTTGTTTCTTTTTCCCCCCATCATGACCTATAATTCCTTTATAGTTGATTTTAAATTATATAAATAATATATTTTTTTAATTAACCCCATTAAATGTTTTAACAAATATTTTAAATGTTTAAATATCCATTATACTGAATATTAATGTGAAAATTAAATTATTGATGTTATTTGTTCTGGAGTTATAATGTTGCAAAGCCTGAGTTATTTAAAAAAAAACAAAAACATAATTGAAATTGTTTGAATGGTTTCCTCTTGAGAAGAATTTTGGGAATTCCATTTCTACAGATGATGACCCAATTTATTTTATTTTTACCTCTAGTGTTTATTTAGTCCAATAAATTATGTGGAATGTGTTTCTATTTAGTTCCTCCATTGTGTAACACTTGGTCACTAGAAAAATTAATAGAAATGTATTTATTATTTTTAATTCATGTATTGTGAAGGTATAACATGAAATATTATTTGATCATATTCTCTAAGAATTTAACATGGTAAGGAAATAATTCTTGATAACCTGATCCATCTCATAATTTTATAATTGTTTAATAACATGTTTTTCTGAATTCATTTTCAAAGATATTTTAAATATTTTTTGGCGAAAATGAAGGATTAAGTCCATATAATGATTTATAAAATAGAATTCATTGATTTTAATTAATGGGTTTATTTACGAGGGGTCTCCATATGGGTTTTAATGATATATTTCTGAAAATTACTAGGGTCTTTTTTTGATTATTATCTTTGTTTATAAAATATCCATCCTTGGGTGATTTTAATGAATGATTTATTCATGTGTAAAAGTGTCTTTATCCAAGATTTAAAATCCCCAAAAATTGTAAAAAGTCATTTGAATGCATTAGGAATGTTTTGAAATACATGGTTTTATTAAAAGATCCATTTATCATTTTAATAAGGACTTGTGAAAGGTATTTTATGTGATTCTTATTTGAAGTGTTGGTTTGGAAAAAAATTATTGATTTGAAATTGATAATGTTTGATGGAATGATTTTAAATTTATACTCTCTTGTGATAATCAATGAATATGAATTGTTTTATTCTTTTTATTTTATTATGTGGGTGTTAGAGAAGGCATTATTAACTTTTTGGGAGTTAGAGGGTGAGAGAGAGATATGAACTGTAAATGACTTAAATGTTAAGGGATTTGTTCCATGTTGATATTGTTAGGGATCCACTTTGTGATCCTTGTAACTTTATTATCTCACTCAACTTATTTTAATATTCCTGGAAACCAGGATATTTGAATGAGATGTTTTCAATTTTTTTTTCTAATTGAATCACATACCATCTATAGGACCCGTAGATAACATGATAGGTTAAGGCTAAGGATGTGTGCCCTGAAAAGCTAGTGTGCACAGACATAGTTTTCTTGATAGTCACAAGACTTGATGGAATCCGGATGTTTTTTTCATGATTTTTTAATTAGATTGAATATGGTGGATGCCCTTTCATATACAGGTTTTACCATGTCACCATTATACATATAATTGATACGTAATTGAATTTTTTTGTCACGTTTTAGAACATGAGTTTCCTTCCATGATTGACTAAGATTTTGTATTGATTTACTCATTGAGATTTTAAAACATGATTATATTATATTGAATCACATAAAATCTATTGATAGATAGAAAATGTTATTACCTATTCATTACATATCTCATGTAGCTTCTGAAATTATTCTCAATGCTTTTGAGAAAAAGGTTTGTTTTTTAAATGATTGGCATTTTTTCAAGATTTGGATTCATAAATGATTTTAAAATGATTAAATAACAGTTATAAAAGTTTATATTATTTTGAATTATTATCAATATATTTAGTTTTATTTTAAAATTTTTAAATCTGTTTCCTTTCATATTGTACTCTCTTTTATCACTTCTATATTACCTGATGAAGTAACTGCATAGATTCATTGGTGAAGTCCTACAGGCAACTATAGCTCACACCCTCCTTATACCATTTGGTGTTTATAGCCTCTATTTTCTTATAGTAGGTGCTCATGTTCTCATTGTCTTCCTTTAGGTTTTGTTCTTGTTTGGTTTAGATTGGGTGGTTTGGGACATGGTGAGTAGTCGTGGACCACCGAGAGGTGAGTTATGGTAGTTATGTTTTAATTTCAGTTTTATATCCTCTCAATTAATATGATTTTATTTTTTTTAATTTATTTAATATATTATTTTAATAATGAATACATTTATTATTTTTTGGGAGAAATAAGTCCCAAAGGTTGCATCTTTAGGCCCCCCGGTTCTTATTTCCTTCCCATCGGGATTTGGAACACTTTTTAGGTTAGTGTCCAATTAGCTAAGATATCAGCTCAGATGGCACTATGGGTTGGTTCCATAAAATAATAATATGTGTAACAAAATTATGATATATATATATATATATAATTTTTCTACGTAATTAAAATATATCGATATTTAGTAAATATGAATTCAATTATCAAAAAATCCATTTTATGCTTTAAAAAACATTTTCTTTAAAAATGGGATTTATTTTTCTTTGTGAGAGAATATTTTCATAAATTTATTTCACTATTTAAAATTTTATTTCATAATGGGGATATAAATTTTTAAATTTTCATATTAAAATTATCTTTTTTTAAAATATTTAGATTTTTCTGAAAAGATTGATTCTTAGTGAATTGTGTAAAACACTATTTTTTTTTATAAAACTATCACTTCATTTAATTGGAATGTCCCAATATTATTTAAATTTCATATTAAATTAAGATAATTATACATTAGTTATAAATAATATAATTAATTACATAAGAATCATTTTTATTCATGATTTTTTATATGTTCATTATCTTAGGCATAAAACACACTTCCCTAAAAACTATTTTTAATTATGTTTCTATATATATATTAATATTTAATTACCCCATATATAAATTTAACCATTAAGAATAAATTCCATATTTCTAATAAATTGGTCCTAATTCGATAAATAGTTCAACATTATTTCGGTCATAATGAATAGTAATATTGGTTTAATTTTTTTTTCACCCCTATAAGGGAAAATTGGGCAATTTAGGTTAAAAAATGTGACAAGGCTTAAAAATACATATAAAACCAAAATTATTTCTATTTTTTCATTTCAGATCAACCAAATCATTATATATTCTAATATATGGTATTTTTGTTAGCATTTACTTTGATATTGAAAATTATATAATTATAGGTAAAGGAAAATTTGAAAATGTAAGCCTCTTGGTTTTGAATTCACTTATATTTTCATATAGGGATAAGAAGATGTTTTGAATGAATATAAAATTTTATTTTTAACATTTTTAATTTATTTAATTTTGTATCTTTTAATAATTTTTAGTGATGGTATCATTATGTTAAATTCATACACAATGTTGACATAGTGGTTGTGAAAGAAGTTGAAAAATCGAAGTAAATCATTTTAAAAACACTTAAAAAACTATTTTTGGATAAATTTACATTCATATTAATTTTATGGATAATAATAATTTATTACAGATAATTAAATATTTTATAACCAAATTCCATACATGTCTAGATGTCTTTTATGTCTAAATATTTGAATATTTCTTAAAGTAACTTTAATGGTATTTTATGTTAAATAAATTAAATGATTAAGAAATAAAAAATATATTTAAAGAGCAGAAAGTTGATGTAATATTGTATATGATTTCATCAATTTTATATTTTTGAGCCTTTTTTTAAATTATAAGTACATTTATAGCCCTTTTTATTGAAAAATTTATAATAGTGAAGGTTAAAATTGGCTAACGAAGGGGTTAAACCTTAAGATAAGGTTTAAAATATGACATAAACCGATTTTCTTTTTATTGGGATAAAGGATTTCAAACATAGAATATATTATATTCTAAATTTTGGTAACATTGTGCCACTTTCACATGGAAAATAACCTATTATATATTTATATTTAAGTAATTTCCAGTGTGACTTCTCCTATACTATAAATGTAACACCCCAAGGATTGATAATTAAATTTTATGAAATTCATGAAACACTAAGTCTATGTGAAACAAACTTTTTTTAAGAAGATATTTTTAACCAAGAGGTTAAACATAATTTTTTATTCTTTTATGATTAGAATTTTGAAAAAAAGACACACACAATTTCAATCAGTATAATATTTAGAGTCTAATAGGATCAACTTAATTTTTGGTGAATAATTACTTACCATTTAGAATAGTAATGCTACCCTTATGAATAGTAATATAACCCTTATTAATAGTAAATCATCCAAATAAATAGTAACCTCACCCATGTGTTTATAAATAAATTTTACGTATCTTATAAATGAAATTATGATATAATTATATCATAGTCTAAGAAAATATATTTTTTAAAATCTATTAAGTAATTTTAATTTTTTTTGAAATTCATAAATATTTAATTATTATTTTGGGAATAATTTAATATTTTAAATTGGAATTTATTTATATAAAATGTATTTATAAATTAGTATTTTGATTCCTTATGAATCTTTTTTTACTCATGATATTTATTTATAAATCAAAATGAGTTCTTCGTGATCCAAAACCGCCAATTAACCCAAATAGTTATCATTAATGCTTTATTATAATTATCCATCCTCACTCCAAATCACCAAATTAATTTTACAACCATATAATATTATATATTTTCACTAATTAAAATAATGGAAAACCATTATCAACTTACATGATTATCCATACATGAATAAAATTAAACCGATCTTGAAAACTAAAGAAACAAATGCTTCCAAACAATGAAATTAAAACTCTTATCCCATAAAAAAGGCCATTAATGGACTTAATAAGGTTATAGTAAATCCATTACAAGTATAATAGGTCCTGGAATTATTAATTAATGAATATAATTTGATTATAAAATACATTATGATCAGGGGAAGAACACCTTCAGACATAAGGTAAGGGACTCTACCCGAACCTCCATTATTCCATTGGGTTACTCTTACACTATTTTTACCCAAATGAAATTATATATTATTTTTCTATATAATTATAATAAATAAATTTTATTATTTCCAAAGTTATTTTTTATGATCCATTAATCATTATTTTTTGGGGATATAAATGTTTTTAAATGATTCCATTCTCAAATCTTCCTTATAAGCAAGCCCGATTTAAGGGAACTTCCTGAACTCTTACCCGTTTTTAAGTGTGTTACGTAATATATTTTAAGAAACCATTATTTTTATAAAACCATTGATATTATTATTAAATCCTTATTATTTTAATTCTGTTTTTATATAAAATATTATTCACTTTTCTATTTTGAAATTATCATTGATATTTTCCTTAAACCGCACCAAAATGTTTTATTCTTAAAGTTTATTATACCCAATTTTTTACATGTATTCACTTCAGTTTTTCATCACCAATAATGATATAAGAATATTTTTTCTTATTAATTTCCATGTATTATTTAAAACCTTTTTTTCATGGAAAACTTTTTTATAATCCCTTATGATATTCCTTTTCACAAGTTTATGATGCCCAACCCCTACCATGGGAAATTATTATGTTTATTTATGGTTTATTATATATGATTAATTTTGTGTAAAACATATTCATGAACTTTTTATGATTTGTGACCTTGATAGTGCACCAATTTATTTGGTAAATTTTAGTCTCATGAGGCATTATGTGCAACAGTCTTGGTGGTTAGCCTTGACTCGTACTCGATGCACAACAGTCTTACTGGTTAACATTGACTTGTGCTCTTCTATGTAAAATGAGCATGGCTCATTCTAAAGCCGTGTTTTATATTTACACCACATTACTATGATTCCATGATTATATGATCCCATGTTCTAAATGTTATGATTTCTTATGTGTAATCATGTACCATTACTCTTTATATCATTATGTTATGCCTCCAAACCAATGTGCTAGGTTTTATTCGTATGTTTATTCCCTTACTAGGATTTTATCTCATCCCTTTGTTCATGTTATCCCCAGGTTATCTTATGCTGATTTAAATGATCAAAGGATCTTAAGATCAATTTATGAATATTAAATAAATAAATGTTTTATTTAGTCCCATGTTTTTATTTTTATGTAACTAGTCTTCCAAGACACTATAATTTACGATCCGTGGATTGTATTTTGACATTTAATTATAATAAAAATCATGTAATGATATGTCTAGAAGGATAAGGTCAGTATAGTTGTTATAAGTGAATGGTTTTGTTATATTTGGAGACTAGGATTAGAAATCCATAGTACTAACCTTAGGGATAAGACTAAGTCTAAGAAAACATCATGAAATTTTGGTACGTATAGAGTATGATTTTTATCAAGAAAATACATCCCTATCTGGATATTATAGGTAGATGCAGTTTTGGAATATATGTAACTAGGAGTAACAACTCTGAAAATTTGTTTTGGGCCAAACATGGGGTAACCTGGTACATGATAACATGCCTTACTAAGCTCTTGGTTTGACACTCATAGTGGATATTCTTTCGTAAATTCATAAAATCAATATGAACTATTATTAAGTGAATAAATAAAGTTCCCATAAGAATAAATATTAGGAAACATGTAACAGATAACCTATATTGAAACCTAGGAATTCAAAAGTTAGTATATACATTTTCTTTACATGTTTATCATTTTATGTTTAAAGTTTATTTTAAATTTTTGTATTTCCTAAGTATTAAAACCCTCAGTTGTTTTCACCATTTTATGTGAAATGAAATTTAAAGGGAAAAATTTCATAATCGGGGAAGAATGTAACACATCAATAATTTATCAGTAAATTTAATGAAATTCATGAAACACTAAGACTCTGTGAAGGAAAAATATGGTTTAAGAAGATAGTTAAAACAAAGATATCAAACATAATTTTTTCCTCTTCTATTAATTGAATTTTGGAAAAAATGCATACACAGTTCCATCTAGTAAAATATTTAGTCTAATAGGATAAAAATAATTTTGGTGAATAGTGACTGATCCTTTTGAATAGTAATTTTACCCTTATGAATAGTAATACAACCCTTATGAATAAAAAATTAGCTAGATGAATAGTGACTTCACCCATGAGTGTATAAATAAATTTTAAGCATATTATAAATTAATGTATTATATAATTATATCATAGTATAAGAAAACAAATGCTTTAAAAATTATTCACTACATGTTGGATTTCCTATAAGTCCTAAATATTTAATTACAATATTATGATTAATTTAATATTTTAAAAGAAAATTTATTTTCAAAAAATGTATTCATAAACTAGTATTTTTATGTCTTATAACAACATAATAATTTTATGAGGCGTTAGTTAATTTTTTAAAGTGATAAAATCATTTATAATTTTAAAATATGTATTTTCCAGGTAAATGATTACTTTAATTTTAAATTAAATATTTCATTTCTAGAAAATTAATTTCATAAAATGGATTTTTTTTGGTATCTACACGTCAAAAAATGTTGAGGTTTAATTTTTGTGATTTTTCTAAAATACATGAATTCTTGGTGAATAGTGTGATACACTAATTTACCGTATTTATACATTATTAGTTAGATATACTATTTATTGAGTCACGAGTGATGTAGGAACCATCGGTTAGAACTCACATGATCTAATTAATGTTTTTCATCACAATAATCAACAAAATTTTTTGACTTGAGAAAAATAATAAAATAATGAATAAAATAATGAGAAAACACCCTTCTCCTCCACTATAAATACCACCCCTCACCACCCATTATAATCACACCTCTCAAGACTTTTTCCTTCCATAAGTTATGCTGAAATATCTTCCAAATCCCCTCCCCCATTACTAGTATATTTTGTTCTTAGAAAAATTCCAGAACCAGACCTCTAAGGATATTCTCAAAAGGATGGAATCAAGAGGCATAACCCTCTTCCATTTTCATTCAATTTCTTTTCATGTTCTTTATGTTCTTATCTATAATCATCTCTTATAATTAAAAAGGTATGAAAACTCTAGTAACATAAATATAATAGAATTATTTTATGCTTATAGAAAAATTCTTCATCATCTATCTTCTCTCCTCCTTTTATATTAGAAATGAAAACACCATCCAAGATGTGTAAATTTATCACATTCACTGATGACGAGTTTTTAATTTCTATTAACATATGTAGTTACGATCATGAAACCATTTTTATTGTTTAAATATAATATTATAGATCAATTATATCTCATGTATGTTTCTATAATCATTTTGTATAGAAGATATTATTTTATAATGAAAATCGGTTTGTTGTGATCAAAAACTGCCAATTAACCAAAACAGTAGTCATTAAAGTTTAATATAATGATTCACACTGACTCAAAATTAAGAATTGAATTTTATAACTATGTAATCTTATTTATTTTAAGCAATAAAAATTATGGCCAACCATTCTCTTTTTACATGATTATCCATACATGTATAAAAGTAAACCGATCTAGAAAACCAAGGAAACAAATGCTTCCAGACAATGAAATTGAACATCTTAACCCATAAAAAATGAAATGAATGAAGTAAATAAGGTTATAAAAATAAAATACATTTATATTTGGTTATTTAATTGTTTATTAATTAATATAACTTTATTATCCTTGACATTATGATCAAGAGAAGATCATATTTGGACAAAAGGTAAGGTATTCTACCCGAACCTCCATTATTCTTTTGGGTTGTACTTACTCGATTTTTACCAATATAAAATTCTATATTATTTTTATTTACTTCTTATAAATTCTGTTTATATCTTAAAAAATCATTTTTTATGATCCATTCATACTTATTTTTTGGTGATATACATTTTTTAAATTATTCCATTCTCAAATCCTCTTGATAAGCAAGCCCAATTTAAGGGAAATTCTCGACCTCTTACCCATTTTCAGGTTCACCCCATAGTCTATTTTAAGACGCCATGTTTTTATGAAACCACCCATTTTATTATGGAAAACTTATTGGTTCACTTATGGTTTTATATAAATTATTATTCTATTTTTATTAATGGCCTTTTATATTTTCCTTAAACTGCACTAAAATGTTTTATTTCTAAGGATTCATAAACCCCATTTTTTACAGGTAATGACTTCAATTTTTAATCATCTATCATGATATATTCCCATTTTATTTTATGAATGTATATGTATGATTTAAAAAAATTTCATTCATGAGAAAAATTGTGATACTACCTTATGTTATTCCATTTGAGAAGATTATGATACACAATTTCTACTATGGGTAACCCTTATATTTATGTACTATTGAGTATGTATGATCCTTTATGTGGAAAAAATATTAATAAAATGTTATGATGGGTTCTACAAGATATATCTCCAATTAGTTGGTTAAATATTAGTCTCATGAGAATTTATGTGCAACGGTCTTAGTGGTTAGCCATGACTCATGCTCCATGTGAAATTGTCTTTGTGGATAACCTTGACTTGTGATCTTCTATTTTCTATGAGCATGGATTGTGCCAACATCATGTTTTATATTTCTTTGAAATTAGAATGATTTAATGATTATATGATCCGATTTTCTATATGTTATGATTTCTTATGTTTAATCATATACCATGCCTCTTTATATCACTGTGTTACGACTTCTAACACATGTGTAATTATTTATTATTATGTTTCTTCCCTTATTGGGCTTTTAGTTATCACTTTTTTCATGTTATCCACAGGTTATCCTATGCCATTTTAAGGTATCAATGGAAGTTAAGATCTCTTTATGACGATTAAATAAATGAATTATTATTTAGTCTTATGTTTTCAATTTTATGTACCTAGTCTTCCAAGCCATAAGACTTTATGAACCTTTGCTTGTATTTTGATTTTTAAATATACTTTAAATCATGTAATGATATGTGTAAAATGTCAGGGTCAATATAATAAAAGGTAACAACCTCTCTTATATTATTCAGACTACTATGATCCACTTATCTCAAAAAACCTATAAAAAATTACCAATATCCTTTTATAAGATTTATAGGTCATGGTCTCTTCAAAATACCATCCCTATCATCTTTATAAAGAAATCTGTAGGATGATTCAAAATGATTTGGTAATCATTTTAACCATTATCTTCTATTTTACTTCTTATTTCACCTCCGTAAATTTTTTAGACCATTCCAATATACTAGAATTATTATGTAACATATAATAAAATTTTATTATGTTATATTAATATCTGTATCAATCTCTTTTTCAATCATATAGTAAATGAAAACTTCGCTCATTCGTACATGTGTATTATTATCTCTATGAAGTTATGTGTTTCATTTTTCATCTCCACATAAAAATTATTGTTATTATTTTGAATCTAATAAATATATATGATATTCATGAAATAATTAAGGTTTTTAAAATATAATATATGACTTATATTCTTACCCTTCCACTCATTAAAAATGGTAACATCACTCGTGCGCACGTGTGGAATATAACCTCCTCTAAGAAATGATTTTTTTTTCACATCTACCTTTTATGGGTGATTATAATATTTTGTTTTTTGAATAAAAATGATAACTAATTTATTACTACTTTTCTATAGGTGATTTAATAATGACATCTTTGACCACAGTTGTCCTACCGAATTTTTTTGGGGTTATCAAGTAAACATCGTGAAAACATCCAATAAAAAGTTATTTAATTTATTAATGATATAACATATCCTAATAAAATGAATAAAATATATTATGATAATGGAATAAATTTAAATTTTTTTCTTAATAAATAAATTAATTATTATAATTTACTTATACAGAATTTAAATAATTTACATGGCAAGATGGAAGATTAAGTAAATGATTTTTTTATTAAAACACTATTTTAAAAGAATAATTTTTTTATTAAATTTATCCTAATATACATGTTCCTCAAAATATTTCAAAGAAGTTATTATTATTCTAAAATTTATGATCAAATTCATTTCAAACATGTTTTACTTTCATTATGAATATTTTAAAATAATAGTTATAAACATTACCTAATCGAATTATTTTTTGAAATTTTTACGAAAGTGTCAAAGGAATATAATGTTTATATATAATTCATGATAAAAATAACTCACCACCATGAATGTTATTCCATTAAAATATTCATCATCATTTTTAATGGTTTTTAAAAAGAATATCACATTTTTCTTTCCTCTATCAATTTTTTTAATTTTTTTTTAATGAAAACGGATTCTTATTCTAATTTGTATGTGAATCATGAATGTGGTTTTTTATATGTGTTTAGCAGATTATTTTATAATATTTTAAATTTATAATGAATAATTATATTTTTTTATGAAGTTTATAATCCTTTTAAATTAGTTATGATGATAGATTATCCTAATATATTTCCCCAATTCATTGGGTAATGATTATCTTCTTCAAAGAATTATATTGGAATTTACCAAGTGATTCCCAATTTAAGGGCTCTAATATGGTTTGTTGTAAGGATTATATAAATATTATACACCAATACACCATCATGAATTTTCAACAATTTCAAAATAATTTTCCTGTAATTATTGTTATTTCATAAGGTACTTTATTGATATTTTGTTTAAAGGATTTTTTATTCCATTAAGGGTAAAAATGTATGATTTTAATATATTGTTTTTCATCGGTTGTCATGATTTATAAGAAAAAATTATGAGAATGATTTTATCTTTTATATTTTCCTATAATTATTTTTATGAAAGACTTTTGGAAATAAAGTTCATTTCATGTGAAATTATATTAGTATTTGTGATCAAAATTATTTTTGTTAATGGAAAACTATCTTACAGGATCTCATGGTTTTGAAATAAACCAATAGGTTTCATTTCAAATTTTTATATGCCACATTATGAGATTTCTATTCTCAATACATGTTTCCAAATTGTATTTATAGGGTTTAATGATTACTTGGAAGGAATACAAATCCTATCACAGAATAATAGAAATTATCCTCAAACAAAGAAATTATGTGTTTACAAAATTCGTGTATTGTAAAAAAATGGATACTCTCATGAAATAACCACTTTTTATGTAATGTTGTAACTAATTATCTAAATTTATGAAACAAAAATATCCTCAAAATATAATAGAGTGAATCCTCTATTATAAATCAAGTAATTATTAGTCATTTAAGTTATGATCCATTACTTATCTCCATACCTATAATAAAACAACTCTTTCTCCATTATTGAAATGTAGATTAAATACTATATTAATAAATAATATCATATTTATGAGATCCTTCACACTCACACAAACTTTTAATTTACAATCATTATCTAATACTCCTGAAGAATAATTTTATTATTATTATTTTAGCACATAAAATGGACTAGCCATGATTCATCTTAATATATTTAATTTATTTTTAGTAATATTACTTTTAACATATCAAAATATTTCTTTAAAATAATTTATCTTCAAATGAATAATCCAATTTCAATTTTAAACAATATTGTGAACCCTTTTATTTTTCAATGACCTTATCATTATTATCATTATTTGTATTTCATTTACATTGTCTCTTTAAATTATTAAGTTGTTAAGACTATATTTTAACAATTAACACACATTACCCACTGAATTTTTGTCACATATATAAAATATTTTAAAGGTATTTTTAATTTATTTTATATTCATGCTTTGTTTTGGGGTGTTACCCATGATTTTATGGAGTAATGGGTGAGTTTTCATGAATTTGGCCAAACCGTGAGCTCAATTCCCAATTTAAAAATAAATTTTGATTATTTTATAACTCATAAATTTCTCAATATTTTTCATTAATTCAAAATACTAATTGTCATACGCTGACCTATTAAAACCAAAATATTAATTTGGTCAATTTAAAAATTAATAATCATGGTGGATATGAGTTTCTATTTAAGGGGTTGGGCCTGCCCGAAAGCCCATTTGCAGTTAAAAAACATTTTTTTATTTAATAACATATACAATTTGAACTACTTTTCGGTGATTCCACCTCTCACATAATCCCACCGAACCTAGGCACACCCCCATTCTCTTCTCCCCTATTTGGAGCTCGTTCTCTTCATAGAACAAGTCAAAATGGCTTAAGCATTCTCAATTTGAGGAGATTTATAAAGGTAATTTATTTTTTTCATAACTCCTTAATTTATCACTATTTTCCCCCATTCAAATTCTTACATGGTATCTTTATATTTCTCGAACCTTCCATGATGTTTTGACTATTTTAGAATTCAAATACTGGTGTATTTGGGGCGATTTCTACAAGATCCCTCAAGTAAGTTGGTCTTCTTCATTCTTTATTCAATTTGCTTAGGGTTACATTAAATTTGATTAGTGTTTATTACCATATCATTGGGGTTCCTAATGTCTAGAAGTTAGGGTTAGAAACTAGGGTTGGATTTATTATCTTTTGGGTGAAACTTGTGGTTTTAGGTTTGATTTAAATTTTTTGAAGTGTGACGGTGGTGCGGTTTATTTTTCGCACCATTTTTTGAGGGTTTCAACATAAAAGGTAGGTGGTTCCATGTGTAAACAATTATTGATAAGTTATCTTTCTGTGTTTACTCATTTTTGATATTTCTCATATATTGGGTGTGGTGAAAAAACTGTATATTATTAATTTGGTTATGCGCTTAATTTTATAGTTTAATTTTAACTTGAAATTGGGTGTTTTCATTTGTAACTCATGGGGTATTATTTGGGTGTAGTCTATAACCTATGGAATTGGTTTACTAAGTCTTTTTTGGCTTTCCAATTCTGGTTTGGTAATTTATTAGTTTTATTTGGGCCTAAAAATAGGGGGTTTGAATAGGTTTGATGTGTAAGACATTGTTATACTTCTTGAGAGCATTTTATGAAAATGTGTGTTTTCATTTGTATCTTTGGTGGTATTATTCAAGGTGATTTTATAAGAAATGAAAATGGTTTAATAAATGTATCTAGGGTAGCAAATTCTATTTTAGATAGTAATTGGTATGGTTTTGGTCTAAAATGGGGGTTTTGAAATCGTTTTTTTGGTGCAAGACATATTTACACCACTTGGGTTCTTTTAATGAAAATTGTAAATGATTTAGTTGGTTAAAAAAAGTGGGAAAATGGTGAATATGTACTTTTTGGTGGGTGTGTTCACCTATAATGGGTGTTTGAAAGGATAAGTGAGGTTTTTAGATGTAAAACATTTTTATAATGTTTTGTAAATTTATGAAATGTTTTATTAAATTGTGATATTGGGGAGAAACTTGTTTGGTGGTTGTTTCATGTAAGTTTGATGATAAAATTATTTTTGAAGGTAAAAAGGTCATTATGTGGAATGTGTGTGTGGTATCTTATGTGATGTTCATCACCTTGTAAATGATTTATAAATTTTTTAAAGGATGTGTTGATGTGTTGATGTGATGTGAAAAGTGTTGTGGGCTATTTTGGTGTGTGTATAATTTAAAAATGCATTTGAATGAAAAAGGGGATTTTGTGACTTGTGTGATGTACATGTGTTCAGTTTGGTGAATATGTGATGTGGAAATTATATTTGCATGTGAAAATTATAATTATTGTCTTGTTGAACTTTCTTGATCACAAGAGGGAAACCCAAGTATCTAGGTGGGTGGATGTGTACTAGTATGCTAGTGAATCCGTGGGGTTTGGCCTCAGTTTCACTTAGAAAGATTGACACGTACAACTCTACTAAAAAATGATGATGATGATTGTAGGAAACAGGGTTATGGGTATGTTCCCTACTTGGATCATGCATGAGAACAGATATTGTAATGGTTACTCTCACTGAGATACGAGGTACCTGGGACCCCGAACGAGCTATTTCTTAAGAGTTATTTCCTATTGCCTGTTCTCATTAGTTACTTTGTGCTTACCGTTGGCATACGGTATGGTGGGTTAAAAATTACTTAGTTTTGACATTATTTTTAAATGTGTTGATTCTTAATGATAGACCACTTGAAAACTATTTTAATTTTATAGTTGCATATTTTAGAAATTGTAACTAGCATTTCTTGTTTATGATAACATGCAAACATTTCGTCTTTGAATGTTTATCACATGGAATCTCTTAGTGGTGGTATCCTACTAGGAATTGTCTCACACCCTACGTACACCCTTTGGTGTATGTAGACTTTCTTATTTTTTTGTCGCATGATGGGTACAGTTTTTAGTTCTACTGGTTCGGGTTTCTAGTAGGTCCTTGGTGGTGAAGTCTTATGGAGATGGCTTGAGGGCGGTGCCCCTTGCCATGAGGTTTCTGGGAACGTTTTCTTCTAGTTTTTTACCTTTGTAATAGACTTTTTGAGTTGTTTGAAAATATGTAATTCAGTTCTGAATTTTTGTAAAATATTGTTTGGTTTAAAAAATCAGATTTGTTTTATTGTATTCTTTTGTTGTTTTATGTTTATAAACATAGGTAAATCATTCCCAATACTCATTTTAGGATACCCAGGAACTTGTACCAGCCCATGGTGATCAGGAATGCCATTCGGGCCTTGTCAAGAGCTAGGTTTGGTGCCAGTTTCGGTGGAAACCCAATTTGGTTCGTGACAAAATGGTATCAGAGGAGGTTCAGGTTAACTCTTTGGGTCATGTTATATGTTGAAGAGTCGGGATAGTCTGAAGTTAGGATTCTTGAGAATTGGAATTCAAGTTATGGGTAGTGTTCCCGATCACCACACCTTATGAAGAGATTCATGTTTCTAGGGGAAGATGGGATTTATGTAAGTCCTTTGGTTTTCTTGGTTTGATGATGATTAGGGGAAATGGAAAGAGAGTTGGGTTAATGGTCTCAGTGAGCTCACACGGCCTGGAAAGCCATGTAGAGCTGGGGATATTCCCTACAAGACTCTTTGTGATGGTTAAGTGATTGGAATATGGCCTCCAACCATACGTCTAAGTCACCCACTAAAAATAGTTTCCTCTCTCATTATTTTGTGCTTTAATTATGAAATCATGGTACTTTGGTTTTAAAGTGGCTTGGTTTTAAGAAGCGCGACGTTTTTGTGAAATTATTTTCAAATAAAGATGGAATTTTTTTATTTATGAAATGATGGAACTTAATTTTCAGATTTGTTTTGAAAAGGAAAATTGTGCCTCTTTTGAAAGCAGGAACTATATTGATGTTGGTTTTGAAATAGTGCTTCCAATAGAATTTTCTAAATAATCAAAAGGGTGTTTTAATAAGATGGGATGTTTTGAAATTTATGTGAATAAGTTTAAATTGAATTCTTTTTTAAATGGTTGTTTCTTTTTGAAAATTTTTGTAAGATGTGAATTTGGATTTTGATCTCGCGGTTAGCGGTTTTGAGAAAAAGGATGTGCTGGTTGACCGTTTTAGTTTTGAAATGTGGAAAGAATATTTGTTTTTACCTTTGGTATTTCCATGAGCGAACACATGCATGGGGTTATATGGGATGATGGATGGTTGATGGAATGACAAGATGAGTGCCAGGATAGATATGAGTTGGGTGCCCATTGTGGCATAGAAACATGCATGTGTGAGGCCCATGAGGTACCATTGGTGGATACGCTAACCGCTGAACCGTTTGTTTTCAATGAAATGTTTTTAAAGAATAAAATTATGTCTTGATTAATTGTATGGGATGGTGTATATTATGTGTTTTTGGAAAATGTTTATGTTGTTGGATGTTTTGAGTCCAAGAACCCTTCCTGTTCGAACTATGTTTTGGGTTTGTGTTTGGTTGGTAAGCTGGGTAGAAGGACCGGTTAGTAGTCTCTTCCGAGATATGTTTCGGGAAACCTTTATGGTGGTTCCCATTATGTGTTTGGATCTGGTTTGTGGAATTTTTTGACCAATGGACCAGCTTTGTGGGGTCATTGGGTTCTCTCGTTGGATATGGTACTCCCTCATTAAGGGTTAGTTCACGACAGATGTGCAACCCAAATTGTTTCCCCATTGGAAAATCCTCCAGTTGGTTAATATAAGGAATCTTTTTTTCTCAAGCTCTATAGATTGAGTCTACATTATTTCATTTCTTGGTTTTTCTAATCCTCCTATAGCAGAAGAGTGCTCGTGGTAGGTTAAAAGAGGCCTTAGTTTCTTAAGCTACTTGAATCGTTGAAGGTGGAAGTGGTTTGGGGTTGTTAGTGTGGATAAGTTCCTGGATGGTACCTAAGAGAGCCTATGGGTCCTTCATAGTCTCTTTGAAGTATAATATCACATTCAACCACTAGTGTGGGAAATCTGGTCATGATTGGCTCTTATGGCCACTTTATAAAATTATATGGTGTTTGGGGATGTTGTATGAGGTCCACCTCCATGAATTGTTTCTATCAGTCGAATTGGTCATGTTTACTGATGAGTTGTGATGTCTCATTCTTGTTTGATTGTAAAGGTGAAGTTGTAAAATCTTTTTTGAGTCTTCATTTGGTCATAAGTGTGTATCCCTTTAGAATATCATGACATCCTTTTTTTTGAAGGAAGGTGTTTCTATATATTCTTTCCTCTTTCAATTTCTCATCCGAGGAAACAAAGGGTGATGTGTGTGCATCTTAGAATCACTTGCATTAGTGAGATGTTTGGTTAGGGTAAAGTGAGTTTTGGATTGTGTGTTGTTTTGGTAAACCCATCCAGGTTCGTGGTGTTGTTGTTTGTATCACTGGAAGAATAAGTTCTATTTAAGGATTTCCAAATCCTAACAACGAGGCCGAAAATTCTTCAATACTTTGAGCTCCATCCATAGGTCCCGGAGAGAAGTTGGCTCCTAGTCAGGGGAAATCCCAAGGTCATTTAAAACCTTGAACAAATTCCTATCCATAGAATGAATGATGGGAATAGGTCAAACATATTATGTCTTCATGGTTGGGAACATAGTTTTTTCATGATTATTGGTGGTCATGTGATAGGAATCCATGCGGAAAGAATGATCCCCATGGTTAGTGCACGGTTTCCTAAACCATGCAGACTAACCCTACGACTAACCCAACTTTTTAAATTTTGGGGTCTTTTTGTGTCTGACCATGCTGGTTGTTAAGATGGTATGATATTATGGTGGGGATACCCACTACGAGTCTCATGTGTGTTATTTTGGAAATGTCAAATGGGATTCTACCCCCTTGTACCTGGAGTCCGTTCGGGCCTCCCCTTGTTAGTGTCTCGATTCTGTCTCAGGAAATTTTGAGTTGTCTCTTATGGTGGGTAGCCCATTTGTGTCTCCCCATACTAGTAACCCAAGTTTCTCCTTGGTCTCTTATTGGTATTAGGTAGTCTTTTTTGGATCTATCTAACTACCTACACCTTCCTTGGGTAAGCGTTGGGAGTGGAGAATGCCCAATGGTCTGGTTAAAGCAATATAAGAGTATCCTTATTTGTTGTTGTTGTTCGTTTGGGTAAATTGTTGGAATCCGGTTTGGATAGTGTTTAAGGAGTTTTATTTTGGGATAAAATATGAATATACATCACTGTTTCATTAAAGTGTTGTAATTTTGGTTTGTGAGAGCATTCCTTTCTTAATTGATCACTAGAGGTGTTTTGGCCTTTGGGGGAGAAACCTGGCATGAGAGTACCTCTTGGTTTCTCCATTGGGTTTGGTTGTTTCTTTGACCTTGCTATGACATTCCAAGTAAGAAAGTTTTCAGGGTGTGGAAAATTGTCACATACATACATTATTTTAAAAATATATTTAATTTATTTTACATTCATGCTTTTTTTGGAAGGTTTCCCAAGATTTTATGGAGTAATGGGTGAATTTTCATGAATTGGGAAAACGGTGAGCCCAATTCCCGATTTAAAAATAAATTTTGATTCTTTTATATATAATAAATTTTTCAACATTTTTCAATAATTAAAATTCATAATTGTCATCCCCTAACCTATTAACAACAAAATTTTAATTTGGACCATTTATGAATCCATAATCATGGTTGATATGGTTTTCTATTTAAGGTGTTGCGCCTGCCCAAAAGCACATTTCTAATTTAAAAAAAAAATCATTATTTAGAAACATATATATTTTTAATTAATTTTCTGTGATTCCACCTCTAACCAGAGCCCGCCGAACCTAGTCGCGCTCCTAATATCATCTCACCCTCTTTGGAGCTCGTTTTCTTCGTAGAACAAGTCGAAACTTCTTAAGAATTTCAATTCGAGCAGATTTATAAAGGTAATTTTCTTCCATCATAACTCCATAATTTCTCACTCTTTTTCCCATTCATATTTCTACACGTTCTCCTTATCCTTTATCGAACCTACTATGAAGTATTGGCTCTTTTAAAATTCAGATACTAGTGTATTTGGGGTGAATTCTACAAGATCCCTCAAGTAAGTGGGTCTTCTTCATTCTTCTTTCAATTTTCGTAGGGTTACATTCAATGTGATTAGGGTTTCTTCCCTTATCCTTGGGGTTCATAATGTCCAGACGTTAGGGTTCAATCCTAGGGTTTTATTTCTTGTCTTTTGGGAGCAATCTTGTGGTTTTAGGTTTGATTTCAATTTCTTGAGGTGTGGCGGTGGTGCGTTTTATGTTTGACACCATGTTTTTAGGGTTTCGACATAATGGTAGGTGGTTCCATGTGTGATCAATTATTGATGAGTTATATTGCTGTATTTACTCATTTTTAATATTCTTTATATGTTGGGTATGGTGCAAATTTTTTTTATGGTTGATTTGGTTTCGTGTTTAATTTTATAGTTTAATTTTAACTTGAAATTGGGTGTTTTCATGTGTAACTCATGGTGTATTATTTGGATGTAGTTTTTAACTAATGGAATTGGTTTACTAAGTATTGTCTGGATTTCAAATTCTGTTTTGGTAATGTATTAGTGTCATCTAGTCCTTAAAATAGGGTTTTTGAATAGGTTTGATGTGTAAAACATTGTTGTAATTCTTGAGAGAATTTTATGAAAATGTGTGTTTTCATTTGTATTTTTGGTGGTATTATTCAAGGTGATTTTATAACACTTGAAAATGGTTTTTTAAATATCTCTAGGGATTCCAATTCTAAATTGAATAGGAATTGGTATGTTTTTTGTCTTAAATGGGGGTTTTGAAATGTTTTTTTGGTGCAAGACTTATTTACACGACTTGGGTTCTTTTTATGAAAACTGTAAATGTTTTAGTCAGTTAAACAAAGTGGGAAAAGGGTGAATATGTACTTTTTGGTGTGTATGTTCACCTATAATTGGTTTTTGAAATGTTAAGTTATGTTTTATGATGTAAAACATTTTTACAATGTTTTTTAAATTTCTTAAATGTTTTATTAAATTGTGATATTGGGGAGAAACTTGTTTGTGGGTTGTTTCGGGTAAGTTTGATTATAAAATGATTTTGAAGGTAAAAATGGAATTATTTGGCATGTTTGTGTGGGCTGTTATGTGATTTTTGTCACCTTTAAAATGTTTTATAAAATTTATTAAATGATGTGTTGATGTGTTGAAGTGATGTGAAAAGTGTTGTTGGATATTTTGGCGTGTGAATGATTTAAAAATGCATTTGAATGAAAAAGTGAATTTTTTGAATTGTGTGATGTTCATGTGTTTTGTTTGGTGAATATGTGATATGGAAATGATATTTTCATGTGAAAATTATAATTCTTGTCTTGTTGAACTTGTTTGAACACAATAAGGAAACCCAAGTATCTAGGTGGGTGGACGTGTACTAGTATGCTAATGAATCCGTGGGGTTTGGCCTCAGTTTCACTTAGCAATATTGACGCTTACAAGTCTAACTAAACAATGATGATGATGATTGGGGACCACTAGGTTATGGGTATGTTCCCTACTAGTATATCATGCACAAGAACATATATTGTGATGGTTACTCTCACCGAGATACGAGGTACCTGAGACCCACAACGAGCTAGTGCCTAGGGGTTATTTCCTATTGCTTGTGCTCATTAGTTACTTTGTGCTTACTATCGGCATACGATATGGTTGGTTGGAAAATTTAGTAGCATTGAAATTATTTTTAAATGTGTTGATTCATTATGATATCTCACTTGAAAACTGTTTTAATTTTTAAGTTGCATCTTTTAGAAATTCTAACTAGTGTTTCTTGTTTTTGAAAACATACAAGCTTTTCATTTATGAATGTTTATCACATGAAATCTCTTAGTGGTGGTATCCTACTGGGAATTGAATCACACACTACTTACACCCTTGGGTGTAAGTAGACATGCTTATTTTGGTTGTCCCAGGTTGGGTACTATTTTTAGACCCAGTGGTTCGGGTTTCTTTCAGGTCCTTGGTGGTGAAGTCTTGTGGAGAAGGCCTGAGGGTGGTGCCCCTTGCCATGAGGGTTCTAGGGCAGTTTCATTTTGGTTTTGTACCTTTTTTATTGTCTTGTTGAGTTGTTTTAAAATATTTAATTCAGTTCTGAATATTTGTAAAATTTTGATTGGTTTGAAAAATTCAGATTCGTTTTATTGGATTCTTTTGTTGTTTTAAGTATATATACACTGGTAAATCAATCCCACTTCCCTTTTTATGATACCCAGGCACTTGTGCTAGCTCATGGGGATTGGGAATGCCCTTCAGGCCTTGTCACGAGTTGGGTATGGTGTCGGTTTCGGTGGTAACCATATTTGGTTTGTGACAATGATATTTAATATATTAAGTATATCAGGTAAAGGATTATTGACAAAATTCAATTTATTGTTATAAATTGCATTAATATATTTAATTGATATTGATCACAAGATGAAATACATATACATATCTTACTTTAAGTGTGAACCCAAGTACTGAAAATCATTCATATGACTAATCGTATAGAGTAAAATAATTGAACAACATAATCGAATGTATTGTATCAAAATTATGCATAAAACTAATATACCCAAATGATGAAATATTATGAAACAAAAAATTGAACATCTATGAAAGTACGATGTGATATATTAAGAAAATCGGTTTTCCTAGAAATGGATGAATAATTTAGGCTGATAAGGAGTTCAACCGAAATTATTTCTAGATATATTAATATATAAAATATTTTATAGGGGATAACCCTTGTCCAAGAATAGTAAAAATAAACCACCAATACCAAGTTTTCTATATGTTCCATCTGATCATTTGAATTAAATAAAATAAATAAATAACATACATTTTTCGTTGATGATATTGAATGTCAAACATATTATATACAATCATGATAGAGGTAACTAAGAAGATATAAAAATACTCCCCCTCATGGGATATATATGTGCTACGTAAATCACCAAATAGATAGAAGCATACCCTATTACATTATTTTCACTAGATACTGGATTAAAGAGATAGAAAGAGAAGTAGAGAGCGAAGGCTAAAATTTCGAGTAGTTTCACTATGATCGAATCGCAACCTCATATATATCCAATTAAAAAACCATGAGTATATTTATTGAGTCATATATGGATTCCACTTTTATTGTTAAAATTTATCCAACACTTAACCATATAATGAAATATTTCAAAAGTTAAAACTCTTTTTAACTCTTCGATCATCATTGTGGTTAATTTATTTACATTCAAATAAATAATTTATATATTAAAACATCTCAAATCATCATCGCATGATGATATAATCAACTATTATAACCTATATATAGATAATGATCCTAATTCACACATTATTTCACAATTTTTACATTATAATATATAAAACCATGGCAGAGTTATCATCATTACATCATGGTTTACATCAAAATAGACCATGGTAAGATTAGGAATCATAGTTTACATTTTTAACTATTTCAACATAATATCCAACATTCAGTACATTATAACATATAATTTTATGATTTTAATAACTCCAATTTTATTTAAAAAACAAAGAAATCCTTTGAATATCTTCATCTTCATCTTAAAACATTGAATTTTATACTTTTATTTGAGTGCATTTGTTGAAATTTTGTAATATAACTATTTATTTTATGATCATTATTTGATAATATAGCCTAAACCATCATGTGATATTAATTGACTCTAACTTTTAATTAGAATATAGTAATAATTTATTTGTCACATTTTATCATTTTAAAAGTTTAATTATACTACCATTAGCCTCTTATAAACTATATTTTTATAAAATTAATTTCTAATATAGAAACTCATTTTGGTTAAGAAACAACAACAATTTTATTTATGTGAATATTTATCAAATAAATTATTAAAAAACTTATTATATATATAATTATTTTTATTAGATAAATTATTTGAAAATAAATTTTTATATATTAAAACATTTTAATAAATTTTTGGGGGAACTATTTTCTATCATATTTTAATAAAACACATTGATAAAATATTTTATCCTGGATAAAGCATTGTTATTATTATTTTCATTTAAACATTTTATACAATTTTATCGATAATAACCATGTGTACTAAAATGGTTATATTATATTATTCAAAAAATATTACCTTATTAAATGAAATGAAATGTGATAATAAATTGATATATTTTTTCATATGATTCATAAGAAATCATGTCCTTATAAATCCTTAATATAAAAACCCTCATACCTAAATAAAAATTTCATGATCTAACCATCAAAGCATATTCAACTTTAATCTCTTATTATTTTGAAAAAAAATTATATTTGGAATCATATATACTTTATAATATAAAAATTTATTTCTATAATATTAATATATAATTTTAAATATACATAGAATTTATGAAACCGTGGTATTCTAGGAAATATATCCAAAAATTGGAATTTTTTACACAATGGAAATATTTATCCTCCTCCGTAATAGATATTTTAGGTTCAAATAAAAAAATATGACCATTGGAACCTGTACTATTATTATATTGGATTAAACCTTTTAAAAATTATTTTTTCATCAGAAAAAAATTCTTGAAAATCCAGGGAACTATTCTTTGTATCCTCAATATAATGAATTGATTAGGTTTATTTTTTTGAGACAATTCATAACAAATTGTTATAATGTTTTAAAAATAATATAAATGAATTCCTATATCAGATAAATGCTTAATAGTGACCCAAGCCTTTGTAAATAATTATCATACCCTATAATATTGACAAAATGTGAAGAGGATAAAGTTACTCTAGTCATCCTTCATCTCAAAAATGCTTTTGAAACCATCAAATGAATCATTTAGAGGCTTCTCATAACTATTTGAACCCTCTTAGAGAATAAATTTTCTAGTTTTAAAATTATGAACATATTGTTATAAAAAAATGTTCCTCTTCTTACATAAGAATCATTCTCATGTTTTTATAATATAACAATAAGTTTAATTTATTCATCTTTTCATTTTGAACTATTCATCTCATAGACATGTTTAATGATGATGATGAATTTATGTGGAAAATATGTTTTTATCATATAGGTGTCACATATGGAAATCATTACATAATGTCTTTTACTAAATACTCCCGTAAAAAATGTTGAACCCTTATAAACAAATCATATCATTTAGTAGTCCAAGATCAATATTTTACCATGAATGATCCTAGATACAATAAAAAATAATCAATTAAAATTTCAACTACATAGTTATGTCAACCATATATTAATAAAAATTGGATAGTTGAGTGGAAAGACTTTTCCCAAATTAATCATATGGATTACCCTTACTCTATTCATTTGATATAGAAACTGTTTAGGCTTATTTGCTATGAGTAACCCATGTTCATGTTTGGAAAATACACATATCCATTAGGTTCATCTATAACCTTCTTTTTATATATATATAAATAATATATGGTAACCTTTCTTTAGTATAACGTACCCATTTATATGATCGATATATTGAAAAGTGTTCACCTTGGAAGGAATTTCACTCTTCTTATTTTAATGGTGTTTAAAAATCTAAAAATATTTTATCATGTATTCCTAATATATATTCATTATTACAATGATTTAGTTTTGTTTCCTATACCTTGAAGAAAATTTACATGATCAAACCATATTAATTCATAACCTATTATATAACTCTTGTTTTCTGTTACATAAAAATAAGATATTGTGATATTAACACAGATTAAAACCATTCAATGCATAAGTGACATAAGACTCTTTCATGTAATGTTTTATAGTCATATGAAACCATGAGACCCATAAGAATAAGTATATTATGGCATGTAATAATCTCGTACTTTTCTAGATAAATTCTAAGTCTCTAATCCAGTGAAAATCATAACCCAATGTACCACTTTCTATAGTCCGATACTTATGAAAGATCATAGTTATTATACAATTATAACACAAAATATGAATTAATCATAAAAAAAAATATCTTCCTTGTTTGTAACCCATAAATAAATCACATTCATTGTTCAATGTAGCCAAATAATATATCATACCTAGAATTTATTTACTTATATGAATTCTATGACATTTATAAGAAGTGGTTTAAAGGTTTAAAGAAATGCTTATATTAACTCATAAAATAACACATAATATTCATTAAAACAATAAATATAATAAATTAAATATATTACATATTCCTTAATTTTGATATGAGATAAACCCTCAGTGAAATTTAATAAATAAATAATTTTAAACCCATTAGAAATAAACATGCCTTATGGAAATCAAATAAATAAATAAAATTTAATGTTTCATATTTATTTCAATATGAAATCTTTCATACTATAAATTTTCATGAAATTTAATATAATCTCATTTAAATTAAAAAAATATAATATTAATCGAAAAATTTGAGAATAGAGACACCATTTTCTAAAAAAAACACACAGAAAAATAGTGGAGAATGAGGTTAGGTGAGGAAAACATACGCTCAATCAAGGAAAAATAAAAAGTAATAAAATAAATAAATATAATTAGTCATTATCCATATAATTAAAATATTCATATTCATCATACCATCCTAACTTGAATCTCCTGCAGATAAAATATTTTAACCTAGAAATCATCCATGGTATAGTAGAATATCTAGTGCACATAGTGGGCCTAAGATTAATGTAATATTTCGTAAGACTAGAATTGTTTTTAAAAAAAAATATAACCCATATCATCCGTCTACATAACATTAGTATTTATAAATTTGGATGTTGAATAAAATCTACCATCCTTAACTTTTATAGTCATCAACAATAGAGATAACCCCCCAATAACCATCAATTGTAGAAAATTTCATTGAATCCTGATATAATTTATCATAATTAGTTACATATTGCTACTACCTATATGTATACTATAAAACCATACCTGAATAAACATTTTAAGATCCAACATGAGAGGAAAATGTTAGGTCTTAGTGGGATGATGACAATAGAAAAGAGGGGGTGATAATGAATTATTATTATTTAAAAATTAATCAAATTTCAATTTTTCATAGTGGAAAATGATTTGATAAATATTAAAAAATTAAAACAAATATATATTAAAATAGAAAGAGAGAAAATGAAACATAGAAATTTAAATATTAACACTATAATCTTATAGTCATTCAAATATAAATGATCATATTTTACTCCCCACACACCAACATTTGGTATGGAACTAACTATGGTGTATCACTTTTGAAGGAGAGTGAAAATAATTTATACATGAAGACAAAACCAAGACATTCAAAATATAATTCCTAACATATTCTATGTTAATGTTCAAGAGGAACCCAATCATATAAGAGGGAATAATAAATACAAAATCTTATAGGTTTGATCATTATATCATTTTTTTGAGTTAAGTGGAACCCAACCATATAAGGAAATTCCAAAAAAATAATGTACCTTTTATAGATTAGTATAACATTGAGAAACAAACACTATGTGTGGAAAACACATCATTGATAGTTACAACACATTTAATCGGTAAAACTATTAAACCTGGTAAATGATCATCAATGATGATGTTGGTTCTTAGATAAGGTAGAGCTCAATACCATCATGATGCTGAAATAATGAATCTCTATCAACCAAAAATTTACTTCATAAAGCAATTAAATGATGAAACTATAGGACTCAATTGAAAACAATGAGACATTTATGAGTAAATAAGAGACAGATGCCTATTTCTTCAATACATGCAGTGGTCCTTTTATATATCAAAATACAAGTGAATATTTTTATCACAAATTACAATTTCATAATATTTATGTGGATGAAGCTTTCATTATACTATTAAAATGGAAAACATCTAATAAAATAATCATTTGAACAACTATTTTTTAATATCTGTGTAAATACATCCTTAAAATTTGATAATAAATTCCTTATAAAACATCCATAATTCATGTGGGAGTAAATCTTCACATTCCAAAAAACTTTTATAATTTGAACATTTCATTTTCCATATATTCATACTGTTCATTTTTTATTTCCTAAAAAATAATTCTTCTATATATAAAAGTTTGATAATTTATCTACACGTAAGATCTCTCAATATGTTGTAAATAACACATGATGTAAAAAGAATAAAACATCAATCAATTAATGGAGTTGTTCATAATAAATATTAATAACCTTGAAAAAATTCCTATAAATATTTGACACACACTCTTAATATTTTAATCAATTTAGATGTTAATATAAAAGTTTCTAAAATACCAGTGTGAAAATCCATACAAACAAAATCCTATGTGAATATCGTTAAATTCAACATAAAATAGTCTAAAACATATAAGTGTGATTTCTAAATAATTAATGAATATTTTTAGAAAAAATAATAAAATTAAATATTTTTAAAGAATAAACATGATGAAAATTGAATTGTCCGCTATTACATGAATCATATTATATCTCTACATTTAAGATCAACCTACAGAAATTCTCAAAACCACATAGGTGAATTTGATCATATAAGTGAATTTGTCTATGTAGATGATTTTTTTGTATCCAAATTCACAAATATTAATCAATATAGAGTAATACACATTAGTGAATTAGTATAGATGAATTCAGATAGACAAATAAGTGAAACATAAATCACATAATCGAATTGAAATAGCCAAATTCAATTGAGTGAATTCATGTAACAAATTCATGTATGAAAATTCACATAGATGAAATCACATAATATAATATATGTAGTTTAGTTAACATAATCGAATTCATATAAGTGAATTCCTGTAGTAGAATTTACGTAACCAAAATTTTGAAATCTCTCAATTTCTTTACTTATCAAATTTCAGACCTAAATCAGGCCTTATAAATGGAAGAATAATATCTAGTCCTAGTTTCATTATATTCAGAAAATATGAATAAATTTTTATATAATTATTAATATCGTTAATTGGATCTGTATATCTAATGGTTTCTTTAAAATACATTATCTAAACAGCTCTAAAAATTCTATAGAATTCAGAATGAAAAATTTTAATAACTTCTAACCAAATTTATTGCAAGATAAAATCAGTTCATAATTTTATTTTTTCTAGATAAATGTAGATAATTTTTTTTATATTTCAAAATAAATAATAATAACTCAATTTTATTATCCTTATCCCATGTTCTGTTCGAAATAGAAAAGAAAACCAATTCTAGAAATTTGGATTTCTAGTTCAAAAATAGGATTTGTAAATTTTGAATTAGATAAATGGATTTATAACTGGATATATAGGACATGGTAAATTTTCTATAAGGTAACACCTAAAATCATGTATAAATGATTTTTCTAGGTCCCAAATGACTTATTTATCCTATGAAAACATCTAGAATATTTTAGAAAAAAATATAAATAATCAAACAATAAATCCTCAGATAAATGAAGCAAAACATATGATGATATAATAAATTAAAAAAATGGATAATAAAAAATCATATAAAGATTTGTTAATTAACAAAAAATATGAATAACAAGATATAATAAATGAACAAATGAATCAATTAAAAAAATAAAATATAATTAATCCATAACAATCCTATGGGAAATTATAATTAATTAATTCATCAAAAAACATACAGAATTTTAAGTAGTTATTTTAGAGGGAATAAAAGTAATGACGTTTTGTAAATACAAAATAATTAAGTAGTTTAATAGAGCCACTAAAAATAATTTATCTATTATATAATTAAAATACCTAGTATAATTTCAAAATCCCCCCTTTGACATAAAAAAAGATAATGTTTCAATAAATTATATCTTTGGAAAAATATTGTTTGTCCTTATAATCAATCATAAAACATTAACCAGCCATTAACTAAAACATAATTGGAAAACACATGTAATTTTAGGGAAATGAATTTGTAAAACATTCTTAAACACAAATATTTCAAAAAACATTCATTGAGCCACTTTCAATCTTTCTAGTGTTAGAACATGAATGGTACACAATAAGAAATGTTTCAAATATTATTTGTAAAAAATAATGACACCACCATAAAAAAATATTTTTTTTACAAAATGATGGCTTGAATAATAAGTATACATCATGTAATCACTATGAGAATTATATAGACAATAAAATAACTAAATAATTTTTTAATAAATAAAAAATAAAAATCTAAAAAATATATTATAGGTATTACATATTTCATGTCAATATGAAAATTGTATCATATAAATACACTCAAAATCTTCTTAAATTTAGTACATAAATATGATTCTCTATGAATAAAATAGAAAAAAAAATGTTTCTACAAAATAAATCTAAAACTATTTCAGATTTAAAAAAAAGACATCAAAAATTAAAATCTATATAAATTTTAAAACCATGATTTCTCATGTTCAAAATATTTAAAAACAGATTTTATAAATTGAAAAACTAGATATACTAAAAATGAAAAACTGATTATATTTAGAAATAAAACACTTAGGTTTCCCATTAATTTACCATGATATACACTAATGTATGCACTAATTTGTTTTCCCAAATTCCCAAGAATGATTCCGAAATTCCGAAAAAAATCATTATACAACAATAATTCTATAGAATAACATCAAAATTAAAATAATATTTTATCCCCCTCAATTGATTCAGTTTATATATATATATTTATATATATTTATAAATTTAAACATTTATTGTTTTCAAATACAAAAAAGCCTCTTTAAATCCAGATGCATTATTATGAATAAAAAAGTAGTATTATCCAAAAAAATATGTCCCATATTAGATAAAATATATACAATTCCATTTTAAGTACACATAAATATTGTGATAAATAAAATTTAAAATTTTAAAACCTGTATATAATTGAATTTTTAAATTATATTATTCAATTTTAAAAGTATTTCTAAACAAAAAAACAATTTTAAAAATTGAATTACTAATATATAAAATGAAATTTTAATATTTTTTAACTAGGGAATAAATTTTAAAATAAGAAACAATTATTTCATCCCCAATAGATTCATATTCCTTATTTTGAAAAAAAAACAAAATTTAAAATTTAAAATGAACATATATAACTATAATATGAAAGATGAATTTTGAAATAAAAGCTAGAGTAGGTCTTTATAAATTAGTGTTGTACTTTTACAATGAAAATTTAGTGTAATACAAGAATAATGTTAACTATTGTAGTGAAAATTCATCCCATAAAGAATGATTAATATCATAAGGATCCACAAAATGTTTTATAAAACATTAAAATAATATTTAATGTTACCAAATAATAAAAAACATAAAATAAAACTCAAACATAAAACTATAATAATATATTAAATTTATATAGGAAAGTTAAAATTTAAGATAATGAGATATAAAAAAATATCACTCACCTTTACTAACCAAAAAAGTTAATGTTAAAATACATTAAATCATCAAGTAATGATACATGGAATTTAAGATGAGTTAAAATAAAATAATAAGTATTCTTTTGATTATACCAAGAATCCAAGAATACATCTATAATGACAAGAATGTTGGATATAAGAATATAAAAATAAATATTAGCATGTTATAAATAATCGATTTTTTTAAATGAATTTAGTATAAATAATTCTAAATTTTAACATAAATTACAATACATACCATTAGGTTCTCAAGAATTAAATGGTTTAGAAAATATAAAATTAAAATCCAATATATACATAGATTTCAATTTGTGGCCAAAATATCGAGTGAACTTCAAAGGAGAATCTTATTCTTAATGAATGAAAGATCATAATTTAAAATAATTATTTTAAAACATTCATGCAATCTTTATTTCCACTAAATTGTTTTTTAACATAGTTGGAACAAAAAAATCATAACCACGACTATTATGTTTATCACGTTTACTAAAATAATAAACAATTAAATTTTTATTATTTGAATCACATTGATAATAAATTGTCATTTTAAAAAATTTCTTTCTAACATTATATAATTCACTATTTATCCCCTGAGATTCTTTTTGAAAAAATTATAATTCATCACCATCATTTTCATGTTTGGAAGATGTTCTGTTCATAAGATATTTATATAACATATAATTTTATTCCTTATGATTTAAAAAATATGAATCAATATTATTTATCATAATAGATAGATTAATATTTTTAATTAACCCTTTAAAATTTTCATTTGGGTGAAACAAGTATAGAAGTCATTTATTTCATTGGATCTTCATAGAAATATCACATTTACTTTTGAGCTTCAATTTGGATCATCATTTTTAAAATTGATAAAATCAATATAATAAAAACTAAAATGATGATATTTAGTTATACGTTTCACGCATATATTTATAGATTTTATAGAGTATCAACAAAGATCAATTTAAATAATTGTATATGTGAAAATGTCACATTATAATATTTTTAAAATAATTAAATATTTTAAATTTATTTTTAAATTTCTGCTCTATTTCATGATTTTTATAATCACTCCATGAAGTCACATACTTCTTTTCTTTTTTCATATCCTCCCTCTTATTTTTATCATTAAAAAATAGGTTTAATATGTCATTTCTTCCTACAACCATAACAAATAAGATTTTAAAAATCAAAAATCAAATGTGTATTACTATGTGTGATCTCACCTTTAGGAAAATCTGTTTCATCTATAATCAAAATACATTTTACACCTTTATGGAATAACTCCACAACGTAATTTATGTGTAAGTGTAACCCATGTCACATGAATACCTATATTCCTTCGATGGTACACATGTTTTGCACACCACTACAAGAGAACTTTACACATATGAAATAATGTTCTCTAATGATAAATCATACTAGCCTAGAAACCCCCTTCCAAATATGTATATAACATCCCACTCATTAGGTAAAAAAATTATATGGACTAACACTAAAAATACTATGCAGAGCAATGTCCAAATATCTATTTCACCCATAATTCCCCTCTAAAGAGACAACTAAGTCCATCAGGGCCATCTGTCTACATAAACAAAGAGAAAATATTTTTTCAACTATACAAAAATCAATGTAAGAATGAAATTGATAGAAAAAATGTCATGAAAAATATTCCATAGGCTATTAAGCGTATATAAATATGGAATAATTATGGAATATCAAATATTATTTAGCTATGAAATATTACACAATTAATAAAACAATAGAAAATAACACAAGAAAATACCAAACTATCATCTCACAGGATACCATATATACGTCCAACAAACATATAATTAAATTGTCATTATAGAATGCATATAAAAACCCAAATATGGTAATAAAATCTATACAATGGAATATGATGGTATCAGCTTCCTACATTAATCACATCAAATCCAATGCCCTTGATTATCTAAATAACAATACTTAGACCCCACCAATGCACCAACACAAACAATAACAAGACCCAATTCATAAAAATAGTGTCCATAGAATTGTAATTATAGGAGGGGACAATTATAAGAGATGAAAATCAAATTTAAATAGAAAAAATGATTCACCAACAATGGTAGGTCTTGGATAGATCAAAGAGAGGCCACCCAATTTCACAATCCAATATCGATATATCAATCAATCGTGAATTATCCATTAGATCTATATATAGATCCACAGATTTGGATAATATGGCCTAGATATATGAAAAATTACAAGATAAAAAGGATAATTTGGATTATAATAGATACATAAAACCTCAAATAACACCCTAGATTGATCTAGCCTTTATATATCCTATAGGAGAGGAATGAGATTTCTAGAGAACCAAGGGAGATCTATCTAGGAGTTTCTGGTTTCATTAGAAAATTATTTGGGTGTGGATTAGTTTATTAATCAAATTTAGGAAAAAATAAAACACCCTTAGTGAAAATAGAATCTGGGTACCACCAGTAGAACAGAACATGGACACCAGTGGCTAGTGACAATGGATGAATGTTAGGAATTCTACCTCAGCCACTAATACACTGATGGGATTTAAAAAAATAGAGACCCACTTGTAGAAGAACTTGATTACTCGTACACCCCAACTTGAAAAAGGGTTCTGTTGTTCCAACAACTATGAAATCCACAATGTATCTATCCTATGAAACAGTAACCATAAGACCCATAAGACCAAAATAAATATCTCCAAGATAAAATAATTTAGACAAATGAATCATCATTAAAAATAAAAAATAACATGAATGTAGGGGACATTATAATTTTCCCCTTTAATGAAATAACTTCCTCAGAAATTGGATCTATAGGTCTTGATGAAGTAACTCGTTACACTGTACTCAAACATTAGGCTCATGATCCGATGTCTCCTCTTTAATCCATCCATACATCCAAAGGACTCTAACAAGTGCAACCATCTAACATTGAAACACTGTATCATAATGGTTTATGATCTATATCGGGTTATCCATGAACAATTCCTCAGGTTCAAACATATTATCGTTACACTAAATTATATCTATAGTATAAGGTATATACCTATGAAGTTGAGTGTCATGGAATAAATCATACAAAACTCAATATCTTGTATGAAGATCTAAATTGAAGAACACAGTACTAACATGCTTAGTAATAATGAATGGTCCAAGGAATCATCATGTTTTCTTCAATTTTATCTTTAACCATCCATACTCTTATTGAAGATTCACCTATAAGAAAACTCATTTTCACATAATGAAATAAAAATGTCATCTACTCCGATCATGATATGATCACTATCTACTCATATTTATGATTAACTTTGTTTTTATTAACCTCACTCTCTCATAGGTCTCCTGTACCATAATTTACCCCACGACTTCTATTTCAATGTCCTCATGCCATTATATTAGTGAGAGAAATTCCCAACCCTAACGATCCACTAAATCCCTCATCTGAATAGTATAATATACACTTTTTTTTGAAAAATTACCCATGGATAAGTGATCATTCCAAAATCCATCAATTTTTATAACATATTCTTAAAAAATTTCCACTAAAATTTTGATAGTATTATCTAACTGTCCATTATTTTACATTTGATATATTGTAGTCAATTTTATCATGGTTCCCAACCCCTTCTAGAAGCTCAATAAAAACTTTGATGTGAAGCATTTGTCTCTATCTGAAATGATTCTCAAGATAATTCCATGATTTCATATAATATACCATACATATGACTTACCAAACGCATCTACCAGAATGGTATATCAAATCAGTATGAATTGAGTCTCTTTCATCAGCTAATTTACAATCACACAAATGTAATCATGACTCCATGGGGTCCTCGGTAACCTCATCATGTAGTGAATAATCTTGTTTTCCAACTTATAAATTTACACTGGAAGGGAAAAAACTAATTTTTTCAGCAATATTTTCTTTTCCTCAAGGAAAAAGACTTCCCATTTAATAGACCAGTCAAAAATCACCACCAATTTGATTAACATGGTCATTAGTGCTTCATAACTAGAGAAGTATATGATAATGTGTTGATTTTATCCTCCAAGCCCAAAGAAAATACTCATCTCAAATGTATCCATGAGTTGTTCCCATGTCATCACAACTTCTATCTTATGTGTTTACACTAAAATAGATACCATATAAGTCACAATACCAAAAAAATAGACCCCAAAAATCTAGAAGTCGAACATCAATATTTTGGTATAACTATGATTCACTCAATGGGTTCTCAAAAAAATCTCAAAGTTCCTAGAATTAATATCTAATGTGATAGTATATATATGATATCATCCATGAATAAAATTAGAGATTCAAGATATGGATGGTGAATATTGTTCCTGAGATCCATGAACATCTAGGGATTATTTTTCAACCCAAAAGGAATGTAAATATACTCATATAGTCCACAATCACTCCTGAATTTGTTCTTGGAAATATCATCTTGTTTGACCCACTTATGATGTTAGCCTGAATTGAGATCCATCATAAAAAACCATAATTCTCCCTATAATTGATCAAACAGATCATCAATTGGGGTTAAAGGATACAAATTCATCACTATTACCTGATTTATATTCATATATTCTTCAAAAAATCCATAGACTTCTATCTTTATTCGTAGAAAACAACACCAAAGTACCCTATGGAGATGTTTTTAGTATAATAAATCCATTCACCTCTATATATTCCAACTACACCATTAACTCTATCAAATTAATAAAGGCAATAAGATAAGGATGAATAAATCTTTGTTTCACCCCATATACAAGATCAATCTCAAACTAAATATCCATATCATGCAGAATACTAGATTAGTATTTTGGAAAGAAATCTTGATAATGATTGCCAATTGGATGGATGATAGGGGAAATTGTTGATTATATTATGAGATCTAATCCAATTACCTTAACCAGATATCTATAATTATATCAGGTTTTTTCCCATCCTACCTACTACAAGAATCTACTCATCTATCAACATGAAACTATCTCTACTAGAACTATTAGAAGATACATTTTTCTATTAGTATTTTTCATGAGGTTAATAATTTTTCTACTAGTCCATTTTAGATATCACACTGAAACATTTCATCTCTATTATCATGATTTACCATGAATGTTTCTCTCAAAAAATTACTAACTGACACTCAAGGAATCTATGGAGATAGTCTAAATTCTTTCCCACAATCATTTTGAGATAGATTATCATAGAATATCACATAAAAAAGTAAATATAGTACAACAAAAATGTTGGATGATATGAAATAATGGGAACCTATATATCAATCAATGTAGTAGATAACATAATCGTTATTATTAATGTATATCTAATTGTAGAAGGTCCCTCATAAATCGTGCATTGAACATCATCTATCACATAAATCATATCTATCTTCTGAGAAGAACCCTACATCAATGGTTCCTAACTCACCTGAGTAACTAATATCTATGGTGCATTGGTCTATTACAAAGGACCCCTCCTCACACCCTGACCAGTACTCCTCAAATATGGATGTGACTATTTAAAAAAAGTATTATAGAGGACCAAAATTTCCACATTAATGAAATTTCGTATGCCGCATCATACATGATGTACAAAAACGTCCCCTATATCTACATTAAATAACCTAGACGAGTTTCCTCCAGTAGATAGAGTAGAAGAATCCCTACTGTACTCAGTCTGTCGGTCACCCTATTGTACACCCATGTCCTTCCTCTTTCTATAACTAGAGCAGTAGAGAAAACTAGTAATTCTATCACCCTCTAACCCCTTATCAAAATTTAAGGCCTCACAATGAACCTCTACACAAGTCATCAGGGTAAAACCCCTAAACTGACATTAGGTATATGTGCGAAGGACAATCTCAAACTTATTGTCATTTTATGCTATATTCCCAACAATAAGAGTAGAAATTAGTAGAATATATTTGAAATGATATTTTTTATTTGAAACTATAATCTTTCCCTACTAAAACTCAATATATTTTTGAGATTGGTATATCATTAACGTTTTAGGAAAGACGAACTCAAAACACTATCCTTGACAGCCTTCCAAGATATATCCTCAGGCCTTACTACCTATCCCTGGATGCCCCACCACCACCCTGTGGGTCCCAATGCTTATTGATTCACTTTCTTATCCCCAGGAGTATCCACTAGGTAAAATTTTACCTAAATGATTTCAACCCATTATTTAGATTTCTATAGAGCACCAGTTCCCTAGAATGATGGTGGTTGAAAAAATTTAATGTCTCTAGAATAATAAATCATCATCATCTACACACCTCCATCTTAATTCAGTGTAATATATAAAACTCTAGAATGGGGTAGTATTATAATCTAACCCATCAGAGTGGGAACATGTGTGTGCTTAGGGGAATCCTCCCATATAGATTATGGTGGAACTAGAATGTCATCTATAAAATCAGAATTCTATTATTTCTGAGGTATATTGTTTTAAAAAAATTCCAAATTAATGTACAGAAAAATTAAAAAAAACCATTCTCTATTAAATAAATTCAGCAGTAATAAGGATGAATTAATTTATTTCTTTTGGAACACCTATTGTAGGAGATACCCAAAACAATGTATAACCCTCCTAGTTCGAAAAAATCATCATTCCTAGTCCAATGTACCTACACATTCTTCAAATATATATATAAACAAATATAACATGATTAACAGTATCAAATAACTAAATCTAGTAAAAATATATCATATAAAAAATATAGGAATATCACTCAATAGTTAGAAAAAACCAAGAATTTAATTAAATAACTAAAATGTAGCTCTCAACAAGATTATATGTATGACATATGATACTAAATTCATATTCATAATGAATGAGTGCACCTAAATCACATAAATTATTAATAGATATCCCATCATAGGTAACTCGTAGGTCATATTAACATGATCTATCCAAGAATACAACATATCCCCTACAAGAGTTCCATTTAGCCTAACTCCATTATAACATAAGTTCAAAATATGATAAAGTAATCTTTAGTACTTTGATACCATTTTGTAACGACCATCCTAAATCACCAGGTCTGAGTTGAAGTGCCACATAACCTCTTGTATGCCTCCCCATACACAAGAGGATGCCGAATAGTGGTTTGGGTTAATAGTGACATGGGGGACTATACCCTCGGTAATCATAAACATAATGATAATAATAACAATAAATAGATAACTAAAAAATGTCATAATTGAAGAAAATATGAATATTTTTAAAACTGGTTTCATTTCAAGTCATTCTATTATAAAAAAAGGAATCTCTAATGTGGTAGTTCAATAAGAGTAGTCTTAAGAGTTGAAATGAAAAATAATAATGTGATGTAGTAATAATCTAGAAACTCTCTCAGTGTTCCATCCATATCTCAATACCATGCTACTTAGTAACCTACAACATGTCCCTTTCCTTTCTCCTGATCCGTGATCATGATGTGTAGACATACACTGTGATTAAAATTTAGGGTGTGATTATAAACACAGTAGGCTACTACCAATGCATCCTTAACATAAGTGAACATATATATACGAAGTAATGGATAAATAGAACGGTAACTTTTTACAAAATGGAACAAGTAATAATCTAATGAGAGATCGTGTGCTATCCAATAATATATGAACCTTGACTATGCCAGCTTTGATTCCATTATAGAAGAATATCACATCTAGTTTACTGTATGACCTTGATCATTTTAGTAAACTCATCTTTCTTTAAGGATAATGCACATTCCACCTTTAGAAATAACTCCATTACCATCATTAAAGGAATGTTTCTCCTATGTCCCTTGAAGATATTATGAACTTCGATTTTATGCATTCTTGGCATGACCAAACAATGTTACTCTACACATATGCACGACTATTCCTCAACTACACATAAAACTAGCATACATACCTTTTTCAAAAGGTTATTGGACATATCCTCTCATAGTATAACAACATTCCACAACATATTAGTAATTATCCTATATAAATCCATGCCCAAAGATACATGTCACCCATACTACCCATCTAAGGAGATGGATAAGTTTGTCAGGGCCATCTACAATCATGAATACTAAGATAAAATTCCAGTAGATATGCTTGAATCAATGTTAGGGTGATATATAAAAGAACAAAATTTCATGAAAAAAATTATACAAGATATAAATAGAACATAAAAAATTTACAATATAGAATGTAATAATCAAGGAATATCAAGGTTTCTACAACTATTAAATATTACACAAATAATACACAACATAGAAAGGAAAACATAATTCATACAAAACAAAGGTCCCAGGAGACACCCTATATAGGTTTTGCATACCTATTATGAAAAGGTCACTATTTTATTAATATAAAAAACCAAACATTCCAATTTGTTACATATAAAGGCCCAATAAACTACAGAATTGTCACCATTAGCACATCTAACCCAATACCCAAGATTCTCCATGGATCGACAACAAGATCATAATCATAAAAAATAATTCACTAGAAAAAAAGATCAAATTAATAAATATAGAATATATAGAATTGGAATTATTAAATGATACCTTGAAAAGAGATGAATATGTTATCGATATATAAAAAATGATTCAATAACAGTGGTGCTTCTAGGATCAATCAAATAGGGTCAACCAAATTTCCCAATATGATGATGATCTATCAGCCGAGCTTCAATTGTCCATTAAATATAGATATATATATAAATAACTCCAGAAAAAATGGTTTATACCAGTGATTAATTGTCATATATAAATATAAATCTTCTTATAATGAATGTATATAACCTCAAATGACACCCCAAATTGATGTAGACATCAAGAATCCAAGAGGAGAGTAAGGGGATGCCCAGAGCACCAAGGGAGATATATTCAAGAGGATTGGGTCATATTTGGGTATGGATTAGGTTAGTAATTGAGTTTATGCAATAAATGTGAACACCCCTAATTATTTTTGATTGTGGGACCAATGGATGGTCGGTTAACGTCCACTAGCTAGATCGTGGGATCTGCAGAAATGAATACCCCATCACTGTACCATTGTTTAACTAGTGGATGCCACCAGATAGCCAATTGAACTTTTCTAGTTTGAATGAATCCCAATAATTATTTAATCTATGAATCATTAACCATGAGAACCTTGATTCAAAAAATAAGAAAATCGATGGAAGAAAAAAATACATGATATTTCATAATTTAACATTTAAAATACTGACAGCAAGTGGCTTTATTCCAACCACTATGAAACCAACAAAGTCTCCAACCTCTAAAACATTAACTTTGAGACTATTTTTGATAAAAATGATCACTCCAAGGAATAAGAAAATATATTATACATTTTAATTTGAAATATAATTTACATTATATGTCGAGAAAGTTATATCATCCATGCAAGAAATAAGAAAAACCCAAGATTGAACAGAAAGTAAGAGCTACTCTTAAACTATACCATTCACTGAAAATCCTTTGAAATATATTCATACCAAAATATGGTTTGTTCTATATCACAAAAGTATATCCAAAATGAATCCCCATAGTGTATATATATATATGCATAATTCACTAAATAATAGGCCATACTTTTGGGATCCTTCTAAATCCACACCGTGCATTCACATCACTATACTAAAAAAGTATAAGGGAGATCATTCTATACCCAATGATTGGAGGAGATTTATGTTTTGTGGAACACCAACCATATTATTGTTTTTATCTTATTATAGAAACTAAGGATACTCAACAATATTGATAATTAACTCAAATATTATAACTCATGAGTTAATGGCATAACCAACTTACATCACATGCAAGACATAATGAATCCATTCCCAATAAATATCGAGTAAAAATTATTTTAATGACATATTTATATGGATGAGTTATTTACCATATGGTTTCCATTGATATCATAGAATAGATTATTATGCTATATGACACCATATTAATGTATAATATGACTCGAGAGGTAGTAGAATTATCATGTTATGAAATCTCAGGTATTTCCATGACATACTATAGATTCAACCATATAATACAATTGTGTTCTCAAAAAAATAATATTCACTTAAAATATAGTATATATCATACTTCATGATATGTATAAGATTGGTTGTGATGAAATAATATTTCAAATATATATTTACTATATAACCTATATCAATATCATATATATGCCTTTTGGTCATATGACTCCTTTAATATCCCAAATTCATTAAATAATATTAGGGGTTTTTTCCTTCACCATCAATATTATAATATATGATAATTTGTACAATCATATCACATTAACATTTAAATAGGTCCCAAACACTTCTATGAAGTTTTCATTAACTTCACCTCATACCACATCATATGTAACACCTTGTGAACACACGTCCTATACCAATTTTTGATAGAACTCTAAAAAAAATTATAATAGATGTATGATTCAAACTCAATCCACATTCAGTCAACCACAGACTATAACCACACATTATTTTATATATTTGAAAAATAGGAATCATTATATCTGTAAATGTAAACAAACAACGACTTAAAGATTAGAATCAGTTATACTAAATCATTAAAGGGATCATGAAAGATCTCCATAAAACACATGTATTTATATATCTATGTCCATAAGCCACATCTATTATAGGAATAAAATATTATATGTTCCAGTTTTTCTAGACATCGAGTTCCCATGTTATGCATTGTATTTTAATCCTATATATCCAACACCTATATTCTCAAATCTCTTTGTATCGACTAACCTAGTCGATGATTACATCACTTGTCATCCACCTTTATAGTTAATAACATCACATTCCCCTCATTTGAATAGATAACGATATCATATATATTAAATTCATTTAGACATACACTCCCCAGACTATCTCAATTAAGGGATGATATGTCGTACTTGTTATATGAGATGATGAATCCCATATTGGTTGAGGTACAAAAGAAGATATGATCCGAAAAAACCTTACAAACCCTTGATTAGCTTAGTTGTAGTGAATTGAGTAGGAATTGTCTCATAGTATGAATATTATCATGTGATTTATCTTTATAAAATCAGTTAATGGGGACATGATATGATCCATGAACCCCTATTATAATAGATACATAGTGTATGAAACTCAATGTGGTATACATAGTGGGTCATATGGAATAAAAAATAGAACTTTCCCATTTTTTATACCTCATGAGGATAATCCATATCTCATAAAATAATCCCACACACACTAACCTTATCAATTTTTTCATAACCCGTAAAACTCCTTGAAGAAAAGTAGACAAGGATAACTCAAATTCATACTTTGAGAGTTTAATTAACATTACATTTCCAAAAAATTATATCTATATATACTTTTATATATATAATGTGAAATAATGAAAAACTATGATTTAATTTTATATGAAACATGAAGCATTATTAATTTTTTGACAATATTTAATAAAACCCAGCATATGATCTGGTCTATTATATCACATATGATAAACTGCAAGATTAATATTATTTTTTCTAAACTTTTTAGAGTTTTTTTACTTATTACATCTATATGTAATTCCTACCTAGTTTATAGGAAACCACCTAATAAAACTCTCCCACTAAACTTGTTAGGGAGTTACATATATAAGGATTTTTTTGAATAATTATGAGATTTATGAAATAGATCCATAATGTTCATATCCTTGAAATATTATGACTATTTAACTCCAGAACAACAAATTTTATGACGATAACTTATTATTTTATCTTTATAAAATTTCGAAGTATATCATTATCACACATGTAATCCCATTATAAAATTTTCATGTGAAGTAATATATAAACATTTATTATTGTTTTTCTGCACATCCTTAACACCTTCTAAATAAATTGAAAAACATTTTTATTGGTAGAATAGTTTAGAAAATAGTGATATCCACTTATTACAATAACTAATTTTAAATATTTACATTTTATTTCATCCCCAAATATCCCGAAATCAATAAAACAATTGGTGAAGCTAAAATAAACAGTAGATTGGATTAATCATTCATTTTTAACATCGAAGATACGTAGATTAAAATATACCCCCAATATAATAGTTTACACTATATTCCTACCATAAATTTATGATAAGATAAAAAACCTCCTTGGTGTTATGAATCAACGATTATTTCATTTTTATTAGTAATATTGAACAAAATATCTTTTATTATAATATTAAACTAGGAATTGTATGTGTTTGGATGAGTTTTCCTCAATAAGGATGTATTTTTTAAAATATTCTACTTATTAGTGGTGGGAAAAACTTCCGTAATATATTACCAAACTTTATAAAAATTTTATCCAAGATAAAACATTTTTATCCTTTTTTAATTTTCATAAAATATTATAGAATCTGTTGAATCAAATAAAATGTGTATATTTTTAATTATCTCTATTTTTTCAAAAAAAACACTTTATTAATGAAGTAATTATCGTGTAAAATAATATAAATTTGATAAATATACACATCCTTTAAATATGAATCAGATCATTATATAGTTTATTACATTCATATACATGGTGTCAGAACTCTTTCTCGATCAATGAATGAAAAATATAAACATAACTAAATCTTCCAATTATTTTTTAAATATTTTATATTTAAAACACTTGTAACATACACATTTAGTCTCACATACCTTTCAAAAATAATGAATCAATCTAAATATCATTGATACCCTACATGGAAATTCTATGGAGTTTCAAAAAATCATTCTCGCATCCAAAAAAATTCCATCTTACGGAATCATCACTCTTAATTCCATATGAAATTGGTTTTCAATGACTAAATTATTGTACATTAAAAATAACATTCCATATTTTTATTTTAACCATTACCCATTTATATTATCTCTAGAACACTATAACCTAGAGACCACATAACAAGTCCAACTATTCTCAACAATTGAGAATTTCATGTATAATTCACATAAATTTATTTATCTTTTGAGAACATTTCTATATGTGAAAAAATAATGAATTCATTAATCAGAATAATAATTTAATAAACCTATTGTAAGGTCCCTGATCAACATGGATGAACCCTATGCTTTTTTTTGGAGACTAAGGTTCTCGAAGAAGTCCCGAAGGATGTTTGGAAGAGTTCGGTCGCAATAAGCTGGAAATAGGGGGGAAAATGTGACCAAGGGGGACACGACATGTACCATTCAGGTTTTAGAAAAAAAAACACCGAGGTAATGAGTTTTTCAGTGTAATTGACCTCAAATAAGTACACGACGTGACGAGGATGTACACTTCGTGTGCTACCCCACAACTGGGGGTTTTAAAGACACCCAACCGCTCGGGGTATTCAAACACTACTTCTTGAGCAAATCCCCTATCGACCCTAGATGACCCAGACACCTACCACTTCAATGTTTTGGGATTCCTTCATCCATGATTGGTTCCCCATTTACTTCATAGATTCGTCTTCAATTCGAGGTAAGATCAAACTCCGTTATTTAGTCTTCTTTGATCCTTTTTCTCCCATTTCTTTTTTTTTCATGCTATGGAGTTTGACCTACAGGGATCTATGAGAGTTTATTTTTGGTTATTGTTGATTTATTTGTGCCGTAACATCCATGTTTGGATGCAGTTGTTTTAGGGAAGGGGATTTTGATCTGTTTCTTTGATCCATTCTCGAGCGAAGAACATCGAAAACCTTCTGAGGTAGGGGATTAATTTCTATTCTATTCATTTAAATACAACTGTAGAGTTATCATTTTTATCCTTTTAGATATCAATTTAATTGACCTAATTAAATAGATGAACCAGATTAAAATGATTGGTTTGATCACATGATTTTTCTTTGCAACATGATAATGGTTTGCCTCATGATTTTCTAGGTAGCGTGATATCTATTATTTTCTTGTTCTCATGGTGTTTTTGATGAAATTGGTAAATAATATAAAGATGAAATTAATTGATAATTAAATGAATAAAGATAATTATGCATGTAATTGAATCTCATTTTTGGTGTTGTAATTTGGGGTTAATCAAATTGATGCAGATGTGAATGCTAATTATAGTTGGATGTTAAACCTGAAGTATGTTGGTGATTGTTGTTCAAGGCATGTCAAGTTAATTGTTTAATTAATTTTTGGTAGCTATGATAACTGGAAGTTTAGGTAGTCTATAGTTGGAACCTTCTAATAACGAATCAGTTAATTCATGGTGGATTAAAGAACTGGTAAATTGATAAAAGACAATTCCTATTAGGGTTTTGAGTTACCCTCATTCTTGTAAAGGCTAAAGAGACGTATGCTTATAGATGTGAGAGCTCATTTCCTATGAAGGAAGAATGATTTGTTATGGTCCAAGAGCCCAATTTCCTTGTTCTTTTTGGATAATTATGATTTGGTGTGGGATTGGATGGTTGTTGTGAGATGTGTGGGACAGGAGACCCATTGGTTGTAGCAGCAGTTGACGCCCTGAGTGGTGAGATGCATCAGTTTATGCATGCGGGTGTTAGGGAGGACAACAGAGGTGAGGAAATGGGTTGGATATGAATGTTGGAATCTTACTGAATCATGTTGGGTTTTTATCGTATTTACTTTACCCACTGCTCAAGGTAGCTGGTATTGCTACCCTCCTTCCCAAAATAAGAGAAGAAACATGGGGTATTCCATTTGATTTCTGTGTTTATCTTCATGAGGGAGGATGGGTCTATGCTCTAGTTATTGGTGGAAAAGACTCAAAGGGTTGTTCACCTAGTCACCCTATTTATTCCCTTATGTTTGGTAGCATAGAATGTGTTTCGAGAATTCCTGGGAATATGGGAACATAATAATGTTTTTACTAAATGATTGAATAAATGATGTTAACCAATGGGGTTGGAAATTGATGTGTTGCAATGATGAGGTTACAATTTAAATGAATAGTTGAGTTTGGTTGTGATACTAACGAAATATTATGTAGAATTATTAATGGTTAATTAATGGTTAAATAATTAATAAATGTAAAGTTCATCTGATAAAAAAGGATAAATTAATCTAATGTAGATTTTTAAATGTTTGTGTGCCTATAGGATACCTAGTCTTGGAAATGGCAGTTGGAAGTCTGAAAGACGTTAGCTGCATTTGAGTCTAATACTAGGTTATGCCCACAGTGTGGTTGTGAGCTATAGTATATTTTATACTTTTTGTGTTTCTATACGCCACTCAACCCTGTTAGTTAGGGAAACTAACACCATGAGGATTTTGTTCCCTGGGGGAGGGTGTTTTCCCCAACATTCTGGTGGGTGGATAGATGATTGACTACCCCTTTTGGCCTCTCTCTCTTATCTTGGTAGTTACTTGCGATGGTAGGAACAATGTTTAGTTTTCTGAATATATATTTGTAGAGGGATTTAATGGATTGTGGTTATACCACACACATATATTCTAGATAGAGTTTTATTTTTGTTACTATAGGTATAACAAGTACAGGCTGTGGTGGCATTCGTATCCTTACTCTGTGTATGTCTATAATTGCTTGAGGAATAATACTTGATGTATGATACATGTTATACAGGCTGAAGTGGCTCCCAGAAACTACCTAGATATATTTGTAGTTGTGTGAATGGTGCGGTGCTTCAACCATGTGTCTTCGAGAAATATTTGAGTTGCATGATGTGTATGTGGTATCCCTCACCCAGGTGTCTTCAGGCCAGCCTTTTTGGAGAGAGATTCTTAGGACACACGACATTAGGAAAAATAGGAAAACTGGTGGGGGAAGTAGTAACGGGGTACCCATGAAATTATTTATAATATTATATACTCTTGTATGCGATACTTGTTGAGAGTAGCCATGATGAGGTTGGGAACTTAGTATACTTGTTTAGGTGATGAGTAAGTTTCACTTGTTGTTCACTGTGCTTTATCATGTTTTATTTACTTTTTCACGAGAGGCTCTTGGGAGGATCCTATTGAGTATATTATTATAGTCACCCTACTTATATATATAAATTATATTTTAGGTTACATGGTGTAGGTTGTATTTCATTATGGTTACTACTAGATTGGGGTTGTAGGAACTCTTTGAGCTTTATGGTCTCTACTGTTTTTACATTCTTTTGGAACAATCAGTTTTCCCTTTCAGTTATAGTAGTTCTTACATGACATTAAAAATTTGTAATTGGGTTTTCTTTTATATTGCAGTATGAGATGTTGTTTGTTGTCTATATTATATTTCTCTTTCACATGTGTTCTCTTCGAAGGAAATACCTCACATTTGTTTTTTTATTAAACCCTTAGTGCTAGATGCCTAGATGGGTCCAACGGGAAGCCAGACTCGGGGGGTCACTATCTCCCTTCTCACATTGCCAGCCGAGGAGGGGTACACCTTGTGGGAAGGGGGCCGTGACAAAGTGGTATCAGATATCGGGATGAGGTATAGGATGGAGTTTGGTGTTAGGCATATGTGAGTTTTCATGGGTTGGTAGGGAAACTGTGTCAGTTAGGTTTAGAAAGTGATGTAAACATCAGAGACCGGCTGCGAGATAAGAATTTAGGGACCCTAGTGATATGATGCACATAACTTTATGTTTATAGTGGATACTAAATGAGGTGATACTGGTTTTAGGGTAGATACCTAAGAATGGATCATGCATCATTCTTCTTTGTTCCTATGTTTAAATGGTTAGACCTGGGGATAGGTTATCCTAGAATGAATAAAAGACAACAATTAATTAATTAATATTTAGTATTCCATATTTTTGGTTTAGGAGCTCAAACTATTTGTTATGTTTCAGGTATGGATCTAGGATGACGTCCGCATATAGTTCATGCAGAAGATGTATAACATTATTTTCCATAATGTCATCATAGGGTAGGGGTTGATGATGGTGAAACACAGAGGAGGAAACTCCAATCGTTTCAGTGCCAGAGTCTGCCGAAGTACCAGGGCTCCATTTTAGATGCATTCACAGAAGACTGGTTGGAGGAGGTTGAGATTTCATTTAATTAGATCAGTTCTTAGAAGGAGAATATTGTGTGTTTTTTTGTGACGATGATTCATGGGGCATCAAGGCAGTGGTGGTTATTGTTCCTCGGGGATCTCGAGGAGTTGAAAATCCCATGGGAGCAGTTCTTAGTCAAGATCTGAGTCAATTTTCTTTCTTCAAACGTGAAGGCATGCAGTCATCAGGAGATGCTTACCCTTCAACAGGGGAGCCCCAGTGTGCAAGAGTTTTGATTCAATTTCATGAAACTTTTATGATATACTTCATACCTACTTCTAGATGAGAAGGTTAGGTCAAGGCATTTTGAGTAGGCTTTACATCCAGAGATCCAGCTCCAGGTCACCCCGTTTATGCGGAATACATATATTGAGATGTAGGTGAGGGAATTGGTCATCGAGAGGACATTTAATATAACTAGATCATCACAAGAGGGGAGTATTAACGATTCCCCATGAAGTGAATCTATGGTCTAGTGTTCCCGGTTTTCAGGGAAGAAGTGTTTCCATTCAGTCGGGGGTAGGTCCCTACCCTCATCATCTCGTCTCTCCAGAGGTGGTGGCTCTTAGGAATATGACAAGGGATCAGGTGCTTGTTTATCTTGTGGAGGTCAGGGATATTAGTATAGAGAGTGCCCAACCCTTCAGAGCAGTCATCGTGCATTTGGTGTTCCGCTCTAGGTTCATCCGTTGAGGCAGTTTCAGCCGAGGCAGCAGTAGCAAGTTGCAATAACTTTGGATTAGCAGAGAGAATATGGGGTAGGAAGAAGAAAACCCAATTATTCTCCCTATCCTCATGGATCATAGTGAGGCCATAGTGGTGGTCATAATCATGGTTAGAGAGGATGTAGAGGAGGTTATGGCCAGCTTCATGATTTTTCTTTGCCAGCACCAGGTGAGCCAGAAGTTGTTCAAGGTACCCTTTTCTTTTTTTCTACATGGGTGTATGCCTTGTTTTATTTAGGATCAACACAATCCTTCATATTAACTAACCTTCTCCATGATTTGGTACTTGAGGTAAATAGGCTTCCAGTTCCCTTGGCATTGACTACACCATTTGGAGGTCGAGATGAAATGTTTGAAGAATGTAGGGACTTTGAGCTAGTCATGGGTAAACACCACTCTTGGGGAGATTTCCTTGGTTTACAGATACAACCATGTTATTTCATCCTTAGTATGGATTTTTTGTATTCGATTCATTTTATCTTGAATTAAATTAGGAGGCATGTGGTGTTCTTCAATGTTGATGGAGAGGTAGTAGTGTTTGTTGGAAAGAGAGACCCTCGAAAGGGTCAGAGGTGTGTTTTGTCCTTGTCATCCATTATGGCTGAGATGATTCTATATTATTTAGAGGCTTATCATTAGAAATTTCCCAGGTTCGTAGAAGAGTACCTTGATGTCTTTCTAGAAGAGGTTGTAGCATTACCCCAGTGATGAAAGATCAAGTTTGGGATTGAGCTCCATCCAGGAGCATCTCCTATATCTATGTCTATATATAGGATCGCCCCTTATGAGTAAGAGGAGATGCGTATATAGCTCAGTCGTCTATTACAGTCCAGTTTTGTTCAGAAGAGTGTGTTGCCATGGGGTGCACCAGTTTTTTTCGTCAAGAAGGCTGATGACATTTTGTGGTTGTGTATCAATTTTCGTCACTTAAACATAGTGATGGTGAATAATCTCTAACCTCTTTCATGGATTGATGATTTAGTCGATCAACTAAAGGGTGAGAGTTGGTTCTTAGAGAGTGATTTGCGGTCAAAATATCATCATATGCATGTGAAGGATGAGGATATCCCAAGACTTCATTCTGTTGTCATCATGGGAATTAAGAGTTTGTTGTAATGCCATTCGGTGTGACAAATGGTTTAGCTATGTTCATGAGATTAATGAACTCCATGTACCATGAGTTCCTAGAAATGTATGTGGTGTTTTTCATCTATGACATGCTTATGTACTCCACATCAAATAAGGATCTTAGAGAGCATCTTCATGCTGTTTTAGGAGTTCTTCATCAACAGTTGGTGTTAGGGAAGTTTTCAAATTGTGAGTTTTGGGATCGAGAAGTTCGTTTCATGGGGAATGTGGTGTCCCAGTAGAGATTAGTTGTGGATTCGTCAATGATAGAAGTATTTTTGTCTTGCGTATCCCCCAGGACAGTGACATAGGTGCGACAATTCCATGGTCTTTCAAGATACTACAGGAGGTTCGTAGCCGATTTCTCTCAGGTTGTGAATTCTATAACATCATTGTCCAAGAAGGATCCAGAATTCATATGGGCTAATCAGTGTCAGGTAGATTTTGAGTATCTAGAGAAGGTGGTGAGACTCCATGGAGTCCTGAGGATGATCATTTTTTATCGAGATCCTCGTTTTACCTCTAGGGTGTGGAGATGTCACCATCACGAAACCAGTTCTTAGTTATTCCTCAGTACTGCTTCTCATCCATAGATGGACAGTCAGACAGAGCAAACCTTCCAAACTCTTGGAGACATGTTTCTCTATTGTGTCCTAGATTTTGGAGGTTCATGGATGAGGAACATACCCTTTGTGTAGATATATTACAACAATAGTTTTCACTAAACCATCAGGATGACATCGTTTGAAGCATTTTATGGATGACCTCTCCATTCTGCATTGTGCTGGACTGGGGTTAGAGAGTTAGAAATTCTCAGACTGGAACTGGTACAAAATATGATAGAGATGGTTCAAGTGATTCTCAAGAGAATGGCGGTCATGATGGATTGTCATAAATCATATGCCAATCAAAGGTGGAAACCTTTAGAGTTTGATATTGGGGATCACGTGTTTTGGAAGGTGACTCCCCATCATGTGTAGAAAAGGTTTGGTCATGGGAGTAATTTGTCTCCCTGGTTTTTTGGGCCTTTCGAGGTGTTGTCTTGTATTAGAGCCATGGAGTATCGAGTATCACTTCCCCCACAGATGAGCCAGATACATGTGGGTTTTCATGTGTCACAACTCCATAATTATCTTCATGACGACTCTCACATCATCTATTAAGGAGAGATCGATGTTGATGAAGATGCAACCTTTGGGGAGCAGCCTGTAGTTATCCAAGACCATAATGAGAACATGTTTTGTGGATATACTATCCCCATCATTCGTGTCTTGTGGAAACATGGTGGCGTGGAGGAGAGTACATGGGAATGTGAGTCATAGATATATGCTCATTACCCTGAGTTGTTTGGTGTTTAACCATTTCCATTTAACAATGGTCACATTTTGGTTGAGATCAATTGGTAGAGAATGCCATGAGAGGTATCTCTTGGGGAGGTTTTTTGGACAAACCCTTCTCTATTTTCCTCCCAAGGGTGGTTTTTAATTCTTGAGGATGATGATGTTTTGAGAGTTTCCTGATGTAAGAGACTAGACCCATGTGGATATACTCTTTGCATGTTTTCGAAGACCAAGGTGTTCAGAGAAGGATGAAAGGAAGTCTGGAGGAGTTTAGTTGCAAGATGCTGGAAACCTGAGGATACATAACGTGACCAATGGGGACACAACGTATACCATTTGGGATTCAATAAAATAAAACAAAGAGTCGAGGAAACAAATTTTCCATCATAAGTTTCCTTAAGGTGGTACATGACGTGATGAGGAGGTAAAGGTCATGTACTTCCTTACCGCTCGGGGTTTTAAAGACATCCATCCACTTGGATTTTTAAAACCTTATGGATTGTTCACACCCCCTCTAGACCAAGATGACCTGGATGCCTCCATCTTCAACATTGGAGGATTCTATAATCCTGAATCAGTTCCACACTTCCTTCTTCTTTACGTCTTCAATTCGAGGTAACATCTACCTTTGTTCTTTGGTTTTTTCGATCACTTTTCTACTATTTTATTTTCCATGATATGAATTTTGATCTCCATGGTCCCAAGGGAGTATATTTTTTTTGTTGATGTGGTTTCCCCGAGACATCCTCAGGTGGATGTAGTTGTTGTGGGGAAGGTGATTGTGATCCTTCGTGTTGATCTGTTCTCAAGCGAATAACTTCCCAAACTTTTTGAGGTAGGGGTTTCATTGTTGTTTATTCTTTTACATGCAATTGAAGTTTTATCATGTTTTATAATTTTGGATTTCAATGGAATTGACCTACTTAAATACTTGAACAGGAATAAAATAATTGGTTTTATTGCATGTTGTTGTTTTCCACTGTGATAATGGTTTGAATCTTGATTTTCTATGTAGTGTGATATCTATTATTTTCCTGTTAGTATGTTGTTCTTGATGAAATTTATAAATAACATAAAACTAGAATTAAATGATAATTAAATGGATAATGATAAATATGCATGTAAATGAATTTGTGTATTGTTGTTATAATTTTATGTTAATCAAATAGATGCAGATGTGCAAGCCTATTCTAGTTGGATGTTAATCCTAAAGCATGTTGGTGCTTGATGTTTAGAGTTATGTAAAATTAAATGTTTAATTAATATGTGGTAGCTATGATTGCTTGTAGTTTAGGTTTCCCATAGTTGTAATGTACTAATAATGAATCAGTTAATTCAAGATGGATTTAAAAATGGTTATTCAATAAAAGATAACGCTTAGTAGGGTTCTGAGTTACATTCCTACTTGTAATGACCAAATATCCTTCTGCTTGGAGTTGTGAGAGCTCATTGCTTGTGAAGGAATAAAGCCTTGTTTAGGGCTAAGAGCCCAGTTTCCTTGTTGTTTCCTACTACTTGTGATGTGGTGTGAGCTTGGATGGATGTTGTGAGATGTGGGGATAGGGGGACCCATTGGTTGTGGTAGAAGTTAACGCTCAGAGTGGAGAGATGAATTAGTTTATGCATGTCACTATTAAGGAGGACATGATAAGTGATAAGATGTGTTAGATACAAATGTTGGATGACTACAAAATCTTATATGTTTTTTATCTTCATTACATTACCCACTGTTCAAGGTAGATGGTTTTGCTACCCTCCTTCCAAAAAGAGGCGATGGCGCGTTGGGTATGCCGCATTATTTTTGTGTTCAATTTCTCACGGGAGGATGGGTCTATGCTCCTTCTATAGGTGGAAAACATTCAACAGGTAGTTCAACAACTCACCGTGTTTATAACCTTGGGCTTGGTAGCTTAAAATATTTTTCTAGAATGCCTAAGAATATGGGAAAGTAATAATTTTTTTTAATAAATGATCGAATAAATGATGTTATCCCATGGGGTTGGATATTTGGGTAATGAAATGGCGAGGTTACCATTTAAATGAACCATGGACTTTGGGTGTGATGCAAATGAAATATAATGTGGAATTCTTAATGGTTAATTAATGGTTGAAGAACTAATTAACATAAAGTGAAACTGATAAAAAGGGATAATGTAATCTAATGTAGCTCTCTAAATGGATGTGCAGTTATAGGATACATAGTCTTAGAAGTGTCAGTTCGGAGTCTGAGAGACATTAGCTGTAGTTCAGTCTAAGACTTGGTTATTCCCATAGTGTGGTTTTGATATGTAGTATATTCTTTACATTTTTAATTTATATATGCTACTCCACCCCCATAAGTTCAGGAAACTGACACCCTGAGGTTTTTGAGCTCTGAGGGTTTCCCCCCCCCCACATTCCGTTTGGAGGATAGATGGAAGACCGCCCCCTTTTACCCTGCTCTCTTCTCTTGGTAGTTACTTGTGCTAGTAGGAACATCAGTTATATTTTTCCCATATATGTGTATATAGGGATGTAATGGCTTGTGTTTATTACACACACATATATTATGGATATAGATTCATTTCTAATACTATAGGTATTAGGTTTATTAGATGTGGGTTCTTGGGGATCCTTACTCAGCGTATAGGATGTAATGGCTTGAGGAATAATACCCGATATATGATACACATTATATGGGCTATAGTGGCTCTTGAAAACTACCTGAATATGTTTTCAGTTGTGTGTATGGTTTGGTTCTTTGGCTCAGTTTATACGGGAAAGATTTGTGTTTCACGAGGTGCATGTGGTAGTGCTTTCTTAGATGTCTTTAGGAAATCCTTTTTGGGGAGAGATTCTTAGAACGTGCGATATTGGGGCATGGTGGAAAACCATTGGGGAAGTGGTAGTCGCGTACCGTTGATATTATTTATTATATTATATACTCTTGTATGCGATACCTAGTGAGAGTAGCCATGGTGAGGTTGGGAATTTAGTATACCTATTTTGGTGATGAGTTAGTTTCACTTGTTGTTCACTGTACTTTAGCATGATTTCTTCACGTTTTCATGAGAGGCTCTAGGGAGGATCCTGTTGAGTATACTATTATACTCACCCTATATATATATAAACTATTTTTTAGGTAACTTGGAGAAGTTTGGAGATCAGGCTCTTTACTACAATCATTGGGTTATAGGATCTGTTCGGGATTCTTCGCCGTTGCTGTTTTTACATTCTTTTGGTACATGTGGTTTTCCATTTTAGTTAAAGTATTTCTGGCATGACATTACATATGTGTAATTGGGTTTTATTTTATATTGCAGTCTGAGTTAGAGATGGTTGGTGTTTGTCTTTTCTCTCTCTTTCACATGTGTTCTCTTAGAGAGTAGTGCCTCCATTTGTGTGTTTACTATACCATCGATGCTAGTCTCCAACCTAAGGATTACTAGAGGAGGGACTCAGGGGTCACTATATCCCTTCTTACATTTCTAGCCATGGAGGGGTACACCTTATGGGAAGTGGGTCATTACAGCTACAGTTTCATGATATTATTAGTATAAAAATCATATTTAATACATGAGTAGAGACTAACACTCCTTATCCCATTTAACATTTAATACCTTATAAACCATAAATTATTCATAACATCCTTTAAAAGAAATTAGACTCTCATGTTGAACACTTTATCCCTAGGTTACTCCGGATTATTTCTCTCTAACGAAATTTTGTTTTTCATACATTAGAATTTTTTTAGTTACTTGTATACGTATTTTATTATATTTAAGCTTGTCCTACCTCGGTTTTATCTCATGGTTATATTTGATAATGGTGATATATTAATAAATTAAAGAACCTTCCATTAGATGATTATCATTTTTTACGATTTAATGAGGATTTTTATTAAATAGTATCCCACTATAATTATGGACCCTATGGTATATAGCATAACAATTTGAAGGCAAAGATTCATATTTCATTATGAGTTAAAAATTATTCCATATAATTAATCCATGACTATATCCCATAAAAAACATATCTAACATCTCATATATGAACCTCAGATATTCAAGTAGACAACCCCTTATAAAATCTATCATATGGAAATATATACTAAACTATATTCCTTAAGAATCATAGATATCAAGTTTTTCATTCTATGTGTAACATGTATGAAATTCCATGAAAAATATTTCTATGAATTGGGTCCCCTCATTAGCTGTTTTAAACAAAAAATAAGATAAACCATGGGAACTCATACTTGGCATAAAACTAACCGATTGGATTATCTTGGTCATAAAAATTTGCACTTTGGAAGGAATATAACACATAGTATAAAAAATGAGATCTAATCTTACCATATTATCTAATGTTATTACCTTTCTTATATTAATTATTCCAAATTAATTTTATTCATAAGGAACATAGAATCTTCATGTAAAGGATTATAGTTATATATGGTTATAAATATCCACAATAGAAAGTTCATAGTCATAGATAGATATCCACAACCATTCTAGAACAAGGAATATGACTGTTGGCTAGGAAGAAGATTGAACCAAAGTCCCTTTACCTAGAGATGCCTTACTCTAGAGAGAATCTGAGTAACGATAATTTTATCAAAAAATAAAATTCTATATTATTCTTATTTATATATTCTAAATTCTGTGTATATGTTCCAAAATAATTTGTTAAGATCCATTCATACTTATTTTTTGGGGATATACTTGTTTTTAAATGATTCCCTTCTCAAATATTCCTTATTAGCAAGATCGATTTAAGGGAACTTCCTAAACACTTACCCATTTTCAAATGCACTCCATAATCTATTTTAAGACACCATTATTTTTATAAAACCACTAATTTTATTATGAAAACCATATTGGCTCTATTATGGTTTTATATAAATGATTATTCTATTTTCTTTTTTAAATTAACTTTGATATTTTCCTTAAACTGCACCAAAATGTTTTATTTCAAAAGATCCGTAAACACAATTTTTACATGTATTCACTTTAGTTTTTCATCAGCTATCATGAGATATTCATATTTTATCTTATGAATGTACATATATGATTTAAAAAATTTCTTTCATGGGAGAATTTGTGATAATACCTTATGTTATTATTTTTGAATAGATTATGATACCCAAATCATACCATGGGTAACCCTTATGTTATGTACTATTGATTTTGTATGAACCTTTAGGTGGAAAAAATATTCCTAAAATGTTAGGATGGGTTCTCCAAGATATAGCTCCAATTATTTCGGTAAAATTTAGTCTCATGAGATGTTACATGAAACAGTCATGGTTGTTAGCCTTGACTCATGCTCCATGTGACACCATCTCGGTGGTTAACCTTGACTTGAGCTCCTATATGTGCAATGTGAATAGATTATGCTAACATCATGTTATATATTTTTTCCACCTTACTTTGATTCCAGGATTATATTATCCCATTTTCTAAATGTTATGATTCCTTATGTTTAATCTGTATCGTGCCTCTTTTATCATTTTGTTATGACTTCTAACACATTTGTTATTCTTTATTCTTATGTTTATTCCCTTACCAAGATTTTAGCTCATCGCTTTGTTCATGTTATCCCCAGGTAATCCTATAACAATGTATGGTATCAAAGAAACTTAGGAGGTCTTTGTTAAGATTAAATAATGAAATTTTTTATTTCGTCCCATGTTTTCAATTTTATGTACCCAGTCATCCAAGCCACAAGACTTTACGATCCTTGGATTGTATTTTGATGTTTAATTATTATTAAAATCATGTAATAATATGTGTAAAATGCTAGTGTCTCTATAATAAAAGGACACCACCTATCCTATATTATTCACACCACTATGAGACACTTATCTCAAAAAACCTATAAAAAACTATTACCAATATCCTTGTATAAGTTTTATAGGTTATGTTTCTTCAAAATACCATGCCTATCCTCTTTATAAAGAAATCCTTAGGATGCTTAAATATGATGTGGTAATCAATTTTAGTATTCTCTTTTATTTTACTTGTTATTTAACCACCTTAAATTTTGTTGAGACCATTGCAATATAATAAATTTAGTATATAAAATATAATAAAATTTTATTATGTTACATTAATAGCCCTATGAATCTCATTTTCAATCTTATAGTAAATTAAAACATCGCACATGCTTATATGTGGATTATTATCTATGTGAAGTTATGTGTTTCATTTTTTATCTCCACCTAAAAAGTCTTGTTATTATGATGAATCTAATAAATATATAAGTTATTCATGAAATAATTATGGTTTTTAAAATATAATATTTTACTTACCTTCTAACCCTTCCACTCATTAATAAATGATAACATTGTTCTCATGTACATGTGGAATATAACCTCCACAAAGAAATGAAATTAGTTTTTCACATCCACCATTTATGGGTGATTATAAACTTATATTTTATGAATAAAAATGATAACTAGTTTGTTATTATTATTCTATAGGTTATGTAACAATGACCCCTTTGACCATAGTAATCCTACTAAATTTGTTTGGGGTTATCAACCAAACATCCAGAAAACATCTGATACAAAGTTAATTAATTTATTAATGATATAAAATATCCTAATAAATTAAATAAAATATATTATGATAATGGTATAAATATGAAATTTTTTCTTAATAAATTAAATAATTGTTATAATTTAATTATACAGAAGTTATGTAACGTATATGATAATATGGAAGATTGGGTGAATGCTTTTTTTTATTAAGACCATTTTTTAAAAGATTAAATTTTTTTTAAATTTATCTTAATATACATGTGCCTCAAAATATTTCATAGAATTTATTATTATTATAAAATTTATGATCAAATTCATTTTACCCTTGTTTTACTTTCATTAATAATGTTTTAAAATAATACTTATAAACATTACCTAAATGAGTTATTTTTTTGACATTTTTACAAAAGTGTGAAAGGAATATTTTGTTTATATATAATAATTGATAAAATATCTCACCACCATGACTGTTATTCCTTTAAAATATTCATCATCAATTTTTAATGGGTTTTAAAAATAATATCCCAATTTTCATTCCTCGATGAATGTTTTTTTGAAAAATTTTAATGAAAAATGATTCTTATTCTAATTTGTATGCGAATCATGAATGTGATTTTTTATATGTGTTTAGAAGAATATTTTATAATATTTTATGATGTAAATTAAGAATTATATGTTTTTATTAAGTTTATAGTCCTGTTAAATTAGCCAGAATGATAGATTATCCTGATATAGCTCTCCAATGCATTGGGTATTGATTATCTTCTTCGAAGAATTATATTGGAATCAACCAAGTAATTGATTCCATATGTAAGGTATATAATATGGTTTCTTGTAAGGATTATATAAATATTATACACCAAGACACCATCATGAATTTTCAATTATTTTAAATTAATTTTCATGAATTGTTTTTATTTCATAAGGTAATTTATTTATATTTTGTTTAATGGATTTATTATTCCATTTAAGGGTAAAAAGATATGATTTTAATTCAATTTTTTCATCAGTTTTAATGATTTATAAGAAACCATTATTATTTTGATTTTTTTATTTTTTGTTTTCCTATTATTATTTTTATCAAATAATTTTTGAAATAAATTTTTTATCATGTGAAATTATATTATTATTTGTGGCAAAAATATATTATGTTAATGGAAAACTATCTAATATGATATCACGGTTTTGAAATAGACTTATAGATTTCTTTTCATATTTTTATACGACAATTTAAGTGATTTGTATTCTCAATACATGTTTTAAAATTGTATTGATATAGTTTAATGATTACTAGGAAGGAATATGAAGCCTCTCTCAGAATAATGGAAATTGTCCTCAAACAAAGAAATTTTATCTTTACAAAAAGCGTGTTTTGTGAAACAAAAGGATCCTCTAATAAAATAACCACTTTGTTATGTAATGTTTTACCTAGTTATCTATATTTATGAAACAATAATATCTTCTAAATATAAGAGAGTGAATCCCAAAATATAAATCCATTAATTATTAGTTGTTTAAGTTGTGAGCCATTATATATCTCCATACCTATAATGAAATAACTCCTGCTCTATTATTTAAATTAAGTTTAAATACTCTATTAACCAATTATATCATATTTATGAGATCCTTTACACTAATTTTTTTAATGTACAATCATTATATAATACTCATGAAGTTTAATTATATATATATATATATTTTAACACTTAAAATGAAATATCCATGATTCATCTTAATATATTTCATTAATTTTTAGTAATATTACTTTTATCATGTCAATATATTTCTTAAAAATAATTTACCTTCAACTGAAGCACCCAATTTTTATTTTAAAGAAGTATATGCACCCTTTTATTTTTAAATGACATTATCATTATTATCATTCTTTTTTTTACTTCAATTAAATAGTCTCTTTAAACTCTTAAGTTGTTAAGACTATATTTTAACAAGAACCCCTCATTACCAAATTAATGATAATTAATATATTAAGGATATCAGGTAAAGGATTATTGAAAAAATTAAAAATATATTTATAAATTACATTGAAATATTTAATTGATATTGATCACAAGATGAAATACATACACATTTCTTACTTTAAGGGTGAACCCATGTACATAAAATTATTCATATGAATAATCGTATAGAGTAAAACAATTGAACGACATAATCGAATGTATTGTATCAAAATTATGCATAAAACTACTATTATCCATATGATAAAATATTATGAAGCAAAAAATAAATCTATTATGAATGTGAGATGATATATATAAAGAAAACTGGTTTTCCTAGAAGTGGATGAATATTTTAGGCTGATAAAGTGTTCAACCTAGGTCAATTTTAGTTATATTAATATAAGAAATAATTTATATGGGATAACCATTGCCCAAGAATTGTAAAAATAAAAAACAAATACCAATTTTTCTATATGTTCCATTTGATCATTTGAATCGAATAAAATAAATAAATAATATAAATTTTCTTTTATTATCATTTATGTCAAACATATTATATACAATCATGATAGAGATGACTAAGAAGAAACAAAACAAAACACTCTGTAATGGGATATATATGATCTATGTAAATCTCTAAACAGATGGAAGGATACCCTATTACTTTATTTTCACTAGATACCAGATTAGAGAGATATAAAGAGAAATAGAGAGGGAAGGCTAAAATTTTGAGTAGTTTCATTGTGATCGAATTGCAACCTTGTGTATATCCAATTAAAAAACCATGAGGATATTTATTGATTCATCTAACGATACTACTTTGATTCTTAACATTTCTCAATCACTTATCCATCTAGAGAAATATTTCATAAGTTACAACTCTTTGTATCTCATGGATCATCATTATGGTTAATTTAATTACATTAAAATAAATAATTTATACACTAAAACATCTAAAATCATCATCGAATGATGATAAAATAAACTATTGTAGCCTATAGATAGATAATGATCCTAATTCACACATTATTTAATAATTTATACATTATCATATATAAAACCATAGAAAAGTAACCATCATTACATCATGGTTTACATCAAAATAGACCATGGTGAGATGAGGATTCATTGTTCACATTTTAAACTCTTTCAACATAATATCAATCTTTCATTGCATTGTAACATCCAATGTTATAATGTTAATTATAACACCCTGGGCCCATGTACCACTCCACGAGTGCCCCGAACCCGGTTGGTCACATGACCTCAAGCACATTTCCCCAAATGCTAGAGGCTGCTGACTAGCAGCGAGGGCCCAGGTCTGATAGTGGGGAAACTACGCCCTCATTTGTCAAAGTGTAGTGCAATGGAATAATAAAAACATACAACAACAGCAGAAGCAATTAACCATACACATTTAAAATAAACAATTGCAGTGAAAGATAACCAATAGTTATAAAGATAATGATGCAAAATGTCTCAAGTTCTAAGAAAACAGCCAGAACATGTTACACAAAAATACAGTACAATATAATACAGTGTACAAAAAAAACACATAGTCAGTAGCATCACGAGCCTAAGACCGGTCCCATGCTCCCCTACACCTTAGCAGTAATCAAGTACCTGTATAGGGACCCTTTCCGTTATCCACACCTACAGAAATGTAATCTGTTTAGGTCGAAGACATGACCCAAAAAGGGTGTGAGACTTACATCCCAGTAGGCACCCACCAAAGGCTCGAGCCCAACTGTGAGAAAATATGCAACGATAGTGTGCAGTAGTAAAATGAAATAATCTAAACTGTACTCAAAAGTAACTAACTTTACAAGTTATATTGTCATTTTATTATTCATTTAATCGTTCATTATTAGGAAACCACCACAGTGAATTTCTATGTAAACAATCAGTATCCTCAGACACAAAAACCCTTACCCTCAGGTAATCAGAAACGTAACCCGCAGGTAATTTCCCACACGCATAACAGATATTTCCCTCAGTCGTATGAAGTGTCGTCTTCAGGCACAGAATCTACTGGCCTCAGGCATAGAAGAACGTTCCCTCAGGCCAAAATAACCACTACCCTCAGGCTAAAGGTAACACTACCCTCAGGCTAAGTAAAGCACTGCCCTCAGGCTAAGTAAAACACTGCCCTCGAGATAAACATGTAATCGGGCCATTCCCAATATGTAAAAAAGAAATACACATGAAATTCCTCTCAAGGAAATTCTATAATTATTATTATAAAGGAATACCCTCGCCTATCTAGGCCAAACGGCTAAACGGAGGAACGCACCCACAGGGTGGTCCTGGATCAAAGAAGCGATCCCAAACAACAGTTTATTTTCACATTTAATTACTTATACAATTATATGTATTTAAAACAGCTAAGGCCACATCCACACGATTCCCAAACATGGATTTTTGGCATAAATATTCATTAAAACGCACAACATTTGTAAATTAAACACCAAGCCACCTACCTTAAACGCCCATGAACGGTATACGCGAACAACGATCCTCGAATAGTCCAAGAACAATGTAGATATGAGGTTGTAGAAATCCCCTTTCAAATTAAAATAACTTCCCTTAGAGTAAGAATTGGCAAGAACGACTTAATGAGAGTGGAGGGCTTACACATACGGTTCTGATGAGATCATCAATGGAGAAAACAGATTCCCGACGCTCGATCTGGAGATCCTCGAAGTTTCGGCCTCCTCACCGGACTCCTTCCACCGGTTCTAAGCCAATACTATGAACAGGGTTGGCTACTACCCATTTTATGAAAAACAAAAAACTACAAGGCATGTACTTTTCTCATTTAACTATTCCTGTGGCGGTATCGCCGCACTGTTCATCTGTCGACATGAGTACATGACGTGTATTTCGAATTACACGGTGTGTATAGCCGCTCAGCTGGCGGCTACTTCCACTGCCTTACTATTTTCCTGCCAACTAACTACACAGTGTGTAGTTGGTTTTTACACCCTTCGTCACCGACATGGCTACACACCCTGTGTACTAATCCCACACAGCCAAAGTACACGGCGTGTAGTCCCAGAATTTAGGAGTTTTTTCCCATTTTTCTTATTTTCTCAAAAACACTTAAAGAATAGAGAAAAGAAGAAACCCGTACCCCAAAAATAAGAACCGGGATCTTACATTAATAACTTTTATTTTAAAAAAACAAATATTGCATTTTAATTTCATCATCATCATCTTAAAACATTGACATTTATACTTTTCTTTGAGGCCATGTATTGAAATTTTTAAAACTACTCTTTATATTCAGATAATTTTTTGATAATATATCCTAAACAATTATGGGGTATAAATTGAAATTAAATTTTAATTAGAACATAGAAATAATTTATTTGTCACATTTTGACCTTTTAGTAGTTTAATAATACTACCATTAACCTCTTAGAAACTATATTTTAATAAAATTCATTTAAAATATTGAAACTCATTTTTAATAGGAAACAACAATGATTTTAATAATTTTAATATTTATAAAATAATTTATTAACAACCATAACGTATAAGGTTTTATTTTTATAAGATAAATTCTTTGAAAATAAGTTTTAATTCATTAAAATTTTTTAATAAATGATGGTGGGAACTCTTTTTTATCATATTTTAATAAACCACTTGGATAAAATATTTTATCCTGGATAAATTATTGTTATTATTATTTTCATTTAAACATGTGATAAACATTGATCCATAATAACCATGTGTACTATAATGGTTATATTATATTATTCAAAAAAATATTACCGTATTAAATAAGATAAAATGTGATAATAAATAGACATATTTTTTTCATATGATTCATAAAAAATCACATCCATCTGAGTCCATAATATAAAAACCCTCATACATAAATACAAATTTCACGATCTAACCATAAATCCTTCTTTAATTTTAATCCCTTATTAATTCCCAAAAAAATATGTATATTTGGAATCATATATAATTTATTATATAATGTTTTATTCCTATAATATTAATATATTATTTGAAATATACATAGAATTTCTCAATCTATAGTAATCTAGGAAATATCTCTAGATATGGGAAATTTTTACACAATGGAATCATTTATACACCTCCCGAATAGATCATTCAGGTTCTAATGATCTTGGATGACCATTAGAACCTACACTATTCTTAAATTGTCATAAACCAATTAACATTATTATTGTCATCACAACAAAAAATATTATAAATCCTAGGTAATGTTCTTGTATCCTCAACACAATAAAGTTATTAGGTATATTTTTTTGACACAATTCATTACAAATTATTATAAACATTCAAAATATAATATAAATTAATTACTCAATAATAAAAATCCTTAATAGTGACCCAATCCTTTGTAAGTAATTAAACCCAATAATTTTGAGTAAATGTGAAAAGACTGATGTTTTTACAGTCATATCTCATCTCAAAAATGATTTTGAAACCATAAAATGAATCATTATGAGGCATATCATAACTATTTAAACCCTCTTAGAGAATTAATTTACTAGTTGGAAAACAATGAACATATTTTTATAAAAATTGATATTCCTCTTTTTACTTAAAAATATTTCTCATGTTTCTATACCATAATAATAAGTTTAATTTATTAATCTTGTCATTTTTAAGTATTCATCTCATAGTCATGTTTTATGAGGATGATGAATTTATCTAGAAAATAAGTTTTTATCAGATGGGTGTCTAGTTTGACAATCATCACATAAGGTATTTTATTAAATAATTCCTCAAAAATTGATTAACCCTTATAAATATATCATATCATTTAGTAGTCCAAGATCAATATTTTACCATGAATGATCCTAGCTAAGATCAAAAAATAATCCACAAAAATATCAGGTAGATAGTTATGTTAACCTCATATTAATAAAAATTGCATAGTTGAGTGGAAATTCATTTCCCACATATATCATATGGATTATCCCTACTCTATTCATCTGGTATCGAAACTGTTTGGGATTCCTAGCAATGTGCAACCCATGTTTATGTTTGTAAAATACACATATCTATTAGGTTCATCTATACCCATATTTATATATATATAAATAATATATGTGACCTTACTTTTGTTGAACGTACCCATTTATATGATGGATATATTGAAATGTTTTCACTTTCAAAGGAATTCCACCCTTAGTCTTTTAATGGAGTTTAAAAATATAAAAAAAATTACCATATATTCCTAATATATATGAATTCTTATAATGATTTATTTCTTTATACAATACCTTGAAGAAAATTTATATGATGAAACCATATTAATGCATAACCCATTATATAACTATTGTTTTGTGTAATATAAATATATGAGATTCTGATATTTACACAGATTAAAATCATTCAATGCATAAGTGACATATGGCTCTTTCATGTATAGTTTTATAATCATATGAAACCATGATACCAATAAGAATATTTATATTGTCGTAGGCACCAATATCCCACTTTTCTAGATAAATAATATGTCTCTAATCTAGTGAAATTCATGACCCAATGTACCATTTTCTATAAACCGATACTTATGAAATATCTCAATTATTATATAAATATAACAAATAATATGAATAAATCATAAAAAACCTTCTCTTTCATGTTTGTAACCCATAAATAAATCACATTCATGATTGAATATATCCAAATAATATATCATACGTAGAATTTATTTACTTATATGAACTGTATGAATTTTATGATAACCAGTTTAAAATATTAAACAAATTCTTAAATTCACTCATAATAAAAAACATCATATTCATAAAAAATAATGAATAAAATAAATTAATTACATAAAAAATAATTAATTTTGATACGAGATAAACACACATTGAAATTTAATAAATAAATAGTTATAAACCCACTATAAATAAACATGCCTTATTGAAACCACATAAATAAATAATTTTTTTCATTTTTTTTAAATATGAACTATTTCATATTATAAATTGATATGAAATGTAATATTATATCATTTATACTAAAAAATATAATATTAATTAGAAAATTTGAGGTTGGATACACCATTTATTAAAAAAAAGAAATATATTGGAGAATGAGGTTAGGTAAGAAAAACTTATGCTCAATCAAGAAAAAAAATAAAAAGTAATAAAATACATAAACATCATTAGTAATTATCCATATAGTTACAATATTCAAAGTCATAATTCCATCAAAAGTTGAATCTCATGCGGCTAAAATATTTTAACCAAGAAATCATCACTTGTATAATATAATATCTAATTCACATAGCGGGCATAATATTAATGTATTATTTAATAGGCCTAGAATTATTCTCTAAAACAAATATATATCCCTTATCATCCTTCTCCATAAAATTATTTTTTATAAATATCTGTGTTTAATAAATTCTAATATCTTTAACTTTTATACGTATCAATATGAGAGATAACCCCCAAAATAAAATCAGTTGTAGATGAGTAAATTGAATTATGATATGATTTATCATATTTATTTTCCTATTGAAACTACCTATAAGTATACTATAAAACCAAAACTAACTAAAATTTTTTATGATCCAAAATGAGAGGAAAATGTTAGTTCCCAGAGGGATGATGACAATGGAAAAGAGGGGGTGAGGGTGAATTATAATTATGTAAAAATTAATTATATTTCAATCATTAAGAGTGGAAAATTATTTGTTAAAATATTAAACAATTAATAAAAATAAATAAGACAATAAATAGAAAAAATTAAATTTAGAAATTAAAAAATGAACAGTATAATTTTTTAGTCATTCAGATATTAATGATCATATTTTACTCCTCACACACCAACATTGTGTATGGAACCAACTATGGTCTATCACTTTTGAAGGAGAGTGAAAACTCTTTACATCTACATTTTTTACACATGGTGGCATAACCCAATTCTCCTTTATTTTAATTATTCACAAAAACCCCAACCATTTCATAGGGAAGGCCTAACCTTGAAATTTATAGTCTCAATACTAACCTCTTTTCTTTTTCGTGGAAAGAAATATCCCTTAATTTTATGGGGAAAAACCAAAACCAAATCTGTTATACATGAAATCCAAACCAAGACTTCCAGATTCTAATTCCTAACATATTATATGTTACTATTCAAGAGGAACCCAATATTTTATGGGGGAAAAAATAATACAAAATCTTATAGGTTAGATAATTTTATCATTTTTTATGAGTGAAGTGGAACCCAAACATCTAAAGGAATATACTAAACAAATAAATTACCTTTTTAGGGTATTATAACCTTGAGAAAGAAACACTATACGTGGAGAGCACATCCATGATAGTTACAACACATAGAATTCATATATCAATTTATCCTGGTAAATGATCATCATTGAAGATGTTGGTGATTGGATAAGGTAGTGCTCAATACCATCATGATTCTAAAATAATGAAGCTCAAGCAACCAAAAATTTACTTTTGAAAGAAGTTAAAGGATGATGCTTCAGGACTCAGTTACAAACTGTGAAACATTTATGAGTAAAGTAGAGACACATCCCTATTTCTTCACTACATTCATTGTTCCTTTTATATATGAAAATATAAGTGACTAATTTCTTTACAAATTAAAATTCCATAATATTTATGTGGATGAATCGTTCATTATACTGAAAAAATTAAAACCATTCTAAAAAAATAATCATTTTAACAAATACTTTTTAATTGATGAGAAAATATATCCTTAAAATTTGATAATAAATTCCCTAGAAATCACTGATAATTCATGTGGGATTAAATCTTCATATTCAAAAAAATCTAATTTGAACATTAAATTTTCAATATATTCGTACTATTCATTTTTTATTTCCAAAAACATTATTCTTTTATATATGAAAGGTAGAGAATTAATCTGCATGAATGATCTCTCAATATTTTATAAATAACACATGATGTAAAAAGAGTAAAACTTCAAAAAATTAATACAGTTGTTAACAATCAATTTTAATAACCTTGATAAACTTCCTATTAATATTTGAGACACACTCTTATTATTTGAATCGATTTTATTTTTTACATCAAATTTTCTAAAAAACTAGGGTGAAAATCCTTAAAAACGTAATCCCACGTGAATATCATATAATTCTACATAAAATAGTCTAAAAAATATTAGTATGATTTCAAAATAACTAATTTAAAGGTTTATAAATAATAATACAATTAAAATATTCAAAAAAAACGATGCAATTTGAAATGTCCGGCATTACATGAATTATAGTATATCTCTCTATTTAAGATCAACCTATAGAAATTCTCAAAACCACATAGGTGAATTTGATCATATAAGTGAATTTGATCATATAAGTGAATTTTTCTATGTATATTATTTTTGTGTATCAAAAGTCACAAATATGAATCAATATATAAGAATACACATTGGTGAATTAGCATAGAAGAATTCATATAGAAAAATCGGTGAAACATAAATCACGTAATCGAATTGACATAGCCAAATTGGATTGAGTGAATTCATGTAACAAATTCATGCATAAAAATTCACATAGATAAAATCACATAATATAATTTATATAGTTGAATTAACATAATTAAATTCATATAAGTTAATTCTCGTTGTAGAATTTACGTTACCAAAATTATGAAATCTCTCAACTACCTGACTTATCAAATTTCGTACTTAAATAAAACCTTATAAATAGAAGAATAATATCTGGTCCAAGTTGAATTATATTCCGAAAATATGAATACATTTTTATATAATTAATAATATCATTAATTAGAGATTTATATCTAATGTTATCATTAAAATAAATTATCTAAATAGCTCTCATAATCCTATAGAAATCAGAATGAAAATTTCTAGTATCTTCTAACCTGATTTAGTTCATGATAAAGAACAATTCATAATTTGGTGTGTTCTAGTTAAATGTAGATAAATTTTTTTTATTTGAAAATAATTAATAATAAATCAATTTTATGTTCCTTATCTTATGTTATGGTCAAAATAAAAAAGGAAACCAAATCCGGAAAATTTGTTTCCTAGTTCAAAAACATGATTTTTAAATTTTGAATTGGATAAATGGATTTAGAATTGGACGCATGGGAAATCATCATTTGGCTATATGGTAAAACCTAAAATCATGTACAAATGATGTTTAATGGTCGAAAATGTCTTATTTATCCTAAGAAAACATCTTGAATATTTTATAACAAATTATAAATAATCAAACAAGAAATATTCATATAAATGAATCAAAACATACTATGATATAATAAATTAACAAATGTATAATAAAAAAAATAATTGTAAATTTATGAAAAAAATTATTAAAATGATATAATCAATGAATAAATGAATCAATGAAAAAAAAATATAAATAAACCATAACAATGCTGTGTGAAAATATAATTATTTATTTAATCAAAAAAATATAGAATTTTAATTTTTTATTTTCGAGGGAATAAACATAATGATGTTATGTAAATATAAAAAAATTAATTGGTCCAATAGATCCACTCGAAATTCTCTATCTATTGTATAATTAAAATACCTAGTATAATTTGAAAATTCCCCCCTTTGAAATCATCAAAAAAGATAATATTTCAACAAATTATCTCTTTGAAATAATATTATTTCTCCATACGGTTAATAATAACAAAATTAACCTTCCATTAATTAAACCATACATGGAAAACACATTGAATTTTAGAAAAATGAATTTATAAAACTTTCATTAACAAATATATTTCAAAAACACATTTCATTGAGCCACATTGAATCTTCATAGTGTTAGAACACAAGTGGTACACAATAATAAATGTTTTAAATATTATTTGTAAAAAAAATTGACACAACCATAATAAAATAATTTTTTTCACAAACTGAATGTCTGAATAATAAGTATATGTCATGTACTCAATATGAGAATTATAAAGATAATAAAATAACAATATAATGTGTTCATAAATAAAAAATAGTAAACTAAAAAATTTATAATAGGTATTACATATTTCATGTAAATATTAAATTTTTATCATATAAATACATTCAAAATACTCCTAAATTTAGTATTTAATTATGATTCTCCACGAATACAACAGAAAATTTTTTATTTATAAAATAAATTTAAAACTTTTTTAGCTTACAAAACATAACATCAAAAATAAAAATCTATAAAAATTGTAAATATATGATTTATCATGTTTGAAATATTTAAAAACATATTTCATAAATTCATAAACTATATATCATAATCATGAACAACTGATTATATTTATGAATAAGTTACTTAGGTTTCCCATTGATTTACCATGATATGCACAAAAGTACGCACTAATTGTTTTCCCCAAAATTCCAAAGATTGATTCTAACATTCTAAAAAATCATTAAACAAGAATACTTTTATAGAATAACACAAAAATTAAAATAATATTTGATCCCCCTCAATTAATTCACTTTATATATATATATATATATATATATCAAATTAATCATTTATTGATTTCAAATAAAAAAGTGCCGCCTCAAATCTAGATACATTTTTATGAATAAACAAACAATTATTGTCCAAAAATGTATTTCTATATTAGATAAAATATAAACAATTACATTTTATGTACACATAATTAATGTGATAAATCAAATTTAAAATTTTAAAACATATATATATTTGTATTTTTAAAACAGATTCTTCACTTTTAAAAGTATTACTCATCAAAATATTAAAATTTATAAATTGAATTAGTAATATATAAAATGAAATTTTAATATTTTAAAAGTAGGGAATAAATTTTAAAATAAACAACAAGTATTTCTTTTCCAATAGTTTTATATGCCTTATATTCAAAAAACTAAACCAAAAAAATTAAAAATTGAAACTGAACATATAAAACTAATATATGAAAGATGAATTTTGAAATAAAAGAAATATTATGTCTCTATAAATTAATTTTCTACTTTCACAATAAAAATTCAATGTAATACAGGAAGAATATTAATTATAGTAGTGAAATTTCCTCCAAAAAACATAGATTAATATCATAAGGATCCACAAAATGTTTTATAAAACATTCAAATAGTATTTAATGTTAAAAAATAATAAAAAAATACAAGAAAACTAAAACATAAAACTAGAATAATATATTCATTTGATATATGAAAATTCAAATTTAATAGAATGAAATATAAAAAAAATCTCAATCACCTTAAAAAATCGAATAATTTAATGTTGAAATACATTAAATCATCTGAAAATTATACATGGAATTCAAGTTGAGTTAAAATGATATAATAAGTATTCTTATGATTATACAAAAAATCCAAGAATACATCTATAATGATTGGAATGTTGGATATAAAAATATAAAAAAAATATTACCTAGGTATAAATAATCAATTGATTTTAAATTAATTAAGTATAAATAATTACATAATTTAACATAAATTAGAATACATAACTTTGGGTACCCAAGAATTAAATGGTTTAGCAAATTTAAAATTGAAATCCAATTTTTTCATAAATTTGAATTTGTGACCAAAATATTGAGTGATATTCAAAAGAAAATCATATTAATAATGACTAGAAGATCAAAATATAAAAAAATTATATTAAAAAATTCTTGAAAACTTTATTTATATTTTTTTTAACATAGTAGGTACAAAAAAATCAAAACCATGTCTGTTATGTTTATCAATTTAATTGAAATAATCAATAATTCATGTATTTTAATTTGAATCACATTGATTAAAAATTGGTTGCAAAAAAATTTCATTTCTAGCATTATATAATTCAGTATTTATCCTTGGAGTTTATTTTTGAAAAAATTATAGTTCATCACCATCCTTTTCATGTGTGGAATAATCTGTGTTTCTAAGATATATATCTTACATTTAATTTTCTTGCTTATGATTTAGAATATATGAATCAATATAATTTATCATAATAGATAAATTAATTTTCTTTTAATAAACCCATCAAAATTTTCATTTTAGTGACACATGTTTAGAAGTCATTTCTTTTATTTGATCTTCACAGGAATCACACATTTCCTTTTGGGCTTCAAAAATTGGCTCATCCTTTCTAAAATTGATAAGATCATGAGAATAAAAACTGAAATCACGATATTTAGTTATAAGTATCACACATATATTTATAGATTTTTTAGAATATAAACCAAGATCACTTTAAATAATTGTGGAGGTAAAAATGTCACATTATAATATTTTTCAAATAATTAAATATTTCAAATTTATTTTGAACTTTCTGCCCTATTTCATGATCTTTTATAATCTCTCCATGAAGTCAAATACTTATTTTCTTTCTTATTATCCTTCATATTATTTAGATCTTTAAAAAATTAGGTTTAATATGCCATTTATTCCTACAACCATAACAAATAAGATTTTAAAAATCTAAATTCAAATGTGTTTTACCATTTTTGATCTCCCCTTTAGGAACAATTAGTTTTAAATTTTATTAAAATTCATTTTGCACCATTATGGAATAACTACACAACCTAATTTAAGTGTAAGTGTCACCCATGTCACATGAATACCTACATTCCTTCGATGGTACACAAGTTTGGCACGTTTTAACAAGAGAATGTTACACATATTCATGAACTTTCACTAATGATACATCATACTATCCTATAAACCCCCTTCCAAATTTGTATAGAACTCTTCACTCATGGGCTAAAAAAATTATATGTAAACACAAAAAATACTATGTAGAGCAATTTCCAAATATCCATTTCACTCATACATCCACTCTAAAGAGGCAACTAAGTCCATCAAGGGCATCTATCAACCTAAGAAAAGAGATAATATTTTTTCTACAATACAAAAATCCATGTAAGAATGAAATTGAAAGGAAAAAAAGACATCAAAAATATTCCATAGGTTATTAAGGGTATATAAATATGAAATAATTATTTAATATCAAACATTCTTTAGCTATGAAATATTACACAATTAATAAACAATATAGAAAATAACAAAAGCCCATAAAAAACTAAAATCTCACAAGACACCCTATATACATCAAGCATACATATCATGAAATGGTCTTTATATAATGAATATAAAAAACCAAATATTATAATAAATTCTATACAATGATATATATAATGGTATTTACTTCCTACATTTATCACATCGAATCCAATGCCCATGATTATCTAAAGAACCATACATGGATCCTACCAATGCACTGATACAAACAAATAAAAGACCGAATTAATAAAAATAGAGTCCATATAATTGGAATTATACAAGGGGACTATTATAGAAGAAGAAAATCATATTAAATTACAAAAAATGAATACCAATAATGGTAGGTCTCAGATCGATCAAAGAGAGGCTATACAATTTCACAATCTAACATTGATATATCAACCGAGCATGAATTATCCATTAGACATAGATAAGGATCCATAAATATGGATAATATGGAATACATATATAAAAATTACAATAGAAAAAGAATAATTTGGATTATAATAGATATAAAAAACCTCAAATAACACCCTAGATTTATCTAGACCTTATGTATCCTATAAGAGAGGAATGAGATGCCTAGGGAAGCATGTGAGATCTATCTAGGATGTTCTGGTTTAATTAGGGCATGATTTGGGTGTAGATTAATTTAATAATCCAATATGGGAAATAATAAAACACCCTTAGTGACGATAGAATCTGGGCACCACCAGTGGACCGGTACATGGACACCGGTAGCTACTGACTCTGAATGAATGTTAGGAATTCTACCTCAACCACTAACATACCAATTAGATTTTTTTTTAAAAAATAGAGACCCACTTTTAGAAGAACATTCTTACTCAATCACCCCAACTAGAAAAAGGGTGGACCTGTTCCATCAACTGTAAAAACCACATTGTATCCATCTTATGAAATATTAACTATAAAACCCCTATGAACAAAATATACCTCTCCAAGATTGAAAAAATTGAAAAATGAATCATCATTTAAAATCTAAAATAAATTGATTGTTGGTGGCATTACAATTCTACCCTTTAATGACATATCAGTCTCAAGAATTGTCTCTATAGGTCTTGATGATGAAAATCATTACACTGTACTCAAACATTAGGCTGATGATCTGATGTATCATCTTGAATCCATCAATACATCTAAAGGACTGTAACGATCGAACCCTCTAACATTATAATACTTTATCATAATGGTTTATGATATATATTTACTGCTCCATGAACAATGAATCATGTTCAAACATACTTTCATTACATTAGATAACATATATCGGATGAGGCATGTACATATGATGTTTAGTTTCATGGAACACATCATACATAACTCAATATAACGTATGAAGATCTAAATGGTAGAACACAGTACTAACATGCTTGGTAAAAATGAAGAGTCCTATGAATCATCATGTTTGATTTGTTTTTCTCTATCACCATCGACACTCTTACCAGAGATTCACCTACAAGAAAACTCATTTTTTCATAATAAACTAAATAGGTTATCTACTCCTACCATGATACAATCACTATCTACTCTGATTTCGTCTTAACATATTTTTTATTAACTTTACTCTTTTATAGGTCTCTGTTACAATAATATTCCCCGCAACTGCTCTTTCAGTATTCTCCTGCCATTATAGCAGTTAGAGAAATACACAACCATAAATATCCACAAAATGACCCATCTGAATAGTATCATGTACCCTTTTTTATGAAAACGTTTCTATGGATAGGTGATCATTCCAAAATCCATTGATTTCTATAACATATTCTTAACAAATTTACTCTAAAATTTGGATAATATTATCTAACTGTCTTTTATTTTACATTTGATATGTTGTTGTCAATTTTATCTAGGTTCCCAAACCCTTCTAGAAGCTTAGAAAAAACTATGATGTGAATAATTTGTCTCCATCTAAAATGACTCTCAAAATATTTCCATTAATGCATATATAGACAATACACATGACTTAACAAACTCATCTACTAGAAGGTTTTCTCAAATTAGTAATAATTCAGAGTCTTTCATCAGGTAATTGACTTTCATCCAAATGCAATCATGACTCCATGGGGTCCAGTGTAACCTTGTCATGTAGTCGATTATCATTTTTTACCACTTATATATTTTCACTAGAAGGGCCAAAACTAAGGTTTTATGTAATCTTCTCTTCATCTCAAGGAAATACAGATCACATTTATCAGACCACTCAAACATCACTACCAATTTAGTTAACACCGTCATCAGTGCTTCAAAACTAGAGAAGTATAGGATATTGTATTGATTGTATCATGCTTTTCCCAAGTAAAATACTCATCTAAAACGTATTCATGAGTTTTTCCCAAGTCATATAAACTTTTATCTTATGTGTTTCCACTAAAATGGATACCTTATAAATCAAAGGCCCAAGGAAATACACCACCATAATCTAGAAGTGGAACTTCAATATTTTGGTATTAATACGATTCACTCGATGTGTGGTCAAAAAAATCTCAATGTTCCTAGAATTAATATCTAATGTGATAGTATATATTTTATATCATCCATGAATACAATTAATGATTCATGATATGGATGGAGAATATTTTTCCTGAGATCCATGAACACCTCTTGAGTATTTTTCAACCCAAAAGTAATAGAAATATACTCATATAGTCAACAATCACTCCTATGTTTATTCTTGGAAATATCATCTTGTTTGACCCACATACGATGGTATCCATAATTGATATGAATCATATAAAACCATCAGTCTCCCTATAATTAATGAAATAGATCATCAATTGATTTTATAATATACAAATTGATAAATATTACCTGATTTATCTTCCTATAGTCCACACAAATCCATACACAATTATCTTTATTCTTAGAAATCAACACCAGAGTACCCTATGTATATGTTTTCAGTCTGATAAATCCATTCACCACTAAATATTATAACCAAACCATTAACTCTATCAACTAAATAAATTCTATATGAAAATGATGAATCAATCTTGGTTGCACCCCATATACAAATCAATCTCAAACTCAATTTCCATATCTTACAGAATACTTGAGTATTCATATGGGAAGAAATATTGATAATGATCCCCCATTGGATGGAAGATAGAAGAATCTATTGATTATACTATGATATCTAATCCAATTAATTTAACTAGATATCTCTAATTTATCTCAGGTTTTTCCCATCCTACATACTAAAAGAATCCACTCATCAATCAATATGAACCTCTTTCTCCTAGACTTGTTAGAAGTTACATTTCACCATTAGTATTTGATTTGAGGTCAACAATTTGTCCACCAGTCCATTTTAAATATCACATTGAAACATTTCATCTTCTATATCATGAATTACCATGGATTTTTATATAAAAAATAATGGCATGACACTCAAGGCATCACTGGAGATATTCTAAATTCTTTCCGGCAATAATTTCAAGAGATATTATCTTAGAAGATCACATAATACATAAATCTAGGCCAACAAAAATGTGGGATGATATGAAATAATGGGAACCAATATATCAATCAATGCAGTAGATAACATATTGGTTATAAATAATGTACATCTAATTGCCAAAGGTCCCTCTTCACTGGTGGATTGAACATTATCTATAACATAAATCATGCTTGTCTTCTAAGAAGAACCCAACATCTATGGGACCAAACTCAACTGATTAACTAATATCTATTGTGTATGGGACTTTTACAAAGGACCCCTGCTTACACTGTGACCAGTACTCCTCAAATATGGATGTGACTATTTAAAACAAACGTATTAGAGAGGATCTACATTTCCACATTAGGAAAATTTCATAAGCCACATCATGCATGATGTAGTAAAATTTCCCTTATATCTACATTAAAAAACCTAGTTGAGTTTCCTCCTATAGATGGAGTAGAAGAATCCCTATTGTACTCAGTCTGTCAGTTACCCTATTGTCCAACCTTTTCCATCCTCTTCATACAACTAGATTATATGAGAAAAATAGTAATTATATTACCCTCTATCCCCTTCTCAAAATTCAGGGCCTTGCAATGATCCTCAACATAAGTAATCTGGGTAAAACCCCTAATCTAAAATTAGGTCTATTTGCAAAGGCCAATATCAGTATTATTATCCTTCTGTGCCGCATTCCCTGCTAGAAGTTTATAAATTAGTAGAATATATTTGAAATGATATGTTTAAGTAGAAACTAGAATATTTCCCTACTAAAACTCAATACATTCTTGAGCTTGGTATATCCTTAACATTTTAGGAAATACCTACTAAAAAATATACTTGATGGCCTCCCAAGATTGATCTTCGTGCCTTCCTGCCTAACAAAGATGCCCCACCACCACCTTGCTAGTCCCAATGCTTCTTGATTCACCATCCTATCCCTAGGAGTATCCACTATGTAAAATTTTCCCTAAATAATGTCAACCCATTATTTATCTTCTTATAGAGCCCTAGTTCCCTAGAATAATGGTGAATGAAAATGTTTAAAGTATATAGCACAATAAATCATCATCATCTACACACCTTCATCATAATTTAGTGTAATATATAAGACTCTATAATGGAGTAGTATTATAACCTAACCCATCGAAGTAGGAACATGAGTTTTCTTAGGTGAATCCGCCCATAAAGCCTATGGTGGAACTAGAATGTCATCCATCACAAGAGAATTCTATTATCTATGAGGTATATATTTTTTTAAAATCCAATTTAATGTAAGTAAAGAAATAAAAAAACCTTGCTCTTCTAAATAAAATCACCAGTCTTAAGGAACAATTAATGTATTTCTAATGGAACATCTATCGTAGGAGATACCCAATACATGGTATAACCCTCCTAGTAATAAAAAATCATCAATCTAAGTCCAATGTACCTACACATTGGTCACAATCATATATAAAAAAACCTAAAAACATTAAGATCATAAAAAATTAAATCTAGTAAAAATATATCATAGAAAAAATACAGGAATATAACTCAATAAATAGATATAATCAAGAATTTAATTAAATAAAAAAAATTTAGCTCTCAACAAGATTATATATATGACACATGATACTAAATTCCTATTAATGATGAATGAGTTCACCAGAATAACATAAATTATTAATAGATATCCCATCAATGGTAACTCGTAGGTCATATTAACATGAGTTATCCATGCATACAACATATCCCTTACAAGAGTTCCACTTAGACTAACTCCATTATAAAATAAATTCAATATATGATAAATTAATACAGAATAATTTGATACCATTTTGTAACAGCCATCCTAAATCACTAGGTTTGAGTTGAAGTTCCACATAACCTCATGCATGCCTCCCCATACACAAAAGGATTTCGAATAGTGGTATGGGTCAAAAGTGACATCAGGGACTATAACATTGGTAATCATATCGATAATGATAATAATAACAATAAATACATAACTAAAAAAATTTCATAATGGAGGAAAATATGACGATTTTTAAAAATGATTTCATGTCATGCCATACTAGAATAAAAAAAGATTCTCTACTGTGGTAATTTAATAAGAGGAATAGTATAAGTGGAAATGAATAAAAATAAAGTGATGCAGTAACAATCTATAAACTATCTCAATGTTTCATCCATATCTCAATACCAAGCTACTTAGTAACCTACTGCATGTACCTGTCCATTCTCAAAATCCATGATCATGAATTTTGCATATACACCGAGATTATAATGTATTTTGTGAGTATAAAACTAGTAGGACGCTACCAATGAATCCTCAAAATAAGTGAACATATATATATATATATATGAGGTTATAAATAGATAGAAAGGTTAATTTTCACACAATGGAATAATTAATTATGTAATGAGAGATCGTGTGCTACCCAATATTCTATGGACCTCGACCGTGCTGTCTTTGATGCCATTCTATAAGAATATCACATATAGTTTACCATATGACAATGATCATTTTAGAAACATCATCTTCCTTTAAGTACAATGCACATTCCATATTTACAAATAATTCCATTCACATCTTTAAGGGAAATTTTCTCATATTTCCCTTGAATATCTGATAACCATCTATTTTAAGCATTCACGGCATGCCCAAATAATGTTACGTTACACATATGCATGACCATTCCCCAACTACACATTAAACTAGCATACATGACCCTTTACAAAGGTTAATGAAAATATCCTCTCATAGGATAACCAAATTACAAGCTATAGTAGTAATCACCTTAAATAAATCCACGCCTAAAGATCAATGTCACCCATACTACCCATCTAAGGAGCCGACTAAGTGTGTCAGGGCCGTATGCAAACCTTAAAACTAAGATAAAATTCCGGTAGATATGCAAGAATCCATGTTAGGGTGAAATATAAAAGAACAAAATTTCATGAAAAAAATTCTACATGATATAAATAGAACATAAAAAATTATAATATAGAATTTTATAATCAAGGAATATCAATAATTCTATGACTGTGAAATATTACACAAAAAATACACAACATATAAAGGAAAACATAATCCATACAAAAATAGGGTCCCATTAGACACCATATATAAGTTATGAAAACCAATTATGAAAGGGTCACTATATTATGAATATAAAAAACCAAAAATTCAAATATATTACATATAAATGCCCAAGAAAGTAAAGACTTATCACCATTAGCACATCAAACCCAATTCCCATGATTCTCCACGGATCAAAAACAATATCCTAATCATGAATAATAATTCATAAGAAAAGGAAAAAATTAATCAATATAGAGTACATAGAATGGGAATTATTCTATGATACCATGCAAAGAGATGAATATTTTATCGACATATGAATAATGATTCACTAACAATGGTACATATATGATCAATCAAATATGGTCCTCCTAATTTCGCAATACAATGATGATCTATCAGTCAAGTGTGAATTATCCATTAAATATAGATATATATCAATAAATATAGACAAAATGATGTATATTGGTGATTAATTATCACAAATAAATAGAACGTTTATAATAATGGATGGATCTAACCTCAAATGACACCCCAAATAGATCTAGATATTAAGAATCCAAGATTGTAAGGGGACACCCGAAGAACCAAGGTATATCTATCTAAGAGGATTGGGTCATATTTCGTTAATGATTTGTTTAGTAATTGAATTTTAGTAAAAAAATGAAAACCACTCTATTGATTCTTGAATGTGGAACCACTGTCTGGCTAGTTCATATTCACTCGCTAGATAGTGGGATCTAAAAAAATGAATTCCCCATCACCGTACCATTGTTTAACTAGTGGCCCCCACCAGATATCTAATTAACCATTTCCAGTTTGAATGAAACCCAATAAGTATTTAATCTATGAATAATTAAATATGAGAACCTTGTTTCACAAGATAATAAAATCCAAGGAAGAAAAATAGGCAGCCTATTTCATAATTTGAAATCTAACATACCACTAGCTAGTGGCTTTATTCCAACAACTATGAAACCAAAAAAGTATCAAACCTCTAAAACATTAACTTTGAGAAGATTTTTGATAAAAATTATCACTCCAAGGAATAAAAAAATTAATTATATTTTTTAATTTGAAATATAATTTACATTGAATATCGATAAAGTTATATCACCCATGCAAGAAATTGAAAAAACCCAAGCATGAACAGAAAGTAAGAACTACTCTCAAACTTTACCATTAACTTAATATCCTATGAGATATATTCATACGATAATATGGTTTGTTTTATATCACCAAAAGAATATTTAAAATGAATCTCCACTCTATATATATATATATATGCACAGGTCACTAAATAACATTCCATACATTTGGGATTCTTTTAAATCGACATTGTGCTTTCACATAAATGTGCTAAAAAGAATAAGGGAGATCGTTATATACCCAAATATTTGAGGAGATTATGTTTTTTTGGACCCCCCCCCCCATATTACCATTTTTATATTATCATAGAAACTACGGAAAATCAACACTATTGAGAATTAACTCAAATGTTAAAACTCATGAGTTAAGGTAATAACTATCTAACATTACATGTAAGACAAAATGAATCCATTCCCAATAAAAATCAAGTGAAAATTATTTTAATAGTAGATTTACATGGATTGTTATTTACCATATAGTTTCCATTGATATCATAGAATATATTATTATTCAATATGACACCATATTATTGTATAATATGACTCGAGAGGTAGTAGAATTAGAATGGTATGAAATATCACGTCATTCCATGACATACTATAGAATCAACCATAAAATACAATTGAGTACTCAAAAACATAATAATCCATAAAAATATATTATACATTATACTTCAAGATAGGTATAGGAGTCATTGTCTTGAAATCATATCTCAATTATATATTGACTATATGACCTATATCTATATTATACTTATGACTTTCGATCATATAACTCTTTTAATATCCCAATTTCACTAAATACTATAAGAATTTTTGTCATTTAACCGTAAATACTCTCATATATGATAATTTTTGCAATCATATCAAATTAAATTTTAGATACATTCAAAACACTTTTATAAAGTTTTAATTAACTTCACCTCATATCACATTGTATGCAACACCTTGTGAACACAGGTCCAATACCATTTTTTGATTGAACTCTAAAAAAAATTTAGAATAGATGTATGAATAAAACTCAATCCATATTTAGTCAACCAAAAACTATAACCCCACATGATTTTATATATTGGAAAAATATGAATCATCGGATCTGTAATTGTAAACAAATAACGATTTATAGCATAGAACCAGTTATACTCAATATTTTAAAGGATTAAAAAATATCTCAATCAAACACATGTATTTCTATATCTATGTCCACTAGACACATCTATTACAAGAATAAATTATTTTATGATCCATTCTTCCAAGACATCTAATTCCCATGTAATACATATTATGTCAATCCTATATATCCAACTCATATATTCTCAACTCTCTAAGTTTCAGCTAACTTAGTCGATGAATGTATCACTTGTAATCCACCTTTATAGTCAATAACACCACATTCCCCTAATTTGAATATATAATAATATCATATATATTAAATTGGTTCAGAGATAAACACCCCAGACTATCCCAATCAAGGGAAGAGATATCATACCTGTGATATGAGGTGATAAAAAACCATATTGGTTGATGTACAATAAATGATATGATCATCAAAAAAACCTAATGAACCCTTCATCCGATTAACTGTAGTGAATTGAGTAAGAATGGTCTCATAGTATGAATATTACCATGTGAATAATCATTATTAACTCAGTTAATGGGTACATGATATGATCCATGCAACCCTATTATACTAGAGACAAAGTGTATGAAACTTCATGTGGAATACATAGTGGGTCATATGGAATACAAAAAAGAACTTTCCCATTTTTTATACAATATAAGGATAATCCATATATCATAAAATAATACTACACACGCTAACCTTATCAAATTTTTCATAACCTATACAACTCCTTTAAGAAAATTAGACAAGGATAACTCAAATTCCTACTTTGATAGGTTAATAATCATTAAATTTCCCAAAATTTATATCTATATATAATTTTATGCATCCAATGTGAAATAATGAAAAATGGAGATTCAAATTTATATGAAACATCATACATTATTAAATTTTTTAATTAATATTTAATAAAACACAACATATGAACTGGTCTATTATATCACACATGATAAACTGTAAGATTAATAAAAAAATTTTGAACTTTTTGGAGATTTTTAACATATTACATCTATATATAATTTCATTCAAATTTCTATGAAACGACCTGAAAAAACATATCCCACTAAACAGTTTAGTGAGTAACATATATATTGATTCTTTCGAACAATTAGGAGATTTATAAAATAGATTAATAATTTTTAACTGTTAAACTTCACAAAAAAATTACGAGGATAAATTATTATTTTCTCTTTATAAAATTTATATTTAAAACATTATCATACATGGAATCAAATTATAATTTTTTTCATATGAAATAATATATAAACATTTATTATTGTTTTCCTTCACATCCTTAACCCCTTTATAATAAATTGAAATACATTTTATTGGTATAATTATTTAGGAAATAGTGATATCCACTTTTTACAATAACCAAATTAAAATATTTACATTTTATTTCATAACCACATATCCCAAAATCATCAAAACAATGGGTGAATCTCAAATAAACATTATATTGGATTAATCATTCATTTTTAACATTGAAGATACATAGCTTCAAATATACCCCCAATATAATCTTTGACACTATATTCCTATCATAATGTTATACTAAGATAAAAAACCTCCTTTGTGTTATGAATCAATAATTATATCATTTTTAGTAGTAATATTGAACAAACAGTCTTTTATTATCATATAAAACTAGTAATTGTATGTGTTTGGATGATTTTTCCTCTACAAGGAAGTATTTATAAAAATATTCCACTTATGAGTGGTGAGAACACCTTCCCTAGTATTTTACCAAATAGTATAAAATCTTTATCTTGGATAAAACATTTTTATCCTTGTCTAATTTTCATAAAATATTATAGAATCTGATGAATCATATAACATGTGTATATATTTAGATATATCTATTTTTTCACAAAAGTAGTTCATTATTTAAGTAGTTCTCCGATAAAATAATATACATTTGATTAATATACACATCCTTTAAATATCTATAATATCATTATATATTTAATGACATTCAAATCCCTACTGTCCGAACTCTTTCTCGATCACTTGAATGAAAAATATGATCTTAATAAAATATTCCCATTATTTTTTAACTGTTGTATGTTTACAACAATTGTAACATATACATTTAGTCTCACATACCTTTAAAAATGGATGAATCAATCTAAATAACAATGATACTTGACATGGATATTCTATAGAGCTTCAAAAAATCCTTTTCACATCAAAAAAAATCTATCTTACAGAATCATCACTCCCCATTCCATATGAAATTGGTTTTAAATGGATTAATTATTGTACTCTGAAAATAACATTCCATGTTTTTATTTTAACCATTACCCATTTATATTATCTCTACAACACTATAACCTAGACACCACATAACAAGTCCAACTATTCACCACAATTGAGAATATCAGGTATAATTCATTTAAATATTTTTATCTTGTGAGAACATTTATATTTGTGACTAAATAATGAATTAGTTAATGGAAATAATATTTTAATAAACCTATTGTATGGTCCCTGATCCACATGGATGAACCCTTTGCGTGTTTTTGAAGACTAAGGTGCTCAGAGAAGGGCAGATGGAAGTCTACAGCAGTTCGGTTATGAGAAGCTGAAAACAGGGGGATACACAATGTGCCCAAGGAGGCCACGACGTGTACCATTCAGGTTTCAGAAAAATAAAAAAAATATAGGCGATGGGTTTTTTTGTGTATGTTTCCTCGAGGCAGTTTAAGATGTGATGATGAGGGACACTTCGTGTACTACCCCGTTGCTAGGAATTTTAAAGACATGTAGCCGCTCAGGGGTTTCAAACCCTGCGGCTTGAGCACACCCCCTCTCCACCCCAAATGACCAAAACACCCACCTCTTTAACTATTAAGGATTCCTTTATCCTAGATCAGTTCCACACATCCTTCTTTGATCCGTCTTCAATCCGAGGTAATATCTACCTCTATTATTTAGTCTTCTTCGGTCATTTTTTTCCAATATCTATTTGTCCTGCTTTGGCGTTTGAACTCCATGGCTCTAAGAAAATTTATTTTTGGTTGTTGTTGATGCTGTTGTGCTACAACATCCTCAGTTGGATGAAATTGTTTTAGGGCAGGAGATTGTGATCCATTGCTTTGATCCATTCTTGAGAGAAGAACATCAAAAACCTTTTGAAGTAGGGGATTCATTGGTTTTCTATTCCATTACATGCAACTATAGATTTGTCATTTTTTATCCTTTTGGATCGCAATTTAATTGAACAAATTAAATACTTGAAACAGCTTAAAATAATTAGTTTGATCGCATGATTTTTCTTTTCACCTTGATAACGGTTTTCCACATGAATTTCAAAGTAGTTAAATATATATGATTTTCTTGTTTTCATGTTGCTATTGATGAAATTGGTAAAGAACATAAATATGGACATAATTGATAATTAAATGGATAAAGATAATGATGCATGTAAATGAATCCCATTGTTGGTTTTGTAATTTGGTGTTAATCAAATAGATGCAGATGTGCATGCCTATTCCAGTTGGTTATTAAACCAGAAGCATGTTGGTGATTTTTGTTTCAATGAATGTCAAATTAATTGTTTAATTAATTTGTGGTAGCTATGATATCTTGCAGTTTAGGTTTTCCATAGTCATATCCTACTAATAATGAATCAGTTAATTCATGGTGGAAAAAAGATCTTGTTAATTAATAAAAGACAATTCCTAGTAAGGTTATGAGTTACCCTCTTGCTTGTAAAGTCTAAACAACCATATTCTTGGAGATGTGAGAGCTCATTGCTTGTGAAGGTAGAATTTTATTATTTAGGGTCAATAGAACATTTGCCTTGTTTTTTTCGTCTACTTGTGATGTGGTGTGGGCTTGGATGGATGTTGTGAGATGTGGGGGATGGGAGACCCATTGGTTGTGGCAGTTGTTGATGTCGAGAGTGGCGATATGCATCAGTTTATGCATGGGGGTGTCTCGGAGGACACCAGAGTTGATGAAACGTGTTGGATATAAATGTTTGATTCTTAAATAGTCTTTTTGGTGGTTTACCTTCATTACTATCCACACTTCTCATGGTAGATGGTATTTCTACCCTCCTTCCAAAAAGAGATAAAGACACATGGGGTATTCCATGTTCATTCCATGGTTATCTTCTTGGGGTAGGATGGCTCTACACATTAGCTATAGGTGGAAAATATTCAACGGGTAGTTAACCTCCTCACCGTGTTGATCACCTTGTGTTCAGTAGCAGAGAATGTTTTTATATAATTCTTTGGAATATGGGAATGTAATATTTTTAATAATAAATGATTGAGTAAATCATGTTAACCCATGGGGTTAGAAATTGGTGTGTTGCAACGATGAGTTTACAGTTTAAATGAACAGTTCAATTTGTGTGTGATTCAAATGAAATATAATTTGGAATTATTAATGGTTAAATTAATGGTGAAAGAATTAATTAATGTAAAGTTCAACTGATAAAAATGGATAAAGTAATCTAATGTGTGACACCTGGCCACAACCTCATTGGCTTGAGGAGGTGGTGAGGGTTACTTAGCCTTAAGCGACGTTCCCAAGGCATCAAAGGCTGGCATTAAATGCTGAGGGCTTCAAGGAACTATGGGGAATGATTTTTCCTTAAGAAGATAACCAAACTCAACCAACCAATAACTAAAGATTCATGAACTTTCAAACCAAACCATGTGATACTAACAATTCCATTTCCAACCCCCAATCTATTCAACTAGACATGTCTATAAAACATTAGAGTATAATCTGGATGCTAAACAACAAAACACCACGAGCCATGACACCACCACAGCTCCACACCAATATCCGAGCAGCAAGCTCCACCAAGACATCATAATGCACCATTAAAGGAGGGTGATGGCTTACCTTTTCCCATGTCCCGGTACACGACATCTACAAAGACACCAACGTGCCAAAGCAGAGGGTGAGTAAACTACTGAGTATAATTCCCCCTAATGACTTCCCTACACATGACACTAGAATAAAACCGTTAGCACATATATATTAAGTAGTTTACATAATATAATCACAAGTTCAACCATTACTATAAGCCAAACACACCCTTACCAAGCCATCTCACCAAAACCAAGCAACCAAGGGAAAACCAAACAATCATTCCCTAAGACATCTCACCATTTCACATTAGCACAACAGTCTTCATATTACAAAGCAATGCACAATAAGACAAAAAAAATGGTGGAGATTCCATCCAACCTGTTCACCCATTCACAACTAGCGGTACTTCCCAACCACTATTCATAATAGTGGTTCTTTCGACCACTATCCATCACCTTTTATAGTGATACTTCCCACCCACTCTCACATCACATTTCAACAAACAACAACCAAGCATATATCCCACCAAGGCCATAGAAAATGCAAATAACCATTTCTATAACATGACAAATGACTTCAATAAATACCCCATTTATTGAAACCACCCTTACATCATTTTCCATGTGAAACCACATTTCAATAAAACAAAATTTTTTATTAAAAACCATTTTCATCAACCACTTTCACAAATCAATATGAGAAACCCATTATAAAATATTCATTTTAAAATACAAAACAAGATCATTTCACCACAAAACCATATTTTTCCCAAGAATCCCCAAAACATCACCAAAGGAATTTACAACCAAATCCTCATATCAAAACACAATTAGTTTTTAAGCAAAAAAAATTAAATGTAACCAAAAACCACTAGTTCTAAGAAAGTGGAGTCGAGAGAGAAGAAACCTACCATTAGGGTTTCGGCGAAATCGGCCCACAAGCAATCGCACAACAAATCCGGCGAACGTGCCACCGAAACCTCTATATATCCCCTTACCTAATATTTACAAGCATTAAAATCAACATCCAAGGAAACCACAACCCTATATCTATATGAAACACATGTAGATCTAGAAAACTGAGTGATAGAAAGATGTTGATATAGAGGAAACAAAAAAGAAACCAAGAGGTGAGACATACCCGAGTGAAACTGCCTTCAAAACGGCAAGAAACCCCTTTAAATCACATCCAAAATGATTGGGAGAGCACCTAAAACCCTTGAGAACTGAAAATACCGAGTGAGGCTCAAGTGAGAGGATGCTTGGAGAGAAATGAGGCAAGACTGAGTGAATACGTGTTTTAAAACCTTATTTTTAAGTGGCTGCATGGTTAGTCCACACGGTTTAGAAAAACATGCGCTAACCGTGTGCACGCCACTATCTCGAGAGGGGGAGTCCTCAAGGTTTCCTTGCATGGTTTAGAAAAATGTGCGATGGCCGTGTGAAGCCTGTTTCCTCCCCTTACATGGTTTCCTGAATAACTTGCATGGTTTCTTCAAACCATGCTCAAACCGTGCTCCCTAAGAAAAGGCTCCAAACTCATTCAAAAACATTGCAAACTCTCGCAACCTCTTCCCAACTCATCTGATGCACTTTATTCACATAATAGGGCATAAAAAAAGGCTACATACCTTAAACCGGGGATGCTACATTCCCCCCACCATTAAACATTCCGTCCTTGGAAAGTAGTGAACCCGCCCTTTGCGGAAAGACCTCAGGACATTTCTCAACCATATCTTTATCCAACTCCCAAGACTTCTCTTGGATCTGGCCATGTGGCCACAAAACCTCAACCAGACCGATGCTTTTACCCCACAAGAATTTCTCTTGGCTATCCACAACCCGCACTAGCACATACACCAACAAAGCATCCAACTCTAGCTCAACATGATCCCATCGAATAACATGGTCTGGATCCGGCTGATACTTTTTCAACTGTGACACATGAAACATATTGTACAGCACAACGAACCTAGGTGGAAAATCCAAACGATAATACACCTCACCAACCCGCTCAAGAATCTCAAAAGGGACAATATAATTCAGAGATAACTTTTCCGGCTTCCCAAACCAACGATGTCCCAACCTTGGAGAGATCCTTAAGAAAACATGATCACCCACCTCAAACAATAACTTTTGTCGATGATGATCCTCATGCAATTTCTGATGACTCTGAGCCGTCTCCATTCTCTTCCTAATTAACATGATCTTCTCTATAGTCTCTTGGACAAGGCACGATCCAATAATCCAGGACTCACTCGTTTCTACCTAGCATAGTGGAGAACGACACGACTGCCCATACAACACTTCAAACGTAACCATAAGTGTGTGTTCTTGATAACTGTTATTGTATAAGAACTCATCCAACAACAAGTGATCCTCCCATGAGCCACCAAAATCCATGAAAAAATCCCACAACATATCCTCCAATGTTTGTATCATCCTCTCGGATTGACCATCCATCTGAGGGTAATACGCCGTACTCATGGTCAACTTTGTTCCAAGGGCTTATTGTAAGGATTTCTAGAAACAAGATGTAAACCTCAGATCTCTAGAGGATACGATCGAAACTGTAACACCATGTCTCTTTAACACCTCTCGGATATATATTTTGGGCAGATCCTCCACCGTATGATATTCACGAATAGGAATGAAATGGGCCGAATTCGTTAGCCGATCCACTATCACCCAAATGACATCATGATTTCTGACCATTCTTGGTAGACCTATGACAAAATCCATCGCTATTTTCTCCCACTTCCAAATAGGTATTTGTAAAGACTGCAACATTCTGACTGGCCTCTGATGCTCTACCTTGACCTGTTGGCAAGTCAAGAATCTCGAAACAAACTCAGCTAATATTCTTTTCATACCAGGGCACCAGAATTTTGTTTTCAACGTATAATATATTTTCTGAATTCAAGGATGAAAAACCCACCTGGAATGATGATACGCCCTGAGAATATCCTCTTGAAAAGAAACCAGTAAAACCATACGAGTGGAAAAATACAAAACTGAATCTTCATTCAGTTGGAAACCCTCAATGGTCTCCTCATTATTGGGTTTTGACCTCATTGTAACACACACAAAATCAAATATTTGTGCCCATTTAACCAGGCCAACTGAGTCAGGAATCAACAAAATTGGAAAGAAGACCTCTCTATCACCCTGGACCTCACATTCCAACCATATTTCATCTATAACTGACATCAACATCCACTGGTCTGATGCCTGTTTCACCACCTGAGCATATGATTTTCATCTTAATGCATCCTCCGACGAATTTCCCTTACCCGGTGTGTACATCAAGTCAAAATAAAACATCTGGAGAAATTACATCTATATCCTTTGCCTCAAGTTCAAATACCTTTGAGAGAAAATGTGCTTCATGCTCTTATGATCTGTATATACCGTGAATGTCTCACTGAGGAGATAATGACACCACACTTTCAAAGCATGAAACACTACTGTCAATTTCAAATCATTAGTTGGGTAGTTCTTCTGATTAACCCTCAACTGCCGTGAGCCATACACAACCACATGATACCCATTCAAGAGAACTCACCCTAACCCTGATCTCGATGCATCGTAATAAACCACGCATCATTTTCCTGGTTATGGAAAAACCAATATTGGTGCTGATGTAAGGCGACCCTTTAGCTCTTTGAAACACTACTAACACTGTTAAGTCCACTGAAATGAAACATTCTTTCTTGTCAAAGCTGTCATTGGTGAAGCAAAATGTGATAAATCATGAAAAAAATGCTGATAATACCCAGCTAGACCGAGGATACTCCGTACCTCAAACATATTATTTGGAAGTTTCCAAGAGATAACGACCTCTATCATTTTAGAATCCACCAAAACACCCCTTTCAGAAATCACATGGCCAGGAAAACAAACTTTCTATATCTAATAGTCACACTTTGACAATTTGGAATACAACCGATGATCCCTCAAGATCCCCAGCACTGTCGCCATTTGCTGCTCATGCTCCACCCTTCTCTTTGAATACACAAGAATATCATCTACAAAAACCACCACAAACGAGTACATATATCTCTAAAATATTTGATTCATCAATGCCATGACCACTGCTAGTTCATTCATTAGACCAAAGGGAAAAAACGCATATTCATAATGGCTATATCTACTTCTGAATGCTTTTTTAGGAATATCGTCCTTCCCCACCCACAATTGATGATATCTTGACCTCAGGTCAATCTTGGGGAACAACTAGGATCCCCTAAACTGGTTGAAAAATTCATCAATTCGTGGAAGTGAATATCTGTACTTTATCGTAACTTGGTTACGTCTATGATAATCAATAGAGTGCCTCAATGTTCCTTCTTCCTTTTTCAAAAACAACACTGGCATTGCCAACAGAGACATTCTAGACTGGATAAACACTTTGTTTTATAAATCTTCTAACTGGACATTCAATTCCCACAATTCAGTAGGTTCCATTCAGTAAGACGATAGTGAGAGGGGACTGGTCCTTAGAAGAAGATCAATCGTAAACTCCACTTCTCTTATGGGATGTAACCTAGAAAATTCATCAGGAAAAACATCTATGAACTGATCCACCACTGCCGAAAGAACACTCTTCTCAATACTCTCTACCGATTAAAACAACAGCACCACCAATAGATATGATAATATCCCCACTTCATGTGCCAATAAACTTGTTGCACCCTGCCTTTCATGCCTCTCTCTTCTAAAGAGATTTCTAAAACCATCATGTGTCGTAAAATCCACTATTCGCAAATTATAGTCAATGTGGGCCTTAAATTCCACCAGCCAATATATTCCCATTATTACATCATACCCATACATCTCAAGCACTGATAAATTCTACATTAGCTCATCCTCACCCAAAACGATTCAACATGCTCTACAGAAGAATGCTCGACACTCTCTTAGACCTAGGGGAGTTTGAAGTTTTAAAACTGAAGTCATCATTTCTACCCTTAAACCTAGCAACTTTGAAGAACCTGTATCAAAAAACACTTGCTTCAAGGTAGAATTTAAATGAATAACACCTCACATCGTGGATGGTCCTGACTGATCATCCACCACAACCTGCTCAGCTCTGAACAACACCTTGGTTTCCACACTCTGCTCTTTATTGCCCTTCTGAGGAGTTGTGGTGTTCTGTGAATCAGCATGACTGACCTCGCTCTTCTGACGAGGGGTATGTTGTTGTCCCCGTCCCATCAAAGAATATGACTTCTGCGATCCCTGAGGAGTTTCATGCACACCCGACCTCGAAGAATTCCGAAAATAACACTCCAGATGCCCCATCTACTTACAATAATGACATGCTAGAAGTTGTGATGTATTGTCCGGCTTGATGTGTGCTGTAGAGCCAAAATGAAAACATCCTAGTTTTCTATGGGGCTTCAGAGGATGATTTACCGATCCTGTCATCGCATTATGTTCCATACTCAAGCTCTAGGAATAAGTTTCCCCCCTCCACTTGAACCTAGCATTAGAGTTCCCACTATTTCCCATTGGTACCACCATGTTTCCTCCCACCCGGAGCTCCCAACAGATCCCGCTCAGCCACCGATTCTCGATTCACCATTTCTGTGTAATCACTGATACACACCACTTCTATTTTAGAATGGATCTCTTACTTAACCCTGGTTCTAATATTCTTTCCTTAAACGATGTGTTACCCGCCACCTAGGGTGCAAAACGCACTATACTCATAAACCTAGCTACATACTCCGTCACAAACATATGCTCTTGCTTCAGACTGAAAAATTCAGTTGTATGCTGAATTATGAATGTATGTGGGTAGAATTGTTTATTAACCAATTCCTCAAAGCCTTCCCATGTCATACCCTGGTCCGCTCCATCTTGGAATACCAACTCCCACCACTGAAGGGAAACATCTTCCAACATATATGTTTCCAACATCACTTTTAACTCTTCCAGTGTTCCCAAGAATTCGAAGATCTTGTTCATTCTATTCAAACATGCTTCTTCCCTCTCTGGATCTGAATTACCCTTAAATGTGGGTGGATTATGCTTTTGAAACTAAACCGCATGATCCAAAAGCCTTAGTTCATCCACTTTATTTCCACATTCCATAGCTTGGAAAGCTTGCACTATACTTTTCATTGACTGCTGGTTCACCCGAGGCTCAGGTGCAACCACGTTCTCATCGGCCACTTTCGGTTGGTATATATGATGCCTACCCGAATCCATTTCTATAAATAGAAAACAAACAACCATGAGTCTCACTTGGGTAGACATCAAGAATTTCCATTTAAAATCACAATACACAACACTGTCATAACGAGGCTTTCCACCTTTCCCCATTTTTCATGTTTCACCATTTTTAAAAACTAAACCATTTTCAAAATACCAAATTTATTCACATTAAGATTTCACACATTTGAAAAACCATTTCTCAATCTAGCCCATAAATCATTATTCCCAATGATATATGCATCCTAGAGGGAAGTCATTTCTACCATATATACCATGCACATCTCATTGGGTACACCCATGAAAATGAGATTGCCAATGCCTATAGGTGTCTGTAAAACACTTATGTACCCAACTCCCTGGTAACTTTAATTTCAACATAAAAGGGTTAGATACATCCTTTTATTCTATACATTCCATGTTCCGACATTCCTATGCCTTGCTACCATCCTGACTCAAAGAATATACCACAACAAATTTCAACTCCAAATCTGAGAATCTACTCCAGAGGACCGAACAAGCTGACACCACTTGTAACACCCCACCGCTACCTCATTGGCTTGAGTAGGTGGTGAGGGTTACTTGGCCTTATGTGATGTTCCTAAGGCATCAAGGGTTGGAAATAAGTTCCTATGGCTTCAAGGAATAGTGGGGAATTATTTTCCATTAAGAAGATAACCCAACACAACCAACCAACAACTAATGATTCATGCACTTTAAAACCCAACCATGTGACACTATCAATTCAATTTTAAACCCCCAAACCATTCTACTTGACATGTCTATAAAATATCAGAGTACAAATAGGAAACTAAACAACAAAACACCACGATCCAGGACACCACCATAGCCCCACACCAAGCTCCGAGCTCCAAGATCCACCAAGACATCACAATGCACCACTAAAGGAGGGTGATGCCTTACCTTTTCCCACTTCACAGTACATGGCATCTGTGAAGACACCAAAGTTCCAGTACAGGGGGTGAGTACAACTACATAGTATAATTTGCCCAAATTACTTCCCTACACACGCAACTAGGATAAAACCATTAGCACATTTATATAAAGGAGTTTGTATAAAATAATCACAAGCGTAACAATTACTATAAGACAAACACACCCTTACCAATCCATCTCACCCAATGCATGAAATGAAGGGAAAGCCAAAAAATCATTCCATAATCTATCTCACCCTTTCACATTATCACAACAGTATCCATCATGCAAATAAATTCACAACAAGACAACCAAAATGGTGGAGATTTCGTCCAACCCGTTTACCCATTCACAACTAGCAGTAATTCCTGAACACTATTCATAATTGTGGTTCTTCCGACCACTATCCATCACCTTTTATAGTGAGACTTCCAGACCACTTTCACATCACATTTCAATAAGCTATAACAAATAATATATCCCACCAAGGCCACACAACATGCAAAAAACCATTTCCATAAATTGCCAAACCACTTCAATAAATCACCGATTTATTGAAACCACCCTTAAATCAATTTCCATGCCAAATAACATTTCAATAAAACAAAATTTTTATTTAAAACCCTTTTCATCAACCACTTTCACAAATCAATATTATCAACCCATTTTAAAATCCACAACAACATCATTTCACCACAAACCCACTTTTTCCCAAGAATCCCTAAAACATCCCCAAAGGAATATCCAACCAAATTCTTACATCAAATCACAATTAATTTTTAATCAAAAAATAATTATAACAAAAAACCAAAAGTTCTATCCATGTCAAGTCAAGAGAGAAGCCACCTACCTTTGGATTCTGGAAAAATTGACTCACAGGCAATCACACCTCAAATCTGGTGAACACAACACATAAACCTCTCTAGATCCCCTTACCTAACATTTACAAGCCTTAAAATCAATATCCAAGGCAAAAAAAAACCCTAGATCTACATGAAAAGGATTTAGATCTTGAAAACCAAGGGAGAGGGAGATGTAGATCCTAAGGAAACCAAAAATAAAACCAAAAGGAGAGACTTAGGCGGGAGAAAACACCTTCAAAACACCAAGAAACCCCTTTGGATCACTTCCAAAATGAGTGGGAGAGCCCCTCCAACCATTGATAACTAAAAATACAGAGTGAGTATCGAGTGAGAGGAATCTTGGCGAGAAATGAGGCAAGCCCAAGTGAACCTAGGTTTTAAAACCCATTTTTAAGTGTCTCCATGGTTAGTCCACACAGTTTGGAAAATCGTGCGCTAACTGTGCGCATGTGACTGTCTCGAGAGGGGGAGTCTGCATGGTTGCCTCACATAGTTTTTCAAAATGTGCGCAGGCTATGTGAAGTCTACTGCCTCCCCCTTCACGAATTCATGGAGAATCCACATGGTTTCCTCTATCCGTGCTCAAACAGTGCTCTATAAGAAAAGCCTCCAAACTCATTAAAAACCATTAAAAACACTCCCAACCTCCTCCCAACTCATCCCATTCACTTTAAACACATAAAAAGGCATAAAAAGGCTACATACCTCAAATTTAGGGTGGTACATAATGTATCTCTTTAAATGGTTGTGTTCTTATAGGACACCTAGTCTTAGCAATGACAGCTAGGAGTCCGAAAGATGTTATCTGTAGTTGAGTATAAGACTAGGTTATGCCCATAGTGTGGTTGTGAGTTATAATATATTCTATACTTTTTGTGTTTCTATACTCTACACCACCCTATCAGTTAGGGAAACTAGCATCTCGAGTATTCTGAGCCCTCAAGGCTATTTTCCCAAAAATTCTGGTGGGTTGATGGATGGATGACTACCCCCTTTGGCCTCACTCTATTCTCTTGGTAGTTACTTGAGCTGGTATGTAAAATTGTTAGTTTTCCCCATATATGTTTGTAGAGGTATTTAATATATTGTGGTTATTCCACACAAATATATTCTGGATACATTTTCCTTTGTGTTACTATAGGTATAACACGTATAGGCTATCGTGGCTTGAGGATCCTTATTCTGTGTATAGATGTAATGGGTTGAGGAATTATACTCAACGTATGATACACGTTATATGGGATTTGGTAGATCCCATAAATTAAATGGTTATGTTTTTGGTTGTGTGGATGGTCAGGTGCTTCTCCCAGGTGTTTGTGAGATAGCTTTGTGTTTCATGAGGTGCATGTTGTAGTTCTCACCATGGAGTCTTCAGGCCATCCTTTTTGTAGAGATATACTTAGGGCGTGTGACGTTAGGGAAGAGAATAAAACTAGCAAGTGGTATTGGGGTACCCATGATATTATTTATAATATAATATACTATTGGATGCGATACTTGTTGAGAGTGGCCATGATGAGGTTGGGAACATAGTATACTTGTTTAGGTGATGAGTCAGTTTCACTTGTTGTTCACTATGTAGTAGCATGATTTCATTACTTTTTCTCGAGAGGCTCTAGGTAAGATCCTACTGAGTATACTGTTATAGTCACCCTACGTATATATGTAAACTAGTTTTCAGTTCACTTTGAGGTTGTTGTAGATCAGGATGGTTACTACTAGCTTGGGGTTGGAGGAGTTTTTCGGGCTTTGTGGTATCTATTGGTTTTACTTTCTTTTGGATCATGCAGTTTCTCTTTCTGTTATAGTAGTTCTTAATTGACAATAAATATGTGTAATTGGTTTTTCTTTTATATTTCAGTCTTATTTGGAGTCGGTTTGTGTCTATCTTATCTTTCTATTTCGCGTGTGATCTCATATAAGGTAATGCCTTAAATTTGATTGTTTACTATACCCTCGGTGCTAATGGCCTACCTGGGGCCTACTAAAGGTTGGAATAGGTGGTCACTATCTCCTTAACCACATTTCTGGCCTTGGATGGGTACACCTTGTGGGGAGGGGTCATGAAAAAGTGGTATCAGGGCTCTGGTTGTGGGATATGATAGGGTTTGGTGTTAGGCATAGGTGAGGTTGCATTGGTTGGTAGGGAAACAGTGTCAGTTAAGTTTAAAAGTGACGTAAACATTGGAGAATGACTAAGAAATAGGAATTTAGGGAACCCTATGATATGATTCATATACCATTTAGTTTTTAGTGGATACTATATGAGGTGATACTATTTGTAGTGTAGACACCTAGGAAAGGATCATCCATCATTCATCATTGTGCCTATGTTTAAATGGGTAGACTATGGGATAGGTTAACCAAGAATGAATAAAAGAAAACACTTAATTATTTAGTGTTTGGTATTCCATATTTCTGGTCTAGGAAATATAAATGTTTGTTATTTTTCGGGTGTGGGTCTAGGTCGACGTCCTCATCAAGTTCACACAGAGGATGTCTAGTAGGCTCTACCAACAGATCATTGTAAGGCAGAGGTTGATGAAAATGTCACGTGGAGGAGGACACTCTGAGAGTTTCAGTGCCAGAGTCTGCCGAAGTACTAGGGCTCCTTTTCATATGCAATCACAGAAGACTAGTTGGAGGAGGTTGATATATCCTTCAGTTTGACCAGTTATTAGAAGGAGCACTGGGTGTGTCTAGTTGTGAGGATGATGCATGGGGCAACAAGGTAGTGGTGGTTCTTGTTCCTCGGGGATCATGAGCAGCCGGCGATCTCGTGGGAGGAGTTCTAAGTCATGTTTGGAGTCAAGTTTCTTTCTTTGACCACGTAGGATTCCCATTGCTAGGAGATACTTACCCTTCTATAGGGGAGATCCAGTGTTCAAGGGTTTGGAATCCATTTCAGAAACATTTTATAATATGATTCAGACCTTCTTCTAGATGAGAAGGTCAAGGAAATTCATTTTCGGGAGGCTTTACATCCAGAGATCCAACTCAAGGTCACCTCATTTATGCAGAAGACATATCTTGAGGTGATGGTGAGGCCATAGGTCCTCGAGAGGACATTGTCTAGGACCGGATCATCACAAGAGGGGAGTCTTAATGATTCCCCATAAAGTAGATCTGTGGTATGGGGTTCCCTGTTTTCAGGGAAGAAGAGTTTCCATTCATCTGGGGGTATGTCCCATCCCTCAGCATCTCGTTTCTCTAGGGGTGGCAGCTCTTAGGTTTATGACAAGGGACTAGGTGATTTTTTATCTTGTACCGGCTGAGGTCATCAGTAGCGAGGGTTCCTGACCCTTTAGAGAGGTCATGTCGCACTAGGTGTTCAGTTGCAGGTTCCTCCATTGAAGTAGTTCCAGCCGAGGTAGTTTCCGCAAGTTTCACTAACATTGGATCAGCAAAGAGAATATGGGGTAGGCAGAGGATAACCCCATGATGCCACCTTTCCTCAGAGAGCTGAGTGAGTCCATGGTGTGGTCTTCATCAGGGTTAGAGAGGATGTAGAGGAGGTCATGGGAAGATTTATTCTTTAGCATTTCCAGCACCAAGCGATCCAGTCGTCGTTCGAGGTACCCTTTTGTTGTTTTTTACTTGGATGTATTCCTTGTTTTATTTAGGAGCGATGAACTCCTTAATATCACTTGCCCTTGTCCATGCTTTGGGAATTGAGGTAGAGAGGCTTTCTGTTCCCTTGGCATTGACTATTCCAGTTGAAGGTTGAGATGACATGTTTGAAGTATATGGATACATTGAGATAGTCTTGGGGCAGCACCAATCTTTTGGATATTTCCTATGTTTACAGATACAACCATGTGATATAATCCATAGAATGGATTTTTTGTTTTCTATACATGCAATCTTAGATTACATCAGGAGGTAAGCGGTGTTATTTGATGCTGATGAAGAGACAATAGTGTTTGTTGGCAATCAATACCCTCGAATGGTTCAGTGGTGTGTCCCATCCGTGTCATCCATGATGGTTGAGATGATGCTATATTCTTCATAGGTTCACTAGTTTACATTTCCCAGGTTCTTAGAAGAGTACCCCGATGCCTTTCTAGATGAGGATGTAGAATTACCCCCTATATGAGATATTGAGTTTTGGGTCGAGCTATATCTAGGAGAATCTCCTATATCTATGTCTCCATATAGGATGTCCCCTTAGGAGTTATAGGAGATGCATATATATCCCAACAGTTTGTTATAGTGTAGTTTTGTTTGGCTGAGTGTGTCACCATTGGGTGAACCGGTTTTGTTCATGAAGAATACTAATGGTAGTTTGTGGTTGTGTATCAATTATTGTCCCTTAAACAAAGTGACAGTGAAGAATATATATCCTATTACATGGATTGATGATTTAGTTGATCAATAGTAGGGTGATATTTGGTTCTCGAAGAGTGATTTGTGGTCAGGATATCTTCAGATGCGTGTGAAGGATTGGGATCTCTCTAAGACTACTTTATATTATCGTCATGGGAATTACTAGTTTGTTGTAATTCCATTCATTATGACAGATTCTCTAACTGGGTTCATGGGATTGATGAATTCCATGTTTTGTGATTTCTTAGATAAGTTTGTGGTGGTTTTCATCGATGACATGTTTGTGTACTCCACATCTGAGAAGGAGCACGCAGATCATCTTCATGCTATTTTGGGAGCTCTTCGTCTGCAGTAGGTGTTTGGGAAGTTGACGAAGTGTGACTATTAGGCATGAGAAGTTATTTTTTTGGGGCATGTGGTGTCCCATTAGGGTGTAGTTGTGGATTCTTCAAAATAGAAGCAGTTGTGTCTAGGGTAGCCCCCAAGGCCATGATAGAGGTGAAAAGTTTCCATGGTCTTGCAAGCTACTATATGAGGTTCATAACAGATTTCTCTCAGATCATGACTCCTTTTAAATCATTGACATGGAATAATTAGACATTCATATGAACTGATTATTTCCATGTAGCTTTTGAGTATCTGGAGGAGGTGGTGAGACTCCATGGGGTCCTGAGGATGATCATTTCTTATTGAGATCCTTATTTTACCTCTAGGTTGTGGATATTTCAACATAATGATTTTAGTTCTCAACTATTCCTTAGCACTGATTTTCATCTGCAGATGGACGGTCAGATAGATCAGACCTTCTAGACTCTTGGAGACATGTTGCACTCCTGTGTCCTGGATTTTGGAGGTTCTTGGATGAGGCACCTACCCATGGTGGAGATCTATTACCACAATAGTTTTCACTAAACCATAATTATGGATCCATTTGAAGAATTGCATGGATGACCCCTCCATTCTCCATTGTACTAGACTATTGTCGGAGATTTATCAAATGTTAGACTGGAACTGGTATAGAATATGACAGATATGGTTTAGGTGATTCACGAGAGGATGAAGGCAGTGCTGGATTGTCTGAAATCATATTTTTATCAAAGGAGGAGACCTTTATAGTTTGATATTGGGGATCAAATGTTTCTAAAGGTGACTCCCCATCATGGGAAGTGACGGTTTGGTCATGGGAGTTATCTGTATCCCCGGTTTATTTTTCCTTTCATGGTGTTGGCTTTTTTTGGGGTCGTGGTGTATTGAGTATCACTTCCCCCACAGATGTGCTGGATAAATGTGGGTTTTCATGTGTTGCAGCTCCATAATTATCTTCCTTATGACTCTCACATCAATTATTTGGAAGATATTGACGTTGATGAAGATGAAAACTTTGAGGAGAGGCCTGTAGATATCTAAGACTACAAGGAGAAGGTGTTGCGTAGACATGCTATCTCCTTGGTTCATGTCTTGTGGAGACACGAGGGCATGGAGGAGAGTACATGGGAATGTGAGTCATAGATAGGTGCTCAGTACTTCGATTTGTTTGATGTTTAACCCTTTTTAGTTAAGGATGTTCGCATTTTGGTTGAGATCTAGTGGTGGAAAAATCCTTGAGAGGTATCTTGTGGGGTGGTTGTTTGGGAAAACCCTTCACTGTTTACCTCCCTAGGTTGATTTTGAATTCTAGAGGTAGAGAATGTTTTGAATGGTATCTGATGTAAGGGACCAGATCTATGTGGATATACCATTTGCATCTTTTTGAAGACCAAGGTGCTCAGGGAAGGCTTAGAGTATGTCTGGAGGAGTTTGGTCATGAGAAGCTGGAAACCTAGGGATACATGAACTGACCAATTGGGACACAATGTGTACCATTCTAGTTTTAGAAAAATAAAACAAAGTGTCGAGGAAACACGTTTTCCATTTTATGTCGCCTTGAGGTGGTACACAACATGATGAGGAGGTAAACATCGTGTATTGTTGTGCCTCTAGGTGTTTTAAAAAACACAAGACCGGTCGTCTTTTTCAAACCCCATGGCTTGAGCGCACCCCCTCTAGACCCAGACGACCTGGATGCCTCCCTCTTCAACATTTGGGGATTCCTTCATCCTGAATCGGTTCCCCACATCCTTATTTGATACGTCTTCAATCCAAGGCAAGATATACCTTCGTTATTTGGATTTCATTGATTTGTTTTCTATTGTTTTTATTTTCCATGATATGATGTTCGATCTCTATAGTTCCACGGGAGTTTATTTTAGGTTTTTCTTATGCGGTTCTGTTGCGATATCCTCAGGTGGATTTAGTTGTTGTAGGGAAGGTGATTGTGATCCATCTCATTGATCCATTCTTGAGAGAAGAACTTCAGAAACCATTTTAGTTAGGGGTTTCATTGCCTTTCTATTCTTTTATGTGCAATTGTAGTGTTAGCGTGTTTTAGCATTTTGGATTTCAATGGAATCGACCTATGTAAATACTTGAATGAAAGTAAAAAAATTGGTTTGATCAGATGTTGATGCTTTGCAATGTGATAACGGTTTTCATCTTGATTTTATAGGTAGTGTGACATCTATTCTTTTCCTATTAGCATGTAGTTGTTGATGAAAATTTTAAATAACATAAAATCATAATTAAATGATAATTAAATGGATAAAGAGAAAGATGCATGTAAATGAATCTAGGTTCTGTTGTTGTAATTTAATGTTAATAAAATTGATGCAGATGTGCATGCCTATTCTAGTTGGTTGTCAAAACCGAATCATGTTGATTATTTTTGTTTAAAGGAATGTCAAATTAAATGTTCAATTAATTTGTGGTAGCTATGATAGCTTGCAGTTTACATTTCCCATAGTTGGAACCTACTGATAATGAATCGGTTAATTCAATATGGATTAAACCAATGGTTGTTTTCTAAAAGATAAATCCTGTTAGGTTTCTGAGTTATACTCATACTTGTAAAGGACAAAGATCCTTATACTTGGAGCAATGAGACCTCATTTCTTTTGAAGGAAGAATCCCTTGTTTAGAGCCAAGAGCCCAGATGCCTTGTTGTTTCCTTCTTTTTGTGATGTGGTGTGAGCATGGATTGATGTTGTGAGATGTGGGGGTAGGGGGTCCCATTGGTTTTGGTAGCAGTTAACGCCCAGAGTGGCGTGATGCGATAGTTTATGCATGTGGATGACGGGGAGGGAACCAGAGGTGATGAGACAGGTAGGATATGAATGTTTGATTATTACTAAATCTTGTGGGTTGTTTATCTTATTTAATTTCCCCACTGTTCAAGGTATATGCTTTTTCTACCCTCCTTCCAAAAATAGGTGATGGCGTGTTGGGTATTCCACATTCTTTTCATTTTTAATTTCTCAAGAGAGGATGGGTATATGCTCTTACTATAGGAGGAAATTACTCAACAGGTATTTCCACAACTCACTTTGTTTGTCCCCTTGTGTTTGGTAGCTTATAATTTTCTTGTAGAATGACTAGGAATATGGGAAAGTAATAATTCTATTAATAAATTATTGAATAAATGATGTTAACCCATGGGGTTGGGTGTTTGTGTAATGCAATGATGAGGTTACAATTTAAAGGAATAGTGGGATTTGGGTGTGATGCTAATGAAATATAATGTGGAATTATTAATGGTTAATTAATGGTTAATGAACTAATTAACACAAAGTGAAACTGATAAAATGGGACAATGAAATATAATGTAGCTCTTTAAATGGTTGTGTTATTATACGATACCTAGTCATAGTAGTGGTAGTTGGGAGTCCGAGAGACATTATCATTAGTTGAGTCTAAGACTAGGTTATGCCCATAGTGTGGTTGTGAGCTATAGTATATTCTGTGCATTTTGTGTTTCTATATGCTACTCCACCCCATCAGTTAGGTGAACCTACACCATGTGGATTTTGAGCTCTAAGGGTTTTCCCCCCGAATTCCAGTGGGAGGATAGATGGTAGACTACCCCCTTTGGCCCTACTCTATTCTCTTGGTAGTTACTTGCACTGGTAGTAACATTGAATAGTTTTCACCAAATATCATTATAGAGGTATGTAATGGCTTGTGTTTATTCCACACACATATATTCTGGATATAGATTCATTTATTCTACTATAGGTATAATGTGTATAAGATGTGGTCTCTTGAAGATCCTTATTCGGCATATGGGCTGTAATACCTTGAGGCACAATACCCGATATATGATACACATTATGTGGGATGTGGTGGCTCCTAAAAAATACCTGGATATGTTTTCGGTTTTTTAGATGGTGTAGTGATTTTCCAAGGTGTCTGCAAGGAAGATTTGTGATGCACAAGATGCATGTGTTATTTCTTCCCCAAATTTATTTGGGATAGCCTTTTTGGAAATAGATGCTTAGGATGTGCGAAATTGGGGAAAAGCGCCAAACTAGTGGTGAAGTGGTAGCCAGGTACCCTTTATATTATTTATTATATTATATAATCTTGTATAAAATACCTAGTGAAAATATCCATGGTGAAGTTGGGAATTTAGTACACCTATTTAGGTGACGAGTTAGTTTCACTTGTTGTTCACTGTACTTTAACATGCTTTATTTACATTCACACAAGAGGCTCTAGGGAGGATCCTATAGAGTTTACTATTATACTCACCCTACGTATATATTTAATCTATTTTTCAAGTCACTTGGAGAAGTTTGGAGATCATTCTAGTTGCTACTAGCTTGGGGTTGCAGGATTTGTTCTGGATTCGTGGTTGCTGGTATTTTTACTTTCTTTTAGTACTTTCAGTTTTCCCATTTAGTTATAATAGTTCTTACCTGACATTACATATAGGTAATTGGGTTTACTTGTATATTACAGTTATAGTAAGAGATGGTTTTGTCTTTATTATCTCTCTCTTTCGTATGTGTTCTCTTAGAGGGTAATTCCAGCCATTTGAGTGTTTACTATTCCCTCTATGCCAGTCACCAACATGGGGCCTACTAGAGGTAGGACTCATGAGTCATTATCTCCCTTCTCACATTTCCATCCTTGGAGGGGTACACCTTGTGGGGAGGGGGTCATGAAACCTATAGTCTCACCATGTTATTAGTATAAAAACATATTTAATACATGAGTAGAGACTAACATTCCTTATCCCATTTAGCATTTAATGCGTTATAAAGCCTAAATTGATCATAACATTTTTAATATGAAATTAGGCTATCATATTCAACACTTAATCTCTATATTACATAGGAATATTTCTCTGTAACATAATTTTTTTTCATACATTAGATTTTTTTAGTTACTTGTATAAGTATTTTATTACATTTAGCTTGTCTCAACTTGGTTTAATCTCATGGTTATATTTGATAATGATGATATATTTATTAAAAAAATAACCTTTAATCTGATGATTATCATGTTTTTACCACTTAATGAGGATTTTTATTAAATAGTATCCCACAATAATTATGGTCCCTTTGGTATATATCATTACAATTTGAAGGCCTATATTCATATTTTATTATGAGTTACAATTTTTTTCATATAAACAATACATGACTATATCCTATAGAAAAAACTTTTCTATAATCTCATATATGAACCTAAGATAGTCAACTAGACAACCCCTTAAAAAATATATCATACGGGAATATATACTAAACTATATTCCTTAACAATAATATATATCAGGGTTTTTATTCTAAGTGTAACATGAATAAAATTCCATGAAAAATCTTTCTATGAATTGGGTCCCCTCATTAACTATTTAAAAAAAAAGATAAACCATGGGAACACATAATTGGAACAAAAATAACTGATTTGAGTTTCTTGGTCATAAAAATTTCCACTTCGGAAGGAATCTAACATATAGTGTAAAATGAGATAAAGTATAACCATATTATCTAATGTTTTTACCTTTATTATATTAATGATTCAAAATTAATTTTATTCATAAGGTACATGGACTCTTCATGTAAAGGATTATAGTTATAAGTTGTTTTAAATACCAAAACTAGAAAGTTCATAGTCATAGATAGCTATCCACCACCTGTCGAGAACAAGGAATAAGACTATAGGCAAGGCAGAAGTTTGAACCAAATTCCCTTTACCTAGAGATTCTTTACTCTATAGATAATTCGAGTAATGATAATTTTATCACAAAAAATGTATAAACTATATTCCAGAATGATTTTCAATATCATAACATCAACCAAAAACCATGGTCAAAGTAGACTAAAACTAAATCTCATATTGGCATACCTAGAATATAATACAGGGGTTAGTGATTTATAGGAATAAATTAATATAATTTAATCAAAATCTTTCACATATTCATAACATATACAAAATTTAAATTGTGAACAATAAAAAATGGAAAATCTATAATAAATGAAGATTTCAAGTATTTAATCATGAGATAATAAATTATGAACAACTAAAATATGAAATATTTATTATTAAAAACTGTTAATCTTGTCTATATATATTATTAACGTCTCTAAAATTCTTTAACATAAAAATTTATAACAATTCCACAATATCAATATTTGATTTCGTTTATTATATAAAATTTTACATTAAGTAAATATGATATTTAAATAATTATAAATATTTCATAATCAAATTATTACTTTGAAAACTATTATATTAATGAAATATCATATATTTAACATTATTCAAACCATTTTCTTATCAATATTAAAATGTAATTTTATGTGGTTTTAAATAATATTCTAAATTAGAACACTTAATTTGAAAAACTCAAATTGAGTTTTATAAAATATTCTTATTATTTAAAGTGTAAACATTATATATTTAGGAGTTATTTATGAATTTATAAACTCATAATATATTAACCCTTTGTATTTTTAAATAATAATTTTTACTATAATTTATATGGAATTGCTTATAGTTATTTTAAACAGAATTTTTAAAACTAGAATTTAAAATCTAAGTAATATTTATTAATAAAAGCTTTATATACATTTAATAGTTAATTATAAACATTAATAATTAATTAATGATTTTTTTGAAATTTATAAATATCCCCAAATCATCTTATATCATTATTTATTAACAATTTATAAATAATAAATTCAATTCATAAATGAATATAACAGAAAATAATATTTTTTACATATAGTGTATTTTATGATTTAGGTGTGTCATAATTTATGACTGATAAGCCATGGATTAACACAATTAATTATAATAATTTATGATTTATAACCATATTGATGGGTATTATAGACAATGTTTCACCTTGAGTTGTATTTTATGACTAAAACATTATCTCCAAATTTGACATTATATATCATTTTTACGATACACGTCATATTGTTGTTACTATACAATTCATTTTTTTATAAAATATGCACGGTAAATTATATTATATGTTATAAAAAATTATATTAGACTATTAGAATAAAAAACGTGAATACTTTTTCACTTCTACTTATGATATCCATATATCATAAACCATGATTTGGTCTTATAGAACAAAACCATGTTTCATGTTTTACGATTAGATAGAAAAATGAAAAATGAATAGATTTCTCTATTTCCATGAATCATGGAATACATATTAGTAGTTCAAAATACATGAATCTTAGGGGAAACAAGATCACAAGCCATGAAAGTAAAACATAGTAATAAGATAAGGAATTGTAGAATTCACATAAACATAAAATATATTTCCCTATAAGACAAGACACGTTGTTAAACCTTATCATTGAACTTCGTGGGGACTACACCTACTGGGAGGGATGCACCATCATCCACATTCTTAGTCTATTCATTGTAAGGGATATAGTTTTCCCATCATCCCATATTGGATTAGGATTTCCCATATTCCCATAGTTGATGAGATTTCCCCAACATCCATCACAATGGTGACGACACCTACTAGGCGGGACACACCATCATCCCTAGTCATAGTCTTCTCCTTGTAAGGGGTGAGGTTTCATTGTGTCACCATAGTGGATGAATCATGTTGACTTGATTCCCATCATTATATAAAGAGATATAAATCATTACCCAATGAATTTGAGGGAAATATAGGTCCCACCCATCTCATAATAAAACCATTCTTACATGTCCACAATGTAATAAAACATCCATCATATCATAACCCATAAAACGATATGGGTTTCATAAACTTCAAATCAGAACCCATGAAATGATAGGGGTGTCATAAACATTTCATCTCATCATATCCTATTCTATGAAAAAGTTACAGGTTTCATAATCATTTCATCAATGCATAACCTATGAAAAACATCAATTCTAAAAATAATATAACCTGTGGAAGAGAAACGGGTGTCATAAACATCATGAAATTAAAACATAAACCATTCATGAAATAATAGGAATGAAATTATTGGATCATGTACCCAATATATATTGAAATATAATAATATTGGAATATTAGATAGAGAAGGATTTTAAAATATCATATAAATCATTTCATAAGGAAAATAGTATTTATTTAAAAATCCTCTTCCTAAACCCATTTCAAAAATAATTTTCTTATAAATAACGAGTTTAAATTTAATTTAAAACATTTCTTGAGTAAAATATCTTTTTCTAATTGAAAAATACATTTTTAAAATAGAAATCCTGTTGAGAAACTTTTTCTCTAAAATATATTTTCAAACATATAAAGAGAGATTTAAAATATTTTTGAAAACCATTTTCATTGAAAACACATAGAAAACTCATAATAAAATATTAAATAAATATTTATTTTTTAAAATTTTAAAATACATTTAAATCATAAAAATAAGGATTGAAATCATTTTTATAACAGTTTTTCTATAAAAAACATAAAATAATATTGGAAATATTTTGAATACCATTTTCCTTGAAAACTTATAAAAGAATCATGAAATATTTTTAAAAAAAAATTCATTGAAATATTATAAAATAATCTTGAAATATTTTAAAAATAATTATAAAAAATAATTTTTTTGGAAAATATTTTTGGAAATCATGGTTCTAAAAGAACGTTGAATTCTGTCATAATAGAGTAGTAAAGTCAGACTTTCTTAAAAAAATCATTTCTTAGTCATATTACATACTAGCGAGTGGAAAAGTGGTTCCAATAAATGAAAATACCTAGAATATAAAGAGAAGAATAAAATTCAGGAGTTATACTTAGATAAGGATCATAATACTTCAATAATTAAAGCATAAGAACAAACAATATACATAAACAATGAGATTGTATCAATAAACTTCTACTACGTGGTATTTTTTGAATTATACTTACCATATAAGAAAATAAAATTTATTTAAGATTAACATATCATGAAAATAAAAATATCCCTTATTTAACATATTAATTGTATTATATAACATCATTGAAAAATTTTGGTCCATAACATGGTATGTCTCTCAAAGAAAGAAAAATTAAGAAAAACATTCATTACCAATTTGATAACTTTTTAAACATAAAACCCATGAAATAAAAGATCACAAATGGAGATTTAGATACCCATAAATTTAATTATAATAATAATATAATAAATCAATGGGAATTTTACACACCACATATACGAAATATTAGGTCAAAATGGCTGATGTCTCACAGAAAATAAAATTGAGCTGAGAAAACCCTTACTATTTGAGTAAATTTAGAAACGTGATCCCCATGAAAGAATAAAAAAATTAATATATATATATATATATCATAAATTAAATTAAAATAATTATATAAAATATAATATTAAAATATATAAACCATAAAAAAGAAGTGAGTTTTGAATATGTAATATATCTTATTGAAATAAAAAGTGAGATGAAATTCCATTACCTTATATCTTGACTCTCTTCATACACACAAAACATATCCCATATAATAAATATAATTTTATTATTAATATTTTAAATAACCATATTCTTATATATAATACAATATATGGTATGATTATGACTTTTTATTCGCTATTTATTTATAATTCCATTTTAAGGTTTCCCTTCGGGTAATATTCACTTTGTTATTTGCACGTGTCTTATATTTTTGTTCCTCATAATTATATCATGATTTAAAAAATTTAACCATGGTATAAATATAATTTATATTTATAATATATTTATTTTTAGTAATCTATAAAATATAGAAATATGAAATGGAATACAAAGTTCATGGAGATGGACGACCGTATAAATGCATGAACACTATTTCTGTTTTACTTTGCAACATTGAAAGACTTAAATTAGTGAAATATATTTATATATATATATAATATCATTATTGTAGAATTAATATGTCATATATATCATATAATTTCACTAAAATCATCCTTAACACATTCCACGGAATGTGTGAACGAATCACATCACCTTGATAAGATGGTAGTTCAAACATCCCAAAATGAAATTATCATATTTAAAAAAATGGGAAGCATGAATATATGTGTTATGTAATTATTAAATAAGAATATATTACATTATATATATCATATATATAATATAAAAATATAATATACATCTTAATTACCTACCATGAAATCTGTTAAATGAAAAACAAACTACATAGTTTCATGAGGTGGTACTTCTCCGTACACCCGAAAAACAAGTTCGTTAGCCATTCAATGGAAGTGTGTGTACGTGTAGATAAAAACCGTATCATAAAAAATTATTTATATACTGATGATAATAAATTTATTATTTATGCTTGTAATAAGAAAAATTGAGGTAGCAGAGAAAGAAAATAAAGGATGTGAGATTGAGGATGGATGATATCTCTTGTTTGGATAACTCCTTTTGATTCCCAACAAAAGGATACCTTAGATGAATTTATTACCAATGAAAATCCTAAATAAGGAATGTAGGGATTTTATTAAGTTATATGGGAATATATTGGACTAAATTAAGTGATTTTATAGGTTTGAGGAAGGAGGAGAGGTGGTGGCCTTTAATATGGAAGGGAAAGGACACACTTGGAATTTTTAAAAACAACTTAGGTGTGCCAACATTTTTAACTAACAAAAGTCATAAAAAAACAACAAAAATAAATAAATTAATATTCAGGGACGCAATATTCCTAGAGAGTGTGGATTTTAGAATTATATTGGTTATTTGGCCCCAATATGTTTATGTTTTATTACCTTATCAAGATTAGTTTTACTTTAATCATTGTAATTAATCTTAATCACATAGACTAATATTTTTTGTCAAAAATTAAGTTGATATTATTAGAGTATAAATATTAAATTGATTAAAACCATTTATTTACATTTTTAAAAATTCTATTCATATAAGATACATTATTAAGTTTAGTTATAATCCTACAGACATGGAAAGAAATTGGGTTTTTAAAGATAAAATATTCAAAAGATCATTAAGATTTTATATCTAAATTCAATATAGAAATGATTAAAGTTAGATAAATTGGATTAATAGATGTACAATTGATCTAATTTAAATTTAAAACCAACTTAAAATATAATTTAAAAATACAAATAAATTAGATGAAAAATATGTTCTGAATTAAAAATCATTATTTTTTTTATTATTCATCAAAAAATAATGCTTCATAGAAAAATACAAAAAATTACACCTAAGATAATTTAAACATTTTGAATTCCAAAATGACAATTATTTTATCAAATTAAATTTATCAGAGTGTCTAAAATTAATTTATCTATTTTTCATAGAAGGACATAAAAAGTAGTTCTTTTGAGAAAATTGTATTTCCAAACATAGAAATACATCACCCAAAATTATATTTTTTTTATCATCATTATGTTCTATTTATATAAAACCATTATAAATAATAGTAAAAAAGTTATTATTACTAATCATATTATTATTTTAATCGGTATGTTATAAAAATCTCATTTAATTAATTATTACAGAAATTTTTTTTAGAGAAACTCAGCGTTTTGTTGTAACACAAGACACATCAGTGTTGTGTTTAACGCAATCCAAGTTAGTGTTTAACATAGAGAGAATGTTCTTGGGGTATATTATTATTAAATATTAACATGATTTAGAATCCAAATCAAGAATAACTTGGTTCTTTCATATAACAAAATCTTATTTAGTGTTACGTGCAATTAAAAATTTTATAAATAACAAACTAATTCGAAATAAATATTCCATAAAAACATGGGGTGTCAAATTCTACCCCTCTTACAATTAATTTCACCCTAAAAAATGTATCTGGTTTTTCAATGGTTTAATAACATTATGTACCTCTAATATAGTTCTCATTATAAAAATGAACACAAAAACAACCTATAAAAAGTTAAATATGGAACCATAACAGTTACGCAAATTAAATCATAGCTAAGTTTTCACATTATAGATCATATGTGGAATGTGAAAAAATTGTCCTGGCGGAAGCACACAAATATTCTTATGGAGTGATTAATGGAATCAACATAAACAATTGATTGGTCAATAAAATTTTTAGGGTCTCAATGTCATAAATCTATGTTTATTTAAAATCCCATCGACTAAAAAAAGGTTTTAGGATAATATTTTTTCATTTATTTTCCTAACGTTGAGTAATTATTTTATTTAGCAAGAATATAAGGGAATATACTCACCTGATATATTTATGTAAACCCATTTTCATTATTTATTTGTGTCATGATCAATTTCAAATTCATCCATTATTTTATGAAATAGATATCCCAAAATTAACTTCTATGCCTGAAGCACTAAAATAAACTTCTAACTGGTCTTAAGTCCCATTAAAGAATGAAATGTCTAACTATTTTTTTTCTAATTATCCTTCAAAATCAAAATAGTCAATACATTAATCTAAAATCATAAAAATTAACATTTTAAATTCATAATTAATATTTACACATAAAATAGTTTAGGTAAAAGAAATTAAACATTAACCAGGACATCATGTAGGCCAGTTGTAGGCATGAAACCCTTCTCATCCTTCAGTCATGGGTTCAAGTCCCACAACCCTACTACACATGATGAGTGGTCACCCGATATATAGGTTTTACTTTTCTAAAAATAAAATTATATAATATCCAAAAAATATTATGCATAGCTGTGAAATAAGGATAATCACTAAATATCCTTTTGACCAAGTTTTTCAATACAACCACAATACATATATACATTATCTAGAGTTTAACATAAACTTTACATAAATGGTTAACCTTATAACCCTTCCAAAATATGATAATACAAAAATTTATAATGAATGTCATGAAATCATCTTATAAGTGACCCCCATATATCATAAAGTATCTCTCAGTTGACACATTCCAAACATGTGAATACCATCATCATATATTCTATTAGAACATAGAAATAACATGAATGTCCAAAAAACCATTGGGAAAAATGAATTCTTCCTAATACCAGATTCTATTAGATATATTACACAAATCCATGAAGTTGTAATCACCATCTCTGATAATAGAGTATACTTATTCAAAAAATCCATTATCAAACCTGATGTCATAAATACTATCCAATTTACTTTATCCATAACATCACCTCTTTATCCATATAAAATATTATTTTCTCATACTAAGGAACATATTAAGGGTTACCTTACCTTAATGAAACCTTTCCATTTAATAAAATATATAGGTCATTAGTATCATTAAACACATTCTTGAAAACAAAAAAACATATACGAACAATCCTTATATAATTTATGATTCATATAGAATAATATTTGAATTCCAAAACATATATACATCAGTCATCTAACTTTATTCTTGAACCATTACTCTAGATTCATAAAATTAATCTACAATAATTATTTTCTATAATTGGAAGTGTGAATCATGTTTTAAAGTTCCTAAACCATAATCTAATTACAATTCTTGCGTTTTATGTAAACCATATTGGAAGAACATTTCATACCTTTCACATGTCATTTTCCGTCTCTTTATCTTCATAAGTATATCCAATACTCTAACCAACATCCTAGTTTTATTGATACGGTTTCTATTTAGAACATTCATTAGTATAATTCCCATACTTTCCGCATCTAAAAAAATTTAATGTTAACCTAGTTCGTTCTATTGACTAAGAACAAAAAGTATATTGTAAAATACACTTATCATAGTAAAAAAACCATATAATCATGAAAAATTAAATAAATGATGTATTAATAATGAAACCTTATTCTTAAATATATGACACCTTATGTTTATCATAGGTTACTCATAGATAACATCTATTTAAATCCTTCATGATGATTCAAAAAATGTTTGGGAATTCCCAAAACATATCCCTCGAGAGGGTCAAACTAGGTGCACCTTGAAGCCCACAATCATGTACCAGGTAACGGATATGACTGTACTGACACACCATGTAATATTTATTAGTCCTAGGTATATATATTCTATAACTAAATCCAATTTTAATATCCAAACATGGATTTATTTCTTGGAAAAAAATCACTTGATCCTTCACCAAAACTCCATGACATTTTCCTTAACACTAACTCATCATTATACTTATCCTTAGAGACACCACTAGACATATCATTAGAAATATCCCTAGAGATATCACTAAAGCTTTCTCATCCTAGTTTCCAAAGGTTAACAAAACTGTTTCTTTGATACCAACTATAGTGACCTAGGCTTAACATACATGGATATTACATGATTTTAGATGAATATTCAACACATTTCAAAAATACATGGCCGAGGACCATAATAGGTTAGTGTCTTTGGAATCATGGAACACATTAGTATATTGTAGTGAAAGATCATCGACATATTCGTTAGTGATATTCCCCTCTAGTTCTTCTATTACAGTCATTTCATTATAATATGGGGAATGGAAACATAAGAAAGGGGTGATTTCAAAAGCATAGTATGGGTAAACAAGGGAGAAATATAATCACTAACATTCTCATCAGAGTGTGATAATGTATTCACAAAATTATAAGATCATACCCTACATATCATAAGATCATAAACATTAATCATGGAATAAATCTTGGTTGTTTATAAGAAAAAAATCATAATTGAAACATGATCATAATACATGAAATAATAACAGTGGAATAAGAGATGGAATTTTAGCATTTACATAAACATGTAATATCTTTCTCTATAAGTCAATATTCATTTCTAGAACTTATCAGGAAACCTCATGGGGACTGCACCTATTGATTTGGATATTCCACCATCCCCGGTTGATGTCCTTTCCTTACAAGGGACCGGGTTTCCCAATCCTAACCTATTGGATTGGGTTTCTCTATCATCCCATAGTGGATCCGATTTCCCCATCATCCATCTCCATGGTGTCTACACCTACATGGCAGGACACACGACCATTTTTAGTCATTGTCATTTCCTTGTAAGGGAGCAGGTTTCCCCATCATCACATATTAGATCCAGCCCGTTGACATGATTCCCATCATTATGTCCTTATATATAAATCATTACCCAATGCATTAGCGGGATATATAGGTCACATGAATCTTATAATAAAATCATTAATACCTTTTCCAAAAGGTAATAAAACATTCATCATATTATTTCCCATTCAAATAGATAGATTTGATTAAAATAATATCACAACTCATGAAATGAAATGGGTATCACAAACATTTCATCACATCATAACCTGTGGAAGGGAGATAAATTTTATAATCATTTCATCAAATTATAACCTTTGAAAATAAGGTGGTTTCAAAAGAATATAACCCATGGAAGAGAAAAGGGTTTCATAAAAGTCATGATATTAAAACATAAACTATTATATAAATAATATGAATGGTATTATTGGGTAATGTACCTAATATAGATTAAACTATAACATGTATGACATCATAGATGGATAAGTCTTTTGAAATGTCACATGAAAATTTTATTAATGAAAATATCCATTGAAAATCCTTTCCATAAAACCATTTCAAAAATATTTTTCATATAAAGAAAGTGTTATAATTTCATTTGAAACATTTATTGACAAAAATATCATTTCTTCTTTAGAAAACTATTTTTAAAACATAAATCATTTTGAAAACATTTTTATTTTTAAATATCATTCAAAACATATAATGGAATCTCAAGAATATTTTTGGAAAACATAATCTTTAAAAGAAACATGAAAACTCAAAATTAAATCTTGAAATAATTTTGGAAACCATTTTCTTTTAAAATAATTTTATAATATAAAAATATGTCTTGAAATAATTTTTAAAACAATTTTCTATTAAAACATATAAAAAAATCTTGAAAACATTTTGAAAATAATTTTATTTGAGTTATTATGAAACCAAAATGAAAAAATTTTGAACAATGTTTTCCTTGAAAACATTTAAAATAATCTTTCAATTTTTTCAAAAACTTTTTAAAAATAAAACATTTTTCAAAACCTTATTATAAAAAATAGTTTTAAAAGAACATCGATTTCAAACTCAAGAGGGTGGTAAAGCTTAAATTTCATAGAAAAAAGAATTATTCATAATTTGTACCAAATACTAGTAAAATGGTACCCATAAATTAATATATCATGAATATATAGCCATGAAGAAAATTCATGAGTTATATTGTGAGATAGATCATATGATTTCATAAAAAATCTTGATAAATGATGAGATTTTTCAATAAACTCTTACTGCATAGTAACATTGAATTAAACTCCCTATGTAAGAGAATTAAATTTAATGAAGCTTAAATTATCATGAAAATAATGATATCCATTATTTTACATTTTAATAGTAGTTTATACATCTCATATAAAAATATAGGCTTGTCACATGACTTGTGTCTCAAAGAAGGAAAATTGTGCCAGAATTACATTACCAATTTGGTATCTTGTCAAATAGAAACCCCATTAAAGAAATATTATAAAATGGAGATATAGATACCAATAAATTTAAGTATAATATATATATATATGGACATTATAAACACCACATATAAAAAAACTAGGTGAACATGTATTATGTCTCATTGAAAATAAAAGTGAGATGAGAAAACCCTTACAATATGAGTAACATTAGAATCGGGATCCCCATAAAAAAAAAATTAAAAAATTTAATATCATAAAATAAAATAAATTAATGATATATTTTTTCATAGGGAAATATATACAAAAACAATTTTGTGGTTAATGTGGAATGTATATCATTTAAATAAAATTTGAGATGAAATTCCCTTTCCATATGTCTTGAATCTCTTTGTACTCATACAAGACTCCTTTATAATAATTATAAGTTTATTATAAATATTTTTGAGATCCATATTATTATATATAATACCATATATAGATTTATTATTACTTTTTATTACCCACTTGTTAATAATTCTATGTTATGATTTCACTTAGGGTAATAATAGATTTGTTTTCCACATGTGTCTTTTATTTTGGACACTCATACTAATATCAAGATAAACATAATGTAAAAAAAGATATAGATATCATTAATATTCATCATATATGTGTTTTTAATAGTCTATATAATATATAAATATGAAATGGAATGCACCGTTCTTTGAGATAATAGGTCATATGTACGCATGATTGAGGTCTCTATTTTTCAATGTAATATTGTAAGAAAAAAGAAAATATAACATATATATATTATAATTAAATTAGAATAAATATGTAATATATATCATATTATTTTACTAATCCCATCTTTATACATTCCATGTATTAATTGGATGAATCACATTACTTTGATGAGGCACTAGTCCACACATCCGCAAATGAAATTAATGTATTTGAAAAAAATGGAAAACATGAAGGTATGCTTTATATAATATTTAAATAAAAATAAATAAATAATATATATCATATATATCATATAAAAATATATTTTCCATCAAAATTCCCAACCATGAGAGGTTGTAAAGGAAAAATAGAAAACATCATTTAGTGAGGCGGTAGTTTGTCGTATCCAAGAACGATAAATTTGTTACCCATTAGATTGTAATGTGGGTATGTGTAGGGATAAGAATTATCATAATAAAAAATAAATATATTTTTTATACATATTTTATTATGTATTTGAGGAATATTAATAATTGTGGTAGTATAGAAATAAAATATTGGAAGGTATCTTTAAGAAGCATGTCACATCTTCATGGGGTAACTCATTTTACATTTCATCAATGGGATAACATAGTTAGATTTCATCCCAAATAGAGGATTGAATTAGGAATTTTTATTTTTTTTAAAAATTTAATTTGGAAGATAATTTAAATTCATAATTGGTTTTAGAGTTGTGAAGAATGGTTATAGGTGGTGGGCTTTTATAAGGGTGGGAAATGGCACACTTGGCATTTTTACAATCAAGTTAGGTGTACCCATGTTTTTTACTATTGAAATTCATAAAAAACCAACCAAAATAAATTATGGATGGTTTATATCCGATATATTTCTGTAACATGGGTGTTAGACAAGTTTCTAGGTCGTTTGGTCCTTTACGATTAAGGTGTATTCCCTTCTAAATCTTAATTTTACCTTAATCATTGTATATTATCTTAATCACTTTCACTAATATTTTTGGTCAAAAATAATGGTTATATTATTAATTTATAACTATTAGAATTATTAAAATATTTGGATTCCATTTTTTAAATCAAATTCATATAATTGAAAAAATAATGTTTACTACTAATCTTGCAGACATGGCGAGAAAGTGGGTTTTTAAAGTAAAAATGTTAAATGTTCATTTTGTTTTTATATCTAAATTCAATATAGAAATAATAAAAATGATACAAATTAAATTAATAAATTTTTAATATATCTATTGTAACATTTAAACCAACTTCCAATATAAATTAAATATATATAAAAATTTGTTTAAAAAGCATTTTGGAATTAATATTCAGTATTATTTAATTATTCATCCCAAAATGATGTTTCTTAGAAAAATCCAAATAATTCACCTAAGATAATTTCATAATTCTAAATTCAAAAATGGAAATTTTTTTAATAAAATTATATTTCTAAATATTTCTAAAATTATAATTATTATAGTTAATAGAAGGATATATAAATAATTGTTTTGAGAAAATAGTATGTCCAAACATATAAATAATTTACAAAAAATTATATGTTTTTTCATTATTATGTTTTAATTATATAAAAATTAATAAATAATATATAAAAAGTGGTTATTACTATTCATATTTCTAATTTTAATTTCTATGTAATAACTATCTAATTTAATTAATAATTTAAAACAAATTATTTATAGAAACTCAGTCTTTCATGTAATGTATGGCACATCGTTATTGCATATAAAACAAGTAGAGTCGGTGTTTCATTTAGTGAAATCATATATTGGGGTTTCATATAATGAAATATTAATATGGATTACTGTATAAAGTAATAATATCATGGTACTTTCATATAACAGAAGCTATTTTCAGTGTTGCGTGAAATGAAATTTTTTAAAAATGTTAAATTAATTTGAAAAATATATTTCATAAAAATTCATGGCGTTACAAACATATTGGGGTGGCCATGATGTTTCCTCCCTTTCTGAAATATTGTAATTACCATGCTATTTTTTCATTTAATGAAACATTGGGATGTATATTATATTCCTTCCCTTACTCAGATATTGAGATATAATGATGATCTGGTCATATAGGCCATGAAATTCCCCAACATCTGTTATATGAAATGATATTTTCTACCCAACCATTATTATTGAGTAATGTTATTTCCTAATGTATAAAGTACAATTTGAATGAATTATTATTCCACTATTTATTATTTATCCTAGAGAGGAAACCATTAATTATCATCACAATCCGTTGATTGATGTTTTGATATAAGGTGGATGATGTATGATTTATTTTAGGGATGCAATTAGAAATTGTTAGGTTATAAAAAATAGGAAGTTTTTACCATTATAATATTAAGGGTATTTTATGAGTTTTCTACCTAATTTTTCATTAGTTTTAATATTTTTATTGATTATGGTGATTCATTAATTATATTAATTTAGCTATATAATTTCATTTAATGTTTATTTGTTACTAGTTGGTTGTCTTTGAAGTACAATGATTTCTCCAATGAATAGTTAATGGTGTGTGGTATTGACCATTTGTGTGTATACTCAAGTGACACTAATTATACATCTTTCAATTTATTTATAGATTACTAATGATGTTTAAAATCTATTTTTGGGAGTATGAATGAGATATTTCAATATGTATTTTTGTATTTCTAATTAAATGAATTTTTAAAGAATGTTTAATGAAATTTTGTGTTGTTTTTTGGTCTCTCTACTTATCTTTTCTAACAACACTTGTATATATAATTTTGACTCCATTAAAAGTACATATTAAATAATAATTCATGGAATTACAATTAAAAAGTTAACTTGATTAATTAAATATTAAAATAAATTTTTTTGAGAAAATAATTAATATTAATACATTAATAACACTCACATAAATTATAGATGGACTTTTATCAAGATTCATTGGTTAATATAAATATCATTATTTATTTTAGATGTTTTATTTGAGATATGTAACATGATAAATAAATAAATCCATTACTTCCAATATCAACAATTAATAAATTAGAAGTTAGTAAAAAAATATTAACTTGATTAATAGGATAAATTAGTGGCTCAGTGATAAAATATTTAAGTAAATATGGGAATAGATGATTTATTTTAATTATATGTTCAATAGTTCTCCATTCATATACTAATGGATTAAATATAATGGAATGAAATTTTAGTTGATCAAGCAAAAAAAATTCAATAAAATAAGGATTTTATGGGATTTGAACTTTATTTTCTTTGGAATTAGAGTAATTGGATAGAATATCGGGATAATGTAAATTCTTAATAGAAATAAAAAATTTCTTGTTATCATAATTATTAATTTCATTATTTATCTCAATAGTTAATTTAGAAGAAAGACATTAATTTTTATATTTTGAGTTTGAAATGTTAATAAGATTTTTACCTTGATTTTAGTTGTTAGATCAAATTTTGGAACAAATTAAATAATGTCTAAACTAAGTCTATGATTTTTATGTTTTTTATATTTCAAAGGAAACTATATGAATTCATAATCCCATAATATTTCAGAATAATTCATCCAGTATATATAACTTTCCATATAACACATAATTCCATTCAATACTATTTCATAAGACTTTTTTGGGTGAGTTCAAATTTTCTAATACTTTAAATTTATCCAAAATTAGTAAATGGTACCACTTTTCAGACTCACCAGTGACACTGAATGTCATTTATTTTTGTTTTAAAATACATTTTGGAATAGTTTTTAAGACATATAATGGATATTATAAGTATTTATATACTATGTAAGGAATCATTTCCGCACCATAATACATTTTCTATAGTCTCATAATAATTTTTCCACATAAAATACATCATGTAAGAAATTCCAAGCCCATAAGACTCTATAATAAAATTTAAAATTTGTATTATTTATTATGTATTTTCATCTTCATAATATTTATGATCCAATTTTTGAGACATACATAGAGTGTATGACTTTTTATTTTTTCCATAAATGGGGAAAGAAGTTTAATGTCTGAAATTCAAAAAATGGAGAGGGGTCAAATTAAAAATCATTTTCAATTATATATCGTGAAAAATTGGGAAAGAAGCTCTTAAATATCCTAAAAATGATCATATAATGGATTAAATAAGAAGAAGTTAGTGGTAAGGTATTTTGAAACTGGATGATTCAAGATTAAGTCATATAGAAATTCTAAAACCTTGGTCGGGGCATGTGGAATCCATCGATAGAAAGGGATATGTTTGTTGAGTCTTTGGATGACTCTTATCACAACCAAGATCATGATACTCAATCATAGGAAAGGGAAAAAAATTCCACCCTTGTTAAAAAGGTCAGGAATTTACAATATGCTGGACCCTGATCATTCTATTGATTTTATAGAATGTCAATGTGATTCACTGTAGAGGAGGCTACTAAAAATCAGTGAATTTATTAGGGAGCTTCTACCCTTGCTAGAGAATTTTATTTTCCTTTCATCTATGAAATCCCTCTCAAATAATGTAACACTATACCAATAGTGGTCGAGCCATGGATATTCACCCCACCCCTTTTAATGAATTATATTATTAAATGATTAATTAAATTATGATCAATCATGCTAGAAGTTATTATTAGATTTTGAAAATATGATGCCATTTTTTTCTTATTTTCACTAATTTATTCGATTTTCATTGGATGTACACAAAAGACCCACTTATTTTCAAAATTTCCCATATGATTTAGGGAAGTGGTTTGACGCAGGTTCAAATAAAAATTATTGATTACTAGTCTTAGTGAGAGAAAAGAGTTTATTTATCATTATACAACCCCATTAAAACCAAAAAAACCAAAGAGAGCTAGACTGGTTGTGTTATTGACCAATTATTAAGAGATTAAGATAATTAAATTAAATTAAATGATTTAATAGGTATGTGAGGGGAATATCCAAGGTGAGATAACTATATTAAAACTAAATTTAATTATTATTTTAATTCTCATTCTCAAATAAACAAAACGAACCCACACAAAACATGATAAAACTAAATTAAAATATCATCATATTTGGAGACAATCTGATTCCAACATTTACTACATTTAACATGGGTTCAAAAACTGTTTGTAATAAGGACCATAATAGACAACACATCAACCTCACACAATCACCATGGTGGAGATCTAGTGCTGTATTTCTATTTTTTTATTTTTTATTTTGTAGATGGAATTTATACAAGATTTTGTATAGATATGATCCAATAATTGTATATGAAATAGATATTTAAAGGAATTTAATATCTAGAGTTAATAATATAAGAATCATTGAACAATTTTATATTGTGTTTTTTTTACTTTTCCACTAATATAATCCCCATACTCTTTTAGTTCAACCACTATTAGAGCCACTTTAGGAAGTGAAAACATGGAATAAAATAAAAATAAACTTAATAAAAAGTTATGAGAATTATATATATCTTATTTGAATAATAATAATTAGAGAATACAAAAAAAAACTAATATGACTTCGAAATCAAAACTAGAACGATCCATTTGATACCTAAGATTCAGGGCTCAACTATTGGGATATGTAACAGAAACATGCAGGAATTTTTGGAATGTCTGTAGAAACATAAATCATAGAGGTGTAAAAGAAGCTGTTTGAGACCAATTTATGCGGTGTAAATTTTTTTCAATGAAATTGTTGTTTATTTGGAGTTTGATATCAATATATTGATGTATAATAAGTTCTTGGAAGTGTGTTGAATAACCAAAGAATATTTAAATGAGGTGGCCCCATTTTAGGTGTCACATTATACTAATTTAATGAAATAGGAGACACATCTTAGAGGTTTTTTGAGATGTTTATTCATTTAACATATGAAAAAGGAAGAGTTATTTCCTTTAGATCATATTTGATCAAATCATATTAAGGGGGAAAGGTTTTTGGAAAATTTGGAGTTCCATGGATAATTTATAATAAAAAGTCCTAAATATTTATGAATAATGAATATAATGAGATCGATCCATATGTTTTAAATCATGATGATTATAAGAAGACGATATAAATTAACCTAGATTAAGTATGAAGTTAAAAGAATAAAATAATATGAAAGCATAGAAGTTTGTTTATATATTTTTTAATTATAAACATTGTTATTTTAAAAAAGAAACCAATAAAATATTATGTAATATAATATGGCCATTTCATGGAAATTCAATAATTCAAGTATGTAATAAAAAGGTTGAAGGCTTTAAACAATGATAAATGTAGATTCTACCTTAAGCGGAATGTATGAAGGTAAATGTGGGTTTGAACCTCCTTGAGTAAATTTCACCCATTGTAGAGACCCCAAACCTAACATACTTGGACATTAAATTACTTTTTTGTAATACTTAATACATAACAAAAACCAACACTCAAGGATAGCAATATTTTAGTGTCTTTGGAAACTAGGAACACAATCTTCTAATAATTGTGAAAGATATTCAACATCTCCTATAAAGATCTTACCCTTTTGTTTTCTTACCTAAAACCTTTCTTTATATCCTGGGAAAAGAAAACATAAAAAGGGAGAGCTCAATTTCTCAGTAAGGGTAAACATAGAGAACATAAAACAATCCATAAACATTTGAATGCAAAAACATGAACATAAAATCTAAACATCAAAATCTTGAGCAAAGACATAAATCTTGGAATTAGATAAGGTATAGATCATAATGGATCATCAATCATGATAAAATATCACTGGAATAAAACATTTAATTATGGAAAACAATTAATCACATGATATGATTTCCATAATAGCCAAGGCATTTCTGCCAAGACCATCTTAGTGGACAAAGTCCCTTTCTGAATCGAGTTCACTCCTCGTTCTAGTCCTGTCTCACTGAATCGGATTAACTTACCATTCCAGCCATGTCTATCTAATGTGATATAAATCTTTACCCAATTGATTAGAGGGAGATATAGGTCCCACCCATCTCATAATTAAATCATTCTTTCATGTGCCACAAAATAAACATACATCATTCATAATAACCCAACAAAAAATGGGTTTCATAAACATCATTCCATCATAACACAATCCATATAAAAGAAATGCATATCATTTCATCATAAGAAAAATCAAAACATGTAACTAATAGATAATTATACTTGAAACATAAACATACTTAATAATGTCATCTTAGATGGAAAATAGTTTTAAAAAACACATGAAATGAATTCTTGAGGAAAATATCATTTCTTCATCAAAATTATTTTCTTTTCACAAAATGCCATTCAATTTTTTTAAAAAAGTATTTTGTTGAAAATGATCATGATATCTTGTAGATGAATCTTCATGAAAATTAGGCATTATTAAATTATAAAAATCCATTCATGTCATATAAGTTAAAAAAACTTTCTCCTCGTACTTTTGTCAGAAAAGTCAAAAAGTTATTCATATTGTAAAGAAAATAAAGATTTCATCCATAACATGTGGTAAAAGACAAAATGGGTAAAAAGGACATTAAATATACATGAAAAAAATTTAGAAATAATATACATGGATGATAACAATAACCCCAGTAAGTACTTACGAATGACAATCTCAGAAAAGAAAGAGATTGGAATAGTTATCCCTTACCTTAAGTCTGATATGCTTCGTATGTATCCGAAACTCCTGTATAATGATTTATATAATGTCATTGACTTATTACAGAATCATATTTACTATTATGACATCATATATGGTTCACTTATGACTTTATATTACCCGTTCTTTTGTAAATTCAAGTTAAAGTACCGTTTTGGGTATAATCGTTTCATTTATCGTCCGTGTTTTGATTTGTAATTATTCATATGATTACATAGATCATGATTAATTACATCCAGAATGTAAAACATGATTTATATATAATATATATTCAGAATATACATATATATAATAGATCAGTAAATGGAATGAAATACACCGTTCATGGAGACGGTAGGTCGTACGTATGCATGAATACTGTTTTCGTTTCTTTATTAAATTGAATGGAATTACGTAAATGAAACAAATATATAAATAAATCCAGTATCATTATTATGTAATATCTTTCATGATTATTAATTATATATACTTTATTATCATACTTCAATGGTTAATCATGGAAAATGAATCTCATTGCGTTCATGGAGACGGTAGTCCATACGTACGCACGAGCGATGATATCATTCCCATAACTATTTAATAGAATTAGAGTGGATGATATAATATCTAAGAATCAGTATAATGTTATAATAACCATATATAGTTATTCTTTACACCGTTATACCCATCCAAGTATGGTGGTGGTGGAAAAACAGATTACACCACGGCGTGGAGACGGTATTCCGTACGTACGCACGCGCAGTGATTTCATTTTCCGTAGGATGGATAGAGGGTAAAATGGAGTTGCTTAATATTTATAATAACATATCAGTATATTATTGATACTTATTTTATTACTTTATAATGATAAAACTAAAGAAGAAGAAGTTGAAGAAGAAAGAAACTTGAATGAATTGGTGGAAGAGATTACCTCTTCTTCGACGCACCTCTTTTAAGATTCCTCTTAAGGAACTAGAGTTGGTATTTTGAAAAGACCAGAACCTCAAAAATGTTTCTAGGGTAGTGGAGAAGAGAAATGGGAAGAGGTTGGCCGAGCATGAAGGCTCCAAGTGTTGTGAAGAGGAGAGTGAGGAGGTTCCATTTTATAAGGGAGGAGAGGGGCCCCTTTGGAAAGTGTGAAAATATTATTTTATTATAAACATATCCTCAGTTTCAAAAGGTCCAAAAATTATTAGAGATGAAGATAAGATGACTCATGGTTGAAATAAAATCATCCAATCAGAATTGGACATGTTTTGTATATTATTTTAATCACTATAATCTTATTTATTTAAATCATTTATTAATGAGGTAACTACTGCAACATTATTGTGACATAAATAATTTAATTTATTTGATGTCTAAAAATTATAAAAAAATACCATAATGTAAGAAATATTATTATATTTCCAATGAATATTTATAGTCGAAAATATAATTTATATAAATAATTTTAAAAATTAATTATTAAAAGATATTTGTTAATGTCAATTTTTTCTTTACATTAAATTAATTAATCCAAATTGTCATTATCACTACCAAGTGGCTCAATGGGGTCCCAAAATCTATCCAAGGATGCCAATGATCGGCCACTACTCATCCAATAAGGGTTTAAAAAGTGTTAAGTTAATTTTGAATTATTATAATATTCTTTTAACCTTGAATTACCCTATTTACCTTTAACCGCGGTAAATAAATGTCAAACGTTACTATTCACAAAAAAATAGTTTCATCTTATTGAACCATATTTTACTTCTTGATGAAAACCTTGTATGTCAGATTTTTGAAATTCAATTCACAGAAGTGGTAAAATTTCATTTAAATGAAAGAGTCAGTTTTTTTAACTACCACTATGCGGTTTCACTATTCATCAAAAATTGATGTTTTTTAGAAAAGTACCAAAAATTCAGCCTAATCTAAATTTGATATTCCGAATAAAAAAATGATGTCTATTTTTACAAATTCAAAACATATAAGTGGAATTAATTAATTTTAAAATTAATTTCTGTTATCAAAACAAATAGCGTGCTTTTATGAAACAATAAATATCAAAAGATCGACACTAGTTTACGTCCAATTTCAAATTGAAATTAATTACAATGACCAAAATTAGATTAAATTGAAAAAATATATTCTAATTACACTTTAAAACCAATTAAAAAGATAATCTAACCATATAAATTATTGCGATGAAAAAAGTTGTTTTTAATTAAAATATAGCGTGTTTTTACTATTCATTAAAATACGAAAGTTATCAGAATAATATGAAAATTTTATCCAAAGTAATTTTTTTTATCCTGATTCCCAATAAGAATTATATTTTCTCAAATTGAACTTATAGACATGGAAAAACTAGATTTAAAGTTGGTGTGCCATCAAAAGGTGGCAAAAATGCATTTTTTTGGAAAATACTTATTTTACCCAAAAAAATTATTTTGTTCTCATACCATGTTCTATAAAATGTGTAAGATGAATTATACTGTTAGAAAATTCAAAATTTAGTTAATATTATTCATAAAGTATAGTCCATAATAATGTTATAACAATATATCGTTGTTTAGGGAATCCCAGTATTGCGTACTACACACACTATCGGGGAAGGTCGTGATTGCGTGTAATGAAATCCAAATCAAGGATGCGTGTAGTGCAAGCTCCCTTTTTTGTAGCGTACAAAACAAGAAATAAATTAAATTAAAAATAATAATTCTCATAAAGTATTTAGTTGTTACATTCTACCCCCTTAAAATGAATTTTTTCCTTGAAATTCGTCGGGGTTATAAATGGTTTTCTACTTGAAAGTTTCTTTCATAGAAACCCACATCGAAAAAATGAATCCTAAAACATAATTTTAAAAATTGAAGTATGAAACATATCGGTTACCCAAGTTGGCTCATCACTGGTTTTTCCACATATGAGAACTGAGGTTAAAATATGGATATGGAAGAGAAACCCAACCATCAAGTTCTGATGGAGAGTGGTAGAGAACATGGCTTTGAAAAAGACAACAATCACAAAGCCATAAATTTGTGATGATATAAGGTAAATTCTGATTCATCAGATATAAGAGAATTAGGAAAACATTTTAGGTTTTCACGATCATTTCCCAAATGTTGATGTATTTTTGAATTAAAATAAATACTTACTTGATTTTGGTACAATCTCAACGTTGTTGGTGCCTTGAACATTTTCCACTTCATCTCGTAAAGAAATGATGTTGAATTTGTCTTTCCAGAAGATTTAGCTGATCATGTGATAGAATGATAGGTCATTCCATCCGTCTCAAACATAGGTTAGCCAAAGTTATATACATAAGTCCATCTATGGTGAGATTAATCGGATATGGTTCCAAAAATGGACTTATACATCATATATCAAACTGCTTAATAAAATAAAACTAATTTCTACTATCCAGGGACTTTCTGTAGGCCACTGGTATGAAATAAAGGCATGTCACACTTTGGTTGTGGGTTCAATTCCTGTAACCTTGTCCGACGCAGTGGGTTGTCGCCCATCCTACAGGTTGTCCATTTTTCTAAAACTACACTATTATAACGTTCCAGAAAAAAGATCTATCATTAATCAATACTATTTGATGTCCAACATAATCCATTCCAATCTTTAGGATTATCCAAAATTCATATATCCAATCTCATAGTATAAAGAAAATTATTACTGGAAATGTCACATAACAAGAACGTGAATGCCATCATTTATCCCCGACATATCATATGATATATCTTGTTTGTCACATTCTAAACATTTGAATTCCTTAATCATGTATTCTCATGAAAAATGAATACCCATTGAACCTTAGTGAAAACATGAGTGCTATCAAAAGTTAACTCTTTCCACATACCAAAATCCCAAAAATTATATATACTCATACCATGATATCACTTAGTCCTTATATCAATCATGAGCTCATGAATACTATAAAAGAATTTATTTTCTCTTTATCCATTCATTATGCGCATATCATCCTCTTTACAAAATACATGAATAACTTTCCATGGTTACCAGTACCATATTCTTATAGAAAACCATAATGGACCAATACACAGATATTTCAATATACTATAAAAGTACCTCAACAACATTATTATCGAATTCCAATACATAAGCCCTTCAACCCATCCTCTTCAATGGTTGGCATGGAATAGGTCCTTCCTAGATTTAGAAGTAACTTCTTTGGTCCGGGAATTGAGTTGTGTAATGCCCATGTTTTCCATATATAAGACATTGGACTCCATAACAGTCTATCACTCTATGACCCTTTTCTCCACATAGATAACATCTTCCCCTCCATTTGATGTATTCCTCTATGTTCTTCTTCCCTTATTTAGAAATCTCAATCTTCCTTTCTCTATGCTCCTCACCATGGAAACGTGCATAAAATTCCATCTTCCTCTTATTTGATGACTTAGGAATATAACTAAAGTTCACCTTGTTAATCATATATCAAGATGACTGATTCGACATAATCATAATATCTTTCTCTCCAGGAATTACATAATTTCGTTGATCATAGTCACCAATTTTTCCATTGGAATAAATGTTAACTGAATTCCTTCTCATTCCCTCCATTGACTAAGACTAGAAACCATAGTGTAAGAAATGGTTAAAATAACGAGGAACCACATAATCAAAAAAAGTCCCTTATGGGATGTCTAACTTATAAAAAATTCTTTAATCCATGACACCTTAGGTTCAACCTAGGTTATTCATGATCGTCAACATAATTCTAGGACATTAACCTATATGTATACTTAACCTTATAGACATCCCTAAACATACCATAGAAATATCTCTAGGGATTTCACTAAAGTTTCTGCATCCTAGTTATTCAAAGTTTAACTAAATCATTCCTCTAATACCAACTGTAGATACCCCAAACCTGACGAACCTGGAAATTACATTAATTTTGCGGAATACTTAATAAATAACAAAAACCAACACTCAAGGATCGTAATAGTTTAGTGTCTTTGGAATCTCGGAACACAATCTTCTAATCATGATGAAAGATCTTAAATATCTCCCATGAAGATCTTCCCCTTTTTTTTCTTACCTAAAACCTTTCTTTATATCCAGGGGAAAATAAAACATAAAAAGTTTCAACTCAAATGGTCATTAAGGGTAAACATAAAGAACATAAAAAAATCAATAAACATTTGAATGCAAAAACTTGAACATAAAATCAAAACATTAAAATCTTGAGAAAAGACATAAATCTTGGAAGTACATAAGGAATATATCATAAAGGAACATCAATCATGATAAAATAGAATGGGAATAAAACATGTAATTTTGGAAAACCATTTAGAACATGATATGATTTCCATAGTAGACAAGGCATTGCTACAAAGACCATCTTAGTGGACAAAGTCCCTTTCTGAATCATGTTCACTCCTCGTTCCAGTCCTGTATCACTGAACCAGATTAACATACCATTCCAGCCATGTCTATCTCATGAGATATAAATCATTCCCCAATTAATTGGATGGAGATATAGGTCCCACCCATCTTATAATGAAATCATTCTTTCGTGTGCCACAAAATAAACATACATCATTCATAATAACCCAACGAACAAAATGGGTTTCATAAACATCATCCCATCATAACATAATTCATATAAAATAAATGTATATAATTTCATCATAAGGAAAATAAAACCATGTAAATAATAGATATATTTTACTTGAAAGATAAACATACTTAATAATGTCATCTTAGATGAAAAATAGTTTTGATAAAACACTTGAAATGAATTCTTGAGGAAAATATCCTTTCTTCTTCAAAATAATTTTATTTTCACAAAATTACATTCAATTAAAAAAAAAATTGTTAAAAATGATCAAGAAATCTTTTAGAGGAAGATTCATGAAAATTAGGCATTATTAAACCGTAAAAATCCGTTCATGTCGTATAAGTTAAAAATCATTCTCCTCGTACTTTTTTCGGAAAAGTCAAAACGTTCTTCGTATGGTAAAAAAAATAATGATTCCTTACATAACATGTGGTAAAAGTAAATAATGGGTAAAAATAATATTAAACATACATAAATTGTTTTAGAAAACATAGACAAGGATGATAACAATAACCCTAGTAATTACATAAGAATGACAATCTCGGAAAAGAACGAGTTTAGAATAGTTATCCCTTACCTTATGTCTGATATGCTTCGTATGTATCAGAACCTCCAGTATATTGATTTAAACAATGTCATTGACATATTAACGAATCATATTCATTGTTATGACATCATATATGGTTCACTTATGACTTTATATTACCTGTTCTTTTGTATATTCATGTTAAATTAGCGTTTCAGGTAAAATCGTTTCATTTATCGTCCATGTTTTGACTTGTAATTATTTATATGATTACATAGATCATGATTAATTACATCCAAATTGTAAAAACTTATTTATATAAAATATATATTCAGAATATACATATATATAATAGATCAATAAATGGAAAGAATTACACCGTTCATAGAGACGGTAGGCCGTACATACTAATGAACGCTGTTTTTGTTTCCTTAATAAATTGAAAGGAATTACATAAATGAAACATATATGTACATAAATCCAGTATAATTATTATGTAATATCTTTCATTGTTATTTATTATATATACTTTATAATCATACTAAATGGTTAATCATGGAAAATAAATCTCATCGCGTTCGTGGAGACGGTAGTCCGTACGTACGTACGAGCGATGATATCGTTCCCATAATTATTTAATAGAATTGGAGAGGATAATATAATATCTCAGAATCCGTATAATATTATTATAACCACATATAGTTATTCTTTACACCATTATACCCATCCAAGTAAGGTGGTGGTGGAAAAATAGATTACACCCCGGCGTGGAAACAGTTTTCCATACCTACGCACGTGCGGTGATTTCATTTTCCATAGGATTGATAGAGGGTAAAAGGGGGTGGTTTCATATTTATAATAACATATCATTATATAAGTGATTCTGATTTTATTACATTATTATCAAACAACTAAATAATATGAAGTTGAAGAAGAAAGAAACTTGAAATAATCGGTAGAAGAGATTACCTCTTCTTCTACGCACCTCTTTTAAGATTCCTCTTAAGGAACTAGAGTTGGTATTTTGAAAAGACCAAAACCTCTAGAATATTACTAGGGATGTGGAAAAGAGAAACAGGTAGAGGTTGGCCGATCTTGAAGGCTCAATGTGCTGTGAAGTGGAGAGGGAGGATGTTCCCTTTTATAAGGGAGGATAGGGGAACCTTTGGAATGTGTGAAAATATTATTTTATTATAAACAAATATTAGGTTTCAAAATGTCCAAAAATCATTAAAGAAGAAGATAAGATGAATCATGGCCGAAATAAAATCATCCAATCAGAATTGGACATGTTTTGGATATTATTTTAATCATTATAATATTAATTGTTTAAATCATTTATTAATTAGGTAACTACTGCATCATTATTATGTCATAAATAATTTAATTTATTTGATGTTTAAAAATTATAAAAAATACCATCATGTAGGAAATAGTTTTAGATTTTCAATGAATATTTATATTTGAAAATATAATTTATATAACTCCTTATAAAAATTAATTACTAAAAGATTTTTGATAATGTCAATTTTGTCTTTACTTTAAATTAATTAATCCAAAATGTCATTATAACTACCAAGTGGCTCAATGGGGTCCCAAAAGTGACCCAAGGATGCCCATGGTCGGAAACTACTCATCCAATAAGGGTAGGAAATGTTTTAAGGTAATTTTGAATTATTATATTATTCTTTTAACCTTGAATTATCATGTTTACCTTTAACAGTGGTAAATAAAAGTCAAAAGTTATTATTCACCAGAAATTATTTTTTTCTTATTGAACCACATTTTACTTATTGATAACAATAATGTATGTAGTATTTTCGAAATTGAATTCACAGAATTGGTAAAATTTCATTTAAATGAAAGAGTCAGTTTTTTTAACTACCACTAAGTGGTTTCACTATTCATAAAAAATTAATGTTTTTCAGAAAAATTCCAAAAATTCAGCCTAAGCTATATTTTATATTACAAATTAAAAAATGATGCATATTTTTACAAATTCAAAATATAGAAGTGTCATTAATTAATTTTAAAATTAATTCCCATTATCGAAACAAATAGGGTGTTTTTATGAAACAATAACTATCAAAAGATCGACACTTGTTTATGTCCAATTTCAAAGTGAAATTAATTCCAATGACTAAAATTGGATTAAATGGTAAATATATATTTTAATTACACTTTAAAACCAATTTAAAAGATAATATACACATATAAACAAGGAAAAACTAGATTTAATGTAGGTGCGCCATCAAAAGGCGGCAAAACTGCATTTTTTGAGAAATACATATTTTACCCAAAAAATTTATTTTATTCTCATACCATGTTCTAGAAAATTTTTAAGATGAATAATAATGTTATAAAATTAAAAATGTAGTTAATACTATTCATAACGACAAGTCCATAATAATATTATTACAATATATCATTGTTTAGTGAAACCCGGTATTGTGTACTACACACGCTATCGAGGAAGGCAGCTATTGCGTATAATGAAAGACAAATCAGGGATGTGCGTAGTGAATGCTCCCTTTGTTGTAGCATACGACACAAGACATCAATGAAATTAGAAAGAATAATTCTCATCAAATCTCGGGATGTTACACCCATCATTGGTCTATGTTGTGTGATGGACAATAGAAACCATACATGGGGGCATGATAAAATCAATGATTAAGGATGACCTAATGGATTTTAATAGGACTCTATAATAACTAGAGTTATAAATGAAGTATCGGTTTGACATTTCTTTTTTTTAAGTGGGAAACTTATTTATGTGTAATTATTAACACAAATAAAATTTGAGTGTTATAGGGAAGATACAATGCCACAGAACACGTCTTCCTTACATAAATAAGATCACTCCACACCTGTATTTTAATTTTATAAGGCCATAAAAAGATATCGATTGAGATAAACCATTGATTTTTTTCATGATCATTATAAGTACATACTAGCATTCATGAAGTTAAAAAATCTGATAACATGGTAACAAAAAACTATTAGAGCACTTGATTTGAATGATAATGTTAGTGAAGATAATTTGAGACTTAGGTTATCATAATTTCATGTTGAAATTATGATTAACTGATGATATTGATTCCAAGAAAATAAGAAAGATCATAGGAGAAAAATTTTGATTCCCAATAAAAAGTTATAAAGTATACTGAATAGTAATAAATTAATAGAAGTCCTGATGAATCTTGGGATTTCATAAGGTACATTCACAATCATCATATGGGACACTAAAAATATTTGAATCGTACATCTGTGGGATTCAAAGAGTTAATAAATTCAACTTCCTAAGGTACATACATGGCTGATCATAGTTTACATTATAAGGTACCCAATAAGAATGCAGGGTATAAAAAACATTTTGTTTTTTCTTTAAAAGATTGACAAAATAATATTTTAATATTAATGTTATCACATGGTTTATTAAACTTATAGGGTTCTTTTGTAAGAATGATTTTCATAAGGTTTATTTAACCTTATAAATACCATAAATTTCATTTAACCTTATGACACACATATGGTAAATGTTGAAAAAAACAAGAGTTTAAATGTTGTGGTGAAATTGAAATTACTAATTTGGTGATGTAGTGTAATCTTATATTCAAATAAAAAATATCATCACTTATTTATCCTTATTTTAGAAATGTGGGTAGTTAGGTTTATGCCATGGGAAATAGGTTTCACAATAAATAAATATAAGTCATTAAAAAACAACATGTAGATGCGTCATTTCATTCACCTGTAATTAAATGACCTAGATAAAAATTTTAAAAGAAATAGATGATTTGAAGGAGCATTTGAGAAACTGAGTCCCAAACACCCGAATCCAATTCTAAAAACCTAATTTTTTACAAAATGACATTAATACCCACTTAAGAATCCAAAACAAAAAATAATGTAATTAAAACATCAACAACATATACTAATTCAAATACATAATTTGAATCATTTGGGGTATATTTTTTCATAGAATTAACAAAAACCCCTTTATATAAATAATCCATATATTTATCATAAAATAGTCATTTTCACCATCATACAAAGAACACAGTATTTCATAATGATTCTACAAAATATCCCATAAAAATCTATGCACATGATACCCTAATATAGATACCTCACATAATAACATTATTCATAACCATGGTAAAAGGAAACATAAGATAGGTGAGCTCAAATGCTTCATATGGGTAAACTTCAGAATTACTAATCCATGATCACAAGTGAGAGTAAGATATGGGTAATAGTATCTTAACAATATCACAACTTACAAAAAATACCTAAAATCAATAGATCATAAATTTTGAGTCAGGAGATAAGTCTTTTTCCAAAAAAATAAATGATTCATGAGAGTATTGAATCATCAATAATAAATCATAGTCCATTGAATGATATCATATTCATAGGACATAATTTACCTATTTAAGGTTAAATACCAAGAATATATTAGTATATAAATACCCTTAATGGATTGGGTTCACTCCCTAATCTAAGACATTTCACCTCATGAGATATAACTATTTACCTAATTCATTTTTGGGATATATAATTCCAAACCTAATTATCACGTATTTGAACTATTCCCTTAGGTTTTTAGGTTCACTTTCCATTCCCTTTTATATTATCTCATGAAATATCACATTTTACACAATTAAATGGAGAGGTATATAATTCTATCCCATTAAATTACATGATGACAACCATATATTTTTTATGCGATAAGAACACAAGATCATTAATTATATTATAATGGATTAATCAACCTCTGGAAAATAAATGTGTTTCATAACAACATCATTTAAATATTATCATCATAATCAATAGAGATAATTAAATTGGATGGTATCATAGTATAAATCTCATATTGAATTATAAGAACCCTTAAATGGAATTTACATGGACGAAAAATAAATTTTTAAAATAATTGGAAATAATATTTGGAAATTTATAACAAATATCATTTTTTTAAAAATTATTTAAATCTAAAAGTTTTTAAAAAATGAAAATTTTTTGTTTGAAAAATGATGGCGAATTGTAAAGAATTTTTCATAAAAAATTAACACATATGAATGCTACAAAATCAATTCATTCTATAAATGTTAAAAAAATATTATTTTCTTAATATTTTAAAAATAAAAATATAACCCATAATGAAAAAATTATAATATTTAATTTTAAAAACATTGAAAATAAATTAAAATATAGTTGATAATATATTTTAAAATTACTTAGTGTATAGAAAAGATTATTCTCAAATAATTTTAATGTTCACGGACATGGATGAAAATAAATTATCACCCTAAAAGGATATATAAGGCCATTTATTTATAAAAACAATATTTTGGTGTTTTCATGTACCAAAGAGACGAGAAATTTAAATTATATTAAAAATAATAATACCAGACAAAGGAAATGAAAATAGATTCTGTTTTATATATAGAATACATAATTACCTGGAATTATTGTTTTGACATAAACAATCTTGATAAAAGTAAGATTGTAAAAAAACTCATACTACTTTCATATTCTCTAAATCAAGACATAATTAAAGAGATAACATTTGGTGGATTATTAAATACCTCTAATTTACATTTAAATTATCATAAAATTAATTCATGTGTAACATATACACAAAAAATTAAAGACTGTTGTTTACATATAACATATTAGAATAGAAGAAAATTGATATATGGAATCTATTTCAATGATCGTAACATTGGAAATAATAATACTACAATGAAAATAATTCTTTATAAATAATTTAAATACACATTAAATAATGTTAAATAAAAAATAGAAATATAGAGGCCATTTGATACATAATCTTGGAATAACATAATCAATGAGGAATTCATACAACCCAATGAAGAGAAATTTAGTTAAAAATTACCCCACCTCATACTTTTTCTTCATTGAGCATGATATAACCTCATATATGATAAATTTTGACTTATATTAAATTTTTTATAGAATCTTAATCATACTTATTTTACTTTACATATTTTCATTATAATTTATTATTACCGACATAATAGTAATTCTTTGTTAAAATCAATATTTTTTTGTTAACTATTATGTTTTCTATGCATGTTCATATTCGAGTTTTCTAATAATGTCTCATTAGTGAACTTTAAATATCTAAATAATGTTAATTGATAAATAATTAAAGGGTTTTATAGTTTTATATAATTTCTTATCCACTCTATGGAACTTATGTAAATGGCTCGCATGGAATTGTTAATAATTCCCTTTTTTAGTGATCATTGAATTAACAAAAGAATTTAATTTACAGGTAAATATAATGTTCAATATTTATAATATATAATTATAAGATCATTATAAAATCAAAATATTTAGATAATATTACAATTATATAATATTATATTATCATTCATGACATAATCTTTATTACAATGGTCATGTAGGTGGTACTACTGACCCAAAAAAAGAACATGTTATAATAGTTGAATGAGTACGAACATGTTATTATATAATAAAAATTTCCCTTCTATAGATGATAAATAATTTTATAAATATAATATATATTCATTAAATCTATCCTTAAGATAATTTATGTGATATGATAATGAAAAATGAAATGCATCGAACCTAGTATCGATAGTCTGTAAGTACCCAAAGCGACATTTTTATTTTCCAATAGAATGGAGGGTAAGATGTTTGATAATATATTATCTTTAAGGAATCATAATTATTTTATAAATATTATAAATATATATCAAATATATATATATTAACCATTCATGTGAGGTGATGATTAAAATTGAAATACATTTCTTTGTGGATGTGTTATTCTATATGTATGCACGACCAAAGTTTTCATTTTCAATTGAATGCAAAAGCAAAAGAAACTAGGTTTTCGATAAAAATAATTGTAATTAATTAGAGTAAATATTATTATGTTGTTATATTATGATGTATAGAATATATATTTTGGATTTAAAAGAAGAAATATGCTTAATGGGATTCAGTTATGGTTTCACCTTCTCATTGGACACAGTCGTTTGGATTACACAGTAAAAGCTATAAGGTTTGTATTTTTGTGTTATATAGACATATAGTATTTGGTTAGGAATGAATATATGTTAATATGGAATATTTTTATCATATAATGTGCTCAATGTTTATGGATTAGTGAGGATAGGAGGTTCTGTTTTTTATGTGAGGGGAGTAGTATTCTTGAGATATTTAGAAATATTAAATATTATAAATGTTTTTCGCATGGAAATTGTGGCCAATTTTATAAAATTAATTATATAGGATATGTAATTGTATAAATATTCCTATAAAATAAAATTTTGACAAGTTTATGTGATATTTTATACCTTATGTCTTATTTTATTCCCCTCTTTAACCATTTTAACCATTAATGTTGTAATTTCTTTGTAGCATGGTATCTATTCATTATGACCCAAAAATGAAAATTTCCTTATTAAAGAATATTAATATGTTTATAAAAAATACGAAATATATTTTATGAAAGGAAATTTAAAATTAATTTTAAAATATGTATGCCTAATGCATTAAAAAACAGTTTAAAAAAATGTTGTTTTTAAGTATAAAAATGATTTATACTAAAATAATGTAGAATGTTGATTTATATGGAGTAAATAAGATTTTATATAATAAAATGAGTCTAATTTTACTTTAAAATAATTTAAAACAAAATATTAAATTTTTAATACTTTATTAGAAGGGAATTAGATGAATTATTTTATATATGAGTCAAAACATTATATAGATTTTTAAAATGTCAAAAATAGATTTCTATGTTCTGAATAATATTTTGTAATAAATTTTTATATTTATTATAAATGAATTAATCTTATTAAAAATAAATTTTAAATTTTAAATTCATCATTATAATATGATATTTCTAAAAAATTTATAATATTTTCAAAATTGATATTTTTAATTATTATCCATAAAATAAACCACTTTTAGAAAAATCTAAAAAAGTCACTCTAAGATATTTTTGAAATGTTAAATTCAAAAAATAATATTATTCTTTGAAATTAAAATTCTACAATTCCAAAAATATATTTTAAATGAAATAAATTATTAAAAAACTAATTTTATATAAAAATGACCATTTTAGGAATTCATTGTTCTTAAAATTTTTTCATACCATTTACTAATATGTGTTAACTTATTTTTTACACATTTCATATTAATAATTTAATTATGTTTAACATAAATTTATAATATTATTACATAATTTAATTCCATCTTTGGTATATGAATTGTTATTCAACAAGATAATTACATAATGTAATACGTACTAAAATATCTAGGTGTTATATTCTTCCTCATAATGAAATTCCATCATTGAAATTTAAATATCATGTCTAATGGAAAAGGGTTAATAAAATTCATGAGAAATTCAAATGGGTGTAATATGATGTAAAAATACTAATAATTTGTAATGGATCTCTAATAATTTAATACTATATAGAGGTAGAAAGAGAATAAATATAGAGTGGAAGTAAATATAAATATTTGGAACTTGATACCATTTAATTGAGTTCATTTAAATATCATTCCAAATATATATTTTTTATATTAATACTAGTTAGCTAATCAATTCCTAAATATTTCTTAATCCATTAATTAACATTATGATATAGGTACCTGTCAATGAGAATAAAAAAAATTCCTTGAAAATTGAGGACGATTTTCCATATATGAATAGATAGATTTATTTAACCCTTAAATAATATTGAGGAATTGATTTTCCATTAAGATACAGAATATGTTAAAATGTACTTATATGGTTTATTTTCATTCCATAATAATAATTTCATCCTTTTGTTGTGTTTTGAGTAGATTTCTATATATGATTTATTTTATATCTTAAATGATAAATAATAATAATGACTTCTTTCACCCAGAATCACTAATATTATCTTTTAACAAATTAGAGGTTCCTCATAAATTATGGGAAGTTATTTTTCTTGTTTATAAAAATTAATTAAATTCAAAAATTGTTATTATTAGTAAATATAATTAATAAATCATTTTATGATGAAATAAAAAATAAATCCCCCAAAACATAAAAATAATTCCCAATGTTCAATATAAATCATTCAAAACAACATTAAATCTCTTTAGAATATGACTAACCAAGATCCAAAACAAGTAATCAGAATGCTTTAATCATATATTCTTATAAAATAAACATAAAATTTATTCTCCAAAAACATTAATGACTCATAAAGAAAGATTCCAAAAATTTATATTCCCTAATAATATGTTATCTAAAATAATCTATTATTTTTCCAAATAAACCCGAATGACAATAATAAAATCATATATACCTCCAAATATTTTCTCTATATTTTTTTCTCAAATAATACCAAAGATTTGGATAAAAAATATGAAACTATAGAATAATTTACCATTAAATATAATTTTTAATTATTCAATAAAAAATTTATTCCAAAATATATTTAACCACCCAATCACTAAATCACTTTTCAAACCTATGGTTATGTATACTATAAAACATATATTCCCAAATAATACTATAACCATTTTTTCAAAATTAACCAAAACTTATTAAACATAAAATAATGTATTAACCCAAAAGGCAGGTGTAATTTTCAAATTATTTCACTAATAACATTCTTAAAAAATAAAATTAACACAAAAAACACATATTAATCCTGAGGGTTACATATAACTAATTCAAATTTTCAACATCACTAAAAAACATCATTAATCACATTAATATTCCAGAAAATTAAACTAAAGAATGGTATAGCTACCTTTAATATTTTCATAAGACATTGATTTATTAATCCATGATGGTGTCCACAAATATTAAAATGTACACATCTAATAACATTATAACCTATAATGTTATCTAAAAGTGATTTGATATGAACCGAGACACCCTGAATCCTCACATCTCTATGCATTACTAAACAAATTATATTTACATACTAGATTTGACACCACATATGTTTCCCCGACATAATATTTCATAATTACAATGTCAATAACAAATACCAAGTCACTTATGTAACCAATATATTTTTTTATTTATAGTTTTAAAGAATTAGGAAAAATTGTTTTACATAACAATATTTTTGTCTATCTCATAAAATATGATTTGTTCCTATTAAACCAAGATCTTATTATTTATTATTAAGAATTTAATAATTCACATACAAATATCCACACATTATATAATTCTATATATATCTTACATAATATCATTCTTCTTAACTCTAGGAAATTGAAATATAAAAAGGATGAGATGAAACACATAGTAGGGGTAAACATTTCAATTATTAATAAAATATCATCAGTGAGCATAAGATAAGAATACAGGTATGTGAACATGATCATAAATTTTAGAAACATGCCCAATATTTAATAGATCATAAATATTGATCCAAGACATAATTCTTTTTCCTAAAAAATACATGATTCATAAGATTTTGTAATAATCAATAATCAGTCTTAACTCATTAGAGAATATCAAAAGCCTAAAACATAGTTTTTTGGACTACAAAAAAGATTATAAAATTATTTCAATATTCAATGATTAATTATAATACTATAATAGTGGAAAATGTCCCTTAATGGATTGGGTTTACTCCCCAAACCTTGATATGTACTCTCAATAGATATAAGTCTATACCAAATGTATTGGAGTACTGTATAATTCTGATCCCACTCATCACAAAATATAAATATCTTATTAGGGGTTTACATTCACCACCTTTCCCTATAATATTATCTCATGTGATATCATAACTTTCCCAATGCATTAGAGGGATATATAATTTTATTCCCACCATTCACATAATTAAAATGAAACATATGTGTCCCACAAAATCATAAAACATTTATCATTTAACCATATCTTAATTAACTCATGAGATAGAAATATGATTCATAAAATCATGATTAAAAAATCATTATCATAAGGAATATAGAGAAATAAATTTGATGTAATATGTCATGACCCGTCCTCAGGGCCCATGCCGTGACTACCCCAATCCCACCTTCCATTGGACAAGGGCTAGCGACTAGCACCAAAGGCGAATCCCTGATAAAAAGGGAAGGCATTAACTTTAAAACTGTAACACACACAGTCTGAACACAAGCAGGAGAAGAAACAAGTACTAAAATAAAAAATTAAGGTGTGCTGAAAGTAAATGGGCCAGTATACAAATCCAACTGAACAGAAAGTACAAGTACAACTAAAAAGGGGAAAACATCTCATGGATCATCCACTGGGGAATCGTACCTGAAGGGTAGCTATAGAACTCTAACAACTAGTCCCTACCATACGTCACATCTAGTCCAGCGCTGAGTAGCCTCCTGTCCATCACCCTCAGCCTCGATAACTGTTGTCCGTCATCTGCATAGAATACAACAAGGTACGGGCGAAGCCCGTGCATGGGTGAGTATAAAAATACTCAGTAGGGGACACCAAGACCCCCTAAGTTCTCCCAGAATCCAATAAGGATAAACCAAAGAAGAAAGATGCAATCACAAAGTATCAAACAACCCTACTTAGGTATATGCCCATACATATACCTAAGTTTTCAGTCACAGTCCGGCTCCAACACTTGATCCTAAGAACAACCCATTCCACAAAGTAAGTAAAGTCAATCATATCAATGATAATGATTGAAAGTCAAGACTCGGCTCAAACAGGTATACATATTTCGTAGAGTGTTAGAGATGATCAGATGTAGCCACTGATTCATCTAAGCTATCAGACCCACACTGGATAAAGGACCATCTATGCTATCGGACCCACACAGGATACAGGACCAACTATTCTGTTGGGCCCACACATGATACAGGAAAAAAATTCGGAACTATCCGACCCACTCAGGATACAGGAACAATTGTAATCACTGTCGAACCCACCAAGGATTCCGGTACAGTAGTCTTCTCTATTGAACCCACATAGGATTCTGGTATAGTAGTCTTCGCTGTGGAACCCACATTGGATTCTGGTACAGCAGTCGTTGCAGCCAGCACTAAGGTTCCCGCATACAACACGCTCGATTCCAAGAGGGTTTTCTCCTCGAGCCAAGTGTCGATACATCAACTATCATGAATTCTAGAGATTATGTATCCCATAGTTCCGTCTTTTCAAAAGTAACCCAACGCGACAGACGGCGCGTCAATCAGACGCCCGGTCTGAGAGTTATTGATTATTCTGTTCTAAGGGCCCGGTTGGATTTAAGCTCAATCCAAACCCAACCGTTTTCCAAATTTGTTCATAACTCACTTAGAGTATCTCAAAAGGACATCCTAATCGCAAGGTTCCCAATGTCGTACACAAAAATTCGTTCGGGCTTGCAGTCTTAAAGATATTCACATTTAAGCGAAGTCGGGCTCGGCCCGTCATGCCCAGTGGGATGGCGGGTCGGTCCGACCCGGTTCAGTGGGTCCGACCCAGCTGGGGGTCGACCAGGCCTGGTGGGGCGTGGCACACCAGTGGAACTGACCCGCAGAGTGGGCTGTTCCGGTTCGCCGCCACTCCCCTGCCCGGCCGACCAAAGGCGGCGGGTTCTGTCCAGCGCGTGCGGCCCGCATAGCGGGTCGTGGTTCTCCCCACGCGATGCCAAGCGGCGCCGCGGTCTTCCAGCTGGGCCGGTAGGAGGCTGGCCGGATCGCCCAGTATAGCGGCCCACGGTTACGGGCCACAGTCCTCCTCAACGATGCGCCTTCGGGCGCCATGGTTCATCAGACCGGCCGGCAGGTGGCCGCCAGTTTGGTTCGGCCGAGTGGCCCGCGGACACGGGCCGCTGTCTCCCTGCACGCGGCACACAAGTTACCAGCTTCTTCCTGCGGGCCAGCCGGATTTTCCAGACAGTTGTCCCATGGATCGGGCAGCCCGAGCGGCCGTCGGTCTTCCTTCACATGGCCGGCGTGTGATCACTACTTCTTTCATCCGCCGTGGCCCGCACGGCCGCGACCCCTTCCTTCTTCCGGCACAGTGCAATGACACCGCGCCCTACCAGTTCTGCCTCTATTATCAACTCAAGAGATTCAACGGAGGGACGTCGGGCCGTGTATGTTCGGCCTATTCCCTCTGCGTAAGGTGATAACAAATGGCTAATGTCGAACAATATAAAAGATGAGGAAAGAGGATTTAATTTAATCAAGACAAACCCCTACCTCATTTATCATTCGTAGAGGAATTCATGGGGAGGCAGCATCAATTCATTGACATCGGAAAAGAAAGAGCCGAGGATGGCGCATTGTCGGCGTTCCTCGCGGGCGGCTCATTCTCTTTTGGCATGGATGAAGATTGAAGATGGTATCTTCATGAGTATTCTGCGTTAAGGGAAATATTTTCATCGCATTCTTCATTGGAAGAATGCTTTATCCCTAATTCTTCGAAGTTCCACCAATGGATTGCCCACCCAAAAAAATAAAATAATAGGTTTTCCCTATTATTTTAAAGATTCCATGCATTTCAAATGAATTCAAACACTCAAATTAATTAATGAAGACATTAATTAAATGTTTTGGCATAATTAATGGGAAGAGAGGTGGAGACTTCACCCAAATTAAAGAGGGGAGGTGTCAAATTAATTAAGGAGAGTTAATGGGGGGTTTAATGAGAATTTTAGGGTTTTGAGCTCGTGTGGGGTCCACGACAAAATATCCTTTCATGGGAGGTTATGTGGGGGTGGGCCCCACCTCCAACTTCCCTTTGGTGAAAAATAACCACCACCCAAATAAGAAGTTATGTCACACATAAATATTATTTAATTTAATAAGAATCCCTAAAAATAAACTTCCACTCCCGATAAAATGCAACTGTGGTAAATGTCTCCTTAAGGGAATACCGGCACTACGAGATCATCAATGTCCTCATATTTCAATTCTAAGCACCGATTCAAAAGATATAAAATCCCTACATATGTTTACTGAACGTACCTAAACAAAACATCAGAAATTGATTCCAGGCACACCGGGCCTCGGAATCATTCGCTGTTAGAAACTGCGGACTCGTAAAATTCCCATGTATTTATGAAAAAAAAGTCATGGAATTTCCAGGTCATTACATTCTCCACACCTCAGGGATTTACGTCCCTATAAGCTACAACACACACTAGGGGAACAAATTGGGGTAATGAGCACATATCTGAGTCTCCCGCACCAATGTGCTCTCCTAGAGGTTCCTGCGTTGCCAGTAAATTCTCACTAGAGGAATCGACCATCCACAATTGACTCGCTCCTGTCGATCCTCGATCTCAACTTGGACCACCGTGAATGTCGCCCCGTCATCGATGTCCAACTCTCCATGGTCGATGAGGTGGGAAGGGTCATGCATGTATCTCCTCCGATGAGATATGCGGAAGACGTCGTGCACCCGGTAAAACTGAGGTGGAAGAGCCAGGCAGTAAGCCACCTCACCTACACTGCTGAGAACCTGAAATGGTCTAATGAATCATGGAGATTACTTGCCTCATCGGCCAAATCTCTATAGACCTCATTGAGGTGAGACCTGTAAGAAGACATGGTCGCCATCCTCGAACTCCAGTGGTCTCCGTCTCCTATCAGCACAGGACTTTTGTCTGCTCTGTGCAGTCTTCAACTGCTCCTAGATTATCTACACATTCTCCGTCATAGCCTGCACCATCTCTGGTCCTACAAGTGCTGACTCCCCTAGGTCAGTCTAGCACAAAGGTGATCTGCAAGGTTGGTTGTAAAGTGGCTTGTAAGGTGTTGTCCCGATGGTGGAATGGTAGCTTTTGGTGTATGAAAACTCCACCAAGGGTAAGCGATCCTCCCAGTTGTGACGAAAGTCAAGGACACAAACATGAAGCATTTCCTCGAGTGTCTGGATAGTCCACTCGGTCTGGCCATCCATCTGAGGATGGACATTGGTGGTCAAGTGAAGCTACATCCCAAAAGCCACCTTCAACCCCTTCCAAAGGCAGGAAGTGAAACGAGAATCCCGGTCAGAGACATTCGTTGATGGAACACCATGAAGCCATAAAATCTCTTTCACATAGATGCATACCAAGCTCTCTACTGGGCCCTGATATCTGATTAGTATGAATTGGGCCAACTTGGTGAGTCGGTCGACGATCAACCAAATTAAGTCAGGACTCCTGGATGTATTTGGAAGACCCGTCACGAAGTCCATGGATATCCCATCCCACTTCCTCTCCGGGTCCTCTAAGGGTTGAACCAAGCATGTTGGTACCTGGTGCTCTGCCTTCACTTTCTAACAAGTGAGGCATCATGAAACGAACTCTACTACAACCTTCTTCATACCTGGCCACCAATGATGTCGTTGAAGGGCCTAGTACATCTTCGCCACTCCTGGATGTACCGCTAGAGGGGAAGTATGAAACTCCCTCAACACTTCCTTTTGAAGTGAAACTGGTACCATTGTATGTCCTCTGAATAGAATGACGTGCTCCCTAACTTCTGAAAATACTTTTGGTGCCAACCTTGAGGATATCTGAGCATGTCATGTCTCACAGTCAGCGTCCCCACATTGTGCCTCCCTGACTCGGTGAAGAAGTGGAGGAGTGACTGTGAGAGACTTTAAAAAGGATGATCCATCTCTATCCACAAAGGATATCTGCAATGCGACTAGATGCTCCATCGCCTCTCCTAGAAGCTAAATGCCTGATCTCAAGCTAAGAGAATTAGCTACAACATTCCCCCTCCCAGGAGTATAGACTATCTCAAAGTCATAGTCCTAGAGAAACTCAATCCATCGCCTCTGTCTCAGGTTCTGGTCCTTCTACGAGAAGATGTACCTAAGACTCTGGTGGTCAGAGTAGACTGTAAAATGCTCCCCCATCAGATAGTGCCGCCACATCTTCAAGGTGAATACCACTGTTCCTAACTCCAAGTCATGGGAATCATAGTACTGCTCATGCTTCCTTAACTACTGTGAACCATAGGCGATCACTGCTCGCTCCTACATCAGGACATATCCATGTCGAGTCACTGATGCATCGTAGTATACTATGTACCCTACACCATACTTTGGAAACCTCAAGATGGGTGCACTAGTCAATCTCTGCCTCAGCTCCTAAAAGATCTAATGGCATTTCTCTGACCATACGAAGGGTTTCCCCTTCTTCGTCAAAGATTAAAGCGGTGCAGCAACTCTAGAGAAGTCTGGAACAAATATCCGATAGTACCCATCCAGTCCCAAAAAACTCCAAACCTCCATCACACTCTTGGGTGGCTCACAAGTAATTACTTCCCCGATCTTTTCTGGATCCACTGCAACTCCATCCTCTGAGATGATATGTCCCACAAAGTGTACCTCTCGGATCCAGAACTGGAACTTCGAGAGCTTACCATAAAGCTGGTACTCTCGGAGTGTATCCAATACAACCCGCAAATGGTAGGCATGATCCTCCTTAGTAGTCGAGTAGATCAGTATTTTGTTGATGAAGACTATGAAAAAATGATCGAGGTAAGGCTGGAATATCCTGTTCATGAGACACATAAACACTTCTGGAGTGTTGGTTATGCCGAAGGGCATAACCAAGAACTCGTAGTGGCCATACCGACACCTGAAGGTTGTCTTCTCCACATCCTCATCTCGAACTCTGAGCTGGTGATAGCCTAACCTGAGGTCTATCTTCGATAACCATCTTGCTCCCTCGAGTAGATCAAAGAGGTCGTCAATACTAAGGAGTGGGTACCTGTTCTTCACAGTCACCTAACTCAGGAAATGATATTCAACACACAGTCGCAAGCTCTCATACACCTTCATGCCGAACAAAATCAGAAATGCCTAGGGTGAAAGACTGGGTTGGATAAATCCCTTCCCCTGCAAGTCCTCCAGCTGTACACGCACCTCACGATGCTCGGCGGGAGCCATCCGAAATGCTAGAGCAGATATCAATGTTTTCTTGAGGTACATGTCAATGTAGAAGTCTACCTCTCTGCAAAGAGGTAGTAATGAAACGTCGTCAGGGAACACATTCGCGTACTGATCCACCACAACAGGAAAACCCAGACTCCGCACATCAACCACTCTGAGGATGAGACCAGCGAACTGATGTGTGATCGGCTGCCCCCTCCTCTACGTAAGTCCATCCCATGCTACAAAGGCCCCCTTCTCGCTACTGAAGGTGAACCTGGTCCCATCCGTGCAGACACACCACACTTTGTGCCAAATACAGTCAATCTAAGCATGAACTATGGATAACCAGTCCATTACCAAGATGACGTCGTAAGGCCTCGACGCCACTACAAGAAGATCCCAGCCGAAGCTCTCGCCTCATATAGTAATCTCACACTACCAACACCAGTGGGTAATCATCAAGTCTTCTCCCGTAGGTGTCTCTAGCCGTAAGGATCAAGCCAACGACTCCGTCGGAATCTCCGAGCTCCGAACAAGGGTAGCAGTAATAAAAGAAAGACTCACAGCTATGTCCATAAGTACTTCAGTAAGGGTGGAGTAGACATAGATAGTACCTAAAATTATCTCAGGTGTTCCATGGTTGTAGGTCTTGACTTCCTGGAGCTGAGCCCACCTCTCTCCACCAGCTTCCTGTGGTCGGGGTGCACCACCTAGTGGTGGTGGTGGTAGAGCCTCAAAATGTCGTCCACCACCCACTGCTCGGCCAGCTCCTCTACCACGTCCGCATGCCCCCTGACGAACACCACGATCGAACCTCTTCCTCTACCTGGGAGGTCCCTCTACTTTCTACTGCTCATCTGTGTGGCGGGTCGGGTAGTCTCGAGCCATTTTTCCCTGCCTTCCGCATGAAAATCACCGCATGCTCCACATATATCGGGCTCTATCTTGTGTGCCCCGCACAACCGAACCCGTATCATGGGGTCGCCCACCTGATGGCCTGGTCCTCTTGGACCTCTTCAATGACTATCTACTACCAAATGTAGAAGACTCTACTATGTGTCGTCTAGTGGTGGGTCTCGCTGTTGGTGTCAGCTCAGCAAGAAAGCTCTCCACAAGAAGAGCTCGCTCCAGCACCCCCGCATGCGTTGGGATGCTGAGGGAGATCATCGAATCCCTGATCTCATGCCCGAGTCCCTGCTCGAAGGTCCGAGCCCTAAAGAATGGGTCACGTACTATATATGTAGAGTAGCGTGAGAGGTCGGTGAACCTCTCTGAGTACTGAGATACTGTCATGATTCCCTAATGCAGATGAAGTAACTCCTTAATCCGAACCACGTGAAGGGTGGCTGGAACAAACACTGAGTGGAAGAGACTCCAAAGTCTATCTAGTGTAATGATTCCTCGCCATGTACCTAGAGCATCAGGCTCCACCATCTGCCTGCTACTGTAGGCAGGAGACTCGCAGCAAGGATCACCATGAGGTCAGCTGGTGTCCCTACCAGTCTGAAAACATTCACGACAACCTCCAGCCAGTCCTCCGTGGCCTGTGGGTCCGTCTCTCCCCGGAACCTAATTGGCCTCTGGCGTTGGAACTCGTGAAATGCACTCAGGCGGCCGGCACTCTCTGTCACTGATGCTCGTGGTATCGGTGGCTCAGCGGGTAGTGGTACCGCTAGTACCTCCGCAGTGATGGGGCCCTACACCAAGGCCTTATCACTCGGTAGGCTACCATCTCATACGTAACTCGGAACCCTAGCTGGCTACCTTCGTGGGGACATCCTGAAAAGAAATAGGTGCTCCGTGGTTAAAACAATATACCTGGTGAGCTCACACAAAGTAACCATGAAGAAAACATTTTCAAAGGAAACACACATGCAATCAGTGTTTTCGTGCTCTGATTCGGAAATCAGATGTCAAAGTCCTAGTGTATGGATATGTCGGCCACCGCACCAACACCAGTTTCCCTAAAATGATAACCATACCCAAAACACTTAGCACTATTGTTGGTAAAAGAATTAGAGTCCATGTTCTACAGAAGAACGGACTCCTCTGATACCAATTTGTCACGACCCGCCCTCGGTTCCCGTACCGTGACTACCCCAAGCCCGCCTTCCATAGGCCAGGGGCTGGCGACTAGCACCAAAGGTGAATCCCTGATAAAAAGGGAAGGCATTTCCTTTAAACCTGTAACACACACAGTTTGAACCAATCAGAAGAGGCAACAAGTACTAAAATAGAAAAGTAAGGTGTGCTGAATGTAAATCGGCCAGTATACAAACCCAACTGAACAATAAGTACACATACAAGTAAAAAGGAAAAACCAGCTCCTGGATCATCCACCGGGGAATTATACCTGAAGGTTAGGTATATAAATCGAACAACTCATCCCTGTAGTACATCCCGTCTAGTGAAGCTCTGAGCAGCCTCCCGTCTGTCACCCTCAGCCTCAATCACTATTGTTCATCGTCTGCACAGAACACAAAAAGGTGCGTGTGAATCCGGTGCAGGGGTGAGTATAGCAATACTCAGTAGGGGACCCCAAGACCCCTGAAGGTCTCCCAGAATCAACTAAGGATAAACCAAAGAAGAAAGATACAATCATTAAGTATCAAACAACCCTACTTAGGTGTATGACCATACATATACCTAAGTTATCAGTCACAGTCCGGCTCTAACACTCAAGCCCAAGCACACACCATTCCACAAAGGAAGTAAAGTCAATAATATCAATAATAATGATTGAAATTCAAGACTCAGCTCACAAAGGTATAAATCATTCGTAGAGTGATAGAGATGATCAATTGTTGTTACTGATTCATCTAAGCTGTCAGACCCACATAGGATACAGGAACAAAATTCATAACTATCAGACCCACACAGGATACATGAATAGTATTCATCTTTGTTGAACCCATAGAGGAACCTGGTACAATAGTCTTCGCTGTTGAACCCACATAGGATTTTGGTACAGTATTCTTCACTGTCGAACCCACCTAGGATTCTGGTACAGTAGTCATCGCAGCCAGCTCTAGGGTTCCCATATACAGCACGCTCGATTCCGAGAGGGTCCGATCCTTGAGCCAAGTGTCGATACATCAACGGTCATGAATTCCAGATTTTATGTATCCCGTAGTTTCGTCATGTCATAAGGAACCCAACACAACAGACAACGCGTCAATCAGATGCACAGTCTGATGGGTCCCAGTGCCATATACGACGTGTCGTTCGGATGTGCGGTCTTCAAGATATTCACATTTAAGCGAAGACGGGCCCTGCCCGTCAAGCCTAGTGGGATAGCGGGTCGGCCCGACCCGGTTAGGCCAGTCCGACACAGCTAGGGGGTCAGCCTGGCCCGGTTTGGTGGGTTCGACCTGGATGGGGGGGTTGGCCCAACCAGGTGGGGCGCGACCCACCTACTGACCCGGCCCGTAGAGCGGGCCGGTCTGGTTCACCCGGTGGCACCCTGCAGTGCCGCCACTCCCCTGCCCGGCCAGCCTAAGTTGACTAGTTCTGTCCAGCGTGCACGACCTGCACAACGGGCCGTGGTTCTCCCCATGTGGCGCCAAGTGGAAACACGGTCTTCCAGCCTAGCCCTCAGGTGGCCAAACAGTTCGCCCAGCAGAGCAGCCCGCTGTTGCGGGCCGCGGTTCTCCTCCACGCGGTGCCTTCAGGTGTCACGGTTCTTCAGCCCGGCCGGCAGAAGGCCGATCGGTTTAGTTCGGTCGAGCGGCCCGCAGACGCGGGCCGCAGTCTCCCTACACGCGGCTCACAAGGAGCTGTGTTCCTCATACGGGTAGGCCGGTCATCCCGCGGACCGGGTGGCTCGAGCGGCCACCAGTCTTCCTTCACACAGCCGGTGTGCAGCTGCAGCTTCTTCCATCAGGTGTGGCCCGCACGGCCGCGACCCCTTCCTTACTCCAGCACGGTGCGATGACACCACGCCATACTAGTTCTTCCTCTGTCATCAACTTAAGAGATTCAACAGAGGGACTTCAAGCCGTGTTTTTTCAACCCGCACCCTCCGCGTAAGTTGATAACAAATGGCCAATGTCAAACCATATAAAATACAAGGAACAAGGATTTAATTCAATCAAGACAAACCCCTACATCATTTGTCATTTGTAGACGAAGTCACAGGGAGGTGGCGTCAATTTGATGAAATTGGGAAAGAAAGAGCTGGGGATGGCACATCGTCAGTGTTCCTCATGGGCGGCTCCTTCTCTTTTGGATTGGCAGAAGATCGAAGACGGTATCGTCGGGAGCGTTTATCATTGAGGGAAAGATGTTCTTCGCGTTCTTCATGGGAAGAACGTTTTCTCCCTAAATCTCCAAAGTTCCCCCAAAGGATTTCCCACCCAACAAAATAAAATAATAAGCTTTCCCTATTATTTTAATGTTTCCATGCATTTCAAATGAATTCAAACACACAAACTAATTAATGAACACATTAATTAAATGTGTTGGCACAATTAATGGGATGGGAGGTGGAGAGTTCACCAAAATTAAAGAGGTGAGGTGTCAAATTAATTAAGTGGAGTTAATGGGGGGGGGGTTTAAGGGTTTGTTGAGGGGTTTGAGCTCATGTGGGCCCCACCACAAATATCCTCTCATGGGAGGTTATTTGGAGGAGGGCCCCACCTCCAACTTCACTTTGGAGAAAAATAACCACCACCCAAATAAAAAGTTATGTCATGCATAACTTTTATTTAATTTAATAAGAATCCCCAAAAATTAACTTCCACTCTTGATAAAACGCAATTGCGGTAAAGGTCTCCTTAAGTTAATACCGGAGCTGTGAGTTCATCAGTGTCCTAATATTTCAATTCTGAGCACCATTTCAAAAGATATAAAATCCCGCTTATACTTTTACTGAACGTACCCAAAAAAACATCATAAATTGATTCCGGGCACACCGTGCCTCAGAAGGATACGCTGTTAGAAACTGCAGACTCGTAAAATTCGCATGTATTTAAGAAAAAGGATTTCCATGGAATTTCCCGGTCTCTATATAAAAATAAGATAATATCCCAAGTGAATAATAACAGTACCTAAAGTATGTTTACATAGATAAAAAACAATTTTAATAAAGAATTATAAAAATGATTTTTAAAATAGAAAGAAATATATTTTTCCCATTGTAACATTAAAAATAATCTGAATGAATGGGAAAAAATTAGTGGGAGAATAATAAAAACATATAATGTATGATTGGTATCAGTGATATTATATGATGATGGGAAAATATTTTCATCTAGTAGACATTATAAAAAGAATATTTTCACACTTCTATAAAATTCAAACACAAAATATTCATAAAACATAATAGAGATTAATTTTTAAGACATTTAAAATGAAATAAAATATTTTTGAAAATTAATTCATATAATCATTGGATTATATGAAATAATATTTTTGAAACATTTTATAGTACATGGATATGGGAGAAAAACATTATCTCCCAAATAATAAAAATAACGTCAATTTTCATAAAAATATTCTTCTAGACCTTTTAGCAATAAATAGAGGTAAAATGGAAATAGTTATTTAATAACTCATAAATAGAACTAGGAGAATAAAATAAATCAGTTTTTATAAATAATTATCAAATAATTCCATATAATCGAAATTGAAAAAAAAACAATCACTATAAATGTGATATTGAAACATAAAATCCTAGAGGTTTGGAAATCTATGCATCAAAACCTAATGAAATAGGGAACCTTAATTGGATTTACAAATACCCATTAGTTTCATTATAATAATTATAAAATAAATTAATCAGTAGTATACTACCCACACAAAATTAATATGGTGTTGAATAGAGAACATATCATAATGAATGAAAATTGAGATAAAGAAACCGGAAGGAAAATTATAAAATTTTAAATGAATAAAAATTTTATTTGGAGCAATTTTAAATCTGTCTAAATATTTTGATATATAAAAAATCCAACCATACATCATAACACAAATTTTCTGGAACAACATAGTCAAGGAAGTGGTGATATAACCCAAGGAAATGAAATTGTGTAAAAAATCCCCATACCTTGGACATCTACTTGGTCGAAGATATTCTGAACTCCTTTATAAGAAATTGATTCTTATTATAAATATATTTATGAAAAATATTTATAATTATATTAATATTACTAATTACCTTATAATTTCTTATTACCCACTTAATAGTAATTCTCTGTGAAAATCAATATTTACATGTTAAATAATTTGTTTTCCAGGCATTTTCTGATTCAATGGTTACGAAAGTTGAAAATTAATCATATTTCACTAATCCTAATAATGTTAGTTATTATTTAAATCATTATTTAATATATTCATAATGTTTCATAATAAATTTATGGAACTTATGTTTACAGTTCACATGGAAATCTTAAAAATTCTAATTTTAAAAGTTTATTTAATTAATAATGGCATTAAATTTATAGATAAATATAATTTATATTATTACAAATAAAAATTTATAAGAACATAATATATTCATTATTGAAATATAAAATTAGTAGTAAATTACACCCCTTAATCATTCATTGTATAAAATTTATAACCATGTCCATGTAAGTAGTTAAACGAACCAAAACAAGAACATATTGTAATAGTTGAATGAGCAATACCATTTTATTGTATAATGGAAATATGAATTTTAAAAAATATTTTTAATTTTATACATATCATATTTATTAATTAAATTCATCCTCATGATCACTCATGTGAAATGGTAATGAAAAATGAAATGCATCAGTCATAGAGGTGGTCGTCTGCACCTACGTATGAGTGGCATTTTCATTTTCTTATAGATTAAAGGATAAAAGGTAGATTATATGTTATATTTATAAAATTAAAATTATCTCATAAATATCATATATATCTTCTACTAACATATTTATAACAATACATGTTAGATAGTGATGGAAAATGACATACATATTTTTGTGGTGGCAGTATTCCACACGTACCCACAAACATCATTTTTATTTTTCTTTGGATTGAAGAGTGGTAGAAAATTGTTCCTCCAAAAATACAATAAAACATTATGATACTAAATATAATTATTTTATAATATTATTATTTTTACCTATATATCATAATGATTTATAATAATAAATAAACATGAAAAATTTTGTTTAAGACATATAACTCCTCATTGGATATATTCCTTTGGATTAAAACTCAAGCATTTTTGGATTGGCCTTTTTGGGAGGCCAACCCATATAATATTTAGGGAAAAATCTAGAAAGTGATTTGGGAAGATTATGGTTTAGATAATGTGATAAAATTTTATTGATAAGTGAGAATAGGTGGTTCTCTTTTATAAGTAGAAGGTCTGACACTCTTGTAAATATTCAAATATTTTTAATATAATAAATGTATTTATCAAGGAATGTGACTCCAATTTAGTGAAATTTTTAATATGTAATATTTTACAATATAAATCCAATAAAAATATAAAATTTAAACAATATTAAGTTATATTTAAATCCTTATATCTTTGTTTAACCATCATTTACCAGTTTAACCCACATCCTAGTAAAAAACTTGTTTCTATGGTAACTATTAATTATGAATAAAAATGGAATGGGAATTATTACATAATTTAAGAATTGTAATCTATAATATGGTATTAATTTTAAAATATTCAATTTCTAGACATGGTAAAATTTAATTTTAAAATAATTATGTGAAACATAATGAAAAACAGTTTTTAGAAAAATGCCCTTTCTAAACATAAAAATGATTTAATAAAAAAATAAATTATAATACTGATTCCCATGGAAGTAATTACATTTACATTTAATAAAATATTACTAGTTAATCTTAATAACCAATACAACACTGAATGTATCTTTATCATTATTATATTAAATGGTAATAACCAACAATAGTTTTTATTTGAATAAGAACAATATTTAGATTTTCAAAATGTAAAACATAGATTTACAAGTTAAACATTAAATTGTTAATTTAATTACATTATTTATTTAATATATACTATATATATAATTTTTTTAGGTTTTCAAGTCATTACCATATTATGATGGTGATTTAAATTGAAATATAAAATATATTGAAAACCCACTTTTATAGAAAAATGGCCCTTGAAAACTCTAATTGTTATTATCCTTATTTCATCTCATTCTCTAATGAGTCATAATTTTTTCATTATATATTCATAATTTATTTATTTTTACCATTAATTTAAATTAAGTATTAATTATTATAGTTTTTTTACATATGTCAAACATTATTCAATAATATGTTTACTGAAACAAATTACATGTAAAATATTGGAGTGTTGTAGTAGTTTTTTATAGTTATATATTTGAATTTGAATTTACAATTCAATCACATATCTTCCATGGAAGGAATACAATAATATTTCATGAAAAAATAATGTATCTTGGGAATAACTCATATTATAAATAAAACTAAAATGGTTTGAGTATCGAATACAAAATGAGAACTAAATATTATATTCTATACATTTTGAAGAGTCAAAGACAGTAGGGAGAGATACAGTGTCGTTGTTATGTTGTGCACTAAAAATGAAGAAGAATAAAATAAGATATCGTATCTTGTCCCATCTCATTGGCTTGAGAGGGTGGAGGAATGATATATGGCCTTAAGTGACGTTCCTAAGGTGCCAACGACTAGAAATAAATGATGAGGTCTTTGACCATAAATTGGGTATCTATTTCCCCTTGAGATAAAACCAACCAACCAAGAAATCCACTACCAACAAACTACATGATGCACATCAAAAAAACACCCAAACCCATGCATTAACAAAATACAACCAATTGTTTCATAACAAATCCCAAATACCAAATCAACCAAACAAAAATTAGAGTTCCAAGAGAAAGACTACAACAAGACTCCAGAATAACTTGGACACTATCCATAGATCCACACCAATCTTCATGCTCCATGCATTAATAAATCACAAAAGCATCATGCCAAACGGTTAGAAAAATGAGATTCTTTACACCTACATGTGTCTAGATACACAACATCTGCAAAACACCAATGTTCCAAAGAAGGGGGTGAGTAAAAATACACTGTAGGATTTCCCCAAATGACTTCCCTACACACACCACTAGGATAAATCTTTTAGCACATTTATATAAACTAGTTTATAGAAAAAATTAAATAGTTCAACAACTACTAATAACCAAAACACAACCTTACCAAGCCACCATTACCAAAACTGTAAAACCCAATGGAAAACCAAAAAATCATGCCATAAACTATTTCACCATTTCCCATTAGCACAAAAAATTATATATTGAAAATTAAAATACAGCAAGGCAACCAAAATGGTAGATCTTCTATCCAACCCATTTACTACATTTCCAACTAGTGGTGCTCCTCGACCTCTATTCATAATGGTGGTTTATCCGACCACTATCCATCACCATTTATATTGAGACTTCCAACCCACTACCACACAACCAACCCAATCCATAAAACTTAATCAACCAAAAACCACAGAGCACTAAGGCCCCACAATAATCACACAGCAATTTCCAACACATGCCAATTCACTTCTACAAATCACCCATTTATTGTAAACACCCTTTAACCAATATTCCATTCCAAACAAAATTTCAATAAACAACATATTTTTTGAAAACTTTCCTTCACAAAACATTTTTCATAATCATCCACTAAATATTTTAAAATCCACATTTTAAAATCTCACAACAAAGCCCCTTTTGGAAAAAATGTCCCATTTTCCTCAAAATCACCCAAATCATCACCAAATTAATTTAAAACAATATTAAAACATTATAATCACAATTAATTGTAAGCAAAATGTTAATTTGAAGAAAAAATAATAGTTCTAACCATGTGGAGTCTAGAGAGAATCAACCTACCTTTAGTGTTCCAGTGAATTCGACCAACACGCAACTACACCCCAATCTGGCCAAAAGATCAAATAAAATCATTGTAGACCTCCTTCCCTATCATTAAAAAATACTTACATTAAAAACAAAAGGAAAAAACCTAGATCTACACACAATGGGTGTAGATCTAGAAAACTTAGAGAGGGAAGAGTAGATCTAGAGAAAACTAGAAGGAACTAAGCGAGGAGATTTACTGGAGAAGAATTAGCTCAACCACATAAAGAAAACCCTTCTATTTGCTTCCAAAATGAGTGGGAGAGAACCCCTAACCATTGATAAAAGAAAATAACAACTGATTCTTGAATAAAAGAATTTTTGGGTGTCTTTAGGGTAATCCCATCTAATCACAAATTTTTAAAAACCCATTTTTACGAGCCACACAGTCATCTCGAACACACAGAAAGACTAAGCACTCACCATGCGCATGCTACTGCCTTGAAGGGGAACCTCTCACAGCCCAACCCACATAGTTAAGAAAACTATGGTCAAGCCTTGTGTACCCCACTTCTTGCACGGTTCTTCTCGCATGGTTTCTCCTAACCGTGCTCCAACCATGCGGCCTTAGAAACACCTTCAATGTTTTCTATAACCTTCCCAAACTCTACAAAACTCATCCAAAAACATCCAAAGAACTCTAAACACACAAGAAGGAATAAAAAAGTCTACATACCTCATATCAGGGGTGCTACATTCTCCCCACCATTGTACTTTTTTCCCTAAAAAAGTAGAGAACCATATCGTTGTCAAAAGAGCTCGGGCCATTGCTCGACCATCTCTTTCTCCTTCTCAATCGTCTCCTCCTAAATCTGACCATGATTCCACAAAACATGAACTAAACCAATGATTTTACCACAAAAACTGTATCTTTCCTATCTAGAACCTACAATGGCACGTGCACCAAGGAAGCATCTAGTTCTAGCTCAATATGATCCCAAAAAATCACATGGTCATGATCTGGCTAACACCTCTTCAACTACGACACATGAAACACTTTGTGCACCGCACTAAACTGTGATGGAAAAGCCAAACGATAAGGCACCTCTCAGATCCTATCAAGTATCTCAAAAGGCCAAATATTCCTTGGAGATAACTTACCCAAATTCCCAAACTGGCAATGTACCAACCTAAGAGATATTCTTAAAAACACATGATCACCCACCTCAAACAACAATAGTCATTGATGATAGTCCACATGAAATTTCTGTCAACATTGACCCATCTCTAATATCAATCCAATCAACCTGATCTTCTTTGTAGACTCTTATAGAATGCTCACATTGATCATTGATGTCTTGCCTATTTCAACCCAACAGGGTAGATGACAACACAGACGCCCATATAATTCTTCAAATGGTGAAATATGTATTAATGCCTGATAACTATTATTACAGGATAACTCCACCAACAATAAGTGATCCTCCCATTAACCTACATGATCCACCACACAAGCCTTTAACATATCCTCTAAGGTTTGTATCATCCTCTTAGATTGGACATCATTCTTAGGATGATACGTCATGTTCACCGTCAACTGTATCCCAAAGCCATAATGAAAGGATTTTAAAAAATGAGATGTGAATCTAGGATCTCTATCTAATACAATAAAAAATGGAACACCATGTGTCTTTACCACCACTCAGATATAGATTTTGGATAGATCCTCCGCTGAATGAGATTCACGAACCTGGATGAAATGGGCTAACTTTTTGATCTGATCCACAATCTCCCATATGGAATCATGTTTCCTAGCTATTCATGGAATACCTATGACAAATATCCATTGTTATTTTCTCCCATTTAAATAAGGGATAGGTAAATACTGCAACAAACATGCTGGCCACTGATGCTCTTCCTTGACTACATAAAAAGTCAAGCATTCTGAGAAAATACCAGCCACATCCCCTTTCATACCATCCCACCAAAACTATGATTTCAATGCCTTGTCAATTTTATGAATTCTATGATGGAAAAACCACCTGGAATAAAGATATTCCCTGATAATATCCCCCTGACATGGCACTAATACCACCATCTGATTCCGAAAACACATTAATGATTTCTGATTTAGTTCCCAACCCTAACTGGTCTCCCCACCATTGAGTTTCAACCACATTTTCACATATTCAGAATCAGATACCTGTGCCTCTTTAACCAAGCCAACCATCTCAAGAACCAATGAAACCATAAAGAATATTGATCTATCACCCTAGTACTCACATTAGAACAACATGTAGGCTATGAATGAATTCAAGTGACACTAATCTAATTCATGTTTCACTACCTAAGCATTTGATTTTCAACTTAATTCATCCGCCACCAAATTTCACATACCTGGTGATTACATTATGTTGAAATAAAACATTTGGAGGTATTCCATCCATCTCATTTGCCTCAAGTTAAAATATATTTGTGAGAAGATATTCTTTATGCTCTTATGATCTGTAAACACCATGAATTTCTCACTAAAGATATAATGATGCCACATCATTAAAGCATGAAGCACTGCCAAAAACTGCAATTCATGTGTTGGGTAGTTCTTCGCTAGACACCTCAATTGTTGTCATCCATATGCAACCACATCATCCCGCTGTCTAAGAACACACCAAAACCATGATCCCGATGCATCACAATACACAGTGTACCATTTTCTAGGTTCAAGAAAAACCAGGATTGCTAATAATGTAAAGAGACCCTTTAACTCTTCCAAACATATCCAACACTACTCACCCCAGTGAAATGGGATATTCTTCCTTGTCAAAGATATCATAGGAGAATCCAATCATGAGAAATCATGAACAAAACAATAATAATAAATAGCTAGACCAAGGAAGCTCCATATCTTGAAAACATTCTTTGGTGGTTATCATGAGGTAATAGCCTCTATATTTTCCAGATCAACTGAAACACATTTCCCATAAATAACATGTCCAAGGAAATGAACCTCCTGTATCAAAAAGTTACACTTTAAAAATTTGGAATACAACCGATGGTCCCTCAAGATCCCCAACACTATCGCCAAGTGCTTCTCAAGATCTATCCTCGTCCTCGAATACACCGGTATATCATCCTCAAATACCTCTACAAAAGAATCTGGATATCTCTGAAATATCAGATTCATAAATACCATAAACACTACAGGTTCATTTGTTAGAACAAAAGTCATAACGATATACTCATAACAACCATATGTACTTCTGAATGCTTTTTTTGAAATATCCACCCTCCTCACCTGCAATTTATGATACCTTGACTGCAATCCAATCATGGAGAACCATTGATCTCCCTTGAACTGGTCAAAAAATCAGCATTGCATGGAAGTGGATATCAGTTCTTTATCATAACCTAATTAAGTCTACGATAATGAACAAAGAGTTGCATGTTTTTATCTTCCTTTCTAACAAAAAAACTGGATCTTCCCATAGAGACATTCTAGGCCAAATGAACTCTTTGTTTTTAACTCTTCCAAATGCTCCTTTAATTCCCATAATTATACTTGTTCTATTCAGTAAGAAATAAGTGATATAGGACTGGTCCCCAGAAAGAGATCAATCGTAAAATGAACTTCTCTCATATGTGAAAACCCTGATAATTATTTAGGAATTATGTCCATAAACTGATCCAAAACCACTAAAAGAACACGCTTCTCAACAATTTCTAGAGATTCCAACAACAAATCCTCTAACTCATATAAGATCATCCCAACAGCTGATGCTAACAAATTTTTTGCTGCCATATTTTCATTCTTCTCCCCCTAAAGAGATTTCTAACTCCATACTCCATCAAAAAACTGACCGTTCACGCATAGAAATCGATGTGGGCATTAAAAATTGCCAACCAATCAATTACTAGGATTATATAATAAGATTCAATCTCAAGAACTATGAAATCCAACATTAATTCAATTCCATCCACAACTAAGCTACATGATGTACTGATGAAATCTCGACACTCTCTCTGACCTAGAGGAGTTTTTAGTTTCAAAATAGAATTCATCATTTTCACTATTACACATAACAACTCAATGATGCGAGAAGTAAGAAAGTAATGTGATGCACCCATATCCAAAAATGCTTGCATCAACGTGGAATTTAAAATAATCACACCTTTCACTGTGGATGGTCCTGACTGATCATTAATCATAGCCTACTCAGCTCCAAAAAACTGCTTACTTGCCTTTCTCTACTCATTATTACCCTAATGAGGAGTCAGGGTGTTCCTAGAATCACCATGACTAGTATTTTCCGATGATGAGGGGTATGCTGCTACCCCCATCCCATTGAGGCATAATACCCCTGAGACCCCTGAGCAGTCTGACGGACACCCAAACTCAGAGAATTCAGAATGTACCACTGTAAATTCCCCATCTACATACAATTTTTACATTATTGATATTGTGTCATAAAATCCTTCTTGACGTGTCTCGTAGATCCACAATAAAAACAACCCCTCTTACTCTGAGGCTTCAGAGGAAGATTCACTGATCCTATTGTTGGATTCTAATCCATACTCCCACCCTAGAAATAAGTGTCCCTATTCATCTTAAACCCATTGTTGGAGTTCCCACTATTTCTTATTAGTACCAACATACTTCCCCCTCCTGCAACCCAAAAAAAATCCCGCTCAACCGACATGGATCTATTCACCATTTCCGTGTAATCATCTATACATAGCATTGAAATCCTGGAACTAATTTCTTGGTTTAACCCATCTTCAAAAATTTGTTCCTTCAACGATGTACTACCCACCACCTCAGGTGAAAACCACACTATGTTCATAAACATAGCCACATATTCTATTACTAACAAGTTCCCTTGATTCCAACTGATGAAATCCGTTGTACGCTGAATTCTGAACATATGAGGGAGAATTGATTATTAAAAAATTCTTCAAAACCCTCCCATGTAACACTTTGGTCCATTAAATCTTTGACTGCCAGCTCCCACGACTGAAGGGAAATATCATCCAACATATATTTGGATAGTTTAACTTTTATCTCTTCTAGTGATCCTAGGAATTAAAATATCATGTTCATTCTATTCAGCCATTCGTTAACCCTTTCTGGCTCCGAATCCCCCCTAAATATGAGTGGAATATGACTTTGAAACTAAACCTCCGGATCCACATGGCTTGGTTCTTCCTCTTTATTCCATATTTACATATCTTGGAAAGCATTCAATATACAATGCACAAGATTCTGGTTCACCTGAGGCTCAGGTGAAACCACATTTTCAGCAGCATCCTCCAGTTGGCCTCAACAATGCATACCAGGTTCCATTTATATCAATAAAAAAACAACCATAAGTCCCACAACCATAATAATAAAGGGTATTCAATTTTAAATTTCAATTACTTGAAAACTATCACAACCACACTTTCTTCATGTTCAAATTTCTTGTGTGGTCCTATTCTGAAAAATCCACCATGCTTTTAAAATCAACACATATTCAAAATACCACAAATTTCCATGGTTTAAACCGTTCCGTTTTGAAACCCAATTTATAATTTTCCAAAATACACACATTCATACCACAATATAAATCCTTATACCACAATTGAATTTGAATCCTAGTGGGAATTCATTTATACCATGCATTCCATGCTCATCTCATTGACTAAACCAACGACAATGAGATATCCAATGCCTATAAGTGTGTCCAAAAAAACTTTTGTACCCAACTCCCTGGTAACATGATGTTCAACAGAAAAGGGTTAGATATGTCCTTTTATTATATAAATTACATGTTCGGATAATACTGTCCCTTTCTACCATCCCGACTCAAGGAATAGACCAAGAACGAATGTCAACAACAAGAACAACAATCAACTCCAAAGGACCGAACAACTATTCTAACTTGAAAGACAAGGACCGAACTAACTAATACAACTTGTAACATCCTGACCCATATCATTGGATTGAGAGGATGGAGGAATGCAACTTAGACATAAGAAACATTCCTAAGGTTCTAAAAGCTAGAAATAAATGCTGAGGGACTTGAGAATAAATTGGGGAATGATTTTACCTTTAGATAAATCTGACCAACCAAGAAATACACTACCAAAAACATCATGAATCATGTCCAAAAAACAACCAAACCCATATGTTACCAAAAGACATCCAATTTTTTAATAAAAAATACCAAATACGTAATCAACCAAACACAAATCAGAGTACCAAGAGGAAGACTACAATAAGACTCTAGAAGAACTAGGACACTATCCATAGCACCACACCAAGCTCTATACTCGAAGAACCACAACATCACCAAATCATCATGCCAAAATTCTAGAGAAAGGAGATGACTTAATCATACTATTGTGTCAAAACAAAACATATTCAAAGAACCAATGTTACCATTAAGGGGGTGATTACATATAATCAATAGGATTTCCCCAAATGACTTCCCTACACACTCTACTTGGATAAATCCTTTTTCAAATTTATATAATGTTGTTTATATAAAACATTAAATTGTTCAAAAACTATTAAAATCCAAGAAAACCCTTTCAAGGAACCTTTACCCAAACTGTGCAACCCATGTTTAAACCAAATAAACTTTTAATAATCCATTTCACCATTCCCATTATCATAACAAATACCATCTTGCAAAACAACACACAACAAGGAAACCAATACAGTGGAGCTTCTGTCCAACCCGTTCAATACATTTCCAACTAGTGGTGCTTCTAGACCACTATCCATAATGGTGGTTCTTCGGACCACTATCCATCGAATTTAATAGTGAGACTTCTGGACCACTTCTAGACAACCAAAATAGGCTATAACACATAATCAAACAACAAGCACATAGCACTAAGATCGCACAATAAGTACACAACCATTTCTAACACATGCCAATTCACTTCAATAAACCACCCATTTATTGAAAAAACCCTTTAACCAACATCCCATGTAGAACCACATTTAAATAAACAAAATCATTATTGAAAACCATATTTCACATAACATTTTCAAAATCATCCACTAACAATTTAAAAATCAATATTTTAAAATCACACAACAAATCCCCTTTTTGCAACTATAACCCATTTTCGCCAAAATCTCCAAAATCATCACCAAATGGATTTACAACAAGATTCACACATCACTATATCAATTAATTTAGAGAAAAAAATTTAAATGTAACCAAACCCACTAGTTCTAACCAATTGGTGTCGAGAGAGAAGCCACATACCTTTAGGGTTTGGGGGAATTTGACCCCCACGCAACTGCACCCCAATCCAGAAAAAAGATCCACTAAAATCGCTCTAGTCCTCCTTCACTATCATCAACATGCCTTAAAATAAACAAAAAAGGAAACAAAAACCTTATATATACACATAATGGGTGTATATCTAGAAAACTGAGAGAGAGAGAGAGGAAATATTAGATCTAGAGAAAACCAGAGGGAACTAAGCAAGGAGACTTATCGGAGAAGAATCATCTCAACAACACCAAGAAACCTTTGATTTGCTTCTAAAATGAGTGGGAGAGTAACTATAACCCTTGAGAAGAGAAAATCATGATAGATTATCAAATGGGAGGATGTTTGGGTGACTTTAGATAAATCCCTACTAATCCCGGATTTTTTTAAAACCCATTTTTACGAGCCACACAGTTAGCTCAAACGGTTAGACAAAATGTGCACTAACAGTGCACCTACTGCTTCATCAAAGGGTCTCCCCGCATGAACCACCCTTCATGGTTAAGAAAACTGCATGCAAGCCATGCGTACCCCACTGCCCACATGGTTCATCTTACACAGTTTCTCCTTACCGTGGTCAAACCATGCTGCCTTAAAAAGACCTCCAATGTTTTCCAGAACAATCCCAAACTCATCCAAACTCATACCATGCACATTAAACACATAAAAAGGAATAGAAAAAGGCTAAATAACTCAAACTGGGGTTATACTTAAAAAATTTAAAATAAGAGTATTGCACACATTAGTTTGCACAGATGGAAGTTGAGACTTGAATTTGTGTATGGGGAAGAGATTGAAGTATTTAGTTTTCTAGTGGTAAGGTAGTGTTTCTTAAATTAATATATGGAATTAATAGAATCATATAATAGATTGGAAACACTTTAACAACATGGAATATCCTAAATTATAGATGAAATCTCTTTTTTAAAGTACACTTGATTGCAATGTTTTTAAAAGTAGTGTAATGATCTAGTGAGATTCTATAGATGTGTGGGATGTTCCAAAAATTGTGACGATACTTTTATCATTATATCAAGGATATTCACTAAAAATTATACTCACATAATGATACTACTATGTCATATAGTCTTGGTGAAATATGGATCACACAATGGATTAATATATTGTTTTGAGAGGTGAACTATTTAAATATATTTTTCCCCTTGTGTGTGTGAATTAATATATGTTTCCTGAAAATTTAAATTTAAAAAGAGAGAACAAAGTATCAACAAACCTAACAAGTTAAAGAGGTAAAAATTTATTGGATATTTTTTTATAAATAATAAACTAGTTCACCCGCCTATGATGTTTTGAATATATCAAAATTGGTCCTATTAATCGGTATCAATGCTTGATTCACCTAAAAAAGACTCTATATTTTTGAATTATATCAATTTTTAATATTTATACCACTTTATAAATTTGTAGTAATGTTTAATTTTAAGTTTTTTTAAGATAGAATCCCATTCTGTCTTAATTAGAAAAGTTATGTTCTATTCCCACTTCTAGAAATATGTAAGTATCATCCAATACAATAAAAAATATGAAAAATAAAGAGGATAAAAATATGAGTAAATCATCATTGTTCAAGGAATAATTTCCAATACGTCATTGTATTCATGGTGGTAGATGTCTTGATAAATTAACTTAAAATTATTCATATGATGAGTGATGTTTATGGTACTATGAATATATATTTAATGAATCTTTCACTGTTTACTTTTATGAAATAAAATATTTCTTCGTCAAGTTATCATTAAAGTTTGTAAATATATATATTCATCTCTCAATTAATTTATTAATGAAATATAATAAATAGAATGATTGACTAATATAATTAGAGATTAATTAGTTAAATGGTGTGTAAATATAAAACCTTTATAGGGATGGTTGAATCTATAGAACAATTTTTATTAAATTTTTATAAAAAATTGTTTAAAATTAATAAAAATTAAAATGGATTTTTTAGGAGATTATTGTTACATAAAGGTTCTTTGAATTAGTTTAATTACACAATTTCTCCAATAGTATCAAATGTGTGAGGTTGGAAGATTAATCAAAGAGAGTAAATAATATTGAAAAATACTACAAGAGAAAAATATGTGAAATGTATATTTAATTTAGATGTTGAAGAAAGGGTGCGAAGAATTTAAGATAACATGAATACCATAAGAGATATATAAATATTAAAATTCTTATGTTTGATGAAATTTTATGAAATTAGGAAATATCCCAAGAAAATTTGTTATAAGTTTATCAAAATTTAGATGCTTAAACATAAGTTTTTGATAAGACTCATTTATTTAATAAGAGTCCTATTTGTTGAAAAAAAAACATGTAATCATGTTATTATCCTCCACTAAGAAACTCTTAGACAATGGTATCCCATTCTCAATAAAAATATATTTTTACTAAATCTATTTTCACAACAAGTACTGAAAAATCACAAAATACAAAAAAAATGGACTAGAAAAATGAAAATAAAATTCATGATGTCCATGAAAATAAATCCTAAAAATGCTTCCCTAAAAAATTGAGTTTTTTTCCAAAAGATATCCACAAGGAAAATATAGACAGACCAAATCTACTAGAAAATACTGAGATTTTTTTATTATTTTTGGGGCCAAAAAATAATAAAATACATATTATTATTTAATGGAATAATATATAAAATTTTGGAAGTGATAAAATTCATGAAGATAGGGGGATTAAATTTAAATTTATAAGTAGTCCTTCTAGAAAGAAAAAAATATCATGAATGAAAATGAATTCGAATTTTGTAAACAAATTTGAATGTTTGGGTAATTCTTCCAAAAATGTTTTCTACTATTATAAAGATTATTGGTATATAATACACAACCTATAATATTGTTCTGATGAATGGATAGGGTCATAAAAACCTAATTATATAATAAATTAATGTTTTTATACATTGTTAAAGAATTTAGTAAAGAAGGATTCTAACATATAACACCCAAGAAGCCTACGATGAAGACTAATAAGGATGTTAAAACAAAGAAGAAATGATGTATCTATTATGGTATGAGAGGAAACATACTAGAATTTTTTAAAATGGAAATGAAAATAATGAATTAACTATGAAATATAGAATCTATGAAGTTGATAATCCAGGAAAATAAATTGAAGGATTGGAATGGTAGTTGAAACCCTAAGGGAGAATACTTATTTCATGAGTGGTTGTCAAAGAAATGTAACTCCATGGTATCTAGAGATGTTTTGGATGGTCAAATATGGTTGGTAACAAAGATACCAAATGAATAACATGGATTCCACAACAATATAATTTCTTAAAATCCTATGAGAAATAAATAGTTACTTTTAGTAATAAATGTTTTTGTACTAGAAAATAACCCAAAAAAATGAATAAGGTTGACCATGTGAAAAAGGAATGATTAAATATTTTTCCATATTAGTTGGAAATAACTACGAAGACTTATTAAGATGAATACAAGGAATTTTATTTACATGTTAAGCTTAAAAATTACGTTTCAACCAAGAAGAATGTTGAAAAAAATAATAGTGTTCCTTCCGATATAATACATATTTAGAATTATAAAATAGATTCTCTAGCATGAATAATATATCAAATTGGTTTAGAATACACTCTTAACCTCCATTTCATATTGTGATAAAACAAGTCCCACCTTATTCCATATTATTTATGTGGTATTATTATACATTCAATATTGATAATTAATGTCAAATCATTATCTTTTTGGGATAAAACAATGTGTTATATAATCTGTTAAGTCTCGATAGCTATTTGAGGTGATATATTTTGTTTCTCTCTAACCATTGAATATATTGAAATATATTTTTTACTAAAATCACACATAATGGATAAAATTTTACTTTCATATTGAGGTTGATGAAATTAAAGATGCTTTTGAGAAGTTTTAAGAGATCATCAACATTATGTTAATCATAATATTGTTTAATGTGATCGAAAATGAGTCATTTAATAGGTATAAATTCTTAATATTTTATCCATTAGTAAATAAAAATATATATTTAGAATAATAGGATAAAGTTATTTTTATGAATAAAAAAATGTGAAAAGTTAAAAAATATCCGGATTTTTTTGGAAGCATAAAAAATATACTTTTTAGGTTGAATGTTCTTTAATTGTGTATTGAAGTGAGTAAATGGATTTAGAATTAAATGTTACAAAAAAATATTTAATATAATTTGAATTATTTAGTTGTATCATCGTCAAAATAGTTCGATAAATTTGAGGAATGGTGATGATTATCTAATTTTAGATAGTGTCATATTAATTTATAATGGAAAATTATGATTTCTAAATTAAAACTTATTGTATTGTACACTTAGAATTATCATTGTAGACATAGAGTGGAATGATTCAAGAAAAAATTCTTAAGTATTAATTGATACCATCCTCAATTAGGGGAATTTTATTTCTTCTTAATGATGGGGAGAGAAGAAATGAAAAATAAATATTCAATGAGAATTGGTAACAAAATGAATGATAATTGAGAAATGAAAAGTGCATAAAATCTTATTGTGAGTTGATAAATTTGGAAAATATGTTCCATCTCATAGATAAAAAAATGACAAAGGGATATTTCTTAGAAAAAGGAGGATAAAATAGATTGAGAATTTCTAGATTTACAAAGTCCCAAAAAGTGGTTCTTCCAATGTATCCAAAATAACTTCTAGAACGCATGTATTTTCATGCCCCACCACATGCGTGACTAGTCTCCATCACCCAAGGTACCATATTTTCTTATAAATAGACCCTTGAGACCTTTATTTCTATATAAAAATTTCCCTAAAGGACGATTGTTTCTTTGATCACCCAATTGCTTTGCCCTAATCTTCCAAAATCTCCAAGGAAGTTTCATAAAAACTAAAGAGAGAGAATTAAAGAGGGATAGTGAGACTAAATTCCATTCCGAGTTTAAAATAAAAAATACCTACATAGCCAGTTCGCCCAAACCTCTTGATTTATAACGACTTATATGACATCTATTCCTCAAATATGAAATTTCTTGACTTAATTCTAGGAATACCTATAAATACCCTTGAAGGCTTGAGCCAGGTCTCTCCCAAGTGTACTCATCCAGATTTTTCAACACATAAGCTACAAATATTCTTCCCAAGCCTACTTGTGAAACTCCAAATTGCATGGCCTCCTTGGTTCTACCTACCCTTCAACCCTTTATATCCTTTAATGAAGCTTTCTTCAAAGAAACTCATGGTAGGGATTCTCTTTCATTGGATCCCTTGTCTAAAATGGATAATTTTGAATCCTCTACCAAGATCTTTTTATTTACATAATTTTAGGGAATGGTACATTAGTGTGTATCCTATTTGGTATTGAATTTATATGGTCAGAGGTTTCCCGAACATGTCTTACCTAAGGCTCAAGATCATTAGGACATATGAAGGTTCATATATCTATGGTAACATGGGACCTTACCCTGGGGAATGTGTTTTGGAGTTCTTATTATTGAATTAAATGGATAGAACTTCCCCCCTTCTCATTTTAAGACTCAGATCATATGGTTTTTTGTAGAGGGGAAATGGATCATGCTTTCTTTTCTAATTAACAAAGGAGAACTCTCCCTCCCCATCTAGGACTAATGAAGGGAACTCCTCCTAAGGTAATCCCCTAGCCACTCATATAGGAGGTTTCATTATTTATCTTCTCTATATCCTTCACCTTCACTCCTTCCTTACATTAGACCGTCATCGAATGTTTTGAGAATAGAGGGAAGTTTCATAGCTACGACCTCTTCCTTCATATACCAAACCTATCCCACTAGTAGAGGAGAATGTGTGTGGTTTGGTGAATCATTCACATCCTATTATTTCCCACAACGAGAATAAATCTCTTGGGAATATAGATTCTTGATTATTCTATCACACACACAATCCAACTAAATGAATGAACTACAAGAACTATGATTCCCACCATAACTAGGATAAACAAGAAGCCTTCACCTAGGGCCTGAGTTCACTAGACATCCTCCATAGGAATCAAACCCTAATTCCCTTTATCTGAGAATCCTCCTTAGTAGTAATCCCTAAACCAATCCATCTTAAACCTTCATGAGTTAAGACATCTCTTATGGAACGTGTTACAAGGGTATCCTCTTTAGGATTAATCCCCAACCTATTTCTCTCAAGGGTCCATACTCCCCTACGAGACACACCAAACTACATGGGCTTTGATTCCCATCCACAAGGGATATGTAGGAAGCCTACTTGTGGTTCAAAACAAACATTATAGACCAACCCTATTCTCTTTGGTTCATATCCCAATCATGGTCTAATTCAACATGGGATCTCATATTCCTTCCATGTTCCTTGGGATGATTAGAAATAAGCCCCATGCCATGCTTTGACTATGAACCTTCAGCCTAGACATCCATAACACATGACCTTAAATTGTACGGTTGGGTCCGTATCACATGACCTTAAATGGAATGATTGTCTAATTAAGAGACACCAAACTATGTGGGTTTTCATTCCTTTCACAAACATACATTGGTAGCCTATATATGGGTACAATACTGATATAAAAAAAACATTTTTCTCCCTAGATGATGATAAAATCCAGAGTAACCTCTATTTACCTGGATGATAATAAACTCCAGGTTAATATTCTTTTAACCTTGATGATGATAAATTCTTATGTGACATTTTTCTACCCTGATGAACATAGAATTTTAGAGTGCCCCATTGAGTGGCTTAAAAACCAGTATCATCATGACAATGACTAAAGGATATCCAAGTAGTATATAAGAGGATACCATCATTGTACAATCACATATACACACTAATATCCCCATTGATGAAGAACCTTGAATACATACAGGCGATTATAAATTCCACACCCACTAATAATTGATTGAAAAATTCAAGGGAAAGATACATTATGCATGATAAATTAGTAAGGATTCATGAACATATCTTAAAACCATAATAGAGCCCCGTAGTAGGAAATAATTCCCCTCAAAAGGGTGATATGATATTAAACATTCATCCTCTCAAGCAATGTGAGTTATTAAGCATTCTGGGATAAAATAACAACCATGTGCCTGCCTCTAGGATGTAGGTCCCTATGGATACATAAACAATGTCTGTTTCCAATTTCATAAACAAATCAATTGGAAACCAATTGAGAATTGTGATTTCTAAAAATAACACACGTTTTGATGGAAACACAAAATGGTGAACCAAATGTGAATCCTTAACCATGATGATATTGTTAACCAACTATCAAGTCCCTTCCAATTGATAAAAATTGGCTAGACAAGGAAAAAAATTACCCATGTATTCATGAAAAATGGTTTTATTTTTTTAGAGTTCATTGTTTGTATTTTTCATATAAAAATGAACTTCCTTCTAAGAACTCCCTTCATTCCAAATCGCTTCCTTCTGATTTTCACCAACGAATGCCCCAATTGCTACATAAGATAGCCCCTCATCTGCTCGAATGATGTCATCAATGAGACAAAATATTCAACTATGGGTCTATAATGAACAAGTTCGAGAGTACCATCAACATAGTACCATTCCAAACTTGGAGGCTACTCGATAGGACCTAAAAATCAGGAACAACCCCCGATAATCTGGTCAGTGATGGTCGGTGGTCTAGAAGAAGATAGTGCCAAACACCATCTTCATCAATTTTGGAGCTTATCCTCAGAAAGAAATTACCAATCCCCCAATATTCCATGGAGTTAGACCAAGATGACACCTATGTAATTGTCCCAAAGAAACATGTGTCCTTCCCAAGGGATCCTGCCAACAATCTCCACTAAAAATGCCCTTTGACACTAATTCCTCAACACGATGAGGGTGTTGTATTTGGCCATGCAACCCATGTTCCTCAAAACCAAGCATGCAACAAATCCCTCGAGGGATAAAAACTAGCTAACAGGGTGCATGTTTCTACCTTTTCCCCCTTTGAGGAATCCCACTAACATAGTTTGGTGGAGAATAACAAGCGGGCACGTACACCCATTCGCCTTCATTATGTCTGCCAGAAGAATCGTCTTGTAGTTCCCAACCAATATCTCAATTCAAATTCCATGTAGTAGAATGATTAGGAACAAAATATTTATTACAATAATAAAGGATTCCATCAAGATCATATGCAATTGATCAATTAATGCTGCCAAACCAATTTGGCGGCAACCCATAAGCAGGAACATACCCCTTCCCCCACTCATCATGTCTGTCAAGAAACTTATTTGGAATCACACGGTGATGTTTTTAGGAGAAACCTGATGAAAAAATAGAAACCCAAATCCATACTCCATAACATGAGTATTGTCATTACCTATCCATAGAAAAGGAATGACAGGATCAGGTACATACACCTACTCTAGATACAAAATGGGTTTATATTATTATTCTAGTCATAGAAGTCACCAAGAACATCTTGGAAATGGTGAAATGGTAGACACAAATTCCTTCTCATTTCCTAGATACTTTCCAAGATAACATCACGGTGTAAAATAGTACCTATGTCATAGAAACATAACTCTATCCCCACAAGTAGTGTGACACATCAATATGTCACCCCTAAGAAGACAAATACCTTTGTTATTATACAAGAGGGTTGTGGGGAATATTCCTCCATATCATATGATCAACTGGATCTGGAACATTTACCCATTCCAATTGGAGATACTCATCCTATTCTGAAATACCCTCTAATTCAGGCAGATACACCTACCCATGATAACATATTTTCCTAGCAATTGGCCCTGACTGCTTGTAAGAAGGAATCCAAAAATAAGTCTTACCAAACACAGTTGGAAAATCAAGAGCTAGTTTGTGATTTGGATCCACATAATCCTCGAGTTATTAAAGCCCTTAAACATTTATCTATTTAATATCATGATCCTAACCTCATATTACCAAATTATGGGAGTAGTAGCGATAATTCTGAAGGTCCTTATCGGAAACTTAATCATGATGTCTTGTCTGATGGAAATTCAGTCAATCTTGAGAACCTACATATGTATGAGATCCAAAAACTCATCCATGTGTACAGAACACCAAGGAGTAGAAGGGACTACCCCTTGCTGTAATCAACCATGATGTTCCTCCCCATGATGGAATTCACTATAAAAGATCTCTGCACAGCAGTGATTCCCATTTTTAAGAAAATTATCCAACTAAGATTGTAGTGATTAGAAAGAAATATTATCTTGAGGCATGTGAAAATAAAAGAAAAGTCATGTATAATGCCTTATCACCAGTGGGTGAAATTATTTCTCAACTGTAAGACAACCTAAGGCGATGATCATTCTCCAAACCACCCTTGGGTCATTTATCCTTCAATGCAACGGAGGAACTTGCTACCAATATTGCTAAATTTGATAAAGCATCACGAAAATTCCACATGTTGTCTGAAAATTAGAGAATCAACTAGAAAATACTAAGACTATATATTGAACATGTGTAAACAACTAAATAAGGGTGAAATAGCAGTCATGTTCTGGCCTTTTTCCACATTTCAATACAATATTCTAGAGATGTTGGAAGATTAATATATTTAAGATATCTACCAAAACATATGGAAGGCTCTTCATCTTATAAAATACAATGTATTAATGTATGAAAAATATCAAATTCATATAAAAGTAATAGAAAGTTTACAATTCAAAATTGACTGAGAATATCTCTAGGTTTCTCGACATCTAAATATCTAAAAGCAACAAGGACCCTTTCGACTTGAATGCCTCAATTAATTAATGAGGTTTTGAAGACCCATTGAAAATACCCCATCTGGTGTTAATATTAAAGGATGAGGTGCACATGGGGAATCACATTTCACTACACCTTCTAGTTAACAAATCCCATCAAAAGTGATATCATGTAATGTTATTACACCATGATAGATACAAAAAATTAATTCTATTCATTATTTAGGAGATTCTCCAAAAAAACAAGGCTCATTCGGCTTCCCCCAAAGTCTGGTCTAAAGAGATAAATCTATTCATATTATTTTGCATCAATCATATGAGAACATCAAGTAGGACTCCCTATTAAAGGATTTCAGCAATCATAATGCGCAAATGTCAGAAATAGTGCAACGGTCTTCTGAAGGACGAGATTTATGTGAGTGTCAAATAATGCACCCAACCAATGTTCAAACTGAAATTCATAAAATATGAAGAGTAACTATGATGATATCAGCCATAACAGTTTAGGATCAACCCAACTCATAGGGTTGGGTGATTTTTTATATTCACAATCCCCTCCCCAGTGGAAGTCAGTTTTCTGCCAATTAGGGAGGATGCTGGGAAATGAAGGCACACATAAACTACCTGAGAATTTCCTTCAGGTTACTATCCATCAAAAACATCTTGGAAAACCAAAAAAAATAGGATAACAAAGTCTCTTTTAGGGCATAGAAGAAGATGATTTCACAATAGTATCGATAAAATGCCAGAAATGCATTATGCCTTAGTGAATGTCATCAATTCCATTATAAAATATCCTCCAGAAAATGAATCCAGTTTAGGGGAGTTAGAGGATGAATTTATTGTTCCTAATATAGTCCACAAAAATTTGAATGAAGGAGCTGTGCATACCCAAAATCAAAGGCTTACCCAAAATTTAGGTATTCCATTGAATAATAAACTTCCACCACTTCAGAAAGAACCTAATAAGGTAAAGGTAAAACCATGTATCACCATTTCCCTAGAGAAGTTAAATCCCTTTTTCTTGAGGAAATATTCTCTCATCAATCATAGGTGATTAATTAGTTGAGAAGACTCAACGTAGAGTTACTCTGAAGCTTCATTCTTGTCAGACATGCTCCACAAGAAGATCCTTAGTTTGAACTTCCAGTTGGAGAACCTCAAAAAATAGGTTTTGATACAACAACTTATGTGGATAATGAATTACATCCGTTTCATTTATAAGGTTTTTCGAGTCATAAAAATCTTTACAGGACTATCCCCATGGGCTATCCAATGAAAATACCAGAAACACCACCACTGGTGGTCCTACTAGTTACCGAATAAGTTCAGACTCTTGCTACTTTACCTGTTCAGGTCCCAGCTTAGCCAGATGTTTCCCAAATTCTTAAAAACACCATTGATTCACTAATGAATATACTATAATCTATGGAGGGATTACGTTCACCAATAAATTCAAAAAAAAAAGGTTTATCTTTAATGGGTAGATCTGAATCCTCCTCCACCAAATTTTGGGATTCCCAAAATATCCAATCTTCTATGGCTCATCACATCTAAAGCAGCACTTGAAATATTTTGTCTATAACTATGATTTGATGACGGGGAACCCCGAGAAACTGGAATTAGTGAAACATAGGTGCTTCATGAAATCATTGTACAAGATAGCCTTTTTATGGTACAAGAGTTTCCAGACGTAATCAATCATTGGATGGGAAGATCTCCATCAGAAGATCCTTTCCAATCCAGTTCAATGCTAAAACATAAAACATTCTTTTATCTCAATGAATATAATCAATGGGACAATGAAACTATTTTATATTTCATTACTATGTGGAAAGGATTAAAATAATCGTTAAATATACCACTCCCTCAAGAAGAGTTGCCTCCCACTTGTGTAGAAAATCCCCACGATGAGTTTCACACACCATTAATCCCTATGAAATACAAAATAGGGGTTCAATATCTAGCCTCGATTTCTCAACATGTGGAAAAATCCATAATAGAGACTACAACCAAATCCAGAGTAATCCCTTCAACTCTAGGAATAAGGGTAGGAAAATAAATTCCCATTGTAGTTACACTTAAGAAGGACCCTGTACCCGATACTACTTCAAAGACCTCATCCAACCATAGTCTATAGGATCAAAATAGTATATGTGGATGCTCAATTACTTGAGTGGGGTGGGGGTGGGGTGAATTTTATGATTAAAAACATTTTATCAATCTAAAGGAAAACTATGTTTAACAAAGTTAAACAAGGTATGTTCCAAAACCCTATAATAGTTCTATAAGACAATATTTCTTAAGTTCTAGAAATATGGTTCTAGAAAAGAAACATAAGGAATGTTTTCTTAAAGGAAGAATCTACCCTAAAGAATATAGAATCTTATTTATCAGAGTAAATAAGATACAAGAAAGTATATAAAATTTATACTTTCTTCCTTTATAAAAATACAGTTGAAAAAAATCTTGAAACATAAACAAGTAACAAGTAGATAATCTTTTAACCCAAATAGTAGGGTGTCTAGAAACCTTGGATAAGGGTACCATGATTTATAAATTCAATAAAGTATGTCTTACCTACACTAGGGTAATCCATCGATAAGAATATATGAATCTGTCTTGCTATCTCCGCAAGCACTCAATCTTGAAGGTACTCAGCACCTTTGTCTTCCTAACCCCAGAATTCCTTGTACATTAAGGTAGTCCGCACCTCAGTCTTCATATCCCTAGAAGTCATTAAGGTAGTCATCACCTCCATCTTCCTATCCCTGGAATCCCTCAATTGTACTCAGCAACAAGTCGCATGAAGCAACCGAATAAGATGTTCAGATCTACAAAAATAAAGAGATTCACTCTATCTAGAAATCACTTCACATCATGTAATCTCTATATTGATCAACAGTTTTTGTGTTTGTTCAAATGACCTCATATTTATAGTCAAAACTCCAACGGTCGGATCCCTCCTCTAATGGTCATATTTTTCATTGAATTTCGGAGGAACTAGTAAATGTGTCACTCAACCAAAAGTTAGTTAGAAACAAATTCCACGACATCATTTCATCACATGTCAAAGGAATAAGAATATTTTTAGCCAAATATGAATTTCTGAATTCTATGGAAAAATAGAATTCAGAATCTAATAACAAATAGAATTCAGAGTCTAATCATATAAAAAATCTGATTCTATAAAACATTGAAATTCGGATTATATTTTAAAATGAATTTAGAATCTGAATTATATAGATTATGGAGTCTGAATTCTAATGAATTTGGAGGCAATATTCTAAGGAATTTGGATTCTGAATTCTTAATAAATTGGATTCGGAGTTTTGCAGAATTCAGAGTCTTAATTCTAAATAACTCAGAGTCAAAATTCTGAGTAATTCGGAGTAAGAATTCTGAAGAATTTGGATTCAGAATCTATGGAATTAGGATTCTTAATTTAGATGAATTTGGTGTTAGAATTATGATGAATATGGAGTCCGAATTCTTAATAATTGAGATTTTGAATTCTAAGGAATTCAGAGTCGAAATTCTAAGGAATTCGGAGTCTTAATTCTAAATAATTCAGAGTACAAATTCTGAAGTATTCAGAGTCTTAATTCTGAGTAATTTGGAGTCTAATTTATATTGAAATAAGAGTCTTAATTATAAAGAAATTGGAGTCTAAATTTCATAGAATTTTGCGTCTTAATTTTTGAGAATTTGGAATATCAATTTCAGAGAATTTGGAATCTGAATTTTAGGGAATTTGGAATTTGAATTTTAGAGAATTCAGAATCTAAATTTCAAGGAATTCGGAATTTGAATTTCCAAGAATTCAGAATATAAATTTTAGAGAATTCAAAATCAGAATTTCAGAGAATTCAGAATCTGATTTTTAGAGAATTCCTAATATCAATTTCATAGATTTCGGAATTTTAATTTCATAGAATTCGGAGTCTGAATTTCAGAATGCTCTACATCTAAGGAACTATACAATTCTATGGTATTATATATGAATCCAAATTTTTTATTTAGTAATAAAATGTTTTTGGTTTTGAGAGATTGTAAAATGAGATAATGAAAACAAAGGTAAGGATAAAATATTCCTTAGAGATGGGAAATTTTCTTTATGAAAATAATCCTTAGAGAAATATGATTTTCTCTAAGATAAAGTGTTTGTGATCTTCAAAACACATAGGAATGGAAACATCATAAGGAAACCTTATTGACTAAACTATCTCCCCATTTTTGGGAATCACAAACAACCATACGAAAAATAATATAAAGATTAAGAATTTGGTTTATGAATTTTAGAAGAAAACTTATCTCCATTCACTTAATGATTATGATGAATACGACTAAATCCCCCTTAGGTTTTGAAATCCCTTAAGACTGTATTTTTGAATTTTTTAGAGATATTTTACAATTTCATTCATATGAAAGTATTTTTTATGTAAGACCCACCTTAGTTAACTCCCAATTTCATAGGTAATTATCTTCATTTTAATTAATATTATTTTTTATCATTAATTTCTCCATATTTTTTATTTTCAAAATTGAATAGAGATAATGGAAAAAATATGGCACCTAAAAGATTATAACTATAAAAAAAATGAAGAGCATCCAAATTTTCATTAAGATTGTAAAAATTGGTACAAGAAAAGAAATAAAACAAAATACTATAATTGAAAGGAAAAAATTCATCCTTCCTTTTCCTTCAACATTATTTTCTTCACAATAATCTTCCACTTCTCCAGATCCTTATGATATTCATCAAAGTGCTTGAGAAACAATTCTTGATATTGATTTTTCTTGTTTTGAGACTTGATCTTTTCATCCCAAGACTTAAGGATTTCTTCCTGAGACTTCAAAATATCTTCTTGCTAATTGTACTTTTCCTCAAACTCTATTCTGAGATACCTTTCCATTTTTAAATTCATAGAAACTAAATTCAGTTTCATATTCATATCATTTTCATCCTACATCCGGGCTACATTATCTATATTCATCTATATTGTAAAACATTTTGTTAGATATTTCAACCTCCCATATACTCTATCAAGAGCATCCTTTATTGAATTTTGAAAGTCAACAAGAATTTTCAGATCTTCAATCATTTTCTTGGACCAATTTTTAATCTCGTTTCAAGACCATCTGTGTGCATCATACCCTATATAGAAATTTTTTAATCAAACCTCGGAAATGATTAATTTTCCCATGAGCATGGTTAAGGATTATATCTTCTTATTAACGGAGTGTTGAAGAAACTGACACCTTGATTCAATACTCAGGAAAAAGGGAATGGTGTCTACTAATTTCTTCAGAGACTGCAAAATAATATCCTGACCCATGGAAGATGATTTGGAATCTGGTTTCTTTGTAGGTGAGGATTATTTTTCTATCTCAACATCCTTTCTATTGGATTATCCACCAACATCATTATTAGATACCACAACAACTTTCTTAGTGGTCTCAACAATCACCTTTTTTCCTTTGTCTACTTGGAATATAGTCCCCACGGCCTTTGGATATTCACTCTCACAATCGAATACTTGAACAATTCTATCTTCATCAACCTTTTCTTTCTTAGAATATACCTTAAGATCATCAGGTTGAATGAAGTTGAGATTGATTCTATCATCATCAAGAGGGTTTATTAACATCTTCCTAACCCAAATGCTCTTTTCCATGAGAAATAATTTTTTTGATTCATCCTAGGATGTCCGGATCGAAATATTTTCATAAGGTCCTTCATTCTCATGACATTTTCAACATTCCTTATCAAATCATCACTCTCATCTCTTTATTCCTCTTATTCTTTTTCTACTTAGTATTCTTTAACTATATCTTCCTCTAAATTAGATTTCATAATTATGACTTTATTTCTGGAGTCTCTATTGGTACTGGTTCATTGAGAAATGATTCTTGTACTTGAATTGGTTTAGAGGCTTTCTCAGTTGCCTTGATAAGTGCTTGAACAATCTCAGCTTAGGGAATTTTCTTCTTTTGTTTCTTATCTATTTCTTGCTTCTCTAGTTGTTTAGTAGTTTTCACATTCATTGAATTTTCCTCAGTAAGATCTAAGACAAAAATGTGATCTCATTACTTTTTATTCTTATTTTCTTCCACCCACATAGCTACAACTTAAACAGGAAAGTTTTTTATTTTTTTTGTCTTTTAGGTGCTGAATGGGTTTCCTAAAATGTAGGTTTTTTTATTAGTTCTGATTCCTTCTACTTTCTCTTATTCAGTGATTTCTTGGAAGTCTCTACTACTTCCCGATTTCTTAGCTAAGGCTTCGATCACACATTCTGATAATTCATAAAATTCTCCAGAGTTACTATTGAAACCAACTTTCATCCTCCCCAATGTATCATCACTCATTAGAAAAATCTTGAATGTTCATGACATAGAGTTAAATGTAATTCTGAGCGACTCTAGGCATAAAACTAAGATCATAGAAATAATATCCATACACATGCTACTTTTTGATTTGAGTGTCCCATTCTTGATATTAGGGATTGTTTGTAGGATGTACTTCACAAAATTTATTTTCCTCAAGTTCACCAAAAAATATTGAATCGTATATGTCACTTTTCTTCAAGTATTTCTTGTCTCCTTTCATCATAATTAGAAAACCCTAAAACCATAACCCTATTATCCTCAAGTTTGTTTATCGATGGTTTATCTTCTGTGTTTTTACTCCATTGAGTCCGAGGGACTCTATATATTTCGCTTTATGAATGCTTCAAAATTTATCTGGTAGAATTTGGGTTTTGAAAATGGCTTCTGCATCATATAAAAGTCAAATAATACATGCTTCCATATTGAAGGAAAGGGAATACGTTTTCTGATAACTCTTGAATGAAAACATATCTCTTCCACATTCATTAAAAAATCATATTTTATCGAATAAATAAATAGGTTAATGAGGTTATACTGGATCCTGAGTTTTTGGTTTGGCTATGCAAATACTCTCCCATCCATTGAGCTTGATATTTTTCATAATCAGGGAATTATAATTATTAAAAAATATCTATTCAACTACCCTTTCTCTGTATATTTTCAACTTCGTGATTTCCTTGGATGAAGAAATTTTTTTCTAGGGAGAGGCTTCCAAAGAAACCTGTAATCTAGGAAAACTCAGAAATGTGGAACAACCCTTTTGAAGAGAGGTACAGCTTCGGGGCTGAAAACCTTAAAAAAAGTTTTGGGACAAGAATTCGGGGCCTTTATATTGGCATTGAAGTGACAGTTCAAATTCATGATTTGATCCAACGGTAGAAATAAACACAATATGAACTGATAGTTGAGATGAAAACTGAAGAAGGATTTGGTAGGTTCCGATCTTTTTTAGTTTTTTACGATGAATATTCCGATTTTAGGAAAGTGAATCCAAAAAAATTTCTTAAAAAGGATAAAAATACCATCAAGTAAAATATTCAATTAAGAAAATTTAATTAAAGAAACATACCTTCTGAATTTCTTAGGATAATTATTAGTAATGAAGAAAATTCTTCTTGGAGAACATTAGAATCTAGAAAATTTTATTAAGGAAGAAAAATTTTGGAAAACAGAAAATATTTAGCAAGTAAAAGAAAACAAAAGTGTTCATGAATTTTGAGTTCCAGAAAATTTTGATTAAAAATGAACTTGGTTACCGAAAAATTGATTAAAAAAATTTTGAATAGGAAAAATTTTATTGTGAAAATTTTGTTTAAAGAAATAATTTTTGTAATCAAGAAAATGTACTCCCCCTTTGAAAAGAGGATTCATAATCTATGGAGATAAGTTTTAACTAAATATTAATATAGAATATTACCTTACAGTTATCATTAATTAATTTTGTTTAATGTATTAAAATATTTATATGGGTAAAGATTTTGTGAAAATAACAGCAAGTTGATCTTTAGTTCTGATAAATTAAAGAATGATATCTTCATTAAGTGTGTGATTCTTAAGAAAGTGATGTCTAATATCTACCTGTTTTGTAGGACGGTGATGTTAATGGTTTTTTAGGGAAATGGATCTAGTATTATCACATAATATCTGTGTTTTAGAAAAACATTATCTATATTCTGGGAGTGTGTGTTTCATCCACAACACATGGGCACAACAACATCCAGATTCTATATATTCAGCTTCAGCTATGGAATGTGCTAATGAGTGTATCATTTAGCATGAAAAAGAAACTAACGAATCTCTTAAGAAATGAAAAGTTTTATATCTACTATTTTCATCCAATCCACATCAACCTAAATCAGTATTTGAAAGTATATTTAAAACAAAATCCTTTACAGAAGTGTAGAAGAGTTCTAAATCCATGGAACCCTTTAAATAGCTGATGATTATCGTCACTACTCTTAAATGACATTTTTTTGGATTAGATTGATATCTTGCACTTAAGTATACTAAAAATATTAGCTTAGGATGACTAGATTTCAAGAATAGTAAACTTCCTATCATACCTCTAAATGATGTTTGATGTAATTGTTTTCTAGCTTCATCAAGATCAAGAGAATTTGAGGTACAATTGGAGTGCTTATACATTTAGCCTTGTCATATCCATACTTTTTAGGAATATATTTAATATACTTATATTGTGATATATATGTTCCTTATGGTTTTTGATAGATTTTAAAACCTAGGATAAATGTTAACTCACCCATAATACTCATTTCAAACTCATATTTCATTAGATAAGACAAAAAATTAGTTAAATATTGTTGAGTTGATCAAAATATATTGTCATCGACATAAATTTGAGAAATAAAAAAATCATATATTTCTTTCAAAAAGAGTTGAATCAGTAATTCCCTGATTATAATTGATTTGTAACAAAAATTATGTAAGTCTATCATACCAGGATCAAAGAGATTGTTTAAGTCCATATAAATATTTGGTAAGTTTGAAAACATTTTCAGGATGTTTTTTTTCTTCAAAACTAGGAGGTTGATCAACATAAACATACTCTAGAAAATATTCGTAAAGTAAAGCACACTTTATATCGATTTGAAAATTTAGAAATTTAAGAATTATGCAAAGGAATGTAAAATTAAAATAGATTCAAGTCTATCTACTGGAGTATAGGTTTCTTCATAGTCTACTCATTCTTGTCGATTATATCCTTTAGAAAATAATCTAGATTAATTTCTTACTATGATTCCATTTTCACCACACTTATTCCTAATATCCCATTTTTCTCCAATTTGTGAAGTTTCCTAAGTTCTTTCAACTAAAGTCCGGACTTTATTCCCTTCAAATTCATTTATATCATCTTGCATGGATTTAATCCCATCATCATCACCTAAGATTCATTAGTGGTTTTTGACCTAATTGGGAACAGAATGAGAGATGTTTTATTTATTTTTTTAAGGATCATCTGGTCATTATAGCTTTATTTACATCACCAATTATATTATCACCGGGATGATTCTTAAGAAACAATAGATTTGGGTTTTGTAAAACCTGTTCATCAACATATGGTAGGAAATATTCTAGGGTAAATGCTTCAAAAATATTTTCTTCATAATTTTTTCTTATTAAAAGAATCAAATATCAAAGGTTGATCATCAGTTTTTGAAAACACATCCAAATATTTAGGTTGGGATTTTTAAAAAAACAAAAGGATCAGATTCATCAAATTTGACATGCACTATTTCTTCAATAGTACAATTATTTTTATTAAAAACATTATAAGCCTTATAAGTAGTGGAGTAGCCTAGGGAAATTCCCTAATCAGATTTGGGTGAAAATTTATATAATTTATCTTTATTACTTAGGATGAATACTTTGCAACCAAATTCTCTGAAGTAAGAAAGTCCATCCTTTCTACTAGTCCACAATTCATAAGGTCTTTTGTTAAGAAAAGGTCACATTAAAACTTGATTTATAGTATAACAAAAAGTACTAACATATTCTGCCAAAAAGTGTTTATCTATAGAATATTCACTCAACATGGTTCTAGTTATCTCTTAAAGAATTTTATTTCTTATTTCAAAAACACCATTTTGTTGAGGAGTTCTGGGAGCTGAGAAGTTACGAGTAATGCCTTTTTTACTACAAAATGTTTCAAATTATGAATTTTAAATTTCTCTTCCATGATCACTATGAAGAGTTTTCAATGGAAGGTTTTTCTCCTTTTTAACTTATGCTCTAAATGTTTAAAAATAATAAAAAGATTCAAATTTCTTTTCTATAAAATAGACCCATGTAAATCTAGTGTAGTCATCATCCAAAACAAATACATAGTATTTTCATCCAACACTTCCAGTTTGTGTTGGCCCAAAAATATCAATAAGTACAAACCGTAATGCATTATAATTCGAGACATCACCAATAAATTTAAAACATGATTTATGTTTCTGTACATATTGAAAGGATCACAAAATTTTGAAGAATCAGATCTAAGATCATATAGATCCTTAACAAGTCTTTTATTGGAGAGTTTTCATAGATTTCTAAGGATACAATGTCTTAAACATTTATTTCATAACCAATATTGATCTTCCATTTCACTAAGGAAAGGTAGATCGTGGCTCCTGAGGTCTTCTATGTTTAGCATGTATACATTCTCTTACCTATGGGTAGAAAGAATAAAATCTTCCTTGGAACTATGTACTAAGTATTTATCATTCTTAAAATTTACAAGGTAACCATTATCACAAAATAAGCTTATGTAAATGATGTTGTGCTTAAGACATTTAAAAAATAATGAATTTCAAATTAACGATTTTTCAAGAAGAACAATGTAACCAATACCAACAATTTCTCCCAGAGCATTATCTCTGAAAGTTACTTTTCCTCCTTTATCTTGATAATCATTTCAAAGAAGTTTTTTTTACAAGTCATATACCTGAAACATCCACAATCCATATACCATGTATTTTTGTTGGTAATTTCATTATTTTCCAATAAAATAATAGATTTAGACTTTAAGAATCCAAAAATTCTTTGATCCAAAAAGTTTAGAAAGTAAAATTTGAGGAATACACATTTTCTTATAAAAAAAATATTGATGGAAACTTAAAGTTTTAGTCTTCTTTAAATAACAAATATTCTCCCAATGTCCACCACACTGACATTTAGTACAAAATAGTTCAATTTTGGGAACAAAATAGTTATTACTAAAATTTTCTTTTGAACAAGTTTAACAAAATCCATAATGATTCCTTAAAGGGTGAATTTGAGAATACATCTTGTCATATATTTCTATAACATAGGTAAAGTTTGACAACCATATCCTTAAAGAAAATATTTCTGACATTAGTTTAATAACCATGTTTTTATACAAAATGTTATAATTTTTTAACTAGAGTTAGACATTATTTTATTTTTCTTAGAAATTAAATCTTCAATATCCTTAGAAAGTTTATCCTTCATAGAATTTACATCCTTAATGTTTCTAGAAACAATATCAAAATAATAAATCTTTTGATCAGGATCTTTTGAAATATCTTATACTAATTTAGTTAAAATATAAATTCTAGAATTTTCCTTCTCATATTTTTTCTTGAGTTTAGAAATCTCATTTTCAAGAAGTTTGGAAAATATAGAAACTTCATCAAATGAAGTTAAAGAATTATCTTCTGATGAAGAAGATTCATCATCTGAAGATTTATAATATTCCTCATTAGAAAAATTTTCATTTGAATACATATTGGTTAATGATTCATCATTGTGTACCTTTTCCATAAGAAAATGATTTTCAATAGGTACTCTGGATATAAGACCAATATTATTCTAACTAGAAGATTCATAATATGAATATTCATCTGAAGAGTCACCACCACTAGCACTCTAGGTGTCATTAGCTTTTAAGACTTTCTTAGACCTAGTCTTGTAATAATTCTTATGGTTTCTCATAGAATGTATTTCCATCCTATATTTTCTCTTAATCATAGGACAATCAGGACCGATATGTCCATCCATTTTATATTCATAACAGGTTACTTCAGAATATTTCTTATCCTTTCTATCTTTCTTCTTATATATTTACTGAAAGTATTTCTTCCCAAAAAATCTTATTCATACTTCGACCAGGATTGGCTAATTCATTCTCCAAATGATCACACTCACTAGATTCAGATATAACAATAGTTTTCTTAGCTTTATATCTAGTTACCCTTTCCGGAGTCTTGACATTAGATGTATTAGTGCAAGATAAACTTACATTACCATTCTTTTTTTTTGAAATCAGTATCTCTCTTCATTCTAGTTTAATTATGAAGAAGAGATCAAAAAATTTCATCAACAGTGATTTGAGATACTTTCCTATTCTCATTAATAGTTGTTCTTTTTTATTCCTTCTCATTTGAAATAATATCAAATATATTGTCCACAAGAGCTTCATCATAAAGAATGTTCTATCCCATAGATTTATGAATGTTTACAATGGTCATAAATCAATGTTGAACATTATAAACTGGTTCTCCATAGGGGAAAAAACCCATGATATTCAGATCTCAAAATAGCTCTTTGAGGTTCTATCACATTAGAAGTTCCAAAATGTGTAACTTCAAGGTTCTTAAAAATTCAGTTGGAAGCTTCACAAGAAGATATTTTACTATATATCATCCTTGTCATATAACACAACAAATTATTTCATACCTAGTAATTCAGTTGATATTATGATTTTTCATGATTGGTAATGTTTTTTACTTCCTTGTCTATAATTTTGTAGTATCCAGTGAGCTTGACAATGTTATCCACTCCAGTTTTGATAAAAAAAAGTCATCATTCTACCTCTATAATAAGCATAATCATTACCATAATAAAATATGTGGTCTGGTAGGATTAATATTATCAATTGAACCAACATTTATTCCTTCCATTCTATAAGAAAACACATTTTCACAAAACATGTAAGTAGTAAATATTTATAAACAAGGATAAAAATCTCTAAGAAAAAATTTAAGAAGAAAATTTAAGCAATAATAATTTAGAACTAGGGAAACTTAAGAAAGAAAACATATATGTAAATATAATAATTTCAGATACCTCCTTTGATACCAATTGTTGGATCAAAATAGTATATGTAGATGTTAAATTAGAAGAGGAGGGTGAATTTTTGGTTTAAAAACTATAATTTTGAACCTGAATAAAAACTATATTTAACAAAGTTAAACAAGGTAAATTCTCAAACCCTAAAATAGTTCTATAAGACAAACCTTCTTAGGTTATGGAAATATGGTTCCAGAACAGAAACTTAAGTAAAGTTTTATTAAATGAAGATTCTACCTTAAAGCGTATATAATCTTATTTTTAAGAGTATGTAATATAAAATAAAGAATAATAATTTTATACTTTCTTCATTTATCAAAATACAGTGGTAATAAATCCTGAAACATAAACAACAAACATATAAAAAATGTTTGAACCCAAAGAGTAGGGTATCCAACAAACTTGGATAAGGGTCCCTTGATTTATACATTCATGAAATTATATCTTACCCACACTAGGGTAAGACCTCAGTAAGAATTTCAGAGTATGTCTTGTTATCCCCACAAGCCCTAGATCTTCATGATAATCGACACCTCTATCTTCCTATCCCCGAAAGTCCTAGGACTTTAAGGTAGTCTAAACCCCTGTCTTCATATCCCAATAAGTCCTTTAACATTATGGTAGTCAGAACCTCTATATTCTTATCCCTATAAGCCCTCAATTTTACACAACAATAATCATAGTCTCACGAAGTAAGATAAACAATACGTTCAGATTTGCACAAAGTATGAGAGTCTGTCTCTCTTGAAATCAATTCGCAACATGTAGTCTCTAGATTTATCAACAGTTATTGAGATCATTCAAATGAGATACTATTTATAGGAAAAATTACAACATCCAGCTCCCTCCTCCGACGATCATATTTTTACTTGAATTTCAAAGGGACCTGTACACGTGTCACTCAACCAACGATTAGATAGAAACAGATTGCAAGAAATCGTTTCATAACATGAGTAAGGAAAAAGAATTTTCTTATCCAAATCTGAATTTCCAAAGTCTAAGGAAAAATATAATTCCGAATCTAATGAAAAATAGAATTCGGATTCTATTCATATAAACAATCTGATTATATAAAACATATATATTTGTATTCTTTTTTACAATGAATTCAGAAACTGAATTCTATATATTATGGAGTCTAAATTCAATGAATTCAAATTCTGAATTATGAAGAATTGGGAGTCAAAATTCTGAGCAATTCTATCTCTTAATTATTAGGAATTCAATTTCATAATTCTATATAATTCAGAGTCTAAATTTTGAGGAATTCATTGTCTGAATTCTGATGAATTCAATGTTGAAATTTTGAGAAATTCAGTGTCTGAAATATGACGAATTAGGATTCAGAATTTTGAAGAATTCAGAGTCTGAATTCTAAGGAATTAATAGTCGGAATTCTAAGGAATATAGAGTCCAAATTTTGAAGAATTAGGAGTATGAATAATGAGAAATTGGGAGTCTAAATTCTAAGTAATTCGGAGTCTGAATTCTGAAGAATTCAGAATCCTAATTTCAGAAAATTCAGAGTCGAAATTTCCGAGAAATCGGAATCCGAATTTCAGATAATTTAGAATCTGAATTTCAGGGAATTCAGAATCTGAATTTTACATATCTCGGAATCTAAATATCAGATAATTCAGAATCATAATTTCAGAGAATTCAGAATCTCAATTTCTGAGAACTAGGACTCTAAAATTAAATCTAATTTTCAGAGAATTCAAAATCTGATTTTCAGAGAATTCATAATCTAAATTTCATAGAATTCAGACTATTAATATCAGAACACTCTATAACCAAGGAACTATAATATTCCAAGATTTTAGATATGAATATAAATTTTTGAATTAGTCATAAAAGGAGTTTGGTTTTGAGATATTGTAAAATGAGATAATGAAAAAAAATGTAAGGATATAACTTTTCTTAGAGAAGGGAAATTTTAATTAAGAAAATAATCCTTAGGAAAATATGATTTTCCTTAAGATAAAGTTTTTGTGATTTTTAAAAGATAGAGGAATAGAAAAGTATTAAAGAGAACATAGTGACACAACATAAGCCTCCACCTCCCGAGCATCAGTATCAACAATTCCCTCATCAAGATGATAAAAAAGTTCCAAGGTGAAGATAGTTTGGGGAGTTGAAAAAATAAGAACCATTCTTTTCGAATTGACTATGTCCCTGACTAATTCATCTCATCTTTAGAAAAAAAACATAGTTTAGTTTTCAAGGAAAAATAATCCTAGTGAAGAAGGAGACGAGGACCTCCCAAACTATTTCCCCTTCCATCAAATGATGGGGCACCCAATCTAAGAGTGTCTTGTTTTTAAGTACCTCTTACAAAAGATGGTGGTATCTAGGAAAGTGATGTTGAAAAATTCACCATCCTAGGTAGCATTTGATATTATACCAATTAAGAGGAGGATGGTGATTAGAAGGAAATAAAAATTAAGAATTCTTAGAAATTTTATGATTGGATGGTTAGGAAAACAATCAACTGAAATGTAACACCCCGAGATTCCATGATACGCTTCTCATTCAATAATGCAATAGCTTGCATTGTACGCAACTTCGAGTTCTAAACCACCGCGACTAATCAAAGTAGCCATTATGAATAGTAATAACTACTTTTTAAAATTATAGAAATTTTATATTTCAAAATGGACTTCATTTTTGGATTCGGAATATCGAAATTAGCCTATGTTTAATTTTTGGTATTTTTCTGAGAACTACTAATTTTTTATGAATAATGAATGATACTTAAAAACAACTTTTTTAATCAAAATAATTTATAGTGATAAATTATACTATTTAGTGGTTTTAAAGTATAATTAGAATATATTTTTACCATTTTATCCAATGGTGGTTATTAGAATTAATTTAACATTGAAAATGGACATAAACAATTTCCAATCTTTTGATATAAATTGTTTCTTAAAAACACGCTATTTGTTCTGACAGCGGGAATTAATTATAAAATTAATTAATGCAACTTATATTTTTCGAATTTTTTAATATAGACATCATATTTGAATTCGGAATATCAATTATAGCTTAGGGTGAAATTTTGGCATTATTCTGAAAAACATCAATTTTTGATGAATAGTGAAACCACTAAGTGGTAGTTAAATAACTGATTTTTCGTTTAAATGAAATATTACCACTTCTGTGGTTTGATTTTCAAAAATCCAACATACATGGTTTTCATTAAGAAGTAAAATGTGGTTCAATGAGATTAAAATAATTTTTGGTGAATAGTAACTTTTAAGTTCTTAATCGCGATTAGAGGTAATTAGTGTAGTTTAAGGTAAAAATAATGTTTTAATAATATAAGATGAGCTTGACACATGTCCTACCCTCATTGGATGTTCCATGTACGACAAAGACAATCCATGGGTCAACTTGGGGACCCCATTGATCCACTTTAGTTGGAAAATGACATAAATACCTTTTATTTAATGTTAAAGTAAAAAATGACACAAACATGAAATGTTTTACTAAAACAATTTTTACATGGGGTTATACAAGTCATATTTTTGATTATAAATAGTCATTGGAAATCTAAAAATATTTCCTACATCATAGTATTTTTTTTATAATTTTTAGACATTAAATAAATTAAATTATTAATGACATCATGATGATGCAGTGATGACCTCATTATTTAACGATTTAAATAAAATGAGAAGATAATGTAAAATCCAAGGCTTACACTTGTCCAAAGCCTATTGTATGAAGAGATTTCGAACCCTTATCACCTTATCATCGAATTATACAAGTGTGGGACCTTTAGAATCCGAAAAGCATTGTATAATAATGTAAAAGTTCCTTACTTTCCAAGAGTGCCCCTCCTCTCCTCTTATAAAAGGCCCCCACCTCTACCACCTCATTCACACATTCAAGCCATTTGGCTCGGCCAACCTCTGCCCGAATACTCTTCAAACTTCCACCTCTTACTCCTAGAAGCCTCACTTTGGGCAGAACTCTTCCCAAGGAAGCCTTTGGCTCAAATCAAAAAGAGTTACCCGATTTTGAGGTAATGTCTTCTCTAATGTTGTTTTGTTTTATTTTTCTTCTCCAACCCCCTAAACTCTTTTTATTCATTTATTTTGTAACAACAACAGTATCCTCAATATACTAGGATGTTTTTATAAGAAGTATTCGAGCTAAACTTACACACACCTACATCTAATGGTTAAAGAACATACGGTTTCTGTGGATGGCGAATTTCTGCCTCACAAAACGATGATTGTTCAACACTCATATAACACCATCAAAGGTGGCCATTAAGATGTCACTATTTTATATATGATATATAATATGTTTATGTTTTACTTATGCTTATGTATTTCTCATTTATGGCATACTTTATGATTTCCATTATGGGTAAAACGCGATAATTTCATTTTAGGAAGTGCGGACTACCGCCCTCTCAAAGTGATTTGAATCCTTAATTCCATATGTGGGATGTATAAATGATGGAGTAAATGGTATTATACAATATATTATACTGTAATTATATTATACATTTATATCATTATGATTTTGTTCCATTAAATAAGAAATTGAAATGAAAGTAGCGTTCATGCGTACGTACGACTTACCGTCTCCATGAACGGTGCATTTCATTTCTTACCTCTAAATGTTACGTGATATTATAAATGAATGTATATACTGGATATATAAGATATATATGACATCTAAATCATGAATATAATTCTGAAGATAATGGATATTCTACCACATAAACAACTTGTAATTATAAGAAGTTTATTGTTGACTCAAGTACCAAAGATCGACAAAACGACCGTTATTAACTTAAATAATTACATAATGTTCATATCATTGTAATAAGTGATATAATAAGGATAATGAAATTGAAAATGGTTCTTAATAAGTTATATATTAACTCTATTTTATTATTCAGGAGGTTAAAGAACGGTTGAGTCAAGTCAGACACGAGGTAAGGGAATTTCATAACCCAAGTTCCATTCTTTGGGTTAATCTCCTACTTTCAAATTATGTCATGATATTATTATGTTGTATATTGTATTTATACATTATTTATGTGTACATATAGTGAATACACATTATAGATATTTTTTATTTAAAAATGATCTTTTTAACGGACTTCGTCTCAATCTCCATTCATTGAGGCATATTTTGTTTTATACACAAATTTCTTTTGTACAGTGTATAAACCCCTTTGACATTTTATGTTTATTCAAAAGGAATCTTTTTATACGAAGTGTTTTACTAAACAAAAAAAAGGGAATGTCTTTCTTTCCGTACATATGCGGAGACAACGACTTCTCTGCTGCCGTGACCATTATTTGATTTTCGGCTTCCTCTACAAGCCATCATTTTTTTTGATGAAAAATAAATACAATGTTTTAACTTTCTTTTATTTTGGTATTGAAAATGGTTTTGAAAGTGTTTTTATTATATCAATGTGTTGTATTGATATATTTTGATTGAAATGTGGAAATTTTATGTTTCATTTATGCATGTTTTATGTGATACGATTATGTTATTGTTTATGATATGTTTAAACCTATTCATATGAGGAATGTATTGGACTTAATAAGTGACGGGTGGAGCCCGCTATAGCTCCTCGATGCATCAGTAGGTCTCATGAGACAACTAGACGTGGAATTGGCCAAGGCCCTTTCCCAATTTGATTTATGGTTTTGGCCGAGGCCTTAATCATTTTAGACGTCTTGGCCGAGGCCTTGACAAAATGTTTCAGAATGTCTAGAATTATACATTCCCTCATTATGAAAGTGGTTATTGATATTTCATGTGATTATTCGACCAGTAGAATATCCATGTGAATAAGTGAATGGCATTATCTCATTTTACTTTTTCCATATTATATTGATGTTCAGGTTTAAAAGGCTTTTGTTTTAGTTATACATTGCCTTAAATTTTTATGTTTATTTATGAAAGCTTAGGAAATATTGTTATCCTTACTGAGCATCTGATCTCACCTCTTTCAATGTTTTAATATTTTCCAGGATGTGAAGAAGTATTTTATGAATGACCTGCAGGGATTGTGAGAAGAGGATATCAGTGTGGACTATGGAGACTTTGTTATTGAAGTTTTTAACTTTATGATGTAATGTAACGTTTACGAATGTATCTAGTGTTTCCAAGGCTACTAAACTAATCGGCCTTTCGAGACTTGATCTTTTGTGATCATGCCAATGTTACGAAGTAATTCACCGACTCTGGGTAGCTGGGGTCGGGGCGTTACAGTTGGTATCAGAGTCAGTTTAGTACTAACCTTGGAAGCTAGATTTAGATAAACTCTGATTAGATCACATATCCCAAAGATAGACTTTGAGGATTAGTATAGAAGAACTTCCTAGAATTTTGGTATTATAAAATGTTATGAGTTTCCGAGCAATACATCCCTGTCTGGATACGAGCAGGTAGAGGCTGCTCTGGCATAGATGTACCTAGGGGTAAAACCCGAAAACACCGCTTTGAGCTAGACTCGAACGGGAACTGGTGCACGACAACGGGCCTTGCTGCACTCTTGGTTACGACACTCCTGGGGGATATGCTTTGGATAATTCTCATTTTCTTTACAAACCAATATGAAGGGTTATGAGTATATACTTCCTCAAAGAAAACATTTTATAGATTATATCCATAAATAGTTCAATTTATGTTAAGTATCTTACAAGTATGTAATTATGTATTTTGATTCATAAACTAATATAGTTTATGCCATTGATTAGAAATGGCGCCTAGTGGAAGGAAAGGAAACTGTATCAATGCACGCACTCCGTGTAGGGATTGCCCTCCTGCTCAAGATAATTATTGTGGATCTGGAGATACAACTGGTGCTGATCAACTTACTACCATATTGGGACAACTCACTCGGGTTATGAATAATAACCTTACTCGTATGGAGCACCCTGATCCGCAACGTGGAGGACCAATGTTAGACCGCTTAATGAGGCAACAACCGCCAACATTTAATGGGGGTACAAATTCGTTAGTAGCTGAGAAATGGATAAACTCCTTAGAGAAAATATTCCACGCCTTGGGGAGTAGCGAAAGGGAGAAGGTTGTCATGGCAGTTTATCGCCTCACTGGAGATGCCGATCAGTGGTGGTCGCTGATTCAAAACACAAAGGAAGATGATGACGTATCGAATATGGAATTTTGGGAGTTCAAAGAGATTTTCTTAGAAAAATACTTTCCTCGTGACCATAGAGCAGATATGGAAAGGCAATTTCTGAGTCTGAGACAAAAGGAGGATGAGAATGTCGCAAAGTATGAGGCCAAATTTACAAGGTTATCAAGGTATGATGCAGATTATATAGGTAACCCAAGAGGTAAGATTGATCGTTTCTTTGATGGGTTAAAACCATTTCTCCATCGAGATTTAGTATCACAATCTTTCTCAACATACGAAGATATTGTCTCATGTGCTATCAAGACAGAAAAGGAATTCTCTAAGTCTTATGACAACAAAGTAAAGCAAGAGAAGAAGAGAATGGTGGAACAAGAGACAGATAAAGGGAAAAGGGAAAGAAGGATTTTCCGTTATGTGATAATTGTGGGAAGAATCACCCTGGTACTTGCCTGAAAGGAATGGGAGTTTGTTATAAATGTGGGGAAAAAGGTCACCAGGCGCGTGATTGCAAGGGAAAGAAAGAGGCTATCAATGTTGAATTCTACAATTGTAGGGAAATGGGGCATTATGCAAATGAATTTCCTAAGCGTCAGAGAAACTTACCTCAGAAAAGGCCAAGGGATCAAGGACAATATTATGCTGTTACTACAGTTGAAGCAGAATAATTAATGTATTGATGCTTTTGGACTCATGGATTATATTCTGGTTATTAGAATAATGTGATATATATATAAGGATTGTACTGCAGTACTTGTTGATTTCAGTAAGGTTTTAATATGATGAAGGTAATTATATTTTTAGTATGTGACAATAAGAGAAACTTTACTTTGTTTGGGGAATCTGATAAATTGATTTTGGAATTAAGAGACCTTTTAGAGAAAGTCTGGACAGAGTTATTTTGGATAACTATAAAGGTTGGAGTGGATTAATTTGATCTTTGGATAGTATTGTTTAAGGTTAAAAAATTTATGAAGATTATTTATGGAATATTATGATACTGTAGTTTTAGGAAAAGGACAACCTGCAGGGTGGGGCATAACCCGTCACGTCGGACAAAGCTGCAGGAATCGAACCCAAAATCATAGTGTGACAGGCCTTTATTTCCTACCACTAGCCTACAGGAAGTCCCTGGTTATTACAAAATAATTTTAATAATCTAAATGGCATGTGTTAATATTTGGAACCTTATACAATTAGGATAAATATAATATTTTTGAGTTGTATTACCTTTTAGCGTGAAAGATGGGTTTGTGGTAAAAATTTATTAAAGAATGAAAGTTTACTTGACAAGTATGTATATTCCCTTACATTCTTAGAAAAATTCCTAAATAAATTCCTCAACTTTATAAAAGTTAACTCAAAACAAAAATGTTGTCGGTTAACTTTTCCTACTGGGGAATCAATGATCGTTTAACCAATCACAAGTTTGTGATTTTCTTGTAGTTAAAGTTTCTCATAATCCTGTTTTCTATAACTCTCCATCAGACCTTGATGGTTTGTTTCTCCTCCATATCCATATTTTCATAGGATCCTAGAATGGGCTATCTCGGGTGACCTTTGTACTTATCTTGCTTTCTTTTAATATTATATATTTATTAACCTTATTTCCGATGTGGGTTTTCCACAAAGGTATTTTCAATTTCCAACCTTTTATTTTCAAAGAAAAAATTTCAAATTGCGAGGACGCAATTTATTGAAGTAGGGGAGAATGTAACACCCCGAGCATCCATGATACGCTTCACATTCAATAATGCAATAGCTTGCATTGTACGCAACTTTGAGTTCTAAAACACCACGACTAATCAAAGTAGCCGTTATGAATAGTAATAACCACTTTTTAAAATTATAGAAATTTTATATTTCAAAATGGACTTCATTTTTGGATTCGGAATATCGAAATTAGCCTATGTTGAATTTTTGGTATTTTTCTGAGAACTTCTAATTTTTTATGAATAGTGAAAAATACTTAAAAACAACTTTTTTAATCAAAATAATTTATAGTGATAAATTATACTATTTAGTGTTTTTAAATTATAATTAGAATATATTTTTACCATTTTATCCAATGGTGGTCATTAGAATTAATTTGACATTGAAAATGGACATAAACAATAGCCAATCTTTTGATATAAATTGTTTCTTAAAAACACGCTATTTGTTCTGACAGCAGAAATTAATTATAAAATTAATTAATGCAACTTATATGTTTTTAATTTTGTAAAATAGACATCATTTTTGAATCCGGAATATCAATTATAGCTTAGGGTGAAATTTTGGAATTATTCTGAAAAACTTCAATTTTTGATGAATAGTGAAACCACTAAGTGGTAGTTAAATAACTGATTTTTCATTTAAATAAAATATTACCACTTCTGTGGTTTGATTTTCAAAAATCCAACATACATGGTTGTCATTAATAAGTAAAATGTGGTTCAATGAGATTAAAATAATTTTTGGTGAATAGTAACTTTTACGTTCTTAATCGCGATTAGAGGTAATTAGTGTAGTTTAAGGTAAAAATAATGTTTTAATAATATGATATGAGCTTGAAACATGTCCTACCCTCATTGGATAAGCCATGGCCGACCAAGAAAATCCATGGGTCAACTTGGGGACCCCATGGAGCCACTTTAGTTGGAAAATGACATAAATACCTTTTATTTAATGTTAAAGTAAAAAATGACACAAACATGAAATGTTTTACTAAAACAATTTTTACATGGGGTTATACAAGTCATATTTTTGATTATAAATAGTAATTGGAAAGATAAAAAGATTTCCCACATCATAGTATTTTTTTATAATTTTTAGACATTAAATAAATTAAATTATATATGACATCATGATGATGCAGCGATGACCTCATTATTAAACGATTTAAATAAAATGAGGAGATAATGTAAAATCCAAGGCTTACACTTGTCCGAAGCCTATTGGATGAGGAGATTTCGAACCCTTATCACCTTATCCTCGAATTATACAAGTGTGGGACCTTTAGAATCCGAAAAGCATGGTAGAATAATGTAAAAGTTCTTTACTTTCCAAGAGTGCCCATCCTCTCCTCTTATAAAAGGCCCCCACCTCTACCACCTCATTCACACTTTCAAGCCATTTTTCTCGGCCAACCTCTGCCCGAATACACTCCAAACTTCCCTATCTTACTCCTAGAAGCCTCACTTTGGGCAGAACTCTTCCCAAGGAAGCCTTTGGCTCAAATCAAAAAGAGTTACCCGATTTTGAGGTAATGTCTTCTCTAATGTTGTTTTGTTTTATTTTTCTTCTCCAACCCCCTAAACTCTTTTTATTCATTTATTTTGTAACAACAACAGTATCCTCAATATACTAGGATGTTTTTATAAGAATTATTCGAGCTAAACTTACACACACCTACATCTAATGGTTAAAGAACATACGGTTTCTGTGGATGGCGAATTTCTGCCTCACGAAACGATGATTGTTCAACACTCATATAACACCTTCAAAGGTGGCCATTAAGATGTCACTATTTTATATATGATATATAATATGTTTATGTTTTACTTATGCTTCTTTATTTCTCATTTATGGCATACATTATGATTTCCATTATGGGTAAAACGCGATAATTTCATTTTAGGAAGTGCGGACTACCGCCCCCTCAAAGTGATTTGAATCGTTAATGCCATATGTGGGATGTATAAAGGATGGAGTAAATGGTATTATACACTATATTATACTGGAATTATATTATACATTTATATCATTATGATTTAGTTCCATTAAATATGAAATTGAAATGAAAGTAGCGTTCATGCGTACGTACGGCTTACCGTCTCCATGAACGGTGCATTTCATTTCTTACCTCTAAATGTTACGTGATATTATAAATGAATGTATATACTGGATATATAATATATATATGAAATCTAAATCATGAATATAATTCTGAAGATAATGGATATTCTACCACATAAACAACTTGTAATTATAAGAAGTTTATTGTTGACTCAAGTACCAAAGATCGACAAAACGACCGTTATTAACTTAAATAATTACATAATGTTCATATCATTGTAATAAGTGATATAATAAGGATAATGAAATTGAAAATGGTTCTTAATAAGGTAAATATTAACTCTAGTTTATTATTCAGGAGGTTAAAGAACAATTGAGTCAAGTCAGACACGAGGTAAGGGAATTTCATAACCCAACTTCCATTCTTTGGGTTAATCTCCTACTTTCAAATTATGTCATGATATTATTATGTAGTATATTGTATTTATACTTTAATTATGTGTACATATAGTGAATACACATAATAGATATATTTTATTTAAAAATGATCTTTTTAAGGGACTTTATCTCAATCTCCATTCATTGAGGCATATTTTGTTTTATACACAAATTTCTTTTGTACAGTGTATAAACCCCTTTGACATTTTACATTTATTCAAAAGGAATCTTTTTATACGAAGCGTTTTACTAAACGAAAAAAAGGGAATGTCTTTCTTTCCGTACATATGCGGAGACAACGAATTCTCCGCCGCCGTGACCATTATTTGATTTTCGGCTTCCTCTACAAGCCATCATTTTTTTTGATGAAAAATAAATACAATGTTTTAACTTTATTTTATTTTGGTATTGAAAATGTTTTTGAAAGTGTTTTTATTATATCAATGTGTTGTATTGATATCTTCTGATTTAAATGTGGAAATGTTATGTTTCCTTTATGCATGTTTTATGTGATACGATTATGTTATGGTTTATGATATGTTTAAACCTATTCATATGAGGAATGTATTGGACTTAATAAGTGATGGGTGGAGCATGATATAGATCCTCGATGCATCGGTAGGTCTCATGAGACAACTAGACGTGGAATTGGCCAAGGCCCTTTCCCAATTTGATTTATGGTTTTGGCCTAGGCCTTAATCATTTTAGACGTCTTGGCCGAGGCCTTGACAAAATGTTTCAGAATGTCTGGAATTATACATTCCCTCATTATGAAAGTGGTTATTGATATTTCATGTGATTATTCGACCAGTAGAATATCCATGTGAAGAAGTGAATGGCATTATCTCATTTTACTTTTTCCATATAAGGTTGATGTTCAAGTTTAAAAGGCTTTTGTTTTAGTTATACATTGCCTTAAATTTTTATGTTTATTTATGAAAGCTTCTGCAATATTGTTATCCTTGCTGAGCATCTGAGCTCACCCCTTTCAATGTTTTAATATTTTCTAGGATGTGAAGAAGTATTTTATGAATGACCTGCATGGATTGTGAGAAGAGGATATCAGTGTGGACTATGGAGACTTTGTTATTGTAGTTTTTCACTTTATGATGTAATGTAACGTTTACGAATGTATCTAGTGTTTCCAAGGCTACTAAACTAATCGGTCTTTCGAGACATGATCTTTTGTGATCATGCCAATGTTACGAAGTAATGCACCGACTCTGGGTAGCTGGGGTCGGGGCGTTACAGAAATCATGTCATTCTATGAACACAATTGTAACAAAAAACTGTGTCTCCTTCCACTTCCATTATCGAAAAGTCATCATCATCAATGCCTCGTCCTCTAAATCTCAATCCTCAAAGAAGATACATGGCCAGAATAATAAGGAGAAAATAGAAGAAGATGAGTTTGTGTGAAGAGAAAAAAAATTCATAGACTGTAGAGGATTTCATTTCAACCATCTCCAAAGTACAAACACCGCCCCGCCAAATGGCACTACAAAAATTTACCTATAAAGAAGAATCTTCATTAGATGAGGAATTGATATTTGGATTCATTAATGTTATTAACTTAACAGATCCCTATGAAAATGATTATTCTGATTATGGTCCTGATTTCCATTCACATGATTGGGGAATTGTAGGAAGTGTTTATCATGGTCAAGGATGCATGGGAAGACGTGGTTTCTCCTGAATCCACTAATTCAACCACACCCTTACTCAAACTGTTTATGCAGAAGAAGCACATAGGAGAGCCCTCCAGCGAGCTTATCAGGAATATGGTAAATCTCCCACACATGACATGGTCTACCCTAACATGATCATCTTTGAAAACTAGTTAGAGGCTATTCCACAACCTCATCGTCAAGTGGGAAGACCTAGCTGGCCTAATCCACCAAGAACATAATTACTTCCTACTTCTATTCAAAGAGATGGTCCATCCACATTAGGATCATTTGCATCCAAGGTACCTGAAAAAGTGAATTTCCATGTTGGAAAACGCAGAACAATGGATCAAAAGTATGATGTGTTAAAGAATCTATACCAGGTTCCAACCAAGTTATTGATCCTGGATTCCATGATTTTATCAAAGGATCTCTAGGAAGCACTCATTGAGGCTTTTTAAATCCCTAAAGAGTTTGTAGTTGAGGTTGCTACCATAGAATTTTATCATATAGAGAATGATCCAGTATAATTTTGTGAAGTCTTGTCTTTCATGGATCAGGATGATGATGTTATCGTACATAGAAACATCAAGACCTTGTACCTATATGATAAGAATAATGACACTCACATATGATGAGCCTTCATTGATAACAGACCATGATTCAACCTCATTCCCATTTAGAAAAAGCTCTGATTATTCCTCACTAAATCACATTTTATTCCATCAACATTGATGTTATAGGGTTATGAAAAGAAAGATAAAGAAACTCTCATTGAGATTACACTCAGAACATATTTTGGGTATTTCGTATATAATTTAGTGTTTATTGTTTTTTGGAAGGACACATCTTTTAACATTTTTTTGGGGAGACCTTGGCTACATCGAAATGCATATATTTCATCATTATACCACCAATGTATCAAATATTGTGTCAATGGTAAAATTGGGGAATTTCATGGTGATAAATCCTCATACATAACTTGTGAGTATTATTATATTGATTCCATGTTCAATCAAACAAAGGGAAAATAGTCCATGGAAAATGATGTTACTAGAATAAACACTATGAATGGTCTGGAAAAGACACCAACTAAATCATTCAGGCATCTTATTGTAGATTATGTGATTCCCATTAAACAAGTTGAAAGGGTTGAAAAAATTCCAAGAACATTTTTGAAGGATTCAATAATGTTAGTTTTGAGGATTGAACCTAACAGAACAGAAGAAATCATTGACTCACCCAGCAGTAATGAAATACTAAATGAAGATGTCTTCATTTCAACCACTAATATTTAGTAAGTATTTTATTCATCAGTAAGAGTATAATTTTTTTTCTCACTCATGGAAAAATATGGGGATTCCGATTCTCATCTTATCATATTCCCTTTATAAATTATAATAGTACCTTCCTCATCAGTTGGCCTAGAGATGGTTCCCTTATCTTCAGGATGTCCAACATCTGACTCCTCCCTTAGCACTAAAAATCATTCTTCATTACCTACCCAACAAGAAGAGGTAGATGAATAAGAACAGAAAGAAGTGGAAGAAGTGAACGACCTCAAAGACGCCCCTCCATTATTTTAAGAAGGATTCACCACCACTATTAATGAACTCAAAGAAAAAAAAATAGTTATAGATGAAGATGTACACTCCATATTGATTAGAATGTACATGAATTCTAAACAGAAATATGTATATAATTATTTTTCGAAATATCATCAAGACTTGTTTTCTTGGAATTACATAGAGATTCTATGTCTTGACACTAAGGTGGCCACCCATTCTTTCATCTTACTAGAAGATCATCAGGGCTAAAGGCAAGCAGCCAGAATGACACACATGACTCACACTTTCAAAATTGAGGTTGAGGTCGATAAGATTATCAAATTTGACTTTATCTAAGATTTTAAATATCATATATGGCTAGATAATGTTGTCATACTAAAAATGGATAATGTTAAAATCAGAGACTTCATTGATTTCAGAGATCCCAGTCGACATCTTCCTATAGATAAATTCCCGGTTCTAATGAAAGAACTATTAATTGATGGAATAGCTGGCTAAAATGATCTTTCTTTCATGGATGTATAATTTAGGTATAAGAAAATCTATATGGTCGCATAAGATGAGGAATCTACAGCCTTGAAATCTTATCAAGGTGTATTTTGTTATCTAGTAATGCTCTTTGGCTTGAGGAATTATAGTGAAACAAATCAATGTGAAATTCACTACATCTTAAAACCCTTCTTGATGATTTTTTGAATTAAATTCTAATGATCTAGTGGTCCATTATATAAAAAGATTTGATCACCTGGCTGATTTGGAAACTATATTATGCAGGCTTCAACAACATAAAATAAATTTGAATCACTTGAAATGTGCTTTTGGGGTAACCTCAGGAATATTTATCACTATTTTTTCTATGACATTCCATCGTCAAAGTCAATCAAGAGAGGAATAAATATATTTTTTCCATGTCATCTCCTGGAAAATTGAATTAATTGAGAGTAATTGCAAGAAACTTGTCCTACATCTGACTCCTCGGAGACAATTTGGAAGGGGAGTGTTTTACATTCACCAAATTGATGATGAAGGGGGTTACATATCAGTTGACAAAGAATACCAATAATCATTTGACACCCTCAATAAATAACTCTAGATTCCACTAGTATTGATGACACATATTGAAGGAAAACCACTCATTATTTATGTGACATCCTTATAGGGATGATTGGGTGACTTCCTTGCACAGAAGAATGATGTTGGGAATGAAAACAACTTTTATTATCTCAGTCGAACCATACTCAATTCTGAGACTCCATATTCATATATTGAGAAGAGATACCTATTATAAATATTTGTAGTTCAGAAGTCGAGGAACTACCAGCAACATCACAAGGTCTACATGGTCTCTCTCAATAACCCGCAATAAATTATCCTCAATCTTCCTATGTTGACAGGACGTTTGACATGGTGGGATGTTGTTCTGTAGTAGTTTTATATACAGTTCATGCCTTAGAATGTAGTGAAAGGCCATGATTTGGTATACCCAATTGATGAGCACCCATTTGTAGAAGAAACATCACTAAATATTGAACAACCTAATGAATAAATATTATATATTCATGATAGCCCCCAGACATGGGAAATGTATTTTGGATTTTTTACAAAAGTTTAATGTGGAAGTTAATGAAAGTACCTAAGGGAAACAAATTTGGGTTAGGAATTTGGCATATATTTTCAAAAAAGTAAGTGTTATCATACTCCTTCCTGTTATTAGAACGTGGTACTAATAATGAAGAAGAATATCAAGAACTAATTGCAGGCATAGAATTGGAACTCTAAGTACCAGTGGATCAACTAGAGGTAAAGGGTGATTCAAAATTAGAAATCAAACAGATCAATGGAGATTATACCATCAGAAAATAATAACTAACCCCTTGTGTGATTATGTATGAGTGTTAATGGTATATTTTCTCTCAGATCCCATATTATCTTATGCCCTATTCCTGAAAAATTCCAAAGCCGATGCATTGGAAAATGCAACCACAACCCTTGTATATCCAAACCGAGATGATATAATCATTATCATTTCTCATTGTCATGTGGTTTCACCTTTTGTTCAAATTAAAACACAGAATATCAATGAAATAAACCTAATTTTTGAGCCATATGTTCATACCACGGGATATCTAGTTCCCATAATTTATTTTCTCCAAATAGAGTAATTCCACCAGATTGAGAAAGAAAAGAGAATTCCTAATGACAATTAGCTAATTTAATTCTTTAAAATGGCCAAAATCAACAGAAGATCCTCTATAGATGAGGGTTTTATGTAGTTATCCACATATTCATTGATGGAGAAAAGACAACAGATATCATGAAAGAAGTATATGTAGGAGCCTGTGGTACCCATAAGTCCGAGCAGAGGATTTCTGATCAAATATGAAGTCTTGGATACTTTTGGCCTTCGAAGATGCCAAATTGCACCGATTTCACTAAGATGTATCATTCCTTATGAGTTCATTACCAATTTACTCATCACCCCCCAGAGTTTCTACATATAGATAAATTCTACTGGGTATTGTTTAGTTGGGAATGGATGTTGTGGGACCTTATCCTCCATCCACGGCCATATAGATCAAGTATATCCATACTGCCTTAAATTTCTTCTGCAAATGGCGTAAGTAAATACCTCTTAATGAGGATGAGGCCCAAAAAATTAGTTTTTTAAAAGGTAAAATCATTACCAGATTTTGGTTCCCTCTCTCCATATTGATGGACAACAACACCAATTTATGTTATGCTAAGGCAGAGAAGTCATATCCAGAGTACAATATCAAATCCAACCATTTATCTTCATATTATCAAGTGAAAAATGGGAAGATATAAGATTTCAACAAAACAGTGTCCAACATACACAATAAAATGGTGGATAAGAAAATGATGTCTTGGCCTGATGAACTCTTCCATTCCTTATGGGCATATCATAAAACTACCCATACTACAGCACGATCAACTCCGTACTCAATGGTATACAGAAAAGAAGTTGTCCTGCCCATTGTAGTTAAATTTCCTTCACTCCAAGATGTCATATGTGATTAGTTATCTATACATGAGCATTATTATAAGTGACTAGATGAACTAGAGTGATCATATGAAAATAGATTAAATACCTTTCATCACATGGAAGATTATTAGAACCAAATAGAAACATCTTTCAATAAGAAAATTCTATGTTGGTTCTTGTACAGTGAATTGGTATTGGTCTTTAAGACTCCAATGATACCAAGAAATAATCCTAAAAAAAAGATCCAGTGTGGGAAGGACCTTACTCCATTTATAAGCTCTAATCAAATGGAACTTATTTCATACTCTCATTTGATGGAGAAATCACTACAATTCCAACCAATTCAAGGTTCCTAAAGAACTTTTTTGTGTAATCATGAAGACTAAGTCCACGTTTCATGACATTAAACTGCATAAAAACCCACATCCTTGTTGCATGATGTTGAACTAAATATAACCATATAAGTCCATATTGTATGATGTCAAAAGGCAAAGCACGTTGGTGCTTGTCACATGATGTTAAACTACACAACATGAGGTTATATTCGCTTGACCTGAAATTGAAAAACACCATTCGTTCACAGCAAATGTTAGTAAAATGTATGGTTAATAACTCCTTAATTTGAGGTTAATAAATTTCCCAATATACCGTAGATTGACAACACTTGTGGTCCACTCCCTAGTGGCATTTGAATCCCATTTCACCCTATGTTTGAAGCAGATCTACATAGGGACCCCTTTTAAAAAACTACATATGGCTTGATTGTTGCCACTATAAAGATATATAGTAACACCTAGGTATTATCCTCTGGTGTAGCCATAATTTCTCTTTCATGTTAGGTCACCCATGTACTTGCAGTAGGAAAATAAACTACATAGTTATTCAATGGACTGGATATGTCTTGATTATCATTCCAATAAGATATGTAGAGATGTCAAGATCACTAATATTGGTCCCAGATACGAAAAAAACCCACTTCCTCACATAAGAATATAGATGGTTTGGGGAATTATATTCATTAACTATGTATGACATGATTCTCATAATATTTAAATATTTAATGAAGCCCAAATCTGTAATATTGGGTCCAGTCATTATACAAAAAATCTCCTTCACTCCTCGTGTGCATGGGTCAAATATGCACAGGGAATATTTCTATAAGAACTACATGTTTCATGATTCTCATTCTAATGTAATATGTAGTGACACCAGATCTTTTATCTCTGGTCCATCCACAAATAAAATAAAATTTCTTATTCCATGTGTGTATGAATCAAACCAGCACAAGGAACATTTCATGTAATTTTTTTGGAGTGATTCTCATCCCAATGAGATATGTAGTGATGCTAGGATCTCCAAGCCTGGGACCAACCATGATTTTGGAAGTGAAAAAATCCTACCATTTCCCCATTCATGAGTCAGCTCTATGTAGGGATCTCTTCTAGGACTTGTGAGTTGATTATTATTACAATGAGAAACATGGTAATGGATATATTTACTATTTTATGCCCAACCATTAGCCCATAAGTCATAAAAATCCCTCTTCTCCATGTCAAAACCTAATGGATATGGGGACACATTTCAAGACCTATGTGTGTCTTAATTCTTTCTTCGATAAGAGATGTAGTGACACCTGAGTCTTATACCTTGTCTCAACAACCACTTAATCATCATACCCCTATCATTCACTTGTATCAACTTTATGTTTCATATGAAACCTTTCTTACTTATAGTTTAAAACATCGAGTATAGAACCCGTGGGAATAATAATTGGTTAAAAATATTCCCTGCATAAATAAGATGTCTTAATTTCTATTAGGTTTATCAATGGTACGAGCTATAAGACTCTAAAAATCACAAAATATATCCTCAAAACATGATGATAAACTTCATGAACCTTTATTCAAGAACTACTTGTGTCTTGATTTTGACCCCTTTAAGTTATGTAGTGATGTATATATTTTCAATACTGGGCCCAGCTTCATCACAACATAAAAAATCCTATGCTCTCCCATGTTTGATTAAAATCTACTTGAGAAATTCCTTTACAAGTTCTCACATTACAGATGAACTTGTATCCGTAAGAACTACCAGAGGATTGATTATTGCATTGACTAGATACATACTGATGCTTGGACCATATTTCATGTTAAATCCACATTATATTTTTACATTTCAAGTCAACACACCTGAGGCCTTAACACAAGGCATTAACCATCACAACAAATGCCTTTATCTCATGTTATAAAATTATTTTGATCCATGATTTCCCTTCACATCGGGTAATTCATAGTCCTCACCACATGATTCTAAAATGAATGGTATTCATATAACTATGTATGCCTTGATTATCATCCCATTTTAGATACGTAGTGAAAAATAGCCCTCATATCCTAGTCCTAGCCATGGGATAAATGAAAATTTCCCCTCTCCTACATACTATCAAAACCTATACCTGATCTTTTATTTCTGTCCCCCTCCTTATAGAACCCACCAAGTAAACAAGATAAATCCCATATATATATATATATATTTGTGTGTGTGTGTCTGTGTTATATCTATATAAGGGACTCCAAACATATGGTCGATATTAGTCCAAATACATCCCCTGTGCATTTAACAATATCCCATTCTCATTTCATACTCTTAATATTGAGTAATTTTAGATCATTATAAAAAATTTTTAGTTTCTAGCGATTGAATATCTAATACCTAAGATCTGTTTTTCCTGAATATGCAGTAGGTTCCCCTTGTTGGACTTGAATAATATCACCAACATAATGGGCATTTCATCTAAAAGAAGCCACTATTAGTCTATGCATCACATGCCCATGTTGGACATGCATTATACAATGCCCATAACAGGTTTTACAAGTAGTGGTAAATTCATTCTTGGGAGAATCCTCTTCTATCCCCTTAATCTTTAATGACGATGTGTTAGAACTTAAAATTTAAAGATTTCATCCTTTGTGTGTTTTCCACATATCCTTTCTGCATGACTCTAAACATCAATACATAAGGTCCTTGTTGCATGAACTTAAACATCACAACAATATGTCCTTCCTGCACATCACGAAACTGCATAATATATTATCAGAAATCTCCTTTCTGAAAAAACATACCCTCTCTCACACACCAAATTTTTTTAGTTGTTGTTTCCCCATTCATGGATTATATTGGTACAAATGTCCCCTTTATTATCACATACCTTTCATTGGAAAATCCACCCCCTTTTTTCTTGAGAAATCCAAATATTGAAACACTTTTGTCTATCAACAATTGAATGTCAAAATTCATAGAAACTCCTTTAGCTAACTATGAAGTATGTGCCCTAATTGGCCTTGCATCAGTTGACCAGGTAACGGGCCATCCAGACATGGGATTCCATTATTTGCTTATGAATCATATTCCCTATAAGTAATTTCATAATACAACCCAATTAATGAGTTTATCAAATAGATATAACTTCATTCATGGAAGAGAACTCATCCATTATTTAATTTCAAATTTTAGATTTCATGCCCTTAAAAATCATGACTCAAGATTCCCCTTGGAAGTATATAAAATAAATTATATCGAGACATTCATAGCCATCAACCCTTATTTGCATTCTAATTTCAAAATTCATGGGAAAATATATTCGATGTAAAACACTCATTTTATTAGTCCAACATTCATTACATTAAACTACCCATAAAATGAGACATAGTAATCACTAGGGTAAAAACCACAAAGGGAAATCTGGAAAAAAGTCTAGTCTCAATTCACTAGATGTAGACTTCGTACAATATATAAAATATAGAGCGATAAAAAGATAAAATAAAAAAAAAATCAATGAAAACCTAATAAGGAGAGCCTAATCAAAATCTATGTTTCACTCACAAATTCCCCTCCATATCAGGCTGAGAAAAAATTAGGGTAATTACAAAAAAGACACAATGTTTGTATGTTTGTCCATATGACCCTATAAATAGTCAAACTAATCTCACAAGGCCCATTAGATTAGGTATAAATTAGATTGCATCTCATTCATATCATTATAGATATTATTAACCATTGGGAAAAAGACATTTTATGAGAATCCGTTTTGAAATATTAATTATAATAAATAGTAGGGATGAATACAAAGATGATTAGAAACGTAATTATTTTCATTTATTAACAAAAATACTCCCATAAAAACATCAAAAAACCAAATTATCTCTTTCACAATTCACAAGAGGAAGTAAATATAAATTTTCATTTTTCAAATAGCCTCTTGAGCCCTATCAACTACCTAGTGAACTTTTATCTATCGACCAGCCTTAATCTCTTTGTCTTGAAAAAGCGCTTCCTTAGCATCTGCAACAGATTTTATCTCTTCATTCTGGGATAATTATTTTGAGTAGGGATGTTGTGTAAGTTACCTTTGAGTATCATATGACTCTGGATAAAGTCCTGACACTTGAACAGTCTTATATTTGATCTACCGATGGAATGTTGTTGACATTGTGCTATGACTATTCATAGCATGAGATACTACCACCCGAAATTCTTGAATATTAGTAAGAAGTATAGATTTTATCAGATCTTCCCAATTTGTTTGATATTTATCAAGTCTCCAAATGGTCTCCTTCTCTACAGTGTGGATTTAATTGTAATAAAAAAACTATACATCACAACAAGATGAACATAGCTGAATGTCATGGGATTCGTGAAGGCTGTTCCTTATGAGGTGTCTCATATATAATACTTGAGGTATCTCGCCAAGCTTTGAGACATGAAATATGGAGAGCCCCCTATAACTCAGGGTCCACTTTAAAATCATAGTCCTAAGGAGGAATATACTCTGGGACTAATGAAATTAATGAAGTGACCTATTTCTCTCCCTCTTTAATAGTGTTTTCTTTGCTTCCTGATGTTGGTTGAGATGATATGGAAGATTCTCCTTTGGACCCAACCATAGAAGCTTATTTTCTTACATGATGAATAAAATTCATGCTTATATGAAAAAGGATGGATATAATAGAAACTATCAAAATATTTGGTAATATTTTCCCAAAAGTAGATCAACAGTTTGAGAAGACTCCTACCAAACATTCCCAGCATCAATAGTTTTGGCTGGAACCTCTTGGTGAAAGGTTCATTCTTGATCCTGGTCAAGATTCTCCAGATTAAACTTAGAAATAGTTTCCAATTCAAGGTTCACTTGAGCCAGTTCCTCCACAATAGTGGGATTGAAATTGTTTTCAACATCTCCTCTAGGAACCATCACTATAGTGGTTACTGTTGATGAATTGGACATTTCAACAAATAATTATTAGGAAATAAAGATTAAGAATATTATTTGGCTGAAAAATAAAAAACTCACATCCATTTGGATATATATATAATGCCCCACATTCATTCAAAGTAGTGGGAATATTAACATGTTCCAGTACTTCTTCAAAACACAGGCGAATATTTATCATAGCTTCCATTGACATCCCCAGACCCATGTTAGTCTCACCGATGGGAATACCTGGATCTATTGGTTCACGACCCTCCTCTGACGACCTAAGACCCCAAAACACCTCATCAGTGACAGCCATTGGTTCAACATTAGTCATCGTAGCATTCTCTGGTGCATGCGATGAACCTTAAATATTAGAGATATGGATGCCAGTTGACTTTATATATCTTCTCATGAAACATTTTTGAAATCCCAAATGCCTCCTCAATCCCAATATTTTGGATATGAGCATTTCCAAGAGTATATACTGTATTTCATGGCCTAGATGCCTCTTCTTTCAAAGGATCCACTTCATTGGTAGGCATATACACATGATCAAAAGTGCCGCATGGTTCTTAGAGGCTCCTTGGTAACCTCACTAAGGGAAGAAATAGAAGGATTTCTTCTAATTCCATGAAGTTCAAACACTTTCCATGGATGGGAATTAAATTAATGATATCAAAAAGACTTACCCCTATTGAAAAAGTGTTTGGATTAAGTTTTATTTCTCCGGTGTCTTCGATTCTAGGTTTTCATAAAAGGAACACTCAGAGATAAAAAACCTCCTTCCATCTCATCCTCCATGGCCTCTCAGTCTGGAGATATTTCTTCTTATTCTAGCGATGTTTCAATATCCCTATTCAGAGTGCCACCAGTACTATATCGCGGCAATAGAAATTTAACCAATTATATCTTGTATAGATGTAATTTTATATGATATTCCCCCAATTTAATAATTAATTTTATAAATGTAATGGAAAAGTAGAAAATTTAAGATAATAATGAAAGTTACATCATTAGGATCAATAAAATGATGCAATTCCACAAGAGATGAAGGGTCAATCTCTTTAGTGGCAATGAGATATACCATTTGCTTCACATTTGTTTTGGTGGATATTGAATTTTTAGTTTCATATCTGAGCATATCTAAATCCCAGATATAAATTCATACTTTATATAGATTATTCTCAAAATTAATATCATATGAGGCTCAGTGATCTCATATTCCTAGAATATGCAGCCCATCAGATAAAATCACCCACATAGTTTCTACATAACAAATAAGGGTTTTCCATGTTTTAACCACCTCTAGTGTTAAAAACTCAAAATATGTTCCAGTTTACAATGAGGTTGATTTTTCTATTTGAAATTTGACGGTCTACCCGATTCCTACCATTATAGATGGCAGACGAGAAAATGTAACCCACTTCTCTTCTTGGTGGTGGATATTAGAATGACTAGGAGTCATTTCTTCTAATGATGCTGGTGTAGCCCACATGTCTTTGGGGAGTGGATCATAACTTGAATGAGGTCACTTGGGTGATCAAAGAGCCTCATCATCATCACCTTTTGACTCAGAGGAATCAATCTTTAAAGGCGATGAAAACCCTTCTGAACAAGTGGATTCCTTTCTACCATATATTTTTAGTAAAACTCGAGGTATAACATTTTTTAGAACCCCTTTAGGGTATGATATGACCAATGATTCATCATACTGAGTGGTCAACCTGCTCTTTGCATAAGTTGTAGGTAGATTAAACACTGCCCCGATCTTCTCCAGAACCATCAGCAACCATAGTTGTCGAGTCACCATCAGATGTTGTTCTAATATTACATGCTCTGTAGGGGATACATTGATATGTTTAGGGAATTTGAATTGATTTCCATGTATATAAAGAGAATATTCCTCACATATGATTTTTCATTCAATCCAATTTGACAACACAGTATACCTAAAATCTAGCATATACAACCTCAGCTCTATGCTTGCCATCCTGTCATCAACAAATCATCCCGTAGGTGGATTCACATAAGGAATAAAGTGGAATCTTTTGAACATTCTAAAACATTTATTAATGTTCATATGTTTAAATGAAAATGGTGAGACATTAGAAAAAATACAAAATGAATGGGTGAGATGAACATACAAGGAACTAGATCCCACTCTACACAACATAGATTCTGAAATGAGTTATGATCTATTCCCATTAAACATGTAATGGTTCTTCTATTCTGAAAGAATATTTCCCACCATGGACATTCAATAATCTCCTATTGATCTTTTCTAAAATATGGGTATCAAATCCCACCATTTTTCTCTCTACCATCTTGGTCACTATAGAAAATGTTCCAGTCCATACACATCCTTTGGAATCTCAGACATGAAACAAATTGAAACCGATCCATATGGATAAAAATACAGCAAGACATGTCTTGGTAAAAATTTGGAGTTAGTTTCATTAAACCACATTTCAAACATTTCTTTCTCCAGCATCAACCAGAATTTTCGAGGAATACCACTCTTTTCAACCTTGGGACAGCTTGTTGGATATGTGAAAGTATGGATTTTCTCCTTATTCTCTATCAAAAATATTTTAAACCATGTCTATATATGAATATATCCTTTTCTGTGGGGATTTAACCTTTTAATTTTGTGAGCTATCATAAATAGCTCACGTGAAAAATCTAGAATCTTCTTAGAATCATTCCATGTTTCCATTGGGGGGATGAATTCATCATACATATCTAAATCGATCAGAGCTCTGAATATATTATAAACACCCTATACACTGATACACACTTCTCCATGCGTCAAATGGAATGAGTTCATATCTGGACTCCACCGACCTAGAACATTTGGTGCAAAATCATCATTCTTATATACATAGATCTTCCCTACCCATATATCCTCATAAATTATAGCGCCTTTCTGATCATCTTTAAACTCTGCACATGTTTAGAGCACCAAATACACCCACATACATGAAATATTACACCCCCTTTTGGGAGAATGTCCAAACACTTCTTCCATAACTTTGATTGATCTGTTTATGAATCGTAAAAATTAATGAAAAAAAATGTGGATTTAGATTGGGTGTATGGGCTTTCAAATCCGGATCACATGGACAATGAAATATAAAATAGGTCATGGATATCATCTCTACATTAATATACTTTACCATGCCAGAATGTTTGGTGGATGAGAAGTTGTTATTGTCTTGAAACCAAGATGTTGGGAGATAATTATTCAGATCCAATATGTTTGCTTCTCGCAGACGACTATAATCATAAAGTGGAAGATAATTACTCTTATGAAAGTCATGGTGATACATCTTCAAATAATCTACCATCCCATGGAGGGTATTATCACAGGCATCACAGTAAACATTCCCTATGATCTTCATCATATCCTTGGTTCACTTGATATCCAATTTATTAACAGTTGTGATCCTGTTGGGATATATTGAACCTAAAAATAAATATTAATATCAATTTATAGTTGTTTAATTTTTTTTAAAAAATTGAAATAATGAAAATTTTACAAATTCATTAAGGAACGGAAGTGTAAATTTGATGTGAAAGTGTGTCACTCAATGTGGAGTTCAGAACTCAAGTGCACACATAATCTGCAAAAATAGAAAATAAAAGTGTCAGCATGGAATAATTTTCTCAAAAAAGCTAGAATTTCAGTGTTTTGAGATTTCTTTGCTAAATTTTAGAGCCTATATATAGACATTGAAGTCTAACTATGTGACTAGATAGCGCGACAAACTTTCATGATCATCTAAACACTCAAAACATGCATGACCCATTTGTCTATTTCATCCCTCATAACTTAGGACTGAACCCTCTTTTCACTTGTATCCAATCATAATGGGGGACTTTTTTGACACTATTTTCCATCACATGGATGAAAAAATGGAAAATGGAAATGCCTTAAAAAATGAGGACAAAAGAGATAGAGAATTTCAAGATTTAAAAAGGCTAAAAAAGTGGTATGCCCATGGTATCCAAAATTACCAGTGGCGTGAAAGTACTTGTGCACCCCACCACTTGCATACCCTGCCACATGGGCGGCCATTATACTTTACCAATAGAGCCATATTTTTATATAAATAGATCCTTGGGGCCTTAATTTGTATAGAAGAATTTCCCCAAAGGTTGATTTCTAATCTGACCTTCCTAGTGCTTCACTCTTGTCTTAGAAACTCTCCTAGGTAGTTTCAGAACACCTAAATAGAGGCATTTAAAGCATTATAGTGCGACTTAAGTGCACTAAATGTTTAAAATAAACAACACTTCCCTTAATAGTTCACCCAACGCTCCATATTTAAGAATACTCTCATAACCTATATTCCTAAAATAGAAACAGGCATGGATTCCTTATCGGAATACCTATAAAGACCCTTGAAGACTTGAGCCAAGTATCTCCCATGTGTATTCGTATAGGTTGTTCATCACTTAAGGTGAAAACAGTTCTCCCAATCCTATTTGCATGAATCATCCTTGTGTGACCTCCTTGGTTCGCCCAACCCTTTGTCCTATTTGAGCCTTTAATGAAGGCTCCTTCAAAGCCACACATGGTAGGAATTCTCTTTCATAGGATGCCTTGTCTAAAATGTATTATTTTGAAACATGAAACAAGACCTCCTAATTTACAAAACATCAGGGAAAGAAACATTATCCTATCACCCATTTGGCTTTGATTTTCTACAATAAGAGGTTTCCCTCACTTTTCCTACCAGAGGGTTAGGATACATGGTTCATATAGTGGTTTGTATATCTACACCATCATGGGATCTTACGATTAGAAAAATGATGAAAAGTTCTCGGTCTTAAATTTTGGGGATATAAATCTGTGATTCCCTTCTCATCTCTAAGACCTAGATCCTTCTGTTCCTACTATATAGGATAGGGATCTTACTTTTTTTCACTTTGAAAAAGGATAATTCTCCCTCCCCTTCCAGGACCAATAAAGGGAACTTCCTCTAATAAAATTCCCTAGAATTTCATGTAGGAGTTTTATGTGTTACTCCTCACCACATCCTTCACCTTCACTCATCCCTTACATTGAAACCTCATCCAATGTAAAGAGAACAGAGTGAAGTGTTGAAGCTCCGACCTATTCCACCACAGGCTTATCCTCTTCTACAAGTGGAGGAGAAAGTGTGTGTGGTTTTTTTAATCATTGGAATCCTCTTTTTTCTCACACTAATAATGACTCACATAGTTATAGATATTTTTGTTGATTACATCACCCGAAAATCCACCTAAATTAATGGTCTATGACAACTATAATTCCCATAATAACTAGGATACATAGTAAGCCTTCACCTAGGGCCTAATATCAATGGACATCCCCCTCAAGAATCCAACCCTTATTCCTTTAATGCAGTCATCCTTTTTTTGAGTAAGCCCCAAATTAATCCCTCTTAAACCTACATGAGTTAAGACATATCTTATAGAACCTATTACCTGGGAATACTCATTAGGTTTAAGCCACAACCTATTTCTCTAAAAGAGACATAATCACCTACAAGACTCACCAAACTACATGAGAGTTGATTCACGTACAAATGGGATATGTAGGAATCCTCCCTGAGGATCAAACCCGACATTCAAAATCAACCCTATTATCTTTGGGTTATATACCCAGTAAGGGGTAATTCATATTGGGAGCTCAAATTCCATCAATGTTCCCTGTGTTGATTAAGCATAAGTCCCCCACAAGGATTTGATAAGGCACCTTCCACATTGATTTCTTTACCACATGACATTAAACTGCACAGTTAGACCCTAATCACATGACCATAAAAGGTATGATGTGTCCCATTAAGTAGCACAAAACTACTTGGGTTCTGATTTTTTTCAGAAGTATTCACAGGTATCCCATCTATGGGTTCAATCCCAACATCAAAACTACTTTTGTCTCTTTGGATGATGGTAAATTCCAGCTTATCCTCTATTTATCTGGATAACCATAACCTCCAGAGTAATATTCTGTCTCCCAAGATGATGATAAGTTCAAGAGTGACATTTTTTTACATAGATGACCATTAAAATTTATAATTCCCAATAAGTGGATTAAAAAACATCATCTTTAGGATAATGACCATAATATATCTATGCAGTATATATGATGATACCACCAATGTAGAATCACAGATAAACATGGATATCTCCATTTATGAAGAACCAAAAATACATACAGAAGATTCTCAATTCCACACATGAAAAAAATAGATTTGAAAATTTCAATGGAAACCTATATCGTGCTTGATAAAATAATAAAGATTCATCAACATATCCTAAATCTATAAGAGAGTCCCATAGTTGTCAATAATTCTCTTCAAAAGGGTGAGATGAGTCTGACCTCTCATCCTCTCAAACAATGTGAGTACTTAAGAATCATGGGTAAAAATACCTAACAAGAACCTGCCTTTGGAATTCAGGCCCCCATGGATATAGAATCATTTGGTGTGTCTGGTTTGATAAACAAATCTATTGGAAACCATTCAGAAATAGTGATTCCTAACGAGAAAAAGTATTTTGAGGGAAATAATAAAAAATTTAAAGGAGAGTTTTTTATCCTACTGAATGATATTAGTTTTTCATATAAGTTATGTATCATTTTAATTTCAATAATACCTTGTTATATTATTCTTTTTGTCTTAAACATGGTAATCAAGCATTTAAGTCGATTATTTTTTATTTGCGAAAAAGGTATCAAGTGGATGGATCTTGGCTAAAGAACCTACTCACATTGTGAATTTTTATGGATATGACCTTGAGATTTTAATTAATTCATGATTTATTTTCTCACTAAACCAATGGCTTCACTACTTAAATCATATTCACATTGTTAATATGTTTTGGTATTTTCTAAAATGTGTAGAATCCCATTTAGTTTTTAATCTTCGTTTTTATACACAATAATAATGCATGGAGAGATCCTCCCTTCCACCTAGGCTTTGAGGTTACTTCCTCAAATGGATACATATAATTCCTCTATTTGTCTTGTTGGATTCCTCTTAGTAAGATCTTCTATTCTCTACCTTATTTTATCTACTTATCTCTCCTTTAGAGTAGTTTTTATGAAAATCTAATATACCTTATGTTTTAGGTACTTTTTCTTGTTATCTAATTATTTTTATTCTAGGATGAATTGGATGTCAATACGGTATGATCACTAATCTATTTCCATAATGTAGGTTCTATAGTAAATATATTTTTGTCTTATTTATTATTATTATATTTCGTGATTCCAAACAATAGATTTTACTTATATTTTCAAAAAAAACACATTTCCCCTAATTAATTTGTTAGCCTAGATAGAAACGACTTTTTTCTTCCTGGTACTTATTGGAATTGGTCCCTTTAGACTAATTTCACCCCTTTAGGTATGTTTATAGAATTTTTCGTTGATATTATAAATTATTATGTGACCAAACCACAACCTATGTTGTTACATAATTAAATCTATGTGAAATGACTATAACTAATTAAATGGAATGTTAGTGGTGTGACCACATCACATGATTTTATATAAACAATTGGTACAACCTTTTTTATTTGGAACAATAATTGATTATATACCATTTATTTTCCCATTCTGAATCGTATCTTATGGATTATATTTTATGATACTCAGGCATGGTGTCCCAATTTATATTAAACTCATTCATGGAGTCCCTAAAGATATGATACCCAGTCATGAAATCCTTACTGATATTATTTTGGGCATAGTGTCCCATATAGAAGAGATACATGGTAATGGAATCCCATATACCTATGGTACATGGGAATGGAGACACTTATGATATATGAGACTTAATAATATTGTCCCCTATTACTTTATGATAATATAGTGACTATACATGGATGCATGAGTTAAGCCTCATGTGTTTCTAGTACAACATATCTATATATGTGGATTTAAAAATAATTACATATATTGTGTATATAAATACATTCATTCAAATATATTAATATTAACATAGTAATGCTGACATATATTCATAGGTTTCTTGGAATGGGATGAAGTATGAAGTGTTAACATGGTGTCCTTTATGAACCCAAGACACCCATTTATATTTTAAATTAGTAATTTATCATTAACATATGTACACACTGGTCATATTATAAGAATTATATTGTTCATTATAGACATCATTGGTGGTGTTCTATTGAGTATATATCACACCATTTTTGACCCAATGATATTTCTTGAAAAGGATTCATGATTTTAGGTATAGATGAAGGGAAGAACCTAGCTACCGATTCTTGATTCCTAGTATTAGGATGTAGTACATGAGTATAGGATCAAAAACATACTATTTATACCATTAGAGAAAGTTATTTACCATTTTTATTTTTTATTATATCATTTTCTATCTACCTACTATGATGTATTTATATTTTTTATTCATTTTTATACCATATAGACATGAAATAATTTTTTATATGAAATTTTTAATAGTTTTTCGATTTTATTATGTGATTAGGTAATTCAAATACTTTTAATTGTTTCTTATTTTTTGTTAATATTATTCCACTTATTTTTTCATCTATTATACCACTATTCTACTTTGAAATAAGAGGGTATATCAACCAAACTATTCTTTATACAACCCCTATACGATTTGGAAGCCTCTAACATAGAGGGAGGAATTCTTGAGGCCATGTGGAAACCAGTTCAACTATTTTTACCGAGTGATTTGGTCTGGTACATCACAAAGTGGAATCATTTGATTCATTTAATTTCTTTATTATTTGGAAATACTGTAAAGGAAAATAAACCATGTCAAAATTTGGTATTGAGACTCTTCTTGGGAGTATCTTACCCATGTACGGAGACAATATTAATTACTAAGAGATTGAATAATTATATTTTTGTTACTACTTATTACAGTTGTTTTTATTTCACTATTGGTGGATGCACATGATATGTAAATTTAATTATAATTATGATCATGGATTCAATTTTTTCATTATCTTAGAAGGTAAGGGAACTATAGAGTTGTGCATCATCATAGACACATAATGATGCATATGTCAAGAAATTATTTCACTCTACATAGGTTCATATCATTACATCTATTTCCATTGGTTTCTATGAGTTCCTTGACTATTTTATTTAGAATTGGGATAAAATTTCATGAAAAAGAAAGAGAATCACGATTGGATTCTCAAAGTGACTTAGTCATCCCAATAGTATTATCCTATATAGCTTGATGTAGACAAAATAAGTAGTCAATTTTTCCTTGTCAAGTCATGAACCATTAGTCATATTGGCTGGAATATGACTATGGTATCAATTAAATGGAAACCAAACTTCAATTGATAAATTTAGTGAAACATTATATATTATAAATAGTGATATATATATTTAAAACATTTAATATTATCTAGATAAATGTGTATGAAAAAAAAAGAATTAATTTTTGGAAATGAAATGGTCACCCTTAATGGGGATTCTAATTGAATGTTAAAGTCTGTTTCCCCTATAAATAGCAATTGACACTCTGTATATTGGTACTGATGACATATAGTAGAGAACTTGAGCCTAACAAGACATTAGTAGTGTGTAATAGGTACTTTCTCCTATGATTCTTATGATCCATATGTAGCCTAGAACTTCCTTTATAAGTAGGGATACATGTGAGCCTTTTTTATAGAAAGGCTTTGTACCTATTCTATTCATATAACCATGGATAATGATGTTACCTAATGTTGTTATACAGCTTTTTTATGGAAATTTATGATCTATTCCACCACTATTTCCTTAGGTTGAAGTACCTTAAAGGTGGTTATGACCATGATCTAGAGGTGGTGGGCACTAGGCTACCGGTAGTACCTACTATAATTCCTCCAATGGAACCTCCTATTATACCTAACTTGGGCATTGACCCCTAGTATCAATATTATTTCTATGGCTCATTAATACCATATAGGGTTCCCCATGACCAATACCTACTATAGAAGAGTTGATGCAAGAATTTTATTAGTATAATCCTCCCACATTTTTTATGGATGGCGGTCTTCAGGTTATAAAGTCATGGAGGAAGGCAATGGTGAGTATCTTTGGGAATGTCGAGAAACATCCTTAGAGGAGAGTGAATTTAGATAAATATTTTCATATATATTCCCTCAAAGAAATGTTGGAAATTATCAACTAAGAATATCATCATCTGGTTATGGATTTCGAAGACTTTTAGATAGTATTTTATAACTATTTATTTCAGTATATGATTAGAGTGGACTATGTTAGAGAGTTTATGAATATATAGTAGGGTATTTTGTACATGATGGACTATTTTTCGTGGTTCGTGGAGCTCCAGTAAATTTCATCAAATCTTGCTAGTTATGATTTGTGATAGTGTCATGTTTTTAGGATGATCTTGAACATGCCATATGATCCTAGGCGAATGTATTCTGATTAACAACTATTTCAGAAATAGTAAACCAAACCCAAATCATTTAGAATAACATTAGAGAAGCTAACAGTGTGGTCTAGGGTGGTTCAAAATTGAGATTGGGATGTTGTTATACTAGAAACCAAAAAATCTAATTTGAGACTTTTTATAGGAGAAGCAGCAACCATATGGAACCCACTGAATGTTATTTGGTTTCTTAGTAGTGTGGAAACCCAGGGAATTAGAAGCCCCAATTTCCCATATACCCTACCGAGTATTGAGGCTATGAAAGTTACGATTATATTATGCATTTCTATAGGGAATTTCTATTTGTGACTTTTGGGAGAGGATCTATATTAGTTTTGGATTCATGATCGGGATATGTAGAACCTCAACATGAAGATATCTAGAGTAATAACATCAATTTAGGTAGAAGAGGTGGTCATGGATGAGGTAGACATGACTTATATGTACAATCCCAATTGGGAATACCTACCCTGGGTATACATGGTATTTCTCAACGTTAAAAATTTGTTTATGTCTATGAAATTAATCCTTTGAAAGGGGTGGGCCATGCTTTGGCTGTCCTCTTGGCCTGCTCATCCTTCAATGGTTTCACTCTCCCTTCGCCGGCGATGGAGTCTCTGCTCCATCAGGTTCTTCTCTCTCTCTCTCTCTCACTTTTTCCTCTCCTTGGGCTCTAGCTTCTTCTCTCTTGTTCCATCTAGAGTTTTATCCCCCTCTCCTCCCTCTGCTTCGTGGTGCTTCAGCTTTATTCTAGGCCATCTCCTCCGCACTCTGACCATGATCTCCACTTCTCCTCTCCAGGACAGATTTGGATCGAGGAGACTCAGAGGTTTTGGGTTTAGTGGACTGGTAGTTGTGGATTTCTCAGCACCACGTCTTTCCTTCGTTTCGGTGACGTTCTTTGTTTTTTCTCTCCCTTTGTTCCTTCTAGGCTTTCATCCCCCCGATTTACATCCGTACTGGCATCTGTTTGGGTCCCAATATCATTTCTCCCACTTTTTTCTTTATGAGTTTGACTTGAATTTTGGATTTTTTGGGGCATCTTGTGGGTGCTGGTTTCTATTTTTGTTGAAGTTTTAAGTGATGGTGCATGCTCTCGGTGGCTTGCTATTGAAGTCATTCTGCTCCCTCCCCTCTCTGGACTCCAGGACCACGTCCCCATTCAAGGTCAGTCAGGTGTGATATTCCGAAGAAGGCTTTGTGTATGTAGTGCATTGTGGTGAGGGGTTCCCGGTGGTTCAGGCGAGGAGCGTGAGTTTTGCGTGGATATGGTGATGGAAAATGGAAGAGGCAGTGGTGCGACAAGGTTGACCAAGGAGAAGGTGGTGTGACAACTGGGGATCTGTTTGTTCATAATCTTCACTGATGTAGGTTTCCTCAACAGCTCACCGGTCTTTGTGGAGCATTTTTGTTTCACTGTTTGATGAAGGGTTCTGGTGGATCGTGAGGTCTCCAGCGATTTTTTTTTCTTGGGGCTGATGGCGAAGGTTGCATGAACGTGGATGATTTAGGAGGCTTGCTTTCGATGGTTTGATTTTTCCAGTTTCTTCCAGTTCTGGCTTGCCCCTGGTCCGAGGTCTTCTTAGTGAGGTGCTTTGTTCTCTGGTGATGACGATATTCTGTGGACAAAAATTTACTACTTTGATCAACTTTGGTGAAAATGGGTTGCGGGGTGGTTCTTTGATCTTGACAGGATGTTTTTTTTAATGCTGAAATTTTAAATTTTTTGTATCTAGTAGATGTTTGGTCTTCATTATGGGCGGGATTTGTGGGATACAGTGTTATGTTTGTCTGATTTCATCTAGTTGGAGTTGTACTGGGTTCACACATTCCCATTAAAAGTGTATTTTAAAATATAGAAAATATGAATTTTGGAGTGAAAGGGGTGAAAAGTGTTGATCCTTCCACAGTTCAAGGTACTATTCGAGTATCTGCAACATTAATTTTCACGTTATTCGATACTGGATATTTGAAATCATTAAAATATGTAGATATTTTAGAAATTATTAGACTTTAATTTTAATACATTGGTGGGGTGATGAATCTAGACAGTCATTTATGTATACATTCAAATAGTGTGCACCAATGCAAGGACCACCCCTTGAGATAGGTGACCATGATTATCAGTAGATTTACATCAACATCGAGATTAATATTTTATACATTATTCTTGAGATGGGCTGGTGGGTTATTTTCCTTGGACACATGGTGTTCTATCATCGATGGGTGTCCTTTACATCAATCAAGAGTGATAGTTAAATATATAATAGTGAATTAGATCTCCAAGAGATCCTATCTAGACTAGAGCATCTTGCACTGAGTGGTTTGAAAATTCATTTTTCAAGAAAATAAGGGAGTACATCATCTTGATTTCCCTCCAATAGTTTATTTATTTAGATTATTCTTCCATAATAACATTTCCATACTACCTCATGAGAGAGACATAGAGTTTTCTATCGATTTAGTGATTGGAGTTTCACCATTATCCATTTATCCTTATATGATGGATCATACTGAGTTGTAAGTTCTTAAGGGAAAATTAGATAATTTTGAGTTTATGGGATTTATATCCAAACAAATAAACATGGGGCTCACCTATCTCATCCTCCGAGAAAGAGGATGGTACCCTCTATATTCGCATGGATTATTATCATTTTAACCAACTTATTGTTAAGAAATAGAATACACTTCTTGTATTGATGACCACATTGACCAAATCCTTGGAGAAAGAGTTTTCTCTAAGATATATTTGTGGTCGGGCTACCATCATGTATGAGTAAGACCTTCATATATACAACATATGGATTTATGAATTTAGTACAATTTATATAAGTATCTGGTCATGAAATTTAGTCTTAGAAATGCACATATAGTATTTATGGCCCGGATGAGTAAGTTTTCTCACCTATATATGGATCCCTTCATGGTAGTATTAATGTATGATATATTAGTGTATTCATTTACTCAACAAAAACATTCCAGACATCATGATATCATATTGACTTATATAATAGTGAACCAGTTGTATGCTAAGAGCACAAAATTCTACTTAATTATTTACAACAATCACTTTTTTGGAAACATTATCTTAGAGACATGAGTATCATTTGTCTTAGAGAAGGTGAGTGTTGTCATTTTGTGGAATCTTCCGAAAAACTTATTTGAAAGATAGATTTTCTTTGGGCTAGATAGATAATAAAGGAACTCTATATAGTTATTATCATGTATTACATATCCTATTACAATCATGAATAATAAGGTTGTAAAGAACTTGTTGTCTGAAGTGTGTGATAATTCTTTTAAAGAGATAAAAGGAAGATTGAAGTCATCACTGATTAGGATTCTTCTAGATCCGGGAAGAGGCTATAAGGTTTTTTTGAAGGATCATGTATTTGTATGGGAATAGTTATGTTGTAGGATGTTTAATTTATTTAATAATGGTCTCATCAAATGAGGCCTCTCAAGAGGAAATACCCAACACATTATCTCGAGATAGAATCTATCCTTCATGCCTAATGTTGTTAGAGGAATTAATTGTTGGGAGAGTGGTATAAGGTATTTATGGACCAAAATGACTCAAATATACCCATAAAAACATGAATTAAAATTAAGATAGAAAATTTTGGTGAAATACCACCAATAAATTGACTTTTCTCTTCAATATAATCATTGGAAGGGAAATGAACCAGCAGATTCTCTAAGGTGGAAGACATAGACAAAACAAATTCAGGAATTCTTTGATGAATGGATGTTAATATATCTTCGTTTTGAGATGCATCTAGAGGTTTAGAAGAGTTACAAATGGGAATTACATATAACCTTAGTGGTAAGCTCATCACTTTTATATAGAGTTAAGAAGAGGAAATTCTACTGTCCTAAGGTATTAGTCTCAAGGGAGATCATTTAAGGTGGGTATCCACCATTGATTTAGTCCATCATTCGAGAAGATATAATGTTTTTTATGGGATTTCTTGTCTGAATACAGACATGATAATTGAAATGATATTAAAATAAAATAATTTACTATTGGAATTACAACAATGTATTTCTATGAATTACCATTACATGCACCGCTTGTATTGGTGGCCTAAGATGAAACATCAGAGGATGAGTTTTATCACTAGGCATTCCACCTGATAGCATGTGAAGTTGTAACATCAACGACCTTCTAGATTTTTATGTCCGTTAATTTTTCCTAATTAGAAATGGGATGATGATGTAATATATTTTTTACTAGTTTTCTAGCTTCTCCATGTGGTAGTGATTCTGTTTGGGTAGTTGTGGATAACATGATGAAGGTATCCCATTTTCTTCTGATAAGGGAGACCTTATCAGTAGATGAATTTGGGAGACTATATGTTCATTATATTATATTATTTCAGGGGACCTTCATACCATCATTTCAGATAGAAATTCATGTTTTAAGTTGAGGTCATGGTAGGGGTTATAGAAGCATCCCGATACTCAAGTGCTACTAAGAACAACCATTCTTCCACAAACCAACAACTAGTCATAATGGATTATACAGGTACTGTAGGATATTATATTGGAATATGTCCATGATTTTTGAGGTTTATGTGAGAAACTTATATTTATTGTGGTGTTTTCCTACAAGAATAGCTTCCATGATATTATACAGATTGGTCATTATGAGGATCTATATGTTAGTCCATGATTTCACCCCCCATATTGGTTAATGTCAAGATAGGGAATACTACTAGGACATGAACTTGTTTATGAGTATTCAGAGAAGGTACATATTATTAGAGAGTGAATGGTTTGTGCTCAGTCAAGATATAAGTCATTTCTTAATTAACATCAGTGACCTCTAGAGTTCAAGGTATGGGATCGAGTATTCATGCATGTTTCACCTAGACCGGGGCATAGAATGATACAGTGATAGGGTAGGATATCACCTCATTATGTTAGGCCTTTTGGGATATTATAGAGAGTTGGTCAAATGGCCTATCAGAAAGTTATTACTCAGAGGTACCAATCCATGCACAATATCTTCATTATATTGCCATTTTATGGGTTCCATACAAGCCCATATTATACTTTTGATCATGATGATATTGTGTTATAGTTAGATGATTCCTTTTAGTAGTTTCATATTCATATCATTGATCATAATAGAAAGTCCCTCAGAGTAAGGTTTTTACCCCTAGTACTAGTTCTATGGATGTATAGCCTTATACAAGATGATACATGGGAGAGAGATGGTGATGTACATTATTAGTGTCAAATTAATTCTCCAATTAATATTTACCATCATTATAAGGGAAACACGAGGATGCGTTTGGGAGGGGGGGAATTTATAATATCCCTATTTTTCATATGTTTTATGGATCCTTTATATTTAGTCACACACTATTTATCTGTGTATTTTTGGCTTAGACCTGGTAACCATGACATCAGACTAATTTTTTATTTTGGTAAGAATATTTTAGTGGGATTTAGTCTCACTAAAGAGCCAATTCAATATTTGAATGCAATTCTTGATGTGAATGAAACTCATGATGTGATTTGCTCTGACCTAACCCAATGATTTTAATTCAAGTCTTGATATTTAATTTTTATTTTACAATGGACTTAAAAAATGAATCCTATTCACATTGTGAATATTTCATGGAATTTTTTAAAGGTGTAGAACCACTTTATGTTTTTTACCTTAATCCTTACTCACAATAGCGGCACACTGAGACCTCTTCTCCTTCCACCAAGGATTTGAATTAAATTCTTCATATATACACTGATTGAACCACTATTTGTCTCATTATATTCTTCTTGATAATAGGTTCAACCAATTATCTTCTTTTCTTAGTTTATATTTACAAATTTGGAGTTATTTTTTAGAGTAATAAAATATACCATATTTTTAAGGATTATTTCTAGTTTTTCGATTTATTACATTCTAGGATGAATCGGAAGTTGATAATGGAAGAGTAAACTTCTACCAATATAAGGTAAGTGGTGTGGGAAGTATGAATCACATATAGTTCATTATTATGATTCAAATTTATTCATCGAACAACATTTTCCATTCATTTACATAAATGTAACCATTAACCATAATGAATTTTTTATCATCGACATAAATTAACTAAATCCAATTTATTTTTGTTGAAATAGGTACCTATATACTAATTCCACTCCTTTAGGTGTGATTATATAATTTCCACTTGATATTACAAATTTTGGTGTGGCCAAACCACATAATATGTGGTTATGGATTGAAATCTAAGTGAAATGACTATAATGATTTAAATGGAACGTGAGTGGTGTACTACATCACATGATTTTATATAAAGAGCATTTCTTTATTTATTTAAGTGAAATTATAGTGGATTATAAAATATTTATCAATGCATAAAAAATACTATTTTATAGATTATTTATTATGATACTAAGGCATGTAATCCCTATTTATATGATACTTTTGTATGGAATCCATTCTGATATGAATATCGGGCATGACATCATTACTAATTTGATACTCAAGAATTATGTCCACTATTCCAATGATGGTCAGGGGTGAAATCCCATATACCTATTATAATTGGGAATGTAAACCCATATGATCTTTTAATGTCGATCATGGTGTCTCCAAATACATTATGAGCCTATAGTGACTAGAAATTGATTCCTATTTTTCACCTTGGGTCATTCTAGTACTATATATATATGGATTTTAAAATAATTTTTTATAGTGTATATATATATAAACATGAATATATATATACATGTTAATGGTGACATTTATTTAAATGTTTCCCAACATGGCCTGAACCTGGAAGTGTCATCCTTGTGTCTTTCCAGAACTAGAGCTGACTATTTACAGTTTAAATAATTGAATTATCATTAATATATCTATAAAAAATCATATTATATAAATTAGTTGTGTGGATCATGAAACCATCAGTGGTTCCCTACTGAGTATATATCACACCATGTTCAACACACTGATGGTACCCAAAAAGAATTCATAATTTATTGTATGGTTAAATGGAAGTTCAAAATGTATGATGCTTGACTCTCTCTTCTAGAAAAGATTACTTGAGTTGACGACCATGTGAATTCTCATGATTATATTAGAGATAGTTTAGGGAATTTTTTTATTTTTATTATATCATGTGTTTTATTTATACTTCCTTGTATTCCTTTTTTTCATTTTCTTCACATATAGGTAAGAAATAATTATATATATGACACTGGTTATGTTTTATATTATTTATTATATGATTTGATATATTACCTAGGATATTTTTTTCATCTTTATTTTTATTTCTATAATTATTATGTCATATATTATACCATTGTGCTACTTTGGCATAAGAGGGTATAGTCTTACCACTATATCTTTACAGACCCTCACCACTAGTAGGTATCCCATGGTGTATAGGAAGTTATGCTTGAGTCAATGTGGACATCTGTTTGGTTATTTTAACAAAGTCTTCTAGGACTGGGTTTCATAGCTACATCATTTTTGTTGTATTAATTTTAAATCATCTTTAATTATCAATGAAGTTTAATGTCAATATATTGATGAAGAATAAGTTCATGGATGGGTTTTTTAAAGAAACTAAACATGTTGACAAGAAATATTCCAAAGTTAAGTATCACTTTATATTAAGTAAATGAACTAGAAGCCACATCATTGAATTTGTTTTGAGTTTCTCCTTTTATTTTTCATATTTCAAGGGAAATGTAATTTCCTATGTATTTTGGGAGATGAAATCACATTATGAGGAAAATGTGTCTAAATAATGTGGCGTTCCATAGAGAATTCATAATGATATATCATATATCACTATGAAGATGGAATTTAAAGAGTTACAAACATATTTTTTCAATCATAATGAATACGAGGATATAATGAAAATTATAGTAGATTATTATTGAAGTTAAAATAGAATTGTAATATTGAAGGTGATAAGTTGTCTTGAATGATTGTAATTAAATAATTTTTTATTTTCAAAGGAAATAAAGAGGACCATAAGTAAAAAAAGATAATTCCCAGTCTAGGCTCGGTAGTCTATATCATGGAGATCATTGAACAATATAAATGGTGAGATAGTCTCTAGTCATATGTAGGAAGGAATGTGTAGGTCAACATCGACCTAATGAGTGTGACCCTAGTTTGGGTTAGTGCTACATGAAGGGCCACAAATACCATGTGGGGGACCATGACAAATCCAACATGCAATGAGGGACTATGTAATTTTCAAGAGACATAATAGGGAACCTAGGTTTTTAAGAAAAAGTGAATATGAGTTTAATTTTTCTACAGGACTATCTTTTAAGTGGAACTATTCACGAATTTGAATTGTGTGAATTATCAGGCAGTTATATTGCATTAAAACTTGTGTTCCTTGAGAGACACAGTTTACTCTTCACTAGTATTTTAATGTTGAAGGACTATCAAGATATATTAGTTAAGATATTTATAATTTTTTTTGTGAACATAAGAAGTATATACATGTATAAAGGAATATTAAAAATATACATTTAAGATCACTATATAATATTAGGATTCATAGTTTGAAAGAATAATTTGACAGAGATAATTCAAGATTGAGGTAATTGATGTTAAAAATATTAATTAATATTACTATAAAAGGTTACACCAAGGGAAAAAAATTTCATTAAAATGAGAGGTAGAAGCTCAATAAAAAATTTAAAATTATTACAAAATAAAATAAAATCTATGAAGTTCATAAAAATATAGGGATTCAGTAAGGTAAAAATAATAATATTAGTTTGAAGTAAAAATATTTGTATGGTATATTTGTTATTTTTTAGGCTTTATAAAGTAGAATATGTTTTCTAGAAACAATTAGTCTCAATGATTACATCATATGGGTATAATGAATCTTATGTTTGTTCTTTTTAAGGTTGAGAATGGTTGATCATACCGGTGATGTTTTCATGAGGTTTATAAGACACAAAAGTTATCTTTGTTGGAATTTTTTTATTAAGTTTTGTTTAACCCTATAGAGAATGTAAGGTTCACATAACCATATTATAAACATAATGTAAATGGTGAAATTATTAATCTATAATTTAAATATTCTAAATTAATAATTATTTTATATGTTATGATGCACTGAAAAATGATATTCAAAGACCCAAATATCATGATCTACTTGTCCTGAATCTTGAAAATTTTGATTAAAGGTTCATGTTCAAAGAAATAGGGGAATATAAGTTATTATAAATTGAATTCTTGTATACACCACATCACATGTAAGTGAACCAAATTGAATTGGAGTAGAAATTGTGAAGAAGTATAAATATTTGGAAAGATGTAAATGAGTTAAAGTAGTAGTTTTTAGAAGTTATATGATTTAATTTTTAATTCAACAGTTAACATTTTACTTCCATAAAGAAAATATAATATCATTTCCACCATGAATATTTTTATTGTTTGTAATGATAGTATGTATAAAAGGAATCATCAATATGTATTGATGATATAAGGATAAAATACTATTATATATTTTATAATATGATGATTCTAAGATAAAATAGGGAGATTCAGGGTATTCCCATTATTTTGTATTGAAGTAGAAGAAAAAAAAGTAGGATGAAGAAGAGTGATGTGAATTATAGTTTTAATTGATTGAAAAGGATTCTTAAATTTTTATAAGAGAATGAAATATAATAATTTAAATATATTGTATTAGATAATTGTTTCAATTATATTTATTTGAATGTATTATAAAAATAATAAGAAGACTAGGAAATGCATTGATATAATGAAAGGGAATAAATTTGAGATAAAATCTTATTTTTACCCATAATTGACCGAAAAATGAATGAAAAAAGTATAAATATAAGGATGATACATTATATTTCATGGATACAAAAAACATAGTTATAATAGATGTAACACAAGAAAAATGATATTCCCTACTCATTGTACTCACAAATTAGTACCACCGGGTCATTTTGTATTAGTGAAATCTTGAACATGTGAAAGAATAAAATTTCATTTTAAAAGAGTAACATTGAAAAAAAATGTAACTTTTGAGTGTTTTTTGGATATACTATATTTAAATTTTCTGTTAAAAAGAAAAATACGTGATGAAATCAAATAACTAGTGGAAAAGATAAAATAAAAAATGATAAAATGTTTTAATGAAACCTGTGTTGATTCACCTATAGTGTTAAACACATTATTACCTATCCTTTCAATTATTAAATTAGTTGTAATATTTTCCCCTTCACCCAAGAATGAGTATATAAGTAATTGATGTAAAATTAGAATCCAAAAAAATATTCTAATTTTAAGGATCTTCTGATGACCTTTCCATAGAAATTCTTTGCAACTTAATGATTTACTGAGGTAATGAAAAAATTTCCATGTAATTAAACAATAGAGATAATATACATGAGTTTTTGAAATTATTCAATACTATAAGACAATCCTAACACATAAACCATTCAAAACCTCCATTTTTTATTATTTTACAACCAAGAACTATTGGAAAATTATAGAAACTAGTTAGATGCTTCATCTAGAGGATCACTGATATTCAATTCACCATATTTATTGGGAGAAATGATACTGTGGATCTCAAAAACTCATAAATTATTAGTAAAAGGTACAATACTAGTGGAATACATGAGATAAATAGTTTGAAATACCATTTACATGATAATAAAATGGATGGACTAATGTTTCTAATGAGTTTTTTAACTCTAAAAATTGATAAAAAAGCATCACCAAATATACTTATAAGTGTTTTCAAACATTAAATTTTCTAATATCATATAATATGTGTCTACAGTCATGTGATAGTGACTAATATTTTTGATTCCATGTACCAAAGTAAATACTATACAAAAACACTAAATAACCAAGGATTCAAGGAGTAGTAAAAAATTATTTATAGTGCTGGAAACCAATAGCCCACAAGCCCACACTTCTATAATGAATTTTAGTAGTCTTACTAACCATAACCATTTTTGAGGAAAAAATATACAATCCATATAAGATACTAACAAGGAAAGAAATAGGGGATCTATGTGAATGATATACTAATTTAACAAGTGGTCTATAAAGAAACAAAATATATACCCTTATAATTCATGGATCATAGACAAAGATGCTAAAAGTTCAGTTTGGATTTATTATTTCTTCTCCGAATAACATAATAAATCAATCCTAGAGTAAACTCCTTTACTAATAAATTTTTATCCCCAAGGTTAATGTAATTTATATCTATATGATAATGGAAATTAATTAAAGAATAGTGATGGAATAGAACTAGAACCTTAATATAGAAGTGGATAGACTAAGGAAAAAAGAAAAATAGAAACCTTAGAAGAAATAACGAGTGAGGATCCAAGGCTGATAAAAACTATGAACAAGGATAAGGGAAAAAATAATTTGAAAGATATTTCTAAATCCTAGCCTTACTTAACATTAATAATGATCCCATCTAAGAGGACCAAAAATGAGGACCTACAATAAGAGATGTTGGGAATAATCAATAAAGTGGAAGTTAATATCACATTATTGAATTAAATCAATGAAGTCTAGAGGCATGAAATATTTATAAAGGATATTTTCATGAAGTAAATAAATGTATATGGAGATAAAATGAATTTCTAGGAATAAATTATTCTACTATAATAATCCCACACCACTCCAAATAATGTTAAAACCCATGTACTTTTACTCTCTACTTAACCATATGGGAGATTACATTTACTAATTAATTATGTTTCATAGGGTAATCAATTAATGTTATTCCTTACATAGTTTACTATTACATTTATGTAGGGGAATTCAATACAACCATATTTTTCATGAAACTAGACAAAAAATTCATATATTATCTAGTAGGTGTTTTGTTGGATATTATAATAATATCTAATACCCTATTTGTCCTATTGAATTTTCAAATCTTGAAAATAGAGGAATAAATAAACAAATAATTTCCCATAAACATAGGTATTACATTACTAAAAACACATAACTCAATAATAAATGTCAATTTCGGAACAATTCTAATGTCTTTTGAGGAAGAAATTGTTATTTTTATATTTTTTGACTCAATGAAGTAACCCCAAGAAGAAAAAAATGTTTATACACTATCCCATATTGAAAAAAAATTGTTTATGAGGAGGAAATTGAAATACTAGATGAAATTATCAATCTTGGACGGACCCTTGAATCACCAAATCAGTTTGATGAATCTAATTTGGATAATGAATTAAACAAAAAATTAATTATCTATAGTGAACAGTTTGAGGTTCTATATGAAGAATACATTTATGAATTTCTAAAATCTATTATTTGTTCTATTGTTTTTATATATAGGTTAAAAACATGGGGAACACTTTGTTTAAATTTTCACTAGAACAACAACCATGAATAGAACTTAATTTATTTCTATCTAATAAAAATATGAATTTTTTAATGAATGAGATAAACTTATTTTGATAATCTCAATCAAATTAGAACCTAATTAATAGAAATTATTATTATATATAGAGACAGAATATAAAAGGGTAATATTATTGTCATTAGAGGAACCCCATGGATTATTACTAATATTATTTTATAAGATCCTCCTAGAAAATTAATCAAACCCTTTTGATATGACCTAAAATAATGCCTAACCCAACTTTAATAAACATTGTGAAAATATAAATTAAATGATTTTAAATAAAAGGAATTCTATAACCAATTTCACACTCACAATGGTTGAATCCCAATTATATTATACCGAAAAAAACTAGAATCACTATTATAAAACATGAGAATCATGAACAGGTACCCTCTATGATTCAAAATAGGTAGAGGGTTTGTGTTGAATAATGAAACGTATTCTACGTGATGCAAAAAGACTACAACCCCAACTATTTTGTAGATAAAATATTATAAATAGTAGATAGAAAATGTCACTACATCTTTATTCATGAATTTTATATATATATTATTGTTCCCATAGAAACATAAATCATGAAAATTCCTTAATAACCTATCCCTTCGGTATATTTTCTTACTAACGGATGCCTTTTATTCTATGTAATTCCCATTGTAATTTTTAACATTGTAGCCTAGGAATCATTATAAATGTATTGAAAGCTTTATGAAGGTATTTATTAATGAATCTAGAATTTATGGAATAGATTTTAAAATCATGATTAAAAATTGGTAAATAATTTTAAATATATTCTTTTAAAATAACATGGTTTCAACTTTTCAAAAATGTTATTTCATAATGGTGAAAGGAAATGTATTGAGCCACATGATTTCTATGGAACGAAAAGAATTGGAGAAGGAAAAGTTTGAAATCATTTCCATAATTCCGTACACAAAAACTATTAAACATATTAGGAAGTTTCATAGGAATGATGAATTTTATATAAGTATTATTATATATTTTAGAAATAATTCAATTCCCATGAACTACCTTCTCATGAAGGATACTGAATTACTATTTTATAAACCATTCAAGACAAATTTTAATAAAATGAAAGAGAATGTAAACAATATACATATAATAAATAAACTATAATAGATTCTACCATTTTATGTAAGACCTCAATAATTTATGATTTCTTTCTGTTTAAATAAATCCAATCTCTTGATAGATTGTGATTCACATAACACTGGGTTTAAACGAAAAAAGATACATTATTATAATATTATTTAAACATTACTATTATAATATTCCCATTAAATTGGTGGATATGAATAATAATAATTTTTTAAAATATATAGTTTAAACATTTTCATTAGTTATCAATTGAATATAAATAAAAAATAGAATCATTTGAAGGAAAAAATAAATGTTTTCCTAAAAATTGTATTTTTTTCAAAGAGAGTAGTTTCATTACTTCATGCACACTTATGATAATAATAATTAGTGGGAATTTTCAAAAATTTATTTGATAAAATAAAAATAAATTTTAAAAAGGAATATCAAAATTATCTTATGGTTAATTTTAGTAAGTGTTAGAAAAGTTTCATTTTTTTATGAATAGTGGGAAATAATGATTTTATTTTTGAAATCTGACTTTTTTTAAATTATTTAAACAGTTCAATTATATTTAAAACATGTATTTAAATAAAATTATTTCTATTATATTATATTCAATAAATTTTATTTTAGGGGAATCATGTTAATATTAAATTTTTATATTAAAACCTTTTATAATTATGCTAGTTTTCTCTTTGGAAACCCATTTTCTCACTGTGTCCTTGGGTATAATCTTAAGTTGTATTCTACCACTTATATTAATTAAAGGTGTAAAAATGGATACCATATTTTGAATAAAAAATATCTATATTATATAACAATGTGAAAATAATTTTTTACCTTTTTTAATAGTAAAATTTCTAAAAATAAATTACCATGGTTAAGGTAAAAACTGATTTACCGGATGTTTACAATATGAATATAAGTGTTAAAAATGTACTAAAATTTCCCCAAAACCCATTTAATAGACATATTTTGACCCTATAATCTATATTTTTTTATAATTACATATTATAATTTCTTTTTATACGTGAAAAATGTTTTTGTAAATGATTTTTTATAAAAATACATGTGGGTCCTTCCCCCCACATAAAAATGGCTAGCCCTATCCTCCTGTTTTCAAACATCCAATGAAGTTTTTTTTTGAAAAAAACTTTTAGAATCACACATAACCCATAGAAAATCATATATCTTTTGGTTTGATCATATGTGACGTCCCAGCCTGACTGGCCACTAAATGGGTAGTTGGACTGGTCACCATAATAACTAAAACACGTCACCCGGTATGCCAGAGGTTGCTGACTAGCAGTGAGGGTGTCAATGTAGTTAAGTGGGGAAACTATACCTTAAAAATCAAAGTTTAAAATTGTATAAAAATAGTAAAACTAGGATATCAATGGAAGTACTAATATAACAAATCAATATACAACTATTTTCAATGCTAGTTAATACAAGTACACATACTAGATGATGATACCTCATTCATAATAGTGACAAACAACATGCTTTACATTCCACTATAAAAGTAATGAAACAAAAGAAAATCCCCAAGGCTGATCTCTATGATGATCCCGATTTTCATCTCGTTCCTTTTCTCCTAACTCCTTGGTGCAAGAAAATATCACTTTAAAATGTCTATATCCCTACAAAAAATATAGTTCTACTTTGATACCAATGGTACCCGAGTATGGTGTGAGATAGAATCTTAGTAGGATGACACTAATGGTGAAATCCCTATCCAATTTGTGAAATATATAAATAAGTTATTGTGTTAGTAAATATTTAAGAAATAAAAGAATGTGAATATTCAAATGGAATATAAACTGCTAATCCGAAAACATTAACATATCCCCTAGAGGCCCCATGAACAATATTTTCAACATCCTATAATGAAGTAGCAACATTTATTTCACATATAAATAAAACAACCTTTCCATTCATCCAAGAATGTTAAACCACCATATCCATTATATATATACCACATTCTATATCAATTACGACCTTGTCATTTAACCATTGAGAGTCAAATCTTTCAAAGCAGAGGTGTATAATTATACATATCAAAATATACCATAGAAAATCCATATATGCAAGTGTATCATATACCTCAAGGCCATCCCATATGTCAAAGAGTCATACCACAAAGAATCGGATCCATGGTGTGGATAACGAAGGCATTCTCATCGAGTCCCAGGAGCATCTCTATGGAACCTCTGTTAGGAACTTATTGGATTCTTAGGAGTATGTCATATCATACATGTCATATGTGAGTCTAAGAAAACCATATCCAAGGGTTAGAAAGGCCCATCACATCCCATAGAATCAAGAGTCAAGGAGAATACTCAGCCCAAGGCATCTACTATCGTGTTCAAGATCCATGGAGAGCCATCCATATAATCTATAAAATCATTCAACCATTTCATATAATGTACATTCATCACCATAAGAGTCTACCCACTAATATATAACCAATTACATTCCATTCATACAATGAGTATACCCACTCATTAATCCCATTTTATACCCAAATAAATCTTCAATGTATAACTACTCATGTATCTTAGTTCATAATCAATGAAACTAGCATTATACCCACTCATTGTTACAATTCACATTCAAAATATACATATGACCTGAGATTACCCTCTAACATTTCCATTTTGGTTTAATTAATCCTTTAAACAAATTGAACCAACCAAAGGAGTATTCCCACTCATTTAACCAATTACACTCAACCATGTCACATGGGAATACCCACCAATTTATTACCACATGAATTTATTTATATGACATGGGTATACCCACCCATCCATCGCAACTCACATCTTTCAAAAAAACCATTTATGGTGTCCAAGTTAAAATAAATGAGTAAGGCAAGGAATCATTTTCACAGGGAGGAAAATTTATCCTACCTATTAATTGAACTTCTATACAATTTGAATTAATCTTTCATAATCTAATAAATAGTTGGTTTACACCACCCAGGTAAGATGTTACTTTGATGGTTCAATGGTTCGACAAACATTCATAAAGGAAAAAACACATTTCATAATTACATTAGAGGCCACATACTAATATGACTTACATGAAACTATGTTCCCAAATCTTATGATAAATACAAAAAATTATGCCAAGAATGTAATTAACAACTAATAATACATTTTATATTAGAAGATATAACACCTCCAATTGGGGGGTTTTATTTTAAAATCAATACTTTGTTTCTCAAACAAATCGGATATCATAATTTATCCGATCATTAAAAAATGTCAAATAAAATTATCATAGTTGTATTATGTAGGCAACTAATGCATTATTAATTAAAAGGGAAATATTAAATAACATACCTCAATATAAGAGAAAACCTACTCTTTCACTCTTGGCGCCTTTGAAAATATCCCCCCACACTTGCACACTCATAAATCACACACACACACGCACACACATCCCTTAAACCAGTGTACGTATTCTCATCTCCATGAGGGAATAAAAACATGGAATATATATATATATATATACCCATATATGTGGGTGTGCATCATCAAAGACGATCAAAACTCCACACAATCAATTATAGAGACTCAAAACACCTTAATACCCTATAATAAAGGGTTAAAAACAAAACAGTGGGTCAAGAACCTTACCCAAAATGATGAAGGTGATCCAAATGAAAACGATCTACCTCACCTTTAGTGATGAATTCTGGAATATGCATGGAGGGGTCATGGGAGGGGCACTGCATATCCTAGAACCATATGAAAAAAAATCAAAACAAACCTACCTCTTGGGTTTCGGCCGAATGACCCGGGCTGACTGGAAGATTAAAAAATCACCTAAAACGTAGAGGAGAGGGATCCATGGGTCATATCTTGAAGAATCCGACAGTAACTAGAAAGAAATAATGTAAATATCGTCATCTGAAAGGGGGAGTCATGGGGTGCTTCATGTGAGATCGAGATGGAGAGGGGGGGAATGTGTCGTGTGTCCATGTTAAGGGGAGACGAACCATTAAGTTAATATTTATTTTATTTCAATTTCATTATTTTTTTAAATAGGGTAAAAGAGTCATTTTTCCTGGGAGGTTTATCAAAACATGCACTCTAAACATATAACAAGAGTCACCCCACATAGGTTAGATCCATGGTTTAAAAACCGTGTACTTACTGTGTGTGGAATATTTTTTAAGTAATTCTTCTTCCACCAACAGTGATGTCTAGGTGCAAAGTTTGAAAAACAATGCTCAACCAATGTGGCAACCTCTATCCACCAGAAATAAGTGGCATGATTTCTTGCTGTGGGATGCACGGTTTCAGGAAAACTGTGCACCCACTACAAGTCCATCAAAACTTATTCCTCCCAGTATGTCACTCCTAATACTTATCGAGACACCGATAAGACCTCTTTGGCCCTCACCCAAGTCCAAAAACATCAATTTGAGAGTTTCTAACTCTCGAAACATCATTCCAAAGCTTGGATTTAAATTTTTTCGGTTTATTAATTTCCAAAAACATAAAACCCCTCAGAAAACCACATGGTCCAAAACATGATATTCTACTATCGCCCCACCTTAAAACTTTTCTTCCCAAAGAATCATTCGCGAACCATAGAAACATAAATCAACCATAAAGGATCATGATTTCTTATTCCAACAATCACATTTCATTTCTCAGAGATAAATTCACCCTATAGAATTTCACAAACATACGGCATTTAATCCATCAAAATTAGATCCAATTCTCAATTTCCAAGTGAAACAATGAAGATATATTTATCAGATCCTTATCAACTAGGGACATTATCTCATTATTTTTTTAAAAAATACACCATTGGTGTTCCCCACTAAGTGTCTAAGTAATTAATAGCCAACTACAAAACATGGCTCTTCCATCATGGGAATTGTCTAAAGGGTCACATCCAAATCCTTTTAGAATAACATATCACAAGATTTCATTAACAGGGGAAAACTTGAATTTTTTAGAGATCCTATTAGAGACATCACTAAAAGGAAAAGTTAAATCCCATTTGATCAACAACATTGGACACACATGTTTTCCTCAAAAGACATTGTAGACATATAAACTAAACACACCCTTAAATGAGAGAATTTTATTTAAAACAGTTTCATAATAAACCATATAAATTGATCAATAAGGATAACATGTCGAGCCACTCTAATAGACTTATCTCATAGCTTTTTGGCTAAACTGGCTAGCACATTTCACACTGAACCACGATTCCTTCCCCACACATTTGGTAGTTAACACAAGAACATATTCCAATGTCCTTCCCTAGATTCTAGTGATGCTCCCAGATAAACCCATCCCGAGGCCATTTAAAACTATCATGCCTCAACACAAATTAAAGTGTAACTCAGATCCAGACCACTTGAATTCATTACCCCTTTAAACAAACATCGGATCCTGATGACTAGTATGGGGTAACCTCATATTCATCAAACTGGAGTCAATAGAAAAAACTAAAGGTAGTCCATACTACATGTTATGAGTTTGACCTTGGTGCAAATCCAAATTTCCACGTGTGAACATTGACTCATCCTAGAGGGGAATCTTCCTAAATATCCGGTCAAGAGGAAATGAATAATGTCCAAGAGACCATCCATTGTGTTCCTACACTAGAAACCAAGTATCACTCCAAACTAACCAAGCCTCCAATGAACCACACATACGTTTTTCAACATAGATAAAGCCCACTCATCAATTACAACGGCTCCCAAAACACTAGTGTGGAACAAAAACTATACTCACTTAATGCATTCTAGAAGACCCGAAGATATGGGACATGATCATCTCTTCCAAATGAGTACCCAAAGAGTAATGAAAAGATAAACTGTCAAACAAATAATGGTCAAAATCTTATTAAAAATTCAAATTCACTATACTGACACATCACTAACCAAACCATGATTCTGATACCATCTGAGGAATTTGTTTTCATTAAAAATTTACCTATGAATCTATTCTAAGAATAATAGAGTTTATAAATAGTTTCATATAGCGCCAAACTCATCAATTTCATGCTGCCATTAAAGCACTAGCATATACACTGGGACCGACGCGATGCTACCCACCATAGGAGTGTACTATTCATAGAAAATAAGGTTAAACCAGCTGCTCACATGAGAGCTAGTTTGTGAACACCTCAAACACATATGTGATGTTTTAAAAACCATGATCACCATGATAAATCATCTCGCATAAAATATGAAATCAAACTGACTAGCTTATCAAAACACCCACGTCATATATAGTCCTCTTGAGCAATGAGATGAACATTTTTCCATAACCCCCTGGCCACTCTACTCCGAAGATGACTTGTTAAGGTACCCAACATCATAAGGAACCACAACTTGACCAAACTCAACCTATTTATTGCATTATTTAACATCATCATGTACTATGTATTGTAACACATACAACCCCGAGTTTAGAAGAGAAAATGACACATTCTAAATACTATCCATAGGTTGTAGGACCTATGTAATCAATTATCAGATGGATCCTACCAAAAATAGTTCAAAATAAAATCATCTCATACAACCATAACTCAGATGATGAATTTATGAGTCGTCCATCACAAAATAAAAATCTAGGATCACACAACCTCTTATGAAACTGACAAGCCCGATGCATTTATAGCTAGATAAACTATGTATTTCTCGATTCACATCCCCATATCATGATTCAAGATACAATGACCACTAATCTGAATAGGGGACTACTTTTAAAAATGAAAACATCATAAGGCCTGCAGTAGAAAGAAATGAATCAAGCATTAAGGGTGTTACCTACCATGGGATGGCCCATTATGAAGTATAATAGTTGTCACTATCTCTAGGCCCCACAAAATAGATTTCACTTTGCTCAATAAACCCTTTAATTTAATGAATTTATGAAAAGAATCAACCTAAAAATAGACATCCACATATTTGTTCCAATACATACAACAAGAAACATTTAAAATAAGTTTGTAGGATGGTTTAAAAAATAGAAACCACTTCGAGATCCATTTTTAAATCCATTTAATTTACACAATTCAACCTTTTAACAATTGAAATAATTTTAAACAAAACATTTAGTCCCATTTTAAAAAAATGTGCTTAGTTTGACTATTGAACCAAGGGGAAAATAGTAAATTCATAACAATCATACACTTAAGCTTTTAACATTCATTAAAATTCCTTCATAAATAGAATATTTAGCTTTTAAATAAAATATAACTGAAAATTCAACCTATGAGGGTCCCATTAATCAAACCTCAGTTCTTCAAGAAGAAACCCCATAGCAGCTATTAATCATTATAATCATTAAAACATCCAAAGAGGGTAATCCCATATACACATTCTTGAACTGAACTACTTGGGTCTAGTTGAGCATTTCAGAAGTTAGCCATTCCATTTATGTTCAAATCTTTATAGTTTTAACATTACACCATTTTAAAAAAATAATATCTTTATATTTAATAGGGGTTTCCATTTCCTAATTTATGAAGCACCCATATACATCATTATTTGATAATGGGATCCCAATGATTGCAACCAAATACACTTTAACATTTTTACTTTAGTATCCCTTTTTAATGGTTCGTATACATGGGTTATTCTTTTACTAGTTTTATGGTACCCATACACCTCACTACTAAAAGTTTATGTCATCGTAAACCCAACCAATAATCATTATCCCATGCAACCATTTACACATCAAAACATATCTTGAATGTTATCATAAGTAGAAACCTAGAAACCTGATATAACATAACAACATGTAATATTAGAAAAACATGATAAAATGGAGGTAGTATGGTACATAATCACAAAAACATGTTATACATCCAGATATAATAAAGAAAATCAAGGCATGAAATACACTCAAGGCACATAACCAAATTTTTTAAGCAGCCTACTAATGGAACTATATGGCATTGAATATTCATGGAATGTGGATTTTGAATTTCCAAATATGATGCATGTAATGATACATACTTTCAATACTATTAAAATAGAATATTTATTATATATCTAATAAATCAATTAGTATTGGAAGATACACCATTCATCCAAGGTGAAATAATAGTCAAAAGTAATACCAAACAGCGTGAACAACAATTCCCAATCCTAGACATTTGGAAATTTTCCATACATGGGGTGATCAGTCCCAAGGACGTCTATTTACCAAGCACCAAAATATTACTAGTTTCATATCTACTAGCCTAAAATTGTATGAAAAAAGAAAAAACATTTGATAACACTTATAAATGTCCTAGTTTGACTGACCACTAAACCGATAGTGGGATTTTCCATCTCATTGCCTCAAGTGTGTCTCCATATACACCCATACCTACCGACTAGTAGTGAAGGTGGCAAGGTAGTTCACTGGTGAGACTATAACATCACCATCAGAGTGAAAAATGATAATCAAATATTAAATCTAAGATATTAGTAGAAGTATTAACATAATAATTGAATAAAAGGTTATGGAAAATGCTGGTTTATACAAGTATTCAAGTCAGATGATGACAACTTATCCAAAAGTACAACAAAATAATTATTTAAATTCCATTAAAAAAATAATGAAATGACATAAAATCCATAGGGGTGATATATATGAGCATATTAAGCTCTAGTTTGGTCGTTTTCACATAGATCACAATTCTATGAAAACAATATAAGAAATGCTACAGAGCCCTACAACTAAGAAGGGTGTACTCTGGTACCAATGGTACCTGAGCATGGTATGGGATAACATATTAGTTGTTTGAAACTAATAGTGTTAAATCAAATCTAATTTGAGCAATATATCAATAATTTATTGTGTAGGAAAACAGTTAAGAAGTAAAATAATGTGAAGATTCCCATGGAATGTAACCATCTAATCCAATGATACTAATATAACCCCTCATGGGTACTTATACAAGACAGTCAACATCCTATAACAAGGTACCTCTATTTATTCCAAAAAAAAATTACATGGTATTTCCATTCATCTAAACATATTAAACCACCATGACCTCGCCATATAACCCACATGATCTATCAATAAAGACCATTCTGGTCAACCCATGATAGTCAGATCATTCAGGGTTGATACATATAATTATACTTTTCACAATTTCCCAATTCCATGTTTTGTATTTAAGTTTATCATATACCTCATTGTTGTGATGTATGTCAAATAGTCAGAAAAAGAAGAGTTAGATCCATGGTGTTGATGACCAATTCATCATCATCGAGTCCTAGGAGAATCTTGATGGAAACTTGGTTAGGGACTGGTTGGAGTCCAAGGAGTATGTAATTTCAGACAAGTCCTCTATGAGTCAAATAAATAAATTTCCACGGGTTAGTAAGGCCTAATGAATCCCATAGAATTAAGACCCATGGGGCATATACAACCCATGATGCCGACTACCACATTCAAGATCCATGGAGAGCCATCCATAACATCTATACAATCATTCTTCAATTTGATATCATTTTCATTCATCAGAAAATGAGTCTACCCCCTCATATATAACCAATTATATTCCATTTATAAAATGATTATACCTATCACAACCCGTCCCCCGGGGCCGGTACCATGACTATCCCAAGCCCACCTTACATAGGCTAGGGGTTAGAGACTCGCACCCGAATGGCATGACTCTGAAAGTGGGATGGAATTGACTTTAAACCTGAAAATACATAGAACAAGAATGTAAAAAGATGAAGACCATATAGTAAAAATGCAGTAGTAAAAGTGTGTATGGAATGTAAAGAATCCAGAATACAATCCCAACTATGAAAGATACTACTACAATAGAAAACAACTCCTGAGATCATCCACCAGGGATCCAACATGAATGGTAGGTACAAATCATCTTTACAACTCTCCACATCAACTAGTCACCTCCGTGTACCACTTGGACCTGAATACCTAAAATCTCATCCAATTTGCTCACCATTTTCACAAGACACAACATCGTGTGGGAGAAAGCCATGTAGGGGTGAGTATAACAATATTCAATAGGGACCCCGAGACCTCCGAAGGTCTCCCAGAATACCATAAAGGAAAAACCACAAATCATGACCTCAATCACAAAGCACATAGTAGTGATAGATCACACTGGGTATACAACCAATATATTAGGAATAAAGATGATTATTCTTAGGCTATATCATTGTTTTCATTATGAAGTTCCACAATTGAACCACAAATAATTTGTTCCATTGTTGATCCACACATGGTCGTATGTCACTGATCCATGATGTGCCAGTCTAAGGCTTGTCCTCCTTGGTTCGCACACTACTGATCCACACAGGGTTGATAGAATACCGATACACAAAAGGTCGCTATGATGCTGATCCACACATGTTCGCTATAATGCTGATCCACATAGGGTTCCTATGATGATGATCCACACATGGTCTTTATGATGATGATCCACACAGGGTCCCTATGATGATGATCCACACATTGTCTCTATGATACTCATCAACACAGGTTCAACATGATGCCGATCCACACATGTTCTCTATGATGTCGATCCACACAGGGTCACTCTATAATTGATAGCCAACAACAGGATTCTCGGTACTCGGTGCGCTTGAGTTCTAGATTATCTTCTCCTCACGATATCATTCATGAATCAACTTCCACGATGTTCCACAAAGGAGTAAATCAATGTTCCACCATGTCGTAAGGGTCCCAACGCGATAGACGACGCATCAATCGGACGCCTATTCTGTGAGTTATAAACATTTTAGTACCGAGGGCCCTGTTGGTTTCATGATTGATCCAACATAGCAGTACTCCAAATTTCTCCAAAACATAGGTGGAGTATCTTAAAAGGACAATATTGTTCCAAGGATTTTAGCACCATAGAAGGTTCATCAAACAGACGTCTGGTTTGTGAGATACGACCTTTTAAGAATATCTTGGCCCAAAAGGGACAAGGTCCGGTCTGACCTGGTCGGGAAAACTCGACCAGCCCCGACCTGGGCTAACTCAACACTGTTTGGGTCGTCCCAAACCGGGTCTTCCGCAGCCCTGCCCGAACCGGCTAGGCCGACCTGAGTGGCTGCGGTTGTGGTGGGCTCGCCCCGATGGATGGTGTGGTACGACAGTTGGGTGGAGGACCCTCATCCTGAATGGTTGAGCCTTTAGGGATTCTTCAACCTACAACACCATGTAGCGCCACCCCTATTAGCAAGACCTATGGGGTTTGTGTCCCCTCCATCACCTCTTTCCTCTACGGCATGCCACCGTGATGCCAACGTGGCCGGCCTAGGGCCGACCACCACTAATGCCCGCTACGGTGCCTACGGGTGTCGCCTCTCTTCACGGCCAGTGACAATCGGCCGTCGCTACGCCAGCGCCATGAAGTCAGGGCTTTCACGGGCCACCGAGTGAGCTCCGCTGGTCTGTTTTCCCTCTTGGATTTTCCTACAGGCCTCCCGGGATGCTGCCATCACTGTGTGGCTCTTGAGTTCAAGATTTAGTTGAGTTGGAAATCCATCCCCAAATAAGGTGACAAAAACGAAGTGGCGGAGGGTCCAAGCCTGGTTAATTTATCATGTTCCCTCCTCAATATCATAATATCAAGTGGGTGGTAAATAAATAATTCCATAGATAAAGATTAACCCCATTTAATATTTTCCTTCAACAACCACCCAAAGTATCATATGAATCGTGGATCAACTCATTGTGGTTGATATGAATTCATTATGCTTATAATGAATGAGGAAAAGGAACAAATTCTCTTGAATTTAAATATAAGCAACCCCTACCTCATCATTGGAGGAGGTATCATAGTTATGGAAGGAGAATTTATGTTCATTGAAGCCACCAACATTCATCGATCCCAGATCGATTCCTCCAAAAATGTCGTTCATGCCTCCGTTATTCGTATGAAGGATGTTCGTTCTTCGATTTTTCATCAAGGATTCTCCCATGATCCACTAATATTCCTTTTTTACAATGTTTTAATAATTTAAAAATATGATTTAATATTTAACACTCCTTTAAATTAATGGCTCATTAATTGTTGTGTTTAGTGAATCTTATTAATTACACGAAGGGTGGTTACAAAACCAATCAGTGTCAAGGCAATTAATATCCCTCATTAAATGCCCGACCACCTCTTGGGTCCCCGTCACCATCACTCAAGAGGTGGTAGAAAAATAAAATAACCTTTTTATGTTATTTTATTATTCGTTCAAAATGTCCGTAAAACTATATTTTTTCCTACCTACTACGGTAGAAGTTAAGCCTCCCTGAAGAGAAACCCGACACTACGAGTTCAACGGTGCCTTCATATTTCAATTCTGAGCACGAGTCCAAAATTTATAAATTTATGCTCACATGTTTACTGAAAGTACCTTAAACTGGTTTAAAATTCAATTCCGGGCACACCGGGTCGTAGATTCAAGTGCCGTCAAATTTTGTAAACATGTAATAATCCAAAGTAATTTAATAAACATTATATGAAAATCCAAGTCCTTACATTCTCCCCACCTTAGGGATTTTCATCCCCAAAACCTAAAAAATAACTTGGAAAACGAATGGGGATACTGAGCATGCGTATGAGCCTCCTGATCCAATGTGCTCTCCTAGAGGTTCCTGTGCTACCACTGAACATGCACCAGAGGAATCGACCACCCACAAAGGATCTGCTCCTATCGATCCTCTATCTCCCCTGGGAACTCGAAAGATGTTGCCCCATCGCCGATTTCCAGCTCTCCCTAGTCTATAACATGTTATGGATCATGCATGTACCTCCTCAGCTATGCCACATGAAAAACATTATGCTCTCGTTACATCTTTGGGGGAAGAGCTACATGGTACGCCACCTCGCCTACTCTGATGGGGATCTAGAATGATCCGATAATACTTGGATATAGATTTATACCCTGGCCAAACCTCTGTAATTCTCATCCGGGTGAGACCCATAGGAAGACATGTTCCCCCTCCTCAAAATACAAGGGTCTCTGTCTCCTATCGTCATAAGACTTATACCAGCTCGGTGTAGTCTTAAACCTGTTCTGGATTATATGTACCTTCTCCATGGTAGCTTGTACCAACTCTGGACCCATAACTGTTGAATCCACTGAGTCTATCTATCATAGTGGTGATTAGAATGGTCACCAGTATAGGGCCTCAAACGGATCCATGCCGATGGTGGAGTGATAACTCTTGTTGTAATCGAACACCACCAAATGGTAGGAGGTCCTCCCAAATGCGGCCAAAATCAAGGACACAATCACAAAGCATCTCCCTGAGTTTCTGAATGGTCTGCTCTATCTGACCATCATTCTAAGGATGGAAGGTAGAGCTCAAATGTAATTGATTCCCCAAAACCTCCTACAACCCCTTCCCCCAAGCAGGATGTAAAACGAGCGTCGAAATCTGAGACGATCGTCACTGACACCCTGTGATGTCGTAAAATCTTTTGTTAGTCGAGGAATCTCAAGCTCCTTACTAATCCATGGTTTCAGATGGGTAAGAAGTGGTCTGATATGGTGAGTCAGTCAACGATCAACCAGATGGAATCATGGCCCCTGGACGTACATGGTAGCAGGGTCATGAATTCCTTGGATATACCATCCCACTTCCACTATGGTACTTCATGTGTCTATGGTAAGCCTGCAAGTTCTTGGTGCTCATCTTTCACTTCCTGACAAGTGAGACATTACGATACGAACTCTACCAATGCTTTCTTCTTCCCAGGCCACCAGTAACGACTCTAGTGGTCATGGTACATCTTCACCACTCCATGATGTACCTCCAATGGGAATTTTTGGAACTCCCTCAACACCTCCTCTCAAAGACTCTTGGGTACCACAGTGCATCCTCTTAAGATAATGATTTGAAACCTACCTTTAAAAAATCTATCAGGAGACTATCCTGAGGATATATGAGCACTTCGGGGATCACAATCAACATCTCCAACCACTTCCACCCAAACTGACTTTAGAAGTGGGGGAGTGACAGTCATAGACTGGAGGTAAGATTCTCCATCTCTATCTATGATGTATATCTACAAAACGGCTAGCTTCTCTATCACCTCTCTCAGAAACTGTAAATCAAATCTCTTAATGAGTGAATCTTTCACCTTGTTCCCCTTCCCAGGAGTGTAGAATATCTCAATGTCATAATCCTAGAGTAACTCTAGCCATCGTCATTGTCTCATGTTCAAATCCTTCTGTGAGAAGAGATATCTGAGTCACTTGTGATCATAGTAAACATTAAACCATTCACCCATCAAGTAGTTTTTCCACATCTTCAAAGAGAAGACCACAATGGCTAACTTCACGTCATGGGTATCATAGTTCTTCACACGCCTCCCAACTCCCATGAGTCGTAGGTGATCACCACTTGCTTCTGCATCTAGACAGAACCTAGTACAATCCCTGATCTATTGCAGTATACTACATACCCAACTCCCTCTTCTGGTAGCCTCAATATGGTGGAACTCATCAGTCTCCGCATTAGCTCCTGGAAACTCTACTAGCAATTCTTTATCCACAATAAATAATTCACCTTCTTTGTCAAGGTTGAAAGTGGTGACGATACTCTAAAGAAGTCGGGTATGAATCTATGTTATTATCTAATAAATACAATGAAACTTCACACCTCAGTCACACTCCTTGGATGATCCCATGAAATCACTACCTCTATCTTCTCTGGATCCACATCAACTCCAGCTTCTGAGATAGCGTTCCCTAAGAAGTGGACTTCCTATATCCATAAATGGAACCTCAAGAGCTTTCCAAAAATCTGGAGCTCTCGGACTGTATATAGAACTACCTACAGGGGCATGGCATTATCCTCCTCTGATGCTGAGTATAACAAGATTTATTTAATGAATACCACTACAAAGTGATTGAGGTAAGGCTGGAAGATCCTGTTCATGAGACCAATGAATAGTTCTGGGGAATTGGTCACGCCAAAAGGAATCATCAAGAACTTATAGTGGCCAAACTGACATCTGATGTTTTTCTTTAGTGCATCCTCATCTCATTCCTGGAGATGATGATACCCAGATCTGAGGTGTATCTTCGAAAACCATCGAGCTCCCTTCAGCTGGTTGAAGAGATCATCAAAACTCGAGAGTGGATACTTGTTCTTCATGGTCACTTAGTTTAGACACCGATAGTCCACACAATGACTCAGACTCCCATATGAATTCTTAGCAAATAAAATTGAGGAGCCCATGGAGAAAAATTGAGCCTTATGAACCCCTTCCTCTCCAAGTCCTCCAGCTGTACCCACAATTCACAAAGAATCACGGGAGCCATCCGATATGTTGCTGTAGATATCGGTGTCATACCATGGTACATGTCGATGTAGAAGTCTCCCTATTTGGGAGGAGGTAGTCCGTTAACAACATCCATAAAGACATCAGCATACTGGTTCACCACTACAAGATTGCTCGAACTCCTATCATCAACTGCTCCGAGTGTAAGGCTAGCCAACTGATGTGTGATCAGCTACACTCTCCTCTAGGAAAGCACATCCTGAGCTGTAAAGGTTCCCATCTCTCTGGTGAAGGAAAACCTGATCCCATCCACATGGACACACCGCACTTTGTGCTTAAAACAATCAATTTATGCATGAACCGTAGATAACTTGTCCATACCCAAGATGACATAGTAAAGCCTTGACGCTGCTACCTGAAGATCCCATCCAAAACTCTCACCTCCTAGAGTAATCTCACACTGCCGAAACTATTGTTTGATTGTCGAATCCTCTCCTGAAGAAGTCTTTAATCGTAAGGATTGCACCAATGGTTCTACTAGAATCTTTGAACTCTGAACGACAACTATGAAAATGAAAGAGTGAATAAAAACTGTGTCTATAAGTACTATTTCTAGGGTACAATAGACACATATTGTACCTAGAATAATCTATAGAGCACTATGGTCGTAGGCCTCAGCTTCTTGAAGTTTTTCTCAGCCTTTTCTACCTGCTCCCTGAGGTCGGGGATTACCACCTAGAGGTGGTTATGGTAGATCCTCAAATTGCCACCCACAACCTACTGTACGACCAACTCCTCTGCCACGTCTTCCACCATTAAGACCTCTTCACTCGAATCTCTACCTATGCCTCGGCGTTCCCTCAACCATCTGCTTATCGTTAGTATGACAGGTTAGGTAGTCGGGAGCCATGTGTCTCGGCCCACCGCACTTGAAACACAGTCTTCTGCTCTGCTGGCCTACTCTACCTTGTGAGTTCCGTACCTCCGACCCTGCATCCGGGGGTCGTCCTCTGGAGGGACTATCCTGCATGGATCTCTGCATCATCTTCCTACTGCCTTTTGCATATAACTTGGCTACCTATCATTGGGTGGTGGATCTCACCATCTGTGCCTACTCAGCAACGAATATCTCCTCCAAAAAATCTCGCTCGAGTACTCCAGCCTATGTCAGGATATTGAGTGATATCATCAATGCTCTGATCTCCCATCAGAGACCCTTCTCAATGGTCTAGGCCCTGAATAAAGGGTCCATTACCATGTCGGTGGAGTATCATGAGAGTTCAGTGAATCTTGCCGAGTAATGGGACATTATCAGGCATCATTGATGTATGTAATAGAGCTCCTGAATACACACAGGGGATAGTGTTGTTGGAACAAACTCTACCCTAAAGAGGCTCTCGAAGTCCATCTAGGTGAGGGTCTCCATGTCGTGTAACTAGAGTGCCAGGCTCCCTATCGTGCCCTGGATAAGAATAAAAGCTAGGATCACTATCTCCTCTGCTGGGGTTCCAACTTGGAGGAAAACTATAGCCATAGCCTCTAGCCAATCCTCAACTGCCTGGGGAACTATCTCACCTCGAAACATCGTAGGCCTCTGCCACTGGAAATCATGCAAAGTGCTCAGTTGGCGTGCATCTTCCACTAATGGGGCTAGTGGAAACTACTTACCAATGGGTAGTGGTGTTCCTGGGGCACCATCTAAAGTTTCTATCACTATAAGAGGGCCCTACACCAAAGGCACATCGCTTGGTGGGTCGTTATTGTGAACTCTCTCTAAAATCCTGGTTGGATATTTATGTGGTGGAATCCTAAAAAGAAACAGCTGCACCATGGTCAATAAGTTATAACTGGAGAGCTAAATCAAAAGAGATCAAAAGTAAAACATTTACAAAACACATGCAATTAGTGTTTTTGTGCACTGAGTTAGAAATCAGAATTTGGGGTCATGGTGTATGGATACGTCAGCCGCCACACCAACACTAGACACCCCGAACTGAAAACCATACTCAAAACACATAACACTATTACCCCTTTAGAAGGACTAGAGTCACTGTTCTTCGGTAGAACCGAATCCTCTAATATGAATTTTTCACGACCCCTCCCCCAGGGCCCGTACCATGACTACCCCAAGCCATCCTTCCATAGGCCAGCAGTCAAAGACTAGAACCGAAAAGCTATATCCTTGAATGTTGGAAGGAATTGAATTTAAACCTACCAACACAAAGACCAAAAACGAGAAAAGATACAAACCACATAGTAAAACTATAGTAGAGAAGGTGTGTATTGAAGTTAATGGGGACGGAATACAAACCCAATTGAAACGATACAACTATAATACAGGAACTCCTATGATCGTCCACCAGGGATCCTACATGAAGGGTAGGTAAAAATCATCTCTGTAGTTCTCCACGTCAACCAGTCACCTCTGGGTACCACTTGTTCCTAAATTTCTAAAGTCTTAACCAAGCTTCTCTTCATCTGCACAAGACACAACAAGGTATAGGTGAAGGCCGTGTTGGGGTGAGTATAACAATACTCAGTAGGGATCCCGAGCCCCCCAAAGGTATCCAAGAATTCCACAAAGGAAAAACTACAAATCATGACCTCAATCGCAAAGCACAAGGTAGAGATAGCTCACACCACGTTTACAACTCTGAGATCAAGAATAAATATGATTAGTCTTAAGCTATATCAATTTATTCCCCTGTGATGTTCCACAACTTAACTATTAAGAAGTTCTTCCATTGTCGATACACACAGGGTCCTATGTCACTAATCCATGACGAGCATCTCTATAACTGGTCTTCATTAGGTTGTGCACAACTGATCCACATAGGGTCGCTATAATGCAGATCCACATAGGGTCTCTATGATGCTGATCCACACAGGGTCTCTATGATGATGATCCACACCGGGTCACTATGATGCAGATCTACAGAGGGTCCCTATGATGCTGATTCACACAGGGTCTCTATGATGCTGATCCACCTAGGGTCGCTATGATGCTTATCCACAAAGGTCTCTATGATGTTGATCCACATAGGGTATCTATGATGCTGATCCACACATGGTCGCTCTACAATTGGCTGCAAACCATAGAATTCTCCACACATGGTGCGCTTGAGTTCTGGAGTATCTTCTCCTCAAGAAATTGGTCGTACCACAACTACTATGAAGTTCCAAAAATTAGTAACGCACTGGTCCTCCGTCTGATAAAGTTCCCAACATGATATACAGTGAATCAATCAGATACCCAGTCTGTGAGTAATAAGAATTTTAGTAATGAGCGCCCAGTTGGATTCAGGTTCGATCCAACCCGATCATATGCTAACTTTATCCAAAACATAGGTGGAGTATATAAAAAGGAACTTATTGTTAAAATGATTTCAGTGTCGCATATGGTTCATCAAACAGACGTGTGGTTTGTGAGATACGACCATTTAAGTGTATCTAGGTGAAAAGTGTCCGGGTCTGGTCTGACACAGTTGGGTTGACCCGACCCGAACCAACCCGGTTCGACATGACCCGGTCTGGGTCCGACCCGAGATCGGCCCGACCCGCTGGGTGACCCAGATCGGGGACTGGCATGGTCTTCCAGGTGGGTGGCATACCCCCTTCCCGGATGGCAGAGCCATTCGGGCTTCTTCAACCGTCGGCGCCACATGGCGTCGCCCCACTGTCAGCAGAACCTGTGGGGTGCGTCTCCCCTCCATCGTGGCCTGATGCCACGACCTGCCTCCATGGTGCCTGACGGTGTGCTGCCCTACATACAACATGGCCGGACACCCCTGATTCCCACTGTGATTCCTACCGGTGTTGCCTCCCTCCACGACTGGCAATAGCTGACCTCATCCGTTGCCCACAAATGCCACCACGCCAGTGTCACGCTAGCGGGGATTCTGTGGGCCACCGGGTGAGTTTGGGGGGTCCGTTTTCCCTTCCAAACGCACCTACAGGCCTCCCGGGATGCTATCATCATTGCGTGGCTCCTGGAATCAAGATTCTTGACGATTTGAAAATCCATTCCCAAATAAAGAGACAAAAACGAAGCGATGGAGGGTATGTGACTTGTTCTTTTCGCCCACGCCCTCTGCGTTAGCATCATATCAAGTGGGTAGTAAATAAATCATCACACAGATAAAGAATAATCCCATTTAGTCTTTTCCCACAACAACCACACACAATTTCATACGAATCACCAATCAGCTTGTTCTAGTAGATCCGTAGTTGTCATGATTTTCTCGAATGAGGAAACGAAACAAATTCTCTTGAATTTAATCATAAACAACCAATACCTCAGATTCAGAGGAGGTGTCACTGTTTTGGAAAGATAATCTATGTTCATTGAAGATGCCAATGTTTTTTGATCCCATATCGATTCCTCCAATGACATCGTTCAAGACTCTGTTCATCGTTGGAGGGAAGTTCGTTCTTTAGCTCTTCATCAAGGATTCTCACATGATCCTCAAATCCACCCTTTTTTCCAATTTTTGAATATTTAATAAATAATAGTTAAGAGTTTAACTCTCCATTAATTTAATGGTTCATTAATTTGTGTGTTTAATGAATCTTATTAATTAAACGATGGGTGGTTATACAACCTATGTGTAACCAGGAATTTAATATCCCTCAATAAATTCCTAATGACCTCTGTGGTCCCCAGAACCGTCTTACAAGAGGTGGTAGAAAAATAAAATAACATTTTTATGTAATTTTATCATGCTTTCAAGAAGTCCATAAATCTCTATTTTTATCCCAACATACGGTGGTTGAACTTAAGCCTCCTTTAAGAGAAACCGGGCACTGTGAGTTCAAAAGTGCCCTCAAATTTCAATTCTGAGCACCGATTCAAATGTTAAGAAATTCCCACTCGCACCTTTGCTGAACATAACATAAATAAATGTTTGAAATTCTGTTATGAGCAAACCAGACCTCAAAATCAATTGTCTTCAATTTTTGAAGACCCATAATAATCCTAAGTAATTTAAATAAAATTTATATGAAAAATACGGCTCTTTACAATACCCAATCTTTAATCCCACTTCATAACCAAATAATTCACTTGAGTATACCCACTCTTATATCCCAGTTCATAACCAAATAATCGAAGGAGTATACCCAAATGTTTTTATAATTAACATTCAAAATATACAAATAACCCGAGTTTTACCACTGACATTTCCATTATTTCTATATTAACCTAGTAAACAATTCAATCCAACCAAATGAGTATTTTCTCTCATTTAACCAATTATGTTGAACCAGTTAACATGGGTATACCCACCAATTTTTTTCCACTTTAATTTAATCATATGGCATTGGTATACCCACCCATTGATCACAATTCTCATTTTGTAGAAAAAAAATTATGATGTTCAAGTTCATATAATCCATTAAGTCTAAAACGGAGGAATAAATCTCCCACCACTAAACCCAACTTACATATAATTTAAAATAGTCTTCATATATCTAGGAAACTATGAGAACACAACCCTTGAGTAAGATAGAACTTTGAAGGTGCAATAGTTCCATAAGCATTAATAAAGGTAAACCCCATTTTCTAATTACATTAGATTCTATTTCCAAATATGCCTCACATTACACAATGTTCTCAAAGCATATGAGAAATGACAAAACATTATGAAAAAATGTAATTGGAAACTACCAATACTTTTGGACATAGAAAAATGTGCAACTAAGATGGAGGGATTTTATTATAAAATCATGAATATTTCTCAAACAAATCAATTATCATAATATAAAAATTCATTCAAAATTTTCATTTAAAATTATCAAGGAATCAGTAAGTAGGAATCAAATTCATTATTAATAAAAAGGGAATGGATAAAGACCTGACCTCAAAAGAAGACCAAGCTAACTATTCAGATATTGGTGCCTTTGACAATATAACCCCACACATTCACACACGTACATCATACACACATACAAAAACACACACACACACACAAATATATCCCTTAACACAATGCACATATTTTCAACTCAATGAGTGAATACACACATGGAATATATATATACACACATACATATACCCATACCAATGTATGGGTTTGTGCACCATCAAAGATGATCAAAACTCAATAAAAACAATTCTAGAGTTTCAAAACACATTAAGGCCATAAATTATAGGGTTTGAAATAAATCAACGGGTGTAGAAGCATACCCAAAACGACAATTGTGAACCATATAGAACCCATATCCCACAACTTTGGTGGAGGATTCCATAATATTCATGGAAGGGTCGCGAGAGGGCCACCACATACCCTATAACCAAAACAAAAAAAATTCAAACCAACAATACCCTAGGGTATCATATGAATGGATCAGCGAAATGGGAAGACTGAAGAATTTCTGAAAAATAGGAGGAGAGGGATTTAAGATTCTTACCTCAAATAATTATAAAGAAACTAGAAGCGAATCTCGTTGAAATCAGCATTTGAAAGGGGGAACTAAGGCGTGTGTCACGCGAGACTGAGAGGCAAAGGGGGTGAATGTGTCGATCAACCCAAGTAAGGGGATATGAACCATAAGTTACTTTTTATATTATTTTAAATTAATTAAATTAATTTATTTTTAAAAAATTGGATCTCATCGCACACTTTAGGTCCCACAAATTATCAAACTTTAGTCTAACTGTGCACCCTTTACTAGGCATCGGAGGCACCCCACACAGGTTGTCCACACAATTTAGAATCCATGTGAAAACTGTCCAATGAATATTGTTTAGGTACTACCACTTCCACTAAAAGTGTAGACTAGGTACAAGTTTGACAAACTATATGCACCCCATGCAACATCCTCTGTCTACCTCTAATAACCAGCACCATTTCCTATTGTGGGCCACATGGTTTTAGAAAAACCATTTTCCCTCTGTAGGTCCTTGAAAACATATTTTTCCTAGTATGATGCTCCTGATACCCCTCGAGACACTTTAGAAACTTCTCGGGGCATCACTTGATTCCAAAAACATCACTTTGAGAGGTTCCAACTTCCATAATGTTATTATGATGCTCGGTTTTAAATTCAGCTCATCTAGTAACTTCCAAAAATTGAAAAACCCCTGAAAAAACGCCTGGTCCAAAATACAGGATTCTAGATAATAAATCAAAACTATGAAGGATTTTGGTGAGAACCTAATGATGTTCCCAAAAGAAGAGGAAACATTCTTAAACACGAATTTTTATGTTATTTTCACTTCCACCTCCCTCAAATATTATTTGATAATTGTAATATAATAACTGAAGTTACTCAAAATTTTATGATATGTTATAATATTAATGGTATAACCTATATCTATCTCTACTTCCATCAAATTGAAAACGAAACAGTCAATCATGTGTTTGGTTGACTACTACCTCATGAAATGATATAACTCGTTTTCCATCAACACCTCCCATAAATGGATATAATGATAGATTTAATGTATATAAATAATATTTAAGATATAATTAGACATTTTTTAATTATAATATCACATATAAATTCTTAAATTACATTACATTTCAAATGTGATAACACTACTCATCTATATGGTGGACTGCCACCTCGTGAAGCGATGTGATTCATTATTCAGTTAATGTTTATATGGAAGGTAATAGGGATAAATATAACAAATAAATGTGACATATATATAATTATATAAATTAATTTAAATTAATATATTATACACTTACTTAAAACTTAACTTTTTAGTGGAATGATATCGTTGATGGTGCATACGCATGACCTGCCATCTCCTCAAAGTAATGAAATTCATCTTCCATTCACAACCTTAAATAAGGATTATAAAAGTCTGTATATTGAATAAATATAATATTTATTAATTTAATATAATTATATGTATTATTTAAATATATAATATGTGCATGAAAAAGAACATTCATGAAAAAATAGGTATGAGGAAACAAGACAATTAACACCTGAAAAAAATGAAAATAACAGAATATTATTAACAAATGGCAGGTAAAATGTTATACGTGGATCAATTATGATATATTAAATATGAATATGGTTATGATATAAATTCATAACCATACTAAAACCATTATATAAGAGTTTAAATCTCATTAAAACAAAAGTAAGCCTAAATTCAGAGACTTCATCATAATTCCCCTTCATTTAAGTATATTTTATTTTTTTGAACCTTATTTCTTTTATATAGTGTACATACTTCCAATTTTAAACACTATATCAATAATAATTAATAATTAATTTTAATTTAATTTTCAACTATAATTATTGAGTCCAAGTTATTTTACATGAACATTACCTAGTGGCATGGGATTTCAAATCACTTTCCATTTCACAAAGACAAATGTGTTAATATGAATCTATTCACTTTTATGCAGTGTATATAAAATCGATTAGATTTATTTCTCATAAAAAACCATTTATTCATGATTATCAGTGTTTAATTTCTGGTTTACTATTCAAGGTGTTACAATTTTAAAGTTTCCAAATAGGAAAATATTATTTTACAATATCACATTATTTTGTGATTGTTTTACTTTCTATTGAAACAATCACATTCACGTGGTCATCTATCAATTGAAACTAAATTTATTTTAATTTACCAAATTCACATGTGATAAAAATAATTTTTTCTAATCCTTATATCATATTTATATATGGTATTTTTTTTTAATTTTACTTGATTAATTGGGGAAATATTGATAAATCTATATCCTTTATTAAATTCAAACATTTTATGATTAGGTATATTGATTCTGTAATTAAATTAATCATTCGATATGTATGATTTTCATTAGAAGTGAATTTATGGGGGTTGTAGTTATTTATAGATCCTTTATTCATTTACATGTACCAAGAGACAAATAAATTAGCCAAAAATATTGTTTTCACCCAACAACATTAAAAATTCATGAGAAATGTGTTTATAGTAAAGGTATTCATGTTTCCTAAGATCATGATACCCAAATAATTAATAATTTACATGATTGAAAATTTATCTATTCTTATTATCCATGATATTTTAACTATGCTGTTATCTCTGAATGATTTTCATTCTGAGTTTGTTGACTAAATGTTATGTGAGTTTAGTTATTTATCTTTCCATATTAATTATAAATTATTGATTCATGATATATTCCATTTTATTTAAAACATTTTGTGTATTTTATCTCACCCTTATTTTTTTCCTTTCCCTAGTATGTGAATAATAATTCATGGAATGAGTTTATGGATGAATTTTTTTTTATAAAACCATAGATCCCTATGATGGATTGACAACTGTGGGGGGGGGGGGGTGAATTAGTGGTTTAATTCTTAAAAATTATTTATGTTGAATGAATCCACTTGATCTTGTTATAGATATCCATCTAGTAATTGATATATCTAAAAATATCTTTTTTTAATGTGGAGGTAATTGAGATAAATACACAAATTACTAACAAGGTTCGATAATAACATTCCTAATCCCTTCCATGCTTATTATACACCATAACATGGATTTTATTAACTATCTCAACAAGTGAAAATTAATTGTTAGAAATCCCAGTTTAAATTTACCCAAAATTGGTCAGACACCCCAATTTATCTTCTCCACAATTGGGTAGACACCCCATATACTATTATTACCTAATTGGTTAGAAATTCCAATCATAGGCCTCTAGTATCCAGTTAGACACTCAAGCTACAATATTCACCTTAAATGTTGATCCAGAGTTAGAAATATATTATTCACAGATAGTATTCCTTGACTAGAGTGCTGGATACACCTTCATTTAATACAATTATTTATGGTCTTCATTATATTTATTAAACAATCCTATTGGCCTCAAAATATTCATTCAGATCTTTAATGATCTACATTATGGTTTTCAAATGCTCGGGTATATGCAATTACATTCTTTAAGAATTACTTCAAATTGGCACACCCTAAAATATCCTCTACAAAAAAGTATGTAAGGATTAGAAAAATTATCATGAAATTATGTATATATCTCATAACCATCATGAATGTATTCATGCATAGACAATATAGTTCATGGGTAATGTATAAATAAATACAAAATTAAAATCGTTCTTTTAATTCCTCAATTAAATGCGTCAAGAATAAAAAATTTAATTTTATTATCAAAATATTAACACATAAAGGTTATTTGATTTTATATTTTCTTCATATTAAAACCCCAATATATTTTGGGTATTATATTACATGAATTTATTTTTAAAATACCCTAATAGTGTGGTTAGTTCCTTTAAGGATTTCATATTAAATACATTTTTTGGTATTTACATTTTTATTCTTCATGTGTGTAACTGATCACAGATAATCCACCAATTTGTTCATTCATCTCATTAACCTCTCTTGGAATACCTAAATGTTTCATGCCATCCTTATTCTTCATGAGACATCATTTATCATGGAATGACCATGTTTCTTCATGCTGTAAATTCCTGAAGACATGGAATCTAGTGTAATCATTTTTCAATACCCATATCTTGAAACTAATTCAAAAATGAATCTTTTAGTTATAAAACATTAATATATCAAGTTTCCCAATAAAATTATTCATCATGAAATATAAAGTTAATACTATGACTCATATCCTATTTTTATCATCACACAAATCTCGGGTAACTCATTTATTCATGAAAGATATTCATTTTGAAATACCTATAGAATCTCATACACATTCTCCTTTTATTTTAATTCATGTAATATTGAGATTCATGCCTTACCAATTTCGATCATACCTATTCTTAATACTCAACATTCAACATCATCCAGGTGGTTGTCTTCATCTGGATACCATCTTTCATTGGGTACCTTCAGTTTATACATGACTATGCATAAAAAATGTTATCAACATATACATGAATCTCATATGGATAACATGTGTTTGTTATGTCATTATTAATGAATAAGAGGACTTGGTTTGATTTTTGGAAATTCATTCATGTCACATCAATGGTTGAATTACTGTCCATATAATATCCATCAAATGAATGAAGTAGATGATGTATGGATGTCTTAGATCATCTAGATTGAGGGGTTGTGGTTATGTGTTTCTTTTTTAAGATAGATGAATAGTGTGTGATCCGTGTGCATCCCATATAGAAAGGGAAGCATATCTTGTCTATGTTTTATTACACAACACATTCCTTCATCTCACAAGAAATGGATACTAAGGTCTACTCTTAATCCCTCGCTAACATTGGCTCATTCTAGATCTCTCTACCAACATCCCGCCCCCACAATGGCACCAATGATTATTCCATACAATATTTATAAGATTTATCTTAAGGGATTTAAACACAGGTCCACACCTTTTCCTTATGTGGTCTTTCTTAGGCCTATTATCTTGGGAATGGTAGAAATTCGTCCAATACGTTCTCTTGGTTGAGAATGATTTGGTTGTCTTGTGGGTTGGCCCATTAATTTAAAAAGGGGTCCATTTAAAAGAAAAAATAATAATATAAGTATCAAAGGAAATACAATGCTTCCATAATTCATATTAGAAGCCAATTTTTTTTGTATTCCTCATTAATCATCATAAAAATTAATATTTTTAATTTCCATCATAAATTATCTCACTTCCTCATACCATAAATGACATTGGATGGACTTCTTCCATTCATTGATTCGTCCTATTCACTTGATGAAAATAACCATTTTCATTGTATTTAACTTGTTTTAGATATTTATAAACCCCCTATAACATTTACTATAATTTAATACCACTTAATTAATCATAATTATTTTTATCATCTACATATTGAACGATTGAAAAAAATGTTACATGGGCTAAACAATATCTCCCTTTATATTTTCTTGTCAATATCTCTTCACATTTTCAAAAGTAAATATACATGCTCAATATTTTATCCCCCTTTAAAATTAAATGATATGAATAAGAGAGGGTTTTACACATCTCATAACCCCCCCCCAAGACATGATTGCCTCCCTAATATAATAATTTATATATCACTCCAATGATAGGGATGATCTCACATGGTTCTCTAAGAAATGATTATATAGGATTTTTAAACAAGTTGAGGTTTGATCCCTCTTAATTAATGAAAATATAGAAATCCACTTTTAAAAAATGAAAAAATAGGTAACCCATCAAAATCAACATGAAAAAATGTCAAAAAATTTAATATTGAAGGAAAATGGACCAGAACCTCCAATAAGAGATAGAAAAAAAGATAAGTATAAGAATGAGGCTACATCACTTCCACCCTAACAAGAAAATGCATTAGTGGAGTCAGTAAATGGTAAGTGTCACTCCTTACCAGATGTTATGCAATGATGGTAGAACAATGAGGCAGAGAACCCTTCCAACATAGGGAAGTGAAGGAAGGACCAAACGATAGGTAATAGAACACATATCTTTCTATCCAGCCACCCACCCGATGATGCTTGTGAGAGAATAAAAAACTAGTCAACCTGACACAACCCAAATCTAGAAAATAACACTCTGAAAAATCCAATCAAAGTACCCATCTGTTCAAAAGAATAATTGATGGCTGATGATGAGTGTCAACACACTCATCCCTTAAGGGAGGCATCCCACCTGGTAGTACCAACAAGAGGAAGAACGACACCAAATGTAATATAACCATATCGAAAGAAAAATTGTCACCTGAACCACAAAAAATAATGACTCCCAAAGTAAAAACGGCCTTAAAGATGGCTATAAATTCAACTGATAAGAGAAACTGATAGTAATAGATCTGAACTAATGGCCCAAAGGCAAGAATTTTCAATCCACTAGAACATGAAAATAGGGAACCAAACTAAACATCATCCAACCTCTAAAGTCACATTCACTGTGTTGAACTCACGGATTCTAATGCACGAATCTAGACACAGATCACCCATGGAAATAACCATCCAAGATCATCTCCTCATATGTCCGACACGAACTGACCCCTGAAAAACTAAAATCTCTAAAACCAACTCCCACACATTATCTTTGTTCGAATGAAACCCAACGTCACAAGTTAGACTAGATTCAAGGAGATATGGAAAAGAGGGGAGATACTCATTGTAAGGCCAACATGAACCACCCCTCAAAGAAGAAGTAACCCCCAAAACCATATCCATATCCTTGTAACTTATTGAACAAATACTTCAGATGCATGGAAGACCAAATCCAATGTAGATCTGGTGGAGAGGGGATCAATGCAGCAAAACTGGGAGTCAATGGTGACCCCAAAACTACCAGAGGGGTCAAGAAAAAACATCAATGAAATTTTGAGTCCATTGTAGAAACCCTAGGGGAGATAGGTTCTTCTCTACATGAGTGGGGACCCATCATCATTTAGAAATGAAAAGATAATATAGTTAATCAACTCTAAATATACATGGGATAACCCAGTGTTGAAAAATATAGAGATAAAACCATGATTTTTTAATCAACCCATAGAATACCATGCATGAAAAATCATTCTTATAATGTATCAATTATTATACAAGGGTTTGGATAATAATATATAGAAATTAAAAGCTAAATCGTGAAAAATTTTCAACAAAAACATCAGAATATTTCTCATCAAAAATACATATTCCCCCCTTTATCTCATCATGAAATCAATCATGAACTCCCCTTAATTTATAAGCATAATAAAATTAAAAAAAATGGATAAATTTTTGATTGGTATAAATAAAATTCCATTTTCATCAAGTTGATTAGAAATTCGACATTCACTTTTTAGTTAAAATGTAATATATTTATCTCATCAATTCTACCCATCATGGAAAGAATCAATCTACTTAAATTCCATGCATGTTACTAAGAAATAATACATATAATAGGGATTAAGGGGGGAGCTTCTTGTTTCATTAGAGGAAACATTCAAGGTGAGATATATCACTCAATATTTGATTCTTGTTTCATTCCATGATCATTATGGGAAGTCGTTTATTTATTTTTGACATGCCTCATGGAATGTGCATATATTTTCATCCCTTGAAATTATAATTTTTATAGAATGTATTTTTCCACCTCTCTCATAGTGGTAAAAACCTATTTCTATAATTTTCCCCCTTTCCACCTAGAGTGTTCATGTGAGTTCATAGATTTTTTTTGATAAAATAATTATTGTGGATTATTTTTTTCCCAAATATTAATCATATTTTCTAGATTGATAAGACTCTTAGAAGTATAAGGAATATTCTAGTAATACATATGAGGAGAGTGTCTCTATATGCCTTCTTTACCCATCCATCCATTACTCTAGGTGAATTTGTTTTCCATATGAATGATGTTAGAACAAATGAAACATTTACCAAAGTTATATCTCATTTTTTCTCCTATTGATTGATAATTTAGAAAATATTCAGTTTATCTACCATCTATGATCTTGTTGGATTCAAAAAATCAACTCATGATGTGCCCAAATATTTCACAATAAAAGCGCATGGGTGATTTCTTCTTTTATGAGACCATATATCAATATTTTTTATAAGGAAAAACATTACTTTCAAATTATAGATCTTGGTTCCCCATTGTTACTACAAATGTTTTGACATATTTTGGAGGGATATTAATTTTATCTTTAATGGTTTTCAACTCCACCTCATTGTCTCTTATTTTTATATATTTCTCTTTCAATAGATCAACAATTACTTTCATATTTTAAGTATAATTCATAATTAATTTTCCCCATAATTCAATTTGAGTTTTATGTGATATTATGTTAGCCTTTTAATCCATTTTTAGGGCCATTTGTTTAAATTTGTATTGAAAAAATATATTCAATTATATCACTTTAATCATTTACCATGTCTCCCATTTCCTTATGCTCACATTTAAGGCCACTTTATTTCATCTTCTCTAATATTCACTATGTAAAACTCTTTTATCATTTAATAGTAGAATTTTGATTTATTCTACCATGGTATTATTTTTCATAGAATGAGTTTTTATTGGAATAACAAATTTATGGGGTTTCCTCTTTATCCCCAGAATCACAATTCGTTTTTAGATTCATGTGAGGTTTTGAAAGATAAAATTGTTTATCTACAAGAGGATTAGAATCAGAAATAAATCTTTTTTCATATTTTACCTTCACTAGAGAGAACACATTTTGGTATGGGTTCTTATTTTGAAATTATTTTCCTTCATTATTCACTTTAAAATTTTTTAAATTTATTTATTGGAGGGAGATGGTATCATTGATATCTTTTTGAAATTCTATCATCAAAAACTGCTAGAATATTTAGAGGTGACCAATGGTCTAATAAAACATGTAGAGTCCTATGTTGGATTGTCTATTAAGTGAATAAGGGGTGAAATAGTGGTTTAATTTTTATAAATTACTTCTATTGAATTCATCTTATTGAACTAGTAATGGTTGTTGATCCACTCTGTAATATTTATCAATTTATCTCTATGTGGAGTGGAAATAGAAATGAGAGAAGACCATCATATTAATAATTTTTGACAAAGAAATGAACACTCCTTGGAATTCTGGTTGGAAACCTCAACATATATTTTCTTCACTATCTCCACAAGTGAATTAAAATGGTTCTAAATCATAGTTACAATTTCTCTACAACTTTTAGAGACCATAATTTATATTATCCACTGTTGGTTAGAAACCCCAACTACTCTTCTCCTTTGACTGGTAAGACACCCTAATCATAAGCCACTAGTAGCTGGTTAGACACCTCGTATAAATGATTTCACTTCATTATTGATTCTAAACTAGGTTGATATTTTCCAAAAATTTTCTTCATCTCCAAGAAATATGTATGTCCCTTCATTACTTACAATTCTTAATGGGCTAAAAATATGTCTTAAACATTATAGATATCCTCAAAACTCCTTTGAGATCATTAATGATCTAAAATATCTTCATCAATTTATCAGGTACGTGCAATCACCTTATTCATGAATTAATCATCTTTAGCTCACCCAATTTTTTCCCATGCTCAATGTGTAAAATGTGTTCCAAAATTATCTTTCAATTCTGTATATATCTCATAAGTTACATGCTCATATTTATATAATAACAATATAGTGCATGGTTAAAGTCTCATTAACTCGAAATTTAAAACCCTTCGTTTAAATAATCATCTAAAATTATCAGGAATAACACATTTGATTTTCATATTCAAATCATAGAATGTGAGTATTATATTTTGTGAATTTGTATTTGAAATACTCAAATTGAATGTGTATTACCTTCATGGAGTGAATATTAAATAACTTTTTGTTTACTTAAATACATATTGTTTATTGTAAAGTGATCATCCATGGATCCCCAATGCATGCATGAATCTCATGCTCCTCAAGAGGAATACCTGAAGGTTTCGAGAATTCCATTTTCTTCACGTGACTTTAGCCTTCAGGGCCCACCCATGTTTCTTAAAACTGTAAATGCATAGAGACTCGTGCTCTAGTTCCTAAATTTTAGAATATCTATAGCATGAATATAATTGGAATATTCCTCTGAGATTTACAATACATTCATATATCAGGATTCCCTGTAAATTTATTCTTCACACAGTATAAAACAAATATTGTACCACATATAATGTTCTTAACATCACCTGACACTCGGGTAACTCATTTATTTACAATGGTTATTCAATATGAAATAATTAAATCATCTCATACATTCCCTTAATAAATTTACATAAATTAAATTAATAGATTAATTCGTGAATAATTTGGATCATACATGTACTTCAATATTTCCTTTTAGCATCATTCATGTGGTCTACATAATCAGGCGGCCATCTTGCTTCATGATCTTTCTGTTTTTGCATGTCCATGTGTGATACATGTTTTCAATACATAAATGGATATTATATGGGTCATTTGGTTTAAATTAGTCCATATTAATTAGTAGGAGGGATTGGTTTTATATAAGGATGCTCGACCACAACTAGTTAATTAAATAATCTAGACGCACATAATATTATTCTAATGAATGATGAAGACAATTAATGGATGACTTCGATTATCTGATTCTAGTGGATATGGATATTTCATCATTTTTTAAGATGTATAAATATTACATACACCTCACATAACCCAAATTAAAATTGTGGTACATATTGGCTTATATTTATTACTCAAATAGTTCCTTCATCTTCTCAGAAGTGATTACTAAGGTCCACTTCCAAACCCCTATTGGCACAACCCCATGTCGGCTCTCCCTTCCACTGTTAAACCATGAATGGTGGAATCTATACTAATCCAATGCTCAAATTATGTATGGGACCATATAGAACTTATAAAGAGGCCCACACATCTATTTCCTATAGGATAACCCAAGTGGTTACCCTTGGGAATGGTAGAACTTGGCCCCACATGTTCCCCTGGTTGAGCTTTCTTATGAAGGCTTATGGGTTGTCCCATTATTTTAGTAATCCCTAAATTAAAAATTTCATAGAATAATATATCTATAAAATATAATATAATATTTTCTGAATTAAAATTATAAGACAACATTTTTTTTATTTTCCCCATACATCACCATGAATAATGATATTTAGTATAGCCTTCATAAATCATCTCACTTACTCATGAAGTATAATACATTGCATGTAATTTTTACAATAATTGACACCTATTAATCAATTCATTAAATTAATATTTTTTATGGTCTTAAACTTATTTTAGAGAATTAAATACTCTTTAGAACATGTGCTATATAGTTAAAATCACTTAAAAATTGGCAGTATTTTTATCTTCCACATATTTTATGATTAACAAAAAACAAAACATGGTCTCAAAAATTTGTATGATTTGAATTTTATTTCACTATGTAAAATATGTATGATATATGTATCTGGTTATCTAAAACTACTAAAATAAATGGTCATTTAGGATTTAGCCCCTTGTATCTAAGCTAATGTAACAATGTTGGAACCAGATCTGAGTTAAGAGAGTCACGGTTGTTATAATTATTATCAGAGAAATATTATTAGAAAAATTGAGAACTAAATAATAATAAAAATAGATTAGAGAACATGACCCTATGATAAAAATTGAGGATAAGTATAGTTGATCATCCTAATGTTTGGGTATCGAATATATTATGTGGTTTTTCATAGAAATACCACCCTATTTAGATAGTAATAAAGCAAGTGGTTCTAGAATATAGGTAGTTAGGGGTAATAACTCCAAAAAGGATACCTTGGTCTTGACATTATTTTCACATGGTGCATGAAAACAAGCCTTTCTACGCACCTGGTTTGACACTCCTGAGGTATATGCTTAATATAATTCAAATTTTCCATACAAACCATTATAAAGGTTTAATAAATAATGATTTCCCTAAATGGACCAAGTTAATGATTCTAAGTTTAAAAATGAATATTTTTTAAAAAAAATTATGTAAAGTTATACAACATATTTAGAATTATAAATTTTGATTTAAAAATTACAATTTTATGATGTAATCCCATATATGCCATTGTTTATAAATGGATCCTGTAAGGGTTAAGGGTATCAATATTTATTTCCATAGTAGATATTTCCCTACAGAGCAGTACAATATAGTAAATATTATAGTTGAGTAGATCATGGATATATTTGGGCCTCATAATCAGGTTATGAGTAATAACCTTTTATGGATGGAGAAACCTATACCATTGTCACATTCTGCTATGTTGGGTCTTTCCATGGTATGAAATCCTCAATCATTTGGTGGTACTAATAATCCAATGGTACATGAGAAATGGATTCTGTCTCTTGAGAATATCTTTATACCATTTGGGTGTGACAAAAAATAAAATGTTACACTTTCAATGTATTTTCTCAAAGGCAATTATAATCAATGGAGGTCATTGATCTGAAATACTAGGGTAGAGTAGGAAATAGAACAAATGGAATGGAATGATTTTAGGTATCCATTCTTAAAAAAACTACGTTCCTCATGGGAAACAAACCAAAATAAATAGAATTGTCCATATCATAAATTAAATGGAATAATAATGTGATTTAGAGTGTTATTATACCCTTACAATGATTTTTAGGTCTTCTATAGATTAAATATGGAACATAAAATGAAAGATTGATTATTTATTTTAAGGACTTATACCATATCTCCAAAGAGAATTGTACTATCAAAATATTTCAACCTATGATAAAATAGTTATATTTTACATAAAAATAATGAAAAATATTTATAGAACATATTTGTTTTTGGGGAGTCAAGAAAATTATAGATAGAATGATCACCATAAAAAGGGTATTTTGTCCGAGAAGAATAAGAGAAAAATGAAATTTAAACCTTGTGAGAACTGTGGAAGGAATCATCTTGAGAAATTATTGAAGGAATTGTATTTTTTATAATTTTAAAGATAAGGTTAATATAGATAAATAATTAAATGAGAAGAAATAAAACCCTGATGTTCAGCGCTTATACTATAGGGATATTGGTCACTATACATATTAATTCCTCAAACATTAAGGGAATATACTATTAGAGAGGCTATGATGATAATTCCAAGAATATGAAATCACTGCTTCTAAGGTGGAAATAACCTATTCTGGGGTGGAAGGTACATTAATAATGGATTCAAATTTATAAAATTATTTATTTTATTTTGTATCCCCTTACTTGTTTATATTTTCCATTTTTACTATGATAATTATTTTTTTACGTAGAACAATGAGAAGGGATTTATTAGTTAAAACTCAATGTGGATATTTCAACACAATAAGGATGTGTGAGGAAGCCCCCATTATGAGACATTATATTTCATTAATTTTTGAAATCATTATAATAACTATGTATTAATTTGATATAATCCCTGGTATGGTCTCACATTTAAATTATGATGAAAATATTTTTTTAAAGAAGAAGGAAATTATGATTCAAGATGAAAATATAGAACTACTTATCTTTAGAGTTGAGAAATATTCTTCTAAGAAATTCCTATATCATCACCCAATAGCTCTACTAAATGTGATTATTAGGGAAGAAGAGAAAAAAATATTGGGATTGTGAAGGTAATTCTAAAATTGATTATGTACCAATTGCACATGAATACATTGATGTATTTATTATGGAAATTCCTAAACATTCACTAGAGAATAAATTTGGGTTTTCCGTTGATTTTATCCCTAACATAAGACTAATATTAGTGAATCGTTATTGAATTTACACTATAAAATTAATGGAGATGAAGAAACAACTAGAGGAGTTGATTGATAAGGGATTAATTCACCATAGTGTTTAACTAAGGGGAGCCCCAACTATCATCATTATGAATAATGATGGATCTAGGAGGGTGTGAATTAGTTATAGGTAAATGAATGATATTATGATAAAAGAACATGTATCCTTTTACATTTAGTGATGGCTTATTCAATCATCCTCATAGATCCCAATATTTTTCAATGATTTAAATTCATTTAGGGTATCATTAATTTATAGTAAGGAAAGAATAAATTTTGATGATATATTTCTTAATAAGGTATGAATATTATAATTTTAGAATATTTCCATATTGATTGAATAATGAAACCTATGATGTCATGGAACAAATGAATATAGTATTAGAGGAATATATTGGTGATTTTTTTGGTAATAATGGATGATATGTTGGGTTATTATAAAATCAATATGGACCATTAGAATCACTTGAAGATCATTTTTGGGACTCTTAAGAGGATGGTGTTATATGGGAAATTTAGTTTGTGTGATTTCTAGATTCAAGAAGTTTCATTTCTTGGCCATATTACCTCCATGGATTAAATATTAGTTGACCCTATAGAAACAAAGAAAGTTATAGAATGGCCCACAACAATGAAAATAACTAAGGTAAATTTTTTATTGGGTCTGTTAGGTAACTATTGTTGATTCATTCAGATTTTTTCCTAATTGAAAAACATATTTACCATGCTTACACATAAAGGGATTAATTTTTTTGGACAATGAAATGTGTAGATTGTTTTGATAAACTAAAAATTAGGTTGGTCAATACTATATTTTTGAATCTACCATATGGAAATGCAATGTTTTTATATGTAGTGATGCTTAAAATAAGTGAATTGGTTTCTCCCTAATGATAAATGAAAATTTTAATGAGAACTATCCAACCGTCAATCTTGAGTTAGAACTTTTAATATTTTATTTGAAGATATTTAGAAATTATCTATATGGGGAAATATTTGAGATATAAATATATCACTAAATCCTAATATACATATTTTCCTAGAATGGTCTCAACATGAGTAATAGTAGATGGATTGAGCGACTTATGGATTATGATTTCTGAAAACACTAACTTAGTAGAAAAAAATATGGCAGTGGATGCATTGACTAGGAAATATCATGGAGTTCTGATCCAAATAAAGATAGAGATGATTTATACGTTCACAGATCGTGGAAAGAGTGATGTGAGAATTATTAATTAATGGGTGGTATCAATCATTTTTAACTTGAGCATGAAAAACAATTATTAGAAAATATAAAATTCTAAAAATGAGATGATGATAAATTTTAGAATAAATATAAAGCTATGAGTGATGGGAAATTAGTTGACTTCTATAATGATATATCTTTTATAAATTGAAGAAAAACCAAAGAAATTTTAATTTTGGTTTTTAAGAGATGGAAATTTTATTTAAATGGTAATCAGAACGTAATTATGAGTGTTGGAACACTTGAAAGTTATATTTTTAGGATAGGGTAAAGGCCCAAGTTATTTCTCAGCTATCTTTTTGACCATCAAGAGTGATGGTTCCTAGAAATTCGAAGCATGGGTGGTCAGACAAAGGTACATGGTTTTTATGAAATTGTGTAACCTCGGCAGCTAACTATGTACCTTGTGGAGGTGAGTAAATTTGAATCACATGGTTTGTATATCATATTCCTAGAACGTTCTCCTAGATCTCATGGTATGTGAAACATAACAATCACCTAATTACTATCCACCACACAGTTTCCAGAAGATTAGACTAATCGTGTGGGACACACCATGTGTGGTTGTTTCATAGGAAGATGATGTTGCATGGTTGTCAAAAAATTTGGACAAACCATGAATCCAACAGTTCAACCCATGTTTGGGGTTGAAATTACCATATATATCAAATATTGAAACATATAATTTCTTTTCTTTCTTTATTCTTTTCCTAGAAGTCATGTTCATCTCCAATTCATTCTCTCTGAGCTCTACTCCTCTCTATGCTAGGCATGGATATAATCCTCATTTGGTTGCCCGAATCGATCATCGTTAGTCTCTATGATTCCATATTGGTGATCCCTAAATTTTATTTCACCCTTTATTAGTTTAATCTTTTCTCTATGGAGTTATTTTGGTGTAATCACATTTTACCTATTTTCCGGGCAGATGGTTATTTCTTATATTAATTGTAAAATGTGATGTATCTGACCTTGATATTGGACGAGTAGATCATCCTAAGTATGAGGTAGGATCTCCTAAAAAATTTCCTTTCTTTTGGTCATTTTATAAATATTATCATTTTCCTTCACATCGATGTTTTCTGATCGATGACTTTTAATTGGATTCTTCACTTGAAATAGATCATTTCACCAAGATACACTCCATATGATCATTGTTTAGTAGTTTGAGGCTTCGAACCTCCATCACAGACAACCCATGGGCGTGCCTACATGAATTCCCCCTTTATAATTAATTTTTTAAATTCCTAGAATTTCTTCTAAAATTTCAACATAGAATATAATTTGAATATCCCCTTTTATGACCTTCTCTAAATGATATTCGGTCCCTATAAATTCAATTTTAACCATTATGTTCATTTTTCCTTATGTTGTAGTTTTTTTAATTCTCTTTTAGATAAATTGAGAAATTCTTTTAGAAAGGGTTTTTAAAGATGAAAATGGATAATTTAATGGGTAATGTCATTTTTTATAATAAAACTCTTAGGATGAGGTGTGCTCTCATAAAAATTACAAAGTTGTATTTTTTTGTTTTATATCATGATTGTCTCTATTGATTTTGTAATTACCTATGCCCTTGATATTGATATATTCATGGAATATTCCATGAATCAACTCCAATTACATTAATAAATTGAGTTTCCCTCTGTGTTATCAATGTTTAATTGAACCCCAACACTCCATATGTGTTTGGACCATCATATACTTGGAATTTCCATCATAGGAAATTTCTATATATGGTCCTGTCAACTTCTATATGACCCTTAGAGATATATGAATTTTATTTCCTTATTGTATATAACTGAATGGATTATATTAAAAGGGATCACATGTACATGAGGGGTTTCATTCCTAAAATTTATTGAAAATGAATGTATGGAATAATATATGTATAATTATTTCCTTTCTTCAAATGAACTATCTAGATTTATAATGTAGAATAGATTATACAAGTTGGATTCCCTTATTAATTTGAATTATATGACTTGTTATATTCAACTATTTATTGAAATAGAATAGTAAATGGTGGAAAGGATATTTTGATCATTTCATTCTTAAGTACTTGCTAAATATGTAAATTTAATAACTTGAACACCCCCATTTATAATGGGATTAATAAATGTTTGACATGAGAGGTGTAATGAACCGCCAATTCTCATTGTCTTGAGAGTACAACGAGTCATTACTAGGCCTTAAGAGACACCCCCAGGACGCTAAAGGCTTGAAATAAATGCCGAAGGGTTTCAAATACAATTTGGGGATGATTTAGCCTTTTAGGAATAAACCCATAAACCAACCAACCATAATAAAGCATTCACTATATGATGTATTAAGAAAAAGAAAGACAATCAAATGAATTCATTTATATCAATCACAACCAAGTACATGAAAACAGAAGACTAATCCAAGTGACAAGTGTACATCGGATAGCCAACTCAAGACTCTCAAAAGGAACCAAGATTTTGTGCTCCATAGGCTCCGAACTCCCCAATAGCTCCCACGAATAACCACGAGCCACTAGCAATAAGATGATTTACCTTTGCCTGTGTCCCAGAACACGACATCTCAAAAAGCACCAAAGTGACAAATTTGGGGTGAGTATAAAACTCATTAGGTTTCCCCAATGACTTCCCTACTCATGCCACTAAAAGAGAAGTGTCAACAATAATATATAAAAATAGTTTATATAGAAAAATTTCTCAAACGAAGTTTATAACTAAATATAAACAAATTTCCTGAAACCATTTCCATCCAAAAGCATACAAGTGAAATTGAAACTAATTTTCTTGAAAGTGATATTTTCTTAAAAATAACTAAACAGGATTTAGAACCATTTAACAATATCCCTTTTTGGCATGCCCAACCATTCCACAGAACCATGAAACTAACCATGCATGCTACATTATGACAGTTCCATACTCATAAGAGGTTTCTTGTCAATCTACCATGTCATCACAAGGTAATTTATTCCCATGTGCCAATACTCCTTTGGAACTGAGCACAAGGTTATATTTCAACCAAGCCTCGTACAAGTAGTTACAATGTTCCATTAAACGTTCGGCACCAGACACAAGGTCATATTTCAACCAAGCCTCATACATGCAACATGAACACACACCACATATTCTCAAAATCATGCCAAAACTACCCTTTTAATAAAAACACATATTTATTGAAAACAATTTCCGTCAAAACCATTTAAATTCCAACCCATTTCAATTCAAAACCATTTCAATAAAAATCCAATTTTATAGAAAACCAAATCCACCAATGTCATTTCAATACCAAAACATTTCAATAAAACACCCTTTTTATTGAAAACCCATTTTTCATCAAACCATTTACTATTCCAGCAATCAATAATTTAAAATCATCATTTTAATTTCAAGAAGCCAAATCACTTTGCACAACAATTCCCCAAGATTTCACAATTTCACTAAAACCATAAATCATCACTAATGAAGATTTATTCCATGATTTTCACAATCAATTCCATTCAAATAAACCAATTTAAAAACTAACCCAACCAATTATAACAAGAGGAGTCGAGAGTGAAGCCTTCTACCTCAATGGTTTTAAAGAAAAACACAATGGTCGAAGAACGCTCAAGAAAACCGGGTTGATTCTTCAAGAACCCGCATTATATCTCTTCTCCTAACAAGACCAAGACCAAATATCATCATATTTGGAATAAAAATTCATAGATCTACCAATAACATGCATAGAGCTATGAAACTGAGAGAATAAGAGAAGTAGATCTAAGTAGATATTTGAAATTGATTAAGAATGAAGAAGAACGATCACTTACCTTAAGAATCTGGCTTTGATTCGCCAAAAGAAGCCTTCAGATCACCCTCAAAATGATTGGGAGAGGTTTTCCAACCTTCAAGGGAGAGTAATCCTGAGTTATAGCCCCTTAAGAGCTTAAACGAGGCACTTAGAGGCAAAAACACGTCATATCCATAATTTAAGGATCTCATTTAAGTGCCCATAAGGTAAGTTCGCACGGTTTGACAAACCGTGCGCTAACCGTGCGTTAGCTACTTCCTTGGACACCCTTCTCACACAGTTTGGCCGCACAGTTAGACAAACCGTGCACCACCTGTGTGGAATATACTACCTTTAAGACCCACTACATAGGTTTTTTCCACACAGTTTAGACAAACTGTGTGCTTTCCGTGCGACTTCCCCTTTGCCTCAATACTTCATTCCATGTTCTCCCGACTCCCCCATTCGTCACCCTTACCTTTATAACCATTAAAATCATCAAGAAAAGATTACAGACTAGAAACCGAGGGTACTAAATTCTCCCCACCATTGGTCTTTCTATCCTCAAAAAGTAGAAAACCTTCATCCAACTGAAGGAGTTACAGACACTACTCTCCCAATTTCTTTTTACGTTCCCAAGTCTCTTCTGGAATCTGACCATGCTGCCATAAACCCAGCACTAGAATGATTATTTTTTCACAGAAGACATTCTCGTGCCTATCCATAATCTGTACCAGGATATGTATCAACGAAAAATTCGACTCTTGGTATATGTGATCCCATCTAATCACATGCTCAGGATCAGGCTGGTACTTTTTCAACTGAGATACATGGAACACCTTATGAACTGAACTAAACCATGGTGGTAATGCCAACTGATATGCCACCTCTCAAACCCATTACAGTATCTCAAAAGGGCCAATGTATATAGGAGATAACTTTCCCTACTTCCCGAAACGACGATGTCCAGGCCTTGGAGAGATCCTCAAGAAGACAAGATCACCCACAACGGATGACAATGGTCTTCAATGGTGATCTACATAATAATTCTTGATGACTCTGAGCCGTCTCCATCCTCTTTCTAATCATCTGGATCTTTTTTGCTGATTCTTGGACAAGGCTTGGCCCGACTAGTGAATTTTCACATGTTTCCACCCAGCATAGTGGAGAATGATAATGACGCCCATACAATGCTTCAAATGGAGCCATGCGTATCGAATCATGATATCTATTATTGTATGAGAACTCCACTAACAGTATATTATTATCCCATGTGCCACCGAAATCCATTATAGAAGCCTGAAACATGTCTTCCATTGATTTTATCATCCGATCAGATTGCACATCCGTCTGAGGATGATACGCCGTGCTCATAGTCAACTGAGTTCCAAGGGATTGCTGTAATGATTTACAAAAATGAGATGTGAACCTTGGATCTCTATCTGAGACTATATACACTAGTACACCATTCCTCTTTACAACTTCTGAATGATATATTTTTGAATGATCTTCCACCATATGAGTTTCACGAATAGGGATGACATGGGCCGACTTAGTGAGACGATCCACTATCACCCTAATGGAATCGTGATTCCGAATCATTTTTGGAAGACCTGTAACAAAATACATTACTATTTGATCCCATTTCCACACTGGGATAGGTAAAGACTGTAACATACCTGCTTGTCTTTGATGCTCTGCTTTATCCTGCTGACAAGTCAAACACCACGAGACGAACTTGGCCACCTCTCTTTTCATGTTGCTCCACCAAAATTGTGTCTTAAATGCCTTATAAATTCTCTGTGTGCCTGGATGTACAACCCATATCGAATGATGGTAAGCATGAAGAATTTTTTCTTGAAAAACCATAGGTACAACCATCCAATCTCTGAAACACAAAACAGAACCGCCATCATGTTTCCATCCATCAATGGTCTCCCCACCATTGAGTTTTGAACTTAAAAATAGACATTCTGCATCAGATGTTTGTGTATATTTGATCATTTTTACTAAAGCAGGAACAAGCGTAGATGAAAATAAAACTGCAACATCACCACAGTTTTCACATTCCACATGCATAACGGCTAAGACCGACATCAAATGATATTCATCTGAAGCTTCTTTCACCAACTGAGCATATTACTTTATACTCAATGCATCCGCTACCGAATTTTCATTCTCTGATGTGTAAATCAAGTCAAATTCAAACATTTGGAGATACTCCATCCATCCCCTTTTCCTCAGATTCAAATCTCACTATGAGAAAATGTGTTTCAAGATTTTGTAACCCGAAATCACAGTAAATTTCTCACCAAAGTGATAATGTCTCCATGTTTTCAAAGCATGGATGTTTGTACCTAACTCTAAATCATGTGTTGTGTAATTATTTTCTTGCACCCTCAACTGCCTTTATCCATAAGCAATGACATGTTATCTTTGCATGAGAACACAACCCAACCCTAATCCTGAAGCATCACAATACACCACATGCCCCTGTCTTGAATCTAGAAAGATCAAGATAGGTGTTGATGTAAAGAGAACTATTAGTTCCTAGAAAGAATTTTTACATTCTTCTTCCCATTGGAATGGATCATTATTCTGTGTTAGAGTTGTCATTGGTGAATCTAGTCGTGAGAAATCACACAAAAATCATCGGTAGTAACAGCTTGACTAAGAAAACTTCATATCTCGAACACATTCTTTTGTGGTTGCCAAGAGATAACGGCTTCTATCTTTTCAGGATCAACAAAAAAACCTTTCTCAGAAATGTCATGGCCATGGAAACGTACTTCCTATATCCAAAAATAAAACTTTGATAATTCGGAATACAAACGATGATATCTCAAGATTTGTAATACTATTTCCAGGTGCACCTAATGATCAGCCCTTGTCTTTGAATACACCACGATATCATTGAAAAACACCACAAAAAAAGAATCCAGATATCATTTAAATATCTGATTCATCAAAGCCTTGAAGACCTCTAGTTCTTTCGTTAGACCAAATGGCATGACTACATATTCGTAGTGGCCATATCTACTTCTGAAAGCTATCTTGGTAATACCCTCCTTCCAAACTCACAATTGGTGATATCCTGATCGCATGTCAATCTTGGAGAACCAATGAGCTTCCCTTAATTGATCAAACAGATCATCAATGCATGGAAGTGGAAATCTATTATTTATCGTAACTTGGTTAAGCTTACGATAATCAACACACAGTCAAAGAGTTCCATCTGCCTTCTTCACAACCAAAACAGGTGCTTCCCACAGAGATGTACTTCACCGAATGAAACCCTTGATTTCCAACTCCTCTAACTGCACTTTCAGTTCTCGTATCTATGTTGGGGAAATCCTATAAGACGGAAGGGAAATATTATTGGTCCCCGAAAAGAGATCAATCGTAAACTCCAATTCCCTTAGATGTGGTAACCCTGAGTTGTTTTTGGGAAAGACATCTAAAAATTGATCCACACCAGCTGGAAAACAATTTCCTCCGACCTCTTAAATTGATGTTAAAGTCAATGCTTCCAATTGGTAAGAGATTATTCTCACCATTGGTGCCAACAAGATCTTTGCACCTTTCTCTTCAGCACTGTCCCCTCTAAAGAGATGCTCGATACCTTCCTCAGTCATGAAACTAATTGTTCTCCTATAACAATCATTGCGAGCCTTAAACATTGTTAACCAATCCATACCCATGATTACATCATAGACATCCATATACAACATGGATAAGTCCCATTTCAACTTATCTCCATCAAAAGTTAGAGAACATGCTTTACACACAAAGGCTTGACATTATCTTTCACGAAGATGAGTTTTTAGTTTCAAAACCGAACATTTCAAGCTTTAAACATACGAAGGTAACAACACGATAAGAAATGAAAGAATGCGATGCACAAGTATCGAAGAGAAATTTCACAAGGGTAGAATTAAAAATAATCGTACCTCTCACTATAGATGGTACATCCTGATCATCGACCATCATCTGATCAGCTCCATACAATTTCTTCATCGTTGCACTGCTCTCCTTGTTGCCTTGTTGAAATTTCCCTGGTCGAGGAGTCATGGTATTTTGAGAATCACCATGGCTAGCTTTGTTATGCTGATGAGACTGACTCTACTGTCCTCGTCCTGTCGAAGCATACGATGATTGCGACGCCTGAGAAGTGTCCTGAGCACCCAACCTAGGAGCACTGCGACAATATCACTGAATATGTCCCATCATGTTACAATTATGAAATGATCTAGGTTGGGCCATAGAATCTCCCTTTATGTGGTCAAATGAACCACATTGAAAAAAAACTACTTTTTTCTGGGGTCGGGGAGGAAGGTTCATTGATCCTGCCATCTGGTTCTGATTTGCACTCACACAATGGAAATTGGTATCCCTTTTCCTCTTGTTCCTAGCAGATGAGTTCCCACTGTTTCTTGTAGGAACCAACATGCCTCCTCCCATCGATCTCGAGATATCACCTTCATCCACTATCACTCTGTTCACCATTTATGAATAATCCATAATAAATAGCACTGCAATCATTGATCGAATCTCCTGCCTTAGCCCCGATTTGAAGATGTGTGCCTTCAACGATGCACTTGTTGTGACCTGTGGTGCAAAATGGACTAAATTCATGAACTTAGCCGCATAATCTATGACAGAGAGGCTCTCCTATTTCAATCTGAAGATGTCCATCATTTTCTGGATCTTGAACGTGTGAGGATAGAATTGTTTGTTGAAAAATTCCTCAAAATCATCCGATGTTAGGCCTTCAACCAATTTATCCTACACCGCTAAATCCCACGACTGACGTGCAAGATCCTCAAGCATATACGTCGCCAACCTGACCTTTAGAACTGATGGTGTGCCGATGAAATCAAAGATACGATTCATCCTAATTAACTACACCTCCACCTTCTCAGGTTCAGCATCACCTTGAATGTTAGGTGGCTTCTTCTTCTTGAACTGGATGGTATGATCAACATGTCGTGGCCCATTCCTCCAGTTCCCTATATCCACAGCTTGAAAGGATTGGACAATACTCTGAACCAACTCTTGGTTTACCCGTGGTTCAGGTGTAACCGCGTTCTCCGCAGCTTCTTCGGGTTGTTTTGTACGACGCATACTGGGTTCCATTTTATAAACCAACAAAAACATATGTCAATATCACTCTTTAGAAACTAATGTCTTAGCATTTCAAATTCAGTCACATCAACTATCACAACATAGTTTTTGGAAACATCCTTTTTCCCATGCTATCACATTTTTGAAAACATTTAACATGTTTTTTGAAAATCAAACCATTTTCAAAATACAACAAATATCATCTTTTCAAAATCATTAATTTGAAAATAATTTTTCCATTTTTAAAAAATTCTCACATTTCCCAAAATCATAAATCATTCTTTACAATGACATGTGCAATCATAGTGGGAATTAATACCTCTACAATGCATGCCATGCTCCTCTAATTGGATAAAACCATGACAAAGTGATTTAGAATATTCGTGAAGTGTCTCCAAACACTTATGGACCCAACACCCTGGTAACCTGAAGTTCAACATAAAGGGGTCAGCTACATCATTTTATTCTGTCCCTTTCAAGTTCCGACAATCCAACTCCTTTATAAGATTTCGACCCAAGGAATAGACAAGAAGGAATTTCAAATCCAAGACCGGAACACTGATGAATTCTTGTTAGGAAAGGACCGAACAAATTGATACCATTTGTAATGACCCATTGATTATCATTGGCTTGAGATTACAATGAGTCATTACTAGGCCTTAAAAAAATCACCAAGATGCCAAAGGCTGGAAATAAATGCCGAAGGGTTTCAAATAAAATTGGGGGACAATTTACCCTTTTAAAAATAAACACATAAACCAACCAACCATAATCATACTTTCACTATATGATGCCTAAACCAAAAGAAAGACAATCAACTGACTAAATTTTTATCATCCACAACAAAGTACATCACAGTGGAAGACTAAAACAAGTAACAAGTGCACATCAGATAGAAAACTCGATACTCTCAAAAGGCACCAATACTTTGTGCTCCACAGGCTCCGAGCTCCACAACATCTCCCAAGAACCACCACGAGACACTAGTAATAAGATGCTTTACCTTACCTGTGTCCCAGAATATGACATCAGCAAAAGCACCAATGTGACAATGTAGGGGTGAGTATAAAACCCAGTAGGTTTTCACCAATGACTTCCCTACTCATGCCTATATGGGATAAGAGTTAACAACAATATATAAAAATAGTTTATATAAAACAATTTCTGAAAAGAAGTTTATAACTAAATATATGACAAATTTTCCAAAACCATTTCCAACCAAAATCATACAGGTGAAATTGAAACCAATTTTCTAGCAAGTTATTTTTTCCATAAAAATAACTAAACAAGCTTGAGAACCATTTCGTAATATCGCTTTTTGGCATGCCCAACCATTCCACAAAACCATGCAACCAACCATGCATGCTATGTTATGACAGTTCCATACTCATGAGCGGTTTCTCATCGATCTACCAAGTCGTCACAAGGTAATTGTTTCCCATGTGACATTAATCCTTTGGCACCGAGCATACGGTCATATTTCAACCAAACCTTGTACAATTAGATACCATATTCCATTAAACGTTTGACATTGAGAACAATGTCATATTTCAACCAAGCCTCGTACATGCAACATGAACACATACCACGTATTCACAACAATAATTCCAAAACAACCCTTTCAATAAAAACACCTTTTTATTGAAAACCATTTCCGTCAAACCCATTTAAATTCCAACCCATTTCAATTAAAAACCATTTCAATAAAACACCATTTTTATTGAAAACCAAATACACGAAAGTCATTCTGAAACCAAAAAAATTCAATAAAACAACCTTTTTATTGAAAACCCATTCTTCATCAAACCATTTACAATTGTAGCAATTAATAATTTAAAATCATCATTTTAAATTCAAGAAGCCAAATCACTTTGCACAAGAATTCACAAAGATTTTACAATTTCACTAAAAACATAAATAATCACTAATGAATATTTAGTCCATGCATTTCACAATAAATTCCATTCAAATAAAACAATTTGAAAACTAAACCAACCAATTTTGACAAGAGGAGTCGAGAGTGAAACATCCTACCTCAAAGGTTTGGACGAAAACCACAACGGTCAAAGAATGCTCAAGCAAACCAGGTTGATTCATCAAGAACCCGCCGTAGATCTCTTATCCTAACAAGAACAAGAACAAATCTAATCATATTTGGAATCTACACGCTTAGATCTACCCATAACGGGCGTAGATCTAAGAAACTGAGAGAAGAGGAGAAGTAGATCTAGTAGATCTACGAAATTGATCAAGAACGAAGAAGAACGATCACATACCTCAAGAATCCGGATTCAATTTTCCAAGAGAAGCCTTTGGATCACCTCCAAAATGCTTGGGAGGGGTTTTCCAACATTAAAGGGAGAGTAGTCTCGAGTTATGGCCGCTTAGGAGCTTAAACGAGGCACTTAGAAGTAAAAAAAGGAAGATCTACAATTTAAGGATATCATTTAAGTGCATGCACGGTTAGTTCGCACGGTTTGAGAAAATGTGCACTAACTGTGCTTTAGCTACTACCTCGTCCACCCTTCTCGCATAGATTGGCCACACGGTTATACAAACCGTGCACCACCCGTGGGGAAGCTACTGCCTCCAAGACCAACTACACATGGTTTTTCCTGCACTGTTTGGACAAACCATGCATCCAAAAGTGAAACCCAGGTTTGGGGTTGAAATTACCATATTTCACATATTGAAACATATAATTTATTTTCATTATTTCTTCTTCTCCTAAAAGTCGTGTTTATCATCAATTATTTCTCTGTGAGCTCTCCTCCTCTCTATTCTAAGCATGGATATATATCCTCCTTATGTTTCCTGAATCGATCGTCATCTGTCTCTATGAATCCATATTGGTGATCCCTCACTTCTTTTCACCCTTTATTAGTTTAATCTTCTCTCTATGTAGTTATTGTGGTGTAATATCATTTCCCCTATTTTTAGGGTAGATGGTTGTTTCTTATATTTATTGTAAAATGGGATGTATCTAACCTTGATATTGGAAAAATAGATCATCCTATGTATAAGGTAGGTTCTCTAAAACTTTTTCCCTTCATTTTTGTCATTTTATAAATAGTATAACCGTCCTGCGCATCGACATTTTCTGATCGATTCCTTTTAATTGGGTTCTTCACTTGAAATTGATCATTGCACCAAGACACACTCCATGTGATCATTTTTTAGTAGTTTGAGGCTTCAAACCTCCATCACAGACACCCCATGGGTGCACCTACATGAATTCCCCCTTTATAATTAATTTTTTAAATGCCTAGAATTCCTTCTAAACATTCAAAGTAGAAGATAATTTGAATATCCTCTTTTATGACCTTCTCTAAATGATATTGGGTCCCTATAAATTCAATTTGAACCCTTTTGTTCATTTTTCATTGTGTTTTATTTTTCTTTTTAATTATTTTTTAGATAAATTAATAAATGCCTTTAGAAAGGGTTTTTAATGATCAAAATGGATTTTTTGATGGGGAATGTCATTTTTTATAATAAAACTCCTAGGATGAGGCGCTCTCTCTTCAAAATTAAAAAGTGGTTTTTTATATCATGATTGTCTTTATTGATTTTGTAATTACCTATGCCATTGATATTGATATATTCATGGAATGTTTCGTGCATTGACTCCAATGAAATTATTAAATGGAGTTTCCCTCCTTGTTATAAATGTTTAATTGAACCCCAACACTCCATATGTGTTTGGACCATCATATACATAAAATTTACCTCATATTAAATTTACATATATGGTCCTGTCAACTTCTATATGACCCTTAGGGACTTATGAATTTAATATCCTCATTGTATGAAACTGAATGGATTATATTAAATGGGATCACATGTACATGAGGGGTGTCATTACTAAAATTTAATAAAAATGAATGTATGGAATAATATATGTATATTGATTTCCATTTTTCAAATGAAAAATTTGGATTGATAATGTATAATATATTATACAAGTTGGATTACCTTATTAATATAAATTATATGACTTGTTATATTCAACTGTTTATTGAAATAGAATAGGAAATGGTGGAAAAGATATTTTGATCAGTTAATTCTTAATTACTTGATAAATTTTTAAATGTAATAACTTGAACACCACCATTTATAATGGGATTAATAAATGTTAGGCATGAGAGGTGTAATGACCTGCTAATTCTAATTGTCTAGAGAGTACAACGAGTCATTACTAGTCCTTAAGCGACATCCCCAATATGCCAATGTCTGGCAATAAATACCAAAGTGTTTAAAATACAATTAGGGGACAATTTACCAATTTATAAATAATCCCATAAACCAACCAACCATAATCAAACATTCACTATATAATGCGTGAACCAAAAGAAAGTCAATCAAATGACTTCATTAATATCAAGCACAACAAAGTTCATGAAAATGGAAGACTATACCAAGTAACAAGTGCACATTAGATAGACAACTCAAGACTCCCAAAAGGCAGCAAGACTCCATGATCCATAGGCTCCGAGCACCACAACATTTCCAAAGAATCACCACGAGCCACTAGAAATAAGATGCTTTACATTTACATATGTCCCAAAACATGACATCTGCAAAAGCACCAAAGGTCCAAAGTAGGGGTCTATATAAAACCCAGTAGGTTTCCCCAACGACTTCCCTGCTCACGCCACTAGGACAGAAGAGTTAGAAAAAATATATAAAATGGTTTATATAATTTTTTTTTATCAAAAGCAGTTTATAACTAAATATAAACAAATTTCCCAAAACCATTTCCAACAAAAATCATACATGTTCAGTTGAAACCAATTTTCCAGCAAGTTATTCTTCCATAAAAATAACTAAACAAGATTTAGAACCATTTTTTAATATCCCTTTTTCGCATGCCCAACCATTACACAAACCCATGCAACCAACCATGCATGCTACATTTTGAAAGTTCAAAACTCATGACTGGTTTCTCATCAATCTACCAAGTCATCACAAGGTAATTGTTTCCCACATTCCTTTACTCCATTGGCACCAAGCACAAGGTCATATTTCAACCAAGCCTCGTACATATAGATACAATGTGCCATTAAATGTTTGGCACCGAGAACAAGGTCATATTTCATCCAAGACTCATACATGCTACATGAACACACACACATATTCCCAACAATAATGCCAAAACAACCCTTTCAATAACAACACCTTTTTATTGAAAACCATTTTCATCAAAACCATTTAAATTCCAAGCCATTTCAATTTGAAACCATTTCAATAAAAATACATTTTTATTGAAAACCAAATCCACCAAAGTCATTTCAATACCAAACCATTTAAATAAAACATCCTTTTTGTTGAAATCCTATTTTTCATCAAAACATTTACAATTCCAGCAATCAATAATTTAAAATCATCATTTTAAATTCAAGAATACAAATCACTTTGCACAACAATTCACCAATATTTCATAATTTCACTAAAACCATAAATCATAACTATAGAAGATTTATTCCATGTTTATCCCAATCAATTACATTCAAATAAACCAATTTGAAAACTATGCCAACCAATTCTAACAAGAGGAGTCGAGAGTGAAGCCTCCTACCTCAAATGTTTTGACAAAAACCACAACGGTCGAAGAACACTCAAGAAAATCGGGCTGATTATTCATAAACCCACCTTAGATCTCTTCTCTTAACAAGAACAAGACCAATATCATCATATTTGGTATCCACACGCTTAGATATACCCATAACGGGCGTATATCTATGTAATCGAGAGAATAAGAGAAGTAGATCTAAGTAGATATAACAAATCAATCAAGAACGAAGAAGAGAGATCACATAACTCAAGAATCTGGCTTCGATTCGACAAGAGAAGCATTCAGATTGCCTCCACAACTCTTGGAAGAGGTTTTCCAACCATAAAGGGAGTGTAATCCCGAGTTATGGCCTCTTAGGAGCATGAAAGAGGCCCTTAGAGGAAAAAACGAGTGGTATCCATAATTTAAGGATCTAATTTATGTGCCCGCATGGTTAGTTCGCACAGTTTGACAAACCGTGCGCTAAGCTTGCGTTAGCTACTACCACGACCACCCTTCTCGCACGGATTGGCCGCATAATTAGACAAACTATGCACTTCCCGTGCAGACGCTACTACCTTCAAGACCAACTACGCATGGTTTATTCGAATGGTTTAGACAAACTTTGCACCGTCCGTGCGACTTCCCCTTTTTCTCAAAACAACATTCAATGTTCTCCCGACACTCCCATTCATCACCCTTAACTTTATAACCATTTAATGCATCAAGAAAGGGTTACATACCAGAAACTGCAGGTACTACAAGAGGTAATGCCTCATTGCTCATGTTGGAATGATTATTATATAATAACACATTAAACGAGGTGTGGGATGACTGTAAGAGATATTTTGGTCATAGTGGAATATCATGCACCCTTATGTGGGTGTTGTTTTCATGACATTAGACCCCATTGATACTATATAGGACGTGGGTTGAGGTTCCACACCCCCTGTTTAGCAAGTTGAAATGATGACTCGCTCCCCATCCTGAGTGTTGTTCATGACGTATCACACTGTATTGGTATGTATATAATATGTTCTATTTCATGGTCTTATAGGCCTATTTAGACTGATCATGAATTTCCATGTTATTCCAAGTACAACCACAACTTAGTAATCCAGGTATATGGCCACATACATCCACACTTACTTGGTTCATATAGGTGGATGGAATATAGAACTATATTTTGTATATATTATTACTATATATAGATGGTTACTATTCTAAATCTTATTCCAGTCAATAGCTGATGCAAGTTGATTCAGAAAGGTGTCCTATTGGAACATGAGTCGACTGGTGTTTATTTTTATATTTATGTAATATATATTTATTCATATTACACACACATTCCTTTACTTATTATTTATGGGCTCGATTCAATCATAGAAACCGTGGGTGGTATCATAATTGGATTTATATTTGACACCCTACATGTCCTACCATTTCAATGGGGGTACCTGAGTAGACCTTATATTTGAAGGACCATGTTTTATTTTTTGAGCTATCATGATTGTATGTGGAAGTTAGGAGCATCGAAATAAGCTGAAGCTCGATATTCTCTTAGATATTACCCTTGGGGATCTTATTATATTTTTTTATTTTGTACTGTACTATATATTTTTTCCTAATATATTTCCCTTTATTTTAGTTTATGTATTATCATCAAGACATTCTTGCTTATCATATACAATGAAATTGGTCATGATTTATTATTCAGTTGATTATTATCATCCTGCAGCTGATCTATCATTTATTTATTACTGCTTATTCTATTTTGTACTATTTATTTCTAACACAACATTGTGATACTCTAATATATTGGTATAGTCTCTCAAATATCACTTCTATAGACCCTCACTTCTAGTCTGTAACCTCTAGCATATAGGGAGGCACACTTGAGGCTCTGTGACCCACTTTCACGGCGACCATTCTTGTCCTCAATTGAGCCAGGATGTTACCAAGTTGTATCAAAGAAAACTTATATCATATTACTATCTTGGAAATTGGTAGACAAGAGATTATAAATGTTTTAATGTTTGGTAAATATTCATGTTTGGGACTAATCACCCACCCATGGAGAGAAGTCAATGTGGCCAAGGATGGGACTGTTGTTCGTGGCATTTTCTATTATAGTTGATTGAGATTTCACCATGATTTAATGGTGTACTTTCGAAAGCATATTGATTTTTGTAATTATGTTTTTCCCATGACATAGAATTTCAAGAATAAATCAGTACATGCATCATATTAGGCATGTATAAATTCACATGTCATACATATTCCATGCCATGAAGTTTCATTTATAGATTTATAGATGATTCTTATTGTTTTCCTTGTGTGTATGTTATGCCTTGAATTTAGTAGAATGCCTATGTTTAGATAACATGATTCAGTGATTTACATAAAAATATTGATTTTATGGCATGTTAATGTAATTATATGACACATCCCTTATTTATCTTGAATGATTATCTATGTTTATTAGGTATAATAGCATAATTTTTCTATTTTGATATATATAAATTTTATTATGGTCTTAATATATGGGTTGTGAGTAAAGGACATCCAGTTTTCATATTTATGGTTTATGAGTGACTTATGGTTATGAAAAAACAACTCTTGCACTCAAACCACCCTTCAGAATTACACGTCATTAAAGATCATTGTCAAAATGAAAAGACTATATGAATTTTAATTTTTAATTATAATTAGTTTCTATTAAATGGGAGATATTCATTACCTGTAATTTTTATGAGCAGCTTATAATTGGGGAATATTAACTCATTTATTCAAACTATCTTTTTGACATAGTATATAAAAATCTAGAGACAATTATTAGAATGAAAATGTAGACGCTTCTAAAGTTCAAAATTTTAATGTGAATTGGTTCATGTTAAATGGGATCCAATCCTATGTCTATGAAATGTATGGGAACTTTATAGGTTGGAGGAAAGGTTACCCATATAATCACAAAATGAAATTCAATCGTGCTATATTTTTAAATTATTATAAATGCAAATTATGTTTAATTTTGAACTAAAATGAATTTGTTGCCTCTATAGAGGCTTGTGAATCTATAAAATAGGCATGAAGATAAGGTTATTAACCTCTTCAATGCACATATTGACCCAAGTAAACCATTTGGGTCATATTTCATATGATATAACCTGCTACTTATGTATTGAATCTTTTAAAAATTAAGAAATTTCTATTAGGGTTTCATTCTGAAAAACCCATGTTAGCCTAAAGATACCCTTATAAGAAACATTATCTTTTAAAACCTTATATGAATTTATGTGAGAATTTTTTATTTGTGATGGGATGTCATAAGAATTTAATGTTATAAAAAGTATGTTTTATAAGACATTCCTGTATGCCTCATTGTTCTATTTAAAATATTTTAAATGATTGATGTTTGATTCTAAATCAATGAAATGACATAAATGGAACCATATGTGGTGTATTTTGTTTAACCACTCACGTAAGGGTAGTTTATGTATCTCTTTGAGATCCCTTGTAATGAAAACATACGGGTTTTCTGTATGTATATTTTTATTTTTTTAGCAAGGGAAAAAATAATGGGCATAGGCCTAGTGAATTTCTATTTAGCATGACCTAGTGACATGGTTGATGATTCTACTTTTTTGAGGAGATATACCATGGTAGGTAGAATAATTAAAACATAAATTTCATTATAGTGTAATTTTATTTTTGATGAATGGTGTATTTTGGATTTCGTTGTCCATAGTAGGACTCTTGGTTTCGAAATGTAACCATTGTTCCTATGAGAGGTCATGTTTTCCTTATCCTATTTATTGGCATGAGTAGTAGAAAATTCTCAGACCCATAAGGTTATACATGTGTAGGGCATGGTCATCCACTTCATAGGTCATGTGAACCTACCTCATTTATTAGAATTGGAAGACATTGTGGTCATCATCCATGTTAATGATCTTATAATGGAATATGCCATTGGGTAAAATCACTTGTATTATACACCTAATACTTGAATGCATATGGAGGATATCATATATAGAGTATCGGGGGTGTTATGATTTTCTTATTTAATCCTGAGTTATTATGTGTTGATCTACATAGTATCATCGAGTTTAAAAATTATGTAACAAACTAGTTGAGTGTAGTGAAATCATTGATCCATGAGCTATTGAGTATATTATCAGGTCATGTCTTTAGTAGAGTGATCTGTGTTTTTCAAATAATCATGTTCTTCCCAATGTATGGGATGACATTCCATGAGAATCAAGGGGTTTGATACATCAATCAGGTTGGTGTTGGCCCTCAGTACATATTCAAGGACGTACGTTAACATGGATTAGAGGTGTGTTACATGTGCATATAATGTGAATCTAATATTGAATGATTATGTGTGGATATTATATCCAATATTTTGATGATAAATACACTCTTTATGTGGATAGAATCGCGTCAGTTCTGGTAAACCTTCCCTTTCATGTAGAAGGATCACAACTAGGGAGGACCATTTGGAATTGGTTGGTCTTGTTTAAATTTTGTGAGGATTCCATGTTTCAATTCAAGTCAGTGCTTGCTCAACATCAGAATGCAGATGAGGTTTTCTTTGTACTGAAACCCAAGAAAAACCATGGGTTGTGGAATTAAATTGGTGTTTATGTCATGTGATCCCATGATGCCTTGAGTGATGAGGGCTTATGATTGGTTAACGACAATGTGTCAGTATGTGTAGTTGAGTTTCCTTCACAAAGTTGACTAAAATTGGTTTGAATGTTATTCTTCTACGGTTCATGGTTTTCAATTTGGGCACTACTCTGATGGATAAAAGCATTTCCCCCTATATTGACATTTTCTTCAGTGCACTAAGAGAGTGTCGGTCTCACTCCACTCTGATGTTTTAAAGATCCTAGTGTTGACATGTGAAGTATATCGTTGTTTCATGCCGGTTGTATGGTTTTCATTGAGGTGTGGTTAGTTCGGAGTGATATATGGGTTTCCATGTTGGAATACCATAGAAAAAATATCAAACACTAGTAAACATCTTCTATCTTGACTACCTGGCAGTCGCCGCTCAATTCTTAGTCACTGACCTGATGTGGGCATCATTGAAATTTTCCAACATCTCACTTATAAACATGGAGTATATACTTCCATGGGTTATCTACTTGTAATATTGTTTAATTAATCTTAGGTTAGCTCAGAATATTTTTCAGGCTCATAGGTGATGTTCCAACAATAATGATTCAAGTGGACTGCATCTGGGATACACCCTTATTCATGCTAAGGAATGAATGATTAAGTGGTTAGGTGAATTTTTTATCTGGAAACTTCACCAAAATTGATGTTCAAGATTCAGGGAATATTCTTACAGTAAATGTAGGATTCCTTGGAAAAATATGTTTCAGTTCATTTTGAATTAAAAAGGATATCTGATATGCTCATTCTCGAGAATGGTTAGCCAGAGGTTCCTTGAATTATAATCCTCCTTTTTTGATGTGTATGGTCAAGGTGAATAATTTTAATGCACCCCATCAGGTTATGGAATCTGTGGTGTAAGGATTTTATGTGTCTTTCAATGTAATATTGTGCCACTAGTTTTAGTTAGGTTGATTGGTATTCAACCACTTCTTTACAAGTGGTCCTTTATTTAACCTCATATGTAGTCATGTTCTCACTTTTCAAAAAACATGCCATGAGTAACATAAGTACACAAATGGCAATGATTTTTATTAAAATTCAGATAGTGGTGGTAGCTTTGATCATAATTGGATGCTTTCAATGATAGTGTAACCATGTCTCTAAATAAATGATCTTGTTTAAGATCGGTTTCACTGTTTCATTCATAAAAGGATCTTTGGATTGGGTTTTGATTACATAAGTGTAGTATGCTTAAGAATTTCATTGAGGTGCATTGGGAATTTGAACACAAAACATGACTATTTGAAATACATTATGACCATGGTAGTTTGGGTGGTGTTTCTTTTTTTCGAAATTATTATTGGGGTTGAGAAGATATAATTTGGGGAGGCTGTAATGACCTTCTTTTTTTAACCTGATTAAAATCAAATGAAATTTGAATTTAGGTGTTTATTAGATGGACTATTCTTTTAACAGATCTTTAGAATGTAATTTTGAGAGTATGAATACTTGAAATAGTTGTTTTATACTTTTTTAAAAGAAAAATATATTTACTGGGTTTCTCATTGTATTTCGGGATTACTGGGTCTTGGAAATCCCAATTTGGTGGGCCTGACAGAGGTAAACAGTTTTTATGAAACTATGAACCCTGCTATAGCTAACAATATGACATGTGATGGTGAGGAAATGTAAATCACATGGGATATGCATGATTTTTCTAGACCGTTCACTGATACCAAATGGTTAGTGCCACATAGGAAGCACCTAATCACTATTCACTCCATGGTTGGAACACTTTTAGGATAAGGGTGTAAGAGAAACCTAAAAAGGTGGTTTCTTTGGTAGAGGATGTCGCGTGATTTGTGCATGTTCTAGCCAAACTATATAGCTAATCCATGTGACCTAGGTGTGGGGGTAAAATAATCATACTTCTCTTAACAAGACATATAATTTCATTTATTTCTTTCTTCTCATCCTTAAAGCAACATGTGTCTCCTCTTCTATCTCGATGAACACTTATCCTATCAAAGCTAGTCATGGAGATATCTCCTCCTCTAGTTTTCGGAATCGATCATCATCGGTCTCTATGAATCTTTTTTGGTAATCCCTAGATTCATTTTGAAACTATGTTCTTTTAATCATCTCTCAAAAGACATATCATGGTACAAGCTCAATTTCCCTATTTCTAGTAAAGATTTCAATTTCATAGCTTTCTTCCAAACCAGGATGAATCCGACCACAATATTGGATGAGTAGATCATCGTATGTATGATGTAGGTGGTATTTGTAATTTTCCATTATTTAAATCATTTAATGAATATTTTTATTTTTCCCATGTGCTGGCCTTTTCTAGGATACACCGTTTAAATGTTTTCTTAATATCTTATTGATCATCACATATAGATATAATCCCTATGATCATTATTAAAGATTTTGAGGTTTATATCCATAATCTTGGAAGGAAAAAAGGTTTTCCATCATGAATTTCCTCTTTATAATTAATTGTTTAAATTCCTGTAATTCCTTATAAGAATTCAACTTAGACTATAAAATGAATTTACCCATATATAGAATTGTCTAAATGATAATGGAACCTAATAAATTTCATTTGAACCCCTATATTATTTTTTCCTTGTGTGGTAATTTTTTTAAATACATTATTTGATGAATTGAGACATGAATTTGGAATGAATTATTAATTATTATAAATGAATATTTTTATCATAAATGTCACGTTTTTATAATAAAACCCCTCATATATGGTGATATGTCTTTAATATTTCCATGTGGAAATTTGTGTTTTCTTCCTTGATTGGGTGTATTTATTTCATAATTAACTATGAATTTAGTGTTGTTAGATTCATGGAATGTTTTGTGCATAGACTCTAATGAAGTTAATAAATGGAGTTTCCCTCCTTGTAATAAAATTTTAATTGAACCACATCACTCCATAAGAGTTTGGAGTACCATATATTGGAATTTCTCTCATAGGAAACATCCATCTATCCTCCTGTTATCTTCTATATGACCCTTAGATCCTTATGAATTTAATTAACTTATTGCAAGGAATTGAATGGAATGGATTAAATGGGAGAACATCAACCTGATGGGGGTCATTCATTAAATGTATTAACAGAGATAATATAGAATGGTATACATATAATGATCCCCATTATTCAATTGAACTTTATAGATTAATAATTTAGAATGGATTATAGAATATAGATTCCTTTATTAATATGATTGATATGACTTATTATATTAATATTTTTATTGAAATGGATGAGTAAAGAGTGGTGAGGCCACGCTAATCATTACATGATTTAATACATACTAACATTTTAAATGAAATAAATGGAAGGTCCCTATTTATAATAGGATTAATAAATTTAAGGAATGATTGGTAATGAATCATTGATATGGTTATTATCCTTGTTATATTATTACACCTTATATGGACCATGGAATGAAGTTAATGGATACGTTGAGAATGGAAAGAAAATCATGCTCACATACAATGGGGGTTGAGTTCAAGACATGTTGAATCATTGACACAATGTAGGCCATGTTTTGAGGTGAGAAACTCCTATTTTAAAATGATGACATTATGAATCAATCACCACACTGAGTGTCACACATGACTTCTGACACTCAATTAGGATGTAGGGAATATACCCTAATGCATGAGCTAATAGGATCTTCTAGACTGGCCATGGAGGTCTGAGTTATGTGTGGTCCAACCAACACCTAGTATTCTAGGTATATGAAAACTTACATCTACATGTAATTGGTACATATAGGTGGATGTAATATATATCTATACTCTATATATATTACAACTATATATATATGGTTACTATTCAAGCTCTTATTCCAACTGTCAGCCGAATTAGGTAGAGTCGGCCAAGTGTACTATTAGAACTTAACCTGTCTGGCGTTTATTTATTTTAGTAATGTTTAATTATAAATATTTCTTGAACATTTATTTACATATTATTCATGGGCTATATTTAGTCATAGGAACGATGTGTGGGATTTATATATCACACCCTACTCGAGCCTCCTTTTTACTAGGGTACCTATGTAGACCTTATATTCACAGCACCATGGTTGATTACATGAAATGTATTTCTTGTACCTAGGAGATTAGAGCATAGGACCGAGATGGAGATCGGGATGCCCTTGGAGATCACCATTGTATATTTTATTATCTTTATTTATATTGTACTATACTTTATAATAGTTTATACTATATGTATAATGTTTTAGTTTATATATTATCATCCGTACATGCATGCATCTAATGTACAATCATGTTGTCCATATTTTATTATTTAGATGATTATTATTTTTCTTCCACTTATATATCATTTATTTATTACTATTTCCACTGTTTACTATGATTTATTTTTGACACAGCAGTGTTCTACTCTTATATGAGGGTATAATCTCTCCACTATAACCACTATTTACCTTGTTGCTATTTGGAAGCCTCTACTATACAGAGAGGCATGATTGAGGCCATGTGACCGACTTGTCAGACAACCGTTCTAGTGGTCAGTTAGTTTGGGATGTTACAAATTCACTTGTGAAGACAGTGTTATGAAATTTGAAAATATATTACCTATTTAATATATTATTTTGTTAAAAATGGAATTGATGGATGATTCTCGTAGTTAAAATTTCACTATACACCCTCGTAACAAAAAGATGTATTGGGAGTCAAGGGAAAATATAGGTCTAGATAATAAGAAGTGGGAAATTACTGATTCTATACGTTGATGCTTGATTTTTCAATAAGATAAATTTGTTATAAATAATTGCTGAGGATTCATGAGACCTATCCTTATTATTGTGTTGAAATTGGATGACATTACTATGTAATTTTTCTTATGACTACCAAACAGTCATTGGAAGAATTATGTAATATGGGTCATCATTGATTTCCAAACAATATATTTACATTTCCATACAATAAGATAAGATTTAACACTTGATCTCCTCATAGGGATATATATTAATGACTTTTTAGGAAATCTAAGAGAAACTCTTTTGATCATGTCTTATTGTGAACCATGTTTTTATAGAAATTATGGAAGAGTATCTAGAAGGATCATGATACTAAAATTCATATGAGAACTTCCTACCATCCTCAAATTGATGGACAGTCCAAAAGTACTATTCAAAAAAATAGAAGCCTTGTTGAGGTCATTCTAACATGAAATTCAAGTTATCTGGGATAAATATTTACCTTTGGCTGAGTTTTCTTATAAAAACGGTTTCCATTAATTTATTCAAATGGATCCATATAAATAATTATGTGGATGATATTTCATAATTAAACTTGTTGGGATGAATTTGGGGAAAGTAAACTTATAAGTCTAAAACATTTTGAAGAGATAAAAAAAGGTAATGACTATTCCAGATCATATTAAAATAGCTCAAATTTGGAAAAATAGGTATTCCAAATATTAGAAGAACTATTTGGAGTTATAAGAGTGAGATCATGATTTCTATAATTTATCTCTACGTAAGGGTGTTGTAAGATTGAATAATAAATGGAATATGAGCCCCAGGTACATCATACCCATTAATATTCTCGAAATAATTATAGTTGTTTCTAATCATCTAGCAATGTCGCGAAGTCTCTCAAATGTACATGACATGTTTTATGTATCATTTTTATGGAAGTACATTATATACACAACATATATTCTCACCAATAATGAATAATCATTGGGAAAAGACCTATCTTGCTATGAAAACCCTTCTAGAATCTTTATACTAGAGAGAAATTATTGAGGAATCTTATACTATGTTTTGTTATGGTACTTTAGAGAAATCAGAAAATAGAGGAATCTATGTGGGTACCATAGGATGTTATGAAAGGAACTAACCTCATATATTTAGAATTAATAATCATGAAATTTCTAGGAATCTTTTTTATATGATGGAAAACTGTAACACCATAATACTTTATGATTTATTTTCTTATAAATAAATTTAATCTCTTTGATATATTTCAATAAACACAACATGGTGTTTAAACGATACATGATACTCTTAAAAGATTATATAATCCTGACCATTATAACATAGCAATTAAATTTGAGGTTATGAATAAGAAAAAATAAATTAATAAAAAATATACTTTACACCTGTTAATTGTTTATATATTCACTATAAATAAAAACAATAATTATTTGAATATAAATGAAATGTATAGTGAAATATATATTTTTTTTCAAAGAGAGAAATTTCGTCACTTCTTACACACCTATTATAAAATTAAATTTAGAAAATTTTATAAAATTTATTTGATAATATAAAAATATTTTTTAAATAATAATATCAAAATTATTTCAATGTGCTTCTTAAGGATTGTTTTCATAAAAGATTCATTTTATATGAAAAATGAAAATACTAATTTTTGTTAAAAACAATATTTTTGATTAAATTATTTATAATGATAAATTATATTTTTAATTGGTTTTAATGTAAATTTTTTGGATTATTTTATATTAAACAAAATTTGGGTTAGTTTAATCAATTTCATAATAACTTTTTATATTTAAACCGGCTACACTTATAAGAATATTCTGTTTGGAAGCTTGCATTTTTTATGAGTCTGTAGCTATACTTTTAAATTGGATTCTACCAATTCATGAAATTGAATATTAAAGAATGTATTACATATGAATAATAATTATTGTTATAACTATCTAATAATTTAATGTATATTTTGTAGCATTATCATTATTAAATGAATTGAAAATTAATTACTGCTGTTAAGGTAAAAACTGATTTATGGGGGGGGGGGGTTAAATAAGAATATAAGTGTTATAAATGACCTGAAAATTGTTAATAAAAACTCCTTATAGAGAATAATATTTTCCATAAAATATCAAAGGGATAATAATAGAATATTTTTGAGTCTTCTCACATGAAAAAATGTAGTTGTAATTGATTCTTTTAAAAAATTCTATGTTTGTCATCTCCCCTACTTTTAAAAGGCCACCCAGTCTCCTCCACTATTCACTAATCCAGACACATTTTTTCATTTTAATACCATTCCAAATGACTCAATTTAACCCTTAAAAACAACATAGATACCCTGGGTTGATCAGAAATCCATTCTATAGAGGATTTTGGTGCACCCAAAAGAGGTTTCCTAATTAAGTGGTAACGTTCCTAAACAAGTATTTTCATTTTATTTACTCTTCCACCTAAATAACATATTATAAAATCATAATAATATATAAAAACTTTTTTCATACCTATTATTATTTATTATTAGGATAATGGTATAACCTATTTCCATATCCACTTACATAAAATGGAAAACAAAACTTTCGATCCTGTGTATGGAGGATAACCGCCTCGCAAACTGATGTAACCCATTTTCCACAAAATCCTCTCACGGTTGGATATAATGATTTAATTAATGTTTATATATATTATTTATGATATAATTATACTTTAGTAATTATTATATACCAGATAACTTCTTACTTTCAATTTCATTAACATATGATAGTACTGACCATGTGTATGGTGGACAACCACCTCATGAGCCGATGTGATTATTTATTCAAGTAAACTATAAAAGGAAGGTAATAAGGATAAATTTAATGAATATGAGGGACATATATTAAATTATATTAATTATAAGATATTAATATTACAACAATTTATTACCCTTTAACTCAATAACGGAATGATATCATCACTTGTGTATACGTACGAGCCACCCTCTTCAAGAAGCGACGTGATCCGTTTTGAAGGTAAAAAAATCTGAAATGATTCTAAAAAAAGTATGTAATGGTAAAAGATGATAATTACAACATTAAAATAATTATTTATATTTTTTAACTCTATAATATTTTCATGAACCAAAACATTCATAATAAAAAATGCATGAGAAAAAAGGCCATTGACATTTGAAACAAAAAAATAAGGAAATATTATTAACAAACGCATTTTAAAATGTTATGAGGAGTTAATATGTGATAATATAAATATAAATATGGTATTTTTATAATCTAATAACATGCGTAAAACCATTATACAGGTTTTTAAAGAGCATTAAACCAATCCAAATTGCGAGGTAAGGGACTTTGTCACAATTTATAGTCATTGAGGTATATTTCGTTGTTGTGAACCTAATTTCATTTATATGGTGTAAATAATTACCTTATTACATATTATAAAATGAATCATAAATAATTGGGTCATGTATGGGCGTTTTTACTTGTGACTACAGGTCATGTATGGGTTCCCCTATGACAATTAAAAGGGGGATTATCAAAAAATAAATAACAAAGAAGGCCTTCGGGACATTCAGGGTATTGATAGTAAAACAATTCATGATAATTATTACCATGATATCCAATAGTTAAGAATTTATTTAATTTATAATTCAGTTCTTATTATTACAGATTACATTTCCACTCATATTATCCTTGTATGCATTTCATTATATGTTTATTGACTAAATGGAAATTTTATTTAGTAATATAAATTTCCATATTTATTATGATTTATTTATTCATGAAAGATGATACTATTTGTAACATTTACTATGAATTTTACCACACCCTTATTTTTTTACCTTCCCCGAAATATAAATATGAATTATGGGAATGAGTTCAAGAATTCAAAATGTTTTCCATTAATGTTATTTGTATTTTAATTTACTATTAAAAAATGGTATCATGCATGTATATAGTTCTACAAAACTACTAAAATAACTAGTCCTTAAATATTTTACCCATTATATCCAAGCCAATATAATAAAGTCATCACAAACTCTAGGTTACTGGAGTCAAGTTCATATATTTTAAGCATTGTGGGATTCCTCTATCAATGTAATGGGAGTATTTTTATCTAATAATATCAATAGAAACTCCCTTGTGATAAATTAATCTTTAGAAACTCTAGAAACAACTCAAATAAACTATAAAAATAGTAAAAAAAATAATTTTTATGTTTCTTATTCATTTGAAAATTTTCATCCATATTTTTTGGAAATAAAAGTGACAATTGATTATAATCATGTTGTCATATGATACATGATCAGGAATGTTAATGTAGAGAAATTATTTTTAAGGTAGACGTTATTGTTATAAGAATTTATATTGGAGATCAAATAAAAGAAAGGGTTGAGAGAACTTAGAACTTGACAACATGGGAATATTTATCTATAGAACAGTGGTAAATACATTCATAGGGATTTTCCTAGATGATTTTATCCCTATTTAGTAGCTATATGAACTCAAAAAAGTACCCAAGTATGATGAAACTTTGAACTATTTATCCACATTAGAGTACCCTTATTCTATTCTAGGAATAAATATCAAAATCTAAAACTTTGATCAAAATACTATGTTTGGTATGACCCTTAATTTTAGAGAATTTGTACTGATAAAATAATTTTGATATGTTTATATAATGAATATGTAAACATTGTTGTTAAATTTTTCATAGACTTGATTTTGGAGGCCATTTTGGATGTCAAAGAATAGATTGAAAAGTTTTGTAAAAAAGTTTTTCCTAGAAATGTTTTTTTGAGGGCTAATTTACATTATTTAGTGTATGTGTAAAATATCATTTTACACTATTAATTTCTAAATGACAAGAAATTCCCTCAAAAATATTAGATTTTATAGAAATATTTTATGCGTGATGAATAAACATTAGGTTACCAATTCCCATTTATTTTTTATTTAACTATATAATATTAGTAGTACATTATCATTATAAATGAATTTATGACTAAGAAACCTGAACATATGATGTATGATTTATTATTGGATTTATAAGGCCACTTATTTTTTATTTTTTTACCACCATAATAAATAATTATTTATTGGAAAGTAAATTCCAGCAATTGATGCATGAAAGTACTCATGATGAGATATATAACACAACAGAAGACCAATATTTCATAACAAAAATAAAATATTTAGGAGGTTGGGGTATCCAATGGGTAAATACAAAAATTAATTAAAGGATAGTATGACATAATTAAAAATACTAGGGTAAAAAAGATAGAATATGCCTTGTGGGTATATAGAACAACCTTCAAAACCCCAAAGGTATGTACCCTTGTATAATATATTATTATAAGAATAATTATTTTACTTTTTAATTAAAGAAAAAAAATACTATCTTGCTATGAAAAAATATAACACATAGTTGAATAAGGGTTGAAATAAATGAAGGATCTAAAATGATAGAAAAATAAGAGCTAAATAAATAAGTATATATGAATTCCCAATTGTATAAGGAATAATCCTGATTTTACCACAATAAATTCATTTAGGTAATAACCCTTTAAATTAGTAATAATTATCTACTGTTTTCTTCTAGGATGAAACTTATTCCTAGATATATTTAATCCAATTAGTTTGGAAAATTTATAATAACTAATACATTTACATGTGATGTAGTTTTGTTCCCAGGAATAGTATCCCCATAATTATTAAATGTGAACTGAAAATAGTTAAAGTATTTTCTCGAATATTTATAGAAAGAATCAATAGATGAGTCTATAAACCTACAAATTTAATATGAATAAGATCTAAAATGTTATTTCAATAATTTAAACTAGTATAAACACTCATATTCAGTTGTTTTTTTGTCCACTAAAAAGTACTTGTGGAAATCAAATAAATGAAGTGTCAAAGATAAGTGGGGGGACAAGAGAAGTAGATTGGATGTAAAAAACTATTTCTATGTTAATTTGTTTTTATATTTTTATGTATTGGAAAATAAAATTAAAATGAAAATGAATTTATGAAATCCATCCTATGATAACAAAGATGTAGTAGGATACATGAAAACATTTCTATAGAACCAAGGGAAGGGATGTGGTATAAAATAATAAAATATAATAAAAATTATAACCTGGTGAAACTAGTATTTTAACATAAAAATATTTAACATGATCATTATGAATAATTAAAAAATCACGGAGACTCCCAAAATGATATTTTGATAGATCATATAAACTAATGTAAAAAAATTAACATGGGATCTGGTCTCTAAATTTTCCTAAGATAAAAAAGATCATTTTTGTTCGAGTTAACCATACAATAAGTTTTATAGTTTATAGAGAGCTTGATTCCCAAGTGTTTCTTTTATACCATGATAATTATATATCGTATCAGGGGATAATTTTTGAATGGGTATTATTTTGTTCTAGGTATATCTGTATTCATTTAATATGTTCTTTTTAGAATGATTGCTGGAAAAAACTCAAAAAGTGATAATTGAGAAATTTGAGAGAAATATTTGAGGAATTATAAACATTGATGAAAAAATCCCATATGAAATTTTTTATTTGTATATAAGATGAACCAAGGAATTGTTAAAAAAGTTTAATAGGGAGCATAGGGTAACAGGATTTAGTAAGGAACACCATTTTAAAATCACAATTCTAATAAGATCTAATATATACACAATCCTAGAAGTAGGATGTTTTATTGAGGTGATGTGGAAACTTTTTTAAATTGAGTACATGTTCATAATTATATACTAGGTGGAGTATTAAAGACACAAATTTTAAAATTTAATTTTAGGATTTTATAGGATTTATGCCTTATTTTCATTGAATTAAATATAATTTCATAGAGTCTTTGTATAATCTAATTTTTGAATTAAAATGAAAATAGGATTTCAATAATGATATCTAGTTTTTTTATTCTACATTTTAATAAATTAAAAAACCATACATTTTATTTTGGATTTTTATTTTATACTATTAATATTATTTGTATTTTCATTTTATTTGGTAGATTGAATTTTGGAACAACTTGAATAATGCCTACATTGAGTATGTGATTTTCATGAATTTCAAATTTCATTGGAAACAAAAAAATTGATAAATATCCTTCATTTTATAAGAATTCACCTAGTGTTATTGAATTTACACACATCCCATGATACATTAATTCAATACTGTGTAATACTCCCCATGGAATGTTTAATGTATATATGAATTTATATAAAAAAATTCAAAGGGACCGCACATAAGACATTTCATTCATCTAGTATGAAATTTATTTCACTTAAAAAAAATTTTACTATAGTTTTTTAGAATCCACATGGATCAAATATGCCTCTTTACACTATAGAACACTTTGTCTCATCATAACAATACTTTTTCAACAATCTCATATGAAATTGCGCTACAATGTAAAAAATTTCATGTAAGATATTCAAAAAATTATAAGAATTAAAAACATAATATGAATTTTGTATCATTTTTGTATGAATTTTCTAACTCATAATTTTTATGATACAATTCCTAATAATTCTTTAATTTTCATGATTTTGGACTTTTCCCATATAAGGGAATGTAAGTTTAATATTAATTTTTTTGAAATAAAGAGTTCTCTAAATAGAATTCCTTTAAATTCCTAGATTCTACATAGATTGAGTAAAATGATCCCCAAATTTCCACATAGTGATAATTTAATGAACTAATTGAGAATAAACCAGTATTAATGGTTGGTGAAGTTGAGATATTTAAGATGAACCCATATAGAGAATCTCAACCCTCGGTTGAGACATATGGAATCCATCAGTGGAAATGGATTTAGGTGATAATATTCCAGAGGATTTAGAGGTCAATAAGAGATAAAGACCCAAAATCAAGAGAAAATTACTTCATTCTATCCACATAATAATGATCAAGTATAATAACTATAAGATACTTGAATCATTATACTACTTCTATAAAAAATTTATGAGATTCACTATAGAGGATGCTACTATGAATTGGTGCATTAAGATGAGATATACTATTGGTACTAGTGAAATTTATTTTGATTCATTTTATACTCCACATATATTGATGGAACAATTAACCCAAAGTAGTTAAGCCAAAGAGATTCTATATACCCTTATTAATGAATAATGTGATTAATTTATTAATTATATAATTTTTAATCATTCACAAAGCTATTTATTTCTTTATATTGTACAAGATCTACTATACTTTATTATTACAACTCCTTTCTTCTACTTTCCTGGGTTGCACACACAATCCCCCTAGATAATCCACATTTTTATTAAAATGGAGGCCAGTGGGTTGATCCAAATATATTAAAATATATATTAATACTACATTAAGTGATATTAGGGATTAGAGTGATTAGTTTACCACACTGTTACAAAAATCATGATATATGGATTTCAGTTGAGGTCTCAGATAGTTATTATGAAGTAATGAGAATTAAACAAATTTAATATGGAATTAAATGGCATGTGAGGAGAATATCTGAGTTGAGTCCACTTTTTTAAAACTGAATTAAACTTCACTTTTATTTTTTATTCTCAAACATGAAAACCACACAAAATATGGGAGAACAATGAAATATATTTACTTTTTTGGAGAAATAATGAGTCCCGTTTTTAATATATTTAACTAGGTTTCACTAATTGTTTTTTGTGAGGATCATTTAATAAAAAACAACCCCCAATTATTTTCTTATAATGATTTGGAACCTTAGGATTGATCTTATATTACCTAATTTGGATTGTATTATGAGGATAACCTTTTATTTTTTAACATAATTAAATTATCTATCTTGTTCTACAATATCCATGTTATTTTCATTGATTCTTTATTTATAAGTTAGGTAAAATGGTTAGGATTATTTTTCATCACATTTAATTCTATTTCAATATTTTTTATGTGGTTCGTATACCATTGAAATTTATTTAATGTTGATTTTAATATATTGATAACTTTAAATTAGTTTATGAAATCATATTTTTTTTCTTATAATTATTTGGAGTTAGATCATTGGTTTAATAGAGACACTGGATTATGATCATTATTCTTTAAGTGTTGATAGATGTTCCAAAATGTATGGTTTTGTGATTCATTTCATTTTTCTCATATATTTATATCTTGAGTAATTGGTCCTATTATTCTCACTTTAATGTTATTATCAATGGGAAATAAATCAATGTGAGTGTATTTAGTAATGGTCTTAAGGTGAGTAGGTTGGAAAGTTAATTATGTCTCTGATGTGAGGAAGATATGTAAATTTGTAAAAAACCATGAAGTGGTTTTATGATAATTATGATGTGTTTATTTTTTAATCGATATTTTTATACTATAGTGGGTAGAATGTATTGTCATATTGTTTAGGTTATATTTGTTTCAAGAATCAATTTCATGTAGTTTTCATGAAATCTAACTGAATATAAAATAAGTTTACATTAAAATGATAAATGTTGTATTGTCATGATTTATATGGTAATGGTTGATAAACCTCATTTTGACATGATACATGTGTGGTTTTTTAGTTTTATTTATTTATGTTAATTTTTTTAATAACTATAGATAGGGAAAATTTACATTTATACATCCTACATATTAATATTTAATTGATTATTATACTGACATTGTACATTACATAGATTGATAGGACATTGTTTATTTTTATTTTTTACTTTTGTTTGGAATAACACATTTTTCATGATTTATCAACATGTGATATGGATTTTTGTTTTGCTGGAAATATTAAAAAGTGCTATAGAAGGAATCGTGTTTAATAGTTTGAAAAAAAATTCTCGATAATTCATTTGAACTAATATTTTCTGAAACATCGGAATTATAATTTCTAATGTCTTGTCACGACCCGCCCTCGGGGTCCGTGCCGTGACTACCCCAAGCCCGCCTTCCATAGGCCAGGGGCTGGCGACTAGCACCAAGGCGTAAATCCCAGTAAAAAGGGAAGGCATTGCCTTTGAAAAGTAACCAACACCACAGAGTAAGCAAGCGGAAAGTAAACACTAAACAAGAAGAGTACAACTGAAAGTGCGGAAAAGTAAATGGGCCAGAATACAAACCCAAACTGAAAGTAAAGTACAACTCGAAAAGGGAAAAACAGCAACTGTAAAGTAAAAGCCGCTACTCCGAGCTGTCCACCGGAAATCCCACCTGAAGGGTGGGTACAGATAGCTCCTCTGCTCCACGGGTCCCGCCGTCCGCTCCGTGCACGTCCCGCCCAGTGGTCCACCTCTGGGTACCATCCCGCTCTACAAGCCTCAGCTAAGTCAACGCTGTCCGTCGTCTGCAACCAACACAACGTAGTGCGGGCGAACCCCGTGCAGGGGTGAGTATAAGCTACTCAGTAGGGACCCCGAGACCCCTGAAGGTCTCTCAAATCCACAAAGGATAAACCACGAAGAAAAGTACAAACACGAAGTAACAACCGACACTGCTTAGGTATATGCCCATACATATACCTAAGTCATCAATTAAAATACGCTCCAACCTCCGAGCCCAAGTACAACTCAGTCCACGCAGGAAAGTATACGTATTCCACATAGGAAAGCAAAACATAATCCACGCAGGATTGCACAACACAATCCTCACAGGAAAGCAATAGGATTCACCTCACACGGGTATACTTCTTCAAGGACGATAAAGATGATCACTGATCCATCTAAGTCGTCGGACCCACGAAGGATCGATAGGTAACTAACCCCCGCAGAAGACCCACACAGGATCGGGCTCACACAGAACTTGTAGGCGTTGGCTCACACAGAACCGCTGAGCGCAAGGACCCACACAGGATCGGGCCCACACAGGACCTGTAGCACTGATCCACGTAGGATCGCTGAGTGCTGTAGTCGTCGTCGTCGAATCCATACAGGATCTCTGTACTGTCGTCATCGAATCCACACAGGATCTCTGTACTGTCGTCGTCGCTATCACAGTAGCAGTCGTAGCAGTAGTAGCAGTCGCAGCCAGCACTAGGGTTCCCGCACACAGCAAACTCGTACGGAGGGTCCGCTCCACGAGCCGAGAGGCTGATACATCAACTGTCACGAAGACCGAAGTTGATGTATCCAAAAGTTCCGTATCGTCAATAGGAACTCAACGCAACAGACGGCGCGTCGATCGGACGCCCGGTCTGAGAGTTATTGGCATTTTCGTCTCCGGGGCCCGGTTGGTTTTTAAGGCTAAACCAACCCGACCGTACTCCACCTGCGTCCAAACCTTGGGCGGAGTATGCCAAAATATCCGTCTCACTAAGAGGAACACAACGCGACTGACGGCGCGTCAATCGGACGTTCGTAGCTCAAGATATGAGCGTTTCCGCTCCGAAGGCCCGGTTGGTTTCGTGAACGAACCAACCCGGCCGAACTCAAAGTTAACCTAAACCTTGAGTGCGATATATCTAAACGACCGTCTCGATCCAAGGATCGCGTTGCCGCAGACGGTTCGTCATTCGGAGGTCCGAGACTCAAGTTATGAGCCAAAAACCAATTCTGGTTCGAAACGGGGGGTCCGGGTCCGGGCCGACCGGGCCCGACCCCCCTGGGCGGCGCGGCGGCCTGGCGCCGCGAGGTGGCGGCGCACGCGGGGGCTAAGCCCCGCGGTTTTTGAAGGGCGGCGCGGCACAAAGGGCCGCACCCCATTTTTTTAATGAAGCCCCCCCACGTGGGGGGCCTGCTGGTGCGGAACCGAGGGGGCCGGCTGCCCACTCCCTTTAAATAAAACCGCCCCCCCTCTTTAAGAGGGGGGTTTAGCCAGCTGGACGGTTTTCTCCAACGGGACCAGAATTTCCGGTCCCCTCTTCGGCTTCTGACGCCGGCGGCCCGGCCGCCGGTCTTCCCTTCCGCCGCGGCCCGGAACCGGCCGCGGTCTCCTCGTCCCGCCGCGGCCCGGAACCGGCCGCGGCGTTCGTCATCCGGCGTGGTGCGACGGCACCGCGCCCCTTCGCCGTACTTTGATTCTTTTCAACGCGGCGCGACGGCGTCGCGTTCTTGAAGTTTCTACCTCGGCGTGGCGCGACGGCGCCGCGTAAAATAAACGTACGGTAATCCGCGTGGTGCGACGGCACCACGCCACTTTGCTTCCACCGCAAGAATTAAACAAGAACGATGGAGGGGGGGTTCGGCCGTGTTCGTGCGGTCCGGCCCCCCTCGCGTTAACTATAATAACTTGAATAAAATATTTCAAAGCCTCACGTAGACATGCGATCCACGAGCAAGAAATGGAAAAATTTAAGAATTAAACAACAACCCCTACCTCGGGTTTAAGATTCGAAGATTCGTCTACGTTCCGCGGAATACGGCGTCGCGGAGATCTGGCGTCGCGGTCGTCGTTCGTCAAATCCGTTGACGAAGAGTTATGCCCGAAGAGATACGTCGTTGGCGAATCTTCGTATGCCGACGAAGAAGGTCCGAGGAGGGTGCGGCGTTCCCTCTTGTTGACACCGAGGACGAAGAAGAGAGGCGTCGTTCTTCGTCGGAGTTTGGGCGTTCTTCGTTCTTCGTCAGAGCTTGAAGATGAAGAAGAAAAGCTTCCAAAGCTCTCAAGAAATCCTCCCAAGGTGGTAAAAGAATCCCTTAGAATAATATAAGCTTTAACTTATATTATTACATAACTTAACCACAAGAATTTCAAAGGTTTGAAATTCAAAAAGGGGTTTAACTCCCTTAATTAATTAAGAGTAACTTAATCCAATTAAGAGGGGGTTAAGGGAACTTGAAAAGTCTAGGGGTTCGTGTGGGCCCCACCACACTTAATCCTCCCAAGGGAGGTTAAGTGGGTGTGGGTCCCACTTCCAACCCCCTTTGGTAGGTTTTTAACAAACTAAAAATAAAATTTGTCTTACACAAATTTTATTTAACTCAACTGAAAACCCCAAAACTTAACTTTCAACCCGCAACAAACGCAACTCCCGAAAAGGTCTCTTTAAGCGAATATCGGCGCTGCGAGTTCATTGGTACCCTCGGATTTCAATTCCGAGCACCGGATCAAAAGTTAGGAATTCCCGCTCGTTCGTTCACTGAACGTACCCGAGCCAAACTTCAGAAATTAATTCCGGGCACTCCGGGCCTCGGAATCAGGTGCCGTCTGAAACCGCGCTCTTGTAAAATTCTAAAGAAAATTAAGAAAAAAATTTCCCTTGAATTTTACGGGTCTTTACATTACTCCCACCTCAGGGCTTTACGTCCCCGTAAAGATACATCAAAACTAGGGAAACAAATGAGGGTACTGAGCACGCATCTGAGCCTCCCGCTCCCATGTGCTCTCCTGGAGATTCCCGTGCTGCCATCTGATGCGCACAAGAGGAATCGATCGCCCACGCAGGACCCGCTCCTGTCGATCCTCTATCTCCACCGGGACCTCCGTAAAAGTCGCCCCATCGTCAACGTCAAGCTCCCCATGGTCAATGATGTGCGTCGGGTCGTGCACGTATCTCCTCAGCTGGGATACGTGGAAGACGTCGTGCAGCCGGTGCAACTGAGGTGGTAGAGCCAGGCGATAAGCCACCTCACCAATCCTGCTAAGAATCTGGAAAGGTCCGATGAAGCGCAGAGATAACTTGCCGCCTCGGCCAAATCTCCGAATACCACGTCGAGGTGAGACCCGCAAGAAGACGTGGTCGCCATCCTCGAACTCCAGTGGCCTCCACCTCCTGTCAACATATGACTTCTGCCGGCTCTGAGCTGTCCTCATCCGCTCCTGGATGACCTGGACCTTCTCTGTCGTGGCCTGGACCATCTCCGGTCCCACAAGTGCTGACTCCCCAGGGTCTGTCCAGCACAAAGGAGATCTACATGGTCGGCCGTACAACGCCTCGTACGGTGCCATACCGATGGTGGAGTGGTAGCTGTTGTTGTACGCGAACTCCACCAAGGGTAGGTGGTCCTCCCAGCTACGACCAAAGTCGAGGACACATGCACGGAGCATGTCCTCGAGAGTCTGAATGGTCCTCTCCGTCTGACCATCTGTCTGAGGGTGAAAAGCTGTGCTAAGACGTAGCTGCGTCCCGAACGCCTCCTGTAACCCCTTCCAAAGCCGGGAAGTAAAGCGGGCATCTCGATCGGAAACGATAGATGATGGCATGCCGTGGAGCCGCACAATCTCCTGAACGTAGAGACGTCCCAAGCTCTCCACCGAGCCCTGCTCTCTGATGGGTAAGAAGTGTGCCGACTTGGTGAGTCGGTCAACAATCACCCAGATGGAGTCGTGACCTCTGGAAGTGCGTGGAAGTCCAGTCACGAAGTCCATAGATATGCCGTCCCACTTCCACTCCGGAACCTCCAAGGGTTGTACCAAGCCTGCTGGTACCTGATGCTCAGCCTTCACCTGCTGGCAGGTGAGACATCGAGAAACGAACTCTGCTACTGCCTTCTTCATGCCCGGCCACCAGTGCTGTCGTCTGAGGTCCTGGTACATCTTCGCCACTCTAGGATGTACCGCCAAAGGAGATGTGTGAAACTCTCTCAGCACTTCCTCTCGCAATGCGACTGGTACCATGGTACGTCCTCTGAAAAGGATGTCGTGCTCTGCTCCAAGGGAGAAACCATCAGGTGCCTGTCCCGAGGATATCTGTGCACGCCGTGTCTCACAGTCAGCGTCCCCACGCTGTGCCTCTCTGACCCGCTGCAGTAGTGGAGGAGTGACTGTGAGAGACTGAAGAAAGGCTGCTCCATCTCTATCCACGAAGGATATCTGCAAAGAGGCTAGCTGCTCCGTCGCCTCCTCAAGTAGCTGAATGCCCGTCCTCCTGCTGAGGGCAACGGCTACTACGTTCCCCTTCCCAGGAGTATAGACTATCTCAAAGTCATAGTCCTGGAGGAACTCGAGCCATCGACGCTGTCTCAGGTTCAGGTCCTTCTGCGAGAAGATATACCTGAGACTCTGATGATCGAAAAAGACTGTAAAGCGCTCGCCCATCAGATAGTGTCGCCATGTCTTCAGAGCGAAGACCACTGCTGCTAACTCCAGGTCATGGGTAGCGTAGTTCTGCTCATGCGGCCTCAACTGTCGTGATCCATAGGCGATCACTGCCCGCTCCTGCATCAGAACACATCCGAGTCCGGTCCCTGATGCATCGCAGTAGACTACGTACCCTACTCCCTCCTCAGGAAACCTCAAGATAGGTGCGCTAGTCAATCTCTGTCTCAGCTCCTGGAAGCTCTGCTGACATCTGTCAGTCCATATGAAGGGTTTCCCTTTCTTCGTCAAAGCTGTGAGTGATGCCGCAACTCTGGAGAAGTTCGGTACAAATCTCTGAAAGTATCCAGCTAGTCCCAAGAAACTCCGAACCTCAGTCACGCTCCTGGGTGGCTCCCATGCTAACACAGCCTCAATCTTCGCGGGATCCACTGCAACTCCCGCCTCAGAGATAAAGTGTCCCAAAAAGTGGACCTCACGTATCCAGAACTGGCACTTCGAGAGCTTACCATAAAGCTGGTGCTCTCGAAGTGTGTCAAGAACAACTCTCAAGTGATAGGCGTGCTCCTCCTCTGTCGTAGAGTAAATCAGAATGTCGTCGATGAAGACCACGACAAACTGATCGAGGTATGGCTGAAAGATCCTGTTCATGAGAGCCATGAACACTGCTGGAGCATTGGTTACACCGAAAGGCATAACCAAGAACTCATAGTGGCCATACCGACATCTGAAGGCCGTCTTCTGCACATCCTCGTCTCTGACTCTGAGCTGATGATAGCCTGACCTGAGGTCTATCTTCGAGAACCACCGTGCTCCCTTGAGCTGATCAAAGAGGTCATCAATCCTCGGTAGCGGATACTTGTTCCTCACTGTCACCTGGTTCAGGCGACGATAGTCAACACAAAGTCGCAAGCTCCCGTCTGCCTTCTTGGCGAACAATATCGGGGAAGCCCAGGGTGAAACACTGGGTCGGATGAACCCCTTGCTCTGCAAGTCCTCCAACTGTACCCGTAGCTCACGAAGCTCGGCAGGGGCCATCCGATATGCTGGAGTGGATATCGGGGCTGTCCCGGGGTACAAGTCAATATAAAAGTCTACCTCTCTGCGAGGAGGTAGCCCTGGAACGTCGTCGGGAAAAACGTCCGCAAACTGATCCACCACTGCAGGAAAACCAGGACTCCGCACGTCAACTGCTCCAAGGTTAAGGCTAGCCAACTGATGAGTGATAGGCTGTCCTCTCCTCCGCGGAAGTCCATCCTGTGCTGCTAAGGCTCCCTTCTCGCCGGTGAAGGTGAACCTGCTCCCGTCGGTGCGTACACATCGCACCTTGCGCCTAAAACAGTCAATCTGTGCATGGACCGTAGACAGCCAATCCATGCCCAAGATGACGTCGTAAGGCCTCGACGCTGCTACAAGAAGATCCCAGCCGAAGCTCTCGCCTCCTAGAGTAAGCTCACACTGCCGGCACCAGTGCGTAATCGTCGAGTCTGCTCCCGTAGGAGTCTCTAGCCGTAAGGATCGAGCCAACGGCTCTGTCGGAATCTCCGAGCTCCGAACAAGGGCAGCGGCTATGAAAGAATGACTCGCTCCTGTGTCTATAAGGACTGCAGCAAGGGTGGAATAGACACAGATAGTACCTCGAATCATCTCGGGTGCGCCGTGGTCATAGGCCTCTGCTGCCTGGAGCTGTGCCTGTCGCTGCCCGCCAGCTCCCTGTGGTCGGGGTGGACCTCCTGGTGGTGGTGGTGGTAGAGCCTCAAAGCGTCGGCCACCACCAGCTGCTCGTCCAGCTCCTCTGCCTCGTCCGCCTCCTCCCTGCGGACCGCCATGGTCGACCCTCTGCCTCTGCCTCGGTGGTCCATCAACTGTCTGCTGCTCCTCGGCATGACGGGTCGGGCAGTCACGAGCCATGTGGCCCTGCCCGCCGCACGAGTAGCACTGTCTGCCTCTCGGAAGACTGGCTCCGCGCTGTGTGCCCCACACTGCTGAGCCAGTGCCCTGAGATCGTCTGCCTGAAGGTCTGGTCTGTCTGGACCCCTGAGTCATCCATCGACTGCCTGCTGCAGATGACTCTGCCACGTGCCGCCCTGCGGTGGGTCGCTGTGCTGGTGTAGACTCAGCAAGGAAGCTCTCGATCAGAAGAGCCCGCTCCAGTACTCCTGACTGAGTCGGTATGCTGAGGGAGATCAGCGATGCCCTGATCTCGTGTCTCAAACCCTGCTCGAAGGTCCGGGCCCGGAAGAATGGGTCCCGTACCATGTCGGTCGAGTAGCGCGAGAGATCGGTAAACCTCGCCGAGTACTGAGCGACCGTCATGCTGCCCTGCCGCAGCTGTAGAAGCTCCTGGATACGCACCGCACGAAGGGTGGCTGGGACAAACTCAGAGCGGAAGAGGCTCTCAAAGTCCGTCCAAAGTAGAGATGCCTCATCGTGCACCTGGAGCATCAAGCTCCACCATCGTCCTGCTGCTGCGTGTAATAGGCTCGCAGCGAGGATCACCATGAGGTCTGCTGGTGTCCTCACTAGCCTAAACACTCGAACCACTGCCTCCATCCAGTCCTCTGCTGCCTGGGGATCCGTCTCCCCGTGAAACCTGGGCGGTCGCTGGCGCTGAAACTCATGCAGTGCGCTAAGGCGACGTGCATCGTCAGCGGCTGCTGCTGGAAGCATCGGGGGATCGGCGGGTAAAGCTACCGCCGGTGCCTCTACTGGCAAATGGCCCTGTACCGAGGCCTCGTCGCTCGGTGGGCTGTCGTCTCGCTCGACTCTCGGAACCCTAGCTGGCTGCCGTCGTGGGGCCATCCTGAAAAGGAAACAGGTGCGCCACGGTCAGAACAGTATACCTGGTGAGCTGACATAAGTAATCACAAAGAAAACTTTGAAACACACACACAATCAATGTTTTCGTGCATTAAGTCGGAAATCAGAAGTCAGGGTCCTGGTGTACGGATACGTCGGCCGCCGCACCAACACTGGACTCCCTGGACTGATAACCACACTCAATACGCTAAACATTATTGCTTCACATAGAAAAGATCAGAGTTCACGGTAGAACCGAACTCCTATGATACCAATTTGTCATGACCCGCCCTCGGGGTCCGTGCCGTGACTACCCCAAGCCCGCCTTCCATAGGCCAGGGGCTGGCGACTAGCACCAAGGCGTAAATCCCAGTAAAAAGGGAAGGCATTGCCTTTGAAAAGTAAGCAACACCACAGAGTAAGCAAGCGGAAAGTAAACACTAAACAAGCAGAGTACAACTGAAAGTGCGGAAAAGTAAATGGGCCAGAATACAAACCCAAACTGAAAGTAAAGTACAACTCGAAAAGGGAAAAACAGCAACTGTAAAGTAAAAGCCGCTACTCCGAGCTGTCCACCGGAAATCCCACCTGAAGGGTGGGTACAGATAGCTCCTCTGCTCCACGGGTCCCGCCGTCCGCTCCGTGCACGTCCCGCCCAGTGGTCCACCTCCGGGTACCGTCCCGCTCTACAAGCCTCAGCAAAGTCAACGCTGTCCGTCGTCTGCAACCAACACAATGTAGTGCGGGCGAAGCCCGTGCAGGGGTGAGTATGAGCTACTCAGTAGGGACCCCGAGACCCCTGAAGGTCTCTCAAATCCACAAAGGATAAACCACGAAGAAAAGTACAAACACGAAGTAACAACCGACACTGCTTAGGTATATGCCCATACATATACCTAAGTCATCAATTAAAATACGCTCCAACCTCCGAGCCCAAGTACAACTCAGTCCACGCAGGAAAGTATACGTATTCCACATAGGAAAGCAAAACATAATCCACGCAGGATTGCACAACAAAATCCTCACAGGAAAGCAATAGGATTCAGCTCACACAGGTATACTTTTTCAAGGACGATAAAGATGATCACTGATCCATCTAAGTCGTCGGACCCACGAAGGATCGATAGGTAACTAACCCCCGCAGAAGACCCACACATGATCGGGCTCACACAGAACCTATAGGCGCTGGCTCACACAGAACCGCTGAGCGCAAGGACCCACACAGGATCGGGCCCACACAGGACCTGTAGCACTGATCCACGTAGGATCGCTGAGTGCTGTAGTCGTCGTCGTCGAATCCATACAGGATCTCTGTACTGTCGTCGTCGAATCCACATAGGATCTCTGTACTGTCGTCGTCGCTGTCACAGTAGCAGTCGTAGCAGTAGTAGCAGTCGCAGCCAGCACTAGGGTTCCCGCACACAGCAAACTCGTACGGAGGGTCCGCTCCACGAGCCGAGAGGCTGATACATCAACTGTCACGAAGACCGAAGTTGATGTATCCAAAAGTTCCGTATCGTCAATAGGAACTCAACGCAACAGACGGCGCGTCGATCGGACGCCCGGTCTGAGAGTTATTGGCATTTTCGTCTCCGGGGCCCGGTTGGTTTTTAAGGCTAAACCAACCCGACCGTACTCCACCTGCGTCCAAACCTCGGGCGGAGTATGCCAAAAGATCCGTCTCACTAAGAGGAACACAACGCGACTGACGGCGCGTCAATCAGACGTTCGTAGCTCAAGATATGAGCGTTTCCGCTCCGAAGGCCCGGTTGGTTTCGTGAACGAACCAACCCGGCCGAACCCAAAGTTAACCGAAACCTTGAGTGCGATATATCGAAACGACCGTCTCGATCCAAGGATCGCGTTGCCGCAGACGGTTCGTCATTCGGAGGTCCGAGGCTCAAGTTATGTGCCAAAAACCAATTCTGGTTCGAAACGGGGGGTCCGGGTCCGGGCCGACCCGGCCCGACCCCCCCCCCCCCCTGGGCGGCGCGGCGGGCCGCGGCGGCCCGGCGCCGCGAGGTGGCGGCGCACGCGGGGGCTAAGCCCCGCGGTTTTTGAAGGGCGGCGCGGCACAAAGGGCCGCGCCCCATTTTTTTAAAGAAGCCCCCCCCACGTGGGGGGCCTGCTGGTGCGGAACCGAGGGGGCCGGCTGCCCCCTCCCTTTAAATAAAACCACCCCCCTCTTTAAGAGGGGGGTTTAGCCAGCTGGCCGGGGAATTAATTCCCCGGTTTAACGGCATCCGGCCGGCCAGCTGGCCGGCCGGTTTTCTCCAACGGGACCGGAATTTCTGGTCCCCTCTTCGGCTTCCGACACCGGCGGCCCGGCCGCCGGTCTTCCCTTCCGCCGCGGCCCAGAACCAGCCGCGGTCCCCTCGTCCCGCCGCGGCCCGGAACCGGCCGCGGCGTTCGTCATCCTGCGTGGTGCGACGGCACCGCGCCCCTTCGCCGTACTTTGATTCTTTTCAACGCGGCGCGACGGCGTCGCGTTCTTGAAGTTTCTACCTCGGCGTGGCGCGACGGCGCCGCGTAAAATAAACATACGGTAATCCGCGTGGTGCGACGGCACCACGCCACTTTGCTTCCACCGCAAGAATTAAACAAGAACGATGGAGGGGGGGTTCGGCCGTGTTCGTGCGGTCCGGCCCCCCTCGCGTTAACTATAATCACTTAAATAAAATATTTCAAAGCCTCACGTAGACATGCGATCCACGAGCAAGAAATGGAAAAATTTAAGAATTAAACAACAACCCCTACCTCGGGTTTAAGATTCGAAGATTCGTCTATGTTCCGCGGAAGACGGCGTCGCGGAGATCGGGCGTCGCGGTCGTCGTTCGTCAAATCCGTTGACGAAGAGTTATGCCCGAAGAGATACATCGTTGGCGAATCTTCGTATACCGACGAAGAAGGTCCGAGGAGGGTGCGGCGTTCCCTCTTGTTGACACCGAGGACGAAGAAGAGAGGTGTCGTTCTTCGTCGGAGTTTGGGCGTTCTTCGTTCTTCGTCAGAGCTTGAAGATGAAGAAGAAAAGCTTCCAAAGCTCTCAAGAAATCTTCCCAAGGTGGTAAAAGAATCCCTTAGAATAATATAAGCTTTAACTTATATTATTACATAACATAACCACAAGAATTTCAAAGGTTTGAAATTCAAAAAGGGGTTTAACTCCCTTAATTAATTAAGAGTAACTTAAGCCAATTAAGAGGGGGTTAAGGGAACTTGAAAAGTCTAGGGGTTCGTGTGGGCCCCACCACACTTAATCCTCCCAAGGGAGGTTAAGTGGGTGTGGGTCCCACTTCCAACCCCCTTTGGTAGGTTTTTAACAAACTAAAAATAAAATTTGTCTTACACAAATTTTATTTGACTCAATTGAAAACCCCAAAACTTAACATTCAACCCGCAACAAACGCAACTCCCGAAAAGGTCTCTTTAAGCGAATATCGGCGCTGCGAGTTCATCGGTGCCCTCGGATTTCAATTCCGAGCACCGGATCAAAAGTTAGGAATTCCCGCTCGTTCGTTCACTGAACGTACCCGAGCCAAACTTCAGAAATTAATTCCGGGCATTCCGGGCCTCGGAATCAGGTGCCGTCTGAAACCGCGCTCTTGTAAAATTCTAAAGAAAATTAAGAAAAAAATTTCCCTTGAATTTTACGGGTCTTTACATGTCTATATAGGGATTATGGAGTGAACAAAATAAATATTTGACAATACAGAAGCTAGTAGACTAGGTAATAGTGGTCGAATGTTGGAAACTAGAAATTATCCCTTGAAAATTATTAAGGTGTGGTTCATAAATGTGAACTTGTTGCATTTAAAAAATTACATGTGTATGAATTATGTTATTTTAGAATTATAGATTAATATTAATTTATTCCAATTAATAATTTAGAATCATCAATATGTTTCTTAAGAGTAAATTCATTTAGTTTCAAAAGGTGAGCATTATTCCAGGGAATTTTAGGTTTAGATGGTGGAAGTATTTAAATAGGTTGATGGATTCGAATAAATATAGATTCTATATGGAATTATCCCAATAAAGATCATAATAATATGGTAATTGTTCCCCTAACATTCTTCTATAGTAATTACATGGATGAATAGTTTTTTTGATGATAAATTATTTGAAATTAAAATGATATTCCATCCATTTGATAAATAAAATTATGGAATTACATACATGGATTATGACATCATTAGAACCATATAAAACTTATGTTGTTTATTTTTAATTTATTTCATTCAATTGTTTCCTTTTAAAAGTTCTTTCCTCATACATATGATGGCATTATTGTGTGGTAACATAGATACAATTTTTATTCTATTATATATGGAATTGTAAATATGGGGTTTATTTAAATTAGATTTTACATGATTTTTTTTATTCTTAGGTATGTTTTGGTTTGTGTAACTACTAGTTATAAGGTTCCCCAAATAGCAAAAAGTGGTACCAAAGTGCGTTTTTATTAATTTAAAAATAAAAAAAACATATGAAAGGATTAAAACCATGAAAATGATAATAGTATTATCATGAAATAATAGTAAAATGATATTTGAATATTTTTTTACATTTAAAAATGGCCACATTTTACTCTTAAATGTAGTGTTGTGGAAATTCCAAATTTATTTATATTTAAATATTTTATAAAACATTTATCAACCTATCCAAAAAAATAAAATGACCTCAAACTATTGTTAAAATTATACGTAATGATATTAATTTAATTTTTATGAATAAGAATATACAACACATAAAATTTTATTTCTGTTTTATTGAAATGAAAAACTATATTTCTTATTGATTTCAAAGTAATAAATCATGTGAAAAATTTACAAAACATATCAAAATAACTTATATTGTCATGAAATCATAGGAGAATAATCTATGATAATTTTTTTACATGTGATAATTGAATTCACATAAATATTACCTAAATAATTTTATTCATTACCTAAAAATAGTTTTACTATAATTTTAAATTTATTAAAATTTGTTATTAAAGAGTATAATAGAGATGATGAAATCATATTGTCATGAAATAATAGGAAAAAAAATTCACATAATTTTTAATATTTAGTTATATAATATACAATAATCGTACTGAAAATTTTCTTGGAATGATGAAGAGTACATGTATAATGATTTAAAAGTCAAAAAATTGAATTAATGGGTTAAAAACTATAAAACAACCTTGAATTGTTGTTAAATATTAGGAAAATTATATTTTTTTATTTCTGACATGTATGAATATGACACTTTTTAATGAGACTTGTAGTGTGGTCAAAATGATAGGGAATGATGTTTTATTTGATCTTAATATACTTAATAACGTTTATTTAATGGTAAAAAACAAGAAAATGACATTATATTACCATGAAATAATTTTATAATGATATCTAATTAATTTTTTTAATGTTTGAAATGTGTACATGTAAATATGATTTGTAGTATGGTCTAAATGATTGAAAAATTAGTAATTAGATATTGAAGACATTTAAAATATCAATCAATGGGTCCAAATTAAGAAAATATTCTTGAAATTTCATGAACCCATAGGAAAATTACTTTCATTTAATTAGTGAGATATTGTAATAGACCACATACCAACATGCCATTTAGTTTTCTAGGAGTTACCACGAGTGAATATTTATTGATATAAATGTAAAAAACATTTGTAAAATTGTAAAAACTAGGAAAATGACCACATCGTATAGAGAAATCAAAAGAAAATGGCCATTGATTAATTTTTGACTTTTATGAATGAATTCATATCAATCATACCTGTGGTGTGATTGAAAGAACTAAAAAAATATTTTTATTAGAATAAATTATCTTTAAAAATTTTGTCAAAGGGTCAGAACATTGGAAAATACATTTTATTTTAATCAAATCATAATTACACAATCACACTTTAATGTTGGAGATATAGGAAAACAACCAAAAATATAACAAAATAACCCTTCAAACACCTCTCAATCAGACTTATGGTGTGTTTAGAATGACCAAAATGGTGTTCTTGTTGATCTATGTGAAAAACATGTATCATATACTCCAAACTAGGTATAAAACATGAAGTTTGCATAGAATCATAAGAAAATTATTTTTGATTAATTATATATATATATATATAATTCAAATCAATCAAACATGTGTTGTAGTCAGAATGAGAGAAACGTAATGTTATTAATTTTATGTATTTAAAAACATGAAAACTGTCAAAACAATGAAAATGAAATAATATTATTATAAAAATTATAGATATTAAAATATATTTAATTTATGATTTTTTTTAAAATACTTCACATTAATCATACATGTTTTTTCTCAGAATGACCAAAAGTATATTTTTATTGATTTAACAGTCAAAATCCACGTTCAAAGGGTAAAAATATTTAAAAAACATCACATTAATGTGAAATAATAGCAATTATATTGTAGAATAATTTTTGACATGAAGCTAAATATGTCCCATAAATCTGACATGTCATGATCTTAGAATAGCAAAATGTGTTTTTAGAGATTTGTATGTATATAAAAATGAACTTTTAGTGGTTAAATACAAGTTAACAATCATTTATTAGCATTAAATAATTGAAAAATAAAGATTAATTATTTTCAGAGATGTATTAATAGATCATGTTCCAATCCATGGTGTAGTGATTTCAACAATAATTGAAAAGGTTGTTTTAGTATATTAAAAGTTAGAAAAAATGTGTGTTAAAGGGACCAAACCTATGTCACGAACTATCCCAATGGGGCCCATGCTACGACTCCCCAAGCCCACCTCAAAGAGACTAGGGGTTGGTGACTAGCACCGAGTAGGCATATTACTATCTTTGGAGGCATTTGAAAAGTACTTGTACACACACAAACATCACCAAGCCCACAAATGATGAAATGAAAAAACCACTAAGGAACAAAATGCAAGCATACAACTAAACCCAACCTAAAAAGTACGACATAAAGTAAAGTACTAAAAGATGACTTGGCCAGAATACAAGGCCACCAAAAACCAGAGTCTGAAAACTACAAGTCCAACCTGTAAACACAAAGAGGCACTGAGACTGCTGCTCGTAGCCGTAGAGAAACCTCATCCTATAGGGAACTCAGAAAACTAGTTCCTATCCTGGTCTACCCTGGACTCTATCAAAAGGATGCTTGTCTGCACAAGAAAGACACATGCAGGCAAAGCCCGTGCAGGGGTGAGTATAACAATACTTAGTAGAGGACCCTGAAAACCAGAAAACAATACACGAAGTAAAGGTACAATCGTATCTACACAATATATGTCTACCGAAAATATAATAGGAGAACACAAACCCGATATACTCAAAACCCAGACCCATAGTCTAGGGAGAAGTTTCACGACCGCCTACCCCAATTAGGGATTCGGTTTGAAGATTCCACTAAGTAATTGTTCTGGGAGAACTCACTCCATGAGTGTGATAGCTCTGATGACATCCGTCTGAGAAGTACTGTTTGTCAGGAAAATCCACGAGGTATAGATATAATCATTCTGGGAGAACACACTCATGAGTGGGGAATGATCATGATACACAGATGTGGATCACTTCCAAGGCCTTGGAGGATACCATGACTCATCTGAATTCAACTATTAGATATCGGATCGATTCCTTGAAGAGATAGTCATGTCGATACCTGAATCTACCTAGGGTTATGAATTGATGGATGATCTCACTCCGAGCCTCTCAAAGGGATACCTGACCTTATCATAGAATGTCCTGTTGAAGGGATCATACTCCTATTGAAGGAAATGATACCTGACCATCACAGGAATGAGAAAACAGGGCACTAACCCAAATGAAACATGTCCAAGATAAGGCGTAAAAGATGATCAGTCCATGTATTGAAAATTACATGGCGTGTAGTAGTGTCAAATGACATGTCTTCTAACCCTGAGTACTACCCATGTAAAACAGCCTGTGTCTCAAGGCTGGTCGTGTAGAAAAGCCTTTACCTAGCATGTAGTACAGATTACATGTCGTGTCCGAGTCATCTAGGGTCAGCTCCGTGTATGCGGATGTGTGCCCGTACACAGCTTAAACCCATGTATGCCAACCTATGTGACAGGCACACAGGGTGACCTGCATTATTGGCCTTGCCAGGCCGTGTGGTGGAGTACATGGTTTTGTACTCCACCTCTGGTCTGTGTATCCCCTAAATACATGCCGAGTCCCACGTAGTCGCCTCTTCCATGTTGCGTAGGGTCTATATGCCGTGTTCCGAAGCCGTGTAGTACATCCCACGTCAGTGTACATCCAATAATACATGTCATTCATCGGGGAAGGTTCAACATGTCGTGTGACTAGGGTTACACACCGTGTGATACATGTCTGACTCTTGAAACCCTAGCTGCCACCGCCGTCACCACACCGAGTGTTATTCAGGATACACACCGTGTTCTTCGGAAATTTACAGAAAACAATGTTCTACTTACCGCGCTATAGGGGATGCTTTCTTATTTGATCCGACCATCCAATCTCCATGAAACTCAAGGGTTTTAATCACCCCGACACCATATAGTTGATTCCATTAGATTCAGACCTCTGATCGGCTCCGAAAATTTGAATTAATCCACGAATGCAAAGAACACTCGATGGAAAACATTTCCTGATCCAAACCAATTTTTCGTTCGCCATAGTCGCCGCACCTCCTCTAGGTCACCATGATGTCAGATCTCTAATTTGGAATCATTTCATTGCAAAATGAATGTTCAAGGATCTATTGTTTGTTGCCCCATGAAGAATGAGAAGACTGAAAAAGAAATGGGGAAGAAATCCAAAATCAAATCCACCAACGAAACTCCTCCATAGTTCGTGAAAATGTTGATCTGATCCCGTTAGTAGAATCCAATGGAGTAGATTTCATGAAAATAATTTACCGTAGATTAATTATCCATGATAAACCCAATAAAAACCCTCCCACAAGAATGCATGAATCCGCAGAACAACCTGTTTTTGGTTTGGTCTGTGTTCATCATTTAATCGAAAATGGGGAAAAGATGAATTGAAAAAAACAACCCCTACCTCAAGAAAGAATTGATCTCTGACGAAGGTGTCGGGGTTCCGTCATCTCCGAGATCCTTCGAAATTGTTGGCACAACGATTCATAGCATGATTTTTCATTGTTTGTCACCGAGAGTTTTTACAAAGATCTATGGATTTTCCATAGTTTCTCTCTACCTTCTGCCAATGAGTAATGTTTGACTAACACCTTAAAAGGAGGTAAAGCTTTTCAGCGTTCTGATATGTTGAGTCGCTATCATTCCACTGCGACATTAATGAGTCAGCATTGTTGTTTAAGAATGATTATGGCATGGAAATAATTATCTAAATAGATGCCCCGTCATTGTGCTGCAACAAATTTTTCCAAAGAAAAACTAAAATTAACTTTGAGAATTATTTTATTTTACTAAAAATGTCTGAAAAATAAATTTTCCCTCGACTCGAGCCGGTCTAGGTTAGACCCATTATTAGGTAAATTCATCATCACAAATGCAACGATGACCTCGGTTTTTTAATCCAGGTATCCATTTGGAAACTGCCATAGCCACGCTCATATGTTGACTCACATAACATAAAAGAATTCATACCCACATTCCAGGATCAATGGGCCTCGGAATGATGTTCCTTCTCCACACCTGGTCCTATAATAATTCCATAAAATATTTAAAAAACAAAACATGGAAAATATATGACATTACATTCTCCCCACCTTGGGGATTTGTGTCGTCGAAATGCTAAAACAATGGATAATCAGCAAAGGTCACTCCATCCTCAAGGTCCATCTCTCCCTAGTCAGTAACATGTGATGGGTCATGCACATACCTCCTCAACTGCGACACATGGAAGACATCATGTACTAGATGCAACTGTTTCGGTAGAGCTAGGTGGTATACAACCTCTCCATCGTTTCCCATTATCTAGAGAGGTCTGATAAACCTCAAAGATATCTTGAGGCCCTGGTCAAATCTCTATAACCCTTGTCGAGGTGACACCCGAAGAAAGACATGGTCTACCTCTTCGAACTCTAGTGGTCTCCATCATCTATTAGTATAAAAATTCTTCCAGCTTTGGGTAGTATTCATCCACTCCGGGATGATATGCACCTTCTTTATGGTATCCTGCACCAACTCTGGACACAAGAGTGTTGACTCTCCGAGGTCGGTCCAGCAAATCGGTGACCGGAAGGGTCTCCCATATAAATCCTCGAAAGGTGCCATACCAATGGTGGAGTGGTAGCTGTTGTTGTATGCAATATCCACCAATGGTAGGTGGTCCTCCTAACTGTGACCAAATCCATGATACATTACCACATCATATCCTCCAAAACCTGAATGGTCCTCTCTATCTGACCAGTGGTCTGGGGATGGAATGTCGTGCTCAAGCGTAACTAATTCCCAAAAGCATCCTATAATCACTTTCACAACCGGGATGTGAAGCGGGCATCTCAATCTGAGACTATAGTTGAAGGGATGCCATGAAGTCGAACTATCTTCTACACATAGAGGTGTCCCATGTTCTCTACGGAACTCTACTCTCTGATAGCTATGAAGTGGGCCGACTTGGTGACTGAGTCAACGATCACCCAGATGGAATCATGCCCCTTAGATGTTTTTGGTAAGCCTTTCATGAATTCCATAGATAGTCCATCCCACTTCCACTTTTAAACATACTTGGGGTGATATAATCCTTCTGAAACCTGGTGCTCATCCTTCACATGCTTGCATGTAAGGCATTGAGAAATGAACTCCGCTACTGTCTTCTTCATGATTGGACACCAGAACTGTCGTCGGAGATCCAGGTACATATTTACCACTCCAGGATTTACCGCCAAGGGGGATGTATGAAACTTCCTTAGGACCTCTACTCACAATGCTAGTGGTACAATAGTTCATCCTATGAAAAGAAATATGTGATCCCCACCTTGTAAATATCCATCAGGAGCATGTCATGTGGATAACTGAGCACGTAATGCCTCACAGTCGACATCCCCAAGCTGTGCCTCCCTACCTTTCTACAATACTGGAGGGGTAAAAAAAATCAATTGTAGGTATGCTGCATCCTCTATGTCCACGAAGGATAACTGCAATGTGGCTAACTGCTTTGTCGCCTCAATCAATAGCTGTGAGATCAACCTTCGGCTAAGAGAATCCGCCACAATGTTCCCCTTCCCAAGAGTATAGATGATCTCAAAATCACAGTCCTAGAGGAACTCTATCCAAAATCTATGTCTCATATTCTTATCCCTCTACAAGTAGATGTAATTGAGGCTCTTGTGGTCAGAGTAGACGATAAACCACTCACCCATAAGGTAGTGTCACCTCATTTCAATGTGATGATTACCGCTGATAACTCGAGATCATGGGTGGCATAGTTCTACTCATGTGGCCTAAGCTGGAATGAAACATAATCAATCACTGGCCATCCCTGCATCAAGACACAACCATGCCCAGTTCTTGATGCGTCGCAGAATACTACATACTCGACACCCTACTCCGGCAATCTCAAAATCGGGGCACTCGTCAAAATCTATCTCAACTACTCCAAATCCTACTAACAATTCTCCATCTACATGAATGGTTTCCACTTCTTGGTCAAGTATGTCATCGGTGATGATATTCGGGAGAAATCAGTAATGAATCTTCGGTAATAACCTGCCAACCAAAGGAATCTCTACACCACTATCACACTCCGAGGTGGCTCCCATGGTAACACTGCCTCAACCATAGTTGAGTCCATAACTACTTAATCTGTGAGATGAAATGTCCCAAGAAGTGGACCTCTTGAATCCAGAACTTGCACTTCATGATGTTCCCATATAGATGGTGCTCTCAGAGTACATCTGGAACCATATGATGGTGTCTTACATTCTCATCCTCTAATGTTGAGTACACAAGGATGTCATTGATAAAGACTACTATGAAACAGTGTATGTATGACTTGAAGATCTGGTTCATCAGACCCATGAACAATGTGGGGGAGTTTTTCACACCAAAATGCATCACCATGTACTCATAGGGACCGTAGAGGCATCTGAATGCCTTCTTCAGTATATCCACATCCCGTACTCATAACTGGTGATAACCTGATCAAAGTTCAAACTTCGAGAACCACTATTTCCCACTCAACTGATCAAATAGGTCTTCGATCCTAGGAATTGGATACTTATTTTTCACCATCACTTGGTTCAGGCGCTGGTAATCCATGCACATTCTCAAACTCCCATCTGCCTTTTTGGAAAACAAATCCAGGGCCACCCAGGGTGAAGCGCTGGGTCTTACGAAAACCTTTCTCTTAAAATCCTCCAACTGCAACCTCAGATTGCGAAGCTATGTGGGAGATATATGATATGAAGATGAAGAAATAATTGTCTTCCTGGGGTGTAAGTTGATGCCGAATTTGATTTCCCGATGGGGAGGTAGTCCTAGAACATCTTCAGAAAAGGCATCCTCGTACTCTGCCACCACTGCTGGGAAATGAGAGCTCATAACATCTTCTACTTTGAGGGCAATGTTATCCAACTCATGAGTGATTAGTTGCACCCTCGTATTCATGAACCCATTCTGTGCTTCCTGGGTCTCCTTTTCTCCGAAAACGGAAAACCTCATCCCATCACTGTGGAAACACCACACTCATCACCTAAAATTGTCTATCTGGGCATGGATTGAATATAACCAACCCATAATAAGAATGATGTCGTAAGACCTAAATGGTACCACCAATAGGATCCAACTGAACTTCTGTCTCCAAGTGTAATATCACACTGTCTAGAAAGGTTCATGATCACCGAGTCTCCTCCAGTAGGTGTCTCTAAGCACAAGGATAATGTCAACTACACTACCAGAATCTGAAGGTTTCGCACAAGACATGCGGTGAGGAAGGAATGTCTGGAACCTGTGTCTATAATATGGAACTAAGGTAGAGAAGACAAAGGTTTTACCTCATATCATCCTTAGAGTCCATGGGTCATATGCCTTGACCACATGATGTTGTGCCTGCCCCAATCCCCCTTCTCCCAGAGCCTGGTAAATACCTCTTGGGGGTGGTGGTGGAAGTAAATCAAGAATCTTCCACCACCTGCAGCTCTTACTTCTCCTCTACCATATCCACCACCTAGAAGGTTTCTCTTCTCCACTATCTTCCTCTACCTTGGTTTTCCATCCATTTCTTCCCTTTAAGCAGCTCGACGGGATGGACAATCCCTATCAATATGTCTCCTACCATCGCACGAGTAGCACCTCTTCTCCCTAGGATGAATGGATCCATACTGAGAGCCCTTGACTGGTGATCCCCTATCCTGGGTCCTACTATGACATCTCCCACGTCCTGTCCCCTATGCCTGACGTCGACCCCCAACTTCTGAGGTCTCCACACCTCTCTACCTATTGCAAACTATCGTCGGCTATATTTTCTCTCCCAAGAAGCACTTGATCACCGAGGCCCCCTCGAGCACACCAGTATAAGTCGAAATTTATAGTGGCACAAAACTTTCTCAGATGTAACATCGTAACCCTCGTTTGAATGTCTGAGCTCTGAAGTACAGATCCCTGACCATATCCATCATGTACCTGGTGAGGTTGGTGAACCTCAATGAAAAGCCAGCTACCGTCAAACTACCATGTTGGAGATTAAGAAGCTCATAGATGTGCAATTATCTCAGTGTAACCAGAGATTACTCCTCCCTATAGAGTTTCTCAAACTCCGTCCATGAAAGAATCTCCTTGTAGTGAGTCTGTGCGGTGAGACACCACCATCGTCCCGTCGAACTGTGAAGAAGGATTGCTCCTAGGATCACCATCTAGTATGTTGGTGTCCTCCCTAGTTGGAAAACTCTGGTCACCACTTCAAGCCATTCTTCATCTGCCGGAGGGTTGGGCTCGCCTTGGGTACTAAGGGGTCTTTGTCTCTAGAACTCATGGAGCACGGTTAGCCTGCTCCCCTCATCAGTCGGTACTACATGTACCATGGGATACTCTACTGGTGGTGGTATAGTAGGTGTGCCACCTAGTGGAAACGGCTGGGGAACTGGTCCCCGTATTGAAGCCTCATCATTGAGGGGGTCATCCTCGTGATCACACTGTGAGATCCTAGCAGGTATACGCTGCGGAGGCATCCTGTAAGGAAACAAGATGTACCGTTTTCAATGAGTATATCTGGATAAATGACACAAAGGACATGGAAAACACAACCCATTCATATATGATGCATGTACCATTCATTTACATTCCCTCAACTAGTTTTTGCATGTACCGAGTTGAAAGGAATGTTAACAGAGTCACGGTGTATGGATACATCGGCCGCCCACACCAACACTGGAGACTCTAAGTTGAAATCCGATCTCAAAACACTTAACACTATTTACCCTATCGAAACTCACAGACTCTTGGTCCTAAGATAGAACTGACCACCTCTGATAACACTCTGCCATGACCCGTACTAGTGGGGCCCACACCATGACTCCCTAAGCCCGCCTCCAATAGGCCAGGGGCTAGTGACTAGCACCGAGTAGGCATATTATTAACATGAGAGGCATTGCCTATATACCTGTACACATGCACACATCGCCATGCCCACAAATGCTATAATCTAAAAACCACTACGGAACAAAATGTATGCATACAAATAAACCCAACAAACAGAGTACAACGGAAAATAAAGTATTTAATGTAAACTGGTCCAGAATAAAAGACCACAAAAAACAAGAGTATGAAAACTAAAAGTCCTACATGTAAACACAAAGAGGTACAAGGACTTCTACACATAGTCATAGGAACACATTGGCCTATAGAGAACTTAGAAATCTTGGTCCCATCCTCGTTCTCCCTAGAATATATCAAAAGGTTTCTTGTCTACACAAGACACGTCATGTGTGGGAAAATCCCGTTCAAGGGTGAGTACAACAATACTCAATAAAGGACCCCCAAAACCAAAAATGAATACACAAAGGAAAGGGATAGTTATCTCTACGCAATATATGTCTACTGAACATATAATTGGAGAACACAAACTGGATATACTCAAAACCTAGACCTACAGTCTAGGGACAAGTTACAAAACTGCGTACCCCTATTAGGGATTCAGTTTGAAGATTCCATGAAGCAATATTTCTGAGTGAACTCAATCCATGAGTCTGATATCTCTAATGATGTCCATCTGAGAAGTACTGTTTGTCAGGAAAAGCCACGAGAGATAGATACACTCATTCCAGGAGAACAAACTCTAGAGTGTGGAAAGATCACGATACAAATATGAGGATCACTACTTGAGCCTTGGCGGATACAGTGACTCATACAGATTCACCTGCTAGGTAGAGGATAGGCGCCCTGTGGGGAGAGTCACGTTGACACCTGACTCTTCCTAGGGTCATGAATGGATAGTTGATCTCACTCTAGGCCCCTTGGAGGGATACCTGACTCTATATTAGAAAGTCCTATTGAAGGGATCATACTCCTGTTGAAGGAAATGGTACCTGACCTTCAGGGGAACGAGAAAACGGGGCACTAACCCAAACAAAACATGTCCATGATACGTTGGACATGAATATCAAGCCGTGTACAGAAATATACATGGCATGTAGTAGTGTCAAATGCCATGTCTTCTGACCCTGGGTACTGCCCGTGTACAATGGCCCATGTCGCAAGACTAGTCGTATAGAAATATTAGTACATGGCATGTAGTACAAATTACAAATCATGTCCAAGTCATCTGAGGTCAGATCAGTGTACGTTGTTGTGTTCCATACACAGCTTAAACCCATGTACGCCAACCCGTGTAACAGGCACATGGGGTGACCTGCGTTACTGGCCTCACCAGAATTTGTGGTGGAGTACACAGCCGTGTACTCCAACTCATGTCATTGTGGCCCTTGTATTCATGTCGAGTCCCGCGTAGTCACCACTGCCATGCCGCATAGGGTCTACAGGCCGTGTTCCAAAGTCGTGTAGTTGATCTCGTGTCTGTGTACTTCCAAGAATACATGTCGAGATTTGGGGAAGGTTTAACACACATGTGACTGGGGTCACATGCCTTGTGATACATATCTGAAACCCGAAACCCTAAGCACCACCTCTGGTACCACACAACGTGTTCTTCGTGATACACACCGTGTTCTTCATAAATTTCCAGAAAACACATTTCTTCATCCAACGCTTTTTGGGATGCTTCCTTCTTGGATCCCACTATCTGATCGCCATGAAAGTCAAGGTTTTTAGTCACCCTGACATCACATAGCTGATTTTCTGGTTTCAGACCTCTGTTCATCTTCGAAAATGCATATTAATCCACTCGTACAAAGAACCCTCAAAGAATAGTATCTCCCGATCCAAACCGATTCATCATCCACCATCGTTGTCGCACCTCCACTAGGTTTTCATGATATCAGATCTTCTAATTGGGATCGTTACATCACAAAACGAACACAAAAAGATATGGTGTTCATCACCCCATGAAGAATGCGAAGAACACAAAAGAAAGTGGGAAGAAATACAAAAGGAAATCGAAGAATGTACCTCTAACGTCATTTGTCACGGTGTTGATATGCTCCCGTTAGTAGGATCAAATGGAGAATAAATCAAGACAATAATCAATCATAGATTAATATCCTTAGATTAACCCAATAAAAACCCTCACACAAGAACACACAAATCTTCTGATCAACCTGTTCGTGGGTTGGTCCCCGTTCGTCATTTAATCCAAAATGGGAAAAAGATGAAATGAAAAAAAACCCTACCTCATGAAGGGATCGATCGCTGACGAAGTGGTCGCACTATCATCGTCGCTGAGACCCATCAACTTCTTTGGTGCATCGATTCATAGTTTAATTCAACCTCGTTCATCACTACGATTTTCTCCAAATATCCATGGATTCTCCATAGTTTATCTCCACCTTCTACCAATGATCAACGTTCGATTAACCCATTAAAAGGAGGAAACATGTTTTAGAATTTTGCTAAACTGAGTCGCTGTCATTATGCTACATCATTAATTAGTCAGCGTTTCTTTTTCAGAGTGATTATAAAATGGAATTAATTTTTGAAACATCTACCCCATCGTTGTGCTATAGAAAATTTTCCAAAGAAATCAAATAAACATTGTGAATTATTTTATTTTATTTTACTAAAAACGTCTGAAAATTAACTTTTTCCCTCAACCCACACTGGTGAGGTTAGACCCATTATTTGGTAAAGTCGTCATCCCGGACGTAACATTGCTCTTATATTTTTAATCTAGGCATCTGTTCAATAAAATTCCACATCCCCTCACATATGCTAACTAACTTAACTTAAAAAAAGTTCAAACCACCATTTCACGCTAACTGGGCCTTAGAATGATGTTTCGTCTCTACCCCTGGTCTTGTAATAATTACATTTAATATTTAAAAATAATACACAGAAAATCTGAGACATTACAACCTATAAAACAACCATATATTTCCTTGATGTAATTGGAAAGTTAACTCTATTTAAATTATTATTTGTAGGAATAGATGACATGTCATTAAGACTTGTGGTTTTCTCCCAATGACCAGTAGTGTGTTTTTAGTGACTTAAAAGTAAAAGAACATAACAAACAACATTATATTCATCCTGAAATCATATGAAAAATGGATATAAATTAATGTTTAACATTTAAAATTATACTAAACATAAAATCAATGTGTGTTGTGGTTGTAATGATAAAAAAATTATTCTCTTAAAATTAATAGAATTTCAGAATGCATGTCAAAATGTCAATTCATAGAAAGTGGCCTACGATTTTCATGAAATCAAAGGAAAATTATAATCAAATAATTTTTTACATAAAGGAATTTATGTTCAGCCAATATTAAATTTCATGTACATGGAATGACCTAAAATAATATATTCAGATTCACATGCCTTTAAAAAACGTTTTTCAACTAATCAAAACATAGAAGATGACATTAGATTATAGTGAAATAGTAGGAAAACAATTTATATTTTATCCTTAAAATGTAGAAATAGATGGTACATCATTCCCATATATATTTTATGGGGGAAAAAAACATATTAATGAATGATGAATTGATGTGAAATTCTAGGATAACGATCCATGAATAATTTTAAACATGTTTATGTAGTGCAATTAGGATAAAATATTCCCCTACAATATATGATTAGGAATAAAATGGGGCAAACAACCATAAATACAAATAACACTTTTTGGATATTGATTAATTTAAAATAATATTTTTATAATGGACTTAAATTTCCATATTTCTAGAACTAAATCCTTAATAAATAAATGATTATTTCTCATATCACCACTACAAAAAAAAATATGGCATAAAACCTCGATAGATAAACTCTATGATTATTATCCAATATTCAATGTAGATTTTCTTCATCATGATTATTATGTAAATTTATCATATATTTCATAAATCAAATAAAAAAATACACTAAATATATATATGACTTAATATTCATTGAATATTCTATCCTTCCTAAAATTTAATACATGCACTGATTTTCACTTTCTTAGTCTCACTGGTTTTATTTCATCATAACCTTAATAGTGGTGTCTCATTTTAAATTTCAGAACATCATGATTTAATAAATCATTTTTAGTAGAAAATAGAATTATAACATATCTATTAATTATCTCTAAAACTTTTAATAAAACATTAAAATCTGACTACAATTTGAAATGTTTTTAGATATAGAATCAATATTCATAATATTTTCATCATAAATTTAAGGGTTCATACTCAAAATTAAATATAGAGATGTTAAATATCTATATTACCACTAGTATATTACTTAACATTAAAAATTTCCAAAATGAGTCATAAAAAGTAATAACTACCTCTTAACAATTAGTTTTAGCATTCGTGGTTGATGGGGCCCAAATAACCTTTGGAAACTGTCTATATATATTTATATATTATTTCTATATATAAAAGTAATTTTTTTGTGGCCCCCAATGTATATATTTTGATAATATTTCCAAATACAATCCTTCTAAAAGTCCATAAATGTGTTTTCATAAGTATATAAAAATCAAGAGACATATACACTCGTATATAAAATGAAATAGTATTTTTAGATTGATGTAACTAAATTTATACCCCACAAGATATCTAGTCTAATAAATGAATTTTTATATGTAATGACACTCATGGAATAATTTTTTTGAGGGGTCAAAAACATAGGGTTTATTTTTTGAAGATAATTTACAATAAAACAATATATATTAATTTTCATTGAAACATATGATTACTTTTGGAGACCAAATTTTTTATTTTTTAATTAATAATAAAATATTATTTGTCATACATTATTATATGTTAACATGGTATTTATAGATTGTGTGGTGGATGTGTTTTTGGGTGGGAATAAGGGAAATGGTTTGTGACGTTATTAATGTTTTTTAATGGAGGTAAAAGCTCTAAAACTCTATATTGTGGAGGAAATAATTCGTGGAATGGTCTATTCAATATAGGCATGATAATTGTATAATACCTATAGTGTGATCATGACAATGGTTTAGTTGATGATCTCATTTATGGGATAAAGTTCTATTATTGATGGTGGTATTGTGGTATGCCAAGATGAGCATCTAATATCCAACACGATAATAATAAGTATTTTCAACCTCACAAATAGATATTTAATAATCATTTATGAACTCCCCATGATATATTTTGGGGGTTACTAAAAGCTAGCCTTTGAAATACATTATAACCAAAAAAAGATCACCATATCCAATCATGGTAGCCTTTAGTGACCACTTCTGGGACTCAAAAAAATGTAATTTTTTTAAAAATTTAAATACTACCCATACCCTACATGAAATTAAAAAAATGTAATCCCAAAAATAAAAATGAAATGTCATCATATTTATATATATTAAATTTCATTTAAATTTTATAAAATTATATATAGAACAAACTCTATAAAATTCTTATTTTAATTTGTGTATTAATCTCATAATTGAATGTAAATTAAATTTAATGTAACAAGATAGCAGAAAACAAATTAACTAAAAATTATTTGTCAATTTAATTTCTAACTTTATGAAGTTAACTTTTAGTTTGAAATAATAATTTCAGGAAAAACATTAAATTTCCATTAAAAATTCATATTTAAATGAGTTAAAATTTATATAAATTTATTTCAATCATTTTATGAAAAACACTAATTATATTGGTGTTTCATATATTCCCACATGTCACATATTTCCCAGGGTATATTTTTCTACTATTTATTGATAATAAAATTTTTTTTTCTACGATATGGGTAGAAAAATTGTTTTTAAACATTTTTACCCCAAAATAGTTTTTCCCATTGTGAACACACTACACTTTTGAATTAAATGATTTAATTTCTTATATTTAAAAACTAAATTGTTTTAATTATCCTATAATTTCATGATGATATGATGTTTTTTTTCTAATTATTGACACCCTAAAAATGTTTTTAATGTCTTTTAAATATAAAAATATATTTTTTCAATTCCATACACACCACAGGTATAATTTAAGGTATTTCTATTCTTACATAAAAAATGTTCAAAAATCAATCTCCAATAATTTCACCACAATCCATGTCTTTTTCTACATTTTTATCATTTAATGCACGTTTTTAAATATTTTTAAATCTAAAAAATTTATTTTTAATCATTAAAAAGAATATACATAATAAATTGAATTATATTTTTTCCTACATGTAAGAAATCAACTCAAGATCATTAATTTATGACTTCATTAGAATATTCCGTCATTTGTTTGGTTTTTGTCCTTTAACACTCATTTTTTCACATGTATGTCATTAAAAACAATATTTTAGTTATTATAACAAAATAAAAATACATAATTATATGAGATATGTTAATACATGTAAAAAATTAATAAGTAGTAATTCTATTATGATTTCATTAAATTATGTGGTTGTTCTCAGAGGTTTGGCCCTTTGGTGCACTGTTTTTAAATCCGTTAAATATAATAAGACAATTTTCATCAATTATGATCACACCATAGGGTAGATTTATGGGTTTTCCACATATATATATATATGTGTCCAAAATTATTCAATTTTAATTTTCATCGGATTTCATAGAAATTTGAGATCAATTAACAATTATTAACCAATCGAAACATTCTTTTTTTGGATCTTAAATCAATATAAATTCACTTTTGATCATTCTAATAAAACCATAAATTCGATTGATGTGAGTTTTATTCATATATTTGAAAAGTTAATTGGTGGATATTTTTTTAATGATGTAAATACAATTTGAGGGTGTTTACAATGTTTTGAATGTATAACATGTTTTTAATCATTTTACTATAAATGTTGTAATTCTATAATTCAAATCACACAGTATATGAAATTGACATTTGTTCTATCTCTACATGTAAAAAAATTAAATGGTGTTTCTGGCCTGTGATTTCATGATAATTTGAGGTTGTTTGATATTTTTTATCCCTTTGTAGTAGGTTTTAAATTCATTTAAAATTTCTAATAACACAATTTTTGTTATTGTAATATCACTACACTTTAGATTGATGAGACATCTATTTCTATAAGTGTAAAATTTTGAAACAAACATTTTTATGAGATTTCATGATAATATGTGGTTTTTAATTAGTTTTCTCAATTTGATGCACACATTTTGACATTTAAACCCATAAACACATTTGGTTATTCTGAGAAAACCACAAGACAGATTTATTTGAGGGATATTCCTACATGCCATAAATTATATAAATTCCATTATCCTATAATTATACAATAATTGGAGGTAATTTTATAGGTTTTTACCATTTAACAAGAGTTTAAATGACATTAGAATCAAATAAAATTTGTTTCTCATATATTTGAAATACAATGCATATCAGATTGACATGAGGTCTATTAAAACATTCAAAAAATTAATCAAATATATTTTTATAATTATTTCATAATAATCGATGCTTTTCTTCTATGATTGGACACTTAGACACATTTTTTAGGAATTTTAAATCAATAAAAACATATATTTATTCATTCTATGAAAACCAAAATTCAAATCGAAACATGTTGTTTTCCTTTATGTGAAAAATAAAATATCAATAATTTATTGTAATTTCATGAAAATACAAGGTATTTTTCTTGGTTTTGATCGTTTGATGAAATTTTAAAAAAAAAATTAAATTATAATTATACTACATTTGTATTAATTTTAAATATTATACACACCTAATTAAACGTTAGTTTTTTTATGTTTTTAAAAGTATACTAGATACATTTTTTCTTTGATAACGTGACATTATAAGGCAATTTTCTTTGTTTTTACACATTAAATCATATTTATTGAATTTCAAATCAATAAAAAAGTTTTTTTAACATTTTTTGAAATGAAAGTATCCAAATGATGTGATATCTATTCCGATATCTCATAAACTCAAGAAAATTCATTATCCTATGATATCAAATTAATTCCGAGTCAATTTATTAGTTTAGGCACTAAGGAACTTTTCAAATTAGTTTTAAATCAAATAATTTTTTAGCCACTTTGACCACAACACATGTTATATTAACATGTGTCAATTCAAGGCCTTGTTTAGTTCTAATGATGTGTGTTGATTGGTATGGTACCTATGGATTCTTCAATATTATGATTGTGTATGGGATTGATTTATTAGATATTGTGGTAATTTTAGTGGTGGTATTGTGGTAAGAAATTATGAATATATAATGTCATATACTATAATAATTATCATTAACAATATCAAGAAGTGGTTGCTTAGAGAATCTCAGAACCACATTATGAAGGCTTTTGGGTTTTATTGTTTCTTAGTCTCTAAAGTACAACTTATGAAATCAATTTTAAAATTCCAAAATTTATCACTATAGACAAACTGGGTATCCATTAGCAAATAATATAAAATATTGATAATGGTGATTTTTTTAAATTTATAATATAACCCACACCCCACCTTTAATAAAAAACCAAAAAAAATTCTAGTATAATTTTATAATTTGATCATATTTAAAAATTATATATTGTATCTAAAAATGTTAAAAATCATATAATAACTGACTCCTATCGAATATGTTTTTAAATCCAATCATCATCACATAATTGAAATGTAGTAAAATTTAAATTAAAGAGTTTATGTTATAAAAAATATCAAGAAACTAAAAATAAAAAATTATATGGATTGTTTATATATATAAAGTAAAATCTTACTTAAAACACTTTTTTAACACATACAGTAAATTAGAAATAAAAATTCCTGATTTTAGGACTTGAAATATATAAAAAACACTTTTGGTTATTTTGGTAAATTCTCTAGTTATATTAGTGTGTCTTATATTACAACATGTCCTATATTAATCACTGGTTATTATCCTACTATTTTATGATAATTTATGATTGTCAACTCACTGTATAGTGAATATCCTCTTTTTAGATATTATTATCCTATGCTGTATTTTAGGGTCATTATAACAATACTCGAGATCAGAATGGATTCCATATATTATTACATTTCATAAATTATACATTGGTCAAAATATTATAATTTTCTTGAAATACAAGGTTATTTTATAGGTTTTATCATTTGATATAATCTTTATAATGAATTTTATATTTTAAAAAACAAATATTTTTTTCATTTTGGGAACCCTACACATCATATTGATAGAACTAATATTCATATTAGTTAAAAATTATTATAAAGAAATATCTTTATGATTTCATGACAATTCGAGGTCATTTTTTGTGTTCTGAACTCTTGAAAAATGTATTTAAATACTTTATATCTAATAATATAGAGTTATTAGTCATTTGATGATGCCAAAAATATATTTTATGTGTAACATGTTCTTAAATGTTTTAAAATAAATCCATGATTTATTTTTTGTAATTTTATGGATATTTGTTGAATCTTGAAGTATTTTGACCCATTGATGCTCATTTTATCTTTAAATAAATAAAAAAACATGTTTCATTTCAGGAAAACAAAAAAGTATGACAGACATTGGATATATTCCTAAATTTAAAAAATTAAATGAAATTCATTGTCCTATGATTTTATGATAAGGTGAGGATGTTTTCAATGTTTTATCCCTTCAATGAATGTTTTTTAATAACCATTAAATGAAATAAAACTTATTTTTTAGTCATTTTTTAGACTCTACAATATGGGATGATGTATAGTGTATTATTATATGTCATAAATTAATCAATAATTAGTTTTAAATTATTTTATGAAAAATTGAAGTAATTTTATTGGTTTTTACTTTTTAATGGATTTTTTCATTTTAAATCAAAAAATACACTTTTAGTCATTTTAATAAAACCAAAAGTAGAGTTAATGTGAATTTTATTCACAGATGTCAAAAATTAAACATCAATTATTTTTCTATGATTTCACGAAAAATTGAGACCATTATAAAAGTATTGAATTTATAACCAATAAGATAATGAACATTGTGGATTAATGTACTTATTTAATTTTTGGTTTCAATATATTTCTTTTTGTTAATGAGATGATTCCGGGGTGTATAAGGATGCTTTGGGGTGTCTTGTATGTCTCAGACACAAATGAAGGGAAAATTGGTCCATTTTGTGAATGATGCATAGTTTCGACATGGTTAGTGTAAACCATGGGAGGGGGTGGCTAGACCGTAAAATTTCGAAAAGAGGAAATTTGCACGGTTATTGCATTGTTTTCAAACAATATAGACCTCCCTAGGTAGTCATTAAATGTCACTCCCTTTTGAAAGTATCTTCTGCATGGTTTTCACATGGTTTGGAAAATCACGTGGGTAAAACGTGTGACTCAATAAATGTTGTAAAATTTATAGTTTTTAAAATATGGGGTTTCTAGATCCCCGACCAATTTCTCCTTTATTTCCTTCACTCTCAACCTAATGGATGGACAAAATTGACCGAATATTTCTATGGTTGGGTCTCCTTTGATTCATGGTCATTTGGAGCACTTTTGGTTGTGAATTGATGATACGGGTCAGTGTAATCCATCTCTTATCTCTGATTTTGGGATTAGGGCTCCTGTAATGGTTTATCTACTTACAGAGCACTAAAAAACTGTTTTTCTGGTAGATAATAGGTTGGTGATTTAATGGGTGTGTGGATTTGAATCTAATGAAATTATTAAGAGTGTTTTCATCATTATATTCGAGGTAGGTGATCTACAAGTTATATCTCATATTTTTTCATTTTTTTGCATGTGTGGTGATATATTTATTCACTATTATTGGGAAATTGTCAGGTTTTGTATGTTTTGGTAAACTTGTTGGCTATATAATGATTTAAACACCTCAAGATCTAAATGGTATGCATTGAGGATGATTATAATGATTTTGGGACTCACATAGAGTGCACCAAAACTCCCAAACCTAGAAATTGTTATGTTTAATTATATATTAGATATGTGATAATGTAGAGACAATTAAGAACATAAATTATAAAATGAAAATACATTATTAATATGTAAATAATTTAATACCAAAAAAATGTCCATTAATCGTTTTTATAATAAAAACCATCTTAATCATTTCAACTAATCCATATACGTAATAAAAAATAAAAAATACAATATAAATTATAAAAGAAAAATACATTATTATTTTTTAAGGTCGAATAACAATTCCAATTACTATATTATATGATTAAGATTTTCATATAAGGCTTGATTTCCATAATTCCATCTCGTTGGTCAAACATATGTCAGGTTTTGTAGGATAGTTCTCTATCCACTATGGAATATGTATTTGAACATGGTGGCTAATTCCAATTTTATTTAATGATAAAACAAATTCAAATAAATTATATCACATTATATTATACATATTTTAATTAGTACAAGTAAATTTTCCATGAAATTTGTAGTCCTACTTTGTTATGTTCAGTTTACACCCACAATTCCGCATGGTAAACGAAAAAATATTATCAAAACACAATTCCACCCCTGTTAACAAATATTATTTTTGAAAAAAATGGAATAAACAAAATTTATAGGACCATGTTTTTAAAAGTGTATTACTATTGGAATAGAAATAATGATCCTATAGACTCACCAATTATGGAACAACTGTTGTAATAATTACAAGAACATTATAAATGTCGAGGTATATAGAAAAATGCTGGTAAAAACCAAATCAATCTCACTAAATTATAGAAAATAAATAATGATAATAATATTTTATATCCCACATTACAAAATGTTGAAAAATATCTATATTGTTTTCACAAATGAAACTAAAAATATCTTTAAAAAATTCATGATAATTACATGTTTTCTAGTTTGATACATTAGACAATATAATTAACACATACAAGTACAAATATTAATTATTTTTATAAATCATTATGAAAAAATATTCATATAAATATTTTACACTCAATAGATGATGATTTTATATATGATTTGAATAAAAATAATGACCACATAAAAAAGTGTTTTCAAAAAAATCCAAATCTATATCAATTAAATCATCAAAAAATTAATTTATAGAAGTAAATATAAAAAGGCATAAATAATGTCATATTAAATGAAATTGGTTCTTTCGATGCTTGTAAAAAAATTTATACCCTACATCTTATCAAGTCTAATGAATGAATTTGGATCCTTAAAGAAACTAATTGTTGTGATGTTTTGAGTCATTATGAAAGTATGGTATATTTGTTAAAGATAACATAAAAAAACAAATATAATTATTATCCATTATTATCAAATCATCTGGTGATTGATGACTTTTTATCTCTTGATTACTTATAAAATATAGAGTTTCAACTATTAGTACGGTTTAACTATCATGGATTATCCTTTTATAGATAGTGACATGGGTGTGATTTAGAGTGGGATGAAAGAAAATGATTTGTGATTATATAATATTTGGACTATACATGTGTAAACATCATACTTATATGTGATTAAAGTGCAATTTCAAGTCTTGGTTATGTTCTAAGGAGACATGATATAGTATTGGGTTTTCTTCATAGTGGTGCTATTGAGGTAACCATGATAAAAATTTGATATCCCATACTATAATAATGATTAATAGAGACCTACAACCAAATTCATTAATATCCTATTATGGTTTCACAATGAATTAATTCATAATTCTTTGTTTCTTTAATGATAATTTTTGTCTTATTAAATCCCATATAAACCACAGAAATCTATCTCTAAATCAAAACATAGTATCCCTTAGGGACTACTTTTAAGCATTGATAAGGGTATTTGTTTAATTTTACAATACAACCTGTAGTACTCGTACACTATAAAAATGCAATAAATAAATACCATCAATAAATTAATCATATTTATGAATTAAAAAATCTATTTAAAAACACTAAAATCATAGGTCAACTAAACTCTATAAAATATCTTTTTGAACTATATCCTTCACATCATAATTGAAACCCAATTAAATTTAATGTAACAAGTATATTAATTGAAAAATAAAATAAAATAAATATTATAAACCAATTTCTTTATTATTTTTATAACTATAATTTCTATTCAAAATGAAAATATTTTACACAATGAAATTAAATTAGGTGTAAAACTTATATTTTTGTGCTTTTAAATATATAAAAAAATACTTTAAATATCTTTAAAAAAACATGTAACAGTATTAGAGTATCTTATATTCCATAAATTCATAGATTAACTAGTGTTAATTATCATATTACTTCATGATAATCCTCGATCTCATTCTAGGATTTGAGAAAATAACTTCTTTTTAATCTTTTATTTATCAAAAAATATTTTTTTCTATCATTCTGACCAAACCAAACATCATAAAAACTTATTGTTTAAACATACATGTCATAACATAAATGTTTAATTTTTTCCAATAATTTTTTTAGAATTAAAGTTTTTTTTATTCTTTAATACATTTATAAGAAATTAATGATTAAAATATTATAAAACTACTTATTCAATCATTTTAATAAATTTGAACATCATCTTAAGGAGTAATTTACTTTTTAATCAAATAAATTATTAAAAAATTATCATTTTAATATTTCATGAAAATATTAGGTAATTATTAGGGTTTTTAACCTTTGAACTACATGTTTAAAAAAATTTAAATATAAAAAGACTATATTATTTTCATTCCAATAAAACTATAAATCCAATTGATGTGAGTTTTATTCCTACATATCTAAAATTAATAAATTATATCTATTTTTATAATTTTCTAAAAATTTGAGGTCCTTTGTAAGATTTTGACACTTTTTTTCCTTTTTAATTTTTTTGTCAATAAAAATACCCCATAAATTATTATGAGAAAATCACATGTTGTAATATCCCTATATGTCTACAATTAAACAGTGGGAATTTTCTTATTTTTTCATGATAATAAAAGGTTGATTGAAATTTTTTAACACATAGATGCATGGAATTAAGTATACATAAATTTAATTAAATTTATCAATCCATAATTTTCAACCACACTACATGGAAGACTAATATATGTTCTATTCATAAATTTCAAAAATTATTCTATAATCATTTCTCCATGGTTTTGTGACAATATATGGTAAGATACTTGGTTTAAACTCTCTCATTATTGTTTTGATACCTTTAAATAGTGTGATATATTATCTTGTTCATTTCTAGAAAACAACCTATTTTATATATGTGTAGTTTAATCTCATATAAAAAGAATAAAATAGTTCAACTTGTCCAATAATTTCATGAAAACCAGATTTTTTTTATTTATTTTCATATTATTACTTGTTTTAAATATTTTTTATTGTGAAATTTATTTTTAATAATTATAATAACATAGGGAATAATAGTGATATTATTTGGATTATAAATTTCATTATTTATATATTTTTACTCCTATGATTTCATAAAAAAATGTGGTCATTTGGTAAGTTTTAACCCATTAAATCATGTTTTTAAATGCATTTCAATCTATTAGAAATGTAAATTTTGGTTATTACATGTTCAACACAATTCATGTTGTTGTCATGTCTATTCCTATATGTGAGAAACTGTTTGACAATTCCTATTTTATGATATCATAACAATATGAGGTTTCTAATTGTTTTTGAACCTTTGATGTATCCTTTCTTGATTTTGAGATCATTAAAATTCCATTTTGGTCATTTTGAGAAAACTATAAGTCATATTGATGTCTATTTTATTACTAAATATCATAAATAAAGGGGATGTCCTTTTAAAATTATTTAATGATAATTCAATCCCTCTTTCTAGTTTTTACCATTTGACTCACATTTTTAAAGACTCTTATATTAAAAAAAGGCATTTTTATCATTCTGGTCAGACCACACTTTAGATTGATATGTGATATATTCATCAGTATTTAAATAATACAGTTAAAACCAATTGTATGTAAATGTACATGCTATTATAATAAAAAACAATATAGAATCTATAATTTATCACTCTATTGATTATTTAACTTTATAAAGATTTATTTTAATTTTAAAACAATTTTATACAATAAAAATTAAATTAGCTATAAAAATTAATGTTTACATCATTAAAAAAATAATTTTTTTATTTTGAGAAATGTACAATTCATTTTATCATAAATTATAATCTTATATATCATATATTAATTTCTATGGTTTTCTTTTTTGATTTCATAACAATAAGATGTGTTTTTCTCGATTTTGAGTCGATAACTTCTTTTCAAAGCCATTTTACACTAATAATAATTTTCAATCATTTATTACACATCATATATAAATGTTATTTTAAATATATCCATACATTTTATAAATTAATAATTTTGAATTTTCATAAAATTTCATGACAATATAAGGGAATTTTCTTGGTTTTGACCTTTGAGGTTTTTTATAAAACATATAAATCTAATAAATTTTTTCTGTCAGTGTTTTCAAAAAACCTGCATGCTTAACTAAAATGTTTTCTATTAACACATGTATTAAATTTTTATAAATACATTATTTATTACATGAAAATAAGTGGTTATTTCATAGGATTTGACCATTTTGTTAATTTTTCTAAAAAGATTTAAATATAATAAAATATTTTTCTATCATTATGACCAAATCTCACATCGAATTAGTGTTTGGGCTATTTCTACCCTTTAAAAATCAATCTAAGGATGTTATCTTATTACATCATAGTAAATAGGGGTCATATTATAGGTTTTAACCCTTTAGTGATTTCTTTTTTTCCTCTAAATTAGTAAAAATTCATTTTATACAATTTTAATAAAACCTATAGTTAGAATAATGTATGACTTTTTACACCATATCATAAATTAATAGGTGGTAATTTTACATCAATTTCATAATAAAATGAGTTTATATGTTTGGTTTTCCTCTTTCATGCATGTTTTTAAATACTCTTATGTCTAATAAAACTGTTTTTTTGATAAATTTGACCACACTACACAATATATTAATGTGAGGTTTATTCATACATGTGGAAAATTAATTATTTTTTATTCTCAAAAGATCTCATGATAATCAAAGATTTTTTATAACCTTGTACCATTTAAATATTTATTTTGACTTTTAAATCAATAAAAATAAACATTTTTGTCATTATAATAAAAGAAAAATATGGACTGACATGAATTCTATTTCTACATTTCATAAGTTAAGTGGTATTTTCTCTATATGTTTTCATTAAATTCATGGGTTTTTCTAGGTTTTGACTATATAACACTTTTTTAATCATTTTTTACCATAAAATAATTTTTCGTATAATTCTTACCACATTGTACATTAGAATAATGTATGATCTATTCATACATGTGAAAAATTATATGGTATCTTATTATGTTATTTAATAATAATATGATGTAATTTTATATGTATTTAACTTTTAATGAATGTTTATATAGACATTGAAATACATAAAAACACACTTTTAGTTGTTCAGAGTTAACTATAAATTGAATTTTTGGGTGATATATTCCAATATGTAAATGAATACTGGAAAAACTTATTTCATATGATTTAATGTTAATGCAAGGTTTTTTTTATGTTTTTTCCCACTAATTCATCTTTATTGAATTTTAAATACATAAAAACACACTTTTGGCCATTCTGATAAAACTAAATGATAGAATGATGTGTCATTAATTCAAACATGATAAAAATTAAATAATGATTATTATGTGATGGTGTCATGATAATATTCGGTTGGTTTCTAGGTTTAAAAAAATTAAAGCACATTTATAATGATTTATTAAACTAATAAAACATTATTTATATTCATTCCAACTATACTTCTTATTAGAATAACATGTGGTCTATATTTACAAGTTAAAATTTGATAATGAATTATTCTGTTATGATATCATTGAAAATTGAGGTTTTTATAGGTTTTGACCTTTTTTAGGAATGTAATATTTTATAAATAAATAAAAACTCAGTATTGGTAATAATGTGAAAAAATAATGTTAATTGAGATGTGGTAAATACCTTTATGTTAAAATTATAAATGCGATCATGTTAATGATATTTTAATATAAATAATGATGTCTTCTAGGTTTTGACCGTTTGATTATTATTCTTAAGGAGTTAAATTTAATAAATTTTATTTCTTGGTCATTCTAACCAAAATGTATTTTAGATTGGCATGAAGTCAATTCATGCATGTTGAAAATTAATCAATGATAATTTTGGTATGATTTCATGAATATCCAAGGTAATTCTCAAAGTTTTTACCCTTTTAGGTATGTTTTTGGAATTTTAAATCTACAAAAAGGTTGTTTTTGTAATTTTGAAAAATCTTATATCGTATTAAAATGTTTTGTAGTTCTGCTTGTCATAAATTAATATATTCTTTTTGTAATATGATTTAATAATAATTTGATATTATTTTCATGGTATTGTACATTTGATACATGTTTTTCTTGAAATTTATACATCTATAAAAATTATTATGGATTTATAAGTACAACATACATCAAATATATGTGAATTATATTCCTTTTATAAAATTGGGGTGAAAAGAAATTTTGAAATTATAAACAAAAGACACACTCATTTTCTAATTGGATAGAGGGAGACACAATATATAGCATGTTTCACCATAGGCACAAAGGCCTACGAGAGACCATGTGCATTGATCCAAAAAAAATTCTAGGGGACCCAAGTACCTTAGTCATTGTATTTTTAAGAAGGGGAGACCTCCCATATTCCTTTCCTAGTGATCTAGCTGCATCTGTCTCATGCATGCTAGTTATAGCTCCTAGCCTCTACCCACCATCAGCCACAAACCAGCATGAATCACTCAATGTGGTTACCTAATCACTTTCCCATGATACGACCACAATCATCTACACACCAATATCAGTGTTATTACACTAAAATCATCAATGATACAAGCACTCTCAACAGTTTCCCACCTAACATCTAGAAAATAAGTCATGTATATTCCCATCACACAAGTGGTGTGAAATATGCTATGGTTTGGAATCAAATGTCGACCACTTGATGTAATTCATGTTCCCTAATACCAATAGGATGAAACAGTAGCTGCAATGTACATGATATTTATAAATTTCATTGATTAAATGATAATAGTTACGCAAAAAATATAGGTAAAAGTGAGGTCTAATTCCTAGTTTTAATCCATTGAAACATGTTTTTAGAGACATTCATATAAAATAAAACATATTTTCATTCATTTGGGTCAAACCACACATCATATTGATGCGTGGTTTTCATAATATTCAAAAAATAACCCAAAACCTGTTCCAATTACTTCAAAATATTATGATGTCTTTTTTATTATTTAACGCTTTGACACATTTTTTAAAATTTTAAATCAATAAAAACACACATCACATATTTATGAGAAAAAATAAGGTATATTGAATATCAGTATATTTCTAAATGTAATAAATCTTAATATATTTGTGTTTCTATATTTTAATGATAATTCATGGTTGTTTCCTATATTTTAACTCTTTACAGAATGTTTTTAACTACTATTAAATATATATATAACATTATAGATATTATAACCACATAACATATCATATTTTTTTCATTATTATTCGTACATGTAAAAAATTAATTAATGAGAATTATCCTTTTATTTATTAAAAATAATAGGTTTTCTCTTACTTGTTGGCCTTTTCTGACACGATTTTGTCATTTAAATAAATAACCATTCACTTTTGTTCATTCATAAAAAACCACGGGATTGATTTACATGTATCTACTTCTTAAATTTCAAAAATAAAATAGATTTGTAGTCATATGATTTCATGAAAACATGACATCATTTGGTATATTTTTATCTTATGAAAAATGATTATGAAGACTTGGTAATTTATTTAAAAAAAGTATTTTTTTTCAATAATTTTGGCCACACCACACCTCAAATTTTCATAAAACATATTCAATAATTTAAAAAACTAATAAAAATTAATATTTCTATGATTTCATGATAATCCAGGTTTTTTCAAGATGTTGACCCTTTGGCACATGATTTTTGACTTTTAATTCAATAAATTCACATGATTGTCTATTCCAAGAATATTATATTTCAAAATGGTGTGCAGTTTATTCAAATTTTGGAAAAATTAAATATTTATTTTTTTCATTGTATTTCACAACAATATAAGATTGTATGAAATATTTTGAATATTTAATACAAAGTTTTAATGATATTTAAATATAATTAATTTTATATTTATTTATTCTGACCGCAATGCACATCATATTGATTTGTGCTTTATTTATACATATAACACATTAATTATGTATAACTTTCCAATGATTTTGTGGCATCCTTAGGTCAATGTCTAGGGGTTTTCAATTTCATGCACATGTAATAAGATTTAAATTAATAAAAAAACATTTTTATTAATTCACAGATAACTTTTGATCGAATCAAATTGAATTATACTCCATCATGTCAAAAATTAAATTGCTATCTTTTAACTATTATTTCATGGAGATAAGTATTAATGTTTTATGTTTTTAAAATTTCATTAACAATTCTATGGATTTTAACATATAATAAAATTGATTTTTCAATAATTATAACCATAATAATTGATATGAAGTATATTCATATATATCATTAATTCTTCAATGATCAATATCTTATAGTTTCATGAATACGGATGGTTATTTATTATGTTTTGGTTGTTTGATGCTTTTTCTAACTAAAATAAATAAAAAATATTTTTTTTAATTTCAAGAAAACCGTAAAATCTATTGAAAATAAGTATTTTATTACATGTCAAAAATTATTATATTATCATGTTCCCATAATTAAATGACAATCCATGTTCATTTTCTTGGTATTGACGCTTTGTCATAAATATTTAATGAACATTATATATATTAAAATTATTCATTATCATTACAATCACACTATAAATCATATTTTAAATAGTAAATTTTATTAAATACAAAATTAATTATAACATGTTTTCTTATGATTTCATATTATTATAGGATATGTTTCTATTTTTATTCTCCTTGGATCATTTTTTTGACTTTTAATCCCCAAAATACACATTAATCCATTTTTATAAAATGGCATGTCAAATTTTTGTTGTCTATTATTATATGTATAAAATTTAAAAAAAGTCATTGTTCTATGATTAAACAATAATTCATTGTCATTTGGAGGGTTTTAACCCTTTATGCGGGATTTTAATAGCTTTTAAATCTAAAAATCCTTCTATTTTGTTCATTACAACAATAATTGAATGTGAATTCATGTGAGTTCTATTCATACTTGTCAAAAATTTAAAATAGATTTTTATTATACTGTTTCAATAAAATATAAGTTCACTAGACAGGTTTTCTCATTAACACTTGTTTTTAAGGTGTTTTAAATATAATAATGTTATTTTTTTATTATGATCATATCACATGTTAAGACGTATGAAGAAAAATACATTTTATCCATTGGAAAATAAATAATAATTACCCCATATCTATAAATAACTAACAATGTGAAGTATAAAATCTTCTACCATGATACGGGGCTTCAAAAATCAATAAATAATGATGTGATTAAGGGAAAATAACAACTAAATAAAACCTAAAAGTGAGCCCATGAATCCTAAAGACATAATTCAATCATGAATCCTCTATAAAACATATGTAAAATGCACATAATCTTGAGAATACTAAAATTCTATGGGATTTTAAGAGGGAATATAAGAGGAACAATGTGTGTAAAAGAGGTAAGGAGAGATAAATCATATTGAAGTTAGTATTTATGAAATTTAAAGGATTATGTATCAATCATAGAGTATTGGGTTAATTAAAAAAGGTCCAATGAAATCCTAGTGTATGTTAAAGGGAGGATATAGAATAAATTTGAGAGGCACCATGAATTTATAGATGAACATTGAAAAAACTACATCACAACATGATGTGGATTTTTATATCATGAGAACACATAATATAAAGATTGTGACATGATATACTCAGGTTTATCCCCTATTCTATAATGGTAAATGAATATTACTTCAATAATAATAAGGATGCTCTCTGTTTGGATAAGTTATTCGATCTGTTGTATTAAAACCCCCTAAAATCATGGCATGAATCTTATACATTTTCATCATCTTATCTGACCTTAGAAGGGGATCATGGGGAATACCTTGCACCATAGAATGACGATTACATGATAATATAACTACTAGAGCTAACATATAGGTCTTTACAGCGTCCCACATTCTTCACACCTTGACCAAAAAAATGGAAAGGGAAATACATAATTGGTTTAAACTATATATATGTGTTTAATATATTTATAAAATATGGAAATATATATTTACGGGATACCTACCATCATTCATGTCAATATTGAACGAACCATTTCATGAAAAAAAGATTAACATGAGATTTCATAACTCCAAACACACTTAGGGTAAGAACAAAGCTATGGAACATAACATTATTCCATGATACAACATTAGAACTACCTACTCACGTTGTGACATAAAATATCATGTCACCAAAGACATCTTCTAAAATATAAACCCATTTTAATTATTCCCCCTTATAACATGAATTACACTAGGAACTCCCTAAACACCTAATAAATGAAAAAGGGAAAGTTATTTAACATTGATGGCATTATTGACCTAGGACATCAAAATAATATAATATTGTTTTATAGGGGTTTACCCTATGAATCATGATTGTATAAAAATTTATATCTTAAAAAATTGAATTATTCTATATCAATGTCATCATTAATAACCTCTACACCCCATAAAGATCATTATCAGTCACCTTCACACATAGTTGTTTTGTTCCTCCTATGGAAACATCAAGAGGGGGGAGAGGTAATTGAATTAAAACATCAATGCTCTATTTTTCCACTCTAAAAAATTAAAATTTTCAAGAGTTATAAATTTCATAAAAATTGGAGTTCTAGAAAGTAAAACTGATATGTAGAAAAAAATAAACAGTTAAAATTTGTGAACATAATTGAGTAAAGTAATATGATATGAATTTAAAATAATAATGAAGTTAAAAAAAGTAATAGTGTTCTAAATGAAAATCCCAATACTCCCTAATGAATATTCTTAGCAAATAGTTCATGTCAGGGGATATTATTGATTTTATTATAAAGGTGTAGAAGGATCTGTATCTAAATTAATGGAATACAATTGCAATACTAGGAACTTCATCGGTATTAACCAGTCATAAGGTCCACACACCGCACAAAAAACATCCTTGATATAATGTTGATAATTATAATCCTTTTCATAGAGATCCTATTCAGTAATCATGATCATAAATAACTCATACACCAAATTTTTAGAATAAATAGTTTCGATGAGGTAGACTCTTATACCAAGATTATCATTGATAAAAAATATTAGAAGTGAAGATTAAAATTAATTAAATAATATCTGTTATAATGAATGCCTCTATAGTGACCTAGGATTTTTTATTCAGATAAATTTAAATTTTTATATGAATATTAAATACATTACCCAAATATAGTATTCATGAATATAATACTTTGGTTTCATTAGAGAATACGATCCAAATTTTCAAATTTGATGAAGGAAATGAAACATCTTCCATAAATATATTCCCTTTTAGCACTCTTCAACAATATACCTTATATAAATCTTTTCTTTATAACCTGTAGAAAGGGGACATAAGAAAAGGTGAGCTTAGATGCTCAGTTAGGGTAAACAATAGAAATATGTAGACATAATATCGATATTAGGGTACAAGAATGACAAAATAATATTAGAAAACCATACCCTGCATAACAATGATTAAAATAGTGAATGAGGGCATATGTTTTAGCATTTTATAAGACATTAATAATAATGAAATCAAAGAACAAGATCCATTAAAACATACCACTTGCATAAGAAGCATATTATTTTCCTAAACATCAAATTATAAAATTATGAACTTTTATAAATTGATATAGGTTCAGTCATTAGGTTATGGTAATGAAATCATTCCATCACATAAATTTATGTACGTACAACCAGGTCCACGCATAAAATTATGTAAATGAAATAGAAGTCTATATATAACATTATGAACATGTAATCATGTGATCATATAACATTGTGAACATGTAATTAGGTTCATGCATATCATTATGATCATGTTATCTGGTTCACACATAATAGTGTGATCATTTATTCTAGTTTAAACACATCATATTTACTTATGTGTTATCCATTTGTACACAACATATTAGAGGGAGATATTGGTCTCACCCACATCATAATGAAAATATTTATTATATATTTCGAAAGGTCAAAAAAACATTAATCATATCATAACACATGATATTTAGTGGGTTTAATAAACAATTCATCATATTATAACCTCTAGAAAAAATAAAAGTTTCATAATCATTTCATCATTTCATCATAGAATAACTAATGAAAAAAATGAAGTTTTCATAAATATTTTATCATTATATAAACCATGAAAGTGAAATGGTTTACATTAACAAAATTCCAAGTTAATACATTGAAAACTGGAATAATAATGGAATCCTTTTCCTATAACCCCAAAAAATCACAACTAACATCAAAGGATGCCATCTTAGATGGGGAATTAATTCAAAAGATCACTGAGAACATTTATTGGGGAAAAAATTCATTAAAAAATAAAATTTTAAAACTAAAAATCTATAAAAAATATCAGATGAAAATTAATTAAACACCCCATTGAAAACACAAAAATGAATATTCAAGGAAAAGTATTGTCAGGATGGTGGTAAATTACATTCATGTAATAAATTATAAAAAAATATTCCTTTTATATTTTCTAGAAATTCCAATTTTAAATTGATTAGAAAATTACATGAAAATTTATTTCAATTTTTTTTGAACGAAATTAAAACATGGGTAAAAATTTATCTAATAAATAATTTAAATAAAGATAATATTTTAAAAAAACATATAGAAAATATGGTTTTGGATGAAAAAGGGTTTTAGACTAAGGATGGAAATGGATAATTCTTTATTAACAAAACTTCTAAAATATTTTAATCAAGAATGAGTTGGAAAATGGTTATATTACTTGAAAATATAATTAATTTACATAGGATAATGAAATTCATGAGAATTATTGAGAATTATCCTATGATATTTCAACATAGGACACATAATCATAAAAAATCCCGATAAACGATGAGATAGTAACATAAATCGATTACCACATTGGTAACCATTTGAAGTATAAACCCCAAGTAATGGAGACCATAAAATGGATATGTAATTTCTATAATATTATTTATATGTATGAAAAAATACATTAATGGTTATTAAATACACCACATAAATTAAATAGGTGGTGAAATTCCATGTTTCTCATAGAAATAAAAAGCGAGACATAAATCCCATACTTCTTTCGTAATATTTTAGTTCATGAGCCCCAAAAAACCATATCATAAAATGAAACATTAAATATAATTAAAATAATTATATTCAAGATATAAGATATTATTGGTCTATTATATACCCCACTTAAAGAAAATGGGTGGTGAGTTTTCATATGTCTCCCAGAAATAAAAGAGAGACTAGAAATCTATCAGCTAAAGTCTCACCTTCCTCTATTTGCGTCTGAACCACCTGTATAAAAATATATTTTTATTATAAATATATTATATAAAAATACTTATATATATATCATACCTTATTTTATTTACTTGTTACTATGTTTTACCTGTTTATTAATTATTCTTTGTTAAAATGACATTTTATGTAATAAGCGCTTTATTTTTCACATATGTTATTATTTGTTACTTTAGTTACTATTACATTGATAATGGTTCCATAGTCTATGTAAAGTTAAAACATACATAAATATCATATATATTCATAATATACATTTTTTAGAGTAATCCATACTATTTAGAGATATAAATTCAAATACATTGTTCATGGAGATGGTAGGTCATATATACAAATGAACATTGTTTCCATTTTTCAATGATCATTATGGAAATTGGGTAAGTAATATTTTACCATTAAAAAATTATCATAATATAATAAAAAGTATTATTTATTTAATCATACATATACATATCATCTGTATGGTGTGGTGATCAAAAGAGAGTGTCACATTGCTTCGTAAAGGCGGTAGTCCACATGCTCATGAATGACATTATAATATTTCAGGGAGTGAAATGATATGAATGGAAATGATATAATGTATTTTCATAATGATAATATTTAATTATTATCATAATTATTTCATTTATATCCCAGAAATTCTTTAATATTCTCCTTATTACTTTCCCTATAAAGTGTTAGTGAAAAAGAATCACATCGCTTCCATAGGGGTCAGTCCGTCATACCCACGAACAACCTTATCGTATCCCAATGAAATGTAGTGTAAATAAATTTATATAATATATTGAATGAATAAGAAAAATTATGTTATAAATAACATATTTATATATATTGTCCATCATCATACCCAACTAAGAAAACTTCTAGTCGGAAAACAAATGGCATCGGTTCGTGAGGTTGTAGTCCTCCATACACAAAAATGATGATTTTATAACCCATTTGATAAAAGTAATGATATTTGAAGTTAATTAAATTATAATTAAAAATATAAGTATTATAATATAATAAGGTTATTATATCATCATTTTTTAAAAATAATGAAAGGAGGTGTAGGAAGAAATAGATTAAAAACGCTTGTTGGAAAATGTTACCTCTTCATTGGGAATTGTCGTAAGGTTTGCACCAAAATCCTTCCAAGTTTGTTTTTATTTACAAAATAAGGCATGTAGTATGATATGAGGGATATTGGTAAGTTATTTAGGCCATTTATTTCATAACTAATTGGGTTTGATGGTGCAAATAAGAGAATAGTGTCAGTGGCCTTTTATAAGTGTGTTGAGTGGCACAATTATAATTTTTAACAATAAAAAGGCATTCCCAATATTATCACATGATAAAATGGTATTTTATATATTATTATTGAGCATTATAAAATATATAATTGATATATATATACATTAAATATAATTTATACAATATTTTATGTCATTTTAACCATTATGATTTTTGTTTAACCCCAGGTAAGCTAGTTTTTACCTCAAATATAATAAATATTTTTTACTATTTTTTCTTAAATTTATGGCAAAAAATTTAATTTTAACAAATTTTATAACATAAATTATTATTATTCCAAATATGGATTCAATTTTTACAAAATAAATTCATATAAGTTGAAGATTTTCATATAAAATTAAACTGGTGGATGCGATGAGAAAGAGGGCTTTGAAAGATAAAAAGTTCAAAAGATGAAAAAGAGTTTATATAATAAGTGAATGTTAAAATAATTTAAATGAAATATATTTGATTAATAATTATATAATTTTACTAATTTTACTTTTAAAACTATCCCTATATGAATTTAATGTTTGCAAAATTGTTATAAAAAATGATAATTCCTAATAAAAAGAATATTTTTCACTATTTGTTGCAAAATTTATCTTCTGAGAAAATTATAAAAAATTCACCATAAGATATTTTTGAATTTTTTATTTCGTAAATTTTTATTAATTTTTGAAAAAAACTTTCTATAAGTGTCAAAAATTAGTTTCAAAAAAAGTACACATAATATGATAAAACGACTTTTTAGAAAAATACATTCTTTAAGCGTACAATTGGATTTATTCATATCTATAGTTTAGATATCAAACAAGATAAATGTTAAAATTTTTATTGAATATATATTATATAAATTTAACTACAATCATTTCCAAAATTTTATTTTTCCAATTTTATGAATTAAAATACATTTATGAAAATAAAATAGTTTTTGAGAAGAAGATTTTATTTATTTGAAAATAGATATAATTTTAATTTTTAATTAATTTGTCACCAAAGAATTCATTTTATATAAATTTGTAGACTATATAATTTAAAAATTTAGTAATACTATTCATAAACTCTATTCCAATATCCAAGTGATAACTGATATTTTAAATAATAATATTTTTATAGTATTTCATGTTTTATTTAAACCCAGTGCTTCATAAAACTCAATATAAACTCAGTGTTTCATATAATGAAATATAAAATCAATGTTACATGTAATAATAAATATAAAAAGGGTAAATTTATTTGAAAAATATACTGCCAAAAATCTTAGGGTGTTAAATTATACCCCCTATAAAATGAATTTTCCCTCGAAATTTATCACTTTTGTACAAAAAAATGAGGATACTTATACATAATTACATTATCAAGTTCCCATATAGCTTACTCAAGATGGTGGTTTCACCACAATACATTGACCTTGTGAGCTGTCTTGTTTTATAAAAAATTATTTATACGATCCATAATCACTATCGATTGTTCATCATAAGAAATGTCATGCACAAGTGGTACGACCTCCGAGTTCAATATATGTGATAGATATGGTATGTTCTTCCTAAAGAGAGATATGAGGAACACGTCGTGAAACTGAGAGAGGATGGGTGGATGCACCAACTAATAAGCTGTGATCTCTATGAGATCAAGAATATCAAAGAGGTCGATATACCGAGTGATTGGATATCCATTACATCGTATGAATAATTTCATCTATTAGTTGTGATTCTTTGAATTTATACATTATCTCTAACTCCAAGAAATGAAGACAAAATTTTTTATGCTAGAAGAACAAACATATCACAAGATCTATAATAGAATGAAAAGTCATTAATTATATCTCTAGTTATCATCATAAAAAATGGAAAGAAATTGTTGTCCAATATGGATAAATCATTATGGGGTTATGTAATACATTAATCTCAAAAAACACATCCAAATTTCATATTATACCATTCCATAAATTTTTAACCACGTAAACCTTTCGAAATTCCAAATTTATAAAGTAGAACACTAAATTTACCAAAATAGATCATAACATTAATCAACAAAATACCATCAAGCATAAATTAAGGGACACATACCAAATTTGTTAACACCTTAGACATATGAAAACATACATGATTCCCCATTACTTTAATAAAAATATAGGTTATTGAACTTGTTCCATAGATCCAATAATGCATTAAATTCCATAAATAATAACCTAAACCACTTTATCAAAATATAATTTATCAGTTTTGAGGTCATCAAGACAATTGAATTTACTATATCTATATCAATCATATATTTATACAAACTAAACACCATTTTATTAATCTATATCAAGTTTTATATTCAATTATTTATATATGTATCTATAAAATTTCACATAGCCATTAAATCACATTTCCTGGCCATCATGACCATTCATCATATTATTTCAAATCCATATTTCAAATCTTAAATAGAATAAAAAATATATATTTCAAGATTCATATAAAATAATTCTTTAAGTCTAAGACATAGACTCTTCAATCATTTCACATTATCCATAAACATATTACTAGGATTCATAATCTTATTCTAAAATACTGATTTCTTTTCATATTTCATTCATAGTCTCTTCATCATCAATTGTAAATCCATTACTCATACAACTATTCTTCTTCTCTTCCCAAGATTTACCATTAGAACATAAATTTTCATAATTCTTATTCTTTCAACATTTAAAACATTCAATAGTCGATAATAAATTATAGAGACTAATATCCCCTTCGATTGCGTTAACTTAGTGTTACATTTTTACTCTGAAATTACATACATTATACACTTATTATTCACACATAAAACATATTCATTTCTGTTGATTCATTCCATGAAGTGCTTATTTCGACATAATTTACATATTCCCATATGGTCTCTGCCACCCATGATCTTGGAAAACAATATATTTCTCTTATTTAATGAGTCTGATTGTTTGTTATGGTGAATATAGTTAATCATATATAGAGATAATTGATTATGTATAATCATAATATCCTTCACTCCATCTATCATCACATTTGTTTTTCATCAACATATCATTTATCATATTTATTATTGATCATATTCTTTTTGGATTATTTCATTGAATTAATAAAATCTTATTGTGTGTAATAATACTCAATGATGGGAACCACATAATAATTAAAAATAACTTATTGGATGTCTAAATAATGACTAATTATATTTAATCTATGACACCTTTGGTTTATTCTACATTATTCATAGTCATCATCTATTTAAATCATTCATGATTTTTTGTAAAGGGTTTGTGAATTTACAAATCATATTACAAGGAGTATAAAACCAGGTGTAAATCAAGGCAATTTTTCAAGCATCTCGTGATGATTGAGTCTATCTCAATGTACCTTTTTGGAGTTAGTACACCTAGGCACCTTTGTGATCGAGATAGATCCACCTATATTATCCATATATAGGTTTAATTTCACGAAAAATGACTTTCTGTATCATTTACAAAAATTCCCAAACATTTTCTTATACTATTAATCATCCTTATAATAATCATTAAATGCATACCTAAACATATCCTTAAAAAATACATAGGGATCATAATTTTTTTTGTAATACATTTTTTTATAGGTTACATAAATTTTTTTATAATACCAACTATAGAGCCTCATGATTTTTATAAATATATAATACATATTATTATATTAATATTCAATAAAGTACATAAATACATACATGTGGACCATAATAGTTTAGTTTCATTGGATAGTATGTAAAAAATAATTTTAATTAGTGATTGATCATCATAATCTACCTTAAAAATCATAGCCATTAGTACTCTTCCCATTGATACCCTACTTAAAATATTTCTTTATAACATGGTGAAACGAAACCTAAGAATGGTTAATGATAGATGATCTGTAAGGTTAAAAAGAGAATATAAATAAGCATAACATCAGCATAATGGTACATGAATGAGAGAATAACACATGAAAACCATACCCTACATATGAAATATAAATATATTTTTTCATGGCATAAATATTGGTAGTTCATAAGACATGAATCATAAGGAAATCTAATAACATGATCCATGAGAACATTATATTGGAATAAGGAATAGATTTGTTGCCTAAGGATAAAGTAATAACATTGTGAACATGTATAAATAGAGAGGAGTTCACTCTTTACGTTACGGTTATGAAATCAGGCCCTCAGATAAACTTTTTAACAAGTACCTAGGACGACATATAACAATATGGGCATGAAAGACAAGTCCATTCATTACACTCTGAACATGTAAAATTTTTCATGCATAACATTGTGAATATATAATATGGTTCATGCATAATATTGGTAAATTTTAATTTGGTTCACACATAACATTGTGAATATGTAATTAGGTTCATATATAACATCTTTACAACCAAGTTATCTATATTTACTCAATATATTATATGGAGATACAGGCCCCACCTATATCACAATGAAAACCATATTTATTTGTTACAAAAGATCAATACCCATTAGTCATATCATAACCCATAAAATAATATGGGTATTATAACCAATTCATAATATCACAACCTGGGTAAAAAATACATGTTTCATAATAATTTCATCATATCATAACTCAATGAAAAGGAATAGGTTTTCATAATAACTTTATCATGTGATGACCCATGAAAGAAAAATGGGTTTCATTAGCATATTTTCATAATAGACAATTTATATAAAGAAAAATAATGGTATACAGGGTTAATATACCCAAAAAATAAAATGTTACATCAATATATGCCACTTTAGATAGATAATTACTTTGAAGGGTCACCGGTATCATTTCATGAGGAAAATGAATTTTCTATGAAAATAACCTTTTAAAAATAAAAATTCTGGTAATATTTTTTAATGAAATTTAATTGAAATCAAAACCGAAAACAAATATGGTAATATAAAATGAAAATAATTTTCATTGATGAAAAATTTTATTCATCTCCTACACGTTAATACAATGATTCCATTCACATTTTTATAAATAGATAAACATGCATTGTTTTGAAATTAAAATAAAGTTTCCTTTAATTTGTTTTCTAGAATGTAATGAATGGGTAAAAATATCATTAGTAATTTTTTTAATATTCATAAAAACGTTTTTTAAATAATTATAGGAATCTATGTTTTAGAAGAAAATATGGTTTTCGAGAGAAGAGAGAAAAAAGATGATTTTTCATCAAAAAATTTTCTCAATTATTTAATATACCAAATTTTTTGAAAATGATATTTTTAATATAAAATATAATCAATAAAAATTTTATAATATGTTTCCTGACAATTATTGATAGGGGTATTATAATATTTCAATATATTATACTTTATCATAAAAAATACTAATAAATAATGAAATTAAAATATAAATCCATTACAACGTTCTTAATCATTTGAAACATAATCCCCATATAATATAGATCCTAAAAACACTATGTAACCTAAACAATTTCTATTAGAATAATAGTAAAATACATTCACTGGTAGTATTTATTCCATATAAGTGAAATTGGTGGTGAAAATGGCATGTATCACATAGAAGTAAAAACTAAGACAAAAATACATTACCACATTAGTGATATTTCGATTCATAAACACCAATAAATCATAGAATAAAATAAAATATTAAATATATTGGGAATAATTATATTCAATAAATATAATTCCAAATGGGAATTATATACATCATTCAAAATAAACGAGTGGTGAATTTTCAAGTGTCTCCTCGAAATAAGAGACTAGAAATCCCTTATCATAAGTCTGAACTTCCTTCATACCCATTCAATACTATTTTATATTAAATACAATTTCATAATAAATATTATATATATATATATATATATATTTCATACCATATATGATTTATTGATTAATATTTATTACTCAATAATTATCAATTCCTTGTAAAAATTACGTTTCGGGCAATAACCACTTTGTTTTTCATATATGTTTATAATTTTTTAATTTATATTGCATGGATCATGGTTAAATAATAATAATAATTTTAAAATAGATATATATTGTATATATTTATAATATATGTTTTTAGAGTACTCTATAATATTTAGAGATAGAAAATGTAATACAAAATCAAGGAAATAGTAGGCCATACGTTCACATGAACGTTGTTTCCAATTTCTAGTGATCATTATGGAAATGAGTTTGGTAATATAATATCCTAGAATAATGATCATAATATAATAAATAAAATATTATTTCTGTAATAATACTTATATTTATGATCCATGTTTTGTGGTGATTAAAAAAGAGAGTCAAATCGCTTCGTGAAGGTGGTAGTCCAAATATACCTGAACGACATTATCATCCTTTAGGGAGTGAAAAATGTAAAAACAAAATTGATATATTATCTTCTTATAAGGATTTATAGGGAATTAATATCATAAATAGGTCATGTATATCACATATATTCATCAAATTCATCCTTATTATTTTCCATGTACAACATTGGTGAAAATGAATTACATCACCTCACACTATGGTTGTCTTCTTTCAATTCAAGGCATGTTTCAAATATATTGAGGTGTATCAATGGATTGGTACATATGGTTTCATAGTGATTATGGTTGTGTATGGGGTGCTTTATTTGATATGTTGGTGTTTATGGTGGTGGTATTTAGTTAATCCATGATGAACATCTGATTTAAACTACCATAATAATTATTATTAACAACTTTCAAAAGTGGTCACTTATAGAATCTAAAAACCGAATAATGAATTATTTTTTGATATAAAAAGGCCATCTTGAGAAACCATTTCGAAACCACCTCATGTTCTCTCTATATCCAAAAAAATTATCCTTTTGTGCCTAATTTCAGTGGTTTAAAAATGAAAATTCATAAAATTAATAATGCAACCCCCAGTCCACATGTAATATAAAAACCATAAATAAATTCAAGATAAAATTTAATAATTTGATCATTTTTATAAATTATAAGAATTATTTAAAAATATTTAAAATGATAAAACAAATAACCTATATAAAATCATTTTTGAACTCTAGTTGTCATCTCCTAATTGAAATAAAATTAAATTTAATGTACTAAGTTAGTGTAATAATAAATTATAGGAAATTAAAAATAAAAACTCTATTTATTGGTTTTCTAGATTAAGTTCAATTTTAATTTTAAAAAAATTAAAACAATAATTATCTTATAAATAAAAATTTCTGTTTTTAGTATTTTAACTCTATAAAAAATAGTTTTGGTTATTTCCAAAAATCGATTGTTATATTTCTGTGTCATATATTACAACATGTCCCATTTTAATCAATAGTAACTTTCCTACAATTTAATGATAATTAGAGACTCTCTAGTCTATTTAGATTTAATAGATTCTTTTTGGCCATTTTATTCTAAAACTAATTTTAGGGTAATTCTTACAATACATGGGATCAGAATGGACGGACTTACATTCGTACATGTAATAAATAAAAAATCACTTTCCTATAAATTTTTCACAATACACAGTTATTTTAAAGTTTATCCTTCCACATAGAGTTTTTAAGTAATTTTAAATCTATAAAAAATACAATTTTTTAATTCTAACCATGCTACACATCAGATTGAAAAAATATATATTCATAAATGTTAAAAAATATTCTAAAATAATTTTATTATGATTTAAACATAATTTAAGGTAATTTTCTCTGTCTTGAACTTTCGAAGAATGTTTTTAAACGCCTTATTTTAAATAATAATTCTTTTTATCATTTTGATGACACCACTGAACTAATTGACATGTCACATGTTCGAACATGTCAAAAATAAATCAATAATTGTTTTAGTAAAATTTTAGGGATGTTTGTGCTAGCACGATGAGTTTTGGACCTTTAACACTCATTTTTAACTTTTAAATTTAGAAAATAGTTTGATCATTTCAAGAGAACTGAAAAGTCTGATTGACATTGGATATGTTCCTAAATTTTAAAAATTTATACAAAATCCTTTTCCCATAATTTCATGATAAGGTGAGGATGTTTTTTTCTAATCCTTTAATGCATGTTTTTAAAACCTATGAAATAAAAAAAATAGTCATTTTCAACAATATAAATGATGGGATGATGTACAGTCGATCCTCATATGTCATAAATAAATTAATTATAATTATATATTTATTTCATGAAATTTTTGAGTTCATTTTATGTTTTTTGATGTTTTGATGGATTTTTATTTTAAATTAAATTGAAAAAATAATTTTTTTTTTCAGATTGAGTAAACCAAAATTTGAATTAATTTGAATTTTATTCCTACATGTCATAAACCAAACATTAATTATTTTCCTATGATTTCATGAAAAACTGAGATTGTTTTATAGGATTTCATTATATAACTTGATTTTAAATATTATTTAATTTAAAACAATTTTTTGACCAATGTGACTGAAAAATACAAAAAACAATGTTTAGAATATCCCTATATTTCATAAATCAAATACTAATCATTTTATTCAAATTTTTAAAAAATTTGTGGTCGTTTGATAGTTTTGACCTTTTAATGAATGTTTTGAAAGGATTTTAAATATATTAAAATCAAATTTTTGGTTATTATTGACTATCCATTCATTAGATGTTATGAGACATATTTTTAACTAATATAAAAAATAATTTCAAAACCTATTTTCAATGAATTCATTATAATAACTTGTCTTTTACCTGATTTTCACCCTTTGATGCATGATTGTTTACTATAATATTAATAAAAACACACTTTTCTCCATTAAAAGAAAAATCTATGTTGGATTTATGTAAAGTGTGTTGTAAAATGTAATGAATGATATGAATTTATTTACCATGTGATTCCATTACAATATTCTACAATTTATATGGTTTTGACATTTTAAAACATGTTTTGAATTAATTTTCAATATATTAAAATCATTTTTTTTGTTTTTTTAAAACAAAATGCATATCATATTGGCATGTGATTTATTTATTAATATATAAATTTAAAAAAAAAATTTACTATAATTTCATTCCAATATGAGCTTTTTTTCTATGTTTTGACTCATAGTGTGTTATTTAAAATTTTAAATTAATAAAAAGAAACATTAAGTCATTTCTATAAAATCAAAAGTTAAATTGAAACATGATCTATTCATACATGTAAAAAATGAAATTTTGTTAATTTTTCAATGAGATAAACCAAAAAAATGATTTTTTAGTTTGGGACTCTTTTTTTCTTTTAATGACTGAATTCTAATAAAACTACATATTATGGCATTTCAGAAAACTTCCACCTCAAACTAACACAAATTGTATTCATTCATGTCACAAAATATTAAGATAATAATATTCATGTATTTAACAAAAATATGACATATTTTCAATATCACGACACTTTGATTTGTGTTTGTGTGGTATTAAAATCAATAAAATGAACTTTTGATAGTTCTGAGAAAAGCGTGAGTTATATAGATGTGTGGCCTTTTCCAACATGAAAAAATATAAATTAATATTTTTTTCTTCTAATTCTATGATAATGTGGGGTCATTTTCATGCTATTTACTATTTAATGCACATTTTGAAAGACTAAAATATTAAAAGTTATTTTTTTCATTCTATATGCACAGCATGTTGGATTAACATATAGTATATTCATATTTTTTAATCAATAAATGACAAAGATATTTAATTTACCATAAAAATTTAGTGTAATAAAAATAAAAAAATAAAATAAATATATCGCAACTGATTGTTTAACATTATAAAGTTACATTTTAATTAAAATATAATAATATTATAACAAGAAATAAATTTTCAATAAAAAATATTGTTTGAATTATTTTAAATATATATAAAAATAATTTATTTTATTCTTATTAAACTCTCATTCTTATTGATGTGGCTTCTACTCCAACATTTCTTAGATTACGAAACCACCATTTCCCTATGATTTCTTGAAAATATTATAATTTTTTATGTTTGTTGTGGATAAATTATTTTCAATAATATTATGTTCTAAAACAAATTTTTCAATCATTAATCTGAAAAATAAATCAAAATAGTTTTCCTTATATTTAAAAGTGTCACATATTAAACAAGGGTTATTGTCATGCAATATCATGACAATTCAAGGGTTTTTCTTAGTTTTAACCCTTTAATGAAATCCTTTAAAGATAATAAATTTTAATAAATTTTTTTATAAATAATTCCAACCATACCATTTGTTGTACTGAATAATAATATATTCATACAAGTTAATATTTATTCAAAAATAATAATTTTAATATTTCATAGTAATCTGAAGTGGTATTCTTGGTTTTTCCCTATGATTCACATTTTTAGAATTTTTTAAAATTAATTAATTTTTTTCAATTATTTTAGACACACCATATATCATATTAATGTATGTTCAATCTATGACATTCCCTAAAGGTGTCATTAATTCCTTCGAGTGTGAGTCAAATTAGAAATTTATTATATCTCGTACCATACTGACTAAAAAGATGTAGTATAACAGAAGTGCGAGGTCAAACCCATTGAGAGAGGGGAAAACAATGATGATAACTCTTAATAAATTATTATGTGACTCCAATTTATAATTTATTTTATTAAAATAATTCAACAATTAAAATAAGATAATTCAAATAGAGAATCCTAAGATATGGAAATCAATTTCTTGGGTGTTTTTTCTAAATAAATTAATTCCACTTTACTCGAAAAGTAATTATATATTAAATAGATGCGCAACCAAATAGTTTTATTGATAGAAGAAATGTTAATTCCCTATCAGACTACCCTAAAATATCATTTCATGGTGGTCAGATGATCCAAAATAGCTAAAGTTTATTTAGTTCATATTTTTTCAAGAATCAGAGTAATTCGATTCAACGTTCATGAACAAATCATCTTAATCATTTTAGTGTTTATTCTTAATTGAATATATATGTTCAATGGTTCAATGATGAATAATATAGTCATGTAGGTCAATCATGATACTATCTAATGAAATAAACATGAGAAGTAAAAGGTAAATTAATATATGAGGGTATACACACCCTTTAATTAAACCCGCTCTATCCTACGGGGTTTAGCCGATCATCATCCGGTGGTTGCCAATGATGAATGAACAAATACACATAGCAGAGAGATTAGAAAAGAGTGAAGGATAAAGAGAGTGAATGAAGAGAACAATTGGAATTAAAATATAAATAATTCAATCGATTACATCCAAGAATGTAACAAAAAATAATAATAAAACCTATCTACTGTGGAATCTTATGGAAGCTCCTAGTGGTTTCGCTTTCTCCCTCAATTCCAGAGTTTGTTGGAAGGGAATTTGGAGGCCTATTTTGTTTGGAAAATTCTGCACTGTGGATTTTAGTGTCAATTTTATTTTTCATGCGTCATCGTTGTCATGATCTGTACATCAATTACATGTTGTGTACTCCAGATCCAATTTCTCTCCTACCACGTTGAATCTATGGAAACATTTCACATTGTTTGGACTTTGGTCAAGTTGTGTACCTGAGGTACACATCACATACTAGGTAATCACAGTGTGTTATTTCATCATGACTTTTCCAATAAGAATCTTTCATATCCAAGATATCATGATGTGTACTGATAGTACATGATGTGTACTCCGTGTTTTTCCAGTTTTCAACTCCCCTTCATCTTGGAAATTTGGTGTTGCGCAGCGAGTGAAGATCACGGTGCGAAGTGGCACTTTGTTCTTCATTCAACATGTTTTCCTTAATATTTTCCATATTTCATTTCTATATTATAATATTCAAAACATTAATATTATTAATATATATTATATTAGATCAATTGATGTTAAATGAAATCATAAATAGAAACCCATCAACATATTTATACAAAATAGACTTATCGAATACCCCCACACTCAAAAATTTTATTATCATTAATAAAAACCTCAACCTCAAATCACTAATGATGAACACATCACTAAAATAATTTTCATATTTTTATTCTTATAAAAACAAGTTATAAGTGTATATTTTTAAGCACAATTCCTACCCAACAAAGAATCCAAAAAATTATTCTTCATTTAAAATGTGCAATTCAAGACATTTCGAATTTTTTCACACATACATTTAATTATTTCATCAACCACCATTCCAATTATGATTTACCTCACCATAAAAATTCCACTCATCAATCAAGGTAAAATACTAATGGATTTTTTCTCATAAATCATGTACATGTTCCTATCCATAGTCTTGTATTGAATGTACTTTATCCACCCTATAAAGACTAGTATCACATTTTATCATGAGGTATTTTAAATAAGGATCAAATGACTCTATGGCTGAGGGTAGGTAGATAAAATGTTTAAAATTCTGTAAGCATCACGTAGCAGGATAAACTCAAACATACAATTAATTATATTGAATAGAAAATCTTAATGAAATGCTCCCCACAAAAATGTAATTCTATCTCACACCCCTAATGCATATAGTGAAGGGTTAGAGACAAAGTAAACATAATAAAAAAATTTCCACCTCTTATTCTATTTTTTCTTTTCCTTTTTTTTCATGGTCACTCTCGGAATTAACCTCATATCCACCACCTTAACACATATGATAAAAATCATCAGTTTGGAAAATGATGTTTTTTTATTCTCTTATTTCACAACCAAATTTTTCAACATTTCCTATTCATTTATTTGTAAACAAATTGGGATATAAAATTGAATATAATGAATGGAAATATGAAGCTTCCCAAAATACCATGAAAACACCATGTAGTCTCCCCTCAAAATATCACATCCCATATCCACCATAAACAACCCCCACTCATTAAATTGAATATCATGAAAATACAGAGATCATGATAAGAACAAAAATACAAGCTTTTAATGTGGCTTAATCGTAATAAAGTCATACATGGATTGTTCAGGCTAAAAGATGATCAATGTGAAGGTGGGTCTCAGGATAAAAGGAATCATTAATAAAATGACTTAGTCATTGGAGAACTGAATTTGTATAGTCATAGCATTGACAAGATTACAATGATTGTTCTAGTCGTTTTAAATGACTGATGTTGTACATATGAAATATACTTAGAATAATAGGAAATATTTTTTAGAGAATCTTTTTCTAAATGGTAATATAGTTGGAATAAAGTAGTTTATGGCATTAAAATCAATAATTAGTTTACTCAATGCATGCTTCTAGGAATCAACATCATAAAAAACAATCATATCTGTAAACATTTTCATGAAATTCTAAATTAATGTAAGAAAGTGACTTTTAAATTTTCCATCTGTATATGTTTCACTTATGGACATCATATTTAAAATATTTTGACATGTCAAAAAAATTTCCAAAATGCTATTTGTTTCTAGATCAGTGAGTCCAAGACAAAAAAAATCAAGCATTTTTGGGATAATCTGATTCAATTCAGTTCCTACAACAATTAAATTCGTTTTATTCTTGTGATATAAAAATCTAGGTGTGAAATCGTATTAACATGTATAAATAGTACTACAATTCCATTGATGTTTTTTAATGATTCTATCAGGTTATGTCTATCAATGTTCACAATGTGTTTTGTGATTAATGGATGTGTAATGTCATAATTTCCAACACCTAAGTTGCTTATTTCTCCTTCCACAAAGGAAACTAAATTTAAAAATTAAAAGTTAATGTATAATAAATTAAGAAGATAAAATAATTGGATTGAATACTGATGGTGGGAAACCAAAGTGATATTTATTTAAAATAATAAAAATAATCTATGTCCATGAAATCAATTTTAGAATCTGGATTTCCTCCCGATAGCTGCTCTTTTTTATTGTCATTTAGCTCGACCTTTGACCCTTGATACCTAATTAATAAATGGTACAATGATAACTATCATGGATATTACCACTTATAGATTTGTTTTACATTTCAGGTTTTATTTTTCTTCCTCCTCCATTGGTTCTTCTTGGCCAGTGGTGGGATTGAATTTGTGGACAGGTGTATTGAGAATAAATTTAAATCAAAATCTAACTAGATTTTTTAGTTTTCATGCTCCACCATAAATTGTTCCCTTTCTTCACCTAGTTCAAATTTTAGAGTGGATTCTTTATTTATAGCCTTTGTGTTCACCTCTTCATCTAGAAATTTTTGTTGGGAGTCCCATTCTTCTTTAGTCATAAGAATACCAATGTGGTCCACAGATGATTTCTCATTTTCCTCTTCTATAACTTTTTATTCATCCATCATAAATTCATTATATTGTACCTACTTGACATCCTTATTATCCTTATATAAAACTTAATCTTCCTCTGATTATGAGAATTCTATTACTTTGACCTCCCCCTATTTTTCCTCTTCGACGATCCAATCACAAATTTCCATCATTTTTCATTCCTCTTCATCCTGTAGTTGAAAAAGGAATTATATTTGTTATTATATGTATTCTTGTATATATAGAAGGTATGCCTCAGGTTCTAAAACATAATAAAAATCTATAGGATCATATTTTTAAATGCTTCCAACATACTCAAAGCAATGTTCATTGTTATCTGCCTCTTATTTTTTGTCTTTTTTTTATTTTTGCGGTATTGAATTCTACCACCTTTTGATCTTATTCCTCATCAAACCAACCAATCCCATTATTGGATTTTAATGGTAAGTTGCATAGTAGAGAATTTAAATATTAAATAACAAGATAATGTTGAGTAATCAATTATATCTATTCATTGAGTTGGGATTCATGATCAATAATCCACTTATCCAACACTAGAATGAAAGTGTTGAGTAATGAAGCTAATCTGTTACCTCAGCTCTTTTACTAAGGTTCTTGGAAGGAATTTTCTTCCTAAATGTGGTTCTATGATTTTTTTTATTTTATCATCTTGTACTTTCTCTACTTATTGAGGTTTATCATCTTAAAAATCACATGTATATAAATTAGTGACAATTAGTATGAGACAATTAAATTTTAAAATCATTTGGGTAAGGTGAGTAGTCAATTCTCCCTTGTCATTGAGTTCCGGTTTCTTATTTTCCATCCTCTTTTACATCACAACAATACCATGGGTGAGAAATCTATATAGTATTTACTTGGGATGTAGCTCTTCAATTTGTTGAAATTAAGAGTTGTAATGAGTGTACTGCTCAGCCCAATAATTTCCTCGGTATATTTGACAATTTTGAACTCCACCATAGGACATATAGTATGTTCAATTCCACTATTGGGGTTAGAATTCACTATAATCAAGAGAACATGACTCATCCCGATCATTGTTAGGATTTATCCATCCTTCTATGATTAGTGCTTCCCATATTGTTGGATACCCCATATATTCAATGTCTCTTGGTGGTGGTGTGGCACAGTACTGGGTCATTTGAAAAATCATTCTACACAATATAAAACACTACCAAAAGAATAATATATGATAAAAAAATTAAAAAAAAATTATTTAACTAAACTAAAATCAGTAAACAGAAATGGGATAAGAAAAGTCTCTGAGCTAAGCAATCGGTCTCATGTCATCTACAATGCTCCGTTGCTCCCCAGAAATTGTTCAAAATTTGACGTGCCCGAAAGGCATCATTAATTCTTCCCTATGTGAGTCAAATTAGTAATTTATGATTACCCATACCGTACGAACTACAAAGGTGTAGTATAGAAGAAGTGTGTGGTTGAACCTGTAGAGTGCAGGGAACATAATGATGATAACTCTTAAATAAAGGTTTGGTATCTCTAATTAATGATTGATTTTATTAAACTAATTATGAAATTAATATAAGTTAATTAAAATAAAGAAACAGAATAGAGGGGAATTATTTTCGGAGGGTGGTTTTTATAAATAATGTAATTCCACATTTCTTCCAATGTAATTATATTAAATAGTTCCACAGCAGAATTGTTTTATCAATTGATGAAATATCCATTCCCTATCAAAGTACAATAGAATCTCGATTTATGATGATCAGATGAACCAAAATAACTAAAGTGCATTTAGATCATATTGCCTTAATAATAAGAGTAATTAGATTAAATTTACATGAATAAATCATCTCAATCATGTTGGGGTTTGTTAATTATTGAAAGCATATGTTAAATGATTCAATGGAAAATAAAGTAGGCTTATAGGAACAACATGATACTATCGAATGAAATAATCTTTAAAATAAAATGAAAAATAAACAATGATGGTATAAACCCTCTTTAACTGGTTCTGCTTACCTATATGGGGTTCAGCCGATCAGAATTGGGTGGTTTCTGATAATGAATTAACTAATACCCATAGTGGGGAGATTAGAAAAGAGGGAAGGATAAGGAGAACATATATAGTGAAATAGGAATTAAAATAGAAATAATTCAATCAATGACATCAAAGAATGAAAAGGAAAACAAAAAAAACCTATATATTGTGGAATCATACGGTTGCTCCTAGTGGTCGTGCTTACTCCCTCAAGTCCAGAGTGTGTTGGATGGGTTTCTGAAGGCCTCTTTTTATTAAAAAAATCTACAGTGTATCTTGTTACATTGATTTTAATTTTCCTGCATCACCATCATCACGACATTTACCTCAGGTACATGTCGTGTACATTGGATCTGATTTATCCTCTACCACATTGAATCCGTGGAAACATTTTATGCTAATTTAACATCGGTTACGTCATGTACCTAAGGTATATGTTGTTAACTTGTTTTTCACAGCTTGTTCAGTCATCACGACGTGTCTAATAGTCAGATTCCCTCTCAATGAAGTCATGATGTGTACTCAGTGTTTTCCTTGTTTTTTACCACCCCTTCATCTTTGAAATTTTGGTGTCACACCTCAATAAAATCTCATTGAGTGATGTGTCAATTTGTTCCTCATTACTCATGTTTTCCATACTATTTCTCCATATTTCATTTCTACATAACAATTTTCAAAACATTAATATTAGCCATAGATCTTATATTAAATCAATTGATATTCGATGAATTCATACATAGAAACCCATCAATATATGTATACAAAATTGAAAATCAATCTATAAATGTAAAAAATTAAAACATGACTTATTTTATATGGTTTAACATTCAACTGAGGCGATTTAGTAGGTTTTTACCCTTTGATTCTCATTTTATTACCATTGATTCTGTAATAACTGGGCTTGAATATATCACATTAAACCCACCTTGACATAGTAAATGAGTTCTGGAAATCTATGTTACCCTAGTTTCCCTAGATACTTGTGGTCCTCCATGTGGAAAACCCAAAGGCCCAAACATGTCATCAAATTAATGACTATGCCCAAAGGTTAATACTTGTTATTTGAATTGTACTTTTTCCACTTTCACAAACACCCTATGAATCATCAAAAAAATTCACCATTATTAATCATTACAAAAGGAAAATCTTTCTTAATTTTGGAATTATAATTAGGTATGCTCCTAAAATGAAAGATTCTCCTAGTTGTCATGATTCATATCATTTAGTGATTTTTCCACCAATTTTCATGGGTATTACTTTCACCACCCTTTAGAACACAACATCTTCATTGTGGAACCTAAACCTCAACCCAGGAGTGCCACCACACTTCTAGTTGGGTTCCTCCTATAATACCAATGTAACAAATGGGTCCCACTACAACACATTCACCATAACATAACATGGTCATCATGTCCTAGCTTGTGATGTGCCAATAATTACACTATAGACACATGTTCCCCTCTTTGGGGACCACCCACATGCCCAAATGGTTTATCAGAATAATGAATTCCCCACATTCCAATACATGTTATTCCCAATGTTCTTTGTCCTCACTCATACACACTATTAGAAATATCCCATAATGTTAAATATTCTGATTACTACATCAGGACAAGAACAATTAAATATGTATTTCTAATAAGGCATGCTCTAAAAAATTAAGGTTCACATTTTGGACATGTGTCATGACAACTATTAATTTAACTCATTTATTTTTTTGGGTGTTATAAATTTAATAAAATTAAACAATTTTTATAAAAATCTATTAATCAAACTAATGAGTGGTCTATTCTAGCATATCAAACATTAAGAAATGTTCATTTTCCTACAATTTCATGATAATATGATGATTTTTATTATGTTTTAACCATTTGATTCATTTTATTAATGAATATAAAGTCAAAAAAACTAATATTTCATCTATTATAATCCCATAAAAAATTTTATTAGCATACATACTATTAATTCATGTAAAAAATCAATGAACCTTTTTATATGATTTCATGTTAATATGTGGTCATTTGATAGGTTTTGAGCCTTTCGGGCATGTTTGTTTTTTTTATTAAAAAATTTAATGTCGTCGGTCATATAAATACACAAGATGGATTGACATGTTAGACATTTCTATAAGCCACAAATCAAATTTTGGTTTATTCTCTTTTATTTCATGATGATCCATGTTCATTTTCTAGGTTTTTACTATATAACATTTGTTTAATAATTTTTTACTGTAAAATTTATTTTTCAATCATTTTGACCATATAATACATTGGAATGATGTTTGTTCTCTTCATATACGTTAAACATTATATGGGGGTTATTCTAAATGATTTCAAAATAATCCTCGGTCATTTTCTTATTCTTGACCCATTAACATGTGTTTTAAGGAGGTTTTAATCAATTAAACACACTCTTAGTTTTTTTATCTCAACACATTCTGGATTAATGGATCATTAATCATTACAAGTCCCAAGTTATTCAAAAATTTATTTCTTAATATTTTAATATTATAAGGGTTCGTCTTGGTTCTGACACATTAACATGCATTTTTTCAAACATTAAATACCTAAAAGCACACTTTGGGAAATTCTAAGAAAATCAAACATAAATGTTATGTGTATTTTATTTAAAAAATTTAAATTAAACAAAGGTAATCATATTATAATTTCATTAAAATATGTGGTCACTCACAAGGTCTTAACTCTTTGAAGCATGTTTTTTATCACATTTAAATACAATAAAAATTATTTTTCAGTCCTTCTCACCACACAAAACATCTTATTGACGTTTAAACTATTCGTGCATATCAAAAAGTGATAATTTATAAAACTATTATGAATTTAATTTCCAAATGACGTTTTTTTAGGCTATGGAAATTTCGTGCATGTTTTTTAAATTAGACAAATAAAAACACAGTTTTATTTATTCTGTTGAATTTGAAAAATCTGAATAAAATGTGGTCTATTACAAAATACACATAATGAAATGGTTATTGTGTTATAGAGATTTGATAATAATCATACCTCATTTTCTAGGTATTTTCCCTTTGATGGATATTTTAATGAATTTAAAATTCAATAAAACCTTTTTGTCATTCATTTCGACAAAAAAACATGATGGACTAATATAAATACTATTAAAACAGAAAAAAAATCATTCAAAAAAAAAGTTTACTATGACTTGATGAAAATTTGATGTCATTTTCTATGGTATAACCCATTGATTCAAGTTTTTTAAAAAAAATTTTAACCAAAAAATAACTTTTGTTTATTCTAGATAAAATTGCATTTTATTCGTAAATTAAAAAAAATTAATGGAGTTTGTTTTATTTTGATTCCATGATAATTCCACATCATTAATTGGGTTATGACAATTTAAAACAAATTTTTAATAACCATTATGTTTTAAAAAAATATTTTTTGGGTACTTCAGCCAAATAGAAAGACATATTTAAATGAAACCTAGTCATTATTTTCAAAAATAAATCAATGATCATTTCCTTATGTTTTTAAGACAAATAAGAACTTTTAGAAGGTTTTCACCATTTCATTTTAATTTTTTTGATTTTAAGTCACCAAAAATATTTTTTATTATTATAAAACCACATGTTGAATTGATTTAAGTTTAACTATTACATGTCAAAAAATAAAATGAAAATTTTTTCCTAAAATTTATAAATAATATTATGATTCTTGATAGAGTTTTACCATTTGACAAACATTTATAAAGGCCTTTAAATTCAAAAAATATATTTTTTTCGATCATTCTAACCACAACCCACAACAAATTGATTTTATTTCTATTATTACATTTCAAAAGTAAAGAAATGATAATTTTGTTATTATTTTATGATAATTTGAGGTCATTTACCATGATTTAACATTTTAATTTATTTTTAACCATTAAATATATAAACATATCTTTTAATGATATCAATAACACCATAGGTTAGATTGAGATGTTGTCTATTAAAAACATTCATAAATTCAGAAAATCATTTTCCTATAATTACACAATAACCAATGGTCTTTTTCTAGTTTCATACAATTTGATGCTTTTTTTTACAAACATTTAAATATAATAAAAAATTATTTTTAATAATTTTGACCATAGTTATTCATGTGAAGTCTATTCATGAATATTAAAAATTGAACAATGATAATTGTATTATTATTTCAAGAAAAACTAAAATTTTACATGTATTTAACCATTAACGTTTATTTTTTGATCTAAATAAAAATCAAATAACATTCAATCAATTTTAGAAAATAGAAAGTTGGATTAAGATATTTTATATTCATACATATAAAAAATTAAATTATGATCATTATAACGACCCATACTATTCATACATGGTTATTACTTCAGAATTGAAGCATACTTATTACAACACAAAACAAAACCATGATAGGACCATATAGATATAGTGTGTTTAGAAACTGGGAAACATAAACAACTGGTTCATAAATCATCTACATTGTCCCTCATTTATTTCATCATATTTAGAGTCCCTTTTGGCATATCCCACTCAATACCCTTCTTCCAGACCTTGGGAAATGAAAATATACAAAAGGGTGAGCTCAAATGCTCAGTAAGGGTAAAAAATTGAAATTACAGTCATATCATATTCATAAGAACATAAAATTTTGAAAATCTTATCCTACAAAAGTGATCATAATATCATGACATTGGTTAAATCATAGTAGTGAAATGTAATAACAATAATCATAACTTAAAACACGAAACATTGTGTCATATACATATAATCATAGAAAATCATTTCATATTAGTCAATACTCGTTTCCAAGTCCATCATAGCGGATAAGACCATTACTGAACTGAGTTATCTCCTCATTCTAGTCCTATATCACTGAACCAGATTAACATGCCATTCCAGCCATGTCTATCTCATTAGATATAAATATTTACTCAATGCCTTTGAGGGATATATAGGTCCCATCCATATCATAATGAAACCATTCTTATGTGTGACACAAAATAAATCATACATCATAGCATAACCCATGTAATAAAAATAGGATTCTTAAACATCAGGACATCATTTAAGATAAAGGGACTCCATAAAAATAATTTCATCATAACATAATAAAATCAATGTAATAATAGGGATAGAAACAGAACCCTATATTTTCTTAGATGGAAAATAATTTTTATAAAACACTTGAACTCCATTCCTGAGGAAAATATCCTTTCTTCTTCAAAAACATTTTTCCTTTCTCAAATTGTCATACAATTTTAAAATAAAAGAAGTTAATTGAAAAAAAAACATAAAAACTTGTAAAGTAATATTCATGGAAATAATTTTCTATGAAATCATAAAAATCCATTCATGTAGTATAAGTTAAAAATAAACACTGTTCTCGTACTTTGGCTGGAAAAGTCAAAAAGTACCTCGTACCGAAAACGACAAAATATTCCTTTCATATCTTTTACTAAAAATTAACCAATAGGTAAAATTGGATTTAAAAAATTGGAGGAGTATAGAAATAATATTACATATTGAGGTAACATGGATTTGGATGATAAATATGCCCCATTAAATACCGAAGTATAAACAATCTCGGATAAATTGAGATTGAGAGATTTTCCCTTACCTTAGGTTTGATATGCTTTATACGTATCTGAACCTCCTGTATAATAATTTAAACAATTTCATTGACTAATTACATAATCATATTCATTGTTATGATATCATATATGGTCATATTCTTATCTTCTTATTAGTAATATTTCATTGCTACTTGTTATTCGGGTGTTTATTGCTTTATGTTCTTATGCGTGTTTTGTCGAATAAATTCTTATTCCACTTTTTAGGTTATAGATAAATCATTTATAGAATTTTATTAGTATAATATACATCATATTTATTCATTCAATTCATTTATATAATCATGGTTCAATGAAGATCATGTAGAACGAATCACATCGCACCGTGGAGACGGTAAGCCGTACGTACACACGAGCGACGATATCGTTCCCATAATTATTGAATGGTATTGGAGTGGATGATAGAATATATAAGAAATAGTATAATGTTATAATAATCATATATATATTGTTATTATTTACACCATTATACACATCCATGTTAGGTGGTGGTGGAAAACATATTATACCCTGGCGTGGAGATGGTATTCCGTACGTACGCATGCACGGTGATTTCATTTTCCATAGGATGGATAAAAGGTGAAATAGTGTTTTTTAATTTTTATAATAACATATCAGTATATGAGTGATATTTATGTTATTAATTCATTATGGAACAACTAAATAAGAGGATGTAGAAGAAGAAATGAATTTGAAATAATCGGTAAAAGATATTACCTATTCTTCGACGCGCCTCTTCTAAACCTCCTATTAGGGAACTAAAGTTGGTCTTTGAAAAGAAAATAACCTCTACTATGTTTCTATGGAAGTGGAGAAGAAAAATTAGAAAGGTTTGGCCGATCTTGAAGGCTAAAAATTGAGTGAGGATGATAGGGAGGAGGTGTCGTTTTATAAGGGAGGAGAGGGACACCTTTGGAAACATAAGAAATAATAATTTATAATAAATTCAATCCCCACTTAAAAACCAACTAAAATTACTCAAATATGAATATTAGATGATATACGGTTGTGATCTCATATACCAATAAAATTTAGACATGCTGAGAAATTATTTTAAACCTTGTCAACTGGATTTATCCTTATTTAATCTAATTAATTTTATTTGTGGTAATAATATTCTAAATTTTAAATTGTTATAAATAATTACTTATATGTTGTCAATTTTCGATAATTGTATACTTTATGAAATTTTAGACCATATAAATTTCAATTTATAATTTTTAAATATTTTTGTAATTTTTATACAATTTTATAATATTTTATTTTCTTTAAATAACAATAGTGTCAATTTTGACTTTATTCATTTATTTGAATTTAAGTAAAATATAAAGAGAAGATATGTTCAAAATAAAATATTTAACTGATTTATAACCTATCATATTTATCTAGAAAATTCTCAGAGAACATAAATTAGTTAATATAATATTTATTTTAATATTTTTAAAACCATTTATTTGACATTTCAATCAATAAAATAATTTTGACATCACTATTGTGTCATAATTAATGATAATTATTTAATCCCTAAAAATTATAACTAAAATTAAATGATTTAGATAATTTTATTATAATTCTGGAGACTATTCATGTTTGATGTTTGATGAAGTTTATCACTAAATTTAAATTATTACACTTATAATATATAAGAGAGTGACATATTGTCACTTTCTTTTGTTTTAATAATAATTACATCATTTTCAAGCTCAAAGGTCCAAGAAATGAATCTATTCCGACCCTTAGGTGATATGGGTCGACTTTTATTAATCCAATAGAATTTTGGAAAGTGTTAGGGTAATTTTACAATCTTATTTTTACCCTTAATTACCTGATTTACCTTTAACTATAGTAAATAAAAATTACCATAGTAACTATTCATAATATCAAAAAAAATAAAAGTAACATATTAACATAATTTGGACCCACTGAATCCAAATATGGAATAATGTTATCAGAATTCAAAACACAAAAGTTGTTGTAATTAATTTAAAACTAATATCATTGTTAAGCAAATGGGTTTTAAAAGTTAAAACATTGACAAAGATTGAAATGTTTTTACCAATGAATTCAATGTAAAATTAATTCCAATGAATTAAATTATATTAAATGGTAATAATATATTCTATTTATACTTTAAAACCATTCAATAATATATTTTAACCACATTAACTACTTTGATGAAAAATGTTGGTTTCAATTAAAAATTAGGGTATTTTACTATTCATCAAAATATGAAAGTTATCAGAAAAGTATCAAAAATTTATCTAATGTAAATTTTTATATCCTAATTCAAAAGAAGAAGTTTAATTTTTCATATTTAACTCATAAAAATTTCAAAAATTATATTTAAAATTGGTGTGCCATCAAAACGTGGAAAACTACATTTTTGAAAAAAAATTCTTTAATCTGAAAAATTGATTTGTTTCTCGTATCATATGTAAAATGAATTCAAACGTTATATAAAATTCAAAATGTGGATAATAATATTTATAATGGATATTTTATATAAATTTTTAATAATATATCATTGTTTAGTGAAACTCAGTATTGCGTACAATACACGCTATCGATGAAGGTCACTATTGTGTGTAATGCAAGCCAAGTCAGCGTTGTGTGTAGTGAATGATTCCTTTGGTGTTCCATATAAAATAAGAAATAAAAAAATATTTCTCATAAAATCTCAGGTTGTTACAATCAATATCCTTATATTTAATGAAATTATGTGGTCATATTCTAGGTATTGACTCTTTGATACCAATTTTGATATACTGGTAAATATAATAAAATAAGTTTATTTTTATTCTGACCAAACATTATATTAGATTTACATGTATATTAATCCTATAAATAAATTAATTAATGATATTTATCTTATTATTGCATCATAATATAAGGTCTTTTCGTAGGTGTTAACCCTTTAAAACATGGTTATTAAATTCTAGATCAATAAAAACAAGGATTTAGTCATTTTAGGACAATTCAATTATAGATTTTTGTATATTCTAATCTTAGATGACACAAATTAATAAATGGCCATTATTCTTTTGTTGAATTAATATATGTGGTCATTTTATATGTTTTAACCATTTTCTTCCAGTTTTCAATGACTTTAAAATCTAAAAAAACTATTTTTGGGTCATTACAACTATTTACACATCAAATTTATATTCCATCTATTTGTTTATATATATCTGATCAGTTAAATATTTTTTCATAATATTTTATTTTAATTAAAAGTTATTTTATAGTTTTTAACTTTTAAGTATGTTTTTAATTTGATTTAAATCATATAAACTATTTTTTTGTAAATCTAACCACACCATATGTCAGAATGAATGATAAAGAATTACATTTACCCATTAAAAAGTAAATCATGATAATTCAACATATATTATTTATTAAAAAAAATATAATTTTCAAATCCCATTCCTCTATAAGAATAATACAAATTCATCAAAATAAAATTAGATGAATGGTAAAGAACACTGACACATAACCCAACGATGATGCTTAAAAACCCTATGGACATAATATAATAATTAATCCTCCCCCAAGAATCAATAAAAAATAATAAAAATCAGGAGGTAAAACATATTTTTGAGTTAATGTGGGAATCAAAGAACAATGAAGGACTTAAAGAGGTAAGAATAGATTCCTCATGTTTAAGAAATTTTTTTCTTTGATAAAATACCTAGTGATCAATAAAAAAAGATTTAGTTCATATAAAATGAACCCAGGGTATCATAGGGATTTATAGAATGAGTAAATATATTAAATTTTATAGGAATACAGAATTTAATGATAAACATATAAAACCCTGTATCAAGAATTAATTGGGATTAATCACACTATAAAGATCCATGATTAATGATCATTTTGAAATCTCCCCATGTGTCTAAAAGTTATTCTAATTTTCAATGACTATTCATTCAATAAGAATATGGGAGTTCATATATTGAATATGTTTTTCACTTCTTGGAATTCAAAACCCCAAAAATCATAGTTTGACTCTTTGACTTCTTACTTTTTATGAACAACCTCAATCTTGGTTTATGTTGTTTCCCTTACACCATGAAATAATGACTCATAGAGATGAAAAAACAAGGTACTAGACCTATAGGTTTTCACATAATGATATAATATTCACACTAATTTATAAAAATGGGAAAAGTAATATCGAATAGTTTTAATACAGAGAAAATGTTTTTATACCATCTCAAAAGAATAAAAAGTATACATAACAGTTTTATACTATCATTCATTCCATGAACGAACCAACAGTAATTAGAATAAATTTCTATATTGAGATAGTGTGAAATCTATTTTTCAATGTAAAGGAACAATTAGTTGACACATACCATCACATTGCAATAAAAACCCCAAATTGAACACTCATGTAGTGATGGAGACCATCATTCAACGATACTCCTCTTCCTGCTAAAATATATACCCTAGTGACCCCTTCCACTCATCAACACCAAGAACTCATCAAACTCCTGAAAAAATAAATCATATTGAAAAGGGAAAAAGAAAAATAGTCCCTCATAGACATATAATTTCAAGATAATATCATATTATGTTCATGATTTTCACCTTTTAACAAATGGTTGAATTTTTTTTCATCTTTATAAATTCACTTTTGGTCAGTATATGTTGTCATTTTTTTACATCATAGAACATTGAATATGTCATCTTTAACATCCACATACATATTCGATTGTTGAAATTTAAAATTTTCATGATAAGGATACATTGAAATCAAAAAAATAACACACAATTTTCTAAATCTATAAAATTAAACTTTTTAGAAGTTATAATCAATGAAAAAAATTTATTGTAAACCAGTATAAATTATAAAAACATCTAAAAGTAAAATTATTGATTTTTTAATGTAACTGAGTAAAGTAAAAAAATTAAAATTAAAACAACTAAAAATTAAAATCAACTCATAATGTGTAGGATAAAAATAACAATAATCCTTAAGAAATTATTATTACAAATTTTTTGTCATGAGAACATTTTTCTTTTAGTGAAATATAAGGAGATGATACGTATCTAGATCCAATTAATAGTAGATAAAAACTTAGAGATCAGCACGAATTTACTGATCAAAATGTAGAAGTTCCTCCCTAGGAAAATCCTTTTTAGAAAATTGATAATTTTAATCTCTATTCCTGAACTCCATTTTTAGCATTATGATGGATATTAAGTTTAATAGTTGGATGCGTTAAGCATCTATTTTGAAATGAGATGAAATCAAGACATCTAGTCTCATCGATCTTGATTATTATAAGAAATAAATAAAAATATTTAACTTATAGATTTTAAAATGAGTGCCCCACAAATTGGATTCCTTATATATCCCACTAAAAATGATGACAAATTAAATCACTCAAATGATACAAGATGATATAAAATATTATAAATTATAACACCCTAATTTATGAGTAACATTAAAAATAGTGTAATATTGTTTTTATTTCATGAATTATAAGTCTATATTTAAATACATTACTGTAAAAAAAATTATTATATAAAAAGTTATTGGGTATGGGTATAATAGTATGGAAACATTTACTTCTTCTTTCATTTAATATAATTCATCATGTCTTCATACTTCTAAGGAATGTACATAGAATGGTTTAACTCCAAAAAAAACTAATGAAAACATAACTCTATATAAAAATAGTTTAAACAAAACCAAAATTCATTATATGTAAATTTTAAATTGTATTTTGATTTATCAAAATAACATATTTAGAAGATTCCATTTTAGGAAGATTACACAATAACTACCTGTATTCTTTATTATTCTATGATTAACTCTCTTATGACCACCTAATTTCTATTATAGATTTGTGCCATTGTTAGGATAATATAATTATAATATTTATTCCCTAAATAAAATAGTAAACCTTCCAATAGTTATAGGTATGGTAAAACTCAATGAAAATTCTCACTTTGGAAGCATTCAATACATACATTGAATTTGTCTCATTCATGTTTTTTTTGGGTTCATTTCATTATAAAAAAACAGTGGTATTTCATTTTTAATGTTATTAATAATAGATTTAAATAATTATCAATTTTACTGAGGAATGAATTAAAAAAATACCTCTAAAATATCACAACAATTGAATTAAAATTACAGAAACATAATATCATTAGAATGGTATCATGATATAGAATAAAATTACATAATATTTTCTTCCAAAATTTTAGTTATGAGCCATAAAATTCTTGATATTGGTTCTAAATATTTGAACAACCACTACTTGAAAATTCAGATTTCATGACTCAAAAAATATATCAACAAAAATAAATATTATCTGTTTTTCTATCACAGTTAATGAGGGTGATAATAAATTATTGTGACTATCCCTATTAGTCACCCCATTCTCAATGAAAACATACATATATACAAACATACATACATACATACAAACATACATACATACATACATACATACATACATACATACATACATACATACATACATACATACATATATACATACATACATATATACATACATACATATATTCGTACATACATACATCAATACATACATACATACATGCATGCATACATATATAAATACAAATACATACAATCACACACACACACACAAAATGATTAAATTTTTAGCATTAGTGTTTGCTAATGTTCTTATTTTTTATAAAAAAATATAAATAATAATAAAAATAATGATAACAATAAAAATAATATTTTTATATTTTATTCGATAATTAAAAACTTAAATAAAAAAACAAAAGAATATAATAATTAGTATTAAAATAAAAATATGACATGGTCATTTCATATAATCCATATAAATAATATAAAAAGAAGCACAAAAAATACATTATAGAATGAAAAATCATTTTGATTGGTGAATGATGATTCAACATTAGAAAAAATTAATGCTAAGATTAGGATCTGGATATATCGTTTGAACACTTATTTTTTATCAAGTATTGTAATCTAAATTCAGGTACTACAGGATAATTAATTATCATCTATGAAACATGTGTTTTACTTGGTTGTAATTACACATTTTATTTGTTGATAAAACTTCATGATTTCGTTTTTTCTACTATATATTAATATAATTTATAGTATTCCTAATATTTTATCCTGAATATTTTAGTTCAAATATAATATGTGCAATTGACACCCATCAGTCCAAATGGTAAACTGATAAAATATCATAAAATTAAATTAAATTAATTGTAACAACCATTATCAATGATACAAAGAATAAATTGAAATCACTTTATATGATCAATTTTTTAAATATATGTATATTATTGGATGGGAAAATGATGAAAATTCAAAATTAGAAATTATGGGAAAACTATTACAACAATAAAATAAAAAATATAATTATTAGTGTACATAGTCAAAATATTATAAAAACCAGATCCTTGTGAGTGAAATGGTGAAAATAAATATGGATAAAATGTATCACCTATCAGATTATAAAATAATTGGAAACCCTGGAATTGTATAAAATAAAAAAAACAATAAATTCCTCTAAAAATATTCTATGTAATTGTATGTTTCTATATAATAAAAATGATGTAGTATATTCCAAAATTACTAAATTAATTATTAAAAATAGTTATACATCATTATTACAGAATTTCCAAATATATATATTGAACACAAAACATATATTCCTTTACATAATATTTAAATTGTAATAATTACTATTAGAAAATCAAGGATATTTTAATAAAATTACCACATTTGAATCAAAATTATAATATAAATATTAATCTCTAGATGAAAATATAAAAAATATACATACACTGGAATAAGAAAAAATATTCTTTAGATTCAGAAAATATATTTTATACACCATATCTTAACTAGGATAAAAAATAATTTCTTATTTTTAAATAATATAATAGTAGTCATGTTTAGAGTGGTCATAAAATCCTTGTTAAATTTTAAATAGATCATTAAAACCCACATATCGTACATTTTTTGAAAAGATATATCATTATCCAATATGAATCATCAAATCATCTTGTGATTCTCAACTTTTTATCTCTCCATTACTTATAAAATTTTATATTTCATGCATTATCATTTTTACACCGTCATGGCTTAGCCTTTATAGATAATGTAATCAATGTGATTTAGAGTGGGATGAATGAAAATTATTTGTGAAGCTATCAAATAATTCTGATGAGTTTGAAAAATAAATGCTTATATGTGTGGTATGTCCTTATTGAAGACCTGGATTAGTTCTAACATCGCATTTTTATGGTAGAATATATTCCGTTTCATCATGATTATTTTTTTAGGGTGTCAATTTTATATGATAAGGTTGAGTTTATGGTTTAGGTGTTGAGGTAACCCATTATAGTCATCAGATACCCACAACTAAAATAATTAATATTAGATACCTCTCAAAATACCCACTAATATAATTTCATGACAAATAAATGTCTTATTTTCGAGCTTGTAATTCCTCGTTCTCAAATGTCAGGCTCACAATTTCCCATAAGAACCAATTTGTTTTTAATTTTATTAAAACATATAATCTTTTAGAGATAATGTTTGGTTTTCGTTAAAGTTAAATTTTCATAAATTTATAATACAACCCATACCCCACCTAAAATATAAAAAACATGACAGAAATACCAACCATAATTTCAAAATCTCATCATATTTATGATTTATAACCATGATTAAAAATTTTAACATATAAAATTTAAACAATCCAATATCATATCCTTCTTCAAACTCCAAATATCATCACATAATTGGAATCCTTTTATATTTTATGTTTCTAGTTGGTATAATAGATAATAGCAATAAAAATAAAAATCAATACCCAATCGATTGATAAATTTATGCTTTTAATTTTTAGTTAAAAAGTGACACTTTGATAAAATAAGCATTAAAAAGATATCAAAATTCATGATGAAATTCTTCTAAATTTTAAATTTTTAAATTTTAATCAATTTTTTGAAATCCATTGGTTGTATGTTCATTTAATTTATCAATACATGTGACTTATTCATTAGTGGTTACTGACCTATTATTTAATGAAAATTTTATATTTATTTCAAATTTCATTGGATATTACTTTTTTAAATTTCTATAGTCTAAATACATTTTTCAAATAATTTTAACCACCCAAAATATCTTAATGATATTTCCTGTATTATTTAAAGTTATCACTTAATGGGTAGGAAGTTTTCTATAATTTCATGATTATCTGAGGTCATTTCATATGTTTCGATCCTTTGAATATTGCTTTTAAATTTGTAAATATAATAATGCTTCATTTTTTTTCCTTTCGAATACAGTAGAAATATGATTTATGGGTATTCAACTCTTATATGATAATTTTTCTTCAAAAATAAATTTTTATTAATTCATTACAATATGAAGTTATTTCCAAGTTTTTAACTGATTATTGTGCATTTTTGAAGTCTTTTAACTACAATAAAACAACTATTTTATTAATTTTGACAAAAACAGTCAATTGATTTATTTGTGAACATTATTACATGTAAAAACCAAATTGATGAATGTTTTATGACAATATCATGTTTATTTGTTGTTTTATCTTAGCTTTGACCCTTTTGTGTTAATTCTTTTGGAATTTTATATTAGTGAAAACATAATTCTAGTCATTATAAAAAAATAAAAAGTTGGAAATATGTAATATTTGTTCCTACATGTCAAATATTAATTGTGGGTTGTTTTCCTATGATTTAATGAAAATTCAAGTTAATATGTAATGTTTTCCCCATTAATAAATCACTAAAATCATTTTAAATATCATAAAAAATATATTTCTATAATTACAACCTATCTATATAGAAGAAACAATTTTTTATAAAAAATGTAAATAATTTATAAATTATAATTTCACTAAGAATTCATGGAAGTACAAGGTCGATTTCAAGTTTTTCTCCCTTTGAAATATATTCTTTGAATTTTTTATAAGTCAGAAATATCTTTTGGTTATTTTAAGGAAAAAATAATTTTGATTTTATGTGTTGTGTATTTATATAACGGAAAATTTAAATTTTTGAATTTTCATCACGATTTCAAGTCATCCTAAAATCATTTTATATTTTCTGACTATATAACCAATTTTTAATCATTATTTTCTATAAAAAATTTCATCATACTAAATAAGGTAAACAGGAAAATGAATTTTGTTATATTCCAACATGTCACAAATTATATTGTATCTGTATAATAATTTTTCAAAATTACAAGGTCATTTTTAGGGTTTTAACCCTTTGATGCATGTTTTAAAGATTTTTTAACATTTAAAAATAAACTTTTGGTTACTATAATCTCACCATAATTAAGCCTCATGCCCCATATATCTCTATATTTCAAAAGATAATCATAAAAATTATACAATGATTTCATGATAATGTGAGGTTGTTTTCTATGTTTTAAAATTTTGATGCATGATTTTTTACATTTCAATACATAAAAATACAATTTTGGTCATTCTAAGAAAAAGACATAAGAGAACAATGTGATGTTTTTAAAAAAATCATATAAATTAAATATTGGTCATTATATAAATACTTCTCGATTTTGGTGGTATTTAATATGTTTTTCATACAGGAATATTCTATAATACATTTAAATATATTAAAATCTATAATTCATTAATTGGGACAACACCACATTATGGATTGAAAATGAGTTCTATTAATTAATTCCAAAAATTAACCAATGATAATTTTCTTACGGTTTTCAGTCATTCTAAGATTGTTTTCTATGTTTGGACTATTTAATGATTTTTTGCATTTTTTAAAAAAAATTAGGTTTTCTATTTTCTTATACATTTTTCAAATATGATCATGGTTTTTTATGGGTTCATAAAATTAATGGGTTTTAAAGTATTTTGGAGTTATAATATGATATTAATATATATAAGGTTGTTTATGGATTTTCATATTCTTCTATGGTTTTCCAAATGCTTTAGGAATTTAAATAGTATTTAATATTTCATCAATGATTTTAGTGGTTTACTAGGTTTTATATAGTTTTATAATGAGTTAAATAGTTTTATAGTGTTATATATTTAATGGGTTTTCTAGCTTTTCCAAATGTCTTCCATGTGTTTTTAGGATTTTCAAGTATTTTTATGGATTATAAATGTATTCTAGGTTTTAGGGGTTTTTAATAATTTTATTGTTTTTATAGGTTCTATAGGGATTGAAATAGATTTTAGGTATTTTTTTATAAGAATTAATAATCCTCTATAGGTGTTTAAGGGTTTTATAATGATTTATGGGGTTTTTCATATTTTCCAGGTATTTTTAGTAGGTTTTAGGTTCGTTTGTATTTTTTTCTATTTTATTTTTTTATTGATTATTACGTTTTTCTATTATATTTAATTGGACATCATGTTTTTATGTTTTTTCTATTTTTAGGTTTTTAATAATTTTTAGGGGTTTTCTATGTTTTTCATTGATTTAATTCTTTTTATGATGTTTCTAGTTTGATAATATTTTTACTATTTTTTTGAGATTTCAACCATTTTTCATGATTTTATATTTTTTTCATATATTTAAAGAGTTTTAGAGGGGTTTTCATGGTTTATATTAGTTCTAGTGTTCTCTAGGGTCTTATTGGATTTTTTAGGGGTTCACTAGTATTACTATGGTAATTATTGTTTTCTTAGGCTTTTCGGGGTATTCATGGATTTTGGGATTATTTTAGTCTTATATTGTCCGTAGAGGTTTTAATAAATTTTCATTTTTTTATCAGGGGTTTTACTTTTTTTCTAGTTTTTTTCTATTCTTTACCATATTTTTTAATGTTTTCAAGTGGGTTTCTAGGTTTTTGATCGTTTTAAACAATTTCTACGGTATCAATTATTTTTAGTTTTTTTAGGGGTATAATGTTTTTCTCGGGGTTTTGGTACTTTTACATTTTATCATTAGATTTTGTATAGTTGTACATGGTTCAATAGTGGTTCGATGTTTTTCGTGTGTTTTATAGAGGTTTCATTAATTTTTAAGGGTTTTAATACTATACCATGTATTTATTGATGTTTTCACGTTTTCTTATAAAATCCCAGAGTTTTCAAGGATTTTTGTGGTTCTCATGGATTTTCATGAGTTTTCTACTACTTTTAATGTTTTCATGGAATTTTTTGGTTTTTATAAACTTATAGTATTTAATGTATTCTATGGGTTTCCATTGTTTTCATATGTTTTGAGGGTTTTCAATATTTTTTTTTGATTTCATGGGATTTTAATTTTTTAATTTTCTTGGTATTTTCAATTTTTTTAAATATGTTACATAGGTTTTCAGAATATTTGAAGATTTTATATTATTTATCTGGGTATTATACGATTTTGAGTGTTTTCTGATATATTAAAATTCATTTCACACTTATAGTGTCTTATTGGGTTTTATAACATTTTAGGGTTTTTAATGAATTTATATGTCTTTTTATTACCTTATGAGTTTTCTATTTGTTCAATCTATTTCAAGGTATTCATTATTTTTAATTGCTTTTAATATTTTACAGTGTTTTGAGGGGTTTCTTGTTCATAAGGTTATATAAGGTATTGTAGAGTTTTCCAATGATTTATATTGGTTTTTAGTGAAATTTATTGGTTGCTAGATATTTTCATAGTTCTAATGGAATCTTCATTATTTATTAAAAAATAATTTGGGTTTTACAAGATTTGTCAAGGTTTTTTAGTCTGTTTTTTGGATTTACAAGGGTTTCAATATTTTTAGTGGGTTCTCATTGGATTTTGATTATTTTCAATGTGTTCGATTGTTTTTATTTATCACAACAGGTTTCCTTGGATTTAAATATTTAATTTCGGTTTGCTATGGATTTTCCTAATATTTCCATGTTCTATGTCTGTTTTAAGGGGTTTAAAATAATATTAGTTTTTCTCTAATGGAATTTAATTGTTTTAGTGTTTTTTGTTTTTCTGGAAATTTTAGGGGATTCCACGTGTTATTTATGTTTCTAGGGGTTTATATATTTGTTTATAGTTTTCCAAAGGGTTTATGGGTTTTCTAGGGTTTCTCATAGTTTATCAACGGTATTCAATGTACTTTTTTTGTTAATGTTTTAAAAGATTTTTCTAATATGTTTAGTTGTTTAAGGGTGTTTAAAAGATATTCATGAAATTTCAAGGACTTAAAGGGATCTTCTATGATTTTAGTGTTTTTCTAGGTTTTTATGATTAGATGGGTGTTTCAAAGTATTTAGGGTTTCCATTGGTATTATAGGGGTTTTAGAGTTCTTAAAGGATTTACAATCTTTTTTCACACTATTGAAGGATATTTAATGCTTTTCAAGGTGTTTTTAGTATTTTGTAGCATTTAAATTATTTTCTGGGTTTTTTAGAGTTTTTATTATTTTTAATGGTTTCCTGGTTTTTATAATTTATTCAATGCTATGAAAACATTAATTTATATTTCCCTGACATTAGGTTTTTTTTATTATTTTTTATGGCTTCTTCTGGGTTTTTATAGTTTTAGAGTTGTTTCGATGGGGAATTTTTGTTTTCATAGTGTTTTGATGTATTATTGAGGCATTCAAAAGGGGTTTTAGTTGTTTGAGGAATTAAAAAAAATTATAGGTTTTCTAATGTTTTACATTGTTTAATTTGAATTTCAAGGGTTTTATAATGGTTTTCTTGGTTTTCATAGGATTTTATTGGGAATTAATAGGCAATCATTGTTTTTTTTATGGTTTCCCAAATTTTTATGTATTTAATTTATTTTCTAGGTTTTCATAGTTTGTTATGGGTTTTATATGGTATCTTTTTTTAGTTTGTAATATATTTTCCAAGACATCAATTGGTTTTGAAGAGGATTTCATGGATTTTAGGGTTTCATACAAGGTTTTATAACATCTTAATATTTTTACGGTTTTTATTGTCTCATTTTTTAGGATTTTATATGGTTTTAATATTTATATTGATAATTAATGGGGTCTCTATATGTTTTATGGACTTCTAAGGGTTTTAAAATTATTATGGTTTTAGATGTTCTTTAATGGTTTCTAAGGGATTTTACGGTTTTCTTGGGTCTTTTAAACTTTTATAGGGGAATATAGAATTTTTGGTATTATTTGGTATTCATGGTTTATCAGTGTTATCTAATGTTTTCTCATGTTTTATTGGTTTGTTATGGTTTTCAGAAATTTTTGGGGTTTTAATGGTTTTTAGGATTTTCTAATGTTTTTGAACACATCAAGGGATTTTATGTTTTTATAGGATTTTCGATGGTTATTAAGGGACTTAAATGTTTTAATAAGTTTCACTATTTTGAAATAAATTTCATTGGTTTTTATGGTTTTTTATTTCCTTGGATTTATATAGTTTTCAAGGGTTTTAGAACAAATTTCATTGGAAATCATAATCTTCTCTCACTTTATTTTTTTCTCTTGTTAATTCAAATGTTTTCCAGGTTTTAATGAGTAGTTGGGATTTTATAGAGAAACTGGTTATTTTTTATAGTTCCAAATTTTTTATTGAATTTTGTATACGTGTTTTAGGGTTTTCTAATTCTTTTTAATGAATCCCATAGTCTTCCATTGTTTTCAAAAAAAATCCAAGTTTTGTTGGATTTATCAAGGATTTTCATTGTTTTTAAATATTTTTATGGTTTTCTAGGGATTTTTAGGGATTTTTATGTTTCTCATGTGATTTCTAGGGTTTCTTTAGAGTCTTTAGGTTTCCTATGAATTTAAAATTTTTATAATTTATAAAAAAGGATCTTTTATCATTTTCGAAATGATTCAATGTTTTTTATATTTTTAATTATTTCATATAGTTTTGTAGGGATTTCATGTGATTTTAGGGTTTTATAGGATTTTTCATATTTATATTAGTTTTTAAGGCCTTTTGGAGGTTTTATTGGGTTTATAGGGATTTTAGGGAGTTTTAATGGGTCTTTGTGGAAGTCAAGTGGTTTCCATATTTTTTTTGGTATAAAATGGTTTTTAGGTTGTTTACTATTTTTTCATGGTTTACATCGGCCTTCTAGGTGATTTATATGTTTCAAAATTTATTAAAGTTTTAAGGGGTATTCACGGGTTTTCTAGGTCACTAAGTGTAGCCCAAATATTTTTATCACTGTTTTTATATTTTTTATTATTTTTAAGGGTTTTAATATTATTTTATATGTTTTATTTATTTTTATTGATTACCAATGTATTAATTATTTTTCAGTGTATTTGGTGTTCTTAGGGGAATATTGGAATTATTTAGTGTTTTCATAGGTATGATGTAATTTTTTTTTGTTTTTCAGATTTTTCATAGGGATTTTTTATTTTTCTATTTTTTTTCATTTTTTCTCAATTTTTCATGGTTATTACTATTTTTATTGCTATCAAGGGTCATTAGGTTTTTTATGGTTTTGTAATATTTTCCATGGATTTCTGGTGGTTTCCTAGGTAGCTTATTATTTGCAGGTCTTCCAATGTTAGTAGGGGTTTTCAGGGTTCTCAATTGTTTTAGTCATTTTGAATGGGTATCCCAAGTTATCATAGACATTTCATGGGTCATCCTTATTTTTCAGGTGTTTTGGGGTTTTCGTAGTTTTCATGGGTTTTTAGGGTTTTTCTTGGTTTATGTTTTTTCATTGTTTTTGTTGGGTTAAGAAATATTTATAGAGGTTTTTGGGATGTTTTAATGTTTTATATTTTATAAGGAGTTTAAAGGGATTTTAAGGTTTCTCATGTGATTCATAGTTTTTGATGTTTTCATTGAATGTTTGAGGTTTTTCAAGGTTTTCTAATGGATTTAATTAGGTTTTTGGATTTTAAAGGATTTTTATTTTCTTTATAGGGTATTTTTCACAAATTATCAATGTATTTAAGGGGTTTAGGATTTATTATGGGTTTAATTTCTTTTCATGGATTTTTTTGGTTTAATGTATTTTCAATTATTTGGATTATATTTATTTAATAAATCATTTAGTAGGGTTTTTATTATGTTCATGGGTTTCCAAAGTTTTCCATTTTATTGATTGGTTTTTAGTGTTTTTACAATTTTAGGAGTATTTTTTTTCAATGGTTTTCTTTTTTTCTTTTAGTTTTTTAGAGATTTTTAGATTTCATAATGCTGTATAGTTTTCCACATGTTTTTAGAGTCTTAACATTTTCTTCCAAGGTTGAACAAATTTTTTGAGTTTTTATGTCTTTCTTATGATTTAAATGTTTTTAAATTATTTTTAGGGTTCATTAAATATTTAAATGATTTATCAATGTTTTTAGAATTTTCTAGTGATTTTTTTTAGAAAAATCATTTTAAGGTTTTATAGGTGATTTAGTGGTTATCGTGGATTTTTTAAGATTTTATGGGGATTAAGGGGTTTTTGGTGTCTTCAAGTGTTTTTATGGTTTTCTAGTGTTTTTAAACAATTTAAATAAAATAAATATATTTATAGGGGTTTTGAATTTTTCTTAAAAATTTTGAATAATTTTCTAGGGTTTTATATATTTTTATGAATATTGCTAATTTTGAAGTGTTTTTAGTGTTCTTTTGGGATCTTTAAGATTTTATATTTTCTGATTAGTTTTCATGGAATTTAGGAATTTATGTTATTTTTTCATATTATAAATAATCTTTAAGGTTTATCATATTTATTAGGTTTTTTTAATGTTTTTCTTGGGTTTTCATGGTTTTTACGAGGTTTCCAGATTTTTATAGATATTTAATGATTTTATGGATTATCTAGTGTTTTATGGATTATATATTATAGACTAGTATTATATGATTTGTAAATTTCTATGGATTTTAAATGTTGGAATATTTTTTTAAATATTTATATGGTTTTAAATGTTTTCAGTCCTTCTCATTGTATTTCATGGTTTTATAGGTTTTTTGGGAAGGGGGTATTTTATTTTCATAAAATATATAGTTATTTTTTAATGGTTTTCCAAGGTTTTCCCAAATTTTGTATGGGTTTCACTAGTTTTATCCATTATATGATTTTATATTATTTATTCTTTATTTTTTAGTGTTTTTAATTTTACTGGTGTTTTGGATTTTCAATGGTTATTTGTGTTTTTAAATTATTTTAAAATATTTTCAATTAATTATAGTTTCATCAGGGGTATCAAGGATATTATAATGTTTTATTGTTTTTTATAATGTTTTTATTAATTTAAATGGCTTCCATAGTTTTTATATATTTATAATTTAAATGGTTATTAGTAAATTAGGGTTTTCTATGGTATTCATGGGTTATAATGTATTTTTTTTGCATTTTTAGGGTTTTTTGTTTTCTTCAATGTTTTTTGGGTTTCAACTATTTTATAGGGGATTTAAAAATTATAAGTGTTATATATATATTCTAGGTTTATAGTGTTATGAGTTTTTTGGGATTATCTTCGATTTACAATTCATTTCAATGGTTTTTATGCTCTTTTAAGGGGTTTTAGGGATCTTTTTTTGTTTTTTAGTTTATAAGTGTTTGTATGATTTTGTAAGAGATTGTACAGTTTGTAGGGTCTTAACTTTTTCCGACGTGGATTTTATAGATTTTAGGATTTTCTATAGTTATTCAGGTGTTTTTAATATTTTTAAAAGTATATAAATATTTTTTATGTTCCTCTTAAGAATCAATGATTTTGAATGTTTTTTATGGTTTATTTATTTTTTTAATGCTATTCGTGGAGTTTTCAAGTATTTTATAGGGTTTTAATAATTTTTAAGTGTTTTATCATGGATTATTATTCATCTATGGATATTCAGAGTTTTGTAGTGCTTCAGATATTTTGAATGATTTTTTATTCCTTATAGGGGTTTTAGTAATATATCCCTCCTCTATTAGAAGTAACCTTAGGTTAGTATTGAAAGTGAGAGTGACTCACCAATGTCCACCCCTAATCGGAAATGGATTAGAGACTAGCATCGAGGGTATAATTGAAAAAAATCAGAGAAATTTCCCTCATTAATCATAGGAATATAAATAAGAAACACCAATTAACTCTATATAATGTAAAACCAGTCCAAATCTAAAAAATATAGGCAATTCCAGATAGAAATCTGAACTACCAAATTATAATTCCAACAAATAATCCAACTAAAGCAACACATGAACACAAATCTTGAAATCCAGGAGTTACTAATGTATATCCCAATCAACAAAAACATCCTAAAATATAAATATGTGTACATATATATATAATTTTATAAATAAATGGATTATTGTACAAGTGTTTTTAGTAGAAGTATCTTAAAATCCTCTCGAATAAATATTGAAGAAGGCTAAAAATTCCTTAGTGAAAACTTGTATAACAGAATCATTTACTATATTAGGTCAAATACCCCTAAACATCAACAATACTCAATCAATAAATCCATATATATTCATATAATATCATTATAATAATTGAATATATATATATATATATATAATTTTGTTACTAAAAAACACATCCCCACTGATATAGTCTATCTTATGTGCCAATGATATGCATTTTATCCTTTAATCCCTACCATATCTATATACACACACAAAAACCTACCACGCCACAAGAATAACCATTTATCCACCCCAAATTCAACATCACTACCAACATCAAATCCACTTATTTGTTGTATAATTAAAATATAAATTTCATAAAGCTCATGTCCACCTCATACGATGCATTCCCATCTTAATGTATCCACATTACAACTAGAAAACATTTCCACTTATTATATATATACTATAACCTCAATACTATATATCCCATATAAATATAAACACAATTCCACAATCCATCAATGTCGGTACAACATCAAAAGAGTGAACAAGTAAGATGGAGGAATGAAAAACCCATTCCCTCTATAACATGGATATAGGAAGGATGATATGAACCTATATCCATGTAAGGGTGTTATTAAGCTTACCAAAATTTGATTGTGGTGTGTATAAAATATTATTTAAATATATATTATTAAAAAATAAAAAACCAAACAAATGTTTCTACTAAAAAACTAGAACGCCTTAACCACTACTATTTCCAAAAGTAACCTCATTCATCAAAAATAAATAATTTTTTCCATAACTAGAAATCCATATATAACCAAAATAATCAAAAATATATATCTTTATAGAATAAATAATTTACCATTTAAGAAAATTATAGTAATATTTATGTTTTATAATTATATAAAACATTATATTCATTTACGAATATTTAATTTCAGCCTATTCATTAACCAATATCCACAATAATCCTATTCTTCACATGTTCTATAAGGGAAATCCAATTTAACTATTAATTGGTTGTGTGTATTTTATATAGTGTTGGAATTCCCCAAAAAAACAATCTATTTCAATAATAACACCTAATAAAATTAGTAAATGTGGTTTTACATGATTTTGGAGCGATATTGTTCGAATTCTTGCTACACCAATTTTATCAAGCTAATCCTAGAATGTAAATAACATCTATGGAATAATACTGAAAATGATTGAAAATAAAGATCACTTGGCTCCATAATGATATTTTTATTATTTATATATAATATTTATTTATAATTATTATACCATAAGGATCACTAGACTCTATAGGTATTATTAAAATTTGTAAGGATCCTCTTAAGGTTGATTCCTATAAGAATTACATCATACAAACAAATCATTTTAAAGATCATTATAAGGACTACTTTTGTAATGATAGACATCAAAAAAATTATTCATAAGAAGGATAATAATAACAATTAATTTCATAAGGATGGTTTTCATACATATAAGAAATCATACTTTATTAGGACCAGAACAAATCTTCTTAAGGATCTGTCCATTTGAATTATTAGGTTCTTGAAGGTATCTCAAGGGGAACTCATTGGGATTATCTATTCTATAATATAAAATGTGTCACTGCTATATCAGTATACATTCAAACTAGTTTTAGAAGGCCACAATTATTTCATTTTAAAGTAACAATATTAATTTATTATTTAGATATCATTAGAAAATAATATTTTATTCATGTTGAGAAATTGAAGCCAAATTTCATTTATAATATTTTTGTGGTATTTTAATTGTATTAAATATAAAGGATTTCATGTCACAAGGAGGGTTTGTAACCTTTAATAGTTTCATGTATAGGGAATATTTTTTTCAATTAATAAATTTGTTGATTTTGTTGAAGGAAACTCGTGGATTTTTGGGAAAATAATTACTATGAAATATTCGTCATACCTAATATAGAATTTAAGGAGACTAAATTAAATTTTACCAAATTAAATTAATGTGAATTTTTATAATTTATGTATCAAATATTATTTTTATGAATATGAAATTTTCAAAAAAAAGTATATTTATTAGGATAAATAAAAAAACATACAAAAGTCAGTATTGGAAAATCAAATTATTGAAGAAAGGAATATATTCTAGATTTTTATTGAAGGTGAAGAGGAGATACATATGATTAATATAAGGTGGAACATGAAGAAGAAGTTGTTCAAAAACATTCATCCCTATATAATTTAGTTAAATTAGAATAGAGTGTTGTACCATTTCGGTTATAAATTTATCCATGATTTGTTAAGAAAAGGGAAATCATAAAAGGATTAGTGAGTTCATTTTGTGTGACTAATTTTTATTTCTCTATATCTGGTCAAGGTTGTAAATACCAAGGGTATGGGAAACCAATCCAAATTTTAAATAACTAAAATTAGTGTAGTTAGTTTCTGAGGTTCATCAAAAAATTGGTATTGTATACTATTTGGAGTTACAATGTTTCGGTGAACCCAGTAAAATTCATAAATCCTCTCACTTAATATATTTATCTCCTTAATTTGGCTATTATGGTGAAGTAAATGGGTACCTCATTGTTATTTTATAATATAATTGTAAATGATTCATTTTAATAATAATTCCTTGATTCACCCTTGAGTTTTTTTGGGTTTTAGGGCCAATTAGTGGTATCAGATCCAAAGATTCATGGTGAAGTGTTCTCTCACTCAGAAGTAATGGTAGTTTTGATCTATCATAAAATAATACCTATCATTGAAGAAACCAATTTATAACTATGAAGAAAAAAATTAATTAATACATTCAATAATTTTGAATAGATATATATATATATATGGTTGTTATAAACATTGCCCCTTCCCCCATAGACAATTGAGCTCTGTTAAAAATATATCATGATGATATAATAATTATTGAGAAGATAATAAATTACTTAAGGATATATTTTGGAAAAAATATTTTCACATTTCTTATTTCCTATAAAAAATATTATGGCATATGTTACAATCTTCTCACAATTTATGAAAGTGATTTCAATGTCTGAGAGGCCTAGTAGAAAGTGTTGTGAAATATGTACAAAGACATAAGAATCCTCTTGAATAAATGTGTTGATTCATTATTGGATTGGTTGAAATTTATCTTAAAATATATGTTCAGGCATGGGGAAGATATTTATGATACAAGAACTATTTAATGAATCATGATAAGGATTCCACTATGATTCAATAAAAAATTTAGTTCATAAAGAAAATGATCCAAAGGAAGTGACATTTGAATTTCTATATAATACTATAAATTTATATGATTTCAAAAATGATGAATATTTTTCCATTATAAAATAGAAATATTAGGAGTTATCATTTAATGAAAATATGTTTTTAACTCTTATATCATCCCAACAAAGATATTTTTGATGTTATGTATTTCTTTACATCTAACATTAAAAGGATGACATAAAAATTAAAATTTGAGATAAATTTTACATTTTTCTTATATGAAAAATGGGTTATCCCATGAATAGGTTTCCTGTAAAATTTTATAATGATATTAAAAAGATATAACACATGAGGAAGTCATCCAAAAGTCTAAAAATTTGTAACCCAAACTATAAATTTTTTAATTAGAAGAACTTGGTTCCTTGTAAAGATGAACGCTTAGAAAAAATAGATTTATATGAGGTTTAGAAGTGTTGAGAAATCATTTAAGATGTTATTTTAAATATTTTATAGAAAAAAGGTGGTGATAGTTATGAAGACGATTAAAAAATCAAATGAAGAGTTGAAAAAAAAAATCAAAATCGAGCATTCTCCTGATGAAATAATCCTATGACATGTTAATGAAATGAACATTGATGTAGTTTCAAGTGAAAGAATAATTTTATATATCAATTGATGATTATAATACTCTGTTAAATTTATATATTAGGTGACTTGGATCTAGGAATTATATAATTGATGATAAAGAGGATAACCTTAGGCTCAAAATTGGTGAATATCCCTGAATCATGGATGATTGTACGGACTTCGTGAAATAAAGTGTCACAATAATTAATTAAATGGAATGTGGATTCAGGATGTTGTGTTGAAATTATGATGATATATATGGAATTATTACTTCGGCCATGACTTCAAGAAGTTCTAGTGGGCTTACCTATAAAGAAGTAGAGATAACTCTTAAGAAATATTTTATAATCTTTTTAGACTTTCCAAAAGTGTGGAAATTCAAAAAAAAGAATTTATATCATAAGGATTTATGATATAAAGAAGGTAGAAATGGTTGCCATAAAACCATGTGAACTTACACCCTAGAAAAAGAATGAGTTGAATGAAACCAAATAATAAATAGATGACAACTTCTGGTTTCATTAGGTAATATAATATTACAAATAAACTATAGTTTTTTATAGGAATATGAATGATAACAAATATATATTCTCTATAAAAATTATTATTTTAGAGATAAATAACTATAACGATTCAGAATATTAATTTCCTACCTTCAATTTCATTTAAATGATTATTTATTTTTGTAAGAATGTTTTAGGAACAATGAATTTAAATATATTTAAAGGGTGAAATCAATGGTTCCAAAAGAGACCAAAAAATTATAACTCATCAGTTGAAAAATTTATCAATAGATTTGATATTAATTTTTTTTCTAATATGAGGAAGATAATATGAGGATGGAGTTGGATAATGTATATAAAACATTAAGAAATTATACTGATGGTAATGGATCAATAGAATAAGTGTTGATAATGAAAATATGGATCATACTCAATTAATGAACCAAGAGATCTAAAACATGGATTTTATACAACAGATTTATTTCTAACATGATGGGAAATAAATATATTTTAATAAGAATTAAATATGAAAAATATGGTAATTTTATGTTTTAAAACTATCAGTGGATGATGAACATAGGATCTGTGAAAGAATATATTGGTGGAAGATAACTAAGGTGCATGGATATTATAATACATGATGGTATCATTTACAATATACTTAGTTAAAGTCTTCTATATGACTCTAGATAAGACTTGTAATTCAATAAGAAAAATAACACCACCTATGGAATAGATAGATATTTTTTAATAAGTTAACACTATGTCGATACACTATCTCATTAATATAATAGAAGATAGGTTTTTGGTCGAAAATAAAGAATAAAATTAATTTTGGAACTAGTGGCTTGGTAAAAAGAGCTAAAATTATTTTTGGGATTTTGTGAAAAATGAATGTTATAGAGTAATTCCAGAGCTAACACATGGTCAAAATCACACATGTGTCCCTTGTAAAAATGACAATATTTATTGAAAACACTATAAGATTAATAATTATAAATACATATGGTTTCTCGAGTTAGTGTATGTGGAATTTTCTGGCCCTTAGACAACAGAATTTTTTGATGAAAACAGGTATTATATTCTATTTAATAATCATTACAATATTAAGTATGATTGGTGGTTTTTAACTAAATATTAAAAATGGGAAAATTCGTATCACAATATCAGTGATGATTGGAGGGGTTGATTTTAAAAAAAATTAATAATTTGTGGCTAATTTTTTTTTGAATTTATTTATAATAAAGTGGAAGAGTGCATTGAAAAAGTATATAATTGTATTGATTGTTTTTTTAGAAATGAATCCACACCAAAATTGAGTCACTAAGAGGATGAACCAAATTAATAATATCATAGATCAAATAATTGTCATCAAGAATAAATTACCATTGTACGATTTGATGGGAGAGGTGTACACATCAAATTATATATCTAACAATGAAAATTTGTTTTTAAATGAGGGGAAGACCCTTTATTAGTTATGGTGTGGGAAGAATATGAAAATAATATTTTTTTTAGTATCATTAATTATATGTTTTATTACCAATGAATAGAATATTTTTATATTTGAATTCCAAGGGTATATATATTCATCCAAAATAAAATAATATAAATTATATAATGAAAACATTGAAAAACTTATTGAAATCCAAATGTTATTATTTTAGAGAATGAGTAGTTTTTACACAATAGTTTTTCTAATTAAATGAATAAAATTGAAATTTTAAAGGAGGAAATATTTGATTTTGTGAGGGGATATATAAGAGACCCTATGGATATAGAATACATGTATTAATAGAAGGGTAATAGATACAATACAAAAAGATCATCCATACCAAATACAAGGAATGAATTGAACAGAATCAGTGATAATAATATAGTTAGTTTCTAAATAACTCATTTTCAAAGTCATAAGATAATGGATTAATAGTAGGTGTATTTTCTATCTTATATATAACCTATAATATTTAATGTATCTACTTGAGGTGAGTATTGTTTCATGATTTTTCAAGCGTAAATTGACCAAATTGAAAAGAAAAAATCATGGGAAGTCATTTCATGGCTGGGAAAGAAATTTCTCATAGAATCCATGTTTTTATTCTTAAAAAGAAACTAAATGAATATGAAAATATAAAATTGTTAAAATAATTTATATCATGAAGTGGGTGTTCCAAAATAAAAAGAATCAATGTAGACAAGACTTTTCGAACCATGACTCAACTATAAACTAAAATATTATATTATGTTATAATAGTTAGGAAAAGGATAAAATTTATATCATTAGTATATAATAGTATAATTACTCAATGGTGTAAAAAGAAAAGAAGTGTACATACAACAAAAAGTTGTTTTTATAATTGATAAAGATGAAAACAATGTGTGATGGTGGATGAAATAATTGTATGTGATGGAAGAACACTATGAAATTAGTACTATTGGATTGATTAGTACATAAATAATATTAGATTTAGTTATGGAGTATTTTATAATTACAATAATCAATTAATGAAAAATGATCAATGAATTTTTTTCCTTGTCTATGCAGATGAAATAATTATGGTGGATCAAATGATACACAGTGAATGAAGTTTCCAGAAAATATTAGGTTTTAATTAAAGATATTCATGATTGAAGAATTAATAATTCTCATTGTCTTGTAGGAGATTTTGAGAATGGTTGAAAATTTTATCACTCAGTCATAATATGAAATGAATTTTCGAAAGGTTTTGTAAAAAGATGATTCAAAATCAATGAGGATTCTAATGGGTACATTGATGTAGTTGTAACATGATTTGGTTGGAAAAATGTTAATGTTAATTTTCATATAAACATTATCTATTTCAAATTATAAATAACTTCTAGATGACCACAAATAATTTTCCAGTTTAAAATCTTATCACTTCAAAATCATTCCCAAATAATGTCCCTCAATGTAAAAAAAGGAATACTACACTATATTAACCATATAGTCCACTATAATTTTTTTTATCAAATTATATCAGATCATGAGTTATCAAGAAATATTGATATAGGTTTTTCATATTTGGTAGATAAACTTTTGTAACTTTTAGGAGGTTCTTTTTATGATGGAAGCTCATGAATTTCAATTATATGTATAAATAAGCACTAAAAATCTTAAAATACTATAGAGGATGAATATGTTGTTTCCACCAAATCTTGTAGTTGAATTTGATGAAGCGTAAATTTAATATATTAGTGTGGATATAGTAAATATTATTTTTATAAATTGTGGTGATTCGAGTGTAATCAATATTATAACAAATAAGATTCAACATATTAGAAAAAATAACTTAGTGATAAAATAAGTTTTATAATAAATTATAACTATAAGTGGCGATGTTAGAGTATGTCACCACACAAAATCAAATTACATATATCGTAAATATGGAAGTTTCCAATGTGGTTTGTTAAAGTCATTGGTTGGTTCTTGGAGTCTAACCAAAATTAATGGTTCAAAAAATGACCCCAATACCCATGGTAAATTCCAATGTACAAATTTTGATGTTGTCTCCCTTTTGTTTAACGTTTAAATATATAGTTTTATTTCATAATCATTTAGAGAATTCTTATTAGAGTTCATAAAGGGTTGTAGCTTGGTCAAGGATAGTAGAGGCTCTATGCTGGTTGGATTCAGCTCCTTCTTCAGCACTAGTAATTCAATTGGTGTAGAAACGAAGGATATGGACTTAGGGATCTCTTTCTATAGGCACTTCAATGTACCAAGTTTTGATGTTGAATCAGATTCGACTATGATGGTTCATTTTCTTCAACAGAATAATGATGTTCCTTGGGACCTAGTTTACCCAGTCTGGTATTGAAGAAGTTACATTAACAAAAATATCACTGTCTATAACTCATGGAGAGAAGAGAACTTCACAGTTAACTCTATTTCCATCCAAGGAAGGCCTAGAGAGATCATTAAACTTTACTCTACCTTTTATTCTTTACACAATTATTGTATATTTTTTTGTTAAGAATGATGCCTTATGTTTTCACTACTTTTGCCCCTAACTATAATTTTCCATAACTATTTTTTTCTTTTATTGTTTCCTTGTATTTTATCCTGTCTAAAATTTTACTTTTCATTTATTGAAAAAAGTGAAGAAGAGTTAAAAAATTAAAACAATTGGAGAATATTATATTAACTCTAATTATGTGATTTTATTGGAGAATGTATTTAGAGTGTTCCTTCCTTGAAAAATGAATAAACAATATTATACAATTTTTTTAGAAAGGGGGAAGTATTTTATATCATAATAATCGGGAGAAGTGTTGTGAATTAAATTTGGAATGAATGATGTTCATGAATGTGTGTTCATGATTGTCTATTTGTTCAAAAAAATCATAGAAGGCATGGCTCAAGTGGAACTCATGTTTTTGATTATTGATTTATTGATATAATCGATAAAGAAAGGATGTTTATATTGAGTTGTATTGAATATGTGTTATTTCTAAAATTATTCTTATATTATAAAAACATCCAATGGAATGGTTTCAAGAGTATTTGGTTGATTAAAAAGTTCTTTGGTTGGAATTCATGTTCTATAGGTGTTTTTTGGTATATTCCACAACATAAGGATCACCAATTGAAAATTGATGGAAAGGATTGAATATAAGGTTCACTAGACTCTGTAAGGATTATTGGATTTTATAGGGATCATTGGTCTTCATAATTTATATTTTATAGTAATCACTTCAGATCCTAGGGATTATTAGACTCATAATAACATCATAAGGATAGATTTCATGAAGTTTAATTCCTTATGGATGAACATTGAAAGGATCATCAGAATGATTAAATATGTAAGGATAAAAATTTAAATGGTTTATCATTATATGGATAAATTTTTTATGGACTCCAATTATAAGAACAAAAATTAAAACATCATAAGGATAAATAGTATGCTTTATAAGGATATGAATATTGTTACTTTTATTGGGTTGAGGGTATCTCAATGTATCATTATAGGGATCCCCTATAATAAAATATAAAAATTATCATTTCAATAATAGTATGAAGACAAACATATTAGAGTTATCTAAGAGGATATCATTTGAAACCATCTATTGTAGTATATGATTGATAACTCATTCAAAAATAATTATTGATTCAACCTGGTAAATTCAATCAGCATTCTAAGTTGAATTATTTTTCTACAATTTTAGGGTTTTAATTAAAATGAATTGTCACCATGATAGAGTGTATCATTTTTTGAAGAGTTTCATGAAAGGTAAAAATATATTTGATTATTAAATCAATAATTATTGGTGAAATAAACTCATTGTTTTGGTGGGAATTTAATTACCATGAATTATTTAATAACCCAATTGGAACAAATTGAGATTAAATGAAATCTCTATGATAAATATTAAAGTGGATTTTATTAATCTATATATGGAATATTAATTTTATGAAAATATTATTTTTAACATTAAAATGTGTAAGTGGAGTTAAAAAATTACATAGTGTTAGTGATATAGAAACATAGAAAAACTGAAGAGTAAAATATATTCTAGTTTTGACTAGATATAGAACAATAGTTATTGATGCTCACTTGATGGTTGATGATGAAGGAATTTTTTTTGTAAAATTTCATCCATCTAGATGTTTGGTGTATCATTGAAGAGTATTTCACCATTAAAGGGGTAATTTTTAGATATCCTTTTTAAAGAAAAAATGTGGTCATATGATGAGTAATGACTTTGTTATGTGTGATTATAACTAATTTTTATTTGTTATATCAATTTTGAAAATCCCTAGGGTTAGTGGAGATTATCTAAACTATAAATAACTAAAATTAGTGTGTATTTTTTTCACTTTTTCATGAAAATTTTGTTATTCCACGATCCTTGCAGTGGTGTGGCCACAGTGGACCATGTAAATTGATTTTTCCCCTTGTCTATTTTTTTTCTTCATAGTGACCTTTAGGGAGAGATAATAGATTTCCTCAAAACAAGATAATGTGATCCTCAGAATGTATTCATTTTAAATTTAAATAACATGATTCATGGAACCCCAACTCATGGGTATTTTAATTGGTTGGGGATTTCATGTTCATTGGAAAAATTTTCAAAAAAATATCATTAACCAATTCCATTATTAAATATTTCCACCACCTCATTAATAAAATATCTTATTCAACGTCAATAATATATTCATCTATTCACTCATTTCAGCACCAAGGTATGTTACCAGAAAGCTGTAAGAAAACTAAATCAACCTATAAAAATAATCAACCATGAAAACTATCAAATATCCACTACAACTGCCGTTATAATTCCCTTATCATGAAACCAACCATTCTAACACTACAAGAATCATGTAAACCCATACTCCATACTGTAATAGAAACCCAACCTCATCATTCCAAACATACATGAAAACAAGTATACACCACTAAAACCCAATAAGAATAACCCCACACAAAATAAAAAACATGAAAAAAATAATTAAAATATATTTAAAATATTCTTATAGTAATTATTTCTGATTAAATCAAAAATATAATGCATAGAAAACACCAATAAATTTCCCATATGTCAATGAGACATTTTCAAATAAATGTTAATGTGATTAAACTTTTATACAAATTTACTCAAAAATAGGAATTATAGAAAAAAATCCTCTATAAAATAAATCATCGAATAAGAAACATCATTTTGTAAGAAATATCTTGAAATTATTTAATCCGTATGTGAACTACAATTTTCATGTTTAATTACTTTAGATTAATTCATTATATTTTTTAGGATAACATATCATTCCAACCAATTAATGAAAATAATGACTTGTCCACATCCAAAAATAATCAAATAATTATACATGTCAAGTCGAATACCTTAATGGATGTTTCAATAGCTACTTCTTAAGAACAATAGAAAATTCAGATCAAGCACTATATAATAAATGAGGGTCTTCTAAAAATGCTACATATTATATTTACATGTCAATACAATAACCCCCAATAAATAAAAACTAAATTAATGCCACTAAAAAACATCTAGAATAATATTGAAAAATAATGATGCTGGAATGAGATGAGAGGGTATGACCCTATATCATAAAGAGTTTTTCTATTATATTTTGTGATCAAAACTCATTGGTAAATGGATAATGTCTCTAAAGAGACACCACTAATCATCAAGGTTTCAAATAATGTGTTGAAAATATGATATAATTTTATATGGATCCTGAACTAATAATAATTTGAGGAAAACAATTCGTCATAATGAGATATGGGTGATCAGATCACAAAGAATAATTGATCTAGATAAGACGACTTGATATCCCACATATCATGGGTTTAAACAACAAAAATAGTGATAAAATTAATAATAGTAATAAAAAAACATGGTCGTCACGCAATAATATATTAATACATAAGGATTATAGCTTGGAATACAACCACTCTACTTAAAACCATGAAACCAGAAACAAAACAATAGTGAAAACATATACACTACAATGCAATTGATGAAAAATAGAAAAACCCAAGTAAATTATCCACTAAAACCCTTATAGTGTAGAGAAAATTTCCTTAGCAGAACCACCCATAACAAATAGTACTTATCTATTTAATAAATAACATCAAAATATAAAAATAACCACTCATCTAAAAAGATGAACACTTAAATACCAAAGCCTCACTTTCGTACCACACTGTCTGATTCATACAGCAACCATAACATCCTATGTCAAAATTCCATTGAGTATAACTACTCCACTTCTCTATCTAACTAACCATTCTAAAAAAACTATTTTAAGAAAACATGATCAATGTTGATTACTAAGAATTTAGCTAAAACTACCCGAATCCATCAAACATCATTTTAGACTTCAGGGACACATCTAATAATTATGAAATACAAAGTGAATTTAGAGGATAAGATGGGATTTTTTATTATATCCCTTACAAATGATTCTCTACCAAATTAATTAGAACTAAATTAGGAAGCAAGAAAAAATAAAAAATATTTCAACAGTGATATCTCTAAAACAGTAAACTCGGTACTACCATAACCCAAGAATAACATAATGAATTTCTAACCTCAACCATACTTTTACAATGTAAAAATTATAAAAATTGAATAATAATAAAAATAGATAATAAGTAAGAATATATGACCCGAAATATCAAAAAAACTCCTTTAATCCAACATTCCTAAATGAGATATGAACTAAGGGAATGAGAATCCCACAAAAAACAATCTCTAAGTGATCCTCAATTACATTGGACAACTTCATGAATGTCGAGTTCTAGAGTAAATCCAATTCTCTCAAATCATTTATTCAGAAGTAATAATGATTATAATAAAAAATATAAAACACATGTAAAATAACCTCGATCTGATCAATCTGTAGAGAAAGTGATAAAAGACACTCTATCTCACTTACATTCCCCAAAACCAAAAATAGTCTAAAAAATTTAGTAGAAAGAACACTCCCATTATCGATCCACTATTTCCCATGACGATAATAAACCTTCAAGAACACATGAACAAAAATATTAAACTAAAATGGAAAATTCATATGATTTGATTAAGAAATATAGAGGCCCTATGATTCCTTTATACACTCAAAAATCATCTACACCTTCTTGATCATGTTATTCACTACATCTGGTCCAGGGAATATTGATTCTCCATATTTAGTATGACACAATGGATATATACATGTATTACCATAAAATAACCTAAACATATCAGTAATAATTGAAGAGTGATGGAAGTATTTATAAAAAACATAATCTAGGTAATTTTTTTCACCCAAGATCCATCAAAATCTAGAAAAAATTCACTAAATAGGTCCTATAATATTTGAATGGTCTATACTGTTAGACCGTCCAATTGAAAATGAAAATAAACCCTTAGTAATAACATAGATCAAAAACTATTTTGAATAATTCCCTAAATTCATAATTTAAATTATGGATCCTAATTGAAGATTATGGTCCTCCACAACTCGGGAGGAATCACTATCTCTTCCATAATCCACCTCTCCAAAGTATCCACCACACATAAATCATTAATTTCCCATAAATTATATGACATCATCAAAAATTAAAAAATAAACCATAATGTGTAATATATACCCATGGATCAAGTTAAACAAATGATAAAATCTACTGATATAAACTCTCACATTACCTTAGTAATATCCAATGGTGGTAGAAAGGCCCCTGGAACAAAATTATCCACATTAACTGACTAATATAATAGAAATCATGATTATAACTACATTACTAGCCACTTCATCACAATATACTATAACTGACTCCTGATGGTATGAAATATCGTGGATATATATATATATATTTAGTCAAGAATGTTATATAAATACCCATGAGAACCACCTCAGAAATCACCAACATAACAATTGACATCCAACAGAATAATACATGATGTTTATTGGCCACCAAACATCACTCTAGAGCATCCACACAACTTATATGATCATGCAAAAACTCAACCTAATATCCCAATATTTTGACACATAAAACTACTTTAAAAAGTTGTCTACAAATTTATCTAAATGTAAAAAAACACTACCCTTGCCTTTATTTTTATCATGATTAAAATATATAAGATCTAATATCACTGTCTAAAAATCACTAGAATCCCACTAATAATCACTATAGGACTTATCAGTACATTAATAACCACATTTATCTACAGTAATTTATAAGAGAACTCAATGATATAATATTACAATAACTCCAAAAATGACTGCTAATGAAAACATAAATCTCACTAAGAAAATATATACTATAGTAATTTTTTATCAATAAAAACTATAAATCATTCACAACTGAGGTAATATCATTATAACATTAGGGAAAATGATATTACTACTAACTAAAAAACATATGTGGAATAGATATATTAATGGGGTTGTAACATCTAAGACCCATATGAGATCACATTCCTTGATTATATCATGACAGATCCCAAAAGATGATTATAAGAATTGTATTAAACCATGAAAATAAACCATTATTCTTGAAATTAGAACACATGAATAACGATCATATTCCGCTTCAGGCACTCGAACAACACTAATCATTCCTCTCTCCAAATGATGATTTTTCCTTTATAGTCATGGCTTTCAAAAGGGATATAGTTAAAGTGAAAAAGGAAACAGAACTATGATAATATCATGGAAAATAAAGGAAACTGGAGACCTCTTTGATGTACTTCTGTACTTCCCAGATAAAAAGCATCCAATTTCATCAATGGACCCACTAATACTCCCTACTGAGACATCGCATGTTTATCGAAGTGGTAATCATATATACCAATCTCCTATATAGACTACATACAAAAGATATAGTGTTGTGTTGAATTTTCAAAATAGATATATAATTCTCAACATAAACCTCTCACCTTGAGTAAATAAGGATGTACTCAATGAAAACTACCATGATGTTATGTACAAACTCAATAAACATAATGTTCTTGAGTTACATACAAGGAAACAAGGGTATTTTGGCACTAAAATACACAACCATTAACTTAATGTTACCATATTGATATTCGAATGAAATCATTTGGAAATTCTACCACATCAACCTCATTTGATTATATAAAAAATTGATATTTAAAAACATGTTGGATCCCATTAATTGATTTAACATATCATCTATTTTCTAATGCGAATAGAAATTATTCACTATCATTTGGTTCAAACACTTATATATTGTTCACAACATCATACTAAAATCATTAATCTTAGAAAATAACTCTAGAAATCTCTTATTTGGCCCATTGGGTCGAATGAAACCATTCTATATCAAATCCCCAATAAGAATCATAATATCAAAAAAAATCCAATGTGGTAAAAATTATATCATAGTAAAAATTACTTGACATTATATCCGGATATAGATGTAATGTCGATGGGGTAGTTCCATGAAATCTTTCTCAATTTTATAAGAAAAATCCTATTAAACCCCCTAGATAATTATATATAAAAACTCCTAAAATAATAACCTGAACTCTTCCATCCAAGAAGATAGAGGCACCATAAACTTATTACTAATACTATAAAGTATAATTCCAATGATAACCACACACTTCCCTGCCACATTAGAGAAAAAAGTTAACCTCTTACATTTTTAAATAACCACACACACACAAACACACAATATAATCAATAAATGTTGATAATGAAATCATACAGTAGTACCTATATCAAATCAAAATACCTCAATGACATATATTTCCCCATTTTCCACACCCATACTAACACGCATCATTCATAGAAAACTGACCCCACCAATTAGAATCGATAGAATCGAGGGAACTAGAATCCTATCTAACTTTACTTGCAATGCTCGAACTATGGTAGGTGATATGAAGGACTTCAAAGCTTCTGAATAAAAAAATTCATAATCCATAGATTAAAATGACCATATTTATATCAGATGACCTTTTGGTCTCATTGTATTTGAATCTCCATAATATGAAAATAGTTATTTTATGCTTCTCAACCTCATTGACCTTATTGGAGACCACCTCCATGACCATGATCAGAAAAATTTTCCATTAGGAATGGATCTTCACAAGAACAACATATTCTTTCTACATATCCAAAAAATTGACTAAAATCACATTGGACTTGTGAAAAACAAGGAATTATAGGCAACTATTGCTAAGGATGCATCAGAAGCTCAGCAAAATGAGATGTATCACACAATAAACCCATTAATGGACATTACTAAAACAATAAAAACATACCATGATTGAAATATATGAATATTCCTAAGAAGTAGAAACTATAGGTAAGCCTAAATAAGGATGTGATCAAATCTACTATGATCCAATCTGATTCGACCTTGAATTGGTCACCCGGGTCGCTCCATGACAAGTACTGAGAGGTGTTCCTGATCCTCTCAGGATGGTGACAAGCATCTTGGGAATCCATTATAGTGGCATGGGAATGCTTTCACCCAAAATAATAATAAAAAAGCAGCATAAGGAAACAGATTTGCCAATATACATTTATATAAAAGTTAAACTAAACATTAATTATACATGGAAGTGAATGTACAACTGAACAAAAAACTCATCCGACCAAACCTGACAACCAACTAACTCAATGTGACCCTTATGGTCACTCTACAACACAAAGAAGACACATCTCCCAATGCGATCAAACTCAAGCTGAAACCATCACAAGGGATAAAAAAGAAATAATAATATAGGCATGAGTATTAAAAGTCAGAAGGTTAGGTCGATATTCTATTCCCAATACACTTCCTTAAAAATAAAAAAACACATAAATTCCATGTTTGAAATAAAATATTTACATTTATTTGTTCCAAACATGGTTCCATGTTATAATCATTATACAATAAAATTCTTGCATGTTTTCATAACTGGGAAATGCTAGTAACCAAATTCAAAGAGATTCAAATTGAAAATGAAAACAGTTTTCAAGAGGGCTACTTTAATGAATATTTAATTTTAAATAAAACACACACAGTGTAGAATTTACCAACTAAACCCACCATATGCTGACTGTTAGTACAAAATAGCCAATGAGTACAAGTCATGGGAAAAAAATAGGCACTAGTTCATTGTGGGGCCCATGTACCTCGTATCATGGGGTAAAAGTAACCATAACAAATATCCATTCTCATTAATTATACACTAGTAGGGAACAAGAACCATAACCTAGAGGCCCCCAACATAATCATCATAGTTTACGTATTACTGTCATTATCAGACTTGCAGTGTGAAATAGGGACAAAACCACTCTAGATCACTAGCATACTAGTACACATCCCCCCATTTAGATACCTGGGATTCCCTCATTATGATCAAAAAATATCCACATGTTATTAAATTCCATTTTCAAATGAAAACACTTGTTATGGTCATACACACTATAAACAGTATATAAACATGCTTTACACCCTTTGTATAACTCAACAAACCACATATAACTTTTATAAAACCATTTCAAGAGGGATAATAAGGCTTTACACAAAAAATCCATTAAAAATATCACTTTTAAGGACAAAATCCCACTAATACCACAAAAAAATGATTTGGGATCCCAAAAAACATTTAATAAAACAATCTCATGAATCATAAAATGACCCCACATGGTTCAACATTGTACATATATGAAATCCATTTTATTAACAAAAATACCAAATAGGTCTTTGAGAATTTTAGAAAAACAACATGTATCAATGTTAAAAATTTATCCATTCATAAAGAGGTGTACACATACCATTATTATCCTGAAAAAATTTACATAAACCCTTTAAAACACAGAGGTTACACATTAAAAGCTCAACCATTTTCGTTAAAATTATGAATAGGACACATACCAGTAACTCTTACCAAATCATATCAAAAACCAATTCTCATATCTTTATAAAACAAACACATCTTTCAAAATCCATAAAAGGACCCTAAAAGGTCACTTTACATGATTCCCATTCTATAATAAATTCAAACTTGTCAATTTATATAACATTTAGGACACAAAATCCAACGTGGAACTTTTTCAGAAACCAGCCATGAAACATTTAGCAAAAAAAAATCCATTTAACACCCAATAGGGTACAAACCCAATTTTTCATTCCAAGAATTTGTTATAATAGTTAAAACAGGTCATAAACATCACAATTAATATTCTAAAACCATTAAAACATTTATTTAAACAAGAAATGTGTAGTTTTCTAATGAAAAAACTCTATTTACCCAGAACAAGGCATAAATAACCATTTTTACACAAAATAGATCATCCAATGGTTCTACAGTAGTACTAAACATGTATACAAGGTGAGAACAGTATAATAAAGATAGAACCTAAATAATAAATGCACGTTCTTGAGTTAAACTACCTCAAAAACTTGACGGAAAGGAAATACACACCAAAAAACCATACATGAGGCTTAAAAACCCATAGATCTATGAATACCAGACATAAAATAATGAAACCCCCATAAAAAATAATGGTATAATAGAACCCTAGGTCTTTCATGACTATGGTGGAAGAGAGAGCAAAGAAATAATGGAAAGAGAATGGAGAAGGAAACTCACCTTGATAACTAAAAAACTCTTCCACATACCATAGATCTGTGACCATAGAGGAGAGTTAATAGATTGAAACTCAATGGAGACTCTCATTAGGTCTAGAAGAACCAGGGAAAGAAAATAAATGAATGATTATTGAAAGGAACAAATTACATTACCAAATCTGAATGATTTAAGAAGTCTTGAGAAATTTCATCTTAATCCCTAACTATGATGACTTCCAAAGAGGGGAAATGGAACATGGGGGTGAGAATAGGTTTTTTTTCTCAAGTGGGAGATGGATTCACAAAATAATTTTAAACAAATTAATAATATTTACAATAAACAATTATTTTTAAAAAAACTGGAAATAGGCTCATGGGCTGGCCCAATACCAAAATGAATAAACCAAATCCACCCTAATTAAGAATTCCTATGGAATCCAAATGGACATGGGGGATTGAATATATCAGGGGAGGCCAATTTGATAGTTTAACGAGTAAATTGTTTTGAAAAAATAAGAAGTTATAAAATATTTTTTAAAATCTGGAAATTGGCTCACGGTTCACCCAAATCATGAAGTAACAACCATTTTCTCCAAAATCTCCCAAACACACTATGGGAACCCATGGTATGATGATTAAAAATAGATGTTAGTTCCAAATTAATCATTAATCTCACCCAAAACACATGAAATGGATTAGGATTTCCAACTAATTGGATCAAAACCAAAACATGAAAAACTGGGAGCGATAATTCCACCCATCATTAAATATTTCCCCCCTCGGAAAACTATAACACTTTCTAGCCGAAAGATAAACACCTAAGGATTCCTCATCAATTAAATCCAGCCTCTCAAGACAAGTAAATCTCATTTTTTGATAATGGAACATAATCATGTCTCCCAAACAAGACACCAACTCACAACCACTTCTAGAGAATTAACAAAAAGATCAGGCCACTACCTCTACAACCAAGCCATGAACCAAATTGTTGGGCCTTCTCCTAATAACCAAATGGTCACCCAAAACAAATATCAATCCTAAAAGAAAATTATTGAGGGTTGGTGGAATGGACTCCCCACCCTTATAGAATAATAAACATCTGAAAAATCCTTATAAGAATGATTTACGAGACCCACAGTGGGTCTCCTCTCCATTAAGAACTAACTAGAAACTAGAAAATTAGAATTCATCATGCACTAGGAATGGTAATATCCCACACAGGCCCACAAAACTCCCCCACAACAACCTACCAACCCAAGATAATATTAACAAAATAAGAACATTTTATCCACCCACTTCTGAATAGAGGGGACAAGAACTAGGCCAACACATTCTGCATGGATCCAGACCCCCACCCCTCAGGGAGGGGAGGAAAGGGGGCCCAATAGTTTAAAAAACGAATCCACAAAAATAATATAATGGAACTAACAAACACTCTCCACCTAATAATAGGTAAAACCAAGTCCGCACCTGATTTACATAGAAGGTCCACATAGAGACATTGATCGAAAACCCACATCCAAGAAGAAACAACTATATACACAACATGAGGGGTAAGTCCACTATGATATTTGGGACAATATAAAATTTATATTGATGAGGAACCACAATATATACATACAAACTACCTTACCATAATAGTGGAGTCGTAAGCTTAGTCAATCTCCCCACATATATGGCGATTTCCTAATTCCGTGAAAGGAATTACTCTGAGACCTAAGGCTGGAGCCCTGATGTTTGAAGCATCTATTGTGATGTATTTAGGAGCTGAGGATCACAACACCCCAAAAATATCACTTGTAAAAAAAATAACATAAACCAACATAAAAAATAAGGATACACACAATCATTCCCCCACCACCCAGACAAGAAGCAGAATGGATAAGGAAAATGGTGAAACACATCAATATCAATAATCTCTATTACCATAATAGACAGTGTCAATATAATAGGAAGACACTTTATTACGATACCAAAGAGATCTTTATTCCAAAAAATGGGGGAAGGAATCATTCAACTTGGTGGATTTAACCCATAGAATGAATCCTTAGGCTAATAAACTAGAAATCATGCCCATGGAGAACCATCTATGACCCCATAAAAATCCAACACATCTTTAGAAACACACTTGACAATAATCCAAAACTGATCCACCAACATGATCACATCTCAAGGCACCAAAAGTTTATTACATCAAGATCACAATGAAGCATACTGAATAATAAAACACTTCTAAGACATGGGAAGATGAATCCACCTAACCATTAGTTTATAAACAAATGCCCCAATTTTTCAGCTCAAAAAATTTCAAAAGACAAACTAACTTGGTGGATTTACACATTCACTAATGGTGTTTCATCTAGCCTCACTCATGTGAAAATTTCCATGACACCCTTAGAACCCAACCACCATACCATATTTTTTCTATCCACATATATATCCATAAGACCAAGCATGAGAGCACCCATGAAAACACTATAGGATAAAACAAAAAACATCATTCAATAAATCATGTACCTTCAAAAGGAACAGTAACCACAAAGTCAAAAAACATATTTAGATTTGAAAAAAACCCACACTTTATCAAGAACCATTTTTCACATAATATAACCCTTTTCATTTTTAACTTCTTTCAAAACAACCAAGCCACTCCAAATAACCACTTTCTATTTTGAAAAATTCAGCAAGGTCTCTTTTCATAATATGATGGAAACAGAGATCATGAAAATTTATAGGAAAACACCAAAAACTCAATACAAATTCTAAAAAAAATCATCAAATTCAAAAGCTTTTTAACGACCCAAAACACCCAATTTAAAACACTGTTTCAGAATCACATTAAAATGATCAATGTATTAAAAAACTTTTACTTCGACAAACCACATGTTTAGATTAGGTACAATCCAATCCCATCTAATTATTTTCAGTTTATTCTCAAAAAAAATTTCAAAAAACCCAAGTTTATAAAACCTTTCATATATTATATTTTCAAAACCAATTTCTAAAATTCTCCCATGAGGATTTTTTAAATATTTTTTGATTTCATGAATGATCTAAAAGACCCACAAGAGGGAACTAGTGTTAGTGGGTGGATTGACTATATGGTTGGCGGCTACATGACAAACACACCACCAACACGGAGAACCTTATTAGGACCATGCCCTAACTCCACAAGGCTTCTGAGGCATTGTGATCTCATGAAGAGAATTAGTACAAATCCCTTTGTCATATCCCAACACCAAAGAATCAACACAAACCAAGGAAACTAATAAAACTTTACATCCACTGGAAACCCAAGGAACATAATGAGAAAGAGTTCACGATGTTCTTTACGCACATACCCCTCACATCCCGAAAATTCCACTTCATCTACCTTAACATCCCCCAAATAAAAAGGGTTCCCTAAAAATAAATATCTTCTATGATCCAACCTACTCTAGTACCATTTATTCATAAACCAGTCAAGGTTGACCATGAATCAGTCACCCGGGCCGCACCGCAATAAGTCACGAGAGGCATTTATGATCCTCCTGGGATGTCGACAAGCACAAAGGGAATCAATTAGAGTGACAGGAGAATGCATTCACCCAAAAATTAAAAATAACTATCTAGTAGAAGGAAACAGACAACACAACATATATTTATATAAAAGTTGAACTAAACAATTATTGTACTATGAAGTTAAAACACAAGTAAAACAAACAACTCTACCAACCAAACCTGAAAACCAAATAAATCCATGTAACCCTCCTCTTCACACTCCAAAAAATGATCATACATCACCTATGGAGAAAAAACATGATTTGAAACAAACTCAAGGGTTACAAACAGAAGAAGACTATAAGAATGAGTATTAAAAATTAGTAGGTTACCCTGATATTTTATTCCCAATTCACATACCATAAAATAAAAGAAACATCAATTCCATGATAGAAATAAAATATATAAAAATATATTTTCCAGACATGCTTTTGTGATATAATAATTATAAAATATGATTCTTTCATGTTTTCAAAACCAAGAAATTCTAGTATCCAAATTCAAATATATGCAATATCAAAATGAAAATATTTTTCAAGATGGATGCTTTAATTATGTTTTAGTATTAAATAAAACACAAATTATGGTTAATTTAGTAACTAAAAACACCATATGTTGACAGTGAGTACAAAATTGGCAATGAGAACAAGTCATGGGAACACCCTTATGCACTAGTTCGTTGTGGACCCTAGGTTCCTCGTATCATGGTGTAAAAGTGACCATAAAAATATCTATTCTCATGCATGATCCAATAGTGTGAAAACACACACAAAACTTAGTGTTCCCTAACATAATCATCATATTTTAGTTGGTGTTCTCTTCATCAAACATTCTACATGAAATAGGGAAAAAATCAATTTGTATCACTAGCATACTAATACATGTCCACCCACCTAGATACATGAGTTTCCCTCTTTGTACTAAAAGTTGTTCAACTTGTTATCAAATTCCATTTTCACATGAAAAAAAACATATGGGCATACACGTTCCAAATAGTTGATAAACACTCTATGCACCCTTTTTTAACTCAATAGACCATTTAGAATTTTCATTAAACCATTTCAAGAGGGATAACAAGGCTTTGCACATAAAATCCATTCAAAAGTAAACTATTAAGGCCAAACTCCCACCAATACCACAAAAAACTACATTTTTTTATCCCAAACTCCATTTTATTAATCAATTTCATGAATCATAAAATTACCTCAAATGGTGAAACATTGAACACACATGAAAACCCTTTTCAAATGTGAAATGCCAAACGAACCTGTAAGGATTTTAACAACCCAACTTGTATAAAAGGTATAAATTTAACCTTTTATAAAGAGGTTCACACACAACATTTTTAGTTGAAAATATTTTACATGTAGCATTTAAAACACTTAGGTTACACATTCAAAGCTCAACCATTTTCATAAAAATGCCGAACAAGCCACTTACCGGCAACTATTGACAAAAAATTTCAAAAACCAATAACCATATAATTATAAAACCAAAAAACCTATCTAAATCCATAAAAAGGTCCCAAAAATATCACTTTTCATGCTACCCATACTTTAATAAATTCAAACAAGTCATTTTATATCACATTTCGGACACAAAAGCCAACCAGGAACCTTTTTGAAAACTATCCATGAAACATTTATCAAAACAAATTATATTTAATACAAAATGTGGTAAAAAAAAATTTCATTCAAAACATTTATTACATTAGTTAACAATGGTCATACACATTATAATACATTTGAAAAAACCAGTTGAACAGTTATTTAAACAAGATGTGTACACTTTTCTAATGAGACAACTCCATTTTACACAAAATAAGGAATAAATAACCATTTTACACACCAAATAGATCATAAAATGTTTTTACATAAATAATAAACATGTATAAATGGTTATAACAATATTAAAAAGATGAAACATAAATAATAATATAATGTTCTTTGGAGAACCTACCTCAAAACCATGACATAATTGGAACACAAACCAAAAAACATTCCATGTGGGTTAAAAAACCCTAGATATATGAATACCAACCCCAAAATAGTGAAAACCCCAAAAAAATCAAGGAATAATAGATCAATAGTCCATTCATGACCAGAGGGGAAGAGAGAGCCACAAAATAATGGAAGTAGTAGGAATTAGGGGAAAGGAGAAGGAAACTCACCTCGATAACTAGAGAACTCTTTATCTTTCCATAGATCTGCTCCATTAGAGGAGAGTGAATATTATGAAACTCAGTGGATAGGATACTTAGATCTAGAATAACCAGGGAGATATGATTTTGCGGAAAAGTGAAAAAAATTATTTATTTGTGAAAGGAAAAATCTACCTTACCAAATCTGGATGATTTGAGAAGTCTTTAAAATTTTACCCTAATCTGTGACTAAGATGAGCTCCAAAAATGGAAAATGAAAAATGGGATTTTTCCTAGAGTTTTTGGTCTCTAGTGAGAGGTGGAATCACCTAAAAATCTTAAAAAATGAATAATATATAAGATAATCAATTTATTATTTAAAAAATTGGAAATAGGTTCAGAGACTGGCCCAATACCTGAATAAATAACAAAAATTAACTAGGATTATGAGTTCTAAGAGGTTAAAATGGGTATGGTGATCTGAATAGGTATGGGGAGGACAATTGGGAATTTTAAAGAATGAAAAGTGATTAAATGTAAGGAGTTATAAAAGAAACAAATTCTCTTTTTAAATCATGAAATGAGCTCATGGTTGGCTCAAATCAGGATGTAACCACCCTTTTCTCCAAAAAACAACAAGAAAGATATGGGGATCCCATGGTAGGATGATTAGAAATAAATTTAATTTAAAAAAAAACATTCACCTCACCCAATACTCAATATAGGATCAGTATTTCCAATGCATCAGATCAAAACCAAGACATGAAAAATCAGGTGTGAAAAATCCCTTCAGGTTGAAATCACTATTACCCTAACAACAGTGATACTCTATCTTTATCTATGATCAAAACAAAGATATGATGTTTCTTATTTAGATATAACATAAACTACATATGAAAATTATGAGTGAAATTTGTTTTATCTAGAACCATTAACTATAAATGAAACTTGATTTTTGGGACGTGATTTAAATAGTGAGACACAGAGACTCAATAAAATTTATAGCTATGTAATTGTAATCTATAAAGTGGTTATGTATATATCAAACATGAATTTTAAAATTAACCTAGAAATATTAAAAAACCAGGACCCCCTATTAAATAGACAAAAACTATTATCTATAATATTTCCATAACATCATTGAGAGAAACAATACATGGCATTGAATATTAAAATCATCCAAAAAGAGCTCAAACAGATCATGGTCTCTATGAAACTAAAACTACCATTTACGAGAGGCTCTTCTCAACTAACTAAAAAATATAATTATATAGTGTACCTTTTTTATAATGAATAAAATTAACTATATATAAATCTTTTTAATCCATTACATAGTAACCCGATCCTATAAAATATTCTCAAACATCAGTAATATTTAACAATGAAACTCATGTTATGACTTCTTAAAAGACTCAACATACTCTACCAGGCTATCCCTAATATAGTCTTATAGAGAATAATGTGGCACCTCACTAACCCAAAACATACATAATAAATGTCAACAACCCCTATCTATAATACAAAAAAGGGAACTCCAATTCCTAATAATATGGAATAAATTTATAATAATTTTTTAGTAATTATAATTCAACCAAATTCAATCATAAACATTGTTAATAAGGGTACATATATCTCTCCTAGGTCTCTACCAAACAATGACCATTCTTTAACCCAATATATTGAGTAAGGTTAATCTCTTTACATTATATCACATAGGGACATAAAAATATATTTCATAGTCATCCTCCCCTACTACATCACATTCTTCCGAATAATAATACTATTTCTTTACCCAACCCTGTAAATCCTCAACAGTTTCTATCTTCCAATCCTTCTAACCTCCCAAAAATATATCTTATACCAATTATTCAGGAAATACCATAACTATAACCCTTTATGGTCTGACATGTATCATAACAGTGAACCCTAAATCCCCCCATCTAATTGGATGTAGGTTACCCACTAGCACTGGTGGAATAAAAGACACAAAAGGGGAAGAATATTCTTATTAGTCCAATGAATTTATAAAAACCACCAATTAAGTTCATATTATGTTAAATAAAACCAATGTCCTTCAAATTTATGTAATTTCATTCACAAAAGTATACTCTCAAAATAAAATAAAAATAGAAACCCATATAACAGAAATAGAAATACACCAATCATGAACTCTACCATGAATTAAATTACTATGTATGAAATGAAATAAAATAAGAGGCACATTCAAACCGTTAATTCCCTATAAAACCTCTATGTTATCAGAAAAAACCATAAATCATGAGGTCGTACAAGCATAAGTAATGTTACCTAACTAAGGTGGTCCTGCGTGTGAAACAATAAATATTCATATAATATAATAATCAACAAAATCCAAACATAAGGGATAACTAATAAATTTAAATAATATAGCCACTATTATCTATATGTAACACTTAATCCAAGAAATCATGAATTCAAAACAACTACAAAAATTTGGTATCCATATAAAATCACTTTAAGACACAATGCAACCACATTATATAAATAAATTCCCATTAATCATAGTATTAATAAATTTTTTATTTACAATAATTTTCCACATTTTATATATTTAAGAATAATTCATTGAAAACTAATACTTTATAATTGTCCACATTTATCCACTCCATTACATGTTTATTTAAACCATCCAAAACCCAAATATAATTTAAAAATTCCATAAATTAATATTCATAGAACGTCATTAACCAATTTACAACTTCTGGTTTCATTAATTAATTATTCATTTTTTTCATTTTATAATTAATCCACATTTCACGAAACAATGGTAAAACTACATTAACCCTCTCAATATATGATCAACCTTCACACTATCTAACATTAGTATCTATCAACACCATTACATATCCATAAAAAATAGAACAAACCATTCAATTTTTATGAAACCATCCATGATAACAACAGATAAATCACTCAAAAACTGTGGTCCACAAAATGAACAAGAAATACACATAATTATTTAAACCAATCACCAAAACCAATAAATACCGCTCTATATATAACCAAATTTACCCCACATATATATAAAAATGATACTCATTTCATAAAAACATATTGAGAGCCCTATTATAATATTTATTTATTCTTTTATTTACAATCTCATGTTCAGATTACACCACAACAATTTAAATATTTTCATTCCACTATTCCATTAAAATAATAATGTTATTAAAATTTTATGAGATCATACACAAACAGATAAACAAAAACAAAAGGTTCAAAATTATTTCAATCATAAAAAAAGCATCAATATATAAAAAATATGATGAATTTATGTAAAGAACATACACACTAACGGTTTTACCTTCAATTACATTAATATGATTAAATATCATTTTAGGTTAATGAAACCATCCACCAATAGAAAAAAAATCATCATTTTTCAACAGTAATCAATAATCAAAGAATATACTATTTTTATCCCATATTCTAATAAGATATTCAGAAACTAAATTATAATAATGAGAAAATCACTAATAAAAAACTACCAAACATGTAATGATAAGCCTAAAATACGTTGTACAAAAATTACCTAGAAAAAATGACCTAAAAATGAAAGAAAATCAAGACCACTTCCAAAAAAAATCTATTTATAAAATAATATGATGGAAATATGAATGATTTTGGAGGGTCCCATGTGGAATCAAAAGAAGAATATCTCTTGAGGAATAGGGACATTTCCTACCAGAGGATAGCCAATGTCTCTAAATATATACCACTAATTTCATTATGTTAAATGGGATTATAGAAAAAATAATAAAATTTAATACATATCCTCAATTAAAAATTATTTTTAAAAAATAGAAGGTCATAATTTTATGGGGTGACAATGATAAAACACAAGAGTTATTCAAATAACATATTGTTATACCCTCATAGTCTCGGAGTAAAATAACCTTTTGATCCACAATATTAATGATATTCATTATATAACCATTATTTTAAATGAACAATCAATGAATTCACATAATTTAATGTATTAATCTCAACCTCCATAATTAATACTAAGACACCTAAAATAAAACCACAATAAAATGATAAACACTTTGGTTAAACTGACCCCCAGTATGAATGAAGAAGGAACACGACCAACTAGAACCACATTATTCAATGCCAATATCCATGATGCATAAACCCAAATAAATGGTACATAATTATATTAAAAATCATATTACTTCACAAAAATACTCCATTAGTGATATAATGGTTTTCTTTTATATCATGACCTCAACCCCACACTAAAACATTACACACATGATAGATATTTAACCTCCCTTACTATAATACACTTTTTCACATGAAGTCTTATTCTCAATTCAAAAAACAAACTAAAAAATGTAATGATCATATAGTGATTATAGTTAAAAAAATTTAGTTAATAATCTTATTATATTACACTATACCACAATTCTTCCATCCTCAATTTCTCATACAGTCAAGAAATATAATGCAATTATCCTAAAAAATATAACCATTTATATTAGATTAAAAAAATTATTCTCATTATTGAGAATCAAAAGAAAATCTTATTGGAAAAAATGTACAAAAAACAAAAAATACCACCATTATATGGCCTAGAATAAATAACAACAAAACTACAGAAACCTATCCATTATAATAAAAAATAAAAACATCAACCATATTAGAATAATAACACATCCAAATATCAATAAACAAACTAAATAAAAGTTAAAATATTCCTCATCCAACTATGTATCATGCTCTGACATATGATCAAACATACCAAAACTATCCAAAAGATATGATCCAAGGGACTGTAATGTTCAAATGACAAATTCCCCTAGAGATTCAAAATCAAGACAAGCCACTTTATCTATGTTATATCCCCCTAAAAAAACTACTCTCTAAAGTAAATCATATAAAATTCATCTTGTTTATACAAATGAGTCTATTCTATGTAGATTTTTTTTTGAAACTTATCTATGTACATGAGATGAGCTAATTTATATTTCACCAAACTAACAAGCTATGAAACCTCACCTGGAATGATAAAATGAAGATAAATATTACTCTCTTAATCAATTCTATGTTACCCATGATGAGGGAAAACCTTAAAAATATATGATCTATAATATCATTTTCTATTTTTCCTTTATAGAAATTAACATAAGACTTATTGTGAACCTAAGTTTACTTTATCCACCCACGAGTGATCTATACATTCTTTTTCATTTCCTATAACACATTTGGTCTACGGACCTTGGACTCTATAACCCTATACCATCACAATGATGATATGTTAGGTTTCCCATACATTGACTCACATAGATACTTTCCAATAGATTACTGAAAAATGTTATTATTATAAAACCAAAAAAAGGGAAAATACTTCTCCCAATAATCACAAAAATCTTGAGAACATTAATACAACATGATCTATTCAGTATTAAGTGTATACTTTATAGGTTTGTCCATCTGTGGAAAAAAGTTGTGTTAAAGAGTAACTAAGGACTAAAGGAATACAAAATAATTATTATACATTTAATGTAAAAAAATTATATTGACAAGAGAATATTGTTCATAACATCTAAGGAATATTCACTTTGACATATATTAAAGTACACTCTAATACAACTACTACAATCGAATATTTTTCCACAAATATATTATATAACTTCCCCAAACATTCCATGATATCCCATATATAATCATATCCCCCCAATGATTTGTGACAAAAACTCCCAAATGTATTGAAATTTCTTCATAATTCCCCTTAGGGATATCTAATAGATAGATTAAACCATTTTAATTATGATGATCTAATTTACACATTTGAAAAAACAAACAGTTTTTAAAATTACTCAACAAAAAAGAGCTTCATACCTAACCACAAGAGGTGAATTTTAAATGAATCATACAAATTCGATATAATTTAATGTATGATAAGTTTTGGTCTGTGAAACTCACAATGAAAAACATTATAGAGAGACATTGGAATATAACATTTCACATATAAAGAAAACTAATACCTATCATACGATAACTTTCACCATGTAGTATCCCCAAAATTGACATGATCTTACCAAAAATACACTTTAAGATCTAAAAAATATAACTCTTAAACCTAATTCAAAAAGGAATAATTCTTGATTATATTATATATTTAGTATCGATGATTAAAATATTTAAAATAATGTTGAGAAGCTACAAAATACTTCATTAATCTTTTTGAAACTCAACAGCCCTGAAAAAAATGTCCATGAGACTTCATTCTTAGAATATTGGAAAATATATTCCTTTTCCATATAATATAATACGTCTCAAAGTAATAATCATATAAAAATTAAATTTATATCCCCTGATTAAGATTTAAATTTATATAAGAGATGATATACCCAATGAATTAATGAATTTTTAATACTATAAAGCATTATTTAATGAGGCAATGTTTGATATAACTTTAGGGAAAACACTACTGATTCTAAATCAAGATCATGGGTGACATAGTTATGTTTATGAGGATATAACTATAAAGATTCATATAAGAACACTAACCTCATTTATAACATTATTCATCCCAAAATGATATGAAATGCATCATATAAAACCCCAAACATGACTCCTTCACACATGAAATGATGAGAACAATCAATGATAAGCTTCTATTTTTTGTAACCAAATGGAACCAGAAACTAATTAATATAAAACAAGTCCTGTTTATTCTGTTTGAAGGTTGTTAAAGGGACTATAATAAAATATAATTTATACTTGATCTTTTGATAACATTTTTCATGAATGAGAAACTATGGAGTCATATGATGTTTTTAGGTGAAAACCAAGAATCAATTTCCTCTACATTAAAAGAATACACTACTGATCCCTACCGAGCCACAACATGTCCAGGGAATTTGTCATATTATTTCTTTAGATTTCTAATATATAAATTATCATATATATTTCTTCACTGAATATTTAAAAAAAATATAATATACTAATCATTACCCACCTATTATATCAACCACACAAGCATGTCTTCAGGATCAATAAGATGAACTAATATAGGAAATCATGAAACATGGAGTTGATAAGTCCCTGGAATGTTATTGGGAGAATTTGTGACAATGAACAACCTAACTACAAACTGAATGTTTCTATATTGACATTAGAATCCAGTCTTTAGGATATCCTCCTCCTCCACAATAATATGATGATATCAAAACCAAAAGTTAATTTTCAGAAATCCCCGTGGTCACATTAAATTATCAAATAAATCATATATCCTTGGATGAGGATGGTGATTATTCATTATCACCTCATTAAACAACCAATAGTCTTTAAAAAAAACATACTATATTTTTTTCCTTCGTTGGGAATAATACTAAATACCCCATGATGACACAATAGTCCAGATAAAACACATTTTTATAAAATTATATATATGAATCCCAAAATTCAACAATATAAATGATTTTATTGGATATGGATACATTGAAATCCAAGAGACACTGGGAAACAATAATTTTCCAAATGTGATGTCACATAGTGTGCGTAAAACAAAAATATTCTTTATTAAAGGATTCATGAAAATACTATACCACTATAAAAAATAGTTATAATGGAACCTCTAATGATAAAAACATTAAATATTCTAAAATATATGAAATATCATTCAAACAATTGAGATATATATGATACTCCCATATTCCAACGAAAACTATGTGATTCCATTCTATATTAATGAAAACAACCATAATCTAAAAGCAATAAATAATTTCACAGACTGCACACAACAAATACATGAAAAAATGACATCATATAGTTTTATTTGTTGTTATAATAAATTCCCATGTGAATGATGTTTCCCTATCAACTACCCATGGTCCTGACATACATCAACAAGATTAAACATGCCTTCAATATGTATAAATAATGCCATAGGTAATAGAAACCTATCAATATTGTGTCTTAAAGCTTAAATTATGGATGTTTTTCTAAATTAATGATAGAATCCCAAATCCAACATTACATAAGACAATTAATAAGACTAGAATAATGTACTGTGGAAAATATCTAGCCTAAATGGTACACGAATATCTATAGCAATCAATAGTCCAAGCCCTACTCCTCTACCTCAATGAACTGATGTATACACACCTCCATGGGAAAACAAATCATAATTCCATAATATATGAGAGACACAACAAGGTTTTACAATAATTGATATCTTCCCATTACTGATTGGGAGCGTAGCTAGCATGATACTGGTAAAGCCATAGAGGAAATTATTGAGGATGAATCAAAAGAAAATTTATAATGACCCATACTTTAAATACATTGTTATTACTTCAAAATTGTAGCACACTTATTACAACATATAACAAAACCAGTAAAGGACCGTATAAGTATAGTGTCTTTAGAAACTAGGAAACAGAAACAGCTGGTTCATAAAGCGTCGACACTGTCTCCCATTTATTTCATCATTTCTATAGTCCCTTTTGGCATATCTTACTTAATAAACTTAGTCCTGACCTGGGGAAAGAAAACATACAAAAGGGTGAACTCAAATGCTCAGTAAGGGTAAACAAAAGAAATATCAATCACATCATATTCATAAGAACATAACTTTTGGGAATCTTAACCTGCAAAAGAGATCATAATTTCATAACATGGGATAAATCATAGTAGTGAAATGTAATCCCAATAATCATAACATAAAACATGAAACTTTGTGGCATACACACAAAATCATTGAGAATCATTTCTTACTAGTCAAGACTCATTTCCAAGACTATCTTAGTGGAAAAAGTCCATTTCTGAACCGAGTTCATTCCTCATTTCAGTCCTGTTTCACTGAACCGGTTTAACCTGTCGTTCCAGCCATGTCTATCTCATGCGATATAAAATCTTTACCCAATGCATTGTATGGAGATATAGGTCCCACCCATCTCATAATGATACCATTCTTATGTGTGCCATAAAATCATAAATTATACATCATTGCATAACCCATGTAATAAAAATGGGATTCTTAAACATCATGACATCATAAAACAATTCATATAAGATAAAGGAATTCATAAAAATAATTCCATCACAACATAATCGAATCAATTTAATAATAGGGATAGAAACATAACCCTATATTATCTTAGATGGAAAATAATTTTTGATAAAACACTTGAACTCCATTCTTGAGGAAAAATTCCTTTCTACTTCAAAAAAATTTTCCTTTCTTAACATGTCATAAAATTTAAAACTAAAAAAAGTTGATTAAAAATAAACTTGAAAACTTGTAAAGGAAGCTTCTTGGAAATAATGTTTTAAAAATCCATTCATGCCGTATAAGTTAAAAAAACATTCTTCTCATAATTTTGTCGGAAAAGTCAAAAAATACCTCGTATGAAAAACGACAAAAGATTCCTTTCATATCTTTTACTAAAAACTCGCCTAAGGGTAAAATTGGATTTAAACAATTGTCGGTGGATGTAAACAATATTACATATTGAGGAAACATGGATCTGGATGATAAAATACAACCCAGTAAATACCAAAGTATAAACAATCTCGGATAAAATGAGATTGTGATATTTTCCCTTACCATAGGTCCAATTTGCTTTGTAAGTGTCCGAACCTCCTATATAATGATTTAAATAATGTCATTGACTTATTCCAGAATCATACTCATTGTTATGATATCATATATGGTCATATTCTTATCTTATTATTAATAATATTTCATTGCTACTTGTTATTCGGGTGTTTATTACTTTTTGTTCTTATGCGTGTTTTGTCGAATAAATTCTTATTCTTCTTTTTAGGTTATATATACCTCATTTAAAGAATTTTATTATTGTAATATATATCATATTCATTTATTAAATTCATTTATATAATCATTATGCAGTGAAGATCATGTAGAATGAGTCGCATCACATCGTGGAGACGGTTTTCTGTACGTACGCACGATCGATGATATCGTTCCCGTGATCATGGAATTGTATTGGAGTGTATGTATACTATTTTAGAATCAATATCACTTTACAATAATTATATATATTCATTTTTTACACCATTATACCCATCCAAGTAAGGTGGTGGTGTAAAATAGATTACACCACGGCGTGGTGACGGTATTTCGTACGTACGCACGTGCGGTAATTTCATTTTCCATAGGATGGATAGATGGTGAAATAGGGTTGTTTCATACTTATAATAACATATCAGTATATGAGTGATACTGATGTTATTACTTCATAATGAAACAACTAAAGAAGAAGAAGTGGAAGAAGAAATAAAGATGAAAGAATTGGTTACAGACATTACCTCTCTTTTGAAGCACTTCTTTTAGACCTCCTTTTAGGGCACTAAAATTGGTCTTTGAAGAAGACCAGGACCTATAGCTTGTCTCTAGGGAAGTGGAGAGAAGAAATGTGCAAGGGTTGGCTGATCTTGAAGGCTCAATGTGGTGTGAGAAAGAGGGGGATGAGGTGGCCTTTTATAAGGGAAGAGAGGGGCTCCTCTGGAAAAACTAAAACTATTATTTTATTATAAAGCCACATTCGGTTTTAAATAGGTCAAAATTGATTTATTTAGAATCTAATGCGGGGATGGGTCTAAATTCTCTCATCCAGTAGAATTTAGACAAGTTTATGTTCCTATTTTAACCTTATCATTTATATTTAACATTAAGATAGATAATTTTACTTTTACCGTGTCTTTTTGTGTTCTTACACTATAAGGTTAATAAACTTACTATAATAAGCCAAAAAAACCCCATGTTTTTTATTAATAAAATATATAACATTATCTAAGTCATTTGTCTGAACCTTTGATTTTTAGAAATAAAATAACAATTAATAATATAATATTTGTTTTATAAACTATTTTATGTCAATTTTGACACTATTTAGTAATTGATTTTTGTGAAAATCATAACAGAATGATTAGTTCAAAAAAAGTTAATTAAATAAATACTCACATGTCATATTAACCTAAAAAATTAGTGGAATTTATAAAAACTCTTAAAATTACTTTTATTTGGGTATTTATAACATCAATTATGTCAATATTTCATTAATTAGATAACTACTGCATCATCTTTGTGTCATAAATAAATTAAATTATTTAATGTCTAAAAATTAGAAATATAATTTCATTATGTAGGAAATAATTTTATATTTATAATTAATATTTATAGTCGAATTGATCTTATGTATAACCCTATATTAAAAATTATTTACTTATTAAACTTTGATTTTAACTATTTTAACCCTTCTATAAATAAATTAATAATAAATGTCCTAATCTAATCCAAGTGGGCCTAAATGGTCATATTTTATTTCTAAGGTTGTTTTTGGTCGAATTACACTTATCCAATAGAATTAGGACATGTTTTAGGGTAATAATAATATCATTTTTACCCTTAATTACCCTATTTACTTTTAACCGTGGTAAATAAAAGTAAAAAAGTTACTATTCACCCAAAAAATTTCATCTCATTGAACCACATTTTACATACTGACATCAACCGTGTCTCTCAGATTTTCGAAATTCCACTCACAGATGCGGTAAAATTACGTTTTATGAAAAATTCAGTTTTTTTAACTACCACTTAGTGGTTTCACAATTCATCAAAAATTGAAAGTTTTCAAAAAAATACCAAAATTTCACCCTAGGCTAATTTCGATATTCCGAATCCAAAAATGAAGTCCATTTTGAAAAATAAAATTTATAAAATTTAAAAAAGTGGTTATTACTATTCATAATGGCTAGTTTTAATAATATTTTAATAGCATATCATTGTTTAGTGAAACTCGGTATTGCGTGCGACGCAAGCTATCGAGGAAGGCCGCGATTGCATGTAAAGAAAGCCAAGCTAGTGTTGTGTGTAGTGAAAGATTCCTTTGATGATAAAAACAAATTATTTCTCATAACAGTCTTGGGTGTTACATTCTACCCCCCTTAAAATAAATTTCTCCCTCGAAATTTGTCACTTTGTAACAAACAGGTGAGGATACCTCTCCCTCATCATATCATCAAGCTCCCATGTAGCTTCTTCTAATTGGTGGTTCCTCCATAAAACATTCACCAATTGAGTGGTCTTGTTTTGTAGGACTTTTTCACTACGATTCAAAATCTCTATCGGCTGTTCTTCATAAGAAAGATCTTGCTCCAGCGGTAGAACTTATGAGCTGAGTACATGTGAAGGATCAGGTATGTACTTTCTCATGAGAGATACATGGAACACATCGTGAACTTGAGAGAGATTCGGTGGAAGAGCCAATCGGTAAGCTACCTTTACAACATGATCTAGTATTTTAAAAAGGACCGATATATCTAGGGCTCAACTTCCACTTCTTTCCAAATCTCATGACCCTCTTCTAGGGAGATATTCATAAGAACACATTATCACCGACATTAAACTCTAGGTATTTTCTTCGGTTGTCAGCATAACTTTTATGTCGACTCTGAGATGCTCTTATGTGTTGTTGAATAGATCAGACCTTTTCTGCCATCTCATCAACAAGATCAGGTCCTAATAGCTTTCTTTCCCCAACTTCATCCCAGCAAGTTGGAGTCTTGCATTTCTTTCCATAGAGAGCTTCATACGGAGCCATCTGAATACTGGAGTGGAAGCTATTATTATAAGAAAATTCCACCAAAGGTAGGTGTTGATCCCAACCACCTTTTAAATCCATAGACCAAGCTCTCAACATATCTTCTAGAGTTTGAATTGTTCTCTCAGACTAACCGTCTGTCTGAGGATGATAAGAAGTGCTGAAACTCAACTCTGTATCCAGAGTATGCTGAAGACTTCGCCAGAAATTTGAGGTAAATCTCGGATCCCGATTAGATATAATAGAAAGTGGTACTCCATGCAATCTTACCACTTCCTTTACATATATCCTGGCAAGCTGATCCAGAGAGAAATCGTCTCTAATAGCAATGAAGTGTGTAGACTTTGTAAGACGGTCAACTATGACCCAGATAGCATTATTGCCTTTGGATGTTTTAGGAAGTCCTGTGACAAAGTCCATAGTGACGTTTTCCCATTTCCATTCGGGTATGGGTAATGGTTGTAACATCCCCTTAGACTTTTGTCTCTCAGCTTTAACTTGCTGACAAACCAAGCATCGAGAGACATATTCAGCAACATCTCTTTTCATGCCATCCCACCAGAAGTACTCTTTCAGGTCCCTATACATCTTCGTGCTTCCAGAATAAATAGAGAATGAAGAACTATGAGCCTCATCCAGTAGCTCCTTCTTTAATTCGGGGATGGGAGGAACACAAACCAGATTCCTGATCTTTATTATCCCATCACAATCAAGGTTGAATTCAGGAATATTTCTTACCTTCTTTTGTAACTCTACATCTTCTTTCTGTGCATCTTTAATCATCACATGTATAGATGGTTGAACATTCATTTGAGAAAGACATGATTTTCCCCCTTCAATTATAATTCCAAGATCCATACTTTGTAAATCCATAAATATTGGATCTTTTGTGATCCTCATCATGGATAAACTGGCATTGTCTTGTCGACTTAATGCATCTGCCACCTTGTTTGCTTTCCCAGGGTGGTAATGAATTGAGAAGTCGTAATCCTTAATCAACTCTAACCATCTTCTTTGGCGCATATTCATCTCCTTTTGTGTGAAAATATACTTTACACTTTTAGGATCAGTATAAATGTCACACCTTTCTCCATAAAGATAATGCCTCCAAATCATTAATGCAATGATTACCGCAGCGAATTCCAAATCATGTGTTGGGTAATTTTTCTCATTGATTTTCAACTGTCGTGAGGCATAAGCTATCACCATATCATTTTGAATAAGAACACACCCCAGACCCTTCTTGGATGCATCACTGTAGATCACAAACCTTTCTCCACTACAAGGTAGTGTGAGCACAGGTGCACTGGATAACCTTCTTTTCAACTCCTTGAAATTCTCTTCACATTCCTCCGTCCAAACAAACTTAACTCCTTTCTGAGTCAACTTGATGAGTGGATTAGATAATCGTGAAAAATCATTCACAAAAAGTTGATAATATCTAGCCAAACAAAGAAAACATCGGATCTTAGTTACCGTTGTTGGTCTCGACCATATTTCGATAACCTCTGTTTTTGCTGGATCCACAAATATCCGCTCTTTTGAGATTATGTGACCCAAAAATGAAACTTTTTGAAGCCAAAATTCACACTTGGTAAATTCATCATAAAGATTATCCTTTCATAGGGCCTTCAATATAATTCTCATGTGATCTTCATGTTCTTCCTTGCTCTTTGAATAGACAAGAATATCGTCTATAAAGACTACCACAAATTGATCAAGATAGTCTCTAAATACTCTATTCATCAGATCCATGAAGATAGCAGGGGAATTAGTAAGACCAAATGGCATCACTATAAATTCATAGTGTCCATACCTTGTATGGAAATCCATCCTTGGTATATCCTACCTTTTGACCCTTAATTGATGATACCCTGAATGAAGATCAATCTTAGAAAAGTATTGAGATCTGCGTAGTTGGTCAAATAAGTCATCAATGTGTGGGAGAGGATATTTGTTCTTGATAGTGATCTTGTTATGTTCTGGATAATCAATGCAGAGTCTCATTGATCCATCTTTCTTCTTAACAAATAGAACAGGTGCTCCCCAAGGTGAAGCACTAGGGCGTATGAATCCCTTATCAAGATTCTATTGGAGTTGCTTCTTCAATTCCTGCAACTCAATTGGGGTCATTCTATAAGGTGTCTTTGAAATAGGCAAAGCACCCAGTACAAGTTCTATTGAAAACTCAACTTCATGATTTAGTGGAAGACCCGGAAATTCCTCTGGAAAGACATCATCAACTCCCGTACGATAGGCATATTCTTAATTGTGAGTTTCTCACCAACCATTTGAGATAAATAACCTTCATTCTGTGGATTGAAGACCCATAAGATGGAATAAATTTCCACTGGAAGGTTATGTTCATACTTGCATCGATAGACGATCATAGATTGATCTGTAATATGAAATGTGACTTCCCTTATTTGGAAATTGATATAAGCTCCATATAAAGAAAGACAATCCATGCCAAGAATCACATCAAATTCTACTATAGGAAGGATCACAAGATTTGCAGGAAGCAATTTCCCACAAACTTCAATCGGGGAAGAATTATAAACTTTTGATGCGACTGTTGTGCCATTAGGTGTTGTCACAGCTAACTCAACATCTAATTGTTGAGGTAATACGGTGATACCCTTAGAAAAATCTTCAGAAATAAAAGAGTGGGTGGATCCAGAATCAAATAAAACATTTTCTACTTTAGAGTGGATGGTAAGTGTACCTTTCACCGCATCGTTATCGTACTCCACATCGTTGATAGAAATTGGATGTGACTTTCCTTTGACATTAGCCTTAAGATTTTGTTGATGTCGATCATCATCAACAACCCTTGGATTAGGGCATTTATTGGCATAATTCCCCATCTCCTTGTACTTGTAACATTTAAGTGTAGTACGTTCATTCTGTGTATCCCTTCCTTTGTTTTCATCATTAGACATCTTCTTCCCATCAATGCGGCATTCAAATGCCTGATGACCTTCCTTTCCACATTTGAAACATTTACTTGTCCCTTTAAGACAACTCCCTCCATGTTTCCTTCCACATTTTGATCATAAGGGAAAAATCATCTTCTTTTCAGTTTGCTATTTAGATTTTCCTTTTAATTCTATTTTCCTCTTCTTATCAAACCCATATGACTGATGGGTTACTCCAATATCCATCTCAACTTTGAGAACACATCGAACGATTTCCTCGTAGCTATTGAAGTCCCTTATGGATAACGCCCTTTGAAGACTTGGTTTTAATCCACTAAAGAATCGATCGATCTTACTCTCAGGTTGGATAATAATACCATAAGTGTACCTTGCAAGTCTTGTAAAATTTGCTTCATTGGTACCAACAGATTCATCATCCTTTTGCTATAGATCTAGAAACTCCTTCTCCATCTTTGTTCGGAGAATATGAGGGAAGTACTTATTGAAAAATAAGTTATTGAACTCGTCCCATTCCATGGACTCAATTTCATCTCTTTTCCTCTTATTCTTGATAAGATTCCACCATTGATCAGCATCACCTTCCAAATGATACACTGCTAAGATGAATTTATCATGTTCAGAACATTGAAGAACTAAAAATATCTTTTCAGTGGTACTAATCCATTGTTCAGCAATTAATGGATTAGTAGACCCGCTGAATGAAGGTGGACGCTGCATCATGAAGGATTCAACAGAATGCTGCTCCTTCCTTTGCTCGTTTGGAAGTCCTGCATGATTCATAGCTTGAGAATGTTGTGTGAGCATGGATACAATATTTTTCATTCCAGCTCCCATAACATTTGTTTTCTCAGGGGGACAATCATTGCATTGCCCTTCACATTCTGCATTAACATGATTCCTTCGGGTTCCATCCATTGACTAAAACCAAGAAAAATAGTGTGAGCAACACTAATTATAATAGAAAAACCACATAATCAAGAATAAATTTTCACACTTAAGGTCTTATCCTAGGTTATTCATGGCCATTTCTAAAACACTAAGATTGTGTTCTATGCTTAGACATATCCTTAGGGTTCTTACTAAGGCTTTAACATCCTAGTTTCCAAAGGTTTACTATACCTTTCCTCTGATACCAACTATAACGACCCATACTTTAAATACATTCTTATTACATCAAAATTGAAGCACACTTATAACAACATATAATAAAACCAGGAAAGGACCGTATAGGTATAGTGTCTTTAGAAACTGGGAAACGTAAACAACTGGTTCATAAAGCGTCTACACTGTCTCCAATTTATTTCATCATATCTATAGTCCCTTTTGGAATATCTTACTTAATAACCTTCTTCCTGACCTGGGGAAAGAAAACATACAAAAGGGTGAGCTCAAATGCGCATTAAGGGTAAACAAAAGAAATATCAGTCACATCATATTCATAAGAACATAACTTTTAGAAATCTTAACCTGCAAAAGAGATCATAATTTCATAACATGGGATAAATCATAGTAGTGAAATGTAATCCCAATAATCATAAATTAAAACATGAAACTTTTTGGCATACACACATAATCATAGAGAATCATTTCTTATAAGTCAAGACTCATTTCCAAGACTATCTAAGTGGACAAAGTCCATTTCTGAACCGAGTTCATTCCTCCTTTCAGTCCTGTTTCACTGAACCGGTTTAACCTGCCGTTCCAGCCATGTCTATCTCATGAGATATAAAATCTTTACCCAATGCATTGGAGGGAGATATAGGTCCCACCCATCTCATAATGATAACATTCTTAGGTGTGCCACAAAATCATAAATCATACATCACTGCATAACCCATGTAATAAAAATGGGATTCTTAAACATCATGACATCATAAAAAAATTCATATAAGATAAAGGAATTCATAAAAACAATTCCATCACAACATAATCTAATAAATTTAATAACAGGGATAGAAACAGAACCCTATATTATCGTAGATGTAAAATAATTTTGATAAAACACATGAACTCCATTCTTGAGGAAACTATCTTTTCTACTTCAGAAACATTTTCCTTTCTTAACATCTCATACAATTTAAAACTAAAAGAATTTGATTAAAAATAAACTTGAAAACTTGTAAAGGAAGCTTCTTGGAAATATTGTTTTAAAAATCCATTCATGTCGTATAAGTTAAAAAACATTCTTCTCGTACTTTTGTTGGAAAAATCAGAAAATACCTCGTACGAAAAACGACAAAATATTCCTTTCATATCTTTTACTAAAAACTCACCTAAGGGTAAAATTGGATTTAAACAATTGTAGGTGGATGGAAACAATATTACATATTGAGGAAACATGGATTTGGATGATAAAATACACCCCAGTAAATACCGAAGTATAAACAATCTCGGATAAAATGAGATTGTGATATTTTCCCTTACTTTAGGTCCGATTTGCTTCGTAAGTGTCTGAACCTCCTGTATAATGATTTAAATAATGTCATTGACTTATTCTAGAATCATAATACTTTTTATGATATCATATACGGTTATATTCTTAGATTATTATTAGTAATATTTCATTGCTATTTGTTATTCATGTGTTTATTACTTTTTGTTCTTATGCCTGTTTTGTCGAATAAATTCTTATTCTTCTTTTTAGGTTATAGATACATAATTTCCATAATTTTATTTGTGTAATATATATCATATTCATTCATTAAATTCATTTATATAATCATTATGCAATGAAGCTCATGTCAAACGAGTCGCATCACGTCGTGGAGACGGTATTCTGTACGCACGCACGAGTGATGATATCGTTCCCATGATCGTGGAATTGTATTGGAGTGTATGTATACTATTTCAGAATCAATATCACTTTACAATAATCATATATATTCATTATTTAAACCATTATACCCATCCAAGTAAGGTGGTGGTGGAAAATAGATTACACCACAGCGTGGAGACGGTATTCCGTACGCCCGCACGCGCGGTGATTTCATTTTCCGTATGATGGATAGATGGTGAAATAGGGTTGTTTCATACTTATAATAACATATCAGTATATTATTTATACTGATGTTATTACTTCATAATGAAACAACTAAATAAGAAGAAGTGGAAGAAGAAATAAAGATGAAAGAATCGGTAACGGACATTACCTCTTCTTTGAAGTGCTTCTTTGACACCTCCTTTTAGGGCACTAATATTTTCTTTGAAGAAGACCAGGACCTCTATGATGTCTCTAGAGAAGTGGAGAGAAGAAATTGTCATGGTTTTGCCGTGCTTGAATGCTCAATGTGGTGTGAGGAAGAGGGGGAGGAGGTGCCCTTTTATAAGGGAGGAGAGGGGCTCCTTTGGAAAAACTAAAACTATTATTTTATTATAAAGCCAAATTAGGTTTTAAATAGCTCCAAATTGATTTATTTCGAATATAAGGTGGGGATGGGTCTAAATCCTCTCATAAAATAGATTTTATACAAGTTTAGGTTCCTATTTTAAACTTATCATTTAGATTTAACATTAAGATAGATAATTTTACATTTACCGTGTCTTTTTGTGTTCTTACACTATAATGATAATAAACTTACTATTACAATCCAAAAGAACCCAAAGTTGTTTATTATTAATATATATAACCTTATATAAGTCATTTGGATGAAAGTTGGATTTTTAGAAATAAAATAACAATTAATAATACAATATTTGTTTCAAATACTATTTTATGTCAATTTTGACACTATTTAGTAATTCATTTTTGTGAAAATCGTAAAATATTTATTAGTTCAAACAAAGTTAATTAAAGAAATACTAACATGTCATATTAACCTAGAAAATTAGTTTAATTCATAAAAATTCTCAAATTACATTTATTTGGGTATTTATAACATCAATTATGTCAATATTTCATTAATAAGATAATTACTGCATCATCTTTGTGTCAAAAATAAATTAGATTATTTAATGTATAAAAATTACAAATAAAATATCATTATGTATGAAATAATTTTAGCTTTCTAATGAATATTTACAGGATAATTTATCTTATCTATATCCATATATTAAAAATTACTTACTTATTAAACTTTGATTTTCACTATTTTAACCCTTCTTTAAATAAATTAATAATAAATGTCCTAATCAAATCCAAGTGGGCCTAAATGATCATATTTTATTTATAAGGTTGTTTTTGGTCGAATTACACTTATATAGTAGAATTAGGACATGTGTTAGGGTAATAATAATATCATTTTTACCCTTAATTACCCTATTTACTTTTAACCGTGGTAAATAAAAGTAAGAAGTTACTATTCACCAAAAATTATTTTCATCTCATTAAACCACATTTTACTTACAAACATCAACCGTGTCTCTAGTATTTTCTAAATTCCACTCATAGAAGCGGTAAAATTATGTTTTATGAAAAATTCAGTTTTTTTAACTACCACTTAGTGGTTTCACTATTCATTAAAAATTGAATGTTTTCAGAAAAATACCAAAATTTAACCCTAAGGTAATTTCGATATTCCGAATCAAAAAATGAAGTCCATTTTGAAAAATAAAATTTATAGAATTTCAAAAGGTGGTTATTACTATTCATAACGGCTAGTTTTAATAATATTTTAATAGCATATCATTGTTTAGTGAAACTCGGTATTGCGTACGACGCATGCTGTCGAGGAAGGTCGCGATTGCGTGTAAAGCAAGCCAAGCTAGTGTTGTGTGTAGTGAAAGATTCCTTTTATGATAAAAACAAATTATTTCTCATAAAAGTCTCAGGTGTTACAAAATAACAATGTCATGGTAGGAAACATGAAGGGTCACACAATTATGCAACTATGAACATAATCACCACTTGAAAAATAAACAATGTTATAACCCTTAATAGGGACTTAATAAAAAATAAATATAAAAAATGAGGGAAGATAGGCGATACTAACTCCTTCGTAATTGCGATTTAGACTACCCTAACATTTAAAGTACCTCAATCTATAACATTACTCAACAATAAATTACAATGAATCCCATTTTGAGATGGCATATACCAAGGATAAATCTTATCTATCATCCCAAACATATCTTTGGAATTATGTTAAATATGTGAAATAAATTGGATGAATATATGCTAAATTATATGGATAGAAAAATTCTTAAAAATTCTATGAATTATCATCATTACTTGAGACTAGTCCAAGGAATATCAAATAAGATTCTTAAATAGTACCCTAAGCACTCCCATACTACTTATATTTTTTTCAAAGAGATTGAAATAAATTCCACCATATAACATTCAATGTTAAATAGGGGGAACCGTCATAGATCTGCTTCTAAAAATCATCACATGATATTATCGCATATTCCCGATCAAATGCAAATAAAAGCCACCAATGATGAGAATAACCACTTAGTTGAATAATAGATACAAATATCCCATGATCCTTATTTTAAAAGATCAAATAGAATAATATATTTTTCTTCTCTTTCCCTTAACCTATATCCTGATCGAAGTTAGTCCCCTAATACATTACTAGGCCCTGGAACTGAAATTAATACAATATCATCTTCCAAGAATCACCCTGTTCAGTTAGTTTGACGATCTTATATCTAAAATATCATCTTGATACACATCAGAACCATAAATCACTTGATTGTTATGACCACCATCCATCCTTATAGTATATAATAAGGTAACATCTAATCATGTAAATAGGGTATCCATTTACCATAATTCTATTAAGTTTTTTTTACATTCACTAGATTTAACACAATTTAAATCAATAGTTCAATAAATCATGATTCACGTACCTCTCTTTGGAATAAAAAAATAACATGACCTCACTAGTATGTTTAGAAGGATTAAAATCCTTCCATTGGAATACATGTGGCCCTAATTTCATGCATCAAAGAATTTATCCCTTACAACATCACATAAAAATGTTTACTACTACATTTTCCCCAATAGATCCATAAAATCTTCAATAGTTCCAAACCTATAGCTTCTTACTAACTGTTATACATATATTTGATACCACACTATCATGTATCGACCCTATTAGAACCCATCAATGGCTAGTATTAAAGGAAAAAGTGACCACTGAAGCCCACCTCCAATAGGCCACTGGTTTATGCCTATCACTATGTCTATAAAACCTATAAAATGATACGTATTGTCCACATAAGTATTGGGAACATAAATATAAAACACGAACCATAAACATATAACGTAAAAGTAAACATATATCCCACAAAGTCATGTAATGTCATATAAAAAATAAACTCAAATAAGGCATTATAAATAACAAATCCTTTTGTATATACGTTAAAACACAATCCATGAACTCCAAGAGCTGTTAATATCCATCCTAGTCACAAACTCCCTCATGTAAATATGAAAAACTGATATATATATATATATATAGTGGTTAATGTATGTATATAATTTTTAGTATCTTCTTGAGAACCTCTCATGTTAATGTGGAAGAAGAAGAATAATAAATCAATAAATAAAAAATAAGAACTAATTTACTAGATATATCTTGTTACCTACCAAAAAACTCACTAATATTAAATGACCAAATATGAATAAATTTTATAGTAACATAATACAGTGAAAATATATACATAATGAAGGTACCCCACAACCAATTTCCTACTTATTTGGTTGATGTAATGCCCCTACTTTTTTTCTATTATTCATTACCGTAAGTATCTACAAAACCGTATAGAAAAACATGAATTAATCGATATAACCACTTATCCACCATAAGTTATAACATCAAAACCTCGCACCACTTTCTTATCATAGTAGGTTATTGTGAACATTAAAAACATAATCCTCATTCCCTCCTTCTATCATTCCTACAATTCACTTTTATTCATATCCTAACTAGAAAACCATGTTATGTAGCTTAAATATTCTATTACCGTAAGATGTAATATATATATATATTGTTCGGATCCATAAAAACCCACAATATTCTTTAAGGGAGAGATGTTAAGAGGAAGTAGAAGTTTTATGTTCCCTTTATAACATGGATATTAGGATGACACCAAAAAACACATAACCATGTATAGACATCACTAATGACACATGACTCAATTGATCATGCATATGAAATTAATAGACATTTAGGATGTTTTAGATAGTGATACATGTTTATCCTAATTGACAGAACACTAATGGAACCTGTTAAACACTATTATCTACAAAATATTAATTTTCCTAGCCACCATGAAATGACAAATGTTCCAAGAAAAAATTATCCATATATCACCACTTTAATTTATAAAAAACCACAAAAAATAAATAAATTACTATTTCATAAAATTATTATTAAACTATAAATTTATTGTTATCTTCCAAATTATGTTAATTTGACGATATTTAATGTCTATTCATTCATTATTTATAATCCAAATTTATTTTTTACTCATTTGTTCATTGATTTTAGCATCAAGTCATGTTAGTAGGAAACCACAAAAAAAACTACGTTAATACATCCTAATAACACATAAAATATTTCACAATACCATACAAAAACTCTATACCAAAACCCCATCCCCACAATAAAAGCCAAGATCATTCCCTTTCCATGTATCAACCCATGCCCCTGCTATAAACATCACAAATAACCTATTATGTATAATCACAAAAATAACTGAACCTCATCATTGAAACCATCCTATAACACTATAAAAACAAGAATAATGACCCCAAAAATAGAATAAAATAATTTCAAACATAGAATCTAAACACATTGTGCTGCCTACTATAGTGATGTTGTCATAAAGAATTTATCATCTAAAGCACAAAAAACCAATTCGGTTTTTATATTTTCATTCCCCTAATTCATTTTAATATTTTAGTTACTAACCATTGATAAATTTTGATTAAAGCACATGAAAATTAATAAAATAGGTGTATATGAAAAAAAAATTAAACTTGAATAATTAATATTGATGAAATATAATGGAATTATGTAAATCACATGTGAACCAACCATTTTAACATTCATTTTATTTATTCCAATTCATCATAATTTCTATTTTAATTCAATTATTATACAAATGGAATAAAATGGATGATTTATCAACATTCACAATTATAGAGTTAAGGAGTACTCTAAAATAACAATCATCGGTAAAAATTTGAACAACCATTGGACTATAATGAGGATTAAACACCTATCAAGCACAACCAAACACATGAGGACCTATCAAACATACTATGTATGACTACCCCCTTAAAAAATAACCCCAAAAAAGAAAACAATGTTATTATGAAGATTAAAAGCTCTCCATTATGATTTAAATAGAAAGAAAAGTTTAAGGATTAACATTGAATCGGAAGGAGTTGATCACTTTGTGTTAAGGTATAAAATTCACCAAAGGACCTCCAAAGGTCTCAAATGATACCCCACTATTCACATAAAGTTCAAAATATTTATAGGTAATAAGATATAATTTTATAGAGAGACAATAATTTTAATTATTATAGAAAAAAAGGTCTCACTATTATGGGGGTGTCCATTCCACAACACCAACCGAATGTGTAAAACACAATAAGATATTCGATAGATTCTATTTCAAAATAATCTTAAAATTAATATATTTAATTTATTTCATGTTAAAATAGAGGTGGTCACTACAAAATATATGAATCCTTAGGGACCAATATCTAAATCTAAAACACTTTGTAAAACCCTAATATAATTTAATTAAAACCATGAAATAATGATATAAATCTTCACATAACCAACCCAAAGTTGGAAAACCATTAAAAATGACCAATAAAGGCCCATGGTGCAGTTCCCATCTCTACATCACACCATAATATAACCATTGATCCCTCATATCATAACAAATCTCAGCAAACCACAAAACCCTACTTAACTATATAGATAAAATCATAAATATATTGGCCTTTTTCGAACACCTCAATACTCACTCACACATAACCCCAACATATCATGATTTAATGAACCTGAACACATAAACACATATTTATATCTAACTAACCACCCAACCACACCCATTGATCACATTGTTATTAGTGATAAAACTAAAACATTAGTTATAATCCTACTATAACCCACGAAACCTCTTTTAAGCCTTCCACAACACCTCTAACACCTAAAATGTAGAATATAAATGTATATGTAAATATAAAACATTATATTCTAGATTTTATCTGTTTTTATGGAGTTGTTATTCATTCCAGTTTTTCTAGAATTTAAAAAAAAATGTTTTTACTATTTTTTGTGTTCTGAGGATTTTATGGTTTTAATATATTTTACATTGGTTCCAGTGTGTTTCTATATATTCTTGAATTCTTACATGTTTTCTACTCTTTTTCATGTTTTTCCATTTTTTATCTATTGTTAATTATTTTAATGGGGTTTTATGAAATCTTAGTGTTCTTTAGGATTTTTCAGTGTGTTTAGGGATTTTATATTTTTTCCATGGTATTTTTATGTTGTTTAAGTGTTCATGATTTTAATGAATTTTCTATTTATATCACCTTTTATCACTTATAATTATTTATATAGTTTTCATGATTCTTCCGATGTTTCCAATGAATATTAGTTGTTTTAATGGTTTTTTATAATTTCAGGTGTTCTATATGTTCTTCCATGTTTTAAGGTGATTCCAATGTTGTTGAATTATTTTCCTAATCTTGTGGGGTTTTGTTATTTTTCATATAATTTTGGGAATTTGAAGGGGTTTTAGTGTATATTATGAGTTTTAATTTGTTTCCATGGGTTTTCATGGTTTTAAATGGCTTTTCAAGGTCTTTCAAGGGATTTCTTTTTTTTCATCGTTATTAAGGGGTTTTAAATATTTATAGAATTTTTAATAATATTATATTGTTTTTAAATGGTATTTATAATTTTATAATGTTTTATACTTGTTTCTATATTTTATGTATTATTTTTTAGGGTACTCTCAGGTTTCCACTTTTTTCATGTGATTCTTATATTTTCATGGTATTTATAGTGTTTTTGAATGATTATCATGATATTTTGGATTATTCATGGATTTTCATTATTTTATAGCGTTTTTAAATATTTTCATGGGTTTGCAATGGTTTTAGGGTTTTCTATGTTTTTCATCTATTTAAGGGTTGTGAATAGTTTTCAAGGTTTCTTTAGTTTTTTATAATATTATATTTTTTGGTTTCTTAATGATTTATATGGTTTTTAGTGGTATTAAGTGTTTTCCAGGGTTTGAGGTATTTTAATGGTTTTATTTTTATTTCTAGGGAATTTTTAGTTTTTCTTAGTTTTTGTGGTGCTATTAATATTTATGAATGATTATCAATGGGTTTTAGTGTTTTCAGTGTTTTCATGTTTTTATTTGTTTTTCTAGGATTATCATATGTTTTTTGGTTTTCAAGGGATATCATGGAATTTTTAGGTTTTCCCATGTGTTCACATCATTCATCTTGTCATTATAGTGTTTTCTAGGTTTTCGAGAATTCATTAGGGGTTTTCATTGTTATTTTTGATTCTTATATGTTTATAGGTATTTGGATGTGTTTTCCTAATATTTACATGGTTTTCAATTTTGTTGATTTTTTTTAATTTTTTATTGGTTTTTAGTGTTTATTTGGTTTATAGGTTTTCTCATGGCTTTTTTGGGTTTTAAGGACTTTAGGGATTTTTATTGGTTTTATGTTTTTTTTTGAATTTTCATGTGCTTGTATACATTTTCATGTTTATCAAATCTTTTTGTAGTGTTTTGAGGAGTGTTATAGTGACTTCAATAGGTTATCTTGCTTTTTCATTATTATTTCGAGTATTATATGGTTTTCATTATTTTAATTGTCATTCAAAATTTGTATGGTGTTTTTTTGTTTTTTACTCGATTTTTTGTGTTTTCCATTTTTAGGGGCTTTCTGGTTTTTTGGGTCATATAGGGTTTTATAATGGGTTCCAATGTTCTGTATCAGTTTTCTAGGAGGCTTATTATTTTTGTGGTTTAAATTATGTTCTTTAATTGGTAATCGAATATCATTGATTTTCGAGTTATATGTTTTTTCTCTATTTTCAAGGGAATTTCATGGTTTTCTATGGTTTACTTGAGTTTTTAGTATTTATTTATATTTTAAATGGTTTTCCATGGGTTTTTATAGATTTTTATGTATTCATTTATTTTGTAGGTTTTATAAGGATTTCCATATTGTTTCACGAATTCTTAAGGATTTCTAATCCTTTCAATGGTTTTTACAGTTTTAGGGTTTTATAGGTTTATTATTGGTTATTCATAAACATAAATGGTTTTAACATTTGTATATGATTATAGAGGGTTTTCATGACTTTTATTCATTTTCCATGGGTTTTCATAGTACTGATAAGTGTGACTAATTTTGTTTGGATTTCCATGGTTTTTTGGATTTTTAATAGGTCTTTTTAGGGTTTAATATTATTTAGGGTTTTAGATGGGTTTTTATAGTTATTTGGTGTTTCCATGTATTTAAATTATTTTCATGGTTTCCAAAAAAAATTTATATTGAATATGTTTCCATGGGTTGTTAAGATTTCATAGGGTTTTAAGTGTTTTATTAGGGCATCTATTTTTTCGAGTGTTTTCAATGGTTTTATGATTTTGTATATATTTAGGGTTTAAAGGGTTTTTAATATGTTTTCTAATTTTATTATTGGTTTTTAAAGTTCTTATTGGGATTTAATATTTTGAAAAAAAAATAATTATTTTCATGGTTTTTCATGGGTTTTCTAGGGTTTCTTAGGGGGTTTTAATATTATAATGGGTTTTGAGTATATTTAATAAATTTTTATGGTTTTTCATAAATAACCATTGTCTTTCCAAATATCAAAGGGGTTTTTGGATTTTTCATGTCTCTCTAATGTGTTTCATGGTTGGCTATAGGTTCTAGTGTTTTTAATAGGTTTCCAAGCGATGATTTTTTTTGTTTTTAAGGAATTTAGTAGTTATTCTATATTTTTAAGTTGTTATTAATTTTTCCATGGTTTTTAGGGTTTTCTTGTGTTTCAAAGTGTTTTATGGGTTTTAATAGAATTAATGAAATTTCTATGTTTCCAAAAAATGATTTCTAGATTTCATAAAATTTTTCACTAATTTTCATGTATTTTAGGGGTTTTAATTAGGATTCAATTTTGTCTAAGTGCTTTTACTTTTTTTTACATTATTTTTTTGTATATATTTCAATTGTTATCATAGTTCAATATTTTAATAATTTTTTTATTTTATATGGTTTTATGGATTTTGAGGGGGTTTCATTATTTTTCTTTGGTTATAAGTATTTTTAAAATTTATATAATTTTAGGGTTATCCAAGGGTTTTATAGGATTCTCAATGTTTTTTTGGAGTTCTAATTTTTGAATCTTTTTAGGTTTTTCATAGAATTATTCTGTTCTTCTTGGATGTCTAAGGATTTTTTTATTTTTTAATTTTTTAATGATATCTAGGGTTTTAATGGTTATTAATGGGGTTCATGGTATTTCACATGATTTATTTTTATTTTTATTTTTTTCACAGTTTTTTCTAGGTTGTATAGGGTTTCTAATGATTTATTATTATTTTCAATGGTTGTTCTTGGTTGCTTCATTTTTAGAATTTATAATGACTTTTACGGTCTTCATGGGTTTTAAGGTTCTTATTATTGATCTTGTTTTTTCAAGGATGTTCACATATTTATCAAGTATCCATGGATTTCATTATATTTAAAAATATTATCATTGAATATTGTGTATTTTTTTGGTTTTTATTGTTTTAAAAGTCTTTAAAGTGCATACATGAATTTTTATGGATTTTTAATTTTTTTCAAACATTTATAATTTGTCTAATGTTATTTAATATTTTCAAGGTTTTCCATATGTTTTAGTTTTTTATGAATTTCAATGGATTTTAAGGGGGTCTATGGTTATATATATTTTATTTTATTTCTATGGTTTACATGGTTTTAAAACTTTTTAAGGAATTTTGTGGGTTTTCAGGGGTGACCTATATTTGTTTTGTTTTTACAGGTTAGATATGTTTGAATTTTTTTAAGTTATTTTATTGAACCATAATGTTTTCCTTTTTTTGTACTTCACCCAAGATTTTAGGTTTTAAAAAAATAATAGCGTTTTTATTATTATTATTTTTATTTTTAGTGTTTTAATTGAATTCAAGGGATTTCTTGTGTACTTCTTGATTTTCCTAGTTTTTTATACTTTTAGTGTTTTTCTACAGGGAATTTTATTTTTTTATGTTTTAAAATGATTTTGAGAGTGCTTTCATTTTTAAGGGTTGTAAGGGGTTTTATATGATTTCATAGATGTTAAGATGTTTCCATATTTTACATAATTTTTATTGTTTAAATTTTTTTATGTTCTCTATTGGGATTTCAGTGTTTTCCATGTGTTTTTTATTTTTATATATATTTTTTCAGGGTTTTATAGTTCTCATAATGGTTTCCCCGTGTTTAACGGGGGTTTTAATGGTTTTAATGTTTTTAAATGGATTTACAAGACCTTCTATAGTATTTTTCAATTAAATTGTATTTAGTTTACAAAACATTTCCTATTTTTCACAATTTTTCATGGTTACCATTGTAACACCCTGAGATTTTATGAAAAATATTCTTTTTAATTTCACTAATGTCTTGTGTTGTACGCTACACCAAAAGGATCTTTCACAACACGCATCCTTGATTTTCCTTGCATTACACGCAATCACGACCTTCCTCGATAGCGTGTGTAGTACGCAATAACGAGTTTCACTAAACAACAATATGTTATTAAAATATTATTAAAACTAGTCGTTATGAATAGTAATAACCACTTTTTGAAATTTTGTAAATTCTATTTTTCAAAATGGACTTCATTTTTGGATTCGGAATATCAAAATTAGCTTAGGGTGAAATTTTGGTACTTTTCGGATAACTTTCATATTCTGATGAATAGTGAAAATTACTAAATTTTAATTAAAAACAACTTTTTTAATAGAAATAATTAATAGTGATAAATTATTAATTTGAGTGGTTTTAAAGTGTATTTAGAATATATTTTTACAATTTAATACAATGTTGGTCATTGGATGTAATTTCACATTTAAACCAGTTATAAACTAGTGTCAATCTTTTGATAGTTATTATCTCATAAAAACACGCTATTTGTTTTGATGACGAGAATTAATTTTTAAATTAGTTAATGCAACTGATATGTTTTAAATTTTGTAAAATAGACATCATTTTTGAGTTCATAATATCAAATATATCTTAGGCCTAATTTTTGGTATTTTACTGAAAACGTTCAATTTTCGATGAATAGTGAAACCACTAAGTGGTAGTTAAAAAAACCTGAATTGTTCATAAAACTTAATTTTACCGCTTCTGTGAGTGGAATTTCGAAAATCCGAGAGACACGGTTAATATCAAGGACTAAAATGTGGTTCAATGAGATGAAAATAATTTTTGGTGAACAGTAACTTTTTAGTTTTATTTACCACGGTTAAAAGTAAATAGGGTAATTAAGGGTAGAAATGATATTATTATTACCCAAACACATGTCCTAAATCTATTGGACAAGTGTAATTAGACCAAAAACAAACTTAGGAATAAAATATGACCATTTAGGCCCACTTGAATTAGATTAGGACATTTATTATTAATTTATTTAAAGAAGGGTTAAAAGAGTTAAAATCAAAGTTTATTTACTAAAACATTTTTAATATGGGGTTATACATAAGATAAATTCGACTATAAATATTCATTAGAAAGATAAAAAGATTTCCTAAATAAAGGTATTTTATTTGTAATTTTTAAACATTAAATAGTTTAATTTATTTATGACACAATGATGATGCAGTAATTATCTTATTAATGAAATATTGACATAATTGATGTTATAAACTCCAAAATCAATGTAATTTGAGACTTTTTATGAATTAAACTAATTTTCTAGGTTACTATGATATATTATTGTTGATTTAATCAACTTGGTTCGAACATATAATTCTGTTATGACTTTCACAAAAATCATATATCAAATAGTGTCAAAATTGACACAAAATAATTTTTAAATAAAATATTATATTATTAATTGTTATTTTATTCCTAAAAATCTATGGTTCGGCCAAATGACTTAGATAAGGATATATATATTAATAATAAACAATTTGGGGTTCTTTTGGCATGTTATAGTAAGTGTATTAACCGTATAGTGTAAGAAAACAAAAAGACACGGTAAAAGTTAAATTATTTAACTTAGAGTTAAATCTAATTGATAAGGTTAAAATAATAACCTAAACTTGTCTAAATCCTATTGGTTGACAGGATTTAGACCCATCCCCACTTTATATCCGAAATAAGACCCTTTGTAACCATTATAAACCGATTTTGACTTTAATATAAAAAACTATTTTGAGATATTCCTAAGGTGCCCCTCTCCTCCCTTATAAAAGTACACCTCCTCCCCCTCCTCCTCACACCAATTTGAGCACTCAAGCTCGTCCAAACCCTGCCAAAATCCCTTCTCCACTTCCCTAGAATAATCATAGAGGTTCTGGTCTTCCTCAAAGACCAATTTTAGTGCCCTAAGAGGAGGTCTCAAAGAGGCGCTTCAAAGAAGAGGTAATTTCCGTTACCAATTCTTTCACCTTTATTTCTTCTTCCACTTCTTCTTCTTAGGTTGTTTCATTATGAAGTAATAACATCAGTATCACTAATATACTGATATGTTATTATAAGTATTAAACAATCCTAATTCACCATCTATCCATCCTATGGAAAACGAAATCACCGCGCGTGCGTACGTACGGAATACCGTCTCCACGCTGTGGTGTAATCTGTTTTTCCACCAACACCTTACATGGATGGGTATTATGGTGTAAAGAATAACTACACATAGTTATTATAACATCATAATGATTCTGATATATTGTATCATCCACTCCAATTCAATTCAATAATTATGGAAATGATATCATCGCTCGTGCGTACGTACGGACTACCGTCTCCACGACGCGATGAGATTCATTCTCAATGATTAACCATTCATGAATGATTATAAAGTATATATAATAAGTACTAATGAAATATATGACATAATAATGATACTGGATTTATGTATCTTTATATGTATGTCATCTACTTACTTCCATTCAAGACAATAAGGAAAGAAAAACAGCGTTCATGCGTACGTACGGACTACCGTCTCCATGAACGGTGTTTTTCATTTCATTTATCTATCTATTATATATATATATATACTGAATATATATGATATATAAATCATATTTTATATTCTGGAAGTAATTAAATCATGATATAAGTAATAATAATGTTAAGAACAACAAGTCAAAACACCTACGATAAATGAAACGATTTTACCCAAAACGCTCTTTAACATGGAATTTACAAAAGAACGTGTAAAATAAAGTCATAAGTGAACCATATATGATATCATAACAATTATTATGATTCTGGAATAAGTCAATGACATTATTTAAATCATTATACAGGAGGTTCGGACACTTACGAAGCAAATCGGACCTAAGGTAAGGGAAATGTCACAATATCATTTTTATCCGAGATTGTTTATTCGTAAGTATTTACTGTGGTGTATTTTATCATCCACATCCATGTTACCTCAATGTGTAATATTGTTTCCATCCTCTTACAATAGTTTAAATCCAATTTTAACCTTCTGTGAGTTTTTAGTAAAGAATATGAAAGGAATCTTTTGTCGTTTTTTTCGTACGAGGTACTTTTTGACTTTTCCGACAAAAGTACGAAGAATGTTTTTTTTATCTTATACGACATGAATGGATTTTTAAAAAATTATTTCCAAGAAGCTTCCTTTACAAGTTTTCGAGTTTATTTTTAATCAACTTCTTTGTGTAAGACATATTAAGAAAGGAAAAGTGTTTTTGAAGAAGAAAGGATATTTTCCTCAAGAATGGAGTTCAAGTGTTTTATCAAAATTATTTTCCATCTAAGATAATAAAGGGTTCTGTTTTTATCCCTATTATTACATTGATTTGATTATGTTGTGATGGAATTATTTTTATGAATTCCTATATTGTATATGAATTGTTTTATGATGTCATGATGTTTACGATTCCCATTTTTATTACATGGGTTATGCAATGACGTATGGTTTATGATTTTGTGGCACACATAAGAATGGTTTCATTATGAGATGGGTGGGACCTATATCTCCCTCCAATGCATTGGGTAAAGATTTTATATCTCATGAGATAGACATGGCTAGAATGGTAGGTTATACCGGTTCAGTGAAACAGGACTGAAACGAGGGTTACTCGATTCAGAAAGGGACTTTGTCCACTAAGATAGTCTTGGCAATGAGTCTTGATTAACAAGAAATGATTCTCTATGATTATGTGTGAATGACACAAAGTTTCATGTTTTAAGTTATTATTATTGTGATTACATTTCACTGCCCTGATTTATCCCATGTTATGAAATTATGCTCTCTTTTGCAGGTTAATATTTCCAAAATGTTATGTTCTTTTGAATATGATGTGATTGATATTTCTGTTGTTTACCCTTACTAAGCATTTGAGCTCACCCTTTTATGTTTTCTTTTCCCCAGGATATAATGAAAAGTTTTAGGTAAAAAAAGGAAGATCTTTATGGGAGATGTTGAAGATCTTTCACCAGAATTAGAAGATTATATTCCATGTTTCCAAAGACACTAAACTATTACGATCCTTGCGTGTGTGTTTTTGTTATGTACTAAGTATTCCGCAAATGTAATGTAATGTCAATGTACGTCAGGCTTCGGGTCTCTACAGTTGGTATCAGAGGAAAGGTTTAGTCAACCTTTGGAAACTAGGATGTGAAAACGTTAGTAATATCCCTAGATATATTTCTAAGGTATGTATAGGGATGTCCCTAAGGTTAAGTATACGTATAGGTTATATTACTATAATTACGCTAATGATCATAGAATTAAACCTAAGATGTTAGATATTGAAGGTACTCCCCCTTTATTATGTTGTTTTCCCTAGCATGATTTTTGCCTCTCACACTATTCTTTTTGGGTTTTAGACGATGGCTGGAACCCGAAGGAACCGTGTTGATCAATGCAATGGACAATGGAATGATTTTCCTCCTGAACAAACAAATGTTATGGGAGATGGAGTGCAAAATCTTATTGCTATACTTACACAAGTTATGAATCATTCTGGACTTCCAAATGAGCAGATAAGGGAACAATAATCTATTGAGTCCTTCATGAGGCAACGTCCACCTTCTTTCAGTGGGTCTTCTGATCCACTTGTTGCTGAACAATGGATCAGTACCACTGAAAAGATATTTTCAGTTCTTCAATGTTCTGAACATGATAAAGTCATCTTAGCAGTATATCGTTTGGAAGGTGAAGCTGATCAATGGTGGAATCTTATCAAGAATACGAGGCCAAGAGATGAAATTGAGTCCATGGAATGGGAAGAGTTCAAGAACTTATTTTTCAATACGTACTTCCCTCGTATTCTTCGAAAAAAGATGGAGAAGGAGTTTCATGAACTAAAGCAAAAGGATGATGAATCTGTTGGTATATACGAAGCGAATTTTACAAGACTTGCAAGGTATGCATCTGGCATTATCATCCAACCTGAAAGTAAAGTTGATCGATTTTTCAGTGGCTTAAAACCAAGTCTTCGAAGGGAATTAGCTATAAGAGACTTCAGTAGCTATGAAGAAATTGTGCGTTGTGCTATCAAGGTAGAAATGTAATTTGGTGTTACATATCTGTCTCATGGTTTTGACAAGAAACAAAAGATGGAGTTCAAGGAGAAATCTCAGAATAATGGTGAAAAGAAGGTGAATGTTTCCTTATGCACAAAGTGTGGAAAGAAGCATGGTGGAGATTGTCTTAAAGGGACTAGAAAATGTTTTAAGTGTGGAAAAGAAGGTCATCGAGAAGCTGAGTGTCGAAGAAATGGAAAAAAGGTTTTTAATGATGTGAATAAAGAAAACACTGTAGATAACGCACCACCAACACTTCAATGCTTCAAGTGCAAGGAAATGGGGCATTATGCTAATAAATGCCCTAATCCAAGGGTTAGTGATGATCGACATGAGCAACCGCTTAAGGCAAAGGATAAAGGGAAGTCACATGCGATCACTATTGGCGATGTTGAATATGACAACGATGTGGTGGAATGATTAAGTGTTTATGAAATGGGATTCCAAAATAATTTTGTATCATGGAGTATTGGAATATTTATGTATTGGTCTATTGTGGTTTTCAATAATTTTATGGTACCAGTAACCATGGAAAGTGATTGAGATATTTTTGGAAAAAGAATGATATGTGCATAATGAAGGGAAAACGAGAAAATTAAATGTTTAATAGTATTCATGAGCTCATGATTGATATAAGGACTAAGTGATATCCTGGTTTGAGTATATAGAATTTTGAGGATTTTGGTATGTGGAAAGTGTTAACTTTTAACTGCATTCATGTTTTCACTAAGGTTCAATGGGTATTCAAGAGAGTACATGATTAAGGCATTTGAATGTTTGGAATGTGACCAACAAGACATATCTTATGATATATGGGGATCAACGATGGTATTAAATCTCTGGTAATCATTTTCACTATATTATGAGAGTGTACTGAAGTATTATGGATAAGCCTAAAGATTGTAATGGATTATGTTGTACATAAGTTAGGATAAAATGTTTTTCGATATTATTGATGGGATGTTATAGTAATTTAGCTTTAGAAAAAGGACAACCTGCAGGACGGGCGACAGCCCATCGCGTCAGACAAGGCTGTGGGAATCGAACCCACAACCGAAATGCGACTGGCCTTTATCGCCTACCACTGGCCTACAAGAAGTCCCTATTTAGTAGAAACTAGTTTTATTTTATTAAGCGGTATGATATATGAAGTATAAGTTCATTTTTGGAACCATATACGATTAATCTAACCCTAAGATGAACTTATAACTTTTCAAACCTTTTGTTTGAGACAGATGGAATGACCCATCATTCTATTACATGATCTGCTAACACATCACGAATGACAAATTCAACTTCATTTCTTTATGAGATGAAGTGGAAATTGTCCAAAGAACAACCAACAGTGAGACTATACCGAAATCACGAAAGTATTTCTTCTAATTCCAATTTCATCAACTTTAGGGAAATGATCTTGAAAACGAAAAATGTCGTCCTAGTGCTCTTATATCTGATTAATCAAATGGTACCTTAGATCATCACGAATTTATGGATTTGTGATTGTTGGCTTTTCCATAGCCATGTTCTCTACCACTCTCCATCAGAACATGATGGTTAGATTTTTCTTCCATATCCATATTTTCACCTATGTGGAAACCCAGTAATTAGTTTATTTGGGTAACCGTTACGTTTCATACTTTCATTTTTTAAAGATTGGTTTTGGTATTCCGTTTTACAATGTGAGTTTCTATTAAAGAAAATTTCGAATAGTAAACCATTTATAACCCCGACGAATTTCGAGGGCGAAATTCAATTTAAGGGGGGTAGAATGTAACACCCTGAGATTTTATGAAAAATATTCTTTTTAATTTCACTAATGTCTTGTGTTGTACGCTACACCAAAAGGAGCTTTCACAACACGCATCCTTGATTTGCCTTGCATTACACGCAATCGCGACCTTCCTCGATAGCGTGTGTAGTACGCAATAACGAGTTTCACTAAACAACAATATGCTATTAAAATATTATTAAAACTAGCCGTTATGAATAGTAATAACCACTTTTTGAAATTTTGTAAATTCTATTTTTCAAAATGGACTTCATTTTTGGATTTGGAATATCGAAATTAGCTTAGGATGAAATTTTGGTACTTTTCGGATAACTTTCATATTCCGATGAATAGTGAAAATTACTAAATTTTAATTACAAACAACTTTTTTAATAGAAATAATTAATAGTGATAAATTATTAATTTGAGTGGTTTTAAAGTATATTTAGAATATATTTTTACAATTTAATACAATGTTGGTCATTGGATGTAATTTCACATGTAAACCAGTTATAAACTAGTGTCAATCTTTTGATAGTTATTATCTCTTAAAAACACGCTATTTGTTTTGACGACGAGAATTAATTTTTAAATTAGTTAATGCAACTGATATGTTTTAAATTTGGTAAAATAGACATCATTTTTGAGTTCATAATATCAAATATAGCTTAGGCCTAATTTTTGGTATTTTTCTGAAAACTTTCAATTTTCGATGAATAGTGAAACCACTAAGTGGTAGTTAAAAAAAACTGAATTGTTCATAAAACTTAATTTTACCGCTTCTGTGAGTGGAATTTCGAAAATCTGAGAGACACGGTTAATATCAAGGACTAAAATGTGGTTCAATGAGATGAAAATAATTTTTGGTGAATAGTAACTTTTTAATTTTATTTACCACGGTTAAATGTAAATAGGGTAATTAAGGGAAGAAATGATATTATTATTACCCTAACACATGTCCTAATTCTATTGGACAAGTTTAATTCGACCAAAAACAAACTTAGGAATAAAATATGACCATTTAGGCCCACTTGGAATAGATTAGGACATTTATTATTAATTTATTTAAAGAAGGGTTAAAAGAGTTAAAATCAAAGTTTATTTACTAAAACATTTTTAATATGGGGTTATACATAAGATAAATTCGACTATAAATATTTATTAGAAAGATAAAACGATTTCCTACATAATGGTATTTTATTTGTAATTTTTAGACATCAAATAATTTAATTTATTTATGACACAATGATGATGCAGTAATTATCTTATGAATGAAATATTGACATAATTGATGTTATAAACTCCAAAATAAATGTAATTTGAGACTTTTTATGAATTCCACTAATTTTATAGGTTACTATGATATATTAGTTTTGATTTAATAAACTTGGTTCGAACATATAATTCTGTTATGACTTTCACAAAAATCATATATCAAATAGTGTCAAAATTGACACAAAATAGTTTTTAAATCAAATATTATATTATTAATTGTTATTTTATTCCTAAAAATATAAGGATCGGCCAAATGACTTGTATAAGGATATATATATTAGTAATAAACAATTTGGGGTTCGTTTGGCATGTTATAGTAAGTGTATTAACCGTATAGTGTAAGAAAACAAAAAGACATGGTAAAAGTTAAATTATTTAACTTAGAGTTAAATCTAATTGATAAGGTTAAAATAATAACCTAAACTTGTCTAAATTTTATTGGTTGATAGTATTTCGACCCATCCAAACTTTAGCTCCTAAATAAGACCCTTTGGAACCATTATAAACCGATTTTGACTTTAATATAAAATAATATTTTGAGATATTCCTAAGGTGCCCCTCTCCTCCCTTATAAAAGGACACCTCCTCCCCCTCCTCCTCACACCAATTTGAACACTCAAGCTCGTCCAACCCCTGCCAAAATCCCTTATCCACTTCCCTAGAATAATCCTAGAGGTTCTGGTCTTCCTCAAAGACCAATTTTAGTGCCCTAAGAGGAGGTCTCAAAGAGGCGCTTCAAAGAAGAGGTAATTTCCGTTACCAATTCTTTCACCTTTATTTCTTCTTCCACTTCTTCTTCTTAGGTTGTTTCATTATGAAGTAGTAACATCAGTATCACTAATATACTGATATGTTATTATAAGTATGAAACAATCCTAATTCACCATCTATCCATCCTACGGAAAACGAAATCACCGCGCGTGCGTACGTACGGAATACCGTCTCCACGCTGTGGTGTAATCTGTTTTTCCACCAACACCTTACATGGATGGGTATTATGGTGTAAAGAATAACTATACATAGTTATTATAACATCATAATGATTATGATATATTGTATCATCCACTCCAATTCAACTCAATAATTATGGAAATGATATCATCTCTCGTGCGTACGTACGGACTACCGTCTCCACGACGCGATGAGATTCATTCTCAATGATTAACCAGTCATGAATGATTATAAAGTATATATAATAAGTACTAATGAAATATATGACATAATAATGATACTGGATTTATGTATATTTATATGTATGTCATCTACTTACTTCCATTCAAGACAATAAGGAAAGAAAAACAGCGTTCATGCGTACGTACGGACTACCGTCTCCATGAACGGTGTTTTTCATTTCATTTATCTATCTATTATATATATATATATACTGAATATATATGATATATAAATCATATTTTATATTCTAGATGTAAGTAAATCATGATATAAGTAATAATAATGTCAAGAACAACAAGTCAAAACACCTACGATAAATGAAACGATTTTACCCAAAACGCTCTTTAACATGGAATTTACAAAAGAATGGGTAAAATAAAGTCATAAGTGAACCATATATGATATCATAACAATTAGTATGATTCTTTAATAAGTCAATGACATTATTTAAATCATTATATAGGAGGTTCGGACACTTATGAAGCAAATCGGACCTAAGGTAAGGGAAATATCACAATCTCATTTTTATCCGAGATTGTTTATTCGTAAGTATTTACTGAGGTGTATTTTATCATCCACATCCATGTTACCTCAATATGTAATATTTTTTCCATCCTCTTACAATAGTTTAAATCCAATTTTACCCTTCGATGAGTTTTTAGTAAAGAATATGAAAGGAATATTTTGTCGTTTTTTTCGTACGAGGTACTTTTTGACTTTTCCGACAAAAGTACGAAGAATGTTTTTTTAACTTATACGACATGAATGGATTTTTAAAAAATTATTTCCAAGAAGCTTACTTTACAAGTTTTCGAGTTTATTTTTAATCAACTTCTTTTTGTACGACATGTTAAGAAAGGAAAAGTGTTTTTGAAGAAGAAAGGATATTTTCCTCAAGAATGGAGTTCATGTGTTTTATCAAAATTATTTTCCATCTAAGATAATAAAGGGTTCTATTTTTATCCCTATTATTACATTTATTTGATTATGTTGTGATGGAATTATTTTTATGAATTCCTCTATTGTATATGAATTGTTTTATGATGTCATGATGTTTACGATTCCCATTTTTATTACATGGGTTATGCAATGACGTATGGTTTATGATTTTGTGGCACACATAAGAATGGTTTCATTATGAGATGGGTGGGACCTATATCTCCCTCCAATGCATTGGGTAAAGATTTTATATCTCATGAGATAGACATAGCTGGAATGGTAGGTTATACCGGTTCAGTGAAACAGGACTGAAACGAGGGTTACTCGATTCAGAAAGGGACTTTGTCCACTAAGATAGTCTTGGAAATGAGTCTTGACTAACAAGAAATGATTCTCTATGATTATGTGTGAATGCCACAAAGTTTCATGTTTTAAGTTATGATTATTGTGATTACATTTCACTGCCCTGATTTATCCCATGTTATGAAATTATGCTCTCTTTTGCAGGTTAAGATTTCCAAATTGTTATGTTCTTTTGAATATGATGTGATTGATATTTTTGTTGTTTACCCTTACTGAGCATTTGAGATCACACTTTTATGTTTTATTTTCCCCAGGACATAAAGAAAGGTTTTAGGTAAAAAAAGGAAGATCTTTATGGGAGATGTTGAAGATCTTTCACCAGGATTAGAAGATTATATTCTGAGTTTCCAAAGACACTAAACTATTACGATCCTTGCATGTGTGTTTTTGTTATGTACTAAGTATTCCGAAAATGTAATGTAATGTCAATGTACGTCAGGCTTCGGGTCCCTACAACCATGGTGTTTCAATGATTTTGTGTGATTTCTATACTTTCATAGAATAATTTAAAAAAATTTAGTTTTTCAAGTGTTTTTAATTTCTTATAGTCTTTTTAAGGTTTTCTAGGTTTCCAGATTTTATATGGATATTCATATTTTTTATGTTTTTCTATGGGTTTCATAATCTTAGGGTCTTATATGGGTATCAATGGTTTTATAGATTTTTATAGTTTTTAATATTTATGGGTTTTAAGGGTTTATAGTTTTTTTTAGGGTTTTCATTTTGTTTCTATAGAAATAAACAATTTCTAGCAGTTTTAAAGAATTGGTAGAGATTTGCAACATTGTCAGTTATTTATATATTGTTTTTTCTAATTCTTTAATTTTCAAAATCATTTCATAGATTATATATAATATCATGGGTTTTATTATTTTTTAATTAATATATGTTTTTTAATATTTTTATTATAAAATAGGTTCCTTAGTTTTTTAGGAGTTTACCACACTTTTATAAAAATTATCAAATTTTCCAATTTTTTAACAATGTTTTAACATATTTTCTTAATTTTAAATTATTTTCATGGTTTTTTATGTTTATTGATGGTCTTATAATGTTTTCTGTATATCTATTATTATTCAATGAATGTTATTTTTTTGATGGTTTTTTATTATTTTCCACGTATTCCAAGTGTTTTCCATAGAATTATATTATTTTATAGGGAATTGAGGAAATTTAAATGTTATTTAGCGATATTTATATTCATTCTTATTTTCATCTATTTTCGTTTCATTGCAATGGTTATTATGAATTTTATATGGTAATCCATATTTTTCATAGGTTTTTATGGTTTTCTAGTGTCATGGTGTTTTTTTGGAAGGTTTTCAGTTTTTCTAATGGTTCTCTATGGGTTTCTAGAGTTTCCATCTATTTTCTAGAGTTTTAAGGCCCTTAATGATCATTTTTTTCTAGACCATTCAATTTTATTTCATTGTTTTTATTAGTTTATATATTTATTTCCAAGTTTTTCCCAGTTTTTGTTTAGTTTTAAAATTTATCTAGTTTTATATTAGTGTTTTCATGGCGTTTTAAGTTGTTTTCATCGATTTTCTTTGTTTTCTAAAGGGTTTTCAGGGTTTTATTGGGTTTTCATGGGCTTACTTGGGACTTCATTCTCCCTAAACCATTATAATGTTTTTGTGATTTTCTAGAGTGTTTCTTGGTTTTCTCATGTATATAATATTTTTATATGTTTTGATGGTTTGTAAATATTTTCTATTATTTTAGTATATTTTTTGGTAGTTTAAATAGACTTATAATGTTTTCATTATATTTAAATAGTGTTTTCTATTTTTAGGGGTTTCAAGGGATTTCTATATTTTTAGTTTTTCATAAATGGTTTCAATGTTTTTAGGGTTTTCTTATGCAATTTAAATGTTTCATGTGAAATTTTATAGTTTTTAGGGTTTTAAATGTTTTTTATGGTTAATTAGTTTTTAAGCAGTTTTAAAGGGTTTGTAGTGGTTTTAGGTGTTTTGGGGTTTACTGGGGTTCATATCTTTAGATTATTTTAGGGGGTTTATAGATATTTTCATGATAGTTTGTATTTTATAGAGATTTATTAGGGTTTTAGTGATTTCAGGGTTTTTAGGTTTCTAAAAGATTTTGTAGGGATATATTGGTGTTTTGAAGGTTTTATAGTGATTCATTGAATTTTTAGATTTTTTCCACATTTTTATGGATTCAAGGGGTTTTATTTATTTGATGGTATATTATAATTTTACAAGAATTTTATTTTTTTTTATTTTTTACAAGGTGTTTCATAATTTTATATGGTTTTCAATGTTTTGAATGGTTTTCCTAGTATTTGAATGTTTTTGGGAGTTTCCAATAGTTATAACATTTTTTATGAGTTTTTATGAGGGAACACCCTTGCTAAAACCCATCGTTGGTTAGAAAAGGGTTAGTGAGTAAGACCAACGGGCCACTACTGATATGGCATGGGCTAGTTCCTAGCGCTATAGGTATTTATCATGAATATGGGATGAATTACCCTGTTAATTCCTAGTAAAATGAAACAAATAAACTCTATATATATGTATATATAAGATATAATATTTCCCAATCCAAAATATAACAACATGAAACATTAACAACATAAATTGTTTAAATTTAAGAACATTATCTTAATTCTCCACTCATGCTACCCAAACCACTGTATTTCTATTCTCTGTTGAACCCTCTTTCAAAACAACTCAAGAACCACTATCGTGGGATGATAAATTTTTCTTACTCACTAGTATCACATTCCAAATCTAATAAATATCTTTGTGAAATTAATGTGTTACGATACATATTAGTTAGAACGACTAAGCGTAAACCTTTAGAATATCCTGGGTATAAATGAAGAAATTTATTATATTCAGAAGAATTGTTTTATGATAATATCTAAACTATAACACCAACTGTTTCACCTAAAAATAAAATACTTTATCAAGAACCAATATTAAAAATCAATAAGGTTAAAATCAAGGTTATATACTCATAAGGTATGTTGAATTAACATATTAAAATCAATATATCATTACATGTTATGTCACATATTATGTGGGTCGGTCCTCAAACCTTCCCAACCCAACCTCCAACATGGCCTAATTATCTCTTTGGAACAAGTCCATAATGGTTACATGGAAACAAAAACCATGATATTATCACATCCAATAGGCCATGTTTCCAATCACAACCACAATATCACCACATCATGATCTCCATGTATCCCATGACATTATAAACCTTGTGAAACCAATTACAACCATAACATAATCATTACTTACACCTCATACAACCCATTAAAATAATATCAGCACATCTTACACCTTGTGTGACCACATCATCATCTCATAAGTTCATGTTATCACAATGATCCATCACAACCCATGTACTAGATATAAACATAATCCACCACACCTTGAGGGAAATGTATAGACTTTCTAAACATAAGAAATCACATCCTATAATAGGTGAAACAATTAATTCCATGATCCATTATAGTCTTTACATATTCGTTTGGAATTAACCTTATGGAATTACAAGTCATGTATATTTATAGTTTCTAGTCATAGCTATATGATTTTAATGCCTATGAGTGACTACATATACGAATTCCCAAGACATTATAACTTGTGTATAGGTGAACTCTACCTCACGAAATTAAACCCCATGAATGTATACACTTTATTGAAATACATTTTAAAACAAATATATATAGTTTCATTGAATCTTTTAAATTATAAAAACTATAGAAAATCATATAAATCAATCATGAAATCATAGTTTTACCCAATAAACATATGAAAAAATAATAACAATCAATGTGATAAAACAAGTAAAAAAGAGAAATGTTAATAATATAGTGGTGGGGAAACTAATCTCATAATTCCATAATCTGGTAAAACCTCATAGATTATTGAAACTACTTCTAAAATCATTAGGATAAATTCTTAACTCATCTATTAATATTTAGTTTAATTATTAAATTGTCCTATTTATTTAATTAGACCAAACCACTTAAATATGATTACCTATGAGACAACCTAGACATAACCCCATACATGTTTTCCCAAGAAAAAAAATTTAAGAACTAATCACTACCAGAAACCTAAAACTAAACTAAAAAACAAAACTATAATCTCTCATGAATCCCATCAGTAAGACGTTCCAAACTCCATCACCGATGAATCTCCACTATCAAACCCCAAAATTGAAGGAAATCATCCAAATAATGTTTATCACAATGAATTTTGAGAATACATTCAAAGGTAAATAAAAACATATATAATATTTCCAAATTAATATAACCACCTAGCAACAAAACCATCATTCTAGGAGTGAAAGAAACCATTAGTCAAATCATACTCAGTTATCAACACTGTCAAAGTTTATAATATCTTAATGATACAATTATCATACTCAACCAAATAATTTCTATCAACCCCATATGTAAACAATGTTCATCAACTCACACATTACTATAATTAATTAACATTAATTTATATATTTCCTTCTTATACAAATTCATTATTCATGTGATTCTATTATATTATTTTTAATTATGTATTTAAATGGAATCATTTTTTTATATATCACTCCCTATTTATAAATTTTATTAAACATAGAATTTACAACATAATGAAATATATTACCCATATAAATCAATAAAATATCATCAATTCCAAAAAACATCTAATGTGAGGTACCATATTCTTAAATTCAGTATAACAAGGAAACAAATTCCTCATTCCACACTCTCTATTCAATTTTTTGTTCTATTTTTTAAATTCTATTACAAACATGAGACCTATTCAACATGAGTTTTAATTCCATAAACATATATATATATATATATATCACAATATAACCGTATACCAAAATTATACCATTATAGGAAAAAAATAAATGAAATATATAATTCCAATGAACATATACAATTATACATATCTAAGAAATATAAATTAATGAATCCCCCAATAACCCATCCCCAAAGATAATATAATGAGACTAGGACCCAAAGGATAGTAGGATAAGGTAAATGAAAAATAATATAAAATTCCTCAACTTTATCACTATGCTTGAGGGAAGGCTGCATACTTATCATGTTTGAAAGAATCTCTATAAGGGATGGAAATTCAATAATTTTAGTTATAGAAAAATAATGTCTTAGAGGAATCATATTTAGTATTTCAATCAAGGAGAATGATGGAAAACCCCATCATCCATTGTAAATAGTCAAAATTTAATTGTGTTATTATCATTATATTCAGAGAGTCTACCATTCAATGGGTCAAAGGTTTAATAATTTCTTTAGGTATCACAAAGTATTCTATGCAATATAAATGTAAAAATATAGAAATATGCATAAATATCCCTTACATCATCGTCAAGACAACATAATTATTTCACCAATTAATATGAAAGAAGTTTCCTAAAACCTTTAAGAATTATTCAATCATAATCAGAGTAATTATAATCCCTCAAAACCAATCTTCATTATTTGACCCCATCCAATAATAAGGAACACTAAGAAGAATGGAATATATACTAAAAGGTCATGATATATCTAAAAATAATCGATTAACATGAATCAATATGGGTAATACCATTAGGGTATTATCCAAATGGCTAAAAGATTCCCTAGAACAAATCATGTTTTGATAGAAATTAGAAAAGTCCATGAAAAAAACAACGATTGAACCCTATTTATAGGGAAAATTGACCTACCACCAACACAAAATGTAGACAATCAAAATTGAAGAAGTGGCCTCAATGAAAGAGATATTTGAAAAATTATATATTCTAAATAGTTAATCCCCCTTCTTCTGTGGATATTTTTATTCTTTTATAAGTTGGTTGTCCATCAGAAATAAAACCACTATGTTATTGAGAACATCTATAAACCATTTTTAGAGAACTATAGTTTATATAGTGATGTGGGGAGACGTCTATCACTATTTCAAACTCACTAAAATTATCCTAAAATCACCTCAATATAGTTGAACTATGCTAAAAAACATGGGTGATTTAGTTTTTCCCATTTGACATAAAGATATTCTATTAGTACCCAACCAAATAATAGTTATCACCGTGATGTGCAGAAAAATTTTCAAAACTCAAGGGTAGTTCCAAACTACTAATAACCCCACACCCTTCAAAATTAATGTGTCATATCTCCCTATGATTCATCGAGATGTTTCCTGGACACTAAACACTTAAAACTTATATTTTTCACCCTAGGATTTATATAAACCTAATGACCACACACACATTCTTCATAATGGGTGTTTAGAATTATTGTGAGACCAAAATGAACTCTATACAGGTAGAAAACCTTCAAAGTAACTCTAATGACATTTATTGCATTAAAAACCAAAGAAGGAGTTTCAGAAAAAAAAAGATCTCTTATTTCATATACCACATAAAAAGTATCATCATTGAGAATAAAAAAAGGAATACATAAGGGAATTTAACAAAATAAACACCATATGAGATACATCTCTATTAGGTATCTACATATGATAAGTTATTGACTAAAATATTATAAGGAATCCACACAACTCCATCGAAATCTAAAAAAAATATCATGTATCATTTAAATCTAATAATATGATTAAATAAAATATGATTTTTTTAAAAGGCTACATAATAATTTTAAAAACAGAATGAGTTAATTTACATGAATTAATATCTAAAAATCCATTAATAAAAAATATTAATTTAGAGTATTCAATAAAATCATTTCAAATATAATATTTAGAAAGCTACTCAAAACTAACAAATTCATATTGAAGTGAATTTGGTTATTTAATCAATATATAATCATAAATATACCCTAAAAAACTCAATTCATCCCAATAACAAATACCTTGATGTATAAAAATAATACAAAACAATACAAAAAAAAATTTAATCCATAGAACACCATGAACTAGAAGACAATAGTTTTGTCAATGCCGTAATGAATTAAGATTAAATAGATCAACTAACCTGAAATAGGAAACCTTGATATAATAAACCCTATGAATAAAATTCATTCTAGATCTCTAGAATATCTCAAATCTATCCCCTTCTATAAATCATGGGTCCCCAACTCAGATCAATCATATCAACCCTTCTAAAAACTAGAGCATAATATTTCATATAGATATCTATCCACACATAAGATATGAGATCATTCTTGAATATATCAATAAACGTTTTCAAGGGAATCACATCTGTGTCACTATGATTTTTCTTCCACCATCCTAAGATTCATTTTGAAGAAATCAAACTATCAATATGAATGATAATTGATCCACGTTCCCCACTATACCAATAGAAACTTCAATTTCTTGTCACCATTCCCAATCTTCCTAAAATTATACTTTACCAAGGAATTATGGTTCCACCTGCTACAAGACCCTTGTTAAAGATCACCCATAATGTTGTAATTTCATTTTTTAATTTCCTAACATATTTATGGAATTTAATGTCATATAATTAATCTAACATAAATAAACTAGCATTTCACATATACCATAAATCATATTAAAATCATATAATGCATCAAAAACTTTTAATCATCACAGAATTTTGTGCCAACCTTAAATAGTAGATAGGGGATATAAATCCATGAAGATAAAGTAAAAACTACTTAATAAATGTTTCAATTATGAATGCAGTGAAATTATTAATCTAGTTCCATATTATATATATCAATTAAAAAAGAGGACAAAAACTCCCAACCACAACAATTATATTAATAATATACAAATAGAATATGATCTATTAGTAGATAAAAGTACATCAATCTCAATCCAACTGTCCCTTCTCCTAATACTCATTTACACATAAACCATATCACTTCATTAGCATCGATATCCATTATAAGATTTCACAATGAATCCATCAAAGAATAAAAAATAATTCTATGATTCATGGTTTCACAAATAATTTTAACTCAAAATTAATATAATCAAGCAATGTAATTTAAGAAAAAAATTCTTCAACACAGAATGACAATATTTGAACTATTAATATAAGAAGCACTATATTATACATAATATCAAAATAATATTTCATTGGTGATACACATGACATTTTCGTACTAATTCATGAGAAATGTTAAGATTCTTAAAAATAACCACATGTTTACAAAACACACATCATAATAAAAAATATATTAATGGTCTATCATTATTTTAAATCATCACATATTAACCACAAATATTTCTTTCTTGCATAATAGTAAATAAATACATAACATATCAAGTCGGTAATGAAAAATAAATAATTTATGAAGGATATAACTCACCACACTCATCATGGAATGAACAACAATTTACAAGACAAACACATAAGAATGATTGAAAATATAATTTCTTTTATAATTCAATAATGATATTGATGTTATATAGAATAATTTGTTTATGTATATAACTATATCTCTAAATTTAAATAATGCACTATTAAATAACCATTTAAGTACAATTAGTAATTGGAATGTATCATTAAATATAATTTTGTCTCACATATTAAAAAATAAAATTTTATAACTACAACATGCATTATATAAAAATTAACCTTATACTTGAAATTTGTATTTGATTCTTAAAAATTCATGTATTAATAGTCTAATTTAACACACTGAATAATATTCCATATTAATAATTTCAGAATAAAAAAATTCCATCAAAACTATCCATTCAAAACATTTTTTCTCAATCAATATTATGTCATCAAATTAAATCTTCATTAAGATGATTATATAATGTTATATATGAACAATAGGAAGTTTTATACAATAATCAATATTAATAAAATCATAGTATAAAAATTAACCAATAATATTAAACAAATCAATTAATTATTTAAATTATATTAGTGATTGGTTAATTTATAATAATTTAAAATCTATTTAAAATACTAAACATGGAATTTAATGCATATAATAAGGAATAAAAATATTATGTAATTATTTGAAGTATGGAATGTATTATATTCCATGAATTAATTTATTATAACATTAGATACATAATAATAAATGTTACATCATATCATTATAGATAAAGATAAATAAACACACCGAACATGACCAAAAATCAAAATGCCATGTATTATGATGATGCAAGAAACCATAATGGATTTCTCGACATTGAAGTTAGTTGATCACTACCAAAAAAAATTTAGTTGGCTCTCGTGGTTCTTGAATTAAATCATAAGGGTCACAGTATATATGAATTATGAAGTCTCCATGGAACTAGGGTAATAATTCCACTCATAGGAGTCCATAAATATATTTTTCATAAAATGTTCCATGTATTCAACCAAAGTTAAGAGTAAATTAAATGATTTACCTATAAAACTAATCTAATACTCAGTTTAACATAACATATAACTCTATCCTCTATGTCAAAAAAAGACAAATAGCAATCTTTCATGAGCTGACCCCACTCATACTTTTCCCGAGTCAGAAGAGGTGATGAGGGTGCCCCTTGAATCCCACATTCCATATGATTTGATTTGGATAATATCACTAATTATATTTATCAAATGTATAGGAGGAATTATCCTATTAATTTCTATAAAAATATAAGCATTCCACAAATCATGACAATATATATATGTATATATAAATTTAAGAGCAAATATCACCCAATCCCATCGAAATCTACTAGAAACATAAATTTTTAAACCAGAGGAAATTCAAGACATTGATATTAAAAAATAACTCTAGATACCCAAATAGAAACATTACCATTATCCCTTGAGTTATACTCTAAATAATCAAGAAACCCTATATTGGTGTGAGAAGTAAGGACTACATAGTATGATCATATTCCAAAGAAAATAAACATCATTGTCAAATTAATGTACCATTATAGACATGAGTGACATCAAATATGACGGAATCATGAAAATAATAATAGTTTTTGGAAAATAAAGTATGCAAATTTGGAAGTATGATTAATATATGATAACCTAACAATTATTATATGAACTGGGCCACATACTATTGAAATACGTTCTTAGTATCTAAACGTATAAATTATTAGGGATACAATAAGAGTTATGTATTACTAATTAATATTAAAATACCATATTTATATCAATAAGTCAACATATATCAGATCATATATGACGTTTATTAAAAGTATATCTAGGGGTGGAAAAAGTGGTGGGAGTGAACCCTGATGCTCGCCTCTATTAGGACATAGTTTAGTGACTATCACTAAGGGTATTTTTCAAATGTGTGGGAGGAGAAACCCAATTAATTTCCAGAAAAAATATAAATAACCCACCAATAAAATCACTCTATATATATAAATGAATGTTCTATAATTTTTTAAATCATAACAACAACAACATAATACTAAAAAAATAAATATTAAGGAAATGAATGACCATGCTTCTAAATCTCCAGTCTAGAAACAAAAATAATAACAATACTATTATATCCGGAGCTACCAGTCAAAACATATCAAGAAACACTTTAATGTTCTATGAAATTATGATTGCATAGTATGATCATCTTCCAAATAAAATAGACATTATTGTGAAAACAATGTAATGTGTTACACATGATTGACATTAACTATGAAAGGAACATAATATAATTGAGGGTATTGTACATGAATGTTAGTAAATAGAAAAAATAAAGTATATGCGAATATTATAGTGGTTACACTATCGTGATTACATACAATTGATATACTATCTCAACATTCAATTGTATAAATCATGGAGGAAAATACCAAGGTTCATAATTATAAGTAATATTGAATCACCATAGTAAAATAAATATATCCTAATACATGAAGTCACATTTGATGTGGTTTGGGGGTTACCCCTACCTAAAAAAAACCTTCCATAAAGTCTGAAATTTTCATTGGCATCAATCCACATGAACAAAACCAAAATCTAACCATTAAATATTCATATACTTCACCCCATAAAACCAATCAAAAATAAAACATCATCGTGACCTAAACCCTAGGATTCCCATCATAACCAAATCATCATTACATCTTTAACCCCATGAATCCCATCACTACCACAACACCATCACATCCTATTACTTATGTATCCCATAACAACTATAAAATCATCACATCCTACACCACTTGTATCTATATCATTACCTTACTAACATGTTGTATAACTAGGATCCATCGCAACCTAGGAAAATAACACAACCTATATCCACACCATCTTGAGTGAAATATGTAAAATGTATACACTTTTTTCATTATAAGCCTTAATCTATGGGTGGTTCAATGCCCTTAGACATTACAATCTATATATATACATACATTTAACCTCAATGTATTAGTGCTAGTGAAAGTATTTAGATTCTAGTCACAACTAGAGGAATAACTTGAGTCATTATAGACCATGTATAATATTAGTATATCATAATCCATTATATCCCATGTATGTATACACATGAACAAAATCCATTATATCCTCCATGTCGAGGAATTGAGTCCTAGAAAATAGAATATTAATAGAAAGTAATATGATATAAAAGGAAGGCCCATAGGCAACCAATCAAGAAATCAATGTAAACGATAGAATTAATTATAATAATATAATGAATCCATAGTAGTGTTAGTAATTTATATATAAAACATTTAGCACATCATTCCATAGTCATATAATTCCTCTCACCTAATAGACACTAATACTGAAATCGGTCAACTAAATTAAAAACTCTCCAAATAAAATTAAAATAAATTATTTGATTATTGAAATTGGTTAATTAAACCTAACAAAATAAATATGATTATGTATGACACAATCCAAAATTTACTCTATACATCACCATCCAAAGACAAAACTAACTAGAGCATTACTGGACACTTCAACCCAACCATTAAATCAAAGCTACAATCCCTTATGTATCCTTCCACTTAAAATTTATCAACTCCAACACCTCTGAAAATTAATTATACACCCACAAAAACACAGGAATTAATCTTAGGAAAGGTAAACCCAAAAAACGTAGAGACAAATCAAATTTCATAAACCCTCCCCAATAGGTACACCTCATAGAGCATAAATGTGCGAATGATGATAATGACACCCGAATTCCACCTCGAATACTCCATGAATTTTCAACAGATAATTATGGTACAACATACACACAAATGAGAGGCATTACCATATAAGATAATATAAACAAGAGAGATAATATAGAAACACCCAAAAAATACTACTAAAGATAAAAACAATCAAATATACCAAGTACCAGAATATATTGTCATAAAACTGAAGAAATTGAAAAAAGAAACAACCAGTACCAAAATATAGTCCTTATTAGACACTAAAAAAGCACAAAAATAGATAAACAACCCACAAACTTGTAAATTTCTATCTGATCAAAAACTATCTCATAAAATATTGAAAATAATTTATATATATGTAGGGTTAGCATAAAAGGTATACTTAGGAGGATCCACTATAGAGACATCATGAAATTTAAATTAATGTATTCTAATGCCTAGTGAGCTACAAGTAAATCTTACTTGTCACTAAGAAAGGTAAATATGTTCCAAAAATCACCATGGAAATCTATAAACATGTATATTATAAAAGTTAACATATAATATAATACCACAAGAAGGTATCCCACTATCAGTTCCACAGTGGTTTTCCACTTGTCCAAAACATTGCAAATCCTATGAAACCTCTATAAAAAGTATTATAACACGAATAAACCTAGAATAATGTATAATACCATGCACCCCATGCATCCCATCATCCCATTCCATAACTTCATATAGTAACCAAGTAGTTTTGTAGATCCACTAAATCACTCTAAATATATATTATACCTCATTCCATCACAACCCATACACATCAGAACAATTATAATATATAAGATATTATATATGGAGATACATTTATGTGAAATAAATACAATACATTACAACTTTCTACACACATATATGGGTAAATATAATGATTGTTCTTACCAACAAATATTATTACTAAGAGAAGAAAGTGGGGTCAAAAGGGGTAGTAAGACATCTCTTCCTTACCATACTGAATATAGGTGAAAACATCCTTTGAGAGTATACTAGTTATCAATAATTAAACAGGGAGGGGTAGAGTATTAAATAACAAATAATATAGGACATAATATAACTCAGAAACACACAATGGTAAATAACCTTGTATTATGATCAATTACAATTATTATTTCTCGAGCACCAAACCAGCACCAATAATAACTATATTCCCTATAAGAACAAATGCATTCTAGGATATTCATAAAATTCATTACATCATTTTAAAATTTCACTTTAAAATTTATTAATTATATATTTTTTTATTAAAATTTTTCAATACAGATTTCCAAAAAAAAATCTAGTGAATTTATTTCCCTCTAAGAATAATCCAACTAATTCTATGGTACCAAAATATGTTCAACATTTCAATTACATTCAAGTCACAAAATCATGGGTTAAAAAAATTGTAAATAATTTTAATTTAATAATTCTATGTACTCAATGAACTAGCCTAAACTATCATAATTTTATTCATCACCAAAGAAAAATGTATGACTCAATTATTATTGAAAATGAATGTAGGTAAAAAAGAAACTGAAGTATCCAACATTAAAATTAATATTTTACCAACAAAGAATTGTTCTTTCATCATAATAGTGGGAAAAACCAGTATCGAACAATTCAATTAATTTTGGTTCCATCCCTATATCTACAATGCATATCACCATAAAAAGAATCAATTGATACAAAAAATGGTTCTTAAGAACCATATATCATCAAAAAACAACCATTCAAGTCTCACATCATGTCTCATAACAAGGATCGCATATATAGAAATCATATAATGAAATAAAAAAATTCATTAAGGAATCTATGAAGAAAAAACCATGGAATAAATCTATAATAATCGGTTAAGCTCACTAAACCCTAAATATATATCCTTATCAAAAAACCAGTTTTATTAAAATCATGGATTAAGTGACTAATTTATACTGGGTTACAACTAAAGGCTAAATATAATTTTAGCTATTAAAATGTATAAATTTGGTAAAAAAAAATTCAATTATAACTTCCAGCTATAATAAACATTATGTAACGTCAATATAATTAATCATGAATTTTATTATTATAAAAAAACCAATTCCATATTAATGTTCGTTAAAAAAATTAATTAACATATGGAATAAAAAATTAATTAAACATTTTTTAATAATTACTTTTACTTCCATCAAAACATTATTCTTATGGATTACAGAACATGATTAATTAAATCATTAGCTAACAGAAATTTACAATTTTACATTGATTAGCCATCATCATTAAATTTAAAATCAAAAACCAAGTTCAAAAACAATGATAAAAAAGTATAATCATAGAGACTACACTATCTAGAAAATATAAAGTCAAACTATTACCATGCAGGAAAAGAACATGTGATCAGAAAATTTATCAATTTATTTATTTAATCAAGATTATTATTTGTTATGGTTAATTCGAAGAAATCATAAAGAAATACTCCATGAATGTTTTAAAATTTCAAATAAAATAAACAGAGAATAAATGAATGACCTACCTTATGGGTTTCAAAATTCATGAATGAGAACACAAAAAAAAAGTTTTGTAGTCACCTCTCACATAATCTAACTACAACCCTACTTGAATGACACACCATAAAAATACCAAATACTATCAAATAGACTCTATAATATCAAAAGATATCAACCAACACAGCATAGTAAGAAATTGAAGGAGGAAAAAATATTCATCATAGATGAAAACACAAGTGAAAAAGAGAAAATTTTTATTATATTACTATGAATTAATCAAGGGACAAAATGCTTCAATATCATTCTAAAGGGATTCAAAACTCTCTGATGAATAACCTTTAGTTACCTATGATTAAGGGAAATCAAATTATTTATCAAAAAATATGAATGGAACTATATTATAGGTGCAATTCCAAATTGAAATTTACATCATAAATGGTTTATTAACATCATAAATGTCCTAAATTTATCACCCACTAAATAAATTCCCCCTCAATGTAATAAAACCTGATCAATTCATCTCATGATATTCATGTTAATGTAGAGATTTTTCGAAAATAGGTTCAATAAATATTAATCTTAATAAATTAATGTTCTGAAATGAGTTCTTATATTATAAATTGCGCATTGAGAACCACACTCACAGTATCCTAGAACTTATGTACTTTTTTTGAATCAAACATTCAAATTGTGAACAATTTTTCACATTATAAACTCCTCATATAATAGGATTCCAACACATAAACTACATCGATCCTACACAAGATTCTTCCAAACACCACAGTCCTTAGAAACATGAAATGGAACATGCTAAAGTAATCAGTCCCCTCAAAAAATGGATAATCAAAACACATATGATATCACATAATAATTATATCTTGTGATTAGAAAAACTATCCAATTCTGAAAGAAAGTGACCAACACTCAAATAAATCACAATTCTCAATGTTATACCATGATGTCAATATTTAAGGATATACCTATAATTATCAGACTTAGAATTTCTTTCGACCTTATAAGCATGTAATATTCTTCACTTCAAAAATTACTCACTTAAATCAGTTTTAATTTCTCGATTAACTCCATATATGTATTCAATACTATGGTTATTATATCATAATATGTTTAATTCCATATTTACATTGAATCACCTTTATTTATCATTACATATTTATACATATAATTTTACATATAATTACCAACACAACACATAATATTATGTATTTTATTAGATATAATTTCATCAATTCGACCCAATATTGTATATGTGATAAAATATTCTTAAGTTAAGTACAAACAAGAAAGAAATTAATATTTTGTAATTATATATTATAATTTATGTTCCCTATATAAATTATATTCACATATTAATATGTATTTATCATGGGTTGTAATACTAATGGATTCGATATATCCAAAAAAATAATAGAAAGCAGATCTTAACCAATTTTATGAGTTAAATGAGAAACATAAAAAACTTTAAGGCAAAATATCTTAGAAGGAATAAAAAATCAAAGTAATGTAAAATAAATAAACCTAAAATATCCAATTCCCCTATTATATAAAATGTGAATGAGCTTGAGTGGGGATATGAATAAGGGAAAAGAATAATAAAGGAAAACCCCATCACATTGTTTAAACCATTACTTCTGAGCCAAAGTGAATGGTAAAAAAATATCGTATCTGAAGTCATCTCATGAATGGTTGGATTTTCAATACCAGAAATGAAATAATAATCATGGATATTATGAATCATTGGGTGAATATAAATCAAATATAATGATGTTAAACACTATAATCATTTTTAGTGTTTTATAATTGAATTTTTTTAGAATCATTTAATTCAAAGAGGTAACCAATCAAAAGATTAATAGCTCAATAAGGACTAATGGACCACATAGCATTCCATGAAAACTATCTATTATTAGAAATGAAATAGGCTTAGAAATACCCTAACCCAATAAATCCAATTAGTTTCATATCAAGAAAACTAAAGAAGATCCCCAATGAACTTAAATAATGCCCAATAAAACCAATAATATGATTTCCACTACAAAGATGTCAACTATAAGACATTAAAACAATGAACTAATTAGTACAACACATATTGGATGAAAGGAAAATATGAAAAAAATATATATATGAGAATCACACCTTAAATCAAAGTATAATTATACATCTTTAATTGAGAAGGATAAGATTCTAAAGGGATGATCAAAGTTCTCTAAAAGATAATCTACAATTTAGACTGGTTCGATACAAGGTAATATTTTCGAACCAAAAAATAATAGTGGACTCTTATTTATATTCTATCTCAAGTAGACTTTACTATCATATTAATACAATTAAAATTGTCTCAGTGGCATTGGTCAATGTGATATATAAATTAATGGATCTTAAAAAAAGATAATCTCACATCATTAGTAGATGTGTTGTACAATATAAATTTCAGTTAACTATATCCATGAACAAAAACATGGAATAAAATAATTCTATAAGTCATTTTCATCATACCACAAAACAAAACAGGATGTGAGGAAACATCCCTCTCCATTTTTTATTCACCAATAATGGCCCAAACTAAACTTGTTATAGCTCCCCATTCCAACCCACTTGGCCATTTCTTACTTCCTAATTTCCCATGGTAAATTTATCCAAGAACCCTATCCATGAAATGGATATATCTATTTCCTAGTTTCCTATTCACAAAATTAAAGCATAGATTTAGAATCATGATGACGCCAAACCATTAAACACATGCTTGTTACCTCTACCTTTGAAACATATGGAAGATCCTCAAATACTAAACCCTTAAAAATGGGCATTATATGCCCTAGGTTTCAATGAACCAAAATGGAATTTTCTACATGGTACAAAATGGAATTGTCGACGCCTAGTGAGACCATACTATACACTCCACCCTAGGAACACCTCCAAACTCCCTCTAGATACATCTTTGTATTAGAAAACACAATGAAAGGGATATAAAAAACCCATGGCCTAATATATTTATATAATTTTAGTCTTTTCAATGTTATATGATCTTTTCTAGTGTAAAACAGATACATTTCGTGTTTTCCAAGAGTTTTCATTTTTTATAGGGGGTTTGAATATTTTTTGGAATTTTTATGGGTTCTTAGAATTTGATTAGTTTTCTCTAGTTTTTATATAGTTTTGATGTGTTTGTTATGGGTTTTCATAAATTTCTATATTATTTTTATTGAATTTTTAATTTTCATAATTTTATGGTGTTTACATGTTGACATGAATTTTTATGGGTATCATGGTTTTTCTAGGGTTAAATAACATTTTCTTGGGTACTCAATTGTTGTAGATGATTTTTCATTTTTTTCTAGAGAATTATAAGGATATTTAGGGTTTAATGGAATATAAATGGTTTAAAAAAATTTATTGGTTTTATTGGGGTTTATATAGTTCTAATGGATTTAAATTTTTTCTGTTTGTTAGGATTTCTTAGGGTTTTCATGTGATTTCTAGGTTTTACAAGGTATTTTTAATATTTTTAGGGGTTTTCATTTTTGGTCATTTTTTTCAATGGGTTTTTAATTTTTTTCACTATTTTTATGAATTTTTAGTGTTCCTAAAGGATTTTATAGTTTTTCCTATCTTATTAATTAAATTTCTGTTTTTTTTGGAATTTTTTATTTTGTTATGAAAATTTGGGATTTTATTAAATTTTATCGGTTTTCATGGTTAATAATGATTCTCAAGGGTTTTATGGGGTTTTTTAGTTTTCATGGTTCTAATGTTTTTCACATATTCTTTTATTTTTTAGGTATTTTAGTATTTATTAGGTTTCATTAGTGGATTTGGGTTTTTTATGACCTTTCCATGCTTTGGGGGGTTAGTGTTTTCAAAGATTCTCTAGGTTTTCTATTTGTTTTAGGGTTTCCAATGGTTTTACATGGGTTTTCTGTTATTTCAAAAGTATTATAGTGTTTTTAGTGCTTTCATTTTTTTCTAGGGTTTGTAACAATTCTAATTGATTTCTTAGGTGTTGAAGGATATTTTTGGTTTTTTTCATTTTATGAATTTTATAGGATTTTTCAATGTTTCGTAATGTTTTTAAAGTACATCCATGCCTGAATGGCCTGGATGCCTTCATTTTTATTTATTTTTGATAATGTCTCTTTCAAGGGATGAGGGGGAACCCTTACAAGGCCCGTAGTCTTAATGATTACATAGAACATAGGCTTAAGAGACATTACATGACCCAAAGGTCTTAGGGAATTCAACTAGACTATAACTCGAAGGAACTGCCCCTCCCAAACATCTACATTGTGATGGTAGCTCCCCAACCTCGCATGGTCTTCTGGATAAGCATTCCATACAATCATAGGCTGGTTCTGATGTCATAGTCATACCCTCTTGTTCTTCCAAATCCATTGGTTCTGCTCTGGTGAGTGTGCCTGCTCGGAGTCCTCCTATGGGGATGCAATTTTTTTAGAGTCTCTCTTGAGAAACTACATGTGGACCGAAGGCTGTGAGGAGGCCTGGAGGCCTTAATGGTGGCCCAAAAGCCCTACTGCCCTGAAGTCCTGGGTAGCCTAATGTCTTAAAGGACTCCAAGCCCAAACTGGTGGCCCAACGTGAATAGTTTCGCCTGCACCATTACCAAATAATACCTACTAGAGTAACTGGTATAGTACCAACACAGTTCTTGTTATAGTACTTCTACAGTGATTCTATAGTCCCATAAATTTTCCTCGACCTGGTTTCCAACCTAGGTCTCATGGTTGCACTTAAGAATACCTCACCTACTAGGCTGAGGCTCATGTGCGTCCATCTATGGATTTTTATAATTTGATAGATTTTCCATTGATTTATTGGGTTTTAATTGGTCATAGTGGGGATTTAATTTTTCTAAAAGGGATTTATATTTTATATGGATTTTCATGGGGTTTATAGTACTTATTGAGGTGTTGGCCTTTCATATTGTTTAATGGTTTTTTCTAGTAAAATGTGGTTTTGAGGATTTGTAGTTGTTTTCAGGTGTTTTCTAAACATTTTTACCACATTTCATCATTTAATATGTATTTCTATTAATTTATTATGATATAAATGGTTTCTGAATGGTTTTAAGTTTTGTTAATAAATAGGATTGATTTTCCTAAGATTTAATGATTTTATTATATTTTTCAAGGTTTTAAAGAAGATTCCTGGTTTTTAGGGGATCCATGTGTTTAATGTAATTTTCTAGTTTATTTATTTTTATTATAATTTTTTTGAAGAGTTTCAAATTTTTAGAGGGTTTCAATGTATTTCAAAAAAAATTACATATTTTAAGAGATATCATTGGTTTTAAGGGGTTTCATGTCACAACCCATTCTCGAGGCCCATGTCGTCACTACCCCAAGCTCGCCTTCCATAGGCTAGATGTTGGAGACTAGCACCAAAGGCGTAAATCCCTATAAAAAGGGAAGGAAATACCTTTATATAAGGTAAACAAACAACAGAGTACACAACTAAAGTAAGCACTTAGTAAACTGAGTACAAAAGTAAGTGTTGAAATGTAAATCGGCTAGTACACAAACCCAACTAAAAGTACAGTACAACTGAAGCTAGCACAACTGCAGTAAAGTGAAACAGAAACCACTAAGTCAACCTTTGGGAATCCCACGTGAAGGGTGGGTACTGATAGCCTCCTCAGCACTTCAAGTCTTTCCGTCCACTCCATGTACGTCTTGCCAAGCGGTCCACCTCTAGGTACCATCCAGCTCAACAAGTCCCCACCTCGATCAGTTCTGTCCATCATCTGCATCCAACACAATGTAGTGATGGAAAATCTCGTGCAGGGGTGAGTATACGATACTCAGCAGGGACCCCGAGACCCCCGAAGGACTCTCAGAATCCACAAACAATAAACCATAGAAGATAGATACAAACACGAAGTATCAACCAACCCTACTTAGGTATATGCCCATACATATACCTATGTTATCAACCAAAGATCGACCCCAAACCTCGAGCACCAAATACAACCCAGTACACACATGAAAGAAGTCAATCATATCGATGATAATGTTTGAAAATCAAGACTCATATCACATAGGTATACATATTTCGTATACCGATAGAGATGATCAGATGTAGTCACTGATTCATCTAAGCTGTCGGACCCACACAGGATACAGGACCAGCTAAGCTGTCGGACCTACACAGGATACAAGACTAGTTACTCTGCCAGACCCACACAGGATACAAGTATAAAGGTCAAACTACCGGACCCACACCAGATACAAGAAAAGTAGTCAACATCGTCGAACCCACGGAGGATTCCGGTATGGTAGTTGTCACTGTCGAACCCATGGTATATTCTTGTACATTAGTCGACACAGTCGCAGCTAGCTCAAGGGTTCCCACACACTACACGCTCAATTCTAGCAGGGTCCGCTCCTCGAGCCAAGGGGGTCTATACACCAACTATCAGAAAGTCCATATTTTATGTATCCCGAAGTTATGTCTTGTAAAAATTCACCCAACTCGATAGACTTCACGTCAATCGGATGCCCGGTCTGTGAGATATTGGTTTTTCCATTCCAAGGGCACAGTTAGAAATACGCTCATTCCAACCTGGAAATTTTTCAAATTCGTCCAAAACTCACTTAAAGTATCGTAATAGGACCGCTTTGTCTCGAGGGTCCCAGTGTCGTAGATGGAATTTCGATCAGACACACGGTCTTATACTTATTCACGTTTAAGTAAGAACAGGCCTGACCCGTTAAGCCCACTGGGCTGGCGGGTCAGGTCAACCCTGTTTTTGCGGGACCGACCGAGCAGAGGGTCGAACCGGCCCAATGAGTCACGCAACCCATCCTGAGGGGCACGACATAGCCCGAGGGGGCACAGCCTAGCCTGGCGCAGCTGGCCACGGCTCGACCGGCTGGCTGAGCGGTCTCATGGGGGGGGGGGGGGGGGGCTCGCTTTCCCGAACCGGCAGCACCGCCCTCCCAAGCGACCGGCCTTCCTAGAATGAGCAGACCACATGGGCGGTCCACGGTCCTTTTAGCACGGCACCCTCCTGGGGCCGCAGATCCTTCATCCCGGCCGGCTGATGAGCTGGCTGGTTCACTGCCGAGTGGCCCGCGAAGCACGGGCTGTGGTTCTCCACAGCGCGGCTCCCCTTGTGGCGTCGCGGTCTTTTTGGTCCGGCCGGATTTAGCCGACCGGTTCTTCGTCGGCCGAGCAGCCCACGGTTCTGGGCCATGGTTCTTCACACGCGGTTGGCGAGCGGCCGCTGCCTTCGCTCGCCACCGCCTCCCATTGCGAATTAAATAAACAAGAAATGGCGGAGTGTCGTCGGGCCGTGTTTGTTTGGCCCGCACCCTCTGTGTTAGGCGATAACAATCGGCCATGGACAACCCATAATTTTTAATGAAGGATAAGAACAATTTTAATCAAATAAAATTGAACATAACATAATCATCCTACCTCGCAATGAATGGCACGCGTCGTCGAGCCACTGATGACGAGCGTCGTAGTAGTCGGGCGTCGCGGAATAACGGTGTCGTCCCATCAATGATAGAGGAAGAGTCATTGTCGTAGGTGATGTAGACTCCTTGATGTAGAGGTGTGTCTGAGGAAGATGTGTCGTTGGAAGAAGTCTCTCACGTTCTTCATCTGGGATGTTCTTCGTTGAAGAAGGATCACCTCTCTTCTAAATCTCTAGTGCCTTCCCCCAAAAGTGATTTTCTAACACAAGAAGAAATAAAAAGGCTCTCCAATTAATAGAATTTCCATACAATTCAATTTTATTCAATATAAGTTCTGAATAATTAATGTAGACATTAATTATTTGAGTTGGCACAATGTATGAGAAGAGGGAGGTGGAGAGGCTTCACCATTAAGGAGGAGATGTCAAAATAAATAGTAGGGAATTAATGGGGAGTTGAGGGGAGGTGGAAGGGTTCAGGTTCGTTTGGTCCCCACCACACTAAATCCTCTCGGGGGAGGTTATGTGGGGTGTACACCCACCCTTAACTTCCTCTTGTAGGTTATAACTACCAAGAATAAATAAAAGTGTGTACAACAATTTTATTTAATTTATTCTAAATCCCCAAAAATTAACTTTCAACCCACATAAAACACAACTGCAGTAAAGGTACCCTTAAGAGAAAACTTGCGCTTTGAGTTCATCGGTGTCCTTGGATTTCAATTCCTTGCACTGGTTCAAAAGATAGAAAAACTTTCTCGTATGTTTACTAAAGGTACCCGAACAAAACATCAAAAATTGATTCCGGGGACACTGGACCTCGGATTCGGGTGTCGTCAGAAACTGCGTACTCATTAAATTCCAAGGTATTTATAAAAATAATTCATTTAAATTTCTAGGTATTTAAATTACCCCCACGTCAGGTATTTACATCCACATAAAGCTACAACACACACTTGGGAAAGAAATGGGGGTATTGAGCATGCATCTGAGCCTCCCACTCCCAAGTGCTCTCCGAGAGGTTCCTGTTCTGCCATCGAACATGCACTAGAGGAATTCACCATCTACGTCGGACCCACTCCTGTCGATCATCGTTCTCCACTGGGACCTCCGTGAATGTCTCTCCATCATCGATGTCCAGCTCCCCATGATCGATGATGTGGGTTGGGTCGTTCTTTTGTCTCCTCATCTGAGATATGTGGAAGACTTCATCCACCTGGTGCAACTGAGGTAGAAGGGCTAGGTGTTAAGCCACCTTTCCTACTCTATTGAGGACCTAGAAAGGTCCAATGAATCATGGAAATAACTTGCCGCCCTGGCTAAATCCCCGTAGACCTCGTCGAGGTAAGACCTGTAGGAAAACGCGGTCTCCATCCTCGAACTCCAGTGGTCTCTGTCTCCTATCATCATAGGACTTATTTCTGCTATGTGTAGTCTACATCCACTCCTATATGATCCAAACCTTCTCCGTCGTAGCCTACATCATCTCTAGCCCTACAAGTGCTAACTCCCCTTGGTCTGTCCAGCACAGAGGTGATCTTCAAGGTCGTCCATAAAGTGCCTCATAAGGTGCCATCCCGTTGGTGGAGTGATTGATTTGTTGTATGAAAACTCCACCAAGGGTAAGTGATCCTCCCAGCTGTGACCAAAGTCGAGGACACATGCACGGAGCATGTCCTCAAGAGTCTGAATGGTCCTCTCAGTCTAGCCATCCGTCTGAGGATGGAAGGCGGTGCTCAGACATAGTTTCATCCTAAATGCCTCCTGCAAACCCTTCCAAAGTTGGGAAGTAAATCATGCATCCCGATCGAAAGTGATCATCGATGGCACACCATGAATCCATACGATCTCCTATACTTAGAGGCATCTCAAGATCTCTATTGAGCCCTACTCACTGATCGGTAGGAAGTGGGCCGACATGGTGAGTCGGTCTACGATCACCCAGATAGAGTCATGTACTCTGGATGTACGTGGAAGACATGTCACGAAATCCATGGAGATCCCATACCACGTCCACTTTGGAACCTCTAAGGGCTATACCAAGCCTACTGGTACCTATTATTTCCCCTTCACTTGCTGACAAGTGAGGTATCGTGAATGAACTCTTCTACATCTTTCTTTATACTCGGCCACCAGTGTTGTCATTTGAGGTCCTAATACATCTTCGCCACTCTTGGATGTACCACTAGAGGGGAAGTGTGGAACTCCCTCAGCACTTCCTCCAGCAGTGCAACTGGTACGATAGTATGTCTCCTGAAGAGGATGACGTGATCCCCTCCTTCAGAAAATCCATCTGGCTCATGCCCTGTGGATATTTGAGCAGGTCGCATCTCATAGTCAATGTCCCCACGCTGGGCTTCTCTTACTCGCTGAAGGATTAGAGGAGTGAATATGAGTGACTGTAGAAAGGCTACTCAATCTCTATCCACAAAGGATATCTGCAACGTGGCTAGCTGCTCTGTTGCCTCTCCTAGTAGCTAAATGCCCGATATCTTGCTAAGAGCATCAGCTACAACGTTCCCCTTCCCAGGAGTATATACAATCTCAAAGTCATAGTCCTGGAGGTGGTCAGAGTATACTATAAAGCGCTCTCCCATCAGATAGTGCCACCACATCTTCAAGGCGAAGACCACTACTGCTAACTCCAGGTCATGGGAAGAATAGTTATGCTCGTTCTGTCTCAACTTCCATGAAACATATGCGATCACCGCTCGCTATTGCATCAGAACACACCTGAGTCCGATTCCTGATGCGTCACAGTAAACTACGTACCCAACTCCCTCCTCCAGTAGCCTCAAGATGGGCGCACTGGCCAATCTACATCTCAGCTCTTGAAAGCTCTACTGGCATCTATCTGAACACATGAAGGTTTTCCCCTTCTTCATCAAAGCTGAAAGAAGTACTGAAACTCTGGAGAAGTCTGGCACAATCCTCCGATAGTATGTAGTTAGGCCTAGGAAACTCGGAACCTCTGTCACACTCCTGGGTGGATCCCAAGAAAGCATTGCCTCATTCTTCGTTGTATCTACTGCTACCCCCACCTCTGAGATTACGTGTCCCAAGAAGTGAACCTCTTGAATCTAGAACTGGCACTTCGAGAGCATACCATAAAGATGGTGCTCTCGATGTGTGCCCAGTACAACCCGTATGTGGTAGGCGTGCTCCTGTTCAGTAGTCGAGTAAATCAGTATATTTTTGATGAAGACTACAAAAAAACGACCGAGGTAAGGCTGTAAGATCCAGATTGTGAGACTCATGAACACTGCTGGAGCGTTGGTTACGCCTAAGGGCATAACCAAGAACACGCAGTGGCCATACCAACACCTGAAGGCCATATTCTGCACATCCTCGTGTCGAACTATGAGCTGGTGATAGCCTGACCTGAGGTCCATCTTTGAGAACCATCGTTCTCCCTTGAGCTGATCAAATAGGCCATCAATCCTCAGAAGTGGGTACTTTTTCCTTACAGTTACTTGATTCAGGTGATGGTAGTCGACACACAGTCGCAAGCTCTCATCCGCCTTCTTGGCGAACAAAATCAAAGAAGCCCAGAGTGAAACACTAGGTCGGATAAATCCCTTTCCTAGTAAGTCCTCCAGCTTTACCCTCAACTCACGAAGCTTGGAGGGACCCATCCAATATGATGGAGTAGATATCGGTGTTGTCTTAGGGTACATGTCAATGTAGAAGTCTACCTCTCTACGGGGAGGTAGTTCTGGAACGTCGTAAGGAAAAACATCTGCATAATGATCCACCACAACAGGAAAACTCGAACTCCACACATCAACTGCTCCAAGGATGAGTCTATCCAACTTATGTGTGATCGGCTGCCCTCTCCTTTGCGTATGTCCATCCTAAGCTGCGAAGGCTTCCTCCTCGCTGGTCAAGGGGAACATGCTCCCATCCATGCAGACACACCGAACTTTGCACCTAATACAGTCGATCTGAGCATGAAATTTAGATAACCAGTTCATACCCAAGATGGAATTGTAAGACTTAGACGTTGCTACAAGAAGATCCTAGCCAAAGATCTAACCTCCTAGAGTAAGCTCACACTACCGGAACCAGTGTGTAATATTCATGTCTGCTCCTGTATGAGTCTCTATCCATAAGGATCGAGCCAACGGATCCGTCGGAATCTTTGAGCTCTGAACAAAGGCAGTGGTAATAATAGAATGGCTATCATTTGTGTCTATAAGAACATCTGCAAGGGTGGAGTAGACACAGATTTTACCTCGAATCATCTCAGGTGCGCCGTGGTCGTAGGCCTCTACTGCCTCGAGTTGTGCCCTCCTCTGTCCGCCACATCCTTGTAGTAAGGGTGGACTTCTTGGTGGTGGTAGTGGTAGATCCCCGAAACGTCGTCCACCACCCACTGCTCGGCCAGCTCCTCTACCTCATCTGACCGCTCCCTGCAGACCACCACGATCAAACCTCTGCCTCTGTCTGGAAGATCCTTATACTGAATGCTACTCGTCTACAAGGTGGGTCGGGTAGCCATGAGACATGTGGCCCTGCTCGCCGCATGCATAGCACTACCTACTCCTTGTAAGTCTGGTTCAGTTTCGTGTGCCCCGCACAACCGAACCTGTATCCTGAGGTAGTCCACTTGATGGTCGGGTCTGCTTGGACCCCTATGACATCTGTCTATTGTCGGCTGCAGAAGACTCCGCTACATGTCGTCCTGCAGTGGGTTTCACCGCTGGTGACTGCTATGGGAGAAATATCTCCACTAGAAGGGCTCACTCCAGCACCCCTGCATGCGTCGGGATGCTGAGGGGAATCGTCGAAGCCCTGATCTCATGCCTCAGTCCCTGCTCGAAGGTTCGTGCCATGAAGAAAGGGTCTCGTACAATATCCATGGAGTAGAATGAGAGTTAATTAAACCTCGCTGGGTACTGCTATAATGCTTCTTGGCTTCAGATGTAGTATCTCCTGAATCCACACCGTACGAAGGGTGGAAGGAACAAACTCTGAGCAGAAAAGACTCTAAAAGTCTGACCAAAGGAGAGATGCCTCGTCGTGCACCTGGAGCATCATGCTCCACCATCTACCTACTGCTGCGTGCAAGAGACTTGCAGAAAGGATCACCATAAGATTAGCTGGTGTCCCTACTAATCTGAAAATCCTGAAGACAGCCTCCAGCCAATCCTCAACTGCCTGTGGGTTTGTCTCTCCGCAGAACCTGGGAGGCCTCTGTCGCTGAAACTCGTGCAAAGCGCTCAAGAGGAATGCACTCTCTACTGCTGGAGCTGGTAGTATCGGTGGCTCAGCAGGTAGTGGTACCGCTGGTGCCTCTGCTGTGATGGGGCCCTGCACCGAGGCCTCATCGCTCGGTGTCCCACCATCTTGCATGTGACTCATAACCCTAGCTGGCTGCCTTCGTGGGGAAATCCTGAAAAGAAACAGGTGTGCCACGGTCAAACAATATACCTGGTGAGCTAACACAAAGTCATCACAAAGAAAACTTTTGAAACATACTTGCATTCAGGGTTTTCGTGAATCGAGTCGGAAATTAGAGGTCAAGGTCCTAGTGTATGGATACGTCAGCCACCGCACCGACCCTGGACTCCCTGGACTGATGACCACACTAAATACTCTTAACATTATGGCTTCATAGAAAATAATAATCAGAGTCCTTAGATCTATGGTAGAAGCAACCCCTCTAATACCAATTTGTCATGACCTGTCCTTGGGGCCCATGTTGTGACTACCCCAAGCCCGCCTTCCATAGACCAGGGGTAGACGACTAGCACCAAAGGCGTAAATCCCGATAAAAAGGAAAGGCATTGCCTTTATAAAAGGTAAACACACAACAAAGTACACAACTGAAGTATGCACTATGTAAAACCGAGTACAAAAGTAAGTGATGAAAGGTAAATGGTCCAGTATACAAACCCAACTGAAAGTACAGTACAACTGAAGATAGCACAACTACAGTAAAGTGAAACAACAACCACTGAGTTTTCCTCCGGGTGTAACACCTCGAGATTTTATGAAAAATATATTTTTTAATTTCATTAATGTCTTCTGTTGTACGCTACACCAAAAAGAGCTTGCAGGACATGCATCCCTGACTTGTCTTGCATTACACGCAATGGCGACCTTCCACGATAGCGTGTGTTGTACACAATACCGAGTTTCGTTAAACAACGATATGTTATATAAACTAGATGTTATGAATAGTAATACCCACTTTTTGAAATTTTATACATTTTATCGTTCTAAATGGACTTCATTTTTGGATTCGGAATAACGAAATTAACCTAGGGTGAATTGTTGGCAATTTTATGAAAACTTTCAATTTTTTATGAATAGTGAAAACACTGGGTTACTATTCAAAACCCGACTTTTTATTTTAAAAATTATTTTTTTATTTAAATTTATTTTAGGTAAAAATTGATACATAATACCTATATAAGTTCAATGTAATTCATTAGAGTCATTTTATAAAATTTTAGATATATAAAAATTTTATTGAACTTTTCACCGTCTTTTACCCACCTGCTCGGAGAATTCCGAAATTCACATAAAACATAATTTTACTGCTTCTATGAGTGGAATTTTAAAAATCCTAGAGACACCGTTAATATCAAGGATTAAAATTTTGTTCAATGAGATGAAAATAATTTTGGGTGAATAGTAACTTTTTACTTTTATGTACCACAGTTAAAAGTAAATAGGGTAATTAAGGGTAAAAATGATTTTATTATTACCCTAACACATCTCCTAATTATATTGGATAAGTTTAATTCGACCAAAAACGACCTTAGGAATAAAATATGACCATTTAGGTTCACTTGGATTATATTAGGACATTTATTATTAATTTATTTAAAGAAGGGTTAAAATAGTTGAAATCAATGTTTAATAAAAAAATTATTTTTAATATAGGGTTATACAAAAGATAAATTAGACTATAATTATTAATTAGAAAGCTAAAAAGATTTCCTACATAATGGTATTTTATTTATAATTTTTAGACAATAAATAATTTAATTTAATTATGACACAATGATAATGCATTAATTATCTTATTAATGAAATATTAACATAATTGATGTTATAAATACCAAAATAAATGTAATTTTAGACTTTTTATGAATTAAACTAATTTTATATGTTAATATGACATTTTAGTATTGATTTAATTAACTCTGTTTGAACTAATCATGCTGTTATGATTTTCACAAAAATCAATTACCAAATAGTGTCTAAATTGTCATAAAATAGTTTTTAAAACAAATATTATATTATTAATTGTTATTATATTACTAATAAAATAAGGTTCGCACAAGATACTTATATCATGATAGGTGTATCATTAATGGACCAATTTGGGGTCTCTTGGATGTATATGGTATGTTAATTTACTATATAATATAAAAATACAAAGTGACATCGTAAATGTCAATCTAATTAACTAAGAGTTAAAACTAAAAGATAAGGTTAATATAATGACCCAAACCTATCTAAAATCTATTGATTGAGAGGATTTAGACCCATCCCCACCTTATTTTCAATTTAAATTAATTTGGAGCTATTAAAAACCGAATATGACTTTATTATAAAATAATATTTTATGTTTTTGCAAAGGTACCCCTCTCCTCCCTTATAAAAAGGGCACCCCTTCCCTCTTCTCTTCACACCCTTTTGAGCCTTGAAGCTCGGTAAACCCCTGACCATTTCTCTTATCCACTTCCGTAGCAACATTATGGAGTTTCTGGTCTTCTCAAAAGACCAACTCTACTTCCTTAAGTGGATTCTTAAATGAGGTGTGTCGAAGAAGAGGTAATCTCTTCTAACAATTTTTTCAAGTTTCTTTGTTCTTCAAATTCTTCTTATTTAGTTGTTTAATTATAAAGTAATAACATTAGTATCTTTAATATACTGATATGTTATTATAAATATGAAACAACCCTCTTTCACCTTCTATCAATCCTACAGGAAACGAAATCACAGCGAGTGCATACGTACGGAATACATCTCCACGTCGTGCTGTAATCTGTTTTTCCAACACCACCTTAATTGGATGGGTATAATGGTGTAAATACTAACTATACATAGTTATTATAACATCATACTGATTATTATATGTTTTATCATCCACTCCAATTCAATTCAATAATTATGGGAACGATATCATCGCTCGTGTGTACGTACGGACTACCGTCTCCACGACACGATGAGATTCATTCTCCATGTTAACCATTCAAGAATTATTATAAAGTATATATAATGAATAATAATGACATATATGACATAATAATTCTACTGGATTTATGTATATATATATATGTATGTCATCTACTTAATTCAATAAGGAAACAAAAAAAAACAGCGTTCATGCGTACGTACGGCCTACCGTCTCCATAAACGGTGTATTTCATTTCATTTATCATTATATTATGTATATATATATATGTACTGAATATATATATGATATATAAATCATTATTTACATTTTGGAAGTATGTAAATCTAGATATAATTAATAATAATATCCAGAACAACAAGTCCAAACACGTACGATAAATAAAACGATTTTACCCAAAATGCTGCTTTAACATGGAATTTACAAAAGAACGGGTAATATAAAGTCATAAGTGAACCGTATATGATATCATAACAATTAATATGATTATTTAATAATTCAATGAAATTATTTAAATCATTATACATGAGGTTTGGATACATACGAAGCATATCGGACCTAAGGTAAGGGATAACTATTCCAATCTCGTTCTTATCTGAGATTTTTTATTCGTAAGTATTTTGTAGGGTTATTATTATCATCCATGTAAATGTTTTCTAAAAGTGTTTTTATGTATTATTATAGTCCTTTTTACCCATTTGTGACTTTTACTACATGGTATGTAAGGAATCTTTTTTTGTTTACCATACAAGGTAATTTTTGACTTTTTCAACAAAAGTACGAGAAGAATGTTATTTTGAACTTATACGGCACGAACGGATTTTTACGGTTTCATAATGCCTCATTTTCATGAAGCTTAATCTATAATATTTTATGAATATTTTCAACAAAATACTTTTATTTTAAAATTCCATGGCCTTTTGTGAAAAGAAAATGATTTTGAAGAAGAAAGGATATTTTCCTCAAGAATTCATTTCAAATGTTTTATCAAAACCATTTTCCATCTAAGATGACATTATTTCATATGTGTATGTTTCAAGTTTAATGTATCTATTATTTACATGGATTAACTTTTCTTATGATGAAATTTCTATTTGTTTTATATGGATTATTAGATGATGGGATGATGTTTATGAAACCCAATTTATTCTTTGGGTTATGATGAATGTTTTAAGTTTATTTTATGGAAAAAGTATGAATGATTTCATTATGAGATGGGTGGGACCTATATCTCCCTCCAATGCATTGGGTAAAGATTTATATCTCATGAGATAGACATGGATGGAACAGTAAGTTAATCCGGTTCAGTGACACAAGACTGGAACGAGGAGTGAACTCGATTTAGAAAGGGACTTTGTCCACTAAGATAGTCTCGGAAGCAATGCCATGGCTACTATGGAAATCATAACAAGTGTTGAAAGGTTTCCACAATTATATGATTTATTCCCATACTATTTTATCATGATTGATGTTCCTTTATGATATATGCCTTACGTACTTCCAAGATTTATGTCCTTTCTCATGATTTTGATGTTTAGATTTTATGGTCATGCTTTTGCATTCAAATGTTTATGGATTGTTTTATGTTCTATATGCTTACCCTTACTGAGCATTTGAGATCACCCTTTTTTATGTTTTCTTTTCCCTAGGATATGAAGAAAGGTTTTAGTTATGAAAACAAAAGGGGAAGATCTTTATGGGAGAATTTGAAGATCTTTCACCATGATTAGAAGATAAAATTCCGAGTTTCCAAAGACCCTAAACTATTACGGTCCTTGTGTGTCTGTGTTTATTATGTATTAATTATTCTGCTAAAGTAATGTAAGGTCCATGTACATCAATATTTGGGCCTCTACAGCTGGTATTAGAGGAAATTTTTAGCTAACCTTTTGAAACTAGAATGCGAAAACTTTAGTGAGATCCCTAGACGTATTTATAAGGTATTTCTAGGGATGTCCCTAAGGTTAATTATATGTATAGGTTATAGTCCAAGAATTACAGAGACGATATAAGAATTAAACCTTGTTTGTTAGTTATTGAAGGTACTCCCCCTTAATTATTTTGTTTTACCTATTATGATTTTTTCCTCTCAGACTATTCTTTTTGGATTTTATACGATGGATGGAACCCGAAGGAACCGTGTTGATCAATGTAAGGATAATGCAATGATTGTCCTCCTGAAAAAACCAATGTTATGGGAGATGGGGTGAAAAATCTTATTTCTATACTTACACAAGAGATGAATCATTCTCGACATCCAAATGAGAAGAGAAGGGAACAATATTCTATTGAGTCCTTCATGAGGCAACGTCCACCTTCTTTCAGTGGGTCTTCTGATCCACTTTTTGCTGAACAATGGATCAGTACCACTGAAATGATATTTTCAGTTCTTTAATGTTCTGAACATGATAAAGTCATTTTAGCAGTATATCATTTGGAAGGTAAAGCTGATCAGTGGTGGAATTTTATCAAGAATACGAGGCCAAGAGATGAAATTGATTCCATGAAATGGGATGAGTTCAAGAACTTATTTTTCAATACGTACTTCCCTCGTATTCTTCAAACAAAGATGGAGAAGGATTTTCTTGAACTAAAGCAAAAGGATGATGAATATGTTGGTATATACAATGTGAATTTTACAAGGCTTGCAAGGTATGCATCTGGCTTTATCATCCAACCTGAAATTAATGTTGATTGATTCTTCAGTGGCTTAAAACCAAGTCTTTGAAGGGAATTAACTATAAGAGACTTCAGTAGCTATGAAGAAATTGTTTGTTGTGCTATCAAGGTAGAAATGGAAGTTGGTGTTACATATCCATCTCATGGTTTTGACAAGAAACAAAAGATGGAGTTCAAGGATAAATCTTAGAATAATGGTGAAAAGAAGATGAATGTTTCCTTATGCTCAAAGTGTGGAAAGAATCATGGTGGATATTGTCTTAAAGGGATTAGAAAATTTTTTATGTGTGGAAAAGAAGGTCATCGATCAGCTGAGTGTCGAAGTAATAGAAAAAGGGTTGCTAATGATGGGAATAATGAAAAGACTCTAGAGAACGCATCACCAACACTTCAATGCTTCAAGTGCAATGAAATGGGGCATTATGCTAATCAATGCCCTAATCCAAGGGTTAATGATGATCGACATCAGCAACCACTTAAGGCAAAGGAAAAAAGGGAAGTCACATGTGATCACTATTGGTGATGTTGAATATGACAATGATGTGGTGGAATGATTAAGTGTTTATGTAATGGGATTCCAAAATAATTTTGTATATAGTATCGTGGGATATTGGAATATTTATGTATTGGTCTATTGTGGTTTTCAATAATTTTATGGTACAGGTAACCATGGAAAGTGATTGAGATGTTTTTGGAAAGAAGATGATATGTGCATAGTGAAGGGATAAAGAGAAAATGAAATGTTTGACAGTATTCATGAGCACATGACTCGTAGAAGGAAATAGTTATATCATTGTTTGAGTATATAAAATTTTGGGGTTTTGGTATGTGGAAAGAGTTAACATTTGACAGAACTCATGTTTTCACTAAGGTTCAATGGGTATTCATTTTTCAAGAGAATACATGATTACGGGATTCGAATGTGACCAACAAGACATATCTTATGATATATGGGGATCAACGATGGTATTAACATTCTTGTTATATGAACTCTTTAGTAATCATTTTCACTATAATATGAGAATGGACATCAGTATTTTGGATAAGCCTAAAGATTGGAATGGATTATGTTTGACATAAGTTAGTATTGTTTAAGGCTAGAACTTTTTTTCGATCTTATTGCAGGAATGTTATTGTAATGTAGTTTTAGAAAAAGGGACAACCTGCAGAACATGCGACAACCCATCATGTAGGACAAGGCTGTGTGAATCGAACCCACAACCGAAGTGCGACATGCCTTTATTTCCTACCACTAGCCTACAGGAAGTCCCTGGATAGTAGAAACTAGTTTTATTTTATTATTCAGGATGATAGATGTAGTATAAGTCCATTTTGGAACCATATATGATTAATCTCACCATAGACGGAATTATGTATATAACATTTGCTAACATATGTTTGAGATAGATGGAATTCCCTATCATTCTATCGCATGATCTGCTAAAACATCACGAAAGACAAATTCAACTTCATTTTATAAAGAGATTAAGTGGAAATTGTTCAATGCACAAACAATGGTGAGATTATACCAAAATAAAGTAAGTATTTCTTCTAATTCAAATTCTTCAACTTTAGGGAAATGATCTTGAAAACCAAAAATGTTGTCCTAGTGCCCTTATATCCAATGAATCAGATGGTACCCTAGATCATCACAAATATATGGCTTTGTGATTGTTGTCTTTTTCATAGCCATGTTCTCTACCACTCTCCATCAGACCATGACGGTTAGATTTCTCTTCCATATCCACATTTTCACCTATGTTCTCCTATGTGGAAACCCAGTTATTAGTTAGTTTGGGTAACCATTACGTTTCATACGTTAGTTTTTAAATTCATGTTTTGGTATTCCTTTTTACGATGTGGGTTTCTATTAAAGAAACTTTTGAGTAGTAAACCATTTATAACCCCAACAAATTTCGAGGGTGAAATTCATTTTAAGGTGGGTAGAATGTAACACCCCGGGATTATATGAAAAATATTGTTTTTAATTTCATTAACGCCTTGTTTTGTACACTATACCAAAAGGATATTTCATGACACACATCCCTAACTTGGCTTGCATTACACGCAATCGCGACCTTCCACGATTGTGTGTGTTATACGCAATACCAAGTTTCGCTAAACAATGATATGTTATATAAACTAGCTGTTATGAATAGTAATACCCAATTTTTGAAATTTTATAAATTTTATATTTCGAAATGGACTTCATTTTTGGATTCGGAATATCGAAATTACCCTATGGTGAATTTTTGGTAATTATCTGAAAACTTTCAATTTTTGATGAATAGTGAAAACTCTACCTTACTATTTAAAAACGGACTTTTTATTTAAATAATTATTTATTTTATTTAAATTTTTTTAGGTCAAAATTGATACATAATACCTATATAAGTTAAATGTAACTCATTGGAGTCATTTTATAATGACTTTAGATATATAAAAATTTTATTGAATTTTTCACCATCTTTTACCCACCTCATAGGAGAATATGGAAATTCACATAAAACTTAATTTTACCACTTCTATGTGTGGAATTTCAAAAATCCAAGAGACACGGTAAATATCAAGGACTAAAATGTGGTTCAATGAGATGAAACTAATTTTTGGTGAATTGTAACTTTTTACTTTTATTTACCACGATTAAAAGTAAATAGGGTAATTAAGGGTAAAAATGATATTATTATTTCCCTAACACATGACCTAATTCTATTTTATAAGTGTAATTCGACAAAAACAACCTTAGGAATAAGGTATAACCATTTAGGTCCACTTGGATTAGATTAGGACATTTATTATTAATTTATTTAAAGAAGGGTTAAAATAGTTAAAATAAAAGTTTAATAAGTAAATAATTTTTAATATAGGGTTATACATAAGTGAAATTAGATGATAAATATTCATTAAAAATTTAAAAATATTTCCTACATAATGGTATTTTATTTATAAATTTTAGACATTAAATAATTTAATTTATTTATGACACAATGATGATGCAATAATTATCTTATTAATGAAATATTAACATAATTGATGTTATAAATACCCAAATAAATTTAATTTGAGTCTTTTTTATGATTTCTGATAATTTTTTAGGTTAATATGAAATTTTAGTATTGATGTAATTAACTTTTTTTGAACTAATCATGCTGTTATAATTTTCACAAAAATCAATGACCAAATACTGTTTAAATTGACATAAAATAGTTTTTAAACAAATATTATATTATTAATTGTTATTATATTCCTAAAAATCTATGGTTCAGCCAAGATACTTATATAATTATAGGTTTATCATTAATGGAACACTTGGGGGTTGATTGGATGTATATGGTATGTTTATTAACTATATAATATAAAAATACAAAGTTACATGGTAAATGTCAATCTAATTAACTAAGAGTTAAAACTAAATGATAAGGTTAATATTATGACCGAACCTATCTAAAATATATTGATTGAGTTTATTTCGACCCATACCCACCTCATCTTCGAAATAAATCCATTTGGAGCTACTAAAAACTGAATATGACTTCATTATAAAATAATATTTTAAGTTTTTCCAAAGGTGCCCCTCTCCTCCCTTATAAAAGGGCACCCCTTCCCTCTTCTCTTCACATGATTTTGAGCCTTGATTCTCGGCCAACCCCTGCCAATTTTTCTTATAAACTTACCTAGAATGATTCTTGAGCTTATGGTCTTCTCAAAATACCAACTCTACTTCCTTAAGGGGAAGCTTAAAGGAGGTGCGTCAAAGAAGAGTTAATCTCTACTAACGATTCTTTCAAGTTTCCTTCTTATTCAACATCTTATTATTTAGTTGTTTCATTATAAAGTAATAACATCAGTATCTATAATATAATGATAAGTTATTATAAATATTAAACAACCCTTTTTCACCTTCTATCCATCCTACAAAAAAAGAAATCACCACACGTGCGTACGTACGGAATACCGTCTCCACGCCGTGGTGTAATCTGTTTTTCCAATACCACCATACTTGGATGGGTATAATTGTGTAAAGAATTACTACACAAAGTTATTATAACTACATACTTATTCAGATATGTTGTATCATCCCCTCCAATTCGATTCAATAATTAGGGGAATGATATCCTTGCTCGTGCGTACGTACGGACTACCGTCTCCACTACGCGATGAGATTCATTCTCCATGTTAACCATTCAAGAATGATTATAAAGTATATATAATGAATAATAATGAAATATATTACATAATAATGCTACTGGATTTATGTATATATATATGTGTGTATTTCATCTACCTAATTCAATAAGGAAACAAAAAAAAAACAGCGTTCATGCGTACGTACAACCTACAGTCTCCATGAACGGTGTATTTCATTTCATTTATCTCTCTATTATATATATATATATATGTACTAAATATATATATGACATATAAATCATGATTTAAATTATGGAAGTAATTAAATCAAGATATACGTAATAATAATATCAAGAACAGCAAGTCCAAACACGTACGATAAATAAAACGATTTTACCCAAAACACTGCTTTAACATAGAATTTACAAAATAACGGGTAATATAATGTTATAAGTGAACTATATATGATAGAATAACAATGAATATGGTTCTTTAATAAGTCAATTACATTATTTAAATCATTATACAGGAGGTTCGGATATGTACAATGCATATTAGACCTAAGGAAAGGGATAACTATTCCAATATCGTTCTTATCCGAGATTGTTTATTCGTATGTATTTACTGGGGTTATTATTATCATCAATGTCCATGTTTTCTATAAGTTTTTTTTATGTATGCTTAAATTCCTTTTTACCCATTTTTTACTTTTACTGCATGGTATGTAAGGAATCATTTTTTTACCATACGAGGTACTTTTTGACGTTTCTGACAAAAGTACGAGAAGAATGATATTTTTAACTTATACGGCCTGAACGGATTTTTAAAGTTTCATAACGCCTCATTTTCATGAAGCTTACTCTATAATATTTTATGACTATTTTCAACAAAGTACTTTTATTTTTAAATTTCATGGCATTTTGTGAAAAGAAAATGATTTTGAAGAAGAAAGGATATTTTCCTCAAGAATTCATTTCAAATGTTTTATCAAAACCATTTTCCATCTAAGATGACATTATTTCATATGTGTATGTTTCAAGTTTAATGTCTCTATGATTTACATGGTTTCACTTTTCTTATAATGAAATTTCCATTTGTTTTATATGGATTATGAGATGATAGGATGATGTTTATGAAACCCATTTTATTCTTTGGGTTATGATGAATGTATTAAGTTTATTTTGTGGCACAAGTAAGAAGGATTTCATTATGAGTGTGTGAGACCTATATCTCTCTCCAATGCATTGGGTAAAGATTTATATCTCATGAGATAGACATGGCTGGAATGGTAAGTTAATCCGGTTCAGTGATACAGGACAGGAACGAGGAGTGAACTCGATTCAGAAAGGGACTTTGTCCACTAAGATGGTCTTGGCAGCAATGCCTTGGCTACTATGGAAGTCATAACTAGTACTGAATGGTTTCCACAATTATATGATTTATTCCCATACTATTTTATCAATATTGATGTTGATTTATGATATATGCCTTGTGTACTACCATGATTTATGTCCTTGCTCAAGATTTTGATGTTTATATTTTACGTTCCAGCTTTTTCATTCAAATGTTTATGGATTGTTTTATGTTATCTATGCTTACCATTACTGAGCATTTGAGAACACAATTTTTTTGTTTTAATTTCCCCTTGATATAAAGAAAGTTTTTAGTAAAGAAAACAAAAGCAGAAGATCTTTATGGGCGAATTTGAAGATCTTTCACCACGATTAGAAGATTAAATTCTGAGTTTCCAAAGACACTAAACTATTACGGTCCTTGTGTGTCTGTGTTTGTTATGTCTTAAGTATTCCTATAAAGTAATGTAATGTCCATGTAAGTCATGCTTTGGGCCTCTACACCGGGAATCCCACCTGAAGGGTTGATATAGATTGCCTCCTCAGCACCTCAAGTCCGTCTGTTCGCTTCATGTACGTCTCTGCAAGTGGTCCACCTCCGGGTACCGTCCAGCTCAACAAGTCTCCACCTCGATCAGTGTTGTCCGTCGTCTGCAACCAACACATCATAGTGCGGGAAAAGCCTGTGCAGGGGTGTGTATACGATACGTAGTAGGGGCCCCGAGACACCCTTTAGGTATCCCAGAATCCACAAAGGATAAACCACAGAAGAGAGATACAAACACGAATTATTAACCAACCATACTTAGGTAAATGACCATAGATATACCTAAGTTATCAACCACAGCACGATCCAACCCTCGATCCCAAAATACATCCCAGTCCACACAGGAATGAAGTCAATCAAATCGACGATAATGATTGAAAATAAAGAATCACCTCACACAGGTATAAATCTTTTGTATAGAGATAGAGAGGCTGAGATGTAGTCACTGATTTATCTAAGCTGTCGGACCCACACAGGATACAGGACGAGATAAGCTGTCTGACCCACACAGGATACAAGACCAGCTACTCTTCCGGACCCACACAGGATAAAAGACCACCTACTTTGCCGGACTCACACAGGATACAAGTACATAGTTCAAACTGCCGGACCCACACATGATACAAGAATAGTAGTCATCACCGTTGAACCCATGGAGTATTCCAGTATGATAGTAATCATTGTCGAAACCATGGAGGATTCCAGTATAGTAGTCAACGCAGTCGCAGCCAGCTCAAGGGTTCCCGCACACAACATGCTCGGTTCTGTGAGGGTCCACTCCTCGAGCCGAGGGGGTCGATACATCAACTACCACAAAATTCCATAGATGATATATCCCGAAGTTCCGTCTCATCAAAAGGAACCCAACGCGACAGACAATGTGTCAATCAGATGCCCGTTCTGAGAGATATTGGCATTTCTGTTCTAGGGGCCCGGTTGGAAATACGATAGTTCCAACTCGGCCATTTTCCAAAGTTTCCCAAAACTCACTTTGAGTATCGCAATAGAACTGCTTCTTTTCATGGGTCCCAGTTCAACAGAGGGCGCGTCGATCAGACCTGCGGTCTTATAGTTATTCAGGTTTAAGTATGAACGGCCCGGCCCATTAAGCCCAGTGGGCTGGCGGGTCGGGTCAACCCGGTTTTGGCGGGTCCGACCCGGCATAGTGGTGGACCAGCCCGATGAGTCGCGGGAGCAGCCCGAGGGGGAACAGCCCAGCTCGACGCAATGCGGCGCGGCACGACCCGCCCTGATTGGGTGGGGCCTGGCTGGCCGAGCGGTCCTGGGGGCACTTTCCCAAACCGGTGGCGCCGAGCCGCACCGCCATCCCAACTGGCCGGCCGAAGCCAGCTGGAATTCCTGGTGTGAGCGGCCCCCAGAGGCAGGCCAGGGTCCCTTCAGCACGATGCCCTCCTGGCACCGTAGCTCCTTCATCCCGGCCTACTGACGAGCCGGTCGGTTCACTGCGGAGCGGCCCACGTAGCGCAGGCTACGGTTCTCCGCAGTGCGGTGCCCCTTGTGGAGCCGCAGTATCTTTGGTCCGGCTGGCTTTATCCGGCCCATTCTTTTCGGCCGAGTGGCCCACGGTTCTTCGCACGTGGCTGAAGCACAGCCACCGCTTTCATTCGCCACCGCCTTCGCTCGCCACCGCCTCCATTCACCACTGCCTCCCTTGGCGAATTAAATAAACAAGAAACGACGGAGGGTCATCAGGCTGTGTTTGTTCATCTCGCGCCCTCCGCGTTAGGCGGTAACAATCGTCCATGGACCAACCAAAATTTTCAATGAATAACAAGAACAATTTTAACCAATTAAAATTGAAAATAACATAATCCACGTACCTCATAATGGATGTCGCACGTCGTCGAGCCGCGGAAGACGAGCGTCATAGTAGTTGGGCGTCGCGGAAGAACGATTTCATCCCATCAATGATAGAGGAAGAGTCATTGTCATAGGTGACACAGACTCTTTGACGTAGAGGTGCATCTGAGGAAGATGCGTCATTGTAAGAAGTCCCTCATGTTCATCTTCGGGGATGTTCTTCATTGAAGAATGATGTTCTTCATCGAAGAAGGATAACCTCTCTTCTAAATCTCCAGAGCCTTCCCCCAAAAGTGGTTTGCCAATGCAAAAATAAATAAAAAGTCGCTCCAATTAATTAAATTGACATGCAATTTAATTTGTTTCAAAAGAGGTGCCAAATAACTTGTGTAGACATTAATTATATAAGTTGGCACAATTGATGGGAAGAGGGAGGGGGAGAGGCTCCACCATTAATGAGGAGTTGTCAAAATAAACAGTAGGGAATTAATGGGGAGTTGAGGGAAGCTGGAAAGGTTTAGGTTCGTGTGGGCCCCACCATACAAAATTCTCTCAGGTGAGGTTATGTGGGGTGTGGGCCTACCCTTAACTTCGTCTTGTAGGTTATAACTACCAAGAATAAATAAAATTGTGTACAACAATTTTATTTAATTTTTTATAAATCCCAAAAAATTAACATTTAACCCACATAAAACTCAACTGTGGTAAAGGTCCCCTTAAGCGAAAACCGGCGCTGCGAGTTCATCGGTGTCCTCATATTTCAATTCCAAGCAACGTTTCAAAATATAGAAAAACCCGCTCGTACGTTTACAAAACGTACCCGGACAAAACATAAAAAATTTATTCTGGGCACACCGGGTCTCAGATTCAGGTGCTGTCAGAAACTGCGTACTCATAAAATTCAAAAGTATTTATGAAAACAAATTTCATGAAATTTTGAGGTCTTTAAATTTCATTTATTGCAAGGGAATATAGGGTTTTCCAACAACATCAATAGTATTTCTATGTATTTTATTTTATGTTGGGGAATCCTAATTCTATAGTTTTATCCAATGTCATTCTTATTCATAACATTTTTTGTAGGTATTTCTCATATATTTCATGGGATTTCATGGTTTTAATGGCATTTTATGTGGGTTTCACAATTTTCTAGGTTTTAGAGGGAATATTAGTATTTTTTAGTCCCTTTTAAGTGATTTTTATGGTTTTCTAGCCTTCCTATGTCTTCACATTTTTAGATTTTTTGTTCTTTTGTAATATTTTTAAAGGGAATTTTTGTGTTTTTACATGTTATTACTTTTATTCAAGGTATTTTGATTATTTTATGGGTTTTGTTATAGTTTTTATAATTATAAGGGGTTTCAAAAGCAATGTAGGGATTATTGAGTTATAGGATTTTTGTGGGTTTTTTAATATATTCATTTGGATAGGTTCATTTTTAGTGTTTCTTGGGATTTAGAGTGTTTTGATCTGTTTAGTTTGGATTTCATAGGCTTTATAGACATTGATTTTTTTCCATAGTTTTTCAAGTATTCTCATGTTTTTTCAATAGTTTCTAGAATATTTCATGGCTTTAGGGTTTAGTGAGTGGTTTTATAGGTATTCTTTGTTTTTAATATTATTAGTAGATTATAGTGGATTTATGCATTTCCATGGTTTTTTGAGATTTTGATGTTTTTTGGTTTTTTAATAGTTTCCTAGGGGGTTTCTAAATTTTTCATTTTTTGGCATTTTCACTAGTTTCATCTTTTTTAGGGGGACTAATGTTTTTATTGAGTTTTCTTATTTTTATTAGTGATTTTGTTTTGTTTAATACATTCTATTAGATCTGTAACGTTTTTTGGGGTTTCTAGTTTTTTTCATAGTTTTTCAAAAATTTAATTTTTTTTATCTTTTTGCCATCATTTTTCACAGTTCTCCAATAACTTCTAGTTATTTATAGGGACATATCTGGGATTTTTTATTTTTAAATTTATTTCATTATTTGATACGGTTCTCAAAATTTTCTATTTTTTCACAATTACCCAATAATTTAGGGTGTATTATTAGTTTGTAGTTTTTATGGGTGTTTATGTGGGTTTCTGGGTGGTTTAATAATTTATAGGGTTTCCAAATATTTTCTAAGGAATTATTGGTTTCCAATATTATTTAATTTTTTTACTTCAAGGTGTTTTTTATATTTTTCAGATTATTATTCATTTTTTCATGGGTTATAAATATTAGTTACGATATTATTAGAGTTCAGAAATGGGTATTCATTTTTCCCCTATGTTTTAATGGTTTTCAATGTTTTCTATTCTTTTTTTCGGGTTTGTATGGTTTCTATATGTCTATTGGGATCTTTAGAGTTTTCATATTTTTAGGTGGTCTATAGCTCTTAATAATTTTGAGGAAATTAATATTTTTAGTTGGTTTTATAATTTTTGAATGGTTCTTAGGATCTTTACCAATTAGCATGTATTTGGATGGTTTTCATTTTATTTCTAGTGTCTTCATTGAGTTTTTCAATATTTTATATGGATCATGACATTCATTATTTCTAGGGTTATTTGGTTTTATGAGTGTTTTAGAAATTATTTTAAGGTATTATTTGGTAATACATGGGGTTTTATAGATTTTCAATGTTTCATATAGATAACTAGGATTTTATTGGGTATTTATTTTTTTTCCTAATTTTTTGTTGCATTCGTAGTTCTTCATAAATTTCCTGGGGTTTAATAGTTTTAGGCATTGGCATGATTTAATCTAGTTTTTAGGTTTCTTTGGGAATATCAAGGATTTATAGGTATTCAATGTTTTTATAAATTTTCCATATATTTTTAGGTTTTCAAGGGGGTTTATGGTTTGTTTTATATTTTTTCGTCATTTTAAAGGTATTATTATGTTTTGTAACATTTTATGAAATTTTTCAGGGGTTTAGAGAGTTTTATAGTTTTTTTCATTGGTTTTATTTATAATAATATAGTTTAAATGAGTTTATAGTTTATTTCTTGTTTTATGAAAATTTTATTATTTTTCACATTTATTTAAAAATTTTAGAGTTTTTAATGGTTTTCATAGTTTTTGAAATTTTTTATGATTTTTATTGTATATTATATGATTTATCAAGGTTCCCTATGAGTTTTCATGGGTTTTGAAAGGGGATTAATAGTTTTCATATGTTTTAAAATTTTAATTATTTTAATAGTTTTAATTGTGTTTCATAATTTTTCCGGATTTTTGTGATGTTTAGGGTTTATCATGGTTTTTTGGGATTATTATAGTTTTAGAAAGGATTAATAATTTTTTTATTAATGTATTTTCAAAATATTAAGTGTTTTATATATTTCTCGTTATTTTTTTGATTGATCTTCAATTCCATCAATTATTTTAAATAGGATTTCAATTTCATTATCGTTTTCTAACGTTTTATAGTTTTTATGGTTATTTATTACATTACAATGTCTTTAGAGTTTTATATGCATTTTTAATGGGTTTCTAAGAATTAATAAGGATATTTGGAATTTTCTAGGTTTTCAGGGGTTTGAGGAAGCCTTTATTATTTTTCATGGTTTAGTAGGGTGTTTCTTTTCATTCAGGTGATTTAGGATTTTCATGGTTTCCAAAAAAAATTATGTATTTCTTATTTTTATAAGGGATATCAAGGTTTTTAATAGTGTTACAGTGATATCTATGGTTTTAGGGTCATAAAGGGTTTTAGGGTTAGTCATGTGTTATTTTATTTTTAGGATTTAGGGGTTTTATAATGTTTTTAATAAGTACATATGGTGTTCTATTTTTTATTTATTTATCATTTTCCCCAATTAACCATTATTTTATGTAATTTCTATGGTTTTAATTTTTTTCGTTTTATTAATGATTCTTATTTTCTAATGTGTTTTAATTTTTTTGTATTTTTTTTGGGTTTTAAGGCTTTCTCTTGTTTTTATAGGTTTTTATTGGGATCAATAATACTCTTATTTGTTATCAATTGTATAGAATTTAAAATTGTTTTTATAGGGTTTTTATTTTTTTTATGGTTATTATTATTATATTTTTTTCTTGGTTTTATTATTATTTCATGTTTTTTCAATGGGTTTCAATGGTTTTATGTTTTTTTGCATACATTTTTCACATTATTTCATTTCTTAAGATTACTTTATTGGGTTTTTATGGATTACCAATAAATTTCATGGTTTTAAAGGGTTTAAGTATTTTTATGGGAATTTAGGTTTTACTTAAATTTTTAATTATTTCATGGTTTTTCTAGGGATTAAAATGGTATTTCATTTTTTTTTGAATTTTCAATAAAAATTAAGGGTTTTCATTTTTTCTATTAAATTTCATGGATTTTCACCTTTTTAGTTTTCTAAGGATTTATGTGGTTTTAATGGTTTTTAAAATCTTCATAAATTTTTTTCATTTATCCATGGGTTCCATGGTTTTCTATGGTTTTAAAAGGATCTATAGAGTGTTTAGGACTATCGATATATTTTAATAATTTTCTTGAGTTATCCATGGATTTGTGTATTCTTTTGGACTTTTATGTTCTTTAATGGATATTCAGTGATTTTAGATATTTTTAGAAGTTTTAAGAGTTTTTGTGATTTTTGAGCTTAGTTAATATTTTTAATTATTCAAATAATTTTTATATTTTTTTTGTTTCTGAGGTTTCTAGGGATTCCTATGGTTTTCTATGGTTTTCAAATGGCTTTAAGGTTTTTATTGGTTCTTAGAGATGTCATGAATATAATGGATTGCTAATATTTTCTGAATTTTTAATATGTGTTTAAGGTGTTTTATATGTTGTCACTCTTCCAAGCGGTTTTCACAGGCTTCCACAATTTCCCTAGTTTTCTAGTGTTTTTAAGGTTTCTTATGGATTTTATAATGTTTTTCTTTTTAGATGTGTGAGAATACTTCATTGTTTTTAAGATTTTTTAGTATTATTAAGGTTATTTCCTGTATTATAAAATTTCTAATATTTCCTATTGTTTCACATTATTTCATAGGGGTTATTCATGGATTTTTAGGATATTGCATGATTTTCTTTGGATTATTGATGTTTTTCCAAGATTTTCCATGATTTTTTATGGGTTATATATTATTCAATTTTGTATATATTTTTATGGGGATTCAGTTATTTTGGTGGATTTTGTTTATTTTTCGTATATTTCTTCTAACTTTGTAGGCTATTTATTGTTTCCCCGATTTTACAAAAATTTTAATGTTTTCTAGGGAATTTCAAAGGTTTCTACAGTATGTAAATGAATATAATTTGTTTTAAGTGTTTTATAGGGTTTTTTATGATATTAATTTTTTTTCATCCTATTGGTTGTTTTTTTTGTTTTCGATGGTTTTTGGTGGTTTTAGGGGGGTTTAAATTTTTTGGGTTTAAAAGGGATTCATTTTTAATATTTTCATGGTAATTTAGGATTTTTATAGTTGTATATTGTCTTTGATGGGTTTTTAGAGTTTTCTGTAATTTTCATAAGTTTTTATGGTTTTACATTATTTAAAGGTTAAATAGGTTTTGGTAAGGTTTATATGGAAATCTAGTCTTTAATAAGGACATAAATTTCATATAGATTTTTTCCTTTTCATTTTTTTATTTTCTTGAGATTTCAAGTGGGTTCAACGATATTTCATGTTTTAGTGGTTTTCTTGCATTTTCATTATTTGTTGTGGTTTACATGTTTTTTCTCAGTTTTTTCCCTAGTTTCTAAAATTTATATTTTGTTATAAAATTTTTATAAGGATTCAATTTTTTTAAGGAATATTAAAGCCTCTTATTATTTACGCAGACTGAATATACTAATGATACCAATTCTAGAGTTCGTGATATTTCTATAATATTTAACATATGAAAATCAGATCAAGTGTTTAACAAATAAAGGATCAGTAAATTTATGGGGACTTCATATCAATGGGGAAAAAATTTTGAATGAAAATTATAAATAATGGATGTCTCAAAATGCTAATTTTTCCATTATCCAATTTAGTATTATCCAAATTACATTATTTTTTAAGGAATCAAAGATTCGTTGATTGAAATGGTATAGATGGAATATCAGCCTTTACCATAGGTGATGATTCATATTTAACCCTCCAAATAGGATAAAACTATTTTTTCTATTGGCTTCCTTTGATACTGGACCTAAATCAAAAATTATGGTGCCAAAAAATTATTAATTTTTTTTATAATCTTCGTACAATCCATCAAGGGTCACTAATGGGGATTCTCTTATAGTAAGGATGGTTTGTAAAAAAATTCATAAAAATAATTTATATATATAGATATTTTTGTGAAATTTTTTTGTGGATATGAGATTGTAGTTAATGAACATACTATCAATTTTTGACATCACACATTCCTTAATAATGGTATCATGTAATAATAATGGTCTTAATCATAGAAATAATATAATTCCTTAGATAGGAGTTTCAAATTTATAAGATGTTTATGTTTTTGTATTTTTTAAAGAAAAAACACTCAATCACACATATATTTCATTGATAACTATGATAGTCAATGATTTTGGAACTATTAATTAGATATCATAGTGTATTATAAAATAAATGAATATGTTAAGCCAAAAAAGAAATATTATAAATGTATGAAGCCTGATCTCGTTAATAATTTCTTCAATGAAGATTCTGATTTGTAAGAGGAATTTTTTGTTGAGTTAAAAACATACCCAAGGTCTTGTGAATCACTTTATATTAACAATTGATCGATTAAAATCCTGGAAAATGGGGATTCTAATCATTTCTAAGATTCATAATCTATTTATTATGGTTGAAGATTCACCTCTACCCAAGAAAGAAATTGATTTCTAGAAGATAATACATGCTCAAATATTATGAATATTTGATCTCAACAGTATATTATGGCAGTTGGGAATAAAATAGAAGATTGTAAAAAATATAATTTTTATTTCAACCCTTAATCTTCATTGTAATGTCATCAAAGTTTTCATAAAAATAAAAACGTCATTTTATATATGGTAGTGTTGTGGGTCATATGATAATAATAGAAAATATTTGAGTCTATATCAACAATATAATACTTTTCTCCCTTTTTATATCCTTCAAAAGAAATAAGGAAACACAATAGTGGTGTGAGAAGTAAGGATTACAAAATAAGATCATATTCCAAAGAAAGTCAACTTCCATGTGAAATTAATGTTTCATTATAGAAATGAGTGAGATCAACTAAGAATGAGTTTTGAGATAATCATGTATATTGAAAAATAAATTAAGTAGAGTTGGAACCTTGAATATTATAAGATAATCACGCGATTATTATACTAACTCAGTCACCTACTATTGATATACATTCTTTTTCTCCAACAATGTATATTATTGGATATATAATCATAGTTTGATATTAATAAATAATATTTAATTACCATATTCAAATATATATCAATATATATCATGTCACATATAATATTTCTTATGCTTTAACAAATGGGATGAAGTGGAGGTGGAAGTAATGCTCGATTCTCTCTTATAATAGCCTATAGATTAGTGAGTAGCAATAAGTGTTTTTTATCACAATTATTATAGTATTTACCCTTCTAATTTCATGAAAATTTGAACCAATCCCCCAATAAACTCACTCTATATAAACATAAATAAATTAAAGGGTCAACATTTTTTAATTTTTCAAACAACTACCTAAAACACAAACAAAAATAATGTAGAATTGTAAGACTATGATTCTAAACCACCACTCATGCTACCCAAACAGTATCATTCATATTCTCCATTGTTTAATCATGAAAAAATTACCATGAAAAAATATATAATGGTGATAAATTAGAATAAATAAGTAATATAAACGGCTAAATAGAATTAAAATTCATGTAAAATCTATGTAATGGGATAAACATGATTGATATCAACTAAGTAAGAAGCATGATATAATTGAGGTATAGTATAAGAATGCACGTAAATTGAAAAAACTAATTTTATATGAGATTCAATGAACTATCACACTAACTGGGATTTCTACAATTTACTTACAATCTCATTAGTAGATAGTATAAACCAAGGAGTATTATACCATTGTTCATGATTCATATGAAATATTGAGCCACCACAATAAAATCAATATATCAACACATAAAAATTCACACCTTATATGGGTTTGGAATTACCCCTACATACCAAAAACTAATATAGGTACCAACATTATCATTAGTATCAATCTATAGGAACCACGGAAAAATAAAAACAATTCAATATTCACATCCATTACCCCATGAAACCCATCAGAACTATAAAATCATCACAACCAAAACCCCGTGAATCTGATCAAAATCACATCATCATAAAATACTCAAACATAGCAACCCATCACTATCACAAAATAATCACATCCTATCATCATTGTATCCCATAAAAACTAAATAATCATTACATCCTACACCTATTATAGCCATATCATTACCTCACAAACCTTTCGTACAACTGTGAGCCCTCACAACAACAAAAAATGACATAACCGTATGCCATGTCTTCTAAAGTGAAGTGTGTAGAATTTATAATCTTTTATAATTATATCCCATAATAGGTATATGGGTCAAACCCTTAATAAATTGTAGTATAAATACTTATACATACACATTACCTGAATCCATTAAATTCTTTTCAATTACATATAGTTTAGACATAACTAAGTTAATACCATGAGTCATTATAGCTCATTTATAGGAGAATTTTGACTCAATTAATTATATCCCATTTATGTACAAACATGTCTAAAATAAATTATATACACCATGCATACTTTAATTTAATCAAAGAATATATCACACTAATAAAAATCCTATGCATCCAAAATGAAATTATATAGAAAACCAATCAAAAAACCAATAAAAATGAATTGAGACATTCGGAAATTATAATGAATAAAGAGTAGTGTTAAAAACTTAGTAATAAAAAAATTAATAACATCATTCCGTAATCAGGTAAATCATCATAGCTAACAGACTCCACTAATAAATCACACAACTAAATTCAAAACTCGCCAATTAAAATTTAGATAACTTATTAAATTAATAAATTTAGTTAATTAAACCTGAAAACATTAATAAGGTAACTTATAAAACGTCCTATAATTAACTCCACACTTCCAAATCCAAGGAAAAGACAAATAAAATCATTAATAGAATATTCCTCCCAAAAATTAAATCATAACCATATTCTCTTACGAATCATTTCATTTAAGATTTCCCAATTACATCACCATTAAATATTCATTATCCAAATATATATTCCATGGATTTCATCCAAGGTGAGGTAAAACCCCAAAAGGTAGTTACTACTCATAGGTGCCATGACCCCCTCCCCCATAAGCACCCATGCTCGATCAGAAATGAGGGAAGGGTGATAATAACACAAGATGGTTGCCTCCAATCGGCCATGAATAGTCAAAATGTATTGAGGGTATAACATACTAAGAAATTTGATGCATCACACTAAAATATATGATAAATGAGAGGTATAATATAGGAAAGGAAAAAAAACCTTATGATAAAATCAAAGAGTGATCCCAAGTACCTAATTGTAATGTCAAAAAACTAAAATAATTGGGAAAAGGGAACTGTAAGTACCAAAATACAATCCTTAGTAGTGTGAAAAAATGCCAACATCTCATGAATATCCCATGAGCTAATAAAGTCGATACTGATTAAGAACTAGCTCATACATACTTGAAAAACAGTATATATATATATATATATATGTATTGTTAGAATAACAAGTATACTTAATAGGATCCACCCAAGAGTGTCTCATGAAAAATATAAAATAATGTTAATGCCTAGTGAACAATTATTCACTACTTGTAAATTAAACATGTATTCTAGGTTCTTATCCTCTACATGGATATATCCCACATTTCATTTCATAAAGTATACTATATGATGTAATACTAAAAAAAGTTACCCCACGATTACTTCCCCACAGGTTTTCAACACGTCAAACAAATTTCACATCTGAAGACATCTATCTCAAAATGTTTTCTAGCTAGAAGACTCATGGAATAATGTATCATACAATGCACCCCTTAAATCACATCATCCAATGAAGACTCCAAATAGTAACTATGCAGATTACTAGTTCCACCAAATCCCATATACTCTGTATTATACCTCATGTTAACATAACCTATACATATCATCACAATAATAACCTATAGGATCTTATATCTATAGGTAATTGTGTTTTAATGAACCAAAAACCATTACATACCTCTACAAATATTTACAGGGAAAGGCAAGAATTGTGCATACCAACACATAATGGTACCAATAAAAAATAATGGGTTCATATTGGCTAGTATACTATTTATTCAATGCCAACCGGAATATTTGGGAAAACCCTCTTAGGGTGTACTATGTTTCAGTCACCCAACTAGAATTGGTAGGGTAATTTATAAAATAAAAAATAATTAGGATATAATATTTATCGAATTCACACAATGTTAATTAACATAGTATTTGGTATAACTAAAACTATTGTGTCTCGAAGTCCTGACATTGAATGATAATACCTATATGTTCTATATAACACATTCATTCAGGTAGATTCATTAAATTAATTCATTCCTCCTAAAATTACACTTTATATTTAACTAATTAATTAATGATAATTATACATTCATATTTAATTAATTAACAAGTGAAGTGCATGAACTCTAGGAATCAACAAACTAATTCCTTGGTACAAAATTTTTATAAATATTTTTATTCCATTCATGAACTTAATTCATGGGAAAACATTTTTTAATCATTATAATTCAAAAATTTAAGGTACATTGGGATAAAACCCAAGACACTACAAAAGTGGTTCATAACAAAAAAGAACCATTTTCCTCAATTAATGTGGAAATTAGTGTTGGTAAACAAGAAACCAATCCATATAGACATAAAATTAATACACTAATAGGGAAGCATCCAAATTTCATCATGATAATGGGTAAGACTAGATTCAACATGTTCATTAAATCTTGGTTCCATCCATAATTCAATCATAAAAACACCACGCATCTAACCATCACATGTTTCAACCTCTTCCACAATACCTAGACTCACTTCATAGATATCATCAACCAATAACTATACCATTCTCACATAATTTCTCATAAAAGGATCACATCTATAAAATCATATATGGAAACAAACCGAAAACAAATCAAACAAGGAATATAGGCCCTAAAAACCAAGTCATACATCCTCCAAATTCTAACAGGATCAATAATCCCTAAACATATATCTTTATAAAAGAACTAGGTTTATTACCATATTGGATTAACAGATTAATTTATAATGGTTTCATACAACAAGACATCTATGTAATCAACTATTAAAATCTTTAAATTATTTAAATACACTTTCAAGCATAACATCGAGATATAAAAAATTAAGGAAAAAAATTCACATTTATCATATGTTTCACTCTTATTAACAAGAAGTGTTTACATATTTATATTCATTATTCAATTCAATAAAATTATTGGTGAATAAATTAATTAAACATTAATTACTAATTATATTTATTTCCATCAAAACATAAGAATAATAGACTACAAAACATGCTTCATTAATTCATTAGCTAACCAAAATTCCAAATTTTATATTTTTAAAAATTTTCATTAAATGTTATTGCTAAAATCAAGAATAAAAAACATGATAAAGAAAGCATAAAAATAGATATTACACTATCTAAAAATTCAATAGGAAAACTATTACCATGGTTAAAATGACTATGATATCACTAAAATCATAGACCATTTATTTATCTAATCAAATTTATTATTTAATAAGGTTAATTAAACCATAAACTAAAGAGTAAAGGCATTATTATTTTCGAATTTTACAAAAATTAATATTATAAGAAATCATTTTCATCCATTTGGATTTTAACATTCTTTAATGAGAGTTGAAAAAAATTAAAATCTCTAATCCTCTCTCCCATGAAGAAACTAAAATGCTCACAAAATTATGATCTATAGACATGCCAAAAAATAATCAAATTGAATCCATAATAACAATAGAGATCAACCTCCATATCATGGTAAGTAATAACTGTAGGAAACAAGACACATTAGTGTAGAAATCACCTGAGAAAAATGTAAAAACCACATTCGATCAAAAAAGATGAAACATTGGAAGCTGATAATCAATATGAATCTAATGGGATTCAAAAAATCGTGAATACGTGTAACAAACCAAAGTATTTTAATGGAAATTCATTTCTTAAAAATATTTCATAAAATCACATGAAAACAAAACATAATTAACTACAAAGTGCTATGTGTCCTTTAAACATAAGTTTGTCACTTATATGTTTGGAATTTTGAAAATACGACATACACGGTTGTGTTCATGATGATTTTTGCAGTCCAATAAGAAAAACATAATATTTGGTGAATAGTAAACCACCCTTATGAATATTAGTACGACCCATATAAATATAACATCATCTAAATAAGAGTAACCTTACCCATGAATAACTATATAAAATTTAGGCCTCTTAGAATGTGACAATTTGACCATAGTAAACTTTTGGTATTTTTGTAAGTTATAAATAATTAATTATAATTAATTAATTAATTTAAATGAAAATGTATTTTGTTAAAATGTGTTCATAAATTATCAAATCTATTTATTCTAGTTCTTAAATAGTTTTATATGACCCATCGTAATTTTTGAAAGCATTATAAAATTAGTTTTAATTTTAAAAACTGCATTTTTAATGTAAATTATGATTTTAATTAAATATTAAATTAATAATATTTAGATTATTATTTTTGAAAAATAAAATTCATTTTTGGATTCTACATGTCCAATAATTATTAGGGTGATGTTTTGGAATTTTTCTGATATACTTCAATTTTCAGGTGAATAGTAAAAATACAGTTTTTCGCATAATCGGTGTATCCTAAATTGCATCATTAATGATGTAATGATGACATAAACATTATAGAACACTAGTTTCGACCACATTACATTAAAATTCATAAATGGTTCTTTAAAATAAAATAAACTCAATTTTCCAACCTAAAAAACTTTCCCAAAGCCTAAAGTCAAAAGGTGATTTCTTAAAGCGTCTTTTTCTCTTTCTTTCACTTTTCTTTTAATAAATTAATCAATTCGAATTATAAAGATGATTTAAATCCTAAAAATAATTATATTATATTAATATATGATTTAGAATGTCAATAAACTACTATTACAAGTCTAACTTTTGATATATTATTTTATTTAATATTCTATACTAAAAACACCTCCCTCTTCATGTATAAATAACCCCTCACCCTCCCCTTGAACTTCAAGAATTATCTAAACTATGCCCAATCATCTTCGCTAGCCCCTCCCCTACTTCCAAGAGCTTATGGTCTCATAAAATGACCAAGCATATTCCCCTTAAGAGGTTCTCAAGAGGAGGACCCAAGGTAATTTTTCTTCCTCTTTCCTTCAATTCCTTTTCAATTTCAAGTACTTTTCTTATTCTATCCCAACCTATCTTTTCCCAATTGGTATGGTTACTCTAGTATAATACATATATTGTAATTTTATGATACTAATGGGATATAATACCATCCAACCCCCATCTCCTATTCCTTTTATTTTATAAAATAAAACGTTGTTCGTAAGGTGTTAATCTATCACCTTCAAGAACGACATGTCTTCTTTTTCCATTTCAACATACATATCTGGTCCTGAAACCATTTTTATGGTTCAAACAGAATATTATATATGTTTTATGTCCTATTTTATTTGCTAGAACTAACTTATGTACATATTACTAGATGATTAAACAAAACAGGTTCGTTGTGGTCGAAAAACAACCCAAATTAACCCAAACGATCATCATTAATTTCCTATCTAATGATTCATCAATATGGTTTAAAATTTAATTCATATTAAGATTATTTGAACTTCTGGAATATCATTAATAACATTTAATATATTTTCTAGATGTTTACACATGTTCTACACAGAATTCAATTTATGAATACATGTGAAACTCTCAATAAAACCATAAAAACGAACATCCCCGAACAACGTTTCTAAACTCTATAACTCATCAAAAGGCCCATAAAATAACAAAATGAACCAAATTTAACCCTATTAAGTTATAAAAGGTTCTTTAATTTCTAATTAATGTATATAATGTCATTATATTGGACATTAAAGAGAATGGATCATTCAGATACAAGGTAAGAGGAAATTCTCGAACCCAACATTCATCCTTCAGGTTCTCCCTATTTCAATCCTTTTTATATGGTTTCTCCTTAAAAATCTTTTTTTCATCCTTGTATTTCCTTTTCTAGGATATAAATGTTTTTCACAGGTATTTATGAAGAAAAAAATGTTTTCCAAAAGAACTCTTCTTTCTAGGATGCACCTTTTACTTCTCATTCATGATTGATAGTTCATGTAACATGTATGTTATTACCTACTTCTTTTGGGAACCAAATGTTTATGAATGTGTTATTATAAAATGAAACCCATTACTTTACATGGGTAATTTATGTTCATTTTTGATATTTTTTTAATGTGTCGCACATGATAATGATAATTTTATGATGTGACGGATGCGCCCAGAATTATATAGCTTGATATGAATGTTTTAATGTGACGGGTGAACCTAGAATTATACAGCACTCCAATGCATTGGGTAAAGTCATGAATATCTTGAGTAAATTTTAAATGATGTGGGAACATGATTATAGCTTTTTTCACAAGAATTTGGGGTAGTTTACCACTAAGAAATGATGTTTCATTTTTATGCATTGCCACATTTCAAGTCTCGTATTAATAATTCCTCTCATGTTCATGATTCTTTGCCTATGTTATGAATATGCTCACACCATGCTATATTGTTCTTATCTATCCTCTTACTGGGATTCTAGCTCACCCCTTTTTATGTATATCCTTAGGTGGCTACATGTACTAAGGATATGTCAAATGCCAATAAGAAGCTAGAGAAGAAGAAATGAACAAAAACGTTTTTTCTCATTGTTGTAATTGTTATGTATGGTCCTTGTTTTTCCAAGACACTTAACTGTTGGATCCTCTATGTGTAATATTATTATGTTTTTTATCTTTAAAATTATGTAATAGTAAGTTATGAAAATATTGGGACTCTATAGTTGGTATTAGAAGATCGGTTTACTTAATTTGGGAATTAGGATTTGTGAACCCTAGAGAAAACATATATCATGAGTATAAGTACAAATGTGCACACAAGAATATTTATATAGGGATACCATATGTTATTCATTGTTAAAATTAATAAGTTACTCATGACATGTTGACTTATGTTTTGTTCTAACGTTTTCTGTTTTATAAAATGGTGGGAACCAGGAGAAACCAGGCCAACAACTCGTGCGAGGGCTAATGTAGTGATTGTCCGAACAACATCCCCAATAATTTGGGAGGTGGAGTTAAAAACATTATGGAAATGCCTACCCAATTATCTCAGGCTATGAACAATAACCATAATAATGGGGAACTTCCTACTTCACCAAAGAGAGGGAAACTGGCTATCGAATGTTTTATGCGACAACGACCACCAACATTTAGTGGATCGTCTGATCTACTAGTTGTGGAATAGTGGGTCAGCTCCATGGAAAAGATATTTTATTTTCTTCACTGTTCGGAGATGGAGAAGGTGACACTATCCGTTTATCTTCTAGATGGATAGGTCGATCAATGATGGGATTTGATTAGGAACACCATGCCAAGGGAGAAAATTGATGAAATGGAATGATAATACTTTAAGATCATGTTTCTTAATATGTATTTCCCACGAACTCTGTGTACGAAGACGGAGAGAGAATTCATAGAGCTCAAGAAAAAAGAAGGAGAATCTGTCACAACCTACGAAGCAAATTTAACAAGGCTTTCAAGGTACGCTTTGGGTTTTGTTATTAACAATGATATAAAAATTGATATATTCTTTAGTGGATTAAAACCACACCTTTGTAAGGCTCTTGCAATTCGATACGTTGGGAGTTATGAAGAAGATGTACGGTGTGCTATCAATGTGGAGATGTAGTTTGGAGAATGGTCCCATGGATATGGTGATAAGAAACGAAAGATGGAGTTTCAAGCCAGTGGATCTAATGAAAATGGTTGGAAGAAAAATCAACAACCCACATGCCTAAAATGTGGGAAGTTCCACCATGGAAACTGCCTCAAAGGGACGGGGAAATGGTTTATGTGTGGTAAATAAGGACACCTTGATCAAGAGTGTCGGAAAGACATAAAAAGGAAGGAGAATGTGGTAGATGAAAGGAGAGAACCATTCATAGTTCAATTCTACAACTATAGGGATCTAGGGCACTATGCAGGACAATGCACTATACCTCGAGATCTCTAGGGTAATCAGCGTTAGTAGCCACCAATGCCAAAGGAACAAGGGAAGGATTATGCCATCACTACTTCGGATGTGGAGCAAGAAAATGAAGTCATACAAGGTAAACTTCCTATTCACTCAATAATGGAAAAAGTCTTATTTGATTCTGGTTCTACACATTCCTTTATATCTTGTATGTTTCCTTGAACTATAGAATCAAAGCACTGTAACCTTGAAGTAGAGATATCTATTAAAACAACAAGTGGTGTAATTATTGCAACCAAAGTGTTTGACTATTCTCTTATTGGTGTATGTGGGGAGATTCTTCCAGTGAATCTTATAATACATCCCTTGGTAGAATTTGATGCTAAAATTGGAATATATTGGATCTCGTTATATAGAGCACATATCAACTGTCATGAAAAGGAAATATATTTTCATATTCTGAACAATCCCATGCTTCTCTATAGATGCAAGGAAGATAATGAATCTCCTTTGAAAAGCCCTTTCATGTTGTGGGTGTTGATGCCAACGAGCCTGTACCCAAGTGGTACAGGCTCCTGCTTGGCATCCAAAAGACCCGGGTTCAAATCCGGGCAGGGATGAATTTCTGGGTACTGTAGCAGGGTTCGGTAGTAGGGCATTGTAGCAGGGCTCTGTAGTAGACACTATAGAAGCGGTGGAACTGTAGCAGTAGCAGCACTGTAGCGGTGGAGGAAATGTTGCAGGATACTGTAGCGGCGATGGGTACTGTAGCGGCGACAGCACTGTAGCGGTGGAGGAAATGTTGCAGGATACTGTAGCGGCGATGGGTACTGTAGCAGTTAATGTAGCTATGCAGGGTACTGTAGCAGTACTGTTCACAGAGGGTCCTTTGGGCCAAAAAATGGGCTTTCAAGCCTTTTATTTAGGCCACTTGGCCTTGGGCCTTCGGGCTATGTATTGGATCTTTATCTACCCTCTAAAGAGGTCTTTGATTTAAACAATAAATTGAGGCTTCGGACCCAACCTTTAAAAAAATGTTGTGGGTGTTGATTCCCTCTGAATAAGCATACATTTCCCAAATGGTTCAATCAAAGGACGGTGCCAACCTTGCAGAAATTACCATCGTGAGGGAATATGGTGATGTATTTCCCGAAGAGTTACCTGGATTTCCCCCAGACCGTGAGGTAGAGTTCTCAATAAGACTCATACCTAGAGCTACTCCTATCTAAAAGTTTCCCAATAGGATGGATCCTAACGAACTGGAGGAGTTAAAGAAGTAGTTGTAAGTGAATCTGGAGAAATTTTTCATACACCCTAGTGCATCATCGTAGGGTGCGCCAGTGCTCTTTGTAAAGAAGAAGGATAGAACAATGTGATTGTGTATCGAATATCGAGAACTCAACAAGATCACCATAAAGAACAAGTATCCTCTTACAAGGATTGATGACTTGTTCGATCATTTAAGAGGATATAAATACTTCTCAAAGGTGGATCTTCATTCTAGATATCATCATCTAAAGGTGAAGATGGAATATATTCAGAAGACTGCCTTCCATACAAGGTATGGGTACTATGTGTTTCTAGTGATTCCCTTCGGACTTACTAATGCCACAAAAATCTTCATGGATTTTATGAATAGATTCTTTATACATTACCTTGAAATTTTTTGATAGTGTTATTCGATGATATTCTTATCTACTCCAAGAACAAGTAGGAACATGAAGAACATCTAAGACTTGTTTTGGTGACATTGAGGAAGGAGAAGTTTACACAAAGTTTTTCAAGTGTTACATTTGGATGAATCAAGTCACATTCTTGGGACATGTGATCGAAAGTTAGGGAATTTCTATGGATCCTTCCAAAACAAATGCAATTGAGGAATGGCCCAGTCCCTTTAGTGTCACCGAAATCCATAGTTTTCTTGCATTAGATAGGTACTACCAAATTTTTTTTGAGAAACTTCTCAAGATTGTCAAGCCCTCTAACTAAATTAATAAGGAAATGGGTAAAGTATGTCTGGATGGAAGAATGTGAGGGAAGCTTCAAGGAGCCAAAGAGAAGGATGACCACCGCACCTGTACTCACACTATCGAAAAGTGGAGAATGTTTTTTGATATATTTTGATACTTAAAAGAGTGTCGTGGGGTGCATACTCAAGAAAAATATTAATGTGATAGCCTATGCCTCATGAAAATTTAAGATCCATGAGCAGAACTACCTAACGCATGATCTAGAGCTGGAAGCCGTGATTTTTTCCTTAAAAATCTAGCAGCACTACCTTTATGGTGAGAAGTGTGACATATAAAACTACCACAAGATCCTAATGTATATATTCACACAAAAGGAGCCCAACATGAATTAAAGGATATGGTTAGAGATAATCAAGGATTACGATTACTCTATTCACTACCATCCCGGAATGGTGAACAATGTAGCTGATGCTCTAAGCGGGAAAGAACATACTACTCTATCCATGTTAGGGATTGAGAAAAACCATATCTTCTTGGATATGCAAAGCATGGATTTAGAAATCATAAGGGCTGGGGATACATCCTACCTTTCCCAAATGATTACACAACCATCTATCCAAAGGAAGATTAAAGAAGCATAAAGGGATGATGTGGAGATACAAAAGAAGGTGAATGCAGTAATGGAAGGGAAGCTACATGAGTTCCATATTGAAGATGATGGTGTGATTTGGTTTGAAACATGGATTTTTGTGCCTTCATCACCCAGGATAAAGGAGCTATTGGAAAATTCACATAGCTCAATATTCTCTATCCACCCTAGTAGCACCAAGATGTACCGGGATCTCCGAGAGAACTTCTCGTGGCAGAACATGAAAAAGGATATCACAGAATATATCTCAAGGTGTTTAGTATGTCAGCATGTTAAAGAAGAGAGAAAAACGTTCAAAGGGTTGATGCAGCCATTGCCTATACCCATGTGGAAATGGAAAAATGTTACTATGGACTTTGTCACAGTTCATCCGAGGATGTCAAAGGGAAATAATGTGATATGGGTTGTGGTTGATCGACTCACCAAGACTGCCCATTTTATCTTTATTCAGGACGATATCTCACTTAAAGAACGTGCAATTATATATGTTAAGGAAGTGGTGAGACTGCATGGTGTTCCACTATCAATTGTCTCTGACCGTTATCCAAGGATCACATCAAAATGTGGAAGGAGCCTTCAACAAACTTTGAGTACTGAATTAAATTACAGCACGTCCTATCACCCCCAAACTGATGGCCAATCTAAAAGGACTATTTAGACGCTTGAAGTTATTCTAAGAGCCTTCTCAGTATAATTAAAAGGTGGATGTGATCATCATATCCCATTGGATTAGTTCTCGTACTACAATAGCTTCCACTCGAGTATTCAGATGGCTCCATATGAATCTTTGTTTGGGAAGCGTTGTAGAACTCCAACCTGTTGGGATAGAGTTAGAGAAAGAAAGCTACTTGGACCTGATATTTTGGAAGAGATGATAGAGAAGGTTCAAGTCATCCAGAAACACATCAAAGCTGGTCAAAGTTGGAAAAAGAGCTATACTGACAACCGTCGAAGGGATTTAGAGTTTGACGTTGGAGATAAAGACTTCCATCAAATATCACCATGGAAAAGAGTCATGCAATTTAGGAAGAAAGGAAAGTTAAGCCCAAGGTACATTGGCCCCATTGAAATCCTTGACCGTATAGGAGTCATGGCCTATTGACTTGCAGTTACACTGAATATGGCTCATGTTCATGATTTTTTTCGTGTACCACTCCTCAGGAAGTACATACCAGATCCCTCACATGTACTAAACTCAGAGGTGGTACAGGTGGAAGATGATATCTCTTATGAGGAGTAGGCAGTAGAGATTTTGGATCAGAGAGATAAGGTTCTACGCAACAAGACTACTCACCTAGACAAAGTATTGTGAAGGAACCATAAGTTTGAAGAAGCTACTTGGGAACCAGAGGAGGCAATGAAGGATAAGTACCCTCACCTATTTGTGTAAAGTGAAATTTCAAGGGTGAAATTTCATAACGGGGGAAGAATGTTACGACACTAAGTATTTCATTGGAAATTCCATTCTTAAGAATATGTCATAAAATCACATGAAAATACAACATAATGAACTATTAAGTTCTAGGTGACCTTTAAACATAAGTTTTTCAGTTCTGTGTTTAAAATTTTGAAAATCCGACATACACGGTTGTGTTCAAGATGTTTTTTACAGTCCAATAAAAAAAATTAATTTTTGGTGAATAGTAACCTACCTTAATGAATAGTAGTACAGACATTATGAATTTTACATCATCCAAATAAGAGTAACCCTACCCATGAATAACGAAATAAAATTTAGGCATCTTAGAAAGTGTCAATTTGACCATAGTAAAAGTTTTAGTATTTTTGTAAGTTATAATTAATTAATTATAATAATTAACTAATTCAAAAGAAAATTTATTTTCTTAAATGTGTTAATAAATTATCAAATCCTTTTCTCCAAGTTTTTAGATAATTTTATATGTCCCTACGTAATTTTTTAAAGCATTATAAAATCAGTTTTAATTTTAAAAACTGTATCTTTCAAGTATATTATGATTTTAATTAAATATTAAATTAATCATATTCAGAAATTTTTTTATGAAAAATGAACTTCATTTATGTATTCTACAAGTCGAAAAATGTTTAGGGTGATATTTTGGGATTTTTCTGAAATACTTTAATTTTCGGGTGAATAGTAAAAATATAGTTTTTCGCATAATCCATGTACCCTAAATTGCATCATTAATGATTTCATGATGACATAAAAATTCTAGAACATTACGTTCCTACAAATTACATTAAATTTCATAAATGGTTCCTTAAAATACAATAAACTGAATTTTCAAACCTAAAAAGAACTTTCCAAAAACCTTTAGTCAAAAGGTGATTTCTTAAATTGTCTTTTTTTCTTTCTCTCACATTCCTTTTAATAAATTAATGAATTAGAATTATAAAGATGATTTAAATCCTAAAATTAATTATATTATATTAATATATAATTTGGGATTTCAAAAAACTATTTTTACAAGTCTATCTTTTTATATATTATTTTATTTAAAATTCTATACTAAAAACACCTCCCCCCTCATGTATAAATAACCCCTCCCCCTACCCTTAACAAACCACACATTTCAAGCTCCAATAAATGTCTATAATATATCTAAGAAACATACATATCCTCTCCCCCACGTCCAAGAGCTTCTGGTCTCATCAAAAGACCAAGCTTAGGCCTCTTAAGAGGATCTCAAGAGGAGAAATCAAGATAATTTTTCTTCCTCTTTCCATTAATTCCTTTTCAATTTCTAGTCCTTTTCTTATTCTCTCCCAACCTATCTGTATTCAAATGGTATGGTAACTTTAGTATCATACATATAAAGGAATGTTATAATACTAATATGTTATTATACCATCCAACCCCCTTCTCATATTCGTTTTATTTTATAAAAGAAAATGTTGTTCGTAAGGTGTTAATCTATCACATTCAAGAATGACATGTTTTCTTTTTCTATTTCTACCTATATATCTGGTCATGAAACAATTTTTATGGTTAAACCAGAATATTATATATGAGTTATTTCCTATTTTAATTTATGGAACTAACTTATGTACATATTACTAGATGATTAAACAAAACAAGATCATTGTGGTCGAAAAACCACCCAAATTAACCCAAACGATCATCATTAAATTCCTAAAAAAAGATTCATCTACATGGTATAAAATGTAATTAATTTTAAGATAATTTTAACTTTTATAATATCATTAATAACATGTAATATATGTTCTGGATTTTTACCCATGTTCTACACAATTTTCAATTTATGAATACATGTGAAACTCTCAAGAAAACAAAAAAAAACGAACATTCCTGAACAATGTTTTCAAACTCTATAACTCATCAAAAGGCACATAAAATAACATAATGAAACCAAAATTACGATTATTAAGGTATAAAAGGTTATTTAATTTATAATTAATGAATATAATGTCATTATAGAGGACATTATAGAGATTTAAGTGTTCAGATACAAGGTAAGAGGATATTCTGGAACCCAACTTTCATCCTTCGGGTTCTCCCTCTTTCACTCCTTTTTGATATGGTTACTCCTTAAAAATCTTTTTTTCATCATTTTATTTCTTTTTTTGGGATATAAATTTTTTTCCCTGGTATTTATTAAAAACAAAATGTTTTCCAAAAGAAATATTCTTTCAAGAACACACCTTTTACTTCTCATTCAAGATTGATGATTTATATAACATGTATATTATTCCCAACTTCTTTTGGGAAGCCAATGTTTAGGAATGTGTTATTATAATATGAAACCCATTATTTTACATGGTTTAGATATGTTGATTTTTGATATATGTTCTATGTGGCATGCATGATAATGATAATGTTATGACGTGACGGGTGTGCCAAAAATTATATAGCACGATATGAATGTTTAAATGTGACGGGTGCACCCGGAATTATACAGCGCTCCAATGCTTTGGTAAAATTGATGTATCTCATGATTAAATGTCAAATTATGTGGGAAAAGGATGTTATATTTGTTCAAAATCATGTTCGGTAGTTAACCACTAAGACATGATGTATCATTTTTATGCATTGCCACAATTCAGGTCTCCTATTAATGCTTCCTCTCATGTTCATGATTATGTGCCTATGTTATGAATATACTGACCACATGCTATATTGTTCTTTTCTATCCTCTTAATGGGATTCTAGCTCACCCATTTTGATGTATATCCTCAGGTGGATACATGTACTATGGAGTGGTCAATTTCCAATAAGAATCTAGAGAAGAAGAAACGAACAAAAAAAGTTTATGCTCGATGTTGTAATAGTTATGTATAGTCATTGTTTCCCTAAGACACTAAACTATTGGATACTCTATGTTTAATACTATTATGTTTTTTATCATTAAAATGATTTAATAGTAATGTATGAAAGGTTTGAGTCGCTTTAATAAGTACCTTTGAATAAATGGGGTTGGGACAAAATTATTGGATTTCTCAAAAAAAATATGTGAGAAATTAGATTTAAATGTGCACTTCCAAATGGAATTTCACTTCATGAATGGGACCTTCTTTTCATGAATGTCCAAAATTTAACACAAAATTAAATAATTATTCCTACATCCAATAAAACATGATTAATAAAGGTCACGGAATTCGTGTTCATGTGGTTAGTTTTTTGGAATAGGAATGATAATCATGAATCTTCATCAATTCATGTTTTAAACTCATGGTTCACAACATAAATTTCTCCTTGTGTTCCACCCTAATAGAATCCATGAACATCTATTTGGTTCACTAACTGAACATTAAAAACATGAACTATGATTAACATCATGAACTCATCCTTCAACAACTCACAAATATTCCAAATACCAGGTTCCTCAAAACATGAAATGGATAATGATAATCGGATATCGGCCCTTATAAATATTTTTAACAAAAAAATATAATCAGAAATAATAATTATAACTTCTGAGGATCCAAATATTCCAAACATGAAATAATGGAACTAACGATGAAATCATATGAAACTAATAATGATATAAATTTATTTCAGTCATTAATGATATGCCTATAATAAACAACAATATAATTTCTTTCGAAACGATAAGAACATAATAGTGATCACTTAAAACATTACTCATAGTAATAAATATTAATTTCTAGATTACCTCCATCTAAAAACTCATTATTGGGGTGATTATATCATATATTATTTAATTCCATAATTACATGGCATAACCCTACTGTATCAACACATATTCATATATATTCATACATATAATTTTGGCTTTTTAGGGTATTAATAGTTTTACAGTTTTTAATGGGTTACCATGAGTGTTTTTTATTTTGTAGGGGTTTTATAGGTTCTCAACAATTTTCATTGCATTTCATATACTTATTACCTTCTATGGTTTTCAATGTTTTTAAAGATTTTTATGTTTATCAAGGATTTGTGTAGTTTTCAAGTGGTTTTTAGTGTATCCATGTTTTTATAGGTGTTACTAGGATTTCCAATGTTTCCATTTTTTTATAAGGTATCTATTTATTTTTGAATTCCATGTCGGTTTTTGGGGATTCATTGTGTTTTTATGGATTTCAAGGGTTTTCTAAGACTTTTCATATAATTTTGATGGTTTTTATGGGTTTATAGTTTCTAGGGGATTATAAGTTCTTACATATTATTATAGGGTTTTTATGGTATATTTAGTTATTGCATTTATTTTGGTGTTTTCCACTATTTTTTGAATGTTTTTATATTTTTTTTAAAGGGCTTTCAGGGAGTTTCTAATAATTGAAAGCTTTTATAGTGCCATTCATTATTATAATTATAATTTTTAGGGGTTTTCAGGTTTTTTTAATTTATTATTATGTTATATTAGGTTTGATAGGTATTTGTTGGGTTAGTATAGTATATCTTTTTTTCAAGGTTTTAAATTATTTGAGGATTTTCTAGGAATTTCAAGTGTTTGGAGAGTCCCTTATTGTATTTTATGGGTTTTCATTTCTTCTTATATTTTTTTCTAGATTTCTAGTAGTTATCATGGAGTTTTTATAAAATTAAATTACTTATTTAAGGTTTAATAATAGTTTAAATGTGTTTTTATAGTCTTATAGGGTTTTTATTTGTTATTGGGATTTTATGTTTTTCTAAAAATATTCTAGGTTTTTCATGGTTCTCATATTTTTCAATGGTTATTAGGGGTTTCTCTTTTTTTAAATTGATTTATAGGGTTATTAATAATTCAATGTGCTTTAACTTTTATCTGGGGTTTTCATGGGTTTTTATGGGTTTTAAGGGGTCTTATGGATTTTTTAGTTTTCTAATGGTTTCATGTATTTTAGGGTTTTCCATAACATTACGGGTTATTTTTATTGGGGACTTATTATCTTTTAGGTTTTTTATTGAGTTAAGAGGATTATTCAATGATATATAATATTTTTAAAGATATTTATCAATATTATGGGGTTATCTTGTTTTCTTAGGGGTTTCATATGTTATTTCATCTTTCTTCTAGGTTTTTATGATTTTATAGGTTTCTTAATATATTTTATTTCTCTTTTTCATGTTCTTGTGGGAATATTTTAATAATTTTCATTGATTTATATGGTTTATATGGGTTTTTACATGTTTTATGTTTTTATATGGGCTTTATAGCCTTATAATATTTTCTATAGTTTTTCTTGTTTTCAATACCCTGAGGGGTCTCCTTGCTTTTATTATGATTTTATAACAGTTTTCATCAATTTATGGATATTTGATAATTTTCAAAAGTATTTCGTGGGTATTTAGGTTTTATGGTTTAACATGGTTTAAAAGTATTTTCAATCACAATACATTACTTTTCTGTTGTTGTCAAATATTTAATGGTTTTGGGGTTGTTTTAAAAATTCTTCTTTTTTGTTTTTATGGTTTTCCCATGCTTCCATGAGTTTTTCATGGGTTTCCACATTCCTTGGGATTGTCATCATTTTATTGGGTAATTAAGAATTTTTTAGGAGTTTTCATAGTTTTCAGGGGTTTTGTTCTTTTTGTAGGTTTATTTATTTATTTCAAATGTTATTAATTCTTATTCATTTTTTAGGGTTTCCTAGGGTTTGTGGAGTTCTTATGGGTTTTCATGGTTATTCTAGGGTTTTGAGGGTTTTTTAGTGTTATTATAGGGTATTTATGTTTTCTAGTGTTTTGAAAGGATTTAATTTATTTTCTATATTTTTTGAAGCATTATCATTAAATTTAATTCTTTTTAGTGTTTTCAAAGGCTTTCTAGTATATTCACAATTTTAGAGGATATTAATAATTTATAAGGATTTTCTAAAATATTCATGGATTTTATATTATTTTTATATAAAATTCATGAATTATTTTTGAATGTTTTTCTATGATTTTCATAGATTTAGGGTCTTCCTTACTTTTTAATGTGTTTTTAGGGTTTCATGGTTTTTAACGAATGTCTATGATTCCAAATGTATTCAATATATTTCAACAGTTTTCAAAGGTTATCTTTATATTTAAGGATTTTAATTATTTTACATGGCGTTATTTGATATTATACGGTATTTTTCAGTTTTCATTGTTTTCTAGTATAATGCTTTAAATGTTTTATATTATTTTCCTTATTTTTAGGAAATTATTGGGTATTCATTACACTATAGTGTTTTCTATTGATTTATTGGGCTTTTAGGGGTTTTTTGTGTTCTTCATAATTATATGAGGTTCTCATGGTTTTTGGTATTTTCCATAATTTTCTCTATTTTAACATTATTTTCTATAGTTTCAATGGTTATCATTATTTTATCACGACTTTTCATGGGTTGTAATATATTTCTAAATATTTTTATTTTTTTTCTAGATTTTACATGATTTTTAAATTTTCTCATGGGTTTTAAGGTTTTTATTATTTTCTAATGTTCTCTTGGTTTTAATTTATTTTTATTTTTTAAGGGGTTTCACCAATTTTAGTGTAATTCATAATTTTTAGTGTTTTTAAATGTTTTCAACAATTCCATGATTTCCAATAGTTTCTAGTTTTTTAATAACATCCATGATTTTGATGTGTCTAATAAAATTATATTGGATTATCAATTTTATATAGTTTTTAATAAAATTTAATGGTTTCCCTATGTTTTATATGATTTATAGGTTATTAAGAATATATCATGTTTTATAATGTTTTATAGGGAACTTATGATTTTATGTTTATTTTATACCATTATTTATGGTTTTAAATATTTTTTTCAAGATTTTTTGGTTTTATGATTTTTATAGATTTAGGGTTTTAAAGTATTTCAATGGGGTTTTAGTGATTTACTAGGATGGGTATTAGTTTTTCTTGGTTTCAAATTATTTATTAATTTTAAAGGGTTTTTATTTTTTGGGGGGTTTTAATGAATTTTCTGTTTTTAAAATAATTCTTAAGTTTTTGTTTGTTTTGTAGCATTTCCAATGGTTTTGAGGGGTTTTATGGGTTATAATGGGGTTTCCTAGGCATTTCATGGAATTTCAAGGTTTTCATAGGTTTTTAGGCTTTTTACATTCTTCATCAGGGTTTCCCTTATTTTGAGAGTTTTCTAGTGTTTTTATGGTTTTCATGGTTATTTGGGGAATTTTTGAGATTTTCTATATTTTTATTGGTTTATTTGTATTATTTATGGGTATTATAATTTTCTAGAAGTTTGATGATGTTTTAGGGACTATATGGTTTTCTCATGTTTTTTTGTGTCTTATATAATTTCAATATTTTCTAGGAATTTTAATCATTTTATATGGTTTTATATGGTTTTGAGGTTTTTTAGGGTTCTCATATGGTTATCTGGATATTGAATTATTTTCTACAACTTTTAAAAAATGATTAATTTTTTCTAGGGTTATTCATGTTTTTCATGACCTTCAAGGATATTAATTATTTTTAAAATTTTAGGTTTCTTCTAGGGACTCTTACTGGTTTTTTTGGGAGTTTCAATTGGTTTATTAGGGATGGAAATGTTCTAAATGGGGTTTTATGATATTTAGTATTTCTTATGGGCTTTATGGTTTAAGGGTTTTTCTATGGGTTTTTTAGTTTTCTACATGATTTCCGTTATTTTAAACAATTTATATGTTTTCCATTTCTTTGTATTCTTAAGAATTTTTTATGGATTTTAAGGGTTTTGGGGGATTTGATATTTATACTATGTCATTCCAAGGTCTTCTTTGATTTTTATAGATTTTGAGGGTCTTGAAATATGTTTTAGGATTTTTTTGTTTTTAAATGGGGTTTCCATGATTTTATTATAATTTATAGGAAACTATATAGTTTTTTGGGTTTTAGGGTTTTCATGTTTATTTATTTTTTCCTGGGTTTCATAAGATTTTGTTAATTTTATATATATATTTTTTGGATTTTCATGATTTTTATGTTTTTATGCTAGTATAGGGTTTATTCCGTGTTTTCAACATTTTCATGGTGTTTCAGGATTTTTTAGGGGTTTTTTATGTTCTTATAATTTCACATGGGCTTCGAGGAGTTTTAATGAGTTCACATGGGTGTTAATGATTTTCATACATTTTAATTATATTTCAGGATCATAATTATTTTACATGGATTTAATAGGTTTTAGTGGTTTTATTGGATTTTTTTACATTAAAATTTTTCTAGTGTTTTCTATGGTTTTTATGATTTATGGGGTTTTTGTGTTTTTTATGGTTTCATTGTTTCTATGGGGATTTTCTTTTGGTTTTAATGGGTATCCATTAGTTTTAATTTTTTATATGTTTTTTAAGGTTTATATAGTACTTTATAGGGTGTCATTGGGGTTTCTAATGTTTTAATGGGTTTTCATGGTTTGTTATGATTTTATAGGGATTTTTAGTTTTTTATCTTTTGAAGGGTTTTAGGTGTTTCTTAGGTAAATCCTACAATTTTTTATGGTTTACAATGATATTTTGTTTTTATATTATTTTCATAGATTTTAGTGGTTTCATAGGAATAGGGGTTTCTAGATTAGTTGGGAGTTACAATGGATTTTTAGGTTTTTATGGTTTTCGAGGTTTCCCATATTTTTAAAGGGTTTTAATTTTTTTAATATTTTTGTTGTTTTCGTGATTTGTAGGGGGTTTTTATTTTTCATGGGTGTTTTATAGTAATTTAGAGTTTTTGTGGCTTTTTGGGGTTCATAGGGGCTTATAGTGTTGTAAGTTAATTCAATGAAATTTTATTATTTTGGGTTATATTGGGTTTTTCAAGATTAATTATTGTCATTCCATGGTTTTAGGGTTTTATGGAATTCTGTAAATTTCAAGTGAGTTTCAGGAATATAGGGGTATTCATGGGATTTTTGGGTTTTGAGTGGTCCATATTATATTTGGTGCTTTTTATAGTTGATATAGTTATATATATATATAATATTTTTTTGAGGGTTTTCACGGTTTTTTGGGTCATTAATTATTTAATAATGGTTTTTAGTGTTTTCTATTATGTATAGTGTTTTTAGTTATTTTTTCGTGATTTTTCAATGTTTTTATGTGTTTTTCATGGTTTTATTAAGATAAAAACATTTTCATGGGTTTTCACATTTTTTATTATTCTCCATATTTTTCCATGAGTTTAAAGGGGTGTTCTTGTTTTATTGGTTTTATTTTTTTCAATTCATTCCCACATTTTATCATTGTTCTATAGGGTTTGTCATTGTTATTTTTTGTTTTCCATGTTTTTAATGATTGTTTATGATTCTCTTGTAATTGATGGGGGTTTCAAGATATTTTCATGGGTTTAAAGTGTTTTCAAGTGGTTTTTTCACGATTGTTCTTATGTTGCTAAATTATTTTAGGCATAACATTGTTTTTGTAAGATTGTTCAACGTTTTTCATTATTTTTAATGATTTCAGAGGTTTGGTTGGGTGTTTTTAGGGCTTCCCAATGATTTTTTGTATTTTTAGGATATTCCATTTATTTTTTATATTTTTGAATTGGTTTTAATATTTTTACATTGATTTCAAGGTGTTTTCAGGTTATTTTATGGATTTTTTCTTTTAAAATTAAGGGTTGATGGTTTTTTGGATTTTCATAGTTTTTAGGTATTTAAAGAGTTTTTATGGTTAATAATGGTTTCTTCAAATTTTCCAATGATTTCCATTTGTTGTCATGTTTTTCTAGTTCTTTCCATTATTACAATTTTTTTATGGTTTTCATTAGGTTTATTGGTCTATTAAGGGTTTCAATGGTTTTTTGTGGTTTTAATTGTTTTACATGGTTTCTCATGTGATTCATATTTTTTCAACGCATTTTGTGGTCTTCTACGGTTGTTATTGTTTTTATGATTCTCTTGTTTTAATTTTTTTCATGGTATTCATGGGTTTTAATGTTTTCCCAAGGGTTTCAAGGATTTACATGATTTTTTAGGCTTTTCATTTACTCATGTTATTTTCAATGGTATTCAACAATTTCACACATTTTTATGTATTTTAATGAAATCTATATTTTTTGGATGTTTTGAGAAATTTGTTGTTTTTAGTGGTTTTAAGGGATTTTCATAATTTTTAGGGTCATATAATATTTTCTCAATTTTTAATATGTTACCTGTGTTTTAAAAGGAATTAGGGTTTTTTAGGGTTTTTCATTGTTCAATTGGACCTATGAGGGATATCAAGCAATTTTATAGTTTAAAAAAAATATATATGGTTTTCATTGGTTTTTTAGATAATTTCAAGGTATTTATTTGTTTTTTAGTATTTGATGGGTTTTAAATGGATTTTCTTAATATTATAGGATTTTTAAGGGTTTCATGAAGATTTTATAAGTGTTTCCAATGGTTATTAGATAATTATTTATGATTTCTTTCTTTCTTCAGGATTGTCCATGGTTTTTAATATCATAGTTTTTTTTGTGGGGTTTAGTGGATTTTCATGAATTTTAATGTGATTCATATAATTTTAATATTTTTTCATGAATTTGAATTTTTTTCATCATTTTCATAGTTTCTAATTGGTTTCACTATTTTTAATGTCTTTCTATCACACCACATCCTTAAAATTTAATCATTTTAATTTTTAATATCCCGACATTTGATTTCGGGCCTGTCTTGGTTGAATTTTAAAATTTTCAAGTGAAGTGGGGTCCTGCACATGGGTTTTGTATCGTTATGAATAACAGTCAGACAAACATTTGTGAGGGTTTGTCATCAGTCAATTCCATTTATCATGGTCAGAACACGGTTTTCACAATAGTGTGTGAGGGTCTGTCACCGATCAGTACCGTTTGGCACAGTCGGAGCATTGTTTTCTCAACCGAGAATTTGCCTGTAGGTAATGATGTAATGGTGTCTAGCCTAAGTAGTGTCCAGTGAAAGGTCAATGCACGATCTGGTAAAACATGTGAAAATTGTGCAAGATGCCTTTGTTAGACAATAAAATAAAATAAAATAAATATAAATAATGTTTAATATCATGTTTTAATAATAATTATTATGAATATTATTATTATTGATAATATTATTATTATTACTATTATTTATGTTATTATAATTATTATTAACTTAGGTTTTATATTATTTTTATTTTTTCCATTATTTTTTCCATTTTTTTTTGTTTTTTGTTTCTCTCTTTTCTACCTTCCCTTATTACCTAGACCACAACTCTCCTCCATCCCCTTCTCCTTCGAAAAATGATAGACTATCCCTTTAGGTCCCCCTCTATTGGTCAGTTCAATCCCATTTAATCATGAATCTTCTATAAGTCTTAGATGTAAGTCTCTCTCTCTACTTCTCCACCTTATGTCTAAACGTTTTTGGGTATCCCATCACCTAATATAGTTTTCCAAAACCGTAGGGTGGGGGTAACCCAGTTATTGCGGGTTTCATCCATCGTTAGGTCATGCGAAAGTGATCTCTGGCTGAACTCATTTGTGTTCTAACACATTCTGTCGAAGTCGAAGAGGATTGGAATGCCTCGGCTTGCTGAAAATTCTACAGGTAAGGGTTTCATTGAGTTGTTTAATTTTTCACCTCTATTGTGGTCCACATTGACGATTTTGGGTATATAGGACTTGTTTGCATGATGTTTATTGCGTCCTTGGTGGTGCGCACACACATACATAGGTATGTATTTATTTATGTATATATATCTCTGTCATGAGTATTCCATCATGGAACAAGGAATACACACCTTGGACTAATGGATATATATATATATATATACGTATATATATATGTATATATATATATATGGGTGCATGTGTGTGCGAATGAGGGGCATTTTCGACTGGCTTCCCACTAATTTGTTAGGTGTCAAAGTGTCTGACTTGTTCAGCATCCCTTTTGAAGTAGGGTCCTTATGTCCGTGCCTTTAATTTGAAATCCATAATTTCTTTATTTAATTATAATATGTTTTATATTTATTTATTATTTTCATAATTCTTGATCTATATTCGATTGTTAAAAACAGTTTTTATGTGTTTTACATAATTTTTCAAATCCTTGAGTGTGTGTTTTTCACATTGAAACATTCCATCAACCTATTTTGGATGTAGTGATGTATTGTATAATGATCGATTTTTTTAAATGATAAATATTAAGACATGGTTTCAATAATGTTTTTTTGTGTGATAAGTAATTCCAATGGGTTTCTTCGATTTAGGCATGTTTTCAAGATATCTCGTAAATGTGTGGTGGAATGGATATGTAATTCTTATTTTAAATGGTTTTGTAATTAAATGTGTTGAGAAATAGTGTTTTTCTAAAAACATAATATTTCTAGTAATGTAGTGAAGCCTATTTTGTAATTAAATGTGTTGAGAAGTAGGGTCCATCATGTTGCTTTCTGAATGAAAATTTGTATGAATGTGAAAATTCCTTGTTGGAATATTTCAATGTTGTCAAGAAATATTTTATAATCTTGTGTGATGTGATGGCCGAGTTGGAACCTTGTATAATGTCATATACATATATGGTGGGAACAACTATTTGTGGATTTTCCATTGTTGGTTATTGTAAATGTGTTGTCCATGGTTGGTTTAGGCAAGTACGGTAATGGAAGGTAAGGTGAGTCATGTGTGCATGGGCCAAAAACATACACAGTATATTATTATCATGGATTTCCTAGTCACCTTATAGAGGGTCAAGTGATAGTTTCTAACAAAACCTAATTATATTGGTCGATAACCATGTATTTTTTGAGAGGCCAGGTTGGATATGCCCCTGGATTGGTCACATGAGGGCGTCTAGTCAGTTATAGGATTTAGAGATTCACCATACACCGACAAGTGGTTCCAAACCAAGTACGTCCAGATATCTCTCTAGGGATTTTTAGGAAATACTCATGGTTGTATACTTGAATGAACCTACTTTTATTTGGGAAAATTTCAGTTATTTAAACTCATAAATCATTTACATTTATTATATGAATATACATGTTATGGTACAAGTAGGATTATAAAAGAATTCATTTCAATGACTAATATATTTTAGTAATTGATTTTGGAGATGAAATTAAAATTACTTTTCATAAAAGTAAAATCTTGTTTCGTATTTTGATAAAATGTGGGAAAACCTTATTTTCATGTATCCTATTTTCAAATTAGAAATAAATTATTTCATTGCAGGGGTGGGGGAATTGTTGTAAAATATTGTTTCATATTTTTGATAAAATGTGGGAAAACATTATTTTCAAGTATACAATTTTCAAATTAGAAATAAATTATTTCACTATAGGGGTGGGGGCTTTGGGAATTTTTTACCATTGGAATTAATCGTGATAATCTTTGTCCATACATCTACTTTATCTTTTCAGTTTTAGGTTCTCCATGATTTACATCACTATGGGATAGTGCTTCATTTTATGTTTAGTGGTGACACATGAGGTCGCATGGAGGTACATATAATAGTTTATTTATTTCTGATTCTAGGGATTAATTATATTTTTCAGTTTGATTTTCATTTTTTTCGTGGGAGAAATCATTCCCAATGGTTTTATCTTGATGACGGACAATAGTTGACAACCCATGGGGATCAGGAATGCCTTTCGGGACTTTTCGTTGTCCTACTCAGGTGATCAGATAATTTATAACCCAGGTTGGTTCATGATAAAGTTGTATTAGAGGAGGACCTTATTATTTATGGAGTCAGGTAGTCAGAAACTTTCACTATTGGGACTCAGGGAAGTAGGTTCGGGAAGAGTGTTGTGATCTCCTACTCGTTCTGATCCTCAAGTCACTAGTGGTAGTGAGAGATTTGATTCTTTGATTTTGGTTTTTGTTAATGGGGGATGGAAATGGGAGTGATCTAGTATTTCCCAACATACATACATGGATTAGTGAACCATGTAGAGCCAAAGTGTACAGTTTGAGATACTCATAGTGGTTGGTGCATTCATGGAGTATGGTCTACTAAAACATGTAGTCGGGATAGGAATGACCACTAGTTCCCCATCCAAGTGCTTTGGTGTGATTGTTTATTTGGGTTTGGTTTTGGTTGGTGTGAATTTATATTGGTTTTGAGGTGCCTTCATGAGTTATGAAACGAGGATTGATTTTCAAAGGATGGATTTAAAAAATGAAAAAAAATCATAGGTTTTTTTGTGTCTGGAAGGGAAACTTTTTATGATTTTTAAAATTTTTAAAAAATATGAAATGAGAATTAAGTTTTAATTTCATGTTTTTTATTGTTAAAGGGTTTTTGGGACCCATGGTGTTCCTTATGGATGTTCACATATGTGTATGTGTATATCAAAATTTCAAGTTTACATGTATGTGTGGTTGATATAAGGGGATGTGAGGACGAACACATATGTTATGGTTTATAGGATTTCATGTGTGATGTTATGGTTTATAGGATTCCATGTGTGAGTATTTTAAAATCAACGATTGATCACATTTTTAAAGTTGTTTTTGAAAAGGAAAATAATTAATGATAAAAAAGAGAATGATGGTTTTTAGAATTTGTAAATGGATGGGATGGAGAGATTTTTGAAATGGAAATTGGTTTTTGAATTCAAGAGGTGATTAAATTTTAATTTGGGTGAATTTGGAAAATGGTGATTTTCAAAACATGATTATTGACTTGTTTTGTGATTTTTTGGATTTATTTTGGTTTATATATGATTTAGATTCAACTTTATTTGTGATGTGTAGGTCTATGAGTTTGATGTTTGGATGGTAATGTCCTTTTTGGTTGATCTTTAGTTTGGTGTTGATTTAGTTTTTTATTCTTTTTTTATTTAGGGTATTCTTCTAGAAAGGTCCCCGATTTTTCATATGTTTTCTTGTCTTTGGACTTTACCAGACTCCTAGTGGAGTGGTAGGATAGAGTTTATTTGGGTTTTTGATCGTTCTCCCTGGTGATCAAGGTTTTTTAGAGTTAATGGAGTGGATCGAAGAATTCAAAATTGTGTTCAAGAACTCCTGAACTGGTGAGGGTTCAACATGTTTTGAGGTTTTTTGGAGGTCCGAGTTTGAACCGATTGAGGGTGGTTATACGAGTATCATTTCATATTGGGGTGTCATGGTAAGTGTCTAAGAAAAAAAATCATATATTGATTTGTGCATTTAGAAGTAAAGTTAGAGAAATTGGTGGTGCTCATGAGTATTCAGAAAGGTCAGTGGATGATGAAGTATTATTTTTACCATATTAAGGAGCTGGTTTATTTTTCTTTAGAAGTAGTGTTGGAATATTAGTTTGGAAAGATGGTGGATGAGGCGTTTTTTTGGACGAGTTGGTTCCTGAAATATAGCAGGTTAGTTGTTCAGTTTTTATGGTTTCTATAATTGTTACCCATATGGTGGAGGGTATATACTGGAGAAACCTACCCCTGACAAGTCTATTTTATTTTTCCCAACTTTTTTTTCATTGGGTCGACGACTTTTGTGCATCCATTGTGGCTAGTTTGGGAATTATAATTCTATCATGTGAAAATCCTCCTGATTATTGTCGATGATATGGTCTTTTGAGTGACTTGGCTATGTTCTAAATGTGGTATCATTTAGAGGAGAAATTCTTGTCCGGATGATGTAAATGCATGACTATGAGTCAATCAACAATTTAGTCATGAGGGATCTAACCATTTTCCACGAAGTTAATCTTGCGCACTGTTAAAAAATATCATAGGGAGTGAAAACCATGGACCCATTTTTGGCCTTCGGTCATCGAGTGGAGATAGATCAGGTCTTTTTTTGTAATTTCCCTCTTATTGTGAGTTTATTTTATGTATTTGAGGGACCTGGAAATCACGCCTTCTCATAATATTGTCTTTATATTTTGAGATGTATATTGTTTTGGAAATATATGTCCTTGGGTTTTTTTTGGATTTCTCTAACTGGTTAAAGTTTCATTTTTTGAATTTATCCCCTTACGTGGGGATATTTTTATAGTATGGGGAATTCTCAGTGCCAACTGTGGTATTGTTTTGATCATGTTATAGAAGTGGGATTTTTTTTATTTGGATTTACCCAGTCCCTAGTCATAGTGATATAGTATTACTCAATGAAGGAGGAGGAGTTTGGGGTTATCCAATTTTTTGGGTTTCAAGCCCTGGTGGTGTTGTTTGGGTTTTTAAAGTTCTCATTCTAGTTGGGTTCTTATGATGGGGAGAACCCACCATCATTTTATCCCCCCATTATTGTGTTGTGGTTTCTTCTTGATCGGTTGAGTGTGACTTTTGGATTGAATGGTGTCCCTATGGTTCGCAGTTTCTCAATGTTTTGATCAGGCACAAATATGAGTTCTATACATCGCTCAGCTTGGTGACATTTTTGGGGCGAAACGTTTTTTGGGTGGGGTTATTTCTCTCACCCCAACCTAAAAAATTTATTTAATTTAATACTTTTAGTTATTTCTACCATGTCTATTGTTTTTGGGCTGGTATGGGTTGAATTTTATAATTTTCAAGTGAAGTGGTGTCTTGCTCATGGGTTTCACATAGTTAAGTATAATCGTGCGAGAACAATGTATGCGAGTATGTAATCGGTCAGTGAAATTTGGAATTGTCATAGAATAGTTTTATCAACTATGTGTCTTCCTATAGGTAACTATGTAAGGTTGTTTATCCAAGGTAGTGGAGATCACACACTCAGCACACAGTCTTGTGATCTGTGTAGAAACCGTGTAGGTTGCCAATGTTCATAAATAAAATAAATAAAATAAAAGTAAAATAATGTTTAATAGTGTGTTTTAATAATAACAATAATAATACTAAATATTATTTATTTATTTATATTATTATTATTATTATAGAAATTATTATTATTGGTCTGGTTTTGTTTTTTTCTTTTTACATAATTTTTTTCATTCCTTTTTTATTTTTTTCATTCACTCTTTTCTCACCTCTTCCCCAATTCCATATATCGCACCTATCCCCCCTCTCCTTCTCCTTTGACACGTAACGGATCCCCCACCCCTATGGATCCCTCTCTGATATCCAATTCCAGGTTGTTTCTTCATTAACCCTATATAGATCTTTGAGGTAACTCTTTCTCCCTCCTTCTACACCTTCTATTCATCCGTTTTAGGTCTCCTGTCACCCAGTGTAGCATGCCTAAAACTCTAGGTTAGGTTTAGATCAGTTTTTGTTGGTTTCTTCCATCATTAGGTTATGAAGAAGGGATCTCAAGTTGACCTCATCTATGTTCTAACATCCTCCAATAAAGACAAAGTGGATTAGTATGTCTCAGTTTTCCAACATAGCTCGGGGTAAGGGGTTTCTTCCATTGATTAAAGTTTTACCTTTTTTGGGTGCCATTGGGGATTTAGGGTATATAGGACTTGTTTCTATGATGTTTACTGGATCCTTGGTGGTGCTCACACACACACATATGTATGTATCTATGTATATATATATATATATCTACCTTGAAAGTATTCCCTCGTATCATGGGGAATATTTATCTTGGACTAAAGGATATATATATATTCAAGGGTGTATGTGATTGTGGGTGTGGGGAAGTTTTGAGTGGTTTCCACCTAATTTTTCAAGTGTTAATGTGTCTGACTTAGTCAGATTCCCTTTTTAGGTAGGTTCCTTATTCCTACACCATTAATTTGAAATCCACAATTTCTTGATTTCTTTAAAATATGTTTTTTATTTTTTAGTACATATATAATTTGTGATCTAGTTGTGGTTGTTAGAAATCATTATTTATGTATTTTACATATTGTATATAAGCCTGAAGCACGAGTTTTTCTAGTTGAAACATGTCTTTGACCATGTATAGAAGTAGTTATGTATTTTTTAATTTTCAATATTTTTTAAATATTTAATGTTAAAAATTGGTTTTTTAATGGTTTTAATGTGTGAAAATTATTTCCCATGGGTTGGCTTAGTTTAAGAAGTTTTAGCTTTCTCTTAAAAGTGGGACACCTTGGTTGTGTAATTGTGCTTTTAAATGGTTTTGGATCTTAAAGGTGTTGGGAAATAATGATTTCTAAAAATTAAATAATTCATGTAATGTAGTGAATCCCATTTTCCATCCCTAAGAATATCATATGTTTTTATTATGGTTTTAAGATGTAATTGATCTTATAGGGTGAAGGCAAGTTTGGAATAGTATTATTTAAAAGTGGTGTTTTATATCATCTTAAAAATCAATCTAGAAATGTTGTGTGAGTGAACTAGAAACATACTTAGTATGTTGTAACATCCCGAATCTGAGTGCCACTCAACAGCAGCCCAGAACCCGATTCACCACGTGACCTCAAGCGCATTTCCCCAAATGCCAGAGGCTGCCGACTAGCAGCAAGGGCCCCGGTCTGATAGTGGGGAAACAATGCCCTCATTTGTCAAAGTGTAACGCATCGGAATAAAATAAAAGGCATACAACAATAGTGGAAGCAATAAACCATACACTTTTAACATAAAAATTGCAGTAAAAGATAACCATACAGTTATATAGATATGATGCAACATGTCTCAAGTTCTAAGAAAACATCTAGAACATGTTACATAGTAGTACAATACAATACAGAGTACAAAAAAGCAAAAACAAACATCAGGTAGCATTGTGAGCCTAATCCCGGTCCCATGATCCCCTACACCTCAGCAGCAATAAAGTACCTGTATAAGAACCCTTGCCCTTATCTACACCTGCATAAATGTAATCTGTTTGGGCCGAAATGCATGACCCAAAGAGGGTGTGAGAAATAAATCCCAGTAGGCACCCACCAAAGTCCCATGCCCAACTGTGTACAAACATGCAACAACAGGGTGCAGTAATAAAATGCAATAAAGTAAGCAGTTCTGAAATGTAACTAACTTAACAGTTATATTTCCATTTTAATCCATTTAATCATTTAATTTAAAATATCACCACAGTGAATATTCTAAGTAAACATCCAATGTCCTTAGACACGTAATCACCTACCCTCAGGTAAAGAGAATCCAACCACAATAATCTGCCCGCATGCATACGGATATTGGCCACAGGTGTAAGAAGTGTCACCCACAGGCACAGAATCAACTGCCCACAGGCACAGAAGAAGTTGCCCACATGCTAAATAGTACAGTGCCCACAGGCTAATGACAACAATGCCCTTAGGATAAACAAGTAATCGGTCCAAGCCCATCATGTAAACATGAAGTAAACAAGAAATTCCTCTCAAGGCAATTCTACAATTATTACATTAAACGCATTCCCTCGGGTATCCTGGCCAAATAGCTAAATAGAGGAACGCACCCCCAGGGTGGCCCTGGATCTAAGCAATGATCCCTAACAGTAATTTAATATCATAATTAATTACCTATACAATTCTAGGTATTTAAAATAGCCATGGCCTCAGCCACACGACACCCCAACATGGGTTCGTGGAACAATGATACACAAAAATGCACAACTGTTGGAATATAAACACCAAGCCACCTACCTAAAACGCCCCTGATCAGTATAATCTAATGAAGTTCCACAAATCATCCCAGAACGAGGTAGATCTTAGGTTAATGAAAACTCTCTTAAACGTAAATAAATTTCATAAGTGAAATAATTGGCAAGAACTACACAAGGAGAGTGGATGGCTTACCCGTGCGGTTCCAACGAGATCGTCCGAGGCGGAAACAGATTCCTAATTCCTGATCTGGAGATCCTTGAAGATTCGGTCATCCCCTCCAGAGCTCCCGTCCGATTCTAAGCCTTCCCTGTGAACATGGGAGGCTACTGCCCAATTTAAGTGAAAAAAATAAAGTACAGGACTTGTACATCCAAGTACACCGCGTGTACTTCCTTCATTTAACTGTTCATCCGGTGGTTTCCAACCAGCGTGGCACTATTCACCTGCTGAAATGACTACACGGCCTGTATCCTTGAGTACACGGCGTGTTCTGTCGCACAGTTGGCCATCGCCTTACAATTCGCCTGCCGACTGACTATATGGCATGTAAGGGACCACTACACGGCGTGTAGTCGGTTTTTACACCCTTCATCACCGACATGGCTACATGCCCTGTGTAATTATCCACACAGCGTGTAGTTACAAAATTTAGGACTTTTACACATTTTCCTTATTTTCTCAAAAACACTTAAGGACATGAGAAAAGAAGAAACTCGTACCTCAAAACTAAGAACCGGGTTCTTTCAAACTTCACCCCTTAAAGAAATTCGTCACTGAATTTCCCTTCCAAGGGTGGTGAAGATATAGCCGTGAACAACTACGACCACTGTGCACGTACGTCGGTTTCCCACTCCCATGTGTCATCCTGCACTCAGCCATGCTGCCATAGCACCCGTACGAGAGGAACTGACCAGCCTCGGTGAACATTTGTGCTCCTATCAATGATATGAATTAGATGATCCTCAAAGGATGCATCTAACTCCAACTCAAACTCCTCGGGATGATAAAAGTGAGATGGTTCTGAATGATAATGGCGCAACTAAGATATGGGGAAGACGTTGTGCATGGCTCGGTACCTCTATGACAACTATAATCGATAGGCAACCAGCCTGACTCTCTCCAGAATCTCAAATGGCCCCCACATACAGCGGTTAATGATTAACCTGTCTCTTGATCCACATGTGTCCCAACATCGGTGAAACACACAAGAAAATAGGATCCCCGACCACGAACTCCAAAGGTCGTCTGTAGTGATTAGCATAAAATTTCTGATGAGACTACGTAGTAGCCATCCACTTCTGAATCAACTGGACCTGCTCAGAAGTCTCCTGCATGAGATGTGGTCCCAGTAAATCTTCCTCACCTACCTATAACCAGCACAAAGGTGATCGGCATGTCCTACCATATAGATCCTTGTAAGGATCCATCTCAATAGTTGCCTGAAAACAATTATTATAGGAAAACTCGACCAAGGGTATATGCTTCTCCCAAGAGCCCCCAAAGTCAAGGATGCATGCACAAATCATGTCCTCAAACACCTATATCGTACGCTCCGACTGGCCATCGGTCTGAGGGTGGTAAGTTGTGCTCAGAAGCACCTATGTACCTAGTGCCCTCTAAAAACTCTGCCATAAATGAGATGTAAAATGGGAGTCCCTATCAGAAACGATAGAACAAGGGACCCCATGAAGACGTACCATCTCTCAGATATACAACTTCTTGAGCTCGTCAACACTAAAGGATTACTTGATCGGCAAAAGGTGATCTACCTTCGTGAGTCTGTCCACAACAACCCACATGACACCATTGCCTCGAGGTGACCTTGGCAGCCCAGTCACGAAGTCCATCATGACATCATCCCATTTCCACTCTGAAATGGGTAACTTCTGTAACAATCCAGCTGGCCTCTGATGCTCCCCCTTCACCTACTAACATGTGGAACATCTCATAACAAAACCAGCAACATCACTATACATACCTGGCCACCAGTACAGATGTCTCAAGTCATGGTACAAACTCATAATCCCAGGATGAACTGCCCAAGATGAATCATGAAACTCCCACATCAGCTCCTCGAGTATATCCCCCGGAACCCACAATAATCCATGGAAACATAGAATTTCACCATCACCTATCATCCAACCAGGAGGAGGGTCCTCACTTGACACAGAATCCCGTAGAACTAGGACTTCTGGATCAGATAGGTATCTCATCCTCACTCTATCCAGGAGGGTAGAAGTCAGAGCTAAAGATGAAAGATAGGTCTTCCCCTGAGTATCGTGCACCTCCTAATGAATCTCAGAGAACAAAGCTATAAGCTCCCACTCACCACTGGCCTTCTGCACTGCCTGTATCTGAGTCTTCCTGCTCAGTGCATCAGCTACTGCATTACCTTTACTAGGTGTATAGGAAAGCTCAAAATCAAAGTACTGTAGGTATTCAACCCACCTTCACTGCCTCAAATTCAAGTCACGCTGAGTAAAGATATACGTGAGAATTTTGTGGTCGGTGAAAACCAAAAAATGTTCTCCCAATAGATAATGTCTCTAACAACCCAACGCATGCACAACTGTAGCCAACTCGAGATCATGTGTCGAGTAATTCCTCTCATGTGGCCTCAACTACCGAGACCCGTACGCAACAACTCGATCTCCCTCAATCAACATAGCTCATATCCGAATACTTGATGCATCATAGTAAACTGTATAGCTCTTCCCCTACTTTGGGAGTGTTAGGATCAGTGCTGATGTAATCATTCCCTTCAGCTCCTGGAAGGCAGTTTGGCATGCTTCTGACCAAACGAACTTCACACCCTTCTTAGTCAAACCCATCAATGATGCTACTAAGTGGGAGAAGTCCTGGATGAAGCATCTATAGTAACCAGACAGCCCTAAGAAACTCCATATCTCAAACACATTCTTAGGCTTCTCCCAGAAAACTACTGCTCTCACCTTCTCTAGGTCTACTGCAACTCCTGCTTTTGAGATGATATGACTCAGGAAGTGAATCTGGTCCATCCAAAAGTGGCTCTTTGAGAGTTTAGCATATAGTCGGTGCTCTCTCAGTGTACTCAATACGATATCAAGATGGGTGGCATGGTCGTGTTGAGTGTGAGAGTACACCAAGATATCATCCATGGATACTACCAAAAAAGAATATAGATAAGGATAGAACACATGATTCACCAGAGCCATGAAAACTGCTGGAGTGTTCGTGAGTCCAAACGTCATAACTGTATACTCGTATAGACCATACCTTCTCCTGAAAGCTATGATAGGTATATCTGATGGTCTAACGCACAGCTGATTATATCCTGATCTCAAGTCAATCTTCGATAAAACTCATTCTCCACAAAGTTGATCAAAAAGATCATCAATCCTTGTCAAGGGATATCGGTTCTTAACCATCAACTAGTTCAACTTCTGATAATCCACACAGAGTCTGAGGGTATCATCCGCCTTCTTCGCAAAGAGTACTGGAGAACCCCAAGGAGAAGTATTGGGTCGGATAAAACCCTTTGACTGTTACTCCTATAACAGCCTCTCGAGCTCTTACAGCTAGGGTGTGTCCATCCTATAAAGAGGAATGGACACCGGTGCTACTCCTGGAATAAGATCAATAGAGAAATCCACCTCACGCTCCGAAGGAAGACCTGAAAAGTAGTCCGGGAAGACATCCCTAAAATGATCAACCATGGGAGGGATATCCGCATGACAATTCCCCTCATCATCCAGATATAAACTCGCAATCTGGGTTGTAACTCCACCACGCCCATGATGCTCTGGTCCAGCTTGAATAGCCTGAACATCCCACTCACCCTTGTATTGAAACTCTCTTCCCTCTAGTGATGTGAAACGTACCCTGCGATGATAGTAGTCTAAAAAGTCTCGAAAGAGAACCAACCAGTCAATCACGAGAATGACATCATAGCTCGTCATCTCTAATATATAGAGGTCCAAAATGAAGTGACACCCACCAACCTCAAGGGGGATCTCCTTGTACTGACGCACACAAGCCATTCTAGTCCCCAACAGAGTGTCCAATGTCATGATATCAGAAGAAGTAGAAACACAGAGCCCAAGGCTCTCCACAATAGGAACATATATAAAACTATGTGTAGCACCCATACCAAAAAGTAATGAAGATAAAACTGATGCTACTAGAATCGTACCTCTGACAGTAGAAGGTCAAGGATCCTTCTCTTGTTGAGTCTGTAGCACTGCATATGTGTGCCCTGTGCCGCGGCCCTGTGACACAGCCTAGATACCCTAAGCTGTCCCACCCTGCTACCTCTGAGATCCTGATGTCTGGCTACCATGGCCACGACCACCATCTCGGCCTACATGCCCTGACGTATTCTAGTTTCCTGACTAGTAAGAAGCTATTGGTCCTGCCCCCGCACGTGGAGTTTGCAAAGAACCCATCTCACTAGACACTGGTGGAAACACCCTGAAAAATCACTGCATATGACCCATCCTGCCGCAAGCTCGGCACTCCACTAGGTCTCATGGACACTGCGGTCTCTTGTGCCCCTCCTTACCACACTGGTAGCACATGACCTGGCCACCTGAAACATTCTTCTGGCTAGTACTGCCACCCTAAGAGATCTCCATATGTATTTTTCACTTACCAGTACAAATAGTACCCGAAACTGGTGATGAGCTGCTCTACCCCACACCACTAGCTTCTCGTAGGTTCCTCTCTATAATCAGCGCCTGATTCACAATAGCATATAATGAAGGCAACCTGAAAACATTCACCAGCGCTCAGATTTCATATTTGAGACCATACTCAAAACGTCTAGCTCTCAACGTTGCATCACCCACCAGCACGGGTGAAAAGTGCTGAAGCTTGGTGAAACAGCAGAATAATCTATCACCAAAATATCGCCCTGCTGCAGATTCATGAACTGTCGAGCTCTATCTTCCCTCAGCATCTCTGGAATGAAAGACTGCCTGAAAATCTTCCCACACCATGTCTCTGTGATGCTCTATCTGGGTGGTAACATCCCACAACCTCTTGGAAGAATCAAACAGCATATAAGTCACGAGCTTGACCCTCCGCCCTGGAGGCGTCTTAAGATGATCGAAAATAGTCTCAATTGACCCATACCAAGACTCCATAGCCTATGGTCCATCATCCCCTGAAAACGTAGGCGGATTTTGTTGCTAGAATATACATGTCACCTCAGCCATAGATGTGGCAGCCTGCGGTGCTTCCGAAAAGGTCTGCATGAACCACAAGAAGCCTTCACGGAACTGGGCCTCCGCGCCTATATCCGGTATAACGGCGGGTGCCACATATGGATCTACTGGAGGATCCACTGGTAGCCCATGGCCCACCATCTTTGGAGTATACTCGTTGCTGCTCTCCTGGAGAACAACGCGTGGTTGTCTTGGTGGCATGACACTACATGGTAAAACACACATCTTAGTACAAGATTAACAATGACTGAAAATGAAGAAACCCAAAAGCGAACAAGAGGAAGAACGCGTTCAAAATTTTAAAAACAAGACTACATGGCGTGTATACTGACTACACAGCGTGTACTTGACTTCTCATCCCCTGCCTGGGTCCTTCTACACGGCTAAGCCACACTGCTCCCGTTGAACAAAAACTACACGGTGTGTATAACATCTACACGACGTTTGTGATGAAATTTCCAACTGCCCGTGTCGTTTGTGACATGACCGACTACTCGGCTTGATACTACACGGCATGTGACACCCATACACGGCGTGTACACCACCCCGTCTTCCAGCCACATGGCTAAGTCTACACAGTCTATCCTCAGTTAAGACTACATGGCGTGTCCCATAGGTACACGACGTGTTCTAGACGAGATTCGCTGACCCGTTTTGTTAGTTACACGGCCGGACACATGGATCACACTACACGGTGTGTTTCAGATGGACACAGCATGTACATAAAAGGATTACACTGACCTGTGTTATTTAGTTACACGGCCGAATCCCAGGTCGGACTACACGTCGTGTTCCACAGTGGACACAGCGTGTATGTCTTAAGGTTTCCTCTGACCGTGTTGTTACTTACATAGAAGACACTAGATCAACACTACACGGCATGTACAAAAGCTACACGACGTGTTTTCCCCAAGCTCTTCCCTTCCTCGTGTCGCCGCCCACACGGTTTGTGACATGGGAAGAGACTACACGACGTGTACTCTAATAGTTTATTTTTCTTCCTGAACAGAAGACCATACACGGCGTGTTAAAGGTACTTCACGGTGTGTATACTGGGTTTCCAGACAGTATGACTCATAAACATCCCCATAACCCAGAAAATACTGATAATCAACACCTATGTGTAAAATTCTGATCCGTGAGGGCCCATACTCCCCCCGAATCAATGTTTGACATCTTATTTGTGTTATAACATAATAAACAGTAAATGATCCACCAAATTCCGGTCAATGGGGGCCCATACTCCCCAAAAACCAAAGTTTGGAGTTCATTCTCTAAACCGGATGATACAAAATACCCTATCACATAGTAGGTATTTATTAAGCAGGTATCACAACAGCATGCTTTTCTAGCACAACAACTATCACAACAACAAGAAAATTCTGACGCACCTACATGGCATGTGATTTCTATTATGTGCCTAAATGATGAATGAGATGGAATACCCTCATCTCATAGGGTTACAACAAGATAGAACCCATGAATACAATGTAAACAGCATAATACAAGTGCATCACCCTTCGGTGAAAATCAATTGAACTGTAAATTTGCAAAATTGGAAAAATTGCAACATGAGGTAAATTGGCTTTTCCCAGTACACGGGTTAGCTACTCCCGGGAACAGCTTATTACCAACTATTGTTCTCATCCTATCCCTGACTAAGGCTCCAAACAGTATGTCAAAGTAAAGAACCCGCTCTGATACCACTTTGTAACATCCCGGATCTGGGTGTCACTCAACGGGTGCCCCGAACCCAATTCTCCACATGACCTCATGCACATTTCCCCAAATGCCAGAGGCTGTCGACTAGCAGCGAGGGCCCATGTCTGATAGTGGGGAAGCTATGCCCTCATTTGTCAATGTGTAACTCAGTGGAATAAAATAAAAGGCATACAACAATAGCGGAAGCAATAAACCATACACATTTAACATAACAACTATAGTAAAAGATAACCATCTGAATATATTGATATGATGCAACATGTCTCAAGTTCTAAGAAAACATCCAGAACATGTTGCATAACAGTACAATACAATACAGAGTAAAACAATGCAAAAACAAACAGTCGGTAGCATCGCGAGCCTAATCCCGGTCCCATGCTCCCCTACTCCTCAACAGCACTCAAGTACCTGTATAAGGACCCTTGCCCTTATCTACACCTGCAGAAATGTAATCTGTTTGGGCCAAAAAGCAAGACCCAAACAGGGTGTGAGAAATAAATCCCAGTAGGCACCCACCAATGGCACGCGCCCAACTGTGTGTAAACATGCAACAACAGTGTGCAGTAGTAAAATTCAATAATGTATGCAGTACTGAAATGCAACTAACATAACAGTTATACTTCCATTTTAATCCATTTAATCATTTAATTTAAAATATTACAACAGTGAATATTCTATGTAAACAACCAATGTCCTCAGACACGTAATCCCCTACCCTCAGGTAAAGAGAATCCAACCACAAGAATCTTCCCACAGGCATACGGATATTGCCCATGGGCATAAGAAGTGTCGCCCACAGGCACAGAATCAACTACCCACAGGCATGGAAGAAGTTGCCCACAGGCTAAATAGTACAGTGCCCACAGGCTAATCACCACACTGACCTCAAGATAAACAGGTAATCGGGCCAAGTCCATCATGTAAACAATCACTAAACAAGCAATTCCTCTTAAGGAAATTCTACAATCATTACATTAAAGGCATTCCCTCGGGTATCCTGGCCAAATGGCTAAATAGAGGAACGCACCCCCGGGGTGGTCTTGGATCCAAAAAATGATCCCAAATAGTAGTTTAATATCATAATTAATTACCTATACTATTTTAGGTATTTAAAATAGCCAGCAACTCAGCCACACGACACCCCAACATGGGTTCGTGGTACAATGGTACAAAAAAAACGCACAACAGTTGGAAAATAAAGACCAAGCCACCTACCTTAAACGCCCATGATCAGTATACTCGAATGACGTTCCACGAATCGTCCCAGAACGAGGTAGATCTAAGGTGAATGAAAACTCGCTTAAACGCAAATAACTTCCATAAGAGGAAGAATTGGAAAGAACTACACAAGGAGAGTGGAGGGCTTACCTGTGTGGTTCCAACAAGATCGTCCAAGGAGTAAATGGATTCCTGATGCCCGATATGGTGATCCTTGAAGATTTGGTCATCCCCTCTCGAGCTCCCATCCAGTTCTAAGCCTTCCCTGTGAACAGGGGAGACTACATCCCATTTTAATTAGAAAAAACAAAGTACAGGGCGTGTACTTCTGAGTAGACAGTGTGTACTTCCGAGTACATGGCATGTACTTCCTTCATTTTACTATTCATCTGGCAGTTTCCCTCCAGCATGGAACTGTTCACCTGCCGACATGACTACACGACGTATCTCCTTGAGTACACGGCATGTTCTGTCGCACAGCTGGCCACCGCCTTACTATTCTCCTGCCAACTAACTACACGACATATAAGGGACCACTACACGATGTGTAGTCAGTTTTTATACCCTTCATCGCCAACATGGCTATACGCCCTGTGTACTTATCCCACATGGACAAAAGTACACGACGTGTGGAAGAGTACACGGCGTGTAGTTCTAGAATTTAGGATTTTCCACATTTTCCTTATTTTCTCAAAAACACTTAAGGAAAAGAGAAATGAAGAAACCCATACCTCAAAACTACGAACTGGGTTCTTACACATGTGGACTAACTGGCACTTCACGTTGTTTTGAGAACAAAATGTTGTTTGAATGTAAAAATTCATTGTTGGAATTTTGGAATGTATTTGAGAACTATTTTATAGTCTTCTGTGACTTGATGACCCATTTTGGAACATTTGATAATGTTATATATATATATATATAGTGGGAACCCCTATAGGTGGTATTTCCATTTATGGGTTATTGTATAAGATTTTTCTATGATTTGGGTAGGCAAGTACGGTGATGGAAGGTAAGGTGATTCACGTATGAGTGGGCCTCATACTTAATCTTTATATTATTAGTAGGGGTTTCCTGGGCATGTTTTAGAGTTTTGGTTAATAATTTATAACCAAACCCAATTAGATGGGTTTCTAGCCATAGTTATTTTGAGACACCAGGTGGGATGTGCCTCTGTATTAGTTAGTTGAGGGAAACTAGTTGGTTACTGATGTAGGAGGTTCACTATACCTTGAAAGGTGGTTCCAAACTGAGTACATCTAGGAATCTATCTAGGGATGTTTAAGAAATTACCATGGTTGCACAATTGTATATTCCTATATTCTTTTGTGACTCTTATAGTTATTTGAAAACATGATTCTTCCAATATTCTTTTTATATTAAAACACACGTTCTTGTACGAGATGGATTTTCAATGAATTTATTATAATGACTTATATTTTTTGGTAATATATTTGTAAAACATAAATAAAAAAATGGTTTTCTTAAAAGTAAAATATTGTTACATTTTTTGATAAAATTGTGGGAAAATTTATTTTCATGTATCCTATTTTCATAATAGAAAGATAGGATTTACCATTAGGGGAGGGGCATTAGGTGTTTTTTATCTTTATAATTCTTACTGAGCATCTCAGTGCTCATGCCTACTTTATCATTTTAGTTTCATGTTTTCCCATTTTTACATCACTCTCAGAGAGAGCATTGTTTTATGTTTAGTGGTGAGCCATTAGGTAACATGGAGGTATGTGTAGCAGTTTAATAATGTCCTCTTAAAGATCTTATTTTTATTGTTCAGTTGGATTTTAATTTATTTCATTTATCTTTTTTTCATAGTAAAAATAATTCTCAATGATTTTATCTTGATTACTGGCACTAGTTTCTAGCCCTTGGGGATCGGGAACGCCCTTCCGACCTTGTCATGGGCTGACTTAGGTGATCTATTCATGGTTGAACCGAGTTAGTTTGTAATACTCTCTATGAGTTCCCCATTGATTTTTATCTTTTTGGATATTATTGTTGTCTTCTAGGATATTCATAATTTATTTGGGTTTTTATATGTTTATTATTTTATGGTTTTAATGACTTTAAATAGTTTTTAAGGGTTTCTTGGGCTTTCAATGAGTTCGTTGTTTTTCTTAGGATTTAGCCATTATGACAGGTTTTGATTTATTTAATGTTTCTCATTATTTCTTAATGTTTTAAATTTTAATCAATGAATTTTAAATGGTTTATTTGGTTTTAATGTGTTTTTATATTTACTATGTACTTTGAAGGTTTTTATGTTTCATATGGATTTACATGATTTTTTATAGATTTCATGGGTTTTTATTGATTTTCACCATTTTTTAAAATTTTAATAGTTTCTCGCGATATTTTAATGTTACCATGGTTTTAAATATTTTCTAGGTTATTTATAATGATAAGTATATATATATATAGATGAAAACGCCTCATTTACAAAGAAATGAAATACCTAAAATTTTGTTTTTAGGGGTTTAGAGTTATTTTATGGTTTTTATGAATTTTTATGATTATTATTTTAGTTTCACTGTTATTGATGGGTTTTAATGCTCTTTTATGATATTTGGCATTATGTATGATTTTTATTTCTTTTTAGGGTCTCAAATATATTCGATAATTTTTTTTTGGTTTTCCATTAGTCTTTAGTATTTTACATGGTTCCCAGGATTTTAGTTGGTTTTAATGTTTTCAAATATTTTATGAAATATTCAAATGTTATAGTAGATTTTATGGGTTTTATGTTTTTCATGATTATTATGGTTTTACAAGATTGTTTTATTATTATTTTTAGGGTTTAGGGACATCCATGTTTTTAGAGTACTTGTAAAGACTGTTACCCTAGTTTCCCAGAGCCAGTGCCTTAATTTATTACCTTGGTATAATAGATATAAAATTAACATACCAAAGTAATGAATAATTTAATAATTTTGGAAAACCAGATACAATAATATGTTTTAAATTACCACTTGATAGGAAATAAAATATTGTAATTTCATTGGAAACTCCCATTAACCGCTATATTATCCATGCAATTCATTCACAATATATTTGTTCAAATTCTAGGAATAAATAATACATAAGAAATGGGTGAGATAAAATTCTTAGTAGGGTTAAGTAATATAGTGGAAGGTAGTATAAAAAAGGCATGATGAAAAACTGAAACTTATTCCATAATATTGATCATCATATGAAAGGAATAAAATATTAATAACTAATTCTGTATAACTAATCACATGAAACATAACTATTTTTTATAAGGTAATGCTTTAGTCAAAGACCAAAGCATAATTTATTGATAAGAATAAAAGGATTACAAAAGGCGAAAGGAATGGGTTTTTTTCAATATCTATCAAAAAGATATAATAAGTCAGAAGGAATAGAGTCCAGCCAAGTCTTGCTTTGATGGTATCTTTTGTTGTCAAGAGCATCAGCAATGGAATTTGCTTCACGGTAGGCATGAGTAGCTATATAATCAATCCCATGGAGCAAATTAATGCAATTCATCCAACGAGCGGTGAGAGACCAGGCTAGGTGGATGTTTCCATTTCAGATGGCGTGGATGATAGTGGTTGAATCACTTTCAATCCATAGATTTCTACAACCTCTTTGAAGAGAAAAATCAACAGCATAAATAATGCCGAGCATTTCTGCCTCCAGAGATGAAGAGTGACCACATCCAACAAAGAAACAACCCTGACATTGACCAGATGAGTCTCTAAAGATAGCACCACAACTGGCAGGACCAGGGTTTCCTTTGGAAGCGCCATCAACGTTCACCTTCATCCATCCTGGAATTGGAGATTGCCAGAACACTTCAAAGGATCATTTTGGCTTTGGGAAAATGCCAGGTACATGGAGTTGATGAAGGACCACAAAGTCACCAACCGAGTTGTTGCAACAGTCCTGTCGAATTGAGGATGATTCATGAATCGCAAGAAGACTTCGGGACTTCCCTGCATTAAGATTGAGAGAGTGATTATTGTGAATGAGATCATTTCTAACATACCAGAGTTCATGCAGGAGTTCCGCCACTGCTGCAAGAAACAAATTTTTGACTTGCAGAGAAGCGTCATGTCTAGTACAATTATTTAAAAACAAAGAAATTGAATCATAAAAGGGATTTCTGCAATTAAAAAGATCATTGATGTTATTCCAAAGGGCAGAGGCCGTCGCACAAGATAGAAAGAGATGATTGGCATCTTCCCTAAGCTGGTTACACAGACGACACTTAGAACAAAGAGAAATGCCAAAGGTTTGCAGACTAGTTTCCATAGGTAATATATTGTGCGCAATGCGCCAAATAAGGGTAATCCTGGGAGGTTTAATCCAGGGTTTGTTAAATTGATTCACCCAAAGAAAATTAGATTCATGATTAGAGAAATTATGTTTATAAAAGCTTTTAGAATCAAGAAAACCATTAGTAGAAGGTTCCCAAACAAGGAAATCACCAACAGATGAAAAAGGAGAATTCTCAATAGCTTGCATAATAATATCAGGGAGGTCACAATCAAGAGATTGTAAGACCTCCTTAATAGACTGATTAGTATCTTCAGGAAGATTACTAAAGGGTAACAATGAAATCAGAGGGTTTCCACACCATTTGCCACACCAAAAATTAGTGGAAGAATCAGCACTGACAATCCATCTAGCATTTTGCATGATTTTGTGATAAGAGTCCCGGATGGAAGGCCAGATGGAAGAGTTAATGAAATTTATATTTTCTTTTGAAAGCTTAGAGAAAAAACTATGTTTTAGAAAATCAGTAGCTTTATAAGTGGAGTTAATGATGCGCCAAGTAAGGCAGGCCTGAAGAGCATCATTGAATATCTTTAAACTTTTAATGCCAATTCCACCATTGGCAATGGGTTTACAGCTAGAATTCCAAGGAATTGTAACAGGATTATTTTCAAAAATGCTCCCAGGCCAAATGAATTTTTTAATATAAGTATTAATTTTTCTAAAAATACCAATGGGCCATTTATAGACCATAAGGGAATAGACCATTTTAGAAACAATGGTCGATTTAACCAAACAAATTCTCCCAGCCATGGAGAGATACTTCTATTTCCAATTAGCTAGTTGATTTGTGATATGAGAAATGATATTAGAAAAATAGGTAGATTTGGGACGACCCCAAAATATAGTAACACCCAATTAAGTTAATGGTAAAAGGCCCTCTTTAATACCTATATAATTTATAATACCATATTTCCTTCTTACAAGAAAATTCTTGCCAAAATAGTTGTAAGATTTGTTCCAGGAAATTTCTTGACCAGAGACATCCTCATAGTGAGATATAGTTTTCTTGAGAGCATATAGATTTATTTGATCCCCTTTATGAATAAGATAATATCATCATCATATAAAATATGGGTGGGGGAATTTAAGTTCCTGGCCACCTAAATAGGTTTAATCAAATTTTGTTCAACCTGGTTGTTTAGGAGTCTACTAAGGTAATCTTCAGCAATAACAAAGAGGATGGCAGAAAGGGGATCTCCCTGCCTAACACCATTAGAGCATTTAAAGAAACCTCTGGGGGTACCATTAATCAGGATAAGGATATGAGTTGAGTGAAAGAGAGTCTTGATTCTACCAATGAAGGAATCATTAAAACCGAAGTTTTTAAGAACTTTTTAAATAAAATTCCAATCAATGGTGGAAAAAGCCATTCTAATATCCAATTTGGTGGCCACACAACCACCTCTATATTTTTTGTTTAAAGTATTTGTACATTCAGAAGCAAGACAAATACAGTCTTGAATGGATCTTCCTTTAATAAAACCAAATTGGTTCCAAGAGACAATTCTATTACAGATAGGTGCAAGTTTATTTGAAATAATTTTTGTGATGATTTTATAGATGGCGTTAATCAAAGCTATAGGTCTGAATTGATGGATCTCAGCAGCATTCTCAAAATTAGGTATTAATGTTAGAAATTGAGCATGGATTCCATGAGGAAGAGATCCATGGGTGAAAAAGATCTTAACAAGGTTACAAACATCATTCTGTATTATATCCCAAGGATTTTGGAAAAACCCATTTTTGAATCCATCCGGACGAGGAGCACTGTCTGGGTTTAGCCCAAAAACAATTTCTTTAATTTCATGATCGAGAGGCGTGCGTAAAAGGGACTTATTGTCTCCTTCATCAACCATTAAAGGAATAATGTCAGGTTTAAGATCAATATTTCTGTCCAGACCATTTAAAATGTTATAAAAATACGAGGTAACATGATCTATAATGGATTCTTCAGAATCAATGACCAAGTCATTATGAATGAGCATAGAAAGAGGTTGAATGGCCTTTCTAATTCTTTGAATAGAATTATAAAATTTAGTATTGTGATCACCATCAGTAAGCCATTTAGTTCTGAACATCTGTTTACGAATATTGTCCTCAAAAGTAAGTAAGGAATTAAGTTTAGAAGAGATATTAGATTCCAACTGAGGATCCAAAATAAAATCAGAATTAGTGTTCTGAGTTTGGAAGCGACTGAGTTCATCTTCGAGGTAGGAGATGTCTAGATCTATTTGGGAGTTTGAATTTTTACACCATCCTTTGAGATCCTTCTTAAGAACTTTTAATTTATGTAAACAAGCAAATGAATCTTTATGATGCTTCATGGAGTTCCAAGTGTTAAAAATAAAAGTGACACAATCAGGATTCGAAGACCAAGCATTGTTAAATTTGAAGGGAAAGAATGGTTTTCGATCATTCATGAGAAGACTAACAAGGATAGGATGATGATCAGAACTGATTCTAGGAAGAGTAACACTGGATATTTTGTCCCAAATATCAGGAGCCTTCATGTTAACAAAGGATCTATAAAGTTTACTAGCAGCGTTCTTATTGTAATGTTTCATGTACCAGGTGTATTTTGCACCGATCAGATTGATCTTGAAGAGGTTACAGTCATCAATAGTAGATTTAAAATCTTTAGATGAAATGGAGAGATGAGAGGGACCAATTTTTTTAGATGGGGTAAGAATGGCATTGAAATCTCCCAAAACAATCCAAGAATGTTGAATATGATTAGCAATATCAAGGAGTTCAAGCCATAAAATTCTCCTATCCTGATACCTATTCTTGGCATAAACCATAGTACAAAAGATATGCTAACCATTCCATAATAATTCACAAGTAAATTGCTGATCAGTAATTCTAAAAATGTTAATATTTTTTAATGTGCTATGACAAAAAATCCACATAGAGTCAACATGAGGACTGTTATTACAAGAACCTAGGAAACTCTAATTAAAATCTACAAATCTCATAAATTTCATTTTAAATTTGACTTTAGGTTCAGAAATGGAAAAAACATGTGGTTTATGAGTATTTAAAAACCTCCTAAGAGTAGTGGATGTGTCATTGTTGGCCACCCCTTGACAGTTCCAGAAGAGGACATTCATTTCCGATTGTGTCTTGGGTTAGAACCCTTCTTCTTTTTTGATTTACCAGAACCCTTATTTTTTGGGATCTCGTACCCATTGAGAAAGAAGATGAATTTTGTTGACTCCCATCAGTTTCAGAACTTTGAGAGAAATCAGAATTCAGATCTGCATTTGGAATAGAAACAGGATCTGAAGTACACTTTGGAGTAGTACTATCCAGTGTGTGAAGTTGTTCAGCTCTATGAGAAGAGTCCTTTTCAAAGACAGGAGGCAGAATAGAGCTGGTCTGAATGGTCTCAAAAAAAGCATCATGAGCAGGAGACTGCTCAGGATGAGAATGAAGATCAGTCACATTCTGGACAGTTTCAAGTTCAACAGGATTTGAGTGATTAGATAAAGGAAGAGAGTTATGAGAATTGTTCTGATTGTCAGGAGAAGAGTTAGGAACCATCTGTTAACCAAACAATGAGCAGAATCTTGGACAGATTCAAGAATAGGCAGTGGGGTGTGTGGAAAATTGTGAGCCAATTGAATATGGTCAAGAGCAGCATTATCAGCATGTGTGATAAAGATATTAGCAAAACTGTCAGCATTTTCAACAAGAACAGTAATATAATTATCCAACTGTTTCCGCAAAGGAGCAGGAATCTGCTTGTTAGTCAGGGGATTAGACACCTCCTTCTGAATAGGGAGAGATTCATCATGTAAAATCAGGGTAGGATCAAGAGTGTCTGATAAAATGTGATCATCAGTTATTCTAGGAGATCCAATATCAGATTGAGTCTCAATTATAGGAATTTCAGTAGAAATAGGGACACTTTTAACATTAGAATTAAGAAGAACAGTATTACCTGGATCTGCAGTGTTAACATTATCACTATGTATCATGATGGAAGCAACAACATTCTCCTTGGGAGAAGGTACTGAGTCATCCAAGTCCCTACAAATATTCTCATTTAAACATGAAGTAGCAGGGGAAGAGGAATTATTAATAGAATTGGAAATAGGGTTAGGGATGCTCTTGTCAGAACAACCTCTGTTACATTAATCAACTGATCCTTTTAAACCAATGGGTTTATCATTGTTTTGTAAATCCTCCTCTTCCTCAACCAAGACAGCTCAAGATTTTCCTTCAAAGGTTGAGGGGACACTGTATTTCTTGACCCAAATATCATTTTTTTGTAGGGGGGTCAGATTTTTCAATAGAATTTTTCCCTTTTTTGGTATGTTTAACCTCTTGCCAATCATTTATAATTGAAGGGTCTAGTTGCTTACTAGAAACCCTACAATTGGAAAAATTATGCCCAATTAGTTTGCAAACTTCCAGAAGGGTGGTTTCTTTTCATACTCAATACTGAGCTCCACTCTTTGATCAGGGGCGTTAAAAACTATGTTAGATGGTAAGTCACTAGCAAAGTTGATCTCCACCATAACTCTAGCATATAATCCAAGATCCCCATTCAAGGTTCTATGATCAATTTTAATAGGGGATCCTAAACAAGAAGCAATATCATTTAAAATCTTCGGATTCCAAAAAAACAAATTAAGCCTATGAATTCTAACCCAAACATGTTCCAAATGATTTTTAAGTGTATATGGGTTAAAATTATGATCCCAATCCGAGATTCTAAAAAAACCAGGCTTAAGATGTAAATTGCCAGTCTTCTATACCTGCTCAAGCTCACTTTGAGAGCTGAAGAGAATATGGTAGTATCCTTTACCTAAGGGGACCATCTTCCATTTTGGAGAGCTCCAGCAATGAGGAATCCTATTCTTTAATTAGAAGATAGGCCATGGTTTATCTCCTGTGTTGTAAGAAATTCGACCAAGGACCGAATACCTGAATAATTGTTCCCTCTGTTTCAGAGCTTCTGGATCAGCATCAACCAAAAAACCACTGTCATACAGTTTTCTGAAGAGAGGTTGCTTGTGATCCTTCTGGCTACTGAGATCAGTAACTTTTAGTGCATCGCGGAAGGAGATTGGAATATTGCGAAGAGGGATTTAAAAGTTTCCTACTTTGATATTTGAAGAAACAGGATCACCATAAGCAAGAGACGTAGGGGAAGCAAGTCCCCACTCTGGATCAAATCCGACCATCATAAAGAACAGGAATCAGTGTCGAGGGTTAGGGTTTGAAGTCGCCCATTGGAGCACAATTCGAGAGCTCCCATCCTCTCCCTCTTGATAATTACATGAAACATAACTGTGGATATTCTACTAGTCGAATAATGTAATCATTTATGGATTACCAATATTCTAATAAAGGAATTCATATGATTTATTTCATTTAAATATTATCTAGGCCTTATCCAAGACATCAAAAAATAGATGGTTATGGCCTTGGAAAAGACCATATCTGAAAATGGGAAATGCCTCGACCAAGTCCATATCTATTTTGTCTTGTGAGACCAACCAATGCTTCATATAGATATAGAGGGACCCACCCATCACTAAAAAACCATACATATTTTTTTATATAAATACGTTTAACTATAAAAAACATATACATGTGGAATTTAAAATAAATTCATTAATATGTATAGATAATCACTAAGAATTATTAGTAGTATTGTGATTGGAATTAATATTGAACATCCATAATAGAACTAATCAGAAATCATTTAATAAAATATGGGAGTAGATAAAATTAATATATAAATTTCATCAAATCATAAGATTCAATATAGGTTTTTAAATATATGAAAATACTTTAATAAAATCATCGAGGAACTATTGAGAGGAATACCCTTTTTACTTTAAAATGAAGTGTTCTTTTAGAAAAAACATTTGTATTAGTTATACGTATTTTAATAAAAATAGAAACGAACAAATATAGTTTTTCATGAAAAAATTATAGATTTTATAAAAATAATAGGATACGAAAATATATTAGTGATGGTACATGAAAATGGGTATGAAATCAAGATTTCCCCATTAATTGGGATTACATATTGAGAAGAATTGAGAAGAGAATATAATAAAAACATTTATTTATATAAAAAAAGATGAAATGATCTGGAAACATGAGTTTGAAATATTTTAATATAATTTAGAATATGTATATAAAAATAATGAATAATTTCATTGGTTTATGGAGGGGGAAAGCATAACCCAATTGAAAAGAGATGTTCAGGAAGAGAACCCTTACCTTCTGACAGAATGTGTTTGAAACATGAATTTAATGTCCAGAATAATCAAATTAAATTTTATTAATTAAATAATTCAGAAACCATTATACATGTATTAGATTCATTATTGTTTTATTATGTTCATTTATGGCATTATTGATGAGTTATATAGTTTAATGTAATTGTTTGAGGGTATTTATTCTCTTTATTTTCATGATTGGTCCGCTTGTTTATATGTAATGAAGTTCATGTAAGAATGGAATAATTTAACAGAATAAGAATTATATGTTATTAATGAAAATTTAAAATATTGAATGTTATTATGAATCATTAGATATAATATTAATGACAGCCGTTTAGATCATTTTCACACTTTTTGATTGGTAATAAATTGTTTTCTCTTATTAATTGATATTAGGTATATATACTGGTTCTAGAATACTAAATGACATATAATATTTATAATAAAATATTATTAAACATAATTATGGATTTATGACCACCTATTAGGAATTATTGGAAAATAAAAATGCTTCATACATTATGTCGGTAAATTGACACATCACGCGTGATGTTTTCATTTAAAAAATAAAAGAGGGAGAGAGTGAGAAAGAGAGAGAGAAAAGAGTTTGATTATAGATCATCCATTAACATGATATAATTATAGTATATAAATGATAATTTTCATATCATGATTCGTTGGATAGTGTTGGGGAGGAATGGACATGAAAATAAAACAAATTGAAAAGAAAAATAAAATAAAAGAAAATAGATTTTTACCTCTTGATTTCTCCTCCATGTGATTCTTCTTATGGGGATTGGTTTTGCACTATTATTGATACCAAAGGATCCAAGACTTGGTGGAGGAGATTGTGAATAGGATTGGGCAAAAACATGACAAGGACCAAATCTAATAATGTGTGAGGATAAGAGGTGGTGAGGGGTGGTATTTATTATGGAGGAGACGAGTGGTTTTTGAATATTTTATTCATTTGATTAATATTTTGTCTCCAAACTATAAATAGTTTGAAAATTATTATAAAATATATATTAATAATGAAGGGGAGATCTAGATTATGGTTCTGACATCATATATGATTCAAGGAAAAGTTTATTTTACTTATATTTTATTCATTCTGTAAATTAAAGTATTTTACAACTAAATAAAATTCAAGTATTTCTTAAAAATAACAAAAATTAATTGTATCCATTTTTTACAACTATAATTTAAAAATGAACTCTATTATATATATGATTTTCTTTAAATAGGAATTTTTTTTATTAGAATCATCATTTACATGAAAAATATAGACATTAAAATTATAACTGATTTTATAACACATTGAAAAACTAAATATAGTATCATAAAATTATCATAAAACTATAAAAAAATATAAGTTTGTTAATAAATTTTATGAAAATTATATTTCATTTAAATCAATTTATTATTTGTAAAATTATAATTAAATATTTATGACCTACGAAAATACCAACTCATAATCAATAATTATTAAATTATTTAGTTTATTATACTATTATATAATTATATCATAATTTCATTTATAAGATATATAAATTTAATTTATACTTTCATGGGTGAGGTTACTATTCATATGGATAGTTTAATATTCATAAGGTTCATATTACTATTCCAAATGGAGAGTTACTATTTAATTATTATAAGTTCATTAACTTTTAGAAATACCTCATAATTCACTCATTATTTATTTATAAATTTTTTATTGTGATATTTATGTGACCTTATGTGATTTATACTATATGAAATAATTATAAGAAGTAAAATTTAATTGATAAAATTTTGGGTCATTACATTCTCCCCTATAAAAAAAATACCATCCTCAGAATTTCTTGAATGTCACCTCATAAAAATATTTGGGTAGTTCATCATCATTAGTTCCAGAGGATTCAACATCCCCACTTCAATTTGATGAATTTTCAAAAGTACCTTTACCAGTTGATTCTTCTGATTCCTCAACACTCATTCATTAGTGTTAAAAATCTAGATAGGCTTCTCATAGAAAGATAAATAAGTTTCCAAATCTATTCCTTTAGATGTGAGGACATGATTTAGGTCTATAATGTATTTTATTAAAAAATAGATGTAAAACACATTGTGTACATTAGAATGGCTATGAAGAATCACCAAGTGATAATCCACTACTCCAACTCTCTCCATGATTTCAAAAGAACCAATATACTTAGGGATTAGTTTTCATTTTATTCCAAATCATATAACATGCTTCTATGTACATAAATTCAAGAAAACATGATCCCACACTTTAAATTCCAAATCTATACTTCATTTATTGGAATAAATATTTTTCCTATTTTGAGCTACTTTGATATGGGTTTGAATAGTATTTAAATTTTTTGTTGTTATCAATATATGATCAGGTCCTACAAGTATCCTTTTACCAACATCATCCCAACAAGTTGGTGTATGACATCTCTTTCCATACAATGCTTAATGTGGTTCCATTTTAATGCAATAATTGAAATTATTATTCTAGGAAAAACTATCAATGGTAAATATTTATCCTAGATAACTTGAAAGTCATGTGATATTATGATCAAATTGTCTTCTAATTTTTAGATCGTCCTTTTTGTCTGCCCATCAGTTTTAGGGTGATAATAAGTACTCAAATGATTTTCAGTATAAAATTCTTTTTGAATACATTTACATAATTTTCATATAAATCATTTACCAAAATCTGATAAAATTTAATGTTGTGATCCATGAAGTCTTATGGCTTCATTAATATAGGGATGTGTAACACATTCCATTGAAAAATCCTCCCTTATAAAGAGGAAATGTGAATATTTGGGGATTCGATCAATAATTACTCATATCGCATCATTCCATCATAGAGGTTTTGGTAATATGAAGATAAAATCCAAAGTAATGTCATCCCATTTAAATTTAAGAATAGGAATAGGTCTCATGACTCCTCTAAGATATTGTCTTCCAACCATCAACAGTTGATAAACTAGACATCATGATACATAATCAAATATTTCACACTTCATATTATCCCCCCAAAAATGTTCATTCAATTACCGATACATATAATTGTTGTTAGGGACTATAGAGAAATTCGAGCTATGGGAATCATCCCATAACTCCTTTTTTCTCGAGTTTAGAGGGAACTTAAATAATCATCCCAAATTATTGAATTCAATAATTATACATGAAGTCTTCCAATATCTCATCTTTCAAATTAGAAATTTTATTTTGAATATTCTCATCTTTTGACTGAGAACTTTTAATCCTTTCATATAAATATGGGCGGGAAACTAATTGTTAAAGGAATGAAGTTTCACCTTCCTTTATAATTCCAATATCTATCTTTGATAGATCCATGTAAATAGGATCCATATTAATCATATTTTTTTCAAAATTCCATGATAATTTTTACTAAATGCATCTGCTTAATTATTCACATTCCCTAGATGGTGGTGTGTTGAACAATCATAACCCTTGAGAAGCTCCAGTCATCACCTTTTCGCCAACATGAGTTCTTTATATGAGAATATATATTTCAAAATTTTATGATCTGGATATATATAACATATTTCACCATAGAGATAGTGTGTCCATATTTTTAGAGAAAATAATATTGTTGTTATCTCATGAACATGTGTTGGATAGTTCTATTCATGAGTTTATAACTACCTTGATTCATTTATAATAATTGTATCATTCTATTTGTGAATAAATCCATTTCCATTATTTGATTCATCACAATAAATTAAAAATCCACCATTTCCCAATGGTAGAGTCAAGATTGGATCATAAACTAGTCGCCTCTTTAATTCTCCATAACATCAATCACATTATTTTGTCTATACAAGCATAACTCTTTTACGAGTAATCTTGGTTAATGTGTTAGATAATATGGAAAAGTTATGTACAAAATTATAACAATAACCATATAAAATAATAAAACTGCATACCTTAGTTATGTTCGTTGGTGCATAACCTTCCTCAACCCCCTTTTTCTTCACAGGATCAACTGTGATTCCATCATTAGATAAAATATGTCGGAGAAGAAAAAATGTTTGCAGCTATGATTCACACATGAAAAACATCCCTTATTACAATTTTCATATAATAGTCTCCATAATATCCTAGAAGTGGTTCTTATGGTCCTCGTAGATTTTGGAATATATCATGATATCATCAATAAATAACATTTCGAAATCATAACGATATTCCTTGAATGTTCTATTCAATATATCCATGAAAAAAGAGGATGCATTAGTTAGTTCATATAACATTATTGTAAACATGTAATTTATATAACTAGTATGGTACTTTGTCTATAGAATATATTCCATCATAACACACAATTGATGATATCTATATTGAAGGTCAGTATTTGAATAATATTGTAATCCTTGATGTTGATTAAATAAAACATCAATACGAGGAAAGGGATACTTATTCATTATTGTAATAACATTTATTTATTTATAGTAAATGCACAACCTCATGGATCTTCCGTTCTTATTGATAAAGAGATTATGGGTTCCCCATTGAGAAACACTAGGGAAAATAAATCTCTTTTCAATAAATTCCTCTAATTGTTTCTTTATCTCAACAAATTATATTGTGGTCATTCTTTTGGGATTCATTGATATAGCCCTTGTAATATAAATTAAATCAATAGAGGAGTCATCATCCCTCTATGGTGTATGTCAAGGTAAATACTCTAGAAATACATCAACATATTTTCGCACAATAGGTATATGATTAATTTGAATACTTCTTTTCACATATGTACATGATGTTTTCTCTCCATCATATTGAATTTCATTTGGAAGGGCTACAAGATGTGTATATCAATATGATTCAGATGAAGAGTTTTATTCTCTACTAATAATGGATTCTACATCATTCTCACATTTCATAATTTTTTTCTTATTGAAATAGTTTTTGGAATCATATTTTGAAATCCAGTCTATGGGGATGATTAAATAATAGTAAATAATAGGTATGATTACAAGGTTAGAAAATAATTAATAATTATATTTATTAAAGGGAACTGACTGACACATCTTTGTTGCAATGATACCCCCTTAAGAGTTTTACTTCATCTAATTTATTAAAAAAGGAAATGCCTATTTTTTGGAAAACTAGGAAGGAATGAAAAAAAATTCAATGATCCATATCCGAATAAATAAATTTCTATGTTTGAGGAATTGATTATAGTACCTACCACCACATTATAAAGGGATTAATTTTCACTAGTTCTTATCATATAAGCTTGGCCTTGACCTGGTGTCCTTTTCTGAGGCATGTTTCCCTTATTCTTTGGGGAATCATTAGTGTAGTTTCCCACCTCCCTATAGTTGTATCATTGAACATTGATAGATTCCTTCATTCCCTTGGAATCATTATCATGATCATCTTTCCCTACACAGTTGTAGTAATGTCATTTTCTCTTTAAGCAGGCACTAGGGTGTTTCCTTCCAGAAGTATTTCACGTTAGAAAATCACATTTTTTATTCATCACTTTATATATTATTTGCTCTACCAACCTCTTTTTATCTTGTTTTTCAATAATTTCATAAGACAGAGAAAATTATTTATCTATCTTGATAGTACAAGAAAATATATCATTGTATGAGGAGAAATTTTTGGAGACCATTTCTCTTCAAAGGAAAGGATTTAGTCCATCAAAAAATTGATCAATCATCCTCCATGGATTGTATATGTAGTCAACACAAAATCTTGATAACCTTGTAAAAATGGATTCATACATTGAAATGTTCGCATCCTCTTTCGGTTTTAGACTCAATAATTTCCATTCTATATTTTCACTCTCTTTGTGATGAAAATATTATTCAATTAAAATTTCCTTTAAATTCCTCCATTCAATATTTATAATTTCATCCTCTTTTTTTTGGAATTAATGAAAACTGTTTATATGAATCTCTCGATAGAAGATAAACCTCCATGATAATGTTCTCCATTTTGTTACTACCAAATGTGATATATATCATCTATATGGAACATATCAACTACTAAACTATAAATGGGTTTGTAGTCCCATTGAATAATGGTGGAAGTTATCGCATAATGTTTCCTAAAATTTGTCTTAAATATTATGGATAATGATTCTCCATATTGTTTAGGTTATTATTCATAACCTGAGTTTGTTTTCCTAGGATAGTTATATGTTTCTCAGTACCAATCATAGCTCTAGTACCAACATCATTATCTTGCATCAGAAGGAGATCCCGATTTGGAATAAACATGTCGATACGGTTTCAATATCATCCAATATTATCCATTTCTAATTAATGGTATACACTATATTAGGTTTTGAATCATAATTAATAATATAGATAAAATAATTAACATAAATTGAATGCATAGCTAATCTAATAATCATAAAAATGGTTTTTATGGGGGAATATTTACCTTTAAATCCTTCATAATGGGTTTTATAGAAAATGTGATTTATAAAAAGAATATCCCTTTGGGGTGTCAACCCAGGTGTTCACTATGCCACATTATTGTGTACTAGATTTCCCAATGTTAGGCCTAACAAACCCTGTCAGATTTGTATCCCCTAGGTATATCTATTCTAGAACCACCTCCACTTGTAGTATCCAGACACAGAGGTATTTCTAGGAATACCCACATAATATCAACCTTACTAAAAGTCTTTGATGTTCTTATGTGATTATTCTTAAATTCAATCTCAGGGTCATGTTCCCTAATCTATGTTTTGTAAATCTAGTTTTCGTGGTTTCTTCTAAACATCATCTGATAGAAACTAAAAATACCTCAACCCCATTTTCATAGAGGCAATGTCTTCCTTTATTACATTGGTATAATAAATAAGGAACTCGCATCCTGGGGGAAGGAATAGTTTAGTAGTTTTGAAAAACCAGATACTAACATAAGTTTGACATTACTACTTGAAATGAAATAAAATATTGTAATTCTATTAGAATCAACCATAAACTCCTATATTGTCCATGAATGTCATTTATAATGTACACATTCGTATCTTGGGGGGGAAATATATAAAAGGGGTGAGCTTATATACTATGTAAAGGTAATGATTATAAATTAAATTAATATAAAAAATAAGGCATGATGATTAAATGAAACACATTCCAGAAGATTGAACATCATATGGAAGGAATAAATACATAATAATTAAATCCATATAAATAATCACATTAAATATAACCATAAATATTGTAATAGTTGAAAAATAAATTGATTTATCAATTAATAATATTATAATGAGGGAACTCATATGTTTTACATCATGAACATATCATCCAGGTCACATCCAAGACATCTAAAAATAAATGGTTAAGGCCTCGTCTAAAACTATTGATGAAAATAGGAAATTCCTCGGCCAATCCCTTATATATTATGTCTCAAGAATCTAATAGATACATAATGGTTCTATAGAGGGACCCAAATCTCACTTTATAACTCCAAAGAATCCCAAAAATGAATGGGATTAAACATAAAAACACACACACACAAAAACACACACACATAAATATATATATATATATGTTGAATATAAATAACATTTCCCAATTTGTATACATAATCATTAACCATTCTGAGTATTATGGCTAATGATATCAAGACATAACATCCATAGTCAAACTGATCATAAACCATTTAATAAAATATGGTATAAGATAATCATAATAGAAAAATGTCATTAAAGAATAATATTCAGTGTAGAAATTGAAATATATGAAAATAATTTCATAAAATCATCGAGGAAGTCTTGAGATAAATACCCTTTTAACATTTAAAACAAGAATTATTTGGAAAAATTATATGAGTTTTTAATAATGGTTTTTATAAAACTTGAAATTAAATAATATAGTTTTTTATGAAATAAGTGATTTTTGAAAAAACAAATTCTTAAAATATATTGTGGATGGTACTTGAATATGGGTAAGAATTAGAGATGTTCTATTTAATCGGGACTGCGTATCGAAAGAAATTATGAAGGGAACCTCAGAAACCCATGAAAATATTATAAAACAAATATCAAATGTTATAGAAACATGATTTTGGAATGTATAGAAATAATTTATTATAATTTTATAAAAATAAAGAGGAAATACATTGGTGTATAGAGGGAGAAATCATAACATGTATGAAAATGGAGGTTCAAGAAGAAAACCCTTACCTTAAGACTATATGTGTTTTCCACTTCCCCTCAATGTCCTAAATAATCTAATTAAATCCATAAATTAATTAATTGTGAATAATTTATAAATTTACTTGATTCATTATAGTTTTATTATATTAATTTATGCCCTTGATGATGAGTTATAGATTTTAATTTCACCATTCAAGAGTATTCGTTTTCTTGGTTTTCATGATCGGTTCCCTTGTTTATAAGTAATGAAGGTCAAGTAAAATGGGTATAAATATATAAAATTTGAGTTATATGTTATTAATGAACATAAATATGAATAAATTTCTTTATAAATTATTTTCTTCTAGATATGAGGATAACTAATTAGATATAACTTTAATGATAATTGTGTATATCATTTTTGTGGTTTTTCGATCTGCATGATATAGTTTTAAATTATTAATTGTTAACCTATATATATTATAGTTATAGAATAATAAATAAATTATCATATTTATAATAAAATATCTTTTAACCATAATTATGGATTTATGACAATCCTTGAAGGCTTTAATGGGAAATGAAAATTCAACATCCATGATGTCGGAAAATTGACAAATGACGGGAACCGTTTTCATTTATAGAATAAAAGAGTGAGATAAAAGAGTTTGATGTTGGATATTCTATAAAAATGACACAATTAATGTATTTAAATAATAGTGTAATCATCATTCTACTTTGGATAGGTGAGGTTAGGTAAGGATTTAAAAATAATAGAAATTGAAGTGAAACCAAGAAAGAGGATTTTTGCATATTAAATTCTCATTCATGAGAACCGCATTAAAGAGACCAGTTTTGGTATTTTATTGAGAAAAAATTATCTTAGAAATGGTGGAGTTTATTGTAAATAGGATTGGGAATAAATTTTTTAAGGATAAAATAATGGAAGGTTTGAGGTGAAGAGGTGGTGTGGAGTGGTATTTATATTGGAGGAGAGGTGTTTTTTTAATATTTTAATCATATATTTAATATCTTGGCACAAGACTATGAATAGTTTGATCATTATCATCAAATATATTAATATAATGACAGTATGTTCAAGATTATGGTGTTTAAAAAATCTATGTCTAATGGAAGAGTTTATTTACCTTATAATGTGTTTATACCTTAATTTACACTATTTTATTAATGACAAAAAATTCATGTATTTTAGAAAAATACCAAAATTTCATCCTAACCATTTTTTGACATGTATAATGTAAAAATAAACTCCCTTTTATGAAAATAAATTTATAAATATGTGAAATTAATTTTTTTAATTAAAATTATTTTTACTTGACATATATATATTTTATACTTATAAATCATTTAATGACACTTTGAAAAAATAACTAAGGTTTCATTAAATTATCTTAAAATAATAAGACTAAAAATTATTAATTTATCAATAAATTTAATGAAAATAAATATTCTTTTAAATAAATTTTTAAAATTTTAAATTGTAAATAAACATTTATGGCCTAAAAAAATACAACCTCTCAATCAATAATTTTTAAAATATATATTTAATTCTACTATGATATAATTATATCTTAATTTCATTTATAAGATATATAGATTTCATTAATAATTTCATTGGTGAGGTTATTATTGTTTTGGTTGGTTTACTAATCAAAATTGTGGCATTACTATTCCTAATGAAAATATACTATTTCATCAGTATGTATTCTTTAACTTCTAGAAATACATCGTTATTTAGAAATTCTTCATTTATAAAATTTTTTATTGTGATCAATATGTGATTTTATGTGATTTATAATACATGAAATATTTATAAAAAGGAAAATTTCATTTTTATAATTATGGGTCATTAAAATATTTCAAGGGATTATATGGGTTTTTAGGGTTTTAAGAATTTCATTGTAATTTGAAACACATAAATTTATTTTTTTGTATTTTATAAGGTATTAATGTTTTACAAGGTTATTTAATTTCTAAAATTTTAATCATAGAGTTTATCATATTTTTAATGGATTTCAATATTTCTCAAAAATTTTAATTTCATTCATGTTTTTCTGGGGATTTTAATGTTTTCAAATTTCTCGTAATATTTCATAGGATTTTCCATTATCATCAAGTGGCTGAAAATACATGACATATTTTGTAGGGATTTTATGGTTGTCAATGTATTTATTGTCTTTCAATATTTTTTAGCATTTACCGAAATTTTCTCACGGATTACATATTTTTATATTAATTTCCATTATTTTCATAGGGTATTCATGATTTATTATGATTTTTTGTGATGTTTATGATTTTTTATGGGTTTCTTGGTTTTCTAAAAAATTCATGGGTTTTTATTTCATCCCAAGGATTTATGATATTTTCATTAGTCTAATGTGTTTTTTGGATTGTAATATATTTATAGATTTTTCATAGAATTCTATAGGTTTTGATGATATTAAATGTTTTTTCAAGGATTTTATTATACTTCCCAATTTTCAAGGGGCTTTCATGACAATGTAGGTGTTTGATATTTCTATGGGATTTCAGGGTCCTCTTGTTTTCACAGAGTCTTTAAATGTATTCAAGTATTTTTAAGGGGTATCAAAGATATTTTTTTATTATTTTTGGTTTTACAAAGGATTTTTATGTATTTTATTTTTTTCTATATATTCTGGGTTCTTTAGTTATTCTTCTGTTATTTCATGTGGTTTTTGGCTATATCATTTGTCATTATGTTTTCTCTAGGTTTTTAGGGAATTTTAAGGTATTTAAAGGTTTTCCATAATTTTATAGAGTTTTCCATGATTTTACATGGTTTTAAAAGGTTTTATATATTTTTCATGATTTATTTAGGTATTTTTGGGTTTTACATATTTTATTTTATTTTTCATAATTATTAAATGTTTTATATGTTATAAGTACATATTCATTATTTCATTGTTTTCATGGTTTTATATTGTGTTTAAGGATTCTTAAATATTTTTTACATTTTTATTGAGTTTTTATATATTATAATTTTTAGTTCATATATTTGTTATTTAATATTTTAGGGTTTTCTAGGTATGTCATACTTTTATATATTTTTCATGATTATTAGGTTTTTCTTTTTTTAGGGGTTTTAATTTTTTACCATAGTTATTGATGTTATCTAATGGGTGTTTGGGGATTTATATTGTTTTTAATATTTTCTCATTATTTTCTAGGTGTCTTTCTAGTTTATAAGCTTTTATGGGTATTTAGTATTATTTTATGTTTTCTCTATTTTTTGGGATTTATTCAATGTTACACTATTTTCTATAGATTTTTAATTTCTATAAGGGGTTTTTGTGTGTCTTTTATGGATTTCACGGGTAATTCTAGGATTTTAGGGAGGTTCATGATTTGATGGTTTTTCATGTGTTTTCTAGAATGCTCTATATTTTTAATGATGTTTTAGAGGGTTTCATGGTCTTATATGTTTCTTTTCTATATTTCCATTTTTTCAAGTATTTCTATGGGGATTTAGGTATTATATGGTTTTTAGTGGGACTTTTGTTTTTTATAGGTAGTACATGGTATATTCCGAGTTTTGATGGTGTGAAAGGGTTTTCCTTATATGTAAGGTTTGTCATAATTTCTAGTGTTTTTTGAGGTTTCCCTTGAGTTTTAATTATTTTTTTCATGGTTTTTTACTGTTTTTTGGTTTTCAAGATTTTAAAAAGTTTTTACGACTTTTAATGATCTTAATGGGGGTGTGAGGGGTTTTTGAGGGAATTTATTGGCTATCATAATTTTATAGGGTTTTTAGGGATTTTTGTGTTTTCAATCTTTTTCATTGTCTAGGTTATCATTGTTTTTGTAGTTATTTACATTATTTTTTCCTAGATTTGATAGTTTTCTATAGTTTTGAAAATTTGAAAAGATTCTTTTATGTTTTTCAAGGTTTTTACACTATTTTACAAGTTTTTCTCAGGGTAATCAATGTTTTTTATGGTTTTTCTAGTTTTTTCATGTTTTGTGTAGGTTCTTTCCTTGGTTTTCCAATATATTCTAAGTCCATTATTTCTTATTCATGATTTGATAGGTTTTTATTGGTTTCCTTGGTTTTTAATTATTTTTTAGGTAATTTAGGGTTCTCATATGTTTTCACAGAAAAAAGATAGTGTTTTATATGTTTTTATTATTATTTTTTGATTTTCCTATTTTATTTACTTTTGTTTTTATTTTCAAATTTTTACTTATGTTTTTATAGTTTTTAGTTTTTTTAGTATTTTAAGGGGTTTTACGATTTTTATTTTGATTCATAGGTTCCATGTTTTTTAAGGTGTCTTAAAGATTCTCTATAGTTTTAACGTAGTTCCATGGATTTCAAGGACTTTCTATTAGGTTTTATGGGTACATAGGGTTTTAATTACTTCAAATGTTTTCCTAGTGAATTTCATTCGTTTTTAGAGTCATCAAATGGTTTTCATGTTTTTTCATATCTTTCTTGGGTTTTTAGAGTTTTAAGGGGTTTTAAAAGTTTTGTATTCTTGTTAAGGGATGTATAGTGTGTTATATGTGTTTTTATGAGTTTTTTAGGATTTTAGTGGTTTTATCTATTATTAGGGATTTTCATAGACTTTCATAATTTTTAAGGATTTACTCAGGTTGTAGGATTTTCATGGTATTTGAGGTCTTCCAGTTTTTTTGGGTGTTGTTATTGTTATTTAGGGTTTTTAGGTTTTTTAATTTGTGTCAATGTATTCCACAGGTTATCATGGTTTTCAGGAGATTCTATAGTTCCCAATGGGTTTCTATATTTTTATGGTTTTTCATAGTTTTGTCATCTTTTCTAGAGATTTTTATGGTTTTTTGGATTTCTCAATGTTATCCAATGTTATCTTATGGTTTTCATTTAATATTATTGATGTTAATGGATTATCAGTGAATTTGTGGTTTTTTTGGATTTTCTATGGTTTCAATGATTTTAAATTATTTTTCAAGGTTTTTTGGATGTTTTTAGGGTATTAATGGTATTTAGGATTTTCAATGGGTTTTCAGTCTTCTCAAGTAATTTAGGGATTTTTATTTTTTTGATTAAATTAGATATTAGTATTTCATGCATGTAATTTATAGTTTTTAAAAAAATTAATTTTTATATTTAAATAAATAATCTTTCCATTTTTACAAAGAATTTATTTTATTTATGTTTATTGAAGCATAAAACCAACGTTCAAAAAAATTTATAGGATGTGAATGTTGGTATAGGGCCCCAGCCTTAAACATTACTTAATCTTGAGTTATTACAATATTACACCTTGATGATCATTTCAGGTTTATAGTTTTAGAGAATTAGATCATAAAACATGCATTATATTCCACATTTAAACAAAGTGGTTACATAAAAGATAGTATTCATTTTTCCCATCAATAAAAACATATTTAAAATAAAACATGGATTCTTTCTTGACACTTCCTTGACACTATCATCATATCATGTACCTTTCCCTTGACCTGTGAAAAAAATTTCAAAAACTTGGGATGAGCATAAAAAGTTCAGTAAGGGATATAAAAATATGGAAAGGAAACATGGGTACATATATATATAAGAATGAAATCATACATTACCCATAAAACATAAGCACTTTAACATACCTCATAAAATCATGAATAAATCATAGAAATCATAAGACATAAAGGTAACTTGATGCATTCATAATATTCTTACGTAGGGAGTAACCCTCTTGGTTACGTTTGAAATACCCATCACAGTATATTCCCTAAATCTCTTCAGAGAAACCTTAACGTTTCACTTCTTCGCATTACCCAATGAATTGGAGAGCTATATCGGGCTGACCCGCCCTTAGTTTATCACAGAACCACCCGTCTTCATAATAATGTCCAAGAACCTGAACATAATTGTATCACATAAAACATGAATAAAGGGAACATAACATTTCCACCTTTCAATCACAAGATATAAATACAACTCATTGATATAGAAACATTATGAAAACCATTTTCAATACCAAAAGAAAAACAAAAGTAAAACATGGTATTTATTTTTCTTTTAAAAAAAGTTATTGCTTGTAGAGGAAGCCAAAACTCAAATAATGGTCATAGCGGCGGAGAAGTCATTGTCGCCGCATACGTACAACAAAAACATTCCCTTTTTTCATTTAGTAAACACTTCGTATAAAAAATATTCTTTTTGAATAAACATAAAAGTCAAAGGGGTTTATACACTGTATAAAAGAAGGTTGTGTAGAAAACAAAATATGCCTAAATGAATAGAGATTGAGACGAAGTACCATACCTCGGGTCCAAATTGACTCGTTCGTTCTTTCATCTCCTGAATAATAAACTTGAGTTAATTTCTACTTGTTTAAGAACCTTTTTCGAGTTCATTATTCCTTTTATATCACTTATTTCCATGTCATGAACACTATGTAATTATTTAAGTTAATAACGGTCGTTTTAACGATCATTGGTACTTGAGTAAAAAATAAACCCTTTATAATTACAAGTTTTTAATGTATCCATTATATCTATAATGGTATTCATGAAATACATATCATATATATCATATATATCCAGTACATGCATGCATTTATAATATTATATTACATTTAGAGGTAAGAAATGAAATACACCGTTCATGGAGACGGTAAGCCGTACGTACGCATGAACACTGCTTCCATTTCTATTTCGTATTTTATGAAATGTAATCATAATGATATAAAGTTATATTATAATTCCAGTGTAATATCATATATAATATCATAACTCCATCCTTTATACATCCCACATATGGTATTAACGAATCAAATCACTTTGAGGGGGAGGTAGTCCGCACTTCCTTAAATGAAGATATCGCGTTTACCCATAATTGAAACTATAAAGGTATGCTCAAAATGAGTAATACATAAGCTTAAGGAAAACATAAACATATTATATATCATATATAAATATATTGTCATCTTAATGTCCACCTTTGAAGGTGTTAAAAGAATGTTGAACAATCATCGTTTCTGGAGGCAGAAATTCTCCATCCACAGAAACAGTATGTTCTTTAACCATTAGATGTAGGTGTATGTAATTGTAGCTCTAATAATTATTATAACAACATCCTAGTATATGGAAGATACTGGTGTTGTTACAAAATAAATGAATAAAAAGAGTTTAGGGGGCTGGAGAAGCAAAATGAAACAAAAGAACACAAGTGAAGACATTACCTTAAAATCGGGTAACTTCCTTTGGTTTCAGCTCAAAGGATTCCTTGGGAAGACTTCTGCCCAAAGTGAGGCTTCAAGGAGTAAGAGATGGAAGTGGAGAGACAAAATGGGCATGGGTTGGCCGAGCCAAAGGCTTTGGAAGTGTGGGTAAGGAGGTAGAGGTGGAGTCCTTTTATAAGAGGAGAGGAGGGGCACTCTTGGAAAGTAAATAAATGTTACTTTATTTTAAAATGAGTTTCGGATTCAAAAGGTCCCACATTAATATAATTAGAGGTTAAGGTGATAAGGGTTTTAAATCCACCCATCCAATAGGTTTTGGACATGTGTAGGTCATAGATTTTACATTATCTTTTAATTTTATTTAAATCCTTTATTAATGAGGTAATTGCTGCATCATCATGATGTCATAAATAATTTAATTTATTCAATGACTAAAAATTATAAGAAAACTATCATGATGTAGGAAATCTTTTTATATTTCTAATGAATATTTATAGTCAAAAATTGGACTTGTATAACCACATTTTAAAATTGTTTTAGTAAAACAACTCATGTTTGTGTCATTTTAATTTTAACATTAAATAAAAAGATATTAGTGTCATTTTCCTACCAAAGTGGCTCCATGGGGTCCCAAAGTTGACCCATGTCTTGTCTTGGTCGGCCATGACACATAAAATAAGGGTAGGACATGTGTCTAGGTATTTTAATTTTATTATAATATCATTTTTCCTTAAATTTCACTAATTACCTCTAATTGCGATTAAAAACATAAAAGTAACTATTCACCAAAAAAATATTTTAATCTCATTGAACCACATTTTACTTCTTAATGACAAACATTTATGTCGGATTTTTGAAAATCAAATCACAAAAGTGGCAAAGTTTCATTTAAACGAAAAATCAGTTTCTTTAACTACCACTTAGTGGTTTCACTATTCATCAAAAATTGAAGTTTTTCAGAAAAATACCAAAACTCCACCCTAAGCTATATTTGATATTCTGAATTAAAAAATGATGTCTATTTTACAAAATTAAAATCATATAAGTTACATTAATTAATTTAATAATTAATTCCCGCTGTCATGACAAATAGCGTGTTTTTATGAAATAATAAGTATCAAAAGATTGTGACCAGTTTAAGTCCAATTTCAAATTGAAATTGATTACAATGACCACCATTAAATTAAATGGTAAAAATATATTCTAGTTTCACTTCAAAACCAATTCAAAAGATAATATAATCATATAAATAAATTAGATTAAAAATAGGTTTTGAATTAAAATACAACATTTTTCTCTATTCATTAAAAAATGAACTTTATCGGAAAAAATACAAAAACATCACACAAATTAAATTTTGATGTCCCAATCTTAAAGAATAACTTTATTTTGAAAAACATAGCTTATAAAATTGTCAAAATATAGATTTAAAAATGGTTTTCCATCAAAATGCAGTAAAACAATCTTTTAAAAATATTAGTGTATTCCATTCTTAAGATTGGATTTATTCTCATTTTAAGCCTCTAAAACAATATCTAATTCACTAATAGACATAGATAAAAATATCTTTTATTCATTACTTAATTGGGATGTTACATCCTTCCCCCCTTTAGAAAATTGCCTCCCTGTAATTTATTTACTTATCAAATAAATGGGGGTACATATCCCTCATTGCATTTTCAGATTCCCATGTTGCCTCTTCCATCATGTGGTTTTTACACAAAACCTTTACTTGATTAATCACCTTATTCCGTAATACTTTCTCCCAGGGGTCAAGAATTTGGACCGGTTGTTCCTCATAAGATAGGTTCTCTTCTAACTGAACTACCTCTAGACTCAAAACATGAGATGGATCTGGCATATACTTTCTCAACATCGAAACATGAAAAACATTGTGTACCTGAGATAAACATGGAGGTAAAGCCACCCGGTATGCAACTGATCCAACTCTCTCCAGAATTTCATACAGTCCAATGATCCTTGGACTCATCTTTCCTTTCTTACCAAATCGCATCACACTTTTCCACAGTGAGACTTTGAGAAAAACATGATCACCTACCTCAAAAGATAGATCCTTTCTCCTGTTGTCCGCATAACTCTTCTACCTGCTCTAAGTTGTTCTCATGTGTTTCTGTATCAGCTGAACTTTTTCTGCCAACTCTTCTACCAATTCTAGTCCCATCAGCTTTCTTTCACCCACTTCATCCCAAAAATCTAGATTTCGACACTGCTTCCCATATAACGCCTCAAATGGTGCCATCTGTATACTAGAATGAAAACTGTTATTATATGAAAATTCAACCAAAGAAAGATGTTGGTCCCAACTTCGCTGATAATCCATAGAGAAAGAACATAGAATATCCTCCAATGTCTGAATTGTTCGTTCTGACTGCCCATCTAATTGAGGATCAAAAGCTGTACTAAAATTTAATTCAGTACCAAATGACTTCTGAAGGCCTTTCCAAAAGTTAGAAGTGAACCTGGGATCACGGTCAGATACAATGGAGAGGGGAACTCCATGTAACCTGACTATCTCTTTAAGATACAAACGGGAAAGTTGATCTAGGGAAAAAGTATCTCGTATAGCAAGGAAATGAGCATATTTAGTCAAGAGATCAACAATAACCCAGATTGCATTATTACCTCGAGGGGTCTTCGGCAATCCCACAACGAAGTCCATGGATATATTCTCCCATTTCCACTCTGGCACTGGTAAAGGCTGAAGAATCCCTTTCGGTAACTACCACTCTTCTTAACCTGTTGACATGTCAAACACATAACAGTAAAATCAGCAATATGTCTTTTCATTCCATCCCACCAGTAATATTCCCACAGATCTCTGTACATCTTAGTACATCCAGGATGAACTGAAAACGAAGAACTATAAGATTCACATAACAACTCTCTCTTCAACTATGAATCACAAGGCACACAAAATATCTTCCCAAATCTCAAAACGCAATCATTATCAATGTTGAATTCAGGCAACCTACCTTTCTGAACCATCTCTACCTTTTTCTGCAACTCACTGTCTTGCTTCTGTGCTTGCTTGATTCTGTCTGATAGAGAAGATTTCACTGATACCTGAAACAAAACAGAAGAAATTCCTACACCAACAACTTCTGTGCCAAAGTTTATCAAATCCTTAACCAAAGGATCATGTTCCAAATGCAACATTGCTAATGAAGCATTACTTTTTCGACTCAAAGCATCAGCCACTTTATTTTCTTTTCCCGGATGGTAATGAATTGTACAATCATAATCCTTGATTAATTCTAGCCATCACCTCTGTCTCATGTTCAATTCTTTCTAAGTGAATATATACTTTAAACTTTTTTGATCGGTATATATTTCACACTTTACTCCAAACAAATGATTCCTCCAAATTTTTAAAGCGAAAACAACAGTATCTAATTCCAAATCATGTGTAGGGTAATTTACCTCATGAGTTTTCAACTGTCGTGAAGCATAAGCAATTACCTGATCATTCTGCATTAGGACACAACAAATTCCTTTCAATGAAGCATCACTGTAGATAACAAACTCCCCATTCCTAGAAGGTAGTGCCAAAACTAGATCATTCACCAATCTTCTTTTCAATTCCTGAAAACAATCATCACATTATTTTTTACAAATAAACTTAACACCCTTCCGAGTTAGCTTAGTCATTGGACTAGATAACCATGAAAATTTTCTAACAAACCTTCGGTAATATCCTGCCAAACCAAGGAAACTACGAATCTCTGTTACATTTGTGGGTCTTGTCCATTCTTCAACAACCTAGGTTTTTGTAGGATCAACGGTTACCCCATCTTTAGAAACAATGTGACCAAGGAAAGAAATTTGTTGCAACCAAAACTCACACTTGATGAATTTCCCATACAATTTCTTTTCTTTTAAGGTTTGCAAATTAACCCTTAAATGTCTTTCATGCTCCTCTTTACTTTTAGAAAACACCAAGATATCATCAATGAAAACCACCAAAAACTTATCCAAGAACTCATGGAAAATTCTATTCATTAAGTCCATGAATACAACAGGTTCATTGGTTAGCCCAAAAGGCATTACTAAAAATTCATAATGGCCATATCTTGTACAAAACGTAGTCTTCGGAACATCTGCTTCATTTACCTTCAGCTGATGGTACCCCGATCTCAGGTCAATCTTTGAAAAAAACTGAGCTCCCTGGAGCTGATCAAAAAAATATCTGATATGAGGCAAAGGATTTTGTTCTTAACAGTGATGTTATTAAAGGCTCTATAATTAATGCAATGTCTCATAGAACCATCTTTCTTTTTAACAAATAAAACAGGAGCACCCCTTGGTGATGTGCTAGGTCTAATGAAACCTTTCTCTAATAAATCTTTCAATTTCTCCTTCAACTCTAAAAGTTCAATTTGAGCCATTCAATAAGGGGGTTTTGAAATTGGCTTAGCATTAGGAACTAAGTCAACAGTAAATTCAACTTCTCAATCTGGTATTATTCCAGGCAACTCATCAGGAAAAACATCAGGATACTCATTTACCACTGGCACATCATTAATCTGAACAGTTCCCTTGTTTTCAACAACATGTGCAAGGTAACATTCATTTCCATCTTTTACATGTTTATCGGCCTCTTGATAAGTTATCAACAGTAAGGGTTCATTCTTTTACACAAACTGAATGTCTTTCTGAAAATAAAATTCTTTATCTCTACAGTAAATTTTAGCATGGTAAATAGAGAGCAAATCCATACCCATGATAACATCAAACTCTACTAGAGGTAGAACAATAAGGTTTTCAAGTAGGTTCTTTCCAGAGATAAGGATAGGAAGATTCTTATAAATTCTTTTTGCCTCAACATTTCCCCCAGGTGTTTTTACCACAAGTTTAGGAGTAATTTCTTGAGATGGTATTCCCATTTTACTAGAAAAGGTTTTAGAGATGAAAGAATGTGTGGACCCTGAATCAAACAACACACTGGCATAATCTGAAAAAACAAACAAAGTACCTGATACAACTTCATTTGATGGCCCGACATCTGCTGAAGTAGTTGCAAAGGATTTCACCACCCCTTTCTGCTTCAATGTAGTCTAACTGCTTCCCATCACTCAAGCTCTTTGTCGGACACTCGTTTGCATAGTGTCCCATCTCATTGCACATAAAACATTTCACTAACTGTAAATCAAATTTGGACTTACAATCACCTTGATCTTTTTCAGTGCAATCACGAGCCTTATGTCCCATATTACCACATCGGTAGCACATTCCAAAATTCAGAAGACATTCCCCATCATGCCTTTTACAACATTTATCACAAACTGGAAACTTAGTTTTCTTACCATCAGAATTTTTTGAAGAATTCTTTCCTTCCTCCTGCCACCTTGGTCTCTTCTTCTGTTGGTTGTTATAGAACACTTGATCGTCGGAAAACTCCATTTCCGCCTTCTCAGCACATCGAACAATCTTCTCATAACATTTAATCTCACGAGAAGATAATGCCCTTCAATATTTTGGTTTTAATCCTGAGTAAAAACGATTGATTTTACTATCAAGGTCTCGGATAAAATTTGGAGCATAACTTTCCAAACGAGTGAACCTCTCTTCATAGGCAGCCACTGAGTCTTCCTCTTGCCTCAATTCCATGAATTGTTTTTCCATCCTAAGTCGAACAGCCTTAGGAAAATACTTCTCAAGAAACATACCTTTGAATTTATCTCAGTCGAGAGAATCAATCTCATCAGCGTCCCTGATATTTTTAACCATCGACCACCACTGATCTGCTTCACCCTCCAAACTGTAAATAGCAAGACTAACCTTTTGATTGTCTGAACACCCCATGACATTGAAAATCTTCTCCAGTGCTTTAATCCACCCTTAAGCTAGCACAGGGTCAGATGATCCTTGGAATGATGGGGGATGTTGCCTCATGAAATGTTCCACCACTAACATGTTCCTCTGCGGTTGATCTGGATGATCTCGTGCATGGATACCACCACCATTTATCGCTTGAGTCAACTGCGCCATTACTGCAACAAACTGTTCAGTTCCAATTCCAACCATCTCAGGATGCTGATTCGAAAGGTTATTTCCTTCTGTATGCCTTCCTAGCACTGCTTCCCTGTTTCCTCTGTAGAAAACCATTCTGAACAAACATGTCTTAGATGAAGCAACATGGTAATTTTCAAATGTTATATCATTTCAAAAAAAATTTGGATAATCATTTAATATAATTATAACTCCTAAAGTTATCTAAACCGACCTCTGATACCAACTATAAGGCCCCAGCCTTAAACATTACTTAATCTTGAATTATTACAAGACTATACCTTGTGGATCTTTTCAGGTTCAGAGTTTTAGAGAATTAGATCATAAAACATGCATTACATTCCACATTTAAACAAAGTGGTTACATAAAAAATAGTATTCATTTTTCCCATAAATGGAAACATATTTAAAATAAAACATGGATTCATTATTGACACTTCCTTGACACTATCATCATATCATGTACCTTTCCCTTGACCTGTGAAAAACATTTCAAAAACTTGGGATGAGCATAAAAAGCTCAGTAAGGGATATAAAAATATGGAAAGGAAACATGGGTACATATATACATAAGAATGAAATCATACATTACCCATAAAAAATAAGTACTTTAACATACCTCATAAAATCATGAATAAATCATAGAAATCATAAGACATAAAGGTAACATGAGGCATTCATAACATTATTACATAGGGAGTAACCCTCTTGGTTACGTTTGGAATACCCATCACAGTATATTCCCTAAATCTCTTTAGAGAAACCTTAACGTTTCACTCCTTCGCGTTACCCAATGCATTAGAGAGCTACATCGGGCTCACCCGCCCTTAGTTTCTCATGGAACCACCCGTCTTGATAATAATTCCCAAGAACCTCAACATAATCGTATCACATAAAACATGCATAAAGGGAACATAACGTTTCCACCTTTCAATCACAAGATATAAATACAACTCATTGATATAAAAACATTATGAAAACCATTTTCAATACCAAAACAAAAGAAAAGTAAAACATGGTATTTATTTTTCTTTTAGAAAAAAGGTATGGCTTGTAGAGGAATCCGAAACTCAAATAATGGTCACGTCGGCGGAGAAGTCGTTGTCGCCGCATATGTACGACAAAAACATTCCCTTTTTTTGTTTAGTAAACACTTCGTATAAAAAAGATTCCTTTTTAATAAACGTAAAATTCAAATGGGTTTATACACCGTATAAAATAAGGTTGTGTATAAAACAAAATATGCCTCAATGAAAGGAGATTGAGACGAAGTCGCATACCTCGGGTCCGACTTGACTCGGTAATTCTTTAATCTCCTGAATAATAAACATGAGTTAATTTCAACTTGTTTAAGAACATTTTTCAAGTCCATTATTCCTTTTATATCACTTATTTCCATGTCATGAACACTATGTAATTATTTAAGTTAATAACGGTCGTTTTAACGATCATTGGTACTTGAGTAAAAAATAAACCCTTTATAATTACAAGTTGTTCATGTATCCATTATATCCAGAATGGTATTCATGATGTAGATATCATATATTTCATATATATTCAGTACATTCATGCATTTATAATATTATATTACATTTAGAGGTAAGAAATGAAATGCACCGTTCATGGAGATGGTAAGCCGTACGTACGCATGAACGCTACTTCCATTTCAATTTCGTATTTTATGAAATGGATTCATAATGATATAAAGGTATATTATAATTCTACTGTAATATCATATATAATATCATAACTCCATCCTTTATACATCCCACATATGTTATTAACGAATCAAATCAATTTGAGGGGGCGGTAGTCTGCACTTCCTTAAATGAAGATATCGCGTTTACCCATAATGAAAGCCATAAAGGTATGCCCAAAATAAGAAATACATAATCTTTAGGAAATCATAAACATATTATATATCGTATATAAATATAGTGTCATCTTAATTTCCACCTTTTAAGGTGTTAAAATAATGTTGAACAATCATCGTTTCAGGAGGCAGAAATTCTCCATCCACGGAAACAGTATGTTCTTTAACCATTAGATGTAGGTGTGTGTAAGTGTAGCTCGAATCATTATTATAACAACATCCTAGTATATGGAAGATACTGGTTTTGTTACAAAAGAAATGAATAAAAAGAGTTTAGGGGGTTGGAGAAGCAAAATAAAACGAAAGAACACAAGTGAAGACATTACCTTAAAATCGGGTAACTCCCTTTGGTTTGAGCTCAACGACTTCCTTGGGAAGCCTTCTGACCAAAGTGTGGCTTCAAAGAGTAAGAGAGAAATTTTGAGAGACAAAATGGGAATGGTTTTGCCAAGCCAAAGGCTTTGGAAGTGTGGGTAAGGAGGTAGAGGTGGGGCCTTTTATAAGAGGAGAGAAGGGGCACTCTTGGAAAGTAAAGAAGTGTTACTTTATTTTAAAATGATTTTCGGATTCAAAAGGTCCCACATTAATATAATTCTAGTATAAGGTGATAAGGGTTAGATATCCACCCATCCAATAGGTTTTTTACATGTGTAGGTCATAGATTCTACATTATCTTTTCATTTTATTTAAATCCAATATTAATGAGGTAATCGCTACGTCATCATGATGTCATAAATAATTTAATTTATTTAATGTCTAAAAATTATAAAAAAAATATCATGATGTAGGAAATCTTTTTATCTTTCTAATAAATATTTATAGTCAAAAATCAGACTTGTATAAACCCATTTAAAATTTTTTTTAGTAAAACAACTCATGTTTGTGTCATTTTAATTTTAACATTAAATAAAAAGATATTAATGTCATTTTCCTGCCAAAGTGGCTCCATGGGGTCCCCAAGTTGACCCATGGATTTTCTTGGTCGGCCATGACACATAAAATAAGGTTAGAACATGTTTCTAGGTATTTTCATCTTATTATAATATCATTTTTCCTTAAATTGCACTAATTACCTCTAATCACGATTAAAAACTTAAAAGTTACTATTCACAAAAAAATTATATTAATCTCATTGAACCACATTTTACTTCTTAATGAAAAACATGTATGTCGGATTTTTGAAAATCAAATCACAGAAGTGGCAAAGTTTCATTTAAATGAAAAATCAGTTTCTTTAACTACAACTTAGTGGTTTCACTATTCATCAAAAATTGATTTTTTTCAGAAAAATACCAAAACATAATACTAAGCTATATTTTATATTATGAATTCAAAAATGATGTCTATTTTACCAAATTCAAATCATATAAGTTACATTAATTAATTTAATAATTAATTCCCGCTGTCTTGACAAATAGCGTGTTTTTATGAAACAATAAGTATCAAAAGATTGACACCAGTTTAAGTCCAATTTCAAAGTGAAATTGATTCCGATGACCACTATTGGATTAAATGGTAAAAATATATTCTATTTTCACTTCAAAACCAATTCAAAAGATAATATAATCATATAAATAAATTAGATTAAAAATAGGTTTTGAATTAAAATACAACATTTTTCACTATTCATTAAAAAATGAACTTTATTGGAAATATACCAAAAATTCACACAAAGTAAATTTTGATGTCCCAATATTAAAGAATAAGTTCATTTAGACAAAAATAGCTTATAAAATTGTCAAAAGATGGATTTAAAAATGGTTTTCCATCAAAAGGCAGTAAAACAATCTTTTAAAAATATTAGTGTATTACATGCTTAAGATTGGATTTATTCTCATTTTAAGCCTCTAAAACACTATCTAATTCACTAATATACATAGATAAAAATATATATTATTCATTAATTACTTGGGATGTTACAGTTGGGGATAAAATACACTTTTATACTTAAGTTTAGAAATGTGATGTGATGCCATATTTTTAAAAAAACATAAAGAACATGCATTAAGTGGGATAATTATATAGAACTAGAGCAGTATATTTACTTGTTTTTTATTTCATTACACATTGTGATTTCATGTTGGAAGCATCTTCCACCCATTTCAATTCATGACATATTACATGATGTGAAAATCAATTGCACACTGTGAAAACTATGGAAAATGTGAAATTTTGGGATAGTGAGAGATTGAAAATATCCAAGACTGAAGTGGATTACACTCTGTGTAATTTTATACAGCATAGAATATATGGGAAAAGAATAATTATTCATGGTATGTGGTGTGTAATAAATAGATTGAACAAACCCTTATAAAACCACCTTCCTTATGCACTTTTAGATAAATATGGGTGGGAACCTCGATAAAGTATGATTTCAACCCCTGGATCACCACTAAAAATAAATACTATTGCCTTTTAGTAGATTTATCATCATTATTTATCTCACCCAATCATGGATAGATTGAGTTGGTGATTAATATTTTTTAGGGGATTATGTGATGAATAATGATTTAATTAATGAGGTTTTTTATTTTCTATTTATATTCATGTAGGGGTTTCATATTTTTTATCAAATTATATCCCTTCCCTGATTCTTTTTTGCATGACCGTTGTAAGAATTCTTATGAAGTTGGTTTAATTTCTTTCTTTATTTTAGCTTGACCATATCTTGAGTTGATTGAATTCAATTGTTTTATTTGATATTTTGGGTACAGACATCCTCCATGATCATTAGGATTGTCTCTTCCTTATGATTAAATATAGATTCTATTTTCTCGTCCTTTGAAATCCGAAGTACCTAACCCTGTAAAAAGAAGTGTTTTTGTTGGAGAGATTTTACCCTACCCACATGACTCATTAAGACCTAATTCCATGTAGTCCCTGATAGTTAATTTATTAGTTCATACATTTTCATCAAATATACCTAGATTCATTTCTTCTCATCACCCTTTCTATATTAAGTTTTCAAACATTCTCCAATAATGAAATTCTTAGTTGTATAGATTCAATTGCTAAAAAGAACATATATTTTAGATCTATATTATATAAATTAATATTTTATCCAACCTAGTATCTATGTGTTTGACCTCAGACTTCAATATCCTATACTGCAGTATTGTTTAGTGACTTATTTGTGTCGTGTTATAAATTCCTAAATTCAATAACCCTATAAGATTTAACAATGGCCACAAGGTGATAATATTTTTGGTACTACTATATACGACAGGAGAATATAATTTACTAGGTCAATAACTTAGTAAAAATATTTTGCAATATTTTTTTTATGATTTTAGAATAGAATTTTTATGTATTTATTTGGTACGTTTTACCATACTTCGTATTTTTGTTGTGATAGTAGGTATGTAGAGAGAAATTACAACCAAGGATACATTCTCTTTCCATATAGTTTATGAGGGAGAGCTACTCAATAATGTTGGAATGATAAAAAATAAATAAATAAAGTTATCATAATCATATCCAAGCATTGAATGTCCAGCACTGCATATCCTATATCCATAATAATAAGAGGAGATTCACTATAAAATAAGAATATAAAATGAATAAATATAATATACCAATATAAATATTGTATTTTATGATTACAATGATGAACTTGAATTTTCAGGTTCATAGAGAGATAGAGACCTTGTGACATTGCTTAGAAGTGCTAAAGAAATATTCAGACGAAATTTGAAATATGAATAAAAAGAGAACAAAGAAGAAAAAAAGGCCCCAGCTACATAGATTCTCAATATTTTTCTTGAGAAATTAAGACCAAATCTAAAGTAAATGAAAGGATTAGGAGAGGAAAAGGAAACATCAGTTTCAGCTTGTATAAAAGATTTTGAATATCTAAGTATGCTACTAGGAGAGGAAAAAGAATCAGCTACACTGTGATCTAAATATTCCTAGGAACAAAAAAAAGTATCTAAAAATATGGAATAGGGAAGATAATTGTTGAAACTAAAACGATCATCAAATAATTCCAACACACACAACCAGAAGTTAATTAAATGAAATAATTATACGGAGTCTAGAATGATGCAATGTGCTTATTAGAGAAAATCCTATTTTAACATCCCTAGTAAATAATGAATAATACATTTTCATAATTATTAATATTTGTGAATTAAATATTAATTTTACATTAAGGGGTTTATATGTTCGATGGTGTACATGATATGCAACAACGAGTTTCTTTGAAATCTTATGTTGCACGCAATGCTGAGTCATACTGAAAAATAATAATATTATATTATTTTAAATGTTTGTTAACTCATAGAAATTGTATTGGTGGGAATGAATTGAACTAAATAAAATATTATTATACATGTTTTTTCAATGTTTTTACATTTATCCAATAAAATTTAGAGGCTTAAAATTTGAATTATTTTAATTTTAATCATAAATAATGAAATATTCATTAAAAGGTCGAATTACCATCTTTTAATGTAGAACCCTCTTTAAATATAGTTTTGGTCACTTTAATATGTTATATTTTACAAAATAAAATTCTTCTTTATAATTGGGAAATCAGAATTTACTTTGGGTAAATTTTTGGTATTTTTCTGTTAAAATGAATTCTTAATGAAAAGTGAAAAATACTGTATTTTAATTCAAAATTTCCTTTTAATATAATATATTTATATGGTTAGAATATATTATTAAGTTTTTTTAAAGTGCAATTAGATTATATTTTTACCAGTTAATCCAATGTTGGTCATTGGAAGTAATTTCACTTTTAATGTGGACATAAACAATGATCAATCTTTTGATAGTTATTATTTCTTAAAATCATGCTTTTTGTTTTGACAAGGGGAATTAATTTTAAATTATTTAATTCAACTTCTATGTTTGAAATATGGTAAAATAGACATCAATTTTGAATTCGTAATATCAAATATAGCTTAATCTGAATTTTTGGTATTTTTCTGAAATACATCAATTTTTGATGAATAGTAAAAACACTAAGTAGTAGTTAAAAAGATGACATATTCATTTAAATGAAATTTTATTACGTATGTGAATTGAATTAATAAAATATTACATACATGGTTTTTATTATAAATTCAATTTTGGTTCAATAAGATGAAAATATTTTTTTGGTGAATAGTAACTTTTGCATTTAATTTGCCGTGGTTAAAGGTAAATAGAGTAATTCCAGGTAAAAATAATATTAAATTATTTTAAAATTATCTTAACACTTGTCATAAAATTATTTTATGAGTAATGTCTGACCAAGACAATCCTTGGGTTAGTCTTTTTTCCTTTTTATGCAAATTGGGTAAGATAATGATATTAATGACTTTAATTAAAGTCAAAATAAAAATATCATAAACATGTATTATTTTGAAAACACAATTTTAAAGTTGTGTTATATAATATATATATATTGTATTATCAATATTAATTATAAATCTAAAAATATTTCCTACCTTATGGAATTTTTTTTATAATTTTTAAAAATCAAATAATTTTAATTATTTATGACACAGTAATGATGTAGTGTTCAGCTCATTAATAAATGATTTAAATAAATCAGATTATAAAGATTAAAAAAATATTCAAAACCTATCTAATTATTATTGGTTGATTTGATTTAGAAATAGAGTAATCTTATATTTGACATTAATATGTTTGGACATTTAGAAACTGAAAATCATTATATAATAAAAAAATATTTGCACACTTTCCTAATGATCCCCTCTTCCCCCTTATAAAAACCTTCACTTCTAACCCTTTACTGACACCTCTAAATCCCCTTGTATCATCCAACCCCTACCCAAATATACTTATAATATCCCTCTCTTCCTCTTAGAATCCTTATCTTAGGAAAAAGGCACTTCAAGAAACCCTTTTGGTTCAAACCAAAGGGAGTTACCCAATTTAAATGTAATATCTTCTCTTAAGTTATTTTGTTTCATTTTACTTCTCCAACACCCTAAACTATGTTTATTACATTATTTTATAACAACACAAGTATCCTAAATATAATAGGTTGTTTTTATGATATTGATTTGAACTAAACGCACACACCCCTCTATCTAATGGGTAAAGAACATACTGTTTCTGTGGACGACAAACTAACTCCTCACAAAACAATGATTATTCAATTTTCTCATACCACCTATAATGTATGAAATTATAATAGAAATTTATTTATATGTGATATATAGTATATTTATATTGTTTATATGATTCTTTATTTTTCATTTATATAATACCTTTATGGTTTCCAATGTGAGTAAATATGATAATCTCATTTAAGGAAGTGCAGACTACCACCCACTCAAAGTGATATGACTTGTTCATGCATTATGTGGAATTTATAAAGGGTAGAGTTAATGAATGTATATATGATATTATACTATAATTATAATATAATTATTTATCATTAAGTTTTCATTCCATTACAACAGGAAATAGATATGAAAGTTGCGTTCATGTGTATGTACGGCTTACCGTCTCCATGAATGGTGTATTTCAATTACTACCTCCAAATGTGATGAACTGTTATAAATACATTTATATAATGGATATATATGTTATATATGATATATAAATCATGAATATAATTATGTATATAATGGACTTTTTACCCTAGGAACAACTTGTAATTATAAGAAGTCCATTTTTGACTCAAGTACCAAATATCGAAAAAATTACCATTATTAACTTAAATGATTAAATAATGTTTATAACATGGAAATAAGTGATTTAAAATTAATTTTAAACATTAAAAATTTTCTTAAGAAGGTATAAATTAATTTTAGTTTATTATTCAAGATATTAATGAATGAACGGGTCATGTCGAACATGATGTAAGGGACTTCGTCTCATTCTCCTTTCATAAAGGTATATTTTTATTTATACAGAACATTATTTTATACATTGTATAAACCCCTATGAATTTTAATTTCATTAAAATGGAATATTTTCTCTACAAAGATTTTTACTAAATGACAAAAAAGGAATGTTTCTTTTTAACGTACGTGGTGACAATGACCTTTCTACCAACGCGATTATTATTTGTTCATTGGCTTCCTTAACAAACCGTAATTTTCTTAAAAGGAAAATTAATACCATATACTCTTTTAAGAATTTTTTTATTAAAACTAATTTTTATAATCGATTTTTATGTCAATATATTTATGTGTTATATTGTGATTGAAATGTGGAAATGTTTTTATTTTATTATATTTGTTGTATGTGTTATGAATTTATAATTGTACTTGGAAATTTGATGGGTGGTTACGTGATAAACCAAATGATGGGTGGTGCTGTGATAAACTAGGATGGGTGGTTACGTTATAACCTCCAATGCCTTGGGTATGGAAGTAGGCCATATGTCTATTCTATTTAGTGATATGTGAGTAAGTCGACCGTATAGTTATTCCATTGAAGTATGTTTATGTTCTAAGTTACCGTTATATGATATGTGTTCTTTATATGAGTTTTATGGTAATATTTTTGTTACAAATGGGAAAGCAATGATATTTTATTCAGTGAAGAGTATTTACTACTTTATAAAGTTGATAATTATTAATTATGATAAAGTATTCATGGTTTACATGATGTTTTGAAAAACTAAAAGTTTTCTTTATTTTGTGTATCCATTACTGAGATTTTTATGCTCATCATAAGTTTTTGAAATGTTTTTCAAAGGACATAAAGCCGAATAGGGTCCTGGATAGGTTCATGGAAAATCCATGCTATATAAAACATGTAACTAGACATGGCTCTTTTTTCAACAGTCTTTATTTTACGAAAAAATGGAAAGTGAGTAGAAGTGTCTACATTGTAATCTTTGAGATGTAATGTAATAATTATTTCAAAACTCTCAAACACTCTAAACCTGAAAAGATCCTCAATGTGAATTATTTATTTAATTCATGATTATGAACTTTTTTAAGGCCAGGTCATTATAGTTGGTATCAAAATTCGGTTTAGATAACGTTAGAAATTAAGATATTTTTAAATTAATGTCCATAAATTAATTTATGGTATGACTGAAATGATATAGCATTTACAGATTACTATGTTTCTTCTCCTAAGATATTTCTGTATTCATAATGTTTTTCCATAGAGGAAACAAGGGAGCTGGGATGGGATGGAATACAAAGGGAAATGAATTTCAAAATAATCATCATGAGATGGTCAGAATCACAATTGAACAGTTTCTTATAGTGATGGATCAGTTGAATCAGGTGGTAAATGGTGGTTGTGTTTATATATTATATTTGGGATTATTATAAAAGAAAATAGGAAAACAAAATTCATTTAAGGGTTGTCTTGTAAACATTAAAATAAAATAAACTGTATGGGAAATTCTGAAAATGTGAGTTTTGGTTTCAACAAATTTCTTTCGATGGTCACATTGTTTAAAAAAATGGCATCACTGTTGATCCCTCTAAAACAAAAGTAGTTGAAGAATGGCCAAGACCCACAAATATAACTAATATCTATATTATTCTTGGTTTGGAAGGTTATTACAGATGTTTTTTTGAACATTTTTCATGGTTATCTAGTCTAATGACTAAGTTAACTCATGAAGGTGTTATGTTCATCTGGACAAAAGAATGTGATAATTGTTTTAAGGAATTGAAAAGAATATTGGTGAATGCTCTAGTTTTGGTACTGCGATCCAAAAATGGTGAGTTTTTTATCTATAGTGATACTTCTTTGAATGGACTAGTTTGTTTCTTAATGTATAATGATCATGTAATGGATTTTTCTTCACGTCATTTGAATCCTCATGAGTTAAATTACCCTACACATTATTTGGAATTAGATGCTGATGTTTTTGTTTTAAAAATTTGGAGTCATCATTTGTATGGACTAAAGTGTAAAATATATACTGATCACAAAATTTTGAAGTATATATTCACTCAAAATAATTGAACATGAGACATAGGTGATGGCTATAATTAATCAAGGATTATGATTTCACGATCCATTACCATCCGGGAGAAGAAAATAAAGTTGCTGATTCTTTGAGTCGAAAAAGTAATGCTTCATTAACCATGAATCATTTGGAATGAGATACTTTGATTTTTGATTTGATGAACTTTGGAATAGAAGTTTTTGTTGTGGGAAATTACTCAATTTTGATTCAGGTTTCAGTGAAATCATCTCTATCATACAGAATTAAGCAAGCATAGAAGTAAGATAGTGAGTTGTAGAAAAAGGTATAGTTGGTTCAAAAGGGTATGTTTCTTGATTTTAACATTGATAATGATTGTGTTTTAAGGTTTGGGAAGAGATTATGTATGACTTGTGATTCATAGTTGAAGAATGATTTGTTATGTAAAGATCATAGTTCTCTGTTTTAATTTCATCATGGAATTACTGAGATGTACAAATATCTTCAAGAGTATTACTAGTGGGATGGAATGAAAAGAGATATTATTGATTTTACTATGAGGTCTTTGATTTATCACCAGCTTAAATCTGACTGGCACTTACCGATAGGGATGCTTCAACCTATGCCAATTCTAGAGTAGAAATGGGAAAGTATATCTATGGATTTCGTTGTGGGATTACCAAAGACATCTCGAGGTAATAATGCAATCTGGGTTATTGTTGATTGATTAACTAAATCTGCTCACTTATTTCCTATTCAAGATACGTTGTCTATAGATAAAATATCTCAATTGTATGTTAAAGATATATTCAGGTTACATGTAGTTCCACTCTCTATTGTATCTGATTGTGGTCACATGTTTACCTCTAAATTTTGGAAAGGCCTTAATAAGTCATTGGGTAATGAATTAAATTTTAGTACATCTTTTCATCCACTGTCATATGGGTAGTCAGAATGAAAAATTTATAACTTGGAGGATATGCGACATCCTTGTTCACTAGATTACTAGGGATGTTGGGACCAACATCTTTCTTTGGTAGAATATTCTTATCATAATAGATTTAATTCTAGTATACATATGGCTCCGTTTGAGGCAATATATAGAAAGAGGTGTCAACCTACATCTTTTTGGGATGAAGTAGTGGAAAGGAATATGATGGGACCATAATTGGTAGAATAGATGGAAGAGAACATTTAGTTGACTCATAAGCAAATGATAACAGCTTAGAGTACACAGAAAAGTTATGCGGATAACTCGAGGAAGGATCTTTCTTTCATGTTTGGCGATCATGTCTTTCTAAGAGTTTCACCATTGAAGGTGTGATGTGTTTTGGTATGAATGGAATTTTGAGTTTGAGGTTCATTGTACCATATGAAATCCTATAAAAACATGGATCTGTTGCGTATAGAGTGGCTTTACCTTTATTTTTATCCCATGGAAATCTGAAAATGCTTTTAGGGATAAATACCCCCACTTATTTCATAAGTTCATAAAAACTGTGAGGACCCAATTTGCAAAAAGGGGAAGGATGTAATATCCCATGTAAATAAGGAACAATAAATCTTCATAATTATTAATATTTTTGAATTAAATATTAATTTTAATTTAAAGGTTTTGCTATGTTTGATGATGTACTTAATACGCAACAACGGGTTTTTTTGGAGTCTTACATTTCACACAATGATGAGGCATACTCATAAATAATAATATTATATTATTTTAAATGGTTCATAACGCTTAGCCGTTGTATTGGAGGGAATTAATAGAACTAACTATAATACTATTATGAATTTTGTTAAATTATTTTACATTTATGCAATCAAATTTATAGTCCTAAAATGTGAATTAATTTAATTTTAAGCATAAATACTCGAATATTCATTAAAAGGCCGATTTACTATCTTTTAATAGAGAACCATAATTCAATCTAGTTTTTGTCACTTTTATATGTTCTATTTGACAAAATAAAATTCTTATTTAGAATTGGGACATCAAAATTTACTTTGGGTAATTTTTTTTTATTTTTCTTATAAAATCCATTTTTTAATGAATAGTAAAAAATACAGTTTTTTAATTCAAAACTGCCTTTTAATATAATATATTTATATGGTAAGATTATCTTTTTAATTGGTTTTAAAGTGTAATTAGATTATATTTTTACCATTTAATCAAATTCTGGTCATTGGAAGTAATTTAACTTTGAATGTGTACATAAAAAAGTGTCAATCTTTCGATAGTTATTATTTCTTAAAAACACTTTTTTTTGACAGGGAAAATTAATTATAAATTAATTAATTCAAATTTTATGTTTTTAATTTAAAAATATAGAAATCACTTTTGTATTTAGAATATCAATTATATCTTAGGCTGAATATTTGGTATTTTTCTGAAAAACATTAATTTTTTTTGAATAGTGAAAACACTGAGTAGTAGTTAAAAAGTTGACTTTTTCATTTAAATGAAATATTAACACTTCTCTGAAATGAATTTAAAAAATACTACATACATGGTTATTATTAATAAGTAAAATTTGGCTAAATAAGATGAAAATATTTTTTGGTGAATAGTAACTTTGGACTTTTATTTACTGTGGTTAAAGGTAAATAGGGTAATTAAAGATAAAAATAAAATAAAATAAAAATAAAATTACCTTAACACTCATACTAACCTTATTATATGAGTAATGTCTAACCAAGAAAATCCTTGGGTGAGAACATTGTCCTTTTAAGTCCACTTCGGTATGATAATGATATTAATAACTTTTTATTTAATGTAAAAAATAAAAATATCATTAAAATGTATTTTTTTGCTAAAAAAATTTAATGTGGGGTTATATAATCAATATATTTGACTCTAAATATTAATTATAAATCTAAAAATATTTCCTACATTATGGTAATTTTCTATAATTTTTAGACATCAAATTATTTAAATTATTTATGACACAATAATGATCCACTGTTTACCTCATTAATAAATGAGTTAAATAAATGAGATTATAAAGATTAAAACAATATCCAAAACCTGTACAGTTATTATTGAATTATTTTATTTCGAAAATTATTAATATTATATTCAATTTAAAAATGTCTTGGACTTTTGGAAAATGAAAATCATTATATAATAAAATAATTTGTTTACACTTTCTTAAAGATCACCTCCTCCCCCTTATAAACATATCTCACTTCTAACCCATTACTCACACCTCTCAAGCCCCTTATATCATCCAAACCATACCCAAATAATCTCTAAATATCCTTGTATTTCTCAAAGAAACCTTACCTTACGCAGAAAAAACTTCAAGAAACCCTTTTGGTTCCAACCAAATGGAGTTACCCTATTTAAAGGTAATAATTTTTCTTAAGTTCTTTTGTTTTATTTTACTTCTCCAACCCCATAAACTCTTTTTATTCCTTTATTTTATGGGAAAAAAAGTATCCCCAATATACTAGGTTTTTTTTTATGAGAAGTATTCGAACTAAACTAACACACACCTCTATCTAATGGGTAAAAACATACTGTTTTTGTGGACGATAAACTAACACCTCACGAAACGATGATTGTCCAATCTTCTCCTACCACCCCTTATTGTGGTCATTATGATGGAACTATATTTATATGTTATATATATTATATTTATACTGTTTATATGATTATTTATTTTTCATTTATATAATACCATTATGGTATCCATAGTCAGTAAATATGATAATATCATTTGAGGAAGTGCGGACTACCTCCCCCTCAAAGTGATATGACTCATTCATGATTTTTGTGGAATTTATAAAGGGTAGTGTTAATGAAATTATATATGATATTATAATAAAATTATAATATTATTATGTATCATTATGTTTTCATTCAATTAAAATACTAACTAGAAATGAATGTAGCGTTAATGCGTACGTGCGTCTTACCGTCTCCATGAACGGTGCATTTCATTTCTTACCTCCAAATATTATGTACTATTATAAATACTTGTATAACTAGATATATATATTATATATGATATCTAAATCATGAATATGATTCGGGATGTAATGAACATTTGACCACATGAACAACTTGAAATTAAAAGAAGCCCATTTTTGACCCAAGTACCAAATATCAACAATAGAACCATTTTCATCCTAAATGATTACATAATTTTTATAACATGGTATTAAGTAATTTAAAAGGAATAATAAAATTGAAAAAGTTTCTCAAGAAAGTATATATTAACTTTAGTTTATTATTTATGAGATTAAAGAACAAACGGGTCAAGTCGGACACAATGTAATGGACTTCGTCTCAATCATATTTCATTAAGGCATATTTTTATTTATACACGAATTTTTTTTATATGGTGTATAAACCCATTTGACTTTTAATTTCATTCAAAGGGAATATTTTCTCTATGAAGAGTTTTAATAAACAAAATAATGAATTTTTCTTTTAATATACATGGTGATAATGACCTTTCTCCCACCACGGGTATTATTTTATCTTTGGCTTCCTTAACAAGTTGTAATGTTTTTAAAAGAAAAATAAATACCATATAATGTATTACGTATTTTCGAATTGAAAATGGTTTTGATAATTGATTTGTTATATCAATATATTTAAATGATATATTGTGATTTAAATGTAGAAATTTTTTCTTTACTTTATATCTGTTTTATGTGTCATGATTTAATAATGGTACGTGGTCATTTGATGAGTGGTTACGTGATCAAAAAAATGACGGGTGGTGTTGTGATAAACTAGGATGGGTGGTTATGTTATGACCTTCAATACATTGTGTATGGAAGTTGGTCGTATGACTATTCCATTTTGTGATATGTGTGGAAGTCGACCATATGGTTATTTCATTTAAGTAAGTTTATGTCCCAAGTTACCTTTATATGTTATGTGTTCTTTATATGGGATTTATGGCAATATTTTGGTAACAAATGAATAAGCAATGATATTTTATTCACTAAAGAGTGTTTACTACTTCATAAATGTGAAAATTATTACTTATGATAAAGTATTAATGGTTTACATGATGTTTTAAAAAACTAATAGTTTTCCTTCTTTGTGTATCCCTTAATGAGATTTTTATGCTCATCCCAAGTTTTTGAAATGTTTTTCGCAGGATATAAAGTGGAATAGGGTAAAAGATGGGATCAAGGAGAAGTCATTCTGTCAAAAACATGGAACTAGACATGGCTATTTTTTTAAGAGTTTTTATTTTATGAAAAAATGGAAACTGAGTAGAAGTTTCTACTTGGTAATATTTTATATGTAATGTAATAGTTATTTCAGAACTCTCTAAAACACTAAATCTGAAAAGATCCTCAATGTGAATTTTTCATTTAATTCATGATTATGTAATGCTCTAAGGTCAGGTCCTTATACCTATTATTCATACTATGTTTACAACATCTGAGTTCTATGTTAATTTTATTGTTTATAATTTGTGCTAATAATAGAATATTTCAAATAAAAAATTGGTTAAACACAATATGGTTATCTTTATACCACACACCAATCAGATAACCCAGGTATAGTCGAGCTAAATTATATTTAAAAAGGAATATTTGGGAGAAAACATGATTATTATTTCTTTCTTAGGATTTAATTTTATATTTGGATTTAATTATAATTACCCTTTTTTATTTGAGTATATTTTAGGTTCCTATTCATTCACTTGATTAAATTTATTTTTCAAGACCATCATAGGAACATATAATAATAATTTTTTAGATAGATGGATAAAAATAATATTTATGGCCACAATGTATTGTGAAACCCTTTCACATCATGAAAAACAAACAAAACACATCATGAAAAGGTAAAGGTATAACCAGTTCAACCCATGTTTGAAGAAAAAAAACTAAATGGGATTAATAATTTAAATTCTTAATTTTTATACTATATTCACAACATTGAAATTTATTAGTGCTTTAATTTCTAAATACAAGCCCAAATTTGATTCATTGTTTACTCAACTAAAATAGGAAAAATAAACACCCTAGGAAAATGTATAAGGCCCCAGCCTTAAACCTTACTTAATCTTGAGTTATTACAAGATTACACATTGAGGATCTTTTCAGGTTTAGAGTTTTAGAGAATTAGATCATGAAACTTGCATTACATTCCACATTTAAACAAAGTGGTTACATAAAAGACAGTATTCATTCTTCCCATCAACGGAAACATATTTAAAATATAACACAGATTCTTTCTTGAAACATCCTTGACACTATCATCACATCATGTACCTTTCCCTTGACCTGTGAAAAACATTTCAAAAACTTGGGATGAGCATAAAAAGCTCAGTAAGGGTTATAAAAAGATGGAAAGGAAACATGAGTTCATATATACATAAGAATGAAATCATACTTTACCCATAAAACATAGGCACTTTAACATACCTCATCAAACCATGAATAAATCATAGAAATCATAAGTCATAAAGGTAACTTGAGTCATTCATAACATTCTTACGTAGGGAGTAACCCTCTTGGTTACATTTGGAATACCCATCACAGTATATTCCCTAAATCTCTTCGGAGAAACCTTAACGTTTCACTCCTTCGCGTTACCCAATGCATTGGAGAGCTATATCGGGCTCACCCGCCCTTAGTTTATCACGGAACCACCCGTTTTCATAAAATGCCCAAGACCCATAACATAAATGTATCACATAAAACATTCATAAAGGAAACATAACATTTCCACATGTAAATCACAATATAACATTTTAGTATATTGAAATAACGAATCTGTTCAAAAAGAAACCATTTCCAAAAACATTTAAAACATTTAATAAAGAGATTTTTGAATCAAAGTGTCCCATACCACCTTGAAGATTTTAAAATTTTAAACCATTAATATCCATATAAATAAATCCTTAAAACCATTTTTAAAACATGGATATTAATAAGAACAAATCATTAAAACATTTAAAGTGATATTTTGGTTAAAGGGTTTTTACCAAAATTAGAGACACTTGAATACAATAATTGAGGAATAACATTTAATCAGAACTTTATAATATCATGAGAATAAATGGATTCATGATATAATATTCCAAAGGACAATATATACACCATAAGAGTGAATTGGTGCATAACAACAATGAAGTCTCAATAGAGATGTAAAATGTGATGAAATCCTTTATAAAGAAGGTATCCTTAAATTAAGAACAAATCAATCTCAAAAATATGTGTGACAAATATAAATACACCCAATATAAGTGGATATTAAGTGTAAAACAATAAAAGGTCATTCACACATATTCAATGGATGACATATTAAATGACTACATGTTGAACCCAAAGAAATCGAAATTGGGTTAAAAAGTTCCCTTGACAGCCTAACGACATCACATAAAAATGAGTTGATGAGAGATAAAATGTGTATCTCATTACTTGGACATAAAATTTACATCAATAAGGATATATGAGAACATATCCCAACATAATAATATGTAAATTAAAAGACCCAACAAAAGAATTCTTTTAAAAAAGAGGAGGGTGAAAGGTTCCCTTACCGACTTGGGTATCTTTCAAAACATACACCCCATGAAAGAAAAACAATAGATCATTGATGTAAATACTCATAAACGAAATTATATTACACAAAGAGTAGAATAATGGGCAGTACATACACCACTCAAGGGAATTTGTGGCAAATGTAGCATAAATCTCACGGGAATAAAAGTGAGATGAAAAATCCCTTACGAAAACTCGGCAGCCTAACGGCGCCACATAAAACTTCCGAATATGGATTGATGAGATCAAATAGGTTATCTAATCACATCAAAATAAAATGTACAGAAATAGGAATATAAAATAACATCCCCCAAAATTACAAAGAGGAGCTTAAAAGAAGTGACATAAAGGAGAGTACTTAAAAAGAAGAGAGAGGTTAGATCTCTTACGAAAGATTGGCAGCCTAACGGCGCCACTCAAAACTTCCAAAATGGATTGATGAGAGAGAATAGGGTCTCTCATCACATGAAAATAAAAATTACAGTAAGTTTAATATAAATGATCATCCCAATAACAAGAAAGATGAGCTTTAAAAGGAATGACATAAAAGTGTGTACTTAAAAAGAAAGAGAGGAGTAGGATCCCTTACCTCGGGTCCAACTTGACTCGATCATTCTTTAATCTCCTGAATAATAAACTTGAGTTAATTTCTAATTCCTTAAGAACCTTTTTCAAGTTCATTATTACTTTTATACCACTTATTAACATGTCATAAACATTATGTAATCATTTAAATTAATAATATTTGTTTTGCCGATATTTGGTTCTTAAGTCGAAAGTGGACTTCTTACAATTACATGTTGTTCGTGTGGACAAATGTTTATTATATCCAGAATTTTATTCATTATGTAGATATCATATATGTCATATATATCCAGTACATGCATGCATTTATAACATTACATAATCATTTAGAGGTAAGAAATGAAATGCACCGTTCATGGAGACGGTAAGCCGTACGTACGCATGAACGCTACTTTCATTTCTATTTCGTATTTTATAGAATGGAATAATAATGATATAAAGGTATATTATAATTCCAGTATAATATCATATATAATATCATATTTCCATCCTTTATACATCCCACATATGGTATTTAACGAATCAAATCACTTTGAGGGGGCGGTAGTCCGCACTTCCTTAAATGAAGATATCGTGTATACCCATAATGGAAGCCATAAAGGTAAGACAAAAATGAAAAATACAGAAGCATAAATATAACATAAACATATTATATATCATATATAAAAATAGTGACATCATAATGGCCACCGTTGAAGGTGTTAAATGAGTATTGAACAATCATCGTTTCGGGAGGCAGAATTTCACCATCCACGGAAACCGTATGTTCTTTAACCATTTGATGTAGTTTTGTGAGAGTGTAGCTCGAATAAATCTTATAACAACATCCTAGTATATTTAAGATACTGGTTTTGTTACAAAAGACGTAAATAAAAAGAGTTTAGGGGGTTGGAGAAGCAAAATAAAACAAATGAACATGAGAGAATGAATTACCTTTAAAAGTGTAACTCCTTTTGATTTGAGCCTAAAGGCTTCCTTTGAAAGGATTCTGCCCAAAGAGAATCCTCTAGGATGAGGATAGGGATGTGGAGAGAGTATATGGGCAGGGGTTGGCCGAGCCAAAGGCTTGAGGAGTGTGTTAAATGAGGTAGAGGTGGGGGCCTTTTATAAGAGGAGAGGAGGGGCACTTTTCGAAAGTAAAGAAATATTACTTTATTTGAAAATGTGTTTCGGTTTCAAAAGGTCCCACATTGATATAATTCGTGGATAAGGTGATAAGTCTTCGACATCCACTCATCCAATAAGTTTTGGACATGTGTAGTTCATAGATTTTACATTATCTTTCCATTTTATTTAAATCGTCAAATAATGATGTCATCGCTGCATCATTATTATGTCATAAATAATTTAATTTATTTAATGTCTAAAAATTATAAAAAAATACTATGATGTAGGAAATCTTTTTATAATTCCAATTAATATTTATAATCAAAAATATGACTTGTATAACCCCACTTAAAAATTGTTTTAGTAAAACATATAATGTTTGTGTCAATTTTACTTTTACATTAAATAAAATGTTATTTATGTCATTTCCCAACCAAAGTGGATCCATGGGGTCCCCAAGTTGACCCATGGCTTGTCTTGGTCGGCCATGATACAACCAATGAGGGTAAGACATGTGTCAAGCTCATCTCATTTTATTAAAGCATTATTTTTACCTTAAACTACACTAATTACCCCTAATCGCGATTAAAAACTTAATAAGTTACTATTCACCAAAAAATTATTTTAATCTCATTGAACCAAATTTTACTTCTTAATGAAAACCATGTATCTCGGATTTTTGAAAATCAAAACACAATGATGGAAAAATTTCATTTAAACGGAAAATCAGTTTTTATAAGTACCACTTAGTGGTTTCACTATTCATCAAAAATTGAAGTTTTTCAGAAAAATCCCAAAAATTCACCCTAAGCTATATTTGATATTCTGAATTCAAAAATGAAGTCCATTTTACAAAATTCAAAACATATAAGTCACATTAATTAATTTAATAATTAATTCCCGCTGTCATGTCAAATAGCGTGTTTTCTGAAACAATAAGTATCAAAAGATTGACACTAGTTTTAGTCTGATTTCAAAGTGAAATTGATTCCAACGAACACTATTGGATTTAATGGTAAAAATATTTTCTAATTTCACTTTAAAACCAATTCAAAATATAATCTAATCATATAAATAAATTAGATTAAAAATTGGTTTTGAATTAAAATACAACATTTTACACTATTCATTAAAAAAATGAACTTTATCGGAAAGATACCAAAAATTTACACAAAGTAAATTTTGATGTCCCGATTATTAATAAGAGTTTTATTTGGTCCAAAAGAATGTATAAGAGTGATCAAAACTATATTTAATGACGGTTCGCCATCAAAAGGTGATAAGTGAACCTTTAGTGAAAACTAGGGCATATACGCCTAAAATTGAATTCTTTCCGTATTTTAAGCCATTATCTTTTATTGGATAAATGTAAAAACATTTAAAAACATATATAATCATATTTTAGTTATTTATATCCATTCCCTCCATTAAAACGGCTACATGTTAACTAACATTTAAAATAATATTATTTTATTATTAGAGTGCAACGTAAGATTCCCAAGAAACTCGTTGTTGCGTGTTGGGTACGCCATCGAGCATAGCGTCCCCTTTAAAGTTATTTAAATATTTTATTCACAAATATGGATAAATATGAAATGTCATATTCTTTATTTACCTGGGGTGTTACAAAATGTCAATGTTAGTAATATTAAATTTCATTATCCATAAATATGAATGAGAATAATTGGATAACCCATTTGTAGGGATAATAATATGGATTAGGATTTGAAAATCTTGATTTGAGTAGAGTGATAGTGAATGAAAATGAAAATATTCTTAGATTTGTCAATGTTGTGAATTTATGATATTTTCATAAATTTATTTTACTATTCATATTCATTACCATGAGAAGGTGTACCAATAATTCATCTCATTCTCGGGACATCCTCCAAGCATAATAATTTATATTCATAATATATTATATTTCTCATGAAACTCAAAAGTTCACTATTAGATCTTAAATTACATATTTTAAAGATATAAAGAAACAGACTATCTTTTAATATGATCGATACATTTTTTTTATTATCCATTGTTCTGTGAAAAACCATGAATTAATCGATTTTAAATCTGATAGAATCAATGAATATTATTTCAAGGGAAGTTTTGTGTTATAATCCCATCTTATCTATTCCAAACATACTCTAATTATTTTTCATGATATCAAAACATAAGTGTGGGGGGTTGGTGAATAGTGGAAGGGGTTCATATCTTTTAATGAATAAATGTGGGGGAGGGAATTTCATGTGTCTTGGTAAGATACATTCATTAAATTTTTTGTACACCCTCCTAAAAAAGGGAAAACATAAAATAAATTGGTTTGTGTGTAGTTAAATTCAAAAATCACTATTTCATGATTAGTGATCCTGTTTTGAAAATTAAAAATAGTTTTATGAGGATATCATTTGTGGTTGGCTGGTGTCTGTGTTAATTTTACCTAGAATATACATTTGTAAATGAAAAGAAAATAAGAATAATGAAAGTGAGTGTTTAATTAATTTAATTTCGTACATATACGAGCCTACTCTAACATTTTAGGGGTAGAGGAGACCTTTGTTATTGGAGCAGACTAATCAAGTCCATTCCTTTCTTGAAATATGATGTTTGAGGTGTTCATGGAGGTCAATGTGACTCATATCACTATGTAGAAAAAATTTCTAGTTTTGAAAAATTTTCTACGTCTGTAATGGATTGTCTGAAATGGAGATTCATTTCCAATATTTTGTCAAATTTCATGAATAGTGAGTCTTTTCAAATAGTATGTAAAATTTTTAGAATGGGGAGTCATTTCCAACAGTTTTTAAAATTTCTAGAATGTTGAGTGATTTCAAATATTTTGTAAAATTTCCATAACGGTTAGTCATTTATAATAGTTTTTCAAATTTCTAGAATATTGAGTCATTTCCAAAAGTTTGTCAAATTGTCTCGAATGAGTAGTCCTTTAAAATAGTTTTTCAAATTTCCATAATGGTGAATAATTTCAAATATTTTTTGAAATTTCCATAATGGGGATTCATTTCAATCATTTTTTCAAATTTCCAGAATGATGAGTCATTTCCAACAGTTTTTCAAATTTCCAGAATTTTCAAGATTTTCTAGTTTCCCCTTTTAATGTATTTTAATGATGTAAATTTATTTAAATTCCATATTTATGTGGGTTTGAAGTTGTTTCAAGGGATACAAATCATTTCATTTATTTTCTAAAAAATAAGAGGATTTTAATTTGTCAAACTGTGTGGTTTAATGTGATCTGCATCAATGGAAATTCTATGTTGTTTAAAATCCCATTTGTCTCAGATCTAATACTTCAATGTCAAGAACATTACCTTCTATAATTCATTATCCTTTCTATTAGTGTAACACACCTATATTGTTTCTTCCCATATGAGCGGTTCTATCTAAATGTAATCCTTGGATCGTTTCCCCTTGATGTTTCTTAATGCTACATGAGCACCCCCGGTTTTGTTGAAACTAGAAATTATTGATCCGTATTTAAAATAAGAAATGTTCTACCTCTGCCTTATGGGTTCCTCAATCTGTTTCCTCTTTTGTTTCCTTTCCATTTAATTTCCTATTATATCCATATTTCTAATGGATACATCTTTGTTGTTGGTTTATGCGTTCAAGACCCCGACGTCCTTGGGTGAATAACGTCGTTGCGGGAATGGTGATAGTGATATATTAGGTTGGACCATTCTTGGGGAAATAAAGTTAGAAACCATTTGAGGTATGGGTTTTGTGTTTTATCTATTCTTTTTACAAGCAATAGTATAGTAATCATGATTTATCCCACTAGATCACAATGAAATTGATATAATAAATTATTGTACTAGATTAAAGAATTTGTATCAATTCCTTCATTATGTTACTGCCTCTTTATTTTGATCGATAGTGTAATATCTACGATTTTCTATTTTACCATGTATCCATGATAGAAATTGGTAAATAACATAAATATGGTACTAATTTTAAATTAAATTACTATATATAAATAGGAATGTTTAATGAATCTGGTTGTTGTTGTTATGATTTAGTGATAAAAACAAGGATGCAATATGCATGTTTAAATTAAATCAGTTAATATGAGATGGAATAAGGTACCAAGAGTGTTGTAATGATAATGAATTATAGGATTCTTAGTAACCGTCTTACATGTAAAGTTCAAGATCCTTTTTCATTGGAGATATGAGTTCTCATTATGTATGAAGGCTAGATGCCTTATTTAAGGGATTAGAGCCTAGTTATCATGATGTTTGTTTCCTGATGCTTGTGTTTTTTTATCATGGGATGGATGGACCTGGAATGATGTTGTGGTATGAGGGGTAGTGATTCATAGTGGTTGTTGTAGAATTGTATGCTTAAAGTGAAGAGATACATTGTTTTATGCATGTGGGTGATATATATGAAACTATAGATGATATAAGGGGACGAAGATGGTGTCACCTGATGTTTTTATTATTGGTTGATTATTTTTTATCTTCCATAAATTCCCAACAATATGAGGTAGATTGTTTTTCTTACCCTCCTTCCAAAAGAGGAAAAGATGCGCGGGGTATGCCTCATGCTTTTCGTGTTTAGATTCTCAAGGAAGGATGGGTCTACGCTCCTAATATGGTTGGAAAAGACTAGATGAGTTGTTTATCTACTCACAATATTGAGCCCCGTGTGGTTGGAATCATCGAATTCCTTCTTAGAATTCCTAAAATTCTAGAAGAGTGATAATTATATTAATAAATGATAAAAAAACGCTATTAAACCCACAAGGGTGGAGCATACTGGGATTCAATGCTAAGGTTATACTTATGAGAAGCCGTGGACTAGGTTTTCTTATACCAAGAGGGAATGGAACATTTTTTTGATGGTAATAAAATTTAATGTGTAATGGATAATAGTTATTTTAAATTTAATGAATTAATTAATGTAAACTGATATCGACTAAAATGAATAATACTCTTTAATTATGTGCTTTAAATGGTTTTGTGGTTATTCGATATCTAGTCTTAGTTGTGGAAGCCTAGAGCCTGAGAGACATTAGCTATAATTGAGTATAAGACTAGGTTTTTCCCGTAGTGTGGTTGTGAGATATATTATATCATGTACTTTTTGGTTTTTCAATATGCTACCCCACCCTGTTGGTAGGGGAACCAAAAACCCATGGGAATCTAAGACCTAGGGGGATTCCCCAACATCCCGTTGGGAGGATGGATTTATAACATACCCCTTTGGACCCACTCTCTCTATCTCTCTTGGTAAATACTTGTAATGGTATGAACAATTGTTAGTTTTACCCATATATGTGTTTAGAGGTATGTAGGGGCTTGTTGTTACATAAAAAACATATATTCTGGATATTGTTTCCCTAGGGATAGTATGGGTATGAAATGTGTTGGCTATGATGTCTTGAGTATCCTTACACTATGTATGGGATTTAATAGCTTGAGGTATAATAAGTGATGTACGATACATGTTATGTGGAGTGTGGGGGATCCTAGAAACTACCTGGTTAATTTTGGGTGTGTGGATGATGTGGTGCTTCAGCCATGTGTCTGTGAGAAAGACTTATGTAGCACGAGGCTCAGGTTATGGTTCTCATCCTGGGGTCTTTGTGCCATCCCTTTAGAGAGAGATTCATAGGATGTGAGGCATTGCTGAAAAGAGGAAAACTAGTGTGGAAGCAGTAGCATGGTATCCATGATATTATTAATTATATTGTATACTCATATACTAGATACTTTTTGGGATTATCCATGGTGACGCGAGGAACATAGTATACTTTTTTAGGTGATGAGTTAGTTTCACTTGTTCTTCACTATGCTCTAGCATGCTTTCTTTACTTTTGGACGAGAGGCTATGAGGAGGATCCTAGTGAGTATACTTCTATACTCACCCTATGTATATAAAATATTCTATTAGGTAACTTTGAGCTTGTTGGAGATTAGTCTAGGTCATATTATCATGGGGTTTATAGGTGTTGTTTGGGATTTGTGGTCACTATGGTTTTACATTCATTTGGTACTGGATTTTTTCCCTTTCAATTGTAGTAGTTCGTGCAATAAATTGCACACATGTACTTAGGTTTCATTTATATTGTAGTTTTATTTGGGTTTGGCTGGTGTGTGCCTTATCTCTATCTTCTGTATATGTTCTCTTTTAGTGTGATTCCTCCAATTTGTGTGTCTACTATACCCTCAGTGCAAATCACCAACCCGGGGCCTACTAGAAGAGGTACCCAGGTGTCATTATCTCCCTTCTCAAATTACCAGCCCAAGAGGGGAACACTTGTTGGGACGTGGTCTTGATAGAGTGGTATCAAAGGTGTGGTTGAGGGATAAGATATAGTTTGGAGTCAGGAATAGCTGAGGATGAAAGGGTTGGTTGGGAAATAGTGTCAACTTAGTATAGAAAACACTATAAACAATAGATTTTGGATGAGACATAGGTATTTAGGGCCCCAAATGATTTGATGTATGGACCATTAATTTTACAGTGGATACTAAACGATATGATGTTGGTTGTATTGTGGAGACGAAGGAAAGGATCATGCATCATTCTTCTTTACACATATGATTTAATGGGTAGACCTTGGTATAGGTTAAACTAAAATGAATATATAAAAATAGTTAATTAATTATTAAGTATTGCATATTCAAGGTTTAAGAGAGATAACTATTTTCCTTTTGTAGGTATGGCTCTAGGGCAATGTCCTCATCAGAATCGCACAGAAGATGTTCTGCAGTTTTCCCTAGAAGATCACCACAATATAGAAGTCAAGGATAATGACACATAGGAGAGGACACTCATTGAGTTTCCACGCCAGACACTAGAGAAGTGTGAAGGATCTGTTTCAGATGTAGTCACAAAAGATTGGTTGTAAGAGGTTGGGATAGCGTTCAGTATGACATGTTCTTAGAAAGAAGACTGTGTTACATTTTTCTTGACGATTTTGTGTGGGGTAGTGAAGTGGTGGTTCTTATTCCTTGGGGATAGCAAGGATTAAGCAGTATTGTGGGATATTTTCTTGAGAGAAGTTTTGATTTGAGTTAATTTCTTTGACCATGAAGGTGAGATGTCTCCGGGAGCTGTTTACCCTTCTCTAGGGAAGTTAAAGTGTGTGATAGTTTTGGATCTATTTTCAGAACCTTCTGCAATATGCTTCGGATATGTTTCCAGATGAGGAGACTAGGGTGATTCATTTCAAAGAGGCTATGGACCCAAAGAGTTATCACTAGCTTACGAATTTTATTCGGATGAAATATCTCAAGTTAATTTTGAGCGATTAGTTCATCGAGATGAAATTAGCTAGAAAAAGATCTTCACGAGAGGGGAGTCATCATGATTCATCGTGAAGCAGAGCTATGGTCTAGGGTTCCATGCTTTTTGGGTAGAGAAATTTAAATTTGGTCGGGGGTAGGTCCCAGCCCTCAACATCACATTTCTCTGGGGGAGGTGGTTCTTAGGATAATAACAAGGGACTAGGTGCTTGTTTTTTTATGGAGGATGATTTTGTCAGCAGAGATAGTTCCCAACCTTTTAGACCAGTTAAAGTGCACCAGGTTTTCAACTACATGATCCCTCATTAAGGCAGTTCTAGCCAAGGAAGCAGCATCAGGTTGTACCATCATTGGATTAGAAAAAAGTGGATGGGGTAGGCAAAGGACAACCTTGGGATGCTCCCCATCCTCAGAGAGGATAGTACAACCATGGTGGTGGTTGTAAGAATAGTTAGAGAGGTCTCAGAGTTGTTTGTGGTCCGCATCATACATTCGAATTGCTAGTGCCAGGTGGTCTAGATGGCATTTGAGGTACCATTTTCTTGTTTTCTACTAGGTTGTATGGCATGTTTGATTCAGGAGTGACAAACTCCAAAAAAATAACCTACCATTTTCCTATTTTTGGGACATGAGGTAGAGAGGCTTCCATTGCCCTTGGAATTGACTACTCCATTTGGTGGTCAATTTGACAAGTTTGAAGTATTTAGAGAATGCAAGATACTTCAGGGGCAGCGCTGCTATTTGGGAGATTTTTTATGATTACATATATAACCATATGATTTCATCCTAAGGATGTATTTTTTGTATTTGGGGAAGGATATTGTGAATTTCTTCTATAGGCTGGGGGTGTTATTCGATGGTGATGGAGAGACAATAGTGATTTTGGTGTAAAAGACCCTCAGATTTTTAATAGGCATGCTCTTTAATTTTCATCCATGATAGATGTGATAATTTTCAATTTGTCAAAGGTTCAGAAGCTGAAATATCTTTAGGTAATTGAATATTGCACTGATTTCTTTCCATAAGAGTTAGAAGGATTACCCCCTAGACAAGAGATCAAGGTTAGGATTGAGCTGCAGCCAAAGGTGCCTCCTATATCTATGTCTCTGTATAGGATGTCACCTTGTGAGTTGTGGGAGATTCATACACAACTCGATGGTCTATTATAGTGTAGTTTTATTTATACATGAATGTCACCATGGGGTGCACCCATTTTTTCAGGAAGAAGGCTGATAGAAGTTTACGTTTGTGTGTTGATTATATTCTCTTGAAAAAAGTGACAGTGAAGAACCTATATCCTCTTTCATGGATTTATGATTTGTTTGATCAACTAAAGGATTCATGTTGGTTCTCAAAGATTGATTTAAAATCCAGGTACCATCAGATGCATGTGAAGGTTGAGGATATCTTGAAGACTTCTTTCTGTTGTCGTCATGGGAATTGCATGTTCTCGCTGATACCGTTATTTGTGATAAATTCTCAAGTTTTATTCATGGGGTTGATGAATGATATTTTTAGTGAATTCTCATATAATTTTGTGGTGGTTTTCATTGACTAAATCCTAGTGTACTTTGTATCTAAAAAGGAGCATGCAGAGTATCTGTATGTTGCTTTTGGTGTTCTTCATCGATAACATCTTTTTGAAAATTTGTATGATATTGAGTTTTGGGCTCAAGAATTATGTTTCCTAGGTCATGGTGTATCCCAATATGGAATAGTTATGGATCCTTGAATGATAGAAGACGTTTTTTCTTGGGAATCCCCCATGATAGGGGATGAAGTGTGAGATTTCCTTGGTCAGATAGGCTATTATAATAGGTTCATGGCCGATTTATCTTTTGATGAAACTCCTCTGATAGTGCTGACTAGGGAGGATCATGAGTTCATGCAGACTGTTCAGTGTGAGTGAACATTTGATTATCTAAAAGAGAAGTTGGTTAGTGCTCTGGTTCATTGTCTTCCAGGAGAAGAAGTTCAGTTTGAGGTTTTCTATAATGCTTTATGTCTTGGGTTGGGATGTCTTATGATGCAGTATTGATAGGTCATTTCTTATGGGTCTCAAAAGTTGTGTCCCCATGCACATAATAGTTCCGTGCATGATCTCAGGTTGGTTTGGGTGGTTTTTTTTCTGAAGGTGTGGATAAATTAACTTATCAAAAATTGCTTTTTGGTTTTCATAGATCATAAGAGTCTGAGGTATGTTTTTTACCAGCATGACATGAACTTGCGACAATGTCAATTGGTGGAGTTATTACGAGATTATGAATTTGAGATCTCATATAAACTTAGTAATGGTAATGTTGTAGATGATTTTCTGATTATGAATACTTCTAGTTATATAGTTCATGAATCTAGTGATTCCTAGATATTGATGGAAGAACATTCTGCATTATGTCTAGATAAGGGAGAAGTTTGTCACATTGGTTTCTATTCCAGATGACAGTGCAATCATATATTGTACAATAGGTGGAAGATTCCTAATTGAGGGATCTAGGGTTGGAGGTATGCAGAGACTCAGTTGTTTTTTGTGAGGCACCTAAAGGTTTTTATTAGGATTAACAACATCGAGCGTTGTTTCGGGACAGGCTGCTCATTCCTTTGAAGATGCATGGTAAGGTTATCATAGTGTTTAATAGTAATACCTTAGTGGTAAATCCTACTTTGTAAAATATGTACCGATGCTTGAGGAGTCTGTTTTGGTGGCTTGGGTTGAAGTGTGCATTTGCAGAGTTTGTGTCACGATTTTTGGTCTACCAGAAGGTGTAGGTCGACCACCATGTTCTCGATGGTTTACTACAGCCATTGGATCTTCCTAAATGGAAGTTTTAGGAGAACTCAATGGAATTTTTTATTCTCTTACCTCGATCTCGAGGAAGATATGACGATATATGGGTGGTAGTGGATCATTTGGATAAATTTTCCCACTTTATAGTGATCAAGGAGTCAAGATCAGTTGATTTTTTTAGTTAGTATTTAGAGGAGGTGGTGAGACTTTACAGAGTCCTGAGGATGAAAATTTATGATCTAGATCCTAAATTTAGGTCTAGATTGGGGAGAGGACTCCAACTTGAATTAAGATATCATATATGTAATTGCACTACTTTTGATCGACATACGGATTGATAGACAAAGTAGACCATCCAGACACTTGAAGACATGATGCACTCTTGTGTACTAGATTTTGGAGATTTGTGGACAAGTCACCTACCCTTGGTAGAGTTTACATTCCAAAATGGTTTCCAATCCACGATCGATATGGTGCCATTTGAAACCTTGTTTTCTTAGTATTCCATTCTCTATTGTTCTAGGCTTGGCTCGAAGAGTCATCAATTCTCATTCCATAACTGGTTAAGATCATGAAATATATTTTTCAGGTGATTAGTGAGTGGATAAAGGAAGAACTAAATCATTATAAGTCTTATTCTTATCATAGTAGGAGACCTATTGAATTTGACTTTGAGGATCACACCTTTATGAAGGTGACTCTCCATAATGGGTAGCGAAGGATTGGTTGCGAGAGTAACATTTCTCCTTGGTTTTTGGGCCTTTTGAGGTGTTGTATATATTGGAGTCATGGTGTATCCGATAGAGCTCCCCGAATAGATGATCCAAATACATTTTGTTTTTCATGAGTCATCGCTCCATCGTTATCTTCATGATGATTCTCATGTCATCAATTGGGTGGATATTTATGACGAAGAAAATATAACCTTTATAGAGTGGCTTGTAGAGATCTAGGATCGAAAAAAGAATTTGTTTCATGAGTGTTATATCCCCTTGGTTCATGTATTGTGTCGGCACTGTGGCTTAGAGGAGATTACATGGGACATGAGTCGTAGATATGCACTTAGTACCCCAAGATGGGTGATGTATACCGCATTTCCTCTAATGATGTACATTTTGTGGTTATATACCATTCTATATTATGATATGGGTTTATTCTTTACTTGTTTTAAATTTCTCTCTTTTTAATGTTGTCTCCCCTAAGAGAGTGTTTAAGAGTTAGTTGTGGTTTTCTCATGCTGCTTTTTGAAGCGGTGGATCTCCCTTGGTGGCTAGAGCCTTGAGAGGCATCTCGAAGGGTGGTTATTTGGACCCCTTTTTATATTTCTCAAAGGGTTGGTTTTGGATTCTATAGGATGATAATGATTTCATAAGTATCTAATGTAATTTCTTGGACCTCTTTTATTAGTTCCTTTTTATAAATTCTATGTTTGAGGTGTTGGTGAGGTCAAGGTAACTCATTTCATTACTTTGAATAAAATATCCCATCTTCCAAAAAAATCTAATTTAGGAATGGTATGTCATTAATGGATAGTTATTTCCAATATTTTTCCAAATTCCTAGAATGGTTAGTAATTTAATTTTTTTTTCAAATTTTCAGAACAGTGAGTCATATCTAAAAGTTTGTCAAAAATCCACAATTGTGACTCATTTCCAACAGTCTAGTCAAATTTCTAAATTGGTGAGTCATTTCCAATAGTTTTTCAAATTTCAATAATGGTGAGTAATTCCCAATAGTTTTTCAAATTTCTAAGATAGTTAATCATTTCAAAAAAAAATCAAATTTCCTGAATGATGAGTCATTTCTAATTGTTTTTCAAATTTCTAGTACGGTGATAAATATCCAATAGTTTTTAAAATTTTCTATGTTTTTTAGATATCCTAGTATGTAACATTAGACTTATTTCTTTAACATAAAAAGAGTTAAAAATTATATTTATATGGGTTTGAAGAAGTTTCTAGGGACATAACTTATATCTTTAAATTTATAAAAATCTGGAGGCTTTTAATTGGTCAAACCACATTGTTTATTGTGGTCTGTATTAAGGGAAATTCTAAGCCATTTCAAATCCCATTAGTCTCAAATATAATCATTTAATGCCAATAAACTTTCATTCTTTATTTCTTTCTCTTTTATCTTGGTGTGAGTCCCCCTAAGACTTTATCCACATTGGAGTGATGTGATCAAACAATAATCCTTGGATCCTTTCCCCTTAAATTTTCTTCCTGATACATGCACACCCAATGTTTTGGTGCAATCGGGAAGTGTCACTCCTTGAAGATAATGTATGTTCTACCTTCGTCTTATAGGTTCCTTTACCTATTTCCTCAAATGTATCCTTCCATGTAATTTCCAATGATATTTATGTTCCTGATGGTTACTTCTTGGGTGTCAGTTAATTCGGTCATTCCCCACCATCTTCAGGTGAATTCAGTCATTGAGGGAGAGGTGATAGTGATGTTGTATTATCATGTTCTCATGAAATTAATAAGGGAATAATTTTGAGTTAGGTGATTCATGGATTCTCTATTATTCTTACATGTATTAGTATAGTTACCATGAGATATCCCACTATATTATAATGAAATTAACATGAAAAATACTTGAAATAGAGTAAATAATTTGTATCAATTCCATAGTAATGTTAATGGCTCTTGATATTCTATATAGTGTGATATCTATTATTTTCATTTTTAGCACGTTGTCTTGGTGGAAATTGGAAGAGAATTTAATTATTAGATTAATGGTATATTAATTGGCCAAAGATAAAGAGGAATGTTTAAGTAATTTGGTTGTTGTTGTTGTGCTTTAGTGATAATTAGATGGATTCAATTATTCATGTTTAAAATGAATTGGTCAATACAAGATCAAATAAGGAACTGGTTGTGCTGTAAAGATAATAACTTGTAGGGTTATGAGTTACCCACATTCTCTTAGAGGCCATGCACCTTTTTACTTCGATATATGTGTACTCATTATGTATGAAGGTTGGATGCCTTGTTTAAGGGCCACGAGCCTTGGTTCTATAATTTCTGTTTCATTCTGCCCGTGTTGTATTGTGAGCCTGGGATGTATGATCTTAGAAGGATGTTGTGGTATGTGGGGAAAGGAGGCCCAGTGGTTGTGGACAAAGTTTTCTCCTAAAGTATAGAGTTACATTGGTTTATGAATATGGGTTTCTGGGAGGAAACTAGAGAAGATAAAAATGGTTCAAGCTGGGATTTCCTTATGTTTTGCTTGTTGGGTTTTTGTTTTGGGTTTATCTTACATACATTCCCCACTACATGAGGAAAATGGTATTTCGTACCATCATTACAAAAGAGTCAATGATTTTTGGGGTATTCCATGTGCTTTATGTGTTTATATTCTCACAGAAACACAGGTCTACTCTCATGATTTGGATTGAAATGACTAGACGAGTAGTTCATCTACTCACTTTGTCAAGCCCCTTATGTTTGGTAGCTTATAATTTACTCCTAGAAAACCATGAATTATAGAAATTTTATAATGTTGTTAATAAATGGTTGAAAAAATGATATTGAACCCATGGGGTTAGAGCTTACTGGGATGAAATATTGAGTTTGCACTTTTAAGAAGTTATGGACTAGGTTTTGTTATGACTAGAAAGCATGGAACATTTTTGTGATGCTAATAAAAGGTAATGTGGAATTATTAATAGTTAATTAATAGTTAAAGAATTAATTAATGAAAATTTCATATGATTAAATGGAATAATATGATTTAATAATTATCATTAAATGGTTGTGTGCATATAGGATATCTAGTTTTAGTAGTGGAACCCCAGAGCCCGAGATAAATTAGCTATAGTTGAGTCAAAGACTATGATTTCCCTATATTGTGGTTAAGAGATATATTATATCATGTCATGTTTTGTTTTTCTATATGCTACTCTAGCCTTTATTTTAGGCTGAGTGACACCCTGATGGTTTATGTGCCCCATGGGATGGGTCCCCAACATCCCTGTAGGATGATAGATGACGGAGTTCTCCCTTTGGAACCACTCTCTCTTGGTAGTTACTTGTGCTAGTATGCACTCTAGTTAGTTTTCCCCATATATGTGTAAAGAGGGATTTAATGGATTATGGTTACTTAACACATATATTATTGATATAGTTTATGAAGTGCTGCTATAGGTATGACGTGTGTCGACTATGTTGGTTTGAGGATTCTTACTCAGCATTTGGACAGTAATTGATTGAGGTATAATACCTAACATATGATACATGTTAGGTAGGCTGTGGTTGCCCTGGGAAACAACCAAGTTACTTTTAGTTGTGTGGATGGTGTTGGGATTTTCCCGAGTGTCTTCAGGTATGCCTTATGGTGCACAAGGTGTAGGTTGTGGTGCTTGCCTAGGCATCATCAGGCTAACCTTTTGGAGAGAGATTATTAGGACATGTGATGTTAGGTAAAATAAGAAAACTAGTTGGGAAGTTGTAGTGGGGTACCCTTTATATTATTATTTATTATATACTATTTTATGCGATACTAGGTGAGAGTATCCATGTTGAGGCTGGGAATAATGTATACTTTATTAGGTTATGAGTTAGTTTCATTTGTTGTTCATTATGCTTTAGTATGATTTCTTGACATTTGAATGAGAGGATCTAGAGAGGATCCTACTTAGTATACTATTATACCCCCTATGTATATAAACTATTTTAGGTGACTTGGAGTAGGATAGATATCATGCTTGTTACTATTTGTTGGGGGTTTGCAAGAGCTGTTCGGGATTCGTGATCGTTGTCATGTAACATTATTTTTTTACTTTCAGTTTTTCCTTTCAGTTGTAGTTGGATGAAATTCCCTACATCTAATTGGGGTTTTTATAGTGCAGTTTGAGTTTGAGTTGGTTGGTTTATGTCTTATCTCTCTCTTCCGCATGTGTTCTCTTAGAATGTAATGCCTACCATTTCTGTGTTCACTATACCCTCGGTGCTAGTCACCAACCAGGGGACTATTGGAGGCGGGACTCAGGTGTCATTATCTTCCATCTCATATTGTCAGCCCAAGAGGGGTACACTTTCGAGGGAGCGGGTCATGGAACTTTCATTGAGATGATTTCAATTTATATCAATATAATTTAGAGATAAACATAATTCGTGTACCTTATATGATTTACATCATTTACCTACCTACGATAATCCTCAGATTCCTTTGATCCTAAATGGTTAAGACCCCTTGATTACTTGTGATTCTGTATTTACACATTAGAGATGTCAGATTCCTTGAAAAAAATTTGTATGTTTCATGATCTTGAGGTATATGAATCACTCTATTCATTAATACATTGATAATGAGTGGAAATATTCATGTGATGTAAATAAAAAAATGATATTAATCTTAATTATTAACTGAAAAATGAAAATAAAGGTCTAAAATTTAATAAATATTTCAGAATAAAAAAAATTAATATAATTGGACAGATTCTTTCCTCAAAAAGTTAGGAGTTGATAAATTTTCCACATGTGATGTTCAAACATTTAATTTTACATTTTATAAATTTCTTTTATTGAAATTTAATTTGATGAATGGTAGAGTTACTTCTTTTTTTAGTACATTGAGATTATATTCTTGAGGAAATGTATGAATTCTTTTGTGGGGTATCGATATGTGTATTTGGAGCATATATTCTATTGTTTTTAATAAACAATTTCTATATTTAAATTAATAATATTCCAGATATTGGAAAAATTTAATTTATTTTATTTTTTATTGTATGAAAACAATAATATTTGAAAAAAGAGTGAATAATAGGTGAATTTTGGAGACAAAGGATACTTCATGCTATAAAAGAAGCTTAGTGAAGCAACCCTAGTTTTTTAAAGCCAAATGAAAACATTATAAGAAGGGTAAACATAAAGTGAAACTAGATTTGTGCAATTATTAGTCATGTGTTTCATTATATACCTTTAGTTAATTTCAAGAGTCATCATCCACCCATTTTAATTCATGACATATTACATGATGTGAGAATAAATTAAACATCATATAGAATATGCATGATGTGAATGATAAGTAAAGAGATAGATGTGAAAAATAAACTTCAAACGTTGATTACACTGCATGTAAATTTACATGTCATGGTAGCTTTAGGAAACAAAAAACAATGATTTGGGAGATTATCTATGTATCTAAGGGTTTGAAAAAATTCCTTATTAAACAACCCTATGGCCACACCTTTGTAGAATTATTAGAGGGTGACTCAACATGGGATATCACTGAACCAAGGTGTGCCACCACGAATCCCTACTATCTCCCTTTTTTTGATTTTTCAACATTCTTTTTCTCACTCACTCATGAATAAAAGAGTGGGTTATTTTTTCCGCAGATACGTGATGAACATGTATTTATTGTATGATGTATTTTATTTTTTATTACAATTAATTTTAGTATTTCATATTTTATCTTCATATCCATCCCTTACCTAATTACATTTGAATTACAATTTTGAGTGCAGCTAGGTAGTGGTTTCAATTAATTTATTTTATTCGGAAATTCCATTGACTCAATTTATTGAACTCTATTGTTTATATTGATATTTACGATATAGAATAAAACCATAACCCTTGAGTTTTTTTATTTAATGTTTATATATAATTTTTGGTTACCCAACCATTTCAATCTGACGTACCTGACCATGAGAAATGTTAATTTTTGGATGGAGAGCATTTTTCATGACCATTGAACTCATTGTTCCTTGATTCCAAGGACTTCACAATTGATAATTAATTTTTTCATACCTTTTCATTCAATAAACATGGATTTATTTCTACCCAGTTTTTTATATTTTATACTCCCAATTTCTCCACCAATCACATGATCAATAGTCTCGATTCAATATAAAGTACAAGACTAGAACAATACATAATCTAGTTAATTCAACTAGAATACACTTATTACATTTCAATTATATTTTTGTTTTAAAATTAAAAGAGAATTAGGAAATAATTCATTCATATCTACCAAAAATCCTAAAAAGTGGGTAACAATAAAATATTTTCCATTTCATACATAACACAATTTTTTTCTTAAAACATGAATATATTTGATGAAAATTTTTAACACCATTCATATTGGCTTGTTCTTTTGTATCACCCATCCTTAAACATAGTGAAAAGAATTCTTAATCCTTGGATGAGAAAAAAAATCTTTGTAAGGTAGATAAAAATAATAATTGAAAAAAGTACTCAAAGGGTACTTATAAACATAGGTAATCATTTTCACAAATAAATACTTCAAACCCATAATAAATCATATACATACCTTGTGAAATCAAGTGATTTCGGTAAAAAATATCATATATAAATAAAACCATAAAGCTAACATGTGGAATTTCATATATAATATTATAACCCTTAAGGCTACCATATGATTTGTAACCCTCATGGCTACCTTAAAATGTAACACTCATGGATACCTTATGATATAACCCTCACAACTACCTTATGGTATAACCATTGTAGTTACATTTAAAGTAACCATACTGTCAACCTCCAACAATAACATACCAAATGAATTAGAAGGAGATATAGGTCCCAACCTACATCATAAACTATTACTAAGAACTAAATTTTTTTCATAAAACCTGAATAATTTCATAAATATATTCCTTATAAATTTTTTAAAAATATGAATTTAATAAGGGATTTTTTTAAAAATCCCTTACGTCAGGTTGATCTCAAATAAAATGTGTTCAATACTTCCTTATGACAATTAAAAAGGTGTTATTAATATATTATTTAACTGTATTCATATTTATAATGAGATATTTTATTTTTTTATAACATCTTTCCACCCATTTATTTATGATATTTTCTGATTTTCATTATTTTAGGTGTATTTATTACATGGTTTCAATGGTTGGTTCATTATCGATTTTATTATCAAATAGAATCCAAACAACAAATGTGAAATTAAATGGTGTTAATTTGTTTCAATAATTTTTTATGGTACTATATATCTGTTTTTTCTAATATGAGGATGATTCATTATATGTAATATTAACGATAAATTCATAGTTTATTTTTGGTGGGGTTTTTTGACTATCACAAAATAGTTTCATTTTATTTTAGGGTATTTATATAAATTTGTCCCAAAATAGTAAAAAAATATAATATACATATTAAAATATGTTTTCAGATTAATATTTTTTTTCAGAACAGAAATTAAGGTTGTAAAAAATTGAAAATATGACTTCCATGAAGGCAGTGAATCGACATGTCACGATTGATGATTTCATTTTATAGGATAAGTGGATAAAATGAGAGGACTGATGCTGGATATTAATTTTAAAAAATCATGTTCCCAAAAATTGAATATACTTTTGTTCTCATGTCACTTGGATAAGGGGATTTGATGATAGAATATGAAAAGAAAATAAATTAAAATGAAAATAAAAGAAAATAAATGATGATTTTACCTCTTGAACATATTTTACTTGTGATCCTCCTCAAAGACCATGGTTATGGACTTTTGGTGAGACGAGAAGGTCATTGACAAGGGGAATAAGATTTGGAAGAGAATTGGGAATAAATTAAACATGATTCAAGTCTATGAGTTTTGGCGAGAAGAGGTGGTGATGAGTGGTATTTATTGTGGATGAGAGGGGTTTTTTCTGATTATTTTATTCATTATTCTATTATTTTGGATCAAGGAAATAAATAGTTTGAGCATTATCACATAATATATTTATTTAATTGAGTGTTTTTTAGGATTATTTTGATTACGTCATTATTTACCCACAAAATTTTGAATTTAACTTATAATGTATATAAACAGTAAATTAGTGTATTTCACTTTTTAACCAAAAATTCTAGTATTTTAGAAAAATCACAAAAATTAACCCTATAAATTTATTAAGGTGTAGAATTAAAAAATAAAATATATTTTTGAAATGATTTTTAGAAATATGAGAAATTATTATTTAATTAAAAACACTATTTATTTAAAAATACTAATTTATATATTATAACCGAATTTATGACCCTGTGAAAAAAATTAATTAATGACTAATGAAATTGTCATAAATCATAAGAAAAAAAAATTATTTTATAAATATATTTTATTAATATTTATTTTCCTTTAAAACATTATATAAATAAGAAAATTTAAAATAATCATATATGTTTCCCAGAAACACCAACACTTAATTTACCATTTCCAAAAAAAATATTTACTTATTCTATGATATTGGTTAATCATATTTTCACTTATAAGATAACTAAATTTTATTAATCCATTAATATGTTATGTTAATGTTTGATTTTTTTATCTTCATTAGTTTTTGTAATTATAACTTATTTCACTATATATTTATAATGAAGTTATCTATATATTTCTAAAATAAAAACGAAATGATTTATAAGTACCTAGGTTGTTACATTATCCAAACCTTCTATAAAATGGTTCCTCATAGTTTTTATTTACTTATTAAACAAGTTAGGATAGATTTTCCTCATAGCATTTTCAGATTTCTATTTGGATTCTTCAACCATGTGGTTTCACTAACAACCCTTAACATGTTGAATTACATTATTCCGTAAAAAATTTTCTCAATGGTCATGAAATTGAACAGGAATCTCTTTATAAGAAAATTTATTTTAGAGTTCAAATACATATAATATGAAAACTTGAGATAAATCTAAAACATACATTCTTAACATAAAAACATGGAAAAAATTGTACTCAAGATAGAATCCAAGGTAAAACAACTCAGTACGCAACAGGTCTAACTTTACCCAGAATTTCAAAAGTTCTAATGAACCGTGGATATAGATTTACAATATTACCAAAACAAATAACAATTTTATAATGAGATATTTTAAGGAAAACAAGATCACCTACCTCAAATAAAATTCATTCCATCTATTATCTATTTATATTTTTGGCCTATGTTGAGTAATCATCCGATGTCATTAGAACATCTTCAATTTTATAGACATTTTCTCCCCGAAAAAATCCAAAAATGTTGGAGTTTAAAACTGATTTCCCAATAATGCCTCAAAATATGTTATTTATATACTATAATGAGAATTTTTGTTATAATAAAACTCATATTAAAGAATATGTTTATCGCAACATTCCTGGTAATCCATTGAAAAATCATGTAAAATATATTCCATGTTCTAAATTATTTTCTCAGTCTATCCATCAGATTGGGGATGAAATTATATACTGAAATATAACTCAATTTATAATGAATTTTGAAGGCCTTTCAAAAGATATAAATAAACATTAGATCATGATCAGATACAATGTGGGGAGAAACTCTCTGTAACCTTGATATATTTTTTAGGTACAATAAATAATGATGATCTGAATACATAGTATCAAAAATATTAATAAAATGTGTAGATTTATTTAGTCGATAAAAAATTACCCAAATAAAACCGTTACCATGATATGTCAATGGTAGTCCCACCACAAAATCTAGTGATAGATTTTCCAATTTCATTTATTGCACTAGAAAAGGATGAATCATCACCTTTGGTAGATTTTATTATACTTTATCCTACTAAAAATTCAAACAAATAATTGTAATGTATATAATACCACTTTTTATTCCATCCACCAGTAATACTCATGATGGTCTCTCTACGTTTTAGTGATTCTGAGATAAAAAAAACAGAAAACTATGAGCATCACTTAAAAACCAATTCTTCAACTGTGAAACAAAAGGGACAGATAATCTATTCCCAAATATCAAAATAAAATATTTATTAACATTAAATTCTAGAAAAATACCAATTTTCACAAATTCAACTTTTTTATATAACTCACAGACTTCCTTCTACGCTAGCTTAATTCTATCTGACAGAGAGGACCATAAAGAAATATAAAAAAGGAGACAAAATTTCCTACACCAACAATATTCAAACAGAAAAATCATAAATCATATACTAAGGGTTCGTGTTACAAATGTATCAAGGGTAATGATCTATGGTGTTTTCAACTCAAGGATTCCATCACTTTATTTTCATTTCCAAGATAAGTATTGATCATGAAATAATAATACTTTATTAATTCTAGAAATCTTCTCTGGATTATTTTCAAATCATTATGAGTGAATATATAAGTCAAAATTTTATGATCATTATATATTTCATATTTTTTCTTCACTTAAATCATACCTCCAAATTTTCAAATCAAAACCCATTGCTTCTAATTCCAAATAATTATTGGTATAATTTAGTTCACGAGGTGTCATTTGTAAGGTTGAACAAGAAATAACCTGATCATTTTTCATCAGAACACAACCAAGACCCATCAATGAATCATCACTGTAGACAAAAAAATAACCATTTCAAGAATGGAGGACAAAAATTGAAGCATTAAGAAATCTTCTCTTCAGTTCTAGAAAAAAAACATCACATTCTTCCATCTGAGTAAATTTATCCCCATTTCGTGTTAATTTATTCATGAGGAAAGAAAACTATGATTTTTTTAACAAATAGTTGGTAATATCTTTCTAATATTAAAAAACCACGAATCCTAGTTACATGTATAGCTATCTAACATTCATCAAACACTTTTCTTCGGGTTCAACTGTTATGTCATCTTTTTTAACATTGTACCCATGAAAATATATCTCTTGGAACAAAAAATCACAGTTGTTAAATTCACCATATAACTTATTTTCTTTCATATTTTATTGTAAAATACTCAGATATTTTTCTTTATATTCGTATCATTTTGAAAAAAACAAAATATTATCAATTAAAACAACAACAAAAAACATATCCCAAAATTTATGGAATATTACATTCATAGTGTCCATAAAACATTGGAGAGGAATTTATAATTCCAAAGGGAATAACAATAAAAATTAATTATCAAATCTAGTATGGAATATTTTCTATTGAATGTCATCATCCTTCACCTTCATTTGATGTTACATAGATATCATGTAAATATTGGAAAAATATTGGATCCCAAGAGCGGATAAAACAAGTCATTAATGTGAGTCAATAGATACTTATTCTTTATTGTAATGTAATAAATATTTCTATAATCACTAAAGAGTCTCATTGAATCATATTTCTAGTTTAAAAAAAATAGGATCACCCCATGGTGAAGTTCTAGGATTAATGAAACCATAATCAAGAAACTCTTTAAACAACTTTTTCAATTATAAATGTTCAACTTGGGACATGTGATAAGGGGTTTTAAAATTAATATAGAATCCTTATGTATGTCAGTGGTAAATTCAAAATCCTAATCTGGTATAACAACGTGAAACTCAAGAACAAAAACATTCAGCAATTCATTTACCACAGTAATGTCATTAATCTAAATTTTTCCCTTGTTTTCAAAAATGTGTTCATCATAACATTCAGTTACATATTTTAAGAATTTTTCAACATCATGATATGTTATCAATGGTATAGGTTAATTATTATATTCAAACTGAAACTCTTTATAAAAAAAACTTCTCTATCTCTACAATCAATCATAGAATTGTAAACTGAAAGCCAATATATACCCAAAATAACGTCAAACTCTACTAAGGAAAAAAAAGTTTTTGAGGTAATATATTTCCACAAGAAACAACAGGAACATTATATCAATTCTGTTTGCATTAATATTTCCCATTTTTTAACCATATTCTCTGGGATCATTTCAGGAGGTCAAATTTCTAATTTACCATGAATATTCCCATAAATCAATGAATGTGAAGGCCATATTTCAAATTGAACATTAGTAAAAGTTTGAAAAATAAGAAAAGTACCTAATACAACTTTATTGGATGTCCCAAAATATTCTGACGTAGTCACAATGGATTTCACTACCCTTTATTATCATAATATGGATTCCTTCCATCCTTCATATATTTATATAGGAATTTATTTTTATAATTCCCCATCTCATCACACATAAATCACTTTAGTTTTTTATTATCATAATAAAACATACCATCACCATGTTCATTTCCACTAAAATATTTTCCCATATGTATAATCCTACCACATCAAAAAGAATTCTCTATTTTTCTACGGCATTGCCCAGGGTGTTTTCTACCCGACTTTTCACAAACTGGAAACTGTGTTTTTTCATCTAATTTAATATGTTGATTCATAGTTAATGCATATAATATGGAAATTTTCTTCTATTTTTTTTCAATATTTTCATTATTTTAAGAAAAAACCATTTCTACACAATCATAAAATCAAAAATGTATCTCAAAAATTTTAAATTCATGAAAGTCAAATGCCCATTGATATCATGGATTCAATTCTATGTTAAAATTATTGATTTTTCTGTCAGGAACCTGAATAAGGTTTGGAGTGTACTATGCCAATTGCATGAATTTAGGATCATACATGGGAACTAAATTTTCCTCCTATTTTTTCAATTCACATAGTTTATTTTTCATCCTATGTCGAACCACCTTAGGAAAATATTTTTTAAAGAACAGATTCTAAAATTCATCCTATTCAAAGGCATCAATCTCCTCCCTATATCTGATATTCCTAACCATGGACCACTACTTGTCAGATTCTACTTCAAAATGATAAATAGTATGACTATAATTTTAATTATATGAACACCACAGGACATAAAATATCATTTCACTAGATTTAATAAATACTTTTTCTACTTTTGGGTCAAAAAAATCTACTAAAAGTTGGAAGGTGTTTCCATATAAAATGTTCCTCTATCATCATGTTCATTTTTTGTAGCTCAGGATTTTATCTTATATGGATTGATCAATTATTTATATCCAGAATAAACTGATCTATTTCTATTAGAAAATTCTTAGTTCTAATTACTATTTTTTTGGGTTGGAGATTTGGAAAGATATCATCATCTCAGTGCCTTGATACTTCATCTTCTTTCATTGTTCTACATAAAACCACTATATAAAGAATATCTTAGATGAAGGAACATGGAAATATTAAAATAGTATATCATTTGAACACAAAAATAAGGTAAAAATGATTTATTGTATTTTACTAATATCAACATAACCCATAATGTTATCTAAACCATGCCTTTGATACGAACTATAATGAACTGGACTTTAACATTACATAGTCTTGTTAGTTGAACTAGAATAAAATTATTACATTCCCAGTGATATTTTTAGTTTATATTTATTAATAATGAGGACATAATTCATACATACCGTCCCAAAATAATGAAAAGTGTGTTATACTAAAATGGAATACAATTTTTCCATAACATAGAAGTTTTTACAAAAACATGAAATCTTTTTATGAAAAATATTCTCCACATTCAGCTTAGCTTCTTCCTTTATCTTACCCATACATATACCCTTTGAAACTTTTTCATAAACATGGGATGAGAAAATATATATATATATATATATATATATATATGGGAAATAAAAACAATGAAGAAACAATTAATATGTGAAAACTTATAAACAAATGAAATCATTTTCACAAAAAAATTATTCTCACCCATAAAATATCAATGTCATACCCAATGAAATCGAGCGATTTCCCTAAAATATAGAAAAAAAATTAAAACCAGATAGGTAAATTGGTCCTTTAATTACTCAATATTATAACCCTTGAGGCAACCATATGATATGTAACCCCCAATGATACCTTACAATGTAAACCTCATGAGTAACTAATGATGTAACCCTCACAACCTCCTTATTGTATAACCGTGAATAATTTCATAATACCAAATGAATTAGATGGATATATAAGTCCCACCCATCACCATAAAATTTTCGAAAAATAAAAACATAATCATAAACCGTGAATAATTTCATAATAGCATTCCTTTTTAATTTTGTAAAAACTAAATTTATAAACATATTTATAAAAATTCCCTTACCTTGGGTTTTTCATAATAAAACATGATTAAACCTCTTTATAATGGTTTAAAGAGTGTTATTAATATATTAAAGATAAATAATTATATTTATAATACCTCATATGATGATTTTATAACATATTTCCACTGATTTGTTGATAATATTTGGATATTTTCATTGTTTCGGGTGCATTTATTTTATTATTTCTAGGGTTGGTTCATTGTGTATTTTCTTGTAGAATGAAAGAAAAAATTTAGAAGTGGAATGAAATGGTATTAATATTTTTTTCTAAATTTTAAATTATACCATATATAATTTTTTCTTGTATAAGTATGATTCATTAGATAAAACATTAATTATAAAATCCTCGTTTGTTTTTTGGAGGGGTTTTCCAAACCATAACAAAATTGTTTCATTTAATTTAATTTTATGTCTATAAATTAGTACAAAATAAAATTTAAAAACTTATAATATACATATTAAGATTTTTTTAAAATTTTAATGGTTTTTTTGACTATCCTTGAATTTTTTATTCGGAAATTAAAATATGACATCTATGAAGGTGGTGCATCGACGCGATGAAGTTGATGATTTTTTTTGTAGAATAAGAGGTAGAGATGAGAGGTTTTATGATTCATATTCCTTTCAAAAAATAAAAATATATAACATATAAGACTTTGGAATGATAATGTCACTTTTTAAGTGATTTTAGGAGAGAATAAAAAAAGAAAATAAATTGAAAATAAAATAAAATAAAATGAAATATGATTTTAACTATTGAATTTATTCTCCTTGAGAACCTTATAATAGCCCTTGTTTTGGACATTTAGTGAAAAATGAATGTATTGGATGTGAGGAAGGGGATTGTGAAGGGATTGTGAAAATGTAAACAAGATACAAGGCTTGGAGGTACGAGGATAAGAGGTCATGGGGGTGGTCAATATAATGGAGGAGAGGGGTGTTTTTTAATTATTTTATTCATTAGATTATTATTTTGGCTAAATATTATGAAAAAATTGTGAGTTATCACAAAATATATTAAAATAATGAATGACAATAAGATATTATGGTTTTAATATCATAAATAAATCAAGGAATATTTTATTTTACTTATAATGTATGTAGAATGTAAATTAATGTATTACATTATTCAGCAAAAAATTATGTTTTTTTAGAAAAATCCCAAAAAATCACCCTAATTTTTTTTAATGTTTAGAATTAGAAAATCATCTCAATTTTTTGAAAATAATTTTATAAATATGAGAGATTAAAATTTTAATTAAAATCTTCACTTATTTTAAAAATACTTATTTTAATATTATAAATCATTTTATGACCCTTTGAAAAAATTAAATAAGTTCTAATGGACTTATATTAAAATCATAAGACAAAAAAATATTGATTCATGAATCTATTTTTTGAAAAAATATTTTATTTTAAATAATTATTTTAATTATAATATTGTAAATAATCAGTTGAGTTTCACAAAAATACCAACAATTAATTTACCACTTCCAAAACATTTATTTACTTATTCAGTGATACTTGTATATCATATTTTCACTTATAATATACATAAATATTATTTATAAATTAATAGGTGAGGATAAAATTATATTTTTATACATTCCTTGATTTTAATAAAAACTAGTTATTTAATTATACTTCTATAATGTATTTAGATATTTTTTTCAAAATGAAAACAAATTATTTTATAAGTACCTGGGTTGTTACATTAAAATACTAAAAATTAAAAATATTTTAGTTTATTATTATTTAAATGTCATTTTTCTCCAACCCCATCAATATGGTTCTGACCTCAGACATTCATATCAATAATTCCATGTAGTTTAGTTATTTTTCTTAATTGTGTTAGGAAATTCAAAATTCAGTAACACTACTAGAATTAATGATTCAAACAAAGCTATCATTTTCCAAATATTATAAATGTCTTGCATGTTTTTTCCTAATTTATGTAGTATTTTCCATAGGTTTTTAGTTCTTAATGGGGTTTTATGGTATTTATGGTATTTCATGGGTATTCAATGTTTTTTGTGTTTTTCATTAATGAAATGGTTTTTTATATGTGTTTTGTAGGTTTATGATGGGTTTTCATGTTTTCCAGTGGGGTTTATTTTTTCTTCTTGTTCTTATGTGTTTTTAGGCTTCCATTTGTTTTTATTGTTTTTAAGGGATTTTAACACAATATTGTGATTTTTTAGGTTTTCACTATTTTATAACATTATCAATTGTTTTCCTTGATTTTTAATTATTTTCTTCTATATTTATTGTTTAACATTATTTTTCAATTTTTTCATTGGTTTTATAGGGTTATAAATTATTTTTTAATGGGTTTATGATTTTTATGATTTTTTCATCGTTCTTTTATATTTTTATCATTTTCCTTGGTTTTATTGACTTATTAAATATTTCTATGTTTTTATAATTTATCCAAAAATAATAACAGGCTTCTAGGATTCTACATGTTTTTCAAATATTTTTATGTTTATGAATTTATTTCATAATTTTTATAGTTCATCAAATTATTTTTATTATTTTAATGGTTTTCTAAGGTTTTACAATAATTTTAAGATTTTTTATGTTGGATCGCAGTGTAAATGTAGATGGATAAATACAAGAGGAGGTGAAATATATGTATAAAAATGTAGCTTCTAACCTTAAAAGAAAATTATTTTATTAGGGTTAAACTAATCATAATAAAAAACCTATTATTTATTTGGATGATAATAAAACATGGCCCTCGGTTTCAATGAACAATGTATTATAATCAAGTAGATTATGATATGCATTTCAAAGGACGTAGTGATGTAAAAATAGTATCTAAATAGTGTATAAAATGGTATGTGGTAACATAATCAATGTTTAATAATATTCACAGTAGAAATGAAATAATTTGGGTAATCATAAAATGAATCATAATCACAATAGTTACGATAAATTGTAGTATTTAAAAAGAAGTGATTATATCTTAAATCATATAGAATCATAATCAGATTAAATTTATTCACAAAGAAATATAGATTGAACTAATTGTATCATAAATAAATTAATTCTGGTAAACAGATAAATAGAAAGATAAATATAAAAGGATTTAATTTCTCTGCATGTAGTAGAAATAAAATTATTCTAGTAAAAGAAATATTAGAAATAAATACCATTATTTTTTCCCAAAGATAAGGATATCCAAAAACCTTGGTTAAAGTTCCCTTATTCTATTCTTACTAGAAACTATATGTTTCTCTTATAACGGAAATACTTTGATATGATGACCTGTCTATCTCACTATCCCTATGAGCCCTTGATACGATGATTGGCTTCTCTGTCTCCCAATCTCAACAATCCCTCGATATGATGATTAGTTCCATATTTTTATCACTATAATCCCTCGATCTATACGATGATCGATATCTCCATATTCCTAGCATTGGAAACCCTCGATCAATACGATCATCAGTATGTCTGTATTCCAAGCCTTGAAATTCCATGATCAATACGATGAGTGTTATATCCTTCTTCATAGCCCTAAAATCTCTCAATTGTATTCACACAGTCATATGCACAAATCCATTTTAAAAATAAACTCAATATGGTTATAAGTAAAATGAACAAACTATTCACTCTTGTAAGCTTTATAGATCTTTCATAGTAGAGACATTATTAGACTTTTCACTATCCTTGTTGTGTCTTGTTATTTTAAGCTCTTCAAATGACTAGGTATTTATAGGCTAGCATCCAATGATCATCTTGATCCCCAAATGTTCATATTTTCTAGGATATTTTCTCAAGAACATTGACACATGTCACTCCGATGATTATATTATAATAGAATGAATGAAAACATTTGGTAATACATGTTTTTTATCATAAAAAGTATTTCATTATGATGGAATATATTTTTTTGTATTCATAATTTAAACAAGTATAATTCTAATGGATTTACTTACAAGATATCGTTATGATTTTATTTATGAGTAAAAATATGATTTTATCAATTATGATTTCAGGAATGAATATAAAACATTAGTTAGTACGATGACAAGATAGAATTTATTAAAATTAAATTTGATAAAGGTGAATACGAACATTTTTCGATCCATAATCATTACGATAATTGTTATGAATAGGGTATTTTCATATTCAAGAAAACTATAAAACAATTTCTATGTACGGTAAGTAAAATATTTATTAATAAAAAATTAAATACATTGGACAAAAAAGAATTATTTAATTATGTATTTAAGAAATATTTCATGATTTAGAAAAATAAATTAAATGGAAAAGACAAAAGATACTTATGAATTAATAATATCCCCCTTTTTAGATATTACAAACCATAAGACATAAATGAATAAATTTAAAAAAATAAATCGATTATCATTTTGGTATATCATATTCATGATTTAGATTTTAATAGTTATCTCCCCAGGATTTTATAACTCATGTGAATAAAAGGGTAAATACAACTAAATCAACATTAGGATATTAAATTCCCATAATGATCACAATCACTTATTTGGAATTATTTCTCCACCTTACTAAAAATGTATCATTATTTCCCTAATATTCTCCCACACTGCGTAAATTTCTCCCCCATTGTGATTTTAAAATTAGAATGGAGACAAGCCTTATAATAACCAGAAAGGGTTATAGAAAATATTTTATGAAGCAAAATAATAAAGTACATGATCATATAAAAATAAATGAAATAACATTAATGAAATTAATAATTTGATGAAATTCAATAAAATTTCTTTTAGATGAAAAATTATATCATTGAATGGCCATTAGATTAATTGTTCGGATGAATTAATCTTTCTTTAGCACCATGAATCTGACCATTGTCTTAAAATTATTAAACTCTTTCATTTCTTCTTCATCCTATTCCATAAAGTCATTACGAGACATGTTGTTATATACTATATTATTTATCACTTATTCCTTAATAAGAATCTTTTCTTCTTGACTTTTATTCATTTTGGGAAACTCATTATTGAGAGTATATACAGCAATAATAGGATTCTTGATTCTTATTATCTTATCTTATAGATAGATCATTTTTTCACTCAAATCAATTATAATATTCATAATGTTTTTATTCTGATATTTGAAATACATAACAAGGTTTTATCTTTATGTCATATCATTTATTATAAAAAAATTTCATTTTTAAATATTTTTTTTCTTCCTTATGTCATAAAAATTATAATCATGTAGTTTAATAACATTATCAAAATTATGATACTATTTGATTATCTTTTTATGAATCATACTGTGAGCCTCATCACTTTCATTAAAAATATTGAAATATGCTTCAAATCATATCAACCTATCTATTAGGGATTTCACTAAATCTGAATTGTTATATTGATTTTCAACACCCAAAAAACATTGTTCGCCAACCCTAAGAATTAGTTAATTGTTTTATAAAGAATTTTACAATAGTGAAAGATGTAATCAAGACCTCGATATGTGATCATATTTAGAAAATAATATTCTGATTAATTGATATCTCAAATAGTATTGATCTATTCTTGAAATATTTTTATTTTCTATATATTTGATAAAGTTTTATCCACTCTTTGATAATCATTATTTCCATCATTTATTTCAATTTCATAAATATTAATCATTTTTTAATTAGTTTTTATATTTTAATATTGTTCATCCCTCTTGGATGAAGATACAAATTCTTGAAATGATATAATCTTTTTTTTTTTGCTAGGCGGATAGATTTTTTCTTTTGATTTCCAAAATAAGATAATTTATTTAAGGCAGCTTGTGATGAACTGAATGAAATATTATTATAAGGTATATCATATTTCTCAGCAATTTTAATTTCATTCCCTTATTGATTCTTTTTAACTATACTAGTTTTCTATAAAACATTTACCTCTTTCTCTTCTTATTATTCGTCTTATTCACTAACATATTCTTATATTTCTCTATATTCTATATCTTCTTGAATACCTTGACTATCATTTTTTATGATATAAGATTCTAAAACACCTTCTTAAAATACATTTTTAAATAATTCATGATGTTTTGACTCTAATATCAAATCACCATTTCCAACTGGAAGAGATAAATTTTCCACCATAATTTCCTTTCCCTTATCCCCAATAAATGGAACATCAGTATGAAAAAGATTTTTCTCTTGAAATGAAAATACTACATTAATATTATGTAATAGAGTATTTGTTGAAACAACATATCAACTTTTCATCAAAGTGTAAACCAATTGAGCTTATGGTAGATTATTCTTTGGATTATTTTACATTTTATGTTTCTCAAACACTTCATCACCATGAAATATTATATAAATTTCTTTTGGTGGGGCATGTAGGATTTTAGAATCTCCTTTTCTTTATCATTCATTTTCATTCTTTTTTCATCATCAAATTTTTTTCCGTACATCTTTTGATTCTTTTCATTTGTTGGAAGGTAATATGTATTTCTCTTTTTTGTACTTTCTTTCATTTGTTTTTAAAATATGGTTCTACATCCGATGAAGAAACATATGTATTGTTCACAAAAAATTTAGATTTTGAATCAATAAAATATGTCATACACATTATCATATCATAACACATAAACTAAATATTTTCTCTACCAGGTTAGGACTATATTTCAGTATTGAAATTTCTCATACTTTATTCAATTATCATACTATTTATCCCATGAAACATTATGATCTATGACTTGATTAACCTATATATGATATTCCTGACTATCCAAATAATTAAAACATTTAAATTTATTTTCATCGTATTAACGAGATAATACAAATTGAATATAGCTTATACTTTCATATTATCTAGATCACTAATCATAGAATAAGATAACCATTCATCCAAATAGCTAAAAATATGTAATCTAGAATTTTATTAGTGACATTCCTTGGAACGTCATTGGATATATTTTGAATAAAATATTTTTTGACCCTTTATAAGAAGAATATACCATTAGAGTTTTATAATTTATTATAGGGTAAAAATGAATCTATGTCATCATAAATACATAAGAAACTGGAATCTTCCCTAAGTGACATCTTGTAAGGCTTATCATAGATTCATAAAAAACATTTCATTACAATATTTTTTGAAATAAATAAAAAATCATAAAAATTTTAAGTAAATCCAAATAAATCAAATCTAAATTTGGATTTGATTGTTCGACACATAATGATTCCCTACCGTGGAAATATATTACCCTTCCCAAATAAGAATCATACTTTTTATAAACATATCTTTCTAGATGCCTTTCATAATGAACAAACTATCTATTGTAATCCATTGTAGGATCCATCTTATTTTTAGAAGAAAATAATGATTCAGTCATGAAGAGATAATCAGACTGGGGAAAAAAAATAGGCCTCGCTTCCTAGTAATAATTCTGAGAAAACAAATTTGGAACATGAAGGGAGGGTCCCCTATATATAAGAGATCTCAAGTGATGTTTGAGAATTCAAATTATATATAATGGTTGTAAATTAATTCATATGATCTAATGGATGATAAAATATAAATAGAAATATTTTTTTGAAATTAAATCATGAGGTTTAAATAAATTATCTTATTGGTTGATTATGATTTAGAAAAAATGAAAACATTAATTAACAAAAACAAGTATAAAATTAATTACAAAATAATAGTGTTAATATAGAAATGAAAAAATTATACCTTTCATAGTGGAATTTTTGGGATTATAATCTTTTGTTTTCTGTTTTATAATATATTATAATAGAACTTAGAAAAAATAAACATAATAGTTTTAATATAACACTCGAATGTAATATTTTTTATTGAAAAATTCAATCTGATTAATTTATATGAAGAAAATGAATACAATAAATTTATATGAACACATTAATATGTAAAATTAAAATAAAATAATTATTACGAGATGTACATATATTAACATGAATATGAAAAAATTAAATGTAAATATGAATATGATAAATTTATATGAAAACATTAATAAGAAAATTTTATTTGAAAAAAACAATGAATAGTAAAAAAAATAATTCATATGTACTCCCCATTTGAAAAATAATAACATAATGTATGTATATGGGTAAACGAGAATTAGATATTAATGGATACTTCACATTAATCATTATAATATTTTGTCTAATGGATTCAAATATATTGGAAGGCATTGATTTTATAATAATATCATTAAGTGGTTCTTTTATTCCGATGAATTGTAAAATGATATCTCTATTAAGTGGGTGACCCATAAGATAGTGATTCCTAATATCTATTTGTTTTTCTTGAGATTGACATGCATGATTTTTATATAAATCAATGACACTACTATTATAACATTGTATTTTAGTTTTAGTAAAAATCATGCAATAATTAGTGATTTATCGTTGCATCCACGATATTTGAGAACAACAACTTCCCACAGCCACATATTCAACTTTATTATTGGAAAGTGATACTATTTTTTGTTTTATAAAAGGTCAATAAACTAAAGAATATCCTATGAAATTACATGTTTCTTATCTACTTTTCCTATCCTTTCCATAACCACCAAGTCAACATCTGAAAATCTTTTTAATTCAAAATAATTTCCAGAAAAATAAAATAGTCCTAGATCCACAGTTCCCTTTATATAACAAAAAATTAGTTTCTTTTATTTTAAATGGGATTTATTGGGATTATATTGATAATGTTCACACAATAATATTGAATATAGTAAGGCTATATGGATAACTATTATGTATAGTAGGCTTCCTACCATTATTCTAAAAACTGTTTGATCAAATGGTTGGATGGATTTATCATGTGTGTTTGTATTTGAGGTGGAAATTTTCATATTAACACTTTTAGTAATTTCCTATCCAAACCATTTATGTAGATCTTTTATAAACTATTGTTGAGATATATAAGAACCTTCTGGTTTTTGAGAAATATGAAAACAAAGAAAAATTTTAAACTCACCCATCATACCCATTTCAAAAATATATTTCAAAAGATTCACAAAGGAATCTATAACTGATTTTTGAGTTGATCCAAATATAATTTAATGAATATATATTTGAACAATTATAATGTTTTTTTACTTCCATTATAAAATTTGATAGATCTTTGGATCCTTAAACATAATTTTATTGTCTAAAAAATATTGACAATCTATCATACCATGATATAGGGGATTTTTTAAGGCCATATAATGAATTGAAAATTATATTAAAATATTCAATATTTTATTTATCTTCAAAACTAGCAGGTTGTTCAAGAAAAACTTCCTCCTATACATATTTCTTAAGTAAATCACACATCACATCTATTTGAAAAATTTTAAAATTAAAGAATAATGCATAGGCTAATAGAATACATATAGTTTATAGTATAGCTATTAGTGCCAAAAAAATTTCATAATATTTTCCCTCTTGTTGATTATGATATTTATAAATAAGTCATTCCTCATTTCTAATTATTATTCCAATGTCATAAAATTTTATTCTAAAAACCCATTTTACTCAAACTATTGATGTTTTATTTGTTATTTATACCATGCTCAATACTTTATTATGTTCCAATTAATTTTTTTCATATTTCACTGCATTTATCCAATCCTCATCACTTAAAGCCTCGTCAAGAATTTTAGGTTCATATTGGAAAACAAAATAATTATATTCTACCTCATTTCTCAGGGCACTCCTATTTCTAATTGGTTGATTGACATCCCCAATGATATTATCACTAGGATGGTTCCTATGAAAAAAATAACTTTGTATTTTTAAAATTATTTCAACAAAAAAATAATCATGAGTAAATATATCATAAAATTTTCAATTAACATTTTCCTTAATAAAAGAATATTTCATTAATGGTTGAAAATAATTTTTGGAAAAAACATCTGAGGATGTGGGTTGGGATTGTTTAAAAATAAAAGGACCTATTTCACCAAATTTTACATGTATTATTTCATCAATAATACATGAATATTTATTAAATACTCTATATGACATATAACTAGTTGATTGACCAAAATATTTAACTTCATCAGAATTCAGTTTGAATTTGTATAAATTATTTTTTTTATCCAACACAAATAGTTTTTATCCAAGTACATTGAAGTATGAATATTTTGGTTTTACCCCTATCCACAATTCATAAGTGGTTTTTTTAATAAAATAGTAAATTAAAACATAACTTATAGTAAAACAAGGAATACTACCCACTTCATCCAAAAAATACTTAATAACTGAGTGTTCACTCAGTATGGGTCCTATTATTTCTTGAAGGATGTTATTTCATATTTCAACAACACCATTTTTTCAGAGAGTTATAGGGGTGAAAAGTTATGTATAATGATTTTATTACAACAAAATGTATCGAAATATTAATTTACAATTTTTCCACCTTGATCACTATGAATAGTTTTCAAGGGAAGGGTTTTTTCATTTTTAACATTTTCTACAAAGTTTTAAAATTACAAAAGGCTCCAAATTTATTTCCTAGAAAATAAACCCATGTTTATCTACTTTAATCATCAACTAAAAAAATATATATTACTTTCCACCAATACTTCCAATTTATATAGAACCAAAAATATCTATGGGCACAAACTATAAATCAATAAAATTGGAGATGTCACTGATAGATTTAAAACTAGAATCTGGTTTCTTACCTTATTGACAAGTGTCACAAACTCTTGAAGAATCAAATCCATGATCTACTAAGTCCTTAATAAGCCTTATCTTATTCAGAATATGTTAGTTTATAAGGTTAAAATATCGTAATATTCTATGTAATAACCAATGTTGGTCTTCCATTGCACTTGGTAAAGGTATGTATTCACTCATAAGGTATTCTATGATTAGTATATATACATTCCCATGAAAATGGTTAAAAATATTGAATTTGTCTTTGAAATTACATTATATACATTTATCATTCCTAAAATCCCCACGGTAACCATCATGACAAAATTTACTAGTGATTATAAGGTTTCAGTTACAACCTCTAACAAATAAAACATTTAAAATCAATGCTTTTAGGAGAAGAAAAATACTATTTATACTAACATTCTCTCATTAAGAATTATCAATGAATGTAACCTTTCATCCTTTAATCAAGATAATTTATAAAAATAATTATTTTTATCCAGTCATATATCTAGAACACCCACTATCCATGTACCATGTATTATTGTTGTATATAATTTCATTATTTTAATGAAAAAAAATATATTTTAAGAAGGAAAACCTTCATAGGATTGGAAATATTAGAATTGTTTTAGGAATATACATTTTTATTATGAAAAATGGTATTTTTAGACCCCTAATATTTGATTTTTTAGGAACATATTTTTCCTAATGGCCTCCACTTTGAAATTCAGAATGAAAGTGGGAATTTTTTAGAAAAACATACTTTTTACTAAAAATAATATTTCAATGAGTATATCGCATTCATGAACTAATACGACTTGGATGAAGTTGTTTATTCATTTTTTCAAAACCATCAATACCAAGAGTAAATTTTGATAAAAGTGTTTTCAGTATATAAATGTAAGACTATATTTTTATAACTAAATTCTTATCAACTTTTGTACTTGTTTTAGAATTACATTTCTCAAAAATAGTTTTTAATATATTCTTTTCAGAAATATTATTTTTCTGCAAGTATTTGGAAATAATAACTTTTTTAGAATTGGATTTATAAAGATATTTTGAGAATACCAATATAAAATTTCTTAAAATAAAAATTCATGAGATGGATTTTGCATGTTTTTCATTATCCTTGTCATGTTTTTTCATTATATACAATTTTTATTCACTAATTTATTTGTAAAATGAGAAACATATTCCTAATATGGTAAAGTATTATCATCACCGGTAGAGGATTATTTTTTATCCAAATATATGGAATTATTATAATAAAGATAATTTTTACTTAAATAAATATTATTTAAATAATTGGTTTTATCTACCTTGGCCATAAAAAATTTATTTGGGATTGGTATTTTTACAAGATGACCATTATTCCTCAAATCTAGAATTTTATTATTGGAGAAATTTTGGATGAATCACCTCCAATTTAACTCCAAGTGTCAGATCCTTTATGAACATTCTCACTTTTTCACATATAATAATTATTTATATTACAATCATAATGTCTATCCATTCTATCTGTTTTCTTTTTAGTATTGTACAATCTGGTAAAATATATCAAATAAATTTAAATTCATAGTAGGTAACTTCATAATATTTCCTTTCATTCTTGTATTTTTTAATTTTCATGTAATCATACTAAAAATCCATTTTACCAAAAATTACATTCATTCTTCAAGAAAGATTTTCTACATCATTATCAGAATTTTATGAATCACATGAATCAGATTGAATGAAGGCATTATTTTTCATTTCAAACTTATCAACTTTATCTGGAGTTTGAGATTTTATGAGATTTGATGTATATGAAAATGAAACTCCACTATTCTTACTTTTTTTCTCAACGTCTCTTTTCAACCAACCATCATATAATAAAAGGATCTTAATAACTCATCAAGAGTGAATTTTTTTTCTTCCTTGATTTATCAATGACTATTCTAATAAATTCTCACTCATTGGGTATGATATAAATTATCATTTCAATAAGGATTTCATTTTTCAATCCATTCTCTCCCACAGATTGTATAAAATTGATTATTATCATAAACCTTTGTTATGACTTTACCACTAGTTCACCAAAAAGTAATTAAAATTCTTGATATTCAACTCTAAGAATTGATCTTCGAGTTTCGACAACCATTTATGTTCCAAAATGAGCAATCCCTATCATTTATAGGTAAAATTAGAAGCTTCAAAAGAAGAAATGCAACTATAAATAATCCTAGAAATATAATATAACAAAGTTTTTTAAACTCCGTAATTCAATTAATACATTGTTTCCCTTATTTTTAAAATAAGTCACTTCATCTTTAGGGATCTTGTAATCTATGGTTAATATGATAAAATATTAAATTCCAGTATTTATAACAAATGACTTCATTCTATCTCTCTAATACTCATAATCATCTCGATCAAAAATAGGAGGTCTATTAGATTGAGGTAATCTAATGAACCGAAATTGATTCATTCCATCATTGAAACGTATAAAAAATTCAATTCCACAATACATTATAGTGTATTAGGTATTTATGAACAAATAGTAGATATAAAAATTTAAAAAAACATGCTAAGTAAACCTGAAAAAGGTATAAAAAATTAATCACTGGAAACCACCTCTGATAAAAAAGTAAGTATCAATAAAATAGATACTTTTATCTAACACCAATTCATGGATTGTAATCTATATGTATAAGGATAAATAAAATAGGGTGTGAATATTATGTTTGAAAACAATTATTTTTATCCTTAATGGAAACTTAGTTTATCAAGGGTAAAAAATCATATTTAAAAAACAACTTATGTATTTAAATGATAATCAGACATGCCTCTTTGATCCGATTAACAAAGTATTATAGTCAAGTTGAGTTTTATTTGTATTTCATAATTACATATGATATAATAATTCTATATAAATATCATATAGAATCATAAGTTGTAACATAATCAATTTTCAATCTTCTTCATAGTATAAATGATTAAATTAGAGTATTTATAAAATGATTTGTAATAACAACAGTTATGATAAATCAGAGTATTAAAAAGTTGTGATTCTATCATAATGTATATATAATCATAATAAGAGTAAATCATATTAAAAAATAAATAGAGAAAGAAATACTTTTATCACAATTAATGATATTTTCCTAAACAAGACAAATAAAAATATGAGTTTAAAAGGATTCAATTTCTATTAATGACATTAAAAATAAATGATTTGTAATAAAAATGTTATACAAATGAATAAAATTATTTTAACCCAATGAGAATGGTATCCAATAAACTAGGATAAAGGTATCTTTTATTATACTTACATGAAATAATTTCTTTCCCTTAAATTGAAAATCCTTTGATATAGAGATTGGTTTATCTCACTATCCTCATGAACCCTCGATACAATGATTGTATCCTCTTTCTCATTATGTCCTTGAGCCCTCAATATGATGATTGGTTCTATATTTCTATCACCATATTTCCTCGATCAATATGATGATTGGTATCTCTATCTTCTAAGACCTATAAGCCCTCGATCAATATGATGATTGGGAACTCCTTTTTCTGATCCTTGGAATCCTTTTATCATATTCACACAATTATATGAAAAAATAAATAAAAAAATCATAAAGGTTACATGTACAGAGAATAATTTATTCACTCTTGAAAGATTTAGAGCTATCTCACATTTGCAAAATCAGTGGAGTTTTCAGTTTAATTATTGTGTGTTGTTGTTTTAAACTCTTCAAATGACTAGGTATTTGTTAAAAAGCCTCCAATGGTAATTTGGATCCTTTAATGGTCATATTTTTCTCCATGATTATCACATGGAATTGGAAACCTATCACTCAAAATGTCATATTATAATGGAATACATGACACCATTTTTGTATACACCATTTATAGTGTAAAATGTATTTCATTACAATAGAATATATTTTTATATATTTAGAACATAAATAAGAATAAATTCAATGGATTTTTTTAAAGAATTTCATTAGGATTTTCTTTATGAGTATGAATCTGATGCTATTGCTTCCAAAATCAAGTATGATTATAAAACTATTTTTAGTATGGAAAGTAGACTATAGTCGTAAAATTATATTTGATAACTGTGAATCTGAACATTATCAGATCTATAATATTTTTAATAATTGTAAGGAATATGGTTGGTTTATATTCAAGAATAAATTTAAACTATTTCTATGTATGGTAAATTATAAAAGTTTTCTTAATTAAATTAAAACACTTTAGAAGAAAAAAATTAGTTAATTATGTATTTTAGAAAGAGTGTGATTTCCAAAATAAAATTAATGGAAATGTAAAAAGATAATTTTGACTCAATACGATATAATTTTCAATGTTTTTTAGTTTTTAATGGGGCCTTCATATATTATTAGATTTTTATATGATTTTCCCCTCTTTTAATGGTTTCTATAGTTTATTAATAGGTTAACATGTTTTTTATAGTTTTATATGGGATATTTTATTTTTTCAGTGTTTTATATTAATTTTTATGTTAATACATGATTTAGTAAATTTTATTTTAATTAAAATTAGTAATGGATTTTCAGGGTCTCCCATGCATTTTAGATATTTTTCTAGGTTTCCAATGGTATTATTAGTTTATACTATCTTCTTCATTGTTATATTGTTTTTTGGATTGAAATGTATATGGAGGTGAAAAAATAAATGAAGGGGGATAAATTGAATGATTAAAACATTCATTTTTATACATAAGAAAAACATTGTTTAATATATTTAAACTAATCGTATTCTGAATCTTCTTTTTTATTTAAAAAATCATAGTATAGGTCCATGGGTTTGATGGAAAATGTTTCATAATCAGTAGGTTATGATAATTATTCCACATGTCATATTTGAAATTAATAGTATTAACAATAAGAAAATGATTTATTTAAAATGAACATAATATGAACCACAATAACATTGGTCGAGATAAATAGAGTGAAACATTAATCATTCTATCAAAATTTGTAGAGAATAGTATTACGTAAATTAATTGATCATAATTACTGCAATTATAATTAGAAGGATCATAATCACAAAATTGGGAATATAAAGCTGAATATATAAAATGATTCAATTTCTATTATAAAGAAATAGATATGTAAAACTAGTAAATAAATACAATTCATTTATACTGAAGAGAAGGTTATCCAATATAATTATATATTAGTCCCATGATTTATGCATTCATGCAAGTATGTCATACCCACACCAAGGTAATCCCTCTATACGATGATTGAACTCTGTCTTGATATCGCTACATGCCCCTGATCAAGAAGTTTATTACCGACTATATCTACCTAGCCATGTAATTACTTGATCCTTAAAAGATCAACATATCCATCTTCCTTTCAATGGAAGTCCTCTTTCATATTCACAACAATCATTATCGCACGAAGAAAAATTAAAATACGTGAGAGTCCCAAGTAACTAGGTTCAGTAATTTAGCCCTAGAAAAATTCATGGTTTTCACATGTAGCAAAAAAATTCAGATCTCTTATAGAGTTTCAAGATTTAACAACTTCAATCATCCATAAAAACACCACCAACAACCCAATCTCATTCAATTGAACTGTTATTCATAGGCGTTCTCCCCAATAATTTTCTTGGTCTCTAACAGTTAGATTTTCTCATGAAATCTTGGGGGGGGACTTGGACACATGGAACTCTAATAGTCATCTTAAAAATTAAACAACGACATAATTATAAATTAATTTTGAAAGAGAATAGGCTAAATCATTTTTATTTATAGGTGTTCCTTTCATTTCGATAAATTTTTCTAGATCCAAAAAATAAAAGAAAAAGTGTCTGATGATCTTTGTTATGAGTGTTAATATTATTTGTATCATTATAAGAATATTGTTGGAATGAAAAGATGAATTTTTTTATGACAAAGATAATATTTTATGTTCATGATAGAAATTGTATGTAGTCTCGTTTTGATATTCATGGAATGAGAAATTTTTAAAAATTTCATGAGTACGATTATTGTCATATGCATATGAAACGGTCATATAGATTAAATCTGAATCAAATAGTCTTAATGAATGCATAGTAAAATGAAATAAAATTTCATTCTTAAACTAATTTTAATATAGAGGAGTTAGTAATTATATATTTAAAAAATAGTTTGTGATTTCCAGGACAAAATAAATAGAAAAGTCAAAGGAATACTTTTGACTCAAGAATCTCTTATTTTTAGAAATCAAACACAACAATTTTGAAATTGAAAATTAATATTTAAAACTTATGTTTAAATGATATTTATAGAACAATAATATTCAGAAGTAAACACTTATTTTTATATCTATTTTAGTTTCAAAAGCCTTCTGAATATGATGTGGAATACGAAAAACACACCCTTAGGATAACAAAATTTCTATGTATCATATTCTGTTTATTAAAAAATAATACTCCTTAATAAAAGCATTCTCATTTTGTTATTATCATTATCCCATTATATCCTTATCAAATGCATTCTCCCCTTTATAAATTATTCTCCCCTTTTATGATTTACAAAAAGGAATAGGGATGATCATATAGTACCTATAAAATGTTTAAAGAGACAAAATAATATATGAAGTAATATATAATATGATCATCTATAATAATTGAAAGAAAATTTATCAATAAAAGGAAAAAATTAAATAAAAATGTGTGTAGATGTCAATGTATTTTATTGAAGTTTCAAAAGAAAATATAAAAAGTGGTCAGAAAAATTATTTCTTCTCTTTATCCTTGTCCATTTTTAATAGATCTATGAAAATTGTCTTCATTTTCTTGAATTACTTCCAATAATATATTATCTTATCAAGATATTCCATTTGAGGCCAAAAACCTCTTATTTTTCTTCAAACAACTGGTCCTGGGTACGAATATTTTCTTCTTGTCATTGCATCTTTGTTTCCCGAGTATGAATCTTGACAACCAGGAAATTAATTTTATGATCCTAACCTTTAATTCTATCAGTTATTAGGACATTTTTTATTTTTCAAATCAATTATCTATTCTTTGAAAAACATCCATATTGTGAATTTTGTTTGATTAAACATCATATTCTTTTCATTATCTTTAAATTACTTAGATAGGGAATCATCAGGGATTCTGATGTCTTTTATTTTTCGAGTTATATCACTAGTCCAATTGTTAAATTCAAAAATAAAATCTTAAAAAAATTCTAATGTATTCAATTGAATATTAATGATATTTGATAATTTAATCTTATTTATGTGAAAAATTCACAACTTTATTATAGGATTTTATGTGTTCCATTGAACATTCTTTAAAAATATTGATGTTGGCCTCAATCTTGGTCATTTTTTATAAGAATATTTTATGCAATAGATATCTTATTTTAGTATCCATAACAAAATAAATTTTACCTTTAATCCTTTGATGATATGGAATTTAAAATTCAACTATCTTTAGGGATTGGAAAATGTACTGACCTATTTTCAAAGAAATAGTATTGTACGAATCAGTTTCTTTCATATAATTAGGAAATTATCATGAGTGACCTTTTGGATTGTCTCTTTACAAATAATGATTACAAACTTCATCGGTCCATGTGTCTTCATCTTTTTCTAAAATATGAATGAATTTTTTTGGTTGAGATCTCTTAGAATATTTCTTTTAAGACTCTACTCTTTGGGATTGTAATTTAATAGAATTATCTTTTAATGATCGTACTAGTATTCTATCGGATTGGTATTTTTCTTCTTGACCACCATCCTTATCAATATCATCATCTTTCATTTCATTTTCTTGTTTTTTATATTTTTCATCCAACTCATTTATTTCTTACCTTTCATCTTTTCATTATTCCTTTACTTCAAATATTTCACCCACTTCATCAATAATTTCTCCCTCTTTATCAAGATACTCATATATCTATACCATATAAGTATATTCTTTTTTTATAATAATTATTTTTAGTATTCTTTTACAGAGCTGATTCTTCCCCCACATTTGGGTTTTCTTTCCCTTGTCTTTGATAGATGGAGTGATGTTTTTTTCTAGATCTACTTCGTAGATAGAAATTATAGCACATTCCTTTTAAACACCTTTCAACAAATTATCAACATTTAAAACATCATATTGTATATTTTAAAATACTTTTTATTCTATTTTTTATTAAGAATGTCATGGGTATAGATTTTCTCTAAAAGGGATTCTGCTGGATCAAGAGAAAACTGTGGGTATGATTTTTTCCTTCAGATTTACATTTTCACCACTAAAAAAATCACCACTATAACTATTTTCACATTTATTTTTAAATGATATTAGACATATATTTATTTTTCATTCTGAGAAACAATTGGAACTAGCTATTTTAGAATACCCTAAATTCCTCAAACTATTGATTTTGGAGTTTTTTCTTCAGTATCTGTAACAAACATCTTTGATTATGAATTTCAATGAAATTTCAAAAACATTATCATATCATCAATAAAATAAAAAACATTAAAATTTATCAACACTTTATTGAGTAGGATAATTCATGATTTAAAACATTCAAAAAACAACTTACTCAAAATATCTAGAAACATAATCAGTTGAGACTTAATTTCTGCAAACGTAATATTATAGATGGTTATGAAAATATAAGTCATCAAATTCAATTTCCACATATTAACTAAATAATCATGGATGAGTACATCCAAATATATCAAGGATTATTTATCACTATTTATAGTAATTAGATGTCCTTGCATCCAGAGTGCTATTGGACGATTGTCCACCAAAAGATGAGTTGTTTTCATTTTGTCTTCATTAATATAAAAAATAGACTATTCTGGTCATTCATTATTGAATGATCCTTTTTATTTTGAAATCATTCCAAAAGGGAAAAATCACTGCCTTATGATGGTACACCATGAAATTGTGCATCTTGATTTTCTGATATAGTAATCTCTCTATTGTACATTGAAAAGATTACTTTTTAATCTCAATCATCTTTCATTATACTATAGAATTGTCTAGCTTCATCTACGATAAAAGGATCATGATCAGATTTTTGTTTCTCAACAATAATAGATTCCCACCATTTGAATTAAATAAATATTTTCATCTTTGAATCATACTTATCATAAAATTCTTTGGTTATTATCCTGTCTTAGAAAAATATTATCCCTAATAAATCATTCTAGTAAATTAGACCGTTCATTTTTTGGGAGATGGTACAAGATGTTTCAGTTTCATTTCACATTAGAATGATGAATAAATTTTGGCACAAAAAACATCAAATTGAACTTTTTGAAGGGAGGAAGAAGTTTGGTGTAAAGAAGAGATTACTAATGTGGAAAAGGTTAGGGGTTACTCTATATAAGAGAATAAAATATGACTATTTAGATTCTATGGTTCATATTAAATAAAAAATATCTAATTGTTTGAAATATTTTAACACTTGGGGTTTTTATTAAAATATGAAAAATCAGATAAATCTATCATATTCATCATAAATATGATAAAATTTATTAACAATGAGAATAATTATATCCCAAAAAATAGAATAGGATTTAATAGTTAAGGTAAAAAATCATACATTTTAGAGACTCATAATAAATCTATTGGTCTCAATATTTTGTTCCTCGAGAAATAATTTTGAGCACGAAAACTACTTTTATAAAAAAATGGAGGACCATAACAAAGAAAATGAGTGCGATAAAATTTAGAGTATGAATAATATTTGATTATGAAAATTTATGAGTACCAAAAAAATATGGGAATGAATATTTTGGAGTATGAAAATTTATGGGGATGAAAATTTATCTGTATGGAAATTTATCATTACAAAAATTTACGAGTATGAAAATTTATGATTAAAAAAATTTATTAGTATAAAAATTTAAGTGTAGGAATATGTATTTGTATAAATATTCTTAAGTAGAAAAATATATGTGTATGAAAATTTATCTATATGAAAATTTATGTGTATGAAAATATTTGAGTAAGAAAATTTATGAAAATGATATTTTGTGAGTATAAAAATTTAAGATTATGAACATTTGTGAGTATAAAAATTTATGTGTACATAAATTTCTGAGTATAAAAAATTATGAATACCAAAATTTTTGAATATGGAAATATATGAGTACTAAAATTTATTAGTAGAAAAGAAAAAAATTTCCATCATATATACTCACCCTTAGAAAAGGAGTAACATAATGTATGGATATGACTTAAACCAGAAGTACATATGAATGATTAATTTATAGTGATCATTCCTAGCTTCTCTTTAATGTATTAAAATATATAATAAGGTAATGGTTTTGTAAAAATATCATATTGTTGTTCTTGTATTCTAATAAATTATAAAATGATATATCCTTTATGTGTGTGATACCTAAGAAAGTGATTTCTAATATATATGTGTTTTAATTAGATTGGTGTACAAGGTTATTTCTTATTTATATGGAACTAGTGGTATCACATATTATTTTTAGTTTATTAAAACTCATTCCATTATCAGCGAGTCTATGTTGCATCCACAACACATGAGCACAAAAACATATAGATACCACCTACTTAGCTTTAGTAGTGGAAAGTTATACTAGGTTTTGTTTTGTACAAAAACCAAGAAAAAAATGAATCACCTATGAAATGATAAGTTCCAATTGCACTTTTTCTATTTACATTTAAAAAAATGAAGTCAACATCTAGAGAACATTTTAATTAAAAAGCATTTATACAAGAATAAAATATTCCTAAATCCATGGATCCATTTAACTAAAGAAAAATTATTATTTTTATATTTTAAATGGGATTCCTTGGAATTTTATTTATTCCATGTACATAAGAATACTAAAAGCATTATGTCTATACAACTACCTATTAAGTGTAGTAAGCTTTCTGTCCCCCCGCTAAAAGATTGTTGATTTAATGATTGTATGGCCGAAACAAGTTTATGATAATTTGAGGTACCAGTAGGAGTACTAATACTTATAGTGAAATCATATCAATACTTTTTAAGAAGATATTTAATATAATTATTGTGGGATATATAATTACCATTATGTTTTTTAGAAATTTGATAACCAAGAATGAAGGTTAAATCACCCATCATACGGATTTCAAACTAAGATTTCCTAAGATTCTCAGAATAATTTGTTAATGATTGATGAGTTGACCTAAATATAATGTCATCAATGTAAATTTGAATAATTAGAACATCTTTTTATTTCTTTGTGAAAAGTTCTAGATATGCAGTTCCCATAACAAATTATTTTTGTAACAAAATACTTTTTAATATATCATACCTGGCTATATGGGATTTTTAAAGGCCATATAAAGATTTGGTATGATCAAAAACATATTCAGAATGTTTTGTATCTTCAAAACCAAGAGGTTGTTCGAAAGAAACATCCTCTAGAACATATTTATTAAATAATACACACCTTAGATACATTCGAGAAATTATGTAACTAAAGAATGCTTCAAATGTAAATAGAATAAAAATAGATTACCTTAGAGCAACTGGAGCATTGTTTTCTTCATAATCTATTATTTCCTATTGATTATACCCTTTAGGAATTAGTCTTACTTTATTTGTAATTATTATTCAATTTTTATAACATTTATTTCATAAGAACAATTTTACACCAATTATATAGGTTTATTGAGGTCTTTCAACCATGTTCCAGTCATTATTCTTTTTTAATTCATTTAGTTCATCTTTCATTGATTTAAAAAATATTTGTTACGTAAAGTCTTATTAGGACTTTTGGGTTTGAATTGAGAAAGAAATGTTAGGTTATCAACTTTATTTCTTAAAGAACATATAGTCCTTGTAGGTTGATTTAAATAACCAATTATACCATAGCTGGGAGGATTATTAGCAATTAACTAACTTGGGTTTTGTAAAACTTGTTCATCAACATAAGAGAGAAAGTATTCGTGAATTAATACTGTTGAAATAATTTCTTTATTACCTTCCTTATTAGAATATTTTTCTATCAATTGTTGTAAATAAATTTTTAAAAACACATCAAAAGATGTAGGTTGGTATTGATTAAAATCAAAACGATTATTTTCATCGAGTTTAACATGTATTATTTCCCAAATTGTATATGAATTATTTTTAAAAACTCTAGAAGCCTTAAGAGTAGTGGAATATCATATGAATATGACTTCATTTGATTTGGGTGAGAAATTAGATAAATTATATTTTTTATTCAAAATGAATAATTTACATCAAAATACATTGAGGTATGATACTTTTGGTTTTTTCCCGGTCCATAACTGATAAGGTGTTTTGTTGAGAAATGGTTTAATAAAAATATGATTTATATTATACCAATAAGCACTCACAGTGTCAAAACAAAAATGTTTTTTCAATAAAATATTCTCTAATCATGGTTCTTGTTATCTTTTAATGAATATGATTTATTATTTCAACAAAACCATTTTTTTAGGATTTCTAGGCCCTGAAATGTTATTTTTAATATATTCCTACTACAAACTTTTTTAAAATAAGAATATACAAATTCTCCACCATGATTACTACGAATAGTTTACAATAGATTATTTCTCTCATTTTTAACATTGGATAAAAAAATTAATATGAAAATATTCATCAGATTTATTTTCTAGAAAATAGACCCATGTATATATATTTTGTTAATCAACTAAAACCAATACATAATACGTTCTTAGAATAATTATTGTTTCTATAGGACCAAAAAGACCCTTGATCCCTAATTTTAAAGCATCAGACGTTGAAATGTAACTAACTGATTTAAATCATTAATTATGTTCCTTGTAATAATGATAAATTTCAGGGACTTTTGATGAATAAAATATATGATTCGGTAAATCCTTAACAAGTATTTTAATATAAAATTTATATATGTTACTAAGGTTGTAGTGTCCTATTATTTATTTCTATAACCAACATTGATCTTCTCTTTAAATAATGCATGGTATGTTTTGGCTACTAAGGTCTACTAAGTTAAGTGTGTAAAAATTCTCCTGTCGATAGGTAGAAATAATGAATTCATCCTTGGAATTATGTACTATAAATTTATCATTCCTAAAATTTATAAAGTATATTTCATCACATAATGTTTTTATGATTATATAGTTATGATTAAGACCATTTACAAATAGAACAGTTGAAATCAAATCTTTTCAATGAAGAACAATATTACCTTTAGAAACAATATTTCCCTCAGCATTTTCTTCAAAGGTAAATCATACTACATTCATTTGAATAATATTTCCAAAGAACTAGTTATTTAGAATCATATACTAGGATCATACACTATATATGTGCTATATTTATTTTTTTTGGAACTTTGTTTTACTAAAAATAAAACAATTAGACTTTTGGAATTAAATAATTCTTGGGTTCATAAATGTTAGAAATAAATATTTTGGCAACCCTCAATTATTTATAAAAATGGTATTTTTGGAACTCGAATGATTGAATTTTATTTAAGGAACAATTTTTACTCCATTGACCCTAACGTTGACATTTTTTTCAAAAGGGTTCATTTTCAGGAAAAAATTAATAGTAACTAAATATTGGTTTTGAATGAGTATATCCAATTTCTAAAATATTACCTTATGGAATAAGTTGTTTATATATTTTATTAAATTAATCCTTTATGGTGGAAAAGTTTTTCAAAAGGTTCATTAAATATAAAATCTCAAACAATAGTTTTATAACAAAATTGTTATCCACATTACTACTAGTTTCAGAAGTGAGTTTTATTTGAAAATAATTTTTATCATAAATGATATTTTCAAAGTGTTTATAAAGATTACCATTCTTATAATTTTCAACCTCAGGTATTTTTGATATAAAATCCTTTTTAAAAAAATTATTAGCATGATCATTAGAATTATCTGATACTTATTTTTTCAAAATATTTATTCTATAATTTTCATTCATAATTTACATGCTAACATTGAAATTTTCCTTCTCAGTAAATTTTTCAAATCCAAAGACATCATTATATGAAGGTAAAGGATTATCTTATGCTGGGTAATTTTCTTCATCGGAAGAATATAAACCCTTTTCACCAGGATATTTTTTATTTACTAACATATTTGTTAAAAAATTATAAGTGTGTACCTTTTCAATAAAATAATGATTTTCAAAAGGAAATATGGAATAGAGAGATATTTTTCTATCTAGATTTTTTATTTCTTGAATAATATTCATAAGAATCTCCTCATATAGCACTCCATGATCTATTGTAATTAATGATATTATTTCTTTTTGGCATGCAAGAAAATTTTTGATTTCTATCAGAATATATTTCCCATATATATTTTCTTTTTATATTTTGACAATTGGGTCTTATATGTCCATCCTTTCTTTATTAATAACTTGTTTTCTTAGTGTGTTTCATATTCTTATTCTTTTCTAATATTGATAATGAAAATATTTCTCTCCAAAAATCTTGTACAACCTTCAAGAAATATTGGCTAATTCGTTTTCTCAGTGTTCTGATCCATTTGAGTCTGATTGAACAAAAAATTTCTTTTTCATTGAAGTTTTCATCATTTTTTAAGAGTATGAGCATTCATTTGATTTGATGTAGATTTAAAGGAAACTCCTCTGTTGTTATTTTTATTTTTTTAGAATCTCTTTTAAATCTATTCTGATATTGCATAATATTTACAAGCAACTCATCAAGAGTTATATTTATGACCATATCTGACTCAAAAACAAATGTAATTTTTTTTATTCCCATTCATTTTTAAAAATATCAATAATATTTTCTAAAATGATCCCATCATTTAATCCATTATCTCCCATATATTATAATCTATTCAAAAAAATTCATGAACCTTTGTTTGAACTTAATAGAAAGTTCACTATAATGAAATTCAAAAGCTTGATAATATTCTCTTAGAATGGGTCTTCTTGTTTTAACAAAATTAGGTGTACAAAAATGATTAATTTATCACTTCATTAAAATAATATTAGCTTCTTCACAAGATGATATATTTATAATTATAATTTTAGTAATAGAATAGTGTAATTTATTCTATACCTTCTAATTCAATTGATATTTATATTTCTCTTGATTTGTATAGAGTTTAACTTCTTTATTATGAATTTTATAGTCTAGAGTCATCATAAAAAAATATCAACTCTAGTGTTGAATAAAAAATATTCATTCTATCTCTCCAATATTCGTATTTGTTTCCATAAAAAATTGGTGGTCTTGTAGGATTGGGAATTTCAATTGATCTTACATTTAGCCATTCCATCCTTAAAAAAATACCAAAAATCTTTTTACACAGTACAGAATGGTGTATCCAATATTAATAAACAAAATATTCTTAAACTAAATATAACTAAAATTCAAAAGAAATTTCAGAAAATGTATATCTAGATAAAAAATTCAAGGGGGAGGGGGTGAATTATAAGTTTAAAAACATTTGTTTTTTTACTTAGAGAAAACATAGTTTAATAGATTTAATCTAATCGTATTCAAAAATAACTTTTGTATTTATACAATAATCAGACATGGACCTAGGTTCGATGGAAAAAGTGTTCTAATCAATACTTTCTGATAAATATTAAATTTGTTATATTTGATAAAAAATTTATTCATAATAAAGAAATAATTTTTTCAGATTTGTCATAATATGGATCGTAATCACAATGGTTACAATAAATAGAGTGAAACAATTAATTATTCTATCATAAAGCCTATAGAATTGTATTGAGTAAATTAATTGGTTGTAATTACTAAAATCATAATAAGAATGATCATAATCACAAAATAGACAACATAAGGATGAATATTTAAATTATTCACTTTATATTATAATGAAATATAAATGTTAAACTAGTAAATGAATAAAATTATTTTCACCCAACTAGAAGGGTATCGAATATTCATGGAATGTGGTCCCTTGATTTATACTTTCAGGAAAGTTTATCTTACACACACCAGGGAAAGAACACTATATGATGAACTATGTCTATATTTCAATCCCTATAAGCCCTTGTTCAAGAAGGTGATCGACACCTCTATCTTACTAACCATGTAAGTCCTTTATCAAAAAATGATCAACATAATTGCATTCCTATTCACAAAAGCCCTCAATATTACTCAAAATGGTTAGTATTGCATGATACAAAATGAAATCACTTAAGAGTCATAAATAAAATAGAAAAAGTAGTTCACGACCTGAAAAAGTCATGGTTTTCACACATAGATGAAAATATTAAGAGATATCATAGATTGTAATAATTCAACAACATCAACCAACTGCAATAATAGTAGCAGCAACCCGAGATCATTCAAATTATCTTGTATTTATAGGCATCTATCCAAATTGTCATCTGGGACTCTAAAGTTTAGATTTTCTCCTTAAGTATCAGAGGGGAATGAACACATGGAACTCCGACGGACATCTTAAAACATGAATAACAGCATGGTTTTAAATGAATATTTAAACATAAAATATGACATATTTTTGATTTAATGTTTTTCCTTTCATTACAATATAATTTTATAGATATGTAAAACTAAATGAATAAGGGTCTAATGATTCTAACTATGAGAGTCAAAATAATTTATATCATTACAAAAATATTTTCAGTATGAAATCCAAACAATGTGTACCATAAAAATATTATTTGTTTTATATTATATAAATTGTATCAAGGATCATTATGATAATCATGGAATGAGTTATTTCTGCAAAACTCATGAGTATAATTATTATCGTATGCATACGAAACAATAGTGTTGATAAAATTACAATCAAAATAGTCCTAATGAATGCATGGTAAAACAATATATGTTTATATTATAAATATAATCTCAATATAATGGATTTAGTAATTATGGATTTAAGAAGGAGTTTAACATTTTAAAAAAAAAGAATAGAGTAGTTAATGGACGAATTTTGACTCAATAGTTTTTTCATGGTTGTAAATTGTTTTTTTTTTCTGGAATTATTTTGTTGTTTTCCTTGTAATTACATGTTTTCAAAATTTCTTCTTGGTTTTACACAATGTTTTAGTTTCAATCATGGTTCTCATGGTTTATCATGTTTTCTTAGTTTATTTGGGTCATCTATATTTTTCCTGGTTTATGATCAATATAAATTGTTTTCATGATATGGAATAATTTTCTATATTTTTTAGGATTTCCTTGTTTTTTATTATTTTAGTGGGTTTTCCATGGATTTCTATGGATTTTCTACTTTTTTATGATTTTTTTTGAGGTTTTCATGGATTTTAATATCTTCCTGAGAATTTGATGCGTTTCCATGGTCAATGGCTGATTTTATAGGATTCATAGGGGATTTATATCATATTTATATATTTATTGGGATTTTATTAATCTCCATGATTTTAAAAGTCTACCTATATAATTTTAAGGTTTTTCCATGTTATTTAGTATTTTCAAGGAATTTTATAGAATTTCTATATTTTATTTAGTGTTTCCATGGTTTTAGGGGTTTATTAGTTTTTTAAATTTAGAATATACATAAACTAATGAGTATAAAATAAAAACAAGGAGAATACACAAATTAGGGTTTTAGGGATCTTTAATATTTTAATTTTTATATTTTTCATATTAAAATTTTTTTTCTACAGATTCTAATGAATTATATGATATTATTTGATTTTTTAGGGTTCAATTGTAATTTTAAATGTTTTTTATGATTTATTAATAACATCATTTTCAATTATTTTCGATTTTTATTAGGTTTTTCCATGGCTTAACAAAATTTTCTCTATTATTCTATGGTATTCCACTATTTTATATGATTTTAGAGGATTTATGGGGTTTGAGGATCTTTATGGTCATAAAATATTATTTTATACTTTTATTTAATTTTTAGGGTTTTCCATGATTTTCATGGTTTTTCATTATTTTCTATGTGTTTTAATTATTTTACCGCTTTCTAGGGGCTTTTAATTTTTTCTTAATCATTATAAGGAATTTTAATGGTTTTATCAGGGTTTCAAGGTTTTATGGGTTTTTACTATTTTCCATAGTAATATTTATATATTTATGTTTGTAAGTGATTTCTCTATTATCGACAATTTTCTATTTATATTCATGATTTTATCAGGATTTAAAAAATTTTTGTCGTTGTGAAAGATTATTCATGGGCTTCAACAGTTATCCAATGTTTTTAAAAAAATATCATTTTTGAAATGGGTTTTCTTTATTTTATAATGTTTTTCATGTTTTCAAATAATTTTTAAGATTATATATTATTTACCTATGTTTTTTACCTATCATGGATTACACCATTATACAAGAACATCAATGTTTTCTTTTTTTTAAATGTTTTTAGTATTTTTTTTAAAATTTAATTTTTTTTTGATTCTTAAAAATTTAGGGGTATTATGGGATTTATAGTATTATTCAATGATTTCCAATGTTTTCTAGAGTGTAATAGTCTTTTATAGGTTTATAGGTCATTCCATGTTTCTCGAGGCTTTCTAGGGTTTTGTGTAAATTTATTCTGTCAAGAATTTCATGGTGTTGTAGGGTTTTCTAAGGTTTTTCAGATAATTATAGTGACTTTTAGTTTATATTGGGTAATAATGGTTTAATGGGTTTTGTGGGTTTTAATGTTCATAAACAATTCAATGGTTTTTATGGGTTTTACTAGGTGTTCAACTTTTTTTTTGATATGATATTATTTTCTTGATTTCGTAAGGAATTATAATGTTTTCCATTGTTTTTTTTCTTGGTCATTTATTTCATTTCATAGTTTTTTCATGTATTTAAATGTTCTTCATACATTCAATTTATATCATCATTTTAAATGGTTGCTATATTTTTTCAGTTTTCTATATTAGTTATTTAACTTCTAGGTATTTATAGGATTTTTTGTGTCTTTATAGATTCATAGTGTTTCAACAGTTTTTAAAGGTATTATAGGGTTATTCAGGGGTTCCAAGGTTCTCAAAATATTGAGGTTTTTATATTTTTCATGGTTCTATAATTTTTTTGAGGGTATTTATATTTTTTTATGATTTGGGGGGTTTTTGAAGTTTTATCGGGTTTTATAGGATTTGAATGGGTTTTTTAGTTTTTACTAGTATTTGTAGGTGTTTTAGAGTTTGGGGATTGTTTTCCTATTTTCTCAGGTATTATGGGGTTTAAGGCTTTTTTAGAGATTTTTATGGTTTTTAGGGTCATCCAAAATTTTCTTTTTCATAAATATCTGTTTAATAGGGTTTTGTGAGGGTTTTTTGGGTTTTACAAGTTTTTTTAATATTTTAAAGGCCTTTTACGATGGCTTCATAGGGTGTGATAGTGTTTTAAAATTTATTTAATGGTTCCATGGATTTTTTTAGTTTTACCAAATATTCATGGTTTTATTAGTGTTTTTTGTAACACCATAGTAATTTTTTTATTTTTATAAATACATTTAGTTATTAAAATTAATAATTTCAAATTATGTAATTTAATTAATAATAAAACTTATAAATAGTTAGCATTTATATATTTAAAATTATAAAATCAATTTTCTAAAAATAATAATAAATTTCACTGTTATTTTGTCCAAAAACTATTTTAATATGAATATATTTATATGATAAATGGATTATTTAAATTTGTTAAGAATAAAATATATATTTATTATTATAGTAATTTTGATATATACTAAATTATGTTGCGAATATATTCATTGTTAATATAACACCCCATGAATATATAGTATGTTTCTTCTTAAATAATTTAAATTCATTAAATAGATTATATGCATGAAAAATTGAGTCTCTTCGAAACAACACCTCTTATAGATATAAAAATTCTGTTAAACATAACTTTTCCACGTCTGTGTTTCAAATTTGAAAAAATGGACATACACAGTTTCCTTCAGTAATTTACTTTGAGTCAGATAAGATCAACATAATTTTTGGTGAATACTAACTTGACTATTATGAATATTAATTTCCCTTTAGGAATAGAAAGTTGACCCTTTTGAATAGTAATATACGCTTATTAATAGTATCCTCACCCATGTATGTATAAATAAAATTTAGGCACCTTATAAATGAGAGTGAATATTAAAACAAAATTAAGTATTGGTATTTTTGTGAGTGATAAATATTTAATTAGAATTATTTAAATTATAAATTAATTTAAAATATAATTAATTTTCATAAATAATATTTTTTGTCCTATTATTTTTGGTTAATTTAATGAAAACCGCAGTTAAATTTTCAGGGTATTATAAAATGACATATAATTTTAAAAAACTTATTTTTCGATCAAGTGGTGATTTTAATTTAAAATTAAATTTCTCATATATAGAAACATAGTTTCATAAAATTGAGTTCATTTTTTGATTTTACTCATTTTAAATATGTTTAGGGTCAATTTTTGGGATTTTCTAAAATACATGAATTTTTTATGAATAGTGTAATTATATAATTTACGAAAAATGATACATAAATGAATTTCTACATCATTCATGATTAATGGATGATGTAAATAGCCATTGGTTTGAACATAAATTCACATATTACTATTTTTGGTCATTTTATTCAATTCTATTTATTATCTTGTGAAAAATAATAAAATAATGAAATAAATATTGAGAAATCAATCCTCCCCTCCACTATAAAAACCACCCCTCACCCCCTATTATCCTCACACATTAAAATATTTGAGACATGCAACATATCTACCCATTTTTATTTACCATATATTCCTACACGTCCAAAATCACTCGTCCTCTTAAAAAGTACAAAATCAATCCCCTTAAGGAGATTCTTAAGGAGGAGTATTCAAGAGGTAAAATCCTCTCCCTTTTCCATTAGTTTTCTTCGCAAGTTCCTTCTTTATTTATTATTCTCTCCACACATCCTCTATCCAAATGATCACGATAACTCTTGAATCATCTATATACTATTATTATATAATGATAACGCATGAAGAATCATCAATCTCCTCACTCTCCCACTTTTATATTAAAAATTAAATCTTCATATACGAGGTGCCAATTTACAACCTTCATGGACAAAAAAAATTAAATCCACAATTTCTGTTTAATTACTATTAATGAAACAATTTTTATTTTTTAAAAATATTATAAAGTATGTATTATCTATTATTTATGGTTTTTGAACCATTTTTTTAAATAATGGAACAAAACTAGTTCATTGTGATTAAAAACCACTAAAATTAAGCAAAACAATTATCACTAAATATATTTTCTAATGATTCATCCTCATACCATAAAGCCAAATGATATTTATAAACATTTAAACATCTATATTCTCATTAATTTCATATAACTCCAATTCTGGATAATTATATTTATTTTACTTGAACTTTATTACATTTTTACAAGTGAAATGACCATGAAAACAAAAGAAATGAATGATCCCAAGCGATAAAATTGTATCATATAATTAATCAAAAAGTCAATAAATGAACTTAATGAAATAATATTAAATAAAAAAAATTATATAATGTACTTAAATAATTAATTAATGGATTTAATTTGACTATCCAATACATTAAGATCACGTGAAGAAGACACTCATGTGTTAGGTACGGGGTTTCTCATATCAGTTTTATTTTTGTGATTTTTCCATTATTCTCCACTTATTTATTGAATGTGGTGTATGTATAATTCAATTTGATATATAATATCATGATTATTTTTTTAAATCCATGGTATTCAGTGATCCCTTTGGTAGTTATTAATTTTAGTTCTTGGGATTCGATTGATTACAATAGGGTAAGGGACTTCATCTCAATTTCGATTTCATTGAAACATACTTGGTATTGTGAAACTAATTATTTTAATTTTTTTTATATACTACCCCTTTCAGATAATTTTTAACTTGAAATTAAAATCTTTTTAAATATCCATATTATTTTATAATTTAAGTTCTTTTTTTCTTAGATGTATATACTTTTACATACAATGTTTATTTTGAATGTTACATTAAATATGGAAATATTGATGAATATGTATCATCTAATTAATAAAAAAATTAATAATGCATATTTTTCGAGAATTAAATAATTATATAAGAATTATTTAAACATAAAAAATTGGGTAGGGCCTTCTATAACCCCTCGATGCATCGACATATCTCATGAGACACAACAGTTGGCAAAAAAACCCATTGAGTTTGATTCCAAAATTTAATCCGACAAGTTTCTACCCATAGAATTAAACCATCTTGACAGTATGATTATTTATCTTCGAGATACATGATTTCCAAAAAATATGCATTCCCTTTATTAATTATTAATTTTTCACTTTCTATGAGATTTTTACTATTAAAAAATCTATGGATTCATTTTCATTCTCAGTTTATTTATGGCATGTGTTTTTCAATTATTCACCATTACTTATTTATTATATATAATTGTTTATGACTAAATATTTAATGATTCATGAATTTTCTATATATAACTGTTACTAATAATTTTATCTCTCCCATTTTATTTGTTTTCATTCCCAAGGTTATGAGGAAGGGGTCATTTATTGAGCTTTCAAGGATGCAATTTATTTCATTTTATATTGTAAAATAATTTTATTTTGTTATCCCAATGTATTATGGGTATCTTGTGCATATATAGTTTCTTAAAGAATACTAAAATGATCAGTCCTTTGGGATACGATTCATTTTCATCAGGCCAATGAAATAAAATAATATACAAGCTCTTGGCTTCTGGGGATGGGGCGTTACAGTTGGTAAGAGAGGATGTTTTGTAGAAACCGTGGGAACTGTATTTACAAAACATAATTTAGGGAGTAGAATCCTATGATATAAATTTAAAATAAGTATAAAATAATATCCAATAATTATTGGGAGATAGATCTTATGTAGGTATTTCAATCAATACATCACTGTCTGGATAATACAAGTGGATGTGGTTTCAGAACATATGTACCAATGCGTAAAAACTCTAACATGGTGTCCATGGATTAGATAGAGGTAACCTAGTACATAACCATGAGCCTTACTTCACACCTGTTTTGAAACTACTAGGTTATATAGTTAAGATAATTTACATTTTTCATACATTCAATTATGAAGGATTTATGATTCCAAAGTAAACTAATTTTTCTGTTCTATGATTTACATTTCATAAATGTATATTATGTTCTATATCATTATTAGATCTAATGTAATTTCATTATTTTATGAAATAATCTTAGATATGTAATTGTTTAGAAATGGAGCCGATAAGAATAACTGAGAACACTACTAATAGACTTGCTTAAAAGAGTTATACTAGTGAAATAGTCTCCAATGTATCCTCATCATATGAGGAAATAATATCATGTGTTAACAAGATACATAAATAATTCTCTAAGTCCAATGGATTCAATGGGAAGAAAAAGAACAAAAGGATGGTAATGAAAAATATTAATAAACAGAAGAAGGGAATAAAGGGTTTTCCGAAAATGTGATATGTTTGGAAAGAATAACCCTCAAAATTGCTGGAAGGTAATGGGAGTTTGTTATAGGTGTGGAGAAAAAGGACTCCAATTTCATGATTTCATGTGTAAGAAAAGGGTTTCCAATATAAAATGATTCAACTAGGAGTAGAGAAGACACCATGAGAATCAATGTCCCAAGAGTAAATTAAATACACCCCAAATGATGCTATTAGATAATGATCATGTTATTTTGATTCCACAAATAAATTAGAATAATTAATAGGACGATTAATGAATTCATTCATTTGAATATTTTATCCGCAATGTACTAGTTATAAGAATTATAGAATATATGAGGATTGTATTTCAGTACCATTTCATTAAGGATTTGAGACCATATGTTGAATAGTACCAAGAATAGATATTCAGTATAAAGTAATTTTTTTTTTGGAAAACACACGATTAAGGGAGAGAAACCATCTAAATATATTTCTTTATTTGAGATAATGATGAATATTTGATTGATTTGGGTAAGTACTATCAACCCTGGAACTAGTTATTGACTTAATGACAAGTGTTGTATACTATCATCGATGGAGTTTACAACACTTTTGGATTTAGGAATATATCTAATCAAATGTATCATTCTAAAGTAATTCAAAAGGATGCATTATTCCAATAAGATTTTATGGTAATTTGTGTTTTTACCATATTTGAATAGGATACATGATGAAGTTATTAACAACTATAGAATGTCAAAATTTAGAGATTCTACATTTTTATTAAGTGAAAAATGAAAATTTCATCTTGGAAATTCAGTGAACTTATTTCTAAAGTATTGGATAATTATTTTTTCGAAAGATTAACCATTTATGAATGTTTTATATTGATCATTGTAAGTGGTTTTATAGGTTAATGTATTAGTTAACCACATGATGGATTATGTGATAATATATGATGTATAAATAGTTCATAGAGCATTCAAAGGATAAGATTTTGTTTATGAAATAAAAAATATATTAATACTCTTATGGTGTGGAATAATTCCTCAACTCAAGGAAAAGAGTCTTAAATAAAATGTTGTATTATTACATACTATTTTATAGTATCAATAATTTTTTTATCATAGTAGTTGTAGTTTTTTATTAATAAACATTCATATGAACATGTTCTCTATCACTTTCCATCATAACTTCATAGTTTTTTTATTCCATGTATACATTTTTACTTCCAAATATTGTCACCCTATTCGAAATTATATTTTTTTGGGTGACCACCTATTTTTCATTATCCCCTTTAAAGGGGATATTTTATTATCCCTATTTCTCATGTGAGTTTCCCACAAGGAAATTTTCAAGTATCATCCATTAACTTTTTAAGTGCAATTTTTAATTTCAAGGACACAATTATATTGAGGGGGGAATAATATAACACTCTAGTAATAGTTTTTATAATTTTAAATACACTAGGTTTTGATAAATATTAATTTAAAGTTATGTGTTTTAATTAATAATAATTCTCATAAATAATTATAATTTATATCATTCAAATTAAATATTTGATGTTCTAAAAAATATTTGACACTATTATTTTGTGTAAAGGAATATTTTAATATGAATATATTCCTTTGATCAATGTATTAATTAATATTTTAAAGAATAATATATATATTGAATATTATAACTATATTTATAAATGCTAAATTATGTTATGAACATATTAACTATTAAAATAACTTCCTATGATTTTATGGTATGTTTCATCTTAAATAATTTCAATTCATTAGATAGATTATATGCACGGAACACTAAGTATCTGTGAGAAAACACATTGTTACAGTTATAACCTATACATTAAACTAAACATTTCCACTTTAGTGTTTTGGATTTAAAAAAATGGACATACGCAGTTTTCTTCAGTAAGTCATTTAGAGTTTGATTGGATCATGATGATTTTTGTTGAATAGTACCTTGACCCTTTTGAATAGTAATGTACCTTTAGAAATATTAACATGACACTTATGAATTGAAATTCACCCATATGATTCTTAACCTCATCCAATTATGTATAATTAAAATATAGGTACCTTCTATATGAGAGTTAATATTTAAAATAATAATAATTATGTGTTGGTATTTTTTGAGTAACAAATATTTAATTAAAATTTTATAATTAATAAATTAATATAAAAGATAATTCATTTCCATAAAATATATTCATAAATAAATATTTTGTTTTATTATGATTTTGGGATAATTTAATGAATCCTTAGTTACTTTTTTAGGTTATTATAAAATCAGTTATAAATTTAGAAACATAATTCTCAAGAAAATGATGAATTTAATTGAACATTAAATATATAATATCTAGAATAATATTATCTTAAAATGTATTTATTTTTTTATTCTGCACAACAAAATATGATTACGGTGAATTTTTGGGATTTATCTAAAATACCTATATTTTTTATGAATAGTGAAATTCAATAATTTACGAAATATGATAACAAAATGAAATTCTGGAAGATCCATGAGTTATGGTTGATGAAAATAGAAATTGATTCAAAATAGAATTCACTTATTACTATTTTTGGTAACAATAATGAATAATATTTCTTATCTTGATAAAATTAATAAAATATGAATAAAATATTGAGAAATCACTCCTCTCCTCATCTATAAAAACAACCACTCACCGCCTCTTCTCCTCAAACATTCCAGGTATTAAGACTTATATATTTTATGCCAATTACGGTTCCCAATATCATAAATAATGTCCAAAAGCATTTGGTCTTTATTGAATGCCAAAATCAATCCCCTTAATGAGATTCTCAAGGAGTATCCAAGAGGTAAAGTCATCTCCCTATTTCCATTTATTTTCTTGTTCATGATCCATATTTTTTATTTTTCTCTCACCACACCCTCTATCCAAATGATAATCATAACCCTAGTATCATATATACACTGGAATTATCTCATGTTAATTTATGATACATCCTCAATCTCTTCACTCTCTCTCTATTATTTTATAATTGAAATCATCATCCAAGAGGTACTGATTTACAACATTCGTGGATGAATAACCATCATTCCATAATTTATCCTTCATGAATTGTCATGAAATAAATTTTATGGTTGTTATAGATTATGAAATATGTATTATCTCTTAAGTAAGGTTTTGGATCCATTGAATTAAATAATAGAAAAAAACTAGTTCATTGTGAACAAAAAACACTTAAATTAAGCCTATCAATCATCACTAAATATCTTATCTCATGATTCATACTCATACCATATAACCAAACATTATTTATTACCATTTAAACTTGTATTTTTTTCATCAATCTCATATAATACCAATTTTAGGGAATTATATACAATTTATACGAACATCATTTCATTTAAACAAGTGAACCGATCATGAAACCCAGTGAAACGAATGATCCCAAGAGAAAAAATTGTATCATATAACAAATCAAAAAGGTCATAAATGAACATAATGATATTATAATAAATAAAATAAATGTAGAAAAGGTTCTGAAATAATTACTTAATTGATTTAATTTGACTATTCAGGATATTAAGTTAATGTGAAGAAGACAATTGGGCATAAGGTAAGGGGTATCTCATCTCACTTTTAGTTTCATGAGATTTCCATTATTCGCCACTTATTTATTTTACGTGGTGTATTTATACATCAAATGGACATATAATATCATGATCTTATTTATATCAATGGTATTCCATGATCTATTTGATTATTATTAATTTTGGGTCATGTGATTTGATTGATTATGACGTGGTATGTGACTTCATCTCACTTTCCATTTCTTTGAGATATACTTGGTATTGTTTTCAAAATAATTTTTATGTGGTGTATATACTTCCCCTTTCATATCATTTTTAATTTGAAGTTAAATTCCTATTAAAAATATATATTCTTATATAATGGATATGTTTATTTTGTAAGTCGTATACCCATTTATATATGTGTTTTATTTAGAATGTTGTTTTATATGGGGAAATAATGATGAATCCATATCCTTTACTCAATACAGAAATTAATAAGGCATACTTTTTTTTAATTATATCATTGTATAATAAGTTTTTGGACATAAAGAGATGGTAGGGGGCCACTATTGTACCTCTATGAATTGACAGGTCTCATGAGACAAAATTGTTCTTGAAAAACCCTACGAGTTTGTTTCAATAACATAATCAGACGAGTTTATACCCATAGACTTAAACTGTCTAGATAGTATGATGGTTCATGAGATAGATACATGACATCCAAAAAATAAAAATTGACATTATTCTATATTTAGTTTTTTCTTTCTATGAGGATATCACTATGAAAAAATCTATGGTTGCATTTTCGTTCTCTGTTTATTAAGTGTGTGTGTCTTTTAGTTATTCGCCATTCCATATAGTTATATATAATTGTTTATTATTCACTTATTATTGATTCATGATTCTACTATATGTAAACCTTACTCAGCATTATAGCTCACCCATTTAATTTATTTCCTTCCCCATGTTAGGAAAAAGAAGTCATTTATTGAGCTTTCAAGGATGATATTTATTTAATTTTATGTTGTATCATGTTTTATTTTCTTTTACCAATGCATTATTTGTATCCTGTATATATCTAGATTCGTCAAGAAAACTAAACTAATCAGTTCTTTGGGATATTATTCTTCTTAATCATGAAAATTTAGTAAAATAATGGGCAAGCTATGTTCTTCTAGGGTTAGGGCATTACAGTTTTGGTATTTATTGGTGTGGTTTGTAGGTTTTATCAATAAATTTAAGTGTTTTAAAGTGTTCTTAAGAGTTTTGAACACTTTTGTGGTTCTTTATAGAAATATATTACATTCAAAGGATTTTGGAATTAAAATGTGGTTTTTTGGGATTAAAATGGTTTTTGGTTTCCCTCAACATTTACTATTTTAATGGTTTTATAAATTTTTCGCGTTCTTTTATTTCATATAGGTATTTCTCAAAGATTTTATGTATTTATATTGGATTTTAATTCTTTTTATGTGTTTTTTGAGTTTTAATTGAATTATTTTTCTTTCTACAGGGCTCTTCAAAATTCTAAAGTGTTTTTAGACTATTACTTGGTTTTATTTTTTTGTATTAGGGTTTTTTGTGGTTTTTTGTTTCTATGTTATTGAAATTTATACCACCATTTTTCTTGGATGATCATTATTTTATATGTGTTTTTAGTTTTTCTATGTATTTTTATGTAATACAGATATTTGAAATGTTTTCTAGGGTTTTTCGTGGTCTTTAATGGGGTTTTAGGTTTTGAATGGTTTTTTGGTTTTTCATGGGTCTTCCATGGATTGCCAACATTTTAAAGTGTTTTCATGGTATTTTCATGGGTTTTCTGTGGTTTTCAATATCTTTAGGTTCTTCAAGGTTTGCCATTATTTTTCATATTTTTCATATTTTTCTAGTTTATCATATAGGTTTAATTTTTTTTAGGGGCTTCAATGGTTGTATATATATAGAGAGAGAGAGAGGGGTTGTCTTAGTATTTCCATGTTTTTATAGGATTATTGTTGTTTTTTAATTTTGTATCAGTCTTTATATATTTTTAGGGATTTTTCATGTTTTAAAAATTTTATGATGTTTTAATTGGTTAAGGTGATGTTAATGTATTATGGGGGTTAATGGATTCTAATGGTTTTATAAGGGTTTTCTATGGTTTTAATCGTTTATAATGGATTTTCATGGTTCTAAATGTTTTGTAATGTTTTTATAATTATTCTAATTTTTTTAGGAATTTATTTTCTTTTTTTAGAAATAATTTATTTGTAGATATTTTTTTATATCCCATGTTTTCAAGGTTTTTTATTGATTATAATAATTTCCCTATGTTTTCATATATTTTAATAATTTTCCATGGGTTTTATGTTTATGGGGGTTATATATTTTTTCCATGGACATATATATCTTTATATGGGTTTTCATGGTTTTATAGTGTCATTTATTAATTTCTTAGGTTAAATATTGAATTTAGTGGTTATTCTATGTTTTTCAATTTTCATCGATTTTCATGGTTTTCAATCATTCTAATGTTTTGAATGGATTTTAATTATTTCAATGGTTTTGTTTTCATGTATTTTTTTATTTTTTTAATGTTTCTCCATTAAATATTTCGATTTTATAATGGTTTTCAAGGTTGATTAGGGGATTTAGTGTATTCATTGGTTTTATATGGATGTTGGGGTTTTCTATTATTTTCATTATATTTGGGGTTTTATGGATTTTCATGGTGTCCTATGGGATTCGAATATTTTCTAAAGTTTTTTCATGGGTTTCAATAGATTTTATGGTTCTATAGGGTTTTTATAGATTTCATGATATTTAATTTTTTTAACATGTTCTTGAGATTTTATAATTCATCAAATTTCAATAGGTTTTTAATGGTTTTCTAGGGGTTTTTATGTTTCAAATGGATTATATGGTGATTCATTTTTTTCAATGGTTTTCTAGGTGTTTCGTTATTTTTTAATGATTTTAGTATTTATTTAATATTTTTTAATTTTTAAGGGTTTTAATAATTTTCCAATTTTTTCTAAAGTATTCATGAGGCTCTCAATGATTAATGGTATTCTTAGAACCTTCTAATATTTTCATGTTTTTGTATGGTTTTTATGAATCGTTTATTTTTTTCTAGGGTTTTTATAATTTTTTATATTTTAGAATATTTTCTAATATTTTAATTACACTTCCCAAGTATTATAATGATTTTCACGTTGTTATTTTTTATATGCGTTTTCAGGGTTTTTGACTTTTTTTAGCGGGTTTTAATGTTATTTTGAGGTTTTCTCAATTTCTATAGAATTTAATGATTGGTTTCTATTTCATTTTCTTTTAGGGTTTCCCTGTTCTTTCAGAATAATCCTATGTCTTCTAATTTTCAATGGTATTTTTCCATGGTTTACAGTTTTTTGGAAGGATTTTATAAGATTTCCATAGGGAATCCATGTGTTTTTTGTTTTTTATTGTCCTGGTTGTTTATTGTTTTTAATTACGTATGTTTTTTTTCTTGGATTCAATATTTTCAATGTTTTTTACGAGTTTTAGAATTTCATAATTTTTTTAGAATTTAATATAATTTTCTTTGGGGTCTAATAAATTTTTAGTTTTTAGGGGATTTTTGATTTTTTTTTCAAGGATTTATAGAGGTTTTAATGATTTTATAGGGTTTTTTTGTAGTATTCAATATTTTCAAAGATTTTTATGGTTCTTTTTATTTTTCTATTTTTCTCGTGTCTCAATTTATATTCATAGTTTCTAGGGTTTTAAATATTTTCATGGGTTTTAAAGGCTATTCACTACTTTTTCCGTGTTTCTTAGTGTTTTAATGGTTTTATTATTTTAATGGTTTTTTATGTCTTTTCTTATTCCTTCTTGGTTTTGTTGATTTTTATGGATTTTTATTCCGTTTATATATTGTAAAGGATTTTAAATTATTTTAGTAGGTTTTACATTATTTTCATTGATTTTTTGTGTGTTTATTAGGTTTTTGGGATTTCATGGGATTTCATAGGGTTTCCATTATTTTTAAGTATCCAAGGTGATGTCAAGTCATTCCAATTTTAATTTATAATGAAAGCATATAATATTTCATTTATTTCAATCCCTTCCTTTCATTATAGTAATAATTCCAAGTAGCATGCCACCCTTTAATCAAATCATTATTTATGTTTTTGTCCAATTGGTTCAAGCCTTTCCTGTCATTATTGTGACAAGTCCATGTAAAATGAAACCATTCATTTAATCTATTTATGGAATTTTCACATACTAAGGTTTACTCCACTACCTTCCATTTACATGTTAATTGGTTCTAGAGACATGCAACCAATTATTCAATTACATTTAAAAATGTTGTGTCTTGTACTTAGTATAATTGCCAATTTTCATTTAACATTTAATTATCAAATTAATGAACTTACCTTAGGTGGGTAAAATTTTGTGAATAGATGGTACTTTACATTATTAAATTCATAATTTAAATCAATAAATTTTATATATAAAATCATACCCATAGAATGGTCAAGATAAGGAACACCGGAATGGTAGGTCAAACGTGTCAAAACACTAAAATGATAATTATGGAAAAAATACCACATTGGATGTTGAGTGTTGTGAGCGTAACCAAAAACAATTCATCAATTATATGGAACGAACACACACATATAGTTATAATGAGTACAACCATGACATACAATTTCAAAAATGTCACTCGATGAAATCGGTGGGCCTCACACGTCAGTTCTAAATTCAATGAACATGTGGGATTTGTTATAGAACACCAAAAATAGGGTCGTATAACTCTCCTCCTCTAATATCAGCCTCTAATTATTTATAAAATAGATTAGACTTGCTAAAATATAGAAAACTATGACACCTCAATAATTGGTTTGAGAGAAAGAGTGAAGAAGAAATGCTTAAACGGAATCACATAATTACTATTGTGCATAAAACATGATAAAAAATTATCGATTAGATTCCAGATGAAGGAGATATTTAAATCCCTATATTAGGCCTTAAAAATTTTCAAGTGGGGGTAAAGGTAGGATAACACTATAATAATTTAGATTCATAGTAAGGAGGGTCTTAATTATATAATTAAGGGAAAATGTCAATTTACCCAAAAATTAGCCAGATCACGGTTTGTCTGCATGATTTACTAAATTATTCAAAAACCATGAATGAGAACCTAGAAAAAATAGTGCACCACATGGTTTGGACAAATGTTTAGGGAAACTATGCACAAACCATGAAATATGGATCTTCTTGGAATGAGACCATCAGCACTGTGAGATCTAACTATACGCCCCACCTGCACAGTTTACTATGTGACAATGCTAGTTTCCAAAAAACAAAAGATGGGTTCTTGAATCTGAACAATTGCCTGACACCCTAAAAACCATTTGTAACTCATTAAGAATCCTTATTAGGTAAGAAATAAGCAACTAGACTAAAATTTAATGGATCCATATCTGAGTGAAAAAAACAGATTCTTAAATTTATAAACATTCCATTCTTTATTTTAAATATCACAACACATCCTTAAAAACTGTATTTACTAAATTTATATTTCCCAGTTTTTTAGAATGTATTTGTTTAAAAAAAATTAATCTACCAAACATATAAATATTTCTTAACTAATGATTATAATAATTCCATAAAAGTGTGATAAATTTGACTGAATATGTTACGATCCATCAGACTATATAAATTCTTATCAATCTGATTGACGTATATCATGTCCACCATATTGACCTATGTCTATTCTATCAGTATGAAAAAAAAGTCTATCAGTATGACAGAATCCAGTTTATCTGTATATATAAAAAAATTATATTGGTATGACTATGTTTCATATATCGATATGATTGAGTTTGCTCTATCTTTGTGAAAGAGTTTAGTCGATCAATGTTACATATATTAGTCTAGCATATTGACATGTTTTATTCCATCTAAATAATGATGATTATAATTGGAATAATAATTATTTCTATCATAGGGAATATATTTTACAGCATTGTAATGGAAATATTAAAATTTCATCAAATGGAGATGTTCATACTGATCCCTGAAGAAGGATCACAGAGGGTGTTATTGCAAATAGCTCTGAGATTCAAAAAAATATGGCCATTGAAGAGATTAATATAAATAGAGGTTTATTTGAGGATATGGGATATGATAAATTTTGAAACTAAAACTTTCTATGATTTTTTATTATATAACTTTTTGTTACAATTCCACTTGTATATTTTTATAGAGAATTTTTTCAATGTAATCCATGTAAGTATTTGAATTTCCATATAACATTTTTAATTGTAATATTTGTGTTTGATATGTGTTACAGTCAAGGGATTTCATGGATTATAAGACTATCAGATCTTTTTAGCCTTATTGAGGGATTATGAAGAGTAGAAGATAGATCTGATTTTTATCGTTGTGATTGGTGTATTTTTATTATTAAAGAATGAAAATCGTAAATATTTTTTAACATGGTATACCTTTAGTCAAGGTTATTCTGTATCTTTTACTATTGTTTATAGTGTAATTATAATTCTTAAAATGTTTCAATTAAGTTAATATTGAACATTTTAATGTTACTTCGTACTTATTTTTACAAGTATATTTAATTCCAATAAGAATTTACAAGGAATGTTTTTACTATTCATTTATATACATTAACATACTGGAAGAAATATTTGTTTGTTACATGTTACTTCGATCATCAGACAAAATATGAGTCCATTAAATGTTATAAATCCATTTCATTGTTAGTTTTTTAATTTTTTGAAACTAAAATTCAACCCATACAGGTTTCCATTTTAACTCTCAGGATCTAACAATTGGTATCATAATAAGTTCTATGGCTTATACTTACTAGTTTCTTACTTATAAGATTTTATTTAAGTTTAAATTTTTGTATTGTTTTATCGAAAACTATTATTAAAATACTATTATTACAATTTTTTGTATATTTTAAAAACAGTTAATGTTTATTAAGATGTAATGTTTACAAATAAATAATCATGAAAATATAAATACTATAATTCTACAAATTTTTAATGGTTCTTACTATGTATTCTGGAGAGACGGAATGAATTAATTTTCTATTAACACTACAGTTGACAATTTAGTTTGGTCTAGTAGAAATTGAATTGTTACCAATAAGGAATTTCTTTATTTTAGTAATCATGATAAATTAGAATATTTTTTGAATGATAGAGTTTGAAATACTATACTTTTCTATTTGAAAAAGAATATATGCAGTCTGATACCTTCATATGAAGATGAAAACAACATATAAAGAAGTATTAAAATACTCATTTTGGAACTTCTGTAGTAATTGTGTCTAGAATATCTATTATTCATGCACATTACCATTATTTATATCTTTATCCTAATGAATTTTTTGCAAAGTGGTTCAGATATTTATGACTATTGTAAATTTATTTACAATAAAAAAAAGATAAATATCTAATATATGTGATATTAGTTGAGAAGATTATCAAAATCATTCCTAGATAATAAGATTCTATGTGGATAGCTCGTGATGATACTAAAAGAAATAAAAATTTTACTCTTGAGTATCTTATTTATACCCTCATTCAGTATGAGGGATTACTAAAGATTGATGATGATAAAAAAGAAGACAAGAATGTTGGGTTCACATTAGATTCAACATCATATTTTTAGAAAAAGTTTTATTCACAATGGAATGTTTCAAATACAATAATGAAAATGAACATTTTAGTTGAGATATATAGTAGTTAATCTGAAGAATATAATAACGAGATTTCTTAGTTAGCCCAAAGGATGACTAAGATAGTTGGTAAAAAAGTTAATTAAAAGTATATGTATATTCATAAGTAAAAAAAGTGATAATAAATATTCTTTAGGTGGTATAGGTTTTAAATGCATTAAATATGGACATATAAGACTAGATTTTCCAAATATTAATGGTAAAGAAAATAACGAAAGTAATTTATTGTGGAATTCAAATAAATACTACAAGTAGAAGAATAAGAAAAGTCTGAATTATTTTGACACATGGAATGAAAGTGGTGGGGATAGTTTATTATATAATTCATCTAATACAGAACGTAATGATAAGAAGAATACTAGTTTCTATGAAAATAGATCCCAATGATTAATAATTCTTTTATGGCTAAGGAAACTTCTGAATCATTAACCAAAATCACATAAAAATGAAAAATATTCTAAAATTGATTATCATGACCATTATACAAACTCCAATTAGGAATCCTAATTATCAAATGAAATTAAGACTTCACCTAATTTTTATGTAGTATAATTATTTTCAAAACTATTAGAAAACCGTGATTTCAAATTTAAGGAAAAACATGATATTGTTCATAAAAAACATGTAAAAGAAAACACAAGAATAACTACTATTAATACGGATATTTCAAAAACATCAAAATGAAAAAAAAATTTAGAAGAAACATATTGATATATATTAATAAAAATATAATATTTATTTTTTAAAAAATATCTACAATCAAATAATTTCCCTAAAAATTCTACCGAAGTAAAATATTTCGTTATAAAACAAAATTATAACATAAATAGTATAAAAAAGATATTATAAATGTTTAAATTTGTTAAAAAAAATATGTAATAAGATTTATAATTAGATAAATTTGCATAGATATTTAGCTAAAAAGGGTTTTACTAATAAGAAACCTATTTTTCAAAATAAATTCTTTTATATGAAAATTTATCCTTTTCGTAGAAAATTTAAAAGTGGTGGACACTAAAAAATAAATTTTCTATAAATATAATAAGATCATTATATTTTAATAAATCATACATTTCAAAAGAGTTGACAACTATTAAATATGGAAAACATGGATAGATGTGGATTCTAAAGATATTACATTCAAATAATAGTGGCCCGAAGAAGGCTTCATTTCCAAAATGCTAATATTTTCTGTTTTAAGAAAATATGAAATGTGCCAACAACAACAAAAAATAAATGGATATTGGTTATTCATAAAAAATTTCTAGGAATAATGGCTTCTTCAATAAGATTTTCAAAATAAAATTTGACAATGTTATCTTTTGTGAGAATGATCAAGGATAAATTATCAAAAAAAGAAATATTATTCTTCTTGTCAAATAATTAGTATTAATTGTTTTATTTTTTGTTGTACATAAAAAGAACTATATAATAATAACTCAATTATTTTATTATAGATATCTTTTAATCATCATGAATGATAATTGTACTATTTTTAGTTTAAAATTTGAAATTATTATTTTTGTTAATCATCCTAAAATTTTTTATTCACATAACTTATATGTCTTTAGGATCAAACATCTATCTTGTAATAGTGTAATTGATGTCCAATCCTAGTATATAATTAATATATTATGAAAATGTAGTGTTATAATTTTAGCTAAAAGATTTATGAATTGACTAGTTAAAGATCTATCAGAACAAATGTTTGATATTTCAAAATGTGATGATCCATATCAATTTAGGAATCAAAATAAGTCATGTATTAAATATTTTAGTTAAGTATATAATTTTGATGCTTTAATGTTAGTGCACATGGATTTATTTTTCCCTAACAAGATTATAAGAGTTTTTGAAAAATTATATTTATATTTCTTATTTAATGATTACACTATATATAGAGCGTCCTATTTTCAATAAAAGAAGTTGGAAGGAGTTTTATTCTTTAAAACATTTATAGTACATGTTGAAAATGAGAAAAATATATTATTTATGCCTTTTTTAGTGATCAATGTGAAGCATTTTTTGAATTTTTATTTTGAAACATTTTTTTACAAAAATGATATGATACATAAATTTTCAGCACTGAAAACTCCATGAAAAAGATATTTTAGTTTAAATAAGAAATAATATGATTCAAAATATTAAGATAACCATGCTAAGTGAATACACAGTTGTCCGACATTTTTTGATGAAGAAGTCAATACTGAATTTTATATTGTAAATTGAGTTTAAATAAGGTATTTTATTAACAGGAATACTTAAGAGTTTTGGAATTAAAGAAAGCAGAAACACTATTAAATTAATTGATTTGGATGTAAAAGTTATTCATTTGAATATTAAAGAAAAGTTAAATAATTTTTTCTATAATCCGATGATGGAATAAGTTTATGAAATTTTTAAAAATATAATAGATTATAGAGTATTTAATTAGAAAAGTAGTACTATTGTGGAAATGGTATTTGTAAAATTTTATGAAACTAATACCTTTTCATTCAAATGACCCCAATCCAAATATTTTTATGTTATATCAAAAACTGATTTTCAACCAATGTTTGAAAGTTTATCTCATGAGAGAAAAACTAAAAAATATATCTCTAAATTTTCACCTCAAGAATAATTTCAAAATGTTATATAAAAAAATATTTTTATTAAACTAAAGAATCATTTGATTCTTGGGAATTATCTTAGTGACAATCACAGTTGTGATGTAGACTAACCTACAAGAATTAGATGTTATTTAAGAAATGAAATTAAACATTGTGAATTTTTATCACAATTTGAACATAAAACATATGATGAATTTTTAAGTGATGAATATTTGATAAAGATCTCCATGATGAACTCAATGAATTTGGAAGGAAACATGTTTTTAATTTAGTTAAATGGCACAAATATAATTCTATAATATGTATTAAATGGTTTTTCCATAATAAGTGTAATGAAAATAGAATTATAGAATGAAATAAAGCTACACATTTCTTAAAAGGTTATAATAAAAAATAAGGAATATATTATGAATAAGAACATAATCCAATACTATTACTTGAAGAAATTTTTATTCTTCTATCATAGGCATCATTTATTAAATTCAAAGTGTTTCAAATGGATTTGAAGTGTTAATTTTTAATGACTTTGTTTAGGAGGAATATTATATACAACAACCCTTATATTCAAAAAAATCACTAGAACACGTTTTTAATCATACTAAGGTAGTTTGTGGACATAAAAATAGATTAGATATTAGTATAATATATTAACAAGAATTTTGTTACAGGAAAACATTGTTAGGGGACCTACGGATCCAAAAAAATTTATAAAAAAAAGATTCCAAAAAATCATATTTTTTCAAATTCTCATCGGGACATTATATTTTGTTCAACAATTTTTTTAACAGTTTCCATTGAGGATAAAATGAAATATTAGTTAAAAATTATCATTATGGGAGGACTTAATTGTTTTCAAGGTTTCCAAAGATCACAAAAACATGAAGGAAACATTATATATGAACATATTTATACAAAATATCTTCTGATGAAATTTGGATTTTAAAATATTAGTAGTATTTTTCTAAAATAAGATCGTAAATAAGATTATATATTAATGAATATGGGAAACCAATAGATCAAAATACATTTAGAGAGATGAATATAAGTTTTCTATACTCAATAGTTGGTTTTCTAGATTTAATGCCTTCTATATTATTGTGTGCATGATATCAATAAAATATTAAATATTCCCATATTAAATTTATAAAAATAAATTTTCATTATCAAAATGGAATTATGGATTTAGGCTTATTTCAATATTATGAATGTGATTTGGATGATAAATTTGTTTTAGATGTTATCTTTAGTAAATGTAAAATGGATTAAAGAATTACCTATAGAACTTTTCATCTTTTTGCAGAAGCATACATATCTTGAACTTATAAAAAACAAAAATCATTAGAACATTCCAATGCTAAAGCAGAATATGTTTCTACTCGAGGTTGTTGTGATCAAGTGTTGTGGGTGACACACATACTCACTAACATTATCAAGAATTTTACAAAAACACTATTTTATGTTATAAAAGAAGGTCCATTTTATTAATAAAAAACCACACACATCACTAATAGTAAATAACATGTATATAAGACATTTTTTATTTTTGGATGAAATTGTAAAATTAGATATATAAAAAAATCATCAAAATTCAAGAACAACTAACATATATTTGTAATAGACCCCTTAGTTCCAATATATTTGAATATATTAAAGAATAATAGGAATTATCAATACTAAGTGATTATTTATACTTACATTTTATTTATCAATATACAAAAATTAATTAACTCCTTTTCAATTGTGGAGTTCATTTGTTGTGGTTTTTCAATAACATTAGTTTTACTGAAAAAATTAGTTTTTCTATATGTTTTTTCCGATTTACAGAAACACAATATTTTGATAATCACTAAAATTATTAGTTTTAATAAAATTTTCAAGATTCAATATAAAAATTTGTTTTCCTAAAATTAATAGATTTTATGAAATATATATTTCTTCCAAAAAAAACTATAAGAACACCTACCATAAAAAATTTCTCATAGAAACTACATTTATTAATCAGAGGAGGTAGCTTATAATCAATGATATTTACAATATTTTGAAGAATTGATTTTTTTTATTAAGTTTAAATTAGTTTTATAAAATTTTAAATTTATTTAAAATATTAATGTTTTAATTGCTATAAAATTGTTTTTATTGAAAAAAATAATTATAAATAACTAATATGTGTTCAGATAATAATTTAATCCTTTTATGAATTATTTTCGATCATCAGATCATGTTATGGGATTGAATCTGATTTCCAGATCTTCAAAACTTGAATTTTCAACCTAATTATATAAATTCATGATTTTGTTACCATATATCACATTGGATTCTAACATATGTAATGAATCATGGCCATTAAATTCTCCTCAAATATGATTGATTAATATTCATCTAATTCGTTTATTCTATGTTTGATTATATCTTATGAGTCAGTTCAAATTTTTTAAGATCTACACTATATAAGATATAAAAAGGAATTTTTTAGTGATTGAATGATTGGTAAAATGTTTTATGAAAAAACCGATCCCTTTTGAAATAATGTGATTATTTTAGGGTTGGAGGAATGATTATGTGGAAAAATAATAATTTCATCTTCATTGCCTAGTTATTATAAAGGAACTTTATCGAAAAATCCAATCTTGTTCGAAGAATAAATCTCCTTATTTTTGTTTTTTCTGAAATTTCCCTTTGATCTCCATTTTCTTTTATTCAGACCTTATTTTGTGGAGCCAAGGTTTGGTATGATTTAAGTGATATAGATTTGTAGTAGGAATAAAATATTTCTTTTGGAAATAGAGTGAACTCACTTCATGAACATAATTCATTATGTGAGTTTTTTAGGATGATCTTTTGAATTTAATTCATATCCTTAATATATTTACACCCTATAAATTATTCATACCACATAAAATTTATAAACCCTTAAATATTAAACACCCCATAAACATGTTATGAAAATTTACACACCCTGTAAATTTTACACACCATGTAAAAATGTAACAAAAACTACACACTATTAAACTTTTCACAATAAGTAACACATGTCACAAAAAACATATAAAATGTGTAATGTTTTATTTTTTTAAAAAATATATTAATGGATATAATTAAAAATAAAAGAAATATATATATGACTTTTACATGATGATAAATAAATTCTCCTTAGGAATATTTAGTTAAAATATCTAATATAATATCAAGTGTCTTGAATTTTTCAGTCTCCAAACCATCTTCTTTGATTGAATAGGCTCTGTGGACATGCCTCTCTACTATAAATCTTTTGAGGATTATTTTTATCTATCCCTTTTGATCTGGAAGTGATCCTGAATTGGATCTTGGAATTCTTGACCTATATTTTTAAGGTATTCCTTTTTTTATTCATCCACTTCTCGATTTATTACTAGTATAATTTTTCGTTTTTGTTAAATGGAAGGAAGAATCCAATCTCTACATTCTAATTGTGGGGTTTTCATCACCTTTTCTTTTATTAAGGGGTGTAGTATAAATCTAACCCCTATTTTATGATGTAATTATACTCTTTTTATGAAATATTTTAGATCATTATGAAACACCACATGCTTCACCAAATTAGTTTTATAAAGCCTATGAAATAGTAAATAATTTTTTAAACCTACATTTGATCCTTTTGTGTCCATATGAATGAATAATTAGACATGTAGCCACATGATAGGAGGGTCAAGCCTAGACCTTGTTGCAACGTGGTCGTCCATACATTAGATCCATGTGATAAAATGGAAAAAATGATTAATTTATAGCTTAATATTATGGATTGTAATATATAAAAAATATATGATTAATTATAGTAGAATAACCATAGTTATTCTTGGTTAAATTGTATGTTAAATGACCCTGTAGTCAAATAAAAAATGAAACAGGTTTTATATAATTATGATGATAATTAGAAAGATGAATTATTAGAAAAAATCTATTAGAAAAATGTTAATTTGTTTAAATTATCAATCTGTCTTATGATCATATACCTACTATTTTTTTTTGCCTTTCGATTTTTATTTCATTTCTTTAGTTTATATTTTATGTTGATGTGATTGATTCATGTGGGTGATATTTCTGGTCTATTAGAAGGTGAGATTATTATATGAATGATGGATATATTTCTTATATTCCTAATGGTGAGATTATACTTTTACTAAGTGTGAGAATTATAATATTCCCAAGTGGAGGATTTGGATATGCTTTAAGGTGAGATTTTGACAACCATGAGGGTGCGATTTTGGTATTCACAAGGGTGAGATTATGGTTTCTTTGTGGAAAATTTTATTTTTTGTGACATGTTAGTAGTGATTCATCTAATAAAGGATAATTTTGTACATACTAGGGTAGTTCATCCTTATGTAAGAGGATCTTCCCTTTGAGAGAGATACTTGGTATGGCACTGAAGTAATATTAGCTTGCCTTGAGTGTTAATAGACATAATGAGTTTCAGTAGGATTATTACATGTTCAATATTAATTTATTAATTTAATTCGATTTTATTCATTATATTGTCTACACTATTTTTCATATAATATATTATTGTACACATAGTGGTGTCAATATACTGAGTTTTAATAAAAACCTATTTGGGTTTCCTTTTTTTAGTCTAGAAGAGTTCATGGATGTAGGGTTGGACAAGGTAAATGAACCCTATTGATGATTTATTGGTTACTAAATGGGTTGGAGCATAGAGACTTTTCCAAAATGGGGTTCAAGAATGTGATATTTGGAGTCATTATTTGAGTCTTCATAGACTCTTTCTTGTATGACATCTAGCATTCCATTTATTTTTAGTCGTCTCATCATTACATTATTCATTTGTAATTTGGTTTTAGTCAGTTTCTCCTTTATCAGCATTGGTTTTCTAATTATTTATTTATATTGTTTCCTCTATTTCTGATTAAATTAGATTATTGGAAGCCTTCATTGAAACTCTGTAATGAAGGGTATAGTCTCTCCAAAATATTTTTTAGACCATTTTTGCTAGTCAGTAACCTCAAGCGTATAGGGTGGCACATTGGAGATCAAGTATCTGACCGAATCTGTCACATGAGGGATCACCAGCAAGGGGATGATAAAATGTTTTATCAAATAATTAGGTTTTATTTTCATTTTCTTTAATATTTTATTATGTTATAAATTAGACTAGTATTTTTCATTACTTATTTATGACCTTGTTCATGGGAGTAATTAAACTGATTACGTGGGTAAATCTAACTTCCCATTGATAAGATTATTTTTCATGATGTTTTCTTGTTATGGTTTGATGTTATTTCACATGGGTGTTTCATATGTAGGTTAATTTTATTATTTCTTGATATTTGTACTCAAGGACCGATAACATACAAGACAATTATACATACATCATTTTAGGAACATATTGATATATATTGATATGATTCATTAATTATTGGGACATTTTTATTGCGTTCCATATATTTTCTTGTATGAATTTTAAAATAATATACCTATTATATCTAAAGAAATAAGGAATAAACGAACTGTTATGTAATACCAATTCAGTTATTAAGTCATGTATAGATAGACCATGAGAAAGTAATCCTCTATTATGTCACGTGTTAAGGATGCCCTTGTTATTATCCATTTTTCTGAGGAGTGAGTTTGTATAGTAGCTACAACATATCCTTTTATTATTTGAGTTTAATACACGGAGAGTGGAAATCTACACACTATTGATGCAACTAAAAAAATATTTTTGTAGATTCTAAGAATCAGATGGCTACTATGCTTTTCAATATCCACTTAAGGGTTATGTGATCCATATAAAGGGATATTATTATCACATTACCGTTAATGTTGCAGAAAATGAGAGATTTTCATTTGTAGAACCTGCCTATGTTTGATAGATAAGGAAGCCCCAATAAAGGCGATTTCATGTTCTACAACTATTGTTCCCTTGAATATTGTTCCTAAAATTTCTATTTGGAGTTATTGTGCTTGAATTTATAGGATTTGATTTCATTATTTGTATGGAATTGACAGTTCTATACTAGTCTCATATGATTTATTATCATAAGAGAGTTACCTTTTCTTTCCTCAAGTGTGGGAATCTATACTCACCGGGGTTACTGTGATAATTAGTTTGGTCATATAGTGTCAATTTTGTGTTGATTAAATTATCTCATAGATTAGATAAGAAGTCTTGTTCTGTATGGAGGAGGAATTCATTAGTATAGTTTTCCTCTATAGGAATACTATTTTTAGTACTTAATTCTAGAAGAGTTCTCCAGCTTACCACATGTGTGGGAGATTGCGGTGATGATAAAATTGGTTCTAAGAGATGATCTAATTTATATCCTTCCATAAAAGATGGAACCATCATAGATTTATGAGTTGAAAGTTCAACTGGAAGATTTCCAAACTAAGTGTTTCATACAACCCTATACATCTCTATAGGTATCTCGAGATCTTTTCTCCAATAAGGCTGATGAAGATTTTTTCTCTTGTGAGGATTGTCATAGAATGATATTGACGATGGTCAGGAACTAGTATCCCAATCCATGAATTGAATATATCTTTAATCAGTTAAGAATAAAAATTATTTTCTCCAAGATTGATTTGAGGTAAGGGTACCATCAGTTGATTCTGAGTCTATAAAACATAGATTAAATTTCATTCATAAATAGGTATGGATTATATGAGTTCGTAGTGATTTTGTTCGATATCAGGAATTCTAAGATAGTATAATGAACTTGATGGATTGTATCCTTTATCATTTACTGGATCAACTCGTGGTAGTTTTCATTGAAAACATATTTATGTACTCCAATTTTGTAGACAATCTTGCAGAACATCATGACATCAAACTATGTTCACTGAGAGAGCATCATAACATCGATAAACTATACCAATTTAGTTTCTATATTAATAAACTACAGATCCTGGGTGATGTTATCTTAGAGGATAGAGTTTTACTTTACCTAGATATGGTTGATGTTGTGTTATATTAGAATTGGACAATGAATTTCATCGAGATTTAGTGTTTTCTAGGTTTAGTAGGTTGTTACTGATGCTTCATCCATGACATCAGTCATGTTGAAACACTGATGTATTAGCTGAATAAGAAAGGGTTGAAGTTTTTTATTATATATTTATGAGATTATTTTACAAGATACGAATTTTTGGATGACATCGTCATCAATACACATCTTATTTGATTACATTAAGGCATATACCCAGTATTCTTCCACATTTAGGGATAGACTCATAGATGTTCTAATGCAAGAGTATCTTGTGGTTTCTTATGGATCTAGACATTTGAAACCATTTGAGATTAATTATCCCACTCATGTTCTTAAATCAATTGTGATGGTACATGCCCTAAGATGTTGGACACTCTATCATTTGGGTGAGATGTCTGTGTTGTGCACATACCACAAGAGGATCATTAATTTCTTTTCTATGTGAGACTTGAACCATCTTTTGAAGTGGTGGGTTGAGTATCTCAAATCATTCCACTTTGAGATGGATTACACAATGGTAAAGGGAAACATCATTATCATAAATGTGATTCAGACGATATAGAAAAAGGTAGTGTGGGAATATTTAAATGAGTGGAACCTGGTGTCCCACATTGATGATATGCATCTTGATGATTATGTGTCCCAATGACAAGTTCTCTAACATCTGTATCCATTAATACTTTTATTCTTGATTAGATAATGGAAAAACAGTTATCTGATCTTGAGGGATTAGTATTTAGAGACAACTTATATGGTGGGGATCCACAAGAAAGATGGTCTCTGTGAAGAAGTACCAATATCCTCTTTCTTCTATTAGTATGGGTTCCTATGGGGTTTAACAAGGATTTAGGGAGATATTTTCATGCATCTATAAGGGAAGTAATTACTTGATTGAAAAATATGTATTTTTATCCTAGTATATAGTATTAGAGACCAAGGACAAATAAGGGAATAACATTGATCAAGGTGGGATGTTTCACCTATCAGTAGGTGACCGTAGATTATTAGAGGCCTAGTGAGATATTGTATCCTCTTCCAATTCCTTAGTGGAAGTGTGATGATTTCAATATGTATTTTCTGATTGGATTACCCATGAATGCTTACATGAATGATTATTTGTGGGTGATTTTAGATTGATTGAAAAGTATAGAACACTTTTTTCTATTAGGTAGACCATAACTATTGATGATATGGGTATTCTTTGAGTGCTTGAGATATTTTTGTTATATTGTGTTCTATGAATTATTTTATCCTATTTGGATCATCATTATAGATATATATTTTGTAAATTTCTTCAAAAATTATTGGGATCATAGGTTCATCTATACATAGCCTACCATTCTCCAACTGATGGACAATCTGAGCATACTATAATGATATCGGATGATATGTTGTGATCATGTGTTTGGGATTTTGTTGGTGCTTGGTAGTAGTACTGGGTGCTCCTGGAGTTCTTCTATAAGTATAGCTTCTAGGAATTTTTTAAATGTATCCCTTTGAGTCTTTGTATACAATACGATGTTGTTATCATCTTTATTTCGTGGAGGTAAGATAGGTATTACATGGTTGACCTAGTATCAATAATAAATTTTTTGAGAATGTTTAGTTTATCAGAAATCAGTGGGTGACCACACATAGCCAATAGAAATATTATGCTAACCATTAGAGAATACGATTATTGCTTGATGTCAGTCATCATGTTTTTTTGGGTGTGTCCTATGCTATGAAATTCTATATTAGGGTTTTTTAGTCCATTTGGGATTGTTGAGAGGGGTAGTCTAGGGGCATGGAATTTCAACCATCTATATTGCAACAATTCCATGCATGACGTATTTCTCATGTCACATTTATGTGATATCATTAAAACCCTTCATAAACAGATGATATTGAAGACATATAGAATTAAATTTGATGAATCAATTGAAGAGAATATGATCCATATAAGGTATTTAAGTAAGAAGAATATTTAGTGGACTGTAGATCTTATATAAGAATAGTGGCATCATTCACATGTTCAAGAGGAATCATGGGAGAGGGCGTCTAATTTTTTTACCAATGTATCCATACTTGTTTTCTGATACACCATAGTTCACATCATCCATCGTAGAGGGGCTCATGTCATGACTACCCCAAGCCCAACCCCAATAGTATAGGGGATGGAGACTTGCACCGAGTATGCATTTCCCACAAATGAGTGGTATTTTCCTAGTTACATATACAGACGAACACATATCTAATCCAAAAATGTTTGAATGTAAAACACTAAGAAAAAAAGCATGAAAATTAATAAGATACCAACAACATAGTACAATTATAGAAAACTGGAAATTAAGTAGATCTATAATACAAACCCAAAAAGAAAAGGAGCACGGGAAAGTGAAGGTACGAGTTCCTGAAAGTCATCCACAGAAAACCCTACCTGAAGGGAAAGGTATTGTATAACTATCTAATGTTGAAGGAGCACACCTAGACTATCTGGTCTCTATAATCACCACCAAGTCCTGGTCCGCCTAAGAATCCATCAATGAGTTAATCATCTGCAAAAAACATGACACAAGTGCACAAATCCTATGAAGGGATGAGTAAAACAATTCTCAACAGGACACCTCGAAACAAAAAAGAAAATATAATACATAGGAAAATTCAATGGAATTCCATTATGGAAGACCAGAAAGGGAGAACACTAAAGGAAACTAAAATGAAACACCATGAAGTAACACCAATAAGGAATAGCACTAAGTAACACTGTGAAGGAACACCATGAAGGAACAACACTAAAAAAGACCTTAAAGAAACACCACTAAGTAACACTATGAAGGAACACCAGGAAGGAACACCACTAAGGAACAACATAATGGAACCTCACAAAAGAACACCACGAAGTGACACTGTAATGAAATGCCACTAAGGAAAACCATGAAGGAACACCTCTAAGGGACACCATGAAGGAATACCATGAAGGAACAACATGGAGGGACATCCTGAAGGAAAACCACTAAGGAAAACAAAAAAGGAAAAACACTAAGGAATTCCACGAAGGAACACCATGAAAGAACTCCACGAGGGAACACTATGAAGGAACACCACTATGGAATCTATGAAGTATACCACAAGTAAATATAAAATGTTTTCCACAAATAAATACATGATGTATACGAAAAATAAATACATGAAGTATACCACAAAGAAATAGTATCGTCAGCCCACACAGGTATAAGACTATTGTACACAAAACATGATTATCACACATAATCTAAATAACACCAAGTATTGATAAGACACATTTTCCCGATGAGGAATTCGATCCCAATAAGACACATAGTCTTGATAGGACACATAGTTTCAGTTAGACATGTAGTTCCAGTAAGTCTTGTAGTCTCAAAGTAACATTGTCTCAAAGTCACCAGATTTCAGTCGTAACGCACTCATTTCAGTAAAACTCACTCCTCTAACCTTTAGGTCTAATGAACACATTCACAAAAACTCACTTATGTTATCACAAAAGTACCGTATCATCACATTGGTCCCAATTCTACAAACAGTTAGTCAAACAAACACATAGTTTGAATGTTATGGGTGTTTGATGATTTTAGAAGGGGGAAGGACATTAGGCCTATGGACTGACCATGGCTCACAATTGACCATGACCCGGTCTGACTGCTAGTGGTCTGACTAGATTTGACAGGTCTAACCATCCCACTAAGTCCGAACTACTCCATCTGGGCCTTACCCACTTCATATGGGCCTAGAACACCTCACCGTCCCAACCAATTCGGCCCTGCCTGCTTCACCTTGTCCTGGCCCACCTCGGCCTGCTGTCCCTTCCAACTTACTAATCTCTCCCACTCCAGATCACATGCTCAATCCAGCTCCATGTCCCTACCACTATCCCTCTCCAAATCCATGTCCCATCTATTTCCTCCACACCTCGCTAGCCCACGGATCCCACATGGTCTCCGCCTACGTGTCCCCTGCTCCCATGTGCTCCGCGACCACCGCCCGTGGCTCCGGTCTGACCACACTAGCCTTGGTGTGTCCTGTGAACATTGCACCTTGTGGATCCCATGACATCGTCTTACCACATCCTTCTCATCCTCCACTGACCATTACAAGATTCCGCTTATATCCATTGATGCTCTACCCACCGCACGCTGCTCCACCCAGTGCCTCCTTACCTCGTGGGTGCTCTCTCATGGCTCATAGGAACATCACGCCCGACCCACACCTGTGGTCCCACTGTATTTTGAACTATAGTATATCTGCATTCCTCGAGACCTGATCTACCCAGCTATGGAATTTTCAATTGGTTCACCTAAAATCCAAGGTTCTGATCATGTTCAGAACCACCCGGAAACATCGACCTAGGAACTTGTGATCAAAATAAATAACATGAAGAATAGTGTGAGATATAGACATAATACCGGTTTATAATTTTCTTCCAATCATTATTGTCCAATGATCAAGATATGGGTATTTGGGTTAGAAAACTGATTAAATCAAATCTCACAAACCTGCAAAAAATACCTCCCACAACATAACACTAATCTATGGGCTAATATATTTAGGGACTATTCCTAATTCATTATAGAAATCATGAATTGGTAAATCATAAAGAAAAAACTACCCTATATCCTTGGGTTCAATCAAAAAAAGAACAATTTTTTGCAATGATCATTGACATGATCCCATGACTTCGTCATGCGTCAATTGTCGATCAATGATTCATTCATTGTTTTCCAAGGAACAATCCTCCACACTCTCCCTAGAGTTTCTCCATCATTCCCAAGGTTATATCGCTAAGCCCTAAGAATTATTCATAAGGATTTTTTAAAGGAAATAATAATTGTGTCAAAAAATAATTTATCTACCAATTATTTAACGAATATTACATCCTTTTTGATTTTTTTCCATAGATGTCCTACACCGAAAATAGTAAAGTCATGACTAGGGAAAACTAAACAATATGAACTCAAGAGTGGTGTTGAATTTCCAATCCTATTCTATGTTCATGAGTTATTATTATTTGAAAATAAAATAATTTTTATATTTTTATTTTATGTATGGTTATGTCAAAAAATTATCTTTCATATCCAACCCATTCCTAATGATGTTAGGCCTCAACTAAGGTAAAACCACTTCTCTAAACAGAATAGTGCCCTAAAATTTCTGATCTGGGAACCTTTTTTAGATTTATTCTTCATTTACATGAACAATTATTATACCCTTTTTTTAAAAGAAAAAAATTTATGAATTGTTCTGGGAACAATGGGCCTCAAAATCCCATGTCTTATCAGAACCTACTCTCTGAAGTTTCCCAAATAATTTCTAAAAATAAATTCAGGAAAATAAATGTTCTTAAATTATCCCCACCATGGGTTTTTTCATCCTAAACAGCCATTCCATGGGCTACCCAAGCATATAATGGTACTGACATGAATATGAGTATCTATATCCCATGTGATCTCATAGAAATTCATATTCCTAAAACGAACAAACACTCCAGGAATCAATCACCCATGAATAATACTCTGAACTCTAACAAAAAAACTAATAGGAAATCCAATAGCATCCCCTCCAGAACCTAAATGGTCCACTCGGTATAGACATCAATCACTGGGTGAAACATTTTTCTCAAGTTTAACTTATCCCCAAACACCTCCTTCAATTTGATCCATTACTCGGATGCAAGGAAAGAATCGATATTTAAAACTATCAATGAAGGGACTCCATGGAGTCAAACTATCTCCTTCATGTAGAGGTGTCCCAATCACACTACTAAAATCTGATCCTGGATAGGTATGAAGTGGGATGACTTGATGAGCTGGTCAATGATCACCTATATAGTATTGTGTCCCCAAGATGTACATTTTAAACTTATCACAAAGTCTATCAATCTCCCACACCACTTCTATCCTGGATTCTCATGGGATGAGTAAAACCTAATGGAACATGGTGTTGGACCTTTATTTTCTAACAATTGGGGAAACGAGAGACAAACTCTACAACTCCCTTCTTCATTCCATGACACCAGAACTCATGTCAGAGGTCCTGGTTAATATTTTCCACACCTGGATGTACTGCCAAGGAGATATATTGATCTCCCTAAAAACCTCATCCCATAAAGCCATTGGAACTACTGTCCAGCCACTGAAGAATGATGTGCTCCACACCTTTCAAATATCTATTAGGGGCATGCCTTATGAAAATCAAAGCATGTAAAGTCTCACAATTGGTATCTCCCAATATATACCTTCCTGACATGTTGTAGTAGTGGAGGGGTGAAAACCCTTGACTAGAGGTCAGATTCTCCATCTCCATCCATAGTAGATAACTAAAAACATGACAACTTCTTAGACGCCTCATTCAACAATTTCCAACTAGATATCCTCTTGAGATAATTTTTCACCATATTCCAATTCCAAAAAGTATAGAAAATATCAAATACATAGTCATAAATGATCTCTATCCAATTCATTAATCTCAACCTTTTCTAGATGAACTACAACTCTTCCACCATTTAGAAAATTGGGGCCTCATAACGACCACTACATCGAGGGTTAGGATATCCAATTCATTATACATCAGTTACACTCACCATTGAGTGAGTCCATTCTATGCTACATGGGTGTACTTTTCACCAACAAGGGAAACCTTGTTCCACCACTACAAGACCACCGCATTTTTCACATAAAATAGTCAACTTGAGCACCGAATTTGGATAACCATTCCTTGCAAAAAATGACGTTGTATTTCCTTGATGTAGCTACCAAGAGATCCTAACCACAACTTTCACTTACAAGAGAAAAGTAACACTGTTAGAACCATATTTTGATCATATAATCCCCTCCTATTGATGTCTCTATGTGTAAGGGTTGAGTCAACGACTCTCCCAGAATCACTAAGTCTTGAACAAGGTTTGTTTCAAGAAAATAATTATCAACACATAGGTTTATCAAAATTGTAGCTAAGGTGTAAAATACAGAGATCATTCCTCTAACAATCTCTAGAGCCTCAGGGTCATAAACCTCCATAACCTGCAGCTGGCATCGTCTCTGTCCACAAGCTACATGATCCAGTAATGGACTTCCTAGGATGGTGGTGGTAATACATTGAATCTCCACCACCCTCATGCTTCCATGCATGCTCCTCTTCCATGGATTCCTCCCTATGCACCTACATTCTTATGTTTTCCCACTACTGACTACCACTAGATATATCTACCTAGTCCGAGAACTCTAAAACACAATTGTTAAATCTACCTCCCTAGTATAGGTTTGAATGGACATAGGGATAATGATGGCATAGATGTCTCTACATAGACTTATCTCAAAGGTATTAGCCATAATGTACTGGCCATGTATCACATCTATCAAGTAACTGGAAAGGATGGTATACCTCGATGAATCCTCAGTTACCAACACATGGTCCTTTCGGAATTGTATAAACTTTTAGAAACACATTTCCCTTATCTTATATGGTGACAAATTCTCCCTGAAAGGGATCTTAAAATTGGTCCATGGAAATGTCACCTCATCACATGATCGGGTACCAAAACCCCACCATTTCCCTAATAAGTCATGTTGAAGTCTCACTATTAGAACCACCATCCGATCTCCAGGTGTCATGACTAGATGAGAAACTCGGATCACTGCCACAAGACAGTCATCAGCCGCCTATGTGTCATGCTCACCTCAGAACCTGAGAGTTCTCTATCATTGAATCACATGAGGTGTGCTCATCTTGTGCTCCTCATCTACTGGTATTATATGTACCATGTGATACTCTGTAGGTGTTGGTATTTGTGGTGCACCACCCGGAGGTGCTATCTCTGGTAAAAATTATTTTATCGATGTCCCCTCATCCGGCTGATTATCCTCGTCATCATATAGTGGAATCCTAACAAGGTGTCAACATTGTGGAATCTTGAAATAAAATGGGATATTCCACGATTAATATAAAATACCTTGTGAAATGACTCAATAAAGGCTTTAAAACACACCTCAATCATATATGATTCATGTACTTTTATTTTCCCTACAACTATTGTTTCCACATACCAAGTAGAAAAGTAGGTTTCCAGAATCCTAGTGTTTGGATACATCCTCCGCTGCACCAATATTAGAATCCTTAGACTAAAAGGAGATCTCAAAACACATAATAATGATTCCCCAAAACAACCTAATAGAATCCTGATCCTTAAGTAGAACTGAACCCCTATAATACCACTATATCACAACCCGTACTAGAGGGTCATGTGTCATGACTACCCTAAGCCCGCCTCCAATATACTAGGGGATGGTGACTAGCATCGAGTAGGCATTTCCCTCAAATGGGAGGCATCTCCCGATGTACATGTACACACACACACATATCTATGACAAAATGATATAAATTTAAAACACTATATAAACTATCATGTGTAATACTTAGATGCCAACAACAGAGTATGAGAGTAGGAATCTAGAAAGAGAACCTATCCATAATAAAATACTACCCAAAAAATGAATATGGAAAAGTGACTATAAAAATTCATATACTCATTCTCAGAAAAATCCTACCTGAAGGGAATGGTACTGGATAATTGTCAGAATCCATAAGAGTACACATTGAAGTTCTGGTCTCGCTATGCACCACAAGGTCTTGGTCCTCCTTGTACTACATCAGAACATCAATCATCTTCACAAGACATGACCCAAGAGGGAAAATCCCATGCAAGGGTGAGAAAAACAATACTCAGTAGGACACCCTAGAAGCACAATTGAAATATATTAAATAAAAAATTACAGAAGGATTTCCATGAAGGAAACCCATAAAGGAAGACTACTAAAGGACACATTGAAGGGATACCATGAAGGAACACGACTAAGGATCTCCCTGAAAGAACACCACTACAGAACAAAACTGAGGAACACCATAAAGGAACACCAGTAAGGAACACCACGATGGAACACCACTAGGGAATACCAAGAAGGAACACCACGAAGGAAAAACACTAAGGAAAACTACAAAGGAACACCAGAAAGGAACACTATGATGAAACACCACAAGGTAACACCACTATGAAAAACTACGAAGGAACAACACTAATGGAAACTATGAAGGAACCCCACAAAGGAAAACCATGAAGTAACACCATTAAGTAACATCAAGAAGGAACACCCTGACGGAACACTAGGATGGAAAACCAATATGGAACACCATGGAGGAACACCACTAAGGAAATCTTTCAAGGAACACCATAAAGGGACACCATTAACGAACACCATGAAGGAACACCCCGAATGAAAACCATTATGTAACACCATGAAGGAACACCATGAAAGAACAATGCTAAAGAACGCCATGAAAGAACACAATGAAGGAAATCCATGATGGAACCCCACTATGGAACATGAAAAGCGAACAAAAATAAGGAACACTGGGAAGGAACACCACGAGGGAACACAATAAAGAATCACCACTAAGGAATACACGAAGTATACCACATAAAAATAAATGATGTATACCACAAATAAATACATGATGTATACCTAAATGAAATCTTTGAAGTATATCTCAGTGAAATAATATAGTTATTCCACACTAGTATACGTCTATAGTACACAAAACATGATTATCATACATAATACACAAAACAACCATTATTGATAAGACACAGATTATTGATAAGACACTCAGTCCTGATAAAGAACTTAGTATCGATAAGACACATTGTCTCGGTATGAGACACAGTCTTGGTAAGTCACGTAGTCTCAAAGTCACATAATATAAAAGCCTCATGATTTCATATGTAACACACACATACCGAGATAACTCACTCCTAAATACTTTCCGTCATATGCACACTTTCTAAAAAAACACATAGAATCTATAAAAAGGACCATCCAATTTATAGTGTCTCAACACCAAAAACGGTTCATCAAACGAACTCCCAATTTTATAGTTATAGGCGTTTGTGGATTTCATAAGGGGGAACACCACTAGGCCTGTGGATAGAATGGGGCAGTCAACCGCCATGGTTGACTGCCCAGTCTAGCCTCCACCATAATGGATCGTGCGATGGAAACTAAAGATTCCATGACGACTGACCATGGCTCAAAATTGACCATCACGGTCGACCATGGCCTGGTCCGACCATAGTGGGTTCACCCCAATATGACAGTTCAACTCGTCAAAATGGTCCTTTCACACTCCATCTGGGTCGAGCACACCTCGTTTCACTGACCCGTTCAGCCCAGATCACTCTACTCTAGCATGGACCGCCTTATCCCACTAACCACTCTTGCTAACTACTCCGGCCCACTCCATCTCTATGTTGCAACTACTGTCCTCCTCTATCTCCATGTCCAAGCCATTTTTGCACACCCTGATGGACCATAACTTTCACATGGACACTGAATTCACATCCTTGTATCACATTGTTTCCGTAGCCACCACCCACTGCTCTATTCCTGACTCGCTAGCCTCGTTGTGTCTTGTCGCCCTCACACCACACAACTCCCAAGTGGTCCACCTGCCGCATCCCGCTTGGCCTTTGCAGACATCTTCATGCCGCTGCCTCTGACCATCACCGCATGTCGCTCCATCCAACACTACACACAGATCTAGGTACTGCCCACTCACCTCATATGTGACGCCATCGTGCATCATTGGATGGTCGTTTCAGAACCGCACTAGAGGCCCATTATGCATACCATCAACACTCATCTGATACATGGAATTTGGTGCAATCACATATTCGAGTTTGTTATGACCTGATCTGCCCATATGTGGCCACTTCTGTCGGTTCGCCTCGAATCCAGGGGAGTCCATTCATGATCTGAACCACCCGAAAACATCGAACTGAGAACTAAATGATAAAACAAATAAGAACATGAATAATGAAAATAATAGAGGGAGAGATTTACATATAAGAGGATTAACATAATTGGAAAATATTTCATGTCCAATAATCAAAATCCAGAAGAATTGGTTTAGGAAACAGATTAAATCAAATCCATCCAAACTACACCAAATCCCACCCACAACGTATGATCATTCCGTTGACTAATCTATTCATTTATTAGTCTGTATTATTCATAGAAATCAAGAATATTGAAATCACACAGAAACAACCGCCTACCACATTGTGTTCAAACTCCGATGAATAAAAAATGTTGTGATATGGTTTTTGGCTAGATCCTTTGATTTCGTCATGTGTCGATTGTTAGTCCACAATACATTCATCATTGTCCATGCAAAAATCCTACATGATATTCCTATATATTCTCATGTGTTCCCAGGGGTATGTTCTAACCCTTGTAATTGTGCAGAAATTTTTTTTATAGAAAATATTTATTTCCTCAAAAAAATAATTTATATTTAAATTAACTTTTAATGATTATTTACCTTTTGGAATATTTCATAGAATAACCACGCCAACTAAATTGAAGTCCTGTCTAGGGAAAACACACATTATAAACTCAACTATGGTATCAGATTTCAAATCCAACTCTCAGTTCAAGATATATTAGGAGTCTGAAATAAAATTATTTTTATTTAATTATTTTATTTGTGGTAATTTCCTAAAACAATATTTCATTGAAAAAACACAACAGACAATGTTAGGCCTCACTTATGGTAAACATGCTACAATGAACACAATAGTGCCCTAGGATTTTGGATATGAGAACCCATTTAAGAGTTATTCCACTTTTTCAAGAAAAATTCTCACATGCTTTATTAAAAACTGGCAATTTTTTGAACTAAGTTTTATGGAAACACCAGGCCTCATAATCACATACCTACTCAGATCTTGGTATAAAAATTTCCAAAATAATTTCTAAAAATAATTTTTTGAAAATCCAAGCCATTAATATAGGGATTCACAGAGTATAACGAGGATGAGATGTTATATGGTATGTATTTTTCGTGATCTTTTCATTTTCTAGTTATGCTTAAATTTAATTTTATTAGTAAAATATCTAAAAACTGCGATGCATTTTATTTAAACCATGGTTTTTCAATCCATGGTGTTGGGTGGGGTAAGTGTTTAATGGGTGTAATAGGATTATTATTTGAGTTTTTTATATAGAAAAAATACACTTCATGTACCCAATTCATGACATGAATTATTTTTGGCTAGAACCAATGAATTTAATTTATGAAAATAATTAATTCTCACCATTAATACTTAACACACCATTTAACAATTTCATGAATATTAACACACCTTATAAATATTACACATCTTGTAAACATGTTTTAAAAATTACACACCCTACAAACATTTCATGAAAGGTATCACATGTCCCGAAAACAACTTATCAACCATGTAATGATTTATTTAATGTATTTATTATATGTGATGGGATATTTTTAATAATAAAATATAAAAATAAATTTTTTTACCTGCTATGAAATTAGTACGTGACATGAATTTTTAATGAAAGGTCATATTTAACTATCTAACATTGTGTGTTTTTTGGGATACGGACCCTATGAATTTATTTAAAGACTCTCCAAAAACCTCACTATCATCTATAAACTATCTAAAGAAAATTTTTGAGAGTCCAATTAAATTATGAATCGATCCCACATTAGAATTTGGTATTCTAGACATATATTGTAAAGGTATTACTTCAAATATTTCTTCCACTTCTCAATCCATTTCTAATGTAATTTATAGTTTATTTTTAAAGTAAGTAATAATCTGATCCTTATCAAAGACATGAGGTTTTATAATCACCTTCTCTTATTTCATGGTCGGTGGTATAAATAAAATCCATATTTTTAGAATTTAACTATCTATAGTATATAAAATAGGTGGGATCATCCTGTTATGCTGCCTTTGTGAAAAAATTAATTGGATAATCCCTGTTAAATATAAATGCTTTCATTAAAACACTATTAGATATAATTGGATACATAATCAAGGGGACTAAGACCTGAGGCCACCCAATAGTTTTTCAATACATTGAAATTGTTATGAATTGGACATCCTTACATTAGATCCATGTTATAAAATAGAATAACTGATTAATTATTGTAATTATATTATGAATTTTACTAAGAGACAAAATCTATGACTTATTATAGTAGAATCACATCTATTGATCTTTGATAAATTATATTTTAAATTATATTGGGTTTGAATGATAAATGAAATAGGTTTTATATAATAATGATGATATTTAAAAACCTTAATTAATGGAATATATTTAATTTGAAAAAAGATAATTTGATTAATTTATAGTTGTGTCTTTTGATGATATATCTGGTATGTGTGTTTTTTTTCATGTCATTTTTTCTTCCAAATATTTTATGTTTATTTGAAACTTATGTGATTGATTCATGACATTGGTATTTATAATTTTCTTGAGGGTGAGATTCTTATATTCTTAAGGGTTATATTTTTGACATATTTGACGGTGAGATTCTAATATGACTTAAGGGGATAACTATGATATTACTAATGGAATGATTATGATATTCTTTAGGTAAATATTCTGATATTCCTGAAGTAAAGATTATGATATGCATAATGGATGGATTCTTAAATTCTTGAGGGGTGAGAGTCTAGTTTTCTAACGGTAGAGGCCATGTGATTACGATATGTTAAGAATAACTAATTATTTGATGGAGGATATTCCAATGACTTGGGGGATCCTTCCTAATGAATGAGGATCTAACCATAGCCAATGATACATGGTAGTGTGTCAATGTTGGTTTGGCTAGCATCTAGTGTAATCCCATATCACAAGGGGGACCATGATTATTACATGTGTAGTAATAATTTCTTAAATTAATAACATGTTATTTTCTATATTGAATACACTATTTTTCTCAACCATGATTTTTGTTGACATAGTGGTGTCGACCAACAGATTTATAATCAAACCCAACCTAGACTGGCATTTGGAAGTCAAGAAGATATTATAGATTCATGTTTGGACAAGGGAAATAGACCGTGTTTTTTATTTGTAAATTTCTATATGTGATGGTTAGTAGATAAGAACCCAACATGGGGTTAAGTACTGGGGTCTTTGGAGTCATTATTTGAGTCATTTTAGTATTTTTTTATGCATGACTTCTAACATTTTATTTAGTTTAATTAAATTTTTCATTACAATAATATTTTAATAATTAGATTATTGTTGTGCGTCCTTTATTACCTTTGGTTGTATAATTTTTTATTAATATTATTAATATTATGTATTCTACTATGAAATTCTTCTTCTCTTTCCAATCAACACATTACTAGAGGTTATATTCCTCCAAAAATATTTTTAAACTCTCATTTCTAGTTGTCAACCTCTTGCGAATCGGAAGGTTCACCTGAGGCCTTGTATCCAAATGTATCGGTAACTTGAGGGAGCACCAAGCTGTGAACAATAAATTTATTCTTCTATTTATTTTAGAATGAAAGATAAAACAGTGGTTATAACATTTAATATTTTTGTTGAATTTCATATGTTAAATATTCAATATGTTTTGGATATTATGAAAGTACAACATGACAATTAATCTTATCTAGTAACACATAAGATTTCATTGTTTTATGAAAATATAATCTGAAACATATTTTTTCATCTTAATATGAATTATTATAAAATTTTAATCATTTGATACTTGAAAAAATATTTTCTCTGTTGTGAATATGAGGATAATTAATTTTATGAAACGTTTACCGAGACACCTTGAAAGTACTAGACATATTTTTTTATAATTCATATTAAATATGGGGAATAAAAAAAAATTATAAAATTTTTTCCTATCAGTTGAACCAATTAAGGAATGTTTAATGAATTTGAGGATCCTTCAGTTTCCATGCATTATAAACAAGATGTTGATAAATTTTATGATAGTAATGAAGATAAAAAATATGTTTGTGGAAATGATAGAAAAAGTTTCATTGTTTACTAAAGTAAAAATTTAAAATTTGAAATTTGATTTCATGTGAGAGATAATGATGTTTTATGATAAATATACCAAGATTAAATATGATTTTTATGTTCAAAGGTTAATGGAAATAGTTCAATAAATTCAAAAAAAATTCATTACATCCAAGGATGCAAATGATAGGAAAAGATATAAATTATGTGGTTTATCAAGAATTGATTAATATAAAGATAGAAAAGAAGGATTGAGATCCAAAATTTGGTTTAGACAAAGAAGAGGTGATTGGTCATAAATAATGAACTAAATAAGTGTTGAAGTAAATTTATAATAGGAGAAAATAAAAAATGAGATCTGATGAAGCAAAGATAAATTAATTCATAAAGAAATGTGGTGACAGAGCACATAGACATTTTTTGATTGTAGATATTTCTTTTTAAACTTTATTAGTAGTTTAATTAGTTCCTCGTACCAATGTTTCCATGTCATTTATATTAGAATAATAATTATTTGGATTATTTAGTGTTCTTATTGTTTTTTTGAAAGGTAAATGAAATGATGTTGGGGGAAAATTTTGTTTCTAATTATGTTTATGTTGGAGTACATAAATTTTTAATGAATGTGGTAAAAGATAATATAAGGCCCCAGCCTTAAACCTTACTTAATCTTGAGTTATTACAAGATTACACATTGAGGATCTTTTCAGATTTAGAGTTTTAGAGAATTAGATCATGAAACTTGCATTACATTCCACATTTAAACAAAGTGGTTACATAAAAGATAGTAATCATTCTTCCCATCAATGGAAACATATTTAAAATATAACATGGATTCTTTCTTGAAACATCCTAGACACTATCATCACATCATGTACCTTTCCCTTGACCTATGAAAAACATTTCAAAAACTTGGGATGAGCATAAAAAGCTCAGTAAGGGTTATAAAAATATGGATAGGAAACATGAGTTCATATATACATAAGAATGAAATCATACTTTACCCATAAAACATAGGCACTTTATCATACCTCATCAAACCATGAATAAATCATAGAAAACATAAGACATAAAGGTAACTTGAGGCATTCATAACATTCTTACGGAGGGAGTAACCCTCTTGGTTACGTTTGGAATACCCATCACAGTATATTCCCTAAAATCTATTCAGAGAAACCTTAACGTTTCACTCCTTCGCGTTACCCAATGCATTGGAGAGCTATATCGGGCTCACCCGCCCTTAGTTTATCACGGAACCACCCGTTCTTCATAACAATGCCCAAGAACCATAACATAATCGTATCACATAAACATGAATAAAGGAAACATAACATTTCCACATTTCAATCACAATATAACATTTTAGGATATTGAAATAATGAATCCATTAAAAAAGAAACCATTTCCAAAACCATTTAAAACATTTAATAAAGAGATTTTTGAATCAAAGTGTCCCATACCACCTTGAAGTTTTTAACATTTTAAACCATTAATATCCATATAAATAAATCCTTAAAACAATTTTGAAAACATGGATATTAATAAGAACAAATAATTAAAACATTTAAAATGATATTTTGGTTAAAGGGGTTTTACCAAAATTACAGACACTTGAATACAATAATCGAGGAATAACATTTAGTCAGAACTTTATAATATCATGAGAATAAAAGGATTCATGATATAATACTCCAAAGGACAGTATATACACCATATAAGAGTGAATTGGTGCATAACAACAATGAACCCTCAATAGAAATGTCAAATGTGATGAAATCCCTTATAAAGAAGGTATCCTTAAATTAAGGACAAATAAATCTCAAAAATATGTGTGACAAATATATATACACCCAATATAAGTGGATATTAAGTGTAAAACAATAAAAGGTCAATCACACATATTCAATGGATGACATATTCAATGACTACAAGTTGAACCCAAAGAAATCGAAATTGGGTTAAAAAGTTCCCTTGACAGCCTAACGGCATCACATCAAAATGAGTTGATGAGAGATAAAAAGTGTATCTCATCACTTGGACATAAAATTTACATCAATAAGGATGTATGAGAACATATCCCAACATAAAAATATGTAAATTAAAAGACCCAATAAAAGAAGTCTTTTAAAAAAGAGGAGGGTGAAAGGTTCCCTTACCGACTTGGGTATCTTTCAAAACATACACCCCATGAAAGAAAGACAAAGGATAATTGATGTAAATAATCATAAACGAAAGTATATTACACAAAGAGTAGAATAATGGGCAGTACATACACCACTCAAGGGAATTTGTGGCAAATGTAGCATAAATCTCACGGGAATAAAAGTGAGATGAAAAATCCCTTACGAAAACTCGGCAGCCTAACGGCGCCACATAAAACTTCTGAATATGGATTGATGAGATCAAATAGGGTATCTCATCACATTAAAATAAAATTTACAGCAAGAGGAATATAAAATAACATCCCCCAAAATTACAAAGAGGAGCTTAAAAGAAGTGACATAAAGGAGAGTACTTAAAAAGAAGAGAGAGGTTAGATCTCTTACGAAAGTTTGGCAGCCTAACAGCGCCACTCAAAACTTCCAAAATGGATTGATGAGAGAGAATAGGGTCTCTCATCACATGAAAATAAAAATTACAGTAAGTGTAATATAAATTATCATCCCAATAACAAGAAAGATGAGCTTTAAAAGGAATGACATAAAAGTGTGTACTTAAAAAGAAAGAGAGGAGTAGGATCCCTTACCTCGGGTCCGACTTGACTCGATCGTTCTTTAACGTCCTGAATAATAAACTTGAGTTAATTTCCACTTTATTAAGAACCTTTTTCTAGTTCACTATTCCTTTTAGATCACTTATTTCCATGTTATAAACATTATGTAAACATTTAAGTTAAAAATGTTTGTTTTGTCGATATTTGGTTCTTAAGTCGAAAGTGGACTTCTTACCATTACATGTTGTTCGTGTGGTCAAATGTTTATTATATCCAGAATAATATTCATGATTTGGATATCATATATGTCATATATATCCAGTACATGCATACATTTATAACATTACATAATCATTTAGAGGTAAGAAATGAAATGCACCGTTCATGGAGATGGTAAGTCGTACGTACGCATGAACGCTACTTTCATTTCTATTTCATATTTTATAGAATGGAATAATAATGATATAAAGGTATATTATAGTTACAGTATAATATCATACATAATATCATAGTTCCATCCTTTATACGTCCCACATATTGTATTTAACGAATCAAATCACTTTGAGGGGGCGGTAGTCCGCACTTCCTTAAATGAAGATATCGCGTATACCCATAATGGAAGCCATAAAGGTAAGACAAAATGAAAAATACAGAAGCGTAAATAAAACATAAATATATTATATATCATATATAAAAATAGTGACATCATAATGTCCACCTTTGATGGTGTTAAATGAGTATTGAACAATCATCGTTTCGGGAGGCAGAATTTCACCATCCACGGAAACCGTATGTTCTTTAACCATTTGATGTAGTTGTGTGAGAGTGTAGCTCGAATAAATCTTATAACAACATCCTAGTATATTGAAGATACTGTTGTTGTTACAAAAGAAGTAAATAAAAAGAGTTTAGGGGGTTGGAGAAGCAAAATAAAACAAACGAACATGAGAGAGTGAATTACCTTTTAAAAGTGTAACTCCTTTTGATTTGAGCCTAAAGGCTTCCTTTGAAAGGATCCTGCCCAAAGGGAATCCTCTAGGATGAGGAGAGAGATGTGGAGAGAGTAAATGGGCAGGGTTTGGCCGAGCCAAAGGCTTGAGGAGTGTGTTAAATGAGGTAGAGGTGGGGGCCTTTTATAAGAGGAGAGGAGGGGCACTTTTGGAAAGTAAAGAAATATTACTTTATTTGAAAATGTGTTTCGGTTTCAAAAGGTCCCACGTTGATATAATTCGTGTAAAAGGTGATAAGTCTTCTAAATCCACTCATCCAATAAGTTTTGGACATGTGTAGTTCATAGATTTTACATTATCTTTCTATTTTATTTAAATCGTCAAATAATGATGTCATCGCTGCATCATTATTATGTCATAAATAATTTAATTAATTTAATGTCTAAAAATTATAAAAAAAATACTATGATGTAGGAACTCTTTTTAGCTTTCCAATTAATATTTATAATCAAAAAGATGACTTGTATAACCTCACTTAAAAATTGTTTTAGTAAAACATATTATGTTTGTGTCAATTTTACTTTTACATTAAATAAAATGTTATTTATGTCATTTCCCAACCAAAGTGGATCCATGGGGTCCCCAAGTTGACCCATGGCTTGTCTTGGTCGGCCATGAAACATCCAATGAGGGTAAGACATGTGTCAAGCTCATCTCATTTTATTAAAGCATTATTTTTACCTTAAACCACACTAATTACCACTAATCTCGATTAAAAACTTAATAAGTTACTATTCACCAAAAAAATTATTTTAATCTCATTGAACCACATTTTACTTCTTAATGACAACCATGTATGTCGGATTTTTGAAAATCAAAACACAATGATGGGAAAATTTCATTTAAACGGAAAATCAGTTTTTATAAGTACCACTTAGTGGTTTCACTATTCATCAAAAATTGAAGTTTTTCAGAAAAATCCCAAAAATTCACCCTAAGCTATATTTGATATTCTGAATTCAAAAATGAAGTCCATTTTACAAAATTCAAAACATATAAGTCACATTAATTAATTTAATAATTAATTCCCGCTGTCATGTCAAATAGCGTGATTTATGAAACAATAAGTATCAAAAGATTGACACTAGTTTAAGTCTGATTTCAAAGTGAAATTGATTCCAACGAACACTATTGGATTTAATGGTAAAAATATTTTCTAATTTCACTTTAAAACCAATTAAAAATATAATCTAATCATATAAATAAATTAGATTAAAAAGTGGTTTTGAATTAAAATACAACATTTTACACTATTCATTAAAAAATGAACTTTATCGGAAAGATACCAAAAATTTACACAAAGTAAATTTTGATGTCCCGATTCTTAATAAGAGTTTTATTTGGTCCAAAAGAATGTATAAGAGTGATCCAAACTATATTTAATGACGGTTCGCCATCAAAAGGTGATAAGTGAACCTTTAGTGAAAACTAGGGCATATACGCCTAAAATTGAATTCTTTCCGTATTTTAAGCCATTATCTTTTATTGGATAAATGTAAAAACATTTAAAAACATATATAATCATATTTTAGTTATTTCTATCCATTCCTGCCATTACAACGGCTACATGTTAACTACCATTTAAAATAATATTATTTTATTATTAGAGTGCAACGTAAGATTCCCAAGAAACTCGTTGTTGCGTGTTGGGTACACCATCGAGCATAGCGTCCCCTTTAAAGTTATTTAAATATTTTATTCACAAATATGGATAAATATGAAATGTCATATTCTTTATTTACCTGGGGTGTTACATCCTTCCCCCCATTTGGGAATTGCGTCCTCGCAATTTTAAAATTGCACTTGGAAACATCCTTGAAAGTCCCACATCGGAACAAAAGTCGGTAAAACAAACACTTTAAAATAAAGAGAGATAAGTACAAAGGTCACCCGAGTTAACCCATACTAGGATTCCAAGTATGAAAATATGTATATGGAGGAAAAAACAAAGGGTCATGTTCTGATGGAGAGTGACAGAAAACATGTTTAGGAGAAAGTTAACCACGAGAAAATCACAAACTTGTGATGGGTTAAACGGTATTCGATTCCCCAGTAGGAAAAGTTAATAGACAACATTTTTGTTTTAAGTTAATTTTTATTGAGGAATTTATTCATAAGGAAACATAATCACTTATCATATTGACTTTCAAATTTTATTATATTCCTTATACAAACTCATATTTTCTCCAAAAGACGAGTGTTTAGGAAGACTTGTTCACATTAAGAGTACTATAATAAACTTCTAGAGAATCACCTAATCCACAAAATAGAACTATATACTTCCCATGTCTTTAACCAAAACCAAAACCAAAAAGGCTAGTACAAGATCAGATAATCCAGAAAAGGATAACCCTTTATAAAAAGAAAATCTATTCTTAATCTCCAAAATTTGTCCAACAAAACCCAAAGTTCAACGAGGACCATTTGTCCATAAAATTCTTCAAAGTAAACCAAACTAAGATTGAAACCCAAATATTTGAAGGATTTAGTCACATAGTCTACCAAGTTAAATCTTAACATTTATCTCCAAACAACATCAGTTTCTCCTAAAGTCTCACATTGAAAAGTAATTATCCTAATCACATATCCTCCAAAATCAACTTACTCTTAATTCATAAAATCATATAACTAAAAAGAATCGGTCAAACTTAACCAGGGACTTTATGTAGTCCAGTGGTAGGCAATAAATACCAGTCGCACTTTGGTTGTGGGTTCGATTCCCGCAGCTTTGTCTGATGCGACGGGATGTCACACGGTCTGCGTGTTGTCCTTTTTCCAAAACTATATAATTCTCAAATCATTACCCAAAAAGGGATAAAATCATCAAAAATAACCATAACATAATTTAACCTCAATTTTATCTCATGCCTTTCACTTCAATCATAACATATGGTAACCCATAATTACCTCAAAAGTAAGGATCATATAGACCCTAATGGTTACCTTAATAATTATTACCTGAATTTCCACATCGAGTTGGCCATCTCGTACATGATGCATTAGAGAACTCACCAAGGTTCAAGTGGTTGATCATGACTCCTTGATAGTTGGTTTAGAAAAACCATGAGATTCCTCATTGAATCCCCCATCTCATCGAGTATCTTAATCAGAGAACCACCACAGTTTCCTTCAAACCCATTGTCACTTTGGTGCCTTCTAGATCCAGCCATTTACTAAAACCAAAAAGGTCAGTGTGAGTATATCAACAAAACCATCATGTACTAACGAGGAAGGTAAACACTAAGATATACTTACTCATTCACTTTATCTAAAACTGGGACTCTTTCTGAAATCCTAACCATTATGGTAATGTCACTTATGATTAAAGAATACCCTAACCTCTAAAGTTATCTAAACCGGCCTTTGATACCAACTATAAGGCCCCAGCCTTAAACCTTACTAAATCTTGAGTTATTAAAAGATTACACATTGAGGATCTTTTCAGGTTTAGAGTTTTAGAGAATTAGATCATGAAACTTGCATTACATTCCACATTTAAACAAAGTGGTTACATAAAAGATAGTAATCATTCTTCCCATCAACGGAAACATATTTAAAATATAACACGGATTCTTTCTTGAAACATCCTTGACACTATCATCACATCATGTACCTTTCCCTTGACCTATGAAAAACATTTCAAAAACTTGGGATGAGCATAAAAATCTCATTAAGTGTTATAAAAATATGGAAAGGAAACATGAGTTCATATATACATAAGAATGAAATCATACATTACCCATAAAACATAGGCACTTTATCATACCTCATCAAACCATGAATAAATCATAGAAAACATAAGACATAAAGGTAAATTGAGGCATTCATAACATTCTTACGTAGGGAGTAACCCTCTTGGTTACGTTTGGAATACCCATCACAGTATATTCCCTAAAATCTCTTCGGAGAAACCTTAACGTTTCACTCCTTCGCGTTACCCAATGCATTGGAGAGCTATATTGGGCTCACCCTCCCTTAGTTTATCACGGAACCACCCGTTCTTCATAACAATGCCCAAGAACCATAACATAATCATATCACATAAACATGAATAAAGGAAACATAACATTTCCACATTTCAATCACAATATAACATTTTAGGATATTGAAATAATGAATCCATTCAAAAAGAAACCATTTCCAAAACCATTTAAAACATTTAATAAAGAGATTTTTGAATCAAAGTGTCCCATACCACCTTGAAGCTTTTAACATTTTAAACCATTAATATCCATATAAATAAATCCTTAAAACAATTTTGAAAACATGGATATTAATAAGAACAAATAATTAAAACATTTAAAATGATATTTTGGTTAAAGGTGTTTTACCAAAATTAGAGACACTTGAATACAATAATCGAGGAATAACATTTAGTCAGAACTTTATAATATCATGAGAATAAATGGATTCATGATATAATACTCCAAAGGACAGTATATACACCATATAAGAGTGAATTGGTGCCTAAGAACAATGAACCCTCAATAGAAATGTCAAATGTGATGAAATCCCTTATAAAGAAGGTATCCTTAAATTAAGGACAAATAAATCTCAAAAATATGTGTGACAAATATATATACACCCAATATAAGTGGATATTAAGTGTAAAACAATAAAAGGTCAATCACACATATTCAATGGATGACATATTCAATGACTACAAGTTGAACCCAAAGAAATCGAAATTGGGTTAAAAAGTTCCCTTGACAGCCTAACAACATCACATCAAAATGAGTTGATGAGAGATAAAAAGTGTATCTCATCACTTTGAAATAAAATTTACATCAATAAGGATGTATTAGAACATATCCCAACATAAAAATATGTAAATTAAAAGACCCAATAAAATAAGTCTTTTAAAAAAGAGGAGGGTGAAAGGTTCCCTTACCGACTTGGGTATCTTTCAAAACATACACCCCATGAAAGAAAGACAAAAGATAATTGATGTAAATACTCATAAACGAAAGTATATTACACAAATAGTAGAATAATGGGCAGTACATACACCACTCAAGGGAATTTGTGGCAAATGTAGCATAAATATCAAGGGAATAAAAGTGAGATGAAAAATCCCTTACGAAAACTCGGCATCCTAACGGCGCCACATAAAACTTCCGAATATGGATTGATGAGATCAAATAGGGTATCTAATCACATTAAAATAAAATTTACAGCAAGAGGAATATAAAATAACATCCCCCAAAATTACAAAGAGGAGCTTAAAAGAAGTGACATAAAGGAGAGTACTTAAAAAGAAGAGAGAGGTTAGATCTCTTACGAAAGTTTGGCAGCCTAACGGCGCCACTCAAAACTTCCAAAATGGATTGATGAAAGAGAATAGGGTCTCTCATCACATGAAAATAAAAATTACAGTAATTGTAATATAAATGATCATCCCAATAACAAGAAAGATTAGCTTTAAAAGGAATGACATAAAAGTGTGTACTTAAAAAGAAAGAGAGGAGTAGGATCCCTTACCTCGAGTCCGACTTGACTCGATCGTTCTTTAACTTCCTGAATAATAAAATTGAGTTAATTTACACTTTATTAAGAACCTTTTTCTAGTTCACTATTCCTATTAGATCACTTATTTCCATGTTATAAACATTATGTAAACATTTAAGTTAATAATGTTTGTTTTGTCGATATTTGGTTCTTAAGTCGAAAGTGGACTTCTTACCATTACATGTTGTTCGTGTGGTCAAATGTTTATTATATCCATAATTATATTCATGATTTGGATATCATATATGTCATATATATCCAGTACATGCATACATTTATAACATTACATAATCATTTAGAGGTAAGAAATGAAATGCACCGTTCATGGAGACGGTAAGCCGTACGTACGCATGAACGCTACTTTCATTTCTATTTCATATTTTATAGAATGGAATAATAATGATATAAAGGTATATTATAATTACATTATAATATCATACATAATATCATAGTTCCATCCTTTATACGTGCCACATATGGTATTTAACGAATCAAATCACTTTGAGGGGGCGGTAGTCCGCACTTCCTTAAATGAAGATATCGCGTATACCCATAATGGAAGCCATAAAGGTAAGACAAAAATGAAAAATACAGAAACTTAAATAAAACATAAACAGATTATATATCATATATAAAAATAGTGACATCATAATGGCCACCTTTGAAGGTGTTAAATGAGTATTGAACAATCATCGTTTCGGGAGGCAGAATTTCACCATCCACGGAAACCGTATGTTCTTTAACCATTTCATGTAGTTGTGTGAGAGTGTAGCTCAAATAAATCTTATAACAACATCCTAGTATATTGAAGATACTGTTTTTGTTACAAAATAAGTAAATAAAAAGAGTTTAGGGGGTTGGAGAAGCAAAATAAAACAAATGAACATGAGAGAGTGAATTACCTTTTAAAAGTGTAACTCCTTTTGATTTGAGCCTAAAGGCTTCCTTTGAAAGGATCCTGCCCAAAGGGAATCCTCTAGGATGAGTAGAGGGATGTGGAGAGAGTAAATGGGCAGGGGTTGGCCGATCCAAAGGCTTGAGGAGTGTGTTAAATGAGGTAGAGGTGGGGGCCTTTTATAAGAGGAGAGGAGGGGCACTTTTGGAAAGTAAAGAAATATTACTTTATTTGAAAATGTGTTTCGGTTTCAAAAGGTCCCACATTAATATAATTCGTGGATAAGGTTATAAGGCTTCGAACTCCACTCATCCAATAAGTTTTGGACATGTTAGTTTATAGATTTTACATTATCTTTCTATTTTATTTAAATCTTCAAATAATGATGTCATCGCTGCATCATTATTATGTCATAAATAATTTAATTTATTTAATGTCTAAAAATTATAAACAAAATACTATGATGTAGGAAATCGTTTTAGCTTTCCAATGAATATTTATAATAAAAAATATGACTTGTATAACCTCACTTAAAAATTGTTTTAGTAAAACATATCATGTTTGTGTCAATTTTACTTTTACATTAAATAAAATGTTATTTATGTCATTTCCCAACCAAAGTGGATCCATGGGGTCCCCAAGTTGACCCATGGCTTGTCTTGGTCGGCCATGATACATCCAATGAGGGTAAGACATGTGTCAAGCTCATCTCATTTTATTAAAGCATTATTTTTACCTTAAACCACACTAATTACCACTAATCGCGATTAAAAACTTAATAAGTTACTATTCACCAAAAAAATTATTTTAATCTCATTGAACCACATTTTACTTCTTAATAACAACCATGTATCTCGGATTTTTGAAAATCAATACACAATGATGGCAAAATTTCATTTAAACGGAAAATCAGTTTTTATAAGTACCACTTAGTGGTTTCACTATTCATCAAAAATTGAAGTTTTTCAGAAAAATCCCAAAAATTCACCCTAATCTATATTTGATATTATGAATTCAAAAATGAAGTCCATTTTACAAAATCCAAAACATATAAGTCACATTAATTAATTTAATAATTAATTCCCGATGTCATTTCAAATAGCGTGTTTTATGAAACAATAGGTATCAAAAGATTGACACTAGTTTAAGTCTGATTTCAAAGTGAAATTGATTCCAACGAACACTATTGGATTTAATGGTAAAAATATTTTCTAATTTCACTTTAAAACCAATTAAAAATATAATCTAATCATATAAATAAATTAGATTAAAAAGTGGTTTTGAATTAAAATACAACATTTTACACTATTCATTAAAAAAATGAACTTTATCGGAAAGATACCAAAAATTTACACAAAGTAAATTTTGATGTCCCGATTCTTAATAAGAGTTTTATTTGGTCCAAAAGAATGTATAAGAGTGATCCAAACTATATTTAATGACGGTTCGCCATCAAAAGGTGATAAGTGAACCTTTAGTGAAAACTAGGGCATATACGCCTAAAATTGAATTCTTTCCGTATTTTAAGCCATTATCTTTTATTGGATAAATGTAAAAACATTTAAAAACATATATAATCATATTTTAGTTATTTCTATCCATTCCCGCCATTACAACGGCTACATGTTAACTACCATTTAAAATAATATTATTTTATTATTAGAGTGCAACGTAAGATTCCCAAGAAACTCGTTGTTGCGTGTTGGGTACACCATCGAGCATAGCGTCCCCTTTAAAGTTATTTAAATATTTTATTCACAAATATGGATAAATATGAAATGTCATATTCTTTATTTACCTGGGGTGTTACATCCTTCCCCCCTTTTGGGAATTGCGTCCTCGCAATTTTAAAATTGCGCTTGGAAACATCCTTGAAAGTCCCACATCGGAACAAAAGTCGGTAAAACAAAAACTTTAAAATAAAGAGAGATAAGTACAAAGGTCACCCGAGTTAACCCATACTAGGATTCCAAGTATGAAAATATGTACATGGAGGAAAAAACAAAGGGTCATGTTCTGATGGAGAGTGACAGAAAACATGTTTAGGAGAAAGTTAACCACGAGAAAATCACAAACTTGTGATGGGTTAAACGGTATTAGATTCCCCAGTAGGAAAAGTTAATAGACAACATTTTTGTTTTAAGTTACTTTTTATTGAGGAATTTATTCATAAGGAAACATAATCACTTATCATATTGACATTCAACTTTTATTAGATTCCTTATACAAACTCATATTTTCTCCAAAAGACGAGTGTTTAGGAAGACTTGTTCACATTAAGAGTAATATAATCAACTTCTAGAGAATCACCTAATCCACAAAATAGAACTATATACTTCCCATGTCTTTAACCAAAACCAAAACCAAAAAGGCTAGTACAAGATCAGATAATCCATAAAAGGATAACCCTTTATAAAAAGAAAATCTATTCTTAATCTCCAAAATTTGTCCAACAAAACCCAAAGTTCAACGAGGACCATTTGTCCATAAAATTCTTCAAAGTAAACCAAACTAAGATTGAAACCCAAATATTTGAAGGATTTAGTCACACCGTCTACCAAGTTAAATCGTAACATTTATCTCCAAACAACATCAGTTGCTCCTAAAGTCTCACATTGAAAAGTAATTATCCTAATCACATATCCTCTAAAATCAACTTACTCTTAATTCATAAAATCATATAACTAAAAAGAATCGGTCAAACTTAACCAGGGACTTTACGTAGTCCAGTGGTAGGCAATAAATACCAGTCGCACTTTGGTTGTGGGTTCGATTCCCGCAGCTTTGTCCGACGCGACGGGATGTCACACGGTCTGCGTGTTGTCCTTTTTCCAAAACTATATAATTCTCAAATCATTACCCAAAAAGGGATAAAATCATCAAAAATAACCATAACATAATTTAACCTCAATTTTATCTCATGCCTTTCACTTCAATCATAACATATGGTAACCCATAATTACCTCAAAAGTAAGGATCATATAAACCCTAATGGTTACCTTAATAATTATTACCTGAATTTCCACATCGAGTTGGCCATCTCGTACATGATGCATTAGAGAACTCACCAAGGTTCAAGTGGTTGATCATGACTCCTTGATAGTTGGTTTAGAAAAACCATGAGATTCCTCATTGAATCCCCCATCTCATCGAGTATCTTAATCAGAGAACCACCACAGTTTCCTTCAAACCCATTGTCACTTTGGTGCCTGCTAGATCCAGCCATTTACTAAAACCAAAAAGGTCAGTGTGAGTATATCAACAAAACCATCATGTACTAACGAGGAAGGTAAACACTAAGATATACTTACTCATTCACTTTATCTAAAACTAGGACTCTTTTTGAAATCCTAACCATTATGGTAATGTCACTTATGATTAAAGAATACCCTAACCTCTAAAGTTATCTAAACCGGCCTTTGATACCAACTATAAGGCCCCAGCCTTAAACCTTACTTAATCTTGAGTTATTACAAGATTACACATTGAGGATCTTTTCAGGTTTAGAGTTTTAGAGAATTAGATCATGAAACTTGCATTACATTCCACATTTAAACAAAGTGGTTACATAAAAGACAGTAATCATTCTTCCCATCAACGGAAACATATTTAAAATATAACACGGATTCTTTCTTGAAACATCCTTGACACTATCATCACATCATGTACCTTTCCCTTGACCTGTGAAAAACATTTCAAAAACTTGGGATGAGCATAAAAAGCTCAGTAAGGGTTATAAAAATATGGAAAGGAAACATGAGTTCATATATACATAAGAATGAAATCATACTTTACCCATAAAACATAGGCACTTTATCATACCTCATCAAACCATGAATAAATCATAGAAAACATAAGACATAAAGGTAACTTGTGGCATTCATAACATTCTTACGTAGGGAGTAACCCTCTTGGTTACGTTTGGAATACCCATCACAGTATATTCCCTAAAATCTCTTCAGATAAACCTTAACGTTTCACTCCTTCGCGTTACCCAATGCATTGGAGAGCTATATCGGGTTCACCCGCCCTTAGTTTATCACGGAACCACCCGTTCTTCATAACAATGCCCAAGAACCATAACATAATCGTATCACATAAACATGAATAAAGGAAACATAACATTTCCACATTTCAATCACAATATAACATTTTAGGATATTGAAATAATGAATCCATTCAAAAAGAAACCATTTCCAAAACCATTTAAAACATTTAATAAAGAGATTTTTGAATCAAAGTGTCCCATACCACCTTGAAGCTTTTAACATTTTAAACCATTAATATCCATATAAATAAATCCTTAAAACAATTTTGAAAACATGGATATTAATAAGAACAAATAATTAAAACATTTAAAACGATATTTTGGTTAAAGGGGTTTTACCAAAATTAGAGACACTTGAATACAATAATCGAGGAATAACATTTAGTCAGAACTTTATAATATCATGAGAATAAAAGGATTCATGATATAATACTCCAAAGGACTGTATATACACCATATAAGAGTGAATTGGTGCATAACAACAATGAACCCTCAATAGAAATGTCAAATGTGATGAAATCCCTTATAAAGAAGGTATCCTTAAATTAAGGACAAATAAATCTCAAAAATATGTGTGAAAAATATATATATACACCCAATATAAGTGGATATTAAGTGTAAAACAATAAAAGGTCAATCACACATATTCAATGGATGACATATTCAATGACTACAAGTTGAACCCAAAGAAATAGAAATTGGGTTAAAAAGTTCCCTTGACAGCCTAACGACATCACATCAAAATGAGTTGATGAGAGATAAAAAGTGTATCTCATCACTTGGACATAAAATTTACATCAATAAGGATGTATGAGAACATATCCCAACATAAAAATATGTAAATTAAAAGACCCAATAAAAGAAGTCTTTTAAAAAAGAGGAGGGTGAAAGGTTCCCTTACCGACTTGGGTATCTTTCAAAACATACACCCCATGAAAGAAAGACAAAAGATAATTGATGTAAATACTCATAAACGAAAGTACATTACACAAAGAGTAGAATAATTGGCAGTACATACACCACTCAAGGGAATTTGTGGCAAATGTAGCATAAATCTCAAGGGAATAAAAGTGAGATGAAAAATCCCTTACGAAAACTCGGCAGCCTAACGGCGCCACATAAAACTTCCGAATATGGATTGATGAGATCAAATAGGGTATCTCATCACATTAAAATAAAATGTACAGCAAGAGGAATATAAAATAACATCCCCCAAAATTACAAAGAGGAGCATAAAAGAAGTGACATAAAGGAGAGTACTTAAAAAGAAGAGAGAGGTTAGATCTCTTACAAAAGTTTGGCAGCCTAACGGAGCCACTCAAAACATCCAAAATGGATTGATGAGAGAGAATAGGGTCTCTCATCACATGAAAATAAAAATTACAGTAATTTTAATATAAATGATCATCCCAATAACAAGAAAGATTAGCTTTAAAAGGAATGACATAAAAGTGTGTACTTAAAAAGAAAGAGAGGAGTAGGATCCCTTACCTCGGGTCCGACTTGACTCGATCGTTTTTTAACATCCTGAATAATAAACATGAGTTAATTTACACTTTATTGAGAACCTTTTTCTAGTTCACTATTCCTATTAGATCACTTATTTCCATGTTATAAACATTATGTAAACATTTACGTTAATAATGTTTGTTTTGTCGATATTTGGTTCTTAAGTCGAAAGTGGACTTCTTACCATTACATGTTGTTCGTGTGGTCAAATGTTTGATATATCCAGAATAATATTCATGATTTGGATATCATATATGTCATATATATCCAGTACATGCATACATTTATAACATTACATAATCATTTAGAGGTATGAAATGAAATGCACCGTTCATGGAGACGGTAAGCCGTACGTACGCATGAACGCTACTTTCATTTCTATTTCATATTTTATAGAATGGAATAATAATGATATAAAGGTATATTATAATTACAGTATAATATAATACATAATATCATAGTTCCATCCTTTATACGTCCCACATATGGTATTTAACGAATCAAATCACTTTGAGGGGGCGGTAGTCCGCACTTCCTTAAATGAAGATATCGCGTATACCCATAATGGAAGCCATAAAGGTAAGACAAAAATGAAAAATACAGAAGCGTAAATAAAACATAAACATATTATATATCATATATAAAAATAGTGACATCATAATGGCCACCTTTGAAGGTGTTAAATCAGTATTGAACAATCATCGTTTCGGGAGGCAGAATTTCATCATCCACGGAAACCGTGTGTTCTTTAACCATTTCATGTAGTTGTGTGAGAGTGTAGCTCGAATAAATCTTATAACAACATCCTAGTATATTGAAGATACTGGTTTTGTTACAAAAAAAGTAAATAAAAAGAGTTTAGGGGGTTGGAGAAGCAAAATAAAACAAACGAACATGAGAGAGTGAATTACCTTTTAAAAGTGTAACTCCTTTTGATTTGAGCCTAAAGGCTTCCTTTGAAAGGATCCTGCCCAAATGGAATCCTATAGGATGAGGAGAGGGATGTGGAGAGAGTGAATGGGCAGGGGTTGGCCGATCCAAAGGCATGAGGAGTGTGTTAAATGAGGTAGAGGTGGGGGCCTTTTATAAGAGGAGAGGAGGGGCACTTTTGGAAAGTAAAGAAATATTACTTTATTTGAAAATGTGTTTCGGTTTCAAAAGGTCCCACATTGATATAATTCGTGGATAAGGTGATAAGGCTTCTAAATCCACTCATCCAATAAGTTTTGGACATGTGTAGTTCATAGATTTTACATTATCTTTCCATTTTATTTAAATCGTCAAATAATGATGTCATCGCTGCATCATTATTATGTCATAAATAATTTAATTTATTTAATGTCTAAAAATTATAAACAAAATACTATGATGTAGGAAATCGTTTTATCTTTCCAATGAATATTTATAATAAAAAAGATGACTTTTATAACCTCACTTAAAAATTGTTTTAGTAAAACATATCATGTTTGTGTCAATTTTACTTTTACATTAAATAAAATGTTATTTATGTCATTTCCCAACCAAAGTGGATCCATGGGGTCCCCAAGTTGACCCATGGCTTGTCTTGGTCGGCCATGATACAACCAATGAGGGTAAGACATGTTTCAAGCTCATCTCATTTTATTAAAGCATTATTTTTACCTTAAACCACACTAATTACCACTAATCGCGATTAAAAACTTAATAAGTTACTATTCACCAAAAAAAATTATTTTAATCTCATTGAACCACATTTTACTTCTTAATGACATCCATGTATGTCGGATTTTTGAAAATCAAAACACAATGATGGCAAAATTTCATTTAAACGGAAAATCAGTTTTTATAAGTACCACTTAGTGGTTTCACTATTCATCAAAAATTGAAGTTTTTCAGAAAAATCCCAAAAATTCACCCTAAGCTATATTTGATATTATGAATTCAAAAATTAAGTACATTTTACAAAATTCAAAACATATAAGTCACATTAATTAATTTAATAATTAATTCCCGTTGTCATGTCAAATAGCGTGTTTTATGAAACAATAAGTATCAAAAGATTGACCCTAGTTTAAGTCTGATTTCAAAGTGAAATTGATTCCAACGAACACTATTGGATTTAATGGTAAAAATATTTTCTAATTTCACTTTAAAACCAATTAAAAATATAATCTAATCATATAAATAAATTAGATTAAAAAGTGGTTTTGAATTAAAATACAACATTTTACACTATTCATTAAAAAAATGAACTTTATCGGAAAGATACCAAAAATTTACACAAAGTAAATTTTGATGTCCTGATTCTTAATAAGAGTTTTATTTGGTCCAAAAGAATGTATAAGAGTGATCAAAACTATATTTAATGACGGTTCGCCATCAAAAGGTGATAACTGAACCTTTAGTGAAAACTAGGGCGTATACGCCTAAAATTGAATTCTTTCCGTATTTTAAGCCATTATCTTTTATTGGATAAATGTAAAAACATTTAAAAACATATATAATCATATTTTAGTTATTTCTATCCATTCCCGCCAATACAACGGCTACATGTTAACTACCATTTAAAATAATATTATTTTATTATTAGAGTGCAACGTAAGATTCCCAAGAAACTCGTTGTTGCGTGTTGGGTACGCCATCGAGCATAGCGTCCCCTTTAAAGTTATTTAAATATTTTATTCACAAATATGGATAAATATGAAATGTCATATTCTTTATTTACCTGGGGTGTTACAGATAATTTCCATAGTGTTGCATAGTTATCAAGATAGCAGGAAAACAAACTAGAATAATAATCTAAATAATAATATTTAGAATAATTAGAATAAAAATAAGAATGTAAAAAAAATATTAAAATCATCATTTTTTAATACATAGTTATATAAATATGTTATCCAGGTTGATTAATAAAAAGAATAAATTTTAGAACAAAATATTGAAAACAAAAAACCATAGAAAAAGTTATTAGATTTATCCAAGATTGATAGAAATTTCGATGTCAAAGAAGTTCTAAGCACTAAAAAAATAGAAATAAAAATAGGATTAGAAAGTGGTTCCCAACCCACAATGATATATGTTTCTAATAATTCGTTGGATTCAATATATTCACAAGATACTACCTCATATTAGAGAATGGAAACATGAATTTATTAATCTATTAAATCACTGAAGGTGTTAGTGAATCAATTCCATTTCTAAATAATATACAATCCATGAGTAAGTAGATATAGAAAATGTTGAATATTTTTGAATAATTTGATACTATAAATGAGTTGGAAGAAACCATAGTAAAAAATGAGGATGAGTTTAAGGATTTAAAATTTTAATATATTTCAAAAAGATGAAGTGTAAAGAAGATTATAAAATGTTTGAAAGACACTAAAAAAATATTTTACAATCCTTGAAGAGTAGATAAATGATAAGAAAACATAATTGGAAATTTCTTATTCCTTTCAGATGTAATCAGAAGATGTTAATAAAAATTTTGAATTAGTTGAACAATTTATGTTCTTATAGAAGTATCAAGTTCTATATATTGAAAAATATAAGTATATTTGTTTACATTATGAAGAAGTTAATAATATGAAAAAATATAATTTACAGAAAAAGTCTTTAAAATAATAATTTGATAGATTAAATCAATATATTTGGAGGATTATTGTTATAGAAGATAGGTTATCCATCAAATAGGAAAATTAAGAAAACTCTGATATGTTTGAAGAGGAGTCTCAGAAGATGAAAATTATTTTAAAAAATATATAAAAGGATGATTGATATCATTTCCCAAAACCTCTTTTGAGTTTTTAATATTCAAAAAAAAATTTGAATGAAATATTTTGGTTAATGTTTAATCCATGTCCATGTTTGATTGATTATTTTCCAATTTATCGAAAAAAATGTTCTTTATATATTTTATTATGGACGAATTTATATCTTTAATAAATAGTGTCACTATTTTTAATCACTAATATTTCAGGTGAATCATTTAACTCTAATTACCTTAGAAAAAAAATTAGGGGAGAATAATTTGGAGAAGTAATTTTGGGAGAAGTGTTTGGCGAAATTATTTTATTAGGTTAGTTTTTAAAAAATAATTCTTTATGAAGAAAGAAGTTATTAAAAAATATATTTTTAAGAATTTATCTTAACTTATTCCTCCAAACATTTTTTTTATACAATATATGTATTATAAATAATGGGGGAGAAAAAAATACATGGGAGATATTTTACAGAATAAAAATAAGGGATTCTATGTTTTTTAATTTTATTAATTTTTTATATTAAGATTTGTGTATTTTTATTTTTAAAAATGGGGATAGTAGATCATTGAAATTTTTACATTCTATAAATTCTATTCTATGTTTTGAAAATAAAAAAACAACCTTAAAACTATGTTTTACTAACACAATACATCCTATGTCTTTAGAATTTTTTTCAGAAAAAAATTCACTCTACCAAAGAAAAATTAGTAACGGAAGAGTATAAATTTTTTATTTAAGTCTTGTCCATCAGACCAACAAAGGTCTAATACATCAGACTATTTAAATTATTTTCCATTAGATAGACCTATGTATAGTACATTCGATTGAATAAATTCTAGTATATTGTTATAAACCAATACAGTTTATTGGTATGACTGAATCTAGTAAATGGATATAACTGACTTTATTATATCAGAATCAATAAGTCCAGTCTATCAATGTAAATACGTTTAGTCTATCAGTGATTCTTAGTTCTGACCATCCAACCAAGATGTATTATTTGATCAGAATAATAATGTTTGTAATTGGATTCATTGTTATTTCAATTAAATGAAATATATTTTGCTACATTGTAATGGTTCTATTGAAATATATTAGATCAAGATATACATGTAGAGGGGTCAATCATGTGATCACTGATGGTCATTAAAACCAACTATGAGAATCATGAATATATAACTGTTGGAAGGATGCCTATAAATAGAGGTTCGTTCAGGGATATGGGAGTTGATTCATTTTTCAACTCATCATTTTTGATATTTTCTCGGCTGTAACTTTTTAGTACAATTTTATTTGTAAAATTTTAGAGAATATTTATTTGAAGGAATCCTTATGGGGATTTTAAATGACATTTACTAATTTAAATTGAAATAAATATTTTTTATATGGGTTAAGATATAGGTAATCCAAGGATAGGAAGATTGATGAATCTAATAAGGATAATGGAGGTCTTATAAGGATATAAAGACTATTTTTTTATCATTCTGATCAAATTATTTACTATTAATGAAATACATACAAAACAATTTGTTTTAAGAAATTCGGTATCTTAAGTCAGGTTTATTTTCTTCCTTTAAAATGATGTTTAAAGTGTACTTACTGTATTTATAATGTTTCAACTAGTTTATTAAATAACATTGTACGGACTTCTACATGTTTTTACATGTTTTTTTAATTCAACAGTGCATTTATATAGAAATTTTGTTTTAATAAAATTTTCTAAATTCCAATATACATTATGAAATACGATTCTGTTATAAGTTACGCTGAACATTCGACACAATCTATGTCTGATAAACATAATAAATTAGTTTGGGTTTAAATTATTTTACTATTTTAAAATTAAAATTCACCAATATTGTACACATTATTAATCTTATGACCCAACACACTATGGTCATAATTATGAAAACAAATTTTTATATTAAATTATGACTAAAGGATATTTATGTTGTCAAAATATATCAAAAGGCCTCAGATTTTCATGAAATTGAATAGAAACCCAGCCTTAAATTTTGAACATGTTATAATAGACCGACTTCCTATTATTCATATGGTTTTCATTAAGTTAAAAAGCGTGTGTTAAATAATTTAAAATTCCATAACATGCATAAAAGTGTAATAAATAAAACATATATTCATTAACTCATAAGATACTATTCATAAATTAATATTTTATTTGTATGAATAGGCTAAAAGTCAGTCTACTATGAGTTATAGTCATAATGACCCAAAAATAATTTTATTATATTTAATAGGATTTAAAAATTCATGTCAATGGGTAAGATATCCATTGATGACATATTATTTTGGATTCATAATAATATGAATAGTTGATTTTTTTATAAAATGGAATATATCTCACATCAATCAGACTTATGGTTTAATCAAAATGGATAAATTTTTTATTTAACACCATAGGGTCAAAACTCGGATTAAAAGTTTGTATTGTCATGAAATCTCATGAAAATGATCACTAATTAATTCATGACATGTATGAATAGATCAATTATCAATAATGCCCAATTTATGATCATACTAATGCTAAAAAATAATATATTTCAATGTCCTTAGAAACACTATCCAAATGGTCAAATAATAAAAAACAACCTTGTATTATTTTTACATCTCTTGGAAATTAACTATATTTAATTATTTATATATAGGACCAGTTCACATGGTAATTTGGCATTAAGTTTTCATAGAATGAACAAATGTTTCTTTTTATGTATTTAATAGTATGAAAACATGCATCTATTTGTTAAAACCTAGAAAAAGTTATCAATTTACCATATTGTCAAAGTAAAATGTTTGTAAAATAAATTTTATACTTTAAACAATAATTATACCATCAAATCAACATTTGTGGAGTTCAAAATAACATAATTTCCATTTTAAATATTCAAATTTTGTTAAAAACATGTTTTAAGGGGTTAAAATATGATGAGGATTCCTCAAACCATTCAAAATATTTATTAATAAAAAAATAATTCATTCTATTAGATTTAATTATATTTTTATTTTTAGAGTTTTTGAAAACTATTTCATAAATCATATGTAAAAATCAAATATATTACTAAATAGACACTTGGAGTTACTATATATTTTTCCCATAATATAATAATTTAAAAATAAAACAAGTTTTCTTTTGATGAAAATTCATCATGACATTCAAGTTGACATCATCCTTTACTTTACCCATTGGCTAACCATATGAATTTTTAAACACAGTATGGTAAAAAAAAGATTAGTATCGTGTATAAAATGTATGAAATCCATTTTTCTAGTGAAAAAAGAAATCCCATGATAGAAATTTTCTTTGAAACAAACTATTTTACCCAGAAATGGAATCATCATTGTTTTAACAAGATCACTTATCTTAAATATGCAACAAAATGATTGATATGAAAACACATTAGAAAACATATAAATTTCATGTGGATTCATTAGAACATAATCATCATAGAACCCTAATATAATATATTCTAATTTTAATTAGCATACAACTAACTTCATATAAAATTCTCTAGACAACATAACAATTACTCAACTAATTTGATCACTATCTAGGATAACCCATTGAATATCGTATATATGGATCACCCTTGAACTATAATAGGGATAAAAACCACTATATTAAAAATATACAAGGACCATATAATGAATATAATAATTGAATCATTGAACATTTCATCATAAAACACTTGAAAAACTATTTTAGAATTATATGAAAAACTCTTCCGGATATAAAAATAACATATAAATTTATTAAAAATGTAAATAAATACATAAATAAAAGGAAAGAGTTTTTTCTATAAAAAATCATATAATCTCGTAATGTAATAAAAACATAAAATTACAGTTATAATACGGTGAAATTAATTTTTCTTTGAACACAATAAAATATAACTATCCTTCTTTTTCATTTTTAAATAATGTAAAACATTCCATGAAAAAAAATTAATTTTTAAAATCCATTGAAATAAAGCCAAAGGAGATAAAGTATTAAAATTTATAATTATTTCTTGTCCTAAAAAATTTATTCATGAAATATTTTTAAAAACATGGACATGTAAGAGAAATATTTATAAAATAAATATAAGAATATTTTAATACAAAGACAAAAGTTATAGTATCCCTTACATTGAGTCCAAATCTACTCACACATTCATTGTAATCATGAAAAATAATAATATTTTAATTATTTAAATTATTAATAACATTTTTCCTTTTTTATTAACCATTTTTTATCTTAAAATCATTCTTTATAAAAAAATTAATAATTTATGTTTACATTAGATGTTTTGATGATATTAAAATTAAATATCAAAAAAACACTTTGGTAGATTGACTATAATAAAAGTTATAATTATTAAATAATAAAAATAATAATTATACTGACATATATATTTATCATATATACATATCAATTACACTTGTAAATATATTCATGAAATATATTTATGAAAAATGAATTATAATTCAGTAATAGAGATGGTTGGTCATACAAAATCATGAATAACATTTCAATTTTCAATGATCATTATAGAAATATGATAAATTTTATTTTATATTTTCATAATAATCATAAGATCATAAATAAATTTTTATTATTTTAAATAAATTTATATACATATCATCCTTATTATGTGGTAATGAAGAATAAATCACATCCATTTATAGAGGTAGTAGTCCACATGAAAGCACGAACAACGTTATCATTTCTTAATTACATGAAAGGAAATAAATTAAATTATATATTGAGATTTATGAATTAAAAATATATCTTTAATATATTATATATTAATTAAATGTATCATTATAACCATACATAAGGGGTGATGGCGTAAAATGTATTATATCGGTTTGTGAGGCGGTAGTCTACCTTATATATGAATGGTGGTTTCTATTCCCACTTGATGGAAGATGAGATGTGTGTAGGTAATGAAAATAAATTAATATAATATCATAATTTTATAGATAATATTGTTATTATGTCCTAATGTTTCAATAATATTTCATGGAGGTGGAAGATAAAATCCAAAAAATAATAGTTATTTATGAACGTCACTTCTTCCACAGATAACCTCTTTAGGATTCTACCTAATGCCTTCAAAAATTGATTTATGACCAAATAAAGGCATATATGACATGATTAGGATAGTAATAAAGTTTATTGGGTTGTATATTCTAATCCAAAATTATTTTATTTCTTCAATATGAGTGTTAGTGGTTCTTTTTTATAAGTGGGTGATAGAATAGACATGGAAATTTTTAAAATGATATATTTTACCCACATATTTCACATGAAAATGAAAAAAATGGTCTATTATATAGAATTAGATGATAAATTTTATAAATATTTCAATCCAATTATAATTTTACATTCTTAGTTCATTTTACACTTATATTTTTAGTTTGACCTCTAATAATCATGTTATTACCTAAACTATGACAAAAGAGTTTTACTATTTTAACTATTATCTATGAAAAATATTATGTTGACCATATTATTTAAATTAAATTATTATTATTTAAAATATTAACTCCAATTTATAAAATTAAATACAAACTAGTGAAGTAAATTAAATTAATATTTAACACTGAAATGTGATGAAACCCCATTTTTTCAAAAAAAAGTATCTTTTCAAGAAGAATTTGATTTTATATTAACTCTTTGGCTAGTAATAATTGATATATAGATTTAAATTAATATTTTTGTCATATAATATCTATTTTTAATTTAAATCATCTATGATTTTGGATTTTTAATTAATTAGACCTGATAATCATTAGTTATTTTAAAATTGTTTTTATAAGAAATGTATTTGTAAACCCAAAAATAAACTTATACAAAAATAAATTATAGATATGATCGAATGTAATTAAATGTATGAAATACAAATAAATAATAAATATGATAAATAAAATCAAACTATAAGAATAATGAGACGTTAAAATTACTTAATTTATTGATACTTAATTACAGTTTTACAAAAATTGGGATTTTACAATATTTACAAAAAAATTATCTTTTTGTGAAAAATAAAAAAATTATACCATAAGATAAATTTTTTTATTATGATTTAAAAATGGATTTAATTTTATCAAATACATTTTCTAAATTTTCTATATATTTATTTAGGACACTTTCTTAAGAAAATAAATAAAAATCATTTTTTATGAAAACTAATTTTTTGAAAAAAAATTCTTTACCAGTAGTTGATTTATTATTTACATAATATTTATTAAGAAATTTATATTTTGTTGAATATATATATATATTAAATTAATGATTAAATACTTTTCATACCTTCCAATTTAATTAATAGGTAATAACAATCATATTTAGATAGTAATATTTCATGATCAATAAAGATCAATGTTTCATATCATACACATTATGAAACATAATGTTCATATTTAAAAATAACATGTACTTATATTATACACATTTAATAAATTGTATCCTCGCATTTTTTACTTGATCATAGTAATCTATGGTTTTACATTTGAAAATTCATTTCTAAGAATCACAAACTATAAAAATCATTAATAAATCATTCTCCTAAAAATAGTGAATGTCAAGTTCAAAGGTCATATATAAATAACTAGGATTCCACATTTAAAGAAGATAGGAAGGAATTGAAAAAATAGATCAGGAAAGAGTATCCATTTAGTAGTTAAAGTTAAACATTTTTTTCAAAATATAAGAGGCCATCAATTTAATGAATAATATTTTTATTTCCATAACCTTTTTCAACATATGATGGATCGTTTTGACATGAAGACTAATAACATAAGGAAATTATACTTATTTTAAAAGTGTAATTTAATCTTTTAATAAATTTCAATAACAATCTCATATTTTATTCCAAATAAATAATATTTAAGAAGAACATTTTTATATATAATGTAATAAAATAAACTTCTAATTGGTTATACAATTCAATAAAATGAAAACAAACTAATCCACAAATATTTAGACATTATTCAAAACCAAAATTGTTAGCATAATATATGATATTTACCATAATTAATATACTCTCATATAATGAAACAAAATATTAATCTATAAATCCCTAGAAATAAAATTTTATCTTACATTATTCGATACACAACTATCCTTAAAATTCATCAAAATATAATTGTTTATGATTAAAACTAAAAAATACAAAGGGTTTGATCAAATTTTCTACTGATATTGATTTAAATATTCTTTCAAAATAAAACCAATAAATTTGAAATTATTTTTCCCAAAAAATATATTAACTAATTATATAATCTCCTAGATATACTAATCATTTACATAAATAACATGAATCACCAAAAAGGCAATGTAAAACATATATTATTCTAAAATATGTTCCAAACATTATTCCTCAAATTGAATCCCATGATTACCATTTTACCTTTGTCATATAAGGCTCACTAAATAATGAAAATATTCCAAAATAACATTAAAAATATAATCTCAAAATCACCTTTTATAAAATGGTAATCAATAGAATAAATCATATGTTTTGGAAATGTACTTAATTATTATCTTTCAATCTATGAACGTAAAGAATATAATGTCATATTATCCAAGACATCACATATACTAGTGGTTGGAACTACATCCTTATTATCCGTTAGTTTTGGGTTCAAGCCCCATAAACTTTCCGAATGTGAAAAGTTGTTCTTTTTCTAATGTTTACTAATATAATTATCATAAAATTCCGATAATTATGATGAACATAGTAAAAGATGATCACAGCCATCAATGATCATATAAACCCTAAAGTTTATCAATACTTTAGTAATTATGTAAAAAAAGAGAATTCTCCATAAAATAGAATATTCACATGTTAAAAATAATGTTACATATACATTAATCCTCATTTAAAAGTCAATAAATTTCTGTAAAAGTACTTCAATCACATAAAACATGAGAAGAGAATTAATTCATTTATCCTCATGATCAACCTTAAAAATACCACTAAATCGTAACTCTTTAATACATATATATAAAAACCTTAATCACTCAAAATTCATCATAATACAATAAGCATGTGTTTTCATCTAATTCTTTAATACTAACTTTTTATAAGAAAAAATAATAATCATGTCCACAGATTAAAAATTAACAAAACATTAGCCAAGATATAATCCTTACCATTAATATATCATAAATAGTTTCCCCATCCTTAACTATAATTACATTATCATTCATATAAATTTAATTTAATAGTCTCATTGATCCCATTTATGATATTTCACTATAGGACATCAATTTAATTAATTCCTTTACTACACTCATTTAAAATATTTAATTGATACATTAAGATGATTTTTATTCCCCATCATGGATTTAACAAAATGAATAATATTTACTTCATATTTTATTTCTATATTCCCTCTTTTTGTAAATAAAAAAGTATTTTTATTATTTTATGACATTTTACTGGATGCTTATTTCTACATTCTAGACACATAAGTTGATTAATGTTTGTAATTTTATTATTATAACTAGAACTTCCATAGAGCTAAATTTATTTATAATTTTGTGCTCTAGAAAACTCAAATTATTTCATTTTGTTAATCATAAATCATGATAGATGGTTAAGAATACCCATAAGAGTTCTCACCATAGATCCAATTCCATTCAGTTTCTATTTTAAAAAACCACCACATATTCCATCATAAAAATTATTATGTTGGTTCTTTCAAGATCCATTTAGTTACTAATACAAACTATGTTAGTGTTAGTATTTAAAATAATTAATAATATCATATCTTCCGTGTTAGAGAAACGATAAGATATCATTACCAACTACATCCCCCATTAAACTATATTTATTTTTCCAAAATTACAATAATTTTCCATATAAAAAATCCTTAGTGGTTGTGGAGTATTTTTATCTTACGATCAAATAATATTATAGTCTCTAAATGTATCTAAAAATTTACTCAGATACTAACTATATGGGGCCAATCGTTAAAATTACATATTATTATATTTTAATTCATGAATTAATTCTGTTACATTGAAGGGTTTTTAATGTTTTAGTGATTTAGAGAAATTTTCATAACTCATATATTACAATCCCACATTTTACAAAGTAGAAACATTTGATATATACCCATTCTATTTGTAATATAATACTCTAAACATAAAACATGTTTTCTTTTAGTGAAAACTCTTTAGGACAATAAATGGGACTTCTTCCTTTCCTTTACCAAAACTTAAACCCCATGAAAATAATTTTAAACACATTTGATGGACTAAAAATGATATAAAAGGGAAATATAAATGGGAAATTTGTTAGTTGGGTAAAAATCCTAAAAATTCATTAAAATAATTTTCTTCAAAATATACATTTCTACTCAAAAATAGTGTTATATTTCGTCTAAATTTTTTATTTTTCTTAAATTTTTAAAATAAAATCTTTCCATGAAAACACAATATGAAACATAAAAATACATTATATGTTCATTGTAACAAAATATTCATAGAACACTTACAGAACCATTATATAACCCATAAAAATTGGATAAACAATATAGAATAATTGTAATATAAATCTTCATAGAACATAATCAATACCCAATACATCAGAGCTCTATCTAGGTGAACCAATCATATAATCTATATCAGTATCACCAGGGAGTTATAATAGGGATAAAACCATTATATATATAATTTCAAAGGAATATTAAAATAATAAAAAATTTAATATTGTAACTTCTCGTCATAAAACCATTTTAAAACTCTTTTAAACATGTTAGAAAAACTATTTCAGATACTTTTTTATTTTCAAACCTATTTAAAATACCAATATAGCGAAAAATGTAATTAGTTATTAGTTCGAATAAAACATAAAATAATTTAATGGTATAATAACATCAAATAACAGTTATAGGGTAGAAAAAATTCATTGTCACTATATATCTTAAAATAAAACATTCCTTTTTTATATTCTATAAAGAATATCAAATAGTATGTAAAAATATTTCTTTTTGAAAACCATTCGAATAAAGGAGAAGGATTCAATAAAAAATTCCTTAATTATTATGTTATTTACATTAACATTTCTTTATAAAATATTTTTAAAAACAAGGACATTGAAGAGAAATGTTTATAAAATTAATCCTTATGCATTTAAAATATGGTTTTAAGTTCAATTTTCTTTTGCCTTGGGTCCAAATAAACTAATGCATTCTCTATATTCATGGATAATGAACATATTTTAATTACGTAATTTATTAATAACCCCTTTTATCTTTATTATTTCTATTTTTTATCTCTTTCCATGCTATACAAAACTAGTTATTAATTTTAGTTCAATTTGTATGTTTTGATGTTATTCAGATTATAAGAAAAAATGCATTTGGTAGAATGAAAATGACCAATGATGAAATTATTACATAAGATATAGAATTATAATAATGACTTATTCATATATAAATTATAAAATTAAACCAAATAATTAATTATGGTTATGATAAAATAACTACGTTATAGTCATTAAGATGCTAGGTTGTACATATGAATGAGTAACGTTTCTCTATTTTCAATTATCATTATATGAGGGGGAGATCACACAATTTGAATTTTTGGAAATAAAGAGTTAGATACATGTTTTTAATATGATAAAATACTTGAAAGATGTACCATTATTGAGAAATGAATTATATAAGGGATTAATATGTCCAAAAAATAAGATTATAACATGTTTTAGGTCAGTTTAACTCTTATTGTTTTATTTTATCCGCCGGTAAATATTATTTCACCTTAATCATGGTAAAATAGTTTCATTATTTTCAATATTAATTTTGACCAAATATTATTATTAAACCCTTATATAATAAGAATTATTCCAATTATAAATATTAATTTCATTTTTATAAAATTGAAATCACATAAGTGGTATAATTTAATTTAAAATTAAACATGTAGATCTGACGAAAAAGTGGGTTTTCAAGAAATATATATTTTTAAGAAGATGATGATTTTATATTAACAGTATTACTAGTAATTTTTATTATATAAATACAAATTAATATTTATAAATATATAATATTAAAATTTCAATTAAATAATTTTTCTTTGATTCTTTTTTAATTAACATGAGAAAACATTATGTACCTTAAAACTCCATCCATAAAAATGCATTCTTAAGCCCACAAACATCTTTATAAATAAATATATTATAAACATTATTCAATTTTAAAAACTAGTTCGTAATATAAATAAATAATAATTATTCTAAATAAATCACATTCAAATAACAATGGGAAAATAAAATTTCCATATTTATTGAAATTAAATGAAGGTTTTAAAAAAACTATATTTCTCACAATTTACCGAAATATCATTATTTTCTGAAAAATAAAATAAATTTCTCCCTAAGATAATTTTTATATTATGTATTAATTTTTTTAAAATAATATAATATAACTTATATAATGGTTACATAAATATAATTATAATATTTTCTCCTAGAAAGATAAAAAAAGTATTTTGAAAAAAAATAAAAATTTAATATAATTTTAACTGAAGTTTATTTTTTATTCACTAATAATTTTTCATTATTTTATATTTTGTATTAAATTAATATATATATCATGAAATAGTTAATAATATTCATAACTAATAATTTAATAACTAGGTTATAACAGTCATGTCTTGGTAATAATATTTTATAGTTCTTTTATTCTCTGTGTTGTGCATCGTACATATTAATGAATGAAATGTTCACCATTTAAAATAAATGGGTGCTAAAAAAACAAATCATAAACCTTGAATTATTAAGAAATAGTATGAAAATTTCAAAATTTTAATTTGTGACATACAAATATTTATAATGTAAATTTGATGTATTGTGTGGTCAAAATTTTAGAAAGAATTGTTTTAAAGTAACCATGAGTAAAATTTGTTTTGGTGGAAAAAATCAAATATAATTAAATTTCTATGAACTTAACGTAGTTTAATTTATACAATGTAATAAAACATTATACATAAATCCAAAAAACAAATTTCTTATACAGAAAAAATATGCAGTCTTATTGAGTTGAATGTCAAAAAATATGGAAAATGGTCAAAACTAGAAAATAGATTTATTTTATTATGATATAATGGGAAAAAATATCAATTTTTTTATATATATGATTAAATCATACTTTAATGCGGTTTGGTCCGAATAATCAATAAAAATGTAATATTAGATTTAACATTATTTAAAAATGTGTGTTAATGGATAAAATCCAAATGAAAGAGCTTGAATTATCAGGAGATCATATGAAAGTGACCTATATATAATTTTTGATATATATAAATATATTATATTTTAGTTTAAATTTTTATAGGTCAATATTAGAAAAATAAAATTTCTTTTCTTTTAATGAAAAAAAATGAACATCAAAGCAACAAAACATATAGCCTGGACTTGGATTATCATTATATTATTAGAACAATTTTTAGATTAATTTTTAACATGTAGGAATAAACCTCATGTTAATAATATGTCTGGTATGGTAAGAATTAAATAAATAGTTTTATGAGTTTTAAAAATCATTACAAATGTTCTAAAAATTCTAAAAACATAAAAAAATATAAGATTACTATGAAAGAATAATTAAATGATTTCTGAATAATACTTGAATATAGGAATTGAATAAAGAAGAATAAAATGTGTGTGATTATCAAAATAATCAAAGACTAATTTTTAAATATATAATTTAAAAAAACCTACATTTTAGGTTCAAAATATAGAGGATGATGTCATATTATTAGAAGACCTAAGACAACTACCATAGGTTTATACAAAATTTGGTAGTTTAAAGAGGGTTGAATGAAATTTTATATAAACATATTAATTTTCCCACTCAATAGAGGTTTTAAAAACGTTATATGATCTGCCTCTTAGTGTACAATAATAATTTATATATTAGAAAAAAACTAATCAGAGTTCATAAACAATCCATGGTAAAAAACCCAAATATAATCTGGAAAAACCTTGATTAAAATATTTATGGGGATGTTTATTTCAATCTAAAAATGAATTGAAAATAAAATCATTTAAAATATATAAATAGTTTTGAAAATATAAACCAATTTGAACAATTTTTGGAAGCACATGTTCTATCCCAGGGCTTCTTCTATAGATGCCAGTAACATCAATCTATCTCCTTGAGATTATCTTCACAAATATGATTATAAAAAATTATATCTATAGAAGATTAAAAACAATTATATTGAGAATAATTTTTCTTATTCCCAGAATCTCTTGGATATTATAGTATCAAAATTAAAAAATTATAATATAAAATATTATATCATTAAAAATAAATTACTGACAGTCATATAATTTGATAATTCTCTACAAAACACATAAAAATGAGGGCACTAAATAATTATGTTTGGGAGAAAATATTGAATGATGGTGTTCAAACATCCTTTTTTACTCAAATACATATTCATTATTTATTAGTTTTAAAATAAAAAAACCAAAATTTTAAACTCAGTGTTCATTATTAAAAAATCCAACCTCTACCAAATTCAGATGGTTTAACTTGACCCTAAATCAATGTAGACAATGTGGCATCAAAATTTTCATGATTTTTTTGTATTAGAATCAACTCAACAAAGCAATTGAATCAAAATTTAAATATTTATAATGAGAACGTAATATATATCATTTAAAGATAAGAGAAATATGAAATTTAATTTGTTATTAAAAATGGATTAATACGATACCATTTATGTTTTTATAATTTGATACACATTGAATTATCATTAAATTTCATGAAATTAAAAACATGTATTATGATATATAGGTGTGGATAACACATAAATATGGCATACAGTTCAACTAAAATGACAAAAAAGGCGTTTTTATTGATTTTATATAAAAAAGAACGCTAACTTGTCAAAACGTACTAAAATACCAAATATTTTTATGGAAATATTTTAAATTGTTTTGAGTAATTTTTACATGTATCAATAAAATGGATGTCAATGCAATATGCAGTGTATACCAAATGAATGAAATATTGTTCCTTTTTATTTTCAACATATTTAAAAATGTATTTGAGATGGTTAAAATGTTGAAAATACCATGATTGTCTTGTTTCATAGGAAACAAGATTTTCTTAATTTTTTACATGTGATAATATACTACATGTTTATCAGACTTCATGTTCACTCAGAATGACAAAATGTTTGTTTTATTTATTTAAATGTAATAAAAATTTTGTTAAAAGGTAAAAAATTATAAAAATATCATGAATTTTAATTAAATGAAATGAGAATGATCATTGATAAATTTTAAACAAGTATTAATATAAATTACATAAAACTGATGTCTTTAGTTTTCATAAAAGCAAAAAAAAATATTTATATTACATTCCAGTCATTAAAATAATTTCATAATATGTAAAAATACTGCAAAAGTCAATAGTTTTTCATTATTTAATATAAAAATAAACACATTTTTATTTCAGATTTATATTAATAGAATGCACATCAATGAGACTCCTAGTAAACCTATAGTTATCGAATGAGTTTTTTTATTTAAAAACCTAAAAAATTATTAATAGATTAGAACTAATAAAACAAAATAAAATTTTCATATAATCATCGGAAACTAATTATTTATTAATTTTTACTTGTATGGATAGAATGTATATCAATCTGAAATTTTTTATTGGCCGAAATGACTAAAAAACAACATTATTAAAAATGACAATCATTAACAACATATTATAGGAGTGTAAAATACTATAAAATGATATCATATTATCATTAGGCTTTAGTAAAATGATTTATATATAATTTATAACATTTTTTAATACATTTCATAGAAACATGATATGTAGTTTTATCATAATAACAAAAAGTATTTTTTTAATGTTTTTCAAGTTAAAAAACAAATGTTAAAGGGTAAAAACCTTGAAAAAAACATATTATTTTTGTGAAATCATAGGATAAAAATCATTTTTTTAAATTTTTACATATTTGAATATAAAAAATATATAATTACCCAAATGGTTTTCATGGAATGATCAAAAGTGTAGTTTCATTTGATTAAAAATTCATTAACAACATGCGTCAAAGTGTCAAAACCTATAAAATGACCATTGATTATCATTTAATAAAAATAACACAGTAAATGTTTATTTTGTGGAATGTAATAAATCATATACTACACATTAAGATGAATTTTTATTTTTTGGGATGTTTTAAAAGTGATGTTTTTGATTTAATTGAAAAAACATATGTCAAATTTTCAAAACCCATCAAATAATCATGAATTTTCATGAAATAATAGTATAATTATTGAAGATAAAATTATTCTATGAATGAATAATTTACATATTAATATGGAATGAAGTGTTTTTATATTTATTGGAAAATAAATTTCATTACATTTAATGCCTTTAAAAATATTCCACAATTTTTTCAAAAATTGAAAAAAACATCATATTATCATGTAATCATTAGAAAATGATTGTTATATATTTCATGACATGTAATAATTTAAGAAAATGATTCAAATTTTGAAGACATATAAAATGAACTCAAATTTTAATCGAATCACTAAATTGAACCTATATTCCTATTTATGAGATACGCATATAGACTACACATCATTCCAATGTTCTGTTTGAATAAAATGATCGAAAAGGTAGTATTATAGTAAGAAATTAAAAAAAATGATTTTATACATTTTAAATCCGAAAAAGGGACCATATATGTTATCAAAATACAAAAATAAAAAATATCATTTAATTTTTCAAATGTATGAATATATCACATATCAATATGACTTTTAGTTTTCTCATAATGATCAAAAGTGTGTTCTAAAATATTTAAAAGACAAAAAACATGCTGCAAATTGTCAAAACACTATAGATATCTTTGGATGGTCATTAAATAACATTTAAATCATCGTATATTAATTGTTGACATGTAAAATATACTATATGTATACACATTGTCTTGTTTTGTCAAAATTATAAAAATAATAGTTTTCTTTTATTTATCAGTCATTAAAAACAATCATCCAATGATAAAAAAATGACATCATATTATTGTAAAGTAATTAGAAATTTCCTAATATAAGTATTGATATCTATAAACTGATCTCATTTAAATATGACATGACTTTCCTATAAATGACTAATGGTTTATTTTTATTGATTTAAAATCCAAAACATCAATTTCAAAAGGTCAAATTATAGAAAAATATTTCATAATTTCATAAAATAATAGTATATTGATTTTAGATTAATTATTTACATGTTGGAACAGAATATATATCAATCAGATAAATTATAAAATTTATTTTTATATAGCACATCAATCTGATATACGGTGTAATTAGAATAATTCAAAAAATGTTTTATTATATTTAACTAATTACAATAATACATCAACTTATAAAAATCATGAAAATTACAATTCATTGACATTAAATCATGGTAATATTATAATTAATTAATATATGATAAGAAAAATTATAATTCACATTAAGTAGGCATGTGGTGTGATCAGAATGGCTGAAAATGGTTTTATTAGAATGCAAAGTACTTCAAAACCCCATTCAATGGGCTAAATTCTCTAAAATGACATTCAATGCTCATTAAATAAGTTAAAAATTGAGTCTATTTAATTTTCACATCAATGAATAAACCTCACATTTATTTGACTTGGAGTTTACTTGTAATTATTGGATTGGGTTTTACCAAATATACACAAGAGGGGGGTGAATTGTGCCTTTAACAATTTCTTCACGATATCTTGATTTATCATTTTAACATTATCAGAATGATTAAGTAGTGGAAAATAAATAGAAAATGATGCATGATGTATAGTGGTTCAAGGAACAGAAGTCCCCTAGTCCACTCCACTAATTCTCTACTCCATGAACCTGGTGATTTTCACTAAATGGCCCTCTTATCAACATATTGGTCCAAATTTGAGTGCAGGCAGTTGACACCTTTACATGTATAAGGCTAAAACCGAGCCTTCTGATTCATACAAAGAACCAAATACACAGCTAAGTATAAAGAGATAGTTACTCAAAACAAAAGAGTATTTGTTATTTAAATAATTTCTAGTTGTTCTTCACAATTGCAACAACATGCAACTGAAAGTCGATGAATCGTAGTTTTCAGAAAGATTGATCTTCAGGTAAGAGATTTCTAAGCTGATTCGATTATAGTGTATCTTGAAATATAATTCATAACATTAAAATAGTCAATTCAAAAAATATATTCGATGTAGAATCAGTGAATCTTCCATCATGTTTCTTCTTCATCAGAAAACAGAGATTTGACACTCTTCATAACAGCAGATCTATAATTCTCGATTTTCACTATAAATTGTATCAGTGAAAAACACAAGAGCTGGATATATAATAAATAAAATTCTTTTGATGATTTTGCTCTATATCTATAATATAAAATAATACAGGTATATATAGGATAAAGATGAGTGTTCACCTTTTAAATTTAGATCCACAAAAGTCACCTTTAGAATCACAATATTCAAAAGTTTGAATAATAGACCAGTCGTAACTCCTTCAAAATTCAGCATGAAAAGATCCACTTAAATTGATCATTTGAATCATAAATAAATGCATTTGAATTAGTCAAAGACACGCTTTATATTCTGGATTTTAATCTGGCTTGAAATCAGCCTAATAATCTGCATAAATAGCGTTGCTTTATTAAAGTCACATTTTAAATATCTGATGCCAAGTGTAGGGTTGAACATCATATCATACATTCTCTAAATGTAAGCTTCACAATGTTAGGTTGATCTCAGATGTATGTTTGATCTGAAAAATTGGTTTGATCATCCTTACTTTTCTTTTCAACTCTCAAACGTACAGTATATAATATATACTTTTCTCATCTTAAGAACATAACATTCATGATCCATACTTTTCAAACAAATGTACCTTTGTTCAAAAAAGTGAGGTTGATGAACCATACTTTTGAGAAACAAACTTAAGATACATCTTCCATACTGTTATGATAATCCAAATGCAGGGTTACATCAAAATGTAGAGTTCCATCCAAACGTAGGGTTCCTCCTTAAAACATAGGGTTCCTATTTAAAACGTAGGGTTCCTCTTTCATACTTGTTTGATAATGTATGGTTGTTTAACCAACATTTTTCAATCACATGTAATGTAAATGATGGATTCCATCCTTACTCTATGCTCCTCAACATAGGCTATGAACAGTGTTTCCAGAACACACTAATGTGATTTCTGAACACGTAGCACATGAAAAGTGTTTCCAGAACACACTAAAGTGATTTTCAAACACGTAGCGCATGAACAACCACGCGGATTAAATACTTCATTATTTCTACATAAATAAAAATAAAAAGAATATATATTTCCTGAAATATACTTAAAGAAAAATCTTTAGAATAACAAATAAGAGTATTTGTGAGCATCAAAATTATCATAAAGAGAGAGAGTATTATTCTCAACAATCTACCCTTAAAAAGGAAATAAATTATTATTTAAAACAATACATTCTCAACAATCTCCCAATTTATAATGATCACAAAACCCATAAAATAACCAATGAAATTAACCTAAAAAACTAATTGCATATAGTTTATAATTTTTCAAAGATAAAACAATACTTATTTTTAACAAAATTATTTTTTAATTTTCTCCCCCTTTATAATGTAAAATAATATATCCTCTTAATAAATAAATAATTATCTGTTTATTGAAATTTTCCCAAAACTATAATATTTAAAATATTTGAATAAAAAAATGTTGTCTTTATCCATATTTCTCCCCCTTTTGTGATATCAAAAAAATGATAGAATAATGAATTTAACACATTTTAATATAGCACTGAACTTATGTAAAGGCTATGTTAAACTATTTATCAATATTTGAATTCAGATTTCTTGAATTCTAGTAGAGATAGGATAGTAAAATAAATTAATTACATATACACATGGCAAACAAATATATTTTATTGAAGATACAATTAGAATTACAGTAATGAAAACAAGAATCATTGTTGGGATAAAAAGGTTTGAAAAATGGGTTTCAACACCTTTGAATGACTTCCTTGATTTCGGACAACTGCAGTCTTAACCTTTTAATTAATCCATCGCCTAAATGGATTATTATATCTCGTCTTTCGTGAGTCAGTTGAATGTCTTCAATTAAGTGGAATATGAAGAATATATGTATCCACTCATTCTTCTCCATAAAAAGAGTTAACTTATCAGAGAACTGATTCAGAACAGTTCTAATTCCAGGTTCATTCGAAGTCAACTAGTTAAAAAGGAACTTCTGATTATCCAACAATAGAGATAAAAGAGTACTGTTTCATTGAAGATCCTGCAATACATCATTCATATTTCTCATAACTGTTGTAATGGATTGAAATCGTCTGATCAGATCTGGTGAAGTACCTGATGTAATGGCTTCACTATTTATGACTAATATGAATTGTTGCTCCATGAATTATTTAAACTCTAGTAAATATTACTTAATCAGTATTTCAGATTTTATATTTTTAACTTCATCCAACATCTATTTCATGAAATTTTGTACTTCTTTTTTAGAAACAGAACTGTCTTTGAGGTTCTAAAACTTCTGCCTCTTATTTTCTAATTCTCTTCGCAAAGATACATTTTATCTTGAACATTATTAATCATTATGATAAACTCCTCCACATGATCATTATTAGAATTAAAGGCACCAGGTTCTTGATTCTCTGTTTTAGCTTTATTCTGATGTAATAGTACTAAGGGAAAGTGGTTAACATCTGATTTCTCTTCATTTCCTCCCAGTACTAGTTTTTCTATAGATTTTTCATCAAAGTTCTTCCCTGAATCATCCATAGAAAAAACATCATTAAATACACAAGTTTGAATTTTATAAGGGTTATCAACATGGTCCATATTAACTTGTTCTTACTCATGTTGAGCATCTTCTTCATTGATCTCTTCCAAGACAGGTACCTCCAAAATTGGATTCTCTATAATTGTTTCTTCTAGATCAACTACTGTTTTAGCCACTGCCACTTGACCAGGCACTACCTCACCCTCTACATCAGCTTCTACTTTTGCATATTCCTGAGGCACAATTTTCTAGTCTACCTAAGGAGTCAACTCAATCTGAGAAATTGGTGGGTTTGAAATGTCATGTACTGTAGATTCTCCAAGAAATCTATAGCTTAGAATAGGTTCAGTCTTATCTATATTTGTGTGAGTATGCTCCTCTTTAACTTGAGCCACCTAATGCCTTTTCATTTGAATTCCTTCTTAACTTTCCTCATCTTTTGGGGGATCAACTATTATAAATTGTATCTTCCTTGATAATACATTGGTTCTAGATTCATCTACCCCTTCATTCAATCTTGCAAGTAGCTCCTTATAACTCTCTTTCTCTTATTCTTATCTAATAGGCATGAGAATTCCTTTGATTGTACTCTAGAAATAACCAATCTTTCTTAATTTTTCTTAATGGAACATTTTGTAGTGGTGGCATCTCAATCAAAGAATCCACCATCCTTATCATTTCCTTATTAAACAGAATATTTGAAATGAATCATCCAAAGGTATAAAAGTTCATCCTTGCTTCTGGTTGGAAGTAGAAGTTGAGATATCTGACCATAAATCTTAGAAAGTTTAACTTGATATCACTCATCAATATTTACATGTCAAGATATAAATTTGTTTCCATTTCTGATGTATGAGGTGCAATCACTATTTTCACAGAGTTAAATAAAATCTTTTGGTCCGGCTCCAAATCGATCACTAGCTTCTTCCTTACATTCGTCGATCCAAACAAAAAGACATAATATCTTCTTACTTTTGTACACTATCACCTATATTCATCAAAATAAAAGTTAAATACTCCCACATGAGGGCAGTTAATAATTTGACAAATTTTCACAGAGGAAATCAAAAATTCTATGTCATCGATCTTTGCTATCATAGTATCTTCCCCCTTTCCCAAGAAAAACTGAATAGATTTAAATAAGTGGGGAAGTTCTACCTCATATAGAAACAATGTGTTCCCTCCATTAAATGTTTTTCCAGGTTATGAAAAGCTACGTCTTTTCATTGCATCATATCTGTCTGATATAATGATTCTAAATCGATTACCTTTCCTTGCAGAATATTCTTTTCTACCGTTCACTGATGCTTAGCAGTGCTGGTCTCTGGATCATCAGTCTTCTTGGTCTTTGCATTTTCTGATTTAGATCACTGATGGTTTGGAAGTATAGGGTTTCAAAGGTTTAGGTGTGGGCAGAGAATATTGGTAAGTGTTTTCAAGGTTTCGATGTGTTTTGAGAAAATGTATGGGTTTGGAAGTGGAATAGTTTTCTGACATCATTGATTCTTGTGTCATTACGCACATTGTAATTATTACATTATATAAATATAAAAACTTATGAGGAAAAGGTTTAATGTAGATCTAAAGATGTTTTTATATTAAAAAAGTAATAAAATAATTATTTAAAAATAAATAAACCTAGATCCCCCTAAATAAAATGAAACCTTGTAGTGGGAGGTGGTTTAGTAAAAATATCATCTAATTGAAATTCAGAGCTTACAAACTATAAGAATATATCATTTTTAAGAACATGATCTCTTATAAAATGATGTATAATATCAATATGCTTTGTCCTAGAATGATTAAAAGGGTTTTTTGAAATATTTATATCGACTGTATTATCAAATAAAATAGGTGTATTATTAAAATTTAGTCCTAAATCCATAAGAGTGTTTTTCATTCACAAAACTTGTGCACAGAAACTACCAGCAGATATGTATTCTTATTCGGGTGTTGACATGGAAACTGTTTGTTATTTCTTACTAGACCATGACACTAGATAATATCCTAAGAAGTGACAAGTCCCTAAGGTTCTTTTTCGATATAATCTACAACTTCCAAATTCTACATATGAATATGAAATTAAATTAAAATCAGAATTTTTTCAATGAAGTAGAGATTGAAAAACTGTTCCTTTTAAATATCTAAAAATTCTTCTGACAATATTTAAATGAGATTCATTAGGATTTTATTGAAATCTTGAACAAAGACATACTTAAGTCATATTATCTTTCCTACTATAAGTAAGATATAATAAACAACAAATAATACCTCTATATAATTTGTTGTCAAATGATATTCCAGTTTCATCTAAATAATTTTTTATATTAGTACACATAGTATATGATTGTGTCTTGCTATTTTCAAGTCCAAATTTATTTACTAAATCCTTAATGTATTTTCTTTTATTTAAAACATTTCCAATATTATTTTGATAAATTTGAAGTCCTACAAAAATTTAATTATCCCATCATACTCATTTCAAACTCTTTTTGCATTAAATTTTAAAAATCATGACATTGTTTTTTGTTTGTTCAACCAAAAATTATATCATAAACATAAATTTTAACTAATAAAATATTAGAGTTGACAGTTTTCTTAAATAGTGTTGGGTATACCATTCCAACTGTAAAATCATTTTTTAAAAGAAAAGAACATAATCTTTCATACCAAGATCTAGGTTCTTTTTAAGGGAATAAAGAGCTTTATTATGTTTAAAAATGGAATCTGGTTTTTGTGAATTTTCAAAACCAGTAGGTTTATTAACATGAACTTTATCAATTAAATAACCATTTAAAAAGGTATACTTAACATCTAACTGAAATAATTTAATGTTCATATGATATGTATAGGATAAAATAATTATAATGGCTTCTAATATAGCTACCGGTGAAAAGGTCTCATCATAATCTATACCTTCTTTCTGATTATAACCATTATCTACTAGTCTTTCTTTTTTCCAAGTTATTATTCCTTGATCATATTGATTATTTCTAAAGACCAATTTTGTACTTATAACTGGATAGCTCTTTGGTATTTCAACTAATTTACGAACTTCACTTATTTTGACCTAGTTTAGTTCTTTATTGCATTTTTATCATCCAACATTCATTATCTAAGGATTCTTCAAAATACATAGGATCCAGTTGTGATAGAAAGGAAATTAATTCAACAATATTTCTTACATTTCTTTTAGTTTTTATTCCAATGTCTAGGTTTCCTATAACAGTTTCTAAAGGGTGATTGTTTAGGGTTATAGACTACCATGGTAGTACACTATTAGGTTCTTCAATGTCATATTCTTCTGAACTGGACTGAATTTCATTTATATCTTTTTCAAAATCATCTTTATGGTTTTCAAGTCTAATTTTATCATTAGATTCAAATTCATCAATTTGGTCTTTCCTTTTCTCAAAGAGATCAAATTCATAAAATTCAGTTGAAATTATTCTTCAAAAATTCTTGACTTTTTAGTAAGAAATATATATGATTTGGAAGTAGAAAAATATACTAAGAAAATACCTTCATCATATTTTGGATAAAACATATCAAGATTTTCCTTGGTGATTAAGGTGTAAACCGTACATCCCAAAACCTTAAAGTAATTTACTTTAGGTTTTATTGTATTCCAATGTTCATAGGGTTTCTTCTTGAAAATTAGTTTGATTAAAAATCTAATAATTATATAACAGGCTGTTCTTATATCTTCTTCCAAGAAATAGGTAGGAAGAATGTATTCATTTAATATAGTCCTAGCCATTTCTTGAATTTTCCTATTTTTTATTTCTACAATTCCATTTTTTTAAGGTGTTCTTGGTGCAGAGAAGGTGTATTTAATACCCATATTTGAGAAAAATGAATTAAATTCCTAATTCTCAAATTCTCCACCATGATCACTTCTTAAAGAAATTATATTAAAACCATTCTCATTTTGAACAGCTTTGCAAAAACATTCAAATATAGTAAAAGATTTATTTTTATATTTTAGAAAATAAATCCAAGTAAATCTAGAATAGTCATCCACTAAAACATACATATATAATTTAGCTTTATATCCTTGAAGGTCCAAACAGATCCATATGGATAAGTTCTAGATGTTTATTTGTAGAAAATTTGTTAACAGATTTGAAGGATGATTTGTACTACTTGCCAAGTTGAAATGCATCAAAAAATCTATCACTTTCAAATTTGAGACTAGGAAAATGAGAAACTAATTGTTTTTTAGAGAATTGATGTAAAGAATATACTTTTCAATGTACAAGTATCACATGCCATAAACATGATTCATTTATCTTGGCAGTTGAGCATTTTACTTTTTGTTTACACAAGGAATTTTAGTTCAAGGTATAAACATTATCAGCTCTAGGTGGTCTAAATTTAAGCAATTTATCTTTGAAAACAAAACATCAATTGGTAGAAAAATCAACAATATAACCATCATCAAAGAGTTGAGAGATAATTATTAGGTTGTCTTTAAATCCATTTATATAAAGTACTTTATTTATTGAGAAAGATTCTGGATCTCCAACAGTTCCATTGACAATAATCTCGCATTTGGAAATGTCACCAAATGTGACTAGACCACCATCGTTCTGGATTAGAGTTATGAAATTTGACGATTTTCTACTCATATGCCTGAAGCAGCCACTGTCCATATACCATATTTTAGTTTGGTTTCTGTGACCTGCTTCCTCATCAGTTTATGCCATAAATGACATATTGGATTTCATATTTGATTCCTCTTTTTCTAAGTCAGACCTTGATGAGCTTCGGGATTTTTCAGATACACTCTAAGTAGCTTTCATTGCCTTCTTCTCTTTCTCCTCATATTCATTTCTTTTGAATAATTTCTTTTTCTTTCCTTCCTCTAACTGTGGACAGTCTTGTCTAATATGTCATATCATCTTCCATTCCTAACATGTGACTTCTTTTTTTCCCTTTTTGAAAAACTTATAAAACCATTACTCTTTCGATAAAACATAATGAATTTTCTAGCTATATGATCGAGTTCTGTAAAGACCGGTAAATTTCAAGGAAAATTTTTTCTTAATTTATTTGGGATTTTACGAGTACGCAGTTTCTGACAGCACCTGATTCTGAGGCCTGGTGTGCCTGGAATCAATTTTTGAAGTTTATCTCTGGTATGTTTAGTGAAAGAATGAGTGGGCTTCTCTATATTTTGAACTGATGATCGAAATTGAAATCTGAGGGCATGGATGAACTCGTAGCACCAATATTTGCTTAAGATGACTTTTACCGTTGATGCGTTTTCTCGGGAGAAGAAGTAAAATTTTGGGGTTTAAGTGAGAAGTAAATAAAATTGTATAAAAAATTTTTTTATTAACCTTGGATGTTAAACTCCCTCATGGGAAGTTTTTGGTGGGGACCACAACCACCCATCTTCCCATGTGTGGTTATGAGGGAGGTAGGGCCCACACAAGCTCCCATCATTTCACATTCCATAACCCTTAACCCCTTTGAACTCAAATGTTTAATACATGGCAACTCTACATTAAAGTTTTTGTATCCTTTAATTGTGCAACTCTCCCCTTTAATCATGCCAACACACTTAATCAATTAATTGAATTGGTTTTGAATTTTTGTAATTTGAAATGCATGGAAAAATAATAAAATAAGAGGAGGCCTTATTGTATTTTTTTGGCTTGTTGTGTGAAGATTTTGGGATGGGATCTTTATTGGAAGAACATCAACCTCCGCAAAGAATGCCACTCTTCAATGAAGGATGCCAATTCTCTGACGAAGAACATTGACTTGGTGGTTTCGGTTTTCTCCATCCTCTTCTTCCTCTTCGAAAAGGGAGAAGACACCGACGACGACAGAAACGACGCCATCGTCCGTGGCGCTTGACAACCGCGAACTCTCTTTGAGGTAGGGGTGTGTTTTGATTGGGCAATGTTGGTTTACCTTCCATTTTTTTTCTCATAAAACAACTTGTTATCGGACTAATGCGGAAGGGACCAGACCAAACTAACACAGTCTGATTCCTCTACCGTTCTTGTGAAATTGTTGAATTCTTCGGCCGTTCTTGAGCAGTGAATCAAGTTATGTTTTCGGAGCCGATCAGAGGCCAGAAAAATTCGTAAATGGACTTAGAGAATTGGAGCGACCTAGAAGCGGAAGTTTCATAGATATCAGATCATCGGAATGAAGAACGGGGGCCCCGGGAGGCATGCTGGCTAGAGGCAACATTTTTGGAAAATTCCAGAATACTCAGCGTGTGCTTCCAAAGCACATACCGTGTAGTACAAGCGTTCAGCGGCAGAAGTAACGGACATCTGAAGAGTGACACACGGCGTGTGACACCGGTCACACGGCATGTACTGTCCACACTGTTTGACAAAGGGGACTTCGATGAACATGGCGTGTATTCAAGGGAAATCAACGGACACGGACAGAAATACACGGGCACAAGGCATGGTGTGTATTATCTTCTTTAAAAGGAAGAAGTGGATTCGCAAGGCTTGGCATGTAATCTGGGTGATACACGGACACGGGCATAACCACATGGCCAAGAGGCATGGTGTGTATTCCGGAAATACATGGACACAGGGTGGAGTATACGGGCATGTACTCCACTACACAGCCAGGCATGGCCAGCGCACTTGGAACCAACCCTAGAGGTTTGGACACGGTGTGTAACCATACTACATGACATGTATTTACCTATTTATATGAACAACCCTGTGACACGGGCAATATCACATTGGCAGTACCCGGTGTCCTCTAACACTACGTGTATCGCTTACCTACAGGCCGTGTACTTTGAGGAAATGGCTTGGTCATCTTGTTCTCTGTGACATGGGCACGTTTTTCTTGCTTTTCCCCCTGTAATGTGGGATGGAACTACATGATACATCAACTCTAGTCTTCGTGAAAGTTGATGTATTGATCTTTGACTTGAGGAGTGTACCCTCCCAGAATTGAGCGTGCTATGTGCGGGAACCCTACAGTTGGCTGCGACTATGATGACTACCGTGTTGGGATCCTCCGTGGGTTCGACGATGAAGGCAACTGTACATGGATCCTATGTGGGTTTGGTAGCAAGGATGACTGTACTTGGATCCTCCGTGGGTTCGGTAGTGATGATGACTGTAATTAGATCCGACGTGGGTTCGGCAGCGATGGTTACTGTACTTGGATCCTTTGTGGGTTCGGCAGCGATGACTTCTGTACTTGAATCCTACGTTGGTTTGGTAGAGGAGATATTTCAGAGGCTATATCTAATCATCTCCACCCCTCTTCATGAGTAGTATATTGGTGTGAGCTGAGTCTTGACTTTCAATCAATATCTTTGATATTATTGACTTGATTTCCTGTGTGGATTGGGTTGTGCATTCCTGTGTGGTTTGGGTTGTACTTTCCTGTGTGGACTGGGTTGAACCTGGGCTCGGAAGTTGGGGTCGAACTGGAATTGATGACTTAGGTATATGTATGGGTATGTAACTATGTAGTGTTGGTTTATACTTCGTATTTGTATCCTTCCTTTGTGGTTTATCATTTGTGGATTCTAGGAGACCTTCTGGGGTCTCGGGGTCCCTACTGAGTATCATATACTCACCCCTGCACGGGCTATGCCCACACTACGTTGTGTTGGTTGTAGACGATGGATAGCAATGATCGTGGTTGAGGCTTGTGGAGCGTGACAGTACCCAGAGGTGGACTATCAGGCAGGACGTACACGGAGTGGACGGCCGGACCCGAGCAGCTGAGGAGACCATCGGTACCCACCCTTCAGGTGGGATAGCTGGAGGATGACTCGGTGGTTGTTGATTAACTTTAATGTTGTTGTACTTTTTTTCAGTTTTACTGTACTTTTAGTTGGGTTTGTATTCTGGCCCATTTACTATTCAGCACTTACATTTTTACTCATTTTACTTGGTGTTTACATCAGCTTGTGTACTCCGTGGTGTTTGTCTTCTTATATAAATGAAATGCCTTCCCTTTTATCATGATTTGCGCCTTTCGTGCTAGTCGCTAGGCTCTGGCCTATGGAAGGCGGGCATGGGGTAGTCACATAACGAGCCCCGAGGATGGGTCGTGATAAGTTCCACATCTGAATTGGATGAATTAGATCATTTTGATTTCACCTTTATTTATTTATTCTTCATCATTCTTCTTTTCCATTGAGATGACACCTTTAATGTAATGTATTCTTTCTTGATCATATCCTTTTTCCCATTTTCTTCATCTTGCATCTTTTCCTTATATATCAGAAGGGTTCCAATAAAAACTCTCATTGATTAATCTTTGATATGAGATGATTTTTTGATAGTAGCAGAAATTCCATTCTCTCTAGGTTGTAGTACTCATAGTACATTCAAGGATTGATCAGCTTGTTTGATTGGATCTCCGAAGTCAGTGATATTGTTGACAATCTCTGTCAACCTTACATTAATTTTTGTGATTCTTTATCCTTAAAACATCATGAATTTATCGAATTTAAGTTCAGCAGTAGCATACCTCATCTGCCAGATATTTTCAGTTCCTTCATAAGCAACTGTAATTGTATACCACATTTCATAAGCCGTCAGGTACTGAGAAACTCTATTGAATTCATCTGGTCCAAGACCACAGATTAGAGCATTAACAGCTTTTGAGTTTATTTTATACTCTACTTCTGTATCAGCACTCCAGGTTTCATGTTTCTATGGAATCACATAGGGAGTTAGAATTTTTTAGTAGACATTGTATCCATGATTTTTTAAATAAATGACCATTCTTGTTTCCAACATCCATAATTATCACCGTTTATGTATGGAGATCCAACCATTGATATACCCTCTCATGTATTATCCATTATGCTCTGTTTAATCCAAAGACATTCAGATTTTTATTGATTTTACAAAAGCTCATTCTTTGATACAAATTTTTTGATCGGGTTATACCAAATATACACAATGGGTGAATTGTGTCTTTTACAATTTCTTTGCGAGATCACGACCTATATATTTATCATTATCAGAATTATTATGCTATAGAAAATAAATAGAAAAGGACGCATGATGTATAGTGGTTAGGGGAATAGAAGACCCCTAGTCAACTCTACTAATGCTCTACTCCACGACCGAGGTGATTTTCACTATCTGGTCCTCTTATTAATAGACTGTTCCATAGCTGACTGTAGGAAGATGACGCCATTACAAGTTTAAGGCTAAAAAAGAGCCTTCTGGTTCATACACAAAACCAAATACAAATATTAGTATGAGAATTCTGTTACTCAAAATAAAATTGTAGTTTTTCTTTAAATACTTTCCAATTGTTCTTGACAATTTTAATAGCATGAAACTGATAGTTGATGAATCATAGTCTTCAGAAATAATAATCTTTAGGTAAAAGAGTTATGAGTCGATTCGGTTGCAGTAGATCTTGAAATATAATTCACAACATTAACAATATCCAATTCATAGTGGATATTCGACGTAGAATCAGTGAATCTTCAATAGTGTTTCTTCTTCTTCAAAAAATAGAGCTTTGAAACTCTTCGTAACAGCCGATATGTAAGTCTTGATTTTCTCTGTAAATTATAGTAGTGAAAAAATAAAGAGAATGATATATAATATATCTCTTCCTTTTGATGATTCTTCTCTATATTTGTAATAAAAACAATATAGGTATACATAGGATAAAGACGATAATTCTCCTTTTAAATTTAGATCCACAAAAGTCACCTTTAGAATCTCGATATTCGAAATATTGAATAAAAGAGAATTCATAAATCCCATAAAACCGGGCATGAAAAGCTCCTCTTGAATTGATCCTTTGAATAATAAATTAATGGATTTGAATTAGTCAAAGATGCGCTTTAGATTTAGGCTTATAATCTGTCTTGAAATCTTCCTAATAATCTGTATAAATACCATTTCTTTTTTAAAGTCATATATTAAATATCTGACCCCAAACATAGGGTTGAACATCAAAGAATACATTCTCTAAAAGTAAGCTTCATAATGTAAGGTTGATCTCAAATGTAAGGTTGATATCAAATACAAGGTTGATCATCCATACTTTTCTCTTCAAATCTCAAATGTATGGTATATAATCCATACTTTTTTTAGTTTTAGAATTTAACATTCATGATCTATACTTTTAAAAAAAATGTGTAGTTATACACAAAAGTGAGGTTGATGAACCATAATTTTGAGAAAAAAAGTATGATACTTCTTCCATACTGTTCTGACAATTCAAATGTAAGGTTCCACCAAAACGTAGGGTTCCTTACAAATGTAGGGTTCCTCTTTAAAATGTAGTGTTCCTCTTTCAAACGTAGGGTTACTATTTCTTATTTTTTGATAATGTATGGTTGCGTAACCATAATTTTTTGATTATCTCAAAAGTGAATGATGGATTTAATCCTTATGTTGTGCTCTTCAATGTAGGATATGAATAGTGTTTCCAGAACACGCTAAAGGGATTTCAAAACACATAGTGCAGGAACAATGTTTCCAAAACACGATAAAGTAATTTACGAACACATAGCGCATGAACAACCATGGGGATTAAATACATTAATATTTCTCCATAAATAAAAATTAGAAGAATATAAATTTCCTGAAATATACTTAAGCAAAAATCATTAAAATAACAAATAAGAGTATTCGTGAGCATCCAAATTATCATAAAGCAATAGATTATTATTCTCAACAATCTACCCTTAAAAATAAAATAAAGTATTATTGAAAACAGTAATTGCTCAATTGGAATGACCAATATTCTATTTACAAAGATTTTTAATTCTAAACACATGTGTCAACATGTCAAAACCAAGAAAAAAATATTCTATTGTCATGAAATTATTTGAAAATATTAATTTAATTATTTTTTACATTTTAAAAATATTCCTCTTATCAATCTAACATGAAGTGCATGAAAAATGACCGTAAATCGTGATTTTGGATTTTAAAGTCTTGAAAAATTGGTTTTCAATGGTAACAACCTAGAGAAATTAAATGGATTTTTCAATAATGTGGAATATATTTTACATCAATCTAAATTATGGTTTTATCAGAACAACCAAAAGTGTATTTTATTGATTTAAATATTTAAAATCAAGATTCAAAGGGTCAAAACATGGAAAACGACCTTATTTTGTAATGAAATCCCACCAAAATTTTCATCTATTAATTTTTAACATATATTAAAAGATCACTCATCAATCATATTTGTGGTGAAGTGGGAATGATCGAAAAATTTTGTCTTTTAGATTTAATGTCCTTTAAAAAAATTCAAAGTATCGAAACCCAAAAAATGGCCAATAATTATTGTTAATTTCTATGAATACAATCATAATTTAATTTTTGAATTATATGAGGAGAACTCATGTTTGTATGGAATTAAGTACTCTTATGAATACAAAAAGTTCAATTTTATTGGTCTAAGATATTTTATTTTTTAAAATTGTAAAAACCTATAAAAAACTCATGTTTTTGAGAAATAATATGATAATTACTAATGATTAGATTTTGACATGTAGAAATATATCAAAAAATAATCTTACTTGAGGTGTGGTTGTAATGACCAAAAAAGATTAATTAGATTAACATTTATTTAAAAACAATCTTGAAAGATAAAAACATAGAAAATTATGCCTTATTTTCTTGACATTGTAGGATAATGACCTTTATTTAATTTTAGGAATGATTGGAGATACTAAAAATTTATTAGACATTTGGTTTTTAGTTAATGATTATGACCCTATTTTTAAAAAAAATCAAAAAACATCCACCAAAAATAAAAAATATATCAAATTACATTATAGTATCATAAAAGCATTGATAAAAGATTTTTTAATATATTATATCATGTAGGTTTTCAAAAATATTCTCCATAGTGTGAAGACCAGGAAAATGGTCGCATATTTATACAAAATCATTGAATAAAAATAACCATTGAATTTGTGACACATGTGAATATGCCTCTTGTAATTTCGATGTGTTTTGTGGATAAGAGGGTTGAAAAGCTGTTTTCAGTAAAAAATGTTCCAAAAAAATTTATAACATAAAAAAATATAAAATAACAATATTATGTAATGAATTCATAGGATAAAAATCAAAATATAATTTTTTACATATTTGAATAGATCATAATTTAATATTACTTATATTATTCCTGAATTGATTAAAATACGGTTTTAACGATCTTAATGTTTAAAAATAAGAATAAAATTTTGAAATCCATGTAAATTATCATATATTCTCATAAAAAATAGGAATATTATAATTAATTAATTTATGAAAATTTAAATAAATTTCTTGCCAAACATTGATCTAGTATTGTCATAATTATCAAAAAGTATTTTTATTTGATTTCACATACATTTAAAATTTGAAGCCAATGTTAAAAAAATAAAATGAAATTAGATTTACATTAAAAAAATAAAATGAAAATTTTTAATTTAAGATATTTAATAATAATTAAAATATCATTCCAACTTATGGATTGCTCGAAATGACCCATAGTGAAATTTCATTTATTTAAAAGTAACAAAAATCTACTATCAATGTGTCTAAACTACAAAAATTCCCTCATTTTATAATGATATCATTAGGAAATTAACATTGGTTAATTTTTCATGTGTGAGAGTAGATAGAAAATAAATGGCATAAATGGTAACATATAAGAATATATGGACAATGAATCCAATGTGTGTTTTGGTCATAATAATTAAAAATATTGGTTTTTAGATTTAAGTCATTAAAAAGATAATCTAAATGTTAAAAAATTATAATGACCTAAATATGTAATTAAGTAATAGAAATATTATTTTTGAATAATTTTTACATTTAAAAATAGATTTCACAGCTATTTGACATGTGGTGTGGTTAGAATGACCAAAAATTTATCTTTTTTAGAATTAAAAGTCTTTAAAAACATTTATCAAAGGGAAAAAAATTTAGAAATGGCTTTTTCTTATTGTGAAATGCTATGGGAAAAATTGAAATTTATTTTTTTGACATATATGAATAGAATTCAAAAAAATCCAACATCTGGATTTCTCATAATAAATCACGATGATATTATATTGATTTATATGCCAGAAAACATGCGGCAAAGCGTATGAACCAAAAAAAATCATGGATTTTCATGGAAAAATATGAGAATGATCATTGATTATTTTTTTAGATTTATAAATATACCTCATTTAAATTTTCATGTTGTATGGGAGAAATGATAGAAAATAAGTCCCTTTAGATCTAATTATCTTTAGAAACATGAATTAAAGGATCCAAACCAAAAAAATCATTGTATTGTTTTCAAATCACAATAAAATGAACTAATTTTAATTTTTGACATATAGGAATCTACATCATGCCAATCTAACTTTTGGATTTCTCAAAATGATCAAAAGTTCATTTTATTGATATTAAAGTCAATAAACAAGTGTTAATGTGTGAAAATAATTAAAACAACCTCATATTATTGAGAAATAATATTATATTTATATTTGAATAATTTTTGACTAGGGTGAATGGACCAAATGAAAATATGATGTTATCTGTTGTCAAAATGGAGGATGAAGTAATTTTATTATATTTAAAGTAATTAAAAACATGTATCATGGTGTAAAAACTATAAAAAACCTTTTCTTTTCATGAAATCAAAGGAACAGAATCACCATTTAATTTTTTGTATGTTGGAATAATCCAAACATCAATACAGTTTGTGGTTTTTTGGAATGACTATTTTTTTTGTCAATTTCTATAGATAATCATTTCTCAAATGGATAGGGCATAGAAATAATATTACATTATCATGAAATAATTTGTGGTTTGTTTGAATAACTAAATTATATAATCAATTTATATCAAAAATTCGGGTCTCATATGGAAAATGCATAGAAATAATATTAGATTATCATGAAATCATTTAGTAATTATCAAAGATGATATTATTAAATATATAAATACAAAATATGTTTATATGATATGAGATGACTTTAAAATGACTGGAAAAGTAGTTTAACTAGATTTATGACTTTTAAAACACTTTTTAAAACATCAAAACCTAGAAAATAACTTCATATTTTATTGAAATAATATGTTAATGATCCAAAATTAGTTTCTTATATGTTTGGAACATATCACACATAAATATAATTTCTGGTTTTCATGGAATGATCATACGTGTGTCTTTCTGAATTTAAAATCCAAAAAACACATGTAAAGGTGATAAAAGTTAGTAAAAAATCTAGTATTATTGTGAAATCACTGTAGTATGTTTATTAAAAAAATTTAGGCATAAAAAAATATATGAACAATAAAACTGAAACAGGGTGATCTCAAAATAACCGCAACACTAATTTTTAATGATTTACAAGACATTATAGATGTTTTTTAAAGGGTAAAAATCTATAAAATGACTTCGTACTATCATGGTATCCATGAAAAACTCACAATTTAAACACGTGTCATGTAGGATAAGATGATGTAAAAAATCCATTTTATAATATTAAAAGATAAAAAACATGTTATCTTCTGAAAATTTAATATGAAAAAATGAATTGAAATTATATCCAAGAAAAATATCCACCATTAAATTTTGACATATAGGCATATACTGAAGTCCAATCCTACTTGTCTCTTTTACATAATAATGGAACATGTATTTTTATTGATTGAAAATTCTAGATACATGCATCGAAGGGCCAATACCAACAAAATGACATCATATTTTCATGAAATTATAGGAAAAGTATCATTTATTAACTTGTGACATGTATGAATAGTCCTCACATCAATCCACCTTGAGTTATTTTATGAAGGATATAGAAATGGTTTTACTAGATTAAGCATTTGTTGTTATGTTTTATCCCTTTTATGCGTTTGACTTTACATCAATTTTTTTGGTAATTATGAGAAAACCATGAGTGGAATTTATCTATGGATTATCCCACCTTGTTTGAAATTAAAAATCGGTTTTTTACTAGGATTTCAAGACAATCTCAGGATGTTTACTAGAATCATAATCAATGAGGCATGTATTAGTAAATTTGAAATAAAATAAAACTATGTGTTCAGTCATTTCAACAACACAACACAAAAAATTTATATGATCTCTATTCGTACATGTCACAAAATAATCAACTATTTTTCTCCTTGTATTTTTCATCAATATAAGGTCATTTTATATGTTTTTCCTTTTAACACGTGTTTTTTAACTTCTAAATCAATAATAATAATACATTAGTATTTCTTAAAAAACTAATATTTTTTAAAATTAGGAATATCCCTATATGTCAACAATTATATATATATCATTTTCTTATTATTTCATCACAATACAAGGTAATCAGCTAGGGTTTGTCCCTTTGACGAACATTTAAAATGGATTTTGAATTTAGAGAAATTATTTTTCAATCATTTTATCCACAAAACATATCAGATTAAAATTTTGTGTATCTATGCAGGTTAAATATTAATCGAATATTAGTTTCATAGGATTTCATGACAATCCAATATCATTTTATTAGTTTTAAATCATTTATGAAATTTTTTTTGAATTTTAAATCAATATAATCGTATTATAATTCATTCCATGAAAACTGATAGTCGTATTGAGGTGGGTCTTTTCCTATATGTCAATAATTAAATAGATATCATATTTTGGTGATTTGTTAATAATACGAGGATGTTTTATATGAATTAACACATAGAAACACATTTTTAATGAAATTTTGATTCAATAAAATTGTATTTTCTATAATTCCAAGAACACCTCACTTCATATTTACTTTTGGTATATTCTCACATTTAAAAAATTAACCAAAAATTATTTTCATAAAATTTCATGATAATCCGTAGATTTTTCTAGGTTCTAACCATTTAATGCATTTTTTTACTTTTAAATAAATATAAATTAACTTTTAGTAATTTTTTAAAAACCAAGTGTTATATTGTTTTTAGTTTTATTCCTATATATCTCTGATTAAACATCTATCATATTACAATTATTTGACGAAAATCCATGCCTATTGGCATGGTATTATCCATTTTTTGTCATATTTAAAGAAATATAAATATATTAAAAACTTTTTTTGGGGTCTTTTCATCAAAAACACACTTCATATTGAAAATTTTCCAATTCATAAACATAATAAATTATTCAATGATTATTTATAATTTGATTTGATGACATTATGATGACATTTTCTAGGTATTGACCCTATAATGGACATTTTTTTGACTTTTAAATCAATACAAATAGGTTTATAATCATTCTGAGAAAAGTAAATCACATTTATTTTTTTTCCTATAAGTATAAACTTATATTATGGTCATTATTATATAAATAAATCATAATATAAAATCATTTTTAGGCTATAAGAAATATCACACAATTTTAGTTATTTCTAAAACAAATAAAAAATGTTTTTTCAGTCATTTTCACCACACCACATACTAGATTAATAAATAATATATTCAAACATTTTAAATTTTAATAAAAAATCATTATATGGTGATTTTACTATAATATGTGTATTTTTACTACATTTGGAAAATTTGGTGCATGATTTATTACTTAAATCCATAAAAATACACTTTTGTCAATATATGAAGAATTCCCCTCAAAAATATTTTTATTCTATTAAAAAATAAGAAAAAATAATTGTATTTCATTATCCTATTATTTAATTAACATCCATATATGTTTTCTATTTTTATCACTTTTAAACAAATTAGTAGTGACCTTTAGTTCTAGTAGAACTTATTTCTCTATCATTTAGACCACATTACATATCTTAACGATGTTGGGATTATTCCTACATGTCACAAATTAATCATTGAATGTTTTTAATTATTTCATTTATATTTGAGTCTTTTTATTTGTTTTAACTATTTGATACAAAAAATTTTGACATGATCATCAAAAAGCATACATTTGGTTATTCAATGAAAACCATCAGTCAAATTGATCAGTGGTCTTCTTATACATGTCTATAATGAAATGGTATTATGTTTCTAGAATTTCAGGATAATTGAAAGTAATTTTAAATATTTTGGTCCTTATATGCATATTTATAATGAAATGAATATAAAAATCCACTTTTCCTATCATTTTGAACACACCAATCATCAGATTGACAAGTGATTATTATTCCTTCATCTACTGTATTCATTGAAAATAATGTCTGTCATCCCACCTTGATACATTTTTTTATGAATTAGTTATAATTTTAGCCAACATTTATACTTTATAATTGATACTCTACAAGTAGTGAATGACCAATCAAGTGGAAAAAATCTCATTTTCATATACTGGTTCATATAAAAGGCATTAAATATCTTATTCACATTCAATATAAAAAGATAAATTATCAATTAAAGGTTGTTCTTGTATCAAAAATTCCTAATTTAAATTGAAAAGTGTATGATACCTACCATGTGTAGTACATGATTCTACCCATCCGTTGTGTTTGATTATAGAAAACATTGAAATCATTGAAAATAAAATAGTGATATAATCTATGTCTGAGTAAAAAACAAAACACATCAAGGAGTATGATTCCTCATTGGAGAATAACATTGTAATAATTCCATTGAATTTTTCATCATTAAATTTTAGTTTTATACATGTGAATGAGTGGTTATAAAAGTTTTGATCACAACCACACACAATCAGAATGGATAATTTCAAAAAGGTAATATATATGAACTAGAACTATTGATTCATCCCCCCCCCCTTAATAGTATATAAATTTACCTGGGCACTTAATGTGGTACTAAATCTTAGTTTCCACTGATATCGTAATAGAATTGAAGTTTAATTATGGTGAATAAAACATTTATCAACAATATAGGAATTACAATACTATATGGAATGAAATTTCATTCATGGTGTAACAAAATGCTTCACTATACTTTACAACAAGGAATTAGAGAAACCAATTCATTAATAGCTGGGTTTTAACATTTAATATGATATGGAAACATGAAAGATATTCCCATGAAAAATATAAAAGTAGTTGGTAAATCCAAAAATGTAATTCTATCATCCTTTTCTACAAAAGTATATATATATATATATGGAATAAAATTGAAGAAATCCTTGTAAAATTGGGATGAAATAAATAATATTTTTTAAATAAATGTTAAAATAATTTAATAAAAGATATAAATTTAGAGAGATAAATTTTAGGATATCATAATTGGAGAAGATGAGACAACTAATTATTATTTCACAAAATTAATTTAAATTGTTAGTTGCAACATGTTCATTACAGATACTTTGGATTATTCATCCATATTCAAGTTGATAATGATAAATGTTCAATATAGATTATATTAATATATTTCTACCCTAGTATAAATAGAAGTCCTATATATGGATAATTTGAGTAATAAACTCCTAAACTGTGAGATGAAAAGGGATTAAATATTCAATAGAATGTCCAAGTAAAAAATGGAACTCAAATTCATTAACAATCTATAGATCAAGGAGGTGTATGTTGAATCCACTAGTAAATTAGAAGATAGTAATACAATTAATGTATAAATAAATATATTTTTGACCCATATCTATAGAAACATGATCAATGGAAAGGTTAAGTATATGGGAAAAAAATCCACATAAATCATTATGTGTGGTGAAATCAGTCAAATTATAGAAAGTTTTTTAAGAAGAAAAATTTTCAATTTTAAGGTGAGGAGGATTCTGAAATAAAAATGATAATTAAATAGAAAATGAATTTTAAAGAATAAAATAAATATTATAATAACAAAGAGAAGTCTTATAAAATAAAACAGATAAATTTATTTATAAAATAATAGGACAAATAAACCACCTCAGGAAGTTAGTCTGTTGAAGAATGATTTTGAAAACATTGTATTTTGATTTTTCACATTTAAAAGTGATTAAAACTCAAGATGTGAGGAAGAATGAAAAAAAACCAATATATAACTCTCGATAAAAGATGACGTTGAAGTTATTTATGAGGAATAGAAAAAGGTAAAATAAAATCATTGTATATGTAGGTTAAAAATATTAAAAAAAAATAAACATATATTCCATAAAAATAAATTAGTTTTTGTGAAAAATAATCCTCTTAATATGAAAGTAACTGGGAAATAGATAATGATCGAAGTGTATAATATAAGTGTTGCATAAAAGAAAGAAAAGTTGATCATAACCATGGAAGGATATCTTATATATTGTTAGACCTTAATAAAAATGAAATATTTCTATTATATAATTATTGAAATAAATTTTTATTCATCAAAATATACATATAAATGTTTCAAAAAAGCCTAAACTTGAAAATGTGACACACCAAAATGTTTAATCTGATTAGCATAATATTGAAGGTTCTAAAAGTCATACAAAATAAATCTTTGTTGATAAAAACTATAAAACATTACATCTACATTAATGGATGTTGATTAATTAATGAAAAATAAATATTTAACAGGACATAGAAAATATTGCTTCCACACCTGAATCTCGCTATCTTTTTATTCTAAAGGACTAACTGTCTTTTTTAATTTCCATAAAAACATTCATCAGATTTTAAAATATTTAAAAACAACCTCATATTATTATGAAATAACTGGATAATGTTTAATGATCAACTGTTTACATGTATGACTAGTCTTCATCTCAATATAATGCTATTTATTTTTGGTATTTCCATAAAAGATGAATTATTAGATTTAAGACATTAAAAATATATTTCAAAGATTTAAAATCCTTAAAATAATCTCACATATTCCTAAAATTTCAGGATAATTTTTATTTATACCATGTTGTAATAAATGAAACATCATTCTAAAATATGTATCATTGAAATGATCATACATGTTTTTTAGGAATTTAAATGCTAAAAACATGGATCAAATTGTCAAAACTAGGAAAGTAATATTTTATTATTCTAAAATCATAAGAAAATTATTATTGAGTTATTTTTTATATGTAATAATAGAATACCCATTAATATTACCAGAAATTCCCTCAGAATAACCTAAATTCCATTTTAAATGATTTTTATTCTATTAAAAGTATACATAAATGTGTCAATAACTATAAAATTAAATCAAATTGTACTGAAATAATTAACAAATTACTATTTAACTTAAACCTGTATGAGTAAACCACATTTCATTATAATGTACTAGGGGTCTAGAATAATTGAAAAATTATTCTATAAAAAATGAATAAAATATGTTATATGGTGAAAAAAAAACAAAAAAATAAGGATTTTTAATAAAGTAATATAAAATAAACCACTATTAAATTTTTGACTTATAGGAATTGAATACATACCATTCTTCTAGGTTATTTTCACATAATCACCAAAATGGAATTTTAATTGATTTAATAGTCGTAGAACATTCATCAAAGTGTGGATGCTAAGAAAATGGCCTTATGTTTTCATGAAACTATAAAATAATGATAAATAGTTAATTTAAGATACATATGAAGAAACCTCATGTAAATCATTTGTGCTGCGTGGTTGGAATAACTAAAAAAGATGTTTTTTAGTTTTAGAAACATATTTCAAAGGGTCAAGACCTATGAAATGTCCTACGACTATTTTTATATTGAACAAAAATGGCGTTCATTAAATTTATTATATATAATTAAAATTTAACAGTAGTTTGACCTTTGTTTTCCCCACAATAACCAAACTATATGTATTTATATTACATAAAATACTCAAAACCAAGAAAACAAGTCTTGATTATCATGGAATCATAGGATAGCGATCATTGGTTACTTTTTTAAACATATGAATAGTTAAAATTTCAATATAAAATTTTTTGTGGTCATAATAATAGAAAATTAATTTCAATATATTTAATAGTATGAACATTCATGTGTTAAAGGGATAAACCTAGCAAATGATCCTAGATTATAACATGTAAATGATATCTATTTAATTTTTAGAATGTAGGAATAACCCATATAAAAATTTTAGAGGTTACTTTATCAAAATGCTTAAAAGAAAATTATGGATTTCAAAGTCAAAACAATCATTTTAGTGGGTTAAAACCTAACAAACAACCTAGAATTATCACTGATTTTTTGGAATTAGTTTTCCAATTAGTTTTCTAATTTTATAAACAAATGTCTCATCAATCCCACAAATGTCAGGTTTGATATTATGGAATGTTTGTTTTAAATATGTAAAGGTCATTATGAATCATTCTTTTAAGGGTCAAAACAATGAAATAATCCTCAAATTGTCATGAAATCCATCAAAATTACCACTATTTAATTTATGAAAAGTAGGAATATGTCTCATGTCATTATGGTGTATTGTGATGTAAGAATGAATAAAAATAACTTATAGTGTGAAATAATTAAAGATTGTATTTATAGTCAAATATCAGCAAACAATCTCATATTGCCATTAAATTGCATGAAAAAATCCACTATTTAATTTGTGACATGAAGAAATTTCATATACATAAATCCATATTATTATTTATCCAAATTTTATAAAATTTCATATTAATTGATTTCAATATCAAGAAAAAATGGAAAAAACTCAAAAATAGAAAAATACATCCTATTATCATGAAATAATAGGACAATGATCATTGATTAACTTGTTCCATGTATTAATAAACCACAATTTTCTATGTGGTTGTAATAATGACCAATTACGATTACACCCACCAAGAACTGAAGCCACACCATAGAGATGCATGCTTGACACTGAATGTTACATCCAACAGCATCCCCAAACCAGTAGGAACACCATCCTACCAAACCAAAATGGGGTCCAATACTATGAAAATATTTACCAGAGCAGATGTGGCTGATTTTGAAAATAAAAGGGCCACTAAGTATCAGCCCAAATGGATCCAAAACCACTATATCTTTTTGGTGTCAAACCAAGTGGGGTTTATCCATCATGGTTTAGGCACTAAGAGCATGGAAGTGAAATTTAGGGGGAAAATTGACAATCCACATCTGAGCGACATAGAAAAATAATAGAAAGCATATTTTAAAGAAGGGAAAGGAGTTAATATTAGATAGAAAAGAAACCCTAATAAAGAGGAGACTAATGAGGGAAAAGGAATCCTTTTACACCGATAAAAGGAGGTAGTGAGAGGAGAATGAAATTTTGAGAAGAGGAGGTGGAAAGACGAGATATCTTGATAGCTAGAATTATTTTTTTATGCATGATGTATATATGATAATTACATTAATTCCATTCTAAAAAATGATATCAACTAACATTATGGGACCCTTGTTCGTTGTATTTATTCTTGATTAATGGGACCATTGAAATTCACCTTTATTCATTCTTTATGGGACCCCTATAGGTCACCACTATTTTTATATATTATAGTTCCTAACAACATGGGGGGTATACATATTTTTTTTGGATCGTTATTCTAAATTGTACACATCCATTTATATAGATTTACATACTTGTTTATTTTGGAATCTTACTTAACCAGTCTCCTTGAACTATAAAATATATACTATATTATTTTAAGAATAATTTTTAATGAGTCCTTTATTAAATAAATTTTTTTATAATCCTAAAACTATTCATACATTATATATTTGAATTGAAATTTTATAAAACTAAGATAATTGTGAAATCTTATGAAAAAATATATAGTGTCTAAAATGGGGTTTATAAGATAAATATCTGAATTATCATATGAAATCAGTCAAATATCATTCATTAAAATTATGTTTAACATAACATGAATATGTTTCATTGTAAATTTTTTTTTAAATATAGTACAATGTATATATGTGTTCATGACTAGTTATTGATAATAAAAATCAATTCCATTAATGTTTTCAAAGGTCAAAGGTAAAAAAATTAATTAAATCAAATAAAATATTAAGTGGTGTTTTATATTTAACCCTACTGAAAGGGTAGTTTGAAAGATTCTCTAATATTTCCACAAAATTAGGATATGATAATTTACCTTGGGAATATTCTAACCCATGTGATGGGTGTGACAGCCTAGTTTCCTTTTTAGATTTGAAATAGTTTTATGTTTGACTCCTAATTATTTAGTAAGTGGATAACCTGATGTAGGTAGTTCCCTAAGAACATATAACCCTTATTCTTTTTCTGAATCATTTTATATGCCTTGTTCCTATTAGACTCTGATTATCATTAGTAGTATTTCTGTTTCTAAAATAAAAATTAATATTACAGTTGATCATTTAGTGTTTTGACACACTCTGTCTGCATTAAAATCATTTAGTTTTCATATTTATTTATTTACACATCTCTAGGGAATTTTTCTCCAATTAGCAAGTCAGGTGACATATCCCCTCCTTCTTCATTTTAGTAGTGGTTTGAAAAGTAGGTTATCCGTCTATTTTACAGTCGTATGGGATAGTATGAATTTGTTCTAGATCAATTCAAGTGCTATCATATACTAGCTTGATTATGTCTAATAAGAATATGTACAATATTAATGATATTCCATTTTGTTTGTGAAACCTTGCGGTAGAATGAATTAAAATACGCAGTACCCGATGCGTTTCTAAAATGGTATGAATAACAATTTGAGTTTGATTTTAATCATTAAAGTGATGAGCTATTATGATACCTTCACCTGTCATATCCAGTAGGGAGTGAAAAAGTCATTAGAGTACATTAAACCCATTACAACCCACAAGATGAAGTTAAAAAATGATATGGTGTTTTGAAATGTTGGTAGGTTAGTTTGGGATTTTTTAGCTGATGCAATGTCACGTGCGGATGTAGCATAGAAGGAGTGTCGCACATACATATAAAGGGAATGTTTCCTAGTGTGCTTAGAGGTTGATAGTCTATATATCCTTTTGGTTTAACTCTTGTTGAATCATGTTGTCCACATCAAGTACCTATGGTGTAACACCTCAAGATATTTTCAAAATATTTTTTTATAAATAATTCTATTTCTTTGATATTTTGTGTTGTGTGCAACATCAAGTTTAAAGGAACCATGAAATATCATTAAATTATTATATTTCCATTATAACCTATTCGTTAAATTTATGATAATTAGTATGAATAAGTAATCTATAAAATAAATATATTCATATGAATTAATATTAAATTATTGGTATGTGCGTAGAAAATTATCAATCAATTTTTATTAAATTATTTTCATTATTAAAAAATATGTTTTCCTCAAAAAAAATTATTTTCCAAATTGACATTTTCTTATTTTTATGAGTGAATATTTATTTATTGAGGTTTTTTAAATTTATTTTCAAAAATTAATATCATTTTTGAATTCGTATTTTCAAATTATCTTTAATTTTTTTATTGATGAACTTGTAATTTTTTTTTGCAAATAATAAATTTAAAAACTGATTTTTATGCATTTTTTTAATGCTTTTATGAATTAATATTATGATTTGGATTGGTATTATGTTTTAATTAGTTCATTAATATTTAAAATAATAAAATTAAAATATTTCAAATTAATATTATACTTAAATTTAGTATAAAATCATTTTATATTTAAAAAAATTATTTTCACAAAGAACTATTTTTCATTGCATTTTTTATGTACAATTTTCAATTAAATTCATTAAATATGTGTTTTGAATTATATAAAATTAATTTATTTGTGTTAATTAGGTGGTTCAAATTTGGTAAATATTACATTTATTTTTAGTTAATATTAATAGTATCTAATAGTGAAAATTATTACCTCGATAAAAGGCATAAGAAGTTTATATAGACTAAATTTTAGTGATAAAGGCATTCATTTTCATCATAGTTCTTATTATATAATGTTAAATCAAGTCTTAACATATATGGTTCAAAATATTTGTAATGTAATGAATAATTTTCCATAATAATCACATAAATATTATTAAAATTGAGTAATGTGAAAAAACGTCACTCTAATATTTTTAATAAGTATACTTTTTTTAATATGGGGTTTACTAGAAGATATTCATGACTATACGTTTTCTTCAGAAATATGAAATATCTCTCTTCATTATGGTAATTTATTAATGTAGTTTAATAATTAAATAATTTACCCAACTTCCTTTACCACACTGATGTAGTAGTTATTCAATTTAAAGAAAAATTCAATTAAATGATATTAAATATATTAATAAAAAACGATTTCAAGTAACTATGTTTTTTTGAAAAAATTTCAACACAATTATGACATATTGGGTGTGTAATAAATTATTTCTTTTTAATATATCTTGAATTATTGATTTCCATAAAGTCAATGTATTGAGTAGTTCCAAAATTGACAATATTTTCATTTTATAAAAATAATATTTTGTTAAATTATTAAAAGATCATTCAATTCATAAGGACAAATAGGATAAGGTATGTTATAAAATATTATTATATTACCCTTTATGGTTTAGTTTAAACATTATAAACAAAATTAAAACCATTTAATATTGAAAAATATATTACTGTAGATATAATTAAAATAGCATTACTAAGGGTTAAACAAAATTATAATGTTTAATATAACATAAAAACATGCCTAAATTAAATTTTTGATGATATTACAACCCTATCATATCATTTCATTAAATCCATTACCATGTTATGGTAATTTATTAAAAAATTATTTTACAATAATTTAATATTTTGAGAAATTCCCAAAGTGCCTTTCACCTCAATTATAAAAAATAACCTCCACCCTCCCTTATTTACACTACATTGAGCCTTATATATTGACCAAGATTGTCACGACCCATCCCCAGGGGCCCTTATCGTGACAACCCCAAGCCCGCCTTTTATGGGCCAGGGGCTGGAGACTAGCACCAAAAGGCGTATTCCCTAAAATGCAAAGGCATTACCTTTATAACCAGTAAAATCACACAAACCAAGCACACAACAAGATACGAACACTAGCAAACTTTATAGTAAAAAAGAGTGCGTACATTAAGAAAAATGAGCTATAATACAAGCCCAATTGGAAAGTACAAGGAAAACTGGGAAGTACAAGAATAACTGGAAACAGCTCCTGTGAACACCCACCAAGCATCCTACCTGAAGGGTAGGTACGACTCTCGAACAGTCATCTCTATGGTACGCCTTGTCTAATTTCCACCTCGAGCTACCTCAAGTCCTGGTACTCTCATCCTCAGTCAGCGCTGTCTCTCATATGCATCAAACACAACATGGTGTGCACGTAGCCCATGTAGGGGTGAGTATAAAGACACTCAGTAGGGACCCTGAGACCCTCAAAGGTCTCACAAAATCTAAAAAGGATAATCCACAAAGCATGAAAACAACTGATAACCCTACCTAGGTATATTCCCACACATATACCTAAGTTATCAAGTAATCCCATCTCAAAATCCCAAAGCTCAACTATCCCTTGAGGGAAATAATTCCATGAAGGTAACACCACAAAGGTAAGTACCACAAAAGTAACACCATACAGAATAATACCACAAAGGTATCACCACAAAGGTAAGTACCACAATGGTGACGTCACGCAGAAGAATAACACAAAGGTATCACCACGAAGGTAGGTACCACAATTTTACGTCACACAGAATATTACCACAAAGGTAAAGACTCATCTTATACTAGGTATAACTCAGATATGGTAGTAAAGAGGATTAGATGTAACTACTGAATCCTCTTACTCTATTAAGAGGAAGACCCACGTAGAATCCTAAATCATTAGACCCACGTAGGATCCCAAATCATCATTCCCATGAAGGATCCTAGTATAGCAGACCCATATAGGATCCTAGAGTAGTTCCACGTGTATTCCAATAGTGGATCCAAGTGGAAATATCAAACATAGACCCACGTAGGATCCCAAATCACAGACCCACATAGGATCCCAAAGCATAGACCCACATAGTATCATTTTCTCATGTTACATCCAGCTATGGGGTTCCCGCACTAAGCTCGCATGATTCTGGGGGGAGGGGGTCCGTTCCTCAAGCCACCAGTCGAATACTCAAACTTCCATGAAGTCCCACAAAGAAGTATCTGAAAGGACCTCCACAAAAAAGTGGTATCAACGCAATAGACACTGCGTCAAACAGACACACGATCTGTAAGTTATTAGCCTTTTAGTCGTGAGGGCCCGGTTGGATTCATGCTCGATCTAACCCAGTCGTACCCCAATATTATCCAAAAATGCAATTGGGGTATACCAAAAGGACCCCCTCGTTCCAATGTTTCTGGTGCCATAGATGGTTCATGAAACGGACGCTCGTAGCTCATGATATGGTCAAAAGAACGAAAAGGGGTCGAAGATGGACTTAGTCTGGTCTGATCCAGTCGGACAGACCTGGCCCACTGGGTCCGGACCGGTCCGAGGAGCGGCTCACTAGGTAAACCACGGTGCAGCGGCCCGCAGTGCAGGGTCCTACTAGGTTCGCGGCTAGCCAGACGACCATCCTCCTCTACGGGGCGCGGTCGCATGCCATGTCTTCACCGGAGGTTGGCAGTAAACTGGCCGCCCTCTCGTCATCATCGTCGCACACGGCCTCAGCTCCTGCGCGCCAGGTGGCACGGATGCGCGCTTCCTTCCCCTTCACGTAGCCGGCCAGAGTTCTAGTCATCGCACTTCTCCAGCGGCACAGTCGTTTTACCACATTCGTCGCTGTCGGCCAGTGTGCCAACCCCTGCTCCCGAGTCCCAACTGTGTCATTCCACCTGTCACCGGGTGCGCCCCGGTGGACTGTTCTTTGTTCCGAAGATTTCCGCACTTTACTTGGGATGTCTCCATTGTTTCCTGACCATCCAAATTCACAATGTTTGGGGAGAGGATATGCTGGGTTCATTTGGCCCGTACCCTCCTCGTAAGAATGTTAGTAAGCTGCTTGTTTATTCTTGAATCATGAATAACGTCAAGAATGGGGAAATTGGTATACAAATAACAAACACTACCATGAAGGTTCATTGACATCGTTGAGGAGATAGGAAAGACAGATGTCAGTTCATCGTCGTTGAATACGTTCCACGTTGGTGATCCTTGGATGAAGTTCATTGTTGGAGAAGGCATTATTCATTGGAGAAAGGTGTTTCCCTAATTTTCTCCCCATTTTCCAACACTTCTACCCAATTCTAGTAAAAAGAAATATCAAACTTATTAAATAAATTTTATGAATTTAATTATAGTTGTCCATTATTTAAGTTTATGTTGGAATAATAAATTAATGGAAGGTGGCACATTTAATTAGGAGATAACCAAGAGACACCTACCTCATTAACAAGGGAGTTCAAGGGTCGGGTGGTCCCCACCATTAATTTCAAATTGGTGGGCTTTCCAGCTTGGGTGGTCCCCACCACCGAGTATTCAAATGTGAGGTTAAAAATAAAATAAAAGTTATTCTTTATTTTATTTTTATTTTCACGAAAAACACGAAAACTACCATTCACCCTTGACCAAGTGTAGTAGAGGTGAAGGTCTCCTTATGTGAATATCGGTGCTGCGAGTTCAATGTTGTACTCAGATTTAAATTCTGAGCACTAGTTCAATAGTTATAAAAACCAGCTCACACGTTTACTGAACGTACCTGAAAAAATCTTTAGAAATTCATTCTGGGCACACCAGGCCTCGTAATATTCCCATATAATTAAAAAAATTAAATGGAAAATCCAGGTCTATACATTCTTCCCACCTTAGGGATTTGCTTCCCAGAAAGCCAAATCACAAAAACAAGGGAAAAAAGTGAGGGTACTGAGCATGAATCTGAGCCTCCCACTCCCACATTCTCTCCTAGAGGTTCTCAGGCTTCCAACGCACACGTACCAATGCTATTGATCTCCCATGAAGGACTCTCTCTTGTTGATCCTCAATTTCCCCTGGAATCTCCGAAAACATCGCCCCATTGTCGATGTCTAGCTCGTTGTGGTCGATGACGTGAGATGGGTCATGCACGTATCTCTTCAGCAGGTATACGTGGAAGACATAGTGCACCTGGTGCAACTGAGGTGGAATATCTAAGTTGTAAGACAGCTCTGCAACTCTGATTAGAACCTGAAAGGGTCTAATGACCCTCGGAGATCAATTGCTGCCCCAGCCAAATCTCCGCAAAACATGTCGAGGTGAGACCTGTAGAAAGACGTGGTCTCCATCCTCGAACTCCAGAGGTCTCCGTCTCCTATCAGCATAAGACTTCTTCTTGCTCATTAGAATCTTCATCCACTCCTAGATTATCTTCACCTATTCTATGGTTCACATACCTTCTCTGGTCCCATGTGTTCTGACTCCCCTAGGTCAGTCCAGCACAAAGGAAATCTGCAAGGTTGATCGTACAATGCCTCAAAAGGTTCCATCCCAATGGTATAGTGACAGTTGTTGTTATGTGAAAACTCCATCAAGGGAATGTGATCCTCCTAGATATGAACGATGTTGAGGATGCAAGCACGTAGTTTTTCCTCTAGGGTCTGAATGGTCCACTCAGTTTGGCCATCCATATGAGGATTGAAGGTGGTGCTCAAATGCAGATGTGTCCCGCAAGCCTCCGGAAACCCCTTTCTTAGTAGGGAATTGAACCATGCATCCAGATCATAGTGAATCGTTGAGGATACTCAATTTAGCTGCAAAATATCCTGCACATATAGGTGTCTCAAGATCTCTATTTAACCCTACTCTCTGAGAGGTAGGAAGTGGGCCGACTTGGTGAGTTGGTCGATGATCACCCGGATAGAATCATGACCCCTGGATGTACATAGAAGTCCTGTCACGATGTCCCTGGATATCCTATCCCACTTCCACTCTGGGACCTCTAAAGGATGAACTAAGCATGCTGGTACTTGATGCTCTGCCTTCACTTGCTGACAAGTGACGCATCGGGATTCAATATCGGCTACCGCTTTCTTCATTCCTGGCCACCAATGCTGTCATAGGAGATCCTAGTACATCTTCACCACTCCTAGATGTACCGCTAGAGGGGATGTACGGAACTCCCTTAGGACTTCCTCCCGTAAATCCACTGGTACTATAGTACGCCCTCTAAAGAGGATGGCGTGCACCCTACCTTCCAAAAATCAATCCGGTTCCCACCCTATGGATATCTGAACACATCGCGCCTCAGTGTTAGTGTCCCCATGTTGTGCCTCCCTGACTCACTGAAGAAATGGGGGAGTGACTATAAGAGATTGAAGAAAATCTTCTCTTTATCGATCCACAAAGGATTTCTACAATGTGGCTAGCTGTTATGTTGCCTCACCTAGAATTTGTATACCATATATCTTGATGAGTGCATCTGCTACGACGTTCCCCTTCCTAAGAGTATAGAATATCTCGAAGTCATAGTCCTGGAAGAACTCAAGCCAATGCCACTGCCTCAGGTTTAGGACCTTCTGAGATAAGATATACCTAAGAATATTGTGATCAGAGTAGACTGTAAAACATTCTCCCATCATGTAATGTCACCACATCATCAAGGCGGAGACCACTGCTGCTAACTCAAGGTTATGGGTAGCATAGTTCTGCTCATGCAATCTTAGATGTAGAGAAACATAAGCGATAATTTCTCCCTCCTGTATCAGGACACATCCGAGCCTGGTCCCTGATGCGTCGTAGTAGACTACGTACCCAACGCCCTCCTCTAGAAAACTCAATATGGGGGCACTAGTCAGCCTCTGCCTCAGCTCTAGAAAACTCCGCTGGCATTTCTCCAACCACACGAAGGGTTTCCCCTTCATTGTCAATGATGATAAAGGTGATACAACTTTGGATAAATATGGCACTAATATCTGGTAGTATCCAGCCAAACCTAGGAATCTCAGTATCTCCATTACACTCTTGGGTGGCTCCCAAGCATGTACCGCCTCAATCTTCGTTGGATCCACCACTAATCCAGCCTCCGAGATGACATGTCCTAGAAAGTGAACCTCTTGGATCCATAACTAGAAATCTGAGAGCTTACCATAATTTTGTTTCTCTAGGAGTGTGTCCAGAACTATCTGCAAATGATAGGCATGCTACTCCTCAGTAGCCGAGTAGATCATAATGTAATTGATGAAGACTACTACAAATCATTCAAGGTATGGCTAAAAGATCATGTTCACGAGCCCCATGAACACTACTGGAGCATTGGATATGCCAAATAGAATAACTAAGAACTCATAGTGGCCATACCAACATATGAAATCCATCTTCTTCACATCTTCATCTCATACTCTGAGCTGGTGATAGCCTAATATGAGTTCTATCTTCGAGAACCACTGTGCTCACTTCAGATGATCAAAGAGGTGTTCAATCCTTAGGATTGGGTACCTTTTCTTCATGGTCATCTGGTTTAGGCGCCGATAGTCCTCACAAAGTCTCAAGCTCCCATCCGCCTTCATGGAGAATAAAATCGGGGCTTCCCAAGGAGAAACACCGGGTCAGATGAATCCTTTCCCCTATAAGTCCTCTAGTTGTACCTGGAGCTCACAAAGCTCTATGGGAGCCATCCAATACACTATTGTATATATCGGTGCCATGAATGGGTAAAATTAAATGTAAAAGTCCACCTCTCTGTGAGGAGGTAGACCCAGAACATCATCAGAGAAGACATCCGCGTACTGGTCCACCACTATAGGATAGATCAGACTCTCCACATCAGCCGCTCCGAGGGTATGGCTAGCCAACTGATAAGTGATCGACTACACTCTACGCCGGGTAAGTCCATCCTATTCTTCAAAGGCTACCTTCTCGTTGGTGAAGGTATACATTTTCCCATCCATGAAGACACACCACCCTTTGTGCCTAATACAGTCAATCTGGGCATGGACTGTAGATAACCATTCCATACCCAAGATGACGTCGTAAGGCCTCAAGGCCGCTACTAGGATATCCCATCTGAAGCTCTCGCTTCTTAGAGTAAGCTCACATTGTCAGTACCAATGTGTAACCATCAAATCCTCTATCCTAGGAGTCTATAGATGTAAGAATCGAGCCAACGACTCCACTGGAATCTTCAATCTCTGAACGAGGGCATTGGAAATTAAAGAATGAGTGGAACCTATATCTATAAGTAATGCAACTAAGGTGGAGTATACACATATCTTACCTCGTATCATCTTCGGAGCGCCATTGTCATTGGCCTCAGCTGCCTAGAGATGAGATCTCCCTTTTTCACCTGCTCCCTCTAGTCGGGGTGGACTATCTGGTGGTGGTGGTGGTAACACCTCGAATCTTCACCCACCGCCAGTTGTACGACTAGCTCCTCTGCCACATCTGTCTGCTCCTTGTAGACCTCCTCGGTCGAACTGATGCCTCTGCCAGGGTAGTCCTTCGACCGTATATTGATCATCAATATGGAGGTTCAGGAAGTCACGAGTCATGTGACCCTACCCGATGCATGCGTAACACTGTCTACTCCTCGCATGACTGGCTCTGTCTCCGGTGCCCTGCACAACCGACCCTGAATCCTGCGGTCGTCCACTTGTAGGTCTGTTCCTCTTGGACCTTTGTGAAATATGTCTTCTGCTAGATGAAGAAGACTCCACTACGTGACACCTAGTGGTGTGTCTCATTGCTGGCGACTGCTCAGCAAGAAAACCCTCCACTAAGAGGGATCTCTCTAACACCCCCGCCTGTGTCGGGATGCTAAGAGAAATCATCGAAGCCCTGATCTCCCACCTGAGTCCCTGGTCAAATCGCCAGGCCCTGAAGAATGGTTCATGCACCATATCAGTGGAGTAGCGTGAGAAATTGGTGAACCTCAATGAGTACTAAGGCACATTCATGCTTCCCTATTATAGATTAAGATGCTCTTGAATGCGCACTGCGCGAAGGGTCACTTGGAAAAACTCTGCACGAAACAGGCTCTAAAAGTCTTCCCAGAGATGTGTTAGCTCGTCGTGAACCTGGATCATCAAGATCCACCATCTTTCTGCTGCTGCCTATAGAATACTAGCGACAAGGATCACCATGAGATCAGCTAGTGACCCTACCAGTCAGAAGACTCACACCACAGCCTCTAACCAATCCTCGGCCGCTTGTGGGTCTATATCACACCTAAACCTGGGTGGAATCTGGGACTAGAACTCGTTCAATGTGCTCAAGCAGCGTGCGACCTCTGATGATAGGGCTGGTGGCTATGGTGTCCTAATTGGTAATGGTACCGCTGGTGCCTCTAATGATAAAGGGCCCTACACATAGGCATCATCTCTCGGTGGGCTATCATCACATACTCTACTCGAAACCCTAGCTGCTTGTCTGTGTGGAGGCATCCAAAAAAGAAATTGGTGCGCCATGGTCAATAAGTTATATCTGGTGAACTGAATCAAAATATCACAAAGAAAACTTTTCAAAACACACATGCAATCAATGCTTTTGTGCACTGATTCAGAAATCAGAGGTCAGGGTCCTGGTGTGTGGATACGTCGGCCGCCGCACCAACACTGGATTCCCAAAACTGATAACCATACTCATAAAACACAACATTATTGACATTAAAATATCAGATTCCAATGTTCTATGGTAGAACTGACTCCTCTGATACCAATTTGTCATGACCCGTCCCCCGGGGCCCATACCGTGACTACCCCAAACCCTCCTTCCATAGGACAGGGGAAGATGATTAGCACTGAAAGGCGTATTCCATAAAATGGGAAGGCATTGCCTTTATAACCTGTAAACTCACACAAATCAAGCACACATAAATATATGAATACTAGAAATATTTATAGTAAAAATTTTGCATACATTATGAAAATGGGGCCAGAATACAAGCACAACTAGAAAGTACAAGGAAAACTAGGAAGTACAAGAATAAATGAAAACAAATCCTATGAAAACCCACCATGGATCCTACCTAAAGAGTAGGTACAACTCTCAAAAAATTCATTTCTACCGTACTACTCATCTAACTTCCACCTTGAGCTACCATCAGTCCTGGTACACTCATCCTCAGTCAGTGATGTCTGTCATCTGCACCAAACACAACAAGGTGCGGGTGTAGCCCATGCAGGGGTGAGTATAACGATACTCAGTAGGGACCCTGAGACTCTCAAAGGTCTCACAAAATCCATAAAGGATAAACCACTAATCATGAAAACCACTTAAAACCCTACTTAGGTATATGCCCGTATATATACCTAAGTTATCAAGTAAACCCATCTCAAAAGCCCAAAGATCAATTGTCCCTTGAAGGAAAGAATACAAAAAAGGTAACGCCATGAAAGTAAGTCCCACAAAGGTATCACCACACATGTGAATACCAAAAAAGTATCACCACGAAGGTAAGTACCACAGAGGTAATTCCACACTGAAGAATACCAAAAAGGTATCACCACGAAGCTAGGTACCACAAAGGTACATCACACAGAAGTTTACCACAATGATAAATACTCAGTTCACACCAAGTATAACTTAGGTACGGTAGTAAACGAGATTAAATGTAACTACTGAATCATCTTACTCTATTAAGAAGAAGACCCACATAGGATCCTAAATCATTAGACCCAGGTAGGATCCGAATTCATCTGACACACGTAGGATCCCAGTACAGCAGACACACGTAGGATCCTAGAGTAGTTCGATGTAGATTCCTAGAGCAGATCAAAGTGGATCTCTCGAACAGAGACCCACGTAGGATCCCAAAGCAAATTCCCACATAGGATTCCAAAGCACAGACCCAGATAGGATCCTTTTCTCATGTTACAATCAGCTACATGGTTCCCGCACTGAGCATGCTTGATTCTGGGAGGGTCCACTCCATAATCCATAGGTCGAATACTCCAACATCCACGAAGTCCAATGAATAAGTATCCCAAAGGACCATTATGAAAAAGGGGTCTCAATGTAACAGACAGTGCCTCAATAGGACACCCAGCCCGTATGTTATTGGCCATTCAGTCTTGAGGGCCTGGCTAGATTGGTGCTCAATCCAACCTGAACATACCCCGACATTATCCAAAACTCAAGTGAGGTATAACAAAATTCCCATCTCTTTTAAATGTTTATAGCACCACAGATGGTTCATCGAATGGATTCCAATAGCTCATGATATGGCCGAAAGAATGAAAAGGGTTTGAAGTTGGTCCGGGTCTGGTCCGATCCGATAGGACCGACCCGACCAGACCCGGGTTCGCCCCTGGGTCCGACCCAGCCCGATGGGTCCAGCTCAGCCCATGGTAAAGTGGGCCATGGTGCGGGGGTCAACAAAGTGGTGGCCCGAGGAGCGGTGGCTCGTGGTGTGGCGACCCTTTAGGTTCGCAGTTGGCCAGACGGTTGTGTTCCTCTGCACGGCACCGTCATGTGTCGCGCCTTCACCGGCGGCAGGCAGCAAACTAGCCGCCCTCCCCTCACCACCGCGTCCCAAGTCCACGACTCCTGCATGCTGGGCGGTGTGGAATCACACCTTCATCCCCTTCGTGGGGCCATCCAGAGAGCCATCCTCGGCCCTTGCTCCACCACAGCCGATGGGCATCGACCCTTCTCTGGTGGCGCAGTCACGCCGCTGCCTTCGCTGCTGGCGGCCTGAGTGCCGGCTGCTGCTCCCGAGTCCCACTGGTGTCATTCCTCATGTCAATGAGCACCCCCCGATGGCCCGTTCTTTGTTCCGAATACTTCCACACTTTCCTCGGGACTTCGTCATTATTTCAAGACTATCCAAATTTATAATGGTTGTGGAGAGTTAGAGTCATTTTCGTTTGGCCCGAACCCTCCACGTTAGAATGATAACAAGAAGATTGTATATTCTTGAATCATGATAAACGTCAAGAATTGGGAAAGGAATATAGAAATAACAAACCCTACCTTGAAGGTTTGTCGACTTCATTGAGAAGAGAGGAAAGACGGACATCGGTTCTTTGTCATTGAAGTCGTTCCATTTTAGTGATCCTTCGACGGAGTTCTTCATTGGAGAAGGCATTCTTAATTGGAGAAAGAGTTCTTCGTTGGAGATAGTTGTTTCTACAATGTCCTCTCTTTTTTCCAAAACTTTCCCCCAAATTCCACCAAAATGAAATAGCCAAATTATTAAATTAAGTTTATTAATTTAATTAGAGTTGGCCATTAATTATGTTGATGTTGGCATAATAAATTAATGGAATGTGGAATAATTAATTAGGAGAGAACTAAGAGTCACCTCCCTCATTAAAGAGGCTTTTCAAGGTTCAGGTTGTCCCCACCACCGAGTATTCAAATGGGAGGATAAAAATAATATAAAATTTAATCTTTATTTTTTTTGTTTCCATGAAAAACACAAAAACTAACTTTCACCCTTGGCTGATTTAGGTCGATTTGAATGTCTCTTTAAGCAAATATCAGCACTACGAGTTAAACAGTGTCATCATATTTCAATTTTGATTACGGGTTCAAAAGTTACAAAAACCAGCTCAAACGTTTATTGAACGTACCTGAAAAAAGATCACAAATTCATTCCAGGCACACTAAGCCTCAGAATCATGTGTCGTCAATTTTCACAGACTCATAATATTTCAATATAATTAAAAAAATACAAGGAAAATTTTGGTATTTACAATGATATAAAAATTTTATGATAAATATTCCTAGTAACACTCTAGATATTATTTTCTTCTCAAAATAAAAACTAAAGAGCCCTTTAGGGTAGATCCATAGCAGTCATTATGAAGAGGGTGTAATCTCTCAAACAGATAACTTTATTTTTTTAATCATTATTAACCCATGAAAATATATTATTTTCTCAAAAAATAATAAATTCAGTATCCTAAATATTCTTAAATTTTATTATGATTTTGAAAACACCATTATACATCCTCTTACTCGTCAAACAAGAAGTGAATGTATTGCTCATGTGTATGTATGGATTAATGTCAATATGCAATGATATAATTAATTTTTAATCACCATAAATTATTGATGTGTATTATAATAGATATAATGGATATATATATGATATATATGATTTAATAATGAGTAATAATACATGAAATATTTTTTAACTTTCTTTCATTCCATCAACCAAAAAATTAAAATAGTGTTAATTCAAACATACGACATACCATCTTTAGGAACAATGAAATTCAATTTTCTATTTCTAATTTATATGAATGGATATAAATATATAGACAATAATTTTAAAATATGTTTACATGACGATTAATATTCCTTAAATTATGAGATCAAGATCAAAGTATAAGGACCAAGAATTCTAAACAGAATCATGCTTTGAAAATGAAGCAGCTCTCACACAGAATGATGATTTTAAAAAAAATATTATTAAAAGGGTGATAAGATGTTATAAATAAAAAATAAATTATATAATAAAATTTTGTTTATGGAATAAATTTATAATAAATATATATTTATCATACAGTTTTTTAACATTAAGGAAGAAATACTAGACTTGAGGTAATGGAATTATTAACTCAGTTTCCTTTCATTGAGTTAAATATGTACATAATTTATAATGCCATATTAATATTACCTATAAAATTATTTTTTATTATATTATGTTTTATTTCCACTTGTTTTATTTGGTTTTTTATATGATATACATAATATATTTTTAATGGTCAGATAGATCTTATTTTTCGGGGAATTTATTATTAAAATCCTCCATTAATGTTTATATTTACACAAGCTCAAAAGAATGTTTTTTAACATATACAGATTGAGAGGATTTCTATGATTTCATATAGAAATTATTTTTTGATATTTCATATAAAATATTTCAAATTTATATTCTAATAATATTATTTTCCCTTTAATTTCAAGTATTTTATTAAAAATGATTCCAAAATAGAATGGATATTTTCCTCAACAATTATTTAAAGTGAACATTCAAACTAATTTTCCATATTAGACAACTTAATTTGATGTTCCTTATGAATTAATGGGGATATGAAATCTAATAAAAAATTATTCATTATTTGTATGGTTAAGGATTAGTATGTAATTATGTTTCTAAATTAAATCACTTTTCCATGGGTTATAAAATGATAAAATATTAATAAAACCCATTTATTTTTCATGGGTAATGATATGATAAATTATGTATGTCCATGTAGAACTCGAATGTATGGTTTTAAATATGTGATTGGTGGGTAATATACCTATCACCAATTATTTGAATAAATATTTATATCTCATTAGATAGACAATATTGAAATGGGAAGCAAACCCAGTTTAGTAATATAGGGCTGGACTAGGATGTGAATCCAGTTTACCAATATAGGGGTCTAATAGGTAGTGATCACAGTTCAATAATAAAGAACTAGAGCATAGAGTAAACATAGTATAGTAAAAGACATTGTCAACTATGATGGTATTGGAAGTGTTCCTGGACTAATATTGAAATGATTTTCTATTCTTATGTGATTACCAAATATTCCATGTATTAGGAAAATATTATTCACTCATGTATCATGTTTTTTTATTTTCATTTTACTCATGTGTTATGAAATTATACGATTTATTCCATATTTCAAGATTATGATCTCTGATATGGAGGGTATAATTTACAATTTTTGTATTCATTTTCTTATACACTTATTCTCATATTAATATTAAAAAGTCATTATTTTCTCCATTATTTAACATTATAGAGAATATGAACTCACCCATTATTATTTTTCTTTTCAAATAATATGATGAAGTTATTTCGTTTGATTTGTTAAGAAGTGTTCTATTCATGAATGAATAACTTGGATATGATACAGATGTTTTATGAAAATGTATTATATGCTTCCATGTTTCCAAAGGTAGTAAAACCATATGGTACTAGCATGGCTTTGTTATGTTATATCATGAATATTCATCTAAAATAGGTAATATCAGTATATAAAATGTATGGGATGTTATAGTTGGCATTATATAATGGTTTATTTATCCTTTGGAAACTAATTTGAGAAAACCATAGTAAGATCCATAATGATATACCTAGTTACAAGATACAATCCTAGTTTTTTGGTAATGGTATTGATTAAAATAGGATTAAACCCAATGTGATATAGATTTAAATTGTATAATAAATTTCCCTTGATCATTTGGTTTTATCATAGTTATTATTGCTCTTAGCACTATTATTTATCATTTTATTCAATGTATAGAACCAGAAGTAATTACATTTATGATGAATGTGAAGGGAATTTCAATTATTATCCTCTAATGAAAGAGAATTTTATGGGAGACAGAATGAAAAATATTATTTATATACTCACACAAAATTATCAAGATATGAATCATGTTGTACTTTCACTTGTGAAAATAATGGAACAAAATTATGTTGAGTCCTTCATGAGACAATTTTCACCTTTATTCAGTGGATATTCTAATCCACTTGTGGCTGAGAAAGGGATAACTAACATTGAAAAGTAATTTTTAGTTCTCAAATATTCATAACATAAGAAATTCATTTTGGTTATATGTCATTTGGATGGTGAAGAGGTTAAATTTTTTAATATTATAAGGAGTATGACGAAATGGGATGAAATTGACTCTATAGAATGGGATGATTTCAAAAAATTATTTTTCAATATGTGAATTTTTATTATTCTTCATAAAAAAAATTTGAACATATTACTTGAGTTAAAAAATATGATGATTAATATTTTGATACCTATACTAAAAATTTAACAATCATCCTGATGCACCTTTCTATTATTATCATCCAACCTAAATCTAGGGTTGATTGAATCTTAATAGAATAAAACCATTTTTACTAATTGTGTTATCCATATGAGACTTTAGTTTTTATGAATAGATTTTTCAATGTGTTGTCAATTTGGAAAATAAGGATAGAGTTATGAATAAATCTCATGGTTTATATATAAATAAAATAATGGAATTAATTAGAATGTATTAAATCCATTGAGAAAAGGATTTTAAATTTCATTTAAGATGAATTTTTGGGAAAAAACATGGAGGAAACTTTCTTAAGGGAACTAGAAAACTCTATATGTATAGAAGGATTGGTAATAGAGAAAATTGATTTCCAAAGTAAATGGAATATAATAGATAAAAATGAAATGTGAGAGAAAGATAAATTTAATTCCCCACACACACTCCAGTGTTTCAAATGAATGGAGTTTTATAATTATATTAATTAACTCCACAATCAAAGGGATAATATAGATGAAAATCCACAACAGCCTCTGATGGAAAATGAAAAATGGAAATCTTATGTAATAATAATAGACCAAGTGGATAATGATAATTAGGGAACACTTATCATCTCCTCCTTAGTTAGTAAATTCATGAATTTATTTTTATGAGTGATCTCAATGAATATATTATTTATTATACTTTAGTAAAATACCATGTGATTATCTACCTCTACATGAATTCTTGAATAATAATGTAACAGTTGATATTCTAATGGTACAAGTTTGAACCTATGCTTCGAAATGAAATGTTTTTTGAATTATGTTTTTTATGATTATAAGAATCCATGTCAGATTAACATAATATTTATGAATACTACTTTGGGATTATGAGTTTATTTTTGATCAAAAGATCAAATCCTTTGAGACAACATTTTGATGTTTTATGTGATGTGTGTTTTTCAAGAAGATGTATATTTTAAAATAAATTTATGCAAATGAAACACTTTTTTCATTTGGTGAAAAATTTATTTGAGGATAAATTCATTTAATCATTAATGGAATATTATTAAAGGTATTATGGTTTATCTTACTCTGACTTTGATATAATTAAGAGAAAAAGTTGATCACCTTAAAAAGTCATCATACATTAATTTTATCATATATGAATTCTCTTTTGATATGATTTAAATAATATAGATTACGTAAGATGTAATGATTCATAGAATAATATATTCAATTGAATTTTATCTGTATATAGATTTTACCTAGATTTATTTGTGAATTATTATACAGTATCTTGATACGATGTTGAGTTTAATCACTACATATCATCAAAGATAGATGGTTAAATTGAGAGAATAATTAAAAACCAATAAGATATGTAAAGATATTGTTCAATGGATTTCAATGGTGGTTCGGATCAACAACATTATGTAATTGAGTTTTCATCCAATAATAGAACTCACTGAATAATTTATACATTCCTTCATGAAAACCATTTTTGATGGAAGTGTAGAAATCCAATGCACCATAATGAAGTTAAAAATAGAAATTTATTGGGACCTATGAAAGATGATGGGATGGTAGGGAAGGTTAGAGATATTTAGAAACATGTAAAGACTGCACAATGTTGAATGAAATGTTATTATAATAATCATGGAATGAATATAGATCATGAAATTGGTGAGAATATCCATATATGAATTTACTTATGGAAGAATCAATGGAAATCTAATCCTCTGGTATACCAATCATTTTGAAATTCTTGAACGTATCAGTATGGTACTTTATCAATTTTATCATTTCTCAAACCACTCTCAGGTCCACGTTGTGTTCCATGTATCTTTCTTGAGAAAATACATACCTAATCTATAGCATGTACTAAACTCATATGTCCTATCATTGGCGCATAATATTTTGTATGATAAAAAATTGATATAATTTATATATTGAAGTGGAAATATTCTATAAAACATGACCACTCACATGATCATTGTTTTTTGGAAAAACCACCAATTTTGTTAACCTATTTCAGAACATGAGAATGCGATGAGGTAGAGGTATCCCCATATGATTTATCAAAAGTGAAAAAATTCAACAGAGAAGTTTAATTTTGGGGGTAGAATGTACACCTTGATATTTATTTCAACTACAATTTTTGAATAATTAATTACATTTATAGCATGCATTGTACACAACTACAAGTTTAGAATTGCCATGAATTATTATTAAAATATTAGTTTTCCATAACAAATAAGGTTTAAAATGGATTGAATGAATATTAATAACTAATTTATGAAAAAATTAAGAATGTCCAATTCAATATGCATTTTTCGGTATGCTATTAGAAAATGATTACACATTTTTGTATTAAATACTTTTTATTCATCAAAAATATGATTTCAATATAATTGAGTTTTTCTCGTTATTATAAATGATTTTTAATTTATATAAATTTTAGAATATTTTTTTGAAAAAAAATAAATTCATCTTTATTTCATTATTTAACATTATCAAAAAATTATATTACTAATTATATTCTAAAATCATTAATTTTTCATGGAAGAGTGAAAAGTGGTGATATTTTTATATTATATTTAATCCTTTTCCAAGGTATGATTGTGTTAAATAATATTTTTTGATATTAACTTGTTAATTTTCATTTAAAATAATTTATATATGGTTTTTGAAATTGATTTTAAAATTGAATATTGTATAAAAATTATATATTTAAAAATAGATATTTCGGAAAAAATATTTTCCATTCCATTTTTCAGAATTAATTTTAAATTAAATTCTGAAAATAATGTGTTTTGGATTAGATTAAATAGATTAAATATGTTTAATCAAGAGGCTCAAATTTTTCAATTATATCCTTTTAATTTATGTCAATATGATTAGTAAGAGTGGTAAAATTTATTACTATAGTAAAAGGTAAACAGAGTAAGTATGGATAAAAAATAAGTGATACGACCATACCATTTCATTGTATTCATTATTTTATGGACATAAATTGAATCTAAAAACCATTTTATATAAATTTAGTTAATTAATGGAAACATTTCCATTAATATTAATTATATATTTTTAAAATTAAAAATGTTTAAAAATGTCACAATCTTATTTTTAATAAGTATTATATTTCAATATATATGGATAACGAGAATATATTTTAAAATATAAATAATATATTTAAATATAAATGATATATATTTGTAATGTTAATTTATGATGAATGATTTATGTTCCTTTATAACTCATATGTTTGGTTCACATTATGTGCTGGGTGGGACCAATATCTCCCTCTAATTTATTGGGTAATGATGTATATATACTGATATAGACCGTACTAGAATAGGTTGTGAAACAAGTTCTGTAATACATTGATTGAAGGATAAGAAAACCTAGTTTTGTAATAAATTTTTAGAACTATAAGTGAACCTAGTTTACTAAAATATTGCTAGAACAGGGAGTGAAACAAGGTGAATAAAGTAATTTTACATCTATGATAGTCTTGGAAATTATTTTTTAGCAATATGGAAAATATTTACGATTATTATAGGTTTGAAAAAAAAATACATGTCTTAGAATAACATAATTTTTTGAATGGATCATGTTCTTTAATATCTATATGATTCATTGCTAATGAGATGCCATGATTTATTCCATTATTAATGATTATGACATTTGATATATACTGTATAATTTAAAATTGTTTATTTCGTGTTATTATACCATTATGCTCATACTAGGATTATTAAATCATTATGGCCTCCCTTTTTACCATTACAGGGAATCTAAACTCACCATCTATTATGATTAATTCCCCAAGGATATATATAAATTCATTAGTTATGATATTTCAAAATCAGTTTTAGGTATGTCGGAATAAGCAGAAGATGATGTATATATATTATGAACAATTAATTTATGTTTCAAAATTTACAAAGGCACTAAAACTATAGGGTTCTATCATGATTTTGTTATGTGATGTCTTTATTATTTACCTAAAAATATATAATTTTTATGTCTAAAATATAAGGAATGTCATACATGGTTTGTGGTTGATGGAGTGTGTGTCGTGGTTTGAGTTGCGTCTTCATTAAATATAATGAAAAGAACACTCCAAAGGTGGGTAGTGTCACATCATTCACATAGAAGTAGTATCTTCCATTTAGAATCAAAACAACATAGTAAGACCATATCGAAATTTGTATCACTTATTTTAAATTTTATGGAGCTATAGTGTTTTGGAAATGATTCAATTCATAAAAGGTAGAACGATGACTAAATAGTTTCCCTTGTATAATATCCCTGAAAAAAATTATTGGTCATAGATGGAATATGGTAGTTGTGAATCTGTAATCATGGGATTCCATGGTAGTTAGGGAATCATGATCAATAATAGTGATGCATCGATAGATTCCACTAATCTCTTTCGAATGAGGTTGTTCTATATTGGTTCAACTCCTCCTTTTTCTATTGATGGATGCGTATGGTTGCTCGAAAACAATGTTAGGCACCAGACCGTGGTTATGAAAGGAGTGTATCAGTTTATCATAGTAAATCATTGTATCCTCTTTGTGTACTCTATCCTTAGTTATGATCATTTCTCTATCTTGAAATCTTATAGGATACACTGAGAGAGAATTAGTTATACACCAAGTAGAAAGTTCAAGATTCCCTTCCGTTAAATAAATATACTATATCAGAGTAGTTCCATGGAAAAATTGTACTTATAGATCCATGGTTAGTCTTAGGTGATACATTTTTTCCCAAGTATTCATTCCATGGATGGACTAATGGAAACCAGGTGTTTCAGCTTCAGATTGACTTCGAAATACATAAGGATTTTGGCCCATTCATTGTTCATGAGTTATAGATGTTTTGGATTTGAACTAACATCTCACTTTTAAAATCCATAGTATGGACTACATTAGCTGAGCCCTATGGACTGCAGTTGATGATTTGAGGATACCTTGGACATTAGTTAAGCTCATATGAATCTTTTCAGGTAGATGGTCCATGTTTTTTTGGGCTCAGGTATATACCCATGTTCGTGTTGGGATGGATAATGTAATTGGATGTTTCGTCCATGAGATGTCACTGGAACATTGGTTAAGATTTTGAATGATTTCTTCTTAATAAATGGATGGTTCTTTTTTACCTATCATAGTGTTTCATGTTGATATGGATTGGTCAACTAAACTAGTCATTTTTGGATAGTCATTTGAAAGTGGATTGACTTGTTTTCTATTGTCCTGGTGAATAAGTTCAGTGAGGAACCATTTCTATAAAATCAATAGGTTGATGCAAGTGTATTGTGATTAGACTGAGGTTATTATAGAAAGGTAATCTCCACCATGTTAAATGAGGTTGATTTAATTCTACTATTATTTTGAGATAAGGATCATGGGAAGAGATTTTTTAGAAGGATAATGGAATGTTAAAATAGGAAATTATGATAATGGAGATACCATGGCTTGGAGTAGGAGATTGAATAGTAGAACTTTTTGTGGGAGTTCTATAGGCGCGTTGTTTGAAAGAAGTTTGATGTAATTTTGTATCATGTTGGAAAATATTTGATAATCATTTTCTTAGTGTTTCAGTTTTGGAATGAATGAAATAGATCATGTTTAACATATTTTGTATGGTTTGTATAATGGAATTCATTGAAGAGGATTGGGAAATTATAAATTAAACCTGAAAAGTTTAATGAAATCCATGAACCAAGTAGTTTTTGTTTTATATTTAATATTTTTCAATGGTTTCCTCTGTATAAGAAAATTTTATGGTGAGGAGATTATGGAAACATGTGTTTTGGACCGGATGAGTGCTTTCTAAAGGAACATGATTTTTTAGTTTATTAGATATAAGAAATTGTAAATCAAGCTTCATAATGATATTTTTAGGGATAATACACCAATATGGGTTTTTTAAACTTGGTTTAAGGACCAAGATGTTCCTCGGTTGACCCATTTAATTTCAAGAGTTCTAGGCCCTAGAAACTAATGTTTTGGAGGAATTTGTAAGAGAACATGGTTTGTTTGAAACCTTGAATACCACTAAGAGAAATTTTGTGGTTGATCCATTTCATTTGGAGGTATCAAAAATATTATTTAATCATTTCAAAATAAATTCATGGATTTATGGTTGAAGAACGTTCCTTAATAGATGAGAAATGCACAGTTTTCACACGATCTTCAAAACTATTTGCATAAACCGTGTGAGAAACCTACTTAGAAAATGGATAAAGATCAGTTGTCACATGGTATGGAAAAACATGAGGCCAAACCATGTGAATAATGTAAAGGGTTAATTTTACCCTTTTACCCTTCATCATTTTATTTACTCTCTATGTTTCTTTTCATTCTTCACGCATAGTATCCCACTGAGGGTCCTCATCTTCTAGTTCCATTGGGATTTCTTCACCATCTATCGTAAATTTATAGTGTCTCTAATCACATTGGAAGCTTATAGATGAGTATATGAATCCTCCTTAGTCATTTTATTTTTTATCATCTCTTCTCCTATGTGGTCTTTGTGAAAAAAAAATCACCATATTTCTAGGGAATTTATAAGTTACTTCTATTTCTATTAAACTAGAAAGGTTCAATCCTAAAAATTAGACTTGTGGACCATCATTTCTATAAGGTAGGTGGTCTAAGGATTCTCCCTTTTAAATTCATTGATCTATAAAATTTATTCATTAGGATGTAATCCATAAACTCCACGTGTTTCTTCTAATTTATAAAATTCCATAGTATAATTCCCTAGACCATATTATGATGTTCTTAGATACTTTTTTATATGGTTAGAGGTTTTAAACTCAACCCGAAACACCCCCATAAGATGGGATTTCATAATTTTTCATAGATAATTATCATCATTTATGTTATTCATATAGTACCATTATGGATTGTTAATTTTAAACACTTTTAATAGGGATGTTAGTGAATGCTTTGAACATCCTTTTAGGTTTTTCAGATTAATAAACTTGAATGTTATTATTAAATTGTGATAAATTAATTTTTTGATGAAAATTAAATGATTTATAATAAAACTAAATCATTAGATGTGATTTCATATAATATAAATGGAAAATTATTTATGTCTTGTATTATGCTTCGATTTATAGCACGCTGGTCTCCTATAGCTTCTATAGTTTCATTTAGATTTATTAGACTGTTTATGTACATGGTTATCCCTTTTATTTGTAATACAATGATGAATGTAATTTCATGTCCATGTCCACACTACGTATATATAAATAGATTTTACACATGTCTTAGACAGACACATTAGCTTTTATTAAATGTAAATTAATTAGATTAATAGGGATCCACTATGCCTTCATTGATACTAGTTTTTTTATAGAACATCAATCAAAGGGTTCATAGTGTTTGTGGATTAAATTAGTATTCATTTACAAAAGGGACCTCAAGTAGGGTCATTTAGACATGAAATGTCATATTCCCCTTTTCGATGACTGTTCATGGAATCCACATCACGTGGGTGTTTGGTTATGATGTTTTATGCCCTTTAATTATTAGGTTGGGTATGACCCTCCTCGTTGTTGTTCATGATACTCCACAGGGCATCATATTTTGATTATGATACTCAAGGAGTCCTATATTTTTTATTATTATTGGGCTTGATAACCCTTATTCATTATTATGAGACTCTTATTGTTAATATGATTAATATTTTTAATGGAAATTTCACTTATGCCTTAGGTCCATGATAATTATGCATACCCATTTTCGTGGATATAAATATCAATATGTGTATAGTGCATATATATGTGTGTATATTTATAACTATGGATATTTTCTCATAGTATGATGCATGTATGGTTGGATTAATGACCTTCAAGTATTGTGTCTCGAATTTATTACCTTTATTTTCTTATTTCATAATTTATTTATTATACCAAAACAGTACTAGATTTTATATTCACATATTTGATTATGAAATATGCACCATTGGTTTTAGAATAATGATAATATCTCACACCCTATTATGGATTTCATTAAACTGGGGTACGCAAACCAACCTCGTCTTTTTAGGTTCAGGATCATTTGATTATGATTGTGCTTGATCCTTGTACATGGGAGATTAAGATTATAGGACTGAGCCAAGCATAGGATGCTCATTGGGAAATACCATGGGGCTTCTATCATTCCTTTATGTGTTTTTAATTTATTAAAAGATTTATGACTTATTCTTGTGCTTTATAGTCACAATGACATTCATCATTGTATACATGGTGTGACCATTTCATATCATTTACTTCAGTTATTATTATCCTCCTAGTTCACTAGATTTTATGATTATTACTTCCACTTTTGGTGGATTGATTTATTATCTCTTATACCAATACACCACTCTGATTATAGGGGTATATTCTCCCCACCGTACCATCTTTAGAAAATCATGTCTAGTCAGAAGCCTCTGGATAATCAAGAGGCATGCTTGAGGCCATGTGATTGACTGGTTCAAGGAACCATTTCAGTGGTTCCCATCAAAGTACATTATAACCCATGTCTTTCTATATAAAATATAATATTTCTTTCAATAAAAAAATACATTATTATTTCACATTATTTCAACAGAATCTCAAAAAAAAAATCATATACACTTCATACCAATCTATACATATCCACATAATACTCTTCTTCATAAACTGGGGAAATTTAATCATAATAACCAGTGATCTCGATCACTATGTAATAAAAACTAATAAATTTTTCATTGAAGGACTTAATCATGTGTGAAAACATGAACATGGTAAAAATATCTTATTAAAAACTGAATAATAATTAATTTATATAAATCTTGGTAGAAGGTCATATTACCTAAAACTAGAATAAATAAACCATGGTGTAAGAAATAAATGATATTATATAACAATTTTGAGTGATGGACTTCAAATACTAATTTGACATAACCTAAAAATGTGCTATAGGAATATGATTACTAAATCATAGAATATGTCAATGTTAACTACGATCACAATCATAAACATATTGTTTGTATAATCGCTACCAATTTTCAATAACTTAGTGGATCATACTTCGTGACCTATATCCCAAAGTGGATCTAGTATCACCACACATTTCACATAATTGTCACATGATATATATCAATCATTACCAATAGTATTTTAGGATTATATAATATTACAGCAATCATATAATGATAAATAATACATCTGGGTTTATTATAGTCCTAGTGACATTCATAATTCGATCAAATTTTTTAACCCATGTAAAAGAATTTGGTTTAATGGAAAATTCTCTAATATATAATCATAATGAATCGATAGAAAGAAGTTGTATATAATCATTACATCACATCTCTATCGAAGCTTAAGAAACAAAAATTAATATAGTCATTTATGATAAACACTTTTACAAGAATTTGGGTTTCCAAAAACTTTTGAATGGTAACATAAAACATGAAAACATGAATTTGGTCATTTGATACTATAAGACAATTATATTAAACTAAATTAATAATAAGTATATTTAAATGGAAATATAAGAAACATGACTCTAATAAAGATATATATTTATAATTTTAGGGGATTACTAATGAAAATTTATATAAATAGTTTTAATAAATCCATAGTAATATTGTTACAAAAAAAATTAGTTACTTTAAAATTTCATTTCAATGGGATAGAGAGATGACCATAAAAACAATAATTTTTAAAAAATATTAACGATATTTAAATATTCCTATTAAATGATGATAAATATATTCTATTTTTATTGAATTATAATAATATATAAGAGTGAAATGATATATTATTGTATATTCATTGAAAATAATTCCATTATTTTTAAAAATTATAAATTATAGAACATTATGAATATGATTTTACTCAAAAAACATGAAAAATATGAAAGTAATAAAGATTATTAATAATAAAAATGTAAATTGGAATATATATTGAAGGTGTAATTTTATTCAAATAAATAAAATTTGAAAATAAAGTGGAATGTGACCCATAAAAATATGTTAAGAATATAAAATTTAATCCATTTGTAAAAATCAAAAAATATAGTATAAAATTACCTCAATATATATATTTAGAAATATAGAATAACATTCTTGAAAGGTATAAATAATATGGATATATAAGAAAAATAGTTCTGTAATAGACTTAAAAACTTCCAAAACAATGTTTTAAAACAAAACCCCATATGGATTTTAAAATCAAAACCCCCTTTAAAGAAATAACAAGAAATTGAAAATTAGATACCATGAGTATAAAATGAAAAATTATATAACATTTAAAAGAGGAAGTTTATATAATATATAAATGACAATATTATTATATTTTAAATCATGTCTCAATGATGTGATATCGAGTTGAAAAATTATTATAAAAAGCATAGAAAATTATATTGGAATATATCAAAAAGGATATTATGTTAATGAAATGTATATCCATAAAAAATGTGTTCAACAACATCATAAATAAATCTATTATTATATTTTAAAAAAGTATATATTAACATTATCAATGAAAGAATGAAATAACTCAATGAAAGTGGATTTTGTTATGAATACCCTTATAATACTATTAATGAATCCAAAACACATGAAAAGAGAAAAAGAAATAGTTATTTAAATCACATGAAAAGATAGTTTTTCTATAAATAGATGTTAATGGATAGTATATACCTAATTTCAAATAAGAATAGGTTCATAATTTGACATATGAATCAAGAAAAATAAATTGTGGGAAAGAATCCTTAAAAATTTTATAACACATTGGTGAAAATATAATGAAAGAAAGATCATAATTTGGATTTTTAAATCCCATGAATTATATAGAATTTTTATTATTTGACTTTCATAGATATTTTAATAGTAATAACACTATAAAAAAAGTAAACATGGTGCAAAAAATGAATCTTGATTCAAGGAATTGAAATTGAGATCAAGAACCCTTACCGTTGAAATCATCATAGTCAATCACAATCTATATTCACACTATAATAAATTTTCATTATTTATTTATATAAATATAAATCATATTCATATTTATTTTAATTATAACATCCATTTAAAATTATTATTACCAATGTATTTATTGTTTGCTTCTAAAATTATAACTCCAATGTTAAGAATTATTTTTCCCTTAAATTCATTTGGTTATAAGTCTCAATCATTATGTTTCTTAAGGATTCAACAACTCTAGACTAATAATATTATGAAAAATAAATTTTATATAGTTTGGGAGTCCCATATGGTTTTTATTGAACTTTTTTTGACATTTCATATGAAAATCTTAAAAATTATCTTTTCATGGGATTTTTGAGTTTGAAAATTAATTTAATTTACTGGTAAATATACCATAAAACATGATAGTATTAGAAATATAAAAAATTATAACATTATTATTTACACATAGTATCATCAATATTGATGATTCCTTATTTTTTTCATTCTAATAATAAATATATCAAATTTCATGTTGGTGGAAAAACTATCTAAAATAAGAACACATTATAAATGATTGATGAGTAAGATCAAGATATTGTATAAAAACAATATATCTATAAAAAAGAATTATGGTTTTTAAAACTTTTTAAAAAACTATATAACTATTATTTATGGATATTCTTATTATGAATATGATGAAGGATAATCATATAAGATGATATCTCTTATGTTTAGGTCGTTGATCCCCTCTTGAGGAACCTCTTTGAAATGATAGGATTAAGAATTCTAGTTTTGACCAGAATCGCAAGAACAATGAAGGGTAATGTTTTGAAAGGGAATATGGATATTTGTTAGGTAGAATTAGAAGATTTAATTTTGATTTTAAGGGTTAAAGGAGGTATCATTTTATAATTTAGTGGATTTATAATTTGTAATATTAGTTTCTTAATAACACACGGGGATTCCATTTTAATGGAATGTGGATATAATATGGATATAAATTAAAAAATGGATAACAAAGTGGTATATCGGGATATAATACACTGAATTTAATATAATATTTAGTGACATATTAATTTTTTAGCCCTTATTTTTGTACATTTATCTAATTTTACACTTTATCATGGTACATAATTTTTACCATTAAAATGATTTTAATGTCTAACAGTAAAATGTAAATTATTAAATAATTTCAACATAGTGATTTAGTATTCTATTTTTTAAAGATTAAATGTATAGTGTTCGTAAATTTTAATTTTAATGATCATATTCCTAAATCAAGAGTACTTATTTTTATAGAAACACATGTTTTAGGAATATATTTAAATTTACACAAAAATAATGTACATTATATATTACTACGAAATATTTCTGTTTTTGCTTAAGAAATATGAGTTTTTTACATAAAAATAACAAACATATGAATTGATCATTATTAATAAATTATTAAAATAAAATGATAAAAATTATTTTTTAGTTGAATAAAATATCCCTTAGCTTTAAAAAAGTCAAAAAAATATCTAAGTTAATCATTATATTATTAATTAATTATTTTATTTTATAATTATATATTTTGTTTATATAAGGGTTCAATTAATTTTTATTTTTTTCCAATACAATTATGATGAAATAAATGTTATATTATTTTAAAAAACAATACATTTACGATTCACATGATACAAAACATTGATAAAAATTATATAAAATATACCCATTGATATTTTTTAAATTTTAAATAGAAAAATAATTTTATTTTTATCACATTGAAACTATCAATATTTATAATTTCACCATTAAATATAAAATGTAACATATTATGAATGCGGTTTTATAGGAAAATAACTTTATAAAAAATTCATATTTTTAGAATTATTTAATATCAATTGATAACGATTTACAATTTGTCTATTATCACATTAAAAGATATTATTATAATTGTAACGACCCAAAGTTTCATTAATGGAAAATCCCTCTTGATCTATTTAAATGTCTCTTTTTGCAAAATATTTTTATAAGATGTCAACTTCTTTGGTTTTATGTTAAGAATTTTGACCATTGTAGATATAGCCTTTGAACAGTGATCACATGATTAGTATAAATATAGGACTTTAACAAATCCAATTTACTCAGACAAAAGAAGCGATGGCCTCATCTAGTAGAATTGCTCCATACAAATCCCATTTGTTGGAGCTCAGAAAAGAGGTAGCATCCTTGGGTTCTGCTCTTGACCAAGCCCAATCTGAGCTTCATCATGTCAAGCTCGAACGGGACCGTCTACGTGAAAAGTGGAAGCTGATAGAGATTACCACTCGAGCGATGTTATCCGAGCAACCCCAAGAGTCTGTTACCATCGCACACCTTACCCTTAGGTCTTATGTGGCTGTTTTAAGGGGTTATGTAACAAATCGATAGTACTATGTTAATGTAAATTATTATTTTTTATATAATAATGTATATACTTTATTGTCATTATGGATACATTGTAAATAGTTTTTAATGTACAAATAGTCCTTGTAGTTATTATTTAATTAAGAATTCTATTTTATTAAATTAAGGTATTTTTTAAATTAAATAATATTTTAATAAAATATTATTATTAAATTAATTTTTATTAAATATAAATTATCTTTTAATTTTATGAATGCAATTATAATTTTTATTAAGGTTTGAAAGCCATTTCTGTCAAAACCCGTGATTTTTCGATAAATGTCGGTTTTTATTTTAAAAGTGAAAATTAAAATATTTAGAAAATTATTTAGATAAAATAAATGTTATTTATGGAATCAGGACGTCGAAATTATCCAACGGTGAATTTTTCATAATTTTCTGAGATAGTCAAATTTTTTGGTAAAAATTAAATACCGTTTAAATATAAAAAGTGTTTTATGACATCATAATGACCCAATAGTGATGTAATAAAATACTATAAGATTTATGTTCAGCCAATATATGTTTTACCATTAAAATAATTTGATTTTGGTTTTGTTTTACTTGCTTTTCAAAGCATTAATGGACCCCTCAAGACTTATTAAACACCTTGTCTTTTTAAACTAATTTCCATTGGAGTGTGAGTCACCTCCACATAAGCAACCCTATTATTTTAAGAAGTTCGGACATTGTCCATATAAAATATTCTTTTCCTCTTCCCTTTTCCAAAAACCATGGTCAAAAACCTTGGGCTGGATTGTGGTTTGGATTAATTTAATATAAGGGGTCCCAAACCTAAATAATAAAGAATTCCTTCACCTTTCCTATATAAACACACCCAAGATCCCACTTCCTCCTCACTCAAATCCCTTGGAGTTCGTCCAACATCTGCCCTAATCTCTCCATAATCCTCCCAAGGTGCCCCAAGCTTCCAAGAATCCTCTCTTAAGCCTCTCTCAAGCCTTTGGAAGCACACGTCCAAGTAAGGGTGTTTTCTTCCTTCCTCATTTTGTCCAATTTTCATAATATTGTTATTCCCTTTTAATTTCAATTATAAATTCTGGGGTATGGTTTCTCACCTCCCTCATACTGCCCTCTTTATGTTTGAATGATGGGAGACCCCTTTCTCTCTCATTAAATGCCTCCCATGTACACCCGTTACTATGCCGAAATTCCGAAAGGAACTTCTCTCTCCTCTTTTACATTCAAGAAATACTTTTGTATCATGAATAAAAATTCCAATTACAATTGTTTGGACATGTATCTATATGACCCCCTTACTTTCCATTTCATGTAAATATTATGAGACACCCCTTTCTCTCTCATCAGCCATTTTTATGAATTCTAAGTCACGCCATTACACTGCCGAAATTGCACCGATTTTCTAAGCCAATTCCATTATGTAGTGAATACCATGCCCATTTCTCCATCAAGGGTATTCACCTTTATGCACACTTACTTATTGATTAAAAAGTTTTATGTATGAATTCCACATTCCTTTATCATGGAATAAATGAATATGTTTTATGAATCAATGTTTTATGATCCATGTGGCACACTTATGCATGAAATGAAATGTTTAAGAAGGGTGCGCCCTTATAGCGCTCGAATGCATTGGGTAAAGTATAGTATCATGATACATCATGTGCAATGAGTGTTGAATCATGCTAATTCAAGTGCAATGAGGGTTTACTCGTTCTTTATGTGCAATGAGGATTTGCTCATTCTCCATGTGCAATGAGCCTTGGATCATGCTAATTCCATGTTAAGTGTTGTTGACACATTTCCATGTTGTGATTATCATGCTTTATCATGCCTTTATGTTCATGTTTTTCTTATTCTCCATTGACATGCCTATTGTCTAAAATTTATTTTACTCCTCATGTTATTCCATTTGTAATCCCTTACTGGGATTTATAGCTCACCCTTTTCTTATGCATGTCCTTAGGTTATCCCATGCAATGCTAAGTACGAAGAAATGTAGTGGTCATGTAAAGGAAGTTTTTAATAAAGATGTTGTATTTCATGTTTTATGTTTTTATGTAATGATCCTAATCCCCAAATACACTAAACCTCTTGATCTTCTTTGTTGTATCAAGTGATTTTTTATGTAATAAATCATGTTTAAGTTGTAATAAAAAGCTGGGTTGTCATAGTTGGTATCAGAGGATAGGTTTGGTTATTTTTGGGATTAGGAAACCCTAGTAAAGCTTTAGATACAAGACTAAGTATAATAAAAAAATCCCTAAGTTTTGGTAAGTACTGAGTCAGTGGTTTATAAAACAAATACATCCCTGTCTAGATACGAGTAGGTAGAGGCGGCTCTGGCACATATGTATCCTAGGGGTAAAACCCGAAAATACCACTTTGAGCTAGACTCGAACGAGAAGTGGTGCATGACAACGGGCCTTGCTGCACTCTTGGTTACGACACTCCCAGGGGATATGTTTTGATAAATTCAAAAGCATAGTATGAACTCTTATTAAGAGAATTAAAAAAGTGCCCCTAAGAATATATGTTGGAAAGTAGATCATGAAAATCCTAGATTGAAGCCTATAGACTCATGAGTTAAGGAAATAAAAGTTTATTTATAAGTCATTAACTTTTGTCTTGGGATTAACCTTTATGTGTTACCCCTAACATTCCTTTTATTCCAGCCAATGGCCGGTAATAGGAGGACTCGGGCTAATAATCGTTGTGAAGATCAATGTGATGACTGTACTAATGAGATGCCAAATCCAATGGGAGTGGGAATCACGAACTTTTTCATGCTTCTCTTTCAGCTAACTCAAGTTTTGAATAGAAACACGTGTCAAGAGAAACGTTCAACCCCCCCCCCCCCCCCCCCCCCCAAGAAAGAACAGGTCTCTATCAAGAGATTCATGAGACAAAGGCCTCCTACATTTAGTGGATCATCTGATCCCACGATCGCTGAACAATGGATCAACTCCATTGAAATGACCTTCTCCATCCTTCCATGTTCTGAACAAGAGAAGGTTCTCCTGGAAGATTATTGTATAGAGGGTGAAGCTGATCAACGGTGGGCTTTGATAAAAAATATGAATCCTGAGGAGGAGATCGAGGTGTTGGAATGGAAGGATTTCTAGAAGATGTTTTTCGATAAATATTTTCCACGCACCCTCCAGCTTAAGATGGAAAGGTACTTCCTTTCCCTCAAGAAAGAAGATGAAGAATCTGTTTGTGCATAAAAGGAAAAATTCACAAGGCTTTCACGTTACGCTTCTGTCTTTGTCATTACCCCCGAATGCAAAGTTGACCGCTTCTTTGGTGGGCTGAAGCCTAGCCTGCAGAAAGCATTATCGATCTGTGACTTCGACAGCTATGAGGAAATTTTCTGATGTGCCCTCATGGTTGAAATGGAGATTTAGGAATCACAAGGGTATCATGGGGACAAGAAGCGTAAGGTGGAATTCAATGCTGGTGGTACGATGGATAAATACAACGGTGCTAAGAAGATCCAGCACCCCACTTGCCAAAAGTGCATAAAGAAGCACCCTGGAAATTTCCTTAAGTGGACGAGGAAATGCTTCAGGTGTGTAAGGGAAGGGCACCTAGCTGTTAACTGTCGGCAAGAATGACCTGCGGCTGCGATAGTGGAGTGGAATGCTCCGTTCAAACCTCAACACATTGTTCAATGCTAAAAATGTAAAGAATCAGGACATTTTGAAAATCAGTGCCCTAATCCAAGGGTTTTTGGCGACAACCAACAACCTCCAGGGCATCAAGGAAGAGCTTTTTCCATCACTTCTGCTGAAGTGAACCCCAAAAACGAAGTGGTGAGAGGTACGCTATTTATTCATTCAAGAATAGAGAACTTAATTTTTGATTCAGGTTCTATGCATTCTTTTATATCTCGAATGTTTAGTAGAACAATCCCAGCACCACCACAAATCATGGAAGTGATGATTTCGGTGAGTACGGAAAATGGGGCAATCATTGCATCCCATTTATATAATTCCTCCCCTATTATAATATGTGGATTGAATTTCCCGAAAAACCTCGTTGTACTCCCTCTGGTGGAATTTGATGCAATTTTTGGCATGGATTGGCTTTCCTTATATAGAGCCAACATAAATTGTCGGGAGAGGGAAATCACACTCCATATGGAGAATCAACCACTGATTCTTTACAAATGTAAGGAGGAAGATGAATCTCCTTTAGCTCCATAATCTCAAGAGTGGATATTAATGCCTTATGATCACGCGTATCTAGCTTAGATGATTGAGTCCAAGGAAACCATCCTTGAAGAATTTCCTATTGTTAGAGAATTCGCTGAAGTGTTTCCCGAAGAACTGTCTGGTCTTCCTCCTGGAAGGGATGTTGAATTCTCAATTGAACTTATACCTGGGGCGCTACCAATATCCAATACTCCCTATAGAATGGCTATTGTAGAGCATGAAGAGCTGAAGAAACAACTACAGGAGAATCTGAATACAGGGTTTATACGCCCAAGTGCTTCACCATGGGGTGCACCAGTCCTCTTCATCAAGAAGAAGGATGGGTCAATGAGGATTTGCACCGATTATCGTGAACTTAACAAAATCATGATAAAGAACAAGTATCCTCTCCCATGAATTGATGAATTTTTCGATCAGCTGTGTGGAGCACAATAATTCTCCAAGGTGGACTTGCGGTCGGGATATAATCAAGTAAGGGTGAAGAAGGAAGAAATCCCCAAGACTACTTTTCGCACAAGATACGGGCACTATGAATTCATAGTTCTGCCTTTAGGACTCAATAATGCTCCATAAATCTTCATGGACTTGATGAATAGAGTCTTTAGAGATTACCTAGACAAATTTGTTGTAGTCTTTATAGATGATATTCTGATATACTCCAAAACCAAGGAGGATCGTGATGAGCATTTAAGAACTGTACTAGAGACATTGCGCAAGGATAAGATCTATGAAAAGTACAGTAAGTGTGAGTTCTGGTTGAAGGAGGTATCATTATTGGGCCATATCATCACAAGGAATGGTATATCTGTTGATCCCTCCAAAACAGATACAATTTAGGGATGGTCGAGGCCATCATCGGTAACGAATATCCGTAGATTCTTGGGATTAGCTGGATATTATCGACGATTTGTGAGAAATTTCTCATGATTTTCCAACCCTCTTACCAAACTAACTCAAAAGGGAGTAAAGTTTGCTTGGAGTGATGAATGCGAAGAAAGATTCAAGGAGTTGAAAAGGAGTCTTATCACTGCGCCTGTGCTCACTTAACCCACAAGTGGGGAACTTTTTGTGGTATTTAGTGATTTTTCAAAGAAGGGCTTAGGGTGTGTGCTGATGTATAATGATAAAGTGATATCCTATGCCTCAAGGTAGTTGAAAATCCATGAGAGAAACTATCCAATGCATGATCTGGAGTTGGCGGATGTGATCTTTTCCTTGAAAATCAGGAGAAATTATCTTTGTGGGGAGAAATGTGAGATATATACTGACCACAAAAGTCTTAAATATATATTCACAGAGAAAGAGCTTAATATGCGCCAGAGAAGATGGATAGATCTAATCATGTATTATTATTGTTCAATACATTACCACCCTGGGAAAGCGAACAAGGTGGCAGATGCCCTATGTAGAAAGGACCCAGCGATTCTATCAATGATGAGTATTGAGAAGGATCTAATCTTCTTAGACTTGATGAAGATAGACGTGGGAATCATAAATAAGGGAACAGAATCAATCCTTCACAAAATATTGCTCAACCATCTCTTTTGTAAAGGTTAAAGGATGCTCAAAATGACAATGTGGGAATTCAAGAAAAAGTGGAAGCTATCAAAAAAGGGAAATCCTCAGAGTTTAATGCTAATGAAGAAGGAATTGTGCGGTTTGGGAAAAGACTATGTGTTCCATCAAGTCTGGAGCTGAAGAAGGAACTTTTGGATGATGCACGTAGTTCAAATTTCTTTATTCACCCTGGGAGAACAAAGATGTATTGAGATCTCTGAGAAAACATTTATTGGGATAATATGAAGAAGGAGATCGATGAATATACATCAAAGTGCGTAGTGTGTCAGCAAGTGAAGGCAGAGAGGAAGAAGTATAAGGGGATGATGCAACCATTGCCCATACCAGAATGTAAATGGGAGAACATCACCATGGACTTTGTCACCGGATATCTGAGGAAATCCAAAACCAACAATGCAATCTGGGTTGTTGTGGATCTTCTTACAAAGACTAGACACTTCATTGCTATTTGGGAGGATTTATCTTTGGATCAACTGGCACAAATATATTTCAGGGAAGTGGTAAGGCTTCATGGAGCACCACTATCTATTGTGTCTGACCGAGATCCAAGATTCACCTCTATGTTTTGGAAGAGTCTTCAACATGCTCTGAATACTGAACTGAACTTCAGTACGTCCTATCATCCTCAAACTGAGGGCCAATCTGAGCGGACTATCCAAAAACATGAGGATATGTTGAGAGCGTGCTCAATGGACTTTAAAGGAGGATGGGATCAACATCTTCCTCTGGTTAAGTTCTCTTATAACAATAGTTTCCACTGAAGCACCCAAATGGAACTATATGAAGCCCTATATGGGAAAAGGTGCACAATACTGGCATGTTGGGATGAGGTCGGTGAACGTAAGCTTCCTGGACCAGAAATGGTCGAGGAAATGGTGGTGAATGTGAAAACCATTCAGCAGCATATCAAGGCAGCCCAGAGTCGACAGAAGAGTTATGTAGATAATTGTCGATGACACCTTGAGTTTAAAGTTGGAGACATGGTGTTTCTACACATATCTCCATGGAAAAATGTCATGAGGTTTGGAAATAAAGGAAAGTTAAGTCCAAGGTACATCATCCCCTTCGAGATTCTTGATTGTGTCGGGGCTGTGGCCTATCGACTAGCACTTCCACCTACCATGGCCAAAGTACATGATGTAATTCATGTATCCCTCTTAAGGAAGTACATACCGGACCCTTCACATGTACTCTCTTCTGAGGTGGTACAGATGGAGGATGATCTTTCTTACGAGGAGAAACCAGTGAATATCTTAGATCGTAGAGACAAAGTTCTATGAAATAAGACAATGCCCCTCGTCAAGGTGTTGTGGAGAAACAACAAGTTTGAAGAAGCGACTTGGGAATTGGAGGAAATGATGACGCGGAGTTACCCACATTTGTTTTATTGTCGGAAACGGAAAATTTCGAGGGTGAAATTTCTTAAGGGGGGAATATTGTAACGACCCAAAGATTAATTAATGGAAAATCCCTCTTGATCTAGTTAAATGTCTCTTTTTGAAAAATATTTTTATAATATGTCAACTTCTTTGGTTTTATGTTAAATATTTCGGTCGTTGCTAATATAGTCGTTGAACAGTTATCACATGATTAGTATAAATATATGACATTAACAAATCCAATTTACTCAGAAAAAAAGACGCGATGGCCTCATCTAGTAGAATTACTCCATACAAAGCCCATTTGTCGGAGCTCGGAAAAGAGGTAGCATCCTTGGGCTTCACTCTTGACCTAGCCCAAGCTGAGCTTCATCATGTCATGCTCGAACGGGACCGTCTACGTGAAAAGTGGAAGTTAATAGAGATTACCACTCGAACGATGTTATCTGAGCCACCTCAAGAGTCTGTTACCATCACACACCTTACCCTTAGGTCTTATGTGGTTGTTTTAAGGGTTTCTGTAACAAATCGATAGTACTATGTTCATGTACAATATTTTTTTGTATATAATAATGTATATACTTTCTTGTCATTATAGATACATTGTAAATAGTTTTTAATGTACAAATAGTCCTTGTAGTTATTATTTAATTAAGAATTCTATTTTATTAAATTAAGGGATTTTTTTAATTAATTAATATTTCAATAAAATATTATTATTATTATTATTAAATTAATTTTTATTAAATATAAATGATCCTATAATTTTATGAATGCAATTATAATTTTTATTATGGTTTGAAAGCCATTTCTGTCAAACCCCGTGAATTTTCGATAAATTTCGGTTCTTATTTTAAAAGTGAAAATTAACATTTTAGAAAATTATTTAGATAAAATAAATGTTATTTCTGGAATCAGGATGTCAAAATTATCCAACGGTGAATTTTTCATAATTTTCTGAGACACTCAAATTTTTGGGTAAAAATTAAATACCGTTTAAATATATAATGTGTTTTATGACATCATAATGGTTCAATAGTGATTTAATAAAATAAGATAAGCTTTATGTTCAGCCAATATATGGTTTACCATTAAAATAATGTGATTTTGGGTTTGTTTGACTTACTTTTCAAAGCATTAATGGACCCCTCAAGACTTATTAAACACCATGTCTTTTTAAACTAATTTCCATTGGAGTGTGACACACCTCCACATAAGCAACACTATTATTTTAAGATGTTAGGACTTTGGACATATAAAATATTGTTTTCCTATTCTCTTTGCCAAAACATGGGTAAAAACCATGTTCTGGTTTGTGGTTTGGATTAATTTAATATAAGGGGTCCCAAACCTAAATAATAAAGAATTCCTTCACCTTTCCTATATAAACCCACCCAAGCTCCCACTTCCTTCTCACTCAATGCCATTGAAGTTCCTCCAACCTCTTCCCTACACACTCTATAATCCCCCCAAGGTTCCCCAAGCTCCCAAGAATCCTATCTCAAGCCTTTGGAAGCACACTTCCAAGTAAGGGTGTTTTCTTCCTTCCTCATTTTTTGTCCAATTTTCATAATATTGTTATGCCCTTTTAATTTCAATTATAAATGATGGGGTATGGTTTCACACCTCTCTAATACTGCCCTTTTTATGTTTTAATGATGGTATAACCCTTTATCTATCATTAAATGCCTTCCATGTACACCCGTTACTATGCCGAAATTCCGAATGGAACTTCTCTCTCCTCTTTTACATTCAAGTAATACTTTTGTATCATGAATCAAAATTCCAATTAGAATTGTTTGTACATGTATCTATATGAACCCCATACTGTCCATTTCATGTAAATATGATGAGACACCCCTTTCTCTCTCATCAACCATTTTTATGAATTCTTATGTCACGCCGTTACGCTGCCTAAATTGCACCGATTTTCTAAGCCAATGCCATTGTGTAGTGAATACCATGCCCATTTCTCCATCAAGGGTATTCACCTTTATGCACAAATACTTATTGATTATAAAGTTTCATGTATTAATTCCACATTCCTTTATTGTGGAAGAAATGATTATGTTTTATGAATCAATGTTTTATGATCCATGTGGCACACTTATGCATGAAATGAAATGTTTAAGAAGGTTGTGCCCTTATAGTGTTCCAATGCGTTGGGTAAAGTATAGTATCATGATACGTCATGTGAAATGAGTTTTGACTCATTCTAATTCAATTTCAATGAGGGTTTACTCGTGATTTATGTGAAATGATGATTTACTCATGCTCTATGTGCAATGAACCTTGGCTCATGCTAATTCCATGTTACGTGTTGTTGCCACATTTCCATGTTATGATTATCATGCTTTATCATGCATTAATGTTCATGTTTTTATTATGCTCTATTGATATTCCTATTGTCCAACATGTATTGTACTTCTCATGTTATTCCATGTGTACTCTCTTACTGGGCTTTATATCTCACCCTTTTCTTATGCATGTCCTCAGGTTATCCCAGGCAATGCTAAGTACGAAGGAATGTAGTGGTCATGTAAAGGATGTTTTCAATAAAGATGTTGTATTTCATGTTTTATGTTTTTATGTAATGATCCTAAGCCCCAAAGACACTAAACCCCTCGATATTCTTTGTTTAATCAAGTGAATTTTTATGTAATAAATCATGTTTAAGTTGTAATAAAAAGCAGGGTTGTCATAATAATAATCCATTAATAATGGATGAAATTAATTTAGGACAAATAAAAAGCACTTTGATGATAATTATTTTTAAAATAAATTTTTAGCATAAATTAGTTCCGATCACATTCATTTAAAATTTATTATTTATCTATTATACATTATATTTAATAAATTAATTAGATGTACGAATGATTAATCATTCTTCAAAAGTAAAATATTTTTTAAAAAAAATATTCTTATAATAATATTTTATTGTTTTAATCATTCATTATTTGTTAAGGATGATTTGTATTATTTTAATAATATTTCTAGCAATAAATATTATTCAATATATATATATATATATATTATACATGCATATCCAAAGACCTTATATTTAATGACTATATTTCATATAATCATATATCCAATTACTATATTTCAAATTACTATATATTTAATGGTGATATTTTATTCTCATATATACCTCAAAATCCTCACAAAAACCATTCAACATTTTAAATAATCTCTAATAATTACTATTATATTTATAATACTTTTTTTTATTTCCATAGTTACGTTCAGGGTGATAATATTCATTGAAATCAATAATGATATTGAATATATGTTGTGGTCTATTAATTTACATATTGATTTATTCCTCATGGAATGTTCTTAATGTCATTTTTTATTGACTTTGTATAGTGTATAAATTTTTTATATTTATTTTAAATGAAAATTATCATACATTTGTAAGATATTATACATAGAATTTTAAAATACTAAAAAATATAGGGGTGTTATATTTCCACATTTACACATCTGAAATAGGTTTGATTATTTTTTGGACAATTGTTGATAGTGTGACCAATAAGTTCACTATTCTAGGGAACGTATGACCACACCTCTAACACAGTCCCGATATTATTTTGATGTTAATAAGAATCAGAGAAGTAATAAATTATAAAATCCATTGTTTTAAATGTATATAAAAAAATACAAGAGGAGAAAAACATAGATTCTTGATAGTTCCTTCTTATCACACATGACATGAGATATTGGGATAATAAATAACATTGAAGAACATAATGGTGGTAACTATTCTTTTTGAAATGATATATACATGGGTATAAAATTTATTTTTTAGCATAAATTGAATATACAAAGCTAGGAAAGTGTATTTATTTTATTTTAATTACTCAAACATAACATACTGAGTATGATCAGTATTGTAATGATAATGGTGATGTTATTTAAAAAATAAATACTTTCCTCAAAAATATAATTGAAGATGGAAGAATCAATTCTAAACCTAAAATAACTAGTGAGGATATATTATATATTGGTGATATAGAATAATCTGACTCTAGAATCCCAAAATAGCTGGATATTTTACTACATTATGAAGAAATACAAGGGATCACATCTTGAATGATCAAATAGTTTTGTATACTTGGGATACTAGATATGTATATGATTATAAATTACATATTAAAAAATGAAATACATTGTAAATATAGTTATTAGAAAATAATTATTTCATCTACTAAATACATGAATTCATTTATTCGCCCCTTCTCAATATCCTGGGAAAAGGAAAACATGATAAAGTGAGATCTTTGATACTATGTAAGGGGAAGTGTACAATAGAAAATAGCATAAAATAAATAAAGTCTCAATAATATTATAAAGACAAATAATATTAAAATATCATTTATAATGAAAATATATAAATTGGACCAAATAAATTGATGAAATAATGACATAAATAATTAAATGGAGGAAAAATAACTATCTTCATAATGATTGAATAAATAATTCCAGATATAGTAATCTTAACATTAAGTCATTATTCTACCACTTCATATGTGTATTGTTGATAATTATTCGAAATAAAAAAAATATTGTCTTATTAAACCCACTGATGCATCAAGGGGATAAATTAAGCCCCACCCATCCCATACAAAGTCCAATAAAATTATTATATAAAAGGAATGGATACTAATTCAATTCATAGACAAAATAAAAAATTGTGTGGAAAATCATGCATATGAAATGAAAACTTTTCCCCAATAAATTTATATAACATGATCATAAGACATCTAAAGTAATGTCAAGGATCATATTATTAGAGTATATCCCTAGTAAAACAAAATATCATGAATATTTGTCAAAAAAGAAGAAAATAATTTTTAAAGATCAATAGATTTTATTTTATGAATGTGAACTTGTCATTTTGAAACAAGTTATAATAAACCTTAAATTTTTCATGATGATTAGAAAAAAAATTCATTAAAATTACCCCTAGAAACATTTAATTTAATTGTAAATTAATGGAATAATGATGACAATGGAAAAATTCATTCATGCAGTATGCATTAAAATTAAAAAAAATTCACACCATTGATAAAATTTATCTAATTAGATGAATAACAAGAATAATCTTTTAAAAAATTAATATATATTTAAAAATGTGTAAAAATGAAATAAATATATACTTTTAAAAAATTAAAAGAATAATTTAAAACATTTTATAGAAAATATGTACATGGGATAAGAATATTCCTTGTCGAATGGAAAATTGAATTCAGTTTTCCTTAAAATGATTCATTTGGTCTTTTGAATGGTAAAGAATGAAAAAATATAAATAATTCATTAAAACAATATAAATTACCATATGAGAAGAAAATATTTTGTTTTATAGATATAAAATATTATTAATTTTCTCTAACTGAAACATAAATGTAAAATATCCCAAATAAGAATGATATTGAGAAATAAACCCTGACCTCGGGTCCAACGTGTTTCACATGTAATTTTAACCACATATAAAATTAATTTATTGTTATTATAATTATATATATAATATAATATAAATAATTAAAATATAATATAAGTTCATCTAACAACATCTCAAAATCATTTTATCATTAATTCCATATGAAAATCAATGTTTCCTTGTGTTAACTGTTTTAATTTTCATGTTTTTTTTGTTTGGAAGCTTCATTATTTGTGTCTCCATCACGAGTAATAAATTTAATTAATCTTAATAATTTTTAAAATATCACATATAAAAATTATACTCGTTTTTATAGTCATTTATTATTATTTTTTATGAAATATTTATCACATCTCTTTATGGAGGTGGCAATCCACACGTATGACAGAGCGACATTATCAATTTTTAACGAGTGGAAGGGTAAGAATTTATTTTATATTATATATTTTCTTAAATTAAATATCATATTTATTCATTAATTACATACTTATAACCATTTATTCAATGTGAGGATGAAAAACCAATTGCACTAATATGTGGAGATTGCTAGCTGTAATTATACAACAACAATGATTTCATATTACATTGGATCAAAAAGAGATGGATAAGTATTGGCTCACCAAAAAAATAATATTTTATTGTATGTAAGATACTGATGTTATTATATGACAATGTTTATATATTAATTTATGGTTTTATAAGCGGAAAAAATGACAAAACAAGGTTAAGAACTGTACACCTTATTTTGAAAACCCCTTTATGTTTATTCCTATTTCCTTCTATACCACAACACTAAATATTCCAGAATGTCAAAAGACCTGATGTATATGGCTTCCCCTTATTAGAAAACCTTACAACACCTTTCCACGGAGATATCGTTGAGAAATTAAGACCTACAACATGAAAGTATAAATCCATTGGTTATTGGAATAACATTAATGTGTATGTGGATATTTATTAATATGATTTTGAATAGTTTTAATTTTTTATTTTCTTTTCCATGAGATTTTACTATAATAAATTATTCTCACCAACATATTCCTATCATGTTTGATTACAACAAATATTTCTCTAAAATGACTCACATGGTTCCGTCTACATTCTTGATTAAAATATATTATTATATATACATTCCACCAATGGGGTATATTAATCCCACGTACCTTGAAATTGAGTCATGAACAACTTCAATATGTCTTCTCATGTATGAATAATACTTTCAGATTTCCAATCATCATGAGAAATATTGGATGTGATCAAATTGATCTTAGTGTTAAGAAACATCAGAAGACTCTTCATGAATTTCAATGTAAACTATAGATCATGATAAAATAAAATAATTATAATTGAACTATGAAATTTTACAACATCATTAATATAGATTTTTATGTGGCACTCCACAGTAAGCTCTTCCATTATTGTGAGGAAGTTTCCATACATGGTAAGGTAATCTATAATAACCTATATAATATCATTATTTCTTGGTGTATTTGGAAATCAAGTCACAATGTCCCTATTATTACCATCTACTTTCTACAAATAAATAGGTAGAGTTATAATTAGACCTTTAGAAGATTTTATTTCAGCCTTTACATATTAAAATTCTGGAATATTGACACATACTCTATAATTTACCATTTCATAATATTATATAAAAAATATTTTCCATATCCTAATATATTTTGGTTCTACTAGGGATTATAGAGAAATTTTATCTATGAAATCCATCTAATAATTATATTTTCGATATAGATATGGGTAAAACTTATAACATCTTTCGGATTTTCAAAATACCTAATTCGTAGATTAATTCTAATAAAATATAATAATTCATGAATTTTATTTTATTTATAATATTCTCATAATCTTATTGATAACATTTTAGTTTCACTGAGATGGATGGATTTTAAATCATTTGGAATAATGGTGATGTCTACCCTTTTTTACAATTTCCATATCAAAATTTACTAAACCCATGAATATGATATTTTATTTTATTTTAATCTTATTAAAATCGATAATAAATTTCCTACACAATGTATCCAGAGTAAGATTCTCCTTTCTAGGGTTTTATTGTATTGGGAAATAAAAATACATGTGTAGTTCTGTAACGACCCGGATTTCCCCATGACATTCTTTTCTGAAAATCCAGTGTCTACGGTGTTCTGGGAGGTAATGATAGCTCGTTTCTAGAGTTTTAGAAATTCAATAATTTTCCATCATTGACATAGGTATCAACATCTTCGTGTTAGTGAATCGGTGAGTTAGGGGCATCAGCATCGTTGAGTCCAGGTCATCGACATTAGTAGGTTGAGGCATCGGTAGGTCAAGGCATCGGTATGTTAGGGCCTCAGTTGATCGAGGCATCAGTTGGTTGTTGCATTGGTTACTCAGTGTTGGTAGTTCAACATCATTGGCTTAGCATCTGTAGTTATTTTTAGTAACTCACCCATCAGTGGCTCACCGTCAGTGACTCACCCATCGATGACCCATTCCATTTTGTTCAATTATTTCCCAGTTTTCTAGTTTCACCCCTCTAATCTTTTATTTGGTATAAAATACGTTTAAAGCCATTATTTGTTGTTTTTAAGGGTGTTTCAAAGGGTATTAAGTATATATTTAATATCCTAATTCTCCATGGACTTTGAGATACTCAAACATCATGATCTTGACCATGATCCAATGTTAATGTATTTTTAAACTATTCATCATTTAATATAGGATATGGTTATTCTAAGCCAAGATCCTCTCTTCTTTAGACCTTTCTGTTTTCCATTGGTGTTCCTAAATAACTTCCCCTCCCCAGAGTCATGAATCTATGGAAAATTCGTCATTGGGGTTTTCTTGGATTCCTTCCTGTTGTTCGCACAATCCTCTATTGTTGGTGCAAAGAGGTTCTTTGGTATCCTACTGATTCATGTAGAGATTTCATTCACCTCTCATTTATTTTTTCATCATGTGTGTTGGGTGTACTAATGATTCCTCATGAAGAATAGATAAATTCATTTCTTAACTAGTAATAAACAAGGGGAAGGGAATATGATCGTAGGATAATGGTGTCAATGAAATAATAGGATGAGAGTGGTTTGATTTCAATCACATGTTTTACTTGTTATCTTTGATTGTTATTACGGTTCGTGTGTCATTGTGCCTTCTAAAAAACTTGGTTTTTGGTTATATTTTCTTATGCATTTGTAGTACTTTTTTTCATGATGTTTTAAAAATGGATATATCATGAAACCTAATTAATCATGTATACATGGCTAATTAAAATGGATGTCCTAGTGTGTGGGTGGTGTGATACTATAGTTGGGAGAAGAGTTATGGGTACATGGGTGGTAGGGTAGTTGGTTATGTGATATGGGGTGGTATGTGTGTGCAGTGGGATGTGGTTAAAATGGTAGTTGTTGTGGTACTTGTGTGTGTGGATGTATAGGTGTTGTGTTGGAATATCATGTTGGGAAACTGATTGATTATGGAATGGATGGAAATGTAGGAAGTGGGACTCCCTTTGTTTGTATTGTTTTCATCATGCGACATTAGGCAGGGGGACTACAATGTGTTTATGGGATTGTTATGGATTGGGACCGCATCAAGGGGTTTTTTGTGTATTGGGGTTTTAGTTTTGGGTGCAAGGGTAGGGTTTTGTAGTATAATTTTAAATTATTACAATTGTCAGTGTTTGGACGGATGTCGATGGAAAAATGGGTTGTGCAGCGAGATTGTAGGTTGGTTGTTCTCGATTTTTTTTATGAATGCATGTTAAAATTGAAATACTTTAGCTTGGTCCCTTATCCATTATTCTATGATGTTCTTGGTAGTTTCCTCAGAAAGTTCCGGAACAATTAATGTCAAGCCCTTAATAAATAAATGTCAAATGGTTGAATGAAAAAGGGGATGGTTTATGCTTTGGAAGTGGTTGTCTATGTAGTTGTGCATATAGGGGTAGTAGGAAAAGTGGTTGTGGTGGTCTAGTTGTTTTCTTTGGGGACCCAAACAGTGGGTTGAGTGTTTTTTTACTTAAATGTAAAAATTTCAGTTCCTCATGATTTCTATATGCACCCCACTCTCTTTGATCACCATGTAGATAACACACCCATTTCCTCAGGGTGGGTTTCTTTCCCAACATACTGGTAGGAGGATGAATGGTGGGTTACTGAATTTCTTCCTCACACCCACTTTCAAGTTTATACCACTCAAGGGAATCTTGGAAAGGTGTAATGCATGGAGGCATACCAACATCGAAGATCCTTCGAGAAGGTTTCTTGTTGACAAAGGGCCCAGGTGTTTTGGGCTAGGTTTTTTTCACCAACTGTCATTGGGATGAGGCCCAAGTGTCTTTGGGTGAGATGCATGGTTTTTGTGGCCTATGTTTCATTGGGTGAGATGTGTTATGTGGTTAAGACCTAGGTGTTTGTAGGTGGGTTGTGGTACTAGGGCTTTGTTTTTGGAAGAGTAGTAGCATGAGGACGTTATCCTTTAAGATTAAGTACTTAACTACTAGGAATGTGGTGTTGGGTACCCAAATATCAATGTGCTTATTACACTACTTCACTTGACTTGAATTATTGGGTGTGTGTGACTTGGTGAGGCTGGATCAGTTATTACTCCCTTGTTGGTTCTTTGAGGTTCCACTATTTTCTCACATGGCAATTTGTATGATCCCCCACTTGTGCAAGGGTGGCTTTACATTTCCTACTGGTTATACTTGTATACTCACCCTATGTCTATAAAACTACATTCCACACTACTAAACAAATTACTTATAGACACGGACCTATAACCCCATTTATAGGGTATTTTGGCTATAACTTAATTTATATCCACACTTCAAATTTTACCCATAGAAATAAGGCTTAATTAATCATGTTTTTTCTCAAATCTCCGCATACCCGTAGCCCCCTCTCAAGACACTCGCACAACCCTTATTCCACGATGACCTTTGTGACCCTTCTACCCCAACAGAGTTTGTGAGCCTTATTCCTAAATGGCCTTCGTGACCTCTCCAATCCCAAATCAGCCTCCCCGATGATGCCCCTCACGATGGTTCCCCTCGTGATGCTGCCCCTTCCTACCAACAAATCAGGAAAACCCACCAAGAGTTGTCATCTCTGACCCTCCTACCCCGATGCTTCCACCAAATTTGGGACACCTCACCTCCATAGACTAATGATTCTCCTAGGTGTCCTCTCCACCACCTTCTCCAGTGCACTTCTGATGCCGCCACAACACTCCCGGTAGTCATCCTCCTCCTCTTGATTCCATTACATTCATTCATTTCACGTAGAATCCATACTATGAATATATCCATCTATGAATAAATGTTGAATATATCCATATGGTATCATCCTCTGCATTCCTTCATTCTTATTGAGTGAATATATCCATCTATTTTGACCCATTTTGATGAATTAATATGACGATTTCTTCCTAAGCATCAATACAATAAATGGTTGGAGTTTTAATTTTTTGGATTTGATTCTACCTGTGAAATTTCTAGTGATATAATATTTAATATTTCGAATATTTGTTTATGATTTCTCAATAAGTATTTTTATATATTATTTTCATATAAATCCTTATAATTTAGAAGGTAATAGCTTCGGTGCGGTTCCCAAAAGTAATTTTAATTTTTTTTTCAAAAGTTTATATTTATATTCCTTTTGACTATCATATTCTATTTTGATTTAGTTGGGACCATTATTTCTAATGATTTATTTTCCTTATAAATTTTATGCTTTATTAAATCAAACATATACTTTTTTATATTATTAGTCACATTATTAATCAATGATGATATATGATCTATCTCTATTGTAATTTTTAAAAAAACATGTCTTTATATTCATATCAAAAATATAATTATAGAAAAATATATTTTCATTCAGATAGGTCACTAATATTCCTCTAATATATTCACAAAATTAAATTTTCTAGAAACAGCATATCTCTTCACAATAGAAAAAAATTATTTTAGGTTTAATACTGAGTCGAATTTCGTCAAATATAAAACAATATTAATCAGTCTTTTAATTACTAAATTAAAAATTACAAATAAATACTAAACATGTGAACAAAATACTTTTAACATTCACTTACTCTTGGAAAATATGAATGGAAATAATGATTTCAGCAATTATATGAACCAAATGAATGTAAAACCTCTAAAAAATTACATTATTACATAGTATAGATTATAAATTTCAAATTATTCTCATTGATATAATGACAACAAAAATATATGAGTCATTTTTACCTGAATTATTTTTCCTTTATTTTTATATAGGGCGTTTCTTCTAATATAAGATCACAAACTAACATCAGAAAAGGATTTTAAGTGTTTGTGAACACAACACTACATATTTTCAACTGGAATATAACAGGAATTATAATATTATATACATGTTTAATGATAATTTTTTCATTCTTCATTTCTATTATGAATTTGTTCAAATAATGTTGACACGGCAATAAATCCTTTCTAATAAAAAACTAAGAATACTTATGTTATTATTCACAAATGAAATCTATATCATTATGCATTTCTGGTTTTCTTTTTTAGTATATCCATTACACTTATGAAACATATTATGTGTCATTTAGTATTTCTTTTAATGTTTTCTATTATTTTTAGTATAATTTTATAGTGTAATTTGTATAACTACATATAATTATAAACTAATTACATATCAATTATCATTTCCATATAATTATATTAATTTTAATTAATTTGATATAAAATATATAATATCATGGTACAATTAAAGAAGGTGAAATATCATTGTTTCTCAATTGTAACTAGCATGTAAAGTTTATGTTAATCCAAAAACCTAGGTAGAAATATAATTATGGATTTATTTCTAAGTTTGTTTGTCAACTATTTCAAATATTAAATATTTAAAAGTCAATTTTCTATGTATGTTTGTTTAACCACACTTTAAAAATTACTATTTCTATGTTTGAATGATCACCAGTGGAAGATATCTAATTCTATGTGGGTTTGATAAAACATTCACAAAATAAATAATTATATTTCTCATTCATAGAAACCATTGTACGAAGGAAATTAATTTTAACACATTTAGAATTTTTGTAGTTTCAATAGTAGAAAAAATGTTATTTCACTTTAAAATAAGTTCATTTATTCTACACCCAGAGGATAAAATGTCAAATTTTCATCAATTTAAATTTGAAGAATATGGTTAAGGAGTTGTTTCTTTTCTAAAACTAAATTTGGTTTCACAAAATGAAATTGTGATATTATATAATTTCTTTTGAAAAACAAATCCTCCTTTAAAATATTTTAAAATTCATAAAAAATGATATTAATATCTATAGTTCCATAATAGTCTATAAAACCAAAATAATTAATTATTTTATCATTTTTAATTTAATACAAAGATGAATATTTTCACAAAAAATCCATGTTGTTTCCATATCATACAAACTGCAACAGAAAATGTTTTTTCTACATTTCATGACATTATCTAGAAAATAAACATTAAATACTCATAATCCTATCATAATTTTACAATGATATTTTGAAATTATCAAAAATACATATCCTAAGATCACATCAACATCATAAGGTAGTAATATAATGAAAGAATAAATATGAAAATAGAATAACACAACATAAATCACCATAGAAATGAATTCTGATTTTAGTAAACATGGGTGTATTGAATAGGAATGTATATAGAAGGATGGATGACCAAATATCCCTCTATCCATTACCCTATCACACTAAAATAAAATTGATACCAACCATTAAATGATGAGTTTTCACCCCATAAACAACATAGGGAGGACACCTCGTAGCATGACCACATGGGCCAGGATGTAACCTATCATAATACTATTAGGATATAGATTTGAGTAAGGATTCAGTATACAATCAACCATAGGAGAAAAAAAATTTACTACCTCTTAAGAACCTCTACCACGTATCCCCTGCCCTAGGGAGAGTTGATTTTTAATACAATCACCACCCTGTTGTAGAACCAATCCACATGAAACATCACCCCTTCCAAGGGAACCTTGTTATGTAGACTCATAGGAAACAACCACTATAGTAACCCTTGAATAGATATTGTTTTCTCCAAATCATAAAACATTTTTTAAACCTTTTAGAATAATAAATATCCTCCAAAACTAATAATTGAGAATGAAAGGAAACGACATGCTACACCATAATGACTAAGGCTTTAATATGGTATTGAGAAACAAAAAATAAATATACAGGTCCCCTAAACCCTTTACTATGTTTGAACTATAACTGAAAAAGTAATCGTGCCTCATTCCTCATCGTAAAATATCACAATGTGATGTTAAAATGTTCAAAATCTAGATCTGATTCCAATTCAAGATGAATTCCCAACATTTTTATGAAAACTTAATGTGGATATTATTTGGGGATTTATTTTCTATATACTGGTAATTATACTATGAATGCCAAGTATACCAATTTGTTATAGTTTTGTACATGATTCTAAGATGGTTTCCATGTGACATGTTATGACACATCAAAAAAATTTATAGAGTAGGTTTAGTCATTGTCAGGTGGTTGTGTAGTACCTATGGTTGTGGAAAATTTATTGTTATTATTTCCATATATTATTATTTTACATAAACTCAAATAACATTATACATGAACCAATTTATATTGTTATTTTTTAGGGACACTATAATGACCTGCTTGTTTAATAAATGAAATTCCTTTTTTAGATGAATAAATTCCTAGTTATGTAATGATGTTATAAAAATAAATTGCCATATTTTCTTTATATTTGATGGTTATAAGTTATACCCAATTAGATTAAATGAATACTAAAATTCATAAACATTGATAATATATCCAGTATACAATGCTCGTTAAGAATATTATGTATTATGGTTTATGATAAATTCCAATTGACCCAAACAGAAGAAGAAATAACCTTCAATAGTGGGATATTATGTCATAATGTCCATTAATAGGATATTCTAATTGAAATTTACTCATAGGGATTTTAAATTGACCAATAAAAATAAACGATCTATATCTAAACCATTCTAGTAACTATTTATGGCTTATGTTAATGATTATTGAGATCATGGACCAAACTTTTTATAGAACCCATACATAAAATCTGTATGTTGGATCACACTTCTTTGATGAAACCAAACTACAAAACTTTTTTAGATTTTGATTTTATTTAACACATTGCACATTTATCTATATAAAATTTAAGAACAGAAGATAATAAAATTAGAAAAATTGAAAAATTGTAGCCAATATCATTCCCATTTTCCCTATGATGCGGTGTTATACTCCATTATTAAAAATCAATAATGGAATGGAATCTATCGGGGAGTCGGGGTGAGGGGGATTTAATGGTGGGAGGGGGGATTTAGGGGGAGTGGGGTGGGGTGGGGGGCTTTCCAGGGGGTGGGCTATTGCAATGAGAGTTGGGGGGGGGGTCTTTCCATGAAGGGGTTCTGTCTAGGGATGGGTGGGGGTTATCTAGTTGGAGTAGAGGGGGTCCTATAGGATGCATGAAGGATATGTGATAGAACTAGAGAAGTGAGATATTCTGTCCAAATATATTGGTTATATGTAACGTATATGGAGAAGTGATTCATTCCAAAAAATTATATTGCGGTTATGTGGGTGAACTCGGTTAAGAACTAATTTTTCATGGTATGTCGATTATATATTACAGAACTTTGTGTAACCACAATTATAGATTATTTTATTGATTCTATATATTGGAACTGGGTGATGGTGTAAATTTAACACATTATATGAATTATATGAGATAGTATTATAGGCACATGAAAATATTAAAAATTTTATTGATGATATAAGATAGGATTACAGTCATGAATAATTCTAACACTTAGCAGTATACACTTGAGTTGGTAACATTTGTGGGACACCATCTCACCATTTAGATTGAAATGTGTCTTCTTCAGAGGAACCCTCACACTATCATACGTAGTTAAGGTCATACTAATTATTCTTGAAATGTAATCATGGTTATAGAGGGTTTTACATTTTATTTTTTTGTCTATTTATTGTAGGAATAACACACTACACACACATTGTTTATGCTATTTATATTCTAGATATTATTGGTGGTGGCCTATTATATTATACCCACACCCTTCATAGAAAACCCTAGAACTTTAGTACTCATGTAGAAATATAGATTCTAGGTACCAATTGGGAAAATATCAAAGATTCACTATTAATATAGATAGATTGGGAATAGATAGGATAAAGGAACAGGTCTGGACATGGGACCAAGTCCAGGTTTATGGTCACTTATGTTTGGTATATGTTATATCTGGTCTTCCTAGAGGTGATTTTATTGGTGTATTCTTATCTCATGTGGCATTTTTTATAGTTCATTCAATTATATAATTTGTTGATTTATATTATTTTTGATGCATTCAATATTATACTCATTTAATATTATTTTAGATATTATGATGATTTTTTCATGTATGCTTTTTAGATTTATGTACCAAAGGGAATATTCTACATACAGTATCATGACAGATCCTCAATGGTAGATATAATCCTATGTTTTATTGGGATGAGCATATAAGGTTAATTGGTGACCAAAGATAGTAATATTTTATTGAATAAGGATGGTTTTTAACACTTGTAAACATTTTGATGCACTGATTATTTTAGGGGGGGATTTACATGGGTGGGATTTTTGAATGGGAGTGGGGGGAGGGGGTATATCCTAGAAGGAAGAGGGGGCTTTCCATGGAGGGGTGTCTAAGGGGGAGTTGAGGGGGTATTTTCCAGGGGAGGGGGCTACAAAGGGAGTGCGGTGGGGGGTTTATCCAGGAAGGGGGGTCTGTCCCTGGAGGGGGCTGTCTAGGGGGAGTGGGGGTGCTTTACAGGGGTTTCATGGGGAGTGGTAGGCGGGATTTTTAGGGGTGGACTATTTCATGGTGAGTGGGGGTCTATCTAGGAAGGGGGTCTTTCTTGGGAGGGGTGGGGGCTTGTAGTGGGTGCGCTATTGCAAGGGGAGTGGGGGGGCCTTTCTAGGGAGGGGGCTGTCCAGGGGGAGTATATGGGGGATTTGTTCACGAGGGGGGTGTTAAGGTGGAGTCGTGGTGGGGGTCTTTTTTGGGGTGTGGGTTATTGCAAGGAGGTAGGGTGGTCTATCCAGGGTGAGTGGGGGGGGGGATTTGAAGGGGGGCTATATGGGGAGTGGTGGGTGGGGGATTTGAAGGGGGTGGGCTATTTCCAGGGGAGTGGGGGTGTCTATTCAGGAAGGGGTGATGCATGGGGAGTGTGATACTATAAGGGGAGTTGGGGTCTATCCAAGAAGGGGGGTAGGTTGTCTAGGGAGGGGGTATCTAGGGGGAGTGGAGGGGTGCTTTACCAGGGCTGTAGGGGGAGTGGTGGTGATGGGTGGGGGGCTTTCAGGGTGTGGGATACTTCAAGGGGAGTTGGGGGGTTTTTAGAGGGGAGTGTGGGTGTATTTTGTTTTACAAAATTCAATGTCATATAGCCATAGTTTCAAACCAGGGTTATAAACACTGTTTGGGTTAAGATTTTTTCCACAGTTTCGAACGATGGATATAGGGATTTAGCCACTATTCAAACCGTGGTTATAGGGATTTACCCACAGTTTCAAAAAATAGATATATTCCTTTCCCTATAGCCGTGCCAATACCATCCATGATTTATGGGCTTATAGAAATGGTTCCAAACCATTGATATAGACTAAATTTATAGTTGTGTTAGGTTTCCAAGAGGACTTTGATGATCGTGATAGACATTACTAGCTCATGCGTTAGGATAGTTATCATGCTGCTACTTAGTCTTTTTTCATTTGGTAACTTATTTAGTAATTTGGTTGTAATTTTGTCATATTTTATTTTTAATCCATGTATTGGTTAGATTTTGGTTTCCTTTATATAAATATTTGGTGTCTTTGGGATGTTTAACATCTTATCTCTAAATCCTTTTTTGAAAATTAAGAGTAATGCCTTTCAATTTTTTGTGAGAGTCTATACCCATTGTGCTACCCCAATCCGGGGCCTATTGAATTTGGTTCTTGGGGATCATTGTCTCTACATCGTCATGAATAAGGAAGGGCATGTCACTTTTCTACCACTTCCATCATCTTAAAGAAGGTGGGTCACAACAGAATGGTATCAGAGGAATATTTGAGATATAGAATTGATTTTAGAGTTAGGAAGACTAATTACTTCTTGGTTTGGTAAGTCAACGATGTTAGGCAATCTTGGTGGATGAAATAGGCCTGGGAAGACCAGTTAGGACATGGGATTTTATGGTCCCCCGTGATCCAATGGAAAGACTATGGACCTACTAAAAACCATGTGAGGCTACACTAACTATAGGTTGGAGACCCTAGAAAATTTATATAAATCCTAATAGCTTGTTTTCTTGGGTGTCTTGGTCGTTTTGGGAATTAAATTTAAATCAAGAGTTAAAATAAATCTTAAAATAATATATTCATACTACCCGGGATTAGGGGTTCCATGTTTACCTTTTCAGCTACAACACCCAGATTTCACCCACTTGTGGTGTGAGTAGTTGAGGCCCAACAGGATAACATGGATGATCAACGGAGGACTGATCAAGAGGAGGAAGATGACCTGTGGTAAAATATCCTTCGTGCATTCCAGTGGCAGACACTGAGGACAAATAAGGGAATCAACTTAGACACGGAGATGGATAGTTCCCTAGAGGAGTCGGTGATATCTTTTTTCTTGATCTAGGCTTGTACAGAGTATTGGGTACCTCTTTATGATAGAAATATGGGAGGGGAGGCACGTTAGTGGTGGTAAATCTACCTCAGTGAGAGGAAATAGACATATGTCTCACGTGCTGACTTTGAGAATGTGTTTCAGGCAGAGTTCCATTCCTTAGAGATGAAGTCTGTGAAGAGGTAAGAGATTCTATCCCTCCATTTAGGAATTATTTCTGTGATGGAACTAGGGATCAAGTTCAATGATCCCATAGAATTTCCCAGAGAACTCTTTTTGGATGAGGAGTTGTGAGTGAGACACTGGGAGGAGGCACTACATTCTTCTATTTGGTATTTCGACACTCCCTTTACTCTACAACATACATAGATGTTCAGAAGAAGGCTGGAGTAGTATAGAGGATGCACTTACAGTGAGGTGTACTATGAGAATGGAGCCATCTGATTTCATCAAAGGGGAATGCAGTCTTCATTCAGTCTCTGGCATAAGGTCTTTCCTAGTTTTGTCCATTGGGAAGTTGGCCTCAATAGTTCAAGTTCCAATATCTTAGACACCACCCATTCCCCACTAGATCAGGACCAAGGTTATGTTTCAGTGTAGTCCATGGAAATGGTTGAAACCATTTCATAGTTTGAGCTCTGTATAGTGAGGTGGGTAGGTTCAATGCCCACCTCAGCAGCAGTAGTTTCCTATCAAGAATTTTGAGAAGTAGGGGTAGTGGGATCCCACTCCACCAAGGTTATATGGTGCTAGAGGAGGTTGAACTTAGGGTTCTCTTTATGGATGTCCACCAGGGCATGGATGGGGGGTGGTTGAAAAAAATGGGGAAGAGGAGCTGAGAGTGGATAGTTTCACGCCGCAAAATCAGCAGTACTTGCAAGGTCAGAGGTTTCTCGAGGTACAATTAGTATGTTTAGTACTCTTAAATGCACAATGTTTGCCTCAAGAGAATCATAATCTGTCATTTCACCCAATCTAGCCAATTCCTTGGGACTAGAAGTAGGGATACTTTTCATTCCCCTAGTGTTGAGAAAGCAAGTTGGGGGAATGGCTAGTCTGTTTGATGATTTTCGGGGATGTGGACTGATGTTCAGGCCACATCAGTTTAGTGGGGATATTCTTCTAATATAGACGTATCCATACGATGTTATTCTACGAATCCACTAGTTTTTTTCTGTTCACGATTCTATCATCTGTTTCTGGAGATGAGTCGGCTTCTCATGTTTATATGGACATCGTGTAGTTTTCATTAGTGAGAAGGGCTATCAGGTGGGCAGTCAGTGTGTGGAGGCTATTCTATCCTTATTTAGCGATCTATCAAGGGGGTTAACATACAAAGAGAGAGTTCCAGTTCATGGGTTTTTTAGATAATTTCTGGATGTCTTCCTAGAGGAGGTGGTGGCCCTACCCCCTTGACGTGACATTGAGTTCATAATAGACCTACAACCCGATTCCCATTTGATTTTGATGGATACACATCATATGGCGCCTCCTACGTTTTGGGAGTTGTAGATTCAGGTTTATGACCTGATGAAAAATGTTTTTATCCAGCAAAGTGTGTCACCATGGGGTGCTCCGGTCCTATTCGAAATGAAGGCATATGGTGGTCTAAAATTTTTCATAGACTACATGAAACTGAATCAGGAAACAGTCATGAATTGTTACCCTCTCTCGAGAATAGACGATCATTTCGAACTGTTAAATGGAGAAGTTCTCTTCACTATGATCGATCTATAGTATATATATCAATAGTTGAGGGTGAAGGAGGCATACATTTCGATGACTACTTCCAGGTGGAGGTATGGGAACATCGATTTTCCTGTCATGCCTTTTAGTGTTAAGAATTCCCCAGCTGTGTCCATAGGGCTCATAATATATAACTTCAGAATGTTCATGGAATGATTTTTTTTCATTTCATTATCCACATCCTATTCTACTAAATATCATAGGAGGATAACAGTGAGCATTTGAGGACTTTCTTATAGGTCCTCCGGCACCACTAGATCTATGGGGAGTAGTCCAAAATCAGGATTTGACGTAAGAGGTGCACTTACTTGGAAATATGGCATCACAGTAAGGGATAGTGGTGGACCCATAAAAGAAGAAGGTGGTCATTTCATGGTTGTCATTGAAGAATCTTGTAGAGTATAGCATCTTCTTGGGTCTAGAAGGATATTACTAGAGGTTCGCACCCGATATATCTTGATTTGTGGCTCCTTTGAAAGTTTTAACTAGAAAATATCAGGCCTAAAATTGGAGTGAGCAGTGTATATAAGCATTAAACTTTCTTAAGGGGAAGTTGGTCAGTGCCCCAGTGAATTGGTTTCTAGAGTAAGGGGTAATGTTTGAGGTGTTCTATGACTCTTACAGCTTAGGCTTGGGATGTGTGCTGATGTAGCAGTGGGGAGTGATCTCTTATTGGTCTAGGCTATTACATATACATGAATGTAACTATTCCACCCATGATCTAGAACTTGTAGTAGTCATGTTCATGCTGATTGTGTGGTTACATTAACTCATCGGGGAGAAATTTGTGGTCTTCATGGATTACAGGTTTTTGATGTATATTTTCTCCTGATGCGACCTCACCATAAAGAAACAAAGGTGGATGGACTATGACATTGAGATATCTTACACCCCATGAAAGGGGAACATGGTGTCCGATTACATAAGAAGTAAGTCACAGAATGAGGTAGTTTGGGAATCCAGGGATTCTTGGAAGGTGATAGTTGAGTTTTCCTCTTTACATCTAGATGTGAGAGTGGATGATGGAATAGGTTGTCTATTACAGATGATAGTGCACTCTACCATAATGTGGTAGGTGGAGGAGTCTGAGTGTGATGACTCAGAGACTGCTGTTATGTAAGACCGTGCGATCTAGGGTAATTCTCCAGAGGGATGGGTGGAGTATAGGAAGAATCCGATGTTGTTCCCTAGAAATATGCTTGGCCTAATGGAATTGAATGAGGGATTTCTCCCTGAGTTCCATATCTTACCCCTAGTGGTGCTTCGAGGAGTTTCTATGAAGTACCAAGGATTCAGTTAAAACTTTGTGTGGCTTGCGGTCAAGTGGATAGTTGTAGTGTTTATGGAAAGGTGCATAGTTTAGTAGTAGGTGAAGGCTAAACACTATGTTTTGAGTGGTCTATTACATCCCATATACATTCCCTAATATAAGTGGGATGAAATCTCATTGGATTTAGACACAGAGTTACCAAATACATAGGGTGGATTCAATGAACATTGGGTAGTAGTGGATCAGTTGACGAAATCAGCTCACTTCTCGGTGATCTAGGAGTCAAGCATAGTGGATGCCTTAGCGCAATGGTATGTGGATGAGGTGGTGTGGATACATGAAGTTCCATGATATATTTCTTGGATTGGGATACACATTTTACATTGTGAGTCTAGAGGGGATTACATCCTGCCTTCGGCACGATGTTATTCCTCAGTACTACTTTTCACCCTCAGACGGATTAGCAGACATAGATGACCACCCAAATGTTGGAGGACATGTTACATGCATGTGTTATGGACTATAATGGGTCTTGGGTGCCACATTTTCCCATGGTAGAGTTTTATTATAATAATATCTATCACTCTTCTATTGGTATGGATACAATCGAAGAACTATATGGGAGGTCATCTCATACACCCTTATGTGGGAAAAAGGTTGGAGATTCAACCATTCAGGTTATGTATATGGTGATGAGTTTGATAGAGAAGGAGTAGCTTTTCCATGGGTGAATGAAAGAAACACAGGACCAATAGAATTCATATGTCGATCATTGGAGGAGGATTTTGGAGTTTGAGGTTGTGGACCATGTCTTTTTTGAAGGCTTCCCCTCGATGTGGGCACTGGAGGTTTGGCAAAGAGAGAAAATTTTCCCCCAAGTTCATCGAGCCTTTTGAGGTGTTCAAATGAGTTGACATGGAGGAATATTATCTGGTGTTTCTACCAAATTTGGATAGGATACACAATTTCATACATGTCGATCAGATCCTTCAGTACCTAAATGAACGACTCCCACATCATTGACTGGGGTGAGTTGGATATTGAGGACAACGCGACATTCATGTATTGACTTGTAAGAATCGAGGATCATGAGGATAAGGTGATTCATGGATGGACTATTCCATTGGTTTATGTGTTATAGAGGCATGGTGGCCTCAAGGAGAGTACATGGGAGTGGGAGGCATATATGTGTAACCACAACCCAGTGTTGTTCTAGGTTTTGTTTCTGTGTTTTATTTTTTGATTTGTTTAATAATGTAATTCTTGACCTTGTTCGTTATCAAATTAGTTGTTTTCCATGTTCTCTTAATGTGTGAAAAATTACTAATTGTGGGGGTAGTAAGAATCGATCCCAAATCAAGACACATTAATTTGGATAAAATTAAACACATACAAATGAGTTAGTGATGCCCAAAGAAGATAGTATCATGACATGGAGGAAAAATATCTCAAATCTCTGTGTCTGGAAAATGTGAAACATGGTGTTTGTGTGCTTGTTTGGGGAAGTGGGGCTTTAGTGATTGTACAGTTTTTTAAGAGAATGATGAAAACGATTTGTTCTTATATTTCATGGCTTTCACTCTACTTTTTGAACAACACAGGGTGGTTTGTTCTTTATAGGTATCTTAAGGCGTCATTGTTCAAACCAATTTTATTATGGATTGGTTTTGAATAATCTAGGAAGACAATTTTTTGGGAGTTATATGATGTAATGACACATATTTCCCTCCAAAATTCCTTTGCGAAAATATAGTGTCAATGGTGTTCTCAGAGGATACGATAGCTTGTTTCAAGAGGTTGGAAATTTTCCACAATTTCAATAGGTGACTTCGAGTGTTGGTGTCGACATGTTATTGAATTAGTGATTCAGGGGTTTTGGAATTGGGGAGTCATGGGAATTTGCATTGGTAGGTAAATGCATCGGTAGGTCAAGCAATTAGCAGGTCATGGCATCGGTAGGTTGAGGCATCGGTAGATCGTCACATCGGTAGCTCGGTGTTGGTATCTCATCATCGGTATCTCGAAATCAGTGGCTCAGTGTCAGTAGTTTGCAACGGTAACTCACATGTTTGTGGCTCAATGTCGATGACTCACCTATTGGTGACCCATTTCTAGTTTTTTCTAGTTTTCCTAGTTTTCCATTTTCTCCCATCTTATGTCCTATTTGACATAAACCAAGATTAAAGCCTTGATTTGGAGTTTTTGAGGGATTTTGTAAGGATATTAGTTATATTATTAATAAGATACAGTTACAGGGACTTCGTGATACTAAAACTGCATGATCTTGAACACATTCCAATGTTAATGGATTTTGAAATTGGTCTTGCATTAATATTGGATCTGGATCTTCAATGCCGAGATCCTCTCCCCAGTTACATGGATTTGTTGCCTTATTAGTTACATTGGCATAAAAACAAGGAATAAGCATCCCAATGAATTGAGTAGTTTAGTATTATTGGAAACAAGATACATACATAAGTTTATCATTACAATTTGAAATGAAAAACTACATAGAAACACCATAGACAACATCCATAACTCCTAAGTTATTTCTACATGACATTCATAATAGAATTATTATTGCCCTGTTGAAAAGAAACATAAAGAATTGGTGATCTTAAATGATCGGTAAGGGTATGAAATACAGTGGAAGATAATAAAAACATTTGACATGGTGAATAATTGAACACACGTGCCTTTAGAAATAAACTTGAACATATTATGGTAGAAATATGAGCTCAGTAAATATTGTCATAACATAACACAATAATGGGTATCCTACTAGTCGAATGACCACATGAACCATAAATACTATATTCATAATGAGGGAATTCATAATGCAGGAAAACATAACCATACCGTCAAGGCCTCGTTCCAAGACCATAAAAAATCATTTTGTCAAGGCCTTGTTCCAAGACCGTAGTTTGTCTCATGAGACCTACCGATGCACCGAGGGGCTATAGTGGGCCCCACCCAACACTTACTATGTCCAATTAATTCCTCATATTAATGAGGAGAAACATAAACAACATTCACATTAATATATTAAATGTAAATAGCTTACCCCGAACATTATGCCTAAACACTAACCATTCGAAATCAACTAATGAATGGTTTAAAGATAGCTCATTAGAAGCCAAAATAATAATAAAACATTAAATGAAATATTTTAGATGATAATATGGAATAATAATCATAATTATACATAAGAATCAACAAGTGTGTTGAAATTGAGGAAGACACTCTTATAAAACCATCGAGTAATTCTTGAAATAAATACTCTTTTATTTTGAAAAGAAGAGTTCTTTGGGAAAAATCATTTTATAAAACCATAAGTGAAGTAAGATAGTATTTTCATAATAAAATGATTTATTTTATAAAGATAATGGTTTCAAAAAATAGAATATATAGTTCCCTTGAAAATAGGAATGAATTTGAGAAATTCCCTTGAATCGGGCTTGTATTTTGGAAACAATTTTGAAAGTTCCTTTTAAAACATGTAACTATCCATAAAATAAGGAAGGATTATGGTTTTTAAACATATATATAGTACTCACACAGAATATATTAGGAGTACATACCAATACATAATAATCTCATTGATGTAATTAGACAATGAAAAGAACCCAAATGAAAATGGATGTTCTGGTGGAAAAACCCTTTCCTTAAATCTTAATGTGTTCCCCTCCTGAATATAAAGTCCTGGAATATGAAATTATACATATAAATAAATTATTTAAGAACCTAATAGTAATGTATTTAGTTTTCCATAATTTTTTTAGTTCATTTAGGTTTTTATTTATAAGTTATTTTATTGAATTCCGTCGTTACGGAGTGTTTGTTTTCATGATTTTCATAATTGGGTCACTTGTTTTTAAGTAATGAAGTTCATGGGGAATGTTTGTAAATATCCAGAATTGAAATTACATATTATTTATGAACATGAGGAATTGTTAATGGGCATTTCTATTATTTGGTTACATGTAATTAGGATGAATCACAAGATGACAATCACTTCGATTATTTGGCGATATTTGGATTATTATGAACTAGTTTTGCTAAATTAATAATATGTACATATACAGGTTCTTGAATATAAATTAGGTTATAATACATATATTATAGTCTTTTTAAACCATAAATATGCTTTTATGACAAGTAATGAAGAAGAAATTGAAGAACGAAACTTCGTTGTCCACGAAGGCTATAAATTGGATCTCATGGACGTTGATTTCGTTTATAAAAATAAAAGGGAGGGAGTAAGAATATTTATTATGGTTCTTCAATTCACAAGATATAATTACATTATATATAGATACTGGAGTTATCATGATAATTTTGACAGAGGAGGTGATGAGAGGATTGCAAAAGATGATAAATTCAAATGAAACTCAAAGAAAAGAACGGTGTTTTACATCTTCAAATAACTTCCTCGATAACCTCCTTAAGGGAAGGAGTTTAGGTCTTTTGGAATGACCAAGATATTCCTAGTTGTAGGGAGTGACTACATAAGGGTATTTGGGCAGAACTTTGAAGATCATCAAGGCTTAGGGGAGTGAAGAGAATAGGGAGTGGTGAGAGGTTTCTTATAGTGGAGGAGAGGGGTAATTTTTGAATATTTAATTCATTATTTTATTATTTCCCTCAAGACAACCAATAGTATTGTTTCATGTTACCCCTAATAGTAATAAGTTCAGGTTAGTTTGATCCAAGTGGCCTTTCATCACTAGTGATGTCATGAATAGTGTATTTAATAGATAATTTGTTTATACAGTATTTTATCGTATTCCACTATTCATCAAAAATTCTAAAATTTTAGAAAAATCCCAAAAATTTACCCCAACCATTTTTCGATGTGTAGAATTCAAAATTAAAAACCATTTTTCAAAATTAATTTTCTAAATATTATTAATTTAATTTTTAAATAAAGGCATAGTTATTTCGAAAAATAAAAATTTTAAGGTGCAATTAGTTTTATTTCACATTGAAAAATTAATTAAGATCTCATTATATTATTTCCTTAAGAAAATAATATAATTTTACTATATAATATTAATAAGGGCCATATTACTATTCATAAATGTATGTTACTATTCCCTAAAAAAATCTATTTTGTTCTATCAGACTCTAAATGACTTACTGGTCACAACTCTAGATGACCGTTACTCAAAATTCCAAACACAGTAGAGGAAAAGTTGTATTCAATGGCTAGATTATAAAATGCATTCAATATTTATTTTTAGAATCATGGGGTGTTACATTATCCCCTCACAAAAATTTCTTCCTCAAAATTTAATTTTAAAATCTAGGCTAAAAACAGGTGGGGGTACTTTTCCTTCATTACTTTCTCCAGTTCCCATGTTATCTCTTCGTACTAATGGTTTCCCCATAGTACCTTGACCAGATGAGTAGTCTTGTTGTGTAGATCTTTGTCTCTATGATCCAAGATTCTCACTGGCTGCTCCACATAGAAAAGATCATCCTCTAACTGTACCACCTTTGAAGAGAGTACATGTAAAGGATCTGGTATTGTAATGACCCACCAATTCTCATTGTCTTGAGAGCTCAACAAGTCATTACTAGGCCTTAAGAGACATCCCCAAGGCGCCAAAGTCTGGAAATAAATGTCGATGGGTTTCAAAACATATGGGGGACGATTTAACCTTTTTGAACATACCACGGATCCAATAACCATAACCACACAAATCAACTAAATGATTCATGATAAAAGCTAATACAACTCAACCAATTATTTTATCATAAAACAATGAGAGGCACCGCAATGGAAACCAAAACTAAATCAGAGGAAACAGAGGAAAGACAAACTGAGAAACTACAAGAAAAAAACTCAACTCCATGCTCCACAAGCTCCAAGCTCCAACCTCACAAATCATCTCAAGTATCACTAAGCAATATGAAACACTTTACCTTTTCCAACATCCTGGTACATGACATCTTCAAAAGTACCAACATGCCAAAGTAGGGGGTGAGTAATGAAACTTAGTAGGTTCTCCCCGATGACTTCCCAACCCATGCCTCTAGGATAAAACAAGTTATCTCATTTATATAAAACAATTTATATAAAACAATTCCAATAAAGTTCCTAATAAAACAAGTTCCACGTCAAAACCATTTTCCAAAAAAACCCACCTTTCTCAAGAAAAGTAACCAAGCAATGATTGCAACCAAATTCACATTCCCATCTTGGAAAATTCATTCCATTTCACCAATCCTCACAACCAACCATGCATGCAACCTGGACCTCCCTATACTCACAAGTAGTGAGTTATCCTTCCACTATGTCGTCACTTAGTGTACAACCTTGAAGAGTGTACTTCACGACCTTATCCATCCCAACCTAGTGATGGGGGGACCTCTTGACCTTATCCATCCCAAACTTTTTAATGGGGGTACATATCGCCCTTATCCATCCCAATGCATATGAACACACACTACAACCCATGCAATCCTTTCCCAAAACCAAGTGTATTCAAAACCTTTCAATAAAGCTTCACGCTTTTATTGAAAACCATTTATTTCAAGCAAAAAAACCATAACCAATTTAAAATCACCATTTTAAATTTACTTCAACCATCACTTTCCAAAAACACACAATTTCCATCACCCGTTACTAAAAAGGGGTTTCAACCATTCTATCATAGAAGATAAACAAATCATTTCAATCAATGAAAATAATTTGAAACTAAGCCTTCAAGTTCTAGTAAAGTTAGATCCAGAGTGAAGCCACCTACCTCAACAAATTAGGTGAAACCAACATACGTACAAAGAACGCCATCAAAAACAAGTCAACAATTCCCTGAAACCTCCTTAGATTCCTTCCCTAGTACCAACAAAACCAAAAACTGACTTAAAAGTCATCCACTACCTTAGATATACACAGCTTGGGCATAGATCTAAGGATTCATCAAGAGGGAAGAAGGAGATCTAAGAAAACTAAAGGAAACGAGACTTACCTCAATCAACCGTCCTCTAATTCCAAGGCACACCTCCAGATCACTTCCAAAACGCCTGGTAAGTGTTCTACCACCGTTACCGGAGAGAAATCCCGAGTTAGGGCCTTCTATGAGAAAAAACGAGGGGGTTTAAAGATAAACCAGATTAGATCCTTAAAAATAAGATCTAAGTTGACCATGCGCACGGTTAGTCCGCACGGTTAGGAAAACCATGCGCAAACCGTGAGGTAGTCACTTCTTGGAAGGGGCGCTTCACACGGTCTCCTCGCATAGTTTGTCCAAACTGTGCACACACCATGCGGTCTCCTCTATCCAAGTGACTATCACCTGCATGGCTTCCACACAGTTTGGGCATCCCGTGAGAAGCCTGTGCATTACACTTTTTTGCCCTTTTTACTCTTTAAAAGTCTCCAAACATTCTTCAAAAATCTCTCATATGCATCATGTACATAAAAAGAATAAAACAAGTGTTACTTACTAAAAACCAGGGGTACTATATTCTCCCCAACATTATCCTTTCCTTCCTCAGAATGTAGAAAACCATTGCTTTCCTGAAAGAGTTCCGGCCACTGCACTTTCATTTCTTTCTCACGTTCACATGTCTCTTCCAAAATCTGACCCTGTTGCCACAAAACCCGCACTAGACCGATGAATTTTCCATGCAAAACATTCTCTTACCTATCCACAATCCACACCGGGATATATATCAACGATGCATCCGACTCTAGGTCAACGTGATCCCATCTAATGGTCAGGATCAGGATGATACTTCTTCAACTAAGATAGATGGAACACATTATGCACTGCACTGAACCACGGTAGTAATTCCAACTGATACACCACCTCACTAACCCATTCTAGTATCTCAAAAGGGCCTATATATAGAGGGGATAATTTGACATACTTCCCAAATCGATGATGTCCAATCCTTGGAGAGATTCTAAAAAATACATGATCACTCACCGCAAATGACAACGGTCTTCAGTGATGATCTGCATAAGATTTATGACAACTCTGCGCCATCTGCATCCTATTTTTTATCAACTGAATCTTCTCCATTGTTTCTTAGAAAAGGCTCATCCCAACTAGTGAAGTCTCAACTGTTTCCACCCAACAAAGTGGAGAAAGAAAAGGAAACCCATATAATGCTTCAAACGGAGCCATGCGAATCGAGGCTTGATAACTGTTATTGTATGAGAAATCCGCTAAGGGAATATTCTCCTTCTATAATCCACCATAATCCATTACACAAGCCCGCAAAAAAATCTTCCAAAGTTTGTATCGTCCGCTCGGATTGTCCATCTGTCTGAGGATGATACACCATGCTCATAGTCAACTGAGTCCCAAGGGCTTTCTGTAATGATTTCTAGAAACAAGATGTGAACCTCGAATCTCTATCCGAGACAATAGAAATTGTTACACCATTCATCTTTACCACTTCTCGGATATAGATTTTTGAAATATCATCCACCATATGATTTTAACAAATAGGGATGAAATGCGCAGACTTGGTTATACGATCCACTATCACCCAAATGGCATCGTGTTTTTTGACTGTTCTTGGAGGACCTATAACAAAATCCATTGCTATCTGATCAGATTTCCACATGGGATAGGTAAAGACTGTAGCATACCAGCTGGTCTCTGATTCTCTTCTTTCACCTGCTAACAAGTTAAGCACCGTGATATGAACTCAGCCACCATCCTTTTCATGCCGCTCCACAAAAACTATGCCTTCAACGCTTTATACATTTTTTGTGTACCTAGATGTACAACCCATCTTGAATGGAGGTAAGGATTAAGGAGTTGTTCCTAAAAAACTATAGGTACAACAATGTGATCTCTGAAACAAAAAACTGAACCTGTTTCCAGTTTCCAGCCATCAATGGTCTCCCCACCATAGAGTTTTGTACTCATTTCCCTACATTCTATATCAGATTTTTGTGCCTCTTTGACCATTTTTACCAAATCAGGAACAAGCATAGCTGAAAAGAAAACCGCAACATCACCTCAGTTTTCACATTCCACATGCATGTCAGCTAAGACCGACATCAACTGCCATTCATTTGAAGCTTCATTCACTAACTGATCATATGAATTTATACTCAATACACCTGCCACCGAATTGCCATTACCCGGTGTATACATCAAGTCAAAGTCAAAAATTTGAATATACTCCATCCATCTCCTCTGCCTCATATTCAAATCTCACTACGAGAAAATTTATTTCATGCTTTTGTGATCCGTAAACAAAGTAAACTTCTCACCAAAAAGATATTGTCTCCATGTTTTTAATGCATAGATTACTGTAGATAACTCCAAATCATGTGTTGGGTAATTATTCTCATGCACCCCCAACTTCCTTGATCCATAAGAAACAACATGGTCTCCTTCCATGACAACATATCCTAAAACTGATCCTGAAGTGTCACAATACACCACATACCCATGCCCTGATTCTGGAAATATCAAGATAGGTGTCGTTGTAAGCCGAACATTCAACTCTTGAAAAGATCTCTGACATTACTCAGTCTATTGAAATGCATTGTTCTTCTTTGTCAATGATGTCATTGTTGAATCTCTTCGTGAGAAGTCACGGACAAAGTGTTTGTAAAAACCAGCTAGACCAAGAAAACTTCGTATATCAATGATAGTGTTTGGCGGTTTCCAAGAGAGAACAACTTCTATTTTTTCAGGATCTACTGAAACACCTTTCTCAGAAACAATGTGGCTCATAAAGCATGCCACTTGTATCCAAAAATCGCACATTGATAATTTGGCATACAACTGATGGTCTATCAAGATTTCCAACAATATTTCCAAGGGTTTATCATGATCATCCCTTGTTCTTGAGTACACCAATATGTTTTCCACAAACACCACAACAAAAGAATCCAGATATCACTGAAATATCTGATTCATAAATTCCATAAAGACTGCTGGTGCATTCATAAGACCAAATGGCGTGACTACATATTCGTAGTGGCCATATCTGCTTCTGAATGCTGTCTTTGGAATATCCTCCTTCCGGACTCACAATTATTGATATCCTGATCCCAAGTCAATCTTGGAGAACCACTGAGCTCCCCTTAATTGATCGAATGGATCATCAATGCGTGGAAGTGGATATCTGTTCTTTATTGTAACTTGGTTAATATTATGATAATCAACACACAGCCAAAGGGTTCCATCTACCTTCTTCACAAACTACACTGGTGCTGCCCATGCAGAAGTACTTGGTCGAATGAAACCCTTGCTTTCCAGCTCCTCTAACTACACTTTCAATTCTCGTAACCCTGTTGGTTCCATTCTTATAATACGGAAGGGAAATAGGACTGGTCCCCGGAATAAGATCAATCATAAACTCCACTTCCCTTAGAGGTGGTAACCCTGAGATGTTTTTGGGAAAGACATCTTGAAACTGATCCACCACATCTGGAAAACTATTTTCCAAAATCTCTTCCATTGATTCCAAATTCAACGCTACCAATTGATGAGAGATCGTTCCCACCATTGGTGCCAACAAGTTCCTTGCAATTTTTATTGCCATCATCTCTCCTATGAAGAGATGCTCAATGCCGTCCTCAATCGTGAAAGAAACCATTCTCTTATAACATTCAATGTGAGCCTTAAACCTTGTAAGAAATACATACCCAAGATTATATCATAGACATCCATATCCAACACGGAGAAGTCCCATTTCGGCTCAACTCTATCAACAGTTATAGCACATGCTCTACACACGAAGTCTTGACATTATCATTCACCAAGAAGAGTTTTTAGTTTCAAGACAGAAGGCATCATTTCTAGTTTTAAACATAGCAAGTCAACCACAGGAGAAGAAATGAAGAAATGTGATGCACCAGTATCAAACAACACTTGCACAAAGGTTGAATTCAAAAGAATCGTACCTCTTACTGTTGATGTTCCAGCATGATAATCAACAATCATCTGCTCATCTCCACACAATTTCTTCACCATTGTACTATTCTCCTTGTTGCCTTACTGAGATTTTCCCGGTTGAGGAGTCATGGAATTTCGAGAATCACCATGGCTAGCTTTGTTGTGCCGATGAGACTGATTCTTCTATCAGCGTACTGTCGAAGCAAGTGATGCTTGAGATGCCTAAGAAGTTTCATGTGTACCTGACCTCGGAGCATTCCTACAATAGCACTATAGATTCCCCATCTTCTTGCAATTGTGACATTCTATAGGTTGCACCGTACACTCTCGCTTTATGTGGTCAGTTGAACCACATTGAAAGCAACCTCCTCTACTTTGGGGTCGTGGAGGAAGATTCACTGATCCAACCATGTGGTTCTGATTCACACTCCCACCTTTGAAGTAGGTATCCCTCTTCCGCTTGTTCCCAGCATTAGAGTTCCCACCTGTTCCCATGGGTATCATCATACTTCCTCCTCCCATAACTCATGAGATGTATCTTTCATCTACTGTTTCTCTGTTTACCATCTCTGTATAATCCATAATACAGATCACAACTATCTTCAAGCGAATCTCCTGTCGCAACCCTGATTCAAAAATGTGTGCCTTCAGCAATGCACTTGCAGAAAATTCTTGTGCAAAGAACACTAAATTCATGAATTTAGCCGTATACTCTATGAGAGAGAGAATCCCCTACTTCAGGCTGAAAAGTCTACCATCCCCTGGATCTCGAACATGTAAGGATAGAATATTTTATGGAAAAATTCCTCAAATTCCTCCCAGCCTAGGCCTTGATCCATCTTAGCCTGCTCCGGTAGCTCCCCCCACAGTTATGCAAGATCCTCCAGTATATACGTTGCCAACATTACTTTTTGTTCTACTGGTGTGATGATGAAATCGAAGATACGATTCATCCTACTTAGCCACACCTCTACCCTTTCTGGTTCAGAATCACCCTGGAAGATGGGTGGATTCTGCTTCTAGAACTAGACGGAATAGTCTACATGACATGACTCATCCCTCTGATTCCTCATGTCCACTGCCTGGAATTCTTGAACTACACTTTAAACCAGCTCTTGGTTTACACGTGGTTCAGGTGAAACTACATTCTCCACAGATTCTTTGGTTTAGTTTCTATAACGCCTAACGTGTTCCATTTTATATACAACAACGCACGCCTTTAATCTCACTTCCTAGAAACTGAAGGCTTAACATTTCAATTTCTATGACATCATCTATCACATCATTGTTTTAGAACCATCATGCTTTTCCACATGTTCAACAATTCCTGAAAACATCCCACATGCTTTTTAAAAATTCACCCATCTTCAAAATACACCAAATATCCACTTTTCAAAATCTTTCATTTGAAAATCAATTTTTTGCATTTTTCAAAAATTTGCACCTTGCACAAAATCATAAATCATTCTTCACAATGAGATATGAAATTCTAGTTGGTAGTCATTCCTCTAATCCATGTCACGCATATCTTATTGGCTAAAACCATGACAATGAGATTTCCAAGACTCTAGAAGTGTATCTAAAACATTTATGTACCCAACAACCTAGTAACATGAAGTTCAGCATAAACAGGTTAGCTACGCCCTTTTATACTATGCCTTTCAAGTTCCGACAATCCTACTCCCGTTTAAGATTCCAACCAAAGGAATAGACGAAAAGGAATTTCAACTCCATGAGAGATAACATCGATGACCACTTGTTAGGCAAGGACCAAAAAAGATGATACCATTTGTAATGACCTGCCAATTCTTTTTGGAATGAGAGCTCAACGAGTCATTACTAGGCCTTAAGAGACATCCTCAAGGCGGCAAAGGCTGGAAATAAATGCCAAAGGGTTTCAAAATAAGTGGGGGACAATTTACACCTATTGAACATACCATAGACCAAACAACCATAACCACAAAAATCAACTAAATGATGCATGATAAAAGCTGAGACAACTCAACCAATTATTTTATCATAAACCAACCAAAAGTATCACAATGGAAACCAACACTAAATTATAGTAAATAGCGGAAATAAAAAATCAAAGACTACAAGACAACAACCAACTCCATGCTCCACAAGCTCCAAACTCCAACCTCACGAACCATCCCAAGTATCACGATGCAGTATGCGACACTTTACCTTTTCCAACATCCAGGTACATGACATCTTCAAAAGCACCAACATGCCAATGCAGGGGGTGAGTAATGAAACTCAGTAGGTTTTCCCCCGATGACTTCACAACCCATGCCTCTAGGATAAAACATGTTAGCACATTTATATAAATCAATTTATATAAAACAATTCCAAAATAGTTCACAATAAAACAAGTTCCATGTCAAAACCATTTTCTAACAAAACCCATCTTTCTCAAGAAAAGCAACCAAGAAAAGTTTCCAACCAAATTCACATTCACATCTTGAAACATTCATTCCATTTCACCAAACCACTCAACCAACCATGCATGAAACCTGGACCTCCCTATACTCGTTAGTGGTGAGTTATCCTTCAACTATGTCTTCACTTAGTGGACTGCCTTGACGGGGGTACTTCATGACCTTATCCGTCCCAACCTAGTGATGGGGGGACTTCTCAACCTTATCTATCCCAACCTTTTTTATGGGGGTACTTCTCATTGTTATCCATCCCAATGCATATTAACACACACCACAACCCATGAAATCCATGCCCAAAACAACGTGTGTTCAAAACCATTCAATAATGCTTCACCCTTTTATTGAAAACCATTTCTTTCAAGCAGCAAAACCATAGCCAATTTAAAATCACCATTTTAAATTTACTTCAACAATCACTTTCCAAAAACACACAATTTCCACCACCCATTACTAAAAGGGGGTTTAAACCATTCTTTCAAAGCAGATAAGCAATCCAATTCAATAATGGAAAACAATTTGAAACTAAGCCTTCAAGTTCTAAAAAATATAATTCAGGTGTGAAGCCACCTACCTCAAAAAATTAGGCAAAACCAACCAACGGAAAAAGAACACTGACAAAACTGAGTCAACAATTCCCCGAAAACTAATTAGATTCCTTCCCATAGTACCAACAAAACCAATGCCTGACTTAAAATTCATCCACTAACTTACATATACCAACCTTGGGCGTAGATCTAAGGATCCATCAAGAGGGAAGAAGATCTAAGAAAACTAAAGGAAATGAGACTTACCTCGATCAAACGGCCTCTAAACGCCAAGGCACACCTCCAGATTGCTTTCAAAATGCCTGGTAAGTGTTCTCCCACCTTCACAAGAGACAAATCCTGAGTTAGGGATGTCTACGAGCAAAAATGAGTGGGTTTAATGATAAAACGGATTATATCCTCAAAAATATGATCTATGATGACCAAGTGCACAGTTAGTCCACACGGTTAGGCAAACTGTGCGCTAACTGTGCGGTAGTCACTGCTTGGAAGGGGTGCTCTGCACGGTCTCCTCGCACAGTTTGTCCAAACCATGCACACACCGTGTGGTATCCTCTATCCAAGTGACTATCACCTGCATGGATTCCAAGCGGTTTGGGAATCCTGTAAGAAGCCCTTGCGTCACCACTTTTTTCCCTTTTTACTCTTTAAAAGTCTCCAAACATTCTCCAACCATCTCTCATATGCTTCATGTACTTAAAAAGCATAAAAAATGGTTACATACCAGGAACTATGGGTACTACATGTATGTACTTCCTTAAGAGGGATACATGAAAGACATCATGTACTTTTGACATTGTAGGTGGAAGTGCCAGTCGATAGGCCACAGCTCCGACTTGATCGAGGATCTCAAAGAAGCTGATATACCTAGGACTTAGCATTACCTTTTTCCCAAACCTCATGACCTTAATCCATGGAGATATGTGTAGAAATACCATCTCACCAAATTTGAATTCAAGGTCTCTTCGACAGTAATCTGCATAGCTCTTCTGTCGACTTTGGGCTCCCTTGATATGCTGCTGAATGGTTTTGACCTTCTCCACCATTTTCTCAACCAATTCAGGTCCTAGCAGCTTTCGGTCACCGACTTCATCCCAACAGGCCAGTGTTCTACACCTTTTCCCATAAAGGGCTTCATATGGTGCCATTAGGATTCTCGAGTGGAAACTTTTGTTGTATGATAATTCAACCATTAGAAGTTGTTGGTCCCATCCTCCTTGGAATTCCATAGAACATGGTCTCAATATGTCTTCTAGTGTCTGAATAGTTCACTCCGATTGGCCATCAGTTTGAGGGTGATAAGCTATACTGAAGTTTAGTTCAGTGCTTTGTGCATTTTGGAGACTTTTCCAAAACATCGAGGTGAATCTAGGGTCACTTTCAGATACAATAGATAGGGGTACTCTATGCAGCCTTACCACTTCTTTGATGTAAATTCATGCAAGTTGATCTAATGACAAGTCCTCTCTAATTGCGATAAAGTGAGATGTCTTTATAAGATGATCCATAACGACCCATATAGTATTGTTTCCTTTGTATGTCCTTAGAAGATCAGTGACAAAGCCCATGGTAATGTTCTCCCAATTCCATGTTGGTATGGGTTGTGGTTGCATCATCCCCTTAGACTTTTGGCTCTCAACATTCACTTGTTGACATACCAGGCACTTTGATGTATAATCAACAATCTCCCTTTTCATATTGTCCCACCAAATTTTTTCTCAGATATCTTGATACAACTTTTTGCTACCATGGTGTATAGAGAAATTAGAGCTATGTGCATCATCCAATAGTTCTCTCTTTAGACCAGGAATAGCGGGAACACAAAGCCTCTTTCTGAATTTCAAAATGCCACCTTCATATGTGAATTCAGTCAACTTCCCATCCCTTATAGCTTTAATTTTCATTTGGAACTTCTCATCATCATCCTGAGAACATTTTATCCTCTCTAGTAAATAAGGTGGGGAAACCATTTGAAAAAGTAGTGATTTGTTACATTCATTGACAATTCCCATTTCCATCTTTACTAGATCCATAAACAAAGTATCTCTTTCAACTCTCATCTTGTTTAGAACTCAATGATCATATCTGCTCAAAGCATATGCTACCATATTTTTCTTCCTTGGGTGGAAGTGTATTGTGCAATCATAGTCTTTGAGTAGATCAATCCATCTCCTTTGTCTAATGTTGAGTTCTTTTGGTGATAATATATATTTCAAACTCTTATGGTCTATATATATCTCCCATTTTCACTATAGAGGTAATGTCTCCAAATCTTCAGAGAAAATATTACTACTGCTAACTCAAGATCATGAGTTGGATACTTTTGTTCATTAATTTTTAGGTGTCCAGATGCATAGGCAATTACTCGATCATTCTGCATAAGGACACAACCAAGTCCTTTCTTTGATGTGTCGATATAGATAACAAACCCATCATTCCCCGATGGTAGTGTTAGGATCAGAGAATTCACTAACATCCTCTTCAATTCTTCAAAACATTCTTTACATTCCTTTGTCCATACAAAATTAACCCTTTTTTGTATGAGCTTGGTCATTGGGTTGGTTAAACGAGCGAAGATCTGAATGAAACACCGATAATAACCTTCTAAACCAATAAAACTACTTACCTCAGTTACGTTCATTGGAGTAGGCCATTCTTGCACAGCCTTTGTCTTTGCAGGATCTACAAATATTCCATCCTCAGAGACAATGTGTCCTGAAAAGGCAACTGATTATGGCAAAAAATCACACTTGATAAACTACCCATATAATTTATTTCTTCTCAGAGTATTTAGAATATTTCTCAAGTGATTTTCATGTTCATCATAGCTTTTAGATTACACCAGTATATCATTAATAAACACCACCACAAAGTCATCAAGATATTCCTTTAAAACTCTATTCATATAATCCATCAAAATATATGGTTCATTAGTTAGTCCAAAATGCGTTACTGTAAAATCGTAATGGTCATACCTAGTTCAGAATGCTGTTTTTTGAATGTCTTCATTCCTCACAAGTAACTGTTGATATCCAGACCGAAGATCAATCTTCTAAAAATATTGTGGTCCATGAATTTGATCGAACAAATCATCAATTTGTGGCTGAGGATACTTATTCTTTATTTTAATAGCATTTATTTCCCTATAATCAATGCACAACCTCACAGAACCATCTTTATTCTTAAAGAAAAGAACAGGGGATCCCCATGGAGAAACACTAGGTAGAATAAATCCTTTATCACTCAATTACTCTCGTTGTTTCTTTAGACCCACTAACTCCACAACGTCCATTCTATAGGGGGTCTTTGATATGGGCCTTGACCCAGAAATTAAGTCAAAGGAAAACTCAATTTCCCACTATGGAGGATGTCCAGGTAAATACTCTGGAAATACATCAATATATTCATGAACAACAGGTACATATTCTATTTGAACATTCTTTTCTTGAACCATAGTTATTTCATTCTATTCCTTCATAATAATTGAATTTAGTAAAGCTGCATGGGGTGGATCTAGATGAGAATCACATGGTGAGGTTTCTACTCTAAAAATAAGGGATTCTATACCATTCTCGAAATTTTTAACATCCTTCTTGTTATAGTAGATCATCACATCATAATTTGATACCCAATACATTTCAATAATTATATCATAATCAACCATTGGTATGATGATAAGGTTAGAAACTAAATCACATTTATGTGTCATGAGGTGGACTAATTGACACGCCTTTGTTGCAATGATACATCCACTGAGAGTTTTAACTGATAACTCCTTTATCAAATTAAATTGTAAATATCTAATTTTCCTGGATAATTGGGAAGATGAAAATGAATGCGATAATCCAGAATCAAATAATGTATGGGCTAATTTGGATGAAAAAATCAATGTACCTGCCACCACTTCGTTCGGAACTTCAACCTCTGCAGCTGTAACTGCATAATCTTGGCCTTGCTCCTTTTTCCTTCTTTGGGGAACATTTTCCTGACGCTTAGGATATTCATGTGCATAATGTCCCATATCCCTGAAATTGTAGCACATAACATTGGTAGCTTATTTCATCCCCTTACAATCCCGAGAAAGGTGGCCTTTTTCTCCACACTTGTAACAGACTCTCATTCCATTCAGGAAAGTGCCAGGGTGTTTATTCCCATAATTACTACATAATGGAAATTCAACTCTTCCCTTCTTCCCTATTTCCGTATTTTATTTCCCATTGCTTTTGTATTCCCTCTTCTTCTCTTACTTTCCTTTAAAGTCATAAGACTTAGAGAATTCATTTTCTGTCTTGATAGCACTTGAGACTATATCTTCATATGATTTTAATCTTTTGGAGACATGATCCTTTAAGAGGAATGGTTTTAAACCATCAAAAAATCGATCAATTTGGCTCCTTGGATTACGTATGTAGTCTGCAGCATGCCTTGTCGGCCTTGTAAAGTTGGCTTCATACTTGGAAACATTTTCCTCCTCCTTCTGCCTCAGATTCAAGAATTGCCTCTCCATATCTTCTCGCTATTAACAAGGATAATACTTTTCTAATAATATTTCCTCAAAATCCTTTCATTCCATCTCTTCAATTTCTCCATCCTCCTTTGTATTTTGGACTAAGGACCACCACTGATCCCCATCACCCGTTAGATGATAAACAACCATGACAACCTTCTCTCATTTTTTTCAACCCAAAGTGATAAATATCTTCTCAATGGAACATATCTACTGCTCTGCTAAAAATGGGTTTGTTGTCCCATTGAATAGTGAAGTTTGTTGTCACATAAAGCAATCTAACATAGCTCCTCCACATGGTGGATTTGGATACTCCATACGACTAAGGTTATTATTCATAACATGTTTATGTTATCCTAGTATAGTTATGAGTTGCTCAGCACCGAAGCCAACATCATTATCTTGCATCGGGGGGAAATACCTACAGAGAAAATGTGTGTTTGTGCGGTTTACATTCCTTCCACTTGGTGCCATATCTAAATAATGGCATACACTAGATTAGGTTTTGAATCATAATTTATAATCATAACTTAACAAAATACTTAGAAAAAATTATGATCCTTCACATGGTTAATCCCATATTCAAAAATGGTTTCTTTAAGGAAAATTTTACATTTCAATCCTTCATAATGGCTTGTAATGAAAATGTGAATTATCCTAATCATATCCCCCGGGAGTGTCATTACTAAGAGTGGAGCAAGGCCCGTTTTTGTGCACCAGTTCCCATTTGAGTCTATCTCAAAGTGGTGTTTTCGGATTTTACCCCTAGATACATTTGTGTGAGAGCCGCCTCTACCTGCTCATATCCATACAAGGATGTATTGCTTAAAAGATTCATATAATCTATTAATTACCAAAATACCAGGACGTTATTATATGTATATCCTCAAATACTAACTTAGGGACTCTTCCTTAAATCTACGTTTTCTAAATCTAGTTTCCAAGTATTCTACTAATCTTTCTCGGAAACCAACAGTAAGGACCCGACCCCATTTAGTTGGAGCCGTTGCCTTATTAGTTACATTGGAATACAAACAAGGAATAAGAATCCCAAAGGACGGAGTAGTTTAGTATTATTGGAAATAAGATACATACATAAGTTTATCATTACAACTTGAAATGAAAAACTACATAAAAACTCTTTGACAACTTCCATAACTCCTAGGTTATTTCAACATGTCATTCATAATATAATTATTCTTTCCCTATGGAAATTAAACATAAAAAAGGGGTGATATCAAATTCTAAGTAAGGGTAAGAAATACAGTGGAAGATAACATAAACATTAGACATGGTGAATAATTGAACACACATTCCTTTAGAAATAAACTTGAACATATTACGGTAGAAATATGAGCCGAGTAAATATTTCCATAACATGACATAATCATGGGTATCCTACTAGTTGAATAACCACATGAACCATCAATACAATATTAATAATTATGGAATGAATAATGCGGGACAATATATCCATACCATCAAGGCCTCATGCCAAGACCATAAATAATCGTTTTGTAAAGGCCTTGTGCAAAGACCGTAATTTGTCTCATGAGACCTTCCAATACACCTAGGGGCTATAGCGGGCCCCACCCAAAACTTACAATGTTCAATGAATTACTCATATGAATGGGGATCAACATAAACAACATACACATTAATATATTAAATGTAAATAGCTTACCTCGAACATTACGCCAAAACACTAACCATTTGAAATAAACAGATGAATGGTTTAAAGATAGCTCATCAGTAGAAAAAAAATCATAGACCATTAAATTGAATGTGTTATATGATAAAATTTAATACTAATCTCAATAATACATAATAATTACCAAGTGTGTTGAAATAGAGGAAGATACTCTTATAAAATCTTCGAGTAATTCTTGAAATAAATACTCAATTATTTTGAAAAGAAGAGTTTTTTTAGAAAAATCTTGGTATAAAACCAGAAGTGAAGTTGGTTATCATTTTCATAATGAAATTATTTATTTTATAAATATAATGGTTTCTAAAAACAGTTTATATAGTGCCCTTGAATATAGGTAAGAATTTGAGAAATTCCTTTGAATCGGGCTTGTATTTTGGAAACAATTTTGAATGTTCCATTTAAAAAGTGTAATTATCCATAAAAGAAAAAAGTATTCTTGTTTTTAAACATATATATAATACTAAAAAATAATATATTAGGAGTACATAACAATACATAATAATCTCATTTAATTAATTAGACAATGAAAGTAACACGAATGAAAATGGATGTTCAGGTGGAAAACCCTTACCTTAAATATGAATCTGTTCCCCTCTTGAACTTAAGGTCTGGGAATATGAAATTATACATATAAATAAATTATTTAAGAACCAAATAGACCTATATTTAGTTTATCATAATTTTTTTAGTTCATTCATGTTATTATTTTTAAGATATTATATTGAATTTCGTCATTCTGGAGTGTTTGTTTTCTAGATTTTCAAAATTGGGTCACTTGTTTTTAAGTAATGGAGTTCATGCGGAATGGTTTTAAATCTCCAGAATTGAAATTACAATTTATTTATGAACATACAGAATTTTTAATGTCCATTTCTATCATTTGGTTACATTTAATGAGTATGAATCATTAGATGACAATCACTTCGATTATTTGGTAGTTTTGGATTATTATGAACTAGTTTTGTTAAATTAATAATATGTACATATACTGGTTCCTGAATATCAATTAGGTTATAAGAAATATATTATAGTCTATTTCAACCATAAATATGGTTTCATTACTAGTAATGAAGATGAAATTGAAGAACGAAACTTCATCGTCCATGAAGGCTATAAATTGGAACCTGATGGACGTTGATTTCGTTTATAAAAATAAAAGTGAGGGAGTAAGAATATTTATTATGGTTATTACATTCACATGATAAAATTACAGTATATATATGATACTAGAGTTATCATGATCATTTGGACAGATGATTTTATGGTAGGATAGTAAAAGAAGATAAATTCAAGTGAAATTCAAAGAAGAGAAAGGTGCTTGACCTCTTAAAATAACTTCCTCGAGAACCTCCTTAAGAGAAGGGATTTAGGTCTTTTGGAAAGACCAAGAGCTTACTGTTCATGGGGAGTGACTTGGGAAGGGTATTTGGGAAGAACATTGAGGAGATTCACGGATTAGGAATGTGAAGAGAAGAGGGAGTGGTGAGGGGTTTTTATAGTGGATGAGAGGGGTGATTTTGGAATATTTAATTCATTATTTTATTATTTCCCTCAAGCCAACCTATAGTATTGTTTCATGTGACCCTTAATAGTAATAATTGAATTTGATTTCGAACCAAGTGTCCTTGCATCACTTGTGATGTCATGAATAGTGTATTTAACAGATAATTTGATTATACGGTATTTTATCGTATTTCACTATTTATCAAAAATTCTAGAATTTCAAAAAAATCCTAAAAATTTACCCCTAAAATTCTTCGATTTGTAGAATTCAAAAATTAACTCCATTTTTAAAAATTAATTTTTTAAATATTATTAATTTAATTTTTAAATAAGGGCATAGTTAATTCAAAAAATAAAAAATTTGAGGTACAATTAGTTTTATTTCACATTGAAATATTAATTAAGATATCATCATGTTATTGTCTTAAGAAAATAAAATAATATTATTATTTACTATTCATAAGGGACATATTACTATTCATATTACTATTCATAAGGGTATGTTACTATTCACCAAAAAATCAAGATTGTTTTATCAGAATCTAAATGACTTACCGCTCACAACTCTAGATGACCGTTATTCGAAATTACAAACACAGTAGAGGAAAAGTAGTTTTTAATGTCTAGATTATAAAATGAATTCAATATTTATTTTCAAAATCATGGGGTGTTACACTCTCTTCCATAGACCTTTCAATTTTTCATTGGTGCATCCAGAGGATTTACCCTCCCCAGAGTTGTGCATCTGTGTGGAACTCGTCGTTGGGGTTTTCATGGACACTTTTAAGCTACTCACGTGATCCCCTTTTATTATTGAAAAGAGGATATTTGGTCACCTGTTATTTCACATTGTGATTTATTACGCCCCTCTTTTATTTTTTTATCATGCAGGGTGGGTGTACAAATGACTCTTTATGAAGAACGGATGAATCCTTTTCTTAACAATTTATAAATGAGGGGAAGGGAATATGATCAAATGATAATGGGGTCAACAAAATAATGGGAAATGAGTGGTTTGATGTTCATTAACCATTTTACTTGTTATTCTTTGATTACTTTTATGGTTGGTGTGACTATGTGCCTTCTAAAAATTAGGAACGTTGGTGGTCTTTTCTTGGGCATTGGTGACACTTTTTTTGTGATTTCTGATAAATGACTGTAACATGAAACCTACTTGATAATGTATAATTCTCAAATTTAAATGGATTCCATGGGACGAAAACCCTTTTTTGATCACCCCTATTTATCAACGTGGATTAAAGAACATTGTTTAATGAATCTGAATATATCCTCATTGATATGTATGGGTTTATTTTATGTTTTGTTGGGTTTTGTGTCCTTGTGAAGTTTTTGTGATTATGTTTTTGATAGAATAGTTATGGGTACAAGGGTTGCATGGGAGATGGTTCTATGGGAAGGTATGGAATGTGTGTGCAATGGGGTTACAGTTAAAATTGTAGTTGTTGTGGGCTTTGTGTGTGGGTTTGTACGGGTACTGTGTTCGAATCTTAGGTTGAGATACTGATTGATTGTGGAATGGATAGACATATGGGCAGTGGACTGCCTTTGATTGTATTTTGGCCATCAAGAAACGTTGGGAAGTAGGGCTGCAATATGGTCGTGGGCTTGTTATGCAGCGGGACAACATCTAGGGGTGGTTTTTGTAGCGTGGGAATATGTTTGGGTGCATGGGATGGATTGTGTGTTTTTATTTTGATGAATTATAGTTGATAGTGGTTGGATGGGTGTCTAAGGAAAAATGGAGTGTGCAGTGAGGCTGTAGGTTGGTTGTTAATAGTTGTTTTTTATGAATGGTTGTTAAAATGTAAGTTCTTTACATTGGTCCCTTTTACCTTATTCAATGTTGTTCTTGGTAGTTTAATCAAGTAGTTATGAAGCAATTAATGTGAAAATCTTAATAAAATAATGGCAATAGATTAATAAAAAAGGGGTTGGGTTATGCTTTGGAAGTGGCTGTTTGTGTGGTTGTGCATAAAGGGGTAGCATCAAAAGTTGTTCTAATGATCTGGTTGATTCCATTAATGACTTGTAGGTTGGGCTGAGTGTTTTTTTATATATATTTAAAAAAATACAATTCCTCGTAATTTCTATACACACCCCACCCTTGTTGGGCACCATGTGTAAAATACTCCCATTTAATATGGGAGTGTATATTTCCCAACATCCAAAATTGAGTATGGATGGATGATTAATAATATTATTCCTTGCACCCTCTTTTGGATTCACTCCATCCGAGCATATCTGGGAAGCTTGTAATGGCCTGAGCCTTTCCAATGTCCAAGATCCTACTGATAGGTTTGTTGTGGACGAGGGGCCAAGGTGATGGATCTCTAGGTTTTTTTCCCAAGTGCTTTCATGATGAGTCCTAGGTTTCTATGGGTGAGAGGCATGGTTATTGGGGCCCGGGTGTATGCGGGTGAGATGTGTGGTGTGGTTAAGGATCAGGTGTGTGTGGGCGGGTTGTGGTAGTGGTAGTACGTTTTTTGAAGAGTGGTCGCATCAAGACATTATCCATCATGAAATAGCAGTTAATTAGTTATAATGTGTTGCGGGGTACCCAAATGTCATTGTTCTAGTACTACTACATTACATAAATTGTGTTATTTAGTGAGTGTGCCTTGGTGAGGCTTGGTTGGTTAGTATTCCATGGTATGTTCATTGAGGTTCCACTATTTTCTCACATGGGCATTAATATGTTCCCCCACTTGTGCATGGGTGGATTTAGTTTTCTTATTGGGTATGCATTTATACATACCCTATATCTATAAAACTACTTTTCAGGTTTCTAGGAGGACTTTAAGGACCGTGCTAAACATTACTATCTTGGGTGTCAAGATAGTTGTCATGCAACTACTTAGTCTCTTTTCTTTTTGTACTTGCTCTTGTACTTTTGTTGTACTTTTTTCGCAGTTTACATTTAAACCATGCATGGGTTTGATTTTTTTTTATTACATAAATAGTTGGTGTTTTTGGGATGTTTATCATATTTTCCCCGGATACTATTTTCAAAATAGGGGTTAATTCCTATCTTTTGTGTGATATTATATACCCTTAGTTTCAGTCACCACTCCGGAGCATATTGAAGGTAGTTCTCAGGGGTTACTATCTCTTCATCATCTTGAAGAAGGAAGGGCATGTCACTTTTCTTCCCCTTCCCTCATCTTGAAGAAGGTGGGTCGTGAAAAATTATGATCATGTACATTCCCTCGTGTTGATCTATTTATACAATATATGTATTTAAAACTTTTTTGACCTATATATATTTCATATCATTCACCATAATAAAAATTCTGAAATATAAACAATTAAATGATTATGACTACTAACTCAATATCATGGGTGTGATAGCCTAGTCTATCCCATGATCATGATATTGCACAATTTAGGCCTTGCACACACATTTTTTATTTCCCATGGCTCTATCCCTTAGGGATCCCCTAGGAAAAGGCCTCCTGATTAGAGAGGTATCCACTCCAACTTATAAATGTGTGTTATGTGATCCTTCTCCATCGAGGTGGGATTTCCATATTCCTCCCCCTAGAAGGTCCCAATATCCTCACTATCACATTGAATGAGAACATGCATTGATTCCATGTTAAACTAACCGACCTAGGTTACCCTATAACCTAGAACCTGACGCATTTTTTTACATACGCAAAGGGTGTTCCTGATCCCCATAGGTTGGTCAAAAGCACCCGGGAACCAAACACAATAGAGAAAAAAAATTCTCCCAACCTAAAAAAACAAGGCATATTTGTACTAAAAAAGGAATAGAGGAATATGAAGAAGATATACAAGCCATAACTATAAAAAAAATATTGGATGAAATAAAATGACAAAATTATCTAAAAACTCCAAAGAAAAAATACAACTACAAATGACCCAAAACAAAATGCTACGCCAAACAATAAAAAAATACAAATACAAAGGACCCAAAACAAAATACTACACCAAATAATGGCATAGAAAAACTCTGACATTCCCACCACTAGCTACCCAACTGGATGACACAAACCTCAACACTTCACTGTGGATACTTGCATTCACTACATTGGTTGACAAAAAAGGGCTTTGCACCAACAAAGAGGTGCACATGATGTGAAATAATAGGCTATGTAGGATCCCAGGATAGTTTTCAATAACAAGCCTCTGTAAAAAAAATCTTATATGGTCATTTTAACTAAAAATATTTAATTATAATATGTAAATAAATTTTATTGAAAACATGGTTAAATTTTTACTTTTTCAAATGTTCTAAATAAAATAATTAATATAAATTTGAAATAACTTTTTCTATATCATTTTTCACAAGCCTAAACATATATGTCAAGGCTTACTCAGAAAGCCAAGCAATAAAAAATATAATTGCGAGTATCAAAACACCAAGGAATACTACAGGCCCAGGCCGCAGACTAATTGTAAAACAATAATAATATGCATAAACTAGTTCCTTGAACAATGGTCCTAGGATGAATAGGAATACCCAATGGATAACCCCCCCCAACAATTTCAAAATCAGTCCCCTAGAATAGTGGTCCTAGGATACTGTTGAAATCCAGAAGTCAAACCTCATTGACTATAACAAAAAAAAATTATGTCACCAAGATAAACCTTACACCTATGTACCAAAGGAACCCCACACGAAATTTTTCATAATTTATTTCAATGATTGTAAAACCATTTCAAAATCATTTCACCATTCCATTTCAATGCTGTGAAAATACCCATTTTCTCTCTATTTTTCCATAAATAGGGAAAAACTATTTTAAAAAAATAGTTTCAACAGAAAAACAAAAATAATTAAAATTTTAATATATATCAGTTTGTAAAGAAAAAAAAGGAGCAATTTCAAAGGCTAGAGATGCAACCACCTACCTCAAAACTAATGTTGCACAGAACCAAATCATAATCCAAAATCAACAAAACCCAATATCATCAAAGAAGTCCCCAGAATAAAATCCACATCAGGATTTATTTAATTTAAAATACAAAGTTTTAGAAGAAGTTACAAATCTTACATACCGCAAGGCTGAATGCCTTCTACACCAAAACCAATGAAGAAAAAGGCCTCAGGAATGTGATCGGACGACGGATCTAACAGAAGAAAAGATGGAAAATCCAACATAATCTAATGGATTGAAAGACACTACCAATTAGAAATATCACAAAAAAAAGAAAAAAAATAATTGAAAGGTTCATATAATGGTATCAACTCACCACAACTGAAATGGATATCCAACGCTGAAAGAATCGATCTAGGAGGAGTGATATCTCTGGAAATTTCCTAGGAAGTGTCTCAGTTCATGATCCAAGAGGTCCAAAAAATAACCATAACAAAAATCTTCTTGGTCACTTTAAAATATATATTTGTGAAACTTCACAACATGTAATATAGTTTCAAATAATGAAATCCTTATTTTATAAATATGCCAAAAAATCCATCACCTCAGATAAAAAATCTGTTATATAAAGAAGTTAGGATATAGAACCACCATTCAAGGATTTCATTATTCCACAGTGTGAATCCCCTTTCATGGATTCTTCCTAAAAACAAATAAAAAACATTTAACCCAATTACACGGTGTGAAATCTTCACGAATCCTGTAGAAAAAAAATTTAATGTAAAAGTACAAAAAATATCTATCTTCTCTATTATAGGTTCCTTGTCAATCTCAAAGGACTAGATAACCATGATAAGGTTAAGGTTGTACCCGATATAAATGTAATGAGATGTTCCAATGGGTGGATAATATTATTTAAGAACCATTAACTACCATTTTGAATATGAAAAATCTCCATCATTATATATAAGGACACATACAAGTCCCTTCTTCGATGCATTACTAAATATTAAAAATTAAAGCCTTCATAATGGTAAATTCAATTTTATTGCATTGACAAATATAAAAAAAATTATTCAATGTATTCCATAAATTATTCATTATATATGAACCAGAAACAATTATATGTCATGTTGGTTAGCAGGTTGGCTAATTGAGAAAATATTTGAGCAAATCATCGACAATAACACACTAATCCGAGCGAATAATGTACCCTGGTTATATTCGTTGGTATTTTCCATTCCTCTACAAAATATATCTATTAAATGATCAACTGATATTCAATTCATGGAGATAATATTTCCACAAAAGAAAACATCATAAATACAAAATTTTATTCGCTAGCATTTAAATATAACTCATTTTTCATGAGACTCAAAAAAAGGATGGATAATTTAACTTTATGATAATAATATAATTTATAGAATATCATGATGTACTAAATAAATACCAGAATAAAATAATAAATATAATCCATGAATAGTCTGTTCAACTTATCTATAAAAATTGAGGGTCTAGTTGTTTGTAAAAAAGAATTTATTATAAATTCTCAATGTCTATACATTATATGAAGTTTCATTGTTTTAATATCCTCCTTCTATACCAAAAATTTCTGATACATAGAATGAAGGTTAATATTTAATGAAAATATTGTACTCCATAAATCTTATTAAATTAATCATTAATTGGAGTTAGATGATTCTTTTTTATATTAATGATATTTATTTCCCTATATTTGTTCACAACATCATAGTTCCATCATTATTTTTAATGAAAAGAATTGGATCTCACAATGGTGAACCATTAGGGAGTATAAATATCTTATCAGATAAAGATTATAAATTTTTATTCAGTTCCACTAATTAAACTATATCCATCCTAATGGGACTCTTAGGTATAATGTTTTCACTAGGGGTAAGATTATTAGGAAACTCAAAATCACACTCATGTGGGTGTATGGAATGTTATTTAGGAAACAAGTCAATTTATTATTGTACAAAATGTAAAAAATCTAATATAGGGGTTTCCTTTCCATTCATATATTTTTCATAATCTTACATCCATTGAATATCATTAACAAGAGATACTGAAGCTAGATTCGTACATGATTTATATGATGTATTGTTCCATCTCGGGATAAGGGATCCTATATATCTATCAAAAAATATAATATCCTTCTCCAAAAAATATATCTTCATGTTATCATTGGAATGTAAATCCCTAGAAAGGATTATATAAAATACAGCCATAAGTATAATAATAATTATTGAAAATATGGTATGTCTGTGTCATAATGGGAACTAACTAACAAATCCTTATTAAAACCTGATTTCCACTAGGATTCATGATTGAATATTTTATTCACATGGTTGTTTGGAAATATTTATTTTTTTAGAAAACATGGATGATATAAAAGAGTTTGAATATATAGAATCATATGAAAAATTGTATAATTTTTAGATCTGATCAATATACCCACTACTTCATTTTTATGACCTTAAATATTTCCTATAGTGGTCAAATAAGATTGTCATTTCTCCTTATTATTTTTTTATACACATTCTATTAACACCTAGGGTATTCATTAAAATAGTTATTCATCTAATTATAGTTGAAGTTTTTAACATTGAAACTATATTTATTTCCATTGAATCATGTGTATGATAGACTTTATCTCCACACATGATGAAAACTCGCGTTCCTGTCAAGTATGTTAATTTTTGTTTCATTTTATATTTATAAAAAGTTTAGAATTACACTTTTCCCTTCATTTCTCTATCCATATTTCTATTTCTAGATATCTCAACAACCAATATCTTTTCTAGTTTTACCTAGAAATCCTAAGGATCAAATAATTATTTATAGTTAATGATGTCACTTACAACTACGACATTATATATATATATATATAAATCTTTGGAGAGAAAAATTCTCTTTGGTGGATATTCATAATCCCATAAAATAAATTATCAATATCACACCATGGAATTAATATATAATCCATAACAAATGATGATAACCTTGTAAATCTAGATTCATATTTATTAATATTTCCCACTTCCTTTTTCTATATATTGAGGAATTTACTCTCCAACATATCTCCTTATTCATGAGGAATGTATTTTTTAATGAATATATATTTGAAATTCATCTACAATGAACTATTTATTTTCTCTAAAGTTATATTATCATGGATCAATAACTGAAATTTATCAATGTATCCTTTAAGATTAATGTATTACATGATAACTTTCTCTTTTTAGTACTTTACCAAGAATGAAATTTCATTTATCAAGAATTTATCCATTTCTGATCTACAAATTTCTCATTATTCGTAGAGAATGGCTGGTGTTGATAATGCATGAAGATGTCCAACATTGTTTAACCATATTTGGGTTCAGTAAGTTAATCTATAAAAGAAAGGATATTAGTAATTACCTGACTCAGGTTCCTCTATAATGTAATAATTATTTTATGTCTACCCCCAGTACTAGCTTCATTATCTTTATTAGAAGGGAAATATCTACATATATTACATGAATTTATATTATCTGATTCTCTAAATTATATGGAATTTTAAAAAAAATATTGGATACCGAATTTTACCTAAAAAGCATCTATTATATATCATTGTATAAGATTCTACATTGGGCATGTCATATAACATAAATTGAACATTTGTGTATAACCAGTTTCAAAATCATAATTTAACTGTCTTGAGGAATATATTTCAATCATAAAAATATTTTCAAATAAATTATATGGGTTTTTAATGATCATGTAAATTTACCAAAGAATATACTATGGGAGTGTCTAGACACATGTCAAGTCTTAGGTTCACTCATCTTGTACTAGTGAAGATGAAGTTAACACCCACTCTACCCTTTTAAAAATTATTACCCATATATACACATGGGACTCAACTACATCCACTTTATTGTATCCATTCAAAGATATATTTTCATGTAAAGAACAAAAATATAGATTTTTCTAATACATTATGATATTATTCTTGAAAAACAATTATTCATAGTGTCTACCCTAGGGTTACGTTATGTAAACTGTAGTTTCAAAAATCTATTTTCCTTGTTTTTTTCTTGAAATCCATTAATACCAAATTTAACACCTCGTCTCAGATAACCTAAATAAAAAATGTTCTTTTACTATATTAGAAAAAAATACAAGGGATTATATCATTAATGATCATTTATTTTGGTAGTGTTGATAGATTAGGTACATATATGACTCAAAAATTTCATCTAAAACAAGAAATACAACAAAAACATTATTATTTATTTACATTATTATATTTTCTACTAATTCTTATAATTCATTCATAAATACATTATTTATATCTTAGGTAATTGAAAACATAATAAAATGTGGGAACATAAGTTTATTTAAGGAAATCATACAAAAGTAATTATTATAAAATAAATAAGTTGTGAATAATATTGTAGTGATAAATAATAATCAAGTATGTTGAATAACTAATATCATAAAAAGAAGACTAATCCCATAGATTACATAAAAATTTAAATTATTTTTTTTAATATTAACTAGTTTAATAATTATATATTTCAAAATATTATACATTATAATCTTATCATCACGGCCTTGGTGCAAGAAATAATTTCAAAATAATAGAGGCAAACACCAATTACTCAAAATAGTTTGTCTCAAGTGATATATTAATCCATCAATGGGTTTTGGTGGACCTAGACTATCATTTACTATGTTTAATATTTTGATCATATAAAATAGGTTAATAATAATTAAATCCAAAATCAGCATAAAATTTCATATTAATAAACAATCATATGAAATATTAATAATTTCACCAATAAATATATATAACATGTGTGTATGGAATGTATAGTAATATTGAGGGTGTTATCAAAATTTTATATCCCTTTTAAAGCATAATATTAATTAAAGGATGCTGACAATGATATAAATTCATCAAAATTCCTCTGTATGATTTCTTCTGGGAAATATGAATTTCATTTTGAAATAAAATATATAAAAATATAAAAATATATAGAATATGATGGAAAATTCACTCCTTGAAAAGAACAATGAAAATTTACAAAGGAATATTCAAATAATAGAATAGTTAGGATGGTGGGAAAACCCATTTTTGGAGTAATCATTAAACCAAATATTCATTTTAATTCTTCAGTAAAAAGTACCTTGTTTAGAAAATGATAAGAAGGATTATTTTAATGCATTTTATTAAAAGTGATACATGTGTAAAAATGAATTTAATAAATCATTAGAGAATAGTAAAAACATTATTGAAAATATATGAAATATAATATAGTCATTAATGATAAAGATTCTTAACAGAATAAAAAACCATTTTAAAAAAAATCAATCATCTTGTGTTTTAGTGGAATGGAAGGTAAAAATTGAATTAATACTTCAAATCCTTCTAAAATAACAGATTATAAGAAAATTTATTGGTTTATGATATAATGATCATAAAATTACTCCAATGTAAACATAAATTAAAAATTTATTGGAAAAGGATGAGATTAAGAAATAAACCCATAACTCAGGTCCAATTTGTCCAGTATCTTCTTTTGTCCTCCTACATAATAAATTGAAATTTTTTATACTTCTATAACATAACCTTAAAAAATATATAATATTATATATTATCCACTCATAAAATTTCATAATTGGTTTAATAATAATTTATTATTAAAATCATTTTTTACATGTGTTAACTATTTCATTAATCATATTTGTTTTGGTAGGGTAGTTTCTGTCCTTGAATATTTTTAATGGATCAAATATGTCAATAATTTTACCCAATTATAAATAAAATTTATATTCATTATATATATACATTTTGAATCCATTTTTATGGAGGGAATGAAATAACAGTCACATCACTTTATGGAGGTAGAATTCCAAATGTACAGATGAACAATATTATCATTTTTTCAATGGATGGAAGGATAATAATGTTGATAATATATTATATATTACAAATCAAATTTACATCTTATATTTTAAATATATTAATTATTTATATGTTTATAACCATCCATGTAATGTGTTTTAGAATAATGAATTGCATTATCATGTGGAGAAGGTAAGCCTTACATAACACAAGTGATGTTTCCATTTTTTATATGATTGAATGGAGTTGAATAAGGGTTTTTAAATGAGTGTAATAACACTTTAGTATATAGAATATAATTATGTTATTATATCATCATGTCATTGTGACATTTTAATGTGTTATATGAATTAATAAAATGAAAACACTTCAGTATAATCTATAACATTTTTTAGACAACCGCATAGGTATATAACTTAATCTTTCTTAGGAAGATATTAGGATAAAATAAATACTTATAGAACATGGTGAGGTAGTTAAAGGAATTAATTAAATATGTATTGGATGACCTGTGATCCTATTTAACTATTACTTGAAGATTAGAGCTTGTGAAAAAATGAGTTTTATGTCGGGTTTTTAGGTTTTTTCACGTTGTTTTTATGGAGACGTTTTTGTTGGCGATAAAAAAAATCATATTTTCTATGTCATTTAAATTATCTGACATAAAAAATTATTATTTTGGAGGATTTTTACGTTTTTTTATTTAATATATGATGTGATAGACACTTTGGTAAAGGGTTTTCACTTCAGATACTTAAATAACCGACATAAAAAACATTTCACCTACTAAATTTTATATTTAATAATTTTTGAAACCCTTCCTCTCAAATGTAGAATCAGACCTACAACAACCAAATCTAGACCAGAAACCAGACTAGAAACAATAAAAAACCAACCAAAAACCAAAACAACTATTATAAAAATTACACATTCACATTTAAAATATTAAAAAATTAAATTATTAACTAAAAAAATCCAAATTCCAACCAAATCAACATCCAAATACACATTTTTAATTACAACATTCAAAAATAAAATATACACTAAAAACGTACTAAAATCCAATCAACCCTATAAAATATTTTTTCCATTCCACTTGTATTAGTGTTTCCTCTTGAACACTATAAGGGTCAGTGTCATAAAATATCTATAAATTAAAAATAATGTAGTTAAAATGATTAATGAATAAAATGAATGAAATATTAAAGAATAATTTATAATGAAAACTAACCTGGTCAAACATCGCAACTGTTAGAGTTGTAATTATTTTATACATAAATATTAACCAATAATATCTGCATTCTATGAAACCTCTTTTTATATGAATACTCTTTTTAAATGAGTTTTTAAATTCAATATATCATTTTTATGTAATCCCAAATGTACTAATTGTAAATGTATATTCACATTTACTTTTATATATTTGATCCTAGAACCCTTTTTCATTGTGGATATTTGAAATTAATCCCATACCATGTTAGAAAATAACATGAATGAAATAAATTTAAAATCCATTATAATATAAATAGCTATTAAGAAATTAAAACTCACTTTTCCAACATGTTCTTAAAATTTCCACGCACATCGCCATGGATAGAGAATATCTAATAAAGTGTTTTCTCCCTCGGACAAAATATACCTAACATCCAACGGTCACGGATATAAAATTAAATTTAATGTTAATTTTTATTATGTTGAATAATAAATAATTTTTTTTGATACATATGTTTCATACCTCTCAAAAAAAGGAAAAATCCAACACTATGTATTTATATTCTGTTGAAATCATTCTGAAATATAAACTGAATTTTGTTCCTCGTCCAATTCACTCCCTTCAGGTGAAATCAATGGCTTTTCCATCAACCCATATACATATGTTTTCCCATTCTTCTTAGAAGTTTTATAAATACACGAAATAAAAACCAAATAAGTATAAATTTTTAATAAATATTGTGCACAGAATGATTGGTGTTAAGATATACGTGGAAAAAACCTGCACCACATTGATTCGAAACATATATCAATTTAAAAGCTCCATGATATCTTTTTTTAAAATCCCCAAATCTATTGCGCATCCAAAATCATGAGATTATGTTGGAAAGATATAATTACTCGTAAAAAAAATTTGATTATACTGACAATATTTTAAGACTTCTAGAATATAAATATTATATCATAGCCATTTGTCTTTGTTGTTAGATATATAGTATTTTTGTAACTGTATGGTATTCCAATAAATAAATTGAAAAATATATTAACTTCAAAAGGTTGAATTAAATTAAATAGAAAAATAAAATAAAATATATAACATACACATAACTCTACAGTAATGAGTCGTAGAAGTCTAGATGGCCAAACTAAGATGTGGCTGACATTTTGTCCAACTATCATCACCTCATTTGAAGGTAATGATACTCCAGATGATATATCTATAATGTCCTATACAATGACCCTATGATACTATACCTCTAACTATGTATGATAAATTTTATCTCCTATAAAATATATCGTCCCATATGTAGCATTATGACAGTGAGGAAATCAACATACAAATCACAATAACTAGGAAGTTATGGAGGAGGGGTGTTAGATTAGGATAAAAAATAGGTTCTATAGGCGGAGGTGGTGGATAAATAATAGGGTTAGTAGGCAGAGGTGGAGGATAAGTAATGGGGTCTAGATGTGGAGGTGGATTAGTGGGAGATGTTGGTGAAGGTGGAGCAGGAGTTGCAGTCTAAAATTATCAATGCATGTCTGGAAACATAGATTGTACTGATGCTCTGATCCTTTCCTCCATTGTCGCATTAATATTGTGAACTTCATCCTCTAAAGATTCTATTTTTTCAATATATACTCTCCATGGAAAAGATGAAAAATTTGGTAACACTTTTATTACTGATTCACACGCCGGGTATCCTCATACACGACCCGGGTCCTCAGGCTTTCCCAATGTATATAATAAAACATCATGCCTCCCTTCAGCTTTAAATGTCCCCTATGTTCTTAGATTCGAAAAAGAACCCTATATGAATTATTTAAAAAATTATATAATTATTCAAATTGTATAAAGAATATGATCTATATTCAAAATAAAATAAACAACTTATAATACTTTTGGCTACAACCCTTGATTCTTATGTATGATTTTACCCCTTTTCCCTCATCTGATCCCTGTTTCATTTTTCATGTCTAGATGGAGGGGATAGAGGGGTAACCTCTCTAGAGCCAGAAGACTCAGGTCTTTGTTTTTTTATTTTCCAACAATCATTTGTTCTTCCAATAAAGTATACCCTCCCAAGATAAACTACGATGTTATAAGTTTCTGTATTGGACACCTAATGATATCTCCTTGATTCCTATAAATTGATGATAGGAAATCGTAAAAAAGTCATTAATTCGATCCTTAATATAAGAAAACATATAAATTTTACATTTCACTTATGTAAAATTCTTATTATCTTCTACTATCCAAATTTTTTTTCCATGTGTCTTCATCTATAAAATGATATATATGACATGGACTATCATGTTTCCCATCCCCAAATATGAAATCTGATGTGAGGGTGGATTTGAAATCCCTACATATCATAGAATCCATCAATAAAAATTTCCTCTAGACTCCTAAACTATTAAGTAATTCAAATGTCATCTGGTAAAGATGAGGGAAAACTTTTTATAGGATAAAAAATTCATGATTAGTCAAACAATAAAAGAATTTATTACCAAAATAGCCTACCCCAATTGATCTAGTGTTTTTTTTTCAGCACTTCTCTAATTATTAAACAAAATGGTGACTTTACTTTTACCCTTAGATGATACAAAACTCTTGAACTATTTTTCATTTGGACCTCTTGGAACATCATTTTTATCAATTTCAACAACTATCTTCTAGTCGTGGCTATGAGCATGTGATAATTTCGGTAAACTTGTGCCGCTATGTTTATCAACCCTCGAACTCTTCTTTCTGTTTTGGGAGCACATGAAGAAGATTGAAGTATATCAAGTGAATTGTGTGGATGTTCCTCAAAATAGGTATGATCATGATGCTCATCTCTATACGTTTTTAGTTGATTATATAATTGATCTTTCATTATCCTTCAAATAAAAGAAACAATCATTTAGTACACAAAATATAAAAATTCACATATTATAATACCAATATAAAAAAGAAGAAAAATTGTGAAATAAAAAATTAAACTATAAATAAACACAATATTATTCATAATTTTTATAGTTAACTAAAATTCTAAAAACAATAATGATATATGAAATTCCATGTAAATGAATGAAAAAAATACAAAATGGAATAAGAATATTAAAAAGGGTCCAAACTAATAAATCAAATTTTTACACAAAAAAATGATTTTTTTAACATATAGATTTAAAATAATTTCCATTCAAAAAAATCAAAAAAATATTGAAGGTAATTAATGTAAAACATGTAATCTAAACAAAACTAACCTAAAATAAACTAACATTTCTACTAATTCGTTTTAATAAATTTTTTAATGAAGAAAAAAAATAATATATAACATTTTATGAAACTAATAAATGTAAACGAGAAATAATCATATGTTACCTATAATATTATGAATGTCCTAAAGGATTTCTTTCCCAAATTTTTCCATCATGATCATTTTGTATGGAACAAACCATGTCTACAACATGCTAATAATTATTATCTATTTATCTTTCCATGGAAGTAGGGATCTCACATAAATCAACACCTTCATCATGTTGATCATCACCAACATTTTTTTCCTTATAAAACAATATACCACTGCATATCAGATTGATTATGAAGAAATAAAATTTGTTTTAAATGGGATTCCATAATAAATAAATTACATGTGTCTTCCAATCTATTCATATTAACAAGTGTCATTCAGAATTAATCGTGTCTAACACTATTGTTACCGATATACCATTTTCAATTAAACACATTGACTTTGATTTTATTGTAATCAACCTCTCATATTTCTTCAATGAATCCATACCAAGCAGTTGATACATAAATTGGGTTTTTGTTTTTAGAACTCAAAAAATGCAGTACTTATGCGAACACCAATACTCCATAATTTTGAACTGCACTTCTGTAGTTCTGAGATTTCTTATAAAATGTATATCTATTAATGTCATACCTAGACTATGTTATCACATTTATACTTGAACCCCAAAAAAACATCATAATGTCTCTGATGAATATGATCTACGAAGTAGGGACTTTTAATCCATTGAAAAAATATTTTTTTATGCTCGTTCAAAGTCAACATTTCATTCTTCCTTGGATTACACTATTTCAACTCATTAATATGAAATATTATTTATGGTTGAGCATCAGGAATTTTATTCAATATGTATAAATGAATTTTCTTCATCTGTGCATTAAAAAACAATTTGACTTTCAACCCAAGAATCTCTATTCCCTCATTATTAACACATTTACGGTGAGATAGAGGCAACAAATGTTCTTCACCACAGATAAATAGCACGTACAAACCTCCACAACCACCCCATAAATATAATTTTCAACAATGGAGCCTACAAGTCAACATGGATTCTTAATATAGCCCTCCAATATCATTATATAACTTTTAAAAGGATACATCTAAAGTAGATATATGGGAGCATAAATCATTATTTATTGAAAAAGATGAACCATTAAATCAAAAAAATATGGAGGAAAATGAATTTTCAACTGACAATGTATAGAAATTGATTTGTTTTCCAAAATGTTCAATGCATCAAGATCAATAAACTTATTACAAATTGAATTGAAAAAATAACACACCATCATGATAGTATTTGATACACGGAAAGGAAATATTCAACGCAATGCAATTGGTAGAATTTGTTGCATCATGATGTGACAATCATGAGATTTCATACATATCAACTTCAAATCATTTATGGTGACAAAAAATTTGACATTCCCAGAATAACACCTAAAGCACTTTAAAATCATGAATAGATTGAAAAAATATTATTATCTCCCTCTTGGATAATTTATGACATGCTGGGGGAAATTTTTTTCATCTTCCATCACGTGTGGGAGCTAACTCCAAATGTATTCCCATCGATAGATAGTATAATCACACATTCAACCCATATTTCTTCTTTCTTTCAATTTATATCAATGTTCCAATCAAACATTCATATATATTATTTTCCACATGAATGACATAAATTTTATTTTTCACTTTATGATATCTCCAATATGGTAGCTCAAAAAATATCGACCGTTTCATCCAAATATTTCTATCATTACCAAAATTATTTTCCTTTCCCAATGTCACTTAAAGGTATTGTACCTTTTCAAAATAATCATCAGTGGATAAAGGTTTTGGAGAAACAAATATTATTTGGCAATTGAATTGTCACGACCCCCTCCCCACAAAGTGTACCCCTCATGGGCCGGCAATGTGAGAAGAGAGATAATGACCCTCGAGTCCTGCCTCCAGTAGGCCCCAGGTTGGCGACTAGCACCGAGGGTATAATACACACACAAATGGGAGGCATTACCCTCTAAGAGAACTCATGCAGAAGAGAGAGATAGAATAGACTCCAATCAACTCCAACTCAGAAGAAAGGAGGGATCTGAAATATAAAAGAAATCCAAGTACATATATGAAATGTCATGAAAAAGTACTACAACTGAAAGGGAAAACTAAAAGTACCCAAAAGAAAGTAAAACGGCAGCGACCACAAGCCCGAACATCTCCTCCTCCAACCACAAGCTAGTAGTAACCAGCTTGATCTCTAACCTTCTCCAAGTGACCTGAAAAATAGTTTATATATACATAGGGTGAGTATAATAGTATACTCAGTAGGATCCTCCCCAAGCCTCTCGTGCAAAAGTAAAGAAAGCATGCTAAATCCTATTGAACAACAAGTGAAACTAACTCGTCACCTAAACAGGTATACTAAGTTCCCAACCTTACCATGGATACTCTCACCAAGTAACGCATACAAGAATATAGAATAAAGTAAAGATTATCAAGGGTACCCCGCTACTACTTCCCCATTGGTTTTTCACTTTGCCCCAACGACATATGTCCTGTGCATCTCTCTCCAAGGCTTGCCCGCAGACACCTGGGCTAAGCTCCACAATCTGCACCTCGTGCAGCACAAAGACTTGCCCGCAGGAACCTGGGCGAAGCACCACACCATCCTTACAACCAAAAGCAACTGGGTAAGTTCTGGGAGCCACCACAGCCCGCATAACGTGTATTATACATCGGGTATTATACCTCAAGCCATTATAGCCCATACACCGAATAGGGATCCACAAGCCATCACAGCCTATACACGTTACACCTATAGTAGTCCAAGGGATACTATATCCAGGATATATGGGTGTGAAATAACCACAAGCCATTACATCCCTCTACACACATATATGGGTAAAAATAACCAGTGTGCCTACCAGCACAAAGATCTACCAACAGAAGAGAGTGGGGTTAAAGGGGGTAGTCAGCCATTCAACCTCCCATCAGAATGATGTGGAAAACACCCCCCAGGGCTCAAAATCCTCGGGGTGTCAGTTTCCCTTACCGACAGGGTGGAGTAGCATATAGAAACACAAAACGTACAGAATATATATGTAACACACCTCCACACTATGGGCATTACCTAGTCTTAGATACAACTGCAGCTAACGTCTCTCGGACTCCAGGCTGCTACTTCTAAGACTAGGTATCCTATAAGCACAAAAACATTTGAAGAGCTTTATTAGATTACTCCGTTCTCATTTTATCAGTTCCACTGTACATTAATTAATTCTTTAAAAATTAATTAAGAATGAGAAATTCCACATTAAACTGAATTGGCATCACATTCAAAAACAACTGCTCCTTTTAAGATTCACATCACCTATAAATTCCAGTTTCTCCATCCTCGTGGATTTTCACCATTTAATCAAACATTCATTACAGAATTACTTTTCCATATTCCCAGGCATTCTAGAAAAGCATCTTATTCTTCTAAACACAAAGGAGGCTCAACACGGTGAGTAGGTATACTACCCGTCGAGTCTTTTCCGCCTATATAAAGAGCATAGACCCATTCTTCATCGAGAGGCTAAACACAGAAAGCACGTGGAATACCCCTTGCATCTTCGCCTCCTTCGGAAGAAGGGTAGAAAGACCAGCTGCCTTGAGCAGTGGGGAAAAGCAAAGCAGATTAACATTCAAGAAAACCACAAGCATCCAGCAACCACATCCATCCCATTCCATCACCCCTGGTGTCCTCCCCGACACCCACATACATAAACTGATGCATCTCACCACTCTAGGAATCATATTCTGCCGCAACCACAAGGCCTCCATGCCTCCACATATCACAACACCCCTCCAGGGTCACATCATAGCATAAGAAGCAGAAAACCAACAATCATAACGATGGGCTCTTGACCCTTTAACAAACAAGAGGGTAACTCAGAACCCTTTTAGAAATTCCCACATAATCTGCTCTTTAATACATATTTAATTAGCAGATATGTTATTCGTAGGTTCCAATTACGGGATACCTAATTAGTAAGTTGTCACAATTAAATAACCATGATAATTTCCCTAATTTGATTATCCTCAAATTAGAACAACTACAATAATGGCAATAACCAGACTAATTTACATGCCTCTTTATCTTTAGCCAATTAATTAACAATTAATTCCGGCTTTATGTTCATTATCAATTTATATCATGAATGAACAAAAAATCAAATAAATCATAGATATCACTCTATCTAGGAAAACATGAGGCAAACCGTTATCACGGTATAAAGCAACAACATGCGATCAACCAATTCTTTTAATCTGGTTCAAGTATTTAATTAGGTCAATTTCATTGTGATCTAGAGGACTAAAGCATGCTAATTATACAATTTCACATATACAATTAGAGAAGCCATGAATCCCCTACCTCGAAGAGTTCTTGGCGTCCTTTATCCACACAACGGATCACAATCCTCCTCTCACGACAACTTATTGGGAAGATTGACCGACAGAGTTTGGTTGCATCCAAAACAGAGCAGAACCAATCCTAGGAGTAAAGATTGATTATGCAACTCCTACGGGAATGATTGAAAGTTTCTAGCATCTCTTAGCTGAGAACAAAGGGAAAGACCAAGGGAGAATTATATCTTGTCCCTTTTTAAGATTTAATGGGGCGACGATTTAAGATCTGGTTAATTCTCCATTAAAAATGGATCGCATTAACCCATGAGGTTTGACCAAGTAAAACATTCCAAGCCTTAGGAACAATTAATATAAGATTTATGGCCTTTGAAACGGCCTTAAGAGGCCTTAAAAAAATAAGGCTTTAAATGTATTTTACGTCAAAGGAAACGTCAAAAGAGGAAAACTGTAGGAAACTGGAATCACTGTTCACCCACTGTTACTGTACAGGAAACGGATCTGTGAAACTGATCTGTCAGACCGATCTGTGAAACTGATCTGTGAGACTGATCTGTGAGACTGGTCTGTGAGACTAATCTGTCAGACCGATCTGTGAAACCGATCTGTGAGACTGATCTGTGAGACTGGTCTGTGAGACCGATCTGTCAGACCGATCTGTGAAACTGATCTGTGAGACCGATCTGTGAGACTGGTTTGGGAGACCGATTTGTGAGACTGGTCTGTGAGACCGATCTGTGAGACTGGTCTGTGACATTGATCTGTCAGACTGATCTGTGAAACCGATCTGTGAGACCGATCTGTGAGACTGGTCTATGAGACCGATCTTTGAGACCGATCTATGAAACTGATCTGTGAGACCGATCTGTGAGACTGGTCTGTGAGACCGATCTGTGAGACTGGTCTGTGAGACCGATCTGTCAGACCGATCGGTGAGACCAATCTGTTACTGTTCATAAAACTGGAAACACTGTTCATAGAACTGGAAATTTGGCAAAGTGTTGGGGAAAAGTCCCCTTGACCTCCCGGAACACCTCTAACACCAAAATTTCACAAATTAATGAACCGGAGAGGTCCGGGACATTAAATCAAATACCTCTCAAAACATTCTCATCCTCAAGAATTTAAAACCATCCTGAGGAAAAGAGGGGTCCGAACAACCACCCCGTAAGATACCTCTCAGGGAAAAACCACCCTGAGTTGTTCTAATGCTAGGACAAAACCAGGACATCCAAGAGCAAGGGAACAAACAATCCATATCCATACCATTCAAACATAACATCACATGAAAAGTACATAAATAAAACATGAAAGGTCCAACCACAAAGAAAACATCATTACATGAAATGAGTTAAACATTAAACAACTCTGGGTACTGAGCACGTATCTGTGACTCACGCTCCCAGGTACTCTCCTCCATGCCACCATGTCGCCACAAGACACGAACTAAAGGGATAGAATGCCCACGCAACACCTTCTCCTTGTTGTCTTGGATCTCCACAAGTCGCTCCTCTAAGGTTGCATCATCATCAATATAGATCTCTCCCCAATCGATAACCTAAGATTCATCATGAAGATAACGATGGAGTTGTGATACATGGAAAACATCATGTATCCGACTCATATGAGGAGGAAGTGCTACTCGATACGCCACAGCTCTAACACGAGCTAACACCTCGAAAGGCCCAATAAACCGGGGAGAAAGCTTACTTCCACGACCAAACCTTCGCTGCCTACGACAGGGAGTCACCTTCAGAAACACATAATCCCCAACATTAAACTCTAAGGGTATCCTTCTTTGATCAGCATATGATTTATGACGATTTTGTGTTGTCTTCATCCTCTCACAAATCACCTGAACCATCTCTGTTGTATTCTGAACTAGTTTTGGTCCGAGAATTGTTGACTCTCCGACCCCAGTCCAGCACAACGGAGAATGGCATGGTCGGCCATACAAGGCTTAAAACGGCGCCATACCAATGGTAGAGTGAAAACTATTATTGTAAGCGAACTCTACCAATGGTAAGTGCTTCATCCATGAACCTCCAAAATCAAGAACACAAGAGCGCAGCATGTCTTCAAGAGTCTGGATGGTTCGCTCTGTCTTACCATCCATTTGAGGATGAAAAGCAGTGCTAAGGCACAGTTGAGAGACAAATTCATGCTGGAGACCTCTCCACACCCTAGAGGTAAAATGAGGATCTCGATCAGAAATGATCGTCCTAGGTACTCCATGAAGTCTCACCACCTCCTCTAGATACTTCCTCGACAAAACTTCCACTGATCTCGACTCCTTGATCGCGATGAAGTGGGCCGACTTTGTTAAACGATCCACTACCACCCATATAGCATCATGTCCTCCCGGAGCTCGAGGTAAACCTATAACAAAGTCCATTGAGATGTCCCCCCACTTCCACTGAGGAATCTCTAATTGCTGGAGAAGACCACCAGGAACACGGTGTTTGGCCTTCACCTTCTGGCATACTAAACATCGAGACACACACTCTGCAACCGCACGCTTCATCCCAGGCCACCAAAACTAACTCCTCAAGGATTGGTACATCTTCGTCACACCAGGATGTATTGCCAAGGGTGAACTATGGAACTCTCAGAGAACTGTCTCGCGCATCGCCAAGGGAACAAAAAGACTGCCATGATACAACACTCGGTGTTGTTCATCCTCCGACCAACCATCAGGGGCCTCACCACAAACAACTCGGTCTCTCCAAACTTCCACCTCTAGATCACCCAACTGAGACTCTTCCACCTTCTGCATCAGGGATGACTTCACCGTCATCTGGAAAAGACAGCCTCTACCCCCAACTTCTCCCACATCAAGATGCAAAGCTGATAGCTCTTCCATCACTCTCCAGGAATCACCATATTCACAGAAAACATCATTACATGACTTTCGGCTCAGTGAATCAGCTACAACATTCCCTTTTCCATGTGTATATGATATTTCAAAGTCGTATTCCTGCAAGAACTCCATCCACCGATGTTGCCGCAAGTTCAAGTCACGTTGGGAGAAAACATACCTCAAACTCTTATGATCGGTGAAAACCACAAAGTGCTCACCAATGAGGTAATGTCTCCAAAACTTCAGAGCAAACACCACGGCTGCCAACTCAAGATCATGGGTGGTGTAGTTTCATTCATGGGGACGCAACTGCCGAGACCCATAAGAAACAACTAACCTCTGCTGCATGAGATCACAGCCTAGCCCCAGATGTGAAGCATCACAGAAAATGTCAAACTGGTCTCCCTCCATTGGAAGACAAAGTACGGGAGCACTTACCAACTTCTCCTTTAGATATTCGAAAGCTGCCTGACACGGATCAGTCCATATGAATGCTTGATCTTTCTTGTTCAAAGCTGTCAGAGGAGTCGCAACTCGGGAGAAATTGGCTACAAACCTCCTATAATAGCCTGCGAGACCATGGAAACTTCACACCTCTAACACGGTCTTGGGGGCTTCCCAAGACACCACTGCTTCTATCTTCGAAGGATCCACAGCTACTCCCTGTTGGGACACAACATGCCCCAAGAAACGAACTTCTCGATCCCAAAACTCACACTTGGACAACTTACCAAACAACTGATGTTGGCGAAGAACTCGCAAAACGGCTCGTAGATGCTCTGCATGATTTTCTTCAGATGTGGAGTACACAAGGATGTCGTCGATGAAAACCAAAACAAACTTGTCCAGGAATTCATGGAACACAGCATTCATCAACCCCATGAAAACAGCTGGATCATTCGTCATGCCGAATGGCATTACAACAAACTCATAATTCCCATGATGACAATGGAAAGCAGTCTTCAGGATATCCTCATCCTTTACACGCATCTGATGATATCCTGACCGCAAGTCGATCTTTGAGAACCAACTTTCACCCTTCAATTGATCGAATAGGTCATCAATCCGTGGAAGAGGATAGCGGTTCTTTATTGTCACTTTGTTTAATTGATGATAATCGACACACAACCGCAAACTGCCGTCAGCCTTTTTCACAAACAAAACTGGTGCTCCCCACGGTGACACACTTGGCTGAACAAAACCGCACTGCAACAGACCATCAAGCTGAATACGTAGCTCTCGTAACTTAGAAGGGGCCATCCTATACAGAGACATAGAGATAGGAGACGCTCCTGGCTGTAGCTCGATCCCAAACTCGATCTCTCGTCGAGGGGGTAAGGATACAACCTCTTCTGGAATGACGTCAGGGTACTCTTCTACGACCCTAGGAAACGCCAACTGTTGAACCTCTGAAGAACTCAGCATCATCCTAGCCATCATGGATGATAAGGATGAAACTCGTCTATGACTCATCCGAGGATCTCTCTCACCAACAAACACCACTTTCTCTCCATCTGCATCAAAGAAAATGACCTTCTTCCTGTAGTAATCCACAATATCCTGCACCGAATACAACCAATTAATGCCGAGTATGACATCATATGGTTATATTCGAAAACATAGGAAATCTCCCCAAGAGCGGTGTTTCCCCAACACTAGCTCATAGTCTCTACATACTTCAAACAAGTCGACTCGACCTCCAACTGGCGTAGTCAACGCCAAGGGCACTGGAAGCCTCTCTACCTCAAGTCCCAAAGCATGGACAAGGGTAGGTGATATGAAGGAGTGTGTTTCTCCTGAATCAAACAAGGCATACACCAATGTAGAAAACAAGCAAAGGGTACCTCGAACGACATCTGGCTCGCTGGGGGCTGGCAACGCTAGAGTATGAAGCTGACCACGACCTCCTCCACGGCCTCTCTGACCCTGATAATGACCACGGCCATGGCCGCGCTCTGCTCTATGAGGATGGGGAGCGTCATGGGTCTATCCTCTGCTTTCTCCATCTACCCTCTGGTGATATAAAGCTGGTGCAACCTGCTGCTGCTACCTCAGCTGGAACTGCCTCAATGGAGGAACCTGGAGTGGAGCGCCCGGTGCACGATGACTGCTCTGAAAAGACGGGAACTCCCACTGCTGATGACCACGACCACCACAAGAAAAACAAGCACCCGATCCCTTGGAATAGGCCTGAGGGTTGCTGCCTTCGGAGAAATGAGATGGAAAGGGTCGGGACCAACCCCCAGGTGAACGGAAACTCTTCTTCCCTGAAAACCAAGATCCCTGGACCACATCTTTGCCTCGTGATGAATCATGACGATTCCCCTCTCGTGATGATCCGGTCCTGGACAAAGTCCTCTCAATAACCTCTTCCCTCACCAGCACCTCGAGATATGTCTTCAGCATAAATGGGGTGACCTAGCGCTGGATCTCTGGACGCAAATCCTCCTCAAAATGCCTCGCCCTAGCCTCCTCATCTGGTAACAGGTCTGAAGCATATCGCAGAAGGTTCCTGAAACGGATTCCAAACTCTCGAACACTGGAGCTCCCCTGTCGAAGGGTAAGAAGCTCCTGGCGACTGGACGCCTTCGCAGTCGAAGAAAGAAACTCGACTCTAAACCTGTCTCGAAACTCCTCCCATGAGATCGCTGACTCCTCACGATCCCCGAGGAGCAAGAACCACCATTGTCTTGTTGCTCCATGCATCATCGTCACAACCAAGGACACCCAGTGTTCCTTCCGAACACGAATCGAACTAAAGCCTATCTCGACCTCCTCCAACTAGTCTTATGTGACTGCATCTAAAATGGAGCCCTCGTACTTCTGTAGACTTTGGCGCTGAAACTCTCGAAGTGTCTTCCTCCAAGTGTCATCGTCGTCAACCTCTACCCGGCGGCGATCTGCTGAAACAGCCTGCTGGGCATCTTCTGCGCAAACCTGACGAGGACGTCAACCTGGAGCCATACCTGTAAAATAACAACTGTTAGACCTCCTAAGCCTGGAATATGGAAGAATCAACATTAATTAATTAATTATTTTGTTTTATTAATTTTAGGTTACCTATCCCAAGGTCTACCCATTCAAACACAGGCGCAAAGAATAATGATGCATGGTCCATTCCTAGGTCTCTACCCTGCAACCAGTATCACTTTGTTTAGTATCCATTGTAAACTTAAAGGTCCATGCAACAGATCATAGGGGGGCCTACACGCCTATGTCTCTGCCGGTCTCCAGTGTTTACCCCACTTGCTAAACATGAATGACACTGTTTCCATACCATCCCATGCATCCTCACCTGTGCCTAACTCCCAACTCCATCCTATCCCTCAACCAGAGCTCTGATACCACTCTGTCACGACCCCCTCCCCACAAAGTGTACCCCTCCTGGGTCGGTAATGTGATAAGAGAGATAATGACCCATGAGTCCCACCTCCAGTAGGCCCCGGGTTGGCGACTAGCACCGAGGGTATAATACACACACAAATGGGAGGCATTACCCTCTAAGAGAACACATGCAGAAGAGAGAGATAGAATAGACTCCAATCAACTCCAACTCAGAAGAAAAGAGGGATCTGAAATATAAAATAAATCCAAGTACATATATGAAATGTCATGCAAAATTACTACAACTGAAAGGGAAAACTAAAAGTGCCCAAAAGAAAGTAAAACGACAGCGACCACAAGCCCGAACAGCTCCTCGTCCAACCACAAGCTAGTAGTAAACAACTAGTTCTCCAACCTGCTCCAAGTGACCTGAAAAACAGTTTATATATACATAGGGTGAGTATAAAGTATACTCAGTAGGATCCTCCCCAAGCCTCTCATGAAAAAGTAAAGAAAGCATGCTAAAGCATAGTGAACAACAAGTGAAACTAACTCGTCACCTAAACAGGTATACTAAGTTCCCAACCTCACCATGGCTACTCTCACCAAGTAACGCATACAAGAATATAGCATAAAGTAAAGATTATCAAGGGTACCCCACTACTACTTCCCCACTGGTTTGCCGCTTTGCCCCAACGACATACGTCCTGTGCATCTCTCTCCAAGGCTTGCCCGCAGACACCTAGGCTAAGCTCCACAATCTACACCTCATGCACCACAAAGGCTTGCCCGCAGGCACCTGGGCAAAGCACCACACCATCCTCACAACCAAAAGCAATTGGGTAAGTTCTAGGAGCCACCACAGCTCGCATAATGTGTATCATACATCGGGTATTATACCTCAAGCCATTATAGACCATACACCGAATAGGGATCCTCAAGCCATCACAGCCTATACACGTTACACCTATAGTAGTCCAAAGGATACTATATCCAGAATATATGTGTGTGAAATAACCAAAAGCCATTACAGTCCTCTACACAAATATATGGGTAAAACTAACCAGTGTGCCTCCCAGCACAAAGATCTATCAAGAAAAGAGAGCGGGCTCAAAGGGGGTATTCATCCATTCAACCTCCCATCAGAATGTTAGGGAAAACACCCCCCCCCCCCAGGGCTCAAAATCCCTGGGATGTTAGTTTCCCTTACCGACAGGGTGGAGTAGTGTATAGAAACACAAAACGTACAGAATATATATGTAACTCACCTCCACACTATGGGCATTACCTAGTCTTAGATACAACTTCAGCTAACGTCTCTCAGACTCCAGGCTGCTACTTCTAAGACTATGTATCCTATAAGCACACAAACATTTGAAGATCTTTATTAGATTACTCCATTCTCATTTTATTAGTTCCACTGTACATTAATTGATTCTTTAAAAATTAATTAAGAATGAACAATTCCACATTAAACTAAATTGGCATCACATTCAAAAACAACTACTCCTTTTAAGATTCACATCACCTTTAAATTCCAGTATCTCTATCCCCATGGATTTTCACCATTTAATCAAAAATTCATTACAGAATTACTTTTCCATATTCCCAGGATTTCTAGAAAGGCATCCTATGCTTCTAAACCCAAAGGAGGCTCAACACGGTGAGTAGATATACTACCCGTCGAGTCTTTTCCGCCTATAGAAAGAGCATAGACCCATTCACCCTCGAGAGGCTAAACACAAAAAGCACGTGGCATACCCCGCTCATCTTCGCCTCCATCGGAAGAAGGGTAGCAAGACCAGCTGCCTTGAGCAGTGGGGAAAAGAAAAGCAGATTAACATTCAAGAAAACCACAATCATCCTGCAACCACATCCATCCCATTCCATCACCCCTGGTGTCCTCCCCGACACCCACATGCATAAACGGATGCATCTCGCCACTCTAGGCGTCATCTGCTGCCACAACCACAAGGCCTCCATGCCTCCACATATCACAACACCCCTATAGGGTCACATCATAGCACAAGCAGAAAAAAACAACAATAATAAACATGGTCTCTTTACCCTTTAACAAACAAGAGGGTAACTCATGAACCCTTTTAGAAATTCCCACATAATCTGTTCTTTAATCCATATTGAATTATCAGATATGTTATTCGTAGGTTCCAATTATGGGATACCTAATCAGTAAGCTATCACAATTAAATAACCATGATTACTTCCCTAATTTGATTATCCTCAAATTAGAACAACTACAACAACGGCAATAACAAGACTAATTTACATTCCTTTTTATCTTCAACCAATTAATTAACAATTAATTCCGGCTTTACGTTCATTATCAATTTCTATCATGAACGAACAAAAAATCAGAGAAATCATAGATATCACTCTATCTAGGAAAACATGAGGCAAAATGTTATCACAGTATAAAGCAACAACATGCGATCAACCAATTCTTTTTATCCGGTTCAAGTATTTAATTAGGTAAATTTCATTGTGATCCAAAGGACTAAATCATGCTAATTCTACAATTGCACATATACAATTATAGAAGCCATGAATCCCCTACCTTGAAGAGTTATTGACGTCCTTTATCCACACAACGGGTCAGAATCCTCCTCTCACGACAACTTATTGGGAAGATTGACCGACAGAGTTCGGTTGCATCCAAAACAGAGCTGAACCAATCCTAGGAGTAAAGATTGATTGTGAAACTCATACGGGAATGATTGAAAGGTTCTAGCGTCTCTTAGCTGAGAACAAAGGGAAATAAAAAGGGAGAATTATATCTCATCCCTTTTTAAGATTTAATGGGGCGACGGTTTAAGATCCGGTTAATTCTCTATTAAAAACGGATCGCATTAACCCTTGCGGTTTGACCATGTAAAACATTCCAAGCCTTAGGAATAATTAATATAAGATTTATGGCCTTTGAAATGGACTTAAGAGCCCTTAAAAAAATAAGTCTTTAAATGTATTTTACGTCAAAGGAAACGTCAAAAGGGGAAAAACTGTAGGAAACCAGAAACACTGTTCACCCACTGTTACTGTACATGAAACTGATCTGTGAAACTGATCTGTCAGACCGATTTGTGAAACTGATCTGTGAGATCGACCTGTGAGACTAGTCTGTGAGACTGATCTGTCAGACCGATCTGTGAAACCGATATGTGAGACCGATCTGTGAGACTGGTCTGTGAGACCGATCTGTCAGACCGATATCTGAAACTGATCTGTGAGACTGATCTGTGAGACTGTTCTGTGAGACCGGTCTGTCAGACCGATCTGTGAAACCGATCTGTGAGACCGATCTGTGAGACTGGTCTGTGAGACTGATCTGTCAAACCGATCTGTGAAACTGATCTGTGAGACCGATCTGTGAGACTGGTCTGTGAGACCGATCTATGAGACTGGTCTGTGAGACCGATCTGTGAGACTGGTCTGTGACACTGATCTGTCAGACTGATCTGTGAAACCAATCTGTGAGACCGATCTGTGAGACTGGTCTGTGAGACCGATCTGTCAGACCGATCTGTGAAACTGATCTGTGAGACCGATCTGTGAGACTGGTCTGTGAGACCGATCTGTGAGACTGGTCTGTGAGACCACTCTGTCAGACCGATCGGTGAGACCAATCTGTTACTATTCATAATACTGGAAACACTGTTCACAGAACTAGAAATTTGGCCAAGTGTTGGGGATAAGTCCCCTTGACCTCCCAGAACACCTCCAACACCAAAATTTCACAAAGTAATGGACTGGAGAGGTCTGGTACATTACATGAATTCCATTTTTAATCGTCTATAAGAGTGATACATAGGCAAAAACATTTGATGAACCATGTATTTTTTTTACTACCATGATTCAATTGACAATATGATGTCTATTTCTTGAAAATTGGACACAATTTATGCCCTAAACACTATATCCAGATGAATTTACATATGATGGGATGTCTTATATATTGAAAATAATTTCTTTAAGAAGTTGAAAATATTATATTTTATAAGAATCGTACACCCTAATATCATCATAACATATGAGATTTGAACCATCAATTAATTGTGGAAAGAAAACATCAATATCACTTTCGAGTTTTTTTAGTCCAGATATCATTAAACTCAACATGACATACTTACACTACAAAAAAAATTGGTAGATTGGTTTTAAATTACAAATAAAATTGGCCATGAACTATGTGTGATACCGAGGCTTTGATATTGATTCATTCCATCTGTGTACAACCCATGTATGAGATTTATAACTTTATTTCTGAATATATGATACTTCTCATGAGTTTTCTTCCACTGTGGACAATATACCGGATGACATATTTTTCCATCACATATCTTCTCGTCACATGACATTGTAACCTTTTTTCATAATGGTAATTAACAAATAAACGTTTCAAATGAGGAATTATATGATGTAAACAAAATAACATGGTGAGGATCTATGTATTATATACATAAGCCTATGATTTTTATTTCACCTTATACCATGATGTCTCACATTTAGGACCCTGGTAAAAATCCACATTCCATCCAAAATTTCACGCATTCAATCAAATAGGCATGTATTTTCTTATATCCCAATCCCATTGGGAATAATATTTTCTTGGCCTTATAATGTGAATCTCGGAGATTTTTGTCTTCAAGAAGAATGTATTCCGCCAATTGTTGCAGCTCTGTAAAACTTTTTCCACTCCATCCCTGCATCGACATCAGATTAATCTATCTTAACACCGACGTTAAAACCATAAATTCTGTACAACTAGGATACAAGGGGTTTTCAACATCACCATCTAAATGATCATTTTTTGGTTCTTTCTCAATCATTTCTACATCAATATTAGGAATCATTTCTTCAATTTCATCAAAGTTACCATCTTGCAAGGAATCACCATCTATAGATCTAAAATTCTGCCATGTTTCCCCATGCCAAATCCAAGGGCTATAAGTTGGATTATAACCATGAAAAATTAAAGGACATTTGATCTCTCTATGTTTTAAATTCTATATATTTAAACATTTCCCACTTGGAAATAAAAACATGTCATTGATTAGAACATTTCATTTCGAAATTTAAAAAAAAGCATCAACACCTTCCTCACATTCATCACCCATTCGATGTTCTATAATCCAACATCAAATAATTTTTACCTTTAACAAATATCAAAATTATACATCTTGTTTAGATAATCTTATTTTATATTTATACAAAATATGTCATAATTTTAAAGTAACCCAATTTTGAAATATAAAACAAATATATGCATATTTAAAAAATATAATTACAAATTATTCATGATAATAGAAATAAGTTTAAATATAAATGATAAATCATAAAAATATATGCATGAAAAAAAAATTTATAAAAAAATATATTTAGATTTTATATTTATAAGAAATATTGCATAATTGGAAAGTAACAAAAATTTTAAATATGAACCAAATCTATGTTTATTTGAAAATTATAATAATATGGTTTTTGAGAAATAAGATAAGAAACCTCTAAATTTATATAAAACACCATCCACTACTATGATATATTATTAACCCATCATAAAATGAGTTTTTTTACTTAATTTTTTATCCTAATTTTCTAAAATATTAACCTAACAGGTCCTAATATTTATTGAACTGAAATATTTTCTTTATTTAATTTAATTTTTATGGTCGAATTTATGGATTTTAACATTATTACTGAGTTTTGTTATAGAATATAGTATTCCAAAAAAAAGGCCTCATGAAAAAATTATCATGGAAAAAGGACTTGTGGGAAATGGTCATGAGGATAATTGTGTTGTGGAAAAAGGACTTACGTACATGCCTTGAAAAGAACATATACTTTCATGGGAATAAAAATAAAACACAAGGAATCATATATGAATTTTCTTAGTTATGATATAATTATCCCTGAGAGGGTGAGGGGTGAATTAGTGGTTTATTTTTCTTTTATGTTTCCTTATTTTTTTTAAAACCTTAGTCTCATGTTAAAGAGTTCTTTCTCTACTAAATAGAGATAACCACATGAAAACATGATTTACAAGTTTCAATACTCTAAAATAATAGCTACCTCCTAGGTATGGTACAGAAACAATCCAGTACCATACAATCCACAAGAAAACAATCCTTTTTTATGGAATAAAATGAGTATGATTTTCCCATACACACATGTAGCACTTGTAAAACAATATGTAGCTGTGTGTGCACCCTTTTAGCATAGAAAGGGAATTACATTATTTTAGTTCTTCTTTAAAATTGAACAGGTAAATTCTATGAAGTAAAAATATTCACATTCCTACATAGAAGCTGGTAAGAACAATCTTATGAACAAGTAAATACTTCCAAAGAACCCAAATCTTTTGCACACCTTTTTAGGTCTTTTTCATGCAACATTTATTCCACACGCACAAGTATTACCTTTTGTCATGGAACGTCTATTGTGTGAAACTTTAATCTTGTGCACAACTCTCTTCTTCCACGCAACCTCTTTTTCTTACACGCAACTCTATTTCAGTCATGTAACTCCCTTTACATAAACTTTTTCCACACTTTAGAGCTCTGGATTTCATAAAGTGTTGTGATTTACAAATAAGAGGGTGTTACCTCTTATTTATAGGCCTCATTGACCCCCACACACAAAACTCCATGACACGTCACACAAAACCCTGACGCATCACGCAAAACCCTATTTGACATCGCATTGGGAGCCTATGTCTCTTTCGCACCGACCTCATATTTCACACACATATTACATCATTCGTGAACTTCATGCCTTAGTAATTTTTTTGATGTTATGATATCGAATCATGCCTTGCGCACAACATACCAAGCCATCTTCAAACATCTATGGAACATTCTTTGACAAGAACACCAATGCTGGTTCATTTTCATCTAGATAATTCAACAAAAAACAGATTTCATCACAAAACATATCTACCAAGTCTTATAGTGTTTGATTTAACACATTTGGAATTGTCATATTTTGAACAGAAATTATTGAATATTCCGTCTCTTCCACTAGAATCTTTCCATCCTATCGAAAATAAATATGAATGGAAGCACCTTTACTCACCCTTTCCATTACAGGGATTTCATCACAGGTTCTCCAAACATATGATAATTTTGAAATTCAACTCAACAATGTATTGTATTGTTTATCAAGGCTTTTAAAAAGTGATTTGATTTATCCCCTTTTTGACAAAAAAATACAACAGTCCACTTCTCCATCCATCATGGTCTCAACAATATAACCAATGTAATTATGGAAAGAAACAACATACCATGGTTCCACACAATATAATAAAACTAGGGAATTTGATGAAATTAATGATGGTAATCGCCTATAATTTCATCAACCTTCCCTAAGTCTTATGGTAAACTAAGTAACACCTAAGGTATGATTGTCCTAGAATGTAAGATTAATGTAGATAAATTGTTGCCTATTTTGTGTCTAAACAGAATCACAAACTATCCATCAACTCTACAGTCACATAATCGGGTCCCAAACACTAGTATCACATAACTAGGAGAACATGAACTTATCTAAACAAAACTAATATAGATTAAATCTAGACCTCTATCTTAGTTCCTAGGGTTCCAATTAATGTAATCAAAGTTTATATGTATAAATAATTAATCATTATATTAGCATATGAACTAAAAATAATTTCACAAACATAATTATCATATCACAAATATTTCCATTTCTGACCCCTTTTCAAATAAACCACGTCCCAATTTCTAAAAAACTACACTCCCATAGGGACCACAATTCAAATCAAGTATAAAAAAATTAAGATGGCCAGCAAAAGGTCAAATCATAAATATGTAAACTCTCTTATAATCTTTGAAATTAGCCTTTACCAAAATGAACATAAAATTTCAATTCATTCCAATTATTTAAGATCCCAATTTTAAATTTTCCACTAATATGAAGCCATGGTAAACCCCATATGAAAACATTTAAAGTGTAAAACATATTAATTTTTAATCATTTTAAAAATCCATTCATTTTATTATTTTCAAAAAAATTTAATGAAAACTGTACCTTTTCTATTCTAATGACAAAAATGAGTTTAAACAATTCAAAACATAAATATCATTTATAAAAAGTTTTTGACCATTTTTAAAAACACTTGGAATTTAAACATATCTGCAGAAACTAGAAAATCGTTAAAATATGATTATACCATGTGATAAAAAGAGTGAAAATATGATGGAATGAATTTTTAATATAATATATATATTAAATTTGAAAAACATTTAATTATAAAAAAAATATAATTAATTGACATGTATATTAAAGGAATTATACCAACACCCCTACCTATATTAAGTAGAAATAAAGACATTAAGAGTATCCTATAATGATGAATCTCAATAAATCAAATAATACTCCTCTATAATTAAAAAACACCAAAAAAATCCCCCAAATTAAGATCATACCTAAACCCTATTCTCTTTAACATAGCCACTATGGTTTATAAGGATAGAAATACCAAGAAACAATGGGTGTATGGAATATTATAGATGAACAAAAAGAATAAAAGGGAGATTGACCTTAAGAATCTTTTTAAGAGACACAAGTAGAGGAGATAGAGGCACTGCCAAAAAAACACAATGAAAGAAGCTTTCAAAACGATCTTAGAGGCCACAAGATCGACGATTCGGATGTAGGGTTTTCAGGCGGGAGAGACCAAGTCAATGTTCCCCCGAAAATATAGTATAATGACATGAAACAAGACATCATTATAATATTAAAATGATTATCACATCGGTTATATATTAACCAACTTCATAAAGAGTTTTTTTACATAAATCACATCATTTATTTTATAACTAATGTGATAAATCATTTTATCACATAGGTTATATGATATCTGCCATCATAAAATGGATTTATCATATCAGTTATAAAATAACTGACGTTATTAATCTAGATACTTGATTTATCACGTGGGTTAAAAAATAACTAATGTGATAAATCAAAAAAAATATTAATTTTTTTAAGTTGTTTGTAGTATAACGAACGTGGAAATCAATTTTGTCAGCATTTCACACTGGTTATTTATAACAGACATAAAAAAATTTGACCTGGTAAATACTTTTTGTACTAGTACTTTTATAATTGGGGGAGATGGTACACTTATATTTTTTCAAATAATTAAAATATATTAATGTTATCATAATAAAATAGATCCAAAATTCTATATATTCTAATATTATACGGTTAAAAACTAAATAAAACCAAAAAAGTATGGTTCAGAATGTATTTTGTGTTATCTTGAAGCCTAATCAATTTATTTTTATTCATTTTAACCAATTCTACCCTTAACCAATGTAATAAATATTTACCATGGCAACTTTTCATTATGAAAATATTAATTAGAACTTAATACAAATTATTAATTATGATTATTTAAAATTTGTAATACATTTTACACGATTCAAAACCAATATTTTTCATTAATTATTTTAAATATAAGTTCATAATGAAATTATTTTCTTGAAAAATGTATTTTTAAATATTTAATATTTTTATAAAATAATTATTCACAATATTGAATCCAATTAAATAAATCTGAATATTATTAAACTAAATTAACCAAAAATATATTAAAATATATATTTTTGAAAAAATATTACATTTGAAATAAATTAATTGAAATGATAGTTTTTAATAAAATCATATATTATTAACTATTCACTTAAAAACTCACAATTCATAAAAATAATACAATTTCATCCGAAGATAATTTTGATATGATGATTTAAAAATTGATATCTTATTTTTAAAATTTTAATTAAGGAAATTTGGGAATTTATTTTAAAATCAAATTCATGAACAAATATATAATTATTAAACAATTTTTACATTGAAATGAAAATCATAAATACAATAATAGAATCTCATGTGTGAAATAATCCATGAAATATCTAACACCATAGTGAAAATTAACAACAATTTTTTGTTAAATAATAAATTTCCATTATAATCATAATTATTGATCAGATATTCATTTAAAAATGGTGTAATAGATTATAACACCCATATAATTTGTAAAGAAAATTCCATTTGCAGTTGATTTAAATATATTATTATGTATTGTGGTAATAGAAATAGATGTAATCCATTTTTTATTATATCATATAAAATTTAAAAGACAATTAATCATCATGAAAATTTAAAAAATATTCATTGAATATAGATCATATGATTAATATAAATATAGGGGTTTACAAATGTAATTGATAAGGAGAAATGAATTGATTGCCTCAAAAAGTAGGATAGTACCCTATGAAGCCATTTTATTAGATCTTTCAGGGGATATATCATCATTGGAATTTTACCATGACCCAACCCAACATGATATCCATCATCTAAAGCAAGAGTAAGACTTTTTATGTGAGAAGTTCAAATCCATTGAGATCATGACCCAAACCGTGTACACCAAACCACCCCAAGAATTTTTTTCCATTATGAACCTTACCCATAAGTAATTTTCTAGTGTAATAATTAAATATCTACTAAGGTCTCCATAATATAAAAATATATTTTTTAAAAAATAATGAATATATTGTATTCTAAGTATTTTCACTTTATAAATGATTTTGATTGTGATCTAATAATATAGAAATCGTATTTTGGGGTAATAATTAATTTTAGTTATGGAAATCCTTCTAATTAATTAATTATCTTAAAAAATATGAAAAAAATATTATTAAATAATATTTATTATTCATAGTTTAAAAAAAATTATCAAGTCAAAAAATAATATATATAATTATTCGAAAATTATTTTTATAAAAAAACCCATAATTTCTCTAAAAATATAAATTATTATTTTAAAAGATAAAATTCACATGTTTATAAAATTATTTAGATAAAATTAAAACTATTTTTGGAATCATAATGTCAAATTATCCAACAATTATTTTTTCATAATTTTTTAAGATAGTTGAATATTCAAGTAAAAATTAAATATGTTATAAATATATGATGTGTATTATGACATTATAATAAAATAAATGATTTAATAAATAATATAAATGGTATTCAAGTATAAATATATGTTTCCCTTTAAAATAATGTTATTTTCAGGTTTTTTGATTAATTTTATTAATCCGTTATGAATCCTCAAAAACTTTTATTATATTTTAAGGTTTTACAATAATTTCAAGAAGAACATAACTCACTTAAAAATCACAGATGTTAATATTTTTGTAATTTTATACATTGAACATATAAATAAATGAAAAAAATCCTTATTTGGAAGAAAAAATTGGGAAAAACAATGGAATGTTTGTAGTTTTTGTAGTTTTATTGAATAAATTCAAAAACCTACGTGGGGGAAATAATAAATAACTCCTATGTCATTTACTATATAAACCCACCGACAATACCAATTCTGTTTAATAAAACCCCATTTATAATATACTTACTCTTACCTACCATATCAATAGTACTCAAAAAGTTCCCTCTTGCTCTCAATAATCTCCTCCATGTCTTTTGGGACACACCCTCTCAAGGTAAGGGATCTCACACATTACATTTTATCCAGGAACATATTTTATGTTAGGCCTTTTAATTTCCATTATTTCTTATATTGGTATGGTTATCTATATATTTATTATTGATATTTTTATTTAAATGTTATTATATACCCCTTTCACTCTCATTAGTCCCTCCCATGAACCTTTATGTACACCCATTACCATACCGATCATTAGTATGTGACCTCTCTTTCCTCTTTCAATTCAATCAAATTCATCATTTTATCCATTCTATTTCCAAAAAATAATTTTGGGATATTATTTTAAACATAACTATTAGTATAAAATTTATTTCAAAATAAATAGATACCCCTTTCTAACTCATTTAATAATTTTTAGGATTGTCTAATTACTGTCATTATGCTGATGAAATTTTACAATGGTTTTACATGCCAAAAATATTGTGTAGTGAATACATATACCCAATTCTAATCATGTATGTTCATATTTATCCAATAATAAATATTTTATTACGAAATTTCATTTAGATCTTTATCACCCTTTCATCATTGAAAAATATGTGATGAAAAATGTTTCTAATTTGTATGATCTATGAGGCAAAGTGTTTCATTTGAATGATATAAATGTATCAGGTGTACCCAAAATTATATAGCACACTAATTCATTATGTAATGTTTTAGTATCATGAGGAATTATTAAAGGGATCAGGGAGTGAAACTGTTCCACAATGGGATTTTTCCACCATGATATCTTTGTGGGTTTCCTTGGTCATTGATTATGATGCCAGTTTTAATGTTATTGTGCCATTTCCATGATGCCTTTATGTTATACTACTTTATGTTTAAAAACAATTAATTTCATGTTTCTCACCAATATTAAGATACAATTAACTTATAGTGAAAAATTCTAAACCTGAATTGATAATTCTTTATTTTAGATTAATACTAAGCACATTACAAAAATAAATTCTTAATGACCATAATAGTTTAGCGTCATTAGAAATTTGGAATCATAATATTATAACTTTGTGGATGATCTTAATGACATCCCTCAACAAAGAACCCCTTTATTACTGCTATGTTGAAATTTACTCATAACCTATAGAAGGTAAACATAATAATGGGTGGAGCTCAGATGAGGAGTAAGGGTAAACAAGGAAGATATGAAAGCATAACATGAGCTTAAGAAAATGTGAACATGATCTTATCTTTATAATAGCATACCTTAAATGTGAAATATCATAATAAAGAGTAATGTAATGAAGATTGTATGTCCATAATACATGAATAATAATATTCAAAAGTCATCAAAAGTTAATCATGAACCATAATATCATGTCATATAAGTGTGGAACCATTACAAATATAAAAAACGATTTCATGTGTTAATGTTTACTACTAAGACAATCAACATAGTCAGTCAGAGAACACATGTTTTCACTTATTGGATAATGATACACCTGTTTCCAAAATTCGATCTAGAAAAATCTATTTCCCATAGTATATCAGGATATACCCATTTCCTATAGTGGATCAGGACAAATATGTTTCCCATTTTGGATCAGGATACATGTATTTTCTATCCATGATCAAAACACACCTATTTCCAACTGAGGATCAAGACCCACCTATTTCCCCATGTTGATCAAGACCATCTACTTTTTTCACATCATTATACCATGATATATAATCATTATCCAATGCATTTGACCAAGATATAGTTACCAACCATCTCATAATAAAATCATACATATGTGTGAATCAGTATGGTAAAACATTCAATATATCTTGACCCATAAAAAATAGATTTGTTTCATATTCATCATATCATAACACATGAAATAAAATAGGTATTCTAAAAATGTAATCCCTTCATAAAATTTAGAAAATAGATTGGATTCATAATCATTTCCCCAAATAATAACCCCTTAAATAAAAGGGTTTCATAAACATTTAAATCGTAAAATAGAAACTAGTTGGTAAACATATAACGCATGAAAGAGACATAGTTTTTATAAACATATAACCCAAGAAATAGAAAAGGGTTATATAAAAATCATTCCTTCAAAACATAAACCATTCTAATAATGAAAATGAATGGAACCCTCAGATTATATCTTTATAATGGCATGAGTAATGACATCAAATGTCATTGTTGATTTTTTAAATTTCCTTTAAAAAAATATAATAATTAAAATATCATCTATTCTTTGAAAAATTATTTTTCAAATGTGAAACATATTAAAATCCATTTTCCCTGAAAACAACATTTAAAATTTATAAATCAATATTGAAACCATTTTGGAATCCTTTTATTTGATGATATCATTCAAAACATGTATAGAAAGCGTGAAAATATTTTGAAAAGATTTTATTTGAAAATAAATTTGAAATTTTATTAAGGAATCATGAAAACCATTTTCAAAACATTTTTCCATGAGAAATTATAAAGGTAGCTTCAAATCCATTTAAAAAAAAGTTAGATGTTAAAAATCATTCTAAAAAAAATTATTTTGAAATCACATTAAAAACATATAAAATGTTCTTTGAGAATCATTAAAAACACTTATTAAACATAAAACCATATTAAAAAGCATTTTATTAAAAAAATGAATTCATGGAATATTGGTATAGAGAATTTTCTTAAAAAAAATATCTTATAAACATTACATGTATGCTTTAATGAAATGATGGCCTCTATGATGGATAAATTTTTACATGTCGAACATTCATTTTCACCATAAAAAGTATAATAAAGTGTCTCGGTTGAGAAAAGATAAGAATGTTCATTTTTTTACACAAATTTTGAGAAAATTTAAACCCATCGACGATTTTTTATAAATTATCATATGTGAATATTATAATTTGTTTTAATTTTTTTAGAAAATAGTTTTTTGAATAACATAGATTTCCGACAGAAAAGATAGATAAAGTATGATTTTCATTACAATTCATTCATAGTTTTTATAAGTTCCAAAGATAGATAAAATGGTAAAATTAAAATAATATATCCTGAATAAATCAATGATAATAACATTCATAATAGTTATATAGGAAATTATCATAAGATATCATCAATGGAATCATAATTCTAAAAAACTCTGATAAATGATAAGATTATTGAAATAGAGTATTACGACTTTGTTGACATTGAATCATAATACCATTTAGAGAAAAACATTACAAGAATATAAAAAATATAATTAAAATATGTGGATTCATGATATAACATGTCAATGGGAAGCATACACACCTATTAGAAGAATATAGGTGTATAACATATAATGTGTCTCAATGATGGAATATTGAGACAAATTTAATTTCTGATTTGGTAAAAATTAAAATATGAACCCCATGAAAGATAGATAATAAAATTAATATTTAAATAATAATAATTATAATAATAATAATCATATAATACATCCATGGTCAGTATATAGACAATATATAAGAAATAGGTGGTTAACATGGCATGTGAATCCCAGAAAATAAAAATAAGATGAGAAAACCCTTACCTTAAGACATGACATTCTTCGTACACATTAATAAATCATGTATAATATGTATAAGATTATTGTTAATAAAAAAATGAACCTCATTCTCATATATATTACCATATATTATTTTATTGTTACTTTATTTTATCCTTTTGTTAACAATTTTCTGTTAATGTTATGTTTCGGGTAATATCTGCTATGTTTTTCGTATATGTTTTGAATTTTTATTCTTGATCCTATTACCTCGATCATTATATAATTATTTAATTAATTTGACAATTGAATTAAATATCAACTAAATTCAGAATAAATATATTTATAATAATCCATTTAATATAGAAATATGAAATGGAAGACATTGTTCATGGATAAGGAAGGTGTTATGAATACGTGAACATTTAATATGTTTTATTGTAATATTTAAATAATGGATGTAAATGAAATATATATTTGTATATAATCATTAAACTATATTTATTATTTAATATATAATATATAATTTTACTAAACCCTTCATTAATATGTTCTATGTACACTGTGATGGAATCTCGTCTATTGGAGGAGGAGGTAGTCCACACACGATGTTGTCATATTTACCAAAAAATAGATGTAAAGAATATATGTTTTATTTAATAATTATAGAAAGATAAATTAATCATAAATGTTATATGTATCATACTAAAATATTATTTTTATCATAATTCCCAACCATGAAAGGTTGTAATGGAAAAAATGAACAACATAATTTCATGAGGTGGTAGTTTTCCATACACACAAACGATATGTTTGTTACCCATTTGATGGAAGTGTGTGTAGGTGTAGGGAAAAATTATAATAAAATAATATAATTTTATTTATAATTATATTGTTTTTAAATAATAATGGATTTAGAATAATTTATGGGGATGGAGAATGAAAATGAAACAAAAGATCTTGTGGAAGGATGTCACCACTTAATTGTTAAATTCTTTTAGGTTTTCAAGAAAGGAAAAAACTAGTATGATTTCTTCCCAAAAAATTTCTTCTAGGTAGAGATGATGAAATTTGGGACCTTATTTGTGCTGGGTTTTGAAAATCCAATGTGGCATGAGAGGTGTGATGAAGTGAGGGGTATTAGTTCTCTTTTATAATGTAAGATGAGTAGATTTTTTCTAAAAATAAAAGGTAAATAGTATTTAAAAGCCTCAATTACATAATGTGCCTCTTATAATTTATTTATTTTTATATAATATAGGATATGGTCTAAATATGGATATCCAATGGCCTTTGTACATGTTTCTAGTTTATTTGGTAACTTCTGAAAATGTTGGACCCCAAACTAATCTAACTTTTCCCTTAATCACTGTAATTACTTTTAATTAATTTCCATAATTTTTTTGTAAAAAATAATTAGATAATATTTTAGAATATAAAATATTCTAATTCTAGATATAGAATAAATATTTATAATTTCTATTAAATTAAGTGAATGAGAATAATTTAAATTTTTTCCCACAGATGTGATGATAAAGAAGAGTTTTAATGAGAAAATGTCAACAAGTATGAAATGTTTTTGCATTAAATTTCAATTTCAATTTTTTTCTAATGAATCAAATTAGTCTAATTGATGTATTCTTAATATAATTATTCCATAAAACCAAATTTATATATATTGTAACTATATAAATAAATTAAATGATAAAGTAGTATTACATTAAAATTCAGTATTTTTATGTAATAATTAAAAAACCAAACTTCACTGAAAAATACATAAAATTCACCCAAAGTAAATTTTAATTTTCCAATTTCAAAACTGATTAGTATTTTTTATTTGAAAAAAAATAATAAAATTAACAAAATCTTTTTTAAGATGGGGTATCCATTAAAAGGGGATATAATTATATTTTAAAAAATGCATATTTTTATTTAGAAAATTTAATTTAATATTTCCTTATACCTATTAGATATCGTGTATGAGACACAAAAATATTGATATAATATATAATGTATAAAAATTTATAAAAATATTTATCAAATTTTGTTTGTTTAGTTTTTTTAGATAAACAAATTTGTACATAGAAGAGTAATTTTCATAGAAAATTAATATTTTTATTTTTAAAAAGCTCTTAAATTCACATATAACTATTTTAAAACTGAAAGAATTAATTTTATATATATGTATAAATCATATTTTCACATCTTATTTAGTCTTATTCATAAATTACACTCCAAAAAAATGTGGTAAATATAATAACAATTTAAGAACAATATTAATTGTTTTTTTTTTGTTCGGTAAAACTCAACATTTCATGTAAATCAAGAAATATAAGGAAATAGACATTGTGTGTAACACAATACAAACATTTCTTTTGTGTGTACCAAAATTTAATCTATGTGTTTTATGTAGGGTGTGATTAACATGGTTTTCCATATAATTCAATCCAAACACATCTCTTTCATATAAAAAAGTAATAATTACTGTTGTGTGAAAGAAAAAATATCAGAATTATTAAATTAAAATGGAAAATAATTTTTCTAAAAATGTCAATGTTTTACATTCTACCACCCTTAAAATGAATATCAACCTCAAAATTTATCTTGGTTATCTAAGGTTAAATACTTTAATATTCCTTTCATATAAAACCATATCATAAAAATGAATACCAGAACATTCTTTAAAAATGAAATGTTAGAAACCAAATGGTTACGCAATGTTACTCATCACTAGGTTTCCACACAGGATAACATATGTAGAAAATGAAAACATAGACATGGAAATAAAATCTATCTATCATTTTCTGATGGAGAATAATAGAGATAATGTTTATGAAAAATTTATCTATCACAAAGTTATAACTGAAAAAGGGTTGAAAAGGACATTGATATCATAAAAATTGATAATAAGGGGACTAATTTTTTTCAATATAATTTTCATAATTTTGAAAAAAATTCATGATAAAATGTTCTTACATTTTATCATTCCATTTCATAAGAACAATATCACCCTTTGTCTTCCCCTTGATAAATTTTCACTTCATCTATAATTTCATGAAACTGAAGGTGAGTTTTTCATTCCTATAGAATTAGAAGATCATGAGATCCATAAATAGAGTGATAACTTATTCCACCCGTATTTATCAGGAAAAAAAAGTTTTCATAGTTTACCCAAGATACATAAATCATCACGTGACAAGATAATACATTAATATATAAAACTTAATATAAAGTTTATCATAAACCGTTCCATAAATGGTTATCCTTAAAACACAAACAAAAAAAGAAAGTAAAAACAATTAAAAATAAGGTCACTGTGTTTATCAAAAAAACATTAGCATTGATTTGATTTCTACCAAAAATATATCTTGTCTGTCACATACCAAACTTTTGAATACCATCATCATGTATTCTCCTGAATCATGGTAATAACCCAACTTACCATAAATCCTCATTGAAAATATAAATTTTTCTTTATTCTAGAGTTCATTGTATATATTCTATAAATCCAGAAATTTTATAAAATATATCCATTGTAGTATAAACTTCTTTTTCTATAAATCCATAACCAGTTCCATGGTAATCAGTACTATACAATTTTCTATATCCATTATCCTATCTTTTCCATAAAATACCCAATATTCTCAACATCTGAAACAAATTAATAGTTACCTTCCCTTAATCATAATATCACCATTCCATTAAATAAATTTTATATGAAATATTAACCATTAAACATATTCTTTTAAATCCATAATTAAAACCATATTCATGATGAATCGTATAATATAATTTTGGAATTACATTGCATATACACATCAATCATCCAACTTTTTTCTTAAAACAGTACATAGGCTTCAGAATCTTATCCTGTAATACATCTTTATAGTAATATGAAATATTAATCATGTATTAAGGTTCCCTAACCTCAATGTAACCATTATTCTTACATTTAATGTAAAAATTACTATTACAACATACATTACCTTTCACTACTCATTTTTAGTCTCTTTAACTTCAGTAGTATAACCAATACTCTTTCCACCTTCATATTTTTTTAATAATATTTCTAGATAAGAAATAAATTTTCATAATTCCTATACATTTCACATATGAAAAATTCAATGTTATATAGGTTACTTCTAGTTTCATTTATAGACTATGACCATAAATCATAGTATGAGAAACAATATCACTATAGAAAACAACATAATCTTGAATAATTACATATTAGACAACTAAATCATGACACCCTCTATTAAATAAATTAATCCATAGGCTTAACCTTAGATACATCCATAGACATATCCTTAAAAATATCTCTAGGGATGTCACTATAGTATTATCATCCTAGTTTCTAAAGGCTGACTAATCCATTGCATTGGTAACAACTATATCGACCGAAGATAAACATATAAGGATATTAAATCATTTTAGATGAATATTCATCACATTACAGAATTAAATTCTAGATAAACTTGGTTTTTTAGTGTCTTTGGAAATAGGGAAACAAAATATTCTATCATGGTGAAAGATCTTCAACATATCCCTTAATGTTCTTACCCATTATTACTCCTACCTAAAACCTTTATTCATAACATGGTGAAAGGATCCATAAGAAATGGGTGATATTATAATATGAATAAGTGTAAAAAGGGATATATGTAATAATAAATTGAGAAAAAGGGTATGATAAAATTATATTGACATTAGAAGATCATACAATGCATATAAACAATCATAATAAAGAGTCCTGGCATAAAAATTGGGTGTTTATAACACATGAATTATAAGGGTGATAAATCATTATAAATCAATCATGATCTATAAAATAATGTCATATAAGGGTTGGAAATTTATAAATATAGATAAACATTTACTGTTTCAAGGTTAACTACTAAGACCATCAACATAGTGTATTAGGACACAACACTTTCCCATTTTGGATCATGATAGACCTGTTCTAGATAGTTGACTCAGACACACCTATTTCTTAGAGTGGATTAAGAAATTCATGTTTCTCATAGTGCATTAGGACACACTTTTTCCCATTTTGGATCAGGATATACTTGTTCCCCATTACGTAGTGAGACATACATGTTTCCCATTATAGAATAGGACACACCTTTTCCCCTTATAGATAAATCCCATAAATGTTTTTCCCATCATTATCTCATGAGATATAAATATCTATCCATTTAATTAAATGGAGATATAGGTACCAACTATCATATTTTAATATCATACATATGTGTGCCACAATATATTACAATATTAATCATTTCATGATCCATAAAAAAAGAGATGGGTTTCATAAACATCATAACATAACCCATGAAATGAAATAGGTATCATAAAAATGTAATCATATCACATCGTATAGATAAGATACAGGTTTAATAATACATATATCCATGCATAACCCTTGAAAGAAATGGGTTTCATAGGAGCATTTCCCATTAAAGAAAAATTTCTTTCATAAACATATATCCTATGAATGAGAAATGGGTTTCATAATCATATAACTCATGAAAGAGAAACATGATTCATAAACATCACTCCTTTAACAAATAAACCATTTACAGAAATAATATTAATAGAACAATATTTTAAAATCCCAAGAAAGGGATGTGTAACAGCAAAATATGTCCTTTTAGATTTTGAAAAAACTTTTGAAATCATATCTAAGGGAAAATATCAATTTTTAAATGATTTTTTTATGAAACATTAATTCATTTGTAAACAATTTTTATTGAAATTAAACATTAAAAATTGTAAATGAGGCCTATAAAATTAAAACCTTTTATTTTAAATTATATTTTAAAACCTTTAAGGATCTCTTGAAAATATTTTGAAACCCGTTAATTTGAATATAGTATTGGACACATATAATGTAAGAAATAAAATCATTTTGAAAAACATTTTCCTTGAAGACATATAAAGTATGATTTAAAATAATTTTAATCACTTTCTAAACATAAAAAATATTTTTTGATACATTTTTATTTTGAAATATATTTGAAAACATTTGAAGGAATAATTGAAAACTAGTAAAAACAAATCTTGTAGATAAAACCTATTTGAATACCTTATTCTACGAAAACCTATTTAAAAACAAAAAACTTTATGAATATGAAGGTAAAAATATTTCGAAAAAAAATTAATCCATTAAACATTAAATCAAAGCTTTAAGAAAATGATGGCCATGATGCTAAATAAATCCATTCATACCGAAAGTTCATTTTTCTCTATACAATTTTTAGAAAAGTTATTAGATTATAAAGTGATAGGAATATTACTTTCTATACACCCTTTTATTTAAAAGGTAAAACATGGGTTAAACTATATTTTAAATATTTTTGGAGAAAACATTAAAAAATTTAAATCATTTTTATAAAACACTGTTTAGAAGGAAACAAATTTCTAAATGATGAGAGAGATAATTTTAGATTCATACAAATACACATTTTTAATTATATTAAGTAATAAAGGGTTGAAAATGGAGTCATTACATGAATATATCATGAATAAATATTGGGTTATAAAATTAATTATATTTATTGATATAATTATAAGGCCTCAGCCTTAAAAATAACATAATATTGAGTTATGTCAAGAATTAGCATTGAAAAACTTTTTAGGTTTATCTTTTTAGGGAATTAGGCCATAACTATTAAATTAAATCTAAAATATTATAATGTAGAAACTTCTATACTATAAAATATATTTCACAATGAAAAATATCCTCAAAAACAAGGATTATTTTCTTGATAATAATCGTCAGGAATTATTAATTTCTCTTACCCTTCCTTATACACTATGAAATACATTTCTAAAACATGAGGTGACCATAATAACATCATTAAGGGAAATAAAAATAATGGAAAACCATTGGTCTAGTTGAAACCTGATTACCCTTTCAATTTTTTTAGAAGATGAAAAAAAAACATTTTTACATGAATAACACTCAAACATTTTTCTCAATTAAAAACACTAAATCCAATAGCAAATAATTAAAAAAAAATTAGGTTACTTAGAAAATCATACACATAAAACCCTTTCAAACAACTTCTAATTAGAATAACCATATGGTTGACTTCTAAATTTGATATCTATAATGGGGATCACCCTTCTTATAAGATATATTGAGCTCACTCATGAGCTATTTGGGGGGTCAATCCTTTGTATAAGCTCTATCAGGATAACTCATGAGCTATAATTTGGATCAACACTTTTATAAGCTATATCAGGATCACCCTTTTCATATGATGCTCATGTACCATTTCAAAAACGTATTCATCACAAAACCCATTTAAAAAACACTTCTAATACCATATGAAAACAAAATCCATATAAAAATACAATTTTTATCTAACAACCCATTTTAAATACCATGATACCCAAATATAGGAATAAGGGATTAATTTTTCTTTTAAATGACCTTAATTATTATAGAGTATTCCAAATATCAAATAAAAGTTACGGTGGCAGAGAAGTTGTTGCCGCGTATATGTTAAAAAACATTCATTTTGTCATTTTTTAATAAAAGTTAAACACTCTATATTAAAAGATTCTATTTGAAAACATTTAATGAATTTCATGATAGATATAAAAGATTCTATATATTAATTTTGTACAAAAATAAATAAATATGTAATTTAACATCATGAAGAAAAAGATTTGATAATTAAATCATTAAAAGTCCAAGGTGTCCCATTCCACATTGAACATTTAAATATTATTCTCCATCAGATAAAAACTAAAGTTATCATAGATGAAATATGGATATGAGAGGACATAGTGGCTATATATACACATTATAAAATAATACAGGTGCATATTATCAAGAAACACCACAATTAAAAAAGATTGACACGAAGTCCCTTACCTTGAGCCTAACTTATCTCATTTGTACTTTATCATCCTGAATAATAAACTTTAGTTAAATTATACTTTCTTAAAATAATTTTTCAAGTTTATTATTCATTTTATACCCCGTATTATCATGTTATAACAATTACATAATTATTTATGTTCAAATCAGACGCTTTTTCGAGGTTTGAAACATGACCGAAAAATGGACTTGCTTTGATGGAAAATATCCATGTGGTCATAAACCCAATATATAAGTAATGATATTTGAGACTAAAATATCATATATATTAAATTTATATGTATTTATATGATTCCATAACATTTTAATAGATGAAATGAAATGCAGCATTCATGGAGATGGTAGGTCTTACATATGCATGAATGCTACTTTCATTTTTTCATATTATACGAATAAAAAATAAAAGGTAATTTGGTATATTATAATTCCAATATAATATATATGTTATATATGTTACATAAGTTCGTTTACTCTATGCTTTATGCTTTCCAAGTATGACATGAATGGTTCATATCACTTTGATGGGGCGGTGTTCCACACATCTTTAAATAAAATTATCGTATTTACACATTATGGAAAGCATAAGGGTATGTTCTAAATAAAAAATAAAGGAAAATAAAAACAATATAAATATAATATATATAATATTTAAATTTATTTCCATCATAATTTCCACCAAGATAGGTGGTAGTAGAAAATTGAACAATCATCGTTTCGTGAGGCAGTAGTTCACCGTGCACAGAAACAGTATATTCTATATCCATTAGATGGAGGTGTTTGTTGGTGTAGGTCAAAACTATTTAATAACAACATTATATTATATTTTTAATAAAACTGTTTTTATAAAATAATTGAAAAAATATAGTTAAAGGGGTTGGATAAATAAAATAAATGAAAGGATTTTGAGAGAAGACATTACCCAAAAATCTCCTAACTTTTTTTGATTGGAGCCAAAATGAATTCTTGAATCACCTTCTTCCACAAGTGTAGAATCTAAGAGTAAGGGAGGGATTTTCTTAGATATGTTGAGAAGAATTTGTGCAATCCATGTATATTTAAATGTGTTAGTAAGTGGGTAGTGTTGGTGGCCTTTTATAAGAGGGTGGAGGGGCACTTTAGAAAAGTCTTGAAATATTATTTTATTATAAATTGATTTTAAAATTAAAATATTTATAAAGAAATAAATTTATATGGTAATGTGATTATGGGTATAAATCCTTTTAACTAACCAGTTTTATAAATTTTTAGTTAACAAACATAAATTTATCTTTTAGCTTTAACCCATAGTTAGAAATATTAAGTCTTACCATACATTCTTGTACTTTCATAATATATGGTTATTATAGTAACTATGAAATTCCAATAGAACCAAAAGAGGATCAATAATTAAATTTTTAACATTATATATTTCATTTGGCCAAATATAATACTTTTAGGAGTACTTTATCATTTCATAATAAAATATTTTTTTATATCTCATTTATGTCAATTTTGACACTATTAAGTAATTGATTTGTACTAAATACATAACAAATTGATTCCTTAAAATAAAAGTAAATAACGCATCCCTAACATGTCTATTTAATAAAAAAAATTGTGTATGACATAAAAATTATCAAATTGATTTTTTTAATATTTATAATATAATTAATTTTAATCTTTCATTAGTAAGCTAAAAATTACATCATCATTGTGTCATAAATAAGTTTATTTATATAATGTATAAAATTTTAAATAAAATAATATGATGTAAGAAATATATTTATATTTATAATATAATTTTAAGATCTATGATATAATTTATATAAACCAAATAAAAATAATTTTAGTTACGAGATACATGTTTATGTTATATTTCTGTTTTCTTTAAAATGAATATTTTAAAAAGTCATTATCACACCCATGTGGCTCCATGTTGTCCTAAAACAGACCCAAAGATTCCTATGGTCAGCCATACCTCATCCTATAGGATTAACAAACACGTTAGGTTGGTTTTATATTATTATAATATTACTTATTACACTTATTTTCTAGATTGACCCTTTAACAATGGTAAAAAATATATTTTCTCAAGTTAATATTCATAATGTCGAACAATTAAAGGTATTTGTTTAGAAAAATTGGACCTTATTATTCCAAGTATATAATATATTTTAAAAAATTCAGAACATATAATTCCAAGAAAATAATTTAAAATTAATTCTCCATGTTTAAACCAAAAAACGGGTTTTCAAGAAGTAAATCATATCAAAAGATTGAAATGTGTTTATGCCTAATTTCAATGTGAAATTTCCTTTAATGACCAAAATTGGATAAAATGATAAAAACATAATAAAAGTAAACAGTAAAAGAAAATAAAATTATAATATAACTATATAAATAATTTATATGAAAAGGTAGTTTTGAATTAAACTATAGTATATTTCACTATTCATAAAAGTATGGATTTTAACAGAAAATTACCAAAATTTCAACTAAATTAAATATTTTTGTCCAAATTATTAATAAGAAGATTATTTTATTAAATAGAAAATTTAAAAGTGACAAAATTTAGATTTAAAAATATTTCTCCATCATATGGTGGTAAAACAACCTTTTATAAATATTAGAGTATTTTATACTTAAAATTAGATTAATTCTCTTTTTAATCATATAAAATTTATTGGATAAATGTAAATACCTTCAATAAATATTTAAAATCATAATATAGTTAATTATTTTTATTCCCAAAAATACAATGGCGAGGCATTAAATTCCATTTAAAATAATAATATTATGTTTGTATTATTTTTTGGTAAAACTCCGTGTTGTGTGAAAAGTATGATAACGAAGAAAACCATTATTGCGTGTTAGGTAATCTATCATACATAGTGTCACCTTTAAAATAAAAGTAATATTAAAATCAAAAATATTAATAGATATGAAAATGTACTTTCCTATAAATACCTGGGATGTTACATCATTCCCCCATTTGTAAATTGTGTCCTTGTAATTTTAAAATTGGGCTCGGAAACATCATTGAAAATCTCACATCAGAAAAAGTGTTAATAAAACTATCACATAAAGTTAAATAAGGTGATGTAAAAAGTTCACCCTAGATAACACATACTAAGATTCCATGTTGGAAAACATGGATATTGAAGATAAACATACCCACTTGTTTTGATAGAGAGTGATAGAAAACATGATTAGGAGAAAGTTAACAACAAAAAAACCATAAACTTGTCATGGGTTATACGGTCATTGATTTCCCATTTGAAAAAGTAAATGGAAGACTTTTTAATTTTAATATTCTTTTCATAAATATTAATAATTTATTTATGATCATGGTTAAGAATATAAAGAAACATACTTAATTTACAATTAGAGTTTCATCCTTTAATAAATTCTATAACAAACTCATCTTTTCTCCAAAAGATATGTATTTATGATGATTTGGTCACACCTAAAGTGCTATAATCAACTTCAAGAGAATCAATTAATCCAAAAAAGATAAAATATATATTTCCAAAGTATTTAGACATTATCCAAAACCAAAATTGTTAATAAAATATCACTTAATCCCCAAAAATAATAATCCTTTATAAAAAGAAAAACTACTCTTAATCACCAAAATCTTAGAAAAAAATACACAAAGATTAAAAAATACCTTTCAAAAAAAAATTCTACTTAAAACTCTTCAAAATAATACAAACAAGGATTGAAACACAAAATTCATAATGATTTGATCACATAGTTTTCCACGATAAATCATAACATTTTTCTCTAGATAACATCGACTACACTTAAAGTCTCATACTTAAAATCAATTCACATAATCACATATTATCCATGATAGGTTAATCATATCCAAAAATGACCCAAATAGCCAGATGTTCACAATAAAAAATTATATTTTTACAAAATAAAAATCAACCATTACTCCTCAAATGTTGTCCCATAATATTCCATATTTGTAGGCATATAGTGTTCCCAAAATAGTGAACATCTTCTAAAAAACATTTATCACTTAATAAAAAATCATTTTCATATACCAAGGATATCCATTGGATAATAGAAAAACTTCCCCAAATATACTTATTAGTTATCAATAAAATTATTTATTTAAAAAATATTTTATACTAACTAGGGACTTCACGTAGTCCCGTGGTAGGAAATAACTCCTAGTCGCACATCGTTTGTGGGTTCGATTACCATAGCTTTGATAGACATGATGGAATGTCACACGGTCTGCATGTTTTCCTTTTTGTAAAACTATATAAAATTATAACTTTCCAAAAAATATTATAAAATCTTCAAAAACAACACTAAATTTATCTTCAATGGTTATCTCATACTTCCCATTTTGCATCCAATAAGTTAATAACCCAAAATTTACTCATAGTCGAATGCCTTCAAAAATACCATTAGTAACCTTAATATTTTATATCATAAAGCCTCAAAATTTGTTTCTAGAACATTTAACTTATGATATACATTAAAATTATAAACCCATGATGATATCCCTAACCCTTAATAAAACATCATAATCTCCACTGTTTTATAAACCATCCTCTGATACCAACTATAAGACTCAACCATAAACATTACTAATATTGAGTTAAGTCAAGAATTTTCATTGAGGATATTTTCGGTTTTAGATTTTAAGATTATTATGCCTTAACTATTAAATTACATCTCAAATATTACAAATTAGACACTTCTAATATATCAATATTGTTTCATAATAATAAAACTATGTAAAAAGAAGAATTATTTTCTTGAGAAAAAATATTCTTTAATTATTCCTTTCTTTTACCCTTCCTTATAACTTATGAAAAAACATTTCAAAAACATGGGATGAGCCTAAAAAGGTCAGTAAGGGAAATAAAAATACAGAAAACCTATTAATCTAGCAGAAACCTGGAAACCCATTAAATGTTATTTGAGTGGATGAAACAAAACAATTTCATATTAATAGAACTCATACTTTTTTATCAATGAAAAACACTAAAACCAGTAGCAAGCAATTAAAACACATTTAGGTTAATTAAATCATAATATACATAAAACCCTTTCATATAGATTCCAAATGGAATAACCATATGGTTTACATCCAAATTAGAGATCTATAATAAGGATCACTCTTCATATAAGCTGTATCAGGCTCACCCATGAGCTCTAATGGAGCTCAACCCTTAATATAAGCTACATCAGGCACACCCGTTTAATATAATGATCAAGTACCATTTCAAAAACTCGTTCATCAAAAAAACATTGAAAAAACTCTTCCTATCCCATATGTAAAATATTTTCATATAAACATGATATTTTAATTTAAGAACACCTTTTAAATACCATGATACACTAATAAACGAATAAGGTATTTATTTTCCTTTTAAAGGACATTACGTTTTACAGAGTTTTCCAAATATCAAATAACTATTACAGTGGCATAGAATTCATCGTCACCTTATACGTTAAAAAAATATTCCTTTTGTCACTTTTTAAAGAAAATAATATGATTCATATAAAAATATTCCATTTGAAAACATTGAATGAAATTCAAGATAGCCATAAAATATTATGTACACTCCTTTTATAGCCATATAAAAAAAATATGTAGTTTTATATCATGAAGAAAAAGATTTGATAATTAAATCATTAAATTCTCTAGGTGTCACATACCACATTGAACATAAAAATATTAATATCCAAGATTTAATAAATAAAAATAGTATAGGTAAATTATGGATATTAAATATCATAGTGTCTGTATATATACCTTATAAAAGAATAAAGGTGAAAATTATCACGAAATGCCTCAATGAGAGGATATTGAGACGAATTCCCTTAACTTGAGTCGGACATGTGAGGTTCGTTATTTTTCATCCTTAATTATAAACATAGGTAAATTTATATTATCTTAAAAATATTTTTCATGTTTATTATTAATTTTATATCTCTTAATATCATGATATAATAATTACATAATTATTTAAGTTCATATCGGACGTTTTGTCGATTTTCGGGACTTGAGTAAAAAATAAACATATTTTGATTCAAATTATCCATGTGGTCGTAATTAAATTATCGAAAAAATGATATTCGTGATTTAAATATCATATATATCAAATATATTTATTTATTCGATTCTATAAAATTTGGTTTTATGAAATGAAATGCACCATTTATAGAGACAGTGGGTCGTACGTATGTATGAATGATACTTTCATTTCCTTGTCATATTAAAGGAATGAAAAATAAATGATACATTGGTATATTATTATTCCAGTATAATATCCATGTTACATATGTTACATAAGTTAATCAAAACAATAATATGTTCCATGTATGGAATGAACGAGTCATATAATTTTGAGGGGGGTGGTAGTCCACTATTCCTCAAATGAAAGTCTCATATTTACACATTATGGAAAGCATAATGGTATGTTTTAATTAAAAATAACAGAATTATAGATAAAATATTAATATTATATATGTCATATATAAATATGGTTCCATCATAATGTCCACAATGAGATGTGGTAGGAGAAAATTGTACAATCATCGTTTCGTGATGTAATTGTTTGTCGTAAATATAAACATTAAGTTCTATAACCATTAGACGAAGGTGTATGTAAGTTTATGCCGAAAAATTAGAATAAAAAATCCTAGTATATTTAGGATACAATTTTTTTTAAATAATGGAAAACAGAGTCTTTAGGGGGTTAAAGAATAAAAATAAATGAAAGGAGATTGAGAGAAGACGTTACCTCTAAATCGGGTAACTCCTTTTGATTTGTTCCGAAAGGTATTATTGAATTACCTTCATCCCAAATTAATGAATATAGGATTAGGGGATGGATATTTAGAGCTTATTTGACTATAATTTAGATGATCCAATGGGCTGGATAGGTGTGAGTAAGTTGGTAGATTTGATGGACTATTATAAGAGGGAGGAGTGGAACATTAGAAATGTCTTGAAATATTATTTTATTATAAATTTATTTTCATATTATTATATTTATAAAGTGATATTTTAGGAGGATAAGATGAGGATGGGTCGTAATCCTCTCATCCAATTGGTTTTAGACATTTTTATGTTACAAACATAACCTTGTCTTCTATCTTTAACCCTTACATAAAAACATTAACGGTTACCATGTCTTCTTCTATTTTTATAATATATGGTTTCTATAGTTAAAAATGAGAATTGAACTACAAGGGTATCATTAATTTCATTTTTAACACTATATATGACATTTGGATGAATCATTTATTTTTAGGACCAATAGGCATGTTAATAAAATATTATTTATTTTAAAAACTCATTTATGACAATTTTGACACTATTTAATAAATGTTTTTTCTAAAGCCATAAAAACATGATTCATTCTAAAAAAAGAATTAAATCGTCCCTCCCATTTAAATTTCTTCCAAAAAATTATTAGATGGAATAAAAATATTCAATTTACATTTATTTTAATATTTATAACATCATTTATTTGAATCTTTCATTAATACGCTAATCGCAGCATCACCATTGTGTCAAAAATAAATTTATTAATCTATTTTATAAAAATAATAAATAAAATACCATGATGTATGATTTTTTTAATTTATAATTAATATTTATTTTCAGAGAGATCTTCTATATAATCGAATTTAAAATTATTTTAGTTAGGAGATACATGTTTATGTTATATTTTTGTTTTCTTTAAAATAAATCTTATAAAAGGTCATTATCACCACCCAAGTGGGTCCATGGGGTCGTTAAATTGACCCAAGGATTCCAATGGTTTGATATATCTCATAAAATAGGATTATATAACATGTTAGGGTGGTTTAATACTATTTTAATATTATTTTTACCCTTATTAAACATTATTACCTTTTAACTATGGTAAATAAAAATAATTAATGATGTTACCATATATAATGTCCAAAAATAAAAGGTACATATTTACTAAATTTTTTCATTCTAATTCCAAATATGGAATCCATTTTTCTAAATTCAAAACATATAATTTGAAAAAAAAAATTAAAATTAATTCCCATTGCCCTAACTATAAAACATGGTTTTAAGAAGTAAAAACTTTCAACAGATTGACATGTAATTTCTATGTGAAATTGATCTAAATGATAATAATTGGATTAAATGATAAAAATATTAATATAATTAAAATTTAAAACCAACTATAATTATAATATATCTATATAAATAAATTAGATCAAAAGGTAGTTTGGAATTAAAATAAAGTATTTTTCACGATTAATAAAAAAATGGAATTTATCAGAAAAATAAAAAAATTTCAACAAAAGTAAATTTTGAAGACCTGATTATAAATAAGAAGTTAGTATTATCAAATATAACATTTATAGCTGATAAAAAATATATTTAAAATGATTTCTCCACCAAAATGTGGTAAAATGAACTTTTAAAAATAGTAGAGAAACTTATGCTAAAAATTTTATTGATTCTCATTTTATGCATATGAAATTGATTGAATAAATGTGAAAAAATTTATCAAATATTTAAAATAATAATATATTTAATTCATTTCATTCCCAAAAATACAAAGGCTAGGTGTTAACTACCATTTGAAATAATAGTATTATTGTTGTATTATTTTTCAGTATAACTTATTATTGTGTGCAACATAAGATTTCAGAGAAACCCATTGTTGCATGACGGGTACTCTATCATAAATTGTCTCCCCATAAAAATAAACCCAGTATTTAATTCAAAAAATTTAATAGATATGAAAATTTATTATTCTTAAAATAATTGAGATGTTAATATAATGATCATAATATTTCATCAATGGAAACATAATCTTAAATAATCCTAACAAAATATGAGATTATAGCGACATATTCTTACCACATTGGTAACTCTAAATAATAATCTAAATGAGATAAAAACTATAAATTTAGAATAAAATATAATTAAGATATGATTATTCATGATATATCCTATCAAAGTGCAGTATATACAAAAATTGGGAGAATATATGTGAAAAACATGGTATGTGTCTCAAATAAAAAAAATTGAGCCCAAGCAACTTTACTGATTTATAACTAATTGAAAAATAAAATTAATATAATATTATTGTTAAAATGGATATTTAGATTCAAATGATTATAATTATATTAATCATAAAATAAATACATGGGAAGTATATTTAAAACATTTTACAAATAGGTGGTGAACGTGGCTTCCGTCTCATAGAAGATAAATGTGATACGAGAAAACCCTTACCTTAAGTCTTGACTATTATCATACATATTCAAAACTCATTTATAATAATTATAATTTTAGTTTAAATCTAAAAAATAACAATATTCAAATATATCATACCATATATGATTTTATTATAACTTTATATTACCCTTTTACTAACATCTTCATGTTAATGATACGTTTTGGGTAATATCTGTATTGTTTTTCGTATATGTATTGACTTGTAATTCTTGATACTCATACATATACGATTAAATAATTATTTAATTAATTTAAAACATTATTTTAATGTAATATAAATTCAGTACACAAATATTTTTAACAACTTATAAAAATTATAAATATAAAATGGAATACACCATTCATGGAGACGCTATGTTGTACGTATTCTTTAATGTTGTTTCCTTTTAATTTCGTATTAAAAGATATAATGTAAATTACATATATGAATATATATATATATATATATATAATTCTAGCGGAAATATTATTTCCTGTATATTATGTAGTTTTCTAAAACTCATACATAATACATTCCATGTAATTTTTGAATGAATCATATCACTTTGAGGGGGCAGTAATGGACACGTCTACAAATGATGTTATTATATGTACAAAAAATGTTAAGAAAGAATGTTTATTTAAATTAATTATTATATAAGTATAGATACATAATAAATATCATATATATCATATAAAAGTATTATGTCTTTCATAATTCTCAACTTTTTGGGGTGGTAATGGAAAAATTAACATCATTGTTTCACGAGGCAGTTGTTAGTCGTACACATGAACGGTAAGTTCAATTTTCCATTTGATGGAAGGGTGTGGAGGTGTAGGTGTTACCCATATAATGAAAAAATATAATTATATTTATGATACTAATTTTATTATATAATTATATAATAATATGAATTTATGGGTGGACAATGATAATAATATAAAAGAGCTTGTAGAAGGATGTTACCTCTTAATTAAGTAATTCATTTTGGTTGGACCAAAAAAACTAAATTATATTCATTTATACCCAAATTATATCTAATAGTATTAGAGGAGGGAATTATATAGATTATTTTGGATGGTTTTTTTGGATAATGTGTCTTGGGAGGTGTGAAAAACTGATAGTGGTGTAATCCCTTTTATAGTGGATGAGGAGTGGCATTCTTGTAAATATAAAATGGAAGGAAATATTTTGAGGTCTCCCTTGTTTATTATGACCCAAATAATTTTCCATTATTTATAAAAAGGATTAAATGGTAGAAATAAGACCATCCCATTGATTTTGGGAATGTTTATAAGGTATTTGGTCCCTCAAGATAATGTTTAACCACTAAGTGAAATATTTTTCCCTCAACCGCGATAATTAATTTTAACTAATTTCACCATTATTTTTGGTCAAAAATTAAGATCACCTTAAGAAAAACTATAAATTATTTAGATTTATACTATTTATTCCATTTTTCAAAATGATATTAATACAGTTGAATAAAATTAAATTAAAATTTATCTATGAAATGTTATGAGAAAGTGGGTTTTTAATCGAAAACGTCTAAAAGTTTTAAATGTTTTTACTTCAAATTTCAGTCTGAAATTGGTTACAATGAACTAAATTTGATTATTTTTATTTAATTGAAATAATTTTACATTAAAACTATATTAATATTTAATTTAAATATATATATAAATTAGATGAAAATATAATTTTGGATTACAATTCCGTATTTTCACTATTAAACAAAAAACTTCTCAAATAAAATATAAATCCCACAAAATAAATTCTACTGTTCCACTTTAAAAAATGAGTTCAATTTTGAATTTTTTTTTATTAAAGTGCTAAAATTTATATTTAAAATGTGTTCTCTATTAGATGGCAGTAAAATTAACTTTTAGATAATTACATCCTTTTATTCACAAAATTGGATTTATTCTAATCTTATACGTATCAAATATACTATAAGAGTATATAAAAATATTTACTAAATATATCATATATATATTTTAATGAAAACATTCATCACCTATTCTTGATAAAAAAATTTGTTTCTATATAGAAGAATAGATTATTCAAAAAGTAATTTCTTTATTTTAAAATAGGTTTTATATTCATTTCAAAATAATTGATAACCAAATAATTAATTTTAAAATCATAGGTGAATAATACATTAAAATTTAATGTAATATTATTAATAATTTCCATTACAACACATAGGTGGAAACTATACTAATGTTTTAATAAAATTATTAATAATATTTTTTAGTTTGGTAAAAATCATCCTTGTGTGTAATGAAAGCTTTATAAGGAACACATAATTATGTGTAAAATAATCCAAACATAGTGTTGTGTGTACCAAATGTTAAAATAAGTGTTTTTTGTTGCAAATTTTAAACATGGTTATGTGTATAATGCCATAAAAAATAGGGCATTCATATAAAAAGGATATATTTAATGTTTTGTGAAATGGAAAACATCAAAAATTATAAATTAAATATGAAAATATATTTCCCAAAATCTAAGAGTGTTTCACATTGGACTATTATATAACATGTAATAATTTCATCATGTTATTACTAATTTATTCACTCACTTGGATTTATAAATCAACCCTTTTTGTCTATGTCCCCATGAAATTCCATGATGTTTTATGCGTGGTGGAATATTATGATCATGTTATGTATGTTTTCAATAATGGAGATGTACCCCATGTTTCCAATGGTTATGTAGTGTACCTACTTAAAAAATAAACTAAAACTATAGATCATACATGTTGTATTGTTTGTAATCTTATGTATTAAATAATGAATTAATGTGTAATGGAAACAAGACTTGTAAAATATTCTATCTAATAAAAGATTAGTTATTTTTTGGATTAGGATTAAAAAAATCAAGATAAAGAAATTGGGATAATACTGAACACAATAAGACATACATAAAATTTTCAAAATATATTGTATATTGTATACAATAAAATTCATCCCTATAAATATAATAAATTTTTTTTGTGGCTCTGTAGGATATGTACCTAGGGGTAAAACCTGAGAAAATCATATTCATAAAGACTTAATTGGGAACTACTGTATGAAAATATTCCTCGATGCACACATGGTCTAACAATCATGGGGTATATGAATAGGTAAATTGGAAATATCATTATGATCAATTATTAAGGGAACAAAAATTCCAATGAGTTTCTATGTTATCAAATAGATCTTAGATAGTGTAGATTAAACCCTAAAAATTAATAAGTTAAAGAATAAATTTCATTAATAATTTATTAGCATAATTTTATTGGATATCCATTTTTGTGTTTAATTAGTTGAAAATTATCATCCATATGTCTATTTTAGGAAATTTAAATGGTTAAAAATAAGGTAAAAATGTGAAAGGGTCGATAGTTTTCCATGGGTTCTATGAATTACACAATATCATGAAGGTTTAGTATAACAATCCAAACACCATAAAAAACATCGAGGTAGATAAGTTTGTTAAAATGGAAAATTTAGAAATTATTTCATCCAATGTATATAAATCTCCCTCTATCCAAATTAATGTTGTTAACTTCCAATAAAACCTTGTGATACTTAATTTAGTGTAATTTCATGAAATTATTCGTATTGATTGTCCTTCCTTGAATTAATCCAACACAAATTTCAATGAGAATGAAATTACTCTCCATATAATGAATTTTCCCTCTATTTTATACAAGTGAAAGGAGGAGGATGAATATTATTCCACACCATCATCTAAAGCATGGATATAATTTCCCCATGAGAATTTGTATCTTGATAAAATTAATTAGAAAAAATAAAACATCATCCTTCATGGGATGTTCAATATAATAGAATTTGCTGATGTGTTTCCCAATTTATTTTTTAGCCTTTCTCCTACCTGATAGGTCGAGTTCTCAATGAAACTTATTACAAGACCATATATATTTTTTGGGGAATATTGTCACTTGAAATGGAATATTTGTGGACCCTTCAAATAAAATATCAATTAATGGATGTCTGAGGCGTTTTTCTTGGAGATAATTCTATAGTTTCACTAGATTAAATGGGTACTATCATCAGTTTATGGGAAATATATCATGATTGGAAAACCATATAAAAATACTAACTCATAAGGTGGCCATGTTTTTTTGGAAAGGTGGATGTGGATAGATTGTCAATGAGTTGAAAAAGAGGCTCATCAATGGACCTATAATTAGGCTACCCAAAAGTGTGTAACTATCCATAGTGTATAATTATTCTTTAAAGAATCTATGGATGTGTTTTAATGAGGAATGAAAAAGAGATAGAACAGGATTCAATACAATTGAATTTTCACAAATAGAACTACCCAACACCTGGCCTGGAGTTGGTTGTGGTGATGTTTACATTGAAAATATACTAGAATTATCTATTTGGGGTTAAGTGTGACATATATATGGATCATAAGATCCTAAAATATATATTTAGAAAAAAAAATTAATATGCACTAGTTAAGTTTGTTAGAGAATATTAATGGCTATAACGGCTCAATAAACTACCATAATGCGAATAAAAATATTGATCCAAGAACTCTAAGAAGAATAGATCCTGTAATTTTTTCATTTCTGAGAATTAAGAAGTATATGATCTTATTTTACATGAAAATGATGGCCATGGGAATCATAATGTGAGAAAAATCATCAATACTTTCAAAAATGATTACTCAACCATCCCTTCAGTAAAGGATAATTGATTAATAATGTGATGACATGGGAATATAGAATAAGTTGGAATCTATATGAATAAGAAAATCCATTTAGTACAATTTTAATGAAGATGATTTTTAATATTTAGATCAAGACTATGTGTTCCATTAAATCCTGCATTAAAGAAGTTGTTTGTGGATGATGAACATAGTTCTACTTTCTCTATCCATACAGGAAAAAGAAAGATGTTTTAAGATCTCTGAGAAAACTATTGGTTGGAAAACACAATGAATGGAATCCCATAATTTGCATTAATGAGTCTTGTATGTTATCATGTAAAGGATTAATGTAAAATATCATTGGAGATGATGCAACCATTACCCATACAAACATTAAAATGGGAAAACATAACCATGGTCTTTATAACCAAACTTCTGATGTCATCCAATTGAAATAATTCTATATGTATTAGGTGGTGTGTATTACAAATATTTCTCAATTAATATTAATTTAGGAGTAATTATCACTTGATCAACATGTATGGATATATATTAGAGAATTGGTGAGAATAAATGGAAAAAAATTGACTATATCTGATCAAGATCTAAGATTTACCTCCAAGTTATTGAAGAGTCTATGACATGATTTAAATAATTATTTGAAATATAGCATGTCATATTACTAAAAAATTGATGTCCAATATTCTTGGATTATCCATACACTAAAGTATATGTTTAAAGAATTCTAAATTAACTTCAATGGATAATGGGATCAACATATTACTCAGGTTCAGTTCTCAAACAATAATTGTTTTTATTCATTTATCCAAATGTCCCCCAATGAAGCCCAATATATGAAGAGGTGTAGAAAGCCTATATAATGGAATGATGTTTTGGAAAAAAATAGGTTTTTCCTAAAATGGACGAGGAAATTGTGGAGAAGTAAAACACGATTCAAAATTAAATCAAGGAATATCAAAATCGAAGGAGAAGATATGTTTATAACCATTGATGAGACATATATTTTTAGGATGGATACATTTTATTCCTCCCCATATCTGTATGGATTAAATTAATGAGATTTGGGAAGAATATATAGATTATTCATGGTTACATTAGTCCTTTTGAAGTCCTTGATCACATCAGAGTGGTAACCTATAGTCTAGACCTCCCACCTAACCAATATCAAGAACATGATGTGTTTCATGTTTATCTCCTGAGAATGTACATACCAAAATCCTCACATGTACACAATCTTGAGGTGGTATTGTTGGTGAATTATATTTCATATGAGGAGAAACAAGTGAATATCCTTGATAATAGATCAAAATATCTCTAAAATAAGAGAATTCACCTAGTCAAAGTGAAATAGAGAAACAAAAACATTGAAGAGGAGACATGGGGACCAAAGGAGGTGATAAAACAGAGTCACACTCATCTATTTTAGTCTGTGAAATGAAAATTTAAAGGGTGAAATTCCTGAATTGTAGGGTTTTGTAATAACACAAGTAGTTATAAATGAAATTCTATTTTGTGGATGAATTAAATATCTTATTATGTATTATGGATTCAAGTCATTTGTTTTGTTATATCATATTGGATTTAAAAAAACATAGAGCATCATAACCATTGATAATTTTTCAATTGAATAGTGATAATATGATTAGAATAAATATAGGGTTTTTAAAAATACAACTGACATAGAAAAATGATGTGATAGACATAACTAGTAGGATAATACATTATAAATCCCATTTATCATTGTTTTTAGTGGAGATATCATCAGTGGAATTTTCCCTTGACTAATCCCAAGATGATATCTTACAACTAAGGCATGAGTAAAACCGTTTATAGGAGATGTTCATTTTCATCGAGATCACGGCCTAAACCATGTACGCCAAACCACCCCATAAAAGTATCACCATCGCACACCATACCCATTGGGGATTTTCTAGTGTAATAAATTAATTTTTAACAATACCCAAATAACATCAATTTTTATATTTTTTAGGATAATCATTATATTTTCTTCTTATTATTGTACCTTTATAAATTATTTTAATTTAGATTTAAAAAAACATAAATTGTATTTTTGAGTAATATTAAATTTCAATTAAGACGTTCATTTTGATGAAGTTATTATATTATAAATAAATATTATAATTATAAAATATTATTATCAAATAAAATTTACTTATAATTTAATATAATAGAATTTTATGAATCCAAGAATAATTTTTATAAGGTTTTGAAAAATATTATCATAAAAAACCCAGAATTTCTCAATAAATGTCATTTGTTATTTTAAAAATCAAAATTCACATAGTTATAAAATTATTTAGATAAAAAAATTATTTATGGAATAATAATTTCAATAGAAACCAATGGTTAATTTTCTATAATTTTCAGAGACATTCTATTTTTGGATAAAATGTATATACAATACAAATACACAGTGTGTATTATGACATAACAATGACACAAAAAAAGATGAATTAAATACTATACATGTTATAAAAATACAAATATATTTTTTCCCAATAAATAAATTTTATTTTTAGGTTATTATATTTTATTTATAAAGCCTTAGTGAATCCTCCAAAAACCAATATTATATTTTAAGGTTTTAAAATCTTTTATGTAAGAACATGACTTAGTTCCACCTCACCAAGGGTAATACTTCAATATTTTTATCCCATGGCTATATAAAATAATTAAAAACACCCCTCATTAGATGAAATCATGTTAAAATCTATTTGATGGTTTGTGGTTTTGGTTATTTTATCATATAGTGTCTAAAAGCTATGTTTAGAAAAATAATAATGAACTCTCCACTCTTTTATTATATAATTCCACCAATGCTCCCATTTTTATTCACTAAAAAAACATAAAAAACATAATTAATATGACTTACCATATATATATTCCTCCTAATTTTCTATACATATCTCCAGAATCTCCTTCTAATATTTCTTAATCACTCAATCAAGGTAAAGGATCTCCCCCTATATTTTTTATTGAAGAACCTCTATATTATTATGAGTGTTTATTTAAATTTGTTCTTGTTTTGGTATATTTTTCTACATATATATTATATTCCTTTTTTATTTCAATTTTGACACACCGAACGTATTTCTTATGTAATAACACTATTGTATGGTTATTACTTCATTTAATTTCCATACTGTCAAAAAAAATACTTGGTAATGAAAAGTATACTTTCTTTATTTAACAAAACAATGAAAATGATTAGATTACATCGAGGCTAAGAGAATACAATTAACCAAAAATACCTACCAAGAGACATATTATATTTATAGGTAGACCACCCTATACAACAACTAGAACCAGTAGATAGTGAGGATACTTTGGGTAGATTACCACGAATAACATTATATCCATAACCACAACAGTCGTACTAAGCATCATAGGAATGAAGAGCACCATTTTACCCAGGTTTTCTAGAAGTTGAATTACCCTAAACGTGTATTTAAAAGGGTATTTCTGACTGTTGTAGATATATATGACTATTATGTTCCTTTTACGGTGATTAGAGTTTAAAATAAAATGACCATTGGTATCTTGTTAAACTAAAATTATTTTAAGTAAAAATTTAATATATATTGTAGGAATTTTCATAAAACCTATATAACTACGATAGGAATTTCAATTTTTTTGATAACTTTCACATAAATTATCTTTTATCTTTAAAATCATGGTTTTAAATTTAAAAGAATATTTTATAAAACATAGTATAATTTTTAAGATATGTATGCATTTCAAATACTTTTCAAATTTTTCAAATGTTTTTAATATCATAGTGTTATAATGATATTTTAGTGATGTTTTAAATTAATGTTACTTGGTTTTATAGATTAATTTTTTTATAGTAATTACAAATATTCTTCTTTTTAAGCATAAAAAATTATATTCTTACTATGTGTTTTTAGGTATAAAAGTATATTGAATGTCCTTAGTATTTAGGTAATTTAATCCTCAAAAGTATAAATTAAGAATGAATCATGCATTAAGAAATAAAATATATTCTGTATTTAATTTTATATTTGTAATTTTAATTTTTCTTTTCTAAGTTTACATGTTTTATTTGAATGTTGGTTTATAAAAAAAAAGAAACCCTTTGGGCCAGCCATCTAGTTGTGCCAAAGGAGGGAGCTCATGCAACTACAAGAGTATGAAACCGAGCCTAGGCCATTGAGCCACAACTCTGGCCAGCCCATGGGCATGTGGGCATGTGGGCATCTGTGCGTGCGCGTTTGAGTCATGCATAGGAAAACCAGAGTATTCCACCGTGCGAGGCGGCATGGAAGCAGGGGTGGGCGCAGAGCGCGCCCACAGAACCCATTACGGGGTAGTACTAGGAGGGGGTAGGGAGTATTATGATCGAAGGATGAGAGAAACAAGCTTATAAATTTGGGATTTAGGCTACGTCATTTCGATATAGGATTTAGATTTTCAGTGGGGATCAGATTTGGGTCGTCAGATCTTGCCGCACGGATCCAGGACTGTCCGATCTATTCGGCTATCGAACCCCCACGACCGAATTTTATCTACAACGTTTTTATCAATCGTGTGATCCATCATGATCTAATCATGGCCATTAAAATATTTTTTAAACATCGCATCCCTCATAGGCATCCGATCAAGTTTGATCTAATCAGGACCATTTGTCCTTTTTTTAACCCTAAATCTTTCATATCCATCTGATCTACTCCACATTAGATCTCAAATGTTCATCATTTATAAAATTCCTAGACGCACCTCTGCTGTTGGATCTTCTCATCAGTTAATCTCGGCATTTTGTTTTTTTCCACACCAAAACTATCGCATGCTTCTTCTTCTTTCTTCCATGTGCACTGCACCAGTAGCCATGTTGCATTTCTTTTCTATTTATTCCACACAAGTTACCAGGTGGACCTCCACTAACTCATTTTACAAAAGACCGACGTGGTCGACCTTATTCTAAACAGTGTAACCTCAGTTTTCTTGCATGTTTCATTAAAAAATATATTCTATATGATTTATAAATATATCACAATTTGAACATGAACCCTATGGGTTCTCCACTCCTATGCACCTCAAGAATGATCTCTACAACTCCACCTTGATCTTAAGCTAGGTAAGGGTTAATTACAACATTCCTTCCTTCTGAAAAATATAATTATACACATTTTGTATATATTGTTATATATGTATATAATCATACAGTTTAGTCTTATGAGTATTTTTTATCATTTATTAAATCATGTCTTTAAAAATTTATGGCAATTTTATATGGTTTAGTTTCAGTATTGTTATATAAAACCTATATATATTCTTTTTGTATATATGGTTATATGTTTTTATTAATGTTCAATAAACCAACCTTGTCCCTGAGTTATTCAAATGATAGAGATATACCTTTTCTTGTATATTTATACCAAGTATGTATTCGATTTTGTTTTAATTGGACTATTCATATATATATATATATATATATATATATGATTATATGTATATTCCTATGGGTTATAATCATAATCCGAATAATTTATTTCCTAAAACCAATTTATGGTGGTTAAATTATATTTGAAAGTTGTACAATATTCATAAGGAATAATTAAACCTTATTTAAATTGTGAAAACTGCATGTATACACTTTGTGTTTATATAGTTTTATATAATTTCTGAACCCACACATATATGTTAGAGAAAAAAATCATAAAAAGTCACACCTTGATTTATACACTTTGTGTTTAGAAATGTTTAATAAAAAGTTATAGCAAGTATTTTGAAATGTGAAAATTTTTCAAGAATCAACATGGTATTTGTTTTAGTAATAAAAACCATTATTTATCACTATATGTGTATAAATATATCACACTTATTTTCATAATTCTAATTGGTATTGGTTATTTTAATAAGTTTTCTGGTTGATTTTCAGAATTTTCAATTTATAACATTATGTTTAAATAAATGGAAGTACCCTTGTGGTATGTTTATATATAAACATGTAAATGTGATTGAAAACAAATATGTGTTTAATACCGTACATATAATATTTTATTGACCATTAAATTGATGATGAATCATGATTATGCATTTTGGATTAAAATATTCTTACTTTTGTATCATAATTTTGGAATTTTTGGATTATCATTTCACGTGAAAACTTGTATTTTATTTTCTTTTGTTATTATTACATGTTCAGTGATCTGCCTACCATAATTTTCAGTTATTAAATTTCCATACAGTTGTTAGTATTGACACTGAAGTAGTTGATTCACTATATATATATATATGATAAATAATGTTATTTAACTATTATAACAAATTATGGATTAAGAAACTAAATTATTCAAGGTGGTGTGGGACATCTTGAATAATATGAAATGAGAAATTTAAATATTCGAAGTGGTAAGGGACACTTTGAATATACGACTATTCATATTATATGAGGAATGTATTGGACTCAATATGAAATGGGTTGGGGACCGGTTAATGAAATCCATATGGGTTGGGGACAAATTAATGAAATCCCTATGGGTTGGGGACCGGTTAATGAAAGCCCTATAATGCATCACTAGTTCTCATAAGACAATTTAGGTCATGGAACAAGGGCTTGAAATAGTCCTTCATTATACATTCCCACATTATGTTTATGATAATTAATTAACAAAGTGGATATTTGACTAGTATAACATTTATGGTTCAGAGCCTATACTTATGAGTATCAGATGAAGTAAATGATTATGGGATAATGTTTATTCAGAATTAAGAGATTTATCTTCCAAATTATGATTTATTGTTAGTAAGGGATGAATTAGTGTTATTATTTTATATGCAACTTTGATCACATATTACCCGAAGTTTTAAATTTGGTACTTACACATCTGCATGTCTCACTTAGTAAAATTAGAATGACCCTTACTTTATATGTCATGCACCCTATATTTTTTATGAGAATGATTATTATTGGAATATGTTTGATTGTGACCCTGTCAGAGTTCCTTGAAATGTTCACTTATAAATATTGGGGAAAATGTTATGTTATGATTCATTTATTATATATTTTAATAAAAAAATGTTTTATGAATATTTTTAAGGGAATTTTTCATGAGGATTTAATTAAAATATTATTTTATTTTAAAACCCCTTACAGGACATTCATACGCTCACCCTATGTTTTAGCATAAATTTTACAGGTTTGAGTTACACTGTTTGGTGGAAGCTTCATGGAATTTTTTTCTCTTTCATTTTCGAAGGAATTGTAATAATTGTATCTGGTTCTCCATGACCTAAACCGAAAATATATACTTTAGTGAAACATTATATTTGTTTTGTTAGCATTTTTTAAAAACAAATTACACATCATGTTCTATTGAAACTGCACTAGATCTGGGGCAGTCCGGGACCAAGGCCTGGAAGTTTGTATCAATGGATTGGTTTCGACAACCTTATAAAATTAGAAAAACATTAAAAACATGATTATATATTACCAAGTAGATGTTTCCTTAAAAGTTTCAGATAGAATACAAATCGATCCTTCTGTCTATCCCAATGGAAATATTAGAAACTAAAGTTGGGAAATCATGTTTATAAGGATACAAGATTTTTGAAAGCCTTAGTTTGTCATGAAAACAACATTAATGTATATCCAATTCTCTTCATGTACTATAACTTCACCAAGGAGTAGGTTTCAACTATTTTCTTATGATGAACACTCAATTCCCATTCTATGCACAATAAGGGAAATACTTTGAGGGTTTATTTAAATTATTCACCCTATCTCAGAATGCGTTAACTCAGGAAGAATTCCAAGAGGTTTCCCTGGAGGGTGACCTCTGAGAAGCATACCTATGTCAAATTTTGACCTATGGTCTCTGTGGTCAAGTTATGGACTTTGATGTCCTTGAGAATGAGACTACCCATTTACATTATCGACATCAGGTTCATACCGATGTAGCTCAACTTGATACTCAACATGATTTTCTCACCCTGAACATTAGATGTCCACATCCGATTAATCTGAGATGCCCGTGATATATCTGGACCAAGTAGATTGAAGAGTTTGGAACAACCTTAGGGATCTGTCAAACTGGGAAATGGGGAAATTGCCAACACTAGTGAAACCGGTGAAGTGTCATCTTGGAGGATGTTGGGAAATCCTTACTAGTGTTTTGTGAGAGGGAGCGAATGGTTATGTAATACCATGAGTTTTATAAACGTAGTTTTAATGGATAATGATGTATTTTCCATTAATATTTTAATATGAATTTATAATACAACGCCTTTGTTTTAAAATAGATTTTCTATACCTAAATCTTGTCCCTGAAACATTTCAGATAGAAAACATGACTTCAACAACCAACCTCTTATCTCTCCCCACCAAATTACTAGAACATATAATTGTCGAGTCATGTTTAGAAACATACTAGCCTTTTTTGAACCAGCTTATAACCTCTAAATTCCTTTATCAGGTGTCTAACAACCCAAATATCCTTTGACTTTATTTAAGACATAGTCACGTCTACTACCTCATGTCGCAAGAGCAACATTATTTTTATGCACATAATGGAAGGTAATACAAAGGCCTCTTTTTGTGTTTCACCCTATATAAGGGTTATATTGCTGTAGATAAGTTCTGAGAAGATATAGATGTGGGAGACCCCCACGCAGCCTGCATGTTAAATGTCTTGAGTTATAATAGTAATGGGAGGATTTATAAGATCTGGTTGTTAGAAATCCATCCAATCTTATTAGTCGATCGGAACCACGTTCATTATAATATCCCCAATCTCTACAACTCCCGGGCCACCCTTTCGAGGAACTACTACTTCCCACATGAGTTTGACTCGAGCTGTGAGAGGTGTAACAGGACAAATGAAACTGAGGATTTTAGGAATGTTTGGGGGATCAATCTAACTGAAAGAACCTACCAAGAATGTATCTGATGATGGCGGACCTCGTAAAGAGGGACCTCAGGAGTAATGTGTGTCTGATTTTGTTGGTGTTTGTGTATGAGTGTTTTAGAATTGCGAGGACACAATTATCCTTTTGGGTAATAATGTGACTCCCCGAACTTATTTCTTATGTAATAACACTATTTTATAGTTTTACTTCATTTAATTTCTATACTGTCAAAACAATGAATGAAAATAAATACAAGGATTTATTTATTTAATGAATCACTGAATATGATTATATTTCTTCAAGGATAAAAGAATCCAATTAACCAAAAAAACCTACCAATAGACCTATTAGAATTATAGGGAGACACCCAATACAACAACTAGACCTAGTAGATAGTGAAGGTACATTGAGTCGATCACCAGGAAGAACATTATAGACATAACCACAACAGTTGTGTTAAGCATCAGAGGAATGATGAGCACCATTTTCAACAATTTTCCTAGAAGTTAAATTACACAAAACATGTATTTATAAGGGTCTTTCTGACCATTGGATATATATATTTCTGTTATGTTCCTTTTTGGGTGATTGGAGTTTAAAATAATGTGACAATTGGTATCTTATTAAACAAAAATAATTTAAGTAAAAATTTAAGATATATTGTAGGAATTTTCATAAAACCAATATAACTATCTTAAGGATTTAAATTGTTTTGATATATTTTACATATCTAATGTTTTTTCTCCAAAATCATGGTTTTATATTTAAAATTTAATTTTATAAAATGTAGTATGATTTAAAACATAGGTATCTATTTCAAATACTTTTAAAATGTTTCAAATGTTTTAAATATCCTTGTGTTATAATGATATTTTAAAGATGTTTTATATTAACGGTAATCGGTTTTATAAATTAATTTCCTGTATAGTAATTATAAACAGTCGTCTTTTTAAACATAAAAAATGATGTTCTTACTATGTTTCTTCGGTATAAAAGTTCCTTGAATGTCATAAGTATTTGTGTACTTTAATCATCCTATGTGTAAATTTTGAAGGAATCTTGTTTTATGAAATTAAATATATTCGGTATATAATTTTTTATTTGTAATTTTATTTTTTATTTTCAATGGATATATGATTTATTTGAACGTTGGCTTATAAAAATAAAAACCCTTTGGGATAGCCATCTAGCTTGGCCGAAGGAGGCAGCTCGCACTACTACAAGATTAGTTGGCCGAGCCTAGGCCCTTCATCCACAACACATTCCATCCCATGGGCATGTGGGTGTCTATGCACACACACCTGAGGCACACACATGGGAACCAGAGTGTGCTACCATGCGCGGTGGCACGACGGTAGGGTTGGGCGAAGAGTGTGCCCGCAGAACTCGGTACATGGCGGTACATAGAGGGGGGAGTATTCTAAGTGAAGGATGAGAGATCAAATCTAATAAATCAAGAGTTTGGGCCGCATAATTTCGATTTGGGATGGATATTTTCAGCAGGTATCAGATCTGCACCATCAGATCTCGCCATGCAGATCCCGGACCATCCGATCAGTTCGTTTGTCGAACCCCTGCGATAGCATTTTATCCACCATCTTTTTATCAACCATTCAATCCATCAGGATCTAATCAAGGTCGTTCAAATTTTTTTAAAACACTGTGTTTCTCACAGCCATACGATTAAGTATGATATAATCGTGACCATCCATCCACTTTTTAAAACACTGAATATTTCGTAGTGGTCCAATCTATACCCCATCAGATCTCAAACATTTATCTTTTATAAAATTCACAGACGCACCACAAACGTTGGATATTCTCTTCGGTTAATATCGATCATCCGTTGTTTTCCACACCTAAACCTTCACCTGATTATTTTTCTTCTTCCTACATGTGCTGCACCAGTAGCCACACTACTTTTCATTTCGATTGATTCCATACCTGTGACTGGGTCGCCCTCCTTTCACTCGTTTTCCATAGGACCGAAAAGGTTGGACTTATTCTAAACCGAGGATCCTCATATTTCTTGAAAGTTTCATTAAAAATATATATTGTATAAGATTTATTAATATATCTGAATTTCTACCTGAACCTTACAGGTTCTTGACTCTCCAATGCCTCTAGAAAGCTCGCTGCAACTCTATCTTGATCTTAAGCCGGGTAAGGGTTAATTATACCTTGCCTTCCGTATGAAATATATAATTATAAACATTTTGTATATATTTTTATATATGTATATAATCATATGGTTTAGTCTTATGAGTATTGTTTATCATTTCTTAAATCATGTTTTTATAAATGTATGGAAATTGTATATGGTTCAGTTTCAGTATTGTTATATAAAACCCATATATATACCTTTGGTATATATGGTAATATGTTTTTACCAATTTTCAACATACCAACCTTGTCCATGAGTTATTCAAATGCAAGATATATACTTTTTCCTGTACATGAAAAACAAGTATGTATTCAATTTTCTATTAATTGGACTATACATATATATACATATATATATATACAATTATATGTATATATCTATGGGTTATAATAAAAAATCCAAATTAAATTTTTCCTAAAACCAATTTTTGGTGGTTATGTTATGTTCATGAGTTTTACCATATTCATATGGAATAATTAATCCTTATTTCAGTTGTGAAAACCCCATGTATACACATTTTTTTACTTTGTTTTATATAATTTCTAAACCCACACATATATGTCTAAAAACCAAAATCATACAAAGGAATGTCTTGATTTATACATTTTTTTGTTAACAAAGGTTTAATAAAAAGTTATAACAAGTATTTTGAAATGTGCAAATTTTCCAATAATCAACTTGGTATTTGTTTTTGTAATACAACCCATTATTTATTAATTTATGTGTACATGGATTTCACACTTACTTTCATAAGTTTAATTTGTATTGGTTATGTTAGTAAGTGGTGTGGTTGATTTTCTTGCTTTTCAATTTATAACATTGTTTTTAAATAACTTTGAATACCCATGTGGTATGATTGTATATAAACATGTATGAAATGGGAGTTTAAACAACTATGTGTTTAATACCATAAATAGAATATTTTGTTTACCTTTAAATAGATGATGAATTTCCATTATGAATTTTGGAATAAAATATGTTTACTTTTGTAATAAGGTTTTGGAATTTCAGGGATATCATTTCATGTGGCAAACCTATATTTTATTTTCTTAAGTTATTGTTACATGTGACATCATCTTCCTACCATACTTTTCATTTTTTAAATTTCCATACAGTTGTTATTTTTGACACTTAAGTACTTGATTCAAGATACATAGCTAAATGCTAAAGAATGTAATTAAACTGTAATGAGCATTTGTGGGTTAACAAAAAAAATTATTCCAGGTGGTATGGGACATCTTGAATAATATGAAATGAGAAATTTAAAAATTAAAAGTGGTATGGGACACTTTGAATATACAACCTTACATGGGATATGAGGAATTTAATGGAATCAGTATGAACTGGGTTGGGGAACAGTTAATGAAATACATACGGGTGGGGGGCCTGTTAATGATAGCCTTATAGGTTGGGGACCAGTTAATGAAAGCTCTACAATGCATCAGTAGTTCTCATAAGACAATTTAAGTCATGGAACGAGGCCTTGACACAGTTCTACATTATAAATTCCCTCTTTATGTTTATGATAATAAATTAACCAAGTGGATATTATACTAGTATAATATTCATAGTTAAGAGATTTTACTTATGTGTATCAAATGAAGTAATTTCGTATGGCATAATGTTTATTTAGAGTTCAGATATATATCTTCCAAATTTTGATTTATAGTTAGTAAAAAAAATTAGTTTTATTATTTTTTGTGAAACTATGATGATGTATTACTTTCTGTTGTAAATTTTATACTTACACTTTCACATGTCACACTTATTAAAATTATAGTGACTCTTACTTTATATTCAGCACACCATAAATTGTTTACGAGCATTATTATGATTGGAACATGTTTCATTGTGACCCTGTTAGTGTTCCTTGAAATGATCACTGATAAATCTTGTAAAAAATGTTATGTTATGATTCATGTATTACCACTTTTCTTAAGAAAATTTTTTATGAATAATTTTAAGGGAATGTTTTCAAGAGGTTTTAATTGAAATATTATTTTATTTTAAAACCCTTTACTGGGCATTCATATGCTCACCCTACGTTTTAACTTAAATTTTAAAAGTTTGGGTTACACTGTTTGGTGGAAACTTCATGGAATTCATTTCTCTTTCAGTTTCAAAGAAATTTTCATAATTTTATCTGGTTCTCCAGGTCCTAAACCAAAAATATCCTCATTATTGAAACATGATGTGTTCTTTATCAGCATTTATTTTTTAAAATAAAAATTAAACACCATGTTATATTGAAACTGCAATAGCACTGGGGATTTCTGGTACTGGGGCATGACATCAATGTATTTGTATACCCCTTTAGATCACATTCATCTATCCCATGTACCTTTATGCATAATATTTATTATGAAAAAATTTAGTAATGGACCTCTCCCCCTATTATCAATTCAATAATCTTATTCATTTTATGAATTTTACTTCAAAATACTAGTGTTAGGATATGGTTTTCAACATCCATATTAATATAAATTTTATCTACAAATAAAAAGGTTCACATTTTCTCTAATTAAAAATCTTTTATGAATGTTTGATCACTATAGTTATGCTGTACAAATTTTTTTTCGATTTTGTGTGCCAAAAAACTATGTAGTGAATACCAATACTAATTTATTAACAATGGTGTCCAGATTTATTAACTAATAATTAATTTGTTTATTAAATCCATGTAATTATTCCAAACTCATTGATCATGGAATAAAATCAGTTGAAAAAAGATTCAATGTGGAATGATCATTCTAGAATACCTATATATGTTAATGAATTGAAAGTGGTGGGTGTGACTACATTTATATAGAACAAAAATTAATTGGATAATGATTTAGTCACATGTTAAATCATTCATGAGATTAATAAGTGAACTTAATATATCATGTAACTTTCACTATCATGTTTTCTTAGAGTTATTCCTTGACCTATGTTTATGATTACATGTGTAAAATTGTTTCCCCATTTCCTCATTTACTTTATATTACAAGCCTACATCTTTAGTCATTATTCATGTTCCTATTTCTCATCCATTTTATGTTCTATTTAAATTCACATTTCCTAATATTTAATAATTTCATCATGTAATTACACATTTATTCCCTTAATATGATTTTAGCTCACCAATTTCGTATGTGTTTCCCCAAGTTATCCCATTTAGTTTTAAGTATGACAGAATATTATGAGCATTTTAAGGATGTTTTACATAATGGTGATAAAACCCCTTTTTATGATGTTATGTAATTTACCTATTTACCATATAAATTATTCTTATCAATATTTTAGTTCATATTACATGAGACTATATTTATTAAATCATGAATTGATTTTTAATTAAAACATGGGTTGTCATGTATATATACCCTAATTAAAAATAGATAGGGATGATTCTTATAAATAATGTTGAAAGGAAAATATGGAACAAGGAGAGAATAAAGGAGTGGATGTTTTATCATTTGTGAAACATGAGCTAATCCACTCCTATTCTTGTGTAAATATAATGCACCAATCCACTATAGGTTACTTATGCCTAATTTTGTTAATTAATATATGAAAAATGAGTTTCTTTTTTGGAATATGTCACAAGATGTGGATATGTTCAATATTGTCAAACTAGAATCCCAGAGCAATCTAGAGACTTATAATAAAAATTTAAAACATTCAATGGAAGTGAGTTTAATTGAAGAACATTTTAATTTTATCTTTATAAATTTGGGATTAGTCATAATTATAGTAGTCCTTATACTCCCTAGCAAAATAGTGTCACTGGATGATTTAATATGTGTCTTTTTAAAATATGAAGATGGTTTTTTTAGTTCAATATATTATTTTTTAAATTGATATAAGTTGTATAAATTAATATGCATTACAAAAATAAGTTTTTATAGATACCCAATTCAAACATATATTTATATGTGGTATTGTAAAAAAATTACCAACTATTAACCGTTTCAAAGCCTTTAGTAGTCCCAGTTTGATGGAAATTAAGATCTCATATATGGAAATAATTAATGAGAAAGTAGATAAAAGTATCATTCTTGTATACTTATCAAATGGTAACAACTACATATTCTAAAACAAGAGGATCCACATCGTGGATGATTTTTATGATGGAATGGGTATTATAAATCAACCAATCATTTTTTTTAAATGATTTTTTTTCTAAAGATGTTAATGAAAATAAATTTAAATTTTCAAAGATATTAATTGAAGAACATGAAGGAAATGATCAAAAAATTGATGATATCGATTTTTATCAGACCCCTAAAAAAGAAGATGTGGAAGAGGAAATGAAATAGAAATATTAGAGGCTAAAGAAATATGTGGTAGTAGAAAAAATAATAAAAAATTTATGATTCACTAGTTAGTACCAGAATGAAATTGAGTTTTGATAAAAAAAATAACTCAAATATCATCAATTTAACCTCATTTAGTAATTTATGTTTTAAAATAAAAATAATTATCAATTGCAAGATTGATGAAGTAGATTATATTTAGATAAATGTAACTTCGGATCTTTTCCCTAGGATAAAATAATAGAAATTGATTGGGATCATGTGGGTATTCAGAAATAATTTATTAATAATGCGTTTCTCTTATGGGACATGAAATTACTTGTATGAAAAGTTTATTAACAATTAGAAGGAGATGATTTTAATAAAAAAATCATAGTTTTATGAAAATAATCCATAATAATGTACCTATAAATTATAGATTATAGGTCGTACAAAATTTATCAAATGAATATAATTTTTTTATCAATGAAGAGAAAAAAAGAGAAGTATATATTGATTATCCATATGGATTTATTCAATAAAATTATTTAACTAGTCTTAAAAAAAATTACAAAGTCTCTATATTGTAAAAAAAATGACCCTATGGCATGTTACTCAAAACTGGATGTTTTATTATGAGAAATTATATTCACTAAAAAAGAAGTTTAAATAACCAAAACATATATAAAATAGATGTCGTAAATCTTATTAGATTATTTTTTATGATGAAAGTATTTTTTAAACAGATGAAAATAGTTATTGTACTGAATTATAATAACAAATGAATAATCATTTTTTAATACAAAATTTTTGGATAAATGAAGTACATTCTTGTATTGAATATGATATAGAACGAAAAAATTACATTTATGTCCCAAAAAATATATAATAGAATTTTTTTGAAGTTTGGAATAAAGACTCCAAACAAGTATCCTCAACCATTTATGAAATAATTATTCTTATAATGTATATTAAAGGATAATTTGTGAATAAAAATGAGTTTAGAAGAATTATTCATTGTTTACTCTATCTCATAACATTAGTAATTGTTGTTGTCTATGAAATAAGGTTGTGTTAATGGAAGCAATGTGATACAAAATAATCACACATTATTTCATCCAATGAATTTAAAAAACAAATCAAAGGAACCCTAAACATTATATTGATGAAATTAAAAGTTGATCACTTGAAACTATATGGGTTTATTGATGATGATTATGATGTTATTGTAATGGAAAAATATAAATAATTGTTGTACTTTTTCTATTTCGTACATGTAAAGACCCAAAATTTCCATGGAAATTTTTTTCTTAAATACATGGGAATTCTATTAGTCTGTGAAAATATACGACGCTTGATTCTGAGGACCGGTGTGCCCGGAATCAATTTCTGATGTTTTGTTCAGGTACATTCAGTAAACGTACGAGCATGTTTTTATAAATTTTCAACATGTTCTAGGAATTGAAATCTTAGGGCACCGTTGAACTCGCAGTGTCAGTGATTACTTAGTGAGACCTTCACCACTATTGCGTTCTGACGTGAATGGGAGTTAGTTTTGGGGTTTTTAATAAAATTGAAGAAAAATAAAGTGTTAACATTATTTTTATTTTATGGTGGTCAAAACCTCCAAGAGGAGGTTAGTGGTGGGGTTCACCACACCATAACCTTCCATGAGAGGTTATGGTGGTGGGGCCCACCTGCACATAACCTCCCTTGGGAGGATATTATTTAGTGGAGCCCACTCAAGCTTCTTAAACCCTTTAAACTCTCCATTAATTAATTAGAACTCTTCAACATCCCCCTTTAATTATTTGGGCTAACACCACCCATTAATTACATGAGTTGTCTCATTTGATTAAACTTCAAATTTTGAAATATTTTGAATTATTTTTCCCACAATTAAATAATGGGTTAGCTAAAACCATTATCTTGGTTGGCACATTATTTTGGTGGAGCATTGGAGAACTTCATCCTCTCAACGAAGAACACGAAGAACGCCTCTTCATCGTTCACCGAAGATCATCGAACTCCTTCATCGTTCTTCAATAGTGCCAAAAGAAAAGGACACGACCGCAAAGAATGACGTCTTCAACTTCACCCCCTCAGAATGCTCTTTCTTCAATGATGGTTTTCCACTTATTTTTCGGATATCGATGAATCGACGCTGCCTTTCCGCAACTTTGTCGAATGATCATTGTCATACGAGGTAGGGGGTTTTGAGTAGATTTGTTGTGCCTGTTCTACGACGTTGAATGTATAAAATATGAATTTATGATTGATAACGACATAACGAGGAGGGATCGGACCACACGAACCTGGCCCGACCCTCTACCTTGTTGTTCTTATTTGATGACAATGGTAGCGTCGCAACACTACTGCTGGAGGAACGCACTGCGACAAAAGCAACGGCGGTCGGCGATTGGCCGGCCATGAAGAAACAGGCGGCACAAGGCCGTCAGGTCGCCAAGAGGGTGTGACACTTCCATGACGCACGTAAGGAGAGGCATGGCCACGAAAGTCCGTGGCGGAGGCGCATGATGCCGTCGCGCCGCGCGGAGGCCATCAGAGGGTCACGGCCAAGGCGGGTCACGGAGGAGGGGCTTGGCGTCGGCGCGCCGCGGCGGAGGGGCGCGGCACTGGTGCACCGAGCTGTTGGAGCAGAGAGGCTGGCTAAGGTGGGCCATACAGGAGGAGAGGGACCCTATTGGGTCCCACATGTGTTGGACATGTGCCACCTGGCACCGGTTTCGGTTCCACCCGAACGGCTGAGTCATTCGGGAGCCAGGGGGAGCGTGACTTCCCCCCTGGTCGCGGCTTAGGCAGACCCCCGCCGGGGCACTGGGTCTCCATGATGACCGGGCCGCCAGGCTATTGGGCCTCCGGGCCAACCGGGCCGCCCTCGGGCTGCCCCCTCGGGCCGGGGCACTCACGGGCTGGGCCACCCCCTCGGGTTAGGCCGCTCGGGCCGGGCAACCCCTTCGGGTCTGGCCACAGCTTCGGACTGGGCCACCTTCAGACTGAGCCGCCCCTTCGGGCTGGGTCGGACCTGCGGAATGTCTCAGACACACAGACCGGGTCGGACCCCACTCCGAACCCGGGTCGGGTCAAGTCAGTCCAACTGGGTTGGCCCGGACCCGGACTCGTCAGATCCGAATACACCTTTTAGCCCGTATTTTGGGCTACGGGTGTCCGATCAACTAACTGTCTGCGGTGACGAAAAGATTGTAGAGACACAATTAATTTGCAATACCCCACTTGAAGTTTGGAAACATTTGATTTATGGTCAGGTTGTCTTGAACCTAAAATCCAAATGGGCCCCCGGAACAGAATTGCTAATAACTCACAGACCGGGCATCCGATTGAATGTGCCGTATGTTGCGTTGAGACCCCTATGAAGTGGTAGAATTTTGTGATACTTCTATGTGAGACATCAAGACACTTGGGGTATCAAATTTTAGCTCATGGAGTAGACCCTCTCGATGATGAGCGTGCAGACTGTAGATACCTAGTAGCTTGCTGAGACTTGATGACTGCTGATCGATCAACTCGGAGAGATTCGGATGGCACAGTGGGGAGCGCTTTGTTGTAGTAGTAGACCCATGTAAGAGGATCTCATGGTTGTAATTGAAGACCCAAAATACTCGACAGAAGGATTACCTCTGTAGGCTATGTGGGGGGAGCGCTTGGTTTTATCGGCAGACCCATGGTGGGGAGCGCCTCTGTGTGAGCACGGCAAACCCACAGTAATCGATAGGTGGAGTACTTCACCTATCCAAGGTTAGTAGAAAGTGCTCGGGTGTAAAGGCAGGACCACTGTACTCGACAGAGGAGTAGTTATCCACAATTCGTGGTTTCGACATCATGAATCAAATCCCGGTTTGAGATGAGTCAATGACTTTTGTGTTTTCCTCATGATTGAAATGGGTTTCTAGATAACTTAGGTATATGAATGGGAATATACCTAAGTAATGGTTATCCATTGATTTCATAATTTTTTTTATCCTTGTTGGATATAGTGAGACCTTGAGGGTCTCGGGGTCCCTACTGAGTATCGTTATACACCCCCCTGCACGGGTTATGCCCAGACCTCATTGTGTTGGATGCAGACGACAGACATCGCTGACGTAGGCCGAGTGCGCCAGGACTGGACGGTACCGGGAGGTGGTCCACTCGATGTGACGGTGCACATAGTGGATGAATGAACATGGATTACTGAAGAGGCCATCTCTTCCAAATCTTCAGGTAGGAACCCTAGAGGATGACCGAGTTGTTGCTTTACTTCCTTTCAATTGTACTTGCATTCAGTTGTACTTGTACTTTACTATTTGTCTTGTATTTCCTACCCCTTTTACTTCCTAGCACATTATCTATATTCAGTATTGCTTAATATTTTTCTTCCAGTTGTGTACTATGATTGTGAGTGATGACTTTTTAAAAGGGAAATGCCTTTCCAACATAGGGATTTACGCCTTTGGTTCTAGTCGCCACCCCCTGGCCTATAGAAGGCGGGCCTGGGGTAGTCACAACACGGGCCCCGAGGATGGGTCGTGGAAAATTGGTATCAAAGGGTTCAGTTATACCGCAGAACATAGGACTCTGATATTTCCATTTTCTGTGAAGCAAGAGTGTTATGGGTACCGAGATTGGTTTTTAGTTCAAGGAGTCTAGTATTAGTGCGGCGGCCCATGTACCCATACACCAGGACCCTGAAGATTAATTTCTGACTTAGTACATGAAAACACTGACTGTGTGCATGTCTTTAAAAGTTTTCTTTAAGCCATCTCAACCATGCCATATCACCAGGTATAAATGTTTTGATAGTGTCACATCTGTTTCTTTCAGGATGCCTCCCCGTGGATGACTAGTTAGACTCACGAGAGTAGTACGCACTGAAATCCCACCGAGCGATGAGGCCTCAGTTCATGGCCCACATTCAGTTGAGGCACCAGTAGAGGCACCTGCGGTACCACTACCTTTTGGGCCACCGATACCACCATCCCTAGCATCAGACGATGAACGTCGCTTGACCACATTTCATGAGTTATAGTGCCAGAGGCCACCCAAGTTCCAGGTAGAGACGGGCCCACAGGCGACTGAGGATTGGCTGGAGGCTGAGGTGAGAGTCTTTAGGCTTGTAGGCACACCAGCAGACTTCATGGTGATCCTTGATGCCAGCCTTCGTCAGATAGCATCAGGAAGATAGTGGAGCCTGATGCTCCAGGTTCATGATGAGATGACACTTCTATGGGCAGACTTCGAGATCCTGTTCCAGGCAGAGTTTGTACCAGCCACCCTTTTAGGGTTTCAGATTTAGGAGCTACTACATCTGCAGCAAGGCAACATGACAGTAGCATAGTACTCAGCGAGGTTCATTGACCACTCGCGCAACTCCACGGATATGGTACGTGACTCATTCTTCAAGACACGGACTATTAAGAGGGGGCTCAGGTGAGAGATCAGAGCTTCGATGATCTCACATAGAATCCTGATGCAGACGAGGGTGCTAGAGAGAGCCCTCTTGGTGGAGGGTTTCCGTGCTGAGCAGTCTCCAGCAGTGAGATCCACCACTAGCCGACACATAGCAGAGTCCTCTACAGCTGGAAGTAGACAGATGTCGCAGAGGTCCAAGAGGACCAGACCTACTGATGGATGACCGCACTACTGAGGATTAGTTGTGCGAGGTACCAGGGGTGGAGACAGACCTACCAACAGTAGGCAGTGTTACTCATGTGGCAGACAGTGTCACATGGCTCGTGACTGTCTGACCCACTGCACTGATGATCACCAGACAGTTGAGGGACCTCCCAGGGAGATACATAGGTCCGATTGAGGCGGTCCGTAGGGAGAAGGAGGATGTGGTAGAGTATCAGGTCGTACAGATGGTGGTGGATGATGTTTCAAGGTGTTTCCACCACCACTACCAGGAGGTCCACCCTGACCGTAGAGAGCTGGTGGATAGGGGAGAGCTCAGCTTCAGGCAGCTGAAGCATACGATCGCGGTTCTCCTGAGATGATTCGAGGTGTGATCTATGTCTAATCCACCTTGGATTCTATTTTTATAGACATAGGTTCCAGTCACTCGTTCATTTCTAGTGCCCTCATTCAGAGCTTGGATATTCCGACGGAGCCGGTGGCTCTATCCTTTTGGCTAGAGACTCCTACGGGAGCAGACTCGATGATTACACACGGGTGTCGATAGTGTGAGATTACTCTAGGAGGCGAGAGCCTCATATGGGATCTCCTCGTAGCGGTTTCGAGGCCTTACGACATTATCTTTGGTATGGACTGATTATCTATAGTTAATGCTCATACCGACTGTATTAGGTGCATGGTGTGGTGTTTCTGCACGGATGGGACCAGGTTTACCTTCACTGGCAAGAAGGGAACCACTTTAGCACATGACAGACATACTCGGAGTAGGGTGCAGCCGATCACCCACCAGTTGGCTTGCCTTACCCTCAGAGCAGGTGATGTGGAGAGTACGACTTATCCTGTAGTGGTGGACCAGTACGCGGATGTTTTCCCTGATGATGTTCTAGGACTACCTCCTTGCAGAGAGGTGGAATTTTACATTGAAATGTACCCTAGGACAACACTGATATCTACACCAGCTTATTGGATGGCTCCTGCTGAGCTTCGTGAGGTGCAGGTACAACTGGAGGACTTGTAGGGAAAGGGATTCATTCGGCCAAGTGTTTCTCCCTGGCAGCCCCAATTCTGTTTACCAAGAAGGTGGACGTGAGCTTGAGGCTCTGTGTCGACTACCGTCACCTGAACCAGGTGACCACGAAGAACAAGTACCAACTACCATGGATTGACGACCTCTTTGATCAGCTCAATGGATCTTGATGGTTCTCGAAGATAGACCTTAGATCAGGCTATCACCAACTCAGAGTTCGAGATGAGGATGTGCAAAAGACAACCTTTAGGTGTCAGTATGACCACTATGGGTTCTTAGTTATGCCCTTCGGAATAACCAATGCTCCAGCAGTGTTCATGTGTCTCATGAACAGGATCATCCATCCATACCTCAATCGCTTTGTCGTAGTCTTCATCGATGACATTCTGATCTAATCAATTACCGAGGAGGAGCATGCCTACCATTTGCATGTAGTACTAGACACCCTCCAAGAGCTCAAGCTTTATGGTAATCTCTTGAAGTTCTGGTTTTGGATTCAAGAGGTTCACTTCTTGGGACATGTCATCTTAGAGGATGGAGTAGTAGTGGATCCAGTGATGATTGTATCAGTACTTTCTTCGGAACCACCCATAAGCGTGACGGAGGTGTGGAGTTTCTTGGGTTTGGCTGGATACTACCGAAGGTTTGTTTCAGAATTCTCCAGAGTTATAGCACCACTATTAGCCTTGAAAAGGAAGGGGAAACACTTCGTGTGGTTGGAGAGAAGCCATTAGAGCTTTCAGAAGATGAGGTGGAGGTTGACTAGTGCCCCTATCTTGAGGCTTCCAGAGGAAGGCGTAGGGTACGTAGTCTACAGCGACGCATCAGGGACCGGACTCAGGTGTGTTCTAATGTAGGATTGAGCAGTGATTGCGTATGGTTCTCGGTAGTTGAGACAACATGAGAAATACTATGATACCCATGAACTAGATTTTGTAGCCATGGTCTTCGTCTTGAAGATGTGGTGGCACTATCTTATGGGAAAACGTTTTACCATGTACTATGATCACAAGAGCCTTAGGTATATCTTCTCTCATAAGGACCTGAACCTGATATAGTGGCGATGTCTTGAGTTCATCATGGATTATGAATTCGAGATAGCCTATACACCTGGGAAGGGGAATGCTGTTGCGGATGCGCTCATCAGGAGGACTGGTATTCAGCTGCTAGGAGAGGCGACATAGCATATGGTTAACTTACAGATATCATTTGTGGATAGGGATGGAGTAGCCTATCTACAGTCTCTTACAGTCACTCCTCTACTTCTTCAGCGATTCAGGAAAGCGCAGCATGGGGACGCTGACTGTGAGACAAGACGTTCTCAGATATCCACAGGGCAGGCACCTGAGGGATTTTTATGAAGCTGGGGAGCATGTCATCATCTACAGAGGAAGTACCATGGTACCAGTTGAACTTCAAGAGGAAGTGTTGAGGTTGTTTCACACTTCCCCCTATAGAGGTACATCCAGGAGTGGCGAAGATGTACTAGGACCATCGACGATAGCACTAGTGTCCAGGTATAAAGAAGGTTGTAGCGAAGTTTTTCTAATGATGCCTCATTTTTCAGCAAGTGAAGGCGGAGCACTGGGTACCAGAAGGATTGGTTCATCCTTTAGAGGTCCCAGAGTGGAAGTGGAATAGGATATCCATGGACTTCGTGACAGGTCTTCCATGTACATCCAGGAGTCATGATTCGATATGGGTGATCGTTGAACGACTCAAAAAGTCAGCCCACTTCCTACCAATCAGTGAGTAGGTCTCAGTAGAAATCTTGGGATACCTCTATGTGTATGAGATTGTACGTTTTCATGGAGTAACTTCTTCTATAGTCTCTGACCGTGACGCACGGATTACTTCTCGGCTATTGAAGGGGTTGTAGGAGGCTTTCAGGATACAGCTTTGCTTGAGCACCGCCTTCCATACTCATACGGATGGCCAGACTGAGAGGACCATTCATACCATCGAAGACAAGCTCTGTGCATGTGTCCTCGACGTCAGTCGCAACTGGGAGGATCACTTACCTTTGGTGGAGTTTGCCTACAACAACACCTATCACTACACCATCAGTATAACACCATTGGAGGATTTGTTTGGACGACCTTGTAGATCGCCACTTTTCAGGGCAGACTCAGGGGAGTCCACACTACTGGGACCATAGATGGTACGAGCAACCACCAAGAAGGTTCATATCATCTAGGAGTGGATGAAGACTGCACAGAGCGAACAGGAATCATATTCTGTCCAGAGATGGAGGCCTCTGGAATTCAAAGATGATGACCACGTCTTTCTATGGGTCTCACCTCGACGAGGTCTACATAGATTTTAATGATGCGGAAAGTTATCTCTGCGGTTCATCATACCTTTCTAGGTCCTCAGAAGAGTAGGCGAGGTGGCTTACCGCTTAGCTCTTCCACCTCAGTTGCCCTGGGTGCACGACGTCTTCCACGTATCTCAGCTGAGGAGATACGTGCACGACCCATCCCACATCATCGACCATGGGGAGATGGACATCAATGATGGGGCGACTTTCATGGAGGTTCTAGTGGAGATTGAGGATCGACAGGAGTCGGTCCTACGTGAATGGTTGATACCTCTAGTGTGTGTTCGCTGGCAACACGAGAACCTCCAGGAGAGAACATGGGAGCGGGAGGCTCAGATGCGTGCTCAGTACCCCCATTTGTTCCCATAGTTTGAGTTTTTCTTACGAGGACGTAAATCCCGAAGGTGGGGAGAATTTAAAGACCCGGAATTTCCGTGGAAAATTTTTTCATAAATATATGGGAATTTTATGAGTCTGCGAAAATTTATGGTGCTTGATTCCGAGGCCCGGTGTGCCCGGAATCAATTTCTAAAGTTTTGTTCGGGTATGTTCAGTAATCGTATGAGCGTGTTTTTATAACTTTTTAACCGATGCTCGGAATTGAAATGTGAGGTCACCGTTGAACTCGCAGCATCAATGATTGCTTAGTGGGTCTTTCACCACATTTGCGTTCTGACGAGAATGGGAGTTAGTTTTGGGGGTTTTTAATTAAATTGAATAAAAATAAAGTGTTAAAATTATTTTTATATTATGGTGGTTAAAACCTCCTAGAGGAGGTTAGTGGTGAGGGCCACCACACCATAACATTCCATGATAGGTTATGGTGGTGAGGCCCACCCACACATAACCTCCCTTGAGAAGATATTATTTAGTGGGACCCATCCAAGCTTCTTAACCCCTTTAAACCCCCCATTAATTAATTGGAACTCTTCACCTTTCCCCTATAATTATTTGAGCCAACACCACCCATTAATTACATGAGTTGTCTCATTTAATTAAACTCCACCTATTGAAATATTTTTAATTATTTTAGAAACAATTAAATAATTGGTTTGCTAAACCCATTATTTTGGTTGGCACATTATTTTGGTGGAGCATTGGAGAACTTCATCCTCTTAATGAAGAACACGAAGAACGCCTCTTCATCGTTCACCGAAGATTGTCAAACTCCTTCATTGATCTTCTACTACGCCAAAAGATAAGGAGACGACCACAAAGAATGCCATCTTCGACTTAATCCACTCTGAACTCTCTTTCTCCAATGAAGGTTGACCACTTATTTTTTCTGACATCGATGAATTCATGCCGCCTTTCCACGACTTCGTCGAATGATCGTCGTCGTACAAGGTAGGGGGTTTTGAGTTAATTTGTTGTGCCCGTTCTACGTCATTGAATGTATGAAATGTGAATTGCCAATTGATAATTCCATAAAGAAGAGGGCTCATACCTCATGAACACGACTCGACCCTTACCCTTGTGGTTCTCATTTGTGGATGATGGTAGCGCCACAATAGTACCGTTGGAGGGACGGACCGCATAAAATGCAACGGCGTCTGGCGACGGGTCGGCTGTGATGAAACTGAGGGTGCAAGGCCATCTGGTCTCCAATATGGCGTGGAACCACCGTGCCACATGGAAGGAGAGCCACGGCCCCGACAGACCACGACACTGTTGGCCGCGCGGAGGCGAGCAGAGGGCCACGACGGAGGGGCACGGTGTCTTCTCGCTGCGCTGTTAGAGCCGAGTGGCTTGATGAGGAGGGCTAGCCTGGAGGAGCGGGACCCCGTCGAGTCCCGTGTGTGCTGGACCAGCGCTGGTTTCGGTTCCTCCCGAACGGCTGAGCCATTCAAGAGACAGGGGAGAGCAGCATCCCCCCATGTCTGCGTCTTAGGCGGACCCCTGCCAGGCTGCTAGGTCGCCAGGCCGATTGGGCTGCTAGGCCGCCTGGCCAACCAGGCCTCCCTCAGGCCGCCCCCTCGGTTCGGGCCGCTCAGGGGCTGGGCCACTCTTTCGGGTCGGGCCACCTCTTCAAGTCAGGCTACCTTCAGACCGGACCGCCCCTTCAGACCAGGTCGGAACCGCGGATCGGGTCAGACCCATGGACCGGTTCAAACCCAAGTCCGGACCCGGGTCGGGTCAAGTCGGTCCGACTGGTGTTGGACCGGACCCAGACTTGTCAGACTCGAATATACATTTTAGCCAGTATCTTGGGCTACGAGTGTCCGATCGACGAACCGTCTGCGGCAACAAAAAGATTGGAGAGATACTATTCTTTTGGAATAACCCAAATGAGTTTTGGAAACAATTGAGGTACGATTAGTTTGGGTTGAACCAAAAATCCAACAGGGCCCCCGGAATGGAAATGCCAATAACTCACAGACCGGGCGTCTGATTGATGCGTCGTCTGTTGCATTGATACCCCTATGATGTGGAGGTCCTTTTTGATACTTATATGTGATACTAGGTGACACATGGGGTATCGAATTGTAGCTCCTTGAGTGGACCCTCATGGTGATGAGTGAGCAGACTGCAGAGACCTAGTAGCTGGATGAGACTTGATGATTACTGACATATCGACTCGGAGTGATTCGGATGGCCCAATGGGGAGCTCTTAGTTGTAGCAGCAGACCCATGGAAGAGGAGTTCTTGGTTGTAGTGGAAAACCCACGTCAATCGACAGAATGAGTACCTTTGTAGGCTATGAGGGGGAGCTCTTAGTTGTAGCGGCAGACCCATGGTGGGAAGTGCCTCTGTGTGAGCACGGAAGACAAACAATACTCGACAGGTGGAGTACATCAGCATTCTAAGGCAAGTGGGAAGCACATGGTTGTAGTGGCAGACCCACTATACTCGACAGGGTAGGAGTTCTCCAGCAGCCGTGGTTTCGACATCGTGGATAAAATTCTGTTTTGAGGTGATTCAATGACTTTTGTGTCTTCCTCATGATTGATATGGGTTACTAGATAACATAGGTATATGTATGGGCATATACCTAAGTAATGGTCTTCCATTGATTTCGTACATTGTGGTTTATCGTTGTTGGATTTAGTCAGAACTTGAGGGTCTCAGTGTCCCTACTGAGTATCGTTATACTCACCCCTGCACGGGCTATGCCCGCACCTCGTTGTGTTGGATACAGATGACAGACAACGCTGACGGAGGCCAATAGCGCCAGGACTGGATGGTACCCAGAGGTGGACCACTTGATGTGACGGTGCATGGGGCAGACTGTAACGCCCCTACCCCAGTTACCTAGAGTCGGTGCATTATTACATAACATTGGCATGATAACAATAAATATCAAATCTCGAAAGACCAATTGGTTTAGTATCCTTGGAAACACTAGATATATTCATAAGTCTTACATTACATCATAAAAATGAAAACTACAACAACATCTTTTCTTCATAGTCCACACTCATATCCCCACATACTATCCCTGCAGGTCATTCCTAAATTACTTCCTCACATCCTGGGAAAAATAAAACATTGAAAGGGGTGAGCTCAAATTCCCAGTAAGGATAACAATATAGAGGAAACTTTCATAAATAAGAAAAACATTTAAGGCAATGTATAACTAAAACAAAATCCTTTTAAACTTGAACTTCAACATAGTATGGAAAAATTGAAAAATTCCATTTACTTATTCACATGGATATTCTACTAATCGAATAATCACATGCAATATCAATAACCAATTTCATAATGATTAAATGCATAATATCAGACTATCATAACCACATAGCCAAGGCCTCATGCCAAGACTACAAATAAGATTTTTCCAAGGCCTTGTGCCAAGACACTAGTTTGTCTCATGAGACCTACCGATGCATCGACGAGCTATAGCGGGCTCCACCCGTCACATATTAAGTCCAATGCATTCCCATATGAAAAGGTTTAAACATAACATAAACATTCGTATTAAAATTAGCATACGAAATGTACATACTTCATCCATAAACTATGAATGGTATAAAAATAACTCATCCACAGTCAAACATATCACAAAACCTTCAATACAATACAGAAGTTTTGTATCATAATAAATCAACATCGAATAAGCGTAAAATCAATCAAAGGATGTTGACATAGATGAAATCAAAACTCTTTTTAGAGAAATATCTCTTTCTATTTTGAAATCATTTAAGATTCATATATTTATAAAATAAAACATTTTCTTTGAAAATATTTTTATAAGCTTTTAAGGGAAGCTTCGATGATTTTATAATGGTGGAAAATAGCCGCACCCGCCGTATAAGTTAAAAACAAACATTCTTACCTTAATTCTGTTGAAAAGGTTAAAAAGAACCTTGTTTGGAAAACAACGGAAATATTCCTTTATAAAACTATTATAAAAATGAAAACAAGGGTATAAATGACTTTAACCCATATTCTTGTAAATCGTTAAAATGTTTTGAAATATATTTTTAAGAAACATTAATGTGTATGATAAATATATCCCAGTAGATTATTACGTATAAACAACCTCGGATAATGAAGAGATTGCGAAATAAACCCTTACCTTGTACTTTTCCTTGGTTGGGGTAGGTTAACCTCCTGTATAACGGTGAAATAATTGTTATTAAATTATACAAGAATCATATACATTAATATGATATCATATATGATCTTTTAACATTGATTTGTTAATAATATCTTAGTATTATCATTGTTTCGGGTGTTAACTTACTCGTTTTATTTTATATGTTTTGTTACGTAAGTTGTGTTTTTCATGAATAGGTTGTATCTTAATCATATCCAGAATGATATCAAGTCCTTAGATACTATTATTAATCATCAAAAGATAATTATACATGAATTTATACGATGGAGAATGAATCTTATCACGTTCGTGGAGACGGTAGTCCGTACGTACGCACGAGCGACAATATCATTCTTTTGATATTAAAATAATATATAATTGGATGGTATATCATATATAAAGAATCATTATCAGGTTATATTTATCATTTACATGAGTTACACATCATTATTATACCCATCCCAATAATAATTTCTTGAATAACAATTACACCACGACGTGGAGACGGTAAGCCGTACGTACGCACGTATGGTGACATGTTATTCAAAGGATGGATAGAATACTGAATATGGTTGTACCATATTTATAATAACATCACAGTATATATAAGATACTGTAGTTATTATTTTATAACGGTAATAACAACGAAGGAAAATGTGGAAGAAGAAAGGAACTTGGAAAAGGGTGGTGAAATCATTACCTCTTCTTCGGGTTCCTTCTTTTTATTTGATCAAAAGGGCTCCTTATGATGGATTTCTGACTAAAGGAAGGCCTCTAGGATAAAGTGAGGGAATTTGAGAGAGTATTTTGTCAGGGGTTGGCCGATCCAAATGGCTTTGAAGGTGTGAATTAATGATAAGGAGGAGTTCCCTTTTATAAGAGGGGTGAGGGGCACCTTTGGAAAAGCTAGAAATATTATTTTATAATAAATTCATATTCGGTTTCTAATGGCTCCAAAGTGAATTATTTAAAGGCTAAGGTGGGGATGGGTCTAAAACCACTCAACAAATAGAATTTAGGCTGGTTTGGGTTACTATATTAACTTTATCATTAAGTATTAACTCTTAGTTAATTAGTTTAACTTTTACAATGTCTCTTTGTATTTTTATATTATATGGTTAATAAACTTAATATATACATCCAACTGACCCCCAAGTGGTCCAGTAATGATACACCTATAATGATATAAGTCTCTTCGCCGAACCTTAGATTTTTAGAAATTTAATATCAATTAATAATATAATATTTGTTTTAAAAACTCTTTTATGTCAATTTTGACACTATTCAATAATTGATTTTTTAAAAATTCATAACAGAATTATTACTTCGAAAAAAGTTAATTAAATCATTCATAACATGTCATATTAACCTATAAAATTAGTTTAATTCATAATAAGTCTGAAATTATATTTATTTGGGTCTCTACAATATCAATAATTTTAATGTTTCACTATTATGGTAATTACTGCATCACCATTGTGTCATAAATAAATTAAATTATTTAATGTCTAAAAATTATAAATAAAATATCATTATGTAGGAAATCGTTTTATCTTTCTAATGAATGTTTATAGTCGACAATCCAACATATATAACCCTATGTAAAAAATTGTTTTTCTAAAAGATATATGCTTGTGTCATTTTTGTATTCATTTTAACTTAATTAAAATAAAGTGTCCCTATTACTTACAAGTGGCACCATGGGGTCCTAAAATCGACCCAAGGATGACCATGGTCAGAAATGTATCAACCAATAAGGTTAGGACACGTTTTAGGGTAATTTATTATTATTATTATATTATTTGTTAACCCTTATTTACCGGATTTACCCTTTAACCATGGTAAATAAAATATTTACCGAAGTAATTATTCAAAATGTCTAAAAATAAAAGTTACCTATTTACACAATTTTAACATCCTGATTCCAAATATGGAATCCATTTTTCCAAATTCAATACACATAAGTGGCAGAAATTAATTTAAAATTAATTCCCGCTGTCAAAACAAAAAGCGTGTTTTTAAGATATAATAACTATCAAAAGATTGATACTTTTATATGTTTGGTTTAATTGTGAAATTATGTCCAATGACCAAAATTTTATTAAATGGTAAAAATATATTCTAAATATACTTTAAAACCACTCAAATTCATAATTTATCACTTTTAATTATTTTGATTAAAAAAGTTGTTTTTAATTAAAATTTAGTAATTTTCACTATTCATCCAAATATTAACGTTATCCGAAAAGTACCAAAATTTCACCTTAAGATAAATTCGATACTCCGAATCCAAAAATGAAGTCCATTTTGAGAGATAAAATTTCTAAAATTTTAAAAAGTATGTATTACTATTCATAGCGGCTAGTTTGATCGGTTGTGGTGTGTGTTAGAACTCGATGTTTTGTACAACACACGCTATTGCATTATTCAAAGAGAAGCATACCGTAGAAGCTTGGGGTGTTACATTCTCCCCTCCTTCAAATAATTTTGTCCTCGAAATTTCTAGAATAATACCACATGAAAATACTTGGGTGGTTCTTCATCATAAGTTCTTTGGGTTCCCACGTTGCCTCTTCCATCTTATGGTTCCTCCACAAAACTTTTACCAGACGCGTCGTCCGGTTTCTCAGTACTTGTTATCTCGTATCAATAATCTTGAAGGGTTCTTCACAATAACATAGATCGAGTTCCAGTTCTAATTCCTCATTGTTGAGTACATGCGTTGGGTCAGGCATATATTTCCTCAACAGAGATACGTGGAACACATCGTGAACTTTGGAGAGACTTGGCGGCATTGCCAATCGGTAAGCTACAGCCCCAATTAGTTCTAGAATTTCGAAAGGTCTGATGTACCTGGGACTCAATTTACCTTTCTTACCAAAACGTATGACTCCCTTCCATGGAGATACCTTCAAGAAAACATGATCACCGACTTGAAATTCCAAATCCTTCCTTCGATTATCAACATAGCTCTTCTGCCTACATTGAGCTGCTTTGATGTGATTTTGGATTACCATCACCTTTTCCATCGTTTCCTCCACCAGTTCTGGGCCTACAAGTTTTCTTTCACCAACGTCATCCCAACAGGTTGGTGTACAACATCTCTTTCCATATAACGCTTCATATGGTGCCATCTGAATACTCGAATGGAAGCTATTGTTATAGGAAAATTCTACCAGAGGTAAATATTGATCCAACATACCCTGAAAGTCAAGTGAGTAGGATCTCAACATGTCTTCAAAGGTTTGAATAGTTCATTCTGATTGTTCATCTGTTTGAGGGCGGTAGGCAGTGCTCAAATGAAGTTCAGTATCCAAGGCTTTCTGAAGAATTTTCCAGAATCTTGAAGTAAAACGGGGATCACGATCAGAAAAAATCGATAGGGGTACTCCATGAAGTCTCACAACTCCGTTAATATATAGTCTTTCTAGACGTTCCAGTGGTAGATCTTCTCTTATAGGAAGAAAATGTGCTTACTTGGTAAGACGATCAACAATGACCCATATTGCATCATTCCTTCTAGGAGTCTTTGGTAGCCCCATGACAAAGTCCATCATAATATTGTCCCATTTCCACTCCGATATGGGAAGAGGTTTCTTGACTCCTCCAGGATGTTGCCTTCCAACTTTCACTTGTTGACAAACCATACATCGTGACACAAAATCAGCAATATCCCTCTTCATGTTGACCCACCAAAAATGTTCCTTCAAATCTCTATACATTTTGGTGCTTCCAGGGTGTATAGAGAAATTGGAACTATGAGCATCATCCAGCAATTCCCTTTTTAGATCAGGTGTATCCGGAACACAAAGTCTCTTCCCGAATTTCAAAATTCCATCTTCATACACAAATTCTCTCAATATCCCTTCATTCACAGCTTTAATCTTCTTTTGAAATTATTCTTTATCAGTCTGTGAACTCTTAATCCTTTATAGTAAAGATGGTTTGGTAACCATTTGAAAAAGCATTGATGTTTCACCTTCCCTAGTTATTCCCATGTCCATCTTCACTAGATCCATGAAAATTGGATCCCTTTCAATTCTCATATTGTTCAAAACTCCATGGCCTTTTCTGCTCAAAGCATCTTCCACCTTGTTTGCCTTCCCCGGGTGGTAGTGTATCGTGCAATCATAATCCTTGAGTAATTCAATCCATCTCCTTTGCCTCATGTTGAGTTCTTTTTGTGAGAAAATATACTTCAAACTATTGTGATTAGTATAAATCTCACATTTTTCACCATTGAGGTAGTGCCTCCATATCTTCAAGGCAAAGATCACAGCTGCTAACTCGAGATCATGAGTAGGATAGTTTTGCTCATGAATTTTCAACTGTTGTGATGCATAGGCAATAACCCTATCATTCTGCATAAGGACACAACCATGTCCTTTCTTCGATGCATCACTATAAATAATGAACCCATCATTCCCCGATGGTAGAGTCAATATAGGAGCATTGACTAATCTTCTCTTCAGTTCTTCGAAACATTCTTCACACTCTTTTTTCCAAACAAATTTAACCCCTTTACGTGTGAGCTTCGTTAATGGGTTAGCCAATCGGGCAAAATTCTGGACAAAACATCGATAATAACCTGCCAAACCAATAAAACTGCGTACCTCAGTTATACTCGGAGGTGCTGGCCATTCTTGGATTTCCTTGGTCTTAGAAGGATCAACAGATATTCCATCTTTAGAGACAATATGGATAAGAAAAGAAATCTCATGAATCCATAATTCACACTTGCTAAACTTCCCATATAATTCATGTCTTCTCAGAGTCTTCAGGATAATGCGCAAGTGACTTTCATGATCTTCATAGCTTTTACAGTATACCAAGATATCATCAATAAATACCACCACAAATTCATCGAGATATTCCTTGAAAACTCTATTCATCAGATCCATGAATACAGAGGGTGCATTAGTCAATCCAAAAGGCATTACAGTAAACTCGTAATGCCCGTACCTGGTTCGAAATGCTGTCTTCGGAATGTCTTCCTTCTTTACACACAATTGATGGTATCTAGATCGAAGGTCAATCTTTGAAAAGTATTGAGCTCCATGCATTTGGTCAAATAAATCATCAATGTGAGGTAGGGGATACTTTTTCTTTATTGTTATAGCATTGATATCCCTATAGTCGATACATAACCTCATAGATCCATCTTTCATTTTAACAAAAAGAACAGGGGCTCCCCATGGAGAAACACTAGGGAGAATAAATCCCTTATTACTCAATTCCTCTAGTTGTTTCTTTAGTTAAACTAATTCTACAGTGGCTATTCTATAAGGGGTCTTCAATATAGACCTTGATCCAGGAATTAAATCAATGGAAAACTCAACTTCTCGTTCTGGAGGATGTCCAGGTAAATCTTCTGAAAATACATTTACATATTCTTTCACAACAGGTACATCCTCTATTTGAACATTCCTTTCCTCACCCATAGTCATTTCATTCTCTTCCTCCTCAATAATTTAATTTAGTTGAGCTACTGGGGGTGGATATAGATAAGAATTAGGTGGTGAAGATTCTTCTCTAAAGATGAGGTATTCCTTATCATCATCATCAAAAATCATAACCTCCTTCTTCTTAAAGTAAATATTCACATCATAGTCCAAAATCCAATCCATACCGAGGATTATATCAAACTCAATCATAGTTATGATGATGAGATCAGTAGATAAAGAACATTTATGTGCTCTAATGGGGATTGATTTGCAAAACTTTGTTGCAATGATACTTCCCTTAGGAGTTTTAACTAACAAATCCCTTGTTAAATCAAATTGGAAATATCTAATTTTCTTAGCAAACTGGTATGATATGAAACAATGCGATGATCCAGAATCAAATAATGCATTTGCTAAACTTGAGGAAACCGTTAAATTACCTGCCACCACATCTTTCGGAGCTTCTACCTCAGCAGTAGTGATAGCATAAGCTTGGCCTTGATCCCTTGGCATTTTCTGAGGTAAGTTCCTCTGACGCTTAGGACATTCATATGCATAATGTCCCATCTCCCTGCAATTGTAGCACTGAACATTGGTAGCTTCCTTCTTCCCTTTGCAATCACGAGCTTGATGGCCTTTTTCACCACACTTGTAACAGACACCCATTCCCTTCAAGCAAGTACCTGGGTGTTTCTTCCCACATTTACCATAGGATGGATATTCAACCATTCCCTTCTTCCCCTTATTTCCATTCCCAGATTTATCAGCAGATCTCTTCTTCTCTTTCTTTGCTTTAAAGTCATAAGACTTAGAGAATTCCTTTTCTGTCTTGATAGCACATGAGACAATGTCTTCGTACGACGAGAAGGATTGTGAGACTAATTCTCGACGGAGAAATGGTTTTAACCCATCAAAGAAACGATCAATCTTACTTCTTGGGTTACGTATATAATCTCCAAAATACCTTGCTAACCTTGTAAAGTTAGCCTCATACTTTGCGACATTCTCATCCTCCTTTTGTCTCAGACTCAGAAATTGCCTTTCCATATCTGATCGATGGTCACGAGGAATGTATTTTTCTAAAAACGGATCTTTGAACTCCCTCCATTCCATATTTGATACTTCATCATCCTCCTTCATGTTTTGAATCAATGACCACCATTGATCAGCATCTCCAGTGAGGTGGTAAACTGCCATGATAACTTTTTCCCTTTCACTACTCCCCAAAGCCTGAAATATTTTCTCTAGGGAATTTATCCATTGCTTAGCTACTAAGGGATTTGTACTCCCATTGAGCGTTGGTGGTTGTTGCCTCATGAATCGATCTAACAATGATCCTCCACGCTGCGGATCAGGGTGCTCCATACGGGTAAGGTTATTATTCATAACCTGAGTGAGTTGTCCCAGTATAGTGATTAGCTGATCGGCACCAGTTGCATCACCAGCTCCACTATAATTATCTTGAGCAGGAGGGCAATCCCTACATAGAGTGCATGCATTGATACGGTTTCAATTTCTTCCACTAGGCGCCATTTCTAAACAATGGCATAAACTAGATCAGTTTATGAATCAAATACATAATTCCATACTTATAAAACACTTAACATAAATTGAACTATTTATGGATATAATCCACAATCATTAAAAAAATTCTTTGAAGAAGTATATACTCATAAACCCTTCATAATGATTTTTAATGAAAATGAGAGTTATCCTAAGAATATCCCCCGGGAGTGTCGTAACCAAGAGTGCAGCAAGGCCCGTTGTCGTGCACTAGTTCCCATTCGAGTCTAGCTCAAAGCAGTGTTTTTGGGTTTTACCCCTAGGTACATCTGTTCCAGAGCCGCCTCTACCTTCTTGTATCCAGACAGGGATGTATTGCTCGAAAAACTCACAAAATCTCTAAATACCAAAATTCTAGGAAGTTCTTCTATACTAATCCTCAAAGTCCATCTTAGGTCTATGTGCTCTAATCAGATTTTATCTAAATCTAGATTCCAAGGTTTGTACTACACTTCCTCTGATAACAATTGTAACGCCCCGACCCCAGTTACCTAGAGTCGGTGCATTATTACATAACATTGTCATGATCACAAGAAAGATCAAATCTCGAAAGATCGATTAGTTTAGTAGCCTTGGAAACACTAGATATATTCATAAGTCTTACATTACATCATAAAAATGAAAACTACAACAACATATTTTCTTCATATTCCACACTCATATCCCCACATACTATCCCTACAGGTCATTCATAAATTACTTCTTCACATCCTGGGAAAAATAAAACATTGAAAGGGGTGAGCTCAAATGCCCAGTAAGGATAACAGTATAGCGGAAACTTTCATAAATAAGAATAAACATTTAAGGCAATGTATAACTAAAACAAAATCCTTTTAAACTTGAACTTCAACATAGTATGGAAAAAATGAAATAATTCAATTTACTTATTCACATGGATATTCTACTAATCGAATAATCACATGAAATATCAATAACCACTTTCATAATGATGGAATTCATAATGCGAGACTATCATAACCACATAGCCAAGGCCTCGTGCCAAGACTACAAATAAGATTTTTCCAAGGCCTTGTGCCAAGACACTAGTTTGTCTTCTGAGACCTACCGATGCATCCAGGAGCTATAGCGGGCTCCACCCGTCACATATTAAGTCCAATTCATTCCCATATGAAAAGGTTTAAACATAACATAAGCATTCGTATTAAAATTAGCATACGAAATGTAAATACTTCATCCATAAAATATGATTGGTATAAAAATAACACATCCACAGTCAAACATATCACAAAACCTTCAATACAATACAAAAGTTTTGTATCATAATAAATCAACTTCAAATAAGTGTAAAATCCATCAAAGGATGTTGACATAGATGAAATCAAAACACTTTTTAGAGAAATATATCTTTCTATTTTGAAATCATTTAAGAGTCATATATTTATAAAATAAAACATTTTCTTTGAAAATAATCTTATAAGATTGTAAGGGAAGCTTCAACAATTTTTTAATGGTGTAAAATAGCCGCACCCGCCGTATAAGTTAAAAAAACATTATTACCTTAATTCTGTCGAAAAGGTTAAAAAGCACCTTGTTTGGAAAACGAAAGAAAGATTCCTTTATAAAAATCTTATAAAAAGTCAAACAAGGGTATAAATGACTTTAACCCATATTCTTGTAAATATTAAAAATGATTTGAAATAAATATTTAAGAAACATGAATGTGGATGATAAAGAGATCCCAATAGATTATTACGTATAAACAACCTCGGATAATGAAGAGATTGTGAAATAAACCCTTACCTTGTACTTTTCCTTGGTTGGGGTAGGTCAACCTCCTGTATAATGGTGAAATAATTGTTATTAAATTATACAGGAATAATATACATTAATATGATATCATATATGATCTTTTAACATTTAGTTGTTAATAATATCTTGGTATTATCGTTGTTTCGGGTGTTAACTTACTCGTTTTCTTTTATATGGTTTGTTACGTAAGCTGTGTTTTTCATGGATAGGTTGTATCTTAATCATATCTATAATGATATCAAGTCTTTATATACTATTATTAATCATCAAATGAGAATTATACTTGAATGGATACGATGGAGAATGAATCTTATCGCGTTCATGGAGACGATAGTCCGTACGTACGCACGAGCGACAATATCATTCTTTTGATATTAAAATAATATATAATTGGATGTTATATCATATATAAAGAATCATTATAATGTTATATTTATTATTTACATGAGTTAGGCATCATTATTATACCCATCCAAATAATAATTTGTTGAATAACAATTTCACCACAACGTGGAGACGGTAAGCCATATGTACGCACGTATGGTGACATGTTATTAAAAGGATGGATAGAAAACTGAATATGGTTGTACCATATTTATAATAAAATCACAGTATATATATGATACTCGATTTATTATTTTAGAATGGTAATAACAAAGAAGGAAGAAGTGGAAGAAGAAAGGAACTTGGAAAAGGGTGGTGAAATCATTACCTCTTCTTCGGGTTCTTCCTATTGATTTAATCAAAAGGTCTCTTTAGGTTGGTTTTCTGACTAAAGTAAGGCCTCTAGGATAAAGTTAGGGAAGTTGAGAGAGTATGTGGGCAGAGGTTGTCCGAACCAAAAGGCTTTGAATGTGTGAATTAATGAGAAGGAGGAGTCCCCTTTTATTAGAGGAGTGTGGGTCACCTTTGGAAAAGCTAGAAATATTTTTTTATAATAATTTCTTATTCGGTTTATAATGGCTCCAAAGTGGATTATTTAAAGTTTAAGGTGGGGATGGGTATAAAAACACTAAACCAATAGAATTTAGACAGGTTTGGTTTACTATATTAACCTTATCATTAAGTATTAACTCTTAGATAATTATTTTCACTTTTACAATGTGCTTTTGTATTTTTATATTATATGGTTAATAAACCTACTATATACATCCAAGAGACCCCAAAGTGGTCCATTAATGATACACCTATAATTATATAAGTCTTTTGGCCTATCCTTATATTTTTAAGAATTTAATATCAATTAAAAAATATAATATTTGTTTTAAAAACTCTTTTATTTCAATTTTGACACTATTCAATAATTAATTTTTTTTAAAAAATTAAAAGAATTATTACTTAAAAAAAAGTTGATTAACTCATTCCTAACATGTCATATTAACCTATAAAATTAGTTTAATTCATAAAAAGTCTCGAATTATATTTATTTGGGTATCTACAATATCAATCATTTTAATGTTTTACTATTATGGTAATTACTGTATCACCATTGTGTCATAAATAAATTAAATTATTTAATGTATAAAAATTATAAATAAAAAACTATTATGTAGGAAATATTTTTATCTTTCTAATTAATATTTATAGTCGACAATCCAACATATATAACCCTATGTAAAAATTGTTTTTCTAAAAGATATATGCTTGTGTCATTTTTGTATTCATTTTAACTTAATTAAAATAAAGTGTCCCTATCACTTACAAGTGGCACCATGGGGTCTCAAAATCGACCCAAAGATTCCCATGGTCGGACATGTATCAACAAATAAGGTTTTGACACGTTTTAGGGTAATTTTGTATTATTATAATATTATTTTTTAACCCTTATTTACCGGATTTACCCTTTAACCATGGTAAATAAAATATTTACCGAAGTAATTATTCAAAATGTCTAAAAATAAAAGTTAACTATTTACACAATTTGAACTTCCTGATTCCAAATATGGAATCCATTTTTCCAAATTCAAAACACATAAGTGGTAGAAATTAATTTAAAATTAATTCCCGCTGTCAAAACAAAAAAGCGTGTTTTTAAGATATAATAACTATCAAAAGATTGATACTTGTTTATATTCGGTTTAATTGTGAAATTATATCCAATGACCAAAATTTTATTAAATGGTAAACATATATATTCTAAATATACTTTAAAACCACTCAAATTCATAAATTATCACTATTATTTATTTTTATTAAAAATGTTTTCTTAATTAAAATTTAGTAATTTCCACTATTCATCAAAATATTAAAGTTATCAGAAAAGTACCAAAATTTCACCTTAGGCTAAATTCAATACTCCGAATCCAAAAATTAAGTCCATTTGGAGAGATAAAATTTCTAAAATTTTAGAAAGTATGTATCATTATTCATAACGGCTAGTTTGATCGGTTGTGGTGTGTGTTAGAACTCGATGTTGCGTACAACACACGTTGTTGCATTATTCAATGAGAAGCGTACCATAGAAGCTTGGGGTGTTACACAGACGAACAGAATTGGAGTGATAAGGAGGCCATATGTTCCTACCCATCATGTTGGAACCCCAGAGGACGACCCATTAGCTGCTTTACTTGGTTTCAGTTATACCTGTACCTTACTGTTGGGCATGTATTTCCGTGTTCTTTTACTTTCCAGCACTTCTTCTGTATTGACTGACTGAAATCTATCATTTTTATTGATTAATGAAAAACCATCGTATAGAGGAAAACACAAGAAACTCATGGTGGCCTAAAGTAATGCAAACCCAAAGCATCACTGACAACAAATTTCAGCCCCTCTTTAGGAAAGGAACCCAAGCAATTTAAAGAACACATACTCTGATTAGATGATGTCGTAGATGCCAAAAAATACGTTACCATATTCCCCTCCCACCATGTATAAGAAACCTCAATATTATTAACTCTGAGAAGATTGCATTTACTGATAGTATATGAGATGTGTCAAGGAATATTGCCCTTACCTATCAGAGAATTAAATAATAGCATGGAATCTGTCTCCACCATTTGAATATTTATCTACCTTTGATTACATAACTTCATTCTGGTAACCATAGGAAAAGCTTCCGCATATAGAACATCTCCTCTCCCAAAAAAGGCCCTAAATGCTAAAACAACCGAACCTTTTTGGTCCCTTACGACCCCACCCCCACGCATCTCCCCCCTAATTAAAGAACCATCAGTATTGACTTTTAGAACCTGAATTAGAGAATGCCAGTGTACCCATTTCCCCTGCCCAATGATCCATGGCTGATTATCGACCGCAAGAGTCGGGACTAAAGAATGCACAGTTGGAGAAGAATGGCAATCGGGGCACAACCGCAGCAGATCAAGGAATGTGTTATTCATTTTAAAAAGAATATTAACCTGGGAGGCTAAGCCTTTTTTGTGTCGAGCATCATTCCTGGCCTGCCAGATGGTCCAACATCCAGTGATCCAGATTACAGTCCTGGCCTTCTTCTCAGCCCCGTGAGAACCCGCTCCTCCAAACCACAAACATAGGAATCTTTCTTGTTCCCCTTCAGATGCAACCCAGCCAAAGAAGGCCCCAAAAGTTTTCCAAATCCCTATAGCCCATCCACTGTTATAAAATAAATTCCCCATTGTTTCTTGATTTGAGGACCTGCAACACCAACACCTGGAAGCCATATGAACACCCATCCGCTTCATATTCTCATTAGTAGGAAGATCCTTATTCCTGACACTCCACAACATGAAATTATATTTGGAAGATACCTCCTTACACAACAAATTGACCCCCCACTGATCATCAATTGAACTGTCCCTTGTAATATGAGGAAACTATTTAATGGAGAAAATACCCGATATTGAACCAGTGAATATAATTTTATCTGGAACATCACTAACAACAATTCTATTAACAACAGCACGCTTATCATCATCAAGAATAGCCTCTATGAAACTGGGATGACCGATGGCCTCACTGAAAGATATGTCTGGGGTGGGGCAGCTCGGGAAATACAGCCTACCCGCCCCCCAGTCTTGATGCCAAAAATTTATGTTCCCTGTACCCACTATCCACCTAGAATTATGTTGAAAATTTTCCATGTAAGGGTGAATCAAATTCCATATCCTGGATGGCCTCGAGCTCTGGCCACACATATTCTGACCGTAAATGTCCTGCATAGTCCTGCCCCAAAGAGAATGACCTTACATAACCTCCCAAGAAAGCTTTGCATGAAACCCCCTCACGGTTGAGAAAACACTCTTCATGTTGATACCCATGTCCGAGAGAGGTCTAGAGAGACATTTCCCTGATTCCCAATGATGTCTACCTTCCATTTGACCATCCCAAACGAAAGACACCATAATCTTATCCAGATTTAAAGTTACACACTTGGGAACCTTAAAAGTGGAAATAATGTGCATGGTAATGGAAACCAAGATTCTGTTAACTATGGTAATGTGACCTCCAATGGATAAGAATATATTTTTCTAATTAAAGATGTGACCAGAGATCTTGTTGACGAGTTTATCAAAATGACGAACCCTGAAGGAGAAAGGACTAACCGGATCCCCAAGGTATTATGATTGTGTCTGATGACTTTTTATAAAGGAAATTCCATCCCATATTAGGGATTTATGCCATTGGTGCTAGTCACTAGCCCCTGGCCTATAGAAGGCATGCTTGGGGTAGTCACGGAATGGGCAGTGAGGACGGGTTGTGACAGTAGAATCTATTATTATAGGAACTGTAAAAAGAACAACTCTATTATATTAAGAATCACAAATTATTAATATGTGGTTTATAAAAGTTCTAATTAAAATAGAATTTAGATAATGATACAAAAAAAATGACTTCATGTTGAATATTTAAAAACCACTCATAATTACTTATAAACACCTATGTGTTATTTTTTGGTCAAAAATATAGTGAAACACTTTCATTCCAGGAATATTGATATAATACATCACATCATCAATGAAAAGGATACAAATATTGATATAAACAATGTGTTGATTTTTATCATAGGTTATATTTTTGATATATACAAAAAAATAAATTCCCAATTATATATTTTATACATTGATGATGAAAATAAAATTCCTTCCATTCCTTCTCAATTGAGGGACCTTGATGTAACCCCACATTAATTTGGACTATTTTTTCAATGGGTGAGAAAAATAAATTATTCTTATGTACTTTAATATTGAATCCAAAACTATTCTATAGTAAAAATTGAGATTAATTTGTGTACTGAAATAGGGGTATATAATTTAAGACATTCTAAAATAATGGTGGATTTTACGATTCTCGATTGATTTGATAAGTTTTGTAAATAGTATAGTGAGTTTGATAACAAATCCATGTGGTGAAATTTTAGGACCCCATATAATTATAGAATAATTTTTTATTTGGTATTATCCTTTTGTTAGATTCCTTGTAAAGTGGTTAATAATATTTTACTGTTTATTCGATCATTATTGAGAAGGTCTGAGGGAGATGGAGTAGAATTATAGTAATTTGGTATTTATTATTATAAAACAATAAAGTCATTATATTTTCATAGGGGTTATTTAACATTTCTATAATGGTCATTTATACTGATCTATTTCATTATTTTTCAATGGATTATATTCTTCTTATACTATGTATGGGAAATTACAGAGATAAAAACTAAATATTAACAAAAGGAAGAGAGTCCCTTAATTTTTTAGTGTTTATAAAAATATTTTAAGGTTTATATGGATTTATATAAGGTTCATCAAAGTGTTGAAAAGTGAAAAATGAAGGGACACATTGTGTTCCTCATGGTCAATGATTGATTCTATAAGTGTCACTAATTTTTTGTAAGGATCATTGTAATATAGAATTTAAAAAAATTGACAATGGTAGGACAACCCATAAATTATAAGTTCCATTTATCTTTAAAACCAAATAATGAATAAAATATTGTAATGTAACAGAACACACCCTCCATGTGTAAGGGAAAAATAATCTTTAGTTTCATTTATTCTATCTGAAAATATTAGTAATGTTTGGAGAAACACATTACTATGTAAGGGGGGTATATTATTATGTACATTTCACTATGAAGCCATGTAATCATTTGGTATTTTTAAAGCTATTGAAATAAATGATTTATATAATATATTCTAGGATCTAAAGTCATGTGATGTTTTATTGGTCTTAAAATTCAAAATATTATAAGCATGAAATTGAACATTGATTTGAGAGGATATATGAATTAATATTAATTGGATGATCATGTCATGAAATTAGTGAGTATTTAAAATATAAATATTTTAAATAATTTAAAATGGTAAAAATGAATTTTTCCCTAAATGGTTTACCTCCATCAATGTGTATAATCATAAAAATTTCATGTGAAAAAAACAGGAGTTTATATATTTAATTATATAAATTATATTCATGTGATTGTTGTGCGAAAAAATATATTGAGAAAGAATCAGAATTTTTTTCTCAAAAATTAATGATAAAAAAGAAAGAAAAATAATCAATAATTTGACACCATGTGATGTTTTTTAGAACTATTTTATCAATGAAAGAGAAATAACATAATATTGAGAAGTTATGTATCTTTCTTGATCATATGAACTGAGGAATGAATATGTGGTATAAGTAAATTAAAGTAATTATTTTTATAAGAATAAGATCAAAGATTTTTTTGTGTATTCATCCATGCATATATGAAAATTTTTGAATTATTGAGAATGATTATGGACTTGTATACATATCTATTAATATTATTTTGGATTTCAATGACAAAAAAATGAGGAATAAGTTCTCATTTTTTGAATCCAAGGAATAAAATTAGGTACTAAAAACATAATTCAAATCTATGAGAAAAATTTATGTCCATTAAGATCTAATTTTTTTATATAATATATCCCTATTGAATTTGGGAAGTAGATGATTAATTTCATGGGAAATATATGATACCTTCCCTCCACTTTTTTTACTATATAGTACTTTTAAAACACTATGAATGAAATATTTATATAATTTGTGTCTGATTAACGATTCAAGAAAAAGAGTATGTTTCATCATTGGATCGAAAATTTATAGAAATTCATGTCTGTTGTGTCCCATTACATATAAAATGCATACAGGTTAAGGAGTGTGTAACATAAGGGGATTTTCTAAAATATTTTTTCAAATATATTTAATTGTGTAGATATATTTTATTACATGTATCAGTGAGTTTAAATGTACTATGATATCTTATAAAAATATTATTATGTTACATTATAACCAAAATATTAAATTGGTGGGTTTAAATTGGATTAATAAATATATGATATATATATATATATCAAACATGTTATAAATAAAAATATTATTATTATAAAAGTAACCTTCCAAAATTTAGCAAACGTATATTATGCGTTAAAATATATTTCCATCAAAATGGTATTTATTCTAAATTTTGAGAAAAAATTTATTTAATGTTTTAATGTTTTTAAAATTTTATTTAGTAAAAAGAAATACATTTTTTAAATCATTATATAAAAACTATCTTATGGTTAATTTTTGAGAAGTTTCTGAAATGATTTATTTTCCAATGAATGTAAAAAAATACTCATTCTTATTAAAAATGCTACTTTTATTTTAGGAATATAATAAGATATATTCTTTTTTTTATAATGTATTAAAATTAATTTAACTATTATTATATCCTAGATAATCAAATTATGTCTATTGTAATCATCTTTATGATTTAATTTAGTACTAAAAATTTTATACGTAAAAATGTATTTTACTGGAAAAACTATTTTTATACATATAATGTATTTTTATCACAATTAATTAAATTAATAAAAATATTTAAAAAAATTAAATGAAATATATATTTTATATATTAAATAAAATTATTTACACATTAATATATATTTTTAATATTCTTGGGATAAGAATAAATATATTTTCATCCTTAATTTTTTTTTCATAAAGTATTTTTTCACTTATTAGAGATATATTATGAAATTGCATTATACAACATGTGTGTATTGAAATTGATAATATGGATACCATAATTTCAATAAAAATGTGATATTTGGGTAAATATTCCATTTTATTTTCCTGTAAATATGAATTTTAGTCTTGGAAAATATTAACCCCTGTGTAAAGGTTAAATAAGTTACATCTTGGTTAAAACTCAGTGACAAGTCCTTCATTTTGATCATAATAAATATTGGATGATTTTAATTCTTCCCTAATCACCATATTATTGAAATTAGCTCTTACATATTTAAATATGTCCATGAAAATTATCAATATAACATTTTAAGCCATGAAATATACAAAATATAACACTTTTAGTTTTAAATATCTCTTATGTGTCCACATTGAGACAAAAGAAACTTATGATAAAATATAAATCTCTAGTATGATATTAAGGAAATTATTTCATTTATAGAAATCTATTTCATATTTTTATAATTATATAATGACCTTATATTCTTATGTAATACCATTATAGTGTTTATCCAATCAATAAAAAGATTATATTAAATTATTTTAAAAATATAAAAAGTAATATAATTTTAGTGAGTTAAGACATTCCATGAAATTTTTAGATTTATATGATATATTACTGTAATTTTAATGAATTATTTTCTAATTAAAACTTTATAATTTTCTCTTTTAATCCAAATTAAATGAATTATGTCAAAACTGTAAATATCAATTTTTATGGAAATAATATTTATTTTAATTGCATTAAAATTATAAAATTATTAAAATTTGTCAAGGGGATATAATATGGTAAAATATTTCATATATTTATCATTTATAGTCCCTTTTGAACCATTTTTATTATGGATAACATTAATCTATCTTAATCATATAAGTAATTTCATGGATTCCCCTCCCCTGAATAAGATATCTAAGGGAGTTTTAAAAAAAATAGGTAACCACCCTAATAGTTCATATTATTTTTAATTATGCATGTTTATATTAAAAATATATTATATTTTTAATAAAATACTATATTGTGATTCCCAATTATTCAAAAAAATTATTATTATTGTGAAATAACATTTTTTCCCCATCGTTCCATCATATAGGAAGTGGAAACATGGACAATGTGTATGTATCCAACCCTCTCTATATAGACATAAAAATTACTCTTTATCACCATATTTTATATATGGGTATTATTGTGGTATTAATTCTTTATTATATTATAGTTATGATATAATTATACTATAATAATGACAATATCATATTTAACTTCTTACCTTATAAACCGTTCAAAAATTATAATGTCGATCTTGCGTATGTGTGGACTAAAACCTTAACCAAGAGATGTGATACATTTTTCAATTTTTTTTCTTGGATGATAATAAGGATATATTTAATTAACATATATTATATATATTATTAAATAATAATTTTGGGAAATGTGTTTTATTATTTACCTTTTTTTCCATATGTTGATAAATGGAAATAGTGTTCATGCGTACGTATGACATGCCAAATCCATAAATGGTGTAACTCATTTTTATCCCTATGTTTTATGGAAGAATAATAAAATTAATAAAATTAATATATATGATATATAATTAATTTTTATCACTATAAATATGATATAATTATCACCAAAATACAACTACCAAAACAAATGAACCAAAAAATACCCGAATAAAGATCCAGATATATCCAAGATGTGTGATTTTAATAAAGTGTTGAAAAATATATACTAAAGGTTATAAGTAAATAATATAATATAAAATATATATAGGATGATTTTTCATTAATATATGCATAAAAAATATATATTTATTATAAATGAGGTTCCAATTCATACAAAGCAGGTCAAACCTAAGGTGAAGGATTTTCATCTCACATTGGTTTATGTGAGATACATTCCATATTCACCACGTGTTTATTTTTTTGTGTATATATTTTACATGAATATATTTTCTAGTTATTCTAATGAAATGAATCGTTTATATAAATCTATAATATTTTTGTTTCTTTCATATGGAATATAATTCTAATATTAGAAAGTGGTAGGGGATTTTATTTACAATATCATTTTATATCTGGATTGTTGATGGATATGTTTATGATGATAAAATATTATGATTTACCAATAATGAAACTAATTTAGTGTATTGAAATATGGTTATTTTATTATAATAAAATTTTTCTATTCATTTTTTTCAAGTTAAGCACTCAAGTGACCAAAAAAATGTTTTTAAGGAAAATCATCTTCGTATCACTCTTTGGACAAAAAACCCTTTTATGGCCTTTAAATGTTTTCTAATAATTTATGAAAGAGTGTTTCTAATATTATAATATGATTGTGTGAAGTAATTTTTATGATGATTTAAATTTTAAAAAATGGTTTTAATTTAATTTTTTATTCATTTTGGAACAAGTTTCCTTTTTTTCTTTTTACAGAAAATGTGAGAGGAATGTTTTCTTTTAACTTATATGACAAGAGAATAATTTTCCACCATAGTGACTGCTCAATGTTTTTAATCATTATATATAGTTCTTCAAGGTTCTATTCAAATAAAAAATTTATCCTTAATATTTTTCAATGTTTTTTATTTTGAAATTTATTTCCAAAATGGGGATTTTAATTTTTGTCGTGAAATATGTCAATAATATTTTAAAATAATTTTCATACATAAAAACATATTTTGATATTAATTATAATTAAGAGGTATATGATCTATTAATGTAGTAATTAATATTGATTGATATGGTCAATATTTATACTGATGATATCTTTATGAAACCCATTCATCTTCCACGGGTTATGATGTAGTGAATTGAATAAATGATTATGAACCACATTTTCTTTTCACAAAGTATGATATGATGATATGATGAATGTTTTATGGTCTTATGGAACACATTTATATGGATTTCATTATTTTATTTTGGTTATGTTATACCTAATCAAATTGCTGACATTATAACCAAGGGAAGTGTTTATATTACAACCATAGAGTGGTAACACTAATAAATCCCACCAATGGATTGGGTAAAAAGTTATAATGAATTACATAAATAAGACTAGAATGGGGAGTGAAAACAGATAAATAGTGGGATTTTTAACTAGGTATTCCAAGGGAGTGTACTATGTATTCTTCAATGGTTTAGGGAGTGATCCAAATCCACTTTTATAGTTCTAGGTGTGACCCATAACTACTATGTGAGTTTAGGTACTTAAAAAAATAAACTATAAAATTCTATAAAATTGTCCTTAACTAATAAGGAAATGATTTTATTTATTTATGTATATTCAATAATTCTATGTATTATTCCAATTTTACACTTCCATAGTTTATATTATTTGAATTAATTATGATTTATTTATTATGAACTATCATGATATATGCTATGAATCATTATTATGATTTATGATATGAATGGTATGAATTTAACGTTTAATTATACCATTCTTATACACTTATATTCATTTTATGAATAGGGGATCATTGAAATCTCATATATGTATCATTACTAATAATCTAAGCTCACCCATTCATTTGATTCTCGTACCATAATTATGAAGAAATGTATTATGTTTGATACATATAAGAAAGGGGATATTCATGAAGAATATTATGGGAGATGGTGTAGATAAAGATGTTTATGTGTCTGTGTTTCTAAGGGAATTGGACCAATTTAATTCTGGAATGGATCATTGTGTTATTTAATTAGTATTCATCAACAAATATTCCACATCGATATTTAAAATGTTTCGGTAAATATAGTTTGTATTAGAGTAAGGATTAGTTAACCATTAGAAACTAGGATGAGAAAACATTAGTGGGAAACCTATGGAAAATTCTAAGTATAAGATAAAATAATAATGTTTTGGAAATGATCATGAATGACCAAGACTAATCTGATGGTATCATATATGAGGGAGTCACGAGTTATGAATCCTATAAGTGTTTAATCATGATTATTTGGTTTTACGGTAGGATTATTGTTGCTAAAAATATGAATTTTGGTTTTATTCAATTAATGTAATCTAATGGAATTATAATAATGATGAATATAGTATAAAATTAAATGATTTTCATCTTATGAAACAATAGTTTATGGGAGATGACATACAAAATCAGGTTTCTATTCTCGCCCAACATTGTCAAGATTCTATTAAAGCGGATCTTCAAAATTAAGAAGAGAACTAAAAACATTCTTCTGATTCCAACATGAGGAAACAACCACATTCTTTTTGTGGTTCTAGTGATACCCTAGTTTCCAAAAAATGGACCATTACTACTGTGAATATATTTTTTGTTCTTCAGTGATTGGATATTTAATATTTTATTATTGTTTGTTATCAATTCAAAGGTGATGTAGATCAATTGTTGACACATATGAAGAACATAAGGAAAAAGGAATAATTTAAATTCATGGTCTGGTATGAGTTATATACAATATTGTTTCAATATGTATAATCCCCAAATTCTTTACATTAACATATATAAGGAATTCCATGAGATAAATCATAAGAATGATGAATTTTTTGGTACTGATGTGGTAAATTTTACATGAACTCCAAGGTATACTTATATTATTATCATCCAATAAGATTTTAAGGTTGATCAATTATTTAGTGGATTACTACAATGTCTCTGAATGGAATTATCCATAAGGGACATCATTATCTATGTCAAGAACCATGTTGGGTCATCATCTGAAATGACGCTTAACCCATTCTATGGAAGGGACTAGTGGGTGTTCCTGATCCCCACAGGCTGGTACAAATTCCCAAGTATCAATAATAACATGAGAGAACTATTAACCTAAATTTACACGCATAAAATAACCAACCATATAAATAAATAGAAAATTAAAATTATAAAAATACAAGCCTTTAACAGATTAAATATTTCAAATTAAAAATTGTAAACAAAAACAAAAAAGGTTACACAAAAAGGAATGACCAAAATCTAGATTAAAACCCACCACAAGTTAATAAGAGAATAGCCCTTAATCATCCTCAACAACACAACACCATGAAGGACCACTAGAAACAAAAACTACCGTCACCAAAAGTGTTACCTTTACATGAATCAATCATTACCAAGTATAGTTACAGACAATGAAGTAAGAAGGTTGTGAGTCAATTCATTGTAGGATTCCACCAAACAAATATTCTATGGTAAAATCTTAATTTTTGAATAATTATCATGTTTTATAAGTAAAAGAAATTTTATAAACAAGTATACAGAAAACAACATTAAATGAAACACCCTTGGTTTTGAAATAACCAAAAACTCATATTGTATGACAATGGTAAGTGTTATATAATAAAAGAGAAAAAGTCACACGAAATACCCACTAGGAACTCACTAGTAATGGAACACTAGAACTTCATGTCTCAGTGATACATGTTTTAGAACCAAGAACTAACAGTTTTCTCATCCATGATCCATAAAGAAGGGACACCCCAATGACCCAATGGTCTAAACTTTTCATCAATATTTAGTTAGTGTTGTTATCATAAATCCTTATAAGTGAAAATGGGGCCAAGAATCTTCTGTATCACAATAACAGTAGTCCTAGTTCACCCAGAAGTTATCTGGGCTTCCTCTTTAGGCTCAAAGAAGTTCTATTTTCACAAAACACACTATTCTTACAATTCAATCCAATAAATGAAATAAACAGACGAAATTTCATCACATTCACACCAAAAAAAATTTAAAATCATACACACACCAAAAAAGTTTCCAAACATGATTCACATCACATAAATAATTTAATAAATCAGTTTCAAAATTTATAAAACACTACCAAAGTGCACACCAAGGATTTACATGTGAAATAAACAAAATTTTACATAGTTAAACAAATTTCAAACAAAAATAATATAAAATATTATCATAAACCAATTCCATATCAGAAATAATGATCATTAAAAACATTAAAATACTCAAGAAATCATAAATAATTTATCAAACAAAATTATGGATAGAATTACAAACCTTAGGTGTATAATTCCCTTGAAACTGGTGAAAACTCCAAACAATCCACACCCACACCACAATTAAGCATAATCTAATAGAAAACAAGAATATTGATCCCAAAAATTCATGATCAAACACCAAAAATGGATCTGTATCCCCTAGTGTAGAATAAAACTAAGACAAAGGAAATAACACCCTTGATTTGGGGAAGAATCAAATGAATGAGGAGACATATCGATGAATCAAGGAAAACCCACCCAAATATATCCCAATATCGAAGACCCAATGGAGGAGGATGGGAATGGGTGGCATGAATAAGGATGCGAATCTTATGGGGGGTGATAAAATGAGGGTTTTGGGGTTAAAATCAGGAGGAGATAAAGGATAAAACAATATTTTCAATGAGCTTTCAGGGCACACAGTTTGTCTTCAAGGTTTGATAAACAATGCATCAATTGTGCTCTCGTGTCTTTCCCAAGAAGGATCTACCACATGATAACCGGAAAAATATTAAAAATTAGGTGATGGTTATGCAATAGCTTCTACCTCATCCAGAAACTGATTAACATGTTACCCCACACAGTCTGGATAACAGTACGCTGGCTTTGTGGTAGCTTCTGCCTCACCAGGGCACCTACCACATGATTTCATGGGATGAGGCGCACAATTACAACTAACTATTTTCTAACCATGATCTGAACACTAACCACTATATTTTTCACACTTTTCTCTAAAACATAGTGGAAATATAATGGAATAAAAATGTATACTAAAAAAATTTAAAAATACCTCAAAAGAATCTCAGGAATGTGTCAAGCAATGTTGAAATCATTCGATGTTCCATCATAGTGGATATAATAAAATGAGTTAACCATAAATCTCTTGGTTTTTATAAGATAATAAATATGAAATTAAAAGGAAATTCTGGAAAACAATGGAGAGAAGAGGATTGGGATTCAATTATGCTCAAAATATGGAATTAAACATGGATAAAATTTTCTTACAAAAACTATTAAATGATTCATGTATGGAAGGGATGTTTATTGTTCAATAAAATGATTAATTTATGGGTATATAGAAGCTAATTATTCAAACAAAGAGAATAATCCACATATTGAACCACCCACAATATTGTGTTCTAAATCAAAAGAGTTTGGGAATTAAGGAAATCAATTCTCTAATCAAATGTATAATGAGGATAATGAGAAATAATAACCTTTGATGTGAAATAAAAAAAGGGTACACTTATGAAATATGAATATTTAAATTGAATCATGTCAATAAGGTAACATTTATCCTCCCTTTTAGGGTTGGGTATTTTATGTTGATGTTTTATAAGAATAATCTCTATAAAATATATTATTCATCACTTTGTCAAATTTAATGTGATTCAGATCATTGATTATCTCTCTCTATATAGATTCTGTAATAATGACATAAACATTCTTTTTTTAAATCATCTTATAAAAATATATTCATTTATGTATGAACCCAAACAACAAAGGGATGTTTTTTTGGTTTTGAAACGAAATTATTTGACAAATAAAAATAATATAATCTTTTGGAAGAATATTTGATTTTAATATGACTTAATTATGGGAAATGATTACATTACATACATTTTGGTATGAGATTTTATGAGTAATTACAACTAGTTATGCATGATAATTATGTTTTTAATTGATGTATTTGATATAAAATCAATCCAAATAATGGGATGCAATTTTTGGCAGTCATGTTTTGTAATATATTAATTTTTCACTATTTACTGAATAGTTTAAGATGAACCATGTATGTTGTTGGAAAACATGTTCTAGTAATTTTTTTGTAAATATTTTTATGTAGAAGGAATGGAAAATGGATATTATTATTTGTTAAAATTTAATTTTAGCGAATCATGCATAAAACAATTAATTGTGAATATCAATTTGTTGAAGTAAGATATGAAGTATAAGTTTATCAAAGCACAAAAAAGTGAAAATATTAATAAAATTATTATATTATGATATGTTCTATCCAATTAAATGATATTTAATGTTAGAGGCATTCCAAATCACATTAAGGTAGCTAAAAGATGATAGAAATGTTATGTTGATAATCATTAGTGTGTCCTGGAATTTAGAGTTCATGAGAAGGTTTTTTCAATTTATCCCTAGAATTTTTTTCATATTAGTAATATAGGTTATGTTTTTCCAAAGGAATATAATACCTTTTTAGATTCCTGATCGATAAGGTATGGTAGCTTATCTCTTGGTACTTCCACCGAACCTCTAACAACTTCATTATGTTTTTGATATTTATCTTATAAGGAATCACATACAAGATCTATCACATGTAACAATATCATATGTCATAACATCATAACATGATCATATTTTGAGAAATAAATAGTAGAAATCTTGGATTGTGGAGATGAGGAGATACCGAAAAAGACTAATTAATTTATGAAAGTTCTCTAGAGAAATCACAAATTTGAAGAATCTATTGGGAAACCTAAGGACATAATTAAAAAATGATATCATCATTTCTTGTATTAGAGTGATTAATTATAAGAGATAAATTAATTTTATAGGGGGAATAATGTAACAGCCTAATACATTATAAAATATAATCTTTTCAAGTATATTTAATTTTTTTGTAGTATGCATTACACGAAACACTATATTTAAACAAACTGTGATATATATTACTAAAATATTATTATTTTATCATTATAACCTTGTATTTTAATTTTAAGGATTTAATATAATTGAATAAATTATGATATAAATTAAAATATCACACCCAAATTGATTATATTTTAAGAAATAGACAATAATATTTTAGCAATGTTATATTATTCAGAAAAAATATATATTTCCTTTAAACGTATTTTTTTTCTTTTTTGTATAAAGTATTATATTTAAATATAGAATCATTTAAAAATTTATTTCATAACACAAAATAAATATTTTAAATCATAATATCGAATTTATATTGTGTTGAATTCTTGATAATTTGCTAAAAATATTGATTTTCTAGTGAATTCTGATAAATTATTTTTTTATGGAAGAAATTATTTTTTGTTTTATACATGTTAAAATTGAATTTTTTTTAAATCTATATATATTAAAATTAATTATATTTTATTTTAAAATATCTAAGTATATTCATCAAAATAAATTTTATATTTTAATTTAGTAAAAATTATATTTTTATATGAACAAATCATTTTTTTGAAAACTGTTTTTATGTGCATAATGATGTTTATTCATAATAAATTAAATTAATCACAATTTTTGAATTATTTTATATATATATATATCTTAAATAATTTTTTTTTCAACCTTCATCTAATATCCATACACTATATGGGATAAGAACAAATGCAGTGTTATTCTTAAAAACAATTTATAAAAAAATCATTATGTTTTATGCACTAATTTTAGAATTATTTATTACAATGTATAAGATATTTATTTGATGAAAAGGATTGTATATATGGAATTATGTGCTTAATTTTTTTTAAATACTCCCCTTTTATTTTTTATCATTATGAATAGTATAAACAGTAAAATCTATCAAATCGAAAAAGGGTAAATCATTTTAATCGTGGGAAAAATAAGCTATAAGGCCATATAATTTCATCATAATTATTATATGGTGAATTTAATTCAACCCTTTTCACCATAGTTATGTAGTAGTGTTTTTAAATGACACTTTTCCATGAAAATTAACTATATATTTTTTTAGAGCAAATAAAGTCACAAAATCACACACACTTAGTTTTAAATATCTTTTGAGTCCACTAAGTGAAAAGAAATTTTTTTAATCAATATATGTTTGTATTTTTATATTATTGAATTTATTTTTATTATATAAATTTATTTCATTTTTTATTTAATTATATAATGACCTTAAATTCATGTGAAATACAAATTTAGTATTCTTCCAATAAATAAAAAAACTCTAATAAATGATTTTAAAAATATTATGAGTAAATTGAATTCAGTTAGTTAGGGTATGAATAAATTTTTGTAAACTAATATGAAATTTTATTGTTTTGTTAAACTATTTTTTTATTTCAATATTTTTATTTATTTTATTTTATTTAAATTATGTAACTAGTCAATTAATTGGAAAGAATGATATTTTATTAAAATCATAGGGGAATAATTATATAATAATATTTTATTCAAATACATGAAAATCATAAAAAAAAATTAAAATAGAATATGTTAGATTATATATGGTATATAATTCCATCCATATCCCATTTATTGTCCATTTAGAACCATTTTACTTGAGATTTATTTTAATATATTTTTATCATTTAGGAAATTCAAAGGAATCCCCACCAATCATTAATAAATGAGAACCCATCCTTTCTTATATTCACACAACATTAAGCCTTATAGATCAAATTAATTGGAATTTTTTTCTTTGTTACTACCCTAGTCATATTCTAGAAGTTTTGGTATTCTCATAATACCAACCCTGGAGTACTTAATAGGACATCAAAATAATTTATTTCAATGTAGTCGTAATCACCTTAATTAATCAGTTTTTTAATTATTATTTTATCTCCTCTGAATCTGTAATATTCATTCATAAATAATAAATTTTAGTACCAAAATTATAATAAAATGTTATAATTATTATTAAAAAACTATTATTCACCATTATTCTATCAAATGTGGAGTGTGAATATCACACATGCGCACATACGACTTATCGTCTCCACGTAGATATTCAATTTATTTCTGAAAACCATATTTTTTTATTGTTATTATTATGAATTTAATGATTATATGAGATACTTGTGACATAATAGTAATTTTTTAATGATAATATATTATCTTTCTTCTTGCCTTCAAAACCATTAGAAAATGATAATATTGATCGTGCTTATATGTGGACGACCGCCTCCACAAAGAAATGTGATTCCATTTTGAATTTCTTTTATTTGGATGGTAATATGGATATATTTGATGAATATATATTAAATAAATAATATAATAATTATTCAAAAAAGGTGATTTATTATTTATATTTTTTTCGTTCCATCTTTCATTAAATTGAATCATCGTTCATGCATACGTACAACCTTCAGTCTCTATGAATGGGGTGATTCTTTTTTCAAATCTATATATTTAAAAAATGAATCTAAAAAAGAATATATAAAATATTTCTATAATTATTAACATTTTTTTGATAATTTGACTATGATAATATTACAAAGAAAAAAATTATTGAATAGAAAAATACAGGAAAACGATGTAGATATAACCTGAAATAGTGATTTTAATAAAGATGTGTTAATAAAAGATTGATAAAAAATTTATAACTAAATTATATATAATATGATATATATGATTGTGTTTATATATATATAATAGATCTATATTAATTACATATAAGTTTCGAACACACATTAAGGAAGTAAGACCAATGTTTAGGGATCTTCATCTCACTTATATTTCAGTGGGTCTCGTGCGATTTTCCACACATGTTTCTTTTTTGTGTTTTATATATTAACATGAATATATTTTACTATTAATATCATGAAAATTATTTCTTATATATATATATATATCAATATAAGGTTATTTATTTCATCATGGATATGATTCCAACTTTACCAATACTGTTTATCGATATTTTTTTAATGATTCTGATATTGAAATATTATTTTAATTATCATGAATGTCATGAAATTTATTATCTAAGATTTATTTCATGAAAATAAATTTTTACATTCATTTTCCTCACAAAATGTACACAATAGACTGAAAATATATTTTTCAGTACAATCAACATCATTTCTCTCTTGGGTCAAAAAAGTCATTTTCATCAATATCATTATTTTAGAAAATTGTTTTGAAGAAATTTGATATTATTATCCAATTATTTTAAAATTCATTTTTACCAATGGATTAGTTTAAAAAAATTAGTTTCATATTCTTTTCATTTTCTGAACACGATAATTTTTGACTTTTTGGAAAAATTTTGAAATGAATGTTTTCTTTTAACGTATTTGACATAAACGTGACTTCATTCCATTATAAAAGATCGATGTTTTGAAGATTACCTTACATTTTTCTAGGGATACATTTGAATAAAATGTTTCTTATAATATGTTGGAAATAATTTTATTTTTTAAAAATTGTTTTTAAAAATTGAAAGGTTATTTTCCCCATGAAATATTTCAATAAATTTTAATCAAAATTTCATATATGATTACATAATTTCATGGTAATTCTTCTTTATTCAGGAAATGATCCATTGATACCATTAATATTCCTTATCCATATAGCTATTACCTATGTTGATGAGAAGTTTTTATGAACTATTTATTTTACAAGGTTAATAGAATATTGATGTTACAAAATGTTTATGAAACATATTCTGTTTTCAAAGCATATGATGTCATGATACAAAGAATGTTTTTTGATCTTTTTTCAATAATATATCGGGGTTTCATTTTGTGATATTGGTCATGTTATAACCATCGATGATGGTTATGTTATAACAAATGACAAAAGTTACGTTTAGACAATTAAAGGGTGGGACCTATATATCTATATAATGCATTTGGTAAATAATGATATATCATGAGATAAATTGCTCTATAATAGGGAGTAAACCAAATTTAGTTTTAATGTTTTACACTATGATATACATGGGAGTGAACCATGACTAATTTGATGGTTTGGGGTTTGAAACCAATAAATTGTGATAATATTGGGAGTGAACCTTGACTAATATAATGGTTTGGGGAGTTAACCAAATCCAATAATATAGTCCTAGAAACAATCCTTGACTAATAAGGATATGATTCAATATAGTTATTTTTATTCCACATTTTTATGTGTTCTGACAATGTTATAGTTACATGGATTATTTTCATAGATTCCTTTATTATTTATGTTGTATGAACTACCACAATGTATTCAATGACTCAATATTATGTTTTATGATATTTTGGGAATTGTTTTAAAACATTAGGATCAAGTTCTTGTACCATTATATACATCTTATTCTCATGTGTTCGTTTATATATACCTTGTTTACACTTACAAATAATATTATCTAACATTTTATTAGGTTTACTTTTCCCATGTTTTGAAGAATGGTACTAAGTATGACATGTCCAAGAAGGGTGCTAGTTATGAATAACATAGTGGGAGATGGTTAATATCATTTATGAACTAGTTTTTTTATCATTCCATATATACAAATCCAACATAACTATAATATTATTTCATGTTTCATTATGTTATATAATGAATATTCATCGTCCAAGATTTCATATCTATGTATGAAATATTTGGGCCATTATAGAGTGTCTATGAATGTTTGGATAACAACATTAAACAATCAAAAATCATTATTTCAAAATATAATATTGTAAAAAATGATACTATTAATTATCCCATTCATAATAGTGTATCAACTAACATAAAATCCTGAGTTTGGTTATCTTAAAGAGATTGCAATATTGAACTATTATAATCTTATTTAAAAAAAGATGTTTGGCCCAATGTGGTGCATTACATGATAAGGAGTACATAATTCATGGAATGAGTGGGTGTAATGGTGAACTTGGATACGTTTAATACCAATAAAATTTAATTATTCCAATGATGAATTTTTTTTAGTTCCTCAAAAGTGTTTTGTAAAAAAAATTACTCAATGTACATAAAAACCTTAAAGTTTTGGTGGGATTAATCAGAAGTCTAAGAGATTTTGATTCCATTTATTAATTGTTAATAATTAATTTTAAAATATGATAGACCTACTTGTTATTCATATCCATTAATATTTATGATTCAATAAATGGGTTAAAAGTTGTGGAATTTAAAATATAACTTATTTATAACAAAAATATTTGTAACATTGTAGATGCACATGAAGGGGTAAGTCCAATATAATGTAATTAATGTTTATATTGGAAATCCTTCCTAGATGGTATTGTGTCTAAATATAAATAATTTTGGTAGAAAAGGGTTATACATATATTTTTATTGTTCACTGAAAAGGAAATTTCTATTTGAACATCCCCATGATCAAGGGGGGAGAAAATGATTGAGGCCTATAGAGTCAACCCCTTCAATGATATCATTGTCTTACAATAGATTACCAGTACAAATATATAAAATTATACTCTCATTAGGGATCCATTTAACAAGACAACACATCCAATCCAATGTTCCCATCACTCAAGGTGTTATAAACCTCAATGCTTTATTTAATGACCATCCAAAATTTCCAAATGTAATTGGATAGTTTCCAAGGGGATATAGCCTTATCAAAAATGAACATAAATAGCTATGTGGAATTTGATTAAACCAAGAAGATGTTGTTATTATTATAGATCCTATGTAGAGTAATTTCACAGAACATATCCCTCTATTATACCCATATTGAGTTACCTAGATTATAATTTGTTCGTAAACAAATGTTCATCAAACCCCAAATGTCCAAAACCTATCCACCTCCCCTGGTTTTCATAAGAAAATATGAACCATTAAAATTTATCTTCAAACTCATTCTTGGTATTCTCTATTTTACTGACCACCCATGGTTACCACAACCTCATCACTCTATATTATTTGTTGACCTCAGAATAATCACCCTTAAAGAAACTAAAACCCCCCAACTTGTGATGATTTAGCCTTTATTTTCCACTATAGATTACACACTATCCCAAATGAATAATTGGGAACACATTATGCCTTCTATCACATTTTTCATAGCCTTCTCTAGAACCGAACACACTAATACAAATATCATTTCACATATTTTAACCTCAACACCATGTTGTCCAACTCCCTAGAGACAATGTATGATAAAATTATAAATGGTCACACAAATAATTAAGTTCTTATAATAGGGATAATTACTAGATGTTAGATTCCAAATATAGTTTGGAAGAAGTGGCTACAAACTGATTTCAAGATCTATTTTTCAAAAAACCATCAACACGATGCCAGCCAAAAAAACATCTTTTCACATAATCATTTAAGGTAATTTCTTGTATCCTCACCTTCCAGACTAAGAAATTCATATTTATTAGGATCCTTATATAATATTACTTGTAAACCTGCACATATATTACATGGATTCACGGAACCATCTCTTGGAAGTCTAATATGTAAAACCCTAGGTAAATAAAGAATATGACATTTTCATATTTATCCATATTTGTGAATAAAATATTAATATGACTTTAAAGGGGACGCTATGCTCGATGGCGTACCCAACACGCAACAACGAGTTTCTTGGGAATCTTATGTTGCACTCTAATAATAAAATAATATTATTTTAAATGGTAGTTAACATGTAGTCGTTGTATTGGAGGGAATGGATAGAAATAACTAAAATATGATTATATATGTTTTTAAATGTTTTTACATTTATCCAATAAAAGATAAAGGCTTAAAATACGGAAAGAATTCAATTTTAGGCGTATATGCCCTAGTTTTCACTAAAGGTTCACTTATCGCCTTTTGATGGCGAACCATCATTAAATATAGTTTTGTTTACTCTTATACATTCTATTGGACCAAATAAAACTCTTCTTTAGAATTGGGACATCAAAATTTACTTTGTGTAAATTTTTGGTATCTTTCCGATAAAGTTCATTTTTTTAATGAATAGTATAAAATGTTGTATTTTAATTCAAAACCTCTTTTTAATATAATTTATTTACATGATTATATTATCTTTTGAATTGGTTTTAAAGTGAAATTAGAATATATTTTTACCATTAAATCCAATAGTGTTCGTTGGAATTAATTTCACTTTGAAATCAGACTTAAACTAGTGTCAATCTTTTGATACTTATTGTTTCATAAAAACACGCTATTTGCTCTGACAGTGGGAATTAATTATTAAATTAATTAATTCAACCTATATGTTTTGAATTTTGTAAAATAGACTTCATTTTTGAATTCGGAATATCAAATATAGCTTAGGGTGAATTTTTGGTAATTTTCTGAAAAACATCAATTTTTGATGAATAGTGAAACCACTAAGTGGTACTTATAAAAACTGATTTTCCGTTTAAATGAAATTTTTCCATCTTTGTGTTTTGAATTTCAAAAATCTGACATACATGGTTGTAATTAAGAATTAAAATTTGGTTCAATGAGATTAAAAATATTTTTTGGTGAATAGTAACTTTTAAGTTCTTAATCGCGATTAGAGGTAATTAGTGTAGTTTAAGGTCAAAATAATGTTTTAATAATATGAAATTAACTTGACACATGTCCTAACCTCATTGGATGTTTCATGTCAGACCAAGACAACCCATGGGTCAACTTGGGGACCCCATGAAGCCACTTTGGTTGGAAAATGACATTAATATCTTTTTATTTAAAGTTAAAGTAAAAATAAGACAAACATGAAATGTTTTACTAAAACAATTTTTACATGGGGTTATGCAAATAAGGTTTTTGACTATAAATATTCATTGGAAATATAAAACGATTTCATACATCATAGTATTTTTTTTATAATTTTTACACATTAAATAAATTAAATTATTTATGACATCATGATGATGCAGCGATGACCTCATTATTTAACGATTTAAATAAAATGGAAAGATAATGTAATATCTAAGACCTACACATGTCCAAAACTTATTGGATGAGTGGATTTATAACCCTTATCACCTTATGCTCGTATTATATCAATGTGGGACCTCTTAAATCCGAATATCATTTTAAAATAAAGTGACTTTTCTTTACTTTCCAAGAGTGCCCCTCCTCTCCTCTTATAAAAGACCCCCACCTCTACCTCCTTACCCACACACCCAAAGCCTTTGGCTTGTCCAACCCCTGCCCATTTTGTCTTTCCACTTCCATCTCTTACTCCTTGAAGCCTCACTTTGGGCAGAAGTCTTCCCAAGGAACCCTTTGAGCTCAAACCAAAGGGAGTTACCCGATTTTAAGGTAATGTCTTCACTTGAGTCCTTTTATTTTATTTTGCCTCTCCAACCCCCTAAACTCTTTTTATTAATTTATTTTGTAACAAATCCAGTATCTTCAATATACTAGGATGTTGTTATAAGAGGGATTCGATCTACACTTACACACACCTACATCTAATGGTTAAAGAACATACTGTTTCTGTGGATGGCGAATTTCTGCCTCACGAAACGATGATTGTTCAACACTCATATAACAACTTCAAAGGTGGCCATTAAGATGTCACTATATTTATATATGATATATAATATGTTTATGTTTTACTTAAGATTATGTATTTTTCATTTTTGGCTTACCTTTATGGCTTCCATTATGGGTATACACGATATCTTCATTTTAGGAAGTGCGGACTACCGCCCCCTCAAAGTGATGTGATTCGTTAATGCCATACGTGGGACGTATAAAGGATGGATTTAATGTTATTATATATGATTTTATACTGGAATTATAATATACCTATATATCATTATTATTTCTTTCTATTAAAGTATGAGATAGAAATGAAAGTAGCGTTCATGCGTACGTACTGCTTACCGTCTCCATGAACGGTGCATTTCATTTCTTATCCACAAATGTAATGTACTATTATAAGTACATGTATATAACGGATATATATGATGAATGATACATCTAAATGATGAATATAATTCTGGAATTAAAATATACATACCTCTCATTTAGTTTTAATTCCATTAATATGACAAAGAAATGAAAGTAGCGTTCATGCGTACGTACGACTTACCGTCTCCATGAATGGTGCATTTCATTTCTTACCTCTAAATGATTATGTGATATTATAAATACATGTATATTATATATATATATGATATATATGATATCCAAATCAGGAATTTAATTCTGGATATTAATAACCTTTGACCACACGAACAACATGTAATTGTAAGAAGTTCACTTTCGACTTAAGAACCAAATATCGACAAAACAAACATTATTAACTTAAATGATTACATAATGTTTATAACATGTCAATAAGTGATATAAAAGGAATAATTAAATTTAAAAAGGTTCTTAAGCAAGTATAAATTAACTCAGTTTTATTATTCAAGACGTTAAAGAACGATCGAGTCAAGTCGGACCTGAGGTAAGGGATCCTACTCCTCTCTTTCTTTTTAAGTACTCTCTTTTATGTCATTCCTTTTAAAGCTCATCTTTCTTGTTATTGGGATGTTCTTTTATATTACCCTTACTGTAATTTTTATGTTCATATGATGAGAGACCCTATTCTATCTCATCAATCCATTTTGGAAGTTTTGAGTGGCGCCGTTAGGCTGCCGAATTTTCGTAAGAGATCTAACCTCTCTCTTTCTTTACAAGTACTCTTCTTTATGTCACTTATTTTAAGCTCCTCTTTTTTATGTTGGGGGATGTTATTTTATATTCCTCTTTCTGTAAACTTTATGTTAATATGATGAGAGACCCTATTTGATATCATCAATCCATTTTTGTATGTTTTATGTGGCGCCATTAGGCTGCCGAGTTTTCGTAAGGGATTTTTCATCTCACTTTTATTCCCATGAGATTTATGCTACATTTGCCACAATTTCCTTTGAGTGGTGTATGTACTAACCATTATTTTACTCATTGTGTAATATTCTTTATTTTATGAGTATTTACATCAATTTTGTATTGTCCTTCTTTCACAAGGTGTATGTTTTGAAAGATACCCATGTCGGTAAGGGAACCTTTCACCCTCCTCTTTTTAAAAGACTTCTTTTTTTGGGTCTTTTAATTTACATATTGTTATGTTGGGATATGTTCTCATATATCCTTATTTATGTAAATTTTATGTCCAAGTGATGAGATACCCTTTTTTTATCTCTCATCAACTCATTTTGATGTGACGTCGTTAGGCTGTCAAGGGAACTTCTTAACCCAATTTCGATTTCTTTGGGTTCAACATGTAGTTATTGAATATGTCATCCTTTGAATATGTGTAAATGACCTTTGATTATTTTACACTTAATATCCACTTATATTTTTTGTATTCGTTTGTCACACATAATTATGTAATTGATTTATCCTTAAACCAAGGATACCGTCTTTGTAAGGGACTTCGTCTCAATCTCCTTTCATTGAGGCATATTTTGTTTTATACACAACCTTCATTTATACGGTGTATAAACCCCTTTTACTTTTACGTTTATCCAAAAGGAATATTTTTTATACGAAGAATTTTACTAAACGACAAAAGGGAATGTTTTTGTCGTACGTATGTGGCGACAATGACTTCTCTGCTGCCGTGAACGTTATTTGAGTTTCGGCTTCCTCTACAAGCCATACCTTTTTTTAAAAGAAAAATAAATACCATGTTTTAATTTTCTTTTATTTTGGTATTGAAAATGGTTTTCATAATGTTTTTATATCAATGTGTTGTATTGATATCTTGTGATTGAAAGGTGGAAATGTTATGTTTCCTTTATGCATATTTTATGTGATACGATTATGTTAAGGTTCTTGGGCATTATTATGAAGACGGGTGGTTTCATGATAAACTAAGGGCGGGTGAGCCCGATATAGCTCTCCAATGCATTGGGTAACGTGAAGGAGTGAAACGTTAAGGTTTCTCCGAAAAGATTTAGGGAATATACTGTGATGGGTATTCCAAAACGTAACCAAGAGGGTTACTCCCTACGTAAGAATGTTATGAATGCCTCAAGTTACCTTTTATGTCTTATGATTTCTGTGATTTATTCATGATTTGATGAGGTATGTTAAAGTTCCTATGTTTTATGGGTAAAGTATGATTTCATTCTTATGTATATATGAACTCATGTTTCCTTTCCATATTTTTATATCCCTTACTGAGCTTTTTATTCTCATCCCAAGTTTTTGAAATGTTTTTCACAGGTCAAGGGAAAGGTACGTGATGTGATGATAGTGTCAAGGATGTGTCAAGAAAGAATCCAAGTTTTATTTTAAATATGTTTCTGTTGATGGGAAGAATGAATCCTGTCTTTTATGTAACCACTTTGTTTAAATGTGGAATGTAATTCAAGTTTTATGATCTAATTCTCTAAAACTCTAAACCTAAAAAGATACTCAATGTGTAATCTTGTATTAACTCAATATTAAATAAGGTTTAAGGCCGGGGCCTTATAGTTGGTATCATAGTTCGGTTTAGATAACATTAGAGGTTAGGGTATTCTTTAAGCATAAGTGACATTACCATAATGGTTAGGATTTCATAAAGAGTCCTGGTTTTAGATAAAGTGAATGAGTAAGTATATCTTAGTGTTTATATTCCTCCTTAGTACATGATGGTTATGTTGATATACTCACACTGACCTTTTTGGTTTTATTAAATGGCTGGATCTAGTAGGCACCAAAGTGACAATTGGTTTGAAGGAAACTGTGGTGGTTCTCTGATTAAGAGACTGGATGAAATGGGGTATTCAATGAGGAAAATTGTGATTGTTCTAAACCAACTATCAAGGAGTCATGATCAACCACTTGAACCTTGGTATGTTCTATAATGCATCATGTACGAGATTACCAATCGATGTGGAAGTTCAGGTAATAATTAAAAAGGTAACCATTAGGGTTTATATGATCCTTACTTTTGAGGTAATTATGGGTTATTATATGTTATGATGGAAAATGAAAGGAATGAGATAAACTTGAGGTTAAAATATGTTATGTTTATTTTTGAAGATTTTATCTCGTTTTGGGAAATGTTTTGAGAATTATATAGTTTTGGAAAAAGGACAACACGCAGACCGTGTGACAACCCGTCGCGTCGGACAAAGATGTGGGAATCGAACCCACAACCAAAGTGCAACTGGTATTTATCGCCTACCACTGGACTACGTGAAGTCCCTGGTTAGTTTGACTGATTCTTTTTAGTTATATGATTTTATGAATTTAGAATAAGTTGATTTTGGGTTATCTATGGAAATTTATTAACCTATCATGGAGGATAAGTGATTAGGATTAATTACTTTTCAATACGAGACATTAAGAGAAACTGATGTGGTTTGGAGATAAATGATACGATTTAACTTGGTAGACTATGTGACTAAATCCTTCAGAATATTTGGGTTTTAATCTTAGTTTGGTTTACTTTGAAGAATTTTATGGACAAATTGTTTATCGAATGGTCCTCGTTGAACTTTGGGTTTTGTTGGACAAATTTTGGAGATTAAGAATAGATTTTTTTTTATAAAGGGTTATCCTTTTCTGGATTATCTGATCATGTACTAAGATTTTTGGTTTTGTTTTGGTTAGAGTCTAAAGACATGGGAAGTATATAGTTTTCTATTGTGGATTAGGTGATTCTCTATAAATTGATTATAGTACTCTTAATGCGAACAAGTCTTCCTAAATACTCGTCTTTTGGAGAAAATATGAGTTTGATTAAGGAATCTAGTAAAAGTTGAAAGTCAACATGATAAGTGATTATGTTTCCTTATAAATAAATTCCTCAATAAAAAGTAACATAAAACAAAAATGTTGTCTATTAACTTTTCCTATTGGGGAATCGAATACCGTTTAACCCATCACAAGTTTCTGATTTTCTTATGGTTAACTTTCTCCTAGACATGTTTACTATCACTCTCCATCAGAACATGACCCTTTTTTTCCTCCATGTCCATATTTTCATACTTGGAATCCTAGTATGGGTTAACTTAGGTGACCTTTGTACTTATCTTTCTTTATTTTAAAGTGATTGTTTTACCGCCTCTTGTTCCGATGTGGGACTTTCAAGGATGTTTCCAAGCTCAATTTTAGAAATTACGAGGACGCAATTACCAAAAGGGGAGAAGGATGTAACACCCTGGGTAAATAAAGAATATGACATTTTCATATTTATCCATATTTTTGAATAAAATATTAATATGACTTTAAAGGGGATGCTATGCTCGATGGCGTACCCAACACGCAACAACGAGTTTCTTGGGAATCTTATGTTGCACTCTAATAATAAAATAATATTATTTTAAATGGTAGTTAACATGTAGCCGTTGTATTAGCGGGAATGGATATAAATAACTAAAATATGATTATATGTGTTTTTAAATGTTTTTACATTTATCCAATAAAAGATAAATGCTTAAAATACGGAAAGAATTCAATTTTAGGCGTATATGCCCTAGTTTTCACTAAAGGTTCACTTATCGCCTTTTGATGGAAACCCGTCATTAAATATAGTTTTGTTCACTCTTATACATTCTATTGGACAAAATAAAACTCTTCTTTAGAATCGGGACATCAAAATTTACTTTGTGTAAATTTTTGGTATCTTTCCGATAAAGTTCATTTTTTAATGAATAGTGTAAAATGTTGTATTTTAATTCAAAACCACTTTTTAATATAATTTATTTATATGATTAGATTATCTTTTGAATTGGTTTTAAAGTTAAATTAGAATATATTTTTACCATTAAATCCAATAGTGGTCGTTGGAATTAATTTCACTTTGAAATCAGACTTAAACTAGTGTCAATCTTTTGATACTTATTGTTTCATAAAAACAGGCTATTTGCTATGACAACGGGAATTAATTATTAAATTAATTAATTCAACCTATATGTTTTGAATTTTGTAAAATATACTTCATTTTTTAATTCGGAATATCAAATATATCTTAGGGTGAATTTTTGGTAATTTTCTGAAAAACATCAATTTTTGATGAATAGTAAAACCACTAAGTGGTACTTATAAAAACTGATTTTCCATTTAAATGAAATTTGGACATCTTTGGGTTTTGAATTTAAAAAATCCAACATACATGGTTTTCATTAAGAAGTAAAATCTGGTTCAATGAGATTAAAATAATTTTTTGGTGAATAGTAACTTTTAAGTTCTTAATCGCGATTAGAGGTAATTAGTGTAGTTTAAGGTAAAAATAATGTTTTAATAATATGAAATGAACTTGACACATGTCCTAACCTCATTGTATGTGTCATGTCCGACCAAGACAACCCATGGGTCAACTTGGGGACCCCATGAAGCCACTTTTGTTGGAAAATGACATTAATATCTTTTTATTTAAAGTTAAAGTAAAAATGAGACAAACATGAAATGTTTTTAATTTTTACATGGGGTTATGCAAATAAGAGTTTTGACTGTAAATATTCATTGTAAAGATAAAAATATTTCCTACATCATAGTAATTTTTTTATAATTTTTACACATTAAATAAATTAAATTATTTATGACATCATTATGATGCAGCGATGACCTCATTATTTAATGATTTAAATAAAATGGAAAGATAATGTAATATCTAAGACCTACACATGTCCAAAACTTATTGGATGAGTGGATTTCTAACCCTTATCACCGTATACTTGAATTATATCAATGTGGGACCTCTTAAATCTGAATATAATTTTAAAATAAAGTGACTTTTCTTTACTTTCCAAGAGTGCCCCTCCTCTCCTCTTATAAAAGGCCCCCACCTCTACCTCCTTACCCACACTCCCAAAGCCTTTGTCTCGGACAACCCCTGCCCATTTTGTCTCTCCAATTCCCTCTCTTACTCCTTGAAGCCTCACTTTGGGCAGAAGTCTTCCCAAGGAAGCCTTTGAGCTCAAACCAAAGGGAGTTACCCGATTTTAAGGTAATGTCTTCACTTGAGTCCTTTTGTTTAATTTTGCCTCTCCAACCCCCTAAACTCTTTTTATTCATTTATTTTGTAACAACTACAGTATATTCAATATACTAGGATGTTGTTATAATAAGGATTCTAGCTAAAATTACACACACCTACATCTAATGGTTAAAGAACATACTGTTTCTGTGGATGGCGAATTTCTGCCTCACGAAACGATGATTGTTCAACACTCATATAACACCTTCAAAGGTGGCCATTAATATGTCACTATATTTATATATGATATATAATATGTTTATTTTTTACTTAAGCTTCTGTATTTTTCATTTGTGGCTTACCTTTATGGCTTCCATTATGGGTATACGCGATATCTTCATTTTAGGAAGTGCGGACTACCGCCCCCTCAAAGTGATGTGATTCGTTAATGTCATACGTGGGACGTATAAAGGATGGATTTAATGTTATTATATATGATGTTATAATGGAATTATAATATACCTCTATATCATTATTATTTATTTCCATTAAAGTATGAGATAGAAATGAAAGTAGCGTTCATGCGTACGTACGGCTTACAATCTCCATGAACGGTGCATTTCATTTCTTATCCCCAAATGTAATGTACTATTATAAGTACATGTATATAATGGATATATATGATGAATTACACATCTAAATGATGAATATAATTCTTGAATTAAAATATACATACCTCTCATTTAGTTTTAATTCCATTAATATGACAAAGAAATGAAAGTAGCGTTCATGCGTACGTACGGCTTACCGTCTCCATGAACGGTGCATTTCATTTCTTACCACTAAATGATTATGTGATATTATAAATACATGTATATTCTAGATATATATGATATATATGATATCCAAATCAGGAATGTCATTCTGGATATAAAGAACCTTTGACCACACGAACAACATGTAATTGTAAGAAGTTCACTTTCGACTTAAGAACCAAATATCGACAAAACAAACATTATTAACTTAAATGATTACATAATGTTTATAACATGTCAATAAGTGATATAAAAGGAATAATGAACTTGAAAAAGGTTCTTAAGCAAGTAGAAATTAACTCAAGTTTATTATTCAGGATGTTAAAGAACGATCGAGTCAAGTCGGACCTGAGGTAAGGGATCCTACTCCTCTCTTTCTTTTTAAGTACTCTCTTTTATGTCATTCCTTTTAAAGATCATATTTCTTGTTATTGGGATGTTCTTTTATATTACTCTTACTGTAATTTTTATGTTCATATGATGAGAGACCCTATTCTATATCATCAATCCATTTTGGAAGTTTTGACTGGCGCCGTTAGGCTGCCGAATTTTCGTAAGAGATCTAACCTCTCTCTTTCTTTACAAGTACTCTCCTTTATGTCACTTCTTTTAAGCTCATATTTGTTATGTTGGGGGATGTTCTTTTATATTCCTCTTTATGTAAACTTTATTTTAATATGATTAGAGACCCTATTTGATCTCATCAATCCATTTTTGTATGTTTTATGTGGCGTTATTAGGCTGCCGAGTTTTCATAAGGGATTTTTCATCTCAATTTTATTCCCATGAGATTTATGCTACATTTGCCACAATTTCCTTTGAGTGGTGTATGTACTGACCATTAATTTTACTCATTGTGTAATATACTTTCTTTTATGAGTATTTACATCAATGTTGTAATGTCCTTCTTTCACGAGGTGTATGTTTCAAAAGATACCCATGTCGGTAAGGGAACCTTTCACCCTCCTCTTTTTAAAAGACTTCTTTTGTTGGGTCTTTTAATTTACATATTGTTATGTTGGGATATGTTCTCATATATCCTTATTGATGTAAATTTTATGTCCAAGTGATGAGATACCCTTTTTTTATCTCTCATCAACTCATTTTGATGTGACGCCGTTAGGCTGTCAAGGGAACTTCTTAACCCAATTTCGATTTCTTTGGGTTCAACATGTAGTTATTGAATATGTCATCCTTTGAATATGTGTAAATGACCTTTGATTATTTTACACTTAATATCCACTTATATTTTGTGTATTCGTTTGTCACACATAATTATGTAATTGATTTATCCTTAAACCAAGGATACCATCTTTGTAAGGGACTTCGTCTCAATCAACTTTCATTGAGGCATATTTTTTTTTATACAAAACCTTCTTTTATACGGTGTATAAACCCCTTTGACTTTTACGTTTATCCAAAAGGAATATTTTTTATACGAAGAATTTACTAAACGACAAAAGGGAATGTTTTTGTCGTACGTATGCGGCGACAATGACTTCTCCGCCGCCGTGACCGTTATTTGAGTTTCGGCTTCCTCTACAAGTCATACCTTTTTTTAAAAGAAAAATAAATACCATGTTTTACTTTTCTTTTATTTTGGTATTGAAAATGGTTTTCATAATGTTTTTATATCAATGTGTTGTATTGATATCTTGTAATTGAAAGGTTGAAATGTTATGTTTCCTTTATGCATGTTTTATGTGATACGATTATGTTGAGGTTCTTGGGCATTATTATGAAGATGGGTGGTTTCGTGATAAACTAAGGGCGGGTGAGCCCGATATAGCTCTCCAATGCATTGGGTAACGCGAATGAGTGAAACGTTAAAGTTTCTCTGAAGAGATTTAGGGAATATACTGTGATGGGTATTCCAAAACGTAACCTAGAGGGTTACTCCCTACGTAAGAATGTTATGAATGCCTCAAGTTACCTTTTATGTCTTATGATTTCTATGATTTATTCATGATTTGATGAGGTATGTTAAAGTGCCTATCTTTTATGGGTAAAGTATGATTTCGTTCTTATGTATATATGAACTCATGTTTCCTTTCCATATTTTTATATCCCTTACTGAGCTTTTTATGCTTATCCCAAGTTTTTGAAATGTTTTTCACAGGTCAAGGGAAAGGTACGTGATGTGATGATAGTGTCAAGGATGTGTCAAGAAAGAATCCAAGTTTTATTTTAAATATGTTTCCGTTGATGGGAAGAATGAATCCTGTCTTTTATGTAACCACTTTGTTTAAATGTGGAATGTAATGCAAGTTTTATGATCTAATTCTCTAATACTCTAAACCTGAAAGGATCCTCAATGTGTAATCTTGTATTAACTCAAGATTAAGTATGGTTTAAGGCTGGGTCCTTATATAATCAATTGAAACAAAGAGATGATGATTCAAAGGAATGTACATTTTAGGCTCATCTATAAGGATTATATTACCTTAAATAATAGTGTCTCATTGATCACAATTTATGTTGATAAAACCATATTATAAGGAAGGTTCAATAAATAATATATTTGTAACATTACACCAGAAAAAGAATAATTTTCAAAAAACCAGTTCGCTATAAAGTTATTCTAATATCCATGAACCATCACCCACCAAACCATATCCTATAACACCTCAATTTTTCTAATCTTTAAATAGATAATGATTTACTCTCTCATGGGTTATCCACTAATACCCATTATTATATTACATTCATGTTTCTCTTAAATACTTTTAATAATACTTTCACTTCAGTAATATCCTAGGTTAGCATCACATACATTCCTTGAATTTTCACCCCTCTACTTCGTATATTAATTCGAGGTTCCTTGATCAGATTCTCAATTATCTTATACGATTACAATAGGAATATTAACTCCTATTTATAATCCTTGATAAACAAATTCCTAATTATTTAAGCCTCTTTATAGTCTAATTAAGTACTTGTATAATCGATATATCATTCATTAGAATATATTTTAGGACAATATTTACTTGAGTTGTCATGCTTCCAAATGAATGAATGTGTTTTTTCAATTGCAGATGTGGTAATTAATTTTATTAAGGATTAACTCATGAAAAACCCTCTTTGTATTTTCATATGATGTGGGAGGAACATGATAATCCATCAGAAGTAAATTCCTCAAAATTTATAACTTATAATGAATAATTCTACAAGTATTAATCAAGAAATTTTTAGATGAGAAAACATATTTCCCCTTTTTAATCTATTTTCTATCTAGTTATCATATGATTCCATGATCTGATTGAATAGGATGGTGTAAATTTTCCATCTATTAATGAATAATAACATATCATTGTAAAACATAAGATGAAATATTAATCTATTCATAGACTTATTTCTATATGGTGGGATTATTCCAACTTTCAAGACACACTATATATTCTTATTAATAGTATCTTTAACCAATATAATGAGGACAAATAACACTTAATATGCATTATTTAATACAATTATTGTTTTTAATTAGACAAAACCACTCCCTGTGATAGATATCGTGATCCAGAGGGATGTGAAACATCTAAAAAATATGTCAGAAACCCATTGCTCAATCAAAAAATTTCTATTGAACCTCACAATGATGCTCTATTATAACCAATCATAATAATTTTCCATATCCACATTGATCATAATATTAGGTATAATATTATTCTAATTAATATGATCCATCATCTATTTCACTATCCCCATCAACCCATGGATGCTCTGAGCATAAATGATTCCATGATTCTTCTATATAACTATTCATGGGATAAATTAACAAGAGAATATTCTAATATGATAGATAATGAAATTATAAGAATTTTTTCACAAGCATATAGGTCTTTATTAGATGATCACATTGGGTTCTTTAGACTTTGGAATTAGAACCATAGTAGAAGTTCACACTACACTAGTGAGCACCCCCACTTTTTAAATAATCATCCACATCTTCCCTAACCTACACCTTGATTATCTCAAAAGTAGACACATAAAATGAGACATAGTATCAATAAATAATGGGTCCAAATTCTATGTCAATACATGTAACAATATATTAGGTCTCTCTATATTCAAGAAGTTGATTAAATTATTCATTATCCATGTCATCCACCAGTCTTAGAATGCGTTATAGTAAATCATGCTCTCCATTCATCTAAGTGGGCCTCCCGAAGTTGAATATATTTGTTCTTATATGAATATCTTTAGAATATTTCAATACTATATATATTTCCACATATCCATCCCCCCTATATGATCCATGAAAAAGTTTCATATTGATCCTTTTAGTTACCTTCTTCTCCACATAACATACCAAAAAATAAGTAGTCTTCTTATACTCCTTCCTATTATAAAGATTCCTTGATATTTCCCTCCACACCATTTCAATATCCAATAATCTATATGAAATTTTGTTTTGATTGTCCACCAAGTTAATGAATGTATTATTACCTAAACTCTCTAGATGCCTCTCCTCCAAACTCTCAATGTTCTATTTGATCCCCTCAAGATTTGTTTTCATATTATGTTTCTATTAGAATTAAACTATTGAATGTCCTTGTTCATACATATAAATAAAATTTTTAACCCCCTATAAGATAACGCACACATGTTTCACCAAGGATCTCTTTACAATCCTCATAAAACAATTAAAATGTGTATTTTTTATTTACTAAAATAAATGGTTGGTCCTCCTATAATCCCTCAATAAGTACATAATTAAGTTCCATAATATAAAATTGATTGATTTTGGTTAGTTATGTCGGCCTTTGTAAATATATTTATACATTTTATCTCAGAGAGGAACTAATATTGAATCCACAATATAAATTTTTCCATTTTTTGTTAAATTGGGTAATTTGTTTCCTATGAAACCCATATCCACTAGACTATTAGATGAAATGAGATATTATATTTCTTACACTATATCAGGGGAGAATATTTCCCTAAATTTTTTATTTGATGCCTCTATTATGGTTTTGTAGTCACCTCTAACAAACTAATCCAAATTACCTTTTTGGAAATCAGTGTGTAGATACCATTAAGCTATTATATACATGACAAAACATTTAGAAAATATAAATTAAATGATTAACATAAGTATACTATAAATCATTTTTGAGGAGATATGATGAGTTGAAACATCCAAATAATCTAGTGAGAAACTAATCTTCATGATGATCATAGTGTATGGGTTTCATGGGATTTTATGGATTAATTTTTAAATACCTATACTATTGAAAAAGTATTCTTTGAAATCACTATTATTATTTGGTTCTAGAATAACAATTATGGGGGAATGATACCAATTAATTTTATTAGAGATAATGTCACTCTATTCCTAGGCCCCGAATCCCTAGGGGTTCTAAATAATGATAGCTACCATTGGTAGTAACTGTTTATTTCAATTTAGTCCTATGGATTTAATATACATATGTATTGATATGTTGACTATTTATTATATGGTTTTGGAATGGGTGATGTGTCCTCCATCTTCCAGAGATGGGAAATCCATTAAAAAAAAGTCATCACTAACTCTGGGAGATGCATGTTTTTCCAGTTGATTATATTAATTCAATATAATTTCAAATAAATTAGGATACTAGGATTAATAAATGTGGTTTCAATCATAACTCCATTCGAGGATATCCAAGCCTCGAGTGTTTCCACTACAACCCTATCCATTTATATGGGGAGATTATAATAAGTAATTGTAATGATGGGGATTCCATCTTCTAAATTAGAATAAAGACCCATATTATCTCATATAATGACTTGGGGGGTTAACCATCCTAAGAGGAATCTCTTTATGGGTTGGTGTAGAACCAGCTAAGGAAGGAATAAACTAGTCTATGTCTCTAGAATAATTCTACCCTAGGGAATGAGACAAGATAAGATCTGAATGAGAATAAAATGTGAAATGAAGGATGAAACAAATAGTTTTTTGTGGAAAGGTATCATGAATTTATAAAAATAACCTCTTCCATGTCCTTGTGGTTGAAAATTGCAGGCGCATCAGGAGTCGTCAGTCGATCCAGATTTTGCAGGATATGCTCTTAGGAAACCACCATAGGCGTTCCAATAATTACATGGGACTGAACATGCATTATTCCTTCCACTAATTTGACTACAATGAATGGACATATCAAATTACTATAAATTTTAATCGAGTGACCTTGGAGATGAAACTCCATTCAGTAATAAGTTCTCATCAAATAGAAAACTTTCTTCCACCATGAAAGGTCCTCACTGACCATTATGAAATCGTGAAATGATAGTGATAAACTCAAATAAAGTTATAAAGACATATGGGGGGATAAATCCCCCAATATGATATTCATTTATTCATCCAAATAAATAAAAAATAATATACTTTATTTTATTTAAAAACAATTTTTTCACTTATATATGATTTTTTCTAGAACAATTTTCATTATATGATACATAACATTATTAAAATTAATATTTCCACATATATAAACTGAAATCATAATTTTCCAAAAAAAAATTATTTTCCATTTCATTTTAATACATTTAAATATGATACATAGGTAAAAATATATTCTCTAAGATAAATATTAGAAGGGTAAAAATTTTGGATAATGGATGGTATATGACCAAAAATTCATGTGATTAATTGATTGAATGACTTCATTTTCTAAAAAAATTATTATATCATTGAAATTAGGCAATTTTTTCACTTTACATGAATATTAAATTTATTATATATTATGAAATCTAGTTTTTACAAGAGTTCCACTCACTATAATTGTAAAAGAATCATGTCACCACATCACTTCTACACACACATTGAGCATATTAGAGCAATCAAAACCTATAGAAATCCCTCCTCAATATTATTTCCCATCACATAGATGTTATTTAATTCCTAAAAGTATAGTCATTGAATATTTTTGGAAGGGTTTAAATGATGATATCCAAGGAAGAGTTAATGTTCTTAACTGAGTTCTTTTATATTAATTCCATCGTTCACCACTGATTAATATATAATAACCATACTAATATAATAAAATAATTATCATTAGTATTCTTAAGTTTTATTAAATTTATAATATAACCATTTTATTCCATCTTATCATCCATTATAAAAGGAGAACATCAGCCTTTTTTGTGTGGACCACTGACCCCGTGAATGAAATATTTCATTTTTCATGACTACCTTATATACATTATTTAAAAAATGAATTTAATGAATAAATTCGATATTTAAAAATTTAACAATTTTTTTTAAGAACAATTATCCATTATATAAAAACATAAGTAACTACTTGACATTAAATATTTAATTACCTAAAAAGGGATTATCGAGACACATTATATGAAATTAATTCTAACCATTCTCTTTTATTTATCTTTTTTATCTACGTACTTCTAAAATATGGTCTATAAATATAAATTTATTAATTATAAAATTTTATCTTCATTTAAATGTGATATTAATACTATACAATAACATAATATTACTCATTTGATCATTAAAATGTGGTCTTATTTGGGTTAGTTTTAACACATACATGAATACAATAATAATGTTTTCGGAGTGAATGATTAAGAAAACATTAATACAAAAAATCTAATTTTATAAATATAAACTAAAAAATAATTTAATGATTTTTAATATTCAAATATATATCATCACTATTGTAGCTCCCCAAAAATATAATGTAGGAATATTGTATTTAATCACGTGTATGACACGCGACACCAATCGCATTAGGGAATATAATATCCCAAGAATATATAATATATTTATTATTTTAAATAAAATAAATAATTTTTTCTTCAAATTAATCTATCACTGAGTTAGTGTATGTCACACACAATAATTAGTTTGTTTGATTTCTTACGTTATACGCAAGACTGAGTTTGATGGAAGAATGATATATTATTAAAATATTATCATTTAATATAAAAAGATAAAACCTTGCCGTTAAATTAGCAAAATTGTATAGGATTAACTAATTTTAAATATAATTATTAAAAAAATATATGATTCATTCATTAATTATAAATTATATATAAATTAATATTATAACATAGTGAATATAAAGTGAATATTTTTATAGAAAACTATTCTTATGCTCAAAAAACTGTTTTATCGTAACAAATAAAATTTATTAAATTTATTTAGTGATTTTAATTTAATATATATATATATATAATATTTATTCAATCAAATATTTTTGGTATTCATACGATATATTCGATAGGCATAAGATAATAATAATCCTAATATTTTGCATTAAATCTTATATTTTTATTAAGGTACCATTACAACCTTTTAATGGAGATCATATTTTAAATATAATTTTGGAAATTTAATTAACATTTTTTTTAAATAAACTTAATATATGAAATCGGATGATAAAAATTATCTTAGAGATATTATTTGGTTTTTTCTATGGTGTTTTATTTTTTCATTAATATTTAAAGATAATGAATTTGAATTCAATAATTATTTGTATTCTAATTTTTTTTATAAGGATAAATTATATTCTCAAATAGTTTTAATGTTTATTTAAATGATTTTGTTATCCATTAATCCAATTCAGGTCACATTAATAAATTTTAATTTAAAATTGTATATAAAAACATTGGAATCTTTTGAATTTTTTTATATTAGAAACTCGAATTCTCGCCCCGTCTTCAGGATTAAATTTAAATTCTTTTTTAAAATCATTGATTATAATTTATAAAAATGGATTAAATATTTGAAATAAAGATAATTTATAAATTTTAATAAGTAAAAAATAGTTTTTACTATCAATATTTGTAAAACTTGTTAAAATTAATTACAAATGTTATGGTGAAATTAACTTTTACAGAGGACTAAACCATGATCTTAAGGGCCAAAATGAACTATAATAATTTCCAAAATCCATTGTATGGTCATATATTTACACTATAATCCATTTGAACAAATTTATACCATTATTTTATCCAATGAAATTGTATACAATGGGCGGAATTCCCTTTTCTAAAATTTACTAAAGTGCCACTCCCCCACTATAAAAAGGCCTCACCCCCTCCAACATTATCACACCTCTATGGAAATTTTTGATTGACCAATATCTGAAAAAATATCTCCAAAACATTCATCTACTAATACTATAATCCCCATTTTTGAATTAATCTATTGAACGAAGACCTTTGGATGAAACCAAAATTAGTTACCCATAGAAGAGGTAAAATATTTCCTAAAGCTCTTTAATTTTATTTTATTCCACACACTCCCTAATATTCTTATTCCATGGTTATATAAGACAAAAATATAGTAAATATCAATTATTTTTTATGTTAGTGGTTAAAACTACAATCATACACAGTACCATTTAATGGGTAGTGAACATACTATTCATGTGTATTGAAAACTACTGCCTTACGAAATGAAGTTGTCCATTTTTCCTTTACCATCGTTCATGGTTGGGAATTATTATGGATGGGATATTTATATAAGGTATATATGATAATTTTTATTTCAATATCCTTCTTTAATTATTTTATGACACATACCTTTATACTTTCCATTTTTTGTAAATATAAAAGCATCGTTTGTGGAAGTGTGGACTACGCTTGCTAAAAGAGATGTGATTCAATCACATTATACATGGAATGTACAAAGTATAGTTTAAATTAAACATATATTACATAAAATAATATATAAGTTACTAATTTCATAATTACAATTCCATAAATATTATATATATCATTTTCTTTATTACCTTTTCACACACAAAAAGGTGATAACGTCAGTCATGGATGTTTTGATTACAACCTCCTTGAAACAATGTGGTTAATTTTACATCACAAGAGTAATATATATGTATATATTATTAAATAAAATATCATTTATGATATAATTATATTTATGGAGACATATATTCTTACTTACCTACTTTCCATAATGTTCATTGAAGAAATGTGAACATTGCTCATTCATACATATGAATTACCATCTCCGTGATTATAGCATTGGTTCGTGTTTCATAAAATTATTTAATGATTAGTTTTAAAATTTTAATTAATGTTTAAATGTAATAATTATTTCATTATTGTTATTATGAATATTATATCTAATGTCACCTTTGAGCATAGTTTAAATAAAATGGTTTTTTTTTACTCATAAATATATTTTTTTCAAAACATCATACATAGACATAATTGATTAACAAGTTATATAAAAAATGTTAATAAATGAAATTATATTTAAGATAAATATGAAAAATGTTCTAAATAGATTAAATAATTAACATTTGTTTGTTATTCATTAATATAAAGACACACAAGATAAATCGGACGCAAGGTAAGAGATTTTGATATCACTTTTTACATTTGTGAGATAAATTTCATGTTCACCGCTTATTTATTTCATGTGGTGTACCTAAATCCCACTTTTATATATTATATCATTTATATTTTTATCATCATGGTATTTATAACAATCATTTATTGTTGTTAAAACATGAGGTTTATGATTTAAAATGATTCAAAGTTTAATGGGACACTTTGAAATAATAAATGATTATTTTCCTCTATAATAATTTTAATGATAATTCAATGGTATTTACATTCAAGAAACTTATATAGAAATTTTAATATAAAAACATTTATCTTCCTCTCATATGGTTATTTAAGGCCTTTTCCAAGCATTATTAACAGTGATTAACTCTTTATTACTCAAAATGTTTTCAAAAATGTTTTTACGAAAACCTGACTTCATTTATCTCTTTAATAAATGAAATTTTTTTCTTATAAATACCACGTTTTATTAAAATGTTTTCAAAAAATATTTTAAACATTTTAAACTTTATTTTGAAAATAACTTTTTACCTTTATATTCATTTACCATTTTTTTCAAATGATTCTTCATGTGGATTTACAAACATGAAACTTTTATATCCTTTTTACCATGTAAAAGTAATGTTATTTTTACCTAGTAAAACATGTATAGAGTTACTAACTATAATTTCATTGAAGATTACTTGAAAGGTTTAAAAGTTTAAAATTTATTGAAAATGTTTTAGAAGTTAATTTCAAAGAAAATGTAGATCAAATATTTTTCTAAAAAGGGCAATTTTCGAAGAGAATGATTTTAACTGATATTTTTATAGTATTTATATCCATCAATGACAACAATAATATATTTTTACTCAATTTAGGATAATTTTTATTGATATCATAATTATTTTTCCTCAGGATGGTTTATGATTTATTTTTACAAGGATAGTATTTTCATTCCCTACATTGGTACCATTGTTAGTCCCTAGGAAATATTCAATTTCTTATAATCGTTAAACATTGAATATTCCCTAATTATCCATATAATTTATAATTTTAATGTTTATTTTCTAAACCATATATTATTTTTCATATGGTGTTTATATAGAGATTTATTTGAATATTTGTGGAAATAATAATAAACATGTATCTTCTTTCCCCTATGGATATTAGATAAGGCACATCACTAAATATAGTATTCGATATATAAGGAATTAATTGGACTAGTATAACACTAGTGGGGATAAGTTATATATATCCATTCAATGAATCAGTAGTCTCATCAGACAATTTAGTTGGCTATCGACCTTAGATGGATTTTTACCTAATATGAGAAACTATATTTTTGAAAGGTATTGATAGTAATGGATCCATCTACCTATGAGACATGGAATCTAATAATTTATCATTTAAATCATTTAGTTTCAGTTATTATTCATCCAGTACAACCTTCGTTTACATATCTAGTGAAAATTTTCATTTTCATTTCATTGATTAGGTTGCATGTGTTTCGGTTTCGTACCATTCTAAATTTATTTTTCATTATCTAGTTTTTTTTAATGGATGTGCTTCCATTTATTACCTTGCCATATTTATTATTCACTTCCTTCTCTATATGTTGATTACAAGGTATGTGTGTTCAGTTATTTACCATACTATAATTATTATTATCATTGATTAATTATTTATACCTCTACAATTTACCCTTACTCATCATTTTATCCCACTATTGTTATGTTTCAATTCCATAGGAATCCAATAAGTATGATTAGAATGATATGAAATGATACTATTGATGGGATAATGTTCTCCTTGATGGAAATTTTTTTGTTGTAATCAATATATTCATTTTAATATGAGACCCATATATATATATATGTTTTTCCAATACTAATAAACTAATTGGACCTTCTAGATTTGATTCCCTATAATAATGGAAATATAATTGTAGTAGACATCAACTCCGAGATTTATGGGGTCAGGTCACTACATTACTTATTAAAGGAAGTTTCGTACCGACATTTAGAAATAAGTTTAGAAAACATAGATTATAAAACATATAACTCAGGTAGAATTTTAGAATAATAAATGAATAACATCCTTGGATTTTTCGAAGGTATAAATCATATGGGTCTTCATAGAATTTTTTCCATGTCTAGATAATATAAGTGGACATGGGTATAGCATAGAAGTATCTAGGGTTAACAACTCTAACATGGTCTTTCAAGCCTATCTTGGTGTAAACTGGAACATGATTCTGGGACTTACTATGAACATGGTTTTTCAGTCTTGGGGGGTATTCTTAGGATAATTCAAATTTTCATTGTAGTTCATTATGAAGATTGATAATGATAATGAATGGCCAAGGATAAACTTGAGGTGTCTTAGATTTAAAATAATGATTCATTATTAAGAAATTATTATTATTATTATATATTTTATCTAATATGATAATTAATTCTCACACAATTGACTTTTTTAGGAAATTCATTACCCTATAGGATAAATTTAGAACCAAGGAAGAACATATGTAGAAATAAATTTATGAAGTATCTATGTATTGAGGTTTTCTGGAATGCCATAGTTAAATAATATTTAGTGATTAAATTTATTTGAAAAATGTATATCATATCTATTTTAAAAAATATATTAATATGTTTTTGGTAAAGGAAAACATGTATGATAAGTGAAACCCTATCATGTTCGGAATAGTTGTAGTACATGAACCCATGATGGAGGATGATAAGAATTTTACACCAACCACTGATCTACAAAATTTCTTATTTAATAAGTAATTATTTTTAGTAAAAATATGATGAATAAAAGTTAATTATAAATTTTCAGTGTTACTTTTTAGGTTCAGAGATTAATTTACAAACAATTTTTACTGTGGAAAATATTTTGAGGCAAATAGTTGTACTTTTAAATTTTTATGGCCCTTAAGATCTGTTAAAAAGTATATTATAGAGCATCAAGAATGAAATTTTATTTTTGGATATATATTTCTAGAAGTAAGAAATGAATTAGAATTTGATCTAAGAATAACCCAATGATGGAATTGTTTATATAAAATTAAAATGTATCTTTTAAGTATATTTACATATATTCTTAGGTAGTAATGGAATTTCTCAACATGGGGAAAAGGATCTTAAAAAAATGTTTTCCTAATACATTAAGTTTTGTCGAACCGATGGTCTTCTAAAACATAACATATTTATCACTTTTAATCCCTCAACATTTCATTTATCATTCACTTATTTATAATTGATGACCTTAATGAATCCAAATAATTATTTATCCTCTTTAGGAAAATTTATATCTATACTTTCCGCTAATTTTTTCATACTTAGAGGCCTAGTTATATGTAATTCCATTTTACCATTATACTTCGTATTCTCAATTTTATAGAGAATGCTTTACAAACACTTTCATTATGTGGGATTTCAAAAATTAGAAATATTGAACAATCTATCACCTAGATTGAGTATAAATTGAGATGACTTAATTTAATTAAGTTTGAGAGAATGTAACTCCTTAAAAAATGATTTAGGAATTTTTTATTTTATTGCATGTATGATACACAACTCCAAGTGCGCAAGGGAATTCAATATCCCAAGAATTTATTACACATTTACAATTTCAAATAAATTGAATATATTTAATATCATGAAACGTAGGGGACACTACATATGAGTATGTCGTAAAAAATAGTGAATATGTTCAGTGGATTACATTACATATATGACCATGTTTTACAGAATACTAACATATTATTAAAATATTATTATTTAATATAATAAGAAATTCCATAGCCATTAAATTAGAATTTATTAATATCATTTACTAACATATGAAATTAATATCCATTGTTTACAAAATAATTATAAATAAATATAAGAACTAATTTAATATAATTGGAATTTATTTATAGAATAATATTTTTATGCACACAAAGACATTTTATCCTATTAAATTAAATTAATTATAATTAGTGAGTGATATTAATGTAATATTTATAAATTATATATTAAATAATTTTTTTTTTGTATTCATCATAAATATTCGATAATCATAATATAATAATAACCACAAAATTTCACATCTAAACTAATATTTATATTAATTAATTTTTACAGCCTTTTAATGGAGAACCTATTTTAAATAATTTTTTGGGGTTTTTTATAAATTCTATAAGTCAAAATTATCATTATATTTTAATTTGGAACATTAAAATTAGGGTATGGTGAATTTTTGGTATTTATCTCTGAAGATTCATTTTTTAATGAATCGCGAAATATAATAAATTTTAATTAAATTCAAAAAAAATATCTAATTTATTTATAAAGATAAATTATATTTTTAAATGTTTTTAATGTTTAATTATATTAATTTTCATCAATTAATAGAATTTAGTTCATTTTAAAAAAATTCACTTTGAAACCTATATAAAAATATGGGAAACTTTTGAATGTTTTTACATTAAAAACCTACATTGTCGTCCCGTTTATGGGATTAAATATTAAAAAAATCTTCAATTTATGTGATTGGAATTTGAAATAATGGATTAAATATTTAAAATAACTATTATTTATAATCTCTAAAAATTTAAAGATATTTTTTAATAAAAAATATCATTGAATTTGAATAAAATTAGTTACAACGATTATGGTTAGACTAAGCATAACAAGGGATAAAACCATAAACATTAGTACCAAAATGACCTAGAAAATTCTCCGAAATCCATTTTATGGTAATATTTACAAATTATCCTCAATTTTATAGAATTAATACTACTATTGGATCCATATGAAATTGGAAAAATGTGGGCGGAATTCCATTTTCCAAAAATTTACAAGAGCACCACTCCTTCTCCACTATAAAGAGGCATCTCTTCTACCACTTCCTCAAACCTCTCAAGCCCATCTGGATAGACCATGATCTTCAAAAATACCTCTTCATCATCCATCCACTCATACATGAAACCTCAACTTTTGAATAATTCCATCCAAGGAAGCCCTTTGGTGAAAACCAAAAGGAGTTACCCAAAGAAGAAGGGACATCTTTCCTAATGTTCTTTTGATTTATTTAATTCCATAGTGCATAAAATCATCTAATTACATGAATATATATCAATAAAAAATCATAAATATACTATTATGTTTTTTTTTATAACTACACATACAAACACATCCATCTAATGGTCAACGAACTTACCTTTTATATGTATAGAGAACTATCACCTCACGAAATAAACTTGTTTGTTTTTCCATTACCACCATTCATTCATGATAATTATGATGGAAATTGTTTTTACATATGATATATATGATAATTATCTTTTATTTATGCTTATTTAATTATTTTATAACCACTACCTTTATATTTTATATTTTGGGTAAATAGGATAACATCGTTTGTGGAATTGTGGAATATCACCTCCTAAAGCAATGCGAATCGATCACATGATACAAAGAATGTATAAAGGATGATTTTAAATAAAAATAAGTAATATAAAAAATCTATAATATAATAAAAACATAATTAACTTTCTTAAAATATAGTATATAACATTTTTTTATTACCCTATCACACATTAAAATATGATAACTCTGGTAATTGACATGTGGATTACCGCCTCCTCATCATGATGTGGGTCAGTTTACATCATTGAAATTATATATATAAGTATATAATATTAAATTAAAATTTATTTATGATATAATTATCATTATGTATAGATATAGTGTAACTTACCATCTATGCATAAAGATCATTAAAATTGGAACATTATTCAAGCATATGTACAACCTACCAACTCCATGATTGTAATGTTTGTTCATTTTTAATTACCATATTTAATGATTTGTTTTAAAAGTATAATATATGTATAAATAAAATTAAATTTTTATTATTACTATTCTGGAGATGGTATATAATGGCATATTTTACCATTATTGACCTAATAGTGTTTTTTGACACATAAGCTGAATTTGGTCAAAACGCCCGGTTTAAGATTAATTCATTAACTAACTGTATAAAATGTAGTAATCACTAAAATTTAAGTTATGATAAACATGGAAAATATATCTATAATGTTGTTAATTTTTCAGAAGTTTTTTATTTTGTAATATAAATACATGTGAGACAAATTGAGGTCAAGGGAAGAGATTTTCATCTCACTTTTTACGTCTTTGAGATAAATGTCATGTTCACTACATACTTATTTCATGTGGTCTACCTAAATATTTTTTTAATATATTATATCATTATTAATTTTAAATTAATGTTATTTATATAATTCATTTATTTTTATTCCTTCATGAGGCTTATTATTAAAAAAATCAATGTGGTATGGAACACTTTGGAATGTTTAATGATTTATTTCCAGAATAATTTTTTTAACAATCGTTCAATTGTATTCGATTAAAGTATATTATATAATAATTATTCAATAAAACCATCCACATTCGCATTCTATGGTTATTCATGACCTTTTTTACGTATTAGTATCATTTTAACAGTTATTAGTACTCAAGGTAAAAACATAGTCATTTGGATAAATGATAAACAATTCAAACAGGGGGTTAATTTAATGTATATGGATACAACATCATATCTTTAATTATCTGTATGGTGGAAATGTCTGACCACTTTGTGTTATATTATAAATTATTCAATTTTGGTTCGACATTACATGTTTATTAAATTTATTATATACTAATAAATCACGTATTTGAAATATTTTCTATCCCCTCAATAATAAATGGATCCCCTGATTACCTCTCTTCTCCACACACATTGACCACCATAGATCTACTAATACACAAAAAAATAAAATCTCCAAAGACACTTTACACATCATTAAGGTTACGGTCTTCCAAAAATACCATTCTATGAATTCTTAAGGAATGGATTAAAGGAGGGTATATGAGGAAGATGTAATAGTTTTAAATGAGTTCATCCATGATTCCATTGATATTCCACCTCTACTAAATATATTATATCCATAATAATAAAATGAGATAAATATTTTAATCATAAAAAAATTTATTATGTGTATGGAACAACAATTATGGTCCTTCCTCTCATCTATTTCTAAATGAAAATGACATTCCTTGTATGCATGAATTTTATCCTTGAAGAATGATTTATTTTATTTGTAATAAATGCCTTAAAACATGGTTATAAGATTTATTTTAATGAATTAATATGATATTTATAACATTATTAGTTATATTTAAATATAATATTTCCATTACATCAAAATACTAATAATAAATTGACACCATAAGATTTAATTTCTTAAAATGGACATACTAAGACACTTAAAAATTAAAAATTTCTAACATTATATTAAATTTGACTTCTTAACCTATGTCATATTCAATATAATTAATCACATAAATTTTTTTATTAAATAATTAATATTCTATAAAATTGATAGTAATAAAATATATTATTATATTCTTTCTCATTCGGTCGTTATATGTTTTTCTCGTTTGGGTTAGTTGTATAAAATAAATGAACGATGTTATAATGTTTATATCACAAATGAGTATGATAATAGAAATTATAGTAATAATATGTAATAATTTTTAATATAATATTTTTTCTGAATATTTAATAGATAAATATACATCATAAACATTTAACTAAAAGTGATAAATCATAGTTACATTAAACCGTAAAAAGAATAACTAGATTGTTCATTTATGGAAAAATAATAATATCAAAACATAATAAAATAATATGTGTATAGAATGAAATGTATCCTACATGATTAAATATATAGGACTTATGAATCATTTAGACATGTAATGTTTTCAATTTTTTTCCAATGAAACATTTTTTTAAGATTATGGGCTCAAAAACCAAAAAATTACCAATATTAATTAAGCTGAGCTAGTAAATAAATCAAACATGATAATAAATGTAATGAAGGGAATAATAATAATAATAAACGAAATAATAGTTATTAATAATTTAAATAATTACTATAATTTAATTATTCTTAAGGGAAGAATTTATATAAAGTTAGACGAGACTCTAGGTAAGGGATTTTTATTTAAAAAAAAGTATTTTTACTCTTTTAATGTCCTCAATTGAACAATTTACCTTACATATCCATATTATTTTTAATTTTTGAAGAATGTTATTATATATTATCCCATTATTATTGAATTTAATTTCAAAAAATATTTCATTTTATTTTTTAATGTTCAAAATAGAATATTATTTATAATTCCCTTATTGGTTACTCTTGACATTATTTATAGAAGTGTGAAAATATTCTTTTTTAGTATTTACCAACTGCATTATTTTCTTATAAGTATATTTATTATTTATTATTAATACTATTTTTCTAGTCTCTAATGTATTTTAGAGACCATTATAATCAACTTATTCTATGGTTTTTTATTTTATTTATGGGTTATTGAAAGAAAATGATATTTCTTCTTATTTTTATGAGATAACAAGAATTATAATTTTTTATGGATATAAATTACACTTATTATGTTTTTATTGCTGAAAATGAATGATAAATATATTCCTTCATGTTATAGTATATAAAATATTATCATAATGACAATTAATATAATGATATGGATCTTCAATGCATTGGGAAATAAATTTGTCTCCTGAGTTTTTTTAGAATTAACTAAATAGTTTACCATGATTGAAAGGGTGACTTGAAATTTTGATATTAAATGGGTGATAAATATGACATCCTAATATATAATCATTGATGTTCTATAATGGCTATGAGTTTTAATGGTTTTCTAGAAAATTGGTTTATTTAACATTTTATTTGAGCTCAATGTTTTTTATTTAGTAAGGAAAACTATAAGAACCCATATATTACATACATTAATATTTCATAAAATTTAAAGAATATTATTTTAATAATATAAAAAATCCACGACAGGACTATATTGGTATAGTGTAATTAGACATTGGGAAACATAAACAACTTGTTCATAAATCATATTCATTATCTACCACATTTTTTATCATAATGAGACTCCTTTTTGACATATCATATTTAATATCCTTCTTCATGACGTGGTGAAAAGAAACCATAAGAAAGGGTGAGCTCCCATTCTCAGTAAGGATAAAAAAAGGAGATATCAGTCAGATTATAACCATAATATATAAGAACATACCATTTGAAAATATTATATTGAATATGATAGATCATGATATCAGGCGATTAGATAAATCATAAAAGTTCATAACAATAAATGAACATAATCCTAAAAGACATAATATAAGACATGAAATTTTTTTTCTTACACATAAGAATATAAAATCATATTATATTAGTCAAGGAACATTGTCGATACCATCATATTGGATGAAGTTTATTACTGAATTGAGTTCACTCCTCATTCTATCCATGAATTACTAAACCGAGATCATTTCCCATTCCAGCCATGTCCATCCCATCAGATATAAATCTTTACAAAAATCATTTTAGGTAGATATAGGTCTCACCCATATCATAATGGAATCATTATTATGTGTTCTATAAAACATAAATCATATAATTACCCTTGGAATAAAATGGTTTTTTACACATCATTCCATCATACCCCATATGATAAAAATAGATTTCATAAATAGTATTCCATAACAAACACAACTCATATCATAGTGATAATAGTTATAGAAACATAACACTATTTAAATAATTTCATGTTAGATGAAAATAATTTTGATAAAAAAGTTGAAATTAAATCTTTAGGAAAATATATATTCATATTCAAAAAACATCTTCTTTTCAAATAATGCCACCCAATTTTAAATGAAATAAATTTATTTTTAAAATATAAATGAGATCATGTAGAGTAATATTAATGGAAATAAGATTTTATTAATACGTAAAAATCTCTTCATGTCGTATTTTTTGAAAAAACATTATCCTATTACTTTTCTTGAAAAAGTAAAAAAGTACCTCATATCGAATAACGACAAAATATTACATTCATGAAATATTATAAAAATGCACCAATGGGTAAAATTGAAAACATAAAATTTTATAATAATATATATAATATTACATATTAAGGAAACATGGACATGGATGACAAATCTACCCCAATAATTACTTACATATAAACGATCTCAGAAAAAAAGGGATTGCGAAGTTATCCCATAACTTAGGTCTAATTTTAATTGTTTGTATGCTAAAATCATCTATAATAATTTATGTAACGTCATTGTATTATTTATGAATTATATAATGTTTTATGATATCATATATGATCATATTATTATCTTTTTGTTAATAGATTTTCATTGTTAATTGTTTTTTGGATATTAACTACTTTATGATCTTATACATATTTTGTCGAATATGTTATGAATCACCTTATTAGGCCATAGTGATATTAATAAAAAAATTGTATTAAAATAATATATACCATATAAAATAATTTTTTACATTTATATAATAGTTCTTTAACGAAGATCATGTTTAATAAATCGCATCGCTTCACATCATGGAAATGGTAGGTCGTACGTACCCACGAGCGACGATATCATTCCCATTTTTGTTGAATGGTATTGAATTGGATAGTGTATAATATTTGAGAATTAATATCACACTTTAGTAATAATATTTAGTTATTCTTTCAAAAATTATACCCATCCATGTACGGTGGTGGTGATAAACAAATTACACAACGTTGTGGAGACGATAAGACGTATGTATGCGCATGTGGTGATTTAGTTTTTCATAAGATGGATAGAGGTGGAATATGGTAGTTTCATTATTATAATAACACAATAGTATATAATTTATAATGGATTAATTTCATTATATTGAAACAACTCATAAAGATAATGTATAAGAATAAATAAGTTTGAAAGAATCGGTAGAGGAGACTACATCTTCTTTGACGTATTTCCACTAAATCACCTCTATGATCACTATAGTTGGACTTTTCAGAAGAGAAAAACCTATATAATTTAACTACGGAAGATAAAGAGGGAATATTTTAGGGTATGACTGACCATGAAGGCTCAAAGTGAAGTGAATAGGTGATGCAGGGGGTTCCTTGTTATAATTGAGTTGTGTGGCACTTTTGGAAACTCCATAAATAATAATTCATAGTACAATCAAACCCTACCCAAAACCCCAAAGATGTCCCCATTTCAATGATTAGATGAGATAGTCTTGGAATCTAATAAACCAGTATATTTTTTATCAGTTTTATATCAGTTATACATTAACATATTAATTAAAGTTTATTTATTCTATTGAATATTGAACTAGGATAAAAAATATTTAAATAATAAAATTGTGTAATATTTACTTATTTGATGACAATGAGGCTATAAATAAATACCTTAGATCATTTTAAACTATATAATAACTATTCTGTATTTTTAAATATTTTTTCATATTTTTAAATAATTTAATGAAACATTATATTCTGAAAAACCAATAGTGTCAATTTTTAAACTATTAAATTCAAACATTTTTAAATAAAATATGATAAAAAATGTAACTTCAAACCAAAAAAATATAATATTTTTAAGAATTCAAGATAATATATAATATTAATTTGACATATTAATTTTCCCAAATTATATTTATTTTAATATTTTTAATATCATTTATTTATTATCTCCATAAATAAAATAATTACTACATCAATATTATATTATTCATTAATATAAATATTTGTTGAATAAAAAAATATATGATCAATATAAATATACTATATTTAATAATAATACTTTTTGTTTAATTTATCTTCATGAAAATCCTGCATTAAAACTGATATAATTTTGACAACATGAATGTGAAAACAATAACATAACTTTAAATAACATAATATAAGTGTCACAATTTCTTATATAAGACTCAAAGTGGTCCCTAACAAGACCCTTAGATGGATATGGTCTAGATATAATCTAACAAAAATATTTTTTCATGTGTTTCTGTATTTTTTTGTTACTATTATTTTAATAAAAATTGTTTTATTGATATATCATTATTTAATTAATTTTACATTATCAAAGTATATGTTTTTAAGGTAATTATTTACTTACTAAAAATTTAAAAAAAATTACCATGATAAATGAAAACATTGTAACATTAAAATGATCATTTATAATAGAATTTATCTTTGGTATAACCATATATAAGAATTGTCTTATTATTAAAATTTAAGGGAGACATACTTAACTTTTCATTAAATAAAATAAATTAAATGTTTTCATCTCATCCAATTGGATTATAAAGGACACCATTTTGACCCACTGAAGATTTAGGTTGAAAACATTATCCAATTATATTAATACAAGTGTTATGGTAATTTTATAATAGAATTTTTAACCCTAATTTCCTGATTTAACATTTTTCCATATTAATATAAATTCCCGAATTTGCTATTCATAATCACTAAAAAATAATGAAATTTAAATAATTTGTACCTATTATTTCAAATATGGAATTAAATTTCAAAAATTCAAAACTTTGAAGATTGATTAATTAATTTAATATTATTCTCATTGTCAGAAATTGGATCCATTTTTAAAAGGAATTTTTTTGAAAAAGATTGATATACCTTTACATAGAAATTCAATATAAAATTAATGATAATGAAATAAATTATATTTAATGAGAAAAATATTTTCTATTTAATCCTTATTCCATTTTATATTATATTATATATATATATATTAATTATTTCGATGAAAAACGTTTATTTCAATTAATAATTAGTGCTTTTTTATTGTTAATCACGATTTGAAAGTTATTACAAATATATATAAAATTCATAAAAGGTAAAAAAAATTATCCCTATTCTAAATAAAATGTTTATATTTTCATATAAAAATTATTTTTGTTTCAAAATATTGAATTAAAATTGGTTCTCCATCAAAAGACCGAAAATTATCCTTTTGAATAATATAAGTTTTTATACATCAAATATTTTTTATTCATACCCTATGATAAATATACTTATTGGATAAATATAAAAAATATTTTATTATGTATATAAAAAAGTATTTCATTAATTTCATTTACTAATTGTAATTCATTTAATTTGTTAGTAAAAAAACATAAATATATAATTTGTTTATATTTTTCATAAATAATTGGTAGTGAATGTCATCACCATACATTTTCATATGTTAGTTATATTTATTCCCACTAACCTAACAACTTGGTTAAAATGGTCATTTTATACTAAGAGAATATCCTAGTTAGATTAAAGTCAATATTACATGAAATGTATGCTTTTGGATAATTAAAATTATTTATAGAAATCAATTCTTTTAATCATCTGGGTGTTATATTCTACACCCCATAAACTGAACTTCACTTTCAAAATTCATCACATGGAATAAAATGTATGAGAATATATCTCCCTCATGATATCCTTAATTTCCCACATAGCTTTATCAAATTGGTGGTTCCCCAGAAAACATTAACCAAGTGAGTGTTCTTGATCCACAGAACTTGTTCGCTATGAAATAGAATCTATATCGGTTGTTCTTTATAAACAAGATCTTTCTCATACGGTAAAACTTCTGAGTTTAGTACATTTGAAGGATAAATTATGTACTTTCTTAGGAGAGATACATAGAACACATCATCATCTTGAGAGAGATTTTGTGTAAGCGCCAATCGGTAAGCTACCTTTCCAACAACATCCATAATATTAAATAGACTGATATACCTAGGGATCAACATTCCCTTTTTACAAAATATCATTAATATATTATAGAGAGATATTTATAAAAACACATTGTCACCCACATCAAACTATAGGTATTTTCTTTGGTTTTCATCATAACATTTTCCCTGAATCTTAGATGCTCATATGTTTTGTTCAATAGATCTGACGTTTTCTTCCATTTCATCAATAAGATCAGGTCCTAAAAGATTTTTCCCCCAACTACATCCTAGAAAGTTAGAGTTCTGCACCTCTTATAATAGAGAGCTTCATAGGGATCCATCTGAATATTTAGGTGAGATCTATTGTTGTATGAAAATTCCACCAAAGGTAGGAGTTGATCCCAACCACCATTAAATTATATAGAGAAAGGTATCAACATTTCTTCTAAAGTTTTAATTGTTCTCATAGGCTGATCATCTGTCAGAGGATGATAACTAGGGCTGCAACATTACTCTATATCTAGATCCTTATAAAAACATCACTAAAACTTCCAGGTAAACCTCTGATCCTAATCAGATATAATGGAATGTGGTACTACAGGAAATTTACAACATCCATTACATATATCATTGAAAGGTGATCAATAGAGATATCCTCTCTAATAATTGTGAAGTGTGACGACTTCATATGGTGATAAACTATAACCCATGTAGCATTATGGCCTTTTTATGTTTTGAGAGGTCTGATGACCACGTATATAAGGATTTTTCCCATTTCCATACAGGTATGTGTAATGTTTGTAACATCCCCTTATACTTCTTTGTCCCAGCCTAAACCTGTAGACAATCCAAGCACCGAGAGACATATTCAACAACATCTATTTTTATGAAAACCCACTACAAATACTATTTCAGATCCCTATACATCATTGTGCTTCCTGGGTGAATAGAGGATGATGAAATATGAGACTCATACAACAACACCTTCTTTAATTTTATTATGGTATGAATAAAAACATGATTCATTAACTTTATTATTCAATAATAATCAAGGTTACATTTATGAAAATTTATCACCTTATTTTTTTATCTCACCATATTTCATCTACGCATCCTTAATCTTCACTTGTATAGATTGTTGAACATTCATTTATGTAATGATAATATTCACCCCTTCCTTTAATATTTCAGGATCCATTCATTACAAATCCTTCAATATTGTATTTTTATGATCCTCATCATGGATTGGCTAGAAGGTTCTTTTCAACTCAATGTATAGGCCATGTTCTTCACTTTCCCAAAGTGGTAATGAATTGAAAAGACGTAATATTTAATCAACTCCAACCATATTCATTGATGAATATTCAGATCCTTTTATTTGAAAATATATATTATACTTTTATGATCATTATAAATATCAAACCTTTCTCCATAAGGATAATCCCTCCATATCTTTAGTGAAAAGATTACTGTAGCTAACATGAAATCATTTGTTGGGTAATTTTTGTCATGGTTTTTCAATTTTATGGAGGCGTAAGATATCCCCATATCATTTTTCATTAGAAGACAACCCACCCACCTCATTTATTCATCACTATATATCTTAAAACTTTCTCCAGTATAAGGTAGTGTAAGAATAGGTTCACTAGCTAACCTTGTTTATAGATCACTGAAAATATTATCACATTACTCCATCCACATGAAGATAACTAATTTTTGAGTAAACATGGTGAGAAGATTAAATAATCCTGAAATGTTTCCAAAAAATTCATAATATCTAGCAAAACCAACAAAACTTCGGATCTTAGTTACCATTGTTGGTCTTGGATAACTTTCAAAAAATTCTATTTTTCCTGGATCCACGAATATCCCCTATTTTGAGATTATGTGAGCCAAAACTGAATCTTTTTGAAGATAAAATTCACATTTGGATAATTTTTCATAAAACTTATACTTTTCAGGGTCTTTAGCACAATTATCAAATTATCTACATGTTTTTTTATTATATATGTATAGAAAACAATATTAACTATAAATTATACCAGAAACTGATAATGATCGTATCTAAAGACTCTATTCATGAGTCCGTGATGATAGTGGGTTAATTAGTATGAAAAAAAATAATAATATAAATTCATAGTGTCCATATCCTGTACGGAATTCAATCTTTAGTATATGATTTTTCATGACCCGTAATTGATGATATCCTGAATGTAGATCAATTGTTGAATTGTATTGAGATCTGTGTAGTTGGTCGAGTAAGTCATCAATACGGGGGAGAGGATATTTTTTCATGGTAGTGATATTTGAATTTTATTAATAATAAATGCAGAGTCTCATTGATCAATATTTCTTCTTAACAAATAGAACAAGTGAACCCTATGGTGACACACTAGAGAATATGAATCCCTTGTCAACATTCTCTAAGAGTTTCTTCTTAAATTTAATTAACTAAATAGGGGACATTCTATAAGGTTTCATTAAAATAGTAATTGCCCTGGGTATGAGTTATATTGAAAACTCAACTTCACTCTTTGGTGGACGACTTGGTAATTCTTCTAGAAATAAATCATTAAACTCACATATAATTGGTTTATTTTTAATTTTGATTTTCTCCCCAACTATTTAAGATATATAATTTTAATTTATTGGAATGAGGACCCATAATATCGATTAAATTTTCACTGGAAATTCATAATCATCCTTACATCAATTAATGATCATATATTGATTTAGAATATGAAATGTGACTTCCCCTCTTTGGAAGTTTATATGAGTTCCATATAGATATGTACAATTCATTCCAAGAATCACATAAAATTCCACAAATGGAAGGATCAAATGATTTAAAATTAAAAAATTCCCACAAACTTCAACCGAAGAATAATTATAAAATTTTGATGCAACTATTGTGCTATTATGAGTTGTCAAAGAAAACACAATGTCTAGTTTTTGAGGTAATACAGAGATACTGAAAGAAAATTTTTTAGAAATAAAAGTTTCAGTGGTTCGAGAATCAAATAAAATAGTTATTACATTATAGTGGATGGTAATTATAACTTTCACCACTTAATTATCGCACTCCACGTCATTGACAGTGATTCCATGTGACTTTCCTATATCTTTGGACTTAAGATATTATTGACATGGATCATCATCAATAACAATTTGATTAGAGAATTTATTAGCATAAATCCTTATTTTATGGCACACATAACATTGAAGTGTATGAGGTGAATTATTCACAACATTTTCTATATATTCATCATTAGACTAATTTTTTTACATCAAATAATTATTCAACTTCCCAATGAACTTCTCTTCCACACATAAATTTTTTTATTATTCCCTTTATGATATTTTTCTCCATGTTTTGTTTAAACACTTAGAGCATAAGGGAAAAATCCTCCTTCATATTGTTTGATCTTTAGATTTTCCCTTGATTTCCATTTTTATCTGATTATCATACCCATTGGAGTGATGGGTTACTCCAATATCCATATAATCATTGAGAGCACAGTTATTTCTTTTATTGTAGCTTTTGAAGACCCTTATGGATAATTCCCTTTGGATACATGGATTTAAGACACTAAAGAATCAATAAATTTTAATATCCGGTTGGATAATAATTCTAGAAGTGTACCTTGCCTGTCTTGTAAAATTTTCATCAAAGGTACCAACTGATTCATCATCCTTTTTTTTAATCTTGTGGAACTCCTTCCTAGTCATTGTTCTAAGAATACGAGGAATGTACTTATTTGATAAATATATTCCCGAACTCGTCCAATTCCATGGATTCAATTTCATCCACATGAATATTATTATTTATATGGTTCCACCATTGATCATGTTAACCTTGAAAAAGATAGACTGATATGTTGACCTTATCATTTTGTGATCATTAAAGAACTAAAAATATATTTTCATTTGTACAGATCCATTGTTCAGCCAATAATGGATCTGAAGACCTGAAAAAAGAAGTTAGACACTACCTCATGAATGACTTAACAAAGTGATGTTCCCTCATATTCTCATTTGGAATTTTTAAATGAATAATATCTTGGGATACTTGTGTGAGAATATCTACAAGATTTTTCATTTCATCTCGGATTACATTTGTTTCTCGAGGAGGACAGTCCTTGCATTTCTCTTCGCATTCAGCATTAACATGGTTCGTTTTGGTTCTAGCCATTGAATAAAACTAAGATGTATAGCGTGAGAAACACTAATCCTAATAGTAAAAACACATAATCAATAATAAAATTTCAATTTATTAGACTTTAGGTATTGTCCTAGGTTATTCATGATCATTCTTAAAACACTAGGATTGTAACATATACGTCAACATATCCTTTGGGTTCTTACTAAGGCTTTCTCATCCTAGTTTCCAAAGGATAAATATAACTTTCCTTCATACCTACTATAACTACCCATAATTTAAATATATTTATATTAATTCAATATTGATGAATATTCACTTCAAAATATAACAAATGACATGACATGATTGTAGAGGTATTTTTATAGAAACTGGGGAAAATAAACAACTAGTTCATAAAACATCGTCACCATGTCCCATTTATTTAATCATAACTTGAATCCTTTTTGAAATATATTTTTTAATATCTATCATCATGACCTGTAGAAAATAAAACATATGAAAGGGTGAGCTTAAATACTCAATAAGGGAAAACAAGGGAGATGTCAATCATATCATAATCATAAGACATAATAACATAACATTTGAAAATTTTATCATGCATATGAATGATCATGATATCATGCCATGAGATAAATTATAAATGTTCATCTGAATAAATGAATATAATCCCAAAAGTAATAACATAATATATGAAATTGTAATGTAATGCACAAATTCATAAGAGATCATTTCATATTAGTCAAGGCTCATTGCTTATACCATCATTGCAGAAAAATTCCATTACTGAACTAAGTTCACTCCTCATTCCAGACCTGTATTACTTCACCAAGATCATTTACCATCCCATCCATGTCTATATCATAAAATATAAATCTTTACCCAATTCATTTTAGGAAGATATAGGTCCCACCCATCTAATATTAAATAATTCTTATGTGTTCCACAAAAAAATAAATCCTATAATATCCCAAGACTAAAATGGGTTTCTTAATCATCATTCCATCATAATCCATATAAAAATGGATTTTATAAATATAATTCCATAACAAACACAACAAAAATCATAGTTATAATAGGGATAAAAATGTAACCCTATTTAAATAATTTCATATTTGATTAATGTAATTTTGATAAAAGAATTGAAATTAATTCTTGTGAAAATTATCCTTTCTTAAACAAAACCTCATATTTTACCAAAATGCCACATAATTTTAAATGATGTGAATTTATTTTAATATAGACATGAAATCATGTAGAGGGAGCTTTTGTAACTAAGGAATAATAAAGAAAAAAATTATTCTATATAATTTAAAAAAACATTATCGTCGTACTTTTTTCGAAATAGTCCAAAAGTAACCCTAATCAAATAATGAAAAAAGATTCCATTAATAATGTTGGAAAAAGAATTTACAATGGATAAAATTTAATTTAATTTGTTTAGAATAATAGAAATAATATTACATATCTAGGTAATATATATGTGGATGATAAATATACCCTAGTAAATATATACATATAAATAATCTTAGATAATAATGAGATTGTGAAATTATCCCTTACCTTAGGTATGATATCCATTGTATATATCAGAACCTCATTTATAATGATTTTAATAATGTAATTGACTCATTTTAGAATAATATTTAATTTTAGGTTATCTTAAATGATAATATTATCATCTATTTTTTACTATCATTTCATTGTTACACGTTATTCAAATATTACCTACTTTATGTTCTTATGCATATTATACTGAATAAGATATGGTTATCCTTACTAGGTCATAGTTATAACATTAAAATTTGATATTAAAATTATGTGTACCATATTTATTAATTCTGTATATTTATATAATCATTCTTTAATGAATATCATGTAGAATAAATCACATCACATCGTAGAGATGGTAGGTCGTACGTACGCATGAGCGACGATATAATTACCATATTTGATAAATTATATTGAATTGGATTGTGTATAATATTTAAGAAATAATATCATGTTATCATAATAATATATAGTTATTATTTCCATTATTATACCCATTAATGTATATCGATAGTGAAAAATAGATTACAACATGGCGTGGAGACGGTAAGACGTATGTACGCACACGTGGTGATTTCATTTTCCTTAGGGTGGATAGAAGGAGTAATAAGGTTGTTTCATAATTATAATAAAATAGAAATATATAATTGATACTAGTGTTACTAATTTATATTCAAACAACTCAGGAAGAGGATGTAGAAGAATAAATAAGTATGAAAGAATCAGTAGATGAGATTACCTCTTTTTTGATGTGCTTCATATAAATCACCTCATAGAGCACTAGAGCTGGCCTTTGAAGCCGACTAGATCCTCTATAATGTAACTAGGGAAGTACATAAGGGAAAATGGTAGGGTATGATAGAGCTTGAATGATCAATGAGAAGTTAATATATTAGGGAGTAGGTTTCCTTTTATAATTCTCGTGAGGGGTACTTTTGGAGAGTCTATAAACAATAATTTATAATAAAATCAAAACCTACCCAAAACCACCAAAATATCCCAATTAAAAAAACACTAGATAGGGTTGTAATATCATCAAAAAATAAAAATTTTAAATGTTTTCTATCTTTTTAATCCATAATAATTTAATTAATATTTAATTATTCTATTTATTTTTTTACTATCGTAACAAATATTTAAATATTAAAAACCTGTAATATTTACTTCTTCGATGTCAATGAGACCATAAAAAAATAAATTATAAAATTTTAGAACAGATAATAATATTTATATATTTGAAAATATTTTTTAGGATTTTTAAATAAAATAATGAAACGTTGTTTTCCTAAACAAACAATAGTGTCAATTTTGACACTATTAAAATCATTGATTTTTTAAAGTATTATGAAAAAAAATTATCATAGAAAAAATAATATAGAAATATTACTATCAGGTCAATGTAATATATAAAATTAATTTTAAAAATTAATTATCCCAAAATTTATTTATTTTAATATTGATAATTACATTTATCTATTATCTCCATTAATAAAATAATTACTACATTAATTTTGTATAATTATTTAATATAATTATTTATGGAATAAAAATAAAAAACAAAATACTATAATGAAGTTAGATAAACTAGAATTCATAATAATTCTTTTAGTCTAATTTTTCTCCCAGAAAAGAATTTATTAAAAATTTTATCATTCTGAAAACATGATAGTGACAACTTTAACATCAACTTTTAATAAAACAATATGAGTGTCACAATATCTTCTATAAGGATCCAACTATTTGATAACTTGACCCCTATATGGTTATGGTCTAGATATAATATTTAAATAAAATTTGGGAATTTTTTTGATCTTTTTAAGGTTATTAGTATTTCAATAAAATTTGTTTTACTAATTTCACATCATTTAATTAATTTTTACATCAATAAAGTATAAGTCTTTAATGTAATTATTTATTTCTAAAAAATTAAAAATAAAATAACATGGAAAATAAAAACATTTTATTTTTCATGTGAGTATTTTGAATTGAATTTATCTTTAGTATAACGTTATATAAGAATGATTTTTTCATTCAATTTTGAGTGAGTCATATTTAATTTTTATTTTAATAAAATAAATTAAATGTTCTAATCTCCTCCATGTGGCTTCCAAAGGACACCATTACTACCCAAATATGACTTAGGTATAAAAAAATATCGAATTATATTAATTAATCTATTAGGGAAATTTTATAATAGTATTATTACCCTTAATTGCCCAATTTACCCTTTTACCGTATTAATAAAAATTACCAATGTAACTATTCATAATCTCAAAAATTAAAATAAAGATACAATAATAACATGGAAATAATGATTCAAAATATGGATTCCATTTTTTAATATTCAAAAAATAGAAGATGAAGTAATAAATTTAACATTATTCTGATTTTCAGAAGGAGGGATGGTTTTTTAATTGTTAAAATATTGCAAAATATTAAAATGTTTTCACATTTGAATTCAATATAAAATTAATGATAAAGAAATAAATTATATTCAATGATAAAAATATGTTCAATTTTTACATTAAAACCATTTAGTATCATTATTTATCCATTTAAAAAATTTCCATTTAAAAAAATCAATTAAAATTCAATGTATTTTTACTATTCTTCAAAATTTTATAGTTATTAGAAAAATATTTAAAATTTAAAAAAGAAACTTTTTATATAAAAATTAAAAATAAAATTTTTATCTTATCATATAAAAATTATTAATTTATTAAAATATTAATTTAAAAGGGGTACTTCATTAAAAGGTAAAAAATTTCCCTTTTGAAAAATACAGGTTTTATATAGAAAAAATGGTTTATTCATACCCTATGAAAAAATATATATTATTTGAATATAAATAATATTTTATTAATTATATAACATATATATTTCATTAATTTTATTTAAAAATAATAATTCACTCAATTTATTAATACAAAAATTAAAATATATAATTGATTTATATTTTTCATAAATATTCGGTTGAAACTGACTTCACCATTCAATTTTTTAAGTTAGTTATCATTATTATTGATATCATAATGGCTATGATAAATTGATCATCCTATACTATGGTAATATCATTATTCATTTAATCTCATAAAAATGTGCAATATAATCTCATGAAGAATTAAAATTATTTAGAGAAAATATTTCCTTAAAACATCCTAGTGTTATATTCTAACCCCTAAAATAGAATTTCACTGTCAAAATTTATCTTGTTGATAAAAATAGATGAGAATGTATCTCCTTCATTATATCCACATGTTACAATCAAGCTTCCACAATTTGGTGGTTCCGCCACAAAACATTAAAAAAGAGAGTGGTCTTATTACACAATAATTTTTTACTATGATCAGAATCTCTATCGGTTTATCTTCATAAGAAATATCTAGCTCTAGTGGAACAAATTCTGAGTTTCATAAAAGTGAAGGATAAATTATTTAATTTATCAAAATGGATACATGGAACACATAGTTAACATTAGAGATATTTAGTGGAAGTTCCAATCGGTAAGCTACATTCCCAACACGATCTAGAATTTCAAAAGGACCGATATACTTAGGGCTCAACATTCCATTATTCCAAATCTCATTACTCAATTATAGGGAGATATTCATAGAAACACCATTTCACCCAATTCAAACTCTAAAAATTTTCTTTAGTTTTCAATATATCTTTTTTACCAACTCTGAGCTACTCTTATGTGTTGTTAAATATATGTGACCTTTCCTGTCATTTCATCAACAAGATATGGTTCTAATAGCTTTATTTCCACAACTTCATCCCCAAAAGTTAGTTTTTTACACTTCATTACAAAGAGGGATTCATATGGATCCATCTAAATATTTTAGTGGAAGATATTATTTTTTTTAAAAACTTCCAAAGTTAAGTGTTGATCCCAAACCACTTTGAAATCCTTAGAGAAAGATCATAACATGTCTTCTAGATTTTTAATTGTCATATTAGGCTGGATGTTAGTCTGAGGATGGTAAGTATTTAATAAAACCAACTCTATATCAAGATCCAACTAAATACATTTCATGAACATCAAGTTAAACCTTAGATACTGATCAAATATATTGGAATGTTTTACTCTATTAAATCTTTCCACTTCTCAGACATATATGTCAGGAAGATGATAAAAAGAGAAATAAACTGTAAAAAATTATGTTTTCTAACTTTGTAGGATGATCAACTATATATAATATATAATTATTTCCTTTAAATGTTTTTGGACGTCCGAGGACAAAGTATATAGTGATATTATCTCATTTCCATTCTGGTATGGGTAATAGCTCTATGATCCCCTGAGACATCTATCTCTCACCCTTAACTTGCAAACAAACAATGTACCGAGAGACATAATTGGAATCATTTATTTTCCTGACATCCCACTAGAAATAACCTTTCAAGTCCCTATTAATCATTGTGATTCCTATGTGAATAGAGAATCATGAACTATGAGCCTCATCCAAAAGCTTATTCTTTAATTTTACTATGGGTGGAATACCCACATATTTTATGAACCTTATTAATCCATCACAATAAATGTTGAATTGAGGAACATTTCCCACATTATTTTGTATCTCCACTTCTTCCATCTACACCTCATTAATATTCACTTGTATAGATGGTTGAACACTCATTGGAGAAAGATAAAATTTCTCCCCTTCCTTAAAATTTTCAAGATCTATTCTTTTCAAATCCATAAATATAGGATAATTTTTTATCTTCATCATGGATAGGATAGCATGGTCTATTCGAATCAAATCATATTCCAGCATGTTTGCTTTCCTAGTGTGGTAATGTAATGAGAATTCATAATTTTTAATCAACATGAACCATATTTTATGATGCATATTCAGATCCATTTCTATGAAAATATAGTTTAATCATTTATATTTAGTATAAATATAAAACATTTCACCATAAAGATAATTCATCCATATAATTAATTTAGTGATTATTGAAGCTAACTGTAAATAATTATTTGGGTAATTTTTTCATATATTTTCAAATGTCGTGATTAAAAATATTTGACCGTGTAATTTTTCATGATAAGACAGCCCATCCACTTCATGGATTTATCACTATATATCCCAATATTTTCTCTAATATAAGACATTATGAGCATCGATTAATTAGAAAACATTATTTTTAGCAATTTGAAATTATCATCACATACCTCCTTAAACATGAACATGAATCCTTTTCGAGTAATCCTTGTGGGTGGATAAGATAATCAAGATTTTTTTTTCAAAAAATGTCAACAATAACCATCTGAACCAAGAAATATTCAGGACTCAGTTACCATTTTTGTTCTTGGCCAACTTTTAATAACTTCGTTTTTTTCTTGGATGCACATATATCCCCTCTTTAAAGATTAGGTAACCCAAAAATGATACTCTTCATTCCAAAATTAAAAAATGGTAAATTTTTCTTAAAGATTCCATTTTTTCATGGTCTTCAGTAAAATTCTCAATTGATCTTCATTTTCTTCCTTTATCATTATATAGAAATGAAAATCTCCTTTAATGACTACCACAAACTAATAATGATTGTATCTAAAGAATAGATTCATTAGAACCTTGAAGATAGTGTAGGGGAATTAGTAGGACCTAAAGTCATTACTATAAATTCATAGTGTCCATACCTTGAATTGAATGACATCATCCATATATAATTCTTATTGTTCTTTAATTGATGATATCATAAATGAAGATAAATCATGGAAGAGTATTGAGCTCTTTGTTGTTGGTTGAATAAGTAATCAATGTGAAGAATTGGATATTTTTTCACGATAGTTATTTGGGTATGTTCCTGATAATAAATATAGAGTCTCATTGACCAATCTTTCCTGTTAACAAATAGAATAGGTGCACCCCAGGGTGACGTAGTAGAGAATATGAATCCCCTATCAATATTCTCTTGGAGTTTCATTTAAATTACAATAAGTCAATTGGGAAAATTATATAAGGTGTCTTTGAAATAGTAATAGCGCACATTAACAGTTCTATTGAAAAATAAACTTCACTATTTGGTGGTAGAATAGATAATTCGTTTGGAAAAACTTCATTGCACTCATATACAATTAGTGTATTCTTAATTGTTATTTTGTCCCCAACCATTTGATATATATAACCTTAATTTATAGGAATCAAGACCCGTAATGTGGAAGAAATTATCTCTGGAAGGTCATTCTCATTATTGCAAAAATAGTTTATCATAGATCAATCTGGAATATGAAATGTGACTTCCCTTCCATGGAAGTTAACATGAGGTCAATGTAGATAAATCAAATCCATTGGAAGAGTCACATCAAATTATACTATAGTAAGGGGAACAATATTTTCAAGAAACACTTTTCCACAAACTTCAACTGAACACTAATTATAAACTTTTGATGAAATTATTCTGCCATTAGTAGTTGTCAAAGCTAATTAATTGTCTAATTATGAAGGTAATATAGCGATAATTTTAGAAAATTATTCATAAATAAAAGAGTGGGTGGATACAAAATCAAATAAAACCTTCTCTATATTATAGTGGATGGTATGTTTCCCTTTCACCACATTATTATCGCACTCCACATCACCGATATTGATCACATTTTACATGCCTTTATATTTGGACTAATGAGTTTTTTGACGTCAATAATCATCAATAACACTTGGATTAGGGAATTTATTGACATAATTCCCCATTTACTTGAACTTGTAACATTAAAGTGTAGGAGGTGAATTCTATGTAGCCTTTTCTTTATTCACGTCATTAGAAAATTATTTCCCATAACATCATTATTCAACTGCTCAATGACCTTATTTTTCATACATTAGAAATTTAATTCTCCCTTTAAGAAAATTTACTCTATGTTTATTACCACACATTTATCATAACATAAAACTAATATATTTTTTCAGTGTGATCAATATATTTTCACTTGAATTCCATTTATCTATTCAATCCAAACCCATAGGACTGATGGGTTACTCCAATCTATATATAAACCTTGAGAGCACATATAATGATTTCTTCATAGCTATTGGTGTCCCTTATGGATAATTCCCTTCAGGGACTTGGTTTTAAGAAACTAATGAATAGACCAATTTAACTCTCTGAGTGGATAATAATTCTTGATGTATACCATGAAATTCTTGAAAATGTTCCTCTATAGGTACCAAAAGATTCATCATCCCTTTCCTTATAGTTATGGAACTCCCTATCGATCCGTAGTTGAAGAATACGAGGAATGTACATATGGAATAATAAGTTCATGAACTCGTCCCATTCAATGGATTCAATTTCATCTCTTTTCCCAGTATTCTTGATAAGGTTTCACCATTGATTAATTTCACCTTCTAAATGATAGACTGCTAAGAAGACTTTATCATGTTGTGATCATTGGAGAGCTGAAAATATCTTTTAACTGGTACTGATCCATTGTTCATCCACAAATGTTTCAAAAAACCTACTGAAAGAAGGTGGTCTCTACCATAAAAAGGACTCAACAGAACGTTTTTTCCTCCTTTGATCATTTGGAATTATTACATGATTTATACCTTTATAATGTTTTGTGATCATATCTACATGATTTTTATTTCGATCGCCTATAACATTTGGTTTCTACGGAGGAAAACAATTGCATTTATCATTGCATTCTACATTAACATGGTTATTTCAGGATCCACCCATTTACTAAAACCAAGAAATATAGTGTGATCAACATAATTCATAATGGAAAACCCACATAATCAGGATTGATATTTCAATTTAGGACACATTAATATTTATCCAAGGATATTCATGATAATTTCTAAAATAGATGGATTGTATACAATACTTAGACATATCCTTTGGGTCTTTACTAAGGTTTTATCATACAAATTTTGAAAGGATACCTATACCATTCATCTCATTCCATATATAACGAAAAATATTTTACAATCATTGATATTACTTCAATGTTGAATAATTTTCATTTTAAAATATAAAAAATTTCATGAAAGAACCATATTGGTAGAGTGTATTTAGAAAAAAAGAAACATAAACAACTGGTCCATAAAACATCTTAATTTTCTCCCACTTATTTCATCATAACTAGATTAATTTTTTACATATCATATTTAATATCCTTCTCCATTACCTAGGGAAAAGAAAGAATATGAACGATTGAGCTCAAATAGTCAGAAGGGGTAAACAATGGAGATACCAACCATATCATAATCATTAGACAATAGAATATATCATTTGAAAATTGTATCATTCATATAAAAGATCATGATATCATTTCATGGGATAAATCATAAAAGTTCATAAGAATCAATGAACATAATCTCAAAATTCATTACATAATACATGAAAATTTTGTGGCATAAACATTATCATAGAAAATCATTTTGTATTAGTGAAGTATCATTGTTGATACCATTATAGAAGACAATGTACATTACCAAATATAGTTCAGTCCTCAATCATTACATGTATTAATTAACCTAGATCATTTCACACTCCAACCATGTCTATCCCTTGATATATAAATCTTTACCAAATCCATTGGAGAGAGATATAAGTCTCAACCATCTCACATTGAAATCATTATTATGTGTTCCACAAAAACATAAATCATAGAATAATCCAAGGAATAAAATGGGTTTCTTAAACATCATTCAATCAGTATTCATATTAAAAAATTCATTTCATAAATTGAAATCCCTAATAAACAAAACTAAAATCAATGTGATAATAGGAAAATAAACATAACCCTATTTAAAGAATGTCATGTTAGATGAAAATAAATTTTATAAAAGACATGAAATTAATTATTGAAGGAAATATATTTTCATCCTCAAAAACATATTCTATTCTCAAAATATTGCGCAGTTTTAGAGAAAATGACTTTATTTGAAAACAAACATGAAATTGTATAGAAAAATCTCAATGGAAATTTGGTGTTATGAAGATGTAAAAATACATTAATACATGATAAGTATGAAAACATTCTCATCGACGAAAGATTCATTTCATATAGTTTAATAATAGTTCAACAATGGGTAAATTGAATTTAAACAATTTTACAAGACTAGATATAATATTACATATACAGGAAACATGGTCATGGATGATAAATGTACCCTATTTAACACATACGTATAAATAAACTCTAATAATAATGAGATTGTGAATTTATCTCTTAACATAGGTTAGATTTATATTATATGTATCCGAACCTCTTTTATAATAGTTTTAATAATTTAATTGACTTAGTTAAAAATCATATTCATTTTTTATATCATATATGATCATATTTTCATCAGTTTTTCAATAAAATTTCACTATTACTCATTATTTAGATATTAACTATTTTTTGTTCTTATGCATATTTTTTCGAATAAGTTATAGTTATCCTTATTAGAGAATAGTTATATCATTAAAAAATTATAATAAAATTATGTATACAATATTTTTTTATTACTTTTGTTTATATAATCTTTCTAAAATGAATATCATGTAAAATGAATCACATCGCATTATGGAGACGGTCAGTCGTATATACGCACAAGCGATGATATCATTCCCATATTTGTTGAATGGTAATGATTTGTATGGGGTATAATATTTCAAAATTAAAATCAATTCTTAATAATCATATATTTTTTTATTTCCATCATTTTACCCATTCAAGTAAGGTGGTGGTGAAAAATATATTACACCAAAACATGGAGATGGTAAGTCGTACGTACGCACGCGTGGTGATTTCATTTTTCATAAGATGGATAGAAGGTGTAATATAGTTGGTTCATAATTATAATAACATTTCACTATATAAGTGATATTGGAGTAATTAATTTTTAATTATAAAAATCATAAATAGGATGTAGTTGAAGACATAATTTTGAATGAATCGGTATAGGAGATTACCTCTTCTTTGACGTGATTATTTTAAATCAACTCAGAGAGCTCTAGATTTTTCATTTGAAGACGACAAGAACCACTATAATCATACTAAGGAAGTTGATAATGGAAAAGGATATGGGAAGGCTGAGATTTAAGGTACAAATTGAATTTAAAAGTTGAGGTACAAGGTCTCCTTTTATAAGTGAGGTGACATGCACTTTTGGAAACTCCATAAATAATAATTTATAATAAAATAAACCATTTCAAAACACATAAAAATTCTCCAAATTTAAAATATTATAATATATAGTATTTTAATATCATCAACCAATAAGATTTTGACAAGTTTTATGTCAATTTAAACATTAAAAGTTTAATTAAAATTTAGTTATTCTATTTAATTTTTAACAAGGGAAGAAAATATTAAAATAAAAAAGGGTGTAATATTTACTTATTCAATGTCAATGAGATCATAAATAAATACCTTCTAAGATTTTAGACCATATCATAATTATTATACATTTTTAGTGATGTTTTATGATTTGTAAATAATTTAATGAAACATTATTTTGCTATACAAACAATAGTGTTAATTTTGAAACGATTAAATTCATTGAATTTTAAAAATATTAAGATAAAAGGTTTACATAGAAACAAATATTTTATTAAATTAATAAGTGGTCTATTTCATCAATATAATTCATTTTACTTATTAATTATCAGAAATAATATTTTGTTTAATAATTTTTTCATTTATCTTTTACCTTCATTAATAAAATAATAACTACATAAATTTTTTAATTATTTAATATAATTATTTTTGGTCAAAAAACTATAAATAAAATTATATTATGTATATTAATATACTATATTTCATAAAAATACTTGTATTAAAATTTAGCTATTTGAAAATCATGCATTAAAAATGTTATAATACTCATAACATGAATGTGACAACATTAACATCACATTAAATAAAATAATATAAGTGTTGCAATATAATTTATATGGATCCAAATGGTCAATAACTCGACCCTTGGATGTTTTTTGTCGAGATATACACTTCCCAAAATATTTTTTCAAGGTCTTGGGTCTTTTTATATTATTATTGTTTGAATAACAATTTTTTTATTGATTTCTCATCATTTAATTAATTTTTACATCATCAAAGTATACATCATTAGGGTAATTATATATTTTATAAAAATTAAAAATAAATTAAAATTGTAAATAAAAAAATTTTATCTTTAAAATGAGTATTTAAAAAACAATATAACTTTTGTATAACATTATATAAAATCATTTTAGTATTAAAATTTGAGTGAGATATATTTAACATTTCTTTAAACAAAATAAATTAAATGTTTAAATCTCTTCCAAATATCTTGTAATGGAAACCATTTCCACCAAAGGATGTTTTAGGTCTAAACAAACTCATAAAATGATATTAATACAAATGTTATTGTATGTTTATAATGGTATATTTTAACCATAATTACCTGATTTACCCTTTTACCATATTAATCAAAATTATCGAAAATAATACTACTATTTAAATAAATTTTACCAAATGAGTCCAAATATGGAATCCATTTTTAAAAAATCAATCATAGATGATACATTAATTAATTTTAAATTATTTTTGTTATCAAAAAGAAGTAATGAGTTTTAAAAGTTAAATCATTGTAGAAAATTGAAATGTTTTTATATATGATTTCAATGTAAAGTTAATACTAATGACATATGTTATATTGAATGGAAAAAATATAATTTTTATACATTAAAACCCTTTAATGTTACATTTTAACCATATAATTTATTTTTATGAAAAAAATTGTTTCGAATTAAAATTTAGTGTCTTTTTACAATTCATCAAAATTTGATTTTTATTAGAAAAACATTAAAAATTCATCCAATGTTAATGTTTATATCATGATTCCAAAAAACAAGTTTATATTGTCATATAAAAATTATTAATGGGTCAAAAATATTAATTTAAAAGTGGTTCCCTATAAAAGGGATGAAAATTACCTTCTTGAAAAATATAGGTTTTAATACATAAAATATGGTTTATTCATAACTAATGAAAAAAATATATTTAGGATTAATATATAAAATATTTTATTAATTATATAACATATATATTATATTAATTTCATTTAATAATAGTAATTAACTCAATTTTTTAATATAAAAAAGCAAATATATAATTGAATTAAATATTTCATAAATAATCTATAGCGAATTACTTCACCATAAATTTTTATTATTTAGTTATATTTATTCTTACAAACCTAACAGCTAGGTTAAATTGGTCATTTTATTCTAAGGAAATCTTCTGGTTTGTTTAACTCATGATTGTATGCAATTTATTATATTGAAAAATTAAAATAATTTAGAGAAAATATTTCATTACAACATCTTTTTGTTATAAAAACTTTTTTTGGGTTTTCATATTTATTGTGTAAAAATGGACTTCCATTATTTTCACACACCTTAGCAAGTGTCATTTTCTCATCACATGTTTTCATATGGATTTATTGGATTTAAGGTTGTATATTTGAAATAACATTGTCAAAATTTTTGTTATGGGGAATCATATTTAATAATGTATGTGTCTCATTGGTGAACACAATTCTTAAATCTTTAAACTATTTTTTGGAAAAAAATATACATTCCTTTAAGAGTTTTCCCCATTATAATGAATTGGATTTCCTAATTCTCTCAACTCAAAACCTAAAATTTCATGTGAATTATGGGAAGTGAAATAAATATTCTATATCATTTTTTGAAGGATGCTACACCACTATAGAATGTTGAGAAAAAATGAATATTATATTGATGTAATAGATATTATGTAGGATGATTTTTAGATCAATATGTTAATTTATAAACATAAATTGGTTCTGAAAATAAACGTAGAAATATATGTTTACATATTTGATAATGGATCCATTTCATCATCCAATTAACATTAGTCTCTGCAAATTAGAAAACACATCAATTGCTAATATCGTCTCATATAAGAGGTTATTGAGAGTGAATCTGATAAAATATTTTGGTGTCTATAGATGAGATCACCCTATATCCATTAATGAAACCATTATCATAGATTAATAATTAGGGTCATTATGAGTCTCTTGGTATATGATACATAACATATTGATTGTAATTATTATAAATTTTCATTATCTCAATAAAGAAAAATATTATTTATCATTCATCCATTTGTATTGTAATTTATGATACATGAATTTAAAAATTATAATATCCCATCAATGAATGGGATTTATTTTTTCAAAATCAATGATCATGATGGTGTATTATTTGCGGTGATGATATGTATAGATTATAATGTGTATTGGAATCATATGATAACAAGGGGAGACATATTATTTGGACAAAAGTACCAAATTATATCCCATGTAATTTCATAAAATCATTATTATGTTAATGGGTGTATTCATATTATCAATGTATTTTTACCAATTTTAGTGAGATATCTATTATTGGGAGCTTATTTATTTAATACCATTAATACTTAATCCATTATTATTATTTAATTCACAGGGTGGCTGGGTATGTTATTGATCATCACATCAGTCTCAGATCAACAATGAGTGCATTTTTATGGTAGTATGAGAAGGTATGATATGTATACCATGATTGAATTAGAGTTAGGTTATTCATATTCATGTTGTATTAAGTCAATTTTCAATAGTATAACTACTTGTATTATGTATATATGATGTTCTATTTTGATAAATGAATGATAGTTAATGTATTTATAAACCATGTCATCATTTTTTAGATAATCAAGTGTTATGTTTCAAATAGGTATGATAATATTTAAAAATGTAAGGTTAAATAACAATGGCCAAATTCATATAAATATAATGGAAATGGTGGATTGGAATATGTGATGTCTGAATGACCAGATTTTATATAGATTATATGGTGTAGGCAAAAGATAGAAATCATATTTTACCCCCTAAAACCAGTCTAAAGATAGTAGTTTGAAAAAAATGACCTGAATAATTTTTCCTTCATGGTATTTTTTTAAACAGGAATATGTAAGATTATTTATGTATATGAAATACTTTTATATTCATTAGAGTTCTATTATTCACACATATTATAGGGTAAATTTATTATGGAGGTTCTATCCTTTAATTATATAGATAGATAACCACAATTATAAGATATATGTGGAAGCACATCCTATGGACAACAAAATACATGGGGGCCAGTTGCATCTAATGGGTTAAACTAAATATAATATGTAGGTTAATTTGATCTAAATATCCTATTATAGTCATCATGTATTTTTTTAATAAAATTAATTTTGTTTCCCACATTGAGTAGGAATCTAATCATAACCACATCATAATATGTTGTCATACTGTATGAAATTTTCTTGATCATCAACTTCTAATAATTATTTATATATTTTTCTTGAAAATCATTCATTATGATTTATTTATTTTCGTGTATATTTCTTCCATTTTTTAAATATCATAGTGTAGGATCACATCATTTTATTATTTTTTATAACTAATTTCAGTTGTGTGTGTGTGTGTGTATGGGTCCTTTAAACGGATGATATTTGTGACCACAACAATTATTATATTTAATTTGGTTGGATATTCTATTTATTATATCCTAAATAATTATAAATTGGTTAAAATTTATAGGATTAAAAAAATTCCCATGAGATTCCCTTTGGAATTTTTTTTGGAGGCTAAAAAAATTGTGAGAAAAATGATCAACAAGACATATTTTCCACTATTAGAGAATGAACTAATAGTTTTTTTGGCTCATAATGAAGGTTATCATAACCCATATCAATTTTTTTGTCACTTTCTTATATAAATATTGATTCTAATGTGAGGGGAATGAATAATTCTTAGTCATAATAATGCTACACTATAGGGATTGTTAATAAAGAGTTTGGTTTTTAACTCTAGGATAATAATTCATTGGATATTATCTGAAGAAAAAATGTATTCCTCAATTAAGATATCTAATGGAAGGACCAAGACATAGATGAAAATTTTATTTTTTTTAAAAAATAAATAATATAATTTTTTAGAAACTAAATTTTTAAAAAAATTCAAACAATATGATGACATATCTCCTAAATATGTTTTAAGTAAGAAATTGGATTTATTATTATGTGATGCTAAGAAAAATTTCAGATAAATGGTACGAAATTTTATTGAAGGTAAAATTAAAATCTTTAATTAAAATCATTCACCAATATTTTATAATTTAATATATGATTATTAAAACTCATTGTACGTATAAAAACAAGATTTAAAAAAAATCATTAAAATTAAAATTATACTCATTCTAATTTATAATTAATTAATAACAACCAAATTTTTTCTATTAATTTTTAAACATTTTTTTTAAATAATTCATTTAGTATTATTCATAAATTTTAATTTAAATACCAATGATTAACAAATTAAATTAAAAAATAATATTTGAAAATTATGTCACCGTACATTTAAAATCGATGTTGTGTATAATACAAGCTATTGAAGAAAATAAGTTTAGATAAAATTAAAAATTAAATATCAGTGTGGTACACATAAATCATGATAATAGGGATGATAGTATGCCACAAAACATGCATTAGATCATGGGAGAACTTTTGGTAAGTTTAGAATTACACACTGACTATGTTTCATTGGGAAGTTTTTGATAGTCGAGATGGACAGAAACCTTATAAGGACTCAAAACATGAGATGTGTTATAAAGATACTATATGAGTTCTTCCTAAATTCTTTAAATATATAAGAAGATGCAATTTGTCGAGTTATACATGGTTTTCTTCGATAAATGTGAGATGATGCCCTAGATTGGATCATGGGTTTCAGATGAAGAAATTGAATTAAGATGACAAGGGGATTTAGGTAGGTCCTAGACCCCTCATTTTGGGTCTAATAATAAGGTGATACATTGGGATATGGTTTTACTATATGAATTCGTCACCATTAGTGTATTTTCCTGAGTTATTATGTCCTTTTTTTCTGAATGTGTTTGAAGCCATAAGGAACATTTTGTGATATGTTATGATTTAGTTAGCCTACATTTAATGTGATATATATAGTAGATTTTGATTATATTTTTGTGTGTAGATTTTTGACCCGTGTCTGATTCTTATCAAATAGTTATATATATATTTTTATGTTGAGACACACTATTATTATGAAATGATTTTCCCTTATCTGCTACACCCTATGGTTTATGAATTCATTTAATATTTAATTTTTTATATGGAATCAAAGTGATAGTATGATCATCATTGATTGGTTAGATCTTAAAGTGGTTACATGTATAAGTGAATCCCAATGCATTTGAAAATGATAGGAAATAGAGGTAGTCCATAGGAAGGATAACCTTATAGACAGACATGGGATAATGTATGGGCCATGATGCCCATGTGGTATGGACCAATAGATATTTTATGACGACCTTATGGATTGACACATGACAGTGTCTAAGCTAGTGATGCGGCATCCTTATTCCCTGACATATATCTTTGTTTACCTATGTTCCTCAATCTATGATATGTTTTCACATTATTTATTGATCCATTTTTTGATTCAGTATCCCTTGAGGCCTGATATAATGATTTATGATGTGTATTTGTTTCTTTATGTGATATGTGATGAAATATGAGTCATCAATTATAGATTAGAGATGATGTAGGTATGGTTGAGAGTTAGGGTGGCCTTGTTATAATTCTATGGCATAATAGTTTAATGTATCATGATAGGTATTATTGTTTCCTTTTTCATCGATGGTGACTTGGGAAAAATGAAAATTGGTGTATTTGTTTTTCTAGTCTATACAAATAAATTTAAGGTAACAAAATTAGGGTATTTGGTGAGATCTTATAGAGATTTATTTCTGACTCAATGTATATGCATTATGGTTAAAGTTAAAATGTTATGTTTTTTATTTAGGTTGACAACAGGATATAAGAGGATCAAGAAAATTCATATCGATCATATTGGTGGCTTGGTGTATATAGCACCAGTTTAATGGAATTCCACCTTGTATTTCTAATCATGATTACATTATATTTAGTTGTGTTAGTGTGTGACTATTTTTATATTATAATTAAATCATCTTATATATTTATCATTATGTTTAGTACATTTCATTGTAAATTGGTGACATTGTGAATGATATATATTTTTTTGTTTATGCTTATAATTTTTTTGTTTATGATAATTTTCTAGAAAATGAAATGGGAAAAATATTCTCCATGTTGTTACACATGGACCTCTCCAATAGTCGGTATCCTCTGGAATATGGGGATGAGTGAATGAGGCTATGGTTCACACCATAAAAATAGTGTGATTTATTCATGGAATACCATTGTTGTATTAATGGCCATTTTCATTATGATTTTTGAACTCATAAGACATGTGGTGGTGGAATTTAGTATATCTTGTGATGGACCACATAATGTTGACTGATAAACACCATTGTATTGTAATAACCTAGATATGGGGATAATGGTATTAATATTATTTTTTAAGTATTATGACTGATATTTTTATTGAATGTGTATTATTATGAGAAATTTTATTTTTTGAGTATTAATTTTTCACTATTGGAAATAGGACAATGTTCATGAATCACACTAGGAATATAGGTCTCACATAACATGGATATATATAATAGTGTGTGATTGCTAAATCACTTCTTGTCATAGGTTATATGGATCTTGGGGAAGGAATACATCCAATAATGGAATATAGTCCCTTAATATATGGATGTTTGGAGAAACATAATGTTTCAGTAGAAGAATTATACATATCTATAATGGGACCCTGATGGATTTAGTATAGGCATTAGATTCCTAAATAATGATCAAAGTATGAGAATATTTCCTCATTGACAAGATACTAGAGGGGTATATATGTTAATGCATGGGTTATATTCCCTATGATAATTCTATGAAGCATTTTTATGGTTTTGAAATATTCTTTAGGACAAAAATAATTTTTTATTTGATATGAGTCTATTGATTTAAATATATGGTCCTCGTATGATAGATAGGGAAGATCCAAAGTGGTCATACCTATGAGGGTCACAACATGGGTGGATTATCAATTGGTTTTTATTGAAATATGTGAAGCGTCTTATGTGATTTTAATCCAAGAATAAGGGACATATCAGTATTGTGAATAATATCATGGGTATTATTGGTTTAATGAAACTAATGTGTGTGGCAACATATTTAGTAGGATATGCATGAAATCCTATGTTTTTTGAGAAATAAATCATTTAATTATAAGTCGTGTATGTCTTCATGTTACATTGGGGTGTGATACTCTTATGGTTAGATGACCCCATGAGGGATCTTGAGTAAGGACCTATGAGAGGGTTTTGAATTATAACTCTTCCTTGGACGGAAGCGAGTGAGTGATGGGGAGGATTTATTGAGAAGTCTCTGTATGCAAGGGTAGTTGGGAACAATGTATATGTGGGTACTAATAGTGTTTCTAATTAGTAAAGGGGCCTCATATGGGATCATTGAGATTTTTTAGGATGTGGACAAACTCGGGTGATGCTATGGTGGTAGTTTGTTAGTGGTTTATACTCAATGTTTTAATTGAACTGAATTCACTATTGAGTTCAAGATACATTTATGTGAATGATTTTATAGATCTTCATGGTTAAAATTTAAAATGTCCATACGATAAGTGGCGACATTGTTAGAGGGTCGGGGTAGTAAAATGTATGATATTATTTGAACCTTGATAGAACTCCATGGATTCCATGGTTTTACAAGAGTGTTTTTAGAGAATCGAAATGAATTTGATCATGGGACATGTTGTAGTTTATGCTCATATAGAAATATAATGGTTTTTAGGTGGTGCGGATTTCACCAAAGGGAAGTTGGAGTGTGTGACCCTCATTCTAGATGAAATTTTATGATGTAAAGTACGAAATTCTAATTATACTAGAATTTATATGTAATAAATGTCAGTGTAATGTATTGTGTATGATTTTGAAATCTACACCTATTCAAAATTTGCGTAATTGGGTAGATATTAATCGATTGAGTTTAGTTTTTTTGTTATTGTTGAAATACTAACTGTACTCCTATGGTGGAGAGCCTCATATTAGTCATGGGTAAATGATCATAGGGATTGAATGATCATGGAGGTGTGAATGGATAATCATATATGGTTGTGGTTAAATGTAATGTTTGAAAATGGTATATTATAAGTGATCTGGTTCTTATCTGAATAACAGAATAGAAATATTTATGTGTTGAAATGAGAGTTATTGTTTTAGTATTGAGATCAATGTGGTCCATTCTAGTCTGATGATGAATTGGATAAGAGGTGAGTCATTCTTAGGGTGATTGCATGAAATAATTAATAAGTGTTTGGTGATACAACTTTTGATCTACATCGTGTGTTAGTTTTGGACATATTTACCAAGGATATTCACTCATAGGATGTTACTGGTAGTTTAGGAATCGCGATTGAGTATCACGATTGAATTTTTGTAGGTGGGATCAAGTGTTTGGAAAGGGGCCAACTAAAGGATTCATGTTTTGTGTTTTTACATGAGAAATGTATTATATTGTTTTGAAAGCACATAGAATGTGTTTTTATATGTACTTGGTGGGGAAGTGCACTATTTGATGTAAATTAATTATAGGAAATTAATATGGGTTAGAGAAGAAAATCTCATAGTTGTCCATTGTGATTGAAGCCTTATAGTGGAGATTACCAAAATATTCATGATAGTACAATAAAAAACATTGTGAAATGTTAAAAGTGGTGAGTGTAGTGTGTTTTATCTCAATGTTCATGTTGAAATCAAGATGGTGTAAATATCATCAAAGTAGTAGTGTGCGATAATTTGGATAACGAACATGTGATTTATAAGTTTTTATATGACTGTGGAAGGTCACGAGACATGGTTCATAGACTACAAAATAGTATTTCTGATGAGAATCATTATAATGGGGAAATTTTTAAGGAACCACATCAATACAGTTTTAAAATTAAAGAGAAAATATTAATTTTTTATTCAGAAGATGGTCTATTTTGAGAACTAAGGATTGGGTTTGAAGACAATTAGTTTGGAAGTCCTAAAAATGTGTTTTTGAACATTCATTTATTATCTCGAGAATGAAAAATTTGTTGATTAAAGATGAGGAAATTTAGGTAGCTATAGCATCCACTAGAAATATAGTTGGATAGGAACTGAACTTTGTGGCTAAATTTTCTCCAAAACAATCTTGTGGCCCATCCACTAGCTGGTGGGTTCCTCTTGGGTATTATTTATTGGATTACATTTTTATCTTTTCACATGATTGGTTACTCTTTATTAATATGATCTATGAACTCTAGGAAGGCCATTCAGTTTTTGATTTCGCACTATAATTCCTGTCAATATATCCTCATCTACCGAGAAAGAATCCAAGTGTATCACATTGATGAATCTGGGTATGGTAATTGATTTAATTGATTCTCCAACCTATTATAGACATACTTTTAATTATAGTAATTCTGTTTAGGGATTTGTTGTAAATTCCACTAGATCATTACGGAATCAGCCAATAATGATGGGTCTTGAACTCAGATTGCATAGAGAATTTCCTAATATTTAGTATTCATGATTTTATAAGTTAATATGGATGAGGTACTCTACTTACCAAGTTTTAATAATGGTTTTTATAGAATATAGTTTAAATTCATGGGTTTAAATTTATTAAAAGATATGACTGACATGTGTGTTTATAACGAAGGTGTGTTTCAGACACTTGTTGTGTGCTTGGATGAGATTGTTGTGTGATGGTGGTTATTAGTGAGATTTCATGTGATTATTCCACATTAGATTAATTATAATTAATAATAATAATAATTTTTTATTCATTATTCCTTACATTTTTTGTGAAATTGGAGATCATGTGGTAGTTTTGGATCAAGTTTTGTATTTCCAGAATAAGAAGAGACCATTGACCTTGTTAACTAAAAATTATATGGTTAACCCAAATCAAGAAAAAACATACATGTTTTTATGAATGTTTTTTCCTCTTAGTGTGAATTTAATATGCTCTTGTGAATAGAAGACCCTTACCAAAAAAAATCTTGAGTAGTCAAGCTAGGAACTGAGAGAACCTTATGCTAGTAATAAATTGAATACTGCTTCCCCAACCTTGGATAAGTGCTTTATATTCCATGGGGAGTGCTTAAATTCACCTGAATACTACATATCTATGAGTTTTATATCCTAATTTATAAGGATATAGACCATATGATACCCTAAAAGTTGATATGGGTTTCATAAATTGAATAAGATTTTCCTTACATCGTTTCATGTAAGTTTAATTGGTAAGATGATGAGTTATTGTTGTTTTACTTGATATTTTTGTGATATGAACCTAGGATGGGTCATGTGTTTTCATTGAGTACATGACATTGGGATTTTTTGGGAAATATTTTTGGACCTAGAAACTTCTTGGTGAGGACGTGATTGAGTTCATCCTTTGAGTTGTTTTGTCACCACATGAATTCCTCAGCCTATGTTTCATTGAACGATTTTTTGATTCATTTTGAATATGACTATTTTAATAACTAATATAACCACTTCATCACATTTTATTCTTCAGTGAGAACATCTTGCCCATGAGATCTACATTTTATTTTTATTTCATGTGTGTGTGTAGACCTGAGTCCCATGTTTTATTTTCACCACAAGTGTATGTATGTTTTGATTTTAAGACTCATTATTGTAATATTGTGTTGTGACTTGTGGTTTTTGAATTATTGGTATGTGAGTGTTTCAATATAGAATAAAATTGAGAGGTGTATGGAAATGGATTGGTTAGCTTCTTGAGATGGTTCAAGTGCCTATGTTTAAAATTGTCGATGAAGATGATGAGAACATGACACTGAGAAGGGGAATTATAGATTTATATCTTGAATTGAGACTGAGAATGGGACATACTGATCTAATGGACCAACCCAAGAGAGGTGGGTACGATGGCCTTATGTTGTGACCCATTACTAAAACTGAGACTTGTATGTGATGTCCTGTTGGAATATCCTAGGTTATTATTTAGTCATGTTCATTGATCCAAGATATTTTTGGGCATTGTTGCCTAATATGTTATGTGATAACATTGTCCATAATGATGGGTGTGATAGATTATGAATTTTCCTTTCACCCTAATCTGATATGTAATGATGTATGTGAAATCTATTCTAGAATGTAGATGATGTGGGTATGGTTGGTTATCGCGCTGGCTTAGTCAGCAGTAGATGACTTAGCATGTGTGTGCATCACACTGGGTATTTTGGTAGCCAAGTATTCTCATGTTGAATCTGTGATCATGGTTCCTGGTTTATTAAATAACCTTGTGTATAAACATAAATATGCATCTTCATAATTATGGTGCTAGTGATATTCTAATGGAATGTGTTTTTCATGATTTACATGGGCACTCTGATGTGCATGTAAACTGTATGTCCATTTTATTTAGGTTGACCATAATACATGTAGATGATTGGGCTAAGGTTTCTTGACCTTATTGTGGATTGGGTGTATGAGGATCATAATTATTTTAGATATTAATTCTATATTTATTGATATTGATCTTTATATATTGGTGGCCTAGTGGGAGACTAATTGTATATTTCTATGAAACCATCAACCAGATATAGAATTATGTTTAGCATAGTGACATGTAATTTATCATAATTGTGGATTCTTATAATTTCATATTTTATGATTCTAATTTAGAATTTTATTTGAGTGTATAGTCTCCAAACTATTACTCTAGGCCCTCGCCTCTAGTTGGCTAATAGTAGCATATGGTGAGGCACACATTAGGACATGTGAAAAAATGATTAGACCCAATTATTCATTCAGGTCATCACCATAAATATCGAGAGAGTTTTTTTATAATCCTTATGGTTCATATATGATGAATCATGTGGATTTGTGTGATCTTTTTAGTTTACTATTGGTTTTAATTATTGGTATTACTAATATATAACATTCTATACTATATCTGTTCATATGGCTAGGAATAATGAGGCTACTAGTTGTGTTCGAATATTGTAGGTTGGTTTATTAGTTTATTAAATCTCACTATTAAATTACTATAGTTCGGGTTCAGACATTATATGTTCCTTAGTTGAAATGGGATGATATATCAACAGATTTCATAATTGGATTTCATTGATATTTGGGTGGATGTGATTCCATTTTGGTAATTTTAGACTGATTATAACTATTTTTCATTAAAATTATATTTTTTATTAATGGTATAAATCACTCAATGTAATTATATCATTAATAGTTACATTTTGATGTTACCAAGAATATTTAAGTAAATATATAAATTGATCTTAATAATTCAACTGTAAGGATAAAAATTTCACTTATAAATTTTAATATCAAAAGGTCAAATTTATTTTAGACTAATATAAAAATTCATTTTGAAAATATTTTTTTTAATTTTGATATTATGTATATCAATGTTGTTATAACTATTAAATCATGATTATTTCAAAAATTTAAGCACTACTATTTGTTATTTGGATTTTAATGATAACATTTGACAATTAATTTTGACATATAGATAATATGTGGATTCAAAATATTTTATGGACATTCACTATAGTTTTATATATATGTGGGTATTTAAATTTTCTAAATAATTATTTAAATATTAAATTAATATTACATAAAATCTCTTTCAATATGGGTATATTTAATTTTTTTATTTTTTATTAAACACTAGAGGGGGATTATAGTTTAGACCAGAATGTAGGAAAGGTTCACTATCTAAGTAAGATTTTTCCATGATGTTTCTCTCTTTGTTAGAGATTGATATTTTCAAATATAACTTTTATGTTTTTTCAATTTGATAATTCTAATATCAAGCTACTACATATGTGTTCTACAATAGGAAACTCAACAATTGTAGTTTTTTATACACACAATGCATGACTAATCTATCTATTTACAAAATATGTAAGAAGACTAATGAGAGGGAATTTAATTTTGAAATTCATAAAGTTGAGTGAGAAAATATCACAAAAATAAAATTAAAGAATTAATTATCATGTATCAATTTTTTAAAAACTAAATTAATAACATTTTTATTTATTATATTTCACATGTTTTGAATTTGATAAAAAAACATCATCACTTGATTCAACATTCTATTTTGATCCTTAAAAATAAAAAAAAATTAAAATAAATCAAATATTATTATGAATATTTGATGAATTCCAACTATGTCGTTTCACTATAAGATTTTAATATATTATTTGATTGTTTGTTGTGAAAACTCTCATCAGATTTCGATATGCTCTAATGGAGGGAATACAACATTTTTTAACTACCCGTTTAATTTCATAAAATAAAATATCAAAATATAAATGGTTTATTTAATCCTAAATATGATTATAACCACACTATCTTATAAGTATATCTCCATAGATGGTGTGTAAAAAATCAATATCACATGTGATCCTCATAATAAAGATGTGGAATCATTGTGATAAGAGGAAAATGTGTGTCTTCTTATCAAGGATTCCCAAACCTCAAATAGAGTATGGATAACCCATTAACTATCAAGTTATGGATATGAACTACACAGTTCCTTTTTAGGTGGTTATACCAAATGTCTCTAAACTTCTCTCTTTTTTATAAATTCCTTTATTTTAATATAAGTTCCACAATAGTTTTATGTGTTTTAGAGAATAAATAGTATATCCACTATAAATTATATTCTTATTTCTCCTTTACATAATTTTTTTTCTTTTCATATAATTTTCAAAAATATCAAATATATATATACATATTAATAAGTATCATCCTCATAGTGTGAAATATAACTGCTGGGAAAATTAATCAAACATTTATAAATATTTTTGGTGATTTTCATTCCTTTTAATTTCATTTTATGTTTCTACAAACAATATGAACTTAAATGTAATATCTAATAATTTTTTATACTTTTCCCACCCATGTATAATTATTTCATTTCTGAAAATTGAATTCAATTGAATAATTATAGGAAAATATTTTCTTAATTTTGGATGTTTGAAATAATTTTTAAGAGATTGATGAATTGTTTAAAACCCTATCTCATTAATGATAGTCCAATATAAATTCTCAGAATATCAATAGGTACATAAAAAAATTCACCCTTGGAACAATTTCAATACATTCAAATGAAAAATAATATTTAATTTTAAATCTAAAACTTGTTCTTTTCTTCATCATTGATTTTGAGGACAATGAGGGTTACAATGATGAATTCAGTACTTTTTTTAAAATACCCTTGTTTAGACACTTTGATACCTGCCTGTATATTCTCCATTAATATTTTTTTGGGATCTATAGTATTAACTATTGAACAATTACATTTAACTATTATTCTTTTAACCTACCCCCACTATTTAGTGTAATTCATTATCATAATTTATTTGACTACAGCAAAATATGGGAACATTATTGGTTATTATGGAGATTTGTAACATTGAATGGAAGTGGGGGTAGTGTTACGATTCATGGGATGGTACAAAAAAAATATTTATTGTTTTAATTAATTGGTTTCCTAATGAAAAAAGGTTAAAATTATGAAAAATTTGAGAAAGGGAATCAAAACTTTCATTATATTCATTTTTAGGACTCAAGGACCTCACCAAAATAAAATGGGATTTTTCATAGTTCATTAAATGTAGAAATGATTCTTCCACTACACTAATATATAAAAAATTTGAAAATAAATTTTAAATGATAAAATAAAAGAAAAAGTAAGGAGTAACATAAACTTATCGAAGGTGAATTATTAAAACATGTAGGCTATTTTCAAAAATGGAATTAATTTCAGTGATTCTTTTTTGGATACTTTGAGTGAAACAATTTCATTGTATTTTATTTAATGATCTTGAATTGTTTTTGAAGTTAGAAAAAACTTATTTATAATATTAGTTATTATATTATTACACATATATATTAAGTCTAATTGAAAAAATTATATATAATCATGATTGGAACAGACTTATTTATTTACATTATGAAGTTTGTTGATCTAAGAAAGACTATGTTATGACATTCATTATTATGAGTTTAAAATTAAATTTCATATATTTTACAGAAGGGAGATTAGTGATTTAAAAATATATATAAGGTAGGACATGATATTTTTCATAGATGAAGAAGTGATTTCAAAAATGCGAAATTGAGAGATGAAAACAGAATTTTATATTGATTTCATAGATGAGATATTATAAATTATATTTTAAAAATAACTATGAAAAATCATAAAACTATTATTTGAGGGTCGAATTTGGTTTAGATGTATGTTGTTTGGTATAGATAGGAAAGTGTGGGGGAATAAAAAAATAATACCTCATACAGAATTTAACTACAATTTAAATTTTAAATTATTAAATTATTATAATCATCTTGATAAACTAACATTTTCTTGATGTCGTGTGAGTTTATATAAATAAATGAAATTTCATTAATATTTATATTTTATTGATCAAATGTGTAACTACCTGAAATTTTAGAATAAATTAATATTAAAATAAATTTTAATGTTTATTAGATTTCAAAAAAAACATATCAATGATCTTTATATGAATAGATATATTATAAAAAATATTATTATTTAATAAAGATAACCAAATCATTGAATTTTTGGGTTGAATTTTATTAACTTTAACCCATCGATATTTTAAAAAAGAAACATCATGATTGATACTGTAAATAACTTGTAACACCATACACAGGGGAGGATTTAACACATAATAAATTATGATATATTTTATTTTAAATAAATCCATTCTCTCTTGTAGTTTTTGCAACACACAACCCTGGGTCTAAAGGAATAAAAATATATCATACCATTATAACCAGTCCATTAAAATGATATCTATGAATATGAAATACTAGATATTTGAAAATTATATATTGTTAACATGTATATATTAAATTATATGGATATCAATTTATTATAAATAAAAGTAATAAACATATAATGGTACTTGAAATATAATATGAATAGTAGTGCTTTTATAAAGAGCTGTTTCATGAAATTTTGAGAACTTATTTTAAAATTAAATTTTATTATTTTCTAAAATTATTTAAAAAATTTACATTATTTCTTATGTCATCTGATAAATAATTTTCATAGAGTGAATTTGTTAAAATTTTCCAAAAATATTAATTTTTCGAAGAGTAACATAAATACATTATTTTATTGAAAACAACATTTTCATTTAAATTATCTATAATGTTGAACTATATTTTAAAATTTTTATAAAGTAAAATTAAATAAATTATATTAAAATTTAACTAACTAATATCCTTTGGTTAAATATATGTTAAATTTCATAATAAAAAATTTTCAAAGTTATTAATAATCTTTTGTGGAAAATAAGTTTATATAATGTCAATGGTTTTATTTTAAATTTAATTCTACAAATTTTGGGAAATAAAAATGATAAAAAGTATTAAATATTTTTAATAAAAAATACATATTAAATCATACTTTAATGTTAATTTATTACCATAATGAACTGTGAAAATAGTAAAATTTATTTACCCTTCTTATGGTAAAAACTAATTTACAAGTTGGATAAACATGAACAATAAGGGTTAAATTGACCTACCAAATTTTCCAAAACCCATTTTACTTCCATATTTATAATTTACCAACTATTATTCGTGATAATAACTCATTTGGGAGGATTTATTCATGATAAAAACAAGTTTTTCACTTTAATATTTAAAAAATTCCAAGTGTGTCCTCTCCCCCACTTATAAAAGGCCACACGCTCTCCTATCATACTCATTGTTCCAAAACCCTTTGTTTCGACTATAAACTAACAAAAAAGAATTATTAATCCCTTAAAATTTTTAATTTTTTTATCCTAAAAAGTATTTAGGTATAAACCTAATTAGGTTCTCCAAAGAGGATTTAAAATTTATAAACATGTGTTTTTGTTCTATTTATTCTTCCACAACATTCAAAAAACATTAAAACTTTCTTGTATAATAAAACCATTATACCTTGTTATTGATATGTTATTATGTTAATGGAATAACCAATATACGTATCCACTTCCATCATATGGTAAATGGAAACAGCAATCATGTGAATGGCGGTCAACCGCCTCACGAACTGATGTAATTTCTTTTCCATAACCACATTTTTAGGATGGCTATAATGACAAATTTAAAAATCTCATATTATATTTATGAAATTATTATACTTATGGAATTATTATATCACATTTACCATTAACATTCTATTCCATGGTTTATATGATAACGTCACTCATGTGTATAGTGGACTACTGCCTTGTAGCTTGATGTGGTTTATTTTTCTCATTTGATTTACAAAGACAGTATTAGAGACCATGTTAATGAATATCTATGATATTTATTGAATAAAAATAATTCTAAAATATAATACCACATCTAACTTCTCCCCTATATATATGTGTCAAAATAATATCTTTTCTTGTGTGTACGTGTGGACTAAAAATTCATCAAAGTGATGTGAAATTGTTTTCATTATATATTTACATGGATTGTAATACGTATTTATTTGATTAAAATAAATTATATATATGGAATATTAATTATTTTTAATTTTTAACTAATTTTTTTTCTTTAATTCCATCTGTCAAGAAAATGGAAACTACATTCATGTGTAATTATGGTATACCCTCACCATGAATAGTGTAATCCATTTCCTTTATATAACATTTATAGATTACTAGAAATATATAGAAAATAAATATATATTATATTTATATCATTGTAAAAATTATTGGTATGATGTATCGATGATCAATATTAAAGGTTTAAAATTACTAATATGAAACATATATTCAAAATAAAGAAATTATCACCCAAAATAGTGATTTTAATAATGAATTATTAATAAAAGGATGATGAAACAATATAAGTATATCATATATTTTATTAGAATTATGATTATGGTTTTCTAATATATGTATAATAACCAAATATTTATTATATTAGTTTTTTCAAGATATATAAAGGAAATCCAACCTGGGGAAAGGGTTTCTTATCTTGGTTCTACATCCATGAGGCAGATTCCATATTCATTAATTATTCCTTTATCAAGTGTATATAACAAATTTTTGATATTATATATCAATAATATATTTCTCTTCATGGTATTTCATGTATCATTTGAATTTATTTCACTTATAGTGCTTACGATTAAAACATTATCATGGTTGTAAGGGTGAATTTCACAATCTTACCATTATTCGGTATTGTTTATGTTTATGATTACCTTGGGGAATTATTTGATATTATATCACCGTAATGTATTTTATTCTACTATAGTTATTTATGATCATTTTAAATTAATTATAACATTTTTACAGTCATTGGTGCATGAAATGATTAAGAATTTTTTTTAGAAGATCAAACATTATTTCTCTCTTAGGTAGAAAATAATTGTTCTTAGAAATCCATGTTTTCTAAAAATTATTTCCAAATTGAATTTAACATTTTAACAATTATTTTTAGAAGTCATTTTTCCCATGTTTGACAATATGAAGTATATTTTTAAAGGAGTCATCATGTCATTTTCTTGAAATGGAACATTTCTATTTTACTAATAATTTTAAATGAAAATTTGTTTTGAGATGAACGACATGAATGGATGGTCCCTCTATCATGAACTATAAACTTTTTAAATCATACTTTCAAATAATAGAAGGTTATTCTCAATAAAATGTATTTTCAAGGGTATTTTGAATTTTTTTTTAATTGAAATTTTCATTGTGAAAATGTTATTTTCCTCAAAAATTGATTAAAAGGAAATTTTACCGGATGTTTAATTCATGAACAACAAATACTATTATTTTAATTATTATATAATAGATATTTATTATAATGATACCATAATTAAGACTTATCTAACTAGTTTATGATCAGTTTGATCAGGTATGAACTTTTTTGATACCATTGTACATATTACTCTAAATAGTTTATGATTATGTTTTTTGATTCTGAAAATTATTAACATTTCATATTATAGTTTTTTCAATCTGATTTTTTATATTGATTATGATTCATCCATTTAATATGATAAATTAATTGGACTTAAATAGTGATGGGTGTGGAGTAATATAGTCAGTCGATGCATCGGTAGGTTCCAAGAGAAAAACGATATTAGGATTTTAGACAAGTTCAAACACTTTTATGTAAATTTTATTTAAAATAGATATTGATGGAATGTTCATGATGTTCAAAATTATGAATTCTTTCAACATGATATCATTTATATATTTCTATTTGATTATTCAATTACATATAATATACATGGATAATATTCATGATCATGTGATTATTAATTCTATTTCATTTATACAACCCTTATTTCACCAACATTATGCTAAATTTATACTTAAAATGGAATGTGTTTTAGTTATTTCTGTTGGCAGATGGATTATTCTTATTTATTAACCATCGTTATTACAAAATCCTTACCCCTACAGAGCATCTAGGATTACCCCTTTCTTGTGGTTGTTCCAATATACACTTAGAAATGTTATATGATTGATAAGAAGGGATATTATAAGGGGGATAATGGAGTTCTAAAAGAAAGCACCTCTTTATATTTAATGTTTAAAAGATAATTTCATTTTCAAATGGGTATCCTGTTTATAAAGAATACTAAACTATATGTTCCTATGGGATGAGATTTCATTTATCTTATAGAAATTTAATAATGTAAACACAAACTCTGGTCTACTAGGATTGGGAACATTATATTTGGTATTAAATAATTTTTAGTAGAAATATTAGAACTGTATTTGAGAAAACACATATTAGTGAACATAATCATAATATTGAATTTTAGGATAAGTATATAAGAACATACTATTTTTTGTGGATGTAATTTTGGTCTTATTTCTAGAAATACATACATGTTTTAATACTACATGTTGAAATGGTTGTGGAATAGATGTAATTAGGGGTAATAACCCAAAAAATTACATGGTGTGCTTTACTCGAGCATTACCTAGTATCTGAAAATGGGAATTACTGTAAAATTGATTTAAAAAACTTGATATATAGGTTTGGGATTATTAAAATATTTATTAAAAATCGTTATGAATGATTTGGGAATATTTTCATTATTCGAAAAATTTCCCAAGATGACAATTTCTATGATTATGAGATTATCCCTGCATAACATTTTTAATTTATGTTTTTTGTTTCCCATGTTTTGGAATTTTAAATTGTGTTGTATAATGTATTTCTCAAATAATATGTTTGAAATTTTTTAGAAATGGTTTATATTAGAAGGAATGGTAACTTTATCAATTCATATACACCAAATAGGCATTTCCCATAGGGAAAGATAATGATGTTGGGGATATATATAATGTTTTAACTAACTAAGATATAACCATATTATAGAAAATAACTGTGGTTACAAGAAATAACCATTCCCACATGGAGTGGCCTATTAATCTACCATGTGTTGTCATAATTTTCCAAAAAAAATTGCATCATCAAAGATCATCATTTTCTATGACTATAAATTCAATTATAGATGAGAAATGGGATTGTTATATTGAGGAAATGTTCCTCACTTTCGGAACCAATGAAATAGAGAATGTATCCATGAATATTTATCATCTCTCAAGTGATAACAATAAATAGTGACCATTGATTTAAAATAATAATGATGATGAAGGAATAAATAAAATTTAATGTATGGATTTTAGGGTACTCTTATTAAAAAAATATTTTCCTCATGAGAAATGAGTGTATATAGGAAGAAAAGCTCATAGTCTAAGAAAAAAGGAAAATGAAAATGTTTCTATATATTTAGCTAACATTATATGGTTATCAAGGCATGATAAGAAATATTTATACATTTCAAAGAGCATTATAGACCATTTATTTGATGGGATTAATATAATTCATCAAAGGGAATTATTCTCTAATGAAATCACATTATACAAGAACACAATATCATGTGATATCAAGACTGAGAAATAATTATCCACATCCTATGTAATTTATTTAGTGAAAGTTAAAAAAGGTCTAATAAAAATAAAATATACAAAATTGAAGAATGGAATGTTGGAATTTCCATACATTAATAAATTTGGAATAAAAAAACAAGGAATATGATTTCTAGTAATGGTAGTTTTCTATAAGTTTAAACAGAAATGTACCCATACTCAGCAATTAAAGGTAATGAAACATGATTAAAATGGTTAATTCTTAAATAATAAGGATATAGGGAACAATTTAAATTAATTCCCCAAGAATCAAGGTAATACACCTCAAAATAACTTCAGAGACCAATGTAGAGAATTTTCTATTAATATAGTCGAGGAATACTTATTAATGTTATTATGTGTTTGGATTAAAAATATATATTGTACAGATATTTTGTATTTAATATTATAATTATATGAATCATAAAAAATATAAGTAATGTACTATAATAGTATTTTGTTATAGATCTAGAAGCATATATTGAATGATACCAATAAATGAGAATCAATTTGAAGTTGAAATTATTGAAAAACATATGATTGAGTGAATAAAACCCTTAATTTGATCTTGATAGGGAGTTAATAATGATGAAGATATGTTTATGGGATAGTAATAGTACCCTTGAAATTGTATAGTGGTTTTTGTTTTCTTTTTTTTGGAGTTTACTGCATTTTTGGAAACATGGAATAAATAGGATACTTTTTGTCTTATTTATTAAATGAAGAGAAAAATATTTTTTGGAAGAATTCATGTTCTCATAGAGGTTTTTATGTAATCAATGTTTTCACATATTTGGTATTTTACATAGAGGTCTATATTATGTTATTTGGGGAATTTAAGGTTATATTTATTCTGGAAATTTAGGGACCTTATGTCAATCGTTGTGTACCTCAAATTTGGTCAAACATATATTAAATGAGTATTAAGGTAAACTAATTATAAAGTGGATTATGTTGAAATATTGGGATAATTTTGAGTTTTTAGATTTTGATTTATTATTAGATTACTCATTCTAACCATTTTTTTTATAAAATAAATTGATAAATGATAAATGACATTTTACTAATTTGTAGATCATATGATCCAGTAAAAGTAAATTTTAATAATTCAACAATAACAAATTATTTTTCAATATTTATTTTGTAGACTAAGATATTAGGTTAAAATTGATCAATGTCAAACCAAAGGATGGAATTTCATCTATGAATTATAATGATTTCATGTATGTATTAATCTTTTTAGTCAAAGTAAAGATTGTAAAAGAATCAATTGAAATTAGGAAAAGGATCATGAAATGAAAATGATATTGTATTACTTTATTTTATTTTAAATATTTATCAATTTATGGTTTTTAACTTTCTCTTCATTATTATGTTTCTTCTGATTAATGATCTCTATCATTCATCATAATTATTTATTCTTTTCATCCATGTTTATATATCTACATCCCACCTATATTTTCCAAGTTGGAATCATGGTATTAGGTTATTATATGAGAATAGAATACATCCCTTTCACAGATAACCAGAGGAATTTGTATTAACTATTTGTATAATATGGGTTTCCAACAAAGTCATTTCTAAATTTCTACCCCTTGATTACTGAGATCTAGATTAAATTGTGATGTCATAATTTATTTGGGGGGGTAGAATGTAACACCTATGTATTTTAGGAGAGACGCATAAAGTATGATAGTTTATATATAACACAACATAAATTTTAGAATAGAATTTATTACCCCAATACATTACAATATATTTTCTTTTAAATCAATTCATTCCCTTAGATAGCTTATGGAACACATAACTATAAGTCCTAATGAATCATAATATAGTACAAAATTATAACATTAAATTAGAAAATGGGGTAATTATTAGAAATAACTCTATTATGAATATTAAATTTGTTTACACATGTGTAAAATAAATTACCAGGTTTTCAGTTTATTATAAATAAATAAAAAATCATTAAAAATAAAAAAAGTCTAAAAACTCGTATTTTTCTAAAGAGCGGTAACATCATTTTTTGAGAAATTATTATAAATTAATTTATAAATCCTTTATAAATTTTATTTTTAGAAATTAAATTCATTGTTTAATTCATCTGATCAGAAATAACATATAGTGAATTTTTTATAACTCTTTGAAAAGATTAATTTTTCAATGAAAAATGTAAAATATTTCTTCTTATTGAAAACTGACATTCCGTAAAAATTAATTAAAATGTTAAATTATATTTTAAAATTTATATAATGTAATATTAGGTCAAATAAACTAAAAATAATATAATTTAGATCATTATGATAAATTTTAATTTTCAATTACTAAAAAATGATACATACATACGAGAAATTTTCATTGGAAAACAACCTTTCTAGTGCTTCAATGAGATGTATTTTAAATAAATTTATACTAATTCAATGAATTGAATTAGAAAAGATATTAATTATTTGGAATTAAAATATTTATTATTATATAATAAAATCAATATACTTTTTTACTATTAGGAATAGTGAACATAAGAAAAATTAATGACCATAGTTAAAGTAAAAAAATAAATTTACTAAGAGGATAAAGTAAAATGATATTTGATTAAATGACCTAAAAAATAGTAAAACCCAATTTTAGGGTTATATTTTGACTCTATAACCTATAAGGATATATAATTGCCATTTTTTTATGCTTTTTTTTAGTGAAAACCCCCAATATCACTTTATCATTTCAAAATTTCCATGTATGTCCTCTCCACCACTTATAAAAATCCACCCCCTCTCATTTTCTCTTTACACATAGAAAAAATTAAGGTTCATCCATGAAATTAAAAAATTCATTAAATAATACTCTAGAGGTATCTTATATTAATTAGTATTAATTTTAATCTCTCCTAAGATGGCTTTAGGTATACATATGTAGAGGCTCTCTGAGAATGACCTAAAATTTTAAACATGAGTATTTTTTCTATTTCTTCTTTTACATACTTCAAGTAATATTAAACATTTATAATATAATTACACCAGTATTCCATATGTACAAAGATTTTATTATGTTAAAGTAATAAACCAGACCCACCTCCACTTCTTTCAAATAGTAAACAAAATCTTCAATCTTGTGTACGAAGGATTATCGACTCATGAGCCGATGTAATTAGTTTTCATCCACAATTTTAATGGATGGTTATAATGATAGATTTAAAATATTTTTATGATATTGAATAAATTAATATAATTATTAAATTATTATATCACATATACCTTATTACATTTTATCCCATGGAGGATATAATAACGTTATTTATGTGTACCAATGACTATATCCTAACAAAGTGATGTGATTCATTTGTCACTTGTGATTTACATAGAAGGTAGGGAGGATAAATTTTATGAATATATGTAAATACTAATACATAATTATTATTATAGAAATAAAATATCAAATCTATATTACTACCTTATAATCTTTTGGAAATCAATAATGTCACGGATGCGTACGTTTGGACTACCACCACCACGTAGCGATGTGAAATGATTTTCATATTATTTTTAGATTCATCATGATAAGATATTATTTTATTAATATTAATTATATATAAAAAATAATAATATTTATTTAATAGTTATATAATATATATATTGATTTCATTCCGTCCATATAGAAAATGGAATCATCATTCATGAATACGTATGGTGTACCATCTCCATGAGATGTGTAATCCATTTTCTATCAGAATGATTTATAGATTATTATAAATAAATATATAATTAGTATATATTATATTTATATAATGGTAAAAATTATGAATATTATTTATCCTTAATCAATATAAAAGTATTGAAATTACCAATCAAAACCATATATTGAAAATGAAGCAATTATCACCAGAATGGGTGATTTTGACAAAGTATTGTTAATGAATAGTTGACAAAAGATTATAAGTGAATCATACATGGTTTGAGGTATATGATTATTGTTATTGAATATATTTTTAATAAGATTATATTATCTATACATTATTTTTTTAACACATATAAAGTCAATCAGACCTGTGGTTTGAGTTTCTCATATCACTTTTACTTTAGTGAGACATATTCCATATTCAACACATATTCCATTATGTGGTTTATATACTACCATTTGGATATGTTATATCATTAATCTTTTCCTATAAATTTTATTTATTGTTTTATTTAGTAATTTTTCAATCATGGGTTTTATGATTCAAACGTAACCAAAGTGGTAAGGGTGTATTTCACAATATTTACATTATTGGGGATTTTTTTATGTTTTAGTATACCATGGATGAATTATATGATATTTATTAAACACAATATATTTTCTTAACATAATGTTAATTCATAAAAAAGTTTCATTAATATTACCATTTTTATTTCATTTTTGTAATTATATTTATTATTGATAAATTTTTACTTTATTTCTCTCTTCCATTGAAAATCCTTTTTCATCCAAATACATTTTTTATAAAAAATTAAATAATTCGTTTAACATTATCCAAATATATTTTTAAAATATTTTTTCCCATCTTTATACTTTAAAAAAATATTGAAAGGAATCCTCTTGTTTTTTTTTCAAATAATTCATGTTTGGGTTTAACGAAATAATTTCAATGAAATATTTTTAACATATATGGCATGAATAAAATTTCATGATGTCATGGAAATTATATGTTTAATGTATTAACTAATAATCTTAGAATTTTATATTCAAAAAAAATCATTTGTGGAATTATTAATGAAAATTTACTTTTTAATGGATATTTTCAATGTGAAAATGTAATTTTCCTCAAGAATGTTTTAAATGATTTTTTATAAAATTTATACTAATCAAAATCAAATAATATTATTATACTTATTATCTACTCGGTATTTTATGAAATTATACCATCCCAATTATATATTTGGATGATATATTATCAGTTTTTATATAAATATACTATTTTAAAACTATTCCCCATATTACTCTGAATGTTTTCTGATTGTGTTTATTGATTACTGAAAGTATTAACATTTCATACTCTAGTTTTTCAATAACATTTTAATGTTAATTATATTTCAAATCATTAATATGATGAATTAATTCAAAATATTAAGTTCCGTGAGGGGCCTTTAAAATCCCCTTGATGCATAGCTAGGTCTCATGAGATAAGATAGATTTTTTTGGATGAGTCCTTAGTGATATGGTTATGATTTATTGTTTTATGAATTACATTATTAATAAATAATTTATTTATATGAATGTGATTATTAAATGTTTAGATATGAATGGATATGTTTACATTTTAGGTAATTTTTTACATTGGTTTATTTTATCATACTTTAATCCTTACATATTAAAATCAGTTTACTTTTTAAATTGATTTTGTCTGATTTTTTTAACTTTACATTTATATTATGACTATTTATTCATGATAACTATTTTTTCACACATATGCTTATAGAGAAACTGATATCACCCCTTTTTGTATTTTTATCACCATGATTCTAAGAAATGTTTTATGATTGATATTTATGGATATTCTAAGGGTAATAATGGAATTTTAACATAAAACAGGTTTTTATTTCATGTTGTAAAATTTAATGTGAAATTTATGTATGTATCTAGTTTACCACAAATACTAAACTATTATGTCCTTATATATTTTATTCATTGTAACAAATGAAAATGTAATAAATTTACCAATATATCTAGGACAGTATGGTAGATATATTTATATAAAACACATTATAAAATTTATGTATCATGCTACTACACAATAGAAATTCATTGATGAATTCTTGGTGAACTCTCGCTCAATTTTTTGTGATGTCATTTTATACATTAAAAATGAATTTTATTTTAAAATAATTTCTATTTAATTTTGTATTTGGAAATTTAATTTACATATTTACACTTATAGAATTTTTATTTTACAAAAATGACCATAATTTTTTAATTAATCATGTAAAAATTAGTATATTCTTCATTTTTTATAATTGTAACACCCTCAAATTCTAATGCAAGAACATTTTATAAGATAACATGTGTGATATTTAACAACCCATGTAGAAGGTAATATAACATCCTGATACGTTAAAATATATTCAAAATGTTTATATAAATTCAATATGTTATACAGTGTGCAATGAGGACGATAATGAGTATGCAATTTTTTCAGTCAAATATACATTCTTCAATACCTTTGTTACACACATGTCCGAGTTTTTAGGGATACTGTTAATATTAATATTAAATACAATATGATATGACATATTAACTATCATTATATTCATTAATATAATTATATATCTTATTAAATAATATGGTTTAATAATATATAAAAAATCATTGTTTATAAATTTATTTGAATTAAAAAAACAAATTGAATATAATGGAAATATTTTTATTATTATAAAGGTTATTTATTAAAATAACATAAATTAAGTAGTATTACATAATTAAATTAATTAAAATATATATTGAATATTTAATAAAAAATTTTGGACATTCATAAAATACACTTTATAGGCATAATATTATAACAAACCCAATTTTATGCAATCAAAGATATATTTATCTAAACGTAGTTTTGCTGCCTTCTAATAGAACACCTAATTCATAAAAGATATTTGAAAAAATTATAAATTTTTATGAAAAAATAAAAATTATTTTCAAATTCATATAGTGAAAATAATATTAGGGTGATATTTTGGTAATTTTCTTTAATGTTTAAAATTTTGATAAATGTTAAAAAAATACACGATGTTTACTAAAAAATATTATTTTGTCTAATTTTCTTATTATGATAAATTATATATAATTTTTTTAAAGTAATATAAGATCAATTATACACTAATTGAAACAATTTAGGTCATTTTAATCAATTTCACATTTAAATTGGATTTAAAAACATATCAAACTTTTGAACATTTTCACTTAAAAACCTGTTTTTTCATCCGATCCGCATGACAAATTCTAAATTTATTTATTCCACTCTTATTATTGGAATTTAGACAATTGGATTCCATATTTTGAATCAGAAAATTTTACTATGTTTTATAAATTTTAATTTATTTTTTATCAATGTTATCAGTGAGTGTAATTAAAATTAATTATAGTGATTCAGAGAAAAATGAGCTTTATAAAGGAAAAAACTATACACTTAAGGGACATAATGACCAAGAATCATGTCCAAAACCAATTGTATTGCAACATTTATAACATACAATCCATTTTTTTAATTTTTTTCTTTATTTTTAACATAGGATGTATGTGGGACCTCTCAAATGTGTTTACATTTATTATATTTACAAGAATACCAATCCTCCTTCACTATAAAAATGAACTCACCCCTCCCAAGCATTCTCACAAATTAAGACATTAAGATCATACAAAACATGAACTAATAATTTGAAAACATCCCTCCCTTAATTATAGAATATTAACATTGATAATAAATAAAACTAAGGATGTAATTTTTTATAATTTAAAAGTATTTACATGAATAAGATGCAATGTTCTTCAACGATCACTTTTGTTTCATTTAATTCTCCACCACATAATTTTGTTTATAAATTTATTTTATAATAAACTAATTATATTAAATGTAATTAAATGTTTTTATGATAAATTTTTACCTAAAATTTTGCACAAATCCATAAATTATGATTTGTAATCTTCGTTCATGTGTACTACAGACTACCACCTCGAGAACTGATGCCATTCATTCTTCTATTACCACCTTTCGAGGTTAGGAATAATGATGGATTTATATTTTATATATGTTATATAATATATTAATTATTTTTATTATTATTTAATTTTTATATATTACATACCTTCATTCATTTCATTTTGTGGGAATGCAAAAACTTCATTTGTAGACATGTGGACTACATCCTCCATAAGTAATGTGATTTGTTCACACTACACATGAGATATATTAAGGGATGATTTTAACAAAAAAAAATGTCAAATATATGATATAAATATGAAAATGGAATGATAATACAAATATGCACACATAGATATATATATATCACTTAAAATTTGAATATGATAATGAAATGGAAGTAGCATTCATGCACACATACATCCCACCATAACCATGAATATAGAATTTCATTTACTATGTACAATTATTATGTATTACTATAAATAAATAAATAATAATATATAGGATAAATCAATAATTTTTTACATTATTTAAGTTATTAAATCCTGATCAAAGTAATATGAAGAACATGTAACAGGTCAGCACATACTCGAAAAACTATGCAATTAACACTTGAAATAATGAAATATTATTAACAAACGAATTATAAAGAAACATAAAAAGATCACATATCATATTATAAATATGATAATGGTTATGTTATAAGTCATTAACAAGTTTAAAACCCTTATACTAGAGGTTAAAGTTTATTCTACCAAAAGAAAATGCAAGCTATGGGATTTTGTCTCAATTTCATTTCATTAAGGAATTTTTTAATGTAATGGACCTTGTTTCTTTAATATGGTGTATGTACTTCCCCGTTTAAATTTAATATCATGAATACTTCGTTATTAATGGTATTTTAAGTTTCTATTTGAATTATATCTTCCATCAGTATTTGAAATCCATGATACCATGTGGTAAAATAATTTCACAACTCAGATCATTTTGATTGGGTTGTATTACATCATCATTGTCGTTAATGTTATTTGATTACGCATATATTGAAATGTAAATATATAACGATGTGTAATGACATTGGATTCACATAGATGTATATTACCTAATTTTTTATTAATATTCATCACATTACAAAAATTCATTCCTCATTATCATAAAAGTTTAGTATCTTTGAAAACATGGAAACATAATCTTCTAAGATGGTGAAAGATCATCAAAATACCCCTTAAAGACATTCCCACTTATAACTCCTAATAAAACACCATATTCATAATATAGGCAAATGGAACATATGAATGGGGTGAGTTCAAATGATCATTAAGGAAAAAATGATATTTTTATACATAACATGTGAATAATTATATGAGAACATGATCACAACATTATAAAACCATAACATACATATCAAATATCATAATCAAGAGTCATGGAAAAAATATTGACAGTTTATAAGACATCAATCGTAAGGGAATAAATAGATTAACTCATTTGATAATACGAAAGGAATAAGACAATGAATTGTGTAGTACCACAAAGCATTCAAGCCCCTACGTCGGGGATGCCTAGAAACATCATAATATGTTAGATTTGGGATAATAACTAGTGTACCCACTTCAGGAATGGGATTTCCTCTAATATACACTCTTATTTTGGGATTGGGTTTCCCTCCCATGTACCCTATTGGTTCAAGCCTGGGATTCCCTCCTATACAACCCTCTTATGAGGAGCCTGGGATGCCATCCCATATACACTCTTGTTTCAGGCTTGGGATACCCACATGTGTACCCTTTTGTTTTTTGAACACGATTTCATCCTATATACCCTATTGTTTCTAGATTAGGATAACCTCCCATGTACACACTTATATCAGGCTTGGGATTCCCTCCTATATACCCTCATATTGCAGGCATGTGATAACCTTCCATTTTCTCATTGTTATATTAAAATATTTATAGATACTTAAAGCATTGGTGGGAGATATAGGTCTCATCCATCATATAATGAAATCATAAATTCAAACAGAAAAAGATAAAAAAATTATCTTATAATGAATAATAAAAATATATGGGTTTAATAAACATAATACAATAATCCATGAATTGAAATGCGTATTTTAAACATGTCGTCATATCAGAACCTATGGAAAAGAGACATGTTTCACAAACCTTTCATCAAATCATAACTCGTGAAAAGAAGATGGTTTCTGAAGCATATTACTCATGCAATAGAAATAGGTATTTAGGCATAAAAATTTAATGAAAGAGTATGAATGGTTTAATTGGTTCACATACACAATTATTCTTAATATGTATCAAAGGATTTCATCTTTCATGTATCCAAATCTAGAAATATCACCTGAATCATTTATTATTGAAAATAACCATTCTTTGTGAATGTTCCAAGTCAGAGTAATGTATCTCATATAGGGGGCATGGTGAATATGTTGAGTTATATTTCTTTTATTATTCTTTTCAATTGAAATAACATTCACCTCCTGTTAGAGATTTCAATTCCCAGATGAAAACATACTCAACACACATCTACAGTAACCCAAAGATTTATAAGGATCACTATTCAATAAAAATATCTACGTCCTTATTATGGTTTGGAAATGATCAAATACCATACAATCCACTAAGAAAACAATCATTGGATTATAATGTTTCGTAAATACCCTTACACTCATGTTGCACTGTGAAAAAATCCCACTAGTGTGTGTACACCCTCTTAGCACAATAGGGTAATACAATTTTTTTAACAACTCATGTTACCTATTTTTTTTCAATTCAATAAATATATTAAAATTTTAATTAAGTTTACCAATTCCTTACCCATAAAAAAGGTAATAACTACTAGAACATTTTAATCAAACACTGATTGTGATTCCTCCAAGTCCGGTTCTTTCAAAACAAAGAACCCAGTCGGATTCTTTCAAAACAAAGCTCATATACTGATTATTTCAAAACAAAGTTCCATGTCAGATTCTTTCAAAACAAAGATCCCATTACTATTATCTCAAAACAAAGATCCCATTCAAATTTTCTGATAGAAAACAGTATATTAGAATTGGTGCCACTTTAAATCTAGAATACAATTGTCATGTTGAATAAAACATGAACGAATCAGCACCACCTAAGACAGTTGTCAATCTAAACAGAATTGAACATCCCTTCTCTCTAGAAACCTGAATCATCTCTCTCTGTAAGTCCCACACATGTACCATGTACTTCACTCTTTTTATAGGTTACCCAAAACGTTTTTGGGCAGGAATCCCAAAACACTTTCACTCTCACTCAAATTCACCCAAATCTGAATATCTCCTAAAATCTAGGAGCAATTAGGACTTCAACAACGCTTCTCGATTCTTCTCGAATCTTTTACAATCTTCATCTTATCTTTTCAAAAATCCCATTACAATTGTCAATATAATTACAATTGATGATCAATACATGGGTCAGAAGCTGATTCTCTCATACATATTTCTTCAAAACAATTCTTGATACCATTCCAATTTAATGTGTTTGAATAAATTCACTTCTACACTTGTGATACAATCAATATTTTAAAACAAAGTCTCCCCCCTTACAATTAATTCATTAATCTCAAATTTATTTTCTTTTATCATGACCCTCTTGAGAAGATGAATCACAACATTCAAAAGATAGTTCTTGAATCAGTACTAACATTATAACTTTGAATTCATTATGGACCAGCTTTAGAATCATATTACTTCAATTGGAAGGTATTATAACTTTATTTCATCATTCTTTTCATCTCAACCCAAGCATGATCTATTTTTAATTCAAATGGTCTAGATACTATTATCCTGAATATGATCATATATAGTTATGATCATTATGCTTAGGATCATCCTATATATGATCATTTTAATTAAGATCATTTCTGGTCAGCAGCATGATGGATATGATCATTCTGGATACAATCATGCTGGATACAATCATTCAAGATACAATCATTTTCAGATATGATCATTCTGCTTATGATTTCTGGTTACGATTGATATATATGATACAATAAAATATGATGAGGTTGATTGTCCCAAATATGATGCAATACAATCTGATATGATTCATTCTCAATAGACACAATATCTTTCCTTTTCTTCTTCCCAAATGTGATTTTTTTAAAATAAAATCATTGTCTCATCTTCAATATTCATCCACTCTTCTATCAGCATCTCCCTTTTAATCGAAAACTCTTTTCCTTCAATACCACCTTTATCGACACCACCTTTATATCGATACCACTTTTATCGGCACTATCTTTCCATCAGCACCACTTCTTTTTCTTCTCCATCCAGATACATTAAATATGAATAAGATTCTCTTCTGATTATTTTCAAAAACAATATGAATACAATTCCTTTCTCATTTATTTGAAAAACAATGAGTACCACTTCTTTCCTTTTTTTTGAGAAATAATTTGAATATATTTATTTTTTGATTGGCAGCATCCCTTTCACACCCCCATTATTCCATCAAGCATGCATTACAAGTTCTCAATCCAACTTATGATTTATTTGAAATTAAAATCATCAATGCATCATCATAATTAACATTGGTCTGATTCCATTAAAAACAAAAACAAAACAATTGTTTCCATAAAACAAAGTGAAGTGATTTCCTTTCTTCAAAATGTATCGTGATAAAAATAGACAACACTTGAAACCTTAATCACCTTGAATGTTATCTTGGTCCCAACAATCTAACCATTTTGAATTTTTTCAACCAAATTTCATAAATAAATGGCCTTTGAAAACTCATTTACATATCAACAATTTTAAGCCTACATGAACTTAACCATTTTATAAAACAATAAAAATTAATTAAAAAAACATGTTATCCAAAATAGTGATCATAAACACCTCTTTCTTATCTTCATTCATCCTAGAAAATAATTCAATTTATTTTCCTACAACCACTCCAAAAAAATAGTTAGAATATTTCACAAAATAAATAATGCTAAATTCATAGCATACCCATAACTCTATCTTTTGTGAAATGGATTTATTAAACAAAAAAATTATACTTCTTGAAGAAAATACAAATGTCAAATTAGAGATGGGATAGGTAAACATACCTTAACCATGAAGATAAAGTGGTTGGACACCCATGTTCAACCTCATGTTTTATAACGATTCCTTCTATAATGGGTTTGTGAAGATATCAACAACTTTTTCTGATGTTGGAACATTATGTAGCTTGAATTCATTCTTATCCACAAGCTATTTGATGAAATGATATTTGATATCAATATGTTCTAAACAAGAATGTTTCATTTGATTCCTAGTGATATTGATTTCACTTTTATTATCACAACCATATAGCATGGGTAATTTCACTATTACAAGAAAATATTCCAATTTTTTTTTTCATCCACATAATTTGAGTGGTGTCTTGAGAAGAAGCAACATACTCCGCTTCATCCGTACTGAGAGTTACTGAGTTTTGTTTTTTCGAATTCCAAATAACACAATTATTTTCCAAAAATTTCACAACACCATATGTGGATCTTCTATAATGTGCATTTCCTACCCAATCTGCATCAGAATACCCTAATAAATCAATAATATCTAAGTTGTAATACCTGATTCTGAATTCTGTTGTTCCTATGATTTATTTGGGAATTTTTTCTTGCATTAATATGTTATTCTATTATAGAACTCTGTAATCTTTTACATAAGGTAACATTATAAAAAATTTCAGGTCTAGATGTAGTAAAATACAATAGGCTTCCAATCAGCTTTCGATACTCTTTCTGATCCACTTCTTTTCCTTCTCTATCTTTACTCAGTTTTGTTCCCACTGAAATAGGTGTGGAAACAGGTTTTTAATTTTCCATGCCAAACCTCTTGAGATATAATTTTACATACTTTTCTTGGGAGAGGAAAATGTATTATTTCGTTTTTTAGATTTGTAACGCAAGAAAATATTTCATTCCTCCCATCATGGACATTTCAAATACATTCCCCATTTGTTCAGAAAATCTTTTACAGCATCCTTCATCATTCCCAAAAAATATAATATCGTCAACATAAAAATTTACAATGAGGTAATACTCTTGAAATTATTTTATATAAACATTTCTATACACTCTTCCTTTATTAAAATTAATCATTCTTAAGAATATATCCAATTTAAAATACCATTCCCTCAAAGATTGTATTAGGAAATAAAATACCTTTTTCAATCTATACACATAACATTTAACTTTTCCAAAAAAAATCCACAATGTTGTTCAATATAAACCTCTTCATCAATATCACCATTTAGGAATTTATATTTAACATCCATTTGAATGATTTTGTATCCTCATTCAACAGAAATATCATGAAAGATTCTGATTTTTTTGAGTCGTTTCACTAGAGAAAAGGTTTCATCGAAATCAATACCCTCAATCTTTGAATACCCTTTACCAACCAGTATTTTTTTGTTTCTTATAACTTCACCTTTATTATTTCTCTTTTTCTAGAAAACCCATTTTGTGCCAATGATTTTTTTTGTTTTAATGAATGCGTACATGTTCCCATGTATTACTCCTTTCAATCTAATCCAATTCTTCATTCATGGCTAGAATCCATTCTGGATTCTCAAAAGATTCATTTGCATCATTCAGTTCAACATTTGAATACAAATTTGTATGTGTAATGGAATTGGTTGTTCTTTTTGTTTGATCCTTCTGATGTTGATCACCAATTATATTTTGTTCTTCCACATGTTTCCTCAGTCTTGGATAATATTTTAAATTGTCTTCCTCACAACTGGAAATAGCTAAGTTTGATTCATCACCTTTATTAGGATTACAATTTTTTGTATCCATATTAAATGTATCTTCTCTAACTAGCTTAGCATCATTGTCTGACAGAACATGTTTATCTTTATCAGATACCTCAATCACTTTTACATGAATAGAATCAATAATAATTTTTGTTTCTTTGTAGAAGCATCTGTATCCTCTTCCTTCTGATGAATATCCATGAAAGATTCCATCCTCACTTATCTACATAAACTTACCATAGTTTCCACCTTTATTATTTATAATACAAAGACTCCTAAAAACACTAAAGTGCTTTAAAATTGGAGTTTTCCCATAAAACAATTCATAGGGATTCATACCTGATTGAGTCCTATAGAAACAATGGTTCTAAATATAATAAATAGTAATCATTGATTGCCTCTAAAAGTAATGAGAATGATCATGCTCAAGTAAAATGGTTCTTCCCATTTCCACCACGATTCTACTCTTTCATTAAGCAACCACATTTTGGTGGGGAGTGTATGGAGAGCTATACTCATGCCTAATTCTATGATTCTCAAGACAGTTTTCAAACTCTTCACTTCTATAATCACCACCATTACCAGTTCTTAACTTCTTCATAGAATACTCACATTATTTCTCAGATTTTCTTCTAAAACTGTTAATCATTTTCAAATAATATTATTTTTGTTTCATATACATACTACAAGTAATGCAAGTAAAATCATCAATGAAAGTAATGAAGTACTTATCTCAATGTGATGATTGATTTCTCAATGGCCAAAATATATCAAAATAGTTCAGCTCCAGGGTTTGTTTTGAACAAATATCAACTTTCTTATGCACAAAATTTGTAATATTTTCTTTTCTGGAAAGTAGTGTAACACCAATCTCTACTACTTGGAAAAACAAGAATTTCTCTTGTACAATTTCTATTTTGAATAATGTTCTCATGTTTCCCTAACACTTATGTCCAAGCCTTTTGTGCCATAACTGATTCTATTCCACTATACTCATGTAACAAGAGTTTTTTGAATCCCCAACCTGAAATAAGTTTCCTTTTCTATGTTGGCCTCTTATAAATATCTTACCATCTTCTTCACTATTTACAAAAAAATCCATATTTCTTGAAAATAAACTTTTTAACTTCATCACACAATTATGAAACACTTAGCAGATTGTGTTTCGGCCCATCAACATAAAAAAATTTCTTAGATTTCATCTTTTCTTTTCCAATGATGGTTATCTCATCACCTTTGATTTTCAATGATTCATCAATGGAAAATCTCACTGTGAATTCTTTAAAATCATTCACGTCCTTCAACAATTTCAAGTCTCCGATCATGTGAGAAGAACAACCACAATCAAGTATCCAGGTTCGTTCTCCTTTCATGTCATTTCATGTAATTTCAATAACAACTTTCTTTTTCACTATTATTTTTCTTCTTCACCATTGGATTTTGAGAATGGAGAATCATTTTCTGATCCCGTAACTAAACAATAAATCGTTTTGCAAGGTTTCTAGGTTGTTCACATCATTTACAAATAGTTTCTATGGTTTGGAACCTTTTTTAAAACTTCACTTCATTCTTTTTAGGTTTCATCAATACAACTTTCTCATTTTTCTTTCATTGTAGAGATTGTGTTCCCCTTAATCTATTCAGTTCATAACCGGTGGGATAATAGTATTGTTTTTTATTGAACTAACACATACTTTTTGTGTGCCTGAATCCTCCACAATACTAGAAATACCCATATAATGCTTATTTTACTCTAAAACCTTGATTCTGATCAGAATTGTGAATGTGTTTCTTAGCCACTGGACGTGCATCCATGTAGCATGGATAGTCAAGTTTAAATTTATAAATACCCATGATATGGAACAATGGCTACCCTTGGGGTCTCTCTCAAGGAAGCAGTGTCAATTTCATGACTTGTCATTCTGAAAATATTTTTGAGTTTTTTTAAATATTTCAAAAATATAATTACACAACTCTTATGAAATCAATAATCTATGTAGAGGAGCACATTGGATAAAAAATATTGATGGAAAAGTGAAAAAACATAGGGACACAAGTCAAAACCAAGAAAAGAGAGAAATCACATACACAACAAAAGGCACATAACAAACAAATGACACCAAGACACATAAGACAATAGTCATTGATAAAAAGGAAAAACCCAGGTTAATACACCCTCTACCCAATATCCATGATCTACTTAAAAAAATAATCAAAAATTTTTAACTTCGCTCAGTGAATGACTGATGTCTTGGATCACACAGCAATCTCACCAAAAAAATTGAACACTCAAACACTGAAGTTCTTCAATACTCGAGTATTCCTCTGAAGTGCAAGATGATTCGCTCAGCAAAGTCATTCTGGAAAAAAGTTCTCACAATCCAGAATGATTCCACTAATATCGTCACATCACACAAACTATTATAATTTCTCATTTCGAGAAATCGAGTAAGAAATGTGAAAAGATATTAATCAATAAAGTTGCCTATTGGCATGTTCAATATTTTTCTCTCACTCAATCTGACACGTAGACGTGATCAACCAAGGAGAAAAAAGAGAAAGGATGATCTCCCCAATGATCGGATCTCCAGGGTGTGTTGGATTTCATAATGAAGATCAAGCCCTGCAAATTAGAACTCCATTTCTGGAGCTTCAAGATCACAACATGAAGCAAGGATGAATGAACGACACCAAAAAAATGAAATGAGAATCACAATTATAATTAAATAATATGAAACACAATTATTTACAGACACAATTTAAATGAAAACTAAAATTGCGAAGTAGAGGAGAGGTTGTGAATATAGGAGAAAGTCCCATCTCAAAGTGGAAGATGGTCCCAGTCCCTGAGATGTGGATAGAATGGATGATGAATGGTGGTGGAGTCTCCTCCCCTTGATGTGGAATGATGCCCCCAGTCCCTGGCCCTCCTTGGAAGAGAGAAGCTGGGGGTCCCTTTTTTTAGAGATGAAAAAAGAAAAATTCAATTAGTGACCTAACAGACAGCAGATCCATGTAGCGCACTTTTATGATAATGTCACCATCTTTTAGTGAACTCTCATTGAGTGTCCCACACCTTTTGCAACAAACTCCATATTCCCCACATTTTCCCACGATCAAATTATTTTATCCACACTTCTACATGTATATCCCCTACACGGAACAGTAGAAAAACCAAGAGCAATTAGAAAAATATCAGTTGTGATATTTATACATAAATTAAAATTTTAATTTAATGAAATATACATTTATTTAGGGTATTAAATATTACTAAAATATATTTATATAATAACTATTATATTAGTTTAATAATATTTACTAATAAAAAATTTTAATATAAAAATATATATACGTAAATGTATTATTATTGTTATATATATTTATATATTATTATATACTATGCTATTATTTATTATATGTTATAAAGTTATTTATATTATATTAGGTATTATATTTTATATAATATAATATAAAAATTAAATGTGAGGATGAGGGAGGGGTATCGGCATATGAGAAAGGGGGAAAAGAGGGAAGGAAACTTCGGGCGATACAGCGTGACTCGCTCCGGTGAGCTGGGTATGTGGAAGACTGGGCGGTAAGGTCCGAAGGGAGGCGTAGGTAGTAGAGTCTCTTGCAGATAGGGGAGAAGGCTGAGGGTTCCGGTGGTCTTGCTAGGTGGAGGGATGAGGTGGATAGTATCTGAGTAGAAATGAGATTTGAGGGTTTAGAATTAAGTAGTGTGGAAAAAGAACATGGGATGCTGGCGAGTGAGGGTTTACGGTATGAAGCATGAAGGTTGGTGTGATGATGCAGGGGAGTCGAGGCGAGGTCATGGGTTTGTCTGGGGCTTCTGCGCATCGGTGTGGATTTGACCGGTTCTGTTCTGGTTTGAAATGGGGTTTTTTGGTTTTTAGTTATAGGGTTTATTTGATCTTCTTTGTTGCCGTTTAATCATCTGTTCATTTGATTTGCATTGTTGTGGGTTCTATTGGTGTCTCTTGATTTGTTGATGATGTTGCAATGAGTATTTTCATATGATTCCCGAGATTTGTTCTTGTTTGGTTTTTGAGTTGATGTGGTAGTGAGTGGAGGTGGGTGATAATGGAAAGATGGATAAGTGGAGAGGGAGTGGTTTCAAGGAGGAGATAGAGGAGTGATAGTGGGAATGGCATTGCAGGATGGTGGCACATTGAAGCTAAAACAGTGGCACCATTTTTGCAAAGAAATGGTGGGAAATATTAGATAACGGTGGAATATGGAGCGGTATGTGGGGTAACTGGTGGCATGGTGTGGAATGGTGAAAGCGTTTTATGTGGTACTGTGAGTTTTGGACTGTAATTGTGAAACAGTGCAACTATGAGTTTGAAAACTGTGGCTGAGGTACCATAACATCATCAAAACAAAAAATAAATAAATGAATTTAAAGAAATAAATTATTTACTAAAACTAAAAATAAGTTAATAACTAAATCAATTAAATTAACAAATAGAATTTAAAACTACAAAAAAATAATGTAAAAATAGGTGATAAAAATAATTATTCATTATTAAAAAGAATGAATTTATTTGTATTAAAAATTCTTAAAAAAATATTTTAAAACTACCTAAAAGTATTTTAAGTAACCTTCTTAAATTAGTTAACCAATTAATTAATAAAATAATTTTGTAAATAATTAATTAATGAAATAATTAAATTAATGAATAAAATTAGTATATTAAAACTAGTTAAATTATTAAAAGAATTAAAAATTAGTATGTATTATTTATTTAAAAAATTAAAATAAAGAATTACATAATTAATGAATTGATAATCTGACTAGAATAAAGGAATTAAAAATAAAAGTCAAATTAAAAAGAATTTATTTGATTGACAAATTATTTAAAATGACAATAATGCACAATAAAACACATGATTTAAACTAAAAATTACTATTTAACACAACAAGGTACAAAATCACAAGAGTTATCAACTATTTAATAAAAAACAACAATTTGGTATAAAAAGTCATTAAAAATACAAAAAGGATTCGGAAAAGAGTGTGAAAACACTTCCACATAATAATCCCCCACATTTAGAACTTTTTTCCTCAAAAAATTTAATGCCTTTGAACATTAAAATATATAGATGATTTGTGAGTTTTACCTCAAAAAGTGTATGATTAAAATTCAATAATAAGAGGAACACTACCAACCAATGAGTCAAGCTTTTCATAGGTATAAGGCCCCAGCCTTAAACCTTACTTAATATTGAGTTATCACAAGATTACACATTGAGGATCTTTTCAGGTTTAGAGTTTTAGAGAATTAGATCATGAAACTTGCATTACATTCCACATTTAAACAAAGTGGTTACATAAAAGACAGTATTCATTCTTCCCATCAACGGCAACATATTTAAAATATAACATGGATTCTTTCTTGACACATCCTTGACACTATCATCACATCATGTACCTTTCCCTTGACCTGTGAAAAACATTTCAAAAACTTGGGATGAGCATAAAAAGCTCAGTAAGAGTTATAAAAATATGGAAAGGAAACATGAGTTCATATATACATTAGAATGAAATCACACTTTACCCATAAAACATAGGCATATCAAATCATGAATAAATCATAGAAAACATAAGACATAAAGGTAATTTGAGTCATTCATAACATTCTTACGTAGGGAGTAACCCTCTTGGTTACGTTTGGAATACCCATCACAGTATATTCCCTAAATCTCTTCGGAGAAACCTTAACGTTTCACTCCTTCGCATTACCCAATGCATTGGAGAGCTATATCGGGCTCACCCGCCCTTAGTTTATCACGGAACCACCCGTTTTCATAACAATGACCAAGAACCATAACATAAACTTACCACATAAATCATGCATAAAGGAAACAAAACATTTCCACATTTCAATCACAATATAACATTTTATTATTTTTTGAAATAATGAATCCATACAAAAAGAAACCATTTCCAAAACCTTTTAAAACATTTAATAAAAATATTTTTGAATCAAAGTGTCCCATACCACCTTGAAGCTTAAAATTTTAAACCACTAATATCTATATAAATAAATCCTTAAAACATTTTGAAAACATGGATATTAATAAGAACAAATAATTAAAACATTTAAAACGATATTTTGGTTAAAGGGGTTTTACCAAAATTAGAGACACTTGAATACAATAATTGAGGAATAACATTTAGTCAGAACTTTATAATATCATGAGAATAAATGGATTCATGATATAATACTCCAAAGGACAGTATATACACCATATAAGAGTGAATTGGTGCATAACAATAATGAACCCTCAATAGAAGTGTCAAATGTGATAAAATCCCTTATAAAGAAGGTATCCTTAAATTAAGGACAAATCAATCTCAAAAATATGTGTGAAAAATATAAATACACCCAATATAAGTGGATATTAAGTGTAAAACAATAAAAGGTCATTCACACATATTCAATGGATGACATATTCAATGACTACATGTTGAACCCAAAGAAATCGAAATTGGGTTAAAAAGTTCCCTTGACAGCCTAACGGCATCACATCAAAATGAGTTGATGAGAGATAAAAAGTGTATCTCATCACTTGGACATAAAATTTACATCAATAAGGATATATAAGAACATATCCCAACATAACAATATGTAAATTAAAAGACCCAACAAAAGAAGTCTTTTAAAAAAGAGGAGGGTGAAAGGTTCCCTTACCGACTTGGGTATCTTTCAAAACATACACCCCATGAAAGAAGGACAATAGATCATTGATCTAAATACTCATAAACGAAATTATATTACACAAAGAGTAAAATAATGGTCAGTACATACACCACTCAATGGAATTTGTGGCAAATTTAGCATAAATCTCACGTGAATAAAAGTGAGATGAAAAATCCCTTACGAAAACTCGGCAGCCTAACGACGCCACATAAAACTTTCGAATATGGATTGATGAGATAAAATAGGGTATCTCATCACATTACAATAAAATGTACAGAAATAGGAATATAAAAGAACATCCCCCAACATTACAAAGATGAGCTTAAAAGAAGTGACATAAAGGAGAGTACTTAAAAAGAAAGAGAGAGGTTAGATCTCTTACGAAAGTTCGGCAGCCTAACGGCGCCACTCAAAACTTCCAAAATGGATTGATGAGAGAGAATAGGGTCTCTCATCACATGAACATAAAAATTTCAGTAAGTGTAATATAAAAGATCATCCCTATAACAAGAAATATGAGCTTTAAAAGGAATGACATAAAAGTGTGTACTTAAAAAAAGAAAGAGAGGAGTAGGATCCCTTACCTCGGGTCTGACTTGACTCGATCGTTCTTTTATCTCCTGAATAATAAACTTGAGTTAGTTTCTACTTCCTTAAGAACCTTTTTCAAGTTCATTATTCCTTTTATATCACTTATTACCATGTCATAAACATTATGTAATCATTTAAGTTAATAATATTTGTTTTGCCGATATTTGGTTCTTAAGTTGAAAGTGGACTTCTTAAAATTACATGTTGTTCGTGTGGCCGAATGTTTATTATATCCAGAACTGTATTCATGATGTAGATATCATATATGTCATATATATCCAGTACATTCATGCATTTATAACATTACATAATCATTTAGAGGTAAGAAATGAAATGCACCGTTCATGGAGACGGTAAGCCGTACGTACGCATGAACGCTACTTTCATTTCTATTTCATATTTTATAGAATGGAATAATAATGATACGAAGGTATATTATAATTCCAGTATAATATCATATATAATATCATATTTCCATCCTTTATACATCCCACATATGGTATTTAACGAATCAAATCACTTTGAGGGGGCGGTAGTCCGCACTTCCTTAAATGAAGATATCGCGTATACCCATAATGGAAACCATAAAGGTAAGACAAAAATGAAAAATACAGAAGCATAAATAAAACATAAACATATTATATATCATATATAAAAATAGTGACATCATAATGGCCACCTTTGAAGGTGTTAAATGAGTATTGAACAATCATCGTTTCGGGAGGCAGAATTTCACCATCCACGGAAACCGTATGTTCTTTAACCATTTGACGTAGTTGTGTGAGAGTGTATCTCAAATAAATCTTATAAAAACATCCTAGTATATTTAAGATACTGGTGTTATTACAAAATAAGTAAATAAAAAGAGTTTAGGGGGTTGTAGAAGCATAATAAAACAAATGAACATGAGAGAATGAATTACCTTTAAAAGTGTAACTCCTTTTGATTTGAGCCTAAAGTCTTCCTTTAAAAGGATTCTGCCCAAAGGGAATCCTCTAGGATGAGTAGAGGGATGTGGAGAGAGTAAATGGGCAGGGGTTGGCCGAGCCAAAGGCTTTAGGAGTGTGTTAAATGAGGTAGAGGTGGGGGCCTTTTATAAGAGGAGAGGAGGGGCACTTTTGGAAAGTAAAGAAATATTACTTTATTTGAAAATGTGTTTCGGTTTTAAAAGGTCCCACATTGATATAATTAGTGTATAAGGTGATAAGTCTTCGAAATCCACTCATCCAATAAGTTTTGGATATGTGTAGTTCATATATTTTACATTATCTTTCCATTTTATTTAAATCGTCAAATAATGATGTCATCGCTGCATCATTATTATGTCATAAATAATTTAATTTATTTAATGTCTAAAAATTATAAATAAAATACTATGATGTATGAAATCTTTTTATCTTTCCAATGAATATTTATAATAAAAAATATGACTTGTATAACCCCACTTAAAAATTGTTTTAGTAAAACATATCATGTTTGTGTCAATTTTACTTTTACATTAAATAAAATGTTATTTATGTCATTCCCCAACCAAAGTGGATCCATGGGGTCCCCAAGTTGACCCATGGCTTGTCTTGGTCGGCCATGATACAACCAATTAGGGTAAGACATGTGTCAATCTCATCTCATTTTATTAAAGCATTATTTTTACCTTAAACTACACTAATTACCACTAATCGCGATTAAAAACTTAATAAGTTACTATTCACCAAAAAATTATTTTAATCTAATGGAACCACATTTTACTTCTTAATGAAAACCATGTATGTCGGATTTTTGAAAATCAAAACACAATGATGGCAAAATTTCATTTAAACGGAAAATCAGTTTTTATAAGTACCACTTAGTGGTTTCACTATTCATCAAAAATTGAAGCTTTTCAGAAAAATCCCAAAAATTCACCCTAAGCTATATTTGATATTCTGAATTCAAAAATGAAGTCCGTTTTAAAAAATTCAAAACATATAAGTCACATTAATTAATTTAATAATTAATTCCCGCTGTCATGACAAATAGCGTGTTTTATGAAACAATAAGTATCAAAAGATTGACACTAGTTTATGTCTGATTTCAAAGTGAAATTGATTCCAACGACCACTATTGGATTTAATGGTAAAAATATTTTCTAATTTAACTTTAAAACCAATTCAAAATATAATCTAATCATATAAATAAATTATATTAAAAAGTGGTTTTGAATTAAAATACAACATTTTACACTATTCATTAAAAAAATGAACTTTATCAGAAAGATACCAAAAATTTACACAAAGTAAATTTTGATGTCCCGATTCTTAATAAGAGTTTTATTTAGTCCAAAAGAATGTTTAAGAGTGAACAAAACTATATTTAATGATGGTTCAACATCAAAAGGTGATAAGTGAACCTTTAGTGAAAACTAGGGCATATATGCCTAAAATTGAATTCTTTCCGTATTTTAAGCCTTTACCTATTATTGGATAAATGTAAAAATATTTAAGAACATATATAATCATATTTTAGTTATTTCTATCCATTCCTGCCATTATAACGGCTACATGTTAACTACCATTTAAAATAATATTATTTTATTATTAGAGTGCAACGTAAGATTCCCAAGAAACTCGTTGTTGCGTGTTGGGTACGCCATCGAGCATAGCGTCCCCTTTAAAGTCATATTAATATTTTATTCACAAATATGGATAAATATGAAAATGTCATATTCCTTATTTACCTGGGGTGTTACATCCTTCCCCCCTTTTGGGAATTGCGTCCTCGCAATTTTAAAATTGCGCTTGGAAACATCCTTGAACGTCCCACATCGGAACAAGAGTCGGTAAAACAATCACTTTAAAATAAAGAAAGATAAGCACAGAGGTCACCCGAGTTAACCCATACTAGGATTCTAAGTATGAAAATATGGACATGGAGGAGAAAACATAGGGTCATGTTCCGATGGAGAGTGATAGAAAACATGTTTAGGAGAAAGTTAACAATAAGAAAATCACAAACTTGTGATGGGTTAAATGGTGTTGGGTTCCCCAGTAGGAAAAGTTAATAGACAACATTTTTGTTTTAAGTTACTTTTTATTGAGGAATTTATTCATAAGGAAGCATAATCACTTATCATGTTGACTTTCAACTTTTACTAGATTCCTTAGTCAAACTCATATTTTTTCCAAAAGACGAGTATTTAGGGAGACTTGTTCGCATTAAGAGTACTATAATCAACTTCTAGAGAATCACCTAATCCCCAAAAGAGAACTATATATATCCCATGTATTTAGGCTTTATCCAAAACCAAAACCAAAAAGGTTATTACAAGATCAGATAATCCAGAAAAGGATAACCCCTTATAAAAAGAAAATCTATTCTTAATCTCCAAAATTTGTCCAACAAAACCCAAAGTTCAACGAGGACCATCCGATAAACAATTTGTCCATAAAATTATTCAAAGTAAACCAATATAAGATTGAAACCCAAATATTTGAAGGATTTAGTCACATATCCTTCCAAGTTAAATCGTAACATTTATCTCTAAACAACATCAGTTGCTCCTAAAGTCTCACATTGAAAAGTAATTATCCTAATCACATATCCTCCAAAATCAACTTACTCTTAATTCAGAAAATCATATAACTAAAAAGAATCAGTCAAACTAACTAGGGACTTCACGTAGTCCAGTGGTAGGCGATAAATACCAGTCGCACTTTGGTTGTGGGTTCGATTCCCGCAGCATTGTCCGACGCGACGGGTTGTCACACGGTCTGCGTGTTGTCCTTTTTCCAAAACTATATAATTCTCAAATCATTACCCAAAAAGGGATAAAATCATCAAAAATAACCATAACATAATTTAACCTCAATTTTATCTCATGCCTTTCACTTCAATCATAACATATGGTAACCCATAATTACCTCAAAAGTAAGGATCATATAAACCCAAATGGTTCTTTATAACTATGTCCACAAAAGAAAAGATAACTATTACTTGAATAAAATTTGCCTATATTAAACATCAGGGTTACACATAATATAAAAAGTCTTCTAATGTAACCCCATCATCAAAAGAGACTTAATACTCTTAAGAATTTCACCCTAACTCTTGAATCCCTTATATGTTGACATCTTACTCATTCAACATTCTTCATGATCCATTATCCATTCCTTTCCAACTTATTCCGAAATACCTCTTTCCTACAAAAAAAATCATGAATCATATCCTAAGATTCCAAAATAAGAAAACAATAGTCATGAAATAGTACATACCTTTGATTGGTCATTGTCAGTTTCTTCATCCTCAATCGGAATGGCATTAGGTATTGGTAAACGAATATTGGTACTCTCTTGGTGACCCCATTCACGAAACTTCTTCATAGGACATGTGTTTGCATAATGACCATGCACACCACATTTAAAACATTCAATTGATCCCTCAGAAAGAACTTCTTTCCCTTTCCTCGAGTCAACTGGATGCTTCCTTTTTCCATGGAAGGTTCTTGCTTTATGACCTTCATTTCCACATCTATAGCATATTTCTGTCCCTTTGAAACATTTTCCTAGGTGTTTCTTTCCACATCTTTGACACATAGGTTTTTGAACACACTTACCTTTATGATTATTACCTGTACTTCCGTAGGGATTTGTTTCTTGCATATATGATGCCTTAGAGAAATCTCCAAGGTTTAGGTGGTCAATCATGACTCCAGATAGTTGGTTGAGGATAATCAAAAGAGTTCTCATTGCAGCTCCCATATCATTCAGTTGCTTGTCAAAAAACTGTCACAGTTTCCTTCACATCCACTGTTACTTTGGTGCCTGCTAGATCCAGCCATTTACTAAAACCAAAAAGGTCAGTGTGAGTATATCAAAAAAACCATCATTAACTAATGAGTAAGATAGACAATAAGATATACTTACTCATTCACTTTATCTAAAACTAAGACTTTTTCTGAAATCCTAACCATTATGGTAATTGTCAATTATGCTTAAAGAATACCCTAACCTCTAAAGTTATCTAAACCGACCTTTGATACCAACTATAAGGCCCCAGCCTTAAACCTTACTTAATATTGAGTTATCACAAGATTACACGTTGAGGATCTTTTCAGGTTTATAGTTTTAGAGAATTAGATCATGAAACTTGCATTACATTCCACATTTAAACAAAGTGGTTACATAAAAGACAGTATTCATTCTTCCCATCAACGGGAACATATTTAAAATATAACATGGATTCTTTCTTGACACATCCTTGACACTATCATCACATCATGTACCTTTCCCTTGACCTGTGAAAAACATTTCAAAAACTTGGGATGAGCATAAAAAGCTCAGTAAGAGTTATAAAAATATGGAATGGAAAAATGAGTTCATATATACATTAGAATGAAATCACACTTTACCCATAAAACATAGGAATATCAAATCATGAATAAATCATAGAAAACATAAGACATAAAGGTAATTTGAGGCATTCATAACATTCTTACGTAGGGAGTAACCCTCTTGGTTACGTTTGGAATACCCATCACAGTATATTCCCTAAATCTCTTCGGAGAAACCTTAACGTTTCACTCCTTCGCGTTACCCAATGCATTGGAGAGCTATATCGGGATCACCCGCCCTTAGTTTATCACGGAACCACCCGTTTTCATAACAATGCCTAAGAACCATAACATAAATGTATCACATAAAACATGCATAAAGGAAACAAAACATTTCCACATTTCAATCACAATATAACATTTTATTATTTTTTGAAATAATGAATCCATACAAAAAGAAACCATTTCCAAAACCTTTTAAAACATTTAATAAAAATATTTTTGAATCAAAGTGTCCCATACCACCTTGAAGCTTAAAATTTTAAACCACTAATATCCATATAAATAAATCCTTAAAACATTTTGAAAACATGGATATTAATAAGAACAAATAATTAAAACATTTAAAATGATATTTTGGTTAAAGGGGTTTTACCAAAATTAGAGACACCTGAATACAATAATTGAGGAATAACATTTAGTCAGAACTTTATAATATCATGAGAATAAATGGATTCATGATATAATACTCCAAAGGACAGTATATACACCATATAAGAGTGAATTGGTGAATAACAATAATGAACCCTCAATAGAAGTGTCAAATGTGATGAAATCCCTTATAAAGAAGGTATCATTAAATTAAGGACAAATCAATCTAAAAAATATGTGTGACAAATATAAATACACCCAATATAAGTGGATATTAAGTATAAAACAATAAAAGGTCATTCACACATATTCAATGGATGACATATTCAATGACTACATGTTGAACCCAAAGAAATCGAAATCGGGTTAAAAAGTTCCCTTGACAGCCTAACGGCATCACATCAAAATGAGTTGATGAGAGATAAAAAGTGTATCTCATCACTTGGACATAAAATTTACATCAATAAGGATATATAAGAACATATCCCAACATAACAATATGTAAATTAAAAGACCCAACAAAATAAGTCTTTTAAAAAAGAGGAGGGTGAAAGGTTCCCTTACCGACTTGGGTATCTTTCAAAACATACACCCCATGAAAGAAGTACAATAGATCATTGATGTAAATACTCATAAACGAAATTATATTACACAAAGAGTAAAATAATGGGCAGTACATATACCACTCAATGGAATTTGTGGAAAATTTAGCATAAATCTCACGTGAATAAAAGTGAGATGAAAAATCCCTTACGAAAACTCGACAGCCTAACGACGCCACATAAAACTTTCGAATATGGATTGATGAGATAAAATAGGGTATCTCATCACATTACAATAAAATGTACAGAAAGAGGAATATAAAAGAACATACCCCAACATTACAAATATGAGATTAAAAGAAGTGACATAAAGGAGAGTACTTAAAAAGAAAGAGAGAGGTTAGATCTCTTACGAAAGTTCGGCAGCCTAACGGCGCCACTCAAAACTTCCAAAATGGATTGATGAGAGAGAATAGGGTCTCTCATCACATGAACATAAAAATTTCAGTAAGTTTAATATAAAATATTATCCCAATAACAAGAAAGATGAGCTTTAAAAGGAATGACATAAAAGTGTGTACTTAAAAAAAGAAAGAGAGGAGTAGGATCCCTTACCTCGGGTCTGACTTGACTCGATCATTCTTTTATCTCCTGAATAATAAACTTGAGTTAATTTCTACTTCCTTAAGAACCTTTTTCAAGTTCATTATTCTTTTTATATCACTTATTACCATGTCATAAACATTATGTAATCATTTAAGTTAATAATATTTGTTTTGCCGATATTTGGTTCTTAAGTTGAAAGTGGACTTCTTACAATTACATGTTGTTCGTGTGGCCGAATGTTTATTATATCCAGAACTGTATTAATGATGTAGATATCATATATGTCATATATATCCAGTACATTCATGCATTTATAACATTACATAATCATTTAGAGGTAAGAAATGAAATGCACCGTTCATGGAGACGGTAAGCCGTACGTACGCATGAACGCTACTTTCATTTCTATTTCGTATTTTATAGAATGGAATAATAATGATATGAAGGTATATTATAATTCCAGTATAATATCATATATAATATCATATTTCCATCCTTTATACATCCCACATATGGTATTTAACGAATCAAATCACTTTGAGGGGGCGGTAGTCCGCACTTCCTTAAATGAAGATATCACGTATACCCATAATGGAAGCCATAAAGGTAAGACAAAAATGAAAAATACAGAAGCATAAATAAAACATAAACATATTATATATCATATATAAAAATATTGACATCATAATGTCCACCTTTGAAGGTGTTAAATGAGTATTGAACAATCATCTTTCGGGAGGCAGAATTTCACCATCCACGGAAACCGTATGTTCTTTAACCATTTGATGTAGTTGTGTGAGAGTGTAGCTCAAATAAATCTTATAAAAACATCCTAGTATATTGAAGATGCTGGTGTTGTTACAAAATAAGTAAATAAAAAGAGTTTAGGGGGTTGGAGAAGCATAATAAAACAAATGAACATGAGAGAATGAATTACCTTTAAAAGTGTAACTCCTTTTGATTTGAGCCTAAAGTCTTCCTTTGAAAGGATTCTTCCCAAAGGGAATCCTCTAGGATGAGGAGAGGGATGTGGAGAGAGTAAATGGGCAGGGGTTGGCCGAGCCAAATGCTTGAGGAGTGTGTTAAATGAGGTAGAGGTGGGGGCCTTTTATAAGAGGAGAGGAGGGGCACTTTTGGAAAGTAAAGAAATATTACTTTATTTGAAAATTTGTTTCGGTTTTAAAAGGTCCCACATTGATATAATTAGTGGATAAGGTGATAAGGCTTCTAAATCCACTCATCCAATAAGTTTTGGACATGTGTAGTTCATAGATTTTACATTATCTTTCCATTTTATTTAAATCGTCAAATAATGATGTCATCGCTGCATCATTATTATGTCATAAATAATTTAATTTATTTAATGTCTAAAAATTATAAAAAAAATACTATGATGTAGGAAATATTTTTATCTTTCCAATGAATATTTATAATAAAAAATATGACTTGTATAACCCCACTTAAAAATTGTTTTAGTAAAACATATCATGTTTGTGTCAATTTTACTTTTACATTAAATAAAATGTTATTTATGTCATTTCCCAACCAAAGTGGATCCATGGGGTCCCCAAGTTGACCCATGGCTTGTCTTGGTCTGCCATGATACAACCAATGAGGGTAAGACATGTGTCAAGCTCATCTCATTTTATTAAAGCATTATTTTTACCTTAAACTACACTAATTACCACTAATCGCGATTAAAAACTTAATAAGTTACTATTCGCCAAAAAATTATTTTAATCTAATGGAACCACATTTTACTTCTTAATGACAACCATGTATGCCGGATTTTTGAAAATCAAAACACAATGATGGCAAAATTTCATTTAAACAGAAAATCAGTTTTTATAAGTACCACTTAGTGGTTTCACTATTCATCAAAAATTGAAGTTTTTCAGAAAAATCCCAAAAATTCACCCTAAGCTATATTTGATATTCTGAATTCAAAAATGAATTCCGTTTTACAAAATTCAAAACATATAAGTCACATTAATTAATTTAATAATTAATTCCCGCTGTCATGACAAATAGCGTGTTTTTTGAAACAATAAGTATCAAAAGATTGACACTAGTTTATGTCTGATTTCAAAGTGAAATTGATTCCAATGACCACTATTGGATTTAATGGTAAAAATATTTTCTAATTTCACTTTAAAACCAATTCAAAATATAATCTAATCATATAAATAAATTAGATTAAAAAGTGGTTTTGAATTAAAATACAACATTTTACACTATTCATTAAAAAAATGAACTTTATCAGAAAGATACCAAAAATTTACACAAAGTAAATTTTGATGTCCCGATTCTTAATAAGAGTTTTATTTAGTCCAAAAGAATTTTTAAGAGTGAACAAAACTATATTTAATGATGGTTCAACATCAAAAGGTGATAAGTGAACCTTTAGTGAAAACTAGGGCATATACGCCTAAAATTGAATTCTTTCCTCATTTTAAGCCTTTATCTATTATTGGATAAATGTAAAAATATTTAAGAACATATATAATCATATTTTAGTTATTTCTATCCATTACCGCCATTATAATGGCTACATGTTAACTACCATTTAAAATAATATTATTTTATTATTAGAGTGCAACGTAAGATTCCCAAGAAACTCGTTGTTGCGTGTTGGGTACGCCATCGAGCATAGCGTCCCCTTTAAAGTCATATTAATATTTTATTCACAAATATGGATAAATATGAAAATGTCATATTCCTTATTTACCTGGGGTGTTACAATAGGTGTTCAAAAAAAGTGTCCCACCAATCTTTAAAAAACCACTGGAAGTCATGAGCATCAAAAATTCATACACTTTCAAGTATTTCATGCCTTCAATAAGTACTCATTAACTGTCCTACATTAATTTTAATTTTATGTTATGATTCAAGGAGTGTTGACAGGTTTGATGAAGTGGAACTCAAAACTTAACCAAGGGCACCTTCCATTATCACATTCCCCAAGGTACCATAAATTAAAGTCCATTAATCACATAACATTATTTACTGAACTCAGATGAATATTAAACAAGTCAATTGCTCCCTTTTTCATTTGGGTTCAAAATTCCACTCGCCTTAATGAGATCATTTCCATGTGTAGTCCACAATACATATCACTTATTAATATTGAAATTGGCCTTATTTATTCACATTAATGCACCCAATGCACCTTGTCTCGGATACTCAACATGGGATCCCATTTTCCCATTTTACTTCAGTTACAAAAGACATAATTAATAATCAATCGAGTTGACTTCCTAAAGTGGTTTAATATTATTTAATAAAAATATAAGTACCCTTGGTTCCATTTATAACATCATGTTACCATAAGTCACAATAATCAACCCATAAAACCTCTTATTTCACACTCCCATCCTCAGTTCCAAAAAAGACAGATTGATAAAGACAGTGAATAATTACACTAAGTAATCATTCATGCTTAGTAGTTTCTGAATAAGTGCCACTCTCAACAACCAAAAAATAGTTATCCACTAATCATGAAATTATTAAAGTACCATTAACACTCCAATGACCTTCATGTAATGAAATAATTTGAAATTTTAAAATGATTTTGATCCATTTTTTTGAAAAAAAATATCCATTTTTTTAACAAACACAAACTTCAGGTTCAATAAGGGGGAATTTGAAATGACACTAGTATGACCCATCTCCCCCACACTTAAAACCCATCAATGTTTTCAATGTTGAATCTCAAGGTGGGAGATAGTTTATGTTCAACAAATATGGAGATTTTAGCTAAAAAGGATATAAAGGGGTAGAAATGAGGTTCTAAAATTTGATTTGTCACACAAAATTAAAAGGAAAAGAATAACTCAAACAAAGACAAATAGAAGAACCCAACCCCACCAACCGTCACATGAAACAAGTTCATTTATATTCCTAAACTGTTCAACCTTTGAATAATTGTGAGTAGAAAAAATATTATATCAATTTAATTCAAATAGTATCATGATTAGTAGTGATGTTCAGCAGCAACATAATGAAATTGAAATAAGTCGGTGCAATCATGTTTCAAAAATCAGCTCAAAATAATTTTTCAACTCTACGGATATTAGCAAGCTAACACCCAAGAAATAAACAGAGTTCTATTATTTTAAAAATAAGGGGTAATACCCCCACACTTAATTCACAGTATCACACAATATGAATGGAGTAATATGGAAGATTTAAAATAGTCACTCCTCTGAATGAGCAGCTTATCATATTTACAAATTTCACCATTTAATTACTTTGCACATGAACTTTGGCTATGCAGTTTTTCACCAACATGATGAGTTTGTTTAACATTAGTGTTCAAGATTTTATGATCAAATAAAAAGGAACTAAAATGTGTGATTTTTGGAGTTTTATCCATTAATCAAGTGATCTGGCCCCCTGAGACTTGAATGACAGTCATGGTTAATTTACTATCTATTTATTTTCCGATAAAATCAACACTAATATAAAATAATCATTAAAAAAGAAACTAAATAAAGAAATGAAAAAGGGATAATCCTGGGATAACCTCCCAGGGGGTGATGTAGTTTGAATTTCCATAGTTGGACAGTCTTTGGATAAACCCCAGTCTGTCGGGGGATTTTTATTCTTGCTTAAGAACAACCAGATGTTATTACTTACTACTTCATTGGTTTTCAATCATTGTAATACCCCATATACAGGTTCAACCAAATTCCCCTCCTAGGCAATGAAGTGCTACATGTTGAGTGATGGAGGGGAATATAAAATGACAGGGTACTTCCCCTCTTCTGTATCTTGAGGTTGAGGGTGCACAAGTATTGATGTTAGAAAACTTGGATGTGACTTGTATTCTGTTTCATTCCAATTAAATATTTCCTCTTGGAAAGTAATAAATGTGTCATCATCCACTTGTAAACTTGGGTGTAAGCCCACAAATTCCTCTTAAAAAATAACTCCCAAACTAGAAGTGTCATCCATAATTGGAAGTTCCATTAACTCTTCAATAGAAGCAACCAAAACATCCTCATTCTCTATGAAATCACAAAAGTGAGATGCATCTTCAATACCTGCACTGGGAGAATCACAATTAAAATCATCTTCGTTGTAATCCATGTTGAATAATAATACGGATTCTTCCATAAAATTGTCAACACCCTTTATCAGTGCTGCTTGTTTCTCCATGTGATGGAAGAATGATCCTGGGAGAGGGTTCGGGGCAAGAGCGAGGTAGTCAACCACCTCCAGAATCTCTTCATAACACACCACCTCACTTTCTGAATCTTCTAAAGAGACTGATATAATTTCATGTGTTGGATCCACCTGTTGAAGCATTGAAAAATAATTAAAAAATTTATTACAAGAAAAATCATTAGAATGGAAATTAGGGAAAAAATGATCATTAATGAAATTCCAAACATCAAGAATCATTGCAAGTTCCATCTTCTTCCAGCCCTTGAAAACATCCTGCGAAATTGGTTCTAGAATTTCAGGTCTCGATTCCAGGGTAAAATCCATATCAATGTTGGGAAACTATAACATTTTATTTCTTCTATTTCATTTTTTTTCTTTCGGAATGACTCTACAGAATATTGGTCATTAGTGGGAGGTGGTGGTACTGCACTATCTTGTTTGTATCCCTTGACCTTATCCATGGATTCTTGCATCAACTGCATAATCTCATGAGAATAAGTTCTCTCCTCATCAGTAAGGTCTCGATGCTGTCTTTCATGCATCCAACTTTGAAATTTAGCAATAGCCTCCTTAGGCTCTTTAACCAGGTCAAACAATGACATTGTATCAAATTCATTAGAGTTCATCACTGTTATGTCTGTTTGTTTTTTTTTTTGTTATTTTTGGGAATGTTTTTTTTTAAAGGAAAAATTGGGGGAAATCACATAGACACACATTGCTTCCCCGTCAATGGCGTCTAAATTTTACATGCATCCTTGTCACGAAGATGGTCAAGTTTACGTTTATAAAGACCCATGATATAGCATAGTGGATAACCTCATGGTCACTCTCAAGGAAACAATGTCGAATTCATGAGTGGTAGTTCTGAAAATATTTTTTTGTTTTTTTAATATTTTGAAAACAAGAAAAATAACACCTGAGAAATAACTAATCAGTATTGAAGAGCATAGTGGAGAGAGAAACAATGATGGAAAAGTAAAAAACATAGAGACAAAATACAAAACCTAGAAAAGAGAGAAAGCACAGACACATCATAGGGCACATAACAAAAAATTGACACCAAGACACAGAAGACAATAGTAGGTGAGACAAAGGCTGGACCCAGGTTAATCCACCATCTACCCCTTATCCTAGGTCCACTTAATAAATTAATCAAAAATTCTCATCCTCGCCCAGTGAATGACTGATGTCTTGGATCACACACTAATCTCGCCTAAAAATTGAACACTCAAGCACCTAAGTTCTTCAATACATGAGTGTTCCTCCAAACTGCAAGATGATTCACTCAGCAAATTCATTCTGTAAAGAAATTATCACAGGATAGAATGATTACAATATGATTTCCACATCACACATCCTATTTCAAAATTCCATTTCGAGTAATCGAGAAAGGAAGGGTATAATAGATTAAATAAATAAAGTAGTTGATCGGCATGTGCATGATTTTTCTCTGGCTCAATCTAACTCGTAGACGCGGTCAACCAAGGATAATAAAGGTAAAGGATGATCACCCCGATGATTATATCTCTAGGGTGCATCAGATTTCATAATCTGGGTTAAGCCCCTCAAATTATATCTCCATTTATGGAATTTCAAGATAACAACACAAAAAGAGGATGAATGAACATCACAAAACAAATGAAACATACATGAAAATTCTAATTACATAACATGCATCATATGTATTTATAGACATAATTAAAAAGAAATCTAAAATAGAGAAGAGGAGGGGAGATAGAGAATGGAGGAGTAGGTCCCGTCTCCAAGTCGAAGACGGTCCCAGTCTGTGTGATGTAGATGGAATGGATGGTGAATGGTGGTGGATTCTCCTCCCCACACTATGGAATGATACCCACTGGTCCCTACCCTCCTTGGAAGAGAGGAGTCATGGGTTTATATTATTCAGAGATGAAAAAAGACAAATTCATTTGACGACATAATAGATAGAAAATCCATGTGGTACACTTTTATGAGCACGTCACCAACTTTTAGTGAATTCTCAGTGAGTGTACCCCGCCTTTTGCAATGAACTCCATATTCCCCACATTTTCCATGAGCAAATTCTTTTATCCCCACTTTTATAAGTACCTCACCTATGCGGAACAACGGAAAAACCAAGGGAAATTAGAAAAATATCAGTTGTAAAATCTATACATAAATTAAAAATTGAATTTACTAATATATATATTTACTAGGGGTATTAAATATTACTAGAATATATTTATATAATAAATATTATATTCATTTAATGATATTTACAAATATATATTCTTAAAATACAAATATATATAATAAAATTTATTATTATTGTTATATATTTTTATATAATATTATATACAATACTATTATTTATTATATGTTCTAAGGTTATTATTATTATATTAGGTATTATATTTTTTATAATAGATAAAAATGTAATGTGAGAATATGGGAGGGGTGTCGGCATAGGGGAAAGGGGTATAATGAGGGAAGGCGGCTTCGGGCTATACGGCAAGGCTCGCTCTTGCGAGCTGGGCAGGTGGACGACCCGTGTGGCGAGGTCCGAAGGGCGGCGCGGGCAGTGGAGTCTCTTTTGAATAGAGGTAAAGACAAACGGTTAAGGTGGTCTTGTCGGGTGGAGGGATGTGGTGGAGCACGACCGAGAAGAATTGAGATTTTTTGGTTTAGAATGAAGTGGTGTGGCGGATGAACATGGGATGTGGGTCAGTGCAGGTTTGCGGTACGAAGAAGGAAGGTTGGTTTGATGGTGCAGGGAGTCGAGGCGAGGTCATGGGGTTTGACCAGGGATGCTGCACACCGGTTTGGATTTTACTGGTTCTGATCTGGTCTGAAATGGGGTGTTTTCGTTTCCAATTTTAAGGTTTATTCAATCTTCTTTCTTATCATTTAATCATCGGTTCATTCGATTTGTAATTTTCTGGGTTCTATTGTTGTCTCTTGATTTTTGATGATGCTGATCTAAGGATTTTCATAAGCTGCATGATATTTTTTCTTGTTTGATTTTGGATTTTATGCGGTAGTGAGTGGAGTTGGGTGATGATGGATAAATGGATCAGTAGAGAGGGAGTGGTTTCAAGGTGAAGATTGATGAGTAACGGTGGGAATGCCAGTGCAGGACGGTGGCACAGTGAAGCTAAAATGGTGTCACCATTTTTGCAGAGAAATGGTGGGACATGTTTGAGAATGGTGGAACATGGAGCGGTGTGTGGGGAAACTGGTGGCAGGGTGTTGAATGGTGGTAGGGTTTGATGTGGCCCGTGAGTTTGGGAAAATAACTGTGAAATGGTGCCAACGTGTGTATGAAAATGGTGGCATAGGTACCGTAACATCTACAAAACAAAAAATAAATAAATGAATTTAAATAAATCAATGATTTACTAATACAAAAAATAAATTAATAACCCAATCAATTAAATTAACAAATAGAATTAAAAAATAAATAAAAATAAAGCAATGTAAAGTGATAAAAATAATTATGGATTATATAAAAGAATTAATTTATTTGTATTAAAAATTATAAAAAAATAATTTAAGATAACCAAAATGTATTTAAAGTCACTTTGTTAAATTAATTAACCAATTATTTATTAAAGTAATTAAGTAAATAATTAATTAATGAATTAATTAATTTAAAGAACTAAAATGTTAATTGAATAAAATTATTTTGTTAAAACTAGTTAAATTATTAAAAGAATTAAAAACTAGCATGTTTTATTTATTTACAAATCTAAAAAAATAATTTCTTAAATTAATTAGATGATAAACTAACTAGAATAAAAGAATAAAAAATAAAAGTCAAATTCAAAAGAATTTATTTGATTTAAGAATTATTTAAAATGATAATAATGCACAATAAACCACATGATTTAAACAGAAAATTACTATTTTACACAGCAAGGAACAAAATCACAACAATTATCAACTATTTAATAATAAACTACAATTTTTTATAAAAAAGTCAATAAAAATAAAAAAATGATGAGGCAAAGAGTGTGAAAACTCAGCCACATCACCACCTTCTTCTCTTTATTTTCTTATTAACCAACCTTTATATTATTAATTATATTCTTTATTTTCATTTCTAAATTATTGATACTAGATGTATTGGAATCATTTCCATATTTAGAATGTTTCAAAACATTTCTAACCTTGTTGGTCTTGGAAATATACAAAACATTCCCAGCATTCTTCATTTCAAAAACAATTCCATTTTTCTTCTCACTCTTTGAAGGTTTCTTTTGTTGAACCTTATCATGTTTCTCATTTCAAGATCATTCACCAACTTCAGTGATAGAGATTTGGAAACATAGACTTTTCATTTAAGATTCCAATAGTTTTTGTAGGACATCTTCCAACTCTTCTTCTCTTACATTCAACTTCACCTCTAAATGATCAATACGATTCTTATCATCTTCAAGAGATTTATTCAAATCATCAATCTCTTTAATCGGAATTTTTTTCTCACCAGCAAAATAGTCTTGGATTCTTGATCATTTGTCCTCTATGTTTTTTTAAGTAATTTTCTTCTTAGACATTATTTAAACTCTTATTTTAGATGCATTTCAAGCATAGTTTCTTCTTCATCATAACTACTACTTCTAAATTCTACATCATTAACTATTAAAATCCAAGTATTTTCATTACCATACTCAATGGATTTTTCAGATTCAGCTTCAGTTTCTTCTTCTTCATCATTATTGTAAAAGAAACATTATGTTTTTGATTTGAAGAATCTATTTTCTCTTTCTTTGTCTCCCTTTTTATTCCACGATCTTCTTGTCATAATTTATTCAATATCACTATTCTATTCTTTATTTCATCGAGAACAATTATCATCAATGTAACCAATACCTCCACATTCAAAACATTTCAAAGGATTTTTCCCTTTTTATTTCCCTATACCTCTTTTCACATTGTTAGAAAACAAGCATAGGATTTGATTGATATTTTTACATAACAAATTTTTAGAGTCGAAATCACTAGTCTAATCTTCAATAAGAATCAACTTTGACTTCTCTTAATTCATATCCCTGAAGGAAATATCTCTATTAAAAAATGTGTTTTTCTTCATAATATTCTCTCTTCCTATTTCTTAAGTGATAAGAGTGATATATAAATCTTGAAGAGAAAATTTTTCAGGATCTCTATCTTTCATTGATGGAACTTTGGCATAAAATTGTTTAGTTTGGATTATCAAGATCCTTTAAAAAACTGTTGAGTCATTCAGAGTTTCACAAAACATCTGGTAGTACTCACAATATCATTCACCTTCTTATTTAATTCCCCCATAGATTCATGATCAACCATCTTCAAATCTTCATACTTTAATCTCCATATTTGTTACCATTCCTTCTTCCATTTTCTGTTGCCTTCATGTATGTTTTTCAATTTATCCCATATACCAGTAGCTATAGAAACACCTTTCACTCTCAAGAATTCACTTTCATAAAGTGATGATAATATAGAATATTTGGACATTACATCATTGTTAAGAATATTCTTTCCAATAGGTGTAAGAGGAGCACTATCATCAATGCGAGGAGGCCCAACTATTGCATCTTCATGAACGTTATAACTAATAGACATAATATATTGAAGCATTCTATCCTTCCAGATATGATATTTCTTTCCATCAAAAACCAGAATACCTTTACTATTCACACAGTTCACATTTTATATCAGCAAAGAATAGCAAAGGGAACCTTTTCTATGATACCACTTGAAATTACCCCGTTAGAGTAATGTATCATTAAGAGGGGGAGGGCTGAATCAGTGATACTATTTTAATTTTATGTTTCTTTTCAATAGAAACAAATTTCTCCTCCTGTTAGAGATTTAAATTCCCTAATGAAAACAAACTCAACACACATCCACATGAACAAAATTATTTAAAATATTTACTATTCAATATGAATATCTACGTCCTTGGTATGGATCAAAAATGATCCAATAACATACAATCCACTATGAAAACAATAATTGGATTACAATGAGTAGGAAATAACCTTACACTCATGTAGAACTATGAAAAAATCCAACTAGTGCATGTGCAACGTATTAGTCTAATAGGGTAATACAATTGTGTTGTAAAAACATGTGTTACTTGTGATTCTTTTCAATTCAAAAAATCTATTCAAACTATAATAAAATTAATAAACTCTTTGCCCAGAAGAATGGTAATAACTACCTGAACTTTGTTACAAAACACTGAGTCTGATTCATCCGAGTCTAAATCTTTCAAAACAAATCTCACTATCTGATTATTTCTAAAAAAAAGATCCCATTACAATTCATTCAAAACAAAGATTATAGTCTAATTTTTTCAAAACAAATCTCCCATTCTGATTCTTTAAAAAAATATCACATTCCAATTTTTTATAGGAAACAATAGATTAGAATTGGCACCACTTCAATTCCACACTACAATTGTCATGCTGAATAGAATATGAATGAATCAACACCACCCAAGATAATTGTCAATCCGAATGAAATTGAACTCTCCTTCTCTCTAGAAACTCAGATGTTATCTCTCTGCAAGTCCCACTCAAGTACAATATACCTCACGCCCTTTATAGATGATGAATTCATGTTTAGGCAGGAATCCCAAAAACACTTTCTGGATCACATAAATTCATCCAAATCTGAATTTCTTTTGAAATTTTGGAGTAATTATGACTTAATCAACACTTCTCAATTCTTCTAGATTATTCTAAAATATTCATCTCTTCCTTTCCAGACTCACATTTCAAATTTCACTATAATTACAATTGATGAGAAATGCATGGGTCTGAATCTGATTATCTCATAATTATTTGTTCAAAAAAAATCTGGATACCATAACAATTGAATGTGTTGGAAATAAATGCACTTATCCACTTGTGATACAACAACTGTTTTAAAATAAAGTCTCCCTATTGACAATTCTTTCATTTATCTTCACTTTCTTTTCATTTATCTTATCCCTATGGAGAAAACACATCACCACATTCAAAAAACAATGCTTGATTCATGACTTTAAATTCATTGAGGATCAGCTTCAGCATCGTCTAACATCAATTGGAAAGTATTATATCTTTCCATTCCTTCCTACTTACTTATTTTTACCTCAACCCATACATGATATTTTCTAAATAAAAATGGTATGGATACTATTATCCAGAATATGATCATATCTGGTTACGATCATTTTGATTACGATCATTCTGGTTACGATCATCTTGGATATGATTATTTTGGTTATGATCATTTCTTATTACAATCATGATGGATACTATCATTCTGGATACGATCATACTCGATATGATCATTGTGGATACAATGATTTTTAGATACGATCATTTTTGGATACGTTCATTCTGGAAATGATGGATGGTTATGATTGATGGATATGATAAAATACAATCTGATAAAGATCATCTACACAGATAGAATTCAAAATAATATGATATGATTCATTCTCAATCAGCACCATCTCATTCCCTTTATTCTACATGAATATGATTTTTTTGAAAAACAATCGATGTCTCATATTCTATCGGTATCACTACTTCCATCAGAAACAGCCTTTTCATTGACACCTCCTTTTCCTTCAGCTCCACCTTCATCGGCACCACATTTCATTCAGTACAACTTTCATCGGCACTATCCTTCCATCAATACCACTTCATCTCTCCCCTATCCAGATTCTAAATATCTAAATAAAATTAATTTTTTATTTTTTTTAAAAACAATATGTACCATTTTTTTCTTGATTGTTTTGAATAACAATCTGAATACGATCATTTTTTGATTGGAAACATGTCTTTCACTCCCCCTTTCTTCCATCAATATTTCATCATAAGTTCTTAATCCAACTTATGATTTATATGAAAAATAAATCAGAAAATGATCATCACAATTAACATGGGTCTGATTCTTTTAAAAAAACCCAAAAAAATTGTTTCAAAAAAACAATGTGAAGTGATTTCCTTTCTTCAAAACATACGTTGACAACAAAATACAACACCTGAATCATTCACCACTTTTGTAATTCACATTAAGAAACCTGAAATATATTAACAATATGTTACATTAAAAAAAATTGAAAATAAAAAAAATAATATTTAAAATCATTTAAAACATTTCTTGAACAAAATATCCTTTCTTATTTGAATTTTTTTCGAAGATAAAAATTTTTCAAAACCATTCTCTCTAAAAATAACCTTGAAAACATTTTTAAAACACTTTTCATTGAAAAATTATATTGGAATCTTGAAGATATTTTTTATAACATTTTTCATCAAAAAATATAATAGAATATATAAAAAAGTGAAATAATTTTCTATCAATATAATTTTAAAATATAAATTGATAATATTTTTTAAAACATTGTTAGAAAATTATTATTTTTTGAATAAAATAAATTTCCGACCAATGAGAAAAATATGGTCTTGTTTTATTAAATAAAATTTCTTATTAATATTAATTACTGAAGAGTGGAAAATTATTACAATTAAATCAGTATATAATTAATAAATATATTATTAGAAAATTCATGATATTTTATGAGATATACATTAGAATATTTCATCAATGGATTAATAATTTTAAATAATCACAATAAACTATGAAATTGTAGCAAAAACTCTTTAATAATTTATAACATTAAATCATAATCAAAAAGAGGAAATAACATTATATGGAGATTTACATTTAGTTAATAAAATAATATTAATAACATAACATGTTTAATGTATAATATATACACCTTGTAAAAGAATATAGGTGTATAGAAAAACATATATTTAAAAGAAGGTAAATTGAGACAAATTTAACAAACTGATTTGGTTACTTTTGAAATGTACACACTATAAAATATAGATGATAAAATTGAAATATAAATACTAATAATTTTAAGGAGATTAATCATTGAATATATTCATTGGTAGTATATACCCAATAATAAAATAATTTAGTTGTGAATATGGTATACTTATTGCATAACTAAAAGTGAGACTAGAAATCCCCTTACTATATTAGTTTTTTAAATCACGAGAACCATGAAACAATAACATAAATCAAAAAAAAAATTAATTAAATAACATTTAATAGTTTAGTATATATATATAAATAATTCTAATTTGTTAAAATAGAGTATATATTTTAGAAATAAAAGGTGAGGAAATAAAAGTCTTACCTTTTATCATGACTTTCATTGTACATGTTCAAAGCTCCTTTATAATAAGTATAATTTTATTATATAGCTAACACATAACAATATTATTATATATAATACCAAATATTATAATATTATTACTTTATATTAGATATTTAATATAAATTACTTGTTATTGTTACATTTTTGGTAATATAAGCATTGTTTTTCGTATATGTTTTGACATTTTATTTGTGATCCGATTATATAAATAATGATTTATGTATTGAAATATAGAAAAAATAATGTAAATATAATATATATTTAGTATATAAATATTAATAATAATATATAAAGTAAATAAATATTAAATAAAACACATCATTCAGAGAGGTGACTGGTTATACGAATGCAAGAGCATTGTTTCTATTTTATTATCGTATTGAAAAGAAAGAATGTAAATGACATAGATGTACATATATTTTTTTCTATGTGTGTTATCATTATAGTATAATTATTTTTTCATATATATCATATAATTTCACTAAAATCATCCATATTATACTTTTATGTACTGTGTGAATAAATAACATCACTTTGAGGAGGAGGTAGTCTGTACATCCACAAACAAAGTTATAGTATTTTCATAAAACGAAAATAATTAAGGTATGTTTTATACAATAATTATAGAATAATAAATAAATAGTAAATTAAATATAAATCATATAAAAATGTAATTTTTATAATTATTTCCATCCATTAGAGGTGGAAAAGGAAAAAATTTCAACATCCTTTCCTGGGTCGATAGTCCACTATGCACCTAAATGATATGTTAGTTAACAATTTGATAGAAGAGTGTGTAGGTGTATGTATAAACCATATAATTAAAAAATATAAATATACTTATTATATTATAAAGGAATAATAATAATTTATGGGGAGTAGAATAAAAATAAAACAAAATAAATAATGGAAGGATGCTACCATTTCATTGGGTAACACCTATTAGTTTGCAAAAACGCCTTCCATTGTTGGATTTCTACTCAGATTGACACTTGTAGGATGAGGGGATATAATTTGGTATCTTATTTTTTCATGTTTTGGCCTTTCCAGTGTCTTTTGAGATGTGTGATTAATTTAGGGGGTGGGTACATTTTTATAGTGGAGGGGGAGAAGCATTCTTGTAAATATAAAAAGGTATACATTATTGAGATTTATTCCTTAAATCAATTTCCCAATCTAATTTTACATTTTATAGTAATGTGATTATATGGTCAACATATTTAGAAAAGTAATTGGACATGTTTATATGGTTTTGGACCCATATGTTAATGTTTAGCCACTAAGTAAACTCGGATTTAACATAATCATTGTATCTAATAATAAATTATATAATTAATATTTTTGGTTAAATATTTTACCTGAAATTGTTATAAATTATAAATTATAATGATTAAAAAAATGTAATAAATTATTCCTAACTCAAAAATAAGTGGCATAAATTAATTTGAAATTAATCCCATAGACCTGATGAGATGACTAGTTATAAAAGTAAAAAAGTAGAATTTTTATAAGTGTTTTTATATCAAATTTCATTGTGAAATTGGTCATAATGACATAAATTGGATTACTTCATTTATTATTCATCAAATTATTCTTTAAAACTAAATTAAAATATAATTTTTCTATATAAATAATTTATATGAAAAAGAAGTTTTTAATTTAAATTATGTGTTTTTCACTATTAAATAATAGGGAAATTCTTGGAAAAATAAAAAAATAGCCCAATGTAAATTTTTAATAAAAATTTATTTTTTTATTTTGTTTAATTAAAAACTATAAATTTTCCAATAATTAGACATGAAATAGGTTCTCCATTAAAATGTGAAAAAATTACCTTTTTGAAAAATACATCTTTTTTATTTATCAAATTAGACTTATTCATAGCTTATTTATAACAAACGAATTAGATAAGTGTCTAAAAAGACTGACTAAATATATACTACGTAAATTTTATAAAAATAATTCATCAATAGTGGTTTGTTTAATTTATTGAGATAAAATTTTGTTTTTTTATATAAGGAAATTAATTTCTTAGAAAAAGAATGCATTTAATTTCAAATAGTTATTTCCTTCATTTCTAACTAATTTATAACCAAAGGGATCATATTATATACATGTGTACAAAATATATTCCAAATATATTTAATGTAATTCAAATAATGTTATTGACTATTTATTTGATGGGATTAATATAATTATTCAAAGGGATCTATTCTCACAATAAATCTCATTATACAAGGGCACAATATCATGTGATATCAAGACATATAATGACTTATCAACATCCTTTGAAATTTAAGGTGTGAAAGAAAAAGATATCTAATAAAAAGAAAATATATAAAATCGAAGAAGGTAATGTTGTAATTTCCATCTTGTAATAAATTTTGAATGAAACAGCTTGGACCATGATTTCTAGTAATTTATGTGTTCTATAATTCTGAACTGATATATAACGATACTCATGAATTAATGGGAATGTAATATGTTTAAAATTATCAATGATTAAAATATATTTATATATGGAAAAATGTAAATTAATTCCCCAAGAATAAATGTAATATACTTTAGAATATTCTAAAAGATCAAGTTTTATCATTTTCTCTTAATATTGCTGAAGTATAATAATTAATGTTCTTGTTTGTGTAGATTAATTTTTTATATATTATAAATTTTTTATAATTAATATTATCATTATATGAATCATGAAAAATTTAAGTATTGTACTAAAACATTATTTCTTTATATAACTAGAGGAATTTTTTGAATGATACCAACAAATTAGATTCATTTTCATGTTGATATTTTTGGAAAACACATGATTCAGTGAAAAAATCCATCTATTCCTTCTTGATTATGAGGTAATAATGAAAAATATATGTTTATGGAATTGTATTAGTAACCATTAAATTTTTTAGTGTTTTTAGTTATCCTTTTTTATTTTACTTCATTTTTGGAATCATGGAATAAAATTGATAATTTTTTATTTTATTTATGAAATAAAGAGAAAATTAATTTTTCGGAAGCATGCATGTTTTCATCAAGGTTTTAAAGTAATAAAAGTATTCACATATTTGGTATGTGACATAAACATCTATATTATGTAAATTTGGGAATTTAATGGTATGTTTTTTTTGGAAATTTATTGACCGTAAGTCAAAAAAATTGTACTTCAAATTTGGTCAAACATATATTTATTGAGTATTAAGCTAAACTAATTATAAAATATATTATATTGAACTATTAGGACACTGTTTATTTTTTAAAAATTAATGTATTATTAGATAAATCATTGTAACCATTTTGGTTTTTTAAAATAAATTGAGATACGATGGAAGAGTTTTTCCTCATTTAGGGATTTTATGATCCATTAAATGAAAATTTTAATGATTAATAATAACAAAATATTTTTTCATATTAATTTAATAAACTAAGTGATGAAGTGAAAATTGATCAATGTAAAACCAATGGATGAAATTTCATCAATGAAAAAGAATGATATCATGTATGGATATTTATTTTTATTCCTACTCAAGATTGTAAAATAATACATAAACATTAGGAAAATGATCTTGACATGATAATAGTATTTTATTTCCTTCCTTTCCATTATATATTTATTGATTTCTAGTTTTAATCATTCTCTTGATCATTAAATTTCTTGTGATTAATGATATATTTCAAACTCCTTAGTTATTTATTCTTTTCATCCATGTTTATATATCTAATTCCCACCAATATTTTACAACGTGGAATCATGGTATTGTGTTATTCAAGAAGAACATAATACATACCATTCACACTTATCAAGAGGAGTTTGTGTTATCCATTTGTACATTGTATCTTTCCAACAAAGCCATATTCTAATTTCAATCCCCTTTATTATAGAGATCAATATTAAGTTGTGAAGTCACGATTTCTTTAGGGGGGGTAGAATATAACACCTAGGTATTTTGTTAGAGTGACATCCGGTATGATAGTGTATATATAACCAACAAAAAAATTTATAATAGAATTTACCACACCAATACATTATAATATATTTCCTTTTAAATCAATCCATTCCCTTTGATAGCTTGCAGAACACACAAACCTAATTTAGAATGAAACGTAATATAGTATTAAATAATAACATAGCCGGTAAATTAGAGGATATTAATATTAATAATTAGATTATTAAAATTATGTTTTTTTTAAATTTTTTAAAATAAACTCCAAGGTTTTTTATTTATTAGAAAATAATAATAAAAATAATAATAAAATAAAAATATTTGTTTAAAACTAGCATTATTCTAAACAACGGTTTCATTGCATTTTGATAAAAAATTATAAATTCATTTTTAACTCATTTATAAAATAAATTTTTAAAGAATAACTTCATTTTTTAATTCGTCATATCAGAAATAATATAGAGTGAATATTTTATAATTGTATAAAAATATTAATTTTTCAATGAGAAATGAGATATATATCTATTTATTGAAAACCAAATTTTCTGTAAAAATCTTATTCGAAGGGAAATTATATTTCAAAATGGTTATATGTAAAATTAGGTCAATTAATTTAAAAATAAAACAATTTATATCATTATGATCAATTTTATTTTCAATTTCTAAATAAAAACAATCAATACTTATGGGAACTTTTAATTTGGAAACAACTTTTTTATCGCATATATGGGTTATATTTTACATTATATTGTACCCCTTCAATAAATTAAATTTAAAAAATAATACATATTTTGATTAAAAATATTTAATATTTTATAATAATATCAACATTCTTTTTTACTATAATGAATATTGAACACTAGAAAAATTATTGACCACTGGTAAAGTTAAAAACAGATTTACTTAGGGGATAAACTGAAATTATATTGGTTTAAATAACCTATAAAATTATAAAAAAACCCCATTTTAGGGATATATTTTAACCCTATAACTTATAAGTATCTATAATTACCAATTTTTGAATGCATGTGTCATGAAAAAAATCCTCAATATCACTTTATCATTTAAAAAATTCCATGTTTATCCTCTCCACCATTTATAAATGGCCACCCCTCTCCTATCCCCTTCACACATCAAAAACAATAAGGTTCATCCAAGACATTCCAAAATTAATTAATTATTACTTTATAGACATCCTATATTAATTATTATTTTTTTAATCCCTCAAAATAAGTATTTTGGTATAAACCAATGGGGGCTCTCCGAGAGTGAGCTAAAATTTTAAAAATGAGTATTTTATTTATTTATTATTTCACATCAATAAAATAATATTAAAAATTTATAATATAATTACACAATTATTACATATATAATTATATTTTATTATGTTAATGGAATAACCCAGATCCACATCCACTTATGTCAAACGGTAAACAAAATCGTTGATCGTGTGTACGAAGAATTATTGGTTCAGGGGTCGATGTAATTTGGTATAGTCAAAAAAATTTATAGGATGGTTATAATGATGGATTTAACATTTTTATATTCCATTTATGAAATTAATCTTATTATTCAATGATTATATCACATATACCTTATTACATTATTTCCCATCGGGGATACGATAATGTCATTCATGTGTATGACATATTGTAACCTAACAAAGTGATATGATCCGTTTATCACTTGTGATTTACATGGAAGGTAGTAAGGATAAATTTGATGAATATATGTAAAAATTAATACATAATTTTTTTTATATAAATATAATATTACATCTATATTGTTGTATTCTAATCTTTTGGAAAATAATAATGTTAGTCATTCATATGTGTGGACTACAACCTCCACGTAGCAATATGAAATTATTTTCATTTTATTTTTTCATGAATGGAAATAAGAATGTATTTTATTAAAATAAATTCTATAAAAATACTTATTTTATGGTTAAATAATATTTTTATTGATTTAATTCCATCCCTCAAAAACGGGTATATCGTTCATGTATACGTGCGACGTACCATCTCCATGAGCAGTGTAATCCATATTCTATCAGTAAAATTTATAGATTACTATAAATAAATCTATAATTAATATATATTATATTTATATAATGGTTAAAATTATTTATATGATGTATCCATGATCAATATAAAAGGACTGAAATTACCAATCCAAAACATATATTGAAAACAAATCAATTATCACCTGAAATAGTGATTTTCATAATGAATTATTAAGTAATATTTGATAAAAATAATATAAGTGGATAATATGTGGTTAGATATATAATATTAGGGTTATTTAAATTATTTTTAATAAATATATATTTTTTTATTTTTTTTGACACATACAATGAAAATATGACCAGTGGTAGGGATTTCACATATCACTTTTACATTAGTGAGAAATATTCCATATTCACCACCTATTCAATTATGTGGTGTATATAATCCCATTTTGATATGTTATATAATTAATATATCCCTATAAATATTATTTAATGTGTTATTTACTTTTATTTCATTCATGGTTCTTATGATTCAAACGTAATGAAAGTGGTAAGGGTGTATTTAAAAATCTCATCATTATTTAGTATTATTTATGTTTATGTATCCCTAGGAATAATTATTTTATATTCCTTAAACATGATATATTTTTTATAATATGGTAATTCATGAACTTTTTCATTTCATATTACCAATTTTATTTTGATCAGTACTAAAAATTATAGAGAAATTTTACTTTATTTTTCTCTTCCATCAAAAATTATTTTCACCCAAAATAATGTTTTTTTAAATGATTTAATTAATGTTTTTAACACTATAAAAATAAGTTTATAATTTTTTCCCTTTTTTATACTTTTAACAAAAAAAAATAAAGTAATCTTCATGTAGTTTCCCAAATAAGGCATGTTTAGGTTTTACCAAAATTGTGAATGGAATATTTGTTTTAATGGGTATGACATGAATAAAATTTCATGATGTTATAAACATTATATGTTTAATATATTATCTAATATATTTGTAGGGTTTTGTTCAAATAAAAGTATTTTTGAAATTATTTAAGAAAATTTACTTTTAAATGGTTACATTCAAAGTGCAATGGTAATTTTCCTCAAGAATTTTTAAGGGATCATTTTATGGAATTTATATTAATCAACAACAATGAATATTATTATAATTATTCTCCACTAGGAATATTATATAATGATACCATCCCTATTATATATTTGGATGTTTTATGATCAGTTTTTTTATGAATGTACTATTTTAATATTATTCACCATATTACTCTGAATTTTATATGATTGTGTATATTGATTTTTGAAAGTATTCAAAATTCATATACTACTTTTCAAAACAATTTTTAAATCAGTTAAATATAAAGTCTTTTAGATGATGAATGAATTTGAATTATTAAGTGTCGTGAAGGGCTAGAAATATCCCCTTGATGTATAGTTAGGCATCTTGAGATAAAGTAGATTTGGTTTTTGGTTGAGGCCCTGATGATATGGTTATAATGTATAGTTTTATGAACTCAATTATTATTAAAACATTTATTGATGTGAATATGATTATTTTATTATTTGGATAACCATGTACTTTTTTCCAACTCAGGTAATTCTTTATATTGATTTATTTTATCATACTTTAATCCTTCCATATAATACTTATTTTATTTTTTAAATGGATTGTGTCTTAGTTATTTACCTTTACATTTTTATTATGATTATTTATTCAAGATTACTCTTTTTGTATGAAAACCACTATATAGAAACTAATATCACCTATTTTTGATGTTTTATTATCACCAGGATTCTAATAAATCTTTCATGATTGATATTTAGGGATATTATAAGTATAATAATGGAATTATATACGTATAACCGCTTTTTGTATTTCATGTTTTCCAATTTAATTTGATTTTTATGTATGTATCTATTTTACCACAACTACTAAACTATTAAGCCCTGAGATATTTGATTCCTTATAACATATGAAAATTTAATAAATTAACTACTAACTCGGGGCTAGTATGGTAGACATCATTATAGAAGCCACATTATAAAATTTATGTATCATGATACAACTCAACAGAAATTAATTGATGAATTCTTAGTAAATACTCACTCAATTTTTTAGTTGTAATTTTCTACATTAAAAATGAATTTTATATTTAAAGAATTTCTGTTTCTGTTTTTATTTATAAATTTTATTAACTTGTTTAAACTTCAATAATTTTTAATTTACAAAAATGACCACAATTTTTGAAATAATAATGTAAAAATTATTATATTCAATTATTTTTATAACTATAAAGCCTTACCATTCTAATGAAAGAAATTTTTATTAGATAGATTGTGTGATATTAAACATGACATGTTGAAGGTAATATAAAATCATGATACTTTAAAATATATTCAAAATTTTAAAATAAATTCAATATATGTAATAGTGTGAAATGGACGTGATACTAAGTTAATTGTTTTCAGGAAACAAATACTTTCTTCAATTACTAGAGTTACACACATGTCCTTTTTTTCTGCATACTATTAATATTATTATTTAATATAACAAGATATGAAATATCCATTAAATTGGTTTTCAGGAAAAGGATTATCTAACTTATGAAATAATATGTTTTAAAAATATATAAAATAAATTCATTCGTTATCAATTTCATTGAAATGAGATAACCAATTGAATATAAAGGAGATATTTTTATTCTCTCAAAGGTGTTTTATACAAATAATTTAAAATAATTACTATTATAGAATTATATTAATTAAAATTTTTTATTATAAATTTAATAAAATGTTTCGAACATTAATAAAATATAATTTATAGGTATAATATTATAACAAACCCAATTTTATGCACAAAATGCTATATTCCTCAAAAGGTGGTTTTGCCGCATTTAATTGAACACATATTTCAAAAGAAACAGTTGAAAAAAAATTAAAAATTTATGTCTAAAAATTTTCTATTTTCACATAATAAATTCAAAATTATCATAGGGTGATATTTCGGTATATTTCTATGATGTTTTAATTTTAGATGAATATTGAAAAATACCATATTTTTATTCATAACTTTTGTTTTGCCTAATTTTTTTACTAGGACAAATATTATATAAATTTTCATTAATATAAAATGTGACCAGCTGTACACCATTTAATCCCAATTATTTCAATTTAATCAGTTTCACATTTATATAGAATATAAATACATCTCAATGTTTTGAACATTTTCCCTTTAAAATTCGCGTTTTTATACTATTCACGAGACTAATTTTAAATTAATTTATGCCACTTCTATTATTGGAAGTTGGAAAAACTGATTCCATATTTTGATTCATCATAATTAATTATTATTAATAAGATCAAATATACTTTTTACAAAAAAATATTAGCGAATTTAATAAAAATTCATTACAGTGATTAAGAGAAAAATGAGCTTCACAAAGAAAAAACATTAAGCTTAATGGCCATAATGACCTAGAAACATGTAAAAAACCAATTATATGGAAAAATATCTTCCATATAATCCATTTTATATAATATTTTTCATTATTTTATGCACATGATGTATGTGATACCTCTTAATATTTTTTACATTTATTATATCTATAAGAAAACCACTCCTCCTCCACTATAAACATGAACTCACCCCTCCCACTTATTATCAACAATAACGACCTTCATATCATCCAAACCTTGATCAATTAATCTGAAAATTCCCTCCCATAATCCTAGTAGAATAACATTAAGAATAAATAAAACCATGGATATATTTTTGTATAATCCAAAAAGAGCTACTTCAATAAGATGTAAAATTATTTAAATATCACTTTTGTTTCATTTAATTCTTCAACTCTTAATTTTTTTTATATATTTATTATATAATAACCTAATTATACTAAATATTATGATATTTTTTATGATAATATTTTTACATTAAATGTTACACACGTCCATCAAATGGGATATGTAATCATCATTCATGTGTACGGTAAACTACCTCATCAAGAACCGATATCATTCATTCATCCATTACCACATTTTAAGATTAGTAATAATGATATATTTATATATTATATTTTTTATATAAGATATTAATTATTTTTTATTATTCATTAATTTTTATATATTACATACCTTAATGCATTCTATTTTGTGGGAATATGATAACTTCATTTGTGTACATGTGGATTACCTCCTCCACAAGCGATGTGATTTTTTCACACTACACATGGGATATATTAAGAAAAGGTTTTAACAAAAACATGTGAAATATATGATATAAGTATGATACTATAATTATAATATAAATATTCACACACACACACATATATATATACATATATATATCAGATACAATTTAAATATGATAATGAAATGGAAGTAGCATTCATGCGTACCTACATCCTACCATATCCATGAATAGTGAAAGTCATTTACTATCTCCAAATATAATGGATTAATATGAATACCTATATAATAAATATATATGATAATTAAATAATTGTTCAAAATATTAATTTTATGAAATCATGACCAATGTACTAATAAAAACATGTAACAAATCAACACATACTCGAAAAACTAGGCAATTAACACTTGAAATAGTGAATGATTATTATAAAATAGGATATAAGGTATCCTTAGAATACAACATATCAAATTATAAATATAATAATGGTTATAGTATAAGTCATAAATTTGTTTAAAACACATTTACTTTAAGATTATGGTTGTTCACCCAAAAAGAAATTCATGGAATAAGATTTTATCTCAATTTCATTTCACTAATGAATATTGTAATGTTATGGAACTTGTTTCTTTTATATAGTGTATATGCATACCTATTGAAATTTAATATCATGGATACTTCATTATTCATGGTATTTTATGTTTATTTTTGAATTATTTCTTCAAATTGTTTTTGAATTTCACATTACCATGTGGTAAAACAATTTCACAACTCAATTCATTTTGATTTTGTTATATTAATTAATAATTGTATTTAATATTATTTGATTATTCATATATTTAATTTTAAATATAATATTATTTTTAATGAACTAGGAATTACATATATATATATATATATTAACTAATTTTTTACAATTATTCATCACATTACAAAAAAACATGTGTGGTGACCGTAATAGAATTCTTTCTTTGTAAACTAGGAAACATAATATTATAAAAAGGAGAATGATCTTAAAAACATCACTTAAAGATATTCCCCTTTATAAATCCTAATAAAAACCCATATTCATAACCTTGGGAAATAAAACATATTAATGGGTTGAGTTTGGATGCTCATTAAGGGTAAAAATGGGAGATTTGTAATCACAACATTATAAAACCATAACTTACATATCAAAGATCCTAATAAGAGTCATGCAATAAATATTGGTAGTTTATATGAAATTAATCATTAGGGAATAAATAGATTAACCCATTATATAATAAAAAATGATTAAGACATGGAATTATGCTATTCACATAAGCGTTGAAAACCCTATGTCAAGGACGCCTAAAAAATATCAGAATATGTTAGTTTTGGGATAATAACTACTTTACTTGTTGTAGGATTGGAATTACCTCATATGTTACCTCTTGTTTCTAGATTGGTATTCCCTCCCATGTACCCTCTTATTTCAGTATTTGAATTCCTTCCCATACACCTTCTTTTTTTGATCTTGGGATTTCCTCTTGTGTAACCCTTTGATTTGGGCTTTAGATAGCCACATGTATACCCTCTGGTTTTGGGAATGGAATAACCTCTTATATACCCCCTTGTTTCTAGATTGGGATTCCCACTCATGTACCCTCTTGTTTTAGGCTTTGTATTCCCTCTCATTACCCTCTTATTTCCAGTTTGTGATTCCCACCCATGTTCTCTTTGGTCTCTTAAATCACTTATCGATACCCAAAGCATTGGAGGTATATATAGGTCCCACCCATCACATAGTGAAATAATATAATCATATAGAACAAGATAAAAAAACATTAATCATATAATTAATAAATAAATATATGGGTTTAGTAAATATTATTGAACATATAAAATATAAATTTTATTAGAAAAATTGGATTAATTCTTATATTTTTCTTATCAAGCCTTTTGGATGACTGTAAAAAAATTATTGAATATATAATATATTAATTTTATTAAAATCATTCCTAAATTTTGGTTTTTGAATTTATTGATAAAAATGTGTTTTTTACATATAGAAATAGTTTTTTTGAAAAATAATTTCTTTATTTTCAAATAGTTATGACGGTAGTTTCTAAATAACTTCTATAAAAAGGACTCATTTTATTTATATGAGTATATAATATTTTCATAACATATATAATCTATTTTTTACCTTTCATACAAATGGATAAGTACTAAATAAAATAATATGTTAGTATCAATATTGATAGTATATTATAGTTTGGTAAAACATGGTCTTGTGTGTAACACAAAATATCGAGGGAACTCGGCATTGTGTGTAACACAAGAAAAATAATGTGTTGTCTATAACAACATATAATATATTTTTGGTGTGTAGAAAAATATTACTTTTTTCATATAATATAATCCACACCTAGTTTATTCATATAAAAAAATAAATATTTAGTGTTATGTGAAATGAAAAATATCAAAATTATTAAATTAATTCAAAAAAAGTTATTAAATATCAGGGAATTACAGGATTTATTCCAAATTATTATATGTTTATTTATAATTGATTTAAAAATAAAATCATTGATTAACTATCACTTTAATGTTACTATCGTTTTAAGGGTTTATTTTTAAATCTCATTCTAATCAAGATTGCTTATTATTAAAATTCAATTAAATTAATTTAAATGATAAATTTTCAATAAACCCTTTCATTTATTATTTTATGGTTATTAATTAACTTTTTTAGGCAATAGAACCATTTTCCCACACATTTGTAGAAAACATGTTTTAGAAAAATTTTCTAAGAAAACATTACTACATTTCTCTCTTCTGTCAGTAAATTATTTCTTTTATATACCATGTTTTATGAAAACGATTTCAAAAATGATTTTAAACTTTTAAAAAAATAATTTAACAAACATTTCCCCATTTGTTCTAATACAACTTTTTGAAAAGGAATATTTTGTCTCTTTCAAAATAAGGAATTTTTCTAGTATTTTTAACGTGAAAATAAAATGTTCATTTTACCTTATATGGAACATAGATTATTACCCACCATCATTTATGTGAGGATTCATTTGAAATTATTCAAATATAATTTTAAAAAAAATATTAATAAAAAATTTATTTTAAAAAAATCAAAATGAAATTGATATTTTCCTGAATAATGCTTGAAATTTATTTTTAGAGAATTATTATTCATCAACCAAAAAACCCTTTATCCTTACTCCACATGGGATATATTTTATTAATACCATCCTTATTCTTCCTCAATATTGTTTATGATATATTTGACTTAGTAAATTATTGAAATAAATTCAATTGATCCCTTTTTTAGTCCCTATTCAATATTCAATTATTTATGATCATTAGAAATTAAATTTTACCTAAATATTCATAATCTTTTTTAGGGATATGTCTACTGATTAAATTTTACAGCATTTCAATGTACAGTGTTTACTTTCAACGTTCTTTGATTAACCAGGGAAATATTTTTATATTTGTTCCTTTTACTCAATACAGATATTTTATAAGACGTGATTTTTAAGTTAAAATGATTTTATGATATATAAAAAATTCTTAGAACATCAAATACACTAGTTGAGGACTGATTGATGCAAGTCTCTCAATGAATTAGTAGTCTAATGGGATGAGAAAATTGTCTAGGCTAAGATAATTGGTTCTCACTTAATATGTGTCAAAACAACTAGCGGATTGTTCATTAATGTAAATTTATCTTGTTACTGGGAAACATGAATTTCAATAATTAAGAATCTCTTTTAATTTTGATTCAATTATTAATATCTGTTATTTTTTCACATTGAAAAAAATATATGGAGGCATCTCATTCTTAGTTTATTTATTAATTAGAACAGTTTTTAGTTATATATCATACCATATTAATTAATCCTTATCCAGTTATTTAAATGTCCTATGTGTTCAGTTATGTACCTATCCATATTGTTTATTCACTCCCAATAGTTTTATGATTACATGAAATTTGTGTTAAATTATATAAATTTCCATATTGATTATTCTCATTAATTAATTATTGTTTCCATTTTACTTAACCATTATTATACTCTCTGTCACCCTTATATTGTTTTTGTCCTTAGGAGTCTATGATGTTTAATAAGAATGATATATAAAGATATGATAAAATGTAATAAAGTTACATAAGAAAAAAATTATATTTAGGGTATTCGTTTTTAATTCAAGACTAAATTATGTATCTGGTCTTCCAAGACTAATATATAGATCTATCAATTAGGATGATTTTCCTTATAATCATGCTGATATAATGGTAGTAGACACTGGAACTAGGTCACTACAATCAATGTCAATGGATGTGTAGTGTAAACCTTGGGAACATGATTTAATAAATCATAAATTAGAGAACATATCCCTATTTTATAATGTGATGATATTTGAAAAATAAAATACTAAATATTTGGTCAAATAAATATTATCTGGTATTCATAAAAATACATCCCTACATGGATACATCAAATGGACTTCGGTTTGGAAAATATTTAGGAAGGTGTAAAAACTATGAATAGGTGTATTAGGCCAGACTAAAGTATAACATGGAACTTGAAAATAGGCCTTACTACATACCTATTTTGACACACTCAGGGGATATTATAACAATAAATCAAATTTTATTTACAAAACATTATGCAGAAGATTAATAAATGATGACAACGAATAACCAAGGTTATGATTAAGGTGATTTGTATTGAAAATAAAATCAATGACTTAATCAACATTTCAGGATTTACATGATGAGATTCTATCAAGATTAATATTATTTTAGATGAAATTTAATAAAATAAGACCCATTATTTTAGTACAATTTTTAGTAAAAAATCTATTTAGGGAATAATTCATTTACATTTTATATTAATATGTTTAAAGGTATTGACAAAATATTTGGTTTATATACAAATATCATTATTATAGATTATAAAAATATATATTAATAAGTAGTATAACGACCCATGCTTGAAATACAAATACCTTACATTTCGTTTGTTTAATACTTAATAAATTAAAAAAAATAAATTCCCAAATATAGTATCAGTTTATTATATTTGGAAACTAGTAACATAATCTTCTAACTTGGTGAAAGATCATCAACATCTCCCAATAAGATCATTTCATTTTTTTCTTACCTAAAAACATTATTTATATCCTGGGTAAAAGAGAAAATAAAAAGGGTGATCTCAAATTCCAAGTAAAGTTAAACATATAGAACATAACACAAACCATAAAAATTTGAATATAAAAATATGAACATAATGTTTAATCATCAAAATCTTGAGTCATGAAATAAATCATACCAGTTCATAAGGCATATATCATAAAGGAAAATTAACCCGGATAAAATAGAATTGGTATAAAAAATAGAATTTTTGAAAAAAAATAAACACATAATAGGTTTTCCATAGTATCTCAGGAATTTATTCCAAGACCATCGTAGTGGAAAGATTCCTTTACTAAACTAGGTTTACTTTTCATTCCAGTAATGCATTACAGGACTAGATTTACTTGTTGTTCTAGCACGGTATTATTGAACCAGATTTATTTTCTGTTCCAGCCATGTTTATCTCATGAGATATAAATCATTACCCAATTCATTGAAGGGAGATATAGGTTTCACACATCTCATAATGAAACCATTCTTACATGTGCTACAAAAACATAGATCATTCATCATACCATAACCCATGTAATGGAATGGGTATCTTAAAAATCATTCAATAAAAATAATGGATTTAATAAAAATAAATCCATAATAAACACAATAAAATCAATGTAATAATAGGGGTAGAAACATAAACCTATATCATCCTAGATGGAATTTTTTTGATAAAATACTTGAACATAATTCTTTAGGAAATATCCTTTCTTTTTCAATTTGTTTTTCTTTTCATCAAAATGTCATGAAATTTTAAAAGAAAAAAAATTAGTTTAAAATACACTTGTAAAAATTTAGAGGATGCTTCATATAAATAATGAATTATGAATATGTAAAAACCCATTCATGTCATATAATTTAAAAGAACATTCTCCTTGTACTTTTTCCAGAAAAGTCAAAAAGTACATCATATGGTAAAATAAAGGAAGATTACTTCCATGCCACATAGTTATAGTCAAGAAGGGGAAAAATGCCTTCAAATATACATAGAATAATATTAAACATCTTTTTAATAAATTTTTAGAAAACATGGACATGGATGAAGAATATATCCCTGTCAAATACATACAAATAAACAATCTCAGATAAAAACGAGATTGGCAATGTTATCCTTTACCTTAGGTTTTATTTCATTTGTATGTGTCTGTAACTCGTTTATAGTGGGTTTAAACATATTATTTAATTGTAACAGAACCATAATAATATTTATGATATCATATAGGATTTACTTATGACTTTACATTACCCATTCATTTGTCAATTCCATGTTAAAGCAATGTTTTGGGTAATAATTTTTTTATTTATCGTAAATATTTTGACATGTTGTTCATTATATTATTACATAGATCGTGATTTAAGTAATTAAAAATTTTAAAACATGATTTATATGTCATATTTTTTTAATTATATAAATATATATAAAAAATATAGAGAATTGAAATGGAATACACCGTTAATAGAAACGGTAGGCCGTACGTACTCAAGAACGATGTTTTAGTTTCCTTATTGAATTGAATGAAATTATGAAATGAAATATATATATATATATATATATATATATATATAGTATAATTATTAATTAATATATATCATAATTATTTATTATACATACTTTATAATCATTATTGGATGTTTAATGTGGAGAATGAGTCTTATCGCGTCGTGGAGACGGTAAGTCCTACGTACGTACGAGCGACGATATCATTCCCAAAAAGTTTTAATGGTATTGGATTTATTGGGGTATATTTTCTCAGAATTAGTATCATGTTATAATAATCATATATAGTTATTATTTAAACCATTATACCCATCCTAGTATGGTGGTTATGAAAAACAGATTACACCACGTCGTGGATAAGGTAAGCCGCACGTACGCAGGCTGAGTGATTTTGTTTTTCGTAGCATGTATAGAAGTTGAAATAGGGATGTTTATTATTTATAATAACATATAATTATATAATTGATACTGATATTATTACATTATAATGAAAAAACTAATTAATAAGAAGTAGAATAAGAAAGAAATTGGAAAGAATCGATAGAATTGATTACCTCTTTCTCGATGTGCCTCCTTTAAATTTCCTCATAGGGAACTAAAGTTGGTATTTTGATAAAACAATCACCACTAAAATGTAACTATGAAAGTTTATAAGATAAATGGGATGGTTTTGGTAGATCCTGAAGGATATAAATGGAGTTAATAGGAGAGGGAGGATGTTTCCTTTTATAAGAGAGGTCAGGGGCACTTTAGGAAACTCTAAAAATATGAATTTATAATAAATTAAAAATTGACTAAAAATTGTCCAAAAGTAATTTAATTCAAATATCAGATGATTTTGTTTCTAATACCCATCATCCAATAATTTTTAAACATGTTTTTAATATTTATTAATCCTTATATTTTTTGGTTTTACCCTTATTTTACCCTTTTTAATCTTACCGTCATATCATTTTATTTACAATTGTTGGTTAATTTAATTATAATATCATTTAAAAAGACCCCAAAAAAGTTATTTATGAGTTATATGGACATATATTAACCATTTTAAAGAAACATGTATCATTATGAATTTAATATAATTTAATAAACTATTTTATTTTTTAAGTTATGAATTAATGTCATTTTTGGAAACTATTCATACACGACTTTTAAAAAAACTCATAACAACCTAATTAATTCATAAATAAGGCATTAAATAAAATATAATATGTCAATATAATACAAAAATTTCACAGATTACATCAAAATAACCAAATTGTATTTATTTTATCATTTATAATATTATTAATTTTTTGAATCATTTATTAATGAAGCAATCACTCCATCGTCATTATATCATTATTAAATTTATTATTTTAATGTCTAAAAATTATAAATATAATATAGTGATGTGGGAAATTATTTTATATTTTTAATTAATATTCATAGTTTAAGATATCTGTAACGCCCCGACCCCAGTTACCCAGAGTCAGTGCATTTTTTTAATACATTGGCATGATTACAAGGAATCAAGTCCCGAAAGATCGAATAGTTTAGCAGTCTTGGAAAATAGATTACATACATGAATGTTACATTGTATTTTAAGACATACAAAACAACATAAATAATCTTTATGAATGCCATTATTCCCTTGGCTTAACCCTGCATATCAATCACAATACACTTCTTAGAATCCTAGGAAAAATAAAACATAGAAAGGGGTGAGCTCAAATGCTCAGTAAGGGTAAGAAATATTGCGGAAAATTTCATAAATAAGCATAAAAATTTATGGCAATATATAACTAAAACAAAAGCCTTTTAAACTTGAACTTCAGCATAATATGGAAAAGATAAAATGAAATAATTCCATTTACTTATTCACATGGATATTCTAATAGTCGAATAATCACATGCAATATCAATAACCACTTTCATAATGATGGAATGCATAATGCCAGACTATCATAACCACGTAGCCAAGGCCTTATGCCAAGACTACAAATAGGATTTTGTCAAGGCCTATTTCCAAGACACTAGTTTGTCTTATGATACCTACCGATGCATCGAGGATCTATAGCGGGCTCCACCTGTCACATATAAAGTCCAATGCATTCCTCAAATGAAACGGTCTAAACATAACATAAACATTCGTATAAAAACTAGCATACGAAATCTCAATACTTTACCCATAAACCATGAATGGTATAAAAATAACACATCCACCGTAAAAAATATTACAAAAACATCAACACAATAGGTAAGATTTGTATCATGATAAATCAACTTCAAAACAAGTTTAAAATCTATTAAATGATTTTGACGTTGATGAAAATGATTTGTAAAACTCTTTGAGAGAAATACACCTTTTTCATGAAAACATTTAAAAGTCAAAAAATTTGAAAAATAAGTCATTTAAAGACATTTTTGAATCAAAGTGTCCCATACCACTTTGAAACATTTGAAAGAAATTAACATTTTAAAAACATTCATGTCCATATAAATAAATCATTAAAAACCATTTTGAAGACACAGACATTAATGAGAAAGATTTAGAAAAATAAATATTTAAAATATTGGAAATGATGTTTTAGTAAAAATTCCCTTTGAAAAATCTTTTATAAAACATGGACATGGATAATAAGTATGTCCTATTATATACTTATATAAAAACAACCTTGTATAATAAAGAGATTGTGAAATTAACCCTTACCAATTTGGTAACTTACGAAACATACACCCCATGAAAGAGGTATCATACAATGAATATGTAAATACACATAAATTAAAGTGTATTACATAATGAATACAATTATGGGAATTACATACACCATACATAAGGTAATAGTGTCAATATGGCATGAATCTCACGGAAATAAGGAGTGAGATGAAAACCCCTTACCTTGCACTTTCCTTTAGTCGAGAGTACGTTTAACCTCCTGTACGAAGATCATAGTATGTTATTAAATTATACCAGAACCATATTAATATTTATGATATCATAAATTATTCATTTATGACTTTATACTACCCATTTAATAATAATTTCCATGTTAAATTAACATTTTGGATAATAATCGATTTCTTTATCGTACGTGTTTTAACTTGTTACTATTAATTGTATCACTTAGATCATAATTTAAATACATCCAGAATATAAAACATGATAAATATATCATAAATATTTAAAATATAAATATATATAATGGACATATATATATGAAATGGAAAACACCGTTTATGGAGACAGTAGTTCGTACGTATGCATAAATGTTGTTTCTGTTTTCATATAGTATTGAACAAAAGTAAGTGAATAAGATATATGTATGTACATAAATACTTATATATATAAATATATACATATATATATATCTCCAGTAGAATTATTATGTCATATATAACATACTTATTAGTAATATATATTTTTATAATTGTCGATGAATGGTGAACTTGGAAATGAATCTCATCGCGTCGTGGAGACAGTAATCCGTACGTATGCACGAGCGAAAATATCATTCTTTTGATATTAAAATAATATATAATTGGATTTTATATCATATATAAGGAATCCTTATAATGTTATATTTACTATTTACAACAAATACACATCATTATTATACTCATCCAAATAATAATGTATTGAATAAGAATTACACCACAACGTGGAGACGGTAAGCCGTACGTACGCACGTATGGTGACATGTCATTCCAAGGATGGATAGAATAATGAATATGGATGTACCATATTTATAATAATATCACAGTATATATGAGATACTGGATTTATTATTTTAGAATAGAAATAACAAAGAAATAAGAAGTTGAAGAAGAATGAAACTTGAAAGAGGGTGGTGAAAACATTACCTCTTCTTCGGGTTCATCCTTTTGATTTGATAAAAAGGGATCCCTAGGTTGAATTTATGATCAAAATAAGGACTCTAGGTTGAATTGAGGGAAGTTAAGAGAGCATTTGAGTAGAGTTTGGGCAAACCAAAAGGCTTTTATGGTGTGAATAATTGGTTAGTAGTTCAGTTCTTTTATAAGGGGGAGGAGGGGCTCTTTAGGAAAAACTTAAAGTATTATTTTATAATAAATTAATATTCGGTTTCTAATGGCTAAAAAGTCTATTATTCAAAGTATAAGATGTGTATGGGTCGAAATAATTTAAATCAATAGATTTTAGACATGTTTGAGTCATTATATTAACCTTATATTTTAGTTTTAACTCTTGGTTAATTAGTTTAACACTTACCATGTCACTTTTTATGTTTATAATATATAGATAATAAACATACTATATACATCCAAGCGACCCCAAAGTGGTCCATTAATGATACACCAATAATTATATAAGTCTTTTTTCCGATCCTTAGATTTTTATAAATAGAATATAAATTAATAGTATAATATTTGTTATAAAAACTTATTTATGTCAATTTTGACACTACTCAATAATTTATTTTTTCTAAAGTCTTAACAACATTACTAAATCGAAAAAAATTCATTTAAGAAAACCTAACATGTCATATTAACCAATAAAATTATTTTATTTCATCAAAACTTTCAAATATATTTATTTTAACATTTATAATACCAATTATTTGATTCAATCATTAACAAGGAAAAAACTGCATCATTATTGTGTCATATATATTTTTAATTTTTAGAAGTCTAAAAATTATAAATAAATTATCATTATATAGGAAATCATTTTATATTTCTATGGAATATTTATAATAGAAAATATAACATATATAACCCTATGTAAAAATTGTTTTTCTAAAAGATATAAGCTTATGTCATTTTTGTATTTACTTTAACTTAATTAATATAAAGTATCCCTATCACCTACAAGTGGCTCCATGGGGTCCCAAAATCGACCCAAAGATGCCCATGGTCGGACATGTATCTACTAATAAAGTTAGGACACGTTTTAGAGTAATTTATTATTATTATAATATTATATTTTAACCCTTATTTACCGGATTTACCCTTTAACCATGGTAAATAAAATATTTATCGAAATAATTATTCAAAATGACTAAAAATAAAAGTTACCTATTTAAAAAATTTGGACATCCTGATTCCAAATTTGGAATCTATTTTTCCAAATTCAAAACAGATAAGTGGAATAAATTAATTTAAAATTAATTCCCGCTGTCAAAACAAAAAAGCGTGTTTCTAAGATATAATAACTATAAAAAGATCGATACTTGTTTATGTCCAGTTTAATTGTGAAATTATGTCCAATGACCAATATTGTATTAAATGATAAAAATATATTCTAAATATACATTAAAACCACTCAAATTCATATTTTATCACTACTAATTATTTTGATTAAAAAAGTTGTTTTTAATTAAAATTTAGTAATTTTCACTATTCATCAAAATATAAAATTTATCCGAAAAGTACCAAAATTTCACCCTAGGCTAAATTAGATATTCCAAATCCAAAAATGAATTCCATTTTGAGAGATAAAATTTATAAAATTATAAAAAGTGGGTATTACTATTCATAACGGCTACTTTGATTGGTTGTGGTGTGTGTTAGAACTCGAAGTTGCGTACAACACACGCTACTGTATTATTCAAAGAGAAGCGTATCGTGGAAGATTGGGGTGTTATATTGTAAATGTTTGATGTCCCCATTCTAAAGAATAAATTTATTTAGTCAAATATATAAATGTTTAAAATATTGGATTTAAAAAGGGTTCACTATTAAAAGTTGGTAAAAGGGCATTTTTGAAAAATACTTCTTTTATCTGAAAAAAATGAATTTGTTCATACATTATTTCTAAGAAACTAATAATAGGGATTCTAAAATTATAGGGATTATATAAAGTTCAAAATTTAGTTAATACTATTCATAACCTTTTTTGAACGGCTTGTTTGGTAAGTCATGGTGCGCTTGAACTCGGTGTTGTGTGTAGGGCTAGTTATTGAATTGTTTTGAAGAAGTACATACTATGAAATCTTGGGGTGTTACATTCTTTCCTCCTTCAATAAATTACATCCTCTCAATTTGATATTGTTCTTCGAAAATAAAGGTTGAAAATAGAAAATATCTTTGTGGGAAAACCCGCATCGGAAATTTGGTTAATAAAATTTAGTTTTAATAAGAGGAAAAGAGAAATGAAAGGGTGACCACCAAATTATGACCTTGATTAGGAGAACATTGGTGGAAATTAGAGACATATAATTGGAGGAAAACGCAAATATTTATAGGTAGGGATTGAGGTCATCAATCACAAACAATTTTAAAATTGAGGTCCTTACATTAATCAATCTATGATGATTTAAAATGCCATCGGTTCGACAAAACATAAGGTATTAGGATAAAACATTTTTGGTTTTATGATCCCTTAAATAAAGTATAAGAATTAATTTATTTAAAGAGTAATATGAGAAGAAAAATATATACTTAAAAGTTAGAGTTCCATCTTTTAACTAATTTCTACCACAAACTCATCTTTCACTCTAAGAGATAATATAACTTAAAAAAATATTCTATTTATCCTATTCGTTTGGGGTTAAAAAAATGAATTTATAATTCATCTACTAGATCATATTAAAATAAACTAAATTATTTAATCCAAGAAATCTTGTGGGCTAATGGTAGGTGACACACCCTTGTCGCCCTTCGGTTGTGGGTTCAAGTCTCGCGGCCTTGCCTATTGCGATGGGTTGTCGCCCGACCTCCGGGTTGTCCTTTTATGGCAATCCAAAATTAATCCCAAACTAGAATTATCCAAAATAATTTTGTCTAAACTCACAGTCCAACATTTATAAGTAAGGTAAACACAATGAAGATCCTTTTTCCGCATAATAACATGTGAAAAACTTCATCATGTATTCTTTTAAAACACTGAAACATCCTAAATTACAATAAAACCTCATTGATTACATTCATGATCCCTTATTCCTTAGAGAATAATGTATATACTCCTTCTATCCAAAAATGTTGTAGAATCAAACAATGACAAATCATTAATCAGTTTCATGGTAGTCAAGAATATCCAATATAATTTATTCAAATCAATCATCTCTTATTCCAAAATCACTACCTCATCATCAGAACCGTATTAAGGATTACCTTTCCTTCAACAATTTATTTTCAAAAAAGTGTAGCTTACTATTAAGTCACTTTTCATAGAACCATATAATTTCAAATCCTCAATAAAATAGTACTGCAGTACAATCATTATTTATCTCCATAATTCATGTAACCAGTATATTGTTGATACAACACTCAAAAAATAATAATTCTATAATAACAACATAAGAACACTAGTCATTCCTCTTCATCTGTGGTAGTATCATAACTTGATTATTATCCAATAGCATCGTTTGGTTCATACTCTGATGTTTTGTACATTGGTTTGCGTAGTGTCCCAAATCCTTGCAGATGAAGCATTGTACATTTGAAACCCTTTTCTTACCCTTGAAGTCACGTACATGGTGTCCTTTTTCTCCACACTTATAACAAACTCCCATTCCTTTTAGGCAAGTTCCCGGCTGTTTCTTCCCACAATTATCACATATGGGAAAATTCTTCTTTTCCCGCTTCCCTTTATCCATCTTTCTCTCTTCCATCCTTTTATTCTATTGCTTCCCTTCAAATCCATAAGACTCAGTAAACTCTTTACTTATCTTATCAACACATGATACTATTTCTTTATATGATGATAATACGTGGGAGACTATTTCCCTTCTAAATGATGGATTAATACCATAAAAGATATGATCCTTCTTATTCTTTGGATCATATGTATTACTGGAGTTCACATTCCTTCTATTGGGCGCCATTTCTATACAATAGTATAAACTAGGTCAGTTTATGAATTGCAATGAATAATTCCAAACATGTAAAATACCTAACACAAATTGAACATTTTATGGATATAATCCATAATCATAAAAATGTTTTCTTTGAGTAAGTATATAATCATGAGCCCTTTATAATGGATTGTAAAGAAAATGAGAAGTATCCTAAGAATATCCCCCAGGAGTGTCGTAACTGAGAGTGCAGCAAGGCCCGTTGTCATGCACCAGTTCCCGTTCGAGTCTAGCTCAAAGCGGTTTTTTCAAGTTTTACCCCTAGGTACATCTGTGCCAGAGCCGCCTCTACCTACTTGTATCCTGATAGGTATGTATTGCTCAGAAAACTCACAAAATCTCTACAATACCAAAATTCTCGGAACTTCATCTATACTAATCCTCAAAGTCTATCTTAGGTCTATGTTCTCTAATCAGAGTTTATCTAAATCTAGTTTCCAAGGTTATTTCTAAGCTTCCTCTAATACCAACTATAACACCCCGACCCCAGTTACCCAGAGTCAGTGCATTATTTTAATACATTGGCATGATTATAAGGAATCAAGTCCCGAAGGACCGATTAGTTTAGCAGTCTTGGAAAATAGATTACATACATGAATGTTGAATTTCACTTTAAGACGTACACAACAACATAAATAATCTTTATGAATTCCATTATTCCCTTGGCTTAACCCTGCATATCAATCACAATACACTTCTTAAAATCCTGGTAAAAATAAAACATAGAAAGGGGTGAGCTCAAACGCTCAGTAAGGGTAAGCAATACAGCGGGAACATTCATAAATAAGCATAAACATTTAAGGAAATGTATAACTAAAACAAAAGCCTTTTAAACTTGAACTTCAGCATAATATGGAAAAGATAAAATGAAATAATTCCATTTACTTATTCACATGGATATTCTAATAGTTGAATAATCACATGAAATATCAATAACCACTTTCATAACGATGGAATGCATAATGCCAGACTATCATAACCACGTATCCAAGGCCTTATGCCAAGACTACAAATAAGATTTTTTCAAGGCCTCATGGCAAGACACTAGTTTGTCTCATGAGACCTACCGATGCATCGAGGAGCTATAGCGGGTTCCACCCATCACTTACTAAGTCCAATGCATTCCTTATATGAAACGGTATAAACATAACATAAACATTCGTATTAAAACTTGCATACAAAATGTAAATACTTTACCCATAAACCATGAATGGTATAAAAATAACATATCCATGGTAAAACATTTCACAAAAACTTCAACACAATATGGAATATTTGTATCATGATAAATCAAATTCAAAACAGGTTTAAAATCCATTAAAGGATTTGGACGTTGATGAAAATGATTTGTAAAACTCATTGATAGAAATACACATTTTTCATGAAAACATTTAAAAGTCACACAATTTGGAAAAGAAGTCATTTAAAGACATTTTTGAATCAAATTATCCCATACCACTTTGAAACTTTTGAAAGAAATTAACATTTTAAAAACATTCATGTCCATATAAATAAATCCATAAAACCCATTTTAAAGACATGGACATTAATGAGAAATATTTAGAAGAAAAATATTTAAAACATTTGAAATGATGTTTTAGTAAAAAGTCCCTTAAAATAATCCCTTTGAAAAATATTTCATAAAACATGGACATGGATAATAAATATGTCATAGTAGATACTTATGTAAAAACAACCTCGGATAATAAAGAGATTGTGAAATTAACCCTTACCAATTTGGTAACTTATGAAACATACACCCCATGAAAGAGGTATCATACAATGAATATGTAAATCCACATAAATTAAATTGTATTACATAAACAATACAATTATTGGCAGTACATACACAACAGAAAAGGTAATAGTAGCAATATGGCATGAATCTCACGGGAATAAGGAGTGAGATGAAAACCCCTTATCTTGCACTTTCCTTTAGTCAAGAGTACGTTTAACCTCTTGTATGAAGATCATATTATGTTATTAAATTATACCAGAACCATATTAATATTTATAATATCATACATGATTCATTTATGACTTTATACTACCCATTTAATAATAATTTCCATGGTAAATTAACATTTCGTGTAATAATTGTTTTCTTTATCGTACGTGTTTTAACTTGTTACTCTTGATTTTATCACATAGATCATGATTTAAATACTTCCAGAATATAAAACATGATAAATATATCATAAATATTTATAATATAAATATGTATAATAGACATATATGTGAAATGGAAAACACCGTTTATGGAGACGGTAGTCCGTACATACGCATAAACGTTGTTTCTGTTTTCATATAGTATTGAACGGAAGTAAGTGAATAAGATATATGTAAGTACATAAATACTTATATATATAAATATTTATATCTCCAGTAGCATTATTATGTCATATATTACATACTTATTAGTAATATATATTTTTATAATCGTCGTTGAATGGTGAACTTGGAAATGAATCTCATCGCGTCGTAGAGACGGTAATCCGTACGTACGCACGAGCAAAAATATCATTCTTTTGATATTAAAATAAAATATAATTGGATGTTATATCATATATGAATAATCCTTATAATGTTATATTTATTATTTATATAAAATACACATCATTATTATACCCATCCAAATAATAATGTATTGAATAACAATTACACCACGACGTGGAGACGGCAAGCCGTACATACGCACGTATGGTGACATGTCATTCAAAGGATGCATAGAATAATGAATATGATGTACCATATTTATAATAACATCACATTATATAGGAGATACTGGATTTATTATTTTATAATATAAATAACAAAGAAATAAGAAGTTGAAGAAGAAAGGAACATGAAAGAGGGTGGTGAAAACATTACCTATTCTTCGGGTTCTTCCTTTTTATTTGATCAAAAGGGTCCCTAGGTTGGATTTCTGATCCAAATAAGGCCTCTAGGTTGAATTTAGGGAAGTTTAGAGAGCATTTGGGCAGATTTTGGCCGAACTAAAAGGCTTTTATGGTGTAAAAAATTGGATAGAAGTTGAGTCCTTTTATAAGGGGGAGGAGGGGCTCTTTAGGAAAAACATAATGTATTAATTTATAATAAATTAATATTTGGTTTCTAATGGTTCCAATGTTTATTATTCAAATAATAAGGTGGGGATCGGTCGAAATAATTTCAACCAATAGATTTTAGACAGGTTTGAGTCATTATATAAACCTTATCTTTTAGTTTTAACTCTTGGTTAATTAGTTTAACACTTACCATGTCACTTTGTATTTTTATAATATATAGTAAATAAACATAATATATACACCCAAGAGACCACAAAGTGGTCCATTAATGATAAAACAATAATTATATAAGTCCTTTGGTCGATCCTTAGATTTTTAGGAATAGAATATAAATTAATAGTATAATATTTGTTTTAAAAACTCATTTATGACAATTTTGACAATACTCAATAATTGATTTTTTCTAAAGTCATAACAACTTTATTAAATCGAAAAAAAATTGTTTAAGAAAACCTAACATGTCATATTAACCAATAAAATTTTTTTATGTCATCAAATCTTTCAAATTATATTTATTTTTACATTTATAATACTAATTATTTGATTCTTTCATTAATAAGGAAAATAATTCATCATTATTGTTTCATATATATTTTTACTTTTTAAATGTATAAAAATTTTAAATAAAATACCATTATGTAGGAAATATTTTTATATTTCTAATTAATATTTATTATCGAAAATATAACATATATAACGCTATGTAAAAAATGTTTTTCTAAAAGATATAAGCTTATGTCATTTTTGTATTTACTTTAACTTAATTAATATAAAGTGTCCCTATCACCTACAAGTTGCTCCATGGGGTCCCAAAATCGACCCAAAGATGTCCATGGTCGGACATGTATCCACCAATAAAGTTAGGACACGTTTTAGGGTAATTTATTATTATTATAATATTATTTTTTAACCCTTATTTACCGGATTTACCCTTTAACCATGGTAATAAAATATTTACCAAAGCAATTATTCAAAATGTCTAAAAATAAAAGTTACCTATTTACACAATTTGGACATTATTATTCCAAATATGGAATCCATTTTTCCAAATTCAAAATACAGAAGTGTCAGAAATTAATTTAAAATTAATTCCTGCTGTCAAAACAAAAAGCGTGTTTTTAAGATATAATAACTATAAAAAGATTGATACTTGTTTATGTCCGGTTTAATTGTGAAATTATGTCCAATTACCAAAATTGTATTAAATGGTAAAAATATATTATAAATATACTTTATAACCACTCAAATTCATATTTTATCACTACTAATTATTTTTATTAAAAAAGTTTTTTTAAATTAAAATTTAGTAATTTTCACTATTCATAAAAATATAAAAGTTATCTGGAAAGTACAAAAATTTCACACTAGGATAAATTTGATATTCCAAATCCAAAAATGAAGTCCATTTTGGGAGATAAAATTTATAAAATTTTAAAAAGTGGGTATTACTATTCATAACGGCTACTTTGATTGGTTGTGGTGTGTGTTAGAACTCGAAGTTGCGTACAACACACGCTACTGTATTATTAAAAGAGAAGCGTATCGTGGAAGCTTGGGGTGTTACATTGTAAATTTTTTTGTCCCCATTATAAAGATTAAATTTATTTAGTCAAATATATAAAAGATTAAAATATTGGATTTAAAAAGGGTTCACTATTAAAAGTTGGTACAAGTGCATTTTTGAAAAATACTTCTTTTATCTTAAAAAATGAATTTGTGGTTACATTATGTCTAATAAACTCATAATATGGATTCTAAAATTATAAGGATTATATAAAGTTAAAATTTTATTTAATACTATTCATAACCTCTTTTGAACGGCTTGTTTGGTAAGTCATGGGGCGCTTGAACTCGGTGTTGCGTGTAGTGCAAGTTATTGAATTGTTTTGAAGAAGTACATACTATGAAATATTGGGGTATTAAAATATCACTTATATAACCTCATATAAAAATTGTTTTAGTAAAAGATATTTGTTTATGTTATATTCAACATTACTTAAAATTAATTCTTATAAAATGTCATTTTCACATATATGTTTCTCCATGGGGTCCAAAAATAGACAAAATGATTCCCATGGTTGTAAATATATCATCAAATAGGATTGGGAGATGTGTTAGGGAAGTTTAATATTATTATAATACAAATTGTTTTACCCTTATTTACCAAATTTACCCTTTAACCAGGGTCAAAAAAAATTAGTATTGAAGATACTATTCATAATGTCTAAAAATTGACGTTAAATATTTAAAAAATTTGGACCTCCTAATTCCAACTATGGAAAAAAATTTCTAAATTCAAAACATAGATGTTTTGGAAATTAATTAAAAATTAATTCATGTTGTCAAAACCAAAAAATGGTTTTTAAGAAGTAATAACTATCAAAAGATTGACATGCTTTTATGAGAAATTGAAATGAAAAATTATGTCCAATGAAAAAATTGGATTAAATGATAATAACATAATCCAATTATACTTTAAAACCAATTAAAAAGTTAATCTAACTATATTAATAAATTATATTAAAGGGAAGTTTTGAATTAAAATGTAGTATTTTTTACTCTTCATTAAAATTTTAAATTTATTAGAAAATTATGAAAAATTAAAAAAAAAACTTTTATATCCCTCTTCCAAAGAAGAAGTTTATTTTTTCAAATTTATCTTATAAAAGTGTCAAAAAATATATTTAAAATGGGTGTAGCCTTAAAAGGTGATAAAACTGTATTTTTTGAAAAATACTTCTTTTATCCGAAAAAATTATTTTTTTCTCATATAATGTTCTATAAAATGTGTAATATGAATTATAATGTTATATAAAATTCAAAATGTGTTTAATACTATTCATAAAAAATAGTTTATATCCTAGTATATAATAATATTTTAATAATATATTATTTTTTAGGGAAACTCGGTATCACGTACAATGCAGGCTATCGAGGAAGGTCTCTCAAGCGTATAATGCAAGCCAAGTTAGTGTTGTGTTTAGTGAAAGATTAATTTATTGTTTTTTACAAAATAATCCAATATTTTTTCATTTATACATTGAACAAAATCTATACTCAGTGTTTCCTGAAATGAGCCATATCAAAAAAACATGAAATTGTGTGAAACACAATCCAAGAATAGTGTTTCATATACTGCAAGATAATATGGTGTTTTGTATAACACAAGATAATCACGGTTTAGAGTAAAAAACAATAAGTCATAGAAATTAAAAATAATATATCTCATAAAATATCTAGGTGTTATATTCTACCCCCCTTGAAATGAATTTCTCCATCGAAATTTTTCAGGGTTATAAATGGTTTTCAATATGAATTTTTTTTCATGGAAACCCATATCGTCAAAAGGGATACTAAAAAATAATTTTTAAAAGGAAATTTATAAATATAACTGTTACCCAAAGAAACACACCATTGGGATTGCACATAGGAAAAAATAGATGGCAAGTGAAATCATAGATATGGAAGAGAAATCTGACCATCATGTTCTGATGGATTGTGATAGATAATAAGGTTTGGATATAGATAACTACAAGAATTACATAAATCATTAATGATCTATGGGATCATCTGATTCAACAGATAAGAATGTACTAGGATATGATTTTTAGTTTTCCAGATCCTTTTTATAAAGTTGAATATTTTTTCATGAGAATAAATGCTTACTTGATTTTAGAACAATATTACCATTGTTCGTGCCTCAAATAATTTCCACATCATCTCTCATTTAATGGAATGATGATTAATTTTCCTTTATTGAAGTGTTATAAGATCTTGCGATAGAATTATATTTAATTCCATCGGTCTCAACAAAAATACATTCACAGGTAATCAAATGTGCATAAGTCCACCTATAGTGAGATAATACTTTACTCTAACAAACTTAATACAGAAAATAACTTATACTATCCATAAATGGGTAAAAATACATTTATTCAAAAAACTAAAAATATAATAATTTAGAAAGAGGTGACATAAATTGAATTAACATTTGTCTCACATATCTCATTTGGATGTTCTTGGTTGTCATATTCCGAAAATCTTGATACCTTAATCATGCATTCTCTTGAAACAAGATAATAACATGAATTACCTTAGAACCATAGATTCAAAATAAATTCTATAAAAATTATCTCTTTCAACACCCCAAATATACAAATATTTCTATATACACAAAACATTATATCACATTGTCTTTTTATCAGTCATGGGCTCTTTAATACAATCAAACATCTCGTTATCTCCTTATCCATTCATTATGTGCATATCATGTGCATTCCACAAATATTTCGATTACTTTTCATGGTTACGGGTACCATATATATATGGAAAATCACAATGGACCAATACATAGATATTCCAATATTCCTTAATACTATAAAAAGAATTCAACAACCCTATGTTGGAATCCCATTACATAAACACTTAATAATTCCACCACTTCATTTTCTTACTCAACATCACCAATAGTGATCCCATGTGACTTTCCATTGTATTTTCCATTAAGAGGTTGCCAACATAGATCAACATTAACCCTTGGATAAGGGAATTGGATAGCATAATACCCCAATTCCATGAACTTTTAGTATTGAAGTGTTGGTGGTGTGTTCTCTGTAGTCTTTTCTCGATTCATATCATTAGCAAAAATTTTCCCATTACTTCTGCACACAACTTATCGATGACCTTGTTTTCCACACTTGAAACATTATCTAGTCTCCTTAATAAAATCTCCACCATGCTTATTTCAACACTTTGAGGATAAGGAATCATTCATCTTATTTTCACCATTGTTTTGAGATTTTTTTCGTGAACTCCATCTTTAGTTTCTTTTAAAAACCTTTACATGGATATGTAACACCAACTACCAGTTCTAATCTGATATCACAACCCAAAATATCTTCATACCTACTGATGTATCTAATAGATAAATCACTTTACGACTTGGTTTTATGCCACTAAATAATTGATCAACTATACATTCAGGTTGGATGATAAAGTCGGAGTCCTTACATGATAGCATTGTAAAATTCACTTCGTATGTACCAACAGATTCATCATCCATTTGCATAGGCTCAAGGAACACATTTTCCATCAATTTTTTAAGAATAAGAGGGAATTAGTTTTTGAAAATCATGTTCATGGACTCATCCCATTCAATGGATTCAATTTCATCTTGCTTCATTGTATTCTTGATTAGAATCCACCACTGGTCTGCTTCATATTCTAAAAGATAGATAGCCAAAATGACCTTTTCATGTTCTGAACAGTGATGGTTGGAGAATATATTTTAAATGTTACTAATCCAAAGTTCAGGAACAAGTGGATCTGTAGACCCACTAAAATAATGTGGATGTTTCCTCATGAAGGACTCAATATAATTTTGTTTCCTTAACTTCTCATTTGGAAGTACAGAATGATTCATAAGTTGTGTTACTATAGAAATGAGATTTTTCATTCCATATCCCATAACATTTGGTTATTTAGGAGGAAACGTTTTTCATTTCCTAGTGCATTGATCATAAACATGGTTCCATCAGGTTCTATCCATTTTCTAAAACCCAAAAAGAATAGTGTGAGTAGAAAAAATCATACAAAGAAAACAACATTATCAAAGGGGATTACATTCAATATCTACCATCATAGGTTTAATACTAGGTTATTCATGATCATTACCATAAATCTAGGAATGTAACCTATAATTATATATAACCTTAATGAAATCATTAGATATAACTTAGAAATATCTCAATAGATCTGACAAAAATTTTCACATCCTAGTTTCCAAAGGTTAACTAAACCTTCACTCGGATACCAATTTGGAGACCCAAGCCTAACATACATGGACATTACATTTATTTTACGAAATACTTAATACATTACAAAATATATATTCCTAGACACCTTATTAGTTTATTGTCGTTGGAAACTCATAAAATAATCTTTCAATATGGTGAATGATCTTCCACATCTCTCATAAAGATGTTCCTTTTTTCCAACCTAAAACGTTTCTATATATCTTGGGGAAAATAATACATAAAAAGTGTGAGCTCAAATTCTCAGTAAGGGTAAACCTGGAGAACCTAAAACAATCCATACACATTTGAACGAAAAACATTAACATAATTTTTAATCATCAAAATATTTAGTCACGAAATAAATCGTGGCAGTTCGTAAGGCATAGATCATAAAGGATCATTAACCATGAAAAAATTTCATTGGTATAAAACATGGAATTGGGGAATAAAAATAAGAAAATAATATTATTTCCATAGTAGCAAAGGAATTGGTTCTAATACCATCATAGTTGACAAAGTCCATTACTGAACCAGGTTTACTTGTTGTTCAATCCATGTATTACTGAATCAAATTTACTTGTTATTCCAGCCATATTTTAGTAAACTAGATTTACTTTCCATTCAATCCATATTTATATCATTAGATATATATATTTACCCAATTAATTTGATGGATATATAGGTCCCACCCATCTCATAATGTAATCATTATTACATGTTCCACAAAAAAAAATCATCATTGCATAACCCATGGAATAAAATGGATTTCTTAAACATCATTCCATTAAAATCCATATAAAATAAAGATATTTCATAAAAATAAATCCATAATAAACAAATTAAAATAAATTTAATAATATTTATAGAAACATAACACTATTTAATCATATATGGAAAATATTTTTGATAAAAGACTTGAACATAATTATTGAGGAAAAATCCTTTCTTTTTGAAAAAATATTCTCTTTTCATCCAAATGTTATAAAATTTTGAATGAAAAGAAATTATTTGAAAATACAATTGTAAATGTATAGAAGAATATTCATATAAATAAGGCATTTTGAATATGTAAAAACCCATTCATACCATATATGTCAAAAAAACATTGTCTCATAGTTTTTTCAGAAAAGTCTAAAAGTACCTCATATTGTAAACAAAAGAATGATTACATCAATACCACGTAGTAAAATTCAAACAGGGGTAAAAATAAATTTAAATATAAGTAGATGAATATTAAAAAATTTATTAATTTTTTTTATAAAACATGGAAATTTGTGATAAATATATCACCAATAAAAACTTATGAATAAAAAATCTAAGATAAAAACAAGATTGGCAATGTTATCCCTTACCTTAGGTCCAATTTCTTTCATATGTGTCAGAAACACCTATATTGGAGTTTTAAACATATTATTAACTTTTAACATGACCATATTAATATTTATGATGTCATATATGATTTACTTATGACTTTATATTACACATTCAATTTCCAATTCCATGTTAATACAACGTTTTGGGTAATAATCGTTTTATTTATTGTATATGTTTGGACTTTTTATTCTTAATATTATTACTTAGATCATGATTTAAGTTCTTAAAAAATGTTATAAAATATTTATATATCATATATATTTAGTGTATATATATAATATAGACACAGAAAATGGAATACAACATTTAGGGAAATGGTAGGACGTACGTACGCTTGAACGATTTTTTAGTTTACTTATTGAATTGAATGAAATTATTTAAATGAAATATGTATGTATATATATACATAATCCAATATAATTATTATTTCATATATTTAATTATTATTCATTATATATACTTTATAATCATTCTTCAAATGTTCAAATGGAGAATGAATCTTATCGCATCGTGGAGACAGTAAGTCGTACATACGCACAAGGGACGATATCGTTCACATAATGTTTGAATTGTATTGAATTGAATGGTATATATTATATCATAATTAGTATCATGTTATAATAATCATATATATTTATTATTTCCACCATTATACCCATCCATGTAAGGTGGTGGTGAAAAATAGATTACACCATAGCGTGGAGAAGGTAAACTGTACGTATATAGGCATGGTGATTTTGTTTTTATGTGGGATGGATAGAAGTTGAAATATGTTTTTTTCTTATTTGTATTAACATATAAGTACATAATTTATACTTATGTTAATACATTATAATGAAGAAACTAATGAAGAGGAAGTATAAGAATACTTTTTTTTAAATAATATATAGAAGAGATTACCTCTTCCTCGACGTGCCTCTTTTAAATTTTTTCTTAGGACACTAGTGTTGGTCTTTTGAGAATACATGCACCTCTAGAATGTAACTATGGATATTTAGAAGAGAAATTTCCATGGGTTTTCCCATATTTAAATCTCAAATTGGAGTGAATTGGAGGGGGAGGAGGATCCATTTTATAAGGGATGAGAGAAGTACTTTAGGAAACTCTCAAAGTATTAATTTATTATTTAATAAATTTTGACTAAACATGGTAGAAAACTCATTTAATTAAATAATAGGATTATTTTGGTCTGAATATCCATAATTAAATAATTTTTAGACATTTTTTGAAAAAATTTAATCCTTATCTTTTTGGTTTAACCCTTATTTAATATTTTTTAATCATACCATGATATCATGTTATTTACATACTGTGGGTTAATGTAATTACTATACCATGTAAAAAGACCCAAAATAGTTATTTATGACATATTTTTACTTATATAAATCATTCATCTAAATATTATATTTTTAGGAATTTAATATCATTTAATAATATACTTTTTGTTTTAAGTTATGAATTATGTCAATTTTGGACACTATTCATACTTTACTTTTTTGAAATTTTATAACAACCTGATTCCTTCTAAAATAAAAAATTAACTCATAGCTAGTATGTCAATATCATCCTGAAAAATTTTTTAAGGCATAAAAATAATCAAATTAAATTTATATTAACATATATAATATTATTTCTTTGAATCCTTTATTAATGAAGAAATCACTAAATCATCATTATGTCATTATTAAATATATTAATTTAACGTATAAAATTTATAAATAAAATATCATGATGTAGGAAATAAAATTATATTTTTAATGACTCTTTAGAGTCAAATATATCACTTATATAACCCAATATAAATTTTTTTTTTGTAAAACATCCATGTTTATGTTTTATTTATCTTTACATTAAATTAATTCTTATAAAATGTCATTTTCATATCTATGTGACTCCATGGTATCCCAAAATTTACCCAAAAATGCCCATGGTCAGATATATATCATCTAATAGGATTATGAAATGTGTTACTGTAGTTTATTAATTTAATAAAAATAATTTTTTACCATTATTTACCAGATTTACCCTTCAACCAAGGTAAATAAAATAATTTCTAAAGTTACAATTCATAATGTATAAAAATAAAAGGCACCTGTTTATAAAATTTGGAACTCCTGATTCCAAATATGGATTCCATTTTCCAAATTAAAATCATATATTTTTTATTAATTAATTTAAAATTAATTCTAGTTGTCAAAACAAAAAGGGGGTTTTAAGAAGTAATAAATTTCTAAACATTGTCTTGTTTTTATGTGAAATTCAACGAGAAATTACATCTAATGACCAAAATTGGATTAAATTATAAAAATTTAACCTTATTATATTTTGAAACCAATAAAAATATAATCCAACTATATAAGTAAATTAGATGAAAAGGATGTTTTGAATTAAACTATAGTATTTTTCACTATTCATTAAAATTTTATTTTTATTAGAAAAATACCCAACATTGAATAAAAGTAAATTGTTATGTCCATCATCCAATTATGATGTTTATTTTGTCAAATTTAACTTTCAAATGTGTCAAAAACATGATTTAAAAGGGGTGCATCATCAAAAGGCGTTGAAAATGCATTTTTTTGAAATAATTCATTTATCTAAAAAATTGATTTTGTTGACATATCATATTCTATAAAATGTGTTATATTAATGATTATTTTATATAAAAAATGTGGTTAATACTATTCAAAACAGCTAGTTTATATCCCATTAAATATTAATATTTTAATAGTATATCAATGTTTAGTAAAACTCGGTATTACGTACAACGCAAGCTATCAAGGAAGGTCGGTCTTGCTTGTAACGCACACAAAGATAGTGACGTGTGTATTTAAATATTACTTTGGTGTTTCTTATAACATAATCCAATGTTATTTCATTTATTCATTGAGAAAAATCTATACTCAGTTTTGGGTGAAATGAATTCTATCAAAAGAACGTGAAATTTGGTTCAATATAAACCAAGAATAGTGTTGCATATACCACAAGCTAATAAAGTGTTGTGTATAGCGCAATATATTCTTGGTGTAACATAAAATATAAAAAATATAATAAATTAAAAATAATCTACATCATAAACTCTCATGGTGTAACAAGTAGTTTTGAAAACCGTTGAAAAAATATATTTAATGATTAAATTTAAATGATGTATATCATATTTTTTTGGATATTATATTCATTTTATTTAGAAAATGGATAACTTGTATGCCTAGTGAAAACAAATTATGTTAGGAAAGGCTACGAGACTTGAGCCCAAGTCTGATAGACAGCAAGGGTTTAATGCCAACAATGGACCTACACAATGTCGCGGTTAATATGTGATTGATTTTAGTTAAACAATTTGATGAATAAATGTTAATGATAGACTAGTGGTATCAATTTTGAGGTGTATAAATTAATTTATCAACTATATTAGTTTTGTAAAATTGTTAGATACAAACATAATTATTATTTTTTTGGATCATATGATTCATAAAAAGTAAACTATAATGTACAATGAATAAAAAAATTTATTTTCATATATTTATTTCATAGAGTAAGGGATGATTTATAATTTTATTGAAGAAAAAAAATGAATATGGAATATTTCATATGAAATTGAAACATGTCAACTAAGTATATTTCCATATATTCATAGGAAGTTAAATAATTACTGAACAACAAGAAACTGATCAAAAAATACAATTTATCGTAATACCTTAATTTTTGATGAACCGATGGACTTTTAAAGAATATTATATAAATGGGATTGAGGCCATAAACATTCCATTGATAATTAAAATGATTTAAATCAATTACCTTAGTAACTCCATATAATTATTTTTTTCTTTCCCTCCAAATCCATATTTTCATTTCCTTTAATATTTTCCAATATAGAAACAAAGTAAACTGTTATTCTATGTGACCTTTTTACCTATCATTGTCACTTTTTAAGAGAATATTTTATAACATCATTCCTGATATTGGGTTTTTAACGAGGAAATTTTCATATGTCAGTCTGCATATTAACAAGATAATTCTTAAATTTCTATGATAAAATTTAATTAACATTGGGAGACTGTAACACCTCGAAATTATTATGTAATAACATTGTATTAGATAGTGTGTATGACAAAAATCACCAAGTGTAGAAGAGAATACAACATTGTGAAACATTACAATATATTAAATATTTTATAATAAGTTTAATATATTTTTATACTTGTAATTCACATGATAGTGGGTGAGCATGACTTACGTGCAACAAAGACTTTCTTCGATATTCCACATTACATTCAAGACCATGTTTTATCACATACTGCCACTATTATTATTTAATATAATAAGATATAACATAAAAATTAAATTGGAAGTTAAGAATTGGATTTACTAAAATTTTAAAATATATGTATTTCAACAATATAAAAGGAATTTAGTGGTAATAAATTTATGACAAATGAAATTTAAGAACAAAATAAATATAAAAGAAATATTTTTTGATCACAAAGTTATTTCATTATAATAAATTAAATTAAAAAAATATTATTTAATTATAATATATATATATATATATTCAATAAAAAAATTTACATTAATATAATTGACTTGATATGAATAATATAAAAAACCCAATTTTATACCAATAAGCTATATTTTTCTGAAGGAAATTTTACCACTTTTTAATGGAACACTTGTTTTAAAACTGAATTCAGATACATTTATATATTTTATATGTCAAAATAAACATAATTTCTTAAATATAAACATAACAATTATCTTCGGGCGATTTTTTAGTATTTTTATGTGATGTTTTATTCTTTATGAATTATGAAAATGCTAAATTTTAATTGAAAACTGATTTTCTATCTAATATATTTGTATGAATAGGTCATATTTTAATTTTTTTAATGTCACAATAGATAAATAATACATAAATTAAAAAAATTTACACACTTCTAAGTATTTTTACATTTATATTGGATATACGAACATATCAAACTATTAGACATTTTCACATTAAAACCCTGCTTTCTCATCCCGTCTATATGATTAATTTTAAATTAACTTCTGCAACATATATGATTGGAATTTTTAAAATAGATTAAATATTTGAAATAAACATATATTATAATTTCTTGTAAGGTAAAATAAAAATTTTACCATAAATATTAGTGAAAGAAATTTAAATTAATTAGAGCCATTAAGATAAAATCATCTTAGAAGTGACTAAACATTATAATAAGAGAAAAAATTACCTATAAACATTTCCAAAACCCATTTTATAGATATAATTAGTCCATATCCTCACTTTTATATAATTTTTTTTATTATTTTATGCACATGATGTATATGAGACCTATAAATAGTGTTTAACTTTTTATATTTACAACAATGCCAAACCTCCTCCAATATAAAAAGGCACTAACCCCTCCCAGTAACTCACACATATAAATACATTTTTATCATAAAAAACTACACAAATATGGTCCCAATTTTCCTAAAATCATCATAGATGCCTCAAATTTGGATGAATGAAATCTCGGTTAGCCTTTTGGTATAATCTAAAAGGATTTACTGAATAAGATGTAATGATCTCGAACGATCAATTTTATTTCATTTATTTCTCTATCACATAAACTATATTTATATAATCATTATATAATAACCTCAGTATAATAAATATAATTTTTTTTTATTTTATAAATTATACCTACACTTTCAGACACAAACATCAAATGGGAGGAACATTTATCATTCGTGTGTACTGTGGTCAACCGTCTCTTGAACCATTGTCATTCATTCTTCTATTAACACCATTCACGGTTATACTAATGATATGTTTATAGTTTATATGTTATATATTTTATATTTTTAAAATATTTATTATTTTTATTTATTATTGAATTCACACCATCATGCTTTCTATTCTGTGGAAATATGATAACTTCATTTGTGGATGTGTGGGAAACTACCTCCTCAAAGTGATGTGATTATTTCACACTATACATGGAATGTAATAAGATATGGTTTTAATAAAAATATGCGAAATATATGATATAAATATGATAATGGAATTATAATATATATATATATTGTACTATTTAAATGCGAAAAAATGGAAGTAGCTTTCATACATACGTACGACCTACCATCTCAATGAACGACACATTTCATTTACTATCTCCAAATTATATAGACTATTATAAATATAAATTTAATGAATATATATGATAATTAAACCACATTATAAATTTTAGAGATTATTAAACCATGATCTATATATTGGGAATGATAACTAATAATTCAAAACATAGTCATTATTTAGGTAATTTACACCTCAAATAGTGAATGATTATTAAAAACAGGTAATAAGATATAATATGAATAAAATATATGATATTAAAAATATTAGTATGGTTATGTTGTAATTTTTTAACATGATTAAAACGCTTAGACTCTAGTATAAACGACGTTCACCCAAAAGGAAATGCAAGGAAAGGTAATTCTTCTCAATTTCATTTTATAGAGGTTTATTATAATTTTGTGCCCTTATTTTATTTTATACATTGTATATACTCCCACCACTGAAATATCATATATTGAATAGTTAATTATTCATAGTATTTTGAGTTTCTGTTTGATTTATTTCATCTATGGGGATTTGAAATTAATGTTTCCAAGTAGTAAAAAAATTTCATAACTGGTTCCTTTTTCATTGGGTCTTCCGCGTTCTCATTAATATTGTATGATTATGTGTATAACTAATTTGAATATATATTTATGTATCTATACTTATTATAGGGGTATTTATAGTTAATATACATAATAAATTAATTGATTTACTCTCACATAAATGATATGATCATTTTAAGGGTTTACTTCACAATATCATGCAATATCATATTTATTATTCTTGAAATTAAATTTAATGAATATATATATATGATAATTTTTCAATAAAGCATTTAATTCTATTTTAATATGGTTACAATTGATCTTTTTCAATTAATAGTACCATTATTTCACTTTTTATTAATAAAAATATTTTATAAAATGCTTTTAATAAAACCCAACTTCAATTAAATTTTCAGTGGGAAACCTATTTTCTCTCAAAACTATGTTTTATAAATATGTTTTCAAAAAAAATTTAACCTTTTAAAAGTAATTCATTAAATAAATCAATACCCATTTTTTATTTAAAAAATGTTTTCAAAGGAATAGTCATGACTTTTTCAGAACATGGAATTTTTCTATCCTTTTTACCATGAAAAATGAATATGCATTCTACCTTGTACAACATGTATTGAATAACCCACCTTCATTTCAGAGAAGTTTACATTGAAAATTTTCAATGACCTTTTTAATTATTTATTTTAAATTATATTTTTTTTTTTAAAATAATTTTAAAATTAAAAAATATGTTTTCCACATGAATGTTTTGAAGATGTTTTTATGGTACTTCTATTCATAAACAAAAACAACCATTCATATTTATTCCTCTTTAGATTTATTAGATTGATACCATCCTTATTATTCCTTGGGATGGTTTATGATTTCATTTACCAATGATAGTATTTAAAATTACTACCTTGATTAATTTTTTATCCCCATGAAATATTCAATTTTGTATGATCATTATACATTAAATTCCTCATAAATATCAATATTATTTATCATCGATGTTTTTATTACATAAACTGCATACCATTTCAAAAAATAGGGATTAAATTTATTATTATTTGATGAACTGGGGAAATATTTATAGATATATATCTTTAATAAATATGGATTTTTGATAATGATTTTTTTTAAATTAAATTGATTATTTATTATACAATTTATTCTTTGGATATGAAATATTTTGGTTAGGGACCTATTAATACAAGCCCTTCTATGCATCAAAAGTCTCATGGGATGAATCAGTTGGCTTGTAGAAGCTAATGGGTTTTCACCCATTATGTTTTAAATTATCTAGAGGTTATATCATTATGTTGAAGTTATCATGTCCATGGGAAACATGGTTACAAATAATTAATAATGTCCTAAATTGTGATTCAGCTATTATTATCCACAATATTTCTACTGTGAAAAAAAAATATAGATGCATTTCCTTATTATTTTATTGATTAAATGATATTGTTTTTAGTTAGTTATATTTCTATATTAATTATTCCTTATTCATTTGTTTAAATGGAATGTGTGTTTGGTTATTTAACTTTCCATCTTTTTTACTCACACACTATAATTTTATTCATTACATGGAATGTGTATTGAGTTCTTTAACTTTCCATATTCATTTTTCATATTCATTTTTCTTCCCCTATACATAACCCTTACTGATGATTTTATCTCCCCATTATATTTTTTTCCTTCCATAGGAGTCCATGAATCATACTAAGAAACATATTCAAGTATATTCTTAGTGGTAAGAATTTTATGCACAATAAAATTATTTTTTAATTAGTGTATTCATTGGTAATATAAAACTAATGTTTGTATATAGTTTACCAGGACTACTAAACTGATCAGTCCTTAGATATGAATTTAATTGTAATCATACCAATTTAATTGTAGTAAGAAACATCTATAGGCATACAATGGTCGGGTAGTCACAATAATGTTTTGAAAAAAGACTTTTTTAAAAATAATGAGAAATAATTCTATTTATAGAAAAACATACTTTCATTTTATGAACCTATAAAGTTGTATTTTTGTATATAAGTTGTTTTAGAGGTAAATTTAGTTTATTTTTATTATTAATATTCTCATTAAAGTAATTGAATTTTATAATAGGTTATAATTTGTTATAAAAACTTTTTATACTTCATAAAACATTTCTCCTGGAAAACACATTTTCATTGTGTTTCGCGTGATTAATTTTAAACATTATTACAACACATTATGAAATTGAATATTGATAAATGGATTCCGTATTCTGAATTAAGTGACTCAAATTTGGTAAATATACCCATTTTATTTTTTCCCAAATTGAAAATATACCTTTGTAAATATGTATCAATTCAGTAAGGGTAAAACGTGAAAATAGTTCTTTATCCCTTGGTTAAGGATTTAAAACTTATCTACACATTCCATTGTACTATTTTATCAATATAGTTAATACACTTCCATGATATTATAGAATATAAGGAATTTTTTTCATTTTTCCTTTGATTATGACCTTTATATTATATTGAGAAAAAAATAAAAAATGTCCCTCACTTAACATTGATATCTCTAATATTTTTACATAAGAATAAAAAGATGACATGTTTTATTTTATATTTAATTTCTAAATATAAATGATCATTTTTTTCATTTTAGTTTATTTTTAATATTTTCTAAATGTATATTTACATTATATTATTATGCAATTCCAACACGTACTTATTTAGTTAATGAAAAAATTAAATAATGACTTTATTAATGTTAAAAGTAAAACAATATGGTGAATTATTTTTTCCCATGAAATATTATAATAAATTTAACTTATTATACATTTATGATTTTTTTATATTCTAATTACATTAGATTCATGTTGTTTTTAATGAAAAATTATGTGAATAATTCTTAAAATAACATAAAGTATTTTTAGTTGAATATAATTTCTAAAATATTTTAAAAATAAAATAATAGATGTAAATATATATTTAATATGATAAATGTTCTAAAATTTCATTCCATGTACATTTATTTTCAATTTTTCACTTTATAATTTAAATTTTTACCCTTCAATATTAAAAATACATTAAGACAATTATGATTAAAATTGGTGAACTAAGGGGTAAAACCAAATGATATTTTTTAACATGCTATGAAAACCTATATAAAAATTATTTTAAGATCCTAAAAATACCATATCTACCTTATATTTTATTATTTATCATTTTGGAAACATTTTACCTCATTTGAAAAACATTTTACATCAATCTATTTCTTGTATTTGAAATAAAACATGAAAGATTTTTTATAATAAACAATATTTTACTAATTGATTCAAAATTCATAAAAAATAAATAATAGACCCATTTATTGGGATATGGTTTTAAATATCACCCATTTCCATTTAGGGGTTAAATTTTAATTTGTGGTCTATGTGTTAATTTATAACGTTTAAAAAACATTGATTTTATAGTGATTGTTTGAAAGGTTAATGGAGGGTTAAAACGTTGAGATATGGGTGAGAAAAAAATAAACACACATAATTTTTTTATATTACACTATTTAGAAATTTAATGAAATTATCATCAAATTTTACCAATTTTTATCCATTTTTCTTTTAAATTAAATTTATAATGATTTTATACTTTTAGTAATTACAAGGGTGCCCCTCCCTTCACATATAAGAAGACCCCTCAACATTATTTTTCATACAACACCTTGAGAAATATATCTTGTTTTAAAACATAAAAAATTCTTATAATATTATATATAGACGAATTATATTTTTTATTCCTCTAAAAATAACATTATTTAGGTCATTATGAAGTAATCTAATGGAAGTCTGCTAAAGAAGAGGTAGTTGTATTCACCATGTCATTCATATTTCATTATTTTTATCATCCTATGAATGTTTTGAAAAAATAAAAAAATATAATATAATATAATTGATATAAATATATTTAATTATTATTGTGTGAAAGCAATTACATACATAGTTTTTAATATATAAAAATTAAAATCGTCGCTCGTATATACGTAGACATTATGTCTCCGTATATCATAGAAATTTGTTTTTCAGCAACACATAACATGGATGGATATAAAAATGGAAATATTGAATATATATTATATTTATCACATAATTATGTTTATGTATTTTTAATTTCATATCTATATTCTTATCTTCCAATCCTTTAGAAAACTATAACGTCATTTCAATGTACTTATGGAGAACCACCTTCATGAAGGAATGTGATTAATTTTTTTATATATAGATAGTAAAAAATATATAGTTGATTAGTATATATTATATACATGATATAATAATGATTATCTAAGAGGTGAATTATTATATATCATTTCTTTATTGCATCTAATGAAAATTGAAAACAACGTTTATTCGTACATACGACTAACTGTCTCCATGAATGGTGAAATTCAATTTTATATATCTACCATTATGGATGAAACTAATTATATATATTTAATTATTAATTACCTATATAATTAATAAAATTATAGATATTATTTAACCATAATCCTATAATGTTAACTAGAACTATCAAACGGATATTCCCATTATGAATAAAACTATAATCACGATGAAAAAATGATTTATTTAAGGACTTATTAATAAATAGTTGTTGAAATTGATTAAGTGGATAATAAATGATATTATAAATATATTAATTAATAAATTATAGATGTATAATAATATAGAATCTATTTATATAGGTAGATAATAGTACATACTATGACAGTTGGATTTGGGGTAAGGGTTTTCGGGCCTCAATTTTGTTTCTATGTGATATTTTAAATAATCAATTTTTTTCTATTTATGTGGTGTATATAATACCCATTTTAATTTTTATATCATTAATAAATTTAAATAAATTGTATTTGATATTTAATTTTATGTTATTTCTTTCATGGGTTTTATATTCAAAACATACCAAAGCGGTAAGGGATATCTATTCTTGTCTCAATTTACTTCAGGATTGCATATGATTGACATTCCATTGAGGAAAATAAAAAGAAAATTAACTAAAAAAATATATCAAATTATTATAATCTTATTAGACTTGTAATTTTATTTACACCATGATATTTTCGAAAAACATTTATCAATGCTCGATATCTTATATGATAAGCATCACGGATCCTGAGTTAACCATGAAATATTTCAATTTAAATGCAATCTTTTAAACATAGTCAAAAAATTGGTGGGTATAAATATTATATTATATTTTATTATATATATATATATATATGTACTTTTTAATTAAAATATATTAATAAATTCATTTAAAGTGGGAACTCAATTTTTTATAAAGACATTTTATTCTTAATATAATTCATTTTCATCAAAAATGTTATCTGTGAGAAAATATTATAATAATAGTTTTGAAATTTTAGATATTTTAATTGATTAAATAAAATTAAATTTTCAAATAATCATATCATAACTAACCATTGGTAATTTTTTTTATTTTTGTGAAATGGTTGATTTTTCAATGAATAGTGAAAATTATTTCTTTTTCTAATATGGTCATTTAATTTAATTAAATAATGCATTTTTAAGTTAATATATTATGTTTTAAATTATCTATTAAAGTTATATATGGACCATTTTATTATTTATTATTTATTTAATATCATTCGAAGCATCAATTTTCTAGATTTTTGTATGAGTTTATTTTAATGCTTAAAATATTGTTCCTTACCAACTTATTTTATGTTCATAATTTTTACACATTTTAAAATTATTAAAAATCCTCAAGTAAGGAAAAATTCAAATGAAATTAATATAGTAATCATATATTTATTTTAATGTAAATTTATATAATTATTTTATCTTTTCATATATTAAATTTAAGATCATCTATTAATTATAAATATATTTTCTTGAAAACCAATTTTCACATGTTTTCCCTTGAATTCCATTTTTTACATGTTTTCCCTTAAATTTAAGATCATCTATTAATTGAAAAAATATTTTCAAATCCATTAAAAATCTTTTCTTGAAAAATCCTCCTTCATATAGTTTGATCTTTAGACTTTCCCTTGAATTCTATTTTTCTTGTATTATCAAACCCATTGGAGTGATGAGTTACTCCAATATTCATATCAACATTGAGAGTACATTTATTTCTTTTATTGTAGCTTTTGAAGACCCTTATGGAAAATTCCCTTTGGATACATGTATTTAATACACTAAAGAATCAATAAATTTTAATATCAGGTTGGATAATAATTCTAGAAGTGTACCTTGCATGTCTTGTAAAATTTTCTTCAAAGGTACCAACTGATTCATCATCCTTTTTGTTAATCTTGTAGAACTCCTTCTCAGTCATTGTTCTAAGAATACGAGGAATGTACTTATTTGAAAAATATGTTCCCGAACTCATCCAATTCTATGGATTAAATTTTATCCACATGAATATTATTTTTGATATGGTTCCACCATTGATCATGTTAACCTTGAAAAAGATAGACTGATATGTTGACCTTATCATTTTGTGATCATTAGAGAACTAAAAATATATTTTCATTTGTACAGATCCATTGTTCATCTAATAATGGATATGAAGACCTGATAAAATAAGGCAGACACTACCTCATGAAGGACATAACAAAATGATGTTCCCTCGTATTCTCATTTTGAATTTTTACATGAATCATATCTTGGGATACTTGTGTGAGCATATCTACATGATTTTTCATTTCATCTCGGATAACGTTTATTTCCTGAGGAGGGAAATCCTTGCATTTCTCTTTGCATTCAGCATTAACATGGTTCCTTTTGGTTCCAACCATTGAACATAACTAAGATGTATAGCGTGAGAAACACTAATCCTAATGGTAAAAACACAAAATCAATAATAAAATTTCAATTTATTAGACTTTAGGTTTTGTCCTAGGTTATTCATGATCATTTTTAAACACTAGGATTGTAACATATACGTCAACATATCCTTTGGGTTCTTACTAAGGCTTTCTCATCCTAGTTTCCAAAGGATAAATATAACTTTCCGTCATATCTACTATAACTACCCATAATTTAAATATATTTATATTACTTCAATATTGATGAATATTCACTTCAAAATTTAACAAATGACATGACATGACTGTAGAGGTATTTTTTTAGAAACTGGGGAAATAAACAACTAGTTCATAAAACATCGTCACCATGTCCCATTTATTTAATCATAACCTGAATCCTTTTTGACATATATTTTTTAATATCTATCATCATGACCTGTAGAAAATAAAACATATGAAATAGTGAGCTTAAATACTCAATAAGGGTAAACAAGGGAGATATCAATCATATCATAATCATAAGACATAATAACATAAAATTTGAATATTTTATCATGCATATGAAAGATCATGATATCATGCCATGAGATAAATTATAAATTTTCATCTGAATAAATGAATGTAATCCCAAAAGTAATAACATAATATATGAAATTTTAATGTAATGCACAAATTCATAGGAGATCATTTCATATTAGTCAAGGCTCATTGCTTATACCATCATTGCAGAAAAAGTCCATTACTGAACTAAGTTCACTCCTCATTCCAGACCTGTATTACTTCACCAATATCTTAACCAATTCCATTCATGTCTATATCATAAAATATAAATCTTTACCCAATCCATTTTAGGAAGATATAGGTCCCACCCATTGCAACACCCCAGGTAAATAATGAATATGAAATCTTTATATTTATCCCTATTTGTGAATAAAATGATAATATTAATTTAAAGGGAACGCTATGCTTGATGGCTTACCCAATACGCAACAATGAGTTCCTTTGAAATCTTACGTTGCACTATAATAATAAAATAATATTATTTTAAATGGTAGTTAATGCCTAGACGTTGTAATGGAGGGAATGAATAGAACTAACTACAATATTATTATATATGTTTGTCAAATATTTTTACTTTTTACAATAAATGTTAGAGGATTAAAAATGTGAATGAATTTAATTTTAAGCGTAAACATTCTAATATTCTTTAGAAGGACGATTAACCGCATTTTGATGGAAAACATATTTTAAATCCACTTTTTGGCAATTTTATGTGTTATATTTGACAAAATAAAATTCTTCTTTAGAATCTAGACATCAAAATTTATTTTGTGTAAATTTTTGGTATCTTTCCGATAAAGTTCATTTTTTATGAATAGTGAAAAATGTTTTATTTTAATTCAAAACCTCTTTTTAATCTATTTTATTTATATGATTAGATTATCTTTTGAATTGTTTTTAAAGTAAAATTATAATATATTGTTACCATTTAATCCAATAGTGGTCGTTGAAATTAATTTTACTTTGAAATTGGACTTAAACTAGTGTCAATCTTTTGATATATATTGTTTCTTAAAAACACGCTATTTGTTTTGATAGAGGGAATTAATTATTAAATTAATTAATGAAACTTATATGTTTTGAGTTTTGTAAAATAGACATCATTTTTGAGTTCAGAATATCAAATATAGCTTAGGGTGAATTTTTGGTATTTTTCTGAAAAACTTCAATTTTTGATGAATAATGAAACCACTAAGTGGTAGTTAAAGAAACTGAATTTTCATTTAAATGAAAATTTGCCAACTCTGTGTTTTGAATTTCAAAAATCCGACATACATGGTTTTCATTAGGAATTAAAATGTGGTTCAATGGGATTAAAATAATTTTTTGGTGAATAGTAACTTTTATGTTCTTAATCGCGATTAGAGGTAATTAATGTAATTTAAGGTAAAAATAATGTTTTAATAATGTGAAATGACCTAGAAACATGTCCTACCCTCATTGGATGTGTCATGACCGACCAATACAATCCATGGGTCAACTTGGGGACCCCATGGAGCCACTTTGGTTGGAAAATGACATAAATAACTTTTTATTTAAAGTTAAAATAAAAATGTCACAAGCATGAGATGTTTCAATAAAACAATTTTTAAATGGGGTTATACAAGTCATATTTTTGACTATAAATATTCATTAGAAATCTAAAAAGATTTCCTACATCATAATATTTTTTATAATTTTTAGACATTAAATAAATTAAATTATTTATGACATCATGATGATGTAGCGATTACCTCATTAATAAGGGATTTAAATAAAATGAAAAGATAATGTTAAAACTATAACATACACTTATCAAAAACCTATTGGATGAGTATATTTAGAACCCTTACCACCTTATCCTCGAAATAAATCAATGTGGGACATTTAAAATCCGAAACTCATTTGAAAATAATGTAACATTTTGTAACTTTACAAGAGTGCCCCTCCTCTCCTCTTATAAAAGTCCCTCACATCTACCACCTTACCCACACCTCTCAATCCTTTGGCTCGGCCAACCCCTAATCATTTTGCCTCTCCAGATCCCTCTATTACTCCTAGAAGCCTCACTTTGGGCATAAGTCTTCCCAAGGAAGCCTTTGAGCTCAAATCAAAGAGAGTTACCCGATTTTAAGGTAATGTATTCACTTCTGTTCTTTTGTTTTATTTTGCTTCTCCAACCCCCTAAACTCTTTTTATTCATTTCTTTTGTAACAACTACAGTATCTTAAATATACTAGGATGTTGTTATAAGAATCATTCGATCTACACTTACACACACCTACAACAAATGGTTAAAGAACATACTGTTTCTGTGGATGGCGAATTTCTGCCTCATGAAACGATGATTGTTCAACACTCATATAACACCTTCAAATGTGGCCATTAAGATGTCACTATATTTATATATGATATATAATATGTTTATTTTTTACTTATGCTTCTGTATTTTTCTTTTGTGGCATACCTTTATGGTTTCCATTGTGGGTAAACACGATAATTTCATTTTAGGAAGTGCGGACTACCGCCCCCTCAAAGTGATTTGATTCGTTAATGCCATATGTGGGATGTATAAAGGATGGTTTTAAAGATATTATATACTATTTATGTTACATATAAATGATGAATATAATTCTGGAATTAAAATATACATACCTCTCATTTAGTTTTAATTCCATTAATATGACATAGAAATGAAAGTAGCATTCATGCGTACGTACGGCTTACCATCTCCATGAACGGTGCATTTCATTTCTTACCTCTAAATGATTATGTAATATTATAAATACATGTATATTATGGATATATATGATATATATGATATCCAAATCATGAATATCATTCTGGATATAATGAACCTTTGACCACACGAACAACATGTAATTGTAAGAAGTCCACTTTCGACTTAAGAACCAAATATCGAAAAAATAAACATTATTAACTTAAATGATTACATAATGTTTATAACATGGAAATAAGTGATATAAAAGGAATAATGAACTTGAAAAATGTTCTTAAGCAAGTATAAATTAACTCAAGTTTATTATTCAGGACATTAAAGAACGATCGAGTAAAGTCGGACCCGAGGTAAGGGATCTTACTCCTCTCTTTCTTTTTAAGTACACTCTTTTATGTCATTCATTTTAAGCTAATCTTTCTTATGATTGGGATGCCATTTTATATTACTCCTACTGTAATTTTTATGTTCATATGATGAGAGACCCAATTTTCTCTCATCAATCCATTTTGGAAGTTTTGAGTGGCGCCGTTAGGCTGCCGAATTTTCGTAAGAGATCTAACCGATTTCTTTCTTTTTAAGTACACTCCTTTATGTCACTTATTTTAAGATCCTATTTGTTATGATGGGGGATGTTATTTTATATTCCTATTGCCGTAAATTTTATTTTAATATGATGAGAGACCCTATTTGATCTCATCAATCCATTTTTTGGATGTTTTAAGTGGCGTCGTTAGGCTGCCGAGTTTTCGTAAGGGATTTTTCATCTCACTTTTAGTCCCGTGAGATTTATGCTACATTTGCCACCATTTCCTTTGAGTGGTGTATGTACTTCCCATTATTATACTCTTTGTTTAATATAATTTCATTTATGGGTATTTACATACTCATTGTATGCCCCTTCTTCAATGGGGTGTATGTTTCGAAAGTTACCCAAGTCGGTAAGGGAACCTTTCACCCTCCTCTTTTAAAAGACTTCTTTTGTTATGTCTTTTAATTCACATACTATTATTTTGAGATATGTTCTTATATATCCTTATTGATGTAAATTTTATGTCCAAGTGATGAGATACCCTTTTTATCTCTCATCAACTCTTTTTCTGAATTTTTAAGTGACGCAGTTAGGCTGTCGAATTTTTGCAAGGGAACTTCTGAACCCAATTTTGATTCTTTGGGATAAACTTGTACTGTAACACCCCAGGTAAATAAAGAATATGACATTTTCATATTTATCCATATTTGTGAATAAAATATTAATATGACTTTAAAGGGGACTCTATGCTCGATAGCGTACCCAACACGCAACAACGAGTTTCTTGGGAATCTTTCGTTGCACTCTAATAATAAAATAATATTATTTTAAATGGTAGTTAACATGTAGCTGTTGTATTCATGGGAATGGATATAAATAACTAAAATATGATTATATATGTTTTTAAATGTTTTTACATTTATCCAATAAAAGATAAAGGCTTAAAATACGGAAAGAATTCAATTTTAGGCGTATATGCCCTAGTTTTCACTAAAGGTTCACTTATCGCCTTTTGATGGCAAACCGTCATTAAATATAGTTTTTTTCACTCTTATAAATTCTATTGGACCAAATAAAACTCTTCTTAACAATTGGGACATCAAAATTTACTTTGTGTAAATTTTTGGTATCTTTCCGATAAAGTTCATTTTTTAATGAATAATGTAAAATGTTGTATTTTAATTCAAAACCTCTTTTTAATCTAATTTATTTATATGATTAGATTATCTTTTGAATTGATTTTAAAGTGAAATTAGAATATATTTTTACCATTAAATCCAATAGTGGTCGTTGGAATTAATTTCACTTTGAAATCAGACTTAAACTAGTGTCAATCTTTTGATACTTATTGTTTCAGAAAAACACGCTATTTTCTCTGACAGCGGGAATTAATTATTAAATTAATTAATGTGACTTATATGTTTTGAATTTTGTAAAATAGACTTCATTTTTGAATTCAGAATATCAAATATATCTTAGGGTGAATTTTTGGTAATTTTCTGAAAAACTTCAATTTTTTATGAATAGTGAAACCACTAAGTGGTACTTATAAAAACTGATTTTCCGTTTAAATGAAATTTTTCCATCTTTGTGTTTTTAATTTCAAAAATATGACATACATGGTTGTCATTAAGAAGTAAAATTTGGTTCAATGAGATTAAAATAATTTTTTAGTGAATAGTAACTTTTAAGTTCTTAATCGCGATTAGAGGTAATTAGTGTAGTTTAAGGTAAAAATAATGTATTAATAATATGAAATGAACTTTACACATGTCCTAACCTAATTGGATGTGTCATGGACGACCAAGAAAACCCATGGGTCAACTTGGGGACCCCATGAAGCCACTTTGGTTGGAAAATGACATTAATATCTTTTTATTTAAAGTTAAAGTAAAAAATGAGACAAACATGAAATGTTTTACTAAAACAATTTTTTCATGGGGTTATACAAATCAGATTTTTGACTATAAATATTAATTGGAAATATAAAAATATTTCCTACATCATAGTATTTTTTTTATAATTTTTACACATTAAATAAATTAAATTATTTATGACATCATGATGATGCAGTGATGACCTCATTATTTAACGATTTAAATAAAATAGAAAGATAATGTAATATCTATGACCTACACATGTCCAAAACCTATTGGATGAGTGGATTTAGAACCATTATCACCTTATCCTAGAATTATATCAATTTGGGACCTCTTAAATCCGAATATCATTTTAAAATAAAGTGACTTTTCTTTACTTTCCAAGAGTGCCCCTCCTCTCCTCTTATAAAAGGCCCCCACCTCTACCTCCTTACCCACACTCCCAAAGCCTTTGGCTCAGCCAAACCCTGACCATTTTGTCTCTACACTTCCCTCTATTACTCCTTGAAGCCTCACTTTGGGCAGAAGTCTTCCCAAAGAATCCTTTGAGCTCAAACCAAAGGGAGTTACCCGATTTTAAGGTAATGTCTTCACTTGAGTCCTTTTGTTTTATTTTGCCTCTCCAACCCCCTAAACTCTTTTCATTCATTTCTTTTGTAACAAATCCAGTATCTTCAATATACTAGGATGTTTTTATAAGAATTATTCGAGCTACACTTACACACACCTACATCTAATGGTTAAAGAACATACTGTTTTCGTGGATGGCGAATTTCTGCCTCACGAAATGATGATTGTTCAACACTCATATAACACCTTCAAAGGTGTCCATTAAGATGTCACTATATTTATATATGATGTATAATATGTTTATGTTTTACTTAATCTTCTGTATTCTTCATTTGTGGCTTACCTTTATGGCTTCCATTATGGGTATACGCGATATCTTCATTTTAGGAAGTGCGGACTACCGCCCCCTCAAAGTGATGTGATTCGTTAATTCCATACGTGGGACGTATAAAGGATGAATTTAATGTTATTATATATTATTTTATACTGGAATTATAATATACCTTTATATCATTATTTTTATTTCCATTAAAGTATGAGATAGAAATGAAAGTAGCGTTCATGCGTATGTACGGCTTACCGTCTCCATGAACGGTACATTTCATTTCTTATCTCAAAATGTTATGTACTATTATAAGTACACATATATAATGGATATATATGTAATATATTACATCTAAATTATGGATATAATTCTGGAATTATAACATATATATATCTCTCTCATTTTGTTTTAATTCCATTAATATGACAAAAAAATGAAAGTAGCGTTCATGCGTACGTACGGCCTACCGTCTCCATGAACGGTGCTTTTCGTTTTTTATCTCCAAATGATATGGAATAGTATAAAATGAATATTTACTGGATATATATGATATTTTAATCATTAATACTATTCTGGAAATTATTTCTTTATAACTACATGGGAAATCTTTTTTCAAACAAGTTCATTTTTGACTCATGTACCAAACATTGGCAAAAACGTCTGATATGAACTAGCATTATTAAACAATTATTATAACATTATAATATATGATATGAACTGAATAATAATCTCTAAAGGAGGTACTTAGGCAATTATTAATTGACCAAAGTTTATTATTCAGGAATATAAAGAAACGAACAAGACAAGTTGGACTTGAGGTAAGGGATCCTTCTCCTCTCTTTCTTTTTAAGTACACTCTTTTATGTCATTCCTTCTAAGATCATCTTTCTTGTGATTGGGATGTTCTTTTATATTAATCTTACTGTAATTTTTATGTTCATATGATGAGAGATTCTATTCTCTCTCATCAATCCATTTTGGAAGTTTTGAGTGGCGCCGTTAGGCTGCCGAATTTTCGTAAGAGATCTAACCTCTCTCTTTCTATTTAAGTACTCTCCTTTATGTCACTTATTTTAAGCTCTTATTTTTTGATGGGAGATGTTATTTTATATTACTTTTTCTGTAAATTTTATTTTAATGTGATGAGATACCCTATTTGATCTCATCAATCCATTTTTGGAAGTTTTAAGTGGCGTCGTTAGGCTGCCGAGTTTTCGTAAGGGATTTTTCATCTCACTTTTATTCCTGTGAGATTTATGCTACATTTGCCAAAAATTCCTTTGATTGGTGTATGTACTGACCATTATTGTGTAATATTATTTCATTTATGAGTATTTACATCAATGTTGTATTGTCCTTCTTTCACGGGGCATATGTTTCGAAAGATACCCATGTCGGTAAGGGAACCTTTCACCCTCCTCTTTTTAAAAGACTTATTTTGTTGGGTCTTTTAATTTACATATTGTTATGTTGGGATATGTTCTCATATATCCTTATTGATGTAAATTTTATGTCCAAGTGATGAGATACCCTTTTTTATCTCTCATCAACTCATTTTGATGTGACGTCGTTAGGCTGTCAAGGGAACTTCTTAACCCAATTTCGATTTCTTTGGGTTCAACATGTAGTTATTGAATATGTCATCCTTTGAATATGTGTGAATGACCTTTTATTATTTTACACTTAATATCCACTTATATTTGGTGTATTCGTTTGTCACACATAATTATGTAATTGATTTATCCTTAAACCAAGGATACCGTCTTTGTAAGGGAATTCGTCTCAATCTCCTTTCATTGAGGCATATTTTGTTTTATACACAACCTTCTTTTATACGATGTATAAACCCCTTTGACTTTTACGTTTATCCAAATGGAATATTTTTTATACGAAGCATTTTACTAAACGACAAAAGTTAATGTTTTTTTCGTACGTATGCGGCGACAACGACTTCTTCACCGCCGTGACTGTTATTTGAGTTTCGGCTTCCTCTACAAGCCATACCTTTTTTTTAAAGGAAAATAAATACCATGTTTTACTTTTCTTTTATTTTGGTATTGAAAATGGTTTTCATAATGTTTTTATATCAATGTGTTGTATTGATATCTTGTGATTGAAAGGTGGAAATGTTATGTTTCCTTTATGCCTGTTTTATGTGATACGATTATGTTGAGGTTCTTGGGCATTATTATGAAGACGGGTGGTTCCGTGATAAACTAAGGGCGGGTGAGCCCGATATAGCTCTCCAATTCATTGGGTAATGCGAAGGAGTGAAAAGTTAAGGTTTCTCCGAAGAGATTTAGGGAATATACTGTGATGGGTATTCCAAAACGTAACCAATAGGGTTACTCCCTATGTAAGAATGTTATGAATTCCTCAAGTTACCTTTTATGTCTTATGATTTCTATGATTTATTCATGATTTGATGAGGTATGTTAAAGTGCCTATGTTTTATGGGTAAAGTATGATTTCATTCTTATGTATATATGAACTCATGTTTCCTTTCCATATTTTGATATCCCTTACTGATCTTTTTATGCTCATCCCAATTTTTTGAAATGTTTTTCACAGGTCAAGGGAAAGGTACGTGATGTGATGATAGTGTCAAGGATGTGTCAAGAAAGAATCTAAGTTTTATTTTAAATATGTTTCCGTTGATGGGAAGAATGAATCCTGTCTTTTATGTAACCACTTTGTTCAAATGTGGAATGTAATGCAAGTTTCATGATCTAATTCTCTAAAACTCTAAACCTGAAAATATCCTCAATGTGTAATCTTGTAATAACTCAAGATTAAGTAAGGTTTAAGGCCGGGGCCTTATAGTTGGTATCAGAGGTCGGTTTAGATAACTTTAGAGGTTAGGGTATTCTTTAAGCATAAGTGACATTACCATAATGGTTAGGATTTCAGAAAGAGTCCTGGTTTTAGATAAAGTGAATGAGTAAGTATATCTTAGTGTTTATCTTCCTCATTAGTACATGATGGTTATGTTGATATACTCACACTGACCTTTTTGGTTTTAGTAAATGGCTAGATCTAGCAGGCACCAAAGTGACAATTGGTTTGAAGGAAACTGTGGTGGTTCTCTGATTAAGAGGCTGGATGAAATGGGGTATTCAATGAGGAAACTCGTGGTTGTTCTAAACCAACTATCAAGGAGTCATGATCAACCACTTGAACCTTGGTATGTTCTATAATGCATCATGTATGAGATGACCAATCGATGTGGAAGTTCAGGTAATAATTAAAAAGGTAACCATTAGGGTTTATATGATCCTTACTTTTAAGGTAATTATGGGTTATTATATGTTATGATGGAAAATGAAAGGCATGAGATAAACTTGAGGTTAAAATATGTTATGTTTATTTTTGAAGATTTTATCCCTTTTTGGGGAATGATTTGAGAATTATATAGTTTTGGAAAAAGGACAACATGCAGACCGTGTGACTACCCGTCACGTCGGACAAAGCTGTGGGAATCGAACCCACAACCAAAGTGCGACTGGTATTTATCGCCTACCACTGGACTACGTGAAGTCCTTGGTTAGTTTGACTGATTCGTTTTAGTTATATGATTTTATGAATTAAGAGTAAGTTTATTTTGGGTTATTTATGAAAATGATTAACCTATCATGGAGGATATGTGATTAGGTTAATTACTTTTCAATACGAGACTTTAGGAGCAACTGATGTTGTTTGGAGATAAATGTTACGATTTAACTTGGAAGACTATGTGACTAAATCCTTCAAATATTTGGGTTTCAATCTTAGTTTGGTTTACTTTGAAGAATTTTATGGACAAATTGATTATAGAATGGTCCTCGTTGAACTTTGGGTTTTGTTAGACAAATTTTGGAGATTAAGAATAGATTTTCTTTTTATAAAGGGTTATCCTTTTCTAGATTATCTGATCTTGTACTAACCTTTTTGGTTTTGGTTTGGGTTAAAGTCTAAAGACATGGTAAGTATATAGTTCTCTTTTTTGTATTAGGTGACTCTCTAGAAGTTGATTATAGTGCTCTTAATGCGAACAAGTCTCCCTAAATACTCGTCTTTTGGGAAAAAAATATGAGTTTGATTAAGGAATCTAGTAAAAGTTGAAAGTCAGCATGATAAGTGATTATGATTCCTTATGAATAAATTCCTCAATAAAAAGTAACTTAAAACAAAAATGTTGTCTATTAACTTTTCCTACTGGGAAATCGAATACCGTTTAGCCCATCACAAGTTTGTGATTTTCTTGTGGTTAACATTCTCCTAAACATGTTTTCTATCACTCTCCATCAGAACATGACCCTTTGTTTTTTCCTCTATGTCCATATTTTCATACTTGTAATCCTAGTATAGGTTAACTCGGGTGACCTTTGTACTTATCTTTCTTTATTTTAAAGTGATTGTTTTACCGACTCTTGTTCCGATGTGGGACTTTCAAGGATGTTTCCAAGCTCAATTTTAAAAATTGCGAGGACGCAATTCCCAAAAGGGGGGAAGGATGTAACACCCCAGGTAAATAAAGAAAATGACATTTTCATATTTATCCATATTTGTGAATAAAATATTAATATGACTTTAAAGGGGACGCTATGCTCGATGGCGTACCCAACACGCAACAACGAGTTTCTTGGGAATCTTACGTTGCACTCTAATAATAAAATAATATTATTTTAAATGGTAGTTAACATGTAGCTGTTGTATTGGAGGGAATGGATAGAAATAACTAAAATATGATTATATATGTTTTTAAATGTTTTTACATTTATCCAATAAAAGATAAAGGCTTAAAATACGGAAAGAATTCAATTTTAGGCGTATACGCCCTAGTTTTCACTAAAGGTTCACTTATCGTCTTTTGATGGCGAACCGTCATTAAATATAGTTTTGTTAACTCTTATACATTATATTGGACCAAATAAAACTCTTCTTAAGAATTGGGACATCAAAATTTACTTTGTGTAAATTTTTGGTATCTTTCCGATAAAGTTCATTTTTTAATGAATAATGTAAAATGTTGTATTTTAATTCAAAACATCTTTTTAATCTAATTTATTTATATGATTAGATTATCTTTTGAATTGGTTTTAAAGTGAAATTAGAATATATTTTTACCATTAAATCCAATAGTGGTCGTTGGAATTAATTTCACTTTGAAATCAGACTTAAACTAGTGTCAATCTTTTGATACTTATTGTTTCATAAAAACACGTTATTTGCTCTGAAAGTGGGAATTAATTATTAAATTAATTAATGTGACTTATATGTTTTGAATTTTTTAAAATAGACTTCATTTTTTGAATTCGGAATATCAAATATATCTTAGGGTGAATTTTTTGTAATTTTCTGAAAAACTTCAATTTTTGATGAATAGTGAAACCACTAAGTGGTACTTATAAAAACTGATTTTCCGTTTAAATGAAATTTTTCCATCTTTGTGTTTTGAATTTAAAAAATCCGACATACATGGTTTTCATTAAGAAGTAAAATGTGGATCAACGAGATTAAAATAATTTTTTGGTGAATAGTAACTTTTTAAGTTCTTAATCGCGATTAGAGATAATTAGTGTAGTTTAAGGTAAAAATAATGTTTTAATAATATGAAATGCACTTGACACATTTCCTAACCTCATTTTATGTGTCATGGACAACCAAGACAACCCATGAGTCAACTTGGGGACCCCATTAAGCCACTTTGGTTGGAAAATGACATTAATATATTTTTATTAAAAGTTAAAGTAAAAATGAGACAAACATGAAATGTTTTACTAAAACAATTTTTACATGGGGTTATACAAATAATATTTTTGACTATAAATATTAATTGGAAAGATAAAAAGTTTTCCTACATCATAGTATTTTTTTTATAATTTTTACACATTAAATAAATTAAATTATTTATGACATCATGATGATGCAGCGATGACCTCATTATTTAACGATTTAAATAAAATAGAAAGATAATGTAATATATAAGACCTACACATGTCCAAAACCTATAGGATGAGTTGATTTCGAACCCTTATCACCTTATCCTAGAATTATATCAATGTGGGACCTCTTAAATCCGAATATCATTTTAAAATAAAGTGACTTTTCTTTACTTTCCAAGAGTGCCCCTCCTCTCCTCTTATAAAAGGCCCCCACCTATACCTCCTTACCCACACTCCCAAAGCCTTTGGATCAGCCAAACCCTGCCCATTTTTTCTCTACACTTCCCTATATTACTCCTTGAAGCCTCACTTTGGGCAGAAGTCTTCCCAAAGAAGCCTTTGAGCTCAAACCAAAGGGAGTTACCCGATTTTAAGGTAATGTCTTCACTTGAGTCCTTTTGTTTTATTTTGCCTCTCCAACCCACTAAACTCTTTTTATTCATTTCTTTTGTAACAACTACAGTATCTTAAATATACTAGTATTTTGTTATAAGAAGGATTAGAGCTACACTTACACACACCTACATCTAATGGTTAAAGAACATACTATTTCCGTGGATGGCGAATTTCTGCCTCACGAAACGATGATTGTTCAACACTCATATAACACCTTCAAATGTGGCCATTAAGATGTCACTATATTTATATATGATATATAATATGTTTATGTTTTACTTAAGCTTCTGTATTTTTTATTTGTGGCTTACCTTTATGGCTTCCATTATGGGTATACGCGATATCTTCATTTTAGGAAGTGCGGACTACCGCCCCCTCAAAGTGATGTGATTCGTTAATGTCATACGTGGGACGTATAAAGGATGGATTTAATGTTATTATATATGATGTTATACTGTAATTATAATATACCTTTATATCATTATTTTTATTTCCATTAAAGTATGAGATAGAAATGAAAGTAGCGTTCATGCGTACGTACGGCTTACCGTCTCCATGAACGGTACATTTCATTTCTTATCTCAAAATGTTATGTACTATTATAAGTACATATATATAATGGATATATATGTAATATATTACATCTAAATTATGGATATAATTCTGGAATTATAACATATATATATCTCTCTCATTTTGTTTTAATTCCATTAATATGACAAAAAAATGAAAGTAGTGTTCATGCGTACGTACGGCCTACCGTCTCCATGAACGGTGCTTTTCGTTTTTTTATCTCCAAATGATATGGAATAGTATAAAATGAATATTTACTGGATATATATGATATTTTAATAATTAATACTATTTTGGAAATTATTTCTTTATAACTACATGGGCAATCTTTTTTCAAACAAGTTCATTTTTGGCTCATGTAACAAACATCGGCAAAAACGTATGATATGAACTAACATTATTAAACAATTATTATAACATTATAATATGTGATATGAACTGAATAGTAATCTCTAAAGTAGGTACTTAGGCAATTATTAATTGACCAAAGTTTATTATTCAGGAATATAAAGAAACGAACAAGACAAGTTGGACTTGAGGTAAGGGACCATTCTCCTCTCTTTCTTTTTAAGTACACTCTTTTATGTCATTCCTTCTAAGCTCATATTTCTTGTGATTGGTATGTTATTTTATATTACACTTACTGTAATTTTTATGTTCATATGATGAGAGACCATATTCTCTCTCATTAATCCATTTTGGAAGTTTTGAGTGGCGCCGTTAGGCTGCCGAATTTTCGTAAGAGATCTAACCTCTCTCTTTCTCTTTAAGTACTCTCCTTTATGTCACTTCTTTTAAACTCCTCTTTTTTTATGTGAGATGTTCTTTTATATTCCTCTTGCTTTACATTTTATTTTAATGTTATGAGATACCCTATTTGATCTCATCAATCCATTTTTGGAAGTTTTAAGTGGCGCCGTTAGGCTGCCGAGTTTTCGTAAGGGATTTTTCATCTCACTTTTATTCCTATGAGATTTATGCTACATTTGCCACAATTTCCTTTGAGTGGTGTATGTACTGACCATTATTGTGTAATATTCTTTCATTTATGAGTATTTACATCAATTTTGTATTGTCCTTCTTTCACGGGGCGTATGTTTTGAAAGATACCCATGTCGGTAAGGGAACCTTTCACCCTCCTCTTTTTAAAAGACTTCTTTTGTTGGGTCTTTTAATTTACATATTGTTATGTTGGGATATGTTATCATATATCCTTATTGATGTAAATTTTATGTCCAAGTGATGAGATACCCTTTTTTTTATCTCTCATCAACTCATTTTGATGTGACGCTGTTAGGCTGTCAAGGGAACTTCTTAACCCAATTTCGATTTCTTTGGGTTCAACATGTAGTTATTGAATATGTCATCTTTTGAATATGTGTGAATGACCTTTGATTATTTTACACTTAATATCCACTTATATTTGGTGTATTTGTTTGTCACACATAATTATGTAATTGATTTATCCTTAAACCAAGGATACCGTCATTGTAAGGGACTTCGTCTCAATCTCCTTTTATTGAGGCATATTTTGTTTTATACACAACCTTCTTTTATACGGTGTATAAACCCCTTTGACTTTTACATTTATCCAAAAGGAATATTTTTTATACGAATCATTTTACTAAACGACAAAAGGGAATGTTTTTGTTGTACGTATGCGGCGACAACGACTTCTCCACCACCGTGACCGTTATTTGAGTTTCGGCTTCCTCTACAAGCCATACCTTTTTTTTAAAGGAAAATAAATACCATGTTTTACTTTTCTTTTATTTTGGTATTGAAAATGGTTTTCATAATGTTTTTATATCAATGTGTTGTATTGATATCTTGTGATTGAAAGGTGGAAATGTTATGTTTCCTTTATGCATGTTTTATGTGATACGACTATGTTGAGGTTCTTGGGAATTATTATGAAGACGGGTGGTTCCGTGGTAAACTAAGGGCGGGTGAGCCCGATATAGCTCTCCAATTCATTGGGTAACGTAAAGGAGTGAAACGTTAAGGTTTCTCTGAAGAGATTTAGGGAATATACTGTGATGGGTATTCCAAAACGTAACCAAGAGGGTTACTCCCTACGTAAGAATGTTATGAATGCCTCAAGTTACCTTTTATGTCTTATGATTTCTATGATTTATTCATGATTTGATGAGGTATGTTAAAGTGCCTATGTTTTATGGGTAAAGTATGATTTCATTATTATGTATATATGAACTCATGTTTCCTTTCCATATTTTGATATCCCTTACTGAGCTTTTTATGCTCATCCCAAGTTTTTGAAATGTTTTTCACAGGTCAAGGAAAAGGTACGTGATGTGATGATAGTGTCAAGGATGTGTCAAGAAAGAATCCAAGTTTTATTTTAAATATGTTTCCATTGATGGGAAGAATGAATCCTGTCTTTTATGTAACCACTTTGTTCAAATTTGGAATGTAATGCAAGTTTCATGATCTAATTCTCTAAAACTCTAAACCTGAAAAGATCCTCAATGTGTAATCTTGTAATAACTCAAGATTAAGTAAGGTTTAAGGCTGGGGCCTTATATCTACTCCTTGAATTTGCCATTCTATGAATATGTGTGAATGTCCTCTGATTTTTTTGCACTTAATATCCACTTATATTTGGTGTATTTGTTTGTCACACATAAGTATGTAATTTATTTTTCCTTAATTTAAGGATACCTTATTTATAAGGGATTTTATCTCATTTTACATTTCTATTGAGACTTCATTGTTGTTATGCACCTATTCACTCTTATATGGTGTATATACTGTCCTTTAGAATATTATATCATGAATCCCTTTATTCTCATGATATTATAAAGTTCTGATTAAATTTTATTCCTCAATTATTGTATTCAAGTGTCTCTCATTTTGATAAAAACCATTTAACTAAAATATTGTTTTAAATGTTTTAATGATTTATTCTTATAAATATTTCTCATTAATATCCATGTTTTCAAAATGGTTTCATGGATTTATTTATGTGGATATTAATGATATAAAATGTTAAAAGATTCAAAGTGGTATGGGACACTTTGATTAAAAAATCTCTTTATTAAATGTTTTATATGGTTTTGAAAATGTTTTTTTAGAATGGATTCAATATCTTAAAATGTTATATTGTTATTGCAATGTGGGAATGTTATCTTTCCTTTATGCTTAAGTTATGTGCGATGATTATGTTATGGTTCTTGGGAATTTTTTATGAATACGGGTGGTTCCATGATAAACTAAGTGCGGGTGATCCCGATATAGCTCTCCAATGCATTGGGTAACGCGAAGGGGTTAAACATTAAGGTTTCTCAGAAGAGATTTAGGGAATATATTGTGATGGGTATTCCAAATGTAACCAAGAGGGTTACTCCCTACGTAAGAATGTTATGAATGCCTCAAGTTACCTTTATTTTTTATGATTTATATGATTTACTCATGATTTTATGAGGTATGTTAAAGTGCTTATGCTTTATGGGTAAAGTATGATTTCATTCTTATGTGTATATGTACTCATGTTTCCTTTCCATACTTTTTATAACCCTTACTGAGCTTTTTATGCTCATCCCAAGTTTTTTAAATTTTTTTCACAGGTCAAGGGAATGGTATATGATATGATGATAGTGTCAAGGAAGTGTCAAGAAATAATCCATGTTTTATTTTAAATATGTTTCCGTTGATGGGAAAAATTAATACAATCTTTTATGTAACCACTTTGTTTAAATGTGGAATGTAATGCAAGTTTTATGATCTAATTCTATAAAACTCTAAACCTAAAAAGATCCTCAATGTGTAATCTTGTAATAACTCAAGATTAACTAAGGTTTAAGGCTGGGGCCTTATAGTTGGTATCAGAGGTCGGTTTAGATAACTTTAGAGGTTAGGGTATTCTCTAAGCATAAGTTACATTACCATAATGGTTAGAATTTCAGAAAGAGTCCTAGTTTTATATAAAGTGAATGAGTAAGTATATCTTAGTGTTTACCTTCCTCATTATTAAATGATGGTTTTGTTGATATAATCACACTGACATTTCTTTTTTTAGTGAATGGATGGATCTAGCAGGCACCAAAGAGACAACAGTTTTGAAGGAAACTGTGGTGGTTCTCTGATTTAGATACTAGATAAAATGGGGGATTCAATGAGGAAACTCGTGGTTGTTCTAAAACAACTATCAAGGAGTCATGATCAACCACTTGAACCTTGGTATGATCTATAATGCATCATGTACAAGATTACCAATTGATGTGGAAGTTCAGGTAATAATTATAAAGGTAACCATTAGAGTTTATATGATCCTTACTTTTGAGGTAATTATGGGTTATTATATGTTATGATGGAAAATGAATGGCATGAGATAAACTTGAGGTTAAAATATGATATGATCATTTTTGAAGATTTTAACTCATTTTGGAGAATGTTTTAAGAATTATATAGTTTTGTAAAAAGGACAACACGCAGACCATGTGACAACCCGTCGCGTTGGACAAAGTTGTGGGAATCGAACCCACAACCAAAGTGCGACTGGTATTTATCGCCTACCACTGGACTACGTGAAGTCCCTGGTTAGTTTGACTAATTCTTTTTAGTTAGATGATTTGAGGAATCAAGAGTAAGTTTATTTTGGGTTATCTATGGAAATGATTAACCTATCATCGAGGATATGTGATTAGGTTAATTACTTTTCAATATGAGAATTTAAGAGCAACTGATGTTATTTAGAGATAAAAGTTAATTTGTACCTTGGAAGACTATGTGACTAAATCCTTCAAATATTTGGGTTTCAATCTTAGTTTGGTTTACTTTTAAGAATTTTATGGACAAATTGTTTATCAAATGGTTCTCGTTGAACTTTGGGTTTTTTTGGACAAATTTTGGAGATTAAGAATAGATTTTCTTTTTATAAAGGGTTATCCTTTTCTGGATTATCTGATCTTGTACTAACCATTTTGGTTTTGGTTTTGGTTAAAGTATAAAGACATGGGAAGTATATAGTTCTCTTTTGTGGATTAGGTGATTCTCTAGAAGTTGATTATAGTGAACAAGTCTTCCTAAATACTCGTCTTTTAGAGAAAATATGAGTTTGTGTAAGAAATCTAATAAAAGTTAAAAGTCAACATGATAAGTAATTATTTTTCCTTATGAATAAATTCCTCAATAAAAAAACAAAAATGTTGTCTATTAACTTTTCCTACTGGGGAATCGAATACCGTTTAACCCATCACAAGTTTGTGATTTTCTTGTGGTTAACTTTCTCCTAAACATGTTTTCTATCACTCTCCATCAGAACATGACCCTATGTTTTCTCCTCCATGTCCATGTTTTCCTACATGGAATCCTAGTATGGGTTAACTCGGGTGACCTCTGCACTTCTCATTCTTTATTTTAAAGTGATTGTTTTACCGACTCTTGTTCCGATGTGGGACTTTCAAGGATGTTTCCGAGCCCAATTTTAAAATTTCGAGGATGCAATTCCCAAAAGGGTGGAAGGATGTAACACCCCGGGTAAATAAAGAATATGAAATCTTTATATTTATCCTTATTTGTGAATAAAATGTTAATATTAATTTAAAGGGAACGCTATGCTTGATGGCTTACCCAATACGCAACAATGAGTTCCTTTGAAATCTTACGTTGCACTATAATAATAAAATAATATTATTTTAAATGGTAGTTAACGCCTAGCCATTGTAATAGAGGGAATGAACAGAACTAACTACAATATTATTATATATGTTTGTCAAATATTTTTACTTTTTACAATAAATGTTAGTGGATTAAAAATGTAAATGAATTCAATTTTAAGCGTAAACATTTTAATATTCTTTAGAAGGTCGATTAACCGCCTTTTGATGGCGAACCTCTTCTAAATCCACTTTTTGACAATTTTATGTGTTATATTTTACAAAATAAAATTCTTCTTTAGAATAGAGACATAAAAATTTACTTTGTGTAAATTTTTGGTATCTTTTCGATAAAGTTCATTTTTTATGAATAATGAAAAATGTTGTATTTTAATTCAAAACCTCCTTTTAATATAATTTATTTATATGATTATATTATATTTTGAATTGTTTTTAAAGTAAAATTAGAATATATTATTACCATTTAATCCAATAGTGGTCGTTGGAATTAATTTCACTTTGAAATTGGACTTAAACTAGTGTCAATCTTTTGATATATATTGTTTCTTAAAAACACGCTATTTGTTTTGACAGCGGGAATTAATTATTAAATTAATTAATGCAACTTATATGTTTTTAATTTTTTAAAATAGACTTCATTTTTGAGTTCGGAATATAAAATATAGCTTAGGGTGAATTTTTGGTATTTTTCTGAAAAAACTTCAATTTTTGAGGAATAGTGAAACCACTAAGTGGTAGTTAAAGAAACTGATTTTTCGTTTAAATGAAACTTTGCCACCTCTGTGTTTTTAATTTCAAAAATCAGACATACATGGTTGTCATTAGGAAGTAAAATTTGGTTCAATGGGATTAAAATAATTTTTTTGTGAATAGTAACTTTTATGTTCTTAATCGTGATTAGAGGTAATTAGTGTAATTTAAGGTAAAAATAATGTTTTAATAATGTGAAATGACCTAGAAACATGTCCTACCCTCATTGGATGTGTCATGGCCGACCAAGACAATCCATGGGTCAACTTGGGGACCCCATGGAGCCACTTTGGTTGGAAAATGACATAAATAACGTTTTATTTAAAGTTAAAATAAAAATGTCACAAGCATGAGATGTTTCACTAAAAAAAATTTAAATAAATTAAATTATTTATGACATCATGATGATGCAGCGATTACCTCATTGATAAGGGATTTAAATAAAATGAAAAGATAATGTTAAAACTATAACATAAAATTGTCAAAAACCTATTGGATGAGTATATTTCAAACCCTTACCACCATATCCTCGAAATACATCAATTTGGGACCTTTAAAATCCGAAACCCATTTGAAAATAAAGTAACATTTTGTAACTTTACAAGAGTGCCCCTCCTCTCCTATTATAAAAGTCCCCCACCTCTACCACCTTATCCACACCTCTCAAGCCTTTGGCTCGGCCAACCCATGCTCATTTTGCCTCTCCACATCCCTCTATTACTCCTAGAAGCCTCACTTTGGGAAAAAGTCTTCCCAAGGAAGCCTTTGAGCTCAAATCAAAGAGAGTTACCCGATTTTAAGGTAATGTCTTCACTTGTGTTCTTTTGTTTTATTTTTCTTCTCCAACCCCCTAAACTCTTTTTATTCATTTATTTTGTAACAAATCCAGTATCTTAAATATACTAGGATGTTTTTATAATAATAATTCGATCTACACTTACAAACACCTACATATAATGGTTAAAGAACATACTGTTTCTGTGGATGGTGAATTTCTGCCTCACGAAACGATGATTGTTCCACACTCATATAACACCTTCAAAGGTGGAAATTAAGATTTAACTATATTTATATATGATATATAATATGTTTATGTTTTACTTAAGCTTTTTTATTTTTCTTTTGTGTCATACCTTTATGGTTTCTATTGTGGGTAAACACGATAATTTCATTTTACGAAGTGCAGACTATCGCCCCCTCAAAGTGATTTGATTCGTTAATGTCATATGTGGGATGTATAAAGGATGGATTTAAAGTTATTATATACTATTTATGTTACATTTAAATGATTAATATAATTCTGGAATTAAAATATACATACCTCTCATTTAGTTTTAATTCCATTAATATGACATAGAAATGAAAGTAGCGTTCATGCGTACGTACGGCTTACCGTCTCCATGAACGGTGCATTTCATTTCTTACCTCTAAATGATTATGTAGTATTATAAATACATGTATATTATGGATATATATGATATATATGATATCCAAATAATGAATATAATTCTGGATATAATGAAACTTTTACCACACGAACAACATGTAATTGTAAGAAGTCCACTTTCGACTTAAGAACCAAATATCGACAAAACAAACATTGTTAACTTAAATGATTACATAATGTTTATAACATGGTAATAAGTGATATAAAAGGAATAATGAAATTTAAAAAGGTTCTTAAGCAAGTATAAATTAACTCAAGTTTATTATTCAGGACGTTAAAGAACGATCGAGTCAAGTCGGACCTGAGGTAAGGGATCTTACTCCTCTCTTTCTTTTTAAGTATACTCTTTTATGTCATTCCTTTTAAGCTCATATTTCTTATGATTGGGATGTTATTTTATATTAATACTACTGTAATTTTTATGTTCATATGATGAGAGACCCTATTTTCTCTCATCAATCCATTTTGGAATTTTTGAGTGGCGCCGTTAGGCTGCCGAATTTTCATAAGAGATCTAACCTCTCTCTTTCTTTTTAAGTACTCTCCTTTATGTCACTTATTTTTAGCTCCTCTTTGTTATGATAGGGGATGTTCTTTTATATTCCTCTTGATGTAAATTTTATTTTAATATGATGAGAGACCCTATTTTATCTCATCAATCCATTTTTGGAAGTTTTAAGTGGTGTTGTTAGGCTGCCGAGTTTTCGTAAGGGATTTTTCACCTCACTTTTAGTCTCGTGAGATTTATGCCACATTTGCCACCATTTCCTTTGAGTGGTGTATGTACTTCCCATTATTATACTCTTTGTGTAATATAATTTTATTTATGGGTATTTACATACTCATTGTATGCCCCTTCTTCAATGGGGTGTATGTTTCGAAAGTTACCCAAGTCGGTAAGGGAACCTTTCACCCTCCTCTTTTAAAAGACTTATTTTGTTATGTATTTTAATTCACATACTATTATGTTGAGATATGTTCTTCTATATCCTTATTGATGTAAATTTTATGTCTAAGTGACAAGATACCCTTTTTATCTCTCATCAACTCTTTTTCTGAATTTTTAAGTGACGCTGTTAGGCTGTCAAATTTTTGCAAGGGAACTTCTTAACCCAATTTTGATTCTTTAGGATAAACTTGTACTCATTTAATATGTAGTTCTATGAATATGTGTTAATGTCCTCTAATTTTTCTGAACTTAATATCCACTTATATTTTGTGTATTCGTTTGTCACACATAATTATGTAATTGGTTTATCCTTAATTTAAGGATACCTTCTTTATAAGGGATTTTATCTCATTTTACATTTCTATTGAGACTTCATTGTTATTATGCACCTATTCACTCTTATTTGGTGTATATACTATCCTTTGAAATATTATATCATGAATCCCTTTATTCTCATGATATTATAATGTTATGATTAAATTTTATTCCTCAATTATTGTATTCAAGTGTCTCTCATTTTGATAAAAACCATTTAACTAAAATATTGTTTTAAATGTTTTAATGATTTATTCTTATAAATATTTCTCATTAATATCCATGTTTTCAAAATGGTTTCATGGATTTATTTATGTGGATATTAATGGTGTAAAATTTTAAAAGCTTCAAAGTGGTATGGGACACTTTGATTAAAAAATCTTTTTATTAAATGTTTTATATGGTTTTGAAAATGTTTTTTTAGAATGGATTAAATATATTAAAATGTTATATTGTTATTGCAATGTGGGAACGTTATCTTTCCTTTATGATTAAGTTATGTGTGATGATTATGTTATGGTTCTTGGGAATTGTTTATGAAGATGGGTGGTTCCATGATAAACTAAGGGTGGGTGAGCCCGATATAGCTCTCCAATGCATTGGGGAACATGAAGGGGTTAAACGTTAAGGTTTCTCAGAAAAGATTTAGGGAATGTACTGTGACGAGTATTCCAAACGTAACCAAGAGGGTTACTCCCTATGTAATAATGTTATGAATGACTCAAGTTACCTTTATGTCTTATTATTTCTATGATTTATTCATGATTTTATGAGGTGTGTTAAAGTGCTTATGCTTTATGGGTAAAGTATGATTTCATTCTTATGTGTATATGTACTCATGTTTCCTTTCCATACTTTTTATAACCCTTACTGGGATTTTTATGCTCATCCCAAGTTTTTTAAATGTTTTTCATAGGTCAAGGGAATGGTACTTGATATGATGATAGTGTCAAGGAAGTGTCAAGAAAGAATCCATGTTTTATTTTAAATATGTTTCCGTTGATGGGAAAAATGAATACTATCTTTTATGTAACCACTTTGTTTAAATGTGGAATGAAATGAAAGTTTTATGATCTAATTATCTAAAACTCTAAACCTGAAAATATCCTCAATTTGTAATCTTGTAATAACTCAAGATTAATTAAGGTTTAAGGTTTGCGCCTTATACCCATCTAATATTAAATCATTCTTATGTGTTCCACAAAAACATAAATCCTAGAATATCCCAAGGACTAAAATGGGTTTCTTAATCATCATTCCATCATAATCCATATAAAAATGGATTTCATAAATATAATTACATAACAAACACAAAAAAATCATAGTTATAATAGGAATAAAAACGTAACCCTATTTAAATAATTTCTCGTTAGATTAAAATAATTTTGATAAAAGAATTGAAATTAATTCTTGTGGAAATTATCCTTTCTTCCACAAAACCTCATATTTTACCAATATGCCACATAATTTAAAATGATGTGAATTTATTTTAATATAGACATGAAATCATGTAGAGGGAGCTTTTGTAACTAAGGAATAATAAAGAAAAAATTTATTCTATATAATTTAAAAAAACATTATCGTCGTACTTTTTCCGAAAAAGTCCAAAAGTAACTCTAATAAAATAATGAAAAAATATTCCATTCATAATGTTGGAAAAAGAATTTACAAAGGATAAAATTTAATTTAATTTTTTTAGAATAATATAAATAATATTACATATTTAGGTAACATATATGTGGATGATAAATATACCCTAGTAAATACATACATATAAATAATCTTAGATAATAATGAGATTGTGAAATTATCCCTTACCTTAGGTCTAATATCCATTGTATATATCAGAACCTCATTTATAATGATTTTAATAATGTAATTGACTCATTTTAGAATAATATTTAATTTTATGTTATCTTATATGATAATATTATCATCTATTTGTTACTATCATTTCATTGTTACACGTTATTCGAATATTAACTACTTTATGTTCTTATGCATATTTTACTGAATAAGATATAGTTATCCTTAGTAGGTCATAGTTATATCATTAAAATATGATATTAAAAGTATGTGTACCATATTTTTTAATTCTGTATATTTATATAATCATTCTTTAATGAATATCATGTAGAATAAATCACATCACATCATGGAGATGGTAGGTCGTACGTACGCATGAGCGATGATATCATTACCATATTTGTTAAATTGTATTGAATTGGATTGTGTATAATATTTAAGAAATAATATCATGTTATCATAATAACATATAGTTATTATTTCCATTATTATACCCATTAATGTATGTCGGTAGTGAAAAATAGATTACAACATGGCGTGGAGATGGTAAGACGTACGTACGCACACGTGGTGATTTCATTTTTCATAGGGTGGATAGAAGGAGTAATAAGGTTGTTTCATAATTATAATAAAATAGAAATATATAATTGATACTAGTGTTACTACTTTATATTGAAACAACTCAGGAAGAGTATGTATAATAATAAATAAGTATAAAAGAATCAGTAGATGAGATTACCTCTTTTTTTATGTGCTTCATCTAAATCACCCCATATAGCACTAGAGCTGGCCTTTGAAGATGACTAGATCCTCTATAATGTAACTAGGGAAGTACATAAGGGAAAATGGTAGGGTATGATAGAACTTTAAAGATCAATGTGATGTTAATAGATTAGGGAGGAGGTTTCCTTTTATAATTCTCATGTGGGGTACTTTTGGAGAGTCTATAAATAATAATTTATAATAAAATCAAAACCTACCCAAAACCACCAAAATGTCCCAATTAAAAAAACACTGGATAGGGTTGTAATATCATCAAAAAATAAAAAGTTTACATGTTTTCTATCTTTTTAATCCATAATAATTTAATTAATATTTAATTATTCTATTTATTTATTTTACTATCGTAACAAATATTTAAATATTAAAAGGCTGTAATATTTACTTCTTTGATGTCAATGAGACCATAAATAAATAAATTATAAAATTTTAGAACAGATAATAATATTTATATATTTGAAAAAACTTTTTAATATTTTTAAATAAAATAATGAAACATTGTTTTCCTAAACAAACAATAGTGTCAATTTTGACACTATTAAAATCATTGATTTTTTAAAGTATTAAGATAAAAAATTATCATAGAAAAAATAATCTAAAAATATTACTATCAGGTCAACGTAATATATAAAATTAATTTTAAAAATTAATTGTCCCAAAATTTATTTATTTAATATTGATAATTATATTTAACTATTATCTCTATTAATAAAATAATTACTACATTAATTTTGGGTAATTATTTAATATACTTATTTGTTGAATAAAAATAAAAAATAAAATACTATAATGAAGTTAGATAAACTATATTTCATAATAATTCTTTTAGTCTACTTTTTCTCCTAGAAAATAATTCATTAAAAATTTTATCATTCTGAAAACATGATAGTGACAACCTTAACTTCGACTTTTAATTAAACAATATGAGTGTCACAATATCTTCTATAAGGATCCAACTATTTGATAACTTGAACCCTATATGGTTATTGTCTAGATATAATATTTAAATAAAATTTGGTAATTTGTTCGATCTTTTTAAGGTTATTAGTATTTCAATAAAATTTGTTTTACTAATTTCACATCATTTAATTAATTTTTACATCAATAAAGTATAAGTCTTTAATGTAATTATTTATTTCTAAAAAATTAAAAATAAAATAACATGAAAAATGAAATCATTTTATTTTTCATGTGAGAATATTTAATAAAATTTATCTTTAGAATAACGTTATATAAGAATGATTTTGTCATTCAATTTTGAGTGAGACATATTTAATTTTTCTTTTAATAAAACAAATTAAATGTTCTAATCTCATCCATGTGGCTTCCAAAGGACGCCATTACTACCCAAATATGACTTAGGTATAAAAAAATATCCAATTATATTAATTAATCTATTAGGGAAATTGTTTAATAGTATTATTACCCTTAATTACCCAATTTATCCTTTTACCGTACCAATAAAAATTACAAATGTTACTATTCATAATCTCAAAAATTTTAAAAAAAGATACAATAATAACATGGAAATAATGATTCAAAATATGGATTCCATTTTTTGATATTCAAAAAATAGAAGATGAAGTAATAAATTTAATGTTATTCTCATTGTCAGAAGGAGGGATGTTTTTTTAATTGTTAAAATATTGCAAAATATTGAAATTTTTTCACATTTGAATTCAATGTAAAATTAATGATAATGAAATAAATTATATTTAATGATGAAAATATGTTCAATTTTTACTTTAAAACCATTTAGTATCATTATTTATCCATTTAAAAATTTTCCAATTGAAAAAAATCAATTAAAATTCAATGTATTTTTACTATTCTTCAAAATTTTATAGTTATTAGAAAAATATTAAAAATTTAAAAAAGAAAATTTTTATATAAAAATTCCAAATAAAATGTTTATCTTAACATATAAAAATTATTAATTTATAAAAATATTAATTTAAAAGGGGTACTCCATTAAAAGGTAGAAAATTGCCCTTTTGAAAAATACAGATTTTATATAGAAAAAATGGTTTATTCATACCCTATGAAAAAAAATATATTAGATGAATATAAATAAAATTTTATTAATTATATAACATATATATTTCATTAATTTTATTTAAAATTAATAATTCACTCAATTTATTAATACAAAATTTAAAATATATAATTGATTAATATTTTTCATAAATAGTCGGTTGAAACTGACTTCACCAATCATTTTTTTAAGTTAGTTATCTTTATTCTTGATATCATAATGGCTAGTATAAATTGATCATTTTATACTATGGGAATATCATGATTCGTTTAATCTCATCATAATGTGCAATATAATCTCATGAAGAATTAAAATTATTTAGAGAAAATATTTCCTTAAAACATCCTAGTGTTATATTCTAACCCCTAAAATAGAATTTCACTGTCAAAATTTATCATGTTGATAAAAATAGATGAGAATATATCTTCTTCATTATATCCTCATGTTACAATCAAGATTTCACAATTTGGTGGTTCCGCCACGAAACATTAAAAAAGAGAGTGGTCTTATTACATAGTAATTTTTCACTATGATCAGAATCTCTATCGGTTTATCTTCATAAGAAATATCTAGCTATAGTGGAACAAATTCTAAGTTTCATACAAGTGAAGGATAAATTATTTAATTTATCAGGAGGGATACATGGAACACATCGTTAACATTAGAGAGATTTAGTGGAAGTTCCAATCGGTAAGCTACCTTCCCAAAACGATCTAGAATTTCAAAAGGACCGATATACTTAGGGCTCAACATTCCATTATTCCAAATCTCATTACTTTATTATAGGGAGATATTCATAGAAACACCATTTCAACCAATTCAAACTCTAAAACTTTTCTTTAGTTTTCAATATATCTTTTTTACCAACTCTAAGCTGCTCTTATGTGTTGTTGAATATATGTGACCTTTCCTGTCATTTCATCAACAAGATTTGGTTCTAATATCTTTATATCCCCAACTTCATCCACAAAAGTTAGTTTTTTACACTTCATTACAAAGAGGGATTCATATGGAGCCATCTAAATATTTTAGTGGAAGATATTATTTTTATAAAAAACCACCAAAGATAAGTGTTGATCTCAACCCACTTTGAAATCCTTAGAGAAGTACCATAACATGTCTTCTAGAGTTTTAATTATCATATCAGGCTGACTGTTACTCTGAGGATGATAAGTATTTAATAAACCCAACTCTATATCAAGATCCAACTAAATAAATTTCATGAACATCAAGGTAAACCTTAGATACTGATCAAATATATTGGAATGTTTTACTCTATTAAATCTTTACACTTCTCAGACATATATGTCAGGAAGATGATAAAAAGAGAAATACACTCTAAAAAATTGTGTTCTCTAATATTGTAGGATGATCAAGTATATACCATATATAATTATTTCCTTTAAATGTTTTTGGATATCTGAGGACAAAGTATATAGTGATATTATCCCATTTTTATTCTGGTATGGGTAATAATTCTATCATCCCCTGAGACATCTGTCTCTCACCCTTAACTTGCAGACAAACAATGTACCGAGATACATAATTGGAAACATTTATTTTCCTGACATCTCACTAGAAATAACCTTTCAAGTCCCTATTAATCATTGTGATTCCTAGGTGAATAGAGAATCATGAACTATGTGCCTCATCCAAAATCATGTTCTTTAATTTTTCTATGGGTGGAATACCCACATATTTTATGAACCTTATTATTCCATCACAATCAATGTTGAATTGAGGAACATTTCCCACATTCTTTTGTAGCTCCACTTCTTCCATCTACACCTCATTAATATTCACTTTAATAGATGGTTGAACATTCATTAGAGAAAGATAAAATTTCTTCCCTTCCATTAAATTTTCATGATCTATTCTTTTCAAATCCATAAATATAGGATAATTTTTTATCTTCATCATGGATAGGATAGCATGGTCTATTCAAATCAAATCATATTCCAGTATGTTTGCTTTCCCAGTGTGGTAATGTAATGAGAATTCATAATTTTTAATCAACACCAACCATATTTTATAACGCATATTCAGATCCATTTCTATGAAAATATAGTTTAATATTTTATATTTAGTATAAATATCAAAAATTTCACCATAAAGGTAATTCATCCATATCATTAATTCAATTTTTATTGAAGCTAACTGTAAATAATTATTTGGGTAATTTTTTCATAGATTTTCAAATGTCATGATTAAAAAGATTTGACCATGTAATTTTTCATGATATGACAACCCATCCACTACTTGGATTTATCATTGTATATCCCAATCTTTTCTCTAATATAAGACATTATGAGCATCGATTCATTAGAAAAAATTATTTTTACCAATTTGAAATTATCATCACATACCTCCTTACACATGAACATGACTCTTTTTTGAGTAATCCTTGTGGGTGGATAAGATAATCTATATTTTTTTCAAAATATGTCAATAATAACCATCTGAACCAAGAAATATTCAGGACTCAGTTACCATTTTTTTTATTGGCCAACTTTTAATAACTTCGTTTTTTTCTTAGATGCACATATATCCCCTCTTTAAAAATTAGGTGACCCAAAAATGATACTCTTCATTCCAAAATTAAAAAATGGTAAATTTTTCTTAAATATTCCCTTTTTCATGGTCTTTAGTAAAATTCTCAATTGATCTTTATTTTCTTCCTTTCCCATTAAATAGAAATAAAAATCTCCTTTAATGACTACCACAAACTAATAAAGATTGTATCTAAAGAATATATTCATTAGAACCGTGAAGATAGTGTAGGGGAATTAGTAGGACCTAAAGTCATCAATATAAATTCATAGTGTCCATACCTTGAATTGAATGACATCATCCATATATACTTCTTATTGGCCTTTAATTGATGATATCATAAGTGAAGATAAATCATGGAAGAGTATTGAGCTCTTTGTTGTTGGTTGAATAAGTATCCAATGTGAAGAAGTGGATATTTTTTCATGCTAGTGATCTGGGTTTGTTCCCGATAATAAATATAGAGTCTCATTGATCCATCTTTCTTATTAACAAATAGAATAGGTGCACCCCAGGGTGACGTAGTAGAGAATATGAATCCCCTATCAACATTCTATTGGAGTTTCATTTAACTTCCAAGAACTCAATTGGGGAAATTATATAATGTGTCTTTGAAATAGGAATAGCGCACACTAAGAGTTCTATTGAAAAATAAACTTCACTATTTGGTGGTAGAATAGATAATTAGTTTGGAAAAACTTCATTACACTCCTGTACAATTAGTGTATTCTTAATTGTGATTTTATCCCCCACCATTTGATATAGATAACCTTAATTTATAGGAATCAAGACCCGTAATGTGGAAGAAATTATCCCTGGAAGGTCATTCTCATCATTGCAAAAATAGTTTATCATAGATCAATCTGGAATATGAAATGTGACTTCCCTTCCATGGAAGTTAACATGAGGTCAATATAGATAAATCAAATCAATTTGAAGAGTCACATAAAATTATACTATATGAAGGGGAACAATATTTTCAAGAAACACATTTCCATAAACTTCAACTGGAAACTAATTATAAACTTTTGATGCAATTATTCTGCCATTAGTAGTTGTCAAAGATAATTAATTGTCTAATTATTAAGGTAATATAGCGATACTTTTAGAAAATTATTCACAAATAAAAGAGTGGGTGGATACAAAATCAAATAAAACATTCTCTATATTATAGTGGATGGTATGTTTCCCTTTCACCACATTATTATCACACTCCACATCACCGATATTGATCGCATTTTACGTGCCTTTATATTTGGCCTAATGAATTTTTTGACGTCGATCATCGTCAATAACAGTTGGATTAGGGAATTGATTGACATAATGCCCCATTTACTTGAACTTGTAACATTAAAGTGTAGGAGGTAAATTCTATATATACTTTTCTTTATTCACATCATTAGAAATTTATTTCCCATAACATCGTTATTCAACTGCTCAATGACCTTATTTTCCATACATTAGATATTTAATTATCCCTTTAAGAAAATTTCCTCTATGTTTATTGCCACACATTTAGCATAACGTAAAACTAATCTTTTTTTTCAGTGTGGTCAATATATTTTCACTTGAATTCCATTCATCTCATCTATCTTAACCCATAGGACTGATGGGTTACTCCAATCTATATATAAACCTTGAGAGCACATATAATGATTTCTTAATAGCTATTGGTGTCCCTTATGGATAATGCCCTTCAGGGACTTGGTTTTAAGAAACTAATGAATAGAAAAATTTAAATCTCTTAGTGGATAATAATTCTTGATGTATACCATAAAATTCTTGAAAATTTTCCTCTATTCGTACCAAAAGATTCAATATCCCTTTCCTTATGGTTAAGGAACTCCCTATCCATCCATAGTCGAAGAAAACGAGGAATGTACATGTGGAATAATAAGTTCATGAACTCGTCCCATTCAATGGATTCAATTTCATCTATTTTCCTAGTATTCTTGATAAGGTTTCACCATTGATTAATTTCACCTTCTAAATTATAGACTTCTAAGATGACATTATCATGTTGTGATCAATAGAGAGCTGAAAATATCTTTTAACTGGTACTGATCCATTGTTCATCCAAAAATGTTTCAAAAAACCTACTGAAAGAAGGTGGACTCTACCATAAAAAGTACTCAACATAATGCTTTTTTCTCCTTTGATCATTTGGAATTATTACATGATTTATACCTTCATAATGTTTTGTGATCATATCTATATGATTTTTATTTCGATTGCCTATAACATTTGGTTTCTACGGAGGAAAACAATTGCATTTCTCATTGCATTCTATATTAAAGTGGTTCCTTCAGGATCCACCCATTTACTAAAACTAAGAAGTATAGTGTGATCAACAAAATTCATAATGGAAAACCCACATAATCAGGATTGATATTTCAATTTAGGACACTTTAGGATTTATCCTAGGATATTCATGATCATTTCTAAAACAGATGGATTGTATACTATACTTAGACCTATCCTTTGGGTCCTTACTAAGGTTTTATCATCCAAATTTTGAAAGGATACCTATACCATTCATCTCATTCCATCCATAACAAAAAATATTTTACAATCATTGATATTACTTCAATGTGGAATAATTTTCATTTAAAAATATAAAAAATTTCATGAAAGAATCATATTGGTAGAGTGTATTTAGGAACTAAGAAACATAAACAACTGGTCCATAAAACATTTTAATTTTCTCCCACTAATTTCATCATAACTAGACTCATTTTTTACATATCATATTTAATATCCTTCTTCATGACCTAGGGAAAAGAAAGAATATGAACGGTTAAGCTCAAATAGTCAGAAGGGGTAAACAATGGAGATTCCAACCATATCATAATCATTAGACAAACGAATATATCATTTAAAAATCGTATCTTTCATATGAAAGATCATGATATAATTTCATGGGATAAATCATAAAAGTTCATAAGAATCAATGAACATAATCTCAAAATTCATTACATAATACATGAAAATTTTTTGGCATAAAAATTATCATAGAAAATCATTTCGTATTAGTGAAGTCTCATTGTTGATACCATTATAGAAGACAATGTACATTACCAAATAGAGTTCAGTCCTCATTCATTACATGAATTAATTAACCTTGATCATTTCACACTCCAACCATGTCTATCCCTTGATATATAAATCTTTACCCAATCCGTTGGAGAGAGATATAGGTCTCAACCATCTCATATTGAAATCATTATTATGTGTTCCACAAAAACATAAATCATAGAATAAACCAAAGAATAAAATGAGTTTCTTAAACCATTCAATCAGTATTCTTATAAAAAATTGATTTCATAAATTGAAATCCCTAATAAACAAAACTAAAATCAATGTGATAATAGGGAAATAAACATAACCCTATTTAAAGAATGTCATGTTAGATGAAAATAAATTTGATAAAAGACATGAAATTAATTATTGAAGAAAATATATTTTCATCCTCAAAAACATATTCTATTCTCATAATATTGCGCAGTTTTAGAAAAAATGAATTTATTTGAAAACAAACTTGAAATTGTATAGAGGAAGCTCAATGAGAATTTGGTGTTATGAAGATGTAAAAATACATTAATGCATGATAAGTATGAAAACATTCTCATCGACAAAAGATTCATTTCATATAGTTTAATAATAATTCAATAATGGGTAAATTTAATTTAAAAAAATTTACAAGCCTAGATATAATATTACATATACATGAAACATGGTCATGGATGATAAATGTACCCTATTTAACACATATATATAAATAAACTCTGATAATAATGATATTTTGAATTTATCTCTTAACTTAGGTTATATTTATATTTTATGTATCTGAACCTCTTGTATAATAGTTTTAATAATTTAATTGACTTAGTTAATAATCATATTCATTTTTTTTATATCATATATGATCATATTTTCATCAGTTTTTCAATAAAATTTCACAGTTACTCATTATTCGGATATTAACTACTTTTTGTTCTTATGCATATTTTTTCGAATAAGTTATAGTTATCCTTATTAGAGAATAGTTATATCATTAAAAAATTATAATAAAATTATATATACCATATTTTTTATTACTTTTGTTTATATAATCATTCTAAAATGAATATCATGTAAAATGAATCACATCGCATTATGGAGACGGTCAGTCGTATATACGCACAAGCGATGATATCATTCTTATATTTGTTGAATGATAATGATTTGGATGGGGTATAATATTTAAAAATTAATATCATTTCGTAATAATCATATATTTTTTTATTTCCATCATTTTACCCATTCAAGTTTGGTGGTGGTGAAAAATATATTACACCAAAACATGGATATGGTAAGTCGTACGTACGCACGTGTGGTGATTTCATTTTTCATAGGATGGATAGAAGGTGGAATATAGTTGTTTCATAATTATAATAACATCTCACTATATAAGTAATTTTGGAGTAATTAATTTTTAATTATAAAAATCATGAAGAGGATATAGTTGAAGACATAATTTTGAATGAATCGGTATAGGAGATTACCTGTTCTTTGACGTGATTCTTTTAAATCAACTCACAGAGCTATATATTTGTCATTTGAAGACGACAAGAAACCACTAGAATCATACTAAGGAAGTTGATAAGGGAAAAGGAAATGGGAAGGACGATATTTAAGGTAAAAATTGAATTTAAGAGTTATGGTACAAGGTCCCCTTTTATAAGTGAGGAGACATGCACTTTTGGAAACTCCATAAATAATCATTTATAATAAAATAAACCATACCAAAACACATAAAAATTATCCCAATTTAAAATATTATAATATATAGTATTTTAATATCATAAACCAATAAAATTTTGATAAGTTTTATGTCAATTTAATCATTAAAAGTTTAATTAAAATTTAGTTATTCTATTTAATTTTTAACTACGGAAGCAAATATTAAAATAAAAAAAGGTGTAATATTTACTTATTCAATGTCAATGAGATCATAAATAAATACCCTCTAATATTTTAGACCATATCATTATTATTATACATTTTTAGTGATGTTTTATGATTTTTAAATAAATATAATGAAACATTATTTTCCTATACAAACAATAGTTTTAATTTTGAAACGATTAAATTTATTGAATTTTAAAAATATTAAGATAAAAGTTTTACATAGAAATAAATATTTTATTAAATTAATTAGTGGTAAATTTCATAAATATAATTCATTTTACTTATTAATTATCAGAAATAATATTTTGTTTAATATTTTTTTCATTTATCTTTTACCTTCATAAATAAAATAATAACTACATCAATTTTTTTAATTGTTTAATATATTTATTTTTGGTGAAAAAAATATAAATAAAATTATATTATGTATATTAATATACTATATTTCATAACAATACTTGTATTAAAATTTATCCTTTTGAAAATCATGCATTAAAAATGTTATAATACTCATAACATGAATGCGACAACATTAACATCACATTAAATAAAATAATATAAGTGTCGCAATAAAATTTATATGGATCCAAATGGTTAATAACTTGACCCTTAGATGTTTTTGGTCGAGATATACACTTCCCAAAATATTTTTTCAAGTTTTTGGGACTTTTATATTATTATTGTTTGAATAACAATTGTTTTATTGATTTCTCATCATTTAATTAATTTTTACATCATCAAAGTATACATAATTAGGGTAATTATATATTTTCTAAAAATTAAAAATAAATTAAAATTGTAAATAAAAACATTTTATCTTTAAAATTATTATTTAAAATACAATATAACTTATGTATAACCTTATATAAAATGATTTTAGTATTAAAATTTGAGTGAGATATATTTAACATTTATTTAAATAAATTAAATTAAATGTCCAAATCTTTTCCAAATATCTTGAAATGGAAACCATTTCCACCAAAGGATGTTGTAGGTATAAAAAAACTCATAAAATAATATTAATACAAATGTTATTGTATGTTTATAATGGTATATTTTAACCATAATTACATGATTTACCCTTTTACCATATTAATAAAAATTATCAAAAATAATACTACTATTTAAATAAATTTGACCGACAGAGTCCAAATATGGAATCCATTTTTAAAAAATCAATCATAGATGATACATTAATTAATTTTAAATTATTTTTGTTATCAAAAAGAAGTAACGTGTTTTAAAAGTTAAATCATTGTAGAAAATTGAAATTTTTTTACATATTATTTCAATGTAAAGTTAATACTAATGACATATGTTATATTGAATGGAAAAATATAAATTTTATACATTAAATCCCTTTAATGTTACATTTTATCCATATAATTTATTTTGATGAAAAAATTTGTTTCGAATTAAAATTTAGTGTCTTTTTACAATTCATCAAAATTTGATTTTTATTAGAAAAACATTACAAATTCATCCAATGTTAATGTTTATATCATGATTCCAAAAAACATGTTTATATTGTCATATAAAAATTATTAATGTGTGAAAAATATTTATTTAAAAGTGGTTCCCTATTAAAAGGTTGAAAATTACCTTCTTGAAAAATATAGGTTTTAATACATAAAATATGGTTTATTCATAACTTATGAAAAATATATATTTAGGATTAATATATAAAATATTTTATTAATTATATAACATATATATTTTATTAATTTCATTTAATAATATTAATTCACTCAACTTTTTAATATAAAAAATAAAATATATAAATAAATTAAATATTTCATAAATAATCAATAGCGAATTACTTTACCATACATTTTTATTATTTAGTTATATTTATCCTCACAAACCTAAGAGCTAGGTTAAATTAGTCATTTTATTCTATGTAAATCTTCTGGTTTGTTTAACTCAGGATTGTATGCAATTTATTCTATTGAAAAATTAAAATAATTTATAGAAAATATTTCATTACAACATCTTTGTGTTATAAAAACTTTTTATGGGTTTTCATATTTATTATGTAAAAATGGACTTCCATTATTTTCACACCTTACCAAGTGTCATTTTCTCATCACGTATTTTCAAATGGATTTATTGGATTTAAGGTTGTATATTTGAAATAACAATGTCAAAATTTTGGTTATGGGGAATCATATTTAATAATGTATGTGTCTCACTGATGAACAAAATTCTTAAATATTTAAACTATTTTTTGGAAAAAATATACATTCCTTTAAGAGTTTTCGACATTATAATGAATTGGATTTTTTAATTCTCTCAACTCAAAACCTAAAATTTCATGTGAATTATGGGAAGTGAAATAAATATTCTATATCATTTTTAAAGGTTGTTACACCACTATAGAATATTGAGAAAAAATGAATATTATATTGATGTAATAGATATTATGTAGGTTGATTTTTAGATCTATATGTTAATTTATAAACATAAATTGGTTCTTAAAATAAACGTAGAAATATATGTTTACATATTTGATAATGGATCCATTTCATCATCCAATTAACATTAGTCTCTGAAAATTAGAAAACACATCAATAGCTAATATCTTCTCATATAAGAGGTTATTGAGAGTGAATCTGATAAAATATTTTGGTGTCTATAGATGAGATCACCCTATATCCATTAATGAAACCATTATCATAGAAGAATAATTAGGGTCATTATGAGTCTCTTGGTATATGATAGATAACATATTGATTGTAATTATTATAAATTTATCATTATCTCAATAAAGAAAAATATTATTTATCATTCATCCATGTGTGTTGTAATTTATGATACATGAATTTTAAAATTATAATATCCCATCAATGTATGGAATTTATTTTTTCAAAATCAATGATCATGATGGTGTATTATGTGCGGTGATGATATGTATAGATTATAATGTGTATTGGAATCATAAGATAACAAGTGGAGACATATTATTTGGACAAAAGTACCAAATTATATCCCATAGAATTTTATAAAATCATTATTATGTTAATGGGTGTATTCATATTATTAATGTATTTTAACCAATTTTAGTGAGATATCTATTATTGGAAGATTATTTATTTGATTTCATTAATACTTAATCTATTATTATTATTTAATTCATAGGGTGGATGGGTATGTTATTGATCATCACATCAGTCTTAGATCAACAATGAGTGCATTTTTATGGTAGTATGAGAAGGTATGATATGTATACCATGATTGAATTAGAGTTAGGGTATTCATAGTCATGTTGTATTAAGTCAATTTTAAATAGTATAACTACTTTTATTATGTATATATGATGTTTTATTTTTGATAAATGAATGATAGTTAATGTATTTATAAACCATGTCATCATTTTTTAGATAATAAAGTGTTAGGTTTCAAATAGGTATGATAATATTTAAAAATGTAAGGTTAAATAACAATGGCCTAATTCGTATAAATATAATGGAAATGGTGGATTGGAATATGTGATGTTTGAATGACCAGATTTTATATAGATTATATGGTGTAGGCAAAAGACAGAAATCAGATTTTACCCCCTAAAACCAGTCTAAAGTAAGTAGTTTGAAAAAAATGACCTGAATAATTTTTCCTTCATGGTATTTTTTTTAAACAGTAATATGTAAGATTATTTATGGATATGAAATACTTTTATATTCATTAGAGTCCTATTATTCACACATATTATAGGGTAAATTTATTATGGAGGTTCTATACTTTAATCATATAGATAAATAACCACAATTATAAGATCTATGTGGAAGCACATCCTATGGACAACAAAATACATGGGGGCCAGTTGCATCTAATGGGTTCAACTACATATAATATGCAGGTTAATTTGATCTCAATATCCTATTATAGTCATCATGTGTTTTTTTAATAAAATTAATGTTATTTTCCACATTGAGAAGGAATCTAATCATAATCGCATCATAATATGTTGTTATACTGTATGAAATTTTCTTGATTATCAACTTCTGATAATTATTTACATCTTTTTCATGAAAAATTATTCATTATGATTTATTTATTTTGGTGTATATTTCTTCCATGTTTTAAATATCATAGTGTAGGATCACATCATTTCATTATTTTTTATAACTAATTTGAGGTGTGTGTGTGTGTGTATGGGTCCTTTAAACGGATGATATTTGTGACCACAAAAATTATTACCTTTAATTTTGTTGGATATTCTGTTGATTATATCCTAAATAGTTATAAATTGGTTAAAAATTATAGGATTAAAAAAATCCCATGAGATTCCCTTTGGAATTTTTTTTTGAGGCCAAAAAATTTGTGAGAAACATGATCAACAAGACATATTTTCCACTATTGGAGAATGAACTAATAGTTTTTTTTGGCTCATAATGAAGGTTATAATAACCCATATCAATTTTTTTTCTCACTTTCTTATATAAATATTGATTCTAATGTCAGGGGAATGAATAATTCTTAGTCATAATAATGCTACACTATAGGGATTGTTAATAAAGAGTTTAGTTTTTAACTCTAGGATAATAATTCATTGGATATTATCTGAAGAAAAAATGTATTCCTCAATTAAGATATCTAATGTAAGGACCAAGACATAGATGAAATTTTTATTTTATTTTTTTAAAATAAATAATATAATTTTTTAGAAACTAAATTTTTTTTAAAAAAATCAAACAATATGATGACATATCTTCTAAATATGTTTTAAGTAAGAAATTGGATTTATTATTATGTGATGCTAAGAAAAATTTCAGATAAATGGTATGAAATTTTATTTAAGGTAAAATTTAAATCTTTAATTAAAATCATTCACCAATATTTTATAATTTAATATATGATTATTAAAACTCATTGTACGTATAAAAACAATATTTGAAAAAAAAAATCTTTAAAATTAAAATTATTTTCATTCTAATTTATAATTAATTAATAACCACCAAATTTTTTCTATTAATTTTTTAAACATATTTTTTAAATAATTCATTTAGTATTATTCATAAATTTTAATTTAAATACCAGTGATTAAAAAATTAAATTAAACAATAATATTTGAAAATTATGTCACCGTACATTTATACTTGTTGTGTGTAACAAAAGCTATTGAAGAAAATATGTTTAGATAAAATTAATAATTAATTATAAGTATGTTACAAATAAATCATGATAATATAGATGAGAGTATGCTGCAAAACATGCATTATATCATGGGAGAACTTTTGGTGAGTTTAGAATTACACACTGACTATGTTTCTTTGGGAAGTTTTTGATAGTCGAGATGGATAGAAACCTTATAAGGACTCAAAACATGAGATGTGTTATAAAGTTACTCTAGGAGTTCTTCCTAAATTCTTTAAATAAATAAGAAGATGCAATTTGTCGAGTGATACATGGTTTTCTTGGATAAATGTTAGATGATTCCCTAGATTGGATCATGTGTTTCAGATGGGGAAATTGAATTAAGATGACAAGGGTATTTAGGTAGGTCCTAGACCCCTCATTTTGGGTCTAATAATAAGGTGATACATTGGGCTATGGTTTTACTATATGAATTTGTCACTATTGGTGTATTTTCATGAGTTAGTGTGTCCTTTTTTCTGAATGTGTTTGAAGCCATAAGGAACATTTTGTGATATGTTATGCTTTAGTTAGCCTACATTTAATGTGATATATATAGTAGATTTTGATTATATTTTTGTGTGTGGATGTTTGACCCATGTTTGATTCTTATCAAATATTTATATATATTTAGATGTTGAGACACATTGTTATTATGAAATTATTTTCCCTTATCTGCTACACCTTATGGTTTATGAATTCATTTAATATTTAAGTTTTTATATGGAATCAATGTGATAGTATTATCATCATTGATTGGTTAGATCTTAAAGTGGTTACATGTATAAGTGAATCCATGTGCATTTAAAAATGATAGCAAATAGAGGTAGTCTAGAGGAAGGATAACCTTATAGACAGACATGGGATAATGTATGGTCCATGATGCCCATGTGGTATGGACCAATAGATATTTTATGACGACCTTATGGATTGACACATGACAGTGTCCAAGCTAGTGATGCGACATCCTTATTCCCTGACCTATGTCTTTGTTTACCTATGTTCCTCAATCTATGATATGTTTTCACATTATTTATTGATCCATTATGCTATTCAGTATCCCTTGAGGCCTGATATAATGATTTATGATGTGTATTTGTTTCCTTATGTGATATGTGATGAAATATGAGTCATCAATTATAGATTAGAGCTGATGTAGGTATGGTTAAGAGTTAGGGAGGCCTTTTTAGAATTATATGGCATAATAGTTTCATGTATCATGGTAGGTATGATGGTTTCCTTTTTTATAGATGGTGACTTGGGAAAAATTGAAATTGGTGTATTTATTTTTCTAGTCTGTACAAATAAATTTAAGGTAACAAAATTAGGGTATTTGGTGAGATGTTATAGAGATTTATTTCTGACTCTATGTATATTCATTATGGTGAAAGTAAAAATGTTATGTTTTTTATTTAATTTGACAATATAATATAAGAGGATCATGAAAATTCATATCGATCATATTGGTGTCTTGGTGTATGCAGCACCAGTTTGATAGAAGTCCACCATGTATTTCTAATCATGATTATCATTATATTTAGTTTTGTTAGTGTGTGACTATTTTTATATTTTAATTAAATCATCTTATATTTTTATCATTATGTTTAGTACATTTAATTGTAAATTAGTGACATTGTGAATTATATATATTTTTTTGTTTATGCTTATTATTTTTTTGTTGATGATAATTTTCTAGACAATGAAATGGGAAAAATATTCTCCATGTTGTTACTCATGGACCTCGCCAATAGTCGGTATCCTCTGGAATATGGGGATGGGTGAATGAGGCTATGGTTCACACCATAAAAATAGTGTGATTTATTCATGGAAAAACATTGTTGTATTAATGGCCATTTTTATTATGATTTTTGAACTCATAAGACATGTGGTGGTGGAATTTTGTATATCTTGTGATGGACAACATAATGTTGACTGATAAACACCATTGTACTGTAATACCCTAGATATGGGGATAATGGTATTAATATTATTTTTTAAGTATTATGACTTTTATTTTTATTGAATGTGTATTATTATGAGAAATTTTATTTATTGTAGTATTAATTTATCACTATTAGAAATATGACAATGTTCATGAATCACACTAGGAATATAGGTCTCACATAACATGGATATATATAACAGTGTGTGATTGCTAAATCACTTCTTTTCATAGGTTATGTGGATCTTGGTGAAGTAATACATTCAATAATGGAATATAGTCTCTTTATATATGGATGTTTGGAGAAACATAATGTTTCAGTAGAAGAATTATACATATCTATAATGGAACCCTGATGGATTTAGTATAGGCATTAGATTCCTAAATAATGATCAAAGGATGAGAATATTTCCTCATTGACAAGATACTAGAGGGGTATATATAGTAATGCATGAGGTATATTCCCTAGGATAATTCTATGAAGCATTTTTATGGTTTTGAAATACTCTTTAGGACAAAAAGAATTTTTAATTTGATATGAGTCTATTGATTTAAATATATGGTCCTCATGGGATAGATAGGGAAGATCCAGAGTGGTCATACCTATGAGGTTCACAACATGGGTGGATTATCAATTGTTTTTTATTGAAATATGTGAAGCGTCTTATGTGATTTTAATCCAAGAATAAGGGACATATCAGTATTGTGAATATTATCATGGGTACTCTTGGTTTAATGAAACCAATGTGTGTGGAAACATAGTTCTTAGGATATGCATGCAATCCTAGGTTTTTTGAGATATAAATCATTGAATTATAAGTCGTGTATGTCATCATGTTACATTGGGGTGTGATACTCTTAGGGTTAGATGACCCCATGAGGGATCCTGAGTAAGGACCTATGAGAGGGTTTTGAATTATAACTCTTTCTTGGACGGACGCGAGTGAGTGATGGGGAGGATTTGTTGATAAGTCTTCATATGTAAGGGTAGTTGGGAAATATGTATAGTTGGGTCCTAAGAGTGTTTCTAATTAGTTAAGGGGCCTCATATGGGATCATTGAGATTTTTTAGGATGTGGAAAAACTTGGGTGATGCTATGGTGGTAGTTTGGTAGTGGTTTCTACTCAATGTTTTAATTGAACTGAATTCACTATTGAGTTCAAGATACATTTATGTGAATTGTTTCATAGATCTTCATGGTTAAAATTTAAAATGTCCATACGATAAGAGGCGACATTGTTAGAGGGTTAGGGTATTGAAATGTATGATATTATTTGAACCTTGAAGGAACTACATGGATTACATGGTTTTACAAGAGTGTGTTTAGAGAATCGAAATGAATTTGATCATGGTACATGTTGGAGTTTATGCTCATAGTGAAATATAATGGTTTTTATGTGGTGGTGATTTCACCAAAGGGAAGTTGGAGTGTGTGACCCTCATTCTAGATGAAATTTTATGATGTAAAGTACGAAATTCTTATTATACTAGAATTTATATGTAATAAATGTCAATGTAATGTATTGGGTATGATTGTGAAAGCTACACCTATTCAAAATTCGTAGAATTGGGTAGATATTAATCGATTGAGTATAGTTTTTTTGTTATAGTTGAAATACTAATTGTACTCCTATGATGGAGAGCCTCATATTAGTCATGGGTAAATGATCATAGGGATTGAATAATCATAGAGGTGTGAATGACTAATCATATATGGTTGTGGTTAAATGTAATGTTTGAAAATGGTATATGATAAGTGATCTGGTTCCTAAGTGAATAACAGAATATAAATATTGATGTGTTGAAATGAGAGTTATTGTTTTAGTATTGAGATCAATGTGGTCCATTCTGGTCTGATGATGAATTGGATAAGAGGTGAGTCATTCTTAGCGTGAGTGCTTGAAATAATTAATAAGTGTTTGGTGATACATCTTTTGATCTACATCGTGTGTCTTTTTTGGACATATTTACCAAGGATAGTCAATCATAGGATGTTACTGGTAGTTTAGGAATCGTGATTGAGTATCACAATTGAATTTTTGTAGGTGGGATGAAGTGTTTGGTAAGGGGACAACTAGAGGATTCATGTTTTGTGTTTTTACGTGATAAATGTATGGTATTGTTTGTCAACCACATAGAATGTGTTTTTATATGTACTTGGTGGGGAAGTGCACTATTTGAGTTAAATTAATTATAGGAAATTAATATGGGTTGGAGAACCAAATCTCATAGTTTTCCATTGTGATTAAAGCATTATAGTAGAGATTACCAAAAAATTCATGATAGTCCAATAAAAAACATTGTGAAATGTTAAAAGTGGTGAGTGTAGTGTGTTTTATCTCAATGTTCATGTTGAAATCAAGATGGTGTAAAGATCATCAAAGTAGTAGTGTGCTGATAATTTGGATAAGGAACATGTGATTTATAAGTTTTTATATGACTGTTGAAAGTCACGAGACACGGTTCATGGACTACCATATAGTATTTCTGATGAGAATCATTATAATGGGGAAATTTTTAATGAACCACGTCAATACAGTTTTAAAATTAAATGGAAAATTTTAATTTTCTATTCGGAAGATGGTCCATTTTGAGAACTAAGGATTGGGTTTGAAGACAATTGGTTTGGAAGTCCTAAAAATGTGTTTTTGAACATTCATTTATGATCTCGAGAATGAAAAATTTATTGATTAAAGATGAGGAAATTGAAGTAGTTATAGCATCCACTAGAAAGCTAGTTGGATAGGAACTGATCTTTGTGGCTAACTTTTCTACAAAACAATCTTGTGGCACATCCACTAGCTAGTGGGTTCAACTTGGGTATTATTTATTGGATTACATTTTTATCTTTTCACACGATTGGTTGCTCATTATTAATATGATCTATGAACTCTAGGAAGGCCATTCAGTTTTTGATTTCGCACTATAATTCCTGTCAATATATCCTCATCTACTGAGAAGGAATCTAAGTGTATCACATTGATGAATCTGGGTATGGTCATTGATTTAATTGATTCTCCAACCTATTATATATATACTTTTATTTTCATTAATTCTTTTTAGGGATTTGTTGTAAATTCCACTAGATCATTATGGAATCTGCCAATAATTATGGGTCTTGAACTCAGATTGCATACAGAATTTCCTAATATTTAGTATTCATGTCTTTAAAAGTTAATATGGATGAGGTACTCTACTTACCAAGTTTTTCATAATGATTTTTATAGAATATAGTTTAAATTCATGGGTTTAAAATTGTTAAAAGATATGTCTGACATGTGTGTTTATAACGAAGGTGTGTTTCAGACCCTTGTTCTGTGCTTGGATGAGATTGTCGTGTGATGGTGGTTATTAATGAGATTTCATGTGATTATTACACATTAGATTAATTATAATTATTAATAATAATAATTTTTTATTAATTATTCCTTACATTTTATGTGAAATTGGAGATCATGTGGTAGTTTTGGATCAATTTTTGTATTTCCAAAATAAGAAGAGCCCATTGACCTTGTTAACTAATAATTATATGGTTAACCCAAATCAAGAAAAAACATACATGTTTTTATGAATGTTTTTTCCTCTTAGTGTGAATTTGATATGCTCTTGTGAATAGAAGACCTTTACCAAAAAAAATTCTTGAGTAGTGAAGCCAGGAATTGAGAGAACCTTATGCTAGTAAAAAATTGAATATTTCTTCCCCAAACCTTGGATAAGTGCTTGATAGTACATGGGGAGTTCTTAAATTCACCTGAATACTACATATCTATGGGTTTTCTATCCTAATTTATATGGATATAGACCATATGAGACCCTAAAAGTTCATATGGGTTTCATAAATTGAATAAGATTTTTCTTACATCATGTCATGTAAGTTTAATTGGTAAGATGATGATTTATTGTTGTTTTACATGATATTTTTGTGATATGAACCTAGGATGGGTTAGGGGTTTTCACTGAGTACATGACATTGGGATTTTTTGGGAAATATTTTTGGACCTAGAATCTTCTTGGTGAGGACATGATTGAGTTCATCCTTTGAGATGTTTTTTCACCACATGAATTCATCAACCTATGTTTCATTGAACGATTTTATGATTCATTTTGAATATGACTATTTTTATAACTAATAGAACCACTTTATTATATTTTATTCTTCAGTGGGAACATCTTATCCATGAGATCTATATTTTATTTTTATTTTATGTGTGTGTGTAGACCTGAGTCCCATGTTTTATTTTCACCACAAGTGTATGTATGTTTTGATTTTAAGACTCATTATTGTAATATTTTGTTGTGCCTTGTGGTTTTTGAATTATTGGTATATGAGTGTTTTAATATATAATATAATTGAGAGGTGTATAGAAATGGATTGGTTAGCTTCTTGAGATGGTTCAAGTGCCTATGTTCATGATTGTCGATGAAGATGATGAGAACATGGGACTGAGAAGGGTAATTATAAACTTATATCTTGAATTGAGACTGAGGATGGGACATACTGATCTAATGGCCCAACCCAAGAGAGGTGGGTACGATGGCCTTGTCTTGTGACCCATTACTAAAACTGATACTTGTATGTGATGTCCTGTTGGAATATCCTAGGTTATTATTTAGTCATGGTCATTGATCCAAGATATTTTTGGGCATTGTTTCCTAATATATTATGTGATAGCATTGTCCATAAGGATGGTTGTGATAGATTATGAATTTTCCTTGCACCCTGATCTGATATGTGATTACGTATGTGACATCTATTCTAGAATGGAGATGATGTGGGTATGGTTGGTTATCGCGGTGGCTTAGTCAGCAGCAGATGACATAGCATGTGTGTGCATCACACTAGGTATTGTGGTAGCCAAGTATTCTCATTTTGAATCTATGTAAATTTGTTACTATTTTATTAAATAACCCTATGTATAAACATAAATATGAATCTTCATAATTATGGTGATAGTGATACCCTAATGGAATGTATTTTTCATGATTTACAAGGGCACTCTGATGTGCATGTAAACTGTATGTCCATTTTATTTAGGTTTACCATAATATATCTAGATGATTGGGCTAAGGTTTCTTGACCTTATTGTGGATTGGGTGTATGAGGATCATAATTATTTTAGATGTTAATTATATATTTATTGATATTGATCTTTATATATTGGTGGCCTAGTGGGAGACTGGTTGTATATTTCTATGAAAGCATCAACCAGATATAGAATTATGTTTAGCGCAGTGACATGTAATTTATCATAATTGTGGATTATTATAATTTCATATTTTATGATGCTACATTAGAATTTTATTTGAGTGTAAAGTCTCCCAACTATTAATCTAGGACTTCACCTCTAATTGGCTAACAGTAGCATATGGTGAGGCACACATTAGGTCATGTGAAAAATGATTAGACCCAATGACTCATTCGGGTCATCACCATCAATATCAAGAGTTTTTTTATAATACTTAAGGTTCATATATGATGAAACATGTGGATTTTTGTGATCTTTTTATTTTACCATTGGTTTTACTTATTGGTATTACTAATATATAACATTCTATACTATATATGTTCATGTGGCTAGGCATAATAAGGCTACTAGTTGTGTTCTTATATTATAGGTTGGTTTATTAGTTTATTAAATCTCAGTATTAAATTACTGTAGTTCGGGTTCACACATTATATGTTCCTTAGTTGAAATGGGATGATATATCAACAGATTTCATGATTGTATTTCATTGATATTTGGGTGGATGTGATTCTATTTTGGTAATTTTAGACTGATAATAACTATTTTTCATAAAAATTATATTTTTTATTAATGGTATAAATCACTCAATGTAATTATATCATTAATAGTTATATTTTAATGTTACCAAGAATATTTAAGTAAATATATAAATTGATCTTAATAATTCAACTGTAAGGATAAAAATGTCACTTATAAATTTTAATATCAAAAGGTCAAATTTATTTTAGACTAATATGAAAACTCATTTTGAATTTTTTTTTTATTTTGATATTATGTATATCAATGTTGTTATAACTATTAAATCATGATTATTTCAAAAATTTAAGTACTACTATTTGTAATTTGGATTTTAATGTTAACATTAGACAATTAATTTTGGCATATAGATAATATGTGGATTCAAAATATTTCATGGACATTCACTATAGTATTATATATGTGTGGGTATTTAAATTTTCTAAATAATTAGTTAATTATTAAATTAATATTACATAAAATCTCTTTCAATATGGGTATATTTAATTTTTTTTATTAAACACTAGAGGGGAATTATAGTTTAGACCAGAATGTGGGAAAGGTTCACTATCTAAGTAAGATTTTTTCATAACGTTTCTCTCTTTGTTAGAGATTGATATTTTCAAAGATAACTTTTATGTTTTTTCAATTTGATAATTCTAATATCAAGCTACTACATATGTGTTCTACAATAGGAAACTCAATAATTATAGTTTTTTATACACACAATGCATGACTAACCTATCTATTTACAAAATATGTAAGATGACTAATAGAATGGAATTTAATTTTGAAATTGATAATATTGAGTGAGAAAATATCACAAAAATAAAATTAAAGAATTAATTACCATGTATCAATTTTTTAAAAACTAAATTAATATCATTTTTATTTATTATATTTCACATGTTTTGAATTTGATAAAAAAACATCACCACTTGATTCAACATTCTATTTTGATGCTTAAAAATAAATAAAAATAATTTTAAAATAAATCAAATATTATTATGAATATTTGAAGAATTCCAACTATGTCATTTCACTATAAGATTTTAATATATTATTTGATTTTTTGTTGTGAAAACTCTCATCAGATTTTGATATGCTCTAACGGAGGGAATACAACTTTTTTTAACTACCCGTTGAATTTCATAAAAGAAAATATCAAAATATAAATGGTTTATTTAATCGTAAATATGATTATAACCACACTATCTTACAAGTATATCTCCATAGATGGTGTGTAAAAAATCAATATCACATGCGATCCTCATAATAAAGATGTGGAATCATTATGATAGGAGGAAAATGTGTGGCTTCTTATCAAGGATTCCAAAACCTCTAATAGAGTATGGATAACTCATTAACTACCAAGTTATGGATATTAACAACACGGTTCCTTTTCTGGTGGTTATACCAAATGTTTCTAAACTTCTCTCTTTTTTATAAATTTATTTATTTTAATCTAAGTTCCACAATAGTTTTATGTGTTTTAGAGAATACATGGTATATCCACTCTAAACTATATTCTTATTTATCCTTTCCATAATTTTTTTTCTTTTCATATAATTTTAAAAATATCATATATATATATATATATATATACATATTAATAAGTATCATCCTCATAGTGTGAAATATAACTACTGGGAAAAGTAATCAAACATTTATAAATATTTTTGGTGATTTTTATTCCTTTTAATTTCATTTTATGTTTCTAGAATCAATATGAACTTAAATGTAATATCTAATAATTTTTTATACTTTTTCCACCCATGTGTAATTATTTCGTTTTTGAAAATTGAATTCAATTGTATAATTATAGGAAAATATTTTCTTAATTTTGGATGTTTGAAATAATTTTTAAGAGATTGATGAATTGTTTAAAACCCTATCTCATTAATGATAGTCCAATATAAATTCTCACAATATCAATAGGTACAGAAAAAAAATCCATCCTTGGAACAATTTAAATACATTCAAATGCAAAATCATATTTAATTTTAAATCTAAAACTTGTTCTTTTCTTCATCATTGATTTTGAGGACAATGAGGGTTGCAATGATGAATTCAGTACTTTATTTAAAATACCCTTGTTTAGACACTTTGATACATGCCCGTATATTCTTCATTAATATTTTTTTAGGATCTATAGTATTAACTATTGAACAATTACATTTAACTATTATTCTTTTAACCTACCCTCACTCTTTAGTGTAATTAATGATCCTAATTTATTTGACTACAGCGAAATATGGGAACATTATTGGTTATTATGGAGATTTGTAACATTGATTGGAACTGGGGGTAGTGTTACGATTCATGGGATGGTACAAAAATAATATTTATTGTTTTAATTAATTTGTTTCATAATGAAAAAAGGTTAAAATTATGAAAAATTGGAGAAATGGAATCAAAACTTTCATTATATTCATTTTTAGGACTCAAGGACCTCACCAAAATAAAATGGGATTTTTTCATAGTTTATTAAATGTAGAAATGATTCTTCCACTACACTAATATATAAAAAAATTGAAAATAAATTTATAAATGATAAAATAAAAGAAAAATTAAGGAGTAACATAAACTTATCGAAGGTGAATTATTAAAACATGTAAGCTATTTTCAAAAATGGAATTGATTTTAGTGATTCTTTTTTGGATACTTTGAGTGATAAAATTTCATTGTATTTTATTTAATGATCTTGAATTGTTGTTGAAGATAGAAAAAAGTTATTTATAACATTAATTGTTATATTATTACCCATATATATTAATTCTAATTGAAAAAATTATAAATAATCATGATTGGAACAGACTTATTTATTTACATTATGAAGTTTGATGATCTAAGAAAGACTATGTTATGACATTACTTATTATGAGTTTAAAATACAATTGCATATATTTTACAGAAGGGAGATCAGTGATTTAAAAATCTATGTGAGGTAGGCCATGAGATTTTTCATAGATGAAGAAGTGATTTCAAAAATGTGAAATTGAGAGATGAAAACTGAATGTAATATTGATTTCATAAATGAGATATTATAAATTATATTTTAAAAATAACTATGCAAAATCATACAACTTTTATTTGAGTGTGGAATTTGGTTTAGATGTATGTTGTTTTGTATAGATAGGCAAGTGTGGGGGAATAAAAAAAAAATATCTCATATAAAATTTAACTGTAATTTAAATTTTAAATTATTAAATTATTATAATCATCTTGATAAACTAACATTTTCTTGATGTCGTGTGAGTTTATGTAAATAAATGAAATTTCATTAATATTTATATTTTAATGATCAAATGTGTAACTACCTGAAATTTTAGAATAAATTAATATTAAAATAAATTTTAATGTTTATTAGATTTCAAAAAAACATATCAATGATCTTAATATGAATAGATATATTATAAAAAAATATTATTATTTAATAAAGATAACCAAATCATTGAATTTGTGGGTTGAATTTTATTAACTATAACCCATTGAGATTTTAAAAAAGAAACATCATGATTGATACTATAAATAACTTGTAACACCATAGAAAGGGGAGGATTTAATACACAATAAATTATGATATATTTTATTTTAAATAAATCCATTCTCTCTTGTAGTTTTTGTAACACACAACCCTGGGTCTAAACGAATAAAAATATATTATTCCATTATAACCAGTCCATTAAAATGATATCTATGAATATGAATTATTAGATATTTGAAAATTATATATTGTTAACATGTATATATTATAGTATATGGATATCAATTTATTATAAATAAAAATAATAAACATATAATGGTACTTGAAATATAATATGAATAGTAGTGCTTTTACAAAGAGCAGTTTCATGAAATTTTGAGAACTTATTTTAAAATTAAATTTTATTATTTTCTAATATTATTTTAAAATTTTACATTATTTTTTATGTCATCTGATAAATAATTTTCATAGAGTGAATTTGTTAAAATTTTCCAAAAATATTAATTTTTCTAAGAGTAACATAAATACATTCTTTTATTGAAAACAACATTTTCATTAAAATTAGCTATAATGTTGAATTATATTTTAAAATTTTTATAAAGTAAAATTAAATAAATTATATTAAAATTTAACTAAATAATATCCTTTGAATAAATATATGTTAAAATTCATAATAAAAAAAATTCAAAGTTATTAATAATCTTTTGTGGAAAATAAGTTTATGTAATGTCAATGGGTTTTATTTTAAATTTAATTCTAAAAAATTTTGAAATTAAAAATGATAAAAAGTATTAAATATTTTTAATAAAAAAAATACATTTTAAATAATAATTTAATGTTAATTTATTACCATAATGAACTGTGAAAATAGTAAAATTTATTTACCCTTCTTATGGTAAAAACTATTTTACAAGGTGGATAAACATGAACGATAAGGGTTAAATTGACCTACCAAATTTTCAAAAACCCATTTTACATCCATATTTCTAATTTACCAACTATTATTCATGATAATAACTCATTTGGGAGGATTTATTCATGATAAAAAAATGTTTATCACTTTAATATTTAACAAATTCCAAGTGTGTCATCTCCCCCACTTATAAAAGGCCACACGCTCTCATATCATACTCATTGTTCCAAAACCCTTTGTTTAGACTATAAACTAAAAAAACAATTCTTAATCCCTTAAAATTTTTATTTTTTTTATCCTAAAAAGGATTTAGGTATAAACCTAATTAGGTTCTCCAAAGAGGAGTTAAAATTTATAAACATGTGTATTTGTTCTATTTATTCTTCCACAACATTCAAAAAATATTAAAACTTTCTTGTATAATAAAACCATTATACCATTATATTGATATGTTATTATGTTAATGTAATAACCAATATACGTCTGCACTTCCATCATATGGTAAATGGAAACAGCAATCGTGTGAATGGCGGTCAACCGCCTCACGTACTGATGTAATTTATTTTCCATATCCACATTTTTAGGATGGCTATAATGAAAAATTTAAAAATCTCAAATTATATTTATGAAATTATTATACTTATGGAATTATTATATCACATTTACCTTTAACATTCTATTCCATGGGTTATATGATAACGTCACTCATGTGTACGGTGGACTAATTCCTTGCAGCTTGATGTGGTTTATTTTTCTCATTTGATTTACGAAGACAGTATTAGAGACCATGTTAATGAATATCTATGATATTTATTGAATAAAAATAATTCTATAAATATAATACCACATCTAACTTCTCCCCTATATATATGTGTCAAAATAATATCTTTTCTTGTGTGTATGTGTAGACTACAAATTCGTCAAAGTGATGTGAAATTGTTTTCATTATATATTTACATGGATTGTAATAAGTGTTTATTTGATTAAAATAAATTATATATATGGAATATTTATTATTTTTAAATTTTAATTAATTTTTTTTATTTCATTCCATCTGTCGAGAAAATGAAAACTACAATCATGTGTAAGTATGGTATACCCACACCATGAATAGTGTAATCCATTTCCTTTATATAACATTTATAGATTACTAGAAATATATACAAAATAAATATATATTATATTTATATCATTGTAAAAATTATTGGTATGATGTATCAATGATCAATATTAAAGGTTTGAAATTACTAATATGAAACATAAATTCAAAATAACGAAATTATCACCCAAAATAGTGATTTTAATAAAGAATTATTAACAAAAGGATGATGAAACAATATAAGTATATCATATATTTTATTAGAATTATTATTATGGTATTGTAATATATGTATAATAACAAAATATTTATTATATTGGTTTTTTCAAGATATATGAAGGAAATCCAACCTGGGGTAAGGGTTTCTTATCTTGGTTCTACATCCAAGAGACAGATTCCGTATTCATTAATTATTCATTTATCTAGTGTATATAACAATTTTTTGATATTCTATATCAATAATCTATTTCTATTCATGGTATACCATGTATCATTTGAATTTATTTCACTTATAGTGCTTACGATTAAAACATTATCAAGGTGGTAAGGGTGAATTTCACAATCTTACCATTATTCGGTATTGTTTATGATTATGATTACCTTGGGGAATTATTTGATATTATATCACCATAATGTATTTTATTATACTATAGTTATTTATAATAATTTTAAATTAATTATAAAATTTTTACTCTCATTGGTGCATGAAATGATTATGAAATTGTTTTAATAAGATCAAACATTATTTCTCTCTTTGGTAGAAAATAATTGTTCTTAGAAATCCATGTTTTCTAAAAATTATTTCCAAATTGATTTTAACATTTTAACAATTATTTTGAGAAGTAAATTGTTCCCATGTTTGACAATATGAAGTATATTTTTAAAGGAGTCATCATGTCATTTTCTTGAAATGGCACATTTCTATTTTACTAATAATTTTAAATGAATATTTGTTTTAAGATGAATGACATGAATGGATGGTCCCTCTATCATGAACCATAAATTTTTTTAATCATACTTTCAAATAATAGAAGGTTATTTTCAATAAAATGTATTTTCAAGGGGATTTTGAATTTTTTTAATTGAAATTTTCATTGTGAAAATGATATTTTTCTCAAAAAATGATTAAAATGAAATTTTCAAGGAGGTTTAATTCATGAAAAAAAACTATTATTATTTTACTTATTCTATAATGGAGATTTATTATAATGATACCATAATTAAGACTTATCTAACTAGTTTATGATCAGTTTGATCAGGTATGAACTTTTTTTATACCATTGTACATATTACTCTAAATAGTTTATGATTATGTTTTTTTATTCTGAAAATTATTAACATTACATATTATAGTTTTTTCAATATGATTTTTTATATTGATTATGATTCAGCCATTTAATATGATGAATTAATTGGACTTAAATAGTGATGGGTGTGGAGTTATATAGTCAGTCGATGCATCGGTAGGTCTCAAGAGAAAACGATATTAGGATTTTAGACAAGTTCAAACACTTTTATGTAAATTTAATTTAAAATAGTTCTTGATGGAATGTTCCTGATATTCAAAATTATGAATTCTTTCAACATGATATCATTTATAGGTTTCTATTTGATTATTCAATTACATATAATATACATGGATAATATTCATGATCATGTGATTATTAATTCTATTTCATTTAAACAACCCTTATTTCACCCACATTATGCTAAATTTATACTTAAAATGGAATGTGTTCTAGTTATTTCTATTGGCACATGGATTATTCTTATTTATTAATCATAGTTATTACAAAATCCTTACCCCTACAGAGAATCTAGGATTACCCCCTTCTTGTGGTTGTTCCACTGTACACTTAGAAATGTTATATGATTGATATGAAGGGACATTATAAGGGGGATAATGGAGTTCTAAAATAAAACACCTCTTTATATTTAATGTTTAAAAATGTAATTTCATTTTCAAATGGGTATCTTGTTTATAAAGAATACTAAACTATATTTTCCTATGAGATGAGATTTCATTTATCTTATAGAAATTTAATAATGTAACCACAAACTCTGGTATACTAGGATTGGGAACATTATATTTGGTATTAAATAATTTTTAGTAGAAATATTATAACTGTATTTAAGAAAACACTTATTAGTGGACATAATAATAATATAGAATTTTAGGATAAGTATATAAGAACATACTATTTTTTTGCAGATGTAATTTTGGTCTTATTCCTAGAAATACATACATGTTTTAATACTACATTTTGAAATGGTTGTGGAATAGATGTACTTAGGGGTAATAACCCAAAAAAATTACATGGTGTGCTTTACTCGAGCATTACATATTATCTGAAAATGGGAATTACTGTAAAATTGATTTAAAAAACCTGATAGATAGGTTTTGGATTATTAAAATATTTATTAAAAATAATTATGAAGGATTTGGGAATATTTTCATTATTCGAAAAATTTCCCAAGATGACAATTTATATGATTATGAGATTATCCATGCATAACATTTTCAATTTATGTTTTGTGTTTCCCATGTTTTGGCATTATAAATTGTGTTGCATAATGTATTTCTCAAATAATATGTTTGAATTTTTTTATAAATGGTTCATATTAGAAGGAATGGTATCTTTATCAATTCACAAACACCAAATAGGCATTTCCTATAGGGAAAGATAATGTTGTTGGGGATGGATCTAATGTTTGAACTAAGTAAGATATAACCATATTATAGAAACTAACTATGGTTATAAGAAATAACCATTCCCACATGGAGTGGCATATTAATCTACCATGTGTTGTCATAATTTTCAAACAATTTGTGCATCATCAAAGGTCATCATTTTCTATGACTATAAATTCAATTATAGATGAGAAATGGGATTTTTATATTAGGAAATGTTCCTCACTTTCGGAACCAATGAAATAGAGAATGTAGCCATGAATATTTATCATCTCCCAAGTGATAAAAATAAATAGTGACCATTGATTTAAAATAATAATGATGATGAAGGAATAAATAAAATTTAATGTATGGATTTTAGGGTACTCTTATTAGAAAAATATTTTCCTCACGATAAATGAGTGTATATAGGAAAAAAATCTCATAGTCTAAGAAAAAAGGAAAATGAAAATGTTTCTATGTATTAAGCTAACATTATATGGTTATCAAGGCATGATAAGAAATATGTATACATTTCAAAGAGAATTATAGGCCATTTATTTTATGGGATTAATATAATTCATCAAAGGAAATTATTCTCTAAAGAAACCACATTATACAAGAACACAATATCATGTGATATCAAGACTGAGAAATAATTATCCACATCCTATGTAATTTAATTAGTTAAAGGTAAAAAAGGTCTAATAAAAATAAAATATAGAAAATTGAAGAAAGGAATGTTGGAATTTCTATACATTAATAAATATGGAATGAAAAAACAAGGAATATGGTTTCTAGTAATGGTAGATTTCTATAATTTTGAACAAAAATGTACCCATACTCAGGAATTAAAGGTAATGAAACATGATTAAAATGGTCAATTATTAAACTATAAGTATATAGGGAACAATTTAAATCAATTCCCCAAGAATAAAGGTAATACACCTCAAAATAACTTAAGAGATCAAGGTAGATAATTTTCTATTAACAAAGTCGAGGAAGACTTATTAATGTTATTATGTGTTTGGATTAAAAATATATATTGTATAAATATTTTGTATTTTATATTATAATTATATGAATCATAAAACGTATAAGGAATGTACTATAATAGTATTTTGTTATATATCTGGAAGCATATGTTGAATGATACCAATAAATGAGATTCAATTTGAAGTTGATATTATTGGAAAACATATGATTGAGTGAATAAAACCCATAATTTTTTCTTGATAGGGAGTTAATAATGATGAAGATATGTTTATGGGATAGCAATAGTACCCTTGAAATTGTATAGTTGTTTTTGTTATCTTTTTTTTGGAGTTTACTGCATTTTTGGAATCATGGAATAAATAGGATACTTTTTGTTTTATTTATTAAATAAAGAGAAAAATATTTTTTGGAAGAATTCGTGTTCTCGTAGAGGTTTTGATGTAATCAATGTTTTCACATATTTGGTATTTTACATAGAGGGATATATAATGTTATTTGGGGAATTTAAGGTTATATTTATTCTGGAAATCTAGAGACCTTATGTCAATCACTATGTACCTCAAATTTGGTCAAACATATATTAAATGATTATTAAGGTAAACTAATTATAAAGTGGATTATGTTGAAATATTGGGATAATTTTGAGTTTTTAGTTTTTGATTTATTATTAGATAACTCATTCTAACAATTTTTGTTTTATAAAATAAATTGATAAATGATAAATGAATTTTACTAATTTGTAGATCATATGATCCATTAACAGTAAATTTTAATGATTCAACAATAACAAATTATATTTCAATATTTATTTTGTAGACTAAGATATTAGGTTAAAATTGATCAATGACAAACCAAAGGATGAAATTTCATCTATGAATTATAATGATTTCATGTATGGATTAATCTTTTTAGTCAAAGTCGAGATAGTAAAAGGATCAATTGAAATTAGGAAAAGGATCTTGAAATGAAAATGATATTGTATTAATTTATTTTATTTTAAATATTTATCGATTTATGGTTTTTAAATTTCTCTTCAGCATTATGTTTCTTCTGATTAATGATCTCTATCATTCATCATAATTATTTATTCTTTTCATCCATGTTTATATATCTACATCCCACATATATTTTCCAAGTTGGAATCCTGGTATTTGGTTATTATATGAGAATAGAATACATCCCTTTCACACATAACCAGAGGAATTTGCATTAAATATTTGTATAATTTGGGTTTCCAACAAAGTCATTTCTAAATTTATACCCCTTGATTACCAAGATCAAGATTAAATTGTGATGTCATAATTTATTTGGGGGGGGTAGAATGTAACACCTATGTATTTTAGGAGAGACACATAAAGTATTATAGTTTATATATAACACAACATAAATTTTAGAATAGAATTTACCACCCCAATACATTACAATATATTTTCTTTTAAATCAATCCATTCCCTTAGATAGCTTACGGAACACATAACTATATGTCCTAATGAATCATAATATAGTATAAAATTATAACATTAAATTTAAAAATGAGGTTATTATTAGGAATAACTCTATTATGAATATTAAATTTGTTTTCACATGTGTAAAATAAATTACCAGGTTTCAGTTTATTATAAATAGATAGAAAATCATTAAAAACAAAAAAAAAGTCTAAAAAACTCGTATTTTTCTAAAGAGAGGTTTCATTATTTTTTGAGAAATTATTATAATTTAATTTCTAAATCCATTATAAAATTTATTTTTATAAATTAAATTCATCTTTTAGTTCATCTGATCAGAAATAACATATAGTGAATTTTTTATAACTCTCTGAAAAGATTAATTTTTCAATGAAAAATGTAAAATATTTCTTCTTATTGAAAACTGACATTCTGTGCAAATTAATTAAAATGTTCAATTATATTTCAAAATGTATATAATGTAATATTAGGTCAAATAAAATAAAAATAATTTAATTTACATCATTATGATAAATTTTAATTTTCAATTACTAAAAAATGATACATACATACGAGAAATTTTCATTGGAAAACAGCCTTTCCAGTGCTTCTATGAGTTTTATTTTAAATAAATTTATACTAATTCAATGAATTGAATTATAAAAGCTATTAATTATTCGGAATTACAATATTTATTATTATATAATAAAATCAACGTACTTTTTTACTATAAGAAACAATGAACACAAGAAAAATTAATGACTATAGTTAATGTAAAAAACAAATTTACTAAGAGGATAAACTAAAATGATATTGGATTAAATGACCTAAAAACTAGTAAAACCCCATTTTAGGGTTATATTTTGACTCTATAACCTATAAGGATATATAATTTCCATTATAATTCTTGTTTTTAGTGAAAACCCCCAATATCACTTTATCATTTCAAAAATTCCATGTATGTCCTCTCCACCACTTATAAAAATACACCCCCTCTCATTTTCTCTTTACACATAGAAAACATTACGGTTCATCCATGAAATTACAAAATTCATTAAATAATACTCTAGAGGTATACTATATTAATTAGTATTAATTTTAATCCCACCTAAGATGGCTTTAGGTATACATATGTAGATGCTCTCTGAGAATGACCTAAAATTTTAAACATGAGTATTTTTTCTATTTCTTATTTTACATACTTCAAGTAATATTAAAAATTTATAATATAATTACACCAGTATTCCATATGTACATATATTTTATTATTTTAAAGTAATAATCTAGATCCACCTCATCTTCTTTCAAATAGTAAACAAAATCTTCAATCGTGTGTACGAAGGATTATCGACTCATGAGCCGATGTAATTAGTTTTCATCCGCAATTTTAATGGATGGTTATAATGATAGATTTAAAATATTTTTATGATATTGAAGAAATTAATATATTTATTAATTTATTATATCACATATACCTTATTACATTTTATCCCATGGGGGATATAATAACGTCATTCAGGTGTACCAAAGTCTGTATCCTAACGAAGTGATGTGATTCATTTGTCACTTGTGATTTACATAGAAGGTAGGGAGGATAAATTTTATGAATATATGTAAATACTAATACATAATTATTATTATAGAAATAAAATATCAAATCTATATTACTACCTTCTAATCATTTGGAAATCAATAATGTCACTGATGCGTACGTTTGGACTACCACCACCATGTAGCGATGTGAAATGATTTTAATATTATTTTTAGATTTATCATGATAAGATATTATTTTATTAAAATTAATTCTATATATAAAATAATAATATTTATTTAATGGTGATATAATATTTATATTGATTTCATTCCGTCCATATAGAAAATGGAACCATCATTCATGCATACGTATGGTGTACCATCTCCATGAGTTGTGTAATCCATTTTCTATAAAAATGATTTATAGATTATTATAAATAAATATATAATAATATATATTATATTTATATAATGGTAAAAATTATGAATATTATTTAACCTTAATCAATATAAAATTATTGAAATTACCTATCCAAACCATATATTGAAAATGAAGCAATTATCACCTGAATGGGTGATTTTGACAAAGTATTGTTAATTAATAGTTGATAAAAGATTATAAGTGAATCATACATGGTTTGAGGTATATTATTATTGTTATTTAATATTTTTTTAATAAGATTATATTATCTATACATTATTTTTTAACACATATAAAGTCAATAAGACCTGTGGTTTGAGTTTCTCATATCACTTTTACTTTAGTGAGACATATTCCACATTCAACACATATTCCATTATGTGGTTTATATACTACCATTTGAATATGTTATATCATTAATCTATTCCTATAAATTTTATTTATTGTTTTATTTTGTAATTTTTCAATCATGGGTTTTATGATTCAAACGTAACCAAAGTGGTAAGGGTGTATTTCACAATATTTACATTATTGGGGATTTTTTTATGTTTTAGTATACCATGGATGAATTATATGATATTTATTAAACACAATATTTTTTCTTAACATAATGTTAATTCATAAAAAAATTTCATTAATATTACCAATTTTATTCCATTTTTGTACTTATATTTATTATTGATAAATTTTTACTTTATTTCTCTCTTCCATTGAAAATCCTTTTTCATCCAAATCCATTTTTTCTAAAAAAATCAATAATTCTTTTAACATTATCCAAATATTTTTTTAAAATATTTTTTCCCATTTTTATACTTTAAAAAAATATTGAAACGAATCCTCTTGTTTTTTTTCAAATAAGTCATGTTTGGGTTTTACGAAATAATTTCAATGAATTATTTGTAACATATATGGCATGAATAAAATTTCATGATGTCATGGAAATTATATGTTTAATATATTAACTAATAATCATATAATTTTATATTCAAAAAAATCATTTTTGGAATTATTAATGAAAATTTACTTTTTAATGGATATTTTCAATGTGAAAATGTAATTTTCCTGAAGAATGTTTTTAAAGGATTTTTTATAAAATTTCTACTAATAAACATCAAATAATATTATTATACTTATTATCCAATGGGTATTTTATGAAATTATACCATCCCAATTATATATTTTGATGATATATTATCAGTTTTTATATAAATATACTATTTTAAAACTATTCACCATATTACTCTGAATGTTTTCTGATTGTGTTTATTGATTGGTGAAAGTATTAACATTTCATACTCTAGTTTTTCGATAACATTTTAATGTTAATTATATTTCTAATCATTAATATAATGAATTAATTTGAAATATTATGTTTCATGAGGGGCCTTTAAAATCCCCTTGATGCATAGCTCGGTCTCATGAGATAAGCTAGATTTTTTTGGATGAGGCCTTAGTGATATGGTTATGATGTATTTTTTTATGAATTATATTATTATTAAATAATTTATTGATGTGAATGTGATTATTGAATATTTAGATATGAATGGATATGTTTACATTTTAGGAAATTTTTTACATTGGTTTATTTTATCATAATTTAATCCTTACATATTAAACTTAGTTTACTTTTTAAATTGATTGTGTCTGATTTTTTAACTTTACATTTATATTATGACTATTTATTCATGATAACTATTTTTTTACACATACGCTTATAGAGAAACTAAGATCACCCCTTTTTTGTATTTTTATCACCGTGATTCTAAGAGATGTTTTATGATTGATATTTATGGATATTCTAAGGGTAATAATGGATTTTTAACATAAAAATAGTTTTTTATTTCATGTTGTAAAATTTAATGGGAATTTTATGTATATATCTAGTTTACCACAAATACTAAACTATTATGTCCTTATATATTTTATTCCTTGTAACATATGAAAATGTAATAAATTTACCAATATATCTAGGATAGTATGGTAGATATATTTAAAGAAAGCACATTATAAAATTATGTATCATGCAACTACACAATAGAAATTCATTGATGAATTCTTAGTGAACTCTCGCTCAATTTTTTGTGATGTCATTTTATACATTAAAAATGAATTTTATTTTAAAATAATTTCTATTTAATTTTGTATTTGGAAATTTAATTTACATATTTACACTTATAGAATTTTTGTTTTATAAAAATGACCATAATTTATTAAATAATCATGTAAAAATTAGTATATTATATATTTTTTATAATTGTAACACCCTCAAATTCTAATGCAAGAACATTGTATAAGATAACATGTATGATATTTAACAACCCATGTAGAAGGTAATATAACATCCCGATACATTAAAATATATTCAAAATTTTGATATAAATTCAATATGTTATACAGTGTGCAATGAGCACGATACTGAGTATGCAATTTTTTTAGTCAAATATACATTCTTCAATACCTTTGTTACACACATGTCCGAGTTTTTAAGGATACTATTAATATTAATATTAAATACAATATGATATGAAATATTAATTATCATTGTATTCATGAATAGAATTATATATCTTATTAAATAATTTGGTTTAAAAATATATAAAAAAAATCACTGTTTATCAATTTATTTGAATTGAAAAAAACAAATTGAATATAATGGAAATATTTTTATTATCATAAAGGTTATTTATTAAAATAACATAAATTAATTAGTATTACATAATTACATTAACTAAATTATATATTGTATATTTAATAAAAATTTTGGGACATTCATAAAATTCACTTTATAGGCATAATATTATAACAAACCCAATTTTATGCAAACAAAGATATATTTATCTACACATAGTTTTGCTGCCTTCTAATAGAACACCTACTTCAAAATAGATATTTGAAAAAATTATAAATTTTTATGAAAAATAAAAATTATTTTCAAATTAATATAGTCAAAATAATATTAGGGTGATGTTTTGGTACTTTTCTTTGATGTTTAAAATTTTGATGAATGTTGAAAAATACACGATATTTACTAAAAAATATTGTTTTGTCTAATTTTCTTATTATGATAAATTATATATAGTTTTTTTAAAGTGATATAAGATCAATTATACACTAATTGAAACAATTTAGGTAGTTTTAATCAATTTCACATTTAAATTGGATTTGAAAACATATCAAACTTTTGAACATTTTCACTTAAAAAACCTGTTTTTCCATCCGATCCGCATGTCAAATTCTAAATTAATTTATGCCACTCTTATTATTGGAATTTGGACAATTGGATTCCATATTTTGAATCAGAAAATTTTACTATGTTTTATAAATTCGAATTTATTTTTTATCAATGTTATCAGTGAGTGTAATTAAAATTAATTATAGTGATTCATAGAAAAATGAGCTTCATAAAGGAAAAAACTATACACTTAAGGGACATAATGACCAAGAATCATGTCCAAAACCAATTGTATTGCCACATTTATAACATATAATCCATTTCTTTAATTTTTTTCTTTATTTTTAACATAGGATGTATGTGGGACCTCTGAAATGTGTTTACATTAATTATATTTACAAGAATGTCAATCCTCCTTCACTATAAAAAGGAACTCATCCTTCCCAAGTATTCTCACAAATTAAGACATTAAAATCATACAAAAAATGAACTAATAATTTGAAAACATCCCTCCCTTAATTATAGAATATTAATATTGATAATAAATAAAACTAAGGATGTATTTTTTTATAATCCAAATGTATTTACGTGAATAAGATGCAATGTTCTTCAACGATCACTTTTGTTTCATTTAATTCTCCACTACATAATTTTTTTATAAATTTAATTTTTAATAAACTAATTATATTAAATGTAATTAAATGTTTTTATGATAAATTTTTTATCTAAAATTTTGCACACATCCATAAATTAGGATTTGTAATCTTCGTTCATGTGTACTACAGACTACCACCTCGAGAACTGATGCCATTCATTCTTCCATTACCACCTTTCGAGGTTAGGAATAATGATGGATTTATAGTTTATATATGTTATATAATATAATAATTATTTTTATTATTCTTTAATTTTTATATATTACATACCTTCATTCATTTCATTTTGTGGGAATTCAAAAACTTCATTTGTAGACATGTGGACTACATCCTCCACAAGTAATGTGATTTGTTCACACTACACATGAGATATATTAAGGGATGATTTTAACAAAAAAAACATGTCAAATATATGATATAAATATGATAATGGAATGATAATACAAATATGCACACATAGATATATATATATATATATATCACTTACAATTTGAATATGATAATGAAATGGGAGTAGCATTCATGCACACATACATCCCACCATATCCAGTAATATAGAATTTCATTTACTATATACAATTATTATGTATTACTATAAATAAATATATAATGAATATATAGGATAAATAAATAATTTTTTACATTATTTATGTTATTAAATACTGATCAAAGTAATAGGAAGAACATGTAACAGGTCAACACATACTCGAAAAACTATGCAATTAACACTTAAAATAATGAAATATTATTAACAAACGAATTATAAAGAATACTAAAAAGATCACATATCATATTATAAATATGATAATGGTTATGTAATAAGTCGTTAACAAGTTTAAAACCCTTATAATAGAGGTTAAAGTTTATTCTCCCAAAATAAAATGAAAGCTATGGGATTTTGTCTCAATTTCATTTCATTAAGGAATATTTTAATGTAATAGACCTTTTTTCTTTAATATGGTGCATGTACTTCCCCTTTTAAATATAATATCATGAATACTTCGTTATTCATGGTATTTTAAGTTTCTATTTGAATTATATCTTCTATCAGTATTTGAAATCCATGATACCATGTGGTAAAATAATTTCACAACTCAGATCATTTTGATTGGGTTGTATTACATCATCATTGTCGTTAATGTTATTTGATTTTGCATATATTGAAATGTAAATATATAACTATGTGTAATGATATTGGATTCACATAGATGTATATTACCTAATTTTTTATTAATATTCATCACATTACAAAAAATCATTCCTCGTGATCATAAAAGTGTAGTATCTTTGGAAACATGGAAACATAATCTTCTAAGATGGTGAAAGATCATTAAAATACCCCTTAAAGACCTTCCCATTTATAACTATTAATAAAACACCATATTCATAATATAGGCAAATGGAACATATGAATGGGGTGAGTTCAAATGAGCATTAAGGGAAAAAATGATATTTTTAAGCATAACATGGGAATAATTATATGAGAACATGATCACAACATTATAAAACCATAAAATACATATCAAATATCATAATCAAGAGTCACGGAATAAATATTGACATTTTATAAGACATGAATCGTAAGGGAATAAATAGATTAACTCATTTGATAATATGAAAGGAATAAGACAATGAATTGTGGAATACCATAAATCATTCAAGCCCCTACGTCAAGGATGCCTAAAAACATCATAATATGTTAGATTTGGGATAATAACTAGTGTACCCACTTCATGCATGGGATTTCCTCTAATATACAGTCTTATTTTGGGATTGGGATTCCCTCCCATGTACCCTATTGGTTCAAGCCTGGGATTCCCTCCCATACAACCCTCTTATGAGGAGCCTGGGATGCCAGCCCATGTACACTATTGTTTCAGGCCTGGGATACCCACATGTGTACCCTATTATTTTTGGCACATGATTCCATCCTATATACCCTCTTGTTTCTAGATTAGGATAACCTCACATGTACACACTTATATTAGGCTTGGGATTCTCTCCTATGTACCCTCATATTGCAGGCATGTGATAACCTCCCATGTTCTCATTGTTCTATTAAAATATTTATAGATACCTAAAGCATTGGTGGGAGATATAGGTCCCATAAATCACATAATGAAATCATACATTCATACAGAAAAATATAAAAAAATTAGCTTATAATGAATAATAAAAATATATGAGTTCAATAAACATAATACAATAATCCATGAATTGAAATGCGTATTTTAAACATGTCATCATATCTGAACCTATGGAAAAGAGACATGTTTCACAAACCTTTTATCAAATCATAACTCGTGAAAAGAAGAAGGTTTCTGAAGCATATAACTCATGTAATAGAAATGGGTATTTAGGCATAAAAATTCAATGAAAGAGTATGAATGGTTTAATTAGTTCACGTACACAATAATTCTTAATATGTATCAAAGGATTTCATCTTTCATGTATAAAAATTTAGAAATATCACTTGAATCATTTCTTATTGAAAATAACCATTCTTTGTGAATGTTCCAAGTTAGAGTAATGTATCTCAGAGAGGGGGCGTGGTGAATAAGTGGAGTTATATTTCTTTTATTATTATTTTCAATTGAAATAACTTTCACCTCCTGTTAGAGATTTCAATTCCCAGATGAAAACATACTCAACACACATCTACAGTAACCCAAAGATTTATAAGGATCGTTATTCAATAAGAATAGCTACGTCCTTATTATGGTTTGGAAATGATCAAATACCATACAATCCACTAAGAAAGCAATAATTGGATTAAAATGTGTAGTAAATACCCTTACACTCATATAGAATTGTGAAACAATCCCACTAGTGTGTGTACACCCTCTTAGCACAATAGGGTAATACAATTTTTTTAACAACTCATGTTACCTGTTCTTTTTTCAATTCAATAAATATGTTAAAATTTTAATTAAATTTACCAATTCCTTACCCATAAGAAAGGTAAGAACTACTAGAACATTTTAATAAAACACTGATTGTAATTCCTTCAAGTCCATTTCTTTCAAAACAAATAACCCAATTGGATTCTTTCAAAACAAAGCTCATATTCTGATTATTTCAAAACAAAGTTCTGTGTCAGCTTCTTTCCAAACAAAGATCCCATTACTATTATCTCAAAACAAAGATCCTATTCCAATTTTCTGATAGAAAACAATATATTAAAATTGGTACCACTTTAAATCTAGAATACAATTGTCATGTTGAATAGAACATGAATGAATTAGCGCCACCCAAGATAGTTGTCAATCTAAATAGAATTAAACACCCCTTCTCTATAGAAACTTGAATATTCTCTCTCTGCAAGTCCCACACATGTACCATGTACTTCACTCTTTTTATAGGTTACCCAAAACGTTTTTGGGCAGGAAGCCCAAAACACTTTCACTCTCAGTCAAATTCACCCAAATCTGAATATCTCATAAAATCTAGGAGCAATTAGGACTTCATCAACGCTTCTCAAATCTTCTCGAATCTTCTACAATCTTCATCTCTTCTTTTCAAAAATCTCATTTCAATTGTCAATATAATTACAATTGATGATCAATACATGGGTCAAAATCTGATTATCTCATACATATTTCTTCAAAAAGATTCTTGATACCATTCCAATTGAATGTGTTTGAATAAATGCACTTCTCCACTTGTGATACAATCAATCTTTTAAAACAAAGTCTCCCCCATTACAATTAATTCATTTATTTCAAATTTGTTTTCTTTTATTGTGATGCTCTTGAGAAGACAAATCATAACATTCAAAAAATAGTTCTTGAATCTGGACTACCATTATGACTTTGAATTCATTGTGGACCAGCTTTAGCATCATATGACTTCAATTGGAAGGTATTATAACTTTCTTTCATCATTATTTTCATCTCATCCCAAGCATGATGTATTTTTAATACAAATGGTCTAGATACTATTATCCTGAATACGATTATATATTGTTACGATCATTATGGTTAGGATCATCCTATATATGATCATTTTAATTAATATCATTTCTGGTTAGCATCATGAGGGATACGATCATTCTGGATACAATCATGCTGGATACAATCATTCTAGATACAATAATTTTCAGATATGATCATTCTGCTTATGATTTCTGTTTACAATTGATATATATGATACAATAAAATATGATGAGGTTGATTATCCCAAATATGATGCAATACAATCTGATATGATTCATTCTCAATTGACACCATCTCTTTCCTTTTCTTCATCCCAAATGTTATTTGTTTAAAATAAAATCATTGTCTCATCTTCTATCTTCATCAACTCTTCTATCATCATCTCCCTTTTAATCGACAACTCTTTTCCTTCAGTACCACCTTTATCGGCACCACCTTTATATCGATACCACTTTCATCAGCACTATCTTTCTATCAGCACCACTTCTTTTTCTCTGCCATCGAGATACATTAAATCTGAATAAGATTCTCTTCTGATTATTTTTAAAAACAATATGAATACAATTCATTTCTCATTTATTTGAAAAACAATGAGTACCACTTCTTTACTATTTTTTTGAGAAATAATTTGAATATATTTATTTTTTGATTGGAAACATCTCTTTCACTCCCCCATTCTTCCATCAAGATTGCATCACAAGTTCTCAATCCAACAGATGATTTATATGAAATTAAAATCATCAAAGCATCGTCATAATTAACATTGGTCTGATTCCATTAAAAAACAAAACAATTGTTTCCACAAAACAAAGTTAAGTGATTTCCTTTATTCAAAATGTACCGTGATAAAAAAAAGACAACACTTCAAACCTTAATCACCTTGAATGTTATCTTGGTACCAACAATCTAACCATTTTGAATTTTTTTGAACAAAATTTCATAAATAAATGGTCTTTGAAAACTCATTCAATGTATTACATATCAATAATTTTAATCCTACATGAACTAAACCATTTTATGAAACAATAACCATTAATTAAAAAAACATGCTATCCAAAATAGTGATCATGAACACCTCTTTCTTATCTTCATTCATCCTAGAAAATAATTCAATTGATTTTCCTACAACCACTCCAAAAAAATAGTTAGAATAGTTTACAAAATAAATAATTCTAAATTCATATCTTACCCATAACTCTATCTTTTATGCAATAGATTTATTAAACAAAAGAAATCTACTTCTTGAAAAAAATAAAAATGTCAGATTAGAGATGGGATAGATACACATACCTCAACCATGAAGAGAAAGTGGCTGCACACCCATGTTCGACCTCATTTTTTATAACGATTCCTTCTATAATGGTTTTGTGAAGATATCAACAACATGTTCTGATGTTGGAACATTATGTAGCTTGAATTCATTCTTATCCACAAGCTATTTGATAAAATGATATTTGATATAAATATTTTCTAAACAAGAATGTCACATTTGATTCCTAGTGAGATTGATTTCACTTATATTATCACAACCATTTAGCATGGGTAATTTCACTATTACAAGAAAATATTCCAATTTTGTTTTCATCCACATAAGTTGAGTGGTGGCTTGAGAAGAAGCAACATACTCAGCTTCATCCGTACTGAGATTTACTGAGTTTTGTTTTTTTGAATTCCAAATACCACAATTATTTTCCAAAAATTACACAACACCATATGTGGATCTTCTATAATGAGAATTTCCTACCCAATCTGCATCAGAATACCCCAATAAATCAATAATATCTTAGTTGTAATACCTGATTCTGAATTCTGTTGTTCCTATGATTTATTTGGGAATTTTTTTCCTGCATTAATATGTGATTCTATTATAGAACTCTGTAATCTTTTATATAAGGTAACATTATAAAAAATTTCAGGTCTAGATGTAGTAAAATACAATAGGCTTCCAATCAGCTTTCGATACTCTTTAGGATCCACTTCTTTTCCTTCTCTATCTTTACTCTGTTTTGTTCCCACTAAAATAGGTGTGGAAATAGTTTTTTTAATTTTCCATAACAAACCTCTTGAGATGTAATTTTACATACTTTTCTCGGGTGAGGAAAATGTATTATTTCGTTTATTAGATTTTTAACGCAAGAAAATATTTCATTCCTCCCATTGTGGACATTTCAAATACATTCCCCATTTGTTCAGAAAATCTTTTACAGCTTCCTTCATCATTCCAAAAAAAATATAATATCATCAACATAAACAATTACAATGAGGTAATAATCTTGAAATTGTTTTCTGTAAATATTTATATACACTCTTCCTTTATTAAAATTAATCATTATTAAGAATATATCCAATTTAAAATACCATTCCCTCAAAGATTGTATTAGGAAATACAATTCCTTTTTCAATCTTCACACATAACATTTAACTTTTCCAAAAAAAATCTACAATGTTGTTCAATATAAACCTCTTCATCAAGATCACCATTGAGTCATTTATATTTAACATCTATTTGAATGATTTTGTAGCCTCATTCAATAGAAATATCATGAAAGATTCTGATTTTTTTGAGTCTTTCCACTGGAGAAAAGGATTCATCGAAATCAATACCCTCAATCTTTGAATACCCTTTACCAACCAGTATTTTTTTGTTTCTTATAACTTCACCTTTATTATTCCACTTTTTCTAGAAAACCCATTTTGTGCCAATGATTTTTTTTGTTTTAAGGAATGGGTACATGTTCTCATGTATTACTCCTTTCAATCTAATCCAATTTTTCATTCATGGATAGAATCCATTCTGGATTCTCAAAAGATTCATTCACATCATTCAGTTCAACATTTGAATACAAATATGCATGTGTAATATAATTGGTTTTTCTTTTTGTTTGAACCTTCTGATGTTGATCACCAATTGTATTTTGTTCTTCCACATGTTTCCTCAGTCTTGGATAATATTTTAAATTGTCTTCCTCACAACTGGAAATAGCTGAGTTCGATTCTTCACCTTTATTAGGATTACAATTTTTGTATCCTTATTAAATTTATCTTCTCTAACTAGCTTAACATCATTGTCCGACAGAACATGTTTCTCTTTATCAGATACTTAAATCACTTTTACATGAATAGAATCAACAATAATTTTTGTTTCTTTGTTGAAGAATTTGTATCCTCTTCCTTCCAAAGAATATCCATGAAAGATTCCATCCTCACTTTTCTGATTAAACTTACCATAGTTTCCACTTTTATTATTTATAATACAAGGACTCTTGAAAACACTAAAGTGCTTCAAAATTGGAGTTTTCCCATAAAGAAATTCATAGGGAGTCATACCTGATTGAGTCCTGTAGAAACAATGGTTCTAAATATAATCAATAGTAATCATGGCTTGAATCTGAAAGTAATGAGAATGATCATGCTCAAGTAACATGGTTCTTCCCATTTCCACCACGATTCTACTCTTTCATTGAGCAACCATATTTTTGTGGGGATTGTATGGAGTGCTATACTCATGCCTAATTCCATGATTCTCAAGACAGTTTTCAAACTCTTCACTTCTGTAATCACCACCATTACAAGTTCTCTACTTCTTCATAGAATACTCACATTATTTCTCAGCTTTTCTTCTAAAACTGTTAAGAATTTTCAAATCATATTATTTTTGTTTCATATACATACTACAAGTAATGCGAGTAAAATCATCAATGAAAGTAATGAAGTACTTATCTCAATGTGATGATAGATTTCTCAATGGCCCACATATATCAAAATAGTTCAGCTCCAGGGTTTGTTTTGAACAAATATCAACTTTCTTATGCACAACATTTGTAGTCTTTCCTTTCTAGAAATTAGTGCAACACCAATCTCTACTTCTTGGAAAAACAATAATTTCTATTGTGCAATTTCTATTTTGAATAAATTTCTCATGTTTATCTAACACATATGTCCAAGCCTTCTATGCCATAACTGATTCTATTCCATTATACTCATGTAACAAGAGATTTTTGAATCCCCAACCTGAAATAAGTTTCCTTTTCTATGTTGGCCCTTATAAATATCATACCATCTTCTTCACTCTTTACAAAAAAAATCCACATTTCTTGAAAATAAACTTTTTAACTTCATCACACAATTATGAAACACTTAGAAGATCGTGTTTTGGCCCATCAACATAAAAAGTTTTCTTAGATTTCATCTTTTCTTTTCCAATGATGGCTATCCCATCACCTTTGATTTTCAATGATTCGTCAATGGAAAATGTCACTGTGAATTCCTTAAAATCATTCACGTCCTTCAACAATTTCAAGTCTCTGATCATGTGAGAAGAACAGCCACAATAAAGTATCCAGGTTCGTTATCCTTTCATGTCATTTCATGTAATTTCAATAACAAGTTTTGTTTTCACTATTATTTTCCTTCTTCACCATTGGATTTTGAGAATGGAGAATCTTTTGATAATCCCATAACTAAATAATACATCATTTTTCAAGGTTTCTAGGTTGTTCACATCATTTAAAAATAGTTTCTATAGTTTAGAACATATTTTAAAACTTCACTTCATTCTTTTTATATTTCATCAATACAAATTTCTCATTTTTCTTTCATTGTAGAGATTGTGTCCCCCTTAATCTATTCATTTCATAACCGGTGGGATAATAGTATTGTTTTTTATTAAACCAACACATACTTTTTGTGTTCCTGAACCCTCCACAATACTAGCAATACCCATAGAATGATTATTTTACTCTAAAACCTTGATTCTGATCAGAATTGTGAATTTGTTTCTTAGCCACTTGACATGAATCCATGTAGAATGGATGGTCAAGTTTAAATTTATAAATACCCATGATATGGAACATTGGATACCCTTGGGGTCTCTCTCAAGGAAGTAGTTTCGATTTCATGACTTGTCATTCTGAAAATATTTTTGTGTTTTTTTAAATATTTCGAAAATATAATGACACAACTCTTATGAAATAAATAATCAATGAAGAATAACAAATTGGAGAGATAAATAGTGATGGAAAAGTGAAAAACATAGGGACACAAGTCAAAACCAAGAAAAGAGAGAAATCACAGACACAAAAAAAGGCACATAACAAACAAATGACACCAAGACACAGAAGGCAATAGTCAGTGAGAAAAAGGACAAACCCAGGTTAATACACCCTCTACCCAATATCAATGATCTACTTAAAAAATATTCAACAATTCTTAACTTCACTCAGTGAATGACTGATGTCTTGGATCACAGAGCAATCTCACCAAAAAAATTGAACACTCAAATACCTAAGTTCTTCAATACTCGAGTATTCCTCTGAAGTGCAAGTTGATTTGCTCAGCAAAGTCATTCTGGAAAGAAATTCTCACAATCCAGAATGATTCCACTAATATCGTCACATCACAAAAACTATTATAATTTCTCATTTCGAGAAATTGAGTAAGTAATGTGAAAAGATAATAAGCAATAAAGTAGCTGATTGGCATGTGAAAGATTTTTCTCTCACTCAATCTAACATGCAGATGTGATCAACCAAGGAGAAAAAAGAGAAAGGATGATCTCCCCAATGATCGGATCTCTAGGGTGTGTTGGATTTCATAATGAAGATCAAGCCCTGAAAATTAGAACTCCATTTCTGGAGCTTCAAGATCACAACACGAAGCGAGGATGAATGAACGACACCAAAAAATGAAATTAGAATAACAATTCTAATTAAATAACATGAAACACAATTATTTATAGACACAATTTAAATGAAATATAAAATTGCGATGTAGAGGAGAGGTTGAGAATATAGGAGCAAGTCCAGTCTCAAAGTGGAAGACGGTCCCAGTCCCTGAGATGTGGATAGAATGGATGATGAATGGTGGTGGAGTTTCCTCCCCTTAATGTGGAATGATGCCCCCCAGTCCCTGGCCCTCCTTGGAAGAGAGAAGCTGGGGGTCCCTTTATTCAGAGATGAAAAAAGAAAAATTCAATTGGTGACCGAACAGATAGCAGATCCATGTAGCGAACTTTTATGAGAATGTCACCATCTTTTAGTGAACTCTCATTGAGTGTACCACACCTTTTGCAACGAACTCCATTTTCCCCACATTTTCCCATGATCTAATTCTTTTATCCACACTTCTATAAGTATCTCCCCTACGCGGAACAATAGAAAAACCAAGAGCAATTAGAAAAATATCAGTTGTGATATTTATACATAAATTAAAATTATAATTTAATGAAATATACATTTATTTAGGGTATTAAATATTATTAAAATATATTTATATAATAAGTGTTATATTAGATTAATAATATTTACTAGTAAAAAATTTTAATATAAAAATATGTATAAGTAAATTTATTATTATTGTTATATATATTTTATTATTATTATATACTATGCTATGATTTATTATATGTTATAAAGTTATTTATATTATATTAGTTATTATATTTTATATAATAGAAAAAATAAATTAAATATGAGGATGAGGGAGGGGTATCAGCATATGAGAAAGGGGGAAAATAGGGAAGGAAACTTCGGGTGATACAGCGTGACTCGCTCCGGTGAGCTGGGCATGTGGAAGACTGGGCGGTAAGGTCCGAAGGGAGGCGTAGGTAGTAGAGTCTCTTGCAGACATGGGAGAAGGCCGAGGGTTCAGGTGGTCTTGCTAGGTGGAGGGATGAGGTGGATAACAGCTGAGTAGAAATGAGATTTGAGGGTTTAGGATGAAGTGGTGTGGCAAAAGAACATGGGATGCTGGCGAGTGAGGGTTTACAGTATGAAGCAGGAAGGTTGGTGTGATGATGCAGGGGAGTCGAGGCGAGGTCATGGGTTTGTCCGGGGCTTCTTCGCGTCGGTGTGGATTTTACCGGTTCTGATCTGGTTTGAAATTGGGTGTTTTGGTTTTCAGTTGTAGGGTTTATTTGATCTTCTTTGTTGCCGTTTAATCATCTGTTCATTTGATTTGCATTGTTGTGGGTTCTATTGGTGTCTCTTGATTTGTTGATGATGCTGCTATGAGTATTTTCATATGATTCCCGAGATTTGTTCTTGTTTGGTTTTGGAGTTGATGTGGTAGTGAGTGGAGGTGGGTGACAATGGAAAGATGGATAAGTGGAGAGGGAGTGGTTTCAAGGAGGAGATAGAGGAGTGATAGTGGGAATGGAATTGCAGGACGGTGGCACATTGAAGCTAAAACAGTGGCACCATTTTTGCAAAGAAATGGTGGGACATGTTAGAGAACAGTGGAACATGGAGGGGTATGTGGGGTAACTGGTGGCATGGTGTGGAATGGTGAAAGTGTTTTATGTTGTACTGTGATTTTTGGACTGTGATTGTGAAACAGTGAAACTATGAGTTTGACAACTGTGGCTGAGGCACCATAACATCATCAAAACAAAAAATAAATAAATGAATTTAAAGAAATAAATGATTTACTAAAACTAAAAATAAATTAATAACTAAATCAATTAAATTAACAAATAGAATTTAAAACTACATAAAAATAATGTAAAACTAGGTGATAAAATAATTATTCATTATTAAAAACAATGAATTTATTTGTATTAAAAATTCATAAAAATTTATTTTAAAACTACCTAAATGTATTTAAAGTGACCTTCTTAAATTAGTTATCCAATTAATTAATCAAATAATTGTGTAAATAATTAATTAATGAAATAATTAAATTAAAGAATAAAATTAATATGTTAAAACTAGTTAAATTATTAAAATAATTAAAAATTAGTATGTATTATTTATTTAAAAATTAAAAATAAAGAATTACATAATTAATGAATCGATAATCTGACTAGAATAAAGGAATTAAAAATAAAAGTCAAATTCAAAAGAATTTATTTGATTAATGATTTATTTAAAATGACAATAATGCATAATAAAACACATGATTTAAACTAAAAATTACTATTTAACACAACAAGGTACTAAAGCACAACAGTTATCAACTATTTAATAAAAAACATCAATTTGGTATAAAAAGTCAATAAAAATACAAAAAGGATTCGGAAAAGAGTATGAAAACACTTCCACATAAAAATCCCCCACATTTAAAACTTTTTTCCTCAAAAAATTTAATGCCTTTGAACATTAAAATATATAGATGATTTTTGAGTTTTACCTCAAAAAGTGTATGATTAAAATTTAATAATCAGAGGAACACTACCAACCAATGAGTCAAGATTTTCATAGGTGTTCAAAAAATTGTCCCACCAATCTTTAAAAACCCACTGGAAGTCATGAGCATCAGAAATTCATACACTGTCAAGTATGTCATGCCTTCGATAAGTAACCATTAACTGTCCTACATTAATTTTAATTTTATGTTCTGATTCAAGGAGTGTTGACAAGATTGATGAAGTGGAACTCAGAACTTAACCAAGGGCACCTTCCATTATCACTTTCCCCAAGGTACCATAAATTGAAGTCCATTAATCACGTCACATTATTGACTGAACTCAAATGAATATTAAACAAGTCAATTACTCCCTTCTTCATCTGGGTTCAAAATTCCACTCACCTTAATGAGATCATTTCCATGTGTAGTGCACTGTACATATCACTTATTAATATTGAAATTGGAGTTATTTATTCACATTAATGCACCCAATGCACCTTGTCTTAGATACTCAACATGGGATCTCATTTTCCCATTTTACTTCAGTTACAAAAGACATAATTAATAATCAATCGAGTTGACTTCCTAAAGTGATTTATTATTATTTAATAAAAATATGAGTTCTCTTAGTTCCATTTATAACATCATGTTACCCTAAGTCACAATAATCAACCCATAAAACCTCTTATGTCACACTCCCATCCTCAGTTCCAAAAAAGACAAATCGATAAAGACAGTGAATAATTGCACTCAGTAATCATTCATGCTTAGTAGTTTCTGAATAAGTTCCACTCTCAACAACCAAAAAATAGTTATCCACTAAACATGACATTATTGAAGTACCATTAACACTCCAATGACCTTCATGTAATGAAATAATTTGAAATTTTAAAATGATTTTGATCCTTTTTTTTTTGAAAAAAAATATCCATTTTTTTAACAAACACAAACTTCAGGTTCAATAAGGGGGAATTTGAAATGACACTAGTATGACCCATCTCCCTGACACTTAAAACCCATCAATGTCCTCAATGTTGACTCTCAAGGTTGGAGATAGTTTATGTTTAACAAATATGGAGATTTCAGCTGAAAAGGATATAAAGGGTTAGAAATGAGGTTCTAAAATTTGATTTGTCACACAAAATTAAAAGGAAAACAAAACTTCAAACAAAGACAAACAGAAGAACCCAACCCCACCAATCATCACTAGAAACAAGTTCAGTTATATTCTAAATTGTTCATGCTTTGAATAATTGTGAGTAGACAAAATATTATATCAATTTACTTCAAATAGTATCATGATTAGCAGTGATGTTCACTAGCAGCATAATGAAATTGAAATAAGTCGGTGAAATCATGTTTCAAAAATCAGCTCAAAATAATTTTTCAACTCTATAGATATTAGCAAGCTAACACCCAAGAAATAAACCGAGTTATAATGTTTTAAAAATAATTGGTAATACCCCCACACTTAATTCAAAGTATCACACAATATGAATGGAGTAATATGAAAGATTTAAAATAATCACTCCTCTGAATGAGCTGCTTATCATATTTAAAAATTTCACCATTTAATTACTTTGCACATGAACTTTGGCTATGCAGTTTTTCACCCACATGATGAACCTGTTTAACATTAGTGTTCAAGATTTTATGGTCAAATAAAAAAGGAACTAAAATGTGTGAGTTTTGGAGTTTTATCCATTAATCAAGTGATCTAGCCCCCTGAGACTTGAATGACAGTCATGTGTAATTTACTAGCTATTTATTTTCCTAAAAAATCAACACTAATATAAAAGAATCATTAAAAAAGAAACTAAAGAAAAAAATGAAAATGGATAATCCTGGGATAACCTCCCATGGGGTGCTGTAGTTTGAATTTCCATAGTTGGACAGTCTTCGGATAAACCCCAGTCTGTCGGGGGGTTTTGATTCATTCTTATGAACAACCAGATATTATTCCTTCCTACGTTATTGGTTTCCAATCATTGGAATACCCCATATACAGCTTCAACCAAATTCCCCTCCTAGGCAGTGAAGTGCCACATGTTGAGTGATGGAGGGGAATACAAAATTTCAGGGTGCTGCCCCTCTTCTGTATCTTGAGGTTGAGGGTGCACAAGTATTGATGTTGGAAAACTTGGATGTGACTTGTATTCTGGTTCATTCCAATAAAATATTTCCTCTTGGAAAGCAATAAATGTGTCATCGTCCACTTGTAAAATTGGGTGTAACCCCACAAATTCCTCTTAAAAAATCACTCCCAAACTGGAAGTGTCATCCAGAATTGGAAGTTCCATTAACTCTTCAATAGAAGCAACTGAAACATCCACATTCCCTTGGAAATCACAAAAGTGAGATGCATCTTCAATACCGGCACTGGGATAATCACAATTAAAATCAGCTTCGATGTAATCCATGTTGAATAATAATATAGATTCTTCCATAATATTGTCAACACCCTTTATCAGTGTTGGTTGTTCCTCCATGTGATGGAACAATGATCCTAATAGAGGGTTCGGGGAAAGAGCGAGGTAGTCAACCACCTCCAGCCTCTCTTCAGAACACACCACCTCACTTTCTGAATCTTCTAAGGAGAGTGATATAATTTCATGTGCTGGATCCACCTGTTGAAGCATTGAAAAATAATTAAAATAGTTATTACAAGAAAAATCATTAGAATGGAAATTAGGGAAAAATGATCATCAATGAAATGCCCAACATCAAGAATCGTTGCAAGTTACATCTTCTTCCAGCCCTTGAAAACATCCTCCGAAATTGGTTCTAGAATTTCATGCCTTGATTCAAGGGGAAAATCCATATCAATGTTGGGAAACTCTAACATTTTATTTCTTCTATTTCATTTTTCTTTCTTTCTAAATGACTCTACAGAATATTGGTCATTAGTGGGAGGTGGTGGTACTGCACTATCTTTTTTGTATCCCTTGAACTTATCCATGGCTTGTTGCATCAACTGCATAATCTCATGAGAATAAGTTCTCTCCTCATCAGTAAGGTCTCGATGCTGTCTTTCATGCATCCAACTTTGAAATTTAGCAACAGCCTCCTCAGGCTCTTGAATCAAGTCAAACAATGACATTGTATCAAATTCGTTAGAGTTCATCACTGTTATGTCTCTTTGTTTTTTTTTTGTGATTTTTGGAAATGTTTTTTTTAATAAAAGAAAAATAGGGGAAAATCACATAGACACACATTGCTCCCCCGTCAATGGCGTCTAAATTTGACGTGCATCCTTGTCACGAAGATGGTCAAGTTTACGTTTATAAAGACCCATGATATAGCAAAGTGGATAAACTCATGGTCACTCTCAAGGAAACAATGTCGAATTCATGAGTGGTCGTTCCGAAAATATTTTTCTGTTTTTTTAATATTTTGAAAACATGAAAAACAACACCTGATAAATAACTAATCAGTACTGAAGAGCATAGTGGAGAGAGAAACAATGATGGAAAATTGAAAAACATAGAGACAAAATACAAAACCTAGAAAAGAGAGCAAGCGCAGACACATCATAAGGCACATAACAAAAAAATGACACCAAGACACAGAAGACAATAGTAAGTGAGACAAAGTCTGGACCCAGGTTGATCCACCATCTACCCCTTATCCTAGGTCTACATAATAAATTAATAAAAAATTATCATCTTCGCTCAGTGAATGACTAATTTCTTGGATCACACACTAATATCGCCTAAAAATTGAACACTCAAACACCTAAGTTCTTGAATACATGAGTGTTCCTCCAAAATGCAAGATGATTCACTCAGAAAATTCATTCTGTAAAGAAATTATCATAGGATAGAATGATTATAATATGATTTTCACATCACACATCCTATTGCAAAATCCCATTTCGAGTAATCGAGAAAGGAAGGGGATAATAGATTAAGAAATAAAGTAGTCAATCATCATGTGCATGATTTTTCTCTGGCTCAATCTAACTCGCAGACGCGATCAACCAAGGATAAGAAAGGGAAAGGATGATCACCCCGATGATTATATCTTTAGGGTGCATCAGATTTCATAATCTGGGTCAAGCCCCTTAAATTATATCTTTATTTCTGGAATTTCAAGATAACAACACAAAAAGAGGATGAATGAACATCACAAAACAAATGAAACAGACATCACAATTCTAATTACATAACATGCATCATAAGTATTTATAGACATAATTTAAAAGAAAACTAAAATAGAGAAGAGGAGGAGAGACAGAGAATGGAGGATTAGGTCCCGTCTCCAAGTCGAAGATGGTCCCAGTCTGTGTGATGTAGATGGAATGGATGGTGAATGGTGGTGGATTCTCCTCCCCACACTATGGAATGATACCCCACCAGTCCCTGACCCTCTTTGGAAGAGAGGAGTCATGGGTTTCTATTATTAGGAGATGAAAAAAGACAAATGCATTTGACGACATAACAGATAGAAAATCCACGTGGTACACTTTTATGAGCACGTCACCAGCTTTTAGTGAACTCTCACTGAGTGTACCCCGCCTTTTGCAACGAACTCCATATTCCCCACATTTTCCAAGCGAAAATTCTTTTATCCCCACTTTCACAAGTATCTCCCCTATGCGGAACAACATAAAAACCAAGGGAAATTAAAAAATATCAGTTGTAATATCTATACATAAATTAAAAATTGAATTTACTAATATATACATTTACTAGGGGTATTAAATATTACTAGAATATATTTATATAATAAATATTATATTCGTTTAATGATATTTACAAATAAATATTCTTAATATACAAATATATATAAGAAAATTTATTATTATATATATGTATATATATATATAATATTATATACTATACTATTATTTATTATATGTTATAAAGTTATTTTTATTATATTAGGTATTATATTTTTTATAATAGATAAAAATGTAATGTGAGAATGAGGGAGGGGTGTCGGCATAGGGGAAGGGGTATAATGAGGGAAGGCGGCTTCGGGCTATACGGCAGGACTCGCTCTTGCGAGCTGGGCAGGCGGAAGAGCCGTGCGGCGAAGTCCGAAGGGCGGCGCGGGCAGTGGGTCAGTGCGGGTTTGCGGTACAAAGAAGGAAGGTTGGTGTGATGGCGCAGGGGAGTCGAGGCGAGATCACGGGGTTTGACCCGGGATGCTGCACACCAGTGTGGATTTTACTGGTTCTGATTTGGTTTGAAATGCGGTGTTTTGGTTTCCAATTTTATGGTTTATTCAATCTTCATTCTTATCATTTAATCATCTGTTCATTCGATTTGTAATTTTCTGGGTTCTATTGGTGTCTCTTGATTTTTGATGATGCTGATCTAAGGATTTTCCTATGCTGCACGATATTTTTTCTTGATTGATTTTGGATTTTATGCGGTAGTGAGTGGAGGTGGGTGATGATGGATAAATGGAGCAGCAGAGAGGGAGTGGTTTCAAGGGGAAGATTGACGAGTAACGGTGGGAATGCCAGTGCAGGACGGTGGCACAGTGAAGCTAAAATGGTGTCACCATTTTTTGCAGAGAAATGGTGGGACATGTTTGAGAATGGTGGCACATGGAGCGGTGTGTGGGGAAACTGGTGGCAGGGTGTTGAATGGTGGTAGGGTTTGATGTGGCCCGTGAGTTTGGGAAAATAATTGTGAAATGGTGCCAACGTGTGTATGAAAATGCTGGCATAGGTACCGTAACATCTACAAAACAAAAAATAAATCAATCAATTTAAATAAATCAATGATTTACTAATACAAAAAATAAATTAATTACTCATCAATTAAATTAACAAACTGAATTAAAAAATAAATAAAAATAAAGAAAATTTAAGTGATAAAAATAGTTATGGATTATTTAAAAGAATTAATTAATTTGTATTAAAAATTATAAAAAAAATAATTTAAAATAACCAAAATTTATTTAAAGTCACTTGGTTAAAATAATTAACCAATTATTTATTCAAGTAATTTAGTAAATAATTAATTAACGAATTAATTAAATTAAAGAATTAAAATTTTAATTGAATAAAATTATTATGTTAAAAGTATTTAAATTATTAAAAGAATTAAAAACTTGCATGTGTTATTTATTTACAAATTAAAAATAATAATTTCTTAAATTAATTAGATTGTAAACTAACTAGACTAAAAGAATAAAAAATAAAAGTCAAATTCAAAAGAATTTATTTGATTTAAGAATTATTTAAAATGATAATAATGCACAATAAAACACAGGATTTAAACAGAAAATTACTATTTTACACAGCAAGGAACAAAGGCACAACAATTATCAACTATTTAATAATAAACTACAATTTTTTTATAAAAAAGTCAATAAAAATAAAAAAAATGATGAGGCAAAGAGTGTGAAAACTCTGCCACATCACCACCTTCTTCTCTTTATTTTCTTATTAACCAACCTTTATATTATCAATTAGATTCTTTCTTTTCATTTCTAAATTATCGATACTAGATGTATTAGAATCATTTCCATATTTAGAATGTTTCAAAACATTTCTAACATTGTTGGTCTTGGAAATATACAAAACATTCCCAGCATTCTTCATTTCAAAAACAATTCCATTTCTCTTCTCACCCTTTGAAGGTTTCTTTTGTTGAACCTTATCATGTTTCTCATTTCGAGATCATTCACCAACTTCAATGATAGAGATTTGGAAACAGACTTTTCATTTAAGCTTCCAATAGTTTTTGTTGGACATCTTCCAACTCTTCTTCTCTTACATTCATCTTCACCTCTAAATGCTGATTATGATTCTTCTCATCTTCAAGAGATTTATTCAAATCATCAATCTCTTTAATCGGAATTTCTTTCTCACCATCAAAACAATCTTGGATTCTTGAGCATTTATCCTCTATATTTTTTAAAGCCATTTTCTTCTCAAACATTTTTTAAACTCTTCTTTTAGATGCATTTGAAGCAGAGTTTCTTCTTCATCATAAATACTACTTCTAAATTCTACATCATTCACTATTTCAATCCAAGTATTTTCATTACCATACTTAATGGATTTTTCAGATTCAGCTTCACTTTCTTCTTCATCATCATTATTGTAAAAGAAACATCATGTTTTTGATTTGAAGAATCTATTTTCTCTTTCTTTGTCTCCCTTTTTATTCCACAATCTTCTTGTCATACTTTCTTCAATATCACTATCATGTTCTTTTTTTCATCGAGAACAATTATCATCAATGTAACTAATACCTCCACATTCAAAACATTTCTAAGGATTTTTCCCTTTTTATTTTCCTATACCTCTTTTCACATTGTTAGAAAACAAGCATAGGATTTCATTGAGATTTTTACATAACAAATTTTTAGAGTCAGAATCACCAGTTTAATCTTCAATAAGAATCAACTTTGACTTCTCTTAATTCATATCCCTGAAGGAAATATCTCTATAAAAAAATGTGTTGTTCTTCATAATATTCTCTCTTCCTATTTCATAAGTGATAAGAGTGATATATAAATCTTGAAGAGAAAATTTTTCAGGATCTCTTTCTTCCATTGATGAAAATTTTGCGTAAAATTTTTTAGGTTGGATTCTCAAGATCCATTAAAAAACTGTTGAGTCATTCAGAGTTTCACAAAACATCTGGTAGTACTCACAATATCATTCACCTTCTTATTTAATTCCCCCATAGATTCATGATCGACCATCTTCAAATCTTCATACTTTAATCTCCATATTTGTTACCATTACATCTTCAATTTTCTGTTGCCATCATATATGTCTTTCAATTTATCCCATATACCCTTAGCTATAGAAACACCTTTCACTCTCAAGAATTCAGTTTCATAAAGTGAAGATATTATAGAATATTTGGACATTACATCATTGTTAAGAAAATTCTTTCCAATAGGTGTAAGAGGAGCACTATCATCAATGCGAGGAGGCCCAACTATTGCAGCTTCATGAACATCATAACTGATAGACATAATATATTGAAGCATTCTATCCTTCTAGATATGATATTTCTTTCCATCAAAAACCAGAATAACTTTACTATTCACACAGTTCACATTTTATATCATCAATGAATAGCAAAGGGAACCTTTTCTCTGATACCACTTGAAATTACCCTGTCGGAGTAATGTATCATTGAGAGGGGGATGGGTGAATCAGTGATACTGTTTTTATTTTATGTTTCTTTTCAATAGAAACAAATTTCTCCTCCTGTTAGAGATTTAAATTCCCTAATGAAAACAAACTCAACACACATCCACATGAACACAATTATTTAAAATGTTCACTATTCAATATGAATATCTACGTCCTTGGTATGGATCGAAAATGATCCAATACCATACAATCCACTATGAAAACAATAATTGGATTACAATGAGTAGGAAATAACCTTACACTCATCTAGAACTATGAAACAATCCCACTAGTGCATGTGCAACGTATTAGTCCAATAGGGTAATACAATTGTTTTGTAACAACTTGTGTTACTTGTGATTCTTTTCAATTCAAAAAATCTATTCAAACTGTAATAAAATTAATCAACTCCTTGCCCAGAAGAATGGTAATAACTACCTGAACTTTGTTACAAAACACTGAGTCCGATTCATCCGAGTCTAATTCTTTCAAAACAAATCTCCCAGTCTGATTTGTTGGATCTGAATCTACGGATTACACACAAGAGGGGGGGGGGGGTGAATTGTGTCTTTTCAAAATTATTATAATCTCTTCAATTTAGACAAATTCTGTCCACGATGCTTTTTCTCGATTAAATATGCAGCGGAAAAAGTAAAAGCATGAACACACGGATGTATAGTGGTTCGGGGAACAGAAGGCCCCTAGTCGACTCCACCAACACTCAAATCCACGAGCTTGGCGATTTTCACTATCTGGTCCTCGTTTCCACAGACCTGTCCACAACTGAGTACAGGCAGTTGACACCTTTACAAGATTCAGGCACACACAGCCTTCCTGGTTCAAACACGAACCCACACAGCTTAGAACGAGAAGTTGATTACTCAAAAATAAAAAGAGTTTCGATAAAGAAAACACTTCTCCAGTTGTTCTTCACAATTGCAACAGAATGCAATTGACAGTAGATAGATCGTCGTCTTCAGAAAATAAAGATCTGTAAACAAAACAGTTCTGAGTCGATCCAGTTGCAATAGATATTACCAGAAACTTCACAACTTCAGCAGCAGTAGATTCACAACAGATAGTCGATGTAGAACACGTGAATCTGCTATCAAGATCTTCCTTCGGTAATAAAGGTTTTTACACTTCTTCTCGATCACAGAAAAGAACGCCTTCACACAGTCTCTGTTTTTTTCTCGTAAAAAGATCAATCACTTTATCTCACACACTTTCCTGTGTATATATATATATCTCCGAAGTTTCCAAGATAGAACATAGTTCAAATCTGAGAGATTCTTCCGCATAAATAGATCCATAAAAATCTCCTTTAGATTCGCGATATTAAATGAAATAACAGAGCCGTTGTAACTCCCCTAAGGAATCGGCATAAAAAGCTCCGTTTAAATCAACCAGTAATCCGTTGTAAATCGTCTTTGATTCAGTCAAAGTCGTGCTTAAGAATCGGCTCGAAATCCGCCTAATAATCCGCTTGTTTGACCAATGCAAACGGTAATATCGTCTGTCAAAAATATCCCGACGCCAAACGTAGGGTTGATGACGTGGCTCCAAACGTAGGGTTCACAAACGTAAGGTTGAACATACATACTTTCTCTTTAGCATTCAAACGTAGGGTTGATCATCCATACTTTGTCTCGCTTCAACTCTCCAAAGAACGTACGGTTGATTATAAAAGTAAGATTGATGATCCATACTTTTGAGAAACAAACTCAACACTGAAAACTAACGTACGGTTTCTCTTCCATACTTGTCCAACAACGAAAACGTAAGGTTCCTTCCAAACGTAATGTTCTTCTTCAATACTTTTCAACAACGTAAGGTTCATTAACCATACGTTTCAAAATAACGTAAGGTTCCTTAACCATACGTTTCTTTTAACATAAAAAGTAAACTTTTCATCCATACGTTACGTTCATCAACGTAGGGTATGAACAGTGATTCCAGTACGCGCTAAAATTGATCTCGCGCTACAGTGATTCCAGAACGCGCTAAACTTGATCTCGGAATAAATGAAGTATGTAATCTCGTTATATGCAATAAATAAATGAAATAAATTCCTGCAAAATACTCAACGAAATAATTAGTAAATAATTAAGGGTATTTGTGAGCATCAAAATCATCATAAAGAGACAGAGTATTATTTAAAATAATCTCCCCCTTTAAAAACATTATTTTGAATTGTTTGAAAACAATACATTGCTCAACAATCTCCCCCTTTTTGATGATCACAAAACCCATAAAATAATAGAACTAATTTAATTGCAATCTTTATTGAAAAATTAGTTTTATAAAATTTTAGAATTCTGAAAGGATTAAAACAATATTTAACTATAATAAAATTTCTCCCCCATAAAAATAAATTTTCAGTTAAAAAAAAATAAATTTAAATGTTGTGTTTATCCAAATTCTCCCCCTTTTTGTGATATCAAAAAGAATGAAAAATTACGGATTTGAACACATTCAATATTGCACTGAACTATAAGTAAATGCTATAATTAACTGTGTATGAATAAGTGAATTTGTTATACTGGCTAACTTAATCATAAATCAATAAACAACAACAACAAAACAAAATAAAATTCGCATTCACAAACTGTTATATATAAATGATTGTGATATACAGAGGAATCAAGGTTCATTGATAAGACAGGGAAAAAGGTGTCTATCTCCTTTGAATCACGGTCTTGATCTCTGTAAACTGTTCTCTGAGCCTCTTCATCATCCCATCTCCTAACTTGATGATAAGATCTCTATTCTCTTGAGTCATATGAATATCTTCAATCAAATTAACTCTGAAAAACTCATGCATTCTTTCTTCTTTTTCAACAAAAAGAGTCAGCTTCTCTGATAACTGATTCAAAAGAATCCTAATCGGTTGCTCTCCAGATGTCAACTGATCCACTAAAAATTTCTGATTATCCAGCAAAACTGACAAAGGGGCACTATTACACTGAAGATCGTGTAATCTGTCACTCATATTGCTTAGTGCTCCTGTAATTGCTTGAAATCTTCGAATCAAATCAGGTGAAGAACCTGATCCACTCACAGCATTGTTTGCAACAGACTCAAATTTATTTTCCATGTAAATCTTCATCTCAGCCAAATCATCTTTCTTTACCATCTCTGATTTTAACTGATCAACAGCATGCAACATATCAGTCTTAAACAAATCTACTTCCTGTCTTGAAACAGTACATTCTTTCAGCTTCTGAAACTTTAACTGCTCTAAGTTCAGAGAATTTCTGAGACTATCATTCTAAGATTCCAACTGAGAGATACGCTTGTACAGCTCAACAACTTCTTCTTTTCTCAAATCAGGGGCACCCTGTGCTCTATTCTCATGTCCAGAAATAGGTTGATGAGGCAAGGCAAGTGGTAAAGAATCTGCATCTGATTGTTCTTTGTCCTTGTCCTGACAAGGTTGATCCACTGAACTAGCTTTTGAAGCCTGAAATTCTTCTACTGAAAATTCTTCTTGAAGTACTTCTGTATTAGCTTCAGAAGTATGTTCATCATGAACAGTAGTCTCTCTGACTTCTACTGAATGATCAAGAACAATATCTTCATGTAAAACTTGAGGTCGGGCCACTTCTTCACCAGGCACTGCCTCCATAGGTTGTTCTTGTTGTATTACATTTTCAACAGCCACAGCAGCAGATTGAGGTTCTTTTTGGATTTCCGGTTGAGCTGCTGGTTCCTCTATTGGTGCAGTCTGCTCCACAACAGCTTCTCTCACAAAGGAATAAGAAATTACCGGTTCAGAGGATTTCAAGGCAGGAGAGATAATTTCTTCATCAATTGACCTCTTCCTTCTAGATTGAAGTCCTTCCTGACTTCTCTCTTCCTCAACTTCCTCCATTTCAAAATGAATTCTCCTAGCCACTGTACTAACCCTTGATTCTGCTTGTCCCTCCTTGGACTTAGCAGGTTGAGCCTGAGCACTCTTCGAGTCTTCCTCAGCTCCAACAGGTAATAGTTTTCCTTTAATAGTGCTCCAGAAGTATCCGACTTTCCTCAAAGTCCCAGCATTAAAAACATTACTGTGGTGACATTTCACCCCAGCATCGACCAATCTGATCATTCCTCTTTTAAACAAAAACAAAGAAATGAACCTTCCATAAGGGAAAAAGGTCATTCTTGCTTCACTCTGACAGCAGTATCTTAGATATCTTATCATGAACCGAGGAAAATTAAACTTAATATCACACATCAGAAGATACATTATGTACATGTCAGGGTATAGAATTTTCTCCATCTCAGCCATCCTTGGTGCTAAACCAGTCTGAACAAACTTTACCAAAATTTTCTGATCGGGCTCCAAATCTTTAATAAGCATTTTCTTTATCACTCTGGTTCCAAACAGAATAGACATAATGTCTTCAGACTTATGTACAGAATCTCCAATATTCCGTAAATCAAAATGAAAAACTCCTTCATGAGGGCAGTTAAGAATTTGACTTATCTCTACAGATGATATGGAAAAGTCCTTATCCTCTATTTGAGCCAACAAACTGTCCTCCGTATCTCCAAGGCTAAACTGAACAGTTCTAAAGAAATGTCTCATTTCTGCCTCATAAAGAAACTCAGAATTTTCACTATTAAAAGCTTGCTCAAGGCTTTGAAACGATAACGCTTGCTTCAACAGTAAATTAGTTTCAAACAGCCACTCTAAATCGATGACTTTATCTTGCAGTATTTTCCGACCAACTACTTTAGATTTCTTTGCAGCACTGCTCTCGGCTTCATCGGGACGCTTAGTTTTTGCCATTCCAACAACGATTTCTGAAGGTTCGTAAGTTTAGGGTTTGAAGATTCAGAAAAGGGTTTTGGAGCAGATGTGCGAGTTTAGGTTTTTCGAAAGGGTTTCCGAAAAAAAGGTGAAACAGTTTAGAAGGTGAAACGGTTCTGACAGCCTTGATTCCCGTGTAATCACTAATCATTACTTTTATTTAAAACAAAATAAAATTACTTATAGCGGGAAACAAAAAATTAAACAAAATTCGAAAACAGAATAAGATTTAAAAATAAATTATTTAAAATTAAATAAACCTAACTCCCCCTTAATAAATTCAAACCTTGCCGTGGGAAGTGGTTTAGTAAAAATATCTGCTAATTGATTTTCTGTATTTACAAATTCTAAAAATATATCCTTTTTAAACACATGATCTCTTAAAAAGTGATGTCTTATATCAATGTGCTTAGTTCTAGAATGACTAATAGGATTTTTTGAAATATTAATTGCACTAGTATTATCACATAAAATAGGTGTATTATTGAAATTTAATCCAAAGTCCATAAGGGTGTTTTTCATCCACAACACCTGTGCACAGCAACTACCAGCAGACACATATTCTGCCTCGGCTGTTGATAGGGCAACTGAGTGTTGTTTCTTACTAGACCATGATATTAAAGACTTTCCTAAAAAGCGACATGTTCCTGAAGTACTCTTCCTATCTAATCTACAGCTTCCAAAGTCAGCATCTGAATATGAAATTAAATTAAAATCAGAGGTTTTTGGATAAAGCAGAGATTGATAAATAGTACCTTTTAAATATCTAAAAATTCTTTTAACAGCAGTTAAGTGGGATTCTTTGGGATTTGATTGAAATCGAGCACAAAGACATACTGAATACATTATATCTGGTCTACTAGCAGTAAGATATAACAAACTACCAATCATACCTCTATATAACTTGTTGTCTACTGATTTTCCAGTTTCATCCAAATCAAGTTTTATATTAGTACACATAGGAGTTGTAAATGTCTTGCTGTTTTCAAGTCCAAACTTCTTAAGTAAATCAGTAATGTATTTGCATTGATTTAAAACATTTTCAAAATCTTTTTGAAATATTTGAAGACCCAAAAAGAAATTTAATTCTCCCATCATACTCATTTCAAATTCTTTTTGCATTAATTCTGAAAATTCATGACAAAGAATTTTATTGGTCGATCCAAAAATTACATCATCAACATAAATTTGAACCAACAAAACATTATTTTTCACAGTTTTCTTAAATAGTGTTGGATCTGCTAGTCCAACAGTAAAATCATTTTTCAAAAGAAAAGAACTTAGTCTTTCATACCAAGCTCTAGGTGCTTGTTTAAGGCCATAAAGAGCTTTAGTAAGTTTGAAAACAGAATCTGGTTTTTGAGAATTTTCAAAACCAGGAGGTTGCTCAACATAAACTTCCTCCATTAAATATCCATTTAAAAAGGCAGATTTAACATCCATCTGAAATAATTTAAAATTCATATAAGATGCATAGGCTAAAAGGATTCTAATGGCTTCTAACCTGGCTACAGGTGCAAAGGTCTCATCATAATCTATTCCTTCTTCTTGATTATATCCTTTAGCTACTAATCTTGCTTTATTTCTAGTTATTATCCCTTGATCATCCTGTTTATTCCTAAAGACCCATTTAGTTCCTATTACTGGATAATCATGTGGTCTTTCAACTATTCCCAAACCTTATTTCTCTTGAACTGGTTCAATTCATCCTGCATTGCTATTACCCAGCTCTCATCATCTAAGGCTTCTTCTATGGTCTTAGGTTCTTGTTGGTCTAGGACCAGATGAATTTAACAGAGTATCTCAATGCCCGACTGCATATGAAATGTGGCAAACAATAGCTGTTGCTTATGAAGGAACAGATAATGTAAGACAGATGAGATATGCAACTGCTAAGTTAAAATTCGATACTTTCAGAATGATTGAAGGAGAGAGAATCACTCAGATGAATGGAAGATTGACAGAAATTGTCAATAATATAACAGCTCTAGGAGAACCAATCAAGCAGGCTGATCAAGCGTTGAAGGTACTAAGAGTACTTCCTACTCGATGGAATGGAATCTCTGCAGCAATCAGACAATCAACTTCTGTTAAAGATCTAACTATGAGAGAACTGATTGGTACATTGATGATGTACGAGGCTGAAATGCAAGATGAGGTAAATGAGCATAAAGTATATATAAAAAGGGAAAATACTGCGTTGAAAGCGACTTCTCAACAAAAGGATAGAAAGATGAAGAACAGAGAAGTAAATGCTAAATCAGAAAGCTCTGATGCTTCAAACAATTCAAAATAATGTTTTTAAAGGGGGAGATTATTTTAAATAACACTCTGTCTCTTTATGATGATTTTGATGCTCACAAATACCCTTAATTATTTGTGAGCATCAAAATCATCATAAAGAGACAGAGTATTATTTAAAATAATCTCCCCCTTTAAAAACATTATTTTGAATTGTTTGAAAACAATACATTTCTCAACATGATTATTTCCCAAAAAAAAAGATCACATTCTAATTCATTCAAAACAAAGCTTCTAGTCTAATTATTTCAAAACAAATCTCCCATTTCGATTCTTTAAAAAAAAGATCACATTCCAATTTTTTATAGGAAACAATAGATTAGAATTGGCACCACTTCAATTCGACAGTACAATTGTCATTCCGAATAGAACATGAATGAATCAGCACCACCCAAGATAATTGTCAATCCGAATGTAATTGTACTCTCCTTCTCTCTAGAAACTCAGAGGTTATCTCTCTGCAAGTCCCACTCAAGTACAATATACCTCACACCTTTTATAGGTGACGTGTAAAGTCCCGGAAATTTTAAGGAAATTTTTTTTTCTTAAATTCTTTGGGATTTTACAAGAACGCAGTTTCTAACGGCACCTGATTCCGATGCCCGATGTGCCCGGAATCAATTTCTGAAGTTTTGTTAAGCTTAAATTAACGCGTGTAAGCAGTTTTACTGAAAAAGTGTAATAACTCTTAAACGGTTACTCGGATCAGAAATCTGAGGGCACCGTTGCACTCAGGATGGCGGGTTTACCCTAGGCGCGACTTAAGTTTAGTCGGCGCGGGCCTCCTGTGAGAAAGTCCAAAAATGGCTTAACAGTAAATAAAATAATTAAATAAATTATTTTATTTTTCAAATGTTGATAACTCACAAACGGTAGCTCGGATTAAAAATCTGAGATAACCGCTGAACTCGTGAGGCCATGGTTTATTTAGGCAGATACTAACTTCGGCCGGCGCGGGCCACCAGAAAAAGTTAGTTTTTAGCCGCAAATAAAATAATTAAATGACAATTATTTTATTGTAAAATTCGTATCTTTTAAACCGTAACTCGGATTGAAAATCCGAGAGTACCGTTGGATTCGTTGGGGCGTGTTTCACTTAGGCAGAGTCTGACCTTGACCGGCGCGGGTCGAGGGGGACTGAGAAAAATTTTCTGAACTTTTTTTTCGGGTACGTTCAGTAAGCGTACGTGTGGGTTGTTCTATCTTTTGAACCGGTACTCGAAATCGAAATATGAGGAAACCGATGAAACCACAGTGCCGGTAATTGCTTATGAACACCTTTTATAAAGGTGCGTTTGCTCGGGTGTTGGTGTAAAAAAATGTGGGGAATAAAAATATAATTGTTTTATTTTTATTTCTTCACTAAGCGGTTTAAGTGAAAATTAAGTTGTGTCTCAACATAATTTCTCTTCTCTAGGTGTTAGATCCTAGGTGTGGGAGTTGGAGTGGGACCCACCGGTTTTTAACTTCCCATGAGAGGATTAAGGGTGAGGTGGGGCCCACACGAGCCCCCACCTTTTCAAATTCCATAACCCCTCTAAACTTTAATTGAGTGACTCCTCACCTCCCACATTAATTCATGCCACCTAAAAACTAATTAATATGACAACTTAAGATCATTTAATTATGTATGTTAGATTTTGAATTTTGGATTTTTGAAATGGATGACTTAAGTAATAAAATAAGAGGTGCCTTATTTTATCTGGGTTTTAGCTTGGAGAATTGAGTTTTTGGGAGAGTTCTAGTTTTTGAAGAGTTTCATCCTTCCACGAAGAACTCCATCCTCATCATTGAAGAACACGAAGAAGGTCGGTGCCAACCTCGGCTTCCGTTTTCTCGACGCTTGACGAAGCGATGTCGTCATCCCACGGCAACGTCTACGGAAAAACGGTGCTTTCCTTTTCTTCGTCAAGCAATCAGCCTTTGTGAATCGAGGTAGGGGGATTAATTTGAGAATGGTTTTATTCCCTTGGTTGTTCTTTAAAAAAAAGAACCCGGATCAACTCATCATTAAGTTGATCTGCGAAGAATATGTTTGCGGGTTGGGAATTCTTGTTTGCAGGGAAAACTGTAGGGGTTTTTATATATGTTTGAATTCGTTTTGTTGATTCTTCATATCCTAAATTCACGACGATGATGACCAAATGAACATGATCATCGTCCTACACATAAACCATTCTCCTTTTTCTTTTTATTCTTCACGTGTTTTTCGTGCATTCTTCAATGTCCAAATATTTATTGACATTGGAAACACGGAGTTTTGTTGAGCGCAATATATGGATGCGAAGCTCTCGACGCAAGGATCATAAATATGCGATCGTTTAATTTTTCGAGCTTGGAACGAAGCCGCAATGGCTCGCAGAAGGTGGCGTCCAAATATTTATTGACGCTGGAAACTCAATGTTTTCCCTGAGCGCGACATACGGATGCGAAGATCTCGACCCGAGGATCAAGGATATGCATTTGTATCTTTTTTCCGAGTTAAATTGAAGTTGGAATGGAGTGCGGAAGGATCTGGAGGTGCAGCTGGCAGGCAGCCAAAGGTGGTGGCCATGCGTAAAGAAGAGGAGGCGCTAGTTTGGGTGGTGGTGCGTGGCTTTTGGGTGTGTTAAGTTAAGAATTAAATTAAATTGAAAATAATAATAATATAATAATGTTGTTATTATTTTCGTTGGGAAAACCGTATTTTGATGGTATCTTCTTCGTGCGACCTTGGTTTCACGAACCGTTAGTGGCAGTGTGACCCTAACTTCGAGACAGAATTTATGAGTCCAATATTGGATGTCCTTTTCGGGTTTTTGGATCGGGTACCCGAAACGCTCGTACATAATAGATTTAATATTATTATTAAATCTTTGACCCGCCATAACTCATGCATGCGACGTCTGATTGACTCGCCGTCAGCGACTATGTGACTCTGTCTTTAAGACGGTTGATTCAAGTCTAATGTTGGATATTAAATTCTGGTTCGTGGCTCGGGCCAACGAAACACCGAATAATATTATTATTATTATTACGGGATCTTGTTTCGGACATATCTCTCTCATACGGAGTCAGAATGTCGAACAGTCTGCGAGGTTGCGACCCTGGAATTAAGACGGATGTTTCAAGAACAATTTTGGATATTTAAGTCGAGGTCGCGGCGTGGGCCCCACGAGGTCCGGTTCGCGCGTGTTGCTGTGAAATGCAACCTTTTCACCGGCTATCCGTTTTGAACCAATGGGTAGTCCATCTCGTGTGTTTTTTCATATGGATCGCAATGGTATGACCGGTTTAATTAACCAGTGTCATTTGAAGTACAACCGGGTTGGTTCGAACTCGAAACCAACCGGGCCCTCGGAGCGGAAACGCTTATATCTTGAGCTCCGGATGTCCGATTGACGTACCGTCGACTTTGTTGGATTCCTCTTGCTGAGAAAGAACTTTTGGCATACTTATCCTGAGTTTTGGTTGCAGTTGGATAGTGGCCGGGTTGGATTGTACCCGAAATCCAACCGGGCCCCTGGGACGAAAAGACTAATAACTCACAGACCGGGCGTCCGATTGACGCGCCATCTGTTGCGTTGAGACCCCTATGACGAGGCGGTCCTTTGGGATACTTTTTGTGGGACTTTTAGATATTTCGAGTATCGACCTGTAGCTCGTGGAGCGGACCCTCTCGGAGATGAGCGTACGGAGTACGAAGACCGTGTAGCCGGCTGAGACCTGACGACTGCTTGACCGACTCGACTTGGAGTGAGTAGACTAGCCCAGTGGACAGAGCACTACTTTGTTTGGGTGCAGACCCATGGCGGACGGAGCACTACTGTGTGACAGTGCAGACCCGCGGTACTCGTCCGGAGAGTACCTCTGCAAGCTATTAGGGGGTGTGCACTACTGTGTTTGGGTGGCATACCCCGGCGGGAAGCACTACTGTGTTTGGGTGGCTGACTCGCGGTACTCGACAGGAGGAGTATCTCAGCAGTCTTAGGTTAGTGAGCAGTACCTCGGAGTCGTGACAGGACCACTGTACACTCCAAAGACGGGGCTCTTTAGCAGTTACGGTTTCGATAATGAAAATCCTGGTTTGAGCTGAGTCTATAACCTTTGTGTTTACCTCATGATTGAGATGGGTCACTTGATAACTTAGGTATATGTATGGGCATATACCTGGGTAGTAGTTATCCATTGATTTCATAATCTTTGTGTTTCCTCATGATTGAGATGAGTTACTTGATAAATTGGGTATATGTATGAGCATATACCTAGGTAAAGGTTATTTGTTGAGATCTTCTTTGTGGTTATCCTTGTTGAATTTAGTGAGACCTTGAGGGTCTCGGGGTCCCTACTGAGTATCGTTATACTCACCCCTGCACGGGCTATGCCCGCACCTCGTTGTGTTGGTTGCAGACGACAGGCAGCGCAGACAGAGGCCGAGTGTTCGAGGACTGGACGGTACCCGGAGGTGGACCTCACGACGAGACAATATCTTTTGGTGGACATCACTACGAGACGACACTCGGAGGAGGTTGATGGGTGAGAGCATTGTGGAGGCTATCTGTACCTACCCTTCTGGTAGGATCCGTGGTGGACGATCCAGGAGCTGCTTTTCACCTTCCGGCTGTTTTATCTTTTTCCTTGTACTTTACAGTTGGGCTTGTATTTCCGGCCCCTTTACATTCAGCACAGCTTGTTTCAGTTTTACTTAGTGTTTTACTTCCTCTTGTACTCTGTGGTATTTTTTTACTTTAATAAAGGCAGCGCCTTCCCAGTTATCGGGATTTACGCCTTTGGTGCTAGTCACCAGCCCCTGGCCTATGGAAGGCGGGCTTGGGGTATTCACAGCACGGGCCCCGAGGACGGGTCGTGACAAATTGGTATCAGAGGAGTCAGTTCTACCGCAGAACTTATAACTTTGATATTCCCTTTCTGTGAAGCAATAGTGTTAAGGGTACTAAGTGTAGTTTTCAGTTCAGGGAGTCCAGTGTTGGTGCGGCGGTCGACGTATCCGTACACCAGGACCCTGACTACTGATTTCCGACTTTGTGCACGAAAACACTGATTGCGTGTGTGTTTCCAAGAGTTTTAAAGTCAGCTCAAACCAGGTCAGCTCACCAGGTATAAATCGTTTGACCGTGTCGTATCTGTTTAGGATGTCTCTACGCAGACAGTCAGTTGGAGTTATGAGATTGTGCTTGATGGCGGCCCACCGAGCGACGAGGCTCCAGTGCGGGGCCCTTTTTACTATGTTGGCACCCTCGGGTGGTGTACCAGCAGCAGCACCACCTGTTGGGCAGCAGATGCCAGCAGCTATACTAGTGAACTGTGCATGCTGGCAGAGCGCGTTGCACGAATTCCAGTAGTAGAGGCCTCCGAGGTTACGAGGTGAGGCAGATTCCCAGAAAGCAGAGGACTGGCTGGAGGCGATTGCTAGAGTTTTCTGCCTAGCTGAGACACCAGTGGAGTGAATGGTGGACTTGACCACTAGTGTTTTCCAGTAATGACCATGAGGATGGTCTGTATAGTGATGAGGCTTCGGTACGTGGACCGATGCCTGAGATAGTGCCTTCGGGTAGTGTGTCAGCTATACATCACTACCTGTTGGTCAGCAGTTACAATCGGTGGTACCGGTAGGTGACACATGTAGGCTTACTGCCTTATACGTGTTCCAACATCAGATACCCTCAAGTTCTGAGGCGAACCTGACTCACAGGCGGCTGAGGACTGGCTTGAGGAGGTGGCTGAGAGTTTTATAGAGCTTATACAGTTTCGGCAGGACGACGTGTCGGTAGCTGAGAATTCATCGAGGCATACCGAACATTACGGGTACTCGATGAATACGATTCGATCAGTGCTATAGAGCTCGGACCTCTGAGTACGGTGTGTTTAAGGATATTTGAGCCAGCACTTTTTCCTCTATGCATTCCTACTCACGTTAGGGTGCTAGAGAGAAAATTGAGGTTGAATGTTCTTTGGATGAATGAATATAGCTAGAGAATGTTAGAAGTTGGAATGCAGCGAGCTGGTGCTAGTCTCATAGACATGGGCGTGCGAATGTTTCAAGAAGAGGAAATGTTAAGGACAGATAAATCTGCAGAGCAGAAAACGTAGAGGCAGAGCTAGGAGAGCAGCATGGGGTGGTGTACATTTCAACATGTTACAACCCCCCGCCTTTATTGTCCCCTCCAAGCTCAGGGAGCTGGTGGGCAGGGGAAGAGAGTAGCTACATGCGGTCAAGGAGTGCGACTAAAAGAGCTCTAAGGATGATTCGAAGTGCGGACTTTGTCTTCTACTAGCTGCTATAGCCACAGACATCGATACGAATCATCCCTTCCTTCCTTGAATCTAGTCCCAGACCTAGAGTTTCTGGTTAAGCCGTTGACTTGACCCTCACGTCTAGAGATACCTTTGGGAGGAGACTCGATAGTCACACTTACGCCGACGGTGTGATATGACCCTTGAGGCGAGAGTCTTGGTTGGGACCTCTTGGTGACAGTGTCGAGGCCTTACGACGTTAGTTTGAGTATGGATTGGGAAATCACTGTTCATACTCAAATTGACGATATTAGCCAAACGTCGGGATGGGTTTTCCTTGGTCGGAAAAAAGGAAACCCCAGGCAGCACATGATAAACTCGTGCATGGGAGGGTGTAACCGATCATTCTTAAGTCAGCCAACCTTACCCTTGTGGCAGTAGGAGTTTGAGTTTCAGTTCTAATCAGGAAAGGGAGACCTCTAGAGTTCGAGGGTGACGACCACGTTCTTATACGGGTCTCACCTTGACGAGGTTTACAAAGATGTAGCCGAGGCAGTGAGATATCTCCGAGGTTCAACGGACCTTTCTAGGTTCCCAATAGGGTAGGCGAGGTGGTTTACCGCTTCACCTTTCCACCTCAGTTGCACCGGGTGCATGAAATCTTCCACGTACCTCGGCTGAGGAGATACATGCTTGATCCTTCACACATCATCGACCTTAGGGAGTCGGACATCGATCATAGGGAGACATGCACAGAGGTTCCAGAAGTGATTGAGGATCGACAGGAGCGGGTCCTACGAGGACGGTCGATTCCTCTTGTGCATTTTCGTAGGCAGCACGAGAACCTCCAGGTGAGCACATGGGAGCGGAAGGCTCAGATGCGTGCTCAGTACTGCTTTTGTATCCCTAGTTTTTGTTAAAGCTTTACGGCGACGTAAAGCCCTAAGGTGGGAGTAATGTAAAGACACAGAAATTTTAAGGAAATTTTTTTTCTTAAATTCTTTGGGATTTTACAAGAACGCAGTTTCTGACAGCACCTGATTCCGAGGCCCGGTGTGCCCGGAATCAATTTCTGAAGTTTTGTTAAGCTTAAATTAACGCTCGTAAGCAGTTTTACTGAAAAAATGTAATAACTCTTAAACAGTTACTCGGATCAGAAATATGAGGGCACCGTTGCGCTCAGGATGGCGGGTTTACCCTAGGCGTGACTTAAGTTTAGTCGGCGCATGCCTCCTATGAGAAATTCCAAAAAATGGCTCAACAGTAAATAAAATAATTAAATAAATTATTTTATTTTTCAAATGCTTATAACTCACAAACGGTAGCTCGGATTAAAAATCTGAGACAACCGCTGAACTCGTGAGGGCATATTTTATTTAGGAAGATACTAACTTCGGCCGGCACGGGCCACCAGAAAAAGTTAGTTTTTAGCCGCAAATAAAATAATTAAATGACAATTATTTTATTGTAAAATTCGTATCTTTTAAACGGTAACTCGGATTGAAAATCTGAGAGTACCATTGGATTCGTTGGGGCATGTTTCACTTAGGCAGAGCCTGACCTTGACCGGCGCGGGTCCAGGGGGACTGATAATAATTTTCCGAACTTTTTTTTCGGGTACGTTCAATAAACGTACGTGTGGGTTTATCTATCTTTTGAACCGGTACTCGGAATCAAAATATGAGGAAACTGATGAAACCACAACGCCGATAATTGCTTAGTAACACCTTTTCTGAAGGTGCGTTTGCTCGGGTATTGGTGTAAAAAAAATGTGGGGAATAAAAATATAATTGTTTTATTTTTATTTCTTCAGTAAGCGGTTTAAGTGAAAATTAAGTTGTGTCTCAACTTAATTTCTCTTCACTAGGTGTTAGATCCTAGGTGTGGGAGTTGGAGTGGGACCCACCAGTTGTTAACTTCCCATGAGAGGATTAAGGGTGAGGTGGGGCCCACACGATCCCCCACCTTTTCAAATTCCCTAACCCCTCTAAACTTTAATTGAGTGACTCCTCACCTCCCACATTAATTCATGCCACCTAAACACTAATTAATATGATAACTTAAGATCATTTAATTATGTATGTTAGGTTTTTAATTATGGATTTTTGAAATGGATGACTTAAGTAATAAAATAAGAGGTGCCTTATTTTATCTGGGTTTTAGCTTGGAGAGTTGAGTTTTTGGGAGAGTTCTAGTTTTTGAAGAGTTTCATCCTTCCACGAAGAACTCCATCCTCATCGTTGAAGAACGCGAAGAAGGTCGGTGCCAACCTCAGCTTCCTTTTTCTCGATGCTTGATGAAGCGACGCCGTCATCCCATGACAACGTCTACGGAACAACGGAGCTTACCTTTTCTTCGTCAAGAAATCAACCTTTGTGAATCGAGGTAGGGGGATTAATTTAAGAATGGTATTATTCCCTTGGTTGTTCCTTCTAAAACAAAGAACCCGGATCAACTCATCATTAAGTTGATCCGCGAAGAATATGTTTGCGGGTTGGGAATTCTTGTTTGCGGGGAAAAGTGTAGGGGTTTTTATATATGTTTGAATTCGTTTTATTGATTCTTCATATCCTAAATTCACGACGATGATGACCAAATGAACATGATCATCGTCCTAAACATAAACCATTCTCCTTTTTCTTTTTATTCTTCACGTGTTCTTCATGCGTTCTTCAATGTCCAAATATTTATTGATGCTGGAAACACATATTTTTTTTGAGCGCAATATATGGATGCGAAGCCCTTGACGCAGGGATCACAAATATGCGATCGTTTAATTTTTCGGGCTTGGAACGAAGCCGCAATGGCTCGCGGAAGGAGGCGTCCAAATATTTATTGACGCTGGAAACTCAATGTTTCCCTGAGCGCGACATACAGATGCGAAGATCTCGACCCGAGGATCAGGGATATGCGTTCATATCTTTTTTCCGAGTTAAATTGAAGTTGGAATGGAGTGCGGAAGGATCTGGAGGTGCAGCTGGCGGGCAGCCAAAGGTGGTGGCCATGCGTAAAGAAGAGGAGGCGCTAGTTTGGGTGGTGGTGCGTGGCTTTTGGGTGTGTTACGTTAAGAATTAAATTAAATTGAAAATAATAATAATATAATAATGTTATTATTTTGGTTGGGAAAACCGTATTTTGACGGTATCTTCTTCGTGCGACCTCAGTTTCACGAACCATTAGTGGCAGTGCGACCCTGACTTCGAGACGGAATTTATGAGTCCAATATTGGATGTCCTTTTCAGGTTTTTGGATCAGTTACCCGAAATGCTCGTACATAATAGATTTAATATTATTATTAAATCTTTGACCCGCCATAACTCATGCGTGCGACATCCGATTGACTCGCCGTCAGCGGCGATGTGACTCTGTCTTTAAGGCGGTTGATTCAAGTCTAATGTTGGATATTAAATTCTAGTTCGTGGCTCGGGCCCACGAAACACCAAATAATAATATTATTATTATTACGGGATCTTGTTTCGGACATATCTCTCTCATACGGTGTCGGAATGTCGAACCGTCTGCGAGGTTGCGACCCTGGAATTAAGACAGATGTTTCAAGACCAATTTTGGATATTTAAGTCAAGGTCGAGGCGTGGGACCCACGAGGCCCGGTTCGCGCGTGTTTATGTGAAATGCAACTTTTTCATCAGCTATCCATTTTGAACCAATGGGTAGTCCATATCGTGTGTTTTTCTGTATGGATCGCAATGGTATGACTGGTTTAATTAACCAGTTTCATTTGAAGTACGGATGGGTTGGTTCGAACTCGAAACCAATCGGGCCCTCGGAGCGGAAACGCTTATATCTTGAGCTCCAGACGTCCGATTGACGTACCGTCAACTTTGTTGGATTCCTCTTGATGAGACGGAACTTTTGGCATACTTCTCCTGAGTTTTGGTTGTAGTTGGATATTGGCTGGGTTGGATTGTACCCAAAATCCAACCGGGCCCCTGGGACGAAAAGGCTAATAACTCACAGACCGGGCATCCGATTGACACGCCGTCTGTTGCGTTGAGACCCCTATGACGAGGCGGTCCTTTGAGATACTTTTCGTGGGACTTTGAGATACTTGGAGTATCGACCTGTAGCTCGTGGAGCAGACCCTCTCGAAGACGAGCGTACGGAGTACGGAGACTGTGTAGCCGGCTGAGACCTGACGACTGCTTGACCGACTCGACTTGGAGTGAGTCGACTAGCGCAGTGGACGAAGCACTACTTTGTTTGGGTGCAGACCCATGGCGGACGAAGCACTACTGTGTGATAGTGCAGACCCACGGTACTCGTCCGGAGAGTACCTCTGCAGGCTATTATGGGGTGTGCACTACTATGTTTGGGTGGCATACCCCGGTGGGAAGCACTACTGTGTTTGGGTGGCTGACCCACGGTACTCGACAGGAGGAGTACCTCATCAGTCTTAGGTTAGTGAGCAGTACCTCAGAGTCGTGACAGGACCACTGTACACTCCAGAGACGGGGCTCTTCAGCAGTTACGGTTTCGATAATGAAAATCTTGGTTTGAGCTGAGTCTATGACCTTTGTGTTAACCTCATGATTGAGATGGGTCACTTGATAACTTAGGTATATGTATGGGCATATACCTGAGTAGTGGTTATCCATTGATTTCATAATCTTTGTGTTTCCTCATGATTGAGATGGGTTACTTGATAAATTGGGTATATGTATGGACATATACCTAGGTAAAGGTTATCTGTTGAGATCTTCTTTGTGGTTATCCTTGTTGTATTTAGTGAGACCTTGAGGGTCTCGGGGTCCCTACTGAGTATCGTTATACTCACCCCTGCACGGGCTATGCCCGCACCTCGTTGTGTTGGTTGCAGACGACGGGCAGCGCAGACAGAGGCCGAGTTTTTGAGGACAGGACGGTACCCGAAGGTGGACCTCACGACGAGACAGTATCTGGTGGTGGACTTCACAACGAGACGACACTTAGAGGAGGTTGATGGGCGAGAGCATTGTGGAGGCTATCTATACCTACCCTTCAGGTAGGATCCGTGGTGGACGATCCAGGAGCTGCTTGTCACCTTCTGGATGTTTTATCTTTTTCCTTGTACTTTACATATGGGCTTGTATTTCTGGCCCCTTTACTTTCAACACATCTTGTTTCAGTTTTACTTAGTGTTTTACTTCCGCTTGTACTATGTGGTGTTTTGTTTACTTTAATAAAGGCAATGCCTTCCCAGTTATCGGGATTTACGCCTTTGGTGCTAGTCGCCTGCCCCTGGCCTATGGAAGGCGGGCTTGGGGTAGTCACGACATGGGCCCCGAGGACGGGTCGTGACATGACGAATTCATGTTTAGGCAGGAATCCCAAAAACACTTTTCGGACCACATAAATTCAGCCAAATATGAATTTCTCTTGAAATTTTGGAGTAATTATGACTTCATCAACGCTTCTCAATTCTTCTACATTCTTCTAAAATATTAATCTCTTCCTTTCCAGACTCACATTTCAAATTTCACTATAATTACAATTGATGAGAAATTCATGGGTCTGAATCAGATTCTCTCACAATGATTTGTTCAAAAATTTTTTTGATACCATAATAATTGAATGTGTTGGAAATAAATTCACTTCTCCACTTGTGATACAATAACTGTTATAAAATCAAGTCTCCCCATTGACAATTATTTTATTTATCTTCACTTTCTTTTCATTTATCTTATCCCTATGGAGAAAACACATCACCACATTCAAAAAACAATGCTTGATTCATGACTTTAAATTCATTGAGGATCAGCTTTAGCATCATCTAACATCAATTGGAAAGTATTATATCATTCAATTCATTCCTACTTACTTCTTTTTACCTCAACCCATACATGATATTTTCTGAATAAAAATGGTATGGATACTATTATCCAGAATATGATCATATATGGTTACGATCATTCTGATTACGATCTTTCTGGTTACGATCATCTTGGATACAATTATTTTGGTTATGATCATTTCTTGTTACAATCATGATGGATACTATCATTCTGGATACGATTATACTCTTTATGATCATTGTGGATACAATGATTTTTAGATATGATCATTTTTGGATACATTCATTCTGGAAACGATGGATGGTTATGATTGATGGATACGATAAAATACAATCTGATAAAGATCATCTACACAGATACAATTCAAAACAATATGATATGATTCATTCTCAATCAGCACCATCTCATTACCTTTATTCTACCCAAATATTATTTTTTTAAAAAAATCTATGTCTCATATTCTATCGGTATCACTACTTCCATCAGAAACACCCTTTTCATCAACACCTTCTTTTCCTTCGGCTCCACCTTCATCGGCACCAAATTTCATTCAGTACCACTTTCATCGACACTATCCTTCCATCAATACTACTTCATCTCTCTCCTATCCAGATTCTAAAAATCTAAATACAATTATTTTTTGATTTTTTTTGAAAAACAATATGTACCATTTTTTCCTGATTGTTTTGAATAACAATCTGAATTTGATTATTTTCTGATTGGAAACATGTCTTTCACTCTCCCTTTCTTCCATCAATATTTCTTTATAAGTTCTTAATCCAACTTATGATTTATATGAAAAATAAATCAGCAAATAATCATCACAACTAACATGGGCCTGATTCTTTTAAAAAAACCCAAATCAATTATTTGAAAAAAAACAATGTGAAGTGATTTCCTTTCTTCAAAACATACCTTGACAACAAAAGACAACACCTGAATCATTCACCCCTTTTTTAATTCACATTAAGAAACCTAAAATATATTAAAAATATGTTACATTAAAAAATTGTTGAAAACAAATAAAATAATATTTAAAATCATTTAAAAAATTTATTGAAAAAAATATCCTTTCTTATTTGAATTATTTTTCGAACACAAATTTTTTTCAAAACCATTCTCTCTAAAAATAACTTTGATGACATTTTGAAAACACTTTTCATTGAAAACTTATATTGGAATATTGATGATATTTTTGATAACATTTTTCATCAAAAAATATAATAGAATATATAAAAAAGTGAAATAATTTTCTATCAATATAATTTTAAAATATAAATTATTAATATTTTTTAAAACTTTGTTAGAAAAATATAATTTTTTGAATAAAATAAATTTCCGACCAATGAGAAAAATATGGTCTTGTTTTATTAAATAAAATTTTATATTAATATTAATTACTAAAGAGTGGAAAATTATTACTATTAAATGAGTATATAATTAATAAATATATTATTATAAAATTCATGATATTTTATGAGATATGCATTAGAATATTTCATCAATGGATTAATAATTTTAAATAATCACGATAAAATATGAAATTGTACCAAAAGATCTTTAATCATTTATAACATTAAATCATAATAAAAAAGAAGAAATAAAATTATATGGAGATGTCAATTTCATTAAAACAATAATATTAATAACATAACATGTCTAATGTATAATATATACACCTTGTAAAAGAATATAGGTGTATAGAAAAACATATATTTAAAAGAAGGTAAATCTAGACAAATTTAACAAACTGATTTGGTTACTTTTGAAATGTACACACTATGAAATATAGATGATAAAATTGAAATATAAATACTAATAAATTTAAGGAGAGTAATAGTTGAATATGTTCATTGGTAGTATATACCCAACAATAAAAGAATTTAGTTGTGAATATGGCATACTTATTGTATAACTAAAAGTGAGACTAGAAATACCCTTACTATATGAGTTTTCTAAATCACAAGAACCATGAAACAATAACATAAATCAAAACATGAATTAATGAAATAACATTTCATAGTTTAGTATATATATATATAAATAATAATAATTTGTTAAAATAAAATATATATTTTAGAAATAAAAGGTGAGGAAATAAAAGTCTTACCTTTTGTCTTGACTTTCATTGTACATGTTCAAATCTCCTTTATAATAAGTATAATTTTATTATATAGCTAACAAATAACAATATTATTATATATAATACAAAATATTATAATATTATTACTTTATATTAGCTATTTAATAGAAATTACATGTTATTGTTACATTTTTGGTAATATAAGCATTGTTTTTCGTATATGTTCTGACTTTTTTATTTGTGATCTGATTACATAGATCATGATTTATGTATTGAAATATAGTAAAAATAATGTAAATATAATATATATTTTGTATATAAATATTAATAATAATATATAAAGTAAATAAATATGAAATAAAACACATCATTCAGAGAGGTGACTGGTTATACGAATGCATGAGCATTGTTTCTATTTTATTATCATATTGAAAAGAAAGAATGTAAATGACATAGATGTACATATATATTTTTCTATGTGTATTATCATTCTATTATAATTATTATTTCATATATATCATATAATTTCACTAAAATCATCCATATTATACTTTTATATACTGTGTGAATAAATAACATCACTTTGAGGAGGAGGTAGTCTGTACGTCCACAAACAAAGTTATATTATTTTCATAAAATGAAAATAATTAAGGTATGTTTTATAAAATAATTATAGAATAATAAATAAATAATAAATTAAATATAAATCATATAAAAATGTAATTTTTATAATTATTTCCATCCATTAGAGGTGGAAAAGGAAAAACTTTCGACATCCTTTCCTGGGTCGATAGTCCACTGTACACCTGAATGATTTGTTAGTTAACAATTCGATAGAAGAGTGTATAGGTGTAAGTATAAACCATATAATTAAAAAAGATAAATATATTTATTATACTATAGTTATTATATTATAAAGGAATAATAATAATTGATGGGGAGTAGAATAAAAATAAAACAAAATAAATAATGGAAGGATGCTACTATTTCATTGGGTAACACCTATTAGTTTGCAAAAAAGGCCTTCCATTGTTGGATTTCTGCTCAGATTGACGCTTGTAGGATGAGGGGATATAATTTGGTATCTTATTTTTTCATGTGTTGGCCTTTCTAGTGCCTTTTGAGATGTGTGATTAATTTAGGGGGTGAGTACATTTTTATAGTGGAGGGGGAGAAACATTCTTGTAAATATAAAAAGGTATACATTATTGAGATTTATTCCTAAAATCAATTTCCCAATCTATTTTTCCATTTTATAGTAATGTGATTATATGGTCAACATATTTAGAAAAATAATTGGACATGTTTATATGGTTTTGGACCCATATGTTAATGTTTAGCCACTAAGTAAACTCGATTTTAACATAATCATTGTATCTAATATTAAATTATATAATTAATATTTTTGGTTAAATATTTTACATGAAATTGTTATAAATTATAAATTATAATGATTAAAAATATGTAATAAATTATTCCTAATTCAAAAAGAAGTGGCAGAAATTAATTTGAAATTAATCCTATAGACCTGATGAGACGACTAGTTATAAAAGTTAAAAAGTAGAAATTTTATAAGTGTTTTTAAATCAAATTTCCTTGTGAAATTGGTTATAATGACATAAATTGGATTACTTCATTTATAATTCATCAAATTATTCTTCAAAACTAAAATAAAATATAATTTTTCTATATAAATAATTTATATGAAAAAGCAATTTTGAATTTAAATTATGTGTTTTTCACTATTAAATAATATGGAACTTCTTGGAAAAATAAAAAAAATTCTTCCAATGTAAATTTTTAATTAATTTTTTTTTAATTAAAAACTATAAATTTTCCAATAATTAGACATGAAATAGGTTCTCCATTAAAATGTGAAAAAATTACCTTTTTGAAAAATACAACTTTTTTATTTATCAAATTAGACTTATTCATAGCTTATTTATAACAAACGAATTAGATAAGTGTCTAAAAAACGGACTATGTAAATTTTATAAAAATAATTCATCAATAGTGGTTTTTTTAATTTATTGAGATAAAATTTTGTTTTTTTATATGGGGAAATTTTTTTCTTAGAAAAAGAATGCATTTAATTTCAAATAGTTATTACCTTCATTTCTAACTAATTTATAACCAAAGGGATAATATTATATACATGTGTAAAAAATATATTCCAAATACATTTAATGTAATTGAAATAATGTTATTGACCATTTATTTGATGGGATTAATATAATTATTCAAAGGGATCTATTCTCACAATAAATATCATTATACAAGGGCACAATATCATGTGATATCAAGACATATAATGACTTATCAACATCCTTTGAAATTTAATTTGTGGAAGAAAAAAATATCTAATAAAAAGAAAATATAGAAAATGGAAGAAGGGAATGTTATAATTTCCATCTTGTAATAAATTTTGAATGAAACAATATGGACCATGATTTCTAGTAACTTATGTTTTCTATAATTTTAAACTGATATATAACAACACTCATGACTTAATGGGAATGTAATATGTTTAAAATTATCAATGATTAAAATATATTTATATAGGGAAAAATGTAAATTAATTCCCCAAGAATCAATGTAATATACTTTAGAATATTCTAAAAGATCAAGTTCTATCATTTTCTCTTAATATTTCTGAAGTAGAATAATTAATGTTCTTGTTTGTGTGATTAATTTTTTATATATTAATTTTTTTTATAATTAATATTATCATTATATGAATCATGAAACATTTATGTATTGTACTACAATAGTATTTATTTATATAACTAGAGGCATCTATTGAATGATACCAACAAATTAGATTTATTTTCATGTTGATATTTTTGGAAAACACATGATTCAGTGAAGAAATCCATCTATTCCTTCTTGATTATGAGGTAATAATGAAAAATATATTTTTATTGGATTGTATTAGTAACCATTAAATTGTTTAGTTTTTTTAGTTATCCTTTTAGATTTTACTTCATTTTTAGAATCGTGGAATAAAATTGATAATTTTTTATTTTATATAAGAAATAAAGAGAAAATTAATTTTTTGGAAGAATGCATGTTTTCATCACGGTTTTAAAGTAATAAAAGTATTCAAATATTTGGTATGTGACATAAACATCTATATTATGTTAATTTGGGAATTTAATGGTATGTTTGTTTTCGGAATTTGTTGATCGTAAGTCAAAAAATTTGTACTTCAAATTTGGTGAAACATATATTTGTTGAGTATTAAGGTAAACTAATTATAAAATATATTATATTGAACTATTAGGATACTATTTATTTTTTAAAAATTAATGTATTATTAGATAAATCATTGTAACCATTTTGGTTTTTTAAAATAAATTGAGATACGATGGAAGAATTTTTCCTCATTTAGGGATGTTATGATCCATGAAATGAAAATTTTAATGATTAATAATAACAAATTATTTTTTGATATTAATTTAATAGACTAAGTGATTAAGTGAATATTGATCAATGTAAAACCAATGGATGTCATTTCATCTATGAAATAGAATGATATCATGTATGGATATTTATTTTTATTCCTAGTCGAGATTGTAAAAGAATACATAAACATTAGGAAAATGATCTTGACATGAAAATAATATTTTATTTCCTTCCTTTCCATTATATATTTATTGATTTCTAGTTTTCATCATTCTATTGATCATTAAATTTCTTGTGATTAATGATATATTTCAAACTCCATAGTTATTTAATCTTTTCATCCATGTTTATATATTTAATTCCCACCAATATTTTACAACGTGGAATCATGGTATTGTGTTATTCAAGAAGAACATAATATATTACATTCACACTTATCAAGAGGAGTTTTTATTATCCATTTGTACATTGTATCTTTCCAACAAAGTCATTTTCTAATTTCAACCCCCTTTATTATAGAGATCAATATTAAGTTGTGAAGTCACGATTTATTTAGGGGTAGAATGTAACACCTACGGATTTTGTTAGAGTGACATCCAATATGATAGTGTATATATAACCAACCAAAAATTTTATAATAGAATTTACCACACCAATACATTATAATATATTTCCTTTTAAATCAATCCAGTCCCTTTGATAGCTTATAGAGCACACAAACCTAATTCAAAATGAAACGTAATATACTATTAAATAATAACATAACCGCTAAATTAGAGGATATTAATATTAATAATTGGATTATTAAAAGTATGTTTTTTCTACAAATTTTTAAAATAAACTCCATGGTTTTTTATTTATTATAAATTAATAATAAAAATAAAAATAAAATAAAATATTTGTTTAAAACTAGCATTATTCTAAACAACGGTTTCATTGCATTTTGATAAAAAATTATAAAATAATTTTTATCTCATTTATAAAATAAAATTTTAAACAATAACTTCATTTTTTAATTCATCATATCAGAAATAATATAGAGTGAATATTTTATAATTGTTTAAAAATATTAATTTTTCAATGAGAAATGAGATATATATCTATTTATTGAAAACCAATTTTCTGTAAAAATTCTATTCGAAGGGAAATTATATTTTAAAATGGTTATATGTAAAATTAGTTCAATTAATATAAAAATAAAACAATTTATATCATTATGATCAATTTTATTTTCAATTTCTAAATAAAAACAATCAATATTAATGAGAAGTTATAATTTAGAAACAACTTTTTTATCGCATCTATGGGTTATATTTTACAATATATTGTACCCCTTCAATAAATTAAATTTAAAAAATAATACATATTTGGATTAAAAATATTTAATATTTTATAATAATATCAACTTACTTTTTTACTATAATGAATATTGAACACTAGAAAAATTAATGACCAATGGTAAAGTTAAAAACAGATTTACTTAGGGGATAAACTGAAATTAAATAAGTTTAAATTACCTATAAAATTAAAAAAAACCCCATTTTAGGGATATATTTTAACCCGATAACCTATAAGTATCTATAATTACCAATATTTGTATGCATGTGTCCGGAAAAAAATCCTCAATATCACTTTATCATTTAAAAAAGTCCATGTTTATCCTCTCCGCCATTTATAAATTGCCACCCCTCTCCTGTCCCCTTCACACATAGAAAACAATAAGGTTCATCCAAGACATTCCAAAATTAATGAATTATTACTCTAGAGACATCCTATATTAATTATTATTTTTTAATCCCTCAAGATAAGGATTTTGGTATAAACCAATGGAGGCTCTTCGAGAGTGAGCTAAAATTTTAAAATTGAGTATTTTATTTCTTTATTATTTCACATCCATAAAATAATATTAAAAACATATAATATAATTGCACAATTATTCCATTTATATTTATATTTTATTATGTTAATGGAATAACCATGATCCACATCCACTTATGTCAAACAGTAAACAAATTCTTGATCGTGTGTACGAAGTATTATTGGTTCAGGGGCTAATGTAATTTGGTATAGTCAAAAAAATTTATAGGATGGTTATAATGATGGATTTATGATTTTTATATTCCATTTATGAAATTAATCTTATTATTCAATTATTATATCACATATACCTTATTACATTATATACCATCGGGGATACGATAACGTCGTTCATGTGTACGACATATTGTAGCCTAACAAATTGATGTGATCCGTTTATCACTTTCGATTTACATGGAAGGTAGTAAGGATAAATTTGATGAATATATGTAAAAATTAATACATAATTTTTTTATAGAAATATAATATTACATATATATTTCTGTATTCTAATCTTTTGGAAAATAATAATGTTAGTCTTGCGTATGTGTGGAGTACAACCTCCACGTAGCAATATGAAATGATTTTCATTTTACTTTTACATGAATGGTAATAAGAATGTATTTTATTAAAATAAATTCTATAAGAAATACTTATTTTATGGCTAAATAATATTTTTATTGATTTAATTCCATCCCTCAAAAATGGGAACATCGTTCATGTATATGTGCGACATACCATCTCCATGAGCGGTGTAATCCATTTTCTATCTGTAAAATTTATAGATTACTATAAATAAATATATAATTAATATATATTATATTTATATCATGGTTAAAATTATTTATATGATGTATCCATGATCAATATAAAAGGACTGAAATTACCAATCCAAAACATATATTGAAAACAAATCAATTATCACATGAAATAGTGATTTTCATAATGAATTGTTAAGTAATATTTTATAAAAATAATATAAGTGAATCATATGTGGTTAGATATATATTATTAGGGTTATTTAAATTATTTTTAATAAATAAATATATTTTTTATTTTTTTTGACACATACAATGAAAATCTGACCAGTGGTAGGGATTTCGAATATCACTTTTACATTAGTGAGAAATATTCCATATTCACCACCTATTTAGTTATTTCGTGTATATAATACCCTTTTGATATGTTATATAATTAATATATTCCTATAAATATTATTTAATGTGTTATTTACTTTTATTTCATTCATGGTTCTTATGATTCAAACGTAATGAAAGTGGTAAGGGTGTATTTAAAAATCTCATCATTATTTAGGATTATTTATGTTTATGTATCCCTAGGAATAATTAATTTATATTCCATAAACACAATATATTTTCTTATAATATGGTAATTCATGAACTTTTTCATGTCATATTACCAATTTTATTTGGATCATTACTAAAAATTATAGAGAAATTTTACTTTATTTCTCTCTTCCATCAAAAATTATTTTCACCCAAAATAAAGCTTTTTTAAAATGGTTTTAATTAATGTTTTTAACACTATAAAAATAATTTTATAATTTTTCCCTTTTTTATACTTTTAACAAACAAAAATTTAAAGTAATCTTCATGTAGTTTCCCAAATAAGGCATGTTTAGGTTTTACCAAAAATGTGAATGGAATATTTGTTTTAATGGGTATGACATGAATAAAATTTCATGATGTTATGAACATTATATATTTAATATATTATCTAATATATTTGTAAGGTTTTGTTCAAATAAAAGTATTTTTGAAATTATTTATGAAAATTTGCTTTTAAATGGTTACATTCAAAGTGCAATGGTAATTTTTCTCAAGAATGTTTTAAGAGATCATTTTATGGAATTTCTATTAATCAACAACAATGAATATTATTATAATTATTCTCCACTAGGAATATTATATAATGATACCATCCCTATTATATATTTGGGTGTTTTATGGTCAGTTTTATTATGAATGTACTATTTTAATATTATTCACCATATTACTCTGAATTTTATATGATTGTGTAAATTGATTGTTGAATGTATTAAAAATTGATATACTAGTTTTCAAAACAATTTTTAAATCAGTTAAATATAAAATCTTTTAGATGATGAATGAATTTGAATTATTAAGTGTCGTGAAGGGGTAGAAATATCCCCTTGATGTATAGTTAGGTATCTTGAGATAAACTTGATTTGGTTTTTGGTTGAGGCCCTGATGATATGGTTATAATGTATAGTTTTATGAACTCCGTTATTATTAAAACATTTATTGATGTGAATATGATTATTTTATTATTTGGATATCCATGTACTTGTTTCCAACTCAGGTAATTCTTTATATCGATTTATTTTATCATACTTTAATCCTTCCATATAATACTCATTTTATTTTTTAAATGGATTGTGTCTTATTTATTTACCTTTACATTTTTATTATGATTATTTATTCAAGATTACTCTTTTTGTATAAAAACCATTATATAGAAACTGATATCACCTATTTTTGATGTTCTATTATCACCAGGATTCTAATAAATCTTTCATGATTGATATTTATGGATATTATTAGTATAATAATGGAATTATATAAGAATAAACTTTTTTTGTATTTCATGTTTTCCAATTTAATTTGATTTTTATGTATGTATATATTTTACCAAAACTACTAAACTATTAAGTCCTTAGATATTTGATTCCTTATAACATATGAAAATTTAATAAATTAACCACTATCTCTCGGCTAGTATGGTTGACATCATTATAGAAGACACATTATAAAATTTTTGTATCATGATACAACTCAACAGAAATTAATTGATGAATTCTTAGTAAATACTCACTCAATTTTTAGTTGTAATTTTCTACATTAAAAATGAATTTTATTTTTAAATAATTTCTATTTTTGTTTCTATTTAGAAATTTTATTAACTTGTTTAAACTTCAATAATTTTTAATTTACAAAAATGGCCACAATTTTTGAAATAATAATGTAAAAATTATTATATTCAATTATTTTTATAACTGTAAATCCATGCAAATTTAATGAAATAAAATTGTATTAGACAGATTGTATGATGTTAAACATGACATGTTTAAGGTAATATAAAATCATGATACTTTAAAATATATTCAAAATTTTAAAATAAATTCAATATATGTAATAGTGTACAATGGACGTGATACTGAGTTAATTTTTTTTTCAGGAAACAAATACTTTCTTCAATTACTTGAGTTACACACATTTCCTTTTTTTTCTGCATACTATTAATATTATTATTTAATATAACAAGATATGAAATATCCCTTAAATTGGTATTCAAGAAAATGATTATCTAACTTATGAAATAATATGTTTTAAAAATATATAAAATAAATTCATTCGTTATCAATTTCTTTGATATGAAAAAACCAATTGAATATAAAGGAAATATTTTTATTCTCTCAAAGGTGTTTTATACAAATAATTTAAAATAATTACTATTATAGAATTATATTAATTAAATTTATTTATTATAAATTTAATAAAATGTTTCGAACATTAATAAAATAGAATTTATAGGTGTAATATTATAACAAACCTAATTTTATACACAATATTCTATATTCCTCAAAAGGTGGTTTTGTCGCATTTAATTGAACACATATTTCAATACAAACTGTTGAAAAAAATTTAAAAATTTATGAATAATTTTTTTTATTTTCACATAATAAATTCAAAATTTTCATAGGGTGATATTTCGGTATGTTTCTATGATGTTTTAATTTTAGATGAATATTGGAAAATACCGGATTTTTATTGATAACTTTTGTTTTGCCTAATTTTTTTACTAGGACAAATATTATATAAATTATCATTAATGTAAAATTAGACCAGATTTACACCATTTAATCCCAATTATTTCAATTTAATCAGTTTCACATTTATATAGAATATAAATACATCTCAATGTTTTGAACATTTTCCCTTTATAATTTGCGTTTTTATACTATTCAGGAGACTAATTTTAAATTAATTTATGCCACTTCTATTATTGGATGTTAGAAAAATTGATTCCATATTTTTATTCTTCATAATTAATTATTATTAATATGATCAAATATACTTTTTACCAAAAATATTAGCGAATTTAATCAAAATTTATTATAGTGATTAAGAGAAAAATGAGCTTCACAAAGAAAAAACAATAAGCTTAATGGCCATAATGACCTAGAGACATGTAAAAAACTAGTTGTATGGAAAAATATCTCAAATATAATCTATTTTATATAATATTTTTCATTATTTTATGCACATGATGTATGTGATACCTCTTAATATTGTTTACATTTATTATATCTACAAGAAAACCACTCCTCCTCCACTATAAATAGGAACTCACCCCTCCCACTTATTATCAACAATAACAACCTTTATATCATCCAAACCCTGATCAAATAATCATAAAATTCCCTCCCATAATCCTAGTAGAATAACATTAATAATAAATAAAACCATGGATATATTTTTTGTATAATCCAAAAAGAGCTACTTCAATAAGATATAAAATTTTTCAAATATCACTTTTGTTTCATTTAATTATTCAACTCTTAATTTTTTTTATATTTATTATATAATAACCTAATTATACTAAATATTATGATATTTTTTATGATAATATTTTTACATTAAATGTTACACACATCCATCAAATGGTATATGTAATCATCATTCTTGTGTACGGTAAACTACCTCCTCGAGAACCGATATCATCCATTCATCCATTACCACATTTCAAGATTAGTAATAATGATAGATTTATATATTATATTTGTTATATAAGATATTAATTATTTTTTTATTCATTAATTTTTATATATTACATACCTTCATGCATACCATTTTGTGGGAATATGATAACTTCATTTGTGTACATGTGGACTACCTCCTCCACAAGCGATGTGATTTTTTCACACTACACATGGGATATATTAAGAAAAGGTTTTAACAAAAACATGTGAAATATATGATATAAGTATGATACTATAATTATAATATAAATATTCACACACACACACACACACACACACACATATATACATATATATATCAGATACAATTTAAATATGATAAAGAAATGGAAGTAGCATTCATGCGTACCTACATCCTACCATATCCATGAATAGTGAATGTCATTTACTATCTCCAAATATAATGGATTAATATGAATACCTATATAGTAAATATATATGATAATTAAATAATTTTTCAAATTATTAATTTTAAGAAATCAGTACCAATGTAATAAGAACAACATGTAACAAATCAACACATACTCAAAAAACTAGGCAATTAACACTTGAAATAGTGAATGATTATTAAAAAATAGGATATAAGGTATCCTAAGAATACCACATATCAAATTATAAATATGATAATGGTTATGTTATAAGTCATAAAGTTGTTTGAAACACATTTACTTTAGGTTTATGGTTGTTCACCCAAAAAGAAATGCATGGAATAAGATTTTATCTTGATTTCATTTCACTAATGAATATTGTAATGTTATGGAACATGTTTTTTTTATATAGTGTATATACATACCTATTGAAATTTAATATCATGGATACTTAATTATCCATGGTATTTTATGTTTCTATTTGAATTATTTCTTCAAATTATATTTGAATTTCACGTTACCATGTGGTAAAACAATTTCACAACTCAATTCATTTTGATTGTGTGATATTAATTAATCATTGTCCTTAATATTATTTGACTATTCATATATTTAATTTTAAATATAATATGATTTTTAATGAACTAGTAATTACATATATATATATATATTAACTAATTTTTTACGATTATTCATCACATTACAAAAAAACATGTGTGGTGACCGTAATAGAATTACTTCTTTGAAAACTAGGAAACATAATATTATAACAAGGAGAAAGATATTAAAAACATAAATTAAAGAAATTACCCTTTATAAATCCTAATAAAACCCATATTCATAACATTGGGAAATAAAACATATTAATCGGTTGAGTTTGGATGCTCATTAAGGGTAAAAATGGGAGATTTGTAATCACAACATTATAAAACCATAACATACATATCAAAGACCCTAATAAGAGTCATGCAATAAATATTGGTAGTTTATATGAAATTAATCATTAGGGAATAAATAGATTAACCCATGATATAATAAAAAATGGTTAAGACATGGAATTATGCTATACACATAAACGTTGAAAACCCAATGTTAAGGATGCCTAAAAAAACATCAGAATATGTTAGTTTTGGGATAATAACTAATTTACATTCTTTAGGATTGGTATTACCTCATATGTTACCTCTTTTTTCTGGATTGGTATGCCCTCCCATGTACCCTCTTATTTCAGGATTGGGATTCCTTCCCAAACACCTTCTTTTTTTGATCTTGGGATTTCCTCTTGTGTAACCCGTTGATTTGGGATTTAGATAGCCACATGTATACCCTCTGGTTTTGGGAATGGGATACCCTCTTATATACCCCCTTGTTTCTGGATTGGGATTCCCACTCATGTAACCTCTTGTTTTAGGCTTTGTATTCCCTCTCATTACCCTCTTATTTCGGGTTTGTGATTCCCACACTTGTTCTCTTTGGTCTCTCAAAACACTTATCGATACCCAAAGCATTGGAGGTATATATAGGTCCCACCCATCACATAGTGAAATAATATAATCATATAGAACAAATAAAAAAACATTCATTATATAATGAATAAATTAATATATGGGTTTAGTAAATATTATTGAACATATAAAATATAACTTTTATTAGAAAAACTGGATTAATTCTTGTATTTTTCCTATCAAGCCTTTTGGATGAGTGTAAAAAAATTATTGAATATATAATATATTAATTTTGTTAAAATCATTCCTAAATTTTGGTTTTTGAATTTATTGATAAAAAATGTGTTTTTTACTTATAGAGATAGTTTTTTTTGAAAAAGAATTTATTTATTTTCAAATAGTTATGACGGTAGTTTCTAAATAACTTCTATAAAAAGGAATCATTTTATTTATATGAGTATATAATATTTTCAAAACTTATATAATCTATTTTTTACCTTTAATACAAATGGATAAGTACTAAATAAAATAATATGTTAATATCAATATTGATAGTATATTATAGTTTGCTAAAACTTGGTCTTGTGTGTAACACAAAATATCAAGGGAACTCGGCATTGTTTGTAACACAAGAAAAATAAAGTGTTATCTATAAAAAAATATAATATATTTTTGGTGTGTAGAAAAATATTAATTTCTTTCATATAATATAATCCACACCTAGTTTATTCATATAAAAAAATAAATATTTAGTGTTATGTGAAATGAAAAATATCAAAATGATTAAATTAATTCAAAAAAAAAAAATTAAATATCAGGGAATTACAGGATTAATTCCAAATTATTATATGTTTATTTATAATTGATTTAAAAAATAAATCATTGATTAAATATCACTTTAATGTTATTATCGTTTTAAGGGTTTATTTTTAAATGTCATTCTAATCAAGATTGCTTATTATTAAAATTCAATTAAATTAATTTAAATGATAATTTTTCAATAAACCCTTTCATTTATTATGTTATGGTTAATAATTAACTCATTAGGTAATAACACCATTTTCCCACACTTTTGTACAAAACATGTTTTAGAAAATTTTTCTATGAAAACATTACTACATTTCTCTCTTCTGTTAGTAAATTATTTTCTCTAAATACCATGTTTTGTGAAAATGATTTCAAAAATGTTTTTAAAATTTTAAAAAAATAATTTAATAAACATTTCCCCATTTGTTCTAATACAACTTTTTGAAAAGGAATATTTTGCCTCTTTCAAAATAAGGAATTTTTCTAGCATTTTTAACATGAAAATGAAATGTTCATTTTATCTTGTATGACACATAGATTATTACCCACCATCATTTATGCGAGGATTCATTTGAAATTATTCAAATGTAATTTAAAAAAAAATATTAATAAAAAATTTATTTTAAAAAAATCAAAATGAAAATGATATTTTCCTGAATAATTCTTGAAATTTATTTTTAGAGAATTATTATTCATCAACCACAGAACCCTTTATCCTTACTCCACATGGGATATTTTTTATTAATACCATCCTTATTCTTCCTCAATATTGTTTATGATATATTTGAATAAGAATATTATTGAAATAAATTCGATTCATCCCTTTTTTAGTCCCTATTCAATATTCAATTCTTTATGATCATTAGAAATAAAATTTTCCCTAAATATTCATAATATTTTTCATGGATATGTGTACTACTTAAATTTTAAAGCATTTCAATGTACGGTGTTTACTTTCAACGTTCTTTTATTAACCAGGGTAATATTTTTATATTTGTTCCTTTTACTCAATACAGATATTTGATAAGGCTTGATTTTTATGTTAAAATGATTTTATGATATATAAAAAATTCTTGGAGCATAAAATACACTAGTTGAGGACTCATTGATTCAAGTCTCTCAATGAATTAGTAGTCTAATGGGATGAGACAGTTTTCTAGGCTAAGATAATTGGTTCTCACTTAATATGTTTCAAAACAACTAGTAGATTGTTCATTAATGTAAATTTATCATGTTACTGGGAAACATGAATTTCAATAATTAATATGATCCTTTCATTTTGATTGAATTATTAATATCTGTGATATTTTCACTTTGAAAAAAATATATGGAGGCATATCATTCTCATTTTATTGATTAATTAGAATAGGTTTTAGTTATATATCATACCATATTAATTAATCATTATCCAGTTATTTAAACGGCCTATGTATTCAGTTATGTACCTATCCATATTGTTTTTTCACTCCCAATAGTTTTATGATTACATGAAATGTGTGTTAAATTATATAAATTTCCATATTGATTATTCTCAATAATTAATTATTGTTTCCATTTTACTTAACCATTATTATACTCTCTGTCACCCTTATATTGTTTTTTTCCTTAGGAGTCTATGAAGTTTAATAAGAATGATATATAAAGATATGCTAAAAAGTAATAAAGTTAAATAAGAAAAATAATTATATTTAGGGTATTCGTTTTTAATTCAAGACTCAAGTATGTATCTGGTCTTCCAAGACTAAAATATAGATCTGTCAATTAGGATGAATTTCCTTATAATCATGCTGATATAATGGTAGTAGACACTGGAACTAGGTCACTATAATCAGTGTCAATGGATGTGTAGTGGAAACCTTGGGAACATGATTTAATAAATCATAAATTAGAGAACATATCCCTATGTTATAATGTGATGGTATGTGAAAAATAAAATACTAAATATTTGGTCAAATAGATATTATCTGGTATTCATAGAAATACATCCCTACATGGATACATCAAATGTACTTGGGTTTGGAAAATATTTATGAAGGTGTAAAAACTATGAATAGGTGTATTAGTCCAGACTAAAGTATAACATGGAACATGACAACAGGCCTTACTACATACCTATTTTGACACACTCATGGGATATTATAACAATAAATCAAATTTTATTTACAAAACATTATGCAGAAGATTAATAAATGATGACAATGAATAACCAAGGTTATGATTAAGGTGATTTATATTGAAAATAAAATCAATGACTTAATCAACATTTTAGGATATACGTGATGATATTCTATCAATATTAATATTATTTTAGATGAAATTTAATAAAATAAGACCCATTACTTTAGTACATTTTTTAGTGATAAATTTATTTAGGGAATAATTCATTTACATTTTATATAAATATGTTTAAAGGTATTAACAAAATATTTGGTTTATATACAAATATCATTATTATAGATTATAAAAATATATATTAATAAGTAGTATAACGACCCATGCTTGACATACACATGCATTACATTTCATTTGTTTAATACTTAATAAAATAAACAAAATAAATGCCCAAATATAGTATCAGTTTATTATATTTGGAAACTACTAACATAATCTTCTAACTTGGTGAAATATCATCAACATCTCCCAATAAGATCATTTCATTTTTTTCATACATAAAAAAATTATCTATATCCTCAGTAAAAGAAAAAATAAAAAGGGTGAGCTCAAATTATAAGTAATGTTAAACATGGAGAACATAATAAAAACCATAAAAATTTGAATATAAAAACATGAACATAATGTTTAATCATCAAAATCTTGAGTCATGAAATAAATCATACCAATTCATAAGGCATATATAATAAAGGAAAATTAACCAGGATAAAATATAATTGGTATAAAAAATGGAATTTTTGAAGAAAATAAACACATAATAGGATTTCCATAGTATCCCGAGAATTTATTCCAAGACCATCATAGTGGAAAAAGTCCTTTACTAAACTAGGTTTACTTTTCATTCCAGCAATGCATTAATGAACTAGATTTACTTCTTGTTCTAGCCCGGTATTATTGAACCAGATTTATTTTCTGGTCCAGCCATGTTTATCTCATGACATATAAATCATTACCCAATGCATTGAAGGGAGATATAGGTTTCACCCATCTCATAATGAAACCATTCTTACATGTGCTACAAAAACATAAATCATTCATCATACCATAACCCATGGAATGAAATGGGTATCTTAAAAATCATTCCATAAAAATAATGGATTTAATAAAAATAAATCCATAATAAAAACAATAAAATCAATGTAATAATAGGGGTAGAAACATAAACCTATGTCATCTTAGATGGATTTTTTTTGATAAAATACATGAACATAATTCTTGAGGAAATATCCTTTCTTTTTCAATTTTTTTTTCTTTTCATCAAAATGTCATGAAATTTTAAAAGAAAAAAAATTAGTTGAAAATAAACTTGTAAAAATTTAGAGGATGATTTATGTAAATAATGCATTATGAAGATTTAAAAACCCATTCATGCAATATAATTTAAAAGAACATTCTCCTTGTACTTTTTCCAGACAAGTCAAAAAGTACCTCATATGGTAAACAAAAGGAAGATTACTTCCATGCCACATAATTATAGTCCAGAAGGGGTAAAAATGCCTTCAAATATACATAGAATAATATTAAACATCTTTTTAAGAAATTTTTAGAAAACTTGGACATAGATGATGAATATATCCCTGTCAAATACTTACAAATAAATAATCTCAGATAAAAATAAGATTGGAAATGATATCCTTTACCTTAGGTTCTATTTCATTTGTATGTTTCTGTAACTCTTTTATAGTGGGTTTAAACATATTATTTAATTGTAAAATAACCATAATAATATTTATGATATCATATAGGATTTACTTATGACTTTACATTACCCATTCATTTTTCAATTCCATGTTAAAGCAATGTTTTGGGTAATATTTTTTTATTTATCGTAAATATTTTGACATGTTGTTCATTATATTATTACATAGATCATGATTTAAGTAATTAAAAAATTTAAAACATGATTTATATGTCATATTTGTTAATTATATAAATATATATAAAAAATATAGAGAATTGAAATGGAATACACCGTTAATGGAAACGGTAGGCCGTACGTACTCAAGAACGATGTTTTAGTTTCCTTATTAAATTGAATGAAAGTATGAAATGAAATATATATATATACATAAATATAGTATAATTATTAATTAATATATATCATTATTATTTATTATATATACTTTATAATAATTCTTGAATGGTTAATGTGGAGAATGAATCTTATCGCGTCGTGGAGACGGTAAGTCCTACGTACGTACGAGCAACGATATCATTCACAAAAAGTTTTAATGGTATTGGATTTATTGGGGTATATTATCTTAGAATTAGTATCATGTTATAATAATCATATATATTTATTATTTCAACCATTATACCCATCCTAGTATGGTGGTTATGAAAAAAAGATTACACCACGTCGTGGATAAGGTAAGCCGTACATACGCAGGCTCGGTGATTTTTTTTCGTAGCATGCATAGAAGTTGAAATAGGGATGTTTATTATTTATAATAACATATAATTATATAATTTATACTGATATGATTACATTATAATGAAAATACTAATTAATAGGAATTAGAATAAGAAAGAAATTGGAAAGAATCGATAGAAGAGATTACCTCTTCCTCGATGTGCCTCCATTAAATTTCCTCATAGGGAACTAAAGTTGGTATTTTGATAAAAAAACCACCTCTAAAATGTAACTATGAAAGTTTATAAGAGAAATGGGATGGTTTTGGCAGATCATGAAGGATATAAATGGAGTTAATAGGAGAGGGAGGATGTTTTCTTTTATAAGAGAGGTCAATGGCACTTTAGGAAACTCTCAAAATATGAATTTATAATAAATTAAAAATCGACTAAAAATTGTCCAAAAGTAATTTAATTAAAATATAGGATGATTTTGTTTCTGATACGCATCATCCAATAATTATTAAACATGTTTTGATTTTTTATATATCCTTATCTTTTTTGGTTTTACCCTTATTTTACCCTTTTTAATCTTACCATCATATCATTTCATTTACAATTGTTGGTTAATGTAATTATAATATCATTTAAAAAGACCCCAAAAAAGTTATTTATGACTTATATAGACATATATTAACCATTTTTATAAAACATGTATCATTATGAATTTAATGTAAATTAATAAACTATTTTATGTTTTAAGTTATGAATTAATGTCATTTTTGGAAACTATTCATACATAACTTTTAAAAAAATTCATAATAACCTAATTAGTTCAAAACTAAGGCATTAAATAAAATATAATATGTCAATATAATACAAAAATTTCACAGATGACATCAAAATAACCAAATTGCATTTATTTTATCATTTATAATATTATTAATTTTTTGAATCATTTATTAAGGAAGCAATCACTCCATCGTCATTATATCATTATTAAATATATTATTTTAATGTCTAAAAATTATAAATTAAATATAATGATGTGGGAAATTATTTTATATTTTTAATTAATATTTATAGTTTAAGATATCTGTAATGCCCCGACCCCAGTTACCCAGGGTCAGTGCATTATTTTAATACATTAGCATGATTACAAGAAATCAAGTCTTGAAGGACCGATTAGTTTAGCAGTCTTGGAAAATAGATTACATACATGAATGTTACATTGCAGTTTAATACTTACAAAACAACATAAATAATCTTTATGAATGCCATTATTCCCTTGGATTAACCCTACATATCAATCACAATACACTTCTTGGAATCCTGGAAAAAACAAAACATAGAAAGGGGTGAGCTCAAATGCTCAGTAAGGGTAAGAAATATAGCGTAAAATTTCATAAATAAGCCTAAACATTTAAGGCAATCTATAACTAAAACAAAATCCTTTTAAACTTGAACTTCAACATAATATGGTAAAGATAAAATGAAATAATTCCATTTACTTATTCACATGGATATTCTAATAGTCGAATAATCACATGCAATATCAATAACCACTTTCATAATGATGGAATACATAATGTCAGACTATCATAACCACGTAGCCAAGGCCTTATGCCAATAATACAAATAAGATTTTGTCAAGGCCTCGTTCTAAGACACTAGTTTGTCTTATGAGACCTACCAATGCATCGAGGAACTATAGCGGGCTCTACCCGTCACTTACTAAGTCCAATGCATTCCTCATATGAAACAGTCTAAACATAACATAAATATTTTTATTAAAAATAGCATACGAAATGTCAATAATTTACCCATAAACCATGAATAGTATAAAAATAACACATCCACAGTAAAAAATATCACAAAAACATCAACACAATATGGAAGATTTTTATCATGATAAATCAACTTCAAAACAAGTTTAAAATCCATTAAAGGATTTTGACGTTGATGAAAATGATTTGTAAAACTCTTTGAGAGAAATACAGATTTTTCATGAAAACATAGAAAATTCAAAAAATTTGGAAAATAATTCATTTAAATACATTTTTGAATCAAAGTGTCCCATACCACTTTGAAACTTTTGAAAGAAATTAACATTTTAAAAACATTAATGTCCATATAAATAAATCCTTAAAACCCATTTTGAAGACATTGACATTAATGAGAAAGATTTAGAAGAATAAATATTTAAAATATTTGAAATGATGTTTTAGTAAAAAGTCCCTTAAAAAAATCCCTTTGAAAATCATTAATAAAACACGGACATGGATAATAAATATGTCCCATTAGATACTAATGTAAAAATGACCTTGGATAATAAAGAGATTGTGAAATTAACCCTTACCAATTTGGTGACTTACGAAACATACACCCCATGAAAGAGGTATCATACAATGAATATGTAAATAAACATAAATTAAAGTGTATTACATAAAGAATACAATTATGTGCACTACATACACCACAAAAAAGGTAATAGTGGCAATATGGCATGAATCTCACAGGAATAAGGAGTGAGATGAAAACCCCCTTACCTTGCACTTTCCTTTAGTCGAGAGTACGTTTAACCTCCTATATGAAGATCATAGTATGTTATTAAATTATACCAGAACCATATTAATATTTATGATATCATACATGATTCATTTATTACTTTATACAACCCATTTAATAATAATTCCCTTGTTAAATTAACATTTCGGGTAATAATCGATTTCTTTATCGTACGTGTTTTAACTTGTTACTCTTAATTGTATCACTTAGATAATGATTCAAATACTTAAAGAATATAAAACATGATAAATATATCATAAATATTTAGAATATAAATATGTATAATAGACATATATATGAAATGGAAAACATCGTTTATGGAGACGGTAGTTCGTACGTATGCATAAACGTTGTTTCTGTTTTCATATAGTATTGAATGAAAGTAAGTGAATAAGATATATGTAAGTACATAAATACTTATATATAAATATATATATATATATATATACATTATCATTATTATGTCATATGTTGCATACTTATTAGTAATATATATTTTTATAATCATCGATGAATGGTGAACTTGGAAATGAATCTCATCACGTCGTGGAGACTGTAATCCGTACGTACGCACGAGCGAAAATATCTTTCTTTTGATATTAAAATAATATATAATTGGATGTTATATCATATATAATGAATCCTTATATTGTTATATTTATTATTTACATCAAATACACATCATTATTATACCCATTCAAAGAATAATGTATTGAATAACAATTACACCACGACGTGGAGACGGTAAGCCGTACATACGCACGTATGGTGACATGTAATTCCAAGGATGGATAGAATAATGAATATGGATGTACCATATTTATAATAACATCACAGTATATAGGAGATACTGGATTTATTATTTTAGAATAGAAATAACAAAGAAATAAGAAGTTTATGAAGAAAGGAACTTGAAAGAGGGTGGTGAAAACATTACATCTTCTTCAGGTCCTTCCTATTGATTTGATAAAAAGGGCTCCCTAGGTTGGATTTATGATCAAAATAAGGCCTCCAGGTTGAAGTGAGGGAAGTTGAGAGAGCATTTGGGAAGAGGTTGGCCGAACCAAAAGGCTTTTATGCTGTGAAGAATTGGTTAGATTTTGAGTCTTTTTATAATGGGGAGGAGGGGCTCTTTAGGAAAAACTTAAAGTATTATTTTATAATAAATTAATATTCGGTTTATAATGGATAAAATGTATATTATTCAAAGTATAAGGTGGGTACTGGTCTAAATAATTTCAACCAATTGATTTTAGATAGGTTTGAGTCATTATATTAACCTTATCCTTTAGCTTTAACTCTTGGTTAATTAGTTTAACACTTACCATGTCACTTTGTATTTTTATAATATATAGTTAATAAACATAATATATACATCAAAGCGACCCAAAAGTCATAAATTAATGATACACCAATAATTATATAAGTATTTTTTCTGATCCTTAGATTTTTAGAAATATAATATAAATTTATAGTATAATATTTGTTATAAAAACTCATTTATGTCAATTTTGAAACTACTCAATAATTGATTTTTTCTAAAGTCTTTAAAACATTATTAATTCAAAAAAAATTCATTTAAGAAGACCTAACATGTCATATTATCCAATAAAATTATTTTATGTCATATAAACTTTCATATTATATTTATTTTAACATTTATAATATCAATTATTTTATTCATTCATTAATAAGGAAAATACTTCATCATTATTGTGTCATATATATTTTTAACTTTTCAAAGTATAAAAATTATAAATTAATTACCATTATGTAGGAAATCATTTTATATTTCTAAGGAATATTTATAATAGAAAATATAACATATATAACCCTATGTAAAATTTTTTTTTCTAAAAGATATAAGCTTGTGCCATTTTTGTATTTACTTTAACTTAATTAATATAAAGTGTCCCTATCACCTACAAGTGCCTCCATGGGGTCCGAAAATAGACCCAAAGATTCCCATGGTCAGACATGTATCCACCAATAATGTTAGAACATATTTTAGGGTAATTTATTATTATTATAATATTATTTTTTAACCCTTATTTATCGGATTTACCCTTTAACCATGGTAAATAAAATATTTACCGAAATAATTATTCAAAATGTCTAAAAATAAAATATACCTATTTAAAAAATTTGGATATCCATATTCAAAATATGGAATCCAATTTTCCAAATTCAAAACAGAGAAGTGGAAGAAATTAATTTAAAATTAATTCCCGCTGTCAAAACAAAAAAGTGTGTTTTTAAGATATAATAACTATCAAATTATTGATACTTGTTTATGTCTGGTTTAATTGTGAAATTATGTCCAATGACCAAAATTGTATTAAATGGTAAAAATATATTCTAAATATACTTTAAAACCACTCAAATTAATAATTTGTCACTACTAATTATTTTGATAAAAAAAGTTTTTTTTAATTAAAATTTAGAAATTTTCACTATTCCTCAAAATATAAAAGTTATATGAAAAGTACCAAAATTTTAACATAGGATAAATTTGATATTCTGAATCAAAAAATGAAGTCCATTTTGAGAGATAAAATTTATAAAATTATAAAAAGTGGGTATTACTATTCATAACGGCTACTTTGATTGGTTTTGGTGTGTGTTAGAACTGGAAGTTGCGTACACTAGACGCTACTGTATTATTCAAAGAGAATCGTACCGTGGAAGCTTGTGGTGTTATATTTTAATTCCTTGATTTCCACATTCTAAAGAATAAATTTATTTAGTAAAATATATAAAAGTTTAAAATATTGGATTTAAAAAGGGATCACTATTAAAAGTTGGTAAAAGTGCATTATTGAAAAATACTTCTTTTATCTGAAAAAATGAATTTGTTCTTACATTATGTCTAAGAAACTCATAATATGGATTCTAAAATTATAAGGATCATATAAAGTTCAAAATTTAGTTAATACTATTCATAACCTTTTTTGAACAACTTGTTTGGTAAGTCATGGTGCGCTTGAACTCGGTGTTGCGTGTAGTGCAAGTTATTGCATTGTTTTGAAGAAGTATATACTATGAAATCTTGGGGTGTTACATTCTTTTCTCCTTCAATAAATTACATCATCGCAATTTGATATTGTTCTTTGAAAATAAAGGTTGAAAATAGAAAATATCTTTGTGTCAAAACCCACATCAAAAATTTGGTTAATAAAATTTAGTCTTAATAGGAGGAAAAGAGAAATGAAAGGGTCACCACCAAATTATGATCTCGATTAAGAGAACATTGGTGGAAATTAGAGACATATAATTGGAGGAAAACGTAAATATTTATAGGTAGTGATTGAGGTCATCAATCACAAATAAGTTTAAAATTGAGGTCCTTAAATTAATCAATCTTTGATGATCTAAAATGCCATCGGTTCAACAAAACATAAGGTATTTGGAAAATACATTTTTGGTTTTATGATCCCTCCAATAAAGTATAAGAATTAATTTCTTCATATAATAAGAGGAGAATAAAAAAAATATATACTTGAAAATTAGAGTTACATCTTTTAACTAATTTCAACCACAAACTCATTTTTCACTCTAAGAGATAATAGAACATAAAAAATATTCTATTTATCCTATTCGTTTGGGGTCAAAAAAATGAATTTATAATTCATCTACTAGAACTTATTAAAATAAACTACATTATTTAATCTAGGACATATCGTGGGCTAATGGTAGGTGATACACCCTTGTCGCCCTTCGGTTGCAGGTTCAAGTCTCGCGGCCTTGCCTGTTGCGACGGGTTGTCGCCCGACCTACGGGTTGTCCTTTTATGGCAAACCAAAATTAATCTCAAACTAGAATTATCCGAAATACTTTTTTCCAAACTCACAGTCCAACATTTATAAGGAAGGTAAACACAATGAAGATCCTTTTTGCTACGTAATAACATGTGAACACCTTCATCATGTATTCTTTTAAAACACTGAAACATCCTGAATTACTATAAAAACTCATTGATTACATTCATGATCCCTTATTACTTATAGAATAATGTATATACTCCTTCTATCCAAAAATGTTGTAAGCTCAAACAATGACAAATCATTAATTAGTTTCATGGTAGTCAAGAATATCCAATATAATTTATTCAAATCAATCATCTCTTATTCCAAAATCACAACCTCATCATCAGAACCATATTAAGGATTACCTTTCCTTCAACAATGTATTTTCAAAAAAGTGTAGCTTACTATTAAGTCACTTTTCATAGAACCATATAATTTCAAATCCTCAATAAAATAGTACTATAGTACAATCCTTATTTATCTCCATAATTCATGTAACCAGTATATTGTTGATACGACACTCAAATAAAATAATTCTATAATAACAACATAAGAACACTAGTCATTCCTCTTCATCTGTGGTAGTATCGTGAATTGATTATTATCCAATATCATCATTTGGTGCACACTCTGATGATTTGTACATTGGTTTGCGTAGTGTCCCAAATCCTTGTAGATGGAGCATTATACATTTGAAACCCTTTTCTTACCCTTGCAGTCATGTACATGGTGTCCCTTTTCTCTACACTTATAACAAAATACCATTCCTTTCAGGAAAGTTCTAGGGTGTTTCTTCCCACAGTTATCACATATGGGAAAATTATTCTTTTCCCTCTTCCCTTTATCCATCTTTCTCTCTTCCATATTTTTCTTCTCTTGCTTCCCTTCAAATCCATAAGACTCAGTAAACTCTGTACTTATCTTATCAACACATGATACAATTTATTCATATGATGATAATACATGGGAGACTAATTACCTTATAAATGATGGATTAATACCATGAATGATATGATCCTTCTTATTCTTTGGATCATATGTATTACTAGAGTTCACATTCATTCTACAGGGCACCATTTCTACACAATAGCATAAACTAGGTCAGTTTATGAATTGCAATGAATAATTCCAAACATGTAAAATACCTAATGAAAATTGAATAGTTTATGGATATAATCCATAATCATAAAAATGTTTTCTTTGAGTAAGTATATACTCATGAGCCCTTCATAATGGTTTGTAAAGAAAATGAGAATTATCCTAAGCATATCCCCCAGGAGTGTCATAACCAAGAGTGCAGCAAGGCCCGTTGTCGTGCACTAGTTCTCATTCAAGTCTAGCTCAAAGAATTTTTTTTCCAGGTTTTACCCCTAGGTACATCTGTGCCAGAGCCGCCTCTACCTGCTCTTATCCAGACATGGATGTATTTCTTGGAAAACTCACAAAATCTTTACAATAACAAAATTCTAGGAAGTTCATCTATACAAATCATCAAAGTCTATCTTAGGGCTGTGTTCTCTAATCAGAGTTGATCTAAATCTAGTTTCCAAGGTTATTGATAAACTTCCTCTGATACCAACTATAATGCCCCAACCCCAGTTACCCAGAGTCAGTGCATTATTTTAATACATTGGCATGATTATAAGGAATCATGTCCCGAAGGACCGATTAGTTTAGCAGTCTTGGAAAATAGATTACATACATGAATGTTACATTGCACTTTAAGACATACACAACAACATTAATTATCTTTATGAATGCCATAATTCCCTTGGATTAACCCTGCATATCAATCACAATACACTTCTTGGAATCCTGGGAAAAATAAAACGTAGAAAGGGGTGAGCTCAAATTCTCAGTAAGGGTAAGCAATACAGCGAAAACTTTCATAAATAAGAATAAACATTTAAGGAAATGTATGACTAAAACAAAAGCCTTTTAAACTTGAACTTCAGCATAATATAGAAAAAGATAAAATGAAATAATTCCATTTACTTATTCACATGGATATTCTACTAGTCGAATAATAACATGCAATATCAATAACCACTTTCATAATGATGGAATGCATAATTCTAGACTATCATAACCACGTAGCCAAGGCCTTGTGCCAAGAATACAAATAATATTTTGTCAAGACCTCGTTCCAAGACACTAGGTTGTCTCATGAGACCTACTAATGAATCTAGGAGCTATAGAGGGCTCCACCCGTCACTTACTAAGTCCAATGAATTCCTCATATGAAACGGTCTAAACATAACATAAACATTTGTATTAAAACTAGCATACGAAATGTCAATACTTTACCCATAAACCATGAATGGTATAAAAATAACAAATGAATAGTAAAACATATCACAAAACCTTCAACACAATATGGATGATTTGTGTCATGATAAATCAACTTCAAAACATGTTTAAAATCCATTAAAGGATTTTGACATTGATGAAAATGATTTGTAAAACTCTTTGAGAGAAATACACCTTTTTCATGAAAACATTTAAAATTCACACAATTTAGAAAATAATTCATTTAAAGACATTTTTGACTCAAATTATCCAATACTACTTTGAAACTTTTGAAAGAAATTAACATTTTAAAAACATTCATGTCCATATAAATAAATCCTTAAAAACCATTTTGAAGACATGGACATTAATGAGAAAGATTTAGAAGAAAAATATTTAAAACACTTGAAATGATGTTTTAGTAAAAAGTCCCTTAAAATAATCCCTTTGAAAAATCTTTCATAAAACATGGACATGGATAATAAATATGTCCCGGTAGATACTTATGTAAAAACAAACTCAGATAATAAAGAGATTGTGAAATTAACCCTTACCATTTTGGTAACTTATGAAACATACACCCCATGAAAGAGGTATCATATGATGAATATGTAAATACAGATAAATTAAAATGTATTACATAAATAATACAATTATGTGTAGTAAATACACAACAGAAAATATAATAGTGGCAATATGGCATGAATCTCACGGGAATAAGGAGGGAGATTAAAACCCCTTATCTTGCACTTTCCTTTAGTCGATAGTACATTTAACCTCTTGTATGAAGATCGTAATATGTTATTAAATTATACCAGAACCATATTAAAATTTATGATATCATACATGATTCATTTATGACTTTATACTACCCATTTAATAATAATTTCCATGGTAAATTAACATTTCGGGTAATAATCGCTTTCTTTATCGTACGTGTTTTAACTTGTTACTCTTGATTGTATCACTTAGATCATGATTTAAATACTTCCAGAATATAAAACATGATAAATATTTCATAAATATTTAGAATATAAATATGTATAATAGACATATATATGAAATGGAAAACACAGTTTATGGAGACAGTAGTCCGTACGTACGCATAAACGCTGTTTCTATTTTCATATAGTATTGAACAGAAGTAAGTAAATAAGATATATGTAAGTACATAAATACTTATATATATAAATATATATATCTCCAGTAGCATTATTATGTCATATTTTACATACTTATTAGTAATATATATTTTTATAATCGTCATTGAATGGTGAACTTGGAAATGAATCTCATCGCGTCGTAGAGACGGTAATCCGTACGTACACACGAGTGAAAATATCAATATTTTGATATTAAAATAATATATAATTGGATGTTATATCATATATAAATAATCCTTATAATGTTATATATTTTATTTTCATCAAATACACATCATTATTATATCCATCCAAATAATAATGTATTGAATAACAATTACACCACGATGTGGAGACGGTAAGCCGTACGTATGCACGTATGGTGACATGTCATTCAAAGGATGGATAGAATAATGAATATGGATGTACCATATTTATAATAACATAAAAGTATATAGGAGATACTTGATTTATTAATTTATAATAGAAATAACAAAGAAATAAGAAGATTAAGAAGAAAGGAACTTGAAAGAGGTGGTGAAAACATTACCTCTTCTTCGGGTTCTTCCTTTTGATTTGATCAAAAGGGCTCCCTAGATTGGATTTCTGATAAAAAATAAGGCCTCTAGGTTGAAGTGAGGGAAGTTGAGAGAGCATTTGGGCATAGTTTTGCTGAACCAAAAGGATTTTATGGTGTAAATATTTGGATAGAAGTTGAGTCCTTTTATAAGGGGGAGGAGGGGCTCTTTAGAAAAAACACAATGTATTAATTCATAATAAATTTATATTCGGTTTATAATGGTTAAAAATATGATTATTCAAAGTATAAGGTGTGGATCGGTCGAAATAATTTCAACCAATAGATTTTAGACAGTTTTGAGTTCTTATATTAACCTTATCTTTTAGTTTTAACTCTTGGTTAATTAGTTTAACACTTACCATGTCACTTTGTATTTTTATAATATATAGTTAATAAACTTACAATATACATCCAAGAGACCCCAAAGTGGTCTATTAATGATAAAAAATAATTATATAAGTCATTTGGCTGATCCTTAGATTTTTAGGAATAAAATATAAATTAATAGTATAATATTTATTTTAAAAACTCATTTATGTCATTTTTGACACTACTCAATAATTGATTTTTTTCTAAAGTCTTAACAACTTTATTAATTAGAAAAAAATTAGTTTATGCAAACATAAAATTCCATATTAACCAATAAAATTTGTGTATGTTATCAAATCATTCAAATTATATTAATTTTAACATTTATAATACGAATTATTTGATTCTTTCATTAATAAGGAAAATACTGCATCATTATTGTGTCATATATATTTTTACTTTTTCAAGGTCTAAAAATTATAAATAAAATACCATTATGTATTAAATCTTTTTATATTTCTAATGAATATTTATAATCTAAAATATAACATATATAACGCTATGTAAAAATTGTTTTTCTAAAAGATATAAGCTTATGTCATTTTTGTATTTACTTTAACTTAATTAATATAAAGTATCCCCATCACCTTCAAGTTGCTCCATGGGGTCCCAAAATCGACCCAAAGATGCCCATGGTCCAACATGTATCCACCAATAAAGTTAAGACACGTTTTAGGGTAATTTATTATTATTATAATATTATTTTTTAACCCTTATTTACCGGATTTACCCTTTAACCATGGTAAATAAAATATTTACCGAAGTAATTATTCAAAATGTCTAAAAATAAAAGTTACCTATTTACACAATTTGGACATCCTAATTCCAAATATGTAATAAATTTTTCCAAATTCAAAACACATAAGTGGCAGAAATTAATTTAAAATTAATTCCCGGCGTCAAAACAAAAAGCGTGTTTTTAAGATATAATAACTATCAAAAGATTGATACTTGTTTATGTCCGGTTTAATTGTGAAATTATGTCCAATGACCAAAATTGTATTAAATGTTAAAAATATATTCTAAATATACTTTAAAATCACTCAAATTCATAATTTATCACTACTAATTATTTTGATTTAAAAAGTTGTTTTTAATTAAAACTTAGTAATTTTCACTATTCATCAAAATATAAAAGTTATCCGAAAAGTACCAAAATTTCACCCTAGGCTAAATTCAATATTCTGAATCCAAAAATGAAGTACATTTTGAGAGATAAAATTTATAAAATTTTAAAAAGTGAGTATTACTATTCATAATGACTACTTTGATTGGTTGTGGGGTGTGTTAGAACTCAAAGTTGCGTACAACACACGCTACTGTATTATTCAATGAAAAGCGTACCGTGGAAGCTTGGGGTGTTACATTGTAAATTTTTTTGTCCCCATTATAAAGAATATATTTATTTATTCAAATATATAAATGATTAAAATATTGGATTTAAAAAGGGTTCACTATTAAAAGTTGGTAAAAGTGCATTTTTGAAAAATACTTCTTTTATCAGAAAAAAATGAATTTGTTGTTACATTATGTCTAAGAAACTCATAATATGGATTCTAAAATTATAAAGATTATATAATGTTAAAATTTTAGTTAATACTATTCATAACCTCTTTTGAGCGGCTTGTTTGGTAAGTCATGGGGCGCTTGAACTCGGTGTTGTGTGTAGTGAAATTTATTGAATTGTTTTGAAGAAGTACATACTATGAAATATTGGGGTGTTACAATATCACATATATAACCTCATAAAAATATTTTATTAGTAAAAGATATTTGTTTATGTTATATTTAACATTACTTAAAATTACTTCTTATAAAATGTCATTTTCACATCTAAGTTGCTCCATGGGGTCCTAAAATAGACAAAAGGATGCCCATGGTTTTAAATATATCATCCAATAGGATTGGGACATGTGTTAGGGAAGTTTAATATTATTATAATAAAAATTTGTTTACCCTTATTTAACAGATTTACCCTTTAACCAGGGTAAAAAAAAGTATTGAAGATACTATTCATAATGTCTAAAAATTGAAGTTAAATATTTAAAAAATTTGGACCTCCTAATTCCAAATATAGATTTTTTTTTTCTAAATTCAAAACATAGATGTTTCGACAATTAATTTAAAATTAATTCATGTTTTCAAAACCAAAAAATGGTTTTTAAGAAGTAATAACTATCAAAAGATTGACATGTTTTTATGAGAAATTGAAATGAGAAATTACGTCCAATGAACAAATTGGATTAAATGATAATAACATAATCCAATTATACTTTAGAACCAATTAAAAAGTTAATCTAACTATATTATTAAATTATATGAAAGGGTTGTTTTGAATTAAAATGTAGTATTTTTTACTCTTCATTAAAATTTTAATTTTATTATAAATTTTGGAAAAATTAAAAAAAAGAAAACTTTTATATTCCTCTTATAAAGAAGAAGTTTATTTTTTCCAATTTATCTTAAAAAAGTTTGAAAAAATATATTTAAAATGGGTATAGCCTCAAAAGGTGATAACACTGTATTTTTTGAAAAATACTTCTTTTATCTGAAATTTTTTTTTCTCATATAATGTTCTATAAAATGTGTAATATGAATTATAATGTTATATAAAATTCAAAATGTGGTTAATACTATTCATAAAAAATAGTTTATAACCCAGTATATAATAATATTTTAATAATATATCATTTTTTAGGGAAATTCGGTATCACGTACAACGCATAATATCGAGGAAGGTCTCTCAAGTGTATAACGCAAGCCAAGTTAGTGTTGTGTTTAGTGGAAGATTCCTTTATTGTTTTGTACAAAATAATCCAATATTTTTTCATTTATGCATTGAAAAAAATCTATACTCAGTGTTTCCTGAAATGAGCTATATCAAAAAAACATGAAATTGTGTGAAACACAATCCAATAATAGTGTTGCATATACTGCAAGATAATATGGTGTTTCATATAGCACAAGATAATCATGGTGCAGAGTAAAACACAAGAATTCATAGAAATTAAAAATAATATATCTCATAAAATATCTAGGTGTTATATTCTACCCCCTTGAAATGAATTTCTCCATCGAAAATTTTCAGGGTTATAAATGGTTTTCTATATGAATGTTTTTTTCCGGGAAACCCATATCGTCAAAAGGGATACTAAAAAATAATTTTTAAAAGGAAAGTTATAAATATAACTGTTACCCAATGAAACACACCATTGGGATTGCACATAGGATAAAATATATGGTAAGTGAAAACATAGATATGGAAGAGAAATCTGACCATCTTGTTCTAATGGATTGTGATATAGAATAAGGTTTAGATATAGATAACTTCAAGAATTCCATAGATCTCCCATGATTTATGGGATCATCTGATTCAACAGATAATAATGTAATAGGATATTATTTTTAGTTTTCCAGATCCTTTTCATAAAGTTGAATATTTTTTCATGAGAACAAATGCTTACTTGATTTTAGAACAATATTACCATTGTTCGTGCCTCAAATAATTTCCACATCATCTCTCATTTAATGAAATGAAGTTTAATTTTTCTTTATTGAAGTGTTATAATATCATGAGATAGAATGATAATTCATTCCATCGGTCTCAACAAAAATACATTCACAGGTAATCAAATATGCATAAGTCCACCTATAGTGAGATAATACATTAATCTAACAAAATTAATACAGAAAATAACATATACTATCCATAAATGGATAAAAATACAATAATTAAAAAAACTAAAAATATAATACTTTAGAAAGAGGTGAAATAAATTGAATTAACATTTTCCTCACATATCTCATTTGGATGTTCTTGTTTGTCATATTCCAAAAATATTAATACCTTAATCATGCATTCTCTTGAAACATGACAATAACATGAATTACCTTAGAACCATAGATTCAACATACATTCTATAAAAATTATCACTTTCAACACCCCAAATATAAAAAAATTTATATATACACAAACCATTATATCACATTGTTCTTTAATCAGTCATGAGCTCTTTAATACTATCAAACATCTCGTTATCTTCTTATCCATTCATTATGTGCATATCATGTGCATTCCACAAATATTTCAATTACTTTTCATGGTTACGGGTACCATATACGTATGGAAAATTACAATGGACCAATACATAGATATTCCAATGTCCCATAATACTATAAAAAGAATTCAACAACCCTATGTTGGAATCCCATTATACAAACACTTAATAATTCCACGACTTCGTTTTCATACTCAACATCACCAATAGTGATCCCATGTGACTTTCCTTTGTATTTTTCCTTAATTGGTTGCTAAAATCGATCATCATTAACCCTTGGATAAGGGAATTGGATAGCATAATACCCCAATTCCATGAACTTTTAGCATTGAAGTGTTGGTGGTGTGTTCTCTATAGTATTTTCTCGATTCATATCATTAGCAACATTTTTCCCATTACTTATGCACACAACTTCTCGACGACCTTCTTTTCCACACTTGAAACATTATCTACTCTCCTTAATAAAATCTCCACCATTCTTATTTCCACACTTTGAGGATAAGGAAACATTCATCTTCTTTTCACCATTGTTTTGAGATTTTTTCATGAACTCCATCTTTCATTTCTTGTAAAAACCTTGAGATGGATATGTAACACCAACTACCAGTTCTAATCTGATAGCACAACCCAAAATATCTTTGTTCATAATTATGTATCTAATAGATAAATCACTTTTAAGAATTGGTTTTATGCCACTGAAGAATTGATCAACTATACATTCAGGTTGGATGATAAAGTCATGGTCCTTACATGATAACATTGTAAAATTCACTTCGTATGTACCAACAGATTCATCATCCATTTGCATAGGATCAAGGAACACCTTTTCCATAATTTTTTAAGAATAAGAGGTAATTAGTTATTTAGAATCATGTTCATGGACTCATCCCATTCAATGGATTCAATTTCATCTTGCTTCATTGTATTCTTAATTAGAATCCACCACTGGTCTGCTTCATATTCTAAAAGATAGATAACCAAAATGACCTTTTCATGTTCTGAACAGTGAAAGTTGGAGAATATATTTTCAATATTACTGATCCAAAGTTCAGGAACAAGTGGATCTGAAGACCCCCTAAAAGAATGTGGATGTTTCCTCATGAAGGACTCAATAGAATTTTGTTTCCTTCACTTCTCATTTGGAAGTACAGAATGATTCATATGTTGTGTTAATATAGAAATGAGATTTTTAATTCTATATCCCATAACATTTGGTTATTTATGAGGAAAAGTTTTTCATTTCCTAGTTCATTGATTATAAACATGGTTCCATCAGGTTCTATCCATTTTCTAAAACCCAAAAATAATAGTGTGAGTAGAAAAAATCATACAAAGAAAACAACATTATCACAGGGGATTACATTCAATATCTACCATCTTAGGTTTAATACTAGGTTATTCATGATCATTACCATAAATCTAGAAATGTAAACTATAATTATACATAACCTTAAATCCATATTTAGATATAACTTAGAAATATCTCAATGGATCTCACAAAATTTTTCACATCCTAGTTTCCAAAGGTTAACTAAACCTTCACTCGGATACCAATTTGGAGACCCAAGCCTGACATACATGGACATTGCATTTATTTTACAAAATAATTAATACATTACAAAAAATATATTCCTAAACACCGTATTAGTTTAGTGTCGTTGGAAACTCATAAAATAATCGTCTAATACGGTTAATGATCTTCCACATCTCTCATAACGATATTCCTTTTTTCCAACCTAAAACATTTATATATATCTTGGGGAAAATAAAACATAAAAAGTGTGAGCTCAAATTCTCAGTAAGGGTAAAAATGAATAACATAAAACAATCCATACACATTTGAATGAAACACATTAACATAATGTTTAATCATTAAAATATTTAGTCACGAAATAAATCATGGCAGTTCGTAAGGAATAGATCATAAAGGATCATTAACCATGAAAAAATTTCATTGGTATAAAACATGGAATTGGGGAATACAAATAAGAAAATAATATTATTTCCATAGTATCAAAGGCATTGGCTCCAATACCATCATAGTTGAAAAAGTCCATTACTGAACCAGGTTTACCTGTTGTTCCATCCATGTATTACTGAATCGGATTTACTTGTTATTCCAGCCATATTTTAGTAAACTAGATTTACTTTCCATTCAATCCATATTTATGTACTGAGATATATATTTACCAAATTAATTGGATGTATATATATGTCCCACACATCTCATAATGTAATCATTATTACATGTTCCACAAAAACAATAATAATTCATCATTGCATAACCCATGGAATAAAATGGATTTCTTAAACATCATTCCATTAAAATCCATGTAAAATAGAGATATTTCATAAAAATAAATCAATAATAAACAAATTAAAATAAATTTAATAATATTTATAGAAACATAACACTATTTAATCATATATGGAAAATATTTTTGATAAAAGACTTGAAAATAATTATTGAGGAAAAATCCTTTATTTTTGAAAAAACATTCTCTTTTCATCAAAATGTCATAAAATTTTGAATGAAAAGAAATTATTTGAAAATAAAATTGTAAATGTCTAGAAGAATATTCATATAAATAAGGCATTTTTAAGATGTAAAAACCCATTCATACCTTATATGTCAAAAATAAATTCTCTCATACTTTTTCCGAAAAAGTCTAAAAGTACCTTGTATTGTAAACAAAAGAATGATTACATCAATACCATGTAGTAAAATTAAAAAAGGGGTAAAAATAAATTCAAATATAAGTAGATTAATATTAAAACATTTATTAAAATGTTTTTATAAAACATGGACGTTGATGATAAATATATCACCAATAAAAACTTATGAATAAAAAATCTCAGATAAAAACAAGATTGGCAATGTTATCCCTTAACTTAGGTCCAATTTCTTTCATATATGTTAGAAACACCTATATTGGGGTTTCAAACATATTATTAACTTTTAACATGTCCATATTAATATTTATGATGTCATATATTATTTAATTATGACTTTATATTACACATTCAATTTCCAATTCCATGTTAATGCAACGTTTTGGGTAATAATCGTTTTATTTATTGTACATGTCTGGACTTGTTATTCATGATATTATTACTTAGATCATGATTTAAGTACTTAAATAATGTGATAAAATATTTATATATCATATATATTTATTGTATATATATAATATAGACACATGAAATGGAATACACCATTCAGGGAGGCGGTAGGACGTACGTACGCCTGAACGATTTTTTAGTTTACTTATTGAATTGAATGAAATTATTTAAATGAAATATGTATATATATATATACATAATCCAGTAAAATTATTATTTCATATATTTAATGATTATTCATTATATATACATTATAATCATTCTTGAAAGGTTTAAATGGAGAATTAATCTTATCGTGTCGTGGAGACAGCAAGCCATATGTACGCACAAGGGACGATATCGTTCACATAATGTTTGAATTGTATTGAATTGAATGTTATATATTATATCATAATTAGTATCATGTTATAATAATCATATATATTTATTATTTCCACCATTATACCCATCCAAGTAAGGTGGTGGTGAAACATAGATTACACCGCGGCGTGGAGAAGGTAAACTGTACGTATACAGGCATGGTGATTTTGGTTTTTTATTGGATGGATAGAAGTTGAAATAGGTTTTTTTATTTTTTATATTAACATATAAGTACATAATTTATACTTATGTTATTAAATTATAATGAATAAACTAATGAAGAGGATGTATAAGAATACTTTTTTTGAAAGAATATATAGAAGAGATTACCTCTTCCTCGACGTGCCTCTTTAAAATTTCCACTTATGATACTAGTGTTAGTCTTTTGAGAATACCTGCACCTCTAGAATGTAACTATGGATATTTATAAGAGAAAGGTCCATGGGTTTTCCAATATTTAAATCTCAAAATGGAGTGAATTGGAGGGGGAGGAGGATCCCTTTTATAAGGGAGGAGAGAATTACTTTAGGAAACTCTCAAAGTATTAATTGATTATTTAATAAATTTTGACTAAACATGGTGGAAAACTCATTTTATTAAATAATAGGGTTATTTTGGTCTGAATATCCATAATCCAATAATTTTTAGACATTTTTTTAATATTTTTTATCCTTATCTTTTTGGTTTAACCCTTATTTTACCTTTTTTAATCATACCATGATATCATGTTATTTACATACTGTGGGTTAATGTAATTACCATATCATGTAAAAAGACCCAAAATAGTTATTTATGACATATTTGGACTTATATAAACCATTCATCTTAATATTATATTTTTAGGAATTTAATATCATTTAATAATATATTTTTTGGTTTAAGTTATGAATTATGTCAATTTTGGAAACTATTCATACATTACTTTTTTGAAAATTCATAACAACCGGATTCCTTCTAAAATAAAAAATTAACTCAAAGCTAGTTTGTCAATATCATCCTGGAAAATCATGTAAGACATAAAAATAATCAAATTAAATTTATTTTAACATATATTATATTATTTATTTGAATCCTTTATTAATGAAGAAATCACTAAATCATCATTATGTCATTATTAAATATATTAATTTATCATCTAAAATTTATAAATAAAATATCATGATGTAGGAAATAAAATTATATTTTTAATGACTCTTTAGAGTCAAAGATATCACTTATATAACCCAATATAAAAATTGTTTTTTTAAAATAGCAATGTTTATGTTTTATTTCCCTTTACATTAAATTAATTATTATAAAATGTCATTTTCATATCTATGTGACTCCACTGTGTCCCAAAATTTACCCAAAAATTTCCATGGTCAGATATATATCATCCAATAGGATTATGAAATATGTTAGGGTAGTTTATTAATATAATAATAATAATTGTTTACCATTATTTACTAGATTTACCCTTCAACCAAGGTAAATAATATAATTTCTGAAGTTACAATTCATAATGTATAAAAATAAAAGGCACCTGTTTATAAAATTTGGAACTCTTGATTCCAAATATGGATTCCATTTTCCAAATAAAAATCATATATTTTTGATTAATTAATTTAAAATTAATTCTTGTTGTGAAAACAAAAAGGGGGTTTTAAGAAGTAATAAATTTCAAAACATTGTCCAGTTTTTATGTGAAATTCAATGAGAAATTACATCTAATAACCAAAATTGGATTAAATGATAATAATATAACCCTATTATATTTTAAAACCAATAAAAAGATAATGCAACTATATAAGTAAATTAGATGAAAATGATATTTTGAATTAATCTATAGTATTTTTCACTATTCATTAAAATTTTATTTTTAATAGAAAAATACCCAACATTGAATAAACGTAAATTGTTATGTCCATTTTTCAATGACGATGTTGATTTTGTCAAATTTAACTTTCAAATGTGTCAAAAACATGATTTAAAATGGGTGCACCATCAAAAGGCGTTGAAAATGCATTTTTTTGAAATAATTCTTTTATCAATAAAATTGAGTTTGTTCACATATCATATTATATAAAATATGTCATATTAATGATTATTTTATATAAAAAAATGTGGTTAATACTATTCATAATAGCTAGTTTATATCCCATTAAATATTAATATTTTAATAGTATATCAATGTTTAGTAAAACTCGGTATTACGTACAACACAAGCTATCAAGGAAGGTCATTCTTGCTTGTAACGCACACAAAGATAGTGATGTGTGTATTTAAGTATTAGTTTGGTGTTTCTTATAACATAATCCAATGTTAGTTCATTTATTCATTGAGAAAAATCTATACTCAGTTTTTCGTGAAATGAATTCTATCAAAAGAACTTGAAATTTGGTTCAATATAAACCAAAAATAGTGTTGTGTATACTACAAGCTAATAAAGTGTTGTGTATAGCGCAATCTATTATTGGTGTAACATACATTATAATAAATTAAAAATAATCTACCTCATAAAATCTCATGGTGTAACAAGTAGTTCTGAAAACCTTTGAAAAAATATATTTAATGATTAAATTTAAATGATGTATATCATATTATTTTGGATATTATATTCATTTTATTTAGAAAAAGGATAACATGTATGCCTAGTGAAAACACATTATGTTAGGAAGGGCTACGAGACTTGAGCCCAAGTCTGATAGAAAACAAGGGATTAATGCCAACAATGGACCTACACAATGTCGCGGTTAATATGTGATTGATTTTAGTTAAAAAAATTTGATGAATAAATGTTAATGATGGACTAGTGGTATCAATTTTGAGGTGTATAAATTAATTTATCAACTATATTAGTTTTGAAAAATTGTTAGATATAAACATAATTATTTTTTTCATGGATCATATAATTCATAAAAAGTAAACTATAATGTACAATGAATAAATTTTTTTATTTTCATATATTTATTTCATAAAGTAAGGGATGATTTAATATTTTATTGAAGAAAAAAAATGAATATGGAATATTTAATATGAAATTGAAACATGTCAACTAAGTATATTTCCATATATTCTTAGGAAGTTAAATAATTACTGAACAACAAGAAACTGATCAAAAAATACAATTTATCATAATACCTTAATTTTTTTTTGAACTGATGGACTTTTAAACCATCTTATATAAATGGTATTGAGGCCATAAACATTACATTGATAATTCAATTTATTTCAATCAATGACCTTAGTAACTCCATATAATTATTTTTTTCTTTTCCTCCAAATCCATATTTTCATTTCCTTTAATGTTTTCCAATATAGAAACAAAGTAAAATGTTATTCTATGTGACCTTTTTACCTATCATTATCACTTTTTAAGAGAATATTTTATAAAACCATTCATAATGTTGGTTTTTAAACAAGGAAATTTTCATATGTCAGTCCATATATTAACAAGATAATTCTTAAATTTCTTTGATAAAATTTAATTAACATTGGGAGACTGTAACACCTCAAAATTCTTATGTAACAACATTGTATTAGATAGCGTGTATGAAAAACAACACCAAGTGTAGAAGAGAATACAACATTATGAAACATTACAATATATTAAATATTTTATAATAATTTTAATATATTTTTATACTTGTAATTCACATGATAGTGGGTGAGCATGACTAACGTGGAACAAAGACTTTCTTTGATATACCACATTACATTCAAGACCATGTTTTATCAAATACTGCTACTATTATTATTTAATATAATAAGATATAACATAAACATTAAATTGGAAGTTATGAATTGGATTAACTAAAATTTTAAAATATATGTATTACAACAATATAAATGGAATTTAGTGGTAATAAATTTATGACAAATGAAATTTAAGAACAAAATAAATATAAAATAAATATTTTTTGATCACAAAGTTGTTTCATCATAATAAATTAAATTAAAAAAATATTATTTAATGATAAAATATACATATATTCAATAAAAAATTTACATTAATATAATTTATTTGATAGGAATAATATAAAAAACCCAATTTTATACCAATAAGCTATATTTTTCTGAAGGAAATTTTTCCACTTTTTAATGAAACTCTTGTTTTTAAACGGAATTCGGATACATTTATAAATTTTATATGTCAAAATAAACATAATTTCTTAAATATAAACATAAAAAATATCTTCAGGTGATTTTTTAGTATTTTTATGTGATGTTTTATTCTTTATGAATTATGAAAATGCTAAATTTTAATTGAAAACTGATTTTCTATCTAATAAATTTGTATGAATATGTTATATTTTAAATTTTTTTAATGTCACAATAGATAAATAATACATAAATTAAACAAATTTACAAACTTCTAAGTATTTTTACATTTATATTGGATATACAAACATATCAAACTATTAGACATTTTCACATTAAAACCTTGCTTTCTCATCCCGTCTATATGAATAATTTTAAATTAATTTCTGCAACATATATGATTGAAATTTTTAAAATGGATTAAATATTTGAAATAATCATATATTATAATGACTTTTAAGGTAAAATAAAATTTTTACCAAAAATATTAGTGAAAGAAATTTAAATTAATTAGAGCAATTAAGAGAGAATCGTCTTAGAAGTGACTAAACATTATAATAAGAGAAAAAATTACCTATAAACATGTCCAAAACCCATTTTACAGACATAATTAGTCCATATCCTCACTTTTATATAATTATTTTTATTATTTTATGCACATGATGTATATGAGACCCAAAAATAGTGTTTAACTTTTTATATTTACAATAATGCCAAACCTCCTCCAATATAAAAAGGTACTAACCCGTCCTAGTAATTCACACATATAAATACATTTTTATCATAACAAACTACCCAAATATGGTCCCAAGTTTCCTAAAATCATCATATATGCCTCAAATTTGGATGAATGAAATATCGGGTAGCCTTTTGGTATAATCTAAAAGGAGTTACCAAATAAGATGTAATGTTCTTGAACGATCAATTTTATTTCATTTATTTCTCTATCACATAAATTATATTTATATAATTATTATACAATAACCTCAATATAATAAATATTTTTTTTATTTTATAAATTACACCTACACATTCAAATACATACATCAAATGGGAGGAACATTTATCATTCGTGTGTACTGTGGTCAACCGTCTCTTGAACCATTGTCATTCATTCTTCGATTAACACCATTCACGGTAATACTAATGATATTTTTATAGTTTATATATTATATATTATATATTATATATTTTTAAAATATTTATTATTTTTATTTATTATAGAATTCACACCATCATGCTTTCTATTCTGTGGAAATATGATAACTTCATTTATGGATGTGTGGGAAACTGCCTCCTCAAAGTGATGTGATTATTTCACACTATACCTGGAATGTAATAAGAGATGGTTTTAATAAAAATATGTGAAATATATGATATAAATATGATAATGGAATTATAATATATATATATATATATCATACTATTTAAATGCGAAAAAATGGAAGTAGATTTCATACGTACGTATGACCTACCATCTCCATGAACGACACATTTCATTTACTATCTCCAAATTTTATAGACTATTATAAATATAATTTTAATGAATATATATGATAATTAAACCACATTATAAATTTTAGAGATTATTAAACCATGATATATATATTGGAAATGATAACTAATAATTTAAAAACATAGTCATTATTTAGGAAATTTACACCACAAAATAGTGAATGATTATTAAAAAAAGGTAATAAGATATAATATGAATAAAATATATGATATTAAAAATATTAGTATGGTTATGTTATAATTTTTTAACATGATTAAAACCCTTAGACTCTAGTATAAAGGATGTTCACCCAAAAGGAAATGTAATGAAAGGTAATTCTTCTCAATTTCATTTCATAGAGGTTTATTATAATTTTATGCCCTTATTTTATTTTATACACTGTATATAATACCATCATTGAAATATCATATATTGAATAGTTAATTATTCATGGTATTTTGAGTTTCTGTTTGATTTATTTCATCTATGGGGATTTTAAATTAATGTTTCCAAGTAGTAAAGAAATTTCATTAATGGTTCCCTTTCATTGGGTCTTCTACGTTCTCATAAATATTTTATGATTATGTGTATAATGAATTTGATTATATATTTATGTATCTACACTTCTTATAGGGGTATTTATAGTTAATATACATAATAAATTAATTTATTTACTCTCACATAAATGATATGATCATTTTAAGGGTTTACTTCACAATATCATTCAATAAGATATTTCTTTTTCTTGAAATTAAATTTAATCAATATATATATATATGATAATTTTTCAATAAAGCATTTAATTATATTTTAATATGGTTACGATTGATATTTTTTAATTAATAGTACCATTATTTCACTTTTTATTAATAAAAATATTTTATAAAATACTTTTAATAAAACCCATCTTCAATTAAATATTCAGTGGGAAACCTATTTTCTCTCAAAACTAGGTTTTATAAATATGTTTTCAAAAATGTTTTTAACCTTTTAAAAGTAATTCATTACCCATTTTTTATTTAAAAAATGTTTTCAAAGGAATAGTCATGACTTTTTCAGAACATGGAATTTTTCTATCCTTTTTACCACGAAAAATGAATATACATTCTACCTTGTACAACATGTATTGAAGAACCCACCTTCATTTAAAAGAAGTTTACATTGAAAATTTTCAGTGACATTTTTAATTATTTATTTTAAATTATATTTTTTTTTAAAAATAAATTTAAAAATAAAAAATATATTTTCTTCATGAATGTTTTGAAGATGTTTTTATGGTACTTCTATTCATAAAAAAACAACCATTCATATTTATTCCTCTTTAGATTTATTAGATTGATACCATCCTTATTATTCCTCTTGATGGTTTATGATTTCATTTACCAATGATAGTATTTAAAATTACTACCTTGATTAATTTTTTATCCCCTTGAAATATTCAATTCTGTTTGATCATTATACATTAAATTCCTCATAAATATCAATATTATTTATCATCGATGTTTTTATTACATAAACTGCATACCATTTCCACAAATAGGGATTACATTTAATATTATTTGATGAAATGGGAAAATATTAATAGATATATATCTTTAATAAATATGGATTTTTTATAATGATTTTTTTTAAAATTAAATTGATTATTTATTATAAAATGTATTCTTTGGATATGAAATATATTGGTTAGGGACCTATTAATGCAAGCCCTTCTATGCATCAAAAGTCTCATGGGATGAATCATTTGGCTTGTAGAAGCTTATGGGTTTTCACCCATTATGTTTTAAATTATCTAGAGGTTATATAATTATGTTGAAGTTATCTTGTACATGGGAAACATGGTTACAAAAAATTAATAATTTCCTAAATTTTGATTTAGTTATTATTATCCACAATATTTCTACTGTGAAAAAAATATATAGATGCATTTCCTTTTTAGTTTATTGATTAAATGATATTATTTTTAGTTAGTTATATTTCTATATTAATTATTTCTTATTCATTTGTTTAAATGGAATGCGTGTTTAGTTATTTAACTTTCCATATTTTTTACTCACACACTATAATTTTATTCATTTCATGGAATGTGTATTCAGTTCTTTAACTTTCCATATTGATTTTTCATATTCATTTTTGTTCCCCTATACATAACCCTTACTGATGATTTTATCTCCCCATTATATTTTTTCCCTTCCATAGGAGTCCATGAATCCTACTAAGAAATATATTCAAGTATATTCTTAGTGGGAACAATTTTATGCACAAAAAAATTATTTTTTAATTAGTCTATTCATTGGTATTATAAAACTAATGTAGGTATATAGTTTACCAGGACTACTAAACTGATCAGTCCTTATATATGAATTTAATTATAATCATAACAATTTAATTATAGTAAGAAACATCTATAGGCATACAATGGTCGGGTAGTCACAATAATGTTTTGAAAAAAGGCTTTTTTAAAAATAATGAGAAATAATTCTATTTATATAAAAACATCCTTTCATTTTATGAACCTATAAAGTTATATTTGTTTATATAAGTGGTTTTAGAAGTAAATTTATTTTATTTTTATTATTAATATTCTTATTAAAGTAATTAAATTTTATAATAGGTTATAATTTGTTATAAAAACTTTTTATACTTCATAAAACATTTCTCCTAGAAAACACATTTTCATTGTGTTTCACGTGATTAATTTTAAACATTATTACAACATATTATGAAATTTAATATTGATAAATGGATTCCATATTCTGAATTAAGTGACTCAAATTCGGTAAATATACCCATTTTATTTTTTACCAATATGAAAAGAAACCTTGGTAAATATGTATCAATTCAGTAAGGGTAAAACGTGAAAATAGTTCTTTATCCCTTGGTTAAGGATTTAAAACTTATCTACACATTCCATTGTCCTATTTTATCAATATAGTTAATCCAATTCCATGATATTATAGAATATAAGGAATTTTTTTTTCATTTTTCCTTTGATTATGACCTTTATATTATATTGAGAAAAAAATACAAAATGTCTCTCACTTAACATTGATATCTCTAATTTTTTTACATAAGAATAAAAAGATGACATGTTTTATTTTATATGTAATTTCTAAATATAAATGATCATTTTTTTCATTTTAGTTTATTTTTAATATTTTTTAAATGTATATTTACATTAAATTATTATGCAATTCCAACACATAATGATTTAGTTAATGCAAAAATTAAATAATGACTTTATTAATGTTAAAAGTAAAACAATATGGTGAATTATTTTTTTCCATGAAATATTATAATAAATTTAACTTATTATACATTTATGAATTGTTTATATTCTAATTACATTAGATTCATGTTGTTTTTAATGAAAAATTATGTGAATAATTCTTAAAATAACATTAAGTATTTTTAGTTGAATATAATTTCTAAAATATTTTAAAAATAAAATAATAGATTTAAATGTAAATTTATTATGATAAATGTTCTAAAATTTAATTCCATGTACATTTATTTTCTATTTTTCAATTTATAATTTAAATTTTTACCCTTCAATATTAAAAATCCATTAAGACAATTATGATTAAAATTTGTGAACTAAGGGGTAAAACCAAATGATATTTTTTAAAATGGTATGAAACCCTATATAAATATTATTTTAAGATTATAAAAATACCATATCTACCTTATATTTTATTATTTATAATTTTGGAAACATTTTACCTCATTAAAAAAACATTTTACATCAATCTATTTCTTGTATTTCAAATAAAACATGAAAGATTTTTTATAATAAAAAATATTTTACTAATTGATTAAAAATTAATAAAAAATAAATAATAGATCCATTTATTGGGATATGGTTTTAAATATCACCCATTTCCATTTAGGGGTTAAATTTTCATTTGTGGTCTTTGTGTTAATTTATAATGTCTAAAAAACATTTATTTCATAGTGATTGTTTGAAAGGTTAATAGAGGGTTAAAACGTTGAGATATGGGTGAGAAAAAAATAAACAAACCTAATTTTTTAATATTACACTATTGATAAATTTAATGAAATTATCATAAAATTTTACCAATTTTTATCCATTTTTCTTTTAAATTAAATTTATAATGATTTTACACTTTTAGTAATTACAAGGGTGCCCCTCCCTTCACATATAAGAAGACCCCTCAACATTATTTTCCGTACAACACCTTGAGAAATATATCTTGTTTTAAAACATAAAAAATTCTTATAATATTATATATAGGTGAATTATATTTTTTATTCCTCTAAAAATAACATTCTTTAGGTCATTATGAAGTAATATAATGGAAGTATGCTAAAGAAGAGGTAGTTGTATTCACCATGTCATTCAGATTTCATTATTTTTATCATCCTAGGAATGTTTTGAAAAAATAAAAAAAATAAAAAAAAATATAATTGATATAACTATATTTAATTAATATTGTGTGAAAGCAATTACATACATAGTTTTTAATATATAAAAAATAAAATCACCGCTCATGTATATGTAGACATTGTGTCTCCGTATATCATAGAAATTCGTTTTTCATCACCACATAACATGGATGGATATAAAAATGGAAATATTGAATATATATTATATTTATCACATAATTATTTTCATGTATTTATAATTTCATATCAATATTCTTATCTTCCAATCCTTTGGAAAACTATAACGTCATTTCAATGTACTTATGGAGAACCACCTTCATGAAGGAATGTGATTAATTTTTTATATATATATAGATGGTGAAAAATATATAGTTGATTAGCATATATTATATACATGATATAATAATGATTATCTAAGGGGTGAATTATTATATATCATTTCTTTATTTCATCTAACGAAAATTGAAAACAACGTTTATACATACATACGACTTACTGTCTCCATGAATGGTGAAATTCAATTTTATATATCTACCTTTATGGATGAAACTAATTATATATATTTAATTAATAATTACTTATATAATTAATAAAATTATATATATTATTTAACCATAATCCTATAATGTTAACTGGAACTATCAAATGAATATTCCCATTACGAATAAAACTATAATCATGATGAAACAATGATTTATTTAAGGAATTATTAATAAATAGTTGTTGAAATTGATTAAGTGGATAATAAATGATATTATAAATATATTAATTAATAAATTATAGATGTATAATAATATATAATTTTTTTATATAGGTGGATAATAGTACATACTATGACAGTTGGATTTGGGGTAAGGGTTTTCGGGCCTCAATTTTGTTTCTATGTGATAATTTAAATAATCAATTTTTTTTATTTATGTGGTGTATATAATACCAATTTTAATTGTTATATCATTAATAAATTTAAATAAATTGTATTTAATATTTAATTTTATGTTATATATTTCATGGGTTTTATATTCAAAACATACCATAGTGGTAAGGGATCTCTTTTCTTGTCTCAATTTACTTCAGGATTGCATATGATTGACATTTCATTGAGGAAAATAAAAATAAAAATAACTAAAAAAATATATCAAATTATTATAATCTTATTAGACTTGTAATTTTATTTACACCATGATATTTTCGAAAAAATTTTAACAATGCTCGATATCTTATATGATAAGCATCACTGATCCTGAGTGAACCATAAAATATTTCAATTTAAATGCAATTTTTAAACATAGTCAATAAATTTTTGGGTATAAATATTATATTATATTATATTATATTATATTATATATATATATGTACTATTCAATTAAAATATATAAATAAATTCCTTTAAAGTGGGAGCTCAATTTTTTATAAAGACAATTTATTCTTAATATAATTCATTTTCATCAAAAATGTTATCTCTGAGAAAATATTATAATAATAGTTTTGAAATTTTAGATATTTTAATTGATTAAATTAAATTAAATTTTCAAATAATCATATCATAACTAACCATTGGTAAATTTTTTTATTTTTGTGAAATGGTTGATTTTTCAATGAATAGTGATAATTATTGATTTTTCTAATATGGTCATTTAATTTAATTAAATAATTCTTTTTAAGTTAATATATTATGTTTTAAATTATATATTAAAGTTATATATGGACCATTTTATAATTTATTATTTATTTAATATGATTTGAAGCATCAATTTTCAAGATTTTTGTATGAGTTTATTTTAATGCTTAAAAGATTGTTCTCTACCAACTTCTTTTATGTTCATAATTTTTACACATTTTAACCAAAAGTCAGATCCAAGCACACTTGGACCGAAAATTTATTAAGAAAAAGAAAAGTGCAAAAAACAAACAAGGAAAAGAGGGCGAGGTTACATGTCAGAATAGTCATAAGCATCACATTCGTACCTGGTCATATCATCTGCATCGGCTGATTCCCATTCTGATTGGGGCTCATATTGTTTGAACAACTTGATATACTTCTTCCTTCGCTCCAATTGCTCTGTAGATAGATTCTCCTTAGCCTTCATGGAGGATGACCTGGTGGTCACCGTCCTCGGAACTGTAGAGTAATCCTTCCTTGGTTTCCTTTTAACTGTGGTAGGCAATACAGCCTCACCACAAGTTAGCCTTTCCTTACCACTCACGAACACATCCTTGAAAGATGAACACGCACCACTGCCCAAAGCCTGAGTAGGGGTACCTTGCTCCCCTTCAACTTCAGAAGCACTCCCCCATTTCTTAGACAATTCAGAAGAATGAAAGAGCTTCTGAATTTCCTGATGATAGTCAACACCTTGGTGTGCATCAGCCTGGTCAGAGACATTACCCTACAAATAGTCAGGGACCACAACCGGAGGGGAAGAGGGGCCACTTTTCTCCGGAGATACATCCACCAACAGACCTTTGCCTTTTATATAATTATTTTTTCTTTTCATATATTACATTTAAGATCATCTATTAATTGTAAAAATCATTTCTTGAAAACCAATTTTTACATGTTTTGTGGGATTAATTTTAAAATGAAATCTTGTAATTATTTGATTTGAGTTTTATATATATGAATTAAATATTCTAAAGTATAATTTTTATTCTAAGGTAATATTTTTAACATAATTTTTTATAGTAATAAATAATAAAAATATTAAATAAACTGGATACCCTGGTGCAAAAATTGGTCAAAGTTACTAGCATTAGAGGTATAAGGAATAATATTTTTTTAAAAAATTTCATTTTTATTATTGGGTGTTTTTATTGAATATATCACACCCCTAATCTATTATTTATAAAAAAATTTGGAACACTGATTGAGAGTGGATTTCCATTATTGAATAGAATTGGATATTTATAAAAATACCATTCTGTCTCTCTTTTAAAAAGGAATCTCATATCCTCTTTATTATACCTATAATAAAGCTTTTGGATTATCCAAGACCTTAAAAATACCTTCTTTAATACACTCCAAACTTCTAATAGAACTTGGATTCATTGAAAATCCTACATAGGAAATCATTAGGTATAATCCTAAATAAGAGGTCTATGGAAGATGTATCTTTGTTACCCAGTAATTATTATTTTATTTATTCTTACACCAACATAAAATATTATTTAACAATAATTTTATAATAAAGCAATCATATCCCATATAATTATATATATATTTTAATTTAATAACCAATATCCAACTCATCTCGTATTAAATCTCAAATGAAACCATCATATGTGTGTATAGTGGACTACTACCTCGTGAACCGATTTATTTCATTTTATGTCCTTGCCTCTTAAAGAAAACTATGATAATTGATTTATAATATATATATATATGGTCTTATTTTCATAATTGTCATTTTTTAAAAGTAATATATCATATTATTTTATACCTTACCATCCATTAATAAATTATAATGTTGTACGTGCATTTAAAAGAATACCGCCTGAAGAAGAGATGAGATTAATATTCCATAACCACATAACATTTATGACATATATAGCTATATAAAAAAATATAGTGGTAAATTTATGATATTATTTTATTTTATAATTATAAAACAATAATTACTATGTTTCTATCATGATCATTGAAAAATGGAAATGTTACTCATGCGTACGTACGACCTACTATCTCTATGATTGTAATGTTGTTCAATTTTCATAACCATAATTCATGGATGGTTTAAAAATTATAAATTATCTAAATGAACTATTTATATTTATTTATTATTATTTAAGATAATATTTAATTAAGAACCCTTTTACCATGGTAAATACACTGATGTCATTTTGAAATTATGTTCCGAGGATACCCAAAACACCTTTTGTGGATATAACTAATTAAGATATTATATATGTCATTAAAATAAATGATGTGAATATTTTAAGTATATGTGTAATAAACAAGAGAAGGTTATTATGGAAAATAATCATTGATATATTTTTATCATATGGGAGATAAAGGCCATGCAATAAAAATCTAGGCTCGATGCAAGGATTTTCATCTCAAAAGATCCTTCTTTGAGACACATGTTACTTTGTACAGGTAATTTTTTTAAAAAAGGTGTATATAATGAAAATTGAATATTTAAAATAATTTATTATTAATGTTAAATTTTTTTACCACATATATAATACAAACTCTCTATCTCATTTAATATTTTTTAGATCTGTGCCAACCTGTAAGGGAATTCATGTCAATTTACTTTCGTTGTTGACTATTTTAATAATATTAAACAATTAATTTTAAATATTTTATATAAATCCTACTATAAATTTATTATAAATAAAATTTCATACATAATGGTACATTATGTATCAATTTTAATTACATCATTATACATTATTTCACTTGAATGTTATAATGTATGGAGAAATTTTTTAACTCAATTTTATTTCATTTGGTTATATTACATATTCATAGTCCTTGGTATTTTATAATTATGATTGTAATTTATTTTAATTATTTTATATTTTATTTTCACTTTTTCTTCAATTTAAAATTCCTAGACATAAACAATTAACTTATTAAAAACAATAGAAACATTATGATCTGTGTAATAGATTTCCTCCAAGTTTACACTTTCTTTAGATGTTTTTTGTATTATGTACATATTTATTATTTTTATTTCTATATATTTCCTAATTCATACATTATATCACGAATAAATTTTATATTAATGGAATTTAATATTTCAATTCAATTTTTTATTTCATGGTTCTTGAGATTCAAATGTTACTAAAGTTGTAAGGGTTTATTCTTCAATCGCATTTTAATCGGGATTGTGTAGGCCTAATGTTCTATTCAAGAAAATTCACTATTACATTTAAAATAAATCAATTTAATTTTATTATTATATATATTAATTCTATTTTTCATGTAATATTACCATATTCCAAACTTTGGTTATTAAAATTACTGATATAATGTTTTAACGAAAAGGTAACATTATTTATATTTTTGATCAAAATTGATTCTTCTTCGATATCCTATTATTAAATAGAATACGTTTAAGAATAACAATTTTATTTTAACCATCATTTTATTAAAGATATATTTAACCATTTTTTATTTTATAAAAATGGGTTAAATGTAATCGTCTAACAATTTTCGGAATTAGGAACTTTTTGGAATTTTTTTACAGTGTGAAAGAAATATTTCTATTAACATCTAAAAAAAACAGAAATTAAATCCATAATGACTAATTAATAATTCTATGATTCCCATATAATTTTCGAAAGTAACTTTGAAAATAAATGTACTATATAATATTTTAAATAAGTTATTTTAATATTTAACACAATTTCTACTCAACAAATAATTAATGTGATATTTCTATGAAATTTTCATTATTGACAGGAACTATTGATTTTATGGATTTATTATAAAATATATATATTATAAATTTTTACAATGATCATTCTCCCTTCATTTGAAAGGCTAACACTTTCCTTAGGCTCATTTATAAAATTCCTTATTTTTGATAATGCTTTTCATTATGATATTAGAAAAGATTATGCAATCAAGTTTATTTATATGGTAAATCATTATTTTTACTTCTTATCTTTTGTTTCCATTTTTTATAAACAAAACCAATATAATTTCGTGATGGGTACAATTGGATAGAGATGTGAAGAATGCAGTAAAGTATTATTCTTATGAGATGTTACATAGAGAATTAGGGATTACAAATTATCCATTATGGGACTTTTCAACTATGTGGTATTTTCTAGATAGTCATTCTTAACTCATGTTTATGACATTTTAAATATTGTGACCACATTTACTATGTTTCTATGATAATATGATTTCATTTCTATTATGCTAGGATTCATTGTGATTACTCATGATCAATCTATTTTATGAAACAATGTTATAACATTGATTCAATTGGTATGTTTCATTGTCATAATTATTCCATTAATGGTGTTTTTTTCTCACATATTCCTTTTATGTATTCCTCAGGTTATCCCATTATCTTTTTTGGAACATAAATGTATTTAGGATCTCACTAAGTTGAATAAAAAATATGTTATTTTTTAGTTTATTTTGATGTTTGTGTACCTAGACTCCCAAAGAAACTATGAATTATTATCTTTGGGTTGTAATTCATTTATATTTATGTGAATTAAAATGTAATAATATGTCTAAAATGATTATATTTCTATAATTGGTATCTTTGAATGGACTTGCTAATTTTTGGGATTTGTAATAAAATACTTTAGATAGAACTAGGGGGACGATTCTAGGTATTAAAAAGTGTCATTGAATTTGGTCACTGATATATAGATTGGTTTTATAGAAATTATGTTTTATTTTGTATATCCCAAGTTTATATTTCTCTAGATCAATTTTACCTTGGGGTAATACATCTATAAAGGTTGCATTGCGATTTGACTCAATTGTTACATGGGGTTTGAAAATAGTCTCTGTTGCACACCTTGTTTGACTCCCATATGTGATTTGTTTTTAAAATTCGCATTATAATAATGAATAATCATAAAATTGGTGAATATATATCAAAATTTTTGACCTAGGATAAACCGAAAGATTCATAGGTCAATATTTCTATGCATGATTGCAAATTTAAAGGCATAAATAAACAATTTTAGGTTTCATGTTGAGAAATTATAAGATGACTAAGTGTATTTTGAGGAAATTAATGGTTTTATAACCAAAGGGTTTAAATTTTGTCTTATTTTAAAAAAGTTATTTGAGGATGAATTCCACTATATTTTTTTATCATAATATTAATGGAATTGTTAACGTTTAGTTTTTTTCCTATATTTGATGTTATAATAGTTATATTACATCAATATTATTTAATTTTGGGGGGAAAATTATTTATATTGAATTCCTTGGTATTTATAGACATATTTGATGATAAATGTTTTTTATGTTAAGAATAATTTTGGGGACACTATAGGAATTATATGAATATAGATCAAAAAAATTACAACCCATATTTTGGATGAAAACTCATCATAACCATCAAGGTTAGTGATCTTCAAACCACAACCTATGAGAGAAAAGGGTAATTCACAAAAAATTGGACTAAGTGATTTCTTTATTAGAATGATAGTATTTATTCAGAAAACATTTCAAGGAAAAATGTAAGTTTTTTTTGGGAAACATATTATAAGATCAATTATTTTTATTTTATTTGGTATTTTTACATGACTAATGAAATATATAGAAATTATTCATTAGATTTATCTATATGTATCCATTGATTCTTTCCTGTTATTTTACATAAAATTTTAGTTTTGATGAACATAATTAAATATATAAATGTTAAGGTTATCTGGTTTGTAGGGTAATGTATTTTTGGAATAATATAGGTTGATACATTGGTTAAAATAATGAAGTTAAATGTATTATTTCTTTATATAATGGTTTATAATTTATTTTATTTTCATACCTTGTGTTAACCATTTCATTTTTCGTTAATATTTACTGATTAGAGTATTATTTTATTATTATTTTTTAAATCGAATGACCCATTAAACATCATTTTTTTTACTTCAAGAATAAAATGTTCTTATTGGATAATAATTCTTTGGAGTAGGATGTGAAGAGGAAATTGATTGAAGAACAACCAAATGATGACATTGTACTTGTAAAGTAAAAAAATATCAAGTTATTATATTTTGTTATGTTCTTAGTCAATGTTGTTAATGATTTCCTCAACACTAGGAAAATTATCTTCAAATAATACAGTTATCATATTACATCCATTTTTAATGAATTGATGATATTTTAATCAAAAATTTATGTTTTCTACTTGTCGAAATTCTCAACATCATTATTTTTATTTTGATCAATGATCTCTATCACTCTCCACCATTATATGGGCATTACACATTTCATCCATGTATATATTTTCCCTTCCCAAATTTTTTTTCATCATTTCAAACCCAGTTATGTGTCATTATAGATGAATTTTTTTCATGACCCATCCCCCAGGGCCCATGTCGTTACTAACCCAAGCCCACCTTCAATATACTAGGGGTTGACGACTAGCACCAAAGGCGTATTTCCCAAAATCTGGGAAGACATTCCCTTTATAACTATAAACTCACAAAACAAAGCACACAGCTGAATACAAAACACTAAGTAAAACATTATAACAAGAGAGTGTTGAAATGTAAGAGGGGCTGGAAATACAAGCTCAACTGAGAAGTACAAGTACAAGTGAAAAGGACAAAATAACTGAATGGTGAAAATTAGATCCTTGATCGTCCACCACGGATCCTGCCTGAAGGGTATCTACAGATAGTCTCCTCATCTCTCCACATCTGTCAGTCTCCTTTGTATACCGACGCGTTATATGGTCCACCTCTAGGTATCGTCCAATCTTGGTACAGTCATCCTAGGTCAACCCTGTCTGTTGTCTGCATCCAACATAAGGAGGTGCGGGCATAGCCCGTGCAGGGGTGAGTATAACGATACTTAGTAGGGACTCTAAGACCACTAAGGTCTCTCAAAATCCACCCAGGATAAGACACAATGTATGAAATCAACGGATATCGATTACTTAGGTATATTCCTATACATATACCTAAGTTATCAAGTAACCCATCTCAATAATGAGGAAAACACATAATACACTGACTCAACTCACACAAGTATACAACATATGTAGATAGATAGAGATGATCAGATGTAGCCACTGAATCATCTATTTTTTCGAACCCATGTAGGATCCTGGAACCTAATATAGAACTGTCGAATCGACACAGGATCCAGGAACAGTAGTTAGAGCTGCCGAACCCACACAGGATCCAGGAACAGTTGTCGGAGCTATCGAACCCACACAGGATCCAGGAATAGCTATTCTGTCGAATCCACATAGGATCCAGGAATAGAAGTCAGAACTGTCGAACCCATAGAGGATCCAGGAATAGTAGCCAGAGTTGTTGAACCCACACAGGATCCAGGAACAGTCGTTGGAGATGTCGAACCCACACAGGATCCAGTAACAGCTATTCTGTCGAACCCACACAGGATCCAGGAATAGAAGTCCGAACTGTCGAACCCACATAGGATCCAGGAACAGTCATCAGAGCACAACCAGCCTCAGGGTTCTGTATAAAGAATTCTTGATTCTGGGAGGGTCTGCTCCTCACACCAAGAGTTGATACATAAACTACCACAAAGTCCCACAAAGAAGTATCCCAAATATTCACCTCGTCATAGGGGTCTCAATGCAATATACGACACGCCAATCGGACGCCCGGTCTATGAGTTATTAGCTTTTTAGTCTCGGGGGCCTAGTTTGATTCGTGCATGATCCAACCTGACCGTATCTCAACTGTACCCCAAACTCAGATGGGGTATACTCAAAGGGACCATCACACTCCAAGATTACCGGTGCCTCTTACGGTTCATCAAATGGACTTCTAATTCCAAAGATATTTCCCAAAGAATGTAAAGGGTCGGCAGTGGGCCTGGGTCCGGTCTGACCCTGTCAGAGTGACCAGGACAGACTTAGTCTGGGAAAAACCTATTTGGGATCAGCCCAGCCTGACCCATTGGTTTCGGCCCGACCTGCTGGGCACGACCCATCAGGCCGCGAATGCCACGAGTAGCACGAGGGCGTGGGCCGGTCGCGAGAGCGCGGACCGGCCGCAGGTCGGTGTAAGACCGGTTCGGCTCGGAGGTGCCACGAGGGACGTTCGGCCCGGAGAAAACCACGAGGGGCGCGGCTCGACACGGATCGGCTCGCAGGGTGCAGAAGGGGCCAGTTCGGCCAGGGAACCGTGAGGGAGTCGAGACGCCAGCTCAGCCGGGTGGCCGTGAGGGGGGCGCGACGCCGGTTCGGCCGGGAAGCCACAAGGGGGATCTTTCAGCAAGCTCGGGAGGCTGGCGCAGCTCGACCAGGAGCTGGGGTGCAGCTCGTAAGGGGGCGTGCCGGATGCGAGGAGGCCGGATCGGGGGTGCGCGGGTCATGAGGAGGTCTGCTCGAGGAAGGCCGGCATGCGGGTCAGCGGGCGTCTAGGAAGGGCGTGTCCAGGCCGGCGGGGCGGCCAGGTAGGGCGTGGCATGCATGGAAGGTGGCCAGGCGGGGCGCGACCAGGCCAGCGGGGAGGCCGGGCAGCACGCCAGGTGGGCTGGTAGGTGAATGAGCAGCGGCTCAGCCAGCATGGTCCGGCGGGTTCGGTCATGGCACACAGGAGGCGCGGGTGGCCGGACCGGCGTGGTTCAGCACGACTCAGGCAGGCACGGGCCGACGGTGTTCATCCGAAGCACACGGGAGGCGCGGGCGGTGGCCAGGAGCTGGGGGACGTGGGCCGGCAGTGGTGCAACCAAGGTGGCTCGGCCGATTCAGCCGGCGAACGGCGTGACCAGGGTGGCTTGACCGGAGGGCCGCGGTTCAGCCCGGAGCACCGGAGCTCCGCGAGGGTGGCGCAGTTCGCAGAGGTCACGGGTAGCGTGGCCTTTTCCTGTTTCCTTCATCACCATCAACACCGCTTCGATGTTACGTCGCCAAGCCGAAGATTATCACAAACAAGTCCATCGGAGGGGTCAGTCCATATTGGTTTGGCCCGCACCCTCCACGTTTAGGGTGGTAAAATTTGGATCATCAAGTTAAGAAGATGAACATCAATTGTTTTACAACCACAAAACTATTCATTTCCATCCGAAGAAGAGAAATAGAAAAGGAAAATTACACAAAAATAAACCCCATTAATTTGTTCGTCGTTCGTCATTCGTTGATGGAGTTGTGGAAAGAAGATGAAGGAGATCATTGTGTCTGTCACACACTTCCAATCTCAACCTGTGTCGGCTCATTGACGATGATGTAGAGGGTAGGTTGGTTGAACATGTACCATGTTGATTGAAGCTATGAAGAAGAAGTCTAAGATGGTCAGCGTTCTTCATTCTTCATTCTTCGTTCTTTCTTTGGGAGAATTCTAATCCTCTCAAGCTCTCCTCCCCGAATATTCCACCCAAATGCCAAAGAAAATAATAATAAATTGGTTATCTATTATTCCGTTGGTAATGAATTCAAAATGGTGAAATTAATTGGCTCTACCTAATTAATATGAAGGATTGGCACAAGTTAATTAGGGGAGTTGGAAAAATAAAGGAGGGTAAATGTTGACAGAATCTCCTTCATTAATGATGGGATTTTAGAGGTTTTCCTCTCCCACCATTAATAGGGGAGTTTAGTCCCATGTGGTCCCCACATCATAACCTCTCATGAGGGGATAGGTTCTGGTGGGCCCCACCACCATAACCTCTCATGGGAGGTTAAGGTGTGGTGGTCCCGTCTCCAACTTCCAACCTCCACAAGGAGGTTATAGGTCTAGTGGGACCCACCTCCAAACACCCACATGGTAGCTCAAATAAAAATAAATTGAAGCTCACTTTATTTTATTATTCTCCATGAAAACCCAAAAAAATAACTTATCTTATCGACTCACTGTCGTCGAAGTGAAAGTCTCCATAAGCGAATATCGGGGCTACGAGTTCAACGGTGCCCTCTGATTTCAATTCCAAGAACCGGTTCAAAAGTTATAAAAACTCACTCGTACGTTTACTGAACGTACAAGAAAAAAACATCAGAAATTGATTTCGGGCACACCGGCCCTCAGAATCATGCACCGTTAGTTTTTGTAGACTCGTAAAATTCACATGTATTTAAGAAAAAAATTTCCACAGATATTTCGGGTCTTTACATTCTCCCTAACTGAGGGCTTTACATCCCCATAAGCTACAACTCGAACTAAGGGAACAAGTGGGGGTACTAAGCACGTATCTGAGCCTACCGCTCCTATGTTCTCCCCTGGAGGTTACCATGCTGCCAACGAACCTGCACCAGAGGTATCAACCGTCCACATAGGAACCAATCCTGTCGATCCTCAATCTCTATTGGATCCTCCATGAAAATCACCCCATTGTCGACATCCAGCTCTCCATGGTCGATGATGTAGGAAGGGTCATGCACGTATCTCCTCAGCTAAGATACATGGATGACGTCGTGCACCCGGTGTAACTGAGGTGGAAGAGCTAGGCGGTAAGCCACCTCGCATACTCTACTGAGAACCTAGAAAGGTCCGATGATCCTTGAAGATAACTTGCCGCCTCGACTATATTTCCATATACCTCGTCGAGGTGAGACCTGTAGAAAGACGTGGTTGCCATCCTCGAACACCAGAGGTATCTGTCTCCTTTAAGCATATGACTTCGACCTGCTCTGTGCAGTTTTTATCCACTCCTGGATGATCTACACCTTGTCTGTGGTAGCTCGTACCATCTCTGGTCCCACTAGTACTGACTCCCCAAGGTCAGTCCACCACAAAGGTGATCTGCAAGGTCGCCCGTACAACGCCTCGAAAGGTTCCATCCATATGGTGGAGTTTTAGTTGTTGTTGTATGAAAACTCCACCAAAGGTAAGTGATCCTCCTAGCTACTACTGAAGTCGAGGACACATGCATGGAGAATGTCCTCGACGGTCTGAATGGTCCGCTCAGTCTGACCACCTGTCTGAGGATGGAAGGCGGTGCTCAACCGAAGCTGTGTCCCGAAAGCCTCCTAAAACCCCTTCCATAGCAGGGATGAAAATCATGTTTCACAATCAGAGACAATCGTCGAGGGTATACCATGTAAACACACAATCTCTTTCACATAGAGGCGTCCCAAGTTCTCTTCAATACCCTACTCTCTGATCGGTAGGAAGTGGGCCGACTTAGTGAGTCAGTCAATGATCACCCAAATCAATTCATGACCCTGGATGTAAGTGGATGACCCATCACAAAGTCCATTGATATATCATCCATCTTCCACTCTGGGACCTCTAAAGGTTGCATGAATCCTGCTGGTACCTGGTGCTATGCCTTCACTTGCTGACAAGTGAGGCATCGAGAGACAAACTTCGCTACTGACTTCTACATACCTGACCACCAGTGCTGTCATCTGAGGTCCTGATACATCTTCACTACTACTTGATGTACCGCTAGAGGGGAAGTGTAGAACTCCCTCAACCCTTCCCTTGGAAGTGACACTAGTACCATGGTACTTCCTCTGAAGAGGATGATGTGCTCCCCACCTTCATAAGATCAATCACAAGCATGCCCTATGGATATCTCAGCACGTCATGTCTTGTAGTCAGCATCTCCACGATGTACCTCCCTAACATGCTGAAGAAGTGGGGGAGTGACTATAAGAGACAGTAGAAAGGCTTCTCTTTCACCTCTCCTAGTAGCGGTATACTATATCTCCTGCTGAGTTCATCTACTATAACGTTCCCCTTTATAGGAGTATAGACTACCTCAAATTCATAGTCCTGGATGAACTCAAGCCAAATTCGTTGTCTCAGGTTCAGGTTCTTCTGAGAGAAGATATACCTAAGACTCTGTTGGTCATATTATATGGGAAAACGTTCTCCCATAAGATAGTGTTTCCACATCTTCATGGTAAAGACCACTACTGCAAACTCTAGTTCATGGGTTGCGTAGTGCTACTCATGCCGTCTCAGCTGCCAAGAACCATATGCGATCACTGCTCTCTCCTACATCAGTACACATTTGAGTTCAGTCCCTGATGTGTCGCAACATTTTACATACCCTACACCCTCCTCTGGATTCCTCAAGATTGGGGTACTAGTCAGCCTCTGCCTCAGCTCTTGAAAGCTCTACAGCCATCTCTCTGACTAAATGAAGGGTTTCCCCTTCTTCGTCAAGGCTGATAGTGGTGCTGCAACTCTGGAGAAATCTGGCACACATATCCGGTAATAACCATCCAAACAGAAGTCTTTATCCCTTCAGGGAGGTAAACCTGGAAACATATTTTAAAAGGTTGTCCCCAAACTCTGCCAATTATACTGAAAACTCTAAACTCCTACGCATGATTTTAACCTATGTTGCCTGGGATTCCTTTTCACCGACCAAGGAAAACCCCATTCCAAAGTTGTAGAGAAACCACAACCATTTTTACTAATACATTCATTCTTAGTATGAACTTTGGATGTCCAGTCCATACCCAAACTGACATCGTAAGTCCTCGATGCTTCCACCCAGAGGTTCCAACCGATGCTCTGGCCTCATGGGTCATATCACACCATCGGCATAAATCTGATTATCGAGTATCCTCCAAAAGGTATCTCCAGACGTGAGGTTCATGTCAATGGCTTATCCAAAAACTCTATGTCTTGAACATGATTCATGGAAAGAAGGAATGATTGGTACCTATGTATATTTATACAGTAGCTAGTAGTAGACACATACCATACCTTGGATCATTCCTAGACCCTTTGGGTCACACTCCTTGACTGCTTGCAGCTACTCCCTTCCCCTATCCTCAAGATCTCTGAGCCTAGTGGGGTCTACAAAAGGGGGGTGGTTGTAACAAGATGAGATGTAAACCACCTCATTATTCTCTCCTAGCTTTGTTTCCACACTTATTTCCCTGCAGATTCATTTGTCCTTACCACTTCCTCTTCCCGAAACATTTTACATACTAAAGTCTCTGAGATTGGTTCCAGTTTCCTGCTTCCCCAATACTAGCATTCACTGGCTGTGTCCACTCAGCCAATAAACATACATCCAAAAAGGTTCTCTCTAGTACCCTAACATAAGTAGGAATGAAAATGAGAATAGTGTTGACTCGAACGTCCTTAAACACACCTCTCTCAGAGGTCTGAGCTCTGAATCAATGATCATATCGTATTCATCAAGTACCCGGAATTGTCGGTACGTCTTGATGAACACTCATCTACCAACATGTTGTCTTGCCGAAGCTGTAGAAGCTCTAGAGAACTCTCAGTCACCTCTTCAATCTAATCCTCAGCCGCTTGTGAGTCGGGCTCGCCTCAGAACCTGAGGGGTATCTGATGCTGAAACACATGTAAGGCACTAAGCTTACAAGTGTCCTATATCGATACTGCCAGTCATAACTACTTCCCAACGGGTAGTGATATAGCTGGTACACTACCTGAAGGTACTATCTTGGGAAACTTTACACGTACTGAAGCCTCATCACTATGTGGGCCATCCTCATGGTCACTCAATGGAAAAGACTAGTAGCTAAGATCACCATCTCCTCTACTAGTGTTTCAAATAGGCGGGGAACTCTAGAAATCGCCTCCAACCAGTCCTCTGCAACCTGGGAATATGATTCACCTCAAAACCTCGGAGGCCTCTACCGCTAGGACTCGTACAACACACTCAGTCGGCATGCACTGTCCGCCAGTGCAGCTGGTGGCATCTGCTGCCCAACGGGTGTTGGTGATGATGGTACACCACCCGAAGGTTCCAACATAGTATGAGGGCCCTGCACTAGAGCCTCGTTGCTCGATGGTCCGTCATCGTATACTCTTTATAGAACCCTAGATGGTTGTCTATGAAGCGTAATGCTGATAAGAAATAGGTGCGCCATGATTAATAAGTTATACCTGGTGAGTTGACTCAATAGATCACAATGAAAACTCATGGAAACACACATGCAATTAGTGTTTTCATGCACTGAGTCAGAAATCAGAAGTTCGGGTCCTGGTGTATGGATACATCGGCCGCCACACCAATACTAGATGCCTTGAACTAAAAACTACAGTCAATACCCTTACCACTATTGCTTCACAGAAAAAAATATTAGAGTCCTGAGTTATGTGGTTGAACCTCGATCTGATACCAATTTTTCACGACGTGTCCCCTGGGGCCCATGCCCTGACTACCCCAAGCCCTCTTTCAATAGACCAGGGTCTAGAAACTAGCACTAAAGGTGTAATTCCCTAAATCTTGGAAGAAATTTCCTTTGTAACTGTAAACACACATAACAGAGCACACAACTAAAAACAAAACACTAAATAAAACTGTATAACTAGAGAGTGCTGAAAGTTATAAAGGACCAGAAATACAAGCCCAACTGAAAAGTACAAGTACAATTGAAAAGGAAAAAATAGCTTAATGGTGAAATTCAGCTCATGGATCATCCACCACGAATCTTACCCGATGGGTAGGTAAAAATAGTCTCCTTAGCACTCTACGTCTGTCAGTCTCTTCCATGTACCGACACGTAAAATGGTCCACCTCCAGGTATCATCCAGTCCTAGAACACTCATCCTCGGTCTGAACTGTCTGTCATTTTCATCCCACACAACGAGGTGCAGGCATAAATCTTGTAGGAGTGAGTATAACGGTACTCAGAAGGGACCCCAAGACCACCGAGGTCTCTCAAAATCCACCCAGGATAAACTACAAAGTATGAAATCAACAGATAGCCATTACTTAGTTATATTCCCATACATATACCTAATTTATCATGTAATCCATCTCAATCATGAGGAAAACACAGAAGTCACAAACTCAGCTCACACAGGTATACAACATATGTAGAGAGATAGAGATGATCAGATGTAGCCACTGAATCATCTATTCTGTCGAACCCAAGTAGGATCCTGGAACATAATATAGAACTGTTAGACCCACATATGATCCAGGAATAGTAGACAAAGATATCGAACCCACAAAGGATCCAAGAATAGTTGTCAGAGCTGTCAAACCCACACGAGATCCAGGAACAACTATTCTGTTGAACCCACATAGGATCCAGGAACAGAAGTCAGAACTGTCGAACCCACATAGGATCGAGGAACAGTAGTCAGAGCTATTGAACCCACATAGGATCTAGGAACAATCATTGGAGATATTGAACACACACAGGATCTAGGAATAACTACTCTGTCGAACCCACACAGGATCCAGGAATATAAGTTAGAACTGTCGAACCCACACAGGATCCAGGAACATTCATCAGAGCGTAGCCAGCCTCAGGGTTCCAAACAAAGAATTCCTGATTCCGGGAGGGTCCTCTCCTCAAGAAAAGAGTTGATATATCAACTGAAAAAAATTCCCACAAAGAAGTATCCCAAAGGTCTGCCTCGTCATATGAGTCTCAACGTAACAGATGGTGTGTCAATTGGACGCCCGATCTGTGATTTATTTGTCTTTTAGTCCCAGGGGCCTGATGTGATTCGTGCACGATCCATCCTAATCGTATCTCAACTGTACCCGAAACACAGATGAGGTATACTCAAAGGGACCTTCATGCTTCAATATTACCGGTGCCACTGACGGTTCATCAAACGGACGTCTGGTGCCAAAGATATGTCCTAAAGAAGGTAAAGGGTCAGTTGTGGGCCCGGGTCTGGTCCGACCTGATCGGAGCGACCCGACCCGCCTTAGTCTAGGCCGACCCGATTTGGGTTCAGCCTGACATGACCCGTTGGCTTCGATTCGGCCCAATGGGCCTGGCCTGGAATGCCACTAAGGCCGCGAGTAGCGCGAGAGCGCGGACCGGTCGTGAGAGCGTCGACTGGCCGAATGTCGGTGAATGGGTGGTTCTTCTGGAGGCGCCATGAGGGCGGTTCATCCCGGAGGGCACCGTGGGGGGAGCGGCTCAGTACGACTCGTCCTGGAGGGTGAGGCCGGGGCCGGTTCGGCCCGGGCACCATGTTGGAGCCAGGACACCGGCTCAGCCTTGTGGCTGCGAGGGGGACAGGACGCCTGCTCGGCCGGGAGGCCGTGTGGGGGCCGGATCGGCCGGCCTGAAAGGATACCGCGACTCGGCTGGGAGATGGGGTGTGGCTCGGAAGTAGGCGCGCGGGTCACGCGGAGGCTGGCTCGGGGGTGCGCGGGTCGGGCAATGTCCGGCTCGGGGTAAGGCGCGACCAGACCGGCGGGGTGGCCGGGTAGGGCCAGGCCAAGCCGGCGGGCAGGCGATCAGGCAGGGCGCGGCCAGGCAGACGGGGCACAACCAGGCAGGCTTGGTGGTGGGGCAGTGCGCCAGGCCGGACGACAGGCAGCTGGGCAATGGCTCAACCAGCGTGGGCCGGCGGGTTTGGTCGGGGCGCACGGGAGGCACGGGCGGCCGGGAGGCCAAGACGGTGCAGTTCGGTAGGTCTTAGGCTGGTGTGGGCCGGCGGTGTTCGGTCGGGGCGCACGAGAGGCATGGTCAGTGGCTGGGAGCCGGGTGATGCGGCCCGACGGCGGGGCGGCTGGGGTGGCTCGGCTGATTTGGACGGCGGAAGGCGCGACCAGGGAGGTTCGGCTGGAGGGGCATGGTTTGGCCCAGAGCACCAGAGCATCGCGGGGGTGGGGCGGTTCGCAGAGGCCACAGGTAGCGTGGCCTTTGCCTGTTTCCTTTATCGCCTACAATGCCGCTTCAATGTTATGTCGCCATGCCGAATATTATCACAAACAAGAAGGAAAAACATTTTGGGCCATGTTGGTCTGGCCCACACCCTTCGTATTTATGGTGGTAACATTTGGATCATCAATGTAAGAAGATGAACATCAATTGTTTTTCAACCACACAAAAGTACCTTTCCATCTGGAGAAGAGAAATAGAAAAGGAATATTACACAAAAATAAACCCCCTACCTTTGTTCATCATTCGTCGTTTGTTGATGGAGTCATGGAAAGAAGACAAAGGAGATCATCACATTTTTCACACACTTCCAATCCCGAGCTACGTCATCTCATTGATGACGATGCGGAGGGTAGGTCAGTTGAAGACGTCCCACGTCGGTTGAAGCTCCGAGGAAGAAGTTGAAAAAGGCCAGCGTTCTTCGATCTTCATTCTTCGTTCTTCGTTGGGAGAATTCTAATCCTCCCATGCTCTCCTCCCCCAATATTCCACCCAAATGACAAAGAAAATAATAATAGATTTGTTATCTATTATTTTGTTGGAACAGAATTAAAAATGGTGAAATTAATTGGCTCCACATAATTAATGTGAACGATTGGCACAAGTTAATTAGGGGATTTGGCACATAAAAGGAGCGCGAGTGTGGAGAGACTCTCACTCATTAATGATGGGACTTGAGAGGCTTTCATCTCCCGCCATTAATAGGGGAGTTTAGTCCTGTGTGTTCCCCATGTCATAACCTCTCACGAGGGGTTAGGTTCGGGTGGGCCCCACCACCATAACCTCTCATGGGTGGTTAAGGTGTGTTGGTCCCACCTCCAACTTCCAACCACCACGATGAGGTTATAGGTCCAGTGGGACCCACCTACAAATAACCACATGGTAGCTCAAATAGAAATAAAATGAAGCTCAATTTATTTTATTATTCTCCATGAAAACCCACAAAAACTAATTTATCTTCTCAACTCACGCTGAGGTCGGCTCGGGGGCGCGCGGGTCGCGCAGTGTCCGGCTCGGGGCAAGGCGTGGCCAGACCGGTGGGGTGGCCGGGCAGGGCCAGGCCAAGCCAGCGGGTGGACGGGCAGGGCGCGACCAGGCCGGCGGGGCATAGCCAGGCCGACTCGATGGCAGGGTAGTGCGCCAGGCCGGACGGCGGGCGCTGGGAAACGGCTCAACCAGCATGGGACAACGGGTTCGGTCGGGGCGCACAGGAGGCGCGGGCGGCCGGGAGGCCAAGACGGTGCAGTTTGGTAGGGCTCAGGCTGGTGTGGGCCGGTGGTTTTTGGTTGGGGCGCACGAGAGGCGCGGTCAGTGGCTGGGAGCCAGGTGATGCCGGCCGGCGGGGGGCGGCTAGGGTGGCTCGACCGATTTGGCCAGCAGACTGCGCGGCCAGGGCGGCTCAGCCGGAGGGTGGTGGTTTGGACCGGAGCACCAGAGCGTCGTGGGGGTGGGGCGGTTCGCGGAGGCCACGGGTAGCATGGCCTTTTCCTGTTTCCTTTATCGCCTACAATTCCACTTCAATGTTATGTCGCCATGCCGAATATTATCACAAACAAGAACGATAAAGATTTCAGGCCATGTTGGTTTGGCCCACAACCTTCGTATTTAGGGTGGTAACATTTGGCTCATCAATGTAAGAAGATGAACATCAATTGTTTTTCAACCACAATAAAGTACCTTTCCATCTAAATAAGAGAAATAGAAAAGGAATATTACACAAAAATAAACCCCCTACCTTTGTTCGTCATTCATCGTTCGTTGATGGAGTCATGAAAAGAAGACGAAGGAGATCGTCATGTCTGTCGCACACTTCCAATCCCGAGCTGCGTCAGATCATTGATGACGATGCAGAGGGTAGGTCGGTTGAAGACATCCCAAGTCATTTGAAGCTCCGAGAAAGAATTCAAAAAAGGTGGCGTTCTTCGATCTTCATTCTTCGTTCTTCATTGGAAGAATTATAATCCCCCCAAGCTATCCTCCCCTAATATTCCACCCAAATGACAAAGAAAATAATAATAGATTTGTTATCTATTATTCTGCTGGAACAGAAACAAAAATGTTGAAATTAATTGGCTCCACCTAGTTAATGTGAACGATTGGCACAAGTTAATTAGGAGATTTGGCACAATAAAGGAGGATGAGTGTGGAGAGACTCTCACTCATTAATGATGGGAGTTGAGAGGTTTTCATCTCCTTCCATTAATAGGGGAGTTTAGTCTTGTGTGGTCCCCATGTCATAACCTCTCATGGGGGGTTAGGTTCGGCTGGGCCCCACCACCATAACCTCTCATGGGTGGTTAAGGTGTGTTGGTCCCACCTCCAACTTCCAACCTCCACAATGAGGTTATAGGTCCAGTGGGACCCACCTCTAAACAACCATATCGTAGCTCAAATAGAAATAAAGTGAAGCTCACTTTATTTTATTATTCTCCATGAAAACCCAAAAAAACAAATTTATCTTCTCAACTCACTACAGTTGAAGTGAAAGTCTCCTTAAGTGAATATCGGTGATGCAAGTTCAACGGTGCCCTCAAATTTCAATCCCGAGCACCGGTTCCAAAGTTATAAAAACCTGCTCGTACATTTATAGAACATACCCGAACAAAACTTCAGAAATTGATTCTGGGCACACCGGGTCTCGAAATAATGCGCTGCCAGTTTTTACGAACTCGTAAAATTCCCATGTGTTTAAGAAAAAACATTCCACAGAAATTATGGTTCTTTACAATATTGTACATTCACTTCTCTCTTGTGAAAATGAATTTTTATTTACCTTTTTTATAAAATTTTATTTTCATAAAGGTAATTTCATATGCAAAAAATTTCATTATTGAAATCTTGTTCATTTTTTTATACTTCAATTTATTAAAAAGGGGAATAATTTAACACACCAATATTTTTTGAAATATTAAACTATATTCAATAATGTATATGACATGATACACTATTCTAAAATATACCATTTAATATTACTATTAAAATTTAACCGTTATTTCATAGTCATTAAATTGTGGGTTATGAATATTATTATCTTATTTTTAAAACTCTTAAAAATATCTTACCTTATGTAACAGGAAATTATAGCCATAATCAGAGATTATAACCATTTATTAAAGAAAAAGAAAACGTACAAAGAATCCACTAGAGGTAAATTTAAAAATCATAGTATGAAAAATCATTACCGTAACCAAAATCCTTCATAGATTCCTATTCATATTGAGAACTAACTTTATTGGAGAATTTTATAATGTCAAAAGTGATCTTCCTTTGAACCATAGAGGAGGATCTAGTTGACACATTTTATGGAATATTGGAGTAGTCTTTCCTCGTCCATTGCTTCAGGGGATAAAATGTGAATCCTTCATTGTCAATCACTTTTTTCATTTCATGTAGGAAAATACCACTGAATGAGTCTTTTGTCTGACTTTAATGCTTTAAGGGATAATTGGTTTTCAGCCTTTCATCATCATACACATCCTCCCACATGAATATATTTTTGTGGTATTTTAAATTTGTTCAATTTCAACATGAAAATTAGTAGGTTGATATCCAGTGTTGCGATCAACATTATCTGAATTATGTTCCGAGGAAGAAACATTAATCTAAATTAAACCCTATCCCAAAATCCGAGGCTAGATATTAGTGTCTATCACAACCACATGATACATATCCTCACAAGTAGTTTAATCAAAAGGAATATCAACATAACCAATAAGGGGACCCTAGTTTAAGAACAAGTCAGGATCCCTGTTAACATCTCCACAAACTACAAAACTTTCATTCAATTTAGTCCCAATGAATTATTGTGAACCACAATGCTCAAAAGTTAAGTCCCCATTGTCCAAAATAACATACAGGTTGGCATGCTGTAACTTATCCAAAATCATTGCAGCATCCTATCTAGTTGTGGCCACCACACGCATCGCCTTCTTACTTAAAGTCACCAGCTTAACAGAAACATTAGTAGATAATGGGGTCATGGTGTCACCTCCATGATACATATTAAAAGAGGGAATATAACTCAATTTAGTCATAAATTGGTTTAATATCCCCACAACATGAGTCTATAAATACAATGTGTGTGTCTCCTTCAGAAATACTTCTGTGTAATTCCTCATAAGAGGATTCAGATGCACCACTAGTGATCCATCTTAAACAAAATAAGTCTCCTACCTCAACTCCTACACCTTATTGATCTGAGATTAATTGCGATAAACTGAGGCAAGAGGCCCCAATAGTTGATCAAAAACACAGAAGTCAGTCCACCACTCAAATATAATTCCATGACACCATTGAAACACTTGACCATCTGTTATTCACACCCAGTTGGACTAGGGGTTTGGAGACAACAAAATCGATGCAAGAACGGGGAAACATGAGATGGAAATATGCCTCTATTATGATGTCTAATCACATGTAGCAACTAACAATGTTCCCAAGAATACAAAAAATGGATAAATTTTGGAAAGGTAACAGATGCGCAGGGAAGAAAACCCAGATTACATAAGTTTTAGGGTCACACTGTAGATGGAAATCAATGCTCCACTGAAAAATATAGATGAAGGACCAACCAAATCATCGAGGAGCTTTATATCAAGAAATAATGATCTCATACATCGATCCAAATCGAATCATAACTTGCCTTTATTTAATGATTCCAACAACTGCATGCTCTCGAAGACACTAGGACTAAAAAATAAAGCGATCAAATGCATCAATTAAGGGGAGACGTTGTCAGAATCAATCCACTAGAGTTGGTTTCAAATTGATGTTACACATGGACCATTTGATATATAAATAACTTATTAAATTATTTTTAAGCTTCCATTTTAATTATTTTTTCATAAACTTATTTTTATGCATAAACATGCGATTTTTTACATGAAGTTTTTAAGGGGATTTTTTTATCAATTTTAATTAATTAAAATATCTTATATGGATGAATGATTTAACTAAAATTAATTTATAGCACATATATTTATATGAATTTAAATTCAGATAATTATAATTAAATTACACAGAGTTGATTTAATATGATCTATTTATTGACAAATGTATTTTTTGAAAACCCATTTTTGACACATTTTACAAGTATAATTTTAAATTTAATTATTCAAATTCATTGATAATAATTTTTCAAAATTAAATACATAAATTTATTCATAAAAATTAATGTTAGGTAATAATATATACTTAAATTTGGATTATAATGAATAGTAAAAATAGTAAAAAATCTACTTACTGTGGTGAATAAATAAAATGGTAAAACTAAGATACCATTGTGTAAAGTCGAATAATATGTTTCTTATTAAATTTTGGTGGTTTTTATCTAACATTTAACCCCAAAATACCATTATTAATAAATTAATGTGGAACTTTCCTTGAGAGTGGCTTCCCATTATTGAATAGTTTTAGATATTTATAAAAAATACCACTACCTATCACTCATGAATGAGAAAACATCTAATTTCCTTTAGACACTTAAAATGTATTGCGGTTCATCCAATTCCTAAAAAAATAGATTAATTTATGAATTCACAAAATCCTAGTTTCCATGTTATTATTATAATGTGAATGAAGAAAAATGTGAGGTATAATCCTCAAGAGGTTATTAGAGGAAAAGGTATCATTCCTAACTGAGCGTTTTATTATTTCTATTTAAAACTTAATCAAATATTAGAAAAAATTTCTGATATAATAGCATAACTATATATCATATAATTATATGTTATTATGATAATTTCATAACCTATATCCATCTCCTCTTCCATCAAATAAGAAATGAAACTATCATTCATCTATAAAACGGACTACTGCCTCACGAACCAAGGTAATTTGTGTTCCATTATAATCTTTAATGGTAATTTATGATTATATATTTAATGTATATATAATGTTAATTAAAATATGTTAAATTTCATTTAATATATCATTTTAATTCTCATCTCACCATCCAATAAAAATGTTAACATCATTATTGCCTACGGTGAACTACCGCCACGTGGAGTAATGCGATCTGTTTCCCATCACTATAACACCTAGATTATATATATAAGTTTATTTAAAGAAATATAATGATAATTATGATATAAATTTAATTATATAAATATAAAACAAAATGTGCCATCTTTCTATCATGATCGTTGAAAAATTGAAATGTTACTCATGCTTATATATGGCTTAACTTCAAACGTAGTTCATTTTTCATTACCATATCTCATATTTTGTTTTAAAAGTATAAATGATGATTAAAAATGATAATAAAATCAAAATTATTATTATGGATATGATGTAATGATGTTAGTTATTACCACAGTCAATACAATAGTGGAATTTCGATATAATGAAATGAGCATCCTCAAAACACTCGACATGGACATAACTGAGTAGGAAATTTAATTTTTCATTAAAATAAATGATGTACTTTTTTATGTACAAGGTTTTGAACTATGAAATGGTTCTAATGAGATATATTTATATAATTTAATTGTATTGGATAAAAATTGCATACCTGACAAGGATATACTCACAGAATGTTTTTAAATATGAAGACATTTTTATTTAAGTCAAATATTATTATATGAAGATAATTAATTTTATATGGTTTATGTACACAATATAGAATATTTAAAGTTATTTATTAATATTATTAATTTTTGTTAACTTAATATTAATTTTATTCCTCTATTTTAATCAATTATTATTATAACATATAGTAAATCATAAGGGAATTCCTCTAAATTTCATTTCATTGACTCATATTTTAATATTATACACCAATTTTTATTAATAGTTTATATACACACACTTATACATGTAAAATATTAAATCCTTCATAATTTATAATATTTTAAGGTATAATTTGAATTATTTAATCAATGGGGATTTGACATGAATGTTACCAAGTAGTAAGAAGTTTTATAACTAAATTTCATTCCCGTTAGATATATTAATATTCGATATTCAAATATTATCTATGTAATATATTTTTACTATTTTATTATTTATTTACAGCTTTTTTATTTGTATTAAAAGAATTAGCACATAATAAATTAGCTAATTTAACTCCACTTAAAATGAATGATCATTGTCATATATTTCATCTCAATATCTACTCAATTAAAAAATATTTGGTATTATACTACAGTTTATTTTTATGAGGTGCATCTAATTACATGTTCATATATGATATATTCAATATAAATATATTCATGGTATTTAATTTTTCAATTGATGTTATTTATTTAGTAAATTAAATCTTTTAGAAGCTACCAATGATGTAATAGTCCAAGTTTCAATCTCATTTTAATTAGGATTTTTTTCTTGAATTTACATTAAAATAAATTATTTGAAAAATTTCAAATAAATCCCACTTGTTTTCATCTACACTATTTTTTCATTATATTTTCATGTAATATTTCAATTTCAATTTCTTATTTTCTTTAAATGAATTCTAAAAGGTTTTATGGAATGATAACATCATATCTTATTTATGTCAAAAATAATTAATCTCCATATCAATATTTTCTTTAAAAAAATTTAATAATTATTTTTTTATTTTATCAAATGATTTATGAAATCACATTTTCCAATATTTTTATTTTTCAAAAATCAATCAAGATGAATATTTCTATAGTTTTCCAAAAAATTATTTTTTTTAATTTTTTGAGAAGTACGAAAAGAATGTTTTATTTTAAATGATATTGAATTAAATGAATTTCATGATCTAATGAACACTAAAAAAATTAAAGAATAAATTAAAATTATCTATATTTAATGTCACATAAATTTGTTTCTATATTTTTTTGGAAAATTTTCTATTTTTACGCATTGATTTAATACAGAAACGAGCGTTGTCCTCACGAAATATTACATGTTAAATTTTGAATACATTTTCATTAATGATGAAAACTATTGATGTTATGAATTTAATCTAATATAAATATATATATATCATACATATATTATAAGATCTTTCTCCCTTCCTTTTATGGGTTAATATTTTCCTTATGTCTATTTATCAAATTATTTCTTTATGAAATCTCTCTTGATTATGAAATGGGAAAATATTATGAAACCCTTTTTAGTTCCAATGGTAATTATAATTTTTATTATTTGTTTTTAAATTAATATTTGTACAATACATTATAATGAATATTCATTTATGGTTTCACCAATACTGTTTTCAAATGAACTGGGTAATGATTTAGACCCATGAGATGTTATATATGCTATTGTGGAGTAAATAAAATCAATTATTAGACATTGTACACTATGTGATATTGTCTTAGAAGGTATGTTGACTTATTTTTAAGTCTTGTTATATGTTTCCCCTAGGATTCTTATGTTTCAATGATCATTCAATGCCATGTTATTTATGTTATTCCAATATATTATTACTGGATGGATTTATATTTTATGAAATCATATTACACCCTTGAATCAAACATTATGTTTCCTTATCATATTTATTCCCTTACTAGACTTTTTAGATCAACCATTTATATTATTTATTCCCTATTCTATCTTTTGTTTTTTATGAGCCTAAGTAGATTTATGATCTCACTATGGAGAATAAAAAAATAAAGATGTTTTGGCTTAGGTTCATCGATGTTTTATGTACTAGTCTTCAAAATAGACTTGGGCCCATGATTATTGGACTGTAATTAATTGATGATTATTTGAAAAATTATGTAATAATATATTTATAATACTTCTGTTAATATATGTAATTGTACCTTTTCCCTTCTAATTTACATAAAAATATCAAGAATTTTTTTTTCTGGAAAACAAAATTTATTTCCTTTTATACATTAATCTCTTTCGACCATATCAATATTTTATAAATATTATTTCATGACATATTTTAGTATTTCAATATGATTTATTAATGTGATTTTTACCGAATATTGAATATTTTAATAACATTTTGATATAAAATTTCTTATTACATTCCAAATGAGTTATTTTTGTCATTTTGTTGATAATGTAAACAAAATATTTGTTGTAATAAATACGAAATGCACAAAATTTCCACCATTATGACTGTAAAATACATTAGATCTCCCATTACACATTTCCAATTTTATTTAAAAATAATTTTTTTCCATTAATATTTGTTAAATATATATATTTTATTAATTGATTTCAATATGAAATGTGAATTTTTCTAATGATATGATTGTATGATATATTAATGGTATTTTCAACAATTATATACACCAGTGGTTCTATTGGTTATATGATATAATAATTCCATATTTATTCATTCCATGGATGGTTTATGATGAATTTGTATAGATGTTCTGTATTATTCATTCAATACATATAAATTTCGACTTATAATGAGTTTTGATAATGATTTATACTGACCATTAAAAATATAAGGTATGCATAGGATGTGAAAGTGAAAAGTGGATCCCTAATTTACATATCTCATCAACACGTCAATTGAACTCAGGATATAAAATAGGTTGGAATGATGTATATGTTGAGGATGTGAGGTCATTTCATAATAGTATAGTATTTTGTGAATTTATTCCGAGAAAATGGTATCGTCTTTATTTAGTGTCCTTAAACAATAGATAATATTTTAGTTGAGAGGCTTCATGGTATGTTCCATGACTTCATAGTTAAGAGGCCCTGATCATGAATATAGAGATATATGAATTTCCTTTATAATTATTCAAGTTTATATTATCCATGTGTTTCCTAAGTAGATATTATCCATATATTTTCATTGAACAAAAGTTATCAATTGAATGGACTGTGATTTCATCATCAACATTTCTTGGTAATGTATTTCATATTTACTCATGATAGCTTCAACTATACATAACCCTTAATGAGAATCTGAGCACAACTTTTTTCCCTTTCTCGAGGCTATGATGAAAGATATTATCAATGATATTAATGATGAAATAATTTTTCTTATGCTATTTTTTTGTATCTTCAATTTAATATGGGAGTCATGTATGAATATTGTTTAAAAGAACTAAAAAAAATTCAGTAATTTGAAATGTTATTGCAATTATCTTGTGATAATGTAACAAAGTAACCGCAAACTCAGGGCCACCATTTTTTTGGCCTTTATTGATGGTATCATAGAAATTTTAAGATAAACTATGGTATCTAGAATTTAAATGGACATATCTAGTATATGAATTATGTTAATAATTAATATTAATTGTGTAATTTTTTCTTATAGGGGTTTATAAATTTTTTTCAATATTCAATATGAATGTGTGCTAAATAAACGTGTTCCATTATTTAGTGATGGTACCTTACAGTAGAAATGGAATCAACACCCATCACAAAAATAACGATTTATCTTCTAATCTAGTCAGTATATCTTTTTGACAGAGCTAATCATAACAATATTTGGAAATTTGACATAGTTTATAATGAATAATTGTGCCCTCTAGAACAACTTATTATTCCATACTGTGATTCACCTATTTTAGATCAATTCATGTTATATATTCATTCATAATTTAATAAAAATATTAATTCATTAGTATCATAACAAATTATTAAGTACCTGAATATATATTTCTGTATTTGGGTTAAAATGAATGTAATAGGTTATTCTTCAATTTTATTACTTGAATAGAGATACTAATAATTGAAGTCCATTAAATTTTAAATCTAAAGAGTTTGATGAAATATGGATAATGGAATTAACAAATTTTAAATGTATATAATTCTGGAAATACTATGTTCATGAGAATTGAGTTTTTATGGAATGATAATTTCTCAATATAAGATATAGGGAAGGAAAAACATTTTTGAGGATGAATAAAAAATTACATAATTATAAAGGCACACTATGGACTCCATAATCAATACAAAATTAATATCAACCATTTATTTGATAGGATTAATCTAAGCCTCCAAATAGGACTAGTCTCTTAATGATTTTCTTTGTATGTAGATATGGTATTGTGTGCCATCAGAAAAAGAAAATAATTATCGAAGACATATATTTTAAAATTAATTCAACAGAAAAGTGGTAGAATGATCTCTAAGAGTAAATAAATTATGTGATAGAAAATACGGGGAGTATGTAAATCCTGAAATGTGATCATTGAGGGAAAACACTCAAGAACTTATTTAACGACAACAAGAGTTTGTTTGAAATGCGGTGAAAGGGATCATATTGGTCTTTAATGAAAGGAATATAAATAATCAATGTATATCTAATCATTAAGTATTAATGATATAGGGAATTATTCAAACTAATGTCAATAGAAGAAATTGGACATTGAATACAAGACTCTAAGGGGAGATGTCATGGATAATGAAATTACTATAAGTGATGTTGATATCCCATAATTTTTTAAGAATAGGTATTATAAACCCCTGTATTATATTATTCCAGATCTATAAACACTTTTATTGGATATAAATTCATCTGATGAAACACTAAGGAAAATAAATTATGAAACCAAAATCATAGAAGGAATCTAATAATCAAGCGGTTTCTCTTAAGAAGAACAAACATTCATTAGATGAGAAGATGGTTGTTATACATTTGTTTGTCTTTATAATAATCCTAATTTTATGATTATTTTTCTATGATTTATTAATTTTTAGATGAGGCATAAAAATTATAGGAAGACGATATTGAAATAAAAATGGTATTCTATTACCTTTATTTCTATTAACCTTATTGTATATTAACCCCACTAAGATTTTTGGTTTTTTGGTTGTTAAAATTCACATTACAATGGTCATCATCACTATATATTATCACATTGGAAATAGACTTATATTTCAAGTATATGTTTTAACTTCTCAAAAATGTCCTCTAAATTTGGGAACCTGAACACATTATATTTCAAAGAACCTTTATGTTTCCTGCTTTATCTTTTTGGAGAATGATTAATTTTCCCTTTGTACAATGTGGGTTTTGAATAAGGGTATATTCAAAATTTGAGTCATTTTTTACCAAGATAAAATTTTCAATGGTGTAATTTATTTAGAGGGGTTATAATGTATAGACTAATATTTTTTAATTTATATCTCTTTAAATAAATTTAACTCTTCTAGATCATGAATATAATTCAATACTAAGCTTTTAGTGAATTGATAAATATTCAAAAATATATATTATTATTTAAATGTGGTAACCTATATTATGATTTTTTTGGGGTATGAATATGACTGAAAAAATGAAAATATATATTTATAATGTATATTATCAATAAAAATTACTGATTAATGCATATGAAATAATAACTCTATTTTTAGTGATTTCATTTCAAAACTCACAAATGATTTATATTTAATAATGATTTCTACAATATTTTTTGTATAGAATTAATAATTATTTTTTGTACAATAATAAATTTTATTTTAAAAATGAAATTAATTTTTGAAATAATCATGTAAATAGTATATTATAGTTAATTTTTTTAAATATTCTACATTGATTTATTTTTTATAAATAGTGAAAAATAATGATTTTAGTTGAAAAAATAATTTTCATTAAAAGAATTAATGAAGATAAAATTTTGCATAAGAATGTTTTAAAAGTAAATTTAGTAAATTTATATTATTATTAATCCAATAAAGGGCATTAAAATTAATTTAATTTTGGGTTTGGGTATAAATACTTTTAATAATTCAAAAAAACTTTTCTCAAATACTTCTTTCTATAGAATATATTTGGATTAAATTTAAATTAGATTATTCCAATAATTTTATTTTAATTTTGAAAAATTGATTTCATGTTTTAAATAATAAGGCTACAACTTGTTAAAACATCCCAATTTATTTTATGTAATTATTTACAGTATCCTTTATAAATATTTTTCCCCTTATAATGACCATAACATGTAAAACCATGTCTATACCATTTGGTTAAGGCCTTAATATTTTTATCTAACACTTTAAATTTATCTCATTATATGGGTTTATTTTTTTTATTTCTATCCAATTCTCTAATATATGATGACTTTGTTCCATTTTTCTTTCATTATGACCTTTATATTATTTTAAAAATAGAATAATTACAAAATGTCACTCCCTTGATTTTAATATCACAAAAGAGTTTACCTAATGATAAAAAGAGGATAAGATAATTTTAAATTTATTATCATAAAAATGTATTATATTTTATTATAATAATTTATTTTTAGTGATTTAATAATTGCCTTAAATGTTAACTCAATGCCAAAATATGATTTATTATATAAATTAGGAAAATAATAAATCTGATTTGGGAAAAATTAAATTCCATATAATTGGTAGAATAATTCTTTTCCACAAATATTTTATATAAATATAACATATTACAACTCTGATAATGTTTTATATATGAATTCAAATTTTATCATGTTCTTTTCAATGTATTACTAAATAAATTGTTCTTAAAATGACAATAGTTTTATAGAATGTTATAAATATTTGATTAAATTATTTAATATTTATAAAAAACCTTAAATATTACTCATATAATGAAAATTTTCTAAAATTTTATCCTTTGACAATTAATGTGGCTATTTTTACCATATATATAAAATTATTTTCTTTTAAAATTAAATAAATCATTACCATAGTTAAGATTAAAATTGGTTAAATGAGTGGTTGAATGTAGTATCCTCAGTTTCATGTATGTCATATTTAAATTGTTATTATTATGTTTATAATGTGTAAGGGGAAGGAATTCAGAGTTGTGGGAACATTCTATAAGTTATTGGAAAAAAGGGGATGTGCACAGGATGCGCACAGTTTGAATAAACTGTGAAGAAATCCAAAGAAACCCATGCATAGTAGAGTTTTTGAGGTTGAATTGTTGGAATGGTGTGTGTACGGTTAGGGATATCGTGTGAGGAGTCTATGTGAGGGTTTCCATAAGGCAGTAGCTACCACATGGTTTGCGTACTGTTTGTCTAACCATGCACATATTTAAAGATAGATCCTAAAAAATATGATCTCACTCATTTTGCCTCTAACACCCTCATTTTTTCCTTTTGGAAACCAAAAATCATAAATCATATTCATTAAAATTAGGGGGACCTCACCTATGTGATTTAAAATCAACAAAGATCCTTCCCTTTTCATTTTCAAGACTGATTCTTATAGTAAGTGTCGTTCTTCATCATTCTTGATCGATTTCCTAGACATATATAGATATATTTCACCTATATTCTCTGTTTCCTATATATAAATCCATAATAGGTAGATTGAAGATATTGAATCCAAATTATGTTGGGATTTGGTCTTCTTCATGATAGGATAAGAGATATTAAGAGGTTTTGTAGAGAATCGACCAAGTTTTCTTAAGTGTTTTTCATCATTTTTTGTGTTTCTTCAAAACCATCAAGGTATGTGGAATTATTCTCTTATCCTCTTTGTATAAATGAGTTACATGGTGTAACGTTGATTTATTATGGGGTATTTTATTGAAAATTGGATGTTTTATGATATCTAGAAACCCTCTTTGGGGATAGTTCTAGAAAATCTTGAAAATAAGTGTTTTTGATTAAAGTGTTTGATTCATCATTTTAAAATGTGGATTTTAAAATGGGATTTTTCTTGAATAATGGATAATGGATTTTATAAATAAAATTCAATAAAATGAATGAATTTATTGAATTTTAAAGGGTTATTGGAAATTGTTTTGTTTAAATGGGTTTTAATAAAGGGACAAATTTATTGAAATGTTTTTAAATGGTTATTTAAAATGAATTTAGAACAATATTAGTGTGTGTGTAGATCCTATTTATGAGGAAGGGTTGGAATGTGACCTTGTACTCAATGCTAAAGGTGTAATGGAAAATAGAGTATAATTATCATGCGATGACACTGTAGATCAACAAGAGACCACCCATGAGTATGGAACTATCATAATGAAGATTTCATATTAGGATCTGTGAATTAGTTAAATGGAATGGATATGCCAAAACATTAAGGATAAATGTTTTTAATTCCTTATTTGGTATTTTTCCGACAAATTTTATTTTCAGGAAATTATTTTAAAATAGTACTTATTTACATTTAATTTTAATATGGTTTTGAGACTTGTTTATATTTTGTTATAAACAATTTTGGGGGATTTATTTATATAAACTATTTCAATATAAATGTATCTAACCTTTCTATCCTAGTGGACGAAGTAATAATTTCATTGGGGGAATGAATACTATGTTTATACACAACAATTATTTGGAACATTGGTGATTTTGTTGGTGTTATTTTCTGGGACATGGGAAAGGTAATGTGTCCTTTTTTTAGTATCACCTCCTGAAATGTGGGTTGTTTAGTGATTTTTGAGCTTGTAGTTTGTAGAGAATGGAGTCATTTGGTCATATTAGAGTCTTTAGTTTTTGATGTGATATTTTATTTGATTTTTATTTCCCTTATACTATATCACTTTTTGGAAGAGTTTTGTTATAATGATAGTGGTTGAGTTGTCTTACTATTATTCGTGCATCATATAGTGAGTTGTTCGGTTATGATTTTTTGGGTAAATAGTTGTAGTTTCTTAGTTTTTAAGGGAAATATTTAACAATATCATTTTATTACTGATTATTTAGATTTTAATTTCCATTTAAGGAAATTATATTATAATTTTTTGATAAATCCATTTAATTTTATTCCCAACTATTTATTCAATTATTTTTCATTTAATTGTAGAATTTTCATCCATTGGTTTATTAAAATGATCAAAATAATATTCCAATAAAAATAGGCATTATTATTTTTTTAGATAGGAATATTTTTATTTTTATGTCCACATTTCTAAAAAAAATTAACAAATGTTTTTAATATTAACCTATTATTTTTAAATTAATTTTTAATCATGAATGAAATTTTAAAAAAAAGTTTAAACGGATTTTTTTTATGTTCCAAATCAGCTTTTTTATTTTTTTTAGGAAACAACAAATGATACATTATATTATCATAAAAAAATGAATTAAATAGTCTACCGTCATGTCTACTCAATGATTTGAAACTTATATTAATTATTCCATAATTTAATTCAAATATATATGTTTTAATTCAAATTTGTGATAATTTTAGAATATAATAAATGGTTTTAGAGATAAAATGTTATTCCCCTCATGAAATATTCCAATAATCTTTTAAATATTTTATAAACAATGAAAATCAAGTTTGTTGTAATGGGGATATTATCCAATGATACCAAATTTATTGGTCCTCTAGATGGTTTATGATTGATGATATGTTGATGTTTCGTATTCTTGATTCAATAAAAAAATTTACTTATAAGTAATTATGAGAATGAATTATATTTATGATTCAAAATGTAAAAAATGCATAGGATATGAAACTAATTGGTAGAACCCCTAATTACATAACCCCTCATATCATCGATAGGTATCATGAGAGAAATTATTTATTCATGATTTATAAGATGAGGCCTTCAAATAATATAATATAATTTTCTTTTTTTCTATGCCTTTCCATACCATGATAATATCTGAGTTGAGAGGCCATGATAGAATGGTAAAGTTGTTGTAAATTGATAACAGCAATATTCATGGATTCTTGGTTTAAAGGAAATGATCATAAATGTCTATATTTTAACATTTATTTTATCAGAAATGTAATATTCATTATCCATTTGTTTTCTTTGTAGATGTTAGTCATGGATTCTCATTGATCTATAGTTATCGATTTAATTCCATGTTTATCAATTGTCTACTCAACCATGTTAATTATTTATTATTTACTCATGTTGGATTCCATTGCACATAACCCCTGCATATATTCTGATTTAACCCAGTATTTTCTTAAATTTCCCCCATATATAATGAAGTATATTATTAATGTTTTCAAGGATCATATATTGTTTCTTATGATATGTTTTTATATTTCAAATATAATATTGGAATCATATATGTTTCTAGTTTACCAAGACTACTAATATTTTTCGTCATTTGGGTCATGATCTCTTGTATCAAGGGCCAATGTAATAATGTAACCAAAAAATATATGATAATAGGGTCAGCGTGTTTATAAAATTACAATCTAGAATTTAATATTCAAAAATGAAAATTTAATTTTATCTTATTTAAATATAAATTTTAATGTTTTTTTTTCATATTGTGGATATCTTTTAAAATATAACTATGTATTAAGGATAATTTTTCCACAATGATGATTATTATTGACAAATTTGATCAAAATGTTAAATATGAAAATGTATTTATACAAAATATATAATCCATTTTTTGATATTTTACTTTTAAATATTTATATTAAGTAATAACTCATTTATTTTATGAATGTGGAGATTCGTATTTTATAATATATTATTGAATTCACAATTTTTTTCAAAAAAATCCATGAAAATATACTAATAGTTAAATTTTATTTTTTCTATTAATATAATAGGTATTATGGATAACATGTATGATATCCGGAGAATTTTCAAACATGATATTGGTTATTAGAGGAAAATTAGTCCTTGATTGGTTTAGTTTATAGATGATAATATTAAAACAAAAGTAGTTATATATTGAGTAAATATAACCCCTTTGGAAAAGAATATACTAAATTTGGGTTTTTATATATAAATATTACATTATTTTAGATAAATATAAAATAAAATTAACAAATACTCACCTAGGAATAATAAAAGTCTAGTTTCGTTGGAGACATGATACATATTTTTATTTCATGAAATATCTTCTACATTTTTCACAAATATATTCCCATTAAGTATACTTTATAGAAATACCCTAGTTAAAAAATTCGTTTAGAACCCATGGAAATGAAACATAAGAAAGGGTAGGCTAAGATGATCAATACTGGTACAGATGTGAGACAACAATCAATGATCCTATTAAATCATAATACTAGAATATGTGTATGAAATCATGACTTATATCTTATAAGGTTCATGCCTAATATATCATGGGATAAAAACATGGATCATAGTGTAAAATGTTATATTTTATAAATAAATGAATCATAAGACTCTTAAATCATCATAAATTAATCTTAAATAATAAGTTCATTTCATTTAATTTTTTTCACCATCATTTGTATAAAAAAACATTTCACATACCATGGTTAACTATTGAGGTCATAATATCATAACGATTCTGAAATGAGCATATTTTTATTATATTAGGTGAATAACATTGTCTTGTTTCCCATAAGTTATCATGAATGATGACATTTTTCCCATTGATGATCATGAACATTGAAATGTTTCATGTAGTGGATAAATAACACATACTTGTTCTACATAGCAATCTCATGAGATATAAAAACATGAACAATGCATCAGTATTATTTATAATTTTGGCACCACCAATAAAATAATGAAAAAATTAAATATGCATACAGAAAAATATGAAATATTCATCATATAGTATTATCATAACCCATTCAAATAAATTTTTTTTTCATTAGTATTTAATCAATCAACTGTATCACAACTTAGAGAAAATGAATTTTTATCAAAAAAATATCAACATTATAATAAAAAAATACAAATATAAATTTTAAATATGGTAAAATGGGATCGTATCCCTAGTGAATCCTAACAAATTTATGGTTTTCATTATTAAAAAATATATAAATTAAATAAAATAATTAGTAAATAATTCTTGATGAAAATATCTTTTCCACTTTAAAAAACCCATTTTAAAACAAATAAAACTGAAAAAATTGTATTTTTTTTAAATAAGCCTGGAATCATATAATGGATTATTCATTGAAATGAGTTTTCATGAGGGAAATAAATTTCTTAATGTTGTATAAGTTTAAATAAATCAACATTTTCTCTCTTCTATTAGAAAATTCAAAGAGCATCTTCTTCATAAAATTAAAATAATATTCATTTTAACCAATTTTTTAAAAATTAAACCATAGATAAAAATGGATTTAAAAAATATTTGAATAATATCAAAAGAATTGTGAATAAATATTTAGAATATATAGACATGGATGAAAAATGTTTTTTGACTGAAGATAATGTAAAGTTGGTTTTTTGTAAAAAACATTTTTTCGACTATTAAGTACATAATATGTGGAAAATGAATTGAAATCATGTAATTTATAAATATTACTATATAATGAAAATATTTATATGTTCCTTTAGAGATTGTTCATAATATTTTATCCTCATACAACTTATCCTAATCAATCGCTATAAGTAATTAGATTCTAACACAAAACCCAGTCCAGAGTGGTAACATTTGAATAATAATCAACATGTGAAATAATGATTAAACACGAGTGATATCACTTCTTTTTGGAGATAGGTCACACCTACGGACAAACGATGTTATCATTTTTGTGTGCATTGAATATAAGATTGTAATTGATTTATTATTATCATATAATTATTAATATGTCATTAATATTTTCACAAACCAACCCGAGTCGACCCTGAACCAGTCACTCGTGTCATCTCGCCACAAGGCCCGAGAGGCGTGACCGATCCTCCTGGGCTAGAGAAAAGTGAAAAGGGAATCAATATAGTGATGATGGGAATGATTTTTCTAAATATAAATAAATATAAGTAGTGGAAAAATAACAAAGAATCCCCCAAAAAAAGAAACTAAACAAATCAACTAAATAAGAACTGAAATGAAAAAATAACCGGACCTGATGACCACTAAACTACACGTGACCCCACGGGTCACTATCCAATCACAAGACACAACATCTCACATAGTGATAGAGATCATGCTGAAACCTACACTTGTGACTAAAAAAAGAATGAATTATAGGTGTGAGTATTAAAACTTAGTACGTGTGCCTATGAAATATATTCCCAAATGAATTTCCATTAAACAAAAGAATCATCAATTTCAAGTTTGAACTATGATATATAAAAGTAATGCTATCTACATGTTACTTGAAAGAACAATACAAGTCATTTCCCTTATTCAGTTCTCAAAACCCAAATCAATTTTTTAGTTAGAAATTAGCATTTTCATAGGGAATTTGATGTTTCAATTTTCAATTCTCCCAAAGAGAATAAAAAAATTTTCATTGAGAAAAAAGTTTTCATTAGACACATTAAAACCACACATCACATTCTAGTAAGAAGACATTACACATGAAAATGCTATGCTAGTTTAACTGCATGGGTAATGGAAGGAATTAATACATACAAGTAACACACACACAACTCAAGAATTAAGAATGAGTAGACATAGGTGAACCCATGAGATTGAGAAAAATCAAGAAGAAAAAAATATATGATACCTCATCCTCGTTGACATTTCACACATGATGAAATCAAAACAATCAATCGATTGGCCATCCTTTCTCAGACAGGCTGAGGAAAAATCCCATAGTAATAAACTAAACCATATCTGTCTTCTATGAGCCACTAGTTAGTACCATAACCTAGTAGTGTGGAAATCATTCTCAGAATATTCTCTCAATATTCCAGGTTACCATGTCTCGAGTATTTAGAAAAGGGGTGAGCCAACCGATGCCCGTCAAGCATCCATTCATAGTATATATAATAATAAAGCACAATTGGGAACACCCGGAGTCACCCCAAGGAATGTGTCCATCTCCATTATATCATTTACCACAGGGGGGTCCTACACAGCGGACCCCCATAATATATAACTCAACTAAAGAGAGTGGACCACATCTAAGGAGAGTTTTATAGAGATAACTATCATTAAAAAAGTTCCAACCGGGCCTCACATGATTTTTTCTCATTCCAATCCATTTCTTAAAGATTCACATGCACACCATTTTGGAAATCAGGAATGTCCTAGGAAACTCATTACGAAACCAAATTCACCACTTTAAATCTAAAGAACATTTATAAGGACCGAAGGGGAATTTCTAGAAACACTAATAAGCACATTTAATAAAACAATTTCTTGAAATTAAAATACACAGAGGGTATTTCCTTATTTCACACTAAGTAATTATGATAATAACCATAAATTTCTAACTAACATTAAATAAAGTTGCGAAATAAAATAAACAAACAATTAATTAATTTAAAGGAAAATTCATAGGGAAACCTACCTCAAAAAAGGGAGCGGGCCAAGTTGAACAACTCGGCACCCATCACCTTTGATGAAGACCGCCCTGTAATTGTGCACACATACACTCCAATATATATATACCCCTTAATCCAATACATATATCCCCTACGCCGTGAGGGAATGTGTGAAAGGATTATATATATATATACATACATAGGTATACATACCTATGTATGTGTGTGAGACCCTCCGACGAGGCAATGAACAATTTAATTAACCTAAAAGAAAATTAAAGATTACCAAGAACTCTAAATATAATTGAAATAATAAAAAAAGGTAGAAGAAATCAACCAAAGCCATGGGACAATCCCCTTTATAAAACCATACATAAACCAAGACCATTTTGAAAAAATGACATTAACCACTTAAAACAATCTACAATTGATATTGAAATATAAAAAACAAGTTCACATGTCAAATATTTAATTTTCATTCAAAAAATATTCTAAAATAATATGCACCATAAGTGCCCTTAAAACATGGTTCATGCTACCAAACACCCCTCAAAAACATTCTCATGAAACTCCAAAACAAGACACTCACACAAAACACAACCAATTTTCAATACAAAATCTGAACCCAATATACGATCATGTGAAACCCTTCAAAAACATATTTCATATCACTCAAACAATATAATAATACATTTACCTATTTTATAATAACCCTTTCAAGAAGAAAAAAACATTTTACACCTAAATTACACACACTTTCCCATCCAATTCCCCAAAAGACCATTTTAATAATTAAACAAATCTAAAATTCATGTGTAAAAATACCCGACAAGGTGTACATGCCAAAACTACTCCCTTATTCAATAAATTCTCATTTCGAACCAAAATGCACCTCAAGTTCCATGGAAAATATAATTTTCACATTTCAAATAAGTTATAAAACACTTATCAAGAAAAATTATAATACAATATCACAACACATAGTCATTTATTTTGAAAAAACTCATTTACAAAATATTAATATGTTAAAACACAACCAATTTACACTTATCACTACCCAAATAACATTTATAACACATTAAAATTAACTAAAAAATTAAGAGGGTAAAATAAAAAACCTAAAACAAAAACTGATGAACCGTAATGGACCGAAATGCTTCACATTATTCAGCGAATGACGAAACCTGCACGAGGAAGACACAAAAGACCCACTGCGCACCCTAAAAAGGGATGAAATCATCAAAACCCTATCAACCCATGACCTAGGGTTCTACCGAGACAAAAAATTGAAGGAAATTTCCTATCAAAGGAGGTGATAGCAAAGTCGTGCAAGGGGAGGAGGCCTCCAAATGTAGAGGTCGCAGAGATGGAGGTTCACCAAGAGGAGGGAGTGAGGTCGGTAGTCTGGGAGGGAGGGGGTAAGCATCGCGAGGCAAGAGGGAATGTTAGGGGGTTGGCCGCATCGATCGTGGAAAGGGTGAGGGGAAGGGTTAGAATAGGTTTTTTTTCTTATTTTATTAATTATATTTTAATTTTAATTCAATTGATTTAATTAAAAAAATAAAACTCAAAAATCAATAAAATTTAATTGAAACTACTGAATAAATAAAATAACACTGAATATTGTGTTGGGGCATGATAATTCTTCCCACCATGACACTCTGTGTTTCCCTAAAGTCCCAAGAGATACAGTTTATCAAAACCAAACAAAAATTATTTACAACCAATGTAATATATAAAAACTCAAAGATCAAAGAATCAACCCTCACTTTCATTTAGAGCTCAGAACTATGGATTCCCAAATAGAAAATATGAGAACACCCTAAAAAGAAGTCACACATACGAGGAAGACATCACACAATACCACAATGCTCGGAAGAACAATGAATATATTAAAAGGAAGAGATTCACTCTTTTTTAAACACAACCCAACAAGGAACACCCCGACCCGTAACACAAAAAACAATGAAGAAACAAGTCATGACCTGTTGGGGATCTATGTGAGAATCCATTACACGACCCACTATCCAAGATAAACAACTACTATGATCATGGTCAAACAGAGAAAAAACAAGGAAACGCTCAGTCAAGAACATCGGGAAGATGAATTCATAATGAGCTCATCTCGTGGGGGGTCTCCACACCATATGAGGACTCTAGACAGAAATTGGTTTCACAAGCTGGAATAACTCTTGAATGCTAATGAAAGTAAGAAAAACCCAAGGAAATGAAAAATGGGACAAAAAACACTACCATTCAACATCAGAAATATTAAAAACAGCACAAAGAAAATCCCATTAAAAAAGTTCCAAAAGGACCTACAACATAACTATTCACACCCAAAAGAAGACAACACCACATATTGCATTAATTACAACAAAAGGGAATTTTCAATAAATAAAATGATTCTGATTGAGATTGCATCAGTGCTGCATTCATCCAACTGAGCTTAAAGGTCCTCCAAGGGAGTTTATCTGGCCCCATGTAACTTCCTAGTGCCACCCTAGAAAACCCATTTCAAATGACCTAATCGGCCATAGGTATTACCGATCATAGGTAATTCACGACATGAAAACTTCTTATGCCCCTACTGCCTACACTAAAAACACAACCAGTACTTCCTCTAAGATGAATCTAGTGAGTTGGAAAACAACGAACTTTTGTGCCTCTTCTCAACTTTCCAGACACTGCTAAATCGGCTTCAACATGAATAGCCTGCCTCACAACTTATTCATAATCAACAGGGAATGAAGGCACACCTAGGAGGAATTCTGATTGGAGACCCCTCTCAATGATCAGGCTTTCCAAAATTCATCCCCAGTAAGGTTTGGGAGATACGACACCAGCTCGGTGAATCTCTTAGCATACTCCAACACCGTAGAATTTCCCTGATCGAGACCATAAAATGTAGAAACCATTCGTATCTTCACATCAATGGGGAAATAATGTTGGATGGAAAAGGATATAATGAATTCCCAAGAGTAATGTTTCTACGGTTTGGCCTGAAAAATGGTTTTACACCATTTCTGACTTATGCTTTCCAATGTGAAGGTGGAAAGCTCCAACTTGAGAGGTTCGGGAGATTCAAGCCTGTCAAATATCTCCATGATGTTTTGCAGCCATTCCTCAGCTTTCCCTATTTCCGGATACCCAATAAATTGAGGAGGGTTCGACTCTCGGAACCTCTAGACGAACTCCTGATATTGAGAACCACGATGATCCATATCTGAAATGGAAAAACCAAAATTCTGAAGCATGAGCATGATCAACTAAAAGGCATTCCGTTAAAGAACTACCTACATATGCTTCTCAAAATCCCTCAGAACTCAGTGGGGATGAAACCAAAAAACATGGAGCATGACACCAAATCAAGACATATCATAAATTAAAATTCCATATCTCATTTTCAAATCAACTACCCAAACTCAAAACATAATTTCAATCACACCTCTAAAACATCAAATCCAATGTCCAAAAAGGGAAAAACAAAAAAAGGTAACACCACACACTGACAAATTTTTAAATATTGAAAACCCCCTATTTTGAAGAACATTTTCAGAAAGCATTTCAAGCCTTACGATCCAATCACCCACTATTGTTATTCCATTTATCCTAACATACATACAGTATTGTGTTAGCTCAAGAAGTCACCCATACATACCAATAAACATGCACTCACCACATAAATTCATCAGTATCCATATACATGTTCAATCACAGGAATACCAAGAGTCAAATAAAAGAATCATTATCACTTCCAAAACCACATCAAAAATACATCAAACAATTTTAATACAACACATCATCATCAAAGAAAAATATTTTCAAATTCCACATTCATTATCCAATAACAAATTTCTTAAAAACCTTGAGAAACCTCCAAATATTTACCAAATTAAAACACATTTTCAAAACATCCCATTTCACTATCCTAAAGATTCAATGTTTTGATGTTGGAAATCTCGTTTTTGATAAAAAAATCACCATTTTTTCAAACTAAACATCAATTTAAAATCTAAATAAGAACACACCAAAACCATTCCATCCAAAATTAAGTACAAACAAAATAAACCTACCACTCAACAGGTCAAAAGTCTCAAAATATCAAAAGTACCCAAAACAACTCACCAGGGGAAACTAGTGTTGATGGGTGACTTGGCCATATGGTTGGTAGCCATATGCCAATCAAAACACTATCCCTGAGAGTCTTCCATGAACATGTCATCGGCTCCACATGGCTTGCCAGACCCTGTGAGATCACATGGACAATTGACCCAACTCTCGTTTCATTTTCCCAAATACCCAAAAATCCATAAAAGCAAATGAACCAAGAAAACCCAACATCCCATGGTAACTAAAGGTTCGACCCAAAAATTGTTGGCCAGACACTCCCCAGAACCTACACCCCACGCCCCGATAGTCATACTCCATCTACCGTGACAACCATAATAACAAAGGGTGCTTTGAAATCTAGGTCTTCTAAAGAACCCAACCTTTGATACCATTTTGCAACGAACCAACCTGGGTTGACCCTGATCCGGTCACCCAATTCGGCCCATGAAAAGGCCCAAGAGGAGTTCCCGATCTTCCCAGGCTGGCGACAAGAACCAAGGGCATCAAAATAGTGATTATGGGAATGATTTCTCACAATATAAATAAACAGAAGTAGCAAAAAGATAATAAATCATTCCAAGAATAAATAAACTGAAAAAATAAACAAAACAAGAACTGAAAAGAAAAACTAACCTGACCTGATTAAAAATAAACTCCACATGACCCCATGGGTCACTATCTGATTAGAAGACACAACATCTCCCACAAAGATCGAGATCAATCTAAAACCTGCACGTGTGACTAAACAAATAATGATGTATAGGTGTGAGTATTAAAACTCAGTAGGTGTTCCCAAAGAAATTTATTCCAAAATTCATTTCCTTTAAACAAAAGAATTATCAATTTCAGGTTTGAACTATGACATATAGAAGTTTGATTTCTACAAGTTTCTCAAAAACAATGTGGGAGTCATTTCCCTTATTCATTTCTCAAAACCGAAATCATTCTTTTATTGAGATATTAGAATTTTCACAGGGAAAGTGATGTTTAAATTTTCAATTCACACAATGAGAATAAAAAACATTTATTTGAAAAAAAATGTTTTCATAATCCACATTAAAACCACACATCACTTTTCAGTAAGAAAACATTACACATGAAAACGCTACAGTAGATTCACTACAATGGAAATGGAATGAATTTATACATACAAGTAACACACTCAAGACTCAAGAACTAAGAAAGAGTAGACATCAGTGAACACAGGAGATCATGAATAATCTAGAAGACACCAATACATGAGACCACATCCTCATTGTCAAGTTACACATGATGAAATCAAAACACTCAGATGCTCGGCCATCCTTTCTCAGGAAGACTGAGGGAAATTTCGATAGCAATGAAACCAATCATATCCTCCTATTATGGGCCATTGGTCAGTACCGTAACCTACCAGTGTGTCAATCATTCTTAAAATACTATATTAATATGCCAGGTTATTTTGTCTCATGTATTTAAAAAAGGGGTGAGACAACCGATGCCAGCCGAGCATCCATTAACAATATATATAATAATAAAGCACAACATGTAACACCTTGAGTCACCCCAAGGAATATGTCCCTCTCCAATCTATTATTTATCATAGGGGAGTCCAATACAGCAGACCCCCATAATATACAACTCAACTAAAGAGAGGGGACCACATACAAGGAGAATTTTATAAAGATAATGATCTTTACAAAAGTTCTAACTGAGCCTCACATGATATTTTTCTCATGCCAAACCATTTCATAAAGAATCACACACACACAATTTTGGAAACTAGGGACGCACTTGGAAAATCATTTAAGAAACCCAATTCACCACTTTAAATCTGAATCACATTTATAAGGGCTAAAGAGGCATTTCTAGAAACACTAATAAGTAGATTTAATAAAATAGTTTCTTGAAATTCAAATACACTGAGGGTATTGCATTATTTCACAATAAAAAATTATTCTAAAAACCATAAATTTTTAAATAACATTAAATAAAGGTGGAAAATGCAAGAAACAAATAATTCTATAATTTAAATGGAAATCATAGGGAAACCTACATCAAAAAGGACGCAGACCAAGATGAACAACTAGACACCTTACACCTTTGTTGAAGATCACCCTACAATTGTGCACACATACACTCCTATATATATACCCCTTAATCCAATATAGATATTCCTTAATCCATGAGGGAATATGTGCAAGGAGGATTTATATATATAGGTATAAATACCTATGTATGTGTGCACGACCCTCCGAGGAGCTACTGAACAATTTAATTAACCAAAAGAAAATCGAAGACTACCAAGAAATCTAAATAAAATAAAAACAATAAAAAAGGTAAAATTAATCAACCAAAGCCATGGGGAAATACCCTTTGTAAAACCTTACATAAATGAAGATCATTTTGAAAAAAATTCTTTCGCCACTCAAAACCATCTACAATTCATATTGAAATATACAAATCAGGTTCACATGTCAAATATTTCATTTTCATTAAAAAACTATTCCAAAATCATCAGCCCCTTAAGTGACCATAAAATAAGGTTCACACCCACCAAACAACCCTAAAAAAAATTCTAATGAAATGCCACACCAAAACAGTCACACAAAACATAACCAATTTTCGATAAAAAATCCAAACCCAATATAGAAGCATGATAAACCCTCTAAAAACCTATTTAGTATCACTCAAAAAATATAATAATCCATTTACAAATTTTATAAAATTCCTTTCAAGAAGAAAAACAAGATTTTACACGTAAAGTAAACACACTTTCCCAACCAATCCCCCAGAAATCCAATTTTAATAATTAAACAAATCTAAATTTCATATGTAAAAATACACTACAAGGTGTACATGCCAAAACTACACACTTCATCAATAAAAACTCATTTTGAACCAAAACAAACCTCAAGTCCCATTGAAAATATAATTTTCACATTTCAAATAAGGCATAAAACACTTTTCAAGAAACATTATAATACAATATCACAACACATTTTCATTTATATTGAAAAAACTCATTTCCTATCCATAAACATGGTAAAACACTCCCAATTCACACTTTTCACTACCCAAATAACATTAATAACACATTAAAAATAACTAAATAATTAAGAGGTTAAATGAAATCAACCTAAAACATTGGCAGATGAACCATAATAGAACGAAGCACTTCACCTTCGGCGGCGGACAATGTAACCCGCATGAGGAAGACCTAGATGACCCACTATGCACCATAAAAATGGATGAAATCATCAAAACCTAGTCAACCCATTACCTAGGGTTATTCCAAGTCAAAAATCAGAGGAAATTACCTGTTAAAGGATGTCATAGTGAGGTTTTGAAAGGAGAGAAGGCCGTCAGAGGTAGAGGCTGTGGAGAGGTAGGTTCGTCGGGAGGAGGGAGTGAGGTCGACGGTCCAGGAGGGAGGGGGTCGGCGTCGCAAGGCAATGGGGAATGGGAGGGGGTCGGAAACATTGAGCGTGGAAAGGGGGATGGGAAGGGTTGGTCGTGCGGTAGGGGGAAAGGGAAGGCTTAGATTATCTTTTTTTCATTATTTAATTTATTCTATTTTAATTTTAATTCTATTAATTTAATTAAAAAAATAAAACTCAAAAATCAATAAAATTTAATTGAAACTCAAGAATAAATAAAATAACCGCGAATTTTGGGTTGGGGTGTGAAAAATATCATATATGTACATTAATTATATTATTGTAACCCATCTTGATATAAGTTTATGTAATATGAATTAGATCGGTTCGTGGAGGTGACAGATCAAACGTACGCACGAACAATTAATTCCATTCCCATTTAATAGAAATGGAGATGGAATTAAGTGAACAAATTAACATAATAACATCTTAGCATATTGAGGATACTTTAGATATTATTTTATCTTAGAAATATAATAATTTAATGATGTATAATAAAAATAAAATAGAAATAATTAAATAAAAACATTACCTTTCACTCGGATAAGAACTGTTGCTTAACGCCTCAACACCTCTAGGATGGATTTTCTGCCAAAACTATGTCATCAAGAACATGGTTATATATTCTGGGATGGATTTTGGGTAAATAATAGTTGAAACAAAATGTTTTGGGTGGGCGGTTAATAGAGATGAATGGTTTCCTTTCATATGACAGGGGAGAGGCACCCTTGGAATTATAAAATGTAGTAAATTAATATAAAATTAATTTCAATTCCAAATGGGACCAATTTGATTTTGATTTAAGATAGTATGATGGGAGGCAAAAATATAATCATTGAATAATAATTATACAAGGTTTGGGTATTTTTTAATCCTTATCATTTTGTTTTGAACCCTTTTAACTCTTTATATTTTCTTATGTCATTTACATGTTGATAATTAAAATAATTACCAAATCCTTCCAAACGTCCAATGAATGAGTCATTAATAACACTTTTAAAGTTATATAAACTTTTTGGTTGAATATTTTAATTTCATATTTTTTATATAATTTAATTAAATATTTGAAATTTTAAAATATGAATCATATCATTTTTGACACTATTCATTACATGTCTTTTTTAAAAAATCAATACATCTTGACAGTTTCAAAAAAAATACATTAACTCAATCCTAACAAGTCCTATTTATCCATAAAATTCATCTATGTAGTAAAACATTTCAATCAATATTTATTTTAACATTATTAATATCATTTATTTGATTTATTCTTTAATAAATTTATTATTACATATTCTTTATGTCATAATTAAATATAATTATTTAACTTTTAAAAGTTATAAATTAATTACCAGGATGTATTCAATTATTTTATCATTAAAAATACATTTTATAGAAGATGATATAACATATATTTTTCCATATTAAAAAAATTAAGTAATAAGAGACACGTTTATGACATATTTTCCTTTACATCAAATTAAATGTAATAAATGTCATAATCACACCCAACTGGCATCCAAATTTCACAATTTCGGCCCAATAATGGATATGGTTGATAATAAAAAATCCATTAATATTAGTACATGTGTTAAGAAAATTTTATAATTTTAGAATATTAATTTCACTTTTAATTACCCTATTTACCTTAACCAAGGTAAATAAAATACTAATGTTACTATTCAACAAGAATTTTTTTTATTCAATTGGAACAAATTTTCTATACTGAATAAAGCCATATATGTTAGTGTAAAGACCTTAAAATTCCATATATATATTTTTAAATTATTTGGGATTATTATGATTCTGTGAAATTTGATGGAACGTGTTTCTGAGGCCTGGAGAGCCCAAAACTGATTTTTGAACTTTTTTTAAAGTATATTCAGTAAATGTGCAGGTGATATTTTCTATCCATTAAAACTACGATAGGATTAAAAATATGTTGGAATAGTTGAATTCGTAGCGTCAGGATTCACTTAAGGGAAGCATAACATCGAACGACAAGGGCTGTACGAAAATAGTAAATTTCTTTGACATAAAAAAATAAATGAAGATAATTTTTTTGAATCCATTGGATAAATTATGGTGGGATTGTGGTGAAACATAATCTCATTTAATGGATTGAATATTTTTTTTGTAACCACACTATTGGGGGAAATTTAAAGAATGTTTAACCAAACCATTGAGAGAATTAAAGAGGCTCATTAATTATACTCATTAATGAACCTCATTAATTGTGTGGTAAGTTGATCCTCTCCTCTACTCTATTTAATATGAGATCAGGCTTGGGTTTTGGGAGAGCTATGAGAGGAAGATCTGAGGAAGAGCCGATGACTTTATGCTCTGACGAAGAATATGATCGAGCGATGGACGTTGGGTGAATTGACAGGTGATGACAAGCGTCGATGAACTCCTTCAGATGTGTACACCACCTCCTCTTCTGCAACAACTTCTGATCAATACAAGGTTGGGGGTTTTATGCTTGATGTCTCCCAGTTACCCAATTCATGATTATTAGAAATAACATAGATCAATCGTCCAACCGGTTGATTTGTGTTTCGTTCTTAAATTGCGGGATGATATTGCTGGGTTTTCTTTATGGGAGTTTATACATTTATATAATACTTCCTATGTTATAATGATAATGTAGAGGGCATGAGCCAACTGATCAATACCCAGACCCTCTACCTTTTTTGTTTTTGGTTTCCTTATTTAAGGGATGAACAGAAGTTATGGCGGCACATGGTGGTACTGGTAGCATGACCGGCGGAGAAGAGACGGGCAGTGACGCTGGATGAGCATGCCCCGATGGAGTGCTTGGTCGACGAAGAAGCCACAACAGTCTGTGGTGCACAAGATTTTGCGGTGTTAGCGTGGAACCACATAGAGGAGTGAAATTAATGAGCTGGTTGATGCAGAAGGCACAGCCGCGTCCACCAGCCGTATGAGCAGGTGCCAGGAAGGGCTTTGCCACATCTGGGGAGAATGGAGTTGCCCACAACCGTAGGCTGGGGTGATCCGGGCAAGCAGCGCTTCTAGGAACACCGGACCCATGGCCCAATGAGTCGGTTCAAAGTCAACCGGGTTAGGCCAAGCCCAGACGGCTAGTTCAACCCGATAGGGTCATACCTAGTTCGGGTCGAGTTGGTCCGCCCAGGTCGGTCTGGACCCAGACCTCTTTCAGCCGAGTTACGTTTAATTGGGAGTAACTCCTAAACCGTATGTCCGTTTGATGAACAGTCAGGGATGCTAGAACCTTTTGGATGATGCAGCCCTTTTGAGATACTCCACGTGAAATTCTTAGAACTTTGGATTTTGGATAGGTTGGATCGTACCAGAATCCAATCAGGCCCTCAACACTAAAATGAATATAACTTACAGACTGGGCCTCTAGTTGATGCATCGTCTATTGCATTGGAACCCTTATGACATTACGGATCATCATGTTACTTTTTTCTGAGACTTAGAGCTAGTTGAAATATGACTGATGGATTGATGATTAGTTCTCCCAAAAATGCTACGTACGGAACCCTGTGACTGGCTTAGACCTGAAGACTTTTTATTTTCAAATCTGTGTGACTTGAAGGCCTAGTGGGAAGTACCTCTGTGTGAGTTGGCTAGCCCATGATGGGGAGCACCTCAGTGTTACTTGGAAGACCCACGATACTTGACAGTAGGAGTATTCCAGCAGGCCATGATGGGGGTGGCTTTGTGTGACATGACATACCCATGATACGCGATGAGGAGGAGTACTTAAGAAGCTCAAGGTTTGTGGGAAGTGGCTCTGTGTGACCTAGCAGACCCACTGTACTCAATAAAGGAGGTGTTCTCCAGCATCCATTGCAACACCCCAATGTTTAAAAAAAAATAAATGAAATGCATGAAACTCTTTTTATGTAGATACTTATAACTAGCCTTTAAAAATAATTTTGTCACTTCTATGTTTGAAATTTCCGGACACTGTCATAAAAAATTGTGTTCAGTAAGTTATTTGGAGTCTGATGGAACCAACTTATTTTTTTAGTGAATAGTAACATACCCTTATGAATAGTAATATGACCCTAATGAATAGTAAAATTAAATATTTTTTTATTTTCATAAGGATTTATGATAATGACATCTTGATTAATTTTTCAATGTGATATTAAAGCAGTTATAGATTTAAAATTGTTAATTTTTAAATTAAGAATGAATTAATTTAAAAAAAATTAATGATATTTATAAAATTATTTTCAAAAAATGGACTTCATTTTTGAAATCTACACATTGAAAAATGGTATGGGTGATTTTTTTGTATTTTTCTGAAATTCATGAATTTTTGATGAATAGTAAAATATGATAAAATACGATAAATGCTAAATACATGATTAATTTCATCATAGGTGATGCAAGGATGATGTAATCACACTTTTTTTGAACTAACATGAAATTATTACTATTTGGGGTCACATGAATTGTGATTATTCATAGATTTGGGAAAAAATATTATAATGATGACTAAAATAATGAAAAATACCCCATCTCCTCCACTATAAATACAACCATCATTTCCCTCCTTCTCATACACCTCTCAAGCCTTGATCCTTACCTAAGTACATCCTAATACTCCTCAAAATTCTTTTACCCACTTCATAGATCTTTTGGTCACACAAAAAAAGCCAAAACAAATGGCCTTAAGAGAGATCTCAATGAGAATAGATCAAGAGGTAAACTTCCTCTTCCATTTTATTTCTTTCCTTTGATTTTATGTTATTATATTTATCTTCTATTGTCTTATGTTGGGATATTTAATTCCATATTTGACTCACTTCCCATATTATATAATAATGATGAGATACCCATTTTCTCTCATAAAATTATTTTATGGAAATTTAAACGGCATCGTTAGGTTGAGGAATTTTCATGAGGAATTTCTCAAATTTTCATTTATTTTGACTTCCTTTATTTTCTTAATATTTTTTCTCCTCCTATTATACAAGAGGAATAAAAGATATATAATCTTGTATATTCTCGGTGTTCTCATGTTCATTGAAAATTAATCATCAATCTTCTTCTCCTATCCCACTTATTCATGGAATTAAAAACATTGTCCATGATGTGTCGAATTACCGACATCGTGGACGATGTGATTTCATTTTTCATTAAATAATTCAATTATGTTCATGAAAACATTTTTATGGTTGAACCGGGTTTTAATATATTTATTATTTCTCATCCAGGCTTCTATAATTATATTTTATACATGGTTTTAAAATATAAAACAAAATGAGGTCATTAATATCAAAGAACCACTAATATGATCTAAACAAACATCATTAATGTTTTAACTTATGAATCATCCTCATGTAAGAATTCAAATTGATAAATGGTATAATTTATGGTACGTGAGATTTTTAACTACCATTCCATTCCAATTTTGGATTTTCTCTTCCAAACAAAAAGAACAACCATCATGAACCGATCATGGAAATTATATAAGGAATACACCCAAAACAATGCAAGAAACTAAATACTAACAATCAAAGGGTGAAATTATATAATTCAATGATCATGTATGGTATTATAAACATGGATATGATTCTATAATATATTAATAACAATATTTTAACTATTATACATGAGGTTTAATCATTTTTTAAGTAAGACAAACCCAAGGTCAGGGAATTCATATCCTGATTTCCATTCTTTGGGATAAACTTATACTTCGTTATTTATGTGGTATTAAAATTTTCTATGTGAGGAGTATTGTTTATATTATGTCAAATTATGATTATTTATAGTGTTTATAAATATTCCATCCACTCTATTAAGTCAATATTTAATTATATTATTTATGGATGGGGATTTTATTTTAAAATCCTCTTTTAAAATTCTATTTTACAAAATCCAAAAGTAATGTATTTATTAAATTATTCATGTTGTATGGTTATGCTATGGTTCTTGGTCATTGTTTATGATAAAGGGTGGGACCTATATTTCCATCCAATTCATTGGGTATGTGTATGTTGGAGGTCGGCAATATGGTCACTCTAAGTGTAACTATGATGGTTACACAAATTGTATGGTAGCTGTGAGGGTTACAAATTATAAGGTAACCAGGAGGGTTAAAATATAGTGTAAGTAATTATTCAAGATAACTTTATAGATATATTTATGTTCTTATGTTTTGTGGGAATCATGTGGAAAACTCATGTTTTAAAAATTAAGTATATATGGGTGACAAGTTTGTCTTTTGAATGTGATTTAATTTGTTACAAGTATTCTTGGAAAAATGTGTTAATTTTTTCTTTTATATTCCTTAATGAGATTCTTGTGCTCGTCCCACATTTTTAAATGATTTTACATGTTATAAGGATGTTTAAGAATTTTAAAGAATCCAATATAAATTTTTGAATAACTATCAAAGAAATCATGTTTTATTTAAAATGTTTTAAATTTTGGTAGAAATGAGTACTATTTTTTATGGTCTCCAATCTGTAATAATGTGTAATGTTATGAATGTATTATATCTCAATTATCTAAAGCGTAAACTTGAAAAGATATTCAATTTTAAATGATGTTATTTCTTGACTAAATTAAATAATAGGTAATGTAATAAGGATGAGTCCTTATAGTTAGTATCATAGGATGGTTTAGATAACGTTAGGGGTTCAGATGATGTTAAAAGAATACCATAAATTATTATTACTATATGATTAATTTGATATGTTATAGAATTTAAATATTTCCATGTTTCTTCTTCTAAGGTATGTTTGTTTATAATGGTTGATCATAAAAGAAACATGGAAGCTGAAGAGGAGAGGCATCGACATAACGACATCCTTCCGAATCTGAAGCCCAAAATTGCAAGGATTGGAACCGAGCAGTTTGTGACAGTAATGGCTCAGATGACGTAAGAAAAAAATGGTGGCAGCATGCATGAAAGAAAACAACTAGAGGTACCCCAACCGAACATGACAATAGTAGAACATTTTATGAGACAACACCCTCCTTCATTCAATGGATCTTCAGACGCAGTAGCAGATGAAGGGTGGATTAATGCCTTTGAAAATATTTTCGATGTTATGGGATGTTCAAACAATCAAAAGGTAAGTATTTCCATTTATCGTTTCGAAGGTGAAGCTGGTCAGTGGTGGTCAGTGGTAAAGAATATCAAGGATATAGTTGATATTGATGCCTTAGAGCTGGATGAATTTAAATGTCTTTTCTTTGGAAAATATTTTCCTAAGGTGGTAAGATTAGGATGGAGAAGAAATTTCATGAATTGAAACAGAAGGAGAAAGATTTAGTGGCCGTGTATTAAGTGAACTTCACTCGACTGGCGAGGTATGCTCAAACTATTATTCTAGATCTTTATAGAAAAATCAACCGCTCTATCTCAGGACTAAAGACAAGGCATCGAAGGGAATTGGCCTCCTGAGAATTGAAAAGTTATGAGAAACATGTCAGATGTGCTGAGAGGGGAGAGATGGAGTTTGCTGATGATCAAGTGAATTTTAGGAACAAGGAGAAGAAGATTTCTATATGGAATGTGATGGGTAAGAATCAGAAAAATAAATCTGATGGTATGAAAATCCAGTTTCTTATTTTTGGAAAGTGTGGCAAGAAGCACCCTAGGGAATGTCTTATCAAAACTGGGAAGTGTTTTAAAAGTGGTAAATTTGGATATATGGCCCAATATTATAATGAGAATGTTCGTAAGACTAACCATGATATGAAAGATGAAAAGTTTTTTAAATGTGGTTAGATGGGTCATTATGCAAATGCCTGACTAAAGATAGATCTGAATAATGCAAAGAAGCCAGAATACAAGAAGAAAGGTGTAGTGAGATCTTTTGCAACAATTTCAGCAGACATCGTACCATCCAATGATGTTGTATCATGTACTTTTTTTATTCCCTCAGATTTTTTCTAAGGTTTTGTTTGATACATGGTCTACAGATTCCTTTATCTCTAAGAAATTTTTAAGTAAATTGGAAATATCACATCAACAAATTCAACCGGAACTTGATTTTAAAACACTAGGGGAAATATTATAACAAATAGAAATTATAATAATCGTTCTATTATGGTATGTTGAATGAATTTAATTACAAACCATGTTGTTCTACCCTTAGACGAGTTTGATGTGATTCTGGGAATTGATTGACTTTCTGTTTATCATGCTAAGATTTACTGTAGATCTAAAGAAGTTGTTTTTTATAAAGAGTTTTAGTTTTTATATAAGAACGAACCCAAAAACTTGATAATATATCAGGAAGCTGAGAGACTTCTGAAAGATGGAAATGAATACCGTGATGTTTTTCCTGATGAGTTATCTAGTGGCATACCTGATTGAGAAGTCAAATTCACAATTATCTTAGCTCCTTATTCTAAGCCAATTTCAAAACCCCCATATCCTATGGCTAATATAGAACATATTTAATTGAAAAATTAGTAGAATGATTTTCTTCATAAATGCTTCATTCTTCATAGAACTTCACAATGGGGTGCTCTTGTTTTGTTTGTTAAAAATAAAGATGGTTCTATGAGACTTTGCATTGATTATAGAGCTTTGAATAACATAATTTTTTTAAAAAAGTATCCTTTTCCTCATATTGATGACTTTTTTTATTAGCTCTAGGAACCTCAGTACTTTTCCAAGATTGACATGAGATCTAGATACCACCACCTAAAGGTGAAGGAGGATGACATCCCAAAAACATCCTTTCATACTGAATATGGGCATTATAAATTTGTTGTCACGTCATTTGAAATAACTAATACACCTGATGTATTCATGAATCTTATTAGATAATGTATTTCATGAGTTCTTGGATAAGTTTTTGGTTGTGATTATTGATGAAATTCAGGTATTTTATAAAAATAAAGAGGATCATGAAAAAATCCAGGGGTTGTTTTACCATCCTTAAAATAAAAGAATCATTTTGGAAAAATCCTCAAGTGTGATTTTTGGTTTCAAGAGATTTATTTTCATGGGAATATTGTAAATAAGTTTGGAATAATAGATGATCCATCCAAAACAAAAGTGGTTGATGAATAGCCAATAACAACACATGTTACAAAGATTTATAGTATTATTAGATTAACAGGTTATTACTGAAGTTTTTTTAAGAATGACCCTTGGTTTTATAGACCTTTAACTATGATAACATGAAAAGAGGTTAAATTTGTTTGGACAGAATAAGGTAATTGTTTTTTTCAGGAACTGAAGAAGATATTGGTGAATGCTCCAGTTTTGGAATTTCCTTCCCAAAATAGTGAGTTTATCTTCTTCAGTGATGCTTCTTTGAAGGGACTTGGGTGTGTTTTGATGCAGAATGGTCAGATAATTGATTAAGCTTCAAGACAACTAAAAATTCATGAGTTAAATTATCCCACACATGATTTGGAATTGGCTATTTTGGTTTTTTATTTAAAAATTTAGAGGCCTCATTTATACATAACCAAATCTAAAATATATACTAACCATAAATGCTTGAATTATATATTCACTGAGAAGGAATTAAACAAGAGTTAGAGAAAATTGTTTGAACTGATAAAGGATTATGATTGGACGATCAATTACCATCATTGAAAAGAAACCAATGTGGAATATTCCTTGAGTGGAAAATATCATGCATCATTAACCTTGTTACATTTGAAACATGATCCATTGATTAATGATTTGATGAATTTTGTCTTAGATGATGATGTTGCGTGAAATACCTCTGATTTTTTCAGGATTTTGTGCAGTCATAGTTATCAGATAGAATTAAGCAAGAACATAAGGAAGAACATGAGCTATAGAAAAAGGTTGATTTAGATATAATGGTTAAGTTTCAAGATTTTAACCTTGATAATGATTGTGTTTTATGATTTGGAAAAGGGTTGTGAGAGACTAGTGACTCTCAGTTGAATAAATATTTGTTGTGTGGAGCTCATAGTTTTCCATTTTCAGTTCATCCTCACAGTACTGAGATATACAGAGACCTTCAAGAGTATTATTTGTGGGATGGAATGAAAAGAGATATTGTTGATTTTATTATGAAACGCATAACATGTAAACATGTTAAATAAGAGCGGTTATTACTGGAATGGATTCATCAGCCTTTTCTAGTGCTAGATTGGAAATGGGAGAATGTATCCATGGACTTTGTTATGGGGATACCAAAGACTTCTCGAAGTAATAATGCAATTTGGGTTATTGTTGATCAGCTGACAAAATCTGCACATTTTCTTTCTATTCGAGATACAATGTCTTTCGATCATCTTTCTCAATTGTACCTCAAAGAGATTGTCAGGATACATGGATTTCCTCTTTTCATTTTATCTGACTGAGATACCATGTTAACTTCTAAATTTTGGAAGGGACTTTAGAATTTGTTGGGTACAGAATTAAATTTTAGTACATCTTTTCATCCTTAATCAGATGGACAATCAGAATGAATGATTCAGACAATGGAGGATATTATTTGAGACTTTTCAATAGTCTATCAGGGATGTTGGGATTATCATATATATTTTGTTAATTTTTCTTATAAGAACAGTTTTCATTCTATAATACATATGACACATTTTGAGTCTTTGTATTTGAAGCGGTGTTGGACTCCTTCATTTTTCTGATTAATTCGGTGAAAGAAAGTTGATGGGGCCAGAAATGGTAGAGGAAGTTGCTGAGAAAGTGAAGATGATCCAGTAGCACATGAGGAAAGATTAGAGCAGGCAAAAAGTTATGCAGATAATAGAAAGAAAGACTTATCTCTCGAGTTATGTGACCATATTTCCCTTAAAATCTCTCCATGGAAAAGTGTGATGCGTTTTGGTAAGAAAGGGAAGCTAAGTTCACGGTTTATTAGTCCTTTTGAAACATTGGAGAAAGTTTGACCGGTTTCATAGAGAGTAGATTTTCCACCGATTTTATCTCATGTACATGATGTTTTTCATGTTTTGATGTTGAGAAAGTATGTGCCAGATTCATCGCATGTCTTGATCCCAGAAGTAGTTCAGCTGGAAGAGAACATTTCATATGACGAGAAACCAGTTCAGATTCTTGATCGAAGGGAATAGGTATTATGGAATAAGTTAATCCACTAGGTAATGATTTTATGGATATACCACATGGTAGGAGAATAAACATGAGAATCTAAAAATTATAAGAGTGAAATGAACCCTACCTTGTTTAAATAAGTAAATAAAATTGCAAGGATGCAATTTCCAGAAGGTGGGGATAATTGAACACCCCAAAGTTTTTTTAAACAAAATAAATGAAATTCTTGAAATTTTTTTAAGTAGATATTTATAACTAACCTTTAGAAATAAATTTTTCACTTCTATGTTTAGAATTTCAAGAAACTGTCATGAATAATTGTGTTCAGTAAGTTATTTGGAGTCTGATGGAACAATCATGTTTTTTTGGTGAATAGTAACATACCCTTATGAATAGTAATATGAACCTAATGAATAGTATAGTATATTATTATTTTATTATCTTATGTCGTTAAGGTAATGACATCATGAATAAATTTTCAATGTGATATTAAAGCAGTTTTAGTTTTAAATTTGTTAATTATTAAAATAAGAATTATTTTATTTAAAAATTAAATTAATGAAATTTTTAAAATTATTTTCAAAAAATGGACTTCATTTTTTAATTCTAAACATCGAAAAACGGTAATGGTAAATTTTTGGGACTTTTATGAAATTCATGAATTTTCGATGAATTGTAAAATACGACAAAGTATGATAAATGCTAAATACACTATTTAATGCATCATAGGTGATGCAAGGATGATGTAAGCCCACTTAGTTCAAACTAACATGACATTATTACTATTTTGGGTCACATGAATTTAGATTATTCATAGTCTTGGTCAAAAGTATTATAATAATGATTAAAATAAGGAAAATACCCTCTCTCCTCCACTATAAATACCACCCTAATTTCCATCTTTCTCCCACACCTCTCAAGTTTTGATCCTAACCTATGTTATTCCCAATACTCCTCTCAATTATCTTCCCCACATCATAGAGCTTCTAGTCTCACCAAAAGGCCAAAACCAAATGCCTTAATAGGGATCTCAAGGAGAAGAGATTAAGAGGTAAACTTCCTCTTTTATTTTCTTTCTTTCCTTTCATTTTATGTTATTATTTTTCATTTCCTTTGGATTATGTTGGGAAATTTCATTCCAAATCCCCCTTAAATCCCATATTAAATAGTAATTATGTGATACTTATTTTATCTCATCAAATTATTTAATGAAAATTTAAACGACGTCGTTAGGATGCCAAATTTTCGTAATGAAATTCTCAAATTCTCTTTTATTTTTAGTTCCTTTATTAAGTTCTTCTTTCCTCACCTCCTCATATCCAAGAGGCATGAAATCTCTAGAAAATTTTATATTCTGGATGTTCTCATGTTGATGGAAAATTCATCATCAGTCTTCTTCTCCCCTCCCACTTATTCAAGGAAATGAAAATATTGTCCATGATGTGTTGAATTACCGGCATCGTGGATGATATGATTTCATTTTTATTTAAATACATCTAGTCTAATCATGAACCTATTTTTGTGGTTGAACCAGGTTATAATATATGTATTATGTTTCATCCATTGTATTGGAATTATTTTTTACATATAGTGTTAAATTATAAAACAAAATGAGGTCGTTTTTATCAAAGAACAACTGAAATGATCTAAATGAATATCATTAATGTTTTAACTTATGAATCATCATCATGTAAGAATTAAAATTGATAAATAGTATAATTTATAGAAATTGAAATATTTAACTACCATTCCATTCCAATTCTAGTGTTTCCCTTTTAATCTTCAAGAACAACCATCATGAATCGATCATGGAAATCATGTAAAGAACACATCCAAAACAACGCAAAAACTAAATACGAACAATTAATGGGTGAAATGATGTAATGAAATGATCATTTAAGGTTTTATAAACGTCTATATGTTTTGGTAATATAAATATTACACTCTTTTAACCATTATACAGTAGGTTTAAACAAGTTGGAAGTAAGACAAACCCGAGGTAAGGGAATTCTTAACCCGATTTCAATTCATTGGGTTAAACTCATACTTCATTATTTTTGTTTTATTAAAATCGTTTATGTAATAATTATTTTTATATTATGTTGAATTTTGGGTATTTTCAGTTTATATACATCTTCCATCCACTCTATTAAGTCTTTCTCCAATTATATGATTTATGTAAGGGGCTTTTATTTTAAAATCCTCCTTTAAAATTCTGTTTTACAAAATCCCAATGTAATGTTTTTATGAAATTATTTATGTAGTTTGATTATGTTCTAGTTATTGGAAATTGTTTATGATGAAGTGTGGGGCCTATATTTCCCTCCAATACATTGGGAATTCATATGTGGTAGGTCAGTCGTATGGTTACTCCAAGTGTAAATGTGATGGTTGCCCAAATTGTAATGTTGCTGTGAGGGTTTCAAATTATAAGGTAGCCGAGAGGGTTACAATATTATGTATGTAATTCCCGAAGATACCTTTATAGTTATATTTATGTTATTATATTTTTTTAATCTTTTGGAAATATCTTGTTTTGGAAAGTACGTATATATGGGTTACAAGTATGTCTCTTGAATGTGATTCCATATGTTACAAGCATTCTTGGACTAATTTGTTATTTGTTTTTTTATATCCCATAATGATCATATTGTGATCATATCGTGTTTTTAAATGATTTTCATAGGTTATAAGGATGTGTAATAAAGTGAATGAAGCGTTGTTAAATGTTTTAAGAACTGTCAAATAAATCATGTTTTATTTGATAAGTTTTAAATTTTGGAATGAATGAGTATTGTTTTAAGGCTATCCACTCTGTAATAATGAGTAATATTATGAATGTATTATTTCCCAATTATCTAAAGCTCTAAACATGAAAATAATTAAAATTTTAATGAAATTTACTGCTTCACTAAATTCAAGACTATGTAATGTAATAAGGTCGGGTCCTTCTAGCCAAGGTGTTCGACAATGTGACCGGTGATGCTACTGTTACTACCCTAGAATATTCTTGGTGTGAGACGTCTTTGTTTTGTGCTTGTGATTGAGATTATTCTATGTGATTCTCCTTTGTGAAATTCTAGGTGACCTTCTAGGGTCTTTGGGTACCTACTGGGTATTTTTATACTCACCCATGCACGGGCTTCGCCTGCCCCTTATTCTATCTTGTGTATACAACAAGAATCTTTGATTGAGACTCGGGGAGGGAGGACCTAACGGTGGACGGTGGTGATGGTTGATGTGGAGAGCTGCAGTGACGAGTTATATATATCCATAAGGTAGGATCTTTTGAAGATGACCTCCTGAGTTTTTTTACCCATTATCTATTTTTATATTTCAGTTTGGCTTGTATTATGGCCTGTTTACTTTCAGTTGTACTTGTACTCTGTTTTTCAGTTGTATGTTGTCTCCATTTTTGAGTTGGGACATTTTTGGGCATGTTTGTGAATACAGGTATCTAGGATAGTGAATCCCACTTGAAGGTTGATGCCTTCGACACTAGTCGCCAGCCCGTGGCCTTCAGGAGGCGGGCTTGGTGTAGTCACAACACGAGCACTGGGGGGCATGTCATGACAAAGTGGTATCAAAGGGAGGTCGGTTCCTCGTCAAACACCGAGAGTCTATTTTTTCCTTCTATCAAAAACGTTAAATGTTGCGAGTCCTACATTCGGATTCAGGGAGTCCGTTGTTGGTGCGGCGGCTGACGTATTCATACACTAGAACCACCAATTATGTTTTTCAGCTCAATACATGAAAAAACTGGTTGCATAAGTGTGTTAAGATTTTTAATAAAAGTCATCTCACTAGGTATAATGTTCTAACTGTGGTACATCTTGATCTATCTTACGATTCCTCCATATGGATGACCAACTAGGATCCTGATATGATGTCGTGAGGACAACCCGCCTAGTGACGAAGCATCTGTTCAGGGACTAGTGTTTGAGATGGCCCCACTGGGTGGTGCATAGTGCTACCACCACCCAATGGTCATTATCTACTGCTGGCTATTCCGGTAGAGGAAATTTGTAGTCTTAGTTACCTATATGAGTTTCAGAGACATAAACCCCCATGATTTAGGGGAGAAAAGGATCCTCAGGTCATGCAGGGCTGGCAAGAGGCTATGATTTGGGTCTTCCGCATAGTGAGGAAACCTCATGAACATATTTCGATATTTGTGGTGATCATTCTAAATATATTGGTAGGGAGATGGTGTATCTTTACCATCTAGACTCATGATGAGTAAACCCTCACTTGGGTTTACTTCAAGAGGCATTTTCGGGATGAGTTTTTCCCTGTGACATTACGCTATGTGAGCATTCTAGAGCTGCTTCACATATAGTAGGGAAACATGATAGTGGCCCAATAGTCGGAGAGATTTACTAACCTCCCTCGCTAACCCACATAAATGGTGCGAGACCCTTTCATCAGGGCTTGATCCTTCAATCTAGGACGTAGGCGGGAGATCATAACATCGATAGTGTCTCTCACCATCACTACCCATGCCGAGGTGCTGGAGTGATCCCTTCTGATGGAGAGCTTCTTGGCAGAGCAGGCACACATAGATAGAGCTGTGATCATACCCCAAGAGGTAGAGTCTTTGGTATGCAGTAGACAATAGATGTGTTTGCCCTAGAGGGCTAGTACTTTCAAGGGCTGACCACAAGACTCAGGGTCGACAATGTGAGGATCCCAGGCTAGAGGAAGTCATATGGGGACAGGATTTTCATTACATGTAGAAGACATGGACACATGGAATGGGATTGCCCGAACCTCCATATATATGACGAAAACACGGTCGAGGGAACATTGAGGAAGCGACCTAGGTTCGATCGTGGAGGTCTTCATGGTGTCAGATGTGGAATAGGATAAGGTTGGGTAGCATAAGGTGGATGGAGATTTCTTTTTCTACCACCCCTAGGTGTTCCAACCCTACCACATGGAGAATGTTGACAGGGGTGACCAAATATCCATGTGGATGAGGCCTACGACCACGGTTCTCTAATGATGATTAGAGGTACAATATGTGTCTATTTCACCCTAGTTGTAGTTTTTATAGACACAGGTTCTAGTAAGTCTTTAATTTCCATGACACATGTTCAGATCTCAGAGATTTGGATATAGCCTTTAGCTCGATCCATATGATTAGAGACTTCTATGGAAGAGGATTCAATAATTACACAATAGTTCAGGCAGTGTGAGCTCACTCTAGGAGGCGAGAAATTTGGCCAGGAACTCTTAGTAGCAATGTCAAGGCCTTACGACATCATTTTGGGTATGGACTGGCTATCCATTGTTCATTCTTAGATCGAATGTTTTAGGCGCTTAGTGTGGTGTGTCCATGAGGATGGGATTAGGGTTTCCTTCAATGGTGAGGTGGAAACCATTTCAGCATAGGATGAGCTCTCTCGAAAGAGGGTTCATCTGATCACTCATCAATTGGCTATACTCTCCCTTGGTGTAATAGACAAGAGGAGTCCGAGATATCCTATAGTGGTGGACCAATATGCTAATGTCTTCCCTGATGATTTTCTAGGACTACCTCCTCTTTGAGAGGTAGAATTTTACATCAATATGTACCCCGGGAAGGAACCGACATCTACACCAGCATATCAGATGTCTCTCGTGGAGCTTCATGATCTGAGGGTATAGTTGGAAGACTTAGAAAGGGAGGGTTTCATAAGGACTAGTGTTTCTACTTGGGAAGCCCCGATTTTGATCACCATGAAGGAATATGAGTGTCTTAGGCTTTGTGTGGAATATTGGCTTCTGAACCCAGTGACCGTGAAGAACAGGTATCCTATGTCGAGGAACGATGATCTATTTAACTAGCTAAAGGGATCATGGTGGTATTCGAATATAGAGCTCAGATTAGGAAATCATCATCTCGGGGTACGTGACAAGGATATACCGAAGACATCCTTCAAATGTCGATATGACCGTTATGAGTTCTTGGTTATGCCCTTCGGCACTACCGATGCTCCGGCAGTGTTCATGGGGATCATGAACAGGATCTTCCAGCCTTACCTTGATCACTTCATTGTAGTCTTCGTTGATGACATCTTGGTGTACTCAGCGTCGGAGGAGGAGCACAACATGCACCTGCAGATATTTATGGATACACCTCGAGAGAACTAGATTTATGGAAATTTCTCAAAGTTCTAGTTTTAGATAGGAGAAGTCCACTTCCTGGGGCATGTTATCTCGGAGGCTAGTGTTGCAGTGGATATGAAGAATATAGAGCCAGTGATTTCATGGTATCCACCCAGGAGTCTGATCTAGGTGTGAAGTTTCCTGGGATTGGTTTGGTACTATCAATGATTTTTACCCGACTTCTCCAGGGTATCGAAACCCTTTTCATCTTTAGCGAATAATGGGTAGCCTTTCATGTGGATGGAGAAGTGCTAGTAGTGTTTCTAGGAGATGAGGCGAATACCGACAAGTGCCATTATCTTGAGGTTACCAGAAGAGGGCATTGAGTATATAGTCTACTTCAAAAAATAAGGTACTAGAAAAGGTTGTTTCATGATGTTGGAGAGAGCAGTGATCACCTAAAGATCATGATAGTTGTGATAACATGAACAGAACTACACTACCCATGACCTGGAGTAAGCTGTAGTGGTCTTTGTATTGAATATTTGACGACACTACTTGTTGGGTGGACGATTTACTGTTTACTCCAATCACAAGAGTATCAGGAATATATTCTTGAAGAAGTACCTGAACCTGAGACAATGTTGAGGGATGTATTTCCTCAAGGACTATGACTTTGATGTAGTCTACACTCTTGAGAAGGGGAACATAGTAACAGAAAAACTCACTGGGTGGTCTAGTCTATAGATGCTGAGTGAGGCAATAGAGCAGATAGCTGTGTTGCAGATATCCTTTCTGGATAGATAAGGAGTGTCCTACCTCTAGTCTATGACATTCACTCCCCCACTCCTTAAGCGAGTTTTGGAGGCTCAACTTGGTGATGTTGACTTCAAGGCTCGACATGCTATGATATCCTCAGAAAAGTCTCCTGAAGGATTTTATGACGGTGGGGATCACGTCATCCTCTTCAGAGGACGCACCATGGTACATGTGACGCTATGAGAAGAGGTGTTGAGGGAGTTCCACAAATCCCCTTTGGCGGTAAATCCTGGTGTAGAAAAGATGTACCAGGACCCCCGGTATCAGTACTGGTGGCCTAGGATGAAGAATGTGGTGGTGGAGTTCATATCACGATGCCTCACTTGTCAACAAGTGAAGGCCGAGCATCAGGTACTAGAAGGATTTTCTCATCCACTTGAGGTCCCAGAATGGAAGGGGGATTGTATATCCATGGAGTTCATGATAGGGATACCACATTCGTCTAGTGCCACGATTCCATTTGGGTGATCATTGACCATTTCACCATGTTATCCCACTTCCTACCCATCTGAGTGCAGGGATCTGTAGAGAGCTTAGGACACCTCTATATACAGTAGATTGTACGACTTCATAGGGTGACATCATTGATCGTCTCAGATAGTGACACATGCTTTAAATATTGCTTGTGGATGGTATTGAAGGATACTTTTGGGACCCAACTACACTTGAGCACTTCCTTTTATCCTCAAAAATTTGTTCAGATGGAGCAGACCATATAAACACTCGAGGACATGCTTCGTGCTTATGTCCTTGATTTTGGCAGCAGTTTTGAGGACCACCTGTCACTGGTGGAGTACTCTTACAATAACAATTATCACTCCACCAATAGCATGGCTCCATTTGAATCCCTGTACATATGATATTGCAGATCAACACTTTTCTGGACAAACATAGGAGAGTCAACACTTATGGGTCCAGAGTTGGTACATGCTACCACAAAGAAGGCTTATATCATCCAGGAGAGGATGCAGACTACACAGTTCTAACAGAAGTCTTATACTGACAAAAGACAAAGACCCTAGGAGTTTGAGAAAGAAGACCAGGTATTACTACAAGTTTCATCCCTATGAGGATTACATAGGTTTTTTTGGGGTGGAAAGCTATCTCTATGGTTCATCAGACCTTTGCAGATCCTCAGCAGAGTATGTGGGGTGGGATAACGTCTAGATCTTCCCCCACAGATGCACTATGTGCATAATGTTTTCCATGTGTTATAGATGAGGAGGTACGTACATGATCCATAACATGTTATCGACTGGGGTGTGATGGAAATCAATGAAGGGTCAAAGATTTCAGAGTTCATGGTGGAGAAATAGGATCGATAGGAGCAGGTTCTTTGTGGGTGAATGATTTTTCTAGTGCGAGTTCGTTGGTAGCACGATATAATCCATGAGAGCACATGGTAGAAGGAGGCTCAGATATGTGCTCAGTACCCCCATTTTTCACTTAGTTTTGTTATAGATTTTAGGGATGAAAATCTCTAAGGTGGGGAGAATTTAAGGATAGAAAAATTCAATATAAATTTTTTAAAATTATTTGGTATTATTACGATTCTGTGAAATTTTATGGTACGTGTTTCCGAGGCCCTGAGAGCTTGAAACATATTTTTTAACTTTATAAGGTATATTCAGTAAATGTGTGGGCGGTATTTTCAATTTTTTGAACTAGTGCATGGATTAAAAATCCAAGGGTACCATTGAATCCACAACTCTGGGATTCACCTAAGGGAATATTAACATTTACCGGAAAGGTTCCGATGAAAAAGATAATTTCTTGGACTTTACAAAAGTAATAATAAAATAACTGAAGATTATTTTAATTTTCATTTTTTGCAGACGTTGGAAAAACAGTTGTGGGGACGCGGTGAAACATAAATCCATTTAATGGATTGGCTCTTTTTTTGTGTGTAACTGCACCTTTAAGGGAAATTAAAAGAATGTGTAACTACACCATTGAGTAAATGAAAGAGGTTCCTTAATTACACTCATTGATGAACCTCATTAATTGTGTGGTGTGTTGGCCCTCTCTTACACTCTATTTAATATGATCTCGGTCCTGTGTTTTGGGAGGGCTAAGAGAGGAAGCTCTGACGAAGCACCGACAATTTTCTACTCTAATGAAGAACGTGATTGATCGATGGAAATTAGGGTAATTGACAGGCGACCAAAATCACTGACAATCACATTCAAACGTGTACACTCCCTCCGCTATTGCAGCACCTTCCAACGAATACAATGTAGGGGGTTTTATGCTTGATTTCCCCCCTTTACCCTATTCTTGATTATTATAAAGAACACATATCAACCATACAATGGGTTGATCAATGTTTCGTTATTAAAATGAGGGTTCATATTGTGGGGTTTAATTTATGGGAGTTTTTTCATTTAAGTAATCCTTATAATGTTAACATTCTATCTCGGAGGGCGCGGGCACAACAAAAAAGGCTCGGACCCTCCATCGTTATTGGTTTTGGTTTAGTATTTTGTGGATGACCGGAATTTATCTTAGCATGTGGTGGTACCGGACGTGTGCCTGATAGAGAAGAGACTGGCTGCTGACCATCATGTAGCAGCAGGAGGAGGCGCTCCCCGACAGCGTGCCTGGGTGGCGAAGAAGTTGTGACTGCGATGAGTCGTGGTGCACTGGACTTCTGCAGTGCCAGTGTGGTGCCACATGGAGGAGTCATACGACAGAGCGGTTTGACGCGGAAGGCATGGTCAGGTCCACCGGTCACGTGTTCAGGTGCCGGACGCGGCTATGTGACATCTGGGGATAATAGAGCCAGCCCGCAACTATGGTTCGAGGTTTTCCGGGAAGGCCATGCCGCCTTGGCAGGTCGGACTAAACATGTCGGCCAAGTGGGCCATGCACGCATGTATAGCGGGCCAAGCCTGCATGTCCAGTAGGTCGAGCCCGCAGGTCTGGTGTGCCAGTCCCGTAGCCCAGTGGGCCGGTTCGGACTAAACCGGGTCGTGCCAGGCCCAACGGGCCAGTTTGACCTGGTAGGGTTAGACGTGGGTCGGGGAGACCCGGACTAGGTCAGGTTGACCCTGAATGGGTCGGGTCGACCCAGACCGTGTCAGGTTAGGTAGGTCCGACGGGGTGAGACCCCTTTCAGCCAAGTTATGTTTAATTGGGCGTAACTCCTAAACTGGATATCATTTTGATGAACCGTCAGCAGCACCGAAACCCTTAGGATGAGGAATTCCTTTTGAGAATCTCTACATGAATTTCAGAGAATGTTGGGATTTATCCGGGTTGGATCATACCCGAATGAAACTAATCCCTCGGAACTAAAATTCATATAACTTATAGAACAATATTCTGGTTGACGCGTTTTCTGTTGCATTGTAAACCATATGACCTAACAGATTATCGAGTTAATTATTTGTGAGACTTCATGCTAGTTGAAATATGACTGATCCTCGAGGAACATTTCTCCCAAGCACGCTATATAAGGAACCATATGATTGGATGAGACCTGAATACTGCTTATTTTAAACTCTATGTGACTCAACAACCAAGTGGGAAGCACCTCTATGTGACTTGGAAGGCCCACGATGGGGAGTGCCTTTGTGTGAATTGGCAGACCCATGGTACTCGATAAGAGTACCTCATTAGGAAATGGTGGGGAGTCGCTATGTGTGACCCAACAGACCCACAATACATGATAGGGAGGAGTACATAAGATGTTCAAGGTTAGTGGGAAGCAACTTTGTACGACCCGGTAGGCCAACTGTACTCAATAGAGGAGGAGTTCTCCAATAGTCGAGGTATTTGACAATGTGACAGGTGATGCTACTATTACTACCCTAGAATATATTTGGTGTTATCTATCTTGATTTGTGTTTGATTGAGATTATTCTATGTGGTTTTTTCCATTTTGGATTTCCAGGAGACAATCATTGGTTTTGGGGTCCCTACTGGGTATTATTATACTCACCCCTTCACGGGCTTTGCCCGCACCTTCTTGTGACTTGTACAAACAATGGGCTGCTTTGAATGAGACTTAGGGTTCCAGGACCTAATGGTGGATGGTGGTGACAATTGACGTGGAGAGCCACATTGACGATTTGTACATACCCTTCAGGGAGGATCCTTGGAAGATGACCTCTGGAGTTTTTTTCCCTTTTCACTATTTTTTCATTTCAGTTGAGCTTGTATTCTATCCCCTTTACTTTCATCTGTACTTGTACTCTGTTTTTCAGTGGTATGTTGTTTCCCTTTTGTGACTTGGGCCTTGGTTGGGCGTCTGTGTGTGTCTGTACAGGTATCCATGAAAATTCCCCACACTTTCAGGTTGATGCCTTCGACACTAGTTGCCAGCCCTTGGCCTTCGAGAGGCGGGCTTGGGGTAGTCTCGGAATGAGCCCCGGGGTACAAGACATGATAGTAATATTTTGAAAATTAAAATTGATTAAAGTGTAAAAATTAAATTTAAAATTAATCATGTTCTCAGAATGACAAAAAAATTTATTTAAGTAAAATGTTCAAATGTTAACATAGTTCTTCTATTCAATTTCAATATAAACTTTCTTCCAATGAAAAAAATTGGGTTAAATGATAAAAAAATAATCTAATTACTCTTTAAATCCAATTAAATGGAATATATATATATATATATTATGGTGACAATAAGTTTTGAATTAATATTAAATCTTTTTTACTATTTAATAAAAATATGATTTTAATCATAAAAAATAGAAAAAAATCAACAACAGTAAATTTTGTTGTCAAAATTCCAAATGAAAAGTTTATTTTTTCAAATTGATCTTAAAAAAGTGGAAAAATTATATTTTAAAAGGGTTATTCATAAAAATGAGGTAAAAACACATTTTAAAAAAATTAGAGTATTTAATGCTTAGAATTCTATTTATTCCCATTTTAGGCCTCTAGAATATTAGATGAAAGTTAAAAAATTTAATAAACATGTCTAAACATAATATAGTTAGTTCTGTTCATTCCCCCAAATATAATGGATAGGCGATAACTACTATTTAAAATAATAATATCACCACATATTGTTTTACTATATAACTCAGTCTTATGTATAATGTATGATTTTGGAGGAACCCTTATCTCATGTCTGGTACGTTGTCGAACATAGCACCCCCTTAAGTTAAAATTAACATCAAACTAAATAATATTCATAAATATGAAATTTTATTATTATAAAAATACATGGTATATTATAGAAATCTATTTACCCCACATATCACCTTTAATAACCAGTTTGACAAAACATATGATTGTTTTTTATTTTTTAAAAAAACATATAATCAAAGGATCATGGATGTATATTGATGCGGTTAGGGGAAAAAATTTTATGTGTATGTATGTCCATGTGTGTCTCATCTATTTTGATCTCTTTTGGTTGAAAATTTTTCTATTGTAATATAAATTAATGAAAATTTTAAGAAATTTACCTTTTAGAATGTTCCATCCTCAGTTCTAGTGATATTATTGATATTTGAAAAGCGAAAAAACTTCCTATAATGATATTTGAATGTATGAATGATAATTTTAGTCATCATAAAAAGGTAGTGGGAATAAAATATATGGGAAAATCATATAATTTAAAGGTAAATCAAATTAAATATTTATCATAGAAAATTACTATATGTATTTTAAAAAGAAAGATGATATGAGTGATAATATTAACATGTTAGATATATAGGGAAATATAGTGAAAAAACGATGTGTAGTGGGGGAATGGAACAAAATACAAGGAGAGGCACATTAAAAAATTATGAAGCGAAAAAGCATGAGTAAATATTTAAACAAAAAACATAAATTGAACATAGAGAGAGTCAATAGTATTAGAAAAACTGATGTGAACAAATACATATGAGAAATCTCATAAAATAGACATTTAGAGACTATATTTAGAGAGGAATAATATATCATACATAGTCAATAATTATACTAATAATATAACTAACAGTAAATAAAATTGTAGATATTGAATATTATATTCAAAAGAAGTCATGAAATGCTAAATAAAGTTTCACCAATAATGCAATGAGAGACAAAAGTGAGTTTTTTCCAAGTTGGTTGTTATAATAGGAAATAATGTGTAGAATATTGCAGTATAAGAATGAAAATAAGAGTAAATATGTATAGTAATCAAATAAGCATAATTTTTAAATAAAAAATTCATTTGAAACATTAGAGGGTCAATATTGTAATAATGAATATATATAAATTAGAGTAAGTAATGGTAATGAATATGAAAAATTAGAAAATCATTAAAGGAAATAAAACCCCCCCAGAACTTCCTAAAATGAATCCTAATCCTACTATAACTAAACAAATACATAATAAAATAGTGGAATACCTTAAACCATGGGTATTACATACTCACTCACTTATTGATGATATTTTTAATACCAACTGCTATGATTAATATTTCATATTTAATTATAAAATATCATTTTTTTAAATTTTATACAATGAACTAAATTTAAATAGTATATGATTAAATATAAATTTTGAAACAAAGTCATATCATAAATTTCATGTAGTGTTTTATTATGTTATTCTATAAATTATGACTGAAGATTTATTTTGTTTTGATATTTAAAAGGATCAATAATATATGGAGGTGGTTTTTAGAAAATCATTTCAAGAAGATGAACTTTTTAACCATGATTTAGAGGAACCCCATATTTATAGGGGAGAAGAAAATTTTGTGAACTAAACATATTTTATTTAAACATCATTTATAAAGGATAAAATATTTTCACTTAATCATAAAATTTGGTCAATTGATCATCATATACTTCTTCTATATGAATATAGTATCATGAGTTATAAAAATTATGAACACATTTTCTTCCTTGTTGGGAAAAATATTATCAATATTAAGTTCAACTATTAACCTATGATACTAATAATAACATGAAATATATTATTATAAATCAAAAAAATATAAAAAATGGAATATAAAATTAAATTATCCAAAAAGAGGGTCAAATGTTTGATGATCCTAAAAGTTGGTGAATTGTTTAATTAATATGATATAAATACACAAAATATATGTAATTAATCAATTTATTAATATATTTCAACAATATGTGTTACCTAATTTAAATAAATATAATTATGTGGAACATTATCTAATAATACCATATTCATTTTTCTCAATACAATATTTAGACTCAGAGCATATCATTCATTATGATGATTCCAAATTTTTTGATTAAGAAAAATAATTATATCCTAATGAAGTATGTAATTGTTACGTTTCTTATTAAATGAAACAAAAGTAAAATTTTTAATTGAAAAAATAAAACCATGTAATAGTATAGTTTATAATTAAATAATATTGTAAAATTGTAATTTGAAATCAATATATAACAGAGTATCCATCATTTTTCTTTTTCAGACATTTTAATTTCAAATTTAATTTCACTTCATCAAAAAAATATGGGAATTTAATAGAACCTACGAAATACTTGGAAGTACATTATGCTATTAAAAATTTTATATAAATATAACATATTACAGTTTTGAGAATATTTTTTTAATTGATATTTTGGCATTTTATTTTCAAAAAATATTATATAAAAAGGTTTTAAATTAACTATAATTTTTTATGTTAATAGTATATTATTAAATTATTGATAAAAAATATTTAAATACAACACATAGAATTTAGAATGGTCTAACTGTCATCCATTTTCCATCAATGAGGATGTTTTTACCCTATGAGTACAATTATATCCGTCTAGTATTAAAAAAATTTATTACTGAGGTTATGTTCAAAACATGTTAACAAAGGTGTTGAAAAAAATGGCAAGGTTTAACATTATATCTGAACACAAAAAAAATTTGATTCGAGTATTAAAATAGTACCTTTCTAATTTACATTTTAATTAATATATCTTCTTATCCATTTTAAATTAGTTACAAAAATAATATTTTTTATTATTTCATGTATTCCCATGGATAACATTAAAGATATATTATAATAAATAATATCGTAATAACTGAATGAAAAATCAATAAAATCTTATATTCATTGAAATTAATGAGGCATTCTCAAAAATATATTCCATGTTCTATTTTTCTGTGATGTTTCTTTGATGGATTTTCTCTGGACACATAATGTGAAACAAAACATTGATATCATCATATTGTCAAAAAGAATAACATGGGGTTAATAATATGGGATAAGGGTGAAAAATATATATCTACATTTTATTGAATGAGAGATTTTAGAATCACTATAATATTATCATTAAATTAAATCAATTTTTGTCAATTTTATAATAGGAAATGATTTATTTTAATTATTAATTTATATAATTAAATAGTACCCCTCCCCTTAAAAAAGAACACCCCTCATTTTTTCTATAAAAAACATTATGAAACCCATATTGTCCAAACATGACCTAATTATCCTCTAAAATTTTCTAAACACATTTTTTTGTATTTGTTCGAATTAAAATAAAATTCTAAGGGTCTTTAATAAGCCATTTAAAATATATCCACTAAAGAAGATGACATATTTTTTACTAGCTCTTTCAAATTTAATTATTCTAATAAGAACTATAAATATATTGAAAAAATCATAAAATAATTAATTCAAGTTGATTAATATACTGAGATGTTATTAGGATTATGGTATATCCATTTTCCATCACCTTTCCATCTTATAAAAAAAACATAACAGTGCTCATTGGTACATACTGCTTATCATCTCCACGTAGTGGTGCAATTTCTTTTTCAAACTCACATTACGTGGATGGTTATAATGATATAAATTATGATTATATAAGATATTTATGAAATAATTATTATTATTCAATTGAAATATCATATCTACCTTTTTAGTTTATAAACCTTCGGAATATTTTAACATTGATTGTGCATACGAGTGGACCACCACATCGAAGTAGCAATGTGGTTTGTTTCTCATTTATGATTTACATGGATGGTAATAAGAAAATATTGAAAGAATATATATATTATAGAAATTATATAATAATGATTCATTAAACATAAATTATTATTTACCTTTATTTCATTTATTCTGTTGATAAGTGAAGACAACCCAAATGTGTACACATGGCTTATCGTCTCCATAAAAGTGGTAAATCATTTTTCTATCTATACATTTTCTAGATTACCCACTATGTATATGTATAACAAATATATAATATTTATATCATTATTAATATTATTATGATGATATAATCATAATCACATAAAAAATAATCAAATAATGAAACCAAAAATCTCAGAAATAATGAAACATTTAACAACTAAAAATGATAATTTTATCAAGGAATGATTATTAAATTTGTGTTGAAATGTTATAAGTGGATCATATTTATAATTATAAAAATTTAAATTAATATAATATAGAATTATAATAAATTAAAATTAATTATATAGTTGTATAAAATCCCTTACCAACCAATTCATATATGTGTTAATGGTTTTATCATCTCACAATTGTTACTGTGAGATATTTTTCACATTCAACACATCATTATTTAATGTGGTGTATATGATATACCTATGATATGTTATAACAAGAATCCATTTATATCTAGGGTATTTAATAATTCATTTAATTTTATTTCATTAATGATGATTATGGTTCAAAATATACTAAGGTTGTAATGGAATTTATTTACAATCTCATCCTATTAAGGGATTGATTAAATTTGAATTTACATTGAGGGAAATTATATAAAAATTTTATAATAAACCCCTTTAATATTATTCACCACTATTTATTCATGTATTTTTCAATTAATTGTACAATTTCCTTCCGTTGGTTATATAAAATGTGAAACAAAACATTTTTAAGAAAAACATACTTTATTTCCCCTTTAGTTATGAATATTTTCTTTATATGTCCATGTTGTCTAAAAAAATTTCCAATTTTTTTAATATTTCTCTTATAATTGTATGAATTAAATTTTATCAATGATTAAATTTTTACAAAATATTTTAAAAGAAATTTTCCTTTTGTTTCCCTAATGACGTGCTTCTTAAATGTTTTAGAAAATGTAAAATGATTCTTTATTTTATCATTCATGGAATGAACAAAATATTCCAACATCATGACCACTCAGTTATTTGAATCTTCCATTAATGGTTTCATAATTTCTTTCAAATAAATATTTTTTCATTCATATTTATGATAAATTGTGATTTTAATTACTCATTTTAATGTTGAAACAACATTCCCCAAAATAAATATTTCAATAATAATTTAAATTTATTATAAAATATGAAAAACAAATTTATGTTAAAGGGGATATTATCCAATTATAAAAACATTATTGTTTCTCTAGATGGTTTATGATGATGATGTATTGATGTTTCATATTCTCAATTCAATACAGATTGTTTTTCATTTATATGGATTATTTGAGAGTGAATAGTATTAATCATTCTAAATATAAATAATAAAATTTATTTGAATATGATAGGTGGAACCAAGAATTAAATATCCACCAAATTCAGCAGTAGGTCTCATGAGAAAAAATCAATTTTCATTTTTTATAGGATGAGGCCTTCAAATCATATAATATTAGTTTTTTTGTATTCCTTCTCATACCATGATAATATCCATATTGAAAGGGAATGATATAATTATAATATATTGGTTGCAATTCCTTGACAGTAAGATTCAAGGTTTATTGTATAAGGGGTCTTGATCATAAATTTCGAAACTTTTTCATTTATTTTATTAAAAATGTAGTATTCATTATCGATTTTTCTATGAAGATGTTAGTTGTGGATTCTCATTGAACTAAATTTATCAATTAATGACATGTGTTTTGATTATCCACTATACCATGTTAATTATTTATTATTTACTCACGATGGATTCCAATTCACATAACCGTTAATTAAAATCCAAGATAACCCTTTATTTTCATTAAATTATCTATGATATGATGAAGGATATTATTAATGTTATCAATGATGATAGAATATTTATTATTTTATGTTATTATATTTCATATATAATATTGGACATATATATGTATCAAGATTACTAAGACTAATAATATGTTCAGTCATATTGGTCATGATCAATTGTATCATGGGATAATGTATTAATGTAACATCTAAATCTAGTCTACTTGGATTTGGGCATTTACAAAATTTCACATTGGAATCTAATTCAAAAAATCATTATTTAATTTTTACCATATTTCAAAATGAATTTTGATATTTCTTGTTTCTTCATATTATGGGTATCATTTTAAAATTTAACCATGAATTAATTTTTATTTTGACACTTAGATATTTTTTATTGATCAATTTGTTTTAAATGTTAATTCTGAAAATATAATTGTACAAAATAGATAATCCTTTTTTTATATTTTCAATGAAAATACAATGTATTTTATAATAATATATTTATTTCATGAATGTGAAGATTAATATTTAATAGTATATTATTGAATTTCAAATTTTATAATTGTAAAAATCCATTCAAATATACTAATATTTAAATGTTCTATTTTTTATTAATGTTATAGGATTGCTGGATAACAGGTTGGCTAACCTATGAGGTTTTCAATAATGATATTGATTAATAGAGGAATATTGACCCTTGATTAGTATAGATTCTAGATGATAATATTACATCAGAATCCATCATGGATTGGGTATATACAAACCCTTTATAATAGAATATACTGAATGCGTATTTTTATAAATAAATAAAACATCATTTAATTTGAATATAAATTAACATATAATCACCTTATAACTATAAATATAATGTTTTATTTTATAATAGATACAAAATATTATTATTTCTTGAAATATCTTCAACATTTCTCAGAAATATTTTCCCAATTTTTCACCTTATCAAAAAACCAAACTTAAAACCTTTGTTCATAACCAAGGGAAATGAAACATAGAAAAGAGTGAGCTAAGATACTCAATAAGGGTATATATGTGATATAATAATCGATGATCATATGAACTGATAATATTAGACTAATTGAATGAAATCATGATTATAATGAATAAGGTTCATACACAAACTATCCTGGGCTATAAACATGGATCATGGAGTAAAATATTATCATTTAAAAATACATAAATCACAAGAGTCTTAAATCATCATAAATCAATCATAAAAAATATGTTCATTTCATATATATTTTTCACTATCATGTATATAGACACCTTTTTACATTCCATGGTTAAATACTAATGGCTTAAAATAATAATGTGTTTGGAATCAACATATTTTTACTGTGGTGAATCAAGAACACTACATTTTTTACCATAAGGTATGAAGAAATATTACTTGTTTTCCATTGTAGATCATCAACATAGACATTATTCATGTAATGGATCAAGAACATATACTTGTTTCCAATAAATATATCCTGAGATATAAAAAGATAAAAAATACATTGGTTGGCTATATAATTTTGGTTCCACCCAAAAAATAATTAAAACATTAACTATGTGTACCATAAAAATAAAAAAATATTCATCGTTTAATATTATGATAACTGGTGAAAATAATTTTTTTTAAATTTATTTAATGAATAAATTATTTCAAAACACATGGAAATGAATTGGTTTCGTAATAATTTCATAATAGTAATAAAAAACAATACATATAAATAATTATTATATCAATAGATTATATCCCTAGTAAAAAATATTAAAAATGTAGGTTTTCGTTATTTATAAATATAAACACCATAAAAGAGTCACTAAATAATTATTTAGGGAAAATATCAATAACGCTTTGAAAATAAACATTGTAAAACTAATAAGTTAGAAAATATTTTGAAAATAATTTTTCATTGGAAATGACCATGGAATCATATAATGGAATATTCAATGCATTGAGTTTTTATGAAGTATGTAAATTTCCTAATGTTATATAAGTTTAAATAAATCATGTATTTCGCTATTTTGTAAGAAAAGTAAAAAATTTTCTAGTTCTAAAAATGAAACTAATATTCATTTTAGCCAATTTTTTTAAAAAGAAACATATTGGTAAAAATGTATATAAATTCAATTTTCAAAATATTAAAGAAATTCTTGAAAATATATTTTAAAATAAGGACCTCAAAGATAATTGGTATAACTTTAAGAGAGAATAAAGTTAGTTTTAAAAAAAAACATTTTCTAAAACATCAGTACATAAAAAAGGGAAAATGAAATGAATCATGTAATTAATAAAAATTATATTATCATTTTAATATTCCTATGTTATTTAACATATAGTCAATAATATTTGATCCTTAGAAGTATAATCATAAAGAATCATGATAAGTAATTGGATTGTAAAAAAACTTATGCCACTTCAGTAAATTTGGAATAATGTGCCCTATGAATGAGGGAACAACATATAGATATGTATTTATAATAAATTTAGTAAGAAAAAAAATACTTTCATGTGAAATATATAAATAGAAAAAAATAAAAAAGTGGTGAATATGACATGTCTCCCCAGTAAATTAGAGGGATATAAAAACCCCTTATATTAGGTACAACTTCTTTCGTAAGTATTATAGCCTCAATTTCAATGAAATTTATGATTTGGATATCCTATTACGAGCCATAGGGATTTTATTTTTTGGAAAGAAGTCATTTTTATTTCCTGATTATTGATTACAGAGAGATATTTTGGTATGTTTTTTTTGATAAAAATGGATAATGAGGTACGAAGATGTGAGGGAATGAGGTTTAATTTTATAATTGAGGAGGGGTTAAATTCTTTTAAATATACAATACTATTCAATAATTGGGGGTAAATATTAAATGATATTCCCCAAAAATTTAAAACTAATTTATTGTATGGATGATATGGTTGAGAAACACCCAATAAAAAAACCTATTTTAAAAAATAAAATTATTCATTAACCTCCATGTTTACATACTTTTACCATTTTAGTTTTCACATGGGTAATATTTTCCTTGTTTATTTACCATTCTAGATGTACTTTATACTAAAAATAAATGACACATATTTGATAAATAATATAAAATTATTCTATATATGATATCTAACTTATCAATAAAAAGTCATATTTGTGTGGAAAATTATTTTAAATACAGATGCATGTAACACACATAAGACAACATTAACATTAACCACAATGATAAATTTTTCCTATATTTACTATTAATAATGACTAAATATTATGTTGGAATTATAAAATAATATTAATTATTATTATTCAAACAATGGAATCCATTTTATCAAATTAAATTCCCATAATTGAGAAAATTTAATATAAAATTAACCACACTGGTGCGATGAAAAAAAAATTTCTCCAATTAAAATCAATTCATATGTAAAAAAACTTTATATTGAAATAAAACATGAAAATTAATGCAATTTATTAATTATGATAAGTCATTATATTGTTTATTTATTTTTAAATAATTAGAAAATAATATTAAACATTGTATATTCTTTAACTGACAAAATATTATTTCAATAATGATTAGTGTTTTTCACTATTCTTTATAAAATTCATCACATTAGAAAATTATCAAAATAAATCAACTTATCCAAATTTGATATTTTGATTAAAAAACTTATTCTCATTTAGTAATATAATTTTTCTAAAAGTAGAAAAAATTATTTAATTCTTAGTTCACAAAATGAAATGAAAATAAATTTTTGGAATAAAGTGTCTTTTTAGAGAATATAAAATGTATACAAAAAATTTAGTAATTATTTATTAATATATTTTATTTTCTAAATCCTACATAAGTATTTTTTAAAATGTCTGTATCATATTCATACTTTTGAATTTAATGTAAATGTTATAATGATAATGTTTAAATAAAATTCATTATTAATGATATATTGTGGTTCGTTACAACTCAGCGTTGTGTGTAGAACATGTTATCGATGGAATTAAATTTAATTAAAAAAAATATTTCATAAAATAATGGAGAGCTAAATTATAACACCTTACGATAAAAATCTCAATTTAAATTATGTAACTTTTATATAAAGAACTAAGGATACCTCTGCCTCATCAAATCCTCAGGATCCCATCTAGATTCCTAAAATTAGTGGTTTATCCGCAAAACATTGACTAGATGTTTGATCTTGTTTCACATATTCTTCTATGTATAATCTATAATCTATAATTTTTATTCCTCATAAGAAAAATATTTCCCCATTGGTATGTCAACTGAGTTCAGTATATGTTAAGGTACATGTATGTAATTCCTTAGGAGAGATATATGAAACAAATCGTGGTCTTGGGAGAGGTTAGGTGCAAGCGAAAAGTGATAATTAAAAATATCTAACTGATAAATAATTTATAATAACCAATATACCTAGTAACCAACTTTAATTTCTCCTTAATTGTCATAACCTTTATCCCTGAAAAAAACTGATAGAAAAATATTCTTTAATAGCATGAAATTAATGATCACAACTGTGATTGTATGTATAGATTTTCTATCAACTATAAGCTACCAAGATGTGTTTTTTCATAGCTCTAACTTTCTCATACATTTACACATCTAACTTAGGTCCCAACAATCATCTTTCTCCTACTTCATATAAGAATTTTGGTATTTTACACATCATTCCACTGAGGGAATCATAAGAAGTAATCTGAATTCTTGATTGAAATATACATTTATAAGAAAACATGACTATACAAAGGCGTTAATCCCAACCGCATTTTATATCCATAGGCAATGATCTCAAAAAACACTCATGGGTTTAAATAGTTCACTTAGGTTTGCTAGTTGTCTAAGGATGAATGGTTTTTCTAAAACATTACTCTATATTAAGTACCTACTAGAGACTTCAACAAAACATTGAGGTAAATATCATATCCCAATAAGATATGATAAAGTTTTGTACTTCATAGATCCTTACAACTTCTATAATTTATTTGATATAAGGATGTTATAGAAATAAATAGTCTCTAATACAAATGATTTCTACTGACTTCTCAAAGTGATCGACTATTAACCAAAGAGAATTATAGCCTTTAATTGTTTTGTGGAGTTTGAAAACATTATACATGGTAAGGTTTTCTTATTTCAATTCTAGTATGGCTAATAAGTTCACCAACCCCTTATATTTTTATCTCTAAAACATAACATGGTAACATTCCATGCAATATGATACATTCTCTATAATATCTCTTATTAGGTTTCCCCACAATATATATAATTTCAAATCTCTATACATCATTATAATTCTGCGATTAATAAGAAATTAATGACTACAAGATTCCCCTAATAGATCATTAAAATATGGGATATATGGGACACATACGTGATTTCTAATCCTTATCATTTCTAAATACTCATGGTTAAAATTAATCACTTTTTTAGCCTTATTATATTGCAAACATATTCCTTCTGTACCAATTTAGTCTTCAGTTTTGAAATATTGTTTAACACTCATTTGATAAATATGAGAGTTATCCTATTCATATATGATTTCTAGATCCACCCTTAACAATTCCATAAAGATTGGATCCTATTTTATCATCATCATAAATAATCTAGAGTGATCCCTTCGACTCAAACCATCATCCACCTTATTCTCCTTCCCATAGTGGTAACATATTGCGTAGTCTTATTTTTTAATGAGTTCAATGGTATTCTATAGTTTATATTCAACTCGTTCTCTATGAATATATAGTTTAGATATTTTTTATTACTATATATATAATTCTATCAACTTTCATAAAAAATGGAATTCCTCTATACCATAAATGTAAAACATACTATATCTAAATCCAAACGATGAATTGGGAAAATTTTCTTATCAGCCATCAATTTTCACGAGGCATAAGATATAACCATTTAATTCATTTTGAAAATTTATACCAATACCATCTTTGATGCATCACTGTAGATTTTAAACCCTTCTCTACAGTGTGGTAGTGCAAGAACATGTTTGAGGAATAACTATCTCATGAGTTTTGTAAAATTTTCTACACATTCATTTTTCCAAAGGAACATGGATCCCTTTTGTGTTAACATCGTGAGTGGATTGGATAAACAAGAAAAATTCAACACAAACCATCAATAATATCCATCCAAATAAAGAAAATTTTGGATCTCATTCATTGTGGTTGGTCTAGGAAAACAATAAATTAATTAATTATATTATGGATACACAAATATATCCACTAATGAGATTTTAAAACCCAAAAATAAAACATCATGTTTCAATAAATTCACAAATGGTATGTTTTTCATTAACTTCATCTTAATTAGGGTCTTTCGAAGAATTATCATGTTATTTTAAAAATCTTGTTTATACATGGAATATATAATAATATTTTCTATAATGACTACCCAAAACTGATCATTGTTATCTCTAAAGACTATATTCATTAAATCCATGAACATATAAGGGGAATTAGTAATACTATATTTAGTAAATATATATTCGTTGATTCAATACCTTTTATGGAATTTTTTATTGGGTACATCCTCATTCATGACCCTCAAATAATGATATCCTCAATGATATTAAATATCAAACCAGTATTGAGTTTTATGATGTTTATCAAACTAGTATTCAATATAGGGTTTAGGGTACATGTACATGGTTTTTATTTTGTTCCATTGCCAATAATCAATGTAGAGTCTCATAGATCAATAATTCTTCATAACATAATTAACAACAGAACCCCAATGTGACAATAATGGATTAATAATTCCATTATCATTATTCCCCTTATGTTACTTATTCAACTCTTGAATCTCAATCAGGTTTATTCTATAGAGAGAGTTTGAATTATTTATTTCACATGGAATGAATTCAATTAATAACTCAACCCTAGAACTAAATATAGGACTGGGAAAAATTTCTTAAAATACTACAATAAACTCCCACATAATATGAATATCATCTATATTGTGTTTCTTCCAAATCAATTGAGATAAACAACCATTTTGTATAGGAATCATGTCCCATATAAGGGATGGGATTTCCATATTATATTCTTAATTATTGTCATAATGATAGGTGATTTTTTTTGGAATATCAAATATTGAAATCCCATAAACATATATTGACATGTGATTCATATAGAGAAATCCAATCCATGTTTAAGATAACATCTAATTGCACTAGAGGGATAATTTTAATATTTAATTGAAGCACATTTCAAAAAACGTTAATAGGGGAATAATCATAGACAAAAGATGTGAGCATCATATGGTTTAAGGTTTTCAATGCTAGTCAACATTTATTAACTTATATTATAAATTATAATTCTTTCAAACCTATCATTGTATACATTATTTCATAATACTACTCTCATTTTGTGTATATAAATATTTTATCACACGTATTCCCACATAAACTTCATAATTTTAACTTCACTCCCATAATAAAACTTAAATGGCTAGTGTGACTATCAGGAAACATTTATCAATGTGACATATCATAGAAAACTATTTGTATGATATCTAAATATTGAAACTTTCTTTTCACAGTATAACAGCTTAGGTTTAACATTGGTCATTCATGATCATAATATATTCAATTACTTTATAATTTTTCATAATTATTTTTTGAATTTAAAAAAATATCCCCCAAGTATTAGAAAAGGAGTGCATTAAAGATCATTATTCTACACCATGTGGCAATCGTGTTAAAGGCCATTTCACACTTTATGGAGTTATTACTCCAAGGTATAACTATATGATATCCACATCCACTTGTATTATCTATACATGGATATAATTTCATGGATACCACTAACTATATGATTCACCAAAATTGTAGTACATTTTATTATACATTGACTTATCCCTATGGTTTTGATTAATGTTTTCTTATTCTAGTTTACTACGGTTGACTAATCCTTTCTCTAAAAAAAACTATAGAAATATAAGATTTTCATACATAAATAGTACACATTTTTAAATGAATATTCAATATTTTCACAAATACTCACCCAAGTACCATAAATGATTTATGTATTTAGAGACATAATACTCAATATTCTTATTTTATGTAAGATAATTAACATCTCCACCATAGATATTCCCTTTCAATTCCCTTCAAAGACATACCCTAATTAAAACCTGTCTTTATAAACTTGTGAAATGAAACATATGAAATGGTTATCATATATGCATAGTAATGTTAAAAATGGGAGAAATAAATAAATTATAATATAAAAAATAACATAACTATAAAGGTAATATATCATTAATATACCTTATATGGTTCAGGACCAATCTATCATGGGAAATACAAATTATTCATGTCATAAAATGGTATCATTTCAAAATAAATGAATCATAAGAGTGAAAAATACTCATAAATGAATCATGAAATATATGATCATGCCAATGTATATACAACATTTCATATTTCAAGGTTAACTAATGAGACCATGAAATCATATCATGTATGTTTCATATAGTGTTTGAATAACATAGACTTGTTTCCCATAACAGATCAAGAACTTTGACTTTTTTCATATAGAGGATCAATATACTGACTTCTTTCCCATAGCAGACCAAGATCATTAATTTGTTTCCTATAAAAATTTCATGAGATATAAAACATTACCCATTGCATTGGAGGGATACATATTTTTGGACCCACCCATCACATAGTGAAAACCATAAATATGTGTGCCAAAAAATCATTAAACATTATTCATATAATCATATTCTAATGCATTCAAATAATTCAGTTATTATAACCTTTTCTTCAATACATCATAGAATAACCAATGGATTTTTTTTGATTCATAAACATATCATCATCATAATAATTATTCATATAGACATAGATTACAGATGGAACCGTTAGATTATATCCCTATCAAAATAGAAGAATCACCAAAGGTTATTTCCATAAAAACATCATTAAATCATTGTCTAATAAAATATATATTCCCATTTTAAATAAACCATTCTAAAACTTCAAAATTATAGATTATTATGAAAATAATTTTTTTATTGAAAATAACTAAAGAAAGATATAATGGAAGCATCAAAGAATTCATTGATAGTGAAAGGGGGAATTTCATACATGTTGTATAAGTTAAAATAAATAATTCCTTTTGCTCATTGGTTGAAAATTTTAAAAAGTACCTCATCCATTAAATGAAAAAATTATTTCCTTTAAAACATTTATTAAAATTATAAAAATGGTTGAAAATGAATTTATCCTCTAATTAGAAAATATTTTAAAAAAGAAAATATAAATTTTTTAGAGAATGGGTATTATACCTTTGAGTAAAATATAGTGTTTTTTTCATAAGAAAATTATTTTAGACTCATTATTATATAAGAAAAGTAAATTGAATAAAACACATGGAATTTATAGAAAAAGCAGGAATGGAAAATTAATCAGTTTATTGGGAGACAGATTCTAGAATTTAATCATTGAAAGAATAATCATAAACAGTATTGATAAACAATGATATTGTAATATAAAACTCTTAAAAAATTGATAACTTTAGAATTATAAGCCTTATGAAAGTTTGAAACTTATTATATATATATATAATATAAATTTTAATAAAAGAAAAATATCCTAGTTTCATGTGTATTATATATACCAAAATAATGAAACTCATTAGGAATATGGAATTTGTATCATAGAAATAAATGTCATATAAAAATACCTTACCGTTGGCCTATGTTGTTTATTATGTGTTTAAACATCCTATCATTAAAAAACCTCATTCGGATCTCTTATTATGAACCATAGGGTTGATATTTTTTGAATAAAAAGTGATCTATAAAATGGATATGTATGTTGAGGATATATTTTTGAAGGTTTTTCATGGAAAATGGATTTTGAGGTTTGACGAAATTAAGGGAAAGAGTTCTATTTTATAATTAAATACCATTAGAATTTTTTTAAATAAACAAAACTATTCAGTAATGGGAGGTGAATCTCAACCTAGATGGATCTAAAATTAATAAATATTGAAGTGGTGGAATTAAATTATATATACACAGCTCAACCATACAAAAATCACATGTTTTAAATATGATATTCCTTAACATCTATGTTTTTTACTTTTACCATTTTAGTTTTCAACATGATATACTGTTATTTTATTTATTTACCTAGGTATTTGATCCTTCAAGAAAAAAAAATTATTTATATTTTTTTATAATATTTAAACATGAATTTTAAATAAAAAATATAATTTTTAAAATAAAAATCATATGTTAGAGTAAGATAATTTTTAACGCAACTGCATGTAGTGCACAAAAAAATATTTTGATATAAACTATGGTAACTATTTTTTAATTTTTGTTTGATTCATTTCGACAAAAAATAAATTTAAACATACTTACTCATATAAATTATAATGATTACAAAGATGTAATCAATTTTTGTAAATTTAATTCAAATAAGTTGTTGAATTTATTTTAATACTAAATCTGCAAATGCGATAAAAAATATAGTCTTTAAAATAATTTATTTTCATAAGTATAGACTATTTATATAAAAAAATTCTACAGGATGATGATTCCAATGAAGAATATGTGATTATTGATAATACAATAGGTCTAATTTTATTTCTAAAACAATTTAAAACATGATGAAATAATGTAAATTATTAAAATGTAATGGAAATTTATAATAAAAAAATATTCTTCACAAATCATTAGAGAAATAATATCATCAAAAAATAATCAAAAATTAAAATAAAGATAATTTATTCGGTTTTATTTCAATAATGAAGCTCGTTTTATTGAATATGTTATCAAAAAATTCTAAAAATTAATTTTAATATTTTATTAAATAAACAAATAAAAATATTATTTTGAGAAAAAAAGTATCTTCAAAGAATATAACTAATTTACCAAAAATAATTTACTTATTTATGAATATATTATATTTCTATAAAACTCCAATAATACGTTTTTAAAAGGGTATTGATCCCATATATATAGTAAAATATATCAAATGGGTTATAATGGTCATATTTATATAATAAATGTTTTAATATTACATTGTGGTTTCTCAAAAATTAGTATTATGTGTAATGAATGATATTGAATAAATTAAATATATCTGAAAAAAGAAAAACTAATAGGGTGTTATAAAAGTATTTAAACAAATTTGTAACTCATAAATGTTATGTGGGAATTATAGTTCATGAACTATTTGACAGTGTTGTAGTTTTGAATTGTATAAGGAACCAATTCATGGATTTTCATCCTACTATATACCATCAACATGATGTAAGATCGTATTAAAGAAATGTATGTCCAGAAGATCCTGGATTAAAGATGAAACACATTTCTTTAACTATGAGGCTAGATGGTAGTCAAATGCATTGATTTAGGTTTTTATTATTATATAAATTCATTAAATATGATAATGAGGTGTCTTGCATGGTGTTGGTGGATAAATAGAGAAGGAGGTGAAGTCCACGCTAGGATTTATCTAGTTTTTGGGATTATGATACTTTAGGTCCAAGAATTCTGCTGAATTTGAGTCATAGTTTGGTGTATAGGTTACTACCAATAATAATTTTAGACTGGTGGAAGAATATTTAATGAGAGTGGTTTTGGGATGGAGTTTGTTATGATAGAGGATTCACAAGATGATGTCTTCAAAATCAATGATTAAATAATTGTTTAAATATTTTATGTAAATATGATCATGTGGTTTTATGATTGGTTCTAATATATTTGAAGTGGTGGAGGTTGAGTCCATGATTAGACTAATATAGTTTATGGTATGGGATACATCAATCCCAATCTAGATATATAAATAGTGTTATGGATTGGTGGAGCAATTAGTGGGGAAATATAATGATTAATTAGTGGAAAATTATGTTATGTGATAGGATTTTTGAATGATTATATTTTAAAAGTTAATACATATGGTGATGCAACTTTTTTAAAATAATTGGGATATATATTTATTTTTTATATATATTTATTATAGGTTTTTTATAAATGGTTATATGAAAATATTAGTATAACCATTCACCATGTCTAGGGGAGTACTCAAGGTATGATACTAATTTATTAATTATAGTATTCACTATCATATATGACTATTACGTGAAAAGGATATTATAATAAGGTGTTTATTGTAAAAAAGTATTTGATCATGATAAATACATATTACTAGTATGAATTCTATTTTAGGAACTAAGGGAATGTTTTGGATTGAAATTTGGCTAAGAAACAATAATAAACATTTTACATGCCTAGACATTTAGTCTGTATTATGCTCTACTTATTAATCTAAAATAGAAAAAAAACTTCATGGACTAAATCCCTCGTGTGGTACTTTAGTGAAGAATTAAAATTTTTAATATGTGTTTATAGAAATATTAAATACATCAATGGGTGAAATATGACCAAATCTACATTGAATACTAAATTAGTTCATAGAATTTTCAAAAAACAATTTCTAGAAGACTGAAACACTGACTCCAAGGATGGAAATATAAAATTGGATTAATATTGGAAATAAAAAATGGATCATTTTTATTTGAATAAATATTTGGAAAATAGATAATATAAAGGTTAAAATATAATATATGATTAATTAAAAATATTTTTAACATCGATGAAAAAAATACTGTGTTACTGAATTCTGTAAATGAGTATATCCAAAATTTACATGTGGTTATTAATTACCAAAAATAATTTGTTCATCGCATTATGGAATTTTATCCAACTCTCATCCATCAATCATAAATCAAATATTTTTTCAAAGAAAAAGTATATTTATAAAAAATATAAAGAACATGTAAAAAATAATTATAGAATCTGTTTGAGAGATTGTCAACTTAGTCAATGACTCTTCTTTTCCACTTCATCCCCAGTAAATGTTCTTCTTTTTTGTCAATTGAAAAATAGAAATGTGTTTTTTATTGTATCCTCACCCATTTAAATGAGGTTAAAAATGAAAATTCATGAGGTATCTTATATCCCCACCCATTCAAATATTCATTTTCATGGGAGTTTCTTCAATCAACATAATCAATTTTATTTTTACATTGATAAAAAATGTGCGTTAAAAAGGATAAGATATCCCAACATTGAAATGGAAAAATTATATATTGAGGGAATTTTCTTCATCATATTAAATATATAAAATTAAATAATTCTCTCTAGAATCATTAATATCTTTTCATAATATGTCATATCCCTAGAAAAAGGTGATTTACATAGCTCAATCTATTTCATATCTAATGAATGGGGAATGGTAAATGATTCATTATGTTGCAGAATAATAGAGAGAAGGTTTTTAGTAAGATGAAGATTGTATAAATTATTATAAAAATAATTTTAATACCCTGGTTAAAATGTTACATTCATGATATCTATAATAATAATTTATTGAACAATTGTTAGGTTTGATATTATCTAGCATAATTTCTCTGTAATATTTTTATATAGACCAATAAAAATTGATGAACAACATTTTTATGTATTTGGATATCATAACATCCTGTTTTAGTATTTTTGAAAATAAAGAATATTTTAATTTAATGTTTAAGATATAAAACCATTGAAAACAAACTAGATGAATGATAACTATGATGTAATGAAAGAAAATCCTAAAACACATTATTATGAGAAGATAGGGTTGATTGAATAATGTAATTTGGGTGGTGAGGAATAGGGTCTCCTGAATTCCATAATATATTAATAATCTAAAGTATCCAGAGGATTTCGATACCACCACACATACCATCTTAAAAAACAACTTTTAATATAAAAATAATTATATCAACTAAATTAAAGAAAATCACACACAAAATAAAATAATAAAATCTATTTCCTAATAATAATGTTGTGACTTCAATATCCTTGTAGTTGTTTAAGATCTTATCCCATATTTATTATAAAAAACAATCTTTTATGGATGTCATGAAAAAAACAAATTACATGGGTCTAATTAGTACCATAAAACCATGTCCATGCACCAGATTTAAACTAATTATTAGTGGTTCCTCACATTAAGGGTATTCATTTAATAATTCATATGGTAAAAACAGAAATCTATGGTTCAATAGAAATATAAACATAAAAACCGTCTCAATAATCTACAGATTGAACAATTAATAAAATTTATGTCGTGGAATAGTAATACTATAATGTATGTTAATGAATTAGTTCATAATAACACTTTGACCCATTGACCCATTTAAGAAAAATATATAGTATGGAGTGGAAAATTAAAAAAAAGGAAATTTTTTTAGTTATTTGATCGATTATAATGTTCATCATTTCTTCAAATTATAATAGATTATTCAAATATGAAAAAATATATATTTCATAAAAAAATACACTTCAAATACAAAAACTAATATATTGTATTATTTAATAAACACCATAGACCATAATATAAACCAATTATATATAAAATGAAATAGATTTCATATCAGATTTTTAAAAATATAGGAAATAGTAATTTTTTATAAGAAAATATTTGTTATAAAAAATAGGCTTTAAATTTTTAAAAACATTATTTTATGTATAGTGAGCTAGATTTTCTCTAAATAATGTTGTGACAACAAAATAAAATATGATGGAATTTGTTTAGTCTATGATATAAATAGGGGAATTCTAAATATTTTCATATAATATGTGGTATTAATAATGATTTTAAATAATGAAAAAAAATTAAATATATAAAATGTAAGGATTAAATAGTCAATCACTAGAAGATCTTTATAAAAATATTATATATAATCGATAATGGATGATCATAAGAAATGTGAGGTGCCAAAATTTTCCTTATAAGACATTGAATATCATTTAAAAAATATTTTTTACTTTTTCATCATTATTTTATGAAATATTAAACCCTAAATCAAATTCTTCCTTTAATTTATATAAAAAATGTTAAGAGAAAACAAAATTTTATTTGAGGAAAAAGATGTGACTCAATTAGATACTTCAGAAATAATAATCATTTCATTAGTATGTTCATAAAAAATATAAATTTGTTTGAATGTATGTTGTAGTGTATGCCTCTGTATTTAACTGACTGGTGAAGACATAATCAGTAATATGTGAATACAATGGACATTCTCTTGTAGTGTATGTAAATAACCAATCAGTGTAGCATGTTCGTATTATATATTAATAAATTTTTGTCATTTTTGTGTATGCATATTGAGTAATATTACAAATTGAAGTTCATGAACTATGTCTAGTGTCTAGATTTACAGTTTTTTCATAATTCAGTGTATGAACTGTATACTGTGTTCAAATGTATTATAGATTTTTATATATATTGCAGTGTTTTTATTTGTAATATTCACATATCGTAATGTATGAATAATGTATATTTCATATCACAATGTGTACCTATTTCAGTTTATTATTAAAGAGTATAACATATTTTGGTGTATTCAATAATTATACATACCATACTATTATCCTAAAAATGAATATGTAATAGGAGATTATTGTATATTTCAAATCACACACACAAGTTGTATAGTTGAATTGATAATGAAAAATTAGAATTTCAAAAAAAAAAAGATTATTCTAGTAGGGATTTTGAGGGTATGGAATAGAGGATATAAAGGGGTAGAAGAAACCATATACCTGGAGATAAAAAGATAATTTTGGGGAAGATGATGGAAAATCAGAGGGGTTTTGTATAAGGAGGGGAGGTGGAGGGGAGAAGGAGGTGGAGGTGGTATGATGAGGGTAGTGTTTCAGATGAAGTGGTGTACGTTAGGATAAGAGAATTTATATCTCAACAACAAATATAATATAAAAATTATTACATTGATATAATAACATCTATATGATTATCCCATAAATGTTTCATACTCAATGAGAGCAAATATATCTCACCAAAAAATATGTTTCATCAAGAAATCATTAGTACATGTGTGTAGATTAATACTTTACAATCCATCAATACCCCATATCATTCAACCATATACTTTAAAAATTTATAATAATATCTAGTAGAATTTTGATATATGGATGTTTTCGTATTAAAAAAAACATAAAACTGATAAGAAAATAAAAAAGAGGAAACATAATTTGCAATAAAAAAACAAACAATTAAGAAAATCCTATAATTATTCCATGAAAAATAAATTTGAAACCATTTATCCCACATATCATCATTGATAAGTAGTTTTAGAAAACATATTATTGTTTTGTATTTTCAAAAAAACACTTATTCTAAGGCTCATGAAAGTAAGTTGATGGTGGAAGGAAAAAATAAATTTTAAGTATACGTATGTTCAAGTGTGTCTCTTCTATTTTGATATATGTTTTTTAAAAAGATAGCTGTAGTAATATACAGAAAAGAAAAATATAAAAAAATAACTTTTATAATTTTTCATCCAAGGTTATAGAGAAATTCTTGATATTTGAAAAGAGAAAACCCTTTATATTTTGAACTTTGAATGTACAAATTTAACTTCTTCAAAAAGACAAATAAATATAGAGAAAAATATAAGTGAAAATGAAATAAAATAATAGTAAAAAATGAAATATTTATAATAAGAAATTTCTATATGTCTTTTAAAATGGATGATGACATGAGTGATAATATTAAAATGTTTTATATATAGGGAAATGTAGAATAAAAATTGATATTATGGGGGGAAATGAAACAAAATAAAGGGAGATTCACATAAAAAAATGTTGGGAACAAACATGATTAAATATTTATACAAAAAAAAAGTAAACACTGAGAGAGTTAATATTATAATAAAAACCTGGAGTGAAAAAACACATATGAGAAGTCTCATAAACTATAAATTTAGAGACTATATTTAAAGAGGGAGAATATATGATTCTAAGTAAATAATTAACCAAATACGAATAAAATTATCAATAAAAAAATTTATAAACATTGTAATTTACATTCAAAAAAGGCATGAAAAACTAAATAAATTTTTACCAGCAATATAAAGACTGGTGAAAGTACATTTTTTGAATGTTTTTTTCTATAACAAGAAAGGGTGTAAATAATATGCAGTATAAGAAATAAAAGAAGACTAAATAAGTATAGTAAAAAAATAAGCACAGTTATGAAATAAAAAACATTCATTTCAAACATTAAAGGGTAAATATTATAACAATCAATATATATAAATCATATTATATACTAGTTCTAAATATATAAAATGGGAAAAATCCTAAAAGTATAGATAAACCCCCCATAACTTCTTAAAACCAATCAAAAATATCTTATAATTAAAAAAACACATATCACAAATGAGAAAAAACCTTAAACCAGGCGTATTACATATTCAATCACATGTTGATGATATTTTTAATACAAACTACTATGATTAATATTTTATAATTAATTCTAAAATAATCAATTGTGTTAAAATAATAAAAAATTAAGAAATTTATAATAAAATATGAGTACATATAAATGAAGGTAAAAATCATATCATAAATATCATTCAGTTTTTGATTAAATTAGTCTATAAATTGTGGCTGAAGAATTGTTTTATTGTAATATTTATATGGATCTGTTATATATAGAGGAGGTTTTTTAATAGAATTTCATGAATATTAACATTTCTTTCATTATTTAGAAGACTCCCATATTTAGAGGGGTAAAAGAGATTTTTGTGAACTAAACATATTATATTTAAATAATCTGGAATCAGTGTTCTGATATGAGAAAATATTTTCACTTAATAAAAAACAAATGGGAAATTTATTATTACAATATTCTTATGTTTGAATACAACATCATGAATTACAATATATATATATATATATATATATATTCATCATTTTAGGACTCAATATGATCACTTTTACAGTCCATGATTATCCTATGGGACTTTTAATAACATTAAAGAGTAAATTGTACATCCAAAAATTAAAAGAAATGGATTATTAAAATTAAATGACACTAAAAGAGGTTCAATTGTTTGATGAACCTAAATATTGGAGAATTTATTATTTAATATGACGGAAATGCAAAAAATATATTCAATGAATTAATTTATGAATATATGTCAAAAATATGCATGAAATAAATGAAATATATATAATTTTGTTTAACAATCTCTAAAAAGACTTTAATTACTTTTCTCAATATAGTACATAGACTTAGAGAATCTCTTTCATAGTGAAAATTCCAAATTTTTTGATTGTGTAAAATAATAATATCATAATGAAGCATGTAATTGTTAGGGGACATATTCAATGAAATGAAACTAAACATTTTAAAAGAAAAAAATAAAAAAATAAAATAGTATAGTTTATAATGAAATAAAATTATAACATTGTGTAATGGAATCAGTACCTAAAAAAGTATCCATTTTATTTCTTTTTAAGTCTTGTTAATCTATATTGTAATTTGTATTCATCAAAATTGGATGGTAATTAAAATACACAAAAGAAATATTTGGAGGTATATTATACTATTACAATTAAGATATTTAGGCTTCTTTACATATGATGTGCTAGGAAGAAATAACATAATATACCAAATAAAATACAAATATAAATAAATATAATTGGTGATAGGTAGTTCACAAAAAACTGTTTAAACAATATGATGTTCTTTTGAAGTGCATCCAGTTATCTTATAGTGAAAATATAAATATAAGAAATATCGAAAAATTATTTTATTTTTTCAAATTTAATAAGGTAGGTATATAACCATACAAAGGGACTCTTAATAAAAAGAAACGACAATGTTAAAACAAATAAATAGTAAAATAATTAATAATTACAAATTCAGATAAGCATATGAAATTTTATGAAAAAAGGAGAATTAAATAAAATAAGAGTAAAAAAATAAAATATTAAAGATCATAAGTATATCATAATAAAATGAACAAATATTACCATAGGTCTATCAAAATGATAATTTCCCAATAGTTCTAAAGGAATAATGGAGAAATCAATCATTATAGTTTTTCATTGTCTTGTTCCACCTCAGAAGATCTCGGTCAGACAACCTGAAAGGGATTTGTGAGTACTATAAGAATATTAGGTATTTTAACGGAAGAAAAATGGAATTTTAGGGGTAAGGAAAGGCTAGTAAATATATGGGGAGGTGGATTTGTGTTAATGTGGGGAGGTGCAGTGATATAGATTTATAAGATTTATGGATTCATCATAGATATAGGGGAGTGCAGAGGTGGAGAATCGGAGTGGTGAAGTTATAGCCTAGGGGAGTGGTGAGGCATGGAATTTGAGGTGGATCCTGCACCAAATTCATAGAAGATGGAAATCAGAAGAGGGGAGTTATGGGAAAGATTTTAAGGGATTAAAATTTATGGATGATTGTCCTCAGACCAGTGGTATTGTTGAAGGATATATGTTCATGGAGATGGAGGTAGATCAAGAAGAAGATTAAACACATCATAGGGTTTTATGAGGGAGTCTATCAATTAGGTAAGAGAGGGAAAAAATTACTTATGGTATCCCCAATTTTGGGCCTTTACATATATCCATTTTCAATAAAATATGAAATATATTATATGTGGGAAAGTGAAAAAGTAATTATATTTATATAAATATCATTTATTGATTAAATAATGAATCTATATAGATTATAATGATTTATCATAGACCTCTTCATTCACACAATCAACTGATCCAAAAAAGTATACTTTGATATTTTTGGGTCCACAAAACCATTTTTACATTGACATATAGATATTGATATACGGATATAAAAGAAAATATATTGTTAAAAATATTCATTACTTCTAGAAATATTAAAAATGAACACTGAGAGCCTATAATCAATTTACTTTATGTATATATAACAAATATTGATGTGGAATTTGAGAATAAAATTACAATGTGCTTCTTTTATTCTGTTATATTGTATATATATGAATCCAATCATAAATTATTTTTTGATGTTATGTTTTCAAATATTAAAAAAATGTATAAGGAATTTTTATGATAATTTGTTTCAGATTTTTAATGTAGCAATTCATAGTCAATTCCATATTAAGTGTAATTTAATTCATACAGAATATAAATTGAAATTTTAAAAAATACACAACACATAAGGAAGAATCTTATTAAAACTGTATAGGGAAAGATATGCAGACATACTATATATGGAATGTATATTTTAGATATGTAACCATTTTCAAACCATCTTTTATGGATAACAAGTAATATTGTGTTAAAAAATTGATTAATATAAAAAATAGATTTTTGAATTAGAATATATTGATATGGATGGAAAATTAAGTGTGATATATAAATATTTCCATTAAGGTAAAAAATAAATAATAATTTAAAAAAATTAAATGAACTATAATATAAAAATATTGAATACATTATATATATATATATTATAAATTTTTTTATAATTATTTATTTATAATGAATCTAAATATAGGAAGTGGAGTGGAAGATGGTTACAATAAACATATAGAAAAATGGTTAGAGTACATCATATATACACCATAAGAAATATATATTGTGTAGTATGTATATAAAAAATTTATAGGGAGAGGGATAATTCTTGTCGATAAAGAGAAACATATTTTTCCATTTATATTAGGGTCCTTGGGATGGAATGGAAGAAGGATAAATTTTAATAGTGATTGAAAACATTATTTGAAATAGAAAAATTACATGGGATTATAAAATGTAGAGTCTTAAGTATTACTAAATATAAGATTAATAAATGTATAAATTAGGTTTTCATGTAATTTAATTTGGAATTAAACTAATTGTGAGAGTTCATGTTGGGAAGGAATAACCCTAAGGATGTTCGTTTGGATCATAATAGGAGTTGAGGTCACTGACACCATAGAGGCAGGAGTGAAGATGAAGAGTCTATGGTATAATTGATATAAATATAGAAAAGAAAACAAAGTCAGGGGTTTTGGAATTATGAATTTCAATTGGATATTGGTCAAAGGAGTTGGAGGGTATGTCAGCTGTTCTATAGATTGGATAGTGTAGATTGAAAACAAGACTTGTGTGGAATGTGATCCATGTTTCTAGGAGCATGGAAATTATAATGGGGGAAATGGAAGAGTTTGTTAGAGTAATTGTATGGGAGAAATGAAGGTGCAACAGAGAGGAAGATCAAGGAAACAGAAGGGGAATTGTAGAATGAGGTGAATTTGAGAGGCAGAGACGATGGGAATAAGGTAATAAAGGAAATAATGGGAATGAATACATCAAAGGGAATGAAGTTGGTGATAATAATTTGGTTATGGGGTGGAGGATTTGGAGGTAGGGAGGGGGAAGGCAAAGGACAAGATGGAGGTTGGGATATAGTGGAGATGACATGAAGGGGAGAGGGAGGTAGATACTCTGAGAGCATGAAGTGTAGGGGATGGATATATAGAGAGGATGTATTATGGGGGAGGTTTGATATTGGGTGAAGTTTTGTAGAGATAAGGATTTAAAAGGATATTAGCTACATGTAATTTAGATCATGTAAAGGCGGACACATTGTAGAGAATAGATAAGGTGGTGACATGTGGTTTGAAATGGAACATGATTTAGTATATAAAATAGATATTATACTTGTGTTTTAATTCTTTTTCACTTATGAGATACAATTTTATCCCCTTTTATCTATAAAATTTAATTATTATTTCCTTCTATTAGTTTATATATATCTTCTCTTCTTTACCATGATATCTATTATCTATTGATATAATGTTGTACTTTTCAACTATATTTTCATTATTTGAGTGGTGGTTGATTGTGGATTTGAATTTTATGACATATTAATCATTGGATGAGATTTATCATGGAATTCAGTTGTGTGTTTAGAGAGGGTGTGGGATCCCACTCATTCACTTTTGTCATCAACTCTATAAATCTATTGAAGAATTTTTATTTATATGTTTCCATTATTGAGTAAACTCTTAAAAATATGTTTTGTTAATTGCATTCGATGATATTATAGTATGTGATTACAACTACAATTGGGAACATAAGGATAATAGTGTTTTATAAAAATAATTCATAATGATTCAATACATTTTCAAAATAGTGTATTAGGACTAAATGAATGGATTATAATTTTCACATTGATAGAGTTGGGAAATAATCACACATAGATATTGATGAAATATGTCAGAAATTATCTTACTTTTGATCATTATTGATATAATATCATTTTACTTTTTTAAGTGTTTTGATACATTCATATGATTATCCTATGATTGGATCACTTCACGTGATGTTTCTAGAGTTTTTTTGTGTTTTTTGAAGGGTTTTGGTCTGCTGCACAGTTCAGTACAGTTTGAGTATGGTTATACTAAGTGTAGAACATAGATAGATGTGGGTCACATGTTTTGAACATGGATAAACTAATTGTGAAGCCTAATTATTCATTATGTACTTCTCATTAAAGTGGACAATTTCATGTTTTTTTCATGGTTTGTTTAACTATGGAGGTTAACTGTGAAACCCACCTAAGGAGTGTATTTTTTTTTGTATATTTTCATTTTCTTAAAGTGGTTCTCCTTATGCTTGTAGCCTCACTCAATTTTCAGAAACATTCAAACCTTCCATTGTTGTTATTCCTTAAATAAATCCCATCATATGTGATTTCATGGTGGTTTCATCCTGAATATTCATGAAGTTGAAAATGATAGGTATCCCCTCTCATTTTACCTTATTTTGCATCAATTTTATTATCCTCTTTTAACCCTAGTATCCATTTTTGACTAATTTAGATATATATGTTTCTGTGAAATTTAGGGTTTTGATGTATTAGTGTTTAGAGAAATGGTATTAATGTCTTTTTAGTGCCTTTTTTAAGGCAACATGATTCGTCAATTTGTGGCAGGTTACACAAGGTCGACACATGGTTTGTAAAACCATGAAGCCAAACTGTACGAGTGTATAGATTCATTAAAAATATTATTTTAACTTTCTAAATTTATTTAGTATTATCACAAATTATCCCCTCCACTCTTCCTCTCATTCATGTCCCCCCTTGGGATCCTTTCACAACATTGTCATCACCTCTACCTTGGATTTGGGTTCTTCTCTTTCATATTTTTGGGTGTATTCCTCTTTGGGTTAGTCTTATTCTCACTCTACTTTATTATTACTCGTATTTTTTGGATCCCCAAGCCTTGATTGTCTCTTTTTAATAAACTAAGGGTTAGGTTTGAAATATTTGTTTTCCATTGATATCAGGATGTGTGAGTCATCTTTTGGGTGGGTTTCTACCTCTCTGTGATGTTTTACTGGATATGCATATCATTGAGGTAAGTTTTTCCATCAATTTCCATTTGTAATAGTAACACTCTATTCCTGATCAATTATAATTCATTCTAAAAAGTTCTTATTATGAATTTGATGTGTCTTTTTTATTTATTATAGTGAAATCATGTTGGATAAATTAGTGAAAATTGGGTTTCAAATTCATTCCATTTGTATGCCTATATATATTTATTCTTCTAAACTGTTTGGTAAAATTATACATGAACCTTAAAGATTAAATTGGTTTCTTTGGGTTGTGATTGTATTTTTTTTAACCTTGATCAAATTGGTTTGTTTATGAATTGGTTATTGTGTGTGGAATTTGGAAACATTATAGTTTTTTGTGTATGTGTGGACTCTTATAATGGGTTGTTATGTTTTTTGTTACTATTTAATTGAAAATTTAGGTATTTTATGTTTTTCAATAAGCACTCCATTCGATGTTGGATTTACCAAGTGTTCATGAAGTACACATATGGATAAGGACATTAATGATAATAGATTTCTAAAGTGATTCTCACCTTAAACCCTAGATTTAAAAGACACCTTCCCTTCTCCTCCCCCCAAAATTAATTCTTTAGATATTTTTTTCAAATTGATATTCATAAACCGTGATATTTTCTAAATGGATATTTGGTTTCAATATCTTATGTGTGGTTTCAAAAGTTTCACTTAACGATTCTCTTGATTGGAACCTTGGAATGTGGTTCGTTAGCTAAATGGTGTGGAGGATCGTGTTTCACATTTCATATATGTAGTGTGTTTTAATATTGTTTTTATAAATTAATCCTAAAATAGATTTGTATTGTAAAGGGAAAGGATTGATTGGAATTTTAGATTACATTTGAAGGTGGTTTTGATTCACATGTGATGTGTGGGACATGACAGAACCCTTGGATGATTCATTATTTGTTGGAAACCTCTATGGTTGTTCTTATGAGGGAACGCCATCCATGTAGTTGGTGACTGAGGTTGGGCTAGGAAAGAATGGTGAAATATACGGGTTATTGGTTTATGCCATGGGTTTTATGACCTATTAATTATCCATGTACAATTATAATGGGATCCTTGGGAATTTTCTAGAGGGTCCAGTGATGGTTGCTTTCCCAACCCGATTAGATGGGTTGGAGCCGCCTGGATTTGTTGGGATACTAAGTAAGTTGTTCCACAAGTAAGGCTTGTTTTGAGATTTCATGTTTGCTATTAACTATTGAGATACATCATATTCCAATAGCTGAGTATGATCAGAATATGTCTTGGGTTTAATTCTATAGATGATTATAAAATTCCAATGATTACAATCTACATGTTTTATTTTATTGTACTTCACCTTTATTATATTACTATTAATATCTTCTTTCCTATACTGTTTATTTATTTCCATATGAGCTATTTGATCACTGAGATTATACACTTTTTTATATATTTATTTTTGAATTGGGGTTTAAAAAATGAAATATGATTTGAAATAGTAATGTGGTTTGTGTTGTTGAAATATTTGGAAAGTTGTGTTTGCTTATTTAAAAAGAGAAAAACAATATTTTCATTATATGTATTTCAAAATAGAATTTTTGGAATGTTTTTGGAAACTATGTGAATGGAATATGCTGTGATTGCCTACTTATTTGTTCCTACTGACATCCTAATTGTTCCATTAATCATTAGTAGACCTAAGATATATTATACGTTCAGGTTTTTTTTTCTAATTCTATTTTGGAGAGGGCATGTATTGATGGATGGCAGTGACACAAATAGACCATGGAGATCATGTTATTCTAGTATGTTTTAGTTTTATTTTTGTTTCAGTTTTTCTTATCTAATATTGTATCTCAATTAAGTTTTATTTATCGATGTCCAGTTATTGTTGGTTTATGTGGAACTCTCTTTTTGGGATATTTGGCCCTATTTGTATATTGGGAGAAATAATTCCCATTGGGTTTATCTTTGATATATGATGCTAGTCGCACACCTAGGAGGATCGACAATTCCGGTTTTACCTTGTGTCGAACTAGGTCAGGTGTCAGGTTTGATGGCACCTCATCCTGGTTAGTGACATTTGTAATTTGTTTTCTCATTTTAAAATTCATATACTTTTTAATTTTATCACACATATCATCATCTCTATATCCTCATCTATTTTTAGTTTTTTAAAAATATTTAAATAAATTAAAAGGGTTAATAATGAATGCATTTGATGAACTCCAACTATGTAGTCTGTCCAACACACGACAAATGATGAATCACTAAGCTACACACATTGATAATTTCAATATATTATGTGAAAAATGTTATTGAAAACCCTCTCATAATGAATAAATTAATTTAGTAGTATCATTTATTATCAATTAAGTAATTTCATATGGTGGATGATTTAGAAAGGTATTATGTGTATGAGATGGAAATTATTTTAGGAGTTTGAAAATCTTCATCCTATATTTAGATATTCATTAAACCGTAAAATTTTAGAAGATATTGAAAAACAATTATTCAAATTTATGCATTTAAACTACTTTTGATATAAAAATTATTGATATGATAGAATAAATGATACAAATTATAGAGGACATAATTTGTGCATGTGTTCCTGAATTTATAGGTTAATATAAATTCATTCCCTTTCAAATTGTTTTTTATATAATAATAATTTTCTCTCTTCTATTGGAATGAATCAATTTTATCTATAATTTAAGATCCCCTTCTAAAATCCATTTTATTGGATCGAGGATGTATATTAAAAAATTATACTAGATTTTGTCAAAATTAGTTCGATCATTACATCAATGATATTTTAATAATAATTCCAACACCAGTAATTTGGAAGATATGGATATTATTGAGGTCACAATGCATTTTAAATAACTTATAGATTATTGAGATCATTAAAATAATCTATTGTGAGGGAATGTCATTATTTTGTTTCATGTCTTATAGAAACTTTTTTTTTGTTTTAGAGTAATGTTTTTAAAAGTATGATTTTCTAATGGAAGTTCAATATCAATATTTCGTTTTATTTTTTTATTCTTTTTGATTACTGATAATGATTTTAGGTTGAAATAGAAAATATTGTTTTATTCCTATGTTTTTTATATTTTTATGGTTTCATTCCTAATTGAGAGGTATATTTAGAGTTTTTTCCATATTTATGTATTTTATTATTTTGAAATATTGATTAAATAATAATATTGATATTGTATTGAGTGTTATGTAATATAGGGTGTTATATTTCCTAGTTCTACAACAATAATGGTGTTATTGGTGTTAGGGGTCTTGGAAATGTGTTTGGAGATAAACGATTGATGTGAATATATTTTATAGTTTAGAATTATGCCATAAAAATAATTTTTCTATAAATCTATGATATCCTGAAATTATGTATTTTCTAATGGATATGAAGAAGTGTTTACTTTAATTTTTTCTACCTAATAAATATTTTGGGATTTTATGCCATTATAATGTGAATGATTTTTTAAGTTTTTATTTATTAATTCCTATTATTTGGTTTTACTTTTTGTAAATTTTTTTGATAATTATATCCATCATTGTAATATGATGTTATTGAGATATATTAAAATTTTAGAGGTGGCTCATTTAGGGAATCTAACAAGGGTGAAGACCAAACAATGAATTTTAATTTATGGTCATTATATTAAATTAAATCCATTTCCGTGTAATATTCCTTGATATCATTTATCATGAATTATAATTTCTAGTGAATAATAAATAGCGTGATAAGTGTATTACACTACATTTTTCGAAGGTATACTTCACAGAACACAATAATCCAATATCATATGTCCTTGAAGTGTGATTTTTTAGATTTCACTTTTTTTTAAATATTCATGAGGTTTCTAAAATAAGATATAATTCTTTTAAATTAATTAAAACCCTAGGAATTTATAAGGTCAATTTTTGTGGTTGTAAATATTTTTATGGTTTCTTTAGTTTATGGATTATTGTTGAAAATTTTCATGATCTTATGTTAAAATCTCATTATGTTCCATCATTCATTATTGTTTCTCCATCCTTGATCTGGTGGAGATTGAAATTACTGCTTGAAATTTAAGGATTTATTTGTAGGATGATGTAATGTTTGTTATTCAAGATTCATTACGTGGTCATTGGTATTTTATATTGGTTTATTATACTCTTCTTGGTGTTGTTCTCGATTGATATTTGTTTCAAGTTAAGTGATTGGGATTCAATGTATTTAATTTCAATGACAATTTGGATTAATCATGATTTTTTTGATTCATAGTTGGGCTAATAAATTTTCAAAATGAAATTATTAATAAAATGTAAATTAAATTTCTAGAGAGTTACACATGTTTGATTTTTTTTCCATTGATATTTCCATGATGTTGTTGATCGATTTTTTGGTCTGCATGATAATTTTATTGTATTTTTATTTTTGATGTTATGAATAAATTCTTGATTTGTTAATTAATTCAATATGGTAATAAATGAAAAAAAAATTGGTTGTTTGTTTGATATTGTCATTTTGATTATGGTGTGTTAAATTGAAAATAAGAGCTCTAATGAATTTTTATAATTCGTTGCTGTGTTTGATTTGGGTTGTTGAATTTATATTATTTTTAATAGTGATAATGTAAGGAAAAGATGATCTTATATTGGTGTGTTGTAGAAGGTGGGACCCTATAATGGGCCCTTATGTAATTATATCAACTATAAATTATGTAATTTTCTATACACCACAACATAAGTTGGAAAATGAGACCAACACCCTTATGCGATTTAAGGTTTTCGGTGTACTCCCGATATCAAATATACTGGTGAAAAAATGATTTTTTTCTCTCAATCACCCACTCTCTCTTCCAAAATTATTTTTTTGGTATTTATGTTCTATTTTTAGGTTTCATGCACAATAACTGTTTTTATTGCGTAGCATCTAATTTGGTTTTTTCTATAATCAATGAATAATCCATGATGTATATGACTTATAATGCTATGGACAATTAAATTAATTTGAGGATTTATTTAGAATAACACCCGAACCATGATTGTAGGATAATAAATTATAAATTGTAGATAATGTATTTAAATAAAGAAAAAAATATTACACCAAATATCACTCTTCCTTGATGAATTAATTGTCTACCTCTTGTTGTATCTTTTTTACTGCAAAATGATTCAAGGGAAGAATTCATTTACTGGTATGTAAAAAACGATCCAAAGTTCCCCAAATGTCATTGTGGATATCCCTATGTGCTGGAATGGTAGAATGTAGTAATTTCATCAAACATTTTATATTGTTGTAAGAATACCTTTTTGATCTATGTCATCATCTTTAGATTGTAGAGCTGGATCAATCTTCATTCATGAGATTTTTTCTGGGAGAAAAAATCTCTAGGTATTGAGTGAGTTATATCTATACATTCATTATCCATGAAGTCCAATTGGTTTAGAAATGACAAAATCAAATTTATATTGATCTTTGGATATGGGAATAATAAATTTACCACATACCATATTATTTTATATATATTCAATGATCCCAATGTGTAATATAATAATAGTAATAATATTATGTACACGAATTCAAAAATATTAAAAATATGATAATTATTTTTTAACAATAAATAAGAAAATATTAATTCAAATAATAACTAATACATCATTTTAATTGGGACCTAATTTTTTGAAATATATTCCATATTATTTATCAAACAGTGAATAGTGAATAATTTTTTAAATAAATAATTATTATAACATTATTTAATGATAATTAAATAAATACTATATTCACTAAAATGGTGAATAAATATTTACTAAATATTCATATATCAAAATAAATAATTTTTGAAAAAATTTGTTTCATTCCTTTTAATGACGTATCAATAAGTTTATGGACGATGTGGTAAAACCATGATAATTGTTATAGATCATTTAAAGGAATCGAATTTCATGCTTGAGTAATTCTCAATGAAAATGTGATGACAATTAAGCTATTATTAAATTTCAGGTCATGTGTCAAAAGATTTTATATTTTTTATAACACGATAAATTGAATGAAGATCTTATAATATTTTATTATTTCAGGATGAGTTCAAATAATACACTTTATAATGTATTTTGATTCAAAATGATGGATATTATCAGAGATATATGAAGCATTGTAAAATAAATGACATATATATTTTTCATGAAGTTTCATTTTATGGTTAATATTGATTTCTATTATATGAGAAATCATATAACTCAATGTTTTACAAAAATATATGTCCATCCATGATGCCACATGGACCAACTCAACCACATACATATTGTAGGAGATCTTAACTATTTGTGGAAGCCCGTCCACACAACCAACTTGGCGGAAGAAATGATTGGGTCATGTCTAGGACCACATCAGAATGCCTATGTGAGTTTGAAAATGTAGATGTAAATGTGAGAATTTGTAGGTGTTTACATCCACGTGAGGACCATATGTGAGTTTTTGTATATTGATACTAATCCCCCACTTCACCCTCGAATGGGTAGCAACATAGAATCATTTCCTGATCTACTCTAATTCATCTAAATGTCTGTATTGGGAATTAAAACTACAAAGAAATTATTCCCCTATCATTGAAAATAAATATAGAATGACTTCCATGTGATATAGCTCATCTAATCTGTACATTTTAAATGAGTGATCATCTTCAATATCGAACACCTGAGTGTTTTTTGACACATGATCATGCCCGAGACAATGAATTATCATGCATCGGCCATGCCCACTGATCATATCTAGGGGAATAAGATATGCTTGAAATCCTATATTCATTAATGAAACTTTATCCTTCAAGACAATGATAATTTGAAGAATAGTACATGTACGAACAAAAAAAAAATGTTTCTACATGAGTTCATCAAATATCCCCTTCTCATCAATCTATCACAAGATCCATTGACATCTCATGATAGTGTCAAATAATATTATATGAATAATGAGATATGATAGTGAAAGCAATTAATCAGTCTCATGAAGAAGAACATATCATTGATCACATGAACCATCCACTAATTACATATTTTATTAGTTGAATGACTCATAAGTTTTCAAGTGGTAATCAATAGTAAAGTCAAGTTATCAATGAAGGGATCATGTGAAGTGGTAATGATATTCCCATGATCACTCCATCATTGGATGAGGTTTGAATAAATCTATAGTTTCAGAATTGAATAGATCATGAGACCTTTGGATATATATGATTGATTCTATATCACTATAAAAAGGATAAGCATTTATAATGTTTCTATTTCTATAAATATTGAAGAATGGATGAAATATAATGTTATTGTCATCCATATAATCAATATAACTCTTTAAAAAGATCCTATAATATTATTAATTCATGTGGAGAATGATTGTTTCTGATCCAATCATGTGAAGTACAAATTTCTAAACACCACATTCTTTCACAACGGTGTTTGAGTAGAACCTGTGGACAACCATTGTAACATGAAGAAAGAATATATGGTTTTCATGAACATTCATGTGATGTATGTAAATGAGGGAGATACTAAAGATTTTTTATCATAGAATCTTGTATCATTTGATCACTCGAATTAATTAAGAGACTCTTGTGAACCCTACATGATCATGCAGAGGATTAGTTACCACAAATCTATTTTTATTTACAAGAGATATTGAATACCACATTATTTTTTCTCAAAATATATTTTTGATCATGTAATCTCATATATATGGATATATTATTTTCATTTAATGAGGAAGTGAATTATCATGCATATTGTAAAAATGGTATAAATATAACAGTTTATAGAATAGAACAGAATGTAATTATAATTCAACACATGAAGTGAAATTGAGTTGTAACTTTTTCAGAAGATAGTGAACATGAATTTAGTATAGGATAATAACTAGTTCTTATTATGAATCTATAAAAAATGATAATTTACAATTTTATTATATTATTTTCTCAAAATATATATCTTTATTGAAAATTACAAGAGAATGAAACAGTCATAAGTGATATATCTTATCTATTTGGTGTATCTTTTTTTCTTTCATAAGTGTATTTTTTTGTTCTAGTAGAACTATAAAAAGAATAGTGGGAATCTATGCTATTGAAAAATTGTATGTTTTAACCACATATGATTATAGTGAAGAATCTTTGATTGGGTAATCTAACCAATCATAATAAGTAGTAGGCTCCCATTGATACCAAACCCTAATAAAATAGTGTTTCATTGTTATATTTAATTCTATTTAGTTCAATATAGGTTTAGAAATTATATGATTAGATCATATACTAACCAATACATAGAGGTGAATTTTATAAGAACTGAATACTATAATAATAACCACAGATTTAATACCCCCCCTAATGGGTAAATATATCCCAATGTACTATAATTAGTACCATAGTAGTAGTTCCCTATGTCATGATCCACTAACAATTAAATATGGTTAATTTGAATATAATTAATATCATAGGATTTTCTAATTTCAATTGAATAAACTATAACAATTATATGAATAGGATGTTCCCCAATCTTATACCTCTTCGACATGATGTTAATGATAATGTTAATGTTGGATTTATAACTATTATTAAATTTCATCTCATTACATTTAACAATAATATGTATATAAAGATAATAGAAATTATAAAAATTCCATTGTTATGCATATTTTAGGAAAATATATTCCCAATGATTATGGGACTCCAAAATTCCATGGAAATTTTGGAAAAATTTAAAATAAGATATGAATACCATGTGAAAGTAATAAAGGAAAAATTAAAACTATGGGGAAGAAAAATTGAAGATAGAGATATGGGTGAATAATAAAATGATGATAATTACTTCATAATTTTTAATGAAATCTTCTTTAATATTTCGGGATTTGGTTAAATGATCGATGATCGAACATGTTTCAAAAAACTGAAGAGAAATTTTCATAAAAATTTTCAGCTTAAAATCTCATATTTTGAAGTTAGAGATCATATTACGTTATATGAATTACATAATAATTTTATTTCTTATAATTTGATAAATATCCCATCTTTTATAAAGAAGACCAAGTATGAAATGGATTTTAAATCCATGTGAAAGCTGAAAACCTGAGATGATGAAAATTCAAAATCAAGTGAATCTGATGATGTATATAATGATAAATATAATAAAAAATAATTTATCTTACAAATAAGATATTAATGTGTGATATTTTCAATTGAAAATTTAAATTACCACCATGATGTTGAAACTGTAAAGATATTTTATACTTGGGTGTAATTTTTCATAAAAAGAAGTATATAGAATATAGGATGGATAATGAGAAAAAATAGAACCATAAATGGGGAAAATATAAAAAGAAATATCCAAATTTGGTGGAATAAATAAAAAAATTCCTCAAATATAAAACAATAATTATACTGAACAATGACAAATAAGACGACTCCACCCCAAAAAGTCAATTAAAAGATTAAACTAATTTAATGGATCATGTGTAAAAAGGGTTTCAAACCTATTTCCGTCAAGATGATGAATGGTAATGAATAGGGCTAGATAACATGTTGAATATTGTTTTACATTCCTATCTTGATAAAAAACAAATCTCAAGAAGGATAACAGACTATTACTGAATGAAATATATAATACATTTGAGGTAAAAGGTGGAATTTGAATAGAAATTTATTTATTACAATGATGAAATTAAAAAAAGACTTAATGGGAAAGGATGGTAAATATGGATAAATAAAATAATTCTCTTAATGAAGACGGTAAGTCTATTTCTCAATAAATTTTTTTATAATAATTAAATATCATGAAAAATATTGGACAATATTTTTACATGTCTTTTAAGGTCATGGTAGAATCCTCAAAAATTGGTGAAAAGAGGGGCTCAATGTAGAAGGATAATTTATGTCTCTATAAATTTAAAAAAAATATTTTATCTCTATCATTGAGGACCCAAAAATATATTATGTATATTTCTAGATAATTAACACATGTGATAAATTCTCCACTTCTTCAATGGAAGAAATATATTCTCCTAGAATATATTTTCACCATATTAGAAACCACCAAAGTATATGGAACGACAACATCAAATATGTTCAATCTAGATATGTTATATGTTTTGATGGACAATGTTCAGATGATGTTGATGGAATTTTGGTGTTTTTGGGGGAAACATATTTATTTTATAACATGCCTCTACCAAATATGATATACGAACCATGGGGAATATTTATATAAAATAATATAAAATCATCTAAGTAAGAATGGAGTTACCAAAAAAACATCATATCTTCAAACACAAAAAAATTGATTATTTAAAATAAATAAAGGGTAAATTATATTTTCCATTACTTATTTCTAGAACGTTCATGAGAATCCTCATCAATATGTTTCTTATTTTGTGATAGAAAACTAAATTTAATAAATGAATAACGACAAATCATGTTTCATTATAGTTTCACTGAAAGCTTATAGATGAATCGATTCAGGGATTATTGATATTGGATGTTCTTCGCATGTGATTAGTGATAAAAAACCATAGAGAAACATTCAGAATCATTAATGAGGAGTTGTATCCTTTTGATATTATTTCACTCCAAATTAATGGGTTCGACAATGCATAGAATGAAGTATAACATATAATGTATAATAATGTATTATTTGATGAAGGGATAATCAAAATTTTCATTGAGTCAAAAAAATTGATGATGGTCATGAGGTGTTATTCTATTAGGATTCATGTATCATAAAAAGAAAAAATAATGGAAAAATAAACACCTAAGGGAAAATAACTGATTAAAATCAATATCAAATTGGTTTTTCTTCCAATTCATGTTACAATAGATACAAATATGAAAATATCTTATGACATAGAAGGATTTTACATCTCATTCAAATAAGTATATGTAATTATTAGAAAAATGATATATTGAGATATTTTCCCAAATGAAAGAGAGAATAGGTTGAAATTTGTTAAATGTATAAAAAAGTGAAAATGACTCAAGGTTCACATAAAGGACTAGACATTATATAATGTGGACCATGTGAATATATTAATGATTACATATATGATAAAATAATGAAAAATTAAACCACATGTGATCTATATTTATTTACATTCAATTATGATTACACACCATTAACTAATTTCATTTTTTTAAACATAAGTCATAGAAAATAAAAATGTTCAAAAATTTCATATGGAAAAATGAGAAAGAGTTGGGTCCTAATATATAGAAACTAATAAACTATAATGTTATGGATTTTATTGATGATTTTTGATGTTATATTTTGAATCATACAACCATGTATCCATATTCATCAAAATATACCCCATTGAAAAATGGGGTTGTTCAAAGGAAGAAAAAACGGTTGATTTGGGAATGATTTTTTTTTTGAAAAGAAAATAAAAAACTATTTTTGGAGAGAAGTTTTATGTTCTTACATACATATATAAAACATGTGAAAGATGAGAATAGAATAAAATATAGAGAATATGAAATTTTATACAATAAAAATAAATCTATTAATTCATTATAGTTTTTACAATTCCTTACATTACAATGATCAAGAATGAAAATAAGAGAAAATCTAAATAGATTGTAAAAGAAAGAATTTTCATGGGATACCTATATAATGGAAGTGTAAATAGATATTGTAACAAATTGTTTCATAATATAGTTTAACACAGTGATGTTAAAATCGTTTAAAACAAAGAAAAATGAGATATCTCACATGATTAAGTTATTGAATATTCTATAGTAAATTGTATTAAATGAAATTGAATAGTGATGAAGTTACTAAGGAAGATCTAATAACAGGTCATATCGATTTGGAAAAAACCTATGATCATAATGAAGATTATAGAAATAATAAAATGTAATATAACAAATTAAAAAAACCTATTAAATATAAAAATATTATTGTAAGTCAAAAGGATCGTGTTAAAATTAGATGAATATTAATATTTTAAGATAAAACAACACTTATTTCTCAAATTAAACTACATATTGTGGTTGATGTAGTGAGACTAAATAATGGATACAAGCTATAAATTAGAAAACTATTCAAATTGAGATGAAATACACCTAAAATATTTTTCTAATACTGAAAAATAAAAATATTATTATAAACAATAGTGCTATAAACAACATGATAATTATGAAATTTGAGGTATCAAGGAACAATTAAAGGGTATTGTTTAAAGGATATTATAAAGATTAAGGAATTTAATTTGATGAATCTTTTTCACCAGTAGAATGAATGAAAACTATTATAATTTTCTTGGAAGGGGTGGAGGAGAAGAGTTATGAATTTTATAAAATGTAAGTGAAATATTACTTTATAAATAGTTATCATGAGAAAGGATTATATATTAAACTACATGATGTTTTTGTGTCAGAAAATTATGGAAACATGTTATGTTGATTGATGATTTTTATGACCAGGAATAGGATCCTAGAAACTAGTATTCTGAATTTTATGGTTTTTTTATGTATAAGATATTTATAAAAGGAAAAGTCGATAGTAACCTTTTTGAGAGAGGGATGTCTAATGGTACCCCTATAGTTATTGTTTGTATTGATTACATCATAATTGTTTTTTAAAAGTAATTTATCTTTGAAGAAATTTCCTTAAAGAAAATACATTCTTTAAGCTACTCCTCTCAGTGGTGATGCTTAGGTCATTGCTCCACTTTGTAATGACGCCTGTGACGGTCCCTCCTCCCCCTGTGGGGGACAGATCTTTGTTAGCCGGTATGAGAACAAGATTTCCTTTTTACCCCTTTTCTAACCCCGATTTCCTTCCCCCCTTTCCAGAAGTTCCACTTTTCCATAAGGTCCCAGATCTTATTGATAGCCTTCCTAATATTTAACTTTCGTATTCAGAATTTTCTAGACCTGCTTCGCTCTTGAACCTGACATTGGTTGCAAGATTTAGACAGAAGTGACCCTCAGTTGATTCATTCGACAGATTTGTCTTTGCTTTATAGGATATGCAAGAAAGACCGACTGTGGGTCTGCTCGACAATCGTCATATTATGATCCATTTTTCTTCTGAGGAGGATCCCATCTGTGCCTGGTAGAGTTCCCCTCGAAGCTTTAACGGACTCCGGTTTCTTATACTTTGTTGGTCCTTCGAATTCTACATGAATCGATATTCCCCTTCCACGGTGGTTTGGTTTAGTTTCCCCCATCTCCCCTTACCATTCCAGAACCCCTCTATTATTCGTATGTTGGGAAATCTTGTTGGTAGGTTTTTGTGTTCTGATAGTCGTACTGAATCAGTATTTTATCCTATTAATTTGAGGATCTATGTGGAAATGGATTCATCCATAATTCCATTTTAATGTGTCTGGATCACCATTGGTGAGGAGAATAGATGTAAACAACGTGTGTTTTATAAGAACTGGATAGATTTTTGCTCTTGCTGCAATCGATTGGGGTATTCCTCGGGCCTATGTCGAAGGGGTTCCTCAAGGAAGATGATTTTGGGTAAGGGGAACGTTCCTAGATCAGTTCCCAAGAGGTCGGGTCCCTTGATGGAGGATTACTGCCAGGATGTTCAGCCTACAGGAATAATGGTTGATAGGGATAGTGGTAGGGATTTGTCTTCTCACAAGGAGGGAGTTTCAAGAGGAAGGATTTCAGAGGATGGTGCGAGAATGAATTTGATGAAAGATTGGATTCATTAGGAGATTTCTCATATGGGGAGCATGGAGGCTGGGTGTAGTGAACCGTCTAGGAGAAGGGCTGACTCTCTTGGGAAAGATCTGGCTGGAGATGGAACTGATATTGAGGCAGTGGATGTCCACCTGCCTCTTGATGGTTGTAAGATGGATGGAGGTACGAATCAATGTGATGGTAATACTGTGAGCATTTCAAGGGATGAGAGTCAGTCAACTTTGGTTCCTCCAATTAAAAGTACGGTGAATACACCACTAGAGGGTGACAGTCAGGGATGTGGTGAGAAAGGGAAGATGCAAAAATTAGTTTTATTTCAAGATTTTCAGGTTGGCCAGAGTCTGTCTTCAATTCCTCTAAACAATCGGTTTGAAGGATTGGCTGAGGATGATCCAGGTACAACTCAGAATATTCCAAATGTTGTAAATGGGGGGGGGGGAGGCGATGGAAATGGGCCCGAACCCATTCTTCCAACAATTGAAGTGTCAATCCCTAAAAGGGATAGAAGTGGTTTGAGAAGGAAGGGAAAGAGGGAGTATTCCAATTTACCTCCCCCTATGGAAACCCGATATGCTTGTAAAACTAGTGACATTAAATACTCCCTGGAAGAGGTGTTCATGCAGCCTTCAAGGGTTCAGGGAGAGCAATCCTTGGACCTTCTACTAAGCAATGAAGCAGAAGTGAACGAGTAACTGTTGTGGCTCACTACTTCAGAATAGGAGGCAACTAAAATGATGGGGAGACCATTAAAAGAGACACTTAGTGAGGAGCAATATGTTTGGGTGGATAAGAAGGACCTTATCCTTGTCGGGGGATTTAATAAAGGGAAGATTATCCTCGGGGATTATATCCAAACATGGGATCAGATGGATTTAGAGTTGGAAATTTTGTGGTTAGAGTCTCCAATCACCTAGGTTTCCTAATTATCTTGGAAGCTATTCAGGGAAGCGCAGTCTAGTAGGATCAAATTAGCATTAAATGTTTCTAGTTAATTGTTGGTCTCTATTTTCTGTGTTTGGGAGATACTTTACTGGGGTTTATAACCCAGTTGTGGGTTTTTGTGTGCCTTATAGTTGTATTTCGTAGGACATCTTCCCAGGATCAGCTTCAGTTGGGCTAGAGCACTCTTCCATCACCTTTGCAGATCATTTGGTATTTGGTTGACTGAGAGGGATGGTTTTTCCATCGGGAGGGACCATGAATGCATGGGATTGCTGAGTGGTCCTGCATGTGGATAGTGGTTGTTGCTATTTCTTGAAAGAGGCAGACCTTGTTTCTTTCTTTTTTTTCATCTGGCTGTTTGGGTGTTATGTTGGACTTTATGGTTTCTCACTTTTCCCGTAAAAGTGTTTTTTCATAATAAAAAAATATCTTTCAGTAAAAAAAATGTATCTTTGAAGGGTTTTCAAAGAAACTAGAATTGAAATTTGAGTTTTCCATTCTTGGATAGATGAAACCCTTTCTAGTATTTTTTATTGATTTGAAACCAAATTACATATTTCTCTATCAGGAAATGTATCTAGGGAATTGATCAAAATGTTCGGAATGGAAAATGAAAAAGAAGTTCCAATTAATATTTCAGTTGGAACTAAATTTTGATATATGAATATGGTCCTAGTGATAACCAAAATGAATTTAGATGAATCGTTAGATGTTGTCTCTATCATAGTTAATAGATTCCATATCTAACTTATCTAGTAACACTATGTGCCAGATTTTTTAGTGATCATAAAGATTCATTCTTATTAGATGATAATAAAGTTCTAAGATATCTTAATATATCTTTGAACTATGGGATAAAATCCAAACATGGGGTATATTTTAAATTGTTTTACTGATTAAAATTGTGTAGGTGATTGTACAATAATAAGATCAAATTCTAGTGTAACCTTATTTCGGGAAGAGTGATGTGTGAGATGGTATAACAATAAATTGAATTTAGAGACTCTATGAACAAATAAGGAATAATATATATCTTGTAAACATTATTTTAAACAAATTATTTGTATATAAGTGTGTTTAGAATATTTGAAGATTGAAACTGAGTGGCCCTTGAAAATTTCATGTGATAATAAATGTTCCATATGTATGTATAAACAAATAGTTCAACGATTAATATCCACAAATATTGAAATTAAATATCACGTTATCAATGAAATTTTGGTAGGTAGAGATATAGATATAGAATACATTTCTAAAAAATATTAGTTTTTGGATATTTTCCCCAATGTTATGCCAAGAGATATGTTTGTGGAACTAAGGATGAAACCATGTGTCCATAATTCTCCTGATGATTGAATACAACTAAAAGGTATCTTTTTATTCATAGTTTTTTTATGTGTTATGATCTAACAAGAAGTTAATTGAATGAGAAGTGTTGTTCATCATGGATCTCATTTTTTACCTGATGATGAATAATAGTACATCCCATGAGGAAAAACTTAAAATAATTTTATTTATTTCAATAAAACTCTATTCGTATATTTTAAATTGTTTTTGAAAAGATTGAGGGTTATGTTGATGAAAAAATAAGGCAAATGAGTGGTTGTTCTTGTGCACCTTAACTTTTTTATGATTTTCTTGATGTATGAAAATGATTTTTTCATTTTATAGTTAAATATATTTATTTCTAATAAATTTTATGAAATGTTATTTTCTTATCATGTTTTAACATGAATGGTGGTTTGATATCAACTTACATATTTTTGGTTATATCTCATTGTTTTCTACACTGGGATATCCCACACATACTTATTACTGATTGAATAAATTGTATTTTCAAAGAAAATCATGTCATATAATATCTATATTAGATGTGTTATCGAAATAATCATAATAAGGTAGGAGAAAAAGTTTTTAATTGAAAAATGAGGAGACCCCATAAACCCTTCTCATTTGATTTCCAATTTGGGAGACAACATTTTCACAAGATATTTACGATTTTGACATATGTTGATATAGAAAACAAAATATAATGCTGGGATTGGTGAACCTAAGTTTTGTATCTTTATTCAATGATGTGTCAATATGTTTTTATACAGTGTATTGATTTCTGGATAATTTATTTCGACTCATTTAATGGAACTGTATTTAATGATTAAGTAATTATCCCTTAAAATGTGATGATTGTTAAGAAATTATTAAATTTCAAAGTCATTTTTTAATGAATAATATGTTTTTTAAATCATTTAATTAAAATAAGTCTATGAAATATTTTATTACATTGTGATTAACTAAATGAAATCCATGTAAAATGTATATAAATTTTACATAATGAATATTTGGGGAGTTAAAGGAATCCATTTAAAATAAATTATCGTTATATTTTTCATGAAGTGATATTTGGTGGTGAATATGGATTATTATTAAAGGAGATACTGGATAAATTAATGTTTTACCAAAAAATGAGGCCAAATATGAAGCCACATAGACTTCCTCAACTGCACATATATGGGAGAAGACCTCAACCACATGGGGGATCTAGTCAATGAATTCTACGGAGAGGGAGAGTTGTGTGGGCCATATATAAGATCACATGAGTACTTCTATGTGATCATACACATGAAGATGGATTAGCATCCATGTGAATGTGGATGCTACCGTATGGGGCTCATTTGCAAGTATGTGTATATGGGTGAAGGTCCGCCACCACATGATAAAATTGGTTGAAGCACTGAATCATTTATTAACTATAAAAAATCCATATGGAAGTCCAATCAGGGAATTATTTCCAGGTAAAAATAGTTATCCAACAATAAAAATATAAATAGAATAATCTCCACCTAATGCTGATGATTTTAGAATTCTGATTGCAATGTGTAATCATCGTTAACCATGACCACTTGTGTGATTTTGGGTTACACATCCAAGTTAAATACAAATGAATGATACACATCAGCCATGTATAAAAATCAAATGAATTGAATAAGTCATTTTTATCATCCAGGATTCACTCTTGAAACTTCAATTTATAAGTCTGAAATAATCCAATGAAGCATATTTGGTAGAAGATAAGCAACATTGATAGATGAGTTCATCGCATGATTTTGTTTCATAATTCCTTTCTAGGAAACAACAATATCGCATGATTCTATAGAATGATGTTCTATGAATGAATCAACATTAGGGTGACAATCTTAAGGATATTTTATGAAGAATAACATATCTTATGTCACATTAAATTTCAATCAATTATATCTTTTATCAAGTGAAGGATTCACTTGTTGTCATGATTTTGGAAAAATAGGTGTCACATGATCAAAAAATAGATCTTGTAAAGTATTCAAAAAAATATCACGATCACTCCGGTATTGTATGAGGTTCAAAGAAGTCAATATTTTAATCATTGTTGAGATATCGAGATCATCAATGATATTTTAATGAGTCCACACTATGACATAAAAATGAAATCTTTTATAGTAGATCATCCTCGATAAATACCATAGAATGAAAGATGGATAATGTGGATAATGTGTGATTAATTGAGAGAAAACATGAAGCAGAAAACCTTTCTAATTTCATTGACATGAATAAGAAGTAGTCCACATGATCCAATCACATGAATAAAATCTCATGAAGAATCATGTTCTTATGTAATGGACTTTGATATGAATCTTTGGATAACCCCTGTCAAGTGAAGTAGAAAGAGAAGTATTGTGTGATTATTCATGAAACCCCCTACATGAATTTTAAACTAAAAAACTAGTTTTTCATTACCATGTATTCTATGATCATATAATAGTAAGAAGATACTCATATGAACCCTTCATGGTCATCTGTAGTAGTAATTACCATGTATCCATTTTTATTCAAAAGAGATAGTTAATAAAACATTATTATTTCTCATGACCAATTATAGATCCCATAATCACATAAACTTTGATAGGTCGTGTTCTTCACATGAGATAGTGTGTTCTAATTTAGAGTTTACAAAATATGAAAGGATAACAGTTCATAAAATAGTAAACAAATTAATCAAAATTTACCAAATGAAGTGAATTTTAGTTAAAAGATGTTCAGATGATAGTGAATAAGATGGAAGTGTATAATACTGAATCTAGTTCTTTCCAGGAATCATGAATATGTGGGAATGTTATATTAAAATTATCATTATGGTAAAAAATAATGATCATCATATAAAATTTCATGAGAAGGAAACAATTATAGGTGATATTTCATGTTTTGATTTGGATTAATTATTTTCGTTATAATGTGAACTATTTATCTAGTGGAACTCTAGAATGAATAGTGTGACTCTATGATATTGAAAAATTTTACATTGTAAATAATTATTATTATAGTGGATAATATTTTATTGGGGAATATAACTAGGAAAACAAGTAGTAGGCTCACATTGTGACTTAACCTTGTAAACGTATTTTCATCTTGTGATATTTAATTTTACTACATTCAAGAGAGGTTGAGATATCCTATGATTGAATTGGATCCTAACATGTTAATATAGTTTATTTTTTGAAAATAATTTTAATAAAAAATACCACTAATTAATCTCCCCCAATATTAGTGGGGAAACACCTCTATAGAAACTTCAATAATTTTTTTTAATCACGAGATTAAATAAGAAAAACAAATTGTATTAAGATATTAAATATATAAATAAATAGAAAATTAATAATTATTTAATTTTCAACTAATGTTATATTTTCTCAGATAACTGGTTATTAAATCTGTGTGAAAAAACAATTCATGGAATAAAATTAAACCACACGTATGAATAATATTTATTCGATATTATAAATTTAAAAAGATTTTATCTATTGTTCTGAATACACTTAGTTTGTGACCCTAGAGTCCCATTAGAACCTGTTTGTCCAATTGTCAAAAAAATTATTCTTCTATGTTAAAATGAAATAATGTGGTTGATCTAGGATGTCTCTTTGGAGGATTGAACAAAATTCATGTTTTTCTAATAAATTTGTGAAATATGAAGATGGTGTTTTAGTAATTTTTTATATTTAAAAATAAATAAGGAAATTAAAAATAACGATTTCACACAAGTGGATGAGGAGAGTAATGGGGTCATGGTGAGAAAACCTTTTGAAATGTCATCATAGTCTAAAATATTATTCCCCCTCTTCATATTTAGTGAATAATGAAAGCCTATTTGATTGAGTTATCAATCACCCATAGCTGAAAGAAGAAATGGAAACCACTCTTATGTGGATGGATATTCATAAACTATTCCCAAGTAACTATTGAAATTCCTTATCTGTAACTTTTTCTCCATATTTATATTGAAATAGTTCAGTTATTCCACAAAAATTCCAATTATCTCTATACACTCCCCACCTAAAACAATCTACTCAATGAAGACAAAATTCACTAGGCCTTGGGAGTTTAAAGTTATTCAAACAAATCTATATACATTGAATGATTAAAACCCAAAATAAAATCAAATTAAGGTAATAAGACACAACATAAAATTTAAATCATTCAATAGAAAAATAGTGTTTCATATTAAAGTTAAATACATCGACATTAGAAAAGTGAAACTCCCACTTCCTCGGTCGTTCAAAGGTTTTAACCCTCTATTTGAAGGATTAGAAAGTTGAAGGGGAAGAAGAGAGAATTATAAAAATAAGAAAATAGAAAAGATAAAATACACCAAAATTTAAGAATCCAATTGACTATAATATCACCACTTTCACATTTTTTAACACCTTTGGATAGAAGTGATCAATCATATATATAGGCTTAGAGTGGAAAAGATTCTCTCCGGATTCATTTTTCATGAATCATGAGTCTATTTCACATTATAAATTTCCAAATATCATAAATATATCTTGACAAAAATTTCAACTATATATCGATCACATGATCTAAAAATATCAACTTCTTTGGGAAAGGGGAAAATTTTACACCTGAATTATGAAAGATAACTTTCTCTTTCTATGCATGCCTCTCAACTACCTCTAATTTTCCTGATTAAATGGATTTCAAAATGATATAATTTATTCATAAAATATAATTTAGACAGTCATAGATTTGTCATATTTCTATTATAGGTATAATGAAATCATTTGGATATCTCTAGGAAGAGTTATACCCCTACATCTGAGGTGGTGTCCATTCTATCCTCCTAATAATATCTCTAATTCATTATTTTTTCTAAGCCAGTAAATTTTGAATTATTTCATGGTCCAAAAGGAAATCATGAATCCCATGAAAAAATGAATCCTAGAAAAGGTAATCACTCTATTTGGATCAAAATTTTAATTTATATTCCAAAAATATAGATGAAATAGAAAACTGCCAAATTTCAAAAATTAAAACTTTTCTTCATTTATGGCCAAAATCCACCAAAAAATACTATAATGATGAAAATTAGAGAAAATTCATAAATTTTAAGGTATTAAATCATTGAAACTGATAATAAAAATAAAAAATTATTATTATCTAAATAAATCCCCCACATATTGAACTTGGACTCATGGATAAGTAATCATTAAAATCAAATTAATGCAGATTCAAAGCACATACCCATGAGATCCACTAATACCTAACCAAGAAACAAAATGTGTCATGTATCATAAGAAAAAATTATTCCATGTTATCCATTTAATTCATTCAATATTTTTACTCTTTATTTCTACTCCCATGAACAAAAAAACCTACCACATGTGAATTTTCTTTCTTCTCACAAATGTCAATTTTCAACAAGGCCTTTTCTCATCCTAACCAAGTCGATTGTTACTATAGGATTGATAAATTCCAAAATATCTACCCGATGTGAGTCAAGGGAATGTGTTTATCATGAGGACATTGTAAGGTTGTGTTATGTATTCTGGATTGTAGGATTAGATGTAAAAAAATTGAGGGTGAATGATGAAGGGTTGTCCATTTTAGTGAAAAATTTGAAGATTCTAGTTTTTACTCGTGTATGGTCTCCTCCTCACTCACCTTAATATAAAATAATCTCCCTAATAATGAGAACCCGTTGAAATTGAATATCATTCAACATTTTAGCCAAAATAAGTTGAATATTGTCAAACGTAATTTTGCATCAAATCTCCAAATATGCAGAACATTATTCTTCATTGGAAGATCTATAAAGGCATATCATATCTTACCATAAATAATCTATAAAAGGAAAGTAATTCAATATAATGAGTAATTTTTAAGAATCAAACACATCTGTCAATCATTTTATTTTCAACCCAATGTATCACCAAATGAGGCAGCACAATATAGGAAAGCTCCCCCCACATGTTCTATTATATCATGCAATTTCACTTCAAGAGCAAGTTGAATAGGCAATTTGTTTTTCTAATGTGGATATATTAATAGGATATTCATGAATTATATGGGATACAATGATTAAATGTACATTGTTGGTTTTAATTAAATGGATTCTCTTATTAAGGGATTTAAATCCAAAGAAATTCCTAATTCATATAAAACAAAAGTACTTAAAAGCTTCATGTTTTAATGGAATATATAAATTTATAGTAAAATAATTCATGTATTAGTTATATATTGATGTAAGGTAAATGAAAATAATATGAAAAAAACGTTTAATAATCCTCATGGGAATATTATTTGAATGATGAATTTGGTGATATGTTACATGGGATTCAAAAATCAGACTAATTTTCTTGATATTCTCAAAGATTTGAACTTGAAACGAAGCCATTTTCAAAATTAATTTAATCTTATTTTCATAGAATAATTTTTTTCACTAACTTAAATGGGTTTAAAAAAATTAAATAATAATCATTCAATCTCAGAAGATTAAAAACACATAAAAATTGAAAAATAAACACAAAAAAATTGAAAAATACAATTTTTTGGAAACTACTAAAATAGAAATTTGAAAATCCAAAACTAAAAAGGTTCCCTCCCAAACATGTAAAACATGTAGTGTACTTAATTAATTCAAGTAGATTTAATAAGTTTATTTTTATTTAATCACAACAAAATAGTCAACTATAAAAAAGTTGTACCATTTAACTTATTTTTAGTGAACCATTGAGTTATTATCCTACGTGTCCTCTATGAAAACATAAAATAATGGAGGATATAAAATAATAAACTCATTAAACATAATAAAAAATATAAATAGAATGTGAAAATAAGGATAAAACTTTTTCTAATCCACCATGTGGCCCATGGGTTTATACTATCATTAGATGGGATGTTCTAGTTATTTATCCCCACTTGGATGGTGTGTGGAGTTTCTTTATGATGTACAAATAAAACTTCTTCATTCAATCTTGCACATTTTCATTTTTTGAGGACTCCATGGATATGATATAACAAACATACCCCAATAATAATGATATAAAAATTATATGGTGTGGATAGAATATATAATTATTCCTCCTCTCTCATGGTTTCTACTACTACAACCTATTCTTCATTATCTAGTGGTTGCTGAAGGAATGCATCATCAAAATAATATTCCAAGTGAAATTTAGAGTGTATTTATATTTGAAAAAAATTAAATAATTAAGTATCAATATAAAATTCTTCACTTTCAAATTATGTATATTTTTTCTATTTTTTCTACCGAAAAATCCACTTTGGTCTCTTCTTGAACATCCACAAATAAGTATCCATCATGTCAAGGGAGATTCATATGTTCTTATGTAGTTATATCTACTTTTTCATCACCATCATCCATGGGAAAATATATTTATTCCAAATCAAAAAATTTCATATAATAGGGAGGTGATACTCAATTTTGATTAAAAAAATTAGAAGACAACGATTTTAGGAGAAGATAATTTAACTATGATTGTTCAGCTTCAATTGCTTCTTCAGTGTAATGTTCCTCCTGGAGTTAGATTTCACTAGATAGAGGCCGACAGTTATAACCCTCTATTTAAAGGATATGTGAGAAAATCACTTCCTCTACTATTTCAGATTCTGGTTCAGGTTGAGGTCCCTTATCCACTGGTTTTTCCTCCTTGGATTTCAATCATTTATAGTCAATTTTGACTTGATTAAGCATGTGGGACAATTATTTTAGTGAGATAACTATAACATAGTTAGTAAAAATTTTCATCACCATGAAAGTGTGTTCATAGACCCTTAATAAGTGGAATGCATCATCATTATGAAATATTTTTTCCAAAAATTATGAGTAATCCATAAAAGAAGAACAAATGAAATAGAAATATATAATGGATATTTATTAGTCTTTTTAAATTGAAATAATGAAAATTATTTACAAAATATCAGAAGTAGATTGTTATCATAAACTCTCAAGAAATGACACCATTTTTTGAAATGTTTATTTCAGGGGGTGTGAGAAAAATATTTCCTATGTTAAAATATAGTAATGTGGTTACCTTTGGTTTTACCTAGAGAATAGTGTGAAACAATAAGGTTTTTCACTTAAATTTGAGAAAGAAGTAGAGTTTGTTTTTAAAATTGTTTGAATTTAAAAAGAAATAAGGCCATTAATATTATTAGAACCCACGTAGATAATGATAGTGATGAGGTCAGGGTAGGACCACCTTTTGAAATTTTTTCAAAGTCTTAATGATTATTCCCCCTCTATTCCTGTTGAATGACTAGTGAAAGACTCATCGATTGAGTTATGAATCTCCCTTGGTTCATGTAAGCAATGGAAACCACTCCAATGTCCATAAAAATTCATAAACCATTCGAAAATAACTGTGGAATTTCTAATCAGGAATTTTTTATACTAAATAATATAGAAAATTTTCACTTATTACACACACATTCCAACGATCTTTATACACTCATCACCTAACAAAATCTACTATATTGAGACTAAGTACACATGGGGATATAGTTCTGTGTTCTTCAACCAAATAAGTAAACAATTAATGAAACCAATACCCAAAATAAAATAGAATTAAGAGAATTGGAAATCAATGAAACTATAAATCATTCAATAGAAAAATATAGTTTCAAATTAAAGTGAAAGACTAAAATATTACAAAAGTGAAACTCCCCATTTCCCGATCACTCAATGGTTTTACCATTACATGTGAAGGTTAAGAGAGTTGGAAGGGAAGGAATAGAGAATTAAGAGACTATTAATATAGGAAATAAAAAATAAACAAAAATTCAAGACTCAAATCCCTTAGTAAATCCCCCGTACACATTCTTCAACACCTTTAAATGGAATTGAACCCTCATATTTATAGGCTTAAAGGTGGAAAAATTTCCCTCCAAATTCATTACTCTGAATGTTTGAGTCTTTTTTTTCATAATAAATTTATGATTCACATAGATATATACTCATAAAAGATTATCCTATCTCTCTATTTCCTGAGGACACAAATATCAACTTATTTTGTAAAAATTGGAAAAATTTATCCCCAGATTACTGAAGAGAACATTTTATGGCTTAGGGGACTTCTCAACTCCCTCTACTTTCCCACATTAAATGGATTCTTAATGATATAATATCGTCATTAAATTTAATATGTAGATGAGGAGAGGAATCCTATTTATATTACAACATTATAACAATATTTTGATTTCTGAAGGTCGATTTGTGCCTCATTAACTAGGTGACGTCCATTTTATCATCCAGACAAATTTCTACAAAACATTGATAATGTTGGTTTGGTGGATATCAAATTGGATCTTGGTCCAAAAGAAAAACAATAATCCAATGAAAAAAATGAAACCTAAATATTATTCCCTCAATTTCAAAAAAAATTTAAATGATATGGACAAAATATAGAAGAAATAAATAAGTTTTATATTTCCAAAGTTAACAATTTTCTACATTTAAGCCCAGAATTCCCCATAAATACTAAAATGATGAAAATCAGATAAAATTTACTAATTATAATGGATTAAATAATATAAAAAATTATTACAGATAATGAAAATATTATATCTATCACCCCTTTCACTATAGGATTTTGTTGTTACACTGAATGTAGATGGTCATCATTTGAAAATACTCCAAGGTATCCATAGAGAAATATGTTAAATGTGACAATGAAAATTACATCACATGAACACAAATTTTTTATTATAATTAATTTGTCTTTATGTCTCTAATAAAGTAGTTTTCATACTGGTTCCATCAACCCAAGTGTTCTATTCATCTTTCTATGAATTTAGGAACTGAATTTACACAAAAAAGTCATCAAAAAAGTCTAAATGATGTAGTTACATTTCAATAAAATGGATTGACATGTAAAATATATTTAATTAAAATCAAGTATAAATCTTTTTATAGATTATTCATCATATCATATAATTCGCGTCGTACCAAACATACCCCACTCCTAATGAGTATATGTCATTATAGTAATAATCATTAAATTAATGTATTTGTCTCAAAATATGCATTATTATTATTTTTAATGATTATGGACTGATGAAAATGTTTGTATATAGAATCATATATTCAGACACACACACACACATACAAAAAAAAACACACACACACACACACATATGTATGGATTAACTATTTGTGATTCATCTTAAAATAGCTTCCATTCTTGAGATTACCAATGACATACATCATACAATAGTGTCTTAGTGTCCTATGAGTCTCCAACCCTAATAGTTGATATTATTTATATCCCATTAAAAAGTATCACATGACAATATAAAATATATTTATAAATATAGTTATAACACATATATATTCTTAGCAATGCGGGGAATAAATAGGAACATTCATTATGATGGTTACCCATAAGAAATTATATAATTCAATGTCAGAAGTAGAAAAATAATGATGTGATATCATATTAATAAATTTTATACACCGTTAATATTTTAATAATTTAGTATTTATATTAATTATTTTTTAAGGGAAAAAATCCAATATACTTCCACGTTCACTAGAGATGACTAATATTAACTGAACTAGTTTCCCACTCTAGGTAAACATGCTTCTATTGAGATATGGTTATAAATTTTGAGCCCACAACACCACATATAGCATATCTTCTTACTATTAATACAAATCTCTCTACGAAAATCCATTATAATGTAATATCTTGAAGTATTGCCATTTTTCCACTGAAAGACTTGTAAACAATGATAATACTATTTTAATAATTCATCATTATATGATTGAAATTTTATATCCAGTTATAACTCAAAAATCAAGAACACATTTTTCTAAATTGTCTTATTAAGTTGAATTAGCGGTCCAACATAAAAAATGAAATATAGATATTTTATGTACTTGATGAACATACCTAACCCTTACATAATAAATATATCCTACTTTAATACTTGATCAACCATTCTATTTATGATTTGTTTTATTTCACATGAAAACATAGTTTTTGAATTTCTCTAACTTTTAATAACACATCTAATTTTCCCCAACAAGTACTATCTGATAGATTTGACTTCCTGATAATGAATTTTACTAGGTCTTGTATGATATTTTTTATCTATAAGTCATAAAAAATATAGAAAAAACTATGTACAGATAATGACATATGATATATAATTAAAATGTTTTTAGGCATATATTTCCTATAAGAAAACATAATACCATCTAAAACATGAACAATACATTTTTTTTCTAAATTGTATTTTCTATAAAATGTATACTATGTTGGTTGATGTGGATTAATAATCCATATAAATCTATGTTAGTGGATATATTTTTTTATATAATTTGGTTTACTACATAGTTCATATTGGATAAATAATTGTTGTCTTAATTACCATAATAGTAATGAATTATATTCTATATGTTTTTAAACATATTTTACATGAAAAATAAATAAATACCTCAATCATATTCTGGAGAACATGCCAAAAATTCATTTAAAAATAATATTAAATAATTATTATTCTTTTTTATATCCATAAAAACATCATAGAAACATATATATCATAATGGTATTTCTTAATGCCACCAATCATTGTATTCATGTGATAAAAATACCTCCCAAATGGACTTCTTTAAGGATCATGGTATTGAAATATATAACAAAATAAAAGGTTCTTATATTTATCATGAAAAGTAAAATTTGAAAAAAATGTAACATAATCACTAGTGATAAGGTATTATAATATTGTATATCTAGATATTTCACACATTTAATTAATAATTTATGAATAATTTTTCCAAAAAATATCGTCCATGAATTATTTCTATTCAATACATTCAAGTGACTTTATGTCAACTAGTGAATAGAAAAAAATGAGGAACTTGGTTGTATTACTTTTAATCGTTATTTAATTTCAAATGATATTTTCATTCATAGATAATTTCTAACATAATAGTTTCTATAAGAATACATTTCATTAATAAATAACAAATTTCTCCTATCATTGTTAATATAAAACCATTAATAAATATATTAAATTAATTATGATTTCCATGACTTTGAAAAATCTTATCCCAATTTTTTTAAGTTAACTATTTTTATCCAAATAGTCCATTTGTATCCATGATTCAACAAAAACCATTCTCGATTCCACTATATCGAAATAATTGTTGTACCCATATACAAAATATTTTAGTCTGGTTAGAAACTTTTTTATCCTTAGTGGATGGAGGATAATTAATTTAGATATGTATTGTGTTTAATTTTTATTTTAATTTTTAGCTGGTGTTATATTAAAAAACGATTCAAATAACAACACCTTACGAAGTGATATAACTATCTATAAACATATATTAACTCTTATTATATCCATTAGTCACCATAATTGTAATATGGATAGTTTTTGGATATTATTATATGAAATATTTCTAGAAAAAAATAATGGAAAACATGAAATATATATATGTCTCATCATTATTGTAACTTATTTATCACTGTATTTATAATGTAAATGTGATAATGTCTGTGTTTTAAATTCTTTACTATAAATATATTGATCACTCAATGCATAGTTTAATATATTGATTGAAATAATATCCCATTTCTTTGTATATTTTTTATCAGGGTAATTCAATACTTTAATTTATCATTCCATAAATTCTAATAATGTAATTTAATGAATTATATGAATTTATATTTATATTAACCTTGAACTATTTTACATTATGTTGGTGAAAAGAAACCAAAATATATTTCTAATTCCATTATTCCTAAAGGTATTATTAACTATAACATGATAATTATGCTTATATGTATGCAAAGTGTTTTACCTTAATGAAAATAAACAGTCTTAAAAGTATAAATATTTCACCTACTATCAATTATACATTATAATGAATTATTTACCCACAAATACATATGAGTCTTAGATTTCATATTTCATCATTCATTTTAGGGTTGGATATCTATTATTCAATTATAACTAAAATGATATTTATGTATGAAAACCAAAAAAAAAGTATTCAATAAATGAAATAATGTCCCATTATGTTCAATAGAACATTGATTTAAATGTATATGTCATATTTATTTCTAAATATTATTTATACTTGAATCAATAACTATAAAAATAATAGGTTTTCATATTTTATATTTTGAGGTTGGATATACCCTTCCTCATCACCAAGGATAATCAAATTAATAATTTTAATCATTATTTCTTTAATTTTGTATTTTAATATAAATTAAAATATAATCTGCAATAGGTGAAATAAACACACTATTGTTCATGATGAATATGTTTGAAGTAGATATAATCTTAATTTATTCTTAAATTAAAATTCATTATAAAATGTCCTTTATATCAATATGAAATGGAAATAGAAACATGTTCTTCATACCACATCTAAATATTTAGTTCCATTGAAAGACATTGTAGACAAACTATTTACTATAAAATTGTATATGGAATTTTCAACATTTATTTTATTTTTTTCACTATTTGGATTGTTTAAATTAGTTCACCCAAACCCTTATGTCCCAATTGAAAACATATTGGATTATTGATTTGTTTATACATCATAATACTAGATGAATAAAGGTAACCTATAAGGTAAGAATGATAACATGAGAGTAAAGGATAATTTCTTATCCATATTGAAGAACAAATTTTTAGATTGGTTATTGTAAATCATTATATTAATGAAAATATCAATAGTTTAATATCTTCTACTAGTATGTATGGAAAATATGTTGTATGAATATCATTTTTCTAATTCCACTATTTATTGAACACAAATTATTAGAGATAATACATTATAGTATTAAAATCTATTTTTTATCTTGTATTATTGGTTCTTTATACATAACTGACATATAACAAAAAAACGTATGAGCATATATATGAACCAAATTTAGGTATACTTATCCCGTTTTGATTCTCAATGAGGTGACTAAATAGGTATAAGGGATCCATACACACTGTATAAGGTTTTCTATATGATTAAAATGTAAAAAAGAACTATATTATGCATGGAAATATGTGCGGATGAGGATAGAGTCTATGTCTAGAATGATCGAAATGTTATGATGATTATAATTACAATATTCTAAATTAGTTAAAAGTATATTTTTTTATTGTATCCCAATTAACAAAATATTTGATGTAATAAATATTAATTTTCCCACAATTTTATCAAAACCTAATACATTAGTCATCAATAGTTTCTGAATATCTTATCACATGTATATTCTAATGTAATAGATCCACATTCCTCTTTAGTAGATCTATTTAAAATCATGTAATGGAAGACAGTACTAACATACTCTTTTTTATGGGTTTTCATATATTTATTCATAATGTTAAATTTATCATATTAATTTCATGTTAAAATTAATATTGTTTTACATGAGTGGTTTTCCTTTAAATAGATAAAATTATTTCATACTCCAAATTATTCTAATTCCATCTTACTCTATTGATAATTATTTTTCCAATTGATTGAAATAAATAATCCATCAATAAATAACCATGCACATTATAAAAGTATAATAATTATGTTTCCATGAGCACGGGGTTGTTTAATGTTTAGATTATATAGAAGATGAAAAATTATAACCTTTACCTTGAAAAATAATCCTTCAACCATATAATAGTTTGAGATGCAATATTCTATATTTATACCAATGTAATGACCAATTTGGTTTCACCTCAGATCCTGTCACAAACCGACTCTACTCTCCTAGGAGTTCCATACATTACATATGATTTTAATTACAAGTAGGTGATTGGAATAATAGGATTGGTTATTGGATTTATATAAATGAAACAGTTATTACAGAAACCTTTATATAATGAAGGAGGAGATACCATAGAGAACATCCTTATAAATTAATAGTAATAAATTATAAGAAAATAATCTTATAAACATATCAATATATAAAAATGGGCATCAAAAAATATGAAACAAATAAATATTTTCCAATTATATAGTATCCACTTAAATTCATTATTTACATTTGATAAAATCACCTTCAGTTAATCCAATTAAATATCTCATTACTCAATTAATTTATTTATTTACATTATCCTAATAGTACTACAAATTCCATCATAAAAGTTTTAATTAATTTCAAAAAGATAATTTTAATTAAATAAAATATGTTCAATTTGTGTACACAGAGGAAATTGTAAGTCTAGTTTTGAATTTAAGGTATAATTATTTGATCCTGAAATATTATTTGTATCACTTCAACATAGAGTGTGACATAGTTTAATATCAAAATTAATTTTTTTCTAATTAAATTATTTTTCATGTGTACAGTCTAAAACCACATTTGCATACCATAACCAAATTACTCAAATTTCATGTATTAAACATCCCACATATTTATGAAAAATTCACCATGTTTTAATTAATTACAACATGTGTGAATTAATTAATTACTAAACATAAAAATTAAATACACAATATGTAAATTAACTAATTAACATGCATATGAAGTAATTACATGTTAGTTTGAATTAATTAACAACAATTTGTAAATTAATTAGACACAATGTTCATTAAACCGCAAATTAATTAATTAAATTATGATATTATAAATTGTATTAAAAGAACTTTGTGAATATTAATTACATGACCACTGTATTATGTGAATTAAATACACCATTTTTATTAATTACATTTCTACTTCATACTTTACATTATTTACCTTGTTTCTAGGTTTTGGGTTACATGCTTTATGTAAAAAAACACATTATAATTATGAATATGTGATTTCCAATGTCAAAATACATTAACTAGAAATATGGTACATGAGTTAGAGAATATGATTACTGAAGAACCATGATCCATAATATCCTAATAAATTAATTTTATGCATTAGTTTACTCTATATAAAATTATTACATTGCCACAAAAATTTCTCTTTCATCATCCTCATGTTGTGTGAATTGGTACACGATTTTATCAAAGTGATAAACATAATTCAGTCTTGTGATATCTTTCCCAAACACTTTGATCCTACTGATAAAAAAATCACATTTTCACTATGAATTTTTTAAATCATATTAGTAATTATATTATTTAGAATGATTAAGGTACATAGGATATTTAAAAATTCATAATAAATGAATAAATAATATAGAAATGACCAGAAAAAAACATGATTTTAATGATTATTAATAAATGGTTATATATAAAATAATATTTGACTACTCTCATACCACATATAAATTTTGGGAGAAGTATAAGTTGTTATTAGGGATTATATAACATGACATTTTTTAAATAAAATAATAATATGATAAGTACATGATGATTAATTCCATGAACAAAAAAATTAATTTAATGATTAATTAACATGAACACAAAAAACAAGGATTAATGATCCTCACATATTATTTTTTGTTAAAATAATTTATAAATAAACATCTTATAATGATTTTTATTCTTTTATGATGAATTATTTGATCATTTATTGGTCAATTTTCATAATAGTGATATGTTTTAAGGGCAGTATCATTTAAGAAGTTATCCCAACATTCTCCCTAAACATCTATTTCCTTCCATCGAAGTCCATGGGTACTAGTACAATAGAATTTTTATATTTCGTCATTCATTGTTGACATCAAAAAATTTTCTTCATGAAATCTCTAGTCTTTAGAGGTTACAAAAGGAGGATATCTCCCTATTATTTAGAGTGTTTAATGAGATATTCTCTTTGGGGATTTGGATAATTCTATATATCCGTTTATTCTTCACAACGTCTAATATGTTTAAAAAATTACATATTCATGTTTATATAGATATAAAGTTTTATGAATAATAATTTCACCCAAAGGCTTATTATTTTATAAACACTATGGGAACCACATGTTTAGAATAATATTTCTAATAATTACATGAAATGAGAGGAACATGTGGATAAAATTTATTATATCTACAGAATAAATAAAAAATTGTTTATTCAAAAAATATTCAACATATTATTTATCATTGTACCATTAACTCGACCCACATCTTCTTTATTATTTAATGTACCTTTAATATTGACTATTTCTTTAAATAAATACATATTTCTACATTATTCATAAAAAATAAATAAATTTTATATTTACTAAAATTATGAACCCATTTGAATCAAATTTTTACATGACCAAATAAATAACTATTATCTTATGAATCAAAAAATACTATAATTAATTAATAAAATTAATATTTTCCTAAAAAATAAACATTTATTTAATACTAAACTCCACAAATATAATCATAAAAAAATAATTATAAAATATATGTTATCTACAGAGACCCATATTTTTTCTGCTTATATATTACATCATAATAGATAAATATTCATTACATAATATAATTATCCAGTTAGATAGTTTACATGAATACTATCATTAGAGAATAGATAAATTAATAAGTATCTAATAAAAGATATATGTCATGCCTTACTTAGTTAATTACAACTGGAACCATTCTTATTCATTACCTAAATGGAAAAAAATATTCATAACATGGGGAAAGGAAACCTAATAGACGGTCATTTTAGAATCTTAGTGAGGGTAAACAAATGAGATATCTATGATCACCAAAACATTGCATGAGAATAAGTGCATAATAAAAATAAATTAATATTTTAAATCCAAACCCTTAATATAATAGATAGTAATATTGAGTCATGGGTTAAATCATGGAGTTTCCAAAAACATGAATAATAACAAAATCAAAAAACCTAATCCATATAAGCATTACCTTGTGATAAGACATACATTTGTAAGATACACATAATCATGTAAAATCATTTACATAATTAAGGATAAAATCAAAGAATATCATAATGTATTCTATTTACTACCAATTCCATTATATTCACAATCAAGGTTCACTCCCAATACTATCAACATGGGCAGAGTCCCTTTTGGAACAATGTTCACTCTGCATTACAATCCTTATTATATCACGAGATACCATTCCTTACCCGATACATTGGAGGGATGTATAATTATTATCCCACCATTCACATACTCGTCATTTATTCATATGTATACCGCAAGATCATAAATACACCATCCTGTATAACAACCCATGGAAAAGATATTGGTTTAATAATCATCTCAACATTCTATCATAACATAACCCTAGGAAAATAAATTTTTCTCATAAATATTCATCATAATAATCATAAAACATGAAGATTAATAGTAATTATAATTTAATGGGATCATATATTCATTAAAGAATAAGTAACATAAAAGGATGTCATCATGGTTATATGTGCCTTTAAGAGATCTCCTAGAATATTTCTTGAGGAAAATACACTTTCAATTTTGAAATCAATTCATTAATGTTGACATTTTTTAAATAATAAGGAAAACTGTTTTATTGAATGTAAACATATAAATTTTTTAATGAGTATTGAATTTATTTATTTTTCATGATCAATATATGTTTCATTAATGGTGTGTATGTAAAAGTAAGGATTATTTTCACAGTTTTTACTAAAACTTCATAAGTACCATTTTCAGAAAATGAAAAGAATACTATGTTTAAACAATTTTATAAAATATAAATCGTGGTGGAAAATAATTTCAACCATTAATTGGTGATTATTCAAAATATTATTGAATAGATTTATTAAATAAGGACATAGATGGTGATGGTTTTTCATCCAAAGATAGAAATTAAGTCCCATTTCAATTAAAATACTCTTTCAATATAATGAGTTTATAAAAGGTTGAAAATGAAAGGAAACCATTTAATCTATTAAAATAAAAAAATGATATAAAAATAAATGATATTAATAAGAGTTAAATTGGGAAATTTTATCATTGAAATCTTAATCAAATTTAATCCTAGTAAACAAGGAGATTATAGTATTAAACCCTTACCTTGAGTTTGAATTACATCATAGACAAAATACACTACATAATAATAAACATAAATTTTTTATAATTCAATAGAATAAACTATTAAATATTTATAATTTTATACATGACCCAATTTTAATATCTCAATGCCCTTTTATTAATAATCATTATTAATTTTTTCCTGTTTGGTTGTTAACTATTTTATTTTTCATGAGTCTTTTGTCCCATGAAAATTGATCATGGATCCATAATCTCCTCAATGTTAATAAGAAAATAAATATTATATATATATATATATTCATTTTATATATGTATTAATATTTATAGTTATCCACCAAATTTAACAATGTAAAAATTAATTTTTTTTTCATAGAGGGGGTAGGATGTATGTATGCATGAATGATATATTCACTTTTCAACCTATTGAACAAATGAATGCTAAATAATAATTCACCCATCAAAAATCATTATTATAATATATATAAATCATTAATATTAATTAAATTTATCATTAATTATATCCATTTATTAGATAAGTTAAAATAAAATCACATCGCTTCGTTGAGGTGGTTGTCCAGATGGACACATGAGCTACATTATCATTTCATAACAGATTAGAATAAGGTAGATAAAAAACATAAGTCATAATAAAACAATTTTTTATTTGTTTATTTAATTAATTATTTTTGAATGTATATCATAGATTTAGAGGAGTTATAAAAGGAAATAAAATTTAAAATTCTCTGATAATAGGTATGCCACTTCGCCGATAAACCTCTTTTTCCTTACAACATAAGCCCTGGATGGCTAGTTTTTTTAAATAAACATAATACCTAGGATGTTTTAAAGGAATAGTGAATTAAATTAGGATAGTAATTTGGAATTTGGTAGTGATAAAACATTTTTAACATTTTAAGTGTATGAGGTTCCTTTTTATAAGTTATAGGAGGGGTACTATTGGAATTACATAAATTATTAAATTAATGAAAACTAGTTTTCATGTTAAAATAAATCCAAATTTATATTATTTGAATAAAATATGTGTATGATTATAAATAAACTTATAAAATAAAATATGTAAAAATATTTATCATGTTTTCTCCATAGTTTTTTATTGTTAACTCTTGCTAACACATTTGACAATTACTTTGATAAAAATGTTTTCTACTCTTTATGGGTCATGAAATTTACTATAAAGGGATAATTTATTCATAAATGGGTAATATTTGATATTTTAAGCTATATGGAATTAAATTTATATGATATAGGATATTTATGAATTTTAAATGATTTAACAAATTATAATATATTATAAAATATAAATAATTCCAAATTTTAAACAATTTATTTAATTTGACCTTGAAAAAAACATGAATGTAATAGAATTAGAATATAAGAATATTAAAAATCTCTAATATTTCATATTTACAAATAAATATCAAGGGACATTGTAACTCATTCAAAAAAATAACTTTTAATGTTTTTAAATCATTTAATTGATTTTTCTACTGCTTAAAGATGAAATATGACAGCATAAAGCATTTAATGAAATTGTTTTACTAGTAAACATTTATAAAAATATAATACTAAAAAAATAATAAATAATTAAAAAAAATTACAAATAACCATCGTCATTATTATATATATCACATAATATTATAGATATTAAAATTAGTATGTGGCATGCTTGACTTAATCATTTAACTAATATTTTAGTTGTAAAAATCAATTTTAAATGGAGGAAACATGACATATTTACGAATTTCGGATGATTATAGATAAAAAATAATCATCCAATAAAGTAAAATAATTTTTTTGAATGAATTTGAAGCCTTATCACATTAGTAGAATCCTGAATTAACCAATTTTTCTTTTATAATTATAACACAAAAGTACTATGGTTACTATTAAAATTGACTAAAAATAAAAGGTCACATTAAATTTTTTTAGAAATTATGATCTTAAATATGGAATATATATTTTAAAGATTTTTTTTTAAATGTGGAATAATTTAATTTAAATTAAAAATGAAAAATTCAAGGAAAATTGATTATTTCAAAACATACCTATATATGTATAAAATTTGATTTTATACCAAAATTAAAATATAAAATTTAGTATAGTGGTTTGTTATGAATATTCTTAAAATAAGATAACTTATATTACTTTTAAAACCTTGTATATCAAAATGGATCTTCTTAAGTACCTAAAAAAAATTTCCAATAAAAATTGATACTTTCCACTATTTACTAAAAATTTTATCTTTTTATAAAAATATGACAAATTCATTATAACGTAATATTTTTATTTCCAACGGCCCCAAGGCTTTCAAATTTTTTATTTTATGATAAAAACCCCTTTTAAGGGATGAATTGGGTGAAAACCCAATGACATCATGGACATAGGACAATACACTCGATGTATAGAATGAATAAACACCAAAAAGGAATCACTGAACTACTCCTCCCCAGCATTTGAACATGAAGATGCTCTCCACCATTGCAAAGTTAATCAGCAAGGAATTGTCCTGTGTGTAGCACAGGCCAGATCCGATGGCTGACACCATACCCTCTCAAACAACAAAATCAAAAAAACCCTGCAGAGATGAATATCCATCTCTGAAACCTCCTCTGAAGTATGTTCATGAAGTCATCCAGATCACCTTCCCTCCTTCAAACAACAAACCATTCAAGAAGATAAAAACAACCATGCTGCAACACTGATTCGCAGGGCCGTAAGGGACCATTCCACCAAATCAATGCATACAAATCCGATATGATTACCAGAGCAACCCACATATCAGCAAATCAAATAGACTTCATCTAGCCAAGGGAACCTTCACTACTCAAATACACACCACCATTGCATCAACATACCTAAATCTTCAATCATGCCTCCAAAATCAATGCTATAAAAACCATCCAAAAAACCTTTGAACTGAAAAACCACCATAGAAAGAATAAACCAGTTCCTCCCCCCTCTGATTCGCTCAGTATCCAAAGCTGATCCACTCCGCAGTGACAAAGCATGCCCGAGCTGTCGTCGAGCCATGTCGCTGCTGACCTAAGATCCCGAAGATGAAACCACATGGAGCCACCACCCAAATGTTGTAAAACCATATCCTTTGTCTCCAAAATTGTAGCTGATCCAGGGTCAATGCCAGATCAAAAAATGATCCAAGATCTATCGGATCTGCCATTGAGCGAGGTCGAGAAGGCCGTTGCGGAGCTGAGAGCACCCAAAGCCACCCTAGCGAAGCCATTGCCGATGAGGAAGATGTCCATTGTCGAGCCATGTGTTTCCGAGATGATGCTGACTTGAGGATGAGAAAGATGGCACTAAACCATCTGAGCAAAGCCGAAATAGGGGAGGAAGAGAAACAGAGGAAACCCTAGGTGGAACAAAAGGGAAGTACGCCACCACTCAGAGGCCCCCATTTTCCCCTATAATGAATATGTATACCCTCCATGGTTGGGTTATTGATTAATATTTATATTTCAATTTAAAACAAGATATAATTTTTATAAAATATAATTTATAAATGTTTATGAATTTAATTAATAAATTTTCTCAAAAAATCAAATAAAAAACTTTAATGATAAAAAAATTTCTCAAATAATAAAATTAAACTTCTATCAATTGTCATCATGATAGTTAATAAATAATTTTTTATCAAATAGGTCCCTTAAATGAATATTTTTATTATTTTTTAATTCAGTTAATATCTTCCAATTCAATGAATAGTATGACATAGTCGGTTCAAACACAATTTTTCATATAAAATCGAGTTTTCAAAGTTTTTACTGAAAACAATATCATAAAATATAAAGGTTTTACATTGTACCCCCATTACAAGATTTTTTTATCAAAATTAAATTAATCCAACAAAAAAACTGACGATTCTTTTTCGTCGTCATATCTATATTTTCCCATAGAGATTCCTTTAACTTATGGTTTCACCACAAAACTTTTACTAGGTGTGTGGTCTTGTTTCAAAGTAATTTCTCACAACAATCCAAATTAAAAACAAGTTTCGCCTTATAATATAAGTTATTATCCAGTGTTATGAACTATGAGTTCATTGCATGCGATAGACCAATTATTTAATTACTTATGAGAGACAAAAGATATATATTTAGAACTTTTGTGAAATTTTCTCAAGGATCCAAATGATAAGACATTATTCTGAAGTGTTCAAGAATATATAAAGTAATGATATATCTTTGTCTAATAATTTATATCCTTTTGAATCTAATAAAACCCATCCATTGAGAAATTCATTGGTATACTTTATCACTTATTTTTAATTATTTATTTCATAGAATATTTTCAAAATGAATTTTATATCATCTATATCATTTATTTATGGGATTCCTAATGGATATAAACTTCTATAACATCTCCTCTCATAACTAAACTAAAAATAGATTTCATTATCCTTCATTATCAGAGAACATTGGAGTTATAAAATTCTTTATATAGAGGAATTTATATAGAGTCTTCTTAATTCCCTGGTGAAATCAGGAATTCCATTCCTCAACATTTAATATATAAGTTACATAATTATATCCAATACATGCCTAAAATAATGTTAAATCATGCAATAGAAAAAATAATGATATTTACCGAAAGAACATTCACATTAACATCAATTAATGAATAATAATAGACTTGAGGTGAAAACATTATACTATTAGGTCTTTTTAATACATATTCAACTTATAATCCTTGAAATTTTATAGTGATACAACAATCAAATTTACCAAATATAAATGACTTTGTAGATCTAGAATAATATAATTCCTTAGAAGTTATAGAGTGGATGGTTAGTTTACCATTCACCACTTTATTATAGTATCAACATAAAAATTAGTGATCACATGTGATATACTTTTGCCTCTAGATTTATGTGGGTTGTTACATTGATCATCATCATTAATCATAGGATTTCATCACTAGTTGGAATCATTCATATACTTATTTTATTTGAATCACAAGAGTGTGGATAGGGAATTTTGTGGATCTCTCTCTCCATCATTATATAATGACTTCTTCCCATCAAATTGACATTATATTTCCTAATAAATAACTTTTCTATAGTTAACATATTTACCAATCAATTAATTTCAATTTTCACCATTTTTTCTTGACACATTAATAATAATTGAATTCTCAACATTTTATATCTCAGTTTTTTAGAATTTATTTTTAATACCATCTTTCATTTATTATAAATACAATGGAAAAAAGGTTTACTAAAATATCAATTTCCACCTTAATAGAATAAAAAATGATTTATTCATAGCTACTGGATTTTCTAAGGGATAATTAACTTCAGAGAAATTATTTTCGGGAACAAAAGAATCAAAAAATATATCTTTATTGACTAATTATAATACCAGAGGCATACCTAAAAAGTCTTGTAAAATCATTAGTTATAGGTACTAATGGACTCATAATCTTTTTTATTTTGAATAAGAAATTACATTCCAATTTTCAATGAATATTTTAAGGAATGTACACTTTGAAAAATAATCTCTTTTACTCATACCTTACTATAGTATTAATCACATCATTTTTTATTGTATTCTCAATACGAATCCACAAATGATATGATTCTACATCCAAATTATGAATAGGAAAAAAATTCTTATTCATAACACTATAGAACAAGAAGTATATTTTTAGTGGTACTAATCCTTTTCACAGAAACTAGTTTATTACTATAGAAACTAAATAAAGGTGGATGTTTCCTAATGTTGGAATCAACCAGACATTTTTCCTGCATTTTATCATTACGATGTTGAGCAATATTCATAGGTGAAAAAAGATGAATACGTATTGAAATAAGATTTTGTATTTCTAAAACAACAACGATTGTTTTAATCAATAATACAATCATTAATTTTTTCACCACATCAATCAAAAAAACTTTTTCCTTAAGTTTTATCCATTGACCAAAATAGAAAAGAATAGTGTATGCAACAATATTGTTAGTAGGAAACCACGTACCATATATTTTGTCCAAAAAAATTACAATTTCATATTACTCCTAGTCATATAACTATAATATTCACAAAATTTATATAATCCTAATATTTAATTTTTGACTAAATCATTTTTTGGTATAATCTATAGATACCAATAACTTTTGAAAAAATTATTACATCTTAATAGATAAATAATAATTACATAATATTATAATACATGCCAAACTAGTAATGGTTTTGTGTCTTTTAATACTACATAGATAAACTAGTGGTTTATAAAAATATACATTATCTCCAACTTAGTTCCTCACACCTAGGATCCCTCATAAACATACTCTAATTAAAATTTTTCTTTATAATCTAAATAATGAAATATAATAATGTAGATATTAGATACATTTTAAGGTTAATAAAAATAGATATTAATGATCACTTAGACATAAAATGAGTATAATGGAAAGAGTTTCTTGCTGAACTGGGATCACACCCCATTTAGGTCCATCATTATCTCATAAGATATATGTCTTTACCCAATATATTAATGGGATACATAATTATAGGCCCAACAGTCACATAATCAGAATACATTCAAATTTTTTCCAATGATCATAAATTGTTCATCATATATAATAACACATGGAAAATAAATAGGTTTTACAAACATTTCAAAATTTTATCATAATGTTTTCCATGGAAAATCAATGAGATTAATAAATATTTCATAACCACAATAATAAAACATCCATATAAATAAAAATTATTGTATCATTGGTTCATATCCCTATAAAATCACAATTAACATTAAAAAAAGTAATAATAGATGAAATTTTTCTTATAATATCACTTTGAGTATTTCTTAATGAAAATTAACTTTTATTTTTAATATCACTTATTTAAAATTTAAAAAATATCAAAAAAAATCTGATAAATTTTAATATAAAATATAAATGGAAACAGTTATTGGAAGAATCAAATTACTTAGTGTTTTTGATGATGTTAAATTCTATTCATGTCGTTCATATAAAAATTAAAATTATTTTATAGTTTTCGTTAAAATATAAAAAGTACCTAATATAGAACTGACAAGAAGATTACATTTAAATTTTTTTTATAAAAACTAAATTGTATGTTAAAATAAAATTAAAAATTAATTATATAATAGTAAGAAAATTTAATAAAATTTGTTTGAAACCATAGACGTAGAAGAAAAAAACGGTTTTCTTTTAAAATGTGAAATAAATAACGATTTCTATAAAAATATTATTTCAATCACCAATATACTCAAAGAGAGGAAAATTAAAGAAAAAAATAATCTATATAAATAAAAATAGGATAATATTTTTCATTAGATTCATTAGATGTATATAATTAAATTCCATATTCATAAATTTATTCTTAAATAATCCCATTAAACAATGATATTGTAATATTTAACCCATACCGTAGATATGAATTTCATTGAATGTAATATAACCTCATGAATAATAAGATTATATAAATTATAATTTAATATAATAATCATCTAAATAAATATATTTTTCCAATAGGATCCCATTATAACATTCTAATATCCGTATATAAATAATTACTTATTAAAATTTTATTTTTCGGGTGCTAGCTTTTAAATTTTTCAAGAGAGTTTTAGTTTTACAATTATTATCCTTGAACAGTGTCCATGGTTCCATAAAATTAATATTTTTAATGATAATATAAATTTAATATATATTAATTGTATATAGAGATATTTATCCATTAAATTTAGAGATAGATAAATGATTAACATCGTTCAAGGAGAAGGTATGTTGTACATACTCATAAATAATGTTTTGTCTTTTCGAAGGCTAGAACAAGAGAAAGGTAATTAATAATAAATCATTTCAAAATCATTATTATATTTTGTAAATTCATTAAATTTAATATTACATTCTTGAATTTAATGAATAAAATAAAATATAATCACATCACATCATTGAGGTAGTGGCAGTCAACACATACACATGAGCGAAGTTATCATCTTCCATTAGATTATAAGAAGGAAGAAAATGATTGTTCCATAATAATAATAATAATAAATTTAATATATTTTATATAAAAAAATTTATATAATAATGTATACCATATAATAAATGTGTTATAAGATGATATAAACTTTAAAATGCTTGGATACGAGTTATACCTCTTCTTTAAGAAAACCATTGTTAGAACATATTCCATTAAATGATGGTATTTTGGAAAGAAAAAAATTGGCGGTTTGTTGAAGGAATATTTTATGAAATTAGTTAATATAATGGATGATATTAAATAGTAAAAAATTTTGACTAATGAAGGATAGGAGGTTCCCTTTTATAATTGAGGTAAGGGGTACCCTTGTAACTCCATAATGTATTAAATTAATATTATTTAATTTTAATGTTCATATAGATCCAAATTAATTTCATTATATTATATGATAAGGATTATTATATATACTATTATCAATTTTTTTTTTGATAATTTTGATTATGTATTAAAACTTATTTCTTAGTTTTATCACTCATTAATTGTTTTGAAAATTACTGTGATAACACTTTTCTTTATTCATTAGAGCACATAAAAGTTTTTATTAAATGAAATTTTACTCATAAATGGTAATTTTTTTATATTTACACCCATATCTAATTCCATTGTACTAGTATGATGTTTTTATGAATTTTTGATCATTTAATAGAATATTATTTATTATTAAATAACATAAATTTTATTTTTAAAAATATAATTTTATATTGTATTTGAAAATAAAATTATATAACATTAATTGAATTATAATAATTTTAATAGACCCTAATATATTATATTTATCTATATCTTTTATGAAAACTATACAACACACTAAATTTTTTAGATTTATAGTATTTAAAATCATTTACCTGATATTTCTACTACATAAAAAGAAAATATTAAAGAATTGATAAATAATTTTTGGTAATTATTTCATCAGAAAATATTATAAATAAATTAACATTATAAAAATTTTAATCAATCATTCAAATAACCATTTATAACTAATTTAATGTTTTCTTCTCCTTGTCAGGAAATATTATTGATATTAAAAACACCACAACATACATTTTTTAGATTATCTTTTGTATAAATACTATAATCGAAAAAATATGTGTTAGACAAAAAAATATATCAAATTTTTATTTTTACAAGATTATGTAATAAATATATGAATAAAATAAAATAATTATAAGGACTTTAATGAATTTGAAGTCTTATGCCATAATTGTTTTTTCCATAATTATAACATTTTAACTTAACTATGGTAATAATAATTTTTTATATTTACTATTCATATTGATGAAAATTAAAAGGATCATCTGTACCAAAATATTACATAATAATTCAATATATGGATCCCATTTTTCAATATTTTTTATATATAATTTTAGGAAAATTTAGTTCAAATAAAAACAAAAAACTAATGAAAAACAATTTTTTCATAAAATTTCCTTCTATGTGGAAAACATAAATTTTGACCAATTGTACAATATAATTTTTTAAAATGAAATTAATTTAATTATTAAAAATATAATTGAAAAAAGATAATCTAATATACTATAAAACAAAATGGACCATTTTAATGTCTATAAAAAGACCATTTCCCATAAAAACTAGTATGTTTCATTATTCATTGAGATATCAATATTCTTGGAAAAAATCCACAAAAAGTACACCTTGACGATTTTTTATGAAAAATGATATTATAACTTTTAAAATATGATCTCTAAAATATCATGAATTTAATTGTGATATTTTGCAACAAAATTAAATAAAACCCATTTTTTTTAAAAATAAGAATAATATGACTTTTATATAAATTGAGTGATTATCTCCTAATAATTAATCAATAAATTTATATTTACTTGGATAGAAATAAATATTTAATAATAGTTTAATCTAATTATTAACCACCAATTCAATAGATAGTATATCGTTGTTCATTCAAATTAGGCATTATATAAAAGAAAATATATAGAATTTATTTAATGAAGACAATATCCAAAAATATTGGGGTTTTTTCAAATTAGTTAAAAAATGAATAAATAAAAATTCCCATAAAGAAATTCTATTTAATTTTCTTTTTCAATTCACATAAAATTTATTAAAGGTTCTGAATAAACTTATTTTGTTCCCATCAAGGAACCTTCCATAGTGTAATTTGGTTTCTTCCTATAATATCCAAGGATAGCATCTACAAACAAGCCAGGAAACCTATGGAGAAAGATGTTAATTCACACAATGAAAATAATGACATAAAATAGATACTATGTAATATATTCCCTTTTCTTTAAATTTTTCTAATAAAGTAGGTTGGATTCTGGTCCTATAAATTTTTATTTTGAATGTATCCTTCTATACTTTTCTAGAAAATAACATTCTGAATAAAAAATAGGGTCATTGAATTAATCAAGAAGTCCCATATCCTTTAAAAGTCATCAGATATTATATTTACTTCAGGAATTGATGACCAAAATCCATTCTCTCATTAATTGTAAATACTGGTAACTCGTCACACACTATTAGCACCAATATTTTAACATTTTACACTTTTCTATCAAATATTTGAGGAATGTGAAAAATATTTTATAAATAATCATAAATGAAATATAGTAAGGCTTTTAGTTTAATTAGATAATGTGTACCATAATTTCTTACATGGAGTTTTACTCATAGTGGTTAAGGTTATTACTTCCCATTTCAAAAACTTCATTCCTGCACACTAGCCAACCATGAAAATTAAACCACAACCCTATGTGGAACTAGAGGTCAACCACCCCTATTGGGAGTCATCTTGGGCTAGATAGTAAACCATGAGAGGATCATAGCTCCCACAAGAGGCATACATGCTCATGTATGGGGCACAAGGTTCGTGAGCCTACAAGTGCGTGCATAGCTAGATCCATAAGCTCTGTGGGTCGATGATAGGGGGTGTAAGTGATGCATATAGTGTGGGTACCAACCCCATTTCTAGCTCAAATAATGTTAAGTTTTATAATTTATTATATCTCAAAGGTAATATGATGCCTGACTTTGATGGGGTTAAAAGACATGGACAACCTGATCACGCCTCCCACTGATCTCAACCGCTCGCTTCGATCTCATGCACCACCAACTAAAAGTTAGTTTGATCCACTCTATCTAATAATTCCATCTTCTAATACTATATATCATTTTCAATATAGTGCCACATGATTTTGAAGCAAACTCTAAACATACCATGCATCCTGGATTCAAAATCATGCAATCCCGCATAACTCTAAACCATTATCTTCAACCACTCTTTTGACCTACATTCTTATATACCACTAGTTTTACATGGACAGAAAACAAATAATTACCATCATTTCTCTAATCCTTTGAAAATAATCTAACAAGACTTAGGTAGGAAACAAAATCCATCGTGATTAGTGATAAAAGATTCGAGTTACCTTCCGTGAGAGCCTCCATCAGTGCCTGAAACTGTCACATGACCATCCATTGATCACATGATTGAAATGAAGGTAACTAATGAAGTAATAATGGGTGATTAATGATCATTAACCCTTCCACTTATGATAAATTTAACCCTATTTTAAATATTATATTTTAGGATTATGTGAAGAAACTCATGGTCACATGATGTCGATCTGGATAAGTGTCTACTTCCTCTCTCATGCAATGTGGCCTCTATTCCATGAAATATTGTTCCACCTTCAGAGTCCCATATCCTATATAAATCCAATCCATTCATTCAAAAATCCCACGAGTTAGAGGAGAGTGAGATCCAAAAAAAGGAGCAGTGGAGAAAAACACCGATGAGAAAAAGGGGCCGGTAGCTGTTCCAAGAGATCACCTCTAGGTAATTAAATTTTTCTCTCTTGCGAGTGTAAACTATAGGATTTCATAAAAATATTTCATTGAGCAATCATCATAAGATCATGTGATTTCCTGAAATTACCCTATATATTCTAAAAAGATTTCTTGAAAATCCTCTCATGAGGTCATGTGAATGCGTGAGCTATGGAAACTCATGAGATGTGTTGACAGAAGTCCTAGATTGAACGGGGCACCCGTACTGGTGCCCATGACTATGCTCCAGTGAACATGTTATACTCAATATCATGAATATCATTAGAATCCTTATTTTTTGGGGATTTCATGATTCCTTGATAGTTCCATTTTCCTAGAAACACCCCTCACGAGTCCTCAACGTTATGGAATAAAACATAGCTGGACACTTTGTTGAAGACATGTGAATCACACAAACATGAGAGCTTCATGGTCTCATTAACACATGATCATGCAGGATGATTCCGTCCACTTTTGAGGTATAATACAAATTTTCCCCAACACTGGCCCTCTGTATATGTGATTCCATCTTGTAGCCTCAAATATGAGATCATGTTGGTCCTTCGGTCTTTCAATATGAAGAGCCTTCATGACTTATGATGCCTTCTTACATAACTTATGGACACATCCTCCATGTTGGGAATAAAATAAGGACATGTGACATAATATTTCATACACCCTCTCCATGTAATATATACATTGATCAATGCAAGAATAATCAACAGAAAGGCCAACACATGGATGGATTACCCCTTGGAAGACTTCATTATGGTCATATAAGTTGAATAAAGGATTTAATTTCATATAACCCATTTATATAGATATCAAAAGCATGTACATGGCCATAACTCACTGAATAATTCTTGGGAAGACCATTACATAACTATTTATCCCTCTTCCTAGGAACATATTTCCAGTATAGACATAAGGAATAACACCTTTGTACATGAAATTGCAACATTTGAATAAACTCAAGACCCTAAACATATCCGTGAGACCTCGCCTCATGAATTTATTAAGGAAAAATGATCAAAAGAGTCCCCATGGGACTCAACATGTCATTTGGAAACATTGGACATGACACTATCATCATGAGACAGACCTCAAAAGAATCATATTGTTCTCACGATAACCCTTTGACATATAACTATTATCATGCGATAGCCTAAGGAAAATTCATTTTTATTTGGTGATAGCCCCTAACACATCTGCATAATCCAAAGAGAAGCGCTATATGATCTCTGATGACTTCACAAAAAATCATTTACATGTCAACATATTCATCTGATTTACCATTGACATAAATTCATTACCATGTCATAGTTTAAAGACAATCCAAGTTGATCTTGTGAAAAACCATTATCATGCCTGAATTATCACTGGATAGACTCTAGACAAGCCTAGTTGATCATTCGAAAACATGTGGTTATGTATACTTTAATCATTCATAGGTCCCCACACACGTATACATTGATATTGAAAATCCATTTGACATGTCCTATTAACTCATGAAAAGGTATCAAAGGCATGTTAATTGATTAGACAGGCACCCTTGTATGTGTCTTCTTTATCATATTGGTGGCACAAATTATTAGGTAGACAATCAATATATATCCAACAGGTAGACAATACATGTCAAATAGATCTCCTTTGACATGTCACCATAATCAAGAATACACTATTGTACATGTCTTATTTATTTAGATGATTCCCTAAAAATTTGTGGAAATGATCAATACATGTCTAGTAGACATCCAAGAAATGTCAGGAAATTTATTTTAACATGCCCACATTTTCTAGCATGATAATTTTGGCTCATGTAATGTGGACCTCTTCCAGGATCCATTCGATACATCCTCAATTTATATGGTAAGTGTACATGATGATCCAGGGTCATGAAATCATATGACCCTACCAATGAAATGCACTCGGACAGACCATTCATGGTTATCAGCATCTCTATTTAATATTTCATATGATAGAGAATGAGTTTACCATTCTGGAAGCCTCATAGTGTAATCCCAGACCAATTAGGGAGACTTAGTACGTAAGCCCCAATAATTGAAATAATATAATATTTCCTCTATCAAAAGGGCATCTATCTTGGTATAATCCACTAGAATTCCTAAAATTGTGGGGTCAGTCATAGTGTCTCTAATCATGTTCATCCAACTAATTCAATTAGGATATTAAGGCAATATTGAGCAGTGAGAACTCTGATTCTGTCCATAACCGGGATATGTAGGATGCCTTTCTTGGGCCTGAGATACAATGAAACTGCAATTCAGTGTAAGTCCCTTCATATTCCAATTATTCATAACATATGTGATTAAATGATCTGATAGGTCTTTCATTCTTACTCGTCCATCAGAAGATTAGAAGAAGACACCCACATGGATACCATTTTTAGTATAAGCTCCTATCATGCCCTCAAGTACCTCAAACCCATTACTGGGATTGGGATGAATTGAAATATGAGAACATTGATTCCCTCCATAATAGGGATATATATAAAATCTTTATATGCATCGATATTTATAACATATCCTCCATAAGATGGGTATCCATGAATCCTAAAGGTCAATTCTAATCTGTACACCCTATATAGATATTCTCTCATAGAATGTTTATAATCAAACGTTGTCTATTGTTTCTCACACAGATCATGTCCCATGTGGACTTAGAGACCAGTGATGTTTCATTCAAAATCATGTTGATATTTTTCCCTAATTTGGTTTCATCATTTGGATGCACGTCTTATTACATTTCATATTCACTCAAAGGATCATATTCTGGAAGAAGAAATGTAGTGTAGTCTCATAAGCATAAGTCCAACCTAGATCCTCTATTATCATATCTATCACGACATAGATTCTCGTCACAATAACTTTATGGACTATGATACCTATTTAAACAAGATACATAGGACACATCTCTGAGGTCCGAGGGTGATATTCACATCCTTACCATATGATGTTAATCTATATGGATTGGTCTAGTCATACAACCTTAAACTATGTCAAATTAACAATGTGGGTATTGATTCCTATTTTATCACGATACGTATGATTCCTCATAGTGGTTAAATTCCACCTCTAATACACAAGAAATCCCCATGGATAACAATTAATAGTATAGTGCTCAAACATGTCCATATACCAATGCATCATAATTAAAAAGATAGCGATAGAGAGTCCATGATATACATTCCATTATTTCTATTGACACATGTTTATAATTATGTCATTTACATAGGGGTATCCATGACCATATCGAGGTCTTGTATGAATTTCACAAAAATATATTAAATCTATATGTGATTCCATTAGTTGGAAAAAAATTCCTCCCAAAATGGCGTGATGAGCATGGCATCCCATCCTATGGGCCAATGTAAGTCCCCAAGAGTCTTTAGGCCTGAAAACCTAGATGAATAGTATCCTTTTGAATTTTGGTTCTTATCTAGCTATGGATAGAGGAGTTGTTTGGAGTTTCTAGAAAAGACAAAATAATTTGAAAACCCAAAGAGAGCGAATGAGTTTGGCCTCAAAACACATCAAAATCAACAAGTTGAGTGAAAATGATTGCATGATCTAAAATATGATGAATCAAAATAATGAACCCATAATGAAATCATTTAACGGTGCAATACATTTCACTAGTCAAAAATGATAGATCACCCACTGCGCTATAGGCCAGTTTATAAAATTTTCGTTGCACAAAAAAACGATGTCCCTAACATGTTTATTTTGAAAACATTGTACCTTATTTAAAATGACGGGACTGCATTTTTATTCATTAACTGTGAAATTTATTTATTGAAAATGTACTCTTTGATCTTATTCTACTCTAATAATGAGTCTTTATTCTTCTCTAGGGAATCCAGATTCCATCCAATCAAAATATCAGCATCAAATGTGCCATCTAGATCAAAGATCATTTTAAACGTTGCATTGATCATAAGTCCATGTAGTACATTAACACCAACAACCCACTTCTAGTATCGATTTATGATCATCATTTTTGGAGAATTCCACATTAACAGCTTCATACCGACTATCAAATAAGCTCATAAAATCCTTTTAAGGTTGAGTTCCCATTGGATGTCTCACCCACAAAATGCCATAGGAGAGAGAGTGGTACGTGTCACCATATTTAACTAGATAGGAAGTGCATCTCTAGAATGAATCAACACACAATTACCTATCTTAGGAATGTGTATGAATATATTTAAGTTGAAGAAGAAATCACTCATGAGAAACCTTGATGGGATCCCATCCGTTCTAGTCATCATCCTCGACATATGACCATGAATCCAAAAAGAGATGCAGAGGATGTTTTTCCTAAACCAACTGAATGTGTTGGGTAAACCAAAAGTAAATCCCACTAGGGGTATCCAAATAATTTATCTCTAAATAAGTATTATATATCTACTATCTACAATCTATCTGAGGTCCACCAATTTATCCATGTAGTGGCCTAGAATCAATCTCATATCATCACTATCCAGAAGACCCTAATATCATAACATCCACCCTTAATGACTGTGGAATCCTAGAGGCCGACCCAACCCACAATGCCTGGAAATGTTTTCCATATTTCATTGTGGGGTCATCTCTATAATGTGCACTAACCCATAAAAATAAATGATAATCATCAACCCCTAAAATGGAATACCGAGCACCAACCCTTCAAACGAAGTACTTCGGAATGGAGGACCACCAGCTTTATTGTGTCTCATTCAATATGAAATCAAGAGGATTTGTAGACTACTTGCTAGATATAGATGAGAAATCTCATTAAGAGTAAAATAATATCGTCCTGTAGTCGTCTAAGTCAAAAAAGGATGGCATACCTTATGTCGCTAGCACTAGAGAAGAAATGCCTATCGATACTCACCTGAAATCTACAGATTATTTTACCAATCTTATTGGTATATCAATGGATAATAACACAAAAAAATTGATAGTTTTAGAAGTTGATTCAGTATCTGGGGTCCATGTCGGAACACCCAACATCATCCACACACCCTACTGTTGAAAGAGGAACGAGTTTTTTCATAGCTCTCTAAAACCAGATCCTTGAGGATGCCAAGGAAGTTTTTATAGAAGAACAGATTGCAACAGTCCTATAAGACTATAGGGATCTCTGAGAGATAATTAATCAAATAACATAAAGATATCTATATAGGGGTCATGGTTTAGTACTTTCCTCTAAAATCTCATATTGTAGGGAAGTGCCTTGGCCCACATGGCTAGAGGGAATTTTCATATTTTTCATCCCATCAGCAGTAAATATCCAAAAAAAATTCTACCCACCATAGCACATATGGATGATGAAATGTCAATATTTTTTTACCTCATCATCAAGGATATTCTGGAAACCACCAGACCTCATATGCTTCCATAAAACCATTACGAGAGTCGGGAACTTTAAATTAATGGTAATTTTTTGAATCATCCAAGACCCCTAGTGTTTCAGCACCTTCCCCAGACCAATAAAGACACGGAATCTATATACCATACACAAGATTCATCCATTCGCACATACTAATGGTGACATAGATAACATGAGGGAGAAGTAACCTGATCATCCATCTCTTACATACATTATATGAAAAGGATATTCCTTTTAGGAAAAACATGTTCTTAGATATTTCAACTATTTCATGGATATTGGTTTGATAGAGTTCCCAATAATGATAATATAAAGGGAGGCATGGATTTTAGGCCATGAAAATAATTTCACCTACCATTGACATATTAGGAACACAATAGAAGATTTATTTCTCTTTAAATACTATCTTTAGGTAGAGATGGTCATGGGGATATTTGAACCACCGAAACATGAATCCCTGCTCAAATAATCTAATCACATTAAATAGGGCTCCAAAATCATCCAACAGAGCTTGATCAACCTACCTCTAGATGAGAAATGACCACCATTCAATCCATGATATAATATAACCTATTCCGTCTTCAAAATTATGTCTCTAAGTATTTTGATCATGCTATGGAAAATTGTTTTTTGAAACTCCAAATAATGTGGAATCCAAATGAGGTCGGATTGATATGCCATTCTAAATATTGTCTCTAAAATCAATATCTTAGGAAGATAATAGAATTCTACTTTGTCTTCAAGGATCAGCTGTAGGAACTGGTATCTGCAAGACTTATAGATTTAATGGATCCCAAAATTCATATAATATGAATAAGAGTTGTCCAAGATCCTTCAGAAGAGTCTATCTTCTAATAAGTTATTCATTCAGAGTCTTTAACACACGGCGTTAAACTGAATGGCCATAGTCCTTATCACAAGACGTTCAACTACATGGCCTTAGTCCTTACTGTAAGACATTAAACTACCCAGATGATATCCTTATAAAAAATAATTAAACAGCATGGCCATCATCCTCACTAAAAGATGTTATACTACATGGATCATGTCCTTACCCCATGATGTTAAAACTATATAGCATACATCCTTACTTCAATACGTTAAACTAAAAAACCCACATACATTACAAAAAATGGTAAATAATAAAATTATTCCAAAATTATGTATAGATTGAATTTCATTTTAATTCTATACAAAGGGATTCCTAGATTAAATATCATAGCCTAAATACCCATATTAACATCCATAATGTATGATAGAAAAACTATATAGAAGAAGTCCTAGTAAAAGGATGATAAATTGTGTGGCATTTCATTATTTAGGTGATATTATCACTATCAGATGTAATGGTAAGTATACCACATGAAGACAACACCCCCTTTGAGACCTATAGAGCCACATATGCCTTAGAACATTCTACAAGAATGTAGGTAAGAAACTGATGATGGATGATGATATAAAATTATAGGTCACAATGGATTAGGAGACCGCCCCTACAAGACCATGAAGTATGTTCATCAATAACTATGTACACCCCATAATTCTGGTCATAATAGAGGATCTAATACAAGAGGATTGTTCTCTTCTACCCTTAGTGATATTTTAAAATATTCTTACCTAAAACATCAATCTATGATGACCCAGATATCATGGGATGATTATGTATCTTCTAATATCCTCCCTCACCTTGGTAGTGATAGAGAACTCCCTAGATTTTCAATTTCTCTGAAAAATGCATCGATAGAATAAGAAATGGATGGGGTGGAGGATGAAATCAAGAAATCTCCACAATCATCTGAGGAAGGAATATCAACCACCATAAATGAGCTCTGATAGATAAATCGAGGAACATAAGAAGACCTACGACATACTCTATTTAGTTTTTCCATGCCTCTCAAAGAAAAAGACAGTACATTTCATTTCTTGAGAATCACCGATATTTGTTCCCATGGAACTATATAGAAATGCTCGTATTATGTATAGATGTGTCTAGGAACCATATCAGTATACCCAATGAGAATCTATGATTCCAATAGGCAGCTAAGAGGATGAAACCCTCTGATACGAAAATACCTTCAAAAGGAACATGTAGTACTTATTGCACCCACTTATTGTAATGCATCTTCTCGAAGGGAGGAAACTTATCTTATATGTTCCTTCCATGGATGTCTCCATAGATACCCTCCGTATATAGAAAAATGATTGGTTTATTGAGAAAAGTCTCTACCACATTAGTCAGATGATCCAATCACTACAAATTCCAACTGGTATCTCATATTGAGCCGCTTATAAGTCAGTGAAAGGAAGTCAGTGGAAGGATAAAACCTAGAATATTTTCTCAAACCACATCATATCCTATAAAATACACAAGAATACATTGAGCTCCCAGATTAGGATTTCCTCTATGTCTATGACACTACCCAATCATGGTAGTTATATTTTGAGGGAACCTCCTGGACCCCTATGTGTACAATGATGGAAAATTGAAATCTATATCAGGTTGACCAAGTGATTGTGTTAGTATATCCATACAAAATAGGCTTTTACCTACTCTTTCTTAATGTATAAGTTTTGTATAAATTATGAGGCTGAATATGAATCCATCATCGTGGGGATGGAACTTCCCTACAGCTACATATAGCCTTCTTGAAAATCAAAGGAGACTTGAAGTTAGTGATAAAGCATATCAATGGTGAATATTCCATTAGAAAGAGAGAAATACCCCCATCAGCTACATTAGGGGATTGATGATAGAGTTCCCTTTTGATCCCACACTTAATCATGTTTTCCAATCCCATAACTTCTGCTCCAATAGACAATTTAATGTAGCCATCATCCCAAATGATCCAAACTAGTAGGTAGAAATATTCGGTATCACGCATCAATGAATGTTCGCATAGATCATGGTAAGAATCATGGAATAAATTGATCAGGACAACACCACCTAAAAAGCATAATGAACCAGTACTCCCCTCGATTGATGGATCACATAATCAGTTATCTCCAAAATGGGATTCTCCCAGCTGACCGAACCGGAAGGGAACATATTCTACCTAGAAACACAAATTTCAATCTGCAAGATGGTTTGAATGAATAAAAATACATCTCAGAATTAGCATTTTATGGAATCCTTCTCAAATACATAGAAGAAGGAGAGATTCATTCCATCATTAAATAATTCCATGTAGGCTCTTTTGATTCCTACAAGTTAGGAACCGAACCCTCTCATCAAATCACAATGTTCCGATATTACTAAAAAACAATGATACATGACTTCGTGGAATCCATAAAGAAATTTAATTCATGCTTGATTCATGAAATCATCATCCAACAACCCCTAGAATAGTTACATAGATCTAGATATTCTTGTCCTTTTGACATTTTTGGAAAAGATGTTGTGAGGCCATACACCAAGCTACAACTAAGAAGTTCATGTATATCTTTATTAATGTCAAATTATTTTCCAAATGGGTTGATACAATACCACAAAAGGTATTTGGGATGAATAATATCATAAAATTTTTAATGTCCCATATCATCACTAGGTTTGGGTCCCTCACACAATATTAATAGAAAATAACACCAACTTTTGTTCCACAGAGTTCAAGAGATGGTACGAAGAGTACAATATCAAATGAAATAACTAATATAGATATCATGTAGTGGAAAAGGGTAGATATATGCATTAAATAATAATATTTCAAATATAATCAAGAATATGGTGAAAAGGGATAATAATAATTGTACAAACATGCTCCTCTATGTGTTACGAACCTATCATATAACTATGCATACTACCATCTAGAAAACACCAAATTTTATGATGTACAAGACTAAGGAATTATTACCCATAAAAGTATAGCTTCATTCACTTCGAATATCCATTTTTGGATAGAGATCAGGTGATGAACAATAACAAAATCACATGAAATAATTGGAATAAATAGATGAGAATATATTTTGCACATGACACAACATGGATGTAACGACCCAATGTTTTTCAATGGAAATTACCTTCTTATATTTATGTCAAAAAATCACATGAAAACACAACATAAGGAACTAATAAGTGATAAGTGACCTTTAAACATAAGTTTGTCACTTATGTGTTTGGAATTCCAAAAATTCGGCACACACGGTTATGTTCAAGGTGTTTTTTGGAGTCTAATAAAACAAAAATAATTTTCGGTGGATAGTAACCTACCCTAGTGAATAATAACATACCCTTATTAATAGTGATATACCCTAACGAATAGTAACCTCACATATGATAGTATAAAAATAATATTCAAGTTGGATTTACAATATACCTATGTTTTAGAATAAGTTAATGCGGGTTTTGAATCTGGTTTTTGATTATAAATTATGATTTTAATTAAATATTAAAATAATCATATTTATAAAATTATTTTTGAAAAATGGACTTCATTTTTGGATTATACAAGTCAAAAAATGGTTATGGTGAGTTTTTTATAATCTTCTGAAATACTTAAATTTTTGATGAATAGTAAAATACAGTAATTTACCGTATATATACAATATAAGATAAATAGACTATTCCTAGCATCATGGCTGATTTCACCACCCATGGTTCAGATTCACATGACCCATTTACTATTATTGGTCATGTAATACTTACTATTCTTTGTCTTGCGAAGAAATAATAAATTAATGATTATAATATCATGAAATCCCTCCTCTCCTCCACTATAAAAACCACCCTTCACTCCCTCTTCTCTCCACTCCTCTCATGCTCCATTCCATCTCTAATTTCTTCCCAAATCTCTCCCCAATTTCTTACTACACTTCCAAAAGCTCTCAAACTTTTCAAAATACCAAAACCTCTCCCCTTAAGAGGTTCTCAAAGGAGGAAGTCTCAAGAGGTAAATTCCTCTTACCAAATTTCTTCTTTTCTTTTAAGTTCTTTTCTTTTTTATTTTCTTTCTTCACCTCCCATCACCATAATAGTATGATAAATCCAGTAACATAAATTTACTGTAATTTCTTCATTCTAGTGGTATATTTCATTATCTTCCCCCCTTTACCCACCCTTTTTTTGAAAGAAATGAAAGCACCATTTGAGATATGCTAATTTAGCACATTCAAGAACAATGGTTTATCAATTTATTTTTTATCATTAATTATGGTCATGAAACCATTTGTGTTATGGTTGAACCAGATTATTATATATGTAATATATCCTATTTTTGGTTCTGTAATCTTTTGGTACAAATGTAATTAAGTTATAATTAAAACACATTCTTTGTAATCAAATCCACCGATTAAGAAAAACGGTTACCACTAAGGTTATATATATAATAATTTGACATCACTATAAGTAAACTAATTAAAATTAAAACCATGTATTATATTGGATATGAACTAAATAATATAACATTAATTCTGGACAACCACTTTCATCTTGCATATAATCCAATCCTGAATATAAGTGAATCAATCTTTTAAAGCCAAGTAAACAAACGAGCCAAGCAATGAAATTGAACCTTATAACTAATAAAAAATGATTTGAATGAACTAAAAAGGGTCATAATAAATAAATAAAATATATAATAGGTTCTATAATAATTATTTAATAATATTAATTTTTTTATTCAGGTCATTAAAAAAAAGTGGATAACGCCACCAGATTTAAGGTAAGGGATCCTCTTCTTTTCTCTCTTAATCAAGATTGTCCTCTATACTATGCCTTTATATGTGTAATAGAAAATGATGGGGTATTATTAATAACATCCCACATAATTTTTTCTGGATTTATAAGTGATGAGAAACCCCATTTCTCTCTCATAAATCCCTCTTGGTCACACCTGACACCATGCTGATAAAATCGTAGCGAATTCTACCAAACCTTCTTTGTTCTTTCAGGTTGCCTTATATTTATTTCAAAATGGTGTTATCTTATATATCTATTTGAGTCTTATTACTTATGGTTATTTGTACAAGATTCTTATATCAATACCCTTCCATCACATTCTTTCGGGGATATACATGTTTTTGAAAGATTCCCTCCTTAGAACTTTCTGATAAGAAAACCTGTTTTAAGGGGACTTCCCAAATTTTTTACCCAAATTTCAAGTGAACTCTATCCTCTATTTTAAAATAACATTGTATTTAAAAAATTGGTATTATTATTATGAAAACCATCTTTGTTAAATTATTTTTTTATATAAAATAATTTCCTCTTTTCTATTTGAAAACCTCTAGAGTGTTTTCTTTAAAACCGCACAAAAATGTTTTAATGCTAATGTTTCTAAAATACATTTTTTAAATTTTTTCACTTATATTTGACACAAATTACCATTTTATATGCTTATTTTACACTATGAATGTCCCTGTATGTTCTAATCCCTTCCTTTCATGGAAACTTTCGTGATACGCCCATTGGATATGTTTTATGTCAGGATTGTGGTACCGAATTCATTCCATGGGTACCCATATGTTTATGTACGGTTGATTATGTATGATTATTTATGTGGCATGATTATTTATGTGTCAGGAATATTCATGAATATGTTGAGATGGGTGTGCCTAGATAGCGCTCCATTGTATTGGGTAAGGTTAAGTCTCATAAGATGCGATGTGAAATAGGATTGGTGGTTAGCCTTGACCCATACTGTAATGGGAAACGGGATTGGCGGATAGGCTTGACCCGTACTAAAGATATGATTTATGATTCTGCCACATTTATATGATTCCATGTTTATGTGATCCCTAGATTATATTAAATGATTTTATAAGTTTCATGCTTTGGATATCTTTATGTCATGCCTCCTAACTCATGTGCTTGAGATGTATCCTTATGTTCATTATCTTACTGGGAATTTTTAGCTCATCCCCTTGTTCATGTGTTCCCCAGGGTACCCTATGCAGTTATAAGAGCTAAAAGGAAGTTTGAAGCTCTTTATAGAGATTAAATAAAGTTTTTTTATCCCCATTTTTTATGTTATATGTACACAGTATTCCAAGACACTAGACTTAATGATCCTTGGCTTGTAATATGATGATTAATTATGCTTGAAATAATGAAATGTTATATGTAAAAGGCTCGGGTCGCTTTAATGGAAGTCAGAGGATGGTCTGGTTATTTTTGGAGATTAGGAAAAGAGCACCATAGTGATAATGTTAAGGATATGACTAAGTACAAGAAAACAGTACTAAATTTTGGTGAGTATAGAGTAATTGGTTTATCAAGAAAATACATCCATGTCCGTATACGAGCAGGTAGAGGTGGCTTTAGCACAAATGTATCTTGGGGTAAATCTCGAAAACACTGCTTTGATCTAGACTCGAATGGGAACTGGGGAATGATAACGGGCCTTGCTGCACTCTTGGTTAAGACACTCCCGTGGGATATGCTTTGGTAGATTCACGAGGTTAGTAAAAACCATTATTAAGGGACAAAAACACCCATAAGAATATAAGTTAAGAAATAGATTGAGGATAACCTAGATATAATCCTAAGGAATCAGAATATAGGATGTACTTCTTCTTTATAAGTTTATACATTAATGTTCAAAGTTTCCTTTTTATGCTCAATAGCTAAGTATTAAAGACCTCTAATTATACATTCTTTTTCTTAGTTAATGGGGGGAAATAGAAGAACACGTTCCAACAACCAATGTGATAGGAAATGTGATGATTTTCCTAATGACATGCCTGATATGATGGAAGCTGGTTCTCAAAACGTCATGGTAGTACTTGCTCAGCTGGCTTGAGTTATGAATAATAACATGAATTGGGTGGAACGTCCTCCACCTCCAAGGAAAGAGAAATTTTCCATAGAATCCTTCATGCGGCAAAGGACTCCCATGTTTAGTGGGTTTTCTGATCCCCTCATCGTAGAACAATGGATTAACTCCATTGAAAATATTTTCACTATACTCCAGTGCTCTAAAGAAGAGAAAGTTGTAAAGGTAGTCTATCGTTTTTATGGGGAATCTGATCAGTGGTGGAAACTGATCATGAATACAATTTCCCAAGAGGAAATTGATTCCATATATTGGGAGGAATTCAAGAGGATGTTTTTCAACAAATATTTTCCTCGAACCCTAAGTATCAAGATGGAAAGAGAGTTCCTTGGACTCAAGAAAAAAGAAAATGAGTCCATCGGGCCGTATGAAGTGAAATTTACAAGGCTTACAAGGTACGCCTCTGGCTTTGTCATGAACACCGAAAGCAAGGTGGATCGCTTCTTTAGCGGACTAAAGTTGAGTCTATGAAAAGTGATGGAAATTCGAGACTTCGAAAGCTATGAGGAGATTGTTCGTTGTGCCCTCAAGGTTGAAATAGAGATGGGAGACTCTCAGTGGTCTCATGGGCCTAGTGACAAGAAGCGAAAAATAGAGAACAATATGGGCGGTTTATCAAACAAATCCCATGATGGAAAAAATACTCACTTTCCCCTTTGCATGAATTGTGGGAAGAAGCATCTTGGTGACTGTCTCAAGGGAACTAGGAATTGCTTGAAATGTGGAAATCTTGGTCATCTGGCCAAGAACTTCCGAAGGGATATGAAAAATCCTGCTAATTTTGAAGAAGAACGGAAGGTTCAGATCAACACTCAGCCTACAATGCAGGGTTTTAACTGTAACGAACTTGGGCATTATGCGAACAATTGCCCTAAGCCGAGGGTTGTCGGAGGCAATCATCAACAACCTCCAAGGCAACAAGGAAGGGATTTTGCTATCAATACTGCTAAGGTGGAGCCAGAAAATGATGTGGTGACAGGTACTCTTGTTATTCATTCAAGAATAGCGAACGTACTATTTGATTCTGGTTCTACCCATTCTTTCATATCTTGCAAGTTTAGTAGAACTATTCAAACACCACCTCAAAATTTGGAGGAAAAGTTATCTATGAGAATAACGAATGGGGAAATTATTGCATTCAAGGTTTATAACTCATCCCCAGTTAATGTTTGTGGACTGAACCTCCCAGCAAATCTTGACATACTTCCTTTAGTGGAGTTTGATGCTACCTTGGGCATAGATTGTCTATCTTTGTATAAGGCCAACATCAACTGCCGGGAAAGGGAGATTACTCTTCACATACCGAAACATCCTCTAATTCTTTACAAGTGCAAGGAGGAAGATGAGTATCCTTTAGAATCTTCATCTCAAGTTGGTATATTGCTTCCTTATGAGCATGCATACCCAACTCAAATGATTGAGAAAAAGGAGAGAATCATTCTTGAAGACATGCCCATCATGAGGGATTGCACTAATGTATTCCCCGAAGAGTTTCCTAGTCTTCCCCCTGATCGAGAGTTCAAGTTATCAATTGAAATTATCCCTGGATGTATGCCAATATCAAAGACACCTTACAGAATGGCCACCGTAGATCTAGAAGAGCTGAATAAGCAGTTACAGAAGAATATTGAGAAGGGTTTTATACACCCAAGTGCTTCACCTTGGGGTGCACCAGTCCTCTTCGTCATGAAGAAGGATGGATCAATGCGCCCCTGTGTTGATTATTGTGAGCTCAATAAAATCACTATAAAGAACAAGTATCCCCTTCCATGGATAAATGAATTTTTCGATCAGCTTCGTTGGGCTAGTTATTTCTCTAAGGTGGACCTTCGATCGGGATATCACCAACTAAAGGTGAGGATGGAAGATATTCCCAAGACTACCTTTCGAACGAGGTATGGAAACTATGAGTTTATAGTGATTCCCTTAGGACTCACTAATGCTCTGGAAATTTTCATGGATTTAATGAATAGAGTCTTTATAGATTACCTTGATAAATTTATGGTGGTCTATATTGATAATATTCTGATATACTCCAAGAGCAAGGAGGAACATGAGGAGAATTTGGAAACTATGTTAAAGAATTTGATAAGGGATAAGTTTTATGTAAAGTTAGTAAATGTGAGTTATTGATGGAGGAAGTATCATTCTTGGGGCATGCTATCACCAGGAAAGGGATATCTGTAGACCCTTCCAAGACGAAGGTAATTAAAGAATGGTCGAGTCCAACTTCTGTAACAGAGATCTGTAACTTTTTAGGTCTAGCTGGGTATTATCGACGATTCGTGAAGAAATTTTCATAATTGTCAAACCCAATGACCAATTTGACATGGAAGGGAGTAAAGATCGCCTGGATATAGGAATGTGAAGACTGTTTCATGGAGTTGAAAAAGAGTCTTATCACCGCGCTGGTACTCACACTCGCTTCAAGTGGAGAACTCTTTGTGGTGTATAGTGATGATTCTAAGAATGGTTTAGGCTGTGTGATAATTAAAAATGATAATGTGATAGCCTTTTCCTCAAGGCAGCTGAAAATCCATGAGCAAAAATATCCAACGCAAGATCAGGAGTTGGCGGTTGGGATCTTTGCATAGAAAATATGGCGGCATTATCTCTATGGGAAAAAATGTGAGATATGTATTGACAACAAGAGTCTAGAATATGTATTCACACAGAAAGTGATTAATATGCACCAACGGGGATGGATAGAGCTCATCAGAGATTATGACTGCTCAATCCACTACCATCCCAGTAAGGCAAACAAGGTGGCAGATGCTCTAAGTAGAAATAATCCTGCATCTTTATCAATGATGATAATTGAAAAGGATCTAATCTTCTTATATTCGAAAAGTATGGACATGGGAATCATTAAGGGTGGAACATAATCAATCCTTTCTCAAATGATTTCTCAACCATACCTCATGGAAAAAATAAAGGTTTCCCAAAGAAAGGATGTGGAAATTCAGAAAATTGTGGAAGCTGTTAAAAATGGGAAATCATCCTATTTCAAATTTGATGAGGTAGGAGATGTAAGATTGGGGACACGATTATATGTACCATCTGTTCCAGAGATAAAGAAGGAGATATTGAATGCTGCACATATCTTGACCTTCTCTATCCATCTTGGGAGTACCAAAATGTACCATGATATTTGAGAACACTTTTGGTGGGATAATATGAAGAAGGAGATTGCAGAATATATATCAAGGTTCTTGGTATGTCAGCATGTTAAAGCTGAGAGAAAAAATTCAAAATGTATGATGCAACCATTACTTATACCCATGTGTAAATGGGAAAATGTTATTATGTACTTTGTCATGGGTCTTTCGAAAACATCGAAGGGAAATAATGCGATATGGGTTATGGTTGACCGACTCACCAAGACATCATATTTCATCGCTATTCGGGAAGATATCTTGCTTGAACAACTTGCAAAGTTATATATGATGGAAGTGGTGTGACTACACGGTGTTCCACTCTCAATTTTCTATGAACACGATCCGTGGTTCACATCTAAATTCCGGAGGAGTCTTCAACATGATTTGAGTACTGAATTAAATTTCAGCATGTCCTATCACCCCCAAACTGTTGGTCAATCTGAAAGGATTATTCAGACGCTTGAAGATATGCTTAGATCCTTCTCTCTAGAATTCAAAGGTGGTTGGGATAAGAATCTCCCATTGGTTGAGCTCTCATACAACAATAGCTTCCACTCGAGTATTCATATGGCTCCGTATGAAGCTCTATAGGAAAAGCATTGTAGAACTCCAACCTGTTGGGATAAAGTTGGAGAATGAAATCTACATGGACCCGATCTTGTTCAAGAGATGACAGAGAAGGTTCAGGTCATCCATAAAAACATCAATGCTGCTCAATGTCTGAAAAAGAGTTATGCTAACAACCATCGAAGGGACTTGGAGTTCGACGTTGGAGATAAAGTCTTCCTTTTAATATCTCCATGGAAGAGTTTCATACGATTCGGGAAGAATGGGAAGCTAATCCCAAGGTATATTGGCCCCTTTGAAAACCTTGACCACATAGGAGTCATGGCATATTTTCTTTCACTTCCATCGAAAATGGATCGAGTTAATGATTTTTTTCACGTATCACTCTTGAGGAAGTACATACCTGATCCCTCACATGTACTAAACTCAGATGTGGTGCAACTAGAAGATGATCTCTCTTATGAGGAGTAGCAAATAAATATTCTGGATCGGGGAGATAAGGTCCTACACAACAAGACAACCCATCTTGTCAAAAATTTGTGGAGGAACCATAAGTTTGAGAAAGAAACATGGGAATTAGAGGAAGCAATGAAGGAAAAGTACCCGCACCTGTTTTCAGCATAGTATGTAAAACGAAATTTCGAGGGCGAAATTTCATAAGGGGGGAAGAATGTAATGACCCAAATTTTTTCAATGGAAATTCCCTTCTTATATTTATGTCATAAAATCACATGAAAACACCCCATAATAAACTACTAAGTGATAAGTGACCTTTAAACATAAGTTTTTCACTTATGTGTTTAGAATTTCAAAAATCCGGCATAAACGGTTGTGTTCAAGGTGTTTTTTGGAGTCTAATAAAACAAAAAGAATTTTTGGTGAATAGTAACCTACCCTAATGATTAGTAACCTACTCTTATAAATAGTGATATACCCTAATGAATAGAAACCTCAAATATGATAGTATAAAAATAATATTCAAGTTGGAAGTATAATATATCTATGTTTTAGAATGTTTTAATGCTTGTTTTAAATTAGGTTTTTGATAATAAATTATGATTTTAATTTAATATTAAAATAATAATATTTAGAAAATTATTTTTGAAAAATGGACTTTATTTTTGGATTCTATACATTGAAAAATGGTTAGGGTTAATTTTTTATATTTTTCTGAAATACTTGAATTTTTTATGAATAGTAAAATACGGTAATTTATTGTATATATACATTATAAGATAAATAGACTATTCCTAGCATCATGGATGATGTCACCACCCATGGTTCGGATTCACATGACCCATTTACTATTCATGGTCATGGAATACTTACTATTATTTGTCTTGGGAAGAAATAATAAATTATTGATTTTAGTATCATGAAATCCCTCCTCTCCTCCACTATAAACCCCCCTTCACTCCCTCTTCTCTCCACTCCTCTCAAGCTTGAATCCTTATCTAATTTCTTCCCAAATCTCTCCCCAAGGTCCTCCCCCACGTCCAAAATCTCTGAACCTCCTCAAAATACCAAAAACTCTCCCCTTAAAAGGTTTTCAAAGGAGGAAGTCTCAGGAGGTAAATTCCTCTTCCCAAATTTATTCTTTTCTTTTAAGTTATTTTCTTTTTTATTTTCTTTCCTCACCTCCCTTCACAAAAATACTATGATAAATCCATTAACATAAATTTACTATAATTTCTTCATTCTAGTTTTATATTTCATTATCTTTTCCCCTTTCCCCACCCTTTTTTGAAAGAAATGAAAGCACCGTTTGAGATGTGCTAATTTATCACATTCATAGACAACAATTTATCAATTTCTTTTTTATCTTTAATTCTGGTCATCAAACCATTTGTTTTATGGTTTAAACAGATTATTATATATGTAATGTATCCTATATTTTGTTCTATAATCTTTTGGTACAAATGAAATTATGTTATAATGAAAAACACATTCTTTGTAATCAAATCCACCGATTAACAAAAACTGTTACCACTAAGGTTATATATATAATAATTCGACATCTCTCTAAGTAACCTAATTAAAATTAAAACCTTTTAATCTCCTGGATATGACCTAAAGAATATAACATTAATTCTGGACAACCACATTCATCTTGCATATAATCCAAACTTTAATATAAGTGAACCGATCTTTTAAATCCAAGTAAACAAACGAGATGAACAATGAAATTGAACCTTATAACTAATCAAAAAGGCTTTGAATGAACTAAAAAGGTTAATAATAAATAAATTAAATATATAAGAGGTTATGTAATTATTAATTAATAATCCTAATTTGTTTATTCAGATCATTAAAAACAAGTGGAGAACACCACCAGATTTATGGTAAGGGATCCTCTCCTTTTCTCTCTTAATCAAGATTATCCTCTATACTATGCCCTTATATGTGTACTAGAAAATGATGGGGTATTCATAAAAACCTCCCACATACTTCCTTCTGGATTTATAAGTGATTAGAAACCCCATTCCTCTCTCATCAATCCCTCTTGGTCACACCAGATATTATGCCGAAAAAATCATAGCGAATTCTACCCGAACCATCTTTGTTCTTTCGGGTTGCCTTATTATTATTTCAAAATGGTGTTATCTTATCTATATATATGAGTCTTATGAATTCTGTTTATTTTTACAAGATTCATATATTAATACCCTTCCATCACATTCTTTCAGGGATATACATGTTTTTGAAAGATTCCCTTCTTAGAACTTTCTGATAAGCAAACCTGTTTTAAGTGGACTTCCCAATTTTTTTTCCCAAATTTAAAGTACACTCTATCCTATGTTTTAAAATACCATTGTATTTATAAAATCAGTATTTTTATTATTAAAACCTTCTTGGTTAAATTCTGGTTTTATATAAAATAATTTCCTCTTTTATATTTGAAATGCTCTAGAGTGTTTTCCTTAAAACCGCAGAAAAATGTTTTAATGCTAATGTTTCTAAAATAAACTTTTTATATGTTGTCACTTATATTTGACACCACTTACCATGATATATGAATATTTTACCCTAGGAATGTCTATGTATGTTCTAATCCCTTCTTTTCATGGACACTTTCGTGATACGCCCATTGGATATGTCTTATGTCATGATTGTGGTTCCCAATTCATTCTATGGGTACCCTTATGTTTATGTATAGTTGATTATGTTTGATTATTTATGTTGAAAGATTATTTATGTGGAAAGAATATTCATTATTATGTTGATATGGGTGCGACCATATAGCTCTCTAGTGCATTGGGTAAGTTTAAGTCTCATGAGATGTGATGTGAAACGGGATTGGTGGTTAGCCTTGACCCGTAATGATATGGGAAACGAGATTGGTAGATAGCCTTGACCCGTACTAAAGATATGATTTATGATTCTTCCACATTTATATGATTCCATGTTTATGTGATCCCATACTTATATTAAATTATTTTATAATTTTCATGATTTGGATATCTTTATGTCATGCCTCCTAACTCATGTGCTTGAGATGTATCCTTATGTTCATTCCCTTATTGGGCATTTTTTTCTCATCACTTTGTTCATGTGTTCCCCAGGGCACCCTATGCAGATGTAACAGCTCAAAGGAAGTCAGAATCGCTTTAAGGAGATTAAATAAAGAAGTTTTTTTAGCCCCATGTTTTATTTTATGTGTACCTAGTCTTCCATGACAGTAGACTTAACGATCCTTGGCTTGTACTCTGATGATTAATTATGCTTGAAATAATGAAATTTTATATGTAAAAGGACCGGGTCGCTTTAATGGAAGTCTATTTGAATCGGATAGAACATTACTTTAATAAAAACAGTCACCTTTATTAATTTCATCAAGGAGAACTGGTATTATCTCTCAGAATGCCAATGATAATGGGAAAGAATCCCTTGAAACTAGAATATATGTGGGAAGTGACTTGTTTAATATATAAGGTTTATCATAATGAATCATATGCATTGGACACCATGGATTTGGAGTGGGTCACACCACCCAATTATTCCATATTTTTCAAGTAATAATTAGTATGAAAGTCACCACAAGGGAATCCACATCAGACTAATCCCTACCATCATCCTTACCATATGAATTTAAACTGTGTGGAGTTCCTCCTAATCACATGACATTAAAATATACAGAGTTTTTCCTAACCACATGACTTTAAACTTTACAAATTTCTTCATAACAACGTGTTGTCAAATTTTACGGATTTCATCATAACCACATGATGTTAAATTTTATTGAGTTTATACTAACCAGATTACATTAAACTGTACGGAGTTCATCCCTGCCACATGATGTTAAACTGAAAAATTCCTCAAGAACTACATAATGATTGATTTATGTCATCAAAATATATGTAGTGACGCCCAAAACCCTATTCTAAGTCCCATATCATAGATTATGTTCCTTTCATGAAAAGCGAACCAATTTCTATACTGCATGACATTAAAAGAAAAGTAAAATTTCCTAACCAAATGATGTTATACTACAAATATCTATAACATCCATCTTCATTTATGTCGAGTCACCCAGGTCCTTATCACATGATATAAAACTGCACAGCTCCTATAGAACTAATTAATCTATGATTCTCATTTTTAGTGAGATATATAGGGATTCCTCAATCTAATATCATGTTCTATCTACCACAAGATACAAAAATCTCATGTTGTACCCCTGACTACCAATGAATTGTAAAGGAAACACATTATATCCCTTGTTTATCAATCCAAGAATAGAATATGTGAGCATAGGAATAGTAGTAAGGGCCTTAACCTCCCATGAAATGAATGAGAGTACATGAGATATCCACCACATTACTAAATAACATACCATAAAAGGTTCACCATTAGTCCTTTCTGCATGATATTAAATTGCATGGTAAATTTCCTCGATGCACAACATATAAATATATGGTTCTCAAGTACTACATGTGTCTTGATTCACATTTTCATGAGATATGTAGCAATTCCGAGACTTCTATCGTTGGTATGAGCCACAATATAACCACTTTTCCACATCAGACTATCATCGTCCTTATCGCATTATGTTAAAATTTGTAGTTTTTCTCGAACTGTGTGCGTATTTACCCATGTCATCACAACATATGTAGTGACACCCAAATTTCCAGCATTTTTTATAGTCACAAAAAATATATATAAGGATTTCCCCCTTCTATGCATATGTGTATTCCCGGCATGGGAACACCCTTCAGATCTATAGGATATGTGGTGACACCTATAATTCTATTCATGGACCTAAATGTAATACAATCATTTCACGTCGGGGGATCCATGTCCTCACCACATGAAAATAAAAATAATTGATATTTATAACTACATGCATTTTGATTATCAACTTTTTAATATATGTAGTGACACTCATACTTCCACGCTTGGGCCCAACAACATCATTTTCATCTGTTCATGTCGATTCCCATGTACTTTATATATGATATTAAACTGCATGGGAACAAATCTTTAACATAAGATGTTAAACTTCAAGGAAAATGTCTTGGTCTCATGATGTAAAAAATACAGAACACTTATGTCCTAACCATATGCTAATCAATTTCATGGAAAATGTCCTAACTATGTGACACTAAACTATGTAAAAAATGTTCACACTACATGATGATAAACTATATAAGACATCATCCTTTTTTCATCCTCTATCAGGGGACCAAAATACCATTTCCATGGTCAACTATAATACATGGAGCATCATCCATCATTTGAAAACACCTCGTGTCTTGAGCATATCATGTCATCACAAACCTTTAATTTCCCTTGTAAATGAAAAAAAACTCTATGTTTACCATGAAATTAATGTATAAGGGATTTAGAACACCCAACTAGTTCCATATAGGTCTAATATAAAGGGCCTTCGGATTCCAGATATCCCAACATCACCAATGTAGAACCGAACATCTTAGGGTGTTACATGACATACTTGATATGACTATACCATATCATTTATAGAGACCTGACAAACTAAAGACATGATTAACAACATTTCCAACTCCATCTCATAAGAATGATGGGTCAATCATGATTTTTGGTGTCATAATTAGTTTCTTGTGTGGAATATCCCGTATTAGGACCACATGATTCATGAAATTAAACTACATGCACATTGGTCAAAGTAATAGATACTTAAACATTATCTTATACTGGTTAAAATTGGAAGACCATAAACTGCAAGTGAAAGAGACACAAAATATTTCACCTTTAAAACCCACAATGGTTGTCATAAGAAAAAGACAAGTATTCAAAATCTAAACTCTTCATCATCATAGTTCAGGAAAAATTAGCATGAAAATAAATAAGGAATAAAGAACATAGGGATCAATTTGTGGCCCTAGTAAAAGCCAAGCTATGCTCCCTAGAACCCCAGGTCCTGGAAAAAAATAGATTAACGATTTCTCATAACTCCTTGTTTTAAGAAAATGTTCAATAGGAAGTGAAAAAAATTTTAAGGTTCTAAAACCCATTTAGGATATTATGTATTTCATAAATCCGCATCATGCCTTTGAATTATTAACTAACACAACCTCTCGGTAAAAAACTGGTAATAGGCACTGGCTCTTCTGAATGGACCATCATATTCATGTAAGGCCCGTATAAATCTAGTAGTTATCCACTTGACATTGTGGAATGGTAGAGGGTCAATTGACCTATGCCCACTAGTTTTCATTCTGTCCAATTGGCATAGATATTTGTGGTCCATTATTTAAAATTCCATTAACCAAAATATTCATATTGATTCGAAATTCATGACATTATGTCACCATGTTCTGTACCTTTTTTCAATCAAAGGATGTTACCCAACATTCTCAAACATATTAATGTCCTACAACTCATGATCTGAAAGAACATGGAATAGATCTAGAGATTCACATTAAAAGATAAATTTTCATCAGCTAGTAGAGCCCTTCATGGGTAGCCTTTTTTATATAACCAAATTCATCATCAATATTTTTGAGTCTTCACAAATCATATATGACCCTTGTAGAGAACAAGAGATTAGATTTTTATGGACATAATGTCAATGTATAACAGATTAGACCCACAAAATAAAGATGTATCCTCATTGCGACATAGCAGCTTCAATCCATATTATCCCTAGTTACACCGAGGAAGAAACTTACTATTCATACTGTTAAGGGGCATACCCGAAATTTCTACCCTATTTTATAATTATTTTCTCATTCTTTTGGATTTTGACTTACAGAACCCTCATTCCAACTATCCAGACAGTTCTAGGTTCCTTAGAGTTTCTCCCAAAATTATATTTTTCCCCATAAATCATCCATAACCCTTGGAAAATAATGGAGATCAAATTTTCTTAGCCATAATATCGACACATTAGGGATTTAACCCACTGAATAAAGGTATCTCCTAATTTAAATTAAGGAACTCAAATCCTCATGGGCCCTAGCAATGCATCGGGGGAACTCAGAACCCCAAAGTGTTATGTGTCATCTCAGGACTGCTATCTCTATAAACCAAATTTACAAGATCAAGGACCCTAAATTACATCACACCAATGGTCCAAGATTAATGACCCTAAATTATAGAACCCCAAAGGTCCAATATCAAAGGCCCTAAATTAATGTAAACCAAAATTACAATCTCAATGACTCTAAATTACATGGAAATAATGTTCCAGGCTCAAATACCCTAAATTACATCACATCAATGTTCCAATATCAATGATCTTAAATTAAAGCACACCAAAGTATCAAGATTAAAGTCTCTAAATTAAAGAGAAAAAAAGGTCCATGATCAGTGACCATAAATTACACCACACTAAAGGTCAATGCTCAAAGACCATAAATTTGAATACAACAAATTTCCAAACTCAGAGACACTAAATTACAGCCCACCAAATGTCTAATCTCTAAAATCCAAAATTATATTTCTATGATGATGTGTCTTGTAGGACTTCAAAATAGTAAAGGACATGATTCTCACCAAGATAAAAACCCAATAAGGGAATTCTAGAAAAAAAAGTAGTGTATCTTCTCATTAGTCATGTAATTTGTGTGATCTAAGAATTTTGGAGAATTTATAAAATGGATGAGGCACAAGAACATGTTAGGATGAAAACTTGTATGATAGTGTCTTGATAAAAATCCATTTCCATGCATAATATCTACTCCCCATATAATGCTTAGCAATAAATAAGGAAAAAAACAAATAAAAATATTCAAATCTTGTTGGAACACTATATAAACTTACAAAAAATCATTCTATGCTCACCAACTCCCTTGTCTTAGGAAAATGATAGTAAATTTGGGAAGGATACCATTTCCAAATTTACCTTGTAAATCAAAATACTTCTTGAATAATAGGGTATGTTCACCAATGAAAATTTCATATCAGTTTGAATTAATTAAAAATTCTCAAAGAGTAATCTACAGAAACTCATGTATTAAAGTACAATTGATTTGATATATTTGGTATTACATATAAAGGATAGGAATCATGGATGGACTAATAAATATCTCCATTGAAACATGGATATTAACCCAGTATTTCATAAAAAATATTTATTTCCCCTTCTATTTGTGATGTAGATCTATATAAGTAAATTCATTATAGAGTGGTTTATCCGTGAACCTATGTTCCATATGCATGAGTTTGATCTTTTTTTTTTATATTTTATAAATACAGGTTTCTCAATCTCCATAATCTTAGGATATGTAGAGATATCCATGATCTTTACTTTGGGTCCATCCAAAAGTTACATTTCACCCAATCCCTATTCCATTCTAGATTTCATTCGCATTCTGATATCAGGGTATTCAGGCCCCAATTCAAAGATTCTACATATATTGGACTCATCCAAGAATTCATGGCCATAAGTATCATCTCATAACACATTAGAGTTCCTCAGACATACTAGGGACATATCCTCTTAGGATGATCAGTACCTTGGATTATCAAAAATTCAAAATGTCTAGAAAAGTGGTCTATGTTCATAATAGAATAAAATTATTTTCATTATGACGAATCTCATTATTTGTGGGGGAATTTTGTTAGCACCAATATCTCTGTATATCAAGATTTTCTATTGAAGATTCTGGGATCATGTATAATATTGGAGTAATAATTGGAAATGGAATAAATGATGGCTTGGGGATTAATGAGATATGTTGTACCCTTATATACAACATTGATGTTAATTACATGTGGTTAAGGTTATTAATTGAATTTTCCCAAAAAATGTCCATCACACTAAGAAGTAAAGACAATTAAATGATAGAATTATGTTGGACCAAAGGTCGAGCACACCTAGTGGGAGTCATCCTGGGCCAGCTAGTAGACCAACAGAGGAGAATAACTCCAAAAAGGTAGCCGGGCCCATGTATATGGCTTGTTGTTTGTTAGCCCGCACATCCTGAGTTGTAATATTTAAGGGCCAATGCCTACGAGTGTAATTGATTCATATGTTATGGGTGTGGACCCTCTTATTGGATTGAACCAAGGGAAATTGTGGATTTCAGTATATACCAAAGGGTAGAATATGTGGGATTTCGATGTGGTATGGGGTGAATCAAATAGAGAACATCTGATCACACCTCCCACCAATCTCGACCATCCACATTGATCTCACATGCCCTGAACTTCATATTGTTTGATCTTTACCATTCAATTTCACCATCGGATCATGCTGTCTGCTAATCCTAGCCATCCCTTTCACTCTAGTTCTTCACGTGTTCAAATCAAACACTATTCATCATGTTTCGTTCTAATACAAAATAGTGAAATCTCATGCTCCATAGGACCACCATATTCTACCTCTTTCTCATTTTCTTTTCTTTTGTTCCACTAGTTTGACAAGGAGAGGAAGAAACTAATCATCATCGTCCCTATAATCCTTCATTGATTACAACACATGTTTGAGGTGGACAACATAAGACACCACAATATTTGATCAATGTTTCCAATGGACATACACGACTACCTCCACCACTTCTTGAAACCATCACATGATGATAATTTATTAATCATGTGAACGATGTGAGGGAAACTAATAAAGGAATCACATGTGATTTAAGATCATCATTCCTTCTACCTTTTATGGACTGTTCCTATGATTTAAATAGGATTTTTCATGATGATGTGAAGCATCTCATAGATTCATAATGTCGATATGAAAATGTATTTTCTGCCTCACTAGTGAAATTTGGAATCTATCCAATACAATGTGGAACCACCTTTAACCTCCTATGGCCTATATTGACGCAGTCAAATCAAGTAAAAAAACACACAAGGGAGAGAGAGGGAGCTCTAAAAAAATAAGGATCTACGGACCAAAACACCAAATAAACAAAGGTTCCAATAGATGATCCTAGAGAACAACTCATTCAAATTAAAGAGGACCCTCCCCCGAGAGTCTTCTATGGGATGTCATTAGAAGACATCATTGCAAGAACTTCATAAGATCAAAAGCTTCCATGAATGTGTCTTATGAATTCTCTCATGATATAATTCAAATACATTACAAATATCAAGTGATCAGATGATATTTGGAACCTCATGTGACATGATAACAGAATTACTGGAATGCACGTGGCAACCATATGGGTTTCCGTGAGTATGAGACAGTGAACATGTTATAAATTATGTCATAAATACCATGAGAGTAATTATATTGGGAGGATCAAATGCAAACCTGGTAGTTTTTTCCCTACAAACACCACCCATGGGTACTCAGTTTTGTGAAAGAAACCATCGTAGGATCGTTTGTTGAAGACATTCGCATTGCATGAATATGGGAGTATCATGGTATCATAAACCCATGATCTTGTGGGATTATACATTTTCCGTTTAATGATAATGATAGATATTACACATGATCAAAGCTCTGTATATGTGATGCCATCAAGCATCCCTGAACAGGCGATTGTGTTGGTCCATCAATGTTTTGGAATGAAGAGCCTTATTGAATCATGATGCCTATCTGCATCCCCCATGGAATCCTCCTCCATGCGTGACAGATAATAAGGATGTGCGACCCCATATATCAAGCACCCTATCTATGTAGTATACACTCTCACCCATGAAAGCAACATCAATAAGAATACCCAAACATCGTGGAAGTACCCCTAGATAGACCTCATTAAGGGAATTTAAATTGCATGAAGGATGGAGTTTCATATTACCCATTTATTAGGATATACCACAGCAAGTACATATCCTTGAATCACTGATGAACTCATTGCAATACCCTTACATAACCATGTATCCCACTTCCTAGGAACATATGATTAAGATGGACTTATGGTATTACACCTTTGGGCATGCACTTGAGGAATTTGATATAATATAAGACCCTAAACATATACATGAAACCCCACCACATGAATGGTTTAAGGAAGTGGGATCACAAGTACCCTCATGGGACTCACAACGTCATTATTAAGTGTGTTAAATGATCATTTAATCACGAGACAGACTACATAAAAGTTAGATTGATCTTGAAAAAAATCTTGGACATGTCACCATTGTGATACGATGGCCCCAGGACAAGTAAAGTTGATCCAGAGATTTCCCCTTTACAAAAAATGAATTTTAACAAGACATGCTGTGGACAAGCTATGATGACAGCATGATACATCATTGACAAGTCGACCTAAAATTTTATTACCCACTAACATGGTGAAATTACTATATGATTTTCTGAAGACAATCCATGTAGATATGGTGAAAGCCCATTAACGTAACCTCATTCTTATTTGATAGACATTGGACAAGTCATGATCATCAGAAGACGATATATGGTTATGTCTACCTCGATCAAGCACAATACCCCAGACATGTCCTCTTTGATTATGAAAGGCCCTTTGACATGTCTTCTTCACTCATGAAAAATCATACATGGAATGTTAATTGTTTATGAAGACACCATTGGATGTATCTCACATATTAAATTATTTTCCCAAAATATCAGGAATATAATCAAGATATATCCAACATTCATACAAATCATGTAAAATAGATATGTAAGGAAATGTCAACTTTATTAGGAAGACACCGTTGGACATGTCTGCCTTGTCATGCTAATGCTTTAACATATCAGGAAAGAGATTATGAAATATCCCAAAACATCCATGAAATGTCAGGAAAATCCCTTAGACATGACCGCTATGTCTGGTAGTATTATATGAGCTCATTGAATGTGAAACCTATCCAAGAACATTTGGATTCATCCTCCTTTACAAAAGAGTTTTCCTTGATTAGTTAGGGTCATGCACTCATATGACCATACTAATGAAATGTTCTCTCTTAGACATCTCTTGGCCATCAAAATATCTATTTAATCCATTATAGGATAAAGTATTCACATACCAATCTGGAAGCCTTGGAGTGTAACCTTGACCAATCTGCCAGCCTCAGATTGTATACATTAACCAATTAGACAGCCTCATAACTTCAGTACTAACTATGGGAAGAATATAATATGTACCAAATCAATAGAAGTCCATCATGGTATAAGACCCTAGAAATCCTAAAATCCCCAGGGTAGAAATATTTTCTCTAAGCATGATCATCCACTTTATCCTATCAGTGGGTTATGGGATGAGTGAACTATGAGAACTCAGATTCCCTCTATATTTGGGATACATTATTTTCTATTCTAATGCCCGAACTCTAATGGGCATCAAATTTGGTGTAAGTCCCATCCTATTGAAATTTTTATTAAAATACAGGACTAAATCCTCCCATAGGTCTTCCATTATTCATTTTCTAACAATTGATAATAATAACACTCACACACAAACATTTTATTATGTATAATCCTCGATCATGAACTAAAGTACCTCGAACCCGTTAGTGGGTTTGTGATGATGTGAACTATGAGAACTCAGATTGCTAAAATAACTATGATATGTATGACACTTTACTAAGGCCTAATCTCCATAATACATCCTCAATAACATGGGTAACCATGACTCTAAATAGAAAACTCTAATGTGTAAGCCCCATTTAGATATTCTCTCATGCAATGTCTATAATCCACTATTATTGAAAAACCTTGATATTTTTATAAGATAGATTTTCTATTTTATTTTATTAATGTATTAATTTATGTTTTTTAAAATTTCATAGATTTCATGGCCTTTACACAACACCAAGATAATAATGTGCTACAAGCAACCCTGGCTTATCTTTCGATATACAAAACACTATACTTGGCTTTTGTTATAAACAATTTCAAGTACTTTTGATATAATTCATATCACACAAGGGTGATTTAAAGAGAAAAAATAAATATTATTATGTTACCATATAACCTAGATGTTATAATGGTAGTATTAATAGTATTAACTAAATTATTACAATATTCTTTACACTTTTTTGAGAAATTGATTGTATCTTAAAATAATTTTTTAAATTTAATCTTAAGGTTTTTCTAAAAAACTATTTAAATGATAATTGAGTTTATAAAATAATAAAACACTTAATGGATTTTGTTAATTTAATATATCTGCAATCTATTCAATATAATGTTTAAAAATCATATTATATTTTTTCTAGACATCATATAAGAACAAAATTAATTATTCAGATAAAAGAAGTATTTTTCGAAAAATGAAATTTTGTCACCATTTAATGGCTCACCCATTTTAAATATTGTTTTGAAACCTTTCTATAATATATTTAACACAATAAAATTTTCTTTATAATTTGGATATAAATATTTTTTTGCGATGAATTTTTGATATTTTTCTGATAACATACACGTTTTGATGAATAGTAAAAAACACTAAATTTTAATAGAAAAAAAATTAAACATAAAAAATTATATGGTTAATTTATATAATTAAATGTGTTTAAAGAATAAATATAATATATTTTTATCATTAATTATAATTTATTAAATTAAAATTTTGTTTTCATTTAATATTGATGTAAAAGAATTTCAATCATTCGCAATTTTTTATCTTTTATGAACTCGTTTTCATTCTGACAACGAGATTAATTTTAATTTAATTACTACAACAATATTTTATTGGAATTTTTAATTTTTTCCATATTTGGAATCTATGGGTCCAAATTATATTATTATCATTCTTTCCTTTTTGGGCATTATGAATAGTATCTTCCGTAATATTTTTTAATATGTTTTTTTGGGTAAATCTGGTAATTATGAGTGAGAATAATATAATAAAATTATCCTAAAAATTGTCTTAAAATAATTGGATGAGAATGTTTTTACAAAAATCATACAAGGGATGAAATTGTATCCTTAGGAATCTACTTGTAGGAGATTGAGAGAGTTAGTTTATTTTAAATAAGGAAAAGTTAACGTTGTCTTACTAAAATTTTATTATGTAAAACATTTTAAATATAAGTTGATATAGAATAAAAATTAAATTATAAATAATCATTTTAAAGTGAAATTTTTTTCTTTACCATGGTAATTTATTTATAATTTTTATGAAATAAATAATTATATTAATTACTTTATATTGATGATGAAGAAATTATTTAATTAATGAAAAATCAATAGACTAATTATTATTAAAATGATAATTACTTTTAAAAAGAAAAAAACATGACAAAATAATATTGGAAAAGTATATATTGATCATAAACATTCAAGGGACGTGTTAATGACCATTTGGAGTCTTATAAAAGAGATTATGACACTTATATTATTTTCTTTAATGTGAGGTTGATGTTGTCTCATAAAAGTTGCAAAGTATTTAACATTTTTAATGTAGGATTTTATAGGAGATATATTTTACTATAATTATTGTTATGAAAAATAGTGGATTTATATTCATCATAGTATTTTTTTTAATTTTTACCCAAAAATAATTTTATTATATAATTACCCAAAATTGATGTAGTAATTATTTTTTTACTTGAAATATGTAATTACGGTTACTAAAAATACTCAAAAAAATTAATTGTTAATAATTAATATATCCAAAAACATTTAGATAAACTTTACCCCTTAGAGATATAATGGAACATTTTTCTCTAGGTTAACATCATATCTTGATATTTTTTTAAAAAATCCATTAAATGAATAGTGTCAACATTGAAACTACTGATATTTTATCAAAATAATTTTTTATTAAATTATTTAAAATTACAAAAACATTTTAAAAAATATTAAATAATTATTGTTTACTCTATAATTTTCTATATTTATAATTCATGGTCTAATTAACAGTAAATAAATTAAAATTACACTATTTTAATATTGAGCAATTTGTTAACATTGTAAAAAATAAAAGAAAAATATTAAGGGGAAAATGAAATGATAATTTTTAAATTTAAATAAAAACATGTATAAAAATTAGTTTTTTATTTTTTTTAAAATCATATGTCATATCATATTCTAAAATAACACATTTTATGTTGTTTTTGGATGGGCTTTGATATTATTATAAATTAGTATTTTTTGAAATTCTAAAGGTGCCACTCACCTCAATTATAAAAGTGGACTTCCTCATTTCTTCATAACTAATTGAGTCTTTATGTTCTGCTATAATTTACCATTTAGCCTTATAAAAATACATATAAACATTTTATATGTTATTTTATTCTACAAATACCACCTCTAGTTCCCATTAGAGGAGATCTAGTGGGTGCGTGTAACGGAAGAGGTAATCTCTTCTACTGATTCATTCAAGATTCTTTATTCTAATAATTCCATAGACATTGTTGATTAAAATACTAAGTAACTAATATTTTATCAACTATATAATGATATGTTTTTATGATTATGGAATATCCTTTTTCCATATTATATCCATCCTATAAAAAAACAAAATCACCACGTGTCTGTATGTACATCTTACTGTCTCCACATCGTGGAGTAATATGTTTTCCATAACCAATAAAAATGGATGGACATCATGATGGAAATAATAAAAATTTATTATTATAATAACAAGATATTTAATCTAGAAAAATATATATACCACCCACTTCAAAACCATTTCACAATTAGCGGAATGATGTCGTCCCTCCAACGTACATATGACCTGCTGTCTCTACGAAGTAATGCAACTCATTATACAAGATATCCATTAAAAATTATTATATAAATGTTATTAATGAATATATATTTTATATATTATGTTGATATGATTTTTTTAAAATTTATAAATATGACATAACAAAGGGAACGAGATCCTATTCGATAAAAAATGCATTTGAACATAAATAAGTTAAAACCTGAATAAAATGTAACAAAGAAATGTTACTAACAAACAGTTGATAATATGATCATATATTAAGTAATAAAATTTTCTATGATTATGTAATAAATCAATGATATTATTTGTATTAATACATAGGGGTTTTAGACACATAAATAGGTTATTAGACCTATGGTAAAGGATTATATTGTCTCACTTTTATTTTTGTGGGACATATCCCTTATACAACACCCATTACTTTTGTGTGATGTTTATGATTACCATGAATGAATTTATGATTATTATTATGAAGTATATGATATTTCTTATATGAATATAATTTTTTTAGTTTTTGATGCATACCATTCGACTGATTATAAATTGGTAGGGGAAGATTTGGAAATCTCATTATTATAAGAGATTTTTTATATGTAAGTATTTACTAGAGTATATTATTCATCCACATTCATGTTTCTTAAATATGTAATATAATATAACATCATCTAAAATTTTTATAATTGAATTTCACTCATTGTAAAATTTTCATGAAACAGTATGAAATGAGGTATTTTTTTACTTATCCGACAGAAGTACAAGATGAATGATTTCATTTAACTTATATAGAATGATGGGTTTTTATGTTTTCATAACACTATTTTCCCATGATTCTTCCATTACATGATTTTAAGGTTATTATCAAATAAAATATATTCTTTTAAATTTTTGTGGCATATTGAGAAAAGATAATTTATTTGAAGAACAAATGATATTTTCCTCAAGAATTAATTTCAAGTTTTCAATAATTTTTTTTCCATATATGATGGAATTCTATAATATGGTTATGTTTCATGTATACTATCACTATTATTCTTATGGTTTTATTCTATTTTTTGGAATTCTATTTATGAAATTAATTTTTTACTTGGATTTTTTATTATGGAATGATGTTTACGAAATCCATTTTATTACTTGGTTTATGCTATAATTAATGATTTATGTTTTCTGGAACATGTAAGAATAATTCCATTATGAAATGGACGTGACCAATATCTCCTACCAATGAATTGGGAAAGGATTTATATTTCATCAGATATACATGAATGGAATGAAAAGTAAATTTGGTTTAGTAATAAAGGGGTAGAATGACAAGTAAATCAGTTGTGGTAATACAAAACTGGAACGACAAATAAATCTGGTTTAGTAATACATGGATGGAATGAAGGGTGAACTTAGTTTAGTATAGGAATCATTCCACATTGATGTTCTTGGCGATGATCTTTGGCTAATATGGAAATGTTTTTTATGCATATATTTTTTCCACAATTCAATGTTTTATTCTAATGAAATTTTATTATGTTTCATAATTCCTTTATGATATATTAAATTCCTAAAATTATGTCATAACTTCATATTTTTATAAATGTTATACGAGGTATTATTTTAGAATTTTATTTTCTTGTTTTTAAATGCTTATGGTCTTGTTTTATATTATATTTTCTACATTTACCCTTACTAAGCATCTAAGATCAAACTATTAATATTTTCTTTTCCCATAGATATAAATAATGTTTTTAAGTAGGATTTCTAAAGGGTGATATATTTATGGAAGATGTTGAAGATCATTCATATGCTAGAATAATGTACTCAATTTTTTCGATGACACTAAACTATTACAGTCCTTATTCATGGTTTGTATATTGTAATGAATATACATATAATAATATGTGATATCCATGTATGTCCAACTTGGTACGTTATAGTTTTTATCAAAGTAAATGTTTAGTTGAAATTTGTAGACTATGATGTAAAACATTTAGTGATATACGTTATTTTCCTTAGTTATAATAATTTTCATCTAGGATAATTGTTTATTACACTTTTCTTTCTGGTCTCACATAATAGACAAAAATAGATAAATCATGGTTAAAATTTAATGATTCAAATGCTGATAGTATTTAAATTATGAAAATTTATTTCCTAGGTGGAAATATCATAAAGAGAATCATGAAGGTAGAATGAGTATTGATTATACTGATGAAGATAAAGAGACTATAAATTATATGTGAAAGGTATGGGATGTTCAGTCATTATTATTTACATTAAACCAGATCATTATGGTAATATTATGTTTGAGAAACCTTATTAAATCATTAAATTTTTTTGAAATATTATGATGAAAGATCATGAGTAATTGTTTAACAATAAATTTGAATTATTGAGGTGTATATGTTTCATAATTCAATGATTATGTTATATTAATCATGAAATATATCAATATTTTTGTTTGTGTTTTACATTAAGGATTGGAAAGGATATGTTTAATTTTTCTATAGACCTAGAAAAATGATTTAAGGGAATGGTGATATACTTGCAGAACTCGAGATTTTGGGAAGGATAACCCTTAATATTAGCATGATGTTGATTTAATGATATTTGGATAAAGATATGTTGAATATGAATAAGTAATTTGTACGACACTAGCTACCTTGGATCTTTTTAATGATTTATTTACAAGTGCGTAATTCTATCATGGATATTGTTTACATCTTTTCGGACATAAGAATAAGGAAAAATTAATGTTTTTGATAAGGATATATGGTAATTCAGATTATTAACATGTCCTAAGAGAATAAATGATGAAGGTGGGCACATGTTTGGAATGTGAATAATAAGAGATACAATATGATATATGGTGGGTAAAATTTAAGCCCAATTAGAACACCACATTCTAATGTATGGAATTTTCAATATTCAAAAGGACTATAAGGCCATCAATTTATGGAAAGAATAATATAAACTTCATATGATTTTTTTTAGAATAATGTATTATATCTTCATAGGTTTACTTATTCATATTTGATAACTTGTGTTAACCGTTTTTTGTGAAAAACACTGTAGGAATGTCCTATCATTATATTTATGGATCACATGATTGGAAAATGCTTTAGGAATATCAAATTTGACATAATTTTTTTTAATAATATATAAAGTAGAAATTTTTTAAAGCATGACCAACCGTGAAATTGTACTAAAGACAAGAAAGTATATCATATCATTCATTAATATCTGGAAGAGGTATCATGATGTAAAAGGATGTCTTATTATCATCATTTTTATGATATCAATGAAATCATTCACACTTATTTAGTTTATGGTTTTGTGATTTTTAACTTTCTAGGCATCACACACTTCATTGTGATGAGTGATATTTAACGATCTCTTTAATTATTTAAACTTTTCCTCCCTTCCCATATCTTGGCTTATGTTCTCCTACATAGAGACCTAGTTACGATTTACGTCGGTAATTGTTATTTTACAACTATTCATTTTTAAAATGATGTTCTAGTATTTTCTTTTGTTGATGGTTTATATGAAAGAAAATTTCATGTATTACTCATTTTATAACCCATATGTAATTCGAGGGAAAATTCATTTTAAATAGGGTTGAATGTAACACCATGTGATTTTTATAAGATATGTTTTTGATTTTCATCTATTTAATTATTTATTTATGTTTTTAAATTTTAGAGATGTCCTGTGTTGTACAAAAAATAAATATAATCATACACTACATGAAACATTTTCATAGCTTGCGATATACTCAACAATATTCTTGGATTTGGTTACATATAATTTCAAGTACCATTGATTGAATTCTTTCTACATAAGAAAGAGTAAGAGTGAACAACTAAATATTATTACCTTACCTTATAACCTAGTCATTGTAATGGATGTATGAAATGTTTTAACTAAATTGTGAAAATAATCTTTAATATTTTGTTTCTAATTAATTATAAATGAAAATAAAACATTTTTTTAAATTAAATGAATTTTTTTTCTAAAAAACTATTTAACGTAAAATAAGTGAGTTAATAAAATAAATAAATCACTCTTGATGGATTTTGTTAATGGAATACTTATCTAATATATTCAACATATTGTTTAAAATTCATCTTCTCTTTTTTCTATAAATTATATAAGAACAAATTCAATTTTTTTTGATAAAATAATAAGTTTTAAAAAAATTTCGTTTTCACAACTTTTAATGGCGCACCCATTTTAAATATAGTTTTGACAATTTTATATATTATAATTATCAATATAAACTTCTTATTTTTAATTAGGATAAAAAAAATTTATGTTGGACTATTTGTTTTATATTTTTCTGATAACTTACAAATTTTTATAAATTGTAAAAATCACTATATTTTAATTAAATACAATTTTTTCATCAAATTAATTTATATTGTTAAATTATATTATTAAATGGTTATAAATTATATATATATATATATGTTATTATTTCTATCATTCAATATAATTCATGTCATTAGCATTAATTTTACTTTGAATGTTTATGTAAAAAAATTTAAATGTTTTGTAATGTTCTAACATTCAAGATCCCCGTTTTGCATTCCAACAATGAGATTAATTTTAAATTAATAACTGAAATATCTATGTTTTTTAAATTCTAAAAATAAATTCTATATTTTGAATAATGGGATCCTTAATATATATTTATAATTCTTTTCTTCTTTGGGAATTACGTATAGTAACATTGATAATTTTTATTAATATGGTAAAATGGTAAATCGGGTAATTAAGGGAAATAATAAAATTATAAAATTACCCTAAATATTTTCTGAATATCATTGTATGAGTATGTCTCAAAATAAATCATTATTGGTTCTAAATTGTATCCTTTGAATCCACTTTTATTTTATTCTATTTAATGAAAAGTTATATATTTCTTTCTCAAATTTTATTAACTAGATCATTTTTAATATATGGTTATACCGAAGATAAATTCAATTATAAAAACTAATCTTAAATATAATTTTTTTCTTTATTATAGTAATTTATTTGAAAATTTTTAGGAAATAAATATTTACCTTTATGGGTTATATATTAATTACTTATAGATTATTTATTTGATGAAAAATCAATAAACTAGTGTTTTTAAGTGATAATAACCATTAAAAGACACAAATACTTTACCAAATATTATTGGTCAAGTATATATCAACGATAACAGTAAAATGGAATATTCATTGACCTTTTTTAGCAATATATAAGAGATTATTTCACTTATATAATATCATTTAAAGTGATGTTAATGTTTCAACAATAATGTTTTAATATATATAACATTCTTAATGTCAAATTTTCTAGGTGATATATTTGACTATATATATTATAACGAGATATAAGAAATTTATATTCATCATGGTATTTTATTTTTAATTTTTTATAAAAAAATATCATTAAATAATAATAGAAAACAAATTTGGTAATTATTTTATTAATGAAAATATCAAAATATTTTTCTAAAAAGACTAAAATAAATATAATTAGTTATTATTAAAATATATTGAAATTTTTTTAAATGGGCTTGTCTCCTTACAGAGACAATATAATATTTTTTGGAAGTTAAAATCATATGATGATAGTTTTTTTAAATCCATTAAAATAATAGTGTCAAAATTGACACTATTGATATTTTTTCGGAATAATGTTTTATTAAATAATTTAAAAATCACTGAATATATTAAAAAAATTAAAAAAATTATTTTTTGTTATAAAATGATTTTAATTGTACATTTATGGTCCTATTGACATCAAATATGTACAAAATATCCTATTTTAGTATTGAATAATTTATTACCTTAGTTAAAATTAAAAGTGAATAATTAAGGGTAAAATGAAATGATATGGTTTAAAATGAAATAAAAACATGATTAATTATTTTTGGTTGAAATTTTTACACAATTAAATCATTTAATATTTTAAACTAATAAATTTAATATGTTTTTTGTGGGATTTTATTTTTTTATAATTTAATATTTTTTGAAATTCTAAAGGTGCCCCTCACTTCAATTATAAAAGGGGACATCCTCCCTCATATCATCACTACTCGTTGAGACTTCAAGATCAGAAACACTATTCGATTTTTCCTTTTAAAAATCACTAGTCACATTCTAGATGTTATTGTATTATCCAATTACCAATTTTAGTTCCATTTAGAGGAGATCTAGAGGGTGCTCGTCGAAGAAGAGGTAATCTTGATTACCGATTCATTCAAACTTCATTATTATTCTACTTCCTCTTACATTGTTGTCTCCATTTTTAAGAATAACTCCAATATCACCTATATATTTAGATTTCATTATGTCTATTGAAAATCCTTATTCTTCCATCTATCCATTCGACAAAGAACAAAATCACCATGCATGCTTACGTATGGTATACCATCTCCACGACATGGGGTAATTTGTTTTTCACAACCACTTTAATTTGATGGGAATAATGGTGGAAATAATAACTATATATTATTTTTATAACATGATATTTATTTTTGACCAATATATATATATAAATCATCCACTTCAATACCATTTCACAATTATGGGAATGATATTGTCGCTTGTGCGTATGCACATCCTACCATCTCTTCGATGTGATGCGACTCATTCTACAAGATATACCTTAAACATGATTATATAAATGTACAAAATTCATAAAAATGTTATATATTATGTTAATATAATATTTTAATGATATAAATATGTCCAAATAATAAGAACTGATTCATATTCGATAAAAGAATCCAAAGAACAGAAAGTAGTTAATACCTGAATGACGTGTAACAATGACATATTACAAAAAAATAGACGATAATATGATCATATATGATTTCATATAAATGTATATGATTCTCAAATAAATCAATGAAATGATTTAAATAATTATAAATGTGTTTGGGACACATAAAAAGGTTATCACACCCAAGGTATGGGATTATAGTGTCCAACTTTTATTTCTATGGGACATATGCCTTTTACACTACCTATTTATATTATGTGTTGTTTATAATGACCATGAATGCATTTAAAATTATTGTTATTATTGTTATGATTTTTAAATAGGAATACAATTTACTTTTTTATATGAGTCATATGATTCAACTGATTATAAATTGGTGTGGCATAATTTCACAACCTCATTATTATTCGAAATTTTTAATACGTATGTATTTACTAGGTTATATTTATAATATATATCCAATTTTTATAAATATGGAATATTATTTACCTTAATATATATTTTTTTAATAGAAATTTTATGCATTGTTAGATTATTATTAAACTGTAAGAAATGAATATTTTGACATTTTTTGATATGAGTTAATTTTTGACTAATCCGTCAAAAAATATGAAGAGAATGTTATCTTTTAACTTATATGGCATGCTGGGTTTTTAAGTTTTTATAAAACCACATTTAAATGATGCTTAATTTTAAATATTTCAAAGTTATTTTCAAATAAATTCTATTATTTTAATATGGACTGGCGTTTTGAGAAAATATTTTTTTTAAGAAGAATGGATATTTTCCTCAATAATTCATTTCAAGTGTTTAATAAAAAATATTTTACATCAAAGATATCATTATTTAAAATGGTTATGTTTCAAATATACTATCCCTATTATTATTATGGTTTAATTATGTTTTATATGGAATGTTATTTATTAAATCCATTTTTTATACGTGGATTGTGTAATTCTTGAATGATGTTTAGGAGACCCATTTTATTCCATGGTTTATGCTATAATGAATGATTTATGTTTCTGGGAAGATGTAGGAATGCTTTCATTTTGAGATTGTTGGGACCAATATATCCCTCCAATGAATTATGGAAATATTTAAATATCATAAGATAGAAATGATTATATAGACAAGTAAATCTAGTTCAGTAATACAATGACAGAATGACTAGTAAATCTTGTTCAGTAATACAGAGATGAAATGGTAAGTAAATACAATTCAATAATATTGGGATGGAATGAAAAGTTAACTCCGTTCAATAAAATTTTTTCCACTATGATGGTATATGAAATGAGACTTGGCTAGTATGGATATGATTTTTTATGCGTATGTGTTTTCCAAAATTCCATGTTTTATGACAATGCTATTTTCTAATAGTTTATGAATCCATATGATTCAAGAACTACCATGATTTATTTAAATTCTCAATATTTTGAAATATGTTATATATGGTATGGTTTTAAAAAGTTATTTTCATGTTTTTATATTCTTATATTTATGTTATATTTGATATTTTCCTTGATTACATTTATTGAGAAACTGATCTCACCGTTTTTGTGTTTTTATTTCCCCAGGATATAATGAAAGGTTTTAAGAATGATTATAAATGGCGAGATCATTATGGGATATGTTAAAGATCCTTCACAAGTTAGAAGAATATATTTCATATTTCTAGAGGCAATAAAATTTTATGGTTGTTGGGAATGTTTTGTATAATTTAATTAATATTCATCTAAAAAATGTAATATCCATATACATAAATATTTGTCCATTATAGTTTTCAATTGATTCTCACACCGAGTAAGAATAATTTGGGCTTAGAGACCATATATTGTTCTATCAAAATTATATTGTTATTTTCCCCATTGTGAGTCTATCATTGGGTTGTAAGCTTCGAAACATCTCATATCTGTTTAAAGGTTCATATTCTAGAAGAAGGAATCTAGTGCAGTCTCATATTCATAAGTCCCACCTAGGGGCTCTATTATCATATCTCTCAAGTTATAGATGCATATCATATGAACTACCTAGACTGTGGTTTCTAATTAAATTGTATATATAGGACACCCCACTGTGGTTCAAACCCTATATTCATTCCCTTATTGTATGGCGTTAATCTACATGGATGGGTCCAATAATATGACTTTATACTATGTTGAATGAACAACATGGGTTTTTGTCCCTATTTTCTCAGGATAGATAAGAATCCTCATAGAGGATCAATCCCATCTACATGATTGAAACCATATAACTTGAAAACAATAATCTTCAGAGTTATAGAACTTGACCATATGACAAAGAGTCATAATTAAAAAAGAGATAAATATAGATCTACAGATATACATGTCATTGTTCATATCAATACATGTTCATAATCAAGTCATTGAGCTGAGGGTAACCAATTTTGTCATAGGGTCTACGAAGGATTTCACAACCATATCTTAAATCTATAATAGATTCCTAGATTAGGCATAAATCCCCACAATGGGTGCAATGATTCTGACCTCCCATCCTCTAAACTAATGAGAGACCCCAAAAGTCATTGGTCCTAACAAAACAGATGACCACTGACCGTTGGAAATTAGGTATGTACCCATATATGGATAGGGGATCCATTGGGAGTTTTAGGGAAGACGAAAAAAATTTAAAACCAGATGTGATCGTTTAACAGAGGCCCCATAACCCCCATAATCAAAATGTTGAGAAAAACCCATTCCGTACATTGAAACGCAAAAAAATACACACAATTTACCCTACTTCCCAAAAATATATCCCATTATGGTTTTAGTTAGTTTATTTAGGTATATGATAAATAATATATATTAATAATATTATTATCTTAGAAGAACCATTTCACATGTTCCCTATTAAGAACATCTAGTGGCTCATTTAGATATGGGTTCCCTACCATAGTGACATATTCTAATTACATCCATTAATGATATTACCATGTGCTTATACTAGGACATAGAGTCCCACATTTTTATGAGCTTCCACCCATGATGGAATGTATCAGTTATGTCCTATCTGCTCATATAATCTGCCTAAAAGACATATATTTATGAGTACTTTCATTGAAATTAATTTTTCTCATTAAAACATGGAAAAAATATGACCTTTTAAGGATTTGAATACCCTTAAAGTAATTATAATATAAAATTTTATTCAAATGATCTATCATGATGTGATAAAATATTATTAAATATTTAACACCATAAATATTTTGGTAATCTAATGTTCATAATAATTGGTTCTGGGGAAATAATATTAATAATAGTGAAGTTACAATGTGAATGTGATGTTATGGTTATGTAGTTTTTTTATACGTGGAATATGACATTTTTTATATAGTTGTATATATGAAATATTATGTGTAAGTGGTTATTTGGATAAGGATGGGAAGATAGAACCATGATTTATATCGGTGGGGTGTGAGTGAAACTATATAAATGGATATGTCTGTTTGACCCACTTTTTTGAGATATATATATTAAAAAAATCCATATTATTACCTTTTATATGGATTTGGTAGGCGATCCTTAATGGATTTTGGATTATTTTTTACTTGAGATAGGTAATGAGTTAGATTCACTAATTATTCAACGATTATTAAGTATGATTCTTCTATATTTTCATTAGAGAGTTTGAGAGTAAACCATATTATTATACAACTTTGATCACCCATGTCTTCTATATACTAATTTATATATTTATATTTTTTGGTGGTTAAAGGATGGGAATCACTAACTTGTTAAATATATCTTCTCAATGTTCATGTTGTTTTATTCAGTGGAGTTTTCACTAGGTATTTTTTATTTTGAATACTTTCATCTAATATGAAATTTCATTCATATTGTTGGGATTCTATTTATTATTGAGTAAATCAGTGTTTTCTTATCATTATGGGAATTTACAAAGGTAATTCCATCTATATTGTATGAATATACCCTCATCTCTAGTATCTAACTTGTGGTCTATCAGTGTTAGGCTTGTGGGTTACTCATATATTTACTACATTCCTGGGATGGGTTCTATTATAGGTGGGTTGTAACAAAATAAAATGGAAAAAATAAATGGAATAATTATATAAATTTATATTCATATAAAAATAATCTCTAAATAATACATTTACTGTGAATTTTGGAAATAGTGAACCAAATTATGACCTTGATATAACAAGAATAATTTAACAAATCCACAAAAAAGTATTGCAATTTAATGGTTATATGTTTTACAATATCGTACATATATTTAAAATAATATATAATAAATTCAAGAAAAAATTTTAAAATAAAAGAGTTAATTTAATGAATTTAAGGAAATCAAAAAAATATATAAATTCCAAAAGAGTTATGCTTTTTTGATTGGAATATTTGAAGGCTTCCTTAGAGTTTAGTAAACCTTCCATTTATTTTGATTAATTTTAAATCCTTCGGGAATACATTTCAATTTAAAAAGAAACCACATTTCAAAATATTTATACAATTTCACATATTTTTATACTAATAATAATAATTTTTTTTTCGAAATCTGTTGTTGGAATCCATTTTAACTGTCTCTTAAACTAGAAATTCACATTTATAAATTATCATTACCTATAAAATAAATATAAATAATAAATTTAATTAGGGATTCTAAATGGTATGTGTTGATGAATATATTATTGAAATTTTATTTTTATAATTTTTTGTTAACAAATAATCATATTCTAAATAGGTTATAAAGGATAGGTTACCAATATTTCACATAGAATTTAAATTCTAAATAATTTTTTTGTTATTAAATATTTTTTATTGAAATTATTTTGTAAACCATCATGTTTTATTGTTTAAAATAGAATACACATCGAATATATCATCCTTTAGATAAATTTAATAACCTCAGACTCATGCCATTGAACATGATTTACATTGTGAATTAGAATATAAAGTAAAATTAAATAAAAATCATCGGAGAATTACCCATATGAATGTAAATTTAGATGAATATCCTTGATTGAGTGATAATAATATTATTCATTTTTGTAATAATCATAATTTTTGTAGAATGATTTTTTGTTTTAGTTTCATTAAATATAATGAGGAAATTTTTTATATTAAAAATTAAGATGACTAATTTCATGGATTATTATACAAATGAATAAAGTTTTAGTTTTAAAATGAAAATAATGTTATTGAATGATCATAAGAATAAATTTTGTAATGATTAAAAAAATTTAAGTATTATTGGATAGATTCTATGGAGTTAGAACATTAATTCTCTAATTTCAATATGAAATTTTATGGTAAAATATATCTTTCTGATATTTGAAAAGGGGATATGCTTTTTTAAAAATGTTGTGTAAATATTCTACTAGATTTTAGTTATTCCATTTTTTTATTTCATGATTATCTTCCACCCCTATGATTAGAAATCAATAGTGACCTATAATAATAATTTTGAAATTAAGAAGAAATAACTTCAATATTAAATCCTTGTTACAGAAAAAATTTCCAAAAATAAGTTATAATACAAATATTTTTATATACTCATTTTTCATAATTATCCATTTAAGAATTATGAAATTAAATGATTATTATTTATCATTGAATAATTTTGGTTGTTAACCCCAACAATATAAGGGTTATAAATTTTTATCAAGTGCTATGATATAGTGTTTTATTTTTAATATATTTGGAGATTATAAAGAGATGATCAAAATTTATATTTTGAACCAAATTTTATTAGAACATAATAAAATTATTTAATATCTAACTACACTAAAAAATCAGTGGGTTTTCACCCTTATAATTTAATTGTGTTAGAAAATTCAAAATAAGAATATATGTTTAAATTTAATAATATAGAAAAAGTTTAATTTTATATTTTTTTATTAACATTTTATTATTATTTTAATTTTATAAAACAAGTGAAAATATAAAACAAGATAAAATAAAAAATAATAAGATTTTAGAAAAATTAATAAATATAGTGACTATATATATAATTTTCTTATTATTTTTATTAAATATATAATATATTTTATAATATTTTATATATATTTTAACTATTTCTTACCATTTAATTTTTTTCGTAAATTTTTTTCAACACATAGATGTTTGTTCTCTTTGGCTTTTGAATTCTTAATTAAACAAAGTTATGCCAACATTAAATATTTAAATTTTTTTGTAATTTTATTCTTCTATATAATTAATTATTAATTTATTTTTTATATTATGTTTCGTAGAGTAGAAGATATAAAACACATATTTTTTTAATCATTTCATTCGGAGAAACATTTATGATCAATGTATTTAAAATTTTAAGACATTTTTTATGTTTTTATAACATATAAAATTAATAATTAAAAATTCCTTTTAATGTATAATTATTTTAGGTTGATAAATAATTATATGATTTTAATTGGATAATATAATTATAATTTAACATTTAATTAATTTTTATATTAATATATTCATGATGCTTTTTATATTTAATTAGTTTTCAAAGAACAGAGGGGGATATTTTATCTTTATTTTGTTGAATTTTTGTGCCATAATGTGAAAATATAATATAGTAAATATTTATTTTTTATTTCCAAATTTTAATATTTTTCTTCATAACATTAATTTATGATTACTTATTTATATTAAATATGTTTTTGTTTTATTGTTTTTTTGGTTTTTTTATTGAAATTTTAATATATACATGTATGTTTATTTTATTTATATTTACCTTTTTATTTTACTTATTTTTTTCTTGCTAATATATATAAATATTATTTTATTTTAATATATATATATATATTTATTCAATTATTAAATATTTATATTTTTTCCAATTGATAATTATTTCTTATTTTATATTTCATTTATGATTTCTTTGAATTATATTATATATATGTGTGTGTGTGTTTATATATGTGTGTATAATATTAAATAGTCTTTATAAAAAATATATTAATTTTATATATTCCAAAAATAATTTTTCAAATATAATTCATACTCTCTATTAGTTGAAAGGGGTTTTTAGTCTTTTATATTTTAATCTACATTGGTATACACATTTTTATTAAATTCACTTACCTGTACGCATCATGCCTTAATGAAATAAATTATATAACTTGACCACATCATCATTGTGTATAAAATGTATATATGTGGGAAATTTTATCTTGAACTTATCTAAATTATTATGTGGATGTTCGTTGAAATAATTTCACATATTGATAACATACCTCTTATTTAAAAAAAATGTTTATAGTTTTAATATTTTATGATCATGTAAAAAAATTGAATATTTCTTTATCCTCTTTGATCGATGAAAAATACATTAAAAAATTATATGTTTATCTTTGATCTTGATAATCCCAATACCCCATTTCAAACGTTATTTATTTTTCAATTATTATTTAAATACATGTATTATGGATTTTTGTTATGCACATAATGTTTTGAGCATAAGAAAAACCCATGTCTTATGTGAGATTTAATAATTATCTTTTTTATACCCTTGTAATTTTTCTATTTTTATTCATCATTTCATTCCAGTATTCAAAAAATCCATTTATTTCATTCTTTTGTCATCATTATTTTATCATTTTTTTCTTCTGAACATGGTTATAGACTAAATAAATATTGGATCAGACATATTTGCAACATGTTGGATTGTACTATTATTTGAAAAATTTATTTAATCCTGAAATATAAATAAAAAAATATATATTATGTACTTATGATAAAAAATAATAATTTGGTAGTTTTATAAAAATGATAAAAGGGCTGTAAAAAATTCAAATCTATTATAAAATAATTTCTAACATTAGTTATTTTAAAAAAATACAAAAATAACTTAGTAAAGTTTTAAGAATAGTATTACATCATATATTTCCTTATTTATATTATTCATTCACCTTTTCATCATTTCAGCCTTTTATTTTATTTCTACCTTATTTTTATTTCATTTTTAGGTATTTTTTCATTTTTTATTACATTGTTTCAATAAATTGACTACTTTTAAGTATAATTTTTGTTCCATTCTTATTTTCATTAAATTTTACACCAACCAAAACCCTCATAAGAACATGAAAAATAACACGATAAGGTTTAATTTGTTTTATGTGGTGAAGGTTTTTTATTCATTTCAAGCCTACGGTATTATACACTAATTTAAGATAGATAAAAGATCTTGTGTTTGTTTTAAATTAATATTTGATTAAAAATTGTTGTATATTCACAATAGTAAGGGAATGTGAGAAAGAATTTTTTCGTTGACTATAAGATGAATTTATTAACATAATAACATTAATGTTGAATGGAAAATAAAGGATTCACTTTTAAATGAAAGAGTAATTTTTTATTCAAAATTGTAAATAAAAAAATTTGAATTGAGCTAAAATTAATTTTGTTGAAATTTGTATCTTTATTAATATTTTATATTTAGTTTTCCACACTTTAGTATGAAGTCATGCTCAACCCTCATTCTCAACAAGAATTATGATGAAATTAGTATTTTTTATTTTTTATGTTTATTTTATTTGGATTTATTTTTTCATTAATAATAATCATTAATTTTATAAATATTTTAATCATTTAAACTATTTATTTTTGTTATTTTTTATAATATTTTTTTTTTAAATTTGGGAATGTATTTCTATAGTAATAGTTAATATTTAATTTTGATATTAACATTAAATATTATCATTATTTTGAAAGAATGGTGAATGAATTTTTAACTCCTACTCTAACTTTTATATTTTATATTCACTATTATACAACCATTATAATTTTAGTTTTAGCCATACCTATTGTTCAAAATATAGATTTCAACCATAATTATCAACAAAAGAAATTAGTTTTTATCATAGTTATAAATTTATATTTAATCATACATATTTTTTTAATAATATTTTCAATCAAAAATATCATTTTTAAAGTTATTTTCAATATTTCATGGAAAGCATTTATTTACATCCTACCATAAAATTTATTAAAAATCATTTTCATTTAACAAAAAATTAATATTCAAATTATGTGGTATTTTTAAATTGTAAAATAAAGAAATAAATAAAATCATTAAATAAAAAAGTTATTTATTACAATTATTTCCAATAAATATTAATTATTTCATTTAATTCCTTTTAATAGAAAAATAAATTAACATTTCTAATTAAAAAATTCATGTATATATAATAGTATATAAATGTTACATTTTTAAAATATATCACAAGTAATTTCTTATTTTATATGGTTTTACTAAATGGTAATTTTTATATATAAATAAATTTTAATTTCTTTTGTATATTATAATTTTCAAGAGGTCGTGATAAGTGAATCTAATAAACAATAATGAAAAATTTAATGTATTTTTCCGGATTTGATAAAGTGAAGTTTCTAGTTTTGATAAGTTTCAATTTTATGGAAGATTTAAAAGGAATCATTTTCATTTGGCTTGATTAATTGATTTATCATATAGATTTTAGAAGAGAGGAATTAAGTTTTTATCTACTAACATTATTTTATATAAATAATATAATTTTCATTAAGTAGGTTATGCATTCTTGGTGTTAAAATATAATAGTTGAGAGAAAGTGTGTGTGGGTGTGTGTATGTTAATTCTGATGTTCAAATAATATATTACTCTATTCTTTTTATAAAGTTTCCATAAATATCAGTAGGTGTATTCTATGGATATTACTTTCAATGATTCAGATAATATAACTAAATTTGTTATCTCAATTCCTGTTTCAAGATTTTAATTCAAATTTATAATCATTCGGTCAATGTAGATGCAATGTAAATATTCCGTTTATTTCAAATCAGAAAATTATATTATTGATTTTATATGTTGAAATTCATCTTCCGATAAGTGAATAATTATCCTTGTTTAATCAACTTCTTATTTTTTTATCTTATATATGAATTTTTAAATAGAAATAATAGATATCTTGGGTTGATTTAATTTTTTATTCATAATTTTTACAAATACTATTGAATTTAGATAAGAAAATTATGTTAACTATGGGTAGTGTTGGATCAATTTATGACCCTCAATAGTGGATAAAAATAGATAAATAGTCTAAATATGTGCTTAAATAATGAAATATAAAAGCAAATAATCGTACACTAAAAATTAGAATATTTGTTTTCTTATTGGTGTGATATTCTTATTCTATGTTTTATTGAGACCACTTAAGGGATATCAAGTGGGGTATTTGAAGTAATCCTACTAGTTATAAGTCGTATACACTACCCTTGGATCCTGAATAACTATAGGATGGCATCTGATCTCATTGAAGGGTCGATTTACCCTTCAATGGAGTGGTGAATTATTATCATGAAAAAAATAATATTTAACAAACTATATCTGAAGCTAATGATAATCCTAGGAATCAAACGAATGAAATCAAGACAATAATGGGAATAAATGCACTTCATTTTATAGAAAGTTGTTATAATTCCTCTATGAAGGTAAATTATTGGGGAATTACTACTATCGTGAATATATCCCCTTGGTTATGAAATAATTGAAAAGACTTATTGAATTTATTTTAATCCATCTATAATGTAATATAACATATAAGAATTATTTGTAGAAAAATGTGACTCACTAGTTAGATTGTAATGGGTTTTTATTATGTTTTGTTTATGTATAGAAATCATATGCATGTACAATGAATATATTACATGCATTATAGTGTTTAATTTCATACATCATATGCATGTCATACACATTCATCATTTACATGTAATATATATTCATTATATTGATGTATTTTATATGATTTATATATATAAATTAGATAATATCCCCTAACATTCACCTCGAGATCCGGTTATAAAAAAATAATCTTTAAAAAAATTAATTTATAATAATGAAGGTGTCCCAATATTCTCAATCAAAAACATACAAAATCTAAATGAAATATAGGATCACTTACATATCAGAGGCCCTTTTCGGTTTAGCATTTTATATAAGTATGGAGAAATCTTACATAAACAATACCCATTAATATAACAGTTTATTTCTACTACATTACCAGGATTTTCATATTCCACGTTAATTCCTTATCATCTCGCATTAAACTTATCATGTTAGATACCTTTATAGACATAAATCATTTTTTATCATTATTCATAACATAGGGAATGTCAAACATAAGAAACATGAGCTCAAATCGTCAGTTTGATTAAATATAAGCATTTTCAATTGAATCTCATTAGTGAGTATAAGAATAATATATGTGTATAGTGACATAATCCTATTAAAATAGAATAACATTAGAATATTAATGCCCATTAATACCTATATCATCCATCATAATACGTAGACCAAATATTTATAAAGGGTAAGAGTTATAAGAATTAATAATAATATTCCATGTGATTTCAATCTGGATTATATAAATCCCTAAAAACCCACAACAAGAATAATGAAAATGTAATGGTATATTGGAATATTATATTTATAAAAACCATATAGAATCATTATAAATATAAAACCCATGTGGTTATCTTCTTTGAAAAATTTATTAGGGAACTATCTGTATGCACCCATTATATTAAACATATTAGGCTCACTCATTATCTACAATGGGGATCAAACTTTCGTAAAAAATTCCAAACATCTATAACATAAACATAATATATAGAGATTGTATTATATCATAAAACTAATATAAACATCTAAAAATCCATTCATAATATGATTAATGTGTTGAAAAGGTACATGTTATGTGTAAATATCCTTATAACAATAATAATCCATCTATATAAATAATGAGGATGTTATCATAACAAAATTTCGCCATTGAATCATTTGTAATATCTTGTGTGTTTGATGTTTATAAAAGAAAATATCATTGAAATATCATTAATGATTTTTTTGGAAAATTATCATTTCACATGAGTAATATCATAGGATTTCATCGATGATGGAAAATGATTTTGAATGATCCTTAGGAACATTTTCGGAGAAAAATAACCATTCAATTTTGAAAAGGCCTATTTAAAATCTGAAAAATTCTCAGATAATGAAAAAATAATCTTCTTTAAAAATTACATTAGAAACATATGAAGGTATATTTAATTTTTTTTTTCATTATGAAAATGGGAAAATCCATTCATGATTTACATGTTAAAATCAAACATTCCTTTTAATAATTTTATAATGGGATTCATACTCACTCTTTTGGAAAGCATTAAAAAATTTTCTTCTTAAAACCATTTAAATTAATTTAAGTGATAATGAAAGATTGTTTTAGGATATATTTTCTGTTTAGAAATTAATAGTTACAAAAAAATTGAAAAACATTATATGGAAGAGAATGATTCCTGATCAATGAAAAATATTCAGGATCTGAATTATTTATAATCAATGTTCTTGGTATTTATTTAATAAATAATAGAGGAAATTGAAATTAAATGTGTGAACCAAATTCATACCCAATATAGAAAAATAATATATATTTCAACAAAATAATAGCATATTACTTCCTTTATAATAACCTTCAACTTAAACTATCATGAATAGGGATATATTGTAAAATAAATCCTCTTCCACTTTGGTATCTTTTCAGTCGTGATCCCCATGAATGTATAATTAAAAACAAAAATATAAATATCAAGGGAATTTAAATATTTATGATACTATATGAAAATGGTAAATTTGATAAACCTCATAATTTAAATTATTTGTATAAATATAAAACATTCCTCAATGAATAAATATTGAGATGAAATCCCTTACATAGATTCTAGAATGTCAATTTATATAATTTAACTCCAATATAATAATCTTATATCAGTTGTATATTTTTCTTAGAAAAATATATAGTTTTAATAAATTATAATAAGATAAATTATTTTATTTATTTTAATTACATATTTATATATTTAATTAGTTAATTCCTTGTTGGGTGTTTTGACGATGTTCAATTTATTGTTTCAAAACTGTTTCAGTATGTTAACTATGGTCATTGTAGCATTATTTAAAAATCTCTAGAATAATATTCATGAAATTAATATCATATTTTTTCATCAATCATACTTTTAAAACTTTTTATGAATGATGTTTATGAATAATTAACTATGTTACAATCATGAAGATGGTAGATCATACAATTAAATGAGCAAAGAATTAAATTTTCATCAATTGTTATAGAAAGAAGAGAATTATTATTTTATATTTATAGAATCATAATCATGTAATTATTACTATACTATGTTATTATATATATATATATATATATATCACCCATGGAATGTGGGTATGAAAAAATAATATCAATAATCGTTGAAGGCTTTATTCTACACATATACAAAAATGATGTTATCTTTTTTCTCTGAATGGAATGACAAAAATAAAATATATATTGTAATTTTAGAATTATAAATATTTTATTAATATAATAATTCCATATTTACCACATATTTTCATTAATTATGTCCATTTTTTCTTCCTTAAAAAGTGTAAGTGAGAAATTAATCACATCACTTCATGGTGCGATAGTTAGTCATGCACACAATATAAATTATCATATCCCATAAAGAATGAAATGTAAGTAGTTAAATATGATTCATTAATTATTAAATTATAATTATTATATAAATATCATATATATATTCTTTAAATTCTGTATTATAAATATCCATGAGAGGGGATGATCGGTCTGTGAGGGGGCAGTCCACCGTACACACGGACGATGGTTTAATTTTCAATTTGATGAAATACTAGGAGGATGTGGGTTATTCCTGTACCATACTAAAATCTCAATATATGGAATAAAATCGAGTTATTATAGCATAATAATTGAATAATATTTTAAGGATAAAGAATATTAAAAAAAAAATTGTGTTAAGAAAGATGCATGTTCTTTATAAAAAATTTGTTTATTAAACTAAAAGAATTCCTAGATTGAATTTATGATCAATAAATTGTCCCCATAACATGGGGATGGAATTCTGTATATAATTTGGTTAGTATTAGTCCATGAAAAATGGTTTTGAGAGTGTTAGTAGGATATGATAAATGGTGTAATTTTATAAGTGTTGGAGAGGACACACTTGGAATTGGTGAAATAAAAAAGGGATACCCACATTTTTGACATGAAACATGTGTGGTATGGACTTAAAATTCACATATTATAGTAATTTTAAACTATAATCGACATTAATAAATTCCTAAAAATATTTTCAGAATAAATTTTTATAGAACTAATACTTAAATCATATATAATAACTCGATTATTACAAAGTTGAAAATTCTACATCTGTTTCCAATTTCACAACAAATAAACACCTTTTAAAATAAAGTGTGGTTTCTTCTCATGATCAATATTTATAATTTTCATCTTATCATAATATTACCCCCAATTATCATTTACCCTATTACAATTATTTTAAAACATGGTGTGTGCACAAAAGCTCGAGAATGAAGAAAAAATGGAACCATTAGTCCATTAATAATCTCTAATAAATTTTCATAAAAACATTAATTTTAATTCAGAAAAAGGAATAATATTTTCAAAAAATTCAATATATTACATTTTCAAAGTCAATAAATTTTCACAACAACTCGTAATAATGAATATAAATTTTATGTAGGTATGTTGGGAAATGGTTTTCAATATCACTCAATAAATCATTGTAGTTCCCTCAGATACACATGGAATAACCATTAAAGTTACATTTTGAATAATAACTGAATAATTTTTCTTATAATCAATTAGGAGAAACCTACCAAGTTAAATCCATATCATTACACAGTACTGTGGAGAGCTATATTGGGATCGCCCACACTCAATTTTTCAAAGAACCACTCATCCTTATAATCAATTTACAATAACCATAATAAGATAGTTGTAGATAAATCTTTTATAAAAGAATAATTATTGAGAAAAATAACATTTCTATTTTGAAATATCATTTCCTTTATTGAAGTTTCAAACTCATAAATAAGAAAAAATTATTTGAAAATAACTTTTTTAAATTGTAATGAAATATTAAAAACATTAAAAGGATATGAACGTAGAAAAATCCATTCATGGGATATATGTGGTAAAAGCATTATTTTTAAAAAATTAACTTTAAATGTTTTTTTAAATAATTTCCCTTATAAAATTAGTATCAATGAAGTGTGAGTTAATAAAATGAATTGGTTATGTGTTTTCACTGTAAATTCACAAAAAAAGTTGGAAATACAAAAAAATATTCAAATTTTATTTCATGAAGAATAATATCCCGACATAATCAATAAGTAAAAGTATAACTAAATTAATGAACATTAGGTTAGGAAAATATCTTACCTCAATATTCCCTTTAGTGGTGGGGTGATTTAAACTCATTTATAATTGTTCAAATAATGTTATTATCACATTAAAAAAATATATAAATATTTATAACACCTTATGTAATGATTTTATAACACATTAGGACCCATTAGTGAAAAATATTTCTTCAATTTCATTGTTTTAGGCGAATTTTTTACACGATTCAATTATAAGGCCCCAACCTTAAACCTTACTTAATCTTGAGTTATTACAAGATTACACATTGAGGATCTTTTCGGGTTTAGAGTTTTAGAGAATTAGATCATAAAACTTGCATTACATTCCACATATAAACAAAGTGGTTACATAAAGATAGTATTCTTCATTCCCATCAATGGAAACACATTTAAAATAAAACATGGATTATTTCTTGACACTTCCTTGACACTATCATCATATCATGTACCTTTCCCTTGACATGTGAAAAACATTTCAAAAAAACTTGGGATGAGCATAAAAAGCTCAGTATGGGTTATAAAAACATGGAAAGGAAACATGAGTTCATATATACATAATACTGAAATCATACTTTACCCATAAAACATAGGCACTTTAACATACCTCATAAAATCATGAATAAATCATAGAAATCATAATACATAAAGGTAACTTGAGGCATTCATAACATTCTTACGTAGGGAGTAACCCTCTTGGTTACGTTTGGAATACCCATCACAGTATATTCCCTAAATCTCTTCGGAGAAACCTTAATGTTTCACTCCTTCGCGTTACCCAATGTATTGGAGAGCTATATCGGGCTCACCCGCCCTTAGTCTATCACGGAACCACCCGTCTTCATAATAATGCCCAAGAACCTCAACATAATCGTATCACATAAAAGATGTATAAAGGAAACATAACATTTCCACCTTTTAATCACAAGATATCAATACAACACATTGATATAAAAAACATTATGAAAACCATTTTCAATACCAAAATAAAAGAAAAGTAAAACTTGGTATTTATTTTTCTTTTAAAAAAAAGTATGGCTTGTAGAGGAAGCCGAAACTCAAATAATGGTCACGGCGGCGGAGAAGTCGTTGTCGCCGCATACGTACGACAACAACATTCCCTTTTGTCGTTTAGTAAACGCTTCGTATAAAAAAGATTCCTTTTGAATAAAAATAAAAGTCAAAGTGGTTTATACACCGTATAAAAGAATGTTGTGTATAAAATAAAATATGCCTCAACGAAAAGAGATTGAGACGAAGTCCCATACCTCGTATCCGACTTGACCCGACCGTTCTTTAATCTCCTAAATAATAAACTTGAGTTAATCTCTAATTTCTTATGAATATTTTTCAAGTTCATTATTCCTTTTGTACCATGTTATGAACATCATGTAATCAGTTAAGTTAATAATGTTCATTTTGTCGGTATTTGGTTCTTAAGTCAAAAATAGACTTCTTACACTTACATGTTGTTAATTTGGTCATAGGTTCGTTATATCCAGAATGATATTAATGATTTGGATAACATATATATCATATATATTCATCATATACATGTATTTATAATATTACATCACATTTAGAGGTAAGAAATGAAATGCACCGTTCATGGAGACGGTAAGCCGTACGTACGCATGAACGCTACTTCCATTTCTATTTCATATTTTCTGGAATGGAATCATAATGATATAAGAGTATATTATAATTCCAGTATAATAACATATATAATATCATTAACTTTATCCTTTACACATCCCACATATGGTATTAACGAATCAAATCATTTTCAGGGGGCGGTAGTCCGCACTTCCTAAAATGAAGATATCGTGTTTACCCATAATGGGAACCATAAAGGTATGCCCAAAATGAAAAAAAAACAGAAGCTTAAGGAAAACATAAACATATTATATATCATATATAAAAATAGTGACATCATAATGGCCACCTTTGAAGGTGTTAAATGAGTATTGAACAATCATCGTTTCGGGAGGCAGAATTTCGCCATCCACGGAAACCGTATGTTCTTTAACCATTTGATGTAGTTGTGTGAGAGTGGAGCTCAAATAAATATTATAACAACATCCTTGTATATTGAAGATACTGGTGTTGTTACAAAATAAGTAAATAAAAAGAGTTTAGGGGGTTGGAGAAGCAAAATAAAACAAATGAACATGAGATAATGAATTACCTTTAAAAGTGTAACTCCTTTTGATTTGAGCCTAAAGGCTTACTTTGAAAGGATTCTGCCCAAAGGGAATCCTCTAGGATGAGGAGAGGGATGAGGAGAGAGTAAATGGGCAGGGTTTGGCCAAGCCAAAGGCTTGAGGAGTGTGTGAAATGAGGTAGAGGTGGGGGCCTTTTATAAGAGGAGAGGAGGGGCACTTTTGGAAAGTAAAGAAATATTACTTTATTTGAAAATGTGTTTCGGTTTCAAAAGGTCCCACATTGATATAATTCGTGGATAAGGTGATAAGGGTTCTAAATCCACTCATACAATTTGTTTTGGCCATGTGTAGTTCATATATTTTACATTATCTTTCCATTTTATTTAAATCGTCAAATAATGATGTCATCACTGCATCATTATTATGTCATAAATAATTTAATTTATTTAATGTCTAAAAATCATAAAAAAATACTATGATGTAGGAAATCTTTTTATCTTTCCAATTATTATTTATAATCAAATATCTGATCTTTATAACCCCATGTGAAAATTGTTTTCGTAAAACGTATTATGTTTGTGTCATTTTTACTTTAACATTTAATAAAAAGTTATTTATGTCATTTACGAACCAAAATGTCTCCATGGGGTCCCCAAGTTGACCCATGGCTTGTATTGGTCGGCCATGACACAACCAATAAGGTTAGGACATGTGTCTAGGTCATTTCATATTATTAAAGCATTATTTATACCTTAAACTACACTAATTACCACTAATCGCGATTAAAAACTTAATAAGTTACTATTCACCAAAAAATTATTTTAATCTCATTGAACCACATTTTACTTCTTAATGACAACCAGGTATGTCGGATTTTCAAAATTCAATACACATTAGTGGTAAACTTTCATTTAACTGAAAAATCAGTTTGCTTGATTACCACTTAGTGGTTTCACTATTCATCAAAAATTGAAGTTTTTCAGAAAATTACCAAAAATTCACCCTAAGCTATATTTGATATTCCGAATTCAAAAATGAAGTCTATTTTACAAAATTCAAATCATATAAGTCACATTAATTAATTTAATAATTAATTCCCGCTGCCAGAGCAAATAGCGTGTTTTTACAAAACAATAAGTATCAAAAGATTGACACCAGTTTAAGTCTAATTTCAAAGTGAAATTGATTCCAACGACCACCATTGGATAAAATGGTAAAAATATATTCTAATTTCACTTCAAAAACAATTCAAAACATAATCTAATCATATAAATAAATTAGATTAAAAAGAAGTTTTGATGTAAAATGCAGTATTTTTCACTCTTCATTAAAAAATGAACATTGTCAGAAAAATACCAAAAATTCACACAAGGTAAATTTTGATGTCCCAATCATAAAGAATAAGTTTATTTTGACAAAAATAGTTTATAAAATTGTCAAAAGATAGATTCAAAAATGTTTTGCCATCAAAAGGCAGTAAAACAATCTTTTAGGAATATTAGTTTATTCCATGCATAAGATTGTATTTATTTTCATTTTAAGCCTCTAAAACACTATCTTAATCATTAATAGACATGGATAAAAATATCTATTATTCATTACTTACTTGGGATGTTACATCCTTCCCCCCTTTAGAAAATTGCGTCCCCACAATTTATTTACTTATCGAATAAATGGGGGTACTTATCCCTCATTGCATTTTCAGATTCCCATGTTGCCTCTTCAATCATGTGTTTTTTCCACAAAACCTTTACCTGGTGAATCAACTTATTCCGTAACACTTGCTCCCTATGGTCAAGAATCTGGACCAGTTGTTCCTCATAAGATAGGTTCTCTTCCAGCTGAACTACCTCTGGACTCAAAACATGAGATGGATCTGGCATATACTTTCTCAACATTGAAATGTGAAAAACATTGTGTACCTGCGATAAACTCGGAGGTAAAGCCACTCGGTATGCAACTGATCCAACTCTCTCCAGAATTTCGTATGGTCCAATGAACCTTGGACTCAACATTCCTTTCTTACCAAATCTCATAACACTTTTCCAAGGAGAAACCTTGAGAAAAACATGATCACCTACCTCGAAAGATAGATCCTTCCTCCGGTTATCCGCATAACTCTTCTGCCTGCTCTGAGCTGTTCTCATGTGTTTCTGAATCAGCTGAACTTTTTCTGCCATCTCTTCTACCAATTCTGGTCCCATCAACTTCCTTTCACCCACTTCATCCCAGAAAGCTGGAGTTCGACACCGCTTCCCATATAATTCCTGAAATGGTGCCATCTGTATACTGGAATGAAAACTGTTATTATATGAAAACTCAACCAAAGAAAGATGTTGGTCCCAAATTCCCTGATAATCCATAGAACAGGCTCGTAGCATATCCTCCAATGTCTGAATTGTTCGTTCTGACTGCCCATCTGATTGAGGATGAAAAGCTGTATTAAAATTTAATTCAGTACCCAACGACTTCTGAAGGCCTTTCCAAAAGTTAGAAGTAAACCTGGGATCACGATCCGATACAATGGAGAGAGGAACTCCATGTAACCTGACTATCTCTTTAAGATACAAACGGGAAAGTTGATCAAGATAGAAAGTATCTCGTATAGCAAGGAAATGAGCAGATTTGGTCAAGCGATCAACAATAACCCAGATTGCATTATTACCTCGAGATGTCTTTGGTAATCCAACAACAAAGTCCATGGATATATTCTACCATTTCCACTCTGGCACTGGTAAAGGCTGAAGCATCCCTTTCGGTAACTGCCGCTCTGCTTTAACCTGATGACAAGTCAAACACTTCACAGTAAAATCAGCAATATCTCTTTTCATTCCATCCCACCAGTAATACTCCCGCAGATCTCTATACATCTTAGTACTGCCCGGATGAACTGAAAACAGAGAACTATGAGCTTCACATAACAACTCTCTCTTCAACTGTGAATCACAAGGCACACACAATCTCTTCCCAAATCTCAAAACACAATCATTATCAAAGTTGAATTCAGGCAACTTACCTTTCTGAACCAGCTCTACCTTTTTCTGCAACTCACTATCTTGCTTCTGTGCCTGCTTGATTCTATCTGATAGAGAAGATCTCACTGATACCTGAAACAAAACAGAAGGAATTCCTGCACCAACAACTTCTATACCAAAGTTCATCAAATCGTTAACCAAAGGATCACGTTCCAACCGCAATATTGTTAATGAAGCATTACTTTTTCGACTCAAAATATCAGCCACTTTATTTGCTTTTCCCGGATGGTAATGAATTGTACAATCATAATCCTTGATTAATTCCAGCCATCTCCTTTGTCTCATGTTTAACTCTTTCTGAGTGAATATATACTTTAAACTTTTGTGATCGGTATATATTTCACACTTTACTCCATACAAATGATGCCTCCAAATTTTTAAAGCAAAAACAACAGCAGCTAATTCCAAATCATGTATAGGGTAATTTACCTCATGAGTACTCAACTGTCATGAAGCATAAGCAATTACCTGATCATTCTGCATTAGGACGCAACCAAGTCCTTTCAATGAAGCATCACTGTATATAACAAACTCACCATTCCTGGAAGGTAGTGCCAAAACTGGAGCATTCATCAATCTTCTTTTCAATTCCTGAAAACAATAATCACATTCTTTTGTCCAGATAAACTTAACACCCTTCCAAGTTAGCTTAGTCATTGGACTAGATAACCGTGAAAAATTTCTAACAAACCTTCGGTAATAGCCCGCCAAACCAAGGAAGCTACGAATCTCGGATACATTTGTGGGTCTTGGCCATTCTTCCACAACTTTTGTTTTTTCAGGATCAACAGTTATTCCATCTTTAGAAACAATGTAACCAAGGAAAGAAATTTGTTGCAACCAAAACTCACACTTGCTGAATTTCCCATACAGTTTCTTTTCTTTTAAGGTTTACAAGATAACCCTTAAATGTTTTTCATGCTCCTCTTTACTTTTAGAAAACACCAAAATATCATCAATGAAAACCACCACAAACTTATCCAAGAACTCATGGAAAATTCTATTCATTATGTCCATGAATACAGCAGGTGCATTGGTTATCCCAAAAGGCATTACTAAAAATTCATAATGGCCATATCTCGTACGGAACGCGGTCTTCAGAATATCTGCCTCCTTTACCTTCAGCTGATGGTACCCCGATCTCAAGTCAATCTTTGAAAAAAACTGATCTCCCTGGAGCTGATCAAACAAATCATCGATATGAGGCAAAGGATATTTGTTCTTAACAGTGATATTATTCAAGGCTCTATAATCAATGCAAAGTCTCATAGAACCATCTTTCTTTTTAACAAATAAAACAGGAGCACCCCATGGTGATGTGCTAGGTCTAATGAAACCTTTCTCTAATAAATCTTGCAATTGCTCCTTCAACTCTAAAAGTTCAATTTGTGCCATTCGATAAGGGGTTTTTGAAATTGGATTAGCATCAGGAACTAAGTCAACAGTAAACTCAACTTCCCGATCTGGTATTATTCCAGGCAACTAATCAGGAAAAACACCAGGATACTCATTTACCACTGGCACATCATTAGTCTGAACAGTTCCTTTATTTTCAACGACGTGTGCAAGGTAACATTCATTTCCATCTTTTACTAGTTTCTCGGCCTCTTGATATGTTATCAAAAGTAAGGGTTCATTCTTGTAAACAAACTGAAAGTCTTTCTGAAAAGAAACTTATTTAGCTCTACAGTCAATCTTAGCATGGTAAATAGAGAGCCAATCCATACCTAGGATAACATCAAACTCTACTAGAGGTAGAACAATAAGGTTTGCAAGTAGGTTCTTTCCACAGATAAGGTGAGGAGATTCTTATAAATTCTTTTTGCCTCGACATTTCCCCCAGGTGTTTTTACCAAAAGTTCAGGAGTCATTTCTTGAGATGGTATTCCCATTTTACTAGAAAAGGTTTCAGATATGAAAGAATGTGTAGACCCCGAATCAAACAACACACTGGCATAATCTGAAAAAACAAACAAAGTACCTGATACAACTTCATTTGATGGCCCGACATCTGCTGAAGTAGTTGCAAAGGATTTCACCACCCCTTTCTGCTTGTAGTCTAACTGCTTCCCATCACTCAAGCTCCTTGTCGGACACTCGTTTGCATAGTGACCCATCTCATTGCACTTATAACATTTCACTAACTGTAAATCAAATTTATTCTTACCTTCACCTTGATCCTTTTCAGTGCAATCACGAGCCTTATGTCCCATATTACCACATCGGTAGCACTTCCCAGAATTCAGAAGACATTCCCCAACATGCCTTTTGCCACATTTATCACAAACTGGAAACTTAGTTCTCTTACCATCAGACTTTTTTGAAGAATTCTTACCTTTCTCCTGCCACCTCGGTCTCTTCTTCTGCTGGTTGTTATAGAAAACTTGGTCATCGGCAAACTCCATTTCCACCATCTCAGCACATCGAACAAGCTTTTCATAACTTTTAAACTCACGAGAAGCTAATGCCCTTCGATATTTTGGCTTTAATCCTGAGTAAAAACGATTGATTTTACTATCAAGGTCCCGGATAAAATTTGGAGAATACCTTGCCAATCGAGTGAACCTTTCTTCATAGGCAGCCACTGAGTCTTCCTCTTGCCTCAATTCCAAGAATTGATTTTCCATCCTAAGTCGAACAGCCTTAGGAAAATACTTCTCAAGAAACATACCTTTGAATTCATCCCAGTCAAGAGAATCAATCTCATCGGCATCCCTGATATTTTTAACCATAGACCACCACTGATCTGCTTCACCCTCCAAACGGTAAATAGCAAGACTAACCTTTTGATTGTCTGAACACCCCATGACATCAAAAATCTTCTCCAGTGCTTTAAACCACCCTTCAGCTAGCACAGGGTCAGATGATCCTCTGAATGATGGTGGATGTTGCCTCATGAAATGTTCCACCACTGACATGTTCCTCTGCGGTTGGTCTGGCTGATCTCGTGTATGGATACCACCGCCATTTATCGCTTGAGTCAACTGCGCCATTACTGCAAAAAACTGTTCAGTTCCAATTCTGACCATTTCTGGATGCTGATTCGGAAGGTTATTTCCTTCTGTATGCCTTCCTAGCACTGCTTCCCTGTTTCCTCTGCGGAAAACCATTCTGAACAAACATGTCTTAGATGAAGCAACAAGGTAATCTTTAAATGCTATATCATTTTGAATTTTTTTTTGGATAATCATTTAATAGAATTATAACTCCTAAAGTTATCTAAACCGACCTTTGATACCAACTATAAGGCCCCAGCCTTAAACCTTACTTAATCTTGAGTTATTACAAGATTACACATTGAGGATCTTTTCGGGTTTAGAGTTTTAGAGAATTAGATCATAAAACTTGCATTACATTCCACATATAAACAAAGTGGTTACATAAAGATAGTATTCTTCATTCCCATCAATGGAAACACATTTAAAATAAAACATGGATTATTTATTGACACTTCCTTGACACTATCATCATATCATGTACCTTTCCCTTGACCTGTGAAAAACATTTCAAAAAAACTTGGGATAAGCATAAAAAGCTCAGTATGGGTTATAAAAACATGGAAAGGAAACATGAGTTCATATATACATAAGACTGAAATCATACTTTACCCATAAAACATAGGCACTTTAACATACCTCATAAAATCATGAATAAATCATAGAAATCATAAGACATAAAGGTAACTTGAGGCATTCATAACATTCCTACGTAGGGAGTAACCCTCTTGGTTACGTTTGGAATACCCATCACAGTATATTCCCTAAATCTCTTCGGAGAAACCTTAACGTTTCACTCCTTCACGTTACCCAATGCATTGGAGAGCTATATCTGGCTCACCCGCCCTTAGTCTATCACGGAACCACCCGTCTTCATAATAATGCCCAAGAACCTCAACATAATCGTATCACATAAAACATGTATAAAGGAAACATAACATTTCCACCTTTTAATCACAAGATATCAATACAACACATTGATATAAAAAACATTATGAAAACCATTTTCAATACCAAAATAAAAGAAAAGTAAAACTTTGTATTTATTTTTCTTTTAAAATAAGTATGGCTTGTAGAGGAAGCCGAAACTCAAATAATGGTCACGACGGCAGAGAAGTCGTTGTCGCCACATACGTACGACAAAAACATTCCCTTTTGTCGTTTAGTAAACGATTCATATAAAAAATATTCCTTTTGAATAAAAATAATAGTCAAAGTGGTTTATACACCGTATAAAAGAAAGTTGTGTATAAAATAAAATATGCCTCAACGAAAGGAGATTGAGACGAAGTCCCATACCTCGTATCCGACTTGACCCGACCGTTCTTTAATCTCCTGAATAATAAACTTGAGTTAATCTCTACTTTATTATGAATCTTTTTCAAGTTCATTATTCCTTTTATACCATGTTATGAACATCATGTAATCAGTTAAGTTAATAATGTTCATTTTGTCGGTATTTGGTTCTTAAGTCAAAAATAGACTTCTTACACTTACATGTTGTTAATTTGGTCATAGGTTCGTTATATCCAGATTGATATTAATGATTTGGATAACATATATATCATATATATTCATCATATACATGTATTTATAATATTACATCACATTTAGAGGTAAGAAATGAAATGCACCGTTCATGGAGACGGTAAGCCGTACGTACGCATGAACGCTACTTCCATTTCTATTTCATATTTTCTGGAATGGAATCATAATGATATAAGAGTATATTATAATTCCAGTATAATAACATATATAATATCATTAACTTTATCCTTTACACATCCCACATATGGTATTAACGAATCAAATCATTTTCAGGGGGCGGTAGTCCGCACTTCCTAAAATGAAGATATCGTGTTTACCCATAATGGGAACCATAAAGGTATGCCCAAAATGAAAAAAAACATAAGCTTAAGGAAAACATAAACATATTATATATCATATATAAAAATAGTGACATCATAATGGCCACCTTTGAAGGTGTTAAATGAGTATTGAACAATCATCGTTTCGGGAGGCAGAATTTCGCCATCCACGGAAACCGTATGTTCTTTAACCATTTGATGTAGTTGTGTGAGAGTGTAGCTCAAATAAATATTATAACAAAATCCTTGTATATTGAAGATACTGGTGTTGATACAAAATAAGTAAATAAAAAGAGTTTAGGGGGTTGCAGAAGCAAAATAAAACAAATGAACATGAGAGAATGAATTACCTTTAAAAGTGTAACTCCTTTTGATTTGAGCCTAAAGGCTTCCTTTGAAAGGATTATTCCCAAAGGGAATCCTCTAGGATGAGGAGAGGGATGTGGAGAGAGTAAATGGGCAGGGTTTGGCCGAGCCAAAGGCTTGAGGAGTGTGTGAAATGAGGTAGAGGTGGGGGCCTTTTATAAGAGGAGAGGAGGGGCACTTTTGGAAAGTAAAGAAATATTACTTTATTTGAAAATGTGTTTCGGTTTCAAAAGGTCCCAAATTGATATAATTCGTGGATAAGGTGATAAGGGTTCTAAATAAACTCATCCAATTGGTTTTGGCCATGTGTAGTTCATATATTTTACATTATCTTTCCATTTTATTTAAATCATCAAATAATGATGTCATCGCTGCATCATTATTATGTCATAAATAATTTAATTTATTTAATGTATAAAAATCATAAAAAAATACTATGATGTAGGAAATATTTTTATCTTTCCAATTACTATTTATAATCAAATATCTGATCTTTATAACCCCATGTGAAAATTGTTTTCGTAAAACGTATTATGTTTGTGTCATTTTTACTTTAACATTTAATAAAAAGTTATTTATGTCATTTCCCAACCAAAATGTCTCCATGGGGTCCCCAAGTTGACCCATGGCTTGTATTGGTCGGCCATGACACAACCAATAAGGTTGGGATATGTGTCTAGGTCATTTCATATTATTAAAGCATTATTTATACCTTAAACTACACTAATTACCACTAATCGTGATTAAAAACTTAATAAGTTACTATTTACCAAAAAATTATTTTAATCTCATTGAACCACATTTTACTTCTTAATGACAACCATGTATGTCGGATTTTCAAAATTCAATACACATTAGTGGTAAACTTTCTTTTAACTGAAAAATCAGTTTGCTTGATTACCACTTAGTGGTTTCACTATTCATCAAAAATTGAAGTTTTTCAGAAAATTACCAAAAATTCACCCTAAGATATATTTGATATTCCGAATTCAAAAATGAAGTCTATTTTACAAAATTTAAATCATATAAGTCACATTAATTAATTTAATAATTAATTCCTGCTGCCAGAGCAAATAGCGTGTTTTTACAAAATAATAAGTATCAAAAGATTGACACCAGTTTAAGTCTAATTTCAAAGTGAAATTGATTCCAATGACCACCATTGGATAAAATGGTAAAAATATATTCTAATTTCACTTCAAAACCAATTCAAAACATAATCTAATCATATAAATAAATTATATTAAAAAGCAGTTTTGATGTAAAATGCAGTATTTTTTACTATTCATTAAAAAATGAACATTGTCAGAAAAATACCAAAAATTCACACAAGGTAAATTTTGATGTCCCAATCATAAAGAATAAGTTTATTTTGACAAACATAGTTTATAAAATTTTCAAAAGATAGATTCAAAAATGGGTTGCCATCAAAAGGCAGTAAAACAATCTTTTAAGAATATTAGTTTATTCCAGGCATAAGATTGTATTTATTTTCATTTTAAGCCTCTAAAACACTATCTTAATCATTAATAGACAGGGATAAAAATATCTATTATTCATTACTTACTTGGGATGTTACATCAATGATCGGTTCATTTGTGTAAAATTATAGATATTCGTTTAAAATGGCACTAGAACTCAATTTATGGAAATAAATAGTATTAATTAAACTCCATAATAATTAATATTCCTATATAACATTCAAATTTCTTATATGATGATTATTATTTAGATAAAATTTTAATGATAATTGATTTCTTTATTTTGGTTGTTTTCATGAACATTATGTACTAGTTTTCTGTTATTTAATGTTATGCATGTATAATTAATTCAGAACATGAAATATGTTATTATATACTTATTTAAGCCTTATTTAAATAAAATTACACTTTTATTACCATCCATGAAGGTGGTATTTGGAAACAAAAAATAATTATTCACAGAGCTGATAAACCGATATAATTTAAAAAATAATTTATTTTATTTTTATAAAAGGGCATGAGAAATGACATGGATATGATATATTCAATTAGAATCATAAAAATACATTAAATACATGATTATGTATTTATAATTCCTTTATTTATGAAAGAGATGATGATAAAGTAGAAAATGATAATAAATTAATAGAGGTACTTTGAGAAAATTACTTTTTCAATATCACCACTTTAGAGACCCTTAGGTACATTTGATTTTGTCCTTTGGTGAGGCTAGTAGACATTAGATTTTGTGATAGTGAGGGGGAGTGTTTTTTTAAAAATTTGAGAAGGTTCAAAACTTTTTGGTCGAAATGGGGTGGTGATTTTGGTATTTATACAGGAGCAGAGGTGTGTGTAAGTGATTAAAGTAATGAATATTTTATATTTAAATCTAACCAGAGTGATATGGAAGAAAATTCAAAAAAAAAAGTGATGATAATTAAAATTTAAAGTCTATTTAGTGTCTATAAAAACCTCATAAAACCATTACATATTTTTATATTCATATATCATACGATTTTAGTTTTTAACATTAACCATTTTCACTATTTTACTTATACTTAGGTAACAAAAAATTTACTGAGGAAAATTTATTTGTACATAAAAATTAAATTCAAATTAAAAAATAATTTCGACCTTTTGATCATAAATATGTGATTAATTTAAAAAAAATTAAATTCAAATAATTTTCAATATTATATTTAAGAATAATCATGTAGACAAAATGAAAAAATATGTTCTTAAACTGAAAATATCAAAAGATTGAATTGTTTTTATATTGAATTTCATTGTGAAATTGATTAAAATGTTTTAAATAGGGTTTATTGATATATAATTGAACTTAACGTATATTAAAAAAAATTCAATATATAATTTAACTATATAAACAAATTAGATGAAAAAATAGTTTCTAATTAAAATTTTGTATTTTTCACTACTTATCAAAAAATAAAACTTTTCAGGAAAATAAGAAAAGTAAAATTAAGATACGTTTGATATTAATCATTAAAATATTTAATTTTTTAACATATAAATATTATAAAAGTTTCAAAATTTTGAATTTAAATATGTGCTCCATCATAGGATGGAAAATTACCTTTTAGAAAAAATTTACTTTTAATGCTTTAAATACGATTTATTGTTATCTTAAGCCTATCAAACTTATTGGAATAATTTTAAATGAAATTATTGAATATAAAAAACAAATATGACTAAAAGATCATACTAATATTGATTAATTCAAATTATTAAGATAAAATTTCATTATGATCAAAAAAGGGGTTTTAAAAAACATATTTTATATTCAATTTGTTTTTAGTTTTATTTATAATTAATTTGTAAATAAGGAATTATTTTATAAAAAAATATTAATATATGTTTTTATATCACAATTAATCTCATTTATTCCAACCATTCTAACAGATTTGTGATAACTGTCACATTTAAATAAGAAATTTTAGTCATTTGTTTAATCCTGATTTGGGTATCATATAAGATATTTAACATATTAATGCCTTTTATAATCTAGGGATGTTAAAATATCCCACCAAAATACATTTATTACTATTATTTTTTAATGAGGATAAAAAATCTAGGGGTTTGATTTTTAAAACTACTCTTTTTTGAAATCCCACATTAAAAAAATGAATAATGAAACTTACATCTTAAAATAAATATATGAAATTATGAAGTTGGTCTAAGATAACACATAATAGGTTACCATGTAGTAAAAAAAAATTAATGATGAAAAAATATATTTCTCAAGGAATGATAGGGAGTGATGGAAAACATGTTTTTGAGAAAGTTAAAAATCATAAAACAATACATCATTGACAAATTTAAATGCCATTGACTTCATGGTATGAAAAGTAATCGGATACTTTTTTTAAATCATTTTTCTAAGGTTGATTATAAATTTACTACCTAGTTTAATAACAAAAGGAAATATAATTACATGGAAAGAATATTTTCATCCACATATTATCTTTAAAGGATTAGTTTTAAAGATGAATCATTACACATAAAGCATAATAATTAAAATCTAATGATAAAAAAATCCACAATTATAAAACTATATATTCAACATATCCTTAGTAATTAACAAAGAGATAAATTTTTAGTAAAATATAAAGTAATATCTGAAAAATAATAAAACATTATGTGATTAAAAACTACTTTAATCTCAAAAATTCTAAAGTATTTCCAAATGTTTAACATAGATTATTCAAGAAATAAATATCCCCAAAATTCAAAAACATATTCTAGAGAAAAAAATCAGAAAATTGAAATGGATATTTTCACATTGACTTCCAAAATAAATTTTATATTCATATTCAAATAACATTAATTACTCTTGAAGTCTCTTTACAAAAAATTCGTTCTTTAAAAATTTTCTAAATGTACTAATTATTTCAATAAATAACCTGAGTCCCTGTAAATCATATATTTTTAAAAAAGATAACACATCCTTTTATTTATCAAAATAAATAATATAGTATTCTATTTTCAATTTCCAATATTCAGTTCCAAGAAGAATGACCGTCTTTCGGAATAAAAGTGGTATGTTAATCTCCAAATCAATTTCCAATCTGTTGGTTATAATTATAAAAAAAATTACCCCAAGTAAAAATTATTATTAAATGATCAAGTAATTTACCTAAAAATATAAATATCATACTAACGGGGATATCCCTTAGGCTAGTAGTAGGCAATTCAACTCTATCGCCCTTCGGTTATGGTTTTGATCACTATTGGCTTACCAGATGTGACGTGTTATCAACCAATATGTGGATTGCGTTTTTTCTACAAATATATTAATATAATCCTTATAAAATTATAAATTTTTATGAAACATCCTCAAATATAACATTATTTGACCTCAAATATTATCTCATATTTTCGGTTTTTCATCCAAAACATTAATATCCAATAGTAACCTCATAAATCTAATATCATATATACCAAAATGAATTCAAATACCATCAAAATATTGTTCGTCAAAATTAATGGAATTTTTTATCAAGTAAATTATTTCATATCATAGGATTAAGGGTTACATATTCCATAAAAGTACAAATTTTTTATAACTTTTTAAAGTTATTGATTGCATATAAAATTTTCATTATATTCTTTTAAGACAAAACATAATATAAAACATCATTAATCATTATTTTATTCACTTAATATTTTTAAAATACCACAAAATCATAAATTTGAAAGTGTAATACATAAACACATCCTTCACTCAACATCTTTCTTATACCATTAACCATGATTCATAATCTGGTTCATTTATACATAAATCCTTAAATCAATGATATGATTTATATCCTTGTGGTTCATCACTATAAACCCATAAATGATGTCCACTTTTATCAAAAAGAAGAATTTCATACCTTAAATCCATATTTTAGGATCTTCATGATGTTCCCATTATATTTTGGCATGTTTTTATACTTTTGAAATGTGATTATTCATGCCACTACTATGATTTTACTTTATTGGTAGTATTGGAAGAGTTTACATCATGAAATAGAATGAAAAATATAAAATGATACTTAACATTTTATTTATAAATGCATTAGTTTTGGAAAACTCAAAAAAATATTACAATTTAGTTGCATAATCATGAAGCTATCAAAATCATTTCACAATATTTGTCAATAATAGTAATGATAAAATCATCAGGGAGGGATTAGAATATTATGATATATCTCTGTCCTTATATCTTGAAAAATGATCCCAAATTTTTTGAAAATAACGTCACTTAACCATGAAATTGAAAATTAAATGAAAAAATACTCTATATGTTAAAACATGAAATTTTAATGTATAAATTTTTATTCAATAACAAGAATTACATGAATAACCAAGTGTATAAGGGAATATAATATCTTTTGAATCTACTACATATTTATTATTTTAAATATATTCAATACATTATGTAGAATGTATTCAATGTATCATTGAGTTAGCTTGTGTTTCACGTATAAGAGACCTTCCTTGATAGATTTTGTTACATGCTACACCGAGTTTCACAAAAATAGTATAATTAAAAAAATATTTAATATAATATGACATATACTAGTTATAAGTTTAGGAGTTATTAATTGTATTAACTGAATTATTAAAATTTACGGTTTTTATAAATATAATATGAATTCATTGGTTTCCAACACATGTTAAATTAAAACAAAAACCAATTAGATATAAAAATAAATATTATTATTTACATTATTCCAAAGTATTTTTGTCTTAATGAGAATATTTAACGGTAAGAATGAAATATATATGTCATATATTCAATAAAATATTTTTTATATTCATCAATTATAATTGATATGAATTAGATAAGAACAAACCCTATTTCAAAAATAAAAACGTATATATTTTTCAACCATTTAATAGAGAACCAATTAAAACTCCTAATTTTGATATATTAATTGATTTAAGATTTAAAAATAAACTGAATATTTAAAATTCAAATATAATAATTAGGTTATATTGATTATTTATATTTTTCTAGAACATTTCAGTTTTAAATGAATAGTTAAGAATAAGAAATTTTAGTTTCAAACTACTTTATCATATAATTTATATAGAATTTTATATTATGTTTTCTCTTGGTTTTAAAGTATAATTATATAATATTTTTATCAATTGATCTAATTTAGGTTATTATAATCAATTTTACATTGAAATCGACTATAAAAACATAAAAATATTTTGGATGTTTTTACTTTAAAAACTGTAATTGTCATCCCGAATACAGGTTTAATTTTATATAATTTTTTTCCACTTATTATTATTTTAATTTTGGAAAAAATTTCCCCTATTTTAAATTCTCATAATTTTTAATTTATAATATGTTTAAATAAGTTTTTTAAAAAAATGATTAGAGACTTTAATTATAATTAACTATAATTATTAATGCAGAATTCAACTTACTAAATGACTGATCCTTTATCTTAGGGGGCAAAATGATCTAGCCACATGTACAACACCCATATATGGAAATATCTTGTCCAAAATCCTTACATTATTAATTTTTATAGGTTTGGTATTATTTTTTTGTTTATGAACATGTTTACACCTAACTGGATTCGAAAAATTAAGAATGAGTCATTTTCTATCCTTATAAATAGCCACCACCTCTCTCTCTTCCTCACACCAATCAACCCTATTAGGATCATGCAAGATCTTCCCATCTAGCTTCCCAAAATCCTTCCCCTCGACCATTAATCCTCTCTTTTTGTATGAATCTTTCCAAGGAAGACTTTTGGTACAGATGAAAAGAAGTTACTGAATTAAGAGGTAACATCATCTCTCAAGCTCACAGGTTTTATTTCTATTATCCACCCCTAACATATCATTATTATATTATTACTTAAAAACAAGATTATATTAAATACACTAGGATTTTTTTTTAAATTTTTTTCCTACACTTATGCACACCTCCATCTAGTGGGTAACAAAAATTATATTTCTGTGTACAGCGATATACTACCTCACGAAATAATGAGTATTAGTTTTCCATTACCACCTATCATGGTGGAAATTATGATTAAAAATATTTTTATATATGTCATATATGGTATTTATAATGAATTACGTTGTGTTTATTTTTTATTTATAACTTACCATTATGCATTCCATCTTCTCTAAATAAGATAATTTCATTTGATGGAGTGTGGACTACGTCCCCCTTCAAAGCGATATGACTTGTTCATACCAAACATCGAACATATAAATGATTGTTTTAATAAACTAATATATCATTTATGTCATAGTTATGAATCTAGACTTATATTGCACAAATTTCTCATTTATGTATCATTTTTTGATACAATAATGAAATAGAAGTAGTATCCATCCATATGGACAACCTACCTTCTCCATAAACATGAAACATTATTTCTCATCTCCAAATACAATGGAATACTATAAATACATATATAAATATTATATATGAAAATTAATACATTATTTAATTAATATAGATGTTGAAATTATGATCTAATTAATGATAAAAACAAAAAACATGTGAAAACATACTCGAGAAAACTAGGCAATTGACACGCAAAATAGTGAAATCAATGAGAATGTGTTCACAAATGTATAATAAAATATTATAAGGAATTAATATATGATATTATAAATATTATTATAGTTTTTTTATAAGTTAGTAACATATTTTAAATTATTATATGGGAGGATAAATACCGCAGACCAAATGTAAGGTTTAGGTAAGGGAGTTTTATCTCAATTTAAATTTCATTGAGGTTTATAAGTTATTATACACCAATTCACTTTTATTCTGTGTAAATATTTTGTTTTTCTTGTTATATCATGAATACACTTATTCAAATTATATTATATATTTCATTTAGTTTCACACCTTTCTAGATATTATTATTCAAATGTTTCAAAGTGGAATAGGACACTTTTGAAAGTTTAAAGATCATTCCCCTCCAGATCATTCTTTATGATTATGTTTGCAATATCACATCATTTTTTGATTATTAACATTCTATTGAATCAATCAATATATTTTAATCATTTAAATTGGAATTTTACTTGAATATCCATAATATTATATAATTTAAATTAGTATTTCCCATACCGATTATGATTTTACATATGGTGTCTAATTTTACAGTAATTAGATTATTTTGGGAAAATATTGATAATTATATATTATTTATTTAATATGGATATTTATTAAGAAATATTATTTTTTCTTATCATTAAGTTGTGGAATTATTCCAATTAACAATGATGGGTGGGGCACAGACTTTATATATCTCATCGATTCATTTATTAGTTCTCAGGAGACAAAAATGGCCAAATTAAAATGGATTCTATTTATAGTTTTAAACCTTCTTATGGATTTTATTGATGGTATAGGTTTTCAAGTGCCTTATAAATTAATTCCATTAATATTTAATTTCCTTCATTTACATTATTTTATTATTGATCCATGAGATTCTGAATTGAAATATCTGTGGATATATTTCATTTCAGTTCACTAATTTAAAGGAATGTGTTTTAGTTTATTACCTTGACATAATTATTTTTCTGTATATGTTTATTTGGATGGACTATGTTATTAGTTATTTACCATTCATAGATAATTTGTTCCCAATGATTCAATATTTCTTCACTTACCCTTACTGAACATTTGAGGTCAATATTATTATGTTTCATTTCTCCAAGTTATGAAGAATTTTTTTTGAGTATTCTTAAAAGAATGAAAATTATTTAATTTTATTTTGAATTATGTTTGAAATTTGAATTTACAAATTTATTATGGGTCTTGTTTATGTAATCTCCCATTCCAAAAGTGCTAATTTTTTTTGTCTTTTGGTACTTGATTCCTTATAATCATGAATATATAATAAAATAATATATTGGCTACATAATTATATAGTCGGGGCATTACAATTGGTATCATTGAATTTGTAGTCGATACCTTGGGAACTAGAATTAGGAAAACATATATTAGAGAACACATCCATAAGGTAGAATTTTAGGTTTTTTTATAGAAGAAAATTCTCCAATTTTTGTAAGGTAGTTGTTATGTGGGAACTCATTGCAATAAATCAATATATGGATACTACAAGTGGACTTAGTTATGAAATAGATGTTACTAGGAGTAATAAATCTAACAAAGTGATTGGGTATTAACTTAGGGTAACTTGGTACACGATAACGAGCCTTACTACACACTTAGTTTGACACTCTTGGGGGATATTCTTGGGATAATTGATATTTTCAATACATACCATTATGAAGGATTTTAAATTAAATATTAACCCAAAGATTCCAATATTTATGATTCTATGGTTCATGATGCAAAAATTTATTTTATGTGTTATACCTTATTTATAGTTATACAGAGATCAAAGCATTATGGTATAGTTTAGTGTATTCAATTTTTTCGAAATGGAACCTCGAAGGAAGAATGGTATCATTACTCATGGAAAATGTAGATATTTTCCTAATGAAGAAAAAATTATAGTGTGTATTAGGTCCGATAATGTTATGGATATATTATAGAAGATTAGTTAGGTTATGAAAAATAACTTTGCATGAATGGATTGAGCCTCTATTATTTAGTAGAACAAGTGATCTAATTATTACAAAGAAATGGATTAAGAATCTGGAGAAGAAATTTATAGCCATATAATACAGCTATAAGGAAAATATTACACATATGGTATATTGTCTCTAGAGTGACATCAAAAAGTGGTAGTCTTTGATTCAGAATACAAGGTATGAAGAAGAAATCGAACTCCTGTAATGGAGAAATTTAATGGCTACATTGATCGATAAATAATTTACTCATGATCAAAAAATTCAGATGAAGAGTAATTTCATTGTCTTAATGAAAAAGGAAGAAGAGATAATTGTAGATTATGAAACTTCTTTTAAAAGTTTATCTAGGTATACTGTATATTATACACATAACACAAAGTGAATAATCAACCAATTTATTGAAGGACTTACGCCAAGTATTCAAAGGGACCTATGTCACAAAACTGCCCATCATATGATGAAATACTTTTATGTGCTATCAAGATAGAGAAAGAATTCTCCATGTACTATATATTTAAGGAAACCAAAAGAAGTATAGTTATTATAAATTCCATGAAAGGGGTAATGAGTCAAATAATATGAAGGGAATAACGAAATTTATAATAGGTGATAAATGTGGAAATAATTGCCTAGAAAAATGCTCGAATGGATTGGGAGTTTGTTAGAACTGTGGAGAAAATGGTCACCAAGAAAAAGAATGCAATGGAATGAAAGAAAATACTATTATTAAATATTAAAAAATTAAGGATATGGGGAACTATACCAATGAATACCCCATCAGTCCAAGGAGTATGCCTTAAAAGAAGCTAAGGGATCAAGGTTACGTATTTGTTATTTACACAACTGATGTTGAATGATTAATATACATCTCTATTTTTATGTTAGAAAACTTTGTAATTTATTTTCTTTCGACATATGATTTTTGAAATATGAAAGTATTGTACTGTATTACATTATTAATAAATACATTAGATCATATACTTAATATTACCAATAAATTTTATCTAGATGAATGTTAAACATTTCAAAAAACTTCTGATTGATGGAATGAAAACTATTAATATGTTCCTAATGTTGAGATAATGGTGAATAGATGATCGATTTGGACAAGTGCTAACTACCTAAGAATTTATTAATTTATTTTCAACTAGTGGTATATTCCATCATTTACAGAGTTTATAACATGGATAGATTTAAGTATTATATCCAATAACATGTTTCTTACATAATGAATATTTATGAATGCAGGTTTCTAATAAGTTTATATGGTGATTCAAGTTGTTACCATATTTTAAAAGGATACACGATAATTTTATTCACATGATTAGACTGTGAAAATTTAGAGCCACATAATATTGAGTAAAGGATAATAATAATTTCATTTTGTGAATTCAATTACTCTTCTTCAGAAGTGATAGGATCATAATCTATTCCAAAATTTAACCATTTATAAAATTGTTTAAGATTATTGTTGGATGATATTTTATCGGATAATGTATTATATCACCCAATGATGAATATTTTAATAAGAGAAGAAGTATAAATATTTCAATGTGTAATTGATGGAAAATATTATGTTTATATAAAATGTATATTCAATTATATTATTATAGAGTGAAAGAATTAATTAACTATAGAAACAAAGTGGGTTTGAATCAAAAATCTTGTCCAATTACCATAATTTTTAATGATATCAATGACCTTTATTCACATCTATGGTCAATGGTTTTTTTAAAACATTAAACTAATCATGATATCTAGCACTCCCTATCAAAATATGACCATTTTATGTTTTCTTCCACATACATGTTTCCATTTCACAACCATGATCTCTTATTATGGAATCTAGATACATAACCATTGTACTTTACTTACTATATTACTAAGAAGATGTGATATTAACTCCTTTTATGATGTATGTCTGTAAAAAATAGTTTTTTTTCAATCCTTAGATTACTAGGGCCTGGTTCTAATTTAAGGGACGTAATTTAATTAAGGTGGTGAGGTTTTAACAACTGTAAATTCCAATGTACAACATTATATTCGATAGCATGAAGGTTATACATCACAAATAATGTAGGGGAATATAATATCCCAATGCTATACTATATATTTACTATTTTAAATATATTAAATAAATTATATATCTTTTAATGAAGGTAACACTGAGATAGCTTGTGTTGCACGCAAGAGAGACCTTCTACGATAGCTTGTGTTATGTGTAAGACCATGATTCACCAAATATTAATGTATTATTAAAACATTATTATTTAATACAATACGATATACCCTATCTATTATGTTAATAGTTGTGAAAAATATTAACTTCTTATGAATATTTATAGTTTATATAAATATAAAAATAATTCATTGGTAAGCAACTAATGAGGAAACAAAAAAGAACCAATTGGATATAAAATGAAAAATAGTTATTTATATGTATCCATTGTAGTTTGGTTTTAATTAAATTTTGTAATGATTTTAAGCAAATATATTTCATATATTCAATAAAATATTTTTGATATTCATCCATTATGTTTGATATGCATAAGATAAGAATAAACACTTTTTGAAACATAAAAACCTATATTATACCTCTTTTTAATAGAGAACACATTATAAATAATAATTTTGAAACCTTAATTGATTTAATATAATAAAATAAACACAATCTTATAATTATAATAATATTAATTATTTTAGGGTGATTTTTTTACATTTTTCTGTAATATTTAATTTTTTAATGAATAATTAACAATAAAAAATTTTAGATTAAAATATATTTTTCATTTAATTTATTTATAGGGTTAAATTAATATATTTTTTCAATGTCTAATTACATGATTTTTTTATCATTTAATCCATTGTAGGTAATCATAAGAAATATCACTTTTAAATTGACTGTAAACATTGAAAATTTTGGACATTTTTACTTTCCAAACTCATGTTGTCAACCCACTTATGAGAAGACATTTAAATTCATTTCTTGCACTTCTATTATTGGGATTTGAAAAAATTTATTCCATATTTAGATACAGACTAATTTATTATTTTAAAAAAATTTAACATAGTTTTTGACCAAAAAAATTATTGAATGTAATTAAAATTTATTATAATTATTAATAAAAAATTAATCTTAATAAAGGATAAAACATTTATCTCAGTGTCCCAAATGACCTACAATGGATATTTGTATTTTCTAAACCTTATATAATTTTACATTATATGTTTACTTCAATATCCATATTCTCATACAATGGATATTAGTATTTCCTAAACCATATAGAGTTTTACAAACACTGTTTACTTTGAATGTTAGTGGAATATTTGGGGGAAATTTTGATAATTATGTATAATTTATTCAATATGGATATTTTATAAATAATATTTTATATTTTAATTATTCAATATAAGGCAATATTTGGACTGGAAATGGTGGGTGGATCTCAGATATTATATATCTTCTCAATGCATTGACATGTTCTCATGAGACAAATAAGGGGGAAAAATTAAACGTGTTTGTATCCAAAGTTTTAAAACATATTTTGAAAGTTCTTAAAGTTATAGGATTTCATGTTACTCAAAATGAAATTCCATTAAAAATAATTTCTGTTATTTAGTTTTAGGTATTATTCATCCATAATATTTTGTGTTGACATATCTATTGATACATTTAATTTTAATACATGCATTAAATGACATGGGTTTCAGTTTATTACCAATGCCTAATGATTTTTCATTATCTAGTTATTTGAATGGATTGTTTTATCAGTTTCTACCTTATAATGTTAATTTATTCTCACTGATTCATTATTTATTCCAATTCACTTACCCTTATCGAGCATTTGATATCACCCATATTATGTTTTATTTGTCCAAGTTATGAAGATGTAATATTTTGATATGTTTTCAAGGATGAATTTTATTTAATTTTATTATGTATTATTTTTATAACTTATATTTGTCAATTTATTATGTGTATAATGAATGTAGTATAGATTTCCAAGACTAATAAAATAATTGGTTCATCAGGATTTGATTCTATGTAATCATGTCAATTTAATAAAATCATGCACCAACGCCAATCATCTCGGGTCTGGGAGTTACATTATATCCTAAAAATAACACATTAAAAATTTTATAATATTCTAATCATTTGACCCCATTTTATCGAAATTTATTTATGTTTTTATAAGTTCATACTAAATAACCATTAACCTAAAAAAATCTCTATATGATAATAACCATTCAAAACTTGGAGGATGCATAACTTACACTCAAATAACTTCCTTACCTATAAATTTATCTAAACCCAACTCTTAAACCAACAGTAAAGACCTAAACAAAAACAAAACATATTCATGTTATTTACTCAACAATACACATTATTACATTCTCAAGAATATTTTCAGTTTAAAGTTTTATAGAATTAGTTCTTAAATCAAAAATAAAAACTCGAATATTTAAATTCAGAAATTATATATTACTTTCCACTTTTTCCACTATTTCCACCAAATGGAAACCTTTTAAAATATAACATGGTTTCTTTTCATGCTCATTATTCAAAATTTTTGAATTATATCCATATTCATCACTTCTTATCTGTTACCCTATGAAAAAAAATTTAATCTTGGAATGAGCACAAATGCTCAGTATGTGAAAAAAATGACAGAAATTTTATTCCAGTGAAAATCCATAATAATAATTTCTTAATAACATAATATTTTATTTAAAAAATAAACCATCTTTTAAAAAAGATAAATATCACACCTTTTCAAAATCGATTTATTTTCATGAAAACACATAAAAAATAATATAAAATATATGTTTGTAATTGGTATATAATTTTCAATATCAATCCTTAGATATTGTAGATCTCTCAACCATATATGGAGTAACTATCATAGTTACATTTGAAAAAATTACTACAACACTATTCTTATAATCTCTAAGGAGAATCTTAACAATTTAAAAGTGCCTCATTAACCAATGAATTGGAGAGATTTAATGGCCTCACCCACCCTCAATTTATCACAGAACCACCCTCCTCATAAAAAATTCCCAAAAATTATAATTAAATCATAATATGTACAGATTTCATAGAAAACCCTTTTTAGGAAAAACATCTATTTTTAAAAATCTATTGATTTTTACATAGTCGTTCAATCTTTAATAAAAACATTTTATTTGGAAATAAAATTTTAAAATTATAAAGGAATTCAAAAAAATATAACAAAATATAAAATGTGGAAATTTTTTTCATGCAATATATGTAGTATAAATATCATTTTTCAAAAAACAACTTTAAAATATGATTTTTAGAAGAATATGTGTTTAAAAAATCACATTAATGAAATGAGATTTAATAAAATGAATTTATTTTTTCTATTAACTATAAATCCACATAAAATTTGAAATATAAAAAAATTGATTAATTTTTCATTTCACACTAAATATTATCATGATATAATCATGAAGTTGATGTTTAGAACAATGAATATACATTAGGTTAAAACAATTATTTAACTCAAACTTCCTTTTAGTGGAGCACACTTTATCTTTCTATATAATGATTTAAATAATGTTATTATCTCATTAATGATCTATTTATATTAATGATTATTTGTGTAATTATTTTAAAGAAACATTTTTCTCACTACTGAAAAATATTTTCATTATTTTCATGGTTTGGTTGTATATGATCAATGGTTTAATGATTAGTTCATTTTTGAAAAATTATGGATATTCTTTTAAAATTGAACTAAAACTACAGAAGTGGAGTGAAATAGTTTTTATGAACTTCCAATAGCATTAATGGTCTCATATATCATTTTTATTTGTTATATGACAATGATTCATAAGATAAAATGTTAATGACAAGTGATTAGTTTATTTTGGAGGTTTCACAAAAAATTACAAAATAGTTCTAAACATTTTTGTATTATGTTTATATATTAGTTTCAAAACGTTAAATATATTATAATATAATTATTTCAATATTATATAACTATAAATAAACTTTTATTACTAGCCATGAATTTGGTATTGGAAAATTAAAAATCATTATTCTTGGAAAAGGTAAACCGACATAATTTATGAAATTATTTTGTTTCTTTTAATAAGAGGAGATGAGAAATGAAAAGGATATGATATACTGAATTAGGAACATAAAAAATCTTTATATAAATTATTCTAGAGTTATAATGAATTTATTGATGTAATTGATAAGTAGATAGTAGAAGAAGAAAAGAAATTAAGAGAGGTACCTTTCGAAAATTAAATCTGGAAAATCGACTCCTAAAGAGACCCTTGTGGACTTTGGATTTGGTATTTTGGTGAGTAAAGTAGAGCATGGAATTGAATAGATTTTGGATGAGGGGTTTGTGAAAATATTATTAGATATTCAAGGTGATTTGGATGGAAAGTGAGGGGTGATATGTGGTATTTTTACTTGAGGAGATGTGGGTGTTAGTGAATAAAATAATGACTCTTTAATATTTAAATCCAATCACACTAAGGTAGAGTTAAATTACATTAACTTGGAGGATAATTAACATTTCATAGGATTTATAGGTTCTATTAACAGTAAAACCCCCTTATTTGTTATAAATTTTATGTATTCTAGGGTTTTACCTTTTAACTTTAACTATTGTGGCTATTTTACTGATACTATGGTAAATACATTTTAACCATGATATATTTTTTTCTACATAAAACATTAATTGACCTTAAAACACAATTCTAACCCTCTAATTTATAATATGGAATATTTTTTGAAAAATTAAAATCACAAAAATCACAAATATTATATTTTAATATAATCTCATAAATAAAACAAAAAAGTGGGTTTTTAATGTGAAAAGTTCAAAAGAGTGAAATTTTTTTATATGAAATTTCAATTACCAATTAATTCCCATGACATAGTTTAGTTTTATTTTTGTATAGTTAAACTATTTAAAATTTAAAACCAATTAAAAATATAATTCTTTTAAGGAGGAAAATTTGATTAAAAATAATTTTCTAAATAGAATTCATTAGTTTTAACTATTCATCAAAAAATGAAACTTGTTAGAAAAATAAAAAAACATTTACCATAAGATAATATTGATATTATGATTTCAAAAATATAATTTATCTTTTCATTTAATATTTATAATAGTTTCTAGCTTCATTTCTATAATTATTGTTACATCTAAAGGTGGAATATTTCCAAACAAAAAAATATAGCTTTTTATACTTAAAACATGATTTATTTATCTATTAATCATATGAAACTTATTAGGTGAATTTAATAAAATATAATTAACTATATAAAAAATAAATTACTCTAATATATTTTAATAATATTAGTTATTATAATTAGATATAATAAAATTCAATTATGGGAATTATAATAGTTTTTTTATAAAATGAATCCATTATATTAAATTATATTTTATTTTTATTTCTAATTAATTGGTAACCAATGAATTATTTTTATAAACATGAGTAAACTATTTTCTAATAATGTAATTAATGTCATTAATTCTCAGTATTCTAACGACTATGTGATAACTAACACATTTAAATAATAGTATTTAGTTGTTTATTAAGCTTGATGCAGTGTATCATTTATTATATTGATTATAGTGATTCCTTTAAGAGTCACATGTTTTTACAAAACAAGGATCCAAAATTGAGCATTATCAATCCATTTATGATATATTGTTAAAAAAATTCAATTAAATATAGTTTATTCAAGTTTGTAGGTCATTTTAACCCTTAACATTTTAGTTTAATACCCTGGTAAACTTGTTTTTACCTTAACAGAATTACACAAATTTTACTATTTAAACATTAATTTTGACCAATAATTTATTTCAACATATTATATGATATAATTTCCGATTCCTAAAAAACTATAATCCATGTTTCACAAATTTAGTTCAAATATGTTGTAGTATTTAATTAAAATTTTAACCAATAAATTTAATGAAAAAAGTAGTCTTTCATTAAATGTATTTTTCAGGCATAAAATAATTATATATTTAATCTATGACTAGTAATCACATTTATATATATTTAAATCAATATTATTAGATATATAATATATTAATTTCATTTCTAACATTTCTCATTAAGTTTTTTAATTAAATGAAATGGAGAAAAAATATTCACAAAATATAGTTTTCTGAAAAAAAATCCTTATTTTAAACCAAAAAAATAATGTAATACTAAAATCCACTGTAGGTATGATTAAAATGTGATTAATTGGCTTAAAAAGGTCTAAATTAAACTTATTTTCCATGAAATTGGTTTTAAATCACTATGGTAATTTTAAATCACATAATTTTTTTAAAATAAATGGAAGATTTAAAAATTCAGTATTTATCATTATTCACTGAATATTCAATATTTTCATAATGTTTGAAAATATTAAAAAAAGTTAATTTTGAAATTTTGATTTAAAAAAAAAATATTTAATTTTATAAAATAAATTTTATAATAAATTTTTATATTAATTATAATATTTTCTCACAAAAATCAACACAAATAATTCTTTAAGAAATGATAGTTTTAAATAATAAATTTACATTAACAAAAAATTATTGGTTATTTACTAACAATTAATAAATATATTTTTATTTAGTATGACATTAAATATATATTTAATAAATAATTTAATACTCATCATACCCACCTATTTTGTGGGAAGCCCAACCCTAGTACCTCAAAGTCATTGTTTAATTTGGTACATTGGGATTAGATACAAGGAATCACATCTTAAAAGGCCGAATAGATTAGTAGTCCTAATAAACTAGATATAAAATTATAATTTACATTACATTTTAATAAATAAAATATAAAAATTATATTCTTTGATAATGACACAATTCCCCTTATATTATCCTTTCATATGAATCAAAAAACATATCCTCATATACTGGGGAAAATAAAACATAAGACAAGGGTGAGATGAGACTTAAAGTATGGGTCAATGTAAAAAAGAATCAATGAATAAATAAAGAAAAATAAATATGGAAAGGTAAATTTCTAAAATATTGGACATATAATGAATAACAGGAGAATAATTTGTATCGAATAATTGATTGTTACGTAATTCCATATATATAATCACATGATATTGAAGCTTAACCATTGATATTCTATCCAATTAAATAATCACATGGTATATCAAAATATGAATTCATAATGATGGAATACATAATACTGGGAATCTAAAACATACCATAAAATATTGTTCCCAGAATTATAATTCCATTTACGCTTATTCCAAGTCATATAACACTTTCTAGGCTTCGTTCATGACATATATACAAATCGGTTTGTCCACAGCCAAAACCCAATAAATTTTGTATCATGAGACCTACCACTGCATCGAGGGGTTATAGTGGGTACCAACAATCAATTAAATATTATAATTAATTTTTAAATTTTGAGGGGTGAATCCGGATCAACATGAACCTTTATATTAAAAAACCAACATAAGAAATATGAATATTTCCCCATTCAATAAACCTAACCATAAACTATCCATATTAATATGAAAAATGGTATCAAAATAGCCCATTAACAGACAAAAAACCCGTTAAACATACAATTAAATGATAAGGATGACTTCAAAAAAACATTTTTCCTCTAGATCATATTTACAATAAATATTTGGTTTCATTTATAAATATAAATACTCTAAAATGTCATTAATTTTATTTAGGAAAATAAAATTTTAAAATTAAAATTTTCCTTTTAAAATAAGTAGTTCTCAAAAAATTATGAAGATAAACATAACTAAAAAAATAAATTTATATCTTGTAAAACAATATTTAAAAAATTGATTGTTTATTATTGTGTAATTTTTTTTTCATGTTTTACATGTTATGATAATAATCCCATTCACAATTTTTATAAAACCAAAATGGGAATTGTTTTGAAGAAAAATAGATGATTCCCTCAAAAAAATTTATAATGTAAGAAATGTTTAAACATATAATTTAAATTAATTTTTTATTTTTTAGAACCTTATAATTTTTTTTATGAAAAATCAATTATAATGAAATTGGGTTTTTTGACTGAAGTGAGTAATAAATTAAAATATTTTTCACAAAATATTATAAATAATTTAAATTAAAAAATATTTTATAAATAGTAATATTACATAAATATTTCCTAAATATATATATTATAAAAAATATATTGGGTTTAATATATAATTATCAATTAATTATCCCTTGAGAGACATAACATAACAATCTCAATCAACACTGAGATTGTGAATTGAACTTTTATCCCATTGTAAACTATTAAATAATAATCCCCATGAAAGAAATTACATCAAATAAAACATTAATTTCCATTATTAAAAATATATTTGTCATTTAACATATCAATGCTCACATCACAAATGAAATTAGTGGTGAATATTGAATATTTCGCATAGAAGAAAAAGTGATATGAGGAATTTCATACCTTGATTCTGATTTATCACATACATTATCTATTATCCAGAATAATAAACATTGTTAAAATTTTAAATTATTAATAACCCTCTTTATGTTCATTATTCCTTTTATTTCACATATTTGTAGATTGAATTATCAATTAAGATAATGTCATATGTTTCAATGATATTTGGATTATGTGTCAATATGGATTTTATAGCCTGATTATGGCCAAAGAGGTAATCATTTTAAAATAAATAGAGTAATAATCATAAAATAATTATAATAATTATAATTAAATTATACTTAAAATACCAATCATTTTTTATGCTTATGAAAAATGGACTACGTTGTAATCAAGGAGATAGTAGGTCGTACGTACACATGAGTAACATTTATAATTTACAATTATCATTATGGGAAGAAGTTAAGAAATATTTTGTAATTAGATAATGATAATAATATAATATTTGATATCTTATTTCCATATATATAGTTATATATATAATTATTCTGTTGTGGTGATGAAAAGAGAGTGGAAACACTTCGTGAAAGTGGTAGTCCACATGTACTCAAACGACATTATAAATTTTTAGTGTAAAAAATAAAATGCTGTATTATATTTTTATAATGATAAATATTTCATTAATATAATAATTTTATCATTTATATCACATATAATCATTTATATTATTCTTATTAACATCCATGTAATTTTTTTGTTAAAGATGAATCACATCACTTTTCAGGGCGATAGTCTGTCGTACACACGAGTGACATTATCGTATTCCCTATGTAATGGAAACTAAAACATTATATATGATATAATGACTCCATTGGAATAATAATAATATAAATATCATATATGAAGTATATATCCATCATAATACCAAACATCTAGAAGTTGTAAAAGAAAAAATGAATAACATCAATTCGCGAGGCAGTAGTCCATCATACACATGAATATTGATTTTGTTACCCATTTGATGGCAGTGGATATATTTTTAGGTCATTATCATAAAATTACAACATATAAGTATATTTATGACTATAATTATATTATATAATCATGGTTTAATAATAAATTATGGATGAGGAGGAATAAATATAAAAAAAATCCCATTGAAGGGAATTACCTCTTATTAAGGTAACCTCCTTAGGTTTTCTCCAAAATAATTAGATGGATTGATTTATTCAAAACATTAGGCTTCGAAGATGATTTAATGAATTTTTAGGTTATTTGGTAAGGTCATGGTTTAGAAAAATTTCTTGAGAGTTGAGATGAAGTGAGTGGGGTGAGTTCCCTTTTTTAACTGAGGAGTGTTATTTTTTTAAATACCAAAAAGTAGTCCTTAATGGGAGGTCACTATCAGTTAATATGGAACAAAAAATGTTAAGTAATGTAGTTAAATTGTTACATGATCAATACATATCTCCATCACACACACATAGTCACATGATTTAAACAATCCATTCTCTACCCTTTATGTTTACTCCCTTCGACTACTTTTGTTTCCACCACGATAATTAGTTTTGTAGCCTAGGTAATTAAACCATTATGTCTAAGATAAAAAAAATCCTTATTAGATAATTTTAAAATAATAATTATTAATATTAAATCCAATTTATCAGATAAAAATCATATGGGTTTCAAAAATTAGTTTTATTTAAGTGTATGTAACGTGTAAAGACACCGCTTTTAACCTTATTAATGGTAATTAATTGTCATTATATTTATATGTTTTTATGAATAAAAATTAATTTTAATATATTAATTATTATTAATTATTATTATTATAAATAATAATTTCATTTAATGAAATTTAATTCACATAATTTTTAGAATATAATTTAAAATTAAGCCAACAGTCGTGATATAAATGATTGATTACAAAGAGAAAATGATTAAAGGATTCTATTTTATTATATCAAAATTACATATGAAAATGATTCCAATGAATTATGATTGATTAATATGTATATATATATATATATATGTGTGTGTATGTATGTATAAACTAATTTTACTTTAAAACAAATTATAAATAAATTTTATCATTATAAATAATTTAAACGAAAAGGAAATTATCAATTAAAATTCAATATTTTTAACTATTCATTGAAAAATAAATTATTTAGGAAGAATTAAAAATATTTACCCTAATATAAATTTGATATTATTATTTCAAAAAATATGTTAATTTTATAATATAAATTCAATAAATGTGTTAAAAAATAATAATTTTAAATTTATTTTGAAATTCTTGACTAAGATGTATTTTAATAATAATATAATTTTTTTCCGAAAACATTCATTTTTCTATTATATGATTCTTATTTTATTTATAATCAATTTAAAACCAAAATATTTATTATTTATTTATTACTATTCATAGACATTAATTTAATTGTATGGTTATAATGATAATCTATATTAACATTCCTTTTCAATCTGATTTTCGTGTTCCATAAGCTATCGAAGAGAATGAATTTATATAAAAATAATTATATCTTATAGTATTTGAAAGTCAAATTCCCTTATACACTTGGATTTTTGTTTCATAAATTCATGAAAACATGATTATGTTATTTTAAATACATATGTATTAGCATTCCCCATAAATATATTTTATCCTTGTAATTTAATCTTTATCTCAGTAATCATGCGTTTAACATATGTGAATAACGTTATTGAAATCCAATATGACGAGAAGGGTTAATAAAACATCATCTTGATAAAAGAGAAAGAAAAGTAATATTTTCATATGGGACAACATATATCAAGTTTTCTAATTATATGTGATTGGGGGAATGTTTAGATATGGATATAAATAAAAAGGTTAAATAATTATAGAGGGTGATAGAGGCCATTCTTCACAGAAAAGTGAATGATCAATGGAAAGTTAATAACCTCAAAACAAAAAATATATAATGATCAAGAATACCACATTATTCATCATATATGATGGTAATATTTTAAATTTTTTGGTTTCTAGATCATTTTACTAATTTTGAGGAATCCTTTTATTGTCTCTGTATATATTAAAATATCCTAACATGAAATATTTCAATTTCATTATCACCATTCCATCCTTCGATTATGCTTCAACTAATTCCCAATTAATCACAGTCTCTATGAATTGAATTTCCAAAAATCAGAATTTTATACATGAAGAAAAGTAATTAACTTATAATATATTTTATGATTTATATAATAGTAATAAGTTATTCCACCCTTCTTCACAAAAACAAATTTCGAGAGAATAAGTTATCGAATAACACTAAATGATCAAAATAATTAATTTAATAACTATTTAACCTAATGAATTGTCCCAAATATGTTTAATCAATTTTAATGTCTAAATATTTTTATGGAAGGAAACTATATCAACATTATATTCCCAAGACAATATAAAGTGGTTACTAATGTAAAATTCTATAAATTACTACTTGTAGTAATCTCCATAAAAGAATATATAAACCATAAAATCTCAAAACAATTTCATGGTCACCAATACTATATCTTAAATATATTATTTAATTTCAACATTTAAGACATATTAATGGTCCCCACCTCAATCATGTGTTCTCTAGGAGGTTCAACCTGTTACTGAATCAATTTTTATAGTCATCATTACCATTTAAGGAATTCCATAAAATCCTTCCATAAATGGTATTATAGTACAATGCTTATATTTTTTCATAAGATTCATAGTGAATCTACATCGAGTGGTTACCCATGATTTTCATGAATAGTTATTACATAATTTTATATGAGTATTCACTACATTACACAAATAGACACTTGAAAACTATAATTGTTTAGTATCATTGTGACTAGGTACACAATCTTCTAATTTGGTGAATAATATTTCACATATCCCATATATAATTTCCTATTTAGTACTCTTCACACAAAAACAAATGTAAAACCTTTCATTGTAACCTAGGGAAATGAATCATTTGAAAGGGTGATCCTAGATGATTTCTATGGGTAAACAAGGAATATATACAATCATATCAATAAAATAAGAGTATAAGAACATGAGAATAACTTTTGAAGACCATACTCTACACATCAGTGATCATAATATTGATTCATGAAACAAATATTTTCATTTCAAAAGATTTGAATCATAATGGAAAAAACTAGTGTGAGCCATGGGAGCATAAAATTGCTATAATACATGAATTTCTTGAATATAAATAATCATTGTAATTCTTATTTCAAGGCTACTCAATAAAACATTCATAACATGTTAGGAATAGTATAACCACATGTGTACCTACATTGGGCTTAGTATGACCCCCTTGAACCCTTCTTCATGGTTGGTGTAACCTCACATCTAACCTCTTTTGGGCTTTGGATGAGAGGTTTTGTACAATTATTGTTCATATAACACTAGTCGTCAACAAACTCATTGGAGGTTTATGTAGGTCCCACCCATCATATAATGACAATCTTATAAATATACATATATATATATATATATATATATATATATATCTGTGTGTGTGTGTGCGCACTGCAAGAGAATAGAAAATTTGTCATATCATAACGCATGAAATGAAAAGGGATTCATAATAGTTTTTCTTAATATCCCATGTGGAAGAGAGCCAGGTCTTATAACTATTTCATCATTTCACAAAATCATAACCCATGGAAAAAATTGAGGTTTTCATAACAATTTTATCATGGTATAACCCATGGATGAAAAATGGGTTTCATAATAATACATTCATGGTATAAACTATGGAAAATAATGGGTTTTATAATAGTTTAATAAGTGTAAAACCCATGGAATAAAAAATGGTTTCATAGGAATTCTATCATGGTATAACCAGTATAAAAAGAAGAAGGTTTCATAAGAATTATATAAATTGTATAACATTGGAAAAAGAATTGGTTTTTATAAAAATAATGTCCTTATAAATATATACTATTAAAATAAATAATAATAATGGAATCCTTGGATTATATCCCCAGTAAATTATATGTAACCAAAAAAGATGTCATCTATGATTGAGAATTATTTTTAATAAAAAATCACATGGAACATTATTTAGGAGAATAACATCTCTTTGAATTTTTTTAGAAACATGGATCATTTTAAAGATATTTTAATAAAAAAACATGAAAACATATAAATTAATCATGGAATATAATTCAATAAATCTCATGATGAAAATTATGTTTCAACATAAAAAAATAAAATTTTAAAACATTATACTTTTTAAAAATACATTCAATTTAAAAATGATTTATTTAAAAAAAATTTAACAAATATTATGTTTGAAATATATATTGAATATAACATTAATAACATTGATAGAAAAAATTAAATCATTGAGAAATCATGATAATGATAAATACTGTTCATGTCATACCTCTTAAAAACAATGATTCTTTAAACATTTTCTATTAAATCCCAATCGGTATTATCTTTAAAAAGACATGAAGATTTCATTGAAAAAAAATTATAGAAAAATTGTATCTTGGTTAAAAAATTATTTCATAAATAATTTAAATAATTTTTTAATTTTTTGGAAAACATTTTTATAAAACAATGTTTTGGAGGAAAGGGGGTTTTAGAGTAAATTGGAAAATACCATCAAATTTTCCTAAAAACAATTTATCAATTGTTTTATGTACCAAATATTTATAAAGTGGTATTATTATTTTAAAATAACATTAATAACCATAGGATAATAAAATTCATGTGCTTCTTGAGATATGGATCAAATTTTATCAACATATAAGACTTAATCCAAAATAATCCAGATAAAAGATTATATTGGAACATAAATTCATTACAAATTTGGTATTATTGAGTTATAATACCTATGATGGAATAAAATTAAATGATATATAAAAAATCATTAAAATAAATATATTCATGATATTACATTTTAATGGTTAATATATTCACATCGTAAAATAATATAGGATTAGAACATAAAATATGTCTCGATGAAAGAAAATTTAGATGGAAGTCCCTTACTGCTTTGTTAAAAATTTAATAATAAACCCTATACAACGGAGATACTGAAAAGGACATTTAAATCCATGTAATTTTTATTATTAAAATAGTAATATAAATACATGGGATATATATACGCCGCATAAATTAAATAGGTGGTGAATAAGGAATGTGTTTCCCAAAAATAATGAGTTAGAAGGAAAACCCATTCTGCTTTAGTAATATTTTGTATAATAATAACATAAACGTAAAAAAAATTAGAAGAAATAGTAAATATCATGAATAAAATTATATTTATGATATTAAATGTTAACACGACAGTATATACACTAAAAAATTACATTTTTTGTGAATTTACATATCTCTCAAAAAAATAAAAGAGATACTACGAATCTATTACTATAAGTATCGAATTCCATCATACTAATTCAAATATTTTTTAGGATAGATATATTTTTATTATAGATATATTAAAGAACTAAACATATATATGTCATTACATATATTATTTACAAATTTCCTTTTATTACTTATTTGTTAATAATTCCATGTTAATGTCACATTTTGGGTAATAACCGCTTTGTTTTTTGTATAGGTTTTCTTTTTTCATTTTTGGTCCCCTTACCCTTATCATAGGTTTATAAATCAATAATAATAATATTTTAATTATAAGGCCCTGGCCTTAAACCTTACTTAATATTGAATTAAATGAATAATTCACATTGAGGATCTTTTCAGGTTTAGAGTTTTAGAGAATTAGAACATAACTATTACATCTCAAAAGATTACAAAGTAGACACTTCTACTAAGTTTCCATAGAATAAAAAAAACTCTTAAAAAGAAACATGTCTAGTTCCATGTTTTATATATCATGACTTTCCCTTGATCCCATCCTTCACCCTATTCCACATTAAGTCCTGTGAAAAACATTTCAAAAAAAAATTTGGGGTGAGCATAAAAAGCTCAGTAAGGGATACACAAAGAATGAAAACTGTTAGTTTTTCAAACTTCAAGTGAACCATGTATACTTTATCAAAGTAATATCTTCACCTTCATGAAGTAGTAAAAACTATTCACTGAATAAAATATCATTACTTACCTTTTTGTAACCAAATTATTACCATAAAACCCATATAAAGAACACATAACATATAAAGGTAACTTGGGACAAAAACATACTTAAGTGGAATAACCATACAGTCGACTTCCACCCATATCACTTAATGGAATATCCATATGGCCAACTTCTATACATACTTAATGGAATAGCCATAATACCAACTTCCATACCCAATGCATTGGAGGTTATAACGTAACCACCCGTCCTGGTATTTATGGCACCACCCGTCATATGGTTTATCATGTAACCACCCGTCAAATGTCCAAGTACCATTATAAAAATCACAAGACATAAAACAAATATAATGGAAAGAAAACATTTCCACACTTTGAACACAATATATCTCTTAAATATATTGACATAACAAATCCATTATAAAAACCATTTTCAATACCAAAATACATAAAAGATTATATGGTATTTATTTCATTTTAAAAACATTACGGCTTGTTGAGGAAGCCAAAGACCAAATAAAACTCGCGGCGGCGGAAAAAGTCGTTGTCACCGCGTACGTTAAAAGAAACATTCCTTTTTGTCGTTTTTTAAAACGCTTCGTAGAAAAATATTCCTTTTGTATAAAAGTAAAAGTAAAAGGGGTTTATACACCGTATAAAATAAAGTTGTGTATAAAACGAAATATGCCTAAATGAAAGGAGATTGAGACGAAGTCCCTTACCTCGGGTTCGACATGACTCGATCGCTCTTTAACGTCCTGAATAATAAACTTGAGTTAATTTATACTTTCTTAAGAAACTTTTCAAGCTTATTATTCCTTTTATATCACTTATTTCCATGTTATAAACATTATGCAATCATTAATTTAATAATGTTTGTTTTGTCGATATTTGGTTCTTAAGTCGAAAATGGACTTCTTACAATTACATGTTGTTCGTGTGGTCAATGGTTCTTTATATCCAGAATGACATTCCTGATTTGGATATCATATATATCATATATATCCTGCATATACATGTATTTATAATATTACATAATCATTTAGAGGTAATAAATGAAATGCACCGTTCATGGAGACGGTAAGCCGTACGTACGCATGAACGCTACTTTCATTTCTTTATCATATTAATGGAATTTAAACAAAATGAGAGGTATGTATATTTTAATTCTAGAATTATATTAATCATTTAGATGTATCGTTCATCATATATATCCATTATATACATGTACTTTTAATAGTACATTACATTTGGGGATAATAAATGAAATGCACCGTTCATGGAGACGGTAAGCCGTACGTAAGCATGGACGCTACTTTCATTTATATCTCATACTTTAATGGAATGAAATAATAATGATATAGAGTTATATTATAATTCCAGTATAAAATCATATATAATAACTTTAAATCCATCCTTTATACGTCCCACATGTGGCATTATCGAATCACATCACTTTGAGGGGGCGGTAGTCCGCACTTCCTTAAATGAAGATATCGCGTTTACCCATAATGGAAACCATAAAGGTATGCCCAAAATAAAAAATACATAAGATTAAGGAAAAAATAAACATATTATATATCATATATAAATATAGTGTCATCTTAATGGACACCTTTGAAGGTGTTAAAAGAATGTTGAACAATCATCGTTTCGGGAGGCATAAATTCGCCATCCACAGAAACAGTATGTTCTTTAACCATTAGATGTAGGTGTGTGTAAGTGTAGCTCGAATCCATATTATAACAACATAATAGTATATTGATGATACTGTAGTTGTTACAAAAGAAAAGAATAAAAAGAGTGTAGGGGGTTGGAGAAGCAAAATACAACAAAAGGACTCAAAAGAAGACATTACCTTAAAATCGGGTAACTCTCTTAGATTTGAGCTCAAAGGATTCATTGGGAAGACTTCTGCCCAAAGTGAGGCTTGAATGAGTAAGAGAGGGAAGTGGAGAGACAAAAATGGGCAGGGTTTGGCTGAGCCAAAGGCTTTGTAATTGTGGGTAAGGTGGTAGAGGTGGGGGCCTTTTATAAGAGGAGAGGAGTGGCACTCTTGGAAAGTAAAGAAATGTTACTTTATTTTAAAATGAGTTTCTAATTCAAAAGGTCCCACATTGATATAATTAGAGGGTAAGGTGATAGGGGTTAGAAATAGACCCATCCAATAGGTTTTTACATGTGTATGTCTTAGATTTTACATTATCTTTCCATTTTATTTAAATCCATTATTAATGAGGTAATCGCTGCATAATAATGATGTCTTAAATAATTTAATATATTTAATTTATAAAAATTATAAAAAAATATCATGATGTAGGAAATCGTTTTACCTTTCTAATGAATATTTATAATCAAAAATCTGACTTGTATAACCCCATGTAAAATTTTTTTTAGTAAAACATTTCATGTTTGTGTCATTTTTACCTTAACATTTAACAAAAAGGTATTTATGTCATTTTCCAACCAAAGTGGCTCCATGGGGTCCCCAAGATGACCAATGGATTTTCTTGGTCGTCCATGACACATCCAATATGGGTAGGACATGTGTCAAGCTCATCTCATATTATTAAAACGTTATTTTTACCTTAAACTACACTAATTACCTCTCATCGCGATTAAGAACTTAAAAGTTACTATTCACCAAAAATTTATTTGAATCTCATTGAACCACATTTTACTTCTTAATGACAACCACGTATGTCGGTTTTTTGAAATTCAAAACACAGAAGTGGTAAAATTTCATTTAAACGAAAAATCAGTTTTTATAAGTACCACTGAGTGGTTTCACTATTCATCAAAAATTGAAGTTTTTCAGAAAAATACCAAAACATCACCCTAAGCTATTTTTGATATTCCGAATTCAAAAATGAAGTCCATATTAAAAAAATTCACGACATATAAGTTACATTAATTAATTTAATAATTAATTCCCACTATTAGAGCAAATAGCGTGTTTTTATGAAACAATAAGTATCAAAATATTGACAGTAGTTTAAGTCCGATTTCAAAGTGAAATTAATTCCAACGACCACTATTGGATTTAATGGTAAAAATATATTCTAATTTCACTTTGAAACCAATTCAAAATATAATATAATCATATAAATAAATTAGATTAAAAAGAGGTTTTGAATTAAAATACAACATTTTATACTATTCATTAAAAATGAACTTTATCGGAAAAATACCAAAAATTTACACAAAGTAAATTTTGATGTCCCAATTCTAAAAAGGAGTTATATTTGGTCCAATAGAATGTATAAGAGTGACCAAAACTATATTTAATGACGGTTTGCCATCAAAAGGCGATAAGTGAACCTTTAGTGAAAATTAGGGTATAAATGCCTAAAATTGAATTCTTTCTGTATTTTAAGCCTTTATCTTTTATTGGATAAATGTAAAAACATTTAAAAAAACATATATAACTATATTTTAGTTATTTCTATCCATTCCGACAATACAACGGCTATATGTTAACTACCATTTAAAATAATATTATTATATTACTAGTGTGCAACGTAAGTTTTCAAAGAAACTCATCGTTGCGTATCGAGTACGCTATCGAACATAGCAACCCCTTTTAATTAAAATTAATATTTAATTCGCAAATATTAATAAATATGAAAATTTATTATTCTTTATTTACCTGGGATGTTATATCCTTCCCCTCTTTTGGGAATTGCGACCTCGTAATTTTATTCACTTATCAAAATAAGTGGGGTATTTATCCCTCATAGCATTTTCAGATTCCCACGTTGCCTCTTCAACCATATGGTTTTTCCAAAAAACCTTTACCTGGTGAATTACGTTATTTCTCAACACTTTCTCTCTTCGGTCAAGAATCTGGACTGGTTGTTCTTCATAAGAGAGGTTCTCTTCCAGCTCAACTACCTCTGGGCTCAAAACATGCGATGAATCTGGCATATACTTCCTCAACATCGAAACATAAAAAACATTGTGTACCTGAGATAAACTCGGAGGTAAATCCACTATGTATGCAACCGATCCAACTCTCTCCAAAATTTCATATGGTCTAACGAACCTTGGACTCAGGTTTCCTTTCTTACCAAATCGCATCACACTTTTTCATGGAGAAACCTTGAGAAAAACATGATCACCTACCTCGAAAGATAGATCCTTCCTCAGGTTATCCGCATAACCCTTCTGCCTGCTCTGAGCTGTTCCCATGTGTTTCTGAATCAACTGAACTTTTTCCGCCATATCTTCTACCAATTATGGTCCCATCAGCTTCCTTTCACCCACTTCATCCCAAAATGCTGGAGTTCGACACCGCTTCCCATATAATGCCTCAAATGGTGCCATCTGTATACTGGAATGAAAACTGTTATTATAAGAAAAATCAACCAAAGAAAGATGTTGGTCCCAACTTCCCAGATAATCCATTGAGCAAGAACGTAGCATATCCTCCAATGTCTGAATTGTTCATTCTAACTGCCCATCTGATTGAGGATAAAAAGATGTACTAAAATTTAATTCAGTACCCAATGACTTTGGATGGCCTTTCCAAAAGTTATAAGTGAACCTGGGATCACGATCAGATAAAATGGAGAGGGGAACTCCATGTAACCTGACTATCTCTTTAAGATACAAACGGGAAAGTTGATCTAGGGAAAAAGTATCTCGTATAGCAAGGAAATGAGCAGATTTAGTCAAGCGATCAACAATAACCCAGATTGCATTATTACCTCGAGGGGTCTTCGGCAATCCCACAACAAAGTCCATGGATATATTCTCCCATTTCCACTCTAGCACTGGTAAAGGCTGAACCATCCCTTTCGGTAACTGCCACTCTGCTTTAACCTGTTGACATGTCAAACACTTCACAGTAAAATCAGCAATATCTATTTTCATTCCATCCCACTAGTAATACTCCCACAGATCTCTGTACATCTTAGTACTGCCAGGATGAACTGAAAACGGGGAGCTATAAGCCTCACATAACAACTCATTCTTCAACTATGAATCACAAGGCACACATAATCTCTTCCTAAACCTCAAAACACAATCATTATCAATGTTGAATTCAGGCAGCTTACCCTTCTGAACCAGCTCTACCTTTTTCTGCAACTCACTGTCTTCCTTCTGTGCTTGCTTGATTCTGTCTGATAGGGAAGATGTCACTGATACCTGAAACAAAACAGAAGGACTTCCTACACAAAAAACTTCCATGCCAAAGTTCATCAAATCAAAAACCAAAGGATCTAGTTCCAAACACAACATTGTTAATGAAGCATTACTTTTTTGACTCAAAGCATCATCCAATTTATTAGATTTTCCCGGATGGTAATGAATTGTACAATCATAATCCTTGATTAATTCCAGCCATTTCCTCTGTCTCATGTTCAATTCTTTCTGAGTGAATATATACTTTAAACTTTTGTGATCAGTATATATTTCACACTTTACTCCATACAAATGATGCCTCCAAATTTTTAAAGCAAAAACAACAGCAGCTAATTCCAAATCATGTGTAGGGTAATTTACCTCATGAGTTTTAAACAGACGTAAGGAACATGCAATTACCTGATCATTCTTCATAAAGACACAGCCAAGTCCCTTCAAAGAAGCATCACTGTATATAAAAAATGCACCATTCCGAGAAGGAAGTTCCAAAACTGGAGCATTCACCAATCTTCTTTTCAACTCCTTTGGTAGTAAACTGAGTCAACTGAGCCATCACTGCAACAAACTATTTAGTTTGGATTCTAACCATCTCAGGATACTGATTTAAAAGGTCATTTCCCTCTGTATGCATTCTCAAAAAAGCTGTTCTGTTTCCTCTACGAAAAACCATTCTTAACACAAAAATATATTTGGAGAAGCAAAATGGTGATCTTCAAATGCTATATCATTTCAATCATACCATAAATTAACTTATAATTTTACATTTTTCTAACTCCTAAAGTTGTCTAAACCAACCTCTGATACCAACAATAAGGCCCTGACCTTAAACCTTACTTAATATTGAATTAAATGAATAATTCACATTGAGGATCTTTTCAGGTTTAGAGTTTTAGAGAATAAAACATAACTATTACATCTCAAAAGATTACAAAGTAGACACTTCTACTAAGTTTCCATAGAATAAAAAAAAACTCTTAAAAAGAAACATGTCTAGTTCCATGTTTTATATAGCATGACTTTCCCTTGATCCCATCCTTGACCCTATTCCACATTAAGTCCTGTGAAAAACATTTCATAAAAAAACTTGGGTTGAGCATAAAAAGCTCAGTAAGTGATACACAAAGAATGAAAACTGTTAGTTTTTCAAAAATCAAGTAAACCGTGTATACTTTATCAAAGTAATACCTTCACCTTCATGAAGTAGTAAAAACTATTCACTGAATAAAATATCATTACTTACCTTTTTGTAACCAAAGGATTACCATAAAACCCATATAAAGAATGCATAACATATAAAGGTAACTTGGGACAAAAACATACTTAAGTAGAATAACCATACGGTCGACTTCCACACATATCACTTAATGGAATAGCCATACGACCAACTTCCATACATACTTAATGGAATAGCCATACGGATGACTTCCATACCCAATGCATTAGAGGTTATAATGTAACCACCCATCCTGGTATTCACGGCACCACCCGTCATATGGTTTATCACGTAACCACCAGTCAAATGTCCAAGTACCATTATAAAAATCATAATACATAAAACAAATATAATGGAAAGAAAACATTTCCACACTTTGATCACAATATATCTCTTAAATATATTGACATAACAAATCCATTATAAAAACCATTTTCAATACCAAAATACATAAAAGATTATATGGTATTTATTTCATTTTAAAAACATTACGGCTTGTTGAGGAAGCCAAAGACCAAATAATACTCGCGGCGGCGGCGGAAAAAGTCGTTGTCACTGCATACGTTAAAAGAAACATTCCTTTTTGTCATTTTGTAAAACGCTTCGTAGAAAAAGATTACTTTTGTATAAAAGTAAAAGTCAAAGGGGTTTATACACCGTATAAAAGAAAGTTGTGTATAAAAAGAAATATGCCTCAATGAATGAAGATTGAGACGAAGTCCCTTACCTCGGGTCTGACTTGACTCGATCATTCTTTAACGTCCTGAATAATAAACTTGAGTTAATTTCTACTTTCTTAAGAACCTTTTCAAGCTTATTATTCCTTTTATATCACTTATTTCCATGTTATAAACATTATGTAATCATTAAGTTAATGATGTTTGTTTTGTCGATATTTGGTTCTTAAGTCGAAAGTGGACATCTTACAATTACATATTGTTCGTGTGGTCAAAGGTTCTTTATATCCAGAATGAAATTACTGATTTGGATATCATATATATCGTATATATCCCGCATATACATGTATTTATAATATTACATAATCATTTAGAGGTAAGAAATTAAATGCACCGTTCATGGAGACGGTAAGCCGTACGTACGCATGAACGCTACTTTCATTTCTTTGTCATATTAATGGAATTAAAACAAAATGAGAGGTATGTATATTTTAATTCAAGAATTATATTAATTATTTATATGTATAATTAATCATATATATCCATTATATACATGTACTTTTAATAGTACATTACATTTGGGGATAAGAAATGAAATGCACCGTTCATGGAGACGGTAAGCCATACGTATGCATGAACGCTACTTTCATTTCTATCTGATAATTTAATGGAATGAAATAATAATGATATAGAGGTATATTATAATTATAGTATAAAATCATATATAATAACTTTAAATCAATCCTTTATACATCCCACATATGGCATTAACGAATCACATCACTTTGAGGGGGCGGTAGTCCGCACTTCCTTAAATGAAGATATCGCGTTTACCCATAATGGAAACCATAATGGTATGCCCAAAATTAAAAATACAGAAGATTAATGAAAACATAAAAATATTATATATCATATATAAATATAGTTTCATCTTAATGGCCACCTTTGAAGGTGTTAAAAGAATGTTGAACAATCATCGTTTCGGGAGGCATAAATTCGCCATCCACGGAAACAGTATGTTTTTTAACCATTAGATGTAGGTGTGTGTAAGTGTAGCTCGAATCCTTCTTATAACAACATCCTAGTATATTTAGGATACTGGAGTTTTTTCAAAATAAAAGAATAGAAATATTTTAGGGGGTTGGAGAAGCAAAATAAAACAAAAGGACTCAAAAGAATACATTACCTTAAAATCGGGTAACTCTCTTAGATTTGAGCTCAAAGGCTTACTTGGGAAGAATTCTTCCCAAAGTGAGGCTTGAAGGAGTAAGAGAGGGAAGTGGAGAGACAAAATGGGCAGGGGTTTTCCGATCCAAAGGCTTTGGAAGTGTGGGTAAGGTGGTAGAGGTGGGGGCCTTTTATAAGAGGAGAGGAGGGGCACTCTTGGAAAGTAAAGAAATGTTACCTTATTCTAAAATTAGTTTCGGATTCAAAAGGTCCCACATTGATATAATTCGAGGGTAATGTGATAAGGGTTATAAATCCACCCATACAATAGGTTTTGGACATGTTTAGGTCTTATATTTTACATTATATTTCCATTTTATTTAAATCCATTATTAATGAGGTAATCGCTGCATCATCATGATGTCATAAATAATTTAATATATATAATTTCTAAAAATTATAAAAAAATTATCATGATGTAGGAAGTCTTTTTATATTTCTAATGAATATTTATAGTAAAAAATATGACTTGTATAACCCCATGTAAAAATTGTTTTAGTAAAATATTTCATGTTTGTGTCATTTTTACTTTAACATTTAATAAAAAGGTATTTAAGTCATTTTCCAACCAAAGTGGCTCCATGGGGTCCCCAAGTTGACCCATGGATTTTATTGGTCGTCCATGACACATCCAATAATTTTAGGACATGTTCCAAGCTCATCTCATATTATTAAAACATTATTTTTACTTTAAACTACACTAATTACCTCTAATCGTGATTAAGAACTTAAAAGTTACTATTCACCAAAAAATTATTTTAATCTCATTGAACCACATTTTACTTCTTAATGACAACCATATATGTCAGATTTTTGAAATTCAAAACACATAAGTGGTAAAATTTCATTTAAACGAAAAATCAGTTTTTATAAGTACCACTTAGTGGTTTCACTATTCATCAAAAATTGAAGTTTTTCAGAAAAATACCAAAACATCACCCTAAGCTATATTTGATATTTCAAATTCAAAAATGAAGTCCATTTTACAAAATTCACAACATATAAGTTTCATTAATTAATTTAATAATTAATTCCGGCTGTCAGAGCAAATAGCGTGTTTTTATGAAATAATAAGTATCAAAAGATTGACAGTAGTTTAAGTCCGATTTCAAAGTGAAATTAATTCCAACGACCACTATTGGATTTAATGGTAAAAATATATTCTAATTTCACTTTAAAACCAATTCAAAAGATAATCTAATCATATAAATAAATTAGATTAAAAAGTGGTTTTGAATTAAAATACAACATTTTACACTATTCAATAAAAATGAACTTTATCGGAAAAATACCAAAAATTTACAAAAAGTAAATTTTGATGTCTTGATTCTAAAAAAGAGTTATATTTGGTCCAATAGAATGTATAAGAGTGACCAAAACTATATTTAATGACGATTTTCCATCAAAAGGCGATAAGTGAACCTTTAGTGAAAATTAGGGTATAAATGCCTAAAATTGAATTCTTTCTGTATTTTAAGCCTTTATCTTTTATTGGATAAATGTAAAAACATTTAAAAAAACATATATAACCATATTTTAGTTATTTCTATCCATTACCGCCAATACAACGGCTACATGTTAACTACCATTTAAAATAATATTATTATATTACTAGTGTGCAACGTATGTTTTCAAAGAAACTCATCGTTGCGTATTGAGTACGCTATCGAACATAGCAACCCCTTTTAATTAAAATTAATATTTAATTCGCAAATATTAATAAATATGAAAATTTGTTATTCTTTATTTACCTGGGATGTTACATTAATAATTATCATATTTAAACATCAATTATACTTTTAATTCCACTCATTAAAGATGGGATTGAGAAATGATGTATGTTATATTCATAGAGACAGTAGGTTGTATGTAAAAATGAGTAGCGTTTCAATTTTTCAATGATCAATATAGAAATGAATTATCTTATATATTATACGTAAAAGCGATCATAATTTAATAAATATGACAATATTTGTTTAAATATATGAAATCTTATAATCTATCTGGTGTGGGGATGAAAAGATAGTCACATCATTTCATGAAGGTGGTAGTTCACATATACATGAATGGCATTTTCATCATTAAGTGAGTGAAAAGGTATGAAATAAAATGATAAATTATATTTATTGAATAATAATATTGTAATTAGTATCTTATATATGTCATAAAAATTACATATTTTGATTAATTATATCATTATTACATTCCATGTAAAGCGTTAGTGTAAAAATAAATCACATCATTACACTAAGTAATAATCCTCTATACTGATGAGTAATATCATAGTGTCCCATAAGGAATGTAATTGATTTTTTTTTATTTTTTATAATTAAAAAATGGTAATATTATTTTATAAATATCATATATATATATATATATATACATTATATCCATCATCATACCCAACTTTAACATGTCGTAATGAAAAAATGAATGGCATCAGTTCATGAGGTGTTAGTCCTCTATACGGATGAGTGATTATTTCATACCCCATTTGATGGATGTGGGGATTTATTTATGTCATAAAAATAAGGGAAAAAATATTATATTGGATACAATTTTATTATTATATATTTTGGTTTTTAAATATAATTTGAGTTGGTAGAGGAGGAAATAAAAAAAAATTCTGGTTGGATAACATTACCTATAATTTGGGTATCCTCATCAGGATTGCTCCAAAATATTTTCAAAGATACAATTATTCGAAAAATTAATTATTCTAACACGAGTGTATGGATGTTCAAAATTTATTTTAAATTTTCTTGGAGGAACAAATAGGATTTTATGGTGTGAATAAGAGAGGATTATTGAGTTCTTTTATAAGTGATGTGAGTGGCACACATGTAATTTTTCAAAAGAAAAAGTGATACCAACATTTTTCACATTCCAAAACTATCTAAAATGTATTATTATAGGAATAGAAGTTATTTGGTCACACTATATCCTTAAAATATATATTAGATAAGTTTTAGTCCATTTTAACACTTATCTTTTCATATCCGCTGGTAAATCCATTTCTACCATAATTGTAGTTTATATTTTTTATTGTTTAAATTATTTATTATGGTAAGAAAATTAAATATTAGATAATATAAATTATTATTATCCAAAATTAAAAAACTATTTCTCCAAATTACATTAAAAAAGTAGGAAAAAAGTATTTAAAATTAATCCCATACATGCGATGAGAAATTTGGTTTTTAAAGAGAAAATGTTAATTTGTTTAAAATGTTATTATAAAATGTTCAATATAAAAATGATTCCAATTACATATGTAGCTCCTTGACCCCAAAATATATGATTTAGTTCCTTAATTTATTTTCTTATAATTACTAAAAGGAATAAAATCCAAATGGAATGATCAGTTTAGTAGTTTTGGAAAACTAGAAACATAAAAGAATTTATCTTCATTCCCTGGGAAAATGAACTAAAATAAGGGTGATATCAAACGCTCAGAAAGTGGAATGTACATCAGAAGTAAAAAATGAATAAATTATTGTAATAAATATGGAAGGAAAAAAATAAAAAACCATTGAATTTAATAAACATCTTAATAACAAAATTCATCCATATATATCTTCATAGTGAAAATCTAGTAGTAAGTAATAAGAAAAAAAAGGATTTTATTTATTATCAGATGTCATGTTTCCAAAGGTAATGAAACTTATACCATCAAGAAAATTCACCATATGTTTTAAAACATAAAAGGTAATATCTTATTTGGTTTTTCCAACCACAACTCTGCTATCAAGACCTATCATAATACAGTTTAAAACATAATGGTTATAAACGTGAATGGTTTTTTCAACTGATTTTTCCCATGAGACTATCGATGCATCGATAATCTTAAATTATACAATATTAAACCTATTTAATTAATTTACAAATAATTAATCATTTATCTAATAATTTATTTAATTCATAAATAATTTTCCTTTTCAAAAAATATCCATTCTTAATAAAAGATGTGGATAAATCAACATTTCCCAAGATAATCAAATAATATTCAATGTAAACACCTTATGTAAAAATAGAATATGTTTTATGAAATAATAATATATATCATATGAGTTTATTTATATTTATTATAATTTTAATTCACTATTAAAAATGATAATAATAATAATGTGATTTTTTCAAGAGAAAGGTAAAAATAAAAAAATAAAGTGAGATTTTCATTAACTTTTTCTATTGGGTAACTTTTTATTTAAATTTTATTGAATGAAATAATTAAAATTGAATATTAAAATATAATTATTCATGGAATAATAATTATAATTTATTTGTTATATACTTTATAGACACCACATAGAACTTAATTTATTCATAATAAAAAAAATATCCATGTTGTATAATTTGAGATGAAATACCTTACCTTACACTAAGTTTTGGTGGAACATTATTTATCTTATTTTATAATTTTTTTAGTCATGTAATAAAATTATAATACAATCATAATAATATTTATAACATCATATATGGTCTTCTTATAATATATTATTATCAATATGTTGGTCATTTTCCATTATTTTCATTACTTTAGGTGTTAATTTCCTAATTTATTGAGTATGTGTTGACATGTTATTTTTTTCTATTGATTATATCATGATTTATTAAACTATATAATGTAAAACATGATATATAGATTATAAAATTTAATTATATATGTATTTAAATTAATCCATTAAATGTTGATATGGGATATAAAATACACAGTTTATAGAGACGGTAGGTCGTATGTGTGCATGATCGATGTTTCCATTTTCTAGTCATATTAAAAAAATTAAATGTAAATGATATATATGTATATTATAATACTTTTATCATTTTAATTTCATATTTTTCACAAATTATAATTAAAACAGACATTAATACATTCTATTTAAAGTGAAAATAAATCACATAACATTGAGGGGACAATTATCCACATGTCCAAATATGATTTTATTATATTCCCACAAAATGGAAATCATGATGGAATGTGCTATATAAAAATTAGAAAATAATTAATTTATTATTAATATCCTTTATATAACATACAAATGGTTTTCCATCATTATTCTAATTGGTCTAATGAGTCATGTACTAAATAAATAAGGCTTGATGGGTGGGATATCCCGACGAGGGGATAGGGCAGGCCTTTCCAACCTATGTCTGTGGTGTGTGTGTGTGAATGTAATTTTATCCCCAATAATATATTATTTATATATAATCAAGATAAAAATTGAATTTAAGGTCAGTTGAAACAAATAAATCAAAAGTTCTCATTGATTAACATGAACTCTCTTTCAAGTAACTCCATTTAGTTTATACCAAAATCCATCCATGATTTTATTTTTATGGAATTTGAGGATAATAGAATATGGGAATGATTTTTATAGATTATTTTTGAATGTTTTTGATGATCCAAATGGCATAGGATGTGTAAATAAGTGAGGGAAATGAATTCCTTTTTATACTGGATGGGGAGTATCCTTCTTGTAAATATAAAATGGTAAAAACGATTGATAAAATTTTTATAACTCACTTAAAATTTAAAAATAATGGATTAAAGTGATTTTGCGGTCAAATAAAACCTTTATAACATATAAATTAAAGCATATTCTTTCCACTCTTTACATAAGAGATATGTTTCTATATTTTTAGTGTTTTGTGTTTTCACTAAGGTAATTAATTTTCTATCCTATGTAATTTTACAATTAAGAATATTTTAATGTGATATTTTTTAGAAAATATAGTCCCACATAACATTACATATGATATCATATTTTAAAAATAAAGAACTATTTTATGTAGGAAATCAATACTAATAGAAGTGCATGTAACACACAAAAACACTAATTTAACATGAACTCTATTAACTATAGTTTTTCTATTTAAGGGTCAATATGTCAACTATAAATGATAAATTGGACAAAAAATAGATTATACATTATATTTATTTACATTTAAAAATAAATTTTAAGGATATTATATTTCTAGTAATTTTAAATATTTTAATAAATTATTATTTACTATAAAATTCCAGTAATGTCAATTACGAGGTTATTTTCTAAATTTATGTCAAAAAATATAATGAAAATGATATAATTTGAATATATTAAGTAAAAACATATTTTAAATGATATTTTAATGTCAACAAATAATGGATGAAAATATTTCAATCAATTTACTTCATTTTTTATATTTTTATTAACAATTATTTTATTTATTTATTTCGAAAATAACTACTTGATTCATCTTTGTTAAGAATTTTATGTAACTTATTAATCACTAAAAATTATAGATAAATTATTTTGGTGAGAACATATAATTTAAATTTAAAAATAATATTCAAAACTGAACGTATGTATTTCATTCCCTATCCAATATGCTTATAGATAAAAAAGGAATGGATGGTTCCTTTTGTCTTCTTTTTCTTTACATAACTTATTATATATGTAAATTTCATGTAATAGTTTCTCAAAAAGACATAAAATTAGATAATAAGGTTAAAAGTGTCAATATATGTCCATATAATAGGACTTGGACAAGTCTCTTTGTCATTGTTTCACTAATATTAATCTTTAACCACTAAGTAAATTCAATTTTACCTTAATCAATGTAATTAATTTTGATTAATATAAATATTATAATAATTCAAACAATGTATATAATTTATTCCAAATTAAATTCAATGAAGATGAAAAACTTAAATTTAAAGCTAATCCCATTGACCTGGGTAGAATGTGGGCTTTTAAATTGAAAATATTGAGAATTTCACTAAAATATTATATCGAAATTCAATATAAAAAATTATTTTGAAGACTGAAAATAAATTAATTATTTTTTGAATGATTAATTATGACTCTAAGATCAATTTGAAATATTATTTTACATTAATTAATATTTCAATGAAAATAAAATTTTAAACTAAAATTATATATTTGTCACTATTCCTAAAAAACGAAACTACTCAGAAGAATTCCAAAAAACTAACCGTAAGAGTACTTTGACATTCTCATTCAAAAATTAATTTATTTTTTAAAAATAATATTTATTAAAGGGTCAAAAATTATTTTCAAAATTTGATTGCAATCAGAAGGTGGAAGAAATGACTTTAGAAAAATGTATCTTTTTATGTGTAAAACATTATTTATCCATATTATAGATCATTTAAATTTCTTGGATGAATGTGAAAACTTTTTATTGAATATATAATATAAAAATAAATATATCTTAAATTTTCAGGGAGTTATATAAACATATAATCTTTTTGTGTGTGTCTTATACGGTGTTAAAAATAATATTTTCCCATAAAAATCGTGTAGTGACACACTCTCCCCATCTTAAATAAATTTTTTCATCACAATTCAAACATGATCTAAATAATCAAGGGTTTTATATCATAGAATAAAATTATTGATAATCCCACATCATAAAAGGGTTAATAAAATTATTCTACAAATAAAAAGGAAATAAAAATATGAATGTCACCACAAAACAATGATTTATAATAGGAAAACATTTGTGAAAAGATAAACATAGATTAGAAATCTAAAAAATGTTATAATAGAGAGTGATATTGAACGTTTATCACAAGAGAGTGTGAGATTTATATGAGGTTAACGAAAATTTTTCCATAAAACAAAAAGGTGTAAATGTCATTGATATCATCAAGAATGATGATAATAAGACAAATTTTTTTTTAAAGTCCCTTTTCCCAATAGTTGATGAATTACATAACTGTCTAAGAATATTTCTACATATAATAGATACGTTTTTATTTTATAAGTAAAATAATATAATATAGCTGTTACTTTGAACTATTTCTATATAAAACCTTAGCACATGTTGTATCATATGGTAAATTAGTACATTAAACACTAAAATATCATCCAAAGATCAGATTAAACCATTCCATAAACAGTAATATTTTCCAAAAGATTATGATCCAACACATTAGAAATAAGATAATTAAATTTACAAAATGAACTTATCAAACAACATGAAGTGGATCATAATTTTCACATATCAAACATGTGAATACATTCATCATGTATTCTATTAAAATTTGATAATAACAATAATTACCATAAAAACATATTGAAAATATTCAGGATTCCTTATTAATAATGAAAAACATGGATTATTTTCTTTTATTTAGAATATCCAAAAACATTTTAAACTCTATAAAATATAGAATAAAGAACATTTTAAAAAATACTTTAATCAATTGAAATGTAATCGGTACTATTCAATTAAATTTATCCGTAAATAATCTATATATTACAACATCATTATATCAGTATCAAGAATATATTAATTATTATCTTTCCCTCAAACTTGTGTTTTCCAAATATTTTGACTTGTCACCGATTCACTAATCATAGTACCATTCAACAAATTCCCCCATATACTTAATAGAATTATACTATAGTGAAATCCTTATATATTACATAATTCCTATAAAGAGTAAATCCTCGATAACATACTCAAATTACATAATTTAAGAATCTAAAAACCAGAATATTATTCATTCCCCTTCGTCTTTGGTTGTGTAATAAGCTCAAAAATGATCTATTAGACTCTTTTGGGGTATATTCCTCTAATTTATGAGAAATTATTTTCATAGAGTCGTATCTCTTTGAAGTATATTCATTGTACATTGGAACAAATTTCATACCATTGTAATAAAAATCGTGGTCTCCTTTCTCTCCACACTTGTAGAAAACTCAAATTCCCATTAATTATGTACCAGGGTGTTTCCTTCCACAATTATCAAATGTGGGAAAATACTTCTTTCTATTCATTAACTTATGCTATTTTCATAATTATCCTCTTATTCTCACACCACCCTCAAAATTAATAATAATTGGAGATTATTTTCATATCTCATTAGCAAAGGATATTATATACTCATTTAATGAGAATTCTTATCAGATGTTTTCTCAGTGAAATATTTTCTTAAAATGATTAAAGTTATAATCATTATTACTCTTTGGATCATGTTCATTATTGAGGTTCACATTCATTTTTTATGAGCCATTTATTAATTATGACATAAAAAAATAGATCATATCATTATGAAGCATAATGTATAATCCCAAAACAATAAAATATATTTCATAAATTGCAAAAATATGCATAACTAATGTCATAAAAATAAATATGGTTTCATTGAAATTTTATTCAACACATGTCTTAAAGTATATCTTAGGGTTATGTTACCTAATAATTTATTTCCAAAATCTATTTTCCAAGGTTTCTACTAGTATTCCTTTGATACCAACTATAACAACCAGACCCTAGAATCCTAGAGTCGGAGCCTCAATTTTTTACATTGGCATGATTATAGGGATTCAAATGTTGAAGGATTGATAAAATTTGACTTTTTTTTAAAATATTTACATATAAGGAACCCGTATTACATTTGAAATAAAAACACTTAATACATAAAAAAAATAAAAATCCTGGTAATATTTAAACTTATTCGAAGAATGTATCATGAATCCCAGGGTAAAGGAAAAAATTACGGGTGATCTCAAATTCTCAATAAGGTTAATATAAAGATGATGTAATAATGAATCAGTGAACATAATTAATATGGGGGTAATAAAGAAAAAAACATGATTGTTATTTAGTCGATCAATATAGAATGAAATTAGTCCATATATTTGTTCAAATTTGAAATCCTCTGGATAAAAACAACTAAAATAAAGGATATTCGTAATTATCAAATGTCATGTTTACTATGATATTATAGGAATTACTACCAAGACCATTCACAAGATGGTTTAAAAAATATTTTGATTATACCAATTTGGTTTGGAAAAAAATAACTATACCTTAAAGACTATTCAGAAGATAGTTTAAAACAGACATGATAAAATATGATGGGTTTTTTCAACTAATTTGGACCCATGAACCTATCAATGCATCGTGGGTCTTGAAATAAAAAGTCCCCAAACCATGTCATTCATATCAAAAGAATTCCAAATATATATAATAATCAATATAATTCATAAAATACTTTCCTCGCATCAAATATTCATTTTTAGTAAAATATAAATTTCAATCAATATTTCCCTAGGTATTTAAATAACGTTCAAATTAAATACTATACCTATAAATGGAATATTTTTTTATGAAATATTCATATCCATAATAACATAATTTTATTATTTAATATAAATATATTTTATAATTAAAAATGATTAAAAAAATTTAATTTTTTGAATGGGAAGTTTTAAATCCCAAAATAAAGTGATATTGTTAAATAACATTTACTATTTGGTAATTTTCAAGACAAAATAAGTTGGATGAAATAGTATAGTGTGAAACATAAAATACAAAGAAAAATGAATAAATATAAATATTATATGTAACATGTATAATATATAATATATATATATGTTAATTTTTACATAATAAAAAATAATTGTTAATAAAATATAAATTTAGACGAAACCCATTACCTTACAATTATTTTTGTTGTTCTCCCTTTAAACTAATTTTTATTAGTTTTAATCAAGTTATTAACTTATAACAAAACCATATTAATTTTTACAATACCATATATGATATTTTTATAATATATTATTATGCATTAGATAATAATCTTTCATTATTTTCACTTTTTTAGGTGTCTGTTACCTGGTTTTTCGATTATGTTCTGACTTGATATTTCTGTTCCTATTAATTATATCTTCATTTCTTAATATCCATAATTTAAAAGGTAATATAAGTATTTTATATATTAATTATATCTTAATTTAGATCAATACATGATGTTTGGAAATAATAAATGAAATACATCGTTCGTGGAGATGGTAGGTTATATGCAGGTGTGAACATTGTTTCCATTTTTTTACCATATTAAAATAATGAATAGTAAATTATATATTAGTAAATTAAAATTCATGTATCATATTAATTTCATATTTATATTATATTTTAATTTAATACATCGTTAATACCATCCATTTAAAATATTAACGAATAACATCGCATTGAGGCGGAGGTAGTCCAAACATCCAAAAATGATGTTATCGTATTCTCAAAAAATAAAAATCATGAGGTTATGTGTTATATAAAAATTATATAGTTATGAATGAATTATGAATATTATATATAGTATATAATAATCATTGTTCCATAAATATTAAAAACAATTAATTGTGGTAATGGACCAACAAATGATGCAAATTCCTGAGGTTCTAGTCTTGCATGCACACGAAAGATGAATGTGTATCCCATTTGGTGGAAGTGTGTGTGGTTGTAGGTAATAACTATAACATTAAAAAATATCATTATATTTAGGATAATTATTTTATTATATAAGATTGATATATAAATACTTAAATGGGTGGTGAATGAAATTAAACAAATGTTCTCATTGATGAACATTGCCTCTAATTTAGGAATATCCTTTTGGTTTATACCAAAATCCATCACTGTTTTGATTTATATGTAAAGTGTGGATTCTAGAATGAGTTTATTAATTTCAGACATTTTATGAGGGTTTGTAAGATCAAATATTATCTAGATTTGTGAATAAGTATGGGGAGTGAATGCCTTTTATAGTGAAGGGATGTGGCATTCTAGTAAATATATAAAGAAAGGTAAACACTACTGATAGGGATTATATAAATAAATTTATTCCAAAAATGAAAATTAAAGGATTAAACTAATATTATGGTCTAGAAGAACCTCCACCACATCAAAATAAATATATTTTTATCATTTTGTTCATTAACTTTTATGTTTCCCTATGTTTATCTTTTGGGGTTTCCATAAATGTAATTAATTTTATAACCTTGGTAATTAATCCATTAAGAATAAATTAAACATATATATATATATTAGAAAATAAATAACGAAATTATTATAAATATTTTATATAATTTACAACATAAAAATATTACAGGTTTTGGAAATTAATTTTAAAATAATTTATTTTAACGTGAAGAAACACTACATTATCCCTAATAGTGTTGATAATGTTTTCACAATTTAGGGAAAAATATGTTAATTATAAAATATCAATTCGTCCTTCAAGATATATATTTTTTCAATATTGTTTAATATTTTAAAATCAGTTTTCACATTATATTTTTTATAATAATTTAAAATCATTTAATAAAATATCATTTATTATAGAATAATATTAATGTTAATTTATACATTAATAAATTTCTTAAAATTTATAAATATAAAGACAATGATGGGATATGAGTATATTAATCACAAATATATGTAACTAGATATATTAATCTATGAAATTAATTTAATAAAATAAATGAAACAATTTATTTATTTATTAATATTTTTACTATCATTTGTTTTTGTTAAATATTAACTAAATAATTAATTTGTTTGGGTTTCTTTAATAATTGTAAGTAACTAATTCACCTATAAAAATTATAGATAAGAAATTATTATAAAAATAACTAATTCATATTTCAATATAATATTTATAACTGGACCATGGATGATTTTTTTTTAAATCCCAAAGCTTTTTATATATTAAAGACATGGAAGGATATTTTTGTATTTTTCATTACAAAACTTATTATATAGGTTAATTTCATGGAATTAAGTATCAAAATGTATGAAAATTGGTTTTTAAATTTATATGGGTCTTCATATATCCAACCATTTGGTATTCTATAATTCTTTAACCAATTTTACCCCTAATATTAAAGTTCAACCACTTAGTAATCTAATTTTTTCCTTAATCTATGTAATTAATTTAAACTTATTTCACAAATTATTATGGTAAAAAATTAATTTGATATTTTTAGAATATAAATATTATAATAATTATAATATGTTTTAATGTTTTTACAAATTCAATTTATAGAACTTTCAAAATTAATTTGAAATCTAATCTCATAGACGTGAAAAAACAGTGTTTTTAATGTGAAAATATTCAAAAGTTCACTTTGATTTGACATATAAATACAATAAAAAAATAATTACACTAAACAATATTAGATTAATAGATGTATAATATATCTATTTTCACAATAATCCCATTTTAAAAGATAATTTAATAACAATAATTATTTTAATGAAAAATTAGGTTTCAACTAAAATTTATTATATTCACTATTTATAAAAAAATGAATGGTCATAAAAAATACATAAAATTTAACATAATAGTTTTTTATAATTTTGAATTCAAAAATGAATTTTATTTTTAAAAATAAAATTTATAAAAGGTAATAATTTTGTTTTAAAATAGGTGTGTTATTAAAATGTTGTAAAATATTATTTAGTAAAAAAATAATTTTTATTCATAAAACTAGATTTATACATGTAATATGTCTATAAAAATATTGAATGAATTTAAAAAATTTCATTTAATACATAATATAAAAATAAATATATCATAAACTCTAATTATGTTATATAAACATCTATGTTTGGTCTTGTTTGTCTTATACACCATGAAATATAATATTTTTTTAAAATATCATGGTATTAGAAACTAAATTCGCTAAAATGAAATATAATTTAATTAAATTTACATTATATCCAATTTCAAATATAATTTAATATTATAAATATTTTAAATGAAAATTTAGTTTTCAAATAATATTCGATATTTTTCACTATTCATATAATTTAAAACATTTTTAGAAATATCCATCAAAATATAATTTTGATATTCTGGATTGAATAATTATGATCATTAAATGTAATAAATTTTAAAAGTGATAAAAACCAGTTATAAATTATGTGTTCCAAGAAAAACATAAATGGATTTTAGAAAAATAATTGTTTTATAAACATTTTTTCTTTATAATTATTGTGATTTTATCTAAAATCAAGAAATATCAATTTTATTTATTTATATGTTTTCAAACCATATAATTTTGATAATTTTTTTAGTACTATTCATTCCAACAAATTTAATTTCAAGGTTATAATGGTAATATTTACATAATATTTTAATATTTTTTTATTTAAACTCTATTTTTTGCATCAAAAGATATCAAAGAGATTGAATTTTTTTAAAAAAAATATAATAAGGTCTCAATTCGTTTAATTATATTATTATATTGGATTCCATTACTTGAATCTTATTGATGATGACATTCATATTTTGAAATCTCTGGGAGTTGCATTCTACCCTCAAATAAATTGCATCCTCAAAATTTTTTCATGATCTCAACAATCAAGGGTTTTACTTTTTAATGTACCAATGTTGAAAACCCCACATGATAAAAGGAAAAATAAATAATCATATTAATAATATATAACAGTAAGTAAAATATTTCATATATAATTACACATAACTAGGTTTCAAAGTCCAAGATCATTGGTGGAAACTAAATATTTTGACATTGAGTTAACCTTAAAAAATTATATAGAGTAATAGAGTGAATTGATTGCAAGAGATTAAACAATCAATGGAATTATAATTACCCCAACACCATAAATCTATGAAAATTTATAATGGAATTAGTACCACATTAATGAATGTATTATGATAGCACATTGTTTCAGTATCCTTTTTCTTAGAGAAGAGTAATTCCATTACCATCATGACATATAATATATGAAAATTTACAAACATGATATATATCTAATTCATAGTAATAATTTCATATTTGGGATTCTCTTCAATAAATTTATACTTATTTTTTATAATAAGAAATGAATATCCGAGAATAATTTTTTATGCCTTAATCACTAAAATTAAATTATAACGGGTTATAAGATCCCTAAAAGAGTGAAACGACATTTCATATGTATATAAATATTTTCCAAAAAAACATACGGATATTAATAGTTATCTTATATATTACCTTAAAATATAAACCATTATAGTAACACCTTTAGTTCATCATTAATATTTATTCATCAGATATTTTAACTAAAAACAATGAACTATTAACCAAGAAATCATTTAGGCTAGTGGTGGGAAATAAAACATTAACATCTTTAATCATGGGTTTAATCCATGCAGTCTTGATGGATTTGATGTGTAGTCACCCTATAATAAAATTTTCATTTTTCTGAAAGCATATTAATAAAATTACTATAATTTTACTAAATTGTAATTTCCTATAATTACATCAACATCAATGGTTATATAACAATTAAAGGTAACCTACTTCCCTCATAAAAACAACTTTATCCTTATTATCTCAACATCAGTAACATATTATGTTTTATCCACCCTCATTAATGTTTTTTCTTAGACTTTCAATTTTTCACTAAATAAATTTTATTGGTCATCTTTATCATTCAACAAATTTTCTCAATCTCTTTATGAAATGGTACTATAGTAAAATCCATATATGTATCAAGAATTAAATTAAAAAAATAATTTTGAAACATATTTCATGGATAAAAATATAGATGAAATTTAATCATTCCACATCATCTGTAATAATTGAATAATATTAACTTTTACCCATTAGCTACATTTAAGGTATTTTCTCTTAACTCTTGGGGAATTCATTGTCTGTAGTACTCCATATTTTAATAGTAGAATAATTTCTCATTGGAATATTATTTCATATTCCTGAAATCACATGAATGGTGGCCTTTTATCCATACATGAAGAAAACTCATTTTACATTTATGAATTTACAATGGTGTTTCATTCATCAAGTATCACATGTTGGACGATCCTTCTTTCCATTATTCTCTTTATCCATTGGTTTACTATATCATCCTATTATTCTCTATCTTCCATTAAATTCCATAATATGTGGAGAATAGTTTCTTTTTATTGACCCCACATGATATTATATCTTCATATGATGAGAATTTTTGGGAGACTACTGCCCTTTGAAGGATTCCCCTAAGACCATAAAAGAAACGACCAGTCATTCTCTTTTTATTATGTATTTAGCTCACATAATTATTTTATAAAATTATACGGTTAACATCAAACATAGAATCAATATCCTCTTCTATCTATAATAGAATATTTTAGTGTCTATCCATATCCTCTCGTTTCTCCAACGGAAATTTTTTCCCATGAACTATACCTGAAAATCTTTCCACATCATGTTTTATATTTCTTCTTCACCCTTAGTAATTTGAATGAATAAAAAAATTGATCCTCATATCCTAATAAATGATAAACTATTGTTTTATCTTTCCCTATTTCAATACTTTTAGAGTGATAAATATCTTCTCCAAGGAACATATACATTGGTCATCTAAAATGCATTTTTATCCCTACTAAACGATGTAGGATGATGACACATGAAGTGGGCTAACAACATTACAATGGGTGATGGATCAATTGTATGATCCATATGGGAAAGGATATTAATCAAAAAATGAGTGAGATTCACCAATATTATTATAATTTTATTAGTCCTAGCCTTATCTCCAGGTCCATCTATGTTATTATGTTTAGGAGGAAAATCCCAAAATAGATTTTTTGCATTGATAAAAAATCAATTCCTTCAATTAATATTCATCTCTAAAAAATGTAAAACACTATATTTTTTCATAACATTTTGAAAAAATATTTAATAAAAAACGAGTTGAAAACAAAAAATAGTTCCAAATAATTGTGCATAGGAAATCTCATAATCATAAACATTATCTATTTTGGGACATAATTATTTTCAATTACTTCATAATGGTATATAAATAAAATATCAATTATCATAAGAATATAACTTGGGATTTTAAGACTAGGTGCATGTTAAGGATTATTATCATAGACCAGGTGATGATTTGATCAATCCCAATACACATTTTTTAGTGTTATTACACCTAGTTATACTGGTTCCAGAACAACATCAATGTTTAGTATATAGATAATGATGCATTTTATTGTGAAAAAAATATAATCACTTCCTTTCTAAAACATTGGTATGTTCTTCTATACATATCCTTAATAAATATAATATGGTTATATTCCATAATTTTTTTCCTAAATTTATTTCCAATTATTTCTATTGTTATCCTCTCATACCAAATGTAACAACCTCATCCTAGTGGCTCCGAGCTAATGTTTACTTTATTACATTGTCATTTGATACTTTTAATCACATCATGAGGGACTAAATAGTTTATTATTCTATTTAAACTTTATATATAGTTGAAAATCACAAATTATTTGAAACATAAATTACACAAATAATTTTCATTGAGAATTCCATTATTTCCCATAACATACCCCTATATATAAGTCAGTAGATACTTCCAACTACCTTAGTGAAAATGAAACATAAGAAAGGGGTGATCATTGATACTTAGTAAGGATAATCATACAATAAAAGTTATGAGTAAATAAGGAATATAAAATATGGGGAGGTAAATAAATGAAAGACATGATATTTAATCAAAAAAATGATTTTAATATGTTATTAATAAACAATGATCAAATATTTTTATATAAATTATCACACGAGGTTGAATCATAACCATGAATTTTCTGACTAATATAATAATCACATGGAATATTAATAGTTGAATCATAATTATAGAAGGAATAATTATGAACATTTAAATCATACCATTGAGGATTTTTTTCCAGAAATCTAATACCATCGAGTCTTGTTCCAATACATCTAATACATAGTATCCTTGTCATATGACAATAATATAAATGGTTAAGGTATGAGAAAAACCAAATTTTGTTTGTCTTATAAGACCAAAGGATGCATTTAGGGGATATAGTGGCCCCTTCCATCACATACAATGTCCAATTTTTTTCTCCAATTAAAGGGGTGAAACATGGTCAATATAAATATTTTTATTGAAAAAAACATATAAAATGTGAATACATTCCCCATTCAATAAACATAACCATAAACCATCCAAAATAATATGATGAATGGTATCAAAATAGAACATCCATAGTCAAACAAATCGTAAACCTTAAAAAGTAAGAATAATAATGATATCAATAAAACTTACCCAAAGTGGATCATAACTACAATAAATGGTTGATTTTTTAGGAATAGTAATACAATAAAAATTTAATAATAACCATTTTTGAGAAAAATATCTTCTTGACTTTGGAAAAATAATTTTAAAAAGTGCATTCTCAATAAATTTTTAATATAATTTTAAATGATAACAAACTTTTAAATCATTTATAATTAGCTTTAAAACATTAAGAGTTCATCACAATGGAAAATTTGATTCATGCCATAGAATTTTAAAGGAATACCCCGTCAATATTTTCAGAGAAAAACAAAGATTATTTTTAAAACATCATAAATAATCCTTTAAATTTTATAAAAAATGTATAAAATGGTAAAAATTCCCTTGTTAAATAACATTTTAAATGATTAATTTTTTTTTGAAATGATTTTTAAAAACATTTATTATGATGATAAAAGATTTGTCTGACTGATGGGTGAAATAAAATTGAAGAAATTTAAAACTTTACCCTTATGAATATAATAAATTTTTAATCATAATTCAAAAGAACGAAATAAAATAAAATGAAGCATTAAATAACATTAAGATAAATGGAATCAATATATAACATAATAATGGGGATGTATAAACACCACAGAAAAGAAATTAGTGGTAAAAATTTACTATGTATCACAGAAGTAAAAGTGGGACGGAAAATTCATTAACCTAAGTCTAATTCAACACATACATTCATTATCCTCTTGAAAAATAAAATTATAATAATTATTTACTTTTTTGAGAACCATTTTCATGTTTATTATTACTTTTATTTATCATTTTACAAGATTAATTAATGAACTATGTTTTCATCGGATGTTTCGATGATATTTACAGTATCTGTCAAAAATGATTTCGGTAGGTTGACAATGGTCAAAGAGTCCATTATTTAAACATCTCTAGAATAATATTAATTATTTAATTATCATATTTATATATAAATTATAATTTCTAATCAAATAATTAATTTTTGTTATAAAAAATGAACTACGTTAAAATTATGGACATGACAGACTATATGTACGCATTTGTAATGTTTCTATTTATTAACGATCATTATGAAAAGATGTCATGTATCATTTTCTCATTATGGAATGATCATAAAATAATATATACCATGTAGTTTATTAAAATACACTTATATATTTATGTAATCTATGTGTTGTGGTGATAAAAATAGAGACACATCGCTTCATGAAGGTGTTATTTCCCTTGTACATGAATGTTGTTATAATTTTTCTGTGTAAAAAAGAAATTGATAGCTTAAAATTTAAGAATGATAAATACTTCCTCAATATAATTATTATTTGATTTATATAACATATATTAATTAAAATTATCCTTATTATCTTCCATGTAACGAATTATATAAAGACAAATTACATTGCTTTGCTAGGCAGTTGTCAGATGTACACATGAGTCACATTATCACATCCCTTATATAATAGAAAGTAAAAAAGTAATTTATGATATAATGAATTTATATGTTTAATTTTTGTAAAAATAATATATATATATATATATATTATATATCATCATACCAAACCATTAGATGTTGTAATGTAAAAAACAAATAACTTCAGTTCGCAATGCGGTAGTCCACCGTACACATGTATAATTATTTTGTAACCAATTTTATGGGAGTGAGGATGGATACAGGCCATTCCCATATCCAAAAAACATATAATTATTTGTAATTTACTATATTTATTATTTTACCATGGTTTAAAAATAATTAATGTGGTTGATGAGTAAATAAAAAAATGTTCATTGAAGAACATTACCTTTTCTTCATTAAGCCTCCAAGGGTTTTCAAAAAAATCCTTCCATGGTTGGATTTATTCCAAATATAAGGCTCCTATTATTGTTTTATGGAACATTGTTGGTTTTTAATTTTTTTATTGGTTAAGTAAAATTAAATTATAGGTGTTAATATGTAAGGGGAGTGAGTTCCCATTTATAATTGAGGAGGTGTGATTTTTTTGTAAATACCAATATATATTCAATAATGTGAGTCCACTATCACCTCAAGTTGAATAAAAATTGATAAATAATGTATTTAATGGATTATATGGTAAATAAAAACCATAAAAAACAATAAAACAGTCTTTTAGACTCGTTAAACCTTCGCCATTTACGCTTACCGCCTTTTACCACTTTAGTTTCCCCAACGACAATTTTTTTTTAAAAAAATGGAATTAAATGGTTAAACCTAAAATAATTTTTCACATATAAGATAATTTATAACTAAAAATTATAAATATTAAATAAAATTTATCAAATTAAAATCATATCTGTGATGAAAATTAATTGTATCACAAATACATGTAATGTAAAAAACACATCTTTTAACCTTAACTATGGTAATTAATTTATACTTTTATTACTAATTATTATGAAAAAAATTAAGTTGAACATATCACTATATTTTAATAATTATTATTCCAAATATGGAATCAATTTTATCAAATTAAATTCAATAAATTTTTTATAATTTAATTTCAAATTAAACCCTCGCATGCAATGAAAAGGCAGGGTTTAAAAGAAAAAATGTTAAATATATTACAATATTTTTTTTTATAAATAGTCAACATTCAACTGATTCCATTACATATATTGGATTAATTTATATATAATTTAAATGATTTTACAATAATAAAAATGTCAAAATAAAATTCCTCATTAAAATAATTTTAAACAAAAAGTTATGATTCAATTACAATTCTATATTTTCATTATTCATTGAAAAATGGATTATTTCAAAAAAATATTAATATTTACGCAAAGATAGTTTTTATATTCCTATTCCATGAATTAAGTTCATTTTATAAAATTATTTTTTAAATTTAAATAATTAATTTTATATTATGTTTGAAATGTACGACTAAACCATATTTCAGAAAGAATAAATTTTTTATAAATCATTTACTTTACATTTAAATGATTCTTGCATTTTTCTAATAAATACATAACCTTTATTTTACTAATTTAGTTATTACTATTCATACCATCAAATTTAATTATAAAATTATAATATTTCAATATATTATAGTTCATTTAGAGTCCGATTTCTCTATTCCACAATCTATCAAAGAGTTTTAATTTCATTAAAAATGAATATATCAAAAAGTCTCTGTATTTTATAATCCCTTCTATGAATTGTTTTGTGTATCCTTCATTTTATCAAACATTATATTTCTATTTTAAAATTTTGAGTTTTAAAAAAATTAATGACTATTTTATAAAATTCATATTTAAAAAAATATTATTGTATTTTTTATTAAAGATTAGTGTTGCACGTCTTGAAAAGTGTCGATCATAGCATAGTATTAAAAAAAATTCATAGGGTGTTACAAAGTATCACATACTATATATTATCATAATAAATATATACATTACAAATATATATACTAATACCATATGTATCTTACATTTTAATTCACTTTAAATTCATAATAAGCTTGTATATTTCAATGAAAATCTAAAAATTTCCCACATGTACTAAAATATCTTCTAAAAATTATATTAAAATTTAAAACTCTATATGAATCCATGTATATTTTTTTACATATGGTTTCATCATGTTATTTACTTGTTAGTTTTATCACTCTTTTAGAAACATTTTCCTTACCCAATGACATAAATATGTGACCCTATGGGCCTTAGGAATGTCTGATTTGTTTGAAATCTAGATTTCATTGATGAAAGAAAGACAAGCCTATAGAAAAAATATTATTTAGTAGATCAAATCACATGTATATTTATAATAAAGGGTCTATTGGTATCTACGTCAAGCAATATCATATATATATATATATATATATGAAATTATCTTCCACAATATGTATCATATGAAACATATATATACCTATATAATATATTTTCCATTACATAGAGTGGGAATTAGACATAAAATAATGTAAATGTTGTATATGACATGTTATATTGTCTTTATTATATAAAATCAATTTATGAGATAGATTAATACACCACATCTCATTCCTCTAGTGGATTAGTACATCACATTATCTTCATCTTATTAGTAGATCACATCACATGTGACTCAATTCAGAATGTCGATGTCTTTCCCCCAAAAAAATTCAGTCAAAGTTCAGATATCATTAATCACCATTGAAGTAGATAAAACTCATCTTTGTTGTAGTCCAATAGATAATAAGATCAATAACATACCTATTTCTGATGCTTTTCCGCCATAGAGTGCTTTATCAAGCCTCGTGTGTGTGGGTCTTTGGCTAGATGGGTGGTGTTGTTTCCATTCATTTTCCACTTTCAAAAGGTAGGCAACATCTATCGCCTCTTGAAGGGAGTTTTCATGTTGAACAAAATGGGATTATTGGATGTCGATATCTCCTTCAGTGGATTCCTCCTCAATTCAGAATGTCGATGTCTTTCCCCCAAAAAAATTCAGTCAAAGTTCAGATATCATTACTCACCATTGAAGTAGACAAAAATCATCTTTGTTGTAGTCCAATAGATAATAAGATCAATAACATACCTGTTTCTGATGCTTTTCCGCCATAGAGTGCCTTATCAAGCCTCGTGTGTGTGGGTCTTTGGCTAGATGGGTGGTGTTGTTTCCATGCATTTTCCACTTTCAAAAGGTAGGCAACATATATCGCCTCTTGAAGGGAGTTTTCACGTTGAACAAAATGGGATTATTGGATGTCGATATCTCCTTCAGTGGATTCCTCCTCAGAATTCATCACCTCATCTATGTATCCCTTAAAAATTAATATATTTTTCTTGAAACTCTTTCTGGTTATATATCTTTGTAGAAGATGGTTAATTATGCTACATCAATCAGGAAATTCCCAAGGGTCAAGTTAGTGAAGTTACCTTCAATCAAGAGAGTAGCCACGTTGGGAATTACAAGAATTTCTGGATGCTGAAAAACTATTACACTTATATTTTCCCTTATCATAGGTCTTCATGAGGGTGTGGAAGCTGGAGGCATCCCATGTCTAATGAGGGAAATTATATTCCAGAGGCATGCTCCAAGATTTTCCTCATCTTCCCATGCATGATAGGGGGTATTCTGTATGTTTAACATCTAGAAGAGATAGATCAGACTAATCATAACACATTTGGAAGTGTGTCCTGGGGGTACATACCTAGGAGGGAGGACTTAGAATTTTTTCTAGATGTGTGGATTAGAATTCTTAATAATGATGGACCCTGAAGTCATGTGTTCCAAAAAATAGAAAATGTCACACCGTTAAGGCTGATCTAGACACCATAAAGGTCAGATCATAGAAATATGATGGTTCTCTATAAAGGGTACACTAAGGTTTAACATTAGTTAGGATTGAACAATATAGAGGCTATATACATTCCCGGTTAAAATAAGATGGATCAAACACCATGTAGTTAAAGAGAGTGAGTCATGGGATTGGGGTGTACATTGTTGAAAACAACCCGAAAGCATGTTGGGACTTATTTGTGGTTAGCGTCCCAGGTGTAACAAAGATAAATGACATGACTGGGAATTACAAATGGTTAATTTCCCATATGGATGGCATTATTTCACCAAGATATAGCGGCCCAAGTAAAATCAGGATGGATATAGAAGAAGTGTTGAAGGTTGGAATGTATGGGGATGTAACTAATGTGGAGATTATGGTGACGTTGGGATTGAACATCATCAAGGATTCATACATATCCCCATGGATGGGAATCGAAGTCCACATAGTTTGGTAGGGTGATGGGACACCTAAGGATGCCTCCTGTGAGAATGGAGCACCTGGGTGGGGACCCGAAAGAACTAGAACCTATGAGTTGGGGCATGATCTTCTCGAAACACAAAGAAAGGAAAGAGAGACCAGGATGGGACGTGAGTGATAGGATTTCACCTCAAGGAGGACTTCTATGTATCCCCATGTAAGGGAATCAAAGTCCATATAGTTCAGGATGGGGCATAGGATCAGGGTGTACAAAAAGAACGACGACCCAAAGACATGATGAGGCTTACACGTGGCTACCAGCACATCCCAAGAGGGACACTCTTGGTTGGTGGAGTATGGATTGTTTTGTGTGACTTACGAACTGATATGGATTAGGAACTGGTCTTATCCCACTAGGATGTGGCGGCCAAGGTAAAAATTGGTATGGGTGAAGGATGATTTAATGAAATGGTTGAGACTAATTGAATAGAACCAACGTGAAGATGATGGGGATATTGGGCTTGACCCTCATAGAGGCTTCCTACATATCCCTGTACAAGATAATCAAATTCCACATAGTTTGGTGGGGCGATGGGATAGCTAAGGAGGTGGCCCGTGAGAATAGAGCACATGGGTGGGGACCCGAATGAAGTATAACCACAAAGATGTGACATGATCTTTCTTAAACATGAAGGTGTGAGGCATAGACTAGGATGGTACATGTATTGTTGGATTGAACCTCAATGAGGCTTACTACATATCCCCCTAGTAGGGAATCAAAGTCCACATAGTTCAGGATGGGGCATAGAATTAGGGTGTACATGTATGACAACGAACCATATACATTTTGTGGCCTATGCATGGTTAGTATCCCATGGTAATTGGGACACTCTTGGTTTGAGGAGAATGAATTGTGTGTGGGACTTACGTATTGAGATGACATGAGAATTGGTTTGGAACCACTACGGAGAGAACCAATGATTTGGGTCCCAATAAGGGGACACCATATTTTACTATTGTTTGGGGTTGAACCTTTACGAGGGTTCCTATGTACCCTATCTAAGAGATATTGATCAAAACTCATATAGTTAGAAAGAATACATTTTAACATCATGCGGGGTGAAAGGGTAATATAGTTTAATGTCATCCAGAATGAGGGTGGACCGATGTGAAGTAGTCGGGACCAATGGTGATAGGTTTGAACCATAGGGAGGCTTCCTACATACATTTCTTGAAAAGGTAAAGGATCAAACTCCAAGTAGTTTGGTGAAAATGGGCATGTGGCTTACACACTATGGTGGAATAAAGAGGATTTCATGGTCAATGAACACTCTAATCCTACATGATCTATGATCGGTATGAGAAATAAGATGTAGAAGTAGACCTTAAGATCATTTCATGAAAGAGGTGGGCACAAGAGGTTGTATGGGGCTTATACATGGCTAGATTCCCAAAGAGAAAATAGGAGAATATGATTGGTTAGCGGCCCAAGAAGATAGAGATTGGGGATTAATCCAGAAGAAAATGCCAAGGAGGATGTCCATATATATGAGGAGGATATGGCTCCATGTACAGAGGACACCTTCTCAGGGTGGGTCAGGGCTTATGTTAAGACTACCCAAGACGCACATGGCAAAAAATCACAGAGAGATAGAGAAGGCATATTGGAAAGGGGGGATGTAGAAGGATATTTATTCCATACCTTCTCTAATATTCTCAGGTTCTCCAAACATGCAGAAATCATTGTTTAACATCATGTATTGAGGAATAGGGTTTCATGGTAGTTTAACTTCTAGTAGGTCCGACGATGAGGACTGACTCTTCACCCATATGACATAAATAACTTCCCCAAACCTCACATGGGGAAGGTATGTAACAATAAAGGCCATGTATTAATGGGGTTGTGAAGTGATCTATTAGGGGTCCATGTTATCATGACTATGTGATGAAGTAATAACTGTTAGCATGCCTATTCCATGAAGAACAAGACAAGGAAATGCAAAATGAAGCACTACTCGAGGGACATTGAAATTACATCGTACAAGAATGGAGGGCTACCAAGGAGGGGGTTTTTCAAGGAAGAAGACCATATAAAGAGGGGACTCATGAATATTTGGTGCTCTAAAAGGTGTATAGCCTTCGTCAAGCTCTGGTGCAACACAAATAAGCTGGTTTCGTGAGGGAATGGGTCTTCACAAAGAATAGATGCATTGTAAAGCGAGGTTTTTAAGGGAGCAGAGATTTTCCTTTGCAAAAGACTCTTTAATTAGAGAGCTCTTCGTGGATACTTAATACTTCATGTAGCCTCATACAACTCGAATGGGCTTCCAAAATTGTTAATGGAATAGGCCTTCGCAAAGGAAATCCCAACCATAGGTGGAGGCCATGAAGAACTCAAGGAGGCAAGGCTTGTAGAGTCCAATTACCATTGGTGATCCATTTATTGACATTACAATGGACATTTCAAAATGAGAGATTGGAATGAGAAAGGGTGGAGTGATAGTAGTTTATAGGGGGTGAGGTGAGCCGTCTATTTATAGGTAATGAAGGTCGGCGTGGGTAACAGGGCTCTCCATGGAGAAAGTATGGGTTCCTCAAAGAAGAGGTGATGTCGTGAAGCTGTAGGGGAGGCGTAAAACTTTGTTGGACTCACTGAGGGTCCATAAAAGTGATGATCTCCAAGCTGGAAGTGGAGAAAAAGTAACTACATGGTCAGGTAGGGCTCCTTCAGACTCATCGATGGTCCATAAAGTCACGTAGGGAATCACTGAGGCGACCATCATGAAGAAGGACATGGATAAAATGTGACGCTGTGAAGGCGTTGGGATTCATAAGACTCAAATAGAGTCCATCACAGAAACTTATAATCGTAGAGGTTGGATAACCCGATGAATTTCTTCACGAACCAGGCCCTTTGGGATGGATTTGATGGATTTTAAGGCTATTTGGAGTCTAGATATTCTTTGAACTAGACATGACATTTTTAGAACCACATGTGGCACGAATATTTGAGCTATAAAATTACACCCTTAGAATGGGAGTCGAAGGAAAAGAGGGTCATATTTTGAGTGTATGTTTCTAAAAAACTAAAACGATAAAAAAGGTATATCATGTAGTTGGATCATGATGTTGGATTGCAAAGCACAATCACTGAGAGGCATTGTGAAGTGGAATTAGTAGAAGGGTGCCGTGAAGTGCGGATGATGGTCGCCATGATGCCAGGGAGTAGGTCATTGCGAATCCCAGAACGACCATGCCTAAAAATAGTTGAACAAGTGTCCCTTTTAGGAAAAGGATATCCATGGAAGACTATGTCATTTATCTATCTTTGTGAATCAATCCTCCCCAAAATGCGACTATGTGAACCAGGGTATTTGGTCTGGTGCTCTGTGAATGCTTTTTTAGCAAAGTGGTACATCATGATCTTTTTCTTCCTTTTCAAAGTAGGAAAAGATCATGGCTTCTTCGCGGTGGGTTTTCCCTTTGTGAACCATATTTCTAAAGAGTTTCTATGTATAGTCTCCACGAATGGCCATTGTGACTCAGCAAAAAAGCATTATAAGTCTTGGGTCGATCGTTGCTCCCGAGGTTTCTCAAGAGGTCTATGATGACACTGCTCAGATAGAGGCCATGGAAAACAATATTCAAAATTGAGCAATATATCTAGAGCACTTATGATCCTAAATCTTTGATGAATCTTCAAACATAGGATCAAAAATAATATTTTGTTGTTCATGTGATTTTCACTATACGGCTTCATCTTGCAGGATGAGGTCTTCATACTAGAGGTGATAAGAGATAAACTATATTAATGGTTTAGAAGCACACCAAAAAAATATCAATGGTGTAGTGTTGCATACAACTATGATAGAAAGGATAATACTCCTTTCACATTGTTCTTCCTTGAGAACCACATTAACAACATCAATGGGAAGGTGTAAGAGAAGTATCTCCACCTCTGTACAAGGCCATTATCAAGGAGGGGAATGAGAATCCATAGAAATGATGGGTCAAAAGATGGGATATATGCCAGGGTCAAATCATAATCAATAATTAGGTCTGGTCCTACATGTAATGTGCATCATATGAAGAATTTGAGACAGTGTTGAGGTGGGTAGGCCTATAGGAAGCATCTTCGGATTCCCAATTTGATGTTTCCTAACCGAATGATATTATTTCTGAATTGCTAAATTGGTGGTCTCTAGATACCAAATGTAATGAATTAAAAATTCCATATAATATTTTTAAAAATTATTTTTGATTATTATGAGTCTGTGAAATTTAACAACACATGTTTCTGAGGCCCATAGATTCCAAAAAAGATTTTTTATCTTTTTTAAGGTACATTTAGCAAACGTGAGGGAGGCAGTTTCTATATTTTAAACTGATGCTCAGATTAAAAATCATAGTGCACTGTTGAATCTGAATCATCGAGATTCGCTTAATGGAAGTTTAACTTCGACCAAAAAGGGGTGGATGAAAAATTTAATTTCTTGGACCTTAAAAATAATAATAAAATAACTAAATATTATTTTTTTCATTTTTTCAGCCATTGGAAAAACGGTGGTGGGATCTTGGTGCATCATTATTCCATTTTATGTCTTGAATCTTATTTTTTGTAACCACATGGTTGGGGGAAATTAAATGAATGTGTAACCACACCATTAAGTGAATTAAATAGGTTTATTAATTATACTCATTAATAAACCTCATTAATTTAGAGGTGCATCGATCCCCTCCTACACTCTATTTAATTTGAGCTCGGGCTTGGGTTTTGTGAGAGATACAAGAGGAATCTCTAATGAAGCACTAACAACTTTACACTTTGAAGAAGAACGTGATCGAGTAACGGATCATGGGGGAATCGACGGGTGATGGAAAGTTCCAAAAAACACCTTTGGACAAGTACACTCCCTGCTCTTCTGTAGCACCTTCCAACAAATACAAGGTTGGGGGTTTTATGCTTGATTTATCCCCTTTACCCCATTCTTGATTATTATGAAGAACACATATCAACCGTCCAACAGGTTGATCCATGTGTCATTATTTAAATGAGGGAGGATATTGTAGGGTTTTATTTATGGGGACTTTTATAATTAAAATATCCTTCGCATGTTGTTATGATAATGCAGAGAGTGTTGGAAAAACAAACAAGGCCAGAAAACACTATCAAACTCGGTTGTGGTGGCGTTATTCATGGACAACCGGATGTTTTGGCAGCAAGGTGGTTCCAACGGACATAAAGAATAGGCTCCATCCCAAGAGGTCCATAGGTGTAGATGAGAATAAAATCAGACCATCAGAGCTTCACGGGTGGCCCGCAGAGGCGTCATTGACACGATGTCACCAACGATCGAGGGAGGAGGCGGCCGAAACCCATAGGACACAATGAAACAGTGGTGCCTGAAGGCGCTGTGGTGGACAAGGGTGCGACCAGACTTCATGGTCGTGTTGATGTCGGGCGGCGCATTGCGGAGGCGTGGAATAGTGGAAGGCCACAACTTCGTGCCACTATAGAGGGAGAACCCACACCCATGGGTCTACAGGGATTCGGTCCATGAGGAGTTTCCAGGGGAGTGCGAAACCATCCAGAACCATTGTGGAGGCGGACGATGCAATAAGGCATCACACTACGGAGGAAGGATGCAGATTCTAGCCACAATAGAGGGCAGACCCACAGTCTGTGGGTATCGTGCGTGATCGGTCCTGCGGGACCGGCCAGGAGAGGCGACACCATCCGGAACGTCTAACTTGATGGACCAAATAGATTTAGTCATTATGGAGTGGGGTGGACCCCCCATGCTCGGTGAACGGGTCAAGAGATTCCGTGGCCCGGCGGGCTGTGCCCTGTCGAGTGGGTCAGGCCAAACCTGTGGCCTAGTGGGCCGGACAAGGCCCAACCGAACCAAGCTAAGCCCAAGCCTGTCAGGCTGGACCAACCAGGCCGGGTCAGGTTGATCGAACCGAGTTATCTCATACCCCTAAACCTATTTTTTCCTATTACACTTAAACGACCGTATCTCCTAAACTGGGTGTCTATTTGATGAACCGTCAATAGTGACAAAACCCTTAGTACGAGGAGATCCCATTGAGATACTCCATGTGAATTGCAGAAAAATATGGAGTTTGGCAGGGTAGGATCATACCCGGATGCAACCGGGCCCTTGGCACTAAAATTTCTATAACCTAAAGACCGAGTGTCCGGCTGGCGCATCGTCTATTGCGTTGTAACCCTTATGACAGGACAAAACATCAAGTTACTTCTTTGTGAGACTTCATGCCGTTTGAATTACGACCAATGGCTTGAGGTGTGTTTCTCCCAAGCGCGCTATGTACGGAACCCTAAGACTAGATGAAACCTGATGACTACTAATTTTCAACTTTGTTTGACATGAAAGACTAGTGAGAAGAACCTATCTGTTATATAGTAGGCCCACAGTGGGGAGCACCTTTACATGACTTGGCAGACCCAAGGTACTTGATAGGAAGAGTACCTCAGTAGTCCATGGTGGGGAGAAGCTCTGTGTGACCCAGTAAAACCATGGTACGCGATGGGGAGGAGTACCTAAGTAGTTCAAGGTTAGTGGGAAGCAGCTCGATGTGACCTGGTAGGCCCACTATACACGATATAGGAGGATTTCTCCAACATCCGAGGTTTTCAACAATTTGACTGGTGATGCTACTGTTACTACCCTAGAATATACCTGGTGTGAGTTGTCTTTTAATTATGCTTGTGATTGGGATTATTCTATCTATTTTTTCCATTGTGGAATTTTTTGAAAGCATTCGGGGTCTTTGGGTCCCTACTTGGTATTGTTATACTCACCCCTACATGGGATTCACCCACACATTATAGTGTCTTGTGCAGATGACATGCAGCTTTCACTGAGACTCGGAGAGCCATGACCTAATGGTGGACAGCGGTGACGAATAACATGGAGAGCCATAGTGACGATATGTATCTACCATTTAGGTAGGATAATTGTGATAAGGCCTCAGGAGTTTTTTTCCGTATTCTCTGTTTTTATATTTCTATTGGGCTTTTATTCTGACCCCTTTACATTCATCTATACTTGTACTTAGTTTTTCAGTGGCATGTTGTTTCCCTTTTGGGAGTTGGGACATGGTAGGGAATGTTTGTGCATATAGATATCCATGAAAATGACTCCCACTTGCAGGTTGATTCCTTTGGTGCTAGTCTCCAACCCATTGATTTTAGAAGGTGGTCTTGGGGTAGTCATGAAATGGGCACAGGGTGATATGCCATGACAAAGTTGTATCATAGGGAGGTCAGTTCTCTCCCAATGACTAGGAGTCTATGTTTTTACATAGAGAAACTGTGTTAAATGTTGCAAGCCCGATGTTCAGATTCAAGGAGTCCAGTTATGGCGCGGTGGCCGACGTATCCATACACATGGACCTTGAATTATGCTTTTTTTCTCAATACAAGAAAAAAATTGTTGATTAAGTGTATCATGATTTTGAATAAGTTTTATCTCATGATGTATAATGTTCAAACTGTGGTACATATTGATCTATCTCGGTATGCATCCATGTGGACAACCTTCTAGGATCCCGATACGAGGTCGTGGGGACAACCTGCTAAGCGATGAGGCATCCGTTCCAGGACTAGTCTTTGAGATGGCCCATCGGGTAGTGCACTTATGCTACCAACACCCAATGGTCAGCATCTACTGCTGGAGGTTCTGGCAGAGGAAATTTGTAGGCTCTGTTCACTATATGAGTTTCTGAGACAGAGACCTCCCAGGATTCATAGAGAGACAAATCCTCAGGTCACTGAGGAATGGATAGAGGTTGTAACATGAGTCTTTCCCTTAGAAAGGACACCACCTAACCATATGGAGATCTTTTCATCAATCCTTCTACAGGGATCGGTAGAAAGATGGTGGATCTTGACCATCCAGAATCACGATGAGGTGACCCTCGCGTGGGTTGATTTCAAGAGGCTTCGTTAGGATCAGTTTTTCCCAGTGATGTTGCTCTTTGTGCACATTCAAGAACTGCTTCACCAACAATAGGATAGCATGACAGTGGCCCAGAACTCAGAGAAATTTACGGAACACTCTCGGCACTCCATAGAAATGGTTTGAGACACTTTATTCAGGGATTGAGCCTTCTATTAGGGGCTCTGGTGGGAGATCAGGGCTTTGGTAGTGTCTCTCAGCATCACTACCTTGGCATGGGTGTTGGAGTGATCCCTTCTGATGGAAAGATTCTTGGCGGAGAAGGTGCCCGCAGCTAGAGCCATCAATAGAACCCTGGAAATATAGTCTTTGGAAGGTAGCAGACAATAGACGCGTTGGCCCAAGTGGGCTTGGTCTTTGAGAGGCCAACCCTCAGACATAGGTTTGGTAGTGTGAGGATCCCTGTCTAGAGGGATTCAGATGGGGGTCAGACCTTTCATTATGTGTGGTAGACCGGGTCACTTGGCATGTGAATGCTTGACCCGCCAAACAGATGACCAGTAAAAATTCAAGGGACTACTGAGGTAGTGGCTGAGGTTTGAGAGTGGAGTTACATTGTGTAGAAAACGTTGCAGAGGATCATGTTATACAACCGATAATGGATGATGATTTGAGGATCTACCGCCACCACCCCAGGAGGTCCACCCCCACCATAGGGTGCAGGTGGAAAGGGGTGAGCATATCTCCAGGTAGTATAGGACTATGACCACGGTGCTCCAGAGATGATTTGAGGTACAATATGTTTCTGGACTGAAGTTATTTTTTTATTAAGAGGCTAGGAAGCCCTAGGGGTACAATTCATGGAGGGCGAAAGTAGTGAAGGCCCAGTGAGTCCTTTCGGATCACATTGGCACACTCGCAAGGAAGAGAGTTAAGACTGTCTTACACTATTAGAGTCTCCTCTGGCCTGCCCCCGCGGGCCAAGGCATCCGCCGCAAAGTTGGATTCTCTCACACTGTGATGGATCAACCTGCCCTGACTGGTCTCCGCTTTTCACCTTCTAAAAACATACACCAGATTCCAAGTCACGTCACATGCACCCTGAAGAGATCTAACTAGAACCTCCGAATCTGATTCATCCTCCGTCACCCGGAAACCTCTTCCTCTGCACAGAGTGAGACCCGTAAGGAGGGCTCTAAACTCCGCACCTGTAGAAGTTTTTGTCCCATAGTAGGCACTGAAAGCAATGTGCACTGACCCCCAACAATCTCGGAGAACACCACCACCCCTCATGATCCCCCCCCCCCCCCCCCCGAGCAAGAACCATCCACATTTAATTTTAAACCGTCAACCGGGGGTTGCCATCTAACCCATCTCCCTCGCTGTAGGGTCTGATCAATCTGTCCACCCACAAAGGACCCCATAGTACCCGCATGCAGACCTTTGAAAAGAGTAGAAAATTCTACAATGAGCAATCTCATGCGGACCTGAAGTGCCAAAAGCGACCTCTTGCCACCTAGCCTTACCTGATTGCGAGCTTCCCACAGTGTCCAGCATATAGCAACTAGAATGATAATACCTGCTGAACGATCCTCCACCCTCCTGTCGAAGCCTGAAAACCATTCCAGGAGATAATCACTAACGGAAAGACGCTTCTCATCTGGAACCCTGTACTGGGAGAACTGAGACCAAAGGAACACTGCCCACCGCCCCTGAAAGAACAGATGTATCGTTGTTTCCACCCTTGGACTCTCGCAACAGAAGCAGCGTGACGCTATGCAGACCCCCCTCTTCTGGATGTTCTACTCCATGGGTAGCGCTCGATTCTGAACCCGCCACACCAAAAAGTTCATCCGCGTTGGGATTGGCTTGCACCACATGGGTCCCTGCTCTGTTTCTCTGGTAGTAACCCCCTGACCTATCCTCCTGTATCCATTAAAGCTGAACCGCCCCAACTCAACAAGAGAAAAACAACATCTGTCCGAATCTTTGCTCATGACAACACTGTTAAACGCATTCAGTTGTGATGGATTGAGGTTCTCATGCACAAAATCGTACCTCTCACACGCCTCCCTGAAAGAGATATCAGGGGAAGGGAAGCCCGTATATCCAAGCCTCTCTTCCAACCAAGCATCCTCCCAGAAGCTGATCTCCCCACGGCCGATCACCCATCTGACATAACCATGCCGTACCTCCAGGTGTGATATAATTCACCTGCCGAGAGCAGTTTCACAGCGCATGTTGCGATCACCATGCCCTCCATATCACATTCTGAAAAATTTGGTCCAGAGGGACTTACCTGCTATCACCTCCCAAGCCAGTCTTGCCTGTAGTCCCCGAATCATTCCATGTATATCCCGAAGGCCAACCCCACCCTCTTCCACCGGTCGGGCCATCCTCTTCCAAGATGCCCAGTGGCATCTCCCATCTTTTTTCGAATCCCAAAGAAACGACGAGAGTATGTGCTTGATCTTATCCACCATTCCCTTCGGGGGTTTTATGACAACAAATACATGCATGGGAATCGATAGTATTACGCTGTTGATCAACATGATCCTACCCCCAAAGGATAGCAGCCTGTTATTCCAGTTGAAAATCCTTCCCAGGATGCGGTCTAGGATCTCGTTGAAGTGGACCTTCAAGACTCTCCCACACGATAGAGGAACTCCTAAATAAAGAATAGGGAGTTTTCTTTGTCCACAACCCAAAACCTCCTGAATACGTTTTCACCTTTTCCCCGGGAATTTGTTGGAGATGAACAAGTGGCTCTTCGATCAGTTGATTGCCTGCCCGCTTAGTTCCCCATACTCAGACATAATTCCCTTAAGGGTATTCAACGATCTCCTCCCTCCATTCAGAAAAATCAAAATGTCATCTGCGAACATTAAGTGGGAAACTCTGAGCGAGTTCCTTCGACCAAGGAAAGGCCTCAGCCTCCCCTCTGTTAGGCCCTTCTTCAAGTTTCTGGATAAGGAATCCTGAGCAAGGACAAACAGAAAAGGAGATAGCGGGTCCCCTTGGCGGACTCCCCTCACCGATTTGAAGAAGCCAAAGCATTTCCCGAGCAGTGATATAGTGATCCAGGGATATGCAAAGCACCGGAAGAACAGATCACAAAAGGACTCCTGGAAACCAAACCCTCTCATTACCAGCAGGATGAAACCCCATTCCAGATTGTCGTATGCTTTGTTCATATCGACCTTCCAGATGATGTTGGAACCCACAGACCGCTTGTTCAAGTCATGCACCAACTCGCTCGCTATGCCGACCGCTCCCTGTATACTCCTCCCTTGGATGAAGCCATGTTTTTCTTCAGAAACAATCTTTGGAATCACATTGGCCAATCTTCTGCTAATGATCGTTGCCAGAATCTTGTAAGAAACATTGCACAGGCTTATCAGTCTGAAATGGCTAACCAGAGTGGGATCTTTATTCTTCGGAACCAGCACCACCCTCGAAGAAGAAACCCCCCTACTTAGAGGAGCTCCATGAAAGAAATCACCAATTTCCTCCACAACACATGGCCCCACAACATCCCAAGTAGCACTGTAAAATGACACCGGGAAGCCGTCAGGACCAGGAGCGCTCTCCTTCGGCATGCTCCCCAGGGCCTCTTTAATTTCCCTCTTGCCTGGTATCCTGGACATGCATGCATTCTCATAGTGGGAAATCAAGAAGGGAAGACCCTCCAAAAAACCAGAGTCCCTTAAAGACTCTTGGCGAAATCCAGATGAGACTTCTCCTGCCCACATACCCTCAAAGTGATTTAAAACAATTTTCCCAGCCACCATTACATCTGAAGTAAACTATCCATCTTCACCTTTAATGTTGATCTTCCAGCTCCTCCTTTCTTTGATACAAGACTGAAAGAACGCATTGTTGCGATCCCCTTCTCTCAACTAACGCACACGGGATCGTTGCAAATACACCCTCTCCATCTCCAAAAGTTTCTCCGCCAGCACTGCATTTTTATCACAAAGAGTAGTAAACGTGTTCTCATCCCAGGATGCTTGAAGCCTTCCCTCAAGTCTGCTAACCCCGTCCTGTAAGCTGGTCACCCCATTGTGCCAGTTGGGTTGCTCCATAAGCCACCGCTTAATGCAATGTTTTAGCCTCCTGAGACGATTAGCCAGCCCTCTCCACGACTCCTCTCTCTCCTCCAGCATCCAGGTTGCCTTAACCATCTGCATGAAAGCCAAGTCCCTATGCCATTCACTTGGATAATAAAAACCCTGTCCAACCACAACCTCGCGTCTTATCTCCAACAAGATTGGTGCGTGATCCGATAAAATGCGAGGAAGATGGGTGACCGAGGACTTGGAGAACATATCGAGTCCATGCAAGTTGGTAAGCCACCGGTCCATATGACACCAGATCCTATTCTGGACTCTCCTGTTATTACACCACGTGTATCTCGACCCTTCGTAGCCTAATTCTAGCAGCCCCGCATGCAACAGGAACTCCTTGAATTCCATCATTCCATCCAGAGAAACATGCCTCCCTCCTCTCTTCTCAGACACCTCCGCAACCGTGTTGAAGTCACCTCCCACGAACCACAACAACGTATCATCTTGAACCAACTTTAGATGGGACCAGAGCTCCCTCCTTTCCAGCTCCTTGTAACTCGCATACAAAAATGAGAAGAGGACGAAAATACCATTCACCTCGATCTTCAGGTCAATACACTGAGTGGTCACGCTAACGACCTCCACCGTAAGATTCTTCTTCCAACCCACCCAAATATGATAATTAACAGGTTCGCCATGAAAGGAGTTCGGAAAGCCTAGCTTCCTCACTATATACGGCATCTTACAAGCATCCTGCTTCGGCTCCAGAATAACCAACAGGGAAGCTTTGGATTTCCTACCCTCTAACGAAATAAAGGCCTTCTTCGCCTGGGCACCAAGACCACGAGTGTTCCAAAAGATAAAGGAAAACATCACTGGAAGTGGTTACGCACTTTCTAGACCGTTGGAGCGTCCTGACTGTAGAGAACCATCAAACCCTTTCCTTTAGCTCTCGAGTGAGTGATCGGCCCCGACACGCCATCCAGAAACATCCCTCAAGCTCCTGCTAGAAGCCCTTCATTACTTAGAGCATCCAACTCCTCCAGCCTCGGTCTCCTACCTGACTGACCGCGAGGAGTATCTCCATCTCGCTCTCCCTGACACAAAGACATCAAAACCCTTCTCTGAGGAGACCAGCATGAAGCCTCCACTTCCTTCTCCACACCACAGACCCCATCAACCATCTCCACACAGCTGCTCGAGGAAACCATAAGCTTGTTCACAAGACAACTCCGGATCGACCCAGGAGAAAGCTGCTTTGAGAAACCAAAGGGAGACGGAGGAGGCGAAAGCATCCTGGCCAGGCTTCCCAAGGTCAAAGGTAACTGTACCTTAAACCCACTTGGTGAAACGATTAACCTTTCACTGTCCGAGACCGTCCTTGGAAGCACCGGACTCAGGGACCAAGAGATCAGGTCCCTCTCCCCAGAAGAGGAAACCAGCCGCGACCCAGCGTTGTCAGACGACGTTTCCCTAGAGGACTTTCCCAGCATGGCTCCGCCGGGTAAATTCAAATTTGAATCCCCTCGGCGAGAAACGGTCTGATCCGGTGATTCATCTTTACCCGAGCCCAACGGGTCTTGACCCGACACCTCCTCCAGAGCACCACCGGGAGGTTCCACCGCCCTCCTCCGCCGCCGTCAGTTCTTCTCCTCATGGCCATGCAGACCACAGAGCATACAGAAGCAGTGCAACCTTCGGTAAAATAACCTCTGGTTCCAAATAAACCCATTCTAAGATTCAAGCTGAACCAAGGAGGGTATCTTCAACGTAAGATCCATTTCCACGCAGATCTGGGGACACGCCGCCGCCTTGAGACTTCTCGTGTCCTCATCCGCACATAAAAAGGAGCCTAAGGAGTTCCCAATTTCTCTCAGAATCGCCGGATTCTGGAACGGGAGAGGGAGGCCAGGCAACGACAACCATACCGCCTCAAAAGGGGATTCTATCCCTCAATGATAGTCCCACGACCACCTAGATAGTGAGAAACTCCAAGTACCACACCTGCGAGCTCCCCAAGCCCAAGCTTTCACAAAGTCTCCCCTAGAGGCCAGATGAATACAAAAGGCCACTCTAGTCAAGTCGGACACCACTGCTGGCTGGGACAGCCCCCACGAAGCAACAAAGCTACTGAAGAAACCCAGGGACGGCTTGGAGCACCCAAAACAAGCCACCAGTGTGAGCTCGTTAAAAGCCGCCGCTTCCTGAAGCTCCCTCGGCGAGAAACTCACCAGAGGGACCTGCGAAATCTTCCTCGGGACCTTTGGTTCCACTACGATCGGAGGAAACTCCAGGCCGGACCAAGGTTCCGGCGAAGCGCACGCACCTCCTCCTCCCGAAAGACCCTTACACAGCATATCCTTAAAAGAAGCCCTAGGTGCAACCCCACCCCCTCCCCCTCTAAAACAATCTCCGAAACCCCTGAGAAGAGCGTCACTGAAACCCCTATGCCAACCCCTGCAGAGACCGCCGTCGAAACCCCTCCGCCGAGAAGAGCTGAAGAAGCCATCCTCCTAGGTACAATATGTTTCTATTCCACCATATCATCAGTTCTTATAGACATAAGTTCTAGTCACTCTTTCATTTCCATGACATTTTTTCGGAGCTCGTAGATTTTGATGGAGGCGTCAGATCATATCCTTATGTTTAGAGACTCTTACATGAGTGTATTGGATGATTACACACTCGTTCAGGTTTTTTGATATCACTCTAGGATGCGAGAGCTTTGGGTGGGATCTCCTAGTAGCAGCGTCGAGGCCTTACAACGTCATCTTGGGTATGGACTGGCTATCCATAGTCCATTATCAGATTGGATGTTTAGGTGAAATGTTCGGTGTGTCCATTAGGAAAATATCATATTTTCCTTCACCGGTGAGGAGGACACCTATGTAGAACATGAAGTGCTCTCCTGATGGCGGGTGCATCCAATCACTAATCAGTTGTCTAGTCTCACTCTTGGAGTAATAGATGAGAGGAGCCTGAGCTATCCTATAGTGGAGGACCAATATGCTGATGTATTCCCTGATGATGTTATGGGACAACCTCCTCTCAAAGATGTAGGCTTTTACATGGACTTGTACCCCGGTACGACACCGATATCTACACGATCATATAGTATGGCTCCCATGGAGCTTCGTGAGATAAGGGTACAGTTGGAAGACTTCAGAGGAAGGGGTTCATAAGGAGAAATTTTTCTCTTTGGTAAGCCCCCATTTTGTTCTCTAAGAAGGAATATTGGAGTTTGAGGCTTTGGGTAGACTATTGGGGCCTGAACCAGGTGACTGTGAAGAACAAGTATCCGCTACAAATGATTGATGATCTCTTTGACCAGATGAAGGGAGCACATTTGTTTTTGAAGATTGACTGCAAATCAGGCTATCATCATCTCAAGGTATAGGACAAGAACGTACTGAATACAGACTTCATATGTCGGTATGGCCATTACGAGTACTTGGTGATTCCCTTCATCATGACCAAAGCTGTAGAAGTGTTCATGGGGATCATGAATATGATCTTCAATTTTTTTCACGCTCTCTTTATGGTATTTTTCATTGATGAAATCTTGGTGTACTCTGAGATTAAGGAAGCACATGACACGCACCTACAGATAGTTCTAGATACACTCTGAGAGCACCATATTTATGGAAATATCTCAAAGTGGTAGTTCTGGATATGGGATGTCCACATCCTGGGGCGTGTTATCTCAAAGGTTGGATTTACAGTGAATCTGGTGAATATAGAGGCAGATATTTCTTGGGATCAATCCAAGAGTTTGACAAAGGTGCGAAGTGTACTGGGGTTTACTAGGTACTACCAGAGATTTTTACTCGGCTTATCTAGGGTAGTGGTACCACTTTCATCATTGAAAAATAAGGGGCATCCTTTCTTGTGGATGGACATGTTCCAACGGAGTTTACAGGAGCTGAGGCAAGGACTGACGAGTGTCCCCATCACGAGGCTACTAGAAGAGGGAGTTGGGTATGTATTCTACTACGATGCATTAGAAATCGAACAAGATAGTTTCATAATGTAGGAGCGAGTGATGATTTCATATGGAACATGGTAGTTGAGAAACAATTAGATGAACTACGCTACCCATGACAAGGAGTTAGGATCAGTGGCCTTTGCGCTGAATATGTGGCAACACTATTTGATGGGTGAACAGTTTACTGTTTACTCCCATCACAAGAGTCTCAGGTATATATTCTCACAAAATAACATGAACATGAGACAATAAAGATGGATGGAGTTCCTCTAGGCCCATGAATTTGAGATACTATACACTTTTGGGAAGGGAAACGTATTAGAAGATGCAATCATCAAGAGTTCTGGTCTACAGTTGCTGAGTGTGGCAACAAAGAATCTAGAAGTTTTGTAGATATACTTTGTGGATAGAGATGGAGCATCCTACCTCCAGTTTATGAATATAAATCCCCCACTCCTTTAACTAGATTTGGAGTCTTAGCTTGGGGATGTTTAATGCGAGGCCTGACATGCTCATAAATCCTTAGGAAAATTTCTTGAAGTATTTTATGAAGGTGGGGAGCACATCATCTTCTTTAGTGGATTCCCCATGGTAGTATTGATGCTATGAGAAGAGGTGTAGAGGGAGTTCCACACATCCCCTTTAGCGGTACATCTTGGAGTGGTGAATATGGACAAGGACCTACAACATTAGTACTAGTGGAAAGGATGAAGAAAGTGGTGGTAGAGTTCGTATCACTATTCCTCACTTGTCAGCAAGTGAAGGCCGAGCATCAGGTACCAGCAAACATAGCTTATTCACTTGAGGTTCCAGAATGGAAGTGGGATGGTATATCCATGGACATCATGATAGGTCTAGCACATGCGTCTAGGGGATACAATTCCATCTAGGTGATTCTTGACCGACTCACCATGTCGGTTCACTTCTTACCCATCCGAGAGTAGGGATTAGTAGAGAGATACAGATGCCTCTATGTATAGGAGATTTTGTGAAATCAGGGGGTTCCATCGATGATCGTATCAGATCGAAACATATGTTTTACATCCCGCATGTGGAAAGGATTGCAGGACGCATTAGGGACTCATCTATGCTTGAGCAATGCTTTTCATCCTAAAAAAGATGGTCAGAAAGAGCGGACCATAGAGACACTCGAGGACATGCTTTGTTCTTATGTCTGTGTTTTTGGCCATAGTTGGGAGTAAAACCTGACACTGACGGGGTTATCTTACAACAATAGTTATCACTCCACCATCATCATGGCTCCATTTGAGGCCCTGTATGGGCGACTTTGCAGATCACCACAATGATGGGCAAACCCAGGGTAGTTAGAACATATGGGTCCAAAGTTGGTACAAGCTACCATGGAGAAGGAGAAGTTCCTCCAAGAAAGGATGAAGACTGCACATAGCCGGCATATGTCTTATGATGACAGGATATTGAGACCCTCACATTTTGAGGATAGAGACCACATCTTCCTTCGTGTCTCACCACGACGAGGATTCCAAAGGTTTGGCTCGTGCAGTATGCTATCTACGAGGTTCATTATACATTTCCATATCCTCATCAAAGTAGGCGAGCTGGCATACTATCTATTTCTTCCCCCATAAATGAACCTTGTTCATAATGTTTTCCATGTGTCACAGCTGAGGTGGTATGTGCATGATCCATCACACGTGATTGACTGTGGTGAGCTGGACATCGACGAAGGGAGACGTTTGCAAAGTTGTCGGTGGGGATATAGGATCAACAATACGGGGTCCTTCATGGGGTCGATTCCTCAAGTGCGAGTTCATTGGATGTACGATAATATTCAGGAGCGAAAATGGGAGTGGGAGGCTCAGATATGTTCTCAATGCCCCCATCTGTTCCCCTAGTTTTTTTGTAGCTTTCAGGGACTAAAATCCTTATGTTGGGGAGTGTGTAAAGACTTGTAACTTCCATATATAAATTTTTAAATTATTTTGGATTATTACAAGTCTGTGAAATTTGACGGCATGTGGTTTCAATGCCCAAAGTGCCCAGAATGGTTTTTTTAACTTTTTTAAGGTAGGTTTAGTAAAGGTGCGGGTGATGTTTTCTATCATTTGAACTAGTTCTCAGATTAAAAATACGAGGGTAACATTGAATCCAATGTGATGGGATTCTCTTAAGGGAATGATAAATTCGATCGGAAAGGGATAGATAAAATGGTTAATTTCTTGAACCTTACAAAATATAATAAAATAGCTAAAGATTAGTTTTTTTCTATTTTGCTTTCATTGGAAAAAAGGTGGTGGGATCACGGTGCAACGTCAAGCCATTTAATGTCGTGAATATTATTTTGTGTAACCGCACAATTGGGGAAAATTAAAATAAGGTGTAACCGCACCGTTGAGAGAATTAAAGAGGTTCACTAATTATACTCATTAATGAACCTCATTAATTTTGAGGTGCATTGATCCTCTCCCCCCACTTTTTAATCTGAGCTCAGGCTTGGGTGTTGGGAGTGTTAATAGAGGAATATCTGACAAAGCCTTGATGACTTTCCTCTCTGATGAATAACGTTATCGATCTACAGATGTTGGGGGAATCGATGGGTGAAAGGAAGAACCGATGAACAACTTCAGATCTTTACACTCCCTTAAATTCTGTAGCACTTTCCATCTAATACAAGGTAGGGGTGTTACGCTTGGTTTCTCCCCTTTACCCTATTCTTGACTATTATGAAGAACACAGATCAGTGGTCCAATGTGTTGATCCATGTTTCATTCGTTAAATGAGTGAGGATATTGGGGGGGGGTTTCTTTATTGGGGATTTCATAGTTAAAATATCATTCACATGTTGTTATGCTAATGCAGATGGCATGGGACAAACAAACAAGGACCGAACCCTCCGCCAAACTCGGTTGTAGTGGCATTCTTCTAAAACAACTTGATGTTTTTGTATAAGGGTGGAACAAGGGGACATGTAGTGCAGGTGCCGTCCCGGAAGGGCCGTAGGTGTGGAAGAGAATAAAAGAAGGCCACCAAAGATTCACCGGTGGCCCACGGAGGATTATTCGGAATGGCGGCACCGGCGACCAAGATAGGAGGGGGCCGGAAATCGCAGGCCATGAAAGAACGGTTGTGCCCGAAGGCGCCATAGAGGACAAAGAGGCTATTTTTCTTTGCCAACCTCATTGAAGTAGGGAGGCGTGTTGCGGTGGATGGCCTCGGCTTTGAGCTGCGGTAGAGGGAGGACCCGCACCCACAGGTTTGTTACGAGCCAGTCCACATAGACCATCCAGGAGAGTGCGACACCATCTGGCGCCACTGTTGAGCTGGGTGGAAATCTATGACAACATATCGTGGAGGAACGTCCTGACATCTTGCCGTGCCAGAGGGAGGACCCATAGTTTGCGGGTCATGTGCATGACCGGTCTAGCAGGGCTGGATGGGAGAGACAACGCCAACCGAAGCTGCTTCCTTGAAGTCCCAAAAGCCTTCATCCATTTGGTAGGTGACCAGACCCTCACGCTTGGCTAGCGGGACAAGAAGTTCCACGGCCAGACGGGCCACGCCCCGCCAGGTGGGCTGGGACAAACCTGTGACAAAGCAGGACAAACCCGCAGCCTATCGGGATGGAATAGAACTAGATGAACTAAGATGAGCCCATCCCCTTTGGGTCAGGCCTGGTCGGGTTGGCCCAACCGGGTCAGTTCATACCCCAAAAACCCTTTTTTTCTATTTACGCTTAAACGGGGGTATCTCCTAAACCGTGTGTCCGTTTTACGAACCGTTAGCATCACTCGAAATCTTAAGAAGGGGAAATAATTTTGAGATACTCCATGGGACATTCGAAAAAAGATGGAGTTTGGTCGGGTTGGATCATACCAAAATCCAACCAGGCCCTCGACATTAAAATTCTTATAACATACAGACCGAGCATCCGGTTGATGCTCCATCTATTGCATTGGAACCCTTATGAAATGATGAATCACCGAGTTACTTTTTCTAAGAATTTATGCTATTTGAAATATGACTAATGGCTTGAGCAGTGATTCTCCCATGTACGCTATGTACAGAACCTTGTGACTAGCTAAGACATGAAGACTACTAATTTATTACTCTGGGTGACTCGACGGCCCAGTGGGAAGCACCTCAGTGAGACATGGAAGACCACGGTGGGGATCACCTATTTGTGACTTGGAAGACCCAAAACACTTGACAAGAGGAGCACCTTAGTAGGCCACAGTGGGGAGAGGCTCTATGTGACCCGGAAGACCAATGATACGCGATGGGGTTGAGTACCTTAGAAGTTCAAGGTTAGTGGGAAGTGACTCTGTGTGACCTGGCAGACCCACTATACTAGATAGAGGAGGAGATATCCAACATCCGAGGTGTTCGACAATGTGATTGGTGATGCTTCTTTTACTACCCTAGAATATACCTGGTGTGAGCTGTCTTTTCATTGTGTTTTCTAAGTAAGATTATGATATGTGGTTTTTCCATAGTAAAATTCTAGGAGACCGTTGGGGGTCTTGGTGTCCCCATTGGGTATTTTTATACTCACCATTGCATAGGATATTCCCACAACTTTTTGTTTCTTGTGCAGACGATAGGCTTCTATGAATAATAATCAGGGAGCTAGGAACTGATGATGGATGGTGGTGATGGTTTACATGGATACCCACAGTGACGAGTATTACCTACCCTTCAGGTAGGATCCTTAACAGATGACCTCAGGAGTTGTTTTACATTTAACTATTTTTCCATTTTAGTAGGTCTTATATTTTGGCCCATTTACATTCTACTGTACTTGTTCTCATTTTTTCAGTGGTATTCTCTTTCCCATTTCCTAGTTAGGAATTGGATGGGCATGTCTGTTGGTACAAGTGTCCAAGAAAAGGAGTCCAACTTGTAGGTTGAAGCCTTCGGCCCTAGTCGTCAACCCTTGACCTTCGTGAGGCGAGCTTGGGGTAGTCACAACATGGGCCCCGGGGGATAGGTCGTGACACCAAAACATTCCACCTACACCACGGGGTGGTTGGTATCAGCCTCTAATAGCTACATAAAGTTTCTGGAATCCCAATCTTGGGAGGGATATATGATGAGTTTCTTAATTCCATGAATTTATAGGAGGATATGGAGTAGGTGCCTCCTCCTATGAAGGTGTTGGTAAATATAGTACCTGGAATGGATGATGATAAGAATAAAACCAGGTATGTTCTCTTTAAGAAGTGTTTTAGCTACTTTCTGAACATCCTATCAGAGGAAGAGACACTACCAACAAGGCCCCCCATATACCCGAGAGGATATCAGTGGGGAAAACATGGTTCATACTAGAAGATCGTTGAGGATATTTAGTGTAATCTACGGGGTTACAGTTTCATGAATGAGAAATGGAAAATAGTCAGGCTGGCCGCATTCATCTCAAGATTGATCAGTGTGTGGGTGATATCAGTAAGAAATTCCCACATGGGATGAGTAATGTGATCACTATCCATGGTTACTAGAGAGTATATACCATTATGGTAAACCTTGTGAATGATAAAGGTCCCTCCATGTTGGGTTTCAACATTGGTGGATCCTATCTGGTTTAATTAGTGATCTCATGGCCAATATTTTTTCACCATGAAGGAATAAATGGAGAAGAAATTTCTTATTGAAATATCTAGATATCATATTTTGATGCCACTTCAGATTGTGGATGGCCCAATTCCTATTCTCATCGAGGGCTTCCAGTTAATTCAGATGGACATCTGATACCTTTTTTGACATCTGCTTATCGTAGATGGATGTACCAAGTGACAGAAACTGAATATTAATTTTTAAGGCTGCGAATATTCTATACACCAGGGAATATATGGTCACATGGTGTAATTACAAGTCATTTTCCATTAAAACTAGAGAGAACTGGGAATATAATACAACCAAATCAGCTTTTTCTGGCCAAAAATATTCTACAAGATATTATATAGGATTTTGTTTAATTCCTCAATCATCCCATTAGCTTTCACGTGATAGAGAGAGGTATGATTAGAACAGATTTTGTACTTGGCGTACCATTTCTTCATCTAGAATACCCAAAAGTTGGTGTCATTATCGGTGAGGATGACGTGAGGGACTCCAAATCAGTGGATGATATTAGAGTACATGAAATCAATGATTTCACATTCCCAATATTCTTTTATATGAATTTTCTTCGGCCACGTGGAAAGGAATCCATAGTTGTCAAGATGAACCTGCACTAGCAAGCTGTCGTGGGTGGATACGACCCCACAACCTCAAATCCCTAGACCAGAAAGGGATAATATTACATGGTATTATAAAGGAGATATATTGATAGATGAATCAAAATAGAATAGATCTGAAATGAATTACACCTTTCGGTGAACTCGTTACATTCCTGCATAATGGTGTTCTAGAAGAAGCCCTCTCTTTAGATCTGGTGGGAGAGCATCGTCCCTACCTGATGAGATCCACAAGAACTGACATGGACATCCTTCATAACCTTGGTAATCTCTTCCCCTTGAATTAAGTGGAGGATAAATCTATTAAACCCAAATTTTAATGATCTTCTCATGGATGGGACCATTCTGGATGGTGAACTACACTATATACTGACTGATTCACTCATTTTAAGTATTTCTCATCATGTTATTAGTGTTCTTGAGCAAATAAATGATAGTATTTTTCTAATAATGGGTTTTTTTACTGCAATAGGGGGGATCTGAGGTCATCATGTGGATGCACCATAGGTAGGATGACTTACCTGTTGGTTTTCATCACCATCGGGAGTGACGGGTGCAATGAATCTTTGATGCACCACATTGATGAACAAATCATCTTTTTCGGGCTCTACAAGAGATGCAGAAAAAATGGAAAAGGCATCAACTCGACCATTCTGTGACTGGGGAACATGAGTGACCTCTACGAGAGAAGGGAACAAAGCCATCAATTGGCGAGTGTGCTCTTGCAAGGGCATGAGCTCTAGATTTTTGATGATTTATTCACCATTGTTCTGCTTAATTACTAGTTCAAAATCCACATTCACATGTTCGCGGGGAACGTTAATCTCAAGGTTCATCTAAATACTAGTTATAAGAGCCTGATTCTCCACCTTGTTGTTGGTGTAGCCTTAAGATAACAAGAATATGTTGGGAAAGACATTGTTTTTAGGCATGAAGAGGATGTTACCAAGTCCTACTCTGTTGAATCTTGTATCTATGTTTCCCCAATAGTATGGATCTGAGAAGCACTATAGAATTTCATCTGCCAACATGGTACACCTATATCCACTGAGAAAATTTCCTCATCCAGGAAATCATGATCTTGAGACAGCTCTATGGGGGATGGGTGGGCAACAAATAAATGTTCTAGTGCATGTAACTTGATAGATTTCTATAAGAAAAATATAATTAAAAACTGCTGAAGGATCATTTCCCACCAAGTGAACTAACAAATCTACATGAGGTTGTTTAGAATGTCCTTTAGTCGATCCACATAGGACACTAGCTGTATCTCATGGTGCTTTAGGTAATATTGCAACTTTTTCACAACAAATAGCAGTGTGAGGTATCACTTCATGATAGAGAAATATAAGTTATTTTTATCGAGGAGCATTCTTCTAGGATAATATAACATTTTATATAATCCCTCATTATTCATCTGGTTGAGAATGGCACCAAGGGACCATTCCAGGGTTGTCACACAATGGACAAGAAGCTTTCTGGCGACTGGTGGTATCAAAACCGAAGGTTATAGTAGGTACTGCATGATCTCCTCAATAGCAGACTAACAATCTTCATCCCACTGGTAGTCGAAACCTTTTTTTCATTATCTAAGGAAATATAGTACACCAACTGGATATATTCCCAATGAATCAACGTATGTAGGCTAAGTGACCTTGAATGCCTCAAATCTCCTAAATTTCTCTTGGAGGATCCATCTAACTGATGGCCTTGATCTTCTATGGATTGATCTTGATGTCTCTATAACTAATGAAAAATATTGGAATCTTTCTAAAGGAAACCCTAAAGTAACACATCAAGGACTTCATCTTCAGATTGGTAAAGAATAAGAAGATAAAAACTTTATAAATATCCCGAAGAATGGTCTTGAATATAGCGGAATTTGACCACAAAAATCGTCTATATTGAATTCAACCAATGTACCATGGATCAGGTTGAATATACATTGCATGGAATACTAGGAGGTGGCACATTTATTCTTCAAAATTAAATAAATTACCTGGAAACAGAATGTAACTTATGTTCCTCTAAAGGTGGTATACTCTTCATCCTTGGGGGCCATTCATATTTTTTTATATCTAGAATATCGGTCAATGAAGGAGAGAGATTTGAATCCATTAGTAGCTTCGATCAATATCTCTTTCACAGGAAGGGTAAAATATTTATTTGTATAGTGATAGTTGAGATCTCAGATGTCAATTCAGACTCTGATAAATCCTCTCTTTTTTCATATGGGAACAATGTTTGGTAGAAATGTTTGGTACTAGACTTCATCAAGAATTTTGGATTTAATGAGATTATCATCATCGGCCTCGACCATGGCACCATGAGAAGGGTGTATTTTTTGGGAGGTTGTTTGAACCCATGATGGTTTATCGAGAGACCAAGGTAGTGGACAATGTCCTAATCTTACTATACTGGAATCTCACCATATCTCCATGAATATATATCTCGATGCTGCATGAGGAAACCCACATATTGTGGATTCCCCTATACAGACATGGATGCACTGACTAGTGTGGGTTTTGGATCTTCCTTGGTGTCAACATTCACCTGTACTAACTCCTCGATGGTAGAGGAGACACCACCCTCAAATGAAGGAGGATCATCCTTGAAATACTCTCCATTTTCTACAGCAAGATGATTATCGACAGATTAAAACTCTTCTGAATTCAATTATTCTGACAGAATGATGGTTCTAGCCTGAGTAGCAATTGAATATTCATTGGGGGAATCTTGCACTACTAAAATCATGGAGACAAAATCTATCAATCTGATTCAATGTGGCATTCGACCCAGTATGCCATGCTTAATAATATAAAAGCAGTAGTAGCATGTCATATTTATCTGGTTCACCCCATCCCATAAAAATAAGGAAGTATGATGTATTTTTGTTTTCATGGGGCTAAAATACGGATACCTCATAAGAATAAGGGGTTCTTTGATCACTCATTATTGTTTAGTATAGGTGTATGAAGTGATCTTTTTCTGTTCCTTATGCTATGAAATGTACTTTCCACTTGTCCGAGAGAAGACAATCAAGTGTCCCATGTTTGGGGTTATGGCCTCCAATCGGTGAATTGGGAGAATGTAATAATCATCCACGTCTGCACGTGGGTCAGAAACAATAGTAGTATGATCAACCTCATTGGACTGAACCTTTATTCCCTCGATCATTTTGTAGTTGAAATCTTGGTAGCGGGTTTCACAAGAGTTAAAGGGGGACACATCACCTCGGAGAATTCCCACTCAACCATTATGGGACTACATGAGTAATTGGTGATATGAGGAGGGGACTGTTGTATACATATATAGAAAAGTTCTAGCCATCAGTGCATTATAGGTAGTTTGGTGTGAGACAAACATGAACACCCTATTGGCATTCAGGCCCAAGAATTGGGTAATAAAGAGGATATTTCTAATAGGAATCCGATCTATCTAGTCATAACCTTGAATCTTTAGGATAGAGAGACTCATATCATCATTATAAAGTACCATCTTGAGAGCATCTAGGTCGGGAAGAGAGTAATCTCAGAACTCATGTCAATGAGATAACTTTTTAATTCCACACCATTGAACTGAGCAGTGACGTACAGTGGGTGGATCAACCCCTATACGGAATATCCTTTATCTTCTCCTAAGATTAAGTTCATGTCCTTACATTCTGCATGTTCGGCCTCCTCAGCATGGAATGCCTCTATGTCCATAACCTTTTTTAATAGATGGGGCTCTTCAAAGCCTCTACCATTGATTCATGCATATATTTGGACATGAAGATAACCTCAAAAAATGATAGTTCTAAAATAATGTTTTCATGGTTCCTGTGCACATCATACTTCGTGTCAGGTTCACACTTCTGCCAATAAGAGGTTTCTTTGTAGAAAGAGGTGTGGTCGACACTACATTTTGGAATAGTGGATTATGGCTAGTGCTGGGGATATCCCACTTCTCACTAGATTAATCTCATAGGATGACTATCAGTTGATTATTAGATTAATTATCTTGGCCTTATCTATGCATAACTGATCATAACACGATCACAAAATCTCTTCCTGGTCGAGTAGCACAAATGGTAGGGGAAGTGGATCAGATGAAATAGGGTGAGATTATTGTGCATGTTGACTCTTGCACTAAGTTTGTTGTCTCGTCTTAGTGTCATGAACTTCTAGACCATAAGTGTTTTTCATCACAATTCGATGGTTTACATGTCTACGGTTTCTTGAAAGATGGAATCTTCTAGAGACATTAAGAGATTATACCAGGCATCCCTCATCTTCAGGGGCCATTTATTGGTACACTCACTCGAAGGTGATCACCAAGGAATACTCATGGTCATCACTTGAGGAATCATTCATTGTTGGGAGGATTCAGGGATCAATCCCCATTTATAAGGGTGAGAAATATCCAAAAGTACATGATGAATTTGGTTCTAGTAAAGGACATTTCTTCTCCCTTTGTGACCATCACATGCTCTCTCTAGGTGGAGAAAGCTAAGATGTTGATGCAAAAGTAGTAATTAGGGGTAGTATAGTGACTTTAGAACGCTCAATTTGATTTAAACGAGCATAAATAATACCATTTTCATGGAAAAAATAAATGTATTCTATTCAATTATCATACTTCTGAGACCCGTGGCTGGAGACCTACTACAATTCACCCTCACTATCACTATCATGTTTTGAAACCATAGATTCCACCTCTGCTAGGGCCAAACCCAATTAGACTATATTATTATTTATCTAGTCCTAGATCCATTCTTTAAATGCATATCAATGTTTGAGAGTGTATCCATGGAATCAATGATATGGGAAATAATTAGGGCGATTAGTGAGATTAAATTATTCGGGCCTCCTACATTCTAGAATGCACATGATACCTTGGTCCATGGAACTCTGGAAATAGATAGGGACATGAGATTCCTTGAATGATTATATCTGATTTGGCCTATACAACAAGGGGACTCTAGGAGCCTGTCCTTGATTAGGGGATGGATCTTGGAGAGGATATGGAACACAGTTGTCTCGCATAGGTGGAAATAGCGTGTTATGTAGTGGAATCTACTAACTATGAGGTGGTGGATTCTAAGCTGGAGGATAAGCCTAAGGTGTCGACCCTTGGAATTCCTGTGGAAGTGTCTCTATTGGTAAAAATTCCATCTCTCTAGGGGCCTATATCAATACAATAGTATCAGTCTCATCCTTGGCAACTGTTCTTGCTGTAGAAGTGGGAGGTAATGAAAAAGTCATCTTGGAATAATGTAGGCATTACTCTAGATGTTGATGTTTTTCAAATAAATCAAAAAATCCACCTTGGATTTTTTGCGTGATGAGGGAAAAAACCTATTCATTTTTCTCATTCCCTATGAACATCGTTAGCAGTGTTTCATGAGTCCGCGACATACCGAGTAAATATGTGATGCCCTTTAACATAAAAAAAACCTGAAAAGCCACTCATCCAGCCCATTATTTCACTTGAATAGGTGAAAAACAATATTCTTGTGGGTGGTAGAATAGAACTGATATATGAACATCTTATAGAGATCCTCCCATCCAAATGTGGAACAAATGGGTAACTAGTTGTACCAAATGAATGTGGGACCAACCAATGTCTGCACAAATCTCCAGATCTTAGTGTCTTCCTACTATGATAGAGTTCCCATCAGCTGTCTTCACCATGAAATAATGTTGTCTAAATGCTATAACAGATCATCTTTCCCATTAAAAGAATAGAATATAAGATTCTCAAAACCTAAGGGTACTTGAATATCATCCACCCATGGAAAGTATGGATTTACTTCATGATGTATCGCCACAAGAGCCTCGGGGTGAGTGATGAGGTCAGACATTAGGCCATATTGATGAGGATTCATAACTACCCTAGTATTGGATGTTTCTTCAGCCTAGAAAACTGGATGAAAGGCTTGTGGAGAAGCTGGTGGAATGACCCAAGGGGATACTGGAGGAACCAATTGATCATCATGTATGACATGCAGTGAAGCTGGTAGGACTGGTGGAGTAACCACATGGACCTAAGCCTGTTACCGGGGAAGATTCATGCATATCTTGTGTGGATTCGTTGATGAAAACTATGGTATTTTTCGATAAACATCATCCTCTACTCGGTTGGGATATGCATGGTTTTCGAGATCAGTGAGGGGAAACTAGAAAGGGTTAATCTATGGTTTCCCATCATTCCCTAGTGGAAGACGGATTGGATCATGTTAAGGATCACCATAATTTGGACATTGTTCCATGGTATGCTCAATGAGATATCATCGATGATCTTTCTCTGTTCTGAGAGCTGTTAGAACAACACGGTTTTTTCAGGATCCAATCCTGTCTTTTGAACTGAATCAAATGGGTTGGAGGGATTGACTGTCCCTACATGTGAATTTCCATTCTATAGGGCTTCAATCCAAATTCAATGAATTGTTGGGTTCTCCGAGGAAATGTGTCTTTCTTTGTTGATAAGTGTGAATGCCTACAAGGTCTTTCAAGTACTATGCTGCCATTATGGGGTGTTCATCGTGTATAAACCATGTGTTGATGCCCCCTTCTAGGCATATCTCCAGAACAACCATGAATACAATAATTAATCCCAAAGTCATATCCTTGATATCACTAAGAACACCTTCTTGGAACATGATATGACTGAAATGAAGGGTAGCATACTACCCCCAACCATAGATCCGGACATATGGGAACTTTTCTATAATAACTGTGTCGAGCACTATAAATCACTGAACACATCATTGCTGGAGGGTTTGATGATAATCAGGTTATTCAGGGTGCTGACCAACAGAGATTGTAGCCAACATGACCAGGTGTAACTACTAGAAAATGGAATTTAAGTGTTCCCAGCTATTGGGGTAAGATGGCCATTGATGATGGAGATATAAATGTTTCATCCGTAAGGTACGTCAGAAGAAAAAAAAATCTTTCAAGGTGATGAAATATAGGATATTAAATCATTTTGTTTTAATTGGCCAGAAGATCTTAGGGAAATTGTAATCTATGAGAATGTCCCAAAAACATCTTGGCTTAGACTGAAGATTCATCCCTTGGTTTCCACATTCTTCATATGGGGTTATTGAAGGACTGGTAATGGAGTTGGTGTGGACCGTTGCATCGGTAGACCATTCGGGGGAGAGTACATCAAGTGAGATAAAAACTGATACATCTTATCTTGTCTCTTAGGGAATACATTACATGTATTACCACATACCTCTCCGACCGGGTACTAACCACTACTTCCTACGCAGTGGTGGCGGTCTTTTGTAGTCAATCAAGCTGGTGCACGTCATCTACTAGTCCCCAAAACAATTCTCTATGATCTATTTTCGAATTAGAGAATTATCTTTTTTATGATAGATAGGATTGAATATAAATTACCTTGGAAGGCACCAAATATTCCTCCTCTTATATCTGTCTACGGAGTGATTTAGGGATCCTGTGTATATCACTTTCTTGGAGAAAAAAGCTGATAAGTTGAGTTCGTGTACCAGTCCCAACATTGAGGATCTGGATGAGGGATCCATCATTGAGTAACACTTCAGTTCAGAGTATAAAAATAGGACATGTTTGATTATGATTTGAAACTTATCAATTTATTTCTTTTTGCAGGGATGATTATCCCCCTGCCCTTAGGTGGTTCTTAAGGGTAGGGCAGGTCTTTGACACTGGGAGGACCACCTTGCAGATTGGTGTCAGATCAGAGTGGACCGCTAGTTGGAAGAACTGTGTGCAGGGAGCACCAAGGAAAATGTCAAATGGATCACTGGGAGTACCTCCACTAGAGTCAATGATGACACAGGGATGGCCTCTATGTTAATGGGTGATAGGGAGGGGAGGGACTTCGATCTGATTTATACTATCGTGATGAGGGTCCCCACTTGAGATGATGATGATGCATGGAGGAACATCGCAATGACGACCTGAAATTTGGAGAAAACCTATATACCTAGTATTCTGATTAGGGGGATGAAATCAATTTTGAATGGTAATGGAGGCATGGTGAGGAGCCTAATGATGAATGCAGGAGTGAGGAGGACCTCCGCTCTTGTTTATAATGGTATGGGTAGGTCCTCTATACTGAATCTCATTGTCATGAATCAACCCATGATGGATGCTACTTGGGTCAATAATCAGGAGGGTCAACCCAGCATGTTCGTGGGGTGGATGATGCCTCGTTCCCGATCCGTCATAGAGGTTCCCCTATTCTGTAGTCATAGTGAGGTGATACCACAGATCAGTGGTGGCTCAGACCAATAATGTCATAGATGATAATGACCTCTGGAGGGAATCCTCATGAGCATGCGCCCGACGATGGAATCAGGTCAGTCAAGCTAGGGTCGGCTGTACAGGGGTATGGACTACTTGCTCCTCAGCCCAAGAGTCTAACTAATAGTGCTAATGTAGACTAGAGTGATCCCTCCTTGGTGGAACCCTAGTTGAAGTTGCAACTGAGAGGACACGAACACCCCTTACATCATCAGTGTATGGGAGTGAGTCATATGATCGTTCTGTGGAGAGGATCCAAATATGATTGAAGATCTGATTAGGGAGTAGTGGATCCTTATCCAGGTCTATGTGGTGACAACAATAGTGGGGAACTAAGGCCTCAATATCATGAAAGGCCATATACCTCATCAGGATGAATCCATCCTATTCATATCAACTGACAAGAATTTCTATCACCCTCCTTTGGAAAATTTTGGATGGTGATACGGGTCATGGGTGCCCAGTAGTTATGGCGGTGGATGATGTTCATGGGTAGGTAGAGCTGTGCGTGAATTACGCATAGGCATTTCCCCTAGCCATGCATCTGTGTGGGGGGGGGGGTGATTGGTTTCTTACAGCTATCACTAGGGTCCTACATAGCAAGAAGATTTACCCATCAGTATATATACTAGGAAATAAATTCTCAGTTACTTAGTGTCATTCAGTCATCCATGACTCGATAGAATGATCCACATTGACAATGTCACATACTAGGATGACTAACAATTAACTACCTGAAATCCTTATAAGTTTAACACCAGGCCCACCATTTTCATGACAGGACCTAGTGTGAGATAGTTGGATCCAGTGACATGCTTATCTATAGATTCATTATATGCTACTTATCCCTATATCAAGGAGAATAATTTCACTTTGAGATCACCATTAATTTTTCTAATGTTATTCATCCAAGGTGCTTCTCGTCATGCCACATATGTTTGAAACATTGTCCAGATAGGTCAAAATTTTTCCCCACATTCCCACTTTCCAAAGGTTTTCATCATCTGTATCCCCTTGTAATATGTTTTATCCACGATCAAAATGGGATGATGGGATGTCGGCCTCTCCTTCCATTGATCCCCCCTTAGAATTCGCCACCTAGTCTTGGTCTCCCATAAATATTAAGTCATTGTTCTTGAAACTCTTTATGATTCCATATCTTTTTGAATGTTGGTTCGTTATGATGCTTATATTAGTACATTCTAAAGGCTCATATAAGAGAAGAAACCTTAGTTTTGTAGAGTAGTCACATTAGGCATCACTATCATGTTTGGACACTGAAACATTGGTACACCAAGATTTTACCTTATTAAAGGGATTTTCAATGGTATGGATGTGCGAGGAATACCATGTCTAATGTGGGTAATTTTATTCCATACGTATGTCTATAAGTATTTCCCTAATTTCCCATGTTTTAAACGGGGTATCCCGCGAGTTTATCATGTAGCTGAGGCAGATCAAATAGATTAGAAAACTTATGAAAGTGGAGAATATTTGTACATCCCTATGAGGGATCACCTATAATGTTTATTTGATGGATGGATCATAATGGCCAATTAGGACGAACCTTGGATTGGTTTCTCCCAAAAAAAGGATGATGCCACACCTTGAAGGCTGATCTGGACTCCACAAAGGATGGATCAGAGAAAGATGATGGGTCACTAAAAAAGGGACATTGATTTTTAACATTGTATGTTAATGAACATCATGGTGGACTCTTACATGCCCTATCTAAATGGTAATGATCAAAACCCATTCATTCAAGAGTGTGACTAATGGGATCAGGGTGTACACAATGGGAAAAAATTGGAATCATGTTCCAGATTACATACACTTATCTACCTAGGTACTAGAAAGGGAAATGGAATGAAAGGGTCTTACACATGGATATCTACCCATATAGATGGAGTTATTTTAATAGGATGTGATGGCCCAAGTAAAACTAGGATGGGTATAGAGGAAGTGTTGAAGGTTGGAATGAAAGGGGATGGAACTGACATGATGATGACAATGATGTTGGTGTTGAACTTCAGGGAGGTTTCATATCTATCCTTTTGGATGGGAATAAAAGTCCACATATTTCATTGGGGAAATGAGACACCTAAGGAGGTGGCCCATGAGATTAGAGTAAATGGGTGCTGACCCGAAATAAATAGAACCTCTGGGTTAGAGCATGATCTTCCCAAAACATGGAGGCTCAATGGAAAATTAGGATGGGACATGAGTGATGGGATTGAACCTCAGCGAGGCTTCCTACGTATCCTCGTGATCGGGAATCAATTTACACATGGTTAAATATTGGATATAGGATTAGGGTGTACAGAAAGGACATCATCACAGAGACATGTTCGGGATTACCCATGGTTACCAGCCCATCGCAAGGGGGATACTCTTGGTTGGAGTAGTGTGGATTGTGTGTGGGGATTACAATCTGAGATGACCAATGAACTATTCTGATATTACAAGGACGTGGAATCCTATGTAATAATTCGGATGGATGATGGTTGATTTAGTGATGTGAATTAGAGGAATGGGATGGAACCACTATGAAGAAGATTGTGACGTTGTGATTGAACATATGAGAGCTTCCTATGTATCCCCATGGTATGGAATATAAGTACATGTAGTTCGGTGGGGCGATGGGACACCAAATGAGGTGGCCCATGAGAATGGAGCACATGGGTGGGAACCCAAAATAAGTAGAACCTCTAGGTTGGGTCATGATATTCCCAAAACATAATGGCTTTGGGGAGAGATTAGGATGGTAGATGAGTGGAAGGATTGAACGTGAGTAAGGATTCCTATGTATCCCCGTGGTAGTGATTATAACTCCACATAGATTAGGATGGAGCATATGATAGGGGTGCAAAAAAAGGATAGTGAACAAGAGGCATTTTTGGGCTTATGCATTGTTAGCATCCAATAACAAGAGGGACTTTCTTGGTTGGAGTTGTATGGATTGTGTGTGGGACTTATGCACTGAGATGGCTTGGGAACTAGTCTGACACCACTAAGTGGATAACCAAGGATGCGGGAAAAACCAAGGGGACACCGATGTTTATGGTTGTTTGGGGTTGAACCTCCAGGAGGCCTTATATATACCCTATCTAAGAGATATTGATAAAAAACCATGTAGTAAAAAACAATTAAATTTAACATCATTCAGGACAAAATGGTTATACAGTTTAACATCATACAGGATGTGGGTGGACTAAATTGAAGTATTCGGGACCGATGGTGATTGTATTCATCTTTAGGGAGGATTCCAATGCACTATTCTTGAAAAATAAAAGGATTAAATTCCACATAGTTCGGTGAAAAGAGTAAAGGGGAATGCACACTAAGGTGGCCCAAAGAGGATGTCATGGATGATTCCCTCTCTAAGCAGATGTGTGCTATGTGTGGTGTGAAAAACAAGATGTTGTAATGGACCTAAAAATCATGTCACGATATAGGTAAGAATGATATGTGGTATGGGGCCTACGTATGGCTAGCCTCCCAAAGTAGAAATAGGTGCATATACTTGGTTAGAGGCCCAAGAAGACAGAGATTGGGACTTATTCTAGAAGGGGAGGCCGAGGAGGATATCTAGATTTATGTATAGGATATGGATCCATTTAAAGAGGACACCCTATCAAGGTGGGTTAGGGATTTTGTGAAGAGTTCTCGAGATGCAGATAGAGACAAAGTATAGAGAGAGAGATACGACAGATTGGAAAGAGGGGATGTATAAGGCTACTGGTCACATCACCTCTCAGATCTTATCCGTCTCTCCCTATATACAAAAATCATAGATAAACATAATGTGTTATGGAGGAGGGTTTCTTGTCGATTTAACGTCCTACATAATAGAAAATGGGTACTCAATCCTCACCCTTAGTACATACATAACTTGAACCAAACCACACTTGGGGAAGGTAAGGCATAAGAAAGACCATGTATTAATGGGGTTGTGGAGTGACCCATTGGGGGTCTACGTTATTGTAGTTGTATGAAGAATAAATATCCAGTTGAATGACAAAATAAACAATCACACTGTAGGGAAATGAAACCTGAATCACCACTCATGGGACATTGAAATCACTTTGATCAAGCCACGAGGGCCGAACGAGTAAGGATTTTTCTATGCCTTGGAGACCTTGTAAATAGGGGATCCATGAAGATTTGTTTATTTGCGATGTGGATGGAATTCATGATGATTTTTTCTTCACAAAGGGTATGGTATTCACGAAGGAAAGGGTTTTCATGAAGAGAGGATGTTTCATGAATGGATTTTTTCAATTGGGGAGAGATTTTCCTTAGTAAATGACTATTTAATTGGATAGTTCTTTGTGAAGGCTTAATGCTTCACCAATCCTATAGCTCCCTAAAGGGGATCCCTCATTTTTAGAGGGAATATGACTTTGAAAAGGGAAACCCAATCATATTTGAGGGCATGAGAAATAGAAGGGAGAACGATTTGTAGAGGCCATGTACCTTTAGTGATCCATTTTTCAACATTGCCAATTTATTTGTGAAATAGGATCATGGATGGAGGAAGGGAGAAGTGAAAGTGGGTTGAAGGGGGGGGGGGTGAGCCTTCGATTTATAATTAACTAAGTTTGGCGGGGGTCGTATAGCTTGTCGAAGAGAAAATTCAGGTGCTATGAAGAGGACATGATGCCAAAAAGTCAAAGGAGTGGCATCAAACTTAGTCGGACTTGCATAGGGTCTGCCAATGTTACAATTTATGAGGAAGCTACGTAGAAAAGGTGATGTTGCATAAAGGCAGGGCTCCATTGGGCTTCGCCAAACTCGCCGAGTGTTTGTCATGTTGCATACGGGAACACTGATGCAACCATCAGGAAGTGGGCCAAATATAAAATGTGAAGCTACACAGGCAACATGATTTATCGGACTCTTAGAGGTTCTGTCACGAATTCTCACGATCAAAGATACAGGACATCCCTGAAAAGTTCTTCATGAACATGGCCCTATGGAATAGTTTTGAGGTATTTTAATACCATTTTGAGTCTATATTTTCTTTCAATCGGTCACGACTTTGTTCATACCTCACGTGGCAATAATTTTGGTGGCAACAATACCATACCTCACTCAGATTTGCTATTCCAATTTTAACATACATTTTTGTGGTTTCAATATATTATGGTTCCCATTTTAGGTATCTTGGAAATAAAAATTTTGAAGTATTGATAACAATAAGACACCCCCAAATATATCAATAACCTTCACAAATTGCATGAAATATAATTTTGTTGGCAATTCAAACTAATAAAAAACTACATGGTACCTTACTAATCTCTTACTCATATATAATATACAACCATTTTGAAAATAATGAAAGATTATATATATTCTACCATTTTCATATCATCACAAACCATTATTATCATTGATGAATATCGATCATTCATAAATAAAAAAAACATTTTGAGGGGGTGATTATCATTTTATCAATCATATAATGTTTAAAATCACTTAAATGAAGGATAATTTTTTCCCTTTATAATAAAACCAAAAAATATATTATAATACAAAAAAATTAGGAATATTTAAAAAATTATACTAAATAAAAAATTTATTATATTACATATGATAAATTTTCATTTTATCCTTATTTTTGGTTCATTTTTTGAGTTTCATAAACCCAATAAATCTATATATAATTGTGGTTATATATCAGTATAAACACATGATAATATATTCAAACTAAGAATGTACTATGTGATATATCTTAATTGATCTAGTTTATACGATAGTGAAACATATGCATCAAATTCCTAATGTTAAATATTATTAATATATTCAAACTCATAAACTTCCCAACATATGTCATTTATATGTTATTATACTATTGTCTACATGGAAAATTTTATATAAATAAAATAATAATTATACCTACAATTTATACCATCAATGTGTTTCCTTGAAATAAATGTATTTATATACACTTTAAATAACTAGGATATCCTAAAATATTATAGGATAAAGTTAAATTCACATTATTATTCAACATAATCCTTTTTGTAAATAATATTTCTCAATTATAAAAATTAACTAAATATAAATATATAAAATATTTTATTTAGTCACATACCCTAACTATTTAGTATATTATGGGAACAAACACTAAAACAAAGATTAGGTTATTAATTTATTAGTTATCTATTTTCATTATTAAGTTCAAATGAACCCCCACTAGCCTATTAATCTTTATTAATTTTTTAAAATCATGTCAAAAAATATCTTTATTATTTGAGATATATCTTCTTTCATTTTAGTATTAATATTTATTGAATGATCTATTTTTTCCATATCATTTAAGGTATTTTAATTTCTTATTGAATTTTTAAGAAGGTATGATATTTATTTAAAATATACCCCTTGAGAATTGTGGGAATAATATATCCCATATATTAACTAATGTCTTTATAAAAAATTTATCTTGCCCAAAATAAAAAAAATTATATTGATTTTGAGGAATATTATACCATATATTTTCAATGAATCAGCTTAAGTTATTTAAAACAAATATTTGTTTACAAAAAACTTCTATTATAATATGAATGAAATAAAATAAAGATACACATTATTCACAATGAGTTGTTTAAAATTATTAGCCTCTTTTACATTCAAATCATTGATGTATCAATGATTTTCTTCATAAATTGAATATTATCTATAATCTCAATCAATTTATTCCTTAATAATGAATACGAATTATTTATAAAAATTATAAATGTAATTTGGTATAGAAACCAATTTAAAACTATAGAATTAATTTCAATAACATGGATAATAGATATAAAATTACATGGTATTTTATAAACCCCATAAATTGTCTCATTAAATTCCATCCCATTAAATAGTTACACCCCTATAAAAATATCTATAGGTTTTAATGAACTTTGATATTATAAGAATCATTTTTGTAATATCCAACTGAATTTTATTCCCTTAGTTTTAAATTTCACTAACTTGTATTTTATATGAAGCATTAGAACATATAAACTATATATATAGAACAAACATTTTAAAAACTTGAGAAAATAAAGTAAATTTTTTCCGCGAGTACATCAACATTATCCGTATATTTCCATAAAATAAAATTGGATAAATTCTCTTTACGTAATAATACATAAATTATACATAATATAATTATTCTATATTTCAGTTTTTTAAATTGTAATCACATGTAAAAAATCTTCCATAGTTTTTTTATTCAGGAAGGTGTTTCATTAAAACTAAAACTCCCTTTTACATAATTTATTTAGGTATAGTACTATTATAAAGAGTTCTATACATTAATATTCACATTTATCAAGTCAATTTTTAGTTAAATCATGACGATTAAATTTATCTATAACAAAAACATTTATAATATGACTACCATACTTTATATATTTTAATCAAGTAAATTTGATAAATGTTCTCTAATGAAAATTTATAACCCCATATATCATTTCAATTTATAGATCCAAGATCCATATTTAATTATGAATTATATCGACACACATGTAAATAATCCACGACTGTATAGGTACGAAATCATCCTAATCATAACAGATATGATTTTTTGATAGTTTTGTGGTTAAGTCATTAACTGATCCATATTATAGTAAATATCAACTATATTCCATTTGTACCACCAATACTATGATTTTCCAGCTAGTTTATGCCAAGGAAAATATAAATAACAAGGAACATAATCATTAGGGCAACCTCATTACTTACTTTCCTTTTAAAATATATTTCAAGGGAACCTATTCATTAAGGTTACCAAGAAATAATATTCCTAGTCATAAAATTAACCACTTTTAAAGGAATATTACACATGTTATTTTAAGGATCTTCCTTATAAATTCCTCATATGATTTATATTAATCGTATGAATATAAATTTTATAACCATTATATCTCACGTGATAATTAAAATATCATGATTTAATTTCTTATTGTATAAATACTTATAATGATTTAGATTTTTGAATACTTATAACACTAGAGATAGAAAAATAAAGAAAATTATGTCAGGTATATTAAAGAAAACAAAACACTATTTTTATCTTATACTTCATTCATCACTCTGTTTACCACATGTTTTTTGAAACCCTAATATTTTTCTATTTGATGGCGTATTCAACAAACAACATAGAACCTAAATGACCCAAGATATATATAAACCTCACAACCTATCCATATGAATGGTGGGTATGAACTAGATTAACTCGGTTATTAAAATTTGTTTTACAAATATTATATGATAAATAATTAATTATGAATTAAAATAAAACCCATTAGAAAATAATAGGAAATCTTTTTCTAAAAACATATTTATAATGGGCCCAAGTGTGTCTTATACCAATAATTTTGTCAAATAAAAAATATTGGATTATTTAAAATAAATATATATATAACATATTCATTAAATTATTTAAAATTCAACCTTTTTGTTTTTTATACATGATATAAAATAAACCCATATTTATGGTTACAACTATGCATTTTAAAAAAAAAATATTTTCATACCTATTTATAGCGTGCAAAGATTTTTCAGAAATTTATTAATTTGTAAAAAATTAATGGAACAAATAAAATAATAATTTTAAGTCGAATATAAAAAATTACATTGGGATAAATTTTTAGATTTTTCAGAAAATATTGATTTTTTTTCAATAGTGAAAAGTACCAATTTTTATAAAAATGATTTCCTTTTAGTAAATGAAGTTATATAAGAGTCCAAACATGTTTTTATTATGTAATAAATTAAATTAAGTATTTTTTAGTCATATTAAATCCACTTTAATAATTTAGAAACTACATTAATGTGTTTTTTATATATGTTTTCTTTTAGATTTATTGATGGGTTTTTCAAAAATAAATTTTAAATATATATAATGTTTCTATTTTTTATGTAAATTAAGGTAAAAATGGGGGATTTTTTAAATGAAATATATATTATATATCATTTAATATTAATTTATTTTCATACAATGAAATTTTTTGTCACTGAGTTAATATAGAACCAATTTTTCTAAAAAATACTCTTCTTAAAGACCAGTTATCTCGCCGCAACTATGGGTTTAATATTAAATTAAAATTTTATATTCATGTGATTTAATTTTTTTAAAATGGAGTCCATATTTGAAATAAAATAAATTAATTTTTTATTAGTTCATCTTAATTTTCTACCAATGTGAGTTTTGAAAACACATAAAATTAATTATAATGATTAGGGTAAAACTAGTTTTCATACGGATTAAACATTAAAATTCTTGTTCAAAATGACATAGAAACTTTTTAAGAAACCATTTAATTTCCATTTATAGTCCTTAACACTTAAATAATCTGTCCTGTTTCATTTTTGTATTCATTTTACATGGATAAGACATGTGTGGAATTCTCTCTTGCAATAATTTACAAGTTTTCCTCTAACCCTAATTTTCAAAGGTCACCCACTCTCATCCTCTCTTCAAAACTCTAAATCCTTTTTAATTTGCTAAGAATAGAAAAAAATCATCTATCCCATACCATAATTATTTTTTCCTTACAGTCACTATAAAATTAAATCATGGCTTATTGTGAAGACTAGAAAGAGCTACCTGAAGAAGAGGTAACGTCCTTCAACGAACACTTTTTTACTTATTCATAAAACCCATTTATTTGTTTTCATATAATTATTATTTAAAAACATCAGAATCTGAAATATATATATATATTTTTATTATTTTTTTGTAACCTAAAACCATAGACACATCCTTGAAATGGTTTATGAAATCGTTGTTCATGTGTACGACAGTCTACCATCTCATTACACGATGTCGTTAATTTTTCCATTACTGCGTCTCATTGTTGGGAATAATAATGGATATGATATTAATATATGATATTTATTATATTTATAACATAATTACACCTATTTAGTAAATACATAAAATACCCCATCTTATATATCATACCATAGGTAATATGATAGTTTCGCTTGTCTTTACAGTGGACTACCCCTCAAGAAGATATATCAAGCGTTTTTCACTATAGTGTTACATAGAAGGTAATAAGGGAAACTATAATTAATATATATGATATAAATGAAATTATTATTATAGTAATGAAATAATATTAATTATATATATATAATATATTATGTTCTTCTTTTCATCTCACACACTGAAAAATTTATAACATCCCTCACAGACATGTGGACTACTGCATCCTCAAAGTGATGTGATTATTATTTTTTCAACACCTCATAAAAATAATTATATATATATATGTATATAATTAAATAATATTTTATTTAGTAAATAATAATCATTATTTAAACATAAATGTTTTGTATCTTCATTCCATAATGATCATTAGAAAAATTGAATGGTTACTCAAGTGTATGTAAAACCTACTGTCTCCCTGATCGTATTGTTAGTTCATTTGTCATAACAATATTTAATGATTTTTTAATAGTAATATTCATCTATAAATATGATACTTATTTCAGGATTATTATTCTTCATATGTTCTTATAGTGACTCCTTTTACCATAGTCAACCTACCAAACATGTTTTTTGTCATAAAATCATATTATGGTCAAAGCATACTAATTAATATTAATTGAATAAGTAAATGTATATATCATAGTAATAAGTGATATAAAATTAATAATATCCTTTAAAATGCATCTCAAGAATGTAAATAATTATCATATGTTTTTTATTCAGTAAGATAAAGACACACATGACAAATCTAACTCAAGGAATGGGACTGCATCTCAATCTCCATTAATTGAGTCATATCTTGATGTTGTGGAACATTATTCAGTTCTAAGGTGTATAGATATAAAATATTTCATGTTATATCATATGTTTTTATATTATAATTATATTTAATGTTTTTTATTAATGAAATTAATTAATGGATTATATGAATCAAGTATTTTCAATGTGATAAGAAACCTTTCCTTTAAAAAAAATAGACTTTCATTGTTTTTTCTAATAATATATAAATTTTCATTGTATATGATTTTAATTTTTTTGATGGAAATAAAATATGTATAAAAAATATTTTATATATCTGAAATTTTTTCCAAAGGATTTTATTACATTTCTTGCATAGAACATCTTCGCAATGAAAAAAGGGATTTTATAATCCAAACGTACATGGTGATAATGGATTTTACACCATTAGTTCTGTTACTATATTTATTTCCTAAATTAAAAGATAATTTTTTTTCATAAATTAAGAAATATATTTCCATTTTTTGGTATTTTTTTAGTGAGAATGGGTTTATAATTAAAATGGTGTTTTAGTATTGATAATGGGTTTCAAAAGAAAATGATATTTTCTTTTTTAGAATGTGTTTTTTATATGGGTTTAAAATAGTTTTTCAAATTCTTATATGAAAAAATTGTTTTATTCATGTTGAGGTACTTGATAATTAAACGAAACATGTGATCCTGGTATAGATTATAAAAAGGGTTAATCGATGTTATATCTCATTGTTCAGCCAAGTATAGCTTATATGAAGGGTTTTCCCTATTATAGATATCTAATGCAATGGGTACTGATTATATTGGAAGTCATCCATATGGTTATTATAATTTAAAAGGTTTTGAAAGGGTTTTTTTCAAATTGATTATCTATGTTACCAAAATAGGTTTTAATTTCATGGTATGAGATATAATGATTTACTTTGAGAAAAATTTGTTTATTTTTCATGTGAAAATGTATTATTTGATATGCTCATTGGAATTTTAATATAAAGGTAAATGATGTATGAGTTTACATGTTTTCATAGGAGTAGTGGTTTTACTTTTTTGTGTATCCCTTAGTGAAATGTTTTTACTGATCACATGATTTTAAAATCTTTTCATTAGAAAAGTAAGTGAAGGTATGAAGTCATATATAAAGTCATGATGTTTGTTCATGAAAAACATAATGATTTGTTATAAATATTTTTATTTGGTGGAAAAAGATGATACTAATTGGAAGTGTACAATTTTTGTTATCTTTTTTGTAATATATGATTTATATCCTTATGGTCTATAAATTTGAACAAGAATGAATCCTCAATTTGAAAAAATTAAATTCTTCACTAAATCTCAGTATAATGAAATCATTATGTTTGTGGTCTTATAGTTGGAATAAAATGTGGTAAAAAAATTTATATGTAAGGATAGTGTTAATCAAATTCCATTAGAAGATTCTAATTTTTTATTAATTTGATATGATATAGATTTTATGTATTACCATTATCCTTTGACTAAACTATTCCTATTCAAAATGGTTATCCGCAGATGAAAAAGGGATGTTGTAGTCAAAAGAAACCATGAATAGAATATCCTTCCAAATTATCATCATGAGATGGTTTTAATTTTAATGTAAATGTTTGTTACAATAACAGATTAATTGATATGAGAGATAAATGGGGGTTTTATTGATGTTATAGACATATCTGATCTACCACAATGGAACATTTCTATAGTAGAGCATTTCGTGAGGAAACACCCCCATATTTAAATGAATCATCTGACCGAGTGGTATCCAAAGGATGGATCAATTCCCATGATAAGATATTTTATGTAACTGGATTTTAATAATATCAAAATGTTACTATTTACATATATCATTTTAAAGGTGAATCTAACTGATTGTGGAATTTTTTTAATAATACAATATTGAAATATGTTCTTACCATTATAGAATGGGACACATTTAATAATATTATCCATGAGAAATCTCTCCCTATGATTGTTTTTGTAAGGATGGAAAAATAATTCCTAGAATTGATTGAAACAGATATATAACCTATGGCTATATATGGATAAATTTTTTTAATATTTAACATGTATGTGATAGAAATTATTTGAGGTAATGACAATAAAATTAATATATTTTTCTCTAGGCTAAAACCAATAGCAATAAGATATTTGTCCATTCCATATTTTAAAATTTATAGGAATTTTTCTTTATTTCATTGAGAATATAGAGAAAGTGTTTTTGACATTTCTCTTCCATTGGATGAAAAGCTTATGAAAGGGTCAAGGAGGTAGGAAACTGAGATGAATCCAACTATGAATTCTAAATGTAATCCCAAAACATCTTCAAAATGTGGAAAAATACATTTTGGGTAATTTATGTCAGGATTTTAATGTTTTACTACTATGGTGGGATTGATCACAACATTTTTTACTACAAATAATGTTTTCCTAAATAATCCAATAATGAGGTAACATATACCCATTAAATTGTAAGATGTTTTAGCTTCATTTATTTTGGAAATGATGATGAATTTTGTCTGAAGTTGTATACTCATGGTGAAAATTTTCATGATCAAAAGCAGAAATGGTAGGAAAATCATTTGAAACATATACAAGTGATTTTGGTCTATCTGGTGAAGTAGTGATAGCTCTAGGATCTTGTTATTTTTAAAAGGTATATCATAAGTTCAATTAACTAAGAACCGTTATTTTGATGTTTTCATTAATGGATGCACTTTTTGTTACATTTATTGAATTTTCATTGATATATGAAGTATATGATTCCATATAAATTTTTTGAGAAAAAATTCCTTTCAATGTTATAGACATAATTTTAAAGGTATTGATAACTGTTAAGGTTACTAAAATTATTAATGAAAATATTTTTATTTATGTGTTTTAAAAAAAGGGAATATTAATTATAAAAATGTGGTGTTACTTTTTATGTTTATTGATTAATTGAATATATTAAATAACATATACTGCAAATATTTATTTTAAAAAATTGTTAAATATATAAAAAATGACTTGTAATAATTTTATAGATCATATGTTTTGGGATTGGGATGTTTTGGTTCCTTAAGAATAAAATATTTATTTTTGGATATTCATTTATTTGATTAATAGATGAATTAAGAACTAGTCAAATAAAACCAATGGACGAATGTGTGATTATAATATTTAAATATATCAAGTAATTATATTTATTGGTATTCATAAGTGGTCAAATAATTCCCCATCATTTTGAAAATGATATTAAAATAAAAACAAAATCCTATAACATTCATATCTTATTAACCAAATGGATTTTTTGATCAGCATAGTTTATTTTTTCAGGCCCTTAACTTCGAATTAATCATTCACATTCATGTGATCAATGAACTCAATCACTATAAATAATCATTTACTCTTTTATTACATTCCCACATGTGTTTGAATTTATTGAAACATATTATATATTATTAAATATGTCATTAATATGTAATTTTGTATCAAATTAAGTGGATTTTTTACTATCCATTTTTATTATTGGGTTTAAAAAATGTATTTTCAAATTTTCTTACAATGATTAGCGAGATAAAGTTTAAACTGTGAGGATCCAATTTATTAAAGGGGGAGGATTTAACACTGATATATTTTATAAAGATAATTAATATGTTTGATAGAGTAGGGGACATGAAATAATATATTTATCTTGTGTCAAACAAAACCCTAAGATTTTTATGTTCGATAGCATATTCAAAAAGTAAAATCGAACCATAATGACCCATGATATATATTAACATTGCAACCTAGCCATTGGAATGGTTGGTATGAATAAGATTAAATTAATTTTTGATTTTTATATTATATATATATTGGTGTCTAATTAATTTAAAATTAAATTAAACCCCATTTTAAAATAATATGAAATCTATTTATGAAAAAATATTTTTAATGCGCACAAGTATATTTTATAACAATAATTTTAAAAAATAAGTATTGATTGATTATATTATTGAAATGTATATATAATATATTATTTATAATGTTTAAACTCTATTCAGTTTTTCTTTTAGACATTATATATAAATAAATCCAATTTTCAAATAAGACAACACAATTTTTAGAAATAACGTTTTGTCACCTTGTTATGGCGATCACATTATAAAAAAAATAAACTGTTTTATTAAATTTATATGAAAATTTAAAATTAATTTTTGGAATAATAATATAAAAATTTACTTTGTTGGAAATTTTTCTACTTTACTAAAAATATTTATTTTTCAACGAGTAGTGAAAAATATTGATTTCTATAAAAATAATTTTATAATTAATAAATTATGCAATTAATGTAATGACACAACCATAGTTTCCCAGATCTAGTGAAATAGTTTATACATTGGTATGATAATAAGGAATCAATTCATAAATGACCGAGTATTTAAGTATTTTTTGAAACTAGATACACTAATAAGTTCAACATTACAATATGAAATTAAAAACAACATAAAAGTTTCATTGGGAACATCCACCACTCTAGAATTATCATAGCAAGTCAATCATAAAATACCACTTCATGTCCTGAGAAAAAAATTAAACATAAGAAGGGTTGATCTATGATTCTCAGTAAAGGTAAGTAATAGTATAGAAGACATCTCAAACATAAACATTAAGCATGGTGTATAATTGGAAACATATGCCTTTAAAAATAATAAATGTGGACACATTATGGCCGGAATATGAGTTGGGAAAATAGTGACATAATAAAATATAATCATGGGTATTATACTAGTCTAAAAACAACATGAACCATGAATTTATATATTAATAATGAGGGAAATTTATATGCCGGATATTTTGAAACATATCGTCAAGGTTGCGACCAAGGAATCTAAAAAATAATAAATCCTCATCAAAACCCATATCTGAAAATGGGCGAGGCCTCATCCAAGTGTATATCTATTTGTCTCATGAGACCTACCAATGCATTGAGGGGATGTACTGGGACCCACCCATCACATACTAAGTCAAATTTATTCTTCATTTGAAAGGGGTGGACATAATAAACACATACATTCATATTGAAACTAACATATGAAATTTAAATAACCTTCCCCAATTGTTGATCATAAACACTAACCAATTATAATAATATGGTGAATTGTATCAAAATAGAACTTCCATATTTAAACTAATCTAAAACCCTTCCAAAAAATATTTTAGATGATATCATAATATATGAACCTCAATGAAACATGAGATTCATCGAAGGATGTTGACATATATAATTATACCTTTAAATGAGACAATTGAGAAATTCTTGAGGAAATAATCCTTTAACATTCCAAAGTGTCCCATACCAATTTGAAACATTCAAATAATAATCCATTAGAATAACATGAGAATAAAGAGTCTCTTAATATTATATACTAAGGGGAAGTACATAAACCACATCCATGGAATAAGGGGTGAGAAAGGAATATATCTCATAAAAGATAATGTGAGATGAGAACAATTATTTTTTACTTTGGATAGAAGAGTTCTTTTGGAAATTCGTTTTATTTGTCATGAAATTAGATATTAAACATTTACATCCCATAAATTAAATTTAAGTTCATTTAACTTATATTCAAGGCGTCTATAATGTATTATTAATGTGAAATCATTTAAAAATCGTTTTTAAATAAGCATTTTGCATAAATCATTTCAGTGTAGTTAAAGGAAAATATTAAAGGATTTTAAAGCGTAATGGCATGTTTGATTCCATAAAACAAGAAATGAAGAAAAATATATTTTTTGTGTTAATGTTTTTGATTTTATGAAGATAAATATGGGATAAAATAGATTATAGAGTGAACTTGAAAATAGGTAATAATTCGAAAAGTTCCATGAATTGGGCTTGCATTTCGGGAATTTTTTTGAAAGATTCATTGAAAACAAGTAACTCCCAATAAAATAAAAATAGATTCTTATTTCTATATATATATATATATAAAATTCACACAAAATTTATGAGGAGTAAATAATAATAAATAATAATTTCACTGAGTTGAATAGGGAATAAGAGAAACCCAAGTGAAAATAGAGGTTCAAGTAAAAAAAATTACAAATTTGTAATCAATTGAATCATATACCCCCCAAAATTAATAATCATCAAAATATACATTGAATATTATAAAAACAAAGATATTAATTATATGAAAAATTAATGGTCTGTATGTATACACTATACAAAAGTAATAGTATTGTATACGAAATATCTCACAAAAATGAAAGTGAGATGAAGAAACCCCTAACCTTTTGTCTGATGGTGTTCGTCACACGATCTTAATGACCTGAATAATAAAATTGAGGTTCATTAATTAATAATACATGAACCTCCTAGACAAGTAATTACTATAACCTTATTATGTTCATTCAAGTCCTTTTTGATGGGTTAAGAGGTTCAATATTATTGTTCGGGTCCATTTATTTCATGATTGGTATACTTATATACATGAATGGGGAATCATTTAAAATGAGGATGGTTGTCCAGAATTGATGTTATAGGATATTAGTGAACATTCATATGGTTAAATTTTTTAAAACATCATTTGGTTATGTGAATATGAATGATTATACAAATTATTTAATGATAACTGTTTGTGTTAGTTGGTGGTTTTTGAACACAATGAAGTCATTGTTCTTTATAAAAAACCATGTGTAAAATATATTTCAGAACCATAAATGAGGAATTAATCATATATTATTTTCTTTTTCAATGATAATAATGGTTTCATGGCTATAATTTAAGATGTTAATGGAAATTAAAAACCCATCATCCATGAATGTGGTAAATTCACACATCTCAGATGATGTTTTTTACTACTAACATAAATGAAATGAAAAGGGGAGATGATAATAAATTAGTCCATCCTCAAAAAAAAAACATTACAGTACATGTAAGGTACTTTAGTTTTCATAAAATTTTCATTATGATAGATAAGGATAGAAAAGAAAACAATGTAATTTGAAAAGAAAGTATATTAATTGAAAAGTAGAATTTACCTCCTGAATTAATCTTCCTTCAGAGCCTCTTTAGGGGAGAGGATTTGGTCTTTTTATGAGACCAAGGGCTTCATGGACCTGGGGAAGGATCATGGGAGGATATTTTAATATAATTTCGTCAAGACAAAATGATTGAGAGGATTGAAGATAAGGGGTGGGGTTGAGGGGGGTTTTATAGAGGAAAAGATTATGGTTTTCCTAATATTTTACTCAATATTTTATTATTTTTTCAAAGAAAAACAATAGAATTGATTCATATGACTAAGAATAGTCATATTTTCATGTGGGATTGAACCAAGTGTTCTTACATCAACCATGATTCTAGTAATAGTGAATTTTACTGATAACGAATATATACGGTAAATTACTGTATTTTACTATTCATAAAAAATTTGAGCATTTCAGAAAAATCGAAAAAATCACCCAAATCATTTTTCGATGTGTATATCAATAAATGAAATAAATTTTTTGAAAATATTGTTTCAAATATTAATTTTTTAATTTTTATATGAATTCATTTTTTATTAGAAAAATAACAAATTTAAAACTATAATTTGGTTTATATCACCTTGAAAAATTAATCAAGATCTCATTATCTTATGACCTTAAGAAAATAAAATAATAATATTATTTAATATTCATAATGGTAATATTACTATTGATTTTACTATTAATAAGGGTATATTACTATTCACCCAAATTAATTGTGACTTATCAGACTCTAAATGTCTTACTGAACGCAACTGTTTATGTAAAATTTTTCAAAATTCAAATCACAGAGGTGGGAAATAATTATGTTTATTGGATAGGATACGAAAAAGTGGTTTTTTGTAGTCTCTTTTTTTCATTCATTCAATATTAAAATTAGTTTTAAAATATTGTGTTTTTCAATTATCCATGCCTTACAAAAATTTCATTCTTGAAATTTTAAATTGAACATCTAATGTTAATGGTTGATACTTAAAAATTCCATTATGGCAATCCCACATCAGAAATATGGTTTAAATATCCTCTTAATAAGAGGGAATGGAAAATTCATAATTTTCTACAAAACTTGACATTCTTATTGGAAAACATGGTCATAGAAGAATAATCAAACAATATTGTTATGATAGATACTGATAGAGAACATGCTCAAATGAAATATCATTACCAAAAAACACATCAAGAAATTTATGACAAATTTCATAGATATCATGAAAATATATATATATGATAATAGGGAAATGTTTTTATTTAATACACTTTTCCTAGACCTGATGAATTATTCTACTCTATAAGAGTATAAATATACATTCTTATTTTATAAAAAAAATCTTATCCATTGTTTTTTCCTTGAACTATATTTACTTCACCTCATAGCATATGTTACATCATGTAGTTTCATTAAGTTCTAAGGCATCATACAATGATCAACATAAATTATTTCACCAATTGATTAACTTTTCAAAATAGCAAGATCCAACACTTTAGAATCATTCTCATATCCATCCTTTCCAGTTCCACGTACATGGGGTCCGTAGTAATCCTAATTCTTTTATAACTCCATGTTCTATCCAGCTTAATGCATGTCCGACCTTATTTTCCTTTAATCAACATGAAGTAGTAAAAAAATTTCTCATTCCTGACATGTGAATATCATCATCATGGGTCCTCTTAAAATATGGTAATAACTCAAATTATCAATAAACATTATTGGAAACATGCATTCATCATTAAACATTCTATTTGATATATTCCTCATATCAAAAAATATTCTATACTCCATCAATGATAGAATATACCACTTATGGACAAGTTAAAAATCATTTTTGAGGTAGTTAGTACTCATCCAAATGTATCATTTTTTCATCATTATATATATATTAATGGTTTTCCTTCCATCAATCATACGATTTCAAAAAAGTTTAACTCCTACTAAATATATTTTCTTGGCACCATTCAACTTTTTGTTTCAAATCCTTAATGACAAAGTATTCTACTATAATCCTCATATATTCCATAATTATTATAACCAGTACATTACTGAAAAAATAATCAAATGACATGATATTGACTAGGAATATTTACCATTCTACTTCATCAGTGGAATATTGATAACATCATCATTATCCAGTATCATCATTTGGGGTGTATTCCATTGATGCTTAGGAAAATAATTCACATAGTTTTCCATCTCCATGTAGTTGAATTATTGTTAATTAGAAATATTTTTCCATCCCTTGCAATCACAAAATTTTTGTCCTTTTTCTCCACAGTTATAAGAAAATCCCCTTCCCTTGAATCATTTACAAGGGTGATTCTTTCCACATCATTAAATGTTGTAAAACCATTATTTATCTTCTTCCCTTTATTAATATTTTTTTCTATAGCCCTCTTCTTCTTTTTGTTCCCTTTAAATCCATACGACCCATATAGGTGTTTGCTTACCTTGTAAACACATGATACTATTTACTCATATAATGAAGATACTTGGGGGAATTTTAGGAGTTGGTGTCCTAGAACCAAATGGTTGTACTTTGATTACATTGATATTTAATGTATTTGAATATTAAGCACCTTATTTCATATTGTTCATTATTTTCAATGACTATGATTTAATAATGTCATAGAGTATTTGTTGCATTGATAAGGTCATGGTAGTTCCCCACTATAATGAGAACCTTGAAATTCTATCACAATAATCATAAATATAGTTATATGGTTGGATGCCATATTATTATGGGACACATAACATGCAGACTGTCAGGTGTGAGTACTCATAAGTAGATGATACTTCCTCTCATGAAGCTCACGCTTGATAGTCTCCAAGCCAGAATATTATGGGAATAAACCCACAAGTAGAAATTCTACATGATTAGGTGTTACAATATATTTTTATCTTTGAGCATGTGTAATGATCCTTAGACATTAATATTATCATTAATATGTGTCTCGAATCGCGCACATTGATTTACAGACAAAAACTGTCACACAGATAGTTGGCAGGAAGTAGGTTACGTTGGGTGCGTCACTAGTGGAATGTTATTAATGGATATGTCGATGATGGATTTTTACCTTTCATTAATGTAATTTGATATCTCAAACATTTTATTGAAATATAACCATTACATGAAATTCTATGGCCATGTTGTAACGACAAGTTTATATCAGGGTGTCAAAAAATGATGTATCATGCATAGAAGTTGATGACACTATCATGAAACATGATTGACAAGATATTGTGAAAAAGGGGTTATATTACACAGTGATCATTGGTATGTGGATGTTTTTTTTGTGACATTAAGTTATTTCCCATGGGTACCTTGACCTGTTGCTAGACATTATTCTTAGACTTTAGGCAAACCCACCTAATACCAATGAGGAAGAATCCTAGAGGGTCACACACTAAGTGTTTCGTGTGGTCTCAGTTAAATTATATTTGAATTTAATTAATAAATATTATTCTTAAGATAATTGAATAATAATATTCAAGTTAAAATGAATGTATAAAATAAATAAATATTTATTCGTAGGATTGTGGGTAAAACTTATTTATTTATTTTATTGATCATTTAATTAATATTTATTTACTAGTCTGTAAATAAAATATTTATTTAAGGGAATACATTATTTATTTATTTATTCGGGTGTTCAATAAATAGAAGCAGAGGTTTAGAGGAACAAGGCTGGTATAATAGTAAATAAATTTTTTTAAGATGATAAATAACTATTTAACTACTTGGAACAAATTAAAATAACAATGTTATTATTTTGTGACGTATAATATTATTTATAATTCTATTTTGTGAAAGTTTTCACACCATAAATATTGAGAGGGAATTATTATTAATAACTTGGGTTTTCTATAAGGATATGAATGTATTTAATTGTTGTTAGAAAATTAAGTGTTGTAACTGAAGCCCCATATCAATAAATAGACACATACGTCTGTTGTTCCATGTATCGAACTGTACAGCTAGTGAATTGAGAATTTTGGACATAAACAATTTCTTTCTCGAATCCTCTTCCCTCCCCTATCAAGAACCTGATATGTTATTCTAGTACAAAGACCAAGAAATCAAGAACGACTGAAAAAAGACACTCACTTCATCGTGATAGCACCCAGATAATGAGTGGTGCCTATCTGAGGCCATTAGAGCATCTGTGGATCACCGATAGGGGGATTCTAGTTTGTATCCTTACAAGTGAAAAAAGATAATCTGGAAGGGTAATTATGGATGATCAACATCATCAACGAATAAAATACTGAAGATACAAGTGTTATTTTCTTCTTGAAATTAAGTAAATTATTTATAAACATAATTTGCAAGATCCTCTCGAAATGTTTTGGACCTCTTCCTTTTTTATCTAAATCTTTGATTCTATTCAATGGATATGGGTGTCCATTGCCGTACTGATCCCGGAATAATCATTGATCATTGTAAAAATCAAATTTCGGTGTCCTTCCAACCACACTTCAATTGCGCCCGGAACCTACAAGTGGTATCAAAGAGGTCACATAATAGTTTATAATTATTTAAACGTTTAGTTGATGATTTACACATTTAATAATTTAGTGTTTTCAATTCAAGTTAATCGTTCTTCAAATATGATTCTCGAGATCTATTCCACCTCTTTCATATCTCTTTTACCTTATAGAAATGACTGTTTATTTTAATATTGATTAAAATAAAACAAAGGATATCATCCCAAGGTGCCAAAGGTTCTTGGTCATACAACACCAGAACACACGACGTGTATTTGACATTACAAGCCATGTAGCCAAGGTTTAATGCACCAGTTCTGGTCCTCCAAACCAAGTTGTTTCATTAGAGTCTATATAATTCTTAATAACTCAGTGTGTTGACCATGAATATGTGGCACGTGGTTTCCAGATTACACACTGTGTGGCCCACTATACACAATGTGTAGTCCCTTTAGTTTAGGGTTAGACCACGTACCCCGTACATAGCATTCCCATCTGGAGACCGTGTAACGAGGAACTACACTATGTGTGGCCCACATGACACATCGTGTACTCTGAATATTTCTGATGTAGACTCACACATTTTTTGACAAGGCGTGTACTTCAGATGGATGGTGAAATATATTACACACTATGTAGTTGGAACTACATGTCATGTACTCATATCAATTTCAAAAAATTATTAAAATTAAAATTATTATATTATACAAACCCTTGAGACATGTCCCATCATGCAGGTGTAAATTTGAGGAATAAAACATTATAGTTTTTTTATATATATGTGTTTAATTTAATATCTATGTAATTTTCATTTCTACTCACTGGGTAGTTATGAATAGAAATTCACCGGGTTTCCTCCAAGGTTCAAGTTACATACAATGATAATTTAAAAATAATTTATTTGATTAAAATTACGATGGATGAGAATATCAAGGAAATCTAGAAAAGGGTTTAAGATAAATGGATTGATTAATTAAAGATTATAATTAATTGTTTCAAATGTGATTTATCATATAAAATAATGATTAAATAATTGAAAGATAGTTTTATTTATGCATAAATATCATTTCTTGTATAGATGATCATGAGCATAACCAAGATCTTTTTATGGGGATGGGTTCTTTTAATTTATTTATTTAAATTAAATTTTTTTTTTCACGTGAGCCTTCTCCTCATTAGTATGTAGGGAATGTGTTCCCAGGGATTCCTTTATGTAAAACCCCCCTTTACCCCTAAGCTACATACTAGTTAATAAAAGTCATATATAATGGACGGAACTCCCAAGATAGTGGAGGCAGTTTAAGTGGGAGTTGAGACGGAACCAATCCCCGAAGATACTGAGGTGGATATGTGGAATGCTATAAACACAAACCCAAAAGGTTCAAGGTGTTTCACCCCTAGGTCAGGGTTAGTTTATCAACTTCTAGATAAAATAACCATTAGAAAATCTCATTGTCATGCCCTTTACATTATTTTATTTTCTGTCAGTTGCATGTCTTATCATTATGGATTCTTTGTCACGATCACATAATTAATGAATTAATCAATAATGCAACATTGAATTAATATAAACCTGAAATATGCATAAATATTATTATGATATGGTTAATCAGTTACATATGTTCCACTGAATACTAACAAGAATTTAATAATGATAATAAGAAATTCATGCATAAGAGATAAAAATCTCTCAAATAAAATATTAAGGCAGAACAAGCCTTCTATTACTTTAATAAGAAAATACTCAGTAAAACAATGTGTTTGACCAACCCAAGTTTGGACACGTACTTTTATACAAGAAGCCCTTATGAATGGTTTTGTGTTTACATAACCATATTACATCAAGAGGTGTGCCATTTCTAGACTAGGTGTAATATTGGAGGCAAGAGTTGAGTAAATCCAAATTCATGATTTCAGGATTGGGGAGTCCACTCAATAAATCAAGGAGCTACAAGACTGTAGTTGGAAAATACCCGCCTATCTAAATACCTTATAATAGCTTGAACAACACTTGTTAGGGGTTATGGGAAGGGTAATATAGAACCTTTCCATTAGAATTTCATATAAATCAGACATTCTGAGTACAATGGTGAGGGCCATTGGGACTTGATAAAAAGTTTAGAGACTTAATAAAATTCATTATTTCTTATAAAATGTAACCAATAATGTTCTAATGATCTGCTCATTTGATTGTATAATAAAAATTACAAGCTTGTCAAACACACTATATCTGTGATAAATTCTTGATAGAGACAACATCCTCACTGAAAATAACTTTCTAGAATGGTTTATATGCCTTTGGGTTATCCTATGTCAGGAAAGTAAGTCTTATATGCTGGAGTCTATATTACCTGATCCTCCTACCAAAGAGGCGAGTGATGAGGATTTCTATGTCTATGAGAAACATATAAACAACACAGTTAACTTTCAATGTTTCATCCTATCATCAATGTCTAGTGAGCTCATGATGTCTCATGAAAACATGGATGCTTATTGAATGCTCGAGAACCTCTGTGGTATTAACCAGGAGAGAGAAAGACTGGAGAATTTTGAGATCTCTAAGGGACTCTTTTAGAGTAATATTGGTGAAGTTTCCCTAGCTGGGCCTCATGTAGTCAATATCATTGGAAACATTTAGGCCTTATAGGTTCTAGGGTTTAAACCTCTCAAATAACTAGGCACAAATCTCAATATCTCATAACTTTTTCAGGGATTCTATGATTTTTCTTCAATTTCAATATGAACAACATTGATATGTCTCTATTAGATCTTCTTATCCTCATTCACTAAGTGGAAAAATATATGAAGCGTGAAATTCCATCTATCTTTATTGTGAATAAGAGTAAGGTGAAGGTGAAGGGAAATATGCCCAAATCATATTCACAGCCATCCATGAAAAGGAAGATCAAAGGGGAGTCATGGGAACATGAAGCTATTTGTTCTCATATGGAAAGAAGGGCCATTGGAAGAAGAACTGCATCCAACCTAAGAACCAAGGGGAATCTTCATGTGCATTTGTTATCGAATGAAATCTATATATTTCTACAAATTGGGTATTAGAAATAGCTTGTGGTGTTAACATATATATCCATATATAAGAACCAAGTATATTTAAGAATATTGACCAAGGGGAGGTAGATCTACGAGCATCCAATGAAGCCAGACTTGCTGTTGTAGCTGTCGAGGACTACAACCTCGCATTGCCAACTAGGATGATCTTTGTGTTAATGGGTTATTATTATGTGTCATATGTTATGAAAAACATTATTTTTATATCCAGATTAGATACATATGTATTTTATCATGTATGGAAATGAAATTTTCTTATTTTACAAAGATATAATTTGTTTTGGTAGGGAACATTTATACAATGGTCTTTGCTTGTTGGATTACACAAACTAAGTAATGGAAATCGATAACAAAGATACTTCAAATGACTCATACCAGACCCAACTTTGGAATCATCGGGTACGTCATGTAAATGAGAAAATCTTAACAAAGTTACACCAAGATGGATATTTAGATTCTTTCAAACTAAAACCACTTGGATTATGTCATGCATGTTTATAAGGAAAAATAACTAAATCAATATTTAGTGGTAAAGGTGAAATGGATAAATAACTTCTTAAATTGGTTCATACTGATATGTGTGGACCATTTCTAGTTGAAACAAGGGGAGGGTACACATACATCATAAATTTTAATGATGATTTTAGTAGATATAGATATATCTGCATAATGAGGTATTTGTCGGATTCATTTAAAAAGTTCAAAGAATAAAAGATTAAAGTTGAGAACCATATTGCTAAGAAGATTAAGAAACTATACTCAGACCGAGGTGGAGTATATCTTAATCAATTATACATTTTTTACTTAAAGGATTTTGGGATCCTATAAAAAATCACTCTTCCATAAACTCCCCAGTGGAATGGAGTGAGAAAAAGGACAAACCACAACATTTTGGACATGATGAGATCAATGATGAGTCATGCAAGTCTTCCATTATCGTTTTGGTGGTATGATTTACAAACTGTGGTGCACATACTAAACCAAGTACAAACTAAATTGATAAATGGTATTCTATATGAGTTTTGGAGTGGAACGAAAACCATATTATCAAATTTACATGTGTGGAGAAGTGATCCATTTGTTAAAGCCTCTTCAGGTAACAAACTGACACCTTGAGGCACAAAGTGTACCTTTATATAATACCCCAATGAAAACAAGGGGATAGTACCTATAAAACCCATAATACAAAATGGTTATAGTGGAACGACGCACCATATTCATTTGGAGGGATCACATCTCCAAAAGAGATAGTGGGTGTGAGATAGACTTTGATGAATTTGAGGCTCAAGGTACACTAGATTTGGTACAATAACAGATTACACAAAGCCCTGTGGAAGAAAGAACTATTGTAGAGACACAATTTCTACGTAGGAGTACAAGAGATGTTATATAAATAGAATGGTATAGTTTTCTAGTTACTGAGGATGGTTACTCATTATTAGTTGATAATAATGATCCTCTAACATATAAGGAAGAAGTAATTGACACAGATGTTTCCATGTGGCTAGAAACCATGAATTTTGAAATGGATTCCATATACCAAAACAAAGTTTAGATTCTGGTAGATCCTCTAGTTAATGTAACTCTTGTTGGCTTCAAATGGGTATTCCAGAAGAATCAAGACATGGAAGGCCAAGTCAGTACCTATAGGGCATGATTGGTTTCAAAAGGGTTCAAAAAACGTCAAGGAATTGACTGCATCAAAACCTTTTCACCATTTTCAATGATTAAATCCATTAAAATTATATTGTCCATTTCCTCTTACCAAGACTACGATATTTGGAAAATGGATGTAAAAAAAGCCTCCATTAACTGTAACCTTTAGGAAAATGACTTCATGGCACAACTTAAAGGGTTTATGACTCCAAAGGATGGCAATAAGGTATGCAAGTTATAGAAATCCATTGATGGATTAAAGAAAGCCTCCAAGTCATGGAACATTCATTTTTATGAATACATAATGAAATTTGGTTTTATCATGAATGAATGTGAGCCTTGTGTCTACAAACAGTTTAGTGGGAGTACAATCGTTTTCCTAATAGTATATGTTGATGACAGATTACATATTGTAAATGAGATAGCATACATACATTCTGTTAGGGCATGATTGAATCAATTATTCTCTATGAAGTATTTGGGTGTGACAACATATATTCTTGGGATCATGATCCATAGTGATAGATCGAAGAGATTGTTGGGCCTAAGTCAAAGTACATAAATTGATAAGATATAGAAAAGATTCAGTATGGAACAATCCAAGAGGGGATTGTTTCCCTCATCACATGGAATTCATATTTACAAAAAATGTGTCTTCAGAAACATGAGGAAATAATGATAATTGAATAGACTATATACGCATCAGCGACTGGGTCAGTCATGTATGCCATGCTCCTTACTATGCTGGATGTCGCCTACGAATTGTGTACGGTAATCAGATATCATTCCAACCCAGGTGATAGCCATTTGATGTAGGTCAATACTATCCTAAATTAATTGAGGCGTACTATGGATATGTTATTGGTTTATGGAAGAGATAAGTAACTAGTCATCTGAGGATTTCCATATACTAGTTTCCAGACTAATCAAGATGACATAATGTCACAAAAAGGATACATCTTCACTTTGAAGGGAGGTATAGTGAGCTGGAAGAGATCAAAGTAGATTTTGGTCGTAGATTCGACATCATTGTCTGAGTATATTGAATCTTTTACGAAAGCTAAAGAAGTAGTTTAGATGTGAAGATTCATCCAGGAGCTGGATTTGATACCTAGAAGTAAATATCCCATCACACCTCAATGTGATAATACTATAGCAATGACTCTCACAAAAGTTCCAAGGTCACACCAGCTGATGAAACACGTACATTAGAAGTATCATATCTTGAGGGATTTTTCTTGTAGAGTTGAAGTTACAGTGACCAGAATTTCCTCAAAAGACAACATGCCAGACCCCTTGACTAAAGCCTTGACTTAGTATAAATATGATCACTATGTGAGGTCTAGCGAACTAAAAGTCATAGGTAGTTGGCTCTTGTCCTAGAAGAATTCTTTAAGAGTTGGAGTCCTAGAACCAACTCGTTTTACTTTGATTGCATGGATATTTAATGTATTTAGATATTAAACATATTATTAAATATTTTTCATTATTCTTCTAAAATATGATGTAATAATGTCCTAGAGTATTTGTTGTGCTGATTAGGTCATGGGAGTTCCACACAATGACAAGAACCTTGAAATTCTATAACAATATTATTAAATATAGTTCAACAGTTGGATGATGTACTGTGATGGGACACATAGAATGCATACTGTCAGGTGTGAGTACTCATAAGAAGAAGAGACTTCCTCTCACGAATTGCACACTAGGTAATATCCAAGAGAAGACATTATTATAACACACCTACCAGTGGGAATTATGCATGTTTTGGTGTCATCAAATATTTATATCTATGAGCATGATTAATGTTTTGAAGACATTAATATTATCATTAATATGTGTCAAAAATTTCTCACTCTACTTTATAGACAAAAACTATCACACACACAGTTGGTGGGAAGTAGGGTATATTGGGTTCATCATGAGTTGCATGTTATTAAAGGATATGTCATGGACGGATTTGTATTATCCATTTATGGAATTTAATATCTTGGAAATTTTATTGAAATGGAACCTTCATGTAAAATTCCATGTCCATGGTGTAATGAAGATTTTATTTTAGGTAGTCAAAGAATGATGTATTAAGCATAAAAGTTGACAACACTATCATGAAACATGTTGATTAGATATTGTTACAAATAGATTAGATTATATAGTGAGAGTTTGTATATGGATGTCGTTGTTGTGACTTTATGTTCTTTCTCTTGGGTTCCTTGACCCACTTCTAGACAGTACTCTTGGACGTTAGTCAAGCCCACCAAATGTCAACGAGAAAGAATCCTAGAGGGTCACATGCTAAGGGTTTCTGGTGGTCTCGATTAAATTCTAATTGAATTTAATTAATTAATATTATTCTCAAGACATTGGAATAATTTTATCCAAGTTAGAATTATTTTATGAATTAAACAAATATTTATTCACCATATTGTGGATAAAATATATTTATTTATTTTATTTAAAATTTAATAAATACTTATTTACATATTTATAAATAAAATATATAATTAAAAGAATTATTTATTTATTTATTTATTTGGGTGTTAATTAAATGGAAGTGGAGTTTAGGAGGCCCAATGCCAGTACAGTAGTAAAATAGTTATTTTCAAAATGATAAATAATTATTTAACTAGCTGTCACAAATTAAAATAAAGCTTCTATTATTTTGTGATGCAGAATTTTATTTATAATTCCGTTTTGCACAAGTCGGCACTCCATAAATAACGAGACAAGATTATTATTAATAGAATTGGGTTTATCTATGGTTATGGATGTTTTTAATTGCTATTATGGAATTAAATATTGTAACTGGTTCCCCATATCAATAAATAGACACATGCATCTATTGTTCTATGTACCGAACCCCAGACCCGATGAATTGAGAATTATTGTGCTAAACAATTTCTTTCTCGAATCCTCTCCCAAACCCTCTCAAGAATAAGAGACTTTCATCATGGCCAAAGAACATGCGATCAAGAACGACTGACACAAGACCCTCGCTTCACCGCAATAGCACCCAGAGAACAAGCGGTGTCGATCGGAGCACGTCTGGATCACTTCAAGTTGGATTCTAGTTTGAATCCTTACAAGCACAATAAGATAATATGGAAGTGTCATTATTTATTATCAACATCATCAATGAAAAAATTTCTATGATCCATGTATTATTTTCATTATGAAATTGATTAAAATAATTAAAAAAATATGTGAAAGATCCTCTCTAAAGGTTTCAGGCATCTTCCTTCATTATCTAAATCATTGATTCTATTCTGTGGAGACCGGGTTTCATCATTGTATTAATCCTAGAAAAATCATTGATCATGGTAAAAATCAAATTTGGGTGTCAGTCCAACCACGCTACCGCTGCACCCAAAACATACAAGAATATATTCCTTTGAAAAGATGTCTTAACACCATGAGATATATGATATTTGTTACTATTTACCTCACATGCATTGGTGATGTTATCATTCCTTCTTCTAGGCTCTATATCTACCTAATGTCATACACTAGATTATGTTATGAATCATAATTTATAATCTAAAATAAGAAAAATACTATTCATAATTTTAAATCATATACATGGCTAATCTAATATTCATAAGCATGGTTTCTTCATGTAAAAAATTACATTTAAATCCTTAATAATGTCTTTTAAGGAAAATTTGAGTTTTCCAAAGAATATCCCCTAATAGTTTCAAACAAGGTGCATAGTAAGGCCTTTTGTTGTGTACCAGGATACACCGGGTCAATCCTGAAACTCATTGTTATATTATTCAATCATAGATTCATTTCTTCCAGAACCACATCCACTTGTAGTATCTAGACATGGATGTAGTTTCTAGAAATATCAACATTATATATTTTGTATTAAAATTATTTGAATTCTTGTATAATAATCCTCAACAACAATCTTAGTGTTTTGTTATCTAATCTATGTTTTCTAAATATAGTTTCCATGTTATTTACTAAACATCCACTAATACGAACTATAACACCCAAACCACAATTTCACGGAGCTGGTGTATTTTTTAATTCATTGGCATGATTACAAAGAATCAAATCCAGAAAGACTAATTAATTTAGTAGATTTTTAAAACCAAATAAATATATAAATTAAATATTACAACATGATGTTAAAAATAACATAAAATTTCTATTAGGAACATCCAAAACTCTAGGATTATCCTTGCATGTCAATCATAAAATACCTCTTCATGTCCTGAGAAAAAATTCATTATAAAAAGGAGTGATATCATATGCTCAGTAAGGGTAAACAATCTAGCAGAAGATATCTCAAACATAAGCATTAGGTTTGATGAATAATTGATAATACATGACTTTCAAAATAATAAATGTGAACACATTAGGGCAGGAATATGAGTTGAGTAAATATTAACATAATAAAAATAATCATGGGTATTATTGTATTATAATAACCACCTGATCCATGAATTTATAGATTCATAATGAGAAAAATTCACATGCCTGACATTCTGAAACATACCTTCAAGTCCTTTACCAGGACATCTAAAAATGAGTAAGGCATCATCCACATACATATCTCAAAATGGGAAAGGCCTCGGCCATGTCCATATCAAATTTTCTCATCAGACTTACCAATATATCGAAGGGATATATTGGTCCCACCTATCCAATACTAATCCCAATTAATTCCTCATATTAAAGGTGTTAACATAATCAACATATACATTCATATTGAAACTAACATATAAACTGTAAATAACTTTCCCTAATATTTGAACATAAACACTAGCCATTCGAAATAATACAGTGAATGGTATCAAGATAGAACATCCACATTAAAACTAATAAGAAACCCTTAAAAACATATTTTATATTATATCATAATATATAATCCTATATGAAACAAATGTTTCATCAATGTATGTTGATATAAATAAATATACTTTTAAATGAGACAATTGAGATATTCTTAAGGAAATAATCATTAAACATTCCATAGTATCCCATACCACCATAATACATTCAAATAATAATCTCTTAGAAAATCATTAGAATAAGGATACTCTTGATATGATATACCATGGTAAATTAAATACACTACATTCCATGAATATGGGGTGATAAAGGCATATATCTCATTAAAGATAAAGTGATATTTGAAAAATCAATTTTTACTTTGTAAAGAAGATTTCTTTTGGAATATCATTTGTATATATCATGAAATCAAATTGTAATCATGTATATCCTAGAAAATAAAAGGAAATGTAATTGATGTTATATTTTAGGCTTAAATAAAGTGTTGTTAAGGTGAAATCATTTAAAAATAGTTTTTAAATATTATTTAGAAATAAAATATTTTAGTGTTGTTTATGGAAAATATTAAAGGATTTTAAAGCACAAAGGCATGTTTGATTTAACCAAACCATATAAAACAAAAATATATATTTTCATGATATATTTTTTAATTTTATAAAGATAAATATGGCATTAAATAGATTAGAGAGTGAAATTCAATATATGAAAGAAATTCCAGATGTTCCTTGTATTGGGCTTGCATTTCGGAAGAATTTTTTAATGATTCTTTTAAAACACGTTACACTCATAAAATAAAGAAGGATTATGATTAGTAGAAATATATAGACCATACAAACACAATTAATGTGGATAAATATGAATAAATAATAATTTCATTGATGTGAATAATGAATAAGAGTAAACACAATGAAAATAGAGGTTTGGGTAAAAATATTTATAACTTTGTAATCAATTGAATCGTTTGACACAAAAATTAAAATAATCAAATGATACATTGAATAAAATGAAATTAAATATATTATTTATATGAAACATCAATGAAAAGTATACATACACCATACAGAAGTAATATTACTGAATATGAAATATCTCACAAAATTGAAAGTGAGATGAAGAAACCCCTTACCTTAAGTCTTATGGTGTTATTCACTTGATCGTAATTACCTAAATAATCATATATAGGTTAATTTATTAAAAATTCCAGAACCACCTCTACATGTATTTAGTATAACATTATTATTTTCATATAGGGACTTTCTGATGGGTTAAGAGGTTCAATTTCATTGTTTCGGTCTGTTTGTTTCATGATTAGTATAAATATATACACGAGTATAGAAACAAGTAAAATGAGGATGTTTGACCAGAATTGAAGTTATATTTTATTAGTTAATATCAATATGGTTACATGTTGGTAAAATTAATTTGGTTACTTAGAGTTAAGAAGAATGATTATATAAATTATTTAAGATAACTCATTGGGTTAATTTGCGATTTTGAACACAACGAACTCATTTTTCTTTATAAAACTAAACCATGTGTATAAAAAAATTAAAAGCCTATAAATGAGACATAATAAAAAAATTATAGTCTGGTTCAACCATAATAATGGTTTCATGACAATAATTGAAGATGGTAATAGAAATGGATAACTAATCGTCCTCGAATGTGGTAAATTAGCACTTCTTGGATAGTTTTTTTACTACTAACATAAAAGAAGGGTAAAGGAGAGATGATAATAACTTATTACCTATTCATAACAGAATTACCATAAATGTAAGGCAATGGAGTCTTCATAACATTTGAATGGGTATATTTGAGGATAGAAAATAATATAATGGAACTTGAAAAGAATGTAAAAGAATTGAAAAGAAGAATTTACCTCTTGAATTAATCTTTTTTGAGAGCCTCTTTATGGGAGAGGATTTAGTATTTTTATGAGACCGTGGGATTATGGATTGGGGGGGAGGTGATATTGGGAGGATATTTTAGTATAATTTAGAAAAGTCATGCTAATTGAGATAAGTAAAGGGAAAATGGGGTAAAGGGGGTTTTATAGTGGGGAGAAGAGGGTTCTCCCATTAATTTACTCATTATTTTACTATTTTGTAAAAGATAAACAATAGTATTAATTCTAGTGACCATAAATAGTAATATGCGCATGTGAGTTTCAACCAAGTGTGCTTACATCATCCATTCTTATAGTAATATTGAATTTAACTGATAATATATAAATATATATACACACATGGTAAATTACCATATTTTACTATTCATCAACAATTTGAGTATTTTCGGAAAATCTAAAAAATTGAACCAAACTATTTTTTGATGTGTAAAACTAAAAAATGACATCCTTTTTTGAAAATAAATTTTTAAATAATATTAGTTAACTTTTTAAATGAAATCATAATTTATTCAAAAATAACAATTTTAAAACTATAATTAGTTTAATATCACCATGAAAAATTATTCAAGATCTCATTATCTTATAACCCTATAATAATAAAATAATAATATGGTTTACTATTCATATGTTTTATATTTCTATTGATATTACTATTCATAAGGGCATGTTACTTTTTACCAAAAATCGTGTTTGTCTTATTATACTCTAAATATCTTACTGAACGAAACCATGTAGGATAGTTTTTTAAAATTAAAATCCCAAAGGTGGAAAAAAATTACATTTATTGGAATGGTTATAACAAAGTGGTTTTTTGGAGAGAATCAGTGTTTCATGCATTCAATATTAAATTTATTTTCAAAACTATGGCATGTTAAAATTTTGATTCCTAATTTTTTTTTGAATAAGTACAAAAGTAAAATAATAATTATTATTTATATGAAATCAACTTAATAACATTTTAATCAACATTATATTGGTTTTCAATATTAGTTTTCTAGGATTAATGGTGAGTCTAAAAAAATCTATTTTAGAATGAATAATGTTTCTAATTTTTAATTACATAAAATAATCCCTTATAGTGAATGATTTAAATGAAATTTATAATATATATATCATAAATCATAATTATTGTTACAAAATTATTTCTATTAGTCGTAGTGGTAATATATAATCATCTTTTAAAAAACTCTTCTTAAAAACCCACTATATGCCACAACTATAGTATTAATATTAAATTAACTTTCAGCACTTCTATTAGTTGAATGTGTAAAAATGGATTCACTTTTGATCCTAATTTATTATTTATAATATGATAAACTTAATTTTTTACAAAATTTATTAGTGAAAACAATTGATGATAATTAAATTATTATGGTAAAATTGAGTTTAATTAGTGATTAAAGATTAATCATATAGTTCCAAATGAAACATAAACATGATATAAACCCATTTTTTGGAAATATATTGACCTTATCCCTCCTATGATATTTTTTTCCACTAATAGATCAATTTGACATGGAAAAATTTCTCTTTAATTATATCTTTCAAAAATTTATAAGTCTTCCACTCATCCCACTTATAAAATCCCAACCACTGTAATCCTCTATTTACACAGGGAAATCCCATTGCCCCCAACAAGATATTCCCAAATAACTTCTAAACATCCATAAACTCGTCTTATAATTATTTATTTGGGTATAAATCCATCCATGTAAGTCCTTATATAGAAACCAAAAGAAGTTATCTGATGACGAGGTAATGTCAATTTACATATTTTTTTTGTTTTAATTTATCATCAAACAAATTTATTACATTTATTATAATGGTAATATGATAACTCTGAAGACCTAAATATACTTTTATGTTTTTTATAAGTTACATACCCGAAAAACACCCACATCAATCAAATGGGTTATGAAATCATAATTCTAGTGTACGACAGACAACCACCTCGCGAACACATGTTGTATGTTTCTCCATTACAACCTCTCATGGTCTAGTAAAACGATAAACATAAAGGTTATATATTATATTTATAATATATATAAAATAATTAAAATTAGGTATTAAATATATAATATAAAATCTTTTTACATTCCATACTATGTGGGACACAATAATGCCACTTGTGTGTACATCAGACTACCACCTCATGAAGTAATGTGAAGATTTTTTCACTAATGTGATAAATAAATGGTTGTTAGGGTTACAATAATTAATATATATGACATAAATTTATAATTATTATATTCTAAAAATAATTATATTTCAATAAATATAATATATCATTTTCTTTTTATCGTTTCACACAATGAAAATATGGAAATATTATTCACAGACATCTGAAGTACCGCCACATCGAAGCAAAGTGATTATTATTTTCTCATCACCAAATCCAAAAAATGATACATATAAGTACATATAATTAAATTATATGTAATTTATTATATAATAATAATTCATTAAATATAAATTATTTTTACCTTTATTCTATAATGATAATTATAAAAACAGAAATGTCACTCATGCGTGCATACGACCTTCCATCTTCAAGATCATAATGTTAGTTGATTTTTTATAAAAATCATTGATTATTGATTTTTATATTATATTTTATCTATAAATACAATTTTTATTTAATCATTTTTTTATATATTTAAATAATGACTCCTTTGACCATAGTCAACCTACTGATGTTTTTTTGACATATAAGCTGAATATGGTCAAATCTTTCTACTAAAACTTAATTGACTATGTAAATTCATATAAAATTGTATTATGTGAAATAAATGGAATAATAATCTTGAAAAAATTTCTAAATTAGATAAATATTTCACATAAATTTTTTAATCATGAGGATAATGATAGATGTGATGAATCAGATTCGAGGTAAGAGACTTCTTCCCAATTTCCTTTTATTGGGGAATATCATGATGTAATGCACCATTATTCATTTATAAGGTTTATATAAATAATAATTTAAATTTTTTATCATGAATTACACTATTATTATGACATATAATGTTTTTTATAGTGTTATTCTTTTAGTGGTTTTTTGATTCAATTGTTTCCCAAGAGATAAATGCATTTCCTTAAAAAAAGAATCTAAATTTTTCCTTCAAACTCCATTTTGTTTCCATGAATATGATTTCAAAATTAGTTTATTGAAATAAAATAATCATTAATTATATTTTATGTATCAAAAAATTTATCAAAAGGAATCTATATACATTTCATTTATTAAACATTCTAAAAAATGTCAAAAAGACGTTCTTCTCTTAACATACTTGGAGAAAATGACCTTCCCACCACTGTGAATGTTATTTGACATATAAATTAAATTTAAAGGTAACATGTTATCTCAAATTAAGGACACAAAATACCATTTTTGGTTAAGTTTTGTATAGAAATGTTTTCCCTTTGAATATGGTGTTTCAGTATTGAAAATGGGATTTAATGGAAAATCATACTTTCTCTTCTACAAGTGTTTTTAATATGAATTTAAAAGAATTTATAAAAGGGTTTTTTGATTAATTTTTTTTAATAATGATATAATACATGGGAATTATATGAAATGGGTGAGAATAATACATATTATATTATTGTTTTATCCCCATTATAGCTCATGGGTGATCCCGATATAGTTTATACAAAGGGTTGATCCCTTTTATAGGTCATGGGAAACCTGTGATCCCAGTATATCTTATACAAAGGGGTTAGAGACATTATAGATTGTATTTGAGCCCAATATAGATTATAAAAAGGTGATAACTTCTATAGACCCCCAATTCATTTGGTATTGATTATATTTGAAATCAGCCATGTAGTTATTCCAATAATCAGTGTTTTGAAAGGGTTTTAAAAATGTGATTCTCCTAGGTACCAATAGGGGTTTCAATAAAATTATATGGGTTTAGTTATTTAATTGAAAAAAATGTGTATGTTATTTTTATGTGATATTATTTTATTTAATATGATTAATGAAAATTGAATTTAATGATAAATGATAAATGATTTTTCATGTTTTTACATGACTATCAGATTTCTTTATTTGAGTATTCCTTACCTAATATTTTGTTCTTATCTTATGTTTTTATATGTTTTTCACAAGATATGTATGGTAAATGATGATGTAATATCTAAAGTCATCAAGAGATTCCATGAAAGAAATAATTTTTTTAAATAGGGTTATACAAAGGAAAAAAATGACATCGATTGGAAGTGTCCACTATGTATTTTATCATTTATAATGAATGAAATATGGATTAATAATATAAAAAATATCAACATTAAAAGATCATACATGTGAATGAATGTGAAATATTGAATAAAACTCAATATTATTGATATATTAAGGTAGGTTACTTATAATTCATATTCCATCCTAAAAATTAATTTTCTGACATCACCTTAATATGTAACCTATTACATAACAAATAAGATTGTGTTATTCTCAAAAAAATAATAGCTGGGTATATTCATAGATATACTAATGTGTATCATGAATTACATACATGAAAATTTATATTAAAGTAATTCGATTTTATGAAAATGGATATATTTACATGAGTATAACCAAAACCATAAAGAACCAACCCCACTATCCATAAAATAGATATAATCCTCTAAAGTTTTGGTAAACAAGACCCAAAGTCCCTTTACATATAGATAATTTTATTAAGTTTGAATTATATTCATTATATCACTAATACATAATATGAAAAATTATTCTTAAAATCTATTTGAAACATTATAACTCTATATAAAATTGGATCATGGTACCTGATAACTGATTCTTATCACATTATACATAGCTTATAATTTTGGTAACTATCTCCTAGAATATATTAATAACATAAATGATTCATATAAAATATTCACAATATAAACTATTTATATTTATAAAAAATCATTGAATAAAAATTTAAATAAATTATAATTTGATAAATTTTATTTTGAGAACAATATATAAACATTAAAAAAATAGAATCTTGTTATAATGATTTTATAATAATTTTAAACATTATGGATATAATACATTCTTAAACATACACTTTTATATCCAATTTCAGAAGAACTCTTTTATACAATATATTATGGAAAATATATATTTGAATCTATTAAATTATACATTTATTAATTTATTTTCTACAATATAAACAATTAATATAATAAAAATATCATCTAAATTATTTTATTTTTATCTTTAAGAAAATAAATTGTAAAAAATCATTTTGTGGTCTAAATTATATCATTAATTATGGCCTATTTTTATTTTAATCATTAAAATGAATTGTATAGGACTAATTTATAGTTGAAATATTATCACTATTATATATTGGAATAATTTTATATATATATATACTCCATATATATCAAAATTATATTTCCTAATAACAATTTGTTAAAATATTTAAAATATTCCATAATAGTTAGTAAAAAGAAAAAAATCTTTTATTATGACTTGTAAAAATTTAATAAACCATATTAATATGAATCTTATATTCTCTATATTAACTAATTAATATTAATGAAAAATTTATGTTAGTTGTTTCAAAAACTTTTTTATAATTTTAAAATAAATACTACATAGTGAAATAATTAAGAAACCATAGTTTTAAAGGTTTTATAAACATTCCAAAATACTGTTTCATAAATTTTTAATCATTTATTTATTAATAAAGTCAATTATTAATTTTATTTTATTTTTTATTAGGTAAATATTATATTTATTATGAGAGAATTTATGAACAATTTCATATTTTACATAGACTTGTAATTAAAATTTTATAAATCCTAATAACTTATAATAATATTATAAATTATAAAACTAAATCATTCCTTCAAAATAAAAAAATAATTTTTTTAAGAAAAAATAAGAACAATTTATATTTGGTGTGTATATAGGATAATAAAGAAGACATTATTAATATTATCTTTGATAATTTATAAATAAATTACAAACATATAAGATAAAAATATTAATTTTTTATATAAAAAAAATTGATTTATATATATGTTTCAAAATATAATTATTCAATTTTATTACACAAAACATTTACCCATCCATGTTCTAGAATATCTGATATGTTTAAGATCACTATGATGGATATCCAAGATCATACAAAATATAATTATTCAATTTTACTAATGAAAAAATTTAACCATCCTTATTATGGAGCATATGAGATGTTAAAGATCACTATGATTGATATCCAAGATCAAGGATAGAGTAATAATTATAGATGAGTAGAATGTCCTTGGTGGATTCAAGATAGAATATGAGGTAACACAAGGACATGGTTTGGCCTCCATGTTAAGAGGTAAATATGTAACATTATATTTATAATCTCCATTGGTTATTTTTGAGGAACGATAATGTGTCCCACTTAATAATGAAGTTCCCCTCCTGAGTTTATGTCCAATGGAGGACTCATATAAGTGATTGTTTACTTGTATCACCCATAGTTCCATGCATATAACCCTTTATTTATGATTTTTATGTATTTAATTTTTTTGTTGATGTTTTTGAGGGTTTTTAATACTTTTGAAAATGTTTTAGTGGATTTTTAATGGTACCTTTCTTAATAATTGTTAGTGGAAACAATGAATCTTACTAGAAATTGTGCATCGTGAGAGACACACTAATGGGATGGCACATAGTTAATGCATACAGTTCGGCCAAACGGTGTGGACACCCTAGAGAAACTATTAATTATTGGATAAAAGTATTTTTTATGGTTGTTGGATAGTTTTTTAAACCATGTTTCCCAACAAGGAGAGGCACTTCTTGAGGAAGGGGATAACGCATGATTAGTATATGGTTTTCCTAACCGTGTAACTGATTGTGCTTGGCATAAAAGTGAGATCCTAAAAAGTTATATCACACATTTTCAGCTATTAATATCTCTTTTTTACATATATTTCAACCATAAATAAATATTTCTTCCTCCTAACGGTTTTGGAGTCTACCCCCATCAACCCAAAAGTGATCAGAAGGTTTTTCTTGGTGTGTTGATGCATTATTCTCTTAGAAAGTCATTTTTTGGTAGTTTCCCTTAGATATACTACTCGTCTTCATTTAATATTCTTATATCTAGTCCATTGGTGATATATTTATGGTTTATTTTCCAATAATGACTATATATGGATATTTTGATGTTAGGGTAAGAGATCTATGGAATTTTTTTGGAGATTCAACAAGGGTTTGTAGAATAATTTGTCTTTCAACATTTTTTTCATTATTCATGACTTAGGTAGCTTCGCTCTTGACTGATAATCTAAGAACATGAATTTATAGATTGCTTTTTTTTTAATTTTTTTAATTTTATTGTGAAATTAATGTGAAAATCATGGTAGAATCTCCAATAATTATGGTTTTCGGATTTTTGGAAATTTTTAGTTTTGAAAAGTCATTGGTTTTGTGATTTCAAAATGATTCCTTATAATATGGATTAATTTCAATTCATGTAAATGTTATTTCTAAAAATCTATTCATTAAAATTGTAGTTTTAGTGAAATTGATAGAAATGGTTTATTTTAATTTTTTTGACATACATGGTTTTGTATGAGTTCATGCTTTCAACCTAACCCTAAAAAAGGGGCATGTTTCAATGGGGTATAAAGAGGAATGACCTTATGATAGAGGGAATGTTACATTTGGAAACAAGAAGATTGAACACAATGTGATGAATTAGTGGATGGATAAGAAACTTCTCATTATAATGGAACTATCTGTGAAACCTGAATTCATGGTTGTGTGTGTGAATGATGGAAAGTGAATACCAAAAAGTAGTGTGAAATGGTTTAGTGCATCGATTTTTGTTTTATTTATAAACTGCTTGATTTGAAAAATAATTTTCAATTAAAATTCATTGATGGAGATAAAGTGTTAATATGTTTGATGTATTTTATTTAAATTATTATATTAATTTTTTTATATAAATGATCTAACAGGTTCTATCTTAGTGTCATGAGTAGTGAAGTCATTTTGGAGAATCCTACTATGTTTCACTACTCGCCCATTCTTGGGAACGATTATTCTTTTACAAATATTGTCTATTGAGATATAGGTAAATTTAAATTATCACAATTCATTAGTTGTTTATCATGATATATGTGTTTTATTGTTATGTTGGATCATGGAGCTTGTTGGGAGTTGTGGTGTTATTTCATGGAGTCTTTGAGTTTTGTTGGTTTTGACTTTCGCTGTTAACATTGATGTTAGTAACATTCCTTTATAGTTCTCTAATTTTGGTTGGGTTTTATATTATTTTGTTATGATTTGAGATTTATACATTGTTATCACACATAATTTAGTTGTTATTATGTTATGGTGTGTGTTTTTTGGGTTGTTTAATTTATAAAAGGGATAATCATATTAGAAATGTTATGAATCCCTTCTAATTTATTTCCAGCCCTTGGTTTCATGAGGATTTATCTTAAGGACATGTAGTTATTCCACCATGAACTAAGCCATTGAAGAGGGAAGATATGTTACCTTAACCTTCTTCATAGACACATCATGTCATACATCTCTTGCATTCTTATACTATGTGACCAGAATTCAAAAAATGATACACGCATTACATCAACAAGAAATTATTGATGTGCATGCATCTTACCACACCTGGAAGCTATATACATAGATCAAGAACCCATGCTACACTTTTTATATTAATTCATTAGGTGAAGATTCCATATTTATTTAATGTAAAATATAGGATTATTATAAATCCCCTTGATTTGGGGATTTATAATAAATATTCATATAATCTAGTATCATGGCCTAATACTATCACTATTTTGAGATACTACATTGTATATAGAAACATGATGATTATTTTTCCCAAAAAAATAATGGAAAATATCATATTATAACACTTCTATAAACCATTGTATCATACATTTTATCATTTTTTCATAATGTGTTTTGATGGTGTAAAAAAAGATCACAGTTATATCATATAGCAGAATTGATTTAATAGTGAAGTGGTATTGTTTAAAAACTATGTTAATAATTTAACAAAGATGTTTACAAATCCAGGTATATAAGAAAATGTATTTGTGACAAAAACAAATGTGTATTGGAGGATCATCGTATAATATTTTATGCCTAATGAGAACAAAAAAACATGTTGAATGTTACCTCTAATGATGTTGTGCTCATAAAAATGAAAACATAAAAATATAGACTATTCCTAGTTCATTATTGAAGAGACATTCTTATTTTTTATTTTTCTGAGGATGATTCAGTAAAATACCATAGATAAATTTATCTAAATATTTTACCAATGACAAGGATACACCATCCATTAGATCCCATATCACTATTATAGAATAAATTAGTATATTAAAGGGGATCTACCACCATCATGGGAGTGATGAAAAATTCTCATGTAGAAGAAAGATTTTATAGATTAAAATAAATTGATGATAATCTAATTCATTGAATTAAAAACTTTAATCCACACCAACTGGAAGAACTACGCATCCTATTATAGGTGAGTTACCAATGTTACTTATGAATAAGGAATGTCTCGGGCCTTATAGGTAACATCAGATATCATCCTTGTTTTTGAATTCTTTCAATAATCATAATGTAATTATTTTAATCAAATTTATATATTTAAACAATTGGAGACCAGGTATTGGGAAACATGATTTGTATGTTTTATCACAATTGTTTTTATTGAATTTCATGTGGTTGTACATGTATTCAATGCATGGTGACTTCATGTATGTATTATATATGTTGTAAGGTTTTTTATATGCATCATATTCATGTAATATACATGAATAATATTCATGGATTATATGGGAACTATATATTTAATATCAAATAAGTAATATTAAAATGATACACATTTTAAATACATGCATATATATTTTCATATTCACACACACGGACATGCACGCGCAGACACACACACACAATAATACTACATGAATCATTTACATTATTTCAGTATACACACAACATATGAATGCATATTTTAGTGCACATATAACAACAAATTTTACATAGCATTAGAGAATATGTGAAATAATGGTTAATTTTCTTCCTCTTGATTTGATAATTCTAACATTGATTGATAGATAAATTCTTAGATCTTGTGCCAAGGTTTAATTAAAAAGTTTTGGAAAATAAAATTGACACCATAAAACTCACAAGCTTTTTTGGTGAATATTTCTAAGAAGGATGAACCATACCAAAGATATAAGAAATATCAAATTGAATAAAGAATTAAGGTAAAAAAATTAAAATTTAAAAATAGATTAGAATTCCATATTCAATTTCATGTAAACATATTTTTTTAAAACTATTATTATATTTTTAGTAGTATTTTTCCATTATTAAATATATTTTTATTAAACAATACATGTATTTTCTTTAAGTGATCCTTAATTAACAGAGAAAATAATATTATAATTTTATTCTAATCATAATTTTTATAGGATTAAATATTTTAATAATTATATTATGGGTTATTATTTTTTTAAGGCTAAAAAATCATCTATATTTAAGTTCAAGAAAAATTTATTAGGTGTGAGATATGAATGTTTAGAAAAACAATACTAAATTATATAGTGTTTATTGGACCATAGTATAAACTAAAATATAACGGAAAATAAAGGGGCTGTTATCCCATGGTAGAGCTTAGTAATCAACATTCAAACCACATATTCAGAGGAAACACGAGTGATATTAAAATTATAGACTTAGAAACCCTATATCCTAGAAAACATTAACTCAATAAGGTTTTAGTTATTATCAAATTTAATTTAGTTTAATCCATTTTCTATAGTCTAATGATTTAAATTATGTTTCAAGAATTCATATCTTATTTGTAATATGAATATTTACTAACAATATGTATCAAATCGTTTCATGTAAAATAATAAGATCTTATTTTTGATTAAAAGTATTATATATGTACACAATTTTTACATTTATTTTGAATTAAAAATATGAATATTTACTTTTTAAATTTTTTAATATTTTAAAAGTTCTGTTTATTATTTATATAAAATATTTTTTCACTAATAACCTATATAAAAAATTCTAATAAGTATTAAATTACTGATTATGGGTAGAAATATAATATGTTTATTTTTACATGATATATGAGATTATTATATCTTGAAAATTAGTATTATTCAAATTTAGGATGATTAATAATCATTATATATTGATGATGATTTTGATAAATCCCTAAATTAATCTTATGGTACATCAATATATACTAATATCAATTTAATAAAAAATATAATTTCAAATTTCATGAATGCAAATTTAGTTTCAATTTTTGTGTAAAGAGTTTGGTATTAATCATTTTATATAATGATGTATAATATTTTATGTTTAAATATATTATATAAAAATTTATTTAAATTGAACACTTTTCTGTAGATTAATTTAATCGGAATATTAGTTTTGTTGAATTAGCGTTTACATGAATATTGATCAAACCAATGGAAAGTTTTTTTCAAATAATAAATCCACATGCAGTGATAAATATGTGAAAATTTTTATTATCTCTGGGAATATTAAATAAGACTAAAAATATTTAATTTTTTTATATAAATAATTATAAATAATGTATTCTTTTACTAAGATAAACACTTACAATTAATTCTTTTTATTATCATATAATTTAATTTTTCATTAAGTATCTTATTTTGAGGATGTCCATTATTTGAACTGATGACTTCATTAATAATTAATTTAATGATTGTAAACATTATATATATATTCATTGTTGTCTTTTTATATTTTTTTAAGAAAATATCTTCAACCATTAATTTCTTCTTAATACTTTATTATAATTTTCTTATATGTTAATTGAAAATTATCATTGATCTCGATTCCATGGATCATGACCAATTACTAAAGATGTAACACCCCCTTTCTCATAAAAATGAATGTTCCATCTAGGATAAAATGGAATTAGAGTGGTGGGAAAGTTCAATTAAAATTATTTTATTTATTAACATGTGTCAAAATAAAAGAACAATTAGGGAAAATCATTTTGAAAGAGGAGATGATAAGGAGTTTATAAATTCACATGGAAAATACAATTATAAAAGGTAAATATTGAAATCATGAACTATTTTAAAAAATTATTCCAATAAAGTTTAAATGAAAGGTAAACCCTAAGCAATTTACTATGGAAATTTATTAAATTTATTTAAAATTTATTTCCTTAATGTTTGAACTATCCAATTACATTCTCATAAATTTAGTTTTAGTCCCTCTTATAATTAAATATAGAAATTTATAGGTGAACTCTTCCTCTACAAAGGTTATGTGGAAACTAAATGAGTTAATTTCTCATTGTTTTTAAGAGGATGTTAATATGAAATAAAATAAAATTAAATGATCTCACTTTGAAATATCCAATATTGAAAAAAATGAAAAATGTGAAAACAAGTTTTCGAAAATGTAAAAAGGAACCATGAATAAATAGGTCCCTATGTAATCCAATTAGCATGTAAATATATATAAACTTCATTATTTGGCATGTTATAAAGATAATTTAAATTATGTACCTAAATACACTTAGTGGGTTTAATCTTTTACTACTACTCACATAACTACGTTTATACCGGGTATTCTAATAAGACGAGTTCTGTGGGAAAATGAAAGATTCATATTTTTGGAAATATATTATATATTCCAATTTAATATTTAGGGACTCTTAAATTTCTCATAAAGAACATATTTTATTTTATTTTAAAATTTTTCTATTGTATCATAATTTAAAAAGGATTTTATATTTTATTTATACATTTTTAAAATCCAGTAAGTCTTTTGTATTTGGAACTATAACATTTTTTCATTTTAAAAAGTCTAATATTTATGGATTTATATAATTATCTATGTATATAATTATATATTTTCTAAAAAATCTTGGTTCGTATTGAGTAGCCATTCATTTTATTTCTTATGGTAGAAAATTAAAATTAGTAAATGAATATTATACTACAATATGGAATAATAATTAATTTAATATAATAAAATAGAGAATTGAAAGGATTTTTTATAGCAAGAAACTTAATCTAATCAATTTTATAGAATTAAATGGTTTTGAATGTATATTAAGGAAAAATAGGCAAACATAGAGAAATCATGTTCCATTAAATACAATATCATCATAAAAATAATACATAATTATATTTTACACTTATTCCAAATTCCTTCTTAGAATAGTCGATATTATTTTATTATATTTATAGATGACAATTCATGATATGTCTACATATATTTTATTAATGATATGTGTTAATCTGGATATTGTTTTACTATTTCCAATACTAAATTTGGGAATAATTTTGGAAAACAAATTAATGATGTTAAATCAGATCATAGTGGTGAATAATTTGGTTGACATGAAAAATAAACTACACAATATATATGAACATTTGGGAAATTCTAAGAGGAACTCCTTATATCCGTATAACATATATTTTTAAAATACCTATCATGAATAGTGTTAATGAAAGATGTAAATGAATGCATTAAGATGTGGTTAAAAAGATTCATTAGTCAGTCTACATTGATAGGATCCATCAAGGATAAATAAAGAATAAATATTGTATACATCCATAATAGGATTACAACTAATGCAGTTAACTAAATCACCTATAATTTATGAATAGAAAAAATCATAGCATTATGGACATACACATTTGAGGTTGTCCTATAGATGTTGGGACATTTTTTACAAACAAAAATAAATTTGAATATTGAACTATCAGTTGATATTTTCTTGATAACCAAGAATTTAAAGGCGTTAATATTTTTATGATCCCATATTTTAATATGTTTTTAATGGTAAGTATTATTTTCTTTGAAGATGTTAAGTTTTGATTGTGGATATCTAAAAATTATTTTTTGAAGGGAATTTATTCCTATTAATGAAGTTATTTTTGAAAATGATTATATTTCATTCCCTAACATATTTCATATGAAACTTTATAAAATGAATATTTTTATAATGAATTTAATTTCAAAAATCAAGAAGTCTTACATAACCAATAAATTAAACCACATAAATAAATTCCACTAATAAAGTCTACTACAGAAAGAAGAAGTGTGTGTTTTTATGATTTCAGGGTTTTTCTCCATTAACATGAGTTTTACATAGGATTTAATATTATACAATAAAAATTTCACAATTAAATCAATTTTTTAAATTTCGATAAATTGATTAATTCCAAGGATTTCTAGATAAATTCTATACAATTAAATTAATTATAGCATCTCTTCAAAAATTTATAAGTTGTGAATTAGGTGAGCTGAAAATGTATATATCAGACTAGAAGAGATTAGTAGGGAAATGTTTAGAGATAAACGTATCTTCTTTTAGTAAGTATATTAACTAAAAATAACATATTGATTATAAATATACATTCTATCTGGTTTCATTAAATGTCTGTTTTAGAATCATTATGACACTTGTTGGACATTTTGACCTTATGTTATGTCAGATAGATGTTAAGAGACATTATTTCAAATGTTTCATTAATGAAATAGTTTTTATAGTTGAACAATAAAACATTTTTTTATGTCTTCCAAATAGAATAATTTTCAAATAAAATGTATCCATATTTTGGATTAATAATGATTTATATTAATTATAATATAAATTTCATTTAATTATCGATCCACTTCTCTTTGAAGAAAATGTCACTAATAATATTTTATACTATATGTTTAGGGTGACAATACATATATTACTAGTATTATATGTTGATGAAAAAATGATTTCTATTAATGATATATGTTTATTGCATGAATCCATGAAATTTTTAACAAATAAATATTATATAAATAATCACGGGGAGTGTTTTTTGATCCTATAATGAATTAATGTGGGAGATCTCTTGGGTCTTACTATTTATGAATAATTGATATATCAATAAGGATGTTAGATGAGTTGAAAAAAATATAATGTATAATATTGGATACATCATTTTATAAAGGACACACATTCACCCACCATTACTGTAAAAAAATATTTAACAAAATTATAAGAAAATCGTTGCTTATGCCTCAAAATTGTATACAGTGATTTAGACTCTCATTTATAATTGACTATAAATAGTGTACACAATTTTTTTTGGAAAATACATGAGTAACCCAAGAAATAAACCTTATATGGAATCCAAAATGGTTATAGGATACACTTTGATAAAAATATATTTTATGCACACATTTTGGAGATCCTAAAATTTTGGGATCATTAGGTATTCTAAATTTTATTATTGGTATTTTAGGATATAAGTAGATTCATTTATATCTATATTTACTATTACACTATAGGAGAAATATAATGTAATGTTTTCATGAAGAAACTCATATCCTCTTCCAAAATGGAATTTGTTTTTATAACTCACTATGAGGTTTTTAATAATGGGGTATGGATAAGTAATTTTGTTGCTTAGATGTGAATTTTATATGGCATTGAAATAAAATTTAAATACATTTTTGTCAATAAATAAACTATGATATATTAAAATCACAATAATATATCTAAAAAATCGATGAAAAAAATAGAGTCTCTTATTGTTAAGGAAAAATTTAATAGTAGATTGGTTAATATATTTTAAATTGAGAGAAATTTCATGATTTTAGATTTCATCACATGAGGTTTAACAACGAATTAATTACATCAACATATTGCTTATTTGGATGATACTTATTTTGATGATGTTTAGATTTAGAGGGAATTATTATTTGAATGAATTTCATTTTTTACATAATATTTATTAATGTTTTTGAGAATTAAAATATATGGTTAATTTTTTTCTGATATTTATATAGTTTATCCTAGTTTCTTATGGAATCAATATTTATTAAGGGAGTAATAGTAATAAATGTTAATATTTTTACAATATTAAATGTAACTACCATGATATACATCAATAAATAATTTATATCATCGAATATATTTATTTTGAGGTAATTAGTGTGTTAATTTACAATATAATTTAATGAGGGGTCCATTTTTTCAATGTCAATATAATCTTTGGAACAAATTTTTGTTAAAGGAATTTTTCTTGAACTAATAGCCATTTTTTCTTGAAAATAATAAAATAATATTGTTCTAGAAAATCATATACAAAATAAATCATTTTCTTAGTTTTATTAATATTCTAAATATTATTATGGAATTCTATATTAATTTAATTACATTATGGTATATCATTATTTAAGGAAAACCAATGATATTTATATATTTCCTTGAAAAATATATTATTTATGTGATATAAATTTAAAAATGACTAATACTTAATTAAATTGAATATATGTGGCTCTATTTAGTCCTATTATGTTATTGTAAATTAATGGTTCATAGTTTTGACTCGGATATTTATTTTTTTGTTTAGCTAAACCATCTTTATAGAAAACAAAAAGGAGATGAATTAAGGTCCCATGATCCATAAGTCTCTCATGTGTCCAAATGTGTTGGCTATGAAACCCCAACCTTGTCTCCCCATATATTAGAGGCTTATGAGTAATATCGGGGGTGTGATATTTATAGTGGAGCGACTAAAACCCCATGTATGAAGTGTCATAGTTGTGAAAATAATCAATAAAAATAGAAAATCAGGGTCATAAACATAGAATTAACCAAATCAGAAAATTCGGATATTTAAGGGGAAACTAATATACCTAAAACTAGGTATCATGTAATCACAGGCTGATATGTATTTACACGGAAAACTAAAAACATTGAAAATAAAATAGTCATCTACAACAAGGTAAACCGAAAATAATTTGGTATTGAAGAAAATTTTAGACTCATCAAATAAATCATTCCCAAGTAGGATGCAACAAATTTCTTTACCCTTATACAATCGAGTATCCTCAAAATCTGCTCTGGTACCAAAAATTGGACCAAATAGTTTGTGACTAAAACATTCTAAGTCAACACCACCATGTCTAAAGAAACAAATATGATAAGAAGATAATTCAATAATTTTATAGATATGTGTACAAATTAATTCAAAAATTATTAAAATATAACGATAGCCTTATTTGGAACAATGTTGGAATAACACTTACCATGCCTCAAAACCATGCCATCAATAACTATATATCCATGGAAAAACATGACCTGCCTTGGTGCCATGCCATAATTTCTCTATGAATGTATAACAACCATTACAACTACAACCATATTCCCATGGTATAAAAAACAACTAGGCTATGCTCTCAATATAAGCATCACATCAAGTGTCATGGAATATCCCTTTATATAAGACTTCTAGAATGTACCAGTGAATATCCATATATATAAGAACATTTTCACGTGTTAGGGAATAACATAGTATATAAATATCCTAGAATGTGTTTAGGTATATCCAAGTATATAAGAGTCTCAACATTGGCATCATATATCTTGATATATAAATATATCATCATGTGTCATGGAATATCAAATAGAAAGAATATTACAATATGATCACATAAAACCAAACTGTTAATTTTCCTAGTTACCATTTATCATTCAATTTACCCATTATTTATATTAATCAATTATTCCATTTTCCATGGTGAATCTATATCATAAAATCACTAGAATCACCTATCATTGAAAAATCTTATGTAAAAAATTTCTAATTCATAATTTTAAAAGGTTCAATCAGCTAATGAGTATCTATAATACATGTCAGATCATAAATTTAACCCAAAGGGATCCAACAATGAATGAAACATAGGATTATAATTATTATACTAAATTTATTACTAATTTTTTTCCTAATCTGGCACAAATAAAATTTTTCATATACATCACAATTGATAATTAGACCATAGGGTTATGATTTTTACCCCTGCCATTAATCTGAAAAGAATGAAACATATCCAATGGAAAATGACAGAAAAGGCAAAGGATTAGAAAAAGAAAATGATAACCTAGTTGAAAAATATCCATGATAAAAACAAACAACAACTATGGACAATAGATTACACTGAAATGTTTGATAATGATATTAGAGAATGTAAACCAATTAAGAACCAGTTACCATGGATTTATCACAAAAACAGGGCATCCAAAATGAAGAGAGGCACTCTGAAATCTACAAGAAGCTACCCTAGGGTCAAAAGGGGAAGGCTTCATGTGAGATTAATGAGAAATCATCCACATGAAATACATTGAAACTACTACTTTGGGAATTACATGGTGTGTGATTCACATACAAGTCATTTGTTTCTTTTTTAATGGATATGTAAAAAAACACGTCTCCATGAAATAAAATAAAATGAACTCGAAAATTACACATCATGTGATTGCTTCATGATGTGAAACCACATCACATCATGGACCAGTTCATGACATGAGTGTGGTGGCTTTTACAAATCATGTAACCCATTTAAATAGTGATTAAATGCCCTGAAAAGAGTTTCAAACCGAGTTTGTTTATAAAAACATGAAACCCCTTCATGTCATCTCAAATTACCAAGAACCCTTGGTATCATTTGACCCATTTATAACAAGACATCATTAATTCAAATAGAATTCCTAAACCGAACCCTGTATGGATCCTGTATGGATTTCTTATGTGTCCACGATACCTATGTTATTATTATTCAAATAAACTGTAATCCCTGAGGAAACATGAACACATGGTTTAAACACGAGGAAAATCAACAAAATAATGTTTAACAAAAAACATAAAAAGATACATACCTTGAAAGAATATAGGATCTTACAACCACCCTACCATATAACAACTCATCCCTATGCTACTCCATGCATCATTGTCGGGTCTCATTGAATGGGTTTGGACACTATGCTCACATATCAAACTCCCTCTCTTAGGTCCCTTTCTAAACTCACCCATATTTCCACTACACTCTGACCAACATTATAGTCATACCATAGATATATTTTTCATTTTGGACCATGATTTGTATCAGAATCTCATTAAAGGACACATCAATATCCATATCAAATTATAATACGTCTATCACATGAGAACGGTCAAAATGATGTCACTTAAGCGGACACAGATAAAAAATTGGTCAAGGCACTATGTCACTATTGAAGGGATAAACACTATTCTACTAGAATAACCCTTAGCACTATCCCAAATGGCTGGAGAAACCAAGGTGCTATATTTCCCTATTTTGTGATAATGTGTTGCCTAAATATAGGAATCACCAGAAGGATAACACATCTATTAACCTCAAACACTAGAGGTAATCATTTATGGCCAATATAGGATTTCATTCTACTACGTGCATTCACCAACCTTCTATTGATCAATTATACCTTCTAAGATGTCACATGGATGAGACAAGGTCCAACACGGGATGATTCATCTAGTTATAACCAAAAAATAGGAGAGTGATATGAACAACCATATATTTCAACAAATGGTTCTGTCTAGATCAGTTTATAGAAGCTATTATTATATGTGAACTCCAAGAGTGACATATGTTTATCCCACATGACACTAAAATCAAAAACAAAATCTTGAAACATATCCTCAAGATCCTGAATAGCCTTCTTGGATTGGCCATCCACTTGTGGATGGTAGGTTGTGATTCAAATGACCTTCCATCCCAAACCTTCTTGGAGACCCAATTAGAATCATAAAGATAACAGAGGATCCAAATCAAAAACTATATTCCTCAAAACGCCATGTAATTGAACTACCTCAGACATGTGAAGACTATCTAGTTCATCAACTATGAAGGTATCAATAATATTTAGGAAATGGGTAATCTTTGTTAGTAGATCCACAATCAACCATAATACATCATTCATATGGGTTACTATTGATAATCTTATCACAAAATCCATATTAAAATCATTCCATGTCCACACAATAATGGGAAAGGGTTAAAAAATAATAGTTGTCCTCTAATTATTGGATTTTACATACGGAAAAATGAAATATCTCACTACAAATCCTACTAACTCCTTCTTCATTCTGAATCGCCAGTATTGTCTATGGAGTTTACATTACTTCTTTTTCAATCCATGATATACCACCCATATGGAATTTGGATCGTTTATCTTTAGATTGTCATATATGCCTCTAGGAACCAGTACTCATCCATGTAAAATAATATTATCTCCAGTTCCAATGGACAATATAAATGGTTTCTCCCCACCATATATGTTTTCTCTCAGAACGAACCCTGTAGATTAGATAACTACACCATCTTGACCTAACAAACAATCACATGTATAACACATATCAATGTTAGAGATGCTCATCTCTGATCCTCTTGATCATCTAGATTCATGTCTACAAAGAGGTCTGTCATCTTCCACTCATTGAAATACACTTGTTCTCCCTCATTTTTCATCCATCATCTCAATGCATCAGCAATGAATTTTCTCTTTCCCAATGTATAATCCAACTAAAAATCGAAAGAATTTAGAAACTCAACCCACCTCATCTACCAAAGGATTAGGTCCCTCTTTGAAAATATGTATCTAAGGCTCCTATAGTCCATGTATTCCATAAACCTATATACTTTAAGATAATTTCTTCAGCATCTCAGGGTACATACCACTAATTTTAACTCTATATCGTAAGTATAATAATTCTTATCATGTTGTATCATCTTCCTAGAGACTTAAGAAAAAATAGATCCCTATACATCAGAACTACTTTGAGTCCACCTCTAGATGTGTCACAGTACATGTAATATGTATTAACTGGGATAGGTAATGTGAGTATAGGTTTTGAGGACATCCTACCTTTAATCTCATAAAAATATATTTCCCAAGAATTTGACTAAACAAACATAAATCCATTAATTATCAGTATTGACATTGGTGATTTAAGAGGGGATAAGTCCTAGATAAAGCAACTATAATAGGGTAATAAACACAAAAATATCAAAATCATGATTAAATCCTAGTTATAATACAAAAATAAAACATATGAAATGTTCCCTATGTCCACAAACACACCTTCCTCTAAGAAGATGTGTCCAAATAAGTGAACTCTATCAATCTAGAAAAAACATTAGGTTAACTTGGTGTAAATATGATGCACTCTCAATGAAATTAGGATTATATCAACATGATGGGAATTCATGTATAAAAACTATTAATAAACTATGTTAACATTAACAAAACACACCACAAACCTTTTTCGAAAGGAATAAAAAATTTATTCATCATGTACTTAAATACCTCTAGTACATTAATCAACACTAAATACATCACTAAAAAATTATATGAGCCAGTAATACTCTGAAAAGTAGTCTTAGGTATGTCTTATGGTGTCACCCTGAAATGATATACCACTAGCGGGAGAAATCCTACCACATTCCCCAATGATCTAGAGAAAGGCCAACTATTTGAGCCATGAAAAAATCCAATATGAAAGGAATTGGTCCTTCAATACCTGCCTAAAGATTCCACTCACCATGGAGAGAATAAATTTTTTATTCAATATATATAAAGGAACATTTTCTCTAATAATAGTTGATATGGTCATGTTATTGATCTATCCAATATATACCTAGAATCAAATCGAAACCTATAATGTGTAACAGAAATGGTTCCCAAATTAAATGGTAACTACCAATAACAAAAGAACACATCTTTTAATGTTTAATGTTTTTTGACCACTCACCCAATGGTTTATTAATGTTCAAAGAACAATATATTTTTTACAAAACCAAGACTGTGTAATTTCAAAAACGAAAATATAAAAAGGAATGTGATGCTATTGCTCATTCAAAAATAAAACCAAGGACAATAATTCAAGAATCATACAATCGATGGAAGAATGTCCAAAATCCAAAAATGTCGAGAAATAATTTATAACACATAGATATATATGCCCTCTTCCCTAGGCATCAGTCTGAATCCCCGATTCTATTCCATATATGTGGAATTTCCACTCCTAAATTAGGGTAAAATGTCCCCTTACTCAACTTGAATGATAAGTAGAACAGAAGATGCCTACATTATGAGGGGTTTTGAGCCCATTATTGACTTAGGTATGTATAACAATCCATACATCATGTTATATATAGAAATTTACTACAATACTTATGAATATAAACTAGCATGTCACAGTAATGACACTCAATCATGTGTTAAGAATAAAGTTGTCATGTGTGTCCAAACATACCACCATAGTAGAACTAAAATGGAACATGGTCCTAAGATAACTTTCCACTAAAAAGATGCTCTTTCCACTACTACCTATATGAAAATTGTCATAGAAGTTCTTCTTGATACTCAAAGAACTACACCTAGTTATACCTACTGAAATATCCTTACCACTACACATGGCCTCTTTAAGATTTACCTATCTATTGAGTGCATCATTAATCATGTACTTAAAATATCAAAAAAGTAGAACAATTCAAATGTGACATTATCTCATATAGTAGAACATCAGAAAAATGTATCTCTCTAATGATCTCATCGGCTACCAAGGATGGTGAAATGTTTTGCATGTCGGTGAAATTTACAATATAGTCCAACACTAACATACCCCCTATTCTATATGCATGAACTAATACAAATTATCAACCCTCAAAGTATCTGGATAGATGTTTCTGAGGAACAAAAGCTACAATTCTTTCTATGATAACTCCTTTCAATTCCTATTTTTCATTAGAATATCCTAAAATTTCATAGCTTGTCCAGAAAGAATATATGCATAAATAATCACTCTCCAATCTATGGGTATCTCAATTTTTATAATGATTATATTGAATAACTTGATCTATAAATCAGATAACCTAGCTGGATACCTCCCTGTTGAACATCGGTAGTTGATGTAGCTGAAACTCTATCTTCAGCTTAGATAGAAATGACCCAGTGCAAATAGTCTCCCTCCCCACATATATCATAACCCTCAAAATATTCCGTGAATTTGAACATCCATCTAGTCTCCATGAGCTATATAAATATCCAAAATAGTTCTGTTAGGATCGTACTGATTTTCAAACTACTGATTCTCAACCATAGATAATGTGGATACATTTTATCAAAAAAAGAATGGAGTGCCTTAGATAATTGGGTTACAAAATGGGAAACCTCAATAGATTACTACAATAGAGAACCACTGACTCCTGGTCTCACTAAACATGGATAAAAAAGTTATTTTACAAGACATATCTATCAATTCATTACATTTATAAGTTTTAACAGATATATCATACCATAGTTTACATACGAAATAAATAATATGAATATAATGATATCTCTATCATGAACATTGAATATCTATATATATCCCAATGTGCCTATCATGTTAAATGCATATTTATCTCATTCCATAATGGGCCATGAATGTAATTCTCATGAAACAATAACAACACAAATCATGTGAATAAAAAAGGTGAAATAACATCAATTTGTAACAAATGAACATCATGAAAAAAAATCCAATCCATTGGAACTCATGTTTTGACCAATACATTGGTTAGCTACTCTTATGCACAAGTTCATTACCATGTCCCGACACATACTAATCTCATTTATAGATTTTCAAAAAATGAATTCTAATTGAAAGGGATAATTTTACATTTAAAACCACTTTATGAAATCCCCCAATCTGGAAAAGTCTCGCATGGAAAAAATAGTTGGTTACAAGATCTCAAGCACACCTCTACATATTCTAAAGGATTCCGACTAGCAGCTGGAGTGTTAAATTTATTTTGGGGATACTATTCCCACTAGAATGAAGTGTCATAGTAGTGTAAATAACCTTATTGTCAAAAGAAAATAGATTAATAGACATAGTTGAAAAAAATAATATAACTGGGAAAATGAAGGAGAAACGATTATACCAAAAAAGAAATATCATGTAATGACATGATTATATGTATCTAAATGTCAAAATGAAAACATTACAAATAGAAGATTAATATAACATAAGATATTACTAGAATAATTTGGACTTGAACCCCATGTCAAACACATATCCTAACTTCATCCCATCCAGAACGAAACACGTCATCAATAAGGTCCCTTTCCCTTGTCCAAACCAGCATCCAAAAAATATGCACGGGTACCAAATGGATGCCCAAATATCCTATGACTATAACTCAATATGTCGACACCACCATGTCTAGAAAATCTATTCCAACAGGCTGGGTATGACATAATTCAATAAAAATTTGTACAAATTAATTAAAAAATTAATAGAATATAGAAATAACCTATTTCAGAACAATTTTAGAATATCATTGAGCAAATCTCACAACCATGCCAAACATAACCATATTACTTTAGTAAAATGTAACCTACCTAAGAACTATGTCATAATGTCTCTCAAAATGTCTCACAAGCATTCAAAACAACCCATATACCCATCGTATCAAAAAACAATTAGTCAAATTATACTATATAAGAATCACAACATCTGTGATAGCATAGCCCGATATTTTGGCATCGTATTATGTTCTAGGGCGTAGCCCAGAATATAAGAATCTTAGCATGTGTCATCAAATATCCTGGTATATAAGAATCATAGTATGTGATAGAGAATAGCCTAGTATATAAGTATCCCAGCATGTGTTAGAGTATATATTAGAATATAAGAATCTAAACATCTGTTGAGGAATATCACAACCATAAGGATTTGACAATATGGCCAAAAAAACCCAAATTGATAATTCTTCTAATTATCTGTTTTTGTTAAAATTACTAACTATTTAAATTAATAAATTGTTCTATTTTCCATTTTGAATCTATATCATGAAATCACATGAATCACCTATCATTCTAAAATCATATTTAATCCATTTTAAATTAATTATTTCTAATGTTTTTCTAACCAAATGGGTAGCCAAAAGCCTGTTGACAATTTCAATTGTACCTAATGGGATCCAATGAAGAATCAAACGTAGGATTATAATTATTATATTGAATTTATTAATCAGTTCCACTATATGTTATCCCAATAAAAATATTTTATATACTTCGTAATTGAAAATCATACCATGGTGTTATGATTTGGACATCTACCATTAACTAAAGAAGAAGAAAACACGTCCAATAGAAAAAACCAACAAAGGCAACATATTATAAGATTAAAAGGATAAACTAGATCAAAACTGAGACAGAGAAAAACTAATGATTACAATGGTAAATATATTACACTATAAAATTCAGATAATGATGAAATACAAATTATGAAATCGTAGAAAAACTTATCGTGGACTGATTACACAAATGGTATGTGTAGGATGGGGAGACGCACCAAAAAATCTAATGAATTCTTCCCTATGGTTGAGAGGGGAATTTTCTATTTGAGATGAATGAGAAATCATCTATACGATATACTTTAAAATTACTGCATGGATAATTAAATGGAATTTAATTCTATTACATGTCATGTGTTTTTTTTAGAAGGATGCACTGAAAAATTTATCACCTCAGATGGATATTAATTTTTTCTGAACATTACACATTGTGTGTTTGGTTCATGACACGTAACCAATTCATGTGATGAATCAGTAGATGACATGAGTCTGGGGTCTTTTATATGTTATGTTACCCATTTACATGATGCGTAAATATCTAGTAGATAGTTTTTATCCCAAGTTCACTAAAAAAACTAAACCCCCATTCAAGCGTATCATCTAACCAAGAACCCTCGAATCATTTTACCCACTTATACCCAAACTCCATTAATTTAAAAAAAATCATGAACTGGTACCCATGTGGATCCTATTTGGTTTTAGAATGTTTTCTCACAACCCAAGCCTATATTAATTCAAAATAATATCCTTCCACAATAAAAAATTACAACTAAGGTTAATGTAAGATAAAAAACTCATGTAAAATAAGATTAATAAAAACCTCAAAGATAGACGTAATGGGAAAAAGATAAGATCTTACATAGGACATTTCCATATCTAGATTCCCTCCTTTATAGAAAAATTTTATTTTCCATATGTTCATGGGTACTTTCGTTTATTTTTTTATAAAAACTTTACTAGAATTTTAATTGTTTTAATGTGTTCTCTCGACTTAATAACTGAATTTTTCTATATATAATTACAATTTTTTTTATATTTAAAAAGTTTAATTTAAATTATTTTTAAATAAACCATCATCAAGATTATATTTTTAATAAATTTGAAAACGAAATTAACCTTAATTAAATATCCATATTTTATTTTTAAAATTTAAATTTATTTAATTTTGAAAATTAATTATTTTTTTAATGGACATATATCACACTATTTTTATGATCCTCCTAAAAAAGTATTATAATTTTGGTGTCACTAGAAAATAAAAAATACACATAATATGATTATAATTAAATGATGAAATCTTTTGAAAATTTAAATAAATTTTCTAATAAATGGTCTATGAATTATAAAAAAAATGATGTTGACCTATTTGAACTATTTATTAAATTATGTAGAAAAAAATAATCTCAAATAACTTCGAATATGTTTGAAGAAAGATCTATTATTTCTTTTTAGAGTGACAAACATTTCCATTAATTTTTATCATTTAACATTCCATGTTAATTAATCGATTATGAACGAACATTAAATTTGACCATATTACTTTTGTTTCAAATAGGTTTTATTGGAATGAACTTTTTTCTAAATGCACCATGCAAGAATCCATTGATATTACATTAAATGATAAATCACATTAGGCTTTTCATTACTATGAAATAGGCCATTAATAGTGTTTTTCCTAAATCAACAGTAAATAAAAGTTACGAAAATGGTTTCGTTTATTAGAGATAAAAGAGGAGTTGATACATTGTAAATTTTATAATTTATTTTTTTGGTGTAGATAAACTATACCCTTTATCAGTGCTTCTTCAACATTGATAAATGGAAATCCTTATTAGTGTTTCTCATTAATTATGATAAAAGATACCCTTTATTATAGGTTCATTTCTAACATTGAAAAAGGAATCCTTTATGAGAACATTTTTTTTCACTTATAAATGTCCCAAATAAAATGAACTAAATAAAAAAATAAATAATAAAAGTAGGTTTATTAAAAATTATAAAATTTTTATGATTTAAATAATTATTTATAAAAATGAATAAATTTATTAGACGATGTATAAACTATAAAAACTAATAAATATTATATTATATATACATATATGTAAAATAAATATTAATGAAATAGAAATTAAAAAATAATTAAATTAATAAAAATGTTAAAGAGTTTATTAATTACATTATTATTGATAATATTAATAAATGATATATATATTTAATGTATTGATATATAAGAATGTATATAAATATGATTTATATAGTACTAAATTTTTATTATTTACATTAATTAGTCATATATCTAGTGAGTAACGGTTTTTAAATAAAATTTAATATGAATAAAAAACATTAACTAGTTGCATTTAGTAATAAACATAATTGAATGTCGTTTTATATTTCAGTTTAACATATATAAATATTGTGTCATATTGATTTCACATACATAGATTTAATTAATGAATTTTTATATACATCACACTCACATAAATATTTACCTAATTAATGAAATCTTATATTGAAATGCATATACCTAATATTTATGTAATTTAATCAAATTTTAGTATTCATTTTACAACTGCATTAAAACATGATACATTTAACCTATCATGTATTTATTCTAAAAATATTATTTATTTATTTTTAATTTTATCACTCTTATGTGTAAATTTACTTTTTAATATTGTTTTCAAGTTGTTAATTTTTTTTGGAATTTAATTAAATTGTTTTATATATTTATGTATATTAATTTATTGTGTTTTAATATTTCCAATATGTATTAATTTTTTTTTCAATATATTTCCATATATTTTTTATTAATTTATATTTACTAAATAAATCATAGACTATTTCTCAATATTGTTAATGTATACTCACTTTTTATTATCTAATTTCAATCAGTTTTAAAAGAATTCACTTAAAATGAAATATTCATTAATAATATTTAAAATAAATATGTAAATAGATATTTATAAATAAATATATTCATAACTATATTTTTACTATATTTATACATTTATAATTATAAGTAAATAAATATTAATTTTTCTAAAATTATTTATATAATTATAAATATATAATTATAAATAAATATATATAAATATATAAATAATTTTAATATTTAAATAAATTTATTTAAATAATTGATATATTTAAGATATTTTATAAATATATATATATATATACTAATATAGACATATAAATATTATTATTTAAATATCGTATATATAAAATTATAAATGAATAATTATATATTTAAATAATCATAAAATTAAAATAACTATATTTAAATATTTAATATATTTTATATGTTTTTTTATATATTATTAAATATATATAATGATGAAAATATTTTACAACATTTTTATTTATAATTATGTTTATATATCCTTTATTAGCACTCGAGTAATTAATACTGAAAAAATAAATCATTAGGAGTGCTTTTTAGTGCTGATATAGATTCCATTTTCTTGTGCTTAATAGTTCATCACTAATAAAAGGGATCTTTATTGTCACTTTTTTGGAAGCATTGCAAATAGTTTCATGATTTATTTTAAAACCCCAAATTAATCACGTACCAGTCACGATATCTACAATATTCTATAGACACCCCATGTATTTGTTTCTCCTCCTTATCGAATCCATGCTCAAATCATGGCTCAAATCATTCCTTGAACAAATACAAGGCTCGATTGATTCATAGGTCGAACAGATTCGATGTTAAAACTAATTCTAGATTTTGTGATATATATACTTTCTCTCTAATGATCCGAAGCTTAAATCTATGGTATGTTATTTTATCATCCTCATCACTAGTTTATTGTTTACTGGGAGATACCTATGTGTGTATTTTTATCATCATTCTTTTCATAGTTTCCCACCATTTCAATTATGTCACCCATGATTTCCACTTATCCTATACCCATGATTTTTTTTCGCCTCGTTCCCCATGATTTTGGAAACTGGTGATGTGCCTTTAACAAGAATATAACTACATTCCCTTTCATCTTGGTTTGTGAAGCATGTGAATTTGGAACATCTATGTGAGGTCGCGGTGCATTACTAGTGGTAAGGTGTACCTTGCCTCGCGTCAGAAAAAGGTGTTCACCTTTGAGAGAATTACATAACCCAATACAGACTTATTTACAAAAAAATGAAACTCATTCTTAAAACTTTTTCATAAAATCATAATCCCATTTTGAGAATTATATATGTGTATTTTATTAAAACATAATACATATGATCTGAGTATAATTATAAATGGGTGAAGTGAAAAAATTATCATAATGCATTGATTTTTACTTTGAGGGTCCATATATATCACATTGAATTAACTACAATGGTTGTTTCATTTGAATCACTAATTTATTATTTTAATTATTATCAGTTTCCTCATTCTAAATATTAAAAAATATCTATCAATTTTATCTTATCATCATAAAAATATCTCAACCCACCGTTTTAAAGTTAGTATTTAAATATATAATTATCTATTATGATCAATTTTTCACTACCACAAATAAAATTTCTCATCCGACACAATTACCATAAATTTTTAACAAACCTAAATTAGAATATGATTTTGTTATTTTTCTATATATTTTTAATAATATAGACATATTTTAAATGAAAAATAAAATTAATTAATAATTCTAAAAAATAAATTAATTTCCTTCATTTCAAGTCTAATAAATACAATGTATGTTTTAATTCAATCCCTATAAAAAAAGATAATTATTTAATATTACATTTTATTTCAAAAATATTTTTATTTCAAACTGTTTAGCATATGAGGTCCACCAAGTTTAAACTAATAAGTACACATTATACTAGTCCAAAATCATTAATTACATCAATTTACCTATAATATGTGAGATTAAAAACAAAAATCTAATATGAAAGGATGTTTCTTTTGTAAATATTTTAGTGTAACATAAATACTAAATTCCTCTTACATTCTATTCTGTCTGAAAAATATAATCCATACACTTTATATACATATGTATCTATTTCTAGAAAATATTGACAGTCATTCATACAACCGTTTAATTTTTCATATATTCAAAAATGTTCATTCAATAGTTGAAATTCATCATTTAATTTTATTATCAAGATTCATCTCACCTTGAAACTTTTTTTTCGTAAGATTCACTCATCTCCCCTTTAACATAAAACCTTTATATCATTCATAATTACTAATTTTTATCTCCTTATCAATAAAATTATATAAAATGTGCCCAAAATCACCATAGAACCCATAATGTCCATGAAAATGACATTATATTATATGGTCTACTCTTCGTCGTCTTGAAAATAATTATTGTTTTCAACCTATCTAGAAATAAATATTCATCATTTAATGAACTAATAATTTTGATTTGTGTAAAATAATTATCTTTAATATTTATATTCTTTATATAAAATTATATTTTCCATTCCTCATTAAATTTCAATTAAAATTGATATTATAATTTTGAGATTTTTTCAAAATTTTCATATAACATTAAAATTAAATATAATATTTCATTAGGTTTTCCACGACCCATCCCCTAGGGCCCGTGTCGTAACTACCCTAAGCCCACCTTCCATAGGCCATGGGCTGGCGACTAGCACCAAATGTGTAAATCCCGAAAACTAGGAAGGAATTGCCTTTATAAATCATACAAACACACAATCAGAGTATGGTGGAATCAAAACACTAGATAAATGGTATACAAAAGAGTGCAGAAAAGAAAAAGTATAGGAAATACAAGCCCAACAATAAAGTAAAAGTACAACTGAGAAAGGGGGAACCATCTGAATGGTAAAGGGATACTCCTGGATCATCCTCTGGGGTTTCTACCTGAAGGGTAGGTACAAATGTCCACCTCATCACTCCATGTTTGTCAGAATCCTCTATGTACCGACTCATCGTGAGGTCCACCTCTGTGTACCGTCCAGTCCTGGCGCTCGTGGACTCCGTCAGTGTTGTCTGTCCTCTGCATCCAACACAACGATGTGCGGGCATAGCCCGTGTAGTGGTGAGTATAACGATACTCAGTAGGGACCGTGAGACCCTCAAGTTCTCACTAAATCCAACAAGGATAAACCAAAAAATATGAAATCAATGGATAACCATTACTTATGTATATTCCCATACATATACATAAGTTATCTAGAATCCCATCTCAATCATGAGGAAAACACAAAAGGCATTGACTCATCTCAAACTAGGGTTTAATTATCAAAACCAAGGTTGGTGGCGTACTCCTCCTCTATCGAGTACAGTGGGTCTGTCGCGTCACACAGAGGTGCTTCCCACTATCCTTAGACTGCTGAGGTACTCCTCCTGTAGAGTACCGAGGGTCATCTGCGTCACATAGAGGCACTCCCCACCACGAGTCTGTTGTGTCACACAGAGGCGCTCCCGCTAATAGCCTGTAGAGGTACTCCACCTGTTGAATACCGTGGGATTTCCGTGATCAAAATGATACACTCCTACTCCATGGGTCTACCACGTTACACAGAGGTTCTCTCCACTGGGCTAGCTGAGTCACTCTAAGTCGAATCGGTCAAGCGGTCATTAGGTCTCAGCCAGCTACTAGGTCTCTGTACTCTGTCTACTCGTCACTGGAAGGATCTGCCTCATGAGATACTGGTCGATACATCATGTGTCATGAAGTCTCATGTAGAAGTATCAGAAAGGACTACAACATCATAGGGGTCTCAATGCAACAGACAGCGCATCAATCGGACGCCCGGTCTGTGAGTTATTGACATTTCTATTCTGGGTGCCCGGTTGGATTTTAGGATCAAATCATCCCGGTTGTACCCCAACTATTTCCAGACCTCAAGTGGGGTATCCCAAAAGAATCGTCTCACTCCATCCATTTTGTCGTCATAGACGGTTTGTCAATCGGACACCCATAGCCCAAGATATGGGCAAAAATATGTATTTGGGTCTGATGGGTCCTGGTCCGAACCAACCCAGTTGGACCGACCAGACCCGACCCGGGTCCAGTCTTGGGTCCGACCAGGTCCGTGGGTTTGACCCGGCCCGCGAGTCTGAACCGAAACAAGTGGGTGGCCGGTACCGAGGGGGTGGCCCGACCCGAAGCTTTGGCCCGACCCAAAGCGGTGGCCCAGCCAGAAGGGGCGGCCCCGCCTGAGGCGGCCCGGAGGCCCGGTTGGCCAGGAGGCCCGGTCGGCCTGGCGGCTCGGCGGGGGTCTGCCTAAGCCGCGTCTAGGGGGGAACTACATGCCCCTATCTCATGAATGGTCGAACCGTTCGGGAGGAACCGAACCGGCGCCCGGTTGCACCGATCCAACTGCCGCGGCCAGCGTGGCCGCGAATCCTTCCTCTGACACGGTGTGATGACACCGTGCCCCTCCGGCCTGGCCTTGGCCTGGTTCTCCGCTTGGCGCAACGGTGGCGCTTGAGCCGCTAGTTTCTTTTGTGGTCAGCCCGTCCCTGGCTGTTGTTGCTCCACCGCGGTTCAATCTTCCGACGACGCCGTTGTGCCACCGCAATCATCAACATATGATAACCATCAAAGGGGGAGGGTCGGGCCATGTTCTTACAGTCTGAGCCCTCCTCATTATGGTGATATCAATAGGAAAATTTATATCCAAGATTGAACAACATAGAATGGAACAAATCAATCTTAAATCCCCTACCTCGTATTTTTGTTCGTTGATGATGTTGCGGGAAGCAAACGTCGATTCATCATTCACCGCATTCGTCACGCACTCCCAATTTTCAGCTCATGCGTCCGAAAGTGTTTGGGGGTGATGAAGTCGAGGACGGCGTTCTTCGCGGTCGACTCCAACTCTTTTGGCATGGTTGAAGATCGAAGAATAAGTTCATCGTTCTTCGGTGGACGATGAAGAGGAGTTCTTCACATTCTTTGTTGAGAGATAATTCTCCAAGAATTCTCCATTTTCTCTCTCAAAGATCCACCAAAGGAATAGATGCCAACCAAAATGAAATAATAAATTTGTCTATTATTTAATTGTTGGCATGAATTCAAAATAATTCAAAAGGTTCCAATTAATTAAATGAGAGATTTCAATTAATTCATTAAGTGGGTTGGAACATTTAATTAGTGGGGGAAGTTCAAGGGATTCCCCCACTATATGGGGAGTTACAAGGGGATTAAAGCCCGTGTGGTCCCCACGTTAATTATCCTCCCAAGGGAGGTTATGTGTGGATGGGACCCACCACCATAACCTCCCATGGGAGGTTAGGTTGTGGTGGCCCCCACAACTAACCACCTCTTGGAGGTTTTAACCACCTCAAAAATAAAATAAAATTAAGGTACAGACTTATTTTTATTTTAATTTTAATTTTAATTAAAACAAAAAATCTTACTTCCATTCTCGTTAGAACACAACTGCGGAGAAGGTCTCCTTATGAGAACACTAGGGCTGTGAGTTCAACAATGCCCTCAAATTTCAATTCCAAGCACCGGTTCAAATGTTATAAAATCTCAGTCATACGATTACTGAATGTACCAGAACAAAACTTCATAAATTGATTCAGGAAAATCGGGCCTCGAAATCAAGCACCGTAAATTTTCTTAGATTCATAAAAATCCCATGTATTTAAGAAAACATTTTCCATGGAATTTTTGAGTCGTTACATTCTCCCCACCTTAGGGCTTTATGTCCCCGTAAGCTACAACTCGATCTATGAGAATAAATGGGGGTACTGAGCATGCATCTGAGCCTCCCGCTCCCATGTGCTCTCCTGGAGGTTCTCATGCTGCCAGCGTATGTGTACCAGAGTTATCAAACGTCAATATAGGACCTTCTTATGTCGATCCTCAATCTCCACTGGAATGTTCGTGAATGTCATCCCGTCATCGATGTCTAGCTCCCTGTGGTCGATGATGAGGGATGGGTCGTGCACGTATCTCCTCAGTTGAGATATGGGGAAGACGTCGTGCACCCAGTGCAACTGATTTGGAAGAGCTTAGTGGTAAGCCATCTCACATACTCTGCTAAGGACATGGAAAGGTCCGATGAACCATGGAGATAACTTTCCAACTCAGCCAAATCTCTGTAGACCTAATCGAGGTGAGCCCCATAGAAAGATGTGGTCGCCATCCTCGAACTCCATAGGTCTCCATCTCCTGTCAGCATATGACTTCTGACTGCTCTGTGTAGTCTTCATCTGCTCATGGATGATTTTCACCTTCTCTATGGTAGCACGTACCATCTCTGGTCCCACAAGTTCTGACTCCCCTAGGTGTGTTTAGCACAAGGGTGATCAGCAAGATCGTCCATACAATGCCTCGAAATGTGCCATGAAAATGGTGGAGTGATAGATGTTGTTGTCGGAAAACTCCGCCAACAATTAGTCGTCCTCCCAACTGTGACCAAATTCAAGGGCACATGCATGGAGCATTTCCTCGAGGGTTTGGATGGTCTTCTTAGTCTTACCATTCATCTGAGGATGGAAGGAAGTGCTTAGATATATTTGCATTTCGAAAGCCTCCTGGAACCCCTTCCATAGCTGGGAAGTAAATCGTGTGTAATAATCGGAGACAATAGACAATGGTACTCCATGAAAAAGAACAATCTCATGTACATAGTGGTGTCCCATGCTCTCTACTGAGTCCTGATGTCTGGTCGGTAGGAAGTGGGCCGACATGGGGAGTCGTTCAACGATCACCCAAATCTAGTCGTGACTTCTGGATATACGTGGAAGACCTATCACGAAGTACATGGAAATTCCATAACACTTCCACTCTGGGACCTCTAAGGGTTGCACCATGAATGTGGGTACCTGGTGCTCCCCCTTCACTTGCTAACAAGTGAGGCACCGAGAGAAATACTCTGCTACAACCTTCTTCATACATGGCCACTAGTTCTGTCGTCGAATGTCATGGTACATCTTCACCACTCCTGGATGTACCGTTAGAGTAGAAGAGTGTAACTACCTTAACACTTCATCCTGAAATGAAACTGGTACCATGGTAAGTCCTCTGCAGAGGATGAAGTGCTCCCCACCTTTAGAAAACCCATCAGGTGCCTGCCCCGTGGGTATTTGAGCACGTCGTGTCTCGTAGTCAGCGTCTCCATGCTACGCCTCCCTGACTCACTGAAGAAGTGGGGGAGTGACTGTAAGAGACTGTAGAAAGGCTTATCCATCCCTATCCACAAAGGATATCTGTAAAGTAGCCACTTGCTCTGTCGCCTCTCCTAGAAGCTGTATACCAGTCCTCCTTCTGAGCGCATCTACTAGAACATTCCCTTTACCATGAGTATAGAATATCTCAAAGTCATAGTCCTAGATGAACTCAAGAGATCATCACTGTCTTAGGTTCAAGTCATTCCGAGAGAAGATATACCTGAGAATCTTGTGATCAGAGTACATGGTAAAACATTCACCCATTAGATAGTGCAGTCACATCATCAAGGCGAAGACCACTGCTGCTAACTCCAGGTCATGGGTAGTGTAGTTCTGCTCATGTTGTATCAGCTAGAAAGAACCATACGTGATCACTCCTCGCTCCTACATCAGGACACACCCGAGTCCGGTCCCTGATGCGTCGCAGTAGACTATGTACCCTACGCCCCCCTCTAGAAGTCTCAATATAGGGGCACTAGTCAGCCTCCACCTCAGCTCCTGAAAGCTCTGCTATCATTTCTCCAACCACACGATGGGTTTCCCATTCTTCAACAAGTATGATAGTGTCACTGAAACTCTCAAGATGTCTGGAATGAACCTCCGATAGTATCCATCCAAGCCCGAGAAACTTCGTACATCTGTCACACTTCTGGGTGGCTCCCAAGTAAGTACAGCCTCAATCTTCACTGGATAAACAGCAACTCCAGCCTCTATGATGAGATGTCCCAAGTAGTGAACCTTTCAAATCCAAAACTGGCACTTCAAGAGCATACCATAAAGTTGATGCTCTTGGAGTGTGTCTATTACTACCTGCAAATGGTAGGCATGCTCCTCCTCTGTAGTTGAGTAGATCATAATGTCATCGATGAAGACTATGACAATGCGACCTAGGTAAGGCTGGAAGATCCTATTCATGAGACACACGAATAATGATGGAGCATTGGTTACGCTGAAGGGAATAACCAAGAACTCAATGTGGTCGTACCAAATCCTGAAGGCCATCTTCTGCACATCCTCATCTCGAACTCTAAGCTAGTGATAGCCTGATCTGAGGTCAATCTTCTAGAACCACTGTGCTCACTTGATCTGATCAAAGAGGTCGTCAATTTTCAAGATTGGGTGATTGTTCTTCACGGACACCTGGTTCAGGCAACGATAGTTGACATAGAGCCTGAAGCTCCCATCCGCCTTCTTGGAGAAAGAAAACCTGGCTGCCCTGGGATAAACACTGGGTCAGATGAATCCCTTTCCCTGCAAGTCCATCAGCTGTACCTGTAGCCCAAGAAGCTCAGTGGGAGCCATCCGATATGCTGGTGTATATATCGGTGTCGTCTCGGGGTACAGGTCAATGTAGAAGTCCATCTCTCTATGATAAGGTAGTCCTGAGACATCATCAGGGAAAACATACCTGTACTGGTCCACCACTATAGGATATGTCGGAATCTCTACATCGACTGCTCTGAGGGTATGACAAGCCAAATGGTGAGTGATCAGATGTACCTTCCTCCGTGTAAGTCCGTCCTGTGCTGCAAAGGTTCCCTTCTCGCCGGTGAAGGTGAACCTGGTCCCATCCGTGCGGACACACCGCACTTTGTGCCTAATACAGTCGATCTGGGTATGGATTGTAGATAACCAGGCCATACCCAAGATGACGTCGTAGGGCCTCGACGCCACTACAAAGAGATCCCAGTAGAATATCTTGCTTCCTGGAGTAAGCTCACACTACCGAAACTAGTGCGTAATCGTCGAGTCTGCTCCCGTAAGTGTCTCTAGCCGTAAGGAATGAGCCAATGGCTCCATCATAATATCCAAGCTTCGGACAAGGGGCAGTGGAAATCAATGAATGACTGGACCATGTGTCTATAAGAACTGCAGCTAAGGTAGAGTAGACACAAATAGTACCTCGAATCATATCTGGAGCACCGTGGTCATATGCCTCAGCTGCCTTAAGCTATGCTCTCCCCTGTCCACCTGATCCCTACGGTCGGGGTGGTCCTCTTGGTGGTGGTGGTGGCAACACCTCGAATCATCATCCACCACCTACCGCATGACCATCTACTATTCCATTTCTGCTTGTGCCCTGCGGACCACCTCGATCAAATCTATACCTCTTCCTGGGAGGTCCCTCAATAGTCTTCTGATAGTCTAAAGAGAGGATTGGACAGTCACGAGCCATGTGACCATTCCCACCACAAGAGTAACACTATCCTCTCCTAGATAGTGTGTCTATGCTCTTTGTGCCTCGCATAACTGAACCCGAGTCATGTGGTCGACCACCTATTGGTCTGGTCCTCTTGGACCTCTACGTCATCTGTCTACTGCCGGCTGCAGAAGACTCCGCTGCATGTCCATTATTAGTGGGTCTCGCTACTGGTGACTGCTCATCTAGGAAACTCTCTACTAGGAGGGCTCTCTATAACACTCCCTCCTACATCGGGATGCTGAGTGAGATCATCAAAGCTCTGATCTCTTGCCTGAGCCCCTGCTTGAAGGTCCGGGCCCTGAAGAAAGGGTCTCGCACCATATATGTGGAGTAGTGAGAGAGGTCAGTGATCCTCGCTAAGTACTGTGCTACTGTTTTTCTGCCCTGATGGAGATGAAGTAGCTCATGTATCCGCACCAATAGAAGGGTGGCTGGTACGAACTCCACCTGGAATAGGCTCTCGAAGTCTGCCCATAGAAGAGTCACCTCTTTATGCACCTAGATCAACTAGCTCCACCATCTCCCTGTTGCTCCTTGAAAGAGGCTGGTAGCAAGGATCACAATGAAGTCAACTGGTGTCCCTACTAGCCTAATGACATTCACCACAGCCTCCTACCAATCCTCAGCCACCTGTATGTCCATATCTCCCCATAACCTGGGTGGCCTCCGGCATTGGAAGTCATGCAATGCGCTCAAGCAGTGTGCATCATCTACTGCTAGGGCTGGTGGTATCGATGGCCCAACATGAAGTGGTACCACTGCTGCCTCCACTGGTGCCTCAACTAGAAAGGGGTCCTGCACTGAGGCACCGTCACTCGGTGGGGCTCTCAGTACATAGAACTCTCAGGTCTCTAACTGGTCATCCGCAGGGAGGCACCCTGAAAGAAACAGATGAGACACAATCAATGACTATACCTGGGAAGCTGACCTGGTTGAGCTAACTTAAAGAAAACTTTTGAAAACACACACTCAATCAGTGTTTTTGTGCACTTAGTCGAAAATCAGTAGTCAGGGTCCTGGTGTATTGAAACGTCGACTGCCACACCAACACTGGACTCCCTGAACTGAAAACCACATATGGTACCCTTAACACTAATGAATCATAGAAAATAAATATTAGAGTCATATGTTCTGCGTCAGAACCGACTCCTCTGATACCAATTTGTTATCCCAGTCCTCCAGGGCTCCTGTCGTAACTACCCCAAGCCCGCCATCCATAGGACAGGGGCTGGAGACTAGCACCAAAGGCCTAAATCCCTAAAACTGGGAAGGCATTGCCTTTATAAATCATACACAAACACAATCCGAGTAAGCTAGAAGAAAAACACTTGGTAAACTGTATACAAAAGAGTGCTGAAAAGAAAAGGGGACAGAAATACAATCCCAATAGTAAAGTACAAGAAAAACTGAAAAAGGGGCAAACAACTGAAAGGTAAAGAGCAGCTCCTGGATCATCCTCTGGGGTTCCTACCTGATGGGTAGGTATGGATAGCCACATCAGCACTCCATGTTCGTCAGACTCCTCTGTTTACCGACTCATCGTAAGGTCCACCTCCGGGTACTATCCAGTCATGGCACTCTCGGTCTCCATCAGCGCTGTCCGTCGTCTGCATCCAACACAATGAGGTGCGTGTATAGCCCGTGTAGGGATGAGTATAACCATACTCATTAGGGACCCTGAGACCCTCAATGTCTCACAAAATCCAACAATGATAAACCAAAAATTATGAAATCAAGTGATAACCATTACTTTGGTATATGTCCATACATATACCTAAGTTATCTAGCAACCCATCTCAATCATGAAGAAAACACAAAAGACATTGACTCAGCTCCAACCTGGATTTTATTATCGAAACCAAGGATAGTGGCGTACTCCTCCTCTATCGAGTATAGGGGGCCTTCCATGTCACAGAGAGGTGATTCCCACTATCCTTAGAGTGCTGAGGTACTCCTCTTATCGAGTATCGTGGGTCAACTACATCACACAGAGGCACTCCCCACCATGGGTTTGCCGCGTCACACAGTGGTGCTCCTGCTAATAGCCTGCAGAGGTACTTCTCCTGTCAAGCCCTGAAGGTCTTCCGTGCTCATACAGAGGTTCTCCTTCACCATGGGTATGTCACATCACATAGAGGCGCTCCCCACTAGGCTAGTCGAGTCACTCTGAGTCGAATCTATCATGTAGTCATAAGGTCTCAGCCAGCTACTAGGTCTCCATACTCTGTCTACTCTTCACTGAAAGGATTCACTCGTCAACCTACTAGTCGATACTCCAAGATTCACTAAGTCTCACTTAGAAGTATCACAATGAATTTCCACGTCATAGGGGTCACAACGCAATAGACGACGCGTCAATCAGACGCCCGGTCTGTGAGTTATTGGCATTTCCGTTTTTGGGGAACGATTGTATTTTAGGTTCAAATCAACCCGACCATACCCCAATTGTGTCCAAACCTCATGTGGTGTATTCCAAAAGAATTGTCTTGCTCCATGATTTCTGTCGCCGCATACAGTTCATCGATCAGACACCAGTAGCCCAAGATATGGGCGAAAAGGTGTATTTGGGTCTGATGGGTCCGGGTCCGATCCAACCTAGTTGGACTGACTTGACCCGACCTGGGTCTGGACTACGGGGCGACCCGGTCCGTGGGTCTGACCCGGTCCGCAGGTCTGACCCGACCCAAGTTGGTGGCGAGGCCCGAGGGGGTGGCCCGACCAGATGCGGTGGCCCGACCAGAAGCGGCGGCCCAGCCCGAAGGGGCGGCCCGGTTGGCCCAGAGGCCCGGTCGGCCTGGCGACCTGGCGGCACAGAGGGGGTCTACCTAAGCTGTGACCCAGGGGAACCATGCACCCCTAGCTCTTGAACGGTCAAACCATTCGAGAGGAACCAAACCACGGTGGCGCCGCTCCCACTCACGCGGGACCCAACGGGGTCCCGCTCCTCCCGCCTGTCCGAGCGGCCATCCGCTCTTCCACAGCAGCCCTTGGCAATGGTTCTTATCTAATGTGGCAAAACGGCATCATGCTTTGCCCGTCCGACCTCCATACCCTGCGTGGCCGCAACTCCTTCCTTCTTCACGATGCGACGGCCCAGCGCCTGTCTGGCACCGCCATGGCCCGGTTCTCCACGCGGCGCAACAGCGCCTCGCCCCTCTAGAGACCCGGAGGCCCTTGCGCCACTGGATTCCTTCTCGGTCAGCCGTCGCCAACATCCGTTGCTCCGCCGTGGTTCAATCTTCTGATGGTGCCGTTGCGCCGCCGCCATTTTCAACATACAAGAACCATCAAAGGGGGAGGGTTGGGCCGTGTTCATGCAGTCCGAGCCCTCCTCATTATGGTGATATCAATAATAAAATTGATGTCCAATATTGAACAACCTAGAACGGAACAAATAAATATTAAATCCCCTACCTCATATTTTTTTCGTTGATGATGTTACAGGAAGCGAACGTTGATTCATCGTCCGCCGCGGTCGTCACAGAATCCCAATTTCAAGCTCGTGCGTCGGAAAGTGTTTGGGGTTAATCATGTTTAAGATGACGTTCTTCACAGTCTACTCCTTCTCTTTTGGCATAGTTGAAGATATAAAAAGAAGTTTGTCATTCTTCAGCGGACAATGAAGAGGAGTTCTTTGCATTCTTCGTTGAGAGATAATTATCCAAGGATTCTCCATGTTCTCTCTCAAAGCTCCGCTAAAGGAATACATGCCAACAAAAATGAAATAATATATTTGTCTATTATTTTATTTTTGGCATGAATCAAAAATAATTCAAAAGGTGAAAATTAATTAAATGAGAGAGATCAATTAAGTCATTAAGTGGGTTGGTACATTTAATTAGTGGGGGAAGTTCAAGGGTTTCCCTCACTTTATGGAGAATTACAAGGGGGTCAAAGCCCGTGTGGTCCCCGTGTTAATTATTCTCCCAAGGGAGGTTATATGAGAGTGGGCCCCACCACCGTAACCTCCCATGGGAGGTTAGGGTTTGGTGGCCCCCACCACTAACCACCTCTTGGAGGTTTTAACCACCTCAAAAAATAAATATAAGCTACACACTTATTTTTATTTTATTTTAATTTTAATAAAAACCCAAAATCTAACATCCATTCTGGTTAGAACGCAACTGTTGTGAAGGTCTCCTAAAGAAAATACCAGTGCTGTGAGTTCACCGGTACCCTCAGATTTCAATTCTGAGAACCGATTCCAAATTTATAAAATCCTGCTCCTACGTTTACTGAACGTACCCGAACAAAACAACAGAAATTGATTTCGGGCACATCGGGCCTCAAAATCAAGCGCTGTAAATTTCCTCATATTTGTAAAAATCCCATGAAATTATGATAAATTTTCCACAGAATTTCTAGGTCTTTACAAGGTTTGTTACATCGCTTGTTCGATGAAATAGAATGGATGTTTTCATATTCAATATATTTTTTAATAATTATATGTAGTTATTTTTCGGTATTCATCATTTTAGATCTACATATACTGGCTCAACCTTAAGGAATATCTTGTTACTATCCACGTATATGAAATAACTCTTTATTTATTAAATTTTTGTATCAATACAATTTTATATCTTATAGTTGATGGGATGATATTTTATTAGTCATGTTTATCAGATTTGGGTTTCTTATTACTACATAATTTATAATATTATATTTTCATTTATTGAGGGTATTTATGAATGGAATTTTGGATCATTTTAAAATAGTTATGAATTTTCTTAGTTGGAGTTTTTAATGTACTAAATGTGTGATTTCTCTAATAAATATCGAATTCATAGAATCCCCAAGGAGTCATATTTCATAACATGTCCTCACCAAGACCTAATGAATCATAGATAAGAATGTGTATGCACTCTAAATCTCACCTTCAATTGGATATATGTTAATATCTAGTCCAAATGGTGTAATTATCAGAAATTTGGGGCATTTCAACTCTTAGAGAATACAGTGGAGTTAAATTATCATCCTCATCAACTTCATATCCCGACTAGTTGTTATTGACATTTTTAGTTTGAGACTCATCTCTCATCTCATTTATGTTTCTTTTACTACTCAAATAAGTATTCATCCCATGTATTACTACTTCTTATATTTTTTTCAATAAACATAGGTTTATATCATCAAGATATTGAGGATGAGTTCCAAAAAACTAAATGCAGTGATAACTGTTCGGGAGATGAGCTGTTGAGGATGACAATTGTCTATAATTTTCACATTTTAATGAATTTATAGTATAACACCATCCATTGTTAAAAAATTCTTCTATGAAATCCAATTTAACATTTTCTTCAAATAATACTGAATTTTTTTCAAACAATCAAATGATGGGTTTCCCTTAACAGAATTATCTATAACATTAACCATTGAGAATGAATATCTTATGTGTATTTGATTATTTATTTTCTAAAATGTATATTTTATTTACCCAACAGGATTGATATGAATACAAAATGGTTGAAAACTAATCATTTCATAATAGAATATAAATATCGAGTTAAAGGGTTCATCATGTTTTCAATAGAATATTCTTACGATGCTTCTCAAACCCATTTTCGTGTCAACATTGTTGCTATTCAACAAAAAATATTCTGGAAGATATTGAAGAACATTTCATATTTCACTTAATAGATCATATCTATATATATTGGATATAAAATGGGAAACAACATATTATTCACAATTTTTGGGATGATAATACGGTTTATGGATCATTTGATATAATTACCAATGTAAATGTTGATGGTGATGTCATGGAAGAAATGAATATATACATTAATGATGAAATTCATGACTTCTCATAGTTGTCTGAGATGTTTAATAATTTTGATAAGATACCATTGTATATTGGTTGTATTATATACAGAACATTGTCAACTATATTGAGTTTAATAATTTAAAAGATGGATGTGGATTAAGTGACACCAGTTTTACATAACAACTTGGTCTCTCGAATGATATGATACCAGATGAAAATTAACTACTGTTTCAAAAATATGAAGCTAAAAATTATATGTTAAATCAGAAAGATCTTAAAAAAATATATTTTTTGTCTAAATTATTTCATATTCTTTTGCAGGAACCATGAATCGCTCATAAAACACCCTATGTCTTGTGCATATCGATACATGCAAAATGATTCATGTAATTAAATATCTCTATGATACATTCACATAAATCCATGTTTTAAAAACATTATTGATTTAAGGGTAATTTATGACAATTGACACGAAATAGAGAGAGAATAATTAAACATGTTAACCCACATCAACCAATAGGGTCTCCATATTAGAAAAAACATTCATACGATTATCCTTAATTTGGAAATAAGCTGAGAAAAATTCATCTTTGGTTATCTATTGTTGGAATAAATCATTTTGGTTTAAAAATTAGTACTCATGGTACATGTCCCATCATTTTGGTAATTTATAACTTTCTTCAATGGTTATATATAAAGCACGAATATATTATTTTTTCTCCACTTATTATTAGACCACATAAACTCAATAGTGATATTGATGTCTGTTTGGATCCACTGATCGAAGATCTAAAAGTGATGTGGGATATAGGTGTTATAGTTTATGATTATCATAGAAGGGAATAATCTATATTTAGGTTAATTTTGTATGAGATAATATATGACTTCCCAAATTATAGAAATTTACCATGATATAATATTAAAGGAATGTTTGGGAGTCTCGTTTGTGGAGAACACATACACTAAGTTTGGTTGAAGCATTCCTCAAGTACTGTGTTTCAAAGAGAACAAAATATTTTAACTCTGAGACATAAATACGGATCCTAGATAATATAATTCCTTGGGAATAACAAACAATGTACAACACCATCACTATTTAAAGATGATTGTCTTTTGGATAAATTAAAACTCCTTGAAAATGTTTTCAGTATACCATTTTTAAAAAACTTTTGAAATTATGTTTCAAGAAGAGATCAATTTTTATTAAATTCCCATATTATAATTTTTGTATGTTAAATATTTTTTCAATATCATTCATGTAAAAAAATTTATTTTATAGTGCCATTGGAATGCTACTCAATTTTCCTAGAAAAATAAAAGATAGAATCAAGGCTAGGTTATACATGATTGACATGGGGATAATAGAAGACCATGCACTAGTAAAGGGTAAAGGGAGTAATTTTCTTCCTATAGTATATTAAAATTTATCTATACAAAAAAAAAATTAATATTATCTTTTCCATAATAATGTAAATGTTGCTGAGGGTATTTATAAAATATCAATAATGTCATCTCAATGACTATTTTTTTATAGTGACTAAAATGAAAAAAATTTCATGTTTTGATGAAATATTTCATGTAGGATTATTTTTGTTTCATTCTATCTAAAAATATATGACATACATTATCTAGAAACATATTCATTTTCAAAACCATATGTGGTAAATTTATGGACCTGAAGAAGTTTCTAGTCAAGAATAAAGAGGTCACGATCATTTGATGTGAATTAGATTTGTTAATCCAACCATCATTCTTTGAAATAGTGGTTCACCTGATGGTTCACATGGTTAGATTGGTTCAACTATGTGGTCTAGTCCATTATAGATAGATGTACCCCATTGAAATGTATTTGAATATTTTGAATGGACATGTCGAGAATTGAAGTCTCCTAGAAGGTTGAATTGAAAAATGGTATATTATTGAAGAATCAATGGAATTTTGTACTAATTACCTATCATATATTGAAAACAATGGTCTCCCAAAAGCTTGTTCATAGAATACACCTAATGGGAAAATGGATTTCGGGAATTGTTTATAAAATTACATAGTCATGCAGGAGAAACCAAAAATTTAGATTTTTCATAATAGTCAAGTGGCTGATCCTCATAATTAATCCCATAAAAAAATCCAAGATATTTTAATCCAACAATGGCTGAATGATGGATATAAAATGCACTTAATCAATATTTTGTATAATGGTTCAATGATCAAATTTATAAAGAGTTATCTAAAAACCTAAAATCAATTGTTGAACGACTTTGATGGTAATCCAAGGGACCAAATGGAAATGACATGTCTTACACTGGTATTGTCATAAATGGTTACACATTCAATATAAAAGAACAAGAGGACTGAAATATGTTTCAATATAGAGGTGTTAATGTTTTTTCAGAAGTGATGAAAATACCTTTTTCCATGGACATGAATCTAATTGATGAAAATATGTCATATTCAGGAATTATTGAACATATATACGAGTTGGATTAAACAAAATTTCAACTGCTGATTTTTCATTTCAATTGGGTTGACAATATGAGTTCATTGAAAGTTGATGAAATGGGATCCATAAATGTGAGTTTCATTGTGTAAGGGAAAAAATTTGATCTATTCATAATGGAATCACATTTAGTTTATGTATTTTGGCTCTCATATCTAGAAAACAAGAATTAGTTTATTGTGTTGCTATCCAATAAAAAAATTATCAGTTTAAATGAAAATTCAAAAAATGATGACCTTTTAATTGGGAGATCACAATCGGTTCAGGTTCGTAAAAATGTTGAAAACTTATTATATGTTTTAGTGGACTACATAGAAGGGATTTGGAATCTCAATGAAGAAAAAATCCCTAAAAACATTAAAAAAGTGAGTTTGATGAGAAGTTAATTGGGTTTTTAATAAACTATGGTTTTCCTCATAATATAAATTTTTCTCTACTATATAAAAAAATATAAATTAAAATTTTCACTACTAATTTAGGCAATGTATTCTAAAAATAAGTATGTTACCAATACCTTTGAATAACAAAAAATAATGAAGGAAACCCTTTTGAATGCTCTAAAGGTAATGTTACGATATACTTTCTCTATTTTACTGAAACATTTTATAATGAAACATTAGATTAATTTTTATTATTTGTTGTTCATTTAAATTATTTTAGTAGATTTATATCCATATTTCATTCCTTTCTACACCAAAAATCACATATAAATTTCTCCCTCATATCATTTTCAACAATGCAGAGTTAAAATTTATTACTATCCTTCATGTTCACTCCAGTACCATTATTGGAAGTGAAACAAAGCTATATCTGATTAATCATCGGGGAAATATTAATATTATCATAGTAAAATAATTTTTTTTAGAATTGATTTATTGTTTCATATTTATGTTTAATTTATTTCTTTTTAATATTACTCATATAAGAAAGGTCTTCTTATATAAGTGGATTCTTTTATTCGAGTTGGGGTGGCCTATTTGAAGCTTCTCATACTCATGAGAGATTGGACTTCGAGCATGCAACTAATATAATGAAAATGTTTAAATGAGTGAAGAATTCATAAAATCATCATGAAAAGTTATATTCCATCTAATTAATTAATTAATTATTTCATCATTTAATCTAGTATTTGAAATTTATTTTACATATCATTTTTATATAATACTTGTTTAGTTTTTTCACATAACTTTCAGGATGTCATAATTTCAAGATTCCTTTTTAAGAATATTTCAATCCATCATTCATTCTGTTCTTCATAATAATATTAATAGACTTTCTGTCCCCAAACCCTTTTCACCCCTGTAGTCTTGGCATTTATCACGTTCCTTCATGTTCCATCCACTGTATTTGCGTCCCCCTAAATTCCTTTTATCCTTATTTCTCTCGGTATGTGCTCCCTCTCACGGATTAGGGTTTTCTTTCCATTTCCTTCCTATGTATGCTGACACTCTTATTTGACACTTCCTCTTTCCCGATTCCACTGCATTGGCCTTCTCTTCTCATGCCATACAAGATCCTTTTTTCTTAGTTCCCCAGTACACTTATTTTTAGTGAGTTGAGGATTAATATCCCTCGTTTTTCTCTGTTTTTGTTGTCCCCATCGTGCAAGGAACCATCTTGGCCGAACTCAAGGGGACTTCTGCATCTTTGTTATATGAAGGATGATTCTTTCTTGGGTTATTTTAGATTCATTCAAGTTCACTAGTGTTTTATCATCTTCGACATCAGTTACAGATAGATCATTTATATTTTCAGTGTTTCTTCAAAGTGGGAAATGTTTTGATGCTTCTGGTGATGGAGATGTGTTGAAGGTTGTAGCCCACTGGTATGACCTCTCCACAAGAAACTCTCCTCTAGCCTCCTGATCATTCATCCCATGGTAGGTCATCCTGGTCTGTTGGATCTTTTGGTGACATTAGGATTATGGTATTTTTTTGGTAGTCAACATTATAGGAGGCGCAACCTTGATTCGGTGTTTGTGTTAGTCATAGATTATTGGATTTTGTCCTCAATTCAGTGTTTGTGTGATAGTAATTCTTGTTAGATTGGAGATCCGAATCTATTTTATTTTCTACTATGTCCATAGTGGTTTCAATAGATGTGGTCCATTTCAAATTTCAAATTTTGTAGGTTCTAATGACTCTTACAGTGGTTTTAATGATCTTTAGTCAGGTCCTTTCCAACACTGGGGGTGGGTGATGATGATGCTGAATGGTGATTTTGTGCATCATGGTTTGTAGCTTAAGGGGATTGTTTCCCACTATAATGATGTTTCCTAGTTTATTTTTGAATTTGGATTTTGTGGATTGGGTTTTGATTCCCAATTATGGTTCTTTTCTATTTTTATTGGTATATAGCAATTTTTAGGTTCCCACAAATACAAAAAGTGGTTTATTAAGGAAATGGAAAAAATGGATTTAGAGGGAGATAATGAAAAATATGAAATTCATCAAGAATTCATACAACCATGTTGAAAAGGTGAATTCATAATACTTAATTATTTATAAATCATTCTTTAGTTGTTTGAATCATCCCCACATAAAACTAATAAACGATGTGACTGGTATTATTTAAAGTGCATATTTTCAGATTATAATGAAATATTAGTAAAAAATAAAATTTGAATACACAAAACTAAGGAAACATATTGGAATTATTTTTAATCATTACTAAAATGACCCATTAATCATTTTATATGTTTATAAGTCATATGAATCTTAATCTAACAAAAATGGTGACTGGTATGACTCTTGGTGTGTAATTTTATTTAAAATTAAAATCAATTTAAATAAGAAGGAAAACTGGCCCAGTCAACACAAAGAAAATGAATTCATATTATTTTGATAATTTGGGAAAATTATCTAGATGTCATTTGAGATGAGTAGGAATGATCCGCACCTTAATCCAACACAAGGTGTGACCGATATGAATCAATGAGCTTTCATTTATTTGTAATTGATATTAATTTTTTTAAATAGAAGAGGAACACACTGTAAACTGAGAAAACACAATAGTATTGTTGTGATCCTTTAGGAAAATGAGCCATATGCCATTTCGATATGTAGAAATTAGAAGAACCACAATATGATACACTTTCTACCTTGTACAACTCAACGTATTCATTATTAGTTTAGAATTGATATTTTAGATCAAAAAGTTTATCTCAATGAAAACAATTCATACACACTTGGATTGTCTTGATATTATAGTAAAATGATTAATATTTCATTTTTAATGTCTTAGAATCAGTGTATCAGCAAACCATCACATAATGTGACTGGCATGACTCGTAGTTCATGTTTTTAGTTTAAAATAACATTTTAGTACAAAGGAAAAGTGAAATACCTGAAACCTAGAAAATAAATTCATATTTTTTTTTAATAATTTTGGAAAATGATAAAAAATTCAGTTCAGAAATGTTGTAATTATTAAAACCTCAATATGATTCATTATTCGACTAACGTGACCCCAAGTGCCTCTTTTTTTAAATTGAAATTGATTTTAGTTGAAAAGAAAAATGACATAATAAAAACCCCAAAAAGACATTTGTATATTTTGAGGATTCATAAAAATGATAAATAATAAATTTTTTATGTTTTTAAATTAACTTCACCTCAATCAGATAAATGATTTTCCCAGTATGAGTCAATGTATCTATTAGTAGTTCAAAATTGATATTTTTGTTAAAAAGGATTCACACACTGATAACCAAGAAAACACGCTCAGATTGCCTTGATAATTTAGTAAAATTATTCTTAAATAATTTTTTGTGTATAGAAATTGCTTTAGCATCAAACTAATACGCTATGTGTCATGTATGATTCAATTATAAATTTTCCATTTTAAAATGAAATTTTACTAAAAAAGGAATGTGACGTAACAAAAATTGAAAATATGTACATAGATTGTTTTTTATAATTTAAGAAAATGATCTATATCTAATTTGAGATGTGTAAATCATCATGACCTCAATATAATGATCAATGTGACTAGTATAACACCAAGTGTGTCATTTTATTTAAGATTGGAATCAATTTTCAAAAAGGACAAATCACCTACTTAAAACTAAGAAAAAACATTAATATTGCTTTGATACATTATGGAAATTATCCATATGAGAATTTTTATGTGTTGGAATCATCTCCTCTTCAATATAAAACATGATGTTCCCAGTATGACACTATGTACTTGTTATGTGTTTAAAGTTGACATTTTTTTTAAAAAGGTGTTAGTTAGTAATTACTGAGAAAGCACACATGGATTTTATTGATTATTCAAGAAAATGAATCACAAATAATTATTAATGTCTAGGAATTATTCTCATATCGAAACAACACATCATGTGATTAGTATGACTCCATGTGTGTGTTTCTAGTTTAAAATGACATTTTACTAAATATGATAAGTGATATACTCAAAATTGCGAAAATGAATTTGGATTGTATTAATTATTTTAAAAATGACTCATTTGTCAATTGGTATGTGTAGGAATCTTCTGAAACACAATATGGCCCATTATTTGACATGATAGAATAAAAAAACACAATTTAATACATAGTTTTCCTAGTATGACTCCATATTATGTTTAAAATGACACATTATTTTAATTTATTTCTTTCTAAAATTACTTAAATAATTTTTTCTTCTACACATGTGTGTTATTTTTATTGGTCGGGGGTGGTTTGTTCGAAAATAGCAGAGTTAGGGTTATGATCAAAATATAATGGAACATTGATGTTTTTTAAATCTTGTAATAATTTATACGTATGAAATTTTATAAACCTATGATTTAAATTTCAATAATATTAAAAAAAATGAAATATTTGTATTTTATATATTATTTCATCTAAATTATCAAATGGTGTATAATTTCATCGATATCTGGTTGTGTTTATAGTGATGTAGTTTTCTATTACAGTGCACTATAGTATACCCCTTTATCAATGTTTTTTTAGCTCAAATAATGGGGTCCTTTATCATATTTACTTTTGGGCTGATAAAATCCTATGGATTTTAATCTCCATTTAGTAGTAAATTATTATCTATATTTGATTATGTATATTTTTTATGGAAAAGGGCTACTTTATAGTAATTATTTTTACTATTTTGGAATAAATTTATTAAAAATATTGTGTTATGGAATTCAAATATGTTTTAATGAAATGTATATAATAGAATATGTTTCAAATGACATTTATTCTAAAATATATTTGGGAAATCAAAAATAAAATAATAAATTTGATATGGGATGAGATTCATTCTTTTGGAATTCATTTTGAAATTGATATAATTTATTTAAAAAAATCATACCTGATTTTTTCTAAACAAATGGTTATTTCCTTGGAAATATTTATTTGAAATTTATTTAAATAGATTATATTCATTATAATTCACACTGAATGTTTCATATTAAAGTAATTAATTAAATAAAAGTAACATAAAACTCAACCCAATAAACATGATTTACTTTTTTACAATTAGAAAAATAATTTGAATTTGATGAAACTCAGTAAGGAATTGTTGCCACGAAGGCTAATTTAGATGAAATTCCTTTATTGGGTGATGATAGTTTTATTTTAATTTCATATGGAATATAATTTTGAGAAACATGAACATGAGTTTTGTCTTTTAAAATTTAATGTGTTACTTTTTAGACATGAAAATAAAAAAACATTTTCCTTGATTTATAATACAAATTGTCTAAAAAATGATTGAAAATTGAAAACATTTATTGAATACTCTTTTGAATAAACTTTTTATTTACTAATAAATGAATTATGAAGTTTTAACATGGAATATGTACATAGGAATATTATTAAGTAATTTTTATAGATATTTTTTCAAATTTCAAAATGGTATGCACTTCAATAAGGCAATAGTTTTAAACAAAAAACAATTTCCTTTCATTTAAATTCAATCAATATTAAATTTTATTCTCCCATCCCCATACTGAAAAACTACTGATGATCATTTTGGAAGTCTAAGAAAATGTTTTTATTGTGGGGTGGTATATTGAAATAAAATATTTAAATTTAATGGAGTGGTTAGGGTTTATCCTATATATAAAACAAACCTAAATTCAAAAATGAAAATCTAAATATAGATAATGTTATTCTCCATATCTATTTTACTTTTGTACATAAATTTTTTCCAAATTAATAAATGTTCTACAACAAGAATAATGCTCTAACACTGAATGATATGATTTATCATCATTGAAATATAGTCTAATGAACTAAGAATTAGTATTTTCATTAGTTTTATAGTGTCCTAGAAGTGTATTTCTTCCACTAGAGTTCTGATGAAATTCCAAAATATGATTAGTAGGTTAATATAACTACACTATGGAAAAAAATTATTTTTTATAGTGGAAAAAATACCGTTTTTAATGTAGGTTGTGAAACCCCCATTTCACAGTTCTGATAATTTTTAGAATATTTTGTGGTAATTGACAATTTTGAGAGTTTCGGGGTACCATATCACCCCAACTCATTGGCTTGAGAAGTGATGGGGTCCCACAAACCTATGGTGACATCCAAAGGACACGAAAGTCAAAAAATAAATGTTCTGGTCTTAAGTGATGTTAGGGTGATTATTTTCCTTAAATAAATCAAAACAACTTTGGTAGACTAAATTTAACCATCCAAACCACATTTATAATGGATAGGTAAAATGATTACAACCCAAAGGTAAAAACAAACCCTAATAATATCATAGTGATAATATAAAATATAAAAAATAACCTAGAATACTGAGAGAGAACATAACCCAATGATACCGAAGAGGAATCATCATAAGAAATACGCAACCCATCTCTAAAATACAAAAAACAAGGTATTCCAATAAAATCAAGGTGGATCACTAGAGAAATAATATACCTTTTTCTTTCATCTATCCTAGTATATAAAATCTATAAGAACATAAAATTTAGGAATTAGGTGATGTGTATAAACTCTGTATATAATCACTAGAGACATACCAACACACACCATTTGGAAAAGAACATGTTAATCACATTTTATATTAAATAATTGAAAATAAATTAATCTATTTATAAAAATATTTACACCAATTACATCAATTAAAATCCATATAAAAACATAGAAAATGTCATCTTCATTTTGTATAATCATTCCCAAGTTCCCATAAACACACAAAAGTCCCCACACATTCACTCAATCATGGTATTAATAATTGATAAAGTATCTTCACAACCATGATCCATACCACAATGTCTATGGCTCTCCATGGCTACACTCTATCCAACATTGAACATATTCCAAAAAAAAGTATGAAAACTTCTATGATAAATCATTTTGAAAAAAAAATTCATCAATTAAAAACATTCAAAAAATAATTTTTTACATAAAAATGATACATTAAATTTAAAACCATCATTTATAAAAAATAAAAAAGTGTTTTTCTAAAATCCATCAATTTCCACGTACTTCCAAAACCAAAAAAAAATATTTTCAATAAAGATATCACAAAATGTTTTCATATAAAATCCAAGAAAATACATTATTCCCAAAAAAAACATCTTGTTTTAGAATAAATGTAGATGAGAGAGAATTCATGTTCCTTTTAGTGGATGATTAAATAAAATAATGGGATTTAGCTCTTCTTGATTTTTCCTCAAAACACCTACCCTTGAACAGATCTAAAAATATGTCAACTGTAATTGAATCATATTATATATATTTATCTATAAAAATTACTATTTATGTATCTATGCTAGAGGAGGATAGTTCATCTATGAATAAACTGGTAGAATGTGGTATTTTCAAAGATTCTAGATCTCTAATGAACATTTATTTGTTCAAAATCTACATTATGAAAAATAGTAATCTCTGAAGGGGCCCATGGGAGAAATTTGTTTGATACCCTATAATAATATGATAATAATTAGGGTCTTGGGGATTTAATTCAAGTTAAAAACAACTTATGGAGTATGTACTACTCTTTTGATGGTAAGGTTGAATGGGTTTTAAACGTTTTCCAATCATGTATGTGCTAGTGGGTATGATCTAGAGATCCAAATAGTTTGTAATGCATGGTTTAGAATTTCATGCACCAATCATGTTGTGATATTTTACAACGGAAACACCCACATATGATTGGATCAGATGTTTTGGAAAACCATGCAGTGATATTATCCCAAGGTCACACAATCGAATGATTGGCTCATATTTTTTTAGAAGAATGTGAATCAACAGTTATTATCCTTAAATATCCACCCTAAGACTTTATCCCAGCACAAACCTAGTTCGAACAATCATTTTCTGATGATATTCTCAGATAGTAACTCAAATGATCACTTATCCTGAATTTCTAGTGAAATTTCATGGTTTCTGGTAACTATTCTCAAATACTTCACCTTGAGAAACACTTCTAAAATACTCTAAATAATTTTTGAAACTACTAAAATTTACCCCAAGGATAGTATGATCTCAATATATATAATCAAACAGTAATGTACCTAAACATAGGGGTTGTATATTCTCATCACCATTTATATTTCGAATTAAAAAAAATAGAATACTAGTGTAATTTTTAAATATATTTGGAAACTGGTCTAAAATTTATATTTCACACTCCCTTTCCTCTTCTAAAATCTTACCATGTTACTATAAAACCCATACTAAACCAATGATTTTCCCAAGAATGATATTTTCTGTTCTATTCAAAATCCATATCGAGAGATGAATTAATGTATCATCAAGTTCCAGATTAATATGGTTCCATCATCTAGAAGGATGTGTATGATAAGGTATATCTCACATGTTTACATCCGATAAACTGGAGAATGAAAAGGATATCTATAAAATGACTCAAAAGGATCTATTTATATTGAATTGTTAGACATTTTATTATATTATAACACTACTTGTGGTATATTCCACTACCATGAGCAACAAAATAAATCAAACCAAATATATTCATTTTTTCCATATTTTTTATCACAATTTATGATTTTACATCCATTAAAAGATGACATGACATGATCATGATCAACTAGGTTCCATGAGAATGTAGTAAAAGAAGTCCAAAATTGATATGTAATAATTGGGTCATGGTTAGACATAGTTGAAACAGGTATTTTTACATCTTCCAAACATCCTATATATATATATATTTCTAACAAGTCGACAATTGTATTAGATTTAATAATATGGACTAATTTATTAAAATATGTGAGTTTATCCAGAATAAACCTTATTGTTTCATGTTTTAGAACCATTCTTAGTATAACTATGACAAAATACATAAGAGTTTTCTCTTTCCTCTTCATGAGAATTGGTGACGATTGAAACGTACAAGTTAGACATTGGTGAATCAAATTTACCCTTCTAACTATTGTGGCATGTTAAGAAAAAAATTTCTATTTTTATTATTTCATTCCCACCAAAACAATTCAACCAATGATTTATACAACTTCCTGATTCATGGATGAATTACATATCCCAAACGACGGTTGGTATCAAACAGATTTTTTTATATTGGTATGACCAAAATATTTTATCTAAAATCCAACACATATATAACTACTAGTTTCCTTCCCTTAATAGTCTCACCACTATTTATTTATTTCCTTATGGTTATAAAATTAGAATATAATTCCCAGCCATTCATAACCTAGTCAACTAAATCATGAAGAAGGGAAATAGGATCGAAAAATACAACATGAACTTTCTTAGCACAAACCATATGCATATCAACTATAAGAAATATTACCCATCATGAATTATATTTTTATTTATCCAAATAATTATTTTACATACAACATAATGAATCTATTACATAATTTCTCTTTTCATGATGTATAAATCATGTATAATTCAAACATTGATTGATATTTCAATAATATATGATTCCTTAGGTACAAATATTTTTATGATAAAATGTATTTCAATATATTATGATCTATAAACACCATGAAGTTCTCACCCAAAAATAATGATTTATATCTTTTAAGGTAAAAACAACAATATATAACTCAAAATCATATACTAGGTAGTTTTTTTCATACACCAATAACTATTGATATCCATATTCTAGAAAATGATCTCCCTATATGAGATACATCCCAAAATTGATGTATGTGCATCCTAATAGATGACAAATTTTATCAAAATTCCAGAAAAAAAATGATATGTGATGAGGTATGCCAAGACTGATGCTCCTGGAAGGATTTCTATCATATGTCCCTATATTAGAAGGTAAAACCTTTCCTTGTAAAATTTGTTGACAGTGAGGAAATTCAAGAATAATACTAATGAATAATCTATAATATCTTTAAAATCCATGGAATCCATATATCTTAATATCATTTGCTAGTGGTTTCAATGAGAAATTGGATTCTACATTTTTAGGATCTATATAGACTCTACATTTAGAAATTATGTGTCCATGGAACTATACCAACTATATTTAGAAATAACAAATTTAAATCATAGTATTGTGGTGTTTCATATACAAGATACATGTTAGAATGTCCTAGTGTTGTTCATAAGTATCCTTTTCCCTTGAATACACCAGAATATAATCAATGAACACTACTATAAATGAGTTATGTTACCTTGGAATGATACTAATAATTAATTCCATAAACACTGCTTGGGGGTTTTTAAGCCCAAAGGGTATTAACACACCTTCATATTAAATATAATGACCCTTCAAATATGTTTTTATAATATCCACAAAAATAATATGTTATGGTGATACCATGATAGTAAATCAATTCTACAAAACCACTTGGATGCACACAATTGATGAAATGTATCATCAATTCAATGGTGTGGATACCAATTCTTTATCATAACATGGTTTAGAAGAAGATAATACACATGAAACATAAGAGTTCCATACATCTTATTTAAAAAAGAACCATTTCTTCCCATTTGTATGTTATATTTCCTATAATAAATTTTCTATAAATTCATTCCCTATATCCATTCAATTCCCTAATTTCTATTAGTTTTATCTTATATAGAAGATGTAAAATTGAATAAGTCCCTAGTTGGATATAGAAAATAAATTTTACTTCTCTTTCAAGTGTAAAACTAGAGATTTATTTATAAAAACATTCATTAATTTTTCAATGATGTTTTCAAAATATCTATGTTGGATTTCAACAACTGATATCATAGAAAATGCTACCACTAGATAAGAGATAATACCATGGCTGGAACCAATGTTTCTTCTCTACATTCATTGACATCTAAATCACCTTTAAATAGATTATTAATAACAATAGGCCATGTGAATCGAACCATATTGGAATAAAATCCAATGTGGTACTTCAAGGTATCCATACAATAGATTCACTAAAAATTATATCATAGATATCTATCTAAAGAAAATAGATATCCTAACCCCACTTATCCTCATGGATTTTTATATAAAACACAACACACATAAAGTCTTTACATTCCCATTTAACTATAGGTGTTTGATGTTTAAAAAAAATAATTTTCCCAACATATAAACTCATATGATCAACAAAACATGAAGAAATGAATGTGTGGGCTAAACACATATCCCAAAGACTTGCATAAGTGTGGAATTCAAAATAATCATACACTAAACTATTAAGGGACCTTATTGATCCTATATAAAAATCTTCTTTTCACCATAATAATTCTTATATATTCCTTTATGGTCCTTAAAAACTTACTATGATTTCGTAACCTATAAATTTATAGTGTTCCCATAATTTAATTGGATTTCTAAATTTTGAGAATGAAATTTAGTTTGATGAGATCTCCCCATAAAATCAAATAATTTCTTAGAAACACGAGATAAATATATAGTACCAGACTACAGGGTGATATGATAATATAATTGGTGATGAATCATCTGATTATAGTTGTGTCATGATCAAGTTAGATATATAAAACTCAACATAATAGGATTAATTGAAACACATTAAAAATGCCATGGAATACTCTTGGGTTATGGAGGAATGTTTACTAATCCATTGGTCCAATTCTTCGATGCCCCACAACCATGGGAGTAGTTTTCCCTCTTCTTCATATTTCAAAACTTTTAGTTCCCATTTATTCCATTGGATAAAGAAATAATCCCTCCAACCTTATTAACAAATATATTTATTTCCACCATTATCAATCTATTTTCTATATCCATGTAATCAACAATGCAATAAACAACTATCTTTGATAAAATATATTTTCATACAAAAAAATAAAATATCCGTTCCTTCATGGAATCAAAGAAGCATATTCTTTAGAAAAGAAAACTATGTTCATAAACATGGTTTCATACTATTTCATAGATATATTATCTTACATCAAGATGAAGAGATTAGTCAATCTAATGATCCTAAATGTGTTAGGATTGAATTTCTCATTAAAGAATTATTCAAATTCCTCCAAGGTAATTCTTTAGTTTTCTTCATCCTGGATAGATAAATACAACCATTGTAATAATAAATATTTTACCATGTAGTTTTGCAACATTTCCTTCTTCTTGGATGGTCTATTAAATAAATTAATGATTTAATTCATTCTATATAGTTTTGCCTTTTAAATTTCAGGCTTAAGAATCCCCCTAAACAAAAAGAGAATTATATTTCAAAAATAGTAAGGAGTGATCCACTTATCAAGAATCATATTTATAACTTCCATTATTAGTCCCTTGAAAATACTGAATGATACTCTAGAAAATAATTTTTTAGTTGTGGATCAGGTACATCTTCATTTCTTATATCATCTTCCTAAAAATTTGTACAAAATTTACCAGGTGCCACTTTTTATAAGAAGAAAATCTCGTTACTAATATTAACATAAAGTAACTAATGAATTAAAATATTATATGTCATCGAAATCATCAAAAAAATGCACCTATAATTTCCATAAACCAACCAATTTAACCATTATCATAAATACTCAATCTAAAAATTAACAATTCAGTCTAAGTGGTAAGTATCCCTATCAGTTAATGATATAAGACACTCATGAGATAAAACCAAGATGATGAGATGAAAACATAATAAAAGTTTCATATAACACTCATTGTACCCAAACTAACTTGATATATTGAGGTTCCGAAATAAAAAATCTAGCTATATATTTTGAATTTCAACATTACTATCTCTTTTCAACCGTACAATGAGATAGACTAACACATTAAAACTAAAACAATTTTTAAAACCCCACCTCAAATCATTTTCCTGAAAAGGGATGGAGTGCCACAAAACTTATGTGAAACCCTCAAGACACCAAATGATGAAAGTAAATATAAATTGATTAAGATAACATTGGTGGATTATTTTTCCTAAAAGAAGTAAATCAATTAGAATGTATAAAATATAAAAAGCTAAACTAACTATAAGATACATGAGTTTATATATTACAGAAAAAAGGTAACACCAACAAAAATAATATAATAGTGAAATATTCAATGAGATATAACAACCAAGAATTCAAAAAACCAAATCACACACAATTTAATTCATACAAAGAATCACCCAACCTAGATCCTATATCCAAACAACCTTCCATGCCCATGTTATCAAGATGCATCACTAGAGAAATGATATACATTTCCCTTTCCTTGTTACTTTTATATAACATATTTAATAGCACTAGAGTTCCCAAAAAAGGGGGTTATTAGAAAATTAATATGTAATCCCAAGAGACATCCCAATACATACAACTAGGTAAAAAACTGGTTAACACATTTAATATAAATCAATTGAAAAATAATTAAAAAATTTATACAATGTATATGGAAAATAAATTTGAGATAACCCACAATGAAAATTATTATTATTAACCAACTATGGTATAAAAACTATCATTTTCACAAACACACATTTACATTAGAACAAAAATGGTTGCTGTTACACATTAATGACTGTACGTGATTGACATGCTCCATCATTGATTGGGGGTGGTACTTCATGTCTATACACTATCCCACATTGATCAAACACCCACCCAATTATGGTAAATTCTAAGAAAATTAATTTAAAATAAAACCACTCAACTTTTGAAAACACTCAATAAACAATTTTATGTCATCAATACCATCGAATAATTTTTAAACCACCTTTTTAAAATATTATGCATAGATTTTTTCCATAAATAGATAAAAAATACTATATTCCAACAAAACAAACCAAATTGCATCCTTTAGTAGATCAATAAAATTTACCTTATAAAACACATGGAAAACCATTTAATGAAACTATTATTTCATGTTATAGAAATATTGGATATGGGGGAGAAGCCACATACCTATAAATAGATGTCATAAATGATGATCTATACTAAAAACATTTATATCTAGGCTGGCCAGACCATCCCTTAAATTTATCCAATAATATATAATTATCATACACATTATAAACCAAACATCCATCTATAAAAAAATAGATTTACATTTTTGAGAGATAGTATAATAGTACATATAAGAATAATGATAGAGTACAATGACTTAATTTCATGTATAAATATCCAATTAACTTTTTATTTAGTTGAAATCACCTTTTATCCAAATGTAGTTTCTGAGGGAGCCTATGTGAGAAAATTGGTTCAAGATACACTATAATAATATGATATTAATTGGGTTTTCAGATCATTAATCCATCTTAAAACACAGTCTTCATAACCTTACCTTCATGTCACATGGTTTGGTTCTTTGGTATATCCAATCATGACCCAACGATGTATGTGATTCTAGAAACAATATAGAGAACTTTATAGTTTGAAAATTCATATACCAGCCATATGATGATACTATTCTATGGCCACACCCTAACATGGTTGGAATATACAGTTTGGAAAACTGTGTTCCAACCATGACTCTCCCACTATCTCCACCCACATGATTTCTTCATTCATGTTCATTATATGGAAAATAGTTCTCCAACCAAGTTTTTACATAAAGACTACTATAATTACCTTGCATGATTTCCTAGAGAAAGTAAAGAAATTATTATAGTAGTGCTTAAACCCTAGGCCATTAATAAAACTTCCACATCACTTTAATCTATTTCAAAACACACCAAAATGCACCCCATGTATAATAAATGATAAATATAAATCCAAAAATTCTAAATTACTTGAATATAGGGGGGTGGGGATTACATTAGGTTTCAAAACATAAAATTCATTTAATTTCTCATATGTTGCAAGGCTAGTATGTCTTATTTAGGGGAAATAAGGAATAATATCTTTCACAATATTTTTAATATCTTTTTTGTTAATATAATTATTTATATAAACATGTTGTACATGATTTGGTCTAGACTATGTGAAATACGACATATATAATGTGGTCCCTTTTTCATTGGTTTTTATCCACACAACATTCACATGGTTTGTTGAATTTTTTCAAGGGAACCATTCATTTGATTCAAATTTTTAATAGAGGGATTTATGTGGATAATATATGATTCAACAGACTAGGCGAGGTATCCAAGAAGATATGGGGATTCATATTTTTTTTGGGATAATCTAATGGATGGACTATAGATAGGGAAAAAATGTCGAAAAACCGTGAAGATATAACTTATAAAGGGGAGTTTCATCTATTGTGTCCCACATGGATGGTATATGGTTTTGACAAACATGAATCATTACCATACATCCTACCTATATTATTTAAAAACATAAAATTACTTATTTTCCCTCCCTAGATTTAAATAGCTTCTCCCATACCATTTTTCCTCTATTTGAATTATTTACAATCCTATGAACATAGTTCTTTTCCACATTTCTTCATTAATTTTATAGGATTCTATATAATCTATACATGAGTATTCTTGAGGTATTCTCCGTCTCTACTCTTCCCATTTTAACATTTCACTATCTCCCTTTAATTTTCTTCTTCCAAAATACCTTACTACTATGTAGTTGGACATATTATATAGGATGGATTTAATTATGGGTCATTGGGTGCTGATGGTTGGGAGATGTTGTATTATTTATTGTTTGACTGTTCACCTTTGAAGTTGACACATTTCAACTCGATCTCACTCAAATTTAATAGGAATTTTTATGAAATTTTACTATATTTCATACCCTGAAAATATTGGATGATTTAAATTGATTTAACATAACTAGTATACAAATATGTGTACCCCATGAATGATGGAAAATGGATATCGATGGTTTTTTAAAATTTGAACTTTGCATTGTTAATGAATATTTTATATTTCATTTTGAATTTCATTTTTTATTAAATGTTTAATTAAAGGTAAGTATTATTTTTCAAATAATAATAATAACTTAAAAATGAGTGTTTGGAAGTATATTTCTTTTATTGAGATGATTAGTGTTTCAAAATTCTGGATTCTTAAATAGGGGTAAAATTGATTAACCTGATATTTTTTTGGTAGTTTTAATGTGGTTTCTAGAAAAAATATTGATTTAAAATCGTGTAAAATGTATTATCATACCATTATTTTTTTGAAATGAATCTTCGGATCTTTATAAATAATTATCCAAAAAATTGTGATCCCCTCAATTTATTCCCTGATGTTTCTTACAATTTAAGTGGTTTAATACTCTATGGGTGTTACAGTTTATTTTTTCTTATGGTTTATGTATAAAATGGTATTATTTCTTTATAGAAAACTAGATAAGAGATTATATTTATTTCAAATTCATTATTCTTGAGATATGTAATGATCACTATTTAATTATTTTCTCACTTTTACTTTATTTGATGTTAGAGGGATCTATAGAATCTACATAATTACTATGATGTTTTGATTTAGTTAAATGGTGTGATTCATTGATTTTAATGTTGAATTTTCATTTAAATTAAAAATTTTAATTTTTTTATAAATATGAATTAATGGTATTTTCTTTTATCATTAATTTAAATTTCATCATTTCTTGAACTAAATCATATTTTTATTGAATTTTATGAATTCATTACATGATTAAAAAATTTGTTTAAAGATGAAAATTTCATGAACTTTTAAAAAGAATTATCTTGGTTTTGGAAAAGAATATATAAATAATGTTACACGATTTCTTTATAATATATAATTTTGAAACATATTTTATTGTATTTTTAATACTAGAAGGATTAGAATATTTTGTAAAGGGAACTAGATAAACTATTTTTTAGTAATCATAGAGGGTATATAAATCTCACAACCTAAATATATACCATTGTGTGGGAGTTTATGTGGATTATTTATTTTCTCTCTTCTTCCGAGGGACTAATCTATTACAATGTCATTAGTTTTTGGTTCATTTATGGATGTTAGGTATATTATGAGTGATCAAGGGTCACATGGAATATTTAAATTGGGAGATCGTGTAATATTTTATTTTTAGAGGCATGTATATGACATCTATTCTAGAAGATATCCATATATTTTCATTTTTATTATATTATTTATTGGTTTATATAATGACTCTAAATTGATGTTTATTATTTAGTTTTTTATCATTATTATTTCTATGTGTGGGTTGTTTAATTTTTTATGTCGGATTATTTGGTATGCATGGTAATTTATATCATTTATTTCATATTCAATTCTTATTCATCTATATGTTCATTGTATTTTGTGTTGGATAAATTGCATACCTGATGGTATTCATGAGACCCATCACTAGATTCCATATCATGGGGACTTAGAATTATCCTCTTTTATAGTGTCGTGTCAGGTATGGGGATGTGTCAATTCATCCTAGCCTGGTTTATTACAAACATAATCTCAGCCTATATTCTCAATATTGAAATTAGGTTCTATAATTATACTCTTGTTACTTTCATAGTAAGATAATATGGATATATGAATTTTGGGACCCAATATGTATGTGTGAGAGGACTTTAAGAAGCTATATATAACCTTGAACATTTATTTCCAGTGGGTTTAGGGGATTTGGATGGTTTTTTGATTATTATTATGGGAATGATATTGAATGTGTAATGTTTTTTAAAATTAGAATAATTGAATGGGTTTATATGGGGTTTTTAATAAAATTTAAATATGAAAACATAAAAGGAATTTGAGGTGTTTTGTTAACTTGTGAATACTAAAAAACATTATTGTGACCACATTATTGATTTTGAAATGTTTCTATAACAATTTAATTATTATAATGTGTTCATTTAAAATATGTTCCCAATAAAATTATATGGTTTGTATCATGCTTGGTTTTCTTAATTAGAACCATTAGTTATTGTTTTTTTCATTGATTCTAGATAATGTAGAAAAATCATGTTGGGTCATGTGATTTGTTAACATTTTGTGAATCAGTTTTGGATATAAATGTTTCCTTCTTCTACATATGTGAATTTTTTGAAAATTATTATTAACTTAATAGTTAGGTTTCATGGAATATATTTTTTTCCTAAAATTAATATATCAAGATTGGTTATAAAATGGATTTATTTTCCATTACATTTTATTCAATGTGTGTGGCATTGTTATGAAATATATAATGTTTTTTCATTTTAAATTTACTTACTGATTTATAAGCAAGGTATTATTAATTATCAAGGAATAAATTTTCAAGAGGGGTTTTTATAAGAATATTAATTATTTTCAAAATAAAATTGAATTTCATGGAAATTGTAATGGATTTAAGATTTTGTTTTTTTTGGGATTTTCACTCTTTATTTGTGTTTAAACAGTTATTTAAATTGAAATGTTTTAAGTGGATGATGTGTTTTGGGATGGAAAATTTATATTTGGGGATTTTTTAAATTTATTGAAATGACATGTTAAATCATAGTGATAGTTTTTAATTATAATTATTCAATCTTTATAAAAGATATGGGTTGTGTAAAATATTCGGACTAATTTTAAAACTATTTTTACTTCTAAAAGAATTATTAGATCCTTTATTAGGGGTGTAATGGTTTGAAAAAGGATTTTTTTAATTGGATTCAGTTTTTTTGATTAATTAGGAATTTTAATTTTATTTAAAATTATTATTGGACTATTTGGGGTGATTTAATATATGTTAATGGTATTGGTTTAAGAATGAGTTTCATAAAAATATCCTTCCCAGAAAATGTATTGGGTAAAATTGGAGTGTTTATTCTTAATGAGTAGTCCCTTTTTCAATTTTTTCACTTCTAAAAAACATCATGTATTTTCAAGTGTTTTTTCTTCATTTTGGTAATGTGGGGTTGTTTCTTAGGTTTATTCAAGGCAGTGACTAAAAAATGTTTTTTTATGAACAATATACGGTTATATGGGAAAACCAAGACAATGACCATTGGTTAGATTTTAGAATTTATAAGGTATACTATTCTTAGTATTTTTGGGGATCATTTATATTGGGATTTATTCATGGTTATTTTATAGTAGTAATTATTTTGATGGTTAATTTTTTGTTTTTTATTTGGGTTCCCATTTTGGTTTCACTTTTTTGAATAGTGGTTCTTTGGAATTATTATGACTCTTTGTTTTATTGTTAATTGTGTAGTTAGTTTATTATTATTTCATTTTGATCAGATCTATTAATGTTATTTGGATTAATGTATTGAGCAGGGGGAATATTTCGATATATTCATGGCTAACTGGTATGTGTGTTTATTTATTATTAGACAATGGGATCTACAGATTTTAGACATTTAGATAGTATAATGAGGAGATGTTTCTATGAGAAATTTCCCCATATTACCCCCTATTTTATTTTCATGTCAAACTATTATAATCATTTTATTCTATGTTGCGGAATTTTTCTATTTGATTCATTATTCTATTGTCTGAGATGTGATGGTTTTAGTTACCCGATCATGTGATCTTTGGATTCTCTTTTGTTTCACAATCATTTAAATGTTTTTTTGGTTGTGTTTCCTATAGGGTATTTTTAAAAAATTTATAGATATTAGTTATGATTGGTTTTATTTTTTGTTCAGAAGATTATGATTCAACAATCATTGTTCTTTTAGTTGTTCCACTCTTTATACAAGGGGTTGTTTTAATGAACCTAGATGTAATAAAATAAATACCATTTTGAATGAATTAATTCCTTATCTAGTAATTTAGTTATAGAAAATACATGCACCACTTTGGTTATTTGGGATATTTATAGTTGTTTGGATTTTAAATACAATTAATAATTATAACCATTGATATTATTGTCGGTGTATATTGATCATAAATATTAGTGTATTATGGGTTTCAATAAATCCCAATTTACATATATGGAAGAAATAATGGCTTAGAATAGAAGGATTGTACCTAATTAAGCCCATTTATTGTAGATTCTAATAGATATGGTATCACTGTGATTTTAGCTAGACAAATTGAAAACTAAGATAAAAATTAAATTCACAATCAAAAACTTTTCTAGGAATGGTTAAAAATCATTGGGATCTTGACCCACACTATGTGTGATGAACCACCCCATGAAAATATTATCATCACACAACTTACCCTTATGGATTTCACAGGTGTAATATATAGTTATGCAACTATAACGTAATGGTGTAAATTTGTTTATATGTTTCTAAAGAAAACATGGATTAAGTTTATCCTTTTTATTATTACATTATAATGATTAAATATTATGTTTTACAAAATTTATATTCTGATGTGATGAAACAATGAATTTATTTTTGGGAAATATATAGATTCAATCAAGACACACATTTTGATGAATTCATTAAATATTAAAATAATTAAATTTTTTAGAAAATGTTATTTTGAAATAATATTTATTAACTATAAAATATACTATAATTTAATTAGAAAATATTTGTTGTAAAACCTAGTATTATACAATAACTAAGTATTTTGATTTAAAATTTTATAAACTAGAATTTATAAAATATTTATATAAAAAATATTTATTTTTGAAATCCTCATGTCATAATTATCCCATTGATGAATTATTCATAATTTCTGATGATAGGTTAATTATTGGGTAAAATTTATATACGATATAAATATAAAACATGTATAGTGACATTATAAATGCACAAAACAATGTAATTTATAATGAACCATCCCAAGTAGAATAAAAAATCACATGAGATGGCCCACCACATAGCGAGGTGAAAATATAGAACAAAAAAAAAGATCATGTGTAACAAAAACAATTTATAAAACCAGATTACAACATTAAAGAAATATAAACATCCTCGAGACTAAAAATGTGAAGAGAAGGAGTCCAAACCATAAAGGTAAAATAGACCAAGAAAAAATTGTTCTTATGTGACCTTGTATCACCACCAAACCATCCAAATTAAGAGATGAATACCCATAAGTGAAACTGGAATTACTAAAAAATTCCATTCCTTTTACCAGAGTCTTAAAAACCACAGTTTTAATCCCCAAAATGAAAAAGTAGGGCATGAGATAAACTCCCTAAAAAATACCACCAATGAATCTATACAAGTTACAATAGAAATAATTCATTAGATTTGTATTTAAAAAAAATTTTACAAATAATTTTCAGAAAAAAAACCATTTGATAAGTCATCAATTTATTTTCATTAAAAAATAACATATTCAAAAAATCTAAGAATATGTCACGAGGAATGGAGAGACGGTAAGAACCATGAAAATAAACATAGAAACATCATTTGAAAAACATGTTAATGAATAACCATTTAAATACTATGATGTGATAAACCAATCATGATTGAAAAAGAACACAATTTGGGCTCTAAACTATGGGTATACCAATAGGATATGAATTAAAATACCCAATCTACACATAAGATGGATCAAACCAATATAAAATCTTGTGTAATTACACAATATATAGTTATACAAAATCACATGTGGCATCATACATTGAAGGGTGAAAAGCTAGTTCCTGATTCACCCGATGTTACAAAATGTGCTATGTCTGTTAAAATCCATTTCAAAACCAAAATAACCCATTAAATAATTTAGTCAAATACTTGGTGTGAACAAAACTATTTTTCATGAAAAAACCTTAAAAACATGACTCATTTACTAAAATCTCATCCCAAAGTAAAATTAATCATTTTCAATGAACAACCTAATGGAAATGACAAGAACATATCAAAATTCACTAATTAGAACAACATATATAGATACACCTACTATAACAGCTCGATCATGCTCTTTTGGACTTAGTGCCTGAAAATGGTGTGTAATTATTTATTATAAAAGAAACTGAAGAATTACACAACAATTTGAACAAATGATTTCCTTTACCATTCGAGGATCTGGAGGATCAAGCAACACCTTTCATTAATTACAGTTAAACAAAAAAAACCATTTTCCACTATGCTCTCATGTGCTAAATACAAAAGCGATGACATCTATAATTAAACATCAATGATACCTGTTAAAATTCATTTTAAAAAAGGATGATAATTAAAATTCCCAGTAAATAGTTTTTAAAATGTCAAAGTTCTTTTTAGAAAATAATTCTTTGATAATAAATCAAGGAAATACTATAAAAACTCGTTAAAAATAAAAATAATTTTTGAAATACCCTTTCAAAAACATAAATGAACATACTTACATTTTAATATAATACACCACTTTCTAAATTACTTACATACAAAAATAATACAATGATTTTTTGGAAAACACTTTTAAATATGTTGAAATCAAAACATTGTGGCTTGTAGAAATGTGAAAATTTGAATTCTATCATGGGCCTAGCAACTTAGAAAGGTATTTAGATCACTACCCAATTACCAACCATATTTAAAACATTCATGTGTCGGGTTTTGAAAAAACATTTAAGCTTGATTTATATATATACATTTTTACTGGAGTTTTAAATCTAAATATATAAATATATATAATCAAACATGAAAAATACATGTTCACTTTTATTTTAATATATAAATATATAAATAAAAATCTTCCTTGGAAATAACATATTTTACATGGTATGATCAAATCTCATGATACATGACTTTTTATAGTTAAATGGAATATTAATTATCATCCACACACATAAAAATTCATTGTTAACCCCATAATAAATAAGTCCCTTCATTGTTATAATTTATTCAATGCATATATGAATATATATATATATATATTAATGTATAAATGTCATGATAACAAAATCATTGATGTATGTCCATAACCTTTATTTTTATATGACAGGTATATAATTTGAAATATATTATGATATTCTTAACTTATATCATAATATAATTAAAATAGTTATTAACATAAATGTTATACAAGTAAATACATATGTTTATCATAATTATAGAATACATTATTTTTTTTAATAAATCTTATATAAATAGAATCATCTCTTAGAAAGACTAACATGAAATCAAGTCTAAACATAAATTTTGATAAATATATAGATATATCCTTCTCATGTAATTACAATAATTCTAAAAATAATTATTTATTAACAGAAAACTAAAAAATAATAAATCATTTTGCAAAAATAATTTTTCCTAGAATCATATTTGTCTTGTACATAAATAAATAAATAATATCACTAATTCAAGAACTAAGGAAAATATTTCGGAATCAAGGAATAGAAATATATTCATTAGACAAAACCATAAAAAAATCATAATTTTTAAATAAATAAATTGTCTCGTATTAAATTTTTTGAAATAAATAAATTTTTAAATCAAATAAAACTATAATTTTCTAAAATAATAATAAAATAGTAAGGAATGTATAAATAAATACCTTACCAAAAAACATGATCCGAGGAAACATTAAGATTTATTCATGGAAAAACCAAAACAAGGCTCATCATGATTGATGAAAAGATGTCGAACAAGGCTTTTCCCGCTTCCTTGCTCAAAATGATTTATCTCACCAGCCTTTCATCTATTTCACTTATGTGGGAGTCAATAAAATTGGAATATGAGACTTTATATAGCTATTCCATAGATATAAAAATATTTTTTATAAACTAAATCAAGGAAAAAAAGTTTTAGTTTAAATCCCATGCTTACTGAGAAAAATGAGATATTTGAAGTCAGCAGAAAGAAAAATAAATGTTTAAAAACAAACATTTGAGTCGTTGGAAAAATGGTTATCCAGGAAACTGTTTGAAAATTGACATTTAGAACTGAATTCTATGAATGGATACATGAACAATAAATTAAATCTTTCTTTTACTAGGATTTTGAACCATGAAAAATAATATGAGGATGTGAAAAAACTTGTTATTCACCACGGATTATTATGTAAAGATAGTTGTATCAAAATTGATGGAAATATGAAAAAAATACAGTTCAAGATAATGATAGAAGATAAATTTCTATAAAGAAACACCCTAAAAATAAAAGTAATAGTAATCTGTCAACATCTGGAGAAGAAAAATCAATCAATAATGATGAAATAGTGAGTCAATATATTGGAAAGGAATCTAAAAAATCATATTTTGATACCAAAATGGTAAATAAAAAACACATACTTGAAAATATACATGATCGGTAAAAGATCCCAAAAAACCAAACATCGATTTCCCAAAAAATCATCCATGTTACTCAGATGTGGATCCACGTTCCTCAGTTGGATTCAACTTGTGTTTCTATTTGAATCATACTATGTGATTTTCAACCTTGATTCCTCGAAACTTGAAATATTTGAAGTCCTTGGCTTCAATAGATCTCACGCTCTCCTCTCAAACTCACATCTGAAGGTGAACAATCGTCCTATGTCGGACGCGACTCATCATTCAGCCCCAACCTCTAAAGACAAGGATGAGTCGTCACCATCCTCATAGCGCCCCGTCATGCTCACCCTCCAACCTTGTGACCCATTCACACGAAGCCCTCCCCCACTGCACTAGACTCGAAATGACCCCCCTGCTCAATTCTGATTTCTCTCTTTTGTTTGTTGGTATTTCATTTCATTATTTTGGTTTTATTTAAACTAAAACTTATTTTACATAAAGATATTTATATATATAACTATATATTAAAATAATGTAAAATTAGAAGTTGAATTACAACACTAATAATAATATATTGAATTATTAACATTTATCCTTATAGATATATATATTTTTACACACAAAAATATTCATTATTTTTAATAAAAAAATAGTAAATGTCACATAATAAAATAAATAAATAAATAAAACTAGTCTTAATACCATATAAATATCTTTTGATAATTTTCAATATTAATTAAAATATTATAAATAATATTATACTTTCATAATTAGAATTTTGTTAATTTATAATTTCATTTTTAAAATTATAATATAGATATATATATATATTTGTGTAAACTAATTTTTCCATAATCATTTAAAATAATCTCATACTACTTATATCATAATTTATAATTATAACATATATTATACGTTATATGTTATGAAATATTAATTTTATAAAATAATGATTTTCTATACAAAAATAACTGATTATAATTAAAAAGAACACTCATATACATATATATTTTCAAATAAACTTATACGAATTGTAAATTATATTAATTTATTAAGATATAAAAAAATATAACATAATTTGTTATACAATCATTAAAAACAGATTTTGATTAAAAAAATATTTATAAAAACTTATTATTAAATCATTCCCTATTTTTAATTATTAAAAAAACTATTTAATTTTTTTGAGGGTGTTATATTCTTCCCCCCGTTTGGAAATTGTGTCCTCACAATTCATTTTGTCAGACTAAAAAAAATTCCGAACTTCCATCTTTCAAATCACTAGGATCGCTAAACCTCAAAACTTGACAATATCTAATCTCCAAAGATTTCTAGACAATTCCTCTGATACCAATTATAATGACATAAGCCCGCTCATCCGCACTCATTTCTTGAATGTTTTGTGTAATTTTTTATAAAAGAAACAGAACAATGACAAAACACTTTAATAAAATGTGGACTTATTACGAGTCTAGGTACTGGATGATTAGACAACACCTTACATCTAACAGAGTTGAAAAAAATAAAACAAATTTCCACTACGCCCCAATGCGCTAACTCCATAAATGATTACATTTGTTATTAAACATCTATGATACCCGTGGAAGGTGATTTTAAAACAAAGGTTGAGTATTCAAATTCCCAATAATGTGTTTTGAAAATGTTTATGTTCTTTTTATAAAATTATTCATTGAAAATAAATAAGAGAAATACTTTTGAAAAAACATTAAATATAAAAATAATTTTCAAAATACCGTTTTCAAAACATAAATGAACTTACTTCTGTTTTAATAAAAATTTCCACTATTGAAATTACATACGTACGAAAATAATCTAGTTATTTTTCTGAAAACACTATACAAGATTTTGAAAAAAAAAACACTGTGGCCTATGGAAAATATAAAAATTGAAGGCTATCTTAGGCTTACCCACTTAAAGAGGGTTTGGGTTCACTCCCAAATTACCTATAATATTTACAACATTAATGTGGTGGGTTTTATAAAAACATTTAATCTTGATATATATATATATATATATATTTTCACTAGAGTTTTAACTCTCTATATATATATATAATCATACATGAAATAAACTTGTTCACTTTAATTTATATATATAAATATATAAATAGAAATCTTCCTTAAAAATTACATATTTTACTTGGTATGATAAAATCTCATTATACATGACTTTTCATAGTTACATAGAAGATTAATTATCATCCATACACTTAAAACATCACTCTTAATACCATAATAAAAAAATCCCTTTTTGTAATAATTTATTCAATGCATATATGAATATACATACATATATATTAATGTATAAATGTCAGGATAACAAAATCCACGACGTATAGACATAACATTTCTTTTTATATGACACGTGTATGGATTGAAATAAATTATGATATTTTTAACTTATAACATAATTTATTTGAAATAGTTATTGACATAAAAATTATACAAGTAAATAAATATGTGTCTCATAATAATAGAATAAATTCACGTTCAAATAATGCTTCGATAAATATAATCATCTCTTACCAAGACTAACATAAAATAAAATTAAAACATATCCTTTGATACATATCTTGATATAAAAATATCATTTAATTAATATGATTCTAAAAATAATAATTTTATAACACAGAACAAAATAATAATAAATTTTTTTTGTAGAAATAATTTTCCCATGCATAAAGGTTTCTTTCACATAGATAAATAAATAATCTCACTAATTTAAGAATTAAGGAACATAATTTGGAAACAAGGAATCAAAAAATATTCATTACACAAAACCATAAAAATAATATCATTATTTTGACATAAATAAACTATCTCTTATTAATTTTATTGAATTAGATAAATTTGTAAATCATATAAAACTATATTTTACTAAAATAATAAATTAATTGTAAGTAATGGATAAAAAATCCCTTACCAAAAACATGAGAAGAGGATACTTTAAGATTTCATCTTGGTAGAACAACAACATGGCTTCTCATGCTTGAAGAAAAGAAGTAGATAAGGGTTTTACTTTATCCTTTCTCAGAAAGAATTATCTCACTAGTCTTTCATCACTCTCGCTTATGTGTGAGTAAATAGAAAGGGAATATGATACAATATATAGTTGTTTTATAACTATATAATTATTTATTTATAAAAAAATCAAGGAAAAATAATTATTGTTTAAATTTCATACTTGATGATCAAGATGAGATATTAGAAGTCAGTACAAATAAAAATTAATGTTTTAAAACAAAAATATGAGTCGCTGAAAAAATGGATATCCATGAAAATGTTCAGAAAATGACATTTAGAAATGAATCATATATATGGAAACAAGAATAATAAATGAAATATTTATTTTACTAGGATTCTGATCCATGAAATATAATATGAGGATGTGAACAAACTAGTTACGCACCAAGGCAGATTAAATAAATATAGATGGATTGAAATTTGTGGCAATATGACAAAAATGTAGTTCAAGATAAAGACAGGAGATAAATTTTTATGAATAGAACCCATTCAAATATAGCTAATAGTAATTTGTCAACATTAGGATAAAAAAATTCAATGTATAATGACGAAATAGTGAGTTAATTCACTGGAAACGAATCTAAAAATCATATTTCGATACCAAATTGTTTAATAAAGAACACATTATTTCAAATCTAGACGCCACGAAGATCTCCAAAAACTGAACATTGATTTCCCCAAAACACATCCGAGCGACATAGATATGCATCCACATACCTCACTTGGATTGAACATTATTTTCTATCCAAACCATACTGCTTAGATTTTGACCTCGATTCCTCTCTTCTTGAATGATTTGAAGCGCTCATCTTCAATCAATCTGACGCTCACCTCTCGACCTCACATCTTAAGGTGAACCACCATACTACATCGGTCGTGAGGACCAGACCTCACCATCGCCTTGGATCCTAGTCATGCTCGCCGTACCACCTCCCGACCCCTGCACACGAAACCCTACCCCACCGCTCTAGCCTCGAACTGACCCCCCTAATTCGAATTTTTCCCCTTTTTTCATTTGTATTGGATTTCAATATTTTGGATTTATTTAAAATAAATCTTATATTATAAAAATTTCTTTATATATAAAACTATATATTAAATCAATTGAATTTAGAGGTTTAATTACAACCCTAATATTAATGTCTTATATTATTAAGAGTTTTCCTTATAGATATAAATATATATATAGAATATATATCTTCATTAATTTTAATAAAATAAAATTAAATGTCACATAATAATATATATATATTTATAAAACTAGTCTTAATACTGTATATAGTATTGGATCATGATTTTCAATATTAATTCAGATATTATTATTAATATTATATTTTCATAATTATAATTTTGTTTATTTATAAGTAAATATTTAAAATTATAACATATTAATATATATATTATAGTGTAAAATATCTTTTCCATAATCATTTTAAATAATTTCATATTACTTATATCATAATTTTTAATTATAAAATATATTATACGTTAAATGTTATGAAATAATAATTTTATTAAATATTGATTTTATATTAATAAACAAAAAATTATAATTAAAAATAACACTCATATACATATATAATTGAAAATAAATTTATATGAATTATAAATTATATACATATATTAAAGTATTAATTTATTATGATATAAAAAATCTAATGTAAAATGTTATACATTCATTGAAATCTTATTCGGATTAAAAAATATTTATAAAACAATTTTATTAAATCATTACTTTTATTCATTATAATGAAATAAAATTTATATTTTTCTGTTGGTGTTACACCTACCACATTAAAAAATTTAAGCTAGTTTCAATCCTTAATAGAAATGGGTACCTACTAGATCATCCACAAAAATATAAGGATCTAGGAGACACTAAAGTGGATAATTCGAAAGCACTAACTAATCATGATCCAATTCACCAACGAATAAAAATTATATATTGTGGATAGTAGTAGATTAAAAACTAGAATATTTCATACTATGGATAAAGGATACCACCAAAATTGTGATCAAATGCCTAATGTGAGATCCAGAATGAGGGAGATCACCCAGATTCTCCAAAAATTAAATTATGTATTTAGATGGAGTCCAAGAAATTAAAAGGAGAAGAGGTTAGGCATACCATGTAATAAATACTATAGGACATGAAGAATTCATATTGTGAATCGCTTTCATAATGTGAAATCTATTATTTTAAAAATACACAACAAAACGTGTCAATATGGGTTGATTTAATACATATCAACCCATTCATGTCATGAAAATATTTAATATATTCTAATTTTAAGAATATGAATTCGATTCATGGTATCTACCCTTCATTAGATTCACACCATGTAACTAGTTCATGATGTGAATATTAATAGTATGTACTCCACAATCCAAACTACTTAAAAAAATAATTAACTATCTTAAATGATTAATAAACCCAACTAGAAAATCCCTACAATATTGAAACATTTATTAATAGACTCTATCAATTCAAACAAACATACATCCAACAAAATTATTCCATTTTACAGGAAAAACACTATCCATCCACATAAGGCTGGGAACACACCCAACCAAAAAGAGAGAGTAATGATTGAATTTAATTTGTACTTGAATAAAGGTAACAAAATGTTACAATCTCCCCACCACAAACACATTTTATCCCTAGAAATGCATCAATATCAATGATTTGAAAAAAAATTAAGGTCAATGCTATCTCATCTACAATTTTCATTCCCACTTCAAATGACTATCCCATCTAAACTACCATAGTTGACAACCTAAGAAAATAGTTATAATGTGTAGTAACTTCTCTTAGTGACCCAATTTAAAACTATATTCTCAACTATAGTCATGTTAGGACCAAGATAAAATTCCTCCCATTATATAAAATGGGAAGGAATCATTTGATACCTCATCATCTAGGAAACATGAAACATACAATTGATGTAAATTAAATGAGATGGTAAATATAACCAATATTCCAAATATTCAAGACACTCCACAATGTAAAATGGTCCATCAAACCTCATTTCAAACCCACCCAATATATCCAACTAATGGTATCCCACGAAAAGTGAAACTCTTAGAAATCCATGATCACCAACCAAAAAATCTACCATCAGAAAATGATGACCTACATCGAATTTCAAATTACTATGTTCCATTATCATTCTCTGCTGAATTAACTATAACTTCTCTTTTGTCCTTAGAAAATGACTTAACCCAAGAAAGGACCACTCAAAAAGTCATCCTATCACAAAGGAGGTCTACATGGATTCCCATAAAATGCATTAAAATGGGGCCATCCAAATTACGGTTTGTAAATAATTTCTATTGGAAAACATGAACAAAGACAAATTTATTTCCGAGGAATAACCAAGATCTAGCACACATTCCAAACGTATGTCCTTAAGAACCTAGATAGCACTCTCTGTCTGTCCATCTATATTTGGATGATATGGCATGAATAATTTATGTTGTGATCTCATTACCTCTTCCAAACCATTCCAAAACAAAGATTTGATCTTATGTTCCATATCATAAACAATTATAGAGGGAACCCCATAGATCCTCACAACCTCTTGGACATGTGAGTCCCCAAGATTTTCCTCTTTAGTCATCTCCATATTAAAGAGGAAATGCTTGAATTTTGGGTTTTATAAATTATCAACCATGTTTCATCCTTCCCAAATGGATTACATGGTAATCTATTGAATAATTATATCGAAATATCAACCCACTTCTATACCATATTGGGTATGGAATTAAAAAAACAATTAGGCCTTTTCTGTTCCTATTTAAATATATGACACATAATACATCATGATTGAAAAACATAAATCAACAGTGTAATCCCTAGCCATCAATACTGATGTCTCATTTCCTGATATATAGTGGTAGTAAAAGGGTAAATCAAACAACAATAATTGTTTCCTATTTCAATCAACTCCTTCCTCATACAAAAAGTAAAATCGAAACTTATTTAGAAATAGAAAGAACCACCAAGAAACTGAGACCACACATCCATGGTGTCCCCAACAATTAGTATGTTAAAATAGTACTAGAACTCAGTGTCAGATACCTACCCTAGACTAACCTTATCATCAAACAATGATTGAAACATTATTGAACATGTGTACACCTTCCCACCAACTTCTTTTACTCCCAAGATAATCTCAGCAAATTAACTCATTTTGGTCCACTCTTCTAGTACTTATTTCACTTCTTGAGTATGAAATTTCATTCTCAATGAATCAACAACCAAATTCTCTTTTAATGAGTATAATTAAAACTAAAATCATAATTATAAAGATAATCAACCAAGAATTTAAATCACATTTTCACATCCATCTAAGTTAAAATATATGATAGGCTCCTAAGATAACAATATTCCATAAAACACTGCCATCAGAGTTAATGATGCCACATTTTACATTCATTAAAATCCAATGCCAACACAAGATCATCAGTAGGGTTTTTTCTTCTCACGAGATAGTAACATGATATTTACTTATTCCACCCCATTTTTTCCCTATAACAAAACACACCCCAAACCTATGGTAGATTCATCACAAAAGACATCATTACTCAATCCTAGTTCTGGAGGAATCGAAATAGGATCTCAAGTAAACAAATTTTCCAGTTTCTCAAAATAAATCTATCATTTTTAATTCCACTAAAATGTTACACCCATATGGGTTATTTTATCTCCGTAGATAAAATCTTAAAGAAATCCTGAATCAAATTTATATAATAACCAACCAACCCCAAGAAACATTGGATCTAAAATTACTTTTTGGGATTATCCCATGACATACCCATATATATCTTTTTTTTTGATCCATTTATTTTCTCCTTCCATAAATAACATTCAATGGGAACATTACATCTTAAAGTTTTAATTAACATATGGAATTACTGCAATACATATGATGTTCCTTAAATGTTTTGATAATGATATCCAAATGGTCTGTGTGAATACACTCAGTCTTACAACATAAAAAATTTATTCCATGAACATAACAACAAAAGAGTCCTAAAATGATGAAATAACCAATTTAACATTTCCCTAAACACTATAGTAGTGACAGTGAGACCTAATGAAATAATCAGAAACACTAAAATTCCATACAGACTACTAAATGTAGTCATAGGTATTTTCTCTTCTTGAACTCTAAAATAGTGGTACCCTGAATGATGGCCGATCATTGAAAACAAACATGTTCCCCTTGATATGTTTGAATATTTAATCAATCATGGGAATGAGATATTTGGTCAAAAGTATCACAAGATGTAACTTTTTATAATCCATATAATTTCTATGTCTCCCATCTGCCTTCTTAGAAAAGATGATTGGAAAAGGCAACTATAACAAGATATAAGGAATAAGTTCATTATCCACAAGGACATCAAAAAAAGTTTGGTTTATCAAGTAACTTCTACTAAAACTCACAAGAGACCTCTATAGAATAAGGAACAACATACCCTTCTCTCCTAGACCTAGAATCCCACTCACCATGGAAGATATAGTTGACTCCATCTATAGAAAAAAATAGTATTTGAAAATGAAAAAAAATTATTATGTGCCATAGGTTTTATCATACAATCCAAGAAAATAATCATGTCAATGATATCAATATCATGTACCAAGAAATACAAAACCACTTTGAATTTAACAATCATCACCCGACATGATGCACATTTAAAACATGGTTCAGTCCTCAGTCGTAATGGAATTGAAATATTCAAGAAGAATTGAATAATATCCAAATACAACCCCATCATGTTAACAAAACAAGATGATATAAATATATTATTATAACCTATATAATAAAGTATAGTAACATAGAAGATTAAATAAAAATTGTTAATCTAATAATGGTCATCCCTACAATAGATCCCTCTATTGCGCACTCTAATGCATAATGATTTTTGATCTCAACTCCCCCCTGATCATTTATTTCCATATGAATATATCCCTTGGACAATGAAGCAGTCCCACTAACCCTGTAATAATCATAATGAACCTATGCAACCTTAGTGAGAGAGGATCTATATTTACATTATTAGGATATAATCTCACAAATATGTGTAAGATGAACAGATTGTCCATAATGAGGAGAGGCCTTTGGATGTTTTGTAATGATAGTAATTATTTGAATAGGACTTCCACAATGATAGGATACAACCCATTATTCTCCTGTAGAATCTTATAATACTGGTCCTAAAGAAAACTATATACATTTTTTCTTTATTTTCTAGCCAAAAGATTCACCCTAAATAACAATAGTACTAACCAAAGTCCAACAAAAACCAATTCCCCCATCATTTTTCTCTTCTACATAATATACATTACCAACAACCTCCATAAAATTGGAATGGCATGTTATAATAGACATTTGAAAAATATCATTCCTCAACCACATCTCAAATCTCCAATATTTCATATATTCATTGTTAATAAGCTTCTATTCCAAGTGAACTAACTTAGAAAATTTATTGCAATAATAAAAAATGGTACCATACCCTTTCTCTATAAAAAAACAAACATAATTACCCCAAGTAATGTCTCTAGAAAAAACTATTATTTGATGATTAAATTAAATGATGTGTAGGTGATATCCTCATTCAACATAGCTTGTTCAATTTTGTCCCACCAATAGCTTCCCAATCCATTAATAATATACATGGAAACCAAACCATAGATTCCATGGGAGTTTTTATAAATTTAAATATGATCTCAATATTCTAAATGAAATAATCACATTATTGGGGACCTTTGTCACCATTGAATATAGTTCAATTCTTCTAAGCAAAATTGGAGCCACTATCTACTAGTCAACCCCAGTTTCTGTTCCCCTCTTGACCCTTAGCCTAAATAGTGTGTTTTATGCCTCCAGTAGAGAATTTTCCCCTAAAAAATTATAGGTAGAATTAGTATCACATATTCATCACTCAGATTCTGAATATATCTCTTTTGAATAATTTTCTAATAAATAAAAGGTAATAAATAATCAACATAAGGCAAATATCCCATATCATAATACCACTTCCAGAATCAATATCAAATCCACAAAACAATGAGGATTTAAATAGTTGATCAATTCTAAAAATCAAAGAAAATTATTATGAACGAATATATATCTATTAAATAAACTCCTATATAATGTTTATTCAAACATCCTCAACCACCAAGTCACATGATTTTTAAAAATAAAGGACCACCCATGGAGACTCATATTTAAACATATAACTGAACTGGTCAGGCCCCTTTTTCTGAACTTACTATCTATATCTTTTCAACATATGTCCCTAAACCAAACATAAGAAATGTCACCACACTTCAGGGTAGGTATTCTATTTGATATAGGTTTATAATGAATCAACCCGATTCAACTAAGAAAATCACTAGACATGGAACACCCTATAGGGACGTGAACACAAGGAACAAAAAAATAGTATCCTGTGAAATAAAATTAAGGTATCAAACCTAAGTATCGTTTTAAAAAAAGATTAATATCCATGAGGCCAACATAGTGAAACCAAATAATCCAAACTAGAATGATAAAATAGACTAGAAAAAACATAACCTAGTGTTACCAAATATCTCCACCAAACCAACCAAAAATGAATACAAAGAGCCACCAGGGAAATTTTCTTACTACACAATGGCCTTCCCTTTAGCAGATCCATATAATAAACAATAGAAAATTATCATAGTTAAAATTAGTATGTAAGCATAGTTCCCCGTATGATAATACTAAGGAGTATATATAAGTTCTCATATGAAGAAAGCAACAACCAATACATTTTAAATGGCAATTGATTCCTAGATAAATTATTTTCACATATTGTACAATATTATATATATAAAATATAAAGATAAACCAATAAAATCTTATCTTATTATCAACGATCATTAAACATGTCATCTATGAAACTAATTAAAATTTATATCATTACAACTTTGGAAAAATATAAAATAGAATAGATAAAATAGGAAACGAAGAATCACCCTAATATGCTAGAATCATCACCCCAACCTAAAATGATATATAATTAAAATAAATTTTAGTAAACCAATCAAAATCATAAAAAATATAGCCTTCAGTGGAATTGAAGTGAATTTTTATTGAAAGAATAATGTTGTATTTATAGGGTGCAAAGGAAAATGTGATCACTAGGATTTGACAATTATATTACCATTTTTCAATATGATCGTTGGAAAATATATTATTGGTTGATAATTTAAAAATTATAATTATTGTTAATAATATAAAAAAAGGATAATTTAGATTCCAAGGACAATTAATGGATTCAACGAGTAGATTCATACAATTTAAATCCCATTGGTTAGGACTAAGTAGGGAGGTAGTGTCATTGCGGTTCACCTTTGACCGATCCGAATTAGATCTTCAATAAGTGAAGTTTAACTTAATATCCTATGATTGAATTTAAATTAGTGGATATTACCACTCGGTCAATGTTATCATAGCATTCCCATGAAACTACCACCATTGCACACCTCACCTTTATGGAATATGTGGGTATAATAAGGGATTTTGTGTCCATGACATATTTAATTAAAGTTTATTTTAACTTTTATATGTAATAATAATAATCCATAAATTCATTTTAAGAATAGTTTTATCATAATAAAATATATTTATTATTGATATAAATTTGAGAAGTTGAATTTTAGACCCAAATAAAACACAATTGCTTTTTTAATAAAATTTATACAATTTGATAATAAAATCATGTATTCTGAATGATATTTCAATTAATCAAATGTTATGTTATTACACTATAACTTAAGTATAAATGATAATTTAATTTTACAGTAGCCTATAAAGTTTATATAAGTGTCAGGACTGTGATCATCCCTTAAACACATATATTTTAAAATAAATAAATTTTTTTATATTTAAGATATAAAATTTGTATATTTAGATAACTGTTCTAATAATGTAAACATACTATTTGAAATAATAACATACATATTATTTTCGGGTGAATTTATAAGAATTTTCTAAAATACAATATTTTTTCATGAATAGTAAAAAATATAGTTTTAGGATTTTGATATATTTTATGACATCAAATTCATGTCATAATAATGTAATAATTTATTTTACACAATAAAATACAAACTTTTGGAAATATTAATTATTTTTAATATAATTTAATCAATTACCAAAATATATAAGTGAATTTACAATGTCTAAAATTTAAACATTTTCTTTTAAAACATTACTTTGTGAAAAAATTAATTTTCATTTCAAAAATAAGTAATAAAAATGATTCCAAGTTAAGGTGGTTGGAAACTACATAAATTTTTTCCCAAATGTCCAAAACCATGAGAAAATTCCATTGGTAAGCCAGTGGTTTTTCATTTCCCACAAACTAGTTTTCTAAGAGTATATTAGGAAATTAGTAAACAATTCCTTTTAATTTTCTATAAATAAACACCAATTTATCCATTTATATTAACATCTAATCCTTCCTATATGTATTTTATTGTTTTTTATCCCAACTATCCCCCCATCGTGTCATCAAGCCTCCCAGGTTCCATTACTCATGATCTAGGACTAACTCTTCATGGTAAGAGAACTATCCTTCTTTTATTTTCAATTCAAGGACCACATTTTATATATGTCTTCTATTTATTGTATTTACTCTACATTATTACCCTTTTCATCATACCCATACTACTGGATTATTTTTTATCAATTGGAAACCCATATCCCCTATCATTTTACCCTTTTCTAAAACCTTGTTTTATACCTATCATACTGCAGAATTTACTTCTCAAAACATCTCCCTTCTCATTAATAAATTCTATATTATTTTATTTTTGTGGATAACCAAACCTTTTTAAATTCAACAGTTATTTACCTATATGTAAAAAATGCATATTTTATTTTATTATTTATATATAATATACCCACATTACATATTTTTTGGTTAAAAATAGTGTAATAATAATGTGTTTTATCACTTTTGTATGATATTAATTGGATAAAAAATCATGTAATTTATTATCCATATGATATTAATGAAAATATTGATTATGATTCATATGGATCAAATTAATTTTGGAATTTTAAGGGTGATACTTGATAATTATCCAATGCATTGGGTGAAACATTTAACCTCTAAAGATGACATGTTTTATGATACCTTATTGATCTTCATTCCCACCAAATTCCATGGATGCATGTACCATTGATATTAGATGAAAAAATGAAACTTAGGGTAAACCAAAGAAGGTTTCTTGAAGTGGAATTATAATAATTTTTTATTTTTCATGTATTATGTTTCCTATTTCCAAGAAACCAAACATTAAAATATCCTATTTTAGTACCATGTAATGAAATGTTATGTAATAAAATTCTGGGTTCCATATTTTCTATTAAAGAATGATTTATTTATCTGTGGAAATTAGGAAATTAATAGTTTTGGAATACCCCTAGGGACAAGTTTCTATGTTGGAAAACATCATTGTATTTTTGTAACCATTGATTAAGTGGTTTCCAATCTAATAAATCCATGTTTGTATTCTACAAGTTGATTTGGATCTGGAACCTATATACCAAGTGGTTACACCTGAAAACACTACTTTGAGCATTACTCAAAGTTGAACTTGTGCCCAACAACTGGACTTCCAGCACACCTAGTTAGACACTCTTGAGGGATATGTTTGTTTAATAATTATAGTTCATAAACCGTTAAAATGATATATTAAAAAGGTAATTTTTATTAGCGATGATTAATAAATTATTTATGCATGATGTTTTAAGGAATAAAATCTATTTAGAAATATAATATTCATAAACATAACACATTTATCACTAAGTTTTCTTCTTATAGATTTTTTTTAGAAAATGAATAAACCGTGTTAATGATGAGTGGAATGAAATATGGGGTGACCTTGCCCCAATGGATGGTAGAATTCAAAAAATCATGAGGATAATGAATCAAATGACTCAATTTATGAAAAATAACATCAATAAAGGTGAGAGGCCAATGTATCCTCAAAGAGGATACCTTTTTGGTGAGTCCTTTATGTGTTAGTGACCAAATTCATACAACTGATATACTTACCCATTAATTATTGAAAAATGGGTAATCTCTATAGAAATTTTTCTTGGTTATACTTTTATTTTACGAGTAATATAATGTCACCCTAGTAGTATACTACTTAGAAGTTGAAGCTGATCAGTGGTGGGAACTGATGAAAAAATATGATACTATGAATGGAGACTAATGCTATGGAGTGGGAAGAATTCAAGGGAATATTTTTCAATAAATATTTACCCCATTCGATGTGAATAATAATGCAGAAGAAATTCCTCAATCCAATGTAGAAGGAAAATAAAATGGTGGGAATCTATGATATTAAATTTACAAGTACTTCTTGATATACCTTATCATTTTTATGGATTCCAATGACAATTTTGACAAATTCATTGATGTAATGAGACCCCATATTTAGAGGAAATGTGAAAATTGTGACATTGAAAGCTATTATGAAATAGTGCGGAATTTTATGATGGTTTATCTATAGTTTGGAGAGATGCAGTGGTCATATAGATCGAATTAAAAGAATAGATAAATGGATCAAATCTCAAGGGGTTACATTGACCATATAATAGGAGGAAATAAAGAGAAACATCCCACGTGAAACAAATGTAAGAAATCATTTGGGGAAATATTTTCATGGGAGTATAATGTGATAAATTTTCCAAATAGATACCCATTTATATCATGACTATAACGTTGAGTCGAATCCTGATCTTATAAACACTAATGGAGAGGGGAATATGGTGTAGGTATAGGTGGATGTTCAATTATTCAAATTTTGACTTCTTGTTAACTATTCCAATCAATGTCCAAATAAAATGATAACAAAGGGGAACCACTATTAACCTCATCATAATCTATGAGAGCATGTTTAGGCATTTTATTTCATGATGGCTATAGTAGAGGCTCCAAATGATGTGTTATAAGGTACTCTCACTGTGCACTCAAAACTATCAAGTACAATGTTGGATTATTTTTCAAAACATTCCTTAATTTCGTAAAAAAATTATAAAGAATATATAATCAAAACTTAAGTATCTATATATAGAGTGATCAATCAAGACTCCTTGATTTACTATCCTAACATCAATAGTGTATAGAAACACTAATACAACCTTGGAGAGAATGACCACATCACAAATCTTGTAGTCATTCCCATAGTGGTGTTTGACACAATACAATGGATGGAATGTATCCCAATGTATAATGCTACGATCAATTATAGACACATAGAAATTTTATTAGTCTTGAATGGACAACATACAATTATTTTCAAAGGATAGATATCATGACCTATTATTTTTCTTTAATCAGATCCCATAGCCTTATTTATGGGGATGATCAGTGAAGAGGGAGAATAATTGAAATTATAAATATAGAGAATGTCCCCATCAATTTGGAATAATTTGATGTATTTCATAAAGAGTTACTTGAACCACCCCATCAAGAGAGGTAGAGTTCTCCATTGAACTCATACCTAGATCCAAGATGATATCAAGTACCTCTTATGGAATAGAAAATATGGAATTATAGGAATTAAAGAAAAAAATTCGAGGTCTTTTATAAAATAGAGATTTCTGACCAAGTGTGTCTCCATAGTGAAAACATGATCTATTTGTAAAGAAGATTGATATATCAATGTGGCTATGCATTGATTATAGAGAATATAAAGGGGTCACATTGAAGAAAAATTACACTCTCCAATGGATTAATGTTTTATTTTACCCCCATTATTGGGATCATTTATTGTGTAAGATAGTCCTTCGATCTGGAAATCATCAATTCGGGGTGAAAGAAGATAATATTTCAAAGAATCATTTTGGAAAGATATGGGAGTTTTTAGATCATTGTAATTCTATTTAGGTTCACTAATGCTCCATAAATATTTACAGATTTGATTAACATGTTCATTAAAGACAACTTTTATAAATTTTCAGTTGTTTTCATTGATGATATTTTGATATATTCCAATTTTGCAAGGAGCATGACGATTAAATAAGGGTTATATTGGGAACATTAATGGAGTGGAATTTATTTCAAAAATTCAAAAAATGTGAATTCTATTTACAAAAGAGATCATTCATGGGAAATATTGTAACTAATGAAGGAATGTCAGTTGAACCTATCAATAAAATGTTTGTTGAGGAGTGATGGCATCGTATAATAGTAACTGACATTCATAGATTCCAAATCACAGTTGGATATTATTTTATGTTTAATAAAATATATCTTATAGTCCCTTAACCATGTTAACACTAAAAGGAGATATGTTCATATCATAAATGTGGTGTGAAGAATGCTTACAAGAAATGAAGAAGAAACTGGTTACTACACCTTTGTTAAATATAACCTTTTTCAAAGAAGAATTTTTTATTCATAGAGATGCTTCTCTAAAATGGATTGGTTATGTTCACCTGAAAAACATCAAGTTGATTGTTTATACACTAGACGATTTAATAATCATGAGAAAAATAATTTTACACATAACCAATATTTATATGGAATTATTTTTTTGGTGAAAATATGTAGGCACTATCTATATGGGGTGAAATATGATATATACATAAATCACTAATGTTTGAAGTATATTTCTGTGCAAAAATAATTGTACATCAGACAAAGTAAATGTTTGAAACTTCATAAAGGCAACGAATGTTAAATTTAAAATGTCCTTTAAAAATAAAATAATGTCAGTAATGCATTATGTTGGAAATACTATGTTGTGCTAGAAATGATAAGGATTCAAGGAGTTCCATTGATCAAGGAACTAAAAATGTTGTGAATGGGAATTTTTTGGGAAGTAACACTGTCAAACCTATCCAAAATGACATCCCAGCCATCATTACTAGATAATATCAAGATAACTCAAAGAGAATATCCTTTAATACAAAAAAACAAAGAGGATGTGAAGAATGAGAGGTTTTATGAGTTCTATATTGATCAAGAATGTCTACTAAAATATCATATAGAGTAATGTTTCCCATATATCCCAGAGATAAATTAGAATCTAATGGATGATAATCAGAGATCGACATTTCCAATACATACTTGAATTAATTAATTATATTTGGCCATAATTATCATTATTGGTGGGATAATATGAAAAGTGATATTGTTGGCTACACTGCATGGTGCTTATTTTGTCAACAAGTGATGGCAGAGTGAATACTTCCTAAACGGGTATTGTAAGAACTACCCACAACAACAAGGACGTGGAAAAATATCACTATGGACTTCTTCACTAGTCCCCAAATATAATATTACGGAAACAATATGATCTGGTTTATATTGGATTGCCTAACTCAGACTTCCCATTTCATCTCTATTCAGGGATATTTCTCTGTTGAACAACTTTCCATGTTATATCTAAAGGAAATGATAAAGATGTATGGGGTTCCACATTCTATAATTTATAATCATGATTTAATGATCACATGTAAAATTATGATAATTATTCAACATGATTTGATTACTGAATTGAATTTTAGTATGGAATATAACCCTAAACTAATGGACAACCTTAAAGAAATATTCAAACCCTCAAGATCGTATTGAGAAAATTCATAATGGAATTAAATGATGGATGAGATCAAATCATCTCAGAAGTTGAGTAATAATAGAACAATATCTTCTCATTGAGTATTAAAATGGAACCATATAGAGACATATATGGAATGTGATGGAAAAATATTACTTGTTGGGATGAATTAGGAGAGAGGATGTTTCATGGGACCTATCTTTTGCAAAAGATAAAAGAAATGATTCATTCCATCCCCCAACTTATAAAGTATTTATAGAGTTAGCAGAAGACCTATGCTGACAACCATTTATTGGGCTTTTATATTTAGGTTGGAGAAAAAAAATTCATTCATATATCACCATGAAAGAGAGTCATTAAGTTTTTGAAGAAAGGGACGCTTAAACATAGGTACATTATCCCCTAATAAATAATTAATCTCATAGGAGTAGTGGTGTATCAGCCAGAATATCCAAAAAATATAGTTATTGTTCATGATTTAATCCATTTATCTATCTTGAGGAGGTACATAACTGATCACTTACATGTATTGAATCTGTAGGTGGTAAAACTAGAACATGAACACTTTTAGGGGAGCATCTCTTGGAGATCTTAGACCATAGAAACAAGGTTCTATCCAATAAGAATACCCACCCTGTCAAAGTGTTGTGTCAGAAACATAAATATGAAGACGATATGGGACAACTAGAGGAGACAATGATATAGAAGTACTCTCACATTTTCTCAGTTGAGATATTGAATTGAAATTTTGTGGATAAAATTTCATAAGGGGGTAGAATGTAACAGACCATTGTTTTTAAAAGATAATTAATTCCTGAATAAATAGTTCTTACATAAAGTATAAAATCTTATACATATATAATAATGAAAAATAATCAAAATTTTATCCCGCTATCCATTATCATTAAATTAATCATCTACAAAACCAACTAAAATGACAAACAATACAACTATAAAATATATATAAAATAGAATAACTAAAATGGGAAAATAAGGCTCACATGTAATGCCCAAACCCCAGTTACCCGGAGTTGGTGCAATATTACATATCATTGGAATGATCACAAGGGATAAAATCCTGAAATACCGATCAATTTAGTATTATTAGAAACAAAATTCATACATTAATTGAACTTTACAACTTCAAAAGAAATACAACACTAATTTTTTCCATTAGAAACATTCATGTAACCTAGATTATGCCTTCAAGTCACTCATAACTAAATTATTCATATCTTGGGAAAATGAAATATAAGAAAGGAGTGAGTTCAAATGATTATCAAGGGTAAGAAATATAGCAGAAGATAACATAAACATTAGGCATGGTGAATAATTGAAAATAGCTGCCTTTAAAAATGATAAACGTGAACACTTTATAATAGGAATACGAGCTGATTAAATTATTCCATAATAAAACATAGTCATGGGTATTCTACCAGTAGAATAACCACATAAACCATCAATATTATTTTCATAATGAGGGAATTTATAATGCCAGACATGTTGAAACATTTTGTGAAGGACTCGACCATGACATCTAAAAATGATTTAGGCCTCAGCCAAAAACAAATTTCAAATTGGGAAAGGCCTCAGCCAATACCATGTCTAATTGTCTCATGAGACCTATCAATGCATTAAGGAGTTATAGGGGGCTCCACCAGTCACTTACTATGTCTAAGACATTCCGTATATGAAAAATACGAAACATAACATAAACATTCATATTAAAACTAGCACAAGAAATTTCAATAAATTAACCATAAACCATGAATTGTATAAAAATAACACAACCACAGTCAAACATATCAGAAAACCTTCAATACAATATGAATAATTTGTATGATAATGAATCAACCCCAAAAAATCCATCAAAGGATGTTGACAGAGAAGAAATGAAAACTATTTGAGAGAAATATCTCTTTATTTTTTTGAAATACATTAAAGTGAAATAATTATAAAAGAAAACAGTTGTTTTGAAAATATTATTATAATATTTTAAGGGAATCTTCGACAATGTTATAATGGCAGATAATAACTGCACCCACCGTATAAGTTAATAATTACATTCTTACTTTAATTTTGTCGAAAATGGCGTAAAGTACCATGTTTGGAAAACGACGGAAAGATTCATTTAAAAACATATAAGGCAAAATAAAGGTATAAATTAATTTAACCTGTAGTCTAGTAAATAGTAAAAAAAATTAAAATCCATTTTTAAGAAAACATGGATGTTGCTGATAAAGACGTCCCAGTAGATACTTACGTAAAAACAACCTCGTATAAGTAAAAAGATTGGGAAATTAAAATTTACCTTGTAATTTTCCTTTGTTGAGGGTATTTTATCCTCCTGTATAATAGTTAATAATCATTTTTATTAAATTATACAAGAACCATATACATAATTATGGTATCACATATGATCTTCTAATAATATTTTGTTAATAATATTTTCGTATTATCGTCGTTTTGGGTGTTAAATGATTCGTTTTTCGTTATATTATTTGATACGTGAGTCATGTTTGTTATGGCTGGGATGTATATTATTCATATACAGAATTATATCAAGTCTTTAAACATTATTTTTAACCATAAAATGAAAATTAGTATCGAATAGTTATGATGGGGAATGAATCCCATCGCGTTCATGGAGACGGTAATCCGTACGTATGCACGAGTGACAATATAATTATTTTGATATTAAAATAGTATGTAAATAGATGGTATATAATATATAAAGAATCATTAACATGTTATATTTATTATTTACATGAATTTTACATCATTATCATACCCATCAAAAAATAATGTATTGAATAACAACTACACCACGACGTGGAGACGTTAAGTCTTACGTATGCACGTATGGTGACTTTGTCATTCATATGATGGATAGAATAATGAATATGGGTTCAACATTTTAATAATAAAATCACAGTATATAGAATATACTATATTTATTATTTTAGAATGTAAAAAACAAAGAATGTATAAGTGGAAGAAGAAAAGAACTTGAAAGATGTGATGAAATATTTACCTTATCTTCAGGTGCTTCCTTCTGATTTGATAAAATTGTCTCTTTAGATTTGATTTCTGACTAAAGGAAGGCCTATATGTCAAAGGTAGGATAGTTTGGAAGATATTTGGGAAGGGTTTGGTCGATCCAAATGGCTTTGGAGGTGTGAACATGAGAGAAGGGGAAGTGCCCTTCTATAAGAGGGGGGAGGGGCACCATAGGAAATGATTGAAATATTATTTTATAATAAATTCATACTAGGATTATAATGGATCCAAAATGATTTATTTCAAGTGTAAGGTGTGGATGGGTCTAAATAATCTCATTCAGTAGGTTTTAGACTGGTTTAGGTCACCATATCATCCTTATCTTTTATATTTCACACTTAGTTAAATAGTTTGACATTTACCATGTATCTAGGTATTTTTATATTATATTCCTAATAAACATACTATAAACATCAAAGAGAACCCACTGTGGTTCATTATTGATATATATAACCTTATATAAGTACTTTGGCTAAACCTTATAATTTTAGGAATAGAATATCAGTTAATAATATAATATTCGTTTTAAACACTCTTTTATGTCAATTTTTACACTATTTAGTAATTGATTTTTGTTAAATTCCTAAAAATATTATAAATTAGAAGTAAATTTTTTTAATCAATCCTAACATGTCATATTAACCTATAATTTTTTTTAATTTTATCAAAATTATCAATTTACATTTATTTGGGTATTTATAATATCAATTATTTTATTATTTAATTAATAAGGTAATTACTACATCATCATTGTGTCATAAATATATTCAATTATTTAATGTATAAAAATTATTAATAAAATACCATTATGTATAAAATATTTTTTAGATTTCTAATGAATATTTATATTCGAATTTATCTTATGTATATACATATATTAAAAATGGTTTGGTTATTAAACTTTGAATTTAATACTTTTAACTATTTTTTAAATAAAATAATAATAAATTTCCTAATCTATCCCAAGTGGACCTAACTGATTATATATAACTCCTAATGTTGTTTTTGGTCGAAATACACTTATCGAATAGAATTAGGACATGTGTTAGGGTAATAATAATATGATTTTTACCCTTAATTACAATATTTACTTTTAACTGTGTTAAATAAAAGTCATAAGTTACTATTCACAAAAATTATTTTCATCTTATTGAACCACATTTTACATACTGATATCAATCGTGTCTCTTATATTTTTTTAAATTCAATTAATAGATGTGGTAAAATTATGTTTTATCCAAATTTGCAAATGCTTCTAGCAGATGGGTAAAAGACGGTAAAAGTTCAATAAAATTTTTATATATCTAAAATTATTATAAAATGACTCCAATGATTTAAATTGAACTTAAATAGGTATTATGTATCTATTTTTACATAAAATAAATTTAAATAAAATAAATAGTTATTTAATTTAATAGTCGGCTTTAACCAATAACGTAGTGTTTTTCATTATTCACCAAGAATTGAATGTTATCAGAAAAATACCAAAAATTCACCCTAAGCTAATTTCGATATTCCAAATTCAAAAATTAATTCCATTTTGAAAAATAAAATTTAAAAAATTTTAAAAAGTGGGTAATACTAATAATAACGACTAGTTTGATTGGTCTCCGTGTGTTAGAATCTCGAAGTTGCGTACATTGCATGCTATTGCATTATTAAAAGGGAAACATACCGTGGAAGTTTGGGGTGTTAAATTATTCCCTCTTTAAAATAATTTCTTCCTCAAAATTTCTAAAATACTTCTGCATAAAAATATCTGGGTGGTTCTTCATCATAAGGTCCTCAGGTTCCCACGATCCCTCTTTCATCTTAAAGATTCTCCATAGAACTTTTACTAGACAAGGTTTCAGGTTTCTCGACACTTGTTCTCTGGTATCAAGAATCTTGAAAGGCTCATAACAATAAGAAAAATCCGGTTCTAGTTCAATTTCATCGTAGGTGAGTACATGCATTGGGTCATGCATGTATTTTCTCAAGAGTGGTGTGTAGAACACATCGTGAACTTTGGAGAGACTTGGTGGCGTTACCAAATGGTAAGCTACAACCCCAATTCATTCACGAATTTCGAAAGGTCCAATGTACTTGGGACTCAATTTACCCTTCGAACTGAATCATTTAACTCCCATCCACAGAGATACCTTCAAGAAAACATGATCTTCTACATGAAATTCCAAATCATTTCTTCAGTTATCGGCATAGCTCTTCTTTTTTACTTTGATCTTCTTTTATGTGGGTTTTTATAACTTTCACCTTTTCCATTTTTTCCTCAAAAAGTTCTGGTCCTACGAGTTTTCTTTTACCAAAATCATCCCAACAAGTTGGTGTGCGATATCTCTTTCCATATAACGCTTCATATGGTTATATCTAAATACTTTAATGGAATCTATTGTTATAGGAAAATTCTTCCAGAGGTAAATATTGATCCCACATACCTTGAAAGTCATGTGATCATGATCTCAACATGTCTAATAAGGTTTGAATAGTCTGTTCTCATTGTCAATCAGTTTGAGGGTGGTAGGCAGTGCTCAAATGAAGTTTAGTATCTTTATCATTAGGAAGACTTTTCCAAAATCATGATATAAAACAGGGATCACGATCATAAATAATAAATAGGGGTAATCCATGAAGTATTAAAACTTCATTAATATACAGTCTTTATAGATGTTCATGTGGAAAATCTTCTATTCTTGCAATAAAACATGATGACTTGGTATGATGATAAACAATGACTCATATTGCATCATTCCTTCTAGGAGTCTTTGGTAGCGCCATAAAAATTTCAATCATAATATCATCCTATTTCCACTCAGTTATGGGAAGAGGTTGCATGACTCCTACAGGATGTTTCCTTCCAACATTCACTTGTTGACAAACAATACATCTTGACACGTAATCAGTGGTCTGTTTCTACATATTTTCCCACAAAAAATGTTCAATAAAATCTCTATACATCTTACTGCTACTATTGTGTATGGAAAAATTGGAGCTATGAGCATCATCCAACAATTATCTTTTTAGATTTTCTATGTTAGGAACAGAAAGCCTCTTCCCAAATTTCAAAATCCTATCTTCAAATATGAAGTCGATCAATCTCCCATTGTTCACAGCTTTAATTTTCTTTTGAAACTCCCCATCATCAGCCTGATAACAATTTACCCTTTCAGTAAAGATGGTTTGGAAGCCATTAGAAAAATTATCGATGTTTCACCTTCCATAATTATTCCCATATCCATTTTCACTAGATCCATGTAAAAAATATCCCTTTCAAATATAATCTTATTCAGAAATCCATGATCATTTCTTCTCAAAGAATTTTCCACCTTATTTTCCTTCCCCAGGTGGTAGTGTATAATGCAATCATAATCCTTGAGTAGTTAAATCCATCACCTTTTCCTGGTGTTGAGTTCCTTCTATGAGAAAATATAATTCAAACACTTTTCATCACTATATATTTCAAATTTTTCAACAAAGTGATAGTGTCTTCATATCATCAAAGCAACAATTACAGCTTCTAACTCAAGATCATGAGTAGGATAGTTTTGTTCATGAATTTTTAGTTGTCATGATGCATAGGAAATAACTCTATCATTTTCCATAAGTACACAACCAAGTCCTTTTTTTGAATCATAACCATAAATAACAAACTCATCATTTCCCGACGGTAGAGTCAATATAAGAGAATTGACTAATATTTTCTTTATTTATTCAAAACATTCTTCAAACTGTTTCATCCAAACAAATTTAACCCCTTTACGTGTGAGCTTGGTTAATGGGTTATCCAATTGGGAAAAAATCTGGAAGAAATGTCGATAATAACCTACTAAATCAATAAAAATGTGTACCTCAGTTACACTCATCGGTGATGGCCATTCATGGATTTCTCTCCTATTAGAAGGATCAACAGAGATTCCATCCTTAGAGACAATATGGCCAAGAAAAGAAATGTCATGAATCTAGAATTCACACTTGCTAAATTTTTTGTATAATTCATTTCTACTGAGGGTTTTCAGAATGGTGCGCATGTGATTTTCATGATCTTCGTAGATTTGGTATTATAACAAGATATCAAAAATAAATACAACTACAAAGTCATCAAGATATTCCTTGAAAACTCTGTTCATTAGATCCATGAAAACATAGGGTGAATTAGTCATCCCTAAAGGAATTACTGTAAACTCGTAATTCCCACATCTGGTTCAAAATGTTGTTTTTGGAATGTCTTCCTTCTTCAAGAAAAACTTATGATATCCAGATCGAAGATCAATCTTTGAAAAATATTGAGATCCATGAAGTTGGTCAAATAAATCATCAATTCGAGGTAGAGGATACTTGTTCATTTTTGTTATAGTATTGATCTCCCTATAGTCAATGCACAACCTTATAGATCCATCTTTCTTCTTAACAAAAAGAATAGGGGCACCCCATAGAGAAACACTATGGAGAATAAATCCCTTATTACTGAATTCCCTTATTTTTTTAGTTCCACTAATTAAATAGTGTCCATTCTATAAGGGGTCTTTAATATGTCCCTTGAACCAAGAATTAAGTCAATGGAGAACATATTTCTCATTCTAGAAGATTTCCTGGTAAATCCTTTGGAAACACATCAACATATTCTTGCACAATAGGTAAATACTCAATTCGAACATTCCTTTACTCACCCATAGTTATTTAATTCTCTTCCTCCCTAATAATTGAATTTATTTGAGCTACTAGGGGTGGATCTATATAAGAATAAGGTGGTGAAGATTCTACTCTAAATATAAGGTACTCTTTATTATCATCGAAAATTGTAAACTCCTTCTTCTTATAATAAATTTTCGCATCATGGTCCGAAAGCCAATCCATTCTGAGGATTATATCAAATTCAATAATGGGTATGGTGATGAGATCAGCAGAAAAATAACTTTTATATGCCTTAATGGGGACTGATTCACAATTTTTTTTCAATGATACTTCCCTAAAGAGTTTTGAATAACAACTCCCTTGTTAAATAAAAATGTAAAAATCTAATTTTCTTAGAAAACTAGGAAGATATGAAATAATGCGATGATCCAGAATCAAATAAAGCATTGGATAAACTTGAGGAAACCATTAAATTACCTTCCGCCATATCTTTCAGAGCGTCAAACTCATCAGTAGTGATTGCATAAGCTTGGCCTTGATCCCTTGGAATTTTTAAGATAATTTTCCCTGATGCTTAAGAAATTCATTTGTATAATGTCCCATCTCCCTAAAATTTTACCATTGAACATTGTGAGCTTCATCAAGATGGAATTTCTATCTACATTTGAAGCATACTCTTTTTCATTTTAGACATGCACTAGGGTGATTCCTTCCACAATTATCACAGTTTGGAAAATAAACTCTTTCCTTCTTCTGTGTTTCCGTATTTCCTTTCCTAGAGTGTTCAGCAGATCTCTTCTTCTCTTTATTTTCATTAAAGTTATAAGACATAAAGAATTTATTTTCTATCTTGATAGCACATGAGACAATATCTTCTTACGATGATAAGGATTGCGATACTAAGGCTCGAGGGAGAAATGGTTTTAACCCATCAAAGAAACTGTCAATCATACTTCTTAGGTTATGTATATAATCTGCAGCATGCCTTGCTAACCTTGTAAAGTTAGCTTCATACTTTGCGACATTCTCATCTTCTTTTTTTCCACAGACTCATAAATTTCCTTTCCATATCCGCTTGATGGTCATGAAGAAATTATTTTTCTAATAAAAGATATTTAAAATCCATCCATTCCATAATTGATAATTATTCATCCTCATTTTTGTTTTGAATTAATGAACACCATTTATCTGCACCTTCGGTGAGGCGATAAACTACCATGACATTTTTTTCCTTTCGCTACACCCCAAAAGAATGAAACATTTTTTCAAAGGAAATTATCAATTGTTCAGCTACAAATGGATTTATAGACCCATTGAATGTTGGTGGTTGTTTTCTCATGAAGTGGTCTAACATTGATCCTCCGTGTTGTGATCTGGGTGCTCTATACGGGTTTGGTTATTATTCATAACCTTTGTGAGTTGTCCCAGTTTGGTGATAAGCTGATCAGTACTAGTTTCATCACCATCTCCACTATAATTATCTTTAGTAGGAGGGAAATCCCTACACGGATTATGTGCATTTATACGGTTTCCATTCCTTCCATGAGGATCCCTTCCTAAACAATGGCATACACTAGATTAGTTTTTGAATCGTAATACATAATCCCAAAATTGTATAACACTTAACATAAATTGAACAGTTTATAGATATAATCCATAACTATAAAAATGTTTTCTTTGAGGAGGTATATACTCATAAATCCTTCATAATGGTTTGTAAATAAAATTAGAATTATCCTAAGCATATCCCTTGGGAGTGTCGTTACTAAGAGTGCAGCAAGGCCCATTGTTGTGCCCCAGTTCCCGTTTGAGTCAAGCTTAAAGCGGTGTTTTCGGGTTTTACACCTAGGTACATCTGTGCCAGATCTTCTTATACATGCTCAAAAATAGACAGGGATTTATTTCTTGGAAAACTCACAAAATATCTACAATTCCAAAATTCTAGGAACTTCTTCTATACTAATCCTCAAAGTCTATTTTAGGGTAATGTTCTCTAATCAGAGTTTATCTAAATCTAGTTTCCAAGGTTTTACAAAACTTCCTCTGATACCAACTATAATTCCCAGACCATAGTTACTTAGATTCAGTGTATTATTACATAGGATTGGCATGATCAGAAAGGATCAATTCCCAAAATACCGATCAGTTTAGTATTATTGGAAAAAAGATTCAAACATAAGTTCAATTTTACAACTTGAAAAGAAAAAAAACACCAATTCATTCCATTAGAAACATCCAATCCTCCTATATTATGCCTGCAAGTCACTCATAACTAACTTCTTCATAGTATGGGTAAATGAAACATAAGAAAGGGGTGATCTCAAATTCATAGTGAGCGTAAGAAATATAGAAGAAGATAACATAAACATAAGGCATTTAGAAAAATTGAAAACACATGCCTTTACAAATGATAAACACGAACACTTTATGAAAGGATTATGATATGAGTAAATAATTCCATAATAAAACATAGTCATGGGTATTCTAAAAGTCGAATAACCACATGAACCATCAATATTATTTTCATAATGAGGGAATGAATAATGTTGTACATTCTTAAACATTTTATCAAGGCCTCGACCAAGAAGTCTAAATTGATTTATGGCTTAGCCAAAAATATATATCAAATTGGGAAAGGCCTTAGCCAATTCCACGTCTAATTGTCTCCTGAGACCTACTGATGCATCTAGGATCTATAGCGGGATCCACCCATCACTTACTAAGTCCAATAAATTTTTCATGTGAAAAGATTGAAATATAACATAAATATTCATGTTAAAACTAGCATATGAAATGTAAATACATTAACCACAAACCATGAATGTTATAAAAATAACACATCCATAGTCAATCATATCACAAAACCATCAATACAATATGGAATACTTGTATCATAATGAATCAACTTCAAAAAATCTATCAAAGGATGTTGACATATATGAAATCAATACTATTTGAGAGAAATATCTCTTTATTTTTTTGAAATCATTTAATGTCACAAAATTATAAAATAAAAAATTAGATTTGAAAATATTATTATTATATTGTAAGGGAAGCTTCGATGATGTTATAACAGTGGGGAAAAACCGCACACTCCATATAAGTTAGAAAGGACATTCTTACCTTGATTTTGTCAAAAAGGTCGTAATGTACCTTCTTTGGAAAATGACAGAAAGATTCCTTTAAAAACATATATGGTAAAATAAGGATATAAATGACTTTAACCCATATTGTAAAAAATGGTAAAAATGTTTTAAAAATACATTTTTATGAAAACACAGATGCAGATGACAAAGAGGTCCCAGTAGATACTTACAGAAAAACAACTACGTATAAGTAACGAGATTGTGAAATTAACCCTTACATTGTGCTTTTACAAGGACGAGGGTACATTAACCTCCCGTATAATAGTTAAATCATTGTAATTAAATTATAAAGGAAACATATACATGATTTTGGTATCATATATGATCTTCTAATAATGCCTTGTTAATAATATTGAAGTATTACAGTCGTCTCGGGTGTTAACTGATTCATTTTCCTTTATATTAATTGTTACATTAGTCATGTTTGTTATGGATTGGATGTATCATATTCATATCCACAATGATATAAAGTCTTTAAGTATTATTTTCTATCATCAAATGAAAATTACTCTTTAATGGTTACGATGGGGAATGAATCTCATCGTATTCGTGGAGATAGTAATCCGTACGTACGCACGAGCAACAATATCATTTTTTTGATATTATAATAGTATGTAAATAGATGGTATATCATATATATAAAGAATAATTAATAATTAATATTTATTTTTTACATCAATTGTACATCATTATTATACCCATCCAAGAATAATTTATTGAATAACAACTGCACCACGACGTGGAGATAGTAATCTGTACCTACGCATGTATGGTGACTTTTCCATTCATATGATGGATATAATAATTAATATGGTTGTACCATTTTTATAATAACATAATAGTATATATATGATATTGGATTTATAATTTTAGAATGAAAACAACAAAGAAAGAGTAAGTGGAAGAAGAAAATAACTTGAAAGAGGTGATGAAATATCTCCCTCTTCTTTGGGTTATTCATTTTGATTTGATCAAAAAGGATACTTAGGTTGGATTTTTGACCAAAGTAAGGAATCTAAGATGAAGGTAGGATAGTTGGTAGGATATTTGGGTAGGGGTTGGCCGAGCTAAATGGCATTGGATTTGTGAATTTGAGAGAAGGGGAAGTTCCCATTTATAAGAGGGGTAAGCGCCACCTTAGGAAATGATTGAAATATTATTTTATAATAAATTCATATTCATATTATAAAGGCTCGAAATTGATCTATTTAAAGGATAAGGTGTGTATGGGTATAAATTATCTCAACCAATAGGTTTTAGACAAGTTTGGGTCACCATATTAACCTTATCTTTTATATTTAACTGTTAGTTAAATAGTTTTATATTTACCATGTCATTTTGTAATTTTATATTATATGGTTAATAAATTACTATAAACTTCCAAGAGAACCCCAAGTGGTTAATTATTTATATATATAACCTTATATAAGTCCTTTGGTACAACCATAGATTTTTAAGAAAAGAATATCAATTAATATTATAATATATATTTTAAAAACTATTTTATGTCAATTATTACACTATTTAGTAAATGATTTTTGATAAAGTCCTGAACACATTATTAATTCTAGATAAATTCATTTAATCAATCCTAAAATGTCATATTAACCTATAAAATTCATTTATTTCATCAAAAGTCTCAATTTAAATTTATTTTTGTTTTTATAATATCAATTATTTTTATATTTCATTAATTAGGTAATTACTACATCATCATTGTGTCATAAATAAATTAAGTTATTTAATGTCAAAAAATTATAAATAAAATACCATTATGTAGGAAATATTTTTTATATTTCTAATGAATATTTAGAGTCAAATTTATCTTATGTATAACCCTATATTAAAAATGGTATAGTTATTAAACATTTAATTTAACCCTTTTAACTCTTCTTTAAATAAAATAATAATAAATGTCCTAATCTAACCCAAGTGATCCTAAAGGATCATATTTTACTCCTAAGATTGTTTTTTTTCGAAATACACATATCCAATATAAGTAGTACATGTGTTAGTGTACTAATAATATCATTTCTACCATTAATTACCCTATTTACTTTTAACTGTGGTAAATAAAAGTCAAAAGATACTATTCACCAAAAATTATTTTCATCTTATTGAACCACATTTTACTTATGGATATCAACCGTGTCTCTCAAATTTTTAAAATTCAATTCACAGAAGTGGTAAAATTATGTTTTATGCAAATTTGAAAATGCTCCTAGGGTGTGGGTAAAGGGCAGTAAAAGTTCAATAAAATTTATATATATCTGAACTTATTATAAAATGACTACAATGAGTTACATTGAACGTATATTGGTATTATTTATCTATTTTGATCTAAAATAAATTTAAATAAAATAAATATTTATTTAAATGAAAAGTCAGTTTTAACCAATAACGCAATGTTTTTTACTATTAATAAAAAATTAAATGTTTTCAGAAAAAAACAAAAAAATCATCATAATCTAATTTAGGTATTCCAAATTAAAAAATGAAGTCCATTTTGAAATGTAATGTTTATAAAATTTAAAAAAGTCGGTATTACTATTCATAACGGCTAGTTTGATTGGTCTCAGTGTGTTATAATATCGAAGTTGCTTACATTGTGAGCTATTTCATTATTCAAAGGGAAACGTGCCATGGATGTTTTGGGTTTTACATAACCCCATTCTTATATAATCATAAACCCCTAAAAAGATTCTATATAATTGACAAAAAAATTATTAAACCAATCAACATCTTATGAAAATGAAATTATAACCTTAACTATAATTGATGTAGATTTTGATTTAAATAATGATGTGACATTTATGGAGTGTAAAGAGAAATGTGGTCATTGGGATTCAACTATTATATGATCATTGGTCAATATTTTCATTTCAAATTATATCCTTGGTTGATAATAATATAATTATAACTAGTGCTTATAATTACTAGTGATAAATTATAATTGATATAAAAATAGATTTTATGGCCTCAACTAGTAAACGAATGTTGTTTGATGCCCAATTGTCAAAAAATTGGGAGGGAGGTAGCATCACTGGGGTTTTTACAAGACTAGCCCCAATACAAGCATCAATAAGTGAATCATTAATATATTCACCTATAGGATAATTTGTAATTAGTCGAAATTACCTCTCGTTTTATGGAAGTTGAGCCACACAATGTAACTACCACCAGTTCACAACTCACCCTCAAGGGATACGAAGATATAATATGGGTTATGTGTATAGTAATTAGTTTATTAATGTGTATTTTCCTTTTAGAAAATAAAATTCTTGTTTCATAAATTCATTTTGAGAATAATATTTTTAAATAAAATATATATTTAATTGAGATGAATTTGATGAATTTATTTTTAGACACAAGTAAAACATAATTGTATTATTATGTAGAAAATATATTGAATTTTATAATAAAATAATGTATTCTGAATAATAATTGATTTAATAAAATATACTTTTGACACACTATCACTAAATAAAAATAATAAAACAGTTTTATACTGCCCTAAATAATTTTTGTAAGTTTATGGAATTTGATTTTGACTTAAAAAGTTATTATTTTTAATAAATAAGGATTTTTATATTTAAAATATAGTATTTAAAATTTTATTTAATTTTTATAATGAAATAAATATTATTCTTTAAATTTTTAGTTTGAAATTTTTTTGGGTGATTTTTTGGGAATTTTCAAAGACAAATAAATTTTTTTATAAATAGTAAAAAATACAGTTTTATGTTCTCTATATAATTTATGAATTAAAATTTATATATTAAATATGTAGTAATTAATTTACACAATGAAAATCCTATAATACATTATTTCATTAAAAATATGTTTTTAGTATATTTTAATCAATTTCCAAAACCAATAAGTGACTTTCTTATGCCTAAAATGGAAACATTGACTATAAAAATATTACTCTGTGGAAACATTGCTATTCCATGTTAAAAAACTGATAAAAATGATTATCAATTTTTATGGGTTACGATAAATTAAAATGTGACTCAAATGTACAAAACCACAAACAAAAACAATTTTTTTAAAAATGTTTTTTTTTCATTTAACCCAACCAAGTTATCCAAGATCTGTATTTATAAATTATTATTAAATTAACCTACTTTTGCAATAAAAACCCACAAATTTATCCATTTTCATTCACTCCCAATCCATTCTATAAGGATTTTTAGTGGGTTTTTGTCATAAGGAGTCTCCCTTATGTTTTCTGAAGTCCCAAGGTTCCATTTCTTGAGATATATGATTAAATATTTAAGGAATGGGATGTATCCTTATTTTCTCCCTAATTTAAGAACCTCTTTCAATATATTCTAATTTTTATGGTTATACTCTTTTATAACCCACTATATAGTACCCTTACTAATTAGTTTTTTATAAATGAGATACCTTTTCCCCCTCTTATTCTATATTATAACTATAAACCTATTTTGTACCTGTCAAGCTGCTGAATTTACTTCCAAAAATTTCTCTTATCTCCATAAGAAATAATTTTTTTTTTCTGGAACCCAATCCTTTTTCTTTTCCATGGGTATTCTCCTTGATATAAAAAAATTATTTTATTCATTTATTTACACATAAAATCCCCACATTTCTTTTTGACTGGATAAAAATGATGTAATGATCGCGTCTTTACAAACATTTTTATACCCTGATTTTGATAAGAAAATCATTCCTTAATCTCCGTGGGTAATTAATTAAATGATTTATTATGATTTATGTGGATAAAATTAATTAAGAAATATTAACGGTACACCATGATATCACTCCAATTCAACGGTCAAAAAATTTAATCTATAGAGATGACTTGTTTTATAGTACCACTGTGAATAACCTTGGTAATTTTCATTTTTGAGACATTTGTGACAAAAAATATCTAGTATTATTTTTAACGTCATATTTAAATGTTGTAGAAATATTATTATGTTATGATACATTTTCTTATTATTTTGATATACTTATTTTTTAGGCCTCGTTGTTATTTTCATTTTTGTTTTGTTAGGTCCCATGATCACATAATCTATATCCATCTTGCATATCCCCTTATCATGATTCATGATCATCTCCTTCCTTTGATTTATTTCCCTATGATATGAGACTTAGTACACACAAATTAGGGTGAAACCATGGCTATGAAATCAAGTGGGAATGGAATAATGTTTTCTGTTTTCATATATTTTGTACCTTATTTCAAAAAAACTAAATTTTAACAGATCCTCTATTTGTACCATGTAATGATGAGTTATACAACAAAAAAATGGGATTCCTAAAGAATGAATTATATCTATATTATAAAAACAATCCATTTTACATAGAATTTTCATAAATTATAAAAAATATATAAATCATCCTTCAGTTTAAAAACACACACTATATTGACAAAATACATTAATATGTCAAGTATAATGGAAATCATGTAATCATTATCAAACCAACCATTGATACACAAAAATATAAAAATGTGAGAGAAAACCCATTAAAATACCATTATATGATAATCTAATCATAAATGAAAAAGTACATAATTTGGGCTCTAACCTATGGGTATACATGTTAAACATGAATGAAAATCCTTAATCATGGAATATGGTTCATCCAAAAAATATAAACTCTAGTGGAATTACAAAAAATATTGTGACAATACACCTATTTTTTCACCACACTGATGAGAGTGAAAAGTCTATTTTTAAAGAAACCAAGGATTACCAATGGGAAACTTTTATTAAAATCCATTTCAAAACCAAAATCACCCTTTAGCGTTTTTAATAAAATACTGATATTGGTCAAAACAATTTAATAAAAAAGAATATATATATAAACCGTTGTATTTTCCAAAAAAACAAATCTAATTTAAAATAAATCAATTTCATTGAAACCCATAAGTAACTAGGAAATTACATAAGGACATTCATAAATTAAAACTACTCTTAAAGACACACCTACCACAAGAATGGAGTAAACCATGTCACCTTTGAAAATGGAAATTGGTATCTATAAGATCATCATCTGAAGTCATGGATCTAGTGGAAAATAAATTGGATCAATAAAATACGAACTAATCATAATATATTCCAAAAATGTTTCCGAATACACTATCTTGATAAATTGTAGGGAAGAATTAGGAACACCATATACAAGGGAGAAGCGACACAACCACCATGGGGATCAAACATTAAATGGATCAATTCAGAATGAGGGATATCACTCATAATCATCTAAAATTCCAAAAAGGATTGAGATCTAATTGTACATATTTAATATAAATAGGTCATGTGTGCAACATAATAAAAACTATTGGACCTAAAGAATTCATTTCATGCATCCCTTTCACAATTGGAATTCAACGATCTTATAAATATTATGAAAAATGAATCGTATGGGCTTGATTTAATCTTTATCGAACCACTCATTCTATGAAAATATTTCACAGTTTCTAATTTCTCATGCTCTTAATGGGACCCATAGTATCATCTATATATTGGATTTTCATCATCTAACTAATTCACAATTTGAATATTACTAGGATTAATATTTTCCATATTCTGCAAAAAAAATCTGAAAATGTGTCTAATGAAATCCAAAACCAAGGAGAATGCCCTCAAAACATTTAAACGTTTATTCCTTGAGTCAATTAATTAAAACAAATACAAACAAACTTATTATTTTTATTAATTTCATTAAAAATTTTACTCAATCCATGTAGGGAATGAAATGATCCAAAAAAGTAGTAACAAAATAATCTATACGTACTTAATGTAAGGGGTACATAATGAAAAAATCCCCCAACCATAAAAAATTTTTCCCCCAAAAATTAATCAAGATCTTATACTCACGTTAAGGGAAGACTGCTATTACCTTCTCAAATATTCCTACACCCAAATCTTATAGATATCTCATCCAAACATTTATAGTTTATCGACCAAGGGAAATATTTTATACTAAAGTACCTTCTCTTAGAAGTCTAAAATATGAACTATGTGTTAAATAAAAGTGGGTTTTGGATCATGATTTACATCATCCCATTTAATTAATTGGGAAGTATTCAGTTAATACCACCCTGTATGATGAAAATATAAAATTTCATTGAAGGAATTCCAATGATATAGAAATTCCAAGATATATCCCACTATTCAAAAATGATCCACAATCACTAAGGTGAAACAAACCTCCGTTCAAATATACCTTGTCAACCAACCAACTTTGTCATTTGTGAGTTAAAACTCTGAGAAAAATGGGATCACTAACCTAGAACTCTATAGGTCGATGATGATCATCCTTATTGGATTTTTAATGAATTAGTGTCATGGTCGACATCTTCCAATTTTACTACATCTTTTCTATTGGCACTTGGATATGACTCAGCCCAACCGAGGACTGTACTCTCAACTATTCCTATAATATGGGTGATCTACATGGCTTCCCTTTAAAATAGACAAATTATTCCATCTTAATTGATGTCTGATAACTATTTCAATGGGTGAACTCAACTAGTGAAAAATTATTTTCCCGTGACCCACTAAAACTAGGCACAAATGGACATATCATATCCTCATTAACCTATATATCTATCTATGTATACACGTCCATCTATGGATGATATTACACACTAAATTTCATCCATGAAACCATAAACTCTTGAAAAAAATTCTAAAACTATAATGTGAACCAAGGGTCCCTATTAATGAAATCATAGAGGCAACCCCATGATGTCTCCCAACCTCTCATACATATAAGAACTCAAGCTGATCCACTTTCATCAACTCTTTGATATGGAGGAAATGTGTATATTTTTTATGCAACCAATGATCACCCAAATTTTGTCCTTCCCATTAGGAGGATATTATAATCCAATAACGATGTCTAGGGAAATTTCACCCCTCTTCCAAAAAAAATGTGCAAGGGATAAAATAAAGCAGAAGGTCTTTGGTGATCCACTTTAATTCTCTAATATGTAAGACATCATGATACAAAAATGAAATTAACCAAATCATCCTTCACCATGAATACTAATGTCACATGTAATGATACATATTGGAATTCTCATGATTCGTAGAATAATAATAATGGTTTCCTCTAAAAGTCAATATATCACATTGAGAAATAGGAAAACCCAACATACTTCCTAATCACAATGAAACACTAAGAGTCCAAGAAAACTCACCTGAGGTCTCCCCACCATTTTAGATTTTACTTTCATATTGGGATTTAGTGTTAGATACCTTCTCTATTAAAACCTTCTCCAAAAACAATGATTCAACCTTTATTGAATCCAAATACACCTTTCTCTTCCTTAATCCACCCCAAGACCATCTCCGCAAAAAAAAATCAGCATGGGTAAATATTTCACTAATTACTCCCTTGCATGAGTCGATAATTTCGTGATCAACACATTAGGGACCGCATTCCATTTTATGGAAGTATAAAAATTATGAATATCAAAAGTCTGAAAATATTAATCCTACTATTAATGTAACATGATATTATCCCTTTGGGTGAAAACATACTTTAGGATCGTATTATTGGAATATTCCATAAATAACAACATTCAAAGGGGGTGAAAACATGTTTTTTTCTTATGCATAAATAATTCCAAATAAAGATTCTATGTAGGGCAGTTATTCCCATGAGGAAATAACTCGGGAGATCCATATGCCATGACATGTTTCTTATTCAACAAGACACAATCCAAAACTATTCAATATGTATTATATAAGAGATCATAAATCGAACATGGTTATGGGAGAATAAAAATAGGGGTTAAATTCAACATATTCTTTTGTTCCCCAAAATATACCTCACATTTTCTATTCCATAAAAAAATTACACCCTGAAGGGTTAATGTTTTCATTCGATATGGAATATTAGAGAATTCATGACCTAATAACAAATAATAACCATCCAACTTTAAGAAAATCCATATCTCAAACAAATTTCTGAGCTGGTACTAGGATGTAAAAATATATATCTTGTTAGTACCGACTAATATTTCCCTATCATATATAATATTCTCATGAAACATCACTTAATGAATCCATAATTCCTACATTGAAATCATACCATACAAACAACGTTACTTCAAGGATCTAAGAATGATATAAAAATGGTATATATTATCCTCCTCTGATATGGAGTATAATAAAATATCATCAATGAAACAAAAAAAATATTCAAAAAACAATTGATATACATTTTGGATCAATTCAATTTACACCCCAAGACTGTTAGTGAGACTAAATGCCATAAATAGGAACTCAAAATTCCCATAACACTCTTTAACACTATATTATGTATATCATCTTCTGAAACTATTAACCCAGTGGTACCCTAACTAATTTTCAATCTAAAAAAAATACCCCTGTCTATATCCAAAAGTTCACCAATCCTAGTAAATGGATATTGTTTTATAACAATCACCTAATTATATTTAAAATATTATCTGAAAAGTCTGAGTTTCTATGCATTCCTCACATAAAAAAGGACAGGTGAATATCACGGTGACATGATAGGATGAATTAATCCCTTAAACTCATGGAAATAAAGTTATAAAATATGTTCCAATAAATCAATTAGTTTAATATGATATGATGGAATTGAAATAGGCTTCATACCAGATAGAAGGTCAATTGTAATCTTAACCTCTCTTTATATTGGTAAAATAGAAAATTTATTTTAAAAGACCTCAAGGTACACACACCATAATAGTAAGTGGACTACTCAAACAAGGGTAAAATACATCAGGGAAAATCTATGAAAACTAACCCAAGGTCACAATATCATAAGGAACAATTGGACTCACTATCCCAGAAATAGAATCCCAAACAACATGGAAGTCATGAGTGAAAATTTCATGAGATAAAAAATGAACTCGACAGTGATAAAAAATGTTCTCTTCCTTAATTATGATTATTCAATCCATTCCAATAATTAGGATAATTTTATCAAGAACATGAACAAGATATTCCGCATCACATCGAAGTTGTCTCCCATTACCCGACTCGATTGAAATTTTAAACATTGTTCATACCTCTTTTCTAAAGTCATGGAAAGATCTAATAATAAAAACATAACTTACATTGGAAATCCTAACATGTCAACACTCATTTATGATATAAATTTATGAGTGGAACCTATATGAGACAAATCTATCACCATAGCGGATGAAATAAACATGACACCTCTAACAAAATCCAGATCTGCTTCAAAATACTCTTGTGCACACTCTTATGCATAAATGAAGCTAGTATCTACTCCTAATTGAGCATTTTTTCCTCAAGAACATCCCCATTAGAGTTAGTAAAAGACCCAATACCCTTGGAATCATCAAAGACAGACTAAAACCCAGTTTTGAGAGTGGATCCATCCTTACTAACATGGTAAATATTATCACAAAAATGTCTAAGATGTCCAAAGTGTCTCTAATGATGACAATTATTAGCGGATTCTTTACTATTCAGATATCTTACACAGGAACTAAAACTCTAATAATAGTAAAACTGATTCTTTCCTGAATAATCTCTTCAGACTGGTGTATAAGATAACTATTTCTCTTTTTTTCTTCCATTTTAGCCTAGAATACATAGCCAACCTAACAGAAAAACCAACCGAAGCACCAACCAAACCTATTTTCACAGCTATGTCTTCCAATTCCAAATCATATCTAACAACCACCTAAAAATATTCAAAAAGAACATGAGAACCATCGTTAACCACATATCATCCATAAAACACATCTCAAATACTTATTCTTTAATGTAGTCATTGCTAAAAACATTTGGTGCAGAGAACACCATATAACCAAAGAGAGTGGAATACTCCAAAAATGTATGCTCTCATTGAACTATTTTTAGAAACACCTCTGTATGTTCCCCCCATAATTTCATTGGTGAAAACCAATGGTTGAATATTTTCAAGAAGGATCTATAGGTATGATCATACTATGAATTATTTTGAACAATTGATACCCACAACCTCATTTTTAGTACTTCTATAGCATACATGAAAATCCCACCTTATAATCCTGAAGAACCATTAGAATGATTGATATCCACTCAATACTCTCAATACACTCCCCACATTTCTTGGTTCCTTTGTCACCATGGATGATAGGTGGATTCTTCTTTGGAAATTGTGTGCCATGATCCACTACTCATCCTGATTTGTTTATTCACATTTAACCTAATATTTGAATATGGGATATTACAACTTCTACTAGTAAAGATTCCACTATTTCAATCTCCTGAATAACATCTCTCTCAACTTCCTCAATCATAATTGGAAGAGCTCTACTGAGTGCAATTTTATAATAAATTTAATATAATATCTAATTTGCAAAAGTTAATGTTTCAAATAAAAAATACCACTTCTTTAATTAATATCAATGCCTTTATATAATTAGAATATAAAAAACTCATCAAATATATATACAAAATATAATTCATACAAATGAAACATATTCATTTAAATAAACTATGGTATCTAGATTATCCAAACTATCTTAACCAACAATTCATGTCCATGGAAAAAAATCTCAAACCACACATGGAAAATCTTATTAAAATATGAATGTGAATTTTCTAGACCCCTTTTCCTCAATTTCTACCTAAATTATGATTTTCCTAACTCTTATTTACTAAAGACATCAAAACACACCTAGGATGTGTCACTACACTTATTGAAGGGTATTCCAATTAATACCAATTCATAATGAGCCAATCTGATTCAACAAAACATGTCACCCAAGGTGGACTACCACATAGTGTGGAAAATCCAAGGAACCAAAAACTATTAACTAGTATATTTAAATTATGGTATACAACCAGAGTCAGCGTGGAAGAATGATAAACATCCATGATATCACAAAATTGAATCTAAACATTCCAAACCAGAAAAATAAAATTGAACAGACAAAACATTTTCTTATGTTATCATCCATCACCAAAAAAACATCTATCTATAAATATTACACACAAGATAAACTTGTATGATACACAATGACCTTCCTTTTAATTGATTCCTATAAAACAACATCTATACGAACCCAAATAAAAATGTAGACTATGAGTAAAAATCCCAATATAAAAACACCAAAGAATCAATATAAGTTCAAATATTAATATTTCACTAGATATAGTTAGAAAAACAATCAGGTTTGCAAACCATTTTACTAAAGGAAAACCATTTTATAAATAAATCTTTCGTTATCATAACAAAAATTCTATATTCACCAAATCTAGGAAAATGTCATGAATAAAGGAATGAATTTAAGCATAGTCCATAAATCTAAGGATACACTATAAGATAAAAACATGGGTAAATATCCATTAAAATAAAATCATGTGATAAAATAATCATAAATTAAAAATTACACTATTTGGGCTCTAAACTATGGGAATTAATATAATGCCTAAATGAAAATCCCCTATCCAGAATTAAGGTGGATCAAACCAATATAACCTCTAGGGGCATAATACACTATAAAGTGTCAATAAACCTCTTATGGAATCAGAAAAACAATACTAGAAAGTATATTCTTGACGATCCCATGGTTAACCAATGTTATATGTTTTTAAAAAGAAATTTCAAAAACAAAACCACCCTTTAAACCATTTAATCAAACATATGGTGTGTACAAAATTTTTTTTGGATGAAAATCCCCTTTAAAAGGACATATATTTCTCAAAATATCCTTTAAAATGTTAAATTAATAAATTTTAAGGAAAAACCCATAGCAATTGACAATAACTTAAATCAATTCCTGAATTTGAACAACTAATATAGACACTACTACCTTAATAATGGGGGAACCATGACAACTTCAATAATAACAATGTGCAACTAGAATATTTGCCTCAAAAAAATATGGAATCATGGGAAACATCAAACCATCAACATAGAACACCAATTGATCAAAACAAAATCCAAAAAATTGAAACATTAATTACTGTGATCAATGGTATTTAATTAATAGGAATAGAATATACTACTAAGAATTGACACAATAGCCACATATATCAAATTCGGAATGGAGTGATCTTGGAGGAAGGAATCACCTAAAATAAACCAAAACATACCTAATATTTTAGAGGGTGGTAAATACATCCAATATATAAGAGGTTAGGTAGGAAATGTAATATAAATCATTAGACCGGAATAAATCTTATTGTGATATGATGAATTTAAAAATACATAGTAAAATGTGCCTCCTGAGGTGGGTTTAATCCCAATCAACTACTTAATGTTGTGAAAATATTTACGAGATTGTGATTTTTCATGTTTTTATTGGGATTCATGGTATCTTCCACACAACAGATTCATTTTGTGTAACTAGTTGATGATATGAATATGTTTAATGGGAAGTCTATAGTCCAGATTCTATAGAAAAATCCCAAACCATCTCCAATAATTTATAAACCCAAGGAGCACCGCTTAATCCATTGATTTTTTTAAATAGGGTCTATCCATTTAAAAAAACATGTATCCCCAAACATTAGGTCATTTTACCCTACTAAATCTCATTATCCACATAGAACCTAAAACGCACCCAAAAAAAGGAGAAAATACGATAGTCACAACGTACCTAAATTATTTAAACATGTTACTATAGAATAAATTCAATAACGGGTATCGATGAAAAAAAATTCCCCTTTAAAATAATTTTTTATATTATTTTATACATTCTAAAAATCATTAACAAATCCTCAAAAACCTATATTATATTTTATGGTATGTATTTATAAACACGATAAACTTACAAAAAACAAAGTACATTATATTAATATGTTTAGTTTTTATCTATATAAAATCTTGAATCATACACTTATTTGGAATAAACCCTGGTCAAAATTCATGGGATGCTTTTTTATTACATTATCACAAATATTTCAAATCTAATGTTGGTAAATTATTTAAGAACTATACCGTGTTTTCCTATATAAATGCACTCGATATCTCAATCTATATCACTCAATACCCCTTGATCATGAAATTAATATTCTCTTTCCACTCTAGATTCCACTCATGAGTGCCCAAATTTCATAAGAATATCCTCCATAGCCTTTATAAGAATCATCTCATGGTAAGGGATCCTCTACTTATCCTCTTTATTGAAGAACCATGTTCATTTCATGCCTTTTTAGTTCCAATATTTCCATTTTTATATTTTTCAACACATCCATATTTATTTCCTTATGATTAACATGTAATGAAATCCATATTTCTCACCCATACACTGCTTCTATAAATCCTTATATACACCCATTATTTTACCAAAATTATCCTATTATTTTCAATGAAATTTTTTTTGTAGTGAATACCCATAACCATTTATACTCAATGGTATTCACCTAGTTATTAGTATCCATAATTGGTAGGGTAATAGAATATATGTAACATGTACTTCTTAATCCTGGGTTTAAAATTGATGAAATACATCCTTATATAGTATAAATTACATGGAAGACTTATACATGTACATTATATAAAAGTGATGGGTGATACTCAAATTATATATCCCTCCAATGTATTAAGTAAAGTTTTATCCCATGATATTCCATGTATATTTCATGGGATGTTATCCTAAAATCACTATTTTTTGATGTCATGGTAGTTAACATTGACTGGTGTTAATTATGTCATATTTTTTGTTTTTTCCACATCCCTTTGTTTCCTTTATGTTATCATGTTATATCGTACCTCAATATTATTGTGTTTGATTATCACCCCTCTTATGATACCTTTGTATGCCTCTTGGATCACTTGTACAACATTACCTTGGGGGATTCATTGATTATTCCATTATTGGGATTTATATATCACCCCTTTATTATGTAAGTCATGAATTTATGTAATATCGTTTGAGAAGAATGATGGAATTTTAGAATTCTGTTAAGGAAGTTTTCGTTTATCTCATTATAAATTTATGGATTGTTATTATCCATGGTACCAGTTTTCCTAGAGAAACTAGGGTTCATAATCTTATAGGATTGTATAATGTCTTTATTTGTGTAATAAATCATGAAATGATGTGTTTTAAATATCTATATCTTGATAGATGGAAAATAATGGAATTCAAGTTATTTTTTGGATTATTATTATGAAATTATATGGAAATTTATAATGTTAAATCAAAACAAAAGAAAACATCCCAAATTCTTGAAAAATATTGGTTGATATATCTGAAGGAATATACATCATTGTCTGGATACTATAAGTTGATGTGGACCCACACAGAGATATTGAAGGTTAATAACCCCAAATGGGAACAGTAAGTATAACATGATTGTCAACTAGTGCATGAAAATGGACCTTGATTCACACCTAGTTTGACATTACTATGGGATATTGTTTGGTAAATTAACATTCACATAATGGACCATTATTAACAGAAAATAATTCTAGAATGATTTAATATTATGAAATAGATCAGGGATAACATGTAATGAATCATTAAAATTCACATTGTTAAATGATATATTTCATTTATGAGTTGTCCTTTCAATGTTCATGGTTTCCCATTTATGTGTTTGATAGATTAAAAATACATATCCCTGATTTTTATTTTTTTAGTTAGTGTATGAAAATAAGAGAAACTGAACCAATAATAAATATAAGGGTTAATGTCATAGATCCCCAATTGATATACTCAACCAAATAGGAACGAGAGTCATGAGAATTATGAGAATAATTTCTCAATTATTCCATTTTTTAATAGATATATGTATTAAGATAAACACCCAAAACCCCCTTATGAAAGATAATGTTGCATTTGAGACCATAATAAAACAAATCCCTCCAAATTTCATTGTATATTCTAATGCGTTAATCATAGGGAAATAGATCAAATCCATTGGAATGATCATATCCAGACATCAATGCATTATGAATTATAATTTAATGTTTTTTATCATATGGAGGTAAAATATGATCAATGGTGGATGTTTTTCAAAAATATTAAGGATGATGAGGAGATCAATAACATAGAGGTGAAGGAATTATGGAAGATGTTTTAAGAAAAATATTTTCCTTGAAATCTCTAACATAAAATATGGAAAGATTTCTAAAGCCTCTTGAAAATTAATTCAAAATACATCATGGAATATAAGTGAAAATTCATAAGGCTTTCCTGAAATACCTATAAAATTTTCATTTCCCATAAAAGTCGTGTTTAACTGTCATTTGGTGGGATAATATTAAATCAACGAAATTAACTGGGTATTTGAGACATCAATATATATGATGAATTTTTCAGATTTTCCATCAAATTTGAAATGGAGATCAGTGAATCTCATGGGACATGTGAGTCTATAGATATTAAGTATATATATATAACAGTAATTCTTGTGATGCGATAGAAAAATCTAATTGGGCTATGAATGTAAATCATTAAAATCATCAAAAGGTCATAAATAAGAACCCCTAAAATTTCTTGAAGTGGTAAAGTAAATGTTTTGTGTGTGAGAAGGAAGGGTACCTAGCTAGAGATTACAGATGGGGGAAATCCTCCAATGTAATTGATGGAAGGAATCCTTAATTCAAAGCATAACATGTTTTAAATTTTTTAAACTAAATGGAATATGGAAACTATACCAATAAAATATTTAATGGAAGGGTTTTCAATGAAAACAAATGAGAAAAATATCTATGTCATGTAGATAAAGGTATTCATATGAAATCACAACTATAGAGGTGGGTCCAGATAATAAAGTGTTGACAAGTATGCTAGTTATTCATTAAAGGTTACTTAGAATGTTATTTTATTCTGGTTCGATGAATCCATTAATTTCATAAAATTTTAGTATGATTATTCAAATAACACCTCAAGACATGGAGGTTGAGTTATAAGTGATGATTACAAGTGGGAAAATTATTGTATCCCAAGAATATAACCCATCCCTTTTCCAAATATGTGGGATTCATTTCCTAAAAATATGTGTTACACTCCCCTTAGTACAATTCAATTATATTAGAGGTATGCATTATCATTCCTTGACAAGAGTCAATATTAATTTATGCGAGTAAGAAATCAACCTATGTATCAAAAATTACCATCTAATTATATACATGTTTTGAGAGGTTGATGAATCTATATTGGTACTAATATATCAAAATAGATATTATTACCTTATGAGAAAGGGTATCAATCACAAATTATTGAGATTAAATAAAATATCATACATGATGGAATGACCATTATAAGGGAATTAAATATTGAGTTTCCTAAATAATTTTATAGTTTTACTATTATCCATGAGGTTGAATTCATAATCGATCTCAGACACAATGATTTTCCAATATCCAATACTCCATATATTGTTTTATTTTTTGAACTTGAGGAGATAAAGTAAAAATTAAAAGAGAATCTATTTAAGCAGTTTATACACAAAAGTTCATCTCCATTGGGTGCACCAGTCCTCTTAAATACAAATATGGATTTTCAATTTTCCTCTAGATTGATTATAATGAGCTCAAAAAGATCATGATAAATAAATAGTATCCTTTTCTATATATTGATAAATTTTTCAACCAGCTATGTGAAGCACAATACATCACTAAAGTGGATTATTACTCAGGATTTTATCTTGTAACTGTAAAGAATATGGATGCCCCAAAGACTAAATTGCATACATGTTAGGGGCACTTTGATTTCTGTGTGATTCCAATTTAACACACTAATACTCCAAATATCATCAATGACATGATGAATAGATTATATAGGGAGTATTAAGAATATTTTTTTGTATCCATTATATATAATATTCATATCTACACGATAAGATTGGAGGAACATGGGGATAAGTTATATTATATGTTGAAAACATTGTAGAGGGATATTTTATAAGAAATTTATAGTAATTGTGAGTTTATTTGGAGCAAGTAACTTTTTAGGGAATGTTATCACAAATATATGGGTATCTATGGACACCTAAAAAATATAGGAAATTAAAGGATGGACCAGACTAACATCTTTAATAAAAATATGTATTTCTATAAATCATTCAGGTACTATCATTTATTTGTGATAAAATAATCATAATTTTCATTCCCACTAAACAATATTAATCAAAAGGGAGAAATGTTTCTATGGACTTATGAATCAGAATAAATATTAAATTAGATAAAGTAGAGGCTAATCCATTCACTTTTGTTCATAATACCCACTAGAGGAGAAGTATTTGTGATCTATAGTGATACATATTAAAAGTAATTTGGTTGTGTACTCATGTAATATAATAAATTCATTGCATGTTACTCCCTGAAATAAATGATCAATGGAAAGAAATAGAGAAACCATGATCTATAATCTGTAGTAGTGATCTTTTCGTTGATTATTTTTGTAAATTATATCTATGGAGAAAATTGATACATATATATAGATCATAAAAGCCTCAAGTATATATTAACAAAAAATAACTCTAACACACACTAATGATGGTGGTTAGATAAGATCAAAGATTTTGACTATTCAATCAATTATTATTTTAGAAAAGAAATCAAAGTGGTAAATGCTTTTTGTGGAAAGGAACTCACAACCCTGTGCATGGAGAAGATTACAAGGGATGAAATCTTCTTAGACATGAAATTGGTTGACATGGGGATAATAAGAGTATCTTCACCAGACCATCGTCAAATAAGATCACATCCATCCATTCATGAGATGACCAAGAAGGACAATAAAGATAAAGATTTTTTCTAGAAAAGGTTGTTAATATTCCATAATTTAATTTTGATAAAGATATAGTTATAAGGGTTAGAACCTAGATTTTCATACTATGAAAACTAGAAATATATATTATACTTAGATATGATGTGAATGGATATTACTTCATTAATAAAGCATAATGAGCTATGACGAACAATTATTTGAAACAAAAAAAATTGGTGGGATAATATGATGAGGGAGATTGTGGAGCATGTATCTCGATTCATAGTAGCCAACAAGTAAAGGGGAAATGATAGAAGTATTATGATATTGTTGAACCATTGACCATATGAGTATAAAAATTGTAAATGATAGCCATTTATTTCTTCAAAGGCCTCCCCATAATACCTAAAGTAAATAAAAAAATCTTTGTGGTATTCGGTCACATTAAAATGTTAATAGATCTCATTGTTATCAAGGAATAAATCAATCTTAATCAACTCCAAATGATATATATAAGTGATTTGGTATGACTTCGTGGAGTTACACTCTGAATTTTATCTAATCTATATATGAGGATTACCTCAAGGATTCGGATAATCCAATAGTAAATGTTGAATACATGAATGAGAAGTACCACATAGTGTAACCCTTAGATAGTTAGACTATCTAAAAGGTCCATTGAAACTATATTGGATATTTTGAGATCATGTTTAATGGATTACTAAGGAATTTAGGATCAATAAATTACCCTAGTGGAATTCCCATATAACAACAGTTCCAATTCTATCATCCAAAAGAAAAATTATGTGGCTCTATATGTGAAGGGAATTTGAACACCAGAATATTGGGATGAAGTTGGAGAGTAGAATCAAATGGGACATGATCTTTTCCAATATATGATTGAGAAGGTTCAAATAATTCATCTCCATATGAAATATTCTTAAAATAAAAAAATGTATAAAAATAATCTTCAATGAGACATGGAGTTTTGTTTCATAGATTAAATTATCTATATATCATCATGGAAAAAATCATGAGGTTTTGGGAAAAGTGAAAAATTATGCCAAGATATATCATCACCTTTAATATCATTGATCACATTTCAGTGGTGGCCTATTGACTAAAACTCCAACATTACCTATCTTAAGTACATGATGTTTTCCATGTATCCCTCTTAATAAAGTAAACACCTTGTCTCTTACATGTAATGAATTTAGAGGTAGTACCATTGGATAATTTTCTTTCATATGACAAGTATATAGAAGAGATCTTGGATCATAGATAATATGTTTTCCAAAACAAAAAAAAATGAAGGGGTAAAAGTGTTGTGGCATAAAAAAAGTTAGATAAAGCTATATGGGAATTAGAGAGGGGATGAAATAGAAGTACCCTCACCTAATTAATTGAATTAAATGAAAATTCCTAGAGCGAACATTCTAAAGGGAAAATAATGTAATGAAATAAAACATTATAAGTGAAATTCCCTTTTTGAATGAATAAATTCCTAAACAACTAATGTAGTTATATAAATATCATGCACAAATTTGGTTATTTTTAAGAGTTATAGTCTATTATATTTAAAAGAACATAAAAAATCATAAACATTGATTATATATAAATTGTATAGTGATTATTAATATTATTAAATTAATGGTTATGATAAATTCAAATTTATACATATAGAAGAAGTGATGGCCTCGACCAGTAGGATCATACCTTGCGAATCAAATTCATCATAAACTTCTTGGGAGATGACATCAATGGATGTTACCCTTGACCATTATCACACTAATATTATATAATTGACACATGATGGAATGTTTTCACAAGATAATTTACAACTCATCAAGATCATAAAATAAACTATATACATTGAACCACCCCTAAAAAATATTATTGTCACACACCATACCCTTAAAAAATTTTCTAGTGTAATAATGAATTATTTATGTAGAATCTAAGAGTATGATTTTGATTATTTTTGTAATAAAAAAATTATTATATTTATAATTTTTATTATAATAGTATAATGATAAAATTATATGTTTGATAAAGTAACATTTTGATTCAATGAAACAAAAAATTAATTATTGTGAAATATATAGTTTCTATCTTCACACTCTTTTTTAAATTAATTTTTTTTCAAAATCATTAGATTTTATTAATAATAATTATTATAATTTTATAATATTTATCAAATATAAATGATAATATAATTTTATGATGTCAAATATAATTTTTATTTTGATTAGAAAGCTATTATTTTCTAAAAATTGGGAATTTTTTAATATATGAGTGAGTGGATTAAAAATATTAAATTCTATAATTTAGATAATTTTTTTGGATAAAATACATATTGTTTTTTGAATCACTCTGTAGATTATATTAATTACTAAATTTATCATTATTTATTACGGGAGTAAAATTTTTGGGTATAATTTAAATATTGTATAAATATATATCATGTATTATGACAACTTCAGTGCACAAAATTTATATGATAAATATTATATATTGTATCCATAGATAAAATTGTGTTTCCAATTTTATATAATTTTTCTTTATATCATTTTATTAATTTTATAAACCCTTAATCAATCCACTAATCCGAGTATTATATTTTATGGTTCTGAAATAAATTTTTTGTTAACATGACTCAATTATACATCACCAAGTGAATTATTTTAATGTGTTTAGTTACTAGAATCATAAAACAATGAATAAAACTTCTATTTGGTAGAAACCATGGGAAAACCCGGATAGGTTTTTTGTTTTGAATTCATTATCATACAGAGTCCAAAACCTATTTTTGAAATAATACATTATAATCTGCTATTGTAATAGATAAGCACATGTAAACTCCCATTAATATTCACCAAAAACCCTTATAGAATTATATTACTCTACAATTAATTCTATAGAGTCCTCCTATGGTTACCCAATGCACTCAAAAGGTTCCTCCCCATATTATATAATTTTACTCTCAAGGTAAGTGATCGTCTCATTCTCCCCTTTATTCAAAAACCTTCTCAATTTCAAGCATTTTTATTTCTTATTGTTCATTATGGGATCTGTTTTTATACAAATATCTTAAGGTACTCTTGATTCCCATGTAATGGGTTCCCTATTTTTCACTCATTGACCCATCACATAAATCATTACATACACCCATTATACTATCGAAAATATCATTTGATTTTCAATTCCAATCATTTTTATAGTAAATAAAAGTCACCATTTCCACTCAAAGGAATCCGCATAGTCATACATATCATTCATTAATTGGTTATTTACAATTATAAAACCCAATATCCTTAATCATGGGGTTACATTTCATGAAAAAATGTTCTTATATTGAATGAACTATGTGTCACACTTATGGATACATATGATTTAAAAGTGACAAGTGGTCCATTAATTATATATCCCTCTAAGAAATTGGGTAATATTTTTTACTCATAATTTTCCATGTATATTGTATGGTAGGTTATTATTAACACACAATATTATTAACTCATCGTATTTATCCTTTAATTATGTTTATGATGTCATGTTTTATGTTTTTACATAATTTAATTATGTATTTTATGCCATCATGTAATATCGTGCCTTATTATTCAATATTTTGATTCTCAACCCTGTTACGTTACATTTATATTCATATTTTATCACATATACATCATTACCACATATTATTCATTGATTTTTCCCTTATTGGGATTTATATCTCACCCTTTCCTTATGTATGAGCATTGGTCATCCTATACATACTTTGTTGAATGAGGGAATATTTTAATCATGTTGATGATGTTTTCAATGATTTCGCTTCAATTTTTTATCAATTTTTTTTATTTACCAAATTTACCAAATAAACAACAATTCGTGATCTTTTATTATTATTTAATATATTCATTTATTTAATAAATCTTTAAACAAAGTGTATTAATTATAGGGGTTTCATAGAATATACATTGGTTCTACCATTAGAATCTTATTCTAAATAATGTGGAGACCACGGTATGGTCCGAATTTCCTTATATATTTTCCTTGATTTGTTGTGGATTATAAATTTTATATGGTTGGTTGATATTGATTAAGGATTTTATATAGATATTTTCAGAATGATCCATGTTTAGTTTTTTCCTTGCTTTAGTTTCTTCTTTGGTTTTTCCCTAACCTCCCCCTCTACTTCTATTATGGTGTAGATATTTTTGGTTCTATTATATTTTTTAATTATGAATTAAGTCATGTAGTATAAAGTTGAATTATGTGGATAATTTCAAAACCATAGTTCACTTTTGAGAAATATTAAATAAAAACATGTGGTAATTTAAATTTCATAGAGATTCGATATGACGAGATGAAGTTTAAGGAATTCTTCCTCGGTTGCGGGGTAAGAATACCTTGTTAAGAGGAAACCATGTAGAATGTTTTAGGTATGATATTTTTAGTTAATATATTTATTTACATGATTCTTATTCATGAAAAAAAGGTTTCAGTCCAAACCATGTGAAATATAGTGTAAACCATAAAATACCTTTTGTTCATGGATCATTAGTGCTCATATTCCACATAGTTATGGTAAACTATGTGAGGAAAAAATGAATAGTGTTGTAAAATTTCAATAGTGGTTTTTAAAATTAGTGAATTATACATCTAACCATGAGCGTTTTTTCTGTAACTGTATGGATAATTTTTTTTTCTCGTGATGACTCACATGATTTGAAAAATGTTAGGGGAAACCATGTGACCAAAACATATAGAAGAACCTTGTATATGGTCACTTGATTTGGTGAATCTCACACCATCAACACATAGTTTGGAAAACCATGCATCTTAATGATTATGCATGATTATATTCATAAAAATTTGAAATATTATGTTCTTCCCTCCTCGAATTTAAGGATATTGGAATCCCCTTCCCTCTCGCATTATTCCAATCCCTAAAAATGTAATGTTATTACCTTCCCAACTATAATTTTATAGCCTCAACTATTGAATAATTATGTGTACTTGAGGTATTCAGTTATAACCCCTCCATCCAATGGAACCCATCCTTGTATGAAAATTAAAGAATATAGATAATTATATTTGAATGCTAACTTTAATAGGCCCTATTTTGGAAATTGGAACCATGGGTATGAAAATATGACATGTGAAAGTAATTAACATTAATAGATACAGTAGGATCAATATATTTGATATTATAAACCATAAAAATACACGGTGTGAATAAAATGAAGGAAGAAAATAAATCCCACAATGCATGTATAGTTTTAAAATGTACAAGATCCTCTAAATAAATACCTCATTGAAAAATCCAATGGCAGTGAATCAACAACAACATCAATATCCTGTCTAGAAAAGTGAAGCATGTTCCACAAATTCCCCTCGAAATACACATATTGTTTTATATATGTGTGGTGATAATAACATGTATACAAAGTAGGATCATAACAAATATCTATCATGAACATGTGAGGACAAAATACTAATGCACCAGTTATAAAAAAACATAACAAACATGAACATAAAAAGCTCAAAAAAACAGTACTATCTTCACTAAGTAAGTCTCACAAAATAAAAAATCCAATATAGTGATAGGATTTCATCCATATCAACAAGAGTATACCCGAAAACACATTCCATCTGATTTTCTAATATCAAACCCCATGATTCTATATTCTAGAACAATTATCATATCCATATAATCCTGAACAAACACACCTATGAAAATGAATCATTACAAACACAACAAGTGAAATTAGTTAGCATATCCTACCTAAGGACACCAGTGAAACCATAAGAAACCAATAACCCTTTGTGAAACTGGTCATCACTTCTATATCCTATAAAAATCACAATCACAACAAATTTAGTAGGGTTTCTTAAACTAGATGGATATCAACCTTATCCCCAATTTCATTAATGCATGAAAATTTTAAGAAAAAAAATATCAATATCAACAATGATTAACTATATTGCACTTTTAACTTCTAGAAATCATAGCCCATTCATAATAACCTTAGTTATAATCAAGAGTGGGGAAGATGTAGTAGCTATTAATCATACATCACCATCTTGGATGTGGGGAAAACACCCCCAAAACAATTGGATTTTGGCTCACATTGATCAATGTGGGTTGTGTGCATAAAGAGAATATATATATATATAATAGTCATAGACACATTCTCAACCTATTTGGTCACAAAAATATCATAGTAATAACTCTCAAAATCCCCATAAACCTCACAACCATAACTAATTTCACTACCTCTTCTTAATTTATCACACAAAACATAAAATCCATGATCCCTAAACCACATTCCAACTTTCCTTTCAAGGGAATAATTTTATAAATTATCTAATTACCTATCATATTCGTCTATAAAATTGGTTCATTTTAATGTTTCATATATAATTTTAATTTTAAGATTTTAGTATCAATTCCATCCCATTCCATTTTAGTTTCATTATACAAATTTCTATAGAAACACATACTTTTCATTCAAAAATATTACACCATTTTAGATGAATATTAAATAATTTTTTATTATAAGACAAAAATGAGGACCATATAAGTTTAGTGTCTTCAAAATAATGGATCTATAAAAAACATGGATATAAATGATAGATTTTATTTCCCATTATATTCTCGTCAACTAAAAAACTTCTTAGCCATAACATAATTGAAACATTTCTTCATAACCCAAGGAAGGGAAACATATGATAGGGTGAGATAAGATTTGTAATAAGGGTAAACAAGAGAGATATCATTCAATTATCATAAGTGATAATAATATAATTATAAGGGTATGATAACCTGATCAGAACATTGTGAAATCATACACATAAATTCATGTATAAATATCCTAAAAAATTTCATATTTTTTTTTTCAATCAAAATACATTAGTAATAAGAGTGAAGAATCATCTATAATCAAGCTTCATACATGAAGATATATCATAAGAATAATATCTATGAATTTGTTCATACACACAAGTATTCAAAATAATTTTCTTTTGTCAAATATCACTATCATAATTATCATATCTGATTGTGTTTTCTCCCCATTCCATCATTTACATAGTCAAGGTTCACATTCAATACTATCTTATTTAACTGTGTCCCTGGCTGAACTCGGATCTCTCATTATTCTAGTCTATATTATCTCATGAGATATCATCACATAACCAATGTATTTGAGTGAATTATAATTTATTTCCCACCCATTATATAATGAAAAACATAAATACATGTATTGTAAGATTATCAAACATTAATAATATAATAAAACAATTAACTATGGAAAGGATATGACTATCATATACATATCTTCAAAATCATTAATAATCTATCAAAATATAAAATGCTATAACATTGGTTCATATCTCAAGAAAATCACAAGAAATTTAAATGGATGTTCTTATATATAAAAATACCATTAAAATATTACTAAGACATTTATGGATGAATGTATCCATTTAATTTTAAATAATTTTTTTATAATCTAAAAAATTTCAATATAGTAAGAAAAAATTATTTGAAAATAATAAATGAATCATATAAAAAATATTTAAATGAATTAGTGTTCAGGATGGGGGAGAGATCATGTTAGGTGGTGTTCATTAAAACAAGAATTCATTTTATATTTTTTATAAAAAGTCAAATGTAAAATGTTAGAAAAAATTTATGAAGATTAATAATTAAAAATTTAATTAAATATCAAATATAGTTAAGAATAATTTTAAAGAATAATTATTTAATTATAATAATATTCTGGAAAAATATTAAAATATAATTTGCATATGGGAGGAAAAATATTATCGATCATAAACAAAAATAATTTAAATTTTCATTAAGAAAATTATGTTGGTTTCATGAGGGCCTAAAAGTTTAAAATGAATGTAAAATTTTATATATATAAGAATAAATACAGGATAAAAATACATAAAACATTGGAGAGATATTTCATATAGTTTTACTATATGAAAAGTAATTATAAACGATCCTAGTAAAAATGAGATTGTAATATAAAATCATTACCATAGAGGTATCTTCTGAATCATAACCCCATGAATGAAATAAAATAAAGATAAATCATTAAATAAAACTAACATAAGGATATCAATTATACAATATATCTATGTGTTAGTAGATACACCACATAAAGGTAGACACTCGTATAACCGTAAATATAGATCAACAAAACAAAATTGAGATTATGAACCATTATGGAATTAATATATTTGGGAAAAAATTATTTGATGCTTGAAAATAAGGTATTTTTATAAATACATTTAATTAAATAATATATATTTCAAAATTAAATTATTGGTTAATATATGTACAAAAAAGATATGAAATTGGTGTACAACATTATGACATTTTTCAATGAAGAGATATTGAGTCAAAACCCTTACCTTGTTTTAGTATTACCATATAAGTATTCTTAGCTCCCATATAATAGATTTATATTTATAATACTTATATTCTAGAATTGTAATAATATATTTAATACCACTCATGACTTACATATAACATCATATAAATCATTCATTACCAATTATTCATTATCAACATTATATCAGATGTTCACTAAATTATTATTTCCAATATGTTTTGGTATAGAATATATGGACCTTTAACTTTCATAATGTTTCCTTATTCTCTAGAATGTTGACAATGATATAAAAATCATATATACTATGTCAATAAAATCACAACATTGAGACAATAGACCGCACCTATGCACATGTGAGCTTTTTTACTTTTTGATGGATGGAATTAATAAAATGTAGAAATTAATACACCTTTAAAGAATAGTTTTTATATCATAAATATATTGTATTTTAAATAAATATATCATTATTATCATAAATTTAAAATGAAATAGCAAATTGAGTCACATCGCTTCATCCACCCATACAGAAGAGTGTCATTATAGTTTTCTAATTTTTCAGAAGGAAAGAAGTAAGATAATATATTTTAATTATAGAAGAATAATTATTACATAAATATAATATATAAATAAAGAAAACCATAATAATAACCATCCATGAATGATGTTGATGAGAAATGAATCACATCGGCACACGGTGGTGGTGGCACACACATAAGCATGAGAAATGATTTTACTTCCCATTAGATAGATAAGGGTTGGAAAATGGTTATAAAATCATTATAATAATATATGACTATATTTATGATTCTATAGTCATCATGTTTTTATGTATATATAATTTTTATAATAATTATAATAATAATTAACATTGAAATAGAGTGGTTAATATCTTAACCTCTTATATGAAAGTACACCTTCAGCTTACTCCTTATGGCATGATGGATGGGATTTGGAGAAAAATAAAATGTGTATGAAAAAGGTAAGGATTATTTAATGTTTTTAGAGAAATTATTTTAAATAATAAATGGATTAAATGTTTCGAATAATAGAGGAGGAGAGGTGGCTTTTTATAAGTGAGGGGAGGGACACAAAAAGAATTTCTTAAATGATTTCAATCATATAACATCATATTCAATGGAATGTGGATCAAAATGAAAAAAATATTTGAAATTTGGCTATAATAATTTTGATGTATCTTCATAAATATAAATTATATAGTTTCAGGTGGTAATATTTCACTTATTTCTTGACTTAACTCGTGGTAAACACATTTTATCTTTAAAGATGGTAATAAAATTTTATGTTTTTAATTTTCAATATGACCAAAAACTACGATAACTATATTAAATTATATTAATTTTTCAATTAAAAATAATTATTTCATTTAAATATATTAAATTACTATAGTTGTAATAATTAAAATTTCAATAATAGTACAAACCACAATGAAATCCTGGTTTAGATATGAAAAATTATCCAGAAAACATAATTTTCATCCATTATATCGATGTAGAAACCATAAAAAATTTCAATATTATATTGAATATAAAAGAAATATTATTCCTTAAAAACATTAATAAATAAGAAATAATTTATTTTGTAATGATAAAGAACCTTGGGCATATAAAAATAGTTTTTAGAAAATTATATTTCAGATAAAAATATTATTATACCTAAATTATATAAAATGGTAATTCTTATGAAATTAATTATATTATTTATAATTAAATTAATATTATGTTAATTAATTATCTAATTCGATACATAATGATTCTTTTACTCTAAATTAATTTTTTTTACAAAAAACATTTTATTTAACTATTCAAATAAATATTAATATTTTATGAAAAATACTCAAAATTCACCATTAGATAATACATACATGATTATTTATAAATAATATACATTTAATTAATGAATATTTCTTCAAATTTTAGATGGTAATTAAATTTTTCACATACAAAAGTGTTTTTAAAATCATTTATGAAGATAACAAATTTTTGAAGAAGAAAATGATTTTACTTCAAATTGAGTACATATTTATTATGAATTATTAAATTCATTTTAATTATAAATTAAAATTATACAGGTTTTTTTATAAATAATCAATTTCTATTAATACCTTCAACTTTAATTTATACATTATAATTTCTTACAATATCTTGTTTTATAAAGTCTATGGATTTCATGTAATAAAATATATTAAGTAATTTAATATTATTTCAGATGAAAAACATAAAAAATATTTTCTTGTTACATTCCACCCCATTAACATGAATTTATCAATTAAAATTAAATAACTCTTATATAAATAAATGAGTATTTCACTTATTTATCACATCCTTGTATTCTTATGTTGCTTCCTTAATATTTCTCATTCTTCCAAATAACTTTAATTGGTTGAGTTGTATTTTTTCATATAAATTTATCTCACTGATCCAATATTTCATCCAGTATAACCTATAAGTTCCTCACATGTAAAGGATCATGTATGTAGTTAAAAAGGTGAAATATATGGAATAGATCATGAACTTTAGAGAGGTTTGGCAGGAATCCTATGAGAAAACCTATATTGTCTAGTTGATCAACAATCAAAAAGGAAAAAATAAACCTTGTGATCCAATTTCCATTATTTCCAAATACCATTACATTATTAAGGTGATAAATTCATAGGTAATAATTATCACAAACATAAAATTATATATCTCTCTAATGATTATCATCATTCATATTCTATCGACTCTTAGATTCAGGGGTATGTCGTTGAATTGGTCTAACATAACCAACCAATTTATTATCTACTCAAGTTGAAAAATCCTTTTTTTCTCTAATAAATTTCTACTATACTCTCTATATAATCATTTGTTTGTATCCATCATAAGGATTGAGTTAAGGATATAATTATAATAGAACACGACTAGGGGAATGTGTTAATCCCAACAACCATTGAAATCTATGGAATATGATCTCAACATATCCTCTAGGGTTTAAATTTTCCTCTAAGACATACCATATATGTATGGAAGATACGTATTAAGGAAATTGAACCCTATATTGAGAGATTTCAGAAGGATTCTCTAGAATTTCAATGTTGAACCGGGATTGTAATCAAATACAATAGAATATAGTACTCCACAAAACAATATTAATTCCTAACTATATACCCTATCAATTTGATCAAATTAGAAATCTTATTAGATATTAATTTGGTTTAAAAACCTTATATGGATACAAAATATATCCCGAATATCCTTATATCCATTATTTTTTTAGGTGAGTTTGATAATAAAATATATATTGATTTTTATTGTGTTTGAATTAATACTTATTTCTTTTCTATTCCTTTAATTTTGGGAATCAAAAACTCTTTCATGAAACATAATTTAATTACCTTTTTATATCCAATGTGTTTTATAATTTATTTTTAGAATAAATAAAATTTTCCATACATTTAATATGTTCTAAATTATTATGGAAATAAGCATTATATTATTTATTATAATCATTATAATGAGTATGTGTCTAATAAGCATCAGACTCACTAAAATCAGATCATATGTTAAACTTCTTATCATGTTTTAATTACTAATAGAGTCTTAACAATCAAATAGATATTGGCTCCAATAAAAATTTGATTAACCCTTATAAGTATCGTGGTATTGAAATTTTTTTATAAGTCCATAAAACTGTTATAATTTTTTAGTCTTAATATGGAAAAGTTATTTCTAATGTACGGAAAATTCATTACACTATAATGGTGTAAACCAATATGACATTGAACATTTAGTTTTTACACATTTCCATGAGATTCCAAGAACTAGGTGCCTAATGACATTACATCAAACATAAATAATATGACCATTAAAAATATTCTAATAAATAATACTTGATTTTAAGACATTTGATCTGATCAATTATATTTTCTCTTGAATTTATTGAATAATACCATGTCTAACCATCTCATTCAAACTTGATATATTGTTTTAAATAGTTTTATTATTAAGGAAACATTTTCAGGTTGTCTCGTTAATAAGTTATTTTAATTTTATCTCCATCTTATCATCATAAAAAACAAAGGCTTTCGGGGCTAGGAAGATGTGGATTCTGATCTATCTGATCGAGGGATATCAGGGATAGGTAGATAGATTACTTGATCATCTTATTGTGTACTTATAGGGGTAGAAATAAAAATCCATTCCAATCATCCTATTGAGGGCTTTCCTTTGTATAGAAAGATATATATTATTGTAATCATAAAATAATGGATACCGTTATTTATGGTTAGAAATTAATTTTATCTCAATGTTAAAAGTTTTATATTTTTAAAAACCAAAAAGGCATAATTTATATTTTATACTATTTTTATATGTCACGACCCGCCCTCGGGGTCCGTGCCGTGACTACCCCAAGCCCGCCTTCCATAGGCCAGGGGCTGGCGACTAGCACCAAGGCGTAAATCCCGGTAAAAGGGAAGGCATTGCCTTTGTAAAGTAAACATACACCACAGAGTAAGCAAGCGGAAAGTAACACTAAGCAAAAACAGAGTACAACTAAAAGTGCGGAAAGTAAAAAGGGGCCGGAAATACAAGCCCAACTGTAAAGTACAACTCGAAAGGGAAAACAACAACTGAAAAGTAAGGCAGCTACGCCGAGCTGTCCACTGGAAATCCCACCTGAAGGGTGGGTACAGATAGCTCCTCTGCTCCTCGGGTCCCGCCGTCTCCCGCCCAGTGGTCTGCCTCTGGGTACCGCCTCGTCGTATAGTCCACCTCCAGGTACCGTCCAGTCCTCGAACACTCGGCCTCTGCCAGTACTGGCCGTCGTCTGCAACCAACACAACGAGGTGCGGGCATAGCCCGTGCAGGGGTGAGTATAACGATACTCAGTAGGGACCCCGAGACCCTCAAGGTCTCACTAAAACCAACAAGGATAACCACAAGAAGATCACAACAGATAAACTCTACTTAGGTATATGCCCATACATATACCTAAGTTATCAAGTAACCCATCTCAGTCATGAGGAAACACAAGGATCATGAGATCAACGGATAACCTCTACCCAGGTATATGCCCATACATATACCTAAGTTATCAAGTAACCCATCTGAGTCATGAGGAAACACAAAGGTCAAAAGTCTCAGCTCAAACCAGGATTTTCATTATCGAAACCTTAACTGCTGAAGAGCTCCGTCTCTAGAGTGTACAGTGGTCCTGTCACGACTCCGAGGTACTGCTCACTAACCTAAGACTGCTGAAGTACTCCTCCTGTCGAGTACTGCGGGCCAGCCACCCAAACACAGTAGTGCTTCCTGCCGAGGTATGTCACCCAAACACCGTAGTGCACACCCCCTAGTAGCCTGTTGAGGTACTCTCCGGACGAGTACCGCGGGTCTGCACTGTCACACAGGTAGTGCTCCGTCCGCCATGGGTCTGCACCTCAGAAAGTAGTGCTCCGTCCACTGGGCTAGTCGACTCACTCCAAGTCGAGTCGGTCAAGCAGTCGTCAGGTCTCAGCCAGCTACACGGTCTCCGAACATCGCACGCTCGTCACTGGGAGGGTCCGCTCCACGAGCTACAGGTCGATACTCCAAGTATCTCAAAGTCCCACGAAGAAGTGTCTCAAAGGTCCGTCTCGTCACAGGGGTCTCAACGCAACAGACGACGCGTCGATCGGACGCCCGGTCTGTGAGTTATAAGCCTATTCGTCCCAGGGGCCCGGTTGGTTTCGTGAGCGAAACCAATCCCGGCCGTATCTCAATTGTACCCCGAACTCCCATAGGGTATACTCATAGGGACCGTTACTAAACGTAACCACCAACACCGCTGACGGTTCGTCAAACGGACGTTCTGTCTGAAAGATATAAGCTTTCCCGTTCCAGGGGCCCGGTTGGATTTCGGGTACAATCCAACCCGGCCATACTCCGACTGTATCCAAAACTCGGGCGGAGTATGTCAAAAGTTCCGTCTCATCAAGAGGAAGTCAACGAAACAGACGGCGCGTCAATCGGACGCCCGGTCTGTGAGTTATTGGCTTTTTCGTCTCCGGGGCCCGGTTGGTTTTTAAGGCAAAACCAACCCGACCGTACTCCACCTGCGTACAAACCTCGGGCGGAGTATGCCAAAAGATCCGTCTCTCTAAGAGGAACACAACGCGGCTGACGGCACGTCAATCGGACGTCCGTAGCTCAAGATATGAGCGTTTCCGCTCCGAAGGCCCGGTTGGTTTCGTGAACGAACCAACCCGGCCGAACTCAAAGTAATCCGAAACCTTGAGTACGATATACCGAAATGACCGTCTCGATCCAAGGATCGTGTTGCCGCAGACGGTTCGTCATTCGGAGGTCCGAGGCTCAAGTTATGAGCCAAAAACCAATTCTGGTTCGAAACGGGGGGGTCCGGGTCCGGGCCGACCCGGCCCGACCCCCCCCCCCCCCCTTGGGCGGCGCGGTGGCCGGCGGCGGCGACCGGCGGCGGCGGGCGGCGGCGGTGCGGCGGCCGGCGGTGGCGCGGCGGCCGGCGGTGGCGCGCTGAGGCGGCGCGGCGGCGCGCGGAGGCGGCACGGCGGCGCGCTGGGGCGGCGCGGTGGTGCGCGGGGCGGCGCGGCGGCGCGCGGAGGCGGCACGGCGGCGCGCTGGGGCGGCGCGGCGGTGCGCTGGGCGGCGCGGCGGGGCGCTGGGCGAGACCCCCGCCTCCCCGATTTCCCTTGGCGGCGCGGCACGTGCCGTGCCGGTTTTAAGAAAAACCGCCCCCTCACATGAGGGGGCCTGCTTGTGTGGATCCGAGGGGGCCGGCTGCCCCCCTCCTTCAATGAACCGCCCCCCTCTCTTAAAGAGGGGGGTTTTATTGAACCGGCCGGGGGATTTAATCCCCCGGTTTTATGTCATCCGGCCGGCCAGCTGGCTGGCCGGTTTTTACCAACGGGACCAGAAATTCCGGTCCCGCCTTCGACTTCCGACGCCGGCGGCCCGGCCGCCGGTCTTCTCTTCCGCCGCGGCCCGGAACCGGCCGCGGTCTCCTCGTCCCGCCGCGGCCCGGAACCGGCCGCGGTGTTCGTCGTCTGGCGCGGTGCGACAGCACCGCGCCCCTTTTTGCCGTGCTTTGATATTCAAACAACAAGAACGCGACTTGTTTCTTCCAAGGTGCGCGCGCGACGGCATCGCGTAAGATAAATGCACGATCAACCGCGTGGTGCGACGGCACCACGCCACTTGCTTCCACCCGCAAGAACAAACAAGAACGTTGGAGGGAGTTCGGCCGTGTTCGTACGGTCCGGCCCCCTCTCGTTAAATTAATAACGCAACTTTAAAAATAAAAACTTCCTCACGTTAGTCATACGAACCACGAGCAAGAATGAGATAATTAAATATTAAATCAACATCCCCTACCTCGGGTATAAGTTCGAGGATTTGACTATGTCCGCGGAAGTCGACGTCGCAGAGATCGGGCGTCGCGGTAGTCGTTCGTCAATTCCGTTGACGAAGAGATACGTCCGATGGAGAAACCTCTTATGTCGACGAAGGGTATCCGAGGAGGAAGCGGCGTTCCCTCACGTTGACACCGAGGACGAAGAAGAGAGGCGTCGTTCTTCGTCGGAGCTTGAGCGTTCTCGACAGTCGCACGTTGACGGAGTCGTGGAGTATCGGTGTCGATTCCTTTGACGTCGGAGGAAGAGTCGTTGTCGAAGGCGTTCGTCGCGGAAAACCGTCGCGGAAGAGATGATGCGGAAGAAGTACGTCGCGTCGCGGATACGGCGTCGCGGATGGATCGTGTTCTTCGGCGGAGAAGTTCTTCGTTGAAGAACGACGTTCTTCGCGTTCTTCGTTGAGTTTGAAGAAGAAGAAGAGGCTCTCCAAAAGCTCTCAAGGAGACAAAACAAACCACCCAAAATAAAATAAGACATCTTCTTATTTTATTATTACAATACACATTAGAATTTCAAAAGTTTGAAATTCAAAAAGGTTAAACTCCCATAATTAATTAAGTAACTCAAGTTGACAACATTAAATGAAAAGAGTTAAAGGGGAGGTTTTGAGAGAATTTGAGGAGTTGGGGTTCGTGTGGACCCCACCTCACTTAATCCTCCCAAGGGAGGTTAAGTGGATGTGGGTCCCACTCCCAACTCCCTTTGGTAGGACTTAACTTGTTAAAAATAAAATTTGTTCCTCACAAATTTTATTTAACTTAAACTAAAAACCCAAAAACTAACATTCAACCCGCAACAAACGCAACTTCCGAAAAGGTCTCATTAAGCGAATATCGGCGCTGCGAGTTCATCGGTGCCCTCAGATTTCAATTCCGAGCACCGTATCAAAAGTTAGAAATTCCCGCTCGTTCGTTCACTGAACGTACCCGAGCCAAACTTCGGAAATTAATTCCGGGCACTCCGGGCCTCGGAATCAGGTGCCGTCTGAAACCGCGCTCTTGTAAAATTCTAAAGAAAAATTAAGAAAAAATTTCCCTTGAATTTTACGGGTCTTTACATTACTCCCACCTCAGGGCTTTACGTCCCCGTAAAGATACAACAAAAACTAGGGAAACAAAAGAGGGTACTGAGCACGCATCTGAGCCTCCCGCTCCCATGTGCTCTCCTGGAGATTCCCGTGCCGCCATCTGTTGCGCACAAGAGGAATCGATCGCCCATGTAGGACCCGCTCCTGTCGATCCTCTATCTCCATCGGGACCTCCGTAAAAGTCACCCCATTGTCAACGTCAAGCTCCCCATGGTCAAAGATGTGCGTCGGGTCGTGCACGTATCTCCTCAGCTGGAATACATGGAAGACGTCGTGCACCTGGTGCAACTGAGGTAGTAGAGCCAGGCGATAAGCCACCTCGCCAATCCTGCTGAGAACCTGGAAGGGTCAGATGAAGCGCGGAGGTAACTTGTCGCCTCGGCCAAATCTCCGAATACCACGTCGAGGTGAGACCCGCAAGAAGACGTGGTCACCATCCTCGAACTCTAGTGGCCTCCGCCTCCTGTCAGCGTATGACTTCTGCCGGCTCTGTGTTTTCCTCATCCGCTCCTGGATGACATGGACCTCTTCTGACGTGGCCCGGACTATCTCTGGTCCCACAAGAGCTGCGAGATTTCTTCTTTGCCGATAAGAGAAACCTGGTCTCATCCCCTGGATGGACCACATTCTTTGCCTAAAACAGTCAATCCTAACATGGATGATACTAATCCATACCAAGGATGACGTCGTAAGGCCTCGACGCTACTACTAAGAGATCCAACCGTTACTCTCGCCTCCAAGGGTTGAGTCACACTGTCGGCATCAGTGTGTGGTAACTGGGTCTCCTCCAGTAGATGTCTCACAAGTGAGGGTCAAGTCAACAGTCAACTGGAACCTCTTAGTAACATCACAAAAGAGGACAGGAAAGAAAACATCACAAAGGTATGCGTCTTTTATTATTGCAGCTCATATTACAAGACGCTACACAAAAGCAACATCAACATGGAACTAGAAGTACAAAAGACGTATCCACTAGTTCCTCCCCTGTCCACCTGCTCCCAGAGCTCCAGCATTTGTCGCTGCCTCAACCTCGGTGGCTCCCTCCAAGCCTGCGGATCGAGGAGTCGGACAGTCACGTGCCAGGTGACCCTTTCCGCCACAGGAGTAACATTGTCCGTTTCTGGCACGCCTGGCTCTGACCCCACCTCGGGTGCCCCGCACCACCAGTCCTAAAACCCGAGATCGCCCAACTGCTGGTCTGGTCCTCCTGGACCTCTGCATCATCTGTCTACTGCCCACAGATGACTCGGCTTCTGATCGAAAAACACGCGGCAAAGGCAGAATCTCCTGTACACGCTCGGGGTGTAGAGATACTGGCACAAACTCCACCCTGAAGAAGGTCTCGAAGTCTTCCCATGCGAAGTTCATCTCATCGCAAAACTGAAACAAGTGGCTCCACCACCTACCTGCTGCTGCCTGAAGGAGGCTGGAAGCAAAGATCACCATGAAGTCTGCCGGCGTCCCCACTAGCCTGAAGACTCTCACCACAGCCTCCAGCCAAACCTCAGCCGCCTGCGGGTCCGTCTCTCCCCGGAACCTGGGTGGCCTCTGGCGCTGGAACTCGTGCAGCGCGCTCAAGCGTCGTGCATCGCCTACTGCTGGGGCTGGTGGCATCGGTGGCCCAACGTATGGTAGTACCGCTGGTGCCTCCGCTGGTGCCTCAACTGCAAGAGGGCCCTGTACCGAAGCCTCGTCGCTCGACAGACTGTCAGCACGCTCATCCCTCCGGGCTCTAGCTGGTCGTCTGAGAAAAGACATCCTGAAAGAAACAACGTAACACGATCAAACGATTATACCTGGTGAGCTGACCTGGTTTGAGCTGTTTTAAGGGGAAAAACCTTTGAAAACACACACGCAATCAGTGTTTTCGTGCACAAAGTCGGAAATCAGTTGTCAGGGTCCTGGTGTATGGATACGTCGGCCGCCCGCACCAACACTGGACTCCCTGAACTGAAAACCACACTCGGTACCCTTAACACTGTTGCTTCACAGAAAGAAAGATCAGAGTCTGCGGTAGAACCGACCCCCTCTGATACCAATTTGTCACGACCCGCCCTCGGGGTCCGTGCCGTGACTACCCCAAGCCCGACTTCCATAGGCCAGGGGCTGGCGACTAGCACCAAGGCGTAAATCCCGGTAAAAGGGAAGGCATTGACTTTGTAAAGTAAACATACACCACAGAGTAAGCAAGCGGAAAGTAACACTAAGCAAAAACAGAGTACAACTAAAAGTGCGGAAAGTAAAAAGGGGCCGGAAATACAAGCCCAACTGTAAAGTATAACTCGAAAGGGAAAACAGCAACTGAAAAGTAAGGCAGCTACGCCGAGCTGTCCACTGGAAATCCCACCTGAAGGGTGGGTACAGATAGCTCCTCTACTCCTCGGGTCCCGCCGTCTGCTCCAAGTATGTCCCGCCCAGTGGTCTGCCTCTGGGTACCGCCTCGTCGTATAGTCCACCTCCAGGTACCGTCCAGTCCTCGAACACTCGGCCTCTGCCAGTACTGGCCGTCGTCTGCAACTAACACAACGAGGTGCGGGCATAGCCCGTGCAGGGGTGAGTATAACGATACTCAGTAGGGACCCCGAGACCCTCAAGGTCTCACTAAAACCAACAAGGATAACCACAAGAAGATCACAACAGATAAACTCTACTTAGGTATATGCCCATACATATACCTAAGTTATCAAGTAACCCATCTCAGTCATGAGGAAACACAAGGATCATGAGATCAACGGATAACCTCTACCCAGGTATATGCCCATACATATACCTAAGTTATCAAGTAACCCATCTCAGTCATGAGGAAACACAAAGGTCAAAAGTCTCAGCTCAAACCAGGATTTTCATTATCGAAACCGTAACTGCTGAAGAGCTCCGTCTCTAGAGTGTACAGTGGTCCTGTCACGACTCCGAGGTACTGCTCACTAACCTAAGACTGCTGAAGTACTCCTCCTGTCGAGTACTGCGGGCCAGCCACCCAAACACAGTAGTGCTTCCCGCCGAGGTATGTCACCCAAACACCGTAGTGCACACCCCCTAGTAGCCTGCTGAGGTACTCTCCGGACGAGTACCGCGGGTCTGCACTGTCACACAGGTAGTGCTCCGTCCGCCATGGGTCTGCACCTCAGAAAGTAGTGCTCCGTCCACTGGGCTAGTCGACTCACTCCAAGTCGAGTCGGTCAAGCAGTCGTCAGGTCTCAGCCAGCTACACGGTCTCCGAACTTCGCACGCTCGTCACTGGGAGGGTCCGCTCCACGAGCTACAGGTCGATACTCCAAGTATCTCAAAGTCCCACGAAGAAGTGTCTCAAAGGTCCGTCTCGTCACAGGGGTCTCAACGCAACAGACGGCGCGTCGATCGGACGCCCGGTCTGTGAGTTATAAGCCTATTCGTCCCAGGGGCCCGGTTGGTTTCGTGAGCGAAACCAATCCCGTCCGTATCTCAACTGTACCCCGAACTCCCATAGGGTATACTCATAGGGACCGTTACTAAACGTAACCACCAACGCCGCGGACGGTTCGTCAAACGGACGTTCTGTCTGAAAGATATAAGCTTTCCCGTTCCAGGGGCCCGGTTGGATTTCGGGTACAATCCAACCCGGCCATACTCCGACTGTATCCAAAACTCGGGCGGAGTATGTCAAAAGTTCCGTCTCATCAAGAGGAAGTCAACGAAACAGACGGCGCGTCAATCGGACGCCCGGTCTGTGAGTTATTGGCTTTTTCGTCTCCGGGGCCCGGTTGGTTTTTAAGGCAAAACCAACCCGACCGTACTCCACCTGCGTCCAAACCTCGGGCGGAGTATGCCAAAAGATCCGTCTCTCTAAGAGGAACAGAACGCGGCTGACGGCACGTCAATCGGACGTCCGTAGCTCAAGATATGAGCGTTTCCGCTCCGAAGGCCCGGTTGGTTTCGTGAACGAACCAACCCGGCCGAACTCAATGTAATCCGAAACCTTGAATGCGATATACCGAAATGACCGTCTCGATCCAAGGATCGTGTTGCCGCAGACGGTTTGTCATTCGGAGGTCCGAGGCTCAAGTTATGAGCCAAAAACCAATTCTGGTTCGAAACGGGGGGGTCCGGGTCCGGGCCGACCCGGCCCGACCCCCCCCCCCCCCTTGGGCGGCGCGGTGGCCGGCGGCGGTGACCGGCGGCGGCGGGCGGCGGCGGTGCGGCGGCCGGCGGTGGCGCGGAGGCCGGCGGCGGCGCGCTGGGGCGGCGCGGCGGCGCGCTGGGCGGCGCGGCGGTGCGCTGGGCGAGACCCCCGCCTCCCCGATTTCCCCTGGCGGCGCGGCACGTGCCGCACCGGTTTTAAGAAAAACCGCCCCCTCACATGAGGGGGCCTGCTTGTGTGGATCCGAGGGGGCCGGCTGCCCCCCTCCTTCAAAGAACCGCCCCCCTCTCTTAAAGAGGGGGGTTTTATTGAATCGGCCGGGGGATTTAATCCCCCGGTTTTATGTCATCCGGCCGGCCAGCTGGCCGGCCGGTTTTTACCAACGGCACCGGAAATTCCGGTCCCGCCTTCGACTTCCGACGCCGGCGGCCCGGCCGCCGGACTTCTCTTCCGCCGCGGCCCGGAACCGGCCGCGGTCTCCTCATCCCGCCGCGGCCCGGAACCGGCCGCGGTGTTCGTCGTCCGGCGCGGTGCGACGGCACCGCGCCCCTTTTTGCCGTGCTTTGATATTCAAACAACAAGAACGCGACTTGTTTCTTCCAAGGTGCGCGCGCGACGGCATCGCGTAAGATAAATGCACAATCAACCGCGTGGTGCGACGGCACCACGCCACTTGCTTCCACCCGCAAGAACAAACAAGAACGTTGGAGGGAGTTCGGCCGTGTTCGTACGGTCCGGCCCCCTCTCGTTAAATTAATAATGCAACTTAAAAAAAAACAACTTCCTCACGTTAGTCATACGAACCACGAGCAAGAATGAGATAATTAAATATTAAATCAACATCCCCTACCTCAGGTATATGTTCGAGGATTTGACTATGTCCGCGGAAGTCGACGTCGCGGAGATCGGGCGTCGCGGTAGTCGTTCGTCAATTCCGTTGACGAAGAGATACGTCCGATGGAGAAACCTCTTATGTCGACGAAGGGTATCCGAGGAGGAAGCGACGTTCCCTCACGTTGACACCGAGGATGAAGAAGAGAGGCGTCGTTCTTCGTCGGAGCTTGAGCGTTCTCGACAGTCGCACGTTGACGGAGTCGTGGAGTATCGGTGTCGATTCCTTTGACGTCGGAGGAAGAGTCGTTGTCGAAGGCGTTCGTCGCGGAAAACCGTCGCGGAAGAGATGACGCGGAAGAAGTACGTCGCGTCGCGGATACGGTGTCGCGGATGGATCGTGTTCTTCGGCGGAGAAGTTCTTCGTTGAAGAACGACGTTTTCGCGTTCTTCGTTGAGTTTGAAGAAGAAGAAGAGGCTCTCCAAAAGCTCTCAAGGAGACAAAACAAACAACCCAAAATAAAATAAGACATCTTCTTATATTATTATTACAATACACATTAGAATTTCAAAAGTTTGAAATTCAAAAAGGTTAAACTCCCATAATTAATTAAGTAACTCAAGTTGACAACATTAAATGAAAAGAGTTAAAGGGGAGGTTTTGAGAGAATTTGAGGAGTTGGGGTTCGTGTGGACCCCACCTCACTTAATCCTCCCAAGGGAGGTTAAGTGGATGTGGGTCCCACTCCCAACTCCCTTTGGTAGGACTTAACTAGTTAAAAATAAAATTTGTTCCTCACAAATTTTATTTAACTTAAACTAAAAACCCAAAAACTAACTTTCAACCCGCAACAAACGCAACTTCCGAAAAGGTCTCATTAAGCGAATATCGGCGCTGCGAGTTCATCGGTGCCCTCGGAATTCAATTCCGAGCACCGTATCAAAAGTTAGAAATTCCCGCTCATTCGTTCACTGAACGTACCCGAGCCAAACTTCGGAAATTAATTCCGGGCACTCCGGGCCTCGGAATCAGGTGCTGTCTGAAACCGCGCTCTTGTAAAATTCTAAAGAAAAATTAAGAAAAAATTTCCCTTGAATTTTACGGGTCTTTACATTATATGTTTCTTATATGTTTATTTTAGGTTGTAAAATTTAATTGAAACTGAATCATTGTATTTATCTTTTTATTAGCATTTGTTTAATAATATAAATCATGATTTTGATTATGATAACACTGATTAACTAGATCCATATTGATTTGAATATTTAATCTAATTTAATCAGACCATATCCTTATTATGATTTTTATCTTTATTAGCCATACTATTTATGAGACTGATAATTTTAATTAAAAAGGCCTCAGTTTTAGTTAGTTTAATTATTTTAATCTATCTTTTAAAAAATATAATTCAAATGATCCAGTCTTATATGTGTAGCCATATGATCATATTATTACAATATTAATCATCATTATAGTTTTGTAATTCCGATCCAATAATTGGTTTCCTCGAAGGATTCCACTATTCATTTACATGCTGACATTTTTACATTATTTACTATTTCATGTTGCTGACGTTTTGTTTTAAACTTTTTGTTTATAGAACTTTTTTTACTCTAATGCATTTTATAGAGAAGAATATTTCATTTTGTTTAAATATTAAGTAAATAAATATCAGATTTATAGATAATAAAAACCTAATAGAACTTCTATTTTTTATAGTGTTGATTATGAGTACTGGAGAGATATGGTGAATACTTTTTTTTATCAACAATTGAGTTGAATTTTTTTTGACTGCAAATTGAAAAATTCTAGATAAAGTTGTAACCGCATTTACACATCAATAAAATTTGGAATATTAGTTAAACTATAGGGTAATATATCCATTATTATATTCTATTTAAATATAAATTTATAGTCATATTTCTTATCGTGAATCTTCTAACAGTATTTGAAAAAACATGAGATTATACATATTAGAAAATATAATGTATAAGGGACATGAAGATCTAGGCAATTGGATCTGACCGAACTCAAATATTATGAAGAGGAAATTAGTGTTTTGAAGAATGAAAATAATGAATATTCAGAAAAAAATTTCGTTCAGGAAGATAAGGTGGAAAATATGGAGAAGTACAGACCATGGTTTAAGAAGAGCAAAGCCTTTTTGAAGATGTTGAAAAAAATACTCTTATTTTTTTCTTTTAAATTAACATTATATCTGTTTTTGAAAAATGTTTGAATCAATTGTAATATATTAATGAATTATTATTTTGATGCACTTATAATTATTATGAATATTTTCTAATTCTGATTTGATGAATGTTATTTCATATTTTTTCTATATGTTTTTTTAGTTAATTATATTTTCTCATTTTTTATATTTAAATGAAACATTGAAAATTTTCCCCATTACTATTTTTAAAAGTCACAAAGGGGAAGTATTGTATCCCACGTTTTTATTACAAAACATTTCATTACATTTCACAAACAGAGGATATTTAATGTCTAGTGTCTTGGAAATGAGGTACCAAAATACATGAAAAAATAAAAACTTATTCAAAAAAATTTGTAAGGATTCATGATAAGTTTATCCTATGTGCTATTACTTCATGTCATAACCTAGAGTCCAACATCAAAGGAAAGGGTGAGTGGAAGGCTCAGTAAAGAAAACAAGTGAAACAGTTGACATGTGATCCTGAGCAATATTAATAAGAACAAGTTAAAAAACATAAAGACATTAGAAATTGAAGAATAGGAATATCATGATAAAAGGAACAAGAATCATAACTTGTATATGTGGATTAAACATGTCATCTAGACATTCATGAACATATCACCAAGGTCCATCCTCAAGGTGTCATAAAATTTACAAAGGTTATTCACCAAGGCATCGTGAAACTTGTCATCTCTAGAGATTAATTATTTACCCAATGCATTGAAGTACTATCATGGTTCACCCTTAATATGTCTTTAAATTCATTATAGCCACATGTATCATAATCAAACATTTCATAAATAACCCATATAGAATAAATGAAATGGGTTTCATTTAAAAAACATGACGTTTTAAGGAGTACTTAAAAATAAGATCATTATGTCATTTATAACCCATGGAAAGGGAGTGAGGGTTATATGTATTTAAATTCCAGAATAAAATAAATAATTTTTTTGTATTTATTAACTCCCATAGAAATGAATCAGTTTTGGGTATTCACATAAATAAAAAAAGATGATTTCTTGAGAGAAAGAGAGAAATTTTGAGGTGAAATTTTTGTAGCATAACGACTATATATAATGGTTTTATAATATAATAAAAAAGAGAGGGGACAAGGGTCTCCCATCCATAAATGAATATTTTTGTAGTATAGGGATAGAATAATAATTAATAAGATCCTGGTGTGGACATTTTAATGACATACCACATGAAAAGGAAACTTGAAAGAAAAGAGAAAATGCGATTTCATTTACAAAAATTCAGCAGCCTAACGACGTCACTTATAATTCAGAAAATCATTTGATGAGATAGGAATGGGTATCTCATCATTTGGAAATGAAATGTATAGTAGTAAATATATATAAGAACAATCCCCCACAAAATAAAATGGAACTATAATACATAACATAAAGGAAGTCACCACTTAAAAAAGGAGGGTGAAAAGATCCCTTAGCTTGAAGAATGTCCTTGAAAGCATAATGATCGGGACCTTGGGAGGCTTGTGGGCACCGTGGGAGGACTACGTCAGAGGTAAAGAGACTAGAACATAGTTGGGGAGGATTTTTTAAGGAAATTAATGAGGGAATGGCTTTGTATTTATAGGAAAATTGAGGGAATCAATTATTAATTTCCAAGGGACACCTCATCGGTGGTATTGGAAACACCATGGTCTTTACCATGGTATATGCCCATGGTTTTGGCCACATGGGACACATCATATCATATATTACTATTCATAAGTCAAAAAAATTCTTAAATAATTAGTACATCATTAATGATGTCATTAAACACCTGAAACTCAAAAAAGTATTTTTATTATTCACCAAAACATTTACTTGTCTCAGAAAAATCCAAAAAATTCAACCTAACTAAATATCGATGCTCTGAATTACAAAATGAACTCTATTTTATGAAAATAATTTTCTAAATTCTTTTAATTTAATTTTTATATAAAATCTATATTTACTCCAAAAATACTACTTTAAAATTATAAATCCTTTTGTAACACCATAAGAAAGTAATCAAGGTCCCATAAAATTATCATATAACAATAATACTATAAAGTAACAATATATTATTACATTTTATGAAAATAAATTTCCATTTTAAATTATTATGTTAATTATAAAATTGTAAATAAAATATTAATGACATACAAAAATACCAAAACTTATACTTTGATCGTTTTTTAATTTTAAGATGTCTACATTGTATATATACATTCATGGCAAGAGTTTCTATTTTTTTTCCAACTTACTATTCATTGATATTCATTACCATTCATACGGGTATGTTACTATTCATGCATTACTATTTACTAAAAATTATATAGTTCTTATTAGACTCTAAATTTCTCACTAAACACAAATGTAGAAGACCATTTTTTCAAAATCAAATCACATTATTAATTATTTAATGAATAAGAAAATATTTTAAAATACCCCTTTTTCCAAAATTCATCAATAATATCGAACTATAAATTCTTCCAACATTGATCCAGATATTTGAATTTCACAAACTTTTCCATAATAATAAATGGAAATTTTATTTATACCAATGATTTACAAAATTTAACTAAGTCTTCGTTACATAGCCCCTTATAACACCTACATAGTACTGAAGTGTAAGGTGTGCTATGGAGATATAATCTTGGGGTGGCTTGGAAAACATTGCCTTAATAGTGATCTCTATCATCTTGAACTTCTCTCGTAGGCGATTCTATTCAAGATTCACTTGTTGATGTTCGTCTTGGGCTCGGTCTAGAGAAAAGCCCAAAGATGCTACCTCCTTCTCAAACTCTAACAGATGGACCTCGTACAACCCATGTTTGCTGGATGAGGCCATTCAATCTTCCTTATTTATTAATTAACCAAGATAAATTGTATTTATTAACAATAAACACAATGTTATGATTATAGTTTCCAATGGACATATAACAGTAAAAACCCAATGGTCTCATTTTAATTATACCCACTTCATTAATTAATTAATATAGTTTTGTTGAGTATAGAATAAAATGACACAGAAATTTAGAAAACAAAAATATTAAAAAGCTGGGGATGTTACATTCTTCCCCACTTAAGAAATTTCAACCCTGAAATTTTAAATTGTTCCCTCAGAAGAGAAAAGTTATGGGTACTTCTGCCCCATAGACTCCTCTGGTTCCCACGTGGCTTCTTCACATTTGAGGTTCCTCTACAACACCTTAACATGGTGGCTAGTCTTGTTGCGTAGAACCTTGTCCCTACGATCCAAGATCTCCACCAGCTGCTCCTCATAAAAGAGGTCATTTTCCAATTGCACCACCTCTGGGTTTAGTAGATGTGAAGGGTCAGGTATGTACATCCTCAAGAGGGATACGTGGAAGACATCATGAACTTGTGATAGATTTGGGGGATGTGCAAGTTGACATGCCACTTCTCCCACACAATAGAGGATTTCATAGGGGCCACTGTACCTAGGGTTGAGCTTCCATTTCATCCCTAAAATCATAAATCTATTCCAAGGTGAAATGAGAAGAAAGACCTTATCGCCAACATCAATCTCCAAGTCCCTTAGATGGTTTTTTTCCTAGCTATTTTTTCAACTCTGAGAAGCCTTAATGTGTTGTTGGATGGCATTTACTTTTTCTATCATCTCTTGCACAAGATTAGTCCCAATAAGCTTTCCCTAACCATATTCATCCCAAAAATTAGGAGTTCTACATCGCTTTCCATACAGAGCTTCTTAGGGTATCATTTGAATGCTCGAGTGGAAGCTGTTGTTGTAAGAGAACTCAACTAAAATGAGATTTTGATCCCATCCACCTTTTAATTCCATTGAGCACATTCTCAGCATGTCCTTGAGTTTTTGAATAGTTATTTCATATTGGACATCCATTTGGAGGTGATAGGCCGTAATGAAATACAATTCTCTATTCAGAGCATGTTGAACACATCTCCAAAAATTTTATGTGAACCTTGGATCACGATCAGATACAATAGAAAGTGGAACTCCATTGAACCTAAGCACCTCCTTCATGTAAATCATGGCAAGTTGATAAAGAGAGACATCTTCCCTAATAGATATAAAATGGTCAGACTTGGTGAGGCAGTCAACAATAACCCATATCACATTATTTCCTTTCGGAGTTCTCAGGAAACCAGTGACGAAGTCTATAGTGATATTGTCCCACTTCCATGATGGTATGGGTAGTGGTTATAAGACCCCTTTAGGATGTTTCCATTTTTTCTTCACTTGCTAACATACCATGCACCTTGATGTGTATTTAGAAATCTTAATTTTCATATTATCCAACCAATAATGATCAGGAAGGGCCCTATACATTTTTTTGCTTCCAAGAAGTATAGATAAAGTGGATCTATGGGAATCATTCATCATGTCCTTTATTTCTGGAATAGATTAAACATGTAGTCTTGTAAGAAAATTCAGTACACCTTCTTGATCAATATTAAACTCATGAAATTTCCCATCCTTTATAGCATCAAACTTCTTCTGAAATAAAGGATCTTCTTTATAATATTTCTTGATCTTCCCTAGTAATGAAAGTTTAGAAATCATTTGGGTTTGGGTTGTTGATTTCCCTTCATTTACAATTCCCATGTCCAGCTTTACTAGTTCATTGATCAAAGGATATTTTTGAATCCTCATTATGGAAAGAACAATGGGGTCATTCCTTTTTAATGCATCAATAACTTTGTTTGCTCTTCCGGGATGATATTGAATTGAACAATCATAGTATTTAAGAAGTTCCAACCATCTCCTTTGTCTCATGTTCAATTCCTTTTGTGTGAAAATATAATTCAATATTTTATTTCCTTTTTATATATAACATTTCTCCCAATAAAGATGGTGTCTCCATATCTTCAGAGAAAAAAAACCGTAGCTAGCTCCAAATCATGCGTAGGATAGTTCTGTTCACGAGTCCTCAACCGTCGAGATGTGTAAGTAATGACTTCTTCATATTGCATGAGGACACACCCAATACATTTGAGAGATTTATCGCTAAAAATAACAAATTCGTCTCTACTTGAGGGCAGAGTTAACACAAGTGTTGTAACCAATCTCCTCTTCAGATCTTAGAAACATTCCTCACACTCCTTTGTCCAGATGAACTTGACCCCTTTCCAAGTTAACATGGATAGTGGATTAGAATTTCTTGAAATTTTTTTCACCAACATCCTATAATACCCCGCTAAACCATGGAAACTACGAATCTAATTTATTATTGTAGGCTAAGGTCACTCCTCTACAAAATTTGTCTTTGCAGGTTCAACTTGGATTCCATCATTGGTTTCATTTTTCCGCATGAAGGTAACATGTTGCAACCAGAATTCAAATTTAATGAATATTCCAAAACTCCCCTCATTCCGTAGAGTTTTTAAAATAACCCTTAGATGATCCTCATGCTCCTCATGACTTTTGGAATATATTAGAATATCATCAATAAAAAAACCACAAATTTATAAAGGTAGTCCTTAAAGACTCTATTCATCAAATCCATAAAAATTAAAGGTGCATTAGTCTGTCCGAAGGGCATAACAACAAACTCATAATGCCCATATCTTGATCGGTAGGATGTTTTTGCAAAATATTCTTTCTTCACCCTCAATTGATGATAACCAGAACAATGATCAAACTTATTAAAGAATTTATTCCCACAAAGTTGGTCAAATAAGTTATCAATTCTTGGAAGAGGGTATTTGTTCTTTATTGTGATCTCATTCAGTTCTCTATAATCAATGCCCAGCTACATCAATCCATCCTTTTTTATCACAAAGATAACTGGTGTTCCCCAATGAGACACACTCGGTTAGATAAACCCCTTCTACAAAAGATCTTGTAGTTTTTTCTTTAATTCCACCAGCCCCACATTTTCCATCCTATACAGGGTCTTTGATATCGGATGAGACCCATGTATGAGTTTAGTAGAGAACTCTACCTCTCTTTCCGGGGGAGGTCTGGGTTACTCCTTAGGAAATACGTCCACATATTCTTGGATGATGGGGACATTTTCTATCCTTAAAATTTCATCTCATTATTCTTCTTCACTAGTCAAATCCATAAATAATGATAAAGGGGGTTCTTCTAGACAAAGATCAGGTTGAGATATCTCTCCTTGGAAGATAACTGTAGGTTTTCCATTCTAGACTATTGAGATTTCCATACTTCTACATTTGATCTTAGCATTATACATTGAGAGACAGTCCATCCCTAGTATAATTTTGAATTCAATCATGGGTTAGTCTAGTAGATTCATGATAATATTGTGCACACCAAAGTAAATACAAGAGTTTCTAAACACTGGAAATGCTTGGATAATCCCATTGGGAGTCCTGATTGATAACTATACTTTTAGAAAATAGGGGGATGATTATAAATTCATAGCAAACATGGAGGAAATAAAAGAATGTGTAGAACCAGAATCAAACAATGTACTTTCTTGATTTGATAGAACAATATGAGTACCTTCCACAAAATCATTTGGTTCTTCCACATCAGTAGTTGTGATAGAAAAAGCACGACCTTTCTCCCTTGGCCTATGCTGAGGCTGATGGTGGTTCCCCACCACTTCCCTCGGATTTGGATAGTAGTTGGAGAAGTGCCCATGTTGTCCACACATAAAGCACTTGACATCAGGTAGGGCTAGAACCATCTTCCCATTATCTTTAGTGTTTGGAATTTGATATTTCACCTCACTATGACACTTCCTCGCAATATGGCCATCTCTTCCACACATGTAGCATTTCCTACTCCTGAAAAGGCAGTTCCCCAATTGCTTATTCCAAAATTTATTACACATGGGATGTTTCAGTTTCTTTCATCCTCTTCCCTAATTAAAATTCATCCCTAAGCTAGGCTCCATCGAACTATTATTGTCGTTGGATTTATGATACCACTACATATCACCAAACTCCAACTCGACTTTCATCACACTCCGCACAATCTTCTCATAGCTATCATAGTCTTGATTGGCTATTTTTTTCTGTATATGAGGTCTCAATCCATCGATGAATATTTGAACCTTTCAATTTGGATCCATGAAAAAGCTAGAGGTGTAACGTAAAATCCTTGTGATGTTTATCTCGTAGCTTCCCACAGATTCATTTTCCTTATGCTTCAGCTTGATAAACTCAATCTCTATTCTTGTTCTCAAGGAATGACAGAAATAATTACTGAAGAAGATCCCTATGAACTCTTTACACTCCATAGATTCAACATTCAATATTTTCTTTGTGTTTTTAATCAGTTCCCACCACTTATAATCTTCTCAATTTAAGAGATAGACAACCAGGGTGACCATCTCTTTCTCTGAACAGTGGAGCACAGAAAAGATCTCCTCGATAGAGCTGATTTACTACTCAGAAATAAATGGGTCAGTCAATCCACTAAAGGTTGGTGGTCGTTGATTCATAAAGGACTCAACATATTTTTGTTCCCTTCATTGTGAGATTCCACTCTCAGCTTGATTCAAGATATTTCCCATAACATGAGTCAGTTGGTTCATCATTCTCATGAATGTTTCCATTCTGGCATCCATGTGAGGGTTGTCAGCGCATGGTCCATTGCGGTCACCATTTTGATGGTTCCTCCTATTTCCATCCATTTTCTAAAAGAATAAAACCTTAGTGAGAAGCTTATATCATTTAAAAATCATTTAACTACAAATGATTTTATGTCTTAAAACATCATGATTAGAAAATTATATTTCTCTATAATTCCTTGAAAATAATTTATAAAAATATTTCAATTAACCAAACATATCCCCCAGGAGTGTCATAACCAAGAGTGCAGCAATGACCATTGTCATTCACTAGTTCCCGTTCAATTCTAGCTCAATGAATTGTTTTCAGGTTTTACTTCTATGTATATCTATGCCAGATCTACCTCTACCTGCTCATATCCAGACAGAGATGTATTTGTTTGATAAATCACTTACTCAATACTCAGAAAAATACCTAGAAGTTTTCCTATATTTGAACTTTTCTAAAGGATTATTCCTAAAGCTTTCATATCCTAATTTAGATAAATAACTAAACTATCCTTTGATACCAAATATGGAATCTTCCCATTTTATTACACAACTTTTCATTACATTTTACAAACAAATGACCTTTAAAGTCTACAGTCTTAGAAATCAGGGACAAAAATACATGAAAACATAAAACATTATTCTAATCCACTGTTAAGGCTTCATCATATGTTCATCATAAGTAATATTAATGCATGTTATAACCTGGAGACATACATCAAAGGAAAGGGTGATCAGAAGGCCCCGTACAGAAAACAAGTGAAGTAGTTGATATGTGATCTTGAGAAATATTAATAAGAACATGATACAAAACATAAAGACATGATCAGTGGTAGAATAGGAATATCATGATAAAACAGACATGAATCATAACTTGAATCTGTGGCTTGAAAATGTCAATTATAAATTAATAATAATATCACCAAGGCTTTTCCATAAGGTGTCATAAAAATTACCATAGTTATTCACCAAGATATCGAGAAACTTGTCATCTCTAGAGATTAATTCATTAACCAATGAATTAGAGAGATATCATAGCACACCAATAATATGTCTTTACATTCATTTTAGATAAATATATCATAATAAAACATTCCATGAATAACCTATAGAGAATAAAAGTAATGGGTTTCATTTCAAAATCATGACGTTTTAATGAGTACTTAAAAATAAGATCATTAGGTCATTTATAACCAATGGAAAGGGAGTGAGGGTTATATGTATGTCAATTCAAGAATAAAATAAATCCTTTTAGGAATTTTAAACACCCATAGAAACGAATTAGGTCTGGGTATTCACAAAAATAAAACAAGATAATATCTTGATTGAAATAGAGAGAAATTTTGATGTGAAATTTCTGCAGCCTAACGTCTATATATCATGATTTTAAAATATAATAAAAAAATAGGGGACAATGATCTCCCATTAATAAATGAAACATTTTTTGATAGAGGCATTGAATAAAAATAAATAATATCGTGGTGTGGACATTTGAATGACGTACCACATGAAAAGGAATCTTGAAAGGAAAGATAAAATGTGATTTCTTTTACTAAAATTCGGTAGCTTAATAGCGTCGTTTATAATTCAAAAAATCAATTGATGAGAGTGGAAATGGACTCTCATTATTTGGAAATGAACTGGATTGTACTAATGATATATAAGAACGATCACCCACATAATAAAATGGAACTATAAAACATAACATAAAAGATTTCATGACTTAAAAGAGGAGGGTGAAAGAATCTCTTACCTTGAAGAGTATCTTTGAAAGCATGACGTTCTGGACCTTGGGAGGCTTGAGGGAACCTTGGGAGGACTCCTTTGGAGGTAAATAGACTATATATTTATTGAGGATGATTTTTAAATGAAATTAATCAGGGAATGTCATGGTATTTTTAGGAAATGTGAGAGAATAAATTATTAATTTCTGAGGGACACCTCATTGGTGGTATTGGAAAAACCATGGGATTCCACATGTTATTTTCCCATAGTATTATCCACATGGGACACCTCATAGAATATTATACTATTCATAATTCAAACAATATGATTACATCATTATTAAATCCTTAATGATGTCATCAAACAACCGAAACTCAAAACTGTATTTTTACTATTCACCAAAAATTCAACCGTCTCCTAAAAATCTCAAAAATTCACCCTAAACTAATATCGATTCTATGAATTAAAAAATGAACTAAATTATATGAAAATAATTTTCTAAAAATTTTTAATTAAAATTCACTATTTACTCCAAAAATACAACTTTAGAATTATAACTCCTTTTGTAACACCTTAAGAAAGTAATCAAGGTCCCATAAAATTATCATTTAACCATAAGATAGTAAAGTAACAATATGTGATTACCTTTTATGAAAATAAATTTTCTTTTTAAATTATTAAATTAATTAAATAATTGTAAATAAAATATTTATGACATTGAAAAATACCAAAACTTATACTATGATCATTTTTCGCTTTTAAGATGTCTACACAATATTTACACATTCATGGGTGAAGTTTTTATTTTTTGGTCAATTTACTATTCATTATTATTCATTACTATTCATATAGGTACGTTACTATTCATAATTTTCTATTCACTAACAATTAAGTTGATCTTATTAGACACTAAATTTATTACTAAATAGAATTGTAAAAGACAAATTTTTGAAAATCAAATCACATTATTAATTATTTTATGAATAAAAAAATATTTTAAAATACCCCCTTTTTAAAAATTAATCAACAATATGGAACTATATATTCATCCTACATTTATCCAGATATATTAACTTCACCACTTTTCCTTAATAAGAAATGACCATTTTATTTATACCAAGGGATTACAAAAAGTAACTTAGTCTACGTTACATAGTCCCTTATAACACTTGCATAAGACTGAAGTGTAAGGTGTGCTATGGTGATAGGATCTTGGGGTTGCTCGAACAACATTTCCCGAGTCGTGATCCCTATGAGCTTCAACTTATTCCGTAGGCGAATTTGGTTCAAGATTCACATATTGAAGTTTGGCTTGGGATTGGTCCAGAGAAAAGACCAGAGATGTTACCTCTTTCCCAAGATCGACAGATGGGATTTGTACAGCCCATGTCTATAGGATGAGGCCATTCAATCTTCTTTCTGTATTAATTAACCAAGATAACTTTTATTTATAAACAATAAACACAACTTTGAAATTATAATTTTGAACAGTCTTATTGACTAACAGTCATATTGACCAACAGTCTTATAACTGTTGAAACCCAACAGTATCATTTTATTTATACCCACTTCATTAATTAAATAATATTGTTTTGTTGATTATAGAATAAAATAACACAATAATTTAGGAAACAAATATTATTAAAATGTTTGGGTCGTTACAGGAAGAATTTTCTAGAAAGGGGGGGTTTTAATTAAAGGAAGAAATGATTTTCGAAAGGGAGGGATATTTATTTAAAAAGGATAGTATGATCCTTAGAAAATATATTATACTAATATAGTGTTCATCATATTTCAAACAACATTATCTCTATCGTATGTAGAAAATTAATAAACTGAAGTGGAGTTATGAATTTAAAGGCTGTCTCTAAATACAAGTATTAAAAAGAAATGGACTATATGTTTTAAAAGTAATTTTTCATTTTAGTCATTCTATTTGTGCATTCCAAAAAGGAGGATGTTCGTGATTCATATGTTATACTTATTAATTTTCCATTCCATTATATTAAAAATCATAAAACGTTTTGTAAAAAGAATTACTAATTTTTTTTGTTCAATGTGTTTTAGAATGTTTTTATATAAACCATTAAATTTAACATTATTATAATATGATATAAATTATTATGGATATAAATATTAAAATTCTCATTATGATAATCATAATGAGTATGCGTATGATAAAAATTTGAATAACCTTTATCAGATCATATGTTAGACTTTCGGTCTTGTTTTTTGTTCAAACCAAGTCTTAATAATCAAAATGATATTGGTTCCGATAATCATCAGATTAAACCTCAAAATCATTATCATATTGACATTTTTATAAAAGAAAATTAGACAAAATTATGTATATAATATGAATGTGTAAAAATTATTTATAATGTATCAAAATCTATTTACACTATAATGGTGTAAATTAATATGGCATCCAACGTTAAATTATGCCATGTTATCATGATCTGTCAAGCACCGGGTGTCTGATGTCGTCACAATAAACTCAAATAATATTACTATTGTATGGTTTCTTGTAAATAAATAGTCATTTGAAGATTTTGTATCTAATCATTTACATGCTCTCTCAAATTTCTGGATGAATTATCTCTATGAATATATCATTATTAATCTTTGTATTTTTTAGAGATATTTTTCAAAAGGAAGCCTTGTCATGTTTTCTCCTTAAAATTTTATCTATATTTATTTTAACATCCAATCATCGTAATGATTAGGGGAGTTTTGGGCTATGAATACAGAGATTCTGATCCATATGATGTTGGGTTATTCGGTATAGATAGACATAGAATCATATCATTGTATCGATGTCTTCTATAGATAGGATAATAGGTCCATTTTGATCTTCTTATAGAGGGATTTCCTTCGTATGTAAGGATAGAATTTGTTATAAGAATATAATAGTGGATTAACTTATTCAGGGTTATAGAAAAATATTATCTTCATCTTAAAAGATTTATCTTTTCAATATATATACATTCATTTTTTCTTTTGTATGATATAGTTTACTTTTTTCGTACTTATTTATTTTTCACTACATATTTCTATAGAAATTCAGACATCAAATTCATCTTTCAATTCTGATTGATTTAATCATATCCATCAAGGTTACAATTCTTATATATCTAATTAATTATATCCAACGTGATTCAAATATATACTATGATTTAATCAGACCATATACTTATTCCGATTTTTTATAATTGTTAATCATACTAAGTCTAAGTCTGATAATATTACTTAAAAACTCTTTCATATTATTTTAACATAATTCTATTAATAAATTCATAAAAACTAAAATTCACCCCCTATTATAAGTATATCCATATGAGAATTTTATTATGATACTAATCAGTATTATATTTTTGTAATATTGATCCAACAATTTTTTCCCATTTCTATTATGGTATGGATAGTAGGTGTAACATCATCTTAGACATCTATCTCTCAACCATGACATTCTAAAATTCCAATAATCAAGACGCATACTCTATAATATCTCTCATTATGATATCCCGCTAGAAATAATCTTTTACATATCTATAAAAATTTAAAATTCTATAAAGAATAGATATTGATGAGGTGTAATAATTTTCCAATAATTCATTCTTAATGTCTAGTTTTAATGGGACATGTAAAAAATAGCTCCCTATAACACCCCATTTGACCAAAGAACATGTGGTGTCCCCCCTCGGGAGAACCTATATGTATTAATGGATAATATGATATTAACTATCGTCACATTACAACACATGTTATGAATAACATTTTTTACCTCACTCACATTCAACCTAGGAGTCTTCTTTAGAAGTCACCAATCCCACTCTCTACCCATGGACAAACCACTTTAAATATGTACGTAAAATTAGTTAGGATCTAGAGAATAAAGGTTCACCTTATTAATATAGGTAGTAACACATATCCATTTAAACAATTAATAGTCATGGGTGTTACATCCACTGACATTTAGTCTAAAATGTCCTCATTATATCATGACCTATGAAGTTTCACCACACATATGGAATGGTTCCTCCTCTGAGTCCAATATAACAACCTATCCCCACATACTCCCCAATTACCCCATATTCATGTTTTTCTCACCTTGGGGCCCACCAACATACCTAAATGGGCCAGGTAACTAATGATTATAACCACATGGAAATAGATGTTCTTTCTGATGTGTTTTCCTTACTCATAATCACATAGGGAAACCTCCCAAGTGGCTATCCATATTGATCATTAATTCAGCACAATATTATTTAACTATGGAGTTCTAATCAGGAAGGATCATAAAAATAAAATTTCATTCATTGAAAATATATATTTTATGGGTGTTCTATTCAACTTCCCCACTAGAACACAACATCCTCATTATAGACCCTATATTTTAACCATATCAATGCCACTACACTTATTTTGGGGTACTAACACTTATATGCACGTAACAACTAGTCCCCATAGTTACCCATGTTTTTCCATAGACATGTTTTTCCCTTATTTGGGGACATCCTACATTCCTGAATGGATAATGACACTAATGATTGTACCCACATGAAAATACATGTCTTATGTGTGTGTGTTTTCCTCTAACACACACCCTAGGAAATATCCTAGAAGGTCTAGACATCTTATTTGGATCATATTTTACTCTTTATAGTTGAATATGTACATTATACATTTCTGATCAGTGTATATATTTTACATTACTCTATATAGATAATTCCTCTATATCATTATTTCAGAGATTATTGATGATAACTGTAAATCATGAGGTGGGTATTTTTACATAGGAACCATATTTCGAGTGTGGAATATACTATCAACATATCATTCAATATTAGTGAACGTTATATCCCCTTTAGTAGAGAATCATTGTAAATAAAAAAATCCTCCCTACTTATTGGGTAGTGTGTCCACAAGGGTACTGAAAAACATTCCGTTTGATTTCGTGAAACATTATTGACTATTATCAGTCAAATAGAACATAACAACCTTTTAATTCATCATGTGAGTTGATAATAAATCCATGGAAAATTGTATTAAATTTTTGACAATATCATTCCAATCCATGAAAACTGGGGTTTTAGTCACAATATATTGTATAAAGCAATGTTAATTAAAATAAATTTTTTATGGATCCACACATAAACCCTTAATTGAGAATATATTTCCTAAAAATTAAACATTCAATAGAAAAGTTCACACATTGTAATTTTTTTACATATTCCCCAAAATTAGGGTCTTTATAATAACCATCAATTGATCTATATTCTCTTCCTTTCTCATGGAATATATAATTTTTTTGTCTATAAAGTCCATAAAAAAATAATGAAGGTAATCTACAAAGTCTATATTAATAAATTAAATGAATAAAGAAAGGTAATTATTGTTATATTAAATTAAATCAAAAAAAAATTCATAATTTCCATACCTCATATAGAATTTTTTCATGTGTATGCCCACACTTTTGATTTTCAATTGATAGTGTGATAGTCAATTATGAATCTCATAAAAATATTTCTATCATCATAATAGATAAATAAAATCATGAAAACCTGTCATATGGTATATATTCATGAGCATTATTTTGCTGAGTTCCTTGTAATCAATGTAATGTCTCATTGATACAAATTTATTCTTGATGATAGGTACACATTCACCCCATAGTCACACACATGGTTGAATAAATCTCCTATCATGATTATCATAGAATTTCCTATTGAATACTAATATATAAATTGGGTAATTGTATATGGATATATTGAAAAAGGTATAGCACAAGGGATGTGGTATTTAGAAAAGTAAACTTGAAGACTCCAAGGATGTCTAGGTAACTGATTAGAAAATTCTATAAAGAAACTATAATTATAGGAAAACCATGGATGTTTTGTTTATCCCAAACCATATGAGATAAATATCACATTTGAATAACTATCACGACCAATTATATGAATAAAATTTCCATTTATTTTTCACATTTATCCTTGTATTGATATAAAATAATAAGTAGGATGAAACTAAAATCTATTACTCCCCTTTAAAAGTAATTGATAATGGGTTATTATAAATAAATTCAATCCTTTTAGAAAATTACATCAAATTATACTAGAGTTGGATCATCAAGGTTTATCTGAATCACATTCCTAGAAAAGTAAATTTGGAAATAACCATTGTTATTTAATATGATCATCATATAATTAGTAGATTTTACTACTAATTTAATGTCTAATCATCGTGGATATGAACTACCATTTTGGAGACAATTCATGATATTATGAAATTCAAATATCCAAGGTCAAATTTGATAATTAAATTTTTGAATGTACATATAACCACCAAAACTTATCATTTTATCATCAATACATTATTAAATCCAAAATCGATGGCATTGGAATTAAACACCATCATATAGAGTGAGAAATCATATAATCATGAAAATAATTTATTGGATGTATGAATAATGTAGCCTTCTTTTTAATCTACGACACCATAGGTTTAACCTAGGTTATCCATGGTAATATTATATTAAAATTATTCATAATTTCTCATAATTAAAATCTGAATTATCCTGTGAATATCTCCCAAGAGTGTAAAACATGGTCTGAAATAAGGTCTCATTCATCATTTAATAAAATAATGGTTGAGATCGTAACATCCCTGGTAAATAAAGAATAAGACAATTTTATATTTATTAATATTTTTGGATTAAATATTAATTTTACTTTAAATGGGATTCTATATTCGATGGCATACCTGATATGCGACATTGGGTTTCTCCGAAAATCTCATGTTGCGCACAATGCTGAGTCATACTAAAAAATAACAATATAATATTATTCTTAATGGTAGCTAACACATAGCCGTTGTATTGGAGTGAATGAATGTAACTAACTAATATATTATTATACATGTTTTCTAAATGTTTTTATATTTATTCAACAGAATTTAGAGACTTAAAATCAGAATCAATCCTGTTTTAAGCACAAAATACTCTAATATTACTTAAAAGGTTGATTTATCACCTTTTGATGGAGAATCCTTTTTAAATATATTTTCTATGATTTTTATATGTTATTTTTAAGAAAATAAAATTCTTCTTTATAATCGGGAGATCAAAATTACTTTGGTTAAAATTTTGGTATTTTTTGATAAAATTCATTTTTTGATTAATAGTGAGAATTGATGTATTTTAATTAAAAACTTCCTTTTAATATAATTTATTTATATGGATAGATAATATTTTTAAATATTTTTAAATATTACATAGATTATATTTTTACCATTTAATCTAATTTTGGACATTGGAAGTAATTTCACATTGAAATTAGACATAAAAAATAACAATCTTTTGATAGTTATTATTTCTTAAAAACATGATTATTGTTTTGATAACAGAAATTAATTTTAAATTAATTTCTTCCACTTCAATGTTTTGAATTTAAAAAATGGATTCCATATTTGGAATCAGGAGGTCCAAATTTTGTAAATAAGTATCTTTTATTTTTAGACATTATGAATATTTATTTCAGTAAAAGTTTTATTTACAATGGTTAAAGGGAAAATATGGTAAATAAGGGTAAAACATTAATGTTAAACTAATATTAAATTATCCTAACATGTGTCTTAATATTATTTTTTGATTAATTTAGGATCATGTGTATCCTTGGGTAGATTTTGGGACCCTATGGAGCCACATGGAAGTAATAATGGCACTTTATATTAATTAATTTAAAGTAAAGACAAAAATGACAAAAACAAATATCTTTTAGTAAATCAGTTTTTACATGGGGTTATATAAGTTATCTATTCAACTATAAATATTAATTATAATGCTAATAATATTTACTAATTCATGGTATTTATTTATAATTTTTAGACATAAAATAAATAAAATTATTTTTGACACAATAACGATGCAGTGTTTACCTCATTAATTAAGGATTTAAATAAGTAAGAATATAATGATTAAAATAATATTCAAAACATGTCCAATTTGTATTGGATGATTTTATTTCGATCATTAGTCATCATATCCTTGATTTTAATAGGTTTTGGACCTTTAGAAACTGACAAGAATTATATAATAATATAATATTTTCACAATTTCCTAAAGAGGCCCTCCTCCCCCTTATAAAAATCCTTCACATCTAACCCATTCCTCACACATATAAAGACTCTTGTCCTATCCAACCTCTTCCAAAATGAGCTCCCTACATCTCTCTATTCCACCTATAAGCCTTACCTTTTGCAGAAGGCACTTGAATGAAACCATTGGTTCAAACCAAAGAGAGTTACCTGATTTAAAGGTAACCTCTTCTCTTATGTTCTTTTCATTTATTTTACTTCTGAAACCCCATAAAATCTATTAAATCATTAATTTTATAAAAACACCAGTATCCTCAATATACAAGGTTGTTTTTATGTGGATTATTCTAACTAAACTTCCACACAACTCTATCTAACGGGCAATGAAGATACTATTTCTATGGATGAAAACTACCGCCTCACGAAACCATGATTGTTCAATCTTCTCCGACCACCTCTTATGGTGGAAATTAACATGGAATTGTGTTTATATGTTATATATATTTTATATATATTGTTTCATTGCTTCTTTATTTTTCATTTATAGCATACCTATATGGTTTCCATAGTGGGTAAATACGATAATTTCATTTGAGGAAGTGCGGACTACCGCCCCATCAAAGTGATATGACTCATTCATTCCATATGTGAAACATATAAAAATTGGATTTACTGAAATTATATATTATATTATACTTTAATTATAATATACTTATGTATAATTATGTTTTAATTCCATTAAAATACGAAATAGAAATTAAAGTAGCGTTCATGCGTACGTACGGCTTATCATCTCAATGAACGGTGCATTTCATTTCTTATATACAAATGTGATGTACTACCATAAATACATATATATACTTGACATATATGATATATATTGTATCTAAATATTTAATATGATTTTGTAGATAATGGAATTTTTACCACATGAACAACTTGTAATTATAAGAATTTCATTTTTGACTCAAGTACCAAATATCGACAAAATGGCTGTTATTAAATTAAATGATTGAATAATGTTAATAACATGGTAATAGATGATATAAAAGGAATAATAATCTTGAAAAAGGATCTTAAGAATGTATAAATTAACTTTAGTTTATTATTTGAGAGATTAAAGAACGAATGTGTCAGGATGGACACGAGGTATGGGACTTCGTATCAATCTCCTTTCATTGAGGAATGTTTTGTTTTATACACGACTTTCTTTTATACAGTGTATAAACACCTTGTAAATTTCATTTCACTCAAATGGAATATTTTTATATGAGGCGTTTTACTAAATGACAAATGAAATAATGCTTGTTTTAATGTAAGCAGTGAAAACGACCTTTTCTGCCACCGCGAGTATTATTTGATCATTGGATTCCATAACACGCAAAAAATGTTTTTAAATGGAAAATAAATAGCATATACTCTTTTATGTATTTTGGTATTGAAAATGGTTTTGATGGTGGATTTGTTATGTCAATATATTTAAGTGATATATTGTGATTGAAATGTGGAAATGTTATCTTTCCTTTATATTTGTTGTGTGTGTTATGATTTTATAATGGTACTTAGGCATTTGATGGGTGGTTACCTGAAAAACCAAATGATGGGTGCTTCCATGATAAACCATGATGGGTGGTTCCATTATAATCCCCAATGCATTGCGTATGGAAGTTGGCTGTATGGCTATTCCATTTATTGATATGTGTGGAAGTGGGCCATATAGTTATTTCATTTAAGTATGTTTATATCCCAAGTGACCTCTATATGTTGTGTGTTCTTAATATGGGGTTTATGATAATCTTTTGGTCAAAAAAGGGCATGTAATGATATTTTATTCAATGAAGAGTATTTACTATTTCATAATGGTGAAAATTATTACTTTTGATAAAGTATTCATGGTTTACGTGTTGTTTTGAAAAACTAACAGTTTTCCTTCTTTTTGTATCCATTAATGAGATTTTTTTGCTCATCCCATATTTTTGAAATGTTTTTCACAGAACATAAAGTGGAATAGGGTCATGGATGGGATCAAGGAAAATCAATGTTGTCTATAACATTGAACTATACATGTCTCCTTTTTAAGATTTTTATTTTATGAAAAAATGGAAATGGTGTAGAGGTTTATACTTTGTAATTTTTGATATTTAATGTAACATTTATGTCTTACCTCTATAAAACACTAATCCTGAAAATATCCTCAATGTGAATTATTCATTTAATTAAATATTATGTAATTTTTAATGGGGGTCCTTATATTTGGTATTAGAGGTCAGTTTAGACAATTTTAGGAGTTATAATATTGTTAAATTAATCTCCATAAATTAATTTATTGAGTGATTGAAATGATATAACATATACAGATTACCATGTTTCATTGCTTATGATATTTCTGTGATCAGAATGGTTTTCTACAATGGAAACATGGAAACTATGATGGGAAAAAATCAAGAGGAAAACAACCTTTTAAACCTGCAACTTGAGATGGTCGGAATCAGAATTGAATAGTTTGTTGCAGTGATGGATCAATTGACTCAGGTGAAAAATGCTGGTTGTGTTCATTGATGATATTTTGGTTAATTATAAATGTAAATAGGATAATTAAAGTCATTTAAGGGTTGTATTGAAAACCTTAAGAGAAAGGAAATATTTTGGGAAAATTAGAAAGTGTGAGTTTTGGTAACAACATATTTCATTCCTTGGGAACATTGTTTCATAAAATGGCATAACTATTGATCCTTCTAAAATAAAAGTTGTTGAAGAATGGCCAAGACCCACAAATAACACCAAGATCTGTAGTTTTCATTGTTTGATATGTTATTACTAGAGGTTTGTTAAAAAAAATTCACTGTTATCTAGTCCAATGACTAAGTTAACACGAAAATGTGTTATGTTTATCTGGAAAAAAGATTGTTATTATTGTTTTCCATATTTGAAAAGAATATTGGTGAATGCTCTAGTTTTGGAACTGCCTTCTAGAGATGGTGAATTCTTTATCTATATTGATGTTGTTTTGAAAGGGATTGGTTGTGTCCTTATTCAAAATGATCAGGTAATTTCTTATGCTTTACGTCTATTGAAACATCCTGAGTTAAATTACCCTACACATGATTTGGAATTAGCAGCTATAGTTTTTGCTTGAAAAACATTGAAGCATCATTTGTATGGGGTAAAATGTGAATATATATATACTAAACACAAATGTTTATAGTATAAATTCAGTCAAAAACAATTGAACCTCAGACATAGGAGAAGGCCGAAATTACTCATGGATTATGATCACACGATTCATTGCCATCTAGGAAAGGAAAATAAAGTGGCAGATGATTTGTGTCGAAATGTAATCCTACATTAACCTTGTTATGTTTGGAACAATATCCTTTTATTAAAGACTTGAAGATCTTCAACATAAAAGTTTTTGTTATAGAGACTTCCTCTGTTTTGTTTTAGGTGTTAGTAAGTTCATCCCTAGAAGACAGAATTAAGCAAGCATAGAAGGAAGTTAGTGAGTTTTAGAAAAAGATAGATTTGTTTCAGAAGGGTCTGTTTTTTGAAATTAACATTTATAATGATTGTGTTCTGAGGGTTGGGAAGAGATTATGTGTGCCTTGTGATTCACAGTTTAGGATTGAGTTATTATGTGAAGCTCATAGTTCTCTATTTTCAGTTTAACCTAGAAGTACTTTGATTTACAAAGATCATCATATGTATTACTAGTGGGATGGAATAAAAAAATATATTACTAATTTTACAATGAAGTGTTTGATTTGTCAACAGGTTAAATTAGAGTGGAAGTTATCGAAAGGCATGCTTTAGTCTTTTCCAGTTCCAGAGTGGAAATGGAAAAATATATCCATGGACTTTGTTGTGGGATTACCAAATAAATATTAAGGTAATAATGCAATCTGGGTTATTGTTGGTAGATTGACTAAATCTGCTCATTTCCTTACTATTTGAGATACATTTTCTCTAGATCAACATTCTCGGTTGTATGTTAAAGTGATTTTCAGGTTTCATGGAGTTACCCTCTCCATTGTATCTGATAGTGATCCTTGGTTTACTTACAAATTTTTGATAGGCCTTCAGAAGTCATTGGGAAATTAATTAAATTTTAGTAAAGTTTTTCATTCTCAATCAGATGGGTAGTCAGAACGATCAATTCAGAACTTGGAGGATATGTTACATGCTTGCTCGATGGATTACTAGGGATGTTGGGACAGATATAATTATTTGAATGAATTTTCTTATAATAACAGTTTTCATTCCAATATAAAGATGACTCCATTTGAGGTATTATATGGAAAGCAGTGTCGAACTCCAAATTTTTAGGATAAAGTAGGTGAGAAGAATTTTATGGGACACGAAATGGTAAAAGAGACGGTGGAAAACATTCAGTTGATTTAGAAGTAGAAGAGAACAACTTTGAGCAGGATGAAAAGGTATGCAGATAACCAAAGGAAGGTTCTTTCTTTTGAGGTATGTGATAAAGTCTTTCTCAAATTTTCTTCATGAAAATGTGTGATGCGTTTTGGTAAGAATATAAAGTTGAGTCTGAGGTTCATTAGACATTATGAAATACATGAGAAAGTTGGATCAGTTGCATTTAGAGTGGATTTACCTCCAATTTTATCCCAGATACACAATGTTTTTAATGTTTCCATGTTGAGAAATTATTTTCCAGATCCATCTCATTGTTTTGAGTCTAGATGTAGTTCAGTTGGAAGATAATCTCTCTTATGAGGAATAACCAGTCCTAATTCTTGACCGAATAGATCATTTGTTGTCGAATAACATAATTAATCAGGTAAAGGTTTTATGGAAACCCACATAGTTGAAAGGGAAATACGGGAATCTGAAAATGCTATGAGGGATAATTACCCCCAAATTTTTGATAAGTGAATAAAATAACGAGGATGACATTCCCAAAAGGGGGGAAGGATGTAACATCCCAGGTAAATAAAAAATAATACATTTTCATATTTATTAATATTTTTGAATAAAAAATTAATTTTACTTTAATGGGGATGCTATGTTTGATGGTGTACCTGATACACAACATTGGGTTTCTCCGAAAATCTCATGTTGCACACAATGCTATGTCATACTCAAAAATAATAATATAATATTATTTTAAATGGTAGTTAATGCATAGTCATTGTATTGGCAGTAGTGAATAGAACTTAATGAAATATGATTATACATGTTTGTTAAATGCTTTTACATTTAACCAATAAATTTTAGAGGCTTAAAATGTGAATGAATCCAATTTTAAGCAGAAAATACTCTAATATTCATTAAAAGGTCGATTTACCACCTTTTGATACTGAACCCTTTTTAAATCTAGTTTTTGTCACTTTTATATATTATTTTTAACAAAATAAAATTCTTATTTAGAATCTGGACATCAAAATTTACTTTGGGTAAAATTTTGGTATTTTTTTGATAAATTTCATTTTTTGATGAATAGTGAAAAATATAGTATTTTAATTCAAAACTTCCTTTGAATCAAATTTATTTATATGGTTAGATTATCTTTTTAAATGGTTTAAAAGTATAATTAGATTTTATTTTTATAATTTAATCCAATTTTGGTCATTCAAAGTAATTTCTATTTGAAATTGGACATAAACAAATGTCAATCTTTTGATAGTTATTATTTCATAAAAACATGTTTTTTGTTTTAATATGGGGAATTAATTTTAAATTAATTTCTGGAACTTCTCTGTTTTGAATTTGGAAAAATTAATTCCATATTTGGAATCAGAAGTTCTAAATTTTTTAAATAGGTAACTTTTATTTTTATATATTATGAATATTTACTTGAGTAAAAATTTTACTTGCCAAGGTTAACAAGTAAATTTGGTAAATAAGCATAACAAAATATTATTATTATAATATTAAAATACTTTAACATGTTTCATAATTCTATTGGTTGCTTCATGTCCGAGCATGGGAATCCATGGGTCAATTTTGGGACCCCATGGAGCCACATGGGAGTAATAACGACACTTTATATTAATTAATTTAATGTAAAGACAAAAAAGACATAAACAAATATCTTTTAGTAAATAAGTTTTTTACATGGTGTTATTTAATTTATCACTTCAACTATGAATATTCATTATAAATCTAAAAAAATTACTACATCATGGTATTTTTTTACAATTTTTAGAAATCAAATGAATAAAATTATTTATGACATAATAATGATGTAGTGTTTACCTCATTAATGAATGATTTAAATAAATATGATTATAAAGATTAAAATAATAACCAAAACCATTACAATTTTTATTGGATTATTTTTTAGAATATTAGTCATATTATCTTATACTTTAATAATTTTTTAACCTTTATAAATAGAAAATCATTATATAATAAAATAATATTTTCACACTTTCCTGAAGAGCCCCTCCTCCCCCTTATAAAAATCCCTCACATATAACCCATTCTTTACACTACTTATGCCCTTTGGCTCATCTAACCTCTGCCCAATTGAGCTCCCTACATACCTCTATTCCACCTAGAAGCATTACCTTAGGTATAATGCCCTTCAAGTAATCCTTTATTTCAAACCAAAGGGAGTTGCCCTATTTAAAGGTAGCGTCTTCTCTTAAGTTCTTTTATTTTATTTTACATCGCGAACCCCATAAACTCATTTTATTTCATTAATTTATACCAAAACCAGTATCCTAAATATAATAGCTTGTTTTTATGAGAATGACTCAAACTACACTTCCACACAACTCCATCTAATGGGTAAAGAACATACTGTTTCTGGGGACGAAAAACTACTACCTCAAGAAATGATGATTGTTCAGTCATCACCTACCACCTCTTATGGTGGAGATTAAGATGACACTATATTTATAATTAATATATATTATATTTATATTTTTTATTTTTCTTCTTTATTTTTCATTTATATAATACCTTTATGGTTTCTATAGTGGGTAAATATGATAATTTAATTTGATGAAGTGCAGACTACCGCTCCCTCAAAGTGATTTGACTCGTTCATGCCATACGTGGAACATATAAAGGATGTAGTTATTGAAATTTTATATGATATTATACTAGAATTATAATACACCTATGTATAATTATTTTTTCATTCCATTAAAATATGAAATACAAATGAAAGTAGCGTTAATGCGTACGTACGACTTACAGTCTCCATGAATGGATCATTTCATTTATTATCTCCAAATGTTATGCACTATTATAAATACATATATATACTGGATATATATGATTTCTGTGATATCTAAATCATTAATATCATTATGGAGATAATGTAATTTTAACCACATGAACAACTTGTAAATATAAGAAGTTCATTTTTGACTCAAGTACCAAATATCGACAAAAGAACCATTATTAACATAAATGATTGCATATTGTTTATAACATGGTAATAAGTGATATAAAAGGAATAATAAACTTGAAAAAGGTTCTTAGGAAATTATAAATCAACTTTATTATATTTTTATGTAGTTTAAATAATGAACAGGTCAAGTCGGACACGAGGTAAGGGAGTTCAACTCAATCTACATTTATTGAGGCATATTTTGTTTTATAAATGACTTTATTTTATAGGATGTATAAACACCTTTGACATTTCATTTCATTCAAATGGAATATTACTCTATGAGGCAATTTACTAAATGAAGAAAGAAATAATGTTTGTTTTAACGTAATCGGTTATAACGGCCTTTTCTGCCACCGCAGGTATTATTTGATCTTTGGCTTCCGTATCATGACATAATGTTTTTTAAAAGGAAAATAAATATCATATAATCTTTTCTGTATATTTCTATTGAAAATTATTTTGATAAAGGATTTGTTATGTCAATATATTTTTGTGATATATTGTTATTGAAATGTGAAAATGTAATCTTTCCTTTATATTTGTTGTATGTGTTATGAATTTATAATGGTACATGGAAATTTGATGTGGGGTTATGTGATAAAGCAAATGATAGGTGGAGTCATGATAAACAAGAATGGGTGGCCACATTATAACCTCCAATGAAATTGGTATGGAAGTCGGCCATATTTCTATTCCATTTAGTGATATGTGTGGAAGTCAACCGTATGGTTATTCCATTTAAGTATGTTTATATCCCAAGTGACCATTATATGTTATGTGTTCTTTCTATGGGTTTTATGGTAATATTTTGGTTAAAAAGGGTATGTAATGATCTTTTATTCAGTGAAGAGTATTTACTATTTCATAAAGTTTTAAAATTATTACTTATGATAGAGTATTCATGGTTTGCTTGTTGTATTGAAAAACTAACAGTTTTTATTCTTTTTGTATCCCTTAATGAGATTTTTTTTCTCATCCCAAGTTTTTTAAATGTTTTATATAGGACATAATGTGGAATAGGTCCAAGAATGGTATCATGGAAAAGTCATGTTGTCTAAAACATGGAACTAGACATGGCTCTTATTTTAAGAGTTTTATTTTAAGAAAAAAATGGAAACTAATTAGAAGTGTCTACTTTGTAATTTTTGAGATGTAATATAATAGTTATGGCCTAACTCTTTAAAAATATAAACTTGAAAATATAAAAAATGTGAATTATTCAATTAATTCAAGATTGTGTAATGTTTTAAGGTCAGGTCCTTACAGAGATATTCCCAACCCACTCTTTTTGGGGGTTTCACACCTAGATTAATATGTTCCAAAAACATATCCAATTATAATATACAAACATGGATGTATTTTCTTGGAAAAAACACACACCATTAATTAATATAACATAATTTGTTCTCTAATACATATACTTATTTTATTAGTTCTCATAAAATCTTTTATATCCTAGTTTCTAAATGTTACTAATCATTTCCTCTGATACCAACCATAATTGTGAATATAATTAAATCATAAATGTTACATCATTCTAGATGAATATTCAATACATTTCACAATAATAAATTCATAAGGACAAAATAATATTAGTCTAATTGAAAGTACAGATAGAAAAACAACTAATACAAAATGATCTAAAATATTTCCCATTTACTTCTTGACAAATAGCATTGTCCTAAGACATAAAATACGCAAAACCTCTTTCAAAAACCTGGTCAATAAAATATTACTAAATGGTGAGGTAAGATGATCAAAAATTGTTTCAATTGATTAATAAATTAATGATAATAAGTGATAATAAGTTAAAACAATGGTATGGGAACATGATATTTACATTAGAAAAACATAACCATCAAATCATGACTCAAAATCAAGAAACATGTCAAAATAATTTATAAATCAAAATAAATATTTCATATGAGTGAAGATTCATCAATAATAAATCATGAACTATAATAACATATCATAAGAATAAGGAATTGTTTTTAGAATACACATAGTCATAAAAATAATTTCCGTAGTCACAAATCGTAGACAAGTCTATAGTAGTGGATTGGGTTCAGTCCTCATTATATCATTTCCTTATTCATTATTCACTTATGAAAATATCGTATTAGATAATGTAACTTATAGTGTTGGGTTCACTCCCCAATCCAATCCTTATTAACTTATGAGATATCATTCATCACCCAAATCATTGTAGGGATATATAATTCCATTCACACCCCTCACATAATGAAAAGAATATATATGTGTGTCATAAGATCATAACACATTTATCATATCATCATATAAAAAAATATTCAAAGGATATAGGTTTCAAAATAATTTTATCATCGCAATCATAAACCATATATATATTCAATAAAGAAAGTAAGATTTTATTATATTCCCCATAAATCATATGAATAATCAATGGATGTTGTTATAGATAAAAATACTATAAAAATGATATAAAAATATATCCTTAGGATAGTTTTATTTTTATTTAAAATAAATTATTTTGAATCTAATTTTTTTTAAATATTAGGAAAAAAATTTATTTTAAGATAAAATAATAATATTATAATGTGATCTTTAAAAAAAGATTATTCAAGATGGTGTAAAATCCATTCATGTGGTCCATTGAAATACAAAATTCCATTCATATTTTTAGTAAATGGTAAAATGTGTCATTTTAGGAAAACCATAAAAATAATGCTTTTTAAACTATTTCAAATAATTTTAATTATAGTTAAAAAAATATAAACAATCTCTCGATAATATTATATATATTATATAATATATTTTAAATATAATTGGTACATGGAAGAAAAATATTAACCACTGAGTATAGAAATAACATATGTTTTTCGAAAAAATATTCTGTCAATTTATTAATAACATTAATAGGGTAAAATTAAAGAAAAACATATAATATGTTGAAATATACATTGTTTTAAAGTATTAATAATAAATCATTGATATATATGATATGGTTTCATAATCATAAAATTTAATAATAATAAAACCCTGTAAAATTGAGATTTTAACATAAAACACATACCTCTATAGTTTCATTTGAATCGTAATCCCATGAAATAAATATCTTCGAATTAATATTCAAATACATTAAAAAAATATTTCTTCACGAAAAAAATATCAATGGTTCATTAGATACATTTCATAAAATAAGATAGGTGTATAATATCAACATTGTCTTAATGAAAAAAATTGAGATATAGAACCCTTATAGAGTTTTTAATTTTTTGTAATGAATATATTTAAAAGCTTAAAAATCATATTATACTATAAATTAATTTAATTTAATAATAAAAATTTTCAAAATAGACACATGGAAAGTAAATAAAATTTATAAATAATAAATTAGAGCATAACATTTAAACATGTCCCAATGAAGATAAATTGAGGCAAAACCATTTCCTCATATTTGTATGGATTTGTAAGTGTTATAAACTCTTGTATATTAAATTGAAATTTATTATAATTATATAAAAAACATAATGATAACTAGAAACCCAGAATTTTTTTACATATAACATATTATCATATTTTCATTAACAATCATTCAATATCATCATCATTTCTCATATTAACAGCTTCATTTTTTATAATTGTTTTTCTTCTATTGTTATGATCATATGAAATTAATCTTTTATCCGTCATATCCATCATATTCATAATGATATAAATATAATATATATTAATTATATACATATTTATATCTATCCATAGAAAGTGTTAACAAAAAAGGAATTACATCACTGCATGGAGATGGTTTTTTTTATGTATACAAGAGTGAGAATTTCAAATTTTGGATGGATGGATGAAATAAAGTCAAATGATAATTAACCATAAAAAAATTGTTATTTCATAAATATAATATATTTTAATTAAACATTTCATTATTATCATCCATGTAAATCTTAAATGAAAAACAAATCACATTGCTTTGTGTAGGTGGTAGTCCACACATATTCTTGAGTGACATTATCCTTTTACATTGGGTCGGATGGTATGATGATATATAAGATTTAATAATTATAGAAGAATAATTATTCCATTATTATAAAAAAAATATATATATATAATATCAACCATAAAAACACTCCATGAATGATGGTAATGGGAATTGAATCACATCATTGCATGGAGGCAGTAGTCTACGCGTATGCATTAGTGAAAAATTTAATTATCATTTGTTGTAGAATGATTAGAAAATAGATCTAAAGTAGTAAAAATATAATATAAATATATTTTTTATGTAGGATTCGTCATTTTTTAATGGATAAAATATGTCTAGATTATGTAGAAAAATAAATAAAAACAAAAGAACTTGGTTAAGATCCATACATACTCTCTGAGAGGCCTCCTTTTGATTACATGGTATGCATTTAATAATTGGTATTATGAGAATAGAAAAATATCTAATAGGAAGGGAGATGTTCAAGGGAGTTTCTTATAGGTATTTATCGAGTTATAAGGCTAATATTTTATGAATATTATAAGATGATATGTTCCCTTTTATAATGGAGTAGAGGGACACACATGGAATTTTTTACGAATTTTACATTTATAAGGTCAATTTCATTCAGAATTATACTCAAATCGAAAATGATTTTATAAATTGATGAAAAAATTATTAAATATAATCATATAATTAGAATTTTAAACTATTGGATGAAAAAGTTCCCAATATATATTGGTTTAACCCCTTGTAAACCTATTTTACCATTAACCATGGTAACAGAATATAAATATTTTTACTATTCAATTTGGAAAATATTATGTTCAATCTACCAAATTACATTAATTATGGTTATTAAAAATACTTAATAAATTTTAATAGATTAAATTTCTATAAGAATAGTTATAAAATTTTCAATAGGTGTGAAAAAAACAATGAAAATACACTATAGAAAATTCACATTTAGGAAAAAAACAGAATTTAGTTCCATTCCATTCAAATAAAATTTCATAATATGATTGTTTTAATATTATATTGAATATATAATCAATAAACTTCGCTTAAAATTAATCAATAAGTATTTATTAAATTTATTAATCCAAAAAACAGTGCACACATAAAAACAGTTTTTTTATATAAAAATGTGTTTTGAAGCTCAAAAATGTACATATACCGAAATAAATTATAATTATGATTACAATGTAATTACATATATTTATTCTATATAATTGAATAGTGGGTTACATTAAAATCATATAATTTTTTTTGTATGTAAAAAATTGAAGTTTTTATATAAAAATAGTATATTTTACTATTCATAAAACATAATTCTTTTTAGAAAAATCATAAAAAATCACCCTATGTTAATATATAAATAATTATTCAAAAAAAGATTAAATTTCTCAAAATAAAATTCATAATAATGTAAGTAGTTAATTATTAATTTCATTTGAAAAAAATTGAATAAAACCCAATTTTGAAGAAAACATATTTTTGAAGTGTAAAATGAAATCATTGAAAATTTCCTAATTACTTATTATAAATTAATCAATAAATTTGAACAATTAAAACTATATATATACATATATATATCATAGGTTTTTTTAACTATTCATACCAAATTATTTATGTGTTTTGTTAAAATGTACTTTTTTTATCACGATTCATATAGACTTTGGGTTGCATCTAAGGAAATTTATTAAATAAATTAGATTTATTTGAAAAGAAGAAAACATATTAAATAACAATTATTTTTAAATTTATTCCACCACTATAAAGAAGCTTTAAAATTGTAGGGTCATGGAATTTCCATATTTTTTTTATTATATGGAATTATTTCGAGACCGCAAAATCTGACATCATGTGATTTCGACACCATGAGTGCCTGTAATGATCCATAGAAATATGTTAGGGTTTAGATTTCGTGTGTGAGTGGTTTTCTAGAAAAATAAAAATAACTCTTAAATGAGTGCTTGGATAAGAAATCTGAGAACACAGTTGCATTCAGGATGGCAGTTTCACCCAATGTACGACTTATGTTTATTCGACGCAGGCCTCCGGTGAGAAAACCTGAAAATGGAATAACATTAAATAAAACAATTAAATAAATTTATCTTATTTTTTCAAATGCTTATATCACATGAATGGTGACTTGGTTCAAAATTTTGATATTTCCATTGAACTCATGAGGGTATGCTTTCCTTACGTAGATACTGACATTGGCCGATGCTGGCCACCAGTGGAAGTCATTGTTTGGACGTAAATAAAATAATTAATTGAAATTTATTTTATTGTAAAATATTTATCTTATAAATGGTAACTATGATTGAAAATATGAGAGTATTGTTGATTTTGTGAGGGAATGTTCCCATTAGGTGGATCCTAACCTCGACTGGTATGGGTCTAGGGTGACTGTTATTAATTTTTTTAACTATTTTTAAGGTATGTTAAGTAAACGCATGGGTGGAGGTTTCTTACATTTGAACTGGTGCTCGACTTAAATATCCAAGGGCACTATTGAATATGAAGTTCCAGGATTCTCATAAGGGAAGCTTCACATCGACCGTAGTAGTTTAGGAGAGAAATATAGTTTTTATACATTACAAAAAATAATAAAATAACAACAAAGTTATTTTATTTATGTTTTTTTTTGTAACTTCTAAGTGGTGGTGGCGGAACCGATGACATGTCAATACATTAAATGGCATGAATATTGGTTATTGTAACCACGACATTGAAACATTAAATGTGGTTCATAAATAAACAACATTAATGTTGTGAAACTCGTTTGTTTATTTCGTCTATTTAAATGGAGATCAGGTTGGGGTTTTTGACATGGATTTACCAAGAGAGGAACCCATGGGAAAGTACTGTGGAAACTACCCTTGATGAAGGATGGAAGCTTGGGTGGAACAAATTTGGGATTGATGAATGCTGATGAGTTCACCCAACAAGGACTCTTCTCCTACCACAATTGTGAAACCACGAATGGTTCTAATGGTATGGGTTTATTAATAATGTTATCATTGATTAATTAAAATTTCCATCACTTGTTATGATTTTAACATGGAGGGAAAGACCTAAACAAACAAGGAACATATCCTCCACCACTTTGTTCCTTGATGCGTTCTTTGTGGAATTATTTTCAACATGATGAAAAGAAGAAACCGGGAGGCACATAACGATGTCATCATCCTGAGAGGGCCACTGGAGTGTCCAGAAGAATGAACAGACCACCAGAGCTCACCTGGTGGCCCGTAGAAGATCTACTGGCTTGGTACTGGCATGGAGGCACCATCGACCAGTTCCGGTGGTGAAGGTAGTGGCCGGAGCTCACCATCCACGGATGAGGGTAGCGCAGCTCAGTGCTATGGAAGACAGACAATCGGTCGGCTCTCAGCATGTCGTAGAGGCGGGAGGCGGCACACCGTCACGCGTTGTGGTGGTGCAGGACGCAGCATTGAAGTTGCGATGAAGGGAGGTGACTAACTCCCTTCGGGTCCTGCTGATAACCAGGTGGTGCCACTTGGCACCGCCAATCATAGAGCTTAATGTTTCATTGATCCATTCTAGAGGCAGACCGCACAACCCCTGTACGGGTCGTGCTACTCAGCGGGACGAGCTGCCACAGACTAGCCCAGCCGGGGAAGGTCGACCTGGTATGTGGCCTAGAAGGCCAATCTTGTCACGACCCTACCTAGCCAGGGCAGGCCAGGTCAAACCTGTATCGGGTCAGACCGGACCTGGACCCCTCTCGGGCCCAGATACGCTTAAAAGGTTGTATCTTGCGAATAGGACGACCATTTGACAAATTGTCTGTGATGCTGGGATCCATGGAGCATGATGTTCCTTTTAAAATACTCCACGTGTGTTTTAGGGAAATATGGATTACATGCAGTTTGGATCGAACATGAATCCAATTGAGCCCTGAGCACTAAAATTCCAATAACTTACAGACTGAGCATCCGGTTGATGTGACATCTTTTGTGTTGGAACACTTATGACATGAAAGATCATTGGATAACTACATTATAGGGATTCGTGCTGGTTTAAATACTACTAATATATTTAGGATTTGTTTATCTCAGAATCACGTGTACTATAAGTGGGAATTCAGTGGCTGGACGGGACATGAATAATGAAGAGAGATTCTGTGTGGATCAGCACCTAGCGATTCAGTGTGAATCTACACTGAGTAATTATGTGTGAATCAGAATCGAGAGATTCTATGTGAATCAGAACTGAGTGATTCTATGTCAATGAGAACCCCACAATTCTATGTGAATAAGCACCCATCAATTTTGTGTGAATCAACACCCATCAATTCTGTGTGAATCAACACTCATCTATTCTGTGTGAATCATCACCTAGAGATTCTATGTGTATCAGCACAAAGCGATTCTATGTGAATATACACCAAGTGATTCTATGTGAATCAAAACTGAGTGTTTTTATGCAAATCAGGACCCATCGATTCGGTGTGAATGATCACCAAACGATTCTATGTGAATCAACACCCATCGATTCTGTGAGAATTAGCACCGAGCGATTCATTGTGAATCAGCACAGAGTGATTCTGTGTGAATTAGCACCAAGCGATCCTGTGTGGATCAAAACCTAGCGATAAAATATGGATCAACACCTGAAGATATTGTGTGGATATTTCAGGGGCTAGTACCTATCAATCATGTGTCGGTAAATAGTAGTGACTCTTGACATAAGATGATGATCTATCTTTACGACTAATCATATGTACTTCTGTACTTTAGGTACACCATGTTTTGATTTGTGTTTATTTCTATGTGCTATGGGATTGAGATTATACATTTGGTTTTACTTTTTAAAATTCAGAGATATCTTAGAGGGTCTCGGGGACCCTAATGAGTATTTTTATACTCACCCCTGCATGGGATTTGTCTCCACCTTATTGTGTCTTGTGCAGATGATGTGTGGCTCGGCTGAGACTATAATATCCAGAACCAGGCATTACACATAGGTGAGTGGTTGACGTTGAGAGTAGTAGAGTTGAGTTGTACCTACCCTTCATGTAGTATCCTTGGTAGAGGATCAGAGGAGATATTTTCTATTTTTTGTTGTAGTTATACCTTTTCAGTTGGGCTTGTATTCCTTCCCCCCTTCATTTATATACACACTTTTCCTACTGCATTTCTACTTCGTGGTTGCATCTTGTTGTGTTCCTGGATTGTGTGTTTGTAAACGTTTAAATAAAATGCCTTCCCATTTTAGGGATATGCCTTTCCGGTGATAGTCTCCTATCCCTGGCCTATTGAAGGCAGCCTTGGGGTAGTCACGGCATGGACCCTAGGGAACATGTCTTGAAAAAGTGGTATCAGAGGAGTCAGTTATAATGAAGAACTAGGAATTTGATATTTTTAATGTAGCAATAGTGTTATGTGTTTTGAGTTTGGTTTTTAGCTCAGCGTTTCTAGTGTCGGCGTGATGACCAACGTATCCATACACCAGGAAACTTATTTATGATTTCCGACTCGGTTCCCAGAAACACTGATTGAGTGTGTTCGGTAAATGTTTTACTTCAAGTCATATCACCAGGTATAACTTATTGAATGTGGTTCATCTTGATTATCTTTTATGATTACTTCATACAAATATCCAACCAAGAATTCCAATGTGTGACCTTAAGGATGGTCCATAGTGTGATGAGGCTTCAGTACAAGGACTGTTGTTGGAGATGGTACCTTCGGGTGGTGTCCTAGTGATACCACTTTATGTTGGTCAGTATTTAATATCGACGCTACAATTAGAGGTCACATATAATCTCAATGCTTTTCACACGTTTCAGTGCTAGATAACTCGTTGGTTCTGAGGTGAGCCCGACTCACAGGCCTCTACGGACTGGCTTGAGGGGGTGACCGAGTTTCCATCTAGCTAGGGCACCATTTGATCAGATGGTAGTCCTGACAGTGAGAATTCTATGTGGCTCAGTAGGGAGATGGCATGGTTTAGATAACCCCTATCTTACGATGTGGTGAGTTTTTACATGGAATGGTCCTGAGGTACTTTCTCAGAGAAGAGGGTCTCTTTCCATAAAATGATATGTGGTATGTGTTCCCAAGAGCTTCTACATCTTCGGTAGGACGACATGTCGGTAGCTGATTATTCATTGGTGTGTACCGACCATTACAAGTACTCAACGAATATAATACGACCATTGTTTCATGGATTGGAAATCCGAGAGAGATATGTTTAGGGACATCTGAGATAGCAATATTCCTCTGTGCATTCCTACTTATGTTAGGGTTCTAGCGATAAACATTGTGGTTAAAAATTATTTAGCTGAGCAGATGCATCCAGTGAATGTCAGTAGGGGAAAAGTAGGAAACCGACGTCAGTCTCAAAGAGGTGGATGTGTAAAATGTTTTGGGAAGAGGAAGTTAGAGGAACAGATGAATTTATAGTGAAGCAGATGTAGAAGATGAGTTAGGAGGGCAGAAGGAGGTGGTATACAATTCTACATGTTACAACCACCGCCCTAATGTGGCCCCACCAGGCACAGAGAGCTAGAGGACAGGGGAATGGAGCAGCTACATGTAGTGAAGGAGTGTGACCCAAGGTCTCTAGGAATGATTTGAAGTATGGTCTGTGCAAACTATTAGATTCTATGTTAATAGACATAGGTATAAATCATTCCTTCTTGTCACGAATCATGTTCAGGACCTATAGTTTCCAGTTAAACTGTTGACCTGACCGTTACTTCTAGAAAAACTAATGAGAGGAGACTGGATAATCACAATTATGCTGACAAAGTGATTTGACCCTTAAGGTGAGAGTTTTGGTTGGATCTTTTTGCTGGCAGTGTCGGGGCCTTATGATGTTCGTTTGGGTATGGACTGGTCATCCACAGTTCATACTGAGATTGACTATTTTCGGAAAAAATGTTGTGGTATACCTACAAAATTAGAATGGGTTTTTTCATTTGTCGATAAAAAAGGAAACTCAGGAAGCACAAATTAAACTCATGCATGGTAGGGTGCTTCGGATCTTTCTTGAATCATCCAACCATGCCCTCATGGAAGTAGGTGTTTTGAGTTTTCAGTTCCCGAAAATACTGGCAGAGTGTGGGAACATCCACTCAATATTTGTTTCCAGGATTACCTCCCCATAGAGAGAGGGACTTTTCCCTTGAATTGTACCCAAGGAAGACACCAATATATACAAATGCATATCATATGGCTTCCATGGAGCTCTTGAAGCTGAGAGTGTAGTTGGGAGAATGGTCTATTGTCTACTATGATCACAAGAGTCTCAAGTATACCTTCTCATAGAAGGACCTGAACCTGAGATGGCAGTAATGACTAGAGTTCCTCCAGGGCTATGACATTGAGATAGTATACACTCCTAGAAAGAGGAATTTAGTAGAAGGCACACCCAGCAGGAGGTTTGGTCTACAGTTACTGAGTGAGGCAACACAATAGCAAGCCGCATTGTAGATATCCTTCATGGATAGAGATGGATAAGCTTACATCCAATTTATAACTATCACTCATCCACTCCTTAAGAGAGTTCGCGAGGGACAACTTGGGAATGCTGAATGCGAGGCCCAAAATGCTCAGATATTCTCAGGACAGTCTCTTAAAGGATTTTTTTAAAGGTGGGGAGCACATCGTTCTCTTCACAAACACACTATTGTACAAATGATGCTACAAGAGGATTTATTGAGGGAGTTTCACACATTCCCTTGTGAGGTACATCTTGGAGTAGAGAAGATGTACCAGGAACTCTACTATCATTACTAGTGGCATGTGATGAAGAAAGTAGTGACTGAGTTCATATCACGATGTCTCACTTGTCAGTAAGTAAAATATGAGCATCAGGTTCCATCACGCTTGATCACAACTTTTTTCCCCAGACCGATGATCAGATGGAGCAGACATTATAGACCTTGGAGGGAATTTTTCATGCTTATGTCCTAGATTTGGCCCACATTTGGGAGGACTTATTTTCCTTGGTGAAGTTTGCATACATAAATAGAAACCACACCACCATTGGCATGCCACCATTTGAGGCCTTTTACGGGAGATCATGTAGATCACCACTATACTAGACAGACCCAGGTAGTAAGTACTTATGGTTCCAGAGATGGTACAAGCTACCATTGAGAAGGTGCGGGTCATATAGGAGTGGATGAAGATTGCACATAGCTGGAATAAGTCTTATGATGATGAGAGACAAAGACCCTTAGAGTTCAAGGAGGGAGACCATGCCTTCCTACGGGTCTCACCCCAACAAAGAATGCAGAGATTTGGCTGGGTCGGAAAGATATATCTGGGGTTCATTGGACTCATCCAGATTCTTAACATAGTTGGTGAGGTGGTATACAATCTAGCTCTTCCCCCACATATGCACCTAGTACATGATGTTTTCCATGTCTCATAGCTTTGGAGATGCGTGCATGAGACATCACACTTTATCGACTACGGAGAGTTGGACTTTGAAGAAGGGGTGACTTTTACGGAGTTCCTTATGGAGATAGAGGATCGACCGAAGAGAGTCCTTTATGGATGGTCAATCCCTCTGGTGCTATTTTGTGGTAACATGGGATCCTCCAGGAGAGCACATGGGATCAGGAGGCTCAGATTCATGCTTAGTACCCTCATTTTTTGATTTTCCTTTATTTTGGATTTCAGGGACGTAAATACCTAAGGGGGGATAATATAATGTACCAGAATTTCCATATAAAATTTTAATTTTATGGAATTATTTGAAGACTGTGAAATCTGATGGAACATGGTTCTGAGGCCCAGAGTGCCCAGAATGATCCGTCGAGAAATGTTAGGATTTAAATAGTGCATGTGAGTGGTTTTCCTGAAAAAATGTAATGACTCTTAAATGGAAGCTGGGATTCAAAATATGAGGGCACCATTGTGTTCAGGATGGCAGTTTTACCCTAGGTACGACTTAATTTTAGTCGGCAAAAGCCTCCGGTGAGAAAACATGACAATGGTATAACCGTTAATAAAATAATAAAAGAAAATTATTTTATGTTTCAAAAGAATATAACTCACGAATGGTGACTCAGATTAAATATCCAACACCACCACTGATCTTGTTAGTATTTTCATTCCTTAGTAAGATACTAACATTGGCCGGCGCGGGACACTAGGGGAAGTTAGTTTTTTGTCATAAATAAAATAATTGTGTGAAAATCATTTTATTGTAAAAACCGTAACTTATTAATGGTAACTCATATTGAAACTAAAATTAGTACCATTGATCTCCTGAGGGTGTGTTCCCCTTAGTCAGAGCCTTACCTCGACTACTATGGGTCGAGGGTGACTATTATAAATTTTCTAACATTTTTAAGGTACATTCAGAAGATGAGCATGCATCGTTTTCTAACTTTTGAACTGGTGCTCAGATTAATGATCTGAGGGAACTATTGAAGCAATAGCTCTGGGATTCTATTATGGTAGGATTCAATTTGACCATTGTATGTTGGGATAAATAGATAGTATTTGGACTTTACAAAAAATAATAAAATAAAAACATTGTTATTTTATTTCTTTTTTTAGTTAATATTGAGATGTGGTGGCGGGATTGATGACTTGTCAAGCCATTAAATGTTATGACTCTTGGTTTTTTGTAACCACGACATTGAAAAAATAAATGTGTTTCATAAATTAACCACATTATTGTTGTGAAACACAGTTGTTTCTTCCATCTATTTAAATGAAGCTCAGGTAGGGGTTTTTAAAACAACATCACCAAGCAAGGAACCCATGGAGAAGTACTATAGAAACTTCCACCGATGGAGGATGGAGGCTTGGGAGACAATGATCAGGGATAGAAGATCACGTAAGACTCAATCCAAGGAGGACTCTTCTACCGCCACAAACGCAGCACCTCCAATAGTTTTCGAGGTAGGGGGTTTATTATTAATGTTGTCTTTGATGAATTAAAATTTCTTCTGCTTGTTATGATGTTTACACAATGGGTGTGTGCCAAAAAAACAAGAAATAGACTCTCCCCCACTTCCTTCCTTGATTCATTTTTCATGGCACTATTTTCAACTCGACATAAAGAGGAAACATGGAGGCATGCAACGACGAAAGCATCTCGAGAGGGCCATAGGCGCATCCAAAAAGAAGAACGGTCCACCAAAGCTCACCCAGTGGCCTGCAGAAGATCGGCCGACGCGACACCGGCGACCATCCATGACGGCGAAGGCAGAGTTTGGTGCTCACCAGTCACAGATGTGGGTGGCACCGCTCGACACCATGGAGGACAGAAAAGTGGTCGGCTCTCGGACGCCCATGGAGGCGGGAGGCGGCACACTGTTGTGGACCATGGTGGTACAGGATGCGACTTCGAAGTCGTGACAAAGGGAGGGGAACCTCTCCCTACAGGACCCGTAGAAAACTAGGCTTCACCACTAATCAAATATCCGAATATATCTCTGAGCCGTTTGGGTAGCAGGCCACACGAGCCTCGCACGGGTTGCGCCTGCCGGCGGGCCGAGCCATGGTGGACCATCCCCACCAGGGTGGTCCTTGCCGATCCGTAGCCTGACGGGCCTAGCCCGCTGTGGTCCAATAATCCAGGGCGGTTTGGGCCAGTTCATAGCCCAGCAGGCCGAGCCCACTACAGCCCATCCAAATTGGTCCGGCCCAAGCCAGTTTGAGCCGGGCCGGGTCGGACCCGAACCAGGTCAGTTCGGGTTGGCACAGACTAGGTCGAGCCGTATCTTGTGAACCAGACTTCCGTTTGACGAACCATCTGTGGCGCTAGGATCTTTGGAGTGAGACGATCCTTTTGAGATAATACACAAGAGTTTTGTAGAAATTTGGAGTATGAATGGGTTGTATCGACCCTAAATCAAACTAAGACATTGACAGTAAAATGAAAATAACTTACAGACTGGGCATCCAATTGACGCACTGCCTGTTGTGTTGGAACCCTTTTTACATCATAGATCATTCGGTAAATTCATCCTGGGATTTCGTGCTAGTTGAAATAGGACTGATGGATTGAGGAGAATTTTCTCCCAGAAACAAGCGTACTATCAGAGGGAATCATGTGGCTGGATGATACGTGAAAAATGAAGAGGGATCTTGAGTGGATCATCACCTAGAGATTCTATGTGAATCAACACCGAGTGATTCTATGTGAATCATCACAAAGTGACTCTATGTTAATTAGCACTGAGTGATTCTGTGTGAATCATCACCCAAGTGATTCTGTGTGAATCAACACCAAGAGATTCTGTGTGAATTAGCACCATGCAATTATTTGTGAATCACCACCGAGAGATTCTGTGTGAATAAACACCAAGAGATTCTCTGTGATTCAACAATTAGCAATTCTATATTAATCAGAACCTAGTGGTTCTGTGTGAATCAGCACCCAGTGATTCTTTGTGAATCAGCACCCAACGATTCGATGTGAATCACCACCTAGATATTCTGTGTGAATCAGCATCTAGCGGTTCAATGTGAATTATCACCTAGTGATTTTGTGTGAATTAACACCTAGTGATCATGTGTAGATTACCACATAATGATCCTGTATCGGTCTTGTGGGGGTTAGTACCTATCAATATTGTGTGGGTCAGCTGTAGTGCATCTTGGTAGTATAAGATGATCTAACCATACGACTAATCATCTATACTTATGTACTTTAGTTATACATAGTTCTGAGATATTTCTATTGCATTGTTATTTATGATTGAGATCAGACTTGTGGTTTTCCTTTGTAGAATTTTGATAGTTCATCGGGGGTCTAGGAGACACTACTGAGTATTATTACACTCACCCCTGCACAGGCTTCACCTGCACCTTGTTGTGTCTTGTGCAGCCGATCAACGGCTCAACTGAGACAGTATGAGCTAGAACCAGGTGGTACATGGAGGTGACTGGTCGACGTGGAGATCATTTGAGATGGGTTGTACCTAGCCTTTAGGTAGGATCCTTGGTGGACGATCGTAGGATCTATTTTTGGTTTTCAGTTGTAGTCGTACGTTTTCAGTTGGGCTTGTATTCCGAACCCCCTTCACTTTCTATACACACAGTTACAACTACAATTCTACATCTTCGTTGCATCTTGTTGTGTTCCTAGATTTTGTGTTTATATAAGATTAAATGAAATTCCTTTCCATTGTAGGGATATTCTTTTCTGGTGCTAGTCTCCAACTCGTGGCCTATGGAAGGTGGGCATGGGGTAGACACAGCACGGGCCCCGAGGGATGGGTCATGACAAAAAAAACATGACAACGCATAACATGACATTACATTAACCACATATCAATATGATCTATGTTACAAATATAATATATCTCAACCACATCATCTCTCAACCTCAAAATATCAACAAACATAACAACTACTCCTCATCACAACTACTAAAAAACAATTCTACTACATAAAAAGATCCAAAAAAGTAACAAACTCCACAAAACAAAAAAAAATATAAAATATATTAACTACAATATGATCTTAAATTATTATTTATCTAGTGAATTAAGGTATTTTAATCATATTTAATTCAATATTCTCAAGGGAATTCTCAAAAAATCAGTGATTCGATATGAATCTAATTTATTTTTCATATAAAACATTCTAGTCACTTCTAAGTATGGTGATTCAAACCATCAAGTGAAATATGTTTTCAACAAAATCAACTCCTAAACAAATATTTAGATCCACAACAAGAGAATAATCCTTATAAGGAAATAAAAACCATGTTCAATATATTGAAGAATGACTAGAATAGGCAAAAATAATGAAATTTCGGCCATTTCCATTTATTTTTAATTAAAAAGTTATATATCTTAACTAATTGGATATATAATTTCTTCATAAAGAAAAAACATAATGTACCATTAACTTATTTTAATTACTTTGTGATCAATTAATTTGATCACATTTTTGTTGGGTGTTTTATGTGGTCATTCGTAGGATTTTTTGAATACTTATGGCAGTTTATCAAGGGGAAACTCCATGGATATGAAGTAATAAAGAATATAGAGGCTGGTTATAATGTATATGATTTTTCAATACATTATGGAATTTTTATGCCTCTTCAAATTCTATATTGGTTATAGCATAGTGGTCAGCTATGACATTGATACCTAGGATCAGGGATTTTGATGACAGTTCCAATTTTGGTATAGTTGTGGCATGAATCTATGACTACAAGATATGGATTCCCAGATAATTTTCAAAATTGGTCATGGTTGTATAATGGTCGAGTTATTTAGATCAATTGGTGTTTAGGGTGCCTCTACTATTTTGAATGTAGATACAGAGTATGATATGGCTTCACTGTAGCCTTATCTCTGGATAATCAGACTGGAGGATGTCTTTTCTATAGATCTAAGTGATAGTTATGTTAGGGGAGATTGAAGCATAGGCTCATTCATTAATCCATTGTGTAATAATTTTAATCACTTATAACATGGTCTTGTTAGGTTGTGGAATGATCTATTATTTTTTATTATAACCTACCCATGTTATATTATTCCAACATTCTATATTTTGACTTCATTTACCTCTATAGATTCTAGAAGATCTCATATGAAGATTTTGGATCGTTAAAACACTTATATTCATGAATCTAACTGAAAATGGACGTGATTGACCTTCCCCTAATAATTTAATCTCTCATATTGTCGAATAATAATTCATTATATTTATCCCATCATTAATAGTGATTAATACATATTTAATTATTGGATTTGATCTTTATTTTTATGGGTTGTAACTCTTGGGATTTACCTCTAATCTCCCTCAACTTTGACTATAAATTGGAGGTTACATATATAAGTTTTTTATTGATATTGTGATTAATGGTATACGGTTCTATAATTATTTCACCTAAAATTAAATCCATTATTTATTTCATAAAATAAAATTAGTATTCATTTTTTTTCTAATCATTATATATTGATGATTTAATGATTAATTCCAAAATATTTAGTTTGGTGAAAAATAATAATATCTATGATGGTTCTTGAGAAGAATTTTTTTATTTAAGGATTGATGGATTACAATGATTTTATGAGGATTCCAAAGAAAAATTATTCATACGTAAGATGATTTTTAATGGCTTGATCTTAATGAAAACCCATGTATAGGTGATGAAATATAAATGGAATTATGAACAACATATTGGGATATTAGAAACATAATGATTATTTGAATTTGAATTATTTCTCTTGATTGATTGATAATTAAAAGAATATGCGATCCTTAGTAGATAGTGGATGACTAGAAAATTAATTATTGGACTCTGACTCCCTAGAAATTGATTAATGATGAAAATTTTAACTAAATCAGTTTCAACATGACCTTCCATAAATGGGATGTTAATTGATTGTCCCAACAGCCTGAACCATTACGATGTCTAAATACATGCTTTTATCATTGATGATTATATGAGTAGTTTGAGGACCATATAACCATGAACTAATGAAACTCTAGGTTTATGAACACATTTCATTGTTTTAATTTGATTACTACATTCCATTGATTAAATAAATCCCTTATTCATGTCCTAAATATTTTATGAAAAATAATTTTTTTATTCTAGTTTGATATACTGCTATATTACCACATTGAAATATCACTTGAACTAGAATTTAAAAGGTGTGTTTTATACCTTGTTTATTTATATGTGAAGTATATTATGGTTTATTTGTATAGATCAAAATTATGGAATATTTTTTAAAATCCTATAGGAATATTTTTCTCACATTCTACTTTTTAATTCATGCATTTTTAAATCATGTTATAAATAGTCTAGTAAAATGGAATAGTGTACTTGATGGTAGTATGTGTGATTTATTAATGTGACATTGAGTTATGTTAGTGGATGTGGGAGATATGGTTTACTCATTACATTGTGATCGTGAGAATTTTTCATAATAGATATTGTGTCATCCATTGGATTATGTATCACGTTGGGATTTATAACTTCTAGCTTGGGGAAGTTTTCTCTTTGAAGAGTCTTTATGTATTTACTGTCCATTGATTTATTCTCAACTATTCTAAATTTATTTTTTTGTTCTTATAGAAAAATCAACCCGTTTACTTATTTTTTATTATCGATTATATTCGAAAGGCCATGGAAATTGGGACTTCTCTTCAGCTCATGTATGGACCAAACTAGGTATCATTGATAAGGGTATTTTGGATGGTTTATGATCGAATGGTTTCATATTCCTAGACATGAAACCTTCTTTGATGTCAGTATAAAGTCTAGGGTGTTCCAAAATATAAAAGGTAATATATGTGGTCTTATGGGGTAGTTTTGAGTGATTTATAAGCCAACTCCTATTGTAGAGAGCCTTACATCACCATGTGTGTTTGGGAAAAGTTTCCTTGATGAATAAATTGAATTTCCCAAAAAATATGATATGAGTGTTTTAAAATCCTATAAAATTGGATCCAGTTGATAAAATCCATATTCTAATATCTCTTTATTTACATGACTATATTATTATCCTTTATAGTGATTATGAGTTTCCTATTTATATTTTATAATATAATTCCCTTTAAAATGAAATTTGAACATACCTTAGGATGGAGATACCAATGACCCATGGGAAGAGAACCATCCATTTCTTCAGAATAACTTTTAGACAGTGGTACGTGTTATCCAAGCTCTGGGAAAGGTAACAACAGATATTAATATTCATATTTTTGGTGAGGAACCATTATATGATGAATCTATAAATCATTACCAAAAGTTTCTTTTCCATAAACCACCATATATCCAAGGATGAAAAAATACTCATAATAATGATGATTGTTTGAAAATTACTGGGATATTTTTGTGTTATTGGATGAACTGAACTCTTTACAGGTAATATGTGTTACCATTAACCATGAAGATCCAATCAGAAGGTGGTGGGGATTTATAGTGATAATGAAGGAACATGTAGACCTAGTTCTATCTTAAAATGATGGAATTCAAAAATGCTATGGTTTTTATTAGCCACCAATAAGGTGATAGAACTCCAAATTATTATGAAAATTGTTTTGATAAACTTATTAAATTTTCCCATTGGGTAGTGAAAATGATAAAATGAAGGATCAAAGGTTTTCAATGGGTAATAAATCTAATATTTAATGTTATGTTTTCAAATTGATACTAAAATCATATGATTACATTCTAAAAAGATTGTTGATGTTTGATCTTGACCAAGGTTGTAAGTCAATGTTTATGCGTGTTTCTCGAACTCCATGTGGATTTTTTTAGTTCATCTAGTGGATGTATAATGTTTGATGAGTCTTTTGATGGATATTAATACTATAAATAATATGAAATTATACATATCCTAGAAGATTCCCATTTACATTCTTTCATTGTGAAATGGTTTTTAATTAGAAATTGTTTTATACCAGGACACCAAATATTTACAGTTCGTGTGGTCTCTATATCCACCTGGAAATGTTTTGTCATATCTTTTGTACTCTATGCATTGGTTCATTCAAATATTCACCTAATGGTACTATATTTCATTCACAAGCATCAATAATTAATGGGTTTTAGTAACATGCATCTAAAACAAAGCTTCTTTACATATTGGAACTCTCTCTAAAGAAAGGTGATATGGGTCCAGTGATAGTAATAGGCGCCATCACTATAGCATCAACATTAGTAACTAATTTATTTGATAGTAGTGCATCTCATTAAGTTATATTGACTCATATTATGGATTAACTAAACCTCCTATAGATATTATGTATTTTGTAGTGGATATTTCTACACCACTGAGAACAAAGAGATAATAGGGTCTATGTTTCCCTTATTGTACAATATTCTTATTGGAGATGTAGATCACATGGGGATTTTCAATTCATTCTAAGAATCATCATTACATCATTCTTAAGATGGATTGGATGATATCCTTTAAATCCCAGATTTAATAACATCTATATTTGGTCCTCCTTTACTACCCTCGATTGGATGTGTCATTTTTCCACTGAAGAATATGACCTCAGAGAGACTAGAGCTAGACCAACTATTATGTAGGGTTGAGTGATAATAGTGTTTTATTTTTATATGGATAATTACTATTTTAGTGTTGATATTTCTCAAGTGATTTTTGAGTTTCCTAATTTGTTTCCATATTTATTTTCTTGTTTTCCACTGGTAAGGGATGTAGAATCCTCTATTGTCATGATACTAAAAACCCAAGACATTTCTATTCCATCTTACCATATGTCAATAGATGAATTGAAAATGTTGAAAACCAATCTTGATAAATTTATGGGAAAAGTATTTTTATAACTGTGCGGGTTTCCATGGGAGGTATAGGTTATTTGGGAATGGAATATTGATGGTCTTTAGTTGATTTTTGAAAACTCAATTGGTTCATGGTGAAAAAATGTATATGATTTATTTGATAATTTATCTTTTTTACCATTATAAAGGGGATATGTTTTTCTAAATGATTTATCATTATTGTGGTTGTTAACAATTATGAATCAATGAATCTGACATCATGAAATTATTCTTTAGGAGTAGGTATATCCCTGAAAATAGTTTTTATACACATAAGTGAAACTAATTCTCCAATAGATTTTAAGATGATTCTGAACATGTTATTCCACGTGTATCTTGATTTTTTCATTGATGTGTTTTTTAGTGACATGTTGGTTTAATCAAATACTATGGATGATAATGTGAATCATTTTATATTATTTATATAAATTATGAGAGATCAAAAACATTAGGACAACCTATATAAATATCAATTCTAAATTTGGGAAATGAATCTCGAGGTACTTGTGTTCTCATAAAATGTTATTCCAGTAGATATAGAGAAGGTTAAGGATATTATGAAATGTAAAAATCCTAGAAATTTTTTTGAGAATCAGAGCTTCTTAGGGATAGTGGGGTGTTTCCACTAGTTTATCAAATATTTCATTAATTTTATTTCCACAATGACTACTCTCACTCAAAATAGATTAATGTACTTATTATATTATAAATGCTAAAATTATTTTGAGTTTTTGAAAAATCATATGATTATATGACAGTGATAACTCTCTTAGAGGTTGGTAAAGTCCATGTGGTCATTTATGACATATTTGGTTTAGTTTTTTATTTATTCTTATGATAGGTGGTCACATGGTGTCCTATGATTCCAAAAATCTTATCTCTATGAGAAGAACTATCCAACCCATGATGTTGAACTCACAACAATTATGAATTATCTTAATGGTTGGAAGAGTTAAAATTTTATATAATTGATTACCATTTATTTAAATCATAATATCCTGACATATATCTTCTGACAATGTGATTTTAATTTATGAAAATGGAACTATGTAGGGTAGATGTAGTCTTTAGATTTTGACATTCCTTATACCGCTATAAAGGGGAATTTATTTGATGATATATTGAGTATGATGTTTTTGAAATGTTCTTTGAAATAATCATTATAAGAGTGGAATGTTATGTATCCCTTTTCTTGTATTCATTTTGGAGTTCATAAGAACGTTACTGAGGTTGTGCTGACTAGTGTCTAGTCGAACAACTCTCTTATTGGGATGATTTTTAAAAAAACATCTTGATGATGAATTATTTTTCATTATGAAAAATATTTAAATTGGTAATACCATCATTGAGTGGACATTATATTATATTGGTATCATATTCCATCAGATACGGGACAATGTACCTTTTCCATTGACAAGAGATAGGATGGTGGATTTCCATAATTATCAATTGGTAGTGCCCCCTAGAACCCTAAATATTTTACTAGGATATTCATTGATTATACTGGTGACATAGTATGAAAAAAATACATCATTGACTTTTTTACTCATTTTTATAACTACCAAATATTTTAAGAAGAGGACCAGAAACCTACAGATTTTCATTAAACTATTCTATTGATTACATATATGTGGGAGGATAATTTTATGGATTTAATAGTTTTGATTCCTCATACCCATCAAAGTAATAATGTGATATGTGCTACGATCAACAAGAAGATAAAATTTGTTAAATTTTTTCTCATTAGTTATATAAACATATCTAAGGGCATGGAAAATCATTACATGCATGATATTTTCAGATTTCATAGAGTTCCATGAAATGGACAGACCCTATAATCCTAAATGTAGTGCATTATTTTATTACATTGGAATATATAATGTATAATATCCTATGGGATAAGACTTTTAGTTGTCTTGGTAAACTATATTACATGCATGATACCCATATTATGTTGGGAAATAGAAAATAAAGCATAATACATAATAGGGACAAATAAAATACATCCTTGAGACTCATTTAAATGATTCCTCTTCATATCTCAGAGAAAGAAAAAAAATAACGGTACGCAAAAATTCACCGTAAGCATAATTAATGTGGGAGAAATACTAAATAAATAATAATTAATCAATATGGAAAGGTGAATAACAAATAAAACATTATATTTAAATATTTGGATAAGGAATAATCAATATTTCAAGGTATGAAACCGAAAATTCTTTCCATTCAATCAATAAACTGATAATGAAATTCAGCCATAGATTTTATCATAGTAAAAATTTCATAGATATTAAATAATCAATAAAAATAAATGAAATGATTATTTATTGGAATTCATGTCTTAGGACCATTAAAACCTCTACTATAAAGATCTATCCCCTATATAGTTTAAAACTAAAGTTACAACCCTATTTAATTTGACCAACTAATTTACCTTATGACCACCTGTCGATTCATTGAGGGGATATATAAAGTAAAAGAATGACCAATAATTCAATTTCTAAATAATTATTAATTTATAATAGCCTATTTATTCAATAAATAATATTCATTATCAAATATCTGTATTGAATAAAAGATACATAAATATCACTAATTCCCTAGTTAATCAAATACCATTCAAAGTTAAAAAATTTGTAAAAACGTTGTATGGTTTACGAAATAATTATACCAATAAAATATGAATATTAATTTCAAATATAAAAATGATCTCTAATGGAAAATGGTAATAAGGAAGTTATTTTTTCTAGATAATGTTAAAAGTCACAAACAAAAGTGAGATTGTAAATATAACTTTTACCAAATAGTAATTTTCATGTGAAAATCCCTTTAATGAGATAATTAGAAGTAATAAATTATATAGAATGATGATAAAATGATTCATGTGATAATATATCCAATTATTACGAAGATACACCACACAAAATAATTATGTGGTGAATATAACAATTATCACATAGAAGGAATAAGTGAAATGAAAATCCCCTAATTTATCATTCCATTTTGATTTGTTGTATAAAAAATTCAATATAGTGGTTTAAAATATATTAATAACTTATTATAGAACCATAATCATATTAAGAATATAATATATTAACTTTTTATAATATCATATTTCCTGTTTTTTCAACTATCCTTCATTTTTTCACTATTTCGTGTGTTAATTGCCTAGTTTTTCACGATTGTTTTTACGTGTTACATGTTTTAACTATTATTTAGATAATGTATTTATCACTTCCATAATTTAAAAATGATTTATTTATAATATATATACGCAAATTATATATGTATTTATAATAATCCACAATATATGGAGATAATAAAATGGAAAACATTGTTTATGGAGACTGTAGGATGTATATAAAAATGAACTGTAATTCCATTTCTTTTTTTTCATAACTAAAAGAATAAATATTTAATTATATATATATATATTATAATTATATTATAATATCTATGTCATATTTTTCATATTTTTAATAAAACCAACCATTATATATTCCATGTATAGTGTGAATGAATCACATCACTTGGGGGAGAGAGTAGTCCAGACTTCATCAAACAATGTTATCATATGTAAAAAAAATTAAATTATAAATGTATGTTTTATAAAATTATAAAATACACGTAAATACATAATAATTATCATATATATCATATATAATTAGAGTTTACATCATATTTACCAACCATGAAATGTTGTAAAGTTAAAATGAATGACATCATTTCTTGAGGTGGTAGTTTTTCATGCACAAACGGTAAGTTCGTTACCCATTTGATGGATATGTGTGTAGGTATAAGTTGAAACATTAAAATGATAACATCATTGTATATTTATGACAAATTCTTTACTATAAAATCATAAAAAAATAATAATATTGGTTGTGGATAATGAAAATAAAACTAACGAGTTTGAGGAAGGAGGTTACCTTTTTTGGGTAACTCCTTTTGGTTTGCACCAAAGGGATTTCATGTATGGAGTTATGCTAAATTTTAATATCATATGACGAGGTTAGGGATGTTTAAGAGATATTTGGATAGATATTGTTCTCTCCATAGTTTAATGAGAAGTGTGATAAGTGTGATGGATGAGTACCTTTAATCATGGAAGATGAAATTCATTTTTTAATGTCCTTGAAAAGAGAATTCGACCCACGTTCTTCTTATGAAATGTTACTCCAATAATGAATAAAAAAAGTGAAAATTTATTATAGGGTCTATATAAGAACATTATATGAATTTTGAACATGTTTTTTGGATATTCTGGCCCTTATGTTTCACGTTTAGTCCATTATTAAGCCAATTCGTCTCTTAATCATTGTAATTAATTTTAATTACATTCACTAATATTTTTTATAAATAAATAATGTGAAATTATTAGAGAAAATAAATTACTCTTATTCCATATCTGGAATCCATTTTTACAAATTCTAATCACATAACTAGTAGAAATTAATTTAAATTTAATATTGTAAATGGGATAATAAATAATGGTTTTCAAGTAAAAATATTCAAAAGTACGGTAGATATTTATAAATAATTTCAACGAGAAATTTATTCCAATGACCTAAATTGGATTAATTTTTTTATATTAGATCTAATTTATTTTCAAAACCAATCAAAAACATAAATTAACCTCATAAATAAAGACCATGAAAAATACGTTTTGAATTAAAATTTAGCACTTTTCACTATTTATTAAAGAATTAATGTTATCAAAAAATACCAAAAATTCGTCCTATACTTATTATGAAGTTTCTTTAAAACAATGAAATTTATTCTGAGATATTAATTTTATAAAATATCAAAAAAAAATTGATTTTACATTATTTTCTCCATTAAAAGGCATTAAAAACTACCATTATAAAAATATTGGTTTTTATGCATAAAATTGGGTTTGTTCTTATCTTATGGAAATAAAATCAATTGGATTGGTATCAAAAATATTTTTTGGAATATATAACATATTCATATGTTTAATATAATTAACTAATTCTAATTAACTTTATCTATTATAAAAAAATCTATTTGGAACATAAAAATAAAAATATTTATTTTATAGATTTTTTTATATTATTGCTTCTAATTAAATGGTAATCAACAAATTCATCATTTGTTTTTATAAACCATATATTTTCATAAGTTATAATATACTATTAATGTCTTATAATATAATAACTATGTGATATCTTATTATAATAATTATTAACATTTTAATAATATATTATTGTTCGTTAAAACACATTCTTCAATGTTACACAAGACATCGAGGATAAAAAGTCATTCATGTAATGAATTATAACATCATTGTTCCTTATATAACAAGAAAATAATTATGTTTCTTATAATATAATCTTAACATGTTGTATCAAATAATGAAATATGGGAAAAAATGAAATTCGTACTGAAATAAAAATATTATAATGTCTTGGGGTGTTACAATCAATCTGTTATAGTTTTAATGGGGACCTCTGGTTCCCATCATGTTTCTCAATAAGAAAAAATGATTTGATGAGATTCCATATTTTTTAGCATGGAGTGAAATTTTATAATGATTGTTAGGAATAATGACTTATATAGATATTAGAAGATAGACTCCATGCATTCATTATATTCATGTAGGGAGTATGAGATAGCCACATTGGACTTGTTGAGTTTTCTTATAACATCAGTAACTATTCATCCATCCATATGGAACACTTTGAGGACTTGTATGGATTCCAATGTAAATATCATTTTTTTTTGTTATTTATTATTGAAAATTCCTTGATTGTACCCCTGTTTTTCCAAGAAATGATTAAAAACATTAGTTAATTCATCAGTGAAAGGGGAAAAACATATCAGGTATAATTCCAATGTCGATCATTTTAGATCCCATTTGGTTTTTTCTATTTATAAACAGTTTTTATGGGATTTTCACCTTAGTTGGGTAATCACAGGCTTGGAAAATTGGGAATTATTTCACTGAGATACATGGGAATATTAGATATTGTTGACAATATTGGAATGTTTTCTTTCTAATTATTTTTTCCACCTTAGTTTATATTGATTAACAAAAAGGTTCAAATAACAATGAACCAAATTATATTGATAAAGCATCTCATATTTTGATCTGGGAAGACATTGACATTTAATATAATTTCACCATGACTGAGCATTTAGTTCAAAACATTGATTTTGAGATAATAGTTCTTCATAGGAATTACATACCTTCAGTTAAAGTGTTATGGATTAATGGTTTGGGATCATATGGGACATGGTGTTATGAGTTTATAATGAGTGATTACTAGCCGTATATATTTACATCAGAGTCTTAAAATAGGATTAATGGGGGAAAATATAAGTTATGGTGTAGATACTATAACATATCCTTACCATCTTTTATATACATTTTATCATTTTCATGGATATCTATTTCGATTAGTGTTCTCTTGAATATTTCTAGATTTTTTGGAAACATTTAATGTGTTTTACATGTGGGATTGATGATGGTAGAGATGTACTAGGTAATGAATATTCTAGATACAAAATATAGGATATGGTCATGGAGTAATGTGTTTTGTTCCCTCGGTCAGTACTAGAATAGAAGCGATGTATGGCTTCATCTATTGTCTAGAGCTCTGATTTGGGTGATTTATATTCCACTACAATTTATGAAACTACTAATGCAAGGATGGGTGGTTTCTATGTGGAGAGTTTATGAGACTCTATTATATTTTTCACGGTTACGGTGTAGAGGAGGGATGTGGTGGAAGAGGTGTTTGGGTTTCCTATTCCATTTTGAGGTTTGTTTCCGAATGTTTTTTTGGGTTGTGCATAGTATTATCATGGGAAAATAGGTTATTGTAATGTTCTGTTACGTGGATCCATGATCTAGTTAGATTGGGGTTTTTTATAGGAATGCCTCCTGCACTATGTATTGGACGAACCCTTTTCAACAATTATTCACTGTAGTCACAGAGGGCTATGGAATTTAATTATATTTTCTAAATAATAAAATTTTGATTAAATGTATTATTATTCAAAATTCTTCCCATTAAATTCTATTTGACCCCTATGGCTTTATGAGGAACACAATATAGGATTATTATTCTCAGTTGACCTCTATTGTTCTTAGATTATAATGTTAGTGGATGTGGTTGATCTTCCACTGGAAATTTTATCCCTATCTATTATTGATTCCAAATTTCATATCTTCTATATCTCTTTAAGAGTGATAAATAAACATGTAATTTATGGATTAAATCCTTGTTTTGATGTTATTTAATCCATGTTAATTCTCTTTTCCTCCCCTCTCCTTTGACTGGATGACGGAAGTTCCCAATATTGTTGTTTGATTGATCACCTCATTAATGATATGTGGTTCTATATGGCATTTGCCTAAAATAAAAACCAGGAATTATTTCCCAAATTGAAATATATTTTAAAATGTTATATAAAACGTTAAATTTGAAAAATTTATGATTTATTTCAAACGAATGAGTTTTATTTAATATAAACTTATCTCTCACGATTCAAAAAAATGTTTTGGTTTTAGATAAGTTTGATTGAAATTATATAATATTTTTTATTTTGATAGATTAATTTTAATGTGATATGATTTTGAATGGTATTAACATGGTTAAAAATCATATTTTTTAAAATTGATATTTAATTTGGAAACACCAAATTTTCCATAAAAACTATAATTGATGATTTCAATTGAAATTATTTCCCTTGGATGATTGATTAACTGAAATCACATGTGAGATAGAATATATAATGGTGATTTGGATAATAATTATTGGAATTTGAATACAAAATTGGGTTGAATAATTTTTATAGGGATCCTATAAACATGAACTAATGAACCTCATATCTTATGACAATTTTACATTGTGCTGATTTGAGTTTTATATTGTAGTGATAATAGAATTTTTTTATTCATGTAATCACATTTTAGTGAAAATATTGTAATTTAAAACTATTTTTTGTATACATCCATATTCTTTCATTAGAATCCCGTTTCAATGAAAATGTGGGATTTTTCATTGATTATTTTAATTAAAAAATTAATCATAATATGGTATATTTGTATTGGAACTTCTTTTAGAACATTTGGTGAAATATTTCTAGGTTATTATCATCACACACTACCATTACCCATGGGTTTTATATATATTTTTGTTACATGTAACACACAATATTTTTTTGTAAATATTTCATAATAATAAATTAAACCATTTTTTCCACATGCAACACTAAGTTAACGAAGTGTTACATGCAATACCGAGTCTAAATGAAACATGATATACTATTAAAATATTACTATTGAAATTTAAAGTTATCACCTTGAAATTATAATAGATTCTATGATGAAGACTAAGTAAATTATAAAAATAAAAAATTCCCACATATTTATATAATGAATTCATCGGTGACCAATTTATTAGAAATAAAAAAACCATTTTAAAATAAAGGGAATCTATTTTCTAAAAAAATTCATGCACACAAATATGTTCTATCTAAATAAATTAAATAAATCAATTTTGGAGAATTAATTTAATTTAATTTATATATTACATATTTAACCATTTTTTATCATTTATATTTTGGGGTTTCTAGAGAATAGATAAAATAAATCCAATTTTATGCTCAAAATGTATTTTTTTAAAATGTAGTTTTATCACATATCTTCAATTTTTTTTATTAAATTAATTTTTATGCTTTTTAAAAAATTATTTTACAAAATGAACTTTTTTTAAATCATCATGTTAGAATTATGTTGGGGTGTAGTTTTCATAATTTTCTAGAAATATAAATTTTTCAATGAATATTTATGAATGGTAATATGTTTTCATGAATTTAATAACATTAAAGTTGTTTTAAGATTGTTTTAATGGAAATTTAATTTCAATTATTTTTCCATTAATACAATTTATTTCATTTTTATCCTTTAATATTGATTTTCGATATAAAAACCATATAAACATTTGATCATTTTGAATCTAGAAAACCACCCTCATCACATCTACGGTATTATTCGAAATAAAAAATTACATTTTTTATTGAAATTTGGAAAAAAGGATTGGATATTTTTAATCTTCACAATTTATATTATCTAAAAAGGTCAACTAAATTTTTGACCATAATGAATAGTAAATATGGTAAAAATTATTTAGTACGGTTAAGGTAAAAATGTGTTTACTAAGGGTTAAACTAAAAAATATATGGGCCAAAAAAGTCCAAAAATAATTAAACCACCGTATTTTTCGAATTAAATAGTCCTTATCTATTATAATTCCATTAATATTACTTTTCAGAGCCTTTTTAATGTGAAAAACATTGGTAAAGATATAATTTTTTAAATTTTACACGTCTTTCACTCACATCACATATAAAAGGACACACTCTCTCCACTCATTTTAACAATTCAAAACCGATTATTTCAGAAAATACATCCCAAACGACTTCTTTACATCCCTATTTTCATCTTAGAGGGATTATATTGGACATAAATTCAACCTAAGAATCCATTTGGTGCAAAAAAAGTTGTACAAAGATGATGTGATGTCCATGAATGAGCGTTTTATTTTATTTATTCCCATGATTCCTAAAATTTTTATTAAACCATGATTATATAATGAATAATGTTTATTAAATATAATTATATGTAGTTATATTATTTTTATAACTTAAATGATTCGTGTATTCTATAAAATGGGTTATGAAATCATCATTCATGTGTACGGAAGACTAAAAACTTGCAAACCAATGTTTTTTCCATAACCACCAATCACAAATGGATATATTGATGAATAAATTTATATATATTCTATTAATGATATTATTATCCTCCTATAATCATGATATCACTTGTTCCTATTTAATATACATTTTTTTGGAATATGATAACAGTGTTTGTGTGTATAACAGACTACTGCCTCATAAAGCGATGTGATTTGTTCGTGTATTATATAGAAGGAAATAAATATGGTTTTAATAATAATATGTTATAAATATGGAATAAAAATTTGTCTCTAATGGTATTATATTATTTATCTTTCATTCTATCATTCCATTGAGAGAATGGAAACTATATTCATTTGTGTGTATCACATACCATCTTGCTGAACTGGGTATTTGATTTTCTATATCTATATTTTATCAATAAATATAAATATATTTATACATAATATATGTTATATTTATTTCATGGTGAAAATAATTTATGTTATTTAACAATTTTCTATTTAATAAGTCCAAAAATAAATAAACATGAAAAAGAATACATTTATTTCCTGAAACATGGATTTTATATAGAATTGTTAATAAATGGTAAATAAAATTTCATAAGTAAATAATATATGCTGTTATATATATAAATATGGTTTATGATAAATTTTTAATAAAAATATATTTATTATATAGTATTTTTGAATGTATACAATGTTTGCCAAGACTTATCATAATAGATATTTTTATCAATTTTTTTTGTTTTGTAAGACTAAGGACATAATCACCAGATATTTCTTTCATGTGGTGTAAATAGTCACAATGAATTCATTTTAGAAGTATTATATATAAAATTTTATTTTATTTAAATATAAATTTTATGATCACTCTTTAATGTGTTTTGCATTTCAAAAGTTACCAAATTATGAAAGTATTATTTATCTCAATTTTACTTCATCGATACATATGTTCCATTATGAACCTATATTATTTTTTGATTTTTATATAATTTCAATTTTAAACATAATAAAATGAATTTACTTATTCTCTTGATATTTTATGTTTCATTGGATATTATTATTTTATGGGGATTATGATTTGGTGATCCATTGTGTAATGGTTTTTATGATACAATCTTATTATTTATCAGGATTGATTATATTTACACTTATAATGATTAACTTTTGTGATCTATTTATCAATAAACTCATTAATTTTTTACTACTATAGTAATGTAATTATAATAGATGTTTTACCATCATTTTAATCTATTTTTTCCTGATTTCAATCGATTTTTTTTAAAATCTGATTTTATTTCCCACTTTGGTCGAGAATGCTTCTGTTTCAGAAATATATTTTATAAATATGATATTAAATTTTTATAGAATTATGTAATTTATTTATTAATGAAATTTTTACACTTTTTTTTATTTTATATAAAATGAATCTTCATTCCATCATCAAAAATAATTTACGTTTTTCTTTGACAAAAAATGTGAAATGAATATTTATTTTAACATGTATGTAAAGAATAGAAATTTACTGACATCTAGAAAATTATTTTTAATATTTGTTTATAATTATTAATAGTTATTTTTCTATAAAATTATTTCCAAGAAATTCTGAATTTCTAATTATAAAAAACATTTATTTTCCAAAAAATACTATTTCCATCAAGAAACAGTCTGATTGATTTTTATTTCAAAAAAATTAAAACTAAGATAATATAATTTCATGTTAATTATTAGTTCTTGAGGATATGATCCCATTGTAAAATTTTTATTCTTTATTTGTATTTTCTAGGTTTATGATGAAAATGTGTTCGTAAACCCATTTCTCTTCCATGGGTTATACCCTGAAAAAATTCTTATCAAATCCACTTAATTTTCCAAGATCTATGATTTCATCAAATAATTAAAGGATTATGAAACCTATTTTTTTTCATAGGTTATGTAACACCCCAAGTAAATAAAGAATATGACATTTTCATATTTATCCATATTTGTGAATAAAATATTAATTTGACTTTAAAGGGGACGTTATGCTCGATGGCGTACCCAACACGTAACAACGAGTTTCTTGGGAATCTTACGTTGCACTCTAATAATAAAATAATATTATTTCAAATGGTAGTTAACATGTAGCTGTTGTATTGGAGGGAATGGATAGAAATAACTAAAATATGATTATATATATATATTTTTAATGTTTTTACATTTATCCAATAAAAGCTAAAGGCTTAAAATACGGAAAGTATTAAATTTTAGGTGTATATGCCCTAGTTTTCACTAAAGGTTCACTTATCGCCTTTTAATAGAGAACTGCCATTAAATATAGTTTTGATCACTCTTATACATTCTTTTGGACCAAATAAAACTCTTATTAAGAATCGGGACATCAAATTTTACTTTGTGTAATTTTTTGGTATTTTTCCGATAAAGTTCATTTTTTTAATGAATAGTGTAGAATGTTGTGTTTTAATTCAAAACCTCTTTTTAATATAATTTATTTATATGATTAGATAATATTTTGAATTGGTTTTAAAGTGAAAATAGAAAATATTTTTACCATTAAATCCAATAGTGGTCGTTGGAATTAATTTCACTTTGAAATCAGACTTAAACTAGTGTCAATCTTTTGATACTTATTGTTTTATAAAAACACGCTATTTGCTCTGACAGCGGGAATTAATTATTAAATTAATTAATGTGACTAATATGTTTTGAATTTTGTAAAACGGACTTCATTTTTGAATTCGGAATATCAAATATAGCTTAGGGTGAATTTTTGGGATTTTTTTGAAAAACATCAATTTTTGATGAATAGTGAAACCACTAAGTGGTAATTATAAAAGCTGATTTTTTTTGTTTAAATGAAATTTTACCACTTATGTGTTTTCAATTTCAAAAATCCGACATACATGGTTGTCATTAAGAAGTAAAATGTGGTTCAATGGGATAAAAATAATTTTTTGGTGAATAGTAACTTATTAAGTTTTTAATCGCGATTAGTGGTAATTAGTGTAGTTTAAGGTAAAAATAATGCTTTAATAAAATGAAATGAACTTGACACATGTCCCAACCTCATTGGAGGTGTAATGGCCGACCAAGACAAGCCAAGGGTCAACTTGGGGACCCCATGGATCCACTTTGGTTGGGAAATGACATAAATAACTTTTTATTTAATGTAAAAGTAAAAATGACACAAACATGATATGTTTTACTAAAACGATTGTTAAGTGGGGTTATACAAGTCATATTTTTGATTATAAATAGTAATTGGAAAGATAAAAAGATTTCCTACATCATAGTATTTTTTTTATAATTTTTAGACATTATATAAATTAAATTATTTATGACATAATAATGATGCAGCGACGACATCATTATTTGACGATTTAAATAAAATAGAAAGATAATGTAAAATCTATGAACTAAACATGTCCAAAACTTATTGGATGGGTGGATTTAGAACCCTTATCACCTTATCCACGAATTATATCAATGTGGGACCTTTTAAAACCGAAACACATTTTCAAATAATGTAATATTTCTTTACTTTCCAAAAGTGCCCCTCCTCTCCTCTTATAAAAGGCCCCCACCTCTACCTCATTTCACACACTCCTCAAGCCTTTGGCTCTGCCAACCCCTGCCCATTTACTCTCTCCACATCCCTTTCTTCATCCTAGAGGATTCTCATTGGGCATAATCCTTTCAAAGGAAGCCTTTAGGCTCAAATCAAAAGGAGTTACACTTTTAAAGGTAATTCATTCTCTCATGTTCATTTGTTTTATTTTGCTTCTCCAACCCCCTAAACTCTTTTTATTAACTTCTTTTGTAACAACACCAGTATCTTCAATATACTAGGATGTTGTTATATGATTTATTCGATCTACACTCTCACACAACTACATAAAATGGTTAAAGAACATACGGTTTCCGTGGATGGCGAAATTATGCCTCCCGAAACGATGATTGTTCAATACTCATTTAACACCTTCAAAGGTGGCCATTATGATGTCACTATTTTTATATATGATATATAATATGTTTATGTTTTACTTATGCTTCTGTAGTTTTCATTTGTGTATTACCTTTATGGCTTCCATTATGGGTATATGCGATATCTTCATTTTAGGAAGTGCGGACTACCGCCCCCTCAAAGTGATGTGATTCGTTAATGCCATACGTGGGACGTATAAGGGATGTATTTAATGTTATTATATATGATGTTATACTGGAATTATTATATACCTCTATATAATTATTATTTCTTTCCATTAAAGTATGAGATAGAAATGAAAGTAGCGTTCATGCGTACGTACGGCTTACCGTCTCCATGAACGGTGCATTTCATTTCTTATCCCCAAATGTAATGTACTATTATAAGTACATGTATATAATGGATATATATGATGAATGATACATATAAATTATGAATATAATTCTGTAATTAAAATATACATACCTCTCATTTAGTTTTAATTCCATTAATATGACAAAGAAATGAAAGTAGCGTTCATGCGTACGTACGGCTTACCGTCTCCATGAACGGTGCATTTCATTTCTTACCTGTAAATGATTATATGATATTATAAATACATGTATATTATAGATATATATGATATATATGATATCCAAACCAGGAATGTCATTCTGGATATAAAGAACCTTTGACCACACGAACAACATGTAATTGTAAGAAGTCCACTTTCGACTTAAGAACCAAATATCGACAAAACAAACATTATTAACTTAGATGATTACCTAATGTTTATAACATGTCAATAATTGATATAAAAGGAATAATGAAATTGGAAAAGGTTCTTAAGCAAGTAGAAATTAACTCAAGTTTATTATTCAGGAGATTAAAGAACGGTCGGGTCGAGTCGGATACGAGGTAAGGGATCCTACTCCTCTCTTTCTTTTTAAAAGCACACTTTTATGTCATTCCTTTTAAAGCTCATATTTCTTGTTATTGGGATGATCTTTTATATTCCACTTGCTTTAAATTCTATTGTAATATGATGGGATACTCTATTTGATCTCATCAATCCATATTCGGATGTTTTATGTGGTGCCGTTAGGCTGTCGAGTTTTCGTGAGGGATTTTTCATCTCACTTTTATTCCCGTGAGATTTATGCTACATTTGCCACAAATTCAATTGAGTGGTGTATGTACTGCCCATTATTCAACTCTTTGTGTAATATACTTTCGTTTATGAGTATTTACATCAATGACCTATTGTCTTTCTTTCATGGGGTGTATGTTTTGAAAGATACCCAAGTCGGTAAGGGAACCTTTCACCCTCCTCTTTTTTAAAAGACTTCTTTTATTGGGTCTTTTAATTTACATATTTTTATGTTGGGATATGTTCTCATACATCCTTATTGATTTAAATTTTATGTCCAAGTGATGAGATACACTTTTTATCTCTCATCAACTCATTTTTGATGTGATGCCGTTAGGCTGTCAAGGGAACTTTTTAACCCAATTTCGATTTCTTTGGGTTCAACTTGTAGTCATTGAATATGTCATCCATTGAATATGTGTGATTGATATTTTATTGTTTTATACTTAATATACACTTATATTGGGTGTATATATATTTTTCACACATATTTTTGAGATTTATTTGTCCTTAATTTAAGGATACCTTCTTTATAAGGGATTTCATCACATTTGACATTTCTATTGAGGGTTCATTGTTGTTATGCACCAATTCACTCTTATATGGTGTATATACTGTCCTTTGGAGTATTATATCATGAATCCTTTTATTCTCATGATATTATAAAGTTATGACTAAATGTTATTCCTCGATTATTGTATTCAAGTGTCTCTAATTTTGGTAAAACCCCTTTAACCAAAATATCGTTTTAAATGTTTTAATTATTTGATCTTATTAATATCCATGTTTTAAAAATGGTTTAAAGGATTTATTTATATGGATATTAATGGTTTAAAATGTTAAAAGCTTCATGGTGGTATGGGACACTTTGATTCAAAAATCTCTTTATTAAATTTTTTAAATGGTTTTGGAAATGGTTTCTTTTTGAATGGATTCATTATTTCAATATCCTAAAATGTTATATTGTGATTGAAATGTGGAAATGTTATGTTTCATTTATTCATGTTTATGTGGTACGATTATGTTATGGTTCTTGGGCATTTTTATGAAGAATGGGTGGTTCCGTGATAAACTAAGGGCGGGTGAGCCCGATATAGATCTCCAATGCATTGGGTAACGGGAAGGAGTGAAACATTAAGGTTTCTCCGAAGAGATTTAGGGAATATACTGTGATGGGTATTCCAAACGTAACCAAGAGGGTTACTCCCTACGTAAGAATGTTATGAATGCCTCAAGTTACCTTTATGTCATATGATTTCTATGATTTTATGAGGTATGTCAAAGTGCCTATGTTTTATGGGTAAAGTATGATTTCATTCTTATGTATACATGTACTCATGATTCCTTTCCTTATTTTTATATCCCTTACAGAGCTTTTTATGCTCATCCCAAGTTTTTGAAATGAATTTCACAGGTCAAGGGAAGGGTACATGATGTGATGATAGTTTCAAGGATGTGTCAAGAAATAATCCATGTTTTATTTTAAATATGTTTCCGTTGATGGGAAGAATGAATACTGTCTTTCATGTAACCACTTTGTCTAAATATGGAATGTAATGCAAGTTTCATGATCTAATTCTCTAAAACTCTAAACCTGAAAAGATCCTCAATGTGTAATCTTGTAATAACTCAAGATTAAGTAAGGTTTAAGGATGGGGCCTTATATTTGGTATCAAAGGTCGGTTTAGAAAACTTTAGAGGTTAGGGTATTCTTTAAGCATAAGTGACATTACCATAATGGTTAGGATTTCAGAAAGAGTCCTAGTTTTAGATAAAGTGAATGAGTATGTATATCTTAGTGTTTACCTTCCTCGTTAGTACATGATGGTTTTGTTGATATACTCACACGGACCTTTTTGGTTTTAGTAAATGGCTGGATCTAGAAGGCACCAAAGTGACAATGGGTTTGAAGGAAACTGTGGTGGTTCTCTGATTAAGATACTGGATGAGATGGGGGATTCAATGAGGAATCTCATGGTTTTTCTAAACCAACTATCAAGGAGTCATGATCAACCACTTGAACCTTGGTGAGTTCTCTAATGAATCATGTATGAGATGGACAACTCGATGTGGAAATTCAGGTAATAATTATTAAGGTAACCATTAGGGTTTATATAATCCTTACTTTTGAGGTAATTATGGGTTATTATATGATATGATGGAAAATGAAGGGCATGAGATAAACTTGAGGTTAAAATATGTTATGATTATTCTTGAAGATTTTATCTCCTTTTGGGGAATGTTTTAAGAATTATATAGTTTTGGAAAAAGGACAACACACAGACCGTGTGACATCCCGTCGCGTCGGACAAAGATGCGGGAATCGAACCCACAACCAAAGTGCGACTGGTATTTATCACCTACCACTGGACTACGTGAAGTCCCTGTTTAGTTTGACCGATTCTTTCTAGTTATATGATTTTATGAATTAATAGTAAGTTGATTTTGGGTTATTTATGAAAATGATTAACCTATCTTGGAGGATATGTGATTAGGTTAATTACTTTTCAATACGAGACTTTAGGGGCAACTGATGTTGTTTGGCGATAAATGTTACGATTTAACTTGGAAGACTATGTGACTAAATCCTTCAAATATTTGGTTTTCAATCTTATATTGGTTTAATTTGATGAATTTTATGGACAAATTGATTATAGAATGGTCCTCGTTGAACTTTGGGTTTTGTTGGACAAATTTTGGAGGTTAAGAATAGATTTTCTTTTTATAAAGGGTTATCCTTTTCTGGATTATATGACCTTTTACTAACCTTTTTGGTTTTGGTTTTGGTTATAGCCTAAAGACATGGGATGTATATAGTTCTATTTGGTGGATTAGGTGATTCTCTAGAAGTTGATTATAGTACTCTTAATGTGAACAAGTCTCCCTAAATACTCGTCTTTTGGAAAAAAAATATGAGTTTGATTAAGGAATCTAGTAAAAGTTGAGAGTCAACATGATAAGTGATTATGTTTCCTTATGAATTCCTCAATATAAAGTAACTTAAAACAAAAATGTTTTCTATTAACTTTTCCTATTGGGGAATCGAATACCGTTTAACCCATCACAAGTTTGTAATTTTCTTGTGGTTAAATTTCTACTAAACATGTTTTCTATCACTCTCCATCAGAACATGACCCTATGTTTTCTCCTCCATGTCCATGTATTCCTACATGGAATCCTAGTATGGGTTAACTCGGGTGACCTCTGTACTTATCTTCCTTTATTTTAAAGTGATTGTTTTACCGACTCTTGTTCCGATGTGGGACTTTCAAGGATGTTTCTAAGCTCAATTTTAAAATTGCGAGGACGCAATTCCCAAAAGGGGGGAAGGATGTAACACCCCAGGTAAATAAAGAATATGACATTTTCATATTTATCCATATTTGTGAATAAAATATTAATATGACTTTAAAGGGGACGCTATGCTCGATGGCGTACCCAACACGTAACAACGAGTTTCTTGGGAATCTTACGTTGCACTCTAATAATAAAATAATATTATTTCAAATGGTAGTTAACATGTAGCTGTTGTATTTGCGGGAATGGATAGAAATAACTAAAATATGATTATATATATATTTTTTTAATGTTTTTACATTTATCCAATAAAAGCTAAAGGCTTAAAATACGGAAAGAATTAAATTTTAGGTGTATATGCCCTAGTTTTCACTAAAGGTTCACTTATCGCCTTTTAATGGTGAACTGTCATTAAATATAGTTTTGATCACTCTTATACATTCTTTTGGACCAAATAAAACTCTTATTAAGAATCGGGACATCAAATTTTACTTTGTGTAATTTTTTGGTATTTTTCCGATAAAGTTCATTTTTTTAATGAATAGTGTAGAATGTTGTGTTTTAATTCAAAACCTCTTTTTAATCTAATTTATTTATATGATTAGATAATATTTTGAATTGGTTTTAAAGTGAAATTAGAAAATATTTTTACCATTAAATCCAATAGTGGTCGTTGGAATTAATTTCACTTTGAAATCAGACTTAAACTAGTGTCAATCTTTTGATACTTATTGTTTTATAAAAACACGCTATTTGCTCTGACAGCGGGAATTAATTATTAAATTAATTAATGTGACTAATATGTTTTGAATTTTGTAAAACGGACTTCATTTTCTAATTCGGAATATCAAATATAGCTTAGGGTGAATTTTTGGGATTTTTCTGAAAAACTTCAATTTTTGATGAATAGTGAAACCACTAAGTGGTACTTATAAAAGCTGATTTTTTTGTTTAAATGAAATTTTACCACTTATGTGTTTTGAATTTCAAAAATACGACATACATGGTTGTCATTAAGAAGTAAAATGTGGTTCAATGGGATAAAAATAATTTTTTGGTGAATAGTAACTTATTAAGTTTTTAATCGCGATTAGTGGTAATTAGTGTAGTTTAAGGTAAAAATAATGCTTTAATAAAATTAAATGAACTTGAAACATGTCCTAACCTCATTGGAGGTGTAATGGCCGACCAAGACAAGGCATGGGTCAACTTGGGGACCCCATGGATCCACTTTGATTGGGAAATGACATAAATAACTTTTTATTTAATGTAAAAGTAAAAATGACACAAACATGATATGTTTTACTAAAACTATAGTTAAGTGGGGTTATACAAGTCATATTTTTTATTATAAATAGTCATTGGAAAGATAAAAATATTTCCTACATCATAGTATTTTTTTTATAATTTTTAGACATTATATAAATTAAATTATTTATGACATAATAATGATGCAGCGATGACATCATTATTTGACGATTTAAATAAAATAGAAAGATAATGTAAAATCTATGAACTACACATGTCCAAAACTTATTGGATGGGTGAATTTAGAACCCTTATCACCTTATCCACTAATTATATCAATGTGGGACATTTTAAAACCGAAACACATTTTCAAATAAAGTAATATTTCTTTACTTTCCAAAAGTGCCCCTCCTCTCCTCTTATAAAAGGCCCCCACCTCTACCTCATTTCACACACTCCTCATGCCTTTGGCTCGGCCAAACCCTACCCATTTACTCTCTCCACATCCCTTTCCTCATCCTAGAGGATTCTCATTGGGCAGAATCCTTTCAAAGGAAGCCTTTAGGCTCAAATCAAAAGGAGTTACACTTTTAAAGGTAATTCATTCTCTCATGTTCATTTGTTTTATTTTTCTTCTCCAACCCCCTAAACTCTTTTTATTTACTTCTTTTGTAACAAAACCAGTATCTTAAATATACTAGGATGTTGTTATAATATTTATTCGAGCTACACTCTCACACAACTACATCAAATGGTTAAAGAACATACGGTTTCCGTGGATGGAGAAATTATGCCTCCCGAAACGATGATTGTTCAATACTCATTTAACACCTTCAAAGGTGGCCATTATGATGTCACTATTTTTATATATGATATATAATATGTTTATGTTTTACTCATGCTTCTGTATTTTTCATTTTTGTATTACCTTTATGGCTTCCATTATGGGTATATGCGATATCTTCATTTTAGGAAGTGCGGACTACCGCCCCCTCAAAGTGATGTGATTCGTTAATGCCATACGTGGGACGTATAAGGGATGGATTTAATGTTATTATATATGATGTTATACTGGAATTATTATATACCTCTATATCATTATTATTTCTTTCCATTAAAGTATGAGATAGAAATGAATGTAGCGTTCATGCGTACGTACGGCTTACCGTCTCCATGAAAGGTGCATTTCATTTCTTATCCCAAAATGTAATGTACTATTATAAGTACATGTATATAATGGATATATATGATGAATGATACATATAAATGATGAATATAATTCTGTAATTAAAATATACATACCTCTCATTTAGTTTTAATTCCATTAATATGACAATGAAATGAAAGTAGCGTTCATGCGTACGTACGGCTTACCGTCTCCATGAACGGTGCATTTCATTTCTTACCTCTAAATGATTATGTGATATTATAAATACATGTATATTATAGATATATATGATATATATGATATCCAAATCAGTAATGTCATTCTGGATATAAAGAACCTTTGACCACACGAACAACATGTAATTGTAAGAAGTCCACTTTCGACTTAAGAACCAAATATCGACAAAACAAACATTATTAACTTAGATGATTACCTAATGTTTATAACATGTCAATAATTGATATAAAAGGAATAATGAACTTGTAAAAGGTTCTTAATCAAGTAGAAATTAACTCAAGTTTATTATTCCGGAGATTAAAGAACGGTCGGGTCGAGTCGGATACGAGGTAAGGGATCCTACTCCTCTCTTTCTTTTTAAGAGCACACTTTTATGTCATTCCTTTTAAAGATCATATTTCTTGTTATTGGGATGATATTTTATATTCCACTTGCTGTAAATTCTATTGTAATATTATGGGATACTCTATTTGATCTCATCAATCCATATTCGGAAGTTTTATGTGGCGCCGTTAGGCTGCCGAGTTTTCGTGAGGGATTTTTCATCTCTCTTTTATTCCCGTGAGATTTATGCTACATTTGCCACAAATTCCATTGAGTGGTGTATGTACTGCCCATTATTCTACTCTTTGTGTAATATACTTTAGTTTATGAGTATTTACATCAATGACCTATTGTCTTTCTTTCATGGGGTGTATGTTTTGAAAGATACCCAAGTCAGTAAGGGAACCTTTCACCCTCCTCTTTTTTAAAAGATTTCTTTTATTGGGTCTTTTAGTTTACATATTTTTATGTTGGGATATGTTCTCATACATCCTTATTGATGTAAATTTTATGTCCAAGTGATGAGATACACTTTTTATCTCTCATCAACTCATTTTTGATGTGATGTCGTTAGGATGTCAAGGGAACTTTTTAACCCAATTTCGATTTCTTTGGGTTCAACTTGTAGTCATTGAATATGTCATCCATTGAATATGTGTGATTGACCTTTTATTGTTTTAAACTTAATATCCACTTATATTGGGTGTATATATATTTTTTACACATATTTTTGAGATTTATTTGTCCTTAATTTAAGGATACCTTCTTTATAAGGGATTTCATCACATTTGACATTTCTATTGAGGGTTCATTGTTGTTATGCACCAATTCACTCTTATATGGTGTATATACTGTCCTTTGGAGTATTATATCATGAATCCTTTTATTCTCATGATATTATAAAGTTATGACTAAATGTTATTCCTCGATTATTGTATTCAAGTGTCTCTAATTTTGGCAAAACCCCTTTAACCAAAATATCGTTTTAAATGTTTTAATTATTTGTTATTATTAATATCCATGTTTTAAAAATGGTTTAAAGGATTTATTTATATGGATATTAATGGTTTAAAATGTTAAAATATTCAAGGTGGTATGGGACACTTTGATTCAAAAATATCTTTATTAAATGTTTTAAATGGTTTTGGAAATGGTTTCTTTTTGAATGGATTCATTATTTCAATATCCTAAAATGTTATATTGTGATTGAAATGTGGAAATGTTATGTTTCCTTTATTCATGTTTATGTGATACGATTATGTTATGGTTCTTGGGCATTGTTATGAAGAACGGGTGGTTCCATGATAAACTAAGGGTGGGTGAGCCCGATATAGCTCTCCAATGCATTGGGTAACGCGAAGGAGTGAAACGTTATGGTTTCTCCGAAGAGATTTAGGGAATATACTGTGATGGGTATTCCAAACGTAACCAAGAGGGTTACTCCCTACGTAAGAATGTTATGAATGCCTCAAGTTACCTTTATGTCATATGATTTCTATGATTTTATGAGGTATGTTAAAGTTCCTATGTTTTATGGGTAAAGTATGATTTCATTCTTATGTATACATGTACTCATGATTCCTTTCCATATTTTTATATCCCTTACTGAGCTTTTTATGCTCATCCCAAGTTTTTGAAATGAATTTCACAGGTCAAGGTAAGGGTACATGATGTGATGATAGTGTCAAGGATGTGTCAAGAAAGAATCCATGTTTTATTTTAAATATGTTTCCGTTTATGGGAAGAATGAATACTGTCTTTCATGTAACCACTTTGTCTAAATATGGAATGTAATGCAAGTTTCATGATCTAATTATCTAAAACTCTAAACCTGAAAAGATCCTCAATGTGTAATCTTGTAATAAATCAAGATTAAGTAAGGTTTAAGGATGGGGCCTTATAGGTTATGTTATGATAAAATATTTAATAATATCCTTTCAATTTAGCGGGTTTGATATTATTAATGTTTTTTGATATTGTAGAACACATATGTATGATTTTTATGATATTATAGTAGGACTCATATATCCCTAAAATGCATTGGGTAATGCTCTATATATCATGAGATAATTATGGGATAAATTTCAAAGGGAGTTATCTAGTATGGGTAATATGTTCATTCTTATCTATAATGCGAAATACGGGAATCCAGATCAATAATGGGAAACAGGTGTGTCCTGATCCATAATGGGAAATAGGTGAGGAGTCATGATACACTACATTGTTGGTGTTTGTAGTTGAGCATGAAATATGAAATGCTTTTTATATTTATGATGGATCCACACTTTTATGACATGATTCAATAGTTCATGATTTATTTGTGATTAATTATCACTCTTATTCTACATGTGTTCGGTAATTATAATATTTTATTCCTTGACTCATGTTTATGATCTATGAATTTTTAGGTGTGAAATTTGAAAGATATTCTACTAATGAAACACCCTTATGATTATCATATTATTTCACATGATTATAGATTGATATCACTAATGGTTACCCTTACTATGCTTTTATGATCACCCTATATTATGTTCCCTTTATTAATTTGTGGAGAAATTCTTAGGTAGGGTACTCCTAAGTTGATTAATATAAGAACATATCATTATATGAGATGGTTAATATCCTTCATCAAATAAGAATATTTTTATTCTAGTCTCAAAATACAGTAAAAAATTGTGGTCCTTGGGTTTGTATTTATAAAATATATTTAATACTCATTTAAAAAGATATGATATTTAAATAATATAATTTGGGTAGTTATTGTTGGAATTATAATAATTTTTTTGTCAATTTTTGGAGAGTATTATTAGAAAAATATTAGTGAAAACCTTAGGGACATGTATATGTATATGACAACATGGTGATTTTTTATGTAAGAAATAAATTTTATAGTTTTCCATGAATTTAGATCCATCTATGTATAATATAAGTGTATGTGTTTCTATAATAGAGAAACCTAGTGGTAATAATTCATAAAATTTTTTGATGATCTAGACTCGATCATCACCTAGTCTATGAAAATAGTCTTTTCTACATAGCTAGTTTGACACTCCTATGGGATATGATTTCAAAATTCATGAACTCTTTAAGAACCTTCATGAAGGATTTGAATAATTACCATGAATGATGTTTTTTAATCCTAATGATTCATTTATTTAATTTATAGTGTCTCTATTAAGATATATTATAAATGATTTTTTATTATTATATGGTTTTATACTATGATTTTTTTTCACATGATATGATTTTTGGTTTAAATGAATGGATAGATCCCAAAGGACCCATGTTAATTCTGAGTGTAAAAAAATGGAATAATTTTCCACAATTAAAACCCAATTTTATATGATATGGAATGAAAAATCATTCTCCTATGATCACACAACATCTTCAAGAAGTGAATATTTCTGATGTTATAAATCATCAATTGAGAGAATAATTTCTGTTGATTCCTCCATGAGGCAACATGCACCTTCATTTCGTGGTTCCATTCATCCACTACTTGCTGAGAAATAGATCATTACTGTTAAAAGTTATTTTCTTTTATTTAGTATTTCGTGAATGTGAAAGACATTTTTTATTTATTTTCTATAAGGTAAATAAGATTAGTTGTTGAATATTATTCAGAACATGAGGAAAAAAGAAGAAATTAAATCTATGGAATTTAATTACATCAATGGGATATTTATTTGCATGTAAATCCCTCGTATTCTATGAAAAAAGATAGAAAAATAATTACTTCAGATTAATAATAAACATAATAAATCAATTGGTGTCTATGATGATAATTTTACATGAATTTCAAGGTGTTATTTTAGTTTAATCATCAACCTGAAAAGAAAAATTTATTATTTTTTTGGTTGTTTAAAACGATGTATTCCAAAGGACATGGATATAATAGACTTTATAATCTATAAATAAGTTTTATGATGTGAATGGAATGTATAAATAGAAATATTAGTTTCTCAAAATTCCCATTGTTTTGGTAAGGAACAGATAATAATGTCTAACTAAAATTAAAATTAATCAAATGGTGGATCGAAATTCCATATATCTTCGTACTAGAAATGTGTGGAGAATCATAAAGGAAATTTACTAAATGGAACTCAAAGGTTCATTAAATGTGTAATGGTGGGGTAAAAACTTGTTAAATGTCAGAGTTAATGTAATGAAGGAGAAGCGGATTCTTTCTAATGAACCACCATTACTCCATTGCTTCAATTTCATGGATATTGGGAATTATTTCAATCAATACCAAATTTCAATGGTGAATGTGGATGATAAGCCATAACAATCTTTGAAGACAATGGAAAAAGTATAAAATTATGAAATCACATAAGATGAAGTGATTCACGATAATTATGTCACACTTATGTTTCCGTCCTTAGTTTGGAATTTTTTTTGTATGAATGAAACCTATTTATGTATTATTGTTTATCCTTTAGTGAAATTTATTGTGATTGTCTCCCATTAACTGGATTCTAGATTAATGAAATCACATTTGATATTATTTCAATATAAGGATGAACCCAAGATTCTAATGAGAATGTTTTTGTATGAGATATTATATATACAAGTAATCATGGGTGAATTAACAAATGTATGTATATATATATTCATGTAATATTAACTTAATATTTATGGACACTATCATGTGTTTATGAGTTTATGGTTTATCATATGTTAAAATTAATTGAAACCCATTTTGATGTTTTATGTGATGGGATTTTATCAATATTAAGTATACTTTAAGAGACATGTATATAAATACTAAACATTGGCTAGTATAGGATTTAGTGATAATGGTATTTTAGGAGGAATCCCTTTAAACATTGTGAACATATGATTAATGTTACTGGTAACATTTAGTGTTTATATTATCCTTAATGTTGAGGTAATTATTCATTGTAGTTGATCACCTTACGATGTTAGGATAGTGTCTAGATATTAGTGAATAATTTTCTACAGATAAACTTGAATGAATATATATTAATGAAGTTTTATGGTTTTATCTATGACCAAATTCAGAGATATTTAATCGGGATACGAAGATTACCTTGCTATTTTAACTATGTCTTTAGAAAGTGGATTATATGGAGTTGAGTTCAGCATGGAGTATCATCCTAAGATAGATGGTCAATGTAAGATACAAAAATAAAGACCTATAATATATTCACAAATTCTATTCTATGGATTTAAAAAGGTGTTTGTGATCAACAACTTCCCCTAGTTTAATTTTCAAATATATATATATATATATATTACTCAATCATTAATATGGATCCTTATGAATCCCTTTTTTTGAAACAAGTGTTTAAATCCAATTTACTGGATTGATGTTTTAAAAAGATTGTCATTTGAACCTATACTATCTATTGAAATGGAATAGGAGGTTAGATTAATTCAGAAACAAATAACTTTATTAAAAAGTTGATAAAAATGTAATGTTGATGATATTTGAAATGATCATCAATTTGAATTTCATGAGAAGGTGTAAAAAGTAATTTATCCATGTAATAAGAAATGGGGAAAACTAATAACTGTATTTATCGACTAATTTAAGATATTTGATTTTATTGAGAAAGTAGATTATCATCTGGAACTTCCATAGAACCACTCTCAATATCATTATGTGTTCATTGTACCTCTCTTGAGGATGTACATATCTAATCCTTCACATGTACTAATCCCAGTGGTCATTACACATGAGACTTGTTGATCATATAATGATTAATCAAATGAGATTCTAGATCATATAGAGAAAGTGATCTGAAAAAAGACTATTCACATAGTCAATATCATGTGAAAAAACCCACCATCTTGAGGAAGCTATGTGGGAACCATAACATGGAAGGAGGCAGAATTATCCTTCCTTTTTTGTACCAAGGTGACAAATTTAATGGGATAAAATCATTTAAGGTGGGTGGATTATAACACTCCATGATTTTGTGAATTATATTTTTTCAAATAAATTTAAACTTTTCAATATTTTGTGTTATATGAAATATTGAGGTTCTCCTCTGTTACACACAACACCAAGATTAAATGAAACATTTAATACTATTAAAAATTGATTATTAATATGATAGTTATCACCTAGCCCTTCGAATGGTCGGTATAGATGATAATAATAATATTATAAAAATATATGTTTTGGACATGTATATATAATAAATAATTTAGTGATTATTAATTTGAAATAAAATTAAAAACATTTTAAAAATGAAGGGGTTCATTTTCTGAAAATGTATTTTTATGTGAAAAAAGATATTTTGATCAAATTAGAGTATAAAAATAAATTTTACTGAATTATTTTAATAAAATTTATATATTATATAACCAATCAAATGCTTAATATTTATCATATGTATTTTCTAGATAATAGATCAGAATAATTTCAATTTAATTCTTAAAAGATTATTTTTATATAATGTTGTTTTGTCTTCTTTTAAAACTTGTTTTATAATAAATTTCATTGAAATTTATGACATTTATATTGGAAAACTAAAATATTTTTAAATCATTAATTTAATATCATATTAGGGAGATTTTTTTAGAATTTTATAGAAACAATTGATGAATAGTGAAAATACATGATTTGGTTTGAATTTTCATTTCTTTTAATGAATTTTAAAATAGAGAATTTTTTTTGGATGGTTTTAAAGGTAAAATTTGTTTAATTATATACATATATACATATATATATATATATTATTTTTACTTATTTCATTGGAATAATTTTTATATGAAAGTTTTATATAAAAACATTTTAAAACATGAACAATTTATTTTTGGAAAACCATTTTCACTTCACTTATATAAGATTAATCTTAATTTTAATTTTTCAAATTATGCAAATGGAATTTATAAATGTGGATAAAATATATTTATTTAGAATAATATCTATTATTTAACAAGGTAAACCTAAAATTTGACCATAATAATTTGTATAATTAGTAAAAATTATTTATTTCACTTACGGTAAAACTGGGATTATCTTAGGGAAAAGGTAAATATATAAATGTAAAAAATGAACCAAAACTTACATAGAATATAATTATTGATTAAATTCATCCTTATCTCTTCTATTTTTGATATGTTCGCATTTTATAAATTTATGGGAAATGAAAAACATGGGTACACATTTAAAATATGTCAGGGTTATTTTAAAATAAAATGATTTCATTGAATATTTATGAATTTGTAATTTAAAAAGAAAGGTTATTTTTAATGAAATAATATTTTCCTCAAGAAACATTCATCATTATTTCTCTTTCATAGTTAATTTAAATATACAATTACATATATTTATATTACAGAAGATTTACTTTGAAAATGACCTAATGATTCCATTATTATTATTTCTAAGAATGATCTCTATTTATGTTGAAAAGGTTCTGATGAAATCAATTTATATTCTATTGGTTATAACATGATAAAATTATTGTGAAACCCGTATAATTCTCCAGGGTATATGCAATGTTGCAATGATGAAATTTTTTTGAGTCTTCTTTCTTTTAAATGGTGTTTTTTATGATGAGGTGTTTATGAAACACATTTCATTTCATGGATTTTGAAATGATAACTGTTGTATGATGTTGTGTCAAACATATGTATGCTTTTGATTTTATGATGATTTGGATTTATTTCTCCCTATAATAAATTTTGTGAATCTTTATATCTCATTGGATAATTCTGAAAAACAATAAGATGGTATTGATCCAGAATGAGGAATATGTTCTTCCCAATCCACAATGGGAAAAGGGGCATCCAAATTCATAATCAGAAATAGGTGTGTCTGGATCCATAACGGGAAATAGCTGTTGAGTGTTGATCCACAATATTGATAATCTTGGTAATTATCCATGAAATTTGAAATGGCCATCTATATATTTTGGTGCTTATGCACATTTATGACATGATATTATGGTTAAGGATTTTTTAATGATGATTTCATATTTTTTGGGCATTTTTTAGATAATGACAATGTTTTATAAAATGAAACATGTTTACGATATATGAAATTTTGGGTAATATATTGATAATTTATTCTCATGGTCACACAAAATTATTCATATCCTATAATAATAGATTGATATCTTTAATGTTTTCACATACCGAGAATATTAATTAAACCATTCTTATATTTCATTCAATATGTTATGGAGAAATATATAGGTATGGTTTTCCTAAGAGGAAAACTATGGGAGAAGATAATTGTGGTTTATGTTAATGACTTATCAGGAAATAATAAATTTTTATTTAAGTTCAAAAAATAAACTAAACTATTATGGTATTTGGGAGAGTGTTTATGAAATATATTGAATAGATTCAGGGTTCATACCTATACAACCTCTATTTTTTCCCAGGACATGGTAACAAATAAAGAATGAAAATTAAAATTGTGAAAGTATAAATAATTAGACTTGTTATATTTAATTAAATCAGATCAAATTTTAACAAGTCTTTCATCCCATATATATCATCCATTAGTTAAATAAAATAAATTGCAAGGTTCATGGATTTTTCAAACTCTATTTATTAAATTTTAATGCTTCACTATATTGAGTAACAGATGTAGTGAGTAATGTAAATCCCCCATTTCTCGTATTAAATTTTAAAAACAAATTCACCATGTTAAAAACCTCCTAAAAAATTAATCAAATTTTGTTTCAACTAAATATGTTTATTCTAAAATGGGAAAAAATTGGTAATGTGATTCAATGAGAAATACTCTATATGATGTCCTCGCCTAATATATCATGACATTCTATATACATCATCTCATAATATAATAATACATTTGATATAAGATTTATGTTATTTAAATTTTAATAATATCATTTGTACATAATATACATATGGAATAGAAAAATAATTAAGAGATATATTTTTACTATAATGATGGATGAATTAATTTGTAATTTTAGAAAGGCATGAAATGAATTTAAAGAGATGGAATTGTATACTCTGATGACTATTACTATATGTAAATGTAATGATGCATAAATAATAAATAAAAATTTGAATGGATTGTTACAAAATAATAAGGGTAGTGTTTATGACAGATATATACCCTTTCTTTTCTTTAACTACAACATTAAGAGTTAGAAATTTAAGATTCCTAAAGTTCTCAAATTTTAAGTGGAAATTCCATAATTGGTATATTTATTGAAAAATAATGTATAAATATTATTTTTTTATTCAAATAGTATATTTTTATATATATTTTTCAATAGTATTCAAGATAGAATTTGTTGGTGTTGTGGGGTTGGTTGAAGGGTAAAAAATATTTTTTTTAAATTTCAGATGATTTCAAAGTTTATAATTACCTAACCATGAATTATTTATTACTAACTTAAGGTTTATATAATAATTCATTTATTTAATTTAATCTATTTTTATTCATAAATAAAATAATTTATGAATAGTTTATTTTCACTATTCTAATTTTATTTCATTTTTGGATAAAATAAGTTTTAAATTGGTTTAAGAGGGATCAATAACATTACCAAAATGTTTGTAGTACATATCCCATAGTCTTATAGGCAAAATGGACTTAAATTTTTGTCCAATGGCCAACTTTGAATAGTTCTAGTAAAATTCCAATAGTTATATAGAACATTTCTTTACAACAGTTATATGTACAGTAGAACGTATGTTTCTATGGCTACGACTGTACTTCCACTACTACTATAACAACTATAATACCCATTTATGATATATTCCAACTACAACATAAAAAATTGATAGTGAAAAATATTTATAAATGAAAATTGTATTATTTAACATGGTAATTAGTAATTTTTAACATATAAATGATTATTATCTCCAACAGTATAATTATAGTTATGTAATGGTTATAAAAAATTATTACTTTTCTCATTTCCATCAGTAATTTAATAAATAATTTTTCATGATTTATTATAAATTATTTTCATTACAATATTATATTTCTTTTTTAAATATTATAGATTAATTTTCTGATATAAATTTTCATTTAATAGATAATATTATTTTTCTTCATAGTAAAATTATCTTATAAATTTTAATTTTTTTGTTAACTATAATCCTTGAAAATTAATACTATTATTCGTAGTATAACTATATATCTCATTTAAAATTTTATTTTTAGATATATTATTAATATATACCTTTGAATTTTTATTGTATTATTGTGAATCAATCATATTATTCATTCTTTAATATTATTTAGTTGAAACATTTATAAAATGAATTTATTTATTCATTTTTATATATACATTTTTTTCATAAAATAAATTACTATCTTATTGAAAATAATTTTTAAACCCCACCATATTTCATTTAATACAATATACTACATTATTCAACACACATATCATTTTTATGTATTTGTTTTTTATAAGAAATTTTTTAGTTGAATGAAGATATACTTACACTAAAATAATTACGATGTATTTGGAATTAATATAGTGTGACAGAAGTGTGTTTTGGAGGTGAAATTTTTAATAAAGAATACTACACCAGGGTCTATATTGAAATATCTATGATTTTATTATAAATATGGTATATTAGTAATGAAAAGTTATTGAAATAATTAATGATTACATGGTAGATGACCATGGTTTCAATATGACCATGATTTGTTCTTTTTTGGAAAATGTGATTATAGAGTTACTCAAATTTACCTCTAGTGTTTTTTCAAAATACTTATTTTTTTATTTTTAATTATTTCATTTTTAGTTATGATGAATTTGTTTTCTTTATAATGTTATTTTATGAAGTTGAAAAATAATATCATTTTTTAATATTTTTATAATGATTTATTTAAGGAATAACTCTATACATGGTTAGGAAAATAAAAGAAAATACATTAATTATGAAACATATATATTAAAGAATAAAATTTATTTTATAAAAATATAGGGGTCTTATAATCAAATCATTAAGAAATTAATTCAAATTAGCGACTATATAGGTTGTTTGATAATTTATTATGAATCAATTGATATTTTAAAGTCTTATATCTTATGAAACATGATCCAATTTTTTTTCCATATGGCTAATGGAAAAATAAGATATTAAACATAACATCATGTTGAAATATTTTAATTCAAACAAACAGATAAAAATAGTTGTTCTATTTTTTTTAAAAATGAAAATGTTATGATGTTATGAATAATTATAGACTCAATTAATCTTTAATAAAAATTAATTGGGGTTAAAAAACCTGACATGACATGCCCAGAATTCCTAGAACCCAACACATGATGTTACATGACCATAGGTACACAATCACTATAGGTGAGAATGTAGAGTAATGATAACTTGTAACACCCGAATAATTATACGAGTTCAACCTCTTTAGTTTCTTATGATGAACCTTACACCATGTTTAAACAAAACGTGATACTCTATTAGAATATTATTTAAACATTCAAATTGTAACCTATATGTTAAATTGTATGGTCTGAATATGACCAAATAAGTTATGAAAAATATATAGTTTACACACATTATTTAGTTATCTATTGATTAGAAATAAGAATAAAAATAATTAAATGTTAAACAAATTTTTCCGAGGAAACTATATTTTCTAAATAGAGAATGGATTTTTTGTTTCTTGAAAATTTATAATAATGTAATTTTCTAGAACGTTAGAAAATTTATATAATAAGCCTAAATACTTTTTAAAATAATAATATCCATATTATATTAGTGTTAATTTTATATATTTGTATGATAGGACTCATTTTTCAATGAGTCGTGAAAAATACTACATTATATTGAAGACTACGTTTTTTAAATTAATTACAAAGATAAATAATATTTTTTAATTATTTTAAATGTTTAATTAGTTATATTAAATTATATTAAATCCTATATATGTATTTTTATTCAATTTCATGTTAAATTTTTATATTAAAAAAAATAAAATTATTATAATTTTCTCGTTGAAAACCATTATATTCATCACAAGTGGGAGTATAATGTTTATTTTTTTAACATTATTAATAGTAAAAGCAGTAACTATTAATTTCTTTGGTTATGGTATGAACTGATATACATGGGGGTAACACAAAGAAGATAAGGGTTAAAATGCTCTAAAAATTGTCAAAACCCCATTTTATAGCGATATATATACCGTATGAACAATATTAGTCTATAATGACCCATTTTTATCCTTTCAAATGATATGAATGTGGATATAATTGACTCTTTTCAAAAAATCATTGTGCTTCCTCTACACCAAATATAAAAGACCACCCCTATCCACTACTCTTCACACTTTAAAATCCATTTGGATTGGTTATAACCTACCCAAATAACATATATAATCCACTTAAAACATATTAGACCCCTTTTGTTGAGGATTAATCCATCCTATAATGGCTTTTATTGTAAACCTATGGATGTTACCAATAAAAGTTGTTAGATTCTTAAACAAGTGTTTTCATTTTATTTCTTCATCCACCTCCATATAATATTATTTAATATTTATAATATAACAAAAATATTATATACTATATTATGATATGTTATTATGTTAATGGTATAACCAATATCCATATCCACTTCCTTCAAATATAAAATTAAACCATCGATCATGTGTTTGGAGGACTACCTCCTTGTGAACTGATGTTATTTTTTACATTAAAACCTCTCATACATTGATAAAGTGATGGGTTTAATGTTTATATATAATATTTATGATATAATTATACTTAAAGAATTACAATATCACATATACCTACTTAATTTACAGTCTATTTAATATATGAGAGCTTCACTCAACTGTATAGAAGACTAGTTCCTCGCGAAGTGATGTGATTTGTTATTTACATATGCATTAAATGGAAGGTGATAAAGATAAATTTAATAAAAATATTTTTCATTTATAACATGATATAGATTATGTAAAATTAATTACTCATTCACTTATTTTCCCTAACACTCATTAATGTAATGATATCGTCACTCGTGAGTACATATGGCATGTTGTCTCTACAAAGCAATGTAATTTATTTTTCATTTCCAAAATTAAATAATGGTTATGAAATTTCATTTTATTAGTCAATATGGTATTTGTAATATTAATATAATTATTTATATTATTTAATTATATAATATTTCCACGATTTGGAACATTCATGATAAAACGTGAATGGGAAAACAAGGAAATTAAAACCCAAAAAATTAAAATAATAAATATTCCGATGAAATTGATGGTAAAATGATATAATGGGGTTATATATGCTGTTAAAAATAATAATATATATTTTTTAAAAAATAAATAACATGACTAAAACAATAATTTTGGAGGTTAAATCACATTCAACCTAAAAGAAGCATGAGGTAAGGGACTCCTTCCCAATTTTTCATCATTGATTCATATTTTTGTAGTGAATATAATTTATTTTTATTAGAGTAATTACTACACTGTATATATATTATATTTTGATACCATAAAAAACCTTGTTATTTTAATTTTATATTTTAATTATTTCATCCATGGTTACTTAACTTGAGCGTTACCTAGTGGTAAGAGATTCTATCTCAGTTTTTTTTCATTGAGAAATATCTATTAATATTAAAATATTCACCTTAAAGAGGTGAATATAATAACCCATTGATGTATTAAAAATAAATAAGTACATATTCATGATGAATAATATTTTGTTCATGTTAATTCTTCTCGAGATTTTAATTTAAATGTTACAAATTGGAAAAAAATATTTTACATCTCACTTTATTCGTTGATTGACTAATTTTTCTTAAAAAAATTGCATTCTTGTAGTCATTTTTCATTAGAATATAAATTTTACTTCAATATCCATCTTATCATATTATAGATATTATTATTTCCAAAACCGTATACCATATTTATATATATTATTTTCTTTTACTGTTATTAGACTGTGTAGGGAAATATTGATAAATCTATATCCTTTACTCCATATAGATATTTGATGAAAATGAATATTGATTCACGAATTAGATCAATTATTCTATATATTAGGATTTATTTTGAAATACATTTAGAGGTGGTTTTTGGTTATATATAGCCCTTTGAGGCATTAACAAGTCTCATGAGACAACATAGTTGGCCTAATTAGATATGTTTTTACTTAGTAGTCTTAACTTGTTTTTATAAAGGTCTTTATAGTTGAGATATTCATATTTTATAACATCATTAAATACAATAATTAATAATTTTGTTCATTTATTATTATGTTATTAATATTATACACCATATTTTTTCAACGATATTATCTCTAGATGCATTTCATTCTTAGATTAATGATTAAATGGATTGTTTTGTTAGCTATTTATCTTTCCATATTGATTATTCCTTGTCCAATTAAGATTTTATTATTATTCATTAAATAGGTTTTCTGTTCAGTAATGTACCTTTCCATATTGATTATAATTTATTGATTCGTGATATATTTTTCTTTATGTCTCCCTTACTTCTCATCTTATCCCACCCTTTTTTGTGTCTTATCCCCATGATATGAATAATAAATCATAGATGAGTTAAAGGGTTTCCAAAGTTATATATTAATATGTTTTTTATTACCTTATACAAAAAGGGTTTCATGTATGTATTTGGTTCTCCAAAACTACTAAACTGATTAGTCTTTCAGGATATAACACTTGTATCTAATATAATGTAATAAAGTAGGCACCAGATCCATGTTACTAGAGCGCGGGATATTACAGTTGGTATCTGAATATGTTTAGTAGATAACTTGGGAACAAGATTATGAAAATCATTGATTTGGGATCACAAACCTATAATAGATTGTTTATATAAGTATATAAAATCATCCTAAAATCATTGTAGGGAAGGTATTATGTTTTTTTTTATATCAATGCATCCCTTTCATGACATTACAAGAGGGTTTGGTTGTGGAAGAAATTTACATAGAGGGAATAACTATGAAAATGGAATATTATGCTTGATTTGTTCATTACGTGGTGCACAAAAATGACCTGATAAGGATTTTGACGTAAATCCATAGTTGAAATTTGAAAAAATGATAGGGAGCCTGAATCATATATTATTAATAACTAACGTTAAATTGTATTTAATTTTAATCTATATTACATTTTTGGACACGAAATCAAACACATTCACAAACAATAATGACATATAATCCTCGCATAGGTTTTCCACCCCTTAAGAAACAGAACCTCACTTAATACATTTATTTGGAATATGGTACTTATATTATATCACACAGGGTCTTAAAATACAATATCATATCCAATATCCCCTGAATATATCACGTTCTAAGTTTATCTGATATCATTTACGTATAAATCCATGAATACCTATCTAGTTACAATACCCTATGATCCATCCCTTCTCTTAACCAAAATATTGTATAACACTATATCACAACCCCCTCTCAACATTTACCCATCATGGTCCAGTAGATAAGAATGTATTTACCCCTGATTCCCACCTCTAATAGACTACGGTGTCGAAATTATCATGGAGGGTATAAATCAAACATATGGGATTCATTTCCCACAATATATCTCAAGAGAATATAATAATACACTAATAAAAATAGTACATTAAATTAATTAACCCCACATGTAAATGAAATTAATTTTACATTAATAATTCATAAGATAAAATGTAAGATAAACCATGAACCACTCATATATAAATGGACACAACAATTATTTTCTCATGAATGATCAGCTCAATCAAGTGATCTATACTCAATCACCAGGCAACTCGTGTGGGCTTGAAAAATAGTTTATATATCTGGGATTGGGAAAAACATTTAAATTTCATTGAATCTTACATGAATCCACCTATTAAATATTAAAAAAATTATATAATGACCATGAATTTTAAAACATATATATTACAAATTTTTAGATGAATAATAATTATTTTAAACTAGATGACACCCAAGGACCGCATTAGTTTATTACTTATGGAAACTTTGAACACATTATTCTAATTTATTGAATGATCTTCCTCTGAAGTACTACTACTTAAAATATTTCATTATATCCTTGGTAAAGGAAATATAGGAATGGGTGAGCTCATATGCACATTAACGGTAAACAAGTAAGATACTTAAGTTTAGAATGAGCATAAGTGTATGAAAAAAGGATCATAAAAAAACTAAAATCATACACTTCATATCAATGGTCAAAATCTTGAATCATTGAATTAGTGATTGTATGTTCTAAAAACATGAATAATTATAAAATACATGTACATATGACATGAGGTTATAAGAATGGAAAAAACATGTAATTTTTGGCATACACATAAGATTAAAATGTTGAAAGTGAATAGTACTTACCATGAAATTCATAGTATATTAGGTTTGGGATAATCACTCATGCTCCTACTTCAATCATTGGATGAACTCCCATGTTCATTCTTGTTTAGGGATTACGGTGAACTTTTTTTAATCTCCTATTTCAGGAGTATTATGACATCCTTTGTACCATGCTTTTTCATTCTTAGTATGACCTCCATGTAGCCTCTTGTTTCTATCATATGATGACCTATTCTGTAACCTCTTTTTATTGTCATATGATTAATACATTTGTACCATTTAATCTAATATATAATTTATCAATATCCAATGCATTGGAGGTACGTATAGGTCACGACCATCACTTAATAAAAACAATAATTTTGTGTGCCACAAGACCAAAAACCATTCATCAACTTAGAATCCATGTAAAAAATGAGTTTTTAAACACTTATTCCCAACATTACTCATGGAAAAGAATTGTTTTTCATAAATATCATGCCATCATAGTCAAAAACCATTTTGGGAATGAATAGGAATTATATTCTTGGTTAATTTCCATAGTAAATCATATGATACATCAAAAAAATTAACTCATATTGAATAATAATTTTGAAAGAGTATTTTAAAACATTTCATTAGAAAGTTATTATTTTCACATGGAAAAAACTAGTTTTAAATAATAAATCATTAAAAAATAATTTCTTATTAAAAATAACCTTGAAAAAAATATAAAAGAATCTTTTAAGACCATTTTAAAATTATTTTAAACAAGTTTAATTGAATAATTATAAAAGTTCATTTAAAACAATTTTACAACATTTTTAGAAACATTGTTTTGAAGGGATAATAATTTCCAACCAAAGAGATAATAAAATCACATTAATCTCCTAATATAATTAGAAGATAAAAATTAATGATACAATTTGTAAAATAGTAATATATACACCTCAAAAATAATATAGGAACATACAATAACTTGTGTCTCAAATAATGAAATTTGAGTCAAAATTACATTACTGATTTGGTATCATTTTGAACCATATATCCCATGAAAGAGATATCATAAAATGGATATGTTAACACCCATAAATTTTAGGATATGGATAACATATTACATACATGTTTAGTATATAACCCCCAAAAAATTACTATATAATTCATGTTTCCCACAGAAATAAATGTGAGACCAAATATATTACCTTATGTCTTGAATTCCTTTGTATACGTTCAATCCCCCCTTTTTCGGGTATCTCCCTTTGTGTTTCACCAAATATTTTCATTGGTCAGCTTTAATTTAAGAGTAATTATTTTATAATTAATGTACTGGTGTTGGGAGGTTATTTGGATAGGGTTTTTTAGAACTAAATATGTTTTTATGTGTGGAGAAAAGAGAAAAAATATTCTATTTTATAAGATAGGGTAGGGGCACTTTTTTAAATTTTCAAAAGCTTACTTTAAAATAAAATTAATCTCAATTCAAATACCTCTAAACCTTAATTTATTCAATTATATGTAATTATAAATTCATAATATCATCAACTAATAGATTTTAGAATATTTTTGGTGTTATTTTAAACCTTATATTTTTAATTAACCTTTTGTTAAAATATTTTAATTTTAACTACGATATCAACTTTTTAAATATAAAATGGAGGTAATTTATTCTTATAATGTTTAAATTTTTCCTTAAATATAATTTATAATATTTTATACCATAATTAATTCTTTTCTCCTAATTTAATATATTTATCATTTCTATATATTTTAATAAAATATTATTATCATAAATGTCATTTTTGACACTATTCATTACATTGAATTTAAGAAACTCAAGATAACAGGGTATATTCAAAAAATACCAGTTTAAAACACTCCTAATATATCATACTCATCTAGAAAATTTTTGTATCAACTGAATTAAGTCTAATTATGTTTGTTTTATTAATTTTAATGTCATTTAATTTTACTATTAAATTAATTGAATAATTAATGCATCATCATTGAATAATTATATATGGTAATTATTTATTAACTAAAATTTTAAATTAATTATCCATTTTGCATATAATCCTTTCATATTTTAATATAATAAATTAGTCTATCATATCCTTATTTATCCACATATTAAAAATATTATACTTATTAAAACTAAGAGTATGGAATTTTATCAATATCTCTGATTTTAATAATAACTAAGCCATTTTCATTGAAAATTTATTATTATATAATTTAATTTTGAACCATATGTGTTAATATAAGGATTATATTCATCCAATAACATTTTGGAATGTGTTAGAGTTTTTTTCTGTTATTTATATTATTATTTTTACCCGTGATTACCTGATTTACCGTTAATCGTTGTAATAAAAATCTATAAGTTTGTTCTTCATATTGTTAAAAAAATAAAACGAGCCTATTTATTAAGATTTTAAATTTTTATTAACAATTTATAATCCATTTTTCCAAATTCAAATAATATATATTTCAGAAAATAATTTAAAAATAATATTCCAGACCAATTGAATAAACGGTGTTTTAATGTAAACATGTTCTAAAAAATTTAAATGTTTTTATATCCAAAATCCATGTGAAATTGATTATAATTACAAAATTGTATTTATATAAGTATAGTTGAACTATTTATACCTTATAACAAATTTTAAATATAATTTAACTATATGTTAAAAATTATACAAAATGATTGTTTTTAATAAAAATGAAGAATGCTTCACAATTCAATAAAAATAAAACATATATGAAAAATTATAAAAAATTCCATGAGATAATTTAGATATTCATATTTAAAAATGAATTTAATTTTGACAAATAATTTTTTTTAATTTCAAAATTTTAGTTTTATAATAGGTACACCATTAAAAGGAAATAAAACTCCCTTTAAAGAATTTATCTTTTATGATAAATATTGGATTATTTTGTATTTTATTATTATTAAATATGTTATATGAATTTAAATTTATTGTATTAAATATATAATATATAAATATCATGATTTTTCTATAATTAAATCTCTCCAATTTAATGGTAATGTTAAAATGTCAGTTAAAATAATAAAATAATAAAATCTTGCTTTTAAAAACTATTTGTTGCATGTAATGCAAGCTATGAAAGTGTTTCATGTTGCACAATCTTAACATGGTGTATTTTATAAAATTGGAAATCAATTATTTTAAATTTATTCAAAAAATGGGTTCATAAATAAATCTAGGAGTTATATTCTTACCCCATTAAAAAAATATCTCCCTCAAAATTAATAACTCTAATAAAAAAATATAAATACATCTACCTCATTATATACTCATGTTCCCACATTGCATCTTCAAATGGTTGTTTTATCCCCAAAAATTTAACCAACTAATAGTTATTTTTTTATTATCATAATCTCCACCATCTAAAATTTCTACCAGTTCTCATCATAAGAATGATATCGCTCAAGTAATACAACCTATGAGTTTAGTGCATGTGAAGGATCATGTATATATATCCTCAGAAGAGATACATGGTACACATCATGAACATGAGATAGATTTTGTAGATAAACTAATCAATAAGTTTTTGTTTCATTATGATCATGAATTTAAAAAGGAAATCATGTCCTTTAAATTTTAAATTGCACATCAAAATCAAAGGTAGATATTTGAAAATCTTTTTATGGGAAACCCAAATCATAAAAATGGTTAGTAAAAAATAAAAATAAAAATAAGGAATGTAAAATATGAATATCACCACAAAATAAGGATTCCAATTAGGAGGACATTAATTGAAAGTGAAATCATGGATGTCATAGATAATTCTAACTATCATGTTCTTATGGGGAAATATATAGAATACAATCATTAGAATATTAATTACCAAAATTACATAGAAAAAATATGTCAGGAAAAAAGGTCTTTGATATCAACATAAATATTGGCAATAATAAATTAATATTTATAAAATAATTTGATAAAATATAATTACTTGATTAAATACCATTTTGTAAGAAAAATCTCTTTCATCGGTGTTTCCATGATCAATTTCATCTTTGTATCTTACTCTAAGAAATGAGGTTGTTACATGATCAATTTACACATCTCAGTCATGTAATAGGCATGTAAAGATGCATGGACCTTTTTATCCTCTAGTTAATCAAGAATTATATATGGACCACATAATAATATTTCATTAAGACTACAAGAGGGTTGATACCCAATGTTCATCATTGGGCTTTGTTGCGGTAAATATTAAAAATACCACCTCCTAATGTTTGGATTAGTCATGTGCAGTATATTTCTAGATCAATAAATGGATTTCCCCCCTTATTACTATGCATTAAATAAATCTATATAAGAATGTTTGAAATGAGCCTCAACTCCTGGGTGAGATCGTATATAAGAAAAAAATTGTCCCACTCCTTTGTGTGAACCAGATATGCATATAGAGAAAATGTAAAATAAATATTTTTGGGTTGATTATTATTATATTAGGATACATAATAAAACTTGAATCTCATACCTCAGGTCCATCCATGAAATAAAATTTTTCCATATTTTTCTATGCATGGTTCTGTCCTGACCAAGGATCCTCCTCCCACTTGAATAGGGAGAACGACTCTACCAATTTATAGGAAATTTCCACTAAAATGTCCCTTTCAAATTTAGACACCCCTTTTCAAAAACCATACTCTATTTATAGAAAATTATTAATACCCATAAACAACACTGACTATTGGAAGTGGATGGTCACTGTCCTGGGGGAACCTTTTTTGACTATGCACAATTTTCCCTAGTGTCGTTGAATAATTTTCCAACAAAATGGCCTATTACCCAAAGGAAAGTTCATCATCAAGGGTGTATTTCTATACCACTATATTCCCCTATGAGGTTTGTATCCCACATTACTCCCTTTTTTTATATACCCTCTCGATTGTAGTTTATATATTTTCCCTCCTTTCATGAATAAATACGATAAAAAAATTACTATTAAGACTAATGTGAAAATGATAAATATTTATCTTATTTTCAGAAAAAATACAATTTTAAATCATATATATTAAATATACTAGTTTCAAGATGTTTAACATCAACATGAATCACCCCTCCCTTATGGAAGGAAAATATGTGTAGGAGTGATCTCTCATTCTTGATCAAAGTTGATAAAAATTCCATCATGCATTTCAAACACCACTACATTGAAAAGACATCCCTTGTGGGATTGAGATATCAAAATTCCCATAAAATTACCTATCCATCAGAAGAGAAAGTCTAATGTATTGAGGAATGATTCTCTCATCTATGCACAATATTCCCTGGTGGCTCAATATAAGTTACCCACAAAAAATACTTTTAACCAAAGGAATATTGTTTGCAATAGAGGATTTTCTATCTTCCATACCCCCCAATGGATCCCATACCCCATATCATGTATCCAATACTTAATTCATTATTCATGGAAATTAATAATCCCTCAGGCATGTTAGAAAAATATTGGGGAATTCTCAGCTACTGATCCCTATTAGAGAACTTTCCCCATAATTTATGGTCATAGCTATTCGACCCTAAACATTATTAATGTTAGTATAGGGTTGGAAGACTCTAAAAGTTCCATTAAAATAAACAAAATACACGCAGGGATGAAAAACCACAAAGGGAACACTATAAAAAAGCCATGTATCGACATTCAAAAACTATTTTTTCCTTATTTTAGGAAAAATATCGACCAATCATGAATTAATGATAAACAAAACATTATCCGGTTGAAAACCCAAAAAGGGTGGCCTAAGAAAAAGTGAAGTTATACTTAGTAATCCCACATAGAACTAGGTTTAGGAAAAAAATATGGTATTAATGGAAATATCTCTATATTTTTTGGGCTTTCAAAATAGCCCTCGATATAGTCAAACTATTTTCACTCTATCATTCTATATAAGAGGAAATTATATCTTAATATGATTGTTTTAATTTGATTATCCTAAATCACGATTAAAATAGGTAGATGGTGAAGATATTCATTCTGAGTGTAGTCAACTATAACTAATTTTAAGTACATGAAATGATATATATTTCCTAGAGAAAAAAACATCTTAATTTCATTAAATTAAGATGAATGAAAAATCCACAACATGGATCCTCTCTATTTGAAATGTGTAAAAAATAAAAATATTTTCTCAAAGGATTCATATAGTTTCCTCAAAAGTTATTTCCAGTCCTCTATGGTATGGAGAGATACGATAGGGCATCAGTCTCAACAATCATTTCATCCCACAAGTCCTCTGTTATCTTTACCACATCAAATCTGGACTTTTGTTCCTCATTCAATAATTGTTTCCCTTCATTGGATACTTAATCATTACACATAACTTCCTACCTATGATAGTCCATTTCTCAATTGAGTCGTTCCATTTATTGAAGAAGTATCTCTAATGATGCTCTATCCTATATCAGTCCACCCTATCACTTCGTGACCATCCTAGCATGATTAATGGCTTCATCAAGAAGGATCTTCCTGTTCATGGAAAAATGACTAGTAGACTCCACAATATATGGGCGAGAGTGGAGAATTCCATTTATTTCCCTATAAGAAACCACAATCTTTACAATGTCAAAAATACCATGATAATTGAAACCTCATTACCTATGAACTATAAACATTCTGCATAATATTGGAAATTTCATTGGAATTTCTATGAGAGGGGTTTGAGAAATCAACTTCCAGATATTTCTCCATACTTTTTGGATATAAGGATGAAAGACTATCTAGGACCGCCTATTTTTACATAGAATTAATCTAAGAGGATAGAATGTATTCCAGAATCAACATCACCATAGAGGGAAATAATATGATGACCCTAGCATGATTCGACCCCTTAATAGTTGCTTCTTTGGATGTATTGAAAATGGGAAGAATTGAGGCACCACCTACAACAAAATGTGCCCGAGGATTTAATCCTCAAACTAAGAGATTGAAAAAAATATCTAAATCCTAAATGTAAAGGAAACAATTAGAGAAGGTGGAAAACCAACCTCAACTTGCCGGAAAATCAATTTTTTCAACCTCTATTAGGGAATCACCACCTAAAAAAGGTGGTGCTACATCCTCAACATATGTTCAAACCTCCAGTTGTTCCAAAGATACTCATGGCTCAAGGCTATGTTCATCCATATTGGTAGCTCTACAAGGTCACTTACTGAAATTGTATGAACCAAAATAACCATTATGGAATGAGGGATGATAGAAAATTATAATCCCCCCTATGCTAGAGATGTTCCTTCCTCTATGGTTGTATCCCCTGGAGGAGCGAGATCAGTATCCCCATCAGGGATATTAAATCTTGAATATAACCCTCCATGAGGGATGATTTCATTTAATTTTAAATAGTTAATCCTTTGGAACTTGAAATCTACCTGATGTTATTTTATTATTAGGGATATATATCCAGCTCAGCTACTGCTGGTAATGTTGTCCCATTCATCCCAATGAGGGTAGGATAGACACACAAAGTTAGAATTTATGATTCTATGGACTCCATAATTTTTGGGGAAAGGGGTGTTTGATTGTGATTAATAATTCCACTAGGGATAGGTATTCCTCCAATGAACTTAGGTGGCTTGTCTTCTGTTTCATGTCCATCCACAACTACCATTGGTATATCCTATGCCTCTATAGGCGTAGGATCCATGGAAGTGTGAATAGTGTAATCCCAGTGTTTTATTGGCTTACATAAAGATATGTGTTTTATGATTTGTCAAAAAATGGATACATCTTGTGTGAATTCTAAATAAAGAGATAATAAACTCACCAGTAATCTTTGTTTTTCTCTAAATGGGCTGATGTCATTCATGTTGATGTTTTGTGGTTATCTATGAGGATGAACCCCCGTTATAAGTAGCGAACAAAATCGTGGTTGGAAAATCTCTAGTATGATTCCCATGTACTACCTATATATGATTTATGGCCCTATTATGACCCTCTTTACTGAATCCCACATCCTTATAATCATGTTCCTCAACCACAGTACCCCTAGGGGTGTATACCAGTGAACAAATCATTTCTTATGCCTGCACAGATTCCTACAAGGGTAAGGAATGGGTGTTTTGGATCCTAACAACAAGGTGAAGTGAATTTTAGGTCACCAAATATTATTACTTCTCATTCGATATCATCCAAATAAACTATTACCACTATATATTCTTTCTGATCAGAAAAATAATGCATTTACATTGAATAACGAAGAAAGGTGTCCATCTCGTTCATATATACGTCTACATTACATAGGTGTTCATTAGTATAAATCCTTATAGGGGAAATAGATATTCCAAAGACCTAGAATATCAAATTGCTCTTCTTCATAGAGATCCCAGATATATTATTTAAAAGCATTTAACCATAAATTATCAAACACATTACAGTATTCGAAATATGTAGCCGTAATGGAAGTGGATAATGATGAAGGATCTGCTCGAGGAAATGAAGAAATATCTGTTAACCATAATCCATTCATAGGTTCCTATACCACTCTATAACCCTCATTGAATGGGTGATTGTGACGTTCTAGGTGTATGTGTGATATATCCCATACTCTTGTTACTGTGGGAGAATTGACAATATCATCTCCCCATGAGGTGTGACCATCATCATCATCCTCATCATTGTCATCAAACCATACCATGTTAAGTACTCAACAAGAAAATTTAAAATTATACTATTGAAAATGAATCAAGGCCTCTATATCCTGAAGGTTGATATTATTTTTTTAAGATCATCATCATAAGAAATGTCATCATGTGATGACACGTAGACCAAACCTAGTAGGATCAAACTCTTTCTCTTGAAGAAACAACCATAGAGCATGAGAAGACTGATCATGGAATGATTGGCCACTACTTAAAATTTTTTTTCCCTCTAGGAAAAAGGAAATGAAACATCATAATGGACGGAAATTTGATATTCAATAGCATCACTAGGATCCTGAGAGGTAATACCATAGGCTCTTAGAGCCTTCCTTGGGGTTTATAAATAAGTGATTTCCACATATACTTTTTGGGTATAGAATTTCCAATGGATTTTCCCCTTTATAACTTGGTTATTTAAGGACATTGGTAATAGGAATCAACATTTCTAGATGACCACATGCATACTACTAGATCCAAATATCGGTTTAGCCTTTTATGAGGGATACTTTGAAACACATAGAATCAGGAATTCTAATACTACATTGGGTATCTTCCTGATTATATGTCAACCAAATTTATCAGTCTATCATGAAGTGTTTCTTATGGAGAGCAATAATAATAGTAGGAGGGAATATCATCTAAAAATATTCTAACTGACAGCTGAACGTATATGGTGTGTATCCCTTATAAATATACTCCCCTTAAATTTTATATTTTGGATACCCTCTATCATAGAGAATTTTTTTTACGTTATTAACAATGTCATATGATTCATCATTCACCAAAATGATAGTGGGGGAAGAGTAATGGTTATTAGTATAGTGGTTATGGAAATTTAGTTGGGCCATCAATTCCCAATCATCCTGTTCATCTAGATCACCCTGCTTATCACTATTGTTCCGTTCTATTTGCATGAACCTACTTATGATTTGAATATTCTATCATAAAATAGCAATCAGAATCGAATTAGGATTCCAAAAGTTTTATCCTCCCATATGGAGTCCCTTTTAACCCTTGAAAATTTTGAAAGGGCCAACCATTCTGTGTGGTGGTTTCCCCTATTGATCTGATCCAAGGAACATTAGATTTTTTGACAGTATCAGAATTTCTATGTTGATACATCTACCCCTGGATAGATTAGCCACCATGATAATGGTTGAGAACCTGACATTGATTCCAGAATCATGAATTGGTAAAAACCAACTACTTATAAACATGTCTAGCAATGCCTCCTATAAAAATTGACTGTCGTTAGGGATGAGATTTCATCCCCATTATTTAAAAAAATTCATCTTTATAGAACCATAATAACCTATTTTTTTAGAGTTTTAATGGTTTGGAAGGACCATGGTCTCCGTGCATGAGGCTCTTGACTTCATTTCATGAAAAATACATTCATCCAATCTAAAAATTATATGTATTTCTTAGGACGAGTGTCAGTGTCACTTAAAAGGGAATTTTACCTATAAAATATGTTTCTTAGATCAAGGAGGATCCCCTTACATATCATCCCTTGTTGAAGGATGTGTTATAAATTGTACATAAATGTCTCTAACAATGGGAACCCCTAAAATCAGTTAGTTATTATAGTAGTTGATTCTAACCTCCATAGGAACTAAATGAAAGTTTTTGGTGTATGTGATCCACCTCAAAAGAATTTGGGGAAGAAGAAAATGGTCATTATGAGCCTCAGTTTGAGAATTTTCAAACTGCTCTGTATAGCCCCATGACCTACAATTCGGTTCATAATTCCTCACAGCTTTGGAGAATCGAGAAAGGACACACCATTACAAACTAATTGAGCCTTTGGAATAGAGATACTATTTCAAAGGCTATCCATGATATTCATTAGTTTTGGCTTTCTGTATAATGATATGGTAGAAATGTCCTTATCATCTAGCCACCACAGGGCACTCTCTATTGAATGAGGGTTATGTTATGACAGATACCAAGAATGATATTTTTTCTATATGAATCATACCTTTGTCTAAATAAGGTCCAGAGGGATGTTACTATTATAAATTATCCAGGTTGTGGGATTGTTAGACCAAAGTGGTTCTGCAATCATCATTCCAAATGGTATAGAAAATCCACAGATATGAAATTTTTCTAAAATTTGATATAATTTTTTACCTATATTAATAATTTTATCTAAACACTAATGAATAAATATGATGGGGATCTCTTTTTTAATGGCGTCTGTCATGTCCCTCCATTTTTCATCAATAGTTGAATGAGTAGAAACAATAGGAGAAGATACCAATGATGGAAACACCCTGATCTACATAAAAGGACTGTGGAAAAGAATGCATTTTTAAAAAAATCGCAATGATAAAATCCCTGTGAACTAATAGTCCATAATGACAGAATCTGTGAAACAACATTTCAAATTAGTTTTCAAAGCAGTAGCTTGCAAAGCATTGTCCATCAAATCAATAGTTCACAGAATGGGTGAATCATGCACCAAACTCACACTACATGGAATCCCAAACTCACCATATGTGTATGAAGTCCATTTAGTTCTAGAAATCAATGTTTTATGGCATGAGAAAATAAATCGGCAAATGGATGCAGTTTGTAGAAGAAAGGTGGTAGAGAGAAACTGTGGGAGGAAGAATTTCACAATGAAATATCGTAAAGAAAAAATGGAATGTGCCCTTATATAGGCATGGTCAACTTCTACGATTCCAACCTTATACCAAAATCCATTTCATGTCAAGATTATTTTCTATATCGGAATAGCCTCCTCTTCATCAGGATCAGAACCCTTTCCAATTAGGGGGATTTTTTGGGTCCTGAATTTTTTTGAAGGGAAGTTGAATTAATGATGTGAATTTGTAAAATTAAGGGAAAACATGAAGAATGTGTTGAAGTAAATATGATTGATGAAGATAAATTGAAAAAGTAAAAAAATCACAGAGTATAAACACTTTGTAGATTGACACTCTGAATTTTTATCTGCTTTTTGAGATGCCCATGCACTAAGTAGTTTGTAGAAGAAAGGTAGTGGCCCCAATTTCTAGAAAATGAGATCTTCTTCATAAAATATATAAAAATGTCTTCCCCCTACACAAAATACCCTACACATTAAAATGGTTCATGATCAATCTTATGTTTTTGGTTCCTTATATATTAAAAAACTCATTCTCAAGACCGAGGTGATGATCCTCACTACAAAAAAGTAACCTCGTGCCCCCACTAACATAAGAATATGTGGGTAGGGTTTTTTCATGTGATTACGCAAACGAACGATCACGACCTCATCATATCCAACTGGATAAAATATTATATAGTTCCCCAAATCTGTATAAATAGACCAAAGAAATGATTTTTAGGGGATTAATAAAGCGATGTTCATTTGATTAAAATTGGCACAAAAGATGATAGCACATATAAGACTCCTTTTATAATTTCCTTTTGGTAATTCACCTCTACATAACATTATGAAGGAAAACAAAAGAATACAAATTGGCTGCCCTCAAACTAATAGACCTCTGTGGGAATATTCCCCAGGAGGCACCAAACCAATTCCACTTTTTCAACCGAGTATCCCACATAAAAAAGAGATAATCTGGTGGAACCCTTCCCCACCAAGGTAATTTCTACAAGAATGGAACTCAACCACAAGTACCATCATGTTAAATTTATAGAACCGAAACCTATGTAGAAAATTTCTTCGTGGATAAAACCCAGGTCTGCATACCACTATATAATGCGGATAGTCCACCCACCCACATATCAATGCGTTATATAGAGGATACCCTATCTGATGAATAGATACTCAATATAGAATGGGGTGTCCAAAGGAGTTCTAACCTATGGTTACAGTCATTTCCTACCATTTTGGTTGTATCATTGGTATCCCATATATAATCTAGTCTAATAGAATCTTAGAAAAGCCTCTCCCAAATCCACCAGACATGTAAGATGAGAACATCAGACACATCAGTGTTCACCCAATGAGTTTACAAACCCATAGTAAGAGGATTCCCATGGGTAATCACCATAATAAGGTAGTCTCCCATTATATCATAAATTTTACATTCCAAAGGTAACCTGGGTCCCGAACATGGACACTCACATGAAATCTGAATTATATGGATGACGGTGAACTGTTGGCCTTTCCCTACAATAAGGGCCAGTGTTGGAAAATCATCCCTTTTCCCCAAAACCATTTTCATGTATCTTACCCTGAGGTAGGAAAATATCCATTCATGTGCGAGGTGGTTCTCTTTTCCCTCTTCTCCATAGAATAGGGAATATCTATGTAGATATCCACACAAGAATACCATAGATATGAAGTAAATAAAGGATATAGCCGCACTCAAATCCCATCTCTCTCCCCCTTCAGATCCAAATAACATCAATCAATATATGAAGTGGGATGTTTGATATTAATATCCAATTATTCCACTTGTTTCAAACACCGAGCATGACTCACATGGGAATAAAGTTTAGTGGAGTTCATGAAATCCATATGATCCAAAAAAATGGGCCTTATCTATATAAGTACACCGCAAAATCAATCATGAGTCTCCTTGAAGGTGTATTCCCCGATAAAATCCCCTCATTTGGGATGTTCCTATGCGTAAGCCCAAATCATTATCCCTTAATGGTCCTCCTCTAAAGTGTAGAGCCCAACCCAAACCAAAATATGAGGGATTTGATTTTTGACTAAATTGGATATGTAGGAAGGCTCCTTGATGACCAAATTCAACATCCAAATGAACCTAATTTTCTCTGGGACACATCCATAGTATGATTACATTCACCCAAATAACGATATCTCTTCTGGGTATCTCAGGCTACCTTGGCGTAAGTCCCACCACATATTTTCTAGGTAACCATTCACGTAGTTGTCATTACCAAAAAACATTAAACTACGTGGTCTAGTCCTTGTAACATGACCTTAAATGGTGATGTGCCCAGTAATTTGACCCCAAAGTACATGGTTTATGATTCATCTACTAAGGATACCTAGGAATCCCATATTATGTGTTCAATCCAAACATCAAAATAGATCCCTTCCCATGGATGATGATAATCTCCAAGGCACCATCCAATATGGCATAAAACTAGTGTTTTCTTAGTGAACGACTAAGAATTTCTAGATATATCCAAAAAAGGGTGGCATTGATGAAGAACCATAGATTCATATTGATATCTTTATTAATGGAGAACCTCAAATACATATAGATAATTCTTATCCCATGTGTAATCATGATCAACTACTTCTCTAGTGGTAATATACAGACACATTCTTAGGAATAAAACATGGATTAAAAAACAAATAAACATTGCTTAAATTTTGAAAAGTGTCATGAAATAAGAAATAGTCCACCCAGATGGTGATATGATCCCATTCCCCCTTCCTCTCGACCAATTTTTATTCTTAAGTGTCATTACATAAATCATACATTGAATTCCTGCCTTTGGAAAGCCTTTCCATGAATCATGGATGTGAGGGACATTGAGAGTGTCTAGATCTATGAGAAAACCCGTTGTAGACAATTAAAATACCCTATTCTTGATATAGATCAATTTCACAAAACAAAATCCCTATAATCAATCATTGAGAAATAAAATTTTTGTCAGAAACAATTAGGTAAATGAATTTTTTATATTTCCTTACATAGAAGTATATTTTATTATTACACAACTTGTTTTTTTATATGGTGTATATATTATCCCCTTTACATGTTATATGAAAAATAATTCATAATTAGTTATATTTTAATTTGAAATTTTAGTTATTATGACCATGGGGGTTTTATATTTATGTTACCACATTGTAATGTATTTCATTTCTCAATTTGCATCCATTACATTATATATGTTCTTCATTTATTATATTATTCCATGATTATTTGTGAAATTACATATGATTGTATTATTTTTTATGTATAGTTATTTTTTAATGAAACATCTAAAACATAAATAATACATTGATTAATTTTCACATAGATGATATCACATTTTTAAGGGTTTCCAATATCCCTTTTATATCTATGAGAGATATTCCATATTCATAATTTAATTTTTTACTGTGGTGTATATAATTCATATTTGATAATATATGTCATTATTTAAATTTTTTCAGGTAATTTAATTTTTCATTTGAAGTTATCACGTTCAAGAGGCTTATGATTCGATAATTATGAAAACAATAAGGATTTATTTCACAATGACATTTTAATCATGATTTTTTATCCATGAATTTAATTTGAAATAAATTATAAAATAATTTTATAATAATCCCATTATTTTTCTTTTAATATGGTTATATATAGAAACTACATGTTTTTTTCATTTAATTTTACACTCTTCATGTACTAAAACTACCAAAATCATGTTTTTAAATGAAACTGACTTTATTTCCCTCTTTGATAAATTTTTTTTATCCATATCCATGTTTTCTAAAAATAGTTTAAAGAATTTGTCTTCTATTTTCTAGTAATTTACTAATTTTATTCTTTCACATGATATACGTCTTACATATTCATTTAAAATAAATCATTTTCTATTTTCCAAATGATGTACTTTTTAATTTTTTTACAAGTTTATGAAAGGAATATTTTTTTAACTTGTATGGAAAAAATGGAATTTACCACCCTCAAAAATAATTAATTACTTGAAGATAAATTTAAAATTTTACATTATTCATTTCGAAGAAAATAGTTTCCCTAATATTAATTTCTAGTTTTCAAAAGTGGATTTCAAAATAAAAAGGGTATTTTCCTCAAAAATGTTTATAATGATCACTTTATGGTATTTCCATTAATCATAATAAAACACCTTTATTCTCCAATTAGGATATGTTATAATGATATCATAAATATTATTTCTCAATTTTGTTTATGATTAATTTTACATGGGAAAATATTAACATTCACTTTCTTGATTAATTTTTTCCCTTTCCTTTCTCATGATATATTCACTCTCTTGTAATTGTATTTCAATGGAAATTAGATTTCAGGTAAATATCTATATTATTTATATCATGTATATATATATTTTCTAAACAATATACCATTTCTATATACAATATTTATCTATGAAATTTATCTGAATGATTGGGGTACATCTTAATAAATATTTATTATTTACTCAATGGGGATATTTATTGATAAGACATACTATTTCTAAAATATATTGATCATTAAATATATGATTAATGAATTGGACATATAGTTACAAGTGGGGAATGATTATGGATATCCCCTCAATTAATTATTATGTATAATGAGAGAAATATTTTGGATAACCGTATTAAATGAGTTTTTTTGTATGCCTACCCATAATTTAAAATTTCATTTAATAAGGGTAATACGATATGTTTTAGATGTGTGGAATTATTCATTCTATCCTTATGAAATCAATTACTAATCTCAACATGATAGTTTTTAACATTATCCAGTGATAAGATTAATGAGCACGTGATTACTTATATTGAATCATTTTATCTTCTATGAATCCTACCATATTATTCATCATGAATATGTTATTCATTAAGTGGAATTAATTTCCATTTATTGACCTTTATAAATTAATTATATATTATTTACCCATAAGAGCTTTCAATGTTTATAACCCTTAACAAAAATTTGAGATCATCCCTTTTCATTCCCCAGGATACCAGGAAGTGTACTATGATTAATATTCTAGGACATTATAGAGAGAATAATAATGTTCTCAAAAAATCAAACTTTTTTGTTTTTATGCTTTCTACTATATGAGAGGTTTATGTGTGTATCTAATTTACCTAGAATACTATAATATTGCATCCTTTAGTATTTGATTCCTTGTATCTTGTTACATTATAATAATTTAACCTCCAACTCTGGTCCCCTAATGTCGAGGTCTTTATAGTTGGTATCAGTTAAAGGTTAGTAGAAACCTTGAAAAATATATTTATGAAAACATTGATCAGGGAACATAACACAAAGACCTACACAGAGGGTATTCTAAATTAGTGGATATTATATTAATTTTTTTGTAAGGTAATGATTATTTAGTATTCCAAGAAATACATCCTTGTCTAGGTGCTGCAAGTGGATATAGTTTTGGATTAGAGGCATCTAGGGGTAATAACCCTAAAAAGAGTTGGACGAGAATATTTCACTTATCATTATGCTTCATGGTTAGTGTTCCCTTATTATTCACCTTTTTTGACAATACCAGGGTATATTTATATTTTAATTCACATATTTATCATAAACCATTAAAGTGATTGATGGGATATAACCTATGTAAACCTAGTATAATAAATAGTGAAATAAAGATACACATAAATATTATTTTGTTGACAAGTCCGAGGTTGATCATATGTTTAAGGACACAAATACCCCTTTTGAAGTTTTATGATTAAGAATAATTTGATAACCATTAATTGGGTTTTAATATATATTTTAGAATATGGTAACATTAAGTATTACAAGTGAATTTTTTTTACGAATAATTATTTTACATTTGGTGGTAATATGTTCAATGTTATTGAAAAACATTATGGTTAATGTGATTAATGATGTCATGATATTAATAGTAAATTAATATTTTTTGGGAAAAAATAATTCATATATAAAACCATAGTTGTTAAAACTTTATTTGATGATTAATGTTTTTTAAAGGTAGGGGAAATCCCTTTTATTGAACTTGAATTAATGGAAGGGATTGTATAAGAATCCTCATAAGAATACTTAAAATGACCTCTATAAGGAACAACATACTATATTTACATTGAAACATTTTTCATTGTAATATTATCACAAATCATAGGAACTCTGAACCTACAGTACTTAACACTATGTACAAATTTACATAAAAAAATTCATTAAACCCCTTGTAAAAATTCTATGACCATAGACAATTGAATTAGACTTATAGAAAATTTATTGGACATACTCAAATTCAGTACCTAATTCAAACATAAATTCTCCAACAACAAAAAAGACAGTATATAATAGAGTTGAAATAATATTATATTAAACTAATAGTCTAGATTAATTCCCATAGTAATAAATTAGAGTTCCATTATCATGTTTGATCGATATGCCCACAGTGGATGAAAATTCCCATAGGATATCTAAAAGACATAATTACCAATGAAAACCTTCAATTTGGATTAAGGATTAGACCATATTGTTATTCATATGGTTTAAATTGATCCATGGATACCAATAATGGGATCACAATACTCAGGGATTCAGATTCAAATATTCAAAGCTCTCGGCATTGAGTTTAAGCTAATGTGATGGAAATGTAATGGGTAAAATCAATTACCTAAAGAAACCATGAAAAAATTTTCAAAGCCCCAATGTTGTAGAATCCTAGAACATAAATATTATAATTTCCAAGAATGATTACTCACAAAAGCTGATAGGCACATGATAATGGAATGTTTATATTCATTGATCCAATCTTAAAAGATTTTTTAATTTTATTCAACTAATGCACGATTACTTTTCTTTAAAACAAAATTTTACAATGGAGAAACATGTGAAGTAGAGAATAATCTGTCATTCATCATAAGCCATTAGAAGTTGATCTATTCCAAATCCATCCTTCAATCAGCATATTTCATGGATAGTGAAATAATATAACCCATGATAAAATCCCACTAGAAATTAGAGGAATGCTATGTATCCTCCTAGGAAACACTCTCTTTCATCTTCCTCGACGTACCAATAATGACATTCTTCGGGTCAAAAAATTCTTCCAAGAGTGAAGACATCAAGGTTATATCCTAAAACACCATAGAGGTAAAGAGATATTCTCTCAAAGGCCATCACAATATTTTCATACCAACATAAAAACAATATGATAAATAATATTGTTCATTAAAATGTTCTTAATTTTTTGGGATCATTATAGAATCTATATAGTTTTCGAAATTGGAAAACCTGATGGCTTGGTGATAACCTACCATATCAGGCAAGGCGGTAGGGCATGAACCCACAATAAATTATAGGCTAGGGAGAGTATACTACAACTATTTTTTGTTATGTCAATTATTGTATGAAATTGATTTAATTAAATTATTATATGTATAAATATTAATTATTATTTGGGAAAATTATTATTGGATAAAATATTTTTTAGATTTGAGAATTTTAAAATGATTAATGATATTTGTGGAGATGCATCATTTGGTTGAAGTACAAAGAATGCATATGCCTAAAATTTTATTTGACATGAAATATTATTTTGGAAGAATAAAATTAAATTTATAAGTATTGCAGTTATATGGGTTGTATGGATTTTTATTTATGGAATGATTTATATTGAATTTGGGATTTAGATATTAAAATGAACCTGAATTCATTTTGAGAGTTATTATACATTATGCTAAACATGATGGGTTTGGTTATTTAATAAATGTATAAGGAAAATATTATTATCCTTTTTTTAAATTATTTGTCCCATTAGAAGTTTATTTTTGGTTTGGCATGAAAAAAATAATTCTTTCATACTCAGAATTTGGAGAAAATTATGAGATTATAGAGGAAATTGATTAAAGGATCAAATTTTACCTGTTAACTAAGTATATTTATTTATATTATTATTCTAGATGTTGAAAAATGATCAAATCGTTGAAAAATCATCTTGAAAAAAATAATGTTTTCCTATCTTCATTTCAGTTGAACAGATGACATTTTTCACACTTATTTGATTTATGGTTTTTTATCATTAACATTCCCTATATAGTTCACTTTCTAATGATCAGGGATTTACGTAACTCTCCACAAGTTTTTTATCATTTTACTTTTTAACCATTCCTATATTTTCACTTCCGATTACTATTTTCCAAATTTGAAATAGTGTACTTGTTATTCCAAATGACCTTCATACATCACTTTCTCACTTTTCAAGTGGATGTTTTATTATATCTTTTTACAGTGTTTCATTTCAACAAAGGTATATAAAACTTGGGATTATCAATATCATATTAAAGGTGAGAGTATTATGTTTATTAAGTTGGGAAGGTGTCAAAAAACTGAGATTTAAAAATAATAATATCATGTTTGATATCATATAATAAATGCAACACTAAGAATAAACAAACCATTAAATACTATTATTTCTTAAATAAGATCCTCATAACATTTCCATTATATTATTTGGTAGGAATATGATTTACTAATTTATATAAAATATGTAAATATTACCAACTAAATATAAATGTGTTAACAAATGTTTAGAAAACAATCACTCAATTTTAGGTGATTTCATTTAAATCTTCAAAAAATATTTTTTCTTTAAATGGTTTTTACTACTTTTTTTATTGATTATTATATTTATTTTCTAGATATTTAGAAATTTTATTTGATAAAAAGTATATTTTTTTAAATCATCCTATTAAAATTAGCTTACTCGACTATTTTGGATCTTATTCTAAAAAGCTACATTTTTTAATTAAAAGTGAAATATATAATGTTTTATTGAAATATGTATTTTCCATTAAAGTATCTAAAAATTAAAATTATATTTTGGATTATTTTTACAATTTATTTATTTTATTTTGATAAAAATAAACCAATTGGAGTATTTGGAATGAATTCTATGCTTGAATTTGATAGAAAAATACTTGTATACTTATAAAGGTATTTTTCTAGAAAAAATAGATTTGATTCATTTTCCATTTTAATATACAATTAATTATTACAACATCTATGAATTCAAGTTTGAAAAATCAATTCCATTTTTTGAAATAAGAGGTCCAATTTTGGGTAAATATCTCCCTTTTATTTTTAGTCACTATTAATAGAAAACAAGTAAAGTTTAGTTACCACATTATAAGTAAAATGAGTTTATTAAGTTTAAAAATAACACATTAAAGAATAAAATGTAACCCTAGAACATGTTTTAATTTTATTCAATGAGTATACATCATCAAAAATTAAATAATGTTTCATTATATAAGATTTTTTCCTTGTTCTATGATTTCGACCATTAAATAATTTTTTGTAAAGAAAAGTAAAAAAGTGTTATTCACTTTCTTTAATCGAGATTAAATTTTCTAAACATGGACAAAAAAAGGTATGACTTTTTTTATAAATATTAATTTATAATTTATAATTTTTCAATTACCGTGATATTTTATGTCTAATCTTAATTTATGAAACAATTATCAAAAATTCTTATGTAATAAGCACATGGTATTTATTTAATTAAAAAGAAAAATAAAATAAATGATTTAAAATATAATAAATGTAACACATTTTGATTTAATTTTTTATTACAATAATTTTATAGATAAAAAGAACATATTATATTTATATTAAAGGATTATATTCTAATTCATTTTACATCATGATATTTTCATGGTGAAATTAATTGAATTTTTCTGAAAATAAAAATATTGATATTATAAAATAATTATTATATTATAAAATGGTTTAAAATCCCAAAAAATCATATAATAATACTATTTATTCATATAATGTTAAAATAATAATCCATTCTACATTTTGGATCCAATTTTACTTTTATAGATAAAGGTTAACAAAAAGGTTTACACATGTTCAAAAATGATAAAGGTGAATATATCAACTAAACAATAGAAATTGTTTTTTATGTGACTACATAGTCAAATAATCATATTATATTTTAATAATATCAATTTATAGGGATTTTTTCATAAACAATAACGTATATATATATTTAATAATTTAGGAAATTCCAAGATTTCTCTTCCCCTCACTTATAAAAGGACACCCTTTATCTCGTTTATTTACACCACATTGGGCATTATAGATCAACCAAAACCTAAAAATTTATCTTAGCATCATAATTATATAAAATATAGAGTTATTTTATTACTAAAACTCTATCCTTAGGAACCTATAGATATGATCTAAAATAATTATTTCAATGAAGAGTTAATCATCTTAACCAATCACTTTCTTTATACTTATTGTTTTACCTCATACAAATCTAAGGTATTTATAATGAAAAAATAAATTTTTTATAATTATTATAATAAATTATTTGTAATTATAAATAAAAAATTATGAACTATTTTTCTATATAATTGAATGTGAATGTATCGCTCATGAGCGAATACGACTTACTGTCTCCACCTAGCGATTCAATTCATTTTTCATCACAATATTCTATATATGGGTGTTATAAAGGGTTTAATGTTTATATATTACATTTATAAAATAAATATGGTTATATAATTATAATATTTCTCCAATTTTATTACATTCCAATATGTAGGAAAAGGATAATGTCTCTTGCGTGTACGTGTGTACTATTATCTCCACGAATCGATGTGATTTGTTTACATTTCTATTTTACATAGATGGTGATTAGGATGGATTTAATAATTATATACAATATATATGATATAATAATGATATAATAATGTTTAATTATTATTGACCTTTATTTTATACCATCTTTATAAAATTGAAAACAATGTTAATGTGTATGTACAACCTACCATCCCCATTAATGGGGTAATTAATAAATTTCTCTCTAAATATTTAGATAATGATTATAAAATGTATGTAATAAAAAAATTATATTTCTGAAATTAATATCATTTATAAATTACGAATCCTTGATAAATATGAAATTATTGAAACTACACAATCAAGTATTATATGAAAAAAGAAAAAGTTAGTACATGAAAATTGAGATTTGAATAAGGAATTATAAATAAAATTATGTTGAAATATTATCATTGGATCATATATGATACTATAATTATGAAAATTATTATTTTTATATAAGTATAACAAAATTATATTTATTATAATGGAGGTTAAATTACTTTCATCTAATTTGAAGCATAAGGTAATAGACATTACTTCAATTTCCTTTCTTTTAGGAGAATATTATTTTTATACACCTATTTTCATTTATATGGTGTATATACTACACATTATAAATTTTATATCATTAATCCTACATAATTCATCATATTTTATGTTTAAATCTTGATTATTTAACACGATGGGATTTCACATGAAATTTACCAAGTGGTAATGTGTTTCTTAACTCAATTTTCATTCATTGTGTTATATCACTTCTTAATTGAGTATATTATTCCGGATTATGTGTGAAATGATTTCTGATTTAATGTTTTTTATTTGCATTATTTTTTGAATTAATAATTTTCACACATAATGAATAGATTTTCTAGTTATCACATCAATTATATGACTTTTTAATGTTTTATCATCACGCTTCTACTTTTGTAATACATATGTCGTATTTATCACATATTTCTTTTGAGTACTGTACAAACTACAAATTTGACAAGATATATCATTGTTTACATTATATTATTGTTATTCAATGTTTTATTTTACTTTATCTCTTTTTTGAGGGTTATTATTATTAATTTACCAAAGCATCTTGGGTTTTCTTAAAAATATCATTTTAAATGGGATTGTTTATGAATGAATTTACATTGAAGTAAATTATTTTTTCAATATATAATAAATCAATTACATTTTATTATCACATAGTTATTTCTAAAAATTAAAATATTTCATATCATTCTCTACTCCCCATATACTCAAAATTATTAAATAATGTTTTTAAATAAATCCTATGTTATTTACCTCTTCGATTGAGAAACCTTTTTTGTTCATATCCTTGTTTTATAAAAATATTTGAATGAATTTTTTATTCTTATACAATGATTTATAAAATCCATTTTTACACGTGTATAAATTTTTCCAAAATGGATTTAATGGAATTTTTTTGACTTATGAATTTGGTCCTTTTAACTTTTTTACAAAAGTGTGAAATTAATGACTTGTTTTTTAATTGTGAAGTATGAATGAAATTTCCTGATATAAGTACCAATCAATTATTTTTATCTTACATTATATGTTTTAATGATTCTATTAAAAGAAAATTTCTTTCTATAATATTCTATAATAATTATGTTTCAATAAGTGTAAATAAATGTCAAAAACTATATTTTCCTCAATAATGTTTTCAATGATAACATTATGGTATTTCTATTCACAAAAAACAACAACCCTTTCATTCTCAACCAGGGATATGTTTTATTAATAACATAATTATTATTTTTAGGGAATGTTTATGATTAGATTAACGTAGGAAAATATAGAAATTCACTTTCTTTATTAACTTTTTAAACCTTATATTTCTCTTAAAACATTCACTCTATTATGAGGATATTTCATTGTTAATTAAATTTCTATTAAATATACATATTTGTTGTATCATGGATATTATTATTGACTAAAATGTATACCATTTCGAAATATGGTATTTTACTATTATAATAATTTTATTGATTGGGTAAAATCATGATATAAATATATTCATTAATCAGTAAAAATATTTATTGATATGGAATATGGTGTATAAATTGAATTTACCATTTATTATATAAGATATGTATTGAACATGTAGTTATGGGTGATGGATTTTTATAAATATACCGATGATTGATTGCTATGTCTTATGAAACAAATCAATTTTTAATAATTATTAAATGGATTTTTGGAACATGTTTACCCATTTTTTAAAACTCTTTAGAACAAGGCCTCGTTGGTAAGTTTCAGATGTTTTGAATTATGAATTCCATAATTATTAAATCTATTGTTTATTTTAATGAAATTATTTTGAATATTATTCATGGATAAGTTTTTGAGATCATGTGATTATTTATATGGCATCATTTTATATCCATTCAGTCCTGTTTTACTATTATTCATGTACATATTATTGGATAAATGGAATGTGTTTCTAGTTATTTACTTTTTTATTGATTTTACTCATGATATCTTCTATTGTACATAACCCTTACTGAGCATCCGTGATCATCCATTATTTTTTTTCTTTCTCCAAGATACAAGGAAGTATAAAATGATTAATATGAAAGGATATTTTATGGAGAATAATGATGTTCTTAAAAAATAATTTGTTGTTTTTATGTTTTCAAATGTATGTGGGGTTCAAGTATATTTTGTTTACTAAGAATACTAAAGTATTCATTATTTTGTGATTTGATGCCTTATATCTAGTGATAATATAATATAATATCCAAAAAACACAAAGATACAATGGGAGAGGTCATTATAGTCTGTTTCAGTGGATGTTTACTAAAAACGTTGGGGACTATATTTTGAAATCATACATTATGGAATAGAACCCTTTGATAAAGATTGATGATATACTAAATTATAGAATAATATCATTAAATTTTGAGCAAGTTAATGATTATGTGGTTTTCTCAGAAATACCATCGTGTCTGCATGCTACAAGAAGTTGTGGTTTTCTAACAGATTCATCTTGGGGTAATAACCCTATGAAGAGATTTGGATGAATAATGTATCCACTATTCTAATTCATTATGAGTCCTCCCTTATTGTGAACAGGGATTTACAGTCATGGGGGATTTTTTTAGTTAATTATAATTTTTTTATTAACCATTATGATGATTGAGAGGGTATAACTACGGAAACCTAGCATATTCGATAGTGATATGTGGATAAACCTAATGTTTCATGTGTAAATTAGTTAAAGGGTTATCATAAGTTTATATTAATTGATTCCCCTTTATATTTTAAATGAATATATTTATTTTGGATAAGTTTATTATGTTTTGATAAATATTGCATAATATATTACCTTTAAATATTACATATAAAAATTTATTTGAGTAAGAATTCCATTAGATTTTTCAAGATAGAAGATTATAATTATTGATAAATTTTAATATTTATATAATCAATTATGTTAGGATAATAATAGTCAATTAATATTTTTTGGGAAGAAAATAGGTCACATAGAAAACATTAGTATGTTAAAATTTATGTTATAATTAATTTTATTTTTGATCAAGTTCATCATATTCTATAGGAATATTATAGGAATTGTGTTGTTTTAGAAAAATTAGAACCCATAGTCAAGGCAAAAACCTGTCACATCAGGAAGGACCACATAGATTGAACACACAATCCAAGGGAGACAAGTGGGAAGTTCTAACCAATAGATGATTTTATTTCCTTAATATTATGACATTATTTTCATTGAATTATTTTGTGGATAAATATTAATTTTATTTTTGGAAATATATTATACAATCAAATGTTGTGATTTTTTTTTATTTTTACGTGGGTTGTGATATTTTTGGAGATGTTTCATTATGTTTAAGTATTTTTAACCCATAAGAATGGCATTTAATTTTTAATTAATTAATATTTTTGAAGAATTTAAATAAATTTTATAATTTTTTCGTTTTTTGGTAGGTGTGGTTATTTATTGTTGGAATGATTTATTTTAAGAGTTGTATTTAGATATTAAAATGACGCTTTGTTAATTATGGGAATTTTCTTACAATTTTATAACATTGATAGTTTTGTGTAATCTATAAAGATGGGAGAAGTAGATTTTTATACATTTATAGAATTATATGATTAATTAGAAGTTTATTTTTGCGATTCCGAAATGAAAAATACATCATCAATACTCATAATTTGGTGAAAAGAATATATTATGGTGGAAATTGATTAAAGTATTAAATTATATTTTTAAAATATGTTCCCCTATATTAATAGTCTAGATGGTAAAAAAAATATTCAATATATGAAAAAGGATCTTGAAACCAAAATTTTATTCCACCTACATTTCAAATGAAATGATGGACTTTTTAATAGCACATTGTTTTATGGTTTTATGGTTGTTAACTTTCTCAATATCATTTACTTTCTTCTTACCAATTATTTTTTTCACTCTCAATTATTATTTTGAAATTACTCTTTTCATCCATGTCTATATTTTCAGTTCCCAATAATTTTATTCAATTTGGATACCTAATATGTTTTATTCCATATGTCTTTCATACTTTGTTATCTCTCTTTTCATGTGGATGTTTTATTTACCCTTTTTATGATGTGGGATTTCATCAAATTTATTTTCAAATTTCAAACATGAGATTACATTGTTCATGTTAAATTTGAAAGGATGTGATTTTCTATTGCTTGGTGGATAATTTAACACTATGATATTTTAAAAACAAGGATACTATGTTTGATATATTATATGGCATGAAACACTAAGCTTAAAAAAAAAAATTATTACTATTATTAAAATACGACAGTTATAACCTAGCTAGTAAAGTTGTAGGTATGAATAGGATAAACATCATTTTAAATTATATAAATAAAATTTACCCATTCAATATAAATTAATTGTAAATGATTTTTAAATAATCACTCAATTTTAGGTAAACTCGTTTCATTATAAAAAATTATGTTTCCATCAAAAAATGGTTTGTATTCATTTTTTTGAGGAAATATTATAATTAATAAATGAAAAATTAAGATATTATATTTCTAAAAATGGAATATTTTTTATGTTAAAATATTGAAATTATCTTATTTTGATATTTTGATATTTTTCTAAAAAGTTTTATTTTTCAATTAATAGTTTAAAATACAGATTTTTATTTAAAATAGTATTTTACATTACAAAATTTAGAATTTTAAACTATTTTTTGGATTTTTTTAAAATTAAAATATAACCTTTTCATTTAATATAATCCAACTGTATTTTTTGGAAGGAATTTTATAATTGAATATGACATGAAAACATTGTTTATACTTAAAAATATATTATCTGAAAATAATTTATTAGTTTGGTTTTTTAATATTAAATCAATTTCTCCTACATATTTAAATTTAATCCTTCAATTTGGATGTTATTTTTTTTAATCATAACGTCTTATTTTTATATATAGGACCATTAAATTTTTTGTTTTCATTAATAGTAATCATAGTAAATTTTGTTACCACGGTAAAGCTCACATAAGTTTTTTAAGATTTAAAAAATTATGAAAAAGACTAAAGAAGTAACATTAATACTTGATATAATTTTTTTATGAGTATATTTACCCCATAATCATCCAAAATTCAAATATATGAACTTTTTTCTATTTTTACTTCATTTTTACATTTATATTCTTTCTTTTGTAATAAAAAGTCAAAAATGTCATTCCCATTGTTTAATTATATATAAATATTTTAAATGAATATTAAAATATTGAATTTTAGGTTATAAGTTTTCATTTAAAATATATAATAATTTTATTTATCTTGTTAATGTATTTATAATTTTTTTGGATGAAATAATAACCATAAATTCTGACTCAACATCGATGAAATATTTATTTAATTAAATGAAAAATAAAATAACTGATTTTAAAAATATTAAAATAAATATAATAAATATAAAAAGTTATGGATTTATGAAATTATCATTTTAAAATTCCACTAATTTTATGATTTTTTGACAAAAAATTAATTTAACAGATCCAAAATATCATTAATGATATCTAACAATAAATAATATTTTATTAAATGATTTAAAATTACTAATAGTCTTATCATAGGCCATGTGATTGTGATTTGGTTTTAACAATCATCCATGGACCATTTAATTGAAAATTTTCCTTTTATATTATCTATATTAACCCATAAATAGTAAAAAATTGTCTTATAGTGATAATCATCAAGAATGGTTAACATGGGTTAAAGAAAAAAAGATTAGGGAGAAAACATGAACCAATCATGACCAATTCTTATTTGATGAGATGAATTAGACTCATCATAATCTTATCTTAAAATATAAATTCCGAGTCATTTGGACATAACAAATAATTTGAATTAATTTAATACTTTATGAAATTCTAATAATGCCCTCCGCTCAGTTATAAAAAGACACACTTTCTATCTTTTATTTAAACCAAATTTAGCATTATTTATTTACCAAACTCTAAAAATTATTTTTAAAACATCTATATACACAATATATATGTCATTTTATTTCAAAAAAAATCAACCTTTTCATCCTTGAGAGGAGATCTAACATAGTTCATTCAAATAGTAGTTAATCCACTTGACCAAAAAATTTGTTAATTACATCTTATTTTCCACATATAATTTTTTTGAATTTATCCTAATATATATCTTCAATATAACTAATATAGTTAAATTCTAATATGTTTATTAATCCACTATTATTCTCCCTATTTTCAGTCAAATAGAATGTGAAAGCATCACTCATGCTTACATGCAGCTTACTATAACTATGAAATGAAACAATTTATAATCGATCACCATTCTTTATTATAGTGCATTATGATGGGTTTAATTTTAATAATTTATATATATCAAATAAATATTATTATTTAGTTATAATATTATATCTACCTTCTTACTTTACAATCTGTTGGAAACTGATAATGTTACTCGTGCATACGTGTGGAAAAACATGTCCATGAAGTGATGTGATACGTTTTCATTTATTTTTTACATAGATTGTAATAAGGATGGATTTTAAAAAATATATATGATAAATATGATAGAATAATGATTTTTAATGGTTATGTATAATTTACCTTTCTTTCATTCTATTAATCAAAAAGAGAAAACCACATTCATGTGTATGTACAACCAACCATCACCATGAATGTTGTAATTAATTATTTTCTATATAAACCATTAAATAATGATTAAAAAGATTTATTTAACAAATAAATATTATATTTATAATATTAATATCATTCTATAGATTACATGTCCATGCTAATGATGAATGTGTCGAAACATACTGATGAAGACTTACATGAAAAGAGAGACAGTTAACACATAGAAATAGATATTTTAATAAAGATTTATTAATAAATGGTTGTTAAAATATTAGAATTAGATCATATGTCATATTATAATAATTAAAATTATTCCTTTATATAATTATAACAAATTTAAATTTATTGTAATGGACATTAAAACAAATTCCTCTAAGTGGAAGTTTACGGTAAGAGATTTCATAACTATTTCCTTTCATTGAGTCATATTTTATTATTAGGCATATAAATTATTTTAAATTGTGTATTTAATAACCATTTTACATTTTATATCATTAATGATTCATAATTTATGGTATTAGAAGATTCATTTGAAACTGTTTAATCTAGGGGATTTTATTGGATAGATTTGATGTGTTAAATTGTTTCCAAATTCAATTTCAATTCATTAGGTTATATCTTTTCATCATTAATTATATTATGCTATTATTATGTCTGAAATACCATCTGATTTAATTATTTTTCCCATTTTTATGGATTTATATTTTCCAGACCTAAATACCTCATTGATTATTTCTCACATCAATTACATGAGTTTTTAAGGATTTCTTATCTCACTATTATTTCCATGATACATATTCCATATTCACAAACTATTTCTTTCTTGTGGTGTATATACTACCTCTCTAGTAAAATTTATCATTATTAAATTTTTCTTCATGGTATTTAATGTTTCGTTTTAATTTATCTCTTTCACTAGTGCTATGATTCAAATGTTACAAAAGATGTGAGGGTTTATCCAATAATCTCATTTAAATCAAGATTTTTTATACTTGAATTTCCTTTGAATGAAATTATTTATTAATTTTATCATATATCAATTTATTTTTATTATACTATGGTTATTTCTATAAATTACAAGTTTTTCTTTCATTTTCCACTCTTTATGTACACAAAATACCAGAATCTGGTTTTTAACTAAAATTGTTGTAATTTCATTATTTTATAAAAAAACTTTCTTCTTCTATATCCATATTTTATAAATATGTTTTAATGAATTTTTTAATATTACCCAATGATATATTTATGATATTTTTACAAAATATTTAATTTTTAAAAAATAATTGAAAATGAATCATTTTTCATTTTTTGAATTTGGATCTTTTTGAATTTTTTTTAAAAAGTGTGAATGAAGTGTTTTATTTTATATTTTATAACATTAATGTAATATAACACCATAAATAACACTAATTTAATTGAACCTTACTTTACATGTTTCCTTGATTATTTTAATGGAATTTTTTTCTAATATTCTGGAAAAAATTTAGTTTGTAAAAGTGTATTTAAATGTCATGAAGGTAATCATCCTCAAGAATGTTTTTAATAATTTCTTTGTTGTTTTTTCATTCATGAAAAACACAAAATATTTTATTCTCCCATAATGATTAATTGTTATGATAATTCGTTATTCTTTATCTAGAGGGTTTATGACCAGTTTTATTAGTAAATTAAGTGACATTCACATTCTTGAATAATTCTGTGGATCTTAAATTTCTCATGAAGCATTCACTCTCTTATGATCATCTTTAATTAGAAATTACATTTATCTTAAATAACAATATTATTTATATCATTCATATGATTAATATGAAAAATTTATTCCCAATACACACATGGTGTTTACTACAAATTTATTTGATAGACTTGGTAACATATTTATACTTTTGTATACTTTAAAAAATAAAAATATTTATTAATAATGAATATTTTTTGATAATTGAATTGATCATTTAATGTAAAAGAAAATTATTAGACATGAATTTGTATGGAGGTCTGAGTTATCATAGGTTCCTTAATGCATCCATAGGTCTCATGGGACAAATAATTATTCTATACTTATTGAATGGTTTTTTGGTTTATTCGAACCTATATTTCAAATTCTCATGGAATAAGGACTTGATGGTATGATTTAGTAGTCCAACATTATTCATTCCATAATACTGAAATCAGTTGTTAATGTCCAAAGATTTATTTTCAAAATTATCCATGTATATCTTTCATGCTCATGTGATATTTATATGGAATCATTTTATCTTAATTTAATCATTCCATATTATTCTCCATGTACAAGTTATTGGTTAAAGAGAATGTGTTTCTAGTTATTTAACATTCTATATTAATTATTACATATTTTCTCCAAATTTTTTTCATTGTACATGACTTTTTTTAGCATCTGATCTGAAATATTATTTGTGTTCTTTTCCCCAGTATACCAGGAAGTGTACTATAGTTATTATTCATGGATATTCTAGAGAGAATAATTATTTTCTCACAGTAATTAATTTATTTTGTTTACTTATTAAAATGTATTTGAGGTTTATGAATGTATATAGTTTACAAATACTACTAAAGTAATTTCTCCTTTGATATGTTGTTCTTTGTATATACTTCCAATGTATTAAACTAACCACAAAATAAAGGCTACTACTATCAGTGTATTTAAAATTTTAACTAAGGGTTCAATTCTCCATGACCGATATAATGTGCCACTCCATAGGAGAACTGTTATTGTTCCACGTATAGTTCTACTCTTGAAATACAATAATTATATCTTATTATTAACAGAACACAATGAATGTACATGGAAAGACATTATCATTCCTTAGGGTCATCACAAAATCAATTTTTGTTCACTCTCAAATAACAGGAACAATCACACACCCTCAAATAGAAAGTGGTATGATCCATTCAACGTGGTTCTACCTATACCACTCCTTGAACACAATATCAATAGTCCCCATTTAAAAATATACTTGCCACTACTCTCAAGCCACCCTCCCATCATCCCAAGAAACCCTTACCACTAACTAACTCATGGATTTACTGTATCACAACACTCGATCCATTATCTTGTGTCTTATATACCATGGAGGGACCCATCCAAATACTCATATGAGCATAGGGATATCATGACAATAAGAATCACAAAAAAACACAATGGAAATCATATTGTACATATCCATTCACTGATCTATGTCTCTATATGTACCATCCTCACCAATGAACACTACATTAATATAATCAAAACCAAAGGGTTTCACACCTCTTATATGGAAAACATAAAAATCCAACTCATGAATTCATGAGTATTATATAATCAAAATTGACTTGTCATGCTCTATGGATTTCCAGATCATCAAGACAAAAAAATATTTATCTTCCTTCTTGTTTCATTCCAATGACTCTCACATTTACCCATATTGTCATCACACTATAAAATAGAAACTAAAACCCACAGGTTTAGGCACCCAAATGGTCAATCATTTCTAATAAAGTTTCTTACACCAATCAATCAAGGTAATCTATAAAAAAATAAAGTCAACTACCAACCTATTTCATGAACCTCCAATGTTTCGAAAAAATAACGTACTCATGATTTCATTATATAATTAAATGATAAACATAGGACAACTCATCTTGTTGGTTTCCTTATTAAAACAGTAAGAACCAACACACTAAAATTATCAAGTTCAATGTATAAAAAGCCACTACACCCGATGACCTACACGAGCAGTCCATGTCTGGTGAAAATCTAAATCTCATAAGAAATCAAAAAATTTTCCATCTACAATAGACCATGACATCCAATATTCCCAACCATGAACTATAGGGACCTATATATATAAAACACAATGAATGATATGAAAAATAATTCTCCTATAAGGGAATCGATTCTCATGAGAATTTTCACATGGGAATACACCCTAGATAATCTAAAATCATCAGGTAACACTTCCACGAACAAGGAAATCATCCTAAATGATCTGTATCTAGTGAATTGTAGCCTCATGGTTCAGTTGAGATATATTAAATTCAACTATATATGAGAAAAATATATAGGTTGTCACAATAACTTTAATAGTTGATCCTATAAACAAATCACCCATGAGGGGTTCAATACTACAAATCCTAATGTCCAATTCGACCCATTTGGTTCTCTTCACATCCTTTGAACATTGGACTGCACCATTTACCCCGTCATAAAACATATCTTCATATATTCACATGATTTTCCATCATATAGAAATATATAAATTACATCCCAACTAACTAATATTCCAAAAATTACTTATATGAAAAATGATTGTATGAGAATTTTTGGACACTATAAACAATTAAAACTCATTCGTTAGTGGAATCATGCACTATCAAGACTATATATCATGTAATTACTAAATTCATGATATAACGCATGATATACAACATTCATCTACCATTATAGATCTAAAATAAAAAAATTGGTTTCTTTCCTATCGACCAAGAGATGGAAACCAATAACTCAAAAAATCAAAAAACCAAAACCTCATTTATATCACAAAATATGAAAATAAAGAGTAACCATAGATGTGAAAGATAAAAAAACATCAATACCATAACCAAGAAAACAATGAATTTAACAAGGAAGGGTGTCTATGAAGCCCCATTATGGATTCTATTATAATAAACAACATATTATTATTTATCATGTCTACCATTTCCTGAAAATATAAAAACAAATTAAGAATAGACATGATAAAAATTAGTAACTCTTTAGGTTGGATCACCATATGAGCAGTAACCGGACCAGTTCACGACATGACCTCAACCACACCTCCAATTTCCAATGGCAATCAACTAGTAGCTGGGATCTATGGAGGTATCATGGGTAGAATAACCCCTATCTTAGTGTGAATAATAATATAAAAAATTACTAAATATCACCCATCAAAAATAACATTAAAACATAAGCAGATAAATATAAAAAATATTATTTTAATAAAATTAAATAAAGGCCAAAAAAAATCATTCTATATATGTAAATTACTACCAATTATGATTGTTACATATACATACCAAAATAAGGAAATAAAGATGTTAGTTCTGTGACATCTCTGATCCATATAACACCCCATTATCCATACATTGTCCATGCTATCCAACTGAACATCCTACATATATTCCATAAACATCAATCAAACTAGTACTGGTATCATGTGAACATCAGCTTAGCTACCCATGTTTAATAGCAGTCATAGAACAGTGTGAGTAGAAAACAAATTAGGGAACAACTGACATAGTACCACACTAATAATAAATATTGTGATATGTTCAAATGATATTTTCTAATGAAATATTAAAAAATATAATTGTGGAAATATATATATATATATATATAATATGACTTCTTCATTCCAATTCTAGAGTGCCTTAAAGAACATCATAATGATTGTGTAATATGATAGGCATTGTTGATCCTTTACAATGAGACATCGATCGATCGTAATTACTTCAATATGTTTCAGACCATATCTATGTGTATCATGCATACCACACTGAACAATGTAGAGCTCTATATAAGCCCCAGGTAATCCCAGGAGATCCATATAGTAGATAATTTCAAAGCGTAATATACTCATCCCCATGGAACACAACCTAATCCAAACTGGTCGAATATACCCATATCTATGGCACATAATAATTAACATAGTTATAATACTAATTGAGGGAAATATACCCATCCTTGAATAATCCATAGAGAATATTACTATTGGGGTTAATATATTCATCCCCATGGAATACAGGCTCATCCAAATGAGGGTAATATAACCATCCCCAGGGAACAAAACAACCACGATAGGGAAAATACCATCTGGGAAAAATGAACACATTTCCATGGAATAGTTATGTACCAAGTGTAATATACACATCCCAGGTCGATGAATAATGACCTTAAAAAACACCATCTCAGTAATTCATCATTTCAGGGGATCATGATTGATTAAGCTAAAATAAGAAAGGGATTGAACACATGTTTGACCCACCTCAACAACCATATCTGTATCTCACCATAGACCCATCAGGCTCATCGAGAAACTCAGGTCCCACATAATCCTTACAATCAACTCTACCCATATCACAAAAACTCACTCAGGAATGGTGTTTCACTAGTCACACTTTGGGGTCCCATCAAAAAATAAATCAACGACACTCCACTTGGAGTCCTTGATCTCAATATAGCCTCTTGGGTAGAGATGAACTATAGCTCGTCTTTATTATCATTATTCCACTAGGTTTGTTGATTCACCCAACCAGATTCTACCATATCTAATTATTTTACACATAGACCTAAACATATATCCAATTACAAAATAAAAAATTAATCTTTGGATTCCAAAAACATTAGAATCCTAAGTAAGGTGTGATTATTACATAGTATTCCACCACCAAATGATTCCCTAAATCAACTAGTTATATAGATATGTTCATGATGAAGACCCATAAATTATCAATTAAAAATACCGATTATTTTAATTTAAATGAAAATGTGTTAAACCAATAATAATCCAAGGATATCTAGTATTGATAGGGAATGGTACAAACCTACTTCATCCACTATTGGGGTGTCTTTAAGAACATTTTTATGTGTATTCCAACCCATTTGTGGATGTGGGTAATATACCCATCCCTGAAAAAACAACCAGAATTTTGGGGTAATATACACATCCCTATATTTCATCCAAAGTCCACCCATGGTCAAAAATTTGCCTAGGTTTTATGATAATAATCATTTACACAAAGGGGTCAGGTTCACCTAAGTATTAACATGCATAACCAAATACAACTAGGGGTTGGCTTTACCATGGGATTAACAAGAATAATCAGAACACATTAAGTTTACTTTTAAAACAATCCACACATATATAATCATTCCCATATAAGATAAAACATAAAATTCATAATCATCAAATAAAAATAACGAGGCATTATTTTGGGTCAAATAACAGTGCAGTCTCAGAAACAACTATGGTTCTCATTTCCCAATCCATTTACAAAAAACTATGACATATATATTTTAATTACATAAAATAAATCCTAATATCATGTAATCTACATACAATTTTTTTCAAAAAAAATCACATTACAATAGTCCATGTTATTATTAAAATCTACAAATCATTTCACAGAACAGCCTCAAGATTTGCCATTTTCCAAGGGAACAACTAAAATAATTAAAACAAGAATCATAGATACTTTTCATTTTCAAATATTGATTGAAATACACAGTTATCCATTAATTTAAATCCAATACAAATCTCAAAATTAACATTATTTCCAAAAAAATGAATATTAACAGGCATTAGGCCCTTCTCAAGAAATAAATTATTTCATATATATCAGTGATTGTGAAATTACATCTCCAAATCACTAATTTCAAAACAATACCATGTTGAACAATTATGGAATGGATAAAAAATTAAATTAATCATATACAACCATGGAAATTTATCTAAAATGGGAGAGTTATAATAAACGAAAATCCAAATTATAAAGTTATTAATTAGGGAAAAAATCATCATATGACAAAATAGTGAAACTTCATAACACATATAATGAAGACTAATGCAATAATGTGGGTTAAATTGAGGGACCAGTTCCATTATTCTTAGTGAATCCCGCTCATCATGTATATTCATCATTGTTAGACTAAATCATTGGAAAATAAATTAGAATTTTTTTTATAAAATTGGATGTATTTGATAAATCAAAAGGAACACAACTTGAAAGTGATAGGAAAATAGAATATTGGGAATAAGATGTTTAGCTTTACACATAACTTAAAATTTCATGAGAATGTGATAAAAAATGCCAATAACCATGGGAGATCCGCCTTGGAGACATGGTGGAATGTGAGGAGAAGATAATCAGGAATAAATGGAAAAAGGAGGGGGAAATTGGGTGGGGTTCTTTAGGGAACAATGGGAAACGAAATTTTATAACTATTTTAAATGAATTTCCTAGTATATCACCTTATATCAATTGGGCCTCCAAAAAAATTCCATTGGACCAGTACCAACTATCTAGTAGAATAGTAGTTTCATGTTGTAGTCTCGAATCATAACATGAGCCCCTAGTTCTTTCTCGTACTCCCCTGCCTACCCTTGTAGCATTCTTCGAAGTATAAAACACAAATTCCAGTTTTCCAACATCTCAAATTATTATCACAATTTCTATTTTTAAATTATAACCATCCACTAATTTATAATTCAATATCATAATCAAAATTCTAAATTTTTATATAGAGTAGGCATTATAAACATTGCACCATAAAACTTCCCAAACTTGATAAGTCATTGTGGCTATCCAAATACATCAACCAAACTACATTCGTTATCAATTGATATTGAACATCCACATTCAATTCATGAATGCCCAATATATGTTGAAAATATAGATCCCAAAAACCAAGATCTCTTCTTTGTTAAAAAAATTTCCATCCATCATTCATCTTCAAAATCCATTAATACACTCACCAAATACCATTTACTCGAAGACATGATCACTTTCAAACATATTGATTACCCATCCTATAGTACTCTCCACCATAGTAATTATCTCATGTGGAAGAATCCATATATGGAATCCTCATATAGTTATAATTTTATAGAGAATCATATTCTTCATGGTTAACTAATAGATCCAAATTTTTTACCAACACATAATTCCTCAATCAAATTGAGAGCACTGGTAAACATTGATACTAAATATCATTTCACAAATTTTAATCCAAATGTGACACTACTGGAAATGTTACCTTTACCAACACTTATATACCCCCTTTCCCAACGGTTTGGGAAAACCGTTGGGAAAGCCCACTTTGTGGCCACTTTTCCCAACAGTTTGCCAAACCGTTGGGAAAGCCTACCCTTTCCCAACAGTTTTTCCAAACCATTGGTATAGGTCTATACCAACGGTTTTGACAACCGTTGGTATAGGTCCTTTGATTTTTTATCGGATCCTCTTAACCAGAACATTCTATAAATGAAAATTTAAAATAATTTTGATAATACATATATATATATTTATGAAATTATGTTCACAAAAGTCATGTTAGGTTAGTGGTTAGGTCGTTCAATGATAAACCGAAGGTCTTGGGATCAAATCCCAGCGAATTTTTTTTGAAATACATATACCAACAGTTTTAAGGAACCATTGGTATAGATTTTCATAATACATATACCAACGATTTTCAAAACCGTTTGTATAGGTATATACCAACAGTTTTCCAAAAACCGTTGGTATAGACCTATCTCGACGGCTTACTTGCCTACGGTTCTCCAAACCTTTGGTATAGGCTATACCAACGGTTTAGAGGCCTATACCAACGGTTCCAAACCATTGGTATAGGTTAGTTTTCCAATAGTGTGACATGACTCAACTATAACATCCTAACACAATCACACCATACCTTTATCGAAATGCTCTAATTAAAACCCAAGGTTTACTCATCATACCCAAAATAAAATACTCAATGTGTTTATCAACTCACCACATTGAAATTCATGATTGAAATTTGATCGAACCTTATAACGACCATCACTCCACTAACTTAATTATAGTGCCTATTTTATTACATTATAATAGATAGAAAGGATCAAATTCTAATAGACCAATTGGTTTATATGTTTTAGATAACTAGATATATACATTATACACATTTTACATTTTGAATACGAAATAAAACATAAAAAAATAATGTTCTCATCTTTATTTAAACTCATTCACATGATTTATCATCATATACTTGGGAAACTAAATAATATAAGGGTGAGAGAAAACTCCTAGTAAGTTTTACATATAGTGGAAGCTATAATGAGTCAATAAATCATAATCAATATAGATAGATAATAAGCTAATCAAACATTCAATTAAATAAATAAATTCACAATCATAATAGGATAATCCATAATCAATATAGAAAGGTAAATAACTAAATCACACATTCTATTTAATAAATAAATTTTGAATAAAACACATCTATAGGTAATATGAATAAAAAAATATTATGGATATTAATAACAACTATGTCCTCCAAGATGAAAAATTCACAATTATTAGACATCATTATCTCAATCACCATGATACCTATGCATTCATGACTTTTTACAAGACAGTTTAAAACTACTATGTAAAACCCCATTCCATTTGGCCAACTGATTTGTCTTATCAAACCTATTGATGCATTTTGGGGCTATATATATCGAGGCCCCAAACATATTATCATATACAAATAATTCCTCATATATAGATTAATCTATTTAATTCATGAATCAATATTCCTTATTGTCTAAAATTAATATTGATTAAAGGATATATATTTATCAATATTTTCCATGTTGATAAAGTAATAATTAAAGTAGTCACTGAATGTACAAATGGTTTATTATTTACAAAATTATCATATAAATTATCCAAGATTATATATATTCAATATAATTTTATTGTTTAATGAAAAATGATCACATGAAAGGTATTGTTTTATTAGGAAGTAAACAATCACTAAAGAAAATGAGATTGTGAAATAAATTCTTTACCAATTTGGTAAATTTTAAAATGTAACACCTTTAAGAATAACAAAGAAATTAAATAATTAATCCAAATTCATAAATTATTATTATTGGTAAATACATCAATGATCTAGTAAATGCATCACATAAATATGAAATTATTCATATTGAATAATTTGTCTCAATGAAATGGAAGCTATGATAAAATCCTTTACAAAGATCATATCAATAAAGTGGTGATTAATCAATGGATTATTTATCTATATGAAATTAAAATCCAAATAAAACTAATGAAAATAAAATAAAAAATAATAAAATTGTATTACACACATAATATTATAATTTTATAATCAATTATGTATATGTTTATCCTAATGAATGGGAACTGATTTATAAAATCCCTTACATCACCCGTTATTTTAATTTAATGTTATATAACATCATGTATAAAAGTTTAGTCATGTTATAAATCTATAAAAAACCATAATTATTATTATAATATCATATTTGATCCTCTTATAACATTTTTCTTGCGATTTGTAAATAATATTTCATTTTTTCGTTATTTCATGTGTTAATTTCAAGGTTTTATCATGCTTGTTTTATCATGAATGTTTTGGTAATTATAAATAGGATATAAATATACAAACTCTATAATGATAATAATTTTATTAATATCAAATTTAATCATTAGATACATTAGTATAATCATCCTTAAAAGTTGGTCATGGAAAATGAATTGCATCACCTCATAGAGATTGTAGGTCATATGTATGCTAGAGCGACAATATCATTAAATTAATGGGTTAAAGGGTTATGTTGTGTACGGTATAATAATATTCCAATATTTATATAATTACTTATATGGTACATATTTTCATTAAATTTATCCATATTACCTTATATGAAAAGTTTTAGTGAAAATGAATTGCATCGCTTTGTAATGTTTTCTTCTTCTATAAACACGACTACGGTTATCATATTCTCTAAAGAATGAAAAGTAATATGATATATTTAAATTATAAATAAATAAATATAATTATATTATAAATATAATATATAAGTACTAGATCCATCATCATCCACAACCTTGACAGATCTTTATAGAAAAAATGTCACATCAGATCGTGAGGCGGTAGTATGTCATACACACGAGCGATGTTATCATATAACATTATAGGGAAAATGAGATGAAAAAAGCCATGAAAATAACATAATAAAATCTCATTATATTTTATATAATGTTTTTTTTAAATTATATTTTTTAAATAATAATTTATGGGGGTGGAAATTGAAATAAAATAAAAACAGTCATTGAAGAATGTTTCCTCTCTACTAGACAACATCTTTTGGTTTCCAAAAAAATAATTAATCTGGCAGATTTATAATCAAACAAATGGATTTTGGTTATCATCAGGGTAGTGATGATGTTATTTTAGATGGTATTTGAGTATATAGAATAATTAAGAATTATGAATTTTGGAGGAGTGGGGGTGGCCTTTTAGTAGGGGGACATGGAACACATGGAATTTTTGAAAAGATTCAATTAGACATATGTTTTTACCAAGATAAAATGCTAAAAATGAGTCAATATCCAAATAGATAGATTTTTGGACTAAATATTTCCATCAAATGTGGTTTGTAGAATTTGGAAGGCTATTTTTACCTTTTTTTCTTTGTCTAACCCTCCGGAAATCAGATTATATCTTGACCATTGTAATTAATTTTAACTTATTTTAATATTAATAATGGTAATAAATTAAGATTACATTTTTATATAAAATAATAACTATTTTCCTAAATAATTGGACCATTTTTTTAAAATAAATTCATGAAATTAATAGAATCAAATATAAAATTATACATGAAGAGGTGATGCTGATCAGATTTCCAAAGACAAAATTACTTTTTGTATAAAATGTTTTATTATCAAAATTAAATATGAAAATAATTAAAATCAAATAAATTTGTTCCATTGAAATATAATTTAACTAAATTTACATTAAAACACGTTTAAAATATAAATTTACCTTGTAAATTATTTAAAAGAAAAGGAAGCACTCAATAAAAATCATTTTTTCACTAATCATCAAAAAATGAAACATTTCCGAAAAATTACAAAATTTATCACTAAGATAATTTTCATATTTTAATTTCACAAATTAGATTAATTTTATTAAATAAATTTTATTAATTAAGTAAAAAAAAATTAAATTATGTCTACAATACGAGACTAAATATCTTTTTAGAAAAATATATTTTTTCAAAGAAATTCCTTTTTTCGTCAAATGATTCATAATTTATTTCTAATAAATATATATCCATTTAATATATTTTATACATGTATAAACCATATATTTTCATAATATTGTAATTACAATTCATACTCTCTAACATAATGAATAATCTATAATAGTTTTTTTTAATTATTATTTTAATAGAGTATTTTTGTTTAAACCATTGATGAATGAATCATAATATATCATAGAGATTAAATTTAATTGAAAAGCTATAAATAATAAAGTATTGTTATATTATATATCACTTAGATTTTGATTATTTCAAGACATCATCTTTTAATTGTTGATTTTCCATTTACCACCGATGTACGATGCCTTGATCACCAGAGAAATCAAAAGACAATTGAAACTAACACTTAGGTCTGTACCCCAAACCTTGTTGTGATTTCATCCTAAAAACACTGACCACCCACTATATTTATAATGATCTCAACCAATCACCAACATGCCACTATATTGAACAATGCTTCAATCACACTATTACATCCTAAGCCTAAACTACTTCTTAGACCCACCCAATATTTTATTTGAACATACCTCTATAATTTCTTAATAAATACATATAAAATTGAAAATTGTTAATTAAAAACATCCAATATCCACAATGATCCCCCAAAGATGAATCAGACACACACAAAACTCTTTCAACATAAGGGTTGTAAAACCACATATATCATGACACTTCCAACCACCAGTTCAAAACCCAATATAAATAGATAATATCCCATATCTGACCAAAAAATTGGTTAGATGTAGAAAACTCACATATAACTGAGTTCCAATCTTGATGTAAAAATTTTCCAATACTTATATCATATAAAGATATCCTCAACAATTTTAGGAACCTATCTCAAATGTTGGTCATACCCTCAAATATCTTATGATCAGATCCCCGCTAAATAAAATTTCTCATAATACTCATCAACTACTGACCCCAATAAGACCTACCTTCATCAAACAGAAGTCTCTATTCCTGAACTGAATCCCCCAATATTTGTGGTATGTAGCCCTTTTTATGTCTTTTTATTTGTATAATGTGATTAGGATGAGTTGGGATGAGGTTGGGAGAGTTTGGAATGGTTTTGAATAAGTTTGGAGGCCTTTTTATGGTCCCACGGTTTGAGAACTGTTTGGGGAAAACTGTGTAGGTTCTCTAAGTAACCGTACAGGGGGATAGTGGGCTTCAAATGGTCTGCACATTGTTTTCAAAACCATGTGATACCACCATTCGGGACACCTTCTCTTGAGGTAGTGTCATGTTCATGGTTAGAGCTAGGTTTTCCAAACCGTGTGGCCAAATAAAGAATGGAATTTTAAATCCGAGATTACTCATGCATCACCTATTTCACTCCAAATGTCATCTCACTTGAGCCTCACTCTGTATTTTCTTTTCACAAAGGGTTTAGGGGATCCCCCACTCATTTTGGATGAAATTATAGGGGGTTTCAAGGTGGTTCCTCCCATATAAGTCTCTCCTCCTAGTTTCTCTTTGATTTTATCTAAATCTACTTTTCCAACTCTCGTGGTTTTCTAGATCAACATCTATTGCATGCAGATCTTGTATTTTTTTCCTTTTATGTTGACATTAAGTCTTGTAGATGATAGGGAAGGAGATCTAGAGCAGTTTCATTGGTGTTTTTTCCTGATTGGGGTGTGGTTTTGTGTGGGTCAAATTCGCCAAAACCCTAAAGGTAAGTGGATTCTATCTTGACTCCACATGATTAGAATTAGTGGCCTTGGTTTAAATTACATTTTTTACTTGAAATTAATTAGGTTAATGATGTGTGAATCTTTTTACAAATGCATTTGGTGATGATTTGGGGATTTTGGGGAAAATGTGTTATTATTGCAAAAGGGGATTTGTTGTGTGATTTTAAAATGATTATTTTAAAATAATTAGTGGTGGATTATGAAAATTGGTTTTTGAAAGATGGTTTTCAATAAATATTGTGTTTATTTAAATTTTATTGGGTATGTAAAATTAGTTAATGGGGTTTTCCAATGAATAGATGATTTATTGAAGTGAATTGGCTTGTGATGGGAATGATAGTGTGATTTTTTGTGGCCTTGGTGCTTTGATCTTGTTGGTTGATTAAGTGTTATGGTTTGTGTATGTTTTGTGAATGTGGGTAGGAAGTCTCACTATAAAAATTGATGGATAGTGGTTGGAATTACCACCACTATGAGTATTGGTTGAGAAGAACCACTAGTTAGAAATGGGGGAACAGTTTGGACGGAAGCTCCACCGTTTTGGTTTCCATGTTGTGTGTCTCTTCAAAAGATGGATATTTTTGTGATAATGTGAAACTGTGAAATGGCATATGGAATGATTTTATGTCTTTCCCTGTGATTTTATGGTTTGGATGAGGTTGATTGACAAGGGTATGTTGGGATTATTGTTCATTGTTGAACTATTTAATGTTTTATATAAAAAGTTTTATATGAATGTTCTAACGGTTTTATCCTAGTGGTCTGTGTAGGGATGTCATTTTGGGAAAAACTACTATGTATTTTTACTCAACCCCTTCATTTTCACTTTGGTTATTTTGTAGATATTGTGTACTGGGACATAGGTAAGAGTAAAGAATCTCATCTTTCTAGCGGTTTGGCATGATGCTTCGGTGATGTTGTAGTGATTAGAGCATGGATATTGGTTTGGAGCAATAGATGGTGCCCTAGTTTTGTTGGAGTCTTGTTGTAGTCTTCCGATTGGTACTCAGATTTTGGATTGGTTTTATTTGGCATGTTGGATTGTTATCAATTAGTTTGATGTTATTCGATAAGGTATGGGTTTGGTTGTTTTGTGGAAATACATCACGTTATTTGTTGATAGTGGATTGTTCTATTGGTTGGTTGAATCTCAAGGGAAATCATCCCCAATTTATTCTCCATGCCCTCAACATTTATATCCAACCTTTGGCACCATGGGAACATCCCTTAAGGCCACGTAGCAGTCCCATTCCCTCTCAATCAAATTATATGGGGGCGAGATGTAACGAGTGGTATCAGTTTGTTCGGTCCTTTTCTTTCACGTGAGAATAGTATATCGGTCCTATGGAACTGATTTTTGGTCTTAGTTTTGATATTCATTATTTGTATATTCCTTGACTCAAGATGGTAGAAAAGAGTAGGATTGTCGGAACATAGAATTTATAGAATCAAAGGTGTAGCTAGCCCTTTTATGTTGAACATCATGTCACCAAGGAGTTGGGTAGATAAGTGTTTGGAGACATTTTTTGGAATTGGTTGTCTAATTATCATGGGTGTAGACAATTAGATGAGCATAACATCCATGGTTGGAATGACATCCCACTATGATGCATATTTAATTTGGGTATAATGATCTATGGTGTGATATGAATGTGTAGATTTTGGAAATCTGAATTGGGTTTCAAAACGAAAGGATTTCAAATATGAAAACTATAAGAAATTTGAAAACATGTTAATTTTCATATCAAGGTGGATTTTTCAGAACATTGCAACATGTTAAATGTAAACATTAGGAAATCCTAGTTGTGATAGTTATTATGTAATGGACATTGCAAATTGTATACCCGATATTGTAAAGGGAGTTGGACTTGTGGTTATTTTTGTGTTGATATAAATGGCACTAGTTAGGTGTCATAGAGACCAACCAGAGGGAGATGCTAAAAATGTGGTTTCACCTAAGCCTCAGGTGAACCAGTAGGTAGAGTAGAGTATAGTAGTTTATTTCCAAGTTATACAATGTGAAAATACAGCAGATGAACAAAGTCATGTCGATGATACAGTTCAGTTTCAAAGGCATAATCTACCCAAGTTTAGGGGTGATTCAGATCCAGAAAGGGTTGAAGCATGGATGAGTAAAATGGATAGGATATTTGACTTCTTGGGAACACAAGTAGAGTTGAGAGTGAATTTATCCAGATATATGTTGGAATATATTACCTTCCAGATGTGGGAGATGTTGGTCCAAGCTGGGACAACACAAAGTGTGACATGGGAGGGGTTTGAGGAATTGTTTAAAAAAAAATTCTACCCTCATACATTTAATATTTAGTGTACAATAGATTTATTCAGTTTTAAGTAAGGGAACATGGAAATGAAGGAATATGCTCTTATGTATTAGAACATAGTACTTTTTTCACCTGAGTTGGTGAGTAAAACATCCTTGATTGCATGAATTTTTAAATCTAGGTTGAACCAAGAATTTTTTCCAAGATAGTAGTATTGTGTATAGACAATTACATAAAAATGGTAAATAGAGATACAGTGGATGATCATGATATTGTAGGGGATACAGGTGGGGGAATCATGTTTGTACCCACATGGAATAGTTGGAACATGAATGCTGGGTTCAAGAAGAAGAGGTACACTTATTTCTAGTGTGGGGGTATGGTTCAAAATATGACAGCAGGATCAATGAATGTTCCTCTAAAACATCAGAGTTTGCCGAGATGTTTTCAGTGTGGTTCTAGGATCCACATTAAGCGGGATCGTAAGACACAACATCGAGCATGTCATAATTTTACGCAGATGGGGCATTTGTAGAATTATTGTCGGAATGCTCTGAGGTCGGGTGTCTATGACACTCCTTAGGGTTCGCAGGAGTCTTATACCTCGACGGGAGAGGGCCACCAACATACTACATGGTAGTAGAGTAATGTTAGTCATGGTAATTCTTGGAACTCCACGACTCCATAACTCCACAACAAGGTGATAAGTTGAATAACACGAGAAGTAAGTAGTTGTTTGGAGGTGATAAGCTTACAATGGATGATCAGTCGGGACCATCCATGGTGTGATGTATGATTTTATTAAATTCCACATTGATGCAAGCATTGTTTGATACCTATGATTCGAATTACTTTATTACTTGTCACATCATTTATTTTTTGGCTTAACAGTGGAAATGATTCCTTCAGTTGTGACACTACAAACTCATCTGGGTGAAAGAGAGTATCAAGCCTTCTTATGTCAAGCATGTTGCTTAGTTGCGGACAACATTGAATTGATGTGGGATTTCTCAGTGCTTAATATGGATACTTATGACATTGTCTTGTTAATTTATTGGATGGACACTTTTAAGCCCCCACATCAATTGCTATGCCTGAACAATGAGTATTACGATAGAGGATGGTGTTTAACAGATCATTAGAGGGGAGAAGAATGCAATGATAGGTATAACAGATTTGTTGTAACCATCTTCTGGAATGATCCAACATTAGTTAGAGGATTTTTCTTTCTTATTGTTGGATGGTGTTGAGAAATTCTTCTTCCAGCACTTTTGGATAATTTTTTGGATGTATTTAAGGGAAAATTATCTGGGTTTCCACCTGTGAGAGAAGTGGAGTTTACGATTGAACATTTTTTTAGACTAGTACTATCTCATTTCTATCTTACCTGATGTAGCTAATAGAATTGAGGGAATTAATGGTGCAGTTGGAAAAGTTAGAAAACAAAGTGGTCATCCGTCCTAGCATGTCTCAGTGGGAAGTGCTTGTGTTTTCCTATTAAAAATGTGGATATAACCTTGGAACTCTATTTTGATTATTGTAGACATAATTAGGAAAAAATAAGGAAACTATATTCACTTCCACACATTGATGATTTGATTAAATAGTTGAGGAGAGCTCAGTTCTTCTCCAAGATTTACTTGAGGTCAAAGTATCATCAATTGTGGGTGAGAATGGATGATATTGGAAAAAAAACTTTCAGAAATTGATATGGAAATTACAAGTATGTGGTTATTCCGTTTGGTCTACGAAATTCACCCATGGTGTTCATGGAATTGATGAATCATATATTTTATAGAAATATGGATTCTTTTGTGGTGTTTTATGTGGATGATATGCTAGTGTATTTGAGGACAAGGGTAGAGCATGTGCAACACCTGTCAATTGTGTTGGGTATATTGAGGGAGCATCGGTTGTATACTAAATTTTCAAAGTGTGAAATTTAGATATCAGATGTTCATTTACATGGCCATGCTTTTTCTGAGAGGGGTGTTTCTATTAATCTAGAAATGAAAGAGGCAGTTATCTCATGGAAACCACCAAAGAACATTTTTGAGATACAAATCCTCCTTGTTCAAGATGGGTACTATCAACGTTTTACTTGTGATTTCTCCCTATTGTATTCGCCAATGAAAACCTGTACATGGTATAGTATCCCATTTCAAAGGGATGAGCTGTGTCAGCAATGATTTGAAGAGTTATAGGGTTTCCTTACATCAGCACCAATCTTGGATTTTCCAGAACCAGGGAAAGGGTATGTGGTGTATTGTGACGCATCAAGATCAGGGTTGGGTTGTTTTCTCATATAGGGGGATCATGTGGTTCCATATGGCTCATGATAGTTGAGGTTTCATGAGAATAACTTCCCAACACATGATTTTGAGTTGGATGCAGTGGTTCATGCTTTAATGATTTGCTGTAATTATCTATTCGGTGAGAAACTCACAGTGTTTACCGATCACAAGTGCTTAAATAATATATTCTCACGAATGGATTTGAACATGAGGCAAATGAGATGGATGGAATATCTCCAGAATTTTTATTTCAAATTAATGTACTCATCAGGTAAGGGAAATTCGGTGGTGGTTTTATTATGTAGAAAATCATATGACCTGATAATGAAACAAGCAATAGATTAGTGGCGTTTAATGTCATTTGTAGCCGACATGGGGTTGGAATGTGAGCACTGTGGTGATAGAGTGTTCTTATTTCTAGTTTCTTTGGTTTTTGACTTGGATGGTTTGGTTAATAAGTCACAAGAATCAGATTTCAAATGTGTGGTAATGAGGTCAAAACTCAATGGAGGGGAGACCATTGAGGGATGGAACTGAATGAAAATCGAGACTTGATTTTTTAGAATTGGAGGGTGGTGCTAGTGGCTTGTTAGGAAGAAATTATCATGTTCTATCATCATTCTAAGTAGGATTTCCATCCTGTAACTAAAAAATGTACCAAGATTTAAAAGTGTAGTTTTGGTGGGCTGGTATGAAAAAGGAATGTGTCCAGGTTTGTCTGGAGATTATTGACTTTTCAGCAAGTCAAGGAAGAGCATCAGTGGCCAAAAGACATGTTGTATTCTTTACCTATCCCAATTTGGAAATTGCATCATATAGAAATGTATTTTTTAAGAGGTATTCCGAAAATAGTCTGTAAAAAATATTCCATATGGGTGAGTTTGGATCAGCTCACAAAGTCATCCCATTTCATCCCGATTCGTGAATCTCATACGATGGAAGATAAATCGAAAATCTATATCCAGGTGGGGGTAAAGAGGCATGCTCTTCCTATTTCCATTTTATCATATATAGATACAAGGTTCACATATCGTTTCTATAAAACCTTATAGCAATATCTTGGAACACACTTGACTATGAGCATGACGTATCATCCACAGACGGATGACCAATCTGAGGGGATGATAAAAACCATGTAGGATATATTAAGGCATTGTGTGATGGATGTTTCTATTCCATGGAAGGAGCACTTACCCTTGGTGGATTTCTACTATAATAACAGTTATCTTGATTTGATTCATAAGGCTCCGTTTGAGTCATAGAATGGGCATCGATGTCATTCTCTACTATGTTGGGTGGAAATAGGCAATACATTAATGATCGAACTGAGCCTTGTATAAGAGACTATGGAAAAAATCAAGTTGATAAAGAAGTATATGGAGATGGCCCAAAGTCATCCAAAATACTATGAATACCATCGTCATTGAACATTGTCGTTCAAGGTGGGTGATCATGTGTTTTTTAGAAGTTCTCCTAGATTGGGACATCATTGGTTTTGGACGTAGGGTAATTTATCTCCGAGGAATATTGGGAATTCTGAGACAATTGAGAATATTCGAGAGGTGTCTTATCATTTGGATTTTCCACCATATTTCAGTGTGGGGAAAATGTGTTTCATGCATTACAGTTTAAAAAGTATCATCTAGATCGTGACCAAGTGATTCTTTGGAATCATGTTAATTTAGATCCTGATGCTTCCATTGTGCATTTTCTAGTGAAAATCCTATATAGGCAAGAGAATTTATGCGTGCTAAAAGATTCAGTGTAGATATGGTTTTGTGGAATCATGGTCAGATTTAGGAGGATACTTGGGAGCGGGAGAACATCATGGCCGAGCAATGGCCTGATCACTCTTGACAACGATATGGTTCTATACATTCCGAGGATAGAATGCCCAATGGTAGGGAGATTTTATCCCTTAGATTTGAGATATGTAGCCTTTTTTATGACTTTTTATGAGTTTAATGTGATTGGGATGAGTTTGGATGATGTTGGGAGATTTCGGAATGGTTTTGAATATGTTTGGAAGCTTTTCAAGGCCCCACAGTTTGAGCATGGTTAAGGGAAAACCATGAAGGTTCTCCAGGAAACCGTGTTGAGGGAAATAGGGGGATTCATATGGTCTATGCAGGGTTTTCCAACCCTATCCAAGAAAACTGTGTGGGACCCCTTTTCTTGATGTAGTGGATTTTTCATAGTTAGCACGCAGTTTTCCAAACTTTTCGGGCTAACCATACGACCTTGTAAAGAAGAGATTTTTTAATCCAAGTTCACTCGGGCTTTACCTCTTTCACTCAAAACATCCTCCCACTCGATTCTCAATCGGGATTTTTGGTTCTCAAGGTTTTTAGAAGCTCTCCCACACATTATTGAAGTGATTCGAAGGGGTTTCAAGGTGGTTTGAAGGTGGTTCCTTCAGGGTAAGTCTCTCTTCTTGGTTTCTCTTTGGATTTCTCTAGATATACTCTCCCCTCTCTCTCTCTCAGTATTCTAGATATAAATCTCTTTCATGTAGATCTAGGATTTATTTTCATTGGATGTAGAGATTAAGGCTTGTGGATGATATGGAAGGAGATCTAGAGCAGTTTTAGTTGGGCGTATTCCGGATTGGGATGCGGTTGCGTGTGAGACGAATTCACCAGAACTCTGAAGGTAAGTGACATCTATCTCGACACCACAAGGTTATAAATAGTGTCCATGGTTGAAATTAATTTTATTTCCATGAAATTAATTGTGATAATTATTTGTGAATCTTTTTGGAAACCCATTTGGTGGTGATTTGGGGGTTTGGGGGAAAATGTGTTATTGTTGCAAAAAGGGGGAATTATTGAATGATTTTAAAATGTTGATTTTAAAATCGTTAGTGGTTGATTATGAAAAATGTTTTCTGAATTATGGTTTTCAATAAATATTTTGTTTATTGAAATGTGGTTTGGCATGCAAAATTGGTTAAAGGGTGTTTTCATTAAATGGGTGATTTATTGATGTGAATTGGCATGTTATGGGAATGATGGTGTGCTTTTTTGAGGTCTTGGTGCCTTGTAATTTTAGGATGATTAAGAGTTATGGATTGTTATGGTTGTGTTGAAGTGGGTAGGATGTATCTCTATAAATATTGATGGATGTTGGTCAGATGAACCGCCATTATGGGTAGTGGTAGGGAAGCACCAATATTTAGAAATGGTTGAATGGGTTGGACGGAAGCTATGTCATTTTGGTTTTTTTATTTTGTATTGCTTTGCATGATGGAAACTGTTGTACTAATTAGAAATGATGAAATGGCTTATGGAATGATTTTTTGGCTTTTTATTGGATATCATGGTTTGGGTCTGGTGGCTTGATAAGGGATGATTTGGCTTATTGGAAATTATTGAACCATATAATATTTTATATAAGCATCTTTATATAATTATTCTAACGGTTTTATCCTAGTGGATTGTGTAGGGAATTAATTTGGTGAAAACCTATGGAGGATTTTTACTCACCCCCTACCTTGGAACATTGGTGCTTTTGAAGACTTCGTGTTCCAGGACATAGGTAAGAGTAAATCATCTCATTTTTATAGCATTTCAGTACGATGCTTTGGTGATGTTGTTGTTCTTGGATCTTAGAGCTTAGTATGTAGATATGAATGGTGTCCTAGTTCTGTTGGAGTCTTATTGTATGTTTCCACTTGGTACTCTGATTTTTTTGGTAGTATTTGGCATGTGGGATTGTTATGGATTAGTTGGGTTTCTTCTGGTAAGGTATGGGTTTAGTTATTTTGTCGACAAGAATCATGTAGTTTTATGATAGTGGATTGTTTTTGGGTGAATATCAATGGAAAACCATTCCCTAATTTATACATGAATCCCTAAGCATTTATTACTAGCCTTTGAACCTTGGGGACGCCACATAAGGCCAAGTAGCATTACCCCACCCTATCAAGCCAATGATATGGGGGAGGGATGTTACACAAACCATTCCAAAAATCAAATAAATACATGACTAGGAAAGATCTTCATGATTAACTATTTTACAACATTCTGATCCAAGACTAAGGACATCACCCTATAACACTAAGGCTCCAAAAAAATCCACCAAAATCTTCATCCCATTGACCTAAAGGCTTAAAACAATATTACATTTCACTATGTTCTACAAGGGATCTCCAAAAAACCCTCTATGTTTCCACAAATATTTTTCTTATCAATCATTGACCCATCCTCATCATGGCATTACTACCATCACATATCATGATCTTCTTTAAAACTTGGATGATTTTTGATGGATCCACACACAAACCATCACACCAATAAAATTCCAATAAGACTTTCATACCCTATAGATTCCATTTTAAATCAATGCGTTCTCAATCCCGTACCCCCTAACTCATCAAAATAGAGGGGCAGAAATCAAATGTAACTAGTCAAAAAAATCTAAATCGTCATCTTGTGAGTCTAGAATCGAATATCCTAGGTTCACATTCCTAATAAAAAAGAAGAACATACCCCTAGAATTCATTTTTAACTTACTAGAGGCATCAAAGATTCCTTATCATAAAATTAAGGACTCCTCACATGTATCATGGAAAATAGAATGACCACCAATTATGTAGTTTTCATTTTATGAATCCCCATAATGCTTTCATGTGGTACCTCCACATACCTATGAAAATATACAACAGAAAAGGTTATCAATTAGACTTATCCAAACCTTAATAATTAGACAAAAAATAATGTTATAAAAATTAGGGAGTTCAACCATAACAATATTGTCACTCAAAAGCACTAAACATGAACCAACTGCAAAAGCCGAAGAATCCACAAAATCCTTACATACCTAAAGGAATTCAAAAAACAATACATAGTGCACTTGTATATTACCATTATATATCTCTAGAAAAGGAATATGTAATTCTCTATGTCTTTTCAAAATGTCACTAGATCATCCCTCATAATCCATCAATCAATGTCTCATTAAATCAACAAGTCATGGGATGAAACATTCTCCTCTCAATGAAATAAGAAATCTAACATGCTAGGAAAATACTCTAGGGACCCCAAACATAATTGGGAGTGAAAATGATCATAACCACTGCTAATTCAACATAAATCACGTGGAATGACATACCTACACTAATCTTAAAAGCTTAACACAAACCTAAAAGATCATAACTAAAACTGAAAATATAACATACATAGTATTCACCTTGTAGTACACCACACCTCAATGAAGGCATTCCAAACTAGACACAATCTTTATACACCAAACATTCTAAAGAATATGTCAACACTATATATAACCATGTTCCACCACTCCAAATAGGGTCTTTCTCAATAGAAATCATAAGAACACATTTCCAAGGTTAATCCTTGGTTTGAATAGATACCATAATATAATCATAGCTTTCACATACTCTTTTCTCGGGATTTATCAATACAAAAATACCATAAAATTAACTTTTTTATCATAAATTAGATTCTTTTTCTTAAAAAACTCAAACCTTAAACAATTCCAATTTCAAATGGTCTTAGAACCCAACAACTTTTCAAACATAAATTTCAAAAAAATCCTCGTATAATGCCCACATTTTAAATTCTCAAATCATTGAGGATTTACATTAATGATATAATCATTTAATAATTTTTTTTTAAAAACAAAAAATTAAGGAATATAAAAAATTATCTTAGGCTTATATATGTATAATTTCATTAAAAATGAATAAATAAAGCTACAATATATGTTTTATACCAGTTCTCTATTTTACAAAGATCATATTTTACTTACCCATTTATATTTTCCTTTATATAAACATATTATCTTAGGAATTGTATAAGTAAGATGATTCCATATCCATGTATGGGAAAACAACATATATGATCCTGATAACACATTAAATTACATAACCCCAGTTTTATGAATATTCAGTCACAACCCAATGAAAAAAAATATAGATGTAACCACAAGCTAATATAAATCAAATGCAGTATGAAATCAACATTTTGATACCATATAACCTTCATGATTCATGTCATCATAAAACCTAAATTCATAGAATTATACATGAATTCACCATCACCAACTTGAAATACCAGGATAATATTGTAAATCCCATCAAATATTTAGATCACACACCATGTATCCCAATGATGATGAAAATACAACACAATAGTAATAGGAGAAATATATAATAAACAAGTCATATACTTGAAAAATATGGGTTTTCCTCATGTGTGGGTTGATCAATCCTAGGTAAAATCTCATTATCTTGTTTTCATATACCCTACTCCCCTATATACCATTATCAAATATAATGATAAAATAAAAACATGCTCTAATACCACTTTATAATATATCACCACCTAGAACCACACTATCGAGTATTGAACTGGTGGTCAATATATGGCCTCAAGAATTCCTCCCCATATGCAAAAGGATGACGGATAATGGCGAGGTTCTATTAAAGTAATATGGTATGACTATAAACAATTATCAAAGTATAAATAGTTTCATAAATAAGAAAAATATATAACCAGTCCAAGTAAATGTCATAGATTATGCATGTAAAATAATGGTAAAATATATCTAACATCACAATTATATAAAAAATGCAATATAATAGACATGTCTCAACAGATCCTCCATGGGTTGATCATATGGAAGAATAATAAATGATGTAGAATCAAACTGAACTAAAAATGCATCCCAATATGGTCCTGATCTTTACTTGATCCCTACCTGATTCTATTACCCATCCTCCAATCTAGCATGAAAGAAAATCAACATGAAATGGTCCATAGACCTAAACCTATAAAATCTGGCCAAATAATTAAATATTTTCAAGAACACAATTTTCATGGAACCCTAGATAGGGTGTGAGTGTATGCCAATAGGTCATCGCTAACAATGCCCCTAAAATTACTAGTCTAATAGATAATTGAAAGTGGAAGTGCAATAAATGAAAAATTATAAACTCATCCATTTAAGATTTGAATTTAAGGGAATTAAAAAAACATAAAAACTAGGATATGTGATTATAATAGGTATTATTACATACCTTATTCGTCCATTGTTGTGGTGTCACATAGCATGTGGAGATGTCTATTCCAACACATTTCCCACAACGGGTAATATACACATCCCCAAGAAAAAACTAGAATAGAAAAAACTAGAATGTGGGGGGTAATATAATCATTCCTACAGCCCAACCAAATTCCACCCTCATATTGAAATACACAACTGAATCCACTCAAGGGTTGGTTTAACCCTAGTATAGAATAGAATAACCAAATCTACTCGGGGTTTGGGTTCACTCCATGCTTAATGAGAACAAAACTAAGCTATTATATTCACTATAAAATTTATCATATACATATAATCATTCCAATATAAGATAAAACTCAAAAATCATCATTTATATAGAAAAAATTTAAAATTTAAATTTCACAAGGGATCATTAAAATTTTCAATTTAAAAAAAAACTCAGATTCCCATTACCCAAACCATTTCAAATGAAATTTTCAATATTTGTATAAAATGATACTCTAATTAACAAAAAGAAATCCTCATGCCAAGGAATATAATTATATATTTAAAATAACAAATCATATGAAAATATTCCATTTCATTATAAAATCCCACTAATCTTTTTGAAGAAACACCTCAGGACATACCATTTTCTAGGGGAACTATACAACTTATGAAAATAAGAATTTCCAAATTATTTCCATTATCAAAATTTATTCAAAACCGACACCCATAAACTCGATTTAAAAAAAACAGAACCCCAATTTATCACCATTTTCTAAAACCAAGTATAACATCATTTAAGCCCCTCTCAATGGAAAATCAATTCAGATGTACCATTGATTTTGAAATTCCATTTAATAATCAACAATTTCAAAACTATCCCACATGGGAACAATTATAACATGTCCTAATAATTTAATGAAATCTTTGAAAACTATTCCCAAAAATATAAAATTGGAAAAGGATAACCATGGGAAAAATTACAAAAAATATAATTTAGACCAAGGTTATCATATGAGAAATTGAAAAGATATAACGATGCATAGACCAAAAAATAAGGCAAAACTATGGTTTGAATTTCAAGACCACCTAACTTATTCTATGAAAATATAGCTCACCATGTATTGGCCACCAGTTCATCCTAAAATGGAAGTCAAAGATAAAAATAAAAACACTCTAATATAGGCCATATTAGAATAATCAAGTGTATCGCCGCATTATAGGGATCGAAAAATGGAATTGAAGGAAAATGACTCATACCCCTACCTCTAGCTCTGAATTTCAAGTGATAATGCTAAAAATGGACAAGAAAAAATATAGATTCAACTTGGATATATAGAGGTATAGTTGGAGAGGATATTTGGTGATTCATGAAAAAAATGGTGGATAAATCACATGGTTTTTAAGATAAAAAGGTGTAAATACCATTTTCCACTATTAAAAAAACATCCCAGATGCTCCACAACATACTGTTGACATTCCACAAGAGAGATGGTGGAGCTATACTAGATAGCTGATGGAAATGCTGTATAATATTGTAGTCATGACTCAATCCATGAATGCTTGGTTTTCTCTTGTTACACTCTTGGAAACCATTAGAGCTTCCTTCTATGTCTGAAAACACCTATTTCATATTTATATCCTCTCTAAAAAATTTCCTAAATTCAGGTTCAAAATTATCCCCCTCCAATAGTTAAAAGGTCAAGATCCTTATCAAATTTTTTAATATTGATATTGTATTGTAATTTCATACTCTTATTGATCATATACATGACCATATAAATAAATTCTAAAAAACATCTTTAGTTATTATATATTTAATCCAAATTATTTTATACTTCTTTATCAATGTCATGTTTATCATCTCTACTAGAATTTTTTTTCACGAATTTATGAAACTGTTTTATCATTTATGGTTTTCATGTATCTGTAGTCTTTCTAAAAATTCATTATGCTATACTCATGACCATTATCATATCTTAAATAATTCAACTTATAACCAATTCCTATTTCCAAAAATTATTTCCATTGATCAAATTTTCCAAACACACTCTAGTATTTATTTGGAAAATGAACTAAAATCTTCCTCATGGAATCACTATAAAAATTCATAATTTATAGTAAACATGTATATGAAATGATTCATTATTCTCCGTAGACATCAGTATTTACAAGATATGGATACTAGTTCATAGTAGGTCATCTCGTGACATTAAAAACATGTTACATTTATTTATAAGTATACAACATTCAAAATTTCCAATATCAGAACACAGAATATTTAGCATTCATCTATCCACTAGGATATTAATACTCTTCTCATTGAGATTAATCAACTACCAATTCCATATATTTGAACATCCAGATATAGATTCTCCAATAGTTATGAATACTTCTATCCTCTTGGTAAGTGAAAGAGTTACATCATTCACTCCATTAACAATGATGAAATATCCCCACGTAATCGTCCAAATTACGTTGTCAATATTTGTTCCAAATTTCAAATTATCTAACTAGTACACAAAAATAATAATATTTCAAAGGATATAGATATATCGAATTGAATTATGCTCAATAAATACACAATTCTTCATCCAGATTTTCATAACCCCTTTCTCCATAATCTATAAAGATTTTTCATCTGCTGGATGCAGTTTTCGTAAAATTATAGAAGCATAATTCTTCATTTACCCTCTTTCTCCTATGTAATGAAATGATTCTCCAAAAACAATAATCCATGATTTCATTTAAACATTAAAACAAAGAGTCAAAGTTATTCATTCTTCAACTATGGTATTGAAAGAACTTAAAAATTTTGAAACTGATCTTCAAACTTTATTATGAACATGAAAATGATTCATCAGGTGCCCCCTCTTACAAAAAATATATAATGAAGTGAAGGATTTGATTGATTTCACTCGAATCCTCCCTTGATATTTGTCTACCCAAAACCACTGGTTCCTTCTATTATGTGAAGATATTATTTTTTCTATAATCATTGAATTATAGATGATCCCTAGACGTATATTCTCTATAGCTATTTTTAAGATATAATTCATGATTCCATGGAATTCCAGAAGATTTTTACTAGAATAAAAAATCATTATCATTACAATCAATTAAGACGACTATATTAAAATGGGTTATACAAGAATAACCAAAACATCAAAAAAATTACTTTTTCTATCTTGAGTTGATTTTGGATCATGTTTAATTCATTCACATGATCTTCCATTGATCTCCCTTCCTATAGTCTCAAACTAAAAAAAATTCTCGTCAAAACCAATTTTTTACGAGTGGTATGATTTTCATACATACCTTTTTATAGTTCTATAAAATCTTCAATTGTCACATTCACCTATATGATAAATTTAATGTTCTTTAATAACATCATATTTACTAAAATAATATATTTTCTGTATAGGCACTCATATTTATCCTTTTATATCATCTCATGTCTAGTTGAGGTCAATAAATCATTAAGATATTATCGGATTAGATAATATTTCATCTGTATCCACAATAGATTGATTTCTATTCCATAAAATATATACACCCTCACATTTCATTCTTTCGATGACATGACCCTGACATGGTAACTCCTACTAAATATAATCATCATGGTAGGTTAAAAAATTAACATTGTATTCTATGTGTCTTCCCTTTTCTTTAATAATGCTTTGATTCCAATTATTGGGAAACTAAAAAACATCATGCTTTAAAAGTTCATCCACATGTAGATCAAAAATTAAGGAATATGTCAATGGAATGAAAACTCATCCAGACCAGTACACTAGAACAAATATGCATCACCACACTGAAATCACTACACTAAATCCAAAATTAACCCACATGAATATAAGAAATATTTGAAAATACTCAAAAAGATACCATAATGGTTTTATATGGTTAAAAAATCCTTCTTACTTCCATGGGTGAACACCATAAGATTTTCATTCACCATTAGTATAGTTTTTATAACTTTAGTGAGTTAACAACCAAGTTGGTCATTAAATTATAATAACATCTAAATTACCCAACACCTCACTACAGTGGTATCACCACTATTAATAGAGGGTCACACATTGTCATCTAGTTTCAATATTCTCATTCATTCTTAGGAATCAACCATTATTCTATGAAACTGATGATTCTATATGGTTTTCATTAGCGTGGCCTATGACGACCAATAACTAGACAATATTCTTATACCTCCATACTTCCCATAAATTTTAGATGAGGAATCATACAAATGTAGACATGGTTCATCTACTTTTGAAACTACTTCATGAATTAAAGGTAACATGAATACTAGATTTTCTAGTGACCTAACTAACTGCTGAGAATCCATTTGTAAAATCTACTAACAAACCTATCGACAACTTTTTCTGGTGAACTGATTCATGAACATCTGGTAAACTAATACCAAAGTCCAAATTAGATTCCGAAATCCTAATAGAACATACCCTACATGCATTGGATAAAATTATTTTTTCATAGAACATAATTTCAATCACATTGTTGATGAAATGTTGGAACCCAAATAATAAATATCCAAACACAATGCTCCATTTTTTAGTAACCATGTTCCAATAGTATTATCACATAACAATTGGTTAATTTGATATCCAAGTTATGTTAATAGATTTATAAGATTTTTTGGTGGAGTAATTAAATTTAAAAACTAATAATATCATATAACTTATAAATTAAAATAGAAAGAATGCATATTTTAATTTTTTCATAAAAAATGAATTATGAACATTGATCTATTGAGGGAGAAATCATGGATTGCACTATATTGATTTTTAGGATCATTGTTTGATCCTATTAATTATAATAACACCCAAAAACAGGATTCATTTCTCCTCAATAGAAGTAATGTTCATGATATTTGGACAATAGTGAAAACAGAGCATACCTAGTTAAAAATTACAATATTCTACAACTTTCTTGGTCCGAGGAGGATCAAAAAATAATTAAAAAATATCTCCTACCTATCGTGGGGAAAATATATCATTGAATACCTATTTATAAACGGAGGGTTTCTATGATTTGAGAGGGTCATGAGCACCTTTATTGGGAGTGATTACTAAATCCACAAGTTAAAGAAGGATTTTATAGGCTTTACATGAAATCGATGGTCCTGAGAAGCCTCAAATGAACCGATGATCATAGAAATGTTGATAATCATATTATATTTATACATTTGAATCCCAATTCCTCATCATGTATAAGGAAAAGATCTATTTTTTATTGTATTATCAAATAATACTAATTATTTATTCCTTGTAGAGTGTATTAAGATCATTCGAAAATAATTATTCATTGATTTTAATCTAGATGAAACTGTACAGGTATGGTTTTGTTATCACAAGTAGTATACATGTTTCATCGCATGTTTTCATTCATTGTATGCATGTATATGAAAAGAAATATCACAAATGTCTACATGAATCACATGAATTTTTTCTTCATGTATCATAATAATTATTGCATACAAACAGCAAATGCATGTATTATGTGCTCTTTTCATGCCTCGTATATAAATAATATCACATTCTCTATATAAGAATGATGAATACATACAAACAACCATATATATACATATGTTTGTGTGAATTAAATACAAAAACACACACACACACACACACACACATATATATATGACATTCATAATATGCATGTGTTCTAAATACATGATCCAAAGGCATATATATTTTTATGAACATTCAATATAAATAAGTAATCATCCATTCTAAGTAATTTAAATAGAGGATCATTATTCTAGTGATCATCTCATTTATATTCTGTATTATTTTTCAACCATTAGAATTCAATATTAAATTAAACATAATCATAAAAAAATAAAAAGGAATCATAAATATAAAAAAACTATTAAATAATGGATCTATGTGTTATAGTCAGAACAATAATTATATTTGAATAATTATACAATCCTTATCAATTTTATCTTTCCTTGGCCATTATCTTATTTAGTCTTATTCCAACTATTTACCCATTTTAAAATTGAATCAAGACAATCCCAAAATTAAACATAAATAAAAGAGGGAGATTATTAATCCCATAAATTAATTCAAAGCCACAACAGGAAAGGGAAAAATGGTTTTAGGGAATAGATGTAAAGATGTGATGGTACACTGTGATGGAGTAGTGTTCCAAAAACTGAGAGGTGATCACAATGCTAACAATTCTTATGGGGAAAGATTTATAGGGAATAATAGAGAGGAAGATGTTCACAATAATTATTCAAAGGTCATAATAGGATCTAAGACATCTCTATTCATCCAACATTGAGAGAAAAATAAAAAATAAAAAAGATCAATTGTAGTAAAATTTTAAGATTTGAAATTCATTCATGAATGATGAAACACCTTGAATGTTGTCCCAATATTACAAGTAAATATTCATGTCTCTAACATTCTATTTAGTTGATATAATCTGGGAATACACAATGCATTAAATAAAACCATTCCATTTCATTGTAATTTCAAATAATCATAGTTCAATTAATACAATGTTGAAGTTATTTCAATTTTGTAAATGATATTCATCTTCCCACATTTTTTTAATTTTTAAACTCATTTCTTTCACACACTACAACCATCATTGTGGCATTACACCTCCTATTTTTCACTTTTGTCAAATTCATGAATCCTCTAATACACATACTCATTATAATAGATATCTAAAATTAATATATTTTATTCATCTCACACACATTCAATTAGTCATTTTTCATTAAAAGTATATTACTTAATTCCCATGATTTCCATTTTTAATTTCTAGATTTTAAACTTTTCAAATACAAATATGGTTGAATATTGAGTAATTTGAATAATTAAAAGATATAAATAAATAAAAAATATTTACACACACATGGTATGTAATATATATAAAACAAATAATACACATGATGAATGATATATATTATTAATGTGAGATGCTTAATGTCATTACACAACCCACATGGGATCACATGGCTAGCTATAATCCGAGTGGGACTCCCCATGTATGTCTCTAATTAATATGGATAGGTGTTACATGTTGAGTGGGAATAACACAAATGTAAGGGCTTATACTATGTTCCTATGCACATGCAGACAATAAACTCTATGATATAATGTAGAGATATAATAAAATACTGACTATCTAGGGTGTAAACAATGAATTCACCAACCACTAAAATATATATCAATGTATGTTAGTGTATTAAAAATGAATAAATGATAAAAATTAATTCCCAACAAGAAATTAGGTACCAACTAGATAAAAAATGCAATGAAAGGAAAGTGAAGAGATCCCATCTCACAAACTCTATAGTTGAGCACCAAACATGGCCAACTCCACTAAACACTACTATGGTTCACTGAAGTCTCCACTAATCTACCTCTCATCTTCTTAATACACAACACATTTGGGGAAATACCATGTAAGGGTGTGTATATACATACAATGTAGGATGTCCCAAAAACCCCAATGGGATAAATTGAAATTAAAAGACTCATAATAACCAATATGAAATAGTGAAACAAAACCCAACAAATATTCCCATAATGAAACCCAATCAAGAGACAAAGGGGTTATCCATCTCCACATCCCATCTATGAATGATGAGATAGACTGTAACCAAAAATTTCCATCTTATATGACAATCACCATGTAGAGATACAAAGGAATCCATGTGGATTTCCCACTCCTTCCCACTATTATTTATATCTGAGTGGGAAAAATCTGCAATTAAGGAACTGATCTCCTACAAAGCTCAATAATGGTTGTACCACTCCATATATAGGGGGAACGTTCCCCATATTTTGTTTGGTATAAACTATAATTATGTAAAGAATATGGGTGACCCATACCCTAGTGAGAAAAATGGTATTGACCCCGATATCTCTATAATTGTCAAACCCGATCACTTTGATCATCCAAGCATTGATAATAGATGAATCATGATTGTAACACCACATTTTACATCTATGTAACCCAAAATAATTATTTCATTATTTTTTACATAGAATCCCACTCATGATAGGCTACTAATGGGCCCAAATCTAGGATACTAAGAATAATATACACATGTTTTATGTTTCAGTGAAAAGTAAATGGAATATATAGGGAATATATAGCTTGTCTTGGATGACCCAGGCTTCCTAGTATACTTTAGTTCATCCCCATATGCTAAATCTATATCCCATGTACATAATCACATTAGGGTACTCTATCCATGTATTATTACTTTTTCATGTATGTACACTATGGTCATGCATATGTTCATGTCCATGTCTATTCCCATGTAAACTTGGGCTACACATGGAGGCATCAACATTAGGTCACACATAATGTATAGTGTTATACATGATGTTTGATGTTTACCTTTCCAAAAAAAATCTAATAATCATAGATAGTGGAATACTCATCATGTTCTCTACTGAAGTACATGTCGTGTAATTTTGATTTTTTATGAAACTCAAGAACAAATCACGTGTGTTCTCACAATCTATTATTGATAATGTGTCTGCAATGAATCACACTAAAGAACCTAAAACTAGAGATGACCGCACCTAATTTTTCTTCAGGGGCTAGATTCTTTAAAACCAAACCATTCATGATTTGATCCCATCACATTGTCCCACTATTCACTAAAAACCATTAAATGGAGAACTACGAATCCAGCATCAAACTCTATGTACTCTTACATTGCACGGAATAACACATCATTCATGATCTCAATCAAAAATCTAAATCCATGATATCAATCTTTTTCACCAAATAACAGTTCCATGATTATCAACACTTATGTATTTTTCAAAATATATGGCAATGAAACACCAACAATGAATGTGCGAATAATGATAGGAGAAAGGCATGAAAAAAGTGAAAAATGAACTTGGAAATTGTCTTGGTCGGATTCCATTCATTGAGGGATGAATATATGATCCCAAGAATCAAATTGAGAAACTACTAACAAACAAATTATTAAATGGGGTTTATTCAAAGAATCAATATAAATAGAAACAAAATTGATAAATAATCCATTATTTTTAAAATAAATCAAGGGTTTAAAATCATGACATTAAAATCCCTGACTTGATGTTTCAATAAGGAATAATGAGGTCTCTCGCGATGTCATTGGGGAATCCACTTCATTTTTAATTCATCCTTTGAATCATCTTTATTCACTCAATATTGATCCAAAATTCGATCTCATGAACTTCCATGTTGATAATATTGTTCCTCTCGATTTACCCAGGGACATATGGATAAACATGTAGATTTATCATAAATGTATATTAATATATGGAATGTGGATTTTTAACAATTAAATAAAATGAATTAGTTATTATATTTAAAATACCACCAATGGTTTCGCTAAACCATAAAATGGATGTTGAAAAACATTTTTTTGTACCTAGGGTAAACCGCAGGTTCTGGAAACAATCATGACCTTAGATTTCCCATACAATTTTCCAATTAATGTGAAAAATATTATTCTAGAAAGGATCATGTTATTTATATATATATATATACTCTATTAAATATTTTGTCCTACGACACCTAAACAAATTTTTGAATCCAATGATTAGTCTAATAGTATATATAGAAATATTCAAAAAAATAAATATATAAATTTTGAGTTATTAAATTAACTCATCATTAATGAATTTTCATAGAAAATTGAGTAATTTAAACAAAATGGTGGGGGTATTAATCATGCATATTGCTCTTAGGTTCCAGGGATCTCTCCTGCATGCTTTCATGATGGAAGATGAATCTAAAAAAATGGTCCTCAAATGTAGTATCCTCTCATTCTAGTCCTTGATCACCACCAGGTACACCATGAAGGTATCTCTTTCCTCTATGTACAACTCGCCCACATCAATTACATGTATCGGTTCATGAAAATGTTGTCACAAATATGAAATAAGGAATATTTCATGCACTCATTCCAACTATCAAGGTACAAATAGGTGGTATGAAACATCAACAACATTCCATAGGATCTCAAATGGAATAATCAAGTAGAAGGATATCTTGTTTCTCTATAGAAATATCCAAAATCCTCATCCTATGGATACTAAAAAAAAACTCGGTCTCCTAGTATGAACTCTTATGGCCTATGATGTCGATTCTTGTAATATTTATATCAAATTTGGGAAGTACTCCGACACTCATGAATCACCTAAACATTATCTATAATTTCATACACTAGATCTATACTAACGATAGTTGATTCTTCAATCACTATTCATTATAAGGGTGACTCACAATGTCTCCCATATAGATCCTCTAAAGTTTCCATGCTGATAATCGAGTGATAAAAATTCTCATATGAAAACCCCACTAAAGTAAAGTGATCCTGACTACTATATCAAAATTATAACAAAAAGAATATTAATATATCATCCAAAACCTTGGTAGTCAGCTTACTCTATCAATATATCTAGCGATGAAACAAAATTATCATTCATATCTAGATTTGAAAGGTCTCTTCTATACCCCCTTCGCAAAAATTACATTAACCTGGAATCATAGTAAGATACAATAATCATGGGTACCCCATGAAGTAATACAATCTCCCATATGCACAACTTCCCTAAACTCTCAACTGAACTATTCTCCATGATGGAATGAAAGTTTGCTAATGTGGTAAGTCATTCCAAAATATCCAATATAGTTTCATTGACTCTCACTATTTTTGGAACATTTTTAAAAAAAATTCATTCATATGAAATCCCATCTCCATTATGAGATGTCAATAGGTTCAATTAAACATTTTACCACATGTTGTTCATATTTAACTTGCTAACATGTGATGCAATCAGAGTTAAACTCTACAATCCACCACCTCATGTTATCCCAACATAACAACCTTTTAAGGTCCTTGTACATATTTAAAAACCTGGATGTACAACATAATGAGATGTTTGAAACTCTCGAGTAAAATCTTTATGAAAAATGATCAGAATCAAAATCATTACTTAGAAAATGATTTCATGACACCACCATCAGAACATCCATCTGAAACATCTCCTGGGGTTATCTAGTCATTTAGAACCCCAAAATTAATAAATCCCACCTCATAATCTCTCATAGGTCAAAGAAATAACTAAGTCAATTCAGAGGATTATAAATAAGTTTCCCACCTCTCCTTTAATAGTGTTAGCTATAATGAATCCAACTACTCAAATGTCACCCCCATCAAGATAGATTGGGGTTTTCGGTTAAGGTAATATTTAACCTTGTTTCCCTTCCCAGTTGTTATAGACTGTCTCAATGTTATATTTCTATAGGAACTACATCCAATGCATTTGTATCAAGTTGATATCTCTCTGAGTAAAGATTTAGTTGATTCTTTGATGGTATGAATAAATAACAAAACAGTTACCCAAAAGATAATTCTTCCAAATTATAAAATCAAATACTAATGTTGCTAGATCTAAGTCATGAGTCATGTAATTTTGGTCTTCATGTTTTAGCTATATCAGCCTATATGAAATCACTTCTATTATTTTCATTAACACGTAGCCCAGCATATATCTAGAGGAATAAAAAATCCTTGGATTCAAAAACATATTTTAGTATCCCCATTAAAATAGAACTAGTCAACCACAACCACAAAATTTCAATGAATATCTGACAATACTTAGTAAAGATAAAGGGTTTCCCTTTCTCAATCAAGGAGATCAAAGGGGAGCTATCTCAAAGATTTTATCCTTGATCCTTGAGTAGTTTCCCAAAAAACCAAGAAAGTTTTGTTCCTTTAAACACACTTGGGTTTCTCCCATGAAATCCCAACATCATTTCTATTAGATCCACAGATAAAACATTTTAATGGGTAACATTCCCCAAAGAGTGATCATTGAATATCTAAAACTGACACTTCAATAGCTTACTAGAAATATTGTACTCTCGGAGTAAGCTTAAGACCTTTCTCAAGAGCCTTGCATGATCCTTCTCAAATACTAAGTACATAAGTATTTCATTAGTGAATAAATATATGAATTATTTCCAGAATTGGTATAAGATTCAGTTAATAATCTCCATGAACATGAAATGAAAATTATTCACATTGAAAGGAATCACTAGGGAATCATATTTTATGAAGCTACATCATAATTTCATCTTCGAAATATCAACCTCATGAACCCTAAAATGATGTTATCCAAACATATGATTGATCTTTAAGAACCAAATCTCACCATTAAACTAGTCAAAATGGTCATCAATCATCAACCATGGTTAATTATTCATTATCATTACATAATTCAGGTGATGACAATCAACCCAATTCCTCCTAATCATGTCACCATTTTTACTAAAAAAACTATATCTTCATAGATGGACACACTGGGTATGATAAATCAATTCTCTAAAATTTCTTCCAACCATACCCTTAACTCCTAGAGATCAATGGGATCCATCTTATACCCCTAAAAAGATATATCTACAGTCTTACAATGCATGTAAACTCAGAATTCAATCTCCCTCTTATGGGGTAGTCCCTGAACATATTAGGGAATGATATTCATATAATTTTCCACTTCTTCTATGATATACATGCCTACAGTTCCCACTTCACCAAGAGAAAAAAAATCCACTTTATTGGTTATATGTTTTAGTTTCATTCTAAAATCCCCATTTTTTAGAAATAATATCCCTCTTTCCAATTAATGAGAAACTACACCCATATATATAAAGGAATCTAACTCTTCTCTAATGTGAGTCTATATAGACAGGAAAAAATAAAACCATTTCATACCCAAGATGATGTCATAATTTTCCATTATGGTGATGACCATGGGGTATTATGAGAAACACTCTACAATGACTATTGTCTCCCACTATAAACTTATGTGAAATATAAATGAATCACTCCCTATATTAACCTGTACCCATAATACTTGTGCTAAAGTGTGAACAGAAACATCTATCTCTCACATGATGGATTTGGAGAATAAGGAATTCCTCATGTCTATGACTAATAGTACAATAACAACAATATAAATGACCCTGATTATACCTCAGATTAAATCATCATTATCATGTCATATCCCTCGATACAATAAAAATTTATGCACCCTTAGCTTCAATCCTAGTAAGCTGAATGTGGTCTAGTTGGTGGTGGTGGTGGGAATTACTCATAACATTTTATTAAGACATAAGCTCATCTCTCTAAAGATCTATCTACTCATCTATAAGCACCACCATCCTGGTATTCCCCTGAACCATGTCTGGGAGATCCCTAACGATGATGATGTCTCTATCAAGGGGTTTCATCCACTAAGTTACTATTTCAAAACTACGAATTCTTTTTTTGTCCATTTAATATATATATATATATATATTCCTCAAATTAGGCCACATGTTTGAGTATCATAGAACCCCATAATTCATATATTAATATATATATATATATATTAAGTCATGTGTAAAGATATTCTTGGTATAAATTTTATATCATTATTTTTTACCATAAATGGAAAATATTAAACCATATGTTTTCCAATATAAAGGGGTTTACCCAAGGAGAATCATAAAGTTGGTCGATATCAAGAATTTATTTGAAGGAAGTCATTAGTGGCTACGTTAAGTGAATTAATTGATTTATTTAATAGCTGAAAACCAAATACACACTTATAAATACATTTTTATTCAAAATATTTTTGGTTATCTAGAAAATACTAGGAGAATAGAGAGGAAGATTAATAATACCTCCTAAGCATTGGTGGATCAAGGATAAAAAAGAGAATTGATGAAGGTAAATCATGATACAGATGACAAAAAATGTGAGGACATCATATTAATTACTAGCAGATGATTTATTCACCAATGATAAATCCAAAATCCTGGTCAGGAATGTTATTTTTTGGTTTTCCACATTTTATTTATTTGGAAATTCCTGATTTATTTATCTTTATTAGTTTGTGGGTATTTTGGTTATATGCATGAACCTTGTTATTTATTTAATAATTGATTATTGATTTATCCCCTTAGATAATTATTTTATTTATCTATGAGAAAATCCCAACCTAGATAATGGATACATTCATTCATTATATTTGTTTTTTTTCTCATATCCCATTGTCCTTTTCATGTTCATCATTCGGTAATACATTGAATATATTTTTGAAAAATACCAAATAATAGGTTATTGTGGAACAAATCATTGGTGAAATGGATCATTTCCATGTGTTTTTATTTAGTATTGGGAGCATGATCGAGGTGAGTTTTATTTTAATGGGAAAACATATATTGATCCGAGGTAGATCAAAAGTTCCTTATATGTGGGCTCCATTGTATGGAGGAGCGGAAAGATGAGATTTCTTTGAAAATATATTCGTGCGGTCAAAATCCATCCATCAATGATGACTGGGTTTCATCAACATGAAATCATCTTCATACAGTTAATTTCATGATAGAATTGAGGGACGTGGTGTAATATAGAAATGCCATGTGAATTTCTTGGGATTCGAGAAAAATCCTAACATAAACAATGAGTACTATGGAGAACACACACTGTGTTGCTCCATTGAATTTGTGACTAGGGTTTCAGGTGGAGTTAAATATTACATTTCATGTATTATCCATACAATCCTTGTGACTGAGTGATAGAAGCTCAGCATGTACACCAGGGATTCATAGGAAAGGACATATGCATGAACATGTGAAAAGTTATTGTGAATGGGAATAAACATGTACCCACACACATCCAGGTATAATAGAATGACCCAGAGTACATTGGAATGACCAAGTACATGGGAAAGGCCTAAAGTACATCAGTATAACCATGTACCCAGACACAACTAGTTACATGGGAACAACCAGTAGTAAACGATTATGGGTCTTAATAAACTGTAACGACCATGAGTACATGGGAAAGGCCAATAATACATGGGTATAGTCCAACATATATAGATAGGACCATATATTCCAATACACACCATGTACATCCGATTAACACTATGTACTTCCCTCAAGCATTTCAACCTTATGTTTATCTTTTTTCAGGAATTATATTTGTGTCTATGATTAGCCTATGATGAGAAATTTTCTATGTAAATCATGATGGTGGCCTTTATTTTTTCATCAAAGGTGCAACATGAGGTGTAATGAATGTGAAAATCCTTTTAATTATTATTTTTAAATGGGAATTATTAGGTTTCATCACTAGTGAAATGTTAGGTTTGGAACAACCATTTGACATCTGGTAATGGGTCCCCAATACACTTTAAATAGGTAATATCAGTACTCCCCATACTACAAAAAGGAACGATTCCTCTATATATGGACTGTTAATCCCCCATCTTCATTCTATAGTTGTGGGTCAGTCTTCAACAATAGTTTTTCTCCCTTAGAAATTGAGATTAGTGATAACGAGTTCCCCCTATTCTTAGATTCTATGGAGGTTTCATGAAAAGATAGACAATTAGTATTATAGGTTGAAACATTATTCTTAGTCATACAATGGATATGAATATCCACATTCTATCTTTCATGGGTTTATTTATGAGCATATATATTGGGGTTTGTTTCCCTATTGATTATGGGTTGATGTAACTATTTTATATTTCAATTTTTCAGTTATTGGTCTTTGGGGAATTATACTTGTTATGTATATACTCACCCATATATGGGATTCAAACTCACGTGTTGTGTCTTATTAAGATTATTGGAAGATCAATAGTTCTATTAGTGGACCGTGTTTGAAAGGAGAAGTTTTATACCTAGTGTAAAATACTATGTTCGGTGGTCAAACAAGGATATTAGGAGTTGGGCTCTCTCTTTAGCCTCTCTTTTTCTAATTTTTGTCTTGTTAGGAACTCATTTATACATGGGAATGTATTTGAATGCTTATAATTTTTTAAAACATATTTGTGCTTTGATTATTTCTTACTGGATATTGCTAGCATGGTTTACAATATAGATGGTCAATATTTTTTAATATCTCTTCATGGTTTTATGGAGTTTATTGCTGAATGATTACTGGTTCTTAGGTTATTGAATCGTATATGATTTATTCCTACTCAATTATTTTCAATATCCCAAAACTTATTTGATTTGGGATTTGGGTTCCTCACTCGGATTACTATCAATCATAAAATACAAGATGGGTTGGGTCATGATATACAGGGTTTGAATGTTTTATTTCCCTCATATTGATGTCTTTTTTGTGAATGTTTTTGGGGGTTTGTTTGGGAACATAGATAATTCACATAGAAGTGTCTTGAGTGTGTATTTTATACTAGGGAACCATGTATTGGTGTTATGTCTAATGTATCCACTAACCATGAAGCTGAATAACTGTATGTTGACTCACCATAGTAATACATCAATTGTAGGAAAAATAGAAAATATATCATATTAGGTAGTATATTTTTAATTTCTTTAATTCGTGAGGATACTCCCTATATATTTTTATCTAATTATGATACTTCTTGATCACTTCAGGATTCCTATGTGATAAAATCCATCCAGGATGTTCATACAAGATTTTGATGAGGATTGGATGAATGATGAGGCCTGAGAATATTCACATTCTTATGAGGTGTTTACCCCAATGGTCCAAGAAGAGGGATGAATACATGTGGGATAGAAGATAGTTGTGGTTGGTCATGATAAAGATGTATATAATCTTACCAATATATGCAATTTATATCAAAAGTGACTACTAAGGTTTCATAGTGAACAATACTCGTAGTATGAAGACATTTGGATCAAGTTATTGATAATATATCTTTTTTATTGTTCGGACCACGATCGATCAGATGGTTAAGCATGTATATATCCATCATTGTGAAGTAGCTAAATGATAGTCTGGTTTTAACATGAGGAACCATGATAAGATAACACTGACATAATCAAACATATTGTATACATTTCTAGCTAATATTACACATTTTTCATGTGTTTTTTTAGGATTTAGGAGCTTCTCATATTGTAGTAGGGTGATATGATAGTTATTTACTATGTTTAATGTTTCACCAACCTCATGTTTTACCTCCTCAATATGGTGTGAGATGGATACATTCATATATAAACATTTCAGTAGGCCTTCATAGAGACATTTGTTCCAGGTGGTCTCCCAATGAATTCCCACGCCTGTCAAAGTACTGAACCATTCCTTGTTTATATATATCTTGTTTTATAAAGAAATAGAGGTTTTAGGATTTTTTTTGTTGACATCAAGGGGTTGTGTTTTCAAAAACACATATTAGGATATATACTTCAATGGAAAAACTCTGCAGTAATAATCCTGACAGGAACCAAGCACCTGGGAATATGGTATTGGGGTCACATAGAGGATCGAGTAATCAGAAGGGGGGAAATGTTATTCATCTGATGGGAAAGATTATATGAATTATAATTTCCTAACTCATAATAAATAATATTTTATGAAGAAAATGGATGTATCTCCATGGAAGAGGAAACAAAAAGATAAGGTATTTTCTAGGAAATATCTAGTGCATCCTCAAGGGTGATTGTGATGATATAGGAGTAGGTAGAGACCTAGAGGGAGTATAATTTGTTGGTGGGAAATGATGATATCAACTTCTATCAGCACCATGTAGTTGAAAATTATTTATTCAGATGGATTGAAGTCATGGGAAAGGTATATAGCGTACAATAGAGGGATATGATTGTCTTTCTAATGAGATGATTCGAGGTAAAATTTGTTTCTTTTATGGAATTAACTTAGTACTCATAGACAAAGGTGTGAGTAATTCCATCATCTCCATATTTACTATTTTATATCTATATCATCTCATTGAGAATGTTTTCCAATAGTTATTGATAGTGGTATCTACTTGGATTGATTTTTCTATATCACACATTAATGAAAATGTGTTCTTGTTCATGGTGGAAAATAATATCTGGGGAAATCTTGGTCATCATGATGTTACCATAAAAATTCATATTTGGTACATTCTATTATTACATCGTTCATGCCTAGATAGAAAATCATCACATATAGGTTAAATACCCTCAGAAAGAAGGATTGGGATTCTATTTTATGGGTGATAAAGATATTATTGGTGAGACACTGGGACTCATGAGAAAAAGATTGAATCCATTACCCATCAATTAGATATATTATCCCCTAATGAAATGTAATCTTAAAACATTTGGCTACCAGTGGTAGTGGATGCTTATGTAGACTTCTATTCTAAAGATGTTCTGGTACAATGTCTATAGAGGTTGGCTTACGTCTATATTTAATTACACCTGGATACCACATTGATAACTTTTATGGAATATATAATAGGATATGATGAGCTTTGATAGCTAGGGGTGTTGTTTGGAGACCATTTAGGAAATTTTTTAGGCCCATTATACCCCTAGATAAAACCAAATTTATTCGAGAAAAAGGTGGACGCATTTTTTGAGGCATCATGTTGATTATTGTCTCCAGATTTACAAAATATAAAATTATATGTACCTATTTTAAATCATTGATGTCTTTTTTAGAAAATTAAGAGGTTTTGGTAGGTTATCAATGATCGATATTGAGTTAGGCTACCACTTGTTGAGGGTTAGGGAGGCAGATATTCTAGATACAACATTCTGATGTCGCTATAGACATTGTTAGCTCCTATTAATTTATTTTTTTTGTTTTTAATTACACTAAAAATTTCATCGACTTTCTGGAATAAATATTCCACACATATTAGGATGGATTCATAATTTTATTTATTGATGGAATTATCATATACTCTACATTAGAGGAGGATCTTACAAAGCATTTGATATTGGTCCTACACGTACACTGAGAGAACAAAAACATTGATAATCTCCCAATGTGCCAATTTTTTGTTTTTGAGGATCAATTTAGATGGAATGTCATCTTTGATCATATATTATTTATGATTTTAGTGATCATTTATGTGATTATTTATTAGAAACCACCAAATAGTGTGTTAGAGGTTTAGAATATCCTTGTTTTGATGAGGAGCTATACTAGGTTAATGGAATACTTTTCTTGGATAGAATCCCATTTGAATGAATTTTCATTAAAAGGGAAACCATTCTTCTATATTAATAAGTGTCAGAGTGACATTGAAGAGTTGATGCAGAGTTTGACCGGTGCACCTACCTTGAGACTACAAGAGGAGAATGTTGAGTATATTATGCTTTGTGAAGCCTATAGAGCTGGTATCAGTTTCATGTTGATGTAGATACATACAATTATTTCTCATCAGTCGAAATAGTTGAGCCCCCAGAAGAAAGCATAAAAGGATAATGAGTTAGGTTTTTTAGTATTAGACTTTACCTAGAAGATGTGGAGTCGCTATCTTTTTGGTGATCATTTCATTGTTTACTCAAATGACAAGTGTCTCTAATACATCTTCACTCAGAGATATATCAACCAATGAAAGTGGAATTTCATGGAGTTCCTACTAAACTATGACTTCATGATATACTATAAACCATGAAAGTGAAACATTGTGGTAAGCTATCTTAGTAGGATGATATGTTCTCTCATAGAGGATGAGCCATCCGAGAAATTGGATTTGTGGATGCAAAACTACATGACTGATAGGGGAGTGGTTTTTCTTTAGTAAATAGTAGTGAATGTATACCTTCATTATCATGTGAGAGTATCCCAGTGTGGATAAATTTTCAATGAGGTTATACATAACTAGATTTCCTTATGAATTTTACTAAATAGATTTTATGAATGAGGGGTATACATCATCATTTTTCCAGGAACGGAAGTAGTTCTAGTCACAATGAATTAGGTGGTGGTGATAGATTTCCTTAATTACGCATTGAATTTACATCCAATTGTTTAATGTTTGTACAAGGACCTTTTGAAGAAGTTTTGGTTGGTAATAATGAGGCAGAACATCACTGATTTTATCTCTAGGTTCCTCACTTGTTAGTTGGTAAAAGATGAACATCAATTTCCATTATTCTTTAATCAACCCCTTCAAATCTTGTAATGGATTTGATATATCATATCGATGTATTTTTTATTGCGATTCAACAAATATAAATTTTCCACCATGCTATATGGGTCGTTTTTTACTAACATACCATGTTAGTACACTTCCTTACCATTCAAGAGTACAATTTGGTTGATATTTTTGTGGATTTGTACATGTGGAATATTTTATGGATCCTTTGGGTACCCACAACATTCATATCTAAATAGGACAATTAGTTCAGATCACAGTTATTGATATGGTTGTAGGACACTTTTAGGACCTAGTTACGGATCATTACAAGGTTTGACCCCTAGATAGTTGTGAAGACAGAGTGGGATGTCCTGTTGTTGGAGGATATTCTATTAGCCTATGTGTTTGACTCCTCACAAGGATGTGAGGATCACTTTATATTGGTAGGGTTATCTTAAAATAATTGATATCACTCTACTATATGAATGAAAACATTTGAGGCCCTTTTTGGGAGACCCCACATGTCACCCATATACTGAATTGTGTTTGGATGGACATCTCTAGTTAGTCCATAGATGGTGTATGCAACGAAAGAGAAGGTTTAGGTGATCCATTAGTTTATGAGGATACATGATATCTAATATAAATATAACATATTTCAACGGCATATACCATTAGAGTTTGAATAGTGAGACTATATTTTTCTAATACTCTTCCCACGATTAGGATTATAGAGATTTTTCTGGCGATGAATGTTGCACATGAGGTTCGTTATGTCATTTAGGATCCTATGGATGGTTATAAAGGCAGATCATTGCTTGGAAATTCCCATATAGTTGAATAGAGTACATGACATCTTCCATGATTCATAGCCAAAGAGATATTTTCACGACCCATGCTCTTAATTGATTTGGGTGAGCTAGAATCTGATGATATAGCCACCTTTTCACAGTAACCTATCATAATCCAGGATCATTATGATATCACCATACATGGATGGACCATAACTTTGATTCTTGTGATTTGGATCCAAGGTAGAATGTAGTAGAGATCCTGGGAGAATGAGATTCATTTACGGACTTAGTACAACCACCTTTTTGTGTATCATGATCTTTTGAGGGAAAATGACATGATGGAGGGATGATTATAAGGACCCAATTTTCATTTTTTACTCCTTTTCTTATATATATATATATATATTGATTTTACATCGAGTCAAAACTATGATTGGTCTTCATAGGTACATAGAATTAATATATAAAATATTAATATAATATATTTAATCATGTGAAAGAATATTTTTGTTATAAATGGTTTTTCCATTGTTCGGGACCTTGGATGGTAATTTAAAGACAAGGGGTTTTTTAACACCATGATTACCCTATGTATGACATAAATTTGGCCGACATTGGGTGTTTAGTTTAAGGTGTTCATTGATGGGTGTGTTAAGTTAAATAATTAATTAATTTGATTGATTTAGTTAATAGACAAAAACATAATACTCCTATATAAATATGTTTTCATTGAAAATATATATAGTTTTCACATAACCCTAGGATAATAGAGAGGTTTTGGAAGAATTCATAATTTTCATTGGCTGATCAAGGATTGATGAAAAATTGAACGATGTGAATCATGAGATGGATGAAGAATGTAGGAGAATCATCATCCTCATCACTAGTGGATGCATTCTTCAGAAAATATTGAACCAATATCCAGGTGGGGGGAATTATTTATCATGGTTTTATCCTTGATTTTTTTAAAAAAAGTGGATGATATATTTTCTTTGGATTCAATTAATTTTTACTCTACATATGAACACAATTATTCATTAAATAATTGAATATTTATCTATCCCTTGAGATTTTTGTTTTCTTCCTCTACGAATGGAATCCAACCCAATCAGTGGATAATCTTTTCACCACATTTCTATTTTATGATTTCTCCCCTATTTTTCATGCATTCATCATCAACAATACACAAAAAATCAATTCAATGAATTCCTAAGAACTCGTCATTGCACAAATTGTGTTTTTCATAATAATTCGATACTACTTGTTTAGATTTGGGATCGAGTGCATGATCAAGGTGTGTTATGAATTAATGGATGAAATAATAAATATTAGAGGAGTATTATAAGTTCCTTGTATGTGTATTTTTGTTTATAGTTGTGTCGTGTGATGGTATTTCATTGTAAAAGGATTCGAGTGTCCAAAATCCTTCCACCAGTGATGATGTAGTTTAATCAACCCAGATATGTGTCATATAGTAAGATTCAAAGTGGAATCAGGTGCATCATCAATATAGAGTGAAGTCAGATTAATTCTATAGGATTTTAAAAAATACCAACATACATAGTGTGTAATGCGGAGAACATACACCATGTTACTCTCTCACTATAGTGGCTAGTGTTATGGGAAAAGTTAAACATATCTTGTCTTATATGACCCATGCCTGCCATGCGAACCGATTTTGGAAACTCGGCATGTACCCTAGGGGTGCATGGGAAGGGGAATAGTAATCCACAAGGGAAATCTTGGTGTAAATGGGAATGACCATATAATAAAACATGAATATTTACTCAGGAATGGGTCAGAGAAAAAGAGTATGACCAGTTATACAATAATGTTCTAGAGTACATGGGCAAGACCATGTACATGGTGTTGGATATGTATAAGAGAAAGACCAAGAGTACATAAGTAATTTATATAATATTGACATATAACCATGATTACATGATAACAAGATGTAATTCATGGGGGAAGGCAAATGTACAAAAATAGAATCATGATATCCAAGATATGTCATGTACACCACATACATGCCATATATTTACCTCAGGAACCTCTACCATGCATATAAATTTCGTAGAGACTTGTATGCTTGTCCCATGAATGTCCAATCGTTAGTATTTTCCCATATATAATGTGATGGTGGTATAAATTTTGGAAACAATAGTATGATGAAAAATATTATGTGTGTGAAACATTTTTTAGAGACATGTGGTTAATGATAGTGATTGGGCTGGATCACCAAAGAGATATCGGGGAAATAACTCCCATGTCACATCATGGAATAGGCTCCACATACCCTTTACTATGATTGAGTTTGTAAAACCATATACTATAGTAGTGTGTGGTTCTTCTATATACGGATTGATATTTCCTTTTCTACTTGCTCTGATGGTGTACAAGTCCTCCATAGGGGTGAGTGCTCCATAAATTATATAGAATAGTGGTGCAGAGTAGGCCCCTCAAAACAGATTCTTATGGGGATGTGAATAATTTAGCAAACCAGAGGTTCACAGTTAAAGATTCAGTCCGAGTCATCACTCATTGTTGGAAAATGGAGATTTTTTTATTCCCTTTATTTCTCTATTGACATTATATTTGAGAATATATATTGGGATTCGATTCCCTATTTCTTATAGTTTGAGCTCACTATTGTATATTTCTATTTCAGCATTCTTGGGTTTCAAGGATACGTACATGGTATGTATATAATCATCCCTATATGTTATTCTGCCACATTTTTTTTCATTATGTGGACCATGCATAGATCGATTTTTATATTGGTGGACCTGGTTTCAAAGGAACATAGTTCTGCCTAGTAGAGATAACCATGTTTTTTGGTCGGACGTAGGGCTTAAGAGGTGGGATATCTCTTCAGTCAAAATATTTATTTTTTTTATGATAGGACCTCATTTCATGTTAGGAATTTATTCATTTTTTTCTTTTTTACTATGCCTACTTGATTTTATTTTTCCTAGAGGTTGTTGCATTCATGGTTTACTCTCTAGACGTTCAATATTTTAATATATATCTATATTATTGCCTATATTTAATGATTGCATTCATATGGGTACATATTCTAAGGCCCCCTATATTTTTTATTCCCACAATACACTTTTCACCACCTCAATTCCTATTGGAGGTTGTATTGGGGTGTTTCATTTGACTTTCCACCAGTAATGCAAGCCTTTGTAGGTCAGATCATGACATCCTACCTTACTCATCACTTTGGGTTGGGAAATAAAACAACATGTGATCTCACCCAACACAATCATACCTTCCCCCTCTCCTAGATGACTAGATCCTTTGTGCGAAGCATTATCCAGAGTTCCACATGTCAGAGTCTAGTCTTGGAGAGGTTTCCTATAATAATACTCTGATGGAAGATGCCTGATAGCTGCTACAGACTACTCATCCTCATTATAACCACTACAAGATAAATCTATTCAGTGTCCGTTTAACACTAAACTCTATGTAACCAAAGCCTTCTACATCACTCCACTATATGTTTAAATGCAAATGGAGACCACACTATAACTGATGTCTCTAAAAATTACCCACTCAATATTTTTCTCCTAGATGTGTCTCTACCACACCATATTGTGGAACAAACACATGAGGCTAGTGAACCTCGTGACATGATCTTAAACATACATATCATAATTTCAGAGATCATGAATCTATTAAATCCACATGGAGAACAAACTCAAAGGGTAATAATCATTATTTAATAACTACTATAATTATAGCTGTGATATTTTCACCTCATCACGAGTTTGGGTAATTAGACTCGACAATCACTCTACTATTGAATCAAAAAAACTATCCACATCCACAACCATATGATCAATTGGGATTCTAAGAAGCCAAAAAACTCACACTATCTCCCCATTCAATCCACTAATGACTGAGGATCTAGCTTATTGTAAAATCCTAGTTTTCTCTATCACTGTAACATTAATATTGTGATAATACAATGCGGATCATTGTCTTGTAAGATAGGTATGGAATCCCACCTATTTTAAATATATAAATCAATAATTACATAGTATGACACAAAATAATATAAGGATTATTTTTCTGTTGAGATTCATTAAAATTATGAACATAATACAAAAAAATATAAAAATTCATTAAACCCACATCAACGGATTGTTCATAGGTTCATCCCCAGTTTCTTTTACTTCATCTATTTTCATGGGGACATACATTCGAAGAAAGGTGTTATCATAAAGCCCGGTAAGGGAATAAACAAATGATATTTTAAGCATCTGATTGTGAAATATAATATTAGAGAATGATCAAGAGGACATAAGGAATATCATAATAAAAATATCATTATTTATAATATGTATATGTGTCTACAAAAAAATTTATAAATTTATAAGTATATCACCGAGGTTTAACACCATTCTATGATAAATCATAATTTCCAATTCTATTCACAAAGATATCAATAAAAATGTCGTATTTAGAGATTAATAATTTACCCAAATGCATTAGTGGGATATCTAAACACACCATTAATATGTCTTTATTCATGTTATCCACATTTATCAAAATATATTATTTCAACAATGACCCATGGATAATAATGAACATGTTTTATATGGAATCATTGTGTTCTTATATTCATAATGATATGAACATTACATCATTTGTATCCCATAGAATGTGAATATGGGTTTCGTACAAGTAAATTCAAAAATGAAAAAATTAATTTTTTCATCTATATGAACACCCTAGATAAAGGTAGAGGCGTTAGTTTTCTCAAAAAAATACTTCATTTAGAAAAGTGAAATTCTGGATATCAATTTGGCATCGTGAGATCATACCACAGGGATTAATAAGACTGCATTATTTTAAGGTAAGGAATATATCTAATTTATAACAAACTATTTTTCTATTATTGTGATAATAAAATAGATTAAAAATATTAATCTCAATACCTTGAAAAAATATTAAAAAATAGGCACATGAATGAAAAATAAAAAGTCGAGAATTCCTTTACCTTGATGAGTTTCTTCAAAAAATATGAGGATGTCACCTTAAGATTTTGAAGACACCTTGGGTGATCATTACGTGGAAAAATTTCCAAAAAATTTTATAGCTTACAAATTTGGAATGGAGAGGAATGGGGGATGAGAGGGAATTTATAGTAAAAGAGGATAAATATTTTATAAAAATTCAAATATAGGACATTGAATTATATATTGAGGAAGATGAAAACCCATTTCCCTGATGATGTATTTTTCTCATGGTTTTAGACATTTGAGCCATTTTTTATAGTATTTAAATCTATTAGAAATACAATCCATATTTTAGCATTAATTGGGACATGGAAAAGTATATTTCCAAAAAAATAGTATTTTTAAAAGAATAATTTTCTTTTTAAACTTTTTAAAGTCTATCATGGGTTTGGAAATTGATTTCAATCCATTATAAAAGATAATATCAGTAAACTATTTTGTTTACTACTCACTGAAAAATTATGTAAGCTATAAAATTCCAAAAAAACCACCCTAACCAAATATCAACGAGCTAATTTCGAATATAATGTTTATCTGATAAAAATGAATCTCTAAATTTTTGAAATTTACATTTTACACAAAAACTAATTATTTATAAAAAAAATAATAGTTTTTCGACATATTAAACATTATTACATATATAAAAATTTCATAGCATATTGTAAATTTATATTATTATTAATTTGAAAATCAATAATGTTTTATAATAATATTTAATTAATATAAATTTTATTTAGACTAAATATTTGAATAATAATTTTTTATACAATTTTCTAATAATGTAATAATGTTTTATTGGTATCCAAAAATCTATTTACCTAAATTGATCTTATATTCACGTGTATTTTATTAAATAAAATTAAAATGAATATATAGTTGAGGGAATAACTATTTCATTTATCAAGTGGAAATTAAACTTTTTTGATATTAGGGTTTAGACAGATCACCCCTTTTTAACACTCTAGAGTTTATAAAATATTATTTTTCAAATAATTTTTATTTCTTTGATACTGTGTGTTACACACAGACCTGATTTTTAACAAACCACAATAAACTATAAATATTATTGCCTAGTAGTTTAAATAGATGGTACTAATATGATTAAATTAATTATGAAAATAAATTTTTTAATTATTTATAAAATGAATTATTTTTCTATAGGTAAAATAAAAATTAAAATAAGAAATAATTGGAAATCAATTACTTTAATCTGAGAATCATTATTTTTCAAAAAAAATGATTTCGTCTCATTTTATGAACTTATTTTAAATTTATTTTCTTCACTCTTATAATGTTTATTTTAAAAATTGAACATAATTTTTGAAATAAATATTTCAATACTTTAATATAGAGAAATATTTACATCTTTTTCAAAAGATGAATTTTTCAATAGATAGTGAAAAAATCGTTTTTATTAAATAATTTCAATTCATTTAATGAATATTAAAAAGAAAAAACATATTTTAAATAGGATTTAAATTTTAAAAAAATAATTTAGTAATAATATTATTAAACCAATTTAGCCAATTGGAAACATTTTTATGTTGAATTCTGATTTAATTTTTTTAAATGTATAAAAACTTTTCTTTTCGAAAACAGAATGATTATGAGACATGCAGGTCTTATTTTAAATATAATTATTCCACCAATGTGATTTGAATTTGAAAAAAAGAATTTTATATCTAAATTAAGAATAATTAATATTTGTTGATAATTTCAACATAATGTTTTACCAAAATTAATAGTAAAATCAATAAAAATTAATTACCATTGTTAAGGTGAAAACGGTTTTTTAAGGGTAAAACTAAGAATATAGGGGATAAAATGACACAAAAAACATGTCTATATCCTACTAGATGAAACCTTTTCTACCTTATAACATGATATTATTGATAATGATCCATTTTTTTAGCCTTTTGGTATTTGAAATTTATGGGTTACCAATATTTTTGGAATGTTACAATTGTGCCACTAACATCAATTATAAAAGTAAACCCCCTCTCATCTCTTATTCAAACTTGAAAAAACTTTTTTATTCGGCCAATACCTACTCAAATAAAATTCATAACATCATACTAATGTTATATATGAATTAATATGAGTAAAAAACTGTCATAATAATTCATTATTTATAAACATAAATATGTTCTTCGATTAAGAAGTAAAATTCGTTACCTTGCATTTTTTATAGATTTCTTCTTCCACCACCTTATAATATTATTATAATATTATGATATTATAAAAATAGTATATTAAATATATTTTTATGATATAATAATATTTTAGTAACCTATATCTATCACCACATCCATCAAATGGGAAACAGACCATCGATCTTGTGTGCCGCATACTATATCCTCACGAACCGATGTAATTTGGTTTCCCTCATCACCTCACATGGATTGATATAAAGAGGGATTTAAAGTTTATATATGATATTTATTAAATTATTATACTTATATAATTATAATTTCACACCTACCATTATAAATTTTAATCCCTTTTAAAACAATAACATTTGCCATGCTTACGTGGAGACTATCGCCTCCATGAAGTGATACAAATAGTTTTTCATTCAGTATTTAATGGATGATAGTTGGGATTTATTTGATGAATATTTTTATATATAAATTAATAATATTAAAATGAAATTAATTATATAAATTTTAATTATTAATTACCTTTCATTCATTCAATCCATCAAAAATGAAAACAACGCTGATGTGTGAGTACGACCTACCATCCCCATGAATGGTTTGATTCATTTTTCTCTCTATAACATTTATGGATGATTATAAATAAATATATAATAAATATATGTAATATTTAAATAATGTATTTAAATTCTAGAGATTTTGGAACAATGAAAAAATTAAACAAACTGAGACTACCAAACCAAAACATACATGTAAAGCAAACCCGTTATTACCAGAAAAGTTATTTTAAAAGAAAATTGTTAATAAACAAGTGGTAAAATCCTATAATAATGCAATATATTGTGTTATATATATAATTATGGTTATTTAAAGGATTTATAACAAACCTATATTTATTATATATGATTTTATAATCTGCATGAATAATGTCAAGACTTTTGGTAAGGGGTTCTCATCTCACATTTATTATCATGAGACAAATGTCATATTCATAGCATATTTATACTATGTGGTGTATATACATCCCATGAATTTATATTATTACAACTATTATCCTAAATATTATGTGTATTTTAAAATCCATATAAGGATGTTTCGTTCATGGGTATAATAAATCAAAAGAATCCAATGTGGTGATGGATTTACCATTCAATATCATTTTTTATCAGGATTTATTATTATTGAATTCCCATTGAATAAAATTATATATAACTATCATTATAAACCATGTTATTTTTATTTACCTTCGGTAAGTTCAATAAAATATATTTTTCACATTTATTTTCCCCTATTTAATAACTCAAGACACCAAAATAATATTTTTATGGAAAATCTACTTTATTTCATTCATTGATAAAAACCCGTTTTTCTCCTCTATCATTTATTATATAAAATTTTTCAAGACGGATTTATTTATATTATATGATTTATCAAATTACTTTGTACCCGTGTTATAATTATTAAATAACTAAATTAGTATTCTTGTCATTTTCAAATGAGGGGCTTCTTTACTTTTTATCAAAATTAATGGAATAATTGTTTTAGCATGTATAGATTGAATGGTACATCCCACCATCATGGAAACTCATAGTTTTAAATATCATTTTAAGGTTTTAAATATAGCTTCCAAGGAATAATTTTTTTTTATTTTTTGAACATTTAGTTTTAAAATTTAGAATTTCAAATTAAAAAGGGTATTTTCTCAATATTGTTTTCATGATATCTTTATAAAATTTTTATTCATCAATGGAAACACTGTTCAATGTTTCTTAGGAATTACTACGGATATGATCTAATAATAGCATCCTTATTATTTCTTTAGACATTTTATGACAATAAAGACTATAGGTATGAAGCCCATTCTTTTTAATGGTTTATGATATGATTTATAGATTAAATGTGTATGAAACCCATTTACTATTCATAGGATAATAAATGATGAAATATTTATTAAACCCTTTTATTTTCAATGGGTTATTCCCTGATGAAATTCATATAAACCCCATTTATTTTCATGGGTTCTGATATGATAATTTTTTATGATATTTTGGCACAAATATTTATGGTTTTGATTATTTGATGGTTGATACGATATAAACAAGGACTGTGGATTTGTTATAACCAAGATGTTTTTGAAATATATCTCCTTCTAATGAATTAAGTAATTATTTATATATCATGAGTTATATAGGAATAGAATAGGGAGTAAACCTAGTTCATTAAGAGAGTTTGTACATAATGATAGTCTAGGGAGTGAACCATGACTAATACAATGGTTTGGGGAGTGAACTCATTCCACTATGATACTTTTTGAAATGATCCTTGACTAATATATAAATGATTTTTTATGATTATCTGTATACGACATATAAATTTCTTATGCCTAGGATATTCTTTCAGGGCTCACGTGTTGGATTTTAAGTGTTTATAATTTCTACAATAAGGGGTTGAAATTATGTTTTTAAAAAATTAAACTACTGAAAATATAAAACCCTTTTATTATTGTCTATAATTCTCAATTATCATCTTGTGATCAGAGTAATTATAAAGAACTAAGAGTTCTTTCAGTAATTTAGAGTATAGAAAAGTTTACTCATATAATATTTCTATTAAAATTCAAAATGTAATAAAAAAACATGTGTAAACTTGTATATACATGTAAGGTAATAAATTTAATATTTATATAGTAAAGAAAATGGAAAATTTAAAATTGAAGTAATAACACTTTATCCATCAGTGTTAAGGGGGTAAATAACCTGGAATTTAGTCATCTACAATTTTATCCAAACTGTAAGTTAAATCATTCTTTACAAATAAATATCATTATCACAATTATCAGAATTGGCCATGAATTATAATAAATAGAATCCATGGATCATCTTGATCAGAATCACTAGTCTTACTATCCCTAAAAGCCTTCAATATTTACCTAGATCATACAAAAATAGTAAAATTGAATCATTTTCTACCGAATTTGGAATCCTAAAATTTATTCTTTTTAATGAAAACTCTCTAAGAAATTTAAAAATTGAATGTTATAAGAGGTTATTGAATAGAAAATTTAAAATGGGTTGAGTCCCAAAATAATCATCACAAAGATCCTTGAATGCACCTATACATATAGGTTCACCACCAATGGTAATATTTCCACGATTCATGGAGTTGATTTCAATGGAAGAAGATGAGATATATCATTGTATATCAGCATGTACATCTTCATGTAATATTTTTTTGACAAAAACATTACAATAATATTAATTCTTACATCCAATAGAAATAATTTTTCACTCTGATTATAAACATTTAATTATGATAGAACAAATTATATTTAGTCTAATTGATCAAAACATAATTAGTCTAATGGATGAAACTTCTTAATTCCAAAGGACAAGACACGGTAAGCATAATGGGATTAATTCTATCTTACTAATGGACTAAATTTAGTCACACTAATAGAATAATGTTAGTCAAACTGATAGACAATAGTTAGACCAAAATATAGACTAAAAATCGTCATTATTATAGATAATACTTTTTCATAACAATATACTATTCTTTTTTAGACTGATTCATATTAAATTTCATCTCAATATACTAAACATTTTCATATTGATAGAATAAAATTTGTCATACCCATAGAATAAATATTGTAATTTTGATTCACTTCACTATATGAATATGATGGGTTGGAATTCTATAGATATTAATTAGTTTTATAATTATTTACACGTATGGTCAAATAATTTTTTTTCTACAAGAACATTCTAAAATAATTTGAAAATATTTATATTTATCAAAAAATATATAATAAACACTGTTGTATTTTTCATAAATAACCACATGAAGTGTATAAACTAAAACATTTTTCCCAAAATAATGTTTATTGATTCATCTATGAGTAATGTTTTATGAACTACCATGATTTAGGACATATCTAATGATTATGATATTTGATATATAGGGTATGGCTTTGAAATTTTATTATCATGTTCTCATACCCTTATTCTCATGATATGCTTATGTGATCATTATTATCTCTATTGTTTATCCTAATCCAGCATTACAGCTCACCCTTTCTTATATTTCATTTACCCTAGCTTATATAGAATGGTATTTTGTATGATATGTATATAAAGGGTATATGTTATGATGAATATAGTGTGACAAGCTATTGTTAACTTATGAACTAAATTTTTTTACTATATTTTTTCAAAGCCACCAGAAATATAAGATTTTGGTGTGAATTGTTGTTTTATTTAATGAATATTCATTTATAATTATTTGATATATATATATATATATGAAATGAATGGGTCTGTTTAGTTTGTATCATAACATGTTTTAGTTTCCATTTGGAAACTATGTGGAGAAAAAATTACTGAGAAGGCTAGGGATAAGTCAATGGATATGTTAAAATATAAGAATATTTTCTAGAATTTTGGTGAATGATAGAGTGAGTGGTTTCAATGAAATTACATCCCTGTAAATATAATACAAGCTGACGAGGCTCTGGAAATGTTGTGCATATTGCTAATAACTCTACAAGGACACATTGAGACGAACTCAGTGCTCACCTGGTGCATGACAACAAGCCTTTTTTTAATCCTCGTTTGACATTCCTAGGATATATTCGTTATAAATTCCAAAAGTCATTATAAAACATCCATAAAAATTAGAATGGAGAGTGATAATGAATGGCATAGATAACCCCTACGGTATCATATATTGAAAAAAACTAATTTAGACATACTATATTTTTTTCTCATGGAAAGGTCATTTTATACTATGATAAATATTGCTCACATAATTTTGTTGGTTCTAATTTAATTGGTGGAACTCAAAAAATCATGTTAATGATGAGTGTGATGGAAAATTAAATTATTTTACTCATGAGAAACAAAGTTTTATAGGAGATATAATGAAAAATATTGTTGTCATACTCACACAACATTCTCATGATATAAATCAGACTGTGGTTTTAATAGAGAAATGGATATAATAATGCTCTTTTGAGTCCTTCTAGTAAAAAATTCCACATTTTTAGTGGATTTGATGATCCACTAGTCATTGAGAAATTAATCAGTAATAATGAAAAGTTATTTTCCATTCTCCAATAATTGAATAGTGACAAATTCATTTAGCTTTTATATCATTAGGAAGTCGAAGCAGATCAATAGTAGAATCTTATCGATCATATTAGGTAACAAAATGTAATTTAATCCATGGAGTCGTATTAATTTATGTGCTAATTTCCTAATGACATCTATTATTTTATTATTCATAAAAATGTAGTGATGGATTTATTGAACATAAAAATATGTATGATGAGTCAGTCAGTACCTATGTGAAAATTTTCACAAGACATGCGCGATATGCTTTTGGAGTTATCATCTTACTTGAAATTTAGTTTGATTAATTCATCAGTGGATTAAAACCAAGTATCTCAATGATTAATTCCATAATGTAATTCATTAGCTATGAAAAAATTCTTTTATATGCTCTCTGGTTAGAAATTGGGATAGTATTTAACCATAAATCTCATGCATTTTAAATTAAATGTAATATAGAATTAATATTAAATTATAAAAACACTTGAGAAAAGAAAATGCTCATTACATTATAATTAAATTGTAGAAGTAAACATGGGTGATATTGACTTAATGGGACTAGAAATTTTTTTACATGTGAGTAAATATATCTAATTGGATAATTGAATTAAAAAGTTATGGGAGGAAGTTAACTAACTTGGTGATTATAGAGAAACATCCAAGGAAATCACCACTCACAATCCAATGTCTCCAATGCTAGGAGTGTGTGAATTATGCTAACCAATTCCCATATATGAAGTTTAATTATGATGATAAACTTAATAAACTTTTTAACCCAAGATAAAAAGTGAAATCTCATGTGATCTTTATTTTTAGTGAGCAGTGAGATAAAAATGTGGTGAAATGTATAGTTACCATCCACATAAAAACTGTTAATGTATTATCAGTTTCTTGATCCACCAACCAACTTTTTCTTAAAAAAATATGAGGCTACAAAAATAACACCTCTATATTAAAGTGTTAAATTAGTTGTGAAACCCCCTAATGTTCCAATGATCTTATGTCATGTCTATGATTTTACAACGGTGGATTTTTGTGGAAATTTGATACCTAAAATTCATGGTATTATCTGTACGGTTGAGTTTGTTTTCATCCTAGGCATAGATTCAGTTTATATAAATAAATATCACATCAGTTTCCAAGGAATTGATGTCATGTTTGATATTCCAAACCAACATATGGTCATATATTAGTGCAATGATAAATATTAAATTATAATGTAAATAACTACCATTTTGGGGATCTTGATTCAAATTCAAAATGGGTGTTTATCTCATATGGTTCAGGAGAAACTCAACATAAATGATATTCCAATTATGTGGTAGTTTTCTGATGTCTTTCAATAAGATTTTCCTATTATTCCAATAAAACAAGGATCTTTGTTGTCTATTTAAATCATTAGTAATACTGAACCTATTTCAAATACTTTTTATAGAATGGCCCTAGTTAAGTTGGAAGAATTGAAGAGGCAAATCTCATACACTATTTAGAGGGGATTTATTTGGGAAAGTGCATCACCTTGGGGTGCACCTATTATATTTTTTAAGTATAATTATGTATCAATTTTAATTTTCATTTATTATTTATATCTTATCAATAACACTCTAAATAAAATCTATCATTTACTCCATATCGGTGAATTTTGTTATCAATTTCATGGAGCTCAGAACATTTCAAAGATTGACCTTTGTTATGTATATCAAATATTTATGGTTAATAAGGGGGAAGGATGTAACACCCCAGGTAAATAAAGAGTATGACATTTTCACATTTATCCATATTTGTGAATAAAATATTAATATAACTTTAAAGGGGACTCTATGCTTGATGGCGTACCCAACACGCAAAAACAAGTTCCTTGGGAATCTTACGTTGCACTCTAATAATAAAATAATATTATTTTAAATGGTAGTTAACACAAATCCATCATATTGGCGGAAATGAATAGAAATAACTAAAATATGATTATATATGTTTGTTAAATGTTTTTACTTTTATCCAATAAATTTTTGAGTCTTAAAATACAAATTAATCCAATCTTAAGCATTGAATACACTGGTATTTTTAAAAGATTGTTTTACTACCTTTTGATGGAAAACCATTTTTAAATCAAACTATTGACAATTTTATAAGCTCTATTTTTAAAAATAAACATATTATTTATTATTGGGACATTGAAATTTACCTTGGGTTAATTTTTGGTATTTTTCTGACAATGTTCATTTTTCAATGAATAGTGAAAAATACTGCATTTTACATCAAAACTGCTTTTTCATATAATTGAATTGTATGGTTATATTATCTTTTTAATTTGTTTTAAAGTGTAATTAGAATATCTTTTTACCATTTAATACATTTATGGTCATTGGGATTAATTTCACTTTGGAATTGGGCATAAACAAGTGCCAAACTTTTCATGAATATTGTTTAAAAAAACCCGCAATTTGTTTTGACAACGAGAATTATTTTTAAATTATTTATTGCAATTTATGTGTTTGGAATTTGGTAAAATGGATTACATATTTGTAATCAGAAGGTCCAAATTATGTAATTAAGACTCTATTATTTTTTAACATTATGAATAGTAACGACGATAATTATCTTTAATTATCTTGATTAATGAGTAATCAGGTAGTTAAAGATAATAAAATAATATCATAATAATAAAAAATTACCACAACATGTGTCCTAAGGATACTGGTTGTCTCATGTCTGATTGTGGTATGCCTTGTGCCAAACTTGGGGGCCCAATGGAATCAATTTTGTGAGAAAGTGACTTTTTATCTTTTTATTTTTTAAATAATGTTAAATTTAACAAAGAATGTATCACCAGAGTAAAATATTTTTAATTTTGTCTAAATAAATTATCTTTTGGACTATAAATATTCATTGGAAAGCTAAATAGATTCTCTACATTATAGTATTTTTTTAATAATTTTTAGACATTAAATAAATTAAATTATTTATGACATCATGATGATGCAGTGATGACCTCATTATTTAACGATTTAAATAAAATGGAAAGATAATGTAAAATCTAAGACCTACACATGTCAAGAACCTATTGAATGGGTGGATTTCGAACCCTTATCACCTTATCCTCGAAACACATCAATGTGGGACCATTAAAATCCGAAACTCATTCTAATATAAAGTAACATTTATTTACATTCCAAGAGTGCCCCTCCTCTCCTCTTATAAAAGGCCCCCACCTCTACCCCCTTACGCACACTTCCAAATCCATTGGCTCGGCCAACCCCTGTCCATTTTGTCTCTCCACATCCCTATATAACTCCTTGAAGCCTCACTTAGGGTAGAAGTCTTCTCAAGGAAGCCTTTGATCTCAAACCAAAGGGAGTTACCCGATTTTAAGGTAATGTCTTCACTTGTGTCCTTTTGGTTTATTTTGATTCTACAACCCCATAAACTCTTTTTATTCATTTTTTTGTAACAAATCCAGCATCTTTAATATACTAGGATGTTTTTATAAGAAGGATTCGAGCTACACTTACACACACCTTCTTCTAATGGTTAAAGAACATACTGTTTCTGTGGTTGGCAATTTCTGCCTCACGAAATGATGATTGTTCAATATTCTTTTAACACCTTTAAAGGTGGACATTATGATGTCAATATATTTTATATATGATATATATGGTATTTCTGTTTAATATATGCTTCTGTATTTTATATTTAAACCATACCTTTATTCTTTTCATGTTGTGTAAATGCGATAATTTAATATCAGGAAGTGTGGACTACCGCCCTCTCAAGTGATGTGACTCGTACATACAATACATGGAACGTATAAAGAATGAAATTAATGAACATATGTGACCTATATAACATATATATTATACTGGAATTATAATATATATATATATATATCATTTATTTTTAATTCCGTTAATATGACAAAGAAAAAATGAATGTAGCGTTCATGCGTACGTACGACCTACCGTCACCATGAATAGTTCTTTTCGTTTTTATCTCCAAATGATATGGAATAGTATACAATGAATATTTATTAGATATATATGATATTTTAATCATTAATACTATTCTAGAAATTATTTACATATAACTACATGGACAATCATTTTTCAAACAAGTTCATTTTTGACTCATGTACCAAACATCAGCAAAAACGTCTAATATGAACTAACATTATTAAACAATTATTATAACACTATAATATGTGATATGAACTGAATAATAATCTTTAATGGAGGTCCTTAGGCAATTATAAATTGAACAAAGTTTATTATTCAGGAATATAAAGAAATGAACAAGACAAGTTGGACTTGAGGTAAGGGATACAACTCCTCTCATTCTTTTAAAGTAAACTCTTTTATGTCATTCCTGTTAAAGCTCATCTTTATTGTTATTGGGATATTATTTTATATTGATCTTACTGTAATTTTTATGTTCATATGATGAGAGAACCTATTCTATCTCATCAATCCATTTTGGAAGTTTTGAGTGGCGTCGTTAGGCTGCCGAATTTTCGTAAGAGATCCAACCTCTCTCTTTATTTTTAAGTACTCTCCTTTATGTCACTTATTTTAAACTCCTATTTGTTTTGTTGGGGGATGTTCTTTTATATTCCTAATTCTGTAAACATTATTTTGATATGATGAGAGACCCTATTTCCTCTCATCAATCCATTTTTGATGTTTTAAGTGGTGTTGTTAGGCTGCCGAGTCTTCGTAAGAGATTTTTCATCTCACTTTTATTCCCATGAGATTTATGATACATTTACCACAATTTCCTTTTAGTGGTGTATGTACTGCCCATTATTTTACTCATTGTGTAATATACTTTCATTTATGAGTATTTACATCAATGTTGTATTGTCATTCTTTCACGGGGCGTATGTTTCCAAAGATACCCATGTCGGTAAGGGAACCTTTCACCCTCCTCTTTTTAAAAGAATTATTTTGTTATGTCTTTTAATTCACATACTATTATGTTGGGATGTGTTATTATATATCCTTATTGATTTAAATTTTATTTCCATGTGATGAGATACCCTTTTTATCTATCAACAACTCATTTTCTTAATTTTGTAGTGACGCCGTTAGGCTGTCAAATTTTTGCAAGGGAACTTCTTAACCCAAATTTGATTCTTTGGGATAAACATGTACTCCTTGAATATTTCATTCTATGAATATGTGTGAATAACCTCCGATTTTTTTACACTTAATATCCACTTATATTTGGTGTATTCGTGTGTCACACATAATTATGTAATTGATTTTTCCTTAAACCAAGGATACCGTCTTTGTAAGGGACTTCGTCTCAATCTCCTTTCATTGAGGCATATTTTGTTTTATATACAACTTTGTTTTATACGGTGCATAAACCCCTTTTACTTTTACGTATATCCAAAAGGAATCTTTGTTACACGAAGCATTTTACAAAATGAAAAAAGGGAATGTTTTTGTCAAACATATGCGGCGACAATGACTTCTCTGCCGCGCCTTCCTCTACAAGCCATACCTTATTTTTAAAAGAAAAATAAATTCCATGTTTTACTTTTCTTTTATTTTGGTACTGAAAATGGTTTTCATAAGGTTTTTTATATCAATGTGTTTTATTGATATCTTGTGATTTAAATGTGGAAATGTTATGTTTGCTTTATGCATGTTTTATGTGATACGATTATGTTATGGTTCTTGGGCATTGTTATGAAGACAGGTGGTTCCGTGATAAAATAAGGGCGGGTGAGCCCGATATATCTCTCCAATGCATTGGGTAATGCGAAGGAGTGAAACATTAGGGTTTCTCCGAAGAGATTTAGGGAATATACTGTGGTGGGTATTCCAACCATAACCAAGAGGGTTAATCCCAACGTAATAATGTTATGAATGCCTCAATTTACCTTTTATGTCTTATGATTTCTATGATTTATTCATGATTTGATGAGGTATGTTGAAGTGCCTATTTTTTATGGGTAAATTATGATTTCATTCTTATGTATATATGAACTCATGTTTCCTTTCCATATTTTTATAACCCTTAATGAGCTTTTTATGCTCATCCCATGTTTTTTTGAAATTTTTTTCACAGGTCAAGGGAAAGGTACATGATATGATGATAGTGTCAAGGAAGTGTCAAGAAAGAATCCATGTTTTATTTTAAATATGTTTCCATCGATGGATATAAAATGAATAATATCTTTTATGTAACCACTTTGTTTAAATGTCTAATGTAATGTAAGTTTTATGATCTAATTTTCTAAAAATCTAAACCTAAAAAGATCCTCAATGTGTAATCTTGTAATAACTCAAGATTAAGTAAGGTTTAAGGCTGGGGCCTTATAGTTGGTATCAGAGGTCGGTTTAGATAACTTTAGAGGTTAGGGTACTCTTTAAGAATAAGTGACATTACCATAATGATTAGGATTTTAGAAAGAGTCCTAGTTTTAGATAAAGTGAATGAGTAAGTATATCTTAGTGTTTATCTTCCTCATTATTACATGATGGTTTTGTTGATATACTCACACAGACCTTTTTGGTTTTAGTAAATTGCTGGATCTAGCAGGCACCAAAGTAACAGTGGATGTGAAGGAAACTTTGACAATTTTTTGAGAAAGCAACTGAATGATATGGGAGATGCAATGATAACTCTTGTGTTTATCCTCAACCAACTATATGGAGTCATGATTGACCACCTAACCCTTGGTGATTTCTCTACGGCATCAAATATGCGAGAAACAATTACCTACGGAACTACAGGGAACAATCATAAAGGTAAGTGTGTTAAAAAACCTATGTGTCAAAGATGTGGAAAGAAACACCTAGGAAAATGTTTCAAAGGGACATAAATATTCTATGGATGTGGAAATGAAGGTCATAAAGCAAGAACCTGCCATGGAAAAAGGAAGCATCCAGTTGACTCGAGGAAAGGGAAAGAAGTTCATTCTGAGGGATCAAATGAATGTTTTAAATGTGGTGTGCATGGTGATTATAAAAACACATGTCCTATGAAGAAGTTTCATGAATGGGATCACCAAGATCGTACAAATATTCGTTTACCAATACCTAATGCCATTTCGATTGAGGATGAAGATACTGACAATGACCAATCAAGGGTATGGATTATTTCATAACTTTTGTTTTCCTAATTTGGAATCTTAGGATATGATTCATGATTTTGTTTTAAGGAAAGAAGTATTTTAGAATAAGTTGGAAAGGAATGGTTAATGGATTATGAATAATATTGAATGAGTAAGAAGTCAACATATAAGGGCTTCAAGAGTTATGGTGAAATTATTAAGAGTATTAAGTCTCTTTTGATATGGGGTTACATTAGAAGACTTTTTATTGTATGTTTAACCCTGATGTTTAATATATGAAAATTTTATTCAAGTAATAGTTATCTGTTCTTTTGTGGACATAATTATAAAGAACAATTTGGGTTTATATAATCATTACTTTTGAGGTAATTATGGGTTACTATATTTTATGATAGAAGTGAAAGGCATGAGAAAAAATTGAGGTTAAATTATGTTATGATTATTTTTGAAGATTTTATCTCGTTTTGGGGAATGTTTTATGAATTATATAGTTTCGGAAAAAGGACAACACGCAGACCGTGTGACAACCCGTCGCGTCGGACAAAGCAGTTGGAATCGAACCCACAACCAAAGTGCGACTGGTATTTATCACCTACCATTGGACTACATGAAGTCCCTGGTTAGTTTGATTAATTCTTTTTAGTTATATGATTTTAGGAATCAATAGTAAGTTTATTTTGGGTTATCTATGGAAATGATTATCCTATCTTTGAGGATATGTGATTAGGTTAATTACTTTTCAATATGATAATTTAAGAGAAACTGATGTTATTTGGAGATAAAAGTTAATTTGTACCTTGGAAGACTATGTGATTAAATCCTTCAAATATTTGGTTTTCAATCTTAGTTTGGTTTACTTTGAAGAATTTTATGGACAATTGTTTATCAAATGGTCCTCGTTGAACTTTGGATTTTGTTGGACAAATTTTGGAGATTAAGAATAGATTTTCTTTTTATAAAGGGTTATCCTTTTCTGGATTATCTGATCTTGTACTAACCATTTTGGTTTTGGTTTTGGTTAATGTCTAAAGACATGGGATGTATATAGTTCTCTTTTGTGGATTAGTTGATTCTCTAGAAGTTGATTATAGTACTCTTAATGTGAACAAGTCTTCCTAAATACTCGTCTTTTGGAGAAAATATGAGTTTGTGTAAGGAATCTAATAAAAGTTGAAAGTCAACATGATAAGTGATTATGTTTCCTTATGAATAAATTCCTCAATAAAAAGGAACTTAAAACAAAAATGTTGCCTATTAACTTTTCCTACTGGGGAATCGAATACCGTTTAACCCATCACAAGTTTGTGATTTTCTCGTGGTTAACTTTCTCCTAGACATGTTTTCTATCACTCTCCATCAGAAAATGACCCTTTGTTTTTTCCTCCATGTCCATATTTTCAAACTTGGAATCCTAGTATGGGTTAACTCGGGTGACCTTTGTACTTATCTTTCTTTATTTTAAAGTGATTGTTTTACTGACTCTTGTTCTGATTTGGGATTTTCAATGAAGTTTCCAAGCCCAATTTTAAAATTACGAGGACGCAATTCCCAAAAGGGGGGAAGGATGTAACACCCCAGGTAAATAAAGAGTATGAAATTTTCACATTTATCCATATTTATGAATAAAATATTAATATAACTTTAAAGGGGACGCTATGCTCGATGGCGTACCCAACACGCAACAACAAGTTCGTTGGGAATCTTACGTTGCACTCTAATAATAAAATAATATTATTTTAAATGGTAGTTAACACAAAGTCGTCGTATTGGCGGGAATGAATAGAAATAACTAAAATATGATTATATATGTTTGTTAAATGTTTTTAATTTTATCCAATAAATTTTAGAGTCTTAAAATACAAATGAATCCAATCTTAAGCATTGAATACACTAGTATTTTTAAAAGATTGTTTTACTACCTTTTGATGGAAAACCATTTTTAAATCAAAATTTTGACAATTTTATAAGATCTATTTTTCAAAATATACATATTATTTATGATTGGGACATTGAAATTTACCTTGGGTTAATTTTTGGTATTTTTCTGACAATGTTCATTTTTCAATGAATAGTGAAAAATACTGCATTTTACATCAAAACTACTTTTTCATATAATTTAATTATATGGTTATATTATATTTTTAATTTGTTTTAAAGTGTAATTAGAATATATTTTTACCATGTAATACATTTATGGTCATTGGGATTAATTTCACTTTAGAATTGGGCATAAACAAGTGCCAAACTTTTCATGAATATTGTTTCAAAAACAACCCGCTATTTGTTTTGACAACGAGAATTATTTTTAAATTAATTATTGAAATTTATGTGTATGGAATTTGGTAAAATCGATTAAATATTTTTAATCAGAATTTCCAAATTATGTAATTAAGACTCTTTTATTTTTGAACATTATGAATAGTAACGACGGTAATTATCTTTAATTATCTTGATTAATGAGTAATCAGGTAGTTAAAGATAATAAAATAATATCATAATAATAAAAACTGACCACAAAATGTGTCCTAAGGCTACTGGTTGTATCATGGCCGACCATGGGATTCTTTGTGACAAACTTGGGGTCCCCATGGAATCACTTTCGTGAGAAAGTGACTTTTTATTTTTTATTTTTTAAAGAATGTTAAATGTAACAAAGAATGTATCACCTGAGTAAAATATTTTTAATTTTGTCTACATAAATTATCTTTTGAACTATAAATAGTAATTGGAATTATAAAAAGATTTTATACATCATATTATTTTTTTATAATTTTTAGACATTAAATAAATTAAATTATTTATGAAATCATGATGATGCAGCGATGACCTCATTATTTAACGATTTAAATAAAATGGAAAGATAATGTAAAATATAAAACCTAAACATGTCCAAAACCTATTGGATGGGTGGATTTTGAACCTTTATCACCTTATCCTCGAAACACATCAATGTGGGACCATTAAAATCCGAAACTCATTCTAATATAAAGTAACATTTCTTTACTTTCCAAGAGTGCCCCTCCTCTCCTCTTAAAAAAGGCCCCCACCTCTACCCCCTTACCCACACTTCCAAATCCTTTGGATCGGCCAACCCCTATCCATTTTGTCTCTACACATCCCTATATAACTCCTTGAAGCCTCACTTTGGGTAGAAGTCTTCTCAAGTAAGCCTTTAAGCTCAAACCAAAGGGAGTTACCCGATTTTAAGGTAATGTCTTCACTTGTGTCCTTTTGTTTTATTTTGCTTCTCCAACCCCTTAAACTCCTTTTATTCATTTCATTTGTAACAACTCCAGTACCTTCAATATACTATGATTTTGTTATAACAAGGATTCGAGCTACACTTACACACACCTTCGTCTAATGGTTAAAGAACATACTGTTTATGTGGTTGGCGATTTTCTGCCTCACGAAACGATGATTGTTCAATATTATTTTAACACCTTTAAAGGTGGACATTATGATGTCACTGTATTTTATATCTTATATATATGTTATTTATGTTTACTATATTCTTCTGTATTTTATATTTAAACCGTACCTTTATTCTTTTCATGTTGTGTAAATGCGATAATTTCATATGAGGAAGTGTGGACTACCGCCCCCTCAAGTGATGTGACTCGTACATACAATACATGGAACGTATAAAGAATGAAATTAATGAACATATGTGACCTATATAACATATATATTATACTGTAATTATAATATATATATATATCATTTATTTTTAATTCCGTTAATATGACAAAGAAAAAATGAAAGTAGCGTTCATGCGTACGTACGGCCTACCGTCTCCCTGAACGGTGCTTTTTGTTTTTTTATCTCCAAATGATATGGAATAGTATAAAATGAATATTTACTGGATATATATGATTTTTTAATCATTAATACTATTCTGGAAATTATTTACTTATAACTACATAGACAATCATTTTTCAAACAAGTTCATTTTTGACTCATGTCCCAAACATCGGCAAAAACGTCTGATATGAACTAACATTATTAAACAATTATTATAACATTATAATATGTGATATGAACTGAATAATAATATTTAAAGGAGGTCCTTAGGAAATTATAAATTTACCAAATTTTATTATTCAGGAATATAAAGAAACGAACAAGACAAGTTGGACTTGAGGTAAGGGATCATACTCCTCTCTTTCTTTTAAAGTACACTCTTTTATGTCATTCCTGTTAAAGATCATCATTCTTGTTATTGGGATATTATTTTATATTACTCTTACTGTAATTTTTATGTTCATATGATGAGAGACCCTATTCTATCAAATCAATCCATTTTGGAAGTTTTGAGTGGCGCCGTTAGGCTGCCTAATTTTCATAAGAGATCCAACCTCTCTCTTTCTTTTTAAGTACTCTCCTTTATGTCACTTCTTTTAAAATCCTATTTGTTATGTTGGGGGATGTTCTTTTATATTCCTCTTTCTGTAAACTTTATGTTGATATGATTATAGACCCTATTTCCTCTCATCAATCCATTTTGGATGTATTAAGTGGCGCTGTTAGGCTGTCGAGTCTTCGTAAGAGATTTTTTATCTCACTTTTAATCCCATGAGATTTATGCTACATTTACCACAATTTCCTTTCAGTGGTGTATGTACTGCCCATTATTTTACTCATTGTGTAATATAATTTTATTTATGAGTATTTACATTAATGTTGTATTGTCTTTCTTTCACATGGCGTATGTTTCGAAAGATACCCAGGTCGGTAAGGGAACCTTTCACCCTCCTCTTTTTAAAAGACTTCTTTTGTTATGTCTTTTAATTCACATACAATTATGTTGGGATATATTCTTCTATATCCTTATTGATTTAAATTTTATGTCCATGTGATGAGATACCCTTTTTATCTCTCATCAACTCATTTTCTGAATTTTGTAGTGACGCCGTTAGGCTGTCAAATTTTTGCAAGGGAACTTCTTAACCCAAATTTGATTCTTTGGGATAAACATGTACTCCTTGAATATGTCGTTCTATGAATATGTTTGAATAACCTCTGATTGTTTTACACTTAATATCCACTTCTATTTGGTTTATTCGTTTGTCACACATAATTATGTAATTGATTTGTCCTTAAACCAAGGATACCGTCTTTGTAAGGGAATTCGTTTCAATATACTTTCATTGAGGCATATTTTGTTTTATACACAACTTTCTTTTATATGGTGTATAAACCCCTTTGACTTTTACGTATATCCAAAAGGAATCTTTGTTATATGATTCATTTTACAAAACGACAAAAGGGAATGTTTTTGTCATATATATGCGGCGACAATGACTTCTTCGCCGCCATGACCATTATTTGAGTTTCGGCTTCCTCTACAAGCCATACCTTCTTTTTAAAATAAAAATAAATACCATGTTTTACTTTTCTTTTATTTTGGTACTAAAAATGGTTTTCATATGGTTTTTTATATCAATGTGTTTTATTGATATCTTGTGATTGAAATGTGGAAATGTTATGTTTCCTTTATGCATGTTTTATGTGATACGATTATGTTATGGTTCTTGGGAATTGTTATGAAGACGGGTGGTTCCGTGATAAACTATGGGCGGGTGAGCCCGATATAGCTCTCCAATGCATTGGGTAACGTGAAGTAGTGAAACGTTAAGGTTTCTCCGAAGAGATTTAGGGAATATACTGTGGTGGGTATTCCAAACGTAACCAAGAGGGTTACTCCCTATGTAAGAATGTTATGAATGCCTCAAGTTACCTTTTATGTATTATGATTTCTATGATTTATTCATGATTTGATGTGGTATATTGAAGTGCCTATGTTTTATGGGTAAAGTATGATTTCATTCTTATGTATATATGAACTCATGTTTCCTTTCCATATTTTTATAACCCTTACTGAGCTTTTTATGCTCATCCCAAGTTTTTTTGAAATGTTGTTCACAGGTCAAGGGAAAGGTACATGATATGATGATAGTGTCAAGGATGTGTTAAGAAAGAATCCATGTTTTATTTTAAATATGTTTCCATTGATGAAAAAAATGAATACTATCTTTTATGTAACCACTTTGTTTAAATGTGGAATGTAATGTAAGTTTTATGATTTAATTCTCTAAAACTCTAAACCTGAAAAGATCCTCAATGTGTAATCTTGTAATAACTCAAGCTTAAGTAAGGTTTAAGGCTAGGGCCTTATAGATATACCCAAGACATTATTTCAAACAAGTTATGAAAAATATAAATATAATGTGATGGAATTTGGTCTTAACAATTCCTCTTCTATCATTATTGATTTAATGAAGGGAGTAATTAGATATTACCTTGATCATTTTTGGTAGTCATTATAGACGGTATTATTATATATTAAAAGATAACTGGAAATAATGAAGAATATTTGAGGATTGTGTTTAATACCCTATGTAAGGAGAGATGTTATAGAAAAAATAAAATTGATAATTTTTACTATAAATGGTTTAATTTTGGGGTCATATAATCTCAATAGATAGTATATCAATGGATCCATGAATGATGGATTTTGTTGAATGTTGTAACTGAACAACCATTTTGATAGAGATCTAATGATTTATTTTTTTTGTATATATATTGTTTAATTATTTTTTGAAAATTTATCGTATCTATATAATCCACTCACCATGTTATCCTTGTATGGAGTTAAGTAATTCTATATGGATGGATGAAAGAAACATTTTATGTAACTGAAGAAAATATTAGTTGGAACACTTGTACGTACATTACCCTACATTAGTGAAGAGTTTTTAATATATATTGACTCATCCAAGATGGTATTTGTATACATTATCATGTAGAATGTTCCTGTTATATATTATGCTCTGTAGGAATTGATGGTTCATGGGAAAAATTTACCAACTCGTGATATGGATTTGGCCACAATATTTTTTAGCGTTACATAAATGGAGTCATTATATTTACATAGGAATGTTATATATATATATACTGATCACAAAGGTTTAAAATATATATTCACACAAAAGGAGTTAATCACGAGCTCAGAAGATGATTGGGGCTTATTAATGATTATAAATTATCAATAAATAACAGAATTGGGAAAGTGAAAAGGGTGGACAATGATTTGAGTCCGAAGGATCGTGTTATATTATCAATGATTATGATAAAAAATTAAACAATATTTATTGATTTTTAAAGGATAGATCTTGAATTATTGATGGAATGGGAAAATCATATCATTATCAAATGGATGATCAACCATATCTACATGTGTGGATAAAAGAGGCACACATGGGTGACATGGAGATTCAGAAGTTGGTGGGAAATGTTCTTGAGTTTAACATTGATTATGCTGTAATGATATGATTCAGAAATGAAATATGTGTTCCATATATACTAGATTTAGATAAGTAACTATTAGATGGGGATCACAATTCTTCATTCATTATTTATCCTATAAGTAAGAATACATATAGATATTTCAAAGAGTATTTTTGGTGGGACGACATGAAGATATATATCACAGAGTTTGTATCTGAGTTCTTCATATGTCAACAAGCTAACGATGAGAGAAAAAAGTATTAGGGGATGTCTCAACCATTACACATACAAGAATATAAATGGGAAAACATCATTGTGGGTTTTGTTGCTAGACTCCCAAAACATCTAAGGGGAACATTGATATATGGGTTTTAGTCGATCACCTTATAATTTCATCAGACATAATTTCTGTCAGATTAAATTTCTCTCTTGATCATCTTTCTAGGATATAAATTAAATAAGGGGTTAGGATTCTTGAAGTAAACCATTTCATTATATCTGATTAGGATACAAGGTTTACCTTGAAGTTCTATCAATTTCATTAGTAAGATATATATATTTAGTTATGTTTTATAACATCTTGTACTTATTTAATATATGGTTAGAATATAAGGACCATTCATACTCTATAACAAATGTTCAGATCATTCCCTATGTATGTTAAAGTTGGTTGAGTTCAATACCTTTCATTTTTGTGATTTTGTTATAAGAACAATATTCACTCCAGAATTAAGATAGATCCTTATGAGTCCCTCTATGGTAAGAAGTGTCGAACTCGAATGTGATGGAATAAAGTTACATAATAAAATATATTTTGGAATTTATATATCGTAGTAAATGGAGGATAATGATAAGGCCATTCAATAACATATAATTGATGCTCAGATTTTGAAAAAGTCATGAAAAATAAATTGGAAATAAATGGAATTTGAAGTTTGTGGTAATGAGTTTCTATGAATATATCATTGGAAGAGGGTGATGAAATTTTCAAAGAAGGTTAATCTAAGACCAAGTTATATATTAAAATTTTAAAATCATTATTGTATCAGGGTGATATCTTATTGATTGGTGCTTCCACCTAATCTCTCTCATGGTCTTGATGTGTTTCATATATATCTCTTTGGGAAGTACATTGCTAATCCTTAACATGTATTAAACTCAAAGGTCAACTGTCAGAGAACTATATATCTTAGGATAAACAACCAATGGATAATATCCGTTCTAGAGGGAAAATTTTATGATACATCACCACTCACCTGGTCAACATTTTGTGGTGAAACCACCAGCTTAAGGAAGCTATATGGAAACCTGAGGATATGATGAGGTAGCCATATCCTCAATTTTATTCTTCAATGTGATTTATTTTAGATGGATAGATAAATTTTAATGGATAAATACTGTAACACTATGTGATTTTATGAAATTATTTTTTTCAAATGAAAACAAATTCTTTTATAGTGTGTGTTACATGCAACCCTAAATTTTAAGAAACCATGATATAAAATAAATAATATCAAATATCAATTGGAATAGAATGTATGAAAAGGAATATCTAGACATTGAAAATATATGTTTTACACATTTTTAAAATGAATTCATTGGTAAATAATTAAATATAAATTAAAATAAGAAAAAATTAAAAATAAACGAAATGTTTTCTACAAAATTGAATTTTATAAAAACTCGTTTCATTGTATTTTGATAACTTATATCAGTATTAATTTTTCACTTTTATAAAATTAATTTAAAAATTTTTACTTAATTTTTTGAATTCATATTATCACAATTCTCCTAAAGTTAATTTTATATAATATTATGAAATGATAACTTTTTCGATAAATAGTAAAAATTAATGTTTTTATTAAAAAGTGTTATTTTTTTTAAAAAGTTTTGTAGTTAAAACTTTATTAAATTGTTTTTCATTGTAAAACAAGTTTAATAATATTTCAATGAAACATTATAAGTAATTGTAATCATTTACATTCATTATTTTGATGTACAAACATTTCATACATAAGAAACGATTTCATTGAAAAGTTGTATGTTCATCACACTTAATGGTTTTTATAAAATTAAATTATGTCACATATGATTGTTGAATTTATTAAAATGGATTACATATTTGTAATTGTAAAATATAATATTATCTAATAAGTTCAACTTATTTTTTGACCATAATGAATTGTGAAAATAGTAAAAATAAATTTGCACTGTTAAAGTAAGATTGGATTTACTGTGGGTTAAAATAAAACTATATGGGTTAAAATGAATAAAAAACTTTTCCAAATCAAATTATATGGTAATATATCAACCTTATATCCTATAATTGTCTATATTGTTTCATTTTGGAACCTATTAGATTGTGATAAATGTGGGTACAACTTTTTCTTTTGAAAATTTACAACTATACCACTCAACTCAATTATAAAATCACACCCCTTTCCTTCACTATTCACACGTATAATGTCTTTTTTATTCATTTAGTACCAAAAAAATTGCATCCTTCATTAACTAACCATAATCTATATGTTTTATTTTTATTATAAAACCCTTCTAATAAGGCTATAACTAGAATCCTAAAGTTGTTCTCTGATGAAGTGGGAACAATCATAACCTTATGTTTTAAAATTATTTCATATACCACATATTTATAATATTATTCAACTATTTGGATATAATAATACCATTATATCTCATATAATTATATTTTATTAGGTTAATATTAAACACTATACCCATATTCACTACTATCAAATGGGAAAGAAAATCATCGATCATGTGTATGGTGTACTACTGCGTTGCGAACTGATATATATCATTTTCCATCACCGCATATCATGGATGGTTATAATGATGGATTTATAGTATATATATGATATTTATTAAATTATTTTACTTATAAAATTTTTAAATAAAATATACATTCATATATCTCGATCCATTATAAAATGATAACGTCGCTTGTTCGTATGTGCAGCCTACCCTCTATATAGTGCGATGTGAATAGTTTTTTTTTTGAATTTTTAATGTTTGGTAATATGGATTGGTTTGATGAATATATATGATTTATATTATAATATAATGGTTATTTAAATGTGAAATATTATTTATCTCTCTTTTATTCTATCCATCAAAAAATTAAAACAATGTTCATGCATACGTACAATATGTTGTCTCCATGAATGGTGTGATTCATTTATCTATCTCCAAGTTTTATGGATAATTATAAATACAGGTATAATGAATACATATGATATTTATATCATGGTTAAAATTATGGATATGATTTAACAATGATTAATGTAAATTGACTAAATCTACCAAATAAGAACATACATGAAAAATGAAGTATTTATTACCCATAATATGATTTTGACATGGAATTGTAAATAAATGGGCGATAAAATGAGATAAGTAAATAAAATTTGGAATTAAATATATATTTATTGTTATATATTACATTTATATTAATTCTATATGTTTTATATAGGATGATCAAATTTGTGCAGGAAATATTGAGACATGAGGTATATGATTTTCGTCTCTCTTTGATTCTCATGGGACACATGCCTTATTCCCCAATTACTTGTTTTATGTGGAATGTACAATACCCCTGAACTTATTTTATGATAAATATCAGAAATATTATTCGGACTTATAAATCCATCTAAGGATGTTTTTTCATGGTACTTATGGTTATAAAGGTACCAAATTGGTAGCGGAATAATGTTTCAATCTCATTTTATCACGATTTTTTATGCTTGAATTACCATTGAAGAAAATTATATGGTAAATTCATGATAAACCCATATAATTTTATTTTACTCCCAATATTTCTAGTGAATATAGTTTTCACTTCATCTTCCTTTCATTAAGAACTAAATATACCTAAATAATGTTTTTAACAAAAATCTAATTTATTTCTCTCTTCGGTCAAAATCTTTTGTTTATATTTATGGTTTATTTAAAAAAAATTTAAGAACGTTTAAATACTATTATATTATTGTTTTATGTTCTTTTGAACCATTATTCTATTATTAAATATTTTATTAAAGTAATATTTATTTCTGAATGAGTTACCTTTTTACTTTTTTAACTAAATGAATGGACTCATTATTTTAACATGAATGACATAAATGGTATTTACCACCATTGTTTCCATTTATTTTTAAAATATTCCTTCAAAAATTTTAGTTTTATTTTTTTTAAATATTTTTACAATATTTTATTAAAATTTAGTTTTAAATAGATGTCTTTGAAAGTGTAATTTATATTTTTCTTAACAATTTTTTAATGATATAATTATGATAAATATATTTATATATGAAATAAATTAATTATTCTTATTATTTACTTGAGATATGATCCAATGACTCCATCATTATTCTTTATCTCAATGTTTGATGATTATAATGTATATATTTTAAAAAAAATCTTTTATATGAGGTATGATATGATGAGTTCATGAAATGTTAATGAAACCCATTTCTATTATATGGGTTATTCCCTAATGAAATGTTTTTAAAAATATTGTCATTTACACGGGTTATTCCAAGAAGGAATTTTTATGAAGCTCTTTTATTTTCACTGGTTTTAATATGATATGTTTTTTATGATCGTATGAAACACATATGTATTGTTTTTGTTATATTATGGTGGTTACATTTCTGACATGGAAGGTGGTTATGTTATAACCAAGGATAGTGGTGACATAATAACAATGATGGGTGGGAACTATATCTCCCTCAAATACATTGTGTAATGATTGATATCCCATGATATAAACAAGATAGGAATAAGAAGTGAACCCAATTCATTATGGGAAATTCTCTTACATGATATTATTGGTAGTGAACCCTTACTAGTATGATGGGTTTGAGAGTAAACCCATTCCAAAATCACAGTTGTGTAAATGATCCTTGACTACTAAGAAAATAATTGTCTATTGTTATGTGTCTGCTATAAATCCACATGTTATGCTATGTTATACTCACATGGATTTTTATTCCTTTATGATTCATCTATTATGAACTTCCAAGCCTTATTACATGAAATAATATTATGATACATGATATTCAGTGTATTATTTTCAAATGTTATTCTCTTGTTCTTATACAATAATTCTCATGGTATACTTATGTGATCATTGTAATCTCTATTGTTTATCCTTAATAAAAATTAGATCCTCCCCTTTCTCATGTTTCCTATTCCTTATGCCATGAAGAACAGAATTATGTATGATATTTCTAAGGGATATAGTTATGAAATAAATAATGGCAGATGATGTTGTTCACTTATGAACCAATTTATTGTGTTTCTATGTTTCTAAAGTCACAAGACCTATACAATTCTGGCATGGATCATTTTTCTATGAAATGAATATTTTTCTATTAAGATGTGATATCTATGTAAAAAAATGTATGGGTAATTATACACTTATTATCCTTGAATCTTCATTATGGGTAATGTGTTTCATGGTGGGTGTATCATGGGTTGGTTTAGCTAAAATTAACATAGTGGTGATACCCCCTAACATGAACATATCCTATAGTAAATTTTGTTCAAGCCTCACTTTTTAAAGTTATGCTTGCAATTGGCCAAGGGTGACCCTCCTGACACTACCTCAATACCATGTTCTAAAAAATTCCATTAAAAGGCATCATTCAAGTGGTTGAGGCCATAATTCATCATTTATACATCAACTAGTAGTTATCATTAACCTTTACAGACACTAATCCTAATGTAAATATTTTTCTAAATTCATATAATACCCAATGCTTATGTTCTCCAATGGTTATATTATCCAACATTCATATTTGACAATTGTCAAGTGATGATCAGGTAACAACATTCACTTGACCTTAATAAATTATAAATTTTCTTCTATTTATCAACATTTACTACTTCATTCCCAAACGTTATTACAATTCCTTTTATAATTTCAAATACATTCCAAGCCTTTTTTTACAGTTTCCAGTGTAGGTTGGATCATCCTATTAGAGTTAAAACATATGGATTATATCATTATGTGGGTGATATTAATTGGTTTTTAAATCCCTATAATATTCTTAGTTTTAGTAATTGGTATCATTAATTTCAATGTAGTATTATTCAATAAAATTGTATCCATGTACATCAATTTTTTAATATATAAAAATATATCTTACAAAGAGGTGTTCTTTTAAAAGTAAATGAATAAATTTTTAGTATGTTCCATTATTACCCCTTAAGAAATTTCATCCTTAATATTTTAAACCATATTCATAGTTGAATATAGACTATTCTACTTCTCTATTAATCCTTTATCTAGTTCTCATGTTGCCTCTTCATATTTGTGGTTTTGTCAAACACGTTTACAAGGTTAGTTTTTTATCACAAATAATGTTGTCTCTATAGTCCGAAATCATCACCAGTTACTCCTCATAAGAGAGTCCATATTCCAGTTACACCACCTGTAGATTTAGTACATGTGATGTATTAGTTACATATATCCTTGATAGAGATTGGTAGACAACATCATGAACTTGAGTCATATATGGAGGATGTTCTAGTGGGTAGGCTACTACTCCTATGTGATCGATTGTCTTAAATGGCCCAATTTTCCAAGTGATATTTTCTTATATATTTCCTAACAACATGAATATATTCCATTGTGATATTTGAAGGAATAATATTTCCCTAAAAAAAATTTCCATGTCCCTTTGATGTTTGTCAACATAGCACATATACTGACTATAGGATTCTTTTATATGTTTTTGAATAGATTGAACATTTTCTATTATCTATTTCTTAAAATCGAGTCTATGTATCTTTAATTAAACAACTCTATCCCAATAATTATGAGTTCTACATTTCATCCCATATATAGATACAAACAAATCCATTTTAATACTAAAGTTGAAGCTATTATTTTATGAGAACACATACAATGAGAGATATTTATCACATCCTCCTTTAACCTCCCTAGGGTAAGTTATCATCATTTCCTCAAGATTCTAAATGGTCTTTTTAGATTTTCCATCAGTTTAGGGGTGATAGGAAAAATAGGAATTTGATTCATTATTCATGTAATGCTAAATAATTATCTAGAATTTATATGTGAAGCATGGATAATTATCAAAAATGGTTGAATGTGATTCCCCATTCTGAATCATTACTTCAATTATGTATATCATGGGATTTTGGTTAAAAGAGTAGAATTCCGAAATAGTGATGAAATGGGCATTCATGGTGATTTTCTCTACCATATCCCATATTTTACTATTTTCTTTTGGATACCTTTGGGAAACAATTATAAAATTCCCTAGTGATGTTTTCCCACATATATAAAAGTATGGGTAGTGGTTGAAATACCCCTTCAGTAATTTTTCCCTCTACCTTCACATATTGACATATCATGAAACATGCAATGCAGTAATAAATATCCCTTTCCATATTATCCACCCAATAATGATCATTAAAATCCCTATATATTTTAGTTGTTTTGGGATATATAAATAATTTAGATCTATTAGATTTGTCTATAAAATCCTTTTTATCTCCAAAAAATATGGGAAACACAGCCTTATAATAAACTTAAGTACACCTATTGATAAATGGTAAACTCCAGAAACATCCTAATTTCTATAGATTATATCATTTTTGGCATCAAAATATCATCTATTTGATAATTATTGATCTTTTCAAGTAATAATGGTTTAAAAATAATTTATGATATGATTACTGATGTCCCTTATCCAATGATTCCCATTTCAAACCTTATTATGTCCTTGAATAGTTGATCTCCTTTATTCCTCATCATTTATAGAACATCATGATCATTCCTACATTATGAATCTATGACTTTGTTTTCTCTTCCAAGGAGATAATGAATTGAAAAATAACAGTTTTTCAGAAGCTAAAACCATCTCATTTGTCTCATGATCAATTCATTTATTGGGAATATTTAATTTGAATATAATTCGTATTTATATATATCCCACATTTCCCTATAAATACAGTGTCTACATATCTTTATAGAAAAAATTAATCTAGCTAACTCCATGTCATGAGTAAGATAAATTTACTCCATAGTCTTTAAATATAGAGATTCATTTTTTATCACCATGATATTTTTAATATGAAAACATCCAATACCGTTCCGAGTTGTAGCAAAATATATGACAAACCCTTCATCTGTAGATGGAATAGTTAGTATAGATGCACTGACCAACATCCTCTACAATTCATAGATATTTTATTTACATTAATTTTTCTAGAAAAAGGTGAACCCATTTTTAGTTAACATTGTTAGTGAATTAAATTTTCATTGATTTTTTAAAAAAAACTTCTATATTAACCTTCCATATGATGTAAGATACAAATGTTAGTTACAATTTTAAATAAGTCCACTCCTCCATATCCTTTTTAATTGCAACATCTACTAATATTCATTCACCTTCCATGATGTTTCCCAAGAATTTTATTTATTGTAACTATAACAAACATTTTATGAGTTTACTAAAATTATTCTCCTTCCTCAATGTTTTTAACATGACCCTTTTATCATCCTTATACTCCTCATGAATATTGTAATATTTCATAATAATATTAATAATGACCACCATAAATTTATCAATGTATTCCATAAATAATCTATTTTTAATATCTATAAAAATGGAAGGATAATTAGTCAATGTAAAAGGAAGAATAACAAACATGTAATGCTCATTCCTTGTTCGAATTTAATATTTGGGTATATATTCATTCCTCACCCTCCACTCATGATACAATGAATGGAGGTCAATAATTGAGAATAATTGATCTCCCCCGAGCTATTAAAACAAATCATCAACCTTGGAAGAGGATATTTATTCATCATCATGATCCCATTAGATTCTCTGTAGTTAATTAATATTCACAATGGTATATATTTATTCTTAATAAATAATATAGGTTCTACCAAAAGAGACACACATGATCAAATAAAACACTTTTCTAAATAATCAGGAAGTAGTATGCCTAATTTCTCTAACTTCAAATATTTTATTATATATGGGGAATATGATAATGGCATTGATATAGATTTGACATAAATAGATAACTCTAATAACCATTCTTGTAGAGTTCCAAGTATCTCTTTTGGAAATTAATTAGTGTATTCAGGATTAGTGGGGTAAATATATAACTTTATAAATATTTTTCTCCTCCTTATTCAACAATTATATCCATAAATAATTTTATAGGAGGGGCTTCTCAAAAAATATCAGGTGCAATTTATCACGTTTAGAAATAAATATAGGTTTTCAATTCAAGACTACTAAAATTTATTTACTACTACAGTTTATATAAAATGTATACCTGTTGAGCCACTCCATCCCTAGTATGAAATTGAATTCCAAAATGGGAAGGACTAATAAATTTGTAATTATTTTTTACTCTCCTAATATTATAGTAGAGTTTTTATACCACTTTTATTATTTCATAATACATGTAGTGGTTATCTTTTATTACCTCACTTCTATATGTTTAGGTTTTTATTCTTTATTAATTGAAAATATGGATTAAATTAAAGAATGTTTAGACCCATTGTTAAAAAAATTAAATTCTATATTTGAGAGCATAATTAGTTAAAATGAACCACCTAATTTAGAGACTATACTTCCTATATCATTATTGAAAAATCATAACTTTTCTCCCATAGATTATGATTAGGTTGTTATTTGTTTTCATTTATTATATTCTAATATGTAAAATGACTTAAAATGTTACCCAACTATCTATACTTGGAGAAATTAACTTCATTATGTTCTTGAAAAATCTTCCCACTGAAATTTCTGATGAGATGTTGAGGATTCCCCTTAATATGAATGTTTATAAAATATGATAATATATTCCACACATAAATAACCCTCCACTCCCATTAATGATGTTCTTATAATTTTTCTTCCCACATTTTTTAAACATGGGAAATTTGAGTTTATAGCCTTTTATTTCTTGATCAAAATTATTCCTTGAATTTGGATCTATTTTACACTTATTTTAATTAGGAAAATGTGACTACTCCATTTCTCGAAACTCAATTTGAAAGTTCATAGTACACCACAATATTGTAATATATTTTATTCTTGATTTATTAGATTACTCTGTAGTTTTTGTCTCTGTTTGATAAAGAACTTATCATAATATCCCTTAAGAAACATAAAAAATCTATTGGTTTATCGGGAAAGTATTTCAAATCATATTTCCTAGCTTCCCACAGAGTCATTTTCATTCTTCTTAATCTCTAAGAATTAATTCTCTATATTTGTCCTCATAAAATAGGGAAAATATTTATTGATATATATTCTACTAAAATCTTCCCACTCTATAGAAATATATATCCACGTGTATTTGTTTTCTTTATCATTTCCAAACATTTATTAACTTCTCTTTTTAAGAGGTATATTATAATGGTGACATTATCTATCTCTGAGAAACATAGTTTAGGAAATATATCTTCTATAGAGGTAATCCATTTCTTAGAAATTACTAGATATGTAGGTCCACTAAAGGAAGGATTTTTTTTTGATGCATAATGTATTCAATTATAATTTTTTCCCTTTGAGGTGAATCTAGATTCGTAACAAGATTCATGTTATTATTCACAAGCCAAAAGAGTTGATTCATCATTCTCAGGATTTTACCGATTCTATATTCCATCATGTTAGGATTTTTTATTCCATCCTCCATTTCAATCATCCTTAACACAATTCCTCTTTTTTCCCATAATTTTTTAAAATATAAAAATAAAAGTTATAAACATGTTATATTTGGAAATATTATAATTCTATAAAGATTTTAATTCCCAAAATAATTCCTAATGATGTTATTCTTTAATTAACTATAATAGAAATTATGGTTTCTATATATACATTATAATGGTTCATAAAAATCTATTTATTAACCAAGCATATCCCCTAATATTGTAACACCCAAAGCGTCCATTGTACTTTTTCCTTTGAATAATGTAATATCTTGCAATGTACGTAACCTCGAGATTCTAACACACAACGACCAACTAAACTAGCCATTATGAAGAGTAATAGACACTTTTTAAAATTTTATAAATTTTATTTTTCTAAATGGACATCATTTTTGGATTCGGAATATAGAAATTATCTTAGGGTGAATTTTTGGTATTTTTTAGAAAACTTTCAATTTTTTATGAATAGTGAAAAACACTGCGTTATTGGTTAAAATCAACTTTTTATTGAAATAATTAGTTATTTTATTTAAATTTATATATGGAAAAAATAAATACATAATACCTATATTAGTTTTATGTAATTAATTTGACTCATTTTTATTATAAAATTAGATGTATAAAATTTTATTGAGCTTTTTAACGTCTTTTACACAATTCCTAGGACCATTTGCAAATTTGAATAAAACATAATTTTAATGCTTTAGTGAATTGAATTTCAAAAATCCTAGAAACATGTTTTAAATTATTATGTAAAATGTGGTTCAATAAGATGAAAATTATTTTTGGTGAATAGTAACTTTTGACATTTATTTACCACGGTTAAAAGTAAATAGGGTAATTAAAGGTCAAATGATATTATTATTACCATTAAAAATGTCCAAATTCTATTGGATAAGTGTATTTCGACCCAAAACAACCTTAGTAATAATATAAGATCATTCATATTCACTTGGGTATGATTAGGACATTTATTATTATTTTATTTAATGAAGAGTTAAAAGTGTTAAATTTAAAGTTTAATAAATAAAACATTTTTTATATTGGGTTATAGATAAGATAGATTCGACTATAAATATAAATTATAATTCTATAAATATTTCCTACATAATGGTATTTTATTTATAATTTTTAGACATTAAATAATTTAATTTATTTATGACACAATGATGATGCAGTGATTACATTATTAATAAAATTGTAAAATAATTGATATTATAAATACCCAAATAAAGGTAAATTGAGGGTATTGATGAAATAAAAGATTTTTATAGGATAATGTGACATTCTAGGATTGATTAAATGAATTTATTTCTAATTAATAATGTATTTATGACTTTAAAAAATAAATTATCAAATAGTGTTAAAATTGACATAAAAGAGTTTTAAAAAAAAATATTATATGATTAATTGATTTTCTATTCATAAAAATCTATTGTTCAGACAAATGACATAGATAAGGTTATATATATCAATAATAAACGACTTTTTATTATCTTGTAAGTTTATAGTAAGTTTATAACCATATAATATAAAAAAACAAAGAGACATGGTAAATGTCAAACTATTTAACTAAGAGTTAAATCTAAATTATAAGGTTAATATGGTAACCTAAACCTATCTAAAACCTACTGGTTGAAAGTATTTCTACCCATCCCCTCTTTAGACTCTAAATAAATCATTTTTTATCAATTATAAACCGAATATTAATTTATTGTAAATTAATATTTCAATCTTTTCCTAAGGTGCCCCTCACCCCTCTTTTAAAATAGCACTTCCCTTTCTCCCATATTCACACCTCCAAAGCCATTTGTCTCAGCCAAAACCTCCTCAAATATCCTCCCAACTATACTAACTTCATTCTAGAGGCATTACTTTGGTCATAAATTCAACCTAAGAAGTCCTTTTGATCATATAAAAAAAGGAAGAACCTGAAGAAGAGTTAATATTTCATCACCTCTTTCAAGTTCATTTCTTCTTCACTTCCTAGTTTTTTGTTGTTTCAATTATAAAATAATAACTTCAGTATATTATATATACTGTGATGTTATTATAAAAATTTTACATCCATATTCATTATTCAATCCATCATATTAATGATAATGTCACCATACGTGCATATGTACGGCTTACCGTCTCTACGTTGTGGTGTAGTTGTTATTCAATGCATTATTTTTGGATGGGAATAATAATGATATATAATTGATGTAAATAATAAATATAACATGTTAATGATTCTTTTATATGATATACTATATATTTACATACTATTTTAATATCAAAAAAATGATATTGTCGCTCGTGCGTACGGACAGATTACCGTGTCCACGAACGCAATGAGATTCATTCCCCATCATAAGCATTCTAGAATATTTTTCATTTGATGATTTAAAATAATGTTTATAGACTTTATATAATTATGGATATGAATATTATACATCCCATTCATAACAAACATGACTAATGTAACAAATAATATAAAGGAAAACAAATTAGTTAACACACGAAACTACGATAATACTAAAATATTATAAACAGAGTATTATTAGAAGATCATATAAAATATCATAATTATGTATATGGTTTTTTTATAATTTATTAAAAATTATTTTACTATGATACAGGTTGTTAACATACCCTCAACCAAGGAAATGTACAAGTTAAGTGTTAATCTCACAATTTCATTACTTATCCGAGGTGGTTTTTACGTAAGTATCTACTAGAACCTCTTTGTCATCCACATAAGTGTTTTCTTAAAATTGTATTTTAATACAATTTTAATATTTACTAGACTAACGGTTAAATTCATTTATTAACTTATTTTACCTTATATGTTTTGAAAGAAATCTTTCTGTCGTTTTCCAAACAAGGTACCTTACGACCTTTTCGACAAAATTAAGGAAAGAATGTCTTTTTTACCTTAAACGGCAGGTGCAGTTATTCTCTACCATTATAACATCATAAAATCTTCTCCTAAAAGCATATAAAAATAATTTCAAAATAAATTTTATCTTTTATTATTATGTGACATTAAATGATTTCAAAAAAATAGAGAGATATTTCTCTAAAATAGTTTTGATTTCATCTATGCCAACATCCTTTGATGGATTTTTTACTTGTCTGAAGTGGATTAATTATGATACAAATCTTCCATATTTGATTTAAGGATTTGTGATACACATGAATGTGGATGTGTTATTTTTATTCCATTCATGGTTTATGGTTAGAGTATTGACATTTTGTATGCTAGTTTTAATAAGAATGTTTATATTATATTTCTACCTTTTCATATGAGGAATTTATTGGACTTAGTATGTGACGGGTGGAGCCTGCTATAGCTCTTCGATGTATCGGTTGGTCTCACAAGAAAAATAGACGTGGAATTGGCTAAGGCCTTTCCCAATTTAATATATGGTTTTGGCCGAGGCCTAAATCATTTTTAGACATCTTGGTTGAGGCCTTGAAAAAATGTTTCAGAATGTCTAGAATTATACATTCCCTCATATTGAAAATAATATTGATGGTTCATGTGGCTATTTTCCTAGTAGAATACCCAGGACTATGTTTCGTTATGGAATTATTTACTTAACTCGTATTCCTGCCATAAAGTGTTCATGTCTATATTTTTTTAAGGAATGTGTTTTCAATTATTCACCATGCCTAATGTTTATGTTATCTTCCGCTATAGTCCTTACCATTACTGAGTGTTTGAGCTCACCCATTTAGTTTGTTTCATTTTCCCAAGATATGAAGAAGTTATTTATGAGTTACTTGATGGAATAATCTAGGATACTTTGATGTATCTAGGGGAATAAATTATTGTTGTATTTCATTGCAATTTGTAAAGTTGAACTTATGTATGAATCTTGTTTCAATTAATACTAAACTGATCGGTCTTTCGGGATTTGATCCCTTGTGGTTATGGAAATGCTATGTAATAATGCACTGACTCTAGGTAACTAGGGCCGGGTCATTACAATTGGTATCAGAGGAAGTTTACTACAAACCTTGGAATCTATATTTTGACAAACTATGATTAGAGCACATTAACCTAAGATAGACTTTGAGGATTAGTATATTAGAACTTAATAGAATCTTGTTATTGTAGAGATTTTGTTAGTTTTCCAGAAATACATCCATGTCTAGATACGAGCAGGTAGAGGCAGCTCTAGCACAAATGTACTTAAGGGTAAAACCTGAAACAATCGCTTTCAGTTAGACTCTAACGAGAACTGGTGCACGACAACGAACCTTGCTGCACACTTGGTTATGAAACTCCCGGGGTATATGCTTAGGATAATTCTAATTTTCTATAGAGACCATTATTAATGGATTTTTTAATATATACCTCCTTGAAGAAAATTTTTTTTTTATTATTATTATGGATTATATCCATAAATAGTTCAATTTATGTTAAGTGTTTTACATGTTTTGGATTATGTATTGTGATTCATAAAATCATCTAGTGTATTCCATTGTTCATAAATGGTTCATAGTTGAAGGAATGTAAACTGTATCAACGCATGAAATCCATATAGGGATTTCCCTCATACACAAGATAATTATAGGGGAGATGGTGATGCAATTTGTGATGATCAGCTTATCACCATACTGTGACAACTCACTCATGTTATGAATAATAACCTTACCTGTATAGAGAACCCTGATTCACAAAGTGGAGGATCAATGTTAGACTGCTTTATGAGGCAACAACCACCAACATTTATTGGTAATATGAATTCATTGGTAGATGGGCAATTTATAAGTTCCTTAGAGAAAATATTTCATTCTTTGGGAAGTATAGAAAGGAAAAATGTTGTCATGGTAGTTTATCGCCTCCCCAAAGATGCAGATCAATGGTGGTCATTAATTCAAAAAACAATGGAGGATGAAGAAGTATCAAGTATAGAATGGAGGGAGTCTAAAGAAATTTTCTTAAAAAAATACATTCTTCGTGACCATTGAGTGGGTATGGAAAGGAAATTTATGAGTCAGCGGAAAAAAGAGGATGAGAATGTCACAAAGTATGAAGCTGACTTTACAAAGTTAGCAAGGCATATTGTAGATTATATGTGTTACCCAAGATGTAAGATTGACCATTTCATTGATGGGTTAAAACCATTTCTCCCTTGAGTATTAGTATCGAAATCCTTCTCATCGTACATAGATATTGTATCATGTTCTATCAAGACTGAAAAGGAATTCTCTCTGTCTTATGACTTTAATGAAATGCAAGAAAAGAAGATATTTGTTGAACACTCTATAAAAGGAAATAAGGAAACCGTGTAGAAGGGAAGAGTTGAATTTCTAACCTATGACAATTGTGGAAGGAATCACCCTGGTGCCTGTCTAAAAGGAAAAAAAGTATGCTACAAATGTAGACAGAAAGGCCATCTTGATAGTGATTCGAAGGGAAAGAAAGAAGTTACCAATGTTCAATGCGAAAATTATAGGGATATGGGACATTATTCAAATTAATTTCCTAATATTCAGGGAAACTTACCTCAGAAAAGTCCAAGGGATCAAGTCCAATCTTGTGAGATAACTACTACTAAGGTTAATTCTCCAAAAGACGTGGTGGTAGGTAATATAGTGGTTTTCTCAAGTTTAGCCAATGATTTATTTGATTTTAGATCACTGAATTGTTTCATATCTTCCAAATTTTCTAGGAAAATTAGATATTTCCAATTTGATTTAAAAAGTGATATTTCAGTCAAAACTCTTAAGGGAAGTATCTTGCAACAATGTTTTGTGAATTAGTCCCCATTAAGGAATATAAATGTTATTTATCTACAGATGTCATCCTCATACCCATGATTGAATTTGGTATAATCCTCGGTATGGATTGGATTTCATACCATGAAGCGGAAATTTATTTTAAGAATAAGGAGGTTTCAATTTTCGATGATGATAAGGATTACCTTATCTTTTGACCAGAAACATCACCACCTTATTCTTTTCAAGATCCACCCCCAGTAGCTCAACTAAATTCAATTATTCGGGAGGAAGAGAATGAAATAACTATAGCCGAGGGATGGAATGTTCAAATAGATGATGTACCTATTGTGCACGAATATGTTTATGTGTTTCAGGAGTATTTACCTGGACATCCTCCAGAATGAGAAATTGAGTTTTCCAATGACATAATTCCTGTTTCAAGTCCCGTATCAATGACCCCTTATAGAATTCCCATTTTTAAATTAGTGGAACTAAAGAAAAAACTAGAGGAATTGAGTAATAAGGGATCTATTCTCCGTAGTGTTTCTCCATGGGGAGCCCCTATTATTTTTGTTAAGAAGAAATATTGATCTATGTGGTTGTGCATTGACTATAGGGAGATCAATGCTATAAAAATAAAGAACAAGTATCCCCTACCTGGCATTGATGATTTATTCAACCAACTTCATGGAGCTCAATATTTTTCAAAGATTTACCTTTGATCTGGATATCATCGGTTGTGTGTGATGGAGGAATACATTCCAAATACATCATTTCAAAACATATACGGGCATTGAGAGTTTACATTAATGCCTTTTGGGGTGACTAATGCACCCCCTATTTTCATGGATCTAATGAACAGAGTTTTCAAGGATTATCTTGATGACTTTTTAGAGGTATTTACTGATGATATCATGGTATACTCCAAAACCTACTAAGATAATTAAAATCACATTTTCTCTATTCTGAAAGCCCTTAGAGGAAATGAATTATACAGGAAGTTTATCAAGTGTGAATTTTGGCTTCAGAAAATTTCTTTTCTTATCCATATTGTATCTAAGGATGGAATATATGTTCATCCTTCTATGACGAGTGAAATAAATGAATATCCAGCAATAATGAGTATAAATGAGGTACACAGTTTTATTGGTTTTGCAGATTATTATCAATGTTTCGTCCAGAATATTTCCCGATTGGTTAACCCATTAACCAAGCTGAGACGTAAAGGGGTTAAATTTGTTTGGAGAAAAGAGTGTGATTTTTTTTAAGAACTGGATAGAAGATTAGTCAATGATATTATATTGACTCTACCATCAGGGAATGATGGGTTTATTATTTATAGTGATGATTCAAAGAAAGGACTTGGTTGTGTACTTATGCAAAATGATAGAGTTATTTCCAATACATCAAGACAGCTAAAAATTCATGAAAAAACTATCCTACTCATGATATTGAGTTAGTAGCTGTAATATTTTCATTAAAGATATGGAGACACTCTCTCTATGGTGAAAAATGTGAAATATATACCAATCACAAGAGTTTGAATTATATTTTCTCACAGAAGGAACTCAACATGAGGCAAATGTGATGGCTTGAACTACTCAAAGATTATGATTTCAGTACACACTACCACTATCGGAAGGAAAAAAAGGTGGAAGATGCTTTGAGCAGAATGGATCATGGAGTTATGAATAATATGAGAGTTGAAAGGGATCTTATGTACATGGATTTAGTAATAATGTATATGAGAATAATTATGGAAGGTGAAACGTTGATAATTTTTCAAATGATTGCCAAAAAATCATTACTAGAAAGGATAAAAAGATCTCAGGTTGATGATGAGGAGTTTCAAAAGAAAATTCAAGCTGTAAACAATGGGAGATTGATAAATTTTTTATATGAAGATAGGAATTTGAAATTTGGGATGATAATTTGTGTTCTTAACATAACTGATCTAAAAAGAGAATTATTGGATGATACTCATAGCTCCGATTTCTCCATACACCCTTATAACACAAAGATGTATAGGGATTTGAAAGAACATTTTTGGACGGACAACATGATGAGAGTGATTTATGATTATGTGTCATGACTTATGGTTTTTCAATAAGTGAAAGCTGGAAGGCAACATCCTAGAGGAGTCAGGCAACCTCTTCCCATACCTAAGTAGAGATGGGATGATATTTCGATTGACTTTTTCATGGGGCTACCAAAGGCTCCTAGAAGGAATGATGCAATATGGGTCATTTTTGATCGTCTTACCAAGTAAAAACATTTTCTTTCTATATGATAAGATTTAACACTTGAACATCTAGAAATACTATATATTAATGATGTTGTAAGACGTCGTGGAGTACCTATATCGATTTTTTCTAATCATGATCCCTATTTTACATCAGGATTTTGGAAAAGCCTTCAGAAAGGCCTAGATACTGAACTTCACATGAGAACTGCCTACCACCCTCAAAATGATGGACAATTATAAAGGAATAATCAAACCTTAAAAGACATGATGACATCATGATCACATGACTTTAAAGGTATGTGGGATCAATATTTACCCCAGACATAATTTTTTATAACAATAGCTTCGATTCAAGTTTTTAGATGGCACTATATGAAGCGTTATATGGAAATAGATGTCACACACCAACTTTTTGGGATAATGTTGGTGAAAGAAAACTCATAGGACTAGAACTTGATGAGGAAATGATGGAAATGGTGAAGGTTATCCAAACCCACATCAAAGAAGCTCAAAGTAGGCAGAAGAGCTATATCGATAACCGAAGAAAGGATTTGGAATTTCAGGTAGGGGATCATGTTTTCTTGATGGTATCTACATGGAAGGGAGTTATACGATTCTGTTAGAATGGTAAATTAAGTCCTAGGTACATCGGACCTTTCAAAATTCTACAAGGAATTGGGGTTTTAGCTTACCGTTTGGCAATGCCGCCAAGTCTCTCCAAAGTTCATGATGTGCTATACATATCACTTTTCAGAAAATAAATTCCTGACCCAACACATATACTCACTTTTTAGGAAATTGAACTTGAACCTGATTTGTCTTATTATGAGGATCATGTTAAGATTCTTGATACCAGAGAACAAGTGTTGAGAAACCGGACAACATGTCTAGTAAAAGTTCAATAGAGAAACCATAAGATGGAAGAAGCAACATGGGAACCCGAGGAACTTATGATGAAGAACCAACTGAATCTTTTTATGCAGTAGTATTCTAGATATATTGAGGATGAAATTATTTTGTGGGGAGAATGTAACACCCCAAGCTTCCACAAATACATTTCCCTTTAAATAATGCAATAGCTTCTAATGTACGCAACTTCGAGATTTTAACACACTACGACCAATCACAATAGCCATTATGAATAGTACTACCCACTTTTTTAATGTTTATACATTTTATTTTTCAAAATGGACTAAATTTTGGAATTCTTAATATTGAAATTAACATAGGGTGAATATTTTCTATTTTTCTGAAAACATTCCATTTTTGATGAATAGTGAAAAACAATTTGTTATTGGTTAAAATCAACTTTTTATTTAAATAATTTTTTATTTTATTTAAATTTATATTTTAAAAAAACAAATACAAATTACAGATATTAGTTCAATTTAATTCATTGGCCTCATTTTTATTATAAAATTAGATGTATATAATTTTATTGAACTTTTTACCGTCTTTTACCCACCTCCTAAGAGCATTTAAAAATTTCCATACGACATAATTTTACCACTTTTGTGAATTGAATTTTAAAAATATGAGAGACACGGTTTATATTAATAAGTAAAATGTGGTTCACTATGATGGAAATAATATTTGGTAAATAGTAACTTTTGACTTTTCTTTACAATGGTTAAATGTAAATAGGGTGATTAAAGGTAAAAATGATATTATTATTACCATTAAAAATGTAATAATTCTATTAGATAAGTTTATTTCGACCAAAAACAACCTTAGGAATAAAATATTACCTTTTAGGTACACTTATGTTGGATTAGGACATTAATTATTAGTTTATTAAATAATGATTTAGAAGCGTTAAATTCAATGTTTAATAACTAAACCATTTTTAATATAAGATTATACATAATATAAATTAGACTATATATAATAATTAGAAAGATAAAAATATTTCCTACATAATGATATTTTATTTATAATTTTTAGACATTAAATAATTTAATTTATTTATGACAGAATGATGAAGAAGTAGTTACAATATTAATGAAATATTAAAATAAATGATATTATAAATACACAAATAAATGTAAATTGAGCCTTCTTATGAAATAAAAGAATTTTATAGGTTAATATTACATGTTATTATTGATTGAATTAATTTATTTTGGATTGATAAAGTTCTTAGGACATTAAAAAAATTGATTACTAAATAGTTTCAAAATTGACATAAAAGAGTTTTTAAAACAAATATTATATTATTAATTGATATTATATTCCTAAAAATCTATGGTTCGGCAAAAGTACTTAGATAAGGTTATATATATCAATAATGAACCACTTGGGGTTCTATTTTAATTTTATATTATGTTTATTAACCATATAATATAAAAATACAAAGATACATAGTAAATGTCAAACTATTTATCTAAGAGTTAAATCTAAAAGATAAGATTAATATGGTGACCTGAATCTATAAAAAACCTATTGGTTAAGATTATTTCGACCCATACCCACCTTATACTCTAAATGAATCATTTTTTATCCATTATAATCCTAATATGAATTTATTATAAAATAATATTTTAATCTTTTCGTAAGTTTCCCCTCAACCCTCTTATAAAAGGTCACTTCCCATTCACTCAAATTCACACCTCCAAATCCATTTGGATCAGAAAAAACCTGCCCAATTAGCCTCCCAACATTACTCTCTTAATCTTATAGGCCTTACTTTTGTCATAAATCCATCCTATGGAGCCCTATTGAATAAATCTAAAGGAAAAACCTGAAGAATAGGTAAATATTTCATCACCTCTTTCAAGTTCTTTTCTTCTTCAACTTCCTCCTTCTTTGTTGTTTCCATTATAAAATAATAAATCCAGTATATTATATATAATGTGATGTTATTATAAAAATGGTACAACCATATTCATTTTTCTATCCATCATATAAATGACAAAGTCACCATACCTGAGTATGTACGGCTTACCGTCTCCACGTCGTGGTGTAGTTGTTATTCAATAAATTATTCTTGGATGGGTATAAATATGATGTATAATTGATGTAAATAATAAATATATCATGTTAATGATTCTTTATATAAGATATAGAATCTATTTACAAACAATTTTAATATCAAAATAATTATATTGCCGCTCGTACGTACGAACGGATTACCGTCTCCACGAACGCGATGAGATTCCTTCCCTATCGTAACCATTCAAGAATAATTTTCATTTGATGATGAAAAATAATTTATAAAGACTTGATATCATTATATATATGAATAAGATACATTAAATCCAAAACACACATGACTCAGATAACAAATAATATAAAGGAAAACATAGTAGTTAACACCTGAAACGACGATAATACAAAAATATTATTAATAAAGAGTTATTAGAAGATAATATATGATATAATAATTATGTATATGGTTCTTGTATAATTTAATAACATTTATTTACCTATTATAGAAGATGATAACTTAACCTCAACCATGTAAAAGTACAAGGTGACGATTAATTTTACAATCTCATTACTTATCTGAGGTTGTTTTTATGTAAGTATCTACTGGAACATCTTTATCATCCACATCCGTGTTTTCATAGAAATGTAATTTAAAACATTTCTACTATTTCATATACTCTGGGTTAAAGTTATTTATACCCTTATTTGAACTTATATTTTTTTAATGGAATCTTTCCATCGTTTTCCAAACAAAGTACTTGCGACCTTTTCATCAAAATTAAGTTAAGAATGTCTTCTTTAACTTATAAGGTGGGTGTGGTTATTCTACAATGTTATAACAATGTCAAAGAATACCGTACAAGATTATAAGAATATTTTAAAAATAAATGTTTTCTTTTTTAATTATGTGAATTTAAATGACTTAAATAAAGGAAAGAGATATTTCTCTCAAATAGTTTTGATTTCATCTATGTCACCATAAATTGATAGATTTTATACTTGTTTGATGTTGATTCATTATGAAATAAATCATCCATATTGTATTTAATGTTATGTGATCTATTTGACTATGGATGTGTTATTTTTATACCATTCATGGTTTATGGTTAATGTGTTGACATTTTTATGCTAGTTTTAATACGAATGTTTATGTTATATTTCAACCATTTAATATGAGGTATGTATTGGACTTAGTTAGTAATGGGTGGAGCCCACTATATCTCCTTGATACATCGATAGGTCTCATAAATAATTAGATGTGGAATTGGCCGAGGACTTTTCCAATTTGATATATGGTTTTGGCAGAGGCCAAAATCATTTTTAGACATCTTGGCCATGGCCTTCACAAAATGATTCAGAATTTCCGGCATTATACATTCCCTCATTATAAAAATAATATTAATGGTTCGTGTTGTTATTTGACTATTTGAATACCCATGACTATGTATTATTATGGTATTATTTACTCATATCGTATTTCATCCATAATGTTTTCATGTTTATCATTTGTAAAAGAAAGTGTTTTCAATTATTCACCATGCCTAATGTTTATTTTATGTTCCGCTATATTGCTTACCCTTACTGAGTGTTTGAGATCACCCCTTTCTTCTGTTTCATTTTCCAAGGATATGAAGAAGTTAGTTATTAGTGACTTGCAGGCATAATCTATGAGGATTGGATGTTTCTAATAGAATAAATTAGTGTTGTATATGTTTTCAAGTTGTAAAGTTGAAAATATGTATGAATATTGTTTCCAATAATGCTAAATTGATCGGTCTTTCTGGATTTGATCCCTTGTGATCTTTCCAATTCTATGTAATAATTCACCAACTCTGGGTAACTGGGGTCGAGGAGTTACAAAGAGTGTCAAACTAAGTGTGTATTAAATAATGTTTGTGTGCACTATGTGATGATTGAGTCAAATCCCATTTCACCCTTTTTTGGTAATTACCCATAGTTATTACTATTCCATACCCACATCAACATGTAGTATCCCTACATGTATATCATTTTATGTTAACCAATTTATTAATATTTCAAAAAAATTAAATGATGTTTTGATTTATTTAGACATGTCTCGGGGATTCATACTAATTTTTTTCTATTATAACCTTCAGAAATAAATAGACCAATGATCTAATACCAACTATGGAATCACTAATTTTTAAACTCATAAAAAATTAATTACATGGCACAACACCTAATAATAAAGATGATATTTTGTGGTTTAGTTTCTTGTAAACTATCTAAATAAAAAGTGTAAAATATAAAAGTTAATTAAATCCACTTTAATGACTTCTTAATTGGTTAATAAATAATTAAATTAACTACATCTCATATCCTACGGACATAGATCCAAAGGAAGGGGTGAGTACAAATCCTAATATGGAATAAATAATGGAGACATTTAGTATGTGACCATGTAGTATAACTATATCATATGATAATAAGAAAAATAGGTATATAATAATATAAATATCATGATTCATAATAAGGAACTATGTCTAAGACATAAAAATAATTCATTCATAAGTATATCATGAAGGCTCATCACTATAGTGTTGTAAATCATAATTACCAATGTTATTTACCAAGGTATCATAAACCATGTCATCTATGGAGATTAATTCATTACCTAATGCATTAGAGTTCTATAAGGGTATACCATTAATATATCAAAATTCAATTGATCCGGATGGATCATTTTAAATTGTATCATCAATAACCTTGAGACAGTAAAGAATAGGTTTCATATATAATTATTGCATATATATGTTCTTAAAGAATTGAACATTGTATCATTTTTATCCAATTTAAATAGAATGTCATTTTGTAGATATAAATCCCTACATCAATAAATTATTTTTTTCATCAAGGTGAACACCCATTAGAAAGGGATAGGTTTGGGTATCCACAATATAATATTTATTTATTTAAAAGAGAACAATTCTTGAAATGAATTTGGCAGAGAAATGCTACCCAACTTGGATTAAGGAAAGGAAATAACAAGGGGGGAAAAGATCTCATATTTAAAAGACACTATTTAAAAGATATTGGGATAGTTAAATTGGTATAAAAATAATAAATTCCAACATATACATAACATAACATAATATAAAAGAGGTTCTTGAATTGAAAAAAGAAGTGGATAATTCCCTTACCTTTATGAGTTGCTTCTTAGAACATGATAATTGAGGCTTTAGAACATTAAATTAATATTTTAGAAAATATTTGGGAGGTAATTTATTAAGAAAAACATAAATTATTTATTTATATTTGAGATGAATGGGGTATGGTAGGTATTTATAGTTGAAGAGAAGTTATTGTTTAACAATTTCCATATATAATTCTTGGAATTCTAGGTTGTGGAGGACACAAAACCATTTCAATGAAAAAGGTTCTTGATAATGATTTTAGAAAATTGTGTCATGTTTTATAGTATTTTAATCTATTAAAACCGAAATCCATATTTTAATATTACTTTGGACATAGAAAAGTATATTTTCTCCAAAATATTTTTTAAAACCATATTTTCTATTTTTGATTTTGGAATGTCATTTTTGTTTTATTAAATTGATTAAAATATATTATAATGCATAATATATATTTAATAACCTATTTTTATCATTGGAAACAATTTAATTAATTATTTCATCCTTATTTAATATTTATTAAGTCATAAAACATACCAAAAAACAAAACTATATTTTTACTATTTATTGGAATATAATGTATGTAAAAAAATTATAAAAAATACACCGGAACCTAATTTACATGTGATTATTTCAAATATAATGTTTATTTTATCAAAATTATAATCTAAATATGATAAGATTAAATTTTAAATATAATCTCTTATTTATTGACAACATACTTTTCTATGACTTATTAAACATTCAGAAATTTTAAATAATTTCGTAATATATTTTTAAAATTACATTATCATTCATTTTAAATAAATATTATTTTAAAACATTATTTCTTTAATATAATATTTATTTATAATAACTATGTTTTCTTATAAAACTAATTAAATTTTCTGAAAAATACAATTATGATTTATCTGTAAATATATATATATATCTATAAACCTAAATTCATCAAATATTCACGTATATTTTGTTAAATAAAAAAATAATATGGTTTTAATGAAATACATAACCATTTCATTTATAAAAATGAATTTACACTATTATGATATTCTGTTCTAGACACCTAAACCCTTATTACACCAATATTCACCCTAAAGGTATGTTGTGTGATGGTGTTAGTTTCATCGGGTGGTACAGTTGACTTTGACCTAGTGGTGATCTACACTAACTTGATCTTCTCACATAGTTAGTTTTTTTCAAGACTCACTTGCAGAATATTTACTTGGGTATGATCAAGGGTAAACCCTAGTGATTATACCTCCCTCCCATATACTAAAAAATGGGCTTCAAAAGGCATGGGTAGAATAGTTTCAGCCATCACTTCTCCATTCTATATCAACTAATAGTCGTTGTTGCACATAGAATAAAATAATCATACTGGGTACATTTTATAAATGGTCATAATACCCAATTTTCATATTGAATAGTGATTATATTGTCCAATAGTCATATTAACTAAAAGACATATTGTCCAATAGTTGTATAACATTCGTGTCTTAATGATCTCTTTCCCTTCAAAACTTTTATATACTCTTCAATTCATCCTAATTTAATACTTCATTAACAAATGTTATTACAATTCCATTGAAAATTTCAATTATATTCCTAACTATTATTTTCATTCTTATAGTTTTCAGGCTATTTTTAATATTTACATCTGAGTTCTAACCTAGGGAGTATACCATTTCATGGGTGAAATTATTTGTGTTTTATATCCCTATAGTACTAATTATTATGGTATTTGGTATCATTAATTGACTTGTAACATTATTATATAATATTATTTATATTTATATCAATTATGAAATATAATATAATTTATATTATTAAGAAATGAATTTATTTTATTAATCGTAGAAAAAAATTTCATGATGTTATATCGGGAGCTATCGGTTATCCAACACACAGTCAATCCTTCTCATGGACCATCCATGGAAGAACCTCGTGAGTAGGTACCTGAACTGTAGCCTTATCAATCTACTAATTTTCTTTACTATTCTATATTGGCATCCTCTTTAGATGTCGTCATGGAGATATATTTAATGTTTAAAAGAGGTTTCATAGATAGATGATAAAATATGGGGGAGCTGACTCAATAAGGATATCAAATTCCAAATACACAATCCTATATGATGCATGCACATTTTTTCTCTGAAACATGTATCATGATTTTTTGAGTTGATAGGCATGAACTCAATGTCTTGGAGTATAAATATATCTACTAGTGAACCAACACTTGGTTCCCAAGACTAATATTAAATCTTGGGAGACTCTATATTTATTTCCTTATGTTACCAACACAATACGAACAACATGGTCAAAATACAAATATTGACATTGGGTGATACAACCTATATTTCCAATTTTTCATGACCTAACCCATCAGGTCCCACCTAGAATGTGGTATGTTTAGTAAATATCCCCAAGACCAACTCCAATAGTATGGGGGTTGGAATAAATAACATCTTAGTAATTACATAAATGGGAGACCTTAGCCTATGTTCTACTAAACACACACACACACACACAAATCCATGAAACAGTGTAGAGAGATAATAAAAGGATCAACATATAGAGTGAAAACCATGCATACAACAACATATAAGAAATACATCAAACTAAAAAGTGTATTATACATTACAAAAATGAAAAAATAAATTCCCAACCTGAAATGAGGTGCCAACATTAGAACAACGGGAATGAATGGAAAATTTTGAGTTCCCAACTCATAAATCTCTATGGCCGACCACAAAATATGGATAGCTCCACTATGAACCAAATTTCTCCACTAAATTCACCATTGATCTTAATGTCATATTCATAAGACACAACACATGGTGGAAAATTCCATGAAGGGGTGAGTGTATAATTACTAAGTAGGATACACCAAAAACAACAATGGAAGCAATATCAATAACATGAGTCATATAAACCCATAAGAAAGAGGGAATTTGAACCCAACATATATGTTCATAATGAAACCCCGGTGAGAGAGAACGGTGATATCTATATTCACATCTTATCAAAGAATAATGAGTCAAGATTCAACTCCAAATATCCTTCTCTGATTCCATGAACAATGAAAAATCCACACAAAAAATATTTGATGAAAGGTTTCTCCTCACCACTACACTCTACAACCAAGGGGGTATGATCTATAGTCGTGGTCCCACTCCCTACTGAATATAGAATATGATGTGGTTCCACTATGAATATATGGGAACTATTTTTTATAGTATAGGGGTACTGACTCTACCAGTGTCAAGAATATGGGGGACCTACAACCAGGTGTAATAAGGGGGTACATACCATACAATCTCTATACCAATCAAACTCGTTCACTTCCATCATCCAAGCATCGCATAAGGAATAATCAGACTCATAATATTATATTTTATATCATTTTAACCAAAATACAAGCTATTATAACATATTAAGTGTAAACCCACTCTGAATATACTACTTGTGAATCAAAATCTATGTCTCGAAGAAGAAGATACATATTTTGGATGTTACTTAAGAAAGTACATGGAATATATAGGAAATACATGATATGTATTGGATACACCGATCATGCCTATGTACTCCATCTTGTACTCATGTGCCACAATACCTTCCTTAGTTTCTGGTCGTGTCTATGTAGTTTATCCTTGTCTGAGTACATTGGCAAGCCCGCGTACTCTAGTTATTCCTATGTTCATGGAAATATACATTCCCATTTAATCTTGAGGTACATGTCAAGCCATCAGCACAGGACCATGCTGCGTGTATGGGTCCATACATAGTTGGTAATATTTAACTGTTTCTAAAACCCTAGCTTATATATCAATGGGGCTACATAGTGTGCATTTATCTAATGTAATTTCCATGTAATTGGGATTTTTTTAGAAACTCTATAAATTCTCATGTGACTTAGCCAGTATTTCTACCAATTATATTTCCACCTTGAATCATATTGAGGGTAGTATATATAGGAATATCCATGATTGATCAATCATTGGTGGCTAGATTAAGGTCACTTAATCAACTTGAAATATTATCTCATCGTGCTTCTCCTCAAATCATCGAGACCGCACAAATGTGGAAACTTTGATCCACATAAGAATTATCTCTATTTTTCCAACATAACACATCACACCTAATTCATACCATCAATCCAAAATTCAAACCTATTATATCAGTACATTATGCCAAGGAATGGTTTCATGATGATCATCTACATGGTATTCTTTGAACTATTATCCAAAGGAAACACCAATGATGAACCAAACATCAATAATGGAAGAAAATCACATAAAAATGTGAGGGATAAATTTGTCCCTTATTTATGTTTTTATCCATTCATTGAAGAATGAATTTGTGATCACAAGGAATAAATTGATAAACCACAAAAAAATAAATGACTAGATGGGTTTCAGGTGAAAACAATAATCATTGAAAAATGAAGCAACCAAATAATCCATGACATGTCAAATAAATCATGCGATGAAAACCAAGAAATAACAGGATCTAACATGAGGTAGGACAATTCTCTAATGAATAAAAAGACTACAAGCGATGTTGTTGGATAATATACAATGTTCTTCATTCGTCCTTCAAATCACCTTGATTTCTAATAAAAGATCAAAAAATTGAGCTCATCAATGCCCATGGGGGATCTATTATATCATGACCTTACTTACTAAGGTCAGTCCCATGACAACCCCAAGCCTTCCTCCAATAGGCCAGTGGATAGAGTTTGGCGCAGAGTAGAAATATCCCACAATTTGGAGGTATTATCCAATATTACCAATACTCATGCAAACATATCCAAGACCACACAATACTGAAATATAAAATAACTGAGACAATGTATGAATGAAGCTAATATCCAACAATAGAGTACGATAGTAAAATTAATGAAAATTGAAAAGTGTCCAAATACCAACCCAACCAATAATAGGAAAGAGTAAAACCTACTCCAAGGGTGAGGAATGTGATAAATTAAACCTACTAGTAAACATAACGGTCTGAAAATCTCCATCTATTCTCTACCCAGTACACCATGAAATGCCTCTTCATCTGTATAAGTCACGACACTTATAGGAAAATCCTAGGAGGGGTGAGTTTAACAGTACTAAAATGGACAACCTAAAAACATTAAAAAATAACCATGTATAGTCATCTCAATAAAATAATTAACAATCAGTGTGTAATAAAAACATCCAAATATACTCAAGAATGACACCATGCCAATGTTTGGTCATAACCAACTTCCAGACATAGGATTATGCTATAATTAATTCTTTTTGTAGGATAATCCACTCCATAAGACATGGTATCGTCAGAGACACATTATAAAGACCCCCATGTCATTGGGCTCCACCTAATGAAACCACACTAGTCTAAGAATTCTATGATACATGGATAATGGTTATGGACTTCAACCATTAGGAGATTCCATGAACCCAATATGGATCAATCCTATATGTAGGGGATTTTATGTTAATGATACCATTAAATATTTTGATATAGCCTTCAAGATGGAGGATCAACTACTATTCAGGATGGTCACATTGACCAACAATGGATGATAGAGGTTCACACTCTAGTCTCACAGAGGGATACCATGAAAGTTTCAGATACTCAACCTTAAGAGGGGATTATAATCAAGTGATATGGAAGTGATGATTAATATTAATATCGATGGAATGGACCAAGGGAAACACACACAACCTATGCATGTCCAGACTAAGAAAACAAAGTTCCAAAAGCACTCTTGAAGTGGGTACACATCATGTACCAAGGGGTACATGACTTGTCCATCTATATCCATGTATGCCCATTTGAAATTTCCTCAAATAGAATGGTTTCATCATATACATATCTTTTATAAGGAGTACTGTAACACCCGAGACTTTTATGTTATATAAATCATCAAAGGAATCTTTTTCTACACAACACTTTCTTGGCTTGCTTTACACGCAATCGCGACCTTCCTCGATAGCTTGCGTCGTACGCAATACCGAGTTTCACTAAACAACAATATGCTATTAAAACTAGCCGTTATGAATAGTAATAACCACTTTTTGAAATTTTATAAATTTTATATTTCAAAATGGACTTCATTTTTGGACTCAGAATATCGAAATTAGCCTAGGGTGAAATTTTGGTATTTTTTCTGAAAACTTTCAATTTTTGATGAATAGTGAAACCACTAAGTGGTAGGTTAAAAACTGAATTTTGCATAAAACTTAATTTTACCGCTTCTGTGAATGGAATTTCAAAAATCCGAGAGACACGGTTAATATCAAGGACTAAAATGTGGTTCAATGAGATGAAAATAATTTTTTGGTGAATAGTAACTTTTTACTATTTTTACCGCGGTTAATAGTAAATAGGGTAACTAAGGGTAAATATGATATTAATATTACCCTAACACATGTCCTAATTCTATTGGACAAGTGTAATTCGACCAAAAACAAACTTAGGAATAAAATATGACCATTTAGGCCCACTTGGATTAGATTAGGACATTTATTATTAATTTATTTAAAGAAGGGTTAAAATAGTTAAAATCAAAGTTTAATAAGTAAATCATTTTTAATATAGGGTTATACATAAGATAAATTCGATTGTAAATATTAATTAGAAAGCTAAAAAGATTTCCTACATGATGGTATTTTATTTGTAATTTTTAGACATCAAATAATTTAATTTATTTATGACACAAAGATGATGCAGTAATTATCTTATTAATGAAATATTGACAAAAGTGATAATATAAATACCAAAATAAATGTAATTTGAGACTTTTTATGAATTCCACTAATTTTCTAGGTTACTATGATATATTAGTATTGATTTAATCAACTTAGTTCGAACATATAATTCTGTTATGACTTTGACAAAAATCATATATCAAATAGTGTCAAAATTGACACAAAATAGTTTTTAAATCAAATATTATATTATTAATTGTTATTTTATTCCTAAAAATCTAAGGTTCTGTCAAATGACTTAGATAAGGATATATATATTAATAATAAACAATTTGGGGTTCGTTTGGCATGTTATAGTAAGTGTATTAACCATATAGTGAAAGAAAACAAAAAGACATGGTAAAAGTTAAATTATTTAACTTAGAGTTAAATTTAATTGATAAGGTTAAAATAATATCCTAAACTTGTCTAAATTCTATTGGTTGATAGGATTTCTACCCATCCCCACTTTAGTTTCGAAATAAGACCCTTTGGAACCATTATAAACAGATTTTGACTTTAATATAAAATAATATTTTGAGATATTCCTAAGGTGCCCCTCTCCTCCCTTATAAAAGGGCACCTCCTCCCCCTCCTCCTCACACCAATTTGAGCACTCAAGCTCGGCCAACCCCTGCCATTTTCCCTTCTCCACTTCCCTAGAATAATCCTAGAGGTCCTGGTCTTCTCCAAAGACCAATCTTAGTTCCTTAAGTGGAGGATTCAAAAAGGCGTTCCAAAGAAGAGGTAATATCCATTACCGATCTTTTCAATTTCTTTCTTCTTCAACTTCTTCTTCTTTAGTTGTTTCATGATAAAGTAATAACATTAGTATTACTTACATACTGATATGTTATTATAAATATGAAACAACCCTAATTCACCTTCTATCCATCCTACGGAAAAATGAAATCACCGCGCGTGCGTACGTACGGAATACCGTCTCCACGCCGTGGTGTAATCTATTTTCCACCATCACCTTACAAGGTTGGGTATAATGGTGTAATGAGTAACTATATATGATTATTATTAAGTAATATTGATACTGAAATAATATATATATATACTCCAATACAATTCTACGATCATAGGAACGATATCATCACTCGTGCGTACGTACGGAATACCGTCTCCACGATGTGATGCGACTCGTTCTACATGATCTTCATTTCATAATGATTGTATAAATGAATTGAATGAATGAATATGGTATATACTACACTAATACCATTCTGGAAATGAATTATCTATAACCTAAAGATAAGAATAAGAATTTATTCGACAAAACACGCATAAGAACAAAAAGTTATAAAGACCCGAGTAACAAGTAACAATGAAATATTACTAACAAGAAGCTAATAATATGACCATATATGATCTCATATCAATATGTATGATTCTGGAATAAGTCAATAACATTATTTAAACCATTATACAGGATCTTCGGACACGAACAAAGCAAATCGGACCTAAGGTAAGGGAAATATCACAATCTCATTTTTATCCGAGATTGTTTATTCGTAAGTATTTACTGGGGTGTATTTTATCATCCACATCCATGTTCCCTCAATATGTAATATTGTTTCCATCCACTTGAAATATTTTAAATCCAATTTTACCCTTAGGTGAGTTTTTAGTAAAGAATATGAAAGGAATCTTTTGTCGTTTTTCCGTACGAGGTATTTTTTGACTTTTCCGACAAAAGTACGAAGAATGTTTTTTTTTAACTTATACGGCATGAATGGATTTTTAAAACATTACTTCAAAGAAGCTTCCTTTACAAGTTTTCAAGTTTATTTTTAATCAACTTCTTTTATTTTAAAATTGTATGACATGTTATGAAAGGAAAAATGTTTTTGAAGAAGAAAGGATATTTTCCTCAAGAATTCAATTCAAGTGTTTTATCAAAATTATTTTCCATCTAAGATAATAAAGGGTTCTGTTTCTATCCATGTTTTTACATTGGTTTGACTATGTTGTTATGGAATTATGTTTATGAATTCCTTTATCATATATGAATTGATTTATGATGTCATGATGTTTCAAGAATCCCATTTTTGTTACATGTGTTATGCGATGATGCATGTTTTATGATTATGTGGCACACATAAGAAAGGATTCATTATAAGATGGGTGGGACCTATATCTCCCTCCAATGCATTGGGTAATGATTTTATATCTCATGAGATAGACATGGCTGGAACGGAAGGTTATTTCGGTTCAGTGATACAGGACTGAAACGAGGAGTGAACTCGGTTCAGAAAGGGACTTTGTCCACTAAGATAGTCTTGGCAATGAGTCATGACTAACAAGAAATGATTTTCCATGATTATGTGTGCATGCCACAAATATTCAAGTTTTACGTTATGATTATGGGGATCTCATTTTCACTTCTATGATTTATTCCATGTTAAGATATTATGATCTCTTTTGCAGGTTTTGATTTTCATAAAGATATGATATGATTTTTATTTCCTTTATTTGCCCTTGCTGAGCATTTGAGCTCACCCTTTTATGTTTTCTTTTCCCCAGGTCAGGAAGATGGATATTAAGTATAATATGCTAAAAGGGACCCTAGATATGATGAAATAAATGGGAGACACTGTAGAAGATTTATGAACCAGTTGTTTATGTTTCCCCAGTTTCTAAAGACACTATTCCTATACGGTCCTTTGTGGTTTTGTCATATATTGTAATAAGAGTGCTTCAATTTTGAAGTATTAACAATGTATGTAAAGTGTGGGTCGTTATAGTTGGTATCAGAGGAAAGGTATAGTCAACCTTTGGAAACTAGGATGTGAAAGCCTTAGTAAGAACCCTAAGGATAAGTCTAACCATAGAACACAATCTTAGTGTTTTAGAAATGGCCTTGAATAACCTAGGATAAGACCTTAAGCATGAAAATTTTATTCTTGAATTATGTGGTTTCCTATTATAATTAGTGTTCCTCACACTATTCTTCTTGGTTTTAGTCAATGGCTGGAACCCGAAGGAACCGTGTTAATGCGGAATGCGATGGGCAATGCAATGATTGTCCCCCTGAGCCACCAAGCGATATGGGAGCTGGAATGCAAAATCTTGTAGCCATGCTCACACAACTTTCTCAAGCTATGAATCATGCAGGATTTCCAAACGAACAAAGAAGGGAGCAACATTCTGTTGAATCCTTCATGAGGCAGCGTCCACCATCTTTCAGCGGGTCTACTGATCCATTAGTTGCTGAACAATGGATTAGTACTACTGAAAAGATATTTTCAGTTCTTCAATGTTCTGAGCATGATAAAGTCATCCTAGCAGTGTATCGTTTGGAAGGAGATGCGGATCAATGGTGGAATCTTGTTAAGAATACGAGGCAAAGGGATGAAATTGAGTCTATGGAATGGGACGAGTTCAAGAAGTTATTTTTCAATAAGTACTTCCCTCGTATTCTCCGAACAAAGATGGAGAAAGAGTTCCTTGAACTGAAGCAAAGGGATGATGAATCTGTTAGTACCTATGAAGCAAATTTTACAAGACTTGCAAGGTACGCTTCTGGTATTTTTATCCAACCTGAGAGTAAGATCGATCGATTCTTTAGTGGCTTAAAACCAAGTCTTCGAAGGGCGTTAGCCATAAGGGACTTCAATAGCTACGAGGAAATCGTTCGATGTGCTCTCAAAGTCGAGATGGAGATTGGAGTAACCCATCAGTCACATGGGTTTGATAAGAAGAGGAAGATGGAATTCAAAGAAAAATCTAAAGAGCACACGGAAAAGAAGATGAACTTTCCCTTATGCTCAAAGTGTGGAAAGAAACATGGAGGGAGTTGTCTTAAAGGGACAAGTAAATGTTTTAAATGTGGAAAGGAAGGTCATCGGGCATTTGAATGCCGTGATAATGGGAAGAAGATGTCTAATGATGCAAACAAAGGAAGCGATACACAGAATGAACCTGCTACACTTCAATGTTTCAAGTGCAAGGAGATGGGGCATTATGCCAATCAATGCCCAAATCCAAGGGTTGATGATGATGGTCGACGTCAACAAACTCTTAAGGCTAAAGACAAAGGAAAGTCACATGCAATTTCTATCAGCGATGTGGAGTACGATAACGATGTGGTGAAAGGTACACTTACCATCCACTCTAAAGTAGAAAATGTTTTATTTGATTCTGGATCCACCCACTCTTTTATTTCTGAAAAATTTTCTAAGGGTATCACCGTATTACCTCAACAATTAGATGTTGAGTTAGCTGTGACAACACCTAATGGCACATCAATCACATCAGAAGTTTATAATTCTTCTCCGATCGAAGTTTGTGGGAAAGTGCTTCCTGCAAATCTTGTGATCCTTCCTTTAGTGGAATTTGATGTGATTCTTGGCATGGATTGGCTTTCTCTACATGGAGCTCATATCAATTTCCAAAGAAGGGAAGTCACATTTCATATTCCAGATCAACCTACGATCGTCTATCAATGCAAGGATGAACATAACCTTCCAGTGGAAATTTCTTCCATCTTATGGGTATTGATTCCACTAAATGAAGGTTATTTATCTCAAATGGTTGGTGAGAAACTCACGATTAAGAATATGCCCATTGTACGGGAGTTTGATGATGTCTTTCCGGAGGAATTGCCGGGTCTTCCACCAAATCGTGAAGTTGAGTTTTCAATAGAACTCGTACCGGGTGCTTTGCCTATTTCAAAGACACCTTATAGAATGGCCCCAATTGAGTTGCAGGAATTGAAGAAGCTACTCCAAGAGAATCTTGATAAGGGATTCATACGCCCTAGTGCGTCACCTTGGGGAGAACCTGTTCTATTTGTTAAGAAGAAAGATGGATCAATGAGACTCTGCATTGATTATCGAGAACTTAACAAGATCACTATCAAGAACAAATATCCTCTCCCACGCATTGATGACTTATTTGACCAACTACGCGGAGCTCAATACTTTTCCAAGATTGATCTTCGTTCAGGGTATCATCAATTAAGGGTCAAAAGGGAGGATATACCAAAGACGGCTTTCCGTACAAGGTATGGACACTATGAATTTATAGTGATGCCATTTGGTCTTACTAATGCCCCTGCTATCTTCATGGATCTAATGAATAGAGTCTTTAGAGACTATCTTGATCAATTTGTGGTAGTCTTTATAGACGATATTCTTGTCTATTCAAAGAGCAAGGAAGAGCATGAAGATCACTTGAGAATTATATTGAAGACCCTGAGAAAAGAGAAGCTTTATGCCAAATTTACCAAGTGTGAATTTTGGCTTCAAAAAGTTGCATTTTTGGGTAATATAATCTCAAAAGAGGGGATATCTGTGGATCCAGCAAAAACAGAGGTTATCGAAAGATGGTCAAGACCAACAACAGTAACTGAGATCCGAAGTTTTCTTGGTTTGGCTGGATATTATCGACGTTTTGTAAAAGATTTTTCACGGTTATCTAATCCAATCACCAAGTTGACTCGGAAAGGAGTTAAGTTTGTCTGGACAGAGGAATGTGAAGAGAATTTCAAGGAGTTGAAAAGAAGGTTATCCAGTGCACCTGTGCTCACACTGCCTTGTAGTGGAGAAAGGTTTGTGATCTACGGTGATGCATCCAAGAAGGGATTGGGGTGTGTTCTTATGCAAAATGATATGGTGATAGCTTATGCCTCACGACAGTTGAAAATCCATGAGCAAAATTACCCAACACATGATTTGGAGTTGGCTGCGGTAATCTTTGCATTAAAGATTTGGAGGCATTACCTTTATGGTGAAAGGTGTGATATTTATACTGATCATAAAAGTTTAAAGTATATTTTCACACAAAAGGAGTTGAATATGCGCCAAAGAAGATGGTTGGAGCTGATTAAGGATTATGACTGCTCAATCCATTACCACCCTGGGAAAGCAAACAAGGTGGTAGATGCATTAAGTCGACAAGACCATGCTAGTTTATCCATGATGAGGATCACAAAAGATCCAATATTTATGGATTTACAAAGGTTGGATCTTGGAATTATAATGGAAGGGGAAAAATCTTATCTTTCTCAAATGAATGTTCAACCATCTATACATGTGAAGATTAAAGAGGCACAGAAAGAAGATGTCGAGTTACAAAAGAAGGTGAGAAATGTTCCTGAATTCAACCTTGATTGTGATGGGATAATAAAGTTCAGGAATCGGGTTTGTGTTCCTCCCATCCCCGAATTAAAGAAAGAGCTGCTGGATGAGGCTCATAGTTCTTCATTCTCTATTCATCCTGGAAGCACGAAGATGTATAGGGACCTGAAAGAGTACTTCTGGTGGGATGGCATGAAAAGAGATGTTGCTGAATATGTCTCTCGATGCTTGGTTTGTCAACAAGTTAAAGCTGAGAGACAGAAGTCTAAGGGGATGTTACAACCATTACCCATACCCGAATGGAAATGGGAAAACATCACTATGGACTTTGTCACAGGACTTCCTAAAACATCCAAAGGCAATAATGCTATCTGGGTCATAGTTGATCGTCTTACAATGTCTGCACACTTCATTGCTATTAGAGAGGATTTCTCTCTAGATCAGCTTTCCAGGATATATGTAAAGGAAGTGGTAAGATTGCATGGAGTACCACTTTCTATTATATCTGATCGGGATCCGAGATTTACCTCGAAGTTCTGGTGAAGTCTTCAGCATACTCTGGATACAGAGTTGAGTTTCAGCACTGCTTATCATCCCCAAACAGACGGTCAGTCTGAGAGAACAATTCAAACCCTAGAAGATATGTTGAGAGCTTGCTCTATGGATTTCAAAGGAGGTTGGGATCAACACCTACCTTTGGTGGAATTTTCTTATAATAATAGCTTCCACTCCAGTATTCAGATGGCTCCTTATGAAGCTCTCTATGGAAAGAAATGCAGGACTCCAACTTGCTGGGATGAAGTTGGGGAAAGAAAGCTATTAGGACCTGATCTCGTTGATGAAATGGCAGAAAAGGTCAGATCTATTCAAAAACACATAAGAGCAGCTCAAAGTCGACAGAAAAGTTATGCCGACAACCGAAGAAAAGACCTAGAGTTTGAAGTGGGTGATAAAGTGTTCTTACGAATATCTCCCTGGAAGAGGGTTATGAGATTTGGAAAGAAGGGGAAGTTGAGACCTAGATATATCGGTCCTTTTGAAATACTGGATCGTGTTGGGAAGGTAGCTTACCGATTGGCGCTTCCAACGAATCTCTCTCAAGTTCACGATGTGTTCCATGTATCTCTCCTGAGAAAGTACATACCAGATCTTTCACATGTACTCAGCTCAGAAGTTGTACCGCTGGAGCAAGATCTTTCTTATGAAGAACAGCCGATAGAGATTCTGGATCGTAGCGAAAAAGTCCTACGAAACAAGACCACTCGCTTGGTTAAAGTTTTATGGAGAAACCACCAACTTGAAGAAGCTACATGGGAGCTTGAGGATATGATGAGGGAGAAGTATCCTCATTTGTTTGTTGCAAAGTGACGAATTTCGAGGGCGAAATTCTTTTTAAGGGGGGTAGAATGTAACACCCGAGACTTTTATGTTATATAAATCATCAAAGGAATCTTTTTCTACACAACACTTTCTTGGCTTGCTTTACACGCAATCGCGACCTTCCTCGATAGCTTGCGTCGTACGCAATACCGAGTTTCACTAAACAACAATATGCTATTAAAACTAGCCGTTATGAATAGTAATAACCACTTTTTGAAATTTTATAAATTTTACTTTTCAAAATGGACTTCATTTTTGGACTCAGAATATCGAAATTAGCCTAGGGTGAAATTTTGGTATTTTTTCTGAAAACTTTCAATTTTTGATGAATAGTGAAACCACTAAGTGGTAGGTTAAAAACTGAATTTTGCATAAAACTTAATTTTACCGCTTCTGTGAATGGAATTTCAAAAATCCGAGAGACACGGTTAATATCAAGGACTAAAATGTGGTTCAATGAGATGAAAATAATTTTTTGGTGAATAGTAACTTTTTACTATTTTTACCGCGGTTAATAGTAAATAGGGTAACTAAGGGTAAATATGATATTAATATTACCCTAACACATGTCCTAATTCTATTGGACAAGTGTAATTCGACCAAAAACAAACTTAGGAATAAAATATGACCATTTAGGCCCACTTGGATTAGATTAGGACATTTATTATTAATTTATTTAAAGAAGGGTTAAAATAGTTAAAATCAATGTTTAATAAGTAAATCATTTTTAATATAGGGTTATACATAAGATAAATTCGATTGTAAATATTCATTAGAAAGATAAAAAGATTTCCTACATGAGGTTATTTTATTTGTAATTTTTAGATATCAAATAATTTAATTTATTTATGACACAAAGATGATGCAGTAATTATCTTATTAATGAAATATTGACAAAATGGATAATATAAATACCAAAATAAATGTAATTTGAGACTTTTTATGAATTCCACTAATTTTATATGTTACTATGATATATTAGTATTGATTTAATCAACTTGGTTCGAACATATAATTCTGTTATGACTTTGACAAAAATCATATATCAAATAGTGTCAAAATTGACACAAAATAGTTTTTAAATCAAATATTATATTATTAATTGTTATTTTATTCCTAAAAATCTAAGGTTCGGCCAAATGACTTAGATAAGGATATATATTTTAATAATAAACAATTTGGTGTTCGTTTGGCATGTTATAGTAAGTGTATTAACCATATAGTAAAAGAAAACAAAAAGACATGGTAAAAGTTAAATTATTTAACTTAGAGTTAAATTTAATTGATAAGGTTAAAATAATATCCTAAACTTGTCTAAATTCTATTGGTTGATAGGATTTCGACCCATCCCCACTTTAGTTTCGAAATAAGACCCTTTGGAACCATTATAAACCGATTTTGACTTTAATATAAAATAATATTTTGAGATATTCCTAAGGTGCCCCTCTCCTCCCTTATAAAAGGGCACCTCCTCCCCCTCCTCCTCACACCAATTTGAGCACTCAAGCTCGGCCAACCCCTGCCATTTTCCCTTCTACACTTCCCTAGAATAATCCTAGAGGTCCTGGTCTTCTCCAAAGACCAATCTTAGTTCCTTAAGTGGAGGATTCAAAAAGGCGTTCCAAAGAAGAGGTAATATCCATTACCGATCTTTTCAATTTCATTCTTCTTCAACTTCTTCTTCTTTAGTTGTTTCATGATAAAGTAATAACATCAGTATTACTTACATACTGATATGTTATTATAAATATGAAACAACCCTAATTCACCTTCTATCCATCCTACGGAAAAATGAAATCACCGCGCGTGCGTACGTACGGAATACCGTCTCCACGCCGTGGTGTAATCTATTTTCCACCATCACCTTACAAGGATGGGTATAATGGTGTAATGAGTAACTATATATGATTATTATTAAGTAATATTGATACTGAAATAATATATATATATATATATACTCCAATACAATTCTACGATCATAGGAACGATATCATCACTCGTGCGTACGTACGGAATACCGTCTCCACGATGTGATGCGACTCGTTCTACATGATCTTCATTTCATAATGATTGTATAAATGAATTGAATGAATGAATATGGTATATACTACACTAATACCATTCTGGAAATGAATTATCTATAACCTAAAGATAAGAATAAGAATTTATTCGACAAAACACGCATAAGAACAAAAAGTTATAAAGACCCGAGTAACAAGTAACAATGAAATATTACTAACAAGAAGCTAATAATATGACCATATATGATCTCATATCAATATGTATGATTCTGGAATAAGTCAATAACATTATTTAAACCATTATACAGGATCTTCGGACACGAACAAAGCAAATCGGACCTAAGGTAAGGGAAATATCACAATCTCATTTTTATCGGAGATTGTTTATTCATAAGTATTTACTGGGGTGTATTTTATCATCCACATCCATGTTCCCTCAATATGTAATATTGTTTCCATCCACTTGAAATAGTTTAAATCCAATTTTACCCTTAGGTGAGTTTTTAGTAAAGAATATGAAAGGAATCTTTTGTCGTTTTTCCGTACGAGGTATTTTTTGACTTTTCCGACAAAAGTACGAAGAATGTTTTTTTTAACTTATACGGCATGAATGGATTTTTAAAACATTACTTCAAAGAAGCTTCCTTTACAAGTTTTCAAGTTTATTTTTAATCAACTTCTTTTATTTTAAAATTTTATGACATGTTATGAAAGGAAAAATGTTTTTGAAGAAGAAAGGATATTTTCCTCAAGAATTCAATTCAAGTGTTTTATCAAAATTATTTTCCATCTAAGATAATAAAGGGTTCTGTTTCTATCCATGTTTTTACATTGGTTTGACTATGTTGTGATGGAATTATGTTTATGAATTCCTTTATCATATATGAATTGATTTATGATGTCATGATGTTTCAAGAATCCCATTTTTGTTACATGTGTTATGCGATGATGCATGTTTTATGATTATGTGGCACACATAAGAAAGGATTCATTATAAGATGGGTGGGACCTATATCTCCCTCCAATGCATTGGGTAATGATTTTATATCTCATGAGATAGACATGGCTGGAACGGAAGGTTATTTCGGTTCAGTGATATAGGACTGAAACGAGGAGTGAACTCGGTTCAGAAAGGGACTTTGTCCACTAAGATAGTCTTGGCAATGAGTCATGACTAACAAGAAATGATTTTCCATGATTATGTGTGCATGCCACAAAGATTCAAGTTTTATGTTATGATTATGGGGATCTCATTTTCACTTCTATGATTTATTCCATGTTAAGATATTATGATCTCTTTTGCAGGTTTTGATTTTCATAAAGATATGATATGATTTTTATTTCCTTTATTTGCCCTTGCTGAGCATTTGAGCTCACCCTTTTATGTTTTCTTTTCCCCAGGTCAGGAAGATGGATATTAAGTAGAATATGCTAAAAGGGACCCTAGATATGATGAAATAAATGGGAGACACTGTAGAAGATTTATGAACCAGTTGTTTATGTTTCCCCAGTTTCTAAAGACACTATTCCTATACGGTCCTTTGTGGTTTTGTCATATATTGTAATAAGAGTGCTTCAATTTTGAAGTATTAACAATGTATGTAAAGTGTGGGTCGTTATAAGTACATTGTGTAAAAAGACACACAATATCCTTCCCAGGTCACCTGGATGTGTTTGTGGACCAGCTTGTGAACATCATGCCTTGTTCATGTACAAGTACACAATCTTACAGCTGGCTATGTAATTGTTCCAAAATCCATGTACTTTTTCCCATATATGTTTACAATCTGAATAAAACACTATGTAACACAAAATGTGACACATTCCCTGTGATAGGGTTCATGATCTGTGTGATCCAAAACTCTGGTCAAAACCTAGGAGTCGTAGACATGGGCCTCCACAAAATGTATCCCATAGTTTATGACATTTTTATCATGAATTGTCTGATATTTTGGGATCTCGTCTTCATCATCCTAGATATCTCTAGAGCCTGTACCTTTATTAGAACTTGTAGATCGAGGTTCTTTTGATCCTTTCTAGCAATGATCGATGGAAATAGACATGAATCTATTCATAAATCAAACAATCGACCTATCGTCATTATATGTCAAAAACATGGAAGAAAGGAACCCTAAATTCTAATCTGGTTCACCATCATTCATCTTCCACTATCATCGCACCTTGATCATGCCACCAATCATGAACTGCACCTGGCATATCGATCTGTTCAAATGAATACCATTCGATTAATGATCAAACAATGGGTATTCATCATATTATGGGCCATTGGAAAATAGGCATCATGAATTTGCGAAGAATATATGGAGAAAACCACAATCCATAAAATTGAGGAAAAAACATATCCATATTTCATTTTCATTTGATTAATTATAATAGAATGGATGAATGGTGAGAGGTAAGTAAATGTTCAAATTAAATTATCCCGTCAAAATAATTCTACCAACGATGAGTGTATCAATTATATTTATGGAATTGATTCGTGTTAATCTGGGATTTAAGAACAAGATGGAAATAAAAAATCAATATTTCATACATAGTGTTTCATCGATGACTAATAAATAACGGTTATGTGGTCATCATTGACAAGATTTTCCATCGCTATTTTCATGATGAGTCATGATCAAAACATTGATCTGTCACCGTCCACTAGAAATTCTCTCTAACAGTTTTCTAAATCTCTATGGTTTGATCATCCAACATTGAGGAAATTGTATAATAGTTCATTTATATTATAAATAGTTGATTCATAAAAGAATTAATTTTTTTATAGTTAATTATTCCCATGATTAAATTTTCACAAATTCTCCATGCTGAAAAGAATTATGTTGTACTTAGGGTAAAACCCACATTTAGAACTCAAAGGATTACTCAGATTACTATTCAGGGCCCTCATTTGGGAGTTATTACACATTTTCAAGAAACCTAGATGCAGGTGATATTTAATATATTAAATATTTATTAAATATTTATCTATGAAAACAACATACCATTAAATCACACACTGTATTAGCGCCTAGTCTAAAAAATAATCCATTTAAAATTTATAAATAATACATAGAAAGTATGACACATTTCATTATCCCTACATTTTGGTGCTAGATCTTGAGAAGCCAAAAAAATATCTACATGAAGAGATGTGGGTACTGATCATGAATCTGAGCCTCCCACTCCCATGTTATTTCTTGAAGATTTTAGTGCTACCACTAGACACACACAAGGGGAATCCATGAACCGTGAAATATCATTGTCTTCTGATCCTCGGTCCCCATAGGTTAGTATATAATGGTAGATTAATCCTCGATGTTGAATTCTCCCATGTCAATAACATGTGATGGTTCAGGAACATACATCTTCATCTAAAACATGAGGATGGTTTTGTGTAACCTATCAAATTATTAAAGTAGAGTTATATAGTATGCCACCTCACCAACACTGTACAGTATCTGTAGAGGAGTAATGAATATTGAATATAACTTTTTGCCGTCAAAAAATATATATAATACAAGTCAAGGTGATACTCTTAGGAAAACATGGTTTCCTTCCTAGAATTCTAGAGGTCTCCATATTCAATCCACGTAAGTCTTATTATAGCTCTATATAGTCTTTATCGACTACTGGATGATCTGCACCATTTCTGTAGTAGCTCGATCAAACTTTAGTTCCATCAGTTCTGACATTATTATATTTGCCCAACAATATGGTGACCTATAGGGTCTCTTGTACGAAACCTCAAATGGTTTCATAATACTGGTGGACTGATAGCTGTTTTTGATCTTATATTCCACAAATGGTACGTGATCCTCTCAACTAAAACCAATGTAGATCATGAAAACCTACGACATGTCCTCCATGACCTCGATGGTATGCTCTAGTTGGACAGCAGTCTGTGAGTGAAAATTCATACTCAAGCATAAGTGAGTCCTGAAGGATTCCTTAAATCCTCTCCATAAAAAATATTTTAATTGAAAATCACAATTAGAGAAGGTCACTGAGGTGACTCAACAGAGTCGGACTACCTCATGCTTGTAAAGGCATCCCAATCTATGTACTAAAATCTTCGCTGGAATAGCTTGAAAGTGGGCCAATTTTGTTTGGTGGTCTATCATCAACCATATGGAATCATGACCCCTAGAAAATACAAGTTAATATATTCACTATGTACGTGGATATTCCATCCCAATTTTACTCTGGCACCAAAAGGGTTTGATCTAACCCTGCTAGGACCTCATGCTCAGCCTTCACCTACTAACAAGTGAGGAATTGATTGAAAAAATCTACAACTCCCTTATTCATACCAGTCAACAAAACTGGTGTTTGATGTCATATTATATCTCTTCCACACCTGGATGTACTTCCATAGGGGATGGATGAAATTACTGCAACTCCTACTCCAATAACATTAGAGCTACCATCGTCTAACCTCTATAAAGGATAATATGTTCCCTACATTCTGAATATCCTTCAATATCTTGTCCACTTAATCTCTCAGTACATAAGGTCCACATTTGGTACCTCCTTGCTGAATATCCATGAAATTATGTAAAATAGGCGGGGTAACAACCATCATGTAATGATATGAAGCACTATAATTTTCCATATTGGAATACATAGATTAGGCTAACTAATCTGATACCTCAACCAACAAATTAGAATGAGATCTTATAAAAATATCAAATGTTACCATGTTCCCCTACCTAAGATTTTATATGATCTTGAAGTCATAGTCCTCGAGGAACCCTAGCTATCACTCCTATCTCATGTTAAGATCATGGTGCTAAAATATATTCTTGAGACTCTTATGGTTGCATTAGATGTTGCTATAATATATTCTTGAGACTCTTGCGGTTGGATTAGATGATAAACTGATCACCCAATAGGCAGTTCCACCACATATTTAAAGTGAAGTATACTACTTATAATTCAAGATCATGGGTTATTTAGTCCTTCTCTTGTGGCCTCAACAGGAATGAACCATAGGTAATAACAACCCACATAAGCATAATTAAGTCATGTATCTTCATGGATGAATCACAGAAAATTATTAATATGACACCCTACTGAGGAAATATCAATATTAGAGTTCTCATCAACCTCTCTCTTAGCTTTAAAAATTACTGCTTGATCATTTCTGTCTATAGAAAAGGAATCCCCTTTCGAGTCATGGAATTCAAGAGTACATCCACTCAGGGGATGTCACATACAAACCTATGATAGTACCCCACCAACCCAAGGAATCATCTCACCTTGGTAACATTTTCAGGGGGCTCCCATGTAAAACTGCATCAACCTCCACTGAATCCACTGATACTCCAACCTCAGAGATGATGATTCCCAAAAAGTGGACCACTCAAATCGAAAACTGACACTTTGAGAGCATCGTGTACATATAGTTCTATCTATGTGTGTCATTAACCATCCCCAAATATCATTACTACTCCTCATAAGTTTCCATTTACAATACGATTTCTTCAATAAATATTACCACTAATAATTCTATGAAGGGATAGAATATCTATTTCATGAGTCTCAGGAACACTGATGAGCATTCATCTTTCCAAATGGCATCACCAAGTACTCATTGTGAATGAAATAACATCTTAATGTAATATTTGGTGTATCTGTATCCATTACTCAATGATGGTTATATCCTAATTTGCAGTTAATGTCCAAGAACCATCACCCTCCTCTCAACTGATCCTATTGTTCATCGATCCTTTGAACTGGATACTTATTATTCCCAATCACCTAATTCAACCAGCAATAATATAGACATAAACTCAAGTTCATGTCTATAATTGGGGAAATCAAAACCAGAGTTGTACATGGGGAAACAATGGGTATCATATATAACTTCTCATTCAAGTCCTCAAATTATATCCTCATTTATCTAATCTCTACGATTTCCATCTGATGTGATGTCATAGATATCAGTGTCATCCTAGGATTCATGTCTATGTAGAACTATATTTCATGATAGGGAGGTAAACTTGGTAAGTCCTTGGAAAATATGTCATCTTATTCCACCATCACAAACTAAGATTGATAGCCCATAGAATCAATTTCTCCAAGATTCATTTTTCCCAATTGTTTTTTAATTATCATCACTCTCATATGCTGTAGTTTTTCATACGTTTCCATGGTTTCCTTTCACCCTCAATGGAAGACCTCAATCTGTCACTATGGACACACCACATACTCTTCCTAAAACAGTCAATATGGGCATGTACTATGTATTTCTAGTCCATACCTAAGTTGAAATTTTATGGCATCATTGTTATAATAAAGAGATCCTATAATGAACTCTCTCCTCTAATAGTCAAACTGCACTGCCAACAGAAGTGTGTAATCGCTGAGTCACCACCTTTTGGAGGATCAAACAGCAAGGTTTGAGCCAATGGCCCAACCAAAATCTCTACATATCCAAAAAGAGAAATAGGAATGAAGGAATGAATTTAATCTATTTTTACAAATAATAAATCTAATTTAGAAAATACACATGTTGTGCCATGTTTCATCCATGGACCCTCGATGTCATAGTCCTCAATAGCCTGTAGCTGGCCTCGTCACTACCCATCAGGTCCCTGAGCATGGAATCAACCACCTGGGGGTGGTGGTGGTAATAGGTCGAACCTCCTACCACCTTCTACTTCCCTACCAACCCCTCTCCCATGTCCACCAGCCCTATGGACCACCCAGATCTTACCATTATCATTGTCTTTGTAGTCTCTCTACCATATCATGATCACCTATGCAATGTGTTAGACAATCTAGTGCCTGATTTCCTCAACCATGGTAGGAGAAACACATCCTATCCCTTGACTAATTTGATCATCTCTGAGATCCCTATACCACTAGCCTTGATTCCTAAGAATATCTCTTGATGTATCTGGAATTAATGGATCACTATGATTGTCATCGGTTACCTGATGTCAAGGTCTCAACTGTTGGGTGCGCACTGCTAGCTCCCAATATCGGTGTCTTCTCTGGAAGAAATCTCTCTACCAATATGTCGTTCTCAAGAAACCCATCATAGGCGGGAATGAAAAGGGATACTACCAAATCACTTATTTCCAATCATAATTCGTATTCATCGGTCTGAGATATGAAGAACTAGTCATGCATCTTATCCAAGAAGTAACATGAGAAATCTATAAACCCTTCCAAGTACTATGCGTGGTTATACATTCCTTTTTTAGATGTATAATCACATTTATGTGTATAGATCGCAACATGGATGGATAAAACACTTCATTTAATGGATGATCAAAGAATTACTAGGAGAGAGTTTTCTCATCGTGTGACTGATTCACCATTCTCCACCATTTCCCCGAAAATCCCTAAAGAAGACTCTCCACAAGGACTGTCATCTGAGTTTTTGTTTCCTCAGAAGGAGAAAAACACAAGTGAATGCCTCTAGCCAATCCTTACCAATATGGGGGTATTTCGAACCCTATATCCTAGGAGTTCACTACCTCTGAGCCTCATGAAATGTGATTGAATTTCATGCATCCTAATCTACTACAGAATTCTATTGTTGCTCCTAAATGGGTGATGCTATACCTAGTAAATGACATGGATGTGCTACCTCCGGTATAGGCCCATATTCCAATTCCTCAACACTTGGTGGATCATCCTCATGATCACATACTCAAATCCTAGATGGATGTCTATATGGATGGATATTGAAATTAAAAAAAATATATTCCACATTCAAAATAGTATATCTGGGGAGATGATTTAAGAAGTTATTAGAAACACAATCATTCCATTATGATTCATGTACCAAAAATATTCCCAGCATCCATTGCTTACATGTAGTAAATTGAATGCCAGGTGATCCAAGACCCTATGTATGGATAGAACAGCTGTCGCACCGACACTGGAGTCCCTAGACTGAAAGCCAAAGTCAAAACTCAAAACATTATTTCCATAAAACAATCACAAAGACTATTGTCCTATTGAAAAACCGAATACACCGATACTACTCTGTCGCAACCTAACCCATCAAGGTCTGACCCATGACTATCCCATGCTAGCCTCCAATTGGGGAGGCTCTGGAAACCATCAACCTTTATGTATATACCACAATTGGGATTCATTATCAAAAAATAATTTTACACACACACACACATCTTCAATCCCTCAAAATTCTAAAATGTAAAATAGCTTAATCAATTCATTCATACTTTTAATATCACATAATAGAGTATGACCGTAGAAGTACTAAAAATAGAAAAGGGGAAAATATAATCCCTACCACAAACTATATATAGTCCATCCTACTCCATGGGTGTTAACTAATTAGAAAGAAATCTATTAGAAAACACCTTGGTATGAAAATATCTCGAAAAACTACAATCGCTCCTTATCGTCCCAAGACATTGTAAAATGGTTCATCATCTACATAATACACTATAATTTTAGGAAAAACCTATGAAGAGGGGATTATAAAAATACTCATTAGTACCCATTGGAAAAACTAAAAATGAAGAACCAAACCTAGTTATCTCAATACAATATATAACAATCAATGTATAACAGAAACACCAATATATACATTGGAATACGACCACACCACCGAGCGATCATAACTTACTTCCAGCCACATGATTCTACTTGAAGAAATAATGTCTTTGGGATAATACACTCCATAAGAAATGATATCATCGAAGACACTCAAAAATTAGGTCTAGTTTTTTTAGACCTACCCAATGAAATCACAATGGTGTAATAAGACTGTAATACATTAATAGGGGTCACGCCTAGAACCACTATGTCACCACATGAACCTATCATTGATCAATCATTTATGTAAGGGATTGTATTTAAATGATACCACAATCCCTACCAATTAAACCTTATAAATGGTGCATTAAATCTCTAATTAGTAAGGTCAAGTTGATTCCACAAACTCCGCCTAATGAAAAAAGGATGACAGAGAATCTCACTTCAGTCTCACAGAGGGACACCATAACTCTATATGAGACTCGACCTCTATAAGTGATAAAAATAATGTTATATGGATGTAATTCCGCACTGTAAAATTTATATAAATTCCTAAATAGAGGCACACTCAACCTATACTGGTCCAAAAAAGGAAAACAATGATCCACATGCAATCCTGGATGGGGTAAACGACATGTATAAGGATGTACAGGTTAGTTGTATCTCTCCCCACACATTCCCATATGGAAGAGACTGAAAAAGATTTTTGTCTTCATATAATTGTAATTTAGGAGGATTAAATGGCATGTAGAGACACATGGTATCCTATCCATGTCTCCTGGTCGCGTATGTGTATGTTGGTGGTGTCCATATACCTTTCTGTTTACACTAAGACGTGACCATGTAGAAGAACATTGTGTGTTATATGGCCATGTATTTTTTCCTTTGTCCACGTATTCTCCAATGTACACATCGATTCACAAGAAATGGGGACACATGCCATGTGATAAGGGTGACAAACACTGTGATCCTCAACTTTGGTAGAAACCCTATCATGACATCCATGGGGCCCCAATCTACATGTAACCCGAACAACATGCTATATTGCTCAGGATTATTTAGATACATAGAGTTCTCTTCTGCCTCACCCTATGCATCATCGAATCCTCGAACCTCACTAAAACTTATAGATTAAGGGTCTTCTTGTCCTATCCAACCTTGGTAGATAGAAAACTGGACTCAATTTTTCCCACAAATCTAACCATCAAGATATGGTCCCTGTGTATAAAAAATATGGAAGAAAAGAACCCACAAATGAAATAAGATTCACCGCTGATCATCTGCTTCCATCATCATTCCACGATTAGACCACCAGTCCCCAACCACTCTCGGAGTACTAATCTGTTTCTTAAATATTAGTCATGTAATGATTGAATATTGGGTATTCGTCAAATAATGGATGAACGGAAAACACACATGATGGATGTGTAAAGAACAAACAGAGAAAACCAAAAACCATAAAATTGAGGTATGATCCTTGACTGTTGTTTTTGTGGCCTAGATTCTTTATTGTAGAATGGATGAACTAAAATGGGTAAACCAATGGAAAAATTAAATTATGCTATCATATTAATTCTACTAACGAGGCACATGTCCATTCGGTTTGTGGAATTGATTTGCATCTATCTGGGATAAAAGTTAATGATAGAAATAAAAAAAATGCATAATTGGAGTATATATTGATTACAGTTGAAGAATAGTTTCTTTTTTGTCATTGATAAGACCCTCCAACTCTGTTGGCACAACTATCCATGATAAAAACTATGATCCAACATTTTCCACTAGAAAAGATCTCTAACGGTTGACTGAATCTTCGAGGATTGAGCGCCCAACCCTGAGGAAATTCTACAGTCATGCATTTGAATGAGAAAGAGTCATTCTTTCAAAAAATGAATAAAATAAATAAATTATTTTATTTGTACCATTTAATAATTCCTGCGATTTTTTTTTTCACAAAGTGACTCTGTCAATAATGATTATGTCAAGCCTAAGGTGAGGCTCACGTTAGGAACTGAATGGGGCCCTCGTATTTCTAATTCAGTTCCCCATTTTATATTTATTCAAAAAATTTAGGAACATTGTTCATTTTTTCCCATTAAATATATTTAATAATTGACTAACATTTAACTTAGGAATATTGGGCCTCGGAATTGAATATCATCTCAGCGACTAGTCTTAAAAATAATATATATAGTATCCAATAATAATACATGTAAAATTTGAGATGTTACATATTCCTCCCGTATATTCACCTAGGTTCGGGTGTCTAACCCTAGAGATTTATCATAATGATATATTTTGAGAGGGTATTAGGGTTTTAAAAAATAAATAAATAAAACTATTTATTTTATTTAATGCACACGAAATAGTTTCACTAAACTGGAAACCTGACATTGGACAACATTATGTCATGTCTAGTGTAAACCATGAATTTTGGAAATAACCATGGTCTCATATTTCCCATCTAATGTCCCAATAAATAAGAAACCCACTTACTACCAAAAGATTCATGTGGGTGATTTACTATATATATTATTATTTTTAATATATTTTTAATGTGGTCATATGATACCAAAACTCAACCCTCATTATAAGGATAATAATATATAGATAGAAATATTCAAGGGACAAAATCCATAAAACTGAAGCCATTAAATTTTTAAAAACCATTGTAAGAAAATACAGATGATGAAAATATAATTTCATTATATAAGAAAATTAAAGAGCATAAGATTTGATAATCATGAATAAAATATCTTTTGCATTGATAATATAGAAATACAATAATTTAATGAAACCTTCGCCAACCCTGCAGAACTATAATGAAACATTTCCAAAATACCCCAACACCTAGGAGATAAAAAGGGAAGTGTTCAATAAAATTTAATACATTCCATTACATACTTGTCAAATTATTCTCATCCAATAGAATTAAAATAAATCTCAGAATGGAAGAAGGAAATCATAGATAAACACAACATGAGATATCTATCAAACAGGGATCACACTATCATAAAAATCTAATTAACTAATTAAAAAGGTATAAAATAAAAAAAATCATCAATCATCAAGAATGTCATGATATTTAGAACGATTCTATGTATTTTTTCACTAGTACTATATTCAAAATTACTATGTCATCACAGGATAGAAATCAATGAAACAAAAGTCTGATATAGTACTTTATTCTGATGATCATAAATCTCAACAGGACATTCCATGAACGTCAAATCATATTAAACATCTATATAACACTAGTGAATAATATTGTAATCATCATAAATATATCAATTGTTCTATAATATGTGGGAAATTTCATGGATCCATTCCATATATGATAGTAATACCAACTGATAAACAATACTGTCAACTAGCCACAATACCTCAAAAGGTACAAAAAATTCAATATAAAACTTACTTCCACAACTAAAATATCATTCCAAATATGTGAAGATACCATTATGAATACATGATCTATAATATAAAACTTTATAGGACTCATAATATGTCCAAAATAGGTATTTTGAAAATTCCATGATCCTTTCTTCCACTCAAGAATCATATACACATGCTTTGTCAATTTATAATGAAATTCTTGTCTAATCATTATTGACTCTCCAAATATTGTCCAATAAAATAATGATATTCAAGGCAATCCATAAAATGATTTGAATTGGGGTATTATAATATTGGAGTGATATATATTATTATAAGAAAACATGGACAATCATGGGTAATTTATTCATAAGCCTCCAAAATCTAGAATGAATCCGTGTAATTTACCATCCCAATATGGGATAATACACTATATTTGACAATGAATTCTTTGTTGAAAACCAGTGATCATGAATAAATATGATCCAAAATCATGATGGAGGTCTCTTAAAAACTGATAGCTAAAATATGGATTATGAATAAAGATGGACATCTTTGGAACCCCATGAAGCCTCAAAATATCCGTTTAAATACCACTTTAGTAAGAAATCCATTGATATAAACTTATAAATATATAATAAATGATCCATATCCATTAATTGGATTAAAAATCCCAAATAGAATCATATCCACTCTGTTTTAAGGGTAGTGATTGTATGAAATTCATCAAAATTTATTCCATCATTCATTGGAGAATATGAAACAAAATAATGAATCTGTCCATAACATAATGGTTAATATTTATATTCTATCAAACATAACATTGAGATACAAATTATTCAATGAACCTATATAAACTATATCAACATAATTGAATCTTGAATGAATATGATCCATACAGAGATGTGCTAATAAAATAAATTAGTGGATTTCATGAAGAATCACCTCACACATCACCGTGGGAATGAAGAACCTCTCCTAGAATAATGCCAAATTTATTTCATCCTCTAACACTCCCTCAAGGGGTCTCTAAAAATAACCTAATCACAAAATACCACCACCAAATCCCCCCAAAACAAGACTACCCCCCTAATACAATAAGGATGAATACCCGATCATCTAGTATAGTCACCCTATACCACCAACTTCCTCCACATTAAGGTTAAATACTACAAGATCCTTCGTTGCTCTAAAAGAATCTCTAGGATCATGAAATGTTTCTCCATGTGAAACAAATCTCACTAAATTAGGTACCAAATTCCATTACCAGGGAGTATGTAATATATAATTTGTAATCCTGTATGAAATACATACACAATCACTAACACATGTTCAAATCATGTTTATAGAAAATATATGTCAGGAATTTTTTATCTATGAAACCATATAGAACACACAAATGATAGAGTGTCTCCAAAACATCAAATCCAACCCAATAATGTAAAGATTGAGAACATGGGTGTCCTAGTTCTGTTCATGGGTCTATAATAATCAATACCCAAAATATATGACTACTTTATGACACATCATAACAAAATCCATCCCAATGCATTAATAATTATAATGAACATCAAATATAACTCCCTCCTTAAAAGATATAATAAAATAACTAATAAAATTCTCTTTCAAATAATAAAAACTCAACCAAAACTAGTTAGTACGCACAATGGTATGAAAATTAATTGTAAAGGATATCATCAAATTCATAATTTGAGATAAGGTGGGCATAAATATGTTATATATCATAAATGGAGAAGAAAATTATAAAACAAAAAAATATTATTATGCTATACATAAGAATATTCTACCTCAATATTTGAAATATCCATAATGACTACCCTTTAAGGCATGATATGTCCTCGTAAATGCACCCCACAAGTCTATAACATATACTTTGACCACTTTTCATATTATTTATGAAATTAATGGGAATCTAAAATGTCTCAAAAAATAGTGACATTATCCTAACTAGATTCAGAATGCACAAGGTTCCCTTCTTTGAATACAACCAAAAATCAGTCATGGAACACATTAAAGATATAGATCATGGTTCCCATTAACATGAATGGTGTGTTAGTGAGGATAAAATGATTTACCATGAACTCATAATTTATATAATGATATCTAAAGGTAGTCCTCATAATATCCCCATCCTTTAATAGAATATGATGATAACTTGACAATAAGTCAATCTCAGCGAACCAATTGTCCCCCTTAAACTGACATAACATGTCCTAAATACAGGGAAGATGACAATATTTCATTATAGACTTTGGGTTTAAGTGACTATAATCGATACACATCTATAGACTATCATTCATGTCTTCTTGATCAAAATTGGGGAACCCCAAGGTGATGAAATGGGATAAATAAAATATATTTTAAATACATAAACAATCTAGATTTATAGTCACATAGATCAGATGGGGCTATCCTATATTAGTACATAGAGATTGGGGTGAGATTATATTATAACTCGATATAATACCTAAACTCACGTCAAGATAGTAGTATTTTAACCACCATAATAATGAATTCTAGGTGATTTTCAATAACACTTTGTAATACCACTGGTTGGATCACTTATGAACATATCATTAACTCATACATCATGGAAGATATGGATTTACCATTTCTTCAACACGTTTTAAGGCCTCTCTCACAATTGAATACAACATAATATCTATCAACATTAGAAAATGTAACTAAAATCTCAATTTAATAAAGGATAGATTTCACTAAATACATCTAATCCATATTGAGGATAAAATTGTTTGACTATATCCATAAACACAATAAATATTCCAAAGAGAGGTACTACCCTAACAACAACACACAATCCTTATTACACATCATGAAAACTATATCAACATCCAAATCACATATTCAACAACAATGTAATTGTAATCCTCTCTACCTAAATCCATAGAGCCTAGAAGAGGGTAAAAACAATAAATGGTAGTTTAAATTTAGAATTAAAAAATTTATGTACCAATGTCGAATAAAAGAAAATAGGACCCCACATGAAATCTGTTTCTCCTAAAAATTGCAACTCTAAGTCACACATCTGTCTAAGTCCTCCACCAAGACTAATCTGATCCAACTAGAGACAACCCCCAAAACTACAATATAATCTTATAGGATGAGTAATATCATATTTTTAGCCATTTTATCTTTTTTATAGTCATTAGTAACTAATAGTTGGAGCCCCTACTTATACTACTACTTCCTCGATGAATAATGCTACAATAGTCGAACCTATTTTGAGCCTCCATCTCTACATTAATAGTTAAAAAAGGTCAGACACATTATATTATTATTTTCATGACATATATATGAAAAAACCACATCAAATATATCATTAGAATTATAATAACTATTTTCTTTTGAAAAAAATTCAATGGAAACTAAGGTTGACTCCCTACAATGTAAAACTTACGTTGACATTAAAACTGAGAATCCATTTCCACATCTCTACTCTAGTGAGATACCTAATGATTACCCTCATTTATTGGTATATTCCAATATTCCATCATATTAATGACCATTTTCTTCTATAATACATTGATATATACAATAAATGATAATGGGGTGATTGGACACTAGATCATCAGTAGAAAATCCTCCTCAGCATTTCTTCATTTAAACGCCTCCATGGGTAAGAGATCTAAATAATAATATCGACGAATACTAAATTAACACATGATATAACTCCTATGGTGAATCGAAATCATCTTCCACTAGTATAACACATATATAGTTAAGGAGAGAAACTCATTTTCAAACTTATCATGAAAATTCTCCCATGATAATTTGACATTAGATAATCACTATGATATAAAATCCACCACTGAAAAGATACTTAATACAACATACTAAAAAAATAAGTCAATTTCTCTATCATAGTTAGATAAAACCAAATTAAATATTCAATTTACTAAAACTATTACTCAGTCTTAAAATTTTAAATAAAGAACTCATACATTTAAAGGCCCAAACTCTAAAACTTTAAAAGAATATTCCTCCAAAAATATCTTCCTGAACATAAAATTTGTGATTATTTTTTGGTGTTTTTTAAATATAATAAACACAATACAGAGAACGATGTTAATTTGGTGTTATATATAAAAAGGAAGAAAATTTTAGTATCATCCTAAAACATTACATTGGAATAATTATGATAAATTAATTATGATGTATCAAACATTCTATTGTCTTTCCAATTCTCAAAAAATCACAAAAATCATAATGAATGATCCTTTCCTGATTCCCTACCCTATAAACCATATAATATATATTTAAACATTAGATGTATTTAATGTCTTTTTATTAGATCACAGGGTTACCTAAAATCCCATGTCCTAGCTAGTCACCCTTTCTTATATGGAGTAAAATGTCAAACCAAAATTATTTCTATACTAATAAAAGATAAAATCATGAGTTCATATCCCCAAGATTCTTCCCATACCTCAAAAAAATATTATAATACATTGTTACAACCATCTTCAAATACTCCCCCTCTAGAATTAGTATAAATGATGATCGTGACCTTTGAAACCTACTCCATTTAGACCAGGGGTTAGCAAATATCACCGAGTGTATATAATATACATGAATGAGATTCATTTACCTCAATATTACTCAAAAAATGAACCACCAATATACTTTATAATATAATAAAATCCTTCTAATACCAATAATTGATGTCATACAATATGAAAATAAAAATAATAAATAAATGATGAAACACTCTTGTAGAAATTACCCTGAACCCCAATAACCCAAGAACAGCCTCCCTGACTAATGTCGCACTCAACAATAAATTCGTTAATGTGATCTGAATTTTAAATATAGAAGAATTAATTTTATTCCATATATAATATTTCGGTTCTATATTAAATCATATTTTCCTTATTAAAAAACCAAATTGTGTTTCCATAAATCATTAATTGAGATAAACTTAGAATTATTGATCCCTTGAACGACTACCCTTACCATTATTTAATGGTTAAACCAATATATGAATACTTAATATATAATTATTTACTAAAAATGATAGTCTTTGATGGTCATTTATCATTAAAAAATCCCACAACAAATGTCCCTGGGGTAACAACTAATCTCCAAGATGAATATGAGGAATATGAAAGGTAAAGGGCCCATATTAGAATATATAGATGATTTATAATAGGATATGTTAGAAGTTAGTGTGTAACACACATTTAATCATTAGATCTTGACTAAATCAATCAATTTTAACATAAAATACATATTTGATCAATTTGATAGTATCTCATACATCATAGTGCTTCCTCTGGAATTGGGGATGATCTCATTCATTTAAGATTCAAACATTCCAAGCGGGTACTAATTGGTTTCTTCGTAGAACTGGAAACATCCAATTATTCCATATCAATTTGGACCTACTTTCCAAATTTAGGTGCCCATTAGTTGTGAACTGATGAGACTTAAGAATTTTCATTGGTCGAGAGGATGGGAGGTCGGACTCATCACACCTTTCTAGGGGAATTATTGTCTACTCCAGGACTCTATTTATAGATTTAAGTTATGTTCGTGAATCCATATTACATTATCGAGTATGAAAATATGATTTTCTTTAAATCTGACAATCAATGATTAATAAGTATGATATTTAAAGAATATTTTATATGCATTTGAGGTTATTCATAGATAGAGAATAATCTGTATTTGTTTAGATATTCTTAGTCAATGGCATCCTTTAATACATTATATAAAAGTATCTTGGTCATTATGATGACCATACTGGTTTTAAAGCCACTCAGCGGGGCACTTGATGTTTATTGTCATTCAGAAGGACATGAATTATTTCAAAGTTGGGATCGTACCCACAGATGGGCTACCTATGTATCCTTTGTTTTAGAAAAGGAATCAGAACCCACGTAGTTCGAGTAAGGGAGTATGATGTTTATGTATGATTGGTGGCTCAAAGAAAGATGTCATAATTACTTTTACACTCTAATATCACTTGAGTCATGCTCTGTGTGAGAAACAAGAGGTATTGGTAAAACCAGACAATTTTTCCATGAAAGATGCAATGATAAGAAATGATGTGGGGAATATGTATGTATGACTTCCCAAATAGATGAAGATTAAGATTTACTTCAAGGAAGAAATCCAAGAACAAGGTCCATAAAGGTATATGTACTTTATGGAGATTTGGATATCCAAATCTTGGGGATTTCTCCTAATGAAGAATCCCATGTTAGGAGGGGACTTATGATTGGGTTTTACTTTTGAGAAGGAAGCCCAAATCAAAAGTAAATTTGTACTGGTTAAGAGAAATTAAGATTGGGGCATACTCTTGAGAAGAAGGCCCATGTTAAGAGAACCATGGTTGGGGCTTACTCCTGATGAGGATGCTTATATTTGGGAACTTGGAGACTAGGGATTACTCTTGAAAAGAAAGCCCAGGTTAAGGGAATTATGACCTAGGGCTTACTCTTATGGAGGATGCCCAAATTAATGAGGACTTGGGGCTTACTCCTAAGGAGGATACCAAAATTATTGAGGACTTGTGACTTACTCCTAAGGAGGTGCCTAAATTAATGAGGACTTGGGGCTTAATCCTATGGAGGATGCCCATATTAATGAGGACTTGGGGATTACTCCTAAGGAGGATGCCCAAATTAATGAGGACTTGGTGCTTACTTCTAAGGATGATGCCCAAATTAATGAGGACTTGGGGATTACTCCTAAAGAGTATGCCCAAATTAATGAGGACTTGGGGTTACTCCTAAGGAGGATACCCAAATTAATGAGGACATGGGGCTTACTCCTAAGGAGGATGCCCAAATTAATGAGGACTTGGGGCTTACTCCTAAGGAGGATGCCCAAACTAATGAGGACATGAGGATTACTCCTAAGGGGGATGCCCAAATTAATGAGGACTTGGGCTTACTCTTAAGGAGGATTCCCAAATTAATGAGGACATGGGGCTTACTCATAAGGCGGATGCCCGTCTTTGTAGACTTTGAGATTGGAGCTTACTCCTGAAAAGGAAACCCAGGTTAAGGATTCTCTCATCTTAAAGGATGAGGTTGAATGAATGAACTCTATAACTTTAGTGATGTAAAGATTTGTAAATCACTAGGTTTTGAGAGATGTTCCACAAAGTTCCTTTCAGATAAGGAAGGAAACAAAGAAATCATGCCATAAATGGATTTGGAGAGAGTTCTTAAGGTTTAATCACGAAGAGGAGAGAGGGATAGGTGTAAGAGGTGTGAAATGGGCAGGAAGGGCACCCAAAAAGAGAGAGGGGTGCAAGTCCTGGTGGGTGCGTAGGTATAGCATGGGCATGCAAGTTTGGGCGCGTAGGTATACCTGGGCGTCACATGGGTACTTGCGCGACTTTTAGCCCTTGGGGTAATACTTTGGCGAGACTTGGCTCAAGCCCTTAGTACTATCCCTAAGGGCTTATAGAAGTGTGGCACGCAAGTTATGGTGAAGGAGCAAGGCGGCGTGTAGGTGTGGCCATTTCCCTTGAGGGCTGGCCACTCAAGCACGCAAGTGTTGATAAATTTCAACACATAGGCCTTCTACCCCGTATCTAGATCTTCCGTTCTTGGTAAGAAATTACCTTAGAAGTATTTGGAAGCTTTGAGAAGAAACGAGGGTGCCGAGAGCTCAAAATTGAGTATCTAGAATTTTTCCTTTTTGAAATGGGGGGTCCACAAGGGTATTATAGGCTGGAGAGACCCTTGGCGAATTTTCAAAAAGGGCGCACAAGTCACCTGCACGACCATTAGGTGGCACGCAAGTGTACTTGTGCGACTATGAGGGAACATGCGCGACCCAAATTGAAAAGAACCCTTGTTCATTCCTTTGTCAATTTTTTATGTTTACATAAAAGGATGAATCAATTTATGCTAAGGAATTTACCTTTTCATTCATTTAGACTCTGTGATGGTAAGGAGCGTCAAAAAAAGTCCCCCCTCAGAGTTGGATCCGAAATAAATGAGGATGTGACTCTGAGGAAAAGAAGAAAACCAAAGGAAATGTGGCACGAAAGTGTTGAGTGTACAGAGGGAAGTGCACAGGTATTGAGTGCGCTATCTTGAGGGGCGCTGGCTTTAGGCGCGTAGGGGTGTGGCCTGGTCTATATATAGGCGGCCATTCTCACGCAAAGCACTGAATTTCATGATTTCGAGCTCTCACCGTGCAGGTTGTCTTCACCGCGCAAGTTGCTCTGTGTTCCGTTATTTCTCCACTATCGCGCTGCTGTCAAGGTATTTAGACTTACGCGGTTATACTTGCAAGCCAAAAAGCCGCGCGGCACATAATACTTGTGCAACACATCCATACATGCACTTCAATATTAGACTTGCACGCCTTAATTCCTTAGCCATTTTTTTACTTTTCTTCAGAAAATTTATGAAAAATCCACTCATTTAAGAGTTAATTATTCGACCTTTGTGCACATTAAATGGCTCTTAGAAGAATTTGAATGGCTGATGAGCTGGCTAGAAAGCGGATTGATGACATGGTAAACATTGTTTTCCATGATTACTATGATATCTGTGACAGCAGTCTTCCTGATTTGGCTATGTACTTGAAGAAGTATCATCTTAATTTCCCACAGAGAATCTACCTGCCTCTGTATGGTCATGGTCATCTGAAAGGAGTCAATGTTCCAGATTCAAAGAACAATACACCTGGGATGCATCTGCACTACTACTCCTCTATTTTGGTTATGCTATGCATTAAAAGCAACAACAATGGTGTGAAATTTTAAATTTTTCCTCCATGTCATTTCCTTGCAGATATGAAAATGGAATACACATGGGATGAAATGTTTTCTGCTACCGGTTGGTGGAGAGAAGGCAAACATGGAATTAGAGCAATATCTGAAAACAGTATTCTCTCCAAATGGTTCTTTACTTCCAATGATCCATTCTCAAATCCATGTATCCATCATCCAAGTCTCTTGGAAAGAAATAGATTCATTGTTTGATCAGCAGAAAATTTTCTCAAACCACACTCAAGAACATCCTTTTATAATTGTTCCAAGAAGAGATGATATCACTGCATCTCTTATTGTATCCAGCTGAATGAATGAAATTCAGGTGATTGCGGATGAAGCTCAGGATACCGTAAATCAAATTAAGAGTTATGTTGAAATCCTCTTGTAATTTTTTTAGAAAAGATAAGAGACTCAAGTCTGTGGACATCCTTCTAACTTTTGTGCATCAAATAGAAAGAACGCTTTCATCTTCAATCATTTGTCCATGTATTTTCCTACTACCTGCTTAAAAGTTTTTACCTAATCCAATGGGATTAGTAAGCATAGATTGATTTTTACTAGGATTATTATAAATAACCTTACAAACATTGAATCATTAAATTAATCAACATTACCTAAATCATAAAAAATGTATGTTTAGTGAGATGGAACTTGAATTTTATTCAGAGTTCCCTTGTCTTTTGTGGGCAGTTTAAATTCATGCACATCGGACATAAAGAGGCTAATATTTAAGGTCAAAATAGCTTTGACCGAAATGGATTTAAATTGACTCAATTCATTGAAAATTTATCTGAAAACATATTACCATGTTCAAGTATAAGGGAAAACATGTAAACCATGACTTAAGAAATTTTGAATCTATGGAATGATACGAAAAAGAGCTAAAAGGCATTAGAAGAAGTAGTTCCCATGAATGAAGTCACCATTATTTATCAAACCCGTTAGTCGGTTGAATTATGAAGGGCCGCCTAAGGGCATTGGTTGTATAGTCAAATAATAGTATCATTTGGCTGACAAGTCTATTATGTAGACTGTTTATGCAAGGCCACCTAAGGGCATGTGCTGTATAGTCAGGTAAAAGAACTCTCACAAATTTACTTTTCTAATACTAAAAAGCCAGTGGAAGTTTATGGAGATTCAAATTTTTCAAGGAATAGAGTTTGCTGTATGGAGAGACGTACTTGAATATGGAGAAGAAATTTCCAAACAAGATCGACCAAGAACTAGATGAATGTCACTCCTACGAAGGTCTGACCCAAATGTAGGGAAGATAAATATAAACCATTGACTTGAATACTTTTAGATCATGAAAAAGAACATTAAATAAATATGTTAAGGATGGATATTTTTTTTGCAGATCCTTACATATTTTATGATAAGACCAATAAGGAAAAAAGAGGCTTTATTCCCAATAATGAAGTTACCATTATCTGAAAAACCCGTTAGGGGGTTGAATTATGCAGAGCCGTCTAAGGGAATTGGCTACATAGTCAAATAATAGTATCTTTTGGCTGACAAGTCTATTATGTAGAATGTTTATTCAAGGCTGCCTAATGGCACGTGCTACATAGTCAAGCAAAAGAACTCTCAGAAATTGTACATTTTGTGACCATAAGTAGAGAAAAGGGGTAATGAAGATCTGAAAAAATTTAAGGATATGATAATGAAACATAATGATGGGTATTGTCAAATATATGAAGGTATACACAAATCAATGATAACCATAATCATGTTGTGGCCAGATCCTGAATTTAAATATTTGACTTCACTACGTATCCCATAAGAATGGGAATCATGCCATACGTAGTTCTTGAAATACAGTTTAACATCGTCTGGGACGAGTGTACAAGAGATTTTAGTTTATGGTCATAGAGCTCAAACCATTATAAGAAATACACAGTGTGTGTTTTCATGGGGACTTTTCAGCCAGGGGACTGAAAGTGGAATTTGGTGTTAGGCCCAAAATACTTGGGGCTGGATTCGAGGGACACTCGAATGTTCATATGTATCCCATAAGGATTGGAATCAAGCCCACGTAGTTCTAGAAATACCTTCTATACAAATTTGGTTCGTACATGTGAAGGGTTAAAGGGGAATTTAGTTCAATGATGGTTTAACCAAAGATAAGAGGTTTAGGTATTTCCATGTATGCAAATAATTTTTTCTGAATATAACATGATTGAAAATCAATGTAAATAATGATTCCATCTCGGGTGAGGGTATGAAAGAATATTGTAGTTTACTATCATATAGGACAGAAATGTTGTACAGTTTAATGTCGTATAGCAAGGACAAAGGTGAACCAATGTAAATATATTGATTCTGGGGTCGGTTTCATGAATCAACATCATATGAGATAGAGGTGAACCAATGTCCAGAGATTGGTTTTGGGCTTGAACCGTGGGAGGTTGCCTATGTACCCAGCCTGGAAGGCAAGGATCAAAGTCTGCGTAGTTCAATTAAAGAATGAATTAGTGATCAAGTTGTTCTTGGGGACAACGACCTAAAAAATGGTGTTGGAACTTACGCGTGGTTAGCGGCCCAGAGAGGGTGTTATAGTTGAAGTTTGCTCTAAGCTCACATGAGTCATACTCGGTGGGAGAAACAAGAGGTAGCAACAACCTTAACGATGCACAGTTTAATGTCATGTAGGACATATGAAGGGACTATGCAGTTTAAAGTATTGCAGTTAGGAATATTGGTGCTGCACAGTTTAGTGTCATGTAACAGGGACAAAATACAGTTTAACGTCATGTAGGACGTATTAAGGAATTTCTATATAGTTTAGCGTCATGTAGTTAGGAGGATGGGGATAATACAGTTTAATGTCATGTTGGACAAAAAAGGTGACCGTGCAGTTTAATGTCTTGCAGTAAAGACAAAAGAGGACATAATTTAACTTCATGTTGGACATATTAGGGATTTTTTTCCAGTTTAACGTCATGTTGGATGAAAAAGGGATCATACAGTTTAACATCGTGTTGAAAAAATGTGAAAATAGTTTAAAGCCGTATGCATGGACCATTTTTTATGCAGTTTAACGTCTTATCGGACGTAAGGGACTTCTGTACTGTTTAATTTCATGTAGTTAGGATGTCACAGTTTAACGTCATGTTAGACATAAGTTCCAATAGTTTAAAGTCATATGCATGGACCCTTTGTGTATTTTGTGTTCATTCAAAATATTTCTTCAGAATTCTGGCATTGGTTGGAGTAGTGATGAGTTCTCCATCCATTGAGATTAAATAATAAGCTCCATTGGAGTAGACCTTATGTATTGAATAAGCTCCTTCCCATTTTGGCCGAAGCTTGCGAGGTTTCATTCCTAGTATCATTGGAGTTCTGAGAACTAATACCAATTCTCCCTGAACGAATGAACGAAGACAAATTTTTTTGTTGAAAGCTCGTGCTATTCGATTCTGATAGAATTCCAAGTGGTACAGGGTGCACAATCTTTTCTCATCTAACCATTCCAATTAATTCAATTGCTTTTGAGATTATTCATCTGTAGATGATTGATCACAAATGGATACTCTGAGCGAGGGTATCTGAATCTCAATTGGAAAGACTGCTTATGTTCATATACCAATGAATATGGAGTTGACCGCGTTGCAGTGTGAGTGGTAGTCCGACAAGCCAATAAATCATGAAAAAGTTTATCAGGACATGACCTTTTATCTTTATCCGCCATCGTTTGCAGTATATTTGACAGATTCTTATTGAAGGATTCTATCTGTCCATTGGCCGCTGCATGATACCAAGATGAATGATTGGATTTGATGTTGTATTCTTGATAGAACTTCTTCACCTTGGATGAATAGAAGTTGGTTCCATTGTCCGTCAATATGGACTGAGGGACACCAAATCTGGCAATAGTGTTAGACTTGATGAAGATAACAATGCATTTAGAACTGACTTCCTTGAGAGGTATTGCCTCTTCCCATTTGGAAAATAAGTCTGTTGCAGTAAGAATATACTTAAACTGGTTGGATGTAGCTGAAGGATAAGGTCCCACCACATCCATTCCCCATGTGGAAAATGGCCAAAAGTATTTAGTTGTATGAAGCAACTCTGGGGGATGATGAATGAAGTTGGAATGTACTTGGAATGAATGACACTTCTTTTTGAAATTAACACAATCTTGTATAAATGAAGGCCAAGAATACCCAAGCCTTATAATTTGATCAGACCGTCTGTGTCCAGACTGGTGGGTACCACAAACTTTTGCATGCAATTATTTCATGGCAACCATTGTATCTTCACCACCAATGCATCTAACGTGAACTCCATCAAAACCATGCTTGTATAGAATTTTCTCTAGCTAATCTGGGCCATCATAAAGAGTAAAATTGACCACACGTAGCCGAATTTGTTCTTTCTCAGCTCTATTTGGTGGAAGTTTTCCATTTTGAAGGTATTCCGTGATAGGTGTCATCAATCCTGTAGTATGACCATATGGTTCAGGAATGGGACTAATTTCATTGATTTCCTCTGTTCTGATTTCAACATAAGTTGAAATTGTATGACAGTGGGCAATACTGATGGTTGTCTCGTCCCGATTTGGATCTGCCAGAGATGTGGCTATATTAGCCAGTGCATCAGCTTGAGCATTTTGTGATTTTGGGACATAAGAAAATTTTGGTTCCAAAGGGAATTCCGCCATTAACTCTCTGACGTAATCATACAAAGGGATTAGTTCTTCTTTTCTGATTGCATAATCCCCATTGACTTGTTTGATTACCAGGTCTGAATCACCTTTCCACTTTAAGTGATTCACTTGTGCTTGAAGTACCAAATAAAAGCTTGCAATGAGAGCTTGGTATTCTGCTTCATTATTTTTACCACCTTCCAACAATGAGAAATAATAAGGTAACACTGATTTTTCGGGAGAAATTAGCACAATTCCTATGCCAGCTTTGTTGAATTTAGGATTCTCCATTTTCCTCCCTATAGGACTTCTGGAAGCACCATCAAAGTACATTTCCCATGTTTGAAGACTTTCTTGAATAGAGACGACTTCCTAATCAGGGAGTTCAATATCTGAAGATGTGTCTTCCACTGAAGGGTGTTCAACCAGGAAATCAAACAGAGCATGGCCCTTTATTGCCTTTTGAGAGACATATTGAATATCAAATTGACTGTAAGATAACTTCCCACCTTGCCTGACGTCCTGTAAGCATTGGACGGGTAAGGATGAATTTGAGCGGGTTATTGTGAGATTCTAATTGGACCTTGTGATGTTGCAGGTAGTGTCTCAACTTCTGAAATACAAAGATTAATTCTAGACAGCACTTCTCAATACTAGAATATTGGTTTTCTGCTTGATGCATAGTCCGACTGAGATAGTAGAGGTTGTTTTCATTCCCATCATCATTCTTCTGTGCAAGAAAGGCACCCAATGATCGCTCTAGAGCTATCACATAGAGGATAAGTGGTCTTCCTTAAACAGGTGGCATTAATACTGGTGGACTCAAGAGATACTTCTTGAGAATATTGAATGCTTCCTGACATTCTTTAGTCCACTGGTAAGTGACTCCCTTCTTCAGCAATTTGGTTAAGGGTAAACATTTTCCTGCCAAATTGGCGATGAAACACAGAATATATGCTAAATGTCCTTGAATTCCTCTCAATTATTTTAAATTTCAAGGAGGTGACATACCAAGGATTGATTTTTTTTCTCAAGATCGACTTCAATGCCACGATGGCATACAAAAAAGCCGAGAAATTTCCCTGAGGTTACCCCAAAAGCACATTTTAAGGGGTTCATCTTCGAATTATGTTGCCGAAGTTTGTGGAATATGATTTCCAAATCAGCCAAGTGATTAGAACTTTTCCTAGATTTGACCACCAAATCGTCCACGTAACATTCAATGAACTTCCCTAAAAAGGGTTTGAAGATACGATGCATGACACACTGATATGTTGCACCTGCATTCTTTAGGCCAAAGGGCATTACCCGATAGAAAAACACACCATGAGGTGCAATGAAGGCTATAGATTCCTCATCTTCTGGAGCCATTCAAATTTGATTATACCCAGAATATCTATCTATGAAGGAGAGTTCTTCATAGACAGCTGTTGCATCAATTAATTGTTCTGTAATCGGAACTGGAAAATCATACTTCGGGCAATGCCAATTAAGATATCCGAAATCAATGAAAAATATAATTTTCCCATTCTTCTTTTTCACTGGGACAATATTAGCCAACCACTTGGGATATTTATCTTCTCTGACGAAGTTAGCTTTGATAAGATTATCCACTTCAGCCTCAATTTTGGAAGCATAGGTTGGGCGTGTTCTTCTAGCAGCATGTTTGAATCCTCAATGGTCTTCTAGAAAACCCAAACGATGAGTGGAAACATCAGGATCAAGCCCTGGAATCTCTGTATAGTTCCAAGAAAATATATCTCGATTTTTCTTTAGAAAGGAAATATACATCTCATGATCTTCAAGAGTCATAGCCGCACTAATTAAAGTTGGGCATGGATCATCTTTTGTACCCAGATTTATTTCTCTGAGTTCATCCACAGTTGTAGACATACCCTCTTCAAATGCTGGAGGCGCATCCCTGAGATCTTCCTCTTCTTCAACATGTGTTATTTCTTCTGTTTCTACATGCATAGTAATGAAGAAGAATTTTCATGATCAGAAGAGATGCTAAAATTTTCAAATCTTGAAGATGAAGCTTCCATTTCTGACCCAATTTATGATGAAGGGTCTTCATTGGGTAATAAAGAGGAGATGCTGGATTGAGAATCGACATCATTGTTCACATATAAAATTGCTATAAGTTCTTCTGTTCTGGTTGGCAAAGTATAGACTTGCTGGATTTCAATAGATGAAATGAAGACATCTCCATTTGAGCATTCATCATTGCTGGGTAGATCACCACTTTCCCCATGTTGTCTGTCTTGACTTTCATGATTGACAAAATGGAGGTTCCCATAAGAGTATTTTGATTTGGGTCTATCCTATTAATTTGACTGATTGGTAACACACAATCTATACTCACATGTGCTAATGGGTTTACTGGAATCTTTTCCAAACCATATGGAGCATTAACTTTTGTAATATCCCTTGTTGTGGATTTCTCATTTCCCTTCATGTGACAAAATTCTGCCTCAATTTATTGAGATTCACATGACTTGAATGAGGATTTATCACCATAAATTGTCCCAACTTGACCATAGAAATAATATTTGAGACATTGATGGTATGATGAAGGGATAGCCGCATGTTGATGTATCCAGGGTCTTACAAGAATGATTTTGAAGGCTGAGTCTTGATCAACAACCATGAAATCTAAATTGGATACAAGATCTCCAAACTAAGTTATGCGTGTAGTCTCACCTAGTGGTTCTTGTAATTTTTATCATATCCTTGTAACATCATAATAGAAGGAGATAAATCAGATTCCGTGAGGCCCAATCGATGAAGTGTATGAATGGGAATGAGGTTGACTCCTGAACCGTTATCAATGAAAGTTCATCGGATGTCTACACCGTTGACCTTGCCAGATAATTACAAAGGTCTAATATGTCCATGCACGACATCATCTTCATCTTTATATGTGTAAGATATCACTGCATGGAAATCTGCTAGATTATTCTCTACATGGTAGACTTCAGCTGCAGCAATTTTAGTTTCAAACTCTCGAGGACTTCACAAAGCCTCAATGAGTGCCTCCTGAAGATCATTTGATAAATTCAATGCAGCCATAATTGATAACTTGGCCAGTACATGGGCCAGGTGTTTCAATACATCGTACTTTTGATCCAAAGGTCTGCATTTCCCAACAGGAACATGTGGATTAACAGGTTCCTTGGAAGTTGATGCTTTGGAAGTTTATGCATCATGTACTAGGATAGGATTTGGTAATACCCATGGATTTGGAAGATTAGACCGGTTAGGTCTATTTACTTTTTGAGAAGAAGAAGGTGGAACCTCCAACCGATCTTCCAGAATAACTGTGCCAGGAATGAGTCTGCCATGTGTAAAAGAACTTTCTTGTTCTTGTTGAGATCGTTGAAGGGATCTACCAAGAGTTTCTGCTACATACATAGTTCTAGTAGGAGTATAATTGGAATAATGGCCTCTGAAAGATCCATATCTTCCCCTATACCCTGAGCCTCTGAAACTCCCTCTGATTCCTCTCTTTGATATAGATAATTCAGGCTCATCGAATTCGAAACTGTGATTTCCATAAGGATCTGTTAAGTGAATCATATTAACACAACCAAATATCAACTCTTCATCCGATTAAGACTCTACCTGATTAGCCAATTTAGGCTATGCCGTTTGATGGGGCGGTGCTTGTTGCTTCGAAGTAGATGGCATAAAATCTGCCAGAGTCAAGGACAACTTGGTCTTTGGGACATTCTCATCTTCTTCTAATTCATTTTCATTTATTTAATTATTCAGTTTCTTTGAGGATTTTCCCTCTAATGAAGAGGGTTTTGCTGCGGCATTCATGGCTGAAGGCACAATTGGTTTCTACAATTGTGTTCGCAAAATATCATGAGTTCGATTGATCGTTTTTCTGACCATCCAATCATCATATTTTTGTTCATTTTTGTTCTTGACTTCCGGCCACTAGCCTTGCTCCTCTAGAACTGTAGCAGTAACACATTCTACATGAGCTGAAGAACCCTTCAATTTGACTTGTCCCATGTCGACCATTCATTGTCGGAGGTCCTTGAAAACAAAACACTCCTGAATGGGATGCCCCAATATCTGATGAAATGGGCAATAATTGGGACGATCTTCTTCTCCTTCCTTGTTTGGCCTCTTGGGCCTTGGAATTTGAACCAAATTATTTTCCAGACCCGAAATGAAGTAACCAGGAACTTGTTCATTTCAGATAGAGTAATATTTTCTTTTTGAATCCTCAAATTGTCTTAGTCTTTGATCCCTTTGATCATCTTGATAAAAAGGCCTATGTTACTAATTCTCAAGAGGTGGAACCCTTCGAGAAGATGAAGGTTTTGATGTAGAAGCAGGTATAGGTGCTTGTTTAATCATAACTATAGCAGTCTCTGCTTTACCCATTCTCAATCTTGGATCTTATGGAATTACACAAGCTTTATCCATAGTCTTTATAAGAGAATATTCAATCTGTTGAGCGATTGAAGTAAGGTCTCAAAACCCTCCTATGTATTTCACAGGGATCAGTGGTGTGTGTAATTCATCATGAAAATTTTCCACACAAATTGGCAACAATTCGTCTTGAAGGAGTGCTAAGATTAGAGAATATGTTAATCCCTTCCAGTGAGCAATGAAAATTGAGACCCTTTCATTCTACCTTTACTTATCGTTTGTAATATCAAAAACTGTTTTCTTTGGAAACGTTGAGATGAATTGAAAAAGGAATTTCTGGAAAAGATCCTCCCATCAGGTAATTGGCCGGGATTGCAAGCTTGTGTACCAAACAAAAGCAGGTCCTTGTAATAACTGTACAAAACACAGGAGCTTAACTGCTTCTTGTTGCTGAAGGGTTCCCATCATAGGATCTCAATGAGAAAAAAATGTGTTAAGTGTTTTTATGGGTCCCCCGAACCATTAAAGGTTGGGAATGTGGTAGTTTCAAAATTTTAAGGGGGAGGAATTGCATCAACCCACTCAGGGTAAGCTCTCTTTTCTGGTTGAATTTGGGCACACTTTCCCTCCATAGCTTCCAACTGAGCTATTAATTACTCAATAGTAGTTATTAACGTTCGAGACACATCCGGTTGAGATTGGACTTAAACAGGTACAATGACTGGAGCTGGTACAGATGTGGTGGCTGATACTACAACTGATGGTTTCACCACCAATTGTTGTTGCACTTGACCCGTAGGATTTGACCTATGTGGGTGTACTGATAAAGGAGGATATTCTTGATCCATCTTAGTAGCCACAACAAATTACTTTGACTGAATGACTCAAGCACGCTTAGAAAGAAGACTACCCAGAAGTAGTTCTGCATTCATCCTCCTCAATTCCTTCATTTCTTCCTCTTTCTGTGAAAATCATTGCTCTAGTGATATTGATTGTCCTTCTACAGAGGAAGGGTATGTAACCTGATTCTTTTCTTTCCATTTATTGGAAACCTTTTTAAGAGGGGGAAGTGGGTTACTTGAAGTATTACCTAGGTTCTGATTAATTCTTTGATTTCGTGTAAGCACACCTTCTTCATTTGTGTCTGTGCGTACAACTTCTTGAGCAGGAACCTCTTCGTCTGATCCCTCTGAGTGCACCTCATCTGGTGGATTAGCAACAATGGAATTGATGACATTGATTGATGGATAATTCATTTCATCCCTTCTATCCGCATTTCGGCGATATTTTCTTCTTCCATGTCCTTGATGAGACATTTCCTTTTGTTGATTCAATCCATCAGGAACTTCCTGACGAACCATAATTTGGAGGGAATCTCCTGATAATTTGGATCTTCATTCCTCTTTAGGATTCTTCCCCAATCGAGAGAAGTCTGATTTTCTCTGAGGGAGGGATTGAGTATTTGAAAAAGTCCCTAGTTCGGTGGACTCGGGCTGTTCCTGCTGCCTTTTCTCAACTCCTCGAATTCTATTTGTTGATTCTGAGGGTTGTGTTAAAAGAGTCCCCAGTCTGGCAAGATGGGGTGGTTCTTGACATGCTATATCTGAGACTTTCTTGAAATCTCTCCTGATATTTTAGACTTTAGTCCAGAAATTAGCTGGATGCATCAATCGACATCCACTTTTATCACCCGGTTCAAAAGACCGTTGGATGATTTCTGACACTTCTGTCACTTGATTATGTGCTTGCTCTATATGAGAATCCTATTCAATATTCTAGTTTTCTTGATGTAGGAGTAATTCAACAACATGTTCTCTGTATGCTTGATTTTGAGAAGAACTAGTTGAAACCTGTTCTTGGGAAAGCTTTTGATTACAAACAAAACCCATTGACTATGGCCGACATGGAGAATAACATTGCATGAAACCATTTTCTTCTGGCATTGCTGAATGGAGAGAACGGTGAAATTTAGTGCTCTATGAACACCACATCCCCTGATATGAATATCAGATGGGGCATTGGAAATGAACTGGCGCAATTTTCATAGTGCGCCAAGGCATGAACACTAAAGGGATCTCTACTGCTTTTTAGCCTTCAGATTTCGAGATACTGACAGAGATTCCAAGTCAATTTGGCATTGTAACCCTTCTATTATCTCAGTAGGATTTTCATATTCATCATAAGATAATATTTTATTTTTCAACTGACAAATAGTTTTCTATATGTTGAGACGAATATCATGAATTCCATCTTCCGTCAACATCTCTGGAATATCATACTGAGTGTCGTCCAAAGGCCAAAACATGACTGGAACTTCACCTTTCTCCGTTGTTTTCTCATGTTCAGAATTTCCTCTTTATCATTCAATGAAGATTCTTATACCTCTTTAAACCAGAGATGTTTCTTTCTTGTTGCTTCATCGGATTCAACAAGACTAGTAGAGAATCCACTGATCAAACTATAAGATGAATGACCCAGGGGTGGTTTGGATAATGACCTAGACCCCAAGCTATCTTCTGATTGAGAAAGTATTTAACTTGCTGATGATAAAGCATCATTCATGACTGGATTTAATTTTATAAGTGCCTCAAGATAAGAGGGCTCTCTTGTCACTACATTTTCTTATGAAGAATTTTCCAGAAAATGAAAATTACTACTGCAAAGATGGATTTATCAGATAAATTCATCATCAAGGGGAGAACCACCATGATTGATTATAGAAAAAGATGAAATCTCTTACTCCTTGATCTTCTGGCCACATAGAGGGTTATTGTGGCTCTCATCTGAAGATGAAACTTCAAGATCGATCGAACTATAATGAAGAAAGCCTTAATGAGGAATTGTCTGATGAAAACTTTTGGAATTAATGTTCCTAATATTGAGAACTGAGAGTGAAGAATCTTGAGTTGAAACAGATAGTTGTCTGAGTGCATCAAGAACTCCAGCATCGAGTAAGGCCTTGTTACAGACTGTCCTTTGATTTCTTGACTATGCTGGGTGGGTCTTCTTCATAGACACCTTCTTACTCAATTTGGCAGTTGTATGTGCCTACTCAGGAGAAATGATCAGGTTATGATTATTATCTCTGCTAAAACCATGTTTATGTGCCTGACTTGGTTATCTGTATGATATGGGGGAGTACGCCCCACAAACCTCTTGGATTGGAAAAGATGTGTGTGTCTGTTTTGGAGTAAACTGTTGATGTGTCACTCTACTAACAGGGATAGATTTATCTGTCTTTCCCTGAGATGGTGCTGAAGTTGTTATAATATCCTGGCAGGCATCCAGAATATGAGTGGGGATTTTCTTCTACTCTTTCACCATTGATAGAATATGATTGGTGAATTTAGCTGCCGGAACGGGGATATACGTCCATTATGTGCTTGGAGTAGGTGTGTGTTCCTGATCCTGTCCTCCTTTTCCTATCAGTGAATCCTGACAGTACTCATGTGTGGGGGAAGAGGGTTGAATCTGCCTCTTGTTTGTCGTCGAAGCTTTCCGACTAACTTCATCGAATGCTACCAAAAGAGACTATTGTTAAGATTGATCAATACTAGCGGGTGTATGTGCATGCTGATTGCACTCTGACGAACTTGGTTGAAAATCCTCCTTCAACACTGACAGACGAGGCTACTGGTAGGATTGATGAGTGTAAGAAGGTGCATGTGCCCGTTTACCAGTTGTCAACACATTGGGTTGGAGGGCTTCATCGTATGTAGTCAGACGAGCCTGCTGACAAGCTGATGATTTATAAACATGTGTATGTTCCTGTCTATAGTACTATGCCTGAATTGACTGGCGGGATTGGCGTGATGCTGCTAGATGAGTCTGCTGGACAGCAGAATTAAAACAGATGGGTGTGTGTGCCCGCTCATTTCTTGCCACCAAGTTAGGTTGGTGTACTTCTCCGTAGATGGAGGTGATGAGAACCTACTCACTATTAATTGGATTTCGCCTTTGGTGGTTCGTCTTGCCTGCTCGGGTTCAAGGAACCTGAGCCGAATGCCTAGAGTCTATACCCTTATCATGTTGAGGGCGCAATGCCGCACGAGTCTAGCGGAAATTTTTGATAGGATCCCTTGGGAAGGAATCCCGTCTCCTTGAATTAAGTCCTTGAGCGACCATCTAATTAATCTCCTCAAAATATGGGAGTGAATGGTGATTGAATTCCGTGGATAACGACCCAAAATGGTTGGAGATGGTGGTTAGCATCGCCTGCTTCTTGATCGCTGGTCGTCGCTGTCCGGACGATCAGGTTGAATTATTGACTTGGAGGGCTTGTCGAGTAGCCTCCAGAGTCGGAATAGTACCATTTTGACAGTACTCCTTAACCAGCACATTTGATACCCAGCATTGAAGAAGCTGAGTAGCTGATGTCGTCCTCAGAGCGGATGATAATCTAGTAGGAGCAGCCGCAGATGCATTCACAGCAGATGTTTTCACAATAGAGGCTTTCATAGGCATGATCTTAAGAAAAAACACTCTTGTAATTCAGAAGATCTTGTAAAAAGAGTGCCTGTTTGAAATAACATATGTAATCAAGATAATTCTGGCCACTACATCTTTTGGAAAAGCACATATGTTATTAATTTTTCAGTTGCCCCTCTCATTGAGTTTTAAACAGGGGCCTAACAAATAAGTAAAACATCATTTTAACTTGGTTGAGGATTCACATAGGGTTCACCATTTTTTGTTTCCTATAGAATTGGGGATGATCTCATTGATTTAAGATTCAAACATTCCAAGCAGTTTCTAATGGTTTTGTTCGTAGAACCGGAAACATCCAATGATTCCATATCCATTTGGACCTAATTTCCAAAGGTAGGTGCTCATTAGTTCTGAACTGATGAGACTTAATAATTTTCATTGGTCGAGAGGATTGGAGGTTGGACTCATCACACCTTTTTTAGGGGAATTATTTTCTACTCTGAGACTCTCTTAATAGATTTAAGTTATGTTCATGAATCCTTATTACATTACCAAGTATGATAATAAGCTTTTCTTTAAATCTGACAATCAATGATTAATATGCATGATATTTAGAGAATCTTTTTTATGTATTCGAGATTCTTCATTCATAGATAATCATATGTATTTTTTAGAGATTATTAGTCAATGGTATGATTTAATACATTATATAAAATTCTCTTGGTCATTATGATGACCATGCTGGTTTTAAAGCCACTCAGCGGGGCACTTGAAGTTTATTGTCATTCAAAAGGACATGAATTATTTCATTATTGGGATCATACCCACAGATGGGCTACCTACGTATCCTTTGTTTTAGAAAAAGAATAAGAACCCACGTTGTTCGAGTAAGAGAGTATGATGTTTATATATGATTGGTGTCTCAAAGAAAGATTCCATAATTTCATTTACACTCTTAGCTCTCATGAGTCATGCTATGTGTGAGAAACAAGAGGTATTGGTAAAACCAGACAATTGTGCCATGAAAGATGCAGTTATAAGAATCAATGTGGGGCTTATGTATGTATGTCTGCCCAAATAGATGAAGATTATGATTTACTTCAGGGAAGAAATCCAGGAACAAGGTCCATAAAGGTATATGTACTTTATGGAGATTTGGATATCCAAATATTGGGGCTTACTCCTAAGTAATATTCCCATGTTTGGAGGGGACTTATGATTGGGTTTCACTCTTGAGAAGGAAGCCCAAATCAATAGTAAATGAGGACTGGTTAAGAGAAATTAAGTTTGGGGCTTACTCCTGAGAAGGAGGCCTAGGTTAAGAGAACCATGGTTGGGGATTACTCTTGAGGAAGATGCCCATATTTTGGAACATAGAGTCTAGGGAATACTCTTGAAAAGGAAGCCCAGGTTAAGGGAATTATGACCTGGGGCTTACTCTTAAGGAGGATTCCCAAATAAATGAGGACTTGGGGCTTACTCATAAGGAGAATACCCAAATTAATGAGGACTTGGGGCTTACTCCTAAATATGATGCCCAAATTAATGAGGATGTGTGGCTTACTCCTAAAGAGGATGCCCAAATTAAAGAGGACTTGGGGCTTACTCCTAAGGAGGATGCCCAGATTAATGAGGACTTGGCGCTTACTCATAAGTAGGATGCCCAAATAATGAGTACTTGGGGCTTACTCCTAAGGAGGATGCCCAAATTAATGTGGACTTAGGGATTACTCCTAAGGAGGATACCCAAATTAATGAGGACATGGGGCTTAATCCTAAGCAGGATGCCCAAATTAATGAGGACTCGGGGCTTACTCCTAAGGAGGATTCCCAAATTAATGAGGACTTGGGGCTTAATCCTAAGAAGGATGACCAAATTAATGAGTACTTGGGGCTTAGTCCTAAGTAGGATGCCCAAATTAATGAGGACACGGGGCTTACTCCTAATTAGGATGACCAAATTAATGAGGACTTGGGGCTTATTCCTAAAGAGGATGCCCAAATTAATGAGGACTTGGGGATTACTCCTAAGGAGGATGCCCATATTTATAGACTTTGAGACTGGGGCTTACTCCCGAATAGGAAACCCAGGTTAAGGATTCTATCAACTTAAAGGATGAGGTTGAATGATTGACCTCTCTAACTTTAGTGATGTAAATATGTGTAAATCACTTGGTTTTGAGAGACGTTCCATAGAATTCCTTTTAGATAATGAAGCAAACAAGGAAATAATGCCATAAATGGCTTTGGAGAGAGTTCTGAAGGTTTATTCCTGAAGAGGAGAGAGGGATAGGTGTTAGAAGGGTAAAATGTGCAGGAAGGGAACCCAAAAGAGAGGGGCGCGCAAGTCCTGGTGGGCGAGCAGGTACTGCATGGGAACGCATGTTTGGGTCATGCAGGTATACCTTCGTGGCACATGGGTACTTGCGCAATGTTTAACCCTTGGGGTAATACTTGGGTGAGACTTCTCTCAAGCCCTTAGTACTATCCCTACGGGCTTACAGAAGTGTGGCGTGCAAGTTCTGGTGATGGAGTAAGGTGGTGTGAAAGTGTAGCCATTTCCCTTAAGGGCTGGCCACTCAGGCGCGCAAGTGTTGATGAATTTCAACACTTTGGCCTTCCTCCCCCTCTCTAGACCTTCCGTTCTAGGTAAGAAATTACCTTAAATGTATTTGGAAGCTTTGAGAAGAGACTAGGGCACCGGGAGCTCAAAATTGAGGATCTGGAATTTTTCCTTTTTGAAATGGGGGGCCCACAGGGGTATTTATAGGCTGGAGAGACCCTGGATGAATTTTCAAAAAGGGCGTGCAAGTCACCAGCGCGACCATTAGGTTGTGTGCAAGTGTACGTCCGCGACTATGAGGGAACATCCGCGACCCAAATGGAAAAGTACACTTAGTCATGCCCTTGACAATTTTTGATGTTTACTTCAAAGGATGAATCAATTTATGGTAAGTCATTTCCCTTTTCATTCGTTTAGACTCTGTGATGGTAAGGAGCATCAAAACATAGCATATGAAGATGTTATGTAATTTAAATGAGTGAGAAAATAAATATAGGTAACATCCATGGATTTAAAACCAATATGTTCTTATATAGACTTCATATCCCTGATATTGGTAAAAGGGGAAACATTTATCAAAATGGTTGGAAGGTCATCATCAAACAAAATGGTTCAATGGGTACCATCCCACCAAATTATTCGATGATAATTGTCCCACCAAATAGTCTAAAGTGAGTTGTCCCTCCAATCAAGCACTTGGGAACCATCCCATGAATGATAATTTTCTAATGAGGATCACCATTTCACCTCAATCAAAGTTATTCAAGTTAGTAACATAAATATGGAGAAATAAAGTATTTTTAAAATAAGGGAATCTATTTCCATCAATACATTATTACCCAAATTTGATGAATTTTCAACTACACTTGATGAATTTATTCTTAAAATTAATGATACTAGACTTATATAATAATACAAGAATCAATGTGTTTCCCCATGATCTACTCTAATAATTATTGAATAATAGATCAGTGATAACCCAATTTCCTCTAAATAAGGCATATCAAAACCTATTGGTGCCCCACATGAAATTGTGGAAAAATCATGTGGCTGATGTCAAAGGATGATCTAGTCACTATATTTCTCCCTTTGACGTATATCATTATCCACTTATTATTACATTGATAAAGGAAATACAATTTTCATTTCCTATAATTATCAGACCCCTAATCCTATCAGGGAAAATTTTATTAAATTATAGATCACTCAATTATTGTGAGAAATAAAGAATATGTAGAATGTAATATGATATATGATTAAGGGATATTTTTCCTATATTGAAATGCCATATTCTTATAATAGTGTTCCTCCCTATTTTAAGACCCAAACCCATAATAATGTGGGTATTTTTATATTATTCATCCACACATTAGGTGTAATTTAGAAAATGTTCAACCTTGTTGACCACAACATGATCGCCAATAAAATAAAAATTATATAGTATTGGGGCAGTCATATTTTGGTCTCAGTTATTAATAGCTTCCACATATTCCAATAAATCTAATGGGAATTAGGAAACGATGGTCAAATATTAAATTCATCCATGCTCCCATGCCAAATAAGGAATATCTACCATGTATCTATAACAGTGTTTTCAATCTAAAATTTTCAAATTGAAAATGATATATTCCTTCCAACTAAGGAGAGTTTCAAGATATTTATACTTTTTGTTGATAACTATATGATTGAGCTACTAAGTAATTTGAAACCAAAGGGGGAATATTTGGAAGAAATCTCCAATTAACCCCTTAAAACAAATTTTTATTACATGATTCCAATTTTTTCCTAATCTTTTTGAATTGTTTAAAAAAAGATGAAGTGTTAATAGTACTAGTAATACCCAAATATCTAATTCTTCCATTTGAATAATCTGAGAAAATAAAGAAACAATTCTAAAAAATAATCAGATTCTTCTATCTCTAAGAGAAATGTAAAAAAAATTACCGCTTTTGGCCTAATAATTTTTTGATAGGCGTCATCTATTCAACCGAACCTAATTATCTTAAGGTTCTGAAGATTAATAGAAAATAAGAGGTAGTTAGGAAGGACCATCCAAATTATTTTCCCTATCATATAATTTTAGGACATGCGGATGAGGGTTAGAGTTTCATTAAATATTTTCTCTAGTGGTATATTAAAAAATTCATAATAGAGTAATAGATTTTTAAGATGCATCCATACTACATGCATGTCATTCCAACTATAATAAAAAATCATCAATTCTGACAGGACATTTATGGTGAACAAAGTCCCAGATGTATAACATTAAATGGAATAACATAGAACTATTACACATGATATTTAAATAGTCAATGTATGTATTTATTTTACTACATTAAGGTACAAGGTTCAAATTTCATAGTTTTATGATCATAAAAGTCATATCAATTCTCCAAGATTCATGAACATAAAAGGAACCTCATTTTGTCAATGTTTTGTGACCATAAACTACAATATATCATGGCCTAACTTCCATAATATAAATATAGGAATCATGGACCATGAATCATAATATTAAACAATTTGAACACATTCAAAAGGTTATTTATGGTAACACTAGTTCCTCAATATATGATAGGTTTGCCGATACCCATCTGTTATATAGACTATATCACCCATTTGGTTCCAGATATATGACCTTAAAAAATATATTCTAGGGTTATTAAACTAGAAAATCTATTTTTATTTTTATTTATTTTCCAAATGTTTAATGATTGTTATCATATCAATCGATTTACTAGTACAATTTTTAATAATCATCATTTTCTTCCACCAAGAGACTTTGTGTTTTTATAGTTTAAAACACCCTATCAATAATACATGTTTGAATGAACTCCCATCAATGTACTCTGATGAAACAACTCCCAAATATTATCCTACCTCTAATCTGTGAAACAAATTCTAGAGGAAGAATTATTTGTAGTATGGTTGTTGAACACAATGTTTATGTAAATTTCCAATGGTTATCAACAACCCATCTACCCCATAATTTGACTCAAAAACATTGAATTAATGTTACATTTGTTATTCTATTTTTTTAAAATATTTTTTCAATACCCCAAGAATTATTCCTCTACGCATATCTAAATGTTGGTAGAGTAAATTAGTATTTTAGGATCACACCTAGCTGGATCCCCATCATCATGGTTCTAACCACATAAAATCCATCTCAGTTATTTTCTCTCATGTGGTATGAGTTGTCTTTTAATTTTCCCTTGTTTCTCATGCCAAAAATGACTCATTGGATCTTATTAGAGGTTTTTGTTAATTTCATTAACTTGTGTGATTGATATTCATCATACAAAAATGAGGATAAAGTTCTTATTTCATGACGCTAAATTTCAAAGTATTTCATCCATGAAGTATGATGAAAAAATTCAAGGTCAAAATACATCTTACATGATGTTAATCTATAAAACATATATCCATGTATTAAGAAACAAATAAAAATAAAAATTTTCTACCATGTGAAAATAAATTGTGTTATGGATATTATATCATATGTGACCTTTAAACTGCTCGAAAAGGATCATTTTATGCGTCTTTATATCCTTTAAATGGTTTTATATCCTTGTTTAAATTTGTGGCTTATGGTTTCTAATCTGTAGATATATGTTAAATTTTTTTTTTACAATTTCAAAAAACTCTAAATTATTAGTCGGGCCATTATAATTAATATAGAGTTTTTCCTCCGATATCTCAGCTATAAGATGATATAATTATATATTTCTCTCATACATTAGATATATCTATATAGATACTATCATTAACTACATGAGTATTTATTCCATATAATCTAGGATACATACCAACATTCATATTTCTTATTTTTGACATATCCATAAATTTCATCACAATCAAACCATTTCTTTCACTTTTTTTTTGATCAATTCATGTAGGATTTTCTCAATTCAATCAACTCTATGATGATATCATTTCATTTTTCACACAAACCAGATCTATTAAAATCCACTAATATACATTCCCCCCTCACAAAATGAAATTTCTCAATGTTGTTCCATGTTTCAATACGCAAAACTATATTGTTTGGGGTCTTCAACACAACACCATATATTTTATAACACATGGAACTTTCCTTATAACCCTAAACTATATAGTATTTGGAATATCCCATATGACCATAATATAATTGTTTTGGTCAATCAAATTTTACATTGTACTATGTGATCCTACATTAAATATTATATAACCAATGAACAAAATTCCACCAATATATATTGATACCTTATTCCATTCTTATGAGGTTTAATCTAACCTCCTCCTCAGTGGGAGTTTATTCCATTATCCTAAATAGCCTATCTAGAACAAGATGGTTTACCTACATAGTTTTCCAATATATTTATATAGTATTTATTGTAACCAAACTAATTCATATGTTTGATGTATAAATATCTAATAAATAAACACCTTTAATTGAGATATGAATCTTAAAATCCAAAACATTGTGAGTTTAGATACTCCTCCTAGGGTCCCACAACCAATAGTTGAGACACTCCACTTGGTTCAAACTTTCCATTAATCTACTGAGGAATGCATAAGGATGTTTTTTTGTCTCAGATGAATTTGTCCTCTTAATCCCCATTCACTATTTAATTATGGATCAATGATGGTTTTCCCATCACTAATAGTCATCCCATTCCCTACTAGACAATATTCCATCATCTCTAATTTATAAATTTGAAGACAGAATTTATATTATCTATGTTTTTTATATTTAAATGGATTATAAATTTAACTGTATTTTATGACCTTACTCACTACAGATTCTATTTAAGAGGTTCCTTTTCATATGTCTATAATATATATGACTCCAATTTCAATGCTTTATGACATTAAAATACATGAATCAATAGTTCAACATGGGTAACCATAAACTACTTAAAGTGGTCTGTTTTATATCAACATAAATATCAAATATTCCCCCATATAAGATCTTGATTTATATGGGCATTTTATTTCATAATATATTTGATTTATATGAATGTATATGTTTACCCTAAATAAATGGTTCACCAAAGCTTCGGAAAAAAATGACAAATTATTAAGAATCGCATCATGGTTCTTTGGATTTATTCAATCATTTTGGGTAACCCACACTCAAACACTATAATCCCAAGATTGAATTCATCATGTAAGAAATAAATATAAAATCCCTTTTGGTCATTAAAAATTGATTACACATAAATAACCCTTTCCCACTATGGATTACACAAAATTATATCATGTATCTTCCAATGGACACAGACTAGGAATAGATTTCATTCTTCATATGAACTATATCAATATAAATAATCCTCAAATAACTACATATGAATTGATTCACTTTACCACAGTATATATTGGGACACATGGATATTTAATATGAGTTCAAACTATAAATTTAAATCACATCCAATTTTCTATTGTGTATGAGAGAGACCTATACATAGGGACTTGATTTTATTTATTAACATGAATAAATTATTCATGTTATGTTTTTTGTTACACATATTGCAGATAATTTTTTTTAAAATTATTACATCCATAAAAAAATTGGTAAATGTTTTATAACCTTACATATCATCCATGGTTTCAAATATCATCTTAAAATAACTTGAAAAACTAAAGTAAATAGACACATTAATCATTAGTTTAAAACATGAAAATTGTTTCCTATGAAACATTTGAATATTTTCTCTCCAATTAATGAACCTTGCATTTCCTTGTTAGAATTTAAAAATTTAAAAGAAATGGTAGAGACACAAAGAATTATCATTTTGAAAACATGTAGAGGTAATCCTAATAAAATTCAAGTCTCGACTCAATAAAATTTTCACTTAATTCATTGAAATAAAAGTTAGAGTCTATGAAAAAGAATCATTAATATTTTATGGACTCATACATGGACCTTGAAAATTTATTTCTATCATTACCAGACACAGTGATCTAGGTATAATTATTAGAGAAGATCTTTCATCCCTACACATGAGCATTAAATGTACCATAGGTATATTTTTATTAATCAATGGTAACATAGTTACATTGAGCAGGCCATCACCTTCATGTAATTGAGTACTTAATAAATTTCATGTGAAATACATTAACCCTATGAATGTGTTCATAAAACAATGGAATATCCTTTATAGATCTCAAACCCATCTTTGAAATCCTTTTATACGTGAACTTACTTTTTATTTTTGACATGTGATTCAACCCTAACCCAATTTCTAGGAGTCAAGATACTGATATTATAGTCCCACAAATTCATGTTGATCCCCCTTTTATTGAAATATTCGTAATTGGTTGAGTGAAAGATATAAATGGCCCCCAATAGGAATTAATGGTGAAAAATAATGATTCCTTTGAGGTAAATGTATCCACCAGGGGATGTATTGGTCGTATAATAAATTCCCTCCTTACTCTCTATACACTATTTCTTGATAGTGCGACACTAGTATTTCAATCACAAATGGTTTACATAATAAAAAATCTCTCCATTTATCATTTATGTAGTCATTTTTATGGTATGATTTACATATTACATAACATGTCTATTAATGTGGATTCAAATACCCTTAATGTTACACATTCATATATCATACCAATTTTCAAATTAATAATGTGTCATATTATTTATATTAAACTATCACATAATTTCAAACATAATCTCTAAAGGTATAAATTACTTGATTAAACAAACTCCCTTTTCCAATGCAAAAATTCCTTGAATAGAGATTCCCCTCTTTAAAAAACCTCATTTGGTATTATGACCTTATCACATAGCCTTAAAATGCCAAATATATGGTGCATCTTGGAATACCTCATACTAAATAGAGTGGTATATTCCTTGTGACTATATTCTATTTATATTGGTACGATCTTAATAAGATATTCTAGTGAAAAAGTATTATTCACTATACCCATAATGGAATAGTACCATATAACTATCTTCTATTTCTGATCATAACCTATAGGAAAATTATATTTCATGAACTATGTGTGACATGTATACTATTCTCATAGGATACAACGTTACTTTTAAATCACATTTCCCATACCTAGAAAAAAACATCACATTCATCCAAACTCTCTTATTTAATGGTCTCCACGTTAAATAACTATACACTGGGACACCATTTAATGAAAGACGGATCTCCTCTAAATGGTACAACCATGGATATTATTTTCATTATGATCCTATATATATGAATGAAAATAACCCTTTAAATATCTGCATATGGATTTATTCTTATTTTAACTTGATATATCGTGATATCCAAGTCTCCTATAATGGATTCAGTCTTAATCAAAATCCATGAGTTGAGATCCTCCTCCTCGAAAAAAAATCCACAGGTGGAGATCATCCACATGGAAAAACAAATTCCATGAGTTGGATATTATTCTTATTGAATGAAAATCCACGAGTTGAGTAGCCCTCTTAGAGACATGAAAATAATTTATTTGTGATCCTCCTCTTGGAAGGCCACTTCTTGGAAAACATACTCTCATTGGTGGGGATTCTCCAACAGTCATCAATATACTCAATTAATATAAATTGTTCTATAATTAACATATAACTATATTATTTTCATATGGATTAAATATAATTATATTGGGGGAATTTTATTGGCATTGAAAAATGTGTTAAAAACATTTATATAGAATACATGATATGATTCTCACATAGATGAAAGAATTCATGGTTTAGATGAAATATATATCCACACATAATGAAGAATAAAATTAGGTCTCCTGGTTATATATGATTACTTACACACAAATAAATTTATATTCTAAATAACAATTCCTAGTTTGGTGATATTCTAGTGAGAACCTCCTTCTAAGTGTAGGGAATTTATTCCACCCATTACTAATTAAAATAGTGGAAAAGCCTTAAAACTAATTTATGAGGGTCATTTAGAAAACATGTAGCCTAATAAAATAACTTTAATGGGTTTAACCCCCTATCCAAGGGAGAAATTAATTTAAAAATATTTAACGTACTACTCCTGGAACTAAAATGGAGTTATGTATGAAATTTTTTTTGTCATTTTATGTTGATCATTAATTAAGGATTAATGTTATGGCTTTCATCAGCTTTATTTCTCTAATTAATAGATTATAATTTTGTTCCCTATTTAGGAACACATATATTGATTCTTATTTTTATACAACCATACGTTCATATGCTTATCCTTGTGACTGAATATCTCACTCCCTGATGAAGCCATGTGCGTGTGTCCAATCATAGTTTCAGGCCCCTAGATACACACTTGGGAACCTGTGATGGTTACCGCCATACCTAGGCTCCCAGACAAGATGTTTCCTTCAAAATAACCCACATTCCACCCTATTTCAGGGATCACTAAATAGTTTAATATAGTAATACTAGAGCACTGAATAACCTGAGAAACAAAAAACCCTCTAAGGTGATTTTCAAATCAAAACTTTTAGAGATGAGGTAAAAAGTATGCACCCATTCACTGATAATTTTATCCATACCCTGAGCAGTATAGAAAATGAGTGCAACAACTAGACTATAACCACATGATTTTCAATATCATTGTTACATACCACCTAATAAACCAACTACTTGGGCCCCCTATATTGGTCTATCACTCCTACCAGTGCCTGACTTATCCAAGGCCCACCCACTTTGGTGAACCTTTACCTAGTCCTTTATATTAGGGGAAACTGTCACCCATGACTACCAACTTGGTTGAACCGTCACCCAGTCCACTATACTTGAGCACACATTCACCCATGCCTTCATACCTAGGTTCTTGTTCTCCCAGGCCAAAATAACATGTTAAATATTCCCCTGGGCCTTAATAATCGGGTTCCCACTACAACTAGTTTCCCTATCTGACCACCCAACACTTCCACCCAAGGCTATATATCTCATGAGTCTAGTCTTCCACCCAAATAGTGTTACCAAAATATGAAAAATGGTAATATATATAGATTAAATTCATCTAACAATAATCCCCAAACATTGCATCTTATAATTTGTTATAAATATGAATGTGGAACTTAAATGGGATGTGTCAGTGTTGGTCCCACACATACCATTAATATGAACATATTCCAAACTACTCCATGCTTAATTATTATAAACTAAATAGTGCATGTCCTTACCACATGATGTTATACTATACGAAATGGTCCTTACACCTAACCATAAAATGTGAAACTCAAAATTCATGGGTTTTTATAACAGGTCTTATAGGATATATAAGAATCATTTTTTAGGATCAATCCACATCCCTCAAAAAACCCCTTTTTCATTATATAATGATAATATGATTCCTTACGTTACATACATAGGATTCCTTATATGAAAACCATAAGATGATATTTATTTCCTTGTGCAACATAACTTGAAATACTCCTCTTGGATTCCTCATAAACCTTTAGTTGAGATACACCTCTTTATTTCCTTATATGAGATTTGTCAAGATATTCTTATTGGTTTACACATATTCCTTTTGTTAAGATTATAATATATTTTTTAGGATATACACTGTGTCAATATTCTCCTATTAGATCTCGAATATACCTTTAGTGGAGATACCCCTCTTGTTTTTTTGCAATATCCCTTGAGTTGAGGTAGTCCACATGGTTTAATTTTTAATAATCCTTATAACCCCATTAAGTAGGAGTACCAATTTTGTTTCCATCCCATGTGTGTAATCTTGATTATTAACCACTACTTTTAAATTATTAAAAATCAGGATACTCCTTACTGGGTTTCGAATATGTAGTCTCAAACAAAAAATTTATAAGAACCTTTCACCTAGTAATCCACTTCCAATGAACAGAAACTATTTTAATGTGGACATAAACACATGAATGTAATAGGTACTATATTTGATCATGGATTCATAAACATATGTGACACCACATTTTTCCTTAACATATGACCTTAAAACTTATGACTGTTCTTTTCAATCAATAATAAACTATGTATTCGTTGATTCCCCTTATAGGAATATGTAGGAATCAACTTTTATAGGCCCAACCCCAATTTCAAAACACTCACTACCTCAATTCATATGATCCCAACGTCTCCTTGAATGGTGATAAACTACAATTTTTCTTCCTAAATATCATTGAATCATATATTGACTATATACATGAATCTAATGAGATAAAATATAATCCCCATGGGTAGTACCCTTTTAAATACATATTTTCAGTGAGTCGTTTTCTATGGGTAACTAGTAGTGTTATTAATACATAAAGGAAGGATTCGTGAATAAAAATTTAACCAATAACAGTGTATTAGTGTAGGAAATAATTCCCCCTTAAAAAGGCACAAATGTGATTAATTGTCCATCCTCTTGATCTAATACATGAATCATTATTTCACTGTTTTGTCATAGTGTCCAGTACCTTTGATATGCGAGCCTATAATTGAAAATAATGAATTGTGTAGTGTACCTCATTTCGAAAATAGTGACATTGAATATTTTGGAAAAAATCATCAAAAGGTGATACTTATGAAGTATATAGTTCATTTTTATGTGACTTTATCTCCTTAGAGGGAATCTCTGGGGTGGTATTACCATAATAATGAGCGATACCATATTTATTATTATGTATTAAATGTGTCTTGATGATTAATTTTCATATACCAACTACATTATTAGCTCTATTAAGATCTCAAATATACTCAACATCTTTTATAGACTCAGTGACTATAAGTTCCATTAAAATATTTCATCTAAAAGATTCACCATTAAGGTAGAATATATATCTTGATTGTCTTTTTAGATCATTATCATCTATTTATAAATTAGATTTTTTGTATCCCTAGATGACTAATTCCTCATCTACTCCATTAACTAGGAATATATCCTTAGTGTGCTTAAGGTAATATTGTATTGTATTTACATCCATCTTATGGTGATATCCTGGTTCTATTGATATTTCTATACCATGATCAAGGGAAATTAAACATCAATTGTGGTTCATATCCTTACATACATGAAAGATCCCATCATAGAAGATTAAGGGATTATACCCATCCTCTATCCCTATATCAGCTCTTATGTCTAACGACAAATTTTCTTAGTGAATTATATTCCAAGTGATATTTCAAAAAATCCACTCCTAAAATATTTCATATCAATTTTTTTCAATACAATGTGAATATATGTTCCTTATCATAGTCCATGTACCCCCTTAGAATTATAATTATTGATCTTAATCCATAGAATATAGGTTGATCCACCTATGATAGTAAAGGAGACGAATTTATTTGTCCACTTCATAAATGATCTTAAGACTTGTATGTCATCTACAATAAGTAATATAAAATAAAAATATATGATTTGGAATGATTTTGATATATTTTTTCATATCCCTTTTAGAAATGGTTCTTTTTATTATGATAAAAGTGTTCTTTTAATGTAGAATGTTGGAATGTTGTTCATTCTGATATAGAAATTGTAATTCATTAAATTATTCATTGACTTTTGAATTTTTGGATTCTTATTTATTAAACATTATTGATTTTATCTCTACATATCTTCAACATAAATAATCATTTATTTTTTAAGTTTATCATAACTATTATATATTTTTATTAATATTTTGAAGATAATTACTTCATAATAACATGTTTTAATTTTTAATATAAATTTTTATAATATATATTTAGATTTTATAATAAATAATTTTTTTGTTAATTTTTCATTTTGAGTTGATTATTTTTTATTAATTTTGAATTCTATGTGCATAATACAATCTTTATAAAGGTATATAAACACCTTCTTGAATGAAGTGACATTATATAAAGAGAAATATCTTGGTATCACATTCCATAGAAAGATCGTATTAAGGTGATAACATTCTTAAACACACTATAAATAGGGTAGTATTATGGCTTTTATAATGTAAACATCAACTATAAATGAGATACAACAACCACATCTTCAATATCTCACATCAATGTATCTTCTACATTTTAATTCTTGTCTAAACATCATTATATGTGGATTAAAACACATTTTGAGGTAAATGAATCAAGGTTATGTAGAACTCTATTTTTTGTATAATCCATATTTCTAAAACTTTTTATAAATCACTCAAATCAATGTCAAGGTGTTTGGAAGGAAATTAAAATGACTCATCCCTAAATTCACAAATAACAATCAAAGATAATAGACACTTGAGTTAAAAAATGAGTAGAGAAAATATAACTCCAAATGATTGATAGAGATTATTATGAATATTGAATCGAGATGAGATATAAATCCCGGTATAGTTTTATTATAGATTATTATTTAACATGTGGTTGAGAGTATTCAGTTAGAAGATGTTTTCTAGAATCAGTGGATTAAAATCGAGTGAATGTGAGTATCTACTTTGGAACATTCCATTTTAATGGCTAACATTTTTTGTTAGTTCAAGAATGTTTCCCCATTATGGTGTTTGAATATGAGATGATAACTCCTAATTAACCATTCATTATCCCAGAGGTATATAATTCCATAATTATAAATTATGTTTATATATAAATGGATACTTCTTCTACTATGTTATTAAACCTTTGGTAATAGAGGGATAAACAACAAGTACACCAATATTGAAGGAATATTGAATCCATATGAAGATTGAATTTAAATTTTGTCATTATCCTTTTATTCTCTCTTAGATGATATAGATGGTTATATTGGGGAATCAGATGAAGGATTCACTCACACAATCTGTTTACTACTCTTCTTCCATTAATAATTTTACTTTTGTTTATTTTTTCACTCTACAGTGTTTCTTAAATTATATTTTGTAACTAGATGATATTATTAGAATCATTTGATTTTGGGACAAATTATTTACAAAATGAATGTAGTGATATATTCACATTGTGGATTGGGAGATCTATTAATGTACTATAAGCCATTTCATTCAAAAGAATTCATTTTTTTAGAAAGAGGGGTGTTTGAGTTAAGAAATCGATCATCCATTTAGTGGGGTTTTGTATTAAGGCATCAAATCCTATAATAGGTTTGTTATAGGTTGTAAAATTTTAGATCAATCGAGGACTAGTTTTGTTTCTCCATAGAAATTATGTCTCATTTCTTATGTCTTTTTTCGTCAATTTTCAACATTTCTTCTCTAATTTTAATCATTATTTTTTATGTTTTATTAAGAATTTTTAATAAAATAAACCAAATTTTTTTAATTAGAATTAATTTTATTTAAACACTTATTCATTGATATGAACTAGATGATATCAATTTTGTTATATCAATGGATTTTATAAATATATTTCTATCCAGCCCTATGATAGTATGATGTCGAAATTGGAACCATTGTGAGGAATGTAAGTATTTTGAAGTGTATATTTTATTTCCATTTGATTATGACTATAAATAGTGGTGGATTAAAATGGTTTTAAATTATTTTCACCATTAGAGAACACATAGGTGCATGAAAATTTTAGACAAATGATTTATTGTCATAGTTTCATGATAGAAACATTAATTATATAACCAAAAAGATTGGATTTGGTTATTGATGAGAGGACTTTTTATTTTTTCATAGTGACCAACATAGATAAAGAGGAAAAAAATAGGAAGGAAACATTCTGTAAAATTTAGAAAATTCATTCTTTAAAGAATATTAAAAATAGAAAATAGAATAGGAAAAAAAGTAGAGCTAGAAAAAGTTGGATATGCATATTTTTTAATATTAAATGACCATGGATATAGATCTATAATTACAAATTCCACCTAATAATTACTATTTTGAGGGTTGGATAGTGAAAGAGCCTAATAAATTTTCATAGAAAATAATAAAATTAGAATATCATTTATCTTTGATCATTAATTGAATTGATATTATTTTAACAAACCCATCCAATGATTTTTCAATGCTTGAACACTTTATACCAGCATGAAAAACCATCTTTCTCCCTTAAAAATATCACTACTAAGGAAGTGAGGATTTAAGAAATGCTAGATGTTGTTTATTATCTCTCTTATATCATATAAATAGTCTTAATATAACTAGTTTTTCATCATGAAATGAAATATGTATAGTTTTATAGATAAGTCTTTTCTAGTATAGAAACTATTTTTCTATTTTATTATGAATATATTGATATTGTTTTTTATTATTATTTCCTATTATATAATTTAATGGTATATTTTATTTTTTTCAACTCTTGAAGGGTTAATATTAGGTTGAAATTACACTTGTTGGTGAATTAATGAAGAAGCCATATTTGACTAAAAATTTAATTATTGCTGTTATTAAATGTATAGAAATGGAAGCAACAACTGAGGTGAAAATTTTCAAAGAGGAAGTATCCAAGAACACTTGTATATATTATCAATTTTACATAAATTATATTTGTTGATTATAAATATAACATTTTAATGGTTGAATATTGTTTTATATCTATGGATAGATTTATGATTTTCTATAAGGCCAAAGTTCATAAAATTGTTTTTTTACCTACATTATAGAATAAATAAGTAATATAAAAAACAGGGTTTGAAACAATTCTATTTTATGGATGAATAGGACTATAAATAAGATGATTTTGATGATTATCTTAGAAATATGTCTGTAATGAAACTCTCTAGAATGAAGATTATCTCACAGTTTCTAATAAATATGACACCCCCATCAGATTAGAGATGAACCAATGATTTTCCATCTAAAATAGTCTAAATACAACACCCCTTGAGGGTTATCATAATAATATCATGTTTATCATTTTTAATTCATTTTTAAATTTGAGTATTATTATTATTTTTAAATTTTTTGATGTTTTCTATAAATACAATAATGTGGTAGAGGAATACACAAATAAAAATACTATCTTAATTTTAATTCTATTAAAAAAAATATAATTAATCACGGTGTATCCTTTTACCTCAAAATATTAAATTTTTAATCTCATACTACATGTTAAAAAGAGATTTTGTGGTGGAGTTATGTAATTTATTTTCTTGCACATTTTTATATTTGAATCAGATTTCATGATAAAATATATAACATACATGATTGATTCTATTTGTAACTAAATATAATTCATATCTTCAACAGTGATCATGTGTGTTTACTAACTTTATTATATTCTAGGATTAATTATTATGTTGACTTAAATATGAGGGGATTTGGGGTTTCCTAAATATTTTTTTCTTGAATCTATCTTGGAAAAAATGTGAAATATTTTTAGGACCCTTTTAAAAAATTAATTGTATTGAAGATGATAATTATTTCCCTGAGCAATTCTAAAACACTACATTACTAGGACGTCTTGAAAAATATTTTTCATAATCTAAAAATTAAATAATTCATCAAAATTCTAATTTATATCTGGAAGTGAAGATGAGAGTAGATCACACGAACTTTGGGGTACAAAAACAATTATTTTCGATGACATAAAAATGTATCATTCTAAGATAAACCTAAATCAAACTTCCGTAAAAAATATCTCTAGAATAATTTTCATGGAAATTTTAATAATTTAATTCAAATTTAATTTTTTAGAATTTATACAGATTATAACTATGCAGCCAGGGGACTTCACTCAAATAAAAAGGGGTGGTTTCATTGGTTTAACCTCATTTGATCAAAATTTTACATTATGAAATTACTAATTTTAATTACATATAATTTTAAGATTATTTATTTTTTTTGGAGTAAATATAATGTTTTTGTTCATGATGTCGTTAATGTTTGGTTAATGAATTAATTTTCATACTAAAATCATTAATTTAATTTTTCATTCATTATTACTCTATTGATATATTTGGGGTGAAATTATGGATTTACAAGATATTATATGTGCTTTACAAAAATCCATTTTGAACATTATTTTAAAGAAAACATTTTTCTAAAAATATATTCAGTACGTGAAATTTTTTTATAACCAGTAGAAACCTTGTATATGATTTGATTATTTTATTTTATTTTGTGTATATGATTAAATTTAAAGAAGATATTCTATTTAAATATTATTGTGACTATATAACAATGATTATAATATATAAAATTAAAAAACAATTTTGAAATAAAACTTTTTAAAATGATATCCTCAACATAAAAGATCAATATTATGGAAAATTATGAGTTTTATGTGTTGGGTGTAGTTCTATTTAATGTTTTAAACCATGTTTTCTTGATAACACGTTTTTAATCCATTAATTTTTTTAAAAAATTGATTATTTTTCAATATTCATTCATCATTTTAGTATGCATCATGTTTTATTAAATATGAATATTTTATCCCACATTGAGTGATTAATAAATTATTTTTCCCCATGGATTAAATTTAGTAACATCATTTTAAGAACTATCTCTAATTTTTTTATAAATCATAGGTAGTAATATTTAAAATCTAATTTTTAGCTATTTTATTGGATTTTCAACTGAAAATTTTAAAATATAAAAATTCTATAAAATGAGCTCTGAATCCTTATGGTCATTTAATTCTTAAAGATAATTTGTTTGGTGAGTTAATTATTTTTCCTTTTAATTTTTATACTCACTCATACACCAATACTATATAATTTTTCTATCTGTTAAGAGACTATTATAAGAAAATTTCAATGAAAAGTTATGTGAATTTAAATCTTTTAAAAATATTTGAATTAATACATTTTGAAAACCTAATAAAATTTGTTTTAGATAATTTTGTTTAATATCAATCATAATTACCTACTTGAAATATTTTATTGGGGAATAATTTATCAAGATCGCCTCTAATTTTGAATTTCAATTCCTTCATTTTCAAGATTAATTGATATCCACTTAATTTGATAAATTATTTTATTATGAAAAATAAATCGATTATTTGTGAGGGATATTTATGTGGACATGTTTTGATAATTTTTTCACATCCATTTGATAAATAATTGTGTTTTTAATATTAAAATTTTATTTAAATTGGGAATATTGAAAAAAAAATCATGAGAAATTGTAATTGTTTAAATTATTCTTTGAGATTTTGAATTCTAACACTATTATTGATAACAAAATTATTTTATCTCCCTAAATTTTTATAAAAATAATCATATTGTTTTTTTGTAATTGAATTGAATTTTATAAATTTTAAAATAGTTTTTGTTTATGAAAATAATTATATCATTACTCTATTTTATCATTTTTAATGTAAACTTATTGATGTATATTTTTTATTATATAATAATAAATACTGATGTTTACATTTCAATATGAATTGATTATTTTCAAATAGTGATTAATTCAATGTGTAATTTGGCACCCGTGAAATGGTTGTTAAACACATGTGTAATAGTAGTATCTATCTATAGAGAGTTATGTCTAGAAATCACGAGGTTTAAAAATATTATTTCAAGGTGATCACATACCTCAATTCCCTTGATATGTGTAGTTTCATTATTATCATAAGGGGAAAATTCAATTCAATTGAGCTACATCAAGATATCACCATGGATTCAATAACTCATGTATAAGTATCTACAAAATTTTAGAACACGTATAATTGTATTTCTATGCTGGTGAGTCCATGTAAGGGTAATTACATAATGATATCTGAATAAAGGTAGAAATAATATTTTCATAAATGTAGATTCCACTTATTTAGACTGACAAAATTGACAATAAAAGCTTGGTCAATGTGTATAAAATTTAATTAAAATATATGGGCCCAAAATCTCAAATATAAATCAAAGACAATATAATTATAAGTCCATGAATCCAATTTTAAAGGTAAATATTGAATCATCATGTAGACATTAGAAAATAGTTAATTGGGCTAGGATAGGCATCCAATTGTAGTTTTATTTGAGATTAATCTTGCACATGTGAGGGGAGAAAATTCAGTTAGAGGATCTTTACCGAAATCATTGTAGAAGAATTAGTAAAATTTGAAGGTCAGCTTGGGAGAATTTCTCATTAGTAATATATAATGTTAGTTTATTTTTGATTGTTTTTCTATTTTAGTTGTTAAATCGAGTATGATAATTCAATATCCATCATTCTAAGAGATTGTAATCCTATAATCATGAATATTACTTGTAAATAAAAGGTCTTATATTATTCTTCTTCTATATTCTTTAACTGTCAGTGATGGAGGGATAACCTTCTAGTATTATAATAGTAAATGAAGCTTATTAATTCTAATAGAAAAATTATCAATTTGATGATAGTCCTTTTAATAAACATAGATGATAGTGATGGTTATATATGGATATTCAACAACATGTCCACTCACATAATTTTTTTACTCTTCTTATAGTAATCCATTTGATGGTATAAATTTTTTTACATAGTGGTGTGTTTTAAATGTGGTTTTGTAACTAGATAATCTTAGAAGGATCATTTTATCTTGGGAGATATCCTTACTAGAATCACTCTACTTAGTGATTCATATTGTAGTTTAGGAAATCTTTTTATATAATATAATTCATTCTATGCATTATTTTTCATTTTTTTGGTGAGATAAGTGTGGGACATGAGACATCGATCACGTAGAGATTGATTTTTACTATTGATGGTTCAAATATATCGTTAGTTCTATGATAAATATTCGAATAGTGGATTAACCTAGGAATAGTTTATATTCTAACAAACACTTCCTTTTCATTTTCTTGTGTATGTTTATCTTATTTCTCATTCATTCCTAGTAATATTTTTATAACTATTATCCATTGGTTCTAATAAATTTATAATAAAAAAAAGTATTTTAGAGGAATTACATTGATGAACACACTACCTCCATGAGAGGACCCAAAGGTTTCTTATATAGTATGTCTAGGGTTTTTATAATTGTATATATGATCAACCCTACAATTGGCCTATTCCAATATACAACGAAGAAACAAACATCACTCCCATGTAAAAGTCTAAAAATACAATTCTCACATTCTTTTATTATAAAACAAAATTCCCTTATTGCTTTATCAAATATAAATTTTCATGATCATGATGAATTTTTCATACCATAAATTCATTTCTATAAATTTCAAAACATATTGGAATCTTTTTGATTCACAAAACCATCTCGTTATTCCATGTTGAAATATTTTATAGTATTTCTTTTATTAAAAGTGGTTTTGATATCCACATTACAAATATCACAATAATTATAAGATTCTATGTAAATTGATATTCTAAATGATTTTATAATTGTAATTTTTTATAATCATCAATCATAATCTATGTCTTAATGTTTCCTAAACCATTCCATGGCCAATGATTATTTATAGGTACTATCTTTCACATCCATTCCTTAATCCTTTTTAATACCCATTTATACTCAACCATATTTATATCAATTGGAGGATCCACTAAAACCCATAATTGGTTTTGATACATTGAGTCATTTTCATAACTAATTGATTTTTCCACATCTTAACTTTTGATTTGATTATTTTTCCCTTTTAGAGATTAGTGCATCATTATATTACTAAAAATGTGTCACCATACATTGTAAACCTAAAAATATATTCTCTCTTATTATCCTAATAAATACATGATTATTTTTAATAAATTATTCCATTGGTTATTTATTGAATTTTTTCCATTCCAACTCTTATGTATATTTATCCCCAACATCGTCAAAATATGTGTTTCTGTCACTATATCATTTGTATATGATCTATCTCTTATTGAAAATATAATTTCATAACACTATTATTTATTTTATCCTGTTAAATATAAAAAAAAAATTTCCATCGATTCATTGAGATATCCTATAAAGATATAAACTGTTCCTTGGAAGGAATGTATGTTCCTATAATTATACTTAAAAATGATTCACATCTCCAAATTTGAAAATTTGAAAAAATGGATATCATCCCACACTATAATTTATATGGTATGTTTTCATAGCATTATTTGGAACTTGGTTTAGTATGTGTGAAAAAATTTGTAATCTACAAACCTGATAGAATAATGTAATATTTTCTTTAGTAATCATATATATCACAATTTCCTATAAGGTATGACTCATCCTTTCACATAATCCGTTAAAATATGGTGTATTAGGAAAAGTGAATAGTTATAATATCCCAAACTCTCTTAGGTACTCAATAATATATTGGTTTAGAAACCCTCTTCAATAGTCTAAGAAGAGTTTATTTATTTTCTCATCATGATGATTCTCTAATACATTGTTGTATTCCTTAAACTTTTAAAAGGAATCATGCTTAATAAATATTAATCATACATATAAAAATATACTAAATTCAATAATATAATTTTTTAAATAAGAACGTACAACCCTTTATTCAATCATAAATTGTCAACACATGCCTTTATAATCCAATATGAGAAGATTTGTTTCCCTTTCATCATTTTTAATGAATAGGGTTCGATTCATTTTTCCTTTCAAACAATAATGATATATATCTAAATATTTTAGTTAGAATGAACCTAAATATCCATCTTCATATAATTTGTTTCAACACTACTCATTTAAATTACCAAGTATGCCATTACATAATTGGTTGTGATATAAGTTATGAAAAAAAAAATTAATTATTGATTACAAATTTCTTCTTTTTAAATTCTAGTACATAAATTTCATTGTTAACATGTTTGATACCATATAATATATTCTATTTATAAAATAATAATATGTTATTTATAAAATTGAAAATAAATAAATCCATATCTTTTTTTGATTCAGATTTTATATTTTTGGTTACACTCACAATATAATAATAATTCATTAATACTGAAATCAACCATATCTGCATTATAACATGGTCGTCTTTGATAACCAGTGTACCTATTATTTATTTTTATTTTTCTCTATGATTTTCTTAAATTTTTATAATAATATAAAATATACATTATTCTTATATTGATATACAAATGTGAAAAATATAAGCTATATATAATAGTAAAATTATTGAAATGGATATATTATAGTAAACAATTAGTTCACTTGAAGCTTACAAATTCATCTTCACTAAGGAATAGTTTTTGTTACAGTGGAACTTTTAGACACATTCCTTGTAGATTAAATCCTAAATGATGTCCTTACCCTTTATATTTCTCTTATTAAAAGGGCCATATGAAAAAGATATAAATTGGAGTTAGTGTTGGATATTTTTACATTTCCTTTCCTCTTATTCATTATAAAGAAAATTGCATCTTCATGCTTTATGCCCTTATATTCCTTGTGAATCACGGTCAGTATATTAAATAATAACATCTTTAGGTTTTTTATATTTAAATTAAAAATAAATATTGAGAATATTTGAGGTAGAAATTCAGCACTCAAGGACTTCGAGTTAGTACAAGCTACTATAGAGAAGGTTCAGATTGTCCAGGGGTGGATGATGGCTGCATAGAACCGTCAGAGGACTTATATGGACCGATGATAGAGACAAATGGATTTCCAAGAGTTAGACCATGTGATCTTAAGGGTTTCATCTCGAAGTGGATTGATTATACTGGTTCTTGGAGGAATTTTATCTCTAACATTCATTGGTCATTTTTGGATACTGTATAAAGTTGGAGAGGTGGTGTACCACTTACCTCTATAGTCACAGTTCCACCAGGTAAACAATTTCTTCCATTTTCCATAGTTGAGGATGTACATTAATGACTTATTTCACATTATCCACTATGGGATATATTCATCATGAATAGAGATACCTTTGAAGAGTACCCAATAGAAATCAATAACCAACAAGAGGGGATTTTTTACGAAAATTAGATTCACTTTGTGCATTTCCGGTGGAAACATGGGAATATTTTGGAAGGAAACTTGGACTGAGATACCAAGACATGATCCTAGTAACACAAATTTTTTATTAGTTTCTCCACTTTTTAGGATAAAAATCAATAATTTAGTGAGAATTTAGTGACTAATGTTTTCTATGTATTATTTTTGGTTATTATGTGGATTATTTTTGAGATAAGGTGTAGATATGATTTTTGATTCCTAAGACCGGTATACCCAGAATAAATGTTTCAAATATATTAATTATATAAAATAGTATGCCCATTTATTTTTCATGAAAACGTGGAATAAATCTCATATGAGGGCCCAGATCAGAAATATAAGGGAATTTTTGAGTTCAAAATAAGGGTTTCACCCTAGGCACAACATAACTTTTTTCGACAAGAGCCATTCATCTAAAAAGTCATCTTTGGAGTATTTGAATAAAATTAATTAAATATGTAACTTATGATGTTTATTTTTTATGGAAAAAATAATTTCTCTTTAATGTATATGGTTATAGGATTTACTTAGGGTTGACCACTGAACCCATAGTGATTTAGATAACTGTTGGAGAGAATTATTGGGGAATGATGGAGGATTGTGATCAGATCATGAGTTGTTGAGCCAACAGATTTCATGGATATTTTCAATGATGGAAACACAATCATAACTCATCAATGATAAAAAAACTATATGTATTATTTTTTTATTTTTTATTTTCATTCTTGTTCTTAATCCTTGGAAAACAAGAATCAATTCCACAAACAAAATTGATACACGCATCATCGGTAGAAATAAATTGATGGTATTGATTTTGATCATTTCAATTTATTTCCACTTCATTGAACTATTTCTATGATAGAGGATGAAGTAAAATTAAAAAAGGTTGATGTGTGTTTCTTACATTTTATGGATTATCGATTTCATCCCAATTTCTTCATGCGATATATATTGGTATTTCTTTTGTCCAATAGTTCAACAAATACCCAGTTTCTAATCATTATACAACTATTCATCAACATAACGGATCAAAACCATTGATAAAAACATGATGGTTGTTGTGGTTCAAGTATCAATGATGACATTAGTTATATTGGGGGAGGACAAGACCAGATCAAGGGTCTTTCCTTATGTCTGGAAAATGACATTTTGATGTCAGAGATTGCTCGCTTGATGCGATTCAAGGGCTGGATTATGATGAATGGCTAATGGAGAGGATAGTAAACCATAGATCTTGGAAATAGCGAATGTTTTCTAAAGTAAGTTAATGACGAAGAAGAGCATGTGGATGAATGGAGGAAAAACTATGTATCAGAAAAATACCAAACAACACTGCATGAAACTCAAAATTACACATCATGTGGGTCCTGTTAAATGGAATTTAGGTTTTCAGGATGAATATAATGACCATAGAGCATGTGAACCATGTCACATGGTGTGGTAAACCTTTAGTTGTCTTAGTGTGTAAATCATGATGTCCATGTACACATACACAAGTAGACGACTAGGTGTCACACTGTGTACTTGGGAACATGCATGGATTTCCATACATGGTCTGGTAAACCGACATGGACACAATACATGGACACTGCCATGTGACCCATGAAGTATATCTTCTACCTCTTCACTCCATTTACTTCATCGACTTTCTCTTTATATGTAGACCCAAATGTTTTGTGAGACCATTACACATGGGTAGTATTGGGGACAACATGACACACCATGTACCCCATGGTACATGTCGTGTACCCCTTCAAGAGGGTCTTCAGCTCTTTTTCATCATAGTTTATACCATAATAGGTTGATTATCTTCTTTTAATCATTTACCTTGAGGGTATAGTGTGTAATTACATCCACATCATATGATTTTAATCCCCTCTAGAGGTCGTGTCTGAGATGGAGTTGTGGTGTCCCCCCAGTATACTTGAGAGTGATCCTCTATCACCTTTGTTTACTATGTAGTGTTTTTGGAATCTATATTTTCTCCTTGATTAGTGAATTGTTCCTCCATATAGTAGTCTATATTACTAGTGTTTGTGGTATCATTGAAATTTGATCCCCAATGTAGCGGGATTATCCATATTGGGATTGTGGTGTCCCCTAGTGGTTCTATCCATGACCCCTTATCTGGGTATTAGGGTGTTATTGGAAAATTCAGCATTAATTGGGAAGGGCCCTATGATCTAGACCTCTTATTCAGGATTTAGTGATGATAGAATGGATTGTGGAGTAGATTATCCCAAAATGCGTTTTTCTTTAAGAATAATCTTGTGGCTTGTAGTTGGTTATGACCACCTGTGGTGTGGTGTCTTTCTTATGTATATCTGTGATTTTTTTTATAAATTTATTTTCATATCATTTATTGATCATAATATACATGGTTCTTTATTTTTAGTGTTTTATTATATCCTACTGATTATTTTTATATTCACCCCTATATAGGATTTCTGTCATCTTCCATATCTTATGTAGACGAAGTCCCCTTTGATCATGTTTAAGAAGGACATTATGTGGGTTTAGAATACCTGGAGTTACTCAAACCTATGTGTTTACTGATAGATTTAATTTTTATTAATACTCATCCCTGGAGTTGGATGGATTTTAATAATTATTTGTTGGGATTGTATTTAGAATAATTTTTTATTTCAGTACTTTACTATCATACTCTGTTTTGGGATCTTATTTTTATGCTTGAATTTTTTCAGTGGTTTCACTTTTCATCATTGTGTGGTCTTAGAGATGAGTGTGTTTTTTTTCATACATGTTATTTAAGATAGTTCCTCCCATTTAAAAGATATGCAAACTCGGGGCTGGTTGCCAGCCCCTGGCCTTTTGAGGGTGGGATTAGGTAGTCATAGGTCAGAACTCAGCAGGTCAGGTCATGAAATATAAAAGAATAATTCATGAATTAAAAGGAAAAATAAATATATAATGTTAATAATAGAACACATATTCCATAAAATCAATAATATGTGAATAAATTGCATCCATAGATAGTATCAATTTGGAAATATCATTATTAATAGTCAAAAATAAAAGGTAAATAACTTAATATAGATTCTATTTAATCAATAACATGACTATCATAATTTGATAAGGAATATTAAATATGGAAAGGTAAACAACTTAGAACACTTTAAATTTAATAAATGAACTCAAAGTTAAATGCATACATTGATAAAATCCTAATGATAATCACATGGATAATAATAAGTCTTTATGAATGTAATACATCATTATCATAAATCATGATTCCCAGGAATATAATATATTTATCATCCGGATCTATCCTAATGGTAGTTGAAAAAAATAATGGGTATAATCCCAATTAGTTGATGATAACAAACTAATGTGTCCCATGAGAGTACTGATTTATCAAGGGGCTTCCATTTTATATTCTGCAAACTAGTTATTGAATTCAAAAAGAACTGCTCATATATAGAATAATTAATTGAATTAATCAAAAATGTTTCATGTCTTCAAATATCTTTATTATGTAATGTATATTGATTTATAAATATTTCCCCAGTAAATCAAATAACTATCAAAGTAGTAACTATATGTAAAAATATTATATGGTTTAGGACATAAACAAATCTATGATAAATTATATTGAAATTTAAAGAAATTTTAATGTCCTAGGGAATGTGAATGTTTCATGGAAAAGTTACTGACTACAAAAATTAATCAAGGAAGTGAATTTAAATACATTCCTTGGTCAGAATAATCATAAACCATACTATGAAATAGTAAGGATGGTATTAACATAAACCCATTGGAGTAAAAATAAAGTGTTGTTGTCATTGATAATAATAAATACCAAAAAATATCATTAAAAACATTTATAAATTAAAATATAACTTTCATTTTGAAAATTGTTTTGAAAATAATTTTCTTTGAAAATATATTCTAAACACATTTTATTTAAAAAAATCCTCAAAAGAATTGAATGGAATCTTCAAATAAATGACAGTCATGATGGAAATTAATTTTTAAAATGTTCTAATTCTATAGAAAATATTTATTTTTCAGTGTAAAAAGGATAGAAAATTTCCATGGGTGGAAATGACATGAATATTCCATTCACATTAATTATAAATGCCAAACAAACATTATTTTGAAAATGATATGATATTCATTTAAAAAAAATAAAAGAGTAAAAATGGGGGAAAATGACATTAATAAATCATTTTTTAATTTTTACAAAAAGTTTTAAATTATTTTTAGATTTCATGGGTTTGGATGAAAAAATATTTTTGACTGAAGAGAGACATGAAGATAGATATTCATGAAAGAGTTTTCTATAACATTTTAAGTTCCACCGAGTTGGAAAATGTTTCTACTACTTGAGAATATTATTAATTAACATAGGAGAATAAAATTGAATGGTTTATTATTAAATTATAAAGTAATTTCATTCATGTGATATTCAAGAAAAAAATATTGATTAGAATGTTATTCTGAACTAAACTCTTAAAATGACCATAATATTGAAGTGAGAGTTAATCAATGAATAAATTATGTGTAAAATATTTGAATAACATAATAAAAATTCAAACACAACATAAGATAACCAAAATTCATTACACACATAAACATAGCATGATATAATAAATTATATAAATGTTTAATGCAATGAGTGAAAATTGGGTTATGAAATCCCTTAAAAGGTAGTAACTTTTAATTGTAATACACATAAAAAAATAATTAAAATAAAATCCTAAAATATCATTAATAATTAATTATTCATGATATTAAATATAAAATGTAAATTAAATGCACCATATAAAAGAAATAAATTGTATAACAATACAATATTCCACAATGAAATGAAATTAAAATGAAGAACCCTTACATTATATATCTTTTTAGTTGAAAGTGGTTTAAAAATTTTTATTGTGGTTTTAAATATTTTATTAACTTATAAAAAACAATATAAATATTTATAATATCATATTTTATCCTTGTATAGTATCTTATCATCCATCTGTTTATGACCATTCATTATTTTAATTATTTCAGGTGTTAATTACCTTATTTTCTCAAGTGTATTTCGTCATGAAATATCTGGTTCTTGCTCAAATTATATATTTCTAAAATATCTAGAGTAATAATCATGAAATAATTTTAATATTATTACATCAATTTTATTTCTGAAACTAATCATGATTGGTGGTTATTAATAATTAAAAATGTTTTCATCATCGAGACGGTATGCCATACATACACAGGAGTCATGTTTCCATTTTTTCACCGATCATTATGAAAACTAAGTAAGTATTATACTAAATATCCATAATTATCATGATATTATATATAAAATATTTTCTACTTATATAATTCATCCATGTGTTTTGGTGAGGAAAAGAGTGTCATATCGATTCGTGAAGGTGATATTCCAGACAGTGACAAACAATTTTATCATATTTATATGAGTGAAAAGGAATAAATGAAAATGAGATATATTAACATAAAATAATAAAAAATATGTCTGTAATATCATAATTATTTCATTTATACCACAAAATACTTAAATTTATTTTATCACCCTCCTTGTGAATCTTCATTGAATGACGAATCAAATTGCTTCGCAAGGCTGTAGTCCACCATACACACAAGTGATGATATTATATCTCTTATAGAATGGATGGTAATACAATATATATGATAGAGTGAATAAATAAGTATAAAGGTTTTTAAATATAATATATATACATTATATACATCACCATACCCAACCTTGATAGGTGGAAATGAAAAATCAATACACATCAGTTCACCAAGTGGCAGTCCACCTTACACACAAATGATGATTCTGTAACAAATTTGATGGTAGTGGAGTTGGTTATAGGTGATGAATTTTCCAAAAAAAACAACCCATTATATTTAATATAAATATTTTATTTTATGTTAGTTTATTATGAAAATTTTGTAGTGGTGGAGAAATAAGTATTATAAAGATGCTTGTTGAAAAAAATTATCTCTTCTTCGTGTATCCTCCTTAGTTTTTTAAGAAAACCTCAAAATAATATTATTCTACCCTAAAAATTCCTTTAGGATTATTGAAAGATATTTTTATGTGATTTTTAAATTTTTTGGACTAACCAAAGTTGCATTGTTGTGTGAATAGGAGTGGGGGTGAAAAATTATAGTTAGGGTGAGTGTAACGTTTGAATTGTTTTCTAAAAGAGTGAATTACACACACATTTTTCTCATGCCACCATGTCCTAATAATGGTCAATCATAGATAATAGAAGTTATAATATCTAAATTATTCTATAAAATTTCTTTTGTAAAATTTTTGGCCATTATTATACTTTATGTTCTAATTTTAACCACTATGTAACACGTTTTTTACATTAATCACTATAAATAATTTTTAAACAATTTCACTTAACATTATGGTTTAAAATTAATTTTAACATGTTATATAATTTAATTTATTCTGGTCCCAAATATGGAATACATTTTTCATATTCAACTCAAATAATTAGCATAATTTAATTTGATATTAATCCTGCTGATGTGGTGAGAAAGAGGGGTTTTAAAGTTAAAATGCTCAAAAGTTTACAATGTTTTTATATAAAAAATCAATATATAAATGGATAAAATGACATAAATTCTACTAATTTATGTATAATTTAATTAGTTTTACTTTAATATCAATTCAAAATATAATTTTACATTATAAATTATTTAGATGAAAATGAGGTTTTCTATTAAAATAAAGTATTTAATATTATTCATCAAAAATATAAATACTAAAGAGAATAAAAAAAATCCACCCTAAAATAATTATACTATTAAAAATACATAAATTAATTTCTTATTTTCTTATAAATTTTCTGAATGTGCTAAAATTTAATAGAAATATTTTGCACAAGGCATGACTAAACCGTTCTTTAGAAGAAGTAGAGTTTGCGTGGAACATTACATTTCCTTTTAAATTATTCCTTACTTGTTTATAATAAATATTTAAATAATAAATATTCTGATACTATAGATTTTAAAACATAATGTAATTATATTTATTTCATACATTGGAATCTCTATGCGATAACTATAATACTAAAAAATAACCTTAATAGATTTTTTTGGTATAACTCGGTGTTGCATGTAAAACAAATTACAGAAAAAAATTTATTGCATAAAATGAAATCTAGACTCAGTGTTGCATGAACTACATGAAATATAATTTATTTAATTTTTGTAAATAGTAAATATATCATAAAGTCACAAAATATTTTATTCTTTTTTCGTAAAAAAATACATCTTAAGATTATAAAAAAATATCCCCTCAATAAGAGGGAATGGGAAGTAAAAATGTAATGTGGAACAACACATATATAGGTTTCTAAGCATGAGAACATTGGTTCAATTTGATGATATGAAAATGGTGGAAAAGTGTATATATTTATAGATTGTCATTGAGGTCACTGATCAAATGAACATGAATGATCCATGGAAATTTGTGGGTCTCAATGACATAAATCTATGATGATTTAAAATAACTTATCTTCAACATAAATGATGGTATTATGATAAATAATATTCAATATCATTATCCTAATGTGGAGTAAAATTTTTACTACATATAAATATAAGGAAATATATCTACAGGATATATTTATATATCATAAATACAATTTCATCCTTTGGTTGTGTTTTGATCAATTTATAGTTCATCACATATTCCTTGAAATGAATTTTAAAAAATGAAATTTTTATCCCTGATGGGCTAAAAATCATAGTTAATAGATCATAATATCCATAAAACAAGCCTTTATGTTTGTTTCATACTATTTTCCAAAACCAATGTAGTATGTACAGGTTATCCAATATAATGAATTAATTTCCAATCTTCAATAGTAACATCATTAGTTCTTCATTAATGTTTATATATATAATAATTTAACTAAATTTAATGAATCATTAACCTAGATATCATATAGACTAGTCATAGGCTTGAAACCGTTATCAATATTTGGCCATAGGTTGAAGCACCCCCTCCTTTCCAGATGCAATTTGTTTTCACCCTGCATGTGAATTATCATTTTTATAAACTATATTAATATAATTCCTATAAAGATCCCAAAAAAGATGATAAAAATCATTGAAATAAATTTATCCATTAAATAATATTTTTAATAATATTTTCAACACTTTTTTTAAATTTTTTTTCAAATTATAATAATATTATTTGACTATTATTAATGCGTCATTAATGATCATATCAACCGTAATGGTTTTCAATTCCAATAAATTCATATATATAAAATGTAAAGAAAATATTCCTCAAATAACATTTTAAATAAAACATAACATTTCCATTAATTACTCCAAATATATCCTCGATATTTTGACATTCCTTCCATATAAGACCTAAAAAAGATGTGTCTAAATAATTGAACGTATAATCAACCTTAAACACATAACCATGATGGTGTTATTAACTATTAATATTGTTAAGACATATTTTATTCTAATATTTTACAAAATACATACATGTTTTAGAATTATTATAACCAAATACCATCAATAAAATACTTTTACCCAAAGACTTCATTCAAATTATTTCAACACAGGGTATTCCTTAGTCTAGGGCTTAACATAGGTCTCTCATTTTTTTCTATTAAAATCACTCATAATTTTTCTTAATGGAATTTTGAATTATCATATGCATATATACTAGGAGTGTCAATCTAGGTGCATAGTAAGAACTATTTTTCATGTACTAGGTAACACTTGAGTCAAGCTCGATATTCCCTTTTTTGAGTTATACCCCCTATATACATATATTCCAAAACCATGTATGTATGCAGTATCTAGACATGGATGTATTGCTAGAACAAAACCACATAATCTATATCGTACCAAAACTATAAGATGTTCTTCGGAACTTTTCATAAAATTATATCATATGTTAATGTTCCCTAATCTATTTTTTTCTAAATATAGTTTCAATAGTTTCTATCAATCATCATTTGATACCAACTATAGATTCCTTGAACCAAATATCCCAGAGATGGTTCCTGTTACCATTAAATTGGGATAATATGAAAGGAATCACATCCGAAATGACTAAATATATTTGAGGTCTTGGTAAACAAGATACTTACTTGATTTTTTAATTATAGATCAATACACAAATTACAAATTATTTTTTCCATGAAAATAGGTTTATTATCTCAAGAAAATTAATGCACTTTTTATAGTAAAATTAATTGAATCATGGGGAAAGGAATAAAAATAAGGGAATGCTCAAATTTCCAATATGGGTTATGTGAAGTGAGATAATTCATGAATCAAAAAGCATGATCAATATGGAAGGTAATAATAGAAAACCCATTCCATACATTAAATACACTAAGAAGGAACTGAATCCATTGATAATATCAATCTGAAAATATCATTAATAATAATAAATTAAGAGTGGTAAATAACTTAAAACACCTCAAATTTAATTTCTAACATGACTATTTTAATTGGATATGGGACAATAAACATTCCAAGGTAAATAATAGAAAACAAATTCCATTTAATCAGTGAACTAAAAAAACATCCATAGATAATTTCATATCAAAAATATCCTGAAAAATGATATGTCCTAATGAATAAAATTCAGAATTATAGAATGACATTTTTCCGAGGAACATGATTCCTTTACCCTCAAGATCTATCCTTAAGACAGTTTAAAATATACTAGGTGAAAACCAATTTAGTTGTGGCTAGCCCTCTAATTCATCCCATGATAATACCAATTCATCGAAGGTATTATATTATCCAATCACCTACCCAAGTATTTCATGTACATATAATTCATCATATAAAAAACAATCACTTTAATTTATAAACAATTATCCCTACCATTAAATGTTTATATAACATAAATGATATAAATTTATCTATATTTCCAAAGTTAATCAAATTACAAAAAAATGTAAACACCATATGTAAAAATTGTATATGGTTTAGGAAATAAACATATCCATGAAAAATAAAATATACACTTAGGGTAGATATAATGTCCACATGAATGTGAATAATTCATGGAAAAGTTATTTTTTATAAAATTGAATCAAGAATGTGAATTTCAATAATTTCCTTGGTCAATATAATCATAAAACATCTAGAGGAATAATTTTTATGGTATCAACATATATCTATATTATTAAGAATAATGGTTTTGTGTCATTGATTTATATAAATCCTATAAAAATATCATTAAAATTTTCACGAGGAAAATATCAATCACATTTTGAAAAAAAATTGAGATTATATTTTCAAAAAAATCATTAAAAATATTTTAATAAATTTATAGAGGATGATTAAAATAAATGAAGGTCATGAAATTGGGAAATTACATAAATTTTTTAAAACTAAAAAAATAACAATCTTATTTCCCTGTAAAAATGATAAAGAATGTTCTTTGTTAAAAAATGATTTAAGATTCCCTTAACATAATTCATAAAATCTAAACAGAAAATGTTTTTAAAATAAAATAAGTTTACATTAAAAAAATTAAATAGTTTATATGGGTTAAAATTATTTTGATAATTTTTTTTAAAATTATAAAAACATTTCAGAAAACATTTTTATGATGTATTGTTTTGGAAGAATACATTCTTACAGTCGAATGGATAAATAAGGTGGGATTTTTTTGAAAGAATTTTCTAAATAATTTTGAGGAACAAATACTGGGAAAATGGTACCATTAATTGAGAATATCATTAATAACCAAATTATAATAAAATAAATCTTTTTATTAATAAATTATCAAATAATTTACTTCAACTGATATTTAATAATAAATAATCTCGATTATATTGAGAGTACGAAATATAGTTTTAAAATGGTCATAATATTGAAGTGATAATTAATCAATGAATATATTGTGTTTATATATTATAAATATGCATAAAATAGTGTATATACACCATAATATCATCAAATTTTATTACCTATACAATCTTATCCCGAAATAATCAACAAATTAGAGGTTTAACCCAATGATTTGAATTTGAGTAATGAAATTCCTTACCACTTGGTAACATAAATTTAAATAACCTTAGATTAAATAATTCAAATTGAATCTAAAAATATCATGAAAAAATTATTATTCATGAAATCAAATATTAATGTCTCTTTATATAAACCATATAAAATAAATTATGCTCAGAACAATATAATAGGCCTCAATGAAATAAAATTGAGATGAAAACCCTTACGATATGGTTTCTTTTGGTTGAATATGATTTAATATCATGTATAGTGGTCTTAAACTTGTTATTAACTTTTATTGGAGACATATTAATACTTATAATCTCATATATGATACTTTTAAAATATATTATCACATGCTTGTTAGTGTTCCTTAATTATTTTCATTATTTGAAGTGTCAATTCCATTATTTTCTCAAGCATGTTTCATCATGAAAGATCTTGTTATTGTGAATATTATCATTTTCTATCAACTAAAAAATAATATTAAAGACATAATTATCATATTTTTAAATCAATTTTACTTTTATAACTATTCATGAATGATGGTTATGAAAACTTTTGTATGTCAGGATCGTGGAGATGGTAGGTCGTACGTACAAAAGAGTAATGTTTCCATTATTCTCTAACCATTATAGATATGAGGTATGTAATATATTACCTTTAAAAAAAGATCTTGATATCCTATATACTATATTTTATACATATATATTCCATATTTGTTTCTTGGTGATGAAAATAATTTCACATAACTTATTTAATGAAGTAGTTCACATGTATACAAAAATTGTTATCATAATTACCCGAGCTAAAAGGTATTGAATATATTTCTATATATTATATTTTAAAATTGTTAAATATTTCATGAAAATAATAATTATGGAATTATATATCATATAATATCTATATTTATCTTTATCACCTTCTATATGAACCGTTAGTGAAAGACAAATCACATCGCTTTGCAAGTCAGTAGTCCTTCGTAGACACGAGTAATGTTATCGTATCTCTAATTTAATGGACGATAAAGATATATATAATATATAAAAACTAAATAGGAATAAATATGTGATAAATATCATATATATACATGATATTTATTATAATAACTAACCTTGAGAGGTTTCAATGGAAAAATGAACGACATCATTTCGAGAGGAGATAGTCTGATGTACAGATGGATGATGATTTCATAACCCATTTGATATAAGTGGAGGACATTATAGATCATTAAAATATTAAAAAAAAATATTATATACAATAAACTGAGGTTATTATATTATCACGTTTCAATAAAAAATTATGGAGGTGGATAAATAACTAAAATAAAGGCTCTCATTGATGAACATTACCTCTTGTTCGATATCCTCCTTTGGTTTGAAGTAAATCATTTAATGGATATATTTATGAAAAAATTTAGGTTGATTGATCTTAGGTACATTTTTATGTTATTTTATTAGTTATTGGTCAATGATAAATGTATTTATGGTGTGAAGTGGAGAGGAGAGTGGGTGGCCTTATATAAGTGGGGTTAGTGACACACTTGTAATGTTGGGGAAGAGTAAATAGAACCCATATTTTCTTCATGAAACCATGACCAAATAAAAGTTCCCTTGTCTATAATATAAGGAATATTGTATAAATATTACAATAAAATGTGTTTTGGATATGTTTTATCTAATTATTACACCATATATTCTACGTTTAACAACTATGTACACTCCTTTTTAATTAGTCACTATAATTAATTTGAACTATTTTCACTAATCATTATGGTAAAAAATTATGTTAATAATATTAGATAATATAAATTAATTTTCTTCCAAAATGGTATATATTATTCCCATTTCAAATTAAATAATTTAATAATTTAATTTAAATTTAATCTTCCATACATAGTGATAAATTGGGGCTTTAAAGTGAAAATATTCAAATGTTTACAATGTTTTTAAATCAAAATTCAATGATAAAATGATTCAAAAGAACTAAATAGGATTAATATATGTATAACTAAAATATTTTTGCTTGTAAAATAATTAAAAATATAATTTAACATTATAAATTATTTAAATGGAAATGTAGTTTTTCATTTAATATAATTATATTTCACTGTTCATCAAACTATGAAACATCTCACAAAAATAAAAAATAATAACCCTAAGATAATAGTTGTAATCAGATTTAGGAAATGACTAAATTTATTTTAAATGAAAAATCTGAAATTGTTAAAACATAATTCAAAATTATGTTCACAAGGTGGGACTAAAACATCATTTAAAAGAAAAGTAGTTTTATAGGAAACAATTTATTTCCGTTTTTATGATGATTTTCATATTTCAAATTAATAGTTAACTAAAAATCCTATATAAACTATATATTTTAATAGGATAGTTAATAATGTTTATTCCACCTATTTCAATGGCTAGGCCATAACTGTTATATTAAATAATAACATTAATAGTATATTGTTGTTTTGTAAAACATGGTCTTGCGTGCGATGCATATTATCAAAAAATCTTATTCTGTGTTTAATACAACATAAAATATGTTTTCCACGCATTTAAAGATATATAATGTATTTAATTTATTTTAAAATAGTGAATATATCCTAATTTCTTGAGTTTTTATATTCTCTTGTACGCTTGGTATTGCATGTCTGACAAGCAACTGAATAAAATTTTATAATTTTATAATTTCGGGGAGTTATAACTCGGGGAGACACCTAACATGAAAAATAAAATCTATATGATATTAGTTGACTATAATGAACCAACACCTTCACCCACATTACACAAGAGGGTTTTCCTACTAATTCAAAATCTTGGACCTAAGAACCATATATAAGACAAGAATTATATATACCACATAATGTGAGTTTAGAGGGCATAATCTAAAGGCTATTAGGACACCGCCATGAGTCCATTCCATTAATTTTATAAAAGAAACCAAGTTCATTATTTTATAATATGTAAATACAAATCCTTTTAATTTCATTTTCAGGGATTGAAAACAAACAGTTCTTAACATGGTCATTTTGAAATTATTACCTTTGAAAACTAAAAATAATCATTTATTTTACCCATTGAAATACATATTGGGAAAACACCCACCACCAAATACTTCAAAACCAATGCACACACACCGAGTAAAAATAAGAATCAAGGGAAACCATATAACACAATAGACACCCATAAATAAACATTACATCAAATAAAAAAAATAAAAAAATCATGAAACTCACATGATAAATAATAAATCAAGAAATAATAGAATATGATAATTAACATCAGTTCATTCCTTTGGGGATAATGGGAGAATACAATATGAATCTAGGTAGAAGACATATCATGTTGATATTACATTCATACACTCAGAACCCAAATCACTCAAAAATGTCCCCATCAGAGACATACACCCTAACCAATGTCATAAAATTAAAACTAGGGGCTACTTTCTAGGGAATAATCTCAACTGGAACAGAATTCATCCCATTATTTCCCAAATAGTAGGCTAGGTTTTCCAAAGGAATATATAAATTTGGTTGGAAACTACTATGCTAATTTTAATCACATGAGAAAAAATGATTCCCAAAGGCTAATAAAATAATTTTATCCTTCCCAACAACACCCCCTTAACAGGAGCCCAAACTCATGAGCATAAGGGAAATGAACAATCACAGTATATGTTATCATTAAGATGGGGAGGGGTGAATTAATGATATAATATTTTTATATATTATATTTTATAAACCAATTTTACCTTTTGTTAGAGTGTACTGATTCTACTAGATAATAATAAACCAATACACCCACATGAATACGATAATTTATAAGGTTAATTACTCAATAAGAGTGTCTAGTCCTTATCAGGGTTGGGAAATTATCAAGGACCGCATAATTTAAAACAATCCTTTTTGGTTTATAATAATAATATAATATCCATCACTTGAATATCACTATAGTACTTTGATAGTGCATGTGCTCCTCCAACATATTATATGATATAACAAATTTTCAATAACAAAATTAACCTTAACCAAAGGGATTCAATTCATTATCACTATACTGCTTAAATTATTCACACATTCCATTCAATATGTGATGACACTGAAGGTGATCAAGACCGTCAAAATTATATTTATTAACCTACACTAGCACAGTGGTTTAGGGTCAATCCACAAAGAAGGCATGTGGTTTTTCTAATGTTTTAAAAAATAATATCCCACTTTTGTTAGCAGTGGAGGGATTGAACAAATTTTTACTTTTTATTTGTTTTATTTTTTAAAGGATGAAGTGGAAAGAGGATGAGGAAAAATGAATTTTTACAAAGAAACTAAAATTTACACTAAGAACTGATAAACTAGAGAAATACAGTATAATAATACTTAAGAAATAAGACAATGGAGATCAAATCAACATAACACACTTTGGAAATATCATCTATTGGTTAAAATAGTTGACTTCATCACATATTTTTGTTGAAAAACACCTCAATGAAAAACTGATTAATCTCCCTTGCCAGGAAATTCAACAAGAAGAATATTAAGTCTTGTAGTTCACCACACCAAAACGTAAATGAACTGCTACAAAGTTTTATAATAATTATATTTGGATATAAACCCACTGTAAATTTACAAATTTAATGACATTAAAGTTCTAATAGATGCATTCAAAAACAACCTCACTAGTTGACATTATAATTATAAATTTTGAAAACAAATGAGAGGTGAATCAACTAAACAGAAACTCATAATTCAATATCATTGAATTGTTATGATTCTGAAAAAATGTAATGTAATTGAAGAAGTTTTAAAGATAAACAAGCAGAATTAAGTTTCTGAACTATGAAAATATTGACCTATAATCATCTTGATTAAAGCCTTGAAAATCATTCAATAACAGAGTATAAAAATTAAAGAAATGGGAGAAAGAACTCTCTAAATGATGCTCTACTCCCAAGCTCCTTCGCCTCTATGTCTTCTCATCAATCTCTCGGGAGTCTCTACTCTCGAAAAGTATGGAATTTAATGAGAATGAGAGTCCACCTAAAATCTTGTTACTACTCTGCCTTAAAACCCAACTGTCATCTATTGCTCATCACCCCCTCTTTTCCACCCACTTTAAGTCTCTTTCACAAGTTCACCACACACATTCGTTTTTTCGCGAACCACACGCCGCATTAGAAATTTGCTCGTAACTAACTTCTGGTGAGTTAGGTGGAAGCACTTGGAAGTGTTTCCAGCTCATGTGTGAACATGCACAATATAAAGCATACAAAAAAGTTAAAAACATGAAGGAAATTAAAAATTATTTAAATTCATTTGTTTATTAAAAGTCATAATTTTTTTACTAATTTTATTATTTAAAAAGTTAATGATTTTTATTAATTAATGTTATTAATGTTATTTTTATATATTATTATTCATTTAAGAAAATTAAATCATTTACTATTTCAACATAATTAGATTACTCTATTATAAATTAAAATTAATTATTTTATTTTATATATTTTATTATTAAACAATTATTTAATATGCAACATTAAACAATAATTTATTTAAATTAAAATTAGAAGATTAATTAATTTAGTTTAATAATTTTTTATTTAAGTTAAATTAAATTTATAATTATTTTTTATTAAAATCATTTATCATTTATTTATTATTTATTTATAATTATTATAATATAATATTTTTGTTTAATAATATTTTTTATTAATTTTTTATTTAAATAATTAATTTAATTTAATTTTTTCTTTTCTTTATTTAACCCTCCCCAAAATCATCATCTCTATGACGCAAGGGGAAGGGGGTAGGGTTCTCTTCATGAATCTCCAACATCACCCTTCTTCCACACTAACATGGACTAGATCTACTAATTGAACTCCTCCTCACATGGCACAATAGAGACCAGCTGTTACAACGCAGAACTAGTCGGCATCAAAATAATTCTTCAAACATGAAAAGTTCTGCTGACGACTTATGGATCACCCTCTACCGCACCAACTTCAATCCCAAGAATTGGCGACCTATGGAAAACTATAGTGACGTGACTCACAAAGCCCTCCTCCTTTAATTAGCACGGCAGTGTGACCAATGGCTCTTCAAGGCAGCGTCAATTTTGCGAAGGTCCAGATATCAACAAACCATAGTGGCTCCCCGATCTTCCTCAGTGGTGGCTTTGAGTTCTTCAAATTTTAGATCTTGGTGGAAGACTATTTAAGGGGTTTTGACTTATTTAGGTTTGATTTACTGTGGATTTATACTATATGGGTGTATGGTGAATCAGTTTGTTATAAATCGTGGTATAATCTTCTCCAACTGTAGGATTGGTTGAAGGGAATTGAGATGCGATAGAGGGCTGAACATTGGTGAGTTTAAATGACCGATGTGAGTAAATGGTATGTTAAGCGTCAGTCTGAGGAAGGAGATGGGCTGTCAGTGCAATGTTAGAGGGAGACTATTGGTTTGAGGATGTTGGGACTGATAAGTGTATCAGTAGCAGACAGAGGATAGGATCGGTGAAACGTGAATGATGTAGGGGAGCGGCATCGGTGAGAAGAGGATCGGTAAACATGGGTTACAATGATTGGTTAGGAAATGAAAGACCAATGCTCAAACAACTTTAGAAGCAGGGTGAGCTGGGATGAATCAGTGAGTCTTAAGACATCGGTAGAAGAAAAATGATCGGTGTGTGTGTGAGTGAAGATGGAGGAGGGACTGATATATGAAATAAGAAAATCAGTGGTAATAAGATACCAATATTTAAAATAACAACTCACTGATTAATTTCAGTATAAAAAAATGATTCACCATTAGTTAAAAATGATAAGAAACAGATAGTTACAAGATATAAAAGAAGACAACGACATCGATGAATGAATAGACCAATGCAGATGTCCATGTTCGGTGAGACAGACACCGTTATAATTGATCAGTGAGTCAACTCACCGATAACTATAAAAACATCGATATGTCGGGGCATCAGTGCATGGTGAGAGACCGTTAGAAGAAGAAAATATATGAAGACATCGATAGATAAAAGAAAAATGAATCATCATCAGTTAAAATAAATGACGATTCAACGATTGTTTAAAATGAGAGACCGATGTTGTTTCAATGTGAGCAGTGAGTCGTGACATCAGTGAGTCGTGACATTGGTGAGTTTCCACAGATTGGTGAGTTGCAGCATCAGTGCCAGGATCATAAACCATCAGTGGAACCGATTGTTAGGAGGTTAATGGTGAGTCGACTCACCGATATAACAAATTCAAATGTAAAAAATAAAAAATTAATTTTAAATAGACAATAAAATGAATAAAACAAAATTTATTTAAAACAAAATAAAAATTATCTGAACTGTTAAAGGCTAATTAATTGACTTAATTTAAAACTAACTAAATTATAAAAGAAACTAAAACTAAAAGTGACTTAATTATAAACTAAGAAAATAAATATTAATATTAATGAATTAAATTTATAAATATATAAAAAACACAAAAAAATTAACCACAAAGATAAAATTAAAATAATTAAAATTAACTAAAGATTTTAAAAAACTAAGATAATCAACTAAATGACAAAATCAAAACATAAAATTAAAAACACATTATTTTATTAAACATTAACATAAATTGTTAAATTATTTATTTAACAGAATAATTAAACAGATTAATAAATAAATTTAATTTATTTATTTTAATAAATCTAATTTAAATGGTAATGTTTTAAATTAAAAACTAAGTTAGATTAATGACAATAAAAATGAAAATTGATTAAATAATAAAAATTTAACATTATTAAAATGTTAACCTGATTAAGATTATTAAACTAAAAAGTAAGTTAATATAATTGGAATAATTAGAATGACTAAATTAAATATTATAAAGACTAAAAAACATATTTAATAATAATAATAAGTATTAATTAGTACATTTTATGATAAAAATACCAAAGTGCCATTATTTATAAAAAGGTGTTAAAATATATAATTAAATTGTTAAAAATTAAATAAAATATGTGGAAAAACTATATAAAAATAGAGACACAACAATTTACACCATACTTAAGAATTTTTTTCCTAAAAAAATCCTCTGTTTTATCATCTTTGAAAAATTGTAAAGTGTTTATTATTTATCTCAAAATGTAACATTTCCAAAATTCTCAAAACCAAGGACTATCAACTATGTTTGGACTCAAGATAATAAATTTTCAAATCAAGTCATTCCTAGAATAAATACTCAAAGGTTAATCAAGAAAAAAAATATCATTCATCAAAGAAGTTGTCCGACTTCATTTGTGATACTACTTAATGACTCATTTCAATCTGGGCATAAGTCCAAAGTCCAAGAGTGCAGGATGTAAAATATTAATGGAATCAAAAACATAACAGAGGAACCTTGTACTTTGACTCATCACCTTGGTTCCAACTATAAATTTTCTTGTTAGTCACCTTACAAATATAAGCTAAATTATTACAATATAATTTTTTTCCCCTTCTTCATTTGGAATTCATCATTTCCCTCACCTTAATGAAATAATTTTGACCCTAGACAGTTAATTTAATTTTTTCCAAGACATGTATCATGTGCTAAGCACAGTGAAATGCACTTATTCAAGGTGTACATAGGGATTATAGTAAACAGAAATGCACCTAGAATCTACGGTCTCAGAGATTCACTGTGGGATCAGTGATGCCCAGACTACTCCAATTGCAAATATTTAAATACAAATTCATTTATTTTGGCTCACTAAAATGATTAATTTTTTTAATAAAATGAAAAATAAAAATGAAACACCTCAGATATAGTCAAATTTCTAATTCCAACTGCTATGACCATAATTCCACAAACAGGTTACCCATATAACTCTAAAAAATAGTCCCTAAACCAGATTTCTATTAAATCACTAAACTAGTTCACTCATAAATCATCCATCCACATTAATTTCATATTCAAAGTAGTTCTTAACTACCAAAAATGCAACATCCTTAGGCAATACCCAATTGAAGAATGAAGAAAGCCTAAAATTTTGCAATAATTTTGAAAACTATTATCCTTTTTTTCAATGAATTTAATATTGCAGTGGGAATTGATGGGATTTCAATTAAGCACAATTTTGCAGAGTCAATAATTGACCCCCACCCCCACACATAAAATCCAACTTTGTCCCAAATGTTGACTTCCAAATATGGAGCAGAAAAATTTTACAGTTTGGTTTCAAAAATATTTTCTATTTAATAGATTGATGACATGTTGAAAGGGTATCAATGATGTTAAAAAAGTATTGGTTTCCAAAAAAATTAATTTACAACAGGTTCATAATAAAGTACATGCATTAACATTTAAGTACAATGAAAATGGTTTTTCCATTAAATTCCAAAAATAGCTTGTAACTTGTGAGTGTAGAGTGAATTATGTGTAAGAATGATTGATATAATTGAGTTAATTGCGTGTTCAATAGAGAATGTGAATTATTGCAAACACCCCATAACTAAGAAGTATCAATGAAAAACACAATAACCACCAAGAATGTACCCCCCACCCACTTAGTTTTAAGCTGTGAAATGATTTTAATAGAAATGTAATTCAGTTTTCCATAGTGAAGTACATGAAAAACGTTTTTAATTGCAGAGTGAAATACAACAGACTTTCATTCCAATACAAGAATAATTTTTAACATATGCAGAATTTATATATCAGTAGCAAGACATGAGCAGAATTTTTAGTCCACATGTAGCAGAATTTTCACAGTAGTAGAAACAATTTATAAATTAATAGTCACTGTCTCATTGAAAGAAATAACTATGACATAGTAGTGACTTTTATTAAAGTGAGAAGGAGCGAAAAAATTAATACTAGAGTTAATAAAATTCCCTGAATGAGTTTGTCATTAATCCTAAGCTAGGGAATATAACTATTTCAATGACACAACACCAGCTTCCTGAAAACACGGAGCATGTAAACCAAGAACAAGTATCTTGTAGAGATAGATAAAATAGAAGACAACACAACATCACTTTATTCAATGTAAAAAATAGTGAAAAAAATCAAACAGAAAATAAAGAATATGGGTTGACTCCCATGATGCACTGAATTTAAAGTCTTTATATAGACTACATTTAATATTTTTTATGTTTTATTGAAAACAAACAAAACCATGGGTTTCCACCCATGCATCGCTTGACTTATAGTCCCCAGGCTAACTCACCTAGAAACTAACCGTAGTCACTAGGTTGATGTGGTTTCCTTAATAGGAATCACCACATGTTTTTGGACCAAATGTTTTGAACATAAGAATAAAATTTTTGGCCACTAAAAGCTAACACAATAAAAACTTAACTCTCATAGCCTGAAATAACCCCAAAGTACCACCCTTTAACAATTGTGGGCATAGTTCTATATACTTCCATATTATATTTAGATTTGACACAAATGACATTATTATGAAGGGAAATCAAGGAATTAAGTGCTTCAATGGGTTTGGAATTGTCCTCAATACTATATTTCCCAAAATCAATATTAACATATTCACATTCAACAGTGCAAATTGGTAAATTATTATTAGTATGTCCAAAAGGGGATTCAATAACGTGCTGAAAAAAAATCATGTACAATGGAACTCAAGAATAAATCCACTTCTAAACTACTATCAGTATCAGGATGACCATTTTCGCCTGACATAGTTGAGGATAGAAGTGATAGACAAGGATAAAAATTTATTTTATCACTATTCAATGATTCAGGTTTGAAAAAGTTATAAATCTCTCCCAAAAGATCCTCATCTGTTAACTCACATTGAACATCTAATACTTCTAACAAAATAATTCATCCTAGTTCAAGTGTGTGCTCAACCTATTTTCATGTTCATGTATAAAATACTCACATTCTAAAACAAATTCACTTGAGTGTTACAATTCAATTTTAGGAGAATATTTGTACAATTTAGTTTCAATTAGTTCAATTTCCAGAATGGTCACATTATGAAAATTCTCCTTATGTTTGTTAACACTACATTCGATTTTATTGAACAAATTTTAGATAATTGATCAATGTCAGAATATGAAAATGAATGCTCATCAGTCAGCCTTTCTTGAAAAATCATACCCTCATACTCATCATCCAACAACATTTCAGAAATTATTGGGTTTATAGGTTCAAAACATCGAAAAGTGGTTATCAGTTTAGGTTAAATGATTTGAGATTATGAGATTTCCCGCTTAAGGATCTCTTCCAAAGTGTTACCAATTTTATATTTCATACTCATTGTTCACAAACTCAGAAAAGTTGGGTGAAGTGTTTTTAACATTCTAATTTTCATGGTAAAATATCTCATCTACCCAAGTGACTTCCTTTTCGATACTCCTAAAACAATGATTTTTCTCCAATGTAGGAATATTGAAAATAATTGGGAATTCCTTTTCAATCTATTTCAACTCATCATTATATTTTTTCAACACAACAACATTTAAATTATATTTGAGATATTTAATGTTATTCACTTGATTCAGTGAGTTGGTTATTTTAAGATTTAGTTCAGCATAATCTGATTTTTCAAAATAGAAGTTTTATTGACTTGTTTCACAGTCACTCTCTTCTTCAACATGATTTTTAAATATTTTGTAAACATTTTTTTCTTTTTCTGCAAATTCTTCTTGTTCTTTAACCCTATGTTGTAATTCTAATAGAATGTTTTCGAATCATTTCATTATTTGATCTTGATCTCGAGGGTATCCAATTTGAATGTCATGGGTGCGGTTAAACCATGTTTTCCACTTATTCTCCTTAGAATCCAATTTGGTTTCAGTAAAACCATTTTCCCTAGGAATTCTAGCTTACATTCATAATTTTTTTTAAGAATATTACATTCATGTTGATCATTTTCATCAATGTAAACATCCTGTTGTGGATGGTTATAGACAAAATGTCGAGCCGTGTGCCCAAAACAGCCACAGTAGACACAATGAGGCTCAGTTATTTCCAGTTTTCATGAACATCCATTTTTAAACGAAAAACAGTTGATATTAGACACATAGTGTTTCACAGTTGACACATAACATTAATATTCAACAAAAGCAGTAGGTTCTAGTTCACAATTCTTTTAAAGAATATTTTATATGAATTTTTAAGTCTTTTTTCTATTTTTATTGTTTTTTTACTAATTATTATAACCCTAGACTCTCAGCGCATGGAGGGGAGTGAACAACTTTTTGCTTTCAATTTTTTTTGATTTTTTAAATGATGAGGTGGAAATAGGATAGGGAAACATGATTTTTTACAATAAAACTAAAATTTACAGTAATTACACATAAACTAGTGAAATAAAGTGTACTAATATTAAGCATTAAGACAAAGGAGATCAAATCAACAAAAGACACTTAGGAAATCTAATATACTAGTTAAAATAGGTGAATTCTTCACAACATTTTATTGAAACACACCTCAATGCAAAACTAATGAATCTCCTTCACCAGGAAATTGAACATGTAAAAAATTATGTATTAGATTTCTCCACACCAAAACTTAACCGAACTACTAAGAAGTTTGAAAATGAATATTTTTGGAAATAAACTCAATTTAAATTTCCAAAGATAATGACATTAATGTTCTGATAGATGAATTCAAAAACAACCTCACCAGTCGATATTGAAATTTTAAATTTGGAATTCAATTGAGAGGTTAATCAACTGAAATTAGAATCATAATTCAATCTCGTCGATTGATTATGATTTTGAACAAAAATGTAAAGTAATTAAATAATTTTAAAGATAAACCAGAAAAATTAAATTTGCGAGCTAAGACAATATTAACCTATGATCATATTGATTAAATCGGTGAAAAGAATTCAATAACAGAGTACAAAAATTAAAGGAATGGGATAAAGAACTCCCCAAATGGTGCACCTCTCTTGTGCTCCTTTGCCTCCATGTCTTTTCATCAATCTCTCGGGAGTCTCCACTCTCGAAATGTATGGAATGTAATGAGAATGAGAGTCCACCTAAAATTATGCTGCTACATTTCCTTAAAACCCCACTATCATCTGATGCATGCCACCCTCTCTTTTCCACTGACTTTATGTGTCCTTCACATTTCCACTGCTCACTTGAGTCTTTTCATGAACCACACGTCACATTAGAATTTCCCTCGTAACTAACATCCAATGAGTTAGTTGGAAGCACTTGGACGTGTTTCCTACTCTTACATAAACATAAAAAATATAAAAGAGATAAAAACATGAAAGAAATAAATCTAAATTTAAATTCACTAGTTTATTAAAAGTATTAAACTATTTCATAATTTTTTTATTTATAAAGATATTGATTTTTATTAATTAATGTTATTAATGTTAATTATAATGTCATTAATTTATTTAATTAAATTAAATCATTTAATATTTTAATTTAATTAATTTAGATTATTATATATTATAAATAATTATTTTATTTTATATATTTTATATATTTATTACTAAACAATTAGTTAATAAGCAAAATTATATAATAATTTATTAAAATTAAAAATAGAGGATTAATTAATTTTATTTAATGTAGTTTTATTTAAGTTAATTAAATTTATAATTCTGTTTTATTTAAATTATTTATCTTATATTTATTTTTTATTTATAATTATTATTATATATATTAGTTTAATAATATGTTTTATTATGTTTTTATTTTAATATTTAATTTATTTTTTTATTTTCTTCATTTCCCCCTCAACCCAATCTTCCTATCTACACCGCAAGGGGAAAGGGGTAAGGTTCTCTCCACGAATGTCTCGTGACACCATTCGTCAGCAATGGCAGGGATTATATATCCTAGTTAAACTACTCCTCACACAGCACAACTCAGACCAGTGGCTACATCGCTTAGCTAGTTGGCAGTGAAAGACTTCTTCAAACGTGGAAGGTTTTGATTATGACTTTCATCTCTCCCTCCTCCATCAGTAACTTCAATCTCAAGAACTAGAGACTCGTGGAAATCTAAGACGGCGCGACTCACAAATTCCCCCTCCTTAAATCATCTCGGTAGTGTGACCCGTATCTCTTTACGACAGCGTAAATTTTTGTGAAGATCTAGATCTCTACAAACCATGGAAATGACCGGCCTGGACAATCTTGTTGCCCAAGGAGAACTATAAAAATGTTTCCATTTAAAAATGGATAGTAAAAGGATTAGAGCAGAACAAACTAGATCAAATCTCACACTTTGCAGATTCAAAATTATAAATTTATTTAAACCCACATTACAAGTGAACATAAAAAAATAAGTTCAGTAGTACCATTTTATTTTTGACCCGCATAATATTAAAATGTAAAAAAACAATACAAAAATATGTGTTTAAAACTAAATCTGTATTGGTTGAACAACTACTAGAAAAGACTCTCAAACAAGGATTCAAATAATATAGAAACTTCGGTCTTCTATATATATAAATAATGAAAAACAACCCTCTTTTATTAAAGAAAAAAATTGTACACTTCTTAACCGTTTAAACCACTTCAAAACCGATCAAAAAACACGTTAAAGTATGTAAAAACTAGCATGTTAAGCCTTTGAAAAAAAGAATGAATCATCCTCATCTCCATCTTCACGACTCACTTATTCTTCTTCTAAATCTATAAAAATTTGAACCTACAAATTTAAAATAACATAATAGTTGTATTCAAAAACACAATTCTAAATAGTTAAAAACATTACCAGTTGTTGTAAAACCATGAAAACAACTTCATATAAAAATCATGATTGTTTTTTTGGAAGAAAATAGCACCAATATTTGTTCAACCCATGTCTTCCAATACTAAAATTTGATTCAGATGCTGCAATTATGATAGAGATTCTTAATCAAACATGTTAAATAATCCAATTCAAAGAAAATAAAAAATTACAAAGAAATAGAACATGACATACCAGAGCATGTTTCAACAATTCACGAACCTGATTATGGTAGTTTACAATCCAATTCAAAGGAAAACGATTCTCCTTGCATTTTTTGATGCAAATTCATCAATTAACTCATCATAATTCATACTATCCAAAAATTCATTTTCAATTGAAATCATTACCAATGCACGTAATCTCTCATGTGACATAGTAATCCAAAGATAAGTTTTAATCAACTTTAGCTTAGAAAAACTTCTCTCTGCTGATGCAACTGTAACGGGTATAGTAAAAAAAATCGATATGCTACCCATGTCATTTGAAACCCTCCATCCTTCCAATAAGTCTTGATAAAATCAAGGATATCAATTTATTTTATCAGTTCTCTTGTCAATATTGACTTAAAATATATGAGCTCTTGAAATAATTCATCCCTAAAAATATCATCATGTTCATCGTGTTTCAAAAAACATTGAAATTGAGTGCAGTGTTCCTTAAATTGTTCTTCAGAAATATTTCTAAAACATTCTTTCAACAAGAATCCAAATATTTCATCAAAGTGTTCAAACTGTATAAAACGTTCTCTCAATGACAAAAGGGCTTGATCAATTATTTAAAGGAAATAATTTATTCTAAATTTTTCCTCCATAGACAAATTTCTAATAGCATCATCTTCCACATCCTCATCAAATAGTTTCTTCCTCCGAACAACTCTTTTTTATTCAAATATTGGATCAATACCAACTTCGAGTGCAAATTCTCTTACTTCATTCATTAAACCTTCAAACCCCTACACTCGATGTTCTTCAAAGAACAAAATAAACTCTTTTATTTGTGTACTTGCATATTTAATATTAATCTCTTCTATTTGAAGGATTTTACTGATATGGTTAACTTTTTCTAATTTTTTTTACCAAATGCTTATGTTAATGATGAATTAAAAATTCTCTAATGCATTGGAACAAAATCCTTTAGCATCAAACATCACAAAATTATCATGTTTAAAAAGATTGGAAATTTCAACCAATGAATTTCTTAAGTCGAGTGTTTGTCTTATTATAGATCTAATACTCTCGATGTGACTTTCCCAATGAGATATTGATAAGGGTTTTGGTGTCAAACCCTTCACATAAGTCCTTAAAACTTTCTATCAATGTGATGAACCTGAAAACAATGTATAAATCTTTTTCACATATGAAAAAATATTTCTAGCTTTCACACTAGATTTTTCCTTGTCGCGTATAGCAAGATTCAGGCTATGACATCCACATTGAGTGTAAAATGCTCTAGGATTTACATCAAGAAGCCTTTTTTAGACACCTTGATGTTTACCTTTCATGTTTGATCCATTATCATAACTTTGTCCTCTTATGTCATCAATGTTGAGTTTAAGGTCAACCAAAGCATCTTCAAGTGACTTGAAAATCCCACGACCGAATGTGTTATCCACATTAATGAAGCCAAGAAAAAATTCCTCCACCTTAACTTTAAATTCTTCCTCAACATCCACACATCTTATGACAACTGACATTTGTTCTTTATGACTTAGATCCAGAGTGCAATCAAGGATAATCGAAAAAAAATTTCCCCTTGTGATCTTCTTTAAGATTTTAACTATAATCACATTCCCCAACAAAATTATCAATTCATTCTGAATTTTATGACTAAGATAATTCTTTTGAATTTCATTATTAACAACACGATGAACATGATCTTTCATAACTGGGTCAAATTCAGCAACAAATTCAATAAGTATACAAAAAGACCATTATCCTTCTCATAAATCTTCTCATTTTTTCCACGAAATGGTAAGTTATTTTGTGCAAGTACCTTCACAACTCCAATGATTCTAGTAAGTACCATCTTCTATCGAACTCTATCCTTCTCAATGATACATTCAATACTTTTATCAATTTTTTGTTTATTTTCAAGTCCTCTGTGCAAGTCCACCCACTTCACAACATTAGATATGTGTTCAAGTTATTTTTCATGCTCTCTAAGTCCTGTTGGAAGGTTGTGCCAATCATTAGATCCTCCTTCAGTCAAAGAACTTTTCATCAATTTCAATTTAAATAATTTACAACAAAAAAATACCATGTACAACTCATTAGAATACACTAGCCACTTCCTCTCATGTTTTTCACCAATAGGAAGTAGACAAAAATAATGATTAGATGTAAAGTGTCTCCCACGACTGACTTCCTTAGGAAATGCATCATTTTCTTTTAATATTTTAATTGGGCCACGTCGAACCAACAAAATTCTCTTAACATGATTGATATTACCCCATAATCCTGGATCATAATTCACATCCACATATTTCTCAAAATCAAGCACGCTTTGTTCTCCAAGATCATGAATCATATGAATAATATTTTCATTTTCATCCTCCCTATAATCCACATCCATACATTCATTTATCATATCAACACTTTGAGTCATAGGTTCCTCTACAGATTATTCATTCCCTTCAGAAACATTATCACCCAGAGATTGCTCATTAAATTGAACAGTTGAACTTTCTTTTTCACTTCTTGATAAAAATAATTTAGAAATCAAACCCACTACTATTTTTTCAATTTCATTCTTTCTTTTCTTGATTTTTCTATTTTGAGATCCAGAATTTTGATTTCTCTTCATTGTAGTACCTACAAGTTATAAATTATAATTCAATTAGAGTTATAACATATTTAATGTAAATAGTAATCTTTCAAAAATAAAATCATATATTCCAACTAATTGAAATTTTATTAAATATTCAATAAAACAATTAATAAAAAAATAAAATGAAAATTGAAATTAAAAAATGATTATAAAAACATTATTAACCTTGGAAAAATCGCAAACTACAATTGAGATGGTAAAATTACAATTGAGTCGGGAAGACACCAATGAATCCGCAACTTAGATAATTTCTGAATATTTTAAAAAACAATAAATAAAAATAAAAATAAATAAAAATGCTATTTAAAGATGATTATAAAAAACACCAATTACTGAGAGACAAAATGAAAATTGAAATTGAATATCCAAATTGCAATTTAGACAGAAATCAAATGATAAATTTGCAATCCAGACAATTTCTGAAAACCAAACAAAACAATTAATATAAATAAAAAATGAAAAATAATAACCACAAATTGATGATAACAAAACTCTAATTACCTGCGTATGAAGACAACAAATATCAAATCACAATTGAGACAGACAAATCACAATTGAGACAAACAATATACTGGTAACCGATTAATTTTCAATTCATTCACCTAATTACTCTGAAATTTAAACAAAACAATTAATCAATTTATAAAAACAAAAACAAAAAAATATAAACTTCGAAAAAAATAACACCTGTTTGTGGTGGGAAAGGCACAACAGAAGGGGAGTGCGTTGCTGCGGGGAGAGTAGGGGTGCAATGAGAAGGGTAGGGTGCAGCCGCATAGGGAAGGAGCGAGAGGGGCGTGCCTCGTGCGCGTGCGTTGCAGTGCGGTATGGTGGGGGGGGGGGGGGGGGGGGCGAGAGAGGTCGTGCAGGGGGCTTGGGCGAGGGTGTGCGGGGGGGGGGGGGGGGGGGGTGTAGCAGCGCAACACCGGGAGTCCTGGACCGGGATGAGGGGGAAGGGATGGTACTGCGAGGGGGCCTGCGGCGGGGGCAGAGTGGTGGGGGGCGCAACGGCGCAGAGGCACAGGCTCGCAGTGCAGGCAGGGGCGAGGGGAGGGGGCGCAGCCACAGCACAGGGGTTAGCGCAAGGGATCATGTGCGGGGGGGGGGGGGGGGATGGGGGAGGAAGGATAGAGGGAGAGGTGCCGACTCACCGAGGCCTCAGCCAGGGGGGTGCGGGGGTGGTGGGGGGAGGGAGAGGTGGGAGGTGTGGTGGGGCGAAACAGAATAGATATACAGAGAGAGGAGAGGAGGAGAGATGTTGGGGAGGGAAGGGAGAAACTTCTTGGGGACTCAGTGGGAGGCTATTGGGAATCAGAAGGGATGATTTTGGTTTCCCCTAGGCCAACCGTTTCCCTAGACCAAGGGCTGACAGGGCTCGCCCATGGGTCGGACCTGACCATGGAGGCTCCCTGATCTTCATTATTTGTGGATTTTAGTTCTTCAAACTTTAGATCTGTGTGGATGAAGATTTTAGGGTTTTTGGTTTTTTTCGTTGAGTTTTCATTTATTGTGTATTTAATCTATACAGGTGTTTGGTGAATCATTTTGTGGTAAAGGGTAGCTGACTCTACTGCAATGGTAGGGTCAATAGTAGAAAATTCATATGTGATGGAGGGCCGAACATCATTGAGATTAAATTATCAATGTGAGAAAATGGTATGAGAAGTGTCGGTCTGAGGAAGGAGATGGACCATCAGTGGCAGCGTAAGAGAGAGGCTGTCCGAAGAAGGATGTTGGTACTGATAGGTGAATCAGTAGCAAGTAGGGGATATGATTGGGAACACAAGAATGAACCTAGGGAGCGGCATCAGTGAGAAGATGATATGTGAATATGGGTTACAATGAGTGGTGAGGAAATGAGAGACCGATGTTCAAACAGCTTCAGAAGCAGAGTAACCTGGGATGCATTGGTGAGTCACAAACATCGATAGAATAGAAATAATCAGTGTCTTTGAGTGAGGCTGTAGGAGTCACCGAAAGATGAAATAAAATAATTAGTGGCAATAAGTCACTAATAGGTAATATAATAACTCACTGATTATCTTCAGTATAAAAAAATGAATCACCATTAGTTAAAAATGATAAGACACTGGTGGTTACAAGATAAAGAAGAAGACCCTAACACCGATGAAAGAAGAGACTGGTATCGATGTGAATGTTTGGTGAGACTGACACTGTTGCAAGTGATCGGTGATTCAACTCACCGATTGCTAAAAACATCAGTGTTTCGTGGCATCAGTGTGTTGTGAGAGACTGTTAGAAGAAGAAAATAATTGAATACACCGTTAGTTAAATGAAAAATGAGTCACCATTAGTTAAAATAAAAGACGAGTCACAGATAGTTAAAAAAGAGAGACTGATGCTATTTCAAATTGATTGGTTAGTTGCAGCATCGGTGACTCACGACATCGGTGAGTTGCCACAAATCGGTGAGTTGCGGCATTGGTGCCAGAATCATAAACCATCGCTGGCACCATTGGTTAGGAGGTAAACAATGAGTTGACTCATTGATAGAAAAATTGAAATGTTAACAATAAAAAATTTATTTTAAATAGATAATAAAATGAATAAAACATTGATTAACTAAAACAACAGAAAACTTAATGAAACTGTTAAATAATAATGAATTAACTTAATTAAAAACTAAAAAAAATTATTAAACAAACTAAAATTAAAAGTTACAATATTATTAACTAAAAAAATAAATTTTAAGACTAATTAATTTACTTTTAAATAAATGAAAAACACATACAAATAATTAACCGCGAACATGAAATTAAAATAATTAAAATTAACTAAAGATTTTAAACAACTATGTTAATCAATTGAATGACAAAATGAAAACTTAAAATTTAAAACACATTATTTTATTAATCATTAACTTAAATTTTTAACTTATTTATTTAAAAGAATATTTAAACCGATTAATAAATAAAGTTAACTAATTTATTTCAATAAATTTTATTTAAATGGTAATGTTTTAAATTAAGAAATATATTATATTAATGCAAACAAAAATGACAACTGATAAAATAATTAACATTTAGCATTATTATAATGTTAACCTGATTAATATTATTAAACTAAAAATTACGTTTGTATAATTAGAAAAATTAGAATAACTAAATTAAATATTAAAAACACTACAAACACATATTTAATTATAAAAGATGTTTAATTAGTATATTTAGTGATAAAAATACAAAATTGAAACTATTTATTAAAAAGTATTGAAATAAATAATTAAATTATTAAAAATTTAACAAAAGATGTGGAAAAACTATGTAAAAATATAGAAACATCAATAAGTTATTATTTTTAATCTTTAATTTATTACACAACAATAATCTATAACTATCTAACATAACTTCATATTCCAAATATATCCACCATATACCTTCTGTTCTATACACTCTATCCAGTACCCTTGATTTGGCCCCTCTATCTAACACCTATTTTGAATAATAACACTACATCTAATATCCTCAATATAATTCTTATCTATCTGATACATTAACTATGAGTAAAATAATATGAATCATTTTGGTCGATGCCATACTTCTTTAGTAACTCTACATAAACAACAACCTTCTAAGCACATCTACTACTTCATAAAGGAATCCTTTCTCCAAAAATATTAGGAGTATTATGAACATCGAATTCAATGTTAACTCTTAATATTTAAATATCTATATAAACTCTTTATTTATTGGACCATCTTAAAACCTCCATGTGAATATTTGTGATTAGTTTTTATAAAGGTTTTCCTAAAAATTATGTGTCAATGTTCTTCAAACATCATGAAATATCATCTATAAATGAGAACTTCCCTTCATGATTACTGAAGCATTGAATGGATAGATTAGAATTTTCAAAATGTATTAATTTACAAAATACCATTAAATTATCATCAACCCTTAATTAATCACACCTTTTTTGGATCTTATTATTCTAGTGACATTGAGGTTCTCTGATTGATGGACACCACAAAGTTTCTCAGGTATACATGCAAAATTTTCCATATCCAATGACTCAATTAAATACCATTATCCAATGAAATCTCCCAAAAAAAATTATCTTATGAACATTCATGGAAAACTCTATCTGATGTATTTTCTCAAAAAATCTCGTCAAATGCTACTTCAAACTTCCATTTTCATCCAAAACATCATGGAAACTTATCCATGTAATGATCCTCAAATATATCCTATATATGATGAATGTCATATATCCATTTATTTTATAGATTATTGTATGATCAAAATGAAATATCTGAACTATGAGTAATCATGAATTTTGTACTTTTAATAATATCAATGATTTTCCAAATTTATCTTTGATCAAACATGTATGTTCAATTAAACTATAAATTATATTTTACAACCATATGGTTTCATCCTATGCCTGACCCCCCAATCTATTGTTCTCCATATATTCTAATATTCTTATTAAACTATTTATGATCAACTCCAACTAGATACCTTTTTAGGTAAGTCATTTACATTTTCATGTGACTTGTATAATGGAAAAAATGATAATACTACATAATCCTTACTTTTTATAACTATCTTATTAAAAGAATCTCTAAAAATCCTTGTATTAATAATATCCTCCTTTGTAATTTGTTTTCAAAAAAGGAAAATCAATCATTAAAACTATTAAAGTTAATAAATGGATCACTATACAACAATTCTAATCCAACATGGGTGTAATATGTGTATAAAATAAGAATTATTGGGCAATAATACCATGATATCTACAAATTTTTTATGGATAAATTTCTTCGAACAACAAAAATTATAAAATATTTATCATATAATCTATCACTGACCTCTAATCAATAGTTCCTAGAACCACTCCAAAAAACATTTAAAAATGTCAAAAAAATGTTGAGACCATAACTTACTCATTTTAAAAACTCCCCATAAACATAATCTCTCCGAGAAACGTAAAAAAAATAATTATATAGATTAATGGTGTCAAATTTCTCCCTATTAGAAAAAAATGACCAAAGGTTATATGGGAGAGGGGATACATTCCCCATATCTTAGTCCTTTAAATAGTAGGTTTGGACACACAAAATCACACTCAGCTTCTAAAATGTTTCCTTCAAAAAAATTATGAATATATACCCCACTTTCTCCTCTATAGGTACAAAATCCAACATTAGTTTATTTCATTCCACATATTCATTAACAATGTGATATTTATATCAATTTGATTAGTTGTATAATGTTACACTAAAATCATGGTGAGATTTATCACACTATTATTATCACAACCTAAGAGAGGGGTTAGATTCACATCAACCAAAAATATTCCAACTATGACTTCATCTCTATTAAATGTGTTGCATCTTGTGTGAAACTACATACTCATCTTCTATAGTGATGAGAGTTCCTAAATTAATCTTCATTTCATGTCAACTAACACAACATTTTCCCAAAAGAAAACTCCACCATATGTGGATCTTTTTTCATCATCAAAACCAATTTTACATGCATATCTATACCAAATAGATAAATCCTTCTTATGAATTCAACAAGAATTCCACAATGCCTTTGATATATCTAAGAATTATTTTCTCATCAACTATAAGAGACTATTTTTTTGGTAATTATACCTGGAATAATTTGTAACAACATATATAAAATATTTCCTTAAAGATGTAAGATCTAATAGACTTAAAAACAGCTTCATGACTTCTTTAGTATCAACACAATTTCTTTTACCATGTTTTCAAGACCTTTTCGCACTAAAATGGATGTGGAAACATGGTTTGAATATTTCAAGCTAAATTTCTTTATGTTTTCCTTTTCATATTAAAGTTGAAAATTATAAAAAACAAAAAGGAAATTGTGATAATTTTAGAATATGATTGTCTTTATTTTAACCTAACATATCAATTTAAGAGAACTTCTAACCTTCTCAACAAAAATTTCAAAAATGTATTCATAATTCAATATGAATATTATATCATCAATATAAAAAATCATAATTGAGGAATCCACTTGATTTTAATTTAGGTATAGGTTGTTTTCAACTCTTCTATTTTTGATATTCAACTTATTCAAACTATTATCAAATTTAGGATACCAAGATCATAGATCTTGTTTCAACCCATAAAAATCATTCCTCAACTTGAAAACAGGGTTTTCATCATGACCCAGAAATATCTTACGTGGTTTATCAATATAATTTGTTTCCAATTCTCCATTTTAAAAATCATACTTGAAATCCATTTGAAATATCTTACATCTCCGTTTTATTGAAATAATAAGAAATATTCTTATGGTTTCATGTCATAATACTAGGTAAAATGTATAATAAAAACTAATGCCTTATACTTATGACTATACCAAGTATTTACTTATTTCTTATCTCCTTAACATTATTAATCAACATGTCCAAGAAACCCACTTTGTCCTGGTAAATGTTTTATCTTTAACGTTGGGTATATATTCTCATGTCTCATTTTTTCAATATTATTTAAATATCCATTTATGGAATCAATCTACTATTCAATATCAAAATAATAATAAAAATCCCTTGGCATTTCCTATGAGAAAAAAGACGTACATGAAATGAACCTCGATGTTTATTTGTTTGAACCTACAGTACATGGTCATAAATGGGTTTTTTGACTTCCACCTATTTCCTCAAGCATTGATGAGTAGAATGATATTTTTCCCCATCACTTTAATTTAATGAATCAACATCGTATTTCTACATAGTTTCAATATCTTAATTTCTGACAGAATCATTATTATGTTGTTTAATAGTAAAAATTTATTCTTCAATTTCACTTATATCAGCAGCTGCTTGTTATGTTTCTCTATAAAATTGTTCCAGTACTTTTACATATTTAGAATCCAAAATCATTCAAGTTTATTTATTTTAACACATGTATCATCTACCATTAGATGAGTATCGAAGGAGAATACCATCTAATACTCTTTGATAAAACATCCCAAGATTCTCCCCTTTTAATCTAATAATTAACAGAATATAAATCACCATTAAGTATTTGAAAATTTTGGATTATTTATAATAAATATTATAAGGATTAATATTAGATTTTAGATATTAGTAATAATGATCTTTTATGTGAATTATTTCTCTAATATATTGTTGCCAAATCAATCAATAAAGATTATGTTCAATCAAGAATGTTTAATTCAAGTAAAAAAAACTTATATTCTTCATTTCAATAAATCTATTTTGTTGTGGTGTGTTTGGTGAACTATGTTAATAAATAATTCCATTCTTTTTAAGGTGATATTTTATCTTTCCATTTGTGTACCAGGAACCCTTATCAATTAAAATCTTCATTATAGAATATAAATTACTTTTAATCAATTCTCTTGAAACTCTTAAACATTTTTAGAGCCTCTGAATTATGTTTCCAATGCACATTACATGTAATATGATTGAAATAGTAAATAAATAAAATATTTTTCTTATCATTGTTTGTTGATTTATTTATCATGTTCTCACACATGTTAAAATGAATAAGCTTTAAGGGATGAGTTGAAAGTATCTCAACATTATTATGAACTGAATTTTTAATATAACCTTTCTAACATATCAAAAACACAAATATATTCTTATTATCATGTTATAAATATCATGAATAACATCTCAGTTTTTCATCAATCTCATAATAATCTAGCATAAATGTATACGACTCTTAGGACATTATTGATTTTCATTCATCAGGGTCTAATAGGATGATCCATATGAATCTCCCACATGAAATATATTTTTATTAGTTCATTTTACTCTCATTACAACTTTCCCATCATCAATTGTTCTAACAAAAAAACTAGAACCTCTAAAAACTACTTATATTACATTGTTTTAAAGATGTGATGCACTCAAAAAATAATGTTTCAGTCCATCAACAAATAAGTCACTTATGGATTTGAATAATTTTTTTCCAAAGATGGAAGATATAATACCTTTTATTCTAAGTGTCTAACCATTTTCAAAATATATTTCCCATTCTATGGAACATTTTAAATTTGTAAACTATTTTACATCTTATTTATATGTAAATAATATAAAATTTCAAATATCCATGGTCATTACCATTTATTGTTCTTGAGAGAAGAATCAAAAAGTAATGTATTCCACTTTCATTTTTATTCGTTCAAATAATAATCATTATATTTTTCATATAAACATTTTTGAGATGGTATCATTACTATAAAAACTTTAGAAATATTACCAAGATTATGAAATATGCTATAAATAGTTTTATATGCTGAAATTTATATTATTTATTTGAAACTATGTTTTTTGGTTTTTTTCTTTGAGTGGGTTGAATCCCCCTCAAATAATACCTTAAATACCACCCATAAGAAATATGATAATTATGAATGAACTGGTATATTTTCATTATATTCTGAAATCCTCCACATTATGAGGAATATACATAGAGAGAATATTCTACTTTGTGTCTAACATGAGTTCTAGAATAATGTACTTATTTTTTTTATCATATTTCTAACCATAAACCATGGATCCTTGTTGGTAACCAAAATTTTTGAGTTCCTCTTATCATCATATTATTCAACTTATAATTATTTTCATCCTTAATAGAGTCAATATTTGAAGAGATTTTTCATTAAATATTGATTACAAAAAAAATTCCAAAAAATATAATTCAATTATTAGCTACATTTATGGTCATATTACAATCATTTTCCTTTTAAAAAAATTAAAAATTATCTTAAACATGATAGGATGATATTTATTGATCCTTTTTAGGTCTAAACATATTATAACCCTCACCTACTTCTGAAAAATAGTTCTGGGGGTTTGATATTCATTGGTCAGCTTAAAAAAACCACTATTGTTCAATGTCAAATTATTTCTCTTTGAAATATATCCTTTATTTAACTTTAATGCTGGGGATTTTGCCTTCATCAATTAAATTATTCGTGTCATCGATAAATATGGTCAACATATACACTTCTTAAAGAGATAGTTATTTATTTTTTATTTATAGATTTTATTTAATTATATTCATATATCTTTCTCAGGTTTAATGATCTCAGAAATATATTAATTAAATTCTATTTTAAATTTAAACTCTAACTAATTATCACTGATTCTTGTCCATATTTTTTTCTTTCATCACTCATAAAATTATAATCATTTAATTATTTAAAAACAAACTTCTTACAACTATCATAATTGGAATTTTCATCTTCCACATCACTACCATCATCTTCCACATATTTGGAAACAGTTTCTATTTTTTATTTAGATAACTTATTAGAATATCAATTTGAATAGGAATTTTATTTTTCATACTTATTCTTCATATATGTTCTCTAATTTCCATATTCATTGTCGACATATTAATCTTCTTTTATCCTTGTATCGTTTTTTTAATATATAATGTGTCTGAAACCATAGAACTTCAATAGTATCATACCTTAATATATATATATATATCTATTCCTATTTTCCACTTTATAGAAATAAAATACTTCAATACATCAAATATTTTACATACCTTACCAGAAGTATTAGAGACACTAACTTCATCATTGAGAAAATTCTTAGACATTCCTATTTTATCATCTTTGAAATAGATTTCATGATCAATATTTTCAATAACCTTGACTACCATTTCTCTTATCATTTAATTTTTACTGATAAATATATGAAACTAATGTTAATATATATTTTTAGGGTATCTATATTCTAAATATTGCATATTGGCATGAAACTTTACTGAAATAATTTGTTGAATTTTTTCTAAAATAGTTGAATCATATAATGTCTCACCAAAACATCTTATAGTACATACAGTGTCATTAACCCATATACTAATCCCACCAATAGATTCATCACATCCCATTTTAAAAAATTTATACTTGAATAACAGAAAAATTAATTTTTTATTATCAATAACTCTTTTATGAAAAATGTTGGAAACCTAATGTTTCACTTGGATAAAACACTAAAAGAAAACACATTATTGTTAAAAGATATATTATGAAACATGATTTTTTCTCCCTAAATTACTTCTAGGAGAGAGAGGTTACCTGTATATGTGGATCATCCTTTATATGGTCCTTAATGTGGAATGCCTTTTTATACCATGTTTACATATACTCCACTTTATTGATCTCTTATTCATTGAAAATACTTATCACTATAAGATCCTTCTTGTCAATTCATGCACTCTTCTCATGGTTAGTGTTAACAAATATTTTCCATTCAAGAACATTTCCTTTTTCGTTATGTGTGGAATAAGTCAGAATAAACCCTTAAATTATTTTATCTTCCAAGTACATGAGAACCCCTAGATATTTCTCTAAAACTGCAATTATCCCCCCCACTTCTATACATATAGAATAACCTTAAGTGGAACTACACCATCATATGTAGCATCTTCCCTATCAGTATTCCCAAGATCATTTGAATCATCTTTCATATCCTTGGTTTTTGACATTTTGGAATATATTATTTTCATTGGAAGGGGTATGTAAGAATAGTCCTTTGGACCCTTCCTATTTCCATTCGGATCATTCATCCTCTTATGTCTAAGAAATTATATACCTTAAATATCGCCTACACTATCTCTTGAGATCTAGATGTAATAATAATCAGTATACTCATCCCCAGGGACTACCTGCTCATCATTTTAGTGCTCTTCCTGAGATTCATGGACTCTTCCTTCATACTCCAATTGATCAATGTTTTTTCTTACTATAAAAAATGGAAGTTCTTTCCTTGTCCATGGTCTACTTTTTCACTAACCATCCTAGAGGTTCTCTTGTTGTGATAAACCCATGTATTCCTTTGATATGAGATGGCCTGGAAACTAGAGTTGAGTAGGAATATCCCACAAATGGGATGAATTTTCCTAATTATACGTACACAATCAGACATCTCCCAGGAAAAAATGAGGAAATGTAAAAACACTATGTAATCAATCATTTCTGACACTAAGATACCAAAAAATTGAGTACGATAGTAGGAAAATTGGAATGTCAACATGCCCAGAATATAATCCCACAAATTGTAAAAGTTGAGGCCCCTGAAACTCGTCTACAGAAAACAATACTAGAAAGGTAGGTTTTGAACATCTTTCTGAAGCCATAGGAGCACACCTGTCCTATGCGATCACTCTATGAACCACCTGGTCATGTTCCACCTAGGAATCCATCAAATCGTCAATCATCTACACAATACAAGACATGTGAGGGAATATCCCATATAGTGGTGATTAAAACAATACTCTGTATGGCCCTAAAACCAAAAAGGTAATGACCACTTTGAAACACGTGAAGTACACCATAAAGGAAACACATAAAGTACACTACAAAGGAAACACACGGAGTATATTCAATACTACCAGTTCACACAATTACATGTATACATCCTGAAGTTAAGGGTTTCTAGTTGTATTCCACATATCCCTCAGTCTCTATGAAAGTAGACGTTTTAGTGGTGTAAGAAGCGTCGATGGTGGATGGAGCATCGATGGTGCATAGAGTGTGAATGAAACATGGAGTTTTGATGGTGAAAAGATTTTTTGTGGTTCATAGAACATTGTTGGTTCCCGGAACACTGACGAAATCTATGACATTAATGGTCCACATAGCGTTGATGGCGTATAGAGCATCAATGGCGCACAGAGCGTTGAAGGTTCATGACGTTCCAATAGAACACAAAGTTTATATGGCCTTTTGGATATCGATAACACGTGGAGCGTCGATGGAAAACAGAGTGTCGATGACGCACAGAGCATTGATGGATCGACCAGTCCCCCAAGCCAAATAGTCAAATCCAACAGCAAGACAAAATGGTAGTGTTCTTATTTTTGGAGAAACATATCTACAATCTGTTGTGTCATAATCCAATTCTACAATAACTCACTTAATTTTTTTTAAATGGAACATATCGTTGTATGTGTCCCAAAACTGCAAGTAGATCATTGAACAAACAAACCATTTGAATAATATGGAGAACATAGTGAAAATGGGATGGTCTTGTCAAGGCCCGAACCGACCTAGTCTGGGCTCGACCAGACCTGGTCAGTCTGGGCTGGCCCAAACTGCTCTGGCTAAGCTGACCCAACATGGTTGGTCTAGGGTAGCCCAAACCAGGCCAGCCTGATGGGCCACTGGACTATATCCTGGTTCATATATCCTGACCCTCCTTATGTGGGCTGACTACTTCATCATAATTCTTTTTCATGTGATCCAGGTCAATGCAGTTGTAGCATTCAACATGGATGAAACCACACTATGTCCCCCTCGTCCCACAACCTCCCTACCAAGGTGTCCTCTTTCAATGTGCCCTCTGAGCCGCATCCTGCTTTTGCGGCCTCCTATTGCGTAACTCTTCCATCGCCAACTACCTGGGTCATCACGAGATCCCCCTCAGGCGAGGTCCCACTGGGCAGCTTCTATGTGCCCCTCCAGGACCCAGCCTCCTTCTAGGCCACATTCTACCCTTACCGCCTGCTGCACTACCGGTGGCCTCCACTGCTTCACGCCTATTCTAAACTAGCTCCACATTCTACTTCTTGTTCTCACCGCCAGCATCTTAATCAGTGGCACACCTTGGGCCTCTGCTTTATGCTGCCTTGTTCGGAACACATCATGCCTATCGCCGCACAACCATTTTGTTTTCATGGTATTAGATCTCTAGTCTCAGTTCATTGCGCCATGGATCGTGGGTTCAATAATCGATATCTCACTTACGGTTTTGAAGGGAGAAGAATGCATGAAGAATGTGATCGATTTATTGGAGAGAGATTAAGAATATGAAAGCCCCTAGAATGGAAAATGACCTTATTTTTTCATCATTGATTTTTTCATGTTAGCGGCATCCCATAGAAACCAATAGTTGAATATTCAACATGTTATATTCCCTTTAATCCCCCAATAAATTAACCAAACCATCAGAACAACCAAACTGTGGATCAACCTGTTCGTGGGTTGGCCCATGTTCGTCATTTTATTTTCATAATTAGAAGTGAAATCCCAAATAGATCAACATTGTACATTGATGGTTGGATCAGTAGTTTAAAAATAATGGAGTTTCCTTTCATTGTCGATCCTCGATCTGCTGGTCTTCATACTTCAGGATAGAGCTTCCTTCTCCTTGACTTAGGGGAATTCTATGGTTATGGATATAATAATGAATTCCTCAAACAGTCATTATAAAATAAGAAAACCAAAAATGTGTCTACATGTAACATCCAAATAAAATATTTTTATTAAATATTTTAATGACGCCTACATCTAAAAACTAAAATCCACCGTTGACCCACGCTGGACAAGGTTAGGCCCCGCCTAAGGAAAACACCCCCTTAAAAATGCAACAGTGGTATATTATTTACACTCTAAGTTACCATCTATGATTTATTATCATTTCAAATTAGTATTTTTTTATCTTATTAATTTATATATAGTTATTCCCCAGGCGACATTTTCTATATATGACCCGCACCGACCAATGTTAGGTCGCGCCTTGGGTAAATCCACTACTCTGAGCTCAATTGTTCTCTATTATTTTTAATTCAAGAAATTTTTTAATATTTATTTCAAATTTTCTGAAAATATGTGTAATAGTTCTATTAAAAACATAGCAGTTTTCCGATAAATGTTTCATGAACCCTAAGCCTCAGAATCGTACATCATCTAAGAACCTGGTCTCACAATATTCCCATGTAATTTATAAAAATAAAATCCACAAAATATGATTCATTAAAGTCTCCCCATATTATGGATTTACATCCCCAAAAGATAAAATAAGTGATAATAAACCAAAATATAATGATACTGACCGTTAATATGATCCTCCCACTCTTAAGTTACACCCTATACATTACTGTGCTACCACAAAACGTGCATCAGTGGAATTGATCAACCACAAAGAATCTGCAACTTTAAATCCTCTATATCCACTAGGTAATAAAAAAAATTCTCCCCATCATTAATGTCAAGCTCTCCCCAGTCGATGATGTGTAATGGATCATGCACGTACCTCCTCATCAGCAACATGTTGAAGATATCATGCACCTGGTGAAACAAAAATGGTAGATGTATGTGGTAGGCCAATTATCCCTATTTTCTTATAATCTAAAAAGAGACAATGTATCTCGAAGATATGTTTTCACCCCAGACAAATCTCTACAATCCCCATCTAGGTGAGACCCAAATGAACACATGGTCTCCCTCCTCGAACTCGAGAGGCATCCCCATCCTATCATCATATGACTTTTTCTTGAAATATATAGTCCAAATGAACTCCTGGATGATTGGAACCTTCTTTGTGGTAGCCCGTACCAACTCTGGACTCATGATTGTTGACTCTCCTAGCCATGTCCATCATAGTGGTGACCTACATGGTCGCTTGTAAATTTTTTTTAATGGTGCCACACCAATGGTGTAGTGGTAGGTATTTCTATATAAAAAATATACCAAAGGTAGGTAAACCTCCCAATTATAGCCAATGTGAATCAGGTAAAGTGTCCTCTAGAACCAGGATGGTCCTCTCTGTCAGGTCATCTGTCATAGGATGAAACACTGTGCTCATATGCAACTGAGTCCAAAGAAGCTCTTGAAATCCCTTCCACAACTGGGTTGTACCGCTAAAGGGGACATGTGGAACTCCCATAATAAATCCTCCCACAACGTCACCAAAACTACTATGTTCCCACTGAAGTGAACCATTTTCTCCCCACTTTTAAAATATCTTTCAAGGGAATTCCCTACAGACATTTGAGAATGTGGGGTCCCCTAGTCGGTATCTACGATATGTACCTCCCTAACTTATTGTTAGAGTGGAGGGGTAACCACCATTTACTAGAGATAAGTTACTTCATATCTATCCAAAAATTATGTCTATAATAAATATAATTTATTCTATTCCTTTTTCAGTTTCTATAAACTCGATATCTGGATGAGAGCATATGCCACCATGTTCCACTTCCTAAGAGTATAGACTATCTCAACGTCATAATCCTAGAGAAATTATTTACAACAACTATATCTCATGATCCATTACTTTAGAGAGAATATATATATGAGACTCATGTGGTTAGAGTTTACAGTAAACCACTCACCCATCTGGTTGTGTCACCACATCTTCAAGGCGATGTCTATCACAGCTATCCCAAGATCATGGGTCGTGTAGTTCTACTCAGGATGCTTCAACTAAAACAAATCATAGAAAATCACTGCTTTCCCCTACATCAGGACACAACCAATTCTATTCACCATTTCATCACAAAACACCATGTACTCAACACGGTTCTCCTGTAATCTCAAAATATGAGCTCTGATCAATCTCTATCTTATATCCTTAAATCATTTATGACACTTCTATGTCCACTTAAAAGGATTCCCCATCCATGAAAATGTTTTCAAGGGTGACTCTACCCTTGAAAATTCACGTACAAACCAGTGCTAGTATCCATCGAATCCACATAAAATCCTCTCCTTGAGAACACTCTTGGGTGGCTCCCAAGAAATAACCACCTCAATATTCACCAAATGTACTACCACTCCATCTTGTGAAATGATGTGTCCCAAAACGTTTCCCTCTCAAATCCAAAACAAACACTTCGAGATATTCCTATAAATCTAGTACTCTCAAAGTGTGTCTATGACCATCCTCAAGTGTGTCATGTGCTCCTCCTTAGATGTTGTGTACATTAGGATGTCATCAATGAATACCACAACGAACTGGTCTATGTAAGAATATAAGATCATGTTCATGAGTGCCATAAACACTTCTAGGGAGTTCTTCATGCCGAACAGAATCACAATGTACTTATAGTGGCCTTACCAACATCTGAAGGTTGTCTTTGGGATGTCCTCATCCCCTACACAAAGCTGGTGATAGCCAGATCTGAGCTCTATCTTTGAGAACCAGCTCTCTTCCTTAAGCTGATCAAAGAGTTCATCAATCCATGGTAGTGGATACAAATTATTCATGGTCACCTAGTTTAGGTTCTGTAATTCTATAAATAACCTCACAATCCTATATTCTTGGAAAACAATATTGGGATACCTAGGGTGAAACACTGGGTCACACAAAGCCCTTTCGTTGTAGGTCCTCCAACAAAACCATTAACTTACGAATCTCTATAATAGATAGCCGATATTCTTGTTTAGATATCGATGCCATCCATGGGTATAGAAGAATTTCAAAATCCACCTCCCTATGAGGAGTTAATCTTGGAAAATCTTTTGAGAAGACAACCTCGTACTCATCCACCACTGTAGAAAATTGAGGAATTGCCGTATCCACTACACGAAATATTATGTTTTCCAATTGGTGTGTGATTGAAAGCACCCTCCTACATGCGAGTTCATCCAACGCTTCTTTGGTTTCCATTTCATTGACAAAAAATACCAGGTCACCTATCTGGGGACACACCACACTATGAACCTAAAATATTCAATATGGGCACAAAATATTGATAAAAATCCATACCAATGATGACATTGGAATGCCTTGACACTGCCACTAAGATATCCTAACCAATACTCTATTCCCCAAGAGTAAGGGAACACTATCAGCACTAGTGTGTGATCTTCGCATCTCCTCCTGTAGGAGACTCTATGAATATGGATCAACTCAATAGAAACACTTGAATCTATATGTCTCGAATAAGGTTCATGGTGTGAAAAGACGGATTGGAATCTATGATTATAAAAACTCTAGATATGGTGGAAAAGATATATATTGTACCTCTAATCATCAATGGATCACCAGGTTCATATGCCTCCATTACCTGAAGATGGCCTCGTCCGTTTTTATGAGCTCACTGAGCACGTGGTTGACCATATGGGGGTGGGGGTGGTGATTGTACCTTGAACCCCTACCCACCATCTACTTCCCATACATATCCTCTTCTAGGCCTACCACCTGGTAGACCACCATGTTCATGTCATCATCTCTTCCTTGGCGGTCCCTTGACCATCTTTTGATCAACTGTATGGCAATTTGGGAAATCTCGATCCATGTGACCATGACCTCCACATAAGTTGCACAACATATCCTTCAAATAACATGATATACCATGGGATCCTTCCACCACTTACCTCATGTCTTGGGGGTCTCTCTGTAACTGTCTAATCCTCTTGGATCCCTATGTCATCTATTGGCTACTTGCGACCGATGATTTAGCTGCCTGACGCTCGGTGGTAGCTCCCATGACCAGTGTTTGATCCTAATTAAATTTATCTACTAGAAGGGATCTCTAATTTACCCCCAATATTTTTTGGAATGCTCATTCATACAATGGATTCTTTGATCTCCCAATTTATCCCATTCTCAAAGATATGTGACCAAAATAATGGTTCCCGCACCATATATATGGAGTAGCGAGAAAGATATGTAAATCTCATCAAGTACTTCGCTAAAATCTAGATACCCTAACTAAAATGAAGTAGATCCTATATATACACAGAGAATAACATCTATGTAAATAACTCCTACCAGAAGAGGAACTCAAATTTTTACAAATAGAGTGTCATATCTTCATGTGTCGGGATCACTAAGTTCCACTATCTCCCCACTAAGCCATGTTGAAGACTCACAACTAGGACTTCCATCTAGTCGAGAGGTATCCTCACTAGGTGAAGCACATATGTAACTACCTCTATCCAATCCTCAGTTACATAGGGGCTTGTCTCACCTATGAACCTCAGAGGATGTTGCCTCTAGAACTCATGGAATGCACTGATCCAACATGCATCCTCTACCGACAATGCTTTTAGTTACTGATGATCTCTAGGTGGTGCTCTCAATTGTACACCTCCCCGAGGTTATATCTCTAGTACTGGTCCTTGTATCGATGCCTCATCACTAGGAGGATCACCCTCATGATCACGCATCATAATGTTGGCTGACTATCTTCGTGGAAGCAGGCTGAAATCGATCAAGATGTACCATAGTCAATAGAGTATACCTGATGATCTGACAATGAATCAATAAGGAAATTAGAACACACTCAATCATATATGATTCGGGTACTATTTATTTCTCCCTTCAACTAGTGTTTTCAGGTACTGAGTCAAAAAATAGAATTTAGAGTCCCTGTGTAAGTATATATCGGCCACCAAATCAAAACTAGAGTCCATGTTCTAAGTGTCAAACTCGAAACACTTAACACTATTTCCCCAAACCAATCTAACAAACTCATGGTTCTTTAGGTAGAACTAACCTCCTCTAATTCCACTCAGTTATGACCTATCCTAGAGAGGCCCGTGTCTTGACTACCCCAAGACCACCTCCGATAGGCTAGTGGCTAGTGACTGGCACTGAGTAGGAATATCCGTCAGATGTGAGGCATTTTCCTATGTACCTGTACACATGCACACATCTACAAAACTAAAATTATAAAATGTGAAAATACTAACTAAAAAACATCCATAACACTATGATACCAACCAAAGAGTATGACAGTTGGAAGACAAGAATGTAAAGAGGCCCAGAATACAAGCCCACTAACGGTAAGAGTACAAGCTGCTAAAACCCATCCATAGAAAGCCCTACCTGAAGGGTACATATAAGAAAGTTGTCTAAAGTCATAGGAGCACACCTCTACTATCTGATTACTCTAAGAAACCCATAGTACTATTCCACCTAGGACTCCCTCAAATTTCCATTCGTCTGCAAAATAAACGACACATTCTGGAAAAGACCATGTGGGGGTGAGTAAAAAAATATGCAGTACATACCCCAGGAACACAAAGGTAATAGCCACTAGAAAAACATGAAGTACTTTATAGAGGAAACACATAAAGTACACCACAAATTAAACAAACTTAATACACCAAGAATGAAACACATGAATATTTCTTGGATGGAATCACACGAAGTATAATTAATACAGTCATCTCATATAGTTACAATTCTAAAGCATGAAGAGAAATATTTCTAGTTATAGTTCATTGATCCCTCAATCTCTATGACACTTCAAGTGTAGGTGGCATGCAGAGTGTCAATTATGCATGGAGTGTAGATGAAAAATGGAATGTCTATGGTGCACAGATCATCGATAACACATGGATTGTTTGTAGATCATGATGCGTTGGTGGTGACAAGAGTAGTGATGGTGTCTGAGACGTCGATGGTGCATGATGTATCAATGGTTCACGTAACATAAGTGGCTCAGAAATCATCAATGTATCCCAGAGTGGTGATGGTGTCCGGGATGCCGATTGCACATGGAGCATCAATGGCGCATGAAGCGTCGATGGTGCACGAAGCGTCGATGGGTCTTTCAATCCCCCAAATCACATAGTCACAACCAACTGTAGGATTCAGCTCGTAGCGAGCTTATTCCAGGAGAACATAATACTAAATAATTTAGTTGTTAAACTAGTTTTCATAAAAACTCAAATAGATTATATCAAACGGATTGTCTCATCGTAATTGTTCTAACCCAGTAAGACGCTCATCAAATAGACAAAATGGTTTGAGAGTCATGTACAATTTAGTATAAAGTGCTAGGTCTAGTCCTAGCTCAACTAGACCTAGTTTGGTTGATCGGACCTAACCAGAACTAGATTAGCCCATTGGCCCATAATACTATTTCCCACTGGGTCTCTAGAGAGGCGCGGTTTTCCCAACCCGACCTTTCTCAAGCAGGCCATCTCTTTTAGTGAAAGGCTCTATTAGGTGCTCCTAGTCCACATGGCCACCATTTTCAATGCAGATGATTCTACATCTCATACCCATGGTCCTGTGCACCCACTTCCGTAGGGTCCTCCTCCAACACACCTTTGAGATGCATCCTGCCATAGCCACCACTACAGCCTCCTACAGTGACGCCTTTATGCAGCCTATGGCCTCAGTCACTATGGGATCCTTCTTTTTCGTGGTCCTGCATGATAGTGGCCATGCACCCTTTAGGAACCTGACCTCCCACCATGTCATTCTTTTCCCTTATAACCGATCTCCCTACAAGCGACCTCTACTACTTCATGACTCCCCTTGACTGGCCCAGATGACCATGTCACATTATCTTCATTGGCCTCCCATCCTATAACCCTCTATGGCTAGAATGCGTTGCGCCTATCATCGCACCACTATGGTGTTTTCGCGACAATGGATATCCAGTCTCAAATAATTGCACCATAGATTATGGGAGCAATGATCGATTGATCTCGTAGGGTTTTGAATAGTGAAGAATGCACAAAGAACACGATCGATTTAGGGTAGAGAGATTAAAAAAATATAAACCCAACGAATGAATATTGAGCTTGTTCATTCATCCATGATCCATTCATGTTATCAGGATAATGAATAATCTAGTAGAATAATAATATCTAACATCTATTACCTTTAATTATGCAATAAATTAACCAAACCTCAAGAAATACTAAACAACAGATCAACCAATTTGTGTGTTGGTCTATGTTCGTTGTTTTCTTTTACGAAGGGAAAAAAGAAATAAAAAATATATTGACATCCAACCTCGATGATTGGATCAGTCATTGACGAATTATGGAAGTTTGTGTCATCATCGATCCTTGATCTTTCAGCGTTCATCATCATAGAGAGCTTCCATCTCATTGCCTTCAGAGAATTCTAGGGTTATGTTGATGACCCAAATTCCTCTAACATGGATTATAGATAAATGTAAACTACCTCTATATCAACATGTTACATCCAAATAAAAAAAATTAATTGAATATCTTAATGACGTTCATGTCCAAAAACAAACATCCAACCTCTACTCGTGCCAGTCAAGGTTAGGCCCCTCTTAAGGAACCCCCCACCCTATGAATTCAATAGTGGTGTCAGATTTCCAATCTATGTTACGATATATTAGTTAATAGGATTTCAAAAGAAAATAATTTTTATTTAATCAATTTATTTATAGTTACACCCCTTGTGGATTTTTCTACAAATGACACTCACTAACCAATGTTAGGTCATGCCTAGGGTAGAACCACTGCTTTGAGTGAAACTATCCCCTTATATTTCTAATTTGGGCACTCTCTTAAGAGTGATTTTAATAATTTAAAGATTCATGTTCTCATGCTATTAAATACTTAACCTTATTCAAACAATCATTCTGATGCCCTGGGGCTCATAATTGCATATCGTCTCAACACCATTCTTCAAATTTATAAAATTAATTTATAAAAATAAAACCAGGAAAATCAGAGTCATTACATGATCAGATACTCGCCCCCAAAGAATTTCTCATAAAACTTTCAACCTAATGGAACACCCTATGTTTCCGTATTAGACACTAATACAAGGTACCACATAGATTTGGTCTCCTAGGATCCCCATCATCCACTAGATCCAAACCATGAATATAAATCATCTACATAGTTTAGAGGAACTACCTATTTAGCTAGAAGCCTTGTAGGTAAGATAGTTTTTATAGGCTCCCTATCTACGGGTTGTCCAACTCGCATAGTCTCCAAGTCCCTTGTTTATTCAATAGGGTGTCTGATAAATTACATATCCTTCAAAAAAAATTGGAAGTATACATCCCTCTTTCCAGTCTCACATTTTGATTTCTATTACCCATGTTCTTACATACAATCATTTTGTGAAACAATTTCATTCATGAAGCGAAAAAATCCACTCGTGATTCAAAGAAAACTGGTTTCTTGCAAAAGAATTATTATACAATATAAATCCACACAAAATCCTTAATCACTCTAGACACATCAAGTTCAACATAGAATCTTAGAGAAATTATTCGATGAGCATAATAATTTCTTCTATCCCATCAAAATTATCATCCCACTAGACTCTCTAACATATTGATGATTGAGGGAATTTGATAACAGAGAATTTTTTTATAAAATATATCCCATATAGTCGTAGTTATAGATTCAAGCTTCATATTAAAATTAGGAATATTCCTAAATAGAATTAATTTTGATCTGTTGATGTTGTGAGGTGTAGTGGACCATGCCTGAATTAGATCCCCTCATAAATTAAATCGAATCATGATGTGTTGTCTATTGAGTAGACCCATCGATGATCAATCCTAAAGACTCCATGACATGAAAATATACCTATAAAAATACTTCAATAAAGGAATATGAATCTTTAATCTAGAAATCAACATCCTGTAAAGAAGACATGAAGTGCCACTAAACACTGATACAGAGAGAGAAAGTTATGGTATTCCCTAAAATATATCAGGGTCCTTAGGGGGAGGGGAGATTCATTGACCATCTGGTTTTATATTTTATAATTTAGAAACCACTTTCACCTATAGTGAATGATAATTTCCTTTTCTAGAAAACAACAAAAAAAGAACACCCACAAGAATACAAGTATTTACAAGGTTCACTACTCAATAAGAGTAGATTGTCCATAAAATGGTTTATAATTATTCCATTTGCACACAACCAGTATAAAATTATTTTGTTGGTCTATAAAATATAGGGAATATCCATTACTTTTAATGATCTATATAACATTAAATGTAAGTGTTCTCCTTATATAAATAATATTCAATTACATTTTTTCACAAATAAAATGAACCATCACCAACAAGATTCAATACATTTTCATTGTCCTACATAAATTCCGTACACTTTAAATCCTAAAAGTTCTTATTCTTCCTAGTAAATTTATTTCATATAAGTTTTCAATAACATTAAAACATAACTTATTTGTATAAACCTATATGTTTAGTACCATTTTTCTAGTACACTATTTCGGGTACCCTCAATTTGGTCCCCTTGTCTGACATTATATTTGTCTGTTAGCAATATACATGGTATCCTTTATCTAATGTTTCTCCTTCTGGTACATAAACTAAGGGGACAACACTCTCAAGATTTGTGTTTGTCACCTCACCTCTTCAATTAATCTCACAACAACAATAATATTCCCAGTTAACCTTCTACCCATTATATAGGCATAATTTCTCCAAAAATGTCTGGAACATCACAAAAATCAAACTCAATGTTCCTGTTGAAACTCTGAATATTCCAATTAATCCTTTCTTCAGTTGGTCTCCTTAAAACCTCTAAGAAAATAAGAGTCAATGTTTTTAATAAATATTTTATAAAAACTCTATTTTAGAATTCATCAAACATCCTAAAATTTCATCTAAAACCATTAACTTCCATTTTTGACATCTAAATCACTAAAAACCTAGTTCAAAATTCTCATAGTGTTTAACTTTATAAAATAATTTACAAATATCCTCAACCCTTAAACTTTTACACCTTCATTGGATCTTATTTATCCAGTGAAATTAAGTTCCTCTCTCTAGTATACTCCACAATTTTTTTGGACTCGCATGATTTTCTCAATCTAGTGAACTCACTATGAGACATCTAATCAATTAAATTTCATAGAAACATCCATATGATGACTTTTATTAGAAAATTGGGTCTAATGGATTTTTTGAGAAACTTCTATCTGATTCTTCTTCAATCTTCTTTTTAATAAAGATATTTCAAATTATCATCAATGCTCAATGACCGTCATAAGTTTTATTTTCTTGATGAATTTTATATATCACTCTTTCTGATGTAACTTCAACTGATTAGATTGAACCATGAAAATTTCAGTGATCATGATGTTTGGTTCTTTGAATAAAAAATATCACCTAATTTTACTTTTTTGAACATATCACATAAAGGGAACTATGAATACAACCTAACCATCATATTGTTATATCCTCTGTCTGATCACCTAAATTCAGTGAACACCATTCTATAAACTCTAAAAATTTGAATTCTTTCTATCGACGATGTATGATCCATTCTTTAGAGAAGCCATGTAATTTTAAAGGTATTTAAATAATTAAAAAATGATAATACGTAGAAATCCTTCTTATTTGTTAACCATTTTCATCTCAAAATGACACTTCAAAACCTCTTTGTCTTAAAAATAAAAATAAAAAATCCAAATATTTATTAATACACATGAATTTAAGAAATACAAATAAATGGTGATCGATATGGATAAAACCAACCTATCAATAAAATATCACTTCAAAAAGTTCCCACTAGGCCTTTAAATATCACTTATAAAATATAAATGTTTAAATACGTATACAAAAGTAGTTGAAAGAAAAAAATCCAAGGGGAAACAAAATTAATATCAAATCTGAAATCATTATCAACTCAATGAAATCATTGTTTCATTTCATTAAATTACATGACCCATATAAACCATGATAAAAATATTAAAAATGAATCCCAATTTATAAAATTATTTATATGAAAAACATCATATATAATCATTTTTGTTCATGAAACACCTATTTTTAATTTTATCAAAGACATTGAATTCATGAAACATCATTCAAAAAATGTATTTGAACCATACAAACCACTGGTTTTTTCAATGAAAAAACCAAAAATAATAATAAAAAAACCATTGAAAATAAGGTTCTATATATAAAATAAATTAGTATTTAAATTTAAAAAATTCATTTAAAGTCATCAAGAAACCATATAAATATAAAATAAAATTCAATGGAATGAAACACAAGCCATAATTGGAGAAATCTTGTATCGGTCAGTATAATCCATCTAAATAGGCTTTTAAGATGTGGATTACAACATTTAGAAACCAATAATACCCATTATAACAATCTTAGATATCATATTTTCCCAACCATTGTCTTTCGGGTCTGAGAGGATTAAATAAATGGGATAGAAACTAATTAATTATAAAATAGAAGAACATAATTTGAAATATAGGTGACGAATAACTAAGAAACCATCAATAATCCCCAATATAAGGGATTTAGAAGATAGGAAAGGCTATTGGGAGATTCCTAGGCCAGGTAAAACTTTAATGAGGATCTTGGAGAGGAATCTCCAATTAATATAAATTAGAAATGGGAAAATTTTCCAAGCCCAAAAAGGTTTTACGGTTTACATACATGGATTTCCAAGCTATGTGACTGCCACAATATAGAACTGTAGAGGTATCATTTATGCGCTTAACAATGTAGCCTGGGAAAATCTCAAAAAACCTAAAACTTTCACCCTGATACTCATTTAAACTCAAGGGACTAAATCATGGTCTAAAAGTATACAACCTAGTGGCATCGGAGGTGTTAAATATCATTATTTTCATCCAATCATGAAATAAATATATCTTTAAAGTGCATTCATCGATCATATAATGGAGTCCTATTTGTTTATATAGATCTAGACTATCATCATTCCTGGTTTCCCAATTTTTTCTTTGTTATAGTGGATGATCCTTGGGTTTTAACTCATGTTTGTGATGGAAACCAATGGATGTGATTTACTTTATGTGTGGATATAGTAGTTGAGGTTGTGTTCTTTTATTTTACATAGATATATTTGATACATAATCCTTTCTTGTTTTCTGCTTATACTCTATACCTTTATTCTTTTAGTTATCCTGTATGGTTTCTAATTGATGTTGTCATGTGTTGTTTCTTTTCATGGGTTTTATTATTATTTTGTGAGATGTTCGTTATTTTTGGATATTTTTCGTTTTTTATATTCTATATATAATTATTTGATGATATGTCTATCCAACATCTACCATGGTCATTTAGATTATTAGATGGTACCCCTTTCATTATGTTCTTTCCTGAGGAGAAATCATTCCCAATGGTTCTATATGAATTCCCTTGGTTATTTTATCCACCTTGGGGTGACTAATACTATTTCTAAATAATAACATGGGCCATCTTGGGTTCTCTTTCCAAGCTAGAATTAGGTTGTTTCATTAAAAAATTATTATCAGATATCTAGGATTCTTGTGACGTACTAGGTGACTGAGTATCCCGTTCTATTTTAGAATTCTCAGCAGTACTGAGATAAGATTATCATAATTTGAGTTGTAAGTTATGGGAGTATTGTTGATCACTTCCATTTCATGAAAACACTTGAGTTATATATATTTTCTCGGATTATTAATTATTGAATTCATGAATGATTGTTTTATGTTTTTGTGACATTTTGAATTTATTTGAGTATGTATTTTTATTATTGAAAATTAATGTGTTATTTTGAGAAACTCAATAAATAATAGTTTAATTAAGAACTAAATCAATTATTTTATTGTTAATTGTAATGGTTTGTAAAACCATTCATTTACCAAAAGATCCCCACTACTTTCCTTCTATAGAGCTTAACAAAATTGGTTTATAGTATTCCATGTCATGTGACCAAATTGTGAAAAATTATTATCTCTATGAATGTTTGGTGATTTTAGATTAATATGTTTTGGGTTTCCTTTATTTATTTATTTTTACTCATTTAATATTATTTGGATGTTAATCGTTACTGGAAAATGATATTTTGGTTCATTAAAACTCGATATTACAAATGAAAACCCTTGGGATTTTATTAAAAAAGTGGCGAAAAACATAAGAGGGTTTTAGTAAATATGTGGAAATTAAAATGAAATTATTGTTTATAATGGTTATAATTTAATAAGGAAATTTTGTTTGAATTGGTTAATACTTTTAATAATTTATTATAAAATTAAATAATAAATCATTTACTTTGTTTTTGATAAATATTTTGAAATGGAAATTTTTAGGGGAAAATGTATTGAAATAAAAAAATGATTTAAATTTGGAATTCCTTAACATAAGTAGTTTTTAGGAAAGAATATATTTTTTTGTGGTTGTGAGAATTATAATGGATGGGTGTTTGTATTCTATCACTTTATATTTTTTCTATTTCCTCTTTTTTTGTGTTCGATTTTAGGGATTTATGGGATTTGAATGTTTTTTAGGTAGTGTTTTGAATCTAACTAATTTGTTTTTATTTTCATTCATGTAATTTTAATTTACAATTTGTTTTGATTTTTTTTTGTATATTATTTTTCTAGTTTTTGACCCTATCAATGTCTATAGAATTTTATGAGGGAGTTTTGGGTGGTTCACCACATGTAGTTCTTATGGTTGGTCAATATTTTCCTGAGTACTCTTACTAGTCGGTCATAGTATTGAAGCATTGTGATCATTGTCATTTAGCCCAACATGAGAATGTTCTTGAAATATTATGGATAAGGAATCACCCTCATTTCAAGGAAAAATTTATTCATAGTATAAAAAGGTTTTATTGTGTACAATTGAAGAGATATTCATCTAAATTAAACTCCAATAGATTCTTAATCTCATGTTTTCTACCTTCATACTAAAATACCCAAGATGGATGTGGTCGATATATATACTATCTTGATAAATCCACTTAGGGAACTTTCATGGGAAGTTTTTTAGTTTTTATTCATCTGATAATTTTTCCCTAATAAGGTGATATAATCGAAGGTAATGGAATTGGGTGGACTCCAATATGGTTATATATAGGTGTTGGATTTTTATAGTTGATTACTTGAGATTATTTCATAACATCATGATATATCCATGGATTAATCCATAATGTTTAGTTATTTCAAAAGGGTCCTTCATCAAAATATTATGTTAGTGTATTCTTCTCCCAACCATAACACATTTGAAGTTGTAGTGAAATAGTCCATAAGGGTTGAAGTAATCTTTGTGGGAATTCCTGATGAAATCAATGTATCAACCATCCCTAGTATAAATGGTGGTTTTAGATTCAATTTGGGATGATCTTGCTAAGAGGAGTGTGAATAAATGTGGGATGGATTTTTATCACATTATAACTTTGAACACCTTTATATACAAATGTCACATATTTTGTTAGTGGATCTATTATTCTATCCACCTATAATTAGAAATCATTCACATAATATAATAAATCACAATGAAATTTGGGATTTTCTATGAGTTTCACCACCAATGTGGATGGCTACATCTTTATTGTATGACGGTTATTATCCCACTAGCACACATTTTTATTTTTTCTATCGAAGAAATAATGTGCAAAGGGATAGACTTAGACCAATTTTCATGGAATTGTCTGGGTATAATTCAAGGATTATATTTGAATCCAAATATTACAAGATATCAGAGTCTCCATTATAAAGTCATTAGAAATATATATAGATTCTTATTCAATCGAAAATAAGGATTCTGATCCACGTTCTTTCTAAGAAACAATCTTTTATGATACCTCTACTTTATATAAATCAAAGGGATTTATCAAGTATACAGTAATCAATAACTACCTCTTATGAATTTTCGTCAATCAAAATAATTTGAATATTTTTTTTACTAGTAATATCAAGCCTCTAAAATTATCACATTTGTTGTACAATGTGATATCAAAAGTATTACATACAAGAATTTCATAGACATATAAAATCTATAAACTCTAGAATATAACAATTTCTCATCCTAATTATTTTGTGTTCTTTTTATCTAGGTTCAAGCTTATTCATTATTATTCCAAAATGATAATTATATTTTCAAATCTTCACAACTTATTAAAAAAATTTAAAATATTAATGCATGAACCCTTACTGAATATATTATATGAAGTGTATTGTTAATTGTTGCTTTCCATGGAAATAATTCAGAGGAACCCTCCAAGGTTTTCTTTGAATTTATGAAATCACATAGGCAGAAAACATTTGTCAATTTATTATTTTCATTATTAACATAATGGGAATAGGTTTTCCTAAAATTTTATTCTCACTAGAAGATGAGTCTGTTGTTTTTTTTAATATTATTTGGTAGAATTATGAGCATGTGTTAAACTCAAGTGAGTGGTAATTATTTGTTAAAATGAGTACAAGGAACTTCTTCTTCACAAAATAGAAAGCATTGGAATTCTTTTAAAATCTGTTAGGGAAATATGGAAGATTTTTTGTGGATATCCTATCTTTCACTTATCCATATATAGATTGTAGGATTCCTTTTACTTATTCATTTAACCTATTAGTCTCAAAGAACATTTATTTCCTTCCAAGATAATGAGAGCCTCTAAATATTATGAATGGATCCAGTTAAAAAACGAGACCTTACATTGGTTTTTATAGTTGTGGTTTCATCCAATCTCCCACAATGCATCAACATCTCAAACTCCATTAAATAATATCAGTTAAGGATGTTTTTAAGAATCTAGATGATGATGAAATTTTTGGATTCATTGAATGTGTGTTTCCATCACATAATGCTGAAAATCATGAAATCTATAATAACATGATATTGAGTTATTATTTTAGGATGAAGTACTCATGTGCATATATATTGATCCAATGAATCATCTCATTTTCCAACACTACCTCGAATGATCTCTATTTCATTACCTACATTTATTAGTGATATTTTCTTTAAAAAATAGTTTTAAACACAAAAAAATAATTCATGGATGATGATATTTAGGGTGCCTGAGGTATCAACATGATGAGATCTCATCACTATCATGTTTCGTATGACTGGTAAAGTTGATCAACACTAAAGGACCAATAATGAGGTTCATAGGATGTTGAAGATGATGGAACTGATTTTAACTCATGAACATGCGTGATCAAACAACCCAAATTGAATATATTAAATCTCTTTAGTGGTTATATGTGTGTAACAAAGTCCACTCCCAATTCTACTGACACAAACCCATGATGAAACCTCTCTACCACAATGCATCTGCAAACTTTGGTGCCACTACTTCTGTTCATGCAATGTGCATACCAGTCTCAACTATATAGGCACTCTACTATTCCTCCTTTGATAACCATACATGTGATGGCTCCCAGATTGTAGATATTTCTCCCATATATGGTTTCATTAAACCGTCTTGGATGGTTTGGTTAGATCAAGTTTTTTTAATAATGGCCCAATAAATAATATTTTATGTATAAATTAAATATGCTAAGCCATTATAATCTTCTCATTAACTCCTCGTATTTTAATATCACTTTTAAAAAAATGGTCTAATTTTTTCAAATCTACATTAAATTTATTTTATGTGAGTTTAATTCTATCCATGTAAGAAAGAAAATATTTTTTTCACGGAATTAAACAATTTCTTCACTTCAATAGTTTAAAAACAATATTCAATCTCCAAACACCTCTCTTACATGTGTATAACAATAATAATAGATTAAAAACCTTTAGAATTTATTCAAGTCATCCAAAATATAACATATTACCTTTAAAATTATTGTGTATGGACATTCTTCAAAACATCACACATTACAAAGCTTGAGAACACCAATTACATACATCCAAACCAATCTTCTTTAATATATATTTACATTATGTGATCCATCTTCTAATTAATCATTGAAAAAAATTAAAACCAATCGCAATATAGTATAACCATTATCCCCTTTTTATTTTCAATCAATATGAATGTAAAAAATTAGATATTAATAAGGCATCGTCATTTATTTTAACTTGTTTCATCTTTTCCTTATCTTCCACTTATTGGTAACAAATTAAAACTTGGGGAGAGAGGATGTTATCATTTATTTCATAAGAATTATACCATAAATTATTCAACTCTATTTATACTTATCCAATTCATGGAATAGAAAATAATAGGGTTTAATTTAGAAATTAATGTTGTTATTTCTCAATTAAAAATTTGATACCATCAGATATTTCAAAAACATGCATCCTTTATTATTGATTGTCTAATTTTTTCCTGGATGACTGTGATTAAATAATATCAATTGATGGAATTAAAATAGATCATTCATAATTCCAAATTTAACTAAAATTCCCACGATACATTCAGCCTTAAATCCATAAAATCATCTCAACACACAGATTATAAAAATTCAATTATAAATGAAGGGTATTGTTCATGAAATCAGACCAGTAACTTCTTTATGTTTTTTTGTTTAGGTCACTGATTCATTTATGTTATCCCCTTTAAGATCATAACTCAATGAATTTTTTTGTGAATTAATATAGGATATTATTCTCACTTTCTAATTAATGTGTTATTGGATATATACCATCCAAATATATCAGTATTGAATGAAATATAAATCACTATGAACATCATTTGATGCTCCCCCTCAAGGTATGGTCTCTAGTTTCACTTCATAAAGATGGAAATTTTCATTATATGTTATTATGAATTACAATTAATTTGAATAAAAAATTTCGTGATATTATCCATGATGGTGATTTCTATTTTTTTATCAACTATGGTATCATGATTATTTTCATCAAGGTTGATCATTGATATTTTTTAAATAAATAATTATCAAAAAACCAGTAGATAGATCAAACCAAGTTAGAGTGTTACATCATTATTGGAATGAGTTCTTCATATTTCTAATATAAGAATGTAATATTAATTTTCGTTCTCCCCTTGAGTATGTGCATCGGCTTTAATTCTGTACAAGTAATGAACAAACAAAATGTACATGGTAATAAGTTGGAATGTCCTTTTATTTTTATTTATATAAACATGGTTGAGAATTGATTCTCAGCCGTGATTCATTTTTCTTTTCTACTCATTGTGAGGATGATCTATTCATGATTTCTTTTCTTTATTTCATAGATGTTTCAAAAATTATTTAATCATACATTTTTCAATAATATATTTATATAGAATTTTCTTTTTGAAACATCCATCAAGTCACATTCATCACTTGGTTCTTTTTGAATGTTTTTAAAAATCTACTGTGACGCAGGAGTTATAAAAAAATAGTTATCTAAGAAGTTTTCAACCATCTATCAAATTCCATACAAAACATAAATATGTTTTTGTCAATATTTGTTTGTAAGATCACATGAAAATTGATTTCCTCAAGAAGAATATTATGATTTTATTTAGCATCTACCATCATCCTTGTTTCTTACATTATCTTTTCTATATCAAAATTGATTTTCAAAATTAGAAGTATATCATTTGGAATATGAAAAACATGATGGGTAGTTAGATTTGGTTTCTTAGTTTAACACCTTACCATTTCAAACCTTTTTATTTTTTCTTTAGAAATGGTGTCTCAATTTATTTCTTAATCATTCCTTTATTTATTGTGATTTCCATTGACCCATTTTGATGATCCATGGTGTGACCTCTTATTCTGTAAAATAACTAGAATATATAATTTGGTGTATCACCATATTTCTCTTCATGGATTTGTATTGAGTGTCAATATTCATTTTATTTTCATCTATGGTTTACTTACATATTTTGAATGTAAACATATTGGGAGTGTTTATTGTAATAATTTTAACTTAATTCCATCACAATGTTGGATGATCTCCAATCTTCAGAATATATGGTCATCTTTTGTAAATTGTTTTAATGGTATGATTTATAGTTTTCTACTTTTATACCTCTTCATTATGAACACTATCACTATAAAAAGAAGATAGGTTATTTAACCATTAAAATATTTTTATTACAGATATATTATTTGTTTACAAATATAAAATTTGAATAATTTGTTATAATATCCCCCCAGATGTAAGATTTATTTGAATATAAGATGTTGAAATTTTAAACCAACAATCAGATTCTCTGTCCTCGAATCATTCAAAACACAAATAGTAGAAAAAAATACTAATATCTTCTTTTGGATTACTTTAGGATAAATAGTAATGCTTACTAATTATATTTATATTTATTTTAATAAATGCATTATTTAGGGGGAAATGTATTTTACACATATTTTTCTTTAATAGAAATTTATTGGTGGTCTCTCCATTTACCTTCATTGTCCACATTTTCAAATGTTTTGATTTTGAACAAGTATTTTCCCTAAAACTATGATTATAGCTAATAATATATTTTGAAGTCTATGGAACCTTCAACATAGAGCCGTATTGAGATTTATAATTAAATGATATTAATCTATCCAAACAACTATATAGAGGTATATAAGGATAATATTATTCATTAGAAATTTTCTGGCTACAACTCTTATGCTAATAGTATGACTATCAACTTTTTGTGAAGACTTGGCTTGAGTATTTTCAAAATTTGTTTGTCTGCCTTCATTGTAAATATATCTATTATTTAGGATTTGTTTATAATTATCCATTAAATTCATAATAATTTTAAATTAATTAATTATATTAATAAATTAATCATTATGAATTTTTGTTTTCTCTGCTAGTAAGGTTCCATGATTCTTGATTTTTTTTATTTGATATCTAGTCGTGTATTCTTGACATCTACTATGGATTTATATTTTTGTTCTAATTAATGTTACTCTTATTCAATTTTATTAGTATAATTATATTTATAATGAATTTTATTTATCCAATTGTCTTTAAACATTGAGAATCCTTCTTCAATTTCAATAATATTAGCTTCTTCAGAACCAATTTGTTTAGAGATCTTGATATTGGATTTCATTATTCATTCAAATTCATTATATAATTTATATAGATTTTATTTAAACTAAATGATCGAATACTTTTATTACAAAAAATAATTAATGGATAAAGGCGACTATTAATTATTGACTTTTACACATCATATCTTTTAACATAACAACTAATTCATCATTAAACTCCGCAGATTTAATATAACTAATACTAATAATTGGATCTTTGTGAGGAAAATTTTGACATGAAATTTCTGTGTCCTTATATTCATTTAGCGAATAATAACTATATGAGGTACAATTATTTTTCTTTTCATTCCAATTATAATAAACTATTATATATTTTTCTACCATGAAATACTTGTCTTGATCAAAAATAATGCACTACAAAACTGATTCATCATCCACTTTACACAAGAGGTTTTATTCCTTCATATGTCTCAATTATTTTTTATTTATATTCTTAATGGTCTTGGCTATGATAATGTTATGATATGTTGTGAATATAACTCCTCTAAATTTGGACTCAACTCTAAAATGGGAATAGAAATATTAAATATACAGTGATATTCAAAGTACAGAATCCTATTAAATGTTTAACCTTTTGTGATACTAATTATCTGGATAACTTTTGGATGTCCACACTGAGGGGGGGGGGGTGGAAAATTGTGTGATGATTTTAAACAATTTAAAACTTTTATAGAAATTATATATGTTTTAAAATTATTTAGAGAATGGATCTTATCTTTTTCACCAGCATTTAGGGAGATTGAACCCAAAACAATAAAGCATAAAGAACACAATGAATTTTAAATAGGTTCACCTCTAATGTGAATGACTATATACTCATTATATGATAATTCTTATCCCAATCCCAAATCATGTAATGAAATGAAATTTCATAAATGTACTTTCATTTTTAAATGAATGAATTCATTATTATGAGATGTATTTTTAGAGATCACTTGAACTAAATTAATTATTTTGGACAATTACAGTATTCCTTCTTTAAGAACCCATAAATCGATTTAACCATTGAAAATATAATTATTGAAAAATGACCATTAATATTAATATTATCAAGGTTTAAGATTATTTATAATTGACACTAATGGAAGAATATATGGCCTTCACCATTATGATAATACTCTATAAAGTCTGTTTATCAGATATTTTGAGGGATATGTCATCACTGGACTATGAAAATAACTAATACCATACTGAGGTTCAATAATTAAATCATGAATAAAACTATTTATGAGATAATTTCATGCATATTGTAGTAACATCCCAAATGATGCTCATAAGACCTCCCCAAGAAAGCCCGATCATCTCACACCATACTCTTAGGGTGTATATTAGTATAATAACGGGTTATTCATCTAGACTCTAGTAGTATGGGTTTTTATATTTCATTTTTAAGATAGAAATTATCATATCTATACCTAATCATTATTAAAATTATATATGAGATGATGAAAATTAAAATTTGATATGGATAACAAAAATTATATTTTTTTTAAAATATAATTTTTTAATTTAAACTATCATTTCACTATATTCAATAATATTGAATTAAATTTTATTTCACATTTTATTCATATTAAATAATATATATATATATGATAATATAATTTAATTAATAACAATGTAATCATTATAAGGGTTAGAAACCCATAAATTATCATAAAAACCAGTATTTTTCAATAAATGTGGATTTTAAATTATGTGTGTGAATTCTCATATTTAGGTAATTATTTTGATAAAATAAATAATTTTCTTTAATCAGAGCATCAATATTAACTAGTCTTGGATTTTTTATAATTTTTTAATACATTTGATTTTTGGGGAAAATATTAAATATGATATAAATATAAAATATTTTTTATAACATCATAATAGAAGAAATGTGACTTAATGAACTAAAGACAATACATGACCAAGAAAGTGATTCCACATTAAAATAATGTGTTCAAATGTAATTCGACTACTTTTAAAACCCCTTAATGAATCCTCCAAAACCACTATTATATTTTCATGTTTTATATAAATTCTTTCCAAACATGACTCCATTCCATATCCCTAAGGTTATTATTTTAATGAGCTAGATTATTGGATTTATAAAATATTTGAAAACACTACACTTTTTTAGAAACCATGGGAATAAATGGTAATGTAATTTTTTTTATTGTTTTACCATAGAGTCCAAAACCTATGTTTTCAAATTAATAAAGAATCCCCCTTACATATGTATAAATACTCACCCATCCTCACACTCCTATTAACTAAAACCCCATTGATCATGAATCTACCATCCCTATGACTCTATTAAGAACTCCTAGGGTGTTCTAAATTTCTTAATAAGCTCATCCCAAGATTTTATAAGTTCCATATAAGGGTAAGAGACTCTCTCATCTTCTTTTTATTTCATATACATTATATACTAATAAATTTTAATTTCAAATTATTCATGTTTAATTTGTACTTAAACATAAATTTAATATAAATATGGTTAACATATATTGATAGACCGTATTTCACTCCCATTAATCCCTTATATAAGCCTTTATGTAAAACTATTATGTAGTTTAAATTATATTCTGATTTTCCCTGAAAAACATATGTGTATTGAATACCAATCCTTGTTTCCACTCAAGGGTATTCCCCAAGATGTACCTATACATAATTTACCTGGAAATTTCATTCATTTACTCCAAACTCATTAATCATTGCGTTAAAATTGATAACATACATTCTTATGTTATATGTTCTCTGTGGCACAATAATACATGTACATGATTTGAATGTGTCAGGTGGGACTGAAATTATATAGACCTCTAATGCATTGAGTTATGTTTTTATCTCTTCAGTTGTCATGTATGGAACATGGGAGGTGATCCTAAGCCCCTATGTTTAGACATATCAGTGGTTATATTTTACATATTCTTATAATGTCCTTTGTTATATCATTGACACATTATTATGTTTCCATGATGCTATCATCTTATATCATGTATTGATGTTAATTTTTATGATTCTCACCCTGTTTATGTCACTATGATATACCTCTTAACTCACATATATTATTTACATCAATTTATGATTTGATTATTCATCTAGTTGGATTTATATCTTACCCCATTCTTATATATATCCCCAATTAATATCATGTAATCTTGACTGATCTATTGATTTTAAGGGAATGTTATAGTGTATAAAATAATGGCATTATATCCCAATTTAATGTTATCGTGTTATGTATCTAATTTAACAAATAATCAAGGCCACTTAATCATCTGATATTGTATTATATTTCCATTAATGTAATAAATTAGTATATAGAGTATATAAAATATATGGGATTTTATCCATATACTACTTTTAGTAATCATAGAATGAACATTCAAGGGGATGACCATAGACTATTTTTCATTTTATTGAACAAGTTCAATTGAAGAATTAACATCGATGAACATGATTATATGATATTATCTTGTAACTTCTAATGTTTTCTGTAATATATAAAAAGACATCTTTAATATAGAATAATTATTTGGATAAATATCATTTATGTGAAGCAATCTATAGATATCTATCAAGTTTGTAGTAATCAGTAAATTCTTACTTTATTTTTTATTCAATCAAAATATTATGAATATATCATTGACTAATAATATATTAATACAAATATTTCTTCCTTAATTGATTAATTTAATATCAATAATAATTCATACCTATGTTTCATTGACTTATCAAATCTATAAACCATAGACAATGATTATTTATTATTTTTATTAGTTTATGTGTTTTTATCACGGGTCAATATTATTAATTATTATGTATTAGATTTATTATGTTTTCAAATATTCAAAACTCAGGAAAATGGTTAGACCATATTAATTCACACGCCCATTTTATATATCATATTTTCACTAAAGAATTCACTATTGTTTTTCAATGACCAAATTTCACAAGAACCCTCTATGGCTGTATTTTCATTCATCATAAAATCATAGAGGCACGAAAATCGTGTATATTTTTATAGTTTCATCACTCCATAATGAGAAGGGGTTTTCCTCAAATTATTTTCAAAATAATAGATGACCATGGTTCCTTTTGTTACTATTCTTCAAGACAATGATGGCCTTGAGTTCAACTCAAGTGCATAATATTTTTTATATAAAAGAGTGTGCATAGGTTTTTTTCCTTTATAAATAAAAATTAGTTGCATAGTTATTAAATCACTTCATAAAAACATGAAAATACTGGTTGGATCTCATCTCCTAAACATATCCATGTAAGTCTCATGGGAGGTATTATGCTTCATCATATAATCAAGTAGGAATCTGGAATATATATTTCCACTGAATAAAATAATACCATCTTAAAAATTATTAATGGAAATATAGAAATACCATTTTCCTTTACTTTTTATTTATAGATGATGTTTTAATGACTCCACCTATGAGATTAATTGTCTAAAACTCTGAGAAATAATTCGAGTAAAGGTTTTTTTTAAAACTATTGAATATCATCATTTTTTTTATTTCACTAAACATAGTTTTCAATCACATAACACTGAAAACATGGAATCTCTTCATTCATGAGATTGAGTTCAGATATAATGATAAAGCACCCACATGCATGAAGGAACATCACATTATTCATATAATGCAACCAAACTAACATGACTGATCTACACATCATTATATAAATTTCACATTGATAATTTATTTGAAAATATAGTTCCAAACAAATAGAATCATGAATAGATGATGAACTTCATTGTTCTCGATGTCTAAAAATAATGAGAGATCAACACTATTGAGATTGGTCCATCATTTTGAGATGATCAACACCAAAGGACCAATGGCGAGAGACTTAGAAAGATGATGTAAATGTACAAGATTAAAACTCATGTGTCTTGGGAGATCAAATGGACCATATTGAAACAATTGGGAGGTCCTAGTGTTATTAATATCACATTTAATGGGTGAATAATACATACAATTTTATTATCTAAAATTGATAATCATTACGAATGAGAACCACAATATATTAAAACTAATTCTCTTCAGTGATTGTCTATGAGTAACAAGGTATACTTCTAGTTCCACTAGAACCGACCTATGTCGACATCACATAGCCATCATGTTTCCTGAAATAGTGGAACCACTCCTCCAATGCATGTTGTGTTTATTAACTAAATTCATATTAAATAATTGTCCTCTATCAACATGGCTTCCCAAGAATGTGCTAGCTCCCATGTGGTATATATTCTCCCATATATGGTTGAGTTGGACCTTCTTGGAGGGGTTTGATAGATCATTTTTTTAAAAAAATTGCCACTCATAAATATTCTAATTTTAAATCCAATATGACATGAAACTAAAATATCATCATAAACTACTCCTTCCTTAATATCACTTATAAAATAAAAATTACTTTTTATAACATCATTAATTTTTTTTCTACAATATTAGTTATCCTTATGAAAAGAATTATATTTTTCATGGAATTATAAAAATTCCCCAATTAAATATTTATAGATAAATATTAATTCTACAAACACGTATTGGATATGACAAAACCTTAGTAATCATTAAAAAATAATCAAAATTAACTCAATTCATCAAAAATATAACATATGAAATTTGAACATCTCATGGATTGGTCTTCTTCAAATCCTTACACATTACAACTCATGGGAACAACAAAAACATACTTGAATGCTTGTATTTTATTTAATACATATTACCATAAAGTGATTCATATTTTAATGAATTATTAATAGAAAATAAAAAAATTAGGATCAGTATGATGGAGCTCCAGTGAAGAAAAGGTTACGTTAATCAAATCCAAGAAATTCGGTAGAAACATCAAGAGATCTTTGGTATTTTTCCTCCTTAACTCCTCTGGGAGAAAGTCTTGTGTGTGTCACTAGTGCAAGAAGGCAGGGTAAAAGATGAAATCTCTCTTGAAACACCTACTTATTATCAAACCTATTGTCATTTTGGACATCTATGATATTACTGGGAGTAATAATGGAAAAGGATGTAAAAAATGAGAGTAAAAAGAAGAAAAAAATAACTAGAAGAAGATCATATGTCACAATTATTTATTTCATTTGGGAAATAATCCCTATGTCCATAGGGATAAACATATTTCAATATGATTAGGATAAGAAATTGTAGGGTGAATATTAGAGTTTCCAACTCACAAACACCATTTCTCAAATGTTCTTATAAGCCAATATTGTGCTATAATAACCCATCTCTCTATAGTGGAAACAAACACATAGAATCCCCATTATACATTATCAATCAGGGGAATGAATTACATAGAGCAATATTAACCTATTGTTGAGGTCAACTACTATTGAAAATCCTTTTTTATCACATTGTCTAAAAGAATGGAAAGGGAAATGACTTAGCACAAATTGATGCATCCTTTGAAGAAAACATCAAAAAAATCAACAAAGGAATGAACAAGGCTTCAAAATCACAGGGGTCGTGCAAGTTTCATCACTGTCACACAAGTATACTTGCACGCCCCCTAATGGACGTGCAAGTGACTTGTGCACCCTAAAGGATAACCACCCAGGGTCTTCTCAAGCCTATGAATAGACCTTGTGGGCCCCCCATTGAGGGAGTGATTTTTCCAGAATTTAGATTTAGAGCTCTGAACGCCTAAGTATCTTCTTCAGGTATTCCAAATACTTCAAATGCAATTATTTACCTAGAATGGAAGGTCTAAACAAGAGGAGTAAGGTTGAAATTTTAGAATTCACTAACACTTGTGCCCCTAAGGTGTTTTACCCTTAAGGTACATGAACATACTTGCACGCCGCCCTACTCCCTCACCAAAACTTGCGCGCCTCTATTCTAGAAGTACATCGGGATAATTCTAAAGGCATTGGTCAAGGATCACCCAAGTATTACCATGCTGGTTTAAAAATGCGCAAGTACCCATGTGTCGCGTAGGTATACCTGTGCGACTAAAACTTGTGCGCCCACGTAGTACTTGCACACCTGCCAGGACTTGCGCGCCCCTACCTTTTTGGGTGCATTTCTTTCCCATTTAACCCCTCTTATGACATTCCACCTCTCCTATTCAAGATTTAGTCTTCAAGACACTCTTCAAAGCGATTTATGGCATGATTTCTTGATTGAGCTTCCTTATCTGGAAGGAACTCCGTGGAGCATCTCTCAAAATATAGTGATTCACACATCTTTATGTCACTTAATATTGATATTTCATTCATTCAACCTCATCATTTAAGATGAGAGAACTCTTTCAACTCTGGTCGTCCTTTTCAGGAGTAAGCCCCAGTCATAATTTCCAAATATGGGCATCCTCTTTAAGAGTAAGCCCCAAATCCTCATTAATTTGGGCATCCTCTTTAGGAGTAAGCCCCAACCATAATTCTCTTAACCTGGGCCTCCATTTCAGGAGTAAGCCCCAGTCCCCTAATTTGGGCATCCTCCTCAGGAGTAAGCCCCAATCCCCTAATTTGTGCATCCTCCTCAAGAGTAAGCCCCAACTATAATTCTCTTAACCTTGGCCTCCTTTTCAAGAGTAAGCCCCAGTCCCCTAATTTGGGAATCCTCCTCAGGTGTAAGCCCCAACCATAATTATCTTAACCTAGTCCTCCTTTTCAAGAGTAATCCTCAGTCTCAAATATGGGCATCCTCTTCAGGAGTAAGCCCCAAGTCCCTTAATTTTTTGAGTCCCTTAACCTGGGCCTCCTTCTCAAGAGTAAGCCCTAGTCTTAATTTCTCTTAACCAGTCCTAATTTACCTTTGATCTGGGATTCCTTATCAAGAGTAAAACTGAATCATAAGTCCTATCCTAATTTGGTCCCCCTTTTCAGAAGTAATCCCCAAGTTAGAATATTCAAATCTACAGGAAGCACATATACCTTTTTGGACCTTGTTCTTGGATTTCTTCCCAGAAGTAAATCCTAATATTCATATATCTGGGTAGTCATACAAACATAAGCCCCATATTATTTCTTATGATTGCATCTTTCATGGCACAATTGTCTGGTTTTTACCAATACCCCTTGCTTCTCACACAGAGCATGACTCATGTGAGCTTAGAGTGTAAAAGTAATTATGACATCGTTCTTTGAGATATCAATCATAAACATCATACTCCCTTACTCGAACTACATGGGTTCTGATTCCTTTTCTAAATGAAGGATACGTAGGTAGCCCATCTGCGGGTTCGATCCCAACTTTGAAATAAATCATGCCCTTCTGAATGAAAATAAATTTCAAGTGCCCCACTGAGTGGATTTAAAACCAGTATGGTCATCATAATGACTAAGAGACTTTTACGTATCAAAGGATACCATTGACTAAGAATCTCTAACAAATACATATTATTCTTTATCAATTAAGAACCATGAATACATATAAAATATTCTCTAAATTTCCTACATATTCATCATTGATTTTCATATCTAAAGGAATGCTCATTTTATACTTGGTAATGTAATAAGAATTCACGAACATAACTTAAATCTATATAGAGAGTCCTGGAGTAAATAATAATCCCCCTCAAAAGGTGTGATGAGTCCTACCTCCTATCCTCTCGACCAATGCAAATTCCTATGCCTCATCAGTCCACAACTAATGAGCGCCTACCTTTGAAAAGTAGGTCCAAATGGATGTGGAATCATTGGTTGTTTCTAGTTCTACGAACAAACCCATTAGAAACCAATTGGAATGTTTGAACCCTCAATCAAGGAGGAAATCCTCAAATTCTGAGGGAAACAAAAAATGGTGAACCCGATGTGAATCCTTAACCAAGTTAAAATGATATTTTACCTATTTGTTAGGCCCCTATTTAAAAAAATGAGAGGGCCAACAAAAACAATCATTGACATATGTGCTCATCCAAAAGATGTTATGGCAGAATTTATCTTGATTATGTCTATTATATCAAATAGGCACTCTTTTTCCACGATTTACTGCATTCTATGAAATGGCTTCTCTCAAGTTCACACCTATGAATACAACTACTGCGAATTCCACTACTGCTACTCTTGTTGGATCGTCGTCCGCTCTGAGGATGATATCACCTACTCATTGTCTTCAACGCTGGGTATCAAGTGTGATGGTTAAGGAGTACCATCAACACGGTACCATCCCAACTCTGGAGGTTTCCCGACAAGCCCTCCAAGTGAAAAAATCACACTGGTCGTCCGGACAATGACAACCAGTGATCAAGAAGAAGGCGGTGCTAACTACCATCTCCAACCGTTTCGGGTCGTTATCCCCGGAACACAATAACTATTCGCTCCCTTATTCTAGAGAGGTGAATGAGAAGGTCCCTCAGGGCCTTAAATCAAGCAGACATGAGTCCTTCCTGAGGGCTCCCACCAACAATCACCACCAGACTCATGTGGCAGTGCGTCCTCAACATGATGAGGGTACTGACTCCAGTCATTTGGCTCAGGTTCCTCGAACTCGAGCAGGAAAGACGAATCACCAGATGCGAAATCCAGTTAACAGTGAGCAGGTTCTCATCTCTGCCATCTCCGGAGAAGTCCACCAACCTAACTTGGTGGCAAAAAACTAGCGGGCACACACACCTACCCATTTTAATTCCGTTGTCCATCAGACTCGTATGGCAGCAGCACGCCAATGCCATCAGGAAATTCCGGTGGACTATTATAGATAGGAACATACACTTGTTTATACGTCATTAGTTAGTCAGCAGGCTCGTCTGACAACATATGATGGATCTCGTTAACCATGTTCGACGAAGTGCAATCAACAAGCACATACACCTGCTAGTATTGATCAAGCCTACCAATAGTCTCGCTTGGTATCATTCGAAGAAGTCAGTCGGAAAGCTTCGACAACAAATAGGAGGCACACTCAACTCTCTACCCCTACACTTGAGTACTGTTAGGATTCACTAACAGGAAAATGAGGACATGAGCAGGCACACACACCTACTCCAAGCATGGAATGGACATATATCCCCGTTCTGGCAGCTGAAGTCACCAAGCATATTCTATCTATGGTGAAAGAGAAGAAGAAAATTCCTACTCATATCCTAGATGCCTATCAGGATATTATAACAGCTTCAGCGGCATCTCAGGGAAAGACACATAAATCTATCCCTACTAGTGGAGTGACACATCAACAGTTCCCTCCGGAATAGACACACACATCTATTCCAGTCCAAGAGGGTTGTGGGGCATACTCCCCCATATCATACGGACAACCAAGTCAGGCACAAACACCTGATTTGAGTGGAGATCGTCAGCCTAACCTGACCATCTCTCCTAATCAGGCACCTACACCTGCTCAGAGCAGCGAAATTCGTCAACAATTGGTTTCCAAGGCGAGTAAGAATGCATCTAAGAAAAAGACCTGCCCAGCACAGACAAGAGATCAAGAACCAATATGTAACAAGGCCCTGCTCAATGCTGGAGTTCTTGAAGACCACAGAAAATTATCAATTGGAATCCATGATTCTTCTCCCTCATTTCCCAATAGTGGGAACATTAATTATGAAGGACTTCAACAGACACTTTTTCATGAAGGCTTGCTTTATGACAATTCGGTCGATCTCGATGTTTCATCTTCAGATGAGAGCTACAATAACCCTCTGTGTGTCTAGAAGACCAAGGAGCAAGAGATATCATTTTTTTCTGTAACCCACCATGGTGGTCCTCCCCATGATGATGAATTTTACTGCGAATGTCCTCTCCGCAGTAGTGATTCACATTGCCCCGAAAATGCCCCAGTGGACAATGTAGTGCCGAGAAAGCCCTATTATCTTGAGGCACATTCAAATGCAAAACTAGTCATGTCTGATGTTTCATCGCTTGCAGGTGAAATACTTTCTCAGTCGGAAGATAACCCAGGGTGTAGGTCATTCTCTGAACCACCCCTAAGTCATGAATCTTCACGTTTAATCAGTGATTTCTCTACCAATCCTGTTAAATCCAATGAGGCAACAAGAAAGCACCAGCTCTGGTCAAAACAGGTAAAATAATCTTCATCAAATGATAAAGAGGAAATGCTAAACATGAGAAAACAATTGGTGAAAGGTGAAGTGCCAGTCATTTTTTGGCCTCTGGCTGACTCTCAGTTTGACATTCCAGAAATGTTAACGGAAGATGGAATTCATGATATTCATCTCAACATATGGAAAAGTCTTTTCTAGTTGAAAAAATAAAGTATTATCTTATGATGAATATGAAAATCATGTTAAGTTAATAGAAGGGTTACAACGCCAAATTGACATGGCATCTCTATCAGTCTCTCAATATCTGAAGGCTGAAAAGCAGCAGAGAGCCCTTCATCGTTCATTCCATAGTACACTAAGAAAGTTGCGCCAGTTAATTTCTAATTCCCCATCTGGTATTCATGTCAGACGATGGGGTGTTCATGGAGCACTGTATTTCACGGTGCACTGCAGTCAGCAAAGCCCACCGAAAATGGCCTCATGCAGTGTTATTGCCCATGGCCAGCCACTAATACCTGGCTTTGTTTGTAATAAAAAGTTTTCCCAATAACATGCTTCAACTAGTTCCTCTCAAAATCAAGAATACAGAGAATAAGTGGTTGAATTAATCCTTTATCAAGAAAATGAGAATATTGAACAGGCCTCTCATATGGAGCAAGCACATCATCAAGTGACAAAAGTGTCAGAAATCATCCAACGGTCTTTAGAACCAGGTGATAAAAGTGGACACAGGTTAATGCATCCAGCTAATTTCTGGACTAAGGTTCGCAAGATTAGGATATATTTTAGAAAGTCTCATACATAGCATGTCAAGATCCACCCTAGCTTGCCAGACTGGGGACTCTTTTAAACCAACCCTTGGAATCAACCAATATGATTCGAGGAGTTGAGCGGGAACAACAGGAACCGCCCCTGTCCACCGGACTGAGGACTTTTTCTAATCATTAATTCCCTCCTCAGAGAAAGTTAGTCTTTTCTCGATTAGGGAAGAAGCCTCAAGAGGAAATAAGAACAAAATTATCAGGAGATTCCCTCCAAATTACAGTTCATCAAGGAGTTCCTGAGGGATCGAATCAACAAAAGGCAATGTCTCATCAAATACATGAAAAAAAACAATATCACAGAAATGATGATAGAAGGTATGCGATGCGTTATGCATCAATCAATGTCATCAATACCATTTTTGCTGATCCACCATATGAGGCTCACTCAGGGGACTCAGATGAAGAGGTTCCTGTTAAAGAAGATGTACGCACCAACACAAATGAAGAAGGTGTGGGTACACGAAATCAAAGGTTTACTCAGAACCTAGGTAATCCTTCAACTAACCCACATCCCCCTCTCCGAAAAGGATCCAACAAAGGGAGACGAAAGAATCAGGTTACATATCCTTCCTCTAGAGAAGGCCAATCTCTCTCACTAGAGAAAAGGATTGCACAACAGGAGGAAGAAATGAAGGAATTAAGGATGTTGAATGTAGAACTACTTCAGGGTAGTATTCTTATTAAGCGTGCTGGAGTCAGTCAGCCAAGGTAATTTGTTGCAGCTACTGAGATGGGTTAAAAATATCCTCCTCTATCAGTACACCCTCACAGGTCTAATCCTACGGGTCAAGTGCAACAACAGTTGGCAGTGTTACCATCAGTTACAGCCCCAACCACCACATCTATCCAAGATCAAGTCATTACACCAACCTAAGTCCAAGATCAATCAAATGTTTCTCAAAAGTTAATAACTACAATTGAGTCATTAACATACCGGTTAGAAACTATGTAAGGGAAATGTGTGATGGTTTAACCAGAAAAGAAAGTTTACCCTGAATGGGTAGATTCAATCTCTCCTCCATCCAGTTTTGGAAACCCTGTATTCCCTATTTTCAATGGATCAGGAGACCCTGAATAGCATTTAACGCATTACATGTCTTTTTGTGATCCTATGATGGGATATCCGGAGCAGCAAGAAGTATTAAAACTCAGATGCTTCGTACGGACCTTTCAAATACCAGCCTTTGTATGGTATACAAGCTTGTAATCCCGGTCAATTACTAGATGGGAAGATCTCCGTCAACAATTCCTTCTTTATTTTAGCTCAAATTTTCCAAAGAAAACAATTTTTATCTTAAAAAATGTAAGCAAAGGGAGAATGAAAGTGTCTCAGATTTCATTTCTCGCTAGAAGGGATTAACATATTTCCTAAGATTAGCACTCCCTCAAGAATAATTGTTGCCAATCTATGTGGAAAATTTGGGTGATGAGTTATGCACTCCGTTGATCCCTTTAAAATACACAGGAGGGTTTCAAGACCTTACTTCAATTGCTCAGCATATTGAACATTCCCTTATACAGGCTAAGGCTAAATCTCGTGTAATTCCATCAGCTTCAGGAAGGAGAATGAGTTAAGCATAAACTGCTATAGTTATGCTTAAACAAGCACCTATACATTTTTCTACTTCAAAACCTTCATCTTCTCAAAGGGATCCACCTCCTGAGTGCCAACAACAATGTTCGTTTCGTCCAGATGATCAAAGATCTCAAAGATGAAAACAATTTGAGGATCTGAAGATAAAAACATACTCTTTCTGAAATGAACAAGTTCCTCGTTACATCATTTCGGATCTGGAAAATATTATGGTTCAATTTCCAAGGCCAAAGAGGCCAAAAAAGAAAGAGATTAAGACCGTCCCAATTATTGCCCCTTTCATCAAATGTTGGGGCATCCCATCTAGGAGTGTTTTGTCTTCAAAGACCTCTTGTAAAATATGGTCGACTAGGGACAAGTCAAACTGAAAGGTTCTTCAGCTCAGGTAGCATGTGTTACTGCTACAGTTCTAGGGGAGGAAGGAGAATGACAATAAGTCAAAAGCAAAAATGCACAGATGTATGATGATTTATGGTCAGAAAGACAATCAACCAAACTCATGCTATTTTGCGAACACAATTAAATATACCTATTGTGTCTTCTGCCATGACTATTGCGGAAAACCCCTCTTCATCAGAGGGAAAGTCCTCAAAGAAAAGGCATGATTCAAAGAATGAAAACGAATCAAAAGAAGATGATTATGTGTCAAAGCCTAAGTTATATTTGACTCTGGCAGACTTCATGCCATCTACATCAAAGCCACGGGCACTGGCCCACCAAACGGCAGAACCTAAACAGGATAATGAGGTGGAGTCTTCATTAGAAGAAGTGTTAATCGTCGGTTCTATTAATATGATTCAATTAACAGATCCATATGCCAGTCACAGTTTCTATTTCGATGAGCATGAATTCCCTGTATCAAACAGGGAAATCAGAGGAAGTTCCAAAGGATCAGGATACATGGGAAAACATGGCTCTTTCAGAAGACACTATTCCAATTCTACACCTTCTAGAACTGTGTACGCAGCAGAAACTCGTAGTAGAGACCTTCAGCGAGCTCAGCAAGAATAAGAAAGTTCTTCTATCAATATCAAATTCAGTCATGGAACAATTATTTTGGAAGACCGGTTGAAGGTTACATCTTCTTCCTCTTAGAAAGTAAATGGATCTAATCGGTCTAATCTTCCAAAACCAGGAATATTGCCAACTCCTATCCCAATACAAGATGCATCAACTTCCAAATCATCTTCTTCCAAGGTACCTGCTAAACCACATATTCTTGTTGGGAAATGCAGACCTCCTGATCAAAATTATGAAGTATTGAAACACTTGGCCCAAGTACCAGCCATGTTATCAATTCTGGATGCTCTGAATCGGTCAAAAGATCTTCAGGAAGCACTCATCGAGGCTTTTTGAAGTCCTCCGGAGTTGGAAACTGAAATTACTGCAGCTGAAGTCTATCACATAGAGAATAATCCTGCAGAATTCCATGCAATAATATCTTGTACTGATGAAGATGAAGATGATGTTGTGCATGGGCATATTAGACCTTTGTACTTATCTAGAAAGGTCAATGACGTAGACGTCTGAAGAGAATTCATTGACAATGGTTCAGGAGTCAACCTCATTCCCATTTGTACAATTCGTCGATTAGGCCTCACGGAATCTGATTTATCTCCTTCTACCATGATTTTACAAGGATATCATAAAAATGAACAAGAACCACTGGGTGAAGTTACACTCAGAACTCAGTTTGGGGATCTTGTATCCACTTCGGATTTCATGTTTATGGATCAAGACTCTGCTTTCAATATCTTTCTTCGAAGACCCTAGCTACATCAACATGCGGCTATCCCTTCATTATACCATCAATGTCTCAAATATTGTTTCGATGGTCATGTTGGGACATTGTATGGTGATAAGTCCCCATTCAAGACATGTGAGTCTCAATACATTGAGGCGGAATTCTATCACATGAAGGGAAGGGAGAAATCCACAACAAAGGAGATTACCAAAGTTAATGCTCCATATGGTTTGGAGAAGATTCTAGTAAATCCATTTACACGTGTGAGTACAAATTATGTGTTGCCTATCTGTCAAATTGACACGATAGACCCAAATCAAAATACTCTTATGGAAAGATCCATAATGTCAATTTTGGCAATCGATCCAGACAACATGGGAGAAATTGGTAACCCACCAAGTAGTGATGAAAGAACAAATGGTGACGTCTTCATTTCATCTGTTGATATCCAACAAGTCTATGCATCACCAATTAGGCCAGAAGTAGTTATAGGAACATCGGAGGTGAATAATGATGTCAAATCTCAATCCATCATCTCCTCTTTATTACCCAAAGAAGACCCTTCATCATCAATCGGGTTGGAAATGGAAGCTTCATCTTCAAGATATGCAAATTTTGACATCTCTTCTGATCATGAAAATTCTGCTTTATCATCTACAATGCATGTAGAAATGGAAGAAATAACACATTATGAAGAAGAAGAGGAAGATCTCAGAGATGGCCCTCCAGAATTTGAAGAGGGAATCTCTACGACTGTGGATGAACTCAGAGAAATAAATCTGGGTACAAAAGAAGATCCACACCCCAATTTAATCAGTGCATCCATGACTCTTGAAGAGCACGAGATGTATATCTCTTTTATAATGAAAAATAGAGATATATTTTCTTGGAACTATACAGAAATTCTCAGGCTTGATCCTGATATTGGTACTCATCATTTGAGTTTACCAGAAGAACATCGAGGATTTAAGCAAGCCGCGAGAAGAACACACCCAACTTATGCTTCCAAAATTGAAGCTGAAGTGGATAGGCTTATCAATTCTAACTTCATCAGAGAAGTTCAGTATCCCAAGTGTTTGGATAATATTGTCCCTGTAAAGAAGAAGAACAGACAAATTAGAGTTTTCATCGATTTCAAAGATCTTAATCGGCATTGTCTGAAGGATGATTTCCCAGTTCTGATTATAGAACTTTTAATTGATGCAACAGCTAGCTATGAAGCACTTTCCTTCATGGATGGATATTCTGGATATATTCATATCCGAATGGCCCCAAAAGACAATGAATCCAAAGCCTTCAGATCCCCTCAGGGTGTGTTTTGCTACAGGGTAATGCCCTTTGTCTTAAAGAATGCAGGTGCAACATATCAGCGTGCCATGCATCGTATCATCAAACACTTCTTAGGGAAGTTTGTTGAATGATATGTAGACGATTTGGTGGTTAAATACAAACAAAATTCTAATCACTTGGATGATTTGGAAGTCATATTCCACAAGCTTCGTCAATATAATTTGAAGATGAACCCCTTAAAATGTGCTTTTGGGGTAACCTCAGGAAAATTTCTAGGCTTTTTTGTACGCCATCGTGGTATTGAAGTAGATCCTAAGATGACCAAGTCAATCCTTGGTATGTCACCTCCTCAAAATTTGAAATAATTAAGAGTAATTAAAGGACACTTAGCCTATATTCGGCGTTTCGTCGTCAATTTGGTAGGCAAAAGTTTACCCTTCACCAAATTGATGAAGAAGGGAGTCACATACCAGTGGACTGAAGAATGTCAAGAAGCATTCGATATTCTCAAGAAATACCTCTTGATTTCACCAGTACTCATGCCACCTGTTAAAGGAATACCACTTATCCTCTACGTGATAGCTCTATAGAGATCATTGGGTGCCTTTCTTGCTCAAAATAATGATGCTGGGAAAGAAAACAACCTCTACTATCTCAGTCGAACTATGCCTGATGGAGAAACCCGATATTCAAGTATTGAGATGTGCTTCCTGGCATTAATCTTTGTAGTTCATAAGTTGAGACACTACCTGCAACATCATGAGGTCCAATTGTTATCTCGCAATAACCTTCTCAAATTCATCCTTAGTCGTCCAATGCTTACAGTATGTATGGCAAGGTGGGAAGTTATTTTTCAACAATTTGACATTCAGTATGTGTCTCAAAAGGTGATAAAGGGCCATGCTCTGGCTGATTTCCTGACTGAACACCCTTCAGTAGAAGACACATCTTCAGATATTGTACTCCCTGATGAGAACGTATTCTCTATTCAAGAAAGTCCTCATGCATGGGAAATGTATTTTGATGCTGCTTCCAAAGGTCCAAGAGGGAGGAAAATGGAAAATCCTAAATTCAACAAAGTTAGATTAGGAATTGTGCTCATTTCTCTGGAAAAGGCAGTGTTACCTTATTCCTTCTTATTGTGGGAGGGTGGTATCAATAATGAAGCAGAATACCAAGCTCTCGTCGCAGGCTTGGAATTAGCACTTCAAGAACAAGTGAATCACTTAAAGGTGAAAGTTTATTCAGACCTGGTAATCAAAAAAGTCAATGGGGATTATTCCATTAGAAAAGAAGAACTAATCCCTTCATATGATTATGTCAGAGAGTTAATGGAGGACTTCCCTTTAGAACCGACATTTTCTTATGTCCCAGGATCACAAAATGCTCAAGCTGATGCACTGGATAATATAGCCATAGCTCTGGAAGATCCAAATCGGAACGAGACAACCATCAGTATTTCCCACCATCGTGCAATTTCACCTTATGTTCGAATCAGAATAGAGGAAATTAATGAAATTAGTCCCATTCCTGAACTATATGGTCATACTACAGGATGGATTTCACATATCGGGGAATACCTTTCTAATAGAACACTTCCACCTGATAGAGCCGAGAAAGAACAAATCTGGCGACGTGTGGTCAATTTTACTCTTTATGATAGCCCAGATCACCTAGAAAAAATTCTCTTCAAACGTTGTTCTGATGGAGTTCTCTTCAGATGCATTGATGGTGAAGAGACAATGGCTATCCTGAAAGAATTGCATGCAGGAGTCTGTGGTTCCCACCAGTCTGGACATATACTGTCTGATTAGATTCGAAGTCTTGGATTCTTTTGGCCTTCAATGATACAAGATTGTGTTGATTTCACAATGAAGTTTCATTCATGCCAAGTACATGCCAACTTCATTCATCAACCTCCAGAGTTGCTTCATATAGCTAAATACTCATGGCCATTTTCTACATGGGGAATGGATGAGGTGGGACCTTACCCTTCTGCTACGACCAAGTAGTTTAAGTACATTCGTACTGCTACTGACTTCTTTTCCAAATGGGAAGAGGCAATACCTCTCAAGGATGTCATTTCTAAATGCGTTGTTAGCTTCATTAAGTCTAACATCCTTACCAGATTTGGTGTCCCTCATACCATATTGACGGACAATGGCACCAACTTCTGTTCCTCTGAGGTGAAGAAATTGTATCAAGAATTCGACATCAAATCAAACCATTCATCTCCGTATCATGCTGCGGCCAATGGCCAGATAGAAGCTTTCAAAAAGACTCTATCAAATATACTGTAGGAGATGGTGGATAAAGATAAGAAATCATGGCCTGATAAACTCTTTCAGGCTTTATGGGCTTATTGAACTACCACCCGCACTGCAACTCGGTCAACTCCATATTCCCTGGTATATGGAACGGAAGCCGTCTTTCCCATTGATGTTCAATTGCCTTCACTGAGAGTAGACATTTGTGATCAGTCATCTATAGATGAACAATCTCAAAATCAATTGAATGAATTGTAATGGTTATATGAGAAAAGATTTTGCACTTTTCACCACTTGGAAGTCTATCAGAATCGAAAAGCACGAGCTTTTAACAAAAAATTTCGTCTTCGTTCATTCACTCAGGGAGAATTGGTATTAGTTCTCAGAACTCCAATGATACCAGGAAAAAAACCTCCCATGCTTGAGCCAAAATGGGAAGGAACTTACTCAATACATAGGGTCTACTCCAATGGAGCTTATTCATTAATCTCTATGGATGGAGAACACATCACTACTCCAACCAATGCCAGATTTTTGAAGAAATATTTTGTATAAACACAAAATATATCATCTGAAAGGTCCTGTATGACCTTAAACTACACCACCATCCAGCAAGACGTTAAACTACATCATCAACAGTCCATGCATATGACCTTATACTATTCGCACTTTCGTCCAACATGATGCTAAACTGTATCATCCCTTTTTCGTCCAACATGACATTAAACTGTGAAAAAGTCCCTAATACGTCCAACATGATGTTAAATGGTGTACTCTTTTGTCCTTACTACATGACATTAAAATACACAGTCTTCTTTTTGTCCAACATGACATTAAACTGTGTTGTCCACATCGTCCTAACTATATGACGCTAAACTATATAGAAAGCCCTTCTTTATGTCATATATGACATTAAACTGTACTTTGTCCCTACTACATGACACTAAACTATGTAGCACTTATAGTCCTAACTGCAAGGCTTTAAACTGCATAGTCCCTTCATATGTCCTACATGAAATTAAACTGTGCATTGTTAGGGTTGTTGCTACCTCTTGTTTCTCACACCGAGTATGACTCACGTGAGCATAGAGCAAAATTCAAACCATAAAACTCTCTCTGGGCTACTAACCATGTGTAAGTCCCAACACCATCATTTTTTAGGTCGTTTTCCCCAAGAACAACTTGATCCTTAATTCATTCTTTAATTGTACTACACAGACTTTGATCCTTGCCTTCTAGGCTGGGTGCGTAGGCAACCTCCCAAGGTTCAAGCCCAAAACCAATCTTTTCACATCGGTTCACCTCCATCCTATACGATGTTGATTTGTGAAACTGTCCTCTAGAATCAATATCTTTACATTGGTTCACTTTCATCCTTTCTATACGACGTTAAACTACACAACACTTTTTTCCAGTATGACAATAAACTACAATATTATTTGATACCCTCACTTGAGAGGGAATCATTTTTTACATTGATTTTCAATCATGTTTTATTCCAAAGATTACGTGCATATATGGAAATGCCCGAACATTTTATCTTGGGTTAATCCATCATTGCACTAAAGTCCCCTTTCACCCTTCACATGTACGAACCAAATCTATACAGAGGGTATTTCTAAACTACGTGGGATTGATTCCCATCCTTATGGGATACATAGGAATGTTCGAGTGTCCCTCAAATCCAACCCCAAGTCTTTGGGCCTAACTTCAAATTCCACTTTCAGTCCCCTGACTGAAAAGTCCCCATGAAAACACACATTGTGTATTTCTTACAATGGGCCAAGCTGTAACGCCCCGACCCCAGTTACCCGGAGTCGGTGCATTAATTACATAACATTGGCATGATCACAAGAAAGATCAAATCTCGAAAGACCGATTGGTTTAGTATCCTTGGAAACACTAGATATATTCATAAGTTTTACATTACATCATAAAATGAAAAACTAATACAACAACATAATGTTTCCACAATCCACAATATTATCCCCCCATAATATCCCTGCAGGTCATTCATAACTTACTTCTTCACATCCTGGGAAAAATAAAACATAGAAAAGGGGTGAGCTCAAATGCCCAGTAAGGATAACAATATAGCGGAACATTCAAAATAAGCATAAACATTTAAGGCAATGCATTACAAAAACAAAAGCCTTTTAAACTTGAACTTCAACATAGTATGGAAAAAGTAAAATGAAATAATGCCATTTACTTATTCACATGGATATTCTACTAATCGAATAATCACATGCAAAAATCAAAAACCACTTTCATAATGTTGGAATGCATAATGCCAGACTATCATAACCACATAGCCAAGGCCTCGTTCCAAGACTACAAATAAGATTTTGCCAAGGCCTTGTGCCAAGACACTAGTTTGTCTCATGAGACCTACCGATGCATTTTTTTAGAAGATACTTACGTTTAAAATTGCTCAAATATACTTCCGTGCTTTTCTGAAAATATTATGCAAGCTTATGAAAACAAAATAACTAATTCTGAGACTACTCGACTAATTACAGGCCATGATGGGTCCACTCCCAATCCCTTCCTGTCTACCAAACTCGAGAGTCAGGTTTTCTGAAAACATTTTTAAGCTTGCATTAAATACGTATACATTTGCACTGGGTTTTCATGTATTTGAGAGAAGTATCTTTTTTTTGAAATCATTTAAAAATCACATATTTATAAAATAAAACATTTACTTTGAAAATATTCTTATAAGCTTGTAATGGAAGCTTTGACGATTTTATAACAGCGGAAAATAACAGCACCCTCCATATAAGTTAAAAAAACATTCTTATCTTAATTCTGTCGAAAAGGTTAAAAAGGACCTTGTTTTGAAAACGACGGAAAGATTCCTTTATAAACCTCTTATAAAAAGTCAAAGAAGGGTATAAATGATTTTAACCCATATTCTTGTAAATAATAAATATGTTTTGAAATACATTTTGAAGAAAACATGGATGTGGATGATAAAGAGATCCCAGTAGATTATTACGTATAAACAACCTCGGATAATGAAGAGATTGTGAAATAACCCTTACCTTGTACTTTTCCTTTGTTGGGGTAGGTTAACCTCCTGTATAATGGTGAAATAATTGTTATTAAATTATACAAGAATCATATACATTAATATGATATCATATATGATCTTTTAACATTGCTTTATTAATAATATATTAGTATTATCGTCGTTTCGGGTGATAATCGATTCGTTCTTCTTAAATGATTGGTTACGTAAGACATGTTTGTAATGGATAGATTATATCTTATTCATAATAAGAATGATATTAACATTATTTTTAACCCTAAAATGAGAATAATACTTGAATGGATACGATGGAGAATGAATCTCATCGCGTTCGTGGAGACGGTAGTCCGTACGTACGCACGAACGCTACTTCCATATAATTTTTATTTTAAAAGAATCGAATCCAAATGATACATAGGTATATTACTATTACAGTATAATATAATATTTTATATATGTTACTTAAGTTCATTAACACCATCCTTTATACGTTCCATGTGTGGTATGGACGAGTCATATCATTTTAAGGGGGCGGTAGTCCGCACTTCCTCAAATGAAATTATCGTATGTATATACAGCATGAAACGAATAATGGTATGAAATAAAATGGAATTACAGAAGATTATATATAAAATATATATCATTAATATCATATTTAATTAAAGTGCCATCATAATGGCCACCATGAGAGGCGGTAAGATGTATTTGAACAATCATCGTTTCGTGAGGCGTTAGTTTGCCATCCACAGAAACATTATGTTCATCATCCATTAGATGGAGTTGTGTGTATGTGTAGTTTGAATCCATCTTATAACAACATCCTAGTATATTGTGGATACTGGTGTTGTTACAAAAGAAAGGAAATAAAAAGATTTTGGGGGTTGGAGAAGCAAAATAAATGAAAATAATTTAAGAGAAATCGTTACCTTTAATTTAGGTAACTCACTTTGGTTGGAACCAAAGGACTTCTTGAAATGCTTTCTGCCTAAGGGGAAGCTTCAAGGAGGAGGAGAGGGATGTGGGGAGCTTATTTGGGCAGGGTTTGAACGATCCAAGTGGCTTGAGAGGTGTGAGGAATGAGTAGAAGTGGTCTCCTTTTATAAGGGGGAGGAGGGGCTCTTTAGGAAAGAGTGAAAGTATTACTTTATAATATAATTATATTCGGTTTATAATGGTCCAAAAATCATTGAGGTCGAAGATAAGATGACTCATATTCTAAATAACATCAACCAATAAGAATTGGACAGGTTTTAGATAATATTTTAATCATTATAATCTTATATATTTAAATGATTTATTAATGAGGTAAACATTGCATCATTATTGTGTCATGAATAATTTAAATTATTTGATGTCTAAAAATTATAAATAAAATATAATTATGTATGAAATCTTTTTAGATTTCTAATGAATATTTATAATCTAAAATCCAACATTTATAACCCTATGTAAAAATTGTTCTTCTAAAAGATGTAAGCTTATGCCATTTTTATTTTTATTTTGACTTTATTAATATAATGTGTCCCTACCACATACAAGTGGCTCCAAGGGGTCCCCAAATCGACCCAAGGATGACCATGGTCGGGTATGTGTCCACCAATAAGGTTAGGACACGTTTTAGGGTAATTTTGTATTATTATAATATTATTTTTTAACCCTTATTTACTGGATTTACCCTTAACCATGGTAAATAAAATATTTACCGTAGTAATTATTCAAAATGTCTAAAAATAAAAGTTACCTATTTACACAATTTGAACATCCTGATTCCAAATATGGAATCCATTTTCCTAAATTCAAAACACAGAAGTGGCATAAATTTATTTAAAATTAATTCCCGCTGTCAAAACAAAAAGCGTGTTTTTAAGAGATAATAACTATCAAAAGATTGACACTTGTTTACGTTCGGTTTAATTGTAAAATTATGTCAAATGACCAAAATTATATTAAATGGTAAAAATATATTCTAAATATAATTTAAGACTACTAAAATTCATAATTTATCACTATTAATTATTTTGATTAAAAAAGTTGTTTTTAATTAAAATTTAGTAATTTTCACTATTCATCAAAATATGAAAGTTATCCGAAAAGTACTAAAATTTCACCTTATGATAAATTAGATATTCCGAATCAAAAAATGAAGTCCATTTTGAAATATAAAATATATATGATTTCAAAAATTAGGTATTTCTATTCACAACGGCTAGTTTAATTAGTTGTGGTGTGTGTTAGAACTCGAGGTTGCGTACAACACATGCTATCGCATTATTCGAAGGGAAACGTACCGTGGAAGCTTGGGGTGTTACATTCTCCCCTCCTTCAAATAATTGCGTCCTCGCAATTTCCAGGGTATTACTGCATAAAAAGAATCGGGTGGTTCTTCATCATAAGTTCCTCGGGTTCCCACGTTGCCTCTTCCATCTTAAGATTTCTCCACAAAACTTTTACCAGACGCGTCGTCCGGTTTCTCAGTACTTGTTCTCTCGTATCAAGAATCTTGACGAGCTCTTCGCAATAAGACAGATCGGGTTCCAGTTCTAATTCTTCATAGGTGAGTACATGCGTTGGGTCAGGCATGTATTTCCTCAACAGAGATACATGGAACACATTGTGAACTTTGGAGAGACTTGGCGGCATTGCCAATCGGTAAGCTACAACCCCAATTCGTTCTATAATTTCGAAAGCTCCGATGTACCTGGGACTCAATTTACCTTTCTTACCAAAACATATGACTCCCTTCCACGGAGATACCTTCAGAAAAACATGATCACTGACTTGAAATTCTAAATCCTTCCTTCGATTATCGGCATAGCTCTTCTGCCTACTTTGAGCTGCTCTGATGTGATTTTGGATTACCTTCACCTTTTCCATCGTTTCCTCCACCAGTTCTGGACCTATAAGTTTTCTTTCACCGACGTCATCCCAACAGGTTGGTGTACGACATCTCTTTCCGTATAACGCTTCATATGGTGCCATCTGAATACTGGAATGGAAGCTATTGTTATAGGAAAATTCTACCAGTGGTAAATATTGATCCCACATACCCTGAAAATCAAGTGAGCAAGATCTCAACATGTCTTCTAAGGTCTGAATAGTCCGTTCTGATTGTCCATCTGTCTGAGGGTGGTAAGCAGTGCTCAAATGAAGTTCAGTATCCAGGGATTTCTGAAGACTTTTCCAAAATCTTGAAGTAAAACGGGGATCATGATCAGAAACAATCGATAGGGGTACTCCCTGAAGTCTCACAACTTCATTAATGTATAGTCTTTCTAGATGTTCCAGGGGTAGATCTTCTCTTATAGCAAGAAAATGTGCTGACTTGGTAAGACGATCAACAATAACCCATATTGCATCGTTCCTTCTAGGAGTCTTTGGTAGCCCCATGACAAAGTCCATCGTAATATTGTCCCATTTCCACTCCGGTATGGGAAGAGGTTGCATGACTCCTCCAGGCTGTTGCCTTCCAGCTTTCACTTGTTGACAAACCATACATCTTGACACAAAATCAGCAATCTCCCTCTTCATGTTGTCCCACCAAAAATGTTCCTTCAAATCTCTATACATTTTGGTGCTCCCATGGTGTATAGAGAAATTGGAACTATGAGCATCATCCAGCAATTCCATTTTTAGATCAGGTATATCGGGAACACAAAGTCTCTTCCCAAATTTCAAAATTCCATCTTCATACACAAAGTCTCTCAATCTCCCATAATTCACAGCTTTAATCTTCTTCTGAAATTCTTCATCATCGGTTTGAGAACTCTTAATCCTTTCTAGTAAAGATGGTTTGGCAACCATTTGAAAAAGCATTGATGTTTCACCTTCCCTGGTTATTCCCATGTCCATCTTCACTAGATCCATGAAAATTGGATCCCTTTCAATTCTCATCATGTTCAAAACACCATGGTATTTTCTGCTCAAAGCATCTGCCACCTTGTTTGCTTTCCCCGGGTGGTAGTGTATCGTGCAATCATAATCCTTGAGTAATTCAAGCCATCTCCTTTGCCTCATGTTGAGTTCTTTTTGTGAGAAAATATACTTCAAACTCTTGTGATCAGTATAAATCTCACATTTTTCACCATAGAGGTAGTGCCTCCATATCTTCAAAGCAAAGATCAAAGCTGCTAACTCGAGATCATGAGTAGGATAGTTTTGTTCATGAATTTTCAACTATCGTGATGCATAGGCAATAACTCTATCATTCTGCATAAGGACACAACCAAGTCCTTTCTTCGATGCATCACTATAAATAACGAACCCATCATTCCCCGATGGTAGAGTCAATATAGGAGCATTGACTAATCTTTTCTTCAGTTCTTCAAAACATTCTTCACACTGTTTTGTCCAAACAAATTTAACCCCTTTACGTGTGAGCTTCGTTAATGGGTTAGCCAATCGGGAAAAATTCTGGACGAAACGTCGATAATAACCTTCCAAACCAATAAAACTGCGTACCTCAGTTATACTCGTAGGTGCTGGCCATTATTGGATTGCCTTGGTCTTAGAAGGATCAACAGAGATTCCATCTTTAGAGACAATATGGCCAAGAAAAGAAATCTCCTGAAGCCAGAATTCACACTTGCTAAACTTCCCATATAATTCATGCCTCCTCAGAGTCTTCAAGATAATGCGCAAGTGATTTTCATGATCTTAGTAGGTTTTGGAGTATACCAAGATATCATCAATAAATACCACCACAAATTCATCGAGATACTTCTTGAAAACTCTATTCATCAGATCCATGAATACAGAGGGTGCATTAGTCAATCCAAACGGCATTATAGTAAACTCGTAATGCCCGTACCTGGTTCGAAATGCTGTCTTCGGAATGTATTCCTTCTTCACACACAACTGATGGTATCCAGATCGAAGGTCAATCTTTGAAAAGTATTGAGCTCCATGCAGTTGGTCAAATAAATCATCAATACGAGGTAGGGGATACTTGTTCTTTATCGTTATAGCATTGATCTCCCTGTAGTCGATACATAACCTCATAGATCCATCTTTCTTTTTAACAAAAAGAACAGGGGCTCCCCATGGAGAAACACTAGGGAGAATAAATCCCTTATTACTCAATTCCTCTAGTTGTTTCTTTAGTTCTACTAATTCTACAGTGGCCATTCTATAAGGGGTCTTCGATATAGGCCTTGATCCAGGAATCAAATCAATGGAAAACTCAACTTCTCGTTCTGGAGGATGTCCAGGTAAATCTTCCGGAAATACATCTACAAATTCTTTCACAACAAGTACATCCTCTATTTGAACATTCCTTTCCTCACCGACAGTTATTTCATTCTCTTCCTCCCCAATAATTGAATTAAGTTGAGCTACTGGGGGTGGATCTAAATAAGAATTAGGTGGTGACGATTCTGCTCTAAAAATAAGGTGTTCCTTATCATTATCATCAAGAATCGTAACCTCTTTCTTCTTACAATAAATCTTCGCATCATAGTCCGAAAGCCATTCCATACCAAGGATTATGTCAAACTCAATCATAGGTATGACGATGAGATCAGCAGATAAAGAAAATTTATGTGCTCTAATGGGGACTGATTCACAAAACTTTGTTGCAATGATACTTCCCTTAGGAGTTTTAACCGAAAACTCCCTTATTAAATCAAATTGGAAATATCTAATTTTCTTAGCAAACTGGGAAGATATGAAACAATGCGATGATCCAGAATCAAATAATGCATTTGCTAAACTTGAGGAAACCATTAAATTACCTGCCACCACGTCTTTTGGAGCTTCTACCTCAGCAGTAGTGATAGCATAAGCCTGGCCTTGATCCCTTGGCCTTTTCTGAGGTATGTTCTCCTGACGCTTAGGACATGCATTTGCATAATGTCCCATCTCCCTGCAATTGTAGCACTAAACGTTGGTAGCTTCCTTCTTCCCCTTGTAATCACGAGCTTGGTGGCCTTTTTCACCACACTTGTAACAGACTCCCATTCCCTTCAAAAAAGTACCAGGATGTTTCTTCCCGCATTTACCACAAGATGGATATTCAACCTTTCCCTTCTTCCCCTTATTTCCATTCCCAGATTGATCAGCAGGTATCTTCTTCTCTTGCTTTGCTTTAAAGTCATAAGACTTAGAGAATTCCTTTTCGGTCTTGATAGCACATGAGACAATGTCTTCGTACGATGAAAAGGATTGTGAGACTAATACTCGACGAAGAAATGGTTTTAACCCATAAAAGAAATGATCAATCTTACTTCTTGGGTTTCGAATATAATCTCCAGCATACCTCGCTAACCTTGTAAAGTTAGCCTCATACTTTGTTACATTCTCATCCTCCTTTTGTCTCAGACTCAGAAATTGCCTTTCTATATCCGCTCGATGGTCACGAGGAAAGTATTTTTCTAAAAAAAGATCTTTGAACTCCCTCCATTCCATATTTGATACTTAATCATCTTCCTTCATGTTTTGAATCAATGACCACCATTGATCAGCATCTCCAGTGAGGCGGTAAACTGCCATGATAATTTTTTCGCTTTCACTTCTCCCCAAAGCCTGAAATATTTTCTCTAGGGAATTTATCCACTGCTCGGCTACTAAGGGATTTGTATTCCCATTGAACGTTGGTGGTTGTTTCCTCATGAATCGATCTAACATTGATCCTCCACGCTGCGGATCAGGGTGCTCCATACGGGTAAGGTTATTATTCATAACCTGAGTAAGTTGTCCCAGTATGGTGATTAGCTGATCGGCACCAGTTGCATCACCAGCCCCATTATAATTATCTTGAGCAGGAGGGCAATCCCTACATGGAGTGCGTGCATTGATACGGTTTCCATTTCTTCCACTAGGCTCCATTTCTAAACAATGGCATAAACTAGATCAGTTTATGAATCAAAATACATAATCCCATACTTATAAAACACTTAACATAAATTGAACTATTTATGGATATAATCCATAATCATAAAAATGTCTCCTTTGAGGATGTATATACTCATAAACCCTTCATAATGGTTTGTAAAGAAAATGATAATTATCCTAAGCATATCCCCCGGGAGTGTCGTAACCAAGAGTGAAGCAAGGCCCGTTGTCGTGCACCAGTTCCCGTTCGAGTCTAGCTCAAAGCGGTGTTTTCGGGTTTTACCCCTAGGTACATCTGTGCCAGAGCCGCCTCTACCTGCTCGTATCCAGACAGGGATGTATTGCTCGGAAAACTCACAAAATCTCTCAAATACCAAAATTCTAGGAAGTTCTTCTATACTAATCCTCAAAGTTCATCTTAGGTCTACGTGCTCTAATCAGAGTTTATCTAAATCTAGCTTCCAAGGTTTGTACTAAACTTCCTCTGATACCAACTGTAACGCCCCGACCCCAGTTACCCAGAGTCAGTGCATTAATTACATAACATTGGCATGATCACAAGAAAGATCAAATCTCTAAAGACCGATTGGTTTAGTAGCCTTGGAAACACTAGATATATTCATAAGTTTTACATTACATCATAAAATGAAAAACTAATACAACAACATAATGTTTCCACAATCCACACTATTATCCCCTCATAATATCCCTGCAGGTCATTCATAACTTACTTCTTCACATCCTGGGAAAAATAAAACATAGAAAAGGGGTGAGCTCAAATGCCCAGTAAGGATAACAATATAGCGGAACATTCAGAATAAGCATAAACATTTAAGGCAATGCATTACTAAAACAAAAGCCTTTTAAACTTGAACTTCAACATAGTATGGAAAAAGTAAAATGAAATAATTCCATTTACTTATTCACATGGATATTCTACTAATCGAATAATCACATGAAAAAATCAAAAACCACTTTCATAATGTTGGAATGCATAATGCCAGACTATCATAACCACATATCCAAGGCCTCGTGCCAAGACTACAAATAAGATTTTGCCAAGGCCTTGTGCCAAGACACTAGTTTGTCTCATGATACCTACCGATGCATTTTTTTAGAAGATACTTACGTTTAAAATTGCTCAAATATACTTCAGTGCTTTTCTGAAAATATTATGCAAGCTTATGAAAACAAAATAACTAATTCTGAGACTACTCGACTAATTATAGGCCATGATGGGTCCACTCCCAATCCTTTCTTGTCTACCAAACTCGAGAGTCAGGTTTTCTGAAAACATTTTTAAGCTTGCATTAAATACGTATACATTTGCACTGGGTTTTCATGTATTTGAGAGAAATATCTTTTTTTTGAAATCATTTAAAAATCACATATTTATAAAATAAAACATTTACTTTGAAAATATTCTTATAAGCTTGTAATGGAAGCTTTGACTATTTTATAACAGCGGAAAATAACAGCACCCACCGTATAAGTTTAAAAAACATTCTTATCTTAATTCTGTCGAAAAGGTTAAAAAGGACCTTGTTTTGAAAACGACAGAAATATTCCTTTATAAACCTCTTATAAAAAGTCAAACAAGGGTATAAATGATTTTAACCCATATTCTTGTAAATAATAAATATGTTTTGAAATACATTTTGAAGAAAACAGGGATGTGGATGATAAAGAGATCCCAGTAGATTATTACGTATAAACAACCTCGGATAATGAAGAGATTGTGAAATAACCCTTAACTTGTACTTTTCCTTTGTTGGGGTAGGTTAACCTCCTGTATAATGGTGAAATAATTGTTATTAAATTATACAAGAATCATATACATTAATATGATATCATATATGATGTTTTAACATTGCTTTATTAATAATATATTAGTATCATCGTCATTTCGGGTGATAATCGATTCGTTCTTCTTAAATGTTTGGTTACGTAAGACATGTTTGTAATGGATAGATTATATCTTATTCATAATCAGAATGATATTAACATTATTTTTAACCCTAAAATGAGAATAATACTTGAATGGATACGATGGAGAATGAATCTCATCGTGTTCGTGGAGACGGTAGTCCGTACGTACGCACGAACGCTACTTCCATTTAATTTTTATTTTAAAAGAATCAAATCCAAATGATACATAGGTATATTACTATTCCAGTATAATATAATATTTTATATATGTTACTTAAGTTCATTAACACCATCCTTTATACGTTCCATGTGTGGTATGAACGAGTCATATCATTTTAAGGGGGCGGTAGTCCGCACTTCCTCAAATGAAATTATCGTATGTATATACAACATGAAACGAATAATGGTATGAAATAAAATGGAATTACATAAGCTTATATATAAAATATATATCATTAATATCATATTTAATTACAGTGACATCATAATGGCCACCATGAGAGGCGGTAAGATGTATTTGAACAATCATCGTTTCGTGAGGCGTTAGTTTGCCATCCACAGAAACATTATGTTTATCATCCATTAGATGGAGTTGTGTGTATGTGTAGTTTGAATCCTTCTTATAACAACATCCTAGTATATTTTGGATACTGGTTTTTTTACAAAAGAAAGGAAATAAAAAGAGTTTGGGGGTTGGAGAAGCAAAATAAATGAAAATAATTTAAGAGAAATCGTTACCTTTAATTAAGGTAACTCACTTTGGTTGGAACCAAAGGACTTCTTGAAATGCTTTCTGCTTAAGGGGAAGCTTCAAGGAGGAGGAGAGGGATGTGGGGAGCTTATTTGGGCAGGGTTTGGACGAGCCAAGTGGCTTGAGATGTGTGAGGAATGAGTAGAAGTGGTCTCCTTTTATAAGGGAGAGGAGGGGCTCTTTAGGAAAGAGTGAAAGTATTACTTTATAATATAATTATATTCGGTTTATAATGGTCCAAAAATCATTGAGGTCGAAGATAAGATGACTCATATTCTAAATAACATCAACCAATAAGAATTGGACAGGTTTTAGATAATATTTTAATCATTATAATCTTATTTATTTAAATGATTTATTAATGAGGTAAACATTGCATCATTATTGTGTCATTAATAATTTAAATTATTTGATGTCTAAAAATTATACATAAAATATCATTATGTAGGAAATCTTTCTATCTTTCTAATGAATATTTATAATCGAAAATCCAACATGTATAACCCTATGTAAAAATTGTTCTTCTAAAAGATGTAAGCTTATGGCATTTTTATTTTTATTTTGACTTTATTAATATAATGTGTCCCTACCACATACAAGTGGCTCCAAGGGGTCCCCAAATCGACCCAAGGATTCCCATGGTCGGGTATGTGTCCACCAACAAATTTAGGACACGTTTTAGGGTAATTTTGTATTATTATAATATTATTTTTGAACCCTTATTTACCGGATTTACCCTTAACCATGGTAAATAAAATATTTACCGCAGTAATTATTCAAAATGTCTAAAAATAAAAGTTACCTATTTACACAATTTGAACATCCTAATTCCAAATATGGAATCCATTTTCCTAAATTCAAAACACATAAGTGGCAGAAATTAATTTAAAATTAATTCCCGCTGTCAAACCAAAAAGCGTGTTTTTAAGAGATAATAACTATCAAAAGATTGACACTTGTTTATGTTCGGTTTAATTGTAAAATTATATCCAATGACCAACATTATATTAAATGGTAAAAATATATTCTAAATATACTTTAAAACTACTAAAATTCATAATTTATCACTATTAATTATTTTGATTAAAAAAGTTGTTTTTAATTAAAATTTAGTAATTTTCACTATTCATCAAAATATAAAAGTTATCCGAAAAGTACTAAAATTTCACCTTAGGATAAATTAGATATTCCGAATCAAAAAATGAAGTCCATTTTGAAATATAAAATATATATGATTTCAAAAAGTAGTTATTACTATTCACAACGGCTAGTTTAATTAGTTGTGGTGTGTGTTAGAACTCGAGGTTGCGTACAACACACGCTATCGCATTATTCGAAGGGAAACGTACCGTGGAAGTTTGGGGTGTTACAAAAGCTCTATGACCCTAAACTAAGATCTCTAATCCTTTTGTCCCACATGACGTTAAACTGTAATTTAAGAACTACACATGGCTTGATTCCCATCCTTATGGGATACTTAGTGAAGTCCAACATTTCAATTCAGGACCCAGCCACAACATGATTATGGTTAGTATTGATCTGTGTATCTCTATATACATTGGACAATACCCATCTTTATGTTTCATAATCCTAACCTTAAATATTTTCATATCTTCATAAACATTTTATTGAAATCTAGTCACAAAAATGTCAAACTTCTGAGAGCTCTATTTCCTGACTATGCAGTACGTGCCTTTAGGCAGCCTTGCATAAACAGTATCCATAACAGATTTGTTCAGCCAAAATATACTATTATTTGACTATGCAGCCAATTCCCTTAGGTGGCCCTGCATAATTCAACCCCCTAACGGGTTTGTTAAATACAGGAAACTTCATTCTTTGGAAGAAAACCTCTTTTATCCTTGTTGGTCTTAAATGACAGTATGTAGGGATCCGCAAAAGTAGCCATACTTAACATATTTGTTCCATATCCTTTTTCATGATCTGAAAGTATTCAAGTCTATGGTTTATATTCTCCTTCCCTATGTTTGGGTCAGACCATCATAGGAGTGATATTCATCCAGTTCTTCGATAATCTTGTTTGGAAATATCTTCTCGATATTCAAGTACCACTTTCCATATAGAAAACTCTACACTTTGGAAAATTTGAATCTCCATAAACTCTCATTGGCTTTTAGCACTAGGAACTTAATTTTTTGAGAGTTCTTTACTATGCAGCACGTGCCCATAGGCGGCCTTGCATAAATCGTCTACATAACAGACTTGTTAGCCAAAAGATAATATATATTTGACTATGCCGACAATGCCCTTAGGTGTCCCTACATAATTCAACCCCCTAACGGGTTTGTTAAATAATTGTAACTTCATTCTTGGGAACTACTTCTTATAATGCCTTTTAGCTCTTTTTCATATCATTCCTCATATCTAAATATTCTTAAGTCATTTTTTACATATTTTCCCTCATTATTGAGTATGGTAATATGTTTTCAGATAAATTTTCAAGGAATTGAGTCAATTTTAATCCATTTCGGTCAAATCAATTTTGACCTTAAACATTAGCCTTTTTATGTCCGACGTGCATGACTTTAAACTACCCACAAAAGACAAAGCAACTCTGAATAAAAGTCAAGTTCCAGCTCACTAAACATACATTTTGTATGATTTTGGTAATATTGAGCAATTAAAAGGTTCAAAGTTTGTAGGGTTATTTACATTAATCCTAGTAAAAATCATACTATGCTTTCTAGGCCCATTGTCTTAGGTAAAATTTAAAGAAGGTAGCAGGAAAATACATGCACAAGTGATTGAAGATGAAAACATTCTTTCCATTTGATGCACAAGAATTAGAAGGACATCCACTGATTGGAGTCTCTTCTCTTTTCTGAGAAATTAAAAAATAATTTCAACATAACACTTCATTTGATTTATGGAATCCCGATCTTCATCAGCAACCACCTAGAATTCATTCATTCAACTGGATACCATAAGAGATGCAGTGATACCAACTCTTCTTGGAACAATTGTAAAAGAATGTTCTTGAGTGTGGTTTGAGAAATTTTTCTACTGATCAACCAGTGACTCTGTTTTTATCCAGGAGACTTGAAAGATGTATACATGGATTTGAGAATGAAGCATTGGAAGTAAAGAGCCATTTGGAGAGAATACACTTTTCAGATATTGTTCTAATGCCTTGTTGGTCTTCTCTCCACTAACCGGCAGCGGAAGACATTTCATCCCATGGGTTTTCCATTTTCATATATGCAATGAAATGACATGGAGGAAAAATTTGAAAGTTCACACCATTGTTGTTACTCTTAATGCACATCATAACTGAAATAGAGGAGTAGCAGTGTAGCTGAATCTCAGGTGTATTGTTCTTTGCTTCTGGAATATTGACTCCTTGTAGATGACCCTGACCACATAGAGGAAGATAGATTCTCTGTGGGAAATTAAGATGATATTTCTTTAAGTACATAGCCAAATCTGGGAGAGTGATGTCGCAGATATCATAGTAATCAAGACCAACAATGTTCATCATGTCATCAATCCTCTTTCTTGCCGGTTCATCAGTCGTTCTAATTCTCTAGGGAGCCGTTAAATCTGAACAAGAGTTGAATAAATTAACTCTTAAATGGATTGATTTTTCATAAACTTTGTGAAGAAATTTGTAAAAAATGGACAAGGTATTAAGGCGCGCAAGTCTAATTTTGGGACGCAAGTATGGATGTGTCGCGCATGTTTTTGGCGTGTATGTATCACCGCGCAAGTCCAAATACCTATACAGCAGCGCGATAGGAAAGAAACATCGGAAAACAGAGCAACTTGTGCGGCGAAGGTGACCTGCACGGTGAGAGCTCGAAGGTTTGAAATTCAGATGCTATGTGCGGCAAAGGACAACCTATTTATAGGCCAGGCTAACCACCTGCGCGCCTACAGCAGGCACGCTCCAGCCCTGCGCACCACTTTTCCATTGGTTTTCTTATTTTCCTCAGAGTCACATCCTCATTTCTTTCGGATCCAACTCTGAGGGGGGAATTTTGTTGACGGTCCTTTTCCGACACATTGTCTAAAATAATGGAAAGGGAAATGACATAGCACAAATTGATGCATCCTTTGAAGAAAACATCAAAAAAATCGACAAAGGCATGAACAAGGATTCAAAAGCAAAGGGGTCGTGCAAGTTCCATCACTGTCGTGCAAGTATACTTGCGCACCCCCTAATGGTCACACAAGTGACTTGTGCGCCCTAAAGGATAACCGCTCGGGGTCTTCTCCAACCTATAAATAGACCCTATGGGCCCCCCATTGAGGGAGGGATTTTTCCAGAATTCAGATTTAGAGATATGGACGCCCAAGTCTCTTCTTCAGGTCTTCCAAACACTTCTAAGGTAATTCATTACGTAGAATGAAGGTCTAAACAAGAGGAGTAAGGTCAAAGTGTTAGAATTCACTAACACTTGCACGCCTAAGGTTTTTTACCCTTAAAGGAAATGAACATACTTGCGCGCCACCCAACTCCCTCACTAAAACTTGTGCGCCTCTATTCTGGAAGTACCTTAGGATATTTCTGAAGGCATTGGTCAAGGATCGCACAAGTATTACCATGCTGGTTTACAAAACGCGCAAGTACCCATGTGTCGTGCAGGTATACCTGCGCGACCAAGACTTGTGCGCCCACACAGTACTAGCGTGCCTTCCAGGACATGTGCGCCCCTATCTTTTTGGGTGCCTTTCATGCCCATTTAACCCCTCTAATTCCATTCCACCTCTCCAATTCTTGATTCAATCTTCAAGACACTCTTCAAAGCCATTTATGGCATGATTTATTGATTTGGCTTCCTTATCTGAAAGGAACTCCGTGGAACATCTCTCAAAATCTAGTGATTCACACATCTTTATGTCTCTAAGGATTGAGAATTCATTCATTCAAATTCATCATTTAAGATGAGATAACTCTTTCAACTCTGGGTCTCCTTTTCAGGGGTATGCCCCAGTCATAATTTCCAAATATGGGCATCCTCTTTAGGTGTAAGCCCCAAGTCCCCATTAATTTGGGCATTCTCCTCTAGAGTATGCCCCAACCATAATTCTCTTAACCTGGGCCTCCTTTTCAGGAGTAAGCCCCAGTCCCCTAATTTGGGCATCCTCCTCAGGAGTAAGCCCCAATCCCCTAATTTGGGCATCCTCCTCCGGAGTAAGACCCAACCATAATTCTCTTAACCTGGGCCTCCTTTTCAGGAGTAAGCCCTAGTCCCCTAATTTGGGAATCCTCCTCAAGAGTAAGCCCCAACCATAATTCTCTTAACATGGGCCACCTTTTCATGAGTATGGCCCAGTCTCAAATATGGGCATCCTCTTCAGGAGTAAGCCCCAAGTCCCTTAATTTTTCAAGTCCCTTAACCTGGGACTCCTTCTCAGGAGTAAGCCCTGGTCTTAATTTCTCTTAACCAGTCCTAATTTACCGTTGCTCTAGGATTCCTTCTCATGAGTAAAACCCAATCATAAGTCCTCTCCTAATTTGGGACCCTTTTTCAGGAGTAAGCCCCATGATAAAATATTCCAATCTCCATGAAACACATATACCTTTTTGGACCCTGTTCTTGGATTTCTTCCCTGATGTAAATCCTAATCTTCATATATCTGGGCAGTGATACATACATAAGCCCCATATTATTTCTTATTATTGCATATTTCATGCCATAGTTGTCTAGTTTTTACCAATACCTCTTGTTTCTCACACCGAGCATGACTAATGTGAGATTAGAGTGTAAAATTAATTATGACATCCTTCTTTGAGCCATCAATCATAAACATCATACTCCCTTACTTGAACTATATGGGTTCTGATTCCTTTTCTAAACAAAGGATACGTAGGTAGCTCATCTGCGGGTTCGATCCCAACTTTGAAATAATTCATGTCCTTCTGAATGACAATAAACTTTAAGTGCCCCACTGAGTGGCTTTAAAACCATTATGGTCATCATAATGACTAAGAGACTTTTACATATCAAAGGATACCATTGACTAAGAATCTCTAACAAATACAGATGATTCTCTATCAATGAAGAACCTCTAATGCATATAAAAGATTCTATAAATTTCCTACTTATCGATCATTGATTGTCAGATCTAAAGGAAAGCTCATTTTATAATTAGTAATGTTATAATTATTCACGAACATAACTTAAATCTATAAAGAGAGTTTCGGAGTAGACAATAATTCCCCTCAAAAAGGTGTGATGAGTCCGACCTCCCATCCTCTCGACCAATGCAAATTACTAAGCCTCATCAGTCCACAAATAATGAGTGCCTACCTTTGGAAAGTTGGTCCAAATGGATGTGGAATCTTTGGTTGTTTCCGGTTCTACGAACAATCCCGATAGAAACAGATTGGAATGTTTGAACCTTCAATCAAGGAGGTCATCCCCCAATTCCGAGGGAAACAACTACATGCTACTGTAATACCATGTTGGATTCCACACTGCAATAGATCCTAATCGATGTCACTGGTCACTAATGCTATTGTTTGTCAAGGTTTATATGGTACTGGAACATTTGGGTTGGGTTAAATTGACCCCAAAACCCATATGTAGGGGTGTACTACCCCTTGAAACCCCCCGAAAACCTAACCAATGTTGTTGAACTGTGACAGTTATGGTTTTATATATAGTCTGGGCTGCTGGAAAATGTTCCTACTTCATGTAATGGATTGGAATTCACCACTATAAAAAATTTTATAGTTTCTATTATGGAGATTATTTTAATAAGAATTGATCACAGTCTAACAATTCAGATGTATCATATGGTTCATCTAAATAAACCTGATGGTAAAGAAATGTCTATTTAATGTTTTACCCTTTCATATTTTTTTTCTTCTTATAGTTTGACCTTTTTATTTTTTTTGTGTATCATATTCTCTATAAGTGGTTTAATATTTTGTAATGATGATGTTGGTTGATCTTTGAAAGTGTGTTATCAATGTAGTATGACTGTTGTGAATTATTTCATTTCTGTAGTGAAAGATTCAATATTTTCTTTCTGATATTCGGAGGGTCTTGGGTCATGCCTCATTTATTTTTGGTTATTGGATTTCGATTGGATTCATAAAACTATCTCAGTTTTCTATTGTATCGTGTAATGAGATTTCATCATATGGTGGAGAAAAAAATCAAAAAATAGCTTCTTTAAAAATTCTATCATTGTTTCTCTTTTTATTCATATTATGTTTTGTTTTCTAGTCATGGGGTGAATTCTTTAAATCCCACCTGAAAAAACCATATTATTAATCATTTTTCTAGTTTTGAGTCAAGGATAATGTTATAGAAACGTTTCATGTAATGGAGTGATTTAAATAGGTTATTTGGTTTGTTATTCTAATTTTTGGGTGCTATTTTTTTCATTCTCTTATAATTCAGTAATTTTATACTTTAATATCTTGTTGCTTCACTAGTGGTGATCCTTTTTTGTTATGTACATAATCCTTTTAAGATGATATTTATGTTAGAAATTGGTTTCATGTAGTTCAATAAGTCCTGATTGTGATAAAACCAATTCATGGAGGATGGATTTTTTATTTCATAATGATTGATCATTAATTTAAATCACTACAATGAAGTCCAATCATAATCTCCTGGCTTGAACAACCGATCCTTGAGGTGCTTTATTGGGTAATGAAGTGTTATAATGGAGTGTTTGTCACCCCTAGACTCCAATTTCCACAATTTATTTATTTTTTATTCTCTCATGATTTTACATATTATTAAGAGGTTTATATAAAAATTTTATATTTTTCAACTATGGAGTTCATGTCACCCAGCTTCCACATAGTTATTAGAAACAATAAAATAACCACACAACATCTGTATATTTTTTATCAAATCAAAATCACAAACTTGGTATGTGTATTTCCAACTATATGATCGGCCTATGTGTAGTGATCTAGAATCATAGAAGTGGGTGTCTTGTTGGTTCATAGTTTTACTACATGTTCACAAAAAATGTGTTTACTTCTCTGATTCATTACAAATAAGTCTTTACTTGTTTTTTCTAACTTATTTTTAACCAAAATAACACCCTTATCCCTAAATTCAACCTCAATCAGGCCATAAGAAATCCCCTTGGTTAATTATCCTTCTATGTCTTTATTTCATGGGATTGATAATTTTTTATGTCTACATCTCCAATATAATACCTTTTTCTTCTCATTCGTTCTTCTTCTCTTCTACATTATCTATTTATTTCTAACCCTAGCATAGTCTGGTGATCTGGGGTTTTCTTGAACTCAATGTAAATTATGGTATCCTTTTCTTTTGGATTATTCATGGACCTATAGGGTTCATGTTTATTTATTGAGGTGGATTCAATTCTCAGTATGTAAAGGTGACTAAAATCAAGGCAGGTGATCCCTTATATAGAAATATAATTTTTAAACTATTATTTCATGTATTTTAAATTCATTATTTACAAGTTATAAAAATAATAATATGTAATCATATATTATTTTGTTAATGGGAGGATTTTACTCTATAGTTTTATCATATGCACATGACATTACCTTTTTTAAATATAAGGCCAATTTTAAAAATGCATGTTTTTTAAATGTTTGAATAAATACTCAGTTGTCTCTCTATGATTAATAGTGAAGTTATAAAGAGTGTTTTTGATTTGGAAGCATGTATTATAACTTGGTCATGTATGAGTGTCTCATGAGGCATAATTTGAAAATTCATAATGTATTTATAATGATATAAACACCTAGAATATTCACCTTTATGTCATTAAAATTAAATATTTTGATGTTATGGATGAGGTAGTTCTCGAGGAATGGGATTAAGTAATTTTATAAATATTCTTGAATTAAATTACAGTTATTTCTTATTATGGAACCATTGGTGAGGGTTTGACTTTTTTAAATTTTTGTTGTAAATAATTTTATGTGGTATTCATTTAACCCACATTGACATTATGCGTCAATGGAAACCATGGGTAGCCGAGTGGGAATTATAAGAGACCTAAACATGAACTCTCAAATCCAGTTCTAAAAACATAAACATTATATTTCTAGATTTTATACAGATAAATTTGTTACAATTTTTGACATCCAACCCTTACATGATCAAAAGGGAATATTAGATCACATACATACCCAAAGACCATTTAGGTTTTTAATTTTAGGAAATTAGGATAAACTCATAAATAAAAAAACTAGATAATAAGTGAGGGTTTTTCTGGATATACTTAGCTTTTAATTTTCCATATTATGTCTTTATATTGTCACAAAAATTTCAACATTATAGTAAAAATTCTAGGGAAAAAAATTATTATAATTCTTCATAACATAGGGAAAAGTAATCATAAGAATGTTGACCACAAATACCCAATAAGGGTAAATATAAGTATTGAAAACTAAATATCATCAGCGAGATTAAGATCTAGGTAAGAGGATGTTGAGAAAATCAATGATCATGAGCATACCATTAGGTAATTCCTTCCCATAAATACATGTATAATCATTAATGAAACATGGAATAAATATCTATCAAAGGAAAGAGTCATCAGATTCAATAATCATGTTCCATGTAACATCAATCTTGATAAAGGAATTATAAAACCCCATATAAATTATAAGGAAAACATGTTGGAATATTGGAACACCAAGTTCGTATTTCTATTAAAAATAAAACAACCAATATGCTCAAATTCCATCTCATAATAACCCAATACATTTTAGGATATCACGAACCCACATATCTTTAGTTAATAATGTAACCACCCATAATTAGTTTATAATAGAACAAATATTTCATGTTCAATGAAAAACCAACCAGACATGGTTTATAATGGAACCATCCATCATATAAAACAATGTCCAAGATCCATACCAAAAACATGAAAAATCTTGAATAAAAATAGATTTTAACATCATGTATTTACCACTTCGGTAATATATGAATCATTTTCATGGTAAAAGGATAAATTCAAAATAATCTATAAATATCATCTAAATAAAGAGATTTTTGATACAAAATGTCAATGAGGCAGTCAATGCAGTGTCTAATGAATTGAATTTTTTTTCAAAAAATGATTGGTGAAGGATTCCTAAATTTTTTAAGGTTTTAAATGTGTTGATTTTCAAGATGTAATGAAATTTCCTAAGACATGGGTTTTCTATGACACAATGTTTACAAAAATTATTGAAATAACAATAAAAATATAAATGTAGAGTAATTTTTTATCATTTTCCATGAGGGTTAGAGTATGGTTGTGTTGGAATATTTGAGAATATGTTTTTTTATTTTTTATATAATGAGTCTTTTTTGTATTGGAGTTCATAAAAAAATAATCTATCCTTTTATAATCTAGTAGATAGACTTACACCACTATTGAAGCTGATAAGTGTAACCTCATATTTCTAGAATGTGGCATGAAGTGTATTGGAGTTCATAATAATTGTGCAATGAAACGGTGGTGAGACACCATGTGTGGGAGGAATGATGGTGAAGTGGAGTGCCTGGAATAATGTAGTAACTGAGATTCATTTATATAATATTAGTAACCAATTATGGGTGGTGGAAGTTGTGCCTAGTATTATAATGGAGAAGAAAACCGATGGGCATTTTGATGTTGGAACAACTACAAGAGTGTTACTGTTCCATCAAATGAATCAAAACCATGTGATATGATCATCTATTTTTCTAAGCTTCCTGAAAATAACTATTCATTTTCATCTCCATCAAGTCAATCCAATATCATCTTCTACCTCAAATCCATGACTATGTATTTTGTTCATCGATGCTCCGTGCAACGTTGATAGAAGGTCCATTAGAGCTTTCTGATCATCATTTGAGAGGTTTGAAAATTTGAGGATGATTGAAATCACCTAAGAATTCATTTGTATGAGAAAATCAAGATCAAACCAATGCATTGTAGTGAGGTGTAAAAATTATATTTTTGAATATGGTTATATCACTTAAAATGAACATGAGATTGTGCAGTGTTTGAGATGATGATAAAATGGTTGTCTCTACTTAATTATTAAAGGTATAAAGTCAGTGAAGGTTGCATATAAATATCCCAATCAAGCTAATTTGACTAATGGATTATTATCTATCCTATAAAATCCCATCACTCATTTGAGAGGATTTTGGGGAGATAAATAGGGTAAAATATGAGTTTCGTTTTTGTGAAGGAAGTACCAAGAAATTGAGATAAATATATGCGATCACATGAAAAAGATATTTGCTTTTGTTTCCAAAAACATGTTTTTATAAGATTAATGAAATTTGTAAATAACTATTATGTGATGTTTTAATAACCACCAAAATAGATATTAAGAGAATCCTCAAAGAATATGATTTATGATGATTTTTTCCACGAACTTGTATCATGTAGAATACTGAAGACGTTATTATATGTTCCCACTTGAAGAGATTCATGAGTCACATATGTTCCACATAGAATAAGGTTACACCAAATGAATTATTATGAAGGAACAATTACAGTATATGTAGATGAAGTGATAATAATCTAGGGTGTCATGATGAACATTGAGAATACGATATTATTTCCAGATATAAAGTACATCCACACAAGAATATTATATTATAAACTATTGAAAAATGAATCATGAACCCATATCTGTTTGTGCATTTTGTGTAAGAATCCATGAATAAAATATGAAAAAGAGAAGGTATTTTTAATGTTTTACATGCACGTATTTTTCAAAATATTGTTTATGTTTTTATTGTTTGTGAAAAGGTTATTAAAATATAATTCATAGAGTGTTTGTGAACATTGAGTATGCTAGTAGATAATGTGTAGTCTAGATTCCAAGAGAAAATAAACATAAGAATGTATTCTTGCATGACCATGAATATAATGTAAAATACCCATAATCGATATTAGTTTGAAAATGAAAAGTGAAGAATTTGTGTGACCTTGAGATATTGTATGTGTGTATACAATTTCATGAAACATAAGTCGACATATAATTACATTATAAAAAGAAAACATTGAGAGGGCCATGTATTGTTATGAAAATGAATCATGGTTCAAAATTCACATGAAATATATATTTCATATTGTGTATATATGTTTTAGGCTAAATCAGGGAAAAAATATTCATGAGTGATTCATATGGAATTCATATTTGAGATTTCAGTTTTTAGAGAGATCGGGTCTTCAGAAGAATAATGAATTCTTACCTGAGCAGTATTGTATAGAGACAACCAATTTTATAAAGTCATCAGATATTTTTTTATCAAGTTCAACATCAGTGAAATGGTACTTGAATTATACTCAAGTCACTGTGATCAAACAAGATTGTGGATAAGGATCATTAATTGAATATTCTACATTGTCTTAGTACATTTGAATTCGACGGCTACCGTTGGGCGGTTTAACCAGTTGCTTGAATATTATGATTGGGGGTTCTAACCAATCACTATAATGATGGTTTAGTTGGGGGGTCTAACCAAATGTGGAAGTCTTATTGGAACTGGGGGTATAACTGGTTTGCAATTGGTGGGGTTTAACCAGTTACTATTGTAATAACATTATGATATAGTATATAATCCATTTTATAAGGTCTAACCAATAGGAATAGGAGTAGGACATTGTACCAAGCCTTGTAAATACCTATGTGCTCTATTTTCATTTTTGGTATTTCTTATAGGGTGAGAATGAGTATTAAAGATGAGGGATCAATACTTAAATCATTCATGGAGGTTGAATCAAAAGTAAAATAATTTTTTGAAATAGTATACCACTAATTCACCCCATATTTATGGTATCTAACCGATCCTTAGATATTTCAATTAGTATATGAGTGAAAGGTTTTCTATGTAGATCCAGAATTCATTTTGTGAAATATAGAAATTTAATCCAGTGGAAAATCATGGAATTCCTACATTTCTTGGAATGGAATAACATAGCTGGAATAATATGATGATACCTTACATTATATCTCTTATCCTAGAAGTGATATATACAGCAACATTGGGTTCCCCCACTATCAATGTGGTTGTCTCTATAAGTTATAAAGACTAGAAAAATCTGGATGATGATGGAAAGTATTTAAATGCGATATGGATGGATTTATTAGATAAAAATTTACACTAAAGTGATAGGTCTCAAAACAACAAAGGAGATCTTGGATAAACTAAGAAGTAGTTATTTTTTAAATATTAATGTCAGAGATTCCAAGTTTCAAATCTGGAGAAACATGTTCAATGATATCAAAATGGATGGAGATGAAGTTATTTATTACTACTTTATAAGGGTAAATGAAATTTTTATCAATATCAGTGGTTTTGGAGTGATGATGGATAATTATACAATTGTGAAAAATCTTAACAAAAGTTTCTTTGATAGTTTTGACTCAATGGTTCCTTCACTATAGTAGATATAATATCAATCACTAGATGAACTTAATAATAATCTCATATCATTTTAAATGATAATTGATTCAATGTTCAAGAAAAATGGAAGAGATGAGGTGGCCTTTGAATCCATGATAAATGGAAAACTAAAATCAAATAAGAAACAAAATCAAGTGATTATATGGGTAAAGAATATGAATAGGACTTCTTCCAAATTTTTTTTTTATTACATCAATTACCAATAGGGGAATATGGAATTAAAAGAGAGATCAACCACCAAAGTGTCAAAATTGTAACAAAAGTGGTCATTTTGTTAATAATTGTATAATAAAGAAGGAGGATGATAATGACTCAGATGAATAGGATCGTAAGTATGAAAAATTAAAGTGGAAGAACTATAAGAAGATGTTTATGTCCATGATAATAAATTTGATGAGTAGATAAATGGTTGAATTTACATCCTGAGGTAGTGCGTAAGAAGATATAAGATATTTCAAGAATCAAGTATTCCTTATTGGTAAATCCATAAAATCTAGAAACTCATTCAAATGTGATGATGGTAATGAGGGAACTAAATTAGAATGTATGTTTAAATGGAATATATAAGCTACCCTTGTTGTCAATATGAAACTGAAGATGAAAACAGGAGAATTGAAGAATGAAATTGACAATATATTATCTGACAATAAACAAACCCTCAAGAAAGAGGATATTAATCTTAATAAAATAAAAACAGATAAGATGAAGATCGTTAAGTCAAAATGATGGATGAAAACTATTATAATAGATGATATTTATGATTATGAATCATAATTTTTTGAAGAGAGTAAACAAAACCATGATAATTTAGTTGAATTTGAGAAGATGGGGAAATATTGGGGAAAGAATTATTGAGATAGAGGAATAATTATCTGTGACATGATGTCCGTGTCTTGTAGCTCAATGAGAGTTGAAGAAGATGAAATAAGATTACACTAATGTTATGTATATAAAGGGTTGATCTTTTAAATTTTCTGAAAGGGGGGTTCAAATAATTTTTATTATTATTGGACAAATAAATATCAACGTACATGTGGTTTTTATAACAATGAAAATATGAATGAAAAAAAAGATAAAACTTGTCCAAAGGAACAAATAATGAAGACTATAATAATTTAATCAGAAGGGTTCCTCCTAAATTGATATATCAAGTATTTGTGACAATGAAAAAACTGTAACCTTTAGTGTCAGATGACTATCATTCTGGAAGATCATGGATTTTTGGAAATTTTGGGTGTTGTGGAGTGTTTGGCCATAAATATTATTGATGATCGAATGAAATATCACTACCAAATGAAAGGAATAGATCAAGGGGGGATACTGGTTAGATGAGATCAGATTACCAGAAATAGAATCCTATTATCAATACTTCAACTAAACTATCAATGAAGAACTTACATAAATGTTTGTATGAAGTCTAAAGAAGATGCGTTAAAGAACGTCAAAAAACAATTAAATGAATATTCATTTTAAAAATTCATATTCTTCATAATGAAAATTAGAAGATAAGTCAGATGGTGAATAAATCTATAGTCAACAGCAAATTATGTAAGAATCTGAAACAATTTGAAAAAGATCAGAATCCTTTCAAAGAAAAAGAAAAGTATGTGATAAAATATGAAGAATTTAAAGATAATGATGAGGAATCTACATATTATTACATGAAAATTCTGAAGTGTGGAGAGTGTAGAAAAATTGGTAAAGACACAAATAATTTCATGAACATTCTATCATCCTAATAGATTAAGCACAACTCTTAAAAATCATATTTATAAAGAAAAATGTAAGAGAATATCTAAGGGGTGACTCTCAGGCTGAGTGAAATTACTATGAGAAAAATAGGTTCCCCCTTATTCCCTTGTATAAATTCTTCTATACTAAAATTCATGGAATATAAGGAAATGGATGCATCCCTTGTGGAGAAGTATAAATTATTTGAATCTAATTTATGTTTCAATTAAACCTTATATATAATTTATTGAGATGTGTGTAGGAAATCTCATACAAATCCTCCAAAAAATTTCCCAGTGGTGAAATTGTTGATTTTTGGAGAGTTTTATCAAAATATAAGATTTTAATAGCTTTTATGATTAGTTTACATCTCTCTTGTTATCTACACTGGGCATTCCCACATAGACTAAGATTTGATTACCTGAAAGCTCTTTGCTTTTGTTGAGTGAGGTTTTATTCTGCAAAGAAATTTAAAGTTGAAAAGAAAATGCTAGAAATTTATACTCATAAATTCTCTATTGTATTCTTTTACAATATGGGGAAGAAAGAGAATTAATCATACTGACATAAGTTGAGTATTGAAAACAAATAATAAATTGGAGATTAAAGTATCCAGTTAATTGAATTTTTTTTCCACATAGGATTTTTTAAATATTTCAATATGCATTACAGTTTTAAAAGTGAATGTTGTAGAGTTGGTATGAAGGTTCAAAATAAAAGTTTTTTTATTGATACAATGTTTAAAATAATTAATTAAATAAAGACATAAATATGAATGAATATTTTTTTTATCATTTTTCATGTAGGCTTGAATAATGTACTGTTGGAATATTTAAGAAGGTTTTTTTCTATAGAATGTTGTTTTCTATTGGAATTCATCAAAAAATTAATCTATTATTTACAAAACTAATAAGGGACCTGCACTATTACTGAGGTGGTCATGTGCAGCCTCGGCAGGCCAGCAGGTGGCATGGCGTGCATAGAAGCACCTAATAGAGGTGTAAGGGAGCTGTGACGAGCCACTGTGTGTTGGTGGCACGATGTCAGCAGGGCCATCCACCCTGGGGTGGTTCTAGGGATTAATGTATGTGGGATCGGTATCCATTTCTGAATATTGAAAGAAGGTCCAAGTAATATAAGGGAGCAGAAAACTAATTGTCCTTTTGTTCTTGGAATAAATTTTTTTGTGTTACTGTATCATCGACAGAACAACAACTGTGTGATCTGGTCATCTATTTTTCATAGTCGTCCAATCATTTTTATTCGTTTTCTTCTCCATCAAGCCCATTTTACCTTTTCCACTACCTCAAATACATTCCTAAGTGTTATGTTCATCGATTCTCTATGAAACGTTGTCAAATGGTCCATTCGATCATTATGATCATCATTTGAGTGTTCTGAAAATTCAAAGATAATCAAAATCACCTGAGTATTCATTCTCATGAGAAAATTAACGTCAAACCGAATATTTTTATTAAGATTTAAATATGATATTTTTCAAATATGGTGATATCACATGAACTGAACAAGATATTTTGTAGTGATTGAGTTGATGATGAAATGGATGGCTCTCCAAAATTTTCAGTGGTACAATGATAGTGAATGTAGCCTATAAATATCCTGATCAATCTCATTTTCCTGAAGGAATAATTTCTATCGTATGAGAGCTTATGAATCATATGAGAAGATTTTTGAGATAAAAATAGGATAAAAACAAGTATTCATCTTTTTAAAATGAATTACAATGAATTTGAGATCAACATATGCGTCTCTTAGAGATGATATTCGTTTGAGTTACTATGAACATTTTTTGTGACAATTGAGGAACCACGTAAAATAAATATACATGAATATTTTAGAACCACCTAAAATGAGAAGAATCATATTTTCAAATCATATGATTTACGAAGATCTTGTCTTTGAACTTGTTTTGTGAAGATGACAAAAGATATGAATATATGTTCCCACATGTTGAATTTCACGAGTCACATTTTTTCTACATAGAGAAAGTCATTATTGTGTATTGTTTTGAATGTTAACAGTGATGGTATGAAAAGAAGAAGAAAGAAACATCCAAGGAATCATAAAAAACATTGAAAATATATGCTTATATCCTGATATAATGTATAAGATTACATGATGATTATGTTCTAAATTGTTGGAAAAAGAATATTGAAACCATATATTTTTTCACATTTTGGGTAGGAATCCCTTCATACATTACACAAATAATAAGGTACTGAGCATGTTTTAAATTCATGTGGTTTGTATAAAAAATCTTAAATCATTGAGTGTGTTTGAAAAGGTGATTGAACAAGAAATAATATAGCGTGTTAAAATTGAGTGTGCATGTGGATAGTGTGTGGTCTGTATTCCATACGAAAAAGACCATATGCATATATTGATTCATGAACATGAATATAATGTGAAATACATGCAATATGTTTTTTTTTTCAAAATGAATGTGAAGATGTAGTGTGACATTGAGACAATGTATGACTATATACAATTTAATTAAACTTATGTTCACATGTAATTACATTTTCTGATGAAAATATTGAGAATACCATCTATTGTTATGAACATACATGATGTTTGAAAATGCACACGAAATATATATTTCATATTGTGTAGTTATTTTTGGGACAGTACATGGGAAAAACTATCCATCATTGATTCAGAAGAAATTCATATTTGAGTATTTAGTGTTTATAGAGGTTAGGTATTCAGGGAAAGAAGAAATTTTTACATGTGTAGTATTATAATGAGACATATAATTTTATTTTTTGATCAGATATTATTTGGCCATGTTCAGTATTAGTGAAAAAGGAACTTTAATTTTAAACAATCCAGTGTGATCTAACAAGATTTTAGAGAAGGATCGTTAATTGATCATTCTATATTGGATAAATCCATCTAAAGTTGATGGATGTAGTTGGGGGTCTAATCAGATTCATGAACATTTTTTGGGGGTCTAACCAGTCACTATGAAGAAGGTTCAGTTTGGGGATCTAACCAACAATTGAATGATGATAGGAATGGGGGGGGGATAACCAGTTTGTAATTAGGGGTCTAACGAATTACAATTGTAATAACCTTATAATATAGTAGACAATCTATGTTGGTAGTTTTAACCAACAACACAAGGGGGTTGACTATTAACCAAACCTTGTAAATACCAGTGTGCTACTTTTTCGTTGTTTGTTACTGCTTGTAGGGTGAGGCAGAGTATTAAAGATGATGGATTGAGACTTTAAAAAGTAAAAGTGGTTGAATCAAAAGTAAAAGAATTTGTGAAGATATTTTACCATTGATTCAATCCCCATTCCGTATGGTATCTAACCGAAACATGGATACTTCAGTATGTACACCTTATAAATGATTATAGGTTCATATCATAATTGAATTTTTAAATGAAAGTGGATTTGAGACAAATAACCCTTACAAAGATCATATTATTGAATAGAGAACTTATAAATGGAGATATTATGTGTAACAAATATAAATCCACACACTAAAAAGGTTACATATAGAATAAAAAAATTACATATCAATTCACTCATAATATTGACATAACATAGTCTATGAAGATAAGTCACAACCCGTAAAATGAAAATTGAGTTAAGAAACTCTTATCACTTGGTAGTTTGCAAGTAAAATCCTCATGGATGAAATAATTCAAACTGAAACATAAATTACCATGAACTATAGATTATCCAGGATATAAATTGTAAAAAAAATTATGTCTATACTTCGTATAAAATAAAATAGTTCCATACTAATAAAATATGCCTTCATGAAAAGAAATTGGGACGGAGCCCCTTACCTCGATTCAGGAATATACATGTATATCAATTAACATATGTATAATAAACTCATATAAATTACTTGATTTATTAAGAACCCTTCACATTTTTATTCCCATTTTTTTAATCCATTTATTTCAATTATATTGATCTAATATTTTAATACTTAATCTATTAAGTCTACATCAGGTGCCTTGAGGATGTTTAGTTCATAAGTATAAAATGGAATTGGTGGGTTGAATAAGGTCGAAGTGGTTATTATTTAAATTCTCTATGATAATAATAATAGAATAATTATCATTTTTACTATTCAAGAATACATTTAAAATTGGTAATTTAGGACTGTTATAAAAAAGGAACTATGTGACAATCCTGGAGATGATAGTCAATATATCTGAATGAGTAACATTTCAATTTTTCAATGATCATTTTGAAAAAAATGGATGTTTTATTTTAAATTTAAATAATGGTCATAATACCATAAATTAAATATTATTTATTCAAATATACTAAAATATATCAATCTTGTGAAGTGGATATAGAAAATAAATTTCATCACATCATGGGTGTGGCGATCTACATAATGCAAAAATGATGTTGTTATATTGGAGTTAATGGAATGGTAAGAAAATATATTATATATTATATTTTTATAATGATTAAAATTTTCTGAAATTCATGTATAAAAATTAATTTCATCATTATAAATAACCATAAAAGGGGCTAATATAAAATTAACTATATCAATTTTTTATGATGTAGTTCATCGTACACAATAATGATGGATTCCTTTCCCATTTAATAGAGGTTGGAGATATATATTTGTGTTTTCCGTAAAATGATAACATATAAGTATAATTTATATACTTATGATATTATTTAATCATGTTTATGTAATATATTATTTATCTGGAAGAAGAAATAAAACAAAATCTCTCAGTTAAGAATGATACCACTTATTTGAACAACATAATTTATTCTACACGTTCTGAACTATAAGATCAGTATTTTGAAAAAAAATAATACAACTATAATGTGGGTACAGATGTTAGGAATGGATTTGCTAAGATATTTTCTAAAACAAATGGTTCTCAAATTGTGATGTAAAGAGAATAATATATTCCCTTTTATAAGAGAGGGGTGAGGCACTCATATAAATTATTAAAATTTTAAATTAATATATATGAATTTTCAATTCCAAATGGATAAAATTGATTTATTTCAAATATAGGATTATGATGTGTCTAAATGAACATGTAAAATTTAATTTTTAATGGATTTTACTATGCTTATATCCTTACCATTTGGTTTTACCCCATATTAACCCTTTTCAAACTTACTGTGGCAATAAGGGTTTTTACTCATTGAGGGTCAAGATAGTTAATATAAATGAATAAATGGACCATTAATGGACCATGTTTGATATTTTAAACAATACATTAATCTATTTTTCATATATATTATTTTTAGTAATTTTATATCATATAATAAAAAAACATTATAACAAAATATCATTATGTCAGTTATTTGAACTATTCGTTACTTTGACATTAATAACATCAACAAAAAAAGAAAAATTATAAAAAAAATTCAATCCCTAACATTTCATGTTAATATTAAAAATTCTCATAACACATTAATTACCTAAAATTATATTACTTTTAATATTTTAAATATCATTTATTTTATTGTTTCATTAATTTATTATTTACATTGTAAACATTGTGTAAGAATTGTAGATATTTATTTCTTCATAAAAATATAAAATTAATATAAATTTATGAAAATAAATCATTTAGATTTTAAAATATTTTTTATAATAGGACATATCCTCCTTTTAAATCCATTTAACAAACAATATAGTCATTAAAAAAAGACTGCTATATTTTTTACTGTTATTTTCATAAAATATTTTAATACTTATAATCACACCGCAAAGAGAAAAAAAATATAATAGAATCATGGATGAGTATTGAAAAATAATTTTGTCAAAAAAATTGAAATTATATGTGGTAATTATATAATCGTTGTTATTTTATTTTTATCCCTTAATTACATGATTTACTCTTCACCGAGGTAACAATAATTATTAATGATACTATTCATTATGGTTAAAAATAATACGCACATATTTACCAAATTTAGACCTCATGATTATAAATATAGATTCATTTTTTCATTATTTTAAAACATATAAGTACCAAAATATAATTTAAAATAAATCCCAAAAAACACGATGAATAATTGTTTTTCTAAAAAATTACATTTTAAATATAATATTTTTAATGATAATTTCAAGTATAAAACTCCTTAAAAAATCAATAATTAATTATTTTTAATTTAAATATAACTATTAATTTTTTTTAAAAAACCCAAAATATAATTTTACTTTTAAAATACTTTAATAGAAAACAAAATTTATCGTAAAAATCAAAATTTTCCACTATTCAATGAAAGATCTATATCTTCGTAAAAATATCAAAATTTCACCCGATGATAATTTTTTTATATTGATTTAAAAAATTTATTTCATTCTATAAAATAAAGTTTTTAAATGTTCAAGATATTTATTAGAATACTCACTCATAGAAATTCAACAAAAATATTTTTGATGAAAATAATTTTTTCTAGAATTAAAATGACTTTAATAAAAATTAATTGCATAATTATAAAATAATTAATTAATATATTATTAATGATTTGTACTATTATGTATTTCATAATTTGGTTAATAATAATCATTCCATTTATTTTAATGTCTAGATTAAGAACATCAAATTTAAAAAAAAATTAGTTCGTTTATGAATGACGTTTCGTAATATATAATCTATCGAGTGTAGTATTTAAGTAAAAAAATAAATATATTACATTCTACACCCCATACATAAAAAAATTGATCCTAAAATTTTTAACATGGCCAGATAAAAAATGGTATCACCGTTTTTGAAATCTCACATTGTACAAAGGATCAATAAATTTTCCTATTAAAAAGAGAAAAGGGAAAGTATGTAGGTCATCTAAGATAACCCATACGAGATTTAGAAATAGGATAAAATTAATGGGAACTGAAGATATGGATATGCAAGAATGGTTTTTGCACAAATTTTTATGGAGAGTGATATAAATCATTGATCACCATAATGTTATTGATCATTAAAAAAATTAACAACCACAACACTAAAACCTAATGACGTGTGAGAAAACAATTCATTCATAAAAAAATGGTAATAGGATATATGTTTTTTTCAATATCATTAAACTAAATTCAAGGAATTCATTTATCATATAGACAAAAATCATTCAGAAATATACTTACCTAAAAATAATAATTTCATCCTTCAATAAATTTCCACCCAAAATCATATTTTGATCCAAACGACGAGTATTCATGTTTAACTCTTCATTCATGAAACAATAAAATAAAATTATAGTGAATCACATGATACATAGAAGGATAACAAGATATTTCTCCTCTATTTGGAAATTATCCAAAACCAAAATGGATATAATAATGTATGATGATTCCCAAATTGAATAAAAATTCATATGAAGAAATAATATGAAAAATTCAACAGTAATATCCAATGTTCAACATAGATCATTTGATAATTAACTATCCTTATAACTCCTTAGAAATATTACACACTAATATTGGAAGCCAAGAATTAATTAAATATTCTTCCATGACAACATTTTTCGTTAATATCAAAATAACATCCATCCATCCAATATTGTTTTTGTAATTTTATTAAAAAAGGAGAGCCAAAAGGAGTGGAAAAAAAGGAGGCCAAAAAAGAGCCCCCCCTGAAGGAAAGCCTACGGAGGTCTGATGTAATGAAGCTCGAGGGCGTCCTCTTTAATGAAATCAATCCCCGTGGATTTAATACTGCCTTCCGTATGAATAAACACATCCTCCGCGCCTGTGTGCGCCACTGAAGCTAGGTAGTCCGCCACCTTGTTCCACTTCTTCCAGGTATGTCGAAAATTAATGGTAGTATTGAGCATACTTTTTCATTTCCTGATATTATAGAAAATTGGCCAAGGTGTGACCCCACACCCTTTCAAGGAATCATGGACGACTAAGGAGTCTATTTCAACTTCAAAGATTCCCAGCCCGTGCTGCCTACACAAGGTGAGGCCGGTGAGCATAGCCATAACCTCCGCTCGGAGAGCGGATCCCTGCCCCAGCCTGGCCGAGAAAGCTAAATAAACTAACCCAAAAGCATCCCTCACCACTCCCCCACCACGCATGGACCCCTGAATACCAGACCCATCCGTATTGAGTTTCAAACCACCTGTAGGTCTACACCAGCTAACCCAGTTGCCAGACCTACTACTGCAAGCCACATTCATCTTGGACTGGAAATGGTGGAGTGAGGGAGCCTCTTTCCAAGATTTAGCAGCCTTATTCCAATCCAACAGGAGGTTTTTTGCCCAGAAAATAAAAACCTGGGTAGTCACTGTCCCTCCCTCATGCTTCATCTTGTTTCGTGCCTTCCAAAGACACCAACACCCAGCGTGCATCAACACCGTGTGGGCCACCTTCTCCTCCCCGCCACCCTCAGTTCCATGAAACCAGTCCTCCAAGAAAGAAATGATATCGCCGTATGGAGTACGAACCACCAAAAACTCCCCTAGTGCGTTCCAAACCTCATTCACCCATTCGCTGCCAAAGAAAAGGTGGGTACCACTCTCCTCTCTATGTTCCCTACAGTAGCACACACATTTAGATGCCATTTGTATTCCGCACCTGCGAATATTATCATTAGTAGGCAGCCCTCTATTATGAAGCCTCCATGCGAGAATGTTAAATTTAGTCGGAATGCATTCCACCCAGATAATCTCATCACATCCCCCATCCTGCACCGATCCATGCGCCACACCCCTGAAACTCTTCGATGAGAACAGGCCCGAGGCAGAAGTGGTGAAGACACATCTGTCCTCTTCGGAACTCATCACAATACACAGGAAAATCTCTCTCTGACTGGTGTATAGAACTGCAGAGATGAACGATGGGAAGAGACTCGCTTCCCCGAATGTGATATTCGTGGTTGGGCATCCGGGAAATGCCAGCATACCGCCCCCTAGTCATGATGCCAGAGCGAGAGTGCACCTCTCCCAACCAACCACTGCGCAAAAGGCATAAGGATCTCAACAATCGGCCCAACGGTCGACCATATGGTAGAGAAACACCTATCCACCGGTCCACGACACCATGACGAGTGAGAGGGCATGGTTCTTCCCCAAAGAGTACGTCATTCCAGCATGCTCCATGCGAGCCTTTCTTTCATATAGAAAATGGTATCACTTAGGTTCTGCACACTGATCCCCCTTCAACCACAGGTTTCGCAATTCTACTCCAGGACACCCAGTGTCTCTTCCCTCTTGCATAAGGGTCCCATATGAAGGAGGCGAGGATCCTATCGATGGAACTGATCACCCCCTTAGGAACCTTGCTAGAGGAGAGACCGTAGATGGGGGCATCCACCAAGATGCTGTTCACCAGGGAAATCCTCCCTCCAAAAGATAAGAGTTTATTTTTCCAGTTCCACACTCTCTCCGTGATCCTAGATAAGAGGGCGTTGAAGTCCCGGATCCGAAGTCTCCCCGATGAAAGAGGCGCACCAAGATATGTTGTAGGGAATGACCCCTTAAGAATGCCCAAACACCTGCTGACCGACTCCATCCTCTCAAGCGCACACCTGGTGGAGATGACGAATTCGCTTTTACCAGTGTTGATGCTCCGCCCACTCCATTTGCAATATCCGTCCAGCACCTCGCTTAAACACCGTATGGATCTACTTTTCCCATTCAGAGAAAAGGATGGTATCGTCGGCAAACATGATATGGGAGACAGTTGAAGCCTTCAACTAACATCGGTATGGGAGAATTCCGCCATTATTGATACTCTTTCGGAGGATCCGGCTCAAATTATCCTGAGTGAGGATGAACAGAGTGGGAGAGATTGGGTCCCCTTGCCGAAGCCCCCATGTGGACATGAAGAAACTGTATGATTTACCCATAAATGAAACCGAAAACCATGCAGTGATGAAGCAGCGGAAGAGTATATCCATGTTCCATGAGTTGAGGCCCAAGCATGCCATGACTTTGTTAATAACCCATAATTACCTAAACATCAAAGATAATATAATACATAACTTTTATCTATAAATTTATTCTTATCTCCATAAAAAGTAATGAAATTATTCTCAACAAAATTTCTCAATAATACACATATTATACACAAGGGTTGTATAACCAAAAATTTCTCCCAAAATACTCTTGATAATCGTTGTATTCTTCAACATAAAACACGATGAGTAGTGTCTATGCCTTTGAACTTTTGATAAAAAATAAACTAATATACCCAAGGATGAATCCATAACTCTGATTTTAAACTCCCATGTGTATAATCCAATGTTTAGAAGAGGATAATGTTTGCAAAGGAAATTTAAATTTTCAATTAATATACAGATAGTTAAAAATATTGTAAATTAGAGTAGTGTTTCGAGGTTTTGAATGTATCGAAATGATTTTTTTTTTCAAATTTGGGTTATATTTTATTGAAATTTATACGGGTTTATGAAAACACTATAGGAATAATGGGAATTTTATGCTACTATTTATAGCTACAGTGAGACATTTAAATTATGAGTCCTATTCACAATGTGAATGGGTTTTGTGGGGTGTGGTCAGGGAGAATACAGGATGTGTAATCTTATGAGGCTTACCCCTAGGAAGTCATGAAATTTTTAAATTTCACATTATGAATTTTGTTCTCATCGTTAAATTGGTTCAAATCATGAATGCTGCAAACAATTTTTTGAGAATGAACAATTGGGGATAGAACACTTTTTTTATTCATGCATAGGAGGGCGCCCAGGTCATCGGGCCTCTTCCCCCTCTCCTAAGGTTCCCTAGATCTCCTCTTCCCTATGACTAAATGGATAGGAATCTGAATCAGTAACAGAATATATGTTATTCTATGACTCCACTTTTCACTATTCTTGGTTTCTCTTAACATAATAAATTCTACCTTTGTGTGAGATAATTCACCATATTTTTAGGGAATTCGTCTATTCTTTTGATTTTTATTCATTTAGGCTCTAGTTAAAGGTTGATAATGGATGAGTTGAACTCCCTTGTTATATGGTATGTGGTTTATTATTTTTATCTTAAATTATATCTTATTATAAACTGCTTTATTATGTGGAAGATAGATTTTCTATGTGTCACCTTATAAATGTAAAAGTAATTATGTAAATGATAATGTGTTGAATTTAACAGTCATTACACATTTAAATTGACCCATTCAAGGTTGTTCACCTCAAACCAAACCATACCTTGGGTGTGGATATTTTTTCATCATGACCTTGGATTCATCTATAAATTTGAAAAACCATTTTTTGTGATTATTTAAATATTTATAATTATATTTCCTTTCACACTATTAATCAATATATAAGCTTTCATTATTAATCCCTCATATAAGGGATGATAAAATTTAAATAAGATATTTGACAAAGGGATAAAGGAATTAAACTCATCCCTATTTATAAATGGTTAAATTATGTTTCTAGTTAAATTTAATGACCTTATAATTGAATGGGTATATACATTGACCTTACCCATTAATTGATGTAATGATTTATTTTTCTCACATGATAAAATGATAGCGTCATTTTCCTTTACATGGCCTTCTTAAAAATTTATAAATTGATTAAAAAATTATATACATGAATTACGATATAGAATTCTTAAGGAAAATGATATTTATAGAATAATGAATTAAATTATTGTAGGGAATGTTTTCTCACACTTCCCTCATATTTAATGATAAATTGAACTGTCTTAAAAGAATAATAATTGACAATCGTTTTGGCATGGATACATTCATGGCCTATGATATACCTTTTCATGTATGGTGACAACTACATATGAACATTTCAAAAGGACCTTGTTATATGAAATTTTCATACTTGGGAATGTAATCAATCATTATCTTATGATAGTCGGGCATGATGAACCTTTTACATTGTGATACTTAGGCATGGAATCCCTTATAAATATTGTGATACTCATGCATGGAATCCTTCATGAGATTTGATACTCAAGAAAGCTGTCCCTCAGGCTTGATATACCTCATTATATTGTGATACTCAGGCATTGTGTCTCCTATATATTGTGATACTTGTTAATGTTGTCCCTTCCTCTTGGAATCCACTACAAATTTTTATACCTAGGGAATAACATCCCTTATCCAATATGTGATTCTCTTATATGGATTCTTTGGAAGTAAACCTTAGTTGCATGTTGGTGCATGTACATCTGAGATAGTATTGTGACATATGTATAAATATATATATACACAAGGGGATGTTTTCAATGACATTCTAGATTAGGGTGATCTAGGTATGGTCAGTGATGTTTCCTTGAGGAACCTAAGCCTAACTTGTTTACATTTATTTATTTATTTTTAGTTTTATTGATATAACAAAAAAATGTTGTACATTAAATACATTTTATTGATAATATTAGACACCTTTAGTGGTTTACTATTGTGTATATATCAAACCCTATTCAGGATGCCATTAAACTAGGATACCAGAATAGACCTCATATTGTTGCTGGATCAGGTTTATGAATTCAGATTGCTTGATAAAATTCATGAATATGGGAGTTAGGAACATTGAACTAAGCTAGAGATCAGGATGATAATAGAGTTATCCCTTAATTATATTTCACAATTTTATTATACCTATATTATTTTGTATAGTAACTCCTACTGTATGTTTACTATTTTAGATAATGTAGCCTCATCTAGACTTTCATGTACAGTAGTATATTTTTTATTGTTTATTTTATCAATTATTATTACCTTCTCTTTTTTGGTATTTTATTTATACTTATAAAATTATTGATTGATTTATTATTTGTTGTATCATTTTTCAACTATGATCATGAGGCTATAGTATCACCTTTGTACCATCCTTAGACTCTCATTGCTATTCAGCAGCCTCTGGCATATGGGGAGGCACTCTTGAGGCCTTGTGACCAACCAGATTGAGGAATTGTTTCAGTGACTCATTGGTCAAGATATCAAAAATTGGTATTAGAGGATTTGTTTTCATTTTTCATAAATCATTTAGTTGGTAGAGATGTCATTAGGATGTTTTAGCACATGTTATATAGTCATTTTTGGGGTTGATGAACCCATACATGAGTAAAATACTAAGTGGCTAGGGATGGGATTGTTGGTCATGTTGTTCATTTCTGTTGTTGATTATTATTTCAACATTATTGAATGGTGTAATTTTTTTGTTTGATGTTTTATGAGGGTATTTAATTTTACCCATGTCCCAGTAGGGAAAGGTAGTATTGTTACTTTTATCATTATAGGCACATAGATAATCACATGCCATTCATATTCCAGTCTTTGTAGGATTCATTCTAAACTGTCTGATTTTGATAATTATTCCATGTATGATTATATGTAATGTTTCCTAATCATTTAGCATGTTTTTACTATATACCATTCTTCTATGGTTTTCGGGATATAATTCATTATTCCTTTCTACCATGGGATACCATGACTTTTGAAAAATATGACTTACAATAGATTATTAAAGTGAAAACATCAATATAAATGGGGTTTTCCTCTATATCGTGATGTTTGTACCTTATCTTAGAAATATTGATTTGTTTGAGAAATTAACCATTGGTTGTATAGGATGAAACATATTGGTTGAGATTAAATGGGATTTAATTTACCGTCTACATAGTGTACATAAATTTTACAAATTGGAAAATGGTAGACCTTATAATCGAACAACCATATATGAGCTTGATATACCTTGAGACAATTGTATAAATTCAAAATCTATAAAATTTTGTTTTTAAGTGAAAATTTTTCTTTATAAAGGCATGTACGTATATAACTTGGGAATGATGACCCATATGATTAAATTTCTAAATGGATATTTGGACCCAACTAGGTCAGTTGTGACATCTTGCTTCTTAGATATAGATGACTTGACCAAATTAATCCTGTCGTGATGCTTTCTTATTATGAGATAAACCCACTAAATGTTTAATTAATTTTTTTAAAATATATGATACTTCAGTAGGTTACCATTTCTATTATTCATTAATTATTATCCTATGAAGGTTTACTCATGTGAACCGATCAATGATTTAATGTTTCTACAACTTCTTATATTGCATTTCATGTAGATGAATACATTAATATCACTTAACCATTACACATTATAAATGATAATGGGACCCTTTATATACTTTTGAGAATTAATTTTAAATAGGATTTGGTTATTTAAAAATAAAATTTCAACCTAATGTGTGTTTTCCTTTATAGATAAGAATTGAAATTTTTATTAACTAATCATAGTTGTGGAAATATTATAGGGAAATAAAATGGATAAAAGTAATTGATATGATAAATTACCTAATTATGATAATATGCTAGCTAAATAATAATGTTTAGAGGGATGTTTGATATAACTGTCCAATGTTTTCTAGTGGCACTAGATAAATAAAGTGCCATGTACTATTTTTTTTGAAGAATTGTTGATGTTATTAAATGTAAATAAGATAAATTGTTAAAAATAACCTTAATTAGTTGTTCCTAGTTTGAACCTTCATGTATGTGTAGTTTAAATCCTTCTCTACGTTCCGCCATATAGGGGAATGCAAACAGTTTTATAGGTATCTATTGACCTTTTCTTATCCGACAATCATAGAGTTTAGGATTGTATTATTAGTGATATTTTTCATCATGAATCCTGTTTTAGATCAACTCCTTCTGTTAAAAAATAAAGGGGCTATCCCGATTCTAGTAGTTACATACATAAATAATGAATATAGAAATGATGTGATGATTTTTCTGACATTATGTGTCATTTGGTTATCATTTGTTATGAGTTTGACTACCGGTTTTACACATAACCTATGTTGGAGGTGTGGTCATGTGATTAGTCATCCCTAGTTAGGGGAATGAGCTTCTTTTAATTCTTGTTTTCAGTGGGTTAGAAATTCCCAGGGAAAGGTTATATAGTTGTTATATATTGTAATATATTCCCCTTTAATAGTTTTATGGTTTTATTAGGCCTACAAATTAATGGATGATAAATGTGCAATTTGTGTTTTTGTGAAATCTTTTGGTAATGCACGTCAATACATATAGTACCAGTTGAGTCGAAAAAATGGTGCAACAAACTGTATGACTTTTGAGGAAATATTTTATGTCTTGAGCTTTTAATTTTTGATCATAGGCCATCTCTGTGGTATAGTGACCAGTGCATTAATGGAAACCTTACTCGTCACAATGCTTTGGAAGATATTGTAAAATGATCATGTGTCATAGCTCTACATATCTATTTATTTTAGTTATAATCATAGTGATAGTGACGTGCATGAGTGCAACATGAGAGATTCTAACAGGTACAAATAAAATGAATCTATTCTAGTTTTCATTTATGTTGAAGGTTTACGCTTTTCGTCTTGGTTCTTGGTAAAATCATTTTAGCCACATCAAGAACTAGTGGTCTGTGATGGATGGAGCATGTTCCATTGGACGAGTTTCCATTCCTAGAAATAAATATGAAGAAAATCTTAATGTTGGGAGGATCATATTGAACATGTTCAGGTGTGACCCTCCAAGTAGAGGGAACATAGCAGTATAGGACAAGTTGGAAATGGGCAACAAATCTTTTGAATTCCCATGGTTCTGGTGAGTTTTTTAATCTCTAAAAAACACCAATTAGAAACATTTTCTTCATTAATGACATTTATAATTCATTTTCAAATGTTTCATGAAAAAATTTCTATATGAGGTGTCTCTAAATTATATATATTTATAAACATTACCAAATTATATAGGTTTCTAAACATTCCTAAATTAGTGATGTTTCTAAATAACTCTATTTACCCACACCACCTTTAGCGATGTTTTTTAGAAATGTCGGTAAATAATCATAGACAAATTAATAACATTTTCAAACATCTCTCATTAGATACGCCACATTTAATGATGTTTTTTTTTACAAATGGCGGTAAATAAATGTCTCTAATATAATGATGTTTGTTAAAATTGGTATTTAGTAGCACCTTATTTAGTGACGATTATAGAAAAATCTATATATAAGGTTTTAATTAACAATGTTTCTAAAAAATATCCCTAGTTTATTTTTTAAAATTTAAAATTTTATTTTAATAAAAAAATACACCAAAGATGATTTTCATTTTTCTACGTTTCTAAAAAACATCTCAATATTTTTTCAAATTGTTTATTTTTTTAATCTTTTATTTTTTAGTTTGCAAAATTTTATAATTTTATTACATATATAAAAATATCGGCAACCTCAACCCACCTATCACTTCTACAATACTCTCACCTCCCCCTTATCTAGTATCACCTCACTAAGCCTACCGCCACCCACCTACCCCCAATAGAGTACCACCCCCTATACAGTACTTCCTCTCACTCACCCTTGACTCCATGGACCGCCTCCCATCCCCTTGTATAGTACCACCTCTCACTCACACCCACCTCCATGTCTTACCTTCCCACAACATATGCTACCATGCCTCTACATCACCAAACCCCTATATACAAGTCATATAATGTTTTAAATAAAATTGATGGGCTATAAATAAATCTTTGAACCTCCACCATCACAACAAAGAATTTCACCAACACACTTATTAGAATTCTATTTATATAATAGTATTATGTTATATTTATATACATATAAATATATTTTATTATATAAAAAATTATTATATATTATATATATTTTTATATTTTATATTTATATATATTTAATATTTTATGTTTATATATATATATATATTATATATATGTTTATATGTGTGTATAGATGTATATATATATATATATATAATTTTCAATGTTTTAAAACATTGGTAAACATGTCTCTAAAATTTCCACCTATTCTTAAAAACAGAACTATATTTAAAATATTAAATTATAATATGTTATATTTATTTATATAATTACATTTTAGTATTTAAAATTTAATATTATATATATATTAATATAAATATATCAATTTATATAAGTTTATGTGTTTATATTTTATATTTTATGTTTATATATATTCATATATGTTTGTATTATATTATATATATGCATGTCTGTTTTTGTTTTATATATATGATTAAATATTATTTTATATATTTAAAATGTTTATATACATATATACATTTATATTTTATTTTTTTATATATATTATATATATGTGTAGGTGATTATATATATATCTAAATATATGTGTTTATGTTTATATAATGTTTATATATATGTGTTATTATTTAAATAAATAATATATATATGTTTATATTATATATATATAACATATATGATTATATTAAATATTATATATATATATATATATCTATATTACATATATATGAGTATATTTTCTATTTTCTATTATATATATATATATGTTCATATATTATGTTTATATATATATATATATATATTTATACTTAATATTTTTCTATATATGATTACATATATCTGTCTCTGTTTATATAATGTTTATATATATGTGTTAGTATTTAATAAAATTATTATTATATATATTAATTTATACATTATTATATATATATTAGTATATAGTTGTATATATATGTTTATATTTTCTATTTTCTATTTTATTTTCATCATTTATATATATATAAGATTATATTATATTTTGTATATATATGTTTATATTTTATGATTATATTTTCTACTTATATTTTATATTTATTTATATGTTTATATTACATATATGTCTGTGTGTGTGTTTGTGTGTGTTCGTAAATATATATGTGAATGTATATATTTATAATTAGCCACATTCTAAAACACTGGTAAAAATGCCACTTAAAAATCATGTTTTCATAAAAATTTGACTAAATTTAAAATGTATATGTGTTTTTGTATATAAATTCATATATATATATATATGAGGGTGTCTTTTTGTTTATATATATATTAATATATAAATAAATATTATAATATATTTGTGTTTGTGATTATATATATTAATAAATATATATATTCATTGATGTTGGGAAATGAGTTGTATAAATATAAATACGTTTAGCATCATTTCTAGTAAATATATCTAAATTAGGGATGGTTTTTGGGAAAATTTGCAAATTTTGTTCTGTTTTTCATGAAGCATCACTAAATTATTGATGTTTTCATGGAAATGTCACTTAATAAGTGGGGTATTCAAAAAAATCAGAAATTTAGTGATGTTTTTCAAAAAACATCACTAAATTATTGACATTTTCAAGAAAAATATCTAAACTAGTGATGTTTTCTAAAAGTGTAAATAAATTAGTGATGTTTTTCATGAAACATCTCTAAAATTGAAATGTTTTATGGAAACATCTCTAACGTAGAGATGGTTTTCATTTAACATCCATATATTATTGAAATTTTAAAAAAAACATTGGAAAATTACAATTTTTTTTGTTCTATGTCTGACAGTACTTCAAAGGAATCATGATGATGATAGGGTTGGTTTTGTATGTGACCTTTGGAAGCACTGTTAGTAAGGGATAGAATGTGGTTGTTATGATTGAGTGTGAATGGAATGCCTCAGGTGGTACACACATTATGATCAGTTATTGATAATGCGTCGACAACTACAACTTATCTCTTTAAAAATAATTCATCCAATAGTAGTTTAGACTTTTCTCCTTGTTTGTAGAAAGTCACAGTTGGTTTGAAACCATATCAGACACTTCTTCATTGATATGATAAGTGTGTTTTGAGTCTTCTTTGTAATATTTCAAATTATCTTAGGCTACTATTAGATTAGTGATGATTATGCCTTGAATCTTAACATCATCCATGGTGTACAGAGACAGAATCATTTATACGACGAAATAAATAATGAAGTTATAACCCTTATTGGCTTAGTAAAAGGTTTCTTGAATATTTTCTCTCTAGTATCCTGGGTAAACATAGAGGAAGGGTTTTCTAGAGAAATATTGGGATTCCTGTGTCATCTGTCTTTAGACGGACTCATGGAAACGATTCAATTAATTAAATTGGTCAATAGGGAAGATACCACCACCAGGATTAGTTTGTGATATTGATATATGGATGTATAAACAATGTACAAATGTCTCACTTGTAGATGGAGGAGTATAGACTACCTTGGATGAGAACCTTGGACTTTAGTAGATTATTTCGATGTTACATCAGAAATTAACTTATGATCAATAGTTTTGAATTATAATTTGAGAATCCATGTGCACTAGATCATCTATACAACCATGTTAGAACTATAGAAGGAAAACATAAATTAAATTTTGGGCTGAAGATATACGATAAATCAAGTTACAGGCTTCGGTAGGAAATCTCAAAACAAGGTAAAATTCTTTTTAATAAAAGAATCGGGTTTGAGTTTTGATGAATTTACCAACTAAGCTGAGCATTTATTAATGAAGTCAACCAAAGGTGGTTTAACAAGAGATCCTAGTCCCTTTTCTTGAATACAATCAGTCTAGAACTATTTTGAGAACATCATCAAGAAGGGATGAGTGCCATCCAATTTTGGTCATGGATTTTCTGGGATAATTTCTCTTAACTGGGTAAATTTTGGTCGATTGTAAAAATTCATTTGTTCAAAAAAAATTGATCATGCAAAGAGTTTATTTACAATGCTCAGGGAATGCTAAAAAAGGTAATAATGATGGTGGAGGTATGATGACTCAAAAAATTTCATTCAATGAACCTGTGTTGGGATTCAGCAAATCCCATTTTATTAAAGTGATTACAATGTGATAATTACCTAGTTATACGAGCTTAGGTAAGAGACATCTGAGTGTTTCAGTTTTATAATATGAGTGATATCTCTTGTTTTTGAGGATATGTACCATAAAAATTATGTGATGCATAGAGGTGTGTTGGTGGTTTGGAAATGAAACACACCATTTACATGAAACATCAGAACCTGAGTAGGTTGGGTGTTGTTTTGTTCATCGACGCTTTTTAGGTATGAGAAGTTATATTCAAAGGAGACTCTAAGATCCCAAATTTTAAACCAGATAAATATTCTGATCTAATTTAAAATTTTCTATTAATAGATGGATTGTTCGGAATTTCCAGAATTAGAATGATGTTATGATGGTGTTAACTTCTAGAAATAATTTTTTTCAGATGTGGTTTGTGATTCGGTGGATGTACCAGGGGTTCAAGGGGACATAATAGGAAGAATGACTGTGGCGGGCTACTGAAAATAGATTTAGAGAGAAATTCACATCCTTAATCCCATTCAATATTAGATGGATTTTATGGGGGTGTGTCCAGGGAGAATATAGGATATTAAATATCAAGGTGTTTACCCCAATATATTCATGATGTGAATAAGTTTCTTGTTTGGTATTTTGATCACATTGTGAAACTAGTTCATGTTGTCAATCATGAAATATGGATTTTTAAAAAATTATTGTAGGGGATCATCCCCTTATTTTTCTTCATGAACAAGAGGGTACCCAGGTCACCATGCCTCTTCCCCCTCTCCTAGGGTTCTCTATATCTCTTCTATATGGTGTCTTAATTGTGCATCATCAAATAAATTTGAAATATATAAATAATTCTAAAACTCTTCGTTAAACATTTCATTGTTTCTATTACAATAATTAATTCAAGCTTAATGAGATCTAATTCACCCTAATTCTGAGGTTTTTTTTGATTATTCATATTTCTATCATTTTATCTCGAGTTTAAGTCCAATAACTGAAGATTGGATCTACCATGGTATAATTTTTGTGCCTTATGATTTTTTCCTCGATGTCTATCATGTTAGAAACTACTCCATTATTTTGTTTGATGTATTTTCCTTATATATTCATATAAATGTAAAATTAATTATGTAAATTCTAATGCGTTTAATTTATTAATCATTATGATTTTAATTGAATCATTGGAGGTTATTCGCCTCATCTTGAACCAACCTCCTTGGGTGCATTTCATTTATGACTGTGACATAATAATTTTTTAGGAAATTGAAACACACTTTTGGGTGATGCTTTAACGTGATATAGTTCTAATCCCTTGAAAATATTTGATCACCATTTGATGTGTGATAATTAATCCCTCTTGTGAGGGATAACTAAATTATATTAACTGAGTAGATATAGGGGAATTCAATTACACTCATCCCTATTTATAAATGCATCAATTAAGTGGCTAGTTAAATTTAAAAATATTCTAATTAAAATGGTCTAAAGATTCCCTAATATTTCAATGAATGTATTTCCTCACTGATCTCACTTGATAAATTTTAGTGGAATTGTCCTTCTCATGCCCTTCATAAATAATTATATATTGAATGACACTATTTGTATAATTGAATTATGATATGAATTTTTTAATGACATGGGTAGTTAGAGTTGAATGGATTGAAGTGATGTAGGGTGTGTTTTCTCACACGACCTTATTTCTTACTAAAAACTGAATTAAATAAAAATAATGATCATGGGAAATTAGTTTGGAATTGATACTTTCATGTTATATGATATACCTCTTTATGTATTGTTTAAACATCATATAAATAGTTTAAATGAACCTTCATATATTACTTTATGATACTCAAGCATGGAATCCATCATTACATGGTGATACTTAGAAATGTAGTCCCTTATGAATTTTTCTACTCGATCTTGGATTCCCCTATATATTTTGATACTCTGTCATGGATTCCCTTAGATGTTGTGCTAATTTCGCATAGAGTCCCTCACTATGTTGTGATAATCGAGCATGGCATCCCTAGGGAATGGTGTCCCTTATATGTTGTGATACTCGGTCATGGTGTCCCTTATATATTATGATACTTAGGCATATAGTCCCTCATGAATGGAATCCCTTGTAAATTGTGATACCCCCGGCAAAGATTCTCTTATTCTAAATGAGATCGAAATATGTGGATTATTAGGTACTAAACCATGGGTCAATCCCAATGCATGTATAACTATGAAAATGTTTGTATGAGGTATGTATATATATATATATATATATGATGGAATGTATTTATAGATGTTCTAGATTATGAAAAATTAGGTATGGTCAGCAAAGTGTCCTTGAATAACCTGGAGCCAAATTTTTTATTGTTATTTATTTGTTTATATATTTATAAATAGAACTTCCCACTATTATAATTTATATACTTGAACTAGATAGATTTATATACTATTGGTGGTGGCCTAATGAGTATATCTCATACCCGTTTGAGTCATCATTTCACTATGGTAACCAAACATACCTCATGGTTTCATGATAGAGTTCTATATTAATCTTGATTTATATCTTTTTTGGATATGTGAGTTAGAATAAAATGATTGGGCCTAAGATCATGATTCTCATGGACGTATCCTTATGGGGTTTTGTTCTCTTTTATTATACCTTTAAATGTTTTTATTATTCCTCCTGATGTAAATTTACTATTTCATATTACATAGCCTCATCTAGACATTCATACATGGCTTTATATTTGATGTTGGCCATTTTATCAGTTATTGTTATATTTAGATGTTCTTTCATTTATTTTATATTTCATCCTCTATTGATTGATTTATTCTATATTGTATTTTTGTGCTATATTGGTCATGAGGGTATAGTCTCTCCTCTTTGTTAATATTTAAAAATGATTTTTTAATTCTTCAATATTATTATTTTTTTGATAAATTATATTTTCCAAACATTTAATTAAATTATAATTGTTTATAACATATAAAATTTTATTTTTAAATTTATTGTTATTATTAATAATATGTTTATTTTAAAATTTTATGGATTAGACATTATTAAAAGGTATTAATTGTTTTAATTAAATAATATTTTTTAATAATTTTTTTTAAGTGCTACCTTATTGAAAAAAGGTCCATTCAATGTATGACACAAAGGGAAACCCACACCCACTCTTAGGGAACCCAATGGATCAACCCCATAAGAGGACCTGCCATAGGTAGCCCGCAAAGAGGGAAAGGAGCACACACCCTTGTATAAATTGTGATTCATCTATGTGTATTCCCCCATTGGAGGTGGGCGTATGGTTTGTGCTTGCATATACTACTAGGTCAAATCTCATGTTGGTGTATTGTGAGTAGTGTGACCGGTACTGATCCATATTAGCCAACTAAATTGCTGATTGGTCTCAGATTTTCTAATTAACTGAGGATAATAATGGTGTATGTTTTGATGTGGGACAACAAGTGTGTGGTTACTATTATCACTTCCTAATAATATATTTATATTTATATATCCATTTGATATGGTGGATCACTACCATTCGAATAGTACATATCTTGACCTCTTCCAAATATTATTCTTATTCTATTCACTGGATCACTAAAATCGACATTCTTGCAACCTTTATTGAACACCCATCTCTCTCATTACACACATCTAGGCTTGAAATGTGGTTCTAGTCGACACCTCTTCTGGTGGAACCGATGACATTTTCATCTATTTCTAACCAGTATAGGTTTTTTTATTTCATCTACTATTCGACCACTAGTAGATCCTTCTTCACTTTTATATCTTTGGACTTCACTATTGGAATGGTAGATCACCTTGTGATTCATAGGGGGAATGTAAGTAGTAATATTTACATAATATTCCATAAAAAAAAGATTATCTCTCCACCTCTTGGACTCTAGTAGATATTAGTCAGTGGTAGTACTTTTCAATGGTCGACTGTTAGAAATACATTTGTTGATCTCCTCAAAACTAGTAACTATTCAATTTCCGATGGTTGATATAAACCTACTAATTGAATTTGAATGATAGTAGCTCTCCACATTCTCTTGGAAATGATAGACCCTCATCCTATAGTAGATCACTCCATGCACTGTCAATATAGGGACTTGGCCTTAAACCTTACATAATGTTGAATTAAATGAATAATTCAAATTGAGGATATTTTCAGGTTTAGAGTTTTACAGAGTTAGGTCATAACAATGACATTACATCTCAAAAATTCAAAGTAGACACTCCTACTCAGATTCTTTTTTTTCCACAAAATAAAAACTCTTGAGAAAAATAGCCATGTCTAGTTACAAGTTTTAGACAACATGACTTTTCCTTGATCCCATCCTTGACCCTATTCTTCTGTAAGTCCTATGAAAAACATTTCAAAACATAGGATGAGCATTAAAAGCTCGGTAAGGGATACACAAAGAAGGAAAACTGTTAGTTTTTCAAATGAATAAGTAAACCATGAATACTTTATCATAAGAAATACTTTTCACCTTTATGAAGTAGTAAATACTCTTCATTGAATAAAATATCATTACTTACCCTTTTGTAAACAAAATATTACCATAAAACTCATATAAAGAACACATAACATATAAAGGTAACTAGGGACATAAACATACTTAAATGGAATAACCATACGGTCGACTTCCACACATCACAAAATGGAATAGCCATACGGCTGACTTCCATACCCAATGCATTGGATGTTATAACGTAACCACCCATCCTGGTTATCACGGCACCACCCACTATTTGGTTTATCACATATCCGCCCGTCAAATGTCCAAGTACCATTATAAAATCACAACACATAAAACCAATATCAAGAAATTATAACATTTCCACATTTCAATCACAATATATCATTTCAATATATTCACATAAAATAATCCTTTATCAAAACATTTTCAATACCAATATAAAAAAAGAGTATATGGTATTTATTTTCTTTTAAAAACATTATGACTTGTAGATGAAGCCAAAGATCAAATAATACTCACGGTGGCGAAAAATTCACTGTCACCGCATACATTAAAAAGAAACATACTTTTTGTCATTTAGTAAAAACACATCATAGAGAAAAGATTCATTTTGAATAAAAGTAAATGTAAAACTGGTGTATACACCGTATAAAATAATGTTCTGTATAAAAGAAAATATGCCTCAATGAATGGAGATTGAGACGAAGTCCCTCAGCTCATGTTCGACTTGACTCGATCATTCTTTAATCTGATAAATAATAAACTAAAGTTAATTTCTACTTTCTTATGAAAATTTTTCAAGTATATAATTCCTTTTATATCACACGTTACCATGTTATAAACTTTATGTAATCATTTCAGTTAATAATGGTCGTTTTGTCGATATTTGGTACTTGAGTCAAAAATGAACACCTTATAATTAAATGTTGATCATGTCGTAAGATATCCATTACCTTTAGAATTATATTCATGATTTAGATATCATATATACTATATATATCAGGTATAAACATGTATTTATAATAGTACATAACCTTTATAGGTAAGGCATGAAATGTACCGTTCATGGAGACGGTAAGCCGTACTTACGCATGAACGCTACTTCCATCTCAATTTCTTAATTTAATGGAATTAAAACATAATGGTACAAAGTTATATTATAATTCCAGTGCAATATCATATATAATATTAGTAACTCCATCCTTTATATGTCCCACATAAGGAATTAACGAGTCATATCACTTTGAGGGGGCGATAGTCCGCACTTCCTCAAATGAGATTATCATATTAAACCACTATGAAAACCATATATGTATTATATAAATGGAAAAAAAGAATAATGAAAAAATAAACATAATATATATCATATATAAATATAGTGCCATCATAATGGCCACCATGAGAGGCGGTAAGAGATAATTTAACAATCATCGTTTCGTGAGGCGTTAGTTTTCCATCCACAGAAAAATTATGTTCTTCACCCATTAGATGGAGATGTGTCTAATGGTAGTTCTAATACTTCTCATAAAAACATCCTAGTATATTGAGGATTATGGTGTTGTTATAAAATAAAATAATAAAAAGAGTTTTGGGGTTGGAGAAGTAAAATAAAAGAAAAAAATTTAAGAATAATTGTTACCTTTAATTTTGGTAACTCCCTTTAGTTTGAACCAAAAAGAATTATTGAAGTTCCTTCTACCGTAGGTAGGGCTTATAAGAGGAGGATAGGGATTTAGGTAGATTAATTGGGCAGATTTTGGATGATTCAAAAGGCTTGAGAGGTGAGAGGAATCGGTTAGAAGTGGTCTCCTTTTATAATGGAGAGGAGGGCCTCTTTAGGAAAGTGTGAAAACATTATTTTATTATAAACTTATCTTCGATTTCAAAATTTCCAAAACACATTAAAGTATAATATTAGATGAATCATAATCAAAATAAAATTATCCAATAGTAATTCGACTGGTTTTGGATATTAATTGAGAATTTATAATCATATTTATTTAAATTATTTATTGTATAGGTAAACACTGCATCATTATTGTGTCATATATAATTTAAATTATTTTATGCCTAAAAATTATAATAAAAATAACATGATGTAGGAAATATTTTTAGATTTATAATGAATATTTATAGTCTAAAATATAACTTATATAACCCTATGTAAAAAATGGTTTACTAAAATATATTTGTTTCTGTCATTTTTGCCTTTACTTGAAGTTAATTAATCTAAAGTGTCGTTATCACTCATTAGTGGCTCCATGGGGTCCGAAATCGACCCAAGGATTCCCATGGCCTAAATTGACTCATAAAATAATGTTAAGACAAGTTTTAAGGTAATTTTGTATTATTATAATATTCTTTTTACCTTGAATTTCCCTATTTACCTTTAACCGTGTTAAATAAAAGTCAACAGTTACTATTCACAAAAAATTATTCTCATCTCATTGAACAAAATTATACTTACTAATAACAAACATGTATGTCAAATTTTTTAAATTCAATTCACAGAAGCGGTAACATTTTATTTAAATGAAAAAGTCAGTTTTTTAACTACCACTTAGTGGTTTCACTATTCATAAAAAATTTATGTTTTAAAGAAAAATACCAAAAATCAATCCTAAGCCATATTTGATATTCAAAATTCAAAAATGATGTCTAATTTGCCGAATTAAAAACATAGAAGTACATTAATTAATTTAAAATTAATTTCTGTTGTTAAAACAAATAGCGTGTTTTTAAGAAACAATATCTATCAAATGATTGACACTTGTTTATGTCAAATTTTAAAGTGAAATTCAATCCAATTATCACCATTGGATTAAATGGTAAAAATATATTTCAATTACACTTTAAAAATAAATAATAAGATAATATATCAATATAAATAAATTACATTAAAAGAAATATTTGAATTAAAATACAATATTTTTCACTATTCATTAAAAATAAATTTTTTCAAAAAAATACCAAAAATTTAACCAAAGTAAATTTTGATGCCCGATTGTAAAGAAAAATTTTCTTTGGTCAAATAGAACATATAAAAGTGACAAAAACCAGATTCAAAGAGGTTTCTCCATCAAAAGGCGGTAAATCTACCTATTTAAGTAAATTATGCTTAAAATTATATTCAGTCACATTTTTAAGCCTCCAACTTTAATGTGATAAATGTAAAAACATTTAACAAACAAGTATAATAATATTATAGTTAGTTTCATCCATTCCTGCCTATAAAACGACTATTCATTAACTACCATTTAAAATAATAATATTATATTATTAGTGTGCAATTTAAGATTTCAAAGAAACTCGTTGTTGCATATCGAGTACGCTATCGAACATAGAAACCCCTTTAAAGTAAAATTATTATTTAATTCAAAAATATCAATAAATAAAAGAAATGTCATATTCCTTATTTACCTAGGATGTTACATCATTCCCTCAATTAGGAAATTGCATCCTCACAATTTTATTCCCTTACCAAATAAATGATGGTATTTATCCCTCATAGAATTTTTAGATTCCCACATTGCCTCTTCAACCATATCGTTTCTCTAAAAAACCTTTACCTGGTGAATTACCTTATTTCGCAACACTTTCCCTCTTCGGTCAAGATTCTGGACAGGTTGTTCCTCATAGGATAGATTCTCTTCCAACTGATCTACCTCTAGACTTAAAACATGAGATGGATCTGGCATATACTTTCTCAACATCAAAACATGAAAAAAATTGCGTACCTGGGACAAAATTAGAGGTAAATCCTCTCTGTAAGAAACTGATCCAAATATCTCTAGGATTTCATAAGGTCCAAAGAACCTCGGACTCATCTTTCCCTTCATACCAAAATGCATCACACTTTTACATGGATAAACATTGAGAAAGACATGATCACCTACCTCAAAAGAGAGACCCTTCCTCCAGTTATCTGTAGAACTATTCTATCTGATCTGAGCTGCTCTAATGTGCTTCTAAATCAAATGAACTTTTTATGCCATCTCTTCTACCAATTCTGGTCCCATCAGTTTCCCTTCACCTACTTCATCCCAAAAAGCTGGAGTTCGACACCACATCCCATATAATGCCTCAAACGGAGCCATCTGTATACTTGAATGAAAACTGTAATTATAAGAAAATTCAACCAAAGACAGATGTTGGTCCCAACTTCCCTGGAATCTAGTGAACAAGCACATAACATATCTTCCAAGGTCTGTATTTTTCATTCTGACTGCCCATCAAACTGAGGATGAAAAGTTATACTAAAATTTAATTCAGTACCCAACGACTTCTGAATGCCTTTCCAAATGTTAGAAGTAAACCTAGGATCATGATCAGATATAATGGAAAGGGTAACACCATTCAACCTAAAAATTTCTTTAACATACAACAGAAACATGTGTTCTTGAGACAAAGTATATTGAATTAGAAGTAAATGAGTAGATTTAGTCAACCGATCAATAATAACCCAAATTGCATTGTTACCTCAAGATGTCTTCGGTAATCCCATAATGAAGTCCATAGATATATTTTCCCATTTCCACTCTGGCAATGGTAAAGGCTGAAGAATCCCTTTTGGTAACTGGTACTTTGCTTTAACCTACTGACAAGTCAAACACTTCACTGTAAAATCAGCAATATCTCTTTTCTTTCCTTCCCCCGAGTAATATTCCCAAAGAACTCGGTACATCATAGTACTATCAAGATGAACTGAAAATGGGGAAGTATGAGCTTCATATAACAACTTATTCTTCAACTTTGAATCACAAGTCACACCTAAAATCTTTCCAATCCTAAAAACACAATCATTACCAACATTAATATTAGACAACTTAAACTTACGAACCAACACTACCTTTTTCTACAACTGATTGTATTCCTTCTGTGCTTGCTTAATTTTGTCTGAGAGAGATGATTTCAATGACACCTGAAACAACACAAAAGAACTTCTTACACCATAAAATTCTATTCCAAATATCATCAAATGAAAAACCAATAGATATCATTCCAAATGTTACATTGTTAATGAAGCATTGCTTTTTTGACTCAAAGCATCATCCATTTTATTTTCTTTTCCCAAATGGTAATGGATTGTTCAATCATAATCATTGATTAAATCCAACCATCTCCTATATCTCATGTTCAATTATTTCTGAGTGAATATATATTTCAAACTTTTATTATCAGTAAATATTTCACACTTTACTCCATAAAAATTTTTCCTATAAATTTTTAATTTAAAAACAACAACAGCTAATTCCAAATCATGTGCATGGTAATTTAACTCATGTGGTTTAAACTGACGTGAAGCATAAGCAATTACCTAATCATTATACATAAGGACACAACCAATTCCTTTCAATGAAGCATCAATGTTGATGACAAATTCACCATCTCTAGAAGGAAATTCCAAAACTTGAGCATTCACCAATCTTCAATTCAATTCCTAAAAACAATCATCACATTCTTTTGACCTAATGAACTTAACATCTTTTCGAGTTAACTTAGTCATTGGACTAGATAACGGTGAAAAAGTTTCAACAAACCCCCACTAATAACCTTCCAATCCATGGAAACTACAAATCTCGGTTATATTTGTGTCTCTTGGCCATTCTTCAACAACCTTCATTTTAGAAGGGTCAATAGTTATGCCATTTTTTGAGACAATGTGACCAAGAAATGAAATTTTTTATAACCAAAACTCACAATTTTTGAATTTCCAAAATAGTTTATTTTCTTTTAAGGTTTTCATTACAACCCTTAAATGACTTTCATGCTCCTCTTTACTTTTTGAATGAACCAAAATATCATCAATGAACACAACCATATACTTATCCATGAACTCAAGGAAAATTATATTCATAATATCCTTGAATATAGCAGGTGAATTGGTTAACCCAAAAGGCATAACTACAATTTCATAATGGCCATATCTAGTGAGAAACGCGGTCTTCGGAACATTTTCTTCCTTTACTTTCAACTGATGGTACCCTGACCTCAAATCAATCTTTGAAAAATACTAATCTCCCTAGAGCTGATAAAAAAAATCATCGATATGAGGAAAATGATACTTGTTCTTAATAGTGATATTATTCAATGATCTATAATCAATGAAAAGTCTCATTGAACCATCTTTCTTTTTAAAAAACAAGATAAGATCACCCAATGGTGATGTGCTAGGTCGAATGAAGCCTTTATCTAATTACTCCTATAATTGCTTCTTTAACACTAAAAGTTCAATTTCAGCCATTCGATAAGGGTGTTTTGAAATTGGATTAGCATCAGGAACTAAGTCAACAGTAAATTCAACTTATCTATCATGTGTAATACCAGGAAACTCATCAAGAAAATCATCAACATACTCATTTACCACTGGCACATCATTAATTTGAATAGTTCCATTCTTTTAAAAAATATGTGCAAGGTAACATTCATTTCCATAATTTAATAGTTTCTCAGCTTCATGATATGTTATCAAAAGAAAGGGTTCATTCTTGTATACAAACTATAAATATTTTTGAAAGGAAACCTCTATAGCTCTACAGTCAATCTTAGCATAAAAAACAGACAGCCAGTCCATGCCCAAAATAACATCAAACTCTACTAGAGGCAAAAAATAAGGTTTGTTGGTAGATTCTTTCCACACAAAATGATACGAAGGTTCTTATAATTTATTTTTTTCTCAACGCTTCCCCCGAGTGTTTTTACCATAATTTTAGGATTCATATCATGAGATATAATTCCCAATTTACTAGAAATAATCATAGAAATGAAAGAGTGTGTAGACCCTGAATCAAACAACACATTGGCATAATCTGAACAAACAAACAGTGTACCTGATACTAATTCATTCGATAGCCCAACATATGATGAAGTAGTTGAAAAGGATTTCACCACCCCTTTATGCTTATAGTCTGGCTGCTTTCCCTCAGTTGAGTTCTTCGCTGGACACTCATTTTCATAATAACCCATTTCATTACACATAAAACATCTTACTGATGGCTTTTCATTTCCTTCTTGATCAACTTCCTTACAATTACGAGCAATATGACCAGACTTACCACACCGGAAGCACTTTCTAGACATTGATAAACATTCTCCATGATGCTTTTTACCACACTTCTCACAAGTTTAATATTTAATTTTATTACCTTCAGGGTCCTTTGATGAATTGTTCCCCTTTTCCTTCATACTTAACCTTTTATTCTGTTGTTTGTAAATGCACACTTGATTATTGGAAAACTTCATTTCCACATTCTCCGCACATAGAACACGTTTTTCATAACATTTGAACTCATGAGAGGATAACCCTCTTTGATATTGTGTCTTCAGTCCTGAGTAAAATTGATTTATCTTACTATCAAGATCTTAGATGAAATTTGGTGCAAACCTTGAACGTCGGGTGAACTTTGATTCATAAGCAACCACTCAGACATCCTCCTACCTCAATAGAAGGAATTGTTTTTCCATCCTAAATAGAACCACTGTAGGAAAGTATTTCTCAAGGAACATACCTTTAAATTTATCCCAATGAAGAGAATAAATCTCCTCACTATCCCTAATATTTTTCACAATCGACCACCACTGATCGAATTCACCTTCAAAATGGTAAACATCGAGACTGAACTTTTGATGTTCTGAACACCCCATAACATCGAAAATCTTCTCCTGTTCTTTAATCCACCCTTCATCTAGCACAGGGTCATATGATACTTTGAATGATGGGGGATGCTGCCTCATGAAATGCTCTACAACTGACATGTTCCTCTGTGGTTGATCTGGCTAATCTCTTGCATGGATACCACCACAATTTATAGCCTGAGTCAATTGTGCAATCACTGCAACAAACTATTCATTTCTGATTCTGACCATCTCTGGTTGCTGATTTGGAAGGTTGTCTTCCACCTGATGTCATCCCAACATAGCTTCCCTATTTCAAATACGGAAAAACATTCTGAATAGAGAAATATCTTAGGCGAAGAAACATGGTAATCTGTAAATGCTATATCATAGACATAAATTATTTTTATAGATATTAATTTAAAAATTCCCTAACTCCTACAGTTGTCTAAACCAACCTCTGATACCGACTATAAGGACTCGGCCTTAAACATTACATAATATTGAATTAAATGAATAATTCACATTGAGGATCATTTCAGGTTTTGAGTTTTAGAGAGTTAGGCCATAACTATTACATTACATCACAAAAATACGAAGTAGACACTCCTAATAAGTTTCTATTATCTTCACAAAATAAAAACTCTTGAAAAAAATATTTCTGTCTAGTTCCATATTTTAGAGAGAATGACTTTTCTTTGATCCCATCCTTGACCCTATTCTTCTTTAAGTCTAGTGAAAAAAATTTCAAACCATGGGATGAGCATAAAAAACTTAGTAAGGGATACACAAACAAGGAAAACTGTTAGTTTTTTATAACAACAAGAAAACCATTAATACTTTATCATAAGTAATACTTTTCACCTTTATGAAGTAGTAAATAATCTTCACTGAATAAAAGATCATTACATACCCTTTTGTCACTAAATGATTACCATAAAACCCATATAAATAACACATAACATATAAGGGTAACACGGGACATAAACATACTTAAATGGAATAACCATACGTTCGACTTCCAGACATATCACTAAATGGAATAGCCATACGACCGACTTCCATACCCAATGCATTGGAGGTTATAACGTAAACACCCATCCTAGTTTTCACAGAACCACCCCTCATTTGGTCTATCACATAACCACCCATCAACTGTCCAAGTACCATTATAAAATCATAATACATAAAACCAATATAATGTAAGGATAACATTTCAACATTTAAATCATAATATATCATTTAAATATATTGACATACAAGAATCCTTTTATCAAAACCATTTATAATACCAAAATATGTAAAAGATTATATGGTATTTATTTTCTTTTAAAAACAATACAACTTTTTGAGGAAGCCAAAGATTAAATAATACTCACGGCGGTGGAAAAGTCGTCGTCACCACACACGTTAAAAAGAAACATATGTGTTGTCATTTAGGAAAACTCTTTGTAGAGAAAAGATTTCTTTTGAATAAAAGATAAAGTCAAAGTGGTTTATACACCATATAAAATAACGTTGTGTATAAAAGAAAATATGCCTCAATGAAAGGAGATTGAGACGAAGTCCCTTACCTCGTGTCCGGCTTGACTCGATCATTATTTAATCTCCTGAATAATAAACTAAAGTTAATTTATTCTTGATTATGAACCTTTTTCATGTTTTTAATTCCTTTTATATCACTTATTACCATGTTATAAACATTATGTAATTATTTATGTTAATAATGGTTGTTTTGTCGATATTTGGTACTTGAGTCAAAAATGAACACCTTATAATTACAAGTTGTTCATGTGATATGATATCAATTATCTTCATAATGATATTAAATATTTAGATATAATATATATCAAATATATCCAGTATATATATATATGTATTTAAAATAGTACATAACATTTAGAGGTAAGAAATGAAAAACACCGTTCATGGAGACAGTAAGTCATATGTACGCATGAACGCTACTTCCATTTCTATTTCATAATTTAATGCAATTAAAACATAATGATACATAGTTATATTATAATTAAAATATAATATCTTATATAATAATTTTAACTCCATCCTTTATACTTCCCACATAAGGCATTAATGAGTCATATCACTTTGTGGGGGCGGTAGTCCGCTCTTCCTCTAATGAGATTATCGTATTTACCCACTATGGAAACCATAAAGGTATGATATAAATGGAAAATACAGACGCATAAAAAAACATAAACATAATATATATCATATATAAACACAGTGTCATCATAATGGCCACCATTAGAGTTGATAGGAGATAATTGAACAATCACCATTTCGCGAGGAGTTAGTTTTCCATCCATAGAATCATTATGTTCTTTACCCATTAAATGGAGGTGTGAGTAAGTGTAGTTAGAATCCTTCTCATAGAAACATCCTAGTATATTGAGGATTTTGTTTTTGTTATAAAATAATGGAATAAAAAGAGTTTTGGGGTTGGAGAAGTAAAATAAAAGAAAACAATTTAAGAGGAATCATTACCTTTAATTTTGGTAACTCCCTTTGGTTTGAACCAAAAGTAATTCCTGAATTTCCTTCTTCATAAGGTAAGGCTTCTAGGAGGAGGAGAGGGATGTAGGGAGATTAATTGGCCAGAGTTTGGATGATCCAAAAGGCTTTATATGTGTGAGGTATTGGTTATAAGTGGTCTCCTTTTATAAGGGAGAGGAGGGGCTATTTAGGAAAGTGTGAAAATATTATTTTATTATAACCTTATCATTAGTTTAAAAAGGTCCAAAACACATTAAAGTAGAAGATAAGATGACACATATTAGAAATAAAATCATCCAATATAAATTGGAATGGTTTTGAATTTTATTTGAGTCTTTATAATCTAATTAATTTAAATCATTTATTAACGAGGTTAACACTACATCATTATTATGTCATAAATAATTTAATTTATTTGATGTCTAAAAATTATAAAAAAAATTAACATGATGTAGGAAATATTTTTATTTTTCCAATTAATATATATAGTCTAAAATATAACATATATAATTCAATGTAAATTTTTTTTTACTAAAAGATATTTGTTTATGTCATTTTTTCCTTTACTTTAAGTTAATTAATCTAAAGTGTCATTACCACTCATAAGTGGCTCCATGGGGTCCCAGAATCGACCCAAGCATGCCCATGGTCGTCCATGAATCATCCAATATTGTTATGATAAGTGTTATGGTAATTTTGTATTATTGTTATTGTATTATTTTTACAATGAATTACCCTATTTACTTTTAACCGCGGTAAATAAAAGTCAAAAGTTACTATTCACAAAAAATTATTTTCATCTCATTGAACCACATTTCACTTACTAATAACAACCATGTATGTCGGATTATTGAAATTCAATTCAAATAAGTGGTATAATTTCATTTAAATGAAAAAGTCAGTTTTTTAACTACCACTTAGTGGTTTAATTATTCATAAAAAAATAATATTTTTCATAAAAATACCAAAAAAATCAGCCTAATCAATATTTGATATTCCAAATTCGAAAATTATTTCTATTTTTACAAATTCAAAACATAGATGATTCATTAATTAATTTAAAATAAATTATCTTTGTAAAAACAAATATTTCGTTTTTAAGAAACAATATCTATGGAAAGATTGACACTAGTTTATGTCAAATTTCAAAGTCAAATTCAATCCAATGACCACCATTGGATAAAATGGTAATAATATATTTTAATTACACTTTAAAACTAATTATAAAGATAATATAATCATATAAATAAATTAGATTAAAATGCATATTTGAATTAAAATACAGTATTTTCACTATTCATTAAAAATTGAATTTTATCAGAAAAATACCAAAAATTTACCCAATGTAATTTTTGATGTCCCAATTATAAAGAAGAATTTCATTTGTTCAAATAGAACATATAAAAGTGACCAAAACTAGATTTAAAGAGGGTTCTCCATCAAAAGGAAGTAAATCGACCTTTTTAAGTAAATTATGCTTAAAATTAGATTCAACGACATTTTTAAGCCTCTAACTTTTATTGGATAAATGTAAAACCATTTAACAAACCGGTATAATCATATTGTAGTTAGTTTCATCAATTCATGCCAATACAATGGCTAGTTGTTAACTACCAATTAAAATAATAATCATATATTATTAGTGTGCAACGTAAGATTTCAAAGAAACTCGTTGTTGTGTATCTGGCACGCTATCGAACATAGAAACCCCATTAAAGTAAACTTAATATTTAATTCACAAATATCAATAAATGTGTAAAATGACTTACTCTTTATTTACCTGATATGTTACAGTCAGTTCATTTCATTATGGAAGGGAAAATCTCATACCATTACATAGTGGCTTGGCTTGAACCCCTAGTAGTAGCATCATGTTTTAATGTGAGATCTCCTACTGTTTCATAGTGATCCTGGAAGAATCTATCTTCTTTATAGCATTGAAAAGCTCAAAAGTAGATCTATCTACCATTTTTCTTGACTGTTAGATTAATCTAATATTGGACAGCACTAGTAGATCATGCACCAATGGTAGATCTTATGCTCGACATCCCCAGTAGACCAATCTACCAGTAAACAATGGTATATCAATCTACCATTAGATATCTACATCATCTGTTAGTCCAAAATATGTTTTATAAAATTATATTTCTTTTATTCTTATTTTCTTATAAAAAACGTATTCTGATAAAATTTTCAATATATTTTTTTATAAAATAATTATATGGTTTGTAAAAAAAATTGTAAGCATATTTTATGTATATATTCTTATGATTCTATTATTTATAATATTTTTACTATCATAATCAACTGGAAGTTTGTTTAGTTATTTTAATGTATTTTATATTTAATATTTATATATATTAGTTTCACATAAAAGTTTAATTTTTTATATTAATATTTAATGAAGAAAAAAGGATATTTATTTTTCATTATGATTCATTACGACAATTACAAAAACAAATTATGGAAATATTATTTTATTATCATTCAATAACATGTGGTATGAAGTTATTGGATTTTAGAATATTCTAGAAGATTATTTTTTTACTAATTCATGAATAATTCATTAAAGACATCATAATGGAATAAAAAATCCAATGTAGGACATTTGGTAGATTTTTGGTGATATAATTATGACACAGTTCATGAAACTCTTGTTTAATCAAGAAAGAATGGAGACTTCTATTCCATGGATGTTAATATAATAGATATTAAAAAAATTACATTGACCCATTCAAGTGATCAATGATCCTCAATCTTCATCATCTTCGATATTTATGTATCATCTACAAGTTTCTTTGTATTTCTTTTATTATTAATATCTTTGATCTCTTAAATTTGTAATTATTCGAGTTCAGTTTATGGATTTCAGAATCAAAAGAATATCCTTCATTTCCTGATAATTTCACCATCAAAAAAGAAGTTTGTGGTGTGACACTCAATCAATGTTCTGGTCACAAAATATGTTTAGTCTCTTGTAAAAATAATGGTTTTTTCTGGGTATTTATAAAAGGCAGTGCATGTACTTGATTCTGACACATTTAAATGTGTGGTTCCAAGTAGGTAAAAATATTCTCGATGATTAGTGAAGGTTGAGGAGTGTACTAGTATATTTTTTATCCAAAAAACTATAAATAATTGTGTTATTACATTTAATTTTAGCTTCACTTAATTTCAATAATACAACACTCAGGATATGCCATTATTTTATAAAATCTGGTTGTTTTGTAATGAATGATTTTAATAACTATTCACCCCCTCTAGTATTTATTTCAATCAAAATCACTCCAACAATTAGTATCAGACTTCAGGACCTTCTTTATAGTATAGTTAACGCCTCTTATTTTTTAATCTGATAAAAAATAATTGGTATCAGTGGATATTTTCATTAAATGGATATTTAGAGTCACAATTTTTATTATTGTTTATTTGTAACTCTATGTTAACTTGATAAACCGGACATTAGAGTATCAGTAATGAAATAAAAAAATTATTTTATGATGGTAGTTGTAAATTCCAACGATGGTTGTATTCCAGAAAATCCATATTATTCTATGGAAGTGTCAAAGACTAGTGAAAATGAAAAATGGAATCATAGTTGAAATAGTTAAGTGTGGATCACTGGACAATCATGTATAATCCATATAAAATTCCCAAATATTATCCATAGAAACATGTAGGTAATAACATGGTAAAATTTGTTTTGAATTATAATATCAAATCTATTTTATACTATTTTATAAGTAGACATGTCTATAGCCATGTCTTAGATAGTATGACATCCATGATATATAGAGAATACTTCAAGTGACTAACAATGGGATTGGAAAGATATAAACAACCATGATTGGAATTCTCTAATATGAATACCAAGGCATTAATATGGAAGATGAAAATTTGGTAAAACAAACACTTTATCTGTTTCAAAGTTTTAAAAAAGGTATGAGTTCCCTTGGAGAAGTTTTAGAGAACACAGATCAAGTTGAAGGAGCACTGAGATCTCTTACAAAAATATTGCATCTACAGATGTTTTATATTGATATAAGTAAGAATTTAAATGTTTATACCACATATGAACTGATAAGATATCTATTTCAGGATGAATTAAATATGAAAAATATTTTCGAAGTGGTGCCTAAAAAATTAATTGGTATTTCATTTAAATCAAATGTTATGGATTCCTAAAATTCTTTTGTTTTTGAGTTCTAGGAATGTGACATGGATATTGATCACTTTAATAAGAATTATTTCGAGTTCATGAAATAAAAATTTGGAAAGAAGTAGTTCAAGAGGATGTTTGTAATGGAAAATTTGAAATTTAATTCAACTAAAAATAATGATTTTTCAAAATTAACCTGTTATAAATGTATAAATAAAGGGAACAGAAGGATTGACCTCCCTAAAATCCAACATCCAAATAAATATAAGGATAAATAAAGAAACAAAATTCAATATTTTTTGGATATTTGTAAAAATAAGAACTCTTGTAAGGATTCTAGATGTGGATTAGAGAAAGAGAATATTTCCTTAACGGGTATAGATTATGAGGTAAATGATTCACTCTTTACTCAGTTAATAACTCCAAAAAATGTTAATCATGTTGTTATTATAGATTATGGTAGTGATATTGATTCATGATTTGATTCTAATTTTTTTAATTAAAGATTTAAACATCAACATAATTAAAATATTGTGTTAACAAATGATGGTTGCAAAAGAATTTAATGTATAATTACATAAAAATTAAACATAAAAATTTGATTAAAGATAATTAGAAAATAATAAGGGAATGTAATAATCTAGAAATATATGTTTTGTAGAATTATATATCTATAAATAATTATAATTATGTGTTATTAAAAATAAAAGTAGAAAATTAAAAGATTAAAATATTTCTGGAAGTGAATTATAATGAACCAGAAATAAGATTTCAGTTAGTTCCAGATGATTTAACTAATATTGAAAATGAAAGTAACAACCTCATGAATGAAAAAAAAACTATAACTTCTTTATATATTGGTAAAATATGTATATACATAGAGACTATTCAAAATGAGAATGTGAATTTGAAAAATTATGTTGTCAATAATAAATATAATTTCACTACAATTGATAATGGGAAAGAAAAAATGATTAGATAATTTATTTATTGAATCTAAAAATCAATAAAAAATGTTTTGGATATAATAGTTTATCAGAAAGTTTAAATAACATTAATTTGTTAAAAGAGTAGAAGGAATTATTTCTAGTGTTATCATTTTTAAATTAATAATGAAAGGGAATTATTCAAATGATTGTTCACTATAATTTACCCAATAAAGTGGACACACTATAGGATTTATTGATAAATATTTACAATCTAGACATCCCACTAATAAATGATTTATATTATGTTGGGTAAAGTTTTTTCACAATTAATCTAGTTGGACCCATGTTGGCAGGGGTACTATAAAATTCAATTTGATAATTTAATTTATTGAATTAAAATTTATAATTATAAAATAATCATTGTATTTAGACACTAGTATATCATGGTAAATGATAGTTATTAGTTTTAAATTTATGTCTTTTAATTCATGTGATGGAGGACTAATTACATTTTGAGACAACACAAAAGGTTATATCAATGGTATTGGTGAATTTTTTATTTCTAAAATAGTTATTACTTAAAAATAATTATACAGAGAAATTAAAAAAAATATTATAATAAAATCATAGTTATGTGATAAAGGATTAAATATTATTTTTGAAATTGATAAATGTAATGTTATGAAAAATAATTTTTTTACATTCTACAAATTAAATATAAAATTTATACATTATTGTTTTTTCTAATATAACAAAAAAAGTTATGTTTTTAAATTCTATAAAATTAGTTAACATTTTGTGCCATTGGAGGATTGTGTATATAAAATGGAGTGTGTTAAAAAAACATTCAAATCATCAGTATGTTCTACAATTTATAAAATTATATTCATTTATGTACATTATGTATGAATCTATTTAAAGGGTAATAAACACAAATAATTATTTAAAATTTAAAATTATTCTAGTATTTAAAGATTTTTGGAACTATTACATTATAACATGTTTGGGACTATAAAATCTATTGGGTTTAGAGGTCAGAATTATATGATTATAATTGTATATAATTATATTACATTTGTATGGATTTATTTCTTATCTCAAAAAATTGAGACTTTATCCAAATTTTTTGTCTGATATTTGAATATCCCAAACATTAAAAAAATCAATTCATATATATTAGAATTGACAGAGGTGGGGAATTTTGGAATTAATACATCGGTAAATTTTGTGAAAGAAAGGGATATAAATATTATTTTTTATCCCCTATGACACTATAATAGAATGGTGTCATAGAAAGAAAGAACATGTCTATTCAAGAATTCCAATGTCAATTCTGATAGAATTTAGTGTTCTTATATATTTTTGTGTAAAATATCTTAATATAAATTTCCTTATTTTAAATATAGAATCTACTATACCACTTTTAAATAATATCCCTTAAGAACTATCTATAGGGTTTAAACCTAAAGTTTGATATTTTATGGTATTCTGTTGTAAAGAGTATATCTTAAATAGAAAAGATAATTTAGAAAAAAACTATTCCAAATTAGATGAAAGGATATTTTTAAGTTATTCCAATTATATAAAATATTATATAGTTCTCAATAAGAAGAACATATATTTTGAAGAGTCTGTACATGTTAGATTTATTTAAAAAAATTCAAATAATAAGGATTCTAAATAAAATAAGGAAAATGATGAATTTAGAGAATTTGATTTCAGTGAAGATAATGAAAAATACAACTGAATGAATCCTTTGAGGGGGAGATTAGAAATTATCAAACTAATCATAATTATTAGAAAAGTCTTAAATATCATCGAATTTATAATGTAATTGGTAATGTAAAATCAGGAATATGAACTAGAAAATCTGTATTACTTTAAAGTGATTTTTTTTCAAAAGTTGTTTCTATCAATAATGATAAATATTTAATTTATTAAATTTTTTTAATTGAAATTTATGATGAATTAAATAGATTTTAAATTAATGAAGTGTAATGTTTAGTTGATTTTGAAAAATATAATCTTATTAAATGAACTAAATTGATTTTTCAAAATCAGTATGATACAGACAAAAACATCGGTAAAATTTAGGAATGGATTTAGCTCATAGACATTCCTAGGAAGAGAGAATTGAATTTTAGTATTCATCGAATAATTTTTGTAGGATGGTATAAATTATAATTATATTAGATTATGCTTATTTTCAAAATATAAAATCATTTCAAATGGATATAAAAAGATAATTTTTTAAATGGAGTAATTCTAAATTAAATGTTATAAAATCACCTATATATGAAAATGAAATGATTCAAAGTCATTTTTTAAAAATTATATATTATATGTGTTCTTAAGTAAGATTTATGAGCTTGGTACGAATGACAATGATAATTTTAATGAAAAAATTAATTTTTTAATGGTATGGTTGATCCCAACCTTCTTTATAAAAAAGTTAAAAATGATATAATTTTTATATAGATTTATGTTCATGATATAATATTTGGTTCAATAAATTATTCCCTATGTAATGAATCTTTTAAACTATAGAAAATAAAATTGACATGAGATTAAAGGGAGAACATAAATTTTCCATTAGTTTAAAAATTAATTAAATTAAAAAATTTATTTCCTTAAATCAGGATAAATATGATAAATCATTTATAAAAAGGTTTATTATTGATTATTGTTAGATTGTGAAATCACCATTGAGAACTAATTATAAATTTGATTTAGTTGAATCTGTAAAGTGTGTTTATATTGAATATTGTTCAATTATAATGTATCATTTAATATACCCCCATGAATCTACTCCAGACACAATTTTCTCAGTCTTCTTTTCTATATTTTTGTCCAACCCTGAAGCGATTCATATGAAAGCTGTTAAAAGTAAAATTAAATATATCAAGAGTACTATTTATATTGTATTTTATTATACTATTGAGAACTATTTGATTTACAATCATACATTGATTCTAATTTTGGATGTTGTAGATTTTATTGGAAAATCACTACTGGTATGTGTCATTTTTTAGGTAAAATATTAATATCATTTGGTTCTAGGGAAAAAATATCAGTAAGACTCTCTATATTTGAGTCTGAATATGTTACTTGTACAATTTTTTGTTCATAGAGTGTATGGATTAACAAAACACTAAATGATTTTAATAATTTTTTAAATAATATTCTTATTTTATATGATAATTCATGTACTCATTCAATTTATAAAAACCATTTTCAACACTCCAGAACAAAACAAAAAGGGGGTAAATTTATGTTTCCTAGGGATCATGTAAATAAAGGTGATTTGTGTTTCAAATTTTTTCTTACTAAAACAAATTAAAATACATTATCACCATTTTGAAAAAGGAAATTTGAATTTGGAATTATAGAAGAATAAAATTAAAATTTAATATATTTATAGTTTTCAAAAAACTAATCTTTATTTTTAATCTATTAGTCTATTTTAATTAATTGTATACTATAAATGTCTATTAAAAGTTATGACAATATATTAATCTATTCTTTTTGGTAGTGGTATTTTTTTAAATGGGTTTTTTATGTTGAAATATAATTTAATAACTGATAAAGATAAAAATTGTGGGTTATTATTTATAATTAATAAATGTTGTATTTTTTAATTTATCAAAAGGAATAGGCTTTTAATATTTGAAATTGTGTTTTATTTGTTAAATAGTTTTATTTATTTTTATAAATTACTTTTAACGTATAAAAATTTCCTTTATACATTTATTATTATTGTTAACAATAAATGTATTTTTATATTTTAAATGTTTAGTTTTTATGAAAGTGTTTTAATATTGTCAATTACTTATTCTTTGTTAATAAATTTATGTTTAAGTGTTACCTTATTCCAAAAAAGTGCCATCAAATGTAATCCTCAATAGCTAGTCCACAACCACTATTAGTGGGCCTAGTGGATCATCCCCACGGGAGGGATGACCATTGGTATCCCACATAGAGGCACAGTAGCACGCACCTGTGTATAAGGTTCTCTTCGGATGTATATTGGCCCATAGTGGATGTGAGTGCATGGTATGTGCCCACATGTGTCGGTGGGTCGAAGACAATGGGGGTGTGGTTTGTATCGTATGACCAGTGTTGATCCATTATAGCCAAATTGAATGGTTAGTGGTCACCAGTTTGGTAATTACCTAAAGATAAGCACGATTGAGGTTATAATGTGGGATGGAGAGCATGTTGTTACTATTCACATGACTTAATAAAATATATTCATTTCCTTATACATTTGAACTGGTAGATCTCAATAGTTCGACCAAGCTTCTTCTTTACCTCTTCAAAATTTTCATATTCTGCAGTACATTGGATCTCTTGGCTTGTCATGATTGAAAAATTTTTCAAACACCCAACTCTTGTATTACATGCATCTAGGATCAACATGTAGTTATGTTCTCCACATCATCTAGTGGCACCGGTGAAATTTTATATATACTTAAAATTGAAAAGGTAGTTTCTTTTTACACCTACCATTTGACCACCAATAGTTCATTCATTATAGGAAGATCATCGAACTTCATCCCTGGATCAGTAGATCTCTTTGATATGCATGGTGGCGTAGAAGAAGAATTAATTAAAATAGGTTTTCGTTGAAGTTGATTATCTATGTACCACTCAAACACGAGTAGATTGCAGTCACCAATACATCATTTCGAGGGTTGTCTATTTTTCTTCCTCTAATATACCTCCTTCAAACCACCATTTGATCAATTTACAATATTTGTTATCCACCTACCTCTCTAATTCATATGAGAGTATCTCTCCACTTAATCATGAAATAGTAGATCATCCTCCATCGGTAGATTTCTCCATGAACCATCGATTTACTTTATAGTGGAATGGTAGATCTCATATCATTTCATATTTCCATGGCTTGAACCACCAGTAGCAGGTTCATGTTTCAACAAGTGATCTCATACAGTTTCATAATCTTGGTGGTAGAAATTCTCTTATTTTTAGCATTAACATGCACAACACTATATCTATCTACCATTAGTTTTAACCATTATATCAATATACCTTAGGACACCACCAGTATATCTTTCACTAATAGTATATCCTCTTCTCAACAACATTTGATGATCAATATACCATTGAACAATAGTATATCAATTTACATCTACGTATTTACATCTACTATTTGTTAAATATTATTATTCTAATTTTATATTTATTTTAGTTTAATTTATGTTATTAAAAAATTATAATATTTTTATAATATTTTTTATAATATCATTATATGTTATGTAATAACAATTGTGCGCATATTTTTATATATATACTTATGATGCTCTATTTTACAACATTTTTACTATCTGGATAAAATAGAATTTTATTCAGTTTATTTTAAATATTTTGTAACTTTTAATAGAATATATCGATTATAAATTACATTTAAAATTATTTATATAAATATTTAATTATGAAATAAAAATAACTATTGACCTTTTTTATTCATCATATAATTTAGAAACCAATATAATTGTGATATTATTTTTTTATTTTACGATTACATGTTGTATACTTCTATTGGTTTCGAAGAGGCTCCTAGAAGATCTTTTTTAATGATATGAGATTAATTTTTCCTTGACATAAAAAAGGGATAAAACAATTCTACTGTAGGAAATTAAACTATTTTTTACACCATTGATATAACGTTGTTTTTTCTTATTCGATCAATAAACTACTGTGAATTGTTTTACTAGTATTTGACTATAGAATAACTCCAACATTAAATTTTTTTTATTAATGTGATAAATTATCAACATTCTTCAAAACCATCAAAATATTTTCAACATTTGCTTCATTCTTTGTATATGTTTTTTGTGTCATCTATTATCTATTCTGTTTTTAATTATTCAAGTTTTCCTTAAAATTTATCCAATCAAAATCATGTATTTCATTGTCTGCATATTCCACCCCTAGAAATTATGTTTAGATTATGACTCCCCATAAAAATCCAGGTCATAGACTAGGTTTAGTATCGTATATAAACAGTTCGTTTCGTGTTTTGGTATTTGTAAAATGAATCATTTATAAAAAGTTCTCATGTATTTGATTTTTCTGTTCATATGGTTAGGAAACTTCATGAGGAGTAGAGTTTGTTGAGGTGTAGACTAGTATCTTTGTGACCTGAACCACCATAAACCATTATTTTCTATCATTTTATTTCAGTTTAACATTATTTAAAGTAAATTAATCTAACCAAATATAATTCTTTTATAATCTATGATTATTTTCTAATAAAATTTTTAAATGATAATTTACCCCCACCTATTATTTATTTCCATCACTGTCATTAAAACACTTTATTCCTTCCTTATACCCACACTTCTATTTTTCAAAATGTTGTGTATGATTAGGCATTCTCGATTCCATGTGACTGACCTGCTCGAGGTTTCATTTCGGTGGCTCATGGACTGGGATGTAACAACTTTAAAGCATCATAGTATCCAAAGTTATCTAAACATTGTTATGATACAAACTATAATATCCATGAACCATCACTCCTCGATCTGGTGATAAAAAACTAAAATTTATATTTCTAGATTTGATATCGATAAATTTGGCACAATATTTTCCATCAAAACCTTATAGAATCAAAAGGAAATATTATATCACGTAAAAAACCATGGACCTTTCAGGTTTAGTGTTTCAAAAAATTATTAAAAACTATTATATATAAAACACTATGGCCATCAGGAGAGGATGCTTCCCAGTATACCCAACTCTTAACATTCCATATTAATTTTGAAAGATCTCCCACAAATTTCATCAAATAATAATTCTTTCAATACTGAACAAATTTAGCATCATTCTTCATAAACCGAGTAAAAGGGAGCATTAGAATGAATGAATTAAATTCTAAGAATGTTTAAATATATGTATTAATAACTATATATCATATGTGAGAGTAATATGAGAATAAGGGTATGATAACATATTAAAATCTCTTTAAAATAACATAATTTAATTCAGACACAACAACACTATTATCATCAATCATGAAACATAGAATAATTCTTTATAAAACGAAAGAATCATTGTAATCAATAATCTTGTTCCATGTATTGTTAATTTCAATCAAGGAATCATCAAAACACCAAATCTGAATAATGAAAAACATGTTCATATATTATAACATCATCTTCATATCACTCTTACAAATGGAATAAAAAATATGGAAAACATTCATCTTTAGAGAACCCAATGCATTGGGGGTGTATCATAGACCTAACCATCCTTTTTAAAAAATGTAACCACCTATCCCTGGTTTATGATATAACCAAAAGACATTTAACTATAATGGAACCTCTCATAATTAGTTTATAATATAACTAACCATAATCAAAAACAATTTCCAAGAACCATAAAAATAATCCTAAATAACATTGAAAAGAAAATAAATTGTAAAATCAAGTATTTACTGATTTGGAATCATTTCAATCATAAGCCTCGTGAAAGGATAGCCTAAAAATAATACATATATATATATATAGTAAGTATATTAATTATAAAACATGTCAAATAGTAAGTATGTACACTTCATAAAAGGAGAGATGTGCATATTATAAATGAATCTCCCCCAGAAAGAGAATTTCAAACAAATAACCCTTACAATGATCATATCATTAAGTAGAAAACTAATCAATGGAGATATTATGTTTGAAATTTGTAAATGAACAAAAAACAAGTGGAAATATAGTATAACATGATTTATATATTATTTTCCTCACAATCATGACTTAACAAAGTTAATAAAGAATAGTCATAACACACCAAAATGAAATTTAGTTACGGAACTCTTACTGCTTAGTAACATTCATGTCAAGTCCTAAAATAATTAAATATGAGATATCTCAAACCAACAATTTTGAATGATTCCTAAGATAGAATTTAATATGGACGTTTAAAACTATAAAAAATTAGGGGTATAACAATACAATATGCCTCAATGAAAGGAAATTGCGATGAAACCACTTATCTGGATTCAACACTTTCAATGTATATACTTTAAATCATATTTAATAAACTCATAAACATTATTTTATTTTATAATATACTTTTATAGGATTAATAAATTTTTCTTAAGTAATTTGATTCATTAATTATTATTTAATTTTCGAATACTTAATCTTTTATTTACACTTCAGGTGTTTTTAGGATGTTCGGTTCATAAGTCCAAAATTGATTCAGTAGGATGACTATGGTCAAAGTGTTATTTATTCAACCATATCAAGAATAATAATAATAAATTAATAATAATATTTATAATTTAATTATTCTTTTAAAAACAATCTTTAAACATGGTTATGAAATGTTATCTATGATATAATCATGGAGATGGTAGTCTCTGCATGAGTATGAGTAACATTTCCATTTTTCAATAATGATTTTGGACAGAATGAAAGTATTGTTTTATCATTAAATAGTTATTATAATATAATAAATAATATATTATTCTTCAAATATACTTATTTATATAATCCTTGTGATCTGGTAATGGAAATTGAATCACATCGTTTCATGGAGGTGGTAGTGCACACATATGCCGGAATGGTGTAATCATTTTTCAATGAATGGAAGTCATTGAAAACATATGATATATTATCTTTTAATAATAATTAATATGTAATTATTATAATATATAATCATTAATTCTATATTTATCACCACCCATAATTGGCGGTGATGGAAAATGAATTACATTATTCAGTGATGTTGTATTCCTCCGTACACACAAACGATAGATTCCTCTCCCATTTTATTGATGTAGTAGATGAATATAGATTATTTCATTATCATAATAAAATCATAGAATATATTATATAATTATCTATTATTTAATCAAGGTTAATGAATAATTTAAGGTGTTTTAAGGAGAAATAAAACAATAATGCTAGGTTTGAAATGATATATATTCTTCGAACAACCTCTATTACTTTAAACCATAATATCTCAAAGCATTCTATTCTTCACTAAGTGAGGCATCTAGAAATTGGGGAGTGATTTTATTATGGTAACAAAAGGGTTCTTGATATTTGATGTAAAGATAAGAAGAGGTACCCTTTTATAAGGGGTGGAAGTGGAACTCTAGGAATTTCTTAAAACAATAAATAAATATAAATAAATTTTCAATTCAAAATGAATACAAAATGATTTATTTAAAATATAGGATGGGTATGGGTAAAAATGATCTCGTAAAATTAAATTTTGACATTTTTTTATAATTTTTATTTTCCATATCAGTTACTTTTAACCCCTTATTAAACCTTTTCAATCTTATTGTGACAACATGGTTTTCTACACATAGACGGTCAATATAGTTACAATAAATGGAAATATTACCATAAATGGACCATGGATGATAATTTCTTCCATATCGTAATCATGCTTCCAAATATAATATTTTTTTTGTAATTTTATATAATTTAATAAAATATTATTTATTAAAAAATTCAATTAAAATTAGTTTTTAGAAATATTCAATTATTTGATTTTTTTGTTAAATGATTAACTACGGTGTCAGTGTTGTGTAAGAAATTAAGCTATTTATTTCTTAATTAAAAATTAAAAATGAATGATCAGGATGGATATATATAATTTATATTTATCATTAATATTATTAACTAACTATATCATACATTTTGAAAATTTTTAAAAATTATATTTTTTAAAAAAATAAGAGTGTGGCATTATTTACTTTTCCTACATAAAATATTAAAAATGTAATAAAACTCCAACATTGAATATAAAGATAATATAATAGAATAATTTATTATTATGGATGAAATTCATGGTCTAATAAAATTTATTCAAGTGTTGGGAACATTTTATACTCCCTATCATTTTATATTAGAATCTTAATTAACAAATTTACTCATTAGTGAGGTAAAAAAATTACAATGGATGTTATTAATAATGATTAAAAATAACAGAGCCATATTAACCAAATTTGAACCTTATGATTACAAATATGATGTTCATTTTCAAGATTCATAATATATATTTTGAATAATTTATTATAAATTAAAATTGGCAAAATGCGATGAGAAGATGTTTTTCAGAAAAAAAATTCCCTTAAAAAATATTAAACGATTTTATAATAAATTTAAGGATAGAAGTCATTTTTAAAACCATAACTGGAATATTTTTAATTAAAATAAACTAATAAAATTTTAAAACCAATCAAAAATGTAATTTTACTTTGTAAATATATTAAAATAATATATAGTTTTCAATAAAAACAATATTCTTCATTATTCATTGAATAATAAATCTTTTTTGAAAATTATCTAAATTTAAATCTATGATAATTTTTGTATACAAGTTTACAAAATTATTTTTCTTCTATCGAATAAATATTCCAGGCCATCTAGAAATATCTTGAAATACTCGCTAACAAAAATAAATAAATCCCATTTTTGATTAAAATTACTTTTAACTAAAATAAGATGAATTTACTAAAAATTAAGGGAATACTTTTATAATAATTAATTACTACATTAGTAATGAGTTGGAAAATTATATATTTTATAATTTAGTTTATTCAATTCATTCCTACTAATTTAACTAATATTCTATAACAATCATATTTAAATAATATTATTTCATTGTTTGTTTAAGCATGATTTTGTATGTCTCATATGTTATCAATCATAGTATTTCAGGGTTTTAAATATAATTTTATTAAAGGAAGTATTGAAATACCTACTACACTAGTTCACAATATCTCTCTGGCAAGTGGCTGTTAGATATTTTTCAGTCCACTTATGGAATTTTTCTCTTTAGTTAGTCCACTAAGGGTAATTTCGAGTGTTAGGGAAGGTTATTTATTATTTGAAACTATTCATTCTAAGTGGTTATATAACAATTTATAATACTGAACCCATAACTCTTAGGTTCCTATAATTAATATTTTTCTTATTATGTACGTCCTTTTTTCAACCAACTTTTATTTACATTGGTCACTTATATTGTGCTCTCTCATCTCCCTTGTTTAAAAAAAGGATCATATTGTATCACATGTCACTTCCTGTTAATATGTTTTTATCATGATCTCTTATTAAAAAGTGATCATCTCATGTTACAAATAAAATTGGGTTTTAAAAACATTTAAAAGTTACATGATATTAAATTAAATGAATAACCTACATTGTATCTCTATTTTAAATTTATCATGAAATATATCTTTCATTAATGGGTGTGATTGGACCGATGGGTGGTGACCTACAAGGATATATAGCTCACGCCTATCACCATTACAGGTTTTTATGGCATCTCTAACCTATAGATGATGATTAGTGGGTTCCAAATACGATTTTGGATGAAAACTAGAGGACATGAATCACTTGGATCATAAATATAGTGGTTTAAGAATTGTTATTTTATTTTATTTAAATGTTTTTTTATGTATTATAGTTTTCATCTTTATGCTCTTACACTGTACATTGATTCTTTTAGTCATATTGTTTGGTTTCCAAATTTCTAATTTTGTTATTCATGGATCTGTTTGGTTTCACATATATATTGTATATGGTTATTTGATGATGTGTCCATACAATATGTTTGGAATAGTCACGATGGGTTTTCAAGTGTCCTCTCCTTGAATTATATTTTTTCCCTGGGTGAAATCATTCCAATTGGTCCTCTATGGATACCCACGGAACTTATCACCACCTCAGGGTGACTCGGGATATGCCTAAGGAATATCACGGGCAAGCTTCGGTGCAAGGTCTAGGGAGGGCCTAGTTGGTTTACGATAGAGATATAGTGAACAAAAATGAAATAGAGGAGATATGTAAGGTTGGAAAATCCTGTTTTAGTTTAATCAAAAATAGTATTCAATGAACTTTTATTTTTTTAGTTATAATTTCAATAACCTAATCAATAATCATTTTCTTATTATAAATTCTCCAAATCATTCTATTTTTTTCACCATTCAGTAAAAAAGTGCGTCAAAATTAAAACTCTTTCCCTAATAACATTGGATAAACCATGAAAATGGTAATAAATCATTAGATTTTATGGGATATGATTATTTTAAGACATAAAACTTTAATTTTTTTTCATTTTTGGGTGATTATAATCATTCCAATGAATCAATAAGAATATTAAAAAAATTAGAAATAAATATATAGTTTTTATTTCATTTTCAATTATTAATATCATTAACCAAACCCAATTTTTTTGTTAATTATAGTTTTAAAAAGAAAATTTTAAAAAAAAAATTTGCTTATTTTTATTAGGTTTTAGAGGGAACTATTAATAAATCACCTAATAACCATATATAACAAGAGAAGGGGAAATGGATATAGGAGTGACTCATCAAATACTCTTCATATAAAAACATGGCTCCCAATGGATAAATTATTTTAATATGATATGATTTAGTATATAATGTTCTAATTTTAATTATAAAAATACCGACTTTAATTTATATGTCTCATCCTTCCTTCAAAACCTAATAAATGGCTTCCATATTCTCTCCTCTTAATCAATGAATAGATTTAATCTGAAAAGAATAAACATGGTGACCCAAATATTTTTTCCATTTTCAGTTATTAAAATTTATAACCAAATCCAATAATTTATTTATTTATCAAATTAACAAATTTTAATTAATCAAAACTCATTTTAACAAATATTCAGTTATTTTTTAATAAGTTTTAGGGTGAATGTTTAATAAATCACCTAATTACGATCTCAACAAATAAAATTGGGATGTGATATGGGTGAGATTCATCGTATCCTCTCGACATATAAACATAGCTCCGAATGGATAAATTATTTTAATTTAAAAAGATTCAATATATAATTTATTAATTCAAATTATAAAACTAAATTGCCCTTTATATTTTCCATGTTCCATCCTTCCTCTGAACCCTAATAGTAGGCTTCCCCGTTCCCACCTCTTACTCTCTCTGTAGATCCAATCTAAAGGGTGAGACCATGGTGATCCCGTCAACCATTAATATTTTTTAGTTATTCAGTTATTAAAATCAATAACCACAACCGATATATTTTTATTTCTTAATCAATTAAAATTTTACTAATAATAACACATTTAAATAGACATTTAATTATTTTTTATCTAGGTTTTAAAGTGAATATTTAATAAATCCCCCAATTACCATGTCTATCGAGAGATGGGTGGGGTATACAGTAGGGATTCATCATCACCTTTCTACACAAAAATTTATCTCCACGTGTATAAATTATTTTAATATGGAATGGTTTTTCATATGATGTTTTAATTCACATTATAAAATAAAATTACCCCCTGTATTTTAAGAATTGAATCTTTTCTCCAAACCCTAATAGTAGGATTCCCCATGCTTACCTACTATAATGTGCACAGGTCCACTCTAGTGGGATCAAATATTAGGATCCCACCTTTATTCAATTTTTTTGTTACTAAAAAACAAAATCTTTTTATTACATAAAAAATATCTATCAAACCACATTTTAATAAATATTTAGTTATATTTAATTGGGATTTCGAGTCAACATTTAAAAAATTTCTCAACAATCATTTCATCTGAGAGAAGGGAGAAGGGATATAAGAGAGATGAATCAACTCCTCTCTATATATAAACACATCTCCAAATGGATAAATTAAAATAATACGGTTTGGTTTGGTATCTAATATTTTAATTCTCATTATTAAGAATATTACCCTTTATATTTGATTCAAATTTTCCTCCACCTAACACAAATAGAAGACTTACCCATGCTCATCTCTTACTCTCTACCAAAATGTACTCTGGCGAGCGCAAACATTGTTACCCCCATTAGTTATTTTTTCTTTTTTCGGTTGTTAAAATCACCAACCAAAAACAAATCCATTTATTTTATAATTTAAAAACTATAAATCATAATTAATTTTATTAAATATTAAGTTATATTTTATTGGTTTTTAGAGTGAATATTTCTGAAATCACCCAATTTTTATCTCTACTGAGAGACGGGGGAATAGATATGAGAGGGGTTCATTGAATCCTATCTATATAGAAACTCATATCCATATGGCTAAATTAATTTAATACATAATGGTTTAGTATATATCGTTTTAATTATCATTATAAAACATAATTTTTCTTTATCTATTTTATTCCATTTCCTTTCACCAAACACTAATAGTTAGCTTCCCAGTCTTACCTCTTATACTCTACAAAAATGTACTCGAGTGGGTTAAAATTTTATGATCCCCCATTGTTATTTTTTTCATTATTGTTTATTAAATTCAATAACAAAAACCAAAATGTATTATTTATTAAATAAAAAATATATCAATCAAAATTAATTTTAATAAACCTTGAGTTTTTATTTATTAGGGTTTAGGGTGGATGTTTAATAAAAAATGGAATTACAATCTCTACCGAATGAAAGTGTATGGGATACTGGATGGTGCATCCACTACTGTCCACATAAAAACCTAGCTCAAGATGAATAAATTATTTTAATGTGTCATGGTTATGTATATAATGTCTTAATATTCATTAAAAAACAAATATTCTCATTATATTTGATATATCTTTTACTTCCTACAATCTATAATAGATGGCTTCCCCACACTCACCTCTTACTCTATGTGAAGATCAACTATGGTGGAAACAAAAATGGTGATCACCCATTTTTTTAGGTTTTGGTTTATTATAATCAATAACAAAAAACAATCATTCATATTTATTAAAAAAAATATTAACCAATGTTCATTTTAATAAATTTAAAATTAATTTTATTGGATTTTAGAGTGAACATTCAATTAACCACCCATTTACCATCTCTATCGGGAGTAGGGGAAATGATATGGGAGGTACGGATTTTCACCTCTCCATATAAAAACACATCTCACTATGAATAAATTATTTTAATATATCATGGTTCCGTATTTTTTTAATGTTAAAGAGGATTCATAGATTAAATGATTGAAGATCAGGTAATAAAAGAGTACTAATACAATTGGGAACATTATTTAACAATTCATGTGGGTTTCCATAGATTCCTTGAGTATCCAAATTTTTTGTCACTATATATCCATCCTCTTTGGTAAAACAGAAAGAACAACAAGAGAAGTAGTGTTGCATTGACTATTTCATAATAAAAAACTGTTCAAATGGCTAGAGTTGAGCCTATGATGTATAGAATAATCTACTAATTGAGATATTGTATGACTCTAGAGTGATAGATTACCTGCCTCTATATATAGAAAATTTCAAAAAAACACATAGGATTCCGCATCCGGTGGAAAGTATATTTTCCAGAAAGAATTTTGAATTAATGTAACAATTGAACCAGAAGAATCACTCACCCCACACTAATATTGATGATTCTGTTGTTTAAGGGAGGTGCGTCAACATTAATCTTCAAGGATCCATATATTGGTGAGATTCAAATTCATGTATCGGGCCTCATACAAGGGACATTATTTTGATGACCAATGTGGTTCCCAGTGGATAACTAGAGAGTTACATGCTCAAAACATGAGGCACTTGTTGTGGAACCATAGTAAAAAATATCATTTCTTCTAAGCATGATTATCTAGTAAATAGTACATAGGGAACTCAGATACTCCATTTTGAGTAAAAATAATCATTTAATGAGAAGTGCATGAAATCCATAGGCCATATTAAAAAGGTTATCAACATTTGTATTATGAGCTTTCTAAACATCCAAAACCCCATGATGGTCAATGATATCATGCAAAGGGGATTCATCTATGGACATGCAGATTAAAATAGTTAGTTCCTCAATCATATAGATAAAATCAAATAGATCCTACAAAAGGAGGATCCCAGACCTTCCTTTATACAATAAATGTTTAGCCTAGGGAAGGGTCAGGAGACACCAAATGGATTTCTAAATAACACTATTCTTCATGCCTATTGTGTAAATCATCATTAATCATATGTCATTGAATAAACACCAGCGAACTCCCTACTGCAATAAAGGTGATATGGAACCTTTTATCTCCTTAACAGGATAATATGGATAATTCTTTTTTCTCTCTCATTTAACTATGAGAATAGTTTTTTAGTGCACCAATCATGCTTGAAGTCATTTAATAAGGAGATTATCATTGCATCTTGAAATTGATAGAGTGTGAGTGGCATTTCCATTGATCCATTTTAAACAACTAGCAAAAGATCCCTCCAAATCATAATAGGATCATCATCAACTATTATATTTTAAATCCCAATAAACATGAGTTCACACAATCCCCATTGGCTTCGATATAAAATTATATGGAAGGGTCCAAATTAGAAATCACATAAGTGTGAATGGGGAGATTAATTTTCTTGAATGAAAGTTTTAAAAAGAGGCATAAGGGCATCATATATTCCTTTATCCTTATTTTCTAATAATTTCATCATTGAAAAATCATATATCCAAGAACCCCATTCCAGCCATATAGTTGGTTTGGAATATCTTATCCCATGAAATATAGTGGAATTTATTTTCCCCATTATTGAGACCCCACCACAAATTTTCATGATGTGAATGATGCTGGTCAATAATGAATCTGGGGTGTTTGAAAGTGGTCATAATATATGATAGAATGCATTAAGTGATATCCTTGATGAAATATCCTTTTCCAACATTGGATACACTTTTGATGGTCCATCCTTGGATTTTTTCCAAATCTGTCTAGAATACTGTATAACATGTCCTTTTTACTGTAACTGAATTTTGTGGGAAGCTGACAATATTTCTATTTTTTTCAACCATATGAATACCATAAGAACAGTAGAGATGCTCATTCCATATTGAGGGAACTAAAATTCTAAAATATATTTCTTATTTAGAAATATTTACCAATTACCCCAAACGATTCTCATAATGAAGAATAAAGAGAAAAACATGCTCTCATTATTCTCACGTGGCCCTAAAAAATTGAAGTCAATCATTGTGATAGACTGATATGATATGGGAGGTCCCTAGAAACTAGCATTCAGGACACGAAAAATATTATCATTTTATTCTAGTGAAATTAGATTACAAAACAAATCGACCACCAAGATGAAAGGGGAAAGTGGAATGTGAGTCTCCCTAGAAAAGGCCATGGAGGGGGGAGGGAATCTCCTTGAAAATTCTCTACATATTTCTATTAAGAAGGATATGGATAAAACACACTTCATGTCTATTTTTATAAATTTTGTGTAGATTCTCATCTTGATAATTACATCCCAAGGGATGGATTATTCAAGTCTATCAAATTATTTTCTTCATGTATAGTCTCAAAGATATAAATCATATTTTTATTGTAGAGTTATATTTAAAATAGTGTAAAGGTTCATGGTTATTAATAAAATTGATAGAAATATCCTAATTGGGGAAAATCACTTTGGTTTTTATAAATAATTGAAGGGATCTAGGTGTATAAGTAGTTATCTAGGATTGCTGAAAATATCTTATAAGCTACATTACAAATACTTATAAGACTAATGTTAGAGACATGGGAGGGATTATGGGTCCTTGAAATGAGGTTAATGTTAGTTTCACTAATTGAGGAGATGTAATAATCACAATTCAAAAGGACTCTCATCATACCCATAACCGAAGTTGTTATGATCTTCCAGATATTTTAATAGAATAAGACTCAGAAGTCATAAGGGCTTGGTGATTTAGTTGATTGGAATCTTTTTAGGGAATGAAGTATTTAATAATCTATAATATAATTGTTAAAAAAGATGTTCATTTTATATAAAACCACTGGAATTAAACATAATGAAATATTAGTGGGGAGGGATGATTCAAAGTCAAATAAATGTCATGAAAAAATAGGATAAGGCCTTGGATATCCCTCATGTTTAAAATAGATATACCCTCAGATGAGGTAAGGAAAGAAATGAGATTACTATGGTGCCTACAATATTCCTTTCTATGGAAATAAAGGTTATTAGAGTCATTGTATTTAATGTGGGAATCACAATCACACAATAACTGGTAACATTCTTCAATTCTAGTGGATTCATTAATATCAGCTTCTAGGGTGGAGATTCTAGAAAGGGTCACTTTTGCGGGGGTGACTAAAGCTCTACAAGAATCCTTTAAATATAATTTCATTACCAATATAGTTGGATAACCCTACTATAACTCCACTTTTTATGAATATAAGAATCCTCATAGATTTTTTTCTTTGTATCAGTAACTTCCATCATCTATCCCAATTAAATCATATCTTTAGAGCCATTATATCTAGTGTAGGATCTCTCAGATCTGCAATGAATCTCCTGTATCTATCACATTTGGATTAGGATATGTTTAATAAAAAGAGGTTTTTGGATAAATATGGATGGGAAAAGGTGATGCAGTTGGTAAATGATGAATATGTTGATCCATTTGGTTGAACACAAGAATCTATCCAAATTTCTCACAGTGAATGTATTCTCTGAGAACTCATGTAACCAAGTAAAAGGGTTACCATAATTTCCCATGTCAAAAATCCCTTCATTCTAAGTTGATATAATCTGGATGTCACCAACATTGTGATCCCCCATTGAGTTTTTTTGTTTTTGGTAGTTAGAACAAAAAAAACCAATATTTATTATTGGGTTTTAGACTGAATGATTTATAAATCTCTAAATTTCCATATATACCATGATAAGGGTGAAGGTACAATAGAAGGAAACATCTAATCCTATAAACATAAAAACAATATTCTACACAGATAAATTTTTTTAATATAGCATGGATAAATTTATAATTCTTTAATTTTCATTATATAGTAAAAATAACCATTATATTTTATTCATCTAATCCTTCCTTTCAACCCTAATAGTTGGCTTCCCTATGGTCACCTATTACTATCTTTGAGAATCTACTTTGGTGATCACAAACATGGTGATCCCCCTTTAGTTATTTTTTGGTTTTGGGTTGTAAAAATCAATAACCAAAAAACTGTTTTTTATTTAATAATTTAATAAAATTGTATTAATGAAAACACTTTTTAATAAACATTAAAATATTTTTTTATTTGGATTTTAGAGATAATGAATAAAAAATCACTCAATTACCATCTCTTCTAAGATAAGTGGGAAGCGATATTCGAGGCATGCATCAACTCCTCTCCAAATAAAATAGCAGTTCTAAATGTATAATTATTTAATAAAAAAAGGTTTATTATATAATTTTTTCATTATCATTATAAAAAAAATAATTTATTATATATTCTATGTCTAGTACTTCCTCTGAACCCTAATATATAGCTTTCCCCATGTTCTTTTATTACTCTCTATATAGATCTACTACGGTATTGGAAAACATGGTTATCCCTCCATTAAGATATGTTTTCAGTTTTTTGTAATTAAAATCTATAACAGACACTAATATTTTTAATTTGTTAATTAAACGATTTTTTAATCAAGACTCATTTTGATAAATATGAAATTATTTTTTATTCAGTTTTAGAGTGAACGTTTAATAAATCACCCAATTACCATCTCTATCGAGAGAAGGGGGAAGGGATATGGGAGGGATTCATTGACTCCTCTCTACACAAAAACAAGAGTAATGATGGATTAAATATTTTAATATGAAACAATTTTGTATAATATGTTTTAGTTGGAATTCTAAAACGAAATTAACCTTTATGTTTACTATGTCTCATCCTTCCTCAGAACCCTAATAGTTGGCTTCTCCATTCTCATCTCTTACTCTCTGAATTGATATACTCTGGCGGGTGTACACATGGTTATCCTACAAATTTATTTTTTCAACTTTTAGTTATTAAAATCAATAAAAAAACCATTTTCTTTTAATTTATTTATTAAACTAAATTTTGTTATAAAAAAACATTTTAATAAATATTCAGTTATTTCTTATTTGTTTTTAGAGTGAAAATTTAATAAGTCACCCAATTACCATCTCCACTAATAGTAGGGGGATGGGATATTAGAGATATGCATAGATTCCTACCCGCATTAAAATAAACCACATGATCAATAAATTATTTAGATATTAAAATGATTAGTATATAATGTTTTGTTATCATTATAAAAAAAATTACCCTTTTTATTTTCTATGTATTATCCTTCCTCTAAACACAAATAGTTGTCTTCCACATTCTCCCCCATTACACAATAGATAGATATTTCTAGTAGGCATACCCATGGATTTTTTTTGGTGTTAGGTTATTAAAATAAATAACCAAAACCAATATTTATTTTTTATATAAATACCCAAAGTTTTATTAATAAAAAACATATGAATAAATATTTAGTATTTTTATTAGGTTTTATAGTGAACATTTTATAATTAACCCAACTACCATCTCTATCGAGAGAAGGGGGAAGTGATATAGGTTGGACTAATTGGCTCCACTATATATAAAAACACAGTTCTAAATGGAAAATTTTTTTTAATATGGAAAAGTTCAGTATATAATTTTTTAATTCACATTATTAACCAAAATTACCCTTTATATTTTCTATCTATCAACCATACTCAAAATAATAATAGCTAGCTACCCTATGCTCACCATTTTCTATTGACACAGATATACTCTAGTGGTAAAAACATGGTTATGTACTTTAGTTTTTTTGGATGTAGTTTATTAAAATATATAACCAAAAAAATCTTCATTATTAATCAAATAAAAAAAAATTTATTATTAAATAATATTTTAATAAATATTTAGTTAATTTTTATTTTTTTAGAGCGAAAATTTAATAATTAGCTAAATTTCCATATCTACCAAGAATAAAGGGATGTATACATGAGGGCTGAGTTGAAGCTTCTATGCATTAAAACATTGCTCCATATAGAAAAATTACTTCAATATGGAACTGTTAAATATATAATGTTTTTATTGACGTTATAAAACAAAATTACTCTTTGTATGTTATAAATCTCATCCATACTATAAACACTAATTGTTGGCTTCACCATTATTTCCTCATACTCTCTATGAAAATCTACACCAGCTTGTGTAAAAAAAATGGAGATCATAACCCTTTTGTTATTTATTCAGATTTTGGTTATAAGGATCTATTTCCAAAACCAATCTTTTTTAGTTATTAAATCAACAAAATTGTGAAAACAAGAACCCATTTTAGTAAATATTAGGTGAATTTTTATTGGATTTTAGAGTGAAAATTTAATCAATTGCCTAATTAAAATCTCTACCGAGGGAAGGGGTATAGGATGCACGATGGATACATTTTCTCATCTTCTCATAAAAATAAAACTCCTAATTGAAAAATAATTTTTATATGGCATATTTCAATACATAATTTTTTTAATTCACATTATAAATGAAGATTACCCTTTGTGTTATCTATATCCTTTCTCCGAACCCTAAGAGAAAATACAACCCACAACATAATTTTATAGTGGAATTCCACAATTTTGAAGTATAAATAATAAAATATACTCTAACACAATTACGTAATTTCCCATATAAATGAAAATTTTCCTTTAATAATCCACATTATATATTTTTTATTATTACCTTTATTCAACACATTATATTAAAATGTATATTTTTCATCAAATTGTTGAATGTGATATATTATGATACTTCGTAAGATTAATAATTCAAATAAATTAGATATTTATTAATAATATTATTTTATTTTATATATTTATTAAATAATATCAATTTAAATATAACAAATTAATATTTATTTTCAATATATATTAATATAATGTGTTTTAATTTTTGATTTTCTTGTTATTATATATCAAATAATTTTATTGATTTATATGCAATACAATTTTTATTTATTGTACGTGTATTATAAACTAATAATATTATTATAATTTATGTTATAATTACATGTGTGTGACTTGATTAATTAATTGAGTATTTTTAAAATATAGTAAAATAATAATTACTTATTTATATATTAAAAAAAACAAATTTTAATAAATTAATAATATAAACAACAGTAACAATTATTCATTAAATTGATTTAATATTGTAGTTTTTTTAATAATAAAAAATTAATTAAAATATAATTATCTTCTACATAAAACTATATTCAATTAAAAATGTACAAAATTATATTAGATACTCTATTATAATTAATTTCCTAAATCAACAAATTGCTTCCATTGATGCTTGATTAATAAATTGGGGAGTATAATATGAGAATAAATTTCCTTTATTCTTCTATGATAACTAGTTAAGTGTGGAAATCAAGCATTTTCATTTGTTTCTAACTCAAAAATTGGAGCTTCCACATCCAATGCATCTATAATTGGGGTATTTAGATTACGTTCATCATCAACTATCTTATTGTGCATGAAAATTCATGTATTCATTATATAATGTAATACATTTTTTCTCTAAAAATGATTATTACCTAATATGATATCAACGAATGATTTCAAAACTCCTAATGTTCATTCCACATATTTTCTATATGCTTCTAACATCATTGAAAAATATTTGTTCTTCTGGAATATGGATTTGGATACATTACGCAGTTGTGGACCGATTTAGACATATATTACCATCCAAATATGATCCCATATAATATTATTTTCCATGATTGAAATAATGAGTCGGATAAGAAACATTTTGAGTTATATTAGAAGACAAATGAGATGATTCAATCACATTAGTGCCATTATTGGTACCGAGCATACAAAAATATGTGTTCTGTATCCAAATATCATAGTCGGCCACTACTTAAAGAATAATAGTTAATGATTAAAAAATTATTATATATTTTTTTACATCCCAGCATATAGTAAAATATTTCCACTTCTAATGAATGCAACCCAAACTACCCAAAATTCATAGGAAACCACCTTCTTGACCAATACAAAACAATCATGAAACATAATTCGCATTAGGTGATCAAATGTATCGCTCTAAAAAGTATATAAATACAAAAAAATATTTTAATATTCCATTATAGTTGAATCACCATTTTTAAAATATTCATCATAAACATGAGCTTGGAGGCCCTATACCATCATCTGAAACACAACTATTAATTTATTTGGTGTTGATAATACAAAATCTACCACGACTATCACTTCAATGTTGAAAGAATTGATGATGTTAATTGAAATATAATAAAATATTTGATATATTATCTATTAATAATTATAAATATGTTCTTAAAATAATGTATAAACATTATTTAAATCATTATAATAATCCTGGAGGTATGATGATGGGAAACATATTACATCAGCCTGTGAGGTGGTAGGCCAACGTATAAATGAATAATGAATTATTTTTTAATTTGAGGGATGTTGGAGGTAGATATAAGTTATTGCATAAAAATAATAACATATAGTTATTTTTATATAATTATTTTATTATTTCAACAAAGTTAATTAATATTTTAAGGAGTTGGATGATGAAAAAAACAGAAATAGTTATTTAAAAATGATACCTCTTCTTTGGAAAACCTCATTTTCATTACACCATAATACCACTATGGTTGGTACTATTCAAAAAATATGAACTTTAGAATGTTTGTATGGATTAATTAAAATATTTGGGTATATAGTTTCTGGAAAAAATGGTTCTTAAATTGTGATGTAAATATAATAAGATATTAACTTTTATAAGAGATGGGTGAGGCACTCTTGGAATTTATTAAAATATTTATTTAATAAAACATTATTTCAAATTTAAACTGGATCTAAAATGATTTATTTACAATATTGCATGAGGAATCATCTAAAGAAACAAATTAAATTAAATTTAGAAAAAATTTGGCTGTTCTTTTATCCATATCAATTAGATTTAACCCCTTATTAACCATTTTAAACTAACCATTACAACATGGTTTTTTACACATTATGGGTTATAATAGTTACTATAAAGGATAAAATTACCCATTAAAGGAAAATGGTTGATATTTCAAACCATATACTAATAACTTGTCCAAATATAATATTTTTAGGAATTTTATATCATTTAATGAAATATTATTTATATAATATTATTATTGTAAATTTTAGAACTATTCATTACCCTGACATTAATAACAACAAGACAAAAAATAAAATTAAAAAAAATAATTATTTATATCCATAACATGTCATTTTTCCTTCGAAATTCATTTATCACAATAATTAACTCATAATATAGTACTTGAAGTATTTATAATATCATTTATTTTATTTTTTAATTAATTGAAAAATTATTGTGTCTGCATTGTTTAAGAGTTTAAGGTATTTATTTTTAAAATAAAAATAAAAAATAAAAAATCATCATGAAATAAATATTTTATATCTCAAATTAATATTTATATCTAAATAAATCATCCATTTAACCCCATGTTAAAAATAATATAGTTTTTTAAAATAATAGTGTAACATTTTTTTCTTTTGTTAAATAAAATATTATAATTGTAATAATCAAACCGAAATTGAAAAAATTTCAAATAATAGAATATTGGATGAATAAAAAAATTACTAATTCAATAATATTTAGGTAGGTGTTGGGGACATTATATAGTCCTCATAATTTTATGATTACCCTTTAATTAACTGATTTACTCTATTAAGGTTAAGGGAATTACTAAGGTTCTTATTAATAATGAAAAAAGGATCCTATTTACTAATTTTGGACTAGAAGATGCTTAATATTAAAAAAAAATCAATATACCAAACACACAAGTTGAAAAATTTAATTTAATATTAACCTTGAATAATATTGTGAAAAATAGTTTTAAAAAAAATTCCCTTTTAAATTTAAAATGCTTCAACACTAAATTCAAGTATAAAACTCCTTCCCAAAAACATAATTGTATTATTTTAAATTAAAAGGAACTAATTATTTTTTTAAAACATACCCAAATTTTAATTTTAATTTGTAATAACTTTTAAACATATCACATTTTTGGATAAAAATCATTTTTTAGTTTTCTTAGAATAATAATTATTTTTTCAAAAATAAAAATAATCCCTAAGATAAATTTTTTATCTTGATTTCAAAAAATTATTTCAATCTATAAAATAAATTTTATAAAAGCTAAATATATTTATTATCATACTCAATCAACAAAATTAAATAAATTTTATTTATAAATAAAAAATAAGATTTTTGAATAAAATGTCATTAGTAATGATTTAATGCATAATTTTAAAAGATTTAATTAAAACATTAGTACTGATTAAGGAAATTAGATATGTCATTATTAGATTAATACTACATATTCCATCCAATTTTACTATTAGACAATAATTGTGACATTTAAATAAAAATATTTTTTTTGTTTAAGCTTGGTGTTGCGTTTCTCATGAGATATCGACCATATTATTTATTTTAAAAAGAAATATCAATATATGACATTATAAAAACCACCATTAATAAATTTCATCCTCAAATTTTGAAATTGTATTAATAAAAAAGTGTATGACCTTTTAATAAATATAACACTATAATGAGTATTAATATTATGTCTCTTTGAAAATATTGAATCAGGAGTACAATGTTCTTGTGAAATAACACATATTTGGTTTCAAAATTGGGCAACATTAATAGGAAGTGATCATACGAACATAGATGAAATATTAATTTACAAATGATGATTCCGAGTGACAAAAAACAATGTTTATAAGAATTTGAATGATCATGGGAAAGTTATCAACCAAAAAACTACAAACTAGTGAGGTGTGAAAAAACCATCCATTCATTGGAAAAGAATGTAATATGATAAAAATTTTCTACCAGGATCCATTTAATAATTTTTACCCATTCATTTATCATATAAAAAAAAGGAAATATACATACCTAATAAGAATAATTTCATCTGTTAATAAATTTCCACCCCAAACTCATATTTTTCATCAAATGATTAGTATTTAAGATGATTTTTTCCTTTCAGAAGAACTAAAATCAATTAATAATGATTCACATAATCTATAAAAGGATAAATATTTATTCCTCCTGTCTTTATAAATTAACCAAGACCAAAATGGTTATAACAAGGGAAGATAATACCAAAATTTAATAAACCACGATATAAATAATTAATATCTAAAATTCAATAGTAATACCCAATGTTTAACATAGATAATTTGATAGATAACTATCCTTAAAATTTCTCAAAATCTTTTGGACTAATATTGAAACCAAAAAAACTAATTAAATAATCTACTAAGTTAAATTTATCATTTATATCTAAATAAAATCAATCAGTCTTAATGTGCCATACCAAAATATATATGATCTATTCATATAATCTCCAAAAAATGAAATAACCCATAATTACCTCAACATAAATGATTATATAATCCCTAAGGGGTATCAATAACATTAAGATTAAGTCCAAAAAAAATTAAATTAATTATTCCAAAAATAATTTTTTTATTAATACACATACATATCCCATTGTTTTTAATACCCTAATTTTCTCCCGAAATATTGAAAATCATGTTAGTGTTACACCAATAAAAACCTCAAAAGGGTTTTCTATGTCATTGAACATATGAAAAACCTTAAACATATAAACCTATGGTCATATTAATAACTCTTAAAATAACCTCATATGGAAACATTGTAATATAAAATGTTGTTAAATCATTTATTTGATATAAGTTATAACATCCCCAAACCTAAACTCCCAAATGTGGTGCTAAAAACATAAAAATTACATGCATGGATTCGATAATGATAAATTCGAAAAAATCAACCAAACGATAAAATATAAACACAAAATATTGGATCCTCTAAATACCCAAGGACCAGTTAGGTTTATAGTTTTAGATAATTAGGAAAAACTCTTACATAAACAACACTTGGGACATAAAGAGTGAATTTTTTCCAATACACTCAGATTTTTATATTCCATATTTACTCTTCAACATCTCCAATAAATTTCTTATCATGAAAAACATTTATATAATGAAAACAGTTATCTTTATTCTTTATAACCAATAAGAAAGATAACATAATTTTTTTAAGATCAATTACTCTGTAAGAGTAATTATAATTATTAACAACTAAATATAATCAATGAGAGTAAGATGAGGATTGGGGTATGATGAAAAAATAAAATTCTACTATCATAAGATAAGGGAATTATTACCCATAAATACATGGATCATAAATTAAGAAACATGTTATAATATGTTAACAGAGGAATGAGTCATTTAAATCAATAATCATGTTCCATGCAATTTCAATATCAATCGAGAAATCCACAAAACCCATAGAAAGAATAAGAGAATCTTGTTGCTATATTGGAAAATCGTCTTAATATAACTCTTACAAATGGAATAACTAATATGGTCAACTTCCATATTCTTAGAACCTAATGCATAGGAGGGATATCATAGAGCCACCCATCATTGGTTAATAACACAACAACCCATCCTTGGTTTATAATAGAACCACAATCCTTAGTATATATTGGAACCACCCTTCTTTGTTTTATAATTATACCACCCATAATCAAATACCATTTCCATGAACTATAAAAAAATCATAAACAATCTCAATGAGTAAATATATTGTTACAATTAATATTTACTGCTTTGGTAACATTTAAATCATAATCCTTATGAAAGGTTAAATTCAAAATAATATATATATATATATATTGAACATAAAAATATTGATGATAAAAAATGTAAAATGGAAACTTTATACAACTCATAAAAGTAGATATGGTCATATCATAAAAATGCATCCACATGAAATATAATTTGAGACAAATAACACTTACAAATATTATATCATTGAACTAAGAAATAATAATGGGATATATTATGTGTAAAAAATGAAAATGCACACACAATTAACTCTAAATTTATAATAAAAAATTTCTATATCAAATCACACTTAATCATGAAAGAAAAATTCAATGAGAAATTGTCATAACCCAAAAAAATAAAATTTTATTGATAAAATATTACCATTTAGTAACATCTAAGTCAAAACACCTTGGGATAAATAATTCAAATTGAATAAAACAATACCATAAATTATGAAGGAATGAAAATATAAAATGTAAACGTTATTTATATACTGTATTAAATATAAATTAGGTTCAAAAAAATAATATATGCCTCAAATAAAGTCAATTGGTATGAAACCACTTACCTCAATTCCGTACATTCCATGTATCTCCTTTAACCCCCTTATAATAAACTGCATTTAATTATTGTATTTCTTAAGAAAAAATTCTATGATTAACCCAATTTCTATAAAGAATAATAATTATTAAATAATTATCATTTTTATACATTAAATATAATTTTAAAACTAATTAACAATTATGAATATGAAAAATGATCTATGTTATAATCACATAGATTGTAGTCTATACATACGCATGAGTAACATTTATATTTTTCAATATTAATTATTTAAGGAATATAAGTATTGTTTTTTATTTATATAATAATAATATCATAAATTACATATTTATTTTTCAAATATACTTATATATATCATTGTTGTGATGTGATTATAGAAAATGAATCCCATCAATTCGTGGAGATCATAGTCCTCACATTTGTGGGAACGACATTATCAATTTTTCATTAAATTGAATGGTAAGAGATTATATGATCTAAAACCATTTAATAATGATAAATATAGAATTAATATCATATAAAAACATTAATTAAATAATTATCTACATCTATTATAGTTGGTTATATAAAAATAATTACATGAGTCAATGAGGCGGTAGTCCACTATAAACATGAATGAGGGATTCATTTACAATTTGATAGAGGTATGAGTGGGATATAAGTGAATACATTATCACAACAACATATATGTATATTTTATATAATTATTTTTATATATAATCTTGGATAAAGATGATTTTATATATTTTTATTAAAAAATAAATCCAAACCACTTTGTTAAGAGTGATACCTCTTCTTTGGACAACCTCGTTTTGATTTCACCTTATGATATCAAAGGTGGATATTTTGCCCAAAATATGTACTCTATAATTTGGAAATGATTTTATTAATTTATTTTGGTTAGATATTATCTATGAAAAATTGTTCTTGATGTTTCATGCAATGATATGAATATATTCCCTTTTATAAGAGATGGGAGGGTCATTCGTGGAATTTCATAAATTATTAAATTAATATAAATTATTTTTCACATCCAAATGGCTCAAAAATGATTTATTAAAAATATATGATGTGTTTGTGTATATATAATATAATAAAACTAAATTTTTACATTTTTTACAATTTTTTTATCCTTATATTTTTTTTGAAACCCCATGTGAACCCTTTTCGAACATACGATGACAACAAGGGTTTTTAATCAATAAGGGACAAGATAGATAATATGAGTGGAAAAAATTCCCATAAATGGATAATTGGATGATATTTTAAACCATATCTTAATAAATAGGGAAGATATTATTTTTATTAGGAATTTTATATCTTTTAATAAAAATTATTCATTTTAAAATATCATTGATGTCAATTTTAGAACTATTCATTATATTGACTTTAACAAGATTAATGGAAACTATTATATTAGAAATATATATATATATATATATTATCATTGGAATTTCATGTCCATGTATATATTTAATGGGTCACTTTAATATTTTTAAATTACATTACATTCAATATTTTTGATATCATTTATTCGATTTTCCATTAATTGAATAATTACGGTGTTACTGCTGTGTAAGCATTTATGGTTTTTTTACTCAATAAAAACTAAAAATAAATTATAATGATGAATATAAATGATTTATATTTAAAATTTATATTTTTAAAATAATATATCATTTTTTATCTCCATCTTAAAAATATTATTTTTATTAAAAGGATGAGTGTGTCAGTTTTTACTATTCATTAAATAAAATGTTATAATGGTAATAATCAAACAAAAATTGAAAGAAATGTCCTATAATATTATATTTTTTTAGTATAGATGAAATTAAATTATAAAATAAAACTTATTAATGTTTTATATCACTTTATAGTCTTTATTGTTTTATTTTTAACCCTCAATTACAAGATATTCAATTTATTGGGGTAAATAAATTATTAAAGTTACTATTCATAAAAAATAAAAATAAAAGAGTAATATTTACCAAATTTCAATATTATGATTCTAAATATGGAATCCAGTTTTTAAGATTCAAAATACATAATTATTAGAAAATAATTTAAAATGTAACCGGATAAAAATAGATGAAAATAGTTTATTAAAAAAATGACATTTTTAAATATAAAATGTTTTTATACTAAATTGAAGTATACTAATAATTTAAAAAATAATAAATAGATTATATTAAAGTTAAAATTTCTAATTAAATTTTAAAATTAATACAAAATGAAATATTACTTTCAAAATACTTTAAAAGATAACATAAATTTGAATAAAAATCAATATTCTCACAATTCATTAAGAAATCTATCTTTTCAAAAAAAAATAAAAACATTTCTCATGATGTTAATTTTGATATAATGATTTTAAAAAATATGTTACTTATACCAAATAAATATTATAATTTTTTTAGAAATTTATTTCGATACACGCTAAAAAATCAATAAATGACATTTTTGAAGAAAATGTATATTTATATAATAAAATGACATTTCAAAAAATTATGTGATTAATTATAAAACAATTATTTAATACATTATTAATCTGTAGGAACATTATATATTTCATAATTTATTTAATACAATTAATTTGTGCTAATTTAATGGTTAGGTTATAATACTCGAATTTAAATAACAATATTTCATTTTTCATTCAAGCTTGATGTTGTGAATATTTTTTATGACAATGAAAGGAGAATATATTAAGATAATAGAAAAGTACACACAAGGAAATTAATCTATGAAGGAAAATGTTAAATAAGACTTGGATAATGCAAAATACACCATGAGTTTCTAAAACGTGAGTTGTATTATTCCCCTTTCATCTAATGAATGAGAAAGAGAATATTGATAAGAGGTGGGTGAAAAAATAAATCTTAATGATTAGTACACTAAATGAGTGGAGATCTCTCTCTATTATAAGGATATCATTAATTGTGGTGAGGAAATATGATCTTATAATTATGTGTTTCCATCCACTTTCAATAGAAAAGATCATGCTAAAAAAATGGTGTGGTGTTTTACAAATAGAGGATCATAGAGAGTATAGAGAAACTCCTATATACCGAAAAAATCTATCCTAAGGGTTCTTGTACCACAATTGCATGACTGATAATCCCATTCTATTAAATTTATTTGTTCATGAGGATCATAATGGCTATGAAAGGAGATGGTTTTAGGTGGAAGAAAGTGGGCGAGAACATGTTTTCTCCCTCTTGGTATCATGTCACATTGTTGTTTCCATCCATGAAGTGGCCCACTTGATCCTAAAGTATCAAGTCATGATATATGATTACCCAAGTTTCAATTATTTCTAATCCATATGATCCATCCCACAATGAAATAACAATCCAATGTTATTTATGATTGGATGACCACATCTTCATCAGCGTTGAATAATGGTTAGCTGCCAAATCAAAAAAATGGTATATAGTTGATCTCCATGAATTCCACATGACCTTTTCCAGGAGAAAGTTAATTATTTCAAGCCTTGGTGATTTCTTCTCATCCAAGCATAATAGAAAGAGTTAGTCTTCAGATACATGGATACATGAAATAAATTCATTATAGAGATAAATACCAAATGAAATTTTCCACTATAAGTAAGGGACATTGGGAGGGACTTCCATACACCATAAAATATTTCAAAGAACATATACCTCTATGATATGAGCTTCAAGAATCAATCTATATGAGAATTAATAGATTAATATCCAAAAATATCCTTGCTTTAACAGAAACTATCCTTCCCAATATATCTCATATAGGGAATGCTCAAAATAATCATCCTATCAATCATAAAACAAGTATTTAGGTTTATCAATGAATTATCCATTAACTAAATCATTAAAGAGACATAATAGAGTTGGATCTTCAAAGTTAGGGACAACCATAGAAGTCTCCTCTAACCCATCAAGGTCGACCAACTAAGGGTCCTTCTAGATATCGACCTTTGGCTCATTCCCAATCCTCCAAAAGATTACATCATAATGACGTTTTCATGAGCCCCATAGGATTATCCATAGAAATCCAGGGATGGATCATATATCTGATCCTAAAAGTCTATGTGGGGTAGTACATAGCTTATTGTATCCAAACACTAATTTAATTTGGTTGAATTTGATGATTTCAAACCTCTTTGGATAGAATGGAATCATTGAATAAGAGGAGGTCTCAGAATCCTATTCCCCTACATGCTTTGGGGGAGAAAAGATTTCTCCCATCCAACCAGTGAACTTTTTTACTTCCATAATTATGACCATATGGAATATGGTGACGTGGGGGTGTATTTATTCTATTATCTGGAAAGGTATTTTGTAAAGGTATATGATATATCATAGAATCGATTAATCCTATCCCTTAATAAGAATTTCCTTCCCTACTCTATAGATTCTATTAGGTGTCTATCCTATGATTTTTTTGAAATTCTATCAATGATTATTAAAAACATGTCTGTTTTTTATCGAACAATAGGCTTAGGGCACTGAAGGTATTTGTAATATTTTACAACAACTAGGATGCCTTAAGAATTTTGGATAACAATTTTCCTCTTTGAAATAACTCCAACACTAACAAAAATTTCAAACTTATCCAGGTTAAGTGCCTTTCATGATGCCATATAGAGTTGGATCATTTGAAAAATAGATCTTCACTCTTCGTGGGTATATTTTGAAAAATGTATGTTGTAATATTCAATGAATAGATGTGATATGGGTGGGATTTAGTAATACATATTTCACCCATGAACAGCATTAGTTTTCACTTCCAAAAAATAGGATTGGAAAAAACATCATCCACTAAAATAAAAACAATTTTAGAAATAGGGTCAAAATTTCGAATCCCTCAATAGTTAGTGAATCGATAAAAAAATATTCCATTGATTTTAATCCTAAAAGATACCGACGAGATTCAATGCATGATAACATTATTCTACTTAGTGTTATAGCCCATTTATTTTATGACAAGATTATGTAAAGTCCAATCCAAACAATCATACACATTTATCATATCAAACATCCAAGACATAATACAACTTCTCATTATTGAGCATGTTTTCGTAGATTGAATAACCTTATGTTTGACTATTTCATTGTTAGTGATGAGACTTTTAGTGAAGAGGGAACTTTGGTTTTCAGAAATAATGGAATGTAACAATGTGTAAAAGAGAATGAATTAAATAATTAAACAGATATTACATGATTCTTTTCATAAGCTAATTGGCATGTTTTCTAAATAAAGATGGGGTTTTTTATCATTGGGATATGGGTTATTATGGTTTCATTGAGAGTGCATTTAATTATTTTCCCCACCCATATATATTTTATAAAGGCTAAAATATTTTTCCTAATAATGTGATAATATCATTTAAAAATAGAAGATGGAATATTTTCGTCCCTAGCACATTAGTGGTTTGGTTTTTCCTGGGATCCCTTAGTATTTCATCATCCAATAAGTATCTCTTAATCTGATGATTCATTAAATATGTAATAACAGGTTTAATGAATGTCTCTATGTCGATAGAAATGGAGGAATCCCACACCATGTACATCTTCTAGAAAACCCATGTATGATGTCATGGATCCCCTTATAATTAGTTACAGATCTATCATCAATGTTATAATGTCTAGATATATATTTAATGCAATTCCTCATGGAAGCCATTTTTTTGAGAATAGTACATGTTATAATATCCTTATTTAATTATGGTTTCATGAGCTCATATAGAGTAGAAGCATTCAATACTATTGATAGTGGTATGGAACTATACATCAATACTTTATGTTTTAAAGAGGTTTGTATTGGAAGTGGGATGGGAAAGAAGTGCATTAAATATTTTTAATCGATACATATATATTTGTAAGTCGATGATATTTAAATTTTATATAGTATTTAAGATTAGATTCCACATTGTAAAGATTTATACCTGTATCGAGGCCTACAACATTTTGGTCAGAGCGTGTCACATATTCAAATTATCTAACTTTAGTCCATAAATAATTAATCTTTAATGGTACCCTATATTGTTTTATACTCTGGTGAAATATTTATGATGACTGGGTAGTGTTTTGATGAATTAGGGTCTAATTGAGATACATGGATGAATATAAAGAGTTTTTTCCATTGGGTTGATACCAAATATATATCCATGCCCTCTAAAATACGAGTGATTAATGGATTCCCTCAAAAACATATAAATTGGGTACCTAAGTGTCCTCGTTCTGAGATATCCTCCATTGAGAAAACTTATTATAATTCCAAAATAGAGGCATAAGGTCTTCATTATCCCTATTTTATTTATTTTGGAACATAATTTCATTGATTTTTTCACCAAAAATGATAGGTCTTGGATGAATTTCGCACAGTTATTTGAGAATCTTCAATGACTTCCACATATCCCTCTAGGATGGCCATCTGTAGAATCCCAAATTTTTTTTAATGTAATGTTTATAGATGGAGGAAGCAATGTGGTTGGATGAGAATAATTTTACCCTCACATCAATGTCCCTTCCACATAGAAAGAAAAGTACCCCTGAATAGCCTTGGAAGGGAATTGGAAAAAAACCATGGAAACCATGTTTTTTGAAATTCGATCAATGACCTTGAATTATTATATAGTTTTTTATTAGAAAAAATATTAGGTAGACTTTGTGAAATATTAAATGATTAATACGAACTGATCAAGGGTTTACAAGCCCACAATAGTTATGGATTTGGATGATCTTTATGATAGATGGGGCTGGATCAAACTGGACTTCACCTATGAATATTCCAGAAATGTTCCATCATCAACCACTTTGTTTCATTTGGAGTTCTTATCATTACTTAGAGGAACATAAATACATATTTTGTAACCATAGGTTTCTGTTGTACATGGGAAAATTCCATAATCACCTCTCACCTTCTTACTCCTTATTTACATGTTTTTTGGGTGAAACAATTACAAATGCATTAGGGCTCTCACTTGGAGATGATGGAATTGAATGACTAACGATGGATGTGGGGAAGTTTTAATCTAGGAGATCTAGGAAAATATTCATTGTAATGGGGATTGAGGTTTAAATTTTTTCATAAGATGATGTACTATTTTAGAGTTACTGAGAATACATCACCCATGGAGTTTTAAACTAAGACTCACAGATGTTTTTAGGACTGACAGGTTTGTCCCTAGGAGATTTATTTTCCATGAATTATGAATAAGGATAATTTTTTGGGTATGAAAGAATGAATTGTGGTCCTAGACTGATTATTTTCCTTTGTTATTAATCTAAATTTTCACCTATTTCCTTGATGATTATATCCATATCCTTCTAAATATATGCTTCAACAATAAAAGATAAACTATTTTTTCCTACATCCAATGTCCATTCTATAAGATAATATTTCCTTATCTATTTTTCATTATCATATCAAAATCGTTTAATGAATTCCCAAGGAAACCCCATAAGAATTTAAATATTGGTAGATATTGATATTCGATAGATATCTTTCCATTTTAATAATCCATAGGGTGAAAAATATCTCTCATAAGAGGCTTCCCAACATAGACCAATACCTTAATCTTGAATGTTGGACCTAGTAAATGGGACTTGATTGTTCCCATTCCAATAATTTTCTATTTTGGTCACTAATTCTTTTAATAACATCATCTAATCTTCCAAAAAAGTGGATTTATATGATTTGTAACTAGAAAAGATGATTTAGATAAGTTTATAATTGGATAAGAACACTGTTTCATAAATCATCCAATAAGATGAGTTGATTATCAAAGGACTCGGATCTCCTATTATATACCTTTTTTCCTTACCATTAATGAATTAAAATATCATATGGGGTTCTCCTTTATTCCTTTTTTCCAAACCCTCATGTAAGAGCCATATATTATTCATTTTATTCTTTAGATAATTTTGTATAATGTTCTATCTAATGATAACTTTTATCATAGAAGTAAGATACAAATGGTTCATCAAAAATGATCCCTCCACTATATTCTACACCATTTTTTATTTCTCTTTCTCTGTTAATGATATTTTATCTATAATTTTATCATCTCAATTTCCTTTATACTGGGGAATAGTAAAATAATGTTGAGGAAGAGATGTTGAAAATATGATCACGGTTTAACACATGGTTTAAGAAACATCATCAGAGCTCCACCGATCCTGGCAAACCCTAGTACTTGATAGCCCTAGAAAACCTTAGGACCTTGTATTCAAATTACAGAGAATATTATTTTGTCATTAGAAGAGGGTTGTATTAAATACCCTTATCTACATCTATTAGGCATATTACAACAACTCCTAGGAAACCTTAGGACTCTACTATCATGAGGAAACCCTAAGAAAATACCCAAATAGTGGAGTGACTTATAAGAATTATCATTGTTTCTTATTGTAATGACCCAAAATTTTGAATAATATTTGTTTCATAAATTTGTGATTTATATCATTTTATACTCCACAAAATTATATCCTTTGATTAATGAAGTAACACCATTGGGTTTCGACTATTATATGACCGTTGGTCAATATGAACATTTTTCAATATGAACTTGGAAACTAAACTCTTAATGTTGCGACTATTGTTTATAAATACAAGTGGTATTGGTTAATTAATACATAAATAAGGGGGTATGGCACCATCTAGTAGACTTGGGCCATATGAATCCCATCTAACGGAGCTGGAGAATGAGGTAGCATAACTAGGCATTGTTCTGGACCAAACCCATGACGAAATTCAACATGTGAAGCTTGAACGGAATCACCTAAGGGAGAAGTTCAAGATGATAGAAATAACCACTAGGGAAATGTTGTCCGAGCCACACCAATATTCTATCACCATATCACAACTTACACTTAGGTCCTATGCATGTGTTATAAGGGGCTATGAAACGAAGCCCTAGTTGGTTTCTGTAATCCTTTTGTATAAATAAAATTTTAACTTCTTCTTATGGTAAAATTTTTGAATTTCAAATGTCTAGATAAATATAGGATGAGTTTATATAAATTTATTATTATAGGTGAATTTTGGAAAAAGGGGTATTTTAAAATATTTTTGTATTCATTAAATAATTAATAATGTGATTTGATTTTCAAAAAATGGTCTTTTACAGTTATGTTCAGTAAGAAATTTAGAGTCTTATAAGATCAATCTAATTTTTAGTGAATAGTAATGTATGAATAGTAACATACCCGTATGAATAGTGAAGAATAGTAAATCGGCCAAAAAACATCACCCATGAATGTATAAATACATTTTAGACATCTTAAAAGTGACAAATGGTCATAGTATAAGTTTTGGTATTTTTGTATTTCATAAATATTTTATTTACAATATTATAATTAATTTAATAATTTAAAATGGATATTTAGTTTCATAAAATGTAATAATATATTTTTACTTTATTGTCTTATGATAATATGATAATTTTATGGGACCTTGATTACTTTCTTAAGGTGTTACAAAATGACTTATAGTTGTAATGTTGTATTTTTGGAATAAATATTTATTTTATTCAAAAATTAAATTACAAATATTTAGAAAATTATTTTCATGAAATGGTGTTTATTTTAGAATTTAGAGCATTGAAATTATGTTATGGTTAATTTTTTGGATTTTCCTAAAATAGTTGAATTTTCTATTAATAGTAAAAATACAGGTTTTAGTTTCAAGTGTTTAATGACATCATTAATGATGTAATAATGATTTTATCATTCAATTAGACATATGGATAGTAATATATGCAATGATTTGTCCCAAGTGGCCAATACCATAGAAATATACCAAGGTAAATCCCATGGTATTGACAATACACAGATGAGGTGTCCCTTGGAAATTAATAATTTGTTCCCTCGCTTTTCCTATAAATACCAAGACATTCCCTCATTAATTTAATTCCAAAATACTCCTTAACAATGTTATGGTCTTTTAACTTCCCAAGGAGTCCTCCCAAGGTTCCCTCAAGCCTCCCAAGGTCATGACCTTCAAAAATTGAATGTTACTCTTCAAGGTATGGGAACCACTCACCCTCCTCTTTTAATTCATTAATTCCTTTATGTTATGCCTCCCAATTTTCATTTTAAATTATGGGGTATGTTATTATATATTATTATTACAATCCATTTCATTTTCAATTTATGAGATACCATTTTTTACCTCTTTAACTTAATTTTCTGAATTATAAGTGACGTCGTTAGGCTGCTGAATTTTCTTCTCAAAACCTCTCTCTCTTTTTCTCACGAATTCTCTTGTTTAATTTTTGTGAATACCCTAATATATTTTCATTTAGAGTGGTACTCATCAAGTCATAAAATTGAATTATTTTATTCTATAATTGACTTTCATATATTAATCACTTCCTTTCCATGGGTTATAAATGACACAATGATCTTATGTTTAAGAACTCTTAAAATGTCACAATTTTGAAATGAAATCCATTTATTTTATTCTCGATAGGTTATTTATGAAATGTTTGATTATGATATATTTGGATCACATGAAAATGAATACATATTATGTTCTATCCTTGATATTTCTCCAATTTATTGGCTAAGGAATTAATCTCTATAGATGACATGTTTCACGATACCTTGGTGAATAACATTGGTAATTTTTAGGACACCCGAGGGATAAACCTTGGCGATATGTTCATGAATTTCTAAATGAAATTTTGTAGCCACATATTTATGTTATTATTAAATTTATTTTTATTATGATATTCATATTATTTCATTTCTCATTCCAACATGATTTTTATCTTATTCACATTAATATTTCTCAAGATCACATGTCAACTATTTCACTTGTTTTCTTTACTAATCCTTCTAATCACCATTTCCTTCCATGTATGTCTCCAGGTTATGAGATACAAAAAAATTTTACTTAGGATGAACATATGATGAATCCTTTCAAGTGGATTAGAAGAATGTTTTATGTTTTCATGTTTTTTTCCCTAATTTCTAAGACACTAGACTTTAAAGATCCTCTATTTGTAAAATGTAATGAAAAGTCATGTAATAAAAAGGCAGAATTCCATAGTTGGTATCAAATTATAGTTTACTTATTTATGAAAATTAGGCCATGAATACATTAGGAATAACCATATAGAAAAGTTTAAATATACGAAAACTTCCTAGTAATTTGGTGAGTATTGAGTAAGTGGATTATCAAGAAAATACATCCTTGTCTGGTTACGAGCAGGTCGAGGCGGCTTTGACATAGATGTAACTAGAGGTAAAACAAGAAAACACCACATTGAGCTAGACTCAAATAGGAACTGGTGCATGACAATGGGCCTTTCCGTACTCTTGGTTATGACACTCTCGGGGGATATGTTTGGATAATCACAAGCTTTTTTGAATTATTATGAAGCAATTATATATAAAAGTAATTGTTTAAGCATGACATTTTAAGACATAAACTCCTTTATAGTTAAAATATTAGTAAATGAAATAAGTTTCTCACTAAGGTTTTATTATTTTAGAAAATGGAGGGTAACAGGAGGAACCATGAAAATGGTGATCACAATGGACCATGCGCTGACAACCCTCTAATGGAAGTCGGAATGGAAGCATTCGTGCGAATGATGAACCAATTGACTCATGTTATGGGAAATAACTTGAATCAAGATGAGAGACCCATCTCACAGTGAAGGGAACAACATTCTGTTGAGTCTTTTATGCGTCAATGACCACCAACCTCAATGGATCGGCTGACCCATTGATTTCGGAGTAGTGTATCAGGTCTATCGAGAAGATATTTTTTGACCTCCATATTCAGAGCAAGAGAAGGTCACTCTGGCTGTCTATCACTTAGAAGTAGAATCTTATCAGTGGTGGGAATATATTAAAATCACAAGGCAAAGAGTGGAGGTTGAAGCTATTGAGTGGGAAGAGTTCAGAGGGATTTTCTTCAATAAGTATTTCCCTTGTTCAATGAGAACAACAATGGAGAAGGGGTTTCTCGAGCTGAAGTATAAGGAGAATGAATCTGTGGGAAGGTACGAGATGAATATCACAAGGATTTCATGTCACACCTCTATCTTTTTCATGGATCCAAATGGGAAGGTTGATAGATTCTTTGGTGTATTGAGACCTCATCTGCGGAAGAATATAGCCAACCGAGACTATGATAGCGATGAGGAGATCGTGCAGAGTGCGATGAAAGTTGAGTTTTAGTTTGGTGAGACAAAAATGTAATGTACCTGATTTTTCCATATATTATTTTAATATTATATGGGAATTAATTCGAGACTAGGCTTTCAGACGGAGTGCAGTTCCGAGGCACAATGAGCCCAGAACAAATGTTTGAATTTAATTTAATAATTAAATTACGCACGCGTGTGATTTTCCTGAAAAAGTGGAATAAATCCCGAATGGGTTCTTGGATCAGAAATCTGAGGGCACCGTTGCATTCATAACATCGTTTGTACCTTAGGAGGGGCCTAACATCGGTCAGCGCAGGTCGGTAGTGAAATCTGGTTTTTGGACGTAACCGTAATAAAATATTTAAATAAAATATTTTATTTAAATAATTGTTGAAATGAAATCCTTTCTTCTTTTAAATAGAGATTTCACAGGGAGGGTTAGGGTTGAAATCTCCCTAACTCTGATTTCCTCTAGAGGGCTCTGGAGAAGACCTCCTAACATGGCAACAACATTCTTGACGATTTTCACCGCTGACGACGACGCGGTGACTGGATCATCGCCAACAAATGACGCGGATCCAGGTAGGATGTTTTTATTTTCATTTTCTTCCCTGTTTTTGATTCTCACGATGAACGTAGGCTAATCCACGAATAGATTATCCTGTGGATCGATCGTTCTTGCGGGATTGGATTTTTCGGGAATTGTGGGGATTTGATTCTTGAAATTGTTTTGGTTTCATTCAACCTCTTAACGGTGACGGACCAAGATCGACATGAACATCGATCAAGGTTCATCCCTCTCTATTTTGGTGTGTTCTTCTTCCCCAAATTCTCGCGTTCTTCGCTACATTATACATGTTCTTCATGGGGATATGAAAGATGGATCGTTGCGCACATGTTGTGCAATGAAATGATCCCAAATTGACGATCTGGCATCGGTACAACCCTACGGAGGTGCGGTTGCAGTGGAGATGGACGGATCGAAGCGGTTTGGAAGATATTGTTCTTCGAATGATTTCTGCACGGGTGACCGGGATCGGATTTCGGAGCCGATCGAAGGCCCGAAACCCACGGATTCGGCATCGCGACGACGAAGCGACCCATGATTTTGAGTTTTGGGGCAAACAAACCAGAAAAACGCGATCCATAAGATCGGATGAAGTGCGAGGAAGAGGACGGCATTTCTGGAAATTTCCCGACAACATGCCGTGTAGTATGGGCTACACGACATGTGTTCATCGGTAGGTTTACATGGTGTATATTCTAGGAGTACATGGACACGATCAGGGTACACGACCAAGGACACGCCGTGTATACCCCTCCCCGGCCAAACCCATCCAGATAAACGGGATGCCCCGTGTACTGGTACACGAGAAGGCGACACGGACACGGACAGAGGCCGTGTATAGGCACATGGCTAGCGTACACAGAGCGAGCCTCAGGTGCTCGGACACGGCATTTGTTTCTTATACACTCTGTGTAGTTGTTTTCTATCTAACAGGCCGAATGACATGGGTCGTTTACACGGGCAGTACCCGGGGTCAAGGGACACGTCAGGTACTATTTCTACACGCCGTTTAGTTTGGTTTTACACGGTTTGGACGAATGACATGGGCCGCTTACACGGGCAGTACCCAGGGTCAAAAAACACGGCGTGTAACCATACTACATGTTGTGTTACCTTTTCTTCATGGCTTGAGCCACTTGACTTTGGGGACTTGGAATAGATTTCTTAAGGTTCATACCCTTGGTCTTTTCCATAAAGGTTCTGGTATCATTCCCTTTACATAGGAGTATGATCCCTTCAGCAGAACTCCCTAAATAGAGTTGTTGGAATCCCATCTATGAGACTTGGAGCGAGATCCTCTATTCATTCCTGCAACCCTTGGTAGAATTCTTGGTATCGGCATGACCAACTTTACCGGGGCGCCGATCCTCTGCTTAGCGGATTAGCATAGATTGAGTTGTCGGAATCACCCCATGACTTGGTTGTGATCCTCATCTGAGCATCATGTTTTCAAGGTACTTGTGGAGTGTGTTCTCTTGGAATGAGTACTTCGTATCTCTCTCTTCAGACCTAGGTGTGTGTTCTCCCAATTGCATGCTTCGTGGAATCTTCGAGCTGGATCCTAGTGGTGGTATTCGCAACAGTCGATAGTGCATGAGTATATCTAGATATTCTTGTTATATGTTTAGTAGACATATACTATGTAGAGCTAACTGTATCTTTCCTTTGTGGTATTTTCCCTTGTTGTATTCATTTGTGGTTTTGGGGTGTCCTACTAGGTATTGTTATACTCACCCCTACCCGGGCTTTGCCCGCACGTGACGTGTCTTGTGCAGACGAGCGAGCTTTTGAGAGGGTTCAAGGCGGAAGAGGACCGGATGGTGCTCAGTGTGATCAGACAAGCCGATGTGTGTTCCTACAGTAATGGATTGCAGTCCCAGTACCTTTCCATACAGGTTGGACTTTTTTAAAAACATTCTTTTGGTGGGATTCTACTTTTGGCCCAGGGTTTTACAGTTGTTGTACTTTACTTTCCTGTCATACTCTATTGGTTGATATTTTTAGTGTATGCATGAATTTCCACTTTTATTAGTTTTTACATTTCAGCTTTGTGGGCATGAAGGTATATGTGCATGTGTACAGGTTTATAGGAAATGCCTCCCATGTTAGTAACATGCCTACTCGGTGCTAGTCACCAGTCCCTGGCCTATTGGAGGTGGGATTGAGGAGTTGCTGCTCGAGCTCCACTGGGACGGGTCGTGAAAGAGTGGTATCAAAGGTGGTTAGTTCTACCAAAGGACCGAGAGTCTGTGAGTTGGTTTGGGGAAACAGTGTTAAGTGTTTCGAGTTCGGATTTCAGGCCAGGGACCCCAGTGTTGGTGTCGGCGGCCGACGTATCCAAACACCAGGACACTGATAACTTGCATTTCGACTTGGAACATGGGAACACTAGTTGCAGGGGAAAATAATGGTACAAGAATCATATAGGAATGGGTTGTGGTTTCCATGTCCTTTTTGAGTCAGCTCTCCAGATATACTCACTGACTGAGATACATCTTCTCTATTTAACAAGATGCATCCGCAACGCACACCCACTAGGATCCAGTAGCTTATTAACGAGGATGACCCCCTTAGTGATGAAGCCTCGATATAGGGACCGGAACCCCCAGTTTTACCATCTGGTGGTGTGCCAGTTATTCTATCACCAGTGTAGTAGTGGATGGACCACCTAGGCAGAGGCAACATGTGGAACAAATAGATCCGCGGGGTGAAAGATGTGGTAGGGGAGCTGGGAGAGCAGATAGAGGTGGTTGGAGTTTCGACCTTTTAACACCACCAACCCCAGGAGGTCCACCACAGGCTCAGAGAGTTGGTGGACAGAGGCAGGGACAGCTACATGCGGCATAGGCTTATGACCCAGGTACCCTGGAATGATTAGAGGTACTATATGTGTCTTTTCTTCTTTGGATGTCGTAATGATAGACACGGGTTCTAGTCATTCCTTTCTAGCTTCTTATCTTGTTCGAGACCTTGAGATTCCAGTTGAGCCGTTGACTCGACCCTTACACTTAGAAACACCGACTAGAGAAGATTCACATATCACACACCTCTGTAGACATTGTGACCTGACCCTTGGTGGTGAGAGTTTCGGTTGGATCCTCTTGGTGGTAACATTGAGGCCTTACGATGTCATTCTTGGTATGTATTGTCTATCCACAGTTCATGTCCAGATTAAATGTTTTAGGTGGAGGGTGTGGTGTGTCCATAGTGATGGAACAAGGTTCTCTTTTTTCGGTTAAAGAGAGACCCAAGAAGTGCAGGATGGAATCGTGCATAGGAGGGCACAACCGATTTCACATAAGTTGGATATCCAAGCCCATGGCGCAGTAGATGTTACGAGTTTCCAGTTTCCAGCATTAGTTCCTATGTACGAGGACGTCTTTTAGGAGGGTTTCCTCGGGCTACCTCCCCCTAAAGAGATAGATTTCTGCATTGGGATGCAACCCGGGATGACACCGCTATCAACATCAGCATATCAGATGGCTCCTGTAGAGCTTCGTGAGCTGAGGGTGCAGTTGGATGACTTGGAGAATAAGGGCTTTGTGAGACCCAGCATTTCACCCTAGGCGGCCCCAGTGCTGTTTTCCATGGAGGCTGACGGGAGCTTGAGGCTATGTGTGGATTACCGGCGCTTGAATCAGGTGACTGTGAAGAACCGGTATCCACTACTGAGGATCGATGACCTCTTCGACCAGTTGATAGGGGAACGATGGTTCTCGAAGGTTGATCGACGATCTGGCTATCACCAGTTGCGAGTACGGAATTAGGATATACCGAAGATGGCTTTCCGATGTCGCTATGGTCACTATGAGTACTTGATGATGCCCTTAGGAATGACGAATGCCCCGTTAGTGTTCATGGGACTCATGAACTAGATTTTTCAGCCCTACCTAGACCGGTTTGTAGTGGTCTTCATCGATGATATCCTTCTGTACTCTGTGTCCGAGGAGGAGCACGCGATACACCTAAGGATGAAATTGGACACACTCTGAGAGCACCAGTTGAATGGGAAACTCTCGAAGTGTCAGTTATGGTTACATGAGGTCCACTTTCTAGGACATGTTATCTTGCCAGATGGTGTAGCAGTGTACCCAGCCAAGGTGGAGGCAGTGCTAGCATGGGAGCCACCCCGAAGCGTGACGGAGGTGTGGAGTTTCCTTATCTTGGGAGGCTACTATCGGAGATTCATCCTTGATTTCTCCACGATTGCAGAACCCATGACCGCTTTTACCTGAAAGGGACAGCCTTTCATGTGGACCCAGAGATGCCATCAGGATTTCCATTAGTTGAGACATAGTTTGACGAGCAACCCGATCTTGAGATTACTGGAGGAGGGTGTCGAGTACATAGTGTTCTACGACGCATCAAGAACCGGGAAGGGTTGTTTCCTGATTCAGAGGAAAGTTGTGATTTCCTATGGGTCACGTCAGTTGAGGCCACACGAGCAAAACTACACGACCCATGATCTTGTGCTGGTAGTGGTAGTCTTCGCGTTGAAGATGTAGCGACACTACCTGATGGGTGAGCGGTTTACCGTCTACTCTGATAACAAGAGTCTTAGATATATCATTTCTCAGAATGAAATGAATTTGAGACAAAGGAGATGGTTTGAGTTCCTCCAGGATTATGACTTTGAGATCATTTATACTCATGGGAAGGGGAACGCGGTGAAATATGCTCTCAGTAGGAAATCCAGTACACAGTTGCTAGATGAGGCGACGAGGCAGTTGGGCTATTTAAAGTTGTCCTTTGTGGATGGAGATGAGGGATCTTACCTTCAGTAGATGGTTGTTACCCCTCCACTCTTACAGCGAGTCAGCGAAGCACAGATCGAGGCTGCTAGCTGTGAGACCTTACTTGCTCAGATATCCACAAGTGATGCTGTTGATGGATATTCAGAAGGTAGGGAGCATGTTGTTCCTTTCAGAGGGCACATGGTAGTACCAGCGACGTTGCGAGAGGAGGTTTTACGGGAGTCCCATACATCTCCTTTTTCAATGCATCCAGGCGTGGAAAAGATGTATCAGGGCCTCCGACGTCAGTTCTGGTGGCCAGGAAAGAAGAAGAGTGTGGAAAATTTTGTTTCTCGGTGCATTACTTGTCAGCAAGTAAAGGCTGCGCACCAGGTTCCAGTAGGTTTGACTCGGACCCTTGAGGTTCCAGAGTGGAAGTGGTATGGGATATTCATGGACTTTGTGATGGGTATACCACGTACGTCTAGGGGACACGATGCCATCTGGGTGATCGTTGATCGACTCACCAAGTCGGCCCACATCCTAGCCACACGGGAGCAGATGTCAGTAGAGAGCTTGGGACGCCTCTATGTGCAAGAGATAGTTCGACTTCATGGGGTTCCATCCACGATCATATCAAATCAAGATGCTCGGTTCACATACCTGTTATGGAAGGGATTGCAGGAAGGTTTTGGAACTCAGTTACGCTTGAGCACAACGTTTCATCCCCAGACTGATGGTCAGACAGAGTGGACCATCCAGGTCCCGGAGGATAAGCTTCGATCTTTCCAAATTGACTTCAGTCATAGCTGGGAGGATCACCTACCACTAGTGGAATTTTCATATAACAAAAGTTATCATTCCACTATTGGCATTGCACCATTCGAGGCTCTGTACGGGCGACCTTGTATGTCGACACTTTGCTGGACTGACCCAGCAGAGTTAGCACTCATGGGCCCCGAGATGGTGATAGCTACTATAGAGAAGGTGTAGGTCTTCCAGGAGCGGATGAAGACTGCACAGAGTCGGAAAAAGTCTTATGTCTACAGGAGGCAGAGGCCCTTGGAGTTCGAGTAGGGAGACCATGTGTTCTTTCGAGTCTCACCTTGATGGGGATTGCGGAGATTTGGCCAATGTGGTAGGCTATCTCCGTGGTACATGGGCCCTTTTCAGATTTTGAGTTGAGTTGGCGAGGTGGTGTATCGCTTGGCTCTACTTCCTCAGATGGACCCGGTACACAACTTCTTCCATGTGTCGCAGCTACGGAGGTACGTCCACGATCCATCGCATGTTATCGACTGGGGTGAGTTGGACATCGATGATGGGGAGAACTCTGCAGAGTACCCAGTAGAGATCGAGGATTGACAGGAGAAGATCCTTCATGGATGAGCTATCCCCTTGGTGCGTGTACGGTGGCAGCACGGGAATCTCCAGGAGAGCACGTGGGAGCGGGAGGCTCAAATTCTCATACAGTTCCCACATCTTTTTGAGTAGCCCTTGTTTTGGCTTTTCGGGGACGTAAAATCCCTAAGGTGGGTGTGAGGTAATACCCCGGATTTTTTCATGTATTATTTTAATATTATATAAGAATTAATTCCAGTCCAGGCTCTAAGATGGCGTGCAGTTCCAAGGCCTGGTGAGCCTGGAACAAATGACTGAATTTAATTTAATAATTAAATTACGCGCGGGTGCATTTTTCCTGAAAAAATTGGAATAACTCCCAAATGGTTTCTAGGATCAGAAATCTGAGGGCACCATTGCATTTGGAACATCGTTTTTACCATAGTTGGGGCCTAACTTCGGCCGACGCAGGTCGGTAGTGAAAACTGGTTTTTGGACATAACCGTAATAAAATATTTTATTAAAATCCGTGTTGAAATGATATATTTTATTCTTTTAAATTGAGATTTCGCCGGGAGGGTCATGGTTACAATCCCCCTAACTCGGATTTCCTCTGGGAGCTCTGGAAAAGATCTCCCCATGCGGTGAAGACGTTCTTGTTGACTTTCGCCGGCGACGACGATGCTACGACCGGATCATCGCCAGCGAACGCCGCAGATCTAGGTAGGATGTTTTGCTTTTGATTTTCTTCCTCATTTTTTATTCTCACAAAAAATTATGGTTAATCCACGAACAGATTATCCCGCTAATCAATCGTTCTTATGGGATGGGATTTTGTGGGAATCGTGGGGATTTGATTCTTGAAATTTTTTTGGTTTCGTTCAACCTCCAAACGGTGACGGACCAAGATCGACACGAACATCGATCGAGGTTCATCCCTCTCGATTTTGTTGTGTTCTTCTTCCACAAATTCTTGCGTTCTTCACTTCATTCTACGCGTTCTTCGGGGGATATGAATGATGGATAGTTGTTCAACTGTTGTGCGATGAAACAATCCCAAATTGAAGATCTGGCTTCGGTACAACCCTACAGAGGTGCGGCTGTGGTGGTAATGGACAGATCGAAGTGGTTTGGAAGATATCATTCTTCGAACGATTTCCGCACGGGTGACCAGAATCGGATTTCAGAGCCGATCGAAGGCCCAAAACCCATGTATTTAGCATCGCGATGACGAAGCGAGCCATGATCATGAGTTTCATGGAAAACGGTCCAGAGAAACGCGATCTGAACGATCGGCCGAAGAACGAGGAAGAAGATGGCATTTCTGGAAATTTCCTGACTACACGCCATGTAGTATGGACTCCACGACGTGTGTTCGTAGGCAGTTTTACATGGCATACACTCCAGGATTACATTGACACTGGCAGTGTACACGACCAAGGACATGCCGTGTATACCTCTCCCCGGTGAAATAAACATGATACCCCGTGTACTGGTACACGGGCAGGTCACACGTACACGGATAGAGGTCGTGTACGGGCACATGGTCGGCATACATGGAGTGAGCCCCAGGTTCCCAGACACGGCGTGTGTTTCGTGTACACGTCGTGTAGTTTCTTTCTATCTGACAATCTGAATGGCACGAGTCATTTACACGGGCAGTACCCAGGGTCAAGGAACAAAACATGTACATTTTCTAAACACCGTGTAGTTTGGTTTTACACGGCTTGAACGAATGACACGAGCCATTTACACGGAAATTACCCAGGGTTAGAGAACACGGTGTGTAACCTTTTTTTCATGGATTGAGCCACTTGTCTTCTGTGACTTGGACTAGTTTTCTTAGGGTTGTACCTTTGGTCTTTTCCCTGAAGGTTCTGGTATCATTACCTTTACATAAGAGTATGATCCCTTCAACAGAACATTCTGAATAGTGTTGTTGGAATCCCCTCTGTAAGACTTAGATCCGGATCCTCTATTTATTCCTGGGACCCTAGGTAGAGTTCTTGGTATCGACGTGACCATATTTACCCAGGCTTCGATCCTCTGCTTAGCAGATTAGCTCAATCTAAGTTTTCGGAATCACCCCACGACTTGGTTGTGATCTTCATCTGAGCATCATCCCTCAAGGTACTTGTGGAGTGTGTTCTCCAAGAATGAGTATTTCATCTCTCTCTCTTCAGACCTAGAAGTGTGTTCTCCAGATTTCATGCTTCGTGGAATCTTCGAGCTGGATCCTAGTGGTGGTATTCGCAGTAGTCGATCATGCATGAGTATATCTGGATATTCTTGTTATATGTTCAGTAGACATATACTATGTAGAGCTGACTGTATCTTTCCTTTATGGTATTTTCCCTTGTTTTATTCCTTTCTGGTTTCGGGGTGTCCTAATCGGTATTGTTATACTCATCCCTGCACAGGCTTTTCCTACAAGTGTCGTGTCTTGTACAGATGAGTGAGCTTTTGACAGGATTCTAGGTGGACCGGGACCAGACGGTGCTCAGTGAGATCAGAAAAGCCGAGGCGTGTTCCTCTGGATAGAGATTGCAGTCCCAGTACCTTTCCTTATAGGTTGGACATTGTTAAAGAATTTCTTTTGGTGGGCTTGTACTTTTGGACCCGGGTTTTACACTTGATGTACTTTACATTCCTGTCGTACTCTGTTGGTTGAGATTTTTAGTGTATGCATGCATTTCCATTTTTAATAGTTTTTACTTTTCAGCTTTGTGGGATTGGAGGTATGTGCGCATATGTGATGGTTTACAGGCAATGCCTTCCATGTTAGTAACATGCCAACTCGGTGCTAGTCACCAGCCCCTGGCCTATTGGAGGCAGTCTTGGGGAGTTGCGGCTCAGGCCCCACTGGGATGGGTCATGATAGAACTGGTCTCATATATCAAATTACATGAAGAGATCTATGGATCCCATCTTACGTAGGACCTTTGAACATGGAAGCGGAGGAAAGAAAGTGCACTGTCCCACATGTAATAAATGTGGGAGGAAGCATTCAGGTAACTATCTGCTCAGGAGTAGGAAATGTTACAAGTGTGGAAGAGATGGCCATATTGTGAGGAATTTTCGTAGTGAGGTGAAACCTAAACATACAAACACTAATGCCAAGGGGAATATGGTGTAGGCCCAACCTAATGTCCAGTACTTTATGTGTGGACAACTTGGGAACTTTTCCAATCACTGTCCAAACCCGAGGGCAATGAAGGGGAACCACCATCAGCCTCAACAAAGGCCAAGGGAGAAATTTCATTCTTTTACTGTCACAACATCTCAATTTGAATCTCTGAATGATTTGGTAGTAGGTTCTCTTTCTGTCCTCTCAAATATAGCAAGTACTTTGGTTGATTCTGGTTCTATGCATTCCTTTATTTTCTCAATGATTGCAAATAATTTAGAATCATCCACCGACTTTCTAAAAGTATATTTATCAGTCAAGACTCATTGTGGGATTATCCAAGCATCGTCTGTGTTTAAAAACTCTAGTATTTACATTGGTGAGAACAACTTTATCTAAAATGTAGTAGTCATTACCATGATTGAATTCAACATTATATTAGGGATGAACTTGATCTCGAAGTATAATGCTAAGACCAATTCATAATTAAGGAAAACTCAATAAACTTTAATGGAGAACCTACAGTTATCTTCCAAGGAAATATATCTCAACCTAATAATTGTATATAAGAACCCCATATATCCTTCTTTATGGAGTTGATCAGTGAAGAAGAAGGATATGAGAGTTTAAAGATAGAAAATTTCCCCATCATCCAAGAATACGATGACGTGTTTCCAGAGGAGTTACCCAGACCTCCCCTATAAATAGAGGTAGAGTTCTCCATTAACCTCGTACCTGGATCTCATCCGATATCAGAGACCCCGTATAAGTTGGAAAATGTGGATCTGGAGTAATTAAAGAAACAACTAGAGGATCTTTTGGAGAAGGCATTTATCTGACCAACTGTGTCACCTTGGGGAGAGCCAGTTCTCTTTGTGAAGAAGAAGGATGGATCGATGCATCTATGCATTGATTATAGAGAACTGAACAAGATCACAGAATAGAACAAATACCCTCTTCCTAGAATTGATGAATTGTTTGACCAAATTTGTGGGGATCAATTCATCTCTAAGATTGATCTCCATTATTTTTATCATCAATTGATGGTGAAGAAAGAAGATATTCCAAAAACTGTCTTCCAATCAACATATGGGCATTATGAGTTTGTTGTTATGCCCTTTGAACTGACTAATGCACCAAATTTTTTTATGGATTTGATGAACAAAGTCTTTAAGGACTACCTTGATAACTTTGTGGTAGTGTTTTTAGTTTTTGTTCTGATATACACCAAAATTCACGAGGATCATGAGGATTATCTAAGGGTTATTTTTTGAACTTTATAGAAGGAGAGGATTTTTGGAAAGTTCAAAAAATGTGAATTCTGGTTACAAAAAGTGTATTTCTTAGGGCACATTGTTAACAATGAAGGAATCACAGTTGACCCTACAAAGTCTAAAGTTATAGAGGAGTGGCCTCAAACAACAACAATAACTATGATTTTTATTTTCCTTGGTTTATCAGGATGTTATAGGAGTTTTTTGAAAAACTTTTCATGACTTTATAATCCATTAACCAAGTTAACTCGGAAGGGGGTCAAGTTTATCTGGATAAAGGAGTGTGAGGGAAGTTTCCAAGATCTAATGAAGAGCTTGGTTACTACACCCTTGTTAACTATGCATTAATGTAGAGAAGGATTTGTTATTTTTAGTGATGCATCTCTTAAAGGGCTTGGGTGCGTTTTCATGAAAAATGACAAATTCATTTCTTATGCATATCGATAGTTGAAGTATCATGAGTAGAACTATCCTACACATGATTTGGATCTAGTTTCAATCGTTTTTTCTATAAAGATATGGAGGCACTATCTTTATGGGGATAAATGTGATATATACACCGACCATCAAATTTTGAAGTATATTTTCACACAAAAGAAATTGAACATGATACAAAGGAGATGGTTGGAACTTCTTAAATACTATGATTGTACAATTCATTAGCATCACAGAAGAGAAAACAAAGTTGCTAATGCATTAAGGCGGAAGGATCTCGTTATTCATTCCATGATGAGGATTTAAAAAGATCCTTTGATCAATGACCTAGTAATTTTGTACATGGGAATTATAAGGGAAGGGACATCATCAACCCTAACCAAAATGATTTCTCAATCATCATTACTAGAAAAGATCAAGAAAGATCCAAATGAAGATCCTTTGTTATAGAAGAAGTTTGATGGTGTAAAGGATGGAAGGTTTATTGAGTTCAATATTTATCAATAAGGTGTACAGAAATTTTTTACAAGATGATGTGTTCCATCCATTCTAGAAATAAATAAGTAGCTGATGAATGAAGCTCATAGATCTACTTTCTCAATACATCCTAGGATCACAAAAATGTAAAGGGACCTTCATGATCACTACTGGTGGGATAATATGGAAAGGGATATTGTTGAATATACATCAAGGTGTCTGATATTTCAAAAAGTGAAGGCAGAATGACAACTTTCTAAATGGGTATTGCAAACACTACCCATACCAGCATGGGAGTGGGAAAATATCACTATAGACTTCTTCACTGGTCTCCCATGAACTTCCAAAGGAAATAATGAAATATGGGTTATTGTAGACTGTCTCTCCATGAATTCCCATTTTATCTCTATTCTGGAATATTTCTCTCTTGATCAACTTGATAGGACATACGTGAAGGAGGTGGTAAGGCTACATGGAGTTCCACTTTCTATCGTATCTGATCGTGATCCAAGGTTCTAATCAAAATTCGGGAGATGTCTTCAACATGCTCTGAGAACGGAATTGAATTTCAGTATGGCCTATCACCCCAAAATGATAGCCAATCTTAAAGGAATATTCAAACACTCGGGGAAATTATGAGAACATGTTCAATGAAATTTAAAGGTTGATGGGATAAACATCTCCCTTTAGTTGATTTCTCCTACAACAATAGCTTCCACTCAAGCATTAAAATGGCACCCTATGAAGATATATATGTGAAGTGATGTAGAACTTATACTTATTGGGAAGAAGAAGGTGAGAGGAGGCTTCTTGGGCCAGATCTTGTGTAAGAAATGACAGAAAAAGTCCACGCCATCAAGCACACACATTAAGGCTGCTCAGAGTTAGCAAAAGAGCTTTGGTGACAACCGTCGAAGGAACTTAGAGTTTGATGTTAGTGACAATGTATTTCTTCTAATTTATCATTGTAATGGTGTCATGATGTTTGGGAAGAAAGGGAAACTCAGCCCTAGGTACATTGGCCCCTATGAAATCCTTGATCGTGTGGGAGTAGTGGCCTATCAGCTTGCACTTCCTCTAAATCTATCACAAGATCATGATTTCTTCGACGTATCCCTCTTAAGGAAGTACATACATAACCCTTCACATGTATTAAACCCAAAGGTGGTACAAATATAACATGACCTCTTTTTTGAGGAGAAGTCGGCGGAGATCATGGATCATAGAGACAGGGTTCTACGCAACAAGAGTACCCCCCTTGTTAAGGTTTTGTGGTAGAACCACAAATGCGAAGAAGACACATGGGAACCGGAAGAGTCTATGAGGTAGAAGTACCCACACCTTCTCTCTTATGAGGATACGAGAAAACAATTTGGGGAAGAAATTTCTTAAGGGGAGAAGAATGTAACAAGACTAACTTTTTAATAATATTTGTTTCCAAAATTTGTGTGTTATTTTATTTTATACTCAAAAAACTATATCCTTTAATTAATTAAGTGATACCATTGGTTTTCGACTACTATAAGAACATTGTTCAATATGGATATTGGTCAACATAACTATTAGAAACTAAACTCTTAATGTTGCAATTATTGTTTATAATTACAGATGGTCTTGGTTATTTAATACAAAAAGAAGAGTCGAGGGCATCATCTAGTAGACTCGGGCCATATGAAGCCCATCTGTAGAATCTTGGGATGGAGGTAGCATCCCCGGGAGTTTCTCTGGACCAAGCCCAAGCCGAACATCAACATGTGAATCTTGAAAAAAATCACCTAAGGGAGAAGTTCAAAATATTAGAAATCACCACTCGGGGAATGTTGTCCGAGCCACCTGAATATCTATCACCATAGCACACCTTACACTTAGATCCTATGCAGGTGTTATAAGGGGACATGTAACGAATCCTTAGTTACTTTCTGTAATCCTTTTGTATAAATAAAATTTTTACTTCTTATTATGGTAAAATCTGTGAATTTCAAATGTCAAGATAAATATGGGATGCATTTATAAAAGTTCCCTAAAATAGGTGATTTTTTTAAAAAAGGGGTATTTTAAAATATTTTTGTATTCATTAAATAAATAATAATATGAATTTATTTTAAAAAAATGTTCCTCTACGGTTGCGTTCAGTAAAAAATTTAGAGTCTAATAAAATTAACATAATTTTTAGTGAATTGTAATATATGAATAGTAACGTACCCGTATGAATAGTAATGAATAGTAATTCCTCCAAAAAAATTAAATTATTCACCCATGAATGTATAAATACATTTTAGACATCTTAAAAGTGAATAAACAGTCATAGAATAAGTTTTGGAATTTTTGTATGTCATAAATATTTTATTTACATTATTATAATTAATTTAATATTTTAATAAGGAAATGTATTTTCAAAAAAATTTAATCATATATTTTTACTTTATTTCCTTATGGGTAAATGATAATTGTATGGGTCCTTTATTACTTTCTTGAGGTGTTACAAAATGACATATAGTTTTAAAGTTGTATTTTGGGAATAAATAATGATTATATTTAAAATTAAATTTAAAATATTTAGAAATTTATTTTCATAAAATGGAGTTCATTTTTTAATTCATAGCATCGATATTATGTTAGGGTGAATTTTTTTGATTTTTCTGAAATAGTCGAGTTTTCAGTGAATAGTAAAAAGTCAGTTTTGCGCTTCGGGTGTTTAATGAAATAATTAATGATTTAATAATGACGTAATCAATCTGGTAGACTTATGAATAGTGAGATATTATATGAGGTGTCCCATGTGGCCAATACCATGAGAAAATACCATTGGCAAGCCCATGGTTTTTCCAATTCCACCGATGAGGTGTCCCTGGGAAATTAATAATTTATTCCATCACATTTCCAATAAATACCAAGCCATTCCCTCATTAATTTCATTCCAAAATCCTCCTGAACTAATTTCTAGTATTTTTACTTCCCAAGCAGTCCTCCCAAGTTTCCCTCAAGGCTCCCAAGGTCCCAACCTTCATGATTTCTATGTTACTCTTCAAGGTAAGGGAACCTCTCACCCTCCTCTTTTAAGTCATGACTTCCTTTATGTTATGTCTTCTAGTTTCCATTTTATATTATGGAGGTATGTTCTTATATATAAATATTACTTCCCATTTCATGTAAAATTTATGAGAGACCCTTTTCATTCCCTTCAACTTATTTTTCTGACTTATAAGCGATGCTGTTAGGCTGCCGAATTGTCGTCTCAAAACCACTCTCTATTTTTATCAAGAATTCTCTTATTTTATTGATGTGAATACCCAAATATATTTTCATTTAAAGGGGTATTCATCAAGTCATAAAATTTATCTATTTTCTTCTGTAATATACACACATAAAACACTCACTCCATTTCAATGGGTTATAAATGACATAATGATCTTATTTTTAAGCACTCTTAAAACGTCACAATTTTGGAATGAAACCCATTTCATTTACTCTCTATAGGTTATTTATGGAATGTTTAATTATGATCGATATGACTCACATGAAAATAAATAAATATTAAGGGTGTTCTTTGATAGCACACCAATGCATTGGGTAATGAATTAATCTCTATAGATGACAAGTTTCACGATACAATGGTGAATATCCTTGGTAATTTTTAGGACACCTTGGGGATAAAACTTGGTGATATGTTCATGAATGTATAAATGAAATGTTGTAGCCACATATTCATGTTATGATTCATGTTATTTTTATTATGATATTCCTATTGTTTCATTTCTCAGGCCTTTATGATTTTTATCATGTTTTTATTAATATTGCTCAAGATCACATGTCAATTGTTTCACTTGTTTTACTTACTGAGCCTTTTTATTACAATTTCATTTGATGTATGTCTCTAGGTTATTATTTTTAGTAATATAAACTTAGAATGAACTTATGATGAAGCCTTACAAGTTGATTAGATGAATGTTTTTTGTTTTCAAGAATTTTTATCCAGATTTCCAAGACACTAGACTTTAAAGATCCTCTTTTTGTAAAATGCAATGAAAAGACATGTAATAAAAAGGTGGGATGCCATATATATGTAATCTCTAATAGAGAATAATATTTCATTTTTTATATGTCACTATATTAATGTATGTAAATAAACAAATTATATACTATTCCACTATCATGCTCTAGTTAATGTACTTGATGTGGATTTTGTTTTACTTAAGGGATTTAGACGCTTGTATAGACCAGTGATGTTCATGTAGGGTATTTGAGAATTTTATTTCTTATATGACACATATCTTATTTATTAGTTCTATAACCCTTTCCCAGATTGAAACAATATCTCAAAGGATCCTATGACAAATGTTTTTTGTGCATTATTATTTCATTTGTATTAAAACTTTTTTTAAACTAGTCTAATATGTTGTAATATTCCTTCTCCCATAATTAAAAAGGTTCTTATTATATCACATGAAGATTAACATTATAAAGGTTTTATATTGTAATATTCTTAAAAAGTTATTGTATCATGTAAGAAAATAAAATTGTATTGAATAACATTTAAAAATTAATTTTTATCCTAATAAAATAAAATCCTACTTTGTATCTATATTTTAAAATTATAATGAAATTGATCTTTCATTAAAAGGGTATGAATTGATTGGAAGGTAGTGACCTATTGGGATATATAGCTCATTCCTATAATCAATACGGGTTTTTTAGGTTCTGCTGAGCTGTAATGGATGATTCTGTAGTTCTAACTAAGGTTTGGGATGATATCTAGTTGATATGATTCACTTAGTTCATGGAGATAATGGTTGATGAGTTTTTCCTATATTTTATTTTTATCTCTTCAATGTATCAAAAATTTCATCTTTCTGGTATTACTTTTTACCTTGATTCTTTTAGTCATCATTTTTGGTTTCAAATTGATGTTGAATTTATTTAGGGATTTATTGGGTTTTTCATATATTTTTATATGTTTATCTAATGATATGGTCATCCAATGATTGGAATCATCATGCTGCATTTCAATTTGTTAACCCCTTGTATTATATTATTTCCTCAGATATAATCATTCACATTGGTCCCCTTTGGTTACCATTAGTGATTATAACCACCTTGGTGTGATTGTGAATGCACTATGGGGATTTCTTCAGAAATCTATGGTTCCTGGTCCAGTGGTGAGCCTAGTTTTATCATGATAGATATGGATTCTAGAAAAATAAAAGGGATCAGAGAAGCAATGCTTGATATTTTTTTAGTTTAACCTAAACTAATATTTGAAATCTATTTTTTCAATTATCATTTTACTAACCCATTCAATATTTATTTTATTCTTTGGTTATCAATTTCTCTAAATAATTAAATTTTTTAATGATTTGGACAACTCTGTGTAAAAAAATAAAACTCTCACCCTAGTAACGTTAAACAAAAACATGATATTATAATTGGATATATAAATTTTATTGGAAAATAATTTTAAAGATAACATAAAATTGATTTTTTTTTATAATTACACTCATTACCATGTTTAATTTATAACATTAAACATATAAAACAGAAAAAATGAATTAATTTAGTAAATTTGTTGGCTTTCAGTTTTTAAAATCAATTAGAAAAACCAATCTTTTTTATTTATTATGTAAACAAAATCTTATTAATCAAAATTCATTTTAATAAATATTATGTTATTTTTTGAGTTTTAGTGTGAATTTTTACTAAATAAGTCAATTAGATTCTCTATCAAGAGATAGGGAGAGGTATATGGGTGGGATGCATCAACTCCTCTACACCTAAAAACGTAGCTCCAGATAGCTAAATTATTTTAATATAATAAAGTTCAGTATATAATGTTTAAATTTGCACTATTAAAAAATTATCATTTATATATGATATTTACAATTATGCCACTGAAGAATTGATGGGTGTCTTGAAACAAAATCCCTCTACTCAATTAGATACCAATTTTTTTATCATCATGAGATGATATTGACCTCGAATTATTTGTTACTTTTGGGTATTTATGATTATGCCACTTCTCCTCAATTATAAAATAGAACTCAGTCCCCTCACGTATTTACACTCATAAATCCATTTTTCTCATGAAAAACCTTCCCAAAACATCTCATAAATTCCATCCTATCATCATATAATACATTATTTTTGGCAAAATCCAACCTTTTATGAATTTTGGTGAAAACAGAAAGAGGTCACACAGTGAAGAGGTACTGTTTTTCAACAATAATTTTTGTTTTATTGATTCCTAAACCACATTAAATTATTATCAAAACCATTATTATATATTAAAGTATGTATATTTTATATAATTAGTTTTTTTAAAAAAATTATGACCTCTACCCACACAGAATTCCGTCAAATTAGTTGTGAAATCATCATTTTTTGTGTACAACGGACTACAACCTCGCGAACTGATCTCATTCATTTTACCATTACCACAACTCAAGGTTGGGTATGATTATGTATATAAATTATTTATATTCTATTTATAACATTTTTATACATTTTTAATAATTATATCGTAAATAACTTATTACCAACCATTCAATAGGATATACGATATCGTCACTTGTGTGTACAATGGACCACCGTCTCATGAAGCGATGTGATTCCTCTTTCACAAAAACATTACATGAATGGTGATAAGGATAAACTTAATTATTATATTTTATATGGATGAAATAATAATGATATTAATGAAATAGTTATCAATATTTAAAGTTAATATTTTATTCTATTTCTTACCTTCTTACGCTCTAAAATTTGATAATTTCTTTCATGTATATATAGACTCCCTCATTAATGAAATGATGTGTCTCTATTTTCATCACCACACGACATGGATAATATATATATATATATAAGGACATAACATTTTCTATATGATATTATTATCATAATAGATGGTTAAAATATTACTTGCCTCCATTCCATAATGATCCTTGGAAAATGTAAATGTTACACATGTGTACGTATGACCTACCGTCTTCAAGATCATAACATGCTTCATTTACCAAAACCATATATAATGATTGGTAATAAAAGTATAATTAATGTATAAATATGATAAATATGTAATTATTATTATTCTATAGAAGATGAAATTTTATAATATTCACAAAACTTGTATCTTTCATGAAAAATAATGAATAAGAAAATAAGGAAATTAACACCCGAAATAATGAAAATAAAGAATGATTACTGATGAAAGAGTGATAAAATATTATAAAAAGATCATATATTATATTATTAATATTAATATCATTCAAATATAAGTTAATAACCTCTTCTAAACCACTATCCATGAGGTTATAAAAAGTTCATCCAAAAAAAAATCATGAGATAAGAAATTTCTAGTCACTCTTTTATTTCACGGAGATATATGTCAAATTCAACACATGTTTCTCCTATTTACTGGCCCTTTTAAATTTTATATCAATAATATACTTGATTTAATGATATTTAAATTTAAATTTTTTGTTTTTGTATATTATGGACTATGATTCAAAATATTACCAAATTGATAAGGGGATTTGTCTCAATTACCATTCCTTGATGCATATTTGTAATATGATGCACATAATTCATTTTATATTGTGTATATATTTCGACTTTGACATTTATTATCGGTGTTACTTAATAATTTATGATATTTTCATTTTTAGTTATAATTTTTTCATATATGGTGATTTGAAATGAAATTTACAAAATGGAAAATTTTATTGTACAATCTCAAATTATATTATGATTGTTAACATACTCTTGAAACAATAAATTTAATTTAGAAATTTAATTTATTTTAAATATCAATATTCATGTACGATGGACGTTATTATTTCCAGAATTTTATAACATTTTTAAATATTACATATACATTAAATGTTATTTGATTAACTAGGGAACTATAGATAAATATATATCCATTATTTAAAATGGATACTTGATGATATGGTATATTGATTAATGAACTAAATTGATCAATAAATTTTTTAGGACTAATTTGGTCCAACAATGATAATCGAGTACTGCTATTATATAACCCCTTGATGCATCTGTAGGTCTCAAGAGATAATTTAGGGTTCCAAATTAAATGGGTTTCTACCTATAGTTTTAAAATGTCTTGTGAAAGGTGTTGAAGGTAAAGGAATCGTGTGTTTGTGATATGAAATGAAATAATTTTGAATTTCATTCATTAATAATTCAGTTATTATTATCCACCTTATTTTCACAATGATATTATATATGAATTTATTTCATTGTTGGTTTATTGATTAAATGGAATGTGGTTTCTATTATTTACTTTGCCATATGAAATTTGTTTTATCTTATCATGATTGTAATGTTATTTAAATAAAATTTGAATTTAGTTATTTATCTATCCAATATGGTCATGCTTATTGATTCTTAATAGCTTCCAATTAACTTAACCCTTACAACTTCATCTCACCCTTATTTTGGAACCTTTCTCTAGGATATGAAGAAAAATTCATGGAATGAGTTCAAGGATACCAAATTTATTCCATTTATATTCTTTTCATTTTATAACCTACTTTAAAATGGGTATCATATATGTGTCTAGTTTTACAAAACTACTGAAATGGTTTTTATTTGTGATTTATCCCATAATATATTTATATATACCGATATAATAAAGTATACACTGGCTCTAGGATACTCATGTCGTGGTAGTTATAGATTCTATCAGGGGATGTTTAGTATAAAACATCAAAACTAGATTATGGAAAACATACATTATTGAACATAACCTTATGATATAAATTGAGGATAAGCATATAAGAATATCCTAACATTTTTTAAAGGAAGATATTATGTGGTCTTTTCTAGTTATACATCCTTTTATAGATACTATATGTTTATGGGGTTATATAATAGAAGTACCTTGGGGTAATAAATCTGAAAAGGTTGTATTAGGCTTGACCATATGGTCACCTAGTGAGTAAAAATGGTCCATACCACACACCTGGTTTAACTTTATTAGGGCATACAATTGGGATAATTCAAATTTTATTTATAAACAATTATGAAGTATTTGAAAATAATGATATCCCCAAAAAAATCATGCATATTATTATGAGATTATCTATGCATAAATGTTTTATTTTATGTTACATATTTCACTTGTTTTGGAATTATATATTAAGTTTCCTAATGATATGATCCATTCTAGTGTATTTCATCATTTAGAAATTGATCCTTGCAGAAGAAATGGGAACCGCATCAATGTATGTAATCAAAAGAGTAAGAATGATTATTTTGTTGGTAGGATTATGTTAACCTCTCTAAGGGGACTACACTCCCGAATAATTCACATAATATGAAGAAATATTATTATGTTCTAAAAAGATAGAGAAATAATTCTATGAATATTATGGATTCAAAGGGAAGTTAAAGATAAAGAGGATGGTAGAGAAAAGATTGATTAGAGGCAATAAGGGAAAGTAGTATTTTCCCACAATTGATAATTATAGATAGAAACCCCATGGTACTATCATAAAGGTAATTAGTGTTTTCTACAAGTGTTGAGATAAAGGTTTCCATGATCATGATTACAAGGTAAAAAGGTTTCAAATGTTTAATGCTTCAATTAAACGATGATCATGAATATTCCAATGAATTCCCCTTGAATTAAACGAATATACCTCAAATATATTGAATCGATCTAGGTGTATCTTATGATATTACCTCATAAGAAGTGGTGTGATTATTTTTGTGTGTTTTAATTAATGAATTATGTATTTTGAGTATTTTATCAATGATATCTTAGTTGATACAATTAAAAAATTTATAAGGATTGTACATTAGTACATTTTATTTAATGATTTGAAATAATTTGTTAAATGGTACCAAACAAACAAGAATAATGATTTAGTAGAAATGTTAGATTCATAGAAAATTTAAGGACCAATGTTTTGATACAAGGAAAAATTGTGAGGGAGTTTTAACATTTGGCTTTTACTGGATGGGTTTTTCATTGAACTAATAGTCAGAATGTAATTTTGAGAATTGGAACACATAAATGTGTTGTTCATAGACTTGGATGATGGAACAAGAGTTTTCTTGGGTGTCTCATTGAGTTTCAAGAGTTCTAGGATCCAAATATTCAAGTATTGGAGGGTCTTCATGGGGTTCATGGTTTGTCCTAAATTGTGCATCCCCCAACTGAAAATCTTGAAGCTATTGTAGTTGAGTAGAAATTCCATGCATGAGCTATGTGTGGTTCCCCAAAACTATGAACCTATCACACATGGGTTCTACCACTTATCCAGAGCCCATACATTATTCATCACATTTTTGGTTCATGGTTTTGGTAACAATGTGGTATAAACCATGTGAGGTGATTTCCTATGCAGGGGGTGATTCATGTTTGGGACACGATTTGGTAAAAACATGTGGCCAAACTATGTGAACCATTTATAGGGTAAAATGACCATTTCCCACATAATGAAACTTAAACCTTATTTATATTTTCCCTCTTCTCCAACATCAATGTGAGCCTCCTCTCCACACACAATGGGTTCCTCCAATGCATATTCTAAGATTCAATAGACCAACTCATTATGTTATTACAATCAATAAATGTATGTCTCTATAAATCCACATCAGTAATCTCTCAATATATTTTTAATTATTATTCTTTTAATATTCTCTTAAAAATGATAGCTTGGTGAAATCTAATTTGCCTTTTTTTGGGAAAATTTCCATTATATCATTTACTTCCAAACCATACCAAATAATATCTTGATATTGGAAGAGTGAATAATCCTATGAATAAGGTATGTGGCCTATAGGATTTTCTTAAAAATTCATTGAATTTTAAATGTTTTTCTTGTGTTGTGCACGTGACTTTGTTGAGAATAGCCTTTCAATTTAGATACTCATTTAAAATTGATCCTCACATCATAAAATATACATATTGAACCTTTTTTACTTGATGAGAGGTGGTTGATCAAATTTATCGACACGCCAAAGGCGTACCAAGTATAATTTCCCCATTTTGGATAAATGTCATTATGTCTAGATTGCCTCTTAAGCATTTAAATTAGACATAAAGTGGATTTTCCATTATAGACACTTATAGAAAATATAATGTGACTACCTATGTTCCATGTTTAATATTCATAAATTTAATTCCAATGTTGGGTAGTTTATATAAAGTGTTTCTTCTATTGAATTGAGATCTGATGCTTCATTGATTATGTGAATTGGTTGTTAAAAATTGGTATACCTTTATAATAATGACCCTCGATCTAGGTTCACTATCTTCAAAAAAAAACTTTTTTATTTGATGCTATTTCTTGATTATATCTATTATATTTGTGATTAACTATTCCTATCTTTATAATGTTTGATATATGGAATGAATAGAACATGGACGTTGTATATGTTATTAAATGGAATGTCCCTCTATCTACATAAATGATTGCTTAACAAATTATCCTTATATATTAATGTATTGGACAAATCATATATAAATAAACCTTGAACCATAATCCTTCTAAGGTATTTACATGCATTATAAATGGGAATTCCTATATTGGTGATTTATTAATTTGACCATGACACCTTATAAGTGCCTCCATTAACAATATAAAATGAATCTCTATGTATTAATATATTAAATGTCATGCATTAAATGGATTATAATGTTCTTCATGTATTTTCTTCCATAAATGAATTAAATAATTCAATTGAAATTGAATTGAGTTGGGTGGTTTTACCACAAATCATGATATAATTAAATAAGAACGGCTTATTGAATTGTTGTAACTATGACCTGCTTGTTTATTTGGGCTTACTAATTTTAGGGTATTATAGGTAACGCCTCATGAATCTTGTTATTATTTTGTTATTATTATATGATTGCACATTTATATAGACTATGAAATAATGGTAAGGTAACTATTGGGAATTGTGAAAAATCAATCTCCATTACATCATACATTGTGTCAATACATCTACCACCATTTATACTATATAGGATGTTTGGATGAGGTGACACACTCCCTATTTTGAGAGATGAAATGATAGATCACTCACCACCGTTAGTGTCTTGAATGATTTCTCACACTCTATTAGGATATAGGTAGTGTAACCTTTTTAATGAGCTTCAAATCTCATTTAAACTAGTTCGGGATGACTGAAATACACCCAGACTATCCAACACATAGTATTCCAAGTATAAATCCACTTATATCCACATGTACTTGTTTGATATTCTTTCTGAAATATAGAACGATACTATTTATATATTATTGATATATACATATGGTTATTATGCATACTCTTAGTATGGTTGTGAAAAGAAGCAGGTATTGTCATTTATTTGTCCTATTTGAACTAAATCTTACTAGTGTTTACTTATTTATATCAATAATGTTTAATTATTTATATTACCAGCAAAATTCTACACATTACATCAACGAACTAGTTTTATTCATAGACACCAAGGGTGGTACCCTACTGGGATTTATTTTTCACACCCTATTCAAGACACTATTACACTGGGGTACCAGAGTACACCTAATGTTCACAAGACCATGGTTGGTTTCTTAAGATGTCTTTCATGTACCTGGGAGTTAGGAGAATATGACTAATCTATAGCTTAGGATTCCCGTGGAGATCTTCCATGGATCTTTTCTCATATTAATTTATTTTTTACTACACTATATAATATTTTCTATTATGTCTCTATTGTTTTAGTTTATGTATTATAATTAGAAAATGTATTCATATGTTGTACAATGTTTTTTACCACATTTTATTAATCATTTGATTATTATTATTCATCTACTTTCATTTATTTATTACTTCCTCCATGATTGTCATCTATTTATTTCTGACACACCACTTTTCTTCTATGATATAAGGTTATAGTCTCCCCATTATCACCTCCAAAGACCCTCACTACTATTTAGCAGCCTTGGAAATACAAGGAGGTTCACTTGAGTCCACGTGACCCACCATTCTAGTGACAGTTCTAGCGGTCAGTCAGGCCAGGACATTACAAAGAGGTTTCATGGTTGTTTCTTCTTCGTTGTCTTTATTTTTAGTTTGGAATATAGTTGACAAGGAATGTATCGGTATTTGCTAAAAATATATATCTGGGACTGATCATCCCAACCCGAGGGAAAAGTTAATGTTTCTAGGGATGTGACTATTGTTCATTCTATTTGTTATTATAGTCGATTATGATATCACCTTGAAATAATTTTTTTTATTTTCTTCATCATATTGATTTTTATAATTTAGGTTATTTTACCCTTTCCCAATGATAGAAAGGATGAATCATTTCTTGCATCAAAATAGGCACATAGTAATTCTCATTACATGCATATTTCATGCAATTTATTTTCATTTATAGCTTCCCTACTAATTTGATTTTGTGACTTGAGTGTATGCAATGTCTTGAATTTATTATCACTCCTGTGTTTTGAACATGGTTGGGTGATTTATTTCACATGTTAATCTTTTTGCATGCATAGGTGATAATATTCCATGTTTCTTCTTTATCTAGCATAACCTTCTATTTTTTTAATTTATGAATGCCTATTAAGTAATGATTTTGATATTTCTAAAGGGTAGTAAGGGATAAAAAAACTATTGGTTGTGATTAAACAACATTTGGTCTTTAGCTGTAAGGTGTTTGGGTGACTTATAATTAGGAAATGGTGTCATGTATACATGAATGATCTTTGATCATTGTTTGAAATTATATATTGTTGTTATAATGTAAAATCTATTAAATTTTGAAGGTAAAAGCGAATATTGTTTGATTAATGGGATCCAAATTCCAAACTATAATGTGTATGGGTGCTTTATGTATTGGTAGTTGGAGAACCATTTTATATTATCATGGTTTATATTTCAAACAAGTTAAAATGTAAAAGCTGCTAAAATTTTAATTTAGAATTAATATGACACCTTATTAAAGCTTTCACCCTTACTACTCAAGCATAATGACCTATATGGATAAATTATTAAATGCAAAATTGAACCCAAGTATGTCAGTAGGTGAATGTTTCATATGAGATGACCCACTATGGGTGTTTTGATACATTAATAATCAAGAAACTATTATTTGTTAACATTATGGTGAACCCATGTTGGTTTAATGGGTCCCTTATAGGTCACCTTATCTATTACTACTATTTATAACATAAAATGGAATTTAATAAAAAAATCCCAATTATAATTGAATGTAAATAAATTGTTAGTGTTTAAAATGTATGTTTGATAATACATTCATGTATGCATTGATTTTTTGTTTTAAATCATTAAAGTGATTAAATTTTATTTTTGAATTAATATAAATACATGAAAGTGGAAGCTTATGTAGTTTTCTTTGTTCAAAATCTCATGTAAGGGTAATTTAAAATCTTCTTCTAGGGTTTCCTTGGAATATAAATTTGATCATTTTCTGTAGGATTTATCCTTTCAGTAGTGTTTTATGTGATAGTTGTAGGCCTAGTGAGATCTTCTTTTATGTGACCTAGTTATAGGGTAAGAACAAATTCTTCATGATAGGATTTCCCATGGTAGGTATTGCCCTTAGAGCATAAATTCCTTTCTAAATATTGTGAGATTTTTTATTTTTGGTTTCGTTTAGGGTCTTTTTCTCTATTATGTCTCTTAGTTTATGAATGAAATACTTGTTCATATGTGTGTTTATTATATCCTTTAATCTTGTTAAGGTCTTTACCATCATGTAATTCTCAGTTTCAGATGGTTAGGCATGACTAGGTCATGGTCAGCTACATTAAAGGTCTATTGAGCCTTTCTTCATCCAGAACAACAGACGGCATGAAATTTCTTCCTTCGAGTTAAAGATCATATGGATAAATGTGACTCTGAGTGAAATCTCTGGTGCGAACAACATGATACTTGAAAGAATAAGGAAAATAGCCTAGGGATAGTATCGAGTGTGTTTCTTATTGCTTTTAAAATCCCATGGCAGTATGTGTTAATATATTTTGTACCATCGTGTTTCGAAATTATGTAAGAAATTGATTGAGTTTAGTGGGATGGTTGAGCCTTTTTCGGTTATGTACTTTCTCAGGTCATCTCCATGGTAGAGTAACCTATGAGATAAAGAATGAATTCGTCCCAATTCTCGATATGGATTTTCAAGAGGAATGGGTTTTTTAAAAAACATGTAAGGTTGGTTCTATATTTTATTCCAAAAGTTATTAAGTTTGTGAGTGTGGCTCAGAGGAGACTCCCATGTGCGTCAATTGTAAACCTGAATTAGCAGGCTTTTGAGTGGCTAGTCCATCCCTTGTTTCATTGATGAGGATACTCCTGAGGTAGAGAGCATAATTGTAGTTCTAGTGAATGTGTTCCCTTCAAAGTATAAAGAACAAAACCAAAGACTTCCATTGGGAATAGTCATTATTTCTTGAATTCCTTTGAGACATGAAAGTTCTAAATCTTGTTGGTCATTACACAACAACACGATGTTGAAGTGGTTAATATTGTATGAAACCAATGGAAACATTTTTGGTCCTGGATGTACATTAGGTGTTAATCATGAAAAAATAATGGAATTCATTTTGTTGAAAATTATTTTGACCAGTTAATAGTGATACATCGATAGGTGAATCTGAGATCCATTTCGGAATTTGACTAGTAGTGGTTTGGATGTTATTATTTTGGATTTATTGGTTTTCTATTAGTGCACTCTTATAAAAGAGACTTGAATGACCCCTATCTTGAATTCATCCTTGATTCACTAAGAGAGAATCAGACTCATGTCACTATATTGATTTAAAATATTATGGTATTCACATGTTATATTTATCAATTTTGTAGGTTGACGTGTAGTTCTTATCGAGGCCTGGTTAGTTTTGAGTGATACTCATGTTCCTGTGTAGGAACACCTTGAACAGACTCCTTGACACCGTTCATTATTCTTTGACTTGACAACCAAGAGGATGATGATCTAGGATCACTCCATTATCAGATGTAGATGTCTTGGCCACGAACCGACATCACCTCTATAATAACGGGTTATGGACTACCTTTCAGCAGTTCATCGGACTCTAGTTCGTTAAATCTGAGGTTATCCAAGACTTGTTTTCTGGATCATAGGAGATCTTTAAAGGGTAACAATTATAGTGGGAAAGATATGGTTTACAGAAATATTCATGATGAGTCACATAGGATTAAATGTCTGGGTGGTGATTTGATATGGAGATGTCACTGGAAGATAGGTATGGGCTTCATTGAGTGTGCTTATTTTCAGCAGAAGATGCCTTAGAACAATGCATTATTGTTTAGTTGTAGTACGCTGGTCATCTAAGATGAGCATGTTTTAGGTGGTTGACTAGATGCGGTGGCCCGACTTATTTTCCCTCTTACTCAGGGGATAATATCAAGTGGAACCATTTTAATGCACGTTGTTAGTGTAAGATGGGTGTTGTGTAAAGGTTAGTTGTTTATTTAGGGAATGATTACCCAACTAATTCTATTTTTTCAATCATAACTAGACCATTTCATTCCAATGTGGTCCCTAATATAACTTAAAATGTGATCAGTTTATCCATTTTAAATTAATCATAGTGGGAGTTCCATTAAAATGCTTATATGCATACTATGTAAGAAATTCCTATAGTGGAGCATGTGGGGATTCATAATTGGCCCCTTCTAATTTTAAATCCTATGGTTGGGAGAAACATTTGTGATATATTTAATTATATGATTAAATGATTATTTCTTTAGCTAAATGAGCTTGGATTATCTTGGTTTTTATATTTCAATAGTAAAATGAGCATTGGATCCAGTTTTGGTAGCATAAGTGTTTTATGCATAAAGAAATTCTTGGCTGTGTTTCATGGGTTTGGAAAATCAACACGCCCATTTGAACAAGAAATCGTGACGCTTATTGGTAGGGTGATGTTTTAATTATTCTTCAAGTCATCATGGGGATGAGAATTTATAAGGTGGGGAGGTTTTATCAACTCTTTTTTGAACCCAAGAAAAAATTCTGATGAAATTTTGACTTTTGGCATTTACTGGATGGCGTGTCATTTGAACCAATATTTATAATGAAATTTAGAGAGTTGGAGTACATAAATGTATTGTTTTTATACATGGGTGAATTCTTGAGAGGTTTCTTGGGTGTCTCATTATGTTTTGGGAGTTATGGGATCTGAAATGTTATGGTATGTAGGGTTTACATAGGGAATATGGGTTGTCTAGAACTGTGTGTCCCCTAGCAACAAACTATGTTGATCATGTAGGTGATCGAAATCGTCTTGCATCGGCTATGAATAGTTTACCCAAACCATTAACCTATCCAAAAAGGTTAGTGGAACCTTATGTAGTACCCCATTAATATTCATCACATGGTCGTCACATGGTTGTTGTAACCTTGTGGTACAAACATTGTGTGGTGATTTCCAAGGTAGGGGGTGTCACACAATTAGTGCACAGTTTGGCCGAAGTGTGTGACCAAAGTGTGTGACCCAGTTTTTAGGGTAAAATGATTGTTTTCCCTAATAAATCTTATTAAAATATTTTTCATTCCCCTCTACTCCCTAAGCCACATGAACCTCCTCTCCCAGAATAGTGGGTTCCTCCCACTCATATTCTACTTATCAATGGATCTCACCTCTATGTAATCAAAATCGATCTACGTCAGTATCTATAGATCCAAATCAATAATCTTTTGATTCCCTTTTAATAATTCTTTTTTTAATCGACTATCAATAATATTATCGAGGTGCATGATCATTTTACCTGTTTTCAGTGAAAATGAAAGTTTCTTAATTTTCTTCCAAACCTGATCAAATCAAAGAATTATATTAGATAAGTGAGGCGTCCTAAACATAAACTATGTGGACTATGTCATTTCAATAAATTTATATTGAATTTTAAATGTTTTCCTGGTGGAACACATCTATAATTGTCGAACTTCGCCTTTCAATTTTAGTTCCTCTTGTAAAATTGACCCTCGCACCATAATAAACACTTATTGAACCTTGTTTAGTTAATGAGAGATGGTTCATGAAATTTATGGACCCCCCTTTATTGTTCCATTTAGACATTACCATTTTGTATTAATTTATTTGTGGTTGGATTTCCTCCTAATCAGTCGGTTTAGAAATAAAATAGTTTTTTCCATGTCAACACTTCCCTAATAAAGAATGGAACCTCATAAGTGCCATTTTGAATGCTTAGAAAATGATTTTCCATGTCGGTATGTTTTTCTGTAATGATTATTTCAGTGAATTGATATATGATTCATCATTGATTAGATGAATTTGTTATTAAACAATTTCATTCTTTTAAAATAAAACCCCTCGAATGAGGTGCACTATCTTCAAATTTCATAAGTGGTGATTTTATTTTGTATGATGGTTAACACTATTGAATTGGTGATTACCTATTCCACTAATTGTAATTTTAGATATATGGAATTCTTGGAATAATTCCTTTTCTTAAGTTCTTAAATGCAGTTTCCCTCCTATGACCTAAATGTCAATTTTACCAATAAAACTTCTAAGTACATGGTTCATCCCACTCTTATATAAATGACCTTTGAACCAAGATCCTTCTAAAGGTTGTGATTGCATTATAAATTGGAATGACCATGTAGGTGATTTCCATATTTGACCATGGATCCTTCTATGTTACTCCGTTATCCTTGGAAAAATAAATTGCATGTCTAAATATATTAAATGTCATGTATTGAATGGATTGTAATATTCATGACAGATTTCCTTACATAAATGAATTAATTTTTTAATCGAAATGGAATTTATATAGGCGGTACTATAACATACCAGGTAAATAAAGAATAAAACATTTTCATATTTATTAATATTTATGAATTAAATATTAATTTTACTTTAAATGGGTTGCTATGTTCGATATCATACCTGATACGCAACAAAGAGTTTCTTTGAAATCTTACATTGCACACTTGTAATATAATAATGTTATTTTAAATGGTAGTTAACACATAGCTGTTGTATTGGCGGGAATGGATATAAATCACTAAAATATGATTATATATGTTTTTTAAATGTTTTTACATTTATCCAATAAAAGATAAAGGCTTAAAATATGGAAAGAATTCAATTTTAGGCATATATACCCTAATTTTCACTAAAGGTTCACTTATCGCCTTTTGATGGCGAACCATCATTAAATACAGTTTTGGTCACTCTTATACATTCTATTGCACCAAATAAAACTCTTCTTTATAATTGAAACATCAAAATTTACTTTGTGTAAATTTTTGGTATTTTTCCGATAAAGTTCATTTTTTAATGAATAATGAAAAATATTGTATTTTAATTCAAATCCACTTTTTAATCTAATTTATTTATATGATTAGATTATCCTTCGATTTGTTTTTAGAGTTAAATTAGAATATATTTTTACCATTTAATCCAATAGTGGTTGTTGGAATTAATTTCACTTTGAAATTCGACTTAAACTAGTGTCAATCTTTTGATACTTATTGTTTCATAAAAACACGCTATTTGCTCTGACAGCGGGAATTAATTATTAAATTAATTAATGCAACTTATATGTTTTGAATTTTGTAAAATAGAAATCATTTTTGAATTCAGAATATCAAATAAATCTTAGGGTGATTTTTTGGTATTTTTCTGAAAAACTTCAATTTTTGATGAATAGTGAAACAACTAAGTGGTACATAAAAAACTGATTTTTCGTTTAAATGAAATTTTACCACCTCTGTGTTTTCAATTTCCAAAATACAACATACATGGTTGTCATTAATATGTAAAATTTGGTTCAATGGGATTAAAATAATTTTTTGGTTAATAGTAACTTTTAAGTTTTTAATCACAATTAGAGGTAATTAGTGTAATTTAAGGTAAGAATAATGTTTTAATAATATGAAATGAACTTGACACATATCTTACCCTTATTGGATGTGTCATGGCCGTCCCAAAAAATCCATGGGTCAACTTGGGGACCCCATGGAGCCACTTTGGAAGGAAAATGACATTAATATCTTTTTATTTAATGTTAAGGTAAAAATGTCACAAACATGAGTTGTTTTACAAAAAAAAAATTAAGTGGGGTTATACAAGTCATAATTTTGACTATAAATATTCATTGGAAATCTACAAAGATTTTCTACTTCATTATATTTTTTTAGAATTTTTAGACATTAAATAAATTAAATTATTTATGACATCATGATGATGCAGCGATTACTTCATTATTTAATGATTTAAATAAAATGAAAAGATAATGTAAAATCTAAGACCTACACATTTCAAAAACCTATTGGATGAGTATATTTCGAACTCCTATCACCTTATCCTATAAATATATAATTTTTGGACCTTTTAAATCCGAAAAGCATTTTATGATAAATTAACCTTTTATAACTTTCCAAGAGTGCCCCTCCTCTCCTCTTATAAAAGGCCCCCACCTCTACCTCCTTAACCACACCTCTAAAGCCTTTGGTTTGGACAACCCCTACTCATTGTGTCTCTCCACATCCCTCTCTAACTCTCAAAAGCCTCACTTTGGGCAGAAGTCTTCCCAAGGAAGCCTTTGAGCTCAAATCTAAGAGAGTTACCCGATTTTAAGGTAATGCCTTCACTTGTGTTCTTTTGTTTTATTTTACTTATCCAACCCCATAAACTATTTTTATTCATTTATTTTGTAACAACTCCAGTATCTTCAATATACTAAGATGTTTTTATAATAAGCATTCGAGCTACACTTACACACACCTACATCTAATGGTTAAAGAACATATTGTTTCTGTGGATGGCGAGTTTCTGCCTCACGAAACGATGATTGTTCAACATTCTTCTAACCCCTTCAAAGGTGGCCATTAAGATGTCACTATATTTATATATGATATATAATATGATTATGTTTTACTTAAGCTCTTGTATTTTTCATTTATGGCATACCTTTATGGTTTCCATTATGGGTAAACGCGATATCTTTATTTTAGGAAGTGCGGACTACCGCCCCCTCAAAGTGATTTGATTCGTTAATGCCATATGTGGGACGTATAAAGGATGGATTTAAAGTTATTATATATGATTATATACTGGAATTATAATATACATTTATATCATTATTATTTCATTCCATTAATGTAGGAGATAGAAATGAAAGTAGCGTTCTTGCGTACGTACGGCTTACCGTCTCCATGAATGGTGCATTTCATTTCTTATCCCCAAATGTTATGTACTATTATAAGTACATATATATAATGGTTATATATGATTTATGTTACATATAAATGATTAATATAATTCTGTAATTTAAATATACATATCTCTCATTTAGTTTTAATTCCATTCATATGACATAGAAATGAAAGTAGCGTTCATGCATACGTACGACTTACCGTCTCCATGAACGGTGCATTTCATTTCTTACCTCTAAATGATTATGTAATATTATAAATACATGTATATTCTGGATATGTATGATATATATGATATCCAAATCATGAATATCATTTTTTATATAATGAACCTTTGACCACACAAACAACATTTATTGTAAGAAGTCCACTTTCGACTTAAGGACCAAATATCGACAAAACAAACATTATTAACTTAAATGATTACATAATGTATATAGCATGACAATAAGTGATATAAAAAAAATAATGAACTTGAAAAAGGTTCTTAATCAAGTAGAAATTAACTCAAGTTTATTCTTCAGGATGTTAAAGAACGACCGAGTCAAGTCGGACCTGAGGTAAGGGACTTCGTCTCAATCTCCTTTCATTGAGGCATATTTCGTTTTATACACAACTTTCTTTTGCACTGTATATAAAACCCTTTGACATTTACTTTTATACAAAATGAATCTTTTTCTATGAAGCATTTTACAAAATGACAAAATGGAATGTTTCTTTTAACGTACACGGTGACAACGACCTTTTCCGCCGCCGCAAGTATTATTTGGTCTTTGGCTTCCTGAACAAGACGTAATGTTTTTTTTAATATGAAATAAATACCATATACTATTTTATATATTTTGGTATTGAAAATGGATTTTATAATGTATTTGTTATATCAATATATTTATGTGATATATTGTGATCAATGTGTGGAAATGCTTTCTTTCCATTATATTTGTTTTATGTCTTATGATTTTATAATGGTACTTGGACATTTGACGGGTGGTTACATGATGAACCATATGACGGGTGGTGTCGTGAATACTAGGACGGTTGGTTACGTTATAACCTCCAATGCATTGGGTTTGGAAGTCGGCCGTATGGCTATTCCATTAAGTGATATGTGTGGAAGTCGAACATATAGTTATTCCATTTAAGTATGTTTATGTCCCAAGTTACCTTTATATGTTATGTGATCATTATATGGGTTTTATGGTAATATTTTGGTTACAAAAGGGTATGTAATGATCTTTTATGAAGTAAAGAGTTTTTACTTCGTCATAAAGGTGAAAAGTATTACTTTGATAAAGTATACATGGTTTACATGTTGTTTTGAAAAACTAACAGTTTTCATTCTTTGTGTATCCCTTACTGAGCTTTTTATGCTCACCCCAAATTTTTTGAAATGTTTTTCAAAGGACTTAATGTGGAATAGGGTCAAGGATGGGATCAAGGGAATGTCATGCTATCTAAAACATGGAACTAAACATGTTTCTTTTTAGGAGTTTTTATTCTATGGAAACTTAGTAGAAGTGTCTACTTTGTAATCTTTTGATATATAATAGTTATGTCCTAATTCTCTAAAACTCTAATCCTAAAAAGATCCTCAATGTGAATTATTCATTTAATTAAATATTAAGTAAGGTTTAAGGTTGGGGCCTTATAGTTGGTATCAGAGGTCGGTTTAGACAACTTTAAGGGTTAGAAAATTGTTAAATTATAAATTAATTTATGGTATGATTGAAATGATATAGCATTTAAAGATTACCATACTGCTTCACCTAAGGTATTTCAGTGTTAAGAATGGTTTTTCATAGAGGAAACAGAGAAGCTTTTCTGGGAAGGCATAAGGAGGGAAATGACCTTTCAAATCAGTATCCTGAGATGGTCAGAATCATAACTAAACAGTTTGTTGTAGTGATGGCTCAGTTGACTCAGGTGAAAAATGTTGGTTGTTTTTATTGAAGATATTTTGGTGTTTTCTAAAAGTAAAGAGGAGCATGAAAGAAATTCAAGGGTTATTTTGCAAACCATAAAAGAAAAGAAATTTTATGGTAAATTCATCAAGTGTGAGTTTTGGTTGCATCAAATTTCTTTCCTTGGTCATATTGTTTCTAAATATGGGATAACTGTTGATCCTGCAAAAACAAAGGTTGTGGAAGAATGGACAAAACCCACAAATGTAACTAAGATTTGTATCTTCCTTGGTTTGGAAGGCTATTACCAAAGGTTTGTTAGAAATTTATCACTGTTATCTTGTCCTTTGACTAAGCTAACTCGGAAGGGTGTAAAGTTTATCTGGACAAAATAATGTGATGATTGATTTCAGGAACTGAAAATAAGATTGGTGAATGCTCCAGTTTTGGCACTACCTTCCAGAAATGGTGAGTTTGTTATCTATAGTGATACTTCATTGAAAGGACTTGGTTGCGTCTTAATGTAGACTGATCAGGTAATTGTTTATGCTTCACGATAGTTGAAAACTCATGAGGTAAATTACCCTACACATGATTTGGAATTAGCTGCTGTTGTTTTCGCTTTAAAAATTTGGAGGCATCATTTTAATGGAGTAAAGTGTGAAATATATACCGATCACAAAATTTTAAAGTATATATTCACTCAGAAATAATTGAACATGAGACAGAGGAGATGGCTATAATTAATCAAGGATTATGATTGTTCAATTCATTACCATCCGGGAAAAGAAAATAAAGTGGCTGATGCTTTGAGTCGAAAAAGTAATGCTTCATTAGCAATGTTGCATTTGGAACATGACCCTTTGGTTAAGGATTTGATGAACATTGGAATAGAAGTTGTTCGTGCAGGATGTCCATCTGTTTTGTTTCAGGTATCAGTGAAATCTTCTCTATCAAGTGGAATTATGCAAGCACAGAAGCAAGATAGTGAGTTATAGAAAAAGGTAGAGGTGGTTCAGAAGGGTAAGCTGCCTGAATTCAACATTGATAATGATTTTTTTTGAGATTTGGGAAGAAATTATGTGTGTCGTGTGATTCACAGTTGAAGAGATATTTGTTATGTGAAGCTCATAGTTTTCCGTTTTCAGTTCATCCTAGCAGTACAAAGACGTATAGAGATCTTCGGGAGTATTACTGGTGGGATAGAATGAAAAGGGATATTGCTGATTTTACTATGAAGTGTTTGACTTGTCAACAGGTTATAGTAGAGAGGAAGTTACCTAAAGGGATTCTTCAGCCTTTACCAGTTCCAGAGTGGAAATGGGAAAATATATCCACGGACTTCGTTGTGGGATTGCCGAAGACACCTCGAGGTAATAATGCAATCTGGGTTATTGTTGATCGCTTGACTAAATATTCTCATTTTTTTCCATACGAGATACTTTTTCCCTAGATCAACTTTCCCATTTGTATCTTAAAGAGATAGTCAGGTTACATGGAGTTCCTCCCTCCATTGTATCTGACCATGATCCAAGGTTCACTTCAAACATTTAGAAAGGCCTTCAGAAGTCGTTGGATACTGAATTAAATTTTAGTACAGCTTTTCATCCTCAATCAGATGGGCAGTCGGAATGAACAATTCAGATTTTGGAGGATATGCTACGTGCTTGTTCGATGTATTATCAGGGATGTTGGGACCAACATCTTTCTTTGGTTGAGTTTTCTTATAATAACAGTTTTCATTCCAGTATACAGATGGCACCATTTGAGGCATTATATGGGAAGTGGTGTCGAACTCCCGCTTTCTGGGATGAAGTGGGTGAAAGGAAGTTGATGGGACCCGAATTTTTAGAATAGATGGCAGGAAAAGTTCAGTTGATTTAGACACACATGAGAACAGCTCAAAGTAGGCAGAAGAGTTATGCGGATAACTAGAGGAAGGATCTATCTTTCGAGGTAGGTGATCATGTTTTTTTCAAAGTTTCACCATGGAAAAGTGTGATGCAATTTGGTAAGAAAGGAAAGCGGAGTCCAAGGATCATTGGACCATATGAAATTCCTGAGAGATTTGGATCAGTTGCATACCGAGTGGCTTTACCTCAGAGCTTATCTCAGGTACACAATGTGTTTCATGTTTCAATGTTAAGGAAGTACATGCCAGATCCATCTCCTGTTTTGAGCCTAGAGGCAGTTCAGTTGGAAGAGAATCTCTCTTATGAAGAACAACCAGCCCCGATTCTTGACCGAAGAGAGCAAGTGTTGTGAAATAAGTTAATTCACCAGGTAAAGGTTTTTTGGGAAAACCATATGGTTGGAGAGGCAACATGGGAATATGAAAATTCTATGAGGGATAAATACCCCCACTTATTTTGATAAGTGAATAAAATTGCGAGGACGCAATTCCCAAAAGGGGGGAAGGATGTAACATACTAGGTAAATAAAGAATTAAACATTTTCATATTTATTAATATTTATGAATTAAATATTAATTTTACTTTAAAGGGGTTTCTATGTTTGATAGCGTACCTGATACGCAACAAAGAGTTTTTTTGAAATCTTACATTTCACACTAGTAATATAATAATATTATTTTAAATGGTAGTTAACACATAGCTATTGTATTGGCGGAAATGGATAGAAATAACTAAAATATGATTATATATGTTTTCTTAAATGTTTTTACATCTATCCAATAAAATATAAAGGCTTAAAATATGGAAAGAATTCAATTTTAGGCATACATACCCTAATTTTCACTAAAGGTTCACTTATCACCTTTTGATAGAAAATCGTCATTAAATATAGTATTGGTAACTCTTATACATTCTATTGGACCAAATAAAACGCTTCTTTAGAATCGGGACATCAAAATTTACTTTGTGTAAATTTTTGGTATTTTTCCGATAAAGTTCATTTTTAATGAATAGTGAAAAATGTTGTATTTTAATTTAAAACCTCTTTTTAATTAAATTTATTTATATGATTAGATTATCCTTTGATTTGGTTTTAGAGTTGAATTAGAATATATTTTTACCATTTAATCTAATAGTGGTCGTTGAAATTAATTTCACTTTGAAATTGGACTTAAACTGGTGTTAATCTTTTGATACTTATTGTTTCATAAAAACACGCTATTTGCTCTGACAGCGGGAATTAAATATTAAATTAATTAATTCAACTTATAAGTTTTGAATTTTGTAAAATAGATGTCATTTTTTAATTTTGAATATCAAATAATGCTTAGGGTGATGTTTTGGTATTTTTCTGAAAAACTTCAATTTTTGATGAATAGTGAAACCACTAAGTGGTACTTAAAAACTAATTTTTCATTTAAATGAAATTTTACCACCTCTATGTTTTCAATTTCCAAAATCCAACATACATGGTTGTCTTTAATAAGTAAAATTTGGTTCAATGGGATTAAAATAATTTTTTGGTGAATAGTAACTTTTATGTTTTTAATCGCGATTAGAGGTAATTAGTGTAATTTAAGGTAAGAATAATGTTTTAATACTATGAAATGAACTTGAAACATGTCCTACACTTATTTTATGGGTCATGGACGACCAAGACAATCAATGGGTCAACTTTGGGACCCCATGGAGCCACTTTGTAAGGAAAATTACATTAATATCTTTTTATTTAATGTTAAAGTAAAAATGTCACAAACATGAGTTGTTTTACTAAATCAATTTTTATGTGAGGTTATACAAGTTATAATTTTGACTATAAATATTCATTGTAAAGATAAAAAGATTTCCTACATAATTATAGTTTTTTGATAATTTTTAGACATTAAATATATTAAATTATTTATGACATCATGATGATGCAGCGATTACCTCTTTATTTAACGATTTAAATAAAATGAAACGATAATGTAAAATCTAAGACCTACACATGTCAAAAACCAATTGGATTAGTATATTTATAACTCCTATCACCTTATCCTAGAAATATATAATTTTGGGACCTTTTAAATCCCAAAAGCATTTTATGATAAAGTAACCTTTTATAACTTTCCAAGAGTGCCCCTCCTCTCCTCTTATAAAAGGCCCCCACCTCTACCTCCTTACCCACACGTCTCAAGCCTTTTCTTGGCCAAACCCTGATCATTTTGTCTCTACACATCCCTATATAACTATTAAAGGCCTCACTTTGGGCAGAAGTCTTCCCAAGGAAGCCTTTGAGCTCAAATATAAGAGAGTTACCCGATTTTAAGGTAATATCTTCATTTGTGTTCTTTTGTTTTATTTTACTTCTCCAACCCCCTAAACTCTTTTTATTAATTTATTTTGTAACAACTCCAGTATCTTAAATATACTAGGATTCTGTTATAAGAATAATTAGAGCTACACTTACACACACCTACATCTAATGGTTAAAGAACATACTGTTTCTGTGGATGGCGAGTTTCTGCCTCATGAAACAATGATTGTTCAATATTCTTCTAACACCATCAATGGTGGCCATTAATATGTCACTATATTTATATATGATGTATAATATGTTTATTTTTTACTTAAGCTTATGTATTTTTCATTTATGGTATACTTTTATGGTTTCCATTATGGGTAAACGCGATATCTTCATTTTAGGAAGTGCGGACTACCGCCCCCTCAAAGTGATTTGATTCGTTAATGCCATATGTGGGACATATAAAGGACGGATTTAAAGTAATTATATATGATTATATAATGGAATTATAATATACCTTTATATCATTATTATTTCTTTCCATTAAAATATGAGATAGAAATGAAAGTAGAATTCATGCGTACGTACGGCTTACCGTCTCCATGAACTGTGCATTTCCTTTCTTATCCCCAAATGTAATGTAATATTATAAGTACATATATATAATAGATATATATGATTTATGTTACATCTAAATGATTAATATAATTCTAGAATTTAAATATACATATCTCTCATTTAGTTTTAATTCCATTAATATGACATAGAAATGAAAGTAGCGTTCATGCGTACGTACGGCTTACCGTCTCCATGAACAGTGCATTTCATTTCTTACCTCTAAATGATTATGTAATATTATAAATACATGTATATTCTGGATATATTTGATATATATGATATCCAAATCATGAATATCATTCTGGATATAATGAACCTTTGACCACACGAACAACATGTAATTGTAAGAAGTCCACTTTTGACTTAAGGACCAAATATCGACAAAACAAACATTATTAACATAAATGATTACATAATGTATATAAAATGAAAATAAGTGATATAAAAGGAAAAATGAACTTGAAAAAGGTTCTTAATCACATAGAAATTAACTCACGTTTATTATTCAGGATGTTAAAGAACGATCGACTCAAGTCGGACCCGAGGTAAGGGACTTCATCTCAATCTCCTTTCATTGAGGCATATTTTGTTTTATAAACAACTTTCATTTGTACAGTGTATAAACCCTTTTGAAATTTACTTTTATACAAAAGGAATATTTTTCTACGAAGCGTTTTACAAAATGACAAAATGGAATGTTTCTTTTAATGTACGCGGTGACAACAACCTTTTCTGCCGCAGTGAGTATTATTTAGTCTTTGGCTTCCTGAACAAGTCGTAATGTTTTTTTAAATGAAATAAATACCATATACTCTTTTATGTATTTTGGTATTGAATATGGTTTTTATAATGGATTTGTTATGTCAATATATTTATGTGATATATTGTGATCAAAGCATGGAAATGTTTTCTTTCCATTATATTTGTTTTATGTCTTATGATTTTATAATGGTACTTGGACATTTGACGGGTGGTTACGTGATGAACCATATGACAGGTGGTGCCATGAATACCAGGACGGGTGGTTACGTTATAACCTCCAATGCATTGGGTATGGAAGTCGGCCGTATGGCTATTCCATTAAGTGATATGTGTGGAAGTTGACGGTATGGTTATTCCATTTAAGTATGTTTCTGTCCCAAGTTACCTTTATATGTTATGTGATCTTTATATGGGATTTATGGTAATCTTTTGGTTAGAAAATTGAATGTAGTGATCTTTTATTCAGTAACGAGTTTTTACTTCTTCATAAAGGTGAAAATTATTACTTTGATAAAGTATACATGGTTTACTTGTTATTTTGAAAAACTAACAATTTTCATTCTTTGTGTATCCCTTACTGAGTGTGTTATGCTCACCCCAATTTTTTTGAAATGTGTTTCACAGGACATAATGTGGAATAGGGTCAAGGATGGGTTCAAGGGAAAGTCATGCTATCTAAAACATGGATTAAACTTGTTTATTTTTAAGAGTTTTTATTCTATGGAAACTTAGTAGAAGTGTCTACTTTGTAATATTTTGAGATGTAATAGTTTTGTCTTAATTATCTAAAACTATAAACATGAAAGGATCCTCAATGTGAATTATTCATTTAATCCAATATTAAGTAAGTTTTAAGGCTTGGGACTTATAGGTACGAACATGCCTCATATTATAATTAAATAAGAACATCTTATTGGATTATTAAAAATGTGATTCCCGTATTAATTAAGGCTTAATAAATGTAGACCATGAGAAGTAATGAATCATGGATCTAGTTGTTATTTTGTTATTATTATGTGATTATTCCTTGAAAAGAGATTAAAAAGAGATTAAAAACACATCAACCACCAAGATAAAGAGTAAAGGGGATAAAGGGTCTCCCTAGAGATGGCCACTAGAGGGGCATAAGCTATGGGAGATTCCACCATTGGTTCAGATCCTGAAGGAGATTGAATAAATGTAATAAATGAATATGTTTATAAATCAAGGGAAGAATCCCATATTTCTCTTCAAAAAAAATTAAGTAATATTAGACACTATAAAACACTTTTTTCTTGTCCAGTTCCAATTTCAGGGAAATTATTTTTGTTGTAGAGTGAGTCTTCATTGAGTGTAATGTTTCATGGGAGAGAATAAAATTGTAGGAAATAATCCTCATGGGGACTAAAGAACTTTTGTTTTCATAAATAATAGAAGGGTTCTATGTGTGTAAGCGGCCTACTAGGATCATTGATAATATTTTATAAGTGAAATTGAAAACACTTATTGACCTAAGGTATGAGACTAGGGGGTTTATGGATCTTGGGAATTAGTGTAATGATATTTTCATTGGTTGAGGATAAGTTATCTTTATTGTTCCAATGTTATCTCATCATACATGAAACATAAATCCCTACGATATCATATAATTTGTTATGGAATATATCATGGAATTCATCCTACCCTAGAAATTTGGTTGAGTGAATTTTTTTCAGGGAAGGATGGATTTCATCATCTCTAATATCACGAATAAGTAGGAAGTACAGAGTATCTGTAACCGTTGGCCTTATACAAGATGAAATATTAGTGGGGTGTGGAAGATTATCTACATAAATAAATGTCCTAGACAAAAATAATTCTTCTCTGAACTACATGGATCATGGATACATTGAAAAACTGTGGGTGACATTGGATATATATTATCATCCAAATAAGATCCCATATCATATCGTTTTCTTTGAATGACATAATGAGCATGAGGATAAATACATTGAGTGAGATTTGAAATCAAATGAGATGATTCAACATAAAATACCAAAATATTTGTGTTGTATACAATGATCATAATCATTCACCCTTTCATGAATAATAGTTGGGGATCTATAACTTCCACCATATTGTCTAGCCCTTTCTATATAATAAATTTTCCACTTACAATACATACAATCCAAACTACCAAACATTCCTGGAAACCCTTGTTCTCGAAAAATATAAAACAACATTGAAATATCATTTTAATTAGGCAATCAATCGTATCTCCCTACAAAAGACTCAACAGTAGCACAAAAAATATATTTAAACATTAAATTGAAGTTAAATAACCAATTTTAACATATTCATCAGTAACATCAGGTGGGAGACTATATTTCAACCTTCCAGACACATCTTTCAATTCCATCAGAGTTGAAAATATAAATCTATCAAGCCCATCACTTATTTATTTAATGTATTGATCGTGTACATTTACTACATCAAATATACGAATAAAAAGACATTGATAAATTTGATATCTCTGGTGGAATAATGTCTCCGTATATCAGGTATTGCTATAAAAATATCCATCATAAAAATTATGATTAGAAGCCTCATGATTGCAATTGATAACTATGTTCCCTAGGATGATTCTATCTTGAGTATTTTGATCATTATATTCTCTACAATAATTCATTATAATCGTATTATTCCTCTGCACTATATGTTGTATTTATTATTATATGTCTTTAAATGAAATATTTTTTACATCATTGGATAATGATTAAGAAAAAATAGTAATGATTACAATGAAATTTAAAAAGGAATATCAGATGGAGCACTAGTATTTTAATTAATTTTGGTACTTTTATCAAGAATTTATTCTCATGAAGTGATAAAATTACCCTTATATGATGATAAATAAAATGGAAAAAATATAGAATAATAATATTTTTTGATGGGGATGCAATCCATCATATGATTATAACCAATATGAAATCCGTCATACAGTCGTAATGGATATAAAATCCTAATAAGGATTAATAAATTCAAAACTCATCTAACATATGTGATTATAATGTAACCCAATAGATGACTGAGATTGTATTGAAATTAGGATAAAATTGGCATAAATACAAAATACATCTAATGGTATAATTTCAAACTAAAATCTATCCTATGGTTTGGATATAGGTGATATCCTGATAAAGGTAAATGAGGAAAAAATCCATCTAATGATTGATATCAATATGAAATACATCCAACATTCAAGATCGATATGCAATCATGCCAATGTTGGATAATGCTAAAACCCATATGACAGATATGATCAAAATGAAATCCAACAAAAGGCTCAGATCATAGTGAAATCATTATAATTATGGAATAATGATAACATCCATTTGATGGTTCCTTTGAAACTGAAATCCATCAAACGGTTGGGATGGAGGTGAAATTATGATAAGGTTAGATGACGATGAAATATTTCAAAATATTGAGATCAATATCAAATTAATACACCGGTCTATTTTTTATACTGTGGATAAGAATTGTCTATCATAGCCCCTATAAAGACAAACCAAACTAGAAAACAAAAACATAAATGTATACAAATATATAGAAAACTATATTCTAATACAAATATTACTTTTCAAAATCATTTTTGTTCAAAATTAACATACAGAATATTAACATTGATTTCATATTTACATTTAATCAAAGAAATTAAAAACCATATAAAAATGAACTCTAATAGAAGTATTGTTTTAATGATCAACCTATTGAAAAAAGATTATCCTTGAAACAAACCTAATGTTTATTTTAGTAATTGTACATTACCAAATTAAAATTTTAATGTTATATAATCCACATTTGATAAATTATGTTGTTAATTGATGAATTATTAATGATATTATTAGTTATGATATTAATTATATTATTAATGATTATATATATTGTTAATTTTATATAAATTATTAATTATACTATTAATAAATTACTATATTAATTATTAATTTCATTATGAATTTTATATAATAAATATTTTTATTTTAAATTTATAAACATATATATTTATACATTAATAAATACATATACTAATTTAAATATATAGATAAATTTATAAATTCATTTATAATTATATAAAAATATTTTTAGATATATTAATTTATAATTATAATTGTAAATAAATATATATTTAAAAAATTAAAAAATTATAATATTTATATTTAAATAATAAATATATGTATTATATTAATAATTATAAATTTACAATTATATACGACTAAATTTTCAATATATATTTATAACTATAAATATATATATATATATATATATATATATATATAATGATGACAACATGGTGGGAGACAACTGGTGGCCACCTGTTCGTGGAATCATTATTATGGGGGTAGTGTTGGACCCTGTTGGCCTTACGTTGTGGGGTTTTTAGTGCTGCAAAAAGGATTTATGATGTAGGTGATGGTGTCATGATGGTGGTGTGTGGTGTTGTTCTAGCTGAGGTCGAGAAAAATAAGAATTCAGTGGCAGATGAATGGTCCTAGTGACCGGTAGTGGTTGGTGTGGACAAAGTCGTGCTGATGGGTTCATCAGGCGGGAGGATGAGTGGCATCGGTCGGGTTGTTTGATGGGAGGGTTCGCAACAAAATAAATAGGGCAGTAGGCATGGTTCTGTAGTCCAAGATGGGAAGGTTACGTAGCTGGAGGCTGCATTGACCCAACGGGCGTGTTTTTATGTTTAATTTATCTGGGCCTTGTAGGGCCATATAATAGGATCTCTCTCTACCTAGAAAAAAGATACATTGGTTGGTTTAATAAAAGGGGGGGATTCCTCCCAACTTGTTTATAAATAAATATACATTTAAATAAATAGAAAATTATAATAAATAAATTTAAATATTTACCAAATTATAATAAATATAATGAAATAATAATTATAGTTATTATTTTTATAATTATATATATTTTCCTGTTGGTATAAATATATATAATTATATGAATATTCCAAATCTGTGTAGACCATTAGGTATGATTATATAAATATATAAATTTATATAAATAAATTTATAATTATATAGAAGTATTTTTATGTGTATTTATTTATAATTATAATGGAAATAAATAAATAAATAAATAATTATAAAATTAAAATAAATATATTTATATAATAATTATGTTGATAATAATTTTGTAAATATATATATCTATATTAGTATCTACAAATGTAATTTTATATATGTATATATAATTTAAGTCCAATATCTATAAATATATTTTATTATAATTATATTTATAAATAAAGACATATATATTTAAATAATTGTAAAATTTGATAAATCTATATAAATAATAAATATATATATTAAATTTATAGTCATATATTTAAAAATATATTTATTTGTAATTATAATTATAAATAAATAAATATATTTATATGAATAGATATTTATCAATGCTTTTATAGCACTGATAATGACTGATCTTTATTAAAGCTAAAAAAGCATTGATAAAATTAATATTTATCAGCATTAAAATTTTTGGGCTGATAAAGAGTTGTTTTATCACTGTTTTCTTTTTTTGCATTGATAGAAATACACTTCATTGGTTCTTTTTTTAATGTGTTTTTACAATTCATTCTGGTTCTTGTAAAAAGAACTTAGATCGAGTCATCTCCTCTCACACCTCCAATATCTCCTGGAACCCTACTACCACTGCTCCCACTTAATATTAACGTTGTCACTGCCGAAGCAATCAGCTCTAAATCTAAGGTATATGTGTGGATTTATTTTGTGTTTTTTATCTATACTATAGTGATTTCTATTTTCTATGCAATCCGATTTACAATCATTTTAGTGGTTTGACCTCGAAAGGCATGGCTTCTAGTGGTCTTGGTTGTTTGGCATCAGTAGGCGCGATGTCTGACTGCTTGGATTCTACCACAGAATTTGGATCTGGGCCACCCACCCCCACCCAAAACCCCATCCCCTCCCAACCTTCCTATCTTCCTCCACCAACCCACCCTAGCTTTACATCATTTACTGCCCCTACCGCCCTTGTTTCCATATACCTCCCCTCCCTTTCCATTTTCCTTGGCCCACCACCCCTCCCTTGTGGTCAGTCACCAACCCCTACCCCCTTAATGTCGTTGGTTACCTACCCTCCAACAAAGACCCCCATCACCTCTATTCATTCCTGTTAGTCAACACCTACTTTCTCCCTTACCGCTATCCACCTCCCCTCCCTTTTCGCTACCTTCCCCCTATGACCCCTCCATTTCTTTTAGCCACTACCCCTCCCTTTCCGCTGGCCATCGCTCAGTTTGTAGCTAGGTTTTGTTTTTTAATAACTCTATTAATATTTTAATATTATATTTTTATAAATTTTTCTTTATTTTTTTGAATTATATCAATTTTTGATTGACCATTATTTTGAATCCCTAAATTGAAATTTGTGATTTTTCAATCGTTAATTTTATTTTTTCTGATATTCAATTTTTTTCCACAGAATTTGATTTTTTTATATATGAGTAACTAATTTTTTTATGTTTTTATATGTTAATAATTCATATATATATATATATATAATTTTTAAACTAGTATTTATATAATAAATATGAAATGAATATATATTTAAACAATAATACAATTATAATAATTATATTCGTTATATATATATATATATTAATAAATATATATGTAAGTATATATATATTGTTATATAAATATATACAATTATGTGAATATATATATATATTTAAATACAAATATAAATAATTATAATTATTTATGATTATAATTATAAATAAATTAATATATATTTGAATAATTAAAGAATTATATCACTGTTTAATTAATTAATAAATTATAAGTTATTATATATTAATTAATATTTAATATCAATTAATATAATTATTACTAGTTAGTTTTAATCATTTTAAACGTGAATAATAATTGACAATTAATTAATAACTAAACTTTGTTGTGACCATGTTGGATGGGGAAGGATGTTTGAAGAGTTTGATTTCTCATAGTATTTCCTTTTGTTGTCAAAGAGGATAAATCAATCCACTTTGTAAAAGCCTTGGAAAATCAGAAGATGATTTTCTAATTTGTATTTCACAAATATAATTAGTTTTTAGAACTTTTGATCAAAGCCTTATGAAGGAAATGGGGAGAAAATGTGATGCCAAACATCTTCAATTTTGATTGGAAATATTGATGATTCTAGAAAACTGGGAAGTTGTAGCACTTTCCCTTGAAAATCTGACGATGCTAAATGTGATAAATCAACATAGATATTTTGATAGATAAGGTTAATGATGAAAGAAACCGATTTTTGAAGAAACCATTAGAAAATGAAGATACATGGGTGTTCTTACTGAAGAATATATTTAAGTTGGCATTCTTCCCCATTATTTTCTAAATAATTGGGCCTCAAAATCAGGAATTTGTTTTTAGAAATGGAATGATTTACTCGTAGGAGTGAACCGTTTTAGGAATGGTGACAAAAATCAGAAAAGGAAGAAAACTTCAAACCTTGGGACATGGTCCACATAGGATGTCCGGGAACATTTCACGGACCGTGTACAAGGCAGTGGGAAAGGTACACTAAGTGTTTTGCGGTACAGAAAATGGTTCACGGTGAAGGAGTATTTTGAAGGCTTGCGCTATGTGGATGGCTCGAAGTTCATGGATGAAGGAGTTTTTATTTACAGGATGGCTTTTCATTGGATGAAGAGATGCATTATGTGGACAGAGAAGGGAAAATGGTACACAAAAGACTTATGGTTTGCAGCAAGAGATGCGGTCTGTGATGAAGGCTGTAAAACATTGAAAATTTTGGTAAAACGGATTAGAAGATATTTCAGAGTAATTTACCTATATAATGGACCCTAATGTCTTAATTATATGTGAGTGAATTTTATAAGAAGTTATTATTTCTGCGAAATAATTTTGCTGATGTATAATGAGATAGTGAAGGAGGATTCCACGTAGGAAGGAGTTCATGGGATGAAAGTCCACAAATATAAGTGGTTTGCAGAATAGAGATTCTGCATAGGACTAAGTGGACCAAATAAGATAGGATTGTTTATATATTAAGGGGATCCAGTCCATGGAAAAAGGGATTTTACAGAAGTGGAAGTGATTTTTGAAGTCAGTATGCAGAATTGGAAGAAGAATGCGGAGAAGAGGCAGTTCATGAGAGAAGAGTTGTCCATGTAGCATTTCCTCTACACGGTACACGGATGACAGAGGCAGTACATGGATGAGTTTGGGATATTCATGGAGGAGGCTGATCATGTCACATAGGACTAAATGATGAATCTACCATCTTTTGGGTAGAAAAGAGAAGAATTAATTTGAATGTTAAAATTTGTGAATACTGATCACGAGGCACCAAAACCATGAATTACACTATTTGTTCTAAGAGGGAGCACATACACTAGTGTATTGTTTTCCAAGTGCTACATGAGTGTAAGGTTATATCCTACTCATTATATTCCACATCTTTGGATTTTTTTTTCTAGTAGATTGTTTGTTATTGGATTGTTCTCGTACCATACCATGGATGTAGCTACTCTTGTTGAGTAGTGAACCTTTTAAATATTTTTTCATGTTTTTGTGTGTTTGGATTGTGTTTTTCAGGGAAGATTCACTTTAAAATGAGGTGAAGGTTGTTTACAAAAAGGTACATAAATAAAAAATATATCACTAATTCACCCCTCCCCCTCTTAATGATAGTTGGATCCTAACTAGGAAACATTAATTGGTATCTGAGCGATAGGTTCCCTTAATTTTATCATTTATGAAGTGTTGAAGAGAAGTTATGATGGAAAATCTGAATTGTGTGAACAGTAAGTGGACTTCAATATTTTATGGGATGAATTATCATATCTGGAAAGATGGAATGATGGCTTATCTTAACTCTCTTGGTTATGAAGTTCTTCAAGCTACAAGAGATATATTTTCTATTGTTTATGGAAAGGTTTTTCTTATAAATGTTGATAAGAATAATCCTAGGAATTATGGAAGGGCTAGAAATGCATTTCTCTAATCTCTTTCTGAGAGTGATTTTTTAAGAGTGAAAGGTGTCACTACAGCTAAAGGAATCTCAGATAAGCAGAAGAACATCTATGATGGAAATAAAAAATTGAAGAAGCGAAAACTAAAAATTTAGAGGATAAAGTATGAAGACATGAAAAATCAGAGACTCTTAATCTGTTGGGGAATTATTACGAATATAAATAACATTTTCTTTAAAATTATTCGGCTTTGTGAAAATATAGATGATTCTACAGTTGTTGAAAATATCTTCATTTTTTTCCTGATAAGATTGATGCTATAGTTTCATATTTGGAAGTCATAGAACCTGAAACACTATCTCTCGATGATTTTCATAGCACACTCATCACTTATGATATGATAATGGAGAATAATATGAAAAGAAAAACAAAATTAGATAGAGAAATGTATTTCAAGGATTCACATAAAGAGATTTCAATGAAGAATCTCATTGAAGATAAACCTAGTAAATCTGATTCTAAAGATTAGGTATGTAAAATTTTTGATGAAATTTTTATCTATTTTCTATGAATGTGAAAAGATGTACATGGAAATACAAGGGAAAACATCCCTTGAAATTATTTTAATGTGTAATTTTTGTCCACTTTGCAACTAATTTCCCTCAAAAAGGGAAATATGAAGATAGTGATGAAGAATATAGAAGGCCAAGAAGCTCATGGAAGTAATAGAGTTATAAAGATAAATATGCTGCCAGTGGGAAAGGAAAAAATTTCTACAAATCAAATAGAATAATCCATTTATATGAAGATGATGAAGAAGAGGATTGTGAAGTTGAATCCAAAAAAAATTCTGAGAAATCATGAGAGAATAACTTTATTGTAGCTTTGGATAATAAAGATTATGGGAGCATCAGTTCTGATGAAGAAGAAGAAACTCAACTTTAATATCATCTGAAAGAAGAGTTGAAATAATTCTTGAGAAATTATAGAAGTCTTGAGAAGGAAAATATGAAGTTGATAAATGAATATTCCCCATTAAGCAATCAATAATGGCTGCGTGATGAAAATTTTATGGTTTAAAAGGATATCGGGGATATGAAGAATTCTCTTGAGAGTGAAAAGAATCGTAATGAACATCTGGAAGTAAAAATGAAGGAAAAAAGAAGAAGAGTTCGAACATGTCCAACTAAAACATTCTAAATCTAAATAAAGGAATATAGGATTAAAAACTATATCTCTTAAAATGGTGAATTTTCTAGTGATAATGATCCAAATAAGTATCAATAAAAGTTCCCTTATAATTTTGAGAAGAATGATGGAACTAGTACTAATAAAAAAAATATTAAAAGGCTATGTATAAGGCCAAAGATATAAATTCAGAAAACTCATAAGTGTCTAAAAATAATGAGTCCAGAAATATTTCAGCTTACAAAGGTTTTGATAAGTATGAACAAAAAACTGAGATGAGGAAGAGATTTATGATAGAAAATAGAAGGTCTTATGGTTAGAAGAGTTTTTTTTAAGAAGAGTGTTGAGAACCTTGTTTACAACTCTGGTTAGTATCAATGTTTCAGAGGGAAATTTTCATTCTATGGATACTTCAGGTATTGTGGTGGATTCTAAAAAAAGGAAAATATGTGTTGGTTAAACCACCAACATTACTATTATTCGACAAGTTATGAAAGATAAGGTTTGAGGGAGATTCAATCATCTCAAAAGATGATGTGTGAGAAGGAATATCAGAAGAAAAATGGGAAGGATGGTGTGAATGTTGAAAATAGGTACCAACCATTGGAAACTATTTGTGAAAGATTTAAAAAACCTGGACATATTTCTAAGGGATGTCTTGTTTTTTTGTTATAATAACAAAAGGTTCTTACAAATCATAGAATCAAGAGGTGAAGAATGAAAAGGAAGAATAGAAAGAGCTTGTTGTTGAAACAAATTTATAAGATACAAAATGAGAATGTCCATGGATTCTTAATAGTGGGTAATATTTTCATATGATAGTAGTCTTAATGTTTCCAATGCATGTGAAATACTTCAAAGAAAGAATAATGACGGTTTGAAATGATTAATCTTTAAGGATAAAGTTTTTTTGATCAGCCCTCATTGGGAAAGAAAAAATGAAATCTAGGAAAACAATATATGTTAATGGCCTGAAATAAGATCCATCGAGTGCTTCATAACTCTGTTATGAGGGAAACAAATATATCTTCAGAAAATAATTTTTTATTGTGAAAAGTGAAAATGATGGAAAGTTAGTTACAAGAGGCCAACGTACAAAAGGAAACGTTTTCCCAATTGGTGAAGTAAAAAACACTTGTTACATGGTTATGGTGGATGATAATCAGTTACGACATTAAAGGCTAGGACATATGTGTCAGAGAAACATGTGCAAGTTATCAATGCAAGATAGTGTTCGAGATATTCCTGATTTATCAAGAATAATATACTGGTATTGCACTATTTGTGAGAAATGTAAGATTACAATCTCTGTGCATAAGAGAGTTAAAATTAGTTTAGAAACACTCTTGGAACCGATACATTTTTATATCTATAGACCAATGAGCATGAAATCAATAGTTATAGATAAGTAATTCATTACTTTCATTGATGACTGTACTCACAATTCTAGTGTTATGTACATGAGACATATGTCAGATGCTCTGAAAATGTTTAAGAGTTTTAAGAGGAATAAAAATAAGTAATGCGCGTATTCAGTGAAGAGATTGAGAACTGATAATGGTAGAGAGTATAAGAATGAAGAGTTTTAATTTTACCTTTAGAAGAATGGAATTAGGCTTTATTTAAATTCACCATATGCACCTCAAAAAATGAGGTTCTTAAAAGAAAGAATAGAAGTCTGGTAGAAAGTGGGAGAACTATGTTACATGAACATAATGTTTGTACTTATTATTGGATGCAAGCCATGATCACTATTGTGTATATTCAGAATTGATGTTTCTATAGGCAAAATTCAAATATGACACAATATAAAATGTTCTATAGAAAAACTCAATGTCTGAAACACTTTAGTGTTTTTTGGAGTGCATGTATTATAAAGAATAAAAGTGGAAACATTGGTACATTTTAGAAAAGAGGAGATGTTGGAATTTTTCATGGATATTCTCAAAAAAGAATGAGATATATATGTTTCCTCAAATAAATAGGGGGAATTATTGATTCTACTAATGTGAGATATGTTTAAAACATTGATAAATAAAATCATTCCTATGATGATGTGGAATTTAATGAGGATAAATAATTTTTTGTAAATAATTATGATAATGATGCTGACTAAGGTAGCCCTACTCAAGAAGAAGAATCAGTCTCAACAATTTCGTGTGGTGATGATGAAATTAATACAAGTCATCCTAGGACGAGAAAGAAAGTAGAGGCTCATAACCATATTGGTGATCAACATTATATGGTCCACAAAAGAATAACGTGAATAGTTGAGACACACACATCATTTTTTTCAAAAGTACATCTAAATGATGTGAATGAAGCTCTTGAGCATCTAGAATGTGTCCGGGTGATGACTGAAGAGCATGATCACATAGAAAAGAATGATACTTGGGATCCTATGCCCAATACAAATTACAAAAAAATTATTGGTACAAAATTGGTTTTCCAAAAAAAAAGTTGAATGAAGAAGGTTATGTGATGAGGAAGAAATCCAAATTAGTGTGGAATGGTTACTCCTAGATTGAAGGTATTGATTTTGATGAAACCATGGATCTGGTTGCATGGTTATAAACAATCAAAATCATTCTTTCTATTTCTGCGCAATGAGGTTACAATATATATTCAATGGATGTTAAATCCACATTCTTGAATGGTGATTTTATGAAGAAGTCTACATTGAACAACCTTGTGGATTTGTTGTTGGGAAAGGTAAAAGTTATGTGTTCATATTGAAGAAGAATTTGTATGGACTAAAACAATCCATGAGGGAATGGAATTCAAAATTGGATGCTTTCTTGAGGAAGATGAATTTCAGGAACAGTAGGGTTGACATTAATCATTACATCATGGAATGTCAAGAGTTCTCTCTAAACAAAATTGTTTACACTGATGACATTATCTTTTCTTTTAATGATTAAAGATCTTGTGAAATATTTTCTTTGGAGATAAATAAGTTGTGTGATATTTCCATGCTGGGTGAAATGAAATATTTTCTTAGGTTGTTAATCATACAGAAGAAGAACTACATATTTATTTCTAAAGAAATGCATACAAGTAACCAGCAGAAGAAGTTTGGAATTGAAAATTAGAAAACATTTCCCACATCAATTTTAATGGGAACCTAGTTTTCTAATAATGTAGAAGGAAAGGAAGTTGATCAAAAAGAGTTTAAAAAGCTGATTATATGTTTCTTGAATGTTGATCTTCATGAAGAAGTCTAACTTGAAAGGAAAAATTGATGATAGAAGATCCACATATGGTGGAGTTTTCTTTATCGGGAAAAGTTTTTTCAGTTGGAATACAAAGAAACAAAATTCAGTGACTCTTAGAAAGGATAAATCAGAGTATGTTGCTTCCACTAAAGCTGATACCCATCTTATATGGATGAAGACTCAGTTTGAAGATCTACTTCTTGAAGTAAAGTTACCCTTACTCTTGGGTTGTGACAATCAATGTGAAATAAATCTTACAAAGAATCTGCTACAACATTCTCATTAAAAACATATTTACATAAAGTAAAAATTCATTAAAGATCATGTGGAGAATAATGATTTAAAATAGAGTATGTTCTTACATTGGAATAAGTTTGTAATATATTCACAAAACCTTTACCGAAGTAACCATTTTCTAAATTGAGGTTGAACATGTGTGTCCAACCTCCTTCGTATCAAGGATGAGGTATTTGTTTTGGTCCCATCTCTCTTATTACCTTTGGATAGTGTTATCAAAATGAATAATTGGTTCATTAATTTATCCTTATGGTTTCATGCATAAAGGGTGAGTTGTGGGTAAGCTCTGAATCCAAAATGTATTTGTGTGAACTATTCTAACTGTTTCTTGGAGTAGTTGTAGTATTTATTTATTTTATTATAGTAATTTTATAGAAGTGAATAATGCTGAGGTAAAATTATGGAAAATGTTCTGAAGAAGTTTGAGGAGAAATGATGTTGAAATTTCATAGTCGCTACTTTTGGTTGTCAATAATTAATGTTTCCTACAATGATTTAGCTCACGTTGGATTAGAATTGTGGGTAATTAATACATTTGTTGAGGTTATAAAGGTTCCAGATTTATGAATCTTGGTTGACAAAAAAATTTAAAGGGGCGGTTTTTGGGACGAAGTTAGATGGAGATGCATGTTTGAAGAATTTTCTTGTGCATAGTATTGTCTTTTGTTGTCAAAGAGGATAAACCAATTCATTTTGTAAAAGCCTTGTAAAATCAGCCGATTCTTTTCTACTTTTTATTTCACAAATAACATATGTTTAGAGAACATGTGATGCAAGCCTTATTAAAGAATGGGGGAGAAAATGTAATGCCAATCATATTCAATTTTGATGGGAAATAATTATATTGCTGGAAGACATGTAATTTTCAATACATTCCATTGAAAATCTGATCATACTAAATCTGATCGATAAATAGTTAAATGTCATGAAAGATAAGGATCATGATAAGGATCAATGTAAGGAGAGTATCAATGACCATGCAAGTGTTTCATGCCAAACTATCAGGGGAGGCTCTGGAAGGGAGATCAGTTTGGGGAAGGACAATGCAAGGCAGAAATGGGTTGAATTTGGAGGAGTAAAGGCCGAGTCCTTCTAATATTTGGAGGCTGGTTCATCCATATTTGGATTTCCTACTTCAACATGCTATCTAGATGGTGGGATAGGGGGATCTCAACTTCTGGCTCCAATATTGGGGGGCTGGCTGCTTGTGGTTTATGGGCTGCCCACACAACCTATCTCACTTAAGAAGGCTTGTGAACATCCAGATTTTCTTTCGGCCATTCTTCAGGAGGATCACTGCCAGGAACTTAATAATATAGTCTTCAATGAGGGCCCAGACAGACTAACGTTTATGGATAGTGTGTCAGGAAGGTTCTCAATTAAAGATTTCAGCTATACAAGAAGGGTTCCTTTTATAGTAGATCCTTAGGGTGTGTATTTGTGGTGTAAAGAGATCCCGACTAAATTCAATTTTCTGCTTTGGCATGTGAGTAATAAAGCATTACCCACCGAGGATAATATCTAGTGCATGGGAGTCAGTATTGCATCCAAGTGTTGGTTTGGCTGTAACCCAAGTAACGAATCATTGGAGCATCTCTTTTTCAATAGTGATTGGGAAAACTGGATTTGGAAGGCCTTCGGGGATGGTGCTGGTTGGAGCTGGCAGGGAGGATCACTGGAGGATTTTCATGAAGGCTGGTTTCATGGAGTGGGAGCCAAGGGACCGGAGAGGAAGGCAAGGGCCATTTGCTTTTTGGAGGGGTGCAGGGTTCTCTGGACAACTAGGAATGAGGCGCGGAATAAGGACTTGAAAGGATCATCAGTGAGTCTCATCTTCAATTCACATAATCTTCTACTAGACTTGGTTCGTTTGTACAGCACCTCCCAGGGAGCCCCCTCGGTAAGAACCTTACTCCCAAACTCTCACTCACTTAGCCGCACAACTGCAGCGGGGCAGGGTCAGTGGATTAGCTGGAATCCCCCGCACGCTGGGCTGAAGCTGAACACCAATGGATCACTTCTTGGGGAGGATATACGGGGCAAGGGTGCTATCAGAGACGATGCAGGCACTGTGAATGTAGGATTTGCAGCCTTCTTCGGAAGAGGTACTTCTATTCAGGCGGAAGCCCAGGCACTGGTCTCTGGAATAGAGTTGTGCTAGCAGCGGCGCATCCTCATCAATATAGTGGAGACAGACTCCCTTATACTTCAGCAAGCTCTCCTAGGCACAGGTTCTATTCCATGGAAAATTGAATACTTAATCATAAGATGCATAATTTTTTTGGGTAATCATATTGAGGTCACCCACATATGGTGGGAGGGCAATAGGGTTGCGGACTTCCTGGCTTTCTTGGCTTCTCCGGATCACTGTATGTCCTCTTTTATTTCTCTCGGGTCATTTCCAAGGGAGGGGTTTCATCATGTGGTTATTGACGCCCTTGGCATGCATTTTTTCAGACCCCCATGACTGATGCACCTCTTTTTTTCTATTTTTCAGTGTTTTATTCCCATAAATCAATAAAAATTGTTGCTTTCAGTCAGTCAGATATTTAAGGTGGTGTTGTTTCCTAGTGTTTTCCAGATTATTGGGCATCAAAATCATGAATTTATATTTTTTGAAGAGGTTTGATTTCCTTGTAGGATTGAATGATTTTCAGATTGGTGAAGGAAAATATACAACGATGCAAACCACGTACCATGGGATATGGTCCACGTATAATGTCTGAGAATGGTTCATGGACCGCGTACGAGGTAGCGGGAACGGTACACTGAGTTTAGTGTGGAACAAAAAATGGTTTGTGGTGAAGGTGTATGGCAGAGGCTTATAGTATATATAAGTCTAGAAGATTGAAGGATAAGGATTTCTTGTATACGATGTGGATTTTCATTGGAGTAAGAGATAATTTATGTGGAATGGGAAGGAAAAATGGTACGCAAAAGGCTTGCGGTTCAGGGAAGGAGAAGCGGTATGCGGTGAAGGTTGTACCACATTCTAAATTGTTTTAAAATAGATTACCGGATCTTTTGGTGGTATTTTCCTATATAATAGACCCTAATATCATCATTATGTGTGAGAAAATTTTAAAATAAGGGATCATAGTCGCAGATTAATTCTGGAGGAGTATAAGGAGTTGGCAGAAGATGATTCCACATAAGAATGAGTTCGCAGGATGAAATAATATGAATATAAGTTTTTCACAAAAAATAGATTTTGCCTTGGAAAAAATGGTATATGGAAGATAGGAAGTTTCATGGATTAAGGGGAAGAAATATGTGGATAAAGGATTCCCTGGAAGTGGAAGCGATACACTAATGTGGTACACAAAATTAGAAGCAGTACGCAGAGCAGAAGCGGTTCACATGAGAAGATTTTTTTGTGTAGAATTCCAGATACAAAGTACACTGAGGAACGTTGCAGTATGTGTTGGAGGAAGGAAAGTTCGCAGACGAGGCCAGTCAGTTCATGGAGGACTGAAGTAAGTTTCTACCAACTTCTGGGTATAAAAGAGAATAATTAATTTGAAATATAAAATTTTTGAATTCGGATCAAGAAGTACCAAAACATTGAATTACTCTATTTCTGCTTCTAAGGATCCCACATGCTTGTGGATTGTTTTCCAAGTGCAAGACAACTGTATGTTTATATCCTACTCGATGTATTCCACATCAATGTATTGTTTTCTAATGGATTTTGTGGCACTATATTGTTTATGTACCATACCAAAGATGTAGCTACTATTTTTGAGTAGTGAACCTTGTAAATATTGTGTTCCTATGGTTGTGTGTTTGGGTTGTCTATCGCAAGGAAGAAACACTTTAATAGGAGGAAACATGTTGTTTAAAAAAAGGGATTATAAAAGAAAATGATATCACTGCTTCATCCCTCACCTGTTAGTGATACTTAGACCCTATCTTGGCAACATAAAACTTAATTAGTAATTTAAAATTTATTATTGATTAATTAATATTTAATATCAATTTGTATAATTATCACCAATTAGTTTTAATCATTATTAATTAATTTCTATTTAATTAATAAAAATGGAAATAATTTTTAATTAATAATAACTATTAGATACTTACTAGGAATAATCAATATTTATTATCAGCTAATTTATTAAAATATAAATAATCATTATTTAGTAATAATTTTTTATTTAGAAAAATTATTATCTAATAATTAAAAAAAATTCTAATCATTGATCATATTTAATTGTTATAAATTTAATTGTACCATTGTGAATAATTCCAAATAACAATGTCTATATCACACCCATATATTAAGCTATTTATTCCATAATTGGCTTTGTATGTTAAGACATAAGTTGAATATAATTCCCTCATCACCAACGTGAGTATTATTTTCACTTTAGTCATGGACCTCTTATCAATATACATCCATATGATTTAGGTTTTTTTTTATTTTTATATAATATATGAAACTGAAAAAGAAAACCATGTATTACCTTGGAAATATCCATGATAACCATCAACTCCAATAACACCAATAGAACATTGAGTATTCTAGGGTAATTTTAATTTATCACTGATTAAAAAGAACACAATTGAAAGTGCATGTCACTAACTCCATCATGCCCATTGGATATCTATCATGACCCCGCTCCAGCAACATTGGCCTCACCATGGCAAGGTAGTACCACTAAATCCATCCAACCCATATGAAAATGGTTTTGAAATAATATATATTTTTATTTCTATTATTCCATTTAGTAGTCGTATTTTCAACAATTGATTATAATATAAAAAGGAATTTAAGGGTAAATTAATGTTTCTAAAGTGAATAGATCGGATTTCAAATATGTTTCAAAGTGAGGATGACATTTTCTATGTCAATGATGATCTAAATAAATGATCATGTAAATTTTAAATTGAATTTAAAATAGTTGTTTATGACTTGAAATTAAAGTGAATAAATTCAAGAATTTTTTTATAATGTAGTATTCTCTATCAATGAGATGAGTGGTATCTATATTTATAGATACAAACATGCATATGAAAAAAGGTTGATATCTATATTTATAAGATCAGTCTAACATGAAAATACCTCTTATATACATTGAATCTCACCTCTTACCAATTATAGATTGATAAAAACAATATGGAAAGGCTATGTCAGCAAACCTATCCAACCTAGAGAATATCAATCATGACCTCACTCTGGAAAAAGGTGAATTACTATTTCACCACATAGAAACTCCTAAACCTACTTTGCATCCATCATCATCTACATGGATTAAATTAGGGGAGTCCTTAAAAAAATATTCTCTCTTATTTGGACTTAGCTTTTAAGGGGATGAGTCTCAGGAAACAAAATGAAATAATAACTATCATCCTCATCAGATTGATGTCCCAAATAATTATTATATAATTTTGAATCATGAGACACATCCCTCATCTCTTATAGACATGAACCTACATACATGAATTAGTCTGACCAGTAGTCATCCAACACCATGTAACAGTGAACATTGTGGATGAATTCAGAGGATAATACCTTCCATTAGTTGTGTAATTCTTTTCTTAAAATAAATTACCCATTTCTATAAAATCATAAAAAATTTATTTCAAGCATTAAAATGATTGGTTCCTTTAATTTTAAGTCACCCTTTTTGTGTATTTATTTATTTTCTAAAAAATTCATAACACAGAATCATGTTTCATGGATATGAATTTAGAATGGATAGATTCCAATCGCATGAAAAAAACAGTATGAAGATGGGGTGAAAGAGTTCATCAAGTTTTCAAACATTCATGCATATTACCATTATGAAATCCTTTTTCAATGTTTATGTTATTGTTATTAAAGGCTAATTAGTCTAGAGGAGTTTGAAGAATAATTGATCTATCATGGAATACATCGAATTTATAAATTTTAGAATCAACATTGGGAAAAGGTGAATGTAGATAGTGACTGGGATAACAATGTGTCTTATAGATAATCTGATATGATTACATCTGTGGAAAATAAAGAAGACTATATCATGGATTTGATTATAGGCGAGACTGTTGACAAATATCATATTGAGGAAATAACAATGATATTTGAAGATGAAATTCTTGATTGTTCAAAATTGGATGAGATGTTATAGAGTTCTGAAAAGACGCCATTACATGTTGATTTCACTAAATATATACCATTTTCTGCCATACTGAAGTAGAATAGTTTAATAATATTGCAACTGATGGATTGATCACAGATTTACTAAACTACTTCTTCTCTTGAAAGATATGATCCCATAAGATAATCAGATTCCTAGATGATAAATTGATGTTAAACGATGGCTGCCTTCAATGGGTAAGTTATCTGAAAGAGTGGATTGTTGTCCAAATGATTTTATACTACTTTTGAAGCACCAAAAATCACCTAATGAATGTCGAGTGCCTGGTTCTTCTCGATTCAATAATATTTAATGAGGTCCTAAAAATTCTTTAGGTTACATTACAATCATTCTATGGTTTACGTGCCTATATGTATGTAAGGAGACTTTGAGGAATTTGATATAGTATTTAGATACAATGAAAAAATATATGAAACATCATCATCTAATAGACTCTTCTATGTAGAAGAGAATTGATCACTAGTATCCGGAATTTGTAAACGAGCTGAGAAACCTTCATCTTGCGCTATCTATATATAGAGTGATTTCTTTTGGTTTTCAAAGCATCACTCATAAGACATGGCCAGTTATGTTGGTTAATTATAATTTTCCACCATCTTTATATATGAAATAAGAATACATTATGTTATTTATGGAAATATCAGGACCAAAACAACCATATAATGATATTGATGTATATATGGCTCCATTGATGGACTATTTTAAATTATAATGGGATTGAGGTGTTGTGTTGTTTTATTCTTATAGAAATGAAGATTTCACATTGAGATCCATGTTGAACGAGACGATAAATTAATTTCCTACTTATAGAAGATTTTTCAAGATCTTGTATTAATTGAACTAAAAGGTACCCTATTTTGAACACGGTACATAGTCAATTAGGTCTAGACATTCATCAAAGACTATGTTTACATTTCATCACATATTTATACATTGATGAAAAATGTATCGATCTTGTATGAAATCATTTGATGACAGTTCATATAAACATACATCACCGTATCCACTATTATATGATCAAATATTTTAAAAACTAAAACATACACACACTATTTTTGGTGAACCTTTTTGGTAAAAGCATTTGAAAACTTGTTAGAAAAAGTGATCAGTTTGTTTGAATTACTATATTGGAATTTTCTGTACATCAGAAATTTTCTTGATGTTTTTTGTGTCAAAAAAAAGTGTGTGATAGTCTCATTGGAACATTAATAAATGAACTAGGTAAAATTATGGAATTAATTCTAGGTTTGACATAGTTAATGTGAGAATATCTGAAGATTTGGCACCAGTGAAATATGAAAACCATGCTTTTATTACAAACATAAACATGATTTATTACATAAACTATACACTTTATACAACATGGATGATCGAGAGGTCTAGTGCCTTTGGGGCTCAGGATCATTACATAACAACTTAAAACATGAAATACAACATCTTTATAGAAAAATTAATTTACATCACCAGTACATTCCCTCGTACATAGCATTACATGGGATAACCTGAGAACATGCATAAGAAAAGGTTGAGCTATAAAGCCCAGTAAGAGAATAAATATGGATTACATGAAGAGTACAATATATGTTAGAGAATAGGGATATAAATAGATAAATAGAGAAACATAGACATAAAGTCATGATAAATCATGATAATCATAACATGGAAATGTGGCAACAACACTTAACATGGAATTAGCATGAGCCAAGGCCCATTGCACATGAAGAATGAGTAAATACTCATTGCACATGAAGAACGAGCAAAACTTCATTTCACTTGATTTAGCATGAGTCAACACTCATTACACATGATGTATCATTATAATATATTTAACCCAATGCATTGGAGCGCTATAAGGGCGCACCCTTTTTAAACATTTCATTTCATGCAAAAGTGTGCCACATGGATCATAAAACATGGATTCATAAAACATAATCATATATTCCATGACAAAGTAATGTGTAATGATACTTTATAATTAATAATTAAATGTTCATGAAGGTTAATACCCTTTATGGAGAAATGGGCATGGTAATCACTAGACAATGGCATTGGCTTAGAAAATTGGTGCAATTTCGGCAGCGTAACAGCGTGATATAAGAATTCATAAAAAATGGTTGATGAGAGAGAAAGGGGTTTCTGATCATATCTACATGAAATGGACAGTAAGGAGGTCATATAGATACATGTCCCAACAATTTTAATGGAATATAGATTCATGATACAAAAGTATTGATTGAATGTAAATGTAGAGAGAGAAGTTTCTTTCAGAATTTCGTCTTAGTAACGGGTGTACATGGGAGGAATTTAATGAGAGAGAAAAGCGGTCTCCCATCATTCAAAAAATAAGATGGTAGTATGGGGGAGGTGTGAAACCATACCCCAGTATTTATAATTGAAATTAAAAGGGCATAAAAATATTAATAAAATTGGAAAAAAAAGTGAAAGGAAGAAAAACCCTTACTTGGAAGTGTGCTTCCAAATGCTTGAGAGAGGCTTGAGAAAGGCTTCATGGGAGCTCGGGGAACCTTGGGATGATTATAGAGGGAGTAGGGCAGAGGTTGGACGAACTCTAAAGGCTTATAGTGAGGAGGAAGTGGGAGCTTGGGTGGGTTTATATAGGAAAGGCGAGTGAATTATTTATTATTTAGGTTTGGGACCCCATACATTAAACTAATCCAAACCACAAATCAGCTCATGATTTTTGCCCGTGATTTTTGGAAAAGGGAAGAGGAAAACAATATTTTATAAGGCCAAAGTACAAACTTCTTAAAATAATGGGCTTTCTTATGTGGAGGTGAGTTACACTCCCATGGAAAATAATTTAAAAAGACAAGATGTGTAATAAGTCTTGAGGGGTCCATTAATGATTTTTAAAATAATTCAAACAAACCCAAAATCACTTTATTTTAATTCTAAAACATATATTGGTCGAACATAAGTCTTATATTATTTTATTACCTCAATATTGGGTCATTATGATGTCATAAAAGACATTATATATTTAAAAGGTATGTAATTTTTACCCCAAAATTTGACTATCTCAAAAAGTTATGAAAATTTCACCGTTGGATAATTTGAACATTCTGATTATAGAAATAACATTTATTTTATATAAATAATTTTCTGAATATATTAATTTTCACTTTTAAAAAAACCCCACATTTATCAAAAATTCAAAGGTTTGGACAAAAATGGCTTTCAAACCTTAATAAAAATTAAAATTGCATTCATAAAATTATAAAATCATTTATATTTAATAAAAATTAATTTAACAATAATAATAATATTTTATGAAAATATTATTTAATTCATAAATCCATTAATTCATCAAAATAGTTTTTTTATCTGAATATTAACTAAAAAAATACTTTTGTGATTAAAAAAACTATTTACAAAGTGTCAATAATGACAAAAAGGTATATTCATTATTGTATAAAAAAATAATATAAATTAACATATTACTAGAAATTTCTTACATAACCCCTTAAAACAGCCACATAAGACCTAAAGGTAAGGTGTGTGATGGTGACAGACTCTTGAGGTGGCTCGGATAACATCGCTCGAGTGATAATCTCTATCAACTTCCACTTTTCCCGTAGACAGTCCCGTTCGAGCTTGACATGATGAAGCTCAGCTTGGGATTGGTCAAGAGCAAAACCCAAGGAAGCCACCTCTTTTCTGAGCTCCGACAAATGGGCTTTGTATGGAGAAATTCTACTGGATGAGGCCATCGCTTCTTTTGTCTGAATAAATTGGATTTGTTAAAGCCCTATATTTATACTAATCATGTGATCACTGTTCAACGACTATATTAGCAATTGTCAAAATTCTTAACATAAAACCAAAGAAGTTGACATTTTATATAAACATTTTACATAAAGAGACATTTAATTAAATCAAGTGGGATTTCCATTAATGAAACTATGGGTCATTACAATATTCCCCCCTTAATAAATTTCTCTCTCGAAATTTCCTTCTCCCACACCAAAACAGATGTGGGTAACTCAACTTCATCATTTCCTCCAATTCCCTAGTAGCTTCTTCAAACATGTGGTTTCGCCATAACACCTTGATGGGGGGAATTGTCTTATTTCATATAACTTTTTCTCTATTATCTAAGATCTTCACTAGTTTCTCCTCATAAGAAAGATCATCCGCCAGCTATACCACCTCAGAAGAGAGTACATATGAAGTGTCCAGTATGTACTTCCTTAAGAGGGATACATGAAAGAAATCATGTACTTTGGCCATGGTAGGTGGAAGTGCTAGTCGATAGGCCACAACCCCGACACGATCAAGATTCTCGAAGGGGCCGATGTACCTTGGACTTAACTTCCCTTTCTTTCAAAACCTCATGGCCTTCTTCCATGAAGATATGCATAGAAAAACCATGTCTCCTACTTTAAAATCAAGGTCTCGTTGACAATTATCTGTATAACTCTTCTATCGACTATGGGCTGCCTTGATATGCTACTGAATGGTTTTCACCCTCTCTACCATTTCCTCAACCATTTCCAGTCCAAGCAGCTGACGTTCACTGACCTCATCCCAACAAGCCAGTGTTCTTCACCTTTTCCCATAAAGGGCTTCATATGGTGCCATTTGGATGCTCTAGTGGAAACTATTATTATAAAAGAACTCAACTAGAGGAAGATGTTGATACCATCCTCCTTTAAAGTACATTGAGCACGCTCTTAACATGTCCTCAATTTTTTGGATAGTCTGCTCGGATTGGCCATCAGTTTGAGGATGATAGGCCATACTGATGTTCAGTTCAGTATCCAGATCATGTTGAAGACTCTTCCAAAACATTGAGGTGAATCTTGGATCTCGGTCAGACACAATAGATAGTGGTACTCCATGCAGCCTTAACACTTCCCTGATATATATCCGTGTCAGTTGATCCAATGAGAAATCCACCAGAATAGCAATGAAGTGTGCAGTCTTTGTAAGACGATCCACCACAACCCATATTGCATTGTTTCCTTTGGATGTCCTTGGATTCCAGTGAAAAAGTCCATGGTGATGTTCTCCCATTTCCATTCTGGTATGGGGAATGGTTGCATCATCCCCTTATACTTCTGCCTCTCTACCTCTCTGCCTTCATTTTCTGGCACACTAGGCACTTTGATGTATATACCGCAATCTCCTTCTTCATATTATCCTAAAAATAGTTTTCTCAGAGATCTTGATACATCTTTGTGCTCCCTGGGTGAATAGAGAAATTTGAACTATGTGCAGCATCCAAATGTTCCTTATTCAGCTCCGAACAGGATGGAACACATAGTCTTTTCCAAAATCAAACAATTCCTTCTTCATTAACATTAAAATCCAAGGGTTTCCCTTTTTCGATAGCATCTACATTTTACTGAATTCCCACATAATCCTTTTGAGCATCCTTTAATCATTCCAAAAGAGATGGTTGAGCAATCATTTGTGAAAGGATTGATGATGTTCCCTTCTTTATGATTCCCATGTCTATCTTCATCAAGTCTAAGAATATTTGATCCTTCTCAATTCTCATCATTGATAGAATCGCTGGGTCCTTTCTATATAGGGCATCTTCCACCTTGTTTGCTTTCCCAGGGTGTTAATGTATTGAACAGTCATAATCTTTGATGAGAACTATCCATCTTCTCTGGAACATATTAAGTACTTTTGTTTGAATATATATTTAAGACTCTTGTGGTTAGTATATATCTCACATTTCTCCCCATAGTGATAATGCTGCCATATTTTCAAGGAGAAGATCACCTCCGCCAACTACAGATCATGCATTGGATAGTTTCGCTCATGGATTTTCAACTACCTTGAGGTATATGATATCACTTTATGATTCTGCATCAGCACACAACCTAAGCCCTGCTTCGAAGCATCACTGAACAGCACAAAAGGTTCCCCACTTGTGGTTAAAGTGAGCACGGGGGTAGTGATAAGCCTCATTTTCAACTCTTTGAAGCCTTATTCACATTCATCACTCCAAGAAAACTTCACTCCCTTTCAAGTTCTCTTGGTAAGAGGGTTGGAAAATCATTATAAATTTATCACAAATCGTCGATAATATCTAGCTAACCCCAATAATCAATGGATATCCATTACCGATGTTGGCCTCGTCCATCCGTCACATGCATCTGTTATGGAGGGATCCATAGATATCCTATTGCTTGTGATGATATGGCCCAAGAATGAGACCTCCTTCAACTAGAACTCACACTTGATATACTTTTCATAGAGATTCTCCTTGCACAATGTCTCTAGTACAGTTCTTAAATGCTCCTCATGATCCTCTTTGGTTTTAGAGTATATTAGAATATCATCTATAAAGACTACCAAAAAAATTTCGAGGTAATATCTGAAGACTCTATTAATCAAGTCCATGAAGATTTCTATAGACTTAGTGAGTCCTAAAGGCATTACTATGAATTCATAGTGCCCATATCTTGTGCGAAAATAAGTCTTGGGGATATCTTCCTTCTTCACCCTTACTTGATAATATCCCGACCACAAGTCCACCTTGGATAAGTATTGTGCTCCATGCAGCTAATCAAACAAGTCATCTATTCATGGGAGAGTATACTTGTTCTTTATCAGGATTTTGTTGAGCACATGATAATCGATGCAAAGGAGCATTAACCTATCCTTATTCTTGATGAAGAGGACTGGTGCACCCCATGGTGAAGCACTTGGGCTTATAAACCCTTTATACAGATTCTCATGTAGTTGTTTCTTCAGCTCTTAAAGATCCACGACAGACATTCTATATAGAGTCTTGGATATTGGTAGAGTCCCTGGTATAATCTCAATTGAGAATTCAACATCTATTCTAAGAGGAAGACCGGGAAGTTCCTTAGGAAACATTTCAGCAAATTACCTCACAATAGGCATTTCTTCAAGATGGTTTCTTCCTTGGACTCAATCATCTGATCTAGATATGTGGGATCATAGGACAGTAATATCCATGCTTGAGATGATGGATCTAGAGGAGATTAATCTTCCTCCTTACACTTGTAAAGAATCGAGGGCCGATTCTCCATAAGGAGTGTCATTTCCCTTTTCTCGACAATTTATGTTGGCTTTATATAAGGAAATCTAATCCATGCCAAGAATTGCATAAAATTCCACCATAGGGAGTATGACAAGGTTCTTTGAGAAATTCAATCCATAGATTATAACGGGGGAGGACTTATATTCATGGGATGCAATGATTTCCCCATTTTCCCTACTCACTGACATCTTCACTTCTATGATTTTTGGTGGTGCTGGGATTGTTCTACTAAACTTTCTAGATATAAAAGAATTCATAGAAACTAATTCAAAAAGTACATTCACTATTCTTGAATGAATAACTAGTGTATCTATCACCACTTTGTTGTCGGGGTTCACTTCAGCAGAAGTGATGGAAAAAGCTCTTCCTTGCGTCCTTAGAGGTTGTTAGTTGCCTCATAAAACCCTTGGATTAGGGAACTGATATGCAAAATGCACTGGTTCTTTGCAGTTGTAGCAATGAAAAACTCATTCAGGTTCGAACAGAGCATTCCTCTCCTCTATCGCAGTCATGGGTCTTTCTTGCCCACAGTTAACAGCTAGGTGCCCTTCTCTTCTACACCTAAATCATTTCTTCATCCCCTTGAGGCAATTTCCAGGGTGCTTCTTTCCGCACTTTTGGTAAATGCATTGCTGGATTTTCATAGCACCATTGGATTTATCTATCGGACCACCAGCATTGAAGTCCACCATACGCTTCTTGTCCCCATGATACCCCTGTGATTCCCCGGTCTCCATTTCGACCTTGAGGGCACATCGACAAATTTCCTCATAGCTGTCGAAGACACAGATAGCTAATGCTTTCTGTAGGCTACGCTTTAGCCCACCAAACAAGTGGTCAACATTGCATTAAGGGGTAACGACAAAGTCAGAAGCATATCGTTCAAGACTTATGATGTTTTCCTCATATGCTCTAACAGATTCTTCGTCTTTTTTATTGAGGGAAAGGAAGTCCATTTCCATCTTAAGACATAGGGTACATGGAAAATATTTATCGAAAAACATCTTCTGAAATCCTTCCATTTCAACGCCTCGATCTCCTCCTCAGGCTTCGTTTTTTTTGACCAATGTCTACCATTGATCAGATTCACCCACCATACGATAAGCTACCAAGTGAACCTTCTCTTGTTTATAACACTGAAGGATGGATAAGATCTTTTCAATGGAGATGATCCATTGTTCAGCGATCGTGGGATCAGATGATCCACTAAAAGTAGGAGGCCTTTATCTCATGAAGCTCTCGATAGCGACTTGTTCTTTCTTAGGGGGGTTGAATGTTCCTCTTGACCCATGTTTCTATTCAAATCTTGATTTATCTGAGAGAGAAGCATGACAAAGTTCGTGATTCCCACTCCCATTGGATTGGGCGTCTCATTAGTACAGTCATCACACTGATCTTCACATCGGTTGTTAGCCCGAGTCCTCCTATTACCGGCCATTGGCTGGAATAAAAGGAACGTTTGGAGTAACACATAAAGGGTAATCCAAAGACAAAAGTTGATAACTAATAAATTAAATTTTATTTCCTTAACTTATGAATCTATAGGCTTCAATCTAGGCTTTTCGTGATCTTCTTTCAAACATATATTCTTTGAGTGTTTTTTATTCCCTTAATAAGGGTTCATAATAAGATTGTGAATTTACTAAAGCATATCCCTCAAGAGCGTCATAACCAAGAGTACAGAAAGGCCTGTTTTCATGCACCAGTTCCCATTTGAGTCTAGCTCAAAGCGGTGTTTTCAGGTTTTACCCCTAGGATACATCTGTGCCAGAGCTGCCTCTACCAGATCGTATCCAGACAAGGATGTATTTTATTGATAACTCACTTACTCAATACTCACCGAAACTGAGGGACATTTTTATTACACTTAGTCGTGTATCTAAGGCTTTACTAGGGTTTTTTAATCCTAATCCCAAAAATAACTATACCTATCCTCAGATACCATCTATGACAACCCTACTTTTATTAAAAACTTAAACATGATTAATTACATAAAATATTCACTTGATACAACATAGAAGATAGAGAGGTATAGTATCTTTGGGGCTTATAATCATTAAATAACAACTTAAAACATGAAATACAACATCTTTATTGAAAAATTCCTTTACTTGACCACTACATTCCCTCGTACTTAGAATTGCATGGGATAACCTGAGGACATGCATAAGAAAAGGGTGATCTATAAAGACCAGTAAGGGAATAAACATGGAATGAATGAGGAGTACAATAAATTTTATACAATAGTCATATCAATAGAGTACAAGAGAAACATGGAAATAAAGGCATGATAAATCATGATAATCATTACATGGAAATGTGGCAACAACACATAACATGGAATTAGCATGAGCCAAGGCCCATTGCACATGAAGCATGAGTAAATCCTTATTGCACATAAAGCATGAGTAAACCCTCATAGAACTTGAATTATCATGAGTCAACACTCATTTCAAATGACGTATCATGATACAATACATTACCCAATGCATTGGAGCTCTATAAGGGTGCACCCTTCTTAAACATTTCATTTTATGCATAAGTGTGCCACATGGATCATAAAACATGGATTCATAAAACATAATTATTTATACCATGAAAAAGGAATGTGGAATGAAACTTTATAATTAATAAGTAAATGTGCATGAAGGTGAATACTCTTAATGGAGAAATGGGCATGGTATTCACTACACAATGGCATTGGCTTAGAAAATTGGTGCAATTTCGGCAGCATAATGGCGTGATATAAGAATTCATAAAAATGGTTGATGAGAGATAAAGGTGTGTCTCATCATATATACATGAAATGGATAGTAAGGGGGTCATATAGATACATGTACAAACAATTGTAATGGAATTTAGATTCATGATACAAAATTATTGCTTGAAGGTAAATGAGGAGAGAGAAGTTCCTTTCGGAATTTCGGCATAATAACGGGTGTACAAGGGAGGCATTTAGTGAGAGAAAAAGGTGTCTCCCATCATTCAAAAAATATGAGGGAAGTATGGGGGAGGTGTGAAACCATACCCCCAGAATTTATAATTGAAATTAAAAGGGCATAGCAATATTATGAAAATTGGACCAAAAGTTAAAGGAAGAAAAAACCTTACTTGGAAGTGTGCTTCCAATGGCTTGAGAGAGGCTTGAGAGAGGCTTCTTGGGATCTTGGGGCACGTTCAGAGGATTCTAGAGAGAGTAGGGAAGAGGTTGGATGAACTCTAAAGGCTTTTAGTGAGGAGGAAGTGGGAGCTTGGGTGGGTTTATATAGGAAAGGTGAGTGAATTATTTATTATTTAGGTTCGGGACCCCTTACATTAAACTAATCCAAACCACAAATCAGATCATGGTTTTTGCCCATTGTTTTTAGAAAATGGAAGAGGAAAACAATATTTTATAAGGACAAAGTCCTAACTTCTTAAAATAATGGGGTTGCTTATGTAGAGGTGAGTCACACTCCCATGGAAAATAATTTAAAAAGACAAGATGTTTAATAAGTCTTGAGGGGTCCATTAATGCTTTGTAAAATAATTCAAACAAACCCAAAATCACATTATTTTAATTATAAAACATATATTGGCCAAAAATAAATCTTGTAGTATTTTATTACATCACTATTGGGTCATTATGATGTCATGAAACACATTATATATTTAAACGGTATTTAATTTTTACCCAAAAATTTGACTGTCTCAGAAAGTTATGAAACATTCACCGTTGGATATTTTCGACATCCTGATTCCAGAAATAACATTTAATTTATCTAAATAATTTTCTAAATATGTTAATTTTCACTTTTAAAAATAAAAACCGGCATTTATCAAAAATTGATGGGTTTTGACAAAAATGGATTTCAAACCTTAAAAAAATTACAATTTCATTCATAATATTATAAGATCATTTATATTTAATAAAAATTAATTTCATAATAATAATAATATTTTATGAAAATATTATTTCATTAAAAAATCCATTAATTCATAAAAATAGATTTCTTATCAGAATATTAACTAAAAAATACTATTTGTGCTTTAAAAAACTATTTACAAAGTGTCAATAATGACAAGAATGTATATTCATTATTATATACAAACAATAATATACATGAACGTAGTACTAGAGAATTTTTACATAACCCTTTAAAACAACCGCATAAGACCTAAGGGTAAGGTGTGCGATATTGAGAGACTCTTGGGGTGGATCGGATAACATCGCTTGAGTGGTAATCTCTATCACCTTCCAAATTTCCTGTATATGGTCCCGTTCGATCTTGACATGATGAAGCTCAACTTGGGATTGGTCAAGAGCGAAACCCAAGGATTCCAACTCTTTTCCGAGCTCTGAAAAATGGGCTTCATATGGAGCAATTCTACTAAATAAGGCCATCTCTTCTTTTGTCTGAGTAAATTGGATTTGTTAAAGCCCTATATTTATACTAATCATGTGATCACTATTCAACGACTATATTAGCAACGGTCAAAATTCTTGACATAAAACAAAATAAGTTGACATTTTATATAAACATTTTACATAAAGATACATTTAATTAGATCAGTTGGGATATCCATTAATGAAACTTTGGGTCGTTACAGAAATATGAAAAATAAGACTTTTTTTCCTCCAGTTGTGTACACACTTTTTAGGTACGAGAAATATAATTTTTCCTATATCTTGAATGAAGTAAATGTTCTATAGGGGTATAAATTTAATATCAAGAATAACATTTCAATGACTAAAATAAATATAAAGGGTCTAAAATCACATGATTGTAATGTTTTTATTGAAGATATAATGATTGTTTATTTATGTTTCATTTTCCCCAAGAATGATTATCATAAAATATCCAAGAACTATTTATTTTTCATTTCTATACATATCAATGTTATAGACCCTATGAATTTTTCTACTAGGAAAAAGGAACCAACTATCATAGTAATTGTATTAGAACTATTCTTATAGCCATAATTATTTGATATGATGGTTCACTTGATGGTTCACTTTATGAGAGATAATTGACTATTTGGTCCAATACATTTAGAATTATTTACCCCATTGGATTGTAAATGAACATTTTTAATGGGTGTGTCAAAAATTGAGGTCTTCTAGAGGGTTATATTGTAGAGTTACAAATTACTAAGGAAGGCGTTGAATTCTATAATGGCTACCTGTCCGGTGTGGAAATAATTGGTCTACCAAAATATCATCACACTAGTTGGATTTTGGGTTATGTAATTTCTTTAAAATATGTTATCACCATAAATATTATAGATTGGGTGAAGACCCACATTTACATTTTGTATAATAGTTTATAGATTTGTCTATATGTTGAAGCCCGTAACCAAATTATATTGGAATTTTAATCCATAAAGAGGAGAAATATAAATATCAAATACATATAATCGTCATTTTGAAGAATTTTTGGAAGATAATATTTTACGGAATCAGATGAAAATTCAGATTCAATTTTAGAAAAAACTAGATGGCTAGAATGAAAAATAGGTTTTCATGTATTATCACAAAGTGGTTATGTAATTAATGGTTATATATTCTATGAAAATGACCATGATGAAGGAAGTACCTTGAAAAATTGAAATATCTTGGATTTTTTCATGTTTTATTTTTAAATATTATATAGAATTATTTCAAGACAAGTTGATGAGTCATCATGCGATTCTAAGGCCATGTGTGCCCAAAATAAATGTTTGAAATATATTAAATATATTAAATAGCACGTGGGATTGGTTTTCCTGAAAATGTGAAATAACTTCTAAATGGGTTCCTAGGTCAAAAATCCAAATGCACCGTTGTGTTCAGAGCAATGAGTTTACCTTAGGCAAGAATTAACACTAGTTGGGCCATGTCAACTACTGAAAGTAGATTTTGGGGTTTTAATTAATAAAATAAATGGTGACTTAATATTATTTTATCATTTATCCTAAGAAGTGATGGATTTTTTGTAAATAAACCAAGAGGAATCGAACCAGGGTTACGCTAAAAACCTTGGAATTACATGGAGGCTCTGGAGAGAAACAGGGAGAATTATCTTGGTGGAGAATGATGAAGGGGCTTGGATTGGTGATCAATGGATTCTTCTTTTGATGGATCTAACAAAAATAGATGATTCGATGATCGATCCTTTTCAGAGAATGAACCATCCTCGAGGTAGGGTATTTTTATTTCAGATTATTCCTTCCCTTTTCATATAATTAACGATGAGCATGGATCAACCAATGAACAGGTCAACCCACAGATCTATCATTCTTTCGGGTTCGATTTTAATTTAGGGATTTTATTGTCTAGGATTTATTCATGGATACACATTTATTTTTATTGATCGTTCTTATATTATGGATCGAGGCTGTAATAATGAACATCCAAGGTTCATTCTGTGGGTTGTTCCTTATGCATTTATTCCCTGAAATTCTCCACGGTCTTTATGTTCTTCGTGTTCTTCATGGTTTATGAACATATGATCATTTCACCTTTGTTTTTTAGTGAAACGATCCATGATTGAAGATATAGAATTGGATTGAATTGATAGAGGTACGATGGATATTACGACAAAATATCGAACAATGACGTGTTCCAATTTCTTGTTCTTCATCGGAAGAAAAGAACGTCGAGAATCTTGTTTTCTAAGATGATTAAATGCCCAAATCATACCAATTCTGTGATGGAATGACCAGAAGACATCATATATGGAGTTTCCTGGTGAAGTGTGGCTGGGGTAAGTGGCTGGAGTGATGGGGGTGATTGTGGAGCTCGAACCAAGGAATCTTGAAAATCCCGATGAATGCGGCCTGTATTTCAGAATGCATAGTTTCTGGGGCCCACTGAGTAGTGAATTGGGTTTTAAGAAGCAGTGAAGTTTAACATGACATGTGACACCTATCACATGGTATTTTGGTCCATCCATCGGACTCATCATGTATCCTAGGAGATACACGGATACAATGTGGAGTACACGGCTGACTACACGACATGTAATCCACCACATTGCTTTCCTAGAAATGGTCAATGGGATACTTTGTGTACTGGACTGTAGATAAGAACACATGTGTTGGAGCCATGTACTAGCACATGGAAAACGTAAATGGAGTGGACACCAAATGGTAGGACATGATGTGTGACCCTTTCTAGATGTTGAGTATACCTCTTATGTACGATATGTTTTCCTAACATGCGACGTTGTACATAGGTAGTAGCTGGGGTTAAGGAACATTGTGTGTGACCCTACTACACATCATTTATACCATACTAAATGGATTTAATCTCTTTTACACTATATCTTTGACGAGATTCATTAGGTTTAATTCCCTTGTTCATTTTTCTAAAGGTTTATGACCATTATTTTCTACTCATAACAGTATGATCCCTTCAGCATGAATTTATGGATAGATTCATTGGAATCCACTCTGAGTGGCCTAGAGAAGGATCCTATATTAATTCTTCATGCCCTAGGTAGAGTCCTTGGTACTGACGTTACCAACTTCACGAGGCATCAATCCTCTGCATAGAAGGTTAATCCAAATTGAGTTGTTGGTATCACCCCTTGGCCCTGGCGGTTATCCTCATCTATGAATCATATCTCTCTTCAGATATATCTTCATATCCCTCTCATTTAGATTCCCAAAGAATAGTACATATCATGAAAATTTCATCAGTTCTATCAGAACCAAGAGTGTGTTATCTAGGATGAGTGCTTCTTGGAATCATCGGGCTGAATCGCTAGTGCTGGTATACGATAGTTGTGATGTACCTATAGACTGAATTTCTTGGTTTTTGTATATCTATAAATTTTTTTATATCTGTTATAGAGTTATACTATGTTGAGATGAATGTATCTTTCTTTTTGTATTTATTTACAGTTTCGGGGTGTCCTAATAAGTATTACTACACTCACCCATGCATTGGTTTTTCCAACATGTGCTATTTATTGTGGATATGAGTGACCTTTTGACGGACCTAGATCCAAAAAAGAATTATGGGTTCATGTAGGATGAGGTGTTCCTGCAGATTCGAGCAGCAGTCCCAGTACATATTTTGTTTACATGGTGGATTTTTTAGTTTACAAACACTTTATTTTGGTGGATTTTTTTGACCAAGTTTACTTTACTGAACTTCTATCATATACTGTTGGTTGAGATAGTGGTATGATTGCATTTATTTCTTAGTGGTTTTTATATTTTAGTATTTTTGGACTTGGAGAAGTGCACATGTGTAGAGGTACATAGGCAATGTTTCCAGTGTCAGTGACATGCCTACTCAGTGCTAGTCACCATCCTCTGGCCTATTAGATCTAGGAATGGGGAATCACAGCATGGGCCCCACTGGGTTGGGTCATGGTAGATTTGTTTTAGATATATTTAGTTCTACTATATGACCAAGGTTTTATGAGATTGTTTTGGGGAATTATTGTTATGTTTTTAGAGTTCTTCTTTCAGGCCAGAGACTCCACTGTTGGTTCTAGTGGAGGATATTTCAATACACCGTGACTCTAATAATCTTCCTTTCAACTCAGTACATGAGACATATGTTTTAGGGAATATAATAGTACATGAATTATACTGGAATTGGTTATGATTCCATTTCCTTATTGTGTCATCTCTCTAGATATACTCATTGATCATGCTACATCTTGTTTTCTTACAATATGCCCCTGAGACACATACCGTATAGGATTTAGAAGCTAGATAATGTGGATGACCCCCTTAGTGACAAGGCTTCGATACATGGACCAGTTCCCCAAGTGTTTCCTCCAAGTGGTGGACCGATGATAATTCCACCTATGGAGAAACACATGACACCCGTACTACTAATAGATGAGGACCACATACTGACCACACTCCCTGATTTTCTGAGACCGATACCCCTTGGGTTCCGAGTTGAGATCGAATATTTTGTGTCTAAGGAATGGCTTGAGGTGATGACCAGAGTTTTGTGTCTAGTTAGAACACCAACAGACTAGATGGTGATCTTGTTGGAGATCCTTCTTGAGGGTTAAACAAGGTGATGGTGGAGTTTGGATATCTAGACTCATGATGTGGATACACATTCAAGGTAAGAGTTTGAGCGTCTCATTAGAGATTACTTCTCACTAGTTATGCTGAGATCCATGTTTATATAGGATCTTCTTCATCTCTATTATTGTAGCAAGACAATGGATGACTATTCATCAAGGTTCACCAAACTTTCCTGGTACTTGATGTATATTGTTAGATATTAGTACATCAAGGCTCGGGCCTCAGAGTGAGTTATGCATTAAAAAAATTTGAGACAACATTATACATCTATGCATTCATACTTATACTAAGGTTCATGAGTGCGATTTTTCGGTGGAAAGATTATTAGATTAGCAAGTACAACTAGTGGTAGTCAGTATTGGACGAGTGGGTGCAGAGATTATTGTAGTAGGGAGCTGATGTCTGTCATAGGGATCCAAACTTGGGAGACATTTTAGGATGAGGTCCCATGACAGAGGGTATACATTTCAGTGTTCATAGGGTGGATCCAACCTACCTTGGGAGAGACCATTCTATTCATGTGATGGTAGGGGATATCACACTCGAGATTGTCTGACACACCATACTGCTGACATGTATGTAGTGGGTAGAACACCAAGGAATATATGGCTACAAGAGAAGGTAGATCTTCATGGTGCCAATCATGGAAAATGAGATGGGAGAGTAGTGGGAAATGGTCAATGTTTCGACTTAATACCACCACCAACCCCTAGTGGTCCATTCCAGACATAGGGAGATAGAGGACAGGGGCGGGAACAACTAATGCAGTCAAGGAATATAACCTAGGGGCTTGGGGAATTATTTGAGGTATGATATGTGATTTTTCTACATTAGTGGTAGAGCTGATAGAAACAGGCTCTACTCATTCCTTTCACCCCAAATATATTTTCTGAGACCTATAGATTCCTCTTGAACCATTTATTCGACCCGTACATGTGGAGAAACCCACTGGAGAACACTTGGTGATGAAACATCTATGCCGAAAGTGTTCCCTAAACCTTTAAGGTGATAGTTTCAATTGGAATATCTTGGTGGCAGCATCGCGGCCTTACAATGTCATTATTGGTATGGATTGGTTATCCATAGTCCATGACAAGATTGTCTATCGTAGGAAAATGGTGTAGTTTCTCTGTAGTAATTGAAATACATTTTCATTTTTTGGAGAAATAGAAATCCAATAAGTGTTGGATATACTCATGCATAGAGGGTGCATCTAATTTCTCGTGAGTTTTTTATCTTGACCCTCAATGCATCGTATGTTTTGAGTTCCTAGTTCCTAGAAGTAGTGGTGAAGTATGAGGATGTCTTCTCAAAAGGTGTTCCAAGATTACCTCCCTAATGGGAGATAGACTTATACATCAACATACACCCTCGAAGGATGCCGATATCAATACCATCATATCAAATGGAACCTGCAGAGCTTCATGATATGAGGTTGTAGTTGGAAGAATTACAATAGGAGGGATACATGAGACCCAAGGTTTTTCCAAGGGTGGCCCCATTTTTATTTTCGAAAAAGGTGGATGGGAGGTTGAGGTTTTGTGTGGACTACCAGTGCTTGAATGTGGTGACCATGATGAACACGTATCCACTACCAATGATCGATGACCTACTATATTATTTTAGAGTGGAACTATGGTTCTTGAAGGTTGACCTTCGATCGGTCTATCACCAGTTGAATGTACGAGATGTTGATATATAGACGATGTCATTCAGATGATGATACAATCACTATGAATTCTTAGTGATGCCTTTTGGCATGATGAACTCCCTTGTAGTGTTCATGGGACTCATAAACTAGATCTTCCATCCCTATATAGAAAATTTTGTGGCAGTATTTATTGACAATATCTTTATGTACTCAACATCCGAGTAGGTGCATGTGAAACACATAAGGATGGTTCTGGACATACTCTTAGAGCACCAGAATTATGGGAAATGCTCAAAGTTCAAGTTTTTTATTCAGGAAGTCCTCATTCTGGGATATGTTATCTCCGTAGATGGAGTGAAAATAGACCCGACCAAGGTGGAGGAAATGTTATCATGTGATCCACCTAAAAGTGTGATGGTGATGAAGAGATTCCTTGGGATAGAAGGCTATTATAGAATAATCATACCAGATTTCTCTAGGATATCTGCACCTATAACATCTTTGACTCGAAAGAGGAAGCTTTTCGTGTGGATAGAAATGTACCAAAATGATTTCCATCATTTGAGGTAGATTGTGAGGAGTGCTCCAATCGTGAGATTTCTGAATGAGGTTGTCGAGTATGCTATGTTCTATGATGCATTAGGAACCAGGCTTGGTTGTACCCTGATACATAGACATGTAATTATTTCCTATGGTTCATGTCTAATGATCCCCCAAGATAAGAACTACATGACCTAAGATCTTATGTTAGTAGTCATATTAATTACATTGAGGATGTGGTGAAACAACCTGATGGGAATGTTAGTTATTGTCTACTCCGATCAAAAGAGTCTCAAGTATATCTTCTCTTAGAAGGATCTGAACATGAGATAGAGGAGATGACTAGAGTTCCTTTAGTTTTATGACTTTGATATAATCTATACTATTTGGAATGGGAACTTGTTGGTAAAATCTCTTATCCAGAGACCTAGTTCAATGTTATTGAATGAGGCATCAAAGTAGTTGGACTCATTATAGTTATCTTTTGTAGATGAAGATGAAGCAGTGTACCTCCAGTCAATGGTTTTCACACCTCCACTCTTACAAAAAGATAGAAATTGTCAACATGGGGATAAATTCAATGAGACACTATGTGCTCATACGTCCAAAAAAGATGCACCTGGTGGATATTTTCAAGGTGGGGACCGCGTCGTTTTTTTCAGATGACACACAGTTGTACAAGTGGTGTTGTGGGAGGAGGTTCTATCATTGTTTCATACACACCCTTTGGTAGTACATCCTAAACATAGGAAGATGTACCAGGACCTCTAGCATCATTTTTGGTGGGTAGGGATGATAAATTCATTAGCATAGATCATTTCTCACTGCCTTAAGTGCTAGGAGGTGATGCCTGAGCACCGGGTTCCAGAGGGTTTATCTCAACCCCTTAAGGTTCAGGAATGGAAGTGGGATGTGATATAAATGTACTTTGTGATGGGTATACCTTGTAAATCCAAGGTACATGATTCCATATGGGTGATCACATGTCGGGACACTTCATAGCTATCCAAAATCATAGTTCGGTAGAGAGTTTGGGATAACTCTATATTCAATTAACAGTTCGACTCCATGGAGTCTCATCGATGATATTTTTTTATCGTGATGAACACATTAAATAACATTTTTTAGGGAATTTAGGAGGTGTTTGGGACTCATTTGCAATTGAGCATGGTCTTTCACCCCCAAACAAATGGTAGAATGGAGCAATCCATTCAGGTCCTCAAGAAAATCCTATGGGCATGAATGTTGGACTTAAGCCATAGTTGGGAGGATCACCAAACGCTGGTGGAGTTCCTCTAAAAAATAATCTACCTTTACACCATTTTTATGGCACTATTTGAGGATTTTTATGGGAGAACCTTCCGATCAACCCTTTTTTGGACTGAACCCGGAGTGTTAATAGTCATGGGCCTGGAGTTGGTCTGAGCTACTATTAAGAAGGTGTAGATCAACAAGGAGTTGATGAAGATGGGAAAAATCCATTATAAATCATATAATAATAGGCATGAGTGGCCTTTGGAGTTTAGGGAATGAGACCATGTGTTCCTTCAAGATTCACCACGATGGGGATTAAAGAGATTTGGTCAAGGTTGTAATTATCTTTGAGTTTTATTGGCCCTGTTCAGAAACGACATAGAGTTGGTGATATGGAATATCACTTTGATCTACCTCCATTGTTAGAACGGGTACATGATGTCTTACATGTGTCAAATTTGAGGATGTACGTGCATGATCCATCACACATCATCGATCGAGGTGATTTGGACATTAATGATGGAGTGACTTTTGCTAAGTACGCAGTGGAGATAGAGGATTTGTAGGAGTGGATCCTATGTGGATTAGGGATTCCCTTTTTGAATTTCTTTTGGTAGCATTGGAACCTCTAGGCGAGTGCATCGGAGCAGGAGGCTCTGATTAGTGCACATTTCCCACATCATTTTGTTCAGACTTGTTTTTATTCATTTCAAGGACATAAATCCCCAAGGTTCGGAGAATGTAATATCTAATATTTCTCCATGTATTATTTTTAAATATTATATTTAATCAATTCAAGATCAGGCACTAAGAAGCAATGGAATTCTAAGAACTGGTGTTCCCGGATTAAATGTTTGAAATTTATTTAATATATTAAATAGAATACCAAAGCGGTTTTCTTGAAATAATGGAATAACGTATAATTGGATTCTTGGATCAAAAATTAAAGGCCATATTTCCCTTCATAGAAACATGTTTACCCTAGGTGTGACATAACATTGGTCGGCACTGGTCAACTCTGGAATATATTTTTTGGCATTTTAATAAATAAAATAAATTGTGAATTTATTTTATTTTATAGTTTTTTCGGTGCATCAGTGGTATATTTTTTAAATAAACCTAGACACATGGATCCTTATTTAATCACATATCCCTAAAATTACTTAGAGTCTCTAGGGTGGAACCTTGATAATTCTCTCATTGGTGAACGAGGACAAATCTTGGATTGAAGATCAAAAGACGCTGTTTTTGACGGATCTTGCCAAAAGCAGTGATACGATGATCGATCCTCATTATAAAATGATCCAACCCAGTGGTTGGTTGCTGTTATTTCAGATTATTTGTTCCTTGTTCAAGGAATTAACGATGAACACGAATTAACCAAAGAACTTGTTGACCTGCGGATCGATTATTCTTATAGGATGTGTTTTATTTGTAGAATTTAATGGTCAGGGTTTGATTGATGTAATTTTTTAGGTTTTTATTGATCATTCTTAGGGAATGGATCAAGGTCGGAATGAAAAGTGTCTGAGTTTCATTCCTTTGGATTATTCCTTGTGCATTTCTCCCCTAAAATGATTCATGTTCTTTGCATTATTCTTGGTTTATAAAAAAACCAATTTTTTCACCTTCATTTCATTGGGTAGCTACATGAGATTGACGATACGACATTGGTAAGACTCGATGGAGGTGCAACAGTGGTTGCAGAAGTGGATTGAATGATGGTGGGTATAGATTTATCATTCTCTATCAGAAACGAAGAATGAAGACTATCTTGTTTTCTGAGTTGATTCAAGGCCCACATCTTTCCTATTCGGGGATAGCGTGACCATATGACCTGAAATCTAGAGTTTCCCAATTTGGCAGAGCCGAGATTGGTGGCCATAGTGAAAGTTAAAATGAAGTATCACAAACTAAAATTTCTGGAAAACCATGATGAAGACAATGTGTATTTAAGAATACACAACGTATGGGCCCCATTGAGTGGAGACTAGGGTTTAATAAAGCATTCAATTATCAAAAATTTTGTGCCCCTTGGACATGAAACATCATGTATCTACGAAGATACAAGGTCATGGGGTGGAGTACACGATCGGACTACACGACAAGTCCACCACCATATGGCTTGGCTGGAATCGGTCACATGGGCGACTTCATGTACTCATTCATGGAAAAGAACACATAGGTTTAAACTATATACTATAACATGGAAAACGTTTATGGAGTAGACCCTGAATAGTATAGCATGGTGTGTGACCCTTTCTACATGCCATATATACCACTTATTCATGACATGTTCATCTGACATGGGCTATTGTACACAGGTAGTACCCGGGATGAAGGAAAATGACAAGTTACCCTACTACTTGTTCTTTATACCTTTAAAAATTATTTGAATATCTTTTCCACCATATCCTAGAAAATATTTGTTAGGGTTCGTGACCTTGATCGTTTCCCTAAAAGTTGGGGAGTATCATTTCATACTAATAGGAGTTTGATTCCATCATTAGGAATTTCTTGATAGTGTTTTTGGAATCCAAATTGAGAGGCCTAGATCAGGATCCTTTATCCATTCTCTATACCCTAGGTAGAGTCCTTGATATTGACTTGAGAGACTTCCCAAAGCATCGATTCCCTATAAAGAAATTTAATCCAGATGCAGTTGTTGGTATCACCCTATGGCCCTAGCTATGATCGTTATCTGTGTATCATATATCTTTTTAGACCTATCAGTGTATCTATTTCATGAAGGATTGAAAAAAATGATTCTTTAGAAGACGTCATACGTGCTATCAGACTCAGGAGTTTGTTTTCCCCAATTAGTGCTTCATGAAATCTTCAGACTAAATCCATAGTGCTGGTATAAGATAATTGTGACAAACCTCTAGACTGTGTGTCTTGGTTAGAGTATATCTGGATATTATTATAATATGTGTTGTATACATATACTATGTAGATCTAACTATATCATCCTCTTTGTATCACTTTGTTGTTTCGGTTTGTCCTACCGAGTATTGTTATACAAACCCTATGTGGGATTCGCCTGCATGTGTCATGTCTTTTTTCAGACAGGTGACCTTTGGACGAACCAGGACTAGATAGAGCTTTGTGAGTTTATACAAGACGAGGTGTTCATACCGCTTTGAGAATTGTTCATAGTTCCTATTTTTTATAGGTTGGACTTTTTAGTTTACAATCTCTTTAGTTTGGTGGTCTTGTATTCTAGACTAGTTTACTTTACTTCACGTTAATTTCTTTTGTACTCTATTGGTTAAGATGGTCGTATGCATGAATTTGATTCTTAGTGTATTTTACATTTCATCATTTCTGTTCTTGGAGATGTGTGCATGCATACAGGTATATATTAAATGCCTCCCATGTTAGTGATATACCTACTTGGTTCTATTCCCCAGCCCCTGGCATATTATAGGCAGGATTGGGGAGTCATAGTACGAGCCCTACTAGCGCGGGTCATGAAAAAATAAAAAAGTTAAACTTTTGGCTAATATGATTCATGTACCCAGTAAAAAGGAAAAAAAATCCAATTTATTATAATATATCAAACTTTGGAACCATCACAAAAAAAGGGAGTTTGATTAGAAAACATTCCAATTAGCTGTTTTTCAATGCGATTGGGTTGATAATAGGATTTATATTAAAATAGATGAATTGGGATTCATCAATGTTGGATTCAGTAAAGAACAGTACGAAGATAAATCATTTATAATGACATCACATAAAGTAAAATTATTTTATATTCATGATCCCGCAAACAAAAATTACTCAATTCTTCTCTTATCAACCAAAACCACTGATGTGTTAGATTAAAATTCAATAGAGGATGACCATCTCATTAGGAAATTAAAATCATTTTGCAGTAGTCCCATTATATATGGGCTCATGCATGTCATAGGAAACCAAAATTATGGTATTTGGATACTCGAGAGATTGTTTAAATCCCATAAACTATTAAAAAAAGGGAATTTAATAATTATGTTATATTTTTTTGTAATATACATTGTGTTACCACATTTTAGTATTTTTTCACTACTGAATTTTCATAATCTAAATTATATGTTAATCCACACTGGTAGATAATGAAATTTTCACATGATAATGATCCCAATATATGAAAAAAAAATTGTTTCTCAACATACTTCTACTCGCAGTTAAGAGGTACAAAAACCTTCTTTACATGCCGATGCTACAAATCCGTAGGAACGCCATGTATCTCATCCTTTTGTAAATACCATTGTAAAAGAAAATTACCCTCTCTCCATGCTGATTCTACCAATCTATGGTTATGTTACATTAATGATTTTGAACCCAAGGAAATGGAATATGGTTAAGAGATGATTTCCCAAAAAAAATAGCAGTGTTTTTGTGCTATGGTTCTAGAAATAATTATTAAGGGGAAAAAGACATCAAATTCGAGGTTTGATAGAATGAACATGACCAGCCTATTAACTCCAATAAGGCCATGTTTAGTAGTTCATAAGGTCTTCACTCAGAAGTATGTTAATATTGTTGTAGATTCATAGTGTGTCATTGTTTCCATGACTATGAAACTTATTTCGGTAGAGATTAGGGTAACATTACTAGAATCATTCATTGTTTTATTAAAAAATAAAATAATGAATCATTTAATTACTCATCATTATCCCTAATAATGTTCAGTTATAATTGTTAAATTCCATAATAAATTTGTATTAGTGATTTCTGGAAAGACTCACATAGGATTTCATATAATTTGAATGAAATTTCATCTTAATGATGTTGGTGGGGAAATAAACCCGCAACCACCGCATATGTTTTCACACCATATTATCCAAGAAGTATGGGATAAATTTAAAATATTTCATGTGGATATATCATTGCAAGTACATTTTGGTCAGTAATACATTATTTGAAAAAAAAATTATTAATCACTTCAGTTGATAATTTTTAATATATTAAATAAAAACTCAGTGTTAAAAATAAGATACAATTAAAAAAACCAACATACTTCTATTGTAAAGCATAGATGGGGTATGATTTAGTAAAAAAGAAATTGTTTTTATTTTAAATCTTCCACAATAATTTTATGTGTCATTAATCAATAACATAATTATGTTCCTCTAATTATATCTAGATTGATGAATCCAAATTCAAAGACACATCCATGTTACCTAATGTGATATATAAAGTGATAGTTGTAAATAAAGATGGGATACCAATATATGAAAATTCACTAAATGTGTGGGAAGAATGTGTAATTGTGAATTAATAAAAAAAATTATTTTAAATCTCTATTACATATAAGTTATTAACTTTTTATTATATTTTATATCTAACATACATATATGAATCATTAATAGCTATATTGTATGATCACCTACTATTAGTGTCCTTATAGTGGCAGAAAAAGTATGGCCATGTCAGAGGAGTGTGTTTTGTGGTGACACCCTGAACATATTTTTAGAAAACAAAAGCACAAGGGGAAAAAAATAAACAAATGGAAGACATAAAAACATGATTATCTACCCTTTAAAAAAATTAATTGGTAGTCTGAGTATCTAGAAAATGTTATGTGGGGGAAGAAAAGAGAAGAACATACTCAAGAAAACCCACGACATGAACATCCCCCCACCAATTTTAACACAATCCATTCACCGAAAAGAGTTTTCATAGATGAGTTAATAAATATTATCTTAATTGTTTCTAGGAAATGTGAATAGGAAATACACTAATACCTTTACTTTACTAATATTTTAAAGGAGGAAAATGACTATTATTTATATCTATCAACACCCACCCATCACATTTCCTTGAGGCCTATTGTGTTCTATATCCTAGAAGACACTCTACATAATATTCAACTTCCATGATTTCATGTGAGTGTGGGGATTAGAATATCTCATGAGTCGGGCACCAAGATACCTATTACACTTGATGATGTAGATATTTATATGATAAAGTATGTTATTTGAACCTTCATCGTGTGAACATTGTATCATTTAAAAAAACATAATGACAAGGAGTTATTCATTTCAAATTTATTTTTCATGATAAACCTTCAATAATTATTGAATAAGGTCCAAAATGATTAATGTTATTATAGATGAACAATGAGAAGAGGGTGAAATGAATGTTTGAATAAAAATAATATAATAGATCAACAAACCTATCAAAAATATCTTCATAATGAAACATTACCCCATCCATATAATATCTTCTTTAACTAACATTAAAAATTCATGAATGTAAAAGGTTAAAATGTCACAATAATCACATATTTTATTTTGATGAAAAATATGTGGATTTTCCATTTCAGACTTCATTGATATTAGAAATTTAAATAAAATCATCAAGTATGAATTTCTAGGAGTGTTAGATGTAAACAAATACATGAGGTGTGTTTCCATGATTTTGTTTTCAAATAGATTATATACTATATTAATTATGACTAAATACAATTCACATTTTTTACATTTTTCTATATCAATAATATATTAATGGAAAACACCATGAACAAAAATATAGACTCATTATTTATCAAATCAACTCTACCAACCAAACAAAAATAGAATCACAAAAAATATGATTAAATAGTGGAAAAAATGGAAAAGAATTAAAAGAAAACATACTGATGACAAAAACATCATAATACCAGTGATGCATGTGTAAAAATATAACATTTAATCATATAAAATATATTTTCACTCCTTCCATAACTTATTCCTTTTTTAGGAAACATTGGTTACTCATTGAGGTATATATAGATACTCTAAAGATTTACTTCCTAGAATCAATGCATGGATACCCAAAAAAACTGACAACAAATGATGATGATTTTCAATTTCTAATACACTACATCCAATGATTTAGAACTCAAATTCATGTTATATATTTTATATTATGTTTTAATTTGAATTATTTTTTGATAGGGTGATGTATAAATATCATGAAAATCATTTCATGAGGATAGTTCATCCGCACAAGGACATTGTTAATATCTACATGTGTATAAGTATCTGGGTATATATAAAATGAATTCACTATCAAAACACATATCAAAACAAATTAATTTATTTTCTTAATCAATCTACTATGTCCCAAATAATCCAATGTAAAATATTATGGTTATTATGTTTGTAAATTTATAATGTAGATCAGATATCATCAACAAACTAGCATACCCAAAGATGTATTTTCAAAGGTAATTACTATTTCATTTGAAATATTTAATAATCATTTGGGTATTTATATTTTTCCAGTACTACCATGATTTCTAAGATCCTCATATTCCTAAGAAAAAATGAATTTTTTTATAAATGAATGGGCATCATAGTTGTTGTCAGAATGTAAACATATATTGTGATGATGTGACTTTCTAATTATTATTTAGTTTATTTTCTCTTCATTTTATCTAATTTATAAAGTTAATTTTATCAAAATTTATATCATATACTTATTTTAATAATTTTCATAGAGATCATGAAGAAATGAATTAAATAACCAAGATGATTCATTTCTATACAGTGATCATGTAGTCAATCAAATACACTTTGTAACAGGTTTTGCTCAAATGGTATAGTTTTTGTTAAAATTTTAAATAATTTATTATTTCATATTAATGTTTAGTTTATTTCTTTTAATTATTACAAACATTATAACAGTTTTCTTTTATAGGTTGATTATTTATCTCTAATTGGGGTGTTTTTTTTTAAGATTCTTGTGATCGTGCGAGATGAGATATTAATGCCACAATAGAGATAATGAAAATAATGAAATTGATCATGATGTATACAATAATCGTGAAAATGTGAAATACTAAAACTTATTTAACTAATTTTGAAATAGTTTTATCAATTATTTTAATATAATTTCCTTATTATTTTTATCTAATACTTATTAATTTTTTTCACATTTATTTTTTGAATTCATAATTTTATTTCAGCTATCTACAACAAGAGAGAAAATAAAGAACATGATCCCTTAAAATGGAAGAGAAAACCCCACACTGCATGAAATGTGAAGTGTTTCAGGGAGCAGGGGGTTTCACATCCATCATTATGGAACATGTTCTCTATTTTCTACATTTTTGTGGATTATTGAATGAAAAGAATATATCACATATTTAATCAAACACTCTTTAATCATATACACATTGTGCTTAGTATGAATCAGACTATATGTTTTTAGTTTAAAATTTATATTTTAGTCCAAAATAAACATCACATAATAAAACATAATAAAACACATTATTATTGTTTTGATAAATTATTAAATGAATTTTTACGTCATTTGTGACATTTAAGAATGATCTACACATTAATCTTGCATAGAGTGTGGCCATTATGACTTGAAGTATGTCTCGTAATGTTAAATTTACATTAATTTTACTAAAAATAACAACTGACATATTGAAAACCATGAAAACCATTTGTATTGTATTGATACGTTAGGAGAACTATACATAAGTAATTTCTGATGAGTATGAATCAACCAAACCTCAATATGACACAAAGTGTGACCAAAATGACTCAAAGTTTGTCTTTTAATTTTAAAATGACTTTAATTTTAGTAAAAAGAAAAAGTGACTTACTCGAATCTAACAAAACAAAATCATATAGTTTTTGATACTTTAGTATAATGATATACAAGCCATTTTTGACATGTAGAAATCCACCACAACCCAATATGATTCATGGGGGGATAAACATGAGTAAATTGGTGTCTTTTTATTTAAAATTGGATTTAATTTTATTACCAATTACAAGTGACATTCTGTAAATCAAGAAAATGCATATAGATTGTCTTGATAATTTAGCAAAACAATCCATAATTAATTTTTTATGTGTAAGAATCATCTTAACCACATTCTGATGGATAGCGTGACCGATATATCCCCATCAATGTCCATTAATTTAAAATTGATATGAATTTTAGTAAAAAGACGTTATGGACATTGAAAATTGAAAAAAAATATTGTTTTCATATTTTAAGAAAAGGATCCATAAGTCATTTTTGACATGTTAGAATCAACTTCACCTCAATCCAATGCATAGCTTGACCGGCATAGCTCCATGTGTGTCTTTTTAAAAATAATTGACATTAATTTTAGAAAAAATATCAAGTGATATATTGGAAACTAAGAAAATGCATTTATATTTTTTTGATACATTAGTAAAACAATACATATATCGTTTTTGACATGTAAGAATCAACCTCACCTAAATATGATTCATGGTGTGACTGGTAGAACTCCATGTGTGTTTATTTTTTTATGATTGACATTAATTTTAATAAAAAAACAAACGACATACTGGAAACTGAGAAATAATTTTATTATTTCATTTATACATACATAGAATGATCCATATTTCAATTTTTATGTGTAGCAATCAACCATACATCAATCTAATTCATGGTGTGACCATTATGAATCTAATTATGTCCTTTAAGTTAAAATTGATATTATTTTTTGTAATAAGAAATGTGACATACTCAATGTAGATAATTATTTATTATTTTAATAATTTATGAAAATGTTCCATAATTCATTTGTGATGTGAATAAAACAACCAAACCCCAGTCTAACACACATTGTGACCGATATGAGTCAAATTACATATCATCATTTTAAAATTTACATTTTAGTTCAAAATGTGTGTCACTAACTAAAAACAAGTAAAACATACTCTGGTTCTATTGATAATTTCGTAAAATGATTCACATGTCATTTTTTATGTGTATAAACTATTATCATGTCAAACTAACCGAAGATGTGACCAGTACAACTTAAAGTGCTGGTTTCTCGTCTGAAATAAAATTTTTGTGATTAACACAATTGACATACTCAAAACTGAGAAAACACATCTTTATTGTTTTGATACATTAAAAAACGATTAATACTTCATTTTTGAGATTTAGTTATCATCATCCTCTCCATCAGATGCTTGTTCTGACCGGTATGGATCAATGTTTATCTTTTTAATAAAATTTATCATTAATTTTAGTAAAAAGAATTAGTGACATACTCAAAACCTATAAGGCACATTATTATTATTTTAAAATGATATAAAAACAATCCATAAGTAATTATTCATGTATAGGAATCAACCCCACCTCAATCTAATTCATGGTGTTTCCTATATAACTCTAAGTGTGTATTTTTATTTTAAATTGATAATATTTTTATTAAAAAGAAAAACTCACATACTAAAAACTGGGGAAACACACTCAGATTGTTTTGAAACATTTAGAAAATGATCCATGAGTCATTTTTGATGTGTATGAATCTATAAAACCTCTATACGACACACGATGTAGCTGATATAACTCAAATTACATCTTTTTATTTAATATTTTACATTTTATTAATGCCTTCATCAATATTTATGTATATTTTATTTCTTTATAATATTACTGTCAAATTATTTTCTTCTTATATAGGTGTATTATTTGATTGAGTTGGAAGGTTTATTTTCCAAATAATTCCATGGTAAAGATTTTTTGAGAGGGGTTCATGATCCCAAGATGATGAAACATTAATTCTTTTTAATGTTTGAGGATAGTTTTTGTAAATGTAATTATACAAACCATTTTTTAATGTATAAATTAGTTTTTTTTGGTATTTTTGATTTAAAATTTGTTTCAAATAAATTATATATTTTAATTAAGGTGTATTTATATACAAGTTACATGATAATTTTTTGTAGTGTGTTGTTGTTCAAATAGGACAGAATAGTAGGATGACAATTATCAGTGTGTTTTCAAGCACTCATAAAGGCCCCCCTTTATCAGTGGTTAACTTGTTCTGATAAAGGATCTTCATTATCAACAATTTTTAGCACTAATAAACTCCCCCTATATCAATAATTTTTTAACACTAATAAAGGGGACCTCCCTTTAACGGTTATAAGGATAACAATGTCTTTTTAGAACTTTTAAAGCCCATTTTGTGCACTATTAAAAGTGTAATCTATATTAGTGTTCACTAAATCACGTGTAAGGTCACTTGAATAAACATCCCATGACATGGAAATAATTTTTAATATTGTAATTCCTCAACCCCCTAATCCTATATCTAGTTCCTTAGTTTATTTTATAGTCATATATTCAATCATTAAATCACAATTCCCCAAATAGTTTACCAGTTTTGGAAAACCAGATTATATAAATTATATGCACAATACATGGGGAAGGTAAAATAAATCATAACAAAAGTAAAGGATCAAAATCCATAAAAATCATTCAAAGGATTCCTATTAACGACCTGGAGAAAGGAAATATTATAAAGTTGATCACAAATTATCAGTATGGGTAAGTTCAACAAAATATAAAATGAATTTATGAGAATAAATCAGCATGTAAATGTATATAACAGATAACACATTCCATTAAAATAACTAGATAAGAATAAGTAAATATTAAATTTATTGAAATAGAAAAAATTCCATTTAATCAAAAAAATTATAATGAAATTCATCTATATATTTATCTAACAAAAATCATAGGGATAATGACAATAATAAATGAAATATCTATGAAGAAGATTCCTAATTATTAGGTGCCATGTCCGAGGCACTTGAAAACATATACCTTCAATACCTTTCTTAATATGGTTCAAAATTTATGGGTTGAAACCCATTTAATTATTCCAAATTATTTTGATCATGAAAACATATGGATGCATCAGGGGTTATATTAACTTCACGCAGCCCCTCTCAGTGCATGTCCAAAGAATTCCTCATATATAAAACAATCAAAAATAACTAAATAATGTGACATATCATAAAATATTAATATTAAAAAAATAAGGATTAATTAATAATTCCCTAGTGGAGGATAAGTAACAACATGTTTTTTATGTTGATGAATAGAAATACCATTGAAATATCATTAACTTTTTTTTGAGGAAAATAATCATTAAACTCTCCAATGTATCCCATACCACATCAAAAAATTTCAAACCTATTAACCATGAGACAAATAATATCAAATGAAACATAACATCCATGAACAAAAATGTATTCATGATGTAAAATAAAATTGAGAAATATATATATCACACAAATGAAATATGTTATACAAATAGTGTATACCTCATGGAAAAAATGATAGATAATAATCCCTTTTCTTGACTCTGAATTTTCATGTGTGTATTTATATTCTTGAACAAAAAAAATGTGAATTATTTTCTTATATCATAAATTTTTCCATGTTTATCAAAAATTTTATTTCAATTATTAAATTTTGAAAACAACCACATAAAAAATTAAGTTTACATTTTGTGTTTTTCACCATATTTGGGTTTTGTGTCAAAAATTACATTGCAAGATAAAATATGGTATACGGGGTCATTAAGTAAACATATTCAGAATAATAATCATGAAATATATATCATATTTTTATTTAAATTACACTATTAAAATAAATCATGAAATATGGATATGAAAAATGAATCTTCATTACAATTATGTAGACGGTAGGTCATACGTACGCATGAGTAATATTTCCATTATTCAATGACTAGTATGAAAAGATTGTAAGTAACATTATATCTCTCCAAAATGATAATTAAATCATAAATACCATGTTATTTAATCATATATACTTATATATAAAAACTACTGGAATTTGAGGTTTTTGCAATGGGCTATTTGCGATGGGATCCCATCGCAAATAGCCTTTTGCGATGGGATCCCTTCACAAATAGCCTTTTAATATGGGATCCCTTCGCAAATAGCCTTTTGCGACGGGCCCTCGTCCCAAATAGCCCATTGCACAAAACGACGTTAGAAATTATATTTTTTGCGACGGGCTCGTCGCAAAAAATATATGTTCTGACAATAATTCTATCCATCGCAAAAAAACATTCCAATTATATACATTATATACCCAAAAAACTTTTACGACGAGCCCATCCCAATTAGTTTTTGCGACGAGTAAGTCCCCCGTCACAAAAAGTCTTCCAATTATATACATTATATACCCATAAACCTTTTGCGACGGGCCCGTGGCAAATACGAATCTAAAGAAAATATTTGACTTATTTCCAACGGGACCCCGTCGCAAAAGACCCCGTCGCAAATACTAATCATAAAAAAAATTAAAAAATTTTGAATAATGAAAAAATTATATTATTATTTTAAAAATAATAAAAAAATAAAAATTATTATTATTATTATTAAAATAAACAAACATTAATGAATATAATAATAAAAAATATAATTAATAAAATTATAATTAATTAAAAATTAATATTAATATTATTAAAATAATAAAATATTATTAAAAGTTTCAATTTTTACAAAAAAATATAAATAAATCATAAAATTATATTATTATTAGTAAAATAAACAAATATTAAAAAATATAATACTAATAATAGATAATAAAATATTAAAAAAATATTAAATTATGCAATATTTCCACCAATATAAAAGACAGAAACCGTAAATAGTTCATATTATTACAAAACATGAATTAAAATGTTTTTAACATAAAAAACAAATCACCGAGGGTCGTCTGGAGGAGGTGGAAGATACTCCATCCCTAAAATATGAGTTAGACGGTGCATGTACTCCATCTGCTCGTGATACTTTTTCTGTCGTTGCTGCTCCAATCGATGCAGCTCCTCCTCGTGATGATAATTTTGCTACTGCTTCCACCGATACATCTCTTCATGCTGCTTCTAAAAAGTCTCTATAATCTCAGCATGAGTTCGCAACTTCTCATGATACGATGAGAGAGAAGATGATGTCTCTCCACGATCACCTCTCGAGATGGATGCCGAGATCGTAGATGTACCATAATAAGTACCTGGACTCAAATGGGAGCTGATAACAACGACTCAGCCCTTCTCAAAGCCATATTGAGTCGCCTGCATCCATGACGCCTCATCGAAATGGTGAGCACCGGTCTGCTTGGTCGTCTTTTCCTGACCCTCAGCTTGTGTCTGAGAGGTCGAAGACTCATATGACTCCTTCGATTTCAATTTAAAATTAAAATTGTGAAAATATTTTATGCAATTAATTGTCAAACTAAAAAATTAATACTAACCACAATCTGACGCTGGCGATCACCTAAAATCTCTCCAGTGGCTGGATCACTGTACATCCTCGAATAAATGTCGAACTCCATAATATCGGGATGCTCGAATTCCTATATAAATATAAAATAAATTTATTTTAATTATAGTTATATAAAATATTTAAAAAATATACTTACCAGATTCTCTCTATGCAATCTAAATATATGAAAACTAGCTCGATGCATCGCCTCCTGTCTCCCCCAGTTCTATCGTCCCACTAAATACCCCCTCTGAAATCCACCACCCAACCATTGTAAACATAATCCATACCAAACATGATTTAAATATACTCTAGTTGGTGGGCTCTACATGACTCATCAAATTCTATCACTCCTGCTTTCCTAATGGATGTCATTCCCAAATTGTGCCAAAACTAATGGAATCAATCACGCATAGAAACCTGCCATGCTGCGTGGATAGTGTCGTGCATGCTATTATCGATAGTGTTGACCTCACCTGTTTTGATAATCCCAATCTTGTATTCATATGTTTTGACAATCCCAATTATGTGTTCATATATTATGATATTCTCAATTACTGTTGATCTACACTTTAATTCTTTCAAATCGATGATCAAGTTAATAATATTGTTAAAATAATATCCGAATTATGTTAATCTCGATTATCCATGTTTATATATGTTTTGAAATGATTCTAAGTGAATTAGATGTGTTTTGCATAAGACAGTCAAGTGTATCACTGACCTGAGCAGAGCTACCGATAGACGGATAGCTACCGATAGCCAGAGCTACCGCTAGCCAGAGCTACCGATGCACAGAGCTACCGATAGCCAGAGCTACCGATGCATAGAGCTACCGATAACTAGAGCTACTGATGCTCAGAGCTACCGATGCACAGAGCTACCGATGCACAGAGTTACCAATGCACAGAGCTACCGATGCACAGAGCTACCGATGCACAGAGCTACCGATGCACAGAGCTACCGATGCATAGAGCTACCGACTGCCAAGAGCAACCGATGGAACTAAGTTCATCGAGCTACCGATAAGAGCTACCGATAAGAGCTACCGATAAAATCTACCGATAAGAGCCACCGATAAGAGTTTGAAGAGCTACCAATGGAAGATCCTAGACAGAGTCAATCGTATAGTTCTACAAACAGACGGCTACCTATAATGAACTGCGGAGTCAAATCCTATATCTTCGACACTATTTGTTTATTACACTAACGGCTACATTTGTTACTTTAGATGCATTTAATGTTATTAAATGATTTATGTTGCCATTTCAGGAAACCGTACCAAGTACGATTGAAAAGCATATAATCATTCCTTCTTCTCAGTAAAGAAAAAAAATGGGGCATAAAAGACATCGTGTATGTATCAGTGAATGTAAGTGAGACAAGAGACTTGAAGAGATCGAGCACACAGAACACACTTGCGATCAAGCTCAAAATGTGCCAAGAACAACTGGAGAACTTGCACACAAACTGTCTCCTGAACCTTAACTGGAGGATTTGTAAATCCTCACTCACAATCTTTACATCCTTTATTTCCCACTGTGGATAGTGGTAGAGGTCGAGTGTGACCTGGACAGCTTTGAGCTGTTGTTTGTTATCCCACGTATAACTGTGGTAGAGGTCTCTTGACCTGAACAGTGTGATCACTGTTGTTAACCTAGATCCAGGGTGTGGATCACTTTATATAAATTCTAAGAGGACTAAGTCTCAGCTTGAGACTGAACCTCTTGATTAACTCCTGTGTTTTTAGTTACAACCTATATCCATACTATATACATTTATTTCATATTCTGCTGCTATTACATTGAAATATAATTTATCTTCAAAGCTGCTTTGATAGTTAAACTCGCAAGTGTTTATATTTATTATAAACCAGTAAGTTAGTTTCAAAAGTTAATCTAATCATAAGATTAAGTTAACTGAGAATTAATCAATCTTTGAGAAACTAATTGAAACTTTATAATCTGTACAAATTCACTACAGTTTAATTTGTTTTTGAAATTGGGGGATTTTAATAGAAATTGTTTTTAGCAGAAATTTTAATTGGAACTCAATTCACCCCCTCTTGAGTGTCCACTCCGACCAACATTTGGTATTATAGGATTGTGTGTTTTTCAAAATTGTTATTTACTCTCTGCTTTTCAACTGTGATTTTAGTTTTATTTTAAAGTTCTTAAAATTTCTGTTATTTCTAAATTTTTATCTCTTTAAATTTTGTTTATAATGGATAATAGACTTGAGGGTACTGCTACTAACTGGCCACCTTTCTTTAATGGAAATAACTATGCTCATTGGAAACTTAAAATGAAAATTCATCTAGAAAGCATGAGCTTTGATATTTGGACTGCTATTGAATTTGAATACAAAATTCCCACTACTGATAGATCTACTTGGGATGAACCTACAAAGACTGCATATAATAATAATTGTAAAGCTATGAATGCTCTGTACTGTGCTCTATGAGATGAAGAATTCAACAAAATTTCTGCATGCAAAACTGCTTTTGAAATTTGGGATACCTTGGCTGTTTCTCATGAAGGAACAAATAATGTTAAAGAAATGAGATTGAACACTTATACTATTAAGTATGATAATTTTAAAATGAAGTCTGATGAACCTATTTATGACATATATCTCAGGTTTAATGAGATAGTCAACATGATGAATTCACTCAAAAAAGTTGTTCCCCCAAAGGAACAAATTATGAGAATCTTGAGATGTCTACCAGACCGATGGAGAGGCACATATGTCTCAATCAGAGAATCATGTGACATTTCTGCTCTACCTGTCAAAGAAATTATTGGAAAATTGATGATGTATGAAGAATAGCTCAAGGTAAACAAAGAGGAAGATGATGAACTGAAAAGAAAATCTGTAGCTTTCAAGTCTACTGCTTTGAAGAGTAAGGAGAAAGGGAAAATACAAATGGAGGATGAGAGTTCAACAAGTGAAAACTCAGAGTATGACAGTGATGCAGAAATGGCTCAGATAGCCAGGAGATTCAAGAAGTTTTATAGGAAAAAGAAATTCTTTAGGAAAACAAATTACAAAGGAAAGTATGATCAACAAGGAAAATGGAAAAAGGATTGGAAGAAAGGTGACAGGACTGATGAAGTTGTCTTCTACGAGTGCAAGTGAAAAGGACATATCAATGCAGACTGCCCAAAGTTAAAATTCAAAAAGAAATATGATTACAAAGACAAGAAGTACAAGAAAGCCATGAATGCTACCTGGAGTGCTTCGGAAGATAGCACAAGTGAAGCCGAATCTTCGGACTCTGAAAGTAATTGAGCCAACATGTGTTTCATGACAAATACTTATGAGGTAACATCTAACACTCCTGTTTTAAATTCATATTATTCTGGAGATGATTCTGATTCGGAAAACATGTCAAAATCTGAACTATTTGAATACTGTGATATGTTAGAAGAAACCTATAATGAGCTTAATGACAAATACAAAGGTTTAAAGAAATAGTATGCTTTAAGTGTTAAGCATAAATTTGATCTTGATATAGAAAAGGAAAAGAATGCTCAACTATTAAAGGAAAATACAGAACTGAAACTGTCAAATGAGAAACTCAGAAAGGACTTAGAAAAATTCACAAATGGAAAGAATGCTCTAACTCAAATGCTAGGAAAGCATGTTGCACCTAGATATGCTACTGGTTTAGGATACCAACCTGGACAGAGACAGTTCACCAGAACCCGATTTATTCCTATGTCTGAAAAAAATATTGCTAGTTCCAGTTTTGGAAATTCATATGCTTAAACAGGATATTCATATGGTTATAGACCAAATAAAGTTTATCTTTCAAAATCGGTTACTTATGTTAACTGTATAAAACCAATAAAACAAATCTGGGTACCTAAAGCCCTGATTGCTAACCTATCTGGACCCATGAAAATCTGGGTACCAAAGTCATTTACTGTTTAAATCTGTTTTATAGGAGACCTGCTTGAAGAGTTGTCACAAAAAGATATGGTATTTAGACAGTGGGTGCTCAAGACACATGACTGGAGATTATTATTGCTTCAACAGCTTAATAAAGGTTGATGGAGGTCATGTCACCTTTGGTGACAACTCTAAAGGAAAAATGATCAGCCTAGGCCAGATTGGGAACACTGACTCAATATTAATTTCTAAAGTTTTATTCATTGATGGACTTAAATATAACCTGCTTAGTATATCTCAATTATGTGATGATGGTTTCAATGTCAAGTTTGAAAATGATTCCTGTGATGTTTTTAACTCCAAAAATGCTTTAGTATTTTCTGCTCTAAGGAATGAAAATGTTTATGATGTTGATTTAAATTATTTAGCTAAACAAAATATTCCTTGTTTGAAAGCCTTTCATAAAGAATCTTGGCTACGGCACAGAAGATTAGGACACTGCAACTTTCACTCACTTAGAAAACGGGCCAATAAAAACTTAGTTAGAGACTTACCTAAATTAGAATTCCCAAATGGCAAAGTGTGTAATCCCTGTCAAAAGGGAAAACAACACAACGTTTCTTTTAAATCAAAGAAAGTAGTCTCAACTTCTCAACCACTTGAGTTGGTTCACATGGATTTGTTTGGACCATCAAGAGTTTCTAGTTTAAATGGGAAGCACTATGTCTATGTTCTAGTAGATGACTTCTCTAGATATACTTGGGTATATTTCTTAGCTCACAAAAGTGAATCTTATTCCTCCTTTTTTAAATACTCCAAGTCTGCAGAAAATCTTAGTGGACTCAAAATTAAGACCCTGAGAAGTGATCTTGGTCGTGAGTTTGAAAATCAAGAATTTGAATCTTATTGCTTACACAATGGCTACACTCATAACTTTTCAGCTCCTAGGACACCTCAGCAGAATGGTGTAGTAGAAAAGAGAAACTGAACCCTTCAAGAAATAGCTAGAACCATGCTCAATGAATATGAACTGCCTATTTACTTTCGGGCTGGAGCTGTAAATACAGCTTGTTATGTTTTCAATAGAGTCTTGATCAGACATGTTCTTAATAAAACCCCATATGAGTTATGGAACAATAGGAAGCCTAAGGTTAATTACATCAATGTTTTTGGTTGCAATGTCTTTATTCATAACACAAAGGAAAATCTGGACAAGTTTGCTTCTAAAAGTGATGAAGGAATTTTTCTGGGTTACTCTACTTCAAGTAAAGCTTATAGAGTGTTTAATAAGAAATCCAAATGTGTGGAAGAATCTGTTCACATCAAATTCGATGAAACCGATACACATGAGCCTAAAACATCTCTTGAGAATCTTGAAGAATATTTTTCTGTTCTGGACCATAATGATAAATCCAAAGAACCTGTTATAAAAACTTCTAGTTCTGGACTTTTTCCAGAATCTGTTTCGGTTGAACCCAAACCTACTGATGCACCTGAAGTGTCTAGTCCTACCTTTACTAGATCAACAAGAATTCTAAAGAATCATCCTTTGGATGTTGTTGTTGGTAATCTTCATAGAGGAACACAGACTAGAGCTTCTCTAAGAAATCAGGTTGAACATCAAGCTTTTCTCTCCCAGCTAGAACCCAAAAATATTAATGATGTTATCGTTGATGAATTCTGGGTAATGGCTATGCAAGAATAGTTAAATCAATTTGAAAGAAACAAAGTCTGGGAATTAGTTGACAGACCTAAGGACACACTAACAATAGGCACTAAATGGGTTTTTAGAAATAAAGTTGATGAATCAGGAAACATAGTTAGAAACAAAGCTAGGCTAGTTGCACAAGGATATAGTCAAGAAGAAGGCATAGACTATGAGGAGACCTTTGCACCTGTAGCTAGACTAGAATCCATTAGGATTTTACTTGCATATGTTGCACATCTAAATTTCATGTTATATCAAATGGATGTCAAAAGTGCATTTCTAAATGGTTTTATAATTGAAGATGTTTTTGTAGAACAACCTCCTGGATTTACAAACCCCCATTTTCCAAATCAAGTTTTTAAACTTTCTAAAGCTTTATATGGCTTAAAAAAAGCTCCAAGAGCTTGGTATGATAGACTCATCAATTTTCTTATTTCAAAAGGTTTTACTAAAGGGATTGCTGATCCAAGTCTTTTTATTAAAATAATTTCTAAAGAAGTTTTAGTTGTACAAATCTATGTTGATGATATTATTTGTGGATCTTCTAAACATTCTTTATGTACTGATTTTTCAAAAAGTATGCAAAATGAATTTGAAATGAGATTAATGGGAGAACTTAAATACTTTCTTGGATATCATGTATTTCAAAATGAAAATGGTATTATTTTGAATCAAAGTAAATATAAAAAGGATCTTTTAAAACTATTTGGTTTGGATAGTATTAAGGAGAGTGAAACTCCTATGAGTACAATCTGTAAATTGGATATAAGTGAAACTGGAAAACCAGTGGATCAAACCAATTATAGGGGTATGATTGGTAGTTTACTTTATCTTACTACTAGTCGACCAGATATTTTGTTCAGTGTATGTATGTGTGCAAGATTTCTAGCTAACACGAAAGAATATCATTTGATTGCTGTTAAAATAATTTTCAAGTATCTCAAACATACTGTTAACCTTGGTTTATTTTATCCAAAAAGACAATGCTTTGTGTTAATGAGTTATTCTGATGTTGACTTTGGTGGTTGCAATTTAGATAGAAAAAGCACTTCAGGAACATGTCATTTATTAGGAAAATCCTTAGTATCTTGGTGTAGTAAAAAGCAGAATTCTGTAGCTCTATCCACTGCCGAAGCAGAGTATATAGCTGCTGGTAGTTGCTATGCACAAATTCTGTGGATGAAACACACTCTCTTGGACTATGGATATGATTTTAAGCATGTTTCGATTAACTGTGACAACACTAGTACAATAAACATCTCAAAGAATCCTGAATCTCACTCAAAAACCGAACACATTGATGTAAGGCATCATTTTCTGAGAGATCATTATCAAAAGGGTGATATTTCTTTTGAATTTATTGGCACTGAACATCAATTGGCCGACATTTTAACAAAACCCATAAATGTGGATAGGTTATGTTTCATTAGGCACGAGCTGGGGATGTTTAATCTTCACCGATAGAAATCCTCACCGATAGAAATCCTCACCGATAGAAATCGTCACCGATAGAAATCATCACCGATAGAAATCCTCACCGATAGAAATCCTCACCGATAGAAATCCTCACCGATAGAAATCCTCACCGATAGAAATCCTCACCGATAGAAATCCTCACTGATAGAAATCCTCACCGATAGAAATCGTCACCGATAGAAATCGTCACCGATAGAAATCCTCACCGATAGAAATCCTCACCGATAGAAATCCTCACCTATAGAAATCCTCACCGATAAAGCGCTGTTTTAAATCTTTTGTCTACTGTCAAGAATCTGAACTGTTTTTTTCTCTTTTCCTTTTTTTTATTTTTATTTATTTAACTTATGATTCGTAAATGATAAAACTAAGTCTAATCCGCTTCTCACCCCATCGAACCCAAAACCTTTTACCTTCGAACCCTAGAACACGAACCCTCTGCAAATCTGAGATCCCTCGAACCAGCGATGGCAAAAACCAAAATTCCTGTCATCCGAGAAGATTGTGTTGAGACTAAAGCAAAAAGGCAGAAGTCTGAGCTAGAAGCGAGTAGTGCTGTTAGAACTAGGTCAGGAAGGAGACCAGTAAATCCTCATCTGCAAAATAGAGCTATTGTGATCGAAAAAGAGCTGTGTGTAGACTGGTTGCTGCCCAGCAAGTCGTTGGTGATCGAAGTTCTGGAAGCTCAAGGATGGATAGAATGCTTTTCAAATAACAACGGTCCCTACTACCCAAAGTTGGTAAAACAGTTTTACGAGTTCGTAAGCTTCGAGAAGTTAGAGAATGAGAACCGAGTATCTTCATTTGTAAATGGTAAAGTGCTGTCATTTTCATCAGTATAATGGGGTTATTTCTTAAAAGTTCCTCATGAAGGTGTGTGTGGATATGTATCAAGATCAATGCCACCTACCAGTAACATTTTTGATCATGAGACCGCGTTGAAAGAACTGACTGGTGATGGAACTCCAAGGCAAGTGGTTGCTGTAGAAATGGATGGAGAGAACAGATTATTATTCAAGGTTGTTCAACATGTGTTGATACCAAGGAGAGGAGACTTTGCTAATTTGAGATATCAGGATATCTATCTCCTAAATCATTTGAGACATGATGTCAAAGTCAATTTGTGCAGATTGGTGATGAATCAAATGGAATATATGACAAGGCCGAAATCAAAGTCTAACGCCCTATTCTTTGCTAAGACGATTTCTGTAATGATCAAAGTGAAAGGGATAGATGAGTCTCAAGATGATACAGTTGTAGTGAAGAGCAACTTTTGTATCACTACTACAGTTTTCAAATATATAAAGATTAATTGGAATCCGTGGAGAGGAGAATGGGTCAATGATGACCAAAAGGTATATGACAAATTTAATCCTATTGATTATCCTTCAAGGCCATAGGATAAAAGAGATCCAGGTCTAGGACATGATGAAGAGGAACCTGAGTATAGTGATGAGTCAGAAGAAGAAGAAGAAGAAGAAGAGGATGAAACTCCTATGGATGAGGGAGGAGATCCTGACTTGCCTCCAAGCCCTGTTGCTGAAATATTGTCTTTAGAAAAGGAAGTGCTAGAAGAAGTAGAGACACCTTCTAATGAGGAAGACCAGTCGGTCTCTGAGCATGTAGAGGAAGAAAAGAATGTCTCTGAATTATCTGATTCTGCTGAATTGATTCTGAGTCCTGTTATTGGAAGCTCAGTTGTACCTTCTATGGATGAAGAAAGAGAAAGAGGAGAAGCTGTACCTATTCCAGAAAATCATCCTGCTGCTGCAGAGATGGAAGTTGTTGTGGAAGATTCTGATGAAGAAAGACCAGCAGAGAATGTAGTTTCTATATATGAGAATGCACCCATTGAGGGGGAGCATCACACCATGTTTGGAAATGTTACAGTGACTATCGAGTCTGAAGACTAGGTAGAAGAACCAGGTTTCAGAGTCTTTGGTTTGGATTATCCTGATTCGGATAATGAAGTATCTTTGAAAAGACCGAAGATTATCTATGACATCAATCCTAAGTTATTACCTGCTGATGTGGTCCGAGAACATGATTTAGATGTGCTGAAAGAGAATATCAAAGTCAGCTTTGTAGAAGAAGTAAAGACAATGGAATCTTTTTTAGTATCCTCAATTCAATCATTCATGGCTGACTCTGTAGTCAGTTTAGCTTCTGAAAGAGTATCTACTACAGTTGCTCCTACTGATTTTGTTACAAATTCTGACCTCGAATCCCTAAAGCATGAGCTGAAGGAATCCTTCAGTGCCTCTGTTGCTGAGATGAAGCACTGTTTTGGTGAAGAAATGAAGTTGTTAGAAAGGTCTTTTGAGCTTTCTCTTGGTTGCAATCTGTCAGCTTTTGTGGGTGAGATAATGGAAGAAGTCAAGGAGTTCCACACTCAAACTTCTAGGCTAGAAGCAGATCTTGAAGCACTACAGATATCTGTTGTTGCCTTAGACTCTTTCATGAGTTCAAAATCTCAAGCTGACAAGGATATAGCTTATGTAAAGAGTGTTGTAAGTTAGCTGGTCTCGGTGTGTAAAGCTTTCAAAACATCTGTGAAGGATCATGTCAAAGATCAAGACTCTCAAATGCAAAATCTGATTAGTGGGTTGACCAAAAGCTTCAAATAAACTGTATCCTTCTCTGTTGTTCCTCTAGTTCCAAAACCTGCAATTGATCTGAATCAATTTCATGCTCTGATGAAGGAGGAGCTTGGTTCTATTTCAACCAGTGGCTCTGTGGACTCATCATATTTAAGTCGAGTTGTTCTGTCTACCATGGATTTAGCCAGAGAAATCATGAAAATCATCCAGGACTACATGAGAGAGGCCTCTGCTTCTCAAGAAGAAATCAAGAATAAGGTGGATACTTATTTTGAAAAGTTTTATACCGAGCAACAACTGACCAACCATTACAAACTTCTTCTTGAGAATCTAAAGTTACCTCCAGTGACTCAGGCCTTCAGAGAGCAGGTTAGTAAGCTCAGGGAGCTTACTCCTGCTTTGGATCAATTCATTGAAAATAGAGATGATTTTGTGTCTGCAATGGAGAGAGGAGGAAGCATTATAATGGATTTCAGAAACCTGTTGCTTCCCTTCCAGCATGTGGATGCCAGACCGGTCATTGTACCTCCTGCTTTGCCTGCCTCTGCCTCTACTGCATCTCCAGTTCAGCTGACTCCTGCTCAAGCCATAAGAATTCTCACACCTATGATCACTCAAAGGACTTCCCAATACAGGCCCGAAACTGTCTCAGTTGCTCAGCCTCCTCTGATCATTTCTGGAATTCCAAAGTCCTCCCCAGTATCCTCCACACCTGAATTCTCTTCTGATCCCAAGGGAAAATCTCACACTGAAGATGTGGATTGATACAGTGGAAAGGCTGTTTGATAGGAATCCTGTTTTTGTTTTTTCTCTCTATTCTGTTTATGTAATATTTTGTCTGATCTAATACAAATGCATTTCTTTCCACTGTCTCAGTTTATCAGTTTTCTATGTTTGGTTTCCCACTTTTTGATTATCACAAAGGGGGAGAAATATGCTCAAAAGAAATATAAAAGGAGAAATATAAAAGGGTAGAAATATGATCAAAGGAGGAGCCTTTGATACTATTTCTTACATTTCCTTCTTTGGTACTAATTCTTTCAAACCTTATCTCTGATACTATTGTATTTAATTCTACCTATGATAGTTTTTGATCAATATCTTTCCATTACTATTTCCTCTTTCCTCTGATACTGTTTTCATTGAGAAAATTGAACATTAATGTTATACTATCTAATACTATATTCTCACTATCTTAAAATGGCCATATCATAAGTTGTGATTATCAAAAAGGGGGAGATTGTTGACCTCACATGTTTTGATAATCCCAATCTTGTATTCATATGTTTTGACAATCCCAATTATGTGTTCATATATTATGATATTCTCAATTACTGTTGATCTACACTTTAATTCTTTCAAATCGATGATCAAGTTAATAATAATGTTAAAATAATATCTTATTTATGTTAATCTCGATTATCCATGTTTATATAAGTTTTGAAATGATTCTAAGTGAATTAGATGTGTTTTGCATAAGACAGTCAAGTGTATCACTGACCTGAGCAGAGCTACCGATAGACGGATAGCTATCGATAGCCAGAGCTACCGATAGCCAGAGCTACCGATGCACAGAGCTACCGATAGCTAGAGCTACCGATGCAGAGAGCTACCGATAGCCAGAGCTACTGATGCACAGAGCTACCGATGCACAGAGCGACCGATGCACAGAGTTACCGATGCACAGAGCTACCGATGCACAGAGCTACCGATCCATAGAGCTACCGATGCACAGAGCTACCGATGCATAGAGCTACCGACTGCCAAGAGAAACCGATGGAACTAAGTTCATCGAGCTACCGATAAGAGCTACCGATAAGATCTACTGATAAAATCTACCGATAAGAGCCACTGATAAGAGTTTGAAGAGCTACCGATGGAAGATCCTAGACAGAGTCAACCGTAGACATCTACAAACAAACGACTACCTATAATGAACTGTGGAGTCAAATCCTTTATCTTCGACACTATTTTTTTATTACACTAACGGCTACATTTGTTACTTTTGATGCATTTAATGTTATTAAATGATTTATGTTTCCATTTCAGGAAACCGTACCAAGTATGATTGAAAAGCATATAATCATTCCTTCTTATCAGTAAAGAAAAAAAAGGGGCATAAAAGACATCATGTATGTATCAGTGAAAGTAAGTGAGACAAGAGACTTGAAGAGATCGAGCACACAGAACACACTTGCGATCAAGCTCAAAATGTGCCAAGAAGAACTGGAGAACTTTCACTCACAAGGCTACTACTACCAGACTCCAAAACACATAGCATACATCGAGCAATCTATGCTAAAGAAGAACTACACAGAACACTTCATTTTCTGAGCCGATAACCAAGTTGAACCTGGAAGCACTGAAAGTAGAAACGATGCTCTGTTTTTCAGTCAAATAGAAGAGAAGGACTCAGAACCGTTTCTGGTCAAATCCAAAGGAGTCCAGAGCTACACTGCAATCACCAGATCATTTCAAAACTCTATATCTTGCTCTAAGTGATTTATTATTTTCATTACGAGCAGTGTGTGTAGCCTGTTAATTATTACACACACTGTCTCCTGAACCTTAACTGGAGGATTTGTAAATCCTCACTCACAATCTTTACATCCTTTATTTCCCACTGTGGATAGTGGTAGAGGTCGAGTGTGACCTGGACAGCTTTGATTTGTTGTTTTTTATCCCTCGTAAAACTGTGGTAGAGGTCTCCTGACCTGAACAGTGTGATCACTGTTGTTATCCCAGATCCAGGGTGTGGATCACTTTATATAAATTCTGAGAGGACTAAGTCTCAGCTTGAGACTGAACCTCTTGATTAACTCATGTGTTTTTAGTTACAACCTATATCTATACTATATACATTTATTTCATATTCCGCAGCTATTACTTTGAAATATAATTTATCTTCAAATCTACTTTGATAGTTAAACTCGCAAGTGTTTATATTTATTATAAACCAGTAAGTTAGTTTCAAAAGTTAATCTAATCATAAGATTAAGTTAACTGAGAATTAATCAATCATTGAGAAACTAATTGAACCTTTATAATCTGAATAAATTCACTATAGTTTAATTTGTTTTTGAAATTGGGGGATTTTAATAGAAATAGTTTTTAGCAGAAATTTTAATTGGAACTCAATTCACCCCCCTCTTGAGTGTCCACTCCGGCCAACTGATAGGATACCATAAAACTTACAAATAATTTATAATATCAAGTTATTAATATAATGAATTTAAAAATAAATATTATTTATTTACATACCATCCAATTATAGAACATGTCGCGTCGCACATCAACGTGAATCTATTCCAATGTGATCTATGGCTGAGAAAAATAATTGCGCAAGATAGAACTCCCCTGTCCAATATGTGGACGTCGCTCAGGGATAGGGTCAAGAATCCTCAGTCATGCAAGACCACTTCCCCTCCATGTACCCCCAGAAACTCCAGTAGGCTGAGGGTCAGATGATCTAAAATCCACCTCATCCAATGGTAGGTCAGCCTCATACAACTCGCAATATAGATCAGGGTCCATCTGAAACACAAAATTATTGTTGTTAACATTAGTTAAAAATAAATATTCTATATAGATATATATTATTTATGAATATAACCAGCATTTAACTATGTCAATTCCCATCTTCATCCACTTCTCCATATCTGTCAATGTCAATGTCTTCATCTTCCTTTTAAGAATCATCAATATCTATATGAGTTTCAGTTTCAGCATCTCTTGTCATTTCAAATTAATTTGTAACATCATTAACATTTTCATCACAATCGATCCTTAATTGTGGGGTTTCATCATTGATATTCATGTCTCTTTGTTAATCATATGGATTAGGAGCAGTCTCTTGAAAAATTTAAATTCCTTCCACTTCGGTAGAACCACATTTAGTTTGAGTAAACTGATTTTCCTTAGACTTCATTTTTATTTTGCTCCCCCAATCACTCAAGTATCTAGAAGTAACATAGGACATTGCATAACAAATTTGATGGGCTGTTGAGCCAGTAAAATGGTTCATTTACTATATGAATACTTTTATATTTAATATTGACGATTCTAAATGTCGGATGAACATGCAAGCCTCTCTCTATATCCAAACACCGACATTTAATCATTTTTATGTAATTATGTACTAGATAACACAACTCCATAATTTCTTCCAAGATGCCATAAAATCCAACTACAATTTTTCGGTTATGTGATCCTATCAAGATAAATCAATTGTTCGTTGTTTTTTTTTCATTCCCCGTATGCATGTGTATGAAATCGTAAACCATTCACTACATATGCATTAAAATATTTAACCATTTTGGATGGTGGGTTTCTAAATATACATAGTCGCTTATCAAATTTATCAACATATTTAGACACCATAAATTTTGTAAAACAAATATCAATATAATAAATAATAAATGTAATTGATATTAAACCATCAATAATTTATGTTACCAGTTTCTGAAACCATTGAGAATTTTTTTGTCTGCATTCTTCAAGAGCAGCTGCTGTAATTTGTGGACGTTGTTTCTTGATATGAGTATCATATATCCTAAAAATAAAATAAGTTTAAATACTATAACATAAATTATAGGATAAGTGATATAAGCACTCATAGGAGATTTCATTTCTTCACAGTTGAGCAGAACATATGTATGAGCTCTGTTATGTTCATCATCTGAAAGCCATAGTTCATGAACTCCACCGAAACCAATATTTGGTTGATTAAAAACTATTAATTGATTTTACATTTCATCATTAACATTCCCCTCATTTCATCCCATGTAATTGTGTTTTGAGGGATATTGAGATTCAAAATAATGAGACCAGAAAAAAGAAATTTCCTCTTGCAAATAAGCATCAGCAATTGAGCCTTAAACTGATGCATTGTTACGTACTTTTTCTTCAATTTCTACATGCATCTCTCGAATGGGCACATCCATCGAAACTGTACTAGACCTCCAAATTTAGCATCATGTGGAAAATGTAATATCATATGTTCCATTGTGTTAGTGAAAGATGGCGGAATGATTTTTTCCAGTTTACATATAATTATAGCGACATCTTCTTCCAGTTTTCATAGCGCATCATAGTCTTTTGTCGCTACAAAAATGTCTCGAAAATAATATGAAATGTCTGTTATCAAATCCCAAATTATAGAATTCAACAAACCTCTAAATCCAATCGGTATAAGTATTTCCATTATAACATGACAATTATGACTTTTTAATCCATTAATATAGCCATTCTTAACACATCTTCTCAAATTAGAAGCATAGCCATATGGAAGTCTCAAAAATGCAATCCACTGACAAAATAATAAACAACTCTCTTTAGACAGTGTATAAGATTTTTTTGGCTTCATTATCCTATTTGATATGACATTTTCAATTAGTTCAAGTTCTGGTCACCTGCAAATTTGGGCAAGATCTAATCATGCCTTTACAGTATCTTTGGTATAAATGGTGTATCCAAAACTGTATGAAATAAATTATCAAAACAGATCTTCTCATTATATAGAACATCCAACATGTGGTAGACCAACAAATCAGACCAATACAGTTGATTCCAAAAAATGCTCTATTTTATCCAATTATGTTCTTTCCCAAAGTCATGAATTTTTTGTTGGTTTACTATTGGTCCAAATGTGATGGAGGTTAATTAAAAAACAACTGATTTTAACTCTGTACCTGAGATCATATTTGGAGGTTCATCCCTTTCAAATTGTACATTTCATAAAATGAGATTTGTTCCTCCAAAAAGTATTTTCGGTTAGAAGAAATCTACGCTGACAATCAGAATAGAAAGGTTTTTTCCATTGACGAGCATAAAGGATTTGTTGTCTTTCATACAGTAAGGACAGGATTTCAAATCATGTGTACCCCAACCAGATAACATGCCATAAGCTGGAAAGACACTAATCATCCACATCAATGTAGCTTTTTATATGAAATTTTATTTCGCAACAACATCATATGTATTAACACCATCACTCCATAATACATTTAACTCATCAATCAATGGTACAAAATAAACATAAATATTTTATTTTGGATGTACTGGGATTAATAGAGTCGAAATGATATAGGGATCCTTCATCAACATCCATGGAAGAAAATTGTACGGAGTTATAAAGATAGTCCAATATGAATACTGACTACCATTAGAACCAAACAGACTGAAACCGTCAGTAGAAAGACCCAATCACACGTTTCGGGCTTATATAGAAAAATACGGATGGAGAAGGTCAAAATGTTTTAATGAATCACCATCAGATCGATGATTCAAGCTTTTATCCGTTGAAATCTTGGTTTTGTGACATGACATCATTGACATTGTGTTCTGAGACATAAATAAATGCTGCAACTTGGGTGTGAGGGGGAAATATATCAACTATTTTACTGGAATCGATCCAGACTTACCTGGTTGAGATTTTTTATACCTTGATTGCCACATTTTGGACAACTATCCAATGAACCATCTTCTCCAGAATATAAGATGCAATCATTTGTACATGCATGAATCTTCTGATAACTAAGGCCCATATTATGAACCAGCCTCTTGCTTTCATAGTAATTTGCAGGGAACACATTTCATTTAGGTAACAGTGTTTTAACCAAAGAAAATATCTGATCAAAATAGTTGTTTGACATTGCATTATCTGATTTAATATCCATGAATTTTTCAACTGCTTGTAATTTTCTTATCTTGCAACCAGGATAAAATGAATCCTCAGCAGACCTTAACAACTCATAAAATTCAGATGGTTCCAACTCGGGAGTTAAATCAATATCATCATGAGTTTCAGTTTTTTTGAATAGATGGACCTATAACATCATGTTCTAAATTTTGAAACTGTGGTGGATCTGGAATCAAGTTATTAGTATCTTCTCGAAAACTGTGTTCACCATGTTGATACTAAAAACATAATTTGGTTGAAAACCAAACCGCAAGAGATGTCCCCCAACCTTGTCAAATGTGTCAAGTATTCTCAGAGCACAGTTTTTACAAGGACACTTAATTGTTCCTTCTAAAACATATTCTAGTTTTGATGATGCAAATTCTATGAATGCTTCAACACCCTCAATATATACACGATTTAAACAAGAACCATTTTGATTTCTACACAGATTTATCCAAGAAAGATCATCTAAAAATGACTAATGTTGACTTCCTTGTTCCATATTTTTTTACATAAAATATAAAATCATCACTGGTTTTGAATAATTTGAAATTATAGATACACTATCTGAAAATAGAAGATAAATAATTACAACTACTTCTTAATAATTACCATTAATTAAGGGTGACACAATTTCCAGTGGATTGATGGCTACTCTTTTGTCTGACGGCTCACTTACTTGCATCTTTCTCACAGTGAAATCACAATGAAGAATCTGGTCTGAGGTACGCATATTCATTCTCATATGCACGAGAATGAATATGGGTACCTTCGAAAAGATTCTTCATTGTGATTTCAGTGTGAGAAAGATGCATGTAAATGAGCCGTTAGACAAAAGAGCCCCCTTTTTGTCAATGAATCATCTTCTTCCCACTACCACCGGCTGAAAACATTATAAAAAATATGATCCTACGAATGCATATCCAATCTTGTGAATACAATATTGAATATGTCTACTTAGCAGCCCATTTTTCATAATGTTTTGAGTCGGGGATAGTTGAAAAGAGAAAAGTCATCGAGCAAAAGGAGTGTCGTCAATCCATTGGAAATTGATCCATGTTCTTAAAATTTATAAAAATTTAATAAAACTTCTTAAAATTTCTTAAAATTTCTTTTTAAATGTTCCTAACTATTCCTAATTGTTCCTAACTACTTATTATTAATTATTACTAATCGTTACTAATTATTGCAATTTATTCCTATTTTTTCCTATTTATTACAATTTATTTCTATTTACTACTATTTATTATATTTTTTACTAATTACTACTAATTATTACTATTTACTACTAATTATTACTATTTACGCCAATTTATTACTAATTGATCCAATTTATTACTAATTGTTCCAATTTATTACTAATTATTCCAATTTATTACTAATTGATCAAATTTATAACTAATTGTTTCAATTTATTACTAATTGTTCCAATTTATTACTAATTGTCACTATTTATTACTAATTGTTACTATTTATTACTAATTGTTACTATTTATTACTATTTGTTAGTATTTATTACTAATTCATACAATTTATTAATAATTATTACAATTTGTTGATAATTATTACAATTTATTTCTAATTATTACAATTTATTACTAATTATTAATAATTTTTACAATTTATTACTAATTGTTCAAATTTATTACTAATTGTTCCTATTTATTACTAATTGTTCCTATTTATTTCTAATTGTTCCTATTTATTACTAGTTATTCCTATTTATTAGTAATTGTTACAATTTATTACTAAACATTCCAATTTATTACTAATCATTACAATTTATTACTAATCATTAAAAATTATTACTAATCATTACAATTTATTACTTATCATTAAAATTAATTACTAATCATTACAATTTATTTCAAATTATTACTAATTATTACTAATTATTACTAATTATTTCTAATTATTACTAATTATTTCTAATTATTACTAATTATTACTAATTATTACTAATTATTACTATTTATTACTATTTATTAATATGTATTACTAATTGTTACTAATTATTACTATTTATTACTATTTATTAATATTTATTACTAATTATTACTAATTGTTACTAATCATTTAAATTTATTACTAATCATTACAATTTATTACAATTTATTACAATTTATTACTAATTATTACAATTTATTAAAATTTATTACAATTTATTACTATTTATTACTATTTATTTCTATTTATTACTATTTATTACTAATTATTACTATTTATTACTATTTAGTACAACATATCACTAATTATTACTAATTATTACAATTTATTAGTAATTATTAGTAATTATTACTATTTATTACCTATTATTAATATTTATTACCAATTATTATTAATTACCACAAATTAATTATATACATTACTAATTATCTCTAATAAATATTAATTACTACTAACTATTAAGAATTAATACTAAAAATTTCAATTTATTAGTACAAATAAATACTCATGACAAAACAATTTAAATTTAATTTAATTACAACTAATCATTAGAGTTTATTACTAATCATTACTATTTATTACTAATCATTACTATTGATTACTATTGATTACTATTTATTACTATTTACTGCTATTTATTACTATCTATTACTATTTATTACTATTTATTACTATTTATTACAATTTTTACTAATTTTTACTAATTTTTACAATTTATTAAAAATTATTACAATTTATTACAAATTATTACAATTTATTAATAATTATTAAAATTTATTACTAATTATTAAAATTTATTAAAATTTATTACTTATTATTACTATTTATTACCAATTATTATTCATTACCGCAAATTAATTATATACATTACTAATTATCGCTATTAATTATTAATTATTTCTAATTATAAAGAATTAGTACTAAAAATTTCAATTTATTAGTACAAATAAATACTTATAACAAAACAATTTATATTTAATTTAATTACAACTAATCAACAATAATAAAAATTAACATAAAAAATGAAATAAATAATAAATTAAATAAAACCTCAATACCATTAATGCTGATCTTCTATTGTTGTAGACAGCTTCATAACTTCTTCGTGAAAAATAAATTAACTTAGAAAAATTCTCACTCTGAAATTAGAGTTCAGAGTGAAAGAGGATCTAAGAATTGAGAGGAATGAGAGGAAAAACGGAAGGGGGTATATATAGGTTATATTATTTGTGACGCTACTATTTGCGACTGGTTACCCGTCGCAAATACCTACATGCGCATTAATTACTATCATCGACTAAAAAGGTATGTGCAAAGGGTCTCGTCGCAAAAAGCTATTAACCACCACCGGGTATTTGCAACAGACCCGTCGTAAATAACCTTCGCGAGGTTTGGCAAATACCTCACTATGTGCGACGGGCGGATCCCACTATTGCAAATAACCATCACGAGGTTTGGAAAATACCCCACTATTTGCGACGAGGGGATCCGCCTGTCGCAAATAGTCTTCGCACAGTTTGGCGCGTAAGTCGAGCAAAACTTTTTGTGACGGGAGACGAAAACCAGTCCAAAATAACCAAATATTTACGATCGGCGTATTTCCCCATCACAAATAACCTCCTAGACGGGTTATTTGCGATGAGATTTATTCCCGTCACAAATAAGCCGTCGCAGAAAGGTTTTTTTCTTATAGTGAAAAATTATTTGATGTAAAAGGAATCGCATCGTTCCGGGAGGCAGTAGTCAACACGTACAAGACTAATGTTTTCACACATTAATGTGTGAGAAGGGTAATAAATAAAATGATATATCATATTTATATAAAGCTAATTATTTCATTTCTACCATATATATTTATTTTATTTCCCATATTTTTAAATAAAACTATCCTTTACACATTCCTTATATGGCGTGAACGAATCACATGACTTTGAAGTGGCAGTAGTCCACACTTCTATAAACGATGTTATCTTATTCCAACAAAATGGAAAGCATAAATTTATGTTCTATATAAAAATTACATAACCATAAATACATTATAATTATAACATATATCATATATAAATTGTACATCCATCATAATTTCCAACCATGAAAGGTGCTAATGGAAAAATTAATGACATCGTTCATGGAGAATTAATTCACAAGACACACAAATGATAAGTTCTTTAACAATTTTATAAATGTGTGTGTAATTATAGATCTAAATATTAATATAAAAACATATAAGTATATTTAGGATAATTAAGATAACATTTAATCATGGAATATGAACATCTTAGGGGATGGATAATGTAAATTACACAAAAGATCTTGAGGAAGGATGTTACCTCTTATTAGGGTGACTCAATTTTGTTTGCACAAAAGGAATTACTTGGATAGATATATTCCAAAGGTGATGATTTTATGATTAGGGTAGGGAATTAGAAGTGATACATGGTCAGAGAATTTTTCTTCCAAAGTGTCTTTATAGGTGAGAGGATGTGGGAGGGATTAGAGTCTTTTTATTGTAGAGGAGTGGCATTCTTGTAAATTTTTGAAAAGGGAATTTTACCCACGTTTTCCATGACATGTGGCACCAATAATGGTCCAAATTAGATAAATTTATGTATATGGAAGGAATATGTCTATGCAATGTCTTTAAGATAAGTTTATAGGTCATTTTGGATATTAATTTTAATGGTTACACCATTTTTAAGAAAAATTTTCTCTGAATCATTGTAATAAATTTTAATGACATTCACAAATATTTTTGATAAAAACTATGTTGACCATATTATAAATTATAAATTATTATGATTAAAAATATGGAATTCTTTTTTTTAATTCCAATCATTTAATTTTCAGTTATTAATTTATATTTAATCCCATAGAGTGGATGACAAAGTGAGTTTTGAAAGTAAAAATGTTCAAATTTTGAGGTGTTTTAATATAGATTTTTAATTTGAAATTGATACTAATTGAATAAATTGGATTTATTGATATAAAATTTATCTAATTATACATTTAATGTAATTAAAAACATAATTTATCATTATAAATAAAATAAATGAAAATGCAATTTTGAAGTAAAATTTTGTATTTTTCACAATTCATCATTAAAATAGAACTTCATAAAAAAATACTAGAACATCTCCCAAAGATAATTTTTCTCTTACACATTAAAAATTTCAGATTACATTGAAATATATCAATCACTAAAAATTAGAAAATTGGATTTAATATTGGATATCCACTAAAAGGTGGTACAACTACCTTTCTAAAAATATAAATTTTTATCCATAAAATTGGGTGTGTGTTGATTGTAAGCCTAAAAATATATTGGATAAGTATAAAAATATTTTTTATTGGATATATAATATAAAATTTTCATTAATATAATTTATTAATAGTAATTAAATTTATTTATTTTGATAAAACACATTTGTTAACATAAAAATTAAAAAATTTCCATTATATTCAATTGGTATATATTTTCATTTCTAAATAATCAGAAACCAATTAATTCATATTATGTGTGTGTAAACCATATATTTTCATAAATTAGTAAATATTATTTGTAATATCTAATTTAATGGTGAGATTATATCTTATTAAATTATGTAGATATATTTTAAATAATATATTATTAATTAGTAAAACATTGTCTTCTATGTTATGAAATTCATAAATGAAATTTATTCATGCATGTAACAGAAGATAACCTCGATGTTTCATTTAGATAAAGATAAGAAATTGTGTTTTTTGTAACTTAATATTAACTTGGTATTTCAGACAATTCAATCAAGGATCAATATTAAATTTATTCTAAATGGAAAATATTGTAATGTCATGGGGTGTTACATTCTCTCCACCTTAAATAAATTATTTCCCTGTAATTTAAAATCAATCATGGTAATATGAGGATTGATATTTTAAAATAAACTATTTTTGAAAAAGCTAAATCATGAATAGTGTTTATAACATTTCTTCTTAATAAGAGATAAATGAATGTACAATGGTTACATAACCGGGATCCCTAGTTGGAGAAAATAGGTGTGAAATGTTAACAAGGATACAAACGGAAAATATAACAATCTTGTTTTGATGAAGAGTTCTAGAGTATAGTTTTATCTAAATTTTAATGACCTCAAATCCATAAACCACTATTAATAAAAGGTCATTGATATCATAAAAATTATGATAATAGGAAATCATTTTTATTTCAAGATCGTTTTTCCTAAAGTTAATGATTTATTTAAATTTATAGGAATATACATAAATATAATTTTCTATTTCATAAAATCAATATTATCTTTTGGTTGTTCCATGAACTATTTCTACTTCATTTCATAGAACATGAGGCATCATATTGTGAAGTAATACATTAACCTCAAAAAACATGTCAAAATATGAACATATTCCATTTAAAAATGTATAACCTTTCCAAATGATTATTAACGAACACTTTAGAAGGAATCTCACCAAATTTCCAAAATGAACATATCAAATAACATGAATTGGACTTCAATAATCACATACCAAACATGTGAATATGGAAATAATTAGAATTACAAAAAATCCTTATTGAAAATGTGTATTCTTCTTTTTACTAAAATAGAATATAGATTATTTGGAATATTCCTCAAATCCAAAAATGAGTCAAACTCCAAAAATGATATCTTAAAAAATATTTTCAATAAATCATTTATCAGTTCCATATGATTCATCATTTGTCTGATTTATAATATCCAAAGCAATCATTTATTTATGAAAACATAATTCCCATAACATTAGGAACATATTAGGGGTTATATTTCCCTCAACTATTTACTTTCTATAATGTTTTACTTTCTAATCAATAACTTTTCGTAGTACCATTCAATAAATTATCTCAAATCATTAATGAAAAAGTAATGAAATACAATACTAATATATTTCATAACTCATATAACCTGTATAATATTCATTAAATACTGAAATAATATTTTACTTGAATCAATATACAACCAAATTATCCATTCCACTTTAGTTTTATCAATAACATAATCATGAATTTAATTTCCTAGAATCTTTGAAGGTATATTAAATTGAATCTTGGGGAATTAATTTTCATAGTTCCCCTTATCCTTACAGCTATAACACCGAATAATAGTGTTTTCCTTCTTCCATTTTCATTATTTTCCTTGATTAATCTTTTCTCTCTACTTAAAAAAACTCATAGTCTTTTTAATAATTTACTAGGGTGATTCTTTCCATAGTTATTACATGTGAGAAAATCCATCTATCTCTTTTCCATTTATCATATATTTTCTATCCACTTCTCTTCTTCTCTTACTTTCCTTTGAATCTATAAGGCTTGGAGTCCTCTCTATCTATCATGATATAACATAAATCTATTTAATATTATAAAGAAAAGGTTTTAGAAAATAGTTCAATTTGGAGACTTGGCTTAAACCCTTTAAAGAAATTATCAATCTTTCATTCCATGATGGGTATGAAATCTATATCCTACCTTCAAAACATGGTAAAGGTAGCTTCTTACTATGAAAAAATTTCTTACTTTTTTCATTAAACTAATTAAAATTATATTTTCATCATTTTTTTAATCACTAGGAAATTATTTATTAAATAATTTATCCTTAAATGTTCTCTACTGATTTAATTATATTTATTCATTCCCTCTAGTATTCTGGTTCAATGACCACTATTGATCTGCATCCTTATTGAGACAATAAACTATAATTGTAAACTTTTCCTTTTCTCTACTTCTCAATTCAATAAATATCTTCTATAAATACTTTATCCATTCCCCAGTAACCACTTGGTTACTAGACTAACTAAATTATGGGGGCCTCTATAACATAAAGTGATCCAAAACTATAGAATATTGTTATAGAACATGTTGCTCCATCCGAGAAAGGCTATGTGTCATAACCTGATTAAGCTGCCCAAATATATCCATTACATACTCATTTACAATATTATCTACACTGATATTATTTATAACGAAACATATAAAATGGACCTAGGAATAGGTACACCTATTACTTACATGTTCTATTTCTAAACAATGGCATATACTATATTATCTCATATAATTATGAACATTATATAATAAAAAAATATGGCGTAACACTTAACATAAACTTATTTTTTTGCTGAAATAATATCATAATCATAAACATGGGTTATTTTTCGATATCATTACATTAAAATCCTTCATAATGGCATGTAAATAATATGTGAATTATCCTAATAAAATACCCATGGATAGTGAAATGAGGTGCACGGTAATCTCAATTTTCATATACCATGTTTTTCTTAAGTTTGGCCCAATGCACATTGTCAGTGTTGTCACCCTTACATACATTTTTTCTAGATTCAAATCCACTTATAGAATATATACAAGGATATATTTTTTAGAACAACCAGATAATATATATGTTACCCAAATTCCAGGTTGTTCATATACTGAATGTCTTACTTATGGTTATGTTCCTTAATCTAGTTTTTCTAAATCTAATTTCCAAGGTTGCTGCTAAACTTTCTCTAACACCGTCTATAATTCTATGACCCCAAAATCCTAAAGTCAGTGACATGGATTATTACATTGGTATGGATACAAGATTCAAATCCCAAATTAGTGACCAATAAAGCATTTTGGAAAACCATATTATATAAACAAAACCCATAATACATGGGGAAATGAAAATAAAACATAACATTACTAAAATATCAGCATACTTGAATCTCATTTATATTATTCATCTTCATAACCTCAGGAAAGAAATCATAATAAGGGTGATCTCAAATTCTCATTAAGGGTATGTATAGTAGAATTAATAATTAATTGACGAGAATAAATCAACATGAAAATGTAAATAAATGATAACACATGCCATTAATATTACTAGATAAGGAATAATAAATCTGGAATTGTAATAAATTGAAAAACATTTAATTTTGTCAATAAACTATGACATACATGAATCCATATATTTCATCATATGAAAATTTCATGGATAATGAAAATAATAACTAAAATATCAATTAACAAAATATTTATTATTAGATATCATGTATGAGGAACCTAAAAACATATAGTGTCAATACCTTTCACAAGTTGATTTAAAATTATGTGTAGAAAACCATTTATTTTTTTCAACATACTTATCTCATTATAACATGTTGATGCATAGAGGGTCTATATAATGTTCGGTCCCCACCCTCCATATCAATCCAAATCATTCCTCATATATTGAATAATAAAAAATAATTGAATAATATAACTTATCATAAAATACCCATATTGAATAAATGATATTGATTTATAACTAATTCCACAATAGAGGGTAAGTGAAAATAATGGTTATTGATGGTGATGAATTGAAATAACCCTGAAATATCATTAAAACATTGTTATGGAAAATAATCTCTAAACCTTCAAAATGTCATGTACCATTTAAAAATATTTGAATCATAATCCCCATAAAATAAATAATTTTAAATGAAAATCCAAATACCATGAAGGTAAATTAATTCATGATGTAAATTATATGGGGAAATATATATTCCACACAAAATAAATAAGTGTTGAAAATGGTATATGCCTCATAGAAAGGAAAGTGAGAAAAAATACCATAACATGATTCAGATATGTCACATCCGTCTTTATAAACCTGAATAATAAAATTATACTAATAATTAACATGACTCCAAAAAATTTTCATATTTATAATTTATTTTACTTGACTTATTATACTGTTTAAAAAAAATCATTTAATTTTATGTCGGATGTTTTGACTACATTCGGTTTATGTGTTAAAAATGTCAGTGGTAGGTCAGATGTGGTTAAAGGGGTCATTATATAAGCATATAAATAATAATAATACTACAATAATTATAATAATTATAATTTAATAATAATTTTAAAACCAATCATGAAAAATGGTTATGAAAAATGAACCAGCATTATAATCAAAGAGAAAGTAGGTTACATGTACGCATGAGTAACATTCACATTTTTCAATGATCGTTATGGAATAAAGGAAAGTAACATTACATATTTCCATAATTATAATTATATCATATATAAAAATTAATTTAATAATATATACATATATATAGAATTCTTGTGTTGTAAAAGCAATCACTTTGTGTCTAGGATGTGGTAGTCCACACATCCACGACAGACGTTATCACTTTTTAGTGTATGAAAAGTGTAATAAATAAAATTATGTATTATAGTTAATGAAATGTTATAATTTCATAAATATCATATATATTTCATTTATTTCAAATATTTTAAATTAAAAACATCCTTTATTCATTCCATTAGTAGTGTGAATGAATCACATTACTTTGAGGAGGTGGTAGTCAACACTTCGAAAAATGAGGTTATCACATACCAGCCAAATGAGAAACATAAACTTATGTTATATATAAAAATTATAGAAGAATAATAACATTATAAATATCATATATATCATATATAGATATTTTTTTCATCCTAATTTCTAACCATTAATGCTGATAATGGAAAAATTAATGACATTGTTTCATGAGGCGGTAGTTCACTAGAAACACGAATGGGAATTTTGTTAACCATTTAATTGAAGTGCGTATAAGTGTATGTAAATATATTAAAATAAAAACATATCAGTATATTTAGGATACTGAATTATTCATTTAATCATGGAATATGAATATTTTAGGTGGTGGAGAATTTAAGTAAAACAGAAGAGCTTGAGGAAGGATGTTTCAACTTTTGCGGGTAACTTCGTTTGGTTTTCACCAAAGGGATTCCTTGGAGAGATTTCATCATGGTGTGAGGATTCTAGGATGAGGTGATGTTTTTTTAGGATCTATTTTGTTAGATACTAGTTGATCTATAGTGTATTGAGTGGTTTCAATAATTGGGATGGCTGAGTGCCTTTTTCTTGTGGATGAAGAGTGACATTCATTTAAATTTATGAAAAAATGGAATTACACCCACTTTTTCCAATGTAAATTAGCTCCCATAATGGTAAAAATTAATGAAAATGGATTATAGGGTCTAAATATGTCCATAAAATGTATTTTGGACAAGTTTTTAGGTTATTATGGACCTTAACATTAAGGTGTAATCCCATGTTAAGACTTCATTTTTCTTAATCGATGTAATTAATTTTAATTAGTTTCACTATTTTTTTTGTCAAAAACAATGTCAACCTTATTAGAAATTATAAAATGTTGTGATAATAAATATGGAATACATTTTTCAAAATTCTAATGACATAATTTTTTGAAATTAAATGTTCTTTTAATCCCATAGACCAAACAACAAAACGAGTATTAAAGTAAAAATAATCAAAAATTTGAGATGTTTTTATATCTAATTACAATGTGAAATTGATTCAAATTTACTAAATTAGATTATTTGATATAAAATTTATCCAATAAAATATTTACTAAAATAAAATATTTAATTTATCTTTATAAATAAATTAGCTGAAAAATAAGTTTTGAAAACAAATAACTATTTTTCACTATTAATCAAAAAATGAATCATTGGAGATAAATTTCATTAATTAACCATAACATAATTATTTTGTTAAGGATTAAAGTATTAATTTTTTTTTGACATAAAATATCAATAAAAGTGCCAAAAATTTGTTATAAAATAGGTTCTCTATTAGAAGGCGGTAAAACTACTTTTTAGAAAAATATAGTTTCTTACGCATAAAATTGGGTTAGTTCTTATCTTAAGCCTATAAAATTCATCATACGAGTATAAAATGTGGTTTATTGTATATATAATATTTACATTACATTAATATAATTAAATAATAGCAATTAAGATAATTTATTAAGATAGTACACATTTGTGATCATAATATTAAAAATATATACTTTTTATTCAATTGGATTATATTTTCCTTTATCATTAATCAGAAACCACTGAATTTATCATATATTTTTGTAAATAATATATTTTCATTTGTTAGTTATATTATTAATAATTTATAATTTAATGGGAAGGTTATATCATATTATATTAAATATTAATATTTTTAATAATATTTTATTGTTTTGTAAAACTCGATTTTGCGTGTTACAAAAGTGATCATGGAAAGATTGTATTGTGTGTAAAGAAATTTAACCTTGATATTTCATGTTGATCAAGCTAAAAATTATGTTTCGTAAAACATAATATTAAATTGGTGTTTTCTATAAACAAATCTATTGTAAAAAATTAAATTTACTCAAAAAGGAAAATATTGTAAAGTTTCTGAGTGTTAAAAATATTAAATTGAATGTGATATTATATAATTAAACATGCTTGGATGACCTTGTTATGAATCAAAAATCCTAGAAGACATTTCGACTTGACTCATTTTTTGTGACAGATTTATATTTTTATATATATGATATATTTAAAGAAAGTGAATTGGGGTCTCATTTTAAATGTAAATATGAGATTTATATTGAGAAAAAAATATTTTATAAACATGAGATATTTGATATAGAATTCATAAAATATGATATTTTTGAGATATTTTAACTTGTATATCTCTCTTTATCGAGTGATGATCACTAAATATGTTGAAATAATTTTACAAGTAGTACAATATCATGATATGTGTTAGGTAACCAACCTAAAAAATAGAACTCAATAGAATATAGGAAGAATAAAATTGAAAAAAAACAACACATGTTATTTTTAGAAAAATAATAAAAGATATAATGTGTGTGTGTGTGTGTGTGTGAGAGAGAGATAGTGTGGGAGAGAAGCCCTAAATAAGATCACTTTGACGGGGGAAACTTGTATATCCCAAAGTCCCAACCCCAAAAGTCTTATAGAAAATTACCCAAAATGATATTGTATCTCTCTCTGATAGACCCCCAATATTAAATACCCCCACTAGACAAAAAAACACTTCTAACAACTATTATTTTTCTAACTAAATATAAAATTAAAAAATATTCCCTTAGATAATATTTTCCCTCAAAACCCATATAGACTCAAAAAACCCACACCATAGTCCTATTATTAACTCCCTATTGAAAATATTCATTTTCCTCAAGGAAATGAATATCTTAAATAAATCTCTTTTATTCTTCTTATAATCATTTGTACCCAAGGATATGATTTTCAGTTTCCGTTATCATGAATGTTTTTCCTAAATTCAAAACACTATACAGTTGAAATAAATCTCCCCATTTAAAAATTTCACCAGTTTTATTTGTACAGCTTAGGTAAAAAAATGAATTTCAATCCAATAATACTTTAATCCCCACTAAAGAATGTTACAGAAAATCCTAGTCTACAATCAGAAATGGTAATGAGAATATCCATTTAGAACATGTGACCAGGAACAACATGATCCCCACCGAGGAGATGCAATTCCCACTGTCAATTTATATTCCCTTCAATAATAATTTCAAATTCATTTGACCATTCATCACCAAAATCAACCTCATTGTATATATTCACAACTGCATCATCATTTCCATATAACCCCTATTTTATATAAGATTTATAATGATGGATATTTTTGTATCTTATGATAGAAAACATCATAAAAAGGAAAAATAATCAATCCATATAAAAATAACTCATAGCTAAAACGCTTTCTCTTTCATATATGATTAGTTGTAGAATCCCAGAATATATATTTTTATGCACCACATGACAGTAAAATGTTTTTTTTTATTTTTCTATACTATATCAAATCATTTTATTGTTTTTGTTTGCCAGGTATGGTCATGGATAAGACTGAAGATTCTATTTCATGTCATGGTGAGGTTTCACAGTGCCATTCTTAAAATCATACTCTTCCAATATAAGGAAATTCAATGTAATTTTTTGGAAATATAGCTTTATATTTCCAACCATGTCAAAGATGATAAATGAAAAGAAAAAACGAAACAGTAGAACTCCAAATTGATAGCAAGGGAAAAAACCCAGTTGATACCATGTAATGAAAAACCCAAGCCCTTAAGAAATGAGAACCATATGATGTAAGTTTTCCCAAAAAAACCATTGTTGGTGCCTCTAGAGAACAAATAACCAGGTCAGATTTTTTTACTTTACTCAGAAAGCTTCCAACTCATCCACTTTCAACATTGAGCTACATGAATAATTACACTTTTTTATTCATAAAGATCTTCTAGATCTGTTATAACCACTAATTAAACATCCCAACCATATTTCATCGCATCATTGACATTGAACATTTGAAAAAAATACACTTTATCATAATATATCTACCAGTTCAGTACAAATTCAACAATTCTATTATAATATTTGACCAAATACAATTGTATCTTCTTCCATTGTTTTCTATTTTTATTATATTCATGCATGGGAACTAATTTAAATTTCTTTACTAAGATACTGAGAAATATTTTGGACAGCAAACCAATTATGTAAATAAGACCTTTCACTTATTGTCCACAACCACATGAGAAAACAAAAACTCTAACTCTAATCCTTATGATACATATGTTAAAACCATATCCATCTAAGTCTTAAAAACTTAAACTAATAAAAGTGGGGTTATGAACCAAAAACTATAGTAATACCAATGATACAATGGACATAACATAAGTATTTTAGAGCTCTTTTTGGGAAACAGTTCAAACTACAAAAGTCATTCCCTCAAGGTTGTATCATCGACTCTAGTGTCTCAATTTAATTGTAACTTTTCGAGATGAAAGTAGATTTACACAAATTATGACACTTATAAAGATTCCATATACCAAAACACTATTCCCAGAAACCTTAGTTTCTTGGTTTATCTTATAAAAACCATTAGTGCCCTCATGATGAAGTGAAGAAACACTCATGTCTACACAAATAACAACTTTAAAATTCCTCCTTTACCACTAATTTTAACTGTTCCAGGGATTCAATACCATGATAATAGAGTCATAACACTTTTTAAATTTATTGTAAACATAACCATCATGAATGTTGGGAAGACATGGTATTTCAGCTACAATAGTGACCCCAAAATATCCTTTTTCCATACTCCATCAAACCAATGTCAACTCAGTCACTGTCTGCATGTCTAGTTGAAAAAAATCTTGTGATGCTAGATTACACTTCTACTTCTTTAGATGAAAATGGTTAATACTCAATAAATTTAAAATGTCATTTCCATACTTGTTACTCACTAATGTTGATACTTTTTCTCAAATAACACAATGCTCATTGCTAATATGATCATAAGAAGTAATAGTTCATAGTCCACTTTTAGAAATAATATTTTGGATTAATTGCCTCCACATGAACATCAACCAAATATTTCCACTACTATTATGTTGATGGTGCACTCAAACACACTTCTTCCACACAAAAAGGTACTAATGGTCCATGAAAAACCTACTACTCTTCAAAACAATGTTGAAGAACTCTCTCTGCTAGTTCTCATATTTGATCCCACATATAATATGGCTCCTTGATGTCCTATATTGTTTGATCTTCCTGCAACATTGTGAATTAATCAATTTACATTTGATTCTCTAGTAAATACACTAACTAGAATCAGAAAATCTATTACATCCCATACTCTATATTCACTTTTATTAATTCCATTATGGAATTCATCCAAGTGATAGAAATCTCACAACTACCACAGATTGTTCCTCCATCCCTCATGATACATTCTCCAAATAACAACTAATAAGGATAGGCTACATAATTATCATAGAAACTTCTAGTAATCTCAATAAATGATCACATAGGAAGATACTTTCATCATAGTGATCTCATTAATCTTCAATGATCTGGCTATATATTTTTGCTAGAGGAGATAGAGAAACCCCTATGCTATTTTTTCCCATATATATTTTTATTTATTTATACTGATCATTCCACACAGCTATATCCATGACCATTAATGGTGTTTTACTCTCAATGACTGAGTAGAAACATTTTTCCTCATGAACCTTCTTCCATAAAATTATTATGTCTCACAATGTTAATATATTTCCTTGAGATATATGTTCATCCTTTACTACGATAGAAATATTCCCTAGATGAGTCACAAAATTATTAAGAAACTAACCTAATAAGGATCGATTGGTAGAATAAATGAAGAATATACTTTACCAACAAGGTTGGAACTTATTTTTTCTTTAAAAAAAGAGAAAATTAAAAAGAGAGAGAGAATCCATAATGGAAGCTTTTCTATGAGAATATGGTACATGCCATTATCCCATTTCTATCAGCTAGACTAGAAAATCCCCAAAATGAATCTATAACCCTCCCTCAAATTCTCCCCTTCATTTAATACCCCACTAAGAAACAAACGAACCTCCTAAAAAAATAAATTTTCACTAATAAATAAAATTAAAATTTTAACATTTCATTTAATTGCATTAATAAAAACTATTAAATTTATAATTCATTGACCAAGAGATTAATGGTGCTTTATGAAATAAATATATCATGGCTCCCCATGCAGTTATGAGCCCTCATCAATATCTCATCCATGAATCCCACAATCAATCTTGAATATCTCTTTTGTGTTAAAAGAAACAGTCTCTATTTTATTCATCACTCATTTTTATTCATTATCACATATTTGAATTTGGAGGATTATTATTCATGTAAAATTAGTCTGTGATTATTCTGGCATGTAAATACTAGATGGAGAAAGAGTTTGATGGTTTTTTTCGTTATTAAATTGATATACCAATATTTTATATAAATGTTAAAAGTTATCTTTAATGAAAGAGAAAAAAACAGACCCCTTATGTGAGATTACTTTGTCTATTTATAAATTAAAATAAGAGACATATTGTTAGGTATCCATCCTAACTCTAGGTTACAGAAAGAGAATATAGGAAGATAAAATAGGAAGAAAAACTATATTCAATGTATTATAATAGTAGAATCGATTGTAAGATACAATGGGAGAATAATAAGCAATATGGAGACAAAGGAATATAGAGAAATCGCTTGGAAAGACCACTTTCATAATAGTCATGCTAAAACCTCCTAAGGCCCATCTTCCAACAAAAACCTGCTGATTTTTCAAAAATAAGATCATGTCCCTTCTCTCCAACCTCTATACAATTTAATAACCCAAATTATCTTGTATATGACAACTCCCTTACAACTATAATCCCCTATAAAAATTAATAGAGAGTATTATACACTACCCATAACCTTATTCACTCATACCTTCCCTATATACATAGGTAGTCCTTGCATGGACAACCCCACAAACCCACACATTCATCAAAATATATCCCTCATGAAAAAAACCATTCCAAAAGGATGGACCCCAAAATAAATTATTTTATAATTAAGAATCGGAACAAAAGCTTCTCCCCTCACATAGTATTGAAAACTCCAGGTGGCAGCTATGGTAATGGCTTAATCATCAATGAAACACTATGTTCCTTTTACTTTTATCAACACTAGGTGAATTGATGCTTGAAAACCTGAAACAACGTCTAATGGACCCCCACTAAAAACACTCTATAACTATTTTTTCCCATGGAACATTAGGTGATAATACCTTAGTTTCTATTGCAGTAGCTACTGCAACAATATATTGGACAAAAAATAGTTATAATAAAACCAAAATACTACAAGTAACTTCCACCAGAAAATGAGAAATGATTTTTTTCATTTGTAATTCAATGTACTCCAATTCCTTCTTTTCGAAGTCCTATAACCCACGTATCGGAAATCTAATTCGGTTTTTAAATCAAACCCCTATAATATAATTCATCAATGTTTTTCTCTTTTAGTTTTTATTTTTTTGATCAAAGAATCTATGGTACAAAGACAAACATCGGCTACACTGCTACATCACAATACTCTATCGTATATTCACCGTCATTGGAAGACACTTCCTTCAAACCACTTTTACTAGCATAGTGGGTGTTACTCCCAATGATGACCTCACTACGGAATTCTAGTAATCGAGTTTCCTATGCATCTTTCAGGACACTTGGACTTGCTACTATAGTTGTCAATGGTTGGAAACTCATACATGGATCATTATAATCTACATTTCATTAAAAAATTCCTCTAGTAGTTTATTAGGAACTACTCACAATCCAAATCTATATTTGAAAACTACTACATCAAGAACCAGTATAGAGTTTTATCATCAAAGAATTTTTTTTTCAATAGTAGCTTCACATCTTATGTTGTTCCATTATTCAGAAAATCCATTTATGACTTGCTGATGTAGTGTGAAGGATCATCACTAGAGAGCATTGGTAATACACTTATCTTCACTAAAATCCTCAAATCATCATGAAAATTTGATTTAATAGGTGTAATCATTCATCTATGTTTACTCCTATTTTCTACAGCATCTCCTCTACTACCAAATGACGTTTACACAAAATCCTCACATCATTTTTAAAACTTTGAATCTAGTTCTACTTTCATTTTCATACCTTTAACATCACTGTGGAAAGATACTCCAAAGAACTATGATCCCACACAGTCCAATGTGCTTCTAAATATCATGTATCGTCAATATGTGACATATATCCATTTTTTCCAAACATTATTCTCATTATGCTAAAGCCTTCTTCTTTCCTACAACACTTGTCTCGTCCATTTGATCATTGTTTGACTGCCAGAAAAAACATCTATATATGAATTATTCCCTTATACCTCTTTTGGATGTTCTTTAATTGCCTATTCCACACACAAAATCTCCATGGATTTTCCTAACTCCGGTCTAGTCATCTTCCACTAGTGGTCCTATGGTTCTATCTACATGTTATGATTTTCCTCTCTTGAGTTCGTATAGAGACATCCCCTAAAATTAAAAATTGACCATTAGAAAACACATCCCCTAAAATCAAGTCTCCCTAGAATTTGAGGATGGTAATTATGTAGAAGATAGAGAATATTATACACTATAGTAATATTAATTCTTGTTTCCATAGAACTTGTGACTTATACTACAGATCATGATTCCCTAGAGACAGTCATTATTAATTGCACTCACATCTCTTCTATGGTAGAAAATATGACAACAGTAATTTAGCAAAGTTCCTTATTGAGAAATTGACTTCCAACAATCAAAAATACCTTTCTCAAGTATCATGATCAAGATTCACATTCTTTATTTCCTCTAAACAGATGTTACCTCTCAGCAGGAGCACCAATTGTCAGGTCTCCAGCCTAACACTATGTTTAATATAAGAATATAGGAATGGAAAAGTGGAAGAAGAAATATATTCAATATATTATAATATAAAAATAAATAGATACAATGGTGTAATAATAATCAATAAGGATATGAAGTAATAGAGAGCCCCCCCCCCACCCTAGAAATACCACATTCGAAAGGGCCACATCACATCCCCACAAGGACCAACATCCAACAACAACCAAATAATTTTACAAAAATGAATTTGTGTCCCTTCCCTCTAGCCACTCTCTAATTTAATGATATATCATCCAATCTATATAAAAACACCCTAATAACTACATATATCTCCTACAACTAATAAAAAAATCACTACAATATCCCATGGATTATTCGGTCTTACATTCCCCAAGATGGGACATCAAAAGAACAACCATGCTCTATAAGAACTAGAACAAAAACCTCTTATCTCAAACAAGATAAATAGCTCCTGATAGAGGACTTATAAGTGATATAAGCCTTAAGTAATATATTAGTTCTTTTTTAACATTATCAACACTAGATTGACTGCATCTTAAAGATATACCCCTCTCTTTAAAAGCCACCCACCACACAAGCCTCATAACTACTTTTACTTAGTAAATTTAGGAAAAAATACCTCTGTATCTATTCCATTAGTTTCTATAACAATATAATGGATAGGAAAATATTTAAAAACAAAATACAACAAAATAATTAGTAATCAAACCCTTAAAATAGAAATTCTAGATCATTTTTTATTCACTAGTGTCCAATGCCTTATTCTCAGTACCATATAACCCATATAACTCCAACATGGTTCATCCATTGAATCTAACCCCTACTGTAGACTTCCTCCAAGTTTGTCTCTCTTTTTTTCATTTGACTAAAGATGAATCCATTATGGTAGTCAAAAAAAATCCTATGAACTTCTATACTACTAAACACCATCACATGTCTAGTGTCATTATGATACTCATCATCCAAACATTATTTTATTGGCACTGCGGGTGTTACACTCAATAGTTACCTTGTTATGAACATCTAGAAAATGAGTTTCCAATGAAACTGCCAGGACTCTCAGACATGCTACTATACTCATGAGAGGTATCAAAATCAAACGAGGATTAAGAAACTCTTTATCTTAATTACCAAATTCCTCCACCAGTTTCGGTTTAAACTACTTCCACTCTAAATCTATATTTGAAAAAAGTCACATCATGAACCATAATATTGTTGCTTCCCCTAGGGAAACTTGTTTCAATGAAAGATACAAATATTTTAGTGTTCAATTATTCAGGATATACATTTCAAAATTGATGATAAAGACCAATGGATCCTCACTAGAAAACATTGGTAACTATAATCTCCTCACCACACTCCTCAAATATTCAACCAACATCAAATCAATAGGTTCCAAACTTCCTATTTATGTTTTATTTGTATCTCCTATATAATAAAAATATGTTTTCATGGTTGACATTCATTGTTTCCTATACTGTGAACCATGTTCTAAATGAATTTTCAGACCCTACATATTAATTGTGGTCTGCTCCTCTAAATAATACGTATCCCACACTGTCCAACACTATTCCAAATCACCTTCCTCCTCAAAACTCAACATATTTCAAGAGTTTTAAGTTTCTTCAATAATTTCATCTAAAGCATTTAATTTTTCCAAGAGATCTGGTTTCAGCCTCTCAATTTTTTCATGTCTCCTATAAAAACAATCAATATATGATGTTTATTATTATACCTCCACTATATATTCTATCATTTACTAATACACACACAAATCCTTTATGCCTATTCATAATATCATTATGGTTAGCTTCCTCAAATGATCACACACTTATCTGGAAAAGATTCAATTTGTCATTCTTTAGTTCTTCTAGAGAAGTCCCATGCGCCAAATGACTCACTAGAAGATAAAACTTCCCAAGTGATCAATTATTCCTATAATTTCACAATAGGAATTAAGTAAAAGATAGAGAATATTTTTCACTACAATAATATACCTATTTTTCAGCAGTAATTTTGTCTTCCATCCCTGGTCATGATTTTATAGTGGTGATCATATTCAACATCAACAGTGTCTCTTCCACCCCTGAAATTTCGATGACACTCAATTATAAAAATTCATAAATGAATAATTTACTTCCAACAATCAAGAATATCTTTCTTGAGTTCCTCAATCAAGAATCATCTTATTGACTTCCTCTCAATATAGGTTACCTCTCAATGAGAGAACCAATTGTTATGTCATGAATCTAATCCTAGGATTAATTGTAGAATATATGAAGAGGAAAGCGGTTGAAACACAATATTAATTATGATATAAAAGAAGAATCAATCGAGAGATACAATGGGGGTAGTATAATCAAGGAGGAGATGAAATATTTAAGGTAACTCCCCTAGAAAGACCTTTTCTAGGGGCCACACCTAAACATCCCAAGGCCCGACTTCAAAAAGTGACCATCTAATTTGTCAACAATAAATTTTTGTCCCTTCCCTCTAGCCTCCATCATATTTAATTACTCCATTTACTCACCAGATAATAAATCCCCATTTTAACACCCCCTGTAACAACTAATAATTAATGGACTACACTTCCCCTATGAATATTTACTCATACCCTCACCGTATTCAAAGGTATCCCATAAACAACCAAGCCCACTAGTACCCACATTCCTAAAAAAATATAGACCAATATATCAAAAGGTTTAAAATCTAAAACACATAGTAATGTAGGGAAAACATTAACCTGTTCAAACCAAATGAAATTAAACATAAAATGTACATACAACTAATTTCAATACCACTCCCCCTAAAATAGAGACATAATTTGTTAGCATGTGTAGCTTGTTTCAGAAGAGTTTTACCCCTGAAATCGGTGCCCTGTTAGTAAACATGTCATCATGTTTTCATGATTTTTTATTTTTCTTTGGATGTGAAATTTTATTCTCGAAGTTATCCTTGAAAATGTGGAGATCCATCTCAGTGTGTTTAGTTTGTTCCTGAAAAATTGTGGTTTTCATAATTTTGATGGTCACACTAAACATGTGCAGGTAACAATAATATTTTTTTCCAATAGATCAAAATATAAGAGGCATGCCTCGATAGTCAGACATAATACTCAAGAGGGATATAACAGAATACTTTTAGATTTATTGAGAGGTCAAATTATATACAATAAAGCACACATAGATTTCGATATCCTAGTGGATAATCAAAATAAAATTTAATCAATGTCGGGGTTCCCATGATAATTGTATAATAATTCCATGTTTAGATAGATCCTGATGAACAATGTAAACTATTTCATCCTAGTAGAGTCTTGTCGAATATTCCATGAACATACTTACTTTAATAATTGTTCATGTATTATTAGACTGAATAGTTAAATAATTTAGCCTCCCCAACATCTTACCAAGTAAGGGGATCTCCTATCTCTCAAAAGGAATAAACAACTGTTCTAGTTTAAAATAGGTTTCAATAATTCTAGAACCATGTTTTTTAATCATATAAAAAATATAGAATATATCCCATTTGGTATAATAATTTTCTATCAATTTATCAAGAGGCCTTAAGCCCCAAAAAAATATTTTACATGACCAATTCTCTTAGTATGTAATTGATAATGAAGGACTCAATATAAGTAATTCCTACAAAATATCAACATATAGTCAAAAAAAATTATATTTGATTAGTAAAATACTATAAATTAAAAACTCTCTATAGAACATTGATGAATAATTATTATTCTGTCATAACTATGTGAAATTCATCAAACTAAACCCTCATGTATCACATTAGATATAAAGAACAACAAATGTGAAAGACCATGGACTATTCCCCAAAAGCAATGAACATTGGTGGTCCCCCATAGAAAAACTCATATACAAATAGTCATATAAAAAAGAAATTTTTTTAATCCAACTAATCTAGAGGTCACTGATGAGAGGCAGTCAAAAAAATGGAAACACATAGTAGTCACTTTAGAAATCATAGAAAATTTATTTAATTAATCAATGTCACATGAGAAGATCCCAAAAAAAAAATATGGAACTTTAATATATTATGAGATTCATATGAATTTACATTAATATATATCCACATAAAAACAACCACATATTTTCCTAGAGGGAGAGAGAAAATATATAAGATATAATTTTTTTGGGATCCTGTAACATAACTTGCACTGCCTGGAGTCAGACTGGTTGAACTATGAAATCTGTGGCAGTATAAAGGATAGAATTATCAGGTGGAGTACCAAAAAAAGATACAATGAAGTCAATAATCCTTTAATGAGAGTGGGAATATATTGGAGTCTATTAACATGAGTAATGTAATTTTTTTAATGTAATCAAGATATTATTGACTGAAGGTGATGAAGCAGTCAACTGATCAGTGGAGGTGGCATCATACAGAACTATGGGAAGTTGATCATGCATGAAATGATTATTGAAATGGAAAAAAATGAACCCATGAATAAAAGGGGATAGTAAGAAGTGGTGTATAGTTATGAGACATGAAATTTATACCTCATAATTATTTATGGTGCAAAGTTCACTACAATGGCAAGGGACTTAAATGCAATAGAGCATTACATGGAGCACTACACGTGAAAATATTAACTTGTAGCACAAAAAAATATAAGCATAAGGTAATAATAAATTATAATAAGATAGATAATAAAATTAACAATAATAACAAACATAATTAATAAGTATAATTTCAACTCAATCTGTTTTTGAAAAATAATCTAGTTTTAGTAAATGACCTTAAGACATAAAAATAACAACAATCACAATTCAATCATGGGAAGTATGACAATGACATTGTTTGTTTGATGGATGTACTTGGTTAGGGATCCTGATCAATTTTTTTCCTATAATAGGGGAGTGGAGGGGTTTATCATTCCTTACAACATGGTTTTTTAATAAATATTTTTATATGGTTTGGGTTTGGTGGTCAAAAAATGACAAAAAAATTATGATGGAACAACGAAGTCCACAACACCCAAAAAAATCATGGAGTAAAATAGTTCATGACATGAAAATCTATCCAAATTAGGTTATAGTTTAGTTTTTGTGTGGTGCAATGATCTCTTGATTTATCCATGGAGAAATGGGGTGCCATAGTGTGCACCGTTAACAACTATTGCAGAACAGACCTGACTCAAGACGTAACTATGAATTAGGAACTATATGTGTAATGGAAAAAGGAAGTCGAGCTTCTATATTAATTGTTTTTCTATCACATGAAACATAAGGGTACTTAAAAATGGAATGTTTCAAAAAATGAAACATTATGGATTGAAACATAATGGATCTGTAGGACTAAAAAGATAAGAATAGTAAACAATTACCTTCAAGTTAATGATAATTGTAGTCCTCCACAAGGTATAATCAGGAGAATATAGATTCACATAAACCAATTTAGAATATACAATAATCATTTTGAGTTTAGGTGTAATATTTTTTGAGGAAAACATGAGGATCGATACTAAAAATGAATTTTAAATAGAATATAATTAATGAATAAGGAAAAATATTGAATAATCATGGAAGTGGTAGAAGAAAAATCCTTGAGTTCATCAAATTCAATGACTTCATTAAAGAGGGGGATAGTAATAGAGGACTTGGGAGGAAATATTATTAAGCTCATGGGTTGCAGGTAGGGTATGTTGGGAAATAGCTTGGGGTGTGACTAGGTGGTGGATGGGGAACACTTCGGCAGTAGAGGGGTTATTTATAGTGGAAACTATTGAAATCTAGGGCTATCAATATAGGCTTATAGGATATTATGAGATTGGGTAAGTAGGGATTCCTAGTTCCATGAGGGAGCCTTAGACCAACAAGAGTGGATAAAACGTGGGTTTTCCAACTAGGATTTCATGAATGGGATTTCAGATACCTAAATATATCATGATAAGAAATTGAAGAACTGAGATACCAATAGATTTTAAAATTTAATACTACCTGGTATAAGGTGGAATAAATGAACTTAATCATGCAATGAAAACAAACACATACTTATATCTTGATACAAAACATCACTAACTATTTCAAATGGATATGTGTTAAATATCCCTCAATAAATCAGGTACTTTTTAATTCTTAAATTATTTCCCATACTTATGAGTTTTAATGAAGGTCCATGAAAACCCACCACAATATTAAAGTGAAATCAAATAAAATTGAAAATAATATAAATTTCTACTAAAAAAATGAAAGAGCCCTCAATTTTTGACAACCAATTTATTATCAATAAATAATCAATTAAACAAATGATTTAACTAATCAGATTATTATATCAAAATTAAATACCAAAAAACATTTGATGTTAATGGAAAAAATTACGAGGTGTCAATAAATGTAATAATCCATCAATATTATGTGATAGAAAATACAATGAAACCATGACCCCTAAATTTTTTGGTAATGTTTAAACACATCAATTATAATTTTTTAACCATGATCTAGTAATATATATCATAATGTATCTGATAATGTAGGGGTGAAAACATACACCATATAGAATATGTTGGGAGTGCTTGATATAGACCATGATGACACAATACAGACTAGAAAATATTCTAAAATAGGTTTAGGGTTCTTTGTTGGGAAGAACACACCACAGAAAGTATCCATATCTAGTTAGAAAAACTGTGTAATCCATTACATTTCCCCACAATTATTTTTGGTGGATCCCAACATGAAATAATGGGAGGTATGTGACTATTAGGGGGAGGGATGAGGAGAGAAAAAGAGAATTTTTTATTTCATTTCAGATGAAAGGATTGTGATGATGGGATAAGAGGACTCTTGATAATTTCAATAATTTTTCATTATTATTCTTCATCCAATAATTTTGGTTTTTCACAGTCTCAATATAATCAATGTTTTCTACTCAAGGTGGATTGTTGGTGTAAGGGACCGATTATTTGGTCCAACCTTATAATGGCCCAAAACATATAGCATTTTACATTGTGGTAATTCTAATGATGGAGGATAAAGGAGGTTATAGTTAGTAAATATATAAAAAGGGGTTCTATAGTGTGGATATAGAGGATACATCTTAGTTGTGGCCACTAGCCATCATAGTGTGGTGAGCCCACTTGCAGCTCAGTGGAGGAGTTCTGATTCCGCATCCAATTATTGAATGACTACGACATGGAGACTGTCTGTAGCTTGGAGATGGGTATTCTACCCCGGTGGCAGTAGAGTAGGGGTTATGGCTACTACATGGGGTTTAAAAGGTATGTTTTGTAGGTTTTTTTGATTTTAGTGTACTTGAATCAGGTATATTTTCTACAATATTTTCCATTGTGGAGTTGTGTTCTTCAACTTATTTAATATGATCTATGGTGTAAAGATAAACATATATCCCAGATTTAGCTTTGAACATAAGGTTGTGTCATGGTCAATCTCCTTTGTGTTGTGGAGAATTATTTTTCAACTATTCTTCGGCGTAGTCCTTGGGGATGTGTTGTGGTCTTATGTTTTATAGACTGGGTATAAATTCTTAAAGCCCCATAAACCCAATAATTTTTCCATATTTTCACTCATTTCGAGGGTGACTCAAATGTGTCCAAATGAGGTATTTAGATCCCCTTTCAGTGCATTCCAGACCCATTCTTGGGAGATCAATCTATGGTTATTTATATGATTTTCCCTCTTTCTCCCCTTTTTTTCAACCAATTTCTTGTTTGGGAGGGGTTTTGGAGAGAGAAAAAAAAAATTTGTCAGTTTAGATTGGTTGAAAGGATAGGGAGTGAGGTATGAATGTTATATATAGGATATATCTCTTTTATCATTCTTCTTGTTCCACATATGATTCCAGTTCATTAAATTTTCCATATAAATAATTTTTTCCACTCAAGGTGGATTGTTGGTGAAAGGGTCTTATTAATTGGTCGAACCATGTAAAGGTGTAAAACTTTTGGCCCCTAAGTTTGTGAGAATTTTTGTGATGGAGGATAAAATAATGTTGTACATATAATGTATAGAAAAAAGTTTCTATGGTATGGAGTTATAAGTTACCACAAAGTGGTGGCCATTGAGGCATGTAGAGGCAAGCTATGGTTTAGTATGATTAGAGGCAAATTTTTGATTCCATCGCCAATAATGGAATGAATATGAGGTGGTGGATGGATGAGGTGTGGAGATGGGTATCCCACCCCAATTTTTCCATCATAGGGGTGATGGATGTATCATGTAATTATGGAGGTATATTTTATAGTTTTTTTTTGGATTTTTGGGTACTTGTGTCATCGATCTAGGTTGTTACATAACCCCCTTCTTGGTCGATTGGGTTCTATGACGTAGGGGCCTTGTCTATTACAGAGTGTTCTTCGTAGTTTATGTGGTGTTTGGTGTTGATATAGTCCTAAAACAGGGACATGTATTTGATGTATATGCTATGACGTGGTAACCCCCCTTTGCATAGTAGTCCTTTAGTTTTGAGCCATTATTTGGAATGGTCCTAGTGGATGTACCATGGTATTATGTTTTTTAAACTAGAAATAAGTTATTAAATACCCCAAAACCCAAAAATTTTCAAGATTTTCTATCATTTCATGGATGAAGGAAGTGCACCCCAATGAGGCCTTTCATTACCCCTTCAGTAGATTCCAATATGGTCTTGAGAGATCGATCTGTGTTGATTTCAGTGTGTTTCCTTCATTCTCACCCCCTATTATCCCAATTTAATATATTGAAGAGGTTCTTGTCAATAGAACATGTTATTTTAATAATGCGATGTAATAATAAAGTTGTGTATATTATATTTAGGGTTTTGAAGGAATTCTCCCCATGTTGTCGTATCGACAGTTCTCTCCCCCTCGGTCCAACCCTACGCAGCGAACCAAAATAGTTCATCAAGGTAGGGGATCCATCGTTTCTCATCTGGTTTTATCATGTTGGATGAGTTTTTGATATTGTTATCTTTTATTAATATTTTTTTCTTCTGGATAATTTAGATAAATAATGGAATTTATTTAAATTTATGGGGTAGGGTTTGAATGAAAGATATTAATTATTTGATATTTTTATTGATAAATAATTTTACGGGCATGAACCCCCTCTAAAAATCCCTAATATTGGGAGCCTTTGTTTTTTTGACAGTTGATACATTGTGAAACCCCTGTTTATGTGATCAATTTGTGTCACCCTAAAATGATATTTTCTAAATACTTGTATCTAATTAAAAAAATGATTTCCCAAGGAGATTATAGTTTTGTGGGAATTCCCTTGAAAAGTAATGTGAAATGTGATATTAATCCCACGCTAATTCTAAAAATTTAAAATTTTTGTATTTGTTGTGAGTGTGTTGTGAAGCAGTGATGCAATAGTTATGTGATGGATGTGTTTGGGTGTTTTGAAGTGAGATTTTGTTTGTATGTCTAGGGTGTGATATGAAAAATGTATGGGTGATCTAGAAAGTCTTTATGGATATTAAATGGTGTTGATGTTACGCTTGTTGGAATTATAACGATGGTTTTGTTGTGTTGTGGTGTATTGGTATATTTTCCTAAGTAGTAATGGGCATAATTAATAATTATGTATTTAAATGAAATGGGATTAAATAGAAAATTAATCTTGAAATTGAAATGGCCGATGAATGATGAATTTAAATGGAAAGTGTGGAAAACATGGATTATTTTAATTGGGAAAATATGGCCTCAAAATAAGAAATTAATGGACTGTAAAAATGGAAATTATTTAGTAATGTAAAATATGGAAAAAGGGATTATTTTGAAATTAAGAGTGAGATATGGTGTATGAATTTAGTTTTGGATTCATGGAGTTATTAATTTAGTGGTTCTAGTGAAGGAGGTGGAGTTTGTGTGGTGATGTAGTGTTGTTGTGAGTTGGGTTTATGTTCTTATTCTTAACCTATAGGTTTGGATTGAGTGATCTGATGTTATATATAGAAATTTTATTTCCTTTTAATTTTATATAATAACACACCACCCATGTCGAGCACCATGTACCAATAAAAAAAATATTTTTTGGTTGTTTCATAACATCCCAATGGTGAGGATGGATGGTTTTCCAACCACTCTTCCCCGCTCCCTCTTCCGGAAAATGATGACATTTAGATGTTGTGATGTCCATAAGATATAAAGTGAATGATTTAAATGTTTTATTATATGATGATATGACTTATGATGGGGTCATTCATGGTAGGAGGGGAACCTAGGGTTGATGTACTACATTTCCAAGATACCTTACTACTCTGGTTTGGTAATATGATGTGATGGACCAAGCGCATACAGGTGGTCAGTGATTTGATGTGATGGGATAGGAGTATTTGTCTGATAAGTGATATGTCATGAAGTGATATAATGGGGTTTTGTGAAAAAATTGTAATATATTAGTGGTGGGAGTTCCATGAAATATGTCATTGGGGTATGGAGATAGATAATCAATGAGAATGTGATGTGGGGTACCTTATCATTGATATCTTTCATATTATGTTGTTATAATTGGATGATATATTTGGTTAACATTTCAAATAGAGTTTCACAAATCCTCCCTAAAAATATAACACAATGAGGGAAAAGAGATAATGACCCCCAATGTCCCGCCTACAGTAGGCCTTGGGTTGGATAGCACTATGGGTATAAAAATATCATGAAATGGGGGGAATTACCCACAACAATAACATAAGATTTGGTGTTAAGATAAATCATACAAAAAATAGCTCCATGGAATAACATAAATATAAAAAAACTATCCCAGATTGTGTGTATATATAAAACTGATACAGATAAAATTTACAAAAGTAATTACCCAAAAGTAATGCTATTGGAACGACACAACAACTATCCAATGGTTTGAGCTAGTAATTTCCATCACTTCCCCTGTAATCCTCATAGAATCTAAGAAATTGTTTATATACATAGGGTGTGTATATATTTATACTCATTTGGGAATCGAGAGTATCTTATTAACATGAGAAAGAATCATACTAATGATACCATGAGAAAACAGAAGAAGAAATAACACATAAACATGTCAACAATCTATCCCAACCTCACGAAAGCACACTCACCAAATAAGAAATATAGGTAATATAATATAATAATGATCACATGATAAGGGTACCCTGCACAACATTCCCAATGATTTTACAGTCTCACCGCAACAACATCCGTATTGGCTCTCCAATGTCTTTTTAATACCACTCCTCCCACAAAAATTGTCACATCACATCACGCCTAGAGACACCATGTTCACCACCCCAGAAGCATGGTCACATCACAACCAAAAACACCTAGTCCATCACATAACAACCACTAACACAAACTGAGTATTAGGATATCATGAAAATGTAGGCCATAAACCTCATTCCCTCATTCTACCATGCATGGCACCCACCAAAATCCACCCCATAAGCATGACCATATCACATCTCAACTGAAAACACATGAGATATTCCACATCTCACATGAAGAAACCAGGGCTCTCCACCTCATTAAGCACAACCACATCAAATCTCACCCAATGACATTGAGGTAGTCACAACCACCATATAATGCACTAACAAACCTCTATCCATCATAGGTTCTACAATACCAACCTCTTCTAGAACATAGAGGAGGAAAGAGATGGTAGATATCCATCTATCCTCATCCCGGGGATGTTATGAAAATACCCCCATGTGATGATGTGGGTGTCATCACATATTAATCGATGTGGGTGGAGTTCATATAGAATATCATAAGAATATACAATTATATACATATATATACACACAATACCAACCAATGGGTTCACAACCAAACACTAGCCAACTCCCAAAATCCCCAATTTCAAATTCCACCACTAAATTCATAACACCACACAATAAGCCACATATACCAATTAAAATTTATATCCAATTAACATTATCATGATAATTAATTTCATTATTTAACATCAACCACATTTTACCACATAACCCATTGCATATTTATTCATTATCCATTTTTATCCCATTATCTAAACCAAACCCAAGACATTTCAAACATTATTAAACAATTTTTTATTCCATAACTACATGAATATCTAGAATAAAGAAACCACCACCTTCACACCCCAAAAGATTGACCAACAAACCACCTTGCCTCCCCAAAAGAACGACAAAAAAACCAACACACCCCACATTTCCCAACCAAAAATCGTTGAAAATCAAGCTCTAACACACATAAAAGCACATCAACATCATTTTATTGAATGAAAAAACAGTATTTCAGGACATTCCACATTATTTTAGACGTATTTTATAAAAACAATAATCTTAGGTAAAGCATTTTATTAGCCAAATATAAGTCGTTAGCCAAATTCCATTTTACAGTTATATCACAACAATCATTAAAATATAACAATCACATCACATATCATCTAGTGAAAAAAAATCCCCCAATGACCATAATTTTTTGTAGGGAATCAAGCGAATATAATCAAAAATATCAAAATAACAACATAACTATAAAAACATGTGAAACATAACCCTTTTCCCATTCAATTTCGATTTATCTAATTTTTTAACATTGATTAATCTAGAAAAAACATAAACCATCAACGAACAAGAATAAACCCCTCTCACACGATACACAATAATGATAAAAGAGGGATTATCTTCCTCAATAAACCTCTTCCAAATCGTTCTGCACAATAGGGAAAAGAAGAAATACCCACAAACCAAAAATACACAACAGAAACTGTTGATTAACATACACATCACAAAAGTAACATCAAACACATAACTAAAAAACCCAAACAAAATCGCACCATAGTTGGAAAACTCTAATGAACAATGCAAGAAAACCGTCCATGAAATGCAGTAGAACTTACCATATATTTCCAATGGATAACAACCAGAACCAACATATCATATAGTGATGATTTAGGGCATGAATAACTCCTTTGGATTTCCTAGGGATCATCCAAAATGAAATGGAGAGGGGTATGACCAAATGAAAGAAAATTCTTCTAGAAAAAAACATTAAACATTATATTCCATATTTTACGCATTGTATACCCATTACACTATGTGTAATCCATGTGTTTCTAAAAATTTCTACTATCACAAAAAAATGCATCACCTTTAAGGATTTAACACACACATTTATTACATGTCTTGAATCCCAGTTACATGATGTGTACCATTTTCAATGGATATCCCTTATCCACGTATAATTTTTGAACCACACTGCTATAAAATCCATGAACCACCATTACACGCTATCTCATAAAATTACATGATGTATATTTCCTATAGAATCTTTTTTGCATCTTGAACCTCCACAAAAAACTCCCACAACATCCCCTAATCACATAAAACCACCAAAAATAGCAATGTAAGTGACTTGGTAGTTACATATTGTTACATAAGTTACCTCATAGATGGTTCTCTATCTCAAGAATTCATCACCAAGAATAGAAGGAATGAGGCCTAAACAACCACGCCATGAGATACCTCTCAATGTTCTCATCAGATATCAAAATCAACCACCAGAAAAACAATCCAAACACATACGTACATGAATTCATTCACAACCGCATCACCGTACAACCACATCACCACACCTATATAACCTCACAACCACGGCACAACCATCCCAACCTATACAAATACCAAACTAATAATCAATGTAACCAACTAATTGAAAAACCCAAAACACATGAACTAGGGAATTCCATCCTCCATTCCAAGATACTATCCACTCTGTTTAGTAGTAAATCAAGCACATAGGTTTAATTGCATCACATTTAATGCATGTTTATTAGTAATCAGGTCCTCCACCTTTCATATGTAGTGAATTTTTAAAAAATTATACATTTCCAATTAACGTAAAACAAAAAATCCATAAACAAGATACAAATATCACATAACAAAGATAAATAGGGAAAAGAATAAATTAAAACAACTCTAGGTACTGGGCATGAAAATGAATCTCTCACTCCCATGTAATCTCCTCCATACCATCATGCCTCCATAATACACGAACCAATGGAATGGATCTTCCTCACAACAATTTCTCATGATGATCCAGGAACTGTACTACCCTCTCCATGACTGTCATGTAATCCTCAATATCCATCTTTCCCTAGTTAATGAAAGGGGATTCTTCGTGAAGGTACTGATAATGATAAGAGACATGTATGATGTTGTGGATCCTCTCCATCTATAGTGGAAACACAAACTAATTTTCCACCTCATTGACTCTCCCAAACACCTCAAAGGGACCAAAAATACTAGTATAATGCTTACTCCCCCTACCAAACCTCCACCTTTCATGTTGAGTGGAAACCATAAAGAACACATGGTCCCCATACTTTAACTCTATGGTCCCCCTCCTACTATTAGTATACGACTTCTACTTGTCCTTAATGACTTTCATCTTATCATGAACTAACTAAGCCTTCTCGGTTGGGCTCTGGACCATTTTAGGACAATGAACCTTTTCCTACCTAACATGTTTCCAACACAAAAATATATGAAATGGAAGCCCTTAAATATCCTAAAATGGTGCAATATTGATGGAAAAATGATAGCTGTTGTTATAAGAAAACTCAACCAAGGTCATGTGTCATACCAAAGATCCAACAAAGTCCAAGAAAAAGGCACCCAATATATCATCAATCATTAGGATATTCCTCTTCATCTTCCCATCTATTTGAAGGAGGAAAATAGTGATGTGGCATAACTGAGTTCCATAAGCATGATACAATCCATTCTATATTAATGAGGTAAAATGTGCATCCCATTATAAGACAATGGACCTCACAACCGCATGAAACTACAATACCCCATCCACATACATTTTAGATAATGAATCCACTATGCCCAACTCCATGATCTCTATGAAGTGGTCATATTTCACCAATTGAACTGTGATCACCCGATAGCATCACAAACTCCCCATGATCTGGGTAAACCTATTACAAAATCAATCCATATTTATCCCATTTACACTAGAGAACATCTTAGAGTTGCATTAAACCACTGAGAACATGATGACCGACCTTTAACTTCTGGGAAATCAAACTCTTTTCCAAAAACTCTACCTCTTCCTATTTCATCCCGGGACACTAAACCTACATACTCAATCAATATAAAATCATGGAAATAACTATCTGTACCACCAAATTTAAGATATGAAACTCATAAATAACTCCCTCATGCATCACTACCATAACAAAAAAATCTCCCACAAAACAACACCTAGTTTCGAACATCCTCTGACCATACCTCTGGAGAATAACCATGGATAACATGATCCTGCAACACCTATGACTTTTTTCACTCCCCATTAATACTTCAACACATACAACATAAGAGAATACTTCAATGACACCTGAAATAAACATCCTCTAACATCACTTGACTATTCATCTATGTGAAAGCCTCCCAAATCCTCCATTTCTCTCTAAGAAAGCATTGAATCCATAATAACTTCTATTTATGACATTTTGATCAATGTTTCAACCAATCAATTTACCATTCCTAAAGATTAGTATATATTAAATCTGTAATCCTAATGAAAATTTATCCACCTCTACTACCACATGTTCAAATCACACTGAGAAAATATGTATCTCAAGCTCTTATGATCTATGAATACCAAAAAGCACTACCCATTGAGGTAATATCACAACATCATCAGTGCAGACATAACTTCTACTAGTTATAGATCATGGGTGGAATAGTTATGATCATGTGTACATAAAAACCTAGACAAAGAACATCATATTCCACCGCAGTATCTATAGGAATTCCAATCCTATACGAGAATCATCACAAATCACCCCAAACATCACACCCTCCTTAGGAAACTTAATCACTAGAGAACTGACCAATTTCTCCTTCATGTAACCAAACATTTCTTTACATTGAGAAGTCCACACAAATTACTAGACTTTCTAGTTAATTCTATAAATAGGGTTGTAAGTTGAGATATATAAGGCACAAAACATAGATAATTTCCAACAACAGCAAGGAGTATCTACCAAATTATTGGGTTTCACCCAAGAAACAAATGCCTCGACCTTCTAAAGCTCCACTACCACACCCTACAAAGACACCACATTCCAAAGGGAATTAACCTATCGTGAACAAAAAATAATCTTAGAAAACATCTTCTAGTATTGGTAGAGTCTAACGGAGAAAGAGACATATTTGAAAAGACCAACATGGTCCTTCTTTAACATTGAGTAGACAAATATATCATTGATGAATACAATAATTCACTGGTCAAGAAACTCATGGAACACAGATTTTATAAGCCCCATGAACATGGCGAGTTCATTCATAACATTGAATGGAATGAATAAAAAACATAATTTCCCATACCTTCATCAGAAGGTAGTACTCATGATATCTTCATACTTAACAACCCTCAACAAGTGATATTTAGACCATAGATCAATCATAGAAAACCAACTCATCCCTCTCAGCTGGTCAAAAAAATCTTTTATCATCTGAAGAGGGTAACAATTCTGACCATCACCTCATTAAACATACAATAATATATACAAAACCTAAAACTATAATCCTCCTACATAGTGTACAACAATAGATCACCCCATGGAAACACATTGTACTTGATAAATCCCTTCTATAGTAGATCATCTTTTTTCAATCCTCTACTATAGCAACTCATAATGTTACATTTGATATGGATCCATCAAAATTATAGAATAATCGAGAAATAAAATATATCTTAAAATAAACATCATGTTGTGGGAATAGAATCAAAACCTATTTAGGAAAAAACATCCTAAAATTCCCCAATGACCATGTGAAACTACACTATCCTAGTGCCCATTGATTCCACCAATAAGATACCCAACAATGAAAGAATGGACTCTACACACCAACTTCCCAACTGATAACTCCTCTCACCAAAGAAAACCAAATACTGACCATCCCCATTTGAAAACATGACTCTCCTATAAAAGAAGTAAATAATAGCACATACAAAAAACAACAAGTTGATTCCATGGATTTAATTTTATGTCTACATCTGTAGTAATAAAATATCACCATATAGCTGATGTGTTTCCATTATTATTCTACATCCCCGAAACATGTCAAATAAGCTAGTATGGCCTCCGACTAGTATATCCCACACCAAGTGAAAAAATCCTATATCTTTCTACCCCCATATCATGGGCTAGAGTGGGTGTAAAAAATGAGTGACAAGTTCCTGAATCAGACAGGGCACAAACAAGGCTACTGAACAAATAGATCGTACCTATGATTATCTATAGATCCTATGGAACCACTACCTATACTATATGAAATAAACCATTATTTTATACTCTATATATATTCTTATGACCAACTCCATGATAACACTCAAGTAATGGTCCCCAAAAATTAGGGATATCTTAATTTCGGCCACTACCTACTCTACATCCCCTCAGCGGAGCATAATCCTACATCCCCTACTGCTAAAATTGTCTCACTAGAAACTAATGCTATGGAGTTCACAAAACCTATCCCCCTTATAAGGCCCCAGCCTTAAACCTTACTTAATCTTGAGTTATTACAAGATTTCACATTGAGGATCTTTTCGGGTTTAGAGTTTTAGAGAATTAGATCATAAAACTTGCATTACATTCCACATATAAACAAAGTGGTTACATAAAGATAGTATTCTTCATTCCCATCAATGGAAACACATTTAAAATAAAACATGGATTATTTCTTGACACATCCTTGACTCTATCATCTTATCATGTACCTTTCCCTTGACCTGTGAAAAACATTTCAAAAACTTGGGATGAGCATAAAAACTCAGTATGGGTTATAAAAAAAACATGGAAAGGAAACATGAGTTCATATATACATAAGAATGAAATCATAATTTACCCATAAAACATTGGCACTTTAACGTACCTCATAAAATCATGAATAAATCATAGAAATCATAAGACATAAAGGTAACTTGAGGCATTCATAACTTTCTTACGTAGGGAGTAACCCTCTTGGTTACGTTTGGAATACCCATCACAGTATATTCCCTAAAATCTCTTCGGAGAAACCTTAACGTTTCACTCATTCGCGTTACCCAATGCATTGGAGAGCTATATCGGGCTCACCTGCCCTTAGTTTATCACGGAACCACCCGTCTTCATAATAATGCCCAGGAACCATAACATAATCGTATCACATAAAACATGCATAAAGGAAACATAAAATTTCCACATTTCAATCACGAGATATCAATACAACACATTGATATAAAAACATTATGAAAACCATTTCCAATACTAAAATAAAAGAAAAGTAAAACATGGTATTTATTTTTCTTTTAAAAAGAAGGTATGGCTTGTAGAGGAAGCCGAAACTCAAATAACGGTCACGACGACGGAGAAGTCGTTGTCGCCGCATACGTACGACAAAAACATTCCCCTTTTGTCGTTTAGTAAACGCTTTGTATAAAAAAATATTCCTTTTGAATAAACTTAAAAGTCAAAGGGGTTTATACACCGTATAAAAGAAAGTTGTGTATAAAACAAAATATGCCTCAATGAAAGGGGATTGAGACGAAGTCCCATACCTCGTATCCGACATGACCCGACCGTTCTTTAATCTCCTGAATAATAAACATGAGTTAATCTCTACTTGCTTATGAATCTTTTTCAAGTTCATTATTCCTTTTATACCATGTTATGAACATCATGTAATCAGTTAAGTTAATAATGTTCATTTTGTCGGTATTTGGTTCTTAAGTCAAAAATAGACTTCTTACACTTACATGTTGTTAATTTGGTCAAAGGTTCATTATATCCAGAATGGTATTCATGATGTAGATATCATATATGTCATATATATCCAGTACATACATGAATTTATAATATTACATCACATTTAGAGGTAAGAAATAAAATGCACCGTTCTTGGAGACGGTAAGCCGTACGTACTCATGAACGCTACTTCCATTTCTATTTCATATTTTCTGGAATGGAATCATAATGATATAAGAGTATATTATAATTCCAGTATAATAACATATATAACATCATTAACTTTATCCTTTACACATCCCACATATGGTATTAACGAATCAAATCACTTTTAGGGGGCGGTAGTCCGCACTTCCTAAAATGAAGATATCGTGTTTACCCATAATGGAAACCATAAAGGTATGCCAAAAATGAAAAAAACAGAAGCTTAAGGAAAACATAAATATATTATATATCATATATAAAAATAGTGACATCATAATGGCCACCTTTGAAGGTGTTAAATGAGTGTTGAACAATCATCGTTTCGGGAGGCAGAATTTCGCCATCCACGGAAACCGTATGTTCTTTAACCATTTGATGTAGTTGTGTGAGAGTGTAGCTCAAATAAATATTATAACAACATCCTTGTATATTGAAGATACTGGTGTTGTTACAAAATAAGTAAATAAAAAGAGTTTAGGGGGTTGGAGAAGCAAAATAAAACAAATTAACATGAGAGAATGAATTACCTTTAAAAGTGTAACTCCTTTTGATTTGAGCCTAAAGGCTTCCTTTGAAAGGATTCTGCCCAAAGGGAATCCTCTAGGATGAGGAGAGGGATGTGGAGAGAGTAAATGGGCAGGGTTTGGCCAAGCCAAATGTAACATCCCAAGTAAGTAATGAATAATAGATATTTTTATCTATGTCTATTAATGATTAAGATAGTGTTGTAGAGGCTTAAAATGAAAATAAATACAATCTTATGCAAGGAATACACTAATATTCTTAAAAGATTGTTTTACTGCCTTTTGATGGCAAACCATTTTTGAATCTATATTTTGACAATTTTATAAACTATGTTTGTCAAAATAAACTTATCCTTTATGATTGGGACATCAAAATTTACCTTGTGTGAATTTTTGGTATTTTTCTGACAATGTTCATTTTTTAATGAATAGTGAAAAATACTGCATTTTACATCAAAACTGCTTTTTAATCTAATTTATTTATATGATTAGATTATGTTTTGAATTGGTTTTGAAGTGGAATTAGAATATATTTTTACCGTTTTATCCAATGGTGGTCATTGGAATCAATTTCACTTTGAAATTAGACTTAAACTGGTGTCAATCTTTTGATACTTATTGTTTTGTAAAAACACGCTATTTGCTCTGGCAGCGGGAATTAATTATTAAATTAATTAATGTGACTTATATGATTTTAATTTTGTAAAATAGACTTCATTTTTGAATTCGGAATATCAAATATAGCTTAGGGTGAATTTTTGGTAATTTTCTGAAAAACTTCAATTTTTGATGAATAGTGAAACCACTAAGTGGTAATCAAGCAAACTGATTTTTCAGTTAAATGAAAGTTTACCACTAATATGTATTGAATTTTTAAAATCCGACATACATGGTTGTCATTAAAAAGTAAAATGTGGTTCAATGAGATTAAAATAATTTTTTGGTGAATAGTAACTTATTAAGTTCTTAATCGCGATTAGTGGTAATTAGGGTAGTTTAAGGTATAAATAATGCTTTAATAATAGGAAATGACCTAGAAACATGTCCCAACCATATTGGTTGTGTCATGGCCGACCAATACAAGCCATGGGTCAACTTGGGGACCCCATGGAGACACTTTGGTTTGGAAATGACATAAATAACTTTTTATTAAATGTTAAAGTAAAAATGACACAAACAAGAGATGTTTTACGAAAACAATTTTTACATGGGGTTATAAAGATCAGATATTTGATTATAAATAGTAATTGGAAAGAAAAAGAGATTTCCTACATCATAGTATTTTTTTAATGATTTTTAGACATTAAATAAATTAAATTATTTATGACATAATAATGATGCAGCGATGACATCATTATTTGACGATTTAAAACAAATGGAAAGTAAATGTAAAATCTATGAACTACACATGACCAAAACCAATTGGATGAGTGGATTTCGAACCCTTATCACCTTATCCACAAATTATATAAATGTGGGACCTTTTGAAACCGAAACACATTTTCAAATAAATTAATATTTCTTTACTTTCCAAAAGTGCCCCTCCTCTCCTCTTATAAAAGGCCCCCACCTCTACCTCATTTCACACACACCTCAAGCCTTTGGCTCGGCCAACCCCTGCCCATTTACTCTCTCCACATCCCTCTCCTCACCCTAGAGGATTCCCTTTGGGCAGAATCCTTTCAAAGGAAGCCATTAGGCTCAAATCAAAAGGAGTTACACTTTTTAAGGTAATTCATTCTCTCATGTTCATTTGTTTTATTTTGCTTCTCCAACCCCCTAAACTCTTTTTATTTACTTCTTTTGTAATAACAACAGTATCTTCAATATACTAGGATGTTTTTATAAGATATATTTGAGCTACACTCTCACACAACTACATCAAATGGTTAAAGAACATACGGTTTCTGTGGATGGCGAAATTCTGCCTCCCGAAACGATGATTGTTCAATACTCATTTAACACCTTCAAAGGTGGCCATTATCATGTCACTATTTTTATATATGATATATAATATGTTTATGCTTTCCTTAAGCTTCTGTTTTTTTCATTTTGGGCATACCTTTATGGTTTCCATTATGGGTAAACACGATATCTTCATTTTAGGAAGTGCGGACTACCGCCCCCTAAAAGTGATTTGATTCGTTAATACCATATGTGGGATGTGTAATGGATAAAGTTAATGATGTTATATATGTTATTATACTGGAATTATAATATACTCTTATATCATTATGATTCCTTTCCAGAAAATATGAAATAGAAATGGAAGTAGCGTTCATGCGTACGTACGGCTTACCGTCTCCATGAACGGTGCATTTCATTTCTTACCTCTAAATGATTATGTAATATTATAAATGAATGTATGTACTGGATATATATGACATATATGATATCTAAATCATGATTACCATTCTGGATATAATGAACCTTTGACAAAATTAACAACATGTAATGTAAGAAGTCTATTTTTTGACTTAAGAACCAAATACCGACAAAATGAACATTATTAACTTAACTGATTACATGATGTTTATAACATGGTATAAAAGGAATAATGAACTTGAAAAAGATTCATAAGAAAGTAGAGATTAACTCAAGTTTATTATTCAGGAGATTAAAGAACGGTCGGGTCAAGTCGGATACGAGGTATGGGACTTCGTCTCAATCTCCTTTTGTTGAGGCATATTTTATTTTATACACAACTTTCTTTTATACGGTGTATAAACCACTTTGACTTTTACGTTTATTCAAAAGGAATCTTTTTTATACGAAGCGTTTACTAAATGACAAAAGGGAATGTTTTTGTCGTAAGTATGCGGCGACAACGACTTCTCCGCCGTCGTGACCGTTATTTGAGTTTTGGCTTCCTCTATAAGCCATACCTTCTTTTTAAAAGAAAAATAAATACCATGTTTTACTTTTCTTTTATTTTAGTATTGAATATGGTTTTCATAATGTTTGTATATCAATGTGTTGTATTGATATCTCGTGATTGAAATGTGGAAATTTTATGTTTCCTTTATGCATGTTTTATGTGATATGATTATGTTATGGTTCTTGGGCATTATTATGAAGACGGGTGGTTCCGTGATAAACTAAGGGCGGGTGAGACCGTTATAGCTCTCCAATGAATTGGGTAACGCGAAGGAGTGAAACGTTAAGGTTTCTCCGAAGAGATTTAGGGAATATACTGTGATGGGTATTCCAAATGTAACCAAGAGGGTTACTCCCTACGTAAGAATGTTATGAATGCCTCAAGTTACCTTTATGTCTTATGATTTCTATGATTTATTCATGATTTTATGAGGTTTGTTAAAGTGCCTATGTTTTATGGGTAAAGTATGATTTCAGTCTTATGTATATATGAACTCATGTTTCCTTTCCATGTTTTTATAACCCATACTGAGCTTTTTATGCTCATCCCAAGTTTTTTTGAAATTTTTTTCACAGGTCAAGGGAAAGGTACATGATATGATGATAGTGTCAAGGAAGTGTCAAGAAATAATCCATGTTTTATTTTAAATGTGTTTCCATTGATGGGAATGAAGAATACTATCTTTATGTAACCACTTTGTTTATATGTGGAATGTAATGCAAGTTTTATAATCTAATTCTCTAAAACTCTAAACCCGAAAAGATCCTCAATGTGTAATCTTGTAATAACTCAAGATTAAGTAAGGTTTAAGGCTGGGGCCTTATAGTTGGTATCAAAGGTCGGTTTAGATAAATTTAGGAGTTAGAATTCTATTCAATGATTATCCAAAAATATTTTTTTTTGAAATGATATAGCATTTAAAGATTACCATGTTGCTTCATCTAAGACATGTTTGTTCAGAATGGTTTTCCGTAGAGGAAACAGGGAAGCAGTGCTAGGAAGGCATACAGAAGGAAATAACCTTCCAAATCAGCATCCAGAAATGGTCGGAATTGGAACTGAACAGTTTGTTGCAGTAATGGCGCAGTTGACTCAAGCGATAAATGGCGGTGGTATCCATGCACGAGATCAGCCAGAACAACCGCAGAGGAACATGTCAGTGGTGGAACATTTCATGAGGCAACATCCACCATCATTCAGAGGATCATCTGACCCTGTGCATGCTGAAGGGTGGATTAAAGCACTGGAGAAGATTTTTGATGTCATGGGGTGTTCAGACAATCAAAAGGTTAGTCTTGCTATTTACCGTTTGGAGGGTGAAGCAGATCAGTGGTGGTCTATGGTTAAAAATATCAGGGACGCCGATGAGATTGATGCTCTTGACTGGGATGAATTCAAAGGTATGTTTCTTGAGAAGTATTTTCCTAAGGCTGTTCGACTTAGTATGGAAAATCAATTCTTGGAATTGAGGCAAGAGGAAGACTCAGTGACTGCCTATGAAGAAAGGTTCACTCGATTGTCAAGGTATGCTCCAAATTTTATCCGGGACCTTGATAGTAAAATAAATCGTTTTTACTCAGGATTAAAGCCAAAATATCGAAGGGAATTAGCTTCTCGTGAGTTTAAAAGTTATGAAAAGCTTGTTCGATGTGCTGAGAAGGTGAAAATGGAGTTTGCCGATGACCAAGTTTTCTATAACAACCAGCAAAAGAAGAGACCGAGGTGGCAGGAGAAAGGTAAGAATTTTTCAAAAAAAGTATGATGGTAAGAGAACTAAGTTTCCAGTTTGTGATAAATGTGGCAAAAGGCATGCTGGGGAATGTCTTCTGAATTCTGCGAAGTGCTACCGATGTGGTAAGATGGGACATAAGGCTCGTGATTGCACTGAAAAGGATCAAGGTGAAGGTAAGAACAAATTTGATTTACAGTTAGTGAAATGTTATAAGTGCAATGAGATGGGTCACTATGCAAACGAGTGTCCTACAAGGAGCATGAGTGATGGGAACCAGTTAGACTACAAGCAGAAAGGGGTGGTGAAATCCTTTGCAACTACTTTAGCAGATGTCGGGCCATCAAATGAAGTTGTATCAGGTACTTTGTTTGTTTTTTCAGATTATGCCAGTGTGTTGTTTGATTCGGGGTCTACACATTCTTTCATCTCTGAAACCTTTTCTAGTAAAATGGGAATACCATCTCAAGAAATGACTCCTGAACTTTTGGTAAAAACACCTGGGGGGAATGTTGAGGAAAAAAGAATTTATAAGAATCTTCCTATCCTTATCTGTGGAAAGAACCTACTTGCAAACCTTATTGTTCTACCTCTAGTAGAGTTTAATGTTATCCTGGGTATGGATTGGCTCTCTATTTACCATGCTAAGATTGACTGTAGAGCTAAAGAAGTTTCTTTTCAGAAAGACTTTCAGTTTGTTTACAAGAATGAACCCTTACTTTTGATAACATATCAAGAGGCCGAGAAACTTGTGAAAGATGGAAATGAATGTTACCTTGAACACGTCGTTGAAAATAAAGGAACTGTTCAGATTAATGATGTGCCAGTGGTAAATGAGTATCCTGATGTTTTTCCTGATGAGTTGCCTGGAATAATACCAGATCGGGTAGTTGAGTTTACTGTTGACTTAGTTCCTGATGCTAAGCCAATTTCAAAACCCCCTTATCGAATGGCACAAATTGAACTTTTAGAGTTGAAGGAAAAATTGCAAGATTTATTAGAGAAAGGTTTCATTAGACCTAGCACATCACCATGGGGTGCTCCTGTTTTATTTGTTAAAAAGAAAGTTGGTTCTATGAGACATTGCATTGATTATAGAGCCTTGAATAATATCACTGTTAAGAACAAAAATCCTTTGCCTCATATCGATGATTTGTTTGATCAGCTCTAGGGAGCTCAGTTTTTTTCAAAGATTGACTTGAGATCGGGGTACCATCAACTGAAGGTAAAGGAGGTAGATATTCCGAAGACCACGTTCCGTATGAGATATGGCCATTATGAATTTGTAGTAACACCTTTTGGGCTAACCAATGCACCTATTGTATTCATGGACTTAATGAATAGAATTTTCCATGAGTTCTTGGATAAGTTTGTGGTGGTTTTCATTGATGATATTTTGGTGTTTTCTAAAAGTAAAGAGGAGCATGAAAAACATTTAAGGGTTATCTTGCAAACCTTAAAAGAAAAGAAACTGTATGGGAAATTCAGCAAGTGTGAGTTTTGGTTGCAACAAATTTCTTTCCTTGGTCACATTGTTTCTAAAGATGGAATAACTGTTGATCCTGCAAAAACAAAAGTTGTGGAAGAATGGCCAAGACCCACAAATGTAACTGAGATTCGTAGCTTCCTTGGTTTGGCAGGCTATTACCGAAGGTTTGTTAGAAATTTTTCACGGTTATCTAGTCCAATGACTAAGCTAACTCGGAAGGGTGTTAAGTTTATCTGGACAAAAGAATGTGATGATTGTTTTCAGGAATTGAAAAGAAGATTGGTGAATGCTCCAGTTTTGGCACTACCTTCCAGGAATGGTGAGTTTGTTATATACAGTGATGCTTCATTGAAAGGAATTGGTTGCGTCCTAATGCAGAATGATCAGGTAATTGCTTATGCTTCACGACAGTTGAAAACTCATGAGGTAAATTACCCTACACATGATTTGGAATTAGCTGCTGTTGTTTTTGCTTTAAAAATTTGGAGGCATCATTTGTATGGAGTAAAGTGTGAAATATATACCGATCACAAAAGTTTAAAGTATATATTCACTCAGAAAGACTTAAACATGAGACAAAGGAGATGGCTAGAATTAATCAAGGATTATGATTGTACAATTCATTACCATCCGGGAAAAGCAAATAAAGTGGCTGATGCTTTGAGTCGAAAAAGTAATGCTTCATTAACAATGTTGCGTTTGGAACGTGATCCTTTGGTTAACGATTTGATGAAATTGGGCATAGAAGTTGTTGGTGCAGGAAGTCCTTCTGTTTTGTTTTAGGTATCAGTGAGATCATCTCTATCAGATAGAATCAAGCAAGCACAGAAGCAAGACAGTGAGTTGCAGAAAAAGGTAGAGCTGGTTCAGAAAGGTAAGTTGCCTGAATTCAACATTGATAATGATTGTGTTTTGAGATTTGGGAAGAGATTGTGTGTGCCTTGTGATTCACAGTTGAAGAGAGAGTTGTTATGTGAAGCTCATAGTTCTCCGTTTTCAGTTCATCCGGGCAGTACTAAGATGTATAGAGATCTACGGGAGTATTACTGGTGGGATGGAATGAAAAGAGATATTGCTGATTTTACTATGAAGTGTTTGATTTGTCAGCAGGTTAAAGCAGAGCGGCAGTTACCGAAAGGGATGCTTCAGCCTTTACCAGTGCCAGAGTGGAAAATGGGAGAATATATCCATGGAATTTTTTGTTGGATTACCGAAGACATCTCGAGGTAATAATGCAATCTGGGTTATTGTTGATCGCTTGACCAAATATGCTCATTTCCTTGCTATACAAGATACTTTCTCTCTTGATCAACTTTCCCATTTGTATCTTAAAGAGATAGTCAGGTTACATGGAGTTCCTCTCTCCATTGTATCGGATCGTGATCCCAGGTTTACTTCTAACTTTTGGAAAGACCTTCAGAAGTCGTTGGGTACTGAATTAAATTTTAGTACAGCTTTTCATCCTCAATCAGATGGGAAGTCAGAACGAACAATTCAGAAATTGGAGGATATGCTACGAGCTTGTTCTATGGATTATCAGGGAAGTTGGGACCAACATCTTTCTTTGGTTGAATTTTCATATAATAACAGTTTCCATTCTAGTATACAGATGGCACCATTTCAGGCATTATATGGGAAGCGGTGTCGAACTCCAGCTTTCTGGGATGAAGTGGGTGAAAGGAAGTTGATGGGACCAGAATTGGTAGAAGAGATGGAAGAAAAAGTTCATCTGATTCAGAAACACATGAGAACAGCTCAGAGCAGGCAGAAGAGTTATGCGGATAACCGGAGGAAGGATCTATCTTTCGAGGTAGGTGATCATGTTTTTCTCAAGGTTTCTCCTTGGAAAAGTGTGATGAGATTTGGTAAGAAAGGAAAGTTGAGTCCAAGGTTCATTGGACCATACGAAATTCTAGAGAGAGTTGGATCAGTTGCATACCGAGTGGCTTTACCTCCGAGTTTATCTTAGGTACACAATGTTTTTCACGTTTCGATGTTGAGAAAGTATATGCCAGATCCATCTCATGTTTTGAGTCCAGAGGTAGTTCAGCTGGAAGAGAACCTATCTTATGAGGAACAACCGGTCCAGATTCTTGACCACAGGGAGCAAGTGTTACGGAATAAGGTGATTAAGAAGGTAAAGGTTTTGTGGAAAAACCACATGATTGAAGAGGCAACATGGGAATCTGAAAATGCAATGAGGGATAAGTACCCCCATTTTTTCGATAAGTAAATAAATTGCGGGGACGCAATTTTCTAAAGGGGGGAAGGATGTAACATCCCAAGTAAGTAATGAATAATAGATATTTTTATCTATGTCTATTAATGATTAAGATAGTGTTGTAGAGGCTTAAAATGAAAATAAATACAATCTTATGTAAGGAATACACTAATATTCTTAAAAGATTGTTTTACTGCCTTTTGATGGCAAACCATTTTTGAATCTATATTTTGACAATTTTATAAACTATGTTTGTCAAAATAAACTTATCCATTATGATTGGGACATCAAAATTTACCTTGTGTGAATTTTTGGTATTTTTCTGACAATGTTCATTTTTTAATGAATAGTGAAAAATACTGCATTTTACATCAAAACTCATTTTTAATCTAATTTATTTATATGATTAGATTATGTTTTGAATTGGTTTTGAAGTGGAATTAGAATATATTTTTACCATTTTATCCAATGGTGGTCATTGGAATCAATTTCACTTTGAAATTAAACTTAAACTGGTGTCAATCTTTTGATAGTTATTGTTTTGTAAAAACACGCTATTTGCTCTGGCAGGGGGAATTAATTATTAAATTAATTAATGTGACTTATATGATTTGAATTTTGTAAAATAGACTTCATTTTTGAATTCGGAATATCAAATATAGCTTAGGGTGAATTTTTGGTAATTTTCTGAAAAACTTCAATTTTTGATGAATAGTGAAACCACTAAGTGGTAATCAAGCAAACTGATTTTTCAGTTAAATGAAAGTTTACCACTAATGTGTATTGAATTTTGAAAATCTGACATACATGGTTGTCATTAAGAAGTCAAATGTGGTTCAATGAGATTAAAATAATTTTTTGGTGAATAGTAACTTATTAAGTTCTTAATCGCGATTAGTGGTAATTAGGGTAGTTTAAGGTATAAATAATGCTTTAATAATAGGAAATGACCTAGACACATGTCCCAACCTTATTGTTTGTGTCATGGCCGACCAATACAAGCCATGGGTCAACTTGGGGACCCCATGGAGACACTTTTGTTTGGAAATGACATAAATAACTTTTTATTAAATGTTAAAGTAAAAATGACACAAACAAGAGATGTTTTACGAAAACAATTTTTACATGGGGTTATAAAGATCAGATATTTGATTATAAATAGTCATTGGAAATATAAAAAGATTTCCTACATCATAGTATTTTTTTTATGATTTTTAGACATTAAATAAATTAAATTATTTATGACATAATAATGATGCAGCGATGACATCATTATTTGACGATTTAAAAAAAATGGAAAGACAATGTAAAATCTTTGAACTACACATGGCCAAAACCAATTGGATGAGTGTATTTCGAACCCTTATCACCTTATCCATGAATTATATAAACGTGGGACCTTTTTAAACCGAAACAAATTTTCAAATAAATTAATATTTCTTTACTTTCCAAAAGTGCCCCTCCTCTCCTCTTATAAAAGGCCCCCACCTCTACCTCATTTCACACACACCTCAAGCCATTGGCTCGGCCAACCCCTGCCCATTTACTCTCTCCACATCCCTCTCCTCATCCTAGAGGATTCCCTTTGGGCAGAATCCTTTCAAAGGAAGCCTTTAGGCTCAAATCAAAAGGAGTTACACTTTTTAAGGTAATTCATTCTCTCATGTTCATTTGTTTTATTTTGCTTCTCCAACCCCATAAACTCTTTTTATTTACTTATTTTGTAACAACACCAGTATCTTCAATATACTAGGATGTTTTTATAAGATATATTTGAGCTACACTCTCACACAACTACATCAAATGGTTAAAGAACATACGGTTTCCGTGGATGGCGAAATTCTGCCTCCCGAAACGATGATTGTTCAATACTCATTTAACACCTTCAAAGGTGGCCATTATGACGTCAATATTTTTATATATGATATATAATATGTTTATGTTTTCCTTAAGCTTCTGTTTTTTTCATTTTGGGCATACCTTTATGGTTTCCATTATGGGTAAACACGATATCTTTATTTTAGGAAGTGCGGACTACCGCCCCCTAAAAGTGATTTGATTCGTTAATACCATATGTGGGATGTGTAAAGGATAAAGTTAATGATGTTATATATGTTATTATACTGGAATTATAATATACTCTTATATCATTATGATTCCATTCCAGAAAATATGAAATAGAAATGGAAGTAGCGTTCATGCGTACGTACGGCTTACCGTCTCCATGAACGGTGCATTTCATTTCTTACCTCTAAATGATTATGTAATATTATAAATTAATGTATGTACTGGATATATATGACATATATGATATCTACATCATGAATACCATTCTGGATATAATAAACCTTTGACCAAATTAACAACATGTAATGTAAGAAGTCTATTTTTGACTTAAGAACCAAATACCGACAAAATGAACATTATTAACTTAACTGATTACATAATGTTCATAACATGGTATAAAAGGAATAATGAACTTGAAAAAGATTCATAATCAAGTAGAGATTAACTCAAGTTTATTATTCAGGAGATTAAAGAACGGTCGGGTCAAGTCGGATACGAGGTATGGGACTTCATCTCAATCTCCTTTCGTTGAGGCATATTTTATTTTATACACAACTTTCTTTTATACGGTGTATAAACCACTTTGACTTTTACGTTTATTCAAAAGGAATATTTTTTATACGAAGCGTTTACTAAACGACAAAAGGGAATGTTTTTGTCGTACGTATGCGGCGACAACGACTTCTCCGCCGTCGTGACCGTTATTTGAGTTTCGGCTTCCTCTACAAGCCATACCTTCTTTTTAAAATAAAACTAAATACCATGTTTTACTTTTCTTTTATTTTAGTATTGAAAATGGTTTTCATAATGTTTTTATATCAATGTGTTGTATTTATATCTCGTGATTGAAATGTGGAAATTTTATGTTTCCTTTATGCATCTTTTATGTGATATGATTATGTTATGGTTCTTGGGCATTATTATGAAGATGGGTGGTTCCGTGATAAACTAAGGGCGGGTGAGCCCGTTATAGCTCTCCCATGCATTGGGTAATGCGAAGGAGTGAAACGTTAAGGTTTCTCCGAAGAGATTTAGGGAATATACTGTGATGGGTATTCCAAACGTAACCAAGAGGGTTACACCCTACGTAAGAATGTTATGAATGCCTCAAGTTACCTTTATGTCTTATTATTTCTATGATTTATTCATGATTTTATGAGGTATGTTAAAGTGCCTATGTTTTATGGGTAAAGTATGATTTCGGTCTTATGTATATATGAACTCATGTTTCCTTTCCATGTTTTTATAACCCATACTGAGCTTTTTATGCTCATCCCAAGTTTTTTTGAAATGTTTTTCATAGGTCAAGGGAAAGGTACATGATATGATGATAGTGTCAAGGAAGTGTCAAGAAATAATCCATGTTTTATTTTAAATGTGTTTCCATTGATGGGAATGAAGAATACTATCTTTATGTAACCACTTTGTTTATATGTGGAATGTAATGCAAGTTTTATGATCTAATTCTCTAAAACTCTAATCCCGAAAAGATCCTCAATGTGTAATCTTGTAATAACTCAAGATTAAGTAAGGTTTAAGGCTGGGTCCTTATACCAAAGGCTTGTGGAGTGTGTGAAATGAGGTAGAGGTGGGGGCCTTTTATAAGAGGAGAGGAGGGGCACTTTTGGAAAGTAAAGAAATATTACTTTATTTGAAAATGTGTTTCGGTTTTAAAAGGTCCCACATTGATATAATTCGTGGATAAGGTGATAAGGGTTCGAAATCCAGTCATCCAATTGGTTTTGGACATGTGTAGTTCATAGATTTTATATTATCTTTACATTTTATTTAAATTGTCAAATAATGATGTCATCGCTGCATCATTATTATGTCATCAATAATTTAATTTATTTAATGTCTAAAAATCATAAAAAAATACTATGATGTAGGAAGTCTTTTTAGCTTTCCAATGACTATTTATAATAAAAAATCTGATCTTTATAACCCCATGTAAAAATTGTTTTCGTAAAACATCTCTTGTTTGTGTCATTTTTACTTTAACATTTAATAAAAAGTTATTTATGTCATTTCCAAACCAAAGTGTCTCCATGGGGTCCCCAAGTTGACCCATGGCTTTTCTTGGTCGGCCATGACACAACCAATAAGGTTGGGACATGTGTTTAGGTAATTTCCTATTATTAAAGCATTATTTATACCTTAAACTACCCTAATTACCACTAATCGCGATTAAAAACTTAATAAGTTACTGTTCACCAAAAAATTATTTTAATCTCATTGAACCACATTTTACTTTTTAATGAAAAACATGTATGTCGGATTTTCAAAATTCAATACACATTAGTGGTAAACTTTCATTTAACTGAAAAATCAGTTTGCTTGATTACCACTTAGTGGTTTCACTATTCATCAAAAATTGAAGTTTTTCAGAAAATTACCAAAAATTCACCCTAAGCTATATTTGATATTCCGAATTCAAAAATGAAGTCTATTTTACAAAATTCAAATCTTATAAGTCACATTAATTAATTTAATAATTAATTCCCGCTGCCAGAGCAAATAGCGTGTTTTTACAAAACAATAATTATCAAAAGATTGACACCAGTTTAAGTCTAATTTAAAGTGAAATTGATTCCAATGACCACCATTGGATAAAATGGTAAAAATATATTCTAATTTCACTTCAAAACCAATTCAAAACATAATCTAATCATATAAATAAATTAGATTAAAAAGCAGTTTTGATGTAAAATACAGTATTTTTCACTATTCATTAAAAAAATGAACATTGTCAGAAAAATACCAAAAATTCACAAAAGGTAAATTTTAATGTCCCAATCATAAAGGATAAGTTTATTTTGACAAACATAGTTTATAAAATTGTCAAAATATAGATTCAAAAATGGTTTTCCATCAAAAGGCACTAAAACAATCTTTTAAGAATATTAGTGTATTCTATGCATAAGATTGTATTTATTTTTATTTTAAGCCTCTATAACACTATCTTAATCATTAATAGACATAGATAAAAATATCTATTATTCATTACTTACTTGGGATGTTACATACTTCCCCCCTTTAGAAAATTGCGTCCCCGCAATTTATTTACTTATCGAATAAATGGGGGTACTTATCCCTCATTGCATTTTCAGATTCCCATGTTGCCTCTTCAATCATGTGGTTTTTCCAAAAAACCTTTACCTGGTGAATCTCCTTATTCCGTAACACTTGCTCCCTGTGGTCAAGAATATGGACCGGTTGTTCCTCATAAGATAGGTTCTCTTCCAGCTGAACTACCTCTGGACTCAAAACATGAGATGGATCTGGCATATACTTTCTCAACATCGAAATGTGAAAAACATTGTGTACCTGAGAAAAACTCGGAGGTAAAGCCACTCGGTATGCAACTGATCCAACTCTCTCCAGAATTTCGTATGGTCCAATGAACCTTGGACTCAACTTTCCTTTCTTACCAAATCTCATCACGCTTTTCCAAGGAGAAACCTTGAGAAAATCATGATCACCTACCTCGAAAGATAGATCCTTCCTCCGGTTATCCGCATAACTCTTCTGCCTGCTCTGAGCTGTTCTCATTTGTTTCTGAATCAGCTGAACTTTTTCTGCCATCTCTTCTACCAATTCTGGTCCCATCAACTTTCTTTCACCCACTTCATCCCAGAAAGCTGGAGTTCGACACCGCTTCCTATATAATGCCTGAAATGGTGCCATCTGTATACTGGAATGAAAACTGTTATTATATGAAAACTCAACCAAAGAAAGATGTTGGTCCCAAATTCCCTGATAATCTATAGAACAAGCTCGTAGCATATCCTCCAATGTCTGGATTGTTCGTTCTGACTGCCCATCTGATTGAGGATGAAAAGCTGTACTAAAATTTAATTCAGTACCCAACGACTTCTGAAGGCCTTTCCAAAAGTTAGAAGTAAATCTGGGATCACGATCCGATACAATGGAGAGAGGAACTCCATGTAACCTGACTATCTATTTAAGATACAAACGGGAAAGTTGATCAAGAGAGAAAGTATCTCGTATAGCAAGGAAATGAGCAGATTTGGTCAAGCGATCAACAATAACCCAGATTGCATTATTACCTCGAGATTTCTTCGGTAATCCAACAACAAAGTCAATGGATATATTCTCCCATTTCCACTCTAGCACTGGTAAAGGCTGAAGCATCCCTTTCGGTAACTGTCGCTCGGCTTTGACCTGCTGACAAGTCAAACACTTCATAGTAAAATCAGCAATATCTCTTTTCATTCCATCCCACCAGTAATACTCCCGCAGATCTCTATACATCACAGTACTGCCCGGATGAACTGAAAACGGAGAACTATGAGCTTCACATAACAACTCTCTCTTCAACTGTGAATCACAAGGCACACACAATCTCTTCCCAAATCTCAAAACACAATCACTATCAATGTTGAATTCAGGCAACTTACCTTTCTGAACCAGCTCTACCTTTTTCTGCAACTCACTCTCTTGCTTCTGTGCTTGCTTGATTCTATCTGATAGAGAAGATATCACTGATACCTGAAACAAAACAGAAGGACTTCCTGCACCAACAACTTCTATGACAAAGTTCATCAAATCGTTAACCAAAGGATCACATTCCAACCGCAACATTGTTAATGAAGCATTACTTTTTCGACTCAAAGCATCAGCCACTTTATTTGCTTTTCCCGGATGGTAATGAATTGTACAATCATAATCCTTGATTAATTCAAGCCATCTCCTTTGTCTCATGTTTAACTCTTTCTGAGTGAATATATACTTTAAACTTTTGTGATCGGTATATATTACACACTTTACTCCATACAAATGATGCCTCCAAATTTTTAAAGCAAAAACAACAGCAGCTAATTCCAAATCATGTGTGGGGTAATTTACCTCATGAGTTTTCAATTGTCGTGAAGCATAAGCAATTACCTGATCATTCTGCATTAGGACGCAACCAAGTCCTTTCAATGAAGCATCAATGTATATAACAAACTCACCATTCCTGGAAGGTAGTGCCAAAACTGGAGCATTCACCAATCTTCTTTTCAATTCCTGAAAACAATCATCACATTCTTTTGTCCAGATAAACTTAACACCCTTCCGAGTTAGCTTAGTCATTGGACTAGATAACCGTGAAAATTTTCTAAAAGACCTTCGGTAATAGCCCGCCAAACCAAGGAGGCTACGAATCTCGGTTACATTTGTGGGTCTTGGACATTCTTCCACAACTTTTGTTTTTGCACGATCAACAGTTATTCCATCTTTAGAAACAATGTGACCAAGGAAAGAAATTTGCTGCAACCAAAACTCACACTTGCTTAATTTCCCATACAGTTTCTTTTCTTTTAAGGTTTGCAAGATAACCCTTTAATGTTTTTCATGCTCCTCTTTACTTTTAGAAAACACCAAAATATCATCAATGAAAACCACTACAAACTTATCCAAGAACTCATGGAAAATTCTATTCATTAAGTCCATGAATACAGCATGTGCATTGGTTAGCCCAAAAGGCATTACTACAAATTCATAATGGCCATATCTCGTACGGAACGCGGTCTTCGGAATATCTGCCTCCTTTACCTTCAGCTGATGGTACCCCGATCTCAAGTCAATCTTTGAAAAAAACTGAGCTCCCTGGAGCTGATCAAACAAATCATCGATACGAGGCAAAGGATATTTGTTCTTAACCGTGATATTATTCAAGGCTCTATAATCAATGCAAAGTCTCATAGAACCATCTTTCTTTTTAACAAATAAAACAGGAGCACCCCATGGTGATGTGCTAGGTCTAATGAAACCTTTCTCTAATAAATCTTGCAATTGCTCCTTAAACTCTAAAAGTTCAATTTGTGCCATTCGATAAGGGGGTTTAGAAATTGGCTTAGCATCAGGAACTAAGTCAACAGTAAACTCAACTTCCCGATCTGGTATTATTCCAGGCAACTCATCAGAAAAAACATCAGGATACTCATATACCACTGGCACATCATTAATCTGAACAGTTCCTTTATTTTCAACGACGTGTGCAAGGTAACATTCATTTCCATCTTTTACAAGTTTCTCGGCCTCTTGATATGTTATCAAAAGTAAGGGTTCATTCTTGTAAACAAACTGAAAGTCTTTCTGAAAAGAAAATTCTTTAGCTCTACAGTCAATCTTAGCATGGTAAATAGAGAGCCAATCCATACCCAGGATAACATCAAACTCTACTAGAGGTAGAACAATAAGGTTTGCAAGTAGGTTCTTTCCACAGATAAGGATAGAAAGATTCTTATAAATTCTTTTTGCCTCGACACTTCCCCCAGGTGTTTTTACCAAAAGTTCATGAGTCATTTCTTGAGATGGTATTCCCATTTTACTAGAAAAGGTTTCAGAGATGAATGAATGTGTAGACCCCGAATCAAACAACACACTGGCATAATCTGAAAAAACAAACAAAGTACCTGATACAACTTCATTTGATGGCCCGACATCTGCTGAAGTAGTTGCAAAGGATTTCACCACCCCTTTCTGCTTGTAGTCTAACTGCTTCCCATCACTCAAGCTCCTTGTCGGACACTCGTTTGCATAGTGAACCATCTCGTTGCACTTATAACATTTCACTAACTGTAAATCAAATTTGTTCTTACCTTCACCTTGATCCTTTTCAGTGCAATCACGAGCCTTATGTCCCATCTTACCACATCGGTAGCACTTCCTAGAATTCATAAGACATTCCCCAGCATGCCTTTTTCCACATTTATCACAAACTGGATACTTAGATCTCTTACCATCAGACTTTTTTGAAGAATTCTTACCTTTCTCCTCCCACCTCGGTCTCTTCTTCTGCTGGTTGTTATAGAAAACTTGGTCATCGGCAAACTCCATTTCCACCTTCTCAGCACATCGAACAAGCTTTTCATAACTTTTAAACTAACGAGAAGCTAATGCCCTTCGATATTTTGGCTTTAATCCTGAGTAAAAACGATTGATTTTACTATCAAGGTCCCGGATAAAATTTGGAGCATACCTTGCCAATCGAGTGAACCTTTCTTCATAGGCAGCCACTGAGTCTTCCTCTTGCCTCAATTCCAAGAATTTCTTTTCCATCCTAAGTCGAACAGCCTTAGGAAAATACTTCTCAAGAAACATACCTTTGAATTCATCCCAGTCAAGAGCATCAATCTCATCGGCATCCCTGATATTTTTAACCACAGACCACCACAGATCTGCTTCACCCTCCAAACGGTAAATAGCAAGACTAACCTTTTGATTGTCTGAACACCCCATGCCATCAAAAATATTCTCCAGTTATTTAATCCACCCTTCAGCTAGCACAGGGTCAGATGATCCTCTAAATGATGGTGGATGTTGCCTCATGAAATGTTCCACCACTGACATGTTCCTCTTCGGTTGATCTGGCTGATCTCATGCATGGATACCACCGCCATTTATCACTTGAGTCAACTGCTCCATTACTGCAACAAACTGTTCAGTTCCAATTTCGACCATCTCAGGATGCTGATTCGGAAGGTTATTTCCTTCTGTATGCCTTCCTAGCACTGCTTCCCTATTTCCTCTGCAGAAAACCATTCTGAACAAACATGTCTTAGATGAAGCAACATGGTAATCTTTAAATGCTATATCATTTCGGAAAAAAAAATATTTTTGGATAATCATTTAATAGAATTCTAACTCCTAAAGTTATCTAAACCGACCTCTGATACCAACAATAATGCCCCAACCTTAAACCTTACTTAATCTTGAGTTTTTACAAGATTACACATTGAGGATCTTTTCAGGTTTAGAGTTTTAGAGAATTAGATCATAAAACATGCATTACATTTCACATATAAACAAAGTGGTTACAGAAAGATAGTATTCTTCATTCCCATCAATGGAAACACATTTAAAATAAAACATGGATTATTTCTTGACACATCCTTGACTCTATCATCTTATCATGTACCTTTCCCTTGACCTGTGAAAAACATTTCAAAAACTTGGGATGAGCATAAAAACTCAGTATGGGTTATAAAAAAAACATGGAAAGGAAACATGAGTTCATATATACATAAGAATGAAATCATACTTTACCCATAAAACATTGGCACTTTAACATACCTCATAAAATCATGAATAAATCATAGAAATCATAAGACATAAAGGTAACTTGAGGCATTCATAACTTTCTTACGTAGGGAGTAACCCTCTTGGTTACGTTTGGAATACCCATCACAGTATATTCCCTAAAATCTCTTCGGAGAAACCTTAACGTTTCACTCCTTCGCGTTACCCAATGCATTGGAGAGCTATATCGGGCTCACCCGCCCTTAGTTTATCACGGAACCACCCGTCTTCATAATAATTCCCAAGAACCATAACATAATCGTATCACATAAAACATGCATAAAGGAAACATAAAATTTCCACATTTCAATCACGAGATATCAATACAACACATTGATATAAAAACATTATGAAAACCATTTTCAATACTAAAATAAAAGAAAAGTAAAACATGATATTTATTTTTCTTTTAAAAAGAAGGTATGGCTTGTAGAGGAAGCCGAAACTCAAATAACGGTCACGACGGCGGAGCAGTCGTTGTCGCCGCATACGTACGACAAAAACATTCCCCTTTTGTCGTTTAGTAAACACTTCGTATAAAAAAAAGATTCCTTTTGAATAAATGTAAATGTCAAAGGGGTTTATACACCGTATAAAAGAAAGTTGTGTATAAAACAAAATATGCCTCAATGAAAGGGGATTGAGACGAAGTCCCATACCTCGTATCCGACTTGACCCGACCGTTCTTTAATCTCCTGAATAATAAACTTGAGGTAATCTCTACTTGCTTATGAATATTTTTCAAGTTAATTATTCCTTTTATACCATGTTATGAACATCATGTAATCAGTTAAGTTAAAAATGTTCATTTTGTCGGTATTTGGTTCTTAAGTCAAAAATAGACTTCTTACACTTACATGTTGTTAATTTGGTCAAAGGTTCATTATATCCAGAATGGTATTCATGATGTAGATATCATATATGTCATATATATCCAGTACATACATGCATTTATAATATTACATCACATTTAGAGGTAAGAAATGAAATGCACCGTTCATGGAGACGGTAAGCCGTACGTACGCATGAACGCTACTTCCATTTCTATTTCATATTTTCTGGAATGGAATCATAATGATATAAGAGTATATTATAATTCCAGTATAATAACATATATAACATCATTAACTTTATCCTTTACACATCCCACATATGGTATTAACGAATCAAATCACTTTTAGGGGGCGATAGTCCGCACTTCCTAAAATGAAGATATCGTGTTTACCCATAATGGAAACCATAAAGGTATGCCAAAAATGAAAAAAACAGAAGATTAAGGAAAACATAGACATATTATATATCATATATAAAAATAGTGACATCATAATGGCCACCTTTGAAGGTGTTAAATGTGTGTTGAACAATCATCGTTTCGGGAGGCAGAATTTCGCCATCCACGGAAACCGTATGTTCTTTAACCATTTGATGTAGTTGTGTGAGAGTGTAGCTCAAATAAATATTATAACAACATCCTTGTATATTGAAGATACTGGTGTTGTTACAAAATAAGTAAATAAAAAGAGTTTAGGGGGTTGGAGAAGCAAAATAAAACAAATGAACATGAGAGAATGAATTACCTTTAAAAGTGTAACTCCTTTTGATTTGAGCCTAAAGGCTTCCTTTGAAAGGATTCTGCCCAAAGCGAATCCTCTAGGATGAGGAGAGGGATGTGGAGAGAGTAAATGGGCAGGGGTTGTCCGAGCCAAAGGCTTGTGGAGTGTTTGAAATGAGGTAGAGGTGGAGGCCTTTTATAAGAGGAGAGGAGGGGCACTTTTGGAAAGTAAAGAAATATTACTTTATTTGAAAATGTGTTTCGGTTTTAAAAGGTCCCACATTGATATAATTCGTGGATAAGGTGATAAGGGTTCGAAATACACTCATCCAATTGTTTTTGGACATGTGTAGTTCATAGATTTTATATTATCTTTACATTTTATTTAAATCGTCAAATAATGATGTCATCGCTGCATCATTATTATGTCATAAATAATTTAATTTATTTAATGTCTAAAAATCATAAACAAAATACTATGATGTAGGAAATATTTTTAGCTTTCCAATGACTATTTATAATAAAAAATATGATCTTTATAACCCCATGTAAAAATTGTTTTCGTAAAACATCTCTTGTTTGTGTCATTTTTACTTTAACATTTAATAAAAAGTTATTTATGTCATTTCCAATCCAAAGTGTCTCCATGGGGTCCCCAAGTTGACCCATGGATTTTCTTGGTCGTCCATGACACAACCAATAAGGTTGGGACATGTTTCTAGGTCATTTCCTATTATTAAAGCATTATTTATACCTTAAACTACCCTAATTACCACTAATCGCGATTAAAAACTTAATAAGTTACTATTCACCAAAAAATTATTTTAATCTCATTGAACCACATTTTACTTCTTAATGAAAACCATGTATGTCGGATTTTCAAAATTCAATACAAATTAGTGGTAAACTTTCATTTAACTGAAAATTCAGTTTGCTTGATTACCACTTAGTGGTTTCACTGTTCATCAAAAATTGAAGTTTTTCAGAAAATTACCAAAAATTCTCCCTAAGCTATATTTGATATTCAGAATTCAAAAATGAAGTCTATTTTACAAAATTAAAATCATATAAGTCACATTAATTAATTTAATAATTAATTCCCGCTGCCAGAGCAAATAGCGTGTTTTTACAAAATAATAAGTATCAAAAGATTGACACCAGTTTAAGTCTAATTTAAAGTGAAATTGATTCCAATGACCACCATTGGATAAAATGGTAAAAATATATTCTAATTTCACTTCAAAACAAATTCAAAACATAATCTAATCATATAAATAAATTAGATTAAAAAGCAGTTTTGATGTAAAATACAGTATTCTTCACTATTCATTAAAAAAATGAACATTGTCAGAAAAATACCAAAAATTCACACAAGGTAAATTTTAATGTCCCAATCATAAAGGATAAGTTTATTTTGACAAACATAGTTTATAAAATTGTCAAAATATAGATTCAGAAATGGTTTTCCATCAATAGGCACTAAAACAATCTTTTAAGAATATTAGTGTATTCTATGCATAAGATTGTATTTATTTTCATTTTAAGCCTCTATAACACTATCTTAATCATTAATAGACATAGATAAAAATATCTATTATTCATTACTTACTTGGGATGTTACACCCCTCCACCTAACTAATCTTGTGGAATAAATAGGAATTGGTTCTGGAGATGGATATTAACCCCATAACTAAGACACACTAGAACAAAGACCCCAAGAAAATCTTGGAGACCACTTTGCCCAAAAGGCTGAAAAGGAAGGTATTGTGGTCAACTCCTTACTGAGTGAAACCTATATGCTCATTGTGCCTAGGACCTTCATCCCCTATCATGGTAAACCTCCTCATGATTGCATCCACCAGACCCCCTTCGCTATCTTTTGAACAGCTAGATATGATGAAAATGTAAACGGAGTAGATAAATACTATGTATAAGGACAAAGTTCCTCCTCAAGATGTCTTGTATGAGACTCCTCATCAGTAAATTGATCTAGGAAAGTATGTATGACCTCATTGAACTTGATTCCCAACACTCACACTAACATACTCCCATACTGATGATAAAGAAGCTCATGTCTCTTAAATACCTTCATGGCTGACAAAATGAACTCTTTCGATATCTACATAAAAAATTAAATAAAAAAATTCACCTCCTTTATCTCTCTCAGATAAAACATCCCCCACTAGAATATAGTTACCCTCATATGAAAAACTATGAGAGGGGCCTGATACTTTTTTAGGGATTGGATCAAACTAAAATTGATCTCAAGCTCCTTCATCCATCTCTCTATCTCTACATCTAAAACACTACCGTCATACTTCCATAAATTGAACTATTAAATAGAATGATAGGCCGTATTCCAAGCCTCATTCTACTTTGATAGATCATCCTTATGATGATCAACCTGTTCAGCCATCATAATCTCAACTGCCTTATCCACATGTGAACAACGAACAAGATCCATAGCTGAAATGAGAGAAAAATGATTACCTAATCCTAGTTATTATTTATTTTTATTAATATATATTTTAATTCATTTAATTTGTTTTATCATTAATAAAAAAATAACTTCTAAAAAATAAAACATTTCATCATGATTCATGTACCACTCCTTTGTCTCTACCCTACAAATTGTATACCATAATTGGTAATTCAATATGCTCAGAGTCCATGCACTAGATCACGGGGGCCCTAAAATACCAATTCCTACTTGTTCTCCATTTCCTACATCATGATCCATGGTCACTGACACAGTTTCCATACCAACCCATGAATGCCTTACTATTCCCAACTCTGAAATAAATCGTATCTATCAACCACCACCTTCTATACAACTATGACAATCAACCGCTCTCTCAAAATAAACTTTAATGAGGGTAGAGAGATAATGACCCCCCCCCCCCCCCCGAGCCCAACCTCCAATAGGATCTGGGTTGGAGAGTATAACCAAGGGAAAAGAAAATCCTTAAATTGGATGGATTACCCTATACAATAATTTATGATCGCTATATTCGATTAATCATCAATAAAAACAACATGGATTAATATTAAAATAAAAAAAACAATCCAATAATGAATGTATAAATAAAAATGATACAGGTAAAAGTCTATGAAATAAATACCCAAAAGTAAAGATAAAGCATCAATACAACAATTATCCAAATGTCTGATTTTTTAATGCCTATAATGGTCCATATAATCATCCTGTAAACCTGAAAAAATCTTATATATATCGGGTGATAATACAAGTATACTCAGAAGGAAAAACTAATTCTCTCACACAAATGTGAAAGAAGTATACCAATAAACCCATGAGAAAATAGATGAACCAGAAACACCTAAATATATCGACTACCCATCCCATCACCACCAAGTAATGATAACTTAATAACATAATCCTTATAATATAATATAATAAGAACCACATTGAGAAGGTCATCCAACACCAATTTCCCACAAATTATCCACTCTCACACTGAACAACGTACGTACTAGAGCTCCCATCTCTTCAGAATACCACACCCTCCCACAAGAGGTATAAAATCACATAATTTTCGCATACACCGGGGAAAATTACCCACAATTATAGTCAGATATTGCACAAAAACTCCTGATCCTAACATCACAACCACTAAAATAATCATAGTAGTAGGGTATCATGACCATATAAGGAATCAACCACATTCCATCTTCCTACCATGCAATACTCACAACAAAGGTTTCCCCACATGTGTGATCATATCATCTCACACCCTAAAACACATAGTTTAAATAATATCTCACATGAATATACATGGTCTCAACACCCTACAAGCACGACCAAATCACATCTCACCCAAAGAAACATGGGATATCAAAACCACCAATCAATGCACTAAATAACCTCCAACCATCATATCTTGTTCAATACCTACCTCAATTGGAAGAGAGAGTGGGAAATAGTGGGTATCCGTCCATCCATCCTCACCATTTGGATGTCGGAAAAACACCCCCTACTTAAAAATGTGTGTATCGTAACATAGTACTCTATGTGTGTTGGGTGCATATAGAAAATATCAAGATTATAATTGTATATACATATATCCATGAAGAATCCAAAACAATGGTTTCATAACCAAAAAATAACCAAGTAACAACAACACCACTTTCACTATCACCTCTAAATTCATAACACCAAACAACAAGCCCCAAACCCCACTTCATATTTCAAACTAATTCTAATTATCCACCCATTTCATTTCATTATTTTTCATCAACCAAATTTAACCACACAATCCTTCATTTATTTATTGACTATCTATTTCCATCATATTACCAAAACCAATACCCACCCATTTGAAACATCATTAATAAAATATTTATTCCATCTATACTCGAGAATATAGCTCAATGAAACCACCACATCACCATCCCAAAAGAACATCCAATAAACCACCTCTTTTCCCTAAAATCATGACCAAAAAACAACCTCACCACCCCAAAATCATATCCAAAAATCTCCCTATCCTCACATGACCAACCACTCATTGCCATACCACAAGAACATACACACATCAAAACACATCATGAACATATTACATATTCAAAAGGAGATTTTATCACATTCACGTTATTTTAGGGGCATTATCAAAAAAAACCATAGTATGGGGGAAACCATTTCATTAGCCAAATATTAGTGGTTAGGAAAATTCCATTTTAGGTTGATATTGGAAAAATCAGAAAAAAAAACAGTCGCAACACATATCATCTAGTGAAATGAAATCCCCCAATGGCCACAATTTTATGATAAGAATCAATATTGTACAATCCACAACATCAAAATAGCACTAAATATGTAAAAATATGTGAATCTAACCCCTTTCCCTATAAAATTCAATTTATCAATTTATTTATCATTTATTAAGCTAGAATAATCATATATCATCAATGAACAAGAATAAACCCCTCCTGCATGACACAAAATCATGAAAAAAGGGATTTCATACCTCAATAAATGTTTTGCACCAATGGATGAAGAAGATACACCCACAAATGGTAACCAAACCATGAAAATGGTGGATCAACATACACAACACCAAAGTATCATAAATTTTTTTCCTAGACACACAACCCAAACTAAACCACTCCACCATAGTGAAACACTAAATAATAAAGGAATAAAACAAACCATGAAATTGAGGTAACCTACCACTGATTGATAATGAATGACTACCAGATCAAATGGATCAAAGAGGGTGGAAGGAAATCTTGATGAACTCATTGGGGAACCAAGGGATATTATGAAACAAGAGGTGGAGGGATATCGATGAATGAATTAATATTTTTCTACAAAAGAACCTAAAACAATGGATCATATAGTTTACACATTACATATCCATTACATGGTGTGTAATTATTGGGTTTCCAAATAAATCAACTTTTTCTAAAAACTGCATTACCTTGAAGGATTTTACACCCAAATTTATTACACATCATGAATCCCACATAAATGAAATGTACCATTTTTTGGGATACCCATTATTTTCATACAATCCACGAAACCCCAAGCTAAAAAAGCTATGAAACACCATTTAACATCATGTAATACATTTAAACGATGTTTATATTCTACCAAAACTCATTTACAACTCCAGCCTCAACTGAAAACTCCCATAACCACCCTTGAATATCCCCAACCACAAAAAAGAAATTTAATAGACTGAGAAGTCACAAACGATTATAGATTAGATGGGTTTGGATAATTGACCTATTTACATGTTGTTTGTTCTACGGTTTTCTCATAGACATATTAGTTGGTTATTTTCACATGATCATGATAATATTTGATTGTTATTCTAATTATAATTTTATGCTCAAGCTATGTTTATATAAACATTTTTTAATATTATAGGAAATATTTGTGGACAGTTCTTTACATTACTAGCTCATACCATTAGACTATGGTTGTGTTTTTTCCTTAGATTTTCCTTTTTGGTTATTTATTGTATAACCTCGGTTCTAGTAAAATACCAATGCCTACTAGAGGTGAGATGGGGGCCATTATCTCCCTTTCATCCTTTCTAACCTAGGAGTGGTACCTATGGAGATATGGGGTCGTGACATAGTGGTATCAGAATTGATGGTTGAGGATAGAATAAATTTGGATTTAGGAACAATGAGTATATCATCGATTGGTAGAGTAGCAGTGTTAGTTGGTATGGATTCATGAAAAAATAATAGTGAAGGAATACTAATAAACATTATTTTAGGTCCCCCCATGATCCATTGAATGAACAGTGAGCCTATCGAATGAACATGTGTGTTGAAACCACATGTATGGTAGTGACCTTGAGGAGTTACATGTATCATAACTCATTGTGTTCTTATTTCAATTGGGTGGGTTTGAGAAGATAAAATGAATTAATTAAATTAATATTGGTAAAATTACATACTACTAGACTTATTAAGTATTTTGTTTCCTGTTTTTACTATATATATTAATCTTTGTCTATGTGTTTCACATGCTTGTGAGCTCCAGGAGTCTGACCTAGTAGATCATCGACAGGGTGACCGGGTTGAGGAGGATGATTATTGATAGACGATGTTGCATTATATTCATCATAAAGCTTTGTAAAAGTATGAGAGAAGCATCTCCAATGTTAAGATAGATAATTTAATGGAGGATTTTGTTATCATTTTAAGATTCATATGGGCCAAGGAAGCGTACTATATCTCTTTGGTATCTTGCTAATTGAGTGGATTTTTTCATCTGTGGTAGATGATATATCTTGGTGAGTGTAAGGAGGAAGATTTGTTTTCTTAAAACTTTTCTATGGAGTTCCTCTCAGACTTTTTTTTCATTGATAATTATGGACATAAAGAGTTAAGTGTTTCTCTCTCTTCAATAGTGGATATTTCCTATGAAAGAGCATGGGATAAATCTAAAAGATATATTATTTAATACCCCTACCATTTTCTTAATGTGGAGTCACATGATGAACCTCTTGAGGAGGAACTTTATACTTCTATCAAACACGCAGTTACTCCTTTTATTTATCCAATATACTGGGACATTCAGAAGATATAGGATATGATAGAGTTGATGCAATCGAGAGGAGGTTTACCATGAGAGATTCACTAGAAGGATTCCATGAGCATAAAAGTTTCAATAGACGGGTTTATCCCCTATGTCCTTCTATGGTTTTGAATAGTGGGGGGTTGACCATAGTAGCTTCCATTCTGAGATTCCAGGGATAGTGGTTTCCATGTTTTTTGGGGGTACATGGGTTAGGATGCTACACCTGTGGAGAATATGGTCTTTTTCAGAATCAGTGACCAGTGGTTATATGGGATTAGTTAGGTGGAGGTGGTCTGGATCATCATCAACCTCAAAATTAGTTTCCAGTGATGTTGTTTCATTAGTAGGAGTAGAAATTTTATACTCCTCTAAGAGGAAACATAGAATTCAAATGGAATCATTAGGATGTTTCCTCATATATAGGTCCTATAATTGATCTTGGTCAAGGAGGTTGATTCTAAAATTTAATAAGGGGAGGCAGGCATGGATTGTTTCACTCCGTGGAGGTTCCAGCACCAGAGAGGACAATGATCATTTCAGGAATGATGAGTTTATCTTGTACCATTTTTTGGGTTTTTTTATAACCTCATACTCCTTTTCTTCACCCACCCTAGTTCATGTCCTAGGACTGCATTTAAAGAGGTTTCTCTTGGACCTACTATTGACTATGCCATTTAGAGGCCAGACTAGCTTGCTTGATGTGGATTGAGGGTGTAAACTAATGAAGGGAAAACATTAGTCTTATTTGGATTATTTGTTTCTAAAGATGAATATGCACGATGACATCCTCAAAATCGACTAGTTATATTCATCTCAAGCTATTATCATCTATATCTAGAGTAGAATCATGTTCTTTAATGTGTATGATCAGTGTGAAGTTTTCATTATTAAGTGGGTCGGTCAGTTGGTATGTAGAAGTGTGGATCCACTTCTTTCCATGATAGATTAATTGCCTATTGAACCCAAATATATTTGGATGGTTGAGGTTCCTATGTTAATTATGGTAATTTTTTATCTTTTTCTCAAATAGAATGGTACATTACCCCCTCAACATGACATTTAGTTCAGGATAGATTTATATCTCTGTTCTTCTCTTTTTTCATTGGATCCATATTACATGAAACATTTTTAGTTATGGTAGTTGAGAATTTAGATAGATGATCTGATGAAGAAGGGTTTAATCTAGAAAAGTGTGTCACCATGGGGTGTTGTTATGTTGTTTTTCAAGAATGCAGATTGTAGTACGAGGTTGTGTATAGACTATCAAAAGAATAATTTGGTTATGATTAGTAATCACTATCCTTTCCTGAGGAATGATTATCTTATTGAACAGTTTAGAGTGTCTAGTAATTTCTTTTAAATCGATTTATGTCCAGGTTACCACCAATTGAAAGAGAAGGATAGAAATACCATAATGATTTTGTTTTGATATAGGTATGGATACGTAGAGTCTATGTTCATGTAGTTCCATGTCACAAACACACTAGCTGTGTTCACGGGGCTCATGAACCTCATGTTCCATGAGTTCCTAGACTAGTTCATAATAATGTTCATTGATGACATGTCGATCTAATTGAAGTCTGTGGAGGATCATGATGATAATATCAGAAATGACTTTTAGTTTTTTTATGGTGTGAGGAATATGGAAATTTTTCCATGTGTAAGTTCTAGAAATGGGGTGGGGATTTCCTTGGGAATGTTGTCTCCCAAAAGGGTTTGGCCACGGACCCATTGAAGGCCATATTAATTTTTTCTTGGGTAGCACCAAGTATTATCGTATGTGATCATAAATTCCTTGGTATTAAGTGATATTATGAGAGATTGTTTTTATTTCTAAAAGATTTTATCCCCTTTGACACCATTGAATAGGATTGACTAGAAATTTATCTAGACTGATCTTGTGTCAGATAGTGTTTGACTACATGAAACGGATGTTGGTTAGTGACCTAGTGCTTTAGTTACTTATTAACATGGTGATGTTCACAATGTTTTGTGATAGTTCGCATCTAGTATTGGGGTTTATCTTGATGCAGTAGAATGAAGTGACCTCTTATGGGTCTATGAAGTTGAACAACTGAATGGTCATAACAACGCCACCCAAAATATAGAGAACAAAGAGAATTTATTTTGTACTAAAACTGTATTGAAAATACATCATTGTATAATGTGTTGTTATATTCATTAATCAAATGTGGTTGAGGTATATCTTTTCTAAGCATGACCAATCTCTATGAAAATGAAGGTCGATGGGGTTTCACTAAGATTATACTTTGATATCTCATACACCTTAGGAACGGTGAATTTTGTGGCTATATAATTGAGTAAGAAGTCCTAAAGAAATGTTATTCTGCTGCCTGAAGATGCTTGACTGGTGATGGATGAGTTAGTAGCCCTAAAGCTAGATTTCTTTGGTGATGGATTGATTGGGGAGTTATATTATTTTACATCTCCTTGAATTATTCTATTATTAATTTTTTGGAGGATTCTTAGTGGGGAGGATTACAGGAAAAGGTGATGTGTGACCGTATTGGCCATGGTGATTCTTTGGAGGGATGGGTGAACTATATGTTATTCCAAGAGAGGTTATTTGTTTCTTTTTATAATGTGTAAGGGATTCATTAGTGAGTTTAATAGATCACAATTGGGGATGAACCTAGGAGTATATAATATGTAACATGGTATGAGGATATAGTTTTGGTGTTCCAGAATGAAATGGGTAGTGGAAACATTGTGTCTTGGTGTCTGGTTTCTAGAATGGTAAATGATGAACACCATGTTATAGATGGTTTGTTTCATCCCTTATATGTTCCCAAGTGGAAGTGAAATTGAAAATAAAAGTGATTCATCTTGGGATTAACTCAATCTTACTGTGAATCTGTTTTTTTCTGTGAAATCACTGATCAATTGATGAAGTTAGCTCAGTTACTAGCGATGAAGGAGTCGAATTCTATGGATGTCTTCGAGAGGAGGTATGTTGATGAGGGTTATAAATTTTATGGACTTATGAGGTCTACTGTATCATTTCTGGGTGCTAATTTTACCTTGTGAGTATAGAGGAGAATTAAAAAATGATTTTGGAACCCAGTTATGGATCAACAGTATTTCCCACCCTTAGATAGTCAGACAGATAGAGAAAACCATCCCGACACTAGAGGATGTGTTGTGGGCATGTACCTTGGACATCGATAGATCATAGTAAAAAACAAGTCTATGTATTAGATTTTTATAATAACAAATATCATTCAACCATTTTCATCTCCCCTATGTAGGATTTTTATGGTTGGTCGTGCCGTTCTCTATTGTTCTGGTATGAGTTTGGGCGGTCTATGGTTCATGGTCCCAATGTGGTGTAGAGCATAAAATATAGGGTTTCAGTTGTTCATGAGAAGATGATGGTAGAAGAAGACCAACAAAAGGATTATCCAAATTATAATAGGATGCACATATAGTTCAATATTGGTGACCATGTATTCTTGAAGGTTCCTTCTCGTTATGGAAAACATAGGTTTGGTAGGGGAGTAAGATCTCAACCTGGTTTTTTATTCTCTTTGAGGTGTTAGGGAACATTGGTGAGGTGGATTAATGGTTTTAACTCCTACCACGACATAATTTCATCCATAACATCTTATATGTCTCTATCAGTATCATCATGATTACTCCTATGTCACTGATTGGGGTATAGTTGAAAGTCGAGGAAGACAAAACATTCATGGAGAGGCCAATTGAGATCCATGATTTTTTTGGAGAAGGGGATCCATGGATGGAAATCTCCTTTGGTTCGTTTTTGTGGATATATAGTGTATTAGAGAAGAGTACATGGGAGTGTGAGAAACATATGTGTTCTCGGTGCATAGAGTTATAGCATCACTATAGTTGGAACTGTTCGGTACAATAGAAGATGGAACTATTCATCCATTTGGGCCATTGGGACATCAGTTTCATCCTCAGGTCTTGCAAGGATTTCAAGCCATCCAAGGACATTGGGATAGTTGTCTCTCAAGGCCTTCAGGCCACCTCTAGGCCTGTGGTCCACCCCAATGTCTTCCAGCAACATGAATATGAAAATGTTTCAGTCAGACTAAAAGGGAAAATGATCTAAATGAGGATTTAGAGAAGGCTCATTCTCCAAAGTAGCACTAACCAGAATTAGAATAATTAGAGGGTATGGAATTTCCATTGGTACTAGTCCAATGAATATCTGTACAAGATAGCTAGCCGACAAGCCTTGAGAAGGCGGACTATAGAAATTAAGACATGTGATGGGGAGGATTAGTTCCATGTTGTCTTCTTTGGGTGATTTCCACTAAGACCTATGGTTTATGTAATTGTCTCTAAGACTTATGTCCTTGTAAGGGTTCCACTTCACCACTTGAAAGGTGTATTATCAAAAATAATTAAAAAATGAAGGTTGTCGGGCTATTCAGTCAAGTGTGTTAGTTCATTAAGCACATTAAGAAAAGAAAACGTAGTTCCAAATCAAGACACATTATACCGTGAGATGATTTAATCAATGGAGTGAGTTAGTTCTACTCAATGTGGACAATATCATGACATGGGATATGAAATCCATTAATTGTACATGGGGAAGTATTTTGTGATTATTGTTAAAATCATTATATTGAGGCTTGTGTGTGATAGTGTGGTATTTTGATGTTGATGTTGGAGGATTCGTGAGGACATTTTTGAGATTTTTTGTTAGTTTGGAATGTATTGGTTAGTTGTAGTGTAAAATTGTTAATATTTCCATTCAGAGTTTTCTCAACGATTGTTTTTTAGAAATCCAACCCACATTCCTTACCAGGATGGTTTTGAATCTCGAGGGGAGAAATAATTTGAAAAGTATATGATGTAATGGTCGGGACCTTATGAATCGTCAGTTTTTGGGAATTCTGGTGATTGAAGTGTATGTGTGGAGTCATGTGATGTTTGGAGGGTAAATGAGGTTTAAGACAAAAAATAAGGTAAAAGTGGTTCTATTGCATGGAACTAGAGGTTGCATAGTTGAGGTGGTTTTTTGTGGTGTGGAGAGGCTGGCTACAACATAGGGAGCTTAGAGGATGAGTTTTCATATAACTACCAATTATGAAATGGATGGGCCGTGGAGGCTACTAGGGTCATGGCGATGGGTTTCATACCCTTGTGGCTATGGAATAAGTGTAATGGATGTTTATTGGGGTTATAGATGTATATTTATGATTCTCTATAAATTTATAGAAAGATGTGTCGTGGATTTTGGCAGTGGCATATCCCACTTCCTTATTGATTGAATTATGTGGCATAGTGTCCATGGTTAAACTATGGTTTTATTAAAATTTTATATAATCTATGCTGTAATGATAGACACACAATTCTGCTGTTTGGATGTGTTGTGTGGTAGTGATTTGTGGTTAGCAAGTGTGGCATGGCTGTGATGATATGTGGTGTATGGTGGAAGTGATGAGATGCATTTGTGGAAATGATTTGTGATGTGGAAAGAGGATGTGGCTGTGAAAAGGGGTTGACTTATTGTATATTGTTATGAGAATGATTTTTTTATTATGTTGTGGTCTGTTGTGCCACTTTCCATCTTATTGAAGGAATTAATTGATAATTGTGTTTTGAAATGAAATGGGTTGAAATGGTAAATGAATGTTCAAATAGAAATTATTACTAAATGATGATTTAAAAATGGAAAGTTTGGCTAACATGGTTGATGTTAATTTTGAAATTAATGGGATTTAAAAATGATATAAATGGATTTTTAAAATAGAAATTGGTTAACAATCATAAATCTTGAAAATTGAATTATTTTTAATTGAAAATTTTGATTTCCCTTATGGTTTTTGTCTTGGTTGAGTGTTTTTGTGCCTTTAGTGGTGTCAATGAAAGTGGGAGAGGTTGTGAGGTGATGTGGTGATTTTGTGAGTTGGGATGATATTCTTATTATAAACCCATAGGCTGGGATTTTGAGAGAAAAGATTATATATATAAGTTTAAAAATTTTATTTTTGTTTGATTTTATATATGCAGCCCTTTTATTTAGAGCACCACATGACTCAAACCAGATATTTTGGGAGTAAATTTCCAATATCCGGATATTGAGGATGGATAGATGGCCCCCTGGTCTCCACTTTTCTTTCTTCCAGAATTTGATGACATTCATAATATGTAATGGTCAAGAGTTAAGATTGCACTATCTATATTTTTTATGAGATTATGGGATAGCTTATGGTGGGGGTCGTGCATGGTACGAGGAGGACATGAGGTTGATGTCCCATATGTTCATGATACCCTATAAATCTAGTAATGTGATGTAATGTGATGGATCAGGTGTCTGTGGGTGGGATTTTATGTGATGTGATGTCCCATATATCTATTATCTAGATGTGATAATTTCTTATGTGCTATATTAGGTGTCTTTGGGAAGGTTGTGATAATGAAGTGGTGGGAGCATCAAGACATACGTCATTGGGGTGTGAGAGTGGTTAATCAATGAAAAAAAAGGTGTAGCATTCATTATCGTCAATTTAGTTCAAATTATGTTATCATATATGGATACATTATTTGGTTATCATTTCATAGTAAGGATGGATTTGGCTAGTTAAAATGTTTATGTGTTTTTGGTTTTGTTGTTTTCTCACATGTGCATTCTTATGCTCTTTTCACATGTGCTTGGGAGACATTATGTAACATACAAATTATACTTGTATATTCACCCTAAATTTATATAATCTATTTTTCAGGATTACAGGAGAATTTTTTGGAAATTGATGGACATTACTATCTTGAAAATTTATACTATTACCATGCTTATACATTACCTTTTTAATTGTTGATCATTTATTTATAGATGCACATATTAGTTTACATTACACATGCATTGTGGTATAGTATTTTTTTCATTCTTTTAATTTATATCTGGAAGTTAATTTAATTTGGTTTATCCTATATCATAATCCTATATTTTTTAGAGGGAAATTTATCCTTTTGTGATATTTTGATACCCTCATCTCTAGTTTCCAAACTGGGGACTACTGAAGGTGGGAATCGGGGGGAAATAACTCTCTTTCTCCATTTCCAACCTTGGAGGGCTTCATTTAAACAGAGGGGTTCATGAAACCGTTTTTATATCTCTAGAATCAATATAAAATTTAGTTATCCCTTCTACTATTAATGCTTCATCAATTTTATTAGAGTTTTTAAATCCATATAGGGGAAACACAAAATAAGAGATCTAAAAGATATTAAAGGACTACTGTAATTTTCATGGAAGTATAATTTTCATGATTGGGTTATTTTAAAAATACAAACTAATTAATATACCATATTTTATGATTTACATATTTTTATAAATTTATTTTCAATAATAATACCATACATAAAAAATTAGGCATATACTGCGTGGAATTCAGTAATTTTTATATCTTTTTCTCATTAAGAATAATTAACATATTATTATGCCCTATTATGACTGTTAGGTAAAATTTTATGAAGTAATTAGAATATTATAATGAGGTTTTTATTTTCCACAAAGAAGGAAATAATAAAAAAACATCGTGAGTTCTACCGAATGATTATTTTGACCATCGATCCTATGATCTGATGCCAATAAGTAGTTTTTTTCTCTCTCTCTTCCTATAATTATCATTATCTTTATGACTTATGTTTCTCAATTTATATAATATATCAATTTTTTTCATTCTCTATCCCGATTATTGATCTACGGGGAGTCATATAGCACATTTAAATCCCTATAACATTCACTACATGTAAGTCATACGTCCATGAAACAAAATAATTAAAGGGTGACCATAACCATATTTAAGGTGATAAATAAGTACCTTTCTGGATGAAAAAATATGAAAAAATATTTTTCATCTCAAATTTTAAAAAATAAAACATAAAAATTGAAAATAATTTACATGGTGTTAGAGAATTTATATATTTAGATAAATAATTTAGGTTTAAATGAGTCATTCTTATTCTAATATTATAAATTTCAAATCTCGTTGTTATCTTTTGAATTAGTTCCCCTATAAATAAAATCACCAACCTAACTAAGGGATATGGGTTCCAAGCCTCTCTTATATTGTGTCAATGAAAGTCCCAAACCCTAACTGTTCCTCCCTCCATACCGCATATGGTTTGAGCTTGGTATTTCTTCTATTGGGGGCGGGGGGGTTCCCCATGACCCCCCGACCCCATCAATTTACCGCTACACATCAGTCGAGGATCCACTTCTCTAGCAATAAGTTTCCCTAATATGATGATTTCTCCTACTTTGTGGTCCTATATGCTATTTGAACATCTTTTAGTATCCCCTACCATATAAATATACACACCTACATACATTGGATGTGTTCATACCTAGGCCACACCCATCCAATAGACACCACTATGGTGAGGCTCTATAAGGTGCACCATCACCTCCACCATCTACTATCATATCCCCTGAAATCCATGCACAACTAGTGACCAACACATAGTTTCACCACACCAATACTACTTCTTATTTATCCTTCATGATCTCCGTATCACTTTTGGGAGTACTTGATTCCATCCTCTTCCTCTATCACCCTCGTTTTTGCTAGTTGATCATATATCAGGAATATTTTTTGCTTCTTAGACCTCTCTCAGACCTCATTATTGATTCACCACCACTACTAAAGACCATAAATTCATCCATTTATGTACTCTATTAATGGTTCATTTCACATTTCCTTTTTATTCCACTATTTATAATCCATTTCTCTTAGACTTTTGGGTATAATAATTGATCATTATTTCCCCTGGCCTTTTGGGTCCATTATTAAAGCATTGTTCCCCCCAACTATTTTGGTTCACAAGACAAGAACCATTTTCCCAAACTATTTGAGTTCTCAATTAGAGTTTCATTCCACCTAATATATTTGAGATAACTCATTAATGTTCATTTGATTCGATAAATTTAAGAATGGGTTGTCAATAAATGGTATTTATCAGTGTGAGTGTTCATCAGTTATCATACATTCAACAATACCAATAGTAATTATTTATACTCTATCTAATTTTTTTTCTTGAGGGGTAATTCATGAGGTGTATAGATTAAAACTAGTGGGGGATCCTTCGTGAATGTTCTTATTTATCTTAAGTTTTTATTTTTCTTTTACCAAAGATGGGTATGTCTATCTTGAAAGATAGAATTAAGAGTATTTAATTTGATTTATTTTGTGTTTTTAGACTTCGTGACTCTATCATAAGGTGTAGTACTAGTTTATTTTAATATTTATATATTTATAAATTTATAAATTTAAGATAGGTTTGACTAGTTCAAACTTAATCTAGTATTTTAATTTTCAAATCTCCCTCTTCTTTTTTGTATTGGTTTTCGCATAAATAAAATCATGACCTCACTTATGGATACAGTTTCCAGTTATCTCCTACACATGGAATTAAATATTTTTCATAAAAAATAGTAAAAAATTCTGAATCACTCTACCTGGAATAATATCAATGTGTTCTAGTATAGTGATGAATAAACTAAGGTGGTTCCTAATCTGAAAATGTACATCTTTATAGGATTTTTTTAGAACCACAGTTATTTGAAATAATATTATAGGTTTCAACTCTAGTCCTATATTAACATTACAATATAATAATATTATAATGTAAGATAAATGATCCATCACAAACAACTATAAATCTTTGTAAACAGTAATAAATATACATTCCATTTTTCATTATAGTTTATATATGTTTAATGGTTAATTCCATTATTCACTAAAAATATCACAAATGGGATGATAGAAGACTTAAAATACTTATAGGACTCATCATAAGTCCTCCTTTTACTAGATTCATGACTCTTATGTGTATAAGGAAATGTGAGTTTAGGAATAAATCCACTATGTATTTTTAGTATCGGTGAATGCTTGGTTAAGATATACTCTAAAAAGTCTTCCTTGAGGATCTAATATCTTTTATCAATAATATTCCTTAATTCACTATTACATTCCTTAAATTTCATGATGTAATCTCATGATGTATATAAATTTACCCCTATCACCTCCTTAGAAAAGTTCACACATATCTTGTTTATCAACTTCTAGATTCATTTTTCTATCACGTTTAATGCAAAAGTATTATAGGTCATTATAATTTATAAGAAATAATTTCATTATCTTGGATTTTTAGTTCAAAATGAATCTACAATCCCTTCTTGTTATTTTACATGACATTTTCTCATTGGTTTACATGACCAAGATTCATCTTACTAGATTTATGTATTGTTCTGTCATGTAGTTAATATTAATCATTAATTATGAATATATAATATTTTTTATTCTAGTTAATTAAACTATAATTAAATCCAGGTATAATATAAGACATTTATTTCAAACATTAAATAAAATTTCACTATGTGTACACTTGACATAGAGATAATGTTTCTATCAACACTCGTAAAATAACAATTGTTTTCAAATGAAATATTCTATCCACTATGAATTATATTATAGTCATGTTCTCTAGTTGTTGTTGGAGTCATGATATATTAGAAACATTAATACCCTCTCCACTCTTGATATTTATATGACCTTCCATGATTCCTATATTTGGGTATATTTATTTAAGTCACATATTTTTTCGAATTACCAAGAAGTAAAACAAAAATATCACATAAAATAATAAATATACTTAAACTATAAGCATAGTATTTCTTCTTCTTTAATTCATTGAAATTTTTCATTCAATGACCTTTCATTCCACTTATGAATAATATAACCTCCATGAGGTGACCCAATAATTACATAGATAAATATCACATAATTTTAGATGAATATTCAACACATCTCATAAAAATAAAAACTTGACAACCATAAAGGATTAGTATCATCTAATAATAGATTCATAATAATCTTATTTCATTAATGTTATTCAACATATCCCATTACTTTCATTATACAAAGTACAATGTGTAGTCTTACCATACATGAATTATTTCTTTCTAACCCGAGTAAAGGAATCATTAGAAAGGCTGGGATCAGATTCTCAGTAAGGGTAGACATAGGTAATATCATTGAATTATCATATGTAAAAATTACATGAGAATAAGGGTATGAGAACATGATCATAACAATTGAATATAATACAGAAAAATTCGTATACTATATTAATAGAATAAGGATTTTTCATATCATAAGAGATGAATCATAGAAAATTCAATGATCAGGAGATCAAATCATAATAATAATAAAAATTATTCAGAGTTTCATATATACCATGGAATAATCATAATCATATAAATCGTATATCAAGTATAATCAACAAAATAATCATCACATTTTATGAATGAGCTAACAAATCATTTACCTAATTCAGCCATTAGATAACCACCTATGCACCATGTTTTGTTGTTGGACTAATGAATTGTGTACTCTTTGATCTCAAAAAATAGTAGTCATCTCCCAATTCCATGGAGAACTATAACAAACCCACCCATCAAATAATAATAAGTGATTATTTTGTATGGAACCAGATCACGGAGACATTTATCATTTCATTTTAGTTTAACTCATGGAATAGAAAATATATTCCATAAATATCTCATCATCATAATCTTAAACAATAAAGATAATGAATAATGATGCTATCATTGGATAATATCCTCAGTGAAGCACAATTATAATCAATTAATGTCTTCATAAATGATAATACCATTAAAAGATCATTGGAATATTTCATGAGTAAAAAACCCTTTTCTTTTGAAAGAAATCATTTAAAAAATGAAAATTTCAATAATATTAATAAAATTATGTGAAAAGATCCATGAAATCTTTTATAGGGTGATTTAAATTAAATATTTGTTCTTCCATCGATAACAGTTGTGTGTGTAGTAAATGTTAAAACAAATATTTTTTTCACGTCTTTTGTAAATGGTTCCTCATTCAAAATAAACAATAATATTACTTTTAATAATATTTATATAAAGTAAAGAAATGGATAAAAATAATTATATTCAATGAATATATAATATTAAAAATATTCTTGAAAAATTTTATAAAAAAGATGGACCTGGATGAATAATAGTTTTGACCAAATAGATAAATGAAGTTGAGTTTCCTTAAAATATTCTTTTGAACTTTTGAGTACATAGAGAGAGGAAAATGTGATGAGAACAATATAAAATCTATAAATATCTAGATAACTATAATGTAAATTATATTTATAATATATATATCATAAAATTTAACCTTTATAATTTAATAACGAAATATCCTAAGAAACAGAGAGATGTAACATAAAATCATTACCCCAAGTCTGACTTGCTTTATAAGTAATTTTACCCTCATGTATAATATATAAAAATATATTAAAATTATAAACCAAAATCATGTTCATAATTATAATAATATACAAAGTCTAATATTAACATATCATCTCCCATTCATTAACAATCATTCCTATCATCATCTTTTTAGGTGTTAACTATTTCATTTTTCATATATGTTTTGATTTAGATGTTATTTTCCTTGAACTTGTTAATGGTTAAAACATCTAATTTTTTAAATAATGATATTAATATAATATATATTCATTATGTAGATATGTATGACCATACATAAGTGATATATATATATATATATAATTAATTACATTGTTCAGGGAGATAGTAGTCATTTGGTATACATGGACACTGTTTCCATTTTCTAACAAAAACAATGAATGATAAAAAAATAATAATTTATCATTAATGAATCATAATTATATCATAAATATAATTTATATTTGTTTAATCCATCATTACATTAATAAATTTTATGTGATGATAGAAAATGAATCATGTCGCTTTGTGGAGGCGGTAGTCTGCATGTACACACGAGTGATACTCTTATTTATAATTTGATGGTAAAAGGTGGAAAATAATTTTTCCATAATCATAATATTATCTCATTACATTTTTTATATTTAATAATTTATTTTATGATATATAAAATATATTTATTAGAAGTATAAGAAGAAATAAACATTTAAGGGGTTTGGTAAGATTATTATAACTTCATTGAGAGAACAACTCTAGGTTAATCCTTAAGCCTTTTAGGGATGGTCTTAGGGTAATAACAAAAGCTCCATAAAAAGGGAAATAATCAATTAATTTTTTGGTTCAGATATTTTTCGAGCATGTGGAATCAATGTTTTTTAATAAGGGAGGATAAAATTTTCCGTTTTATAAGTGAGGGGAGGGGCACACATGGAATTAAATAAAAGATTTAAATAATATAAATTCACATTCAGGTAAAAGTGAAAAATTGACAATAATTATATTGAAATATAGTATAAGTTAGAAATAGCTACCTCCAACAATATTTAAACAAATTTATGTGTCATTTTTACCCTTATATCTTTGATTACTCTGTTAGTTAACTCATATTAACCCTAACCATGGTAACAAATTTTAATGAAATTTAAAATTCATTATAAAGAAAATTAAGTTGGGATAATTATAAAATTTTAAAATCTTCATTCCAAATACGAAATGTATTTTAGCTTAATAAAATTCAACATGTGGTAGAAAAAACATTTAAAATAAGTTCACAAAATTCATTTAAAAACGTTTAAAAAATAAATTTTTATACATAAAACTGGATTTACATTCATTCCATGCATAGTAAAAAATATTTGGTGAATTCTAAAATATTTTATTGAATCTATACTCTCAATAATTCATTATCATAATTAATCAAATGTGATTTGATTTATTTACTATGATACAAACACATTGTGCATATGAAAAACATTTGCTAAAAAAACTCATTTTCCCTTCATATGTTTTTATATTCATTACTAACCATTAAATAACTAATGTATTATTGATTATTAACAAAATAATAATACATTTCAGTAAAATAATTATTTTTAATATAGATCGATAATTTTTTTGGTATAAATATTTATAACACCTAGAAAATACATTTCCTTCAAAAAAATATTTCTTTTAATCATTGAATGATTTTATTAAAATTTTATTGGTTATTTCTTATGAATTAATAAATATATTTGAATTAATTAATCATTAAGGCCTTAGTTACATAAAAGTTCTCATTATTTGAGATAATGTTTGAGTTTTCAAACCAATGGATAGACCTAATTTTGACATACATATTAGACTGGAATTCTGAATGTGTGAACCCCTCAAATGACATAATTTTTTCATGGGATGAAGTTTGAAAGTAGTCATCGAGAGAATATCAAGAGTTTAGGGTTCAATGTTTTTGCCTTAGTATTTATATCCTAGGTCTCCAAATTATCACACATTTAGTACTGACCAAGAACCGAAAACATGTGACTTGATTTTTATAGGAGCCTGGGTTTTGAAACCATGAAAATGCGGATGGAAAAATATGTGAAAAACTAATGTTTATTATAGGTGTTCTAACATTGTATTTTGAAAACATAGAAAACCATGTTCCAAACTATGCATTTTAGAGTGTGTTTATATAGAGGTGATCACACAGTTTGTACACAGTTTGGAAAAATCAGTGGGTAAACTTTTCACCCTTTAAAATGTGGAGAAAATGACTATTTTTCCTTTTTTTTCAAAGAGTTTATCTCCCATTTTCTTCCACATTCACCTAGAAACTCCCACAAATTTCCTCCTTATTTAACATATCATCCTTCTTATTTGATATATTCTAATTCATGTATGAATCAATTTCCCTCTACAGTATTGAAAATCCTTCGGTGAGTCTAACACTTCTCTTCCCTCCCTTCTTATTTTAATTTTCATCTTTTTATTTCTCATCATTTATTTGGGATATTCCCTATTTAAGGGATTTTTTTAGGTTTCTACACACCTACCATTTTATCTTGACCTGAAGAATAATATTTTACTTGGGGACTATCCTAAGGCTAATGTAGTTGGTCCCTCTAAATTAACCTATATCCTTTTTTATGAGTGCACAAATGGGATTCCATGATAGCTTTACCACACTTGATTGAATTTCAGTTAAATCCATAAGTTGATTTTCCTTAGTTAATTCCCTTTTTAGGTTATCCTATAACATAGGATGTCATAACATTAATAGGGTACATGGTTATAATCAATGGATATTAAATGGAATTTTAAAACCATCATTATTTTCAAAAGGGGTTTGGATTTGGAAAAGGATCTAAGGTAATAGATTTTTTTGAAACTATCCTTATAAATATAGTCAGTTATAGAACATCATTTGGTTTCCAAAAAGGGTAACATGGTTTATTTTAAAATTCTAACTGATATTGATAATGGGATTTGACTTTGAAAAAGATAAATAAGCTGTGTATTTTTATATTGGAATGTGAAATGGTTTTGATGACATGTTTTTGGGTTTTGATGATGGTATATTTCAAATTGGTTTTGAAAATTTTAGGTGATATTGTTGATAGAAATATATTTTGAAGTCGTTTTGGATAATGGAAATTTAATTACTTTGTAAATAAGAATGTGAGATGATATTCTATTCATTTTTTTTTGTAATTTTGTTATGAAAATGGGGTTATGTAACATTTTTTGAATGTTTAATAATTGTAATGTTGTTAATATAATGGTGAATGTGGCCCCTATAGTATAGGGTTATTGATGGTTAACTCATGGAGAACATATCCCCCTACAGATGCTGGTATTGAGGGTTAACTCGGGGTGAACACGGCCCCAAAGGGTTATTGGAATTGATGGTCAGTCCAAGGTGAACATGACCTTGAGGGATGTTGGTATTTATGTTTTACCTGAGGTGAACACATACACTAGGCTACATAGGTCTTAGGGGGTGATTATATTACCCATGGATGCCGATTTGGACCAAGAATGGGTATATTACCAATATCTAGGAGATCATATGAATGGTCATCCTGATAAATCCAAAGACAACCTAATACAAGATGAAGTAGGTATTTTCTATTACTCGGGTGAACCCAACACCCAAGATTATCATTTATTCAGTTTATATTTTAATTTTATTAATTGGATGTACTTATAATTTGTTAGTTTGATCTCCCTTGAATGCACTAGATTATTTTACTGGTTATATTTTAGGGAATCTATTTGTGGTGGCCTACTAAATCGTACGCATACCCTTCTTAGGAAACTATAGAACATGGGTACCCAATAATATGATACTTGATTGTTCATTATAGATTTCAGTGTAGGGATCTATGATTATTTCTTTTCCTATTTGGGTTTCATTCAAATGATAGGATTAGAATGGAATCATAACCAGGTGGTGATATTCTCATAGACCCGATTTTATTTTATTTTTATTTGATACTACTTTTGTACTATCAACCCGCGAGAGATTCAACATGTATAACATATTCATCTATTTTTGTTTCCGTTAGTTGTATTATTTTGTATAAACATGATTTATTATGGTTTTTACCTAGATTTTATGTATTTCCACTTATTTCTAATGGAATTTCTACTCTGATATGATGGTATAATATCCACATGGTCAGTTCAGAGGCCCTTTCAACTGATCATCACCCTTTGGAATACAGGGATCCACACCTAAGGTATGTGATGATTTCCTATCTCGAAACTAGTCAGCAGTTCAGGACGACATTATTTTACAAAATAAATTTCAACATATATTTCATAATTTTTTAAATCTTATTCATTATCTCAAACCTGAAGAATAGTTTTAAAATGATATAATATATCATGGTTCAATTAGACTCAATGTTTTCAGAAAATCAAGATATCAACAAAATAAATTTTATTTCAAAGTAATATAGTTAAAATATTATGGTATTACATTTTACCATTATAAAATGACTTTCATCCTCAAAATTCCCCCATATCTATGCAAAAAATAAGGATACTTATGTTTCATCACATCTTTAGATTCTCATGTAGCTTCATAAAATTCATGATTTTTCTAAAGGCCATTAACTACATGAATATTCATATTAAATAGAAATTTATCTATATCATAGAATATTGATAATAAATGTTATTTATATGAAATATCATGATCAATTCTTAAAAACTACGAGTTCATTACATGTGATGGATAAGTAATGTTATTACATAAAATAGACCCATGGAGGACATCATAAACTTCATAGAGGTTCAATGTAAGAATTGAGAGATAAGTTACAATCTCCACTAGATCAAGAATCTCAAAGGGGATAATATTCCAAGGGATCAACCTTATTATTAACCCCCTAGTTTTAATGATGAAAAAAATCATGATTCTAATGATATTAATGAATTTATTTTTTCTCTATAACCAATTTGTATTCTATGATTGGTGAAAAAATTGTCTAAGTATGAGTTTCCTTTGAGGATAAGACACAATCAGATGTCTAACTATGATTCACTGTTAAGGATGAGACACCATTAGATATCACAGTACATGGATTCCAAACCTCTAGATAAAAAAATTGAAAATGAATGAGAAACAGTCATTAGAGAGACCCTCAGAATGTTATGCTGCCAAAATGCATGTTTGGATAAGTGCGATATATCGCCAGTTGAGTCACCACCAATTGTATACCACCAACACATTATATTGGCTATGTCTAGGAAATTGCTGGTATCACTCCTCTAGAAAAACATACCACCAAAAATAGACACTATTAGACTATCTGTCACAGCTAGACCAAGACACCAACACTATATTCCTTCCTTATATTTTTTGAATTAAATTTTTCTGATGGATATCTATATATAATTTAATTCCATTAATATTTTTAATTATTTTATCTTAAATGATCAATATAAATAATTGAAGAGAGTTTCAAAAAGTGTAGTATGAGGAATAAACTAATCTTGATATTCTATTTGATGTTATAGATAAAACTGTAACATACTCCCTAATATAGAAGACATGAAATAGTGGATAATGTAGAACGGTACCATGCTAAGATCTAGAACATTCTGAAAACACATTGACATGAACCATGTTGAAAACCATAAGATCACACATATTAAAATCATGTTAATGGAATGTCTGAATACATAATCACATCTGGTGTTTTCTTCTAGTGAGAGAACAATAGTCTACAACGCACTATTTTTTAATCTTCTCAATAGAAGACAACTCAAGCTTCACTAAAAAAATGAAATGAAGAGTCATAATCTACGTTGAAGAAAAATGAGAATTTCTAAACACTATACATTTATATTTATCTATTTTATTTACATATATTATAATTTGAGCAGTGTTTTTTGTAATATGTTTTACATACACACATATTATCTTGTACTAACCTGGATGATACCATGATATATTCTCATCCTTTCTTACACCTATACTCCCAAAAATAATAGTGGTAGAGTTCCTTATGTGGCTAGTTTATTATTTATCCCAAGTATAACTATGGAAGGGGTCATGTGTGACATAGAGAGTATGTCAAATAATGTAAAACATGATCCAGGTAATGGATCATATTGTTAAATTTAAATAAACCTCTTGGTGGAAGGTTATCACTGATTGGATAGGACTAAGTCGCGACTTGTGACTGGTCCTCTTGTATTCAGTTGTTCTGTTACGTGCTTTAAAATTTTTTGTACTTTATTTTCTCTTAAAAACTAAAAATTGTTTTAGCTATAAAAAATATGTATATAATTAGATAGTTTATACTAATTTATGTTCATATAGTATTTTGATCAATTAAATTTACATCCAAGGATTCAATAATATTGTATATTTTTCATCAGAGACCTAATAAATCCTTATAGAAATATTTATAATGATTGAGATCTATATCATACTTTATATTTTTATAAATTTGGTTTTAAGTTAACATTTGGATGATTTTAAAATTAACCATTTTTTATAGAAAATTATATTGGTTACTCAATTTACCCCATATTGAGATACATACTTAGACCAACATTTCGTATCATAGGGTTTATTTTTTTGGTATTAAATTTCTTCAAATTACTTTTAAAAATTATTTTAGTTAAAATTCAAATATATTAACTTATGTTATTTATAAATTTAGTTCATTGAACATATAGTTTCCATGAAGGATTTTCTACTAATATACCCCCATTAATTAATAGTATAATTTTTTCCCAATGGAAAATTAATATGAGAATGTGTATAGAGAGCATAAGTTTTGACATTTGGTCTCCTATTAGAGATAAATATATTATTCCTAATACTCATATAAGTACTTGGGCTGATACCACTATGCTTGCATACATTAATACTTATAAATTTATGAATGAATATACTGTACACTAGGAGATGAAGAGTTTAATAGTATTTATGCATATAAAACTGCTTACGAGATTTGGGTTGCATTGTTTTTTCCCATGAGTTACATAAAATGTTAAAAGGATGAGTCTTAATACTTATACTATTAAGTATGATAATTTTATGATGAAGCCCGATGAATCCATTTTCAATATGTACCTCAGGTTCAATGATATTTTAAACAAAAAGGGATCACTTGGAAAACCTAAATTAGACAATTACTAGATTATGTGAATACTTAGATTCCAACTAGAAAGATAGAGAGGAACATCTATCTCTATTAGAGAATATGGTGATATCAAAAAGTTCCAGTCAAGGAGTTGATTGAAAATATTATGATGCATGAATAGGATGTAAATGTAAAATTTGAATAAGATGTGGAGACTAAAATAAAGTAAGTATCATTCAAGACTACTAACACCAGAAAATAAATGGAAAAAGAGAGAGAGAAAGTACCATATGCTAGTTCGGGTTATAGTGAATCTCCTCCTGATAGAGATGGGGATATTACTCACCTAACCAAAAGATTCAATAAATTTTACCAAAATAAAAATTTTATTATAAAATAAAACTATAATGGAATGTATGACATCAAAGGAAACTAGATGAAGGATTTGAGGAAGGATGATGATCCAAAATTAGTTGTTTTATATGAATGTAATAGTAAATTCCTCATAAATATAACTTTACAAAGCATAACTAAAAAAATAAATATAAGGATAATTCCATGAGATACAAATATTCCATGAAGGAAACATGGAGTTCTTCTTAGGATATGTCAAATGACTCAAATTCATCACCTTATGGGAATCCGGAAAGAGGAAGTATGTGTTTTATGGCCAATATAATTGCGATACAACCTAAAACTATTGCTACTAATATTCTGCCTATGCATAATTTTGATGATTCTATAAATGAGAAACATGATGATTATAATATTTCAAATTATAAATGATTCAAATACTACAACATGCTAAATGATATATTTAAAGAGCATAAAGATTAATATAATGGTTTTAAAAGATAATATTCTTTATCATCAAATATAAATTTTGAATTATCTATTAAAAATCAGAAAAATGCTCAGTTTCTCAAAGAAAATACAGAGCTTATGTTTTCAAATAATCTTTAAAATAAATACATAGAAATTTTTATTAATGTTTCAGAGTAAATCACACATGTTTTTGGAAATCATACCTTGCTAAAATATGTTAGTGGAATTGGATATCAACCTACTGAGGAATATAACAAAAAGCATTCATTTCTAAATATAGACCTAAGTGTTCTTCTTCAAATAATATTTCAATGGGACCAAAAAGAGTTTTTATTTCAAAAGGTATGGAATCAATTTATAGAAAACCCATGTGTAAATTATGAGTTGGAAAGGCACTAATTTCTAACATTTCTAGACCCAACGATATATGGGTACCAAAATAATTTCTTTCATAAAATATATTTTGTATGAAAAATTCTTAAGGACCTACAATATAAGTATATGTTACTTGTAAAACTATATTTCTTGGCATGTGACTAGATATTATTCATGATTCAAGACCCTCATAATGGATTGTGGTGTAAATGTCACCTTGAGTTACAATTCTATGGGATATATCATAAGCCTATTCCAGGTTGGTAACAAAAAATCAGTTTCAATTTCTAAAGTCATATTTTCTAATGGTTTAAAATATAATTTTCTTATCATTTCTCAGTTCTGTGATGATGGTTTTTATGTTATATTTGATAACTATGCTTGAAATTTTTATGATTCTAAAAATGATTTTATTTTTACTAATTTGAGATGTGGAAATGTTAAATTTGTAGACTTATATTCTTTTATTTCTCAAAATGATTCATAATCATGTTCCTTTCACAATGAATCATAGCTTTGTAATAGGGGACTATTACATTTAAATATTCATTCACTTAGTAAGCTTACCAAAAAAGGGTTAGTTAGCGACCTACCAATGCTTCAGTTCCAAACTGATAAACTATGTAACCCCTATCAAAAAGGTAAATAAGAAAATGTATCTTTTAAATCAAAGAAATATTTTTCAACCTCTCAACCTCTTGGGATGGTTCATATGGTTCTATTTGGATGGTCTATAATCTTATTTCTTATCATGAAACACTATGTTTATATTCTTGTAGATGATTTCTATAGGTATACATAGGTTTTCTTTCAAGCACAAACAAATGAAGATTACTTTCATGTTACAAAGTATGATAAGTCTATGGAAAATCATAGTGAACATAGGATTAACACCTTAATAATGACCATAGTCGTGAGTTTGAAGATCATGCATTTGAATCATGTTTCTAAAAAACGACTACACTCGTAACTTATATGCTCTTAGTAAACCCCATAGGAATGGAGTTGTTGAAATGAGAAATTGGACATTATTAAAGATTTTTTAGACTGTGTTGAATGAGTATGACCTAAGAATCTATTTAGGACATAAGTATCAATACATCCTACTATATAATCAAATTTTTTTGATCAGATCTATCCTTAAGAATTATTTTTATGAGATATGAAGCAATCGAAAACCTAAGGTTAATTAAATTAGAATTTTTTCTTACAAAGTCTTTATTATTAATTATATGGATAATTTGGACAAATTTTATTCAAAAAGTGATGAAGGAATTTTCTTTTGTTATTAAATCTATAGCATAGACTATATAGTTTTCAATAAGAAGACCAAAACTTTAGAAGAATCACTTCAGGACATATTTGATGAGGCTAATACAAATGAGCCTAATTCCTCCTTATAAAATCATAATGATGATTTATCATCTCTGAACATAAATTCCAAACTTTTAGATTATACTATAATGTAAGAAGAAAAATCATCCATTTCTAAAGAATTTATAGAACTTCGAGAACCACAAACTGAAAATCTAGAAGTAACCAGCCCTTCATTCAATAGTACTATTACAACTCTTAAATATCATCTTTCAGATTGTATTGTAGGTGATCTACATAGTGGAACATAGAATATAACCTCTCTTATAAACAAGGTTCAATATCATGTATTATAGTCTCTTTTTTGACCAAAGAACATAAATTAAGCTATTAATGATAAATTTTGGGTAACATCCATACATGAATAATTGAATCAATTTGAATGAAATAATATGTGGGAACTTGTAGATATACCCATGGACACCTTGAGTGTTAGAACTAAATGGTTGTTTTTGAATAATGTTGATGAGTTAGGAAATATAGTAACAAACAAGGACAGATTAGCTGGATGAGGTTATAGTTAGGAATATGGAGTAGAGTTTGAGTAAACCTTTGCACCTGTAGTCAGACTTTAATCCATTATAATCTTTAATGATTATACATATCATATAGATTTCAATATTTATTAAATGCATAACAAAAGATAATTGTTAAATTGTTTTATAGTTGAGGATGTTTTTGTTGAATAACCTATGGTTTTAAAAATCATCATTTTCCAAATCTTGTTTTTAAATTAATGAAATATTTATATGGTTCAAAACAATCTCATAGATATTAGTATGATGGGATAAAATATTTCTTATTTCAAAATTATTTTCAAATCTATAGATGACCCTAATATTTTAATAAAATTAATTTCAGAATATGTATTAGTAGTAAAAATCTATGTTGATGATATTATTATCAAATCATAAATAAATTCACATTGCAATGACTTTTCTAAAATAAATAAAAATGAAATTGAATTTATTTTAATTGGTGAACTCAAATGATTTCATGGATTTCAGGTCCTTCAAAACAAAGAATGAGTTATTTTAAATCAAAGTAAATATATAAAATATATTTTAAAATAAATGTACTTGGATAGCTCTAAGTGTAGTGATAATACTATGAGTATAACCTATAAGTTGGAAATTGATGAAGCTAGAATTCCATTATATTAAACGAGTTATAGATGTATGATTCGTAGTGTTATCTACTTGATAGGATGAAACCAAATAATATGTTTAATGTGTGTATATTTTCTTTTTTTCAAAAAAACCAGAAAGAGTCACATTTAAATAATATTTAAATAATATTTAAATACATCAGGTATACAACCAATTTCTTATTATTTAACCTTAAATAATAAGCATTATATTCATTAAGTTATTATGATGATAATTTTGGTTGATGCAATTTAGACAGAAAAATCACTTCAGGAACATGTCACTTTTTGGGAAAGTATCTAGGTTCATAGTTTATTAAGAATGAATATTTTGATGCATTCCATACTACTAAACCTAAATAGATATCTTTGAGAATATTTTTGTAAACAAATTTTTGATTACAAACACTCTACTAGATTATGTTTAATTATTCTAACCAATCCCCATAAACTATGACAGCATAAATGCAATTACATTTACAATAATTATGTTTCACATTCTACAAAAAAACATATTTATATAAGACATCACATTTTGAGGGATCATTTTCAAAAAGGTGGTATCCATATTGAATTTATTAGTATAGGACATCATTTAGCATATATATTTACTAAGTCGTTGAGTTCTAAGATAATGTACAATATTAAACATGTGTTAGGAAAAACAAATTCTGGTTATGTATAATTGTAGGTAATATACCATTATGGTGGCATGTATTTGGCTTGTAATTTCATTGTATTTTCACGATGATAGCATGTTATACTAGCAGATTATCACACCATTGTTTTTATTCATTTGTGAATTTTTTTTCTCAATATTTTTAACCAATGGTTTAATTTCTTCTAGTTTCAATTTTTTTTTTTAAATCTTGTTTTCTTGTGAATTTTTAAAATTTTGATTTCTCAGTATCATTTTTATTTTATTTCTAGAATACCTAAGACACCAAATGATATGAAAAAAATCATTATTTCTATTCCCAACGCACCATGATCTCATAGAGATACTCTAGTATCTTTCTCTCTCAAGCCTAGTGAAACCCTTCACCTCTAGGTTTTCAAACCATGTCCTTACTCTTGATCGTGCTTGTCGAACCATATATGGATGTCAAGAATGGATTTTTCCCCATTATATTCACCAATAGAGTCAAAAGTATCCAAAAATAAAAAAATAAATCCCCCCTACTCTAGTTTCTCCAATTTTACCAGTTAACCCTATGATTTTTTCTAAAAAATATTTTGGTAAAAAGGGATGTCAATCAGTGTTGTTTATGTCTAGCTAGTATCTAGTATGTAAAATAATCCATGACCATTAATTGTTATTTTTTCCTCTAAAAAGTCACCCTTCTACCATATGGTGGTTTATGAATTATAGCATAATCTAGAGTTTTTGTTTGATTAAGATGGTGATGATTGGATTAGAAGTCATGTGGAAGGACAAGTAATAGTGTTTTATACAAGAAAATGTGATATCTATGTGGATGTATATCCTTATAGATTATATGAGGATTATAATGTAACCTATCATAAAAAAAATTAAGTTGTTTTTATATAAAGAGGCTTCAACAGATATAGTAGGGGACGAAATAACTATAAGATATGTTGGATTAGAGCTCTATGGAGAGTGTTTGATACTCTTACTACTTTTTACCACACATTCTATGATCAATAAAATGTGTATTCACAATTTTGAATGATGTTCATAAGATATGTTTATATAGATATCTCCTAGTGCAGATGTGTCAAACGATTAATCCATCCTCTATATCCCTCACTTTGATCTATGAAAAGTTCATTTCTACCAGGTTAAGGGACAAGGGCCTTGTAGCTGGGGATGAAGGGTATGTTATAGACTGTGGTGGATTTTTTCATTCAAGATATACTTTTTCAAAGATGAAGATAAGATAATACCCCTATAAGAGAGAGTGGGTTGGAGATTATGATAATTTATATAATGAGTATAATTAAATTGATCATCCAACCAGGAAAAGGGATGAAGTTGATCTATTCTTGGAGATTGATGATGATGTTGAATACACACATGAAGTTAAGAGAGAAGCTATTACTGAAGAAGAAGAAAAGGAAACATTTTTTGATGAAGGGATTATTCTTGAGTTGTCTCCATAATCTGCTACAATTACCTTTGGATCTCATATCTCACCTAGGAGGTTTACAAAAAGAGAAATGATTGTTAAAAGTGATGAAGAAGAGACTTAGGTATCTAGATAAGAGAAGTATATGAGTTATAAATAAATTTATTCAAATGATGATAATGCTAATGCGGAGGAATAAAGTGAAGAATAAGAAGAGAATGAAAATATAGAAAATTATAATGATGGTAAAAGGGTTATAGTTGTAACACCCCAGGTAAATAAGGAATATGACATTTTCATATGTATCCATATTTGTGAATAAAATATTAATATGACTTTAAAGGGGACGCTATGCTCGATGGCATACCCAACACGCAACAACGAGTTTCTTGGGAATCTTACGTTGCACTCTAATAATAAAATAATATTATTCTAAATGGTAGTTAACATGTAGCCGTTGTAATGGTGGGAATGCATAGAAATAACTAAAATATGATTATATATGTTCTTAAATATTTTTACATTTATACAATAAAAGATAAAGGCTTAAAATACGGAAAGAATTCAATTTTAGGCGTATATGCCCTAGTTTTCACTAAAGGTTCACTTATCACCTTTTGATGGAGAACCGTCATTAAATATAGTTTTTTTCACTCTTAAACATTCTTTTGGACCAAATAAAACTCTTATTAAGAATCGGGACATCAAAATTTACTTTGTGTAAATTTTTGGTATCTTTCCGATAAAGTTCATTTTTTTAATGAATAGTGTAAAATGTTGTATTTTAATTCAAAACCACTTTTTAATCTAATTTATTTATATGATTAGACTATATTTTGAATTGGTTTTAAAGTGAAATTAGAAAATATTTTTACCATTAAATCCAATAGTGGTCGTTGGAATCAATTTCACTTTGAAATCAGACTTAAACTAGTGTCAATCTTTTGATACTTATTGTTTCATAAAACACGCTATTTATCATGACAGCGGGAATTAATTATTAAATTAATTAATGTGACTTATATGTTTTGAATTCTGTTAAACAGACTTCATTTTTGAATTCAGAATATCAAATATAGCTTAGGGTGAATTTTTGGTATTTTTCTGAAAAACATCAATTTTTGATGAATAGTGAAACCACTAAGTGGTACTTATAAAAACTGATTTTCCGTTTAAATGAAATTTTGCCATCATTGTGTTTTGATTTTCAAAAATCCGACATACATGGTTGTCATTAAGAAGTAAAATGTGGTTCAATGAGATTAAAATATTTTTTTGGTGAATAGTAACTTATTAAGTTTTTAATCGCGATTAGTGGTAATTAGTGTAGTTTAAGGTAAAAATAATGCTTTAATATAAGGAGATGAGCTTGACACATGTCTTACCATCATTGTTTGTATCATGGCCGACCAAGACAATCCATGGGTCAACTTGGGGACCCCATGGATCCACTTTGGTTGGGAAATGACATAAATAACATTTTATTTAATGTAAAAGTAAAATTGACACAAACATGATATGTTTTACTACAAAACTTTTTAAGTGGGGTTATACAAGTCATCTTTTTTATTATAAATATTCATTGGAAAGCTAAAAATATTTCCTACATCATAGTATTTTTTTTTTAATTTTTAGACATTAAATAAATTAAATTATTTATGACATAATAATGATGCAGCGATGACATCATTATTTGACGATTTAAATAAAATGGAAAGATAATGTAAAATCTATGAACTACACATGTCCAAAACTTATTGGATGAGTTGATTTCGAAGCCTTATCACCTTATACACGAATTATATCAATGTGGGACCTTTTGAAACCGAAACACATTTTCAAATAAAGTAATATTTCTTTACTTTCCAAAAGTGCCCCTCCTCTCCTCTTATAAAAGGCCCCCACCTCTACCTCATTTAACACAATCCTCAAGCATTTGGCTCGGCCAACCCCTGACCATTTACTCTCTCCACATCCCTCTCCTCATCCTAGAGGATTCCCTTTGGGAATAATCCTTTCAAAGGAAGCCTTTAGGCTCAAATCCAAAGGATTTACACTTTTAAAGGTAATTCACTCTCTCATGTTCATTTGTTTTATTTTGCTTCTCCAACCCCCTAAACTCTTTTTATTTACTTATTTTGTAACAACACCAGTATCTTAAATATACTAGGATGTTGCTATATGATTTATTCGAGCTACACTCTCACACAACTACATCAAATGGTTAAAGAACATACGGTTTCCGTGGATGGTGAAATTCTGCCTCCCGAAACGATGATTGTTCAATACTCATTTAACACCTTCAAAGGTGGACATTATGATGTCACTATTTTTATATATGATATATAATATGTTTATGTTTTATTTATGATTCTGTATTTTTCATTTTTTTCTTACCTTTATGGCTTCCAATATGGGTATACGCGATATCTTCATTTAAGGAAGTGCGAACTATCGCCCCCTCAAAGTGATTTGATTCGTTAAATACCATATGTGGGATGTATAAAGGATGGAAATATGATATTATATATGATATTATACTGTAATTATAATATACCTTTATATAATTATTATTCCATTATATAAAATATGAAATAGAAATGAAAGTAGCGTTCATGCGTACGTACGGCTTACCGTCTCCATGAACGGTGTATTTCATTTATTACCTCTAAATGATTATGTAATGTTATAAATGAATGAATTTACTGGATATATATGACATATATGATATCTACATAATGAATACAATTCTGGATATAATAAACATTTGGCCACACAAACAACATGTAATTGTAAGAAGTCCACTTTCGACTTAAGAACCAAATATCGGCAAAACAAATATTATTAACTTAAATGATTACATAATGTTTATGACATGGTAATAAGTGGTATAAAAGTACTAATGAACTTGAAAAAGGTTCTTAATGAATTAGAAATTAACTCAAGTTTATTATTCAGGAAATTAAATAACGATCGAGTCAAGTCGGACCCGAGGTAAGGGATCCTACAACTCTCTTTCTTTTTAAGTACACTCTTTTATGTCATTTCTTTTAAGCTCATATTTCTTATGATTGGGATGTTCTTTTATATTACTCCTACTGTAATTTTTATGTTAATGTGATGAGAGACACTATTCTCTCTCATCAATCCATTTTGGAAGTTTTGAGTGGCGCCGTTAGGCTGCCGAACTTTCGTAAGAGATCTAACCTCTCTCTTTCTTTTTAAGTACTCTCCTTTATGTCACTTCTTTTAAACTCCTCCTTGCAATGTTGGGGGATTTTCTTTTATATTCCACTTGCTGTAAAATCTATTGTAATATGATGGGATACTCTATTGGATCTCATCAATCCATATTCGGAAGTTTTATGTGGCGCCGTTAGGCTGCTGAGTTTTCGTAAGGGATTTTTCATCTCACTTTTATTCCCGTGAGATTTATGCTACATTTGCCACAAATTCCATTGAGTGGTGTATGTACTGCACATTATTCTACTCTTTGTGTAATATACTTTCTTTTATGAGTATTTACATCAATGACCTATTGTCTTTCTTCAGGGGGTGTATGTTTTGAAAGATACCCAAGTCGGTAAGGGAACCTTTCACCCTCCTCTTTTCTAAAAGACTTCTTTTGTTGGGTCTTTTAATTTACATATTGTTATGTTGGGATATGTTCCCATATATCCTTATTGATGTAAATTTTATGTCCAAGTGATGAGATACACTTTTTATCTCTCATCAACTCATTTTGATGTGATGTCGTTGGGCTGTCAAGGGAACTTTTTAACCCAATTTCGATTTCTTGGGGTTCAACATGTAGTCATTGAATATGTCATCCGTTGAATATGTGTGAATGACCTTTTATTGTTTTACACTTAATATCCACTTATATTGGGTGTATTTATATTTGTCACACATATTTTTGAGATTGATTTGTCCTTAATTTAAGGATACCTTCTTTATAAGGGATTTCATCACATTTGACATTTCTATTGAGGGTTCACTGTTGTTATGCACCAATTCGCTCTTATATGGTGTATATACTGTCCTTTGGAGTATTATATCATGAATCCATTTATTCTCATGATATTATAAAGTTCTGACTAAATGTTATTCCTCGATTATTGTATTCAAGTGTCTCTAATTTTGGTAAAACCCCTTTAACCAAAATATCATTTTAAATGTTTTAATTATTTGTTCTTATTAATATCCATGTTTTCAAAATGGTTTTAAGGATTTATTTATATGGATATTAATGGTTTAAAATGTTAAAAGCTTCAAGGTGGTATGGGACACTTTGATTCAAAAATCTCTTTATTAAATGTTTTAAATGGTTTTGGAAATGGTTTCTTTTTGAATGGATTAATTATTTCAATATCCTAAAATGTTATATTGTGATTGAAATGTGGAAATTTTATGTTTCCTTTATGCATGTTTTATGTGATATGATTATGTTATGGTTCTTGGGCATTATTATGAAGACGGGTGGTTCCGTGATAAACTAAGGGCGGGTGAGCCCGTTATAGCTCTCCAATGCATTGGGTAACGCGAAGGAGTGAAACGTTATGGTTTCTCCGAAGAGATTTAGGGAATATACTGTGATGGGTATTCCAAACGTAACCAAGAGGGTTACTCCCTACGTAAGAATGTTATGAATGCCTCAAGTTACCTTTATGTCTTATGTTTTCTATGATTTATTCATGATTTGATATGCCTATGTTTTATGGGTAAAGTATGATTTCATTCTTATGTATATATGAACTCATGTTTCCTTTCCATATTTTTATAACCCTTACTGAGATTTTTATGCTCATCCCAAGTTTTTGAAATGTTTTTCACAGGTCAAGGGAAAGGTACATGATGTGATGATAGTGTCAAGGATGTGTCAAGAAAGAATCCGTGTTTTATTTTAAATAGGTTTCCATTGATGGGAAGAATGAATTTTGTCTTTTATGTAACCACTTTGTTTAAATGTGGAATGTAATGCAAGTTTCATGATCTAATTCTCTAAAACTCTAAACCTGAAAAGATCCTCAATGTGTAATCTTGTAATAACTCAAGATTAAGTAAGGTTTAAGGCTGGGGCCTTATAGTTGGTATCAGAGGTCGGTTTAGATAACTTTAGAGGTTAGGGTATTCTTTAAGCATAAGTTATGTAGATACCCGAAGCATGACGTACATGAACATTACATTACTTTTGAGGAATACTTAGTACATAACAAAAAATACACACACAAGGATCGTAATAGTTTAGTGTCTTTGGAAACTCGGAACGTAATCTTCTAATCGTGGTGAAAGATCTCCAATATCTCCCATAAAGATCTTCCCTTTTTTTTACCTAAAACCTTTCTTTATATCCTGGGGAAAAGAAAACATAAAAGGGTGAGCTCAAATGCTCAGTAAGGGTAAACAAAAGACATATAAATCTCATCGTATACACAAGCACATAACTTTTGGAAATCTTAACCTGCAAAAGAGATCATAATTTCATAACATGGGATAAATCATGGAAGTGAAATGTAATCACAATAATCATAACATAAAACATGAAACTTGGTGGCATACACACATAATCATAGAGAATCATTTCTTTTTATTCAAGACTCATTGCCAAGACTCTCTTAGTGGACAAAGTCCCTTTCTGAACCGAGTCACCCTCGTTTCAGTCCTGTTTCACTGAACCGGTATAACCTACCGTTCCAGCCCTGTCTATCTCATGAGATATAAAATCTTTATCCAATGAATTGGAGGGAGATATAGGTCCCACCCATCTTATAATGAATCCTTTCTTATGTGTTCCACATAATCATAAATCATACATCATCGCATAACACATGTAACAAAAATGGGATTCTTGAAACATCATGACATCATAAAACAAATCATATAAGATAAAGGAATTCATAAAAATAATTCCATCACAACATAATCAAATCAATGTAATAATAGGGATAAAAACAGAACTATTTATTATCTTAGATGGAAAATAATTTTGACAAAACACTTGAACTTCATTCTTGAGGAAAATATCCTTTCTACTTAAAAAACATTTTTCCTTTCTTAACATGTCATACAATTTTAAACTAAATAAAGTTGATTAAAAATAAACTTGAAAAATTTTAAAGGAAGATTCTTGGAAATTATGTTTTAAAAATCCATTCATGCCGTATAAGTTAAAAAAAACATTCTTCGTACTTTTTTCGGAAAAGTCAAAAAGTACCTCGTACGAAAAAACGACAAAAGATTCCTTTCATATTCATTACTAAAAACTCACCAAAGGGTAAAATTAGATTTAAACTATTGTAAGTGGATGGAAACAATATTACATATTGAGGGAACATGGATTTGGATGATAAAATACACCCCAGTAAATACCAAAGTATAAACAATCTCGGATAAAAATGAGATTGTGATATTTCCCTTACCTTAGGTCCGACTTGCTTTGTAAGTGTCCGAACCTCCTGTATAATGATTTAAATCATGTTATTTACTTATTCCAGAATCATATTCATTGTTATTATATCATATATGGTTCACTTATGACTTTATATTACTCGTTCTTTTGTAAATTCCATGTTAAAGAAGCGTTTTGGGTAAAATCGTTTCATTTATCGTAGGTGTTTTGAATTGTTGTTCTTGACATTATTATTACTTATATCATGATTTACTTACTTCCAGAATATAAAATATGATTTATATATCATATATATTCAGTATATATATATATATAATAGAAAGATAAATGAAATGAAAAACACCGTTCATGGAGACGGTAGTCCGTACGTACGCATGAACGCTGTTTTCCTTTCCTTATTGTCTTGAATGGAAGTAAGTAGATGACATACATATATATATATACATAAATCCAGTAGCTTTATAATGTCATATATTTCATTATTATTTCTTATATATACTTTATAATCATTCTTAAATGGTTAACATGGAGAATGAATCTCATCGCGTCGTGGAGACAGTAGTCCATACGTACGCACGAGCGATGATATCATTTCCATAATTATTGAATTGAATTGGAGTGGATTATACAATATATCAGAATCAATATGATGTTGTAATAACTATGTATAGTTATTCTTTACACCATAATACCCATCCATGTAAGGTGTTGGTGGAAAAACAGATTACACCACGGCGTGGAGACGGTATTCCGTACGTACGCACACGCGGTGATTTCGTTTTCCATAGGATGGATAGATGGTGAATTAGGATTGTTTCATACTTATAATAACATATCAGTATATGAGTGATACTGTTGTTATTACTTCATAATGAAACAACCTAAGAAGAAGAAGTGGAAGAAGAAATAAAGGTGAAAGAATTGGTAACAGAAATTACCTCTTCTTTGAAGCGCCTCTTTGAGACCTCCTCTTAGGGCACTAAAATTGGTCTTTGAGGAAGACCAGAACCTCTAGGATGTATCTAGGGAAGTGGAGAAGAGATTTTTTCAGGGTTTGGTCGAGCTTGAATTCTCAAATTGGTGTGAGGAGGAGGGGTAGGAGGTGTCCTTTTATAAGGGAGGAGAGGGGCACCTTAGGAATATCTCAAAATATTATTTTATATTAAAGTCAAAATCGGTTTATAATGGTTCCAAAGGGTCTTATTTCGAAGATAAAGTGGGGATGGGTCGAAATACTATCAACCAATAAAATTTAGACAAGTTTAGGTTATTATTTTAACCTTATCAATTAGATTTAACTCTAAGTTAAATAATTAAACTTTTACCGTGTCTTTTTGTTTTCTTACACTATATGGTTAACACACTTACTATAACATGCCAAACGAACCCCAAATTGGTTATTATTAATATATATATCCTTATCTAAGTCATTTGGCTGAACCTTAGATTTTTAGGAATAAAATAACAATTAATAATATAATATTTGATTTAAAAACTATTTTGTGTCAATTTTGACACTATTTGATATATGATTTTTGTGAAAGTCATAACAGAATTATATGTTCGAACCAAGTTGATTATATCAACACTAATATATCATAGTAACCTATAAAATTAGTTGAATTCATAAAAAAGTCTCAAATTACATTTATTTTGGTGTTTATAACATCAATTATGTCAATATTGCATTAATAAGATAATTACTGCATCATCATTGTGTCATAAATAAATTAAATTATTTAATGTCTAAAAAATTACAAATAAAATACGATTATGTAGGAAATATTTTTATATTTCTAATGAATATTTATAGTCGAATTTATCTTATGTATAACCCCATATTAAAAATGTTTTAGTAAATAAACTTTGATTTTAACTCTTTTAACCCATCTTTAAATAAATTAATAATAAATGTCCTAATCTAATCCAAGTGGGTCTAAATGGTCATATTTTATTCCTAAGTTTGTTTTTGGTCGAATTACATTTGTCCAATAGAATTAGGACATGTGTTAGGGTAATAATAATATCATTTCTACCCTTAATTACCCTATTTACTTTTAACCGTGGTAAATAAAATTAAAAGTTACTATTCACCAAAAATTATTTTCATCTCATTGAACAACATTTTAGTCCTTGATATTAACCGTGTCTCTCGGATTTTCGAAATTCCACTCACAGAAGCGGTAAAATTAAGTTTTATGCAAAATTCAGTTTTTAACCTACCACTTAGTGGTTTCACTATTCATCAAAAATTGAAGTTTTTCAGAAAAATGACAAAATTTCACCCTAAGCTATAATTAATATTCCAAATTCAAAAATGATTTCTATTTTACAAAATTCCCAACATATAAGTTTCATTAATTAATTTTATAATTAATTTCCGCTGTCACAACAAATAGCGTGTTTTTAAGAGGTAATAACTATCAAAAGATTAACACTTGTTTATGTCTGGTGTAAATGTGAAATTACATCCAATGACCAAAATTGTATTGAATTGTAAAAATATATTCTAAATATACTTTAAAACCACTCAAATTAATAATTTATCACTATTAATTATTTCGATTAAAAAAGTTGTTTTTAATTAAAATTTAGTAATTTTCACTATTCATCAGAATATGAATGTTATCCAAAAAGTATCAAAATTTCACCTTAGGCTAAATTCAATACTCCGAATCAAAAAATGAAGTCCATGTTGAGAGATAAAATTTCTAAAATTTTAAAAGGTGCTTATTACTATTCATTACGGCTAGTTTTAATAATATTTTAATAACATATCGTTGTTTAGTGAAACTCGTTATTGCGTACTACACACGCTATCGAGAAAGGTCGTGATTGCGTGTAATGCAAGGCAAATCAAGGATGCGTGTTGTGCAAGATCCTTTTGGTGTAGCATACAACACAAGACATTAGTGAAATTAAAAAAAGAATATTTTTCATAAAATCTTGGGCTGTTACATTCTACCCCCCTTAAAATGAATTTCACCCTCGAAATTCGTCGGGGTTATAAATGGTTTACTATTCGAATGTTTCTTTAATAGAAACCCAAATCGTAAAAAGGAATACCAAAACCAATCTTTAAAAAAAAGGTATGAAACGTAATGGTTACCCCAAATAAACTAATCACTGGGTTTCCACATAGGTGAAAATATGGATATGGAAGAAAAATCTAACCATCATGTTCTGATGGAGAGTGGTACAGAACATGGCTACGGAAAATCCATCAATCACAAATCCATAAATTTGTGACGATCTAAGGTACCATATGATTAATCAGATATAAGAGCACTAGGACAACATTTTTAGTTTTCAAGATCGTTTCCCTAAAGTTGAAGAATTAGAATAAATACTTACTTTATTTTGGTACAATCTCACTGTTGTTTGTGCCTTGAACAATTTCCACTTCATCTCTTAAATAAATGAAGTTGAATTTGTTATTCGTGAAGTGTTAGCAGATCATGTGATAGAATGATGGGTCATTCCATCTGTCTCAAACAAAAGGTTTGCAAAAGTTATTAAATATACATAAGTCATTCTATATTGAGATTAATCATATATGGTTCCTAAAATGGACATATACTTCATATATCATACTTCTTAATATAATAAAACTAGTTTATACTAAACAAGGACTTCCTGTAGGCCAGTGGTAGGCGATAAAGGCCAGTCGCACTTCAGTTGTGGGTTCGATTCCCACAGCCTTGTCCGACGCGATGGGCTGTCGCCCGTCCTGCAGGTTGTCCTTTTTTTTCTAAAGCTATATTACTATAACATCCCATCAATAATATCGAAAAAAAACTTCTATCCTTAAACAATACTAACTTATGTCCAACATAATCCATTCCAATCTTTAGGCTTATCCATAATACTGCAGTCCACTCTCATAACATAGTGAAAATGATTACCAGAGATTTAATACCATCGTTGATCCCCATATATCATAAGATATGTCTTGTTGGTCACATTCCAAACATTCAAAGGCCTTAATCAAGTATTTTCTTGAATACCCATTGGACCTTAGTGAAAACATGTATGTAGTTAAAAGATAACACTTTCCACATACCAAAATCCTCAAAATTCTATATACTCAAACCATGATATCACATAGTCCTTATATCAATCATGAGCTCATGAATACTGTTAAACATTTCGTTTTCTCGTTTTTCCTTCATTATGCGCATATCAACTTATTTCCAAAAATATCTCAATCACTTTGAATACCACATTAGTCCAATACATAAATATTCCAATACTTTATGATACAACATTATTTTGGAATCCCATTACATAAACACTTAATCATTCCACCACATCGTTGTCATATTCAACATCGCCAATAGTAATCTCATGTGACTTCCCTTTGTCCTTTGCCTTAAGTGGTTGCTCATGTCGATCATCACTAACCCTTGGATTAGGGCATTTATTAGCATAATGCCCCATTTCCTTGCACTTGAAGCATTGAAGTGTTGATGGTGCGTTCTCTGCAGTGTTTGCTTTGTTCGCATCATTAGAAACCCTTTTTCCATTACTTCGACACTCAGCTGCTCGATGACCTTCTTTTCCACACTTAAAACATTTTCTAGTCCCTTTAAGACAATCTCCACCATGCTTCTTTCCACACTTTGTGCATAAGAAAACATTCATCTTCTTTTCACCATTATTCTGAGATTTCTCCTTGAACTCCATCTTTCATTTCTTGTCAAAACCATGAGATGGATATGTAACACCAACTTCCATTTCTACCTTGATAGCACAACGCACAATTTCTTCATAGCTACTGAAGTCTCTTATAGCTAATGCCCTTCGAAGACTTGGTTTTAAGCCACTGAAAAATCGATCAACTTTACTTTCAGGTTGGATGATAATGCCAGATGCATACCTTGGAAGTCTTGTAAAATTTGCTTCGTATATACCAACAGATTCATCATCCTTCTGCTTCAGCTCAAGAAACTCCTTTTACATCTTTGTTCGGAGAATACGAGGGAAGTACTTATTGAAAAATAAGTTCTTGAACTCGTCCCATTCCATGGACTCAATTTCATCCCTTTGCCTCGTATTCTTAATAAGATTCCACCATTGATCAGCATCACCTTCCAAACGATACACCGCTAAGATGACTTTATCATGCTCAAAAAATTGAAGAACTGAAAATATCTTTTCAGTGGTACTGATCCATTGTTCAGCAACAAGTGGATCGGAAGTCCCACTGAAAGAAGGTGGACGTTGCTTCATGAAGGACTCAATAGAATATTGTTCCCTTCTCTGCTCATTTGGAAGTCCAGAATGATTCATAGCTTGTGTAAGTATAGCAATAAGATTTTTCACTCCATCTCCCATAACATTTGTTTGTTCAGGAGGACAATCATTGCATTGTCCATTGCATTGATCAACACGGTTCTTTCGGGTTCCAGCCATCGTCTAAAACCCAAAAAGAATAGTGTGAGAGGAAAAAATCATGATAGGGAAAACAACATAATAAAGGGGGAGTACCCTCAATATCTAACATCTTAGGTTTAATTCTAAGATCGTTAGCGCAATTCTAGGACAATAACCTATACGTATACTTAACCTTAGAGACATCCCTAGACATACCTTAGAAATATCTCTAGGAATCTCACTAAAGTTCTCGCATCCTAGTTTCCAAAGGTTGACTAAACCTTTCCTCTGATACCAACTGTAGAGACCCGAAGCATGACGTACATGAACATTACATTACTTTTTCGGAATACTTAGTACATAACAAAAAATACACACACAAGTATCGTAATAGTATAGTGTCTTTGGAAACTCGGAACGTAATCTTCTAATCGTGGTGAAAGATCCCCAATATCTCCCATAAAGATCTTCCCTTTTTTTTACCTAAAACCTTTCTTTATATCCTGGGGAAAAGAAAACATAAAAGGGTGAGCTCAAATGCTCAGTAAGGGTAAACAAAAGACATATAAATCTCATCGTATACACAAGCACATAACTTTTGGAAATCTTAACCAGCAAAAGAGATCATAATTTCATAACATGGGATAAATCATGGAAGTGAAATGTAATCACAATAATCATAACATAAAACATGAAACTTGGTGGCATACACACATAATCATAGAGAATCATTTCTTTTTAGTCAAGACTCATTGCCAAGACTATCTTAGTGGACAAAGTCCCTTTCTGAACCGAGTCACCCTCGTTTCAGTCCTGTTTCACTGAACCGGTATAACCTTCCGTTCCATCCCTGTCTATATCATGAGATATAAAATCTTTATCCAATGCATTGGAGGGAGATATAGGTCCCAACCATCTTATAATTAATCCTTTCTTATGTGTGCCACATAATCATAAATCATACATCATCACATAACACATGTAACAAAAATGGGATTCTTGAAACATCATGACATCATAAAACAAATCATATAAGATAAAGGAATTCATAAAAATAATTCCATCACAACATAATCAAATCAATGTAATAATAGGGATAAAAACATAACTATTTATTATCTTAGATGGAAAATAATTTTGATAAAACACTTGAACTTCATTCTTGAGGAAAATATCCTTTCTACTTAAAAAACATTTTTCCTTTCTTAACATGTCATACAATTTTAAACTAAAAGAAGTTGATTAAAAATAAACTTGAAAACTTTTAAAGGAAGATTCTTGGAAATAATGTTTTAAAAATCCATTCATGCCGTATAAGTTAAAAAAACATTCTTCGTACTTTTTTCGGAAAAGTCAAAAAGTACCTCGTACGAAAAAACGACAAAAGATTCCTTTCATATTCATTACTAAAAACTCACTAAAGGGTAAAATTGGATTTAAACTATTGTAAGTGGATGGAAACAATATTACATATTGAGGGAACATGGATGTGGATGATAAAATACACCCCAGTAAATGCCAAAGTATAAACAATCTCGGATAAAAATGAGATTGTGATATTTCCCTTACCTTAGGTCCGACTTGCTTTGTAAGTGTCCGAACCTCCTGTATAATGATTTAAATCATGTTATTTACTTATTCCAGAATCATATTCATTGTTATTATATCATATATGGTTCACTTATGACTTTATATTACTCGTTCTTTTGTAAATTCCATGTTAAAGAAGCGTTTTGGGTAAAATCGTTTCATTTATCGTAGGTGTTTTGACTTGTTGTTCTTGACATTATTATTACTTATATCATGATTTACTTACTTACAGAATATAAAATCTGATTTATATATCATATATATTCAGTATATATATATATATAATAGAAAGATAAATGAAATGAAAAACACCATTCATGGAGACGGTAGTCCGTACGTACGCATGAACGCTGTTTTCCTTTCCTTATTGTCTTGAATGGAAGTAAGTAGATGACATACATATATATATATACATAAATACAGTATCTTTATAATGTCATATATTTCATTATTATTTCTTATATATACTTTATAATCATTCTTAAATGGTTAACATGGAAAATGAATCTCATCGCGTCGTGGAGACGGTAGTCCGTACGTACGCACGAGCGATGATATCATTTCCATAATTATTGAATTGAATTGGAGTGGATTATACAATATATCAGAATCAATATGATGTTGTAATAACTATTTATAGTTATTCTTTACACCATAATACCCATCCATGTAAGGTGTTGGTGGAAAAACAGATTACACCACGGCGTGGAGACGGTATTCCGTACGTACGCACACGCGGTGATTTCGTTTTCCGTAGGATGGATAGATGGTGAATTAGGATTGTTTCATACTTATAATAACATATCAGTATATGAGTGATACTGTTGTTATTACTTCATAATGAAACAACCTAAGAAGAAGAAGTGGAAGAAGAAATAAAGGTGAAAGAATTGGTAACGGAAATTACCTCTTCTTTGAAGCGCCTCTTTGAGACCTCCTCTTAGGGCACTAAAATTGGTCTTTGAGGAAGTCCAGAACCTCTAGGATGTTGCTAGGGATGTGGAGAAGAGATTTTGTCAGGGTTTGGCCGAGCTTGAAAGCTCAAATTGGTGTGAGGAGGAGGGGGAGGAGGTGTCCTTTTATAAGGGAGGAGAGGGGCACCTTAGGAATATCTCACAATATTATTTTATATTAAAGTCAAAATCGGTTTATAATGGTTCCAAAGGTTCTTATTTCGAAGTTAAAGTGGGTATGCGTAGAAATACTATCAACAAATAAAATTTAGACAAGTTTAGGTTATTATTTTAACCTTATCAATTAGATTTAACTCTAAGTTAAATAATTTAACTTTTACCGTGTCTTTTTGTTTTCTTACACTATATGGTTAACACACTTACTATAACATGCCAAACGAACCCCAAATTGGTTATTATTAATATATATATCCTTATCTAAGTCATTTGGCTGAACCTTAGATTTTTAGGAATAAAATAACAATTAATAATATAATATTTGATTTAAAAACTATTTTGTGTCAATTTTGACACTATTTGATATATGATTTTTGTGAAAGTCATAACAGAATTATATGTTCGAACCAAGTTGATTATATCAACACTAATATATCATAGTAACCTATAAAATTAGTTGAATTCATAAAAAAGTCTCAAATTACATTTATTTTGGTGTTTATAACATCAATTATGTCAATATTGCATTAATAAGATAATTACTGCATCATCATTGTGTCATAAATAAATTAAATTATTTAATGTCTAAAAAATTACAAATAAAATACCATTATGTAGGAAATCTTTTTATATTTCTAATGAATATTTATAGTCGAATTTATCTTATGTATAACCCCATATTAAAAATGTTTTAGTAAATAAACTTTGATTTTAACTCTTTTAACCCATCTTTAAATAAATTAATAATAAATGTACTAATCTAATCCAAGTGGGTCTAAATGGTCATATTTTATTCCTAAGTTTGTTTTTGGTCGAATTACACTTGTCCAATAGAATTAGGACATGTGTTAGGGTAATAATAATATCATTTCTACCCTTAATTACCCTATTTACTTTTAACCGTGGTAAATAAAATTAAAAGTTACTATTCACCAAGAAATTATTTTCATCTCATTGAACCACATTTTAGTCCTTGATATTAACCGTGTCTCTCGGATTTTCGAAATTCCACTCACAGAAGCGGTAAAATTAAGTTTTATGCAAAATTCAGTTTTTAACCTACCACTTAGTGGTTTCACTATTCATCAAAAATTGAAGTTTTTCAGAAAAATGCCAAAATTTCACCCTAAGCTATAATTGATATTCCAAATTTAAAAATGATTTCTATTTTACAAAATTCCCAACATATAAGTTTCATTAATTAATTTTATAATTAATTTCCGCTGTCACAACAAATAGCGTGTTTTTAAGAGGTAATAACTATCAAAAGATTAACACTTGTTTATGTCTGGTGTAAATGTGAAATTACATCCAATGACCAACATTGTATTGAATTGTAAAAATATATTCTAAATATACTTTAACACCACTCAAATTAATAATTTATCACTATTAATTAATTCGATTAAAATAGTTGTTTTTAATTAAAATTTAGTAATTTTCACTATTCATCAGAATATGAAAGTTATCCAAAAAGTACCAAAATTTCACCTTAGGCTAAATTCGATACTCCGAATCAAAAAATGAAGTCCATTTTGAGAGATAAAATTTCTAAAATTTTAAAAGGTGCTTATTACTATTCATTACGGCTAGTTTTAATAATATTTTAATAACATATCGTTGTTTAGTGAAACTCGTTATTGCGTACTACACACGCTATCGAGAAAGGTCGCGATTGCATGTAATTTAAGGCAAATCAAGGATGCGTGTTGTGCAAGCTCCTTTTGGTGTAGCGTACAACACAAGACATTAGTGAAATTAAAAAAAGAATATTTTTCATAAAATCTTGGGCTGTTACAAGTGACATTACCATAATGGTTAGGATTTCAGAAAGATTCCTAGTTTTAGATAAAGTGAATGAGTAAGTATATCTTAGTGTTTATCTTACTCATTAGTACATGATGGTTTTGTTGATATACTCACACTGACATTTCTGTTTTTAGTGAATGGCTGGATCTCGCAGGCACCAAAGTGACAATTGGATTGAAGGAAACTGTGGTGGATCTATGATTAAGATACTAGGTAAAATGGAGGATTCAATGAGGAAACTCATGGTTGTTCTAAACCAACTATCAAGGAGTCATGATCAACCACTTCAACCTTGGTGAGTTCTCTAGTGCATCATGTACGAGATGGCCAACTCGATGTGGAAATTCAGGTAATAATTATTAAGGTAACCATTAGGGTTTATATGATCCTTACTTTTGTGGTAATTATGGGTTATTATATGTTCTGATGGAAAATGAAAGGCATGAGATAAACTTGAGGTTAAAATATGTTATGATCATCTTTGAAGATTTTATCTCATTTTGGGGAATGTTTTAAGAATTATATAGTTTTGAAAAAAGGACAACACGCAGACCGTGTGACAACCCGTCGCGTCGGACAAAGCTGCGGGAATCGAACCCACAACCAAAGTGCGACTGGTATTTATCACCTACCACTGGACTACGTGAAGTCCCTGGTTAGTTTTACTGATTCTTTTTAGTTATATGATTTTATGAATTAAGAGTAAGTTGATTTTGGAGGATATGTGATTAGGATAATTACTTTTCAATGTGAGACTTTAGGAGCAACTGATGTTGTTTGGAGATAAATGTTACGATTTAACTTGGACGAATATGTGACTAAATCCTTCAAATATTTGGGTTTCAATCTTATATTGGTTTACTTTGAAGAATTTTATGGACAAATTGTTTATCAGATGATCCTCGTTGAACTTTGGGTTTTGTTGGACAAATTTTGGAGATTAAGAATAGATTTTCTTTTTTATAAGGGGTTATCCTTTTCTGGATTATCTGATCTTGTACTAACCTTTTTGGTTTTGTTTTTGGTTAAAGCCTAAATACATGGGATGTATATAGTTCTCTTTTGGGGATTAGGTGATTCTCTAGAAGTTGATTATAGTACTCTTGATGCGAACAAGTCTCCCTAAATACTCGTCTCTTGGAAAAAATATGAGTTTGACTAAGGAATCTAGTAAAAGTTGAAAGTCAACATGATAAGTGATTATGCTTCCTTATGAATAAATTCCTCAATAAAAAGTAACTTAAAACAAAAATGTTTTCTATTAAATTTTCCTACTGGGAAATCGAACACCGTTTAACCCATCACAAGTATGTGATTTTCTTATTGTTAACTTTCTCCTAAACATGTTTTCTATCACTCTCCATCGGAACATGACCCTATGTTTTCTCCTCCATGTCCATATTTTCATACTTAGAATCCTAGTATGGGTTAACTCGGGTGACCTTTGTACTTATCTTTCTTTATTTTAAAGTGATTTTTTTTACCGACTCTTCTCCGATGTGGGACGTTCAAGGATGTTTCCAAGCGCAATTTTAAAATTGCGAGGACGCAATTTCCAAAAGGGGGGAAGGATGTAACACCCCAGGTAAATAAGGAATATGACATTTTCATATGTATCCATATTTGTGAATAAAATATTAATATGACTTTAATGGGGACGCTATGCTCGATGGCGTACCCAACACGCAACAACGAGTTTCTTGGGAATCTTACGTTGCACTCTAATAATAAAATAATATTATTCTAAATGGTAGTTAACATGTAGCCGTTGTAATGGCGGGAATGGATATAAATAACTAAAATATGATTATATATGTTCTTAAATATTTTTACATTTATACAATAAAAGATAAAGGCTTAAAATACGGAAAGAATTCAATTTTAGGCGTATATGCCCTAGTTTTCACTAAAGGTTCACTTATCACCTTTTGATGGAGAACCGTCATTAAATATAGTTTTGTTCACTCTTAAACATTCTTTTGGACCAAATAAAACTCTTATTAAGAATCGGGACATCAAAATTTACTTTGTGTAAATTTTTGGTATCTTTCCGATAAAGTTCATTTTTTTAATGAATAGTGTAAAATGTTGTATTTTAATTCAAAACCACTTTTTAATCTAATTTATTTATATGATTAGAATATATTTTGAATTGGTTTTAAAGTTAAATTAGAAAATATTTTTACCATTAAATCCAATAGTGGTCGTTGGAATCAATTTCACTTTGAAATCAGACTTAAACTAGTGTCAATCTTTTGATACTTATTGTTTCATAAAACACGCTATTTGTCATGACAGTGGGAATTAATTATTAAATTAATTAATGTGACTTATATGTTTTGAATTTTGTAAAACGGACTTCATTTTTGAATTCAGAATATCAAATATAGCTTAGGGTGAATTTTTGGGATTTTTCTGAAAAACTTCAATTTTTGATGAATAGTGAAACCACTAAGTGGTACTTATAAAAACTGATTTTCCGTTTAAATGAAATTTTGCCATCATTGTGTTTTGATTTTCAAAAATCCGACATACATGGTTGTCATTAAGAAGTAAAATGTGGTTCAATGAGATTAAAATATTTTTTTGGTGAATAGTAACTTATTAAGTTTTTAATCGCGATTAGTGGTAATTAGTGTAGTTTAAGGTAAAAATAATGCTTTAATTACAGGAGATGAGCGTGACACATGTCTTACCCTCATTGGTTGTATCATGGCCGACCAAGACAAGCCATGGGTCAACTTGGGGACCCCATGGATCCACTTTGGTTGGGAAATGACATAAATAACATTTTATTTAATGTAAAAGTAAAATTGACACAAACATGATATGTTTTACTACAACAATTTTTAAGTGGGGTTATACAAGTCATCGTTTTGATTATAAATATTCATTGGAAATCTAAAAAGATTTCCTACATCATAGTATTTTTTTTATAATTTTTAGACATTAAATAAATTAAATTATTTATGACATAATAATGATGCAGCGATGACATCATTATTTGACGATTTAAATAAAAGGGAATGATAATGTAAAATCTATGAACTAAACATGTCAAAAAATTATTGGATGAGTTTATTTCTAAGACTTATCACCTTATCCACGAATTATATCAATGTGGGACCTTTTGAAACCGAAACACATTTTCAAATAAAGTAATATTTCTTTACTTTCCAAAAGTGCCCCTCCTCTCCTCTTATAAAAGGCCCCCACCTCTACCTCATTTAACACACTCCTCAAGCCTTTGTCTCGGCCAACCCCTGCCCATTTACTCTCTCCACATCCCTCTCCTCATCCTAGAGGATTCCCTTTGGGCAGAAGCCTTTCAAAGGAAGCCTTTAGGCTCAAATCAAAAGGAGTTACACTTTTAAAGGTAATTCACTCTCTCATGTTCATTTGTTTTATTTTGCTTCTCCAACCCCCTAAACTCTTTTTATTTACTTCATTTGTAACAACACCAGTATCTTAAATATACTAGTATTTTGTTATAAGATTTATTCGAGATACACTCTCACACAACTACATCAAATGTTAAAGAACATACGGTTTCCGTGGATGGTGAAATTCTGCCTCCCGAAACGGTGATTGTTCAATACTTATTTAACACCTTCAAAGGTGGCCATTATGATGTCACTATTTTTATATATGATATATAATATGTTTATGTTTTATTTATGATTCTGTATTTTTCATTTTTATCTTACCTTTATGGCTTCCATTATGGGTATACGCGATATCTTCATTTAAGGAAGTGCGGACTACCGCCCCCTCAAAGTGATTTGATTCGTTAAATACCATATGTGGGATGTATAAAGGATGGAAATATGATATTATATATGATATTATACTATAAATATAATATACCTTTATATAATTATTATTCCATTCTATAAAATACGAAACTGAAATGAAAGTAGCGTCCATGCATACGTACGGCTTACTGTCTCCATGAACGGTGCATTTCATTTCTTTCCTCTAAATGATTATGTAATGTTATAAATGCATGCATGTACTGGATATATATTAAATATACGATATCTACATAATGAATACAATTCTGGATATAATAAACATTTGGCCACACGAACAACATGTAATTGTAAGAAGTCCACTGTCGACTTAAGAACCAAATATTGGCAAAACAAATATTATTAACTTAAATGATTACATAATGTTTATGACATGGTAATAAGTGGTATAAAAGTACTAATGAACATTAAAAAGGTTCTTAAGGAATTATAAATTAACTCAAGTTTATTATTCAGGAGATTAAAGAACGATCGAGTCAAGTCGGGCCCGAGGTAAGGGATCCTACAACTCTCTTTCTTTTTAAGTACACTCTTTTATGTCATTTCTTTTAAGCTCATCTTTCTTATGATTGGGATGTTATTTTATATTACTCCTACTGTAATTTTTATGTTAATGTGATGAGAGACCCTATTCTCTCTCATCAATCCATTTTGGAAGTTTTGAGTGGTGCCGTTAGGCTGCCGAACTTTCGTAAGAGATCTAACCTCTCTCTTTCTTTTTAAGTACTCTCCTTTATGTCACTTCTTTTAAACTCCTCCTTGCAATGTTGGGGGATTTTCTTTTATATTCCACTTGCTGTAAGTTCTATTTTAATATGATGGGATACTCTATTTGATCTCATCAATCCATATTCGGAAGTTTTATGTGGCGTCGTTAGGCTGCTGAGTTTTCGTAAGGGATTTTTCATCTCACTTTTATTCCAGTGAGATTTATGCTACATTTGCCACAAATTCCATTGAGTGGTGTATATACTTCCCATTATTCTAATCTTTGTGTAATATACTTTCTTTTATGAGTATTTACATCAATGACCTATTGTATTTCTTCATTGGGTGTATGTTTTGAAAGATACCCAAGTCGGTAAGGGAACCTTTCACCCTCCTCTTTTTTAAAAGACTTCTTTTGTTGGGTCTTTTAATTTACATATTGTTATGTTGGGATATGTTCCCATATATCCTTATTGATGTAAATTTTATGTCCAAGTGATGAGATACACTTTTTATCTCTCATCAACTCATTTTGATGTGATGTCGTTGGGCTGTCAAGGGAACTTTTTAACCCAATTTCGATTTCTTTGGGTTCAACATGTAGTCATTGAATATGTCATCCGTTGAATATGTGTGAATGACCTTTTATTGTTTTACACATAATATCCACTTATATTGGGTGTATTTATATTTGTCACACATATTTTTGAGATTGATTTGTCCTTAATTTAAGGATACCTTCTTTATAAGGGATTTCATCACATTTGACATTTCTATTGAGGGTTCATTGTTGTTATGCACCAATTCGCTCTTATATGGTGTATATACTGTCCTTTGGAGTATTATATCATGAATCCATTTATTCTCATGATATTATAAAGTTCTGACTAAATGTTATTCCTCGATTATTGTATTCAAGTGTCTCTAATTTTGGTAAAACCCCTTTAACCAAAATATCGTTTTAAATGTTTTAATTATTTGTTCTTATTAATATCCATGTTTTCAAAATGGTTTTAAGGATTTATTTATATGGATATTAATGGTTTAAAATGTTAAAATCTTCAAGGTGGTATGGGACACTTTGATTCAAAAATCTCTTTATTAAATGTTTTAAATGGTTTTGGAAATGGTTTCTTTTTGAATGGATTCATTATTTCAATATCCTAAAATGTTATATTGTGATTGAAATGTGGAAATTTTATGTTTCCTTTATGCATGTTTTATGTGATATGATTATGTTATGGTTCTTGGGCATTATTATGAAGACGGGTGGTTCCGTGATATACTAAGGGCGGGTGAGCCCGTTATAGCTCTCCAATGCATTGGGTAACGCGAAGGAGTGAAACGTTAAGGTTTCTCTGAAGAGATTTAGGGAATATTCTGTGATGGGTATTCCAAACGTAACCAAGAGGGTTACTCCCTACGTAAGAATGTTATGAATGCCTCAAGTTACCTTAATGTCTTATGTTTTCTATGATTTATTCATGATTTGATATGCCTATGTTTTATGGGTAAAGTATGATTTCATTCTTATGTATATATGAACTCATGTTTCCTTTCCATATTTTTATAACTCTTACTGAGCCTTTTATGCTCATCCCATGTTTTTGAAATGTTTTTCACAGGTCAAGGGAAAGGTACATGATGTGATGATAGTGTCAAGGATGTGTCAAGAAAGAATCCGTGTTTTATTTTAAATAGGTTTCCGTTGATGGGAAGAATGAATTTTGCCTTTTATGTAACCACTTTGTTTAAATGTGGAATGTAATGCAAGTTTCATGATCTAATTCTCTAAAACTCTAAACTTGAAAATATCCTCAATGTGTAATCTTGTAATAACTCAAGATTAAGTAAGGTTTAAGGCTGGGGCCTTATAATAGTTGATGGAAGTGATGATGAAGATGACTCTGACCCTAATTGTTATACCAGTTGAATTAAGATAAAGGAAGTTTAGAGGAGTATAGAGCGTCAGGATGAATGTTTTAAGGGGTAGATATCCCCATTTTTAATGATATTTCATGAATATCCATAAATTGATGATGTTGAGGAAAGATCTTTTTCCACTAGTCAAACAATTTTAAATTCTCCTATGATGGAACAACTGAGTGTGATTGCTTCTGTAGATAAATATGTAGTTGAGAATGAAAATATGGAGATACCTTCTTCTGAGAAAGGTAGTGATGTCTAGTTTAATGTTTTGGATGTAGATGAACCGCATTTTTATAACCATATGAAAGTATATCTTAATATTGATGGCCAAGTGGATGATTCTTAGGTGATATTGGTACCTCAAGATGATAAATAAATAGATGATAAGCCTATCATTATTGAACACACCTCAGTTGCATAATGTTTTGATAGACATTGATGTCTTGAAGTTCCAGTTGTACCAAATAATTGATACCTCCTACCACTGAATCTATTTCAGCTATATTACCATATTGATGGGTTGACCCTATAGAAGAATAATGGGGAATGTACTTCAAATTGGTAAGGAGTCAACCAAAGAATGGAAAAATTAGGTTCTAGATTATGGTGATGCTAAATGATATTAAATAGACCCGGATGAATTTTAAGTTTGGTTAGATTAATTTTATTCTATTAGAACTCCTACACATGATCCTTCATCAAAACATTTCTCTATTCTAGTTAATGTAGTCACAGAAGGTTACTCAGATTCTTTTGGTAAAATATTGATCCCTTATTTTCCTTTAATGATAAAAAATCAAACTCCTCAATAGAATTACATCCTTGAGAAATATGGAAGATACATTTTTGAGTAGGTTACTTAACATATCTAACCTAAAATGATGTATTACATAAGTTTTGTTCAAAATAATAATAAGAGATTATGAAGTGGGTTGGAGTCTGTCTATGAAATTCCTGATGAGTTAAATTCAATATTTACTACTTCTCTTGAAGGTATCCTTTTTATTCTTGAGGATACATCTTCAGATTCATCAACTCATCCTGCTCCATTAGTTGATGATGATCAAATAATTAAATTTATTAGAGTCGAGATGAGTGCTTCTTCATCTAGTTCTTCTAGAAGTTTCAATGGTAATGCCCAAGAGACCTTGAGCAGAATTATATATAATTATGATTACATTCTCATGTTTATTTCCAATTATTCCCATTACATGAAATCAAACAGAGAAACCATTACTAAGTCTATCATGTTTTAACTATCTAGGATTTATACCAATCAATGTATTGGATGAGAATTTCATATTCTTATATAAAAAATTGAGGGTGCCTCATATGGATTAGTATTTTGAAGAACATGTAAGATATCTCAGGGAGATGAATCCAGTTTTGAACCAGTTTATAGAGGTGAAGGATAATTTCATTAGTGAAATGGAATGAGATGGACATATTGTCCAGGATTTTATAAATCTCATGAAGAATTTTCATCAAGTTCATGGAAAAAAAATTATTTCTATGGGAGATTTTCCAATTACTACTCAGTTATCTCATAGACTAGGAGTTTCTCAAGATCCTATAACAAGTTTTCCTACCAATTTCATAACCTTTCCAATGTATCATGCTCATTCTATGAGACACCTCCGACAAGTATTTATTATGGAAGATCATCCTCAGATTGTAGAAGTAGTCTCATATGTTTTCCAATATATTCTACCTCGGGCTAATCCTAATTCTTAGGATAAGAAACATGTAAGGACCAAGGGTAAATGAAATGATCTAATGGACCCCTCTGAAAAATCATGAACCTTTATTTTTCATGGATTAGACATATTTTCTTTGCTGGGACACAGTTATGAAATTTTTTTTCATAATTATTTCGAATGCCTCTTAACATTTGTATTCTATTCATTGTCTTTTTTCATAATTTTAATCTATTTATTATGATAATATTTACCTCTTTGATAATCTCAAAAGGGGGATAATTCCAATGTAATTTTATTTCTGGTATTTACTAATTTATTATATTATCATTGAAACTATATTTTTTTATCTTTCTATGTTTGATTCATGATATATACCTTTGATACTTATTTTTTTAATTATTTTTCTTTGATTAAATGTACACATTCTTTGAATTATATGTTTTGGTTTTTATTTTGATTTTACCTTTGATATCATGTTTGAAAATGTGTAATACTCTTGATTCCAATATTTTTCCCATCAAAAGGGAGTAATTTTTGACCTCCTAGTTTTAATAATGACAAAATCACGATTATAATGATGTTATTAAATTTAATGTTTCTATATAAGTAATATTTATTATGATAAATGTGAAAATAATGTCTATGTATGATTCAAAATTGGGGGTGAAACTCTATCGTATGTCTATGTATGATTTACCCTTAAGGATAAGACACCGTTAGATATCACACAACTAGGATATCATACTACTGGACATAAATATTTGCAATGTATGAGACACCATCAAGATGTCATTCGACCAGAATACAAATTTTTGTAAGTATGAGATACCTCATAATGAAGAACCGCTGATTTAATACCACCAAAACATAATTTTTTCTATGTCTGATAAACTTCCATTATCATACCACCAGAACACCATATGGCTAGAGAAAGACACCATCAGACCATGATTCACAACTAGTCTGAGTCAATGCCACTAGTTTATTTAGTTCATTTTTTGATTGAAATTATTCTAAATTCTATATTTATCAAACATAATTCCATTTATTATTTTAATGAATATATCTTAAAATCTCAATAGAATGAATTTTATAGGGTTTCATAATGTGTAGTATGTGGAAGAAGTTGGTCTATATATTATCATTGTTTCTCCGGATAAAAGTGTTACGCACTCCCTCATGCAGAAGAGAAGAAATAGTTGATTAAGTGGACTAATAAAAAGAGTGATCTTGAACTTCATAAACACACATATAGCTTGAATTAGTTTCAAACAATGATAGATAACCTATTATAAACACACAAATGGGAATCTAAACTACATCATTTTATCTAGTGATTTCATCTATTCAATGAACAAGATTCTTCAAAACTCTATTTGTCAGAAAAAAATCCATAGAACCTGACTCATGATTCACATTATAATAAACTCATGATTCAAAAGTTGAATATTAAAAACTCAAAAATTTCTAAACTATATACTTTTATATTTCTCACTTCTATTTACATATATTTTATTTTGAGTAATTGGTGCTATACTCTATTTTATAAATACACACTTTCTTATACACTAAACTTGAAGATAAAAATATATCTTGTCATATTTTCTAACACCTATACTCCCACATATAATAGTATTTGAGGTCCTTGTGTGTCCTATTTATTTTTTCTCCCATGTATAACTAAGGAAGAAGTTTTGTGTGACCTGGATAGTTTTAAAAATTATGTAAAACCCGATCTAAGTTGTGGCACATCTAGTATTTTTAATATAAAGTGCTTGGTGGTGGGTGATCACCAATTGGATTGGTCTAATTCACAACATGATACTAAACCACTTGTATCTATTCAATGTGTTGTTTGATTTAATTTTGTTCATTATATCCTATTTAAAATTAAATTTGTTTTAACTATAAACAACATTTAATCTTTCATAGTTTATTATAATTTGTGTTCATATTATATTTATATCTTGTAGATTCATTTCAAAGGATCCAATTATGTTTTATATCAATCCTCCGAGACCCAATAAATATTTATACAACTATTTTGAAGGGTTGAGTCCTATATCATAAAACCTTTTTGAAACATTGGGATGTATGTAAATAATTGGTATGCTTAAGAAAAAATCGATTTTCTAGAAAAACATTATTGGGTACTTGATTCGCACCATTATTGAGATACTCACTCTGAACAAAATTTATGTTATTTATAAATCTCATAACCTTCTTCCATGTAGAAATTCATAGGAATACCTTATCACCAACATCAAATTCTAGATCTCACCAAGGATTGTTATCATAACTATTCTGTCTAATATTATCATCCTTGAAGTGATTATGAGTTAATATTACATTCTCATCCATTTATTTAGCTATAACTGGTGCTAATATATTTCATTCCCCATCTTCGTCCCAAAATTTCAGAGTTTTTCACTTCTTTATAGAGAGGAAACCATAAGGATCTTTTTGAATAATATAGTGAAATCTATTATTACAAAAAATTCAATAAGTTGAAGTTCGTGATCCCAAACACATTTGAAATATCGAGTATATGATCTTATCATATCCTCTAGGGTATGAATTGTTTTATTCAACTAACCATCTATCTAGGGATGATAGACAGTACTAAAAATGAACTATGTATAAAGATCTCACTAAAGGCTTATTCATAACATTGAGGTAAACCATAGATATTGATCAAATATAATAGAATTTGGAACTCCTTGAAATCTCACCAATTAATTCATTTATATCTAATAAATTTGACTAATAATGAAATCTCATCTAGTTTTAATGAGATGTGATGACTTTATTAGTTGATTGGATTCAACCCAAACAATATTACTCACTTTAGATATATTATGGATTCTTTGATGAAATACATGGTGATGTTTTCCATTTTCTATATAGTCATGATTAATGGTTGTAACAACCCATTAATATTATTCAACTCAACCTTAACTTATTGGAATACCAAGATTCGATAGATGTACTCTACAATATATTTCTTCATGTTATCCCACCAGAAATTATCCATAACGTATCTATACATTTTCACACTTCAAGGATGAATGAAGAATGATGAGATATGAGATTTATCTAGTAGATCCTTATTAAATTATGTTATAATATGAAAACATACTATATTTGTGAACCTTATCAATAAATCATAATCCAATTCAAAATTCAGAACATTTCTCACTTTCTTTTTCAACTCTATACCTTCCATTGATGCCACATTAATAATTACATAAATAGATGGTTGAGTACTCATTTGATCGAGATAATATTAATCCCCTTCCGGAAAAATTTATAGGTTAAAAATTTTCAAATACATACAATTTGTTAGGTTTTTATCCTTATCATAGATAAGATGAGATGATCTTTCCACTCATAACATCAACAACATTGGTCTCTGTTTCATTTGGAACTATTTTATCACACTTTTACACATTAACTTTGATGAATTAATTAATATATATATTTAAATAGATCTTATACTAGATAATTAATGAATTTGGTATGAATATGGTTGGATTTGGTGTTTATTAAGTTTTGTAATCAAATTTCATATTTTTGGCCACTCAGTTGATTAAAATTAATGGTGTTAGTCTTCATCAACAGTGAATTATTTGATGTTTCCTAGTGACAGTTTTAATGATAGTTCATTTTAAAATCATTATATTTTTATCTTCTATGGTGAAAACATGGAAGTCTCTTGGATTAATCGTGCATTAAAATGAATCATATTTTTGGGAAAAAATTTAGAAAAGATAGAAACCCCAATACAAAAAATACAAAAAGTGGAAAACATTTTTTTTCTATTTCAAAGTTGATTAGTCGGGTCGACTATACACTAGTAATATCCTTTGAACATTTTTAATCTTTATGATATGCATACTCTATAATTGGAATTTACTGATAGTGCCCCACTCTACTAGTTACGAATTTGGGGTTTCTGGTTGCTGGGGCCGACCATAAAGGATATTCTGATACTGAAGAGGGTTAATCCATTATCACCTATGTTCAAATAGGATACCCCATTTAAAGAGGGTTGAAAAACTGAGCTGAAACCAGAAAATATGATGTTGATTCTTCTATAAGCATCCTAATTCTTATTCTTCAATTCGAATAGACAAATTCAAAGTCTGCAGTGAAGAATTTTGAAACATGAGCTGCACCGCTACTGAAATATCCACATTATCATATCCTAATAAAGATTTATACTACTCCAAACAAGATTGTTGGCCTTTTTATTTTGATTTTTGATGGATGTTGTTTAAATAAATGAATGAGGATGGTTAATATTCTAAGATAGAGAAAAATACAATCTATTTGAGAAGTCATCTTTCTTAGTCCATCGGTGCCTCTATCACTCAACAGTTCGAATTAAGTGGTTGTATTGGTTGGGAATCACATATAATGAACCATTCAGCAATTTAATCTAATCAGTTACGTTGGACAATCAGATATATCGACCTATCAGCTACGTGGTAAAATTTTCTATGTGATAACCAATCACCTTTGTGGGGACAATTTCCTATTTGGTGAATTAGATATACAGAACCAATATCCTATGTTGCATCAATAAGATATATGCTTAATCATATATATAATGGGAATCATATACATGGATAATTTCATATGTAGATTAGATGGCTATGTGGTACCAATCTTCTCTGTAGGATAATCAACTATGTGGTTATTTGGCTATGTTGACTAATTCGATATGGAATCCATATAATATGTTCTTTTAGTCTTAATGTTTCATGAATAAATATGGGGTGAACAGTTGGTATATTACATTAAGAAGTAGGGGGTGTCATGGAGAAAGTACAAAATTTCTATATTTAATCTCTATATGGGGGAGTGAAATCCTAATACATGGGGTGGTGTAATTATTTTATAAATACCTAACTGGAGAAGAGGCACATTTAGATGCTCAATCTAGGTGTTTTAGGATAATTTTTAAAACACATTATTGGGGGATTTATTCTTTTTTTATTATCTTATATAAACATATTTTTCAACAACATTTTGATATATTGAATAACTTTTTATACAATGGTTGGATAAATTATTTTTGTGGAATTATTTAAATTAGGAGATAATATTAACTTCATTAAATTTTAAAGTGTGTTTGGAACATACCCTTTTCAAATTTCTTGAGTAATACTTGTCCTTCAATTGCCAATTCTCTATGAGAACTACTTGGATTTATTGGTCTCTATTGAATTTTTATTTATATTTCTTTCTATGAAAATGATATATTATAAATGGTTAAGTCAACATGTTTCATAATTAAGTGGAATGTTTCACTCTAATATAGAGAATCTAGAAAATCTATTTTCTATAGTTTTCCACTCAAGATAACTTGCGTACCTATTTTAGCAAGATCCAGTCACAATTTTCCATGAATGAAAGTAGAAAAATAATATATATATATATATATATAATTAGAAATAATAAAATGATATGATCATTATCCCTTATTCCTCTCTTGGACTCCTCCCTACTAGATAGTGATCTCTTCTCCCTACAGCCTCATTTTCTCCTTTTTTGTTCACCGAACTTTATTCCATTGACTTAATCATCGCCATTGCACTAAAAATATCACAAATATTTTTTTTTAACATTTTATTTTTTCTTTGTTTTATATTTTACATAGATGTAGTCAACATACCTTATATGAAGGTTCTTCCCCATAGATCAACGCAAACTCCATAATACACTAGTCTTGAGTAGGGTATACAAATATTTAATTTTTCTAGAACATAGTGATGACCTATGTCCCGAATTTTTTTTGGAACCATTAATAGGGAAGGGTACTAATAAGATGAATTTTTATATACATATTTTATTAATTTAATTAATGATTATTCATGTTTTATAGGATATTTCTCTGAGTTATTGTTTGTTTTTATATGAAATATGTTTCCAATACTCTAATAGAAATGATATAAAAAATGGAAAAAAGGTATTTAATATTGTGAAGCACATACAAAATGTTTATCTATAATTCAAAACATTTATGAAGAGGATGGACCAAGTCTTGAAGAATTTAGAAGTCCAAAAAAGAAACCATGATGTGAATGTACAATACTGATCATGTAAAATTATCGTGCCCTCCATAATCAAAGTTCAATTCTTGAATATATAACATGTCATGATTCTCTAATAAACATAATGAACTAAGAAATATCTCCAAATCCTAAAGACATGGGTTATTAGAGTCACCAAATATAAGATACATTTATTCTATTTGGATCAAGAATACACGATGTGATAAGGTTACATGTTGGGAAATTCTCTATCTATTTTTATATAGAATGTGGATAGGTGCACGATTAAATAACTAGAAGCCTATTTATTCTTTTTTCTCTCTTTTTTCTTTCTCTTATTTCCATAAAACTCAAAATTAATCAATTCTATTAGGTGTTTTAATAAAATCCAAGTGGAGTTCACTATTCTGTAATTGTTATTTGTCCTTTTCATCTATGTATTCTAGTTCAAATTTTATTTATCAATGTTGTCACAATAAAACATAAATTTCATTTCACATTTTTACCTTTTTACCTTTTCAAGTAAGTGTTAGATCAAATGATTCTATTTTTCAAATTGAATCCTAATTTATTATTAATTCATAAATTGCGAACATTTATATTTCCACTATTTTATTAATCTTCCAAGCATGTTTGTAATTATTTCTCTACATTTTATTAGCACTTTCATGAGTGGATAAACATCTTATAGTAAGGGTAAGGAGTAAGGGTTGTTTTGAACATAATTAATCTATAAATATAAATTTGGTAGACATAAGGCTAGTGACCATGTTAAGAAATTATTTTTTAAAGAATTATTTTATACAACCCTATTCATGGGAAGTTAAAATGAATGAACCTAAACTGATTGTAGTAGAGAAGGCTATGACTATTAACCTATGACACATTCTTTTATAGAAGCTATTTTTAATTCATATGGGATGTTTTTCGTATCCAGACCAAGTAATATATCCATATGGGATAGATGAAATTCTTTTGACCATAATTAATTAGTGATCTATACACCTCATAACAGCATAATCCATAGGACTATCCCTGGTAAAGAAAGGGGTTATATTTTATCTAAAAGTGTAAAATTGACCCTAATGCCTATCTCCATCCTGAATCTAAAACCAATATTAGAAGATTTAATTTAATAAAAAATCCAAATCAATTTTTGATAAATCCTACATAATGTGTTCGAAGTTACTAGTTTCATGTCATCTGATTTTTCCAATGTGTTCAAGCCTGCACTACCACTATACTATTCCATTGTAGATATTTTATATTGAGATAATTGAAATTTTGTATCTAATAATTTCTTATCAAAATTAAATTATTTGATTTGTTATATCATGGAATAGTGATCATGAAAAAAATCCACATATTAATTTTTTTTTTCTAAAAAGTGACTGAATGAAAGCTATCTCATCATCTAATAACCTAGATTTATTTATTATTTTAATTAATAAACATTTTAATGAATTAAAACCCAGGAAAAATATTCCATTGAAAATCTTGCAAAATATCCAAACAATAAAGAAGAAAAACTTTTTCCAAGCTACATATATCAACGCTCAATATCCTAGGAATGAGACAATGGATAGAGTGAGACATATAGAGTCTTAGGTTTCTAAACTATGAAACGATCCATATGAATTAGAAGTATTTCTATGTCTAAAATCTATGAGAATAGTAAATCCCACCTATTCATTCTAACATCGTACCTTGTATTTCCCAATGAAGATTTACCTGAATTCATCAAGGACTTATAAGGAATAGTGAAACAACATCCACTTAGAGGATTAAGAGATGAAGAATTCAACCAGTGATTCTTTCCATTTTTCATTAATGGTATTGAAAAAACATAGTTCCGACAAATATATGAAGTTATTTTTTAATCATTGGACTAATTATAAAAGTATCATGTCCTGAAATTTTTCTGAAGAATAATGATTTATAAAATAAGGCACAAATCACAAATTTCATATAATATGATAGAGAATTGTTTAATGAAACATGATATATATTTAAATGGATACATATGATGTTCCCCAAGAACTATTTTGCATTAAAATATCTAATAAATACCTTCATTAATAAATTCACAACATACCACAAAACCATATTTTACTAGTCCTTTGGAGGTTATTTGTATGATAAAATTACTGATGGGATCAAGTGTATTTTTAATAACATTAATGAAAATTAAAAAACAAAATGTTCAAAGAGGTGAAATATTATTAGTAAAGTGACCATACCCACTCCCAATGTTAATGTGTAATCTTCTAGATTTTATAATAAAACCGATATACATGCTCTTAGGAAGAAATTCCATCAAAGTGGGATGTTTTACCATTCAAAATCATTCAATCCAAACATTGATATGACGACCCAAGTTACAGAAAATATAAATTTTACTAGGTATGGACATATAACTCAATTGAGATATGGAACTTCTTTAAATAATTATAACAATGTTTACCATTACTACCCCATCCTTTCCTAGAATGAGAAGGAAGTTATGAGAGCTACTGATTGCCCTTATTTTCAATAAATTATATGTATAAGTTTCTCCTCCAATCAAGGGATAATCCTTATAGTTTACTAGATGAAGTTAAAGGAATTCTCCATTAGCTGATGTATATGTTCAATGAGAAAAAAAGATAAAAGTGGCTTTGATATGGAACTATTAGAGGTTAGGTTCAAAAATCTAGATTTATAAGTGTTACAGTTAGTTATATCTTCTTTATTTAGAGAAAAAATAAAATTACCAAACACCACTAAGTAAAATCATATGGAAAATACCATGGTAGTCACCATTTAGAGTGGCCATAAAAACCAACCGGAAGTTATGAATGTTCTCAAATCCTTCCCTAGAAAAGATCCTCAATAAAATAAAAAACATACTATAGAAGCTAACAAGTTTGAAAATTTTTAATAGACCTGCAAAAATTTATTCTATTCATATTTTACCTTTTTAAAAATAATAAGAAAAAACATGAAAATCAAGGAAAATAATGTAAATAAAATGATTTTTGAGGAATTTTAATGGTGTCCCTGTATTATGAGGAAAGTTTCCCTCATAATTAAATTTACTGAATGAATTAAGTTGGAAAATCATGATTTTGAACTAGTAAAATTTCTAAAATTTGTTGTGAAAATTAACATTGATATTCCCATTATTAAGGATATCATTCAAATAAATTCTTATCTAAAAACACTCATGAAAATATTTTTGAAAAAGAAATACTTGGAATATTTTTCTACATATAATCACAAAAAGGTGTATAGTGTTGTCATGTAAAATAATATACTCACCAGACTTCAAAATCCAAATATCTATATAACTATTTTCACCATTGATGATAAAATTGATCTTCTTTATTATATTCTTGATATTATTTCATGTATCAATTTGATTCCATTGTTCTTATTCTACTATTTGATGTTAGGAGTTTTTCAACACACTTTTGATTATTCCCCTTGTGGATTGATCCACTACCCAACCAATTGGTAGGGTAGATGACTTTTTAATTAGACTGATAAATCCCTTTTTTACTTTATAGTTTTCCAATTTGGATATTTAATGTGACCAATTGGACCCTATTATTCTTATATGGCCCTTTATTTTCATTGGGGGGTGTCACTGATATTTCTAATGGAAAACATATTTTTAACCATGGTGAAATGAAATAGAAATTTAATTTTTTTAAAGAAATTAAAGAACCTCTCTACGGTCAAATATTTCCATGAAATAGGATTTTCCTAATTAATGAATCTATTGATGGGTGGGAAGAAGTGTTTTAAAGGATTATTGAACAAATCAATGATACATTCATGTTACCTATGGAGACATGCATGGGGATGATTTCTGTCAAGGACTAGGATCCATTTGAAGAATTTCAAGTGGCATTATAAGGTAACATAAATGAATTTATAGTAGAACATATTGTGTACCCACTTAAAGACTATGGATGTGAGCTGTTTTTTTAAAATATAATATTTATAATGAATAATTCTTTTTCCGCTACATTTTTTAGAATGAAACATGAGGACATTGGAAACCACAGACCCTTGTGTCATCCCTTGAGCTATGCTCCCCCCACCATGGATTCAAAAAAAAATTCTAGTTCATTTTGAATATCCTTCTTCAGAAATAGGATTCATAATTTTGTGTCCTAATTTCTTCTAAATTAGAGTAATTTAAAGAGAATAAATTCATCATTCTTGTTGAGAAATTTATAGTCCTTCATCTGTTGGTATATTACTAAAAGCATAGGTAAATTCCATTTTTTAAAAACAAAATTCCAATAGAATATTAGTGTATTCCAAGGGTAGAATCTCAAAGAATATTTATCCCAAATATTAAGTAATTATTCAATGAATAAGTGATTAACATTCATGATGACAGAATAATATTTACCATTTCAGACAGCCCAATTGTTAGAACTATTTAGATAGTCCCTGGGAAGAGTGGAGTGAATGTTATTACCAATGAAAAGAATTAAAAAATTCAAACCATAACCATGAATAGGTAGAGGGTCTATATATACTATAGTGAAATTAACTCCTACCCAAAAAAGGTCATTTTACAATGAAATTTTGAGCTAAAATGTTAGAAATGATGCCTAAAAATCTATTTTCTTATTTTTTATATAGTTTTTAAGGATTCAATTATATTCTCATCTCCCTTGAGGAACAACAGAAAACCATTTTCACTTATTCATTCAGGATATTTTTTACAGATGAATTCCCTTTGGATTATGGGGTTTTCTTACAGGTTGTTAATGGTGCATGCTGTCCTTTTTTATATGGATTAGATATTTTTGAGGTGCTCATGGATGAAATTTCCATATTAGGTTCAGATTTTTGTAACTATTTGACTCATATAAAACCCACTGTGAACATTTATGAATATAAAAATAATTCTTAAATTTGGAAAAATGTAACTTCATGGTTACTGAATGGACTATGTTTTGTCCTGATTTTTATAAGAATTTATTGGAGTTTGATACTAATATAATTTATGTATTACAAAAACTACCATCCCTTAATAATATTAATGGAATTAGAATATTTTTATGACGTGATGGGTTTTACGTAAGATTCTTCAAGTATTTCTCTCAAATTTTTAATTCATTGTGTTCCATTATTGTTAAAGAAACACCATTTTTGTTTGACGAAATTTATTTGGAATCATTTAATTTGATGAAGGATAAGCTCATTTATTCACCTATTTTCGCTCCCCCAATTGCGAACTTTCCTTTGAAATTTTGTTTGATTCTAGTGGCATGGAAGTCATATCTATTATTGGCCAAAATAAATGATATAAAGTTGCATGTATTATATTATGTTATCATACTACTTGATGAGGCTCCAAGGAATTACACCTGAATAGAAAAGTAAATTTTATCAATGGATTTTTCATTAGATAAATTCATGAATTATTTGATAGGATCCAAATTCATTGTATTTATAAATCATTCATCCATTAAATAAATATTTTCTAAGAATGAAACCAAACCATTACTTATGATATGAGTTATCCTATTAGAGCAATTTGAATTATTAATTAAGGATGTGAATGGGGCTGAAAATTTCATAGTTGTTCATCTGTATAGGCTTTGAAACGCCCAAAATGAAGACCAAAGGGAGACAAACCCTTCTTTTCTAGATGAAAAGATATTTTTTATTCCCACTGAGAACATTCCTTGGTTTTTAATCATTTTTTATTTTTTATAGTTGGAATCATACCTAATGAATTATCATAGAACTAGAAAAAGAAGTTTACTTATTAACATAAATATTTTTATTGGATGATCATTATTATTCCAATGGTGTTCACATGCATTGTGATAAAAGGTGATCCTGAGGAATTGTTTTTTCAAATTTTACAGTTTTTTCATTTAGCTTATTGGGGAAGGAACCATGGTAGAAATAGAATCACTAAAATTGTCTTACAATCCGTATTCTACTAAACCACACCCATTAAGGATTCTCATAGACTTTTTGTAGGGTTTGAAAAATTTCCATGACTAGAGAATGTATATGGCATCCCTCCTTTTTATTACATAACGTTTTATTTCATCTTATAAAAAGAAGATCTTTAAAGTCTAGAGTCTTGGAACAAACATTCAAAATACATGAAAACAGATAACCTTCTATTTATCCTCTTGAAAATCATCTTGAAATGATCAAGATATAAAAAATAACTACATCTCATAACTTGGGAAGATACATGAATGTGAATTCTGATCATAAGGCCCAAAATGGGAAAACAGGGACAACAATTTACTTGTGAACTTTAGAGAATATAATAAGAATATGATCAAATATCATAATGGAATGGTAATATACATAAAAAGGTTATAATAAATTTAATAATTTCTTTAAAATGTGGCTACAACATTTAATTTAAACATTCACACGCATATCACCAAGTAATATCCCTAAGGTATCACAAATATTGCTAAGGTTATTCACCAATGTGTCATAAAACTTTTCATCGTTAAAGATTAATTTCACTACCTAGTGCATTAGAGTGCTATAAGGGTGCACCTTTAATATGTCCTCATTTTAATGTGAGCAACATATATCATAATAAAACATTTCATAAATGACCCATATAAAATAAAATAAATGGGTTTTATATCAAAATCATGGTGTTTTAAAAAGTTCTTAAATTCATAATCATTATGTCCTTAATACCCATAGAAAGGGAATAAGGGATTTATGCATTAAAATCACAGAATCAATTAAATCATTTTTATGTCTTGATAAATACCCCTACAAATGAAAGGTGGTTGGGTCATCATATAAGGAAAACAATAGAATTTCTTGATAAAAAGGGAGGTATTTTGAGATGAAATTTCTCAAGCATAATGGTGATGCAACATGGTTTTAGAAAAAAAATGAGAGGGGACAAGGGTCACCCATTCATAAAAGAATAACAATATTATAGAGGGATAGAATAAAATTTAATTAATAACATTGTGTGGAAACTTGAAATATATACAAAATAGAAGATAACATGAATGAAAAATAGAGATGTTGAGAATTTCCTTATGAAAATTCGATAGCATAACAACGTCGCTAAAAAATTTAAAAAATCATTTGATGAGAGTGGGAAGCGAATCTCATCATTTGGACATAAAATTAACAGTAATAAGGGTACATAATAATGTACCCCAACATAATAAAATTGAAATTGAAAGACATAACATAAAAATTCTTGACTAAAAGAGGAGGGTGAAAGGTTCCCTTACCTTGAAACGTAACTTCTAAAAATCGATGGTTGGGGACATGAGGGGCTTGAGGCCACTTTGGGAGGACTCCTTGGGAGGTAAAAATAATATATCATCATTGAGGGGGAATTTTTATTGAATGTGATTAAATAAAGTGTTGGTATTTATATCAAATATGAGGGAATATTTTATTAATTTCTAAGAGACACCTCATTAGTGTTATTCCAAAAACCATGGTCTAAACCATGGTATTTTCCCATGATTTTGGCCACTTGGGGCACCTCATATATTATTTTAATCCAAATCAGTCTAAATAATTTTAAATTACATATTACATCATTATGATGTCATAAAACACCCTGAAAACTCAAAAACATTATTTTTACTATTCACCGAAAGACAAAATGTTTAATAAAAATTTCATAAATTCACCATAACCTAATATTGATGTTCATAATTCAAAATGATGTACATTTTATGAAATCAGTTTTCTAAATATGAGATATTTAATTATTAAGAAAAATCACTATTTACCCAAAAAAGTATTAATACTAAACTAATATTTTCTGAAATAGTTGTTCACTTATGCAATTATATCATATTACCATTTGAGATGCTCAGATTATATTTATACTTACTTAAGTGAGGTTACTATTCCATTATTTATATTATTATTCATACGGTTAATGTTACTATTCTTAATTTACTATTCACCATAAATTATGTTGAACATGTCATACTCTAAATTTCTTACAGATCACAATCATATCGGTCCGTTTTATTAAAATCATTTAACATTATTATTTATTTTAAAAATATATTAAAATATATTTTTTTCAATATTCATCAATAATATAAAACATTTACAAATTCTTCTTCTATTTACTTTTACATTTGAAATTCAAAAAAAATTCTGTAATAAGAAATAAAAATTTAATTTATAAAAAAGGATTACACAATTTAACTAAAGAATCATTACATAGACCCTTATAACACCTGCATATGAGCTAAGAGTATGGTGTGCAATTGTTTTAGAATCATTGGGTGGCTTAGACAACATTTCATGGGTGGTGATTTCTTTCATCTTGAACATCTCCTGAATGAAATTACATTCAAGATTCACATATTCAAGCATGGATTGGGATTGACCCAGAGTAAGGCCCAGTGATGCTACCTCCTTTACAAGATCTAATAGATGGCCTTCATATAGTCAATGTCAACTGGATGAGGCCATCGACTCTTCTTTCGACATTAATTATCCATTATGATTTATATTTTAAATAACAATTATAACGTAAAAAATTATTATTATTTTAAACGGTCATATTATCTAATAGTCATATAATAGTCAAAACCCTATGGTCATATTTCATTTATACTTATATATATATATATATATTATTGATTATGAGATATAAATACATAACTTTTTAGGAAATAAAAAAATTATTCAAAAGTTCGGTTTGTTAAAACGTATGGAGAATAAAAGAGCTCCTCCAAAATTGAATTTTAGAAGTTGAAATTTATTAAATTTCGGTAATGGAATTGATGAGACCTTTTCATTCCTTACGTGGCAATGAATACATGTTTTTTATCATTAAATATGTATCAATGTGGGTTGAGTTTGTAGTATTTTCATGAAACCAAGCTATAGTATAATTTTTTTTAAATGTACATCTTCTCATGGTTTGGTATTTATAAATTTTTCATTAGTGGTAATAGATCTCACTTTAGAAACATAAAATTTAAATAAATTATGGAGAAGTACGGTGGTGTTCCCAAAACTGGTATAACCCATCCCCCACATTCCTGTGGACATGATGAAGCCTACAATAGGAAGAAAAAAAGAAAAAAAATTGAAAAAATTAACAACTCTAGAAAATATTGGTCTTTTGGTTAAGTTTCATATTGTCTTTTCATATTCTTGTGGAACTGCAATATTTTTATTTTTGGATAATATAATAATTTAATTTGTTATTTTAAATTTGATGGTGTAATGATGTTTTCTTGAGTTAAGAGAAATAGATAGACACATGAGATAATATTATGAAAATTCCAGGATATGTAAGAATGTAAAAAATATTTTCATTATTCTATAATTGAAGATAGTCACTTTCAAGTTTGATAGAAGGTTCTTCTCTTCAATTCTATCATGATGATTGTTTTTCTGTAAAACTAATATCCATGTGGTCAGGTCCATTCACAATTTTTTACGTTTCTGTTAAATAGGGAATTCGGTTTAGATGTACATTAGAATATACAATTTTTGGACAATTGGAAATCAGTGAAGAATTATATTGAGGGATAATCAAAGGGTTTGGATACCATCTTCCTCCATCAGAGTTGAGCTAATTTCATTGTATGACTGATGGATCTAAACTCGGTGATTCATGTCAGATAACCCATGGGTCATTTCAATCATTATTTTATTTTCTATTTAATTCTTATTTTTTTTATAATTCATGAATTTCTATGTATCATATCCTCTATGTTTCATTTCATTAAGAGCTGAGCATTCTACATTAAGGGGTCATCTCAAAGGATACTTGGCAGTTTTATGTTCTTGTTCTCACAAATGAAAATCTTATACCCTAGGTATGTGATTTCAATAGCCCCATTTTTAGGTACAAAACCATTTATTCATGTATTATTAATCGATATAAGTTTTGGTTTACATTTTAATAGTTTACGATGATATTTCAAATGTTTTGGAGGGTTATTTGGTGGCACACGGTTAGTAGAAAATATAATTCATCTCTAGGAAATTGTAAAAGGGAAGATAGTAGCCACTATGCAGACTCATAGTTTGGAAAAACAATGCGAATTTCCAAGAGAAACCATGAATCTTAAAATATAGGGGAATTCATGGATGGTTCATGGATTTATAACCATGTGAGCCAAACGTTCATGGTTTGACAATTTTATAATAGCACCACATGGTTGGGTGTGGTCTACCAAAATGTTTTACCTATCCTTGAATTGTATAATTAGTCCTCCTTAAAATGTATCTCTGATCTGAATTAACATCTTAATCGCTCATTTTTACCCTAATCTTCTCAAAAATTAAATTCCTTTTTCTTCCAAGGCATGAGATAATATTCTCTTCAGTCTAAGAGATTTCTATAAGAGAATGAATATATGTTCTAGTGACAGATTCATCGATATGTGCCCATACATAATCATTATTATCTGTTACAAGATTTATATATCTTTTAGATCCATATATCAAGTCCTCTAGGAAATTTTTTTGTGATATGTGATGGAAATCGTGCGTTAGTATTGGGCTATAAATTTTGGAATGTGAATATTTTTTTGAAAATACGATGGTTTATAATTTTACAAATTTTTATTATAAATTTATGATTTGATTTCATTAATGTGAATTATTTTCTAAAATCATTTGAAAAGAATGAAATGTTTTGATTGAAATAAATTAGGATGATGTTTTCGAAATCATTTGTTCATGAGTGGAATGGGGTAGATAATGGTAAGGAAGTACAACGAACAAATTGGAAAGATTAAGGATGTGAATTTTTACCATTAATAATGAAACCAAACATGAGTATGTGTGTGTGTGTATTTCTATAGAAATGGAAGAGAATGTTCCAAATAAAATGAGAAATGGTTTAATGTATTTCCTGATGAATCCCATGGAAAACCTGTTTTTTGAATTGATATGAATTTTTTTTCTCCTAAAACTATTTTATAAAATGTACATGTTTTTTCCGAATGTCATGAGATAAGAATCAATTAGGGAAATAATTATGAGGTTTGAGTCACCCCATACATGGACACTATTAAGAATTTATAGATGTCATATTTTGAGACACATGTAATGAAAATGAATCTCACTTCTTTAGTGATGCTTCATGATACCACATGAAAAGAATATAAAGTAATTTCTTGGAAGATTTTGGGTGTTATTATTTGAGGTAACCTTGGGGTTTTGAGTTTTGTGGTATTTTGGACCTCTTTGATTATACCGTTTTCCCTTGTAAATTGAAATGGAATTTCAGTTTGGCTATGTTTTGAGGTTTTTATACACATTCAACGTATAGTTTTTTGTGGTTATTTATTTTTCGTTTTTCTTATTTACTATTAAAAATATAAAATCATCCCCAAATTTTTTTGAGGTCCATGGAATTTATTTCCATCTTTAAGGGTCTTGGGTATGTCAACTAATTTATAGTAGATCCCATGTCACTCCTCCTTCCATTGAGGAGGGACAAGATGTTAAAAATGGTATTACATTGTTCAATACTAAATATAACAAATTGTATCGATTTATTCTATCATTGACCAAAAAAATGATTCATATTCATTTGTTTCAAATATCATTTTGAGACAAATGGTATCAGTCATTGTTGTTTCCTATTGTAATTTTGAAAAAATAGTATCGCCTATTTATGTTGAACTTTGTGTTATTAGGGTGTTTGGGTACATGAGTTTTTTTAGACACTTTTAGCAGAGTTTCCACCGCATAGTCATAGGTTTAGCTGATGAGAGTTGGATGAAATGAATTGATCATAAGACAAACCCAAAAGAGTGTATATTTTATTTTTAATAGAATAGTTTATGAAAAAGAAAAAATTGGTGACTTTTAAAAACAGTAAAGTGGTTTTTTTCAAATTCATAGGGGTTTTATTTTCAAAAATGGTTTAAATGTTTAAGATTAATCAGTTATGGAAATATATTTTTCAATATTTGTTAATGTGGTAGATTCAAATTAATATGAATTTAGTTTCAAACGAGTGAGACTAAACTGAGTTTTTTTTTCTGTTTATAGTGAATGACATTGTGTAGGCATTGAAGGAACCAACTAGAAGTGGCGACTAAAAATGTGGTTTCACCAAAGCCATAGGTGAACCAATAGGTCATTCAAATAATTTTTAGGATTTATAATCCATGGGTAAGGGTAATATAAATGAAGAAACTCAGCAATAAAACAATTTAGTTTATTTCAAAAAGCATAACCCACCCATCTTTCATGGGTATTCTGAGTGACAAAAAGAATAAATTTGGTTGAATATGATGAATCGATTCATTAATTTAATTGGGTAACTAGTATAACTTAATGTCAAGTTGGAAATATATATGCTATAATATTTGGAATTCCAATTGTGGGAATTATTAGTTCTGGCTAAATTTGACCAAGACAATACATTGTAGGATTTTTTAGAATTTTTTAATAAATAATTATATCCTTAAAACATTTAAATATATAAAACAAACTTAACTTGTTAGTTTGATGTAAGATAATATCTCTATGATAGAGTATAAAAGTAAATTTAGGAATTTAGTCATGTGTTCCCTAGAGCTGCTGAATGTGTGCCATTGATGACACACAATTTTTAGTTAGGATTATGACTGCATATTCGCTAAATAAATTTATATTTTTAGTATAAATAATTATAAATAAATGGTAAATAGATAGATAGTATATGAAATCAATATCTTGGGGAATGAAATTGTGGGAGGCCTATTTATTCCTAGAGGAATATGTGAAAAATCAAATGCTAGGAATAATATGATGTGAGACAAATACATATAGAGTGGTTGGAAACCATAGAATCAGACCATGGGATTAGTAAATATTCCTCCTCGACCGAAAAGTAATAGGGGATGTCTTCAGCATGGTTCATTGGGTCGCAGAAAGTGAAATTATACGGAACCACCGAGGGAATGTCACAACTAAATTAAGATGAATCATATTTAACACTAGTAATAGAGTTTTCCAAGGTAATGTTCTAGAGACACATCTCATATTTCTCTTGAATCATATACATTGATGGGACATATGTAGTAGAATAATTTGCGTCATCATAATAGATAGAGCCAAGGGTGACTGTAGGAACACCAAGACACCTCTTATAGAGAAACATCAAAAAGTTAACAAGGAGAAATGTGTAATAAGTATAAAATTATATGGATCCATGAAAATGATCTTGGATGATTTATCTAGTCTTTCAATCATGAGTGGTACAATTAAATTTATTTCTACCCTTATAAATGCTTTTTTTTATTATCGGACAGTCCCAATCATTCATTACATCCCATGTTGTTGACAATATGGTTTTATCTATTGAGGTAATTCCATCAATTTAGAAATTCAAACTTCTCTTGGACAAAGAGAGCATTAAAGAATCATTTTTAATAATTATTATATAACATTTAATGAGGCTAAGTTTCTTTTTTTATTTCCTTGAAATTTTGATAGATGACTATGAATTGATTTTGGGTATGGATTTCTTGACATCATTTAAGGCTGATTTTGATTATTATTCTCGAAATGTTAGTTTTACATATATTTATGGCATAGAGAATCTCTTTAGAGAATACTGGGGTGTAAGGTCAAGTAAAGATGGAATTTTGGAACAAGTGTTTTGAATCATCACTTATAAATTGACATAAATTATCTTGGAATATATGTAGGATATTGGGAATGGATATTTTCTAAAATTTTTGTATCACTTATCTGACCTCTTATTTGAAAATATAACAGAGTTTCCGCCCAAAATATAGGTGGACAGTATGATTGACCACCTACCTCTATGCAGTATGATTTTATTTTTGTCTGATCAGATGAAAAAATTATAATTTTGGGAATAGAAAGTTAAATTGAAATTATTATAAATAATAGGGTTCATTCGACAAAGTACATCTCCATGGGGATCACCATTAATGTTTGTGAAGAAGGTGGATGGAACTCATAGAGTTATTTTTTATTATAAAATGCATAATCATGTTATGATAAATAATCGGTATCCAGCTCCATGCATTGATAATCTATTTCATCAATTTATGGGAGACTAGTAGATTTCAAAAAATTAATTATGTTTAGATATCACCAATTGGTAATTAGAAAGAAGGATAATCCAAAGACATATTTCAGAAATAATATATGGCCATTATTAGTATGTGGTTATGATTTTTTTTCATACGAATGCACTAGCTATATTTATGGAATTTATGAATTGAGTATTTTATAGGTTTGTGGATTTTTTTGTGGAGGTATTTTCTTATGATATACTGGTGTAATCTAGTAGAAATGTACATCATGAGAAACACATAATGATAGTGTTAGGTATATTGAGGTAAATGTTTTTTATATTTTATGTTATCAAAATATGATATAAGAGGTACATTTATTTTTCCATTAAATTTAAAAAAATGAATTTCTATTGATATATAAATTATTAGAGCTTTTATATCTTAAACACCACTAAAGAATGACTTGAAAATACATAGTTTCCTTGGATCGGAAGGATACTACATACTTCTTGTATATGTTTTTTAACAGTTTCCATCACCAATAAAAGATATAATATGAAAAAAAATTATTTTCAATGGGATGAATAATATTAGAATTACCTTCAAAAAAATATGTTTAGGCTTACATTATCAGACATCCTCATGTTTCTAGAGTATGTATAGGCCCATGTAATCTATTGTGATGAATCCGAATCTAGGATGGGATGTGTTATTATGTTGGGGATCATGTTGTTGCTTTTGGGTCCTAAAAATTATGGTATCATGAGAAGAACTACCCTAAACATGAAATGGAATTAGTTTTTGTGGTCCATGGTTTAAATAAATGGTTTCATTACATCATTGTTTAGTTATTTATGGTTTTTATTGATCAAAGGATTTCGAAACACATTTTCTCACAAAGGGATTTGCATTTAATATTGAACCAAATAGATAGTGTAACTATAAATATTTAGCATTGAATTGATGAATACATCGAGTAAATGGAACTCTATGGAAGATGAATTGAATAGGATGTAATGTGTTGTGTTGGAAAATTTGGTTTTAGACCAGTTTAAATAAATGGAAATCATAGTCGATATGCATCTAGATTTTACAATCTAAGGTAATGTTTATTTTTTATTTCCATTTTCACTTTTTCCTAATTTTTATGAAAATGATATAGTTTCTCAGACATCTAATCCTAATTGTGATACCATGATGTCAAAACTCAATGTTGGGGTGACCATTGGGAGATGAAAGCTGGATGAGAATTTAGTGTTACGGTTTAGAGATCCGATGGATATACCTATGGATTTTTGGGAGAATTTCATAGTTCCTACCACCATTTGAGATTTTCCATTCACCCATAAATTCAAAATTTTATAATGCATTAAAATTAGAGTTTTTTGTGGGTTTTATTAAAAACTATTTTAGCATAGTATTTCTCTAAATTCCTCACGTGTAAGAAAGTCAAGGCATAATATCAATTGAAAATGGATATTTTTTAGTCTTTATTGATTACTATGTGGTAATGGGAGTAAATATCCATGGATTTGGTAATAGGTATACCATGGGTGTTTTGGAAACACTATTTTATATGTGTGATATTTTATCTTCTCACAAATTAAGCTCACATCATCCCAATTAATGAAACTAATTCTGTGGAAGAACATTTAGAATTTTGTATTCAATAAATTCTAAAGATGTATGGTGTTCCAATCTGAATTTTATTAGATGGAGACCCATATTTTATATTTTTTTTGGAAATAATTATAGAATGATCATTGAACATAGATAACTATCGGTGTGTCACTTCATCCCTAAATGGAGGGAAAATATGAGAAGAAAATATACACCTTGGAGTACATTATTTGTGATTATGTAATGGATTTTAGTGGATCATGGGAGGATTATATACCTTTATTAGAGTTCTCATATAATCATATCTATTATAAATTGATACATATGGTTTCATATGAATAATTTTATTGGATTCCCCTTGGTTATCCACTTTATTATGTTCAAATAGGTGATTCCACACTAATTGGAACCATCCTTTTTCAAGAGATAATAGGTAGAATTTTTTATCAAAAAAAGAATGGATACATCTTAGAGTCATAAAAAATATTATAATCTTCATTGACGACCCTTTTAGTTTTAGGCAAGTGATCTTACATTATTTATAATATCTCCAAGACTTGGGAATTTTTTTTGGTAAGCATATAATATTATCTACTTGTTACATTGTACCTTTTGAGATATTTAATGAATTTTTGAGGTGTAATATCAGTTGTATTTTCAAAAAAGGTTCAGATCTATGCTTAATGTTTCTCTTTTATATTAGTTAAAGAAATATCAACCTGATCCCGACCATGTGATTTGATGGGACCATGTTCACCTAGATCTAGATGCTATGTTGATTCATGTTTCAATATAAATTGTGGATCGATAATAGAAGGAAATTTCAAAAGAATATAATGATTATAGTGAATTTTTTATGGAAACATGATTGGATTCTAGAAGATACGTGGCATCATGAAAATGAATTGGTAAAGAAATGGCCTGAACGCTTCTTTTTTAAGAAGGTATTTCTACTTTTTGAGGAAGGATAAGCTAATGGGTGAAGAATAAATAACCCTCAGTTTTAGATACATAACCCTCTATTTATCCATTTTGAGTCTATAAAATATTTAGGTTATGTTTCAGAAGGATCAAAATGGATTTTTAAATTTGGGATTCTTTTTTAGGGGATCACAATTTGTACATGGTTAGTAGAAACAATGCAAAATCTCTAGGAAACTTTACTGGGGAAGGAAATGTGCTTATGGTAGGCACATGGTTATATCACGATTTGGCCAAACATTGAAATATCCCATGAGAAAAAATTCACATTAAAATATAGTGAAATTCATGGTTGGAAAATGGTTTGTTTAACCATGTGAGACAACAATGAAAGGTGTGGCCTTAATATTGTAGAATCACATTATAAGTACATGATTTTCAAAACTATTTGGCCTAACCATACGACATATAGTTGACCCTACATAAAAAGTGGATCTAATCTTAATTAACCCCTTAATCTCGTTTCCCCAAAAATCATCCCATACATCAAATTCATTTTTCTCTAATGGTGGGAGAGATGATTCCCTTTGATCAGGGATCGATCCATAAGATAATCAAAGTGTCTTAGAGGCCCGGATTCATCGGTAAATGATCATTATTCTTATTTATTCTTAGAATCAAAGTTATTCTCTCTCTATCATAACCATATGCCCATTTAATTTGGGATGTATCTATGTGTTATGAATGATTTTTTGATGAAATCATGTTGGATTTAGTGAATGTAAATTGAGTTGGGATCAGACCTTGAGGTTTTGTTGTGTTGTACTTCATTTTTCATATGTTTTTGAGGTAGTTGGATTTTCACATGACTCCACATAATTTAGACATGAATGATTAGTTTGAAGTAAAATATTTTATTGAAATTATTGTGATATATTTGTTTGATTCTTGATGGAAATCATGTTTTGGCATTGGTTTAGAAATTTCATAAAGTTAATAGTTTTTTGAAAACTCTATTGTTTATGGTTTTAAAATGAGGACTTTAATATTATGTTTCGTTTTTATGCTTGTAATTAATTTTTTTAAATAATATCAATAGAATTAAATGTTTTGATTGCAATGAATTATCAATATATTATCATAAATGATTGGATATGAGTTGAATGGGATAGATAATAGTTATGAACTACCACCATAAAATGGTATGGACTATGGACCTAAATTTACTGCATCTATGGAGACATAATGATTTTAGAGTGTGTGGGGGAGAATGAAGATGAATATTAAATATATAATGGGGAATTTTTTAGATGTATTTTCAATTCTTTCATTAGATAAATGGTGTATCGATTTGATATGAACAATTTTTATTTCATACAATATTTTTTTTAAATGCTACACAATGTTTTTTCCAAGTGGATTTATTTGGGAAGTCATTTGTGGAATCCAATTATTTTTAGACTCCACTATTCATGGGATATGTTGTAAATTTATATATGGAATCTATCGAGACATAGATATAGTCAAGGTTTCTTAGTTCTTTATTGATGCTTCCTAATACCATATGAAAGACATGTGGTGTTGGAGCATGGAACAAGGAGGGTGTTGTTGGTTGATGCCACCATGGAGTTTTGAGATTAGTTTTAATTTTTCCTCCTTGAGTATATCATTTTATTTTAGGATTTAACTATGATATAGTACTTTGGGTTGGATAAGTTATGAGTTTTTTACTCATGCATCATATAGAGGTATGTTTTGATATTTCCTATGTGGTTTGGATGTTTATTCCTTCACATGGAAAATCAAACCCCAAGTGTTTTTTCTTACCATGGAATTTATTTCCAGCCATTTTTGTTTTTGGGATATCACCTAATTCCAAATACATCCCCCATCACTCCCTATCCCAATAAAGAAGGGTGGTAAGTTAATGTGATATTCCCACTTATTCCAATATTTTTTATAATTTTTTCTTTTATGTATGGGGGAATAACCCTTGATTTCTTTATGAAAATTGTGGAAATGTTTTCTTACTTGGGTGTTTTTATTGTTAATGATTATCGCTCTTCAGTTTGAGCTTATTTTCAAACAGAATTTTTCTATCTTTAACAATGTAAATCATAAAAGAAACAAAAATAATTTGATAAATTTATTTGATGTTTGAAAATTGTCCTAGTTTGAACATTAATTAAACATCCTCCTGGCCTATTTACTCTTACATTATAATTTTTTTAACAAGACTACATATCACAATAGGATTCAACATTGTAGACAATGTTGTGTTTTTAGTGTGGGTGAGGGGGAAAATCCTCTTCAAAATTACTATATATTAATTCACCCTCAAATATTTTTTTTTTCAAATTCCTACTTTTGGTGAATTTAATAATGTTTTTGTATGACATTGAAATGTTCTGTATTGGAAAATTGGAATTTAGTGAGTCCTTACTAGAGAATAATTTGGTAGATGAATTGAGGGATTGTATTTGTAACATCCCAAGTAAGTAATGAATAATAGATATTTTTATATATGTCAATTATTGAATTAGATAGTGTTTTAGAGGCTTAAAATGAGAATAAATCCAATCTTAAGCATGGAATACACTAATATTTTTAAAAGATTGTTTTACTGCCTTTTGATGGCAAACCATTTTTAAATATATATTCTGACAATTTTATAAGCTATGTTTGTAAAAATAAACTTATTCATTATGATTGGGACATGAAAATTTACTTTGTGTGAATTTTTGGTATTTTTCCGATAAAGTTTATTTTTTTAATGAATAGTGAAAAATGTTGTATTTTAATTCAAAACCTCTTTTTAATCTAATTTATTTATATTATTATATTATCTTTCTAATTGGTTTTAAATTGAAATTAGAATATATTTTTACCATTTAATCCAATGGTGGTCATTGGAATTAATTTCACTTTGAAATTGGACTTAAACTAGTGTCAATCTTTTGATACTTATTGTTTCATAAAAACACGCTATTTTTCATAACAGCACGAATTAATTATTAAATTACTTAATGTAAATTATATGATATGAATTTTGTAAATTAGACATCATTTTTGAATTCAAAATATCAAATATAGCTTAGGGTGATGTTTTGGTATTTTTCTAAAAAACTTCAATTTTTGATGAATAGTGAAACCACTAAGTGGTAGTTAAAGAAACTGATTTTTTCGTTTAAATGAATCGTTGCCACTTCTATGATTTGATTTTAAAAAATCCGACATACATGGTTGTCATTAAGAAGTAAAATGTGGTTCAATGAGATTAAAATAATTTTTTGGTGAATAGTAACTTTTATGTTCTTAATCGCGATTAGAGGTAATTAGTGTAATTTAAGGTAAAAATAATGTTATAATAGAATGAAAATACCTAAACACATGTCCTACCCTTATATTATGTGTCATGGCCGACCAATACAATCCATGGGTAAACTTGGGAACCCCATGGAGCCACTTTCGTTGGGAAATGACATAAATAACTTTTTATTTAATGTAAAAGTAAAAATGACACAAACATGAGTTGTTTTATTAAAACACTTTTTACATGGGGTTATGCAAGGCATATTTTTGACTATAAATAGTAATTGGAAATCTAAAATGATTTCTACATCATGATATTTTTTTATAATTTTGAGACATTAAATAAATAAAATTATTTATGACATCATAATGATGCAGCGATTACCTCATTAATAAAGTATTTAAATAAAATGAAAAGATAATGTAAAATCTATGACCTACACATGTCCAAAAACAATTATATTGGTGTATTTAGAAAACTTATCACCTTATCCTAGAATTATATCAATGTGGGACCTTTTAAATCCGAAACTCATTCTCAAATAAAGTAACATTTCTTTACATTCCAAGAGTTCCCCTCCTCTCCTCTTATAAAAGACCACCACCTCTACCTCATTACCCACACTTCCAAAGACTTTGTATGGTCGATCCCCTGCTAATTGTGTCTCTCCACATCCCTCTATAACTCCTAGAAGCCTCACATTGGCCAGAAGTCTTCCCAAGGAAGCCTTTGAGCTCAAACCAAAGGGAGTTACCCGATTTTAAGGTAATGTCTTCACTTGAGTCCTTTTGTTTTATTTTGCTTATCCAACCCCCTAAAATCTTTTTATTCATTTCTTTTGTAACAACTCCAGTATCTTAAATATACTAGGATGTTGTTATAATAAGTATTAGAGCTACACTTACACACACCTACATCTAATGGTTAAAGAACATACTGTTTCCGTGGATGGTGAATTTATGCCTCATGAAACGATGATTGTTCAACACTCATATATCACCTTCAAGGTGGCCATTATGATGTCACTATATTTATATATTATATATAATATGTTTATGTTTTCCTTAAGCTTCTGTATTTCTCATTTATGTCATACCTTTATGGTTTCCATTATGGGTAAACGTGATATCTTCATTTTAGGAAGTGTGGACTACCGCCCCCTCAAAGTGATTTGATTCGTTAATGCCATATGTGGGAAATATAAAGGATGTAATTAATGATTTTATATATGATATTATACTGGAGTTATAATATACCATTATATCATTATAATTCCATTACATAAAGTATGAAATAGAAATGAAAGTAGCATTCATGCGTACGTACGGCTTACCATCTCCATGAACGGTGCATTTCATTTATTAACTCTAAACGTTATGTAATATTATAAATGAATGTAAATTCTGGATATATATGATATATATGATATCTAAATAATGAGTATAACTCTGTATATAATGGACACATGAAAAACTTGTAATTATAAAGAGTTTATTTTTGACTCAAGTACCAATGATCGTTAAAACGACAGTTATTAACTTAAAAAATTACATAGTGTTAATGACATGGTAATAATTGATATAAAAGGAATAATGAACTTGAAAAACGTTCTTAAGCATGTAGAAATTAACTCAAGTTTATTATTCAGGATGTTAAAGAACGATCGAGTCAAGTCGGACCCGGGGTATGGGACTTCGTCTCAATCTCCTTTCATTGAGGCATATTTTGTTTTATACACAACCTTATTTTATACGGTGTATAAACCCCTTTGACATTTATGTTTATTCAAAAGGAATCTTTTTTATACGAAGTGTTTAATAAATTACAAAAGGGATTTTTTTGTCTTACGTATGCGGCGACAACAACTTCTCCGCCGCCGTGACCATTATTTGAGTTTCTGCTTCCTCTACAAGCCATACCGTTTTTTTAAAGAAAAATAAATACCCTGTTTTACTTTTATTTTATTTTGGTATTGAAAATGGTTTTCATAATGTTTTTATTATATCAATGTGTTTTATTGATATCTTGTGATTGAAATTTGGAAATGTTATGTTTCCTTTATGTATGTTTTATGTGATACGATTATGTTATGGTTCTTGGGCATTATTATGAAGACAGGTGGTTTCGTGATATACTAAGGGCGGGTGATCCCGATATATCTCTCCAATGCATTGGGTAACATGAAGGGGTTAAACGTTGAGGTTTATCCGAAGATATTTAGGGAATATACTATGATGGGTATTCCGAACGTAACCAAGAGGGTTACTCCCTACGTAAGAATTTTATTAATGCCTCAAGTTACCTTTATGTATTGCGATTTCTATGATTTATTCATGATTTGATGAGGTATGTTAAAGTGCTTATGTTTTATGGGTAAATTATGATTTCATTCTTATGTATATATGTACCCATTTTTCCTTTCCATATTTTTGTATCCCTTACTGAGCTTTTTATGCTCATCCCAGGTTTTTGAAATGTTTTTCATAGGTCAAGGGAAAGGTACATGACATGATGATAGTGTCAAGGAAGTTTCAAGAAAGAATCCATGTTTTATTTTAAATATGTTTCCATTGATGGGGAAAATGAATACTATCTTTTATGTAACCACTTTGTTTAAATGTGGAATTTAATGCATGTTCTATGATCTAATTCTCTAAAACTCTATACCTGGAGAGATCCTCAAGGTGTAATCTTGTAATAACTCATGATTAAGTAATGTTTAAGGCTAGAGCCTTATAGTTGGTATCATAGGTCGGTTTAGATAACTTTAGGAGTTATAATTCTATTAAATGATCATCCAAAAAAATGTATGGTCAAATTGAAATGATATAGCATTTGAAGATTACAATGTTTCTTCATCTAAGACATGTTTGTTGAGAATGGTTTTCTGCATAGGAAACATGGAAGTAGTGCTAGGAAGGCATACAGAAGAAAATAACCTTCCGAATCAGCATTCTGAGATGGTTGGAATTGGAACTGAACTGTTTGTTGTCTTAACGGCGCAGTTGACCCAAGCGATAAATGGTGGCGATATCCATGCACGAGATCAGACAGATCAACCGCAGAAGAACATGTTAGTGGTGGAACATTTCAAGAGGCAACATCCCCCATAATTTATAGGATCATCTGACCCTGTTTTAGCTGAAGGGTGGATTAAAGAACTGGAAAAGATTTTCGATGTCATGGGGTGTTCAAACAATCAAAAGGTTAGTCTTTCTATTTACCATTTGGTGGGTGAAGCAGATCAGTGGTGGTCGATGGTTAAAAATATCAGGGATGCTGATGAGATTGATTCTCTCGACTGGGATGAATTTAAAGGTATGTTTATTGAGAAGTATTTTCCTAAGGCTGTTCGACTTAGGATGGAAAAGAAATTATTGGAATTGAGGCAAGAGGAAGACTCAGTGGCTGCCTATGAAGAAAGGTTCACTCGATTGGAAGGGTATGCTCCCAATTTTATCTGAGACCTTAATAGTAAAATAAATCGTTTTTACTCAGTATTAAAGCCAAAATATCGAAGGGCATTAGCTTCTTGTGAGTTTAAAGGTTATGAAAAGCTTGTTCGATGTGCTGAGAAGGTGGAAATGGAGTTTGTCGATGATCAAGTGTTCTATAACAACCACCAGAAGAAGAGACCAAGGTGGTAGGAGAAAGGAAAGAATTCTTCAAAAAGGACTTACGGTAAGAAAACTAAGTTTCTAGTTTGTGATAAATGTGGTAAAAGGCATGCTGGGGAATGTCTTCTAAATTCTGGAAAGTTCTATTGATGTGTTAAGATGGGACATAAGGCTCGTGATTTCACTGAAAAAGATCAAGGTGATGGTAAGTCCAAATTTGATTTACTGTTAGTGAAATGTTTTAAGTGCAATGAGATGGGTAACAATGCAAATGAGTGTCCGACAAAGATATTGAGTGATGGGAAGCAGTTAGACTACAAGCAGAAAGTGGTGGTGAAATCCTTTGCAACTACTTCAGCAGATGTTGGGCCATCAAATGAATTTTTATCAGGTACTTTGTTTGTTTTTTCAGATTATGCCAATGTGTTGTTTGATTCAGGGTCTACACATTATTTAATCTCTGAAAACTTTTCTAGTAAAATGGGAATACCATCTCAAGAAATGAATCTTGAACTTTTCGTAAAAACACCTGGGGGAATGTTGAGGCAAAAAGAATTTATAAGAATCTTCCTATCCTTATCTGTGGAAAGAACCTACTTGCGAACCTTATTGTTTTACCTCAAGTAGAGTTTGATGTTATCCTGGGTATGGATTTTCTCTCTATTTACCATGCTAAGATTGACTGTAGAGCTAAAGAAGTTTCTTTTCAGAAAGACTTTCAGTTTGTGTACCAGAATGAACCCTTACTGTTGATAACATATCAAGAGGCCGAGAAACTTGTAAAAGATGGAAACGAATGTTACCTTGAACACATCATTGAAAACAAAGGAACTGTTCAAATTAATGATGTGCCAGTGGTAAATGAGTATCCTGATGTTTTTCTTGATGAGTTGCCTGGAATAATACCATATCGGGAAGTTGAATTTACTGTTGACTTAGTTGCTGATGCTAAGCCAATTTCAAAACCCCCTCATCGAATGGCTCAAATTGAACTTTTAGAGTTGAAGGAGCAGTTGCATGATTTATTAGAGAAAGGTTTCATTCAACCTAGACCATCACCATGGGATGCCCTTGTTTTATTTGTTAAAAAGAAAGATGGTTCTATGAGACTTTTCATTGATTATAGAGCCTTGAATAACATCACTGTTAAGAAAAAATATCCTATTCCTCATATCGATGACTTGTTTGATCAGCTTCAGGGAGCTCAGTATTTTTCAAAGATTCACTTGAGATTGGGGTACCATCAGCTGAAGGTAAAGGAATCAGACGTTCCGAAGACTGCGTTTCGTACAAGATATGGCCATTATGAATTTTTAGTAATTACTTTTGGTCTCACCAATGCACCTGCTATATTCATGGACTTAATGAATAGAATTTTCCATTAGTTCTTGGATAAGTTTGTGGTGGTTTTCATTGATGATATTTTGGTGTTTTCTAAAAGTAAAGAGGACCATGAAAGACATTTAAGGGTTATTTTGAAAACCTTAAAAGAAAATAAATTTTAGGGGAAATTCAGAAAGTGTGAGTTTTGGTTGCAACAAATTTCTTTCCTTGGTCACATTGTTTCTAAAGATGGGATAACTGTTGATCCTGCAAAAACAAAGGTTTTTGAAGAATGGCCAAGACCCACAAATGTAACAGAGATTCGTAGATTCCTTGGTTTGGCAGGCTATTACTGAAGGTTTGTTAAAAAAATTTCACGGTTATCTAGTCCAATGACTAAGCTAACTCAGAAGGGTGTTATGTTTATTTGGACAAAAAAATGTGATGATTGATTTCAGGAACTGAAAAGAAGATTGGTGAATGCTCCAGTTTTGGCACTACCTTCCAGGAATGGTGAGTTTGTTATCTACAATGATTCTTCATTGAAAGGACTTGGTTGCTTCCTAATGTAGGATGATCAGGTAATTGCTTATGCTTCACGATAGTTGAAAACTCATGAGGTAAATTACCCTACACATGATTTTGAATTAGCTGCTGTTGTTTTTGCTCTAAATATTTGGAGGCATCATTTGTATGGAGAAAAGTGTGAAATATTTACTGATCACAAAAGTTTAAATTATATATTCACTCATAATGAATTGAACATGAGACAGAGGAGATGGCTAGAATTAATCAAGGATTATGATTGTACAATTCATTACCATCCAGGGAAAGCAAATAAAGTGGATGTTGCTTTGAGTCGAAAAAGTAATGCTTCATTAACGATGTTGCGTTTGGAACGTGATCCTTTGGTTAAGGATATGATGAAATTTGGAATAGAATTTTTTGGTGAAGGATGTTCTTCTGTTTTGTTTTAGGTATCAGTGAAATCTTCTCTATCAGACAGAATCAAGCATGCACAGAAGCAAGACATTTAGTTGCAGGAAAAGGTAGAGATGGTTCAGAAGGGTAAGTTGCCTGAATTCATTATTGATAATGATTGCGTTTTGAGATTTGGGAAGAGATTGTGTGTGCCTTGTGATTCACAGTTGAAGATGGAGTTATTATGTGAAGCTCATAGTTCTCCGTTTTCAGTTCATCCTAGCAATACTAAGATGTACATAGATCTGCGGGAGTTTTACTGGTGGGATGGAATGAAAAGAGATATTGTTGATTTTACTATGAAGTGTTTGACATGTCAACAGGTTAAAGCAGAGTGTCAGTTACCTAAAGGGATGCTTCAGCCTTTACCAGTGCCCAAGTGGAAATGGTAGAATATATCCATGGACTTCATTGTGGGATTGCCGAAGACACCTTGAGGTAATAATGCAATCTGGGTTATTGTTGATCGCTTGACTAAATCTTCTCATTTCCTTGTTATAAGAGATAATTTTTCCCTAGATCAACTTTACCATTTGTATCTTAAAGAGATAGTTAGGTTTCATGGAGTTCCCCTCTCCATTGTATCTGACCGTGATCCCAGGTTCACTTCTAACTTGTGGGAAGGCCTTCAGAAGTCGTTGGGTACTGAATTAAATTTTAGTACAGCTTTTCATCCTCAATCAGATGGAAAGTCAGAACGAACAATTCAGACTTTGGAGGATAAGCTACATGCTTGTTCGATGGATTATCAGGGAAGTTGGGACCAACATCTTTCTTTGGTGTAGTTTTCTTATAATAACAGTTTTCATTCCAGTATACAGATGGCTCCATTTGAGGCATTATATGGGAAGCGGTGTCGAACTCCAGCTTTTTGGGATGAAGTGGGTGAAAGGAAGCTGATGGGACTAGAATTGGTAGAGGAGATGGCAGAAAAATTTCAACTGATACATAAACACATTAGAACATCTTAGAGCAGACAGAATAGTTATGCGGACAACAGGAGGAAGGATCTCTCTTTTGAGGTGGGTGATCATGTTTTTCTCAAAGTCTCACCATGGGAAAGTGTGATGCGATTTGGTAAGAAAGGAAAGTTGAGTCCAAAGTTCATTGGACCATATGAAATTCTGGAGATAGTTGGATCAGTTTTTTACCGAGTGGCTTTACCTCCGAGTTTATCTCAGGTACACAATGTTTTTCATTTTTCAATGTTAAGTACATGCTAGATCCATCTCATGTTTTGAGTCCAGAGGTAGTTCAGCTGGAAGAGAACCTATCTTATGAGCAACAACCGGTCCAGATTCTTGACCACAGGGAGAAAGTGTTATGGAATAAGGTGATTCATCAAGTAAAGGTTTTGTGGAAAAAACACATGATTGAAGAGGCAACATGGGAATGTGAAAATGCAATGAGGGATAAATACCCCCACTTATTCGATAAGTAAATAAATTGCGGGGAAGCAATTTTCTAAAGGGGGGAAGGATGTAACATCCCAAGTAAGTAATGAATAATAGATATTTTTATCTATTTCTATTAGTGAATTAGATAGTGTTTTAGAGGCTTAAAATGAGATTAAATCCAATCTTTAGCATGAAATACACTAATATTTTTAAAAGACTGTTTTACTGCCTTTTGATGGCAAACCATTTTTAAATATATATTTTGACAATTTTATAAGCAATTTTTTTCAAAATAAATTTATTCTTTATGATTAGGAAATCAAAATTTACTTTGTGTGAATTTTTTGTATTTTTTCAATAAAGTTCATTTTTTAATGAATAGTGAAAAAATGTAGTATTTTAATTCAAAACCTCTATTTAATCTAAATTATTTATATGATTAGATTATCTATTGAATTGGTTTTAAAGTGAAATTGGAATATATTTTTACCATTTAATCCAATGGTGGTCATTGGAAATAATTTCACTTTGAAATTGGACTTAAACTAGTGTCAATCTTTTGATACTTAGTGTTACATAAAAACACGCGATTTGTCATGACAACAGGAATTAATTATTAAATTAATTAATGTAACTATATGATTTGAATTTTGTAAAATAGACATCATTTTTTAATTCAGAATATCAAATATAGCTTAGGGTGATGTTTTGGTATTTTTCTGAAAAACTTCAATTTTTGATGAATAGTGAAACCAATAAGTGGTAGTTAAGGAAACCTATTTTTTCGTTTAAATGAAACATTTCCACTTCTGTGATTTGATTTTCAAAAATCCGACATACATGATTGTCATTAAGAAGTAAAATTTGGTTCAATGAGATTAAAATAATGTTTTGGTGAATAGTAACTTTTAAGTTCTTAATCGTGATTAGAGGTAATTAGTGTAATTTAACGTAAAAATAATGTTATAATAAAATAAAAATACCTAGAAACATGTCCTAACCTTATTGGATGTGTCATGTCCGACAAAGAAAATCCATGGGTCAACTTGGGGACCCATGGAGCCACTTTGGTTGGGAAATGACAAAAATAAATTTTTATTTAATGTAAAAGTAAAAATGACAAAAACATGAGTTGTTTTATTAAAACAATTTTTACATGGGGTTATACAAGTCATATTTTTGACTATAAATATTCACTGGAAAGTTAAAAAGATTTCCTACATCATGATATTTTTTTATAATTTTTAGACATTAAATAAATAAAATTATTTATGACATCATAATGATGTAGTGATTACCTCATTAATAAAGGATTTAAATAAAATTAAAGGATAATGTAAAATCTATGACCTACACATGTCAAAAACCTATTGGATTTGTGTATTTAGAAACCTTATCACCTTATCCTCGATTTATATCAATGTGGGACCTTTTAAATCCGAAACTAATTTTCAAATAAAGTTACATTTCTTTACTTTCCAAGAGTGCCCCTCCTCTCCTCTTATAAAAGGCCCCCACCTCTACCTCTTTACCCACACTTCCAAAGACTTTGGCTCGGCCAACCCCTCCCCATTTTGTCTCTCCACATCCCTCTCTAACTCCTAGAAGCCTCACTTTGGGCAGAAGTATTCCCAAGGAAGCCTTTGAGCTCAATCCAATGGGAGTTACCCGATTTTAAGGTAATGTCTTCACTTGAGTCCTTTTCTTTTATTTTGCTTCTCCAACCCCCTAAACTCTTTTTATTCATTTATTTTTTAACAACTACAGTATCTTAAATATACTAGGATGTTTTTATAAGAAGTATCCGAGCTACACTTACACACACCTACACTTAATGGTTAAAGAACATACTATTTCCGTGGATGGTGAATTTCTGCCTCACGAAACGATGATTGTTCAACACTCATATATCACCTTCAAGGTGGCCATTATGATGTCACTATATTTATATATTATATATAATATGTTTATTCTTTCCTTAAGCTTCTGTATTTTTCATTTATGTCATACCTTTATGGTTTCCATTATGGGTAAACGCGATATCTTCATTTTAGGAAGTGCGGACTATCGCCCCCTCAAAGTGATTTGATTCGTTAATGCCATATGTGGGATATATAAAGGTTGTAATTAATGATTTTTATATATGATATTATACTAGAATTATAATATACCATTATATCAGTATGATTCCATTCCATAAAATACGAAATAGAAATGAAAGTAGAGTTTGTGCGTACGTACGGCTTACCATCTCCATGAACGGTGCATTTGATTTCTTACCTCTAAACGTTATGTAATATTATAAATGCATGTATATAATGGATATATATGATATATATGATATCTACATCATGAGTATAACTCTGGATATAATGTACACATGAAAAAAATGTAATTATAAAGAGTTTATTTTTGACTCAAGTATCAATGATCGTTAAAACGACCGTTATTCACTTAAAAATTTACATAGTGTTCATGACATGGTAATAAGTGATATAAATGGAATAATGAACTTGAAAAGTTCTTAAGCAAGTATAAATTAACTCACGTTTATTATTCGGGAGGTTAAAGAATGATCGATTCAAGTCGGACCCGAGGTATGGGACTTCGTCTCAATCTCCTTTCATTGAGGCATATTTTGTTTTATACACAACCTTATTTTATACGGTGTATAAAACCCTTTGACTTTTACGTTTATTCAAAAGGAATATTTTTTATACGAAGATTTTTACTAAACCAAAAAAGGGAATGTTTTTGTCGTATGTATGCGGCGACAACGACTTCTCCACCGCCGTGACCATTATATGAGTTTCGGCTTCCTTTACAAGCCATGCTATTTTTTTAAAGAAAAACAAATACCCTGTTTTACTTTTCTTTTATTTTGGTATTGATAATGGTTTTCATAATGTTTTTATTATATCAATGTGTTTTATTTATATCTTGTGATAGAAAGGTATAAATGTTATGTTTCGTTTATGTATGTTTTATGTGATACGATTATGTTATGGTTCTTGGGCATTATTATGAATACGGGTGGTTCTGTGATAAACTAAGGGCGGGTGAGCCCGATATAGCTCTCCAATGCATTGGGTAATGTAAAGGGGTTAAACATTGAGGTTTCTCCGAAGAGATTTAGGGAATATACTGTGATGGGTATTCCAAACGTATTCAAGAGGGTTACTCCCTACGTAAGAATTTTATAAATGCCTCAAGTTACCTTTATGTCTTGCGATTTATATGATTTATTCATGATTTGATGATGTATGTTAAAGTTATTATGTTTTATGGGTAAATTATGATTTGACTATTATGTATATATGTATCCATGTTTCCTTTCCATATTTTTATATCCCTTACTGAGAATTTTATGCTCATCCCATTTTTTTGAAATGTTTTTCACAGGTCAGGGGAAAGGTACATGATATGATGACAGTGTCAAGGAAGTGTCAAGAAAGAATCCATGTTTTATTTTAAATATGTTTCCATTGATGGGAAAAATTAATACTATCTTTTATGTAACCACTTTGTTTAAATGTGGAGTGTAATGCATGTTTTATGATCTAATTCTCTAAGACTCTAAACCTGGAGAGATCCTCAAGGTGTAATCTTGTAATAACTCAAGATTAAGTAATGTTTAAGGCTCGGGCCTTATAGTATTGAGTCTAAAGTTATGAGGCCCAAGTTATTTCTATGTGATTTTTTTCCATAATTATATAAATAATATTTCAAAAGTAAGAAAATAAGGTTTTATATGTTTGAATCATACGTAATTGGATTAATAACCTAATTTAGATTAGGTTAAAACATAACAAAAAATCCTTAGAATGTGTAACACAAATCTAATTTGGGATCCAAATCATTTGAGAGTATGATAAATCATTTGAATCTGGAGTAAAATGGGAAATTAATATCCAACATTTAGTTTCTAGGATAAGGGGACTGTGTGTAATTCTATAAATAATGCAAAATTAGTAATTTCCCTACAGAGTGCTATAAAACATTTCATGATAGGGAATATTTTTGACACTGGATCCTTGTTAAAAATGGTCTCATTATAATGTGGGGGATATTTAGCCCAATTTAACAGTGGGATAATTGAGGTATAAGGAAATATTTTTTGGGTGTATCGATAATGTAGGAAGTAAACCTTTCGTTTAAGAAACCTAGTAATGAATGAAATTTTCTTATTCATCATGTCATAGATTTAATTCCACTTCGAACACTCCAATTTTTACTTCTATAATAAGAGTTCGAGCTTGTATTGAAATAGGGTATTGTTTAAAACTCACATATAAGGCATGATAGTAATAAAACTAAGTTATTTGATGAATTTATTTAATTTTTTCATGTAGAGTATAACCTAGGAGGGATGATCACAAAATTTTTTCCCATCGTGAAAATAAATTAATTTTTTAGAATTTATTCCCTAAGATAGAAACAGATAAAGTGTGGAGGATTTTTATTTGGAACTATTTTATCACAGATTTCCACCTCCATTTTACTTAATTAAATGATATTTATCGGAAAATTTAAATTATAATGGAGAATTAATTAATCTAGGATGAATATATTTGGATTTGGTTTTTATTGGGTTTTTAATCAAATAAACTCTTATTGAATACTCAATTGATTAAAACCTATATAGTTAGTATCATACATATATGAAATATTTGACGATTCTTAGTGAGAGTTTTGATAATAATTAATTTGAAAATATCTGTTTTTTTAGTTGTTGTGGTCGAAAATATGAAAATCAATAAGACCAACCAGGTATTCAAATGTATTTTCTGTATGAAAAAAACTGGGAAAAGATAGAAATACAAGTAAAAAAACACAAAAGGATAAAAAAATTATTTCCATTTTTTAAAGTCATTTATTTTGAAATAAAATTCAATGAAATTAGACTAGGATCATCTAAATGATTATCATTGTGCTTACATTGTAGTTGAAAGTTGTATATGAAACCACATCCAGCTAGTCCGGATTTAGAGTTTCTAGTTTCTATGGACAACTATGAAAGACCAAACGATTTTGAATCAGTTGAATCCATTGTTTCTAATATCGAAACAAGATTCCCTATTTGAAGAGGGTTGAAAACTAAGTGGAACCCCAGGAAGATGTTGCTGAAGTCGCTCCAAGAATCTGAATATGTGGTTTTTGATTATTATTATGAAAGTCAATGTATTCAATCATGTGGATTGAAACATGATATATGATTAATCTAAAGAATATGTATTGGAATATCCTAGGGAAGAATGATAAAAATCCTCCCATGATCCATGGGAACCATTATTTTGAATGTTCGAAGATGTTGTTTAAATAAAAAATGAGGAGGGATCTTTTTGTAACATTTTGCTAAGAAAAACATTTGGAGAAAACATCATACTCAGTATTGTAATGAATCATTCACATGATGGTTTTAATTTTATGGCATGATGTATTGGGAATCATAAATAAAAACCCATTTAGCTACATCATCCAATCGACTATTTTGGCCCATCTGATACGCTAACCCATCATCTACGTGGGAAAAAAGGCTACATGAGAACCAATTTCGTACGCGAGCCCAATCATATACATAGAGAATCGACTGTGTGGAGCCAATCACCTAAATTTTAGAAATTAGCTACATGGTTAATCATCTATATGATGGGAATAATCTATGAGGATAATTTCATATGTAGATAAAATTTATATATTGTATCACTTGACTACATGGGAAAATTGGCTACGTGGAAATTTAAATATATCGAATAATTAGCTATATGAAGAAAATGGGGTATGTCATTTTCTCAGATGGAGGGTCTATATTTTTTCTAGAGGTTATTATCAATTTCATAACTAACATGTGGCGGCCATTCAAGAATTTCTTTCAGGATCTAATTTCCATGAATGATGAAAGGGTATAGGGTAGGTGTATTACTGTGAGGAATAAGGTGTTTTTAGGGAGAAAATCGGAATGTTATAAATTTTTTCATTATATAGGGGAGTGAAATCCCGATACATTGGGATGTTATAATGATTTTTGGAAGGTGTTACCACATAGGAGGAACATTGGGGTGTTCAATCAAAGAGTTTTAAGATAATATTTTGACGTACTTTGTAGGGTATTTATTATTATTTTTACTTCCATTCCTCTATTTTTCAACTACATTTTGATATATTGATTTTTTATAATGGTTGGATAAAATCAAGTTGGGGATTGATATTGATCTGGGGAGTATGTTAACATCATTCAAGTGTCATGTGTGTCTAGAAAGTATCATCTTTATACTATTATTTTAATACTTGTCCTTTAATCACCAAATCTTAGTGAGAACTATTTGGATTTATTCATCTATACTGACTCATTATTTGGAATTTTATCGAAGAAGAATAATGTCCATGAAAGGGTAATTCATCTAGTTACTTCATTTAGTGGATTAGTGAACTCTACTATTGAGGAACCAGAGAATCCATTTACCTGGATGTTTTCCTATTAAGAGAAATGTCCAACCTCTTTGAAATATATAATGTCACACTTTTTTAGGACTGAAGGTAGAAAATTACAAAAACAAATATATTAATAAAAATTATCCAATAAAATTCCCATGTTCCTCTCCTAGACTCTTCTCTACCATATTGCGATCTCCACACTCTACACCAATAATTTTTTTGTTTATTACCCATTTATTATTCCATTGAATTCATCATCAACATTGCACTAATCATTTCACACTTTGTTTCTTTATTTATTTTTTTATTTTTCTCTTTTACTTTGTCTTAGCCAACACACCTTCTACAGAAGTACTTATCTGTGGACCATCCCCTATTCATTACTACAATAGTCTTAATTAGTTATTAGTTATAATATTTAATTATCTATGGAAATCTTATATAGAACATATTAATATATTTCTCTTTAAATTTATACATTAACCTTTTATGGTCAATATATATGTCAGACATTTATATGTAAAGATAATGCCTCCATATCTTTAATGAAATTTTTATTGATTCAAAATCCACGTCATGAGTCACTTAATTTCACTCATGAACCTGTAATTGGTGAGAGTAATGAGATATCACCATGTAATCCTTTATATGAACAAATCCCAGTCTCTTTATTTATGCATCAATGAAAATAAAAAACACTTTTCTAAAATAGGGTAATGTGAGTAAAATTTTGCTGACCAATCTTTTCTTCATCACCTTGATATTTTCTTCACATTCATTAGTATAAAATAACTATACTTCCATCTATCTTCACTTGGAAAGTGTTTTATATATCCATGAAAATTTCTTTATAAATAATCAATAATATCTTGAAAATCCAAAAAACTATGGATCTCATTCAAAGTGTTTATTTTGGGCCAATTTCCAATGACTTCCATCAAAGAAGGATCTACTGATATACAATCTCTAGTGATCTGATTCTTCAAGATTGATACTTCCAATAACAAGAATTCACACTTTTGGAATTTTGAATATAGTTTCTCCTTCAATATAGTTTTTAAAAAAATATCAATTTTTCTTAACGCTCTTCACTAATCAATGAGTATATAAGTATATCATATATAAATATGACCAACAATTTATTGTGGAAACATTTAGAAACTCTATTCATTTAATACATAAATATTACAGGAGAATTAGTATGTCCAAATTATATCACTATAAATTAATGGTCTGTATATCTCATAAAAAATGATATCATATTCATGTCTTCAATTTTGACCCTCAATTGATTGTTTCCAAGACAAAGGTCATTTTTTTGAAAAATATTGATCTCTATCCTATTGATAAAAAAATCAGCAGTATGGGGTAGATGATACTTATTCTTGATCAAGATTACATTAAGTTTCTGAAAATCAATCTAGATTCACATTGATCATTATTTATAATAAAAAAGAGGACAAGTCGACACTATGGAGATGAACATTGTCAATTGAATCCCTTATCTATATTCTCCATGAGATTTTACTTAAATTCCAACAACTCAATTGGGGAAAATCTATATGGAGTTAATTAAATATTTGTAGTAAAATGTATGTGTTCAATTGATTAATAAACATCATGATTAAAAGGGAGACTAGGATAAAGATTAAAAAATATATTAAAAAACACCCATATAATATTAATTTCATTGATTTGGAGTTTCTCCTAATAATATAACATAAATACCCATATTAATAATAATCATGATCTATAAAATTTAATTAATTTCCATTAGAATATTTCATTCATCCTCAAATAGATAAATAATAATCGGTTTATTTAGAATATGAAATGTGACGTCCCTTCCATAGAAATTAATATGGTCTCTATATATATAAATCAAATCCATGCCCAAAAATCACATCAAATTCAACTGGAGGGAGAATAATAAGATTTAATCAAACAACATTCGCACAAACATAAATCAATAAATAATCATATACTTGAGATGTGATCATCACACCATTAATATTTTTCACTACTAATTCAATATCTAATCATTGAGGTGTTAATGTGATAAACTCTATAAAAATATTTAGATATAAAAAATTGGGTATGACTAGAATAAAATAAGAGATTAATTGTTATTGAATGGATGGTGAGTAAAACATTCACCACTTAATTCTGATAACCCCACATAAACAATAGTGAGTACATGATATTTAACTTTTTCTATGGGATTAAGCCGGTTATAACATTAATCTTTGTTATCAACACATAGATTATAGTACTGGTTTTCATAATTCTCATACTCCATTCATTTTAAATATTAGAATCTGGGTTTTTTATTATGTGGTGATTGTCATGCATTCACATCATTAAGAATATTGTTCCCATCACATTGACATTTTAATAATTTATGGCATTTCCTTCCACACATTTAGTATTCTCTATTCCCCTTAATAAAATTTCTCTTAAGTTTCATTCCATGCATCTGGTATAAAGGAAGAATCATCTTTTTATTTCATTGTTATTTAGTATTAGAATTTCTTTTGAGTTTCAGATTTTTTTTCTAATCAAAACCATAATATTGAAGGATGAACTCAATCTATATTTTTACCTTGAGGGAACAATGAATGGTTTTTTCATGGAAACTAATTTCTCTTATGGATAACCAACTTAAATGGCATGGTTTTAAGCTACTGAAGAATAAATAAATATTCCCTTCAATTTTAATGATAATACAAGAATCACACCTCATAAGACATAAAATATTTATCGTATAGGTGATAATGGATACATAATATCTCTTTTTTATTTAAAAATTCATTCTCCACTCTTTTATGATGAATAAAAAGAATCTAGTTTTCGAAAAGAACCTCCTAAAATCATCCCACTTCATAGAGTAATTTATTTTTATTACATCATGTTCTTGCTAAGGGTCCCCCCACTAATCTTATATTCATTTCAAATAAAAAAATTATTTGAGTAATTGATAAAATAAATTATCTTTTCAGGGGTACTTATCCATTTCTTAGTAATTAGTGGATTAGCAGACCATAAAAGAAGGTGTATTATTGATCATGAAGGACTCAATAGTATGTTATTTGTTATATTTTCATTTTCATGCTCAGCATGATTCATATATTAATAATGTTATGTAATAATTCCAATACAAATATTGTATCATTGGATAAATCTGATAAAAAATTTAGTTATGAAAATGTAATTATGCAATCAATCTCCCATAAAAATATACTACTTAGGAGGATAACCATTGAATTATCTATCACATTTATCTTTAACATTATTATTTTTTGATCTAATAATTAAATAAAACCAAAAACAATTGTGTGATAAACAATAATCATATCAAGAAATCAAATATCATGAAAAATCATAGGTTTTAGAAATCATGACATGTTATTTTCAATCTATGATAACATAGATTAATCCTTTGTTATCCACGGTCATTATCATTCAAAACCATCGCAACTACTTATACAGAAAATTTTAATTAACCCAACTATATCCCTTGAGAGTATCTATCCATTTGTGTAATCTTAAAAACACTCATCATGCACTGGTAATGATTGAGTTAATGACTAATATAACCCATTAAGTGTTGTTACCTTTAGTTGCATCTGTTCAACAACATAATCCACCCACCAATATCTATACAAATATTTATTTTATAGGAAAAGGAAATAATATCTACTATACAAAATATTAAGGATATTATCTTGTATATAGGCTTATACCAAGGGTTATCAAATATATTCTATAATATTATTCTTCAAAAATAACTAAACCATTCTCTAATACCAAATGAGGTGACCCATACATGACATGCATAAATATCATAACATTTTAGATGAATAATCAATACATATCATAATATTACACACCCCAGAACTATAATGATATAATATCTTAGATGAATATATATAGTCATCTAACATCATAAAATATCTCCATCATCTCCCACTACGTTATTCTTATATAGAACACCTAATTGTTATACCATATATAAAAACATTCTTCATAACCTGAAGAAATTAAACATAATAAAGGGTGATCTTAGATTATTATTACGGTTAATTGTCGGGGATATCATTTAATGATCATATCTAAGATAAACATAAGTATAATGGTATAAAAATATAATCTTAACATTTTAACATCATACCCAGTAATTCATAGATCATAATCATTGTATAAGTCTTTAGAATATCATACGAAATGAATTATAGAAGAATCATTGTTCGTGGGACCATATTGTAATCACAATAACATTCCATAGATAGTGGAATATAAAGTATATAATAATCATAAAAATAGAAATATTATGTCAAGGCTACCTAGTAGATATTCATCACATGTAAGTCTTGGGATAACAATCTGTGTACCTACTTCATGTTTGGGCTAACCACCATTGTTCTATATTTGATAATAGGGATACACTCCCATATACCATTTGTGCTCATTAAAAATTTATATATTCCTAATTAATTTAATGGGTATAATAAGTAAATATATCACATAATTACAATACGTTGAAATATATTCCATAGGATCATCAAAACGTTTTTCATTTCATTATAGATTACCCAATGGAAATGAAAATGAAATTCATCAATATATTAAATTCATAATCATAAATCATACCTTGAATTAATAAATATTTTATTATTTAATCATATCAATATTGAATCATAATTAACATCAAATAATTTTTTTTATGGATTAAAATACATTTAAAATATCATTAAAACATTTTTAGAAGAAAATAAACTTTATATTTTTAACATTCCAATATACAATTTTAATTTTTTAGAATATTCAGAAGAATTATTTATATGAAAAAACAAATTGAAACATTTAATGTAATATTTAAATAAAATAGTATTTATTAAATTTGTAAAATAAATTCATTCGGTATATGGTATGACAAATATTACATTTACAAATTTCGTAAAAAGTGCCTTGTTCATAAAATGAGAAGGAAATTCCTTTTCAATCATTTTATAAAAGTTAATACATGGGTTGAAATGAATTTATGAAATAATTATAGAATATTAAATAAATTTATGGAACATTTTAAATTAAATATGGGCATATAATAAAAATATTATTTATAGAATAGGGAAACAAAGTCAGTTTTAATTAAAAACATTCTTTCAGAATTTGGAATATATAGAATGAGGAAACTAAAAAGAAAAACTGTAACAAATATAAACAGACATAATTTAATGAAATAAATTATATTTATGAGAGATGTATAATATAATATCATCATAGTAAATTTACGCATAAACAATCTTGGAAAATAGTGAGATTCTAATAGAAAACCATTAACTCTTGTTTGAATTTCATTTTAAGTGATTTCAAACTGAAATACAAAAAATTTAAATTTATTATAATAATATAATTGTATAAAATTCATATAATTAGTACCATAAATTGTTTAATTCTATCTTTTTGTCACATTTTCATTAAAAACACTTATCATCATCATCATTTCATGCGTTAACTACTTCATTATTCATATATGTTTTGATTCCATAGTTTTGATCCTTGAATCTTGATCAAGGTTCCATAACCTCAAGAATTTTATTTGTGGTATAAATATAACATATATTTATTATATACATATTTATAAAAATCTATATTATGTAGATATAGAAAAATGAATTGTGTCGTTCATGTATATGGTAGTTCATACATACACATGAAATTTTTTGTTTTTATAAATGAAATGATGGAAAGAAAGATAAATTTCATTTTATCATTAAATAATCATAATTATATCATAAATATAAAAAATATTTTTTTATCCATCATAATATATATCAATGTGAGGTGGGTTGTAAAATTAATCATATCATTATGTCGATGCGGTAGTCCACATATACAAACAAGTGATACGTTCATTTCCCATTTAAGGGAAATGAGGTGGAAATTGGTCATATTAGGATAATAATAACATATAAATATATTTATTTTACTTGATTCATTATATCAGGATAGATACAACACATTAACTATATTTTTTAAAAGAAATAATCCTTTAAAGAATCATGTAAAATAATTACCACTTATTTGAGAGTCCTCCTTTGGTTTACACATTAAGGCTTCTTAGTATAGTCATAGGAAAATAAAGTGATTTCAATAATGAAGGTAAAGAAATTTATTAAGGTTTTTGGGAATTTATTTACTGACATAGAGGTCTGAATTATTTTGAAAAATGGAGGAGAAAAAGTTACCTTTTATAAGTGAGGGGAGGGCTACACATGGAATTACTTAAGAGATATAAATAATATAACGTTACATTATCGTAAAAGTGGAACTAAATGGAAATGATATAAAATTTAAGTTAAGAAAATTTCTAAATCTATTCAACCAGAAATATTTGGACATGTATATGTTTCATTTTAACTATTATCTCATAGATTAAACCCCTTTTTACCCATTTTAACACTAACCTTGGTAATTTTTTTTACACTTTTAACTATCTCTTATGAGAAAAATAAATGTGATATCATTAAAAAAAATAAAATATGATTCAAATTATGAAATTTATTTTAAAAAATTCACATTTTTTAATTTTAAGAAATTTACATTAAAATAAGTGCACAAAACCTAACAAAACCCGTTTTTAGAAAAAAAAAACATTTTTGGGCATAACACTATATTAACTTTTATTCCATTTCTAGTATAAACTAGTTGATGAATAAGAAAATATTTGATTCAATATAGGTCAAAAATATTTAATTACCATAATTAATCAATATTTATTAATCTTATTTATTATGATAAAAACACATTTATCATCGAAAATTGATTTTCTAAAAAAATCTTGTTTATTCATATTATTTTATAATAATTATTAACCATTAAATTAAAAATTTATGAATAATTATTCATATATTATTAATATATTTCATTAAAATAACTTTTTATCAAAGATAAGTATATATTATTATATAAAAATTCATAACCCTAACGAAATTAATTTATATAGAAAAATATTTCTTCTAATAATGAAAATATTTTAATAAAAATTTACAGATTAATTATTAAGTATTAATCAATAAATATGAATTTTCAAAAACATTTTTGGGACCACGACTGCTAGATATCTATTTTGGAAGTAAAAAAGAGGTATTTTTTAGTTATTTTTTTTTATTTTCTGAGAATTTTATGAATAAAGAAAATCACCTAACTTTTTATAAGTGGATGATCGGACTATTTTTAATACTCAAGAAATCAGGCTTATAATTTTTAAGAAATTTCATTTGAATTGGATGGAAAATGATACTAGATATAGGACTCTTACAATACTTTCTTGGTTAAGTCTGACGATGCATTTCAAGTGTGTATTTCAAAAAAATCATATGTTTTTTAGACAACTTGTCATGAAAGACTTATGATTAAAAGAGATAGAAATGATTTTATTGGATGACTATAAATCATCATGGGTGGTTTTTCCAAATAATATTTTATGGTGGTGTAGTTTCAAGGTGTCTGGAATATTTTTTTGGTAAAACAATTAGAGTTTGGATTTAATCTTGAAAAGTGGATTTTCATGAATTCAATATTAAAATAAGGTAAATGCATGAATTTCATAAAGATAGTATTCATGAATAGTGTTTCATGAAGGATCAATGAATTTTGATGGTGGTGTTCATGAAAAGTGATGAGCATCACGAACAGTGAAGGAGAAGAGGATCGCGGTGCTGCAATTTTTTCGATGAACATGAAGGTTTTTGATGCTGCAATGGTTTTTGATGACCAAAAAGGGTTTTGAAATCAAGAATTTATAGATGGAAAAAATGTTGATGATGACGATCATTGTGAATGGGAGATTTACGCGGGTCATCACGAAAAAATGGGGAGCACCGTGAAGGAAATGAAGGTGATTTGTAAAATGGTGATGACCTAGCCCAGAGGGTTCTAGAATCAGTGGAATGCCTCAAAATAGGACTCTACCCCCTTCAGAATAAAGGGTGAGACACAAAAAGAATTATAATTCACCAGTTTTATGAATGTGGTTCGTGAATGTGTTATGTGAATACGTTCAAGAAGGCTATAAGCCAACCAAATTTTCTAATAATCACAAAATTGGTTCGCGAAGGTGTAATTTAAAGAAGTTTTCAAATGATACCAGACAAAAAATTGTTTTGATCATGGAAAAAAGTAGTTCAATTCGAAATTCCATGACAGATTTATGAAGGAAGTAGGTTCCATGAGTTCAGTTTTCATTGTGAAGGATGTGAGCATCGCGAAGGGAGATTTGCAGAGGACCTTTGCGAAAAGTAGTTTTGAATACCCATTTAATAAGAACATAACTTTACTAGATCATCAAAAACAAACTGAGGTATTGTACTAAGACACTTTATGAGACCTAGAAGGTTTCTACCAACTTCTTGGTAGGAATGAGAAGAATTCTTTTCAAAGAAGAAACTCGTAGATGTGGATCAAGAATCACCGTAATATTGAATTACATAAATTTGTTCTAAAAGAATCACACACACTATTGGATTGTATTCATTGTGATAAATGAGTGTAAGGTAACATCATAATCATTGTATTCCACAATAAAGTTTTTTTTCTAGTGGATTATGTGGTATTGGATTTCATTCAAACCATAATAAGTATGTAGCTACTCTTTTTGAATAGTGAACCCTGTAAATTCTTGAGTTCTTATGGATTTGTGTTTTGATGGTTCTCATTAGGGAAATAAATATTTAAGAGGAGGTGAAGGTTTCTTCAAGAGGAAGGGAACATAAAATAAAAATATATCCCTAATTCACCCCTCCCCGTGTTAGTGATACATGAATCCTGACTGGGGAACATCAAATGAAATCAGAGCATAGGTTCCCTTAATTTATTCAATGTTATTGTTTTCTAAGAGATGTTTTGATGGAGTATCTGAATTGTGTGAATAGTAAGGGGATTTTGATATTTTTTATAAAGAGTTATAAAATCAAGAAAGATAGAATGATTCCCTATCTTATGTCTCTTGAGTGTGACATTATTGAAGCTACAAAAATTGGATTTCATCCTTTTGATGACAAGTTACCTCTTATACCTATCAATAAGAAGAATCTTGAGAAATAAGGAAGAGCTAAAAATGAATTTCTCGAATCACATTATGAGAGTGAGTTTTTAGGAGTGAAAGGTGAATCTATAGCCAATGCTATTTGGTATTTGCGGAAAAACGTATTTGAAAGGAAAAAAGTAAGGAAGAAGAAACATAAAATCTTGAGGCTAAATTATGATGATTTGAATATGGGTGACCTTGAAATAATGGGGGACTACTTTATCATGGTAAATGAAATATCCAGTATAATCAGATTCCTTGGTGAAAAGATGGAGGATACTACACTAATTGAAAAGAACTTAAGAATTATTCTAAAAAAGTTTTATGAAAAATTATCTTCATTTTAATATAGAAATCTTGAAAAATTATCTATTGCTGATCTACATATAACTCTCATCACATATAGAATGAGAATAGAGAACTCTATGAAAAGACAGACAAAATATGAAAGAGAACTATCATTAAAGGTTTAAAAGGAAGAAAAGTTAATGAATATTCTCATTGAAGATGAAGCTGGAAAATCTAATAGTAAATATAATTTATATAAAAATCTTGATAATATTTTATCCTTATTTTATAATAATGTGAAAATGAGGTATATGGAAATACAAAGGTAAAATTCCCATGAAATGTTTTGAATATGGATCTGTTGGGGACTTTGTGGCTAACATTCCATAAAGAAAGAAAAAAGAAGATAATGATAATGATTAAAGAAGGACAAGAAGGTTGTGGAAGAAACCAACTGACAAAGATAAACATTTTTCCAAAGGGAATGATAAAAATTTATTCAAATCAATAATAAGAAGCTATTTGTTCAAAGATTATGAAGAAGAAGATAGTAAATCCGAATCTGAAATATAATTTACTATAAAATATGGAGAGAATTCCTTTTTTGTAGAAGTGAATAATAAAGATTTCAAGATCCACTATTCCGAAGTAGAAGAATATCAACTTCAATCACATCTAAATGAAGGGTTGAAATAATGTATGAGAAAGATTAGATGTCTTGAAAATAAAAATAGAAAGTTTATAAATGAATGCTCCTCGTCAAAAAATCAAGATGGTTTTTCTTATGAAAAATTTTACATATTAAAATAAATTTATGAGTTGAATAACTCTTTTGAGAATGAAAATAATTGTAATGAACATCTGGAAGTAAAATTAAAGTCAATATAAGGTGAGTGGTAACTTTTCCAACATATACATTCTAGAGATGAACAAAGTAATATTTGTTTCAAAACATATATCCCATAAGATGGTGAATGTTGTGGTATGAATTAATTTAATAAGGGTTAAAAAATTATACAAAGGTAGATAAGAAATCAGGAGTTGGTTCTGAGAAGAATGAAGATGAAAAAGTTATGTATGTCTCTAAAGTTAACAATGATGAAAAATCATAATTGTCTAATAATTATGATCCTAAAAAAATAACTATTACTTCTGGTTCAAATAAGACAAGAAAGAAATCTGAGGTGAAGAAGATAGTTACATTTGAAAATAGAATGTTGGATGGTCAACAATGTTCCATTAATAATGATGATGAGAAGAATTTTCATAATACTGGTCAGTATAGATGTTTTAGAGGGAAATATTCCTTCTATGGCTATTGTTGGTATTGTGGTGGATACAAACATACCAATAATTTGTGTTGATTAAACAAAAAACCGTACTACTATTCCATAGGTTATGGAAGACAAGGTTTGAGGGGGAGGATATACTATCAAAAGAAGAATCTTGAAAAGGAAGTTCAAAAGATATTAGAAGTGGTTGGTGTGAAATTTGAGAATAGCTTCCAACCACTGAAAACTATTTGTGAAAGATGTGAATAAGGTGGACATCTTGGTTGTAACACCTTAAGTTTTAAATAAAATAATTTTTATGTTAATTTTTATTAATTCAATGAAAACAAAATTGTGAATGAGTATTGAATTATCAATTAAGGAAATAAATAAATAAATTATAAAGATAAATCATCAAATATTATTTTATTTAATTATTATAATACTTTTAAATAAATCATTATTTTCAAGAAAATGATATTTAATATTAAAATTTTAAATAATGATTTTAAAAATGAGGTTTTCTTTTAATATAATCTTTTATTAATTATGGATTGTGCATTAACAAACAATTTATCATTTCAATGAATAAATAAGAAGGAAATATATATATATATATATATAAGTATTATTTTGAATTATAAATTTTTGAATTTCACATATATTATGATAATCTTATTATTTTATTATAAATTTATTTAAAAACCATATGAAGGAATAAATTTTATTTATTTTTAATTATTATAAATATACATTGATTATATTAGTTATGCTAAATTAATTGATATTAGTAATAATAGTAAATGATAATAATAATAAATGGTACTCAAAAATTAAATCTTAAATGAAATATTAGCGTTATTATTTTATAAATACACACATGAAATTATGATTAAAATGTAACCTTATTATTTTTAATACAAATAATAACAAAAAAATAATAAAAAAATGAAATTGATAAAAAGGTAATATTGATATCTTTAATATATATATAATGAAATTAATTAAGATATATATTTTATAAAATAAATAATATTAAAACAATAAATGATTTAAATAAAAAATGAAATGTTGAAGAGAGAAATTGGGTTTTGAGGGAGAATGAGAGACTGTTAACTTGGGATGGTGAGTAAGACCATAGGCCATGGATGTCAATCATGTTACAACATTGAGTGTCAAATGATAGTGTTGAATCGGAACGAGCGGAGCAAGATCAAGGCTGGTTCATCTTCGGATGCGTGGTCAGATATGAGATCGGGGCCGAGCATAGTTGTGAGTGGTTTCGACTGCCAGCAATAGGATCTTGTGAGAATCAAGTGTTAGAGTGTGGATGTTCTTATTTTTCAACATTGACGTCCTCATATTCGCGGATTTTTTAGATCCTTAAGTATGTTTCATATATTTAGTTATTATATTGTTTAAATCTTATCATATGGTTTTTTGTAGTGTATTACCTACATGTCGGTGATTTAGATTTCTATTTCTCCCTTTATTTATTTCATCTATTTTTTGGCCCATTTTTTGTCCATGTTAAATGCTGATATCTTGTATCTGGAATCTTTGTTTTTTATTTTCTAATTTTTCTCCCAACTTCACGATCGGTTGTCTATTTTAACCAACTTCACTCCAATATCTGATTTAATTTTATGTCATAGTTGTCAATTTCTCTTTTGGATGTGCATATTTTTGATCTTTGATAATTGTTTGTATGTTTGGTTTGTCAATTATTATGTTTGTTTTGTAAATATTTTTGGTGCCTTTTTTCTAGTCTCTGGAATTTGATGAATATAAAATTTAATAGATAATCATTTCGTTCTCTTTGATAGTTGGTGTAATAAATGTATACTATATTTTGTTCATGCTCATCAAGCTGGTTTTCCATTTAATGATATCAATGATAAATTCCTTGCATTGTGAACAAGTTGCTCTATAAAATCCACCTTCAGTTCTATGTACTAATAGCACTTAGAAATGGTAGAGATGGAGATTTAGAGGAAGGAAAAGATGAAGAAATGGATGGTGTTCTCCCTTTTTCCATAGTCAGTAAGGGATATACTGTGAATTCAATTTTTTTTCCATATTATGATTTTTTAAATATTAAATTATACTCATCTATCTGTTTATGTTTATGAAAAATTTAATTTCTAGCAAGGGATTTGTTTTGATTATTTTCAAATTTAGATCTTAAATAGAAAATTAAGTGAGTGTGTTATTTCAATAATTTATTTAAATTAGTAAGGATTCAAACATTATATTTTATTTATATAGAAAATTTGGTTTCAATAATTATATTTTGAAAATTATATTTGGTTGGAATTTTAAATATGTTAATATTATTCTGTCAAGTAGGTTTAATTTAATAATTCAACATATGTGAATTACGATCATAAATTTTATGTTGCTAAGAGATTTTTTTAAAAAAATTATTTTATTTTTATTCAATATATAAATATATAAATAAATACATATGTATATATGTTAAAGATGAAATAATCATATTAAAAGCAGTTATTTTATAATAAATTGATATTTTTTACTGTTTAACTTGTTGTTTTATTTTAGAAAGATAAATTTATTAATACATGATTTTATGTGGATGTCAAGAATATTATAGGAATAACCATATCTAATAAATGAATATGTCATTTAAGAAATTTTTTTATTTTGAGCATATTCTTATGATTTCATGATTTATACTGGTATGATATCCAACACCATATTTGTAATACATGAATTCAAGATGAGTGTTTTTTAAATTTTTATGTTTATTTTATATATATGTGTGTGTATGTATGTATGTGTATGGAATATATATATATATGTAATTGCTTTTATGAGTATAATAAATGAAATAATATATCATGAATGTGAAATATTCTTGTAGTAGCAATATATGTATTAAAGAATGCTTAAATGATGAAGGATTCAATTGTTCAAGATCATCCTTATGATCTTCTATAAATAGTGTATATAAATAAATGTATACAAATATGATTCCATGAATTTAATAGTAGAAAACCTAGTGAGAAATATTTACTAAAGTAAATAAATCATAAAATGTTTTCCAAAAATTGGCACTTGAATGTTGTAAATATGGTAGGGAATTAGAGAGTGATCCTAATCTCTTAAAACCTAGGTTGGCCCAATATAACCTTAAATGTTCAATGTTGTCACAATGTTTTTTGTTTTCAAAAAATACTCTGTATAATTCTTCAGAAATATCACTAGATTATTTTTGAAGCAAGCTAAGCATAATTATTTTAAATATAATGAAGTATTTTAAATCCATAAATAATTTCAATTTTATTTTTATTGGTATTTTTAAAAGATTTTTTATGGTATTATAAATATAATTTTTGAAATAATTTATCAAAGTTATATTCAAGGAATGATTTTCTAAAATGAATTTCAATTATTTTAAAACCCCTTACTGGCCAATTTAATGCTCACCCTAGGTTTAAAATGATTTTTTACAGGTATCATAGAAGTACAAATTCAAATGCCATTGCTTTTGGAATTAGCACCTTCAAAATCAAAGTGGGCATTTTTTTACATTTTGTTCCACACTGATAAGTTTATGGTTTCATCTAATTCTCCAAAACCTAGATAGGTAAAAGGTCCTAGTTTTTTTTAGTGTTGTGTAATGGTTTTGTTATTTTTTTTTAAAATGACACTTGATTTTCAAGTACTGAATTCGTATGTGCAGGCTCGGGCTATTATAATTATTATTAAAAGAACTGTCTACACAACTTTCAATATTAGATGTTGTTTTTTAGGAAAAAAATATATATTATACTATTTTCTTTGGATAGTTAAGTCCACTAAAAACACATTAATTCTAATGATGAAAATTAAGATTTTTCTAAAATATAACAACTGAATTTCGATGGAGAAATTCATTTGGGGGGGGGGGGTGGATATAACACCCTAAGTTGAAAAAAAGATTTATTTATTTTATTGTTAGTTAATTTAATGACCAAATTTTTTTGAATGAGTCTTAAATTATTAATTAAAGAAATAAATAGTCAAATTAATATCTATAATTCATCAAAAATTCTTTTAATTAAATATTATAATAATTCTAAATAAATCCTTATTTTTAATTGAATGATTTTTAATATTAACATTTTAAATAATGGTTTTACAAATGAGGTTTTCTTTAAAAATCATTTTTCATTAAAAATATATTTAATATTAAAAAATATTTTCTAATTTCATATATTGAATTATAAGTTAATATATATATATAATTATAATTTTTAATTATAAATATTTGAATTTCACGTACATTATGAAAATCCAAATATTATATTATTTATTTATTTTAAAAAGTATAATAAAGAATCAATTTTATTTATTTTCATTTATTATAAATATACATTAATACTATTAATTATGTTAAATTAAATTATATTAGTAATACTAGTTTATGATAATAATAATATATTTTACTTAAACAAATATTTATTAAATGAACGATTAGCCTTTTTAATTTATAAATACACATTTGAAATTAAGAATAAAATTTAATATTTACATTATTAAAATAATTTATAATGAAACAAATAAAAAATTGAAATTGATAGAAAAAAATATTTATATATATATATATATATATAGAATAATTAATTAAGATAGTTACTTTTTAAAATAAAAAATAATAAAATATTAAAATATTTTAATAAAAAGTAAATTGTTTAAGATTGAAATCCAGTTTTGAGGGAGAAAGAAATACCTTTAACTCAGGAGGGCGAGTAGGACCAGGAGACAAGGAGGTCAAGTGTTTTTCATCATTAGGAGTTGACCGATAGTTTTCAATCAGACCTAGCTGACTGAGATCAAAGCTAATTTTCCTTTAGATTCCAGGATACATGCGAGATCGAGGTCAAGCACGACATTGATTGGTTTTGTCTATCGATGATGGGATCTAGTGTGGATCTAGGATTCAAGTGAAGATGTTCTTATTTTTTGATTTCGATGTCCCCATATTATCTAATTTTTCAGATATTCATGTAGGTTTCTTGAATTTAATTCCTAGATTATCTGAATCTTATATTATGGTTTTTTTGTAGTATATTACCTACATGTCACAGATTTAGATTTATGTTTCTCCCTTTGTTGCTTTCATCAATTTTTTGGCTTATTTTTATGTCCATTTTAAATTCTGATATCATATATTTGAATTCATTGTTTTTTATTTTCCAATTAATCTCTCAACATTACGATCAGTTATCCAACTTTATCGATTTCACTCCAATATCTGATTGAATTTTAATCCATAGATGTTAGTTTTTCCTTTTTATGTGTATGATTCCAATATCTAATAAGTGTTTGGAGGTTTAGTTTTTCAATGTTTAGGTTCTTATTTTCAATATTTTCAGCATGTTTTCTCTAGTCTCTAGAGTTGGATGAATATAAATTTTAATAGATTATCATTTCATTCTCTTTGATAGTTTTATCAATAAATCTATTCTATATTTTGTGCATTCTCAGTAATTTTGTTTCCCATTAAAGGATATCCATGAGAAATTATTTTAATTGTGAAAAAATGGCTCTATAAAATCCATATTCAGTTATCTATAATAATAACACTTACAAATGGTAGAGAGTGAGAGTTGGAAGAAATAAAAGATGAAGAAATGAAAGGTGTTCATCCTACTTCCATAATAGGAAAGGGATATACTGTGAATTCAATTTTTTCCATCTTATAATTTCACAAATTTAAAAAGAGATTCATCTATCTGTTTATCTTTATGAATAATTTAATTATAATTATGGGATTTGTTTTTATTATTTTCAAATTTAGATCATAAATATCGAATTATGTTAGTATTTTATTTCATTATTTTATTTTAATCGGTAAGGAATAATACTATATATTTTATTTATAACGCAAATTTGGGATCAATAATTCTATTTTGAAAATTATATTTGGTTGGAATTTTAATTGGGTTAAAATTCTTCTTCCAAGTGGGTTTAATTTAAAAATAAAATGTATTTGAATTATGATACTAAATTGTATGTTGTTAAGGGATTTTAAAAGAACTTATTTTTAGTTTTAATGTATTTATACATATATATATATATATATAAACATGTTATAATTGAATTACTCATATTAGAAGCAGTTTTGTTATAATAAATTATTATGGTTTAATGTTGAAATTGTTTTATTTTAGAAAGTTTAATTTGTTAAAACATAATTTTATATGGAATTCCAGAATCATACAGGAATTGAGATATCTGATAAATTCATTCTTTATTCAAGCAATTATTAAATTTTATGTCTATGTTTATGATTGCATGTTTTATACTTGTATGATATCGATGTCCATATTTATAATTCATTAATTGACTATGAGTATTTTTACAATTTTTTATGTTATGTATATATATATGTGTGTAAGTTTTTATGTGTATGAAATATACATTAAAAAATAGTTTTATGAGTATACTAAATTAAATGATATTTCATGAATTTTAAATATTATTTTAGTAATATTCTATGTATTAATCATTTCTTAAAAGTTTAAGGATTCAATTGTTCATAATTGACCATACAATCTTCTATAAATAGTGTATATAAATATATATATACATATACGATTCCATGAATTTCAAAGTAGAAAAACCAATGCGAAATATATATAAAAGTAATGAAATCGTAAATTTTTTTTAGAAAATATTCACTTGAATGTTGTAAATATGGTAGGGAATTAGGGTGTGAACCCAATCCCTCAAAAAAATTGGTAGGCCCAAGATATCCTTAAATGTTCAAATTTTTCACAATTTTTTTGTTTTAAAAAAAATGTACAAATATTTTTTCAGAAATATCATTGCATTATTTTTAAAGAAACATGAGAATATGTATTTTCAAAATATATATGTATTTTCAATATATAAATAATTTTAATATTATTTTTAAAGGTATTTCTGAAAGTGTTTTTGAAATCATTTATTGAAGTTATTTTCAAGGAATTTTTTTGAAAATATATTTCAATGATTTTAAAATCCCTCACTAGCCAATTGAATGTTTACCATATGTTTAAAATTATTTTTCAAATATATCATAGAATTTCAAATTCAAATGTCATCTCTTTTGGAGTTAGCTCACACGGAAGCGTAATATGAATTTGTTTACATTTTTTACTCTGGTAAATGTATGGTTTCATAGAATCCTCCAGAACCAAGATTGGTAAAATATTCTCATTTGTGTTTAGTGGTGTGTAATTGTTTAGTTGTATTTTTAATGAAATTTACATAACATTTTCATATAATGATTCTAGAAGAGTGGGCTCGTGCTGTTATATTTCTAAGGGTTTTCTTGTTCTGTTACCCAAAAACAAAATTTTCTTATCAAATATAAGAAGCAGGTGATGTAGAAAGAAAATGGAGAACAATAAGCTCATGTTTTTGAAATGGCTTTGAAGGCTATAAAATGAGAACAAACATGGATTCTTGATAGTGGGTGTTCTTTTAATATGATAGGATATTTATTTTTTTTGAATAATGTGAGGGGCTTCAATGAAAGAACTGTGACTTTTGGAAATGACTAATCTATGGGGATCAATGGTTTTGTATCAATAATCATTGGGAGAGAAAAAAATGAAGTCTAAGAAATCATTATATCTTTATGGGCTAAAGAATAACCTGGTGAGTGTTTCAAAACATTCTAATGAGGGTATCAAAGTTAACTTCATCAAATATGGGTTTTTTGTGAAATGTGGGGATGATGGAATGATATTTACAAGAGTCTAACATAAAAAAGGAAACTTGTTTCAAGTCGGTGAATTAAAAAACTCTTGATAGGTGGGAATGGTTAAAGAAATTCAATTTTGGAATAAGAGTTTTGAAAATATGTGCTAAATAAATATGTTTAATCTACCAAAGATAGGCAATGTCCATGATAGTCATTAAATGTGAATAAGAATAGATTGATTTTTCACTATAAGTCTAAAATGAAGGGTCACAAAAAAATTTCATAAGAAATCTGGCATTTGATAAAAACAACCCCTATATCTTATTCATTATAAAATTTATGGGCCATTGATAAAACAATCAAAAAATGGATATAATTACTTCATCACTTTCATTAATGACTTTACTTGAATCACTTGTGTTACATACATGAGACAAAATTCAGATGGTCTGAAGATGTTTTAGATATTTAGGATAAAAGCAGAGAAGGAATGTGAGTATTCAGTAAACAAGTTGAGTACTAATAATAGTGGGGAGTATAAGAATTAGTAGTTTAAAAATTAACTTGGTAAACATAGAATTTATCAGGAGTTTAGTTCACCATACACACCTCCAAAAATGGGGTTTCTAGAATAAAGAATATAAGTCTGGTTGAAATGGGTTAAGATATATTACTTGAACATTGTATCTCTCATTAATTTTTGAGGCAATCCATGAGTACTACTATGTACATTCAAAACTATGGTTTTTGTAGACCATGTTTAGATATGACTCTATATGAAAATTTTTATGTAAAAACTCCATTTTTTAAACACTTAACAGTTTTTTGGATTCCATGCATTATTAAGAAGAGTGGTGGAAACCATGGAATGTTTGAGGAAAGAGGATATGATAGATGTTTTCTTGGATATTCTCTAGAAGAAAGTGGATATAGATGTTTCAATGGAGAAATATAAATAATTTTTGATTCTAATGATGTGAAATTTATTCAAAATGTTGTGATTAAAAATCAAAATTTTGCTGATATATAATTTGAGAAGGATTAGGAATGTTTTTCTCACAATTAAGATAATGATAGTAATCCTAATCATGTAGAAGAATCAGACAGTATAATTTTTTATGACATTGAAATTCAAATAGTGCATCGAAGGCCGAGGAAGAAATTGGAGGATTAGAAAATTATTGGTTGTCAACCTTAGATGGTTAAAATAAGAAGGACACTATATTAAATTACAAACACTTATTTGTATTCAAATGTGGAGCAAGATGAAGTGATAAAATTGATTGATAATCCAGAATGGGTTCAGCCTATGAATGCAGATCTAGATCAGATAGAAAAGATTGATGTATGGGAACTTGTGCGAAAGATTCATAACAATAACATTATTGGTACAAAGTGGGTTTTATATAACAAGATGAATAAATAAGTTGATGTGATAATAAAATAAGCAAGGTAGGATTGAAAAGGTTATTCAAAAAATAAAGGTATTGTTTTTTATGAAACCTTTTCTCCAGTGGAATGATTAGAAATAATCAAGAATATTTCTTGTTATTACTGCATAATGAGGGTACAATGTTTTTTAAATGGATTTAATGTTTCCATTCATAAATTGGAATCTTGATAAGAAAATTTACATTGAACATTATTGTGGATTTGTTTTTGGGACGTATGAACGTTTTATTTGAAAGCTGAATAAGGCCTTGTATGGGATAAAACACGCTCCAGGGGCATGATATTTCAAAATGGATACATTCTTATGGAATATGAGTTTCAGGAAAGGAAGAGTTGACACCAATCTTTTCATCAATTAATGTTGGGTGTTTTATCTAATAGTAATTTTTTATGTTAATGAAATTATCTTTTTTTGGAAATGATGAAAGATTGTGTGAAAGATTTTCTGAAGAGATTAAAATGTTTTTTGAGATGTCAGTGTAAGGAGAAATGAGATACTTTATTTTGAAAAAAAAATTATAGAAGAAGAAACACCTTTTTTGTAATGAAAAGTATAGTAAGGAAATTATGAAGCAGTTTGTCATAGAAATTTTTAAACTAGTTTCAAAAAATATTTCATTTGGAACCAAGTTTTCTAAATATTAAGAAGGAGAAAAAGTTAATCAGAAAGTGTTTCCAAAGCATATAGGAAATCTGTTATATCTAAAAACATCATGACCCAATATGTTTTATGTTGTTACATTATGTGAATGATTTTAGAGTTATCCTAAATAATAACATTTAATTTCTGGAAAAGGATTCTCAGATACAATAAAGGAACAATTGTTTTGGAATCAGGTATGATGGATCAAAAAATATTGATTTGTTTTGGTATTCAGAAGTAAATTGGGTTGGAAATGTTCATGTTATAAAATCCACATCTATTGGAGTTTTCTATCTCAGGAAACATTGTGTTAGTTGGCTTACAAAGAAACAGAACTTATTTACTCTTATCATATATGAATCTGAGTATGTTGTTACTACTCAAGACGTTACACAACATATGTGGATGAAAACATAGTTGAAAGAATTGCTTGTTAATGTAAACATACCCTTGCTCTTAGGATGTTACAATAACTGGTCAATCAATCTTACAATGAATCTAATACAACATTCTCATTCAAAACATATTGACATAAATTTCTACTTCATCAAAGACCATGTGGAGAATATTGAATTGAAGCTATAGTATGTTCTTACATTAGAACAAGTTGTTGACATATTCACAAAACCATATACAAAGGAACCATTTACTAAATTGACGCTGACCATGGGAGTCCAACCTCATTATCCTTAAGTTTGATGTATGTGATTGTATCCCCTCTCCAATCTTCACATTTAATAGTTTTTTCAAGGGAGATAATTGTTTCATAAATATATCTTATGGATCCATGCATAAAGGAGGAGTTTTGGGTAAGCTGTGAATTTAGCATCTAATTGTCTGAGCTATTCTAACTATTTCTTGGTGTGGTAGTATGAAAAAAATATAATTCACGTAATTCTGATGAAGTGGAGAATTCTAAAAAGAAAATTGTAAGGAGGAATGTAGAAGACGTTTCATAGTCACTACTTTTAGACAGTAATTTTTTTTCTATCAATGATTTCGGCTTCCTACAATGAGTTATCTCATATAGGCTTAAAATTATTAATAAATAATCCATATATTGAGGATAACAAGTTCAAGTATTTATGAATCTTGGTTGAAACGAAAATCCAAATAGGGTATTTTTGGGACCATGTTGGTTGGAGATGTTTTTAGAAGTAAGAAAAGGTCATTTTCAGGTATTGTTTGTTGTTGTCAGGGTTGTTTGAGAAAGAAGTAAATCACCTCAATTTTTATAATTGTATGATAGGAATATTATTAATACTCATTAAATAATTATATCAATTCTTAATGAAATCCATTTAATTTGAACGTAAATATATTTCTTGAAGATAGGGAAGTTATAATAATTTCCATGGTAAATATGATGATGCCCTATAAGATTGTATTTCACAAATATCATGAGTTGTTGGGAAAACATTTGATAAAATAATTATGATTTTAAGGGAATAAAAGATGTTTTTGTATGATTTTGAATCAACATGTTTGGTTTTTCCTCATCATATTTTATGCTAGCACAATTTCCTAGTGATTGGAAAAAAAAATTGGTCCAAAATTTGGATTTTCGATTTCATCGTGAAAAGTGGATTTTCTTGATGGCCATATTAAAATATGGTAAAGGAATGTATCTTATGAATATAGGATTCATGAAGAATTTTTTTTAAGGATCAATGAATTTTAACGGTGATCTCCACAAACAGTGATGTGCATCGCGAATGGCGATAAAGGGGAGCATCGCAAATGGAGAATTGTGGCACCGCAAATGATTTTGAAGAATGTGGAGGGTTTTCATGTCATGAGGATATTTTTATGAAATTGATGTTTTTTGATGCTATGATTGTTTTTGATATAAATCTCTTTGATTATGAATATCATTAAGAATGGGGAATTTCCATGGGTCTTTGTGAATAAAGGGGGAGAGTCGTGAAGTAAATGAACGAGCTTCATGAAATTGTGATGATGAGGCATGAAAGGTTATGGGATTGGTGGGATTCCAATAAAGAGACCATTACCCCCTTTATAAGAAAGTGTGAGACTCAATGATTATTATATGTCTCTAGGTTAATTAAGGTGGTTTGCAAAGGAATTATTTGAAGAAATTCATAAAGGCTATAAGCCAACCGAATCTTATGAGCATCACAAAAGTGGTTCTCCAATTTTGTATGAAGACATTTTTGTGAAAGATATAAGACAACTTAATTTTCACATCATTGCAAAAATTAGTGCATTTCATAAAGGATAAGAGAGATTCTTTAATGAAGTAGGTTTCTTGAAGGAATTTTTCTTCGCGAAGGGTGTGAGCTTCACGAAGGAGATTCGCGAAAATAACTTTTGAATACATAGTTTATGTGAACAAAACTATCATAAAAAATAAATAAAATTAGGTATTGGACAAAGTATCATTAATAATTCCATAAGGTTTCTACCAGATTCATTGAAGGAAAGAGATGAATTATTTTGAAATGTAAAATTTCATTAAGTGGATCAAGAAGCACTATAATATTGGATTAAAACATTTTGTGATAGAATAAGAACACCCATTATTGGATTGTTTTCATAGTTCTAAATGAGTGTAAGGGGATATATTACTTATTTTGTTCCACATTAAATGATTGTTTTCTAGTGGATTATGTGGTATTGGATTGCTTCCAAACCATGTTATGGTTGTAGCTACTCTTACTGAGTAGTGAACCTTGTAAATTCTTGTTTTTTTATTGATGTTTGTTTTGAGGGTTTCAGTAGGGAAATAAATATTTCACAATAGACAAAGGTTGTTTAAAAAAAAGTGAATCCTAAAAGAAAACGATATCATTGATTCACCCATGCCCCTCTCAGTGATACTTGAATATTGACTATGAAGCTTCAGAAATTTCATTTTATATTTCATAATGTTTTTTATCCTATTCATTCCCACTTATCCAGTGGTTTGGTTTTAAATGTTATAATATATAATGATTCATTGATAATTGTGATTGTGTGTAAATAAAGCTATCAAATACTTCTAATTACTTTCTATCTAATATAAATATAATATTGGGGTGTTATAATCATTGTTACACCCTAATATTTTATTTAAAAAACTATGTTTGATTATTTTCAACAAATGTAATACCGAGAATGAAATTAAATGTGATATATTATTAAAATATTATTATTCATATATGATCATTATGAACATTACATTGAATTGCATGGTATGAATAGGAATAATCATATAACATCCAATTATCAAATTTTAGGTATTCCTTGACTTTTTTTTCATCTCCTTCATGTCAGGTCTTATTTTGGAGACATTCTTGTCGTATTTGGAAAATTTTGGAGTCCTTTTGGACTATGAAATGTTGGTACTTGGTTAGGTCAAACTGTGTGGTTTTGAAAAGTTAATTGTTCACTATTTGTTGATGCTTTGCAAGGGGTGCACAGTTTGTCTACACATTATGGCCAGATCCTCCAAACCATGTGGCCTCAGGCAGTTGGAATATGCATGATTGGGGTATGGTTAACCAAACTGTGTTACCACAAAGGATGAATAGTAAACCCTAAATAGTAGGGGCACATGGTTAGTGAGAATTGTTTGTCTAACCATTCTCCCATACTTAGAAAACTATGTGGATGTGTTTTTCGTTCCTTGAAAACATAGTTAAAAATAAAAAACCCCTATTTTAAATGAATAATCCCCTTCATTTAACCTAACATGATTTGTTGGCTCTTTTTGGCCCCAAGAGGTGAAATTGACTCCTCTAAATACATTGTTTAGTGGATAAAAGTGGCATTGATCACATTAAATCACTTATGGGTAAGTGGGTCTCCTCTTGTGTGGTTTCTCCCAGTCTCTCTTTCTATCCTACTAATATTTTGATAGATCATCATTTAATTGGTAGAATATTTACTATTTTATTATCCAGATTCCAGGTTGGGTTCCTAGATGTTCCTCGCCATAGTTCTTCATCGGTGTTACCCATTATAGGTGTTGTGAATTGTGATCCCCTGATTTAATGTTATGAGGTTCCATAATCCTTTTCCATTCAATCAAAAAACCTAGTAATTGATTTATTTGGTAGTATATTTTTAATGATATAAAAATATAGATTTTAGAAGAATTGATAATTGATTTAAATTAGGTATAGAAATTTAGCGAAATCCCATTTTTAGAGGAATTGAAATTGTAGTGGTATTTTTAAAAAATGATGTCTTGATTTGGAAAACATTTTGATGAAATAATTTTACACTGATCAAGATAAAATGAAAAAAAAATTAAAATATGATTTGAAATGGAATAAAATATTGAAAACCTATGATTTGGTTTAGAAATAAAAATGGCATGTGGAAAACTGAAATTAGGAAAATATATACTGAAATGATTAATTTCTATTTTGATTGATTAATTGATTATTGAATAAAATGTATTCCTAGTTAGGTAGTAGATAACGAGGAAAATCATTCTATGATCTTGATCCTCCAATAAATGGATTAACGATTACTGCACTAACTGAACCAAGATTATCATTATTTTCTATATTAAATTTCATAAAGGGGTAAAGATTGATTTCCTGTAGAGGATCCCTAAATGGGGTGACTATTTGACTATGCACACATATCTGGATTCATGTTGACAAATTAAAATTGTGAGAATCCTATTACTAATAAAATAACAAACTATGGGGATATTTTAGATAATTCATGAATTAGTTGATTTGATTGCACATGTTATTGATTATTTAGGAATTTTATTCCTAAAAACTGTTTTATATAATATTTTTTAGATAAAAATTCTATTTAATACACTTTAAAAATTTTTTATGATATATATTTCATGATTTTATTATGAAAGAATTTTTTGGTTTTAAATTTGATTATTAATGGAATGCCTTGTTTTATTTAAACTAATTGTTTAAATCATTACTTATATTGGTTTTCATTACGGAAAACCCAGTGAGAACCTACTAGGATTTATCGTTCACACCCTACACCTTCATTATGGAATTTATATATTTTATTATTCTAGGTCTGAGTAATGGGAATGTGACACTTGGAGGTGGTGGGTGTCCTTGATCATTTCGACCATGGATTTATGATGGTGATTGGTGACGCTAGTGTCCAATTATTATAAAGGAGTTTGGGACTTATGTCTATTTATCTTCTGAATTTTCTTTTATATGATTATCATTATGTTATTGTATTTTTTTGCCTGATTTATTCTAGTACTATCTCACTTTATAGTGTCCATCGTGATGAATTGTATCTTTTATCTTCAACCATTTTTTTTCAAAAATTAATTCCCTCCTTGATCTTATATGATGATAGGTGCTTTTCGGAGACCCATGGGGATCAAGAACACCCTTCAGGCTATGTTAGATCTAGCTTGGTTATCATGATACTTGGTTACATGGATGGATTTTTGATAAATTAGTATCATAGGTGCAGGTTAATATCATTCATTAATGTCAGTATGTAGTTTTGGATGTCTTGATGGGACTTAGGAGGTAGATGTTAGAAAGTGTCTACCCAAATCTCATTTTAATGAGCTTTATGTCACCATGGGTTATTGAGGAAGATTTTCCTTGAGTAAATATTTGACCTGATTCTATTATTTTTCTACCTTTAATCTGAGTTTATGAAATACCAATCTTAAGTTTTTTTTCGATGATATTAATATTCCAGTATCTCTTTTTTGATTTATTGATCAATGTATCCTTTATGATGTCATTGGTTTTTTATGTTGGTGATGTGTAGCATCACACCTCTGAGAAGACATGTCAATAGGACCCAAGAGAAAGCTGTTGGTGAACTATAGTGAAAAAATACTTCAGTGTTCTGGAATATTGTCGAGATAGTGGTGAGGGATGTAGAAGATCTTGGTAAAGTAATGTCACTCATTCTCATTCATGAGCTGGTAGTGGAACCTCAAAGTGATGAATCACATGATCATGCCCTAGAGTTCCATCTCTACAAGACACATTCATTAAAATGCCCTAATGATCCTTAAGAGGTTGAGGACTAGATTAGAAAGATAGAACTTCTTTTTTAGATGTTGGAAACAACTGATTAAATTTTGGTGAAATGTAATACCTTTAAGATAGAATGTCACAACAATATATGGTTATATTTTATGGTGAAGTGAAAAATAAAGTGGTTTTGGAATGTAAATACATTTTAGATATTTTAACTGGTCTATTCTATCTATAATATACGGTCTCATTGAAATCCATGGAGTACCTCATCCTCGAGTCTGATGAAGAGATCCTGACTCAGTTTGAAAACTGCTTTATTGAGATTCTTTAGTTTTCTCCTATTTCTATGACTAATGAAAATCTAAAGGGATTATTATTTGATATGGGTCCTCAACCTGACATATAATATTATGTTTTCATACTAAAACCTACATTTAATTCTCATGTACTAGATATGGAATTGATGGTGGAGATTGACCTAGCTAGTAAGTCAAAATTAATAGGAGTATCTTTTTTCTTATAGTGGTGATTCTATGAGTTCCTTTTACGGAATGATGAAGCATGGTGAGGATCATTATCATTCGATACATTAAGTGTATTTTAGACCTCCTACAGTTCCAAGAAGAGTCCCATTGAATTTATTTCATCTTTTTAAGGATGGAAATTTGGAATGTTTTTGAAATAAAGAACATAAGATCCATAGTTTTTATGATAATTAAGGCCAATGACATAAATTATACCATATCATTTTTTCTATGCATAGTGGTATGGACTCATCAATTATAAAAATTGGATATAATGGAATCTAGTGATTCTAGATATAAAGGGTTTTATCCATAGGAATATGGAATGAAGATTATTCATGCATTGGAAGGGTCTCTATAAAAATATGTTATAGGTCTAGAAACTTTGAGAGGTATCATCACTATAACTTCATCTTTACTGACTTCTGATTTGACATCAGTGTATCTAACTCATTTAAATCGACTTTTATTGTGAAAATGTTAAATACTTCTACATTTTTTTCATAGGTGATGGATATCTCTCCTCCCCTCAGAACCATGACAGTGCATGTTTTTCATATTCCATGTGTTTTATGTTTATTAAAAAAATGATATTACCTATAATTTTATAGTTCTTGACATGAAACTTCTTAATGTCATCCTCATGATATATTGGATGATTGCTAATAATGTCAAAATTGAAAGTTCCCTTCAATGTGACTTCTTTACTCTACCCAATGGGGTGTAAAGTTTCTTTTAGGGTGAATGGTTCTTGATGTTGAGTAGATCAAGACCAATTTTTTTAGAGTTTGGTAGGGTATTATTGGTGTTTTAATTTGAAATAGTGTGGGAATCACCAATTTAAAATCTCTCTTTACTCACTATCATGTTTCCTTATGCATTTACTTTTGATTTATCTAGTATACCACCAATGAGGCGCATATAGTTCTATATTGATTTTGCAGTTGATACTTACCTAGTTACTATTCTTTGTTACCTTATGGAACCATCAAAGTTCAATTAGTTAAATATATTTTTAGATGATTTGTTAGAGAAAGAATTTATATTCCTGAGTGTAATACCTTTGGTGGAGGTAATTCTCTTTATAAATAAATTTTACGGGGACTTCATCTATGTGTTGACTATCAAAAACTAAACTAATATATAGTAGAGAATAAGCATTTAATTCCATGTATTAATGATCATTTTGACCAGTTTAATGGGTAAAATTGTTTCCCAAATATTAATCAATGATCTTGTTATAATTATTTGAGAATTAAAGAATATGATATTCCAATGACTACCATCAGGAGTAGGTATATCCATTATGAATATATTTCCATGACATTTTTTCTATCCAATGCTATTATAGTTTAAATGGATTTTATGAACATGATTTTCTATGAGTACATTGAACAATTAATGGTTCTTTTCAGTGAAAAAATTATGCTTTACTCAATGTTTGAAGAGGATCGTGTTCTTCCTCTGATAATAGTTCAAGAAATCATGTGATATCATAGAAATTAGGTTTTTATTTAAAAATAAAATTCCTAGATTTGAGAATTGAATTCCTTGAGGCATCTGGTCATTGAATATTGCATCTCATTCAATCATGAGAAGGTAAAGGATGTTATGGAATGAGAAAAACCATGTAATGTTTTTAAGATTTAGAGATTCTTGGGATTGGAGGTGTATCACCATTGTTTTGTTAATTATTTCCCAAAGATGGTTCTCTAATGACTAATTTTCACTTATAGTGAAGTGAAGTTAGCATGGAATGAAAAATATTAGACATATTTCACTGAGTTGAAAATTAATTTGACTTCATTTCCATTTTTAACTCATCCAAAGTTTGATTAAGGCTATGTAGTCTTCTGTGACACATCTAGTATAGGTTTGGGCAATGTTCATATGCAGGGTGGTCACAAGGTAGCCAATGGCTCTAGATAGCTTATTCTACAAGAGAATAATTACCCATCCCACAACCTCATACTCATTTCTATGTTGCATGATCTTAAGATTTACCCACATTAAAGTTTCACAAAATGGTTTACCATTTATTCTGACCACAAATTATTGGGTTATATATTCCAATAAAATTATTTGAACCACTATAAAAGGCTTTGGATGAACTGAATAAATTATTTTTATTTCAACATTGCTTACACTTCATTGAAGGTAAATGGTGTGTATGATGATTTTAGAAGAAAAAATGCAACCCAGTTCATGACAAAATAACCGAAAGAGTGGAAATTGATGGATCTTTCTTAACAGTTTCATTTATGAGTTTGGAAGGAAGAGGAAATATTTTTCATGGAATATGTTCAGATGAATTTTTATCTTCTTGAGATAAATCATTAGGAATAACATATTGATGAAAATTCCCATAATATTTGGGACTACCATTATTATGGGGAGACCATAGGTGAGTGGAAATTATCTTATGAGGGTATCTTGTGTCTTAGGAATTGGGTTTTTATGCCTTTTCCTTTAAAGAAGTATGTAATGGGGGATTTACATAATTCTCAATGGGCAGTGAACCCTAGATCAAAGATGTTTTATTATATGTACTGACAAATTTGGTGGTATGGTATGAGATGGGGAACCACTGAATTTTAATCATTTTATTATACGTATCAGTAGGTCGAATCCATGAACATGAGATATTAGGGTTTTATTTATCAAATTAATATTTTCACTTGGATGTGGGATGACATTTATAAAAAATATTTGGTTGGATTTCATTATAACCTTTATAAAAATAAAATGATATAGGTTATAGTTGAATAGCTGATGAATTCGGATAACTTCTTATCCATTCATGATTTAACTATTGTTGAGAAATCTGGATATCTCTATGTGCATGATATTTTCAGTTTTCATTATAGATCTTATTCTATAGTCTCTAATAGAAATCCCCATCGTAGTTATTTATTTGGGAGAGGCCTCCAAGAAGAACTGAGATCCAAGTTAGATTTCAGCATGGCATATCATCCATAAATGGATATCTAGACATAATCAGATATAGATATTCGTGAGGAAATGTTACATTATATAATTTTCGATTTTGGGGATATTGGAACTCCCATTTGGAAATGATTGAGCTTTCTTATCATAATAGTCATTTGTTAAAAATTCATATGGATCCTTTTGGGGCCTTCTGTGGTCATTCTTGTAAATATTCATTATGTTTGTAAGAGATTGGTGAGGGTTCTTTTCATGGACCATGTTTGGTCCAAGAGACAATTAAAAATATTTTTTTTCATCGGATAACATTAATGATGCAGATCTAATTTGAATCTTATGATGATAATCTTATGTGACAATTTTTTCCAATTTGTGCCAAGGAGTTTTTGTGTGTTTCACCTCATTTGTGTCATCACGGAATTTGGAAATAGAGTATGCTTTAACCATATAATATGGAACCTTTTGAGGCCATTGAGAATGTGTGGAAAGAGGCTTACCATTTTCCACTTCCACCAAAATTGATGTCAATACACAGTGAATTCAGTTTAGTAGAGTGTTTGAAGTATCTTTCTAGTTAATCATAGGTATTGATCTTAGAGGATCATGATATGTATCTTGATTTATCTGTGACTAAACATCAAATCAGAATTTTTTATTCAAAAAAATGTACTTCATTGGATGATTATACATTTGTTACATGTGATATGGAATAATGGGTATGATTTGTATGATACATAGGAGTGTGGGGAACTGATGAAAGAGGAGTGGTGTCATCTCTTTGATATAGATCTTTCTTGAAAGGATTTCTGGGGACATAATGTATTTATGGTGGTGTTGTTATAACATCCTATTACCTTATTTTAGGTATCCTTTCACCGTTCTTTGATCTCCTTCTGGTCGGGTCTTGTTTTGGGTTCATTCAGGGATAATTTAGAAACTTTTAAAGGCCATTAGGATTGTAAATGCTTGGAACACAGTTAATCGAAACCTTGTAGCTTAGACTAGTTGAACGACCGCCCTTTCATGGTGATCTATAGGGAACAAATGGTTTTCTCCACGCCATATAGAAAGAACTACTAAATCGTGTGGCCTCAGGTAGTGGGAATATTCATGTTTGGTTCAAGGTTAACCAAACCATGAATACCCCAAAGGGAAACCATGCACCCTAGATAGTAGGGGTTCATGATTGGGGAACATGGTCAGTCTAATCATATGGAACTACCCAAAAAACCAAGTGTGTGAGGTTTTAATTCCTTAAAATTATAAATTAAAAACCAAAACCCCCCATTTTTTATAAGTAATCCTCCCATTCAACACTAAAATTATTTTTTGGCTCATTGAGGCTCTAAAGTGTTGAAATTGACTCCCCCAAACCCTTTTCTTGGTATATATAAGTATCTTTCATCATATTCTCTCTATTATAGGTATATGGGTCTCTTCATGTGTGGTTTCACGCAATTCTATTTATATCCTCCTTATAGTTTGACAGATGATCATGTAATTGATGGATATACACTTTGTTTTCATGGATCTTTATTCTAGGTTGTGTTCTATGATCTATCATGCCTTCATTTTTCATGGGCATTTCCTATTATGGGTGTTGTGTATTGTGATCCCTTGATTCAATGGTAGTTTCTTTGATAAGTCTTTTATATTAAATTGAAAATATATATTGATTTATTTATTTTGAAAGAGTTTCTATATGATTTAAATACATGTATTTCAGCTGATTTGATATTTTATTTGAAGTGTGTATGGAAATTGATAAAAACACCAATTTTAATAGAATTAAAATTGTCAATGGAATATGTGAAAAACTGATGCCGTGATTTGAAAATAATTTTGATGAAATGATTTTTCATTGATCTAGTAAAATGTATTAATTAAAATAGTATTTGCAATGGAATGAAATATTAGAAACCTATTATTTTGTTGGGAAATTAAAAATTCATGATAAAAACTAAAATCAAGTTATTAATTTTTTAAAATCAATGAAAATGATTAATTTACAGTTTTATAGATATATAGATTGATTGTTAAAGCACATGTAATACTCGGAAGTTAGTAGGTATTGAGGAAAAGAAATCTAGGAAATTGATCCCCTAGAAAATATAAATATGATGACAAAACTATCTTAACTATGATTAACTTTATCTCCCATAGTTTCTCCCCAAATGGTGTTCATATTGATTTCTCATAGTGACTCTCTGAATGGGGTAATGATTTGATTGTATACACATACCTAGAGACATGTAGACATATAATTAGAATTATGATCCTATTACCATGAAACTAATGTACCATGGGACTCTTTTCCATGGGGATTTCATTAAATTATTTGATAACACAAGTTATTGATTAGTGGGATATTGTATTCATTCCCACTGATTTATATAATCATAAATATATAAAAAGTTCTGTTAAGTATGTTTGAGGTCAGTTTTTATATATCTTTTATCCATTGATTATGAAAGAAATTTTTTTTAAAATCTTAAAATGTAGTGACATGAATTGTTTTATGCATAATTATATCAAAAATGGTTACATATTAATGTTTTTTTATTGAACACTTGGTGAAACCCTTGTGGTATTTATAGCTCTAACCCTACCATTACATTTGATAATTTGTATATTTTATTATTCCATGTCCATAAATAGGGAAATAAGCACTATGATATGGTGGTTTTATGTGATCCTTTAGACCATCGAGTGATGATAGTCACTGGTGAATCTGTTTTCATCTTGTTACATAGGAGTTTGGGTCTTTTTTTGGTTGATATTGTCGTTTCTATTTGGATGATTATCTATATGTCCGGGTAATGTTGTACCTATTTCATTCTTGTATTATCTACCATTGGGGGTGTTAAACATTATAACTTGAATCATTTATATTTCACTATTTTGGTGGAAAATTAATTACCTTCTTGACCTTCTATGATTCTAGGTTTTAGTCGCCTACCCATGGGGATTAGAAATTCCCTTTAAGGAATGTTATAGTTAACATGGTTATTAGGGTACTAGGGTATTTAGACTGGTTCATGATAACCAAAAATATGAAAACATGATAAAATTTTTTGTTTAATAAATCTAATAATTTTTCATAAATTATTTCTTAATTTGTTATAAATATAGATAAAATCATTTGAAGGTAAAATGGTTATTTTCCGAAAACAATTTTTAAAGGAATACTGAATTTTTATTTTAATTAATTAAATTAATCACAAGTTAGTAATTATTATGATGAATTTTTTTTATAAAATCTCTTACTAAATAAATTAGTAATTATATATTTGTGGTTAGTAGGAATAGTGTGACAATAAATACATTTTTTAAATATTTTATTTCTAAATATTGTTCTTACGCATTTTATGCATGGATACTATAATTAATCTCTATTAATATTTGAAATTTTATTTGGGAAAATTTAACTCAATTTTTAACTAATAATGTCAAAATATTCTGAAGATTTTTTTTATTTTTAATGATTGAATTTTTTTAGTTAATAGTGAAAATACTGATTTTTACAAAACAACCATTTATTTTCATTAAATTAAGTAATTTAAAAGAACCATTCCATTTTGGATTTAGTTTTTTAAGTAAAATAAGAATAATTTTATTAAAATTAATTTACCTATATAAATATAATAAAAATTATACTATATTTCAATGTAAAATAATTTTTATTCTTAAAAGCGTATTTTTCTTAAAAACTAATTTTCATTTTATTTTTCATACTTATTTTAAAATTAATTTCAATAACATCAAGAAATTTATTACATTAAAATATATTTAATATTTTTAATTGAGAATTTTAAAAATTTCAATTTTCACAATCTCATATTTAGTCATTTTGAATTGTAATCATGGAAAAAAATAATGACCATAGTAAAAGGTAAAACATGATAATTGATGTTAAAATTATGTCATAAGATCACAAAATCATATCTAAAAATTATTGGATGAGTCTTTATATAACAATAAAATATCCATGAAATATTTTGTTATATTTTTTCCACATGAAGTGATTGTGACTACACTTTTAATATTAATAAAATTATATTTACCAAAAATGTCACTTTCTGTCATTTAATATCTTAAATATGTTTTCATGATATGAAGAAATTAAAATATAAGATATTAATGAACCTAGATGAATTTAATTATATTAAATAAATTATATTTATGATTAGAAATTATTTTTCAATTTTAAAAATAATCGAATTATGTAAAATTCATACATCATGTTAATAACATTTTTATAAGAAAATGAGATAAATGAATTATATGATTATAAAAACATTAAAATTAATATTTTTTTTATTAATTTATTAGTGTTTTAAAAATTATGATTATAATTTAACATTTTAATTTTGATAAATTACAGTTTCATCTCATTTAATTAAATACATAATGGTTGAGGAGTTGTATTTTGATAATTTTAATTGATAAATGTTAAATTGTTTAAAAAATTTGGTACCAATTATATTAGTAAAAGTGATAATAGGTGAAATTATTTTTGTTATACAATTTTCTCATAATTTAGTTGATATTAAAATTTATTCTAAAATTATATTTCATTTGTTATTCTTCTTTTTCTAGAGTTTTTTTCTTGTTAAATTTACAATTTTTAAATATATAGTTGATTTTTATGTAGAATTGTATATATATATATATATATATTTCAAATAGGTTCAATAAAAGGAAAAAATGTTGATTCATTGGTATTTGTTAATAATGATGAAACTATGAATGATATTAACATAGTTTTTTTGAATAAGATTCAAATATCCATTTTCTAAGCATCCATTTGAGGAAGTGAATGACATAGTCATTTTCTATATATCCATTTCTGAAGTAAAAAATGTATAATTTTTTTGGTGCTACGTAGCCATTTTTAGATGAGAGATAAGTATTTTAAAAAAAATAACTCCTTGTATCATATTTTTACATAAGTTTTTTTAGACAATTTCATGTATCCATGCACAGTGCTTGACGCCACCTACAATGCCTACTTCGACTACATATATTATTTACCATAAGTATCTATTGACGTAACAATGCAGCTATGGTCTTCCTACTTTAAGTTCATTCACCTGACCAAACTAACCCATAAAGTAATTATTGTGATATGATTAGTGTAGTTACCATCAATCCAAGAGAGGTTACTGAAAAATCTATACAACCTACCATGATGGTATTTGATGTCACCGCACAGGTGACCGTGAAGTATTTATATTTATTAATTTTTTATTTTTTAATTGATTGTGCTTTGAAAATCATTATACTAACCTTTCATGAAAGATAACTATACCAACAGAACATGATAACAAGGTTAGCATACCGACCATGAGTATTGTGTCTCAAGGTCAGTACATCACATTAATTTTTTTTATAAATTGTATTTTTTTAACAATTTGTTTTAGTATCATTTTTTTAAAATTATGTACTATATTTTTATTAAATTTCATTATTAATTGATTATTTATAAATTTATTTTATATTATGTTGATTTTTTTTAATTTTTTGGTCTACAATTATCATAGAAATGCATTTGAAAATTTTATCTTTTATTTATTTTATAGTTTCCTTTGTCATTTTATTGTTTTAAAGCTATTAAATTATTGAAAGCTAATGTGAGTGATATTTATCATTATAATTTCTTGGAAAATATTATTTTATTCTAATGATTATATTAGTAATATTTTTACAAATTTTCATATATATATATATATGGAAAAATCCATGAAAGTTTGGTTAATGTAAACAGTATTTGAAATTACAAGTAATGGAAATATTATATGTTTTGCAGATAAAAAGTGTCAAGTAGTGCTTATATTGCATGAAACTCTAAGGAGATCTTTGATGTTAGTAAATCGTTCTATTAGAGATATCATTAAGGGATAAAATAACTACCTAGACATCATTGAAAATAATTTTTTTAAAACATTCATGGGAATCATTCTTTCTTATAATTCAAAAAGGATGCTCAAAAACCTAAAATTCCTTTCTTTGATCATGATGTTGCATATACTATACCGTCACCTAATATTGTAGACATCAAGATCATCAAACCTAAACATTATCTTCATCATATATTTCTTTTGGGTTTTCGTTAATTTTTTTCATTATATTATTCTTTTCATTATTTTTTGTAATATGTTCATGTGTGGTTTATATATATCAGAATAAAAATAAGGTATTATTATTTTCGGTTATTCTACTATTGTATGGTATGTATGGGTTGTGACTCCAAATTAAAATTCCATTCATAGACCAGCTTCAAGGATCTTGTGAAAATTACAAGATTTACCTTCAGGTATTTTTAAATGGTTGAGTTTCTAACAGTTCTTCATGCCTTTAAAAGTGAGTTTTATAATGGGAAACAATATTATCTTATATAAGGGAATCATAATGTGTGTGCTAGGATCTTGGTGATACGAAGAACTATAAATCCCTGCATTATTTCTTTTTATTTCAACTTTATATCCTATCTTGAACACAAATCCCACTAATTAGTATTTAATTAATAAAACCATGATTGTTTTGTATTAAATTTATGAAAAATAACATTAAATAGCTTCTAGTATTAATTTCCATCGGTTATGATCAATAAATTAGTATTATATATGGGACCTTACATAAAAAATAATATTCCTCTCATGTTATTTTAGTCTGATACCAAACAGTTGGTATCATAGGAGGTGGTTCCTTAAAAAGATATCTAATATCTGTGATTTTCTCCATTGTTTATTTTTAACAATGTGCTAACCTAGTATAAAATACATAACATTGTAAGGAATAAAAGAAATGTTTATTTTAATATGGTGGTTTTCATTTCCAATGATGGATGTATTCCACAAAACCTCCATTCTTCGATGGAAGTGACTAAAACTTCTATCAAGACAAAATAAATACTACCTAAATGAATTAGGTTTGGATAACTAAACTATCAAACAAAATCCATATGTTCCACCCAAATTTTATCTAGAGAAAAATTTTTTTAATTACTTTTTAAAATATGTTTTGAATTATAATGTTAGATATATTTCATAATGTTCTATATGTATAATTGTCTATATCCATGTCTCATCTTGTAATACAACCCAAAATATATGAAGAATACTTCAAGTGGATCACTATGGGACTAAACAAATCCAGATAACCATGCATGGAATGTTATGAGCAGAATAATAGGAATTAAAAAATGGAGATGATGATTCAGTGAACCAGATGTTCCATCGGTTTAAAAGTATTACAAATTGTATGAGTGCTCCTGTTGAAGTATTAGACAACATAACACAAGTGGAAATTTTGAAAAGTGAACTTAGAAATATTTATAATGAAAATAATGTGGACATTAATGGGATTAATAATTTCAAAGATTATATCCTAGATGAACTAAGAAGGTATTTAATGTAGTACTAATTAGAGTTGAGAAACATTACTGATGGGGAGTCTATAAATAGAAAAATCATTGATTTTATTTCTAAAGATAATGAAATATTTAACACTTCTGAATCTAGGTTCAAGTAATCTGATAAAGAGATAGATAATTTTAGCAAGAATGTTTTCATGTTTATTAGAATAAGTTAGAAAGAGACAATTCAGAAGATAGATCAAGCATGACTACAAGAAAGGTAATTCTAATAATAGTAATTAATTTTTATAATTAACATGTAATGATTATATGATGAAAGGGAATATTATAATATATTTCCTAAAACATAAAAATGTAAGGAAATATAATGAGAAAAGGATAAAATAAAAGAAATATTTTTTTGGAGGTTGAGACTTCTCAAATAGTTCATACTCTAGCAGTAATTTAGGAAGTGAACAGGAGTTATAAAACATTTATCTGATGGGTACACTTTTTTAGGTAATTGTTTTACTTTTCACTAAATTAACTAATCCTACAAATATATTACAATTATATTTATGAAAATGAAATTTAAGTTGATTCTTATTGATGTTATGATTCTGATTCTATTACCTGAAATTTTAAACAACTACTTAATGAAAATGAAGAATTAATAAATGATACAGTTATTATAATTAAAAAATAAAAAGATATAAAAATTTAAAACAAAAAATTTGTTAAATAAAATGGAAAAATGAAAAATGGACTGTGATAATTTAAATACCATTATTTCTTAGATTGAAAAATCTAATGATAAATATAATTCTGATATATTCAAACTAAAGGGAGAAAGTGATAAACATAAAAACACTTTAGAAGTGAATGATAAAGTTAAAGAAAGAATATTTCATTTAGATCATGATTATTTAAGTAATGTTGAAAATGAAATTATTAACCTTAAGAAGGAAAAAAGATATTTGGAAACAAAACTTATAGATATAATGTGAAAGTTTATACAGATTCAGATACTATTCAAAAAGTGAGTATGAATTTGATAAATTAATTTTAAAATATTAAATTAAATTTATATAAATTTTTAAAGGAAAATAAAAATATGATAAACTTATTTCATTGATGAAACTAAACAGCAATAAATATTTTTTATAATTGTTTATCCCAAAGGAAAAATAATACTAACTTTGATAAAAGTTAAAAAGTACAAATTTAGTGTGTGACCTGTTTTAAATGTTTATTTAATGGTAAATATGGAAATTAATGCTTAGTATAACATAAAAAATAATTTTGGAATACTAGAACTACCATTTATATAGATTTATTTTATAGATATTCCATTAAAAATTGTTTTAAATTTATTTGGGGGCCACTTTTTCTACTAATTTTGTTGGACTAAGGTTATCATGGGTATCAAAATAGTCTATTTGATTGTTTAATTTCATAAAATATAAGTTATAAGTGTCAAATAATAATTTTATTCAGTCAATGTCTACACCAAACACATTATTGTTTATATTTATAAGTTTTTATCCTTTAATTCATGTTATAGTGGACTTTTCACATTTGGAGAATATTATAATGGTTTGATTAATGGTATCGGTGAATTCGGTTTTTCTAAAATTGTTATTATTTTGAAATTATTATTTTTAGATGTATTAAAACACAACCTAATAAGTATTTCATTTGTGTTAGATGGTTGGTTAAATATTATTTTTGAAAATGATAAATATAATGTTCTAAAAAGTATAATTGTTTTATTTTCTACAAATAGAAGGTATAATGATTATATTATTGATTTCTATGAAAAAACAAAACAAAAGTGTATATGATTAAATATTGTATAAGAATATTAAATTCAATGGAATATAAGGATTGAGAAAGAGAACTTTTTATTATTTCAAAAACTATCAAATTATGAATATTTTCTAAAATTTGAATAATTATAAATAAGTATGTATTTTATGTTTGATTCATGTTTAAAATTTAATCAACAAAAATAAATATCTAAAAAATTAAATAAAGGTGGTACTATTAAATACTTATACATTTTACATAATATCATGTTTTGAGATATATGACCAATTTTATTTGTGGTAATAAGTATGTATTGGTAATAATAGATGATTACATTAGATTTATCTGGAATTATTTTTATCACATAAAAATGAATGTTTAACTAAATTATATGATTTCTATAAACGTATTCAAAACATAAATAATATGTCAATCATCAATATCAGATTTTCTTTAGGTGGTTAATTTATTAATTTATAATATGATAAATTCTGTGAATAAAAATATTATAAAAAATATTTTTCATATACTCATAAACCACAAAATAATGGTGTGGTTAAAAGAAAGAATATATTTTTACATTAAATGTCCATGTCAATAATTATATAATTTAATGTTCCAAGATATTTATAGGAATAGAATGTACATATATCTTTTCATGTATTAAATATAGTTTCTACCAAATCATTTTAAAATAAGAACATTTTTGAACTTATTAAAGGGTCTAATCCTAATTTGGATATTTTAGGCTATTTGGATAAAAAGTTTTTATCATAAATAAAAAATACAATTTTGAAATTTTGATTATAAAAGTGATGAAGGGATATTTTTTAGATATTCTAGTTATGGAAAAACATATAATGTTTTCAATATTTGATCCATTGTTATCAATGATTCGGTACATTTTATGTCTAATGAAACTATCAATAACCAGCAGAATTCGGATTTAGTAAAAGAAGGTGATCAATTTAGGAAATTCAATTTTGGTAAATTTTTGAACAGAGAAAATTAGAATGGATCGGTGGAGGTGGAGAATATCACTTCTCAATCTGATATTAAAGAAAGGAAAAACTTAAATACAATCCCATTTAAAAAGTAATTGCTAATGTAAAACCTTTTATAAAATCCACAAAATATATTTTACTTTACTATGAAAATTATAATATTATTCATGAATATGTTCATGTAAACATTGATAATAATTTAATTGATTCAAATGGATAAATTATATGCATTATAAATTAAATCAGTTTAAATGAAATAATGTTTCCAAATTGGTTGAATTTTCAGAAGATAAACATATAATAGGATCTAAATGGGTTTTTAATAATAAGAATAATGAATATGGAAACATATTAAAAAATAAATAAATACTAGTGGATTAAGGTTATTACCTAGAAAATTAAATTGAATTTGATATTATTTTAATGATTTTTCAAGGATTGAAGAAATTAGAATACTATTATCCTTTTTGTGTTTTCAAAGCGAAAAAATAATTTCAAATGGATGTACAAAGTTATTTTTAAAATTGAATAATTTATTAGAATATTTATTTTAAAAAGACTTAGTTTTGAAAATGAATTATTTCAGAATCATGTTTTTAAAATTGATAATTCTTTATATGGTATTCTGAAATGTCCAATGGTTTGGTAGAAAATAATAAATCTGTGTTAAATTCAGAAATGATGTTGGTAAATAAATTGTTGATCCATACTTGTTTATAAAAATTGTTTTAAATGATATACTAATTATATAGGTCTATATTGATGATATACTAGGAATGCTAAGGTTCCGATCATGCCTGGTCCTAATGATTTATTAAGTAAAATAAAGTATGACATAGTTAAAAAGGGTGACATATAATTTTCCACCAATCCAGGATAGTGTCTAACTCACCACCCAAAACAAAATCAAAAGAAATATAATGGCCAATAGAAAAATAATGGCAAAAAATGACACACAAATACAACAAAATAAAAACAACACCCATGCCAACATGACCCTAACGTCCACAGTTCACCATCCCCCAAAGTCATCACTTCCCCATCCAACCCTTGTAGCTTGAGGAAAGGTTGTCGTATCTCCTACTCATGAGTTCACCCTCAAATGAATCACACTAACGTCGGAAATCATGGCCATGTTTATAACTGCACGCCAGAAATGCAGTCAACGTTTCCAAATGGATCCTGAACAACCGCCTTCGTGAGTGCCGGAAAACCCTACCCTCATCATCACTAGCTACCAACTGCTAGCATGAAGTCCCAGATCCCCGGTTCTCTAATATACCCCTGGCCTAGAAACCACTGACAAACATCTTGACCTAAAGATTCACTTGACTATTCACACCTCTATTTTCAAAACAAAACTCACCAGCCACTACAACAAACGACATCATGCCTCGGGCCAATGACCGACCATCACCCTCCACTGCCATATCAAATCATAAGGTCCTCACCTGCTTCTCCATGAATCCAATAAGATCTTAGAATCCTCACTCCTCATGCCTGGTTCCACAATGTTCCTTCGTTGGCAGCCCTCATCTCTAGCCATGATTTACCTATTTCCCCCACCAATTGACCGTAAATTAACATGTATCACAGAACCAGTATCTCACAGCACTCAAAACAAGTCATTTCCAATTTGGTCGACCTGCACCACTAAAGGTCTCATATCTATCTTGAAATCCCTTTCTTATTGAGACCTTGGTCACATGAGTCAATGCACACCACTGGATCGTCCCACGGGTACCATCACATCCTTCTAAATCCCTCGAACTATCACCTCTCCCCAAATCAGAAAAATGTTGGAGCAAACATCCCATTCAATCCCAAATCCACTGATAAAAGCGGTACAAGCATGTGATCCACATACTGAAAACAATTGAAAATAGATAATAATCTCATCATCTCCATTTGGAGAGATTGATGCCCAGATTTGGCCACTAATATTATGATAGATAGTCTCTCCATCCTTGAGAGATAAACTCTTCATATGGATCATTGATGATAAAATAGTGTTTTCAAAAATCAATTCATTGTCAAATGATTTTTATAGACAAATTAATAGTGAAATTTAAATAAGAATAATGGATGAATTTTTAAAAAAAATATATAAAATAAAAGAATTTATTTTCACACATCAAGAAAACTAAGATAAAAAAACTTTTAAAACACTGGGATTAATTCTAGTAAGACTATAAAAAACCAGTGATTACTAATTCCAAATTGGACACAGATGAACTTGGAATGTTAGTAAACATTATAGTTTATAGAGGCAGGATATTTAGTTTATTGTATCTTACTACATCCATATCATTCAAAATGTTCTCAGTATGTTTATGTTCAAGACTTATGTCCAACCCTAAGGAAACTCATCTAAAATATATTAAGAGAGTAATTTGTTATATTAATGGAATTATAATCTCTATTTTATTTTATTGAAATAATATTTTTTTTTGACTTATTATCTTATTCTAATTTTGACTTTCGAGTATATAGGATCGACTAGAAAAGAACAGCATGTGTGTTTCTTTTTCAAGGTACCAGTTTAATTTAATGGAGTTTCAAGGAAAAACTATTAGAAGAAAACTTTATAGCTCATGTGAGATATGTTGATGTTACTAGATGTCCTCCACAAATTATATGGATCACAGAAACACAATGTGATTTCAATATTTGTTTCAATAAAATTAAAATCTTTTATGAAAATTGTAGTTTAGTTTAAATTTCTAAAAATAGACTACAAAACTCTAGAAAAAAAAATAAAGATGTTAGATTTTATTTTCTATGGTATATTGTAAATAAAGGTGATATATATTGATAAGTTTTTCCTATTGAATAAAAATTGTCTTACAATTTCCATAAACATTTTGATTCTTTCAAATTTTAGGAAATGATGTTTGAACTCGAAAATCTAGAAGCATAATATTTCTATTTAGTAACATTACTACATTTTAAGAACATATCTCTATTTTAAATTCCATTTAATTTTATACTGAAACACTAATTTTTTCTTCTTAGATACAACTAATTAGGTGATGATATTTAAAATGGAGACTATTATTTAGATTTAATTTTAATGTACATTTTGATCAATTTAAAAAAGGTGGACATTGTTTTTTATTAATTTAAATAAATGTAATATTTCAAATTTTATAAAAGGGTGATATTGTTAGTTGTTGAACATGTATGTTAATAATTTAATATTTTTATTTTGATAAATTAAATTTCCCACCCATTTATTTTAATTCATAATGTTTAAACATTTATATTTTCATAATTTTAATTAATAAATGTTAAATTGTTTAAAAGGTTTTATATAAATTGTATAAGTACATTTATTAACAATTGAAATTGTTTTTGTTATATTGTATTTACATAACTCATTTAATATTCATATTGTTCTAAAAAACCTTTTCATGTGTTATTTTTTTTTTGTTTTAGAATATATATATATATATATATTATGGTGTTAATTTTTCAATTTTAAAATATATTCTTTCATTTCTAGATAGCTTGTGTGTATATATATATATATATCTAAGAGGTTGATGCAATGGAAGAAAAAAATTTCATGTGTATTTTATAATAAAGAGGCCATAATAATCTTTATTCATTTAGTCTTTTACTACATGGATTTCATGTATCCAATTTATACGTATACTTTTTTGAGGATAATGACATATCCATTTTCTACATATCCATTTGTAGAAGAAAGCGATGCTTCAATTTTAATGTTGGTGCTATGTAGATGTTTTAATATGTTTTTAACCTATTTTTTTCTAAGTTCATGACGTAGACAATTTCTATGTAAGAGTTTTTGAAAAATTTCCATGTATCCATGCATTGCACTTGACCCCGCCTACAATGCCTGCTTTGACTATATATACTAGTGACCATGATTATTCACTGAAGTGACCATGTGGATCTAAGATTTATAACTTTAGTGAATTCACCTTACCATTAAAAAATTTATAGTACATACCATGTTTCAGTAACTGAAGTTACCATAAATCCATGTGAGGATATCACAAAATCCAAACATCCTACCTTGTGTGTATTTTATGTCATCGTATAAGTGATTGTAAGGTATTTATTCTGACTCAATGTTCATTTTTTATGTGACCATTATTTCATGATTAGTATACTAACCATGTTCCATGATCATTATGCTAACCGTGTCTGTATAATAATCATACTAACCATATGCGAGCACCCAGAAATCATACCAACCGTGAGGCTTGTGTCACAGGGTTAGTAAATCACATTAATTGTTTTTGATAAATTGTATTTTTTTCAACAATCTATTATAGTTAATGTTTTATAAAATTAATTACTACATTGTTATTAAAATAGTTTTAATTGTTTTATTATTTTTTGTAATATATTTTATATTATAATTACATTATTAAAATTTTCTGATCCAAACTAATCATAGAAATTAATATGAAAATTATATGTTTTAATTCGTTTCTTCTATTCATTGTTTTTTTATTTTTTAAGATATTTAATTACTGACTGTTCATGTATATAATTTTTATCAATCTAATTAATTTATTTTTCTATTATAATTATTTAATTAGAACATTTTTTTATGTGTTTCTTTCAAAAATAGAACAACACAAGAACTCTTTATTAAGGAGTTCTATATTTTAAATTATATGTAAAAAATAATAATATATTTTTTTTCATGCTAAAAAGTGTCATACGGTGACTGGATTACATGAAAATCCAAGAAGATCTTTGAAGATAGTGAAGTTGAATTAATCTGTTAGAGATATCATCAGAGTATAACAAAACTATATATCAATCAATCAAAATAACTTTTTTAAAACATTTATATGATGCATTGTTGCTACTCTTTTGACCATGATTCTCTACAACTTTTGATTCATTGATGTGATCACAAATCAACTTATACTACACCATCATCTACATCTATTGTGATCAAGATCATAGAAACTCAATTTTATCTTCATAATAACATTCTTATGGGTTTTATATTTATTTTTTTCCTTTTATATTATTCTTTTAATTATATGTTTTCAATATTTTCATGTCTAGTTTATTATTTCCTCCATCAAAAGTAGATCTTGTTATTTTTGGTTATTATACCAATTGGAAGGAATTCTAGGTTGTGACTCCCAAAAAAATGTCAAGTCACATACTATGTTCAAGGGTCCTATAAAAATTCTATTTTGTGCCTATAGATGTTTTTAACAGGAAGTGTCTCTTTTTGGTTCTCACACCTTTAAAAGTGAGTTTCTTAGTGGGTACCTATATTCTCATGGAGTATAAAAGGTTGAGGAGTGGTTTAGGATATCGCTGATTGAAACAACTATATATCTTTGTGTTTTTTGTTTTTAAATTTTCATTGCATCTCGTATCTTGAAAACATAACTTACTATAAAATATTAAATTAATAATACTATAATTGTTTTGTCCCTAATATTTGAAAATAACCATTAACCCCACTCTTGTCTTAATTTCCATCACTTATTATCCAATTTAATTATGCTTTTACACACATTTTGTGTGTTATTATGAAGGATAAGTGATGGTTTATGTGATTTAATATTAATTTTATTATTTTCATGATATGTTTAAAATACAATTTTGTTAATAGATCAAAAAATTCCCATTAATGGTATTTAATGATTAAAAATAATTTTTCATCCATTATTAAATCATAAAAATGATATCTTGACTCAATTATATGGGTTATTTTTTATATAATAAAAGGATCATTTATGTTTAAATTTATATTTTAAAAATCCAATTAATTACCCTTAATGTTTGAAAAACATTAAAAATGTGATTAATTTTTTTCCTATAAAAAGGAACCCAATATACAATTTCCAAGGTAACATATGAGTTGGTTTTTACTTAAAAAATATACCCAAATTCCATTAACAATTTCCCTTACCATTTTTATAATCCCTCGGAGTGACCATAATCATCTCCTCCAAAGTCTTTAAGATCAATCAAATAAAGGATATCCTAAAAGAGTGACAACTTTTAACCAATTACTTTTATGTTAATTACATGTTCTACTTACTTGAATTGTATCATAAAAATGATGACATAATAACTAAATGTCTCCAAAATAAATAAATTTTATTATTTTTATTCAATAAAAAAATTTAAAATCCTTCATCATCATATTAGAAATGAAATCATTTCTTTTTCATACTTGTGGAATACCACCTCCAAGAAGTGATGTGATTTATTTTTATTCACTACATCCCATGTATAATGATTATGATAGATTCAATAAATAATATGATATTTATAATATAACTATTATTATTTAAATACTAGATATTACTTACCTTATTACACTTCCATTCATTGGAAATTTATAACATTCCTCATTTTTAGGTGTGGACTACAACCCCCACGAAGCATGGTGATTAATTTTTCATTTAGAGTTTTCATGGATGGTTATAAAATTTTATTTAATAAGTAAAAATGAATATTATTTCCTGATTTATATTCTATTCATTATAGAAAAATTACCACTTTGACAATGGTCAACCTATCAAAAATTTTGGATTTTGAACTGAACTTCCTCAACACATCTGACATGAACATAAATGATTAATAATTATATAAGACATTGTAATAAATGAAATAGAATGAATTAATAAAAGGGATTAATCCTGAAAAACTTTGTTAAACATGTAAATAATTAATATATGTTTATTATATTATTGTAAAATAACATATGTGGTGATCCACAATTGAGGTAAGAGATTTCTCGTCTCAATATCCATTCTTTGAGATTCATTCCATTTTCACCCCATTTTTTCTTTTGTGTAGAGTATATAATGAAATATGGATTTACTTTATCATAAATTTAATGAAAATAAAATGATTTAAAACCCCTTTTAAATTTCTCTTCTTAAATGATCTATTTATGAAAAAATTACTAAAGTTATTATAGATTCCACTTTAAAACATTGTTTTAGATGTTCTAAAGACTTTCTATTTTATATCCATGTATATTTAAATGATTAAATAATATAATTATTTTCTCACTAAATATTTTAGAAGGTAATTTTCAAATACTTTTGACTTTCTTTAAAAAGGTATTAAAAGGAATATTCTCATATTTTACCATATGGGTTATCATTATTTTTAACATAGTGGAAAGGAATGATTTTTAACATCTAACAGATGAAAAACGTTTCCCACCACCATGACCATTATTCATTAATAAACTTAATATATAAGTTATATTGTTTTTTCAAAGAATATTTTTTTGGTTTCCCCTAGATACTTTTTCAATTTGATAAGTTTTAAATTGAAAAGGATATTTCTAAAAAAATTACATGAATCCTGAAAGTGCTTCTGTATATGTGTTCAAATATATGTTTCATGATTTTTTATAATTTAAATGAAGAATATTATGTGTGTTTTATATAGGTTTTGGTCCTTTTAAATTGTTCATTAGAATCAGTGAGATTAATATATCTCTCCAATTCATTGGGTAATGATTTTTTCTATGGAATACATGTTGGACTATCCATGTAGTATATTACTCTAATAACATAAGATTTATGATATATTTCTTTTTAAATTACTTAATCTCTTCAATATCATAAGATAAATGAAACTTGGAGTCTAAATGAATCATAATATTATATTCCATTATAAACTATCCATTAAATTGGATGTTTTGAATTATAACAAAAAAACAATGAAAATTGTAATTTTACACATGTATAAAATAAATTAACTGGTTTTAAATTTATTATAAATGAAAAAAATCATCTGAAAGTAAAAGTAATGCTTTTATGGAAAAATTATGTTCTTGTGATTTTATTTATATTAATAGTTTAAATTCTTCAATATTAATGAAATATTCTAATGTTATATGTTTATATTTTATATTAAATAAAAAAATTTATCATCCATCAAAATTTTTGATAGGCACGAGATAAGAATAAGTCTATTTTTATGCTGAAAATTTGTATTTTTATAAATGACAGTTTCAGCCCATGCTGAACACTTATTTTAAAATTAATTTCTTCAAATTTTATAAATTTATATCAAAATATTAACATATGTTTTTAAATAATCATTTCTAAAAAATCATATAGTGAGTTTTTTAAAAAAATTAAAAAATTATTAATTTTTCGATAAATAGAGGAAAATACAATTTTTATTAATTTTTTTTATATTTCTAATTTTATATTTATTTAAATGGGTTTAAAAAAAAATTAGTTCAATAATAATATTATTAATAAAATTGAGTTATCTTTAATCAATTTTATGTTGAATTATTTTACAAAAACTGTTTACAGTTCAGAAGACTTTTTTCCTTTGAATGCCAATTTTCACCATGATTGTAGGTTTAATTTTAAATTATATTGTTAAAATTTTGGGAATTTATTTTGATAAAATGGATTAAATATTTAATACCATAATAAATAATATTTTTAACAAGTGTAAATTATATTTTGTTCATAATTAATTTTAAAAACATTAAAAATATGTTAGTGCAGTTATGGTTAAAATAGGTTTACTGGGGGATAAGCTAAACAATAAGTGTAAAAAAGAATTTAAAACATATGTAATTTCTATTTTAAGTTCATATTTTTACCTTATATTGTATAAAGTTCAATAATTCTCCATTTTAGATTCATTTTTCATCAATAAGACATTAAATTATGCAATTAATTTCAAAACATATAAGCGCGTCCTCTTCCCCAGTTATAAAAGGACACCCTCTATCCTCGCCTCTATACACATAAAGTGACATTTATTTCATAAAATACCTGATATATATATTCCATATATACCTCCCAATGACCTCTAGTTTCTAATTTGATCAATAAACCATCCTTTGAAGGCTTGAGGGTATAAACCTAAAGAGGTTGACCAATGTAAAGTTATAGTTATTAACTATGTGTTTTATTTTTATTTCATCTTCTATCACTTAAAATAATTTTAATACATTAATAAATAATAAAAATATTATTTTAAAAATATTTATTTTTTATTATATTAAGTTTATATCCTATATGTTTCTCTTATCCCATGAAATGGGAAATGAAACTCTCGATCATTTTTACGATGGATTACCTCCTCACGAACCGATGTAATTGGTTTTCCATAAATAATATAATGGATATATATTTAGATGGATTCAATGTATATATATATATTGTATTTTTATCACAATTATACATCTATAATTATAATATTACATTTACCATCTTAACATCTAATCTTTTAGAAAATTGATAATGTCGTATGTTTGTACGTGTCGACCACAACCTCCACAAAACGATGTGACATAATTATAATTATATTGTATAATGAATGGTAATAAGGATATATTTAATGAATATATTTGATATAAAAAAAATTATTCAATGGTTAATTATTTTTTACCTTTATTTGATTCAATTCTTCAAAAAATGGTAACAACGTTCTTGCATTGGTTAGACCTATCATCTCCATGAATGGTGTAATTAATTTTTCTATCTCTACCACTATATAAGAGTATAAATATTTATATTATCAATATATATGATACATATATCATGATTAGATTTATGGATACGATGAACCTGTGATGAATGTAATATGACCAAAACTACCAAACTAAAACACATATGAGAAATAAAATAATTATCACATGGAACTTTGATTTTAATATAGAATTGTTAATAAATTTATGATAAAAGGTTATAAGTAAATAATATGTGGTGTGATATATATTATTATGGGTTTTTAAATTATTTATAATAAATATATATTGATTATAAAGTGTGTTTGAACATGTATGAAGGAGGTCAGACCAAAAGCAAGGGATTTTCATCTCAAATGGGTTTCTTTGAAATATAAGTTGTGTTACAATCCAATATTATTTTATGAGATGTACATATATCCCATTTTACATGTTATATTTTTCTATTCATTAGTTAATTATATTTCATGTTTCATTTAATTTTATTATTTCACGTAGCTTTTGATTCAAACGATACCAAAGTGGTAAGAGAATTATTATTCAATCGTATTTTTAATCGGGATTGTTTATAGTTTAATATAAATTATGGAAATTATATGATCATTATATTATTAAAAAATTTACATTTTCTTCTAAATTGGTTTTTTTTAATATTACATTATTTCGATTGATTTTCCTCATTTTATATACTCAATAATCGAAAGTATTTTTTTAATGGAAACTCACATTATTTCTCTCTTCGATTGAAATCTCGTTTTCCACTATCACCATGTTTCATAAAAATGTTGTTAAGAATTATGTTAATATCCTAATATTATTTTAAAATTTAATTTTTTTACTATGACTGAGTTTTTAAATAATTTGTTCAAATGAATATTCTTATCATTTTCCAAATGAGGTAATGCTTATATTTTATAGAAAATATAACATTAATATTTATTTTAACTTATACTACATGAACAGAATTTACCACTATCATAACCACTCAATTATTTTAGTTTTTCTCTATATTGATTTAATATTACTTTTAAATAATTTTTCTATTTAATTTTTTTTATATTTTATATTTTAAATTAGTGCTTTAAAATTAAAAAAGGGTGTTTTCCTTAAGAAGTGTTTCTAGTGATATTTTAAATGAATTTTCCATCTAAGAAGTCATCGATTTTTTATTAACCTTTACTGTGAATATGATCTAATGATTCTATCCTTATTCTTTCCCTCTATGGTTTATATTTATGATTTTGGGATTTTTATAAAACCCCTTACTTTCCATGAGTTATACTATAATTAATTGACAAAATATTTAAAACCCATTTCATTCCCAAGTGTTTGCAATGATGTAATTTTTATGAAACCCATTAATTTTCAATGGTTATGATATGATGAATCTTTTATCTTGTATCAAAAATTTTTAATATTTTCATTATGTGAGTGGTTGGCCCGAAATTATATAACACATTAATTCATTATGTAAAAATTGATATATCCTGAGATAAATATGATTGAAATGGATGGTTAACACATCTCAGTATGGCACACTATCCATTATTATAGTCTCTGTATTGAATCTTCTCCACTATTATAGTTTGGGGAGTGAAGCCGTTCCACTATGATAGTCTTGGAAACAATCTCTTACTACTAAAGAAATTATGTTCTATTCTTATGTGTATTCCAGACATCTATGTCATAAGATTATTTTCTAGTCTCATTGATCATGTTATTTTATTACATTAAAATTCATGTCTTACAATCTTCTAATATTTATGGAATGCCCCAGTATTATGATCCATGATATGAAAGGTATGGAATTGAAATATTATGCTCATATTCTCATAAACATATTCCAATTTTATGTTTAAGTGAACATTGATATCTCCCTTTTTAACCCTTACTAAGCATCATAGATCAACCATTATTATGTTTGATTTCCCTATGTTATGAAGAAATTTATTATGTATGCTATGTCTAATAATGGTGGTTGTTATGTAGAACATAATATAAGATGATATATTTCAATTATGAACTAGTTGTTTATTTATAAATGTCTCTAAATATACTTGAATGATATGATTATGGTTTGGATTGTAACATTTTGTATTTAATATCTATATAATAAGATGTAATATTTATATATGAAAATTATGAGTCATTATAGTTAGTATTAAAGTAAGGTTTAGTTAAACTTTTGAAACTAGGATGAGAAAATTTTAGTAAGAACCCTAAGGATAATCCAATATATTGGAGAACATATTAAGTTATGGTAAATAAAGTAGTGTGGTTTCCTAAAAAAATATAAATTTTTTGAAATAATAACTGAAAATGGTTTTGGAACAGATAAATCTAGGGGTAACAACCATAAAAAGAACTTATTGAGTATATCTCTCCCACTATTTTGGTGCATGATGAATGTGCCCTTACTACGCACCTGGTTTGACACTATCTTGGGATATTATTGGATTAATTCACATATCCTTTATGAACCATTATGAATAATTTAAATAGATGGTTACCATTATTGACCAAGGTTAAACCTACGTTTTCATAGATTTAAAAGAAGCTATCATGATTTAGACATATTATAAAGGATTTTTTCGGATTATGTGGTTTCCCAATATGATTAATGTTTCTCAAACAATGTTTTTTGGTTTTAGTCAATGGATATAACATAAAGAAATAATTTCAATGATAGATGAGATAGATAGTGCAATGATTTTCCTCTAGAACAACCAAATTATGTAACAGCTGGAATGAAAAATATCATTTATATATTTAAAAACCCTCATGAATTTCGGATCATATTGATATTCAAAATGAGAATATTAGGGAAAACATTATATAGAGTCATTAATGAGGCAAAAACAACCATCTATTAGTGGGTAAACTGATCCAATAGTCATTGTTAAATAGATCATTACCAATGAAAAGATATTTTCCATTATCTATTGTTCAAAATAAGAAAATTTTGTTTTGGTTGCCTATTATTTGGTAGATGAAGTATAAAAATGGTGGAATATTATCATGAATATAGAGAAACATGAATAAATCTACTCCATATTTTGGGATGAGTTTATAAGATTAATTTTCAGTGAGTATTTCATCATATTAATTATATTAAAATAAGGAAGTAATTCTTTTAGTTAAATCAGATTAATGATAATTCTATTGTTACCTATGAGGAATGTTTTACAATACTTATGATGTGAGATTATAGTATTACCATCGAACCTGAAATTTAGTTTGACCAATCCCTTGGTGGATTAAAATAGATTCCCAAAAGGGTGATAAAAATAAGGATCCTTATTATCTACAAACAAATCATTTGATGTTCTATCAAAGTGGAAATATTGATTGGATTTACCCATCAATCAGATAGTTTTAGATTAAAAAGAACGATAAAATTAAAAGGAAACTCTAAAAACCATGAAAATAAGAATAAAATCACACCTTTATACATGAAATGTGGAAGGATAAATAGAGGAAATTTTCTTAAGGGGACTAGTAATTTTTTTATTATAGAAAATAATTTCATCAAGCAATTGAATTCAAAATTGATCAGAAGAGGATAAATATTGATTTAAATAAATATAAAGATCCCCAAAATGAACCACCAACACTCCAGTGTTTGAAATACAAGGATTGTGGGTATTCTGCTAACTAATTCTTTATTTTTAAGGTTAATGATAATTATCAACATCAATAACAATTTAATCCAAGACACAAATGGAAATATCATGTGATTACTATTTCAGATGAGGGGTATGATAATTTCCTAGTGAAAGGACCTCATACCATACACATTAGAACATGTAATGTATTATTGTAATTTTTATCTATGAACTCTTTTATATTCAAAAAAATTTCTAAGGATAAGAAAATTCCACCCAAACAATTAGATGTTGAATTAAGATTGAAACCCCATAATGCTAAATAGATCCCATCTCAATTTTTCTATTATTAACCAATTTAATTTTTGGGAATGTTCTTATTTAAAATTTTTTCTCCATCTAGTTTATTTTTATGTAATTTTAGGCTTGGATTGGATTTCATTACATAAATCACATATCAATTTATAACAAATGGAGGTCACATTTGATATTCTAAAACAGCCTATGATCTTATATTAGTATGATGATAAATATGAAGTTATGATGGAAATGAAATACATTATATAGGACTGTATTATTATTTAAAAGGTATGTTTCTAATATATGATTTTGGGGGAACTCAACATCAATGACATGCCTATTGTGTGGGTGTTTTTTATTTATTTCCAAAAGTGTTTCATAGTCTTCCACCGATTTGTGAAATTGAGTTCTCAATATAACTCATACATAGTGCTACAACTATTTCAAGGAATACATATATAATGGCCCCAATTTATTTATATGAATTAAAAATGAAAATGTAGGTGAATTTTGAAAGGCTATATATTTAGCTTAGTGTATCTGATTAGACTTGACCTATTCATTTTGTTAAGAATAAATATTGATCAATGTGTTTGTACATTTATTAGAGATATCATAACATGATTAATATTAATAAAAATATCCTATAACCCATATTGATGCCTTTTTTGACCAAATTTGCAATGTTCAATACATTTAAATGATTTATTTACATTAAAGACATCATAAATTATTGTTCAAGAAGGATGATACACTAAAGAATTTTTTTTAAAAATTTACAGAAACTATGGATTTATAGGGATGCCATTTGTTCCAACTAATTACCCCTCTATAATTATGGATATAATTATAATAGTCCATAGAAATTTCTGTCATCATTTTGGTGTAGTTTTTATAGATTATATTATTATATATTCAAAGATAAATTAATAATAAGAAGATCGCTTTATAATTATGGTAAAGACTATATAGAAGGAGAAATTAAAGGAAAAATTTACCAAGTGTGAATTCTAGCTCTGGAAACATTCATTTTTGGGTCCTATATTCCCATGTGTGGGTATTTTAGTGGATCCTTTAATGGAAAATTTTATATAGAAATCAACTAGTCCAACTACGGTTACTAAGATACATAGTTTCCATAGTTTGGCTAAATATTATCATTGCTTTGTGAAAAAAAATCTCATGACTATCTAATCCAATAACCATATTTACTCAGATGGGAGACAAATTTCTTTTGATAGATGAATATGAGGAAAATTTCAAGAAACTAGAGACACGGTTAGTCAGTGAACCTATTTTTACATCATCCTATATTGGAGAAATTTTTGTAATTTATATTAATTAATCAATGAAGGGAATAGAATGTGTTCTCATACACTATGATATAGATATAGCTTATGTCTCATTCCAGATGAATGTTCATGATATAAAATACCAAACACATGAATTGATGTTAGATGTGGTAATTTGTTCATAATATATAGGTATTGATTATATATATGAAGAAATATGTGATTTATATACTGATTATAATAATTCAACATATATATTTACTCAATAAAAAATAACAATGAAATGAGAAGTCGGTATGTTATAATTAATTACTATAGATGCTATGTAGAATACAACCTTATAAAAGAGAATAAGGTGACCGATAATTTTAGTTTAGAGGACCACTCTACTTTATTTTTGATGAGGATAAAAAATTATCAATATTTAAGGATATGAAATTAATGGATTTTAAAATCTTGAAGGATGATGGAAATTTTATCATTCTTAAATGAGGGTTCAACCATCCATCATTGTGGGGATTATAGAGGCACATGAGAATGATTTGGAATAATAGAAGAAGGTAAAAAATCATCTTGAGTTCATCCTTGATTGTGATGTAATGATATGTTTTTTGAAACATGAATGTCTTCTATCCATACTATATTTGAAGAAGGAGCTATCTGATTATATCATAATTCATCATTAGTTATTCATGTTGGATGGAAAGGGATTCATTGAGATCTGAAATATTGTTTATAATTGTACGACATGAAGAAAAACATTGTTGATTAATTATCATGGTGCATAAGATATTAATAAGTTATGGTTCAGAGACCTATATATAATGGGATGTCACAAAAAAATTACTATACTAGATTTAAATTGGGAAAACATCACCACATATTATTTATTAGGCTCCCCAAAACATCTAAAAGACATAATTCTTTTTGGATTGTAGTCAATATCCTTAAAACGTTTGCACGCTTGATTTCTATTAGAGAATATTTATCTCTAGATAAAATTTTTGTGATATACATTAAATATGTGATAATGTTGCATGATGTACCACATTATTTTTTATCTAACAAAGATTCTAGGATTACAACATAGTTTTGGTGAATTCTTGAGTGAGCACATGATATAGAATTGGGAATTATCACTATATATAATCCTCATAAAGATGGCTAGTCTAATAAAAATATTCAAACCCTAGAGGATATCATCAAAACTTATTCTACGATCTTCAAAGGTAGTTGGGATCAACACTATAATCTTGACTATTTTTCATATAACAATAGCTTTCACTCGAGAATTCATGTGGTTCCTTATGAATCCCTAAATTGAAATATGTGTAAAACTAAAAAATGATGGGATGAAGTTTGATAAAGAAAACTATTGGTACATGAGATAGCTATGTAAATGGTATAGAAACAATGATCCATTCAAAAATTAATCAAGGTAGAACACAATCAACAATTTTTTTACTGAGAATCATTATAGAGATCTATAATTTGATGTTGGTGTGATTATTTTTCTACGAATAATTTCATGTAATATGGTTATGAGATTTATAAAGAAGGGAAATATGATCCTTAGGGACTTTTTCCCTTAATAGAATCATGATAGAGTAGGTATGATAGAATATCAGATGGCACTTCCATCGAACCTATCTTAATGTCATAATATATTCCATGTATCTCTCTTGAAGAAGTACATACCAGATCCATCACAAGTACTAAACTCATAGTTTTTACCACTGGAAAATGATATTTCTTATGATTAAAATCCATGATAAATCTTGGATCATAGGGATAATGCTCAATTGAATAAGACTACTCACCTAGTTAATGCTGTCTAAAGGAAACATAAATCCAAAGAAGCTATGTGGGAACTCAAGGATGTAATGAGGTAGAGGTATCCTCATTTTTTTGTATCAAATTAATGTAATTTAATAGGTTAAATTTCTTTTATGTGGGGTATAATGTAAAATCCCAATATTTTATGATATATTTGTTTTTACATAAATTTAATCTCTTCGTTAGCTTGTGATACATGCAACCACAATTCTAAATGTACGTTAATATAATATACCATTATAAGTTTGGTGTTAAATAGGAAGGTATGAATGAGAATAATAAAATTTTTAAAATTATATAGTCTAAACATGTATAATATAAATTTGTTAGTTATTAATTGACTAGAAATGAAACTAAAAATCATTTCAATGTAAAATAAATGTTTTTTCTAAAAAAATTATTTTTAAGCATAATGTGTTTTTATCATGACTAATTAAAATTATCACGATTAGATAGTTATTTAAATAAAATTTAAATATAATATATATTCAATAAAAAAATTTATGATATATCTAATATTTTTTAGGCATGAAATAAGAATAAATCTTGTTTTATTCTTACAAACATTATTTTTCAAAAAACGATTACATCGGGTTTTGTACAATTATTTTAAAAGTAATATTTTCATAATTGTAGAGAATTTATTTTAAAATTTTTGAATCATTTTTTAAATAAAATTTCAAAATTATCATAGGGTGATTTTTTTAATTTTTTTCGAAATGATTAATTTTTAATGAATTTTTAAAAATATATATTTTTATTGAGAATTAATTTTTTATATGAAGCATTTAAAAAGAATTTTTTTTAAAAAAATCAGTTTATAAAAAAAAGTTCAATATTATTATTATTAATCCAATTTAGGTCATTGAAATCAATTTTATGATGAATCTTTTATATAAACAAAATTTTATACATAAGAAACCCTTTTCTTTGGGAAATAATTTGTTCATCGTGAATGATGGTTTAATTTTAAATTAAATTATATCACTTATATTAATTTCATTTTATAAAATTTATTCCGTATTTTTAATAATATAATTATTTACTTGTCATAAAATCAATTTTTTTCAATAATGAATAGTAAAAATAGTAAAAACATGTTACCTTGGTAAAGCATAAAATAGGTTTATCAAGGGGTTAAAATAAAATTATAAGGATTTAAATGAGAAAAAAAATTATTTATTTCTTTTTTATGGCCATATTTTGGCCTTATATCATCTAGGGTTTTTTAATTTTCTAATTTCGAGCCATTTTGTATTAATAAGACATTAATTTATTAGATTTGTTTCATAAAATTCCAAGTTCGTCCCCTCCCCCAATTACAGATAGACAGCCTCGTACTCTCTCATATACACACTTTAAGAGGCTTTTTGTTCAGTCAAAAAATTATGACATCACTTACTAAAATACCTTGAGATGACCAATAGTTCTTGATTTGATCATAAAACCATCTTAGTATGGCTTTTGGTATAAACCTGAAGAGGTTATCCGAAGAAGAGGTATAGTTCTTAAACAAATTTTTTTTATACCTCCATAAAATATTATTAAACCATGAAGAAAAAATAAAAAAATATATTACATATAATTATTTGATATTATATTAATTACATATCTTATATCCTCCTACTGTTCTATCAAAGGGGAAATGAAACTGGCAATCATATGTTTGATGGACTACAGCCACACAAACTGGTGTAATTTATTTTCAATCACCATCTTTCATGATTAGATATAATTATAGATTTAATATATATATTTATGTGTGTGTGTGTGTGATATTTATGAAGTATTTATACTAATTTAACTATAATATAATATCTACAATCTTTTCTTCTTATATGTTATAAAATGATAATGCCTCGCATGCATACATGTGTACTACTACCTTCACTAATTGTAAAGTCCAATGTTTTTTAATTGGGTTAAAATAGGAATGCTTTTGAAATTTTTCATTTTTTGGATGGGCTCATATTAAAACAAAGACTTCTTCTAAGGAATCTCAAGTTGGGATCACTTAAAGGTGTTTATATCAGGTTTGGTTAAAGTCTTGAGGAGTTTTACGGGTGGCCCAATGAGTTTTGGGAGCACCAGACCTAGAAGTGGTATTCACACGGGCCATGCAAAGTTAGCCAAACTGTGCAGGTCAAATCATGTGGCTTTCTACTGGTGATATAGAGGCACTCGCATGCTTTGTGCACAGTTAGGAAAATCGTGTGAGAAAAAACCAGATGAAGTGGGTTCCTTAGGCAGAAGGATATACACAGTTGGTGCACTGTTTGTCAGACCGTATGAGCAAAACTGTGCAGCTTACCCAGTTTTGGGTTTCATGTTATTTTGATATAATTAAATTTCTGGCTACGAAATATTTAATTAATTGTTATGATACAAGGGTTTTTATTTAATTAAATTCTGGGTTAAGATGAATTTAATTAGTTAATGAGAAATGGGTTTTATTTAATTAAATCAATGTTGAGAGAATTTAATTATATGATAATGAGTTGGAGTTTTATTTATTTAAATCCAGGTGAAAAGAATTTAATTAAAATATGTTGAGACAGAGGATGTAGAATTCATTTTATTATGCTGGAATGAATTTAATTAAATTGAGCCTAATGGGGTAATTGATTTAATTAAATTGATGATGGAATAATTTAATAAAATAATGATCAGATGGATATTTTATTTAATTAAATTTGTTATAGGATAATTTAATTAAATAATGTTTAATTGGGGTGTTATGAGGTTTATCAAAAAATAATTTAAAATAAAATATTATAATTACAATACGGTTGTCAATATTATTATTATTAAATTATTTCATATAAATGTAATTATGTTTAATTGAGAGATACCAAAGGAGGGAGAGGTGCATAGTAGGGTGAGGTGTGACCCACTCCCCTTGTTCTCCCATGGTGAGGCGCACCACCCCTCAACTCATCTCCCTCTCTTTTCACCATATCGTGTTGGTTCCTTCACAGAAGTTGTCTTTATCGTCGAGTTATGTCCTTCTACGTATGTTCCGTTATTCACATCAGTCATCTCGACTCTCCTTCATCCAGTCTCCATTAGTCTGAAAACCTAACATCCGGGATTAACTTATTTTCTTCCCATATTTTAATTCTATGATGTTTGAATGATGTTTCGGGACCTGTTGGTCTAATTTTCAATGGTCTTCACTGTAGGAATGGGGTTTCGCCTTGATTTGGTTCACCGCTATCATTTTGGGTTAGGTTATAAACAAAATAATTAGTTTGTCACCATTTAAATTAGAATATTATGGTTTATTTGAGTTGTGGTGAATTAATTATAGGTGTGTTGGTCCTCTCCTTACTAATTTTTGGAGCTTGTTATTTTTTAGGGTTATGGGAACAATTCCTAGTTTGTATGTATAATATTATGGAACTGCGTGTGCACGAGCGTGTTGCAATTTAAGTATGAAAGAATTTTCTCAGCAATTTCCTTGAGGTGTGGTCCTCACATAGGCATAATTAATAAAACGTAGTATTTTATTAATTATTTTTTTATAAGTATTACTTAAAATGCTGAATCAATGTTTTATTGCTATAAAATTATTTTACAAATTAAAAAAACATGTTTTTTTAATAAAACTCCTGCAATGGAGGTGCTTATCCTTCAAGCTAAAAATATAATGTTTATACTGATATGTTTTTTTAGCTTGTTGATATGTGATTTTCTATTTTTCCCCTTACACATTAAAGCACTTGGGTTAAACGGTAATTATGAGTATTGGGCAGGATTAGTTGAGATAATTAATTAGGGAATTATTAATGAGTTAGTGAATTTGATAAGTTATGGTAATTAATTTGTGAATTAACTATAATCCTAGATAATTATAATTGAGATATTTACATTGGGAATTAATTATACACTTTTTAGTACTGTTTTGGATAATTAGTGGTGGAATGATGAAATTTATAATGAAATTATTAATTTTGAATTAATTATGTTCCTGAATTTATAATATAGATAATTAATCAGGGAATTAATTATCATATGTGGAAGTGGTTATATTTAAATAAATAAGGATGGATTAATTATGTTCTATGATGTTTGATTATGATAATTATTTTTGAGATTAATTATGAAGATTTATGCTTTGGATTGGATAATTAGTTGTGAATAATTAATTATGGGATGATATATGTGTTAATATATTAATTAACTGATGGATTAATTAATAGAATTGTGTAATTAGTTAATTATGGGGTTAATTAATGGATTTTGATATGTTTCACTAATCATTGTATTATTAAGGGTATGAATGTGGATAATTTTTGAATAATTAATTTTTGATCTTGGATTATTTAATTTAAGAATTAATTAGTTAATGAGAATTAGGTTCTAGACATGGCGCTTTAGACCAATGGATAAGTTGGGACTTGGACATGGAGTTCCTCAACATTGGTTATTAAATGATGTAAATGAATGAGAATATGAGTGTTATACATGGAATTCTAAACCAATGTAGAAGTTTTGACTTGGACATGGAGTTCCTCCCCAATAGTTATCCATGTGCTTAAATATAAGGTGTTAGACATAGTGATCTACACCAGATTAGAATTTGGGTGTTAGAGATGGAAATCTATACCGAATGATAATTGGGGTGTTTGACATGGATTCTGAACACCAAATTAATGATAATAATGAATTATTAAATGAATGGGAGATGTAGATCAAACCTGAGTTAAATGTCATTAAATAAATAAATGTTGAGAATGATTAGAATTCCGACATGAGTCGAAGTTAGTATTGAGGTACACGTAACCATGGGAATATTGGAGATAATTAAATATTGAATATAGAATAATTTTTAAAGTGTTTAATGTTATTTATGATTGATATATATACTTGAATGATACTTTTTCAGACTCTTATTCTATCTATGGACCAAAGAAGGTATTTCCATCAGATATCCCTTTGGAACCAGGATTTTTTGTTGGTTCTTTATTAAGTTCTGTTATTTCATCGTTATATCATCACACTATTTTTTTATATTGCATGGTGTAGATTGAGCAATACAACTGATGCTTTCGGCTTACTGAGATGTATATATCATAACCTATTCAGGCCATAATTTCATTGGGGTACCCGAGTATATTTTCTTGTTTACAGTACTGTGGAAATTTTCTTATGGTTGTTACTTGTTCTTGAGAGTTTGGAGAAAAGGACAAAGCAGGAGGTCGGGATACTCATGGAGATCACTCTTCAGGCTTTTAGTCTTTTATTTATTTCATTATTGGAATGCAAATTATGTTGTTTTGTTTACTAATTTCTGATATCTATCTTCATGACATGCATGCAATGTATAAACTAGAATTGGCTGTTTTCATTATTCAGTAAATTATTGTTTTATATATACCTCCACTTTTGTAGAGTTTATTGTCTATTTCTGCTGTCTACTCTAAATATGTGGTGATAGTCTCCCCACGGTCTATCCACAGTCCCTCAATGATATTCAGAAGCCTCTCGTATACTAGGAGATGCACTTGTGATCATGTGGCCACATATCTGACTACCGGTTTGAGGGTGATCTAGGTCAGGACACTGCAAATTGGTTTCAGAGGTTCAAGTTTTTAATCTTTTTTTCCTTTGACTTTCTGTTTTGGGTTGGTAGACACGAGACTAGAAAAGTTCCAGACCTCTGTTAATAGTTGTGCTTGGGACTGGTCACCCCATGTAATGGAAATGACCAAGTGGCCAAGGATGGGAATTGATGTTTATATTTCTTGAGATTATGGTTGATATGATTTCACCTTGAGTGAGTAGTGTATTTTCCAGTGATTATTAATCTTGATAATTTTTAAAATTTTCCTTGTCCTGCTATGGAAAGAACAATTCATTACATGAATCATCTTACGGATATAAAGATTCGCATTCCATGCATATAACATTCAATGTAGTTTCATTAATAAAATTTCTACTAATTTTTATTGTGTTCCTTGGTTGGAACTCCATTTTTTATTTTATTTAATATGCCCCTTTAGAAATCATTTTTCAATTATAGATATAATATTATTGGGTGTTTGTATGCCATGTTTCCTTTGTTTTTATCATGTTTTAATGAAGTTACATTCTTCTTGTGTTATAGCATGATGTTGTGTTACTGGTTATGATAACATGATAGAGATGTCTTAATGTGTAAATGGCTACATGAGTAGAAAATTGGTTGATTTTGTTTACAATGGGATCCAATTTCAATTATAAGGTGTATGGGTGCCTTATAACTTAGAAAAGGGCAAACCAAGTATTGAATAATTGAAGAAGTGCCTAGTAAAGTTAAAATGTTAAATGGAAATTGAATATGATAAAAGGGATCCAAATTCATGTAGTAAGGTGTATGTACGCCTTAGCAATTGGTATATAGACACCCATGTGACTGAGCCTTTTATAACCATAATGTGTTTTAAAATTGTTATATATGTAAAACTGTTGAGTTTTGTGAAATGAACTAGTATAGGTTTTCTTTTTGAGGAACCTGGATGTTTTGAATAAATGGGACCCATATAGGATTCCTTCTAAATAAAAGAAATTTAGATGCTAAATTTCTTGTTTAAAATGTAATGACGCTAATACTGAATGTTTAAGAGGAAGTTTGTTATAGCTTGCCTATTTTGGTTGAGGATCATTGTTTGAAAACTATGTTACTTGTTCTAGAATAGTACTTGTGATTTTTTTAAAATTATATCAAATAATTAGAGGTTGAAATGAATTAAATGAATTAGATAAAATGAAAGAGGGGATTTTGAGCATAGTGAGTTCTGGTTTGTATGACCAAGATATAGGGCCGATGTGTATTCTTCGTAAGGGACTAGCCCATAGTAGGTATCACCATTAGAGCTTGAGATTATTTGTTTCCACTATGATCCTTTTGATGTTGCTACCATTAATGTTATTTTATCCATAGTATATTTTTTGGGTTTAAATAATGGTACCCTTATTTTGCGGGGTGGTCATTATATCTTCACTCTTGACAAGGGAATAATCATTGGAAATGATTGGTTTAATAGGTTAGACATTCCTTGGGCGTGGTCACCTATTAAATATGTCTTTGGGTTAACTCTGAAGTATACTATTTAGCGCATTAGAGTAAGTTCATCATACTCCTTGAGAGGCCTTTTTGGGACTCGAGTGTCTTGACACGCTGATATGTTTATGTTTCGGCTTTCATACAAGATTTTGATATGGTGATCGTGGTTCATGGAATGCCACATGTGCGTTTAAGGAGTTTCCGAATTAGTACTCTTGTGAGAGAATGATCTTTTCATCGATGACATCAACACCCTAAGGTGGGTAGTGTTGTATCAGTATGTTTTTTGGAATAGTTTTATTGGTAATATTTGAAGGAATAGGGATTCCTTGGGTGATACAGGCGTCGAGGTTTGGTTGATGAAACACCAGCATGAGAAGCCATTCCATTTTTTTAAAGTGTCACCTGGTGATAATTCAACTGATCATTGGGTAACCTGGTTTTACTCTTAGTGTGATCTTCTAAATGAGACGAGCATGTACCTTATCTTGAACTCATCTTGGAGGCACTGAGATAGCGTCGTTCATACAACGTGATAATGTTTTAAAAAGTTGTTGCAATTTATATGTAGTTGTTAATTGGGTTGTACATGGGATTTGTGGTTCTAGGGGTTACAAATTTATTCGTGCAAGGAAATGACTATTTCAAAGTACCCTTGTGATGGATAGACTCATAGAGGTCACTGGAAGTTGAGTGAGGACTTTGGTTACATATGGTTGGTTGAAAGCACCAATAAGCGGGTGGTTGAGGAGATGTTGACATATCATGTCTATAGTTATGTGGTCTTGCTGATGTGTCATTTTGATGTTTTGGGTTGCATTCTGAGCATTCCATTGTGTTTTTAAAGACTTAAGCCTTTAATATTGTTATTTGGATAAGGGTGTTTTTGGTTTTTAGAAATGCAACGTGATTGTTCGAATGAGAATTTATGACCTTGGTGGGTTGGTTAATATTGAAGTATTTCTTGATGGATTCACGAGGATTAGAAGTTTTTATGGTGGGTAAATTTTAATGTCTCGTGTTTTTTAACCGGGTTAAAATACTAATTTTTTTTAGAATTTTCATTTGTTAGATGGGCCAAACATAAAACCAAGCATTCAGAAGACGGTTCGCGAGTTGAGATAGAATAAACATTTTTATATCGGGCTTGGTCAAAGGCTCTAGGAGTTTTATGGGTGGAGTATTGGATTCAAGAGAACCAGACCTAGAAGTGAAATTTTCACAGGTTGCATGCAGTTAGTCAAACCATGCGGGTCATCCCGTGCGGGTCAAAACGTGTAGCCTACTATAGGTGAGATAGATTCACTCGCATGGGTTGTGCATGATTACGAAAACCCCATGAGTCAAACTATGCGAAGTGGGTTCCTTAGATAATAGGTTCCACATGGTTGGCATATATTTTTGCAGACCGTGCAAGACAAACTATGCGGATTACCCAGCTTTGGGTTTCAAGTTATTTTATTTAATTAAATACACGTCTAAGAGTGGTTTAATTAAATTTCATGATAGGCTGTTTTATTTAATTAAATTCTAGGTTAAGATGAATTTTATTAATTAATGTGAAATTGGGTTTTATTTAATTAAATTAATGTCAATAGAAATTAATTAAATGATAGTGAGTTGGAGTATTATTTAATTAAATCAAGGTGAATGGAATTTAATTAAATGTGGATGATATGGGGGTGGAGAATTCATTTAATTTTGATGAGGAAAATTCAATTAAATTTATTTTAATGGGGGAATTTATTTTATTAAATTGATGATGTAATAATATAATTAGATAATGATGAGTCAAATATTTTATTTTATCAAACTCATTGGAGGAGAATTTAATTAAATAATTCATAATGGGGGATTTATGGTGTTTATCATAGAATACATTAAATTAAATGATAAAAATTATATGGTTGTTATTATTATTATTATATTAATTCTTATAAATCTATTTGGGTTTAATTTAGTGAGGTAAAAGGAGGTAAGGACACATAGTAGGGTGAGGCATGACCCCCTCCCCTCATTCTCCCATGGTGAGACACACCACCCCTCAACTTGACCCCCTCTCCATTCAGTGGATCACGATGGTTCCTTTGCGGATATTTTCTATATCACTAAGGCAATTCATTCTCCACATGTTCAGTTCTTTGCATATGTCATCTCGGATCTGCTTCACCCTGTCTCGGTTAGGTCGAAACCCTAAGGCCAATGATTCATTTGGTTTCTTCACTTCATCTGATTCGAGGTGGTTTAGTAGATGTCTTGAGATCCATTGGTCTGTATTTCGACGACAGTCACCAAAGACATGGTGGTTCAGCTTGATTTGATTCACCACCATCTTCTTAGGGTAAGGATATAAACCCACTAATTGGTTTTTCACCCTTTAAATTAGATGATTATTGTGTATTTTAGTTGTGGTAAATTAATTAGAAGTGTGTTGGTCCTCTATATACTACCTTTTGGCGTTAGTTATCTTTTAATTTGATGCGACCAATTCCTAGTATGTGCACACAATATTGTGGAAGTGCATGGGTGTGAGCGCATTGTGGTTTATGTTATAAATCATTGGATCATCCAATTCCTTGACGTAGGGTCCTCAACATGGCTTAATTAATAAAGAACAGGATTTATTTAATTACCATTGTTTATAAGTTTGACTAAAAATGTTGACTGAATGGTTTATTGGTATAGAATGATTTGATAGATTACATAATCACATATTTTTAATAAAACCCCTCCAACAAAGGTGTGATACCTCCAAGCTGAAAACATAATGATTACAATGATATGTTCATTTAGATTTCTGTTATGTGATTTATTATTTCTACCATTTCCATATTGATGCACTTGGGTTAAGCGGTAATTGTGATTATTTGGAAGGATAAGTTGAGATAATTAATTGGCTAATTTTTTATGAGATTGTTAATTGGATAAGTTATGATAATTAATTTTTGAATTAATTTTGAACATAGAGAACTAAAATTATGGTATCTATTTTGGTAATTAAATATGTGCTTTTTCAGTAATGTTTTTTATAATTAATTTTGGAAATTAATTATTTAAAGATGATATTCATAATGGAATAATTAGTTGTTAATTAATTATTATCTTCAGTTTATAATATAAATAATTAATCATGGGATTAATTATTATATGAGGAATTGGCTATGTTGAAATAATTTATGATGTATTAATTATGTGCCTTGATGTTTGATTATGATAATTAATAGTGAGATTAATTATGACGAGTTGTGATTTATATTGGTTAAATAATTTTGAAGAATTAATTATGGGATGATATTTATGTTAATATATTAATTAATTTATTAATACATAAATGGAATTGTGGACTTAGTTAATTGTGGGGTTAACTAATGGATTTTGATATGATTCAATAATCATTATATTTTTAAGGGAATGAATGTGGATAATGATTGAGGAATAAATTAATGATTGTTGACTAATTAATTTGAGAATTAATTGCTGAATGAGAATTAGGTGCTAGAAATGGAATTCCAGACCAATGGAGAAGTTTGGACTTCGACATGGCATTCCACCCCAATTGTTATTAAATGATGTAAATTAATAAGAATGTGGGCGCTAGACATGGCATTCTAGAACAATGTAGAAGTCTGGATCGGACATTGTGTTCCTCCCCAATAGTTATCTAAGCCCATAGATGTAATGTTTTAAATAGGGAGATCTACACCGGATGAGAATTGGGGCATTAGACATAATGATATACACCGAAATAGAATTTGGGTGTTTGACATGGTGTTCAAACACAAAATGTATGACAAGAATGAATTATAAAATTATTGAGAGATATAGATCAAACCCAAGTTAAATGTGATTAAATAAATAAAAGTTGATAATGATTAGAATTCCGGCATGAGCCGAAGTTAGTATTATGTTACGGGTAACCATGGGAACCTTGGAGATAATAACTGATTAAATATAGAAAAACTGGAAATATGTTGAAAGTTATTTATTCTTAATAAATATGTTTTGTATGATTCTTGTGAAGACTCTTATTTAGGATATTCACCAAAGAAGGTATCACCTTCAGGTGTCCCTTTGGAAACAGGATGGGTTGTTGGTTATTTTTTTAGTTTTTTATTTCTTTATTATATCTAAACACTATTTTTTGTATATTGAATTGTTTAGATTTATCTTGAAAACTAGTGGTTTCGGCCTACTGTGACGTATATATCACATCTTATCTAGGCAAAAATTGAACTGGGGTTCCCGACTAAACATTATTGTTTGAAGGATTGTGTACCTTTTCTTGTAGATGTTACCTATACTTGGGGGTTTGGAGCAATGGATCGAGCGGGAGCTTGGGATGCTCGTGGAGATCGACCATGGGGCTTTGAGACTTTTCTTTTTATATTATTATATTTTAAATAATTCAATTTTGATTACTTCTTTCTGATATGTATCACCATGACATGCATCCATTGTATAAACTAGCATTTTTCATTTTCATTATTCAGTTAATTAATGTCTTATATCTGCTTCCTTTGTAGTCTAATTTTATTATATATTTCTATTATGCACTCTCAATATGAGCCTATAGTCTCACATATGACCATCCATAGACCCTCGCTACTAGTCATCAACCTCTAGCATACGGGGAGATGCACTGGAGGTCATGTGGTGACCGGTTCAACTACCAGTTTGAGGGTAAGCCGGGTCAGGACGTTACACCAAGAAATGTGATACGTTTTTCATTTTATTTTGTAATGGATAGAAATAATGATATATTTTATGAATATATATGTATGATATATATGATATACCAATTATTCTATAATTTTAAATTATTATTTACCTTTAATTCATTCCATCAATCAATAAAATTGAAACATCGTTCAATCATACATATGACCTATCATCTTCTTGAGCGGTATAATTCATTTTTCAATATCTATATTTACGTATAAAAAATTATTTATATCATTAATATATATTATATGTATAATATTAATAACATTATGTATATCATGTATCCATGATCAATGAAGAAAAACAAAACCTACCAAACCAGAACATACATGTAAAATGAAGCAGTTATCACTCAAACTAGTTATTGTAATAATGAATTGTTAATAAACAAGTGAAAAAAAATGTTATAAGTAAATAATATATGGATTGATATAAATATTTATTATTCTAGAATACATTTATAATGAATTTATATTTATTATATATGATTTTATAATAGATAGTATGTATATCAGACATGAGGTAATGGATATTTGTCTCAATTTGTCTTTTTTGAGACAAAAGTTCTATTATGAACCTATATTATTTTATGAGGTGTATATATATTTTTTATGTGTTATATAATTAATTTTTTTTATTTTCATTATATTTTTTGTTTTACTTAAATTTACTCTTTCATGGGTCTTACCATTAAAATGTTGCCAAAATGGTAAAGGATTTTTTTATTCAATTCTATTTTTAATTGGGATTTTTTATGATTAGATTTTCATTAAGGATATTATATTAACCATATAAAATGAAAAAATTATCTGTATTATCCTCTTTTTACTTTTGATGAATAATTTTTTTCTTTCATTTCCACATTTTATGTACTCAAGATAACAAAAGAATTTTTTTAAGGAAAACTAACTTTATTTATCTATTCAAAAAAAATATAAATTTCCTTCCAAATCAATATTTTTTGAAAAAAACATTATAAATATTTTTAATATCAAAATATTATTGTTAATGTATTTTTTACCAATAAATGATTTTTTTATAATAATCTTCTTATTTTTTCATAATAAGGTTCTTCTAACTTTTTACATAAAATTTAAAATGAATAATTATTTTAAAATAAACTACATAAATGAAATTTCCTTCCATCATGACCAATAACTGATTTTAATATTAGATTAAAATTTGTAATTTTATTTTCAAAAAAAAAAATTTCTTAATATTTTAGAATATTTTTAGATTTTAAATAAGTGATTTCAAATTGAAAAGGGTATTTTCCCCTAGAAATATACCAAGTGATATTTTAAAATCAATTATCATATAAGATGAAATAGTTTAAAGTTTCCTAACCATTACAATTGATATGATCCAATTATACCATACATATTATTTCTATAGATGTTTTATAATTAATATTACAAGATGTTTATGAAACCTATTTCCTTCCATAGGTTAAGCTATAAAAAATCATGAATTTTTTATGAAACATTATTCTATTTCACGGGTTATACCGAGATGTAAGTTTTAGGAAACCCTTTTATTATCATCTATTATGATACGAGGAATGTATTATCATATTTTTATACACATCTATATGCTTTTCAATATGTTATGGGTTAGAATGAAAATATATTTCCTAATAATTCATTATAAAAAATGGATATCTTATCTGATAAATTGGACTTGAATGGTGGCTGGAACCAGTTTAGTAAGGGAACTTGTCCACTATGATAGTCTTGGTAGTGAACCGTGAATACTATGATAGTTTGTGGATTGAACCCATTATACTATGATAGACTTGATAATGATTCTTTTCTAATAATGAAATAATTTTTATGCCTATATGAGTGCCAAAAATCTTTATCACTTAAAAATTTTATGATCTCATTGATCATGTTCTTAGATTCCATTTTGATTTATGTATTTGGATATTCCATGATTTATAATAGGACTAATGATTATTATATATTATATACATGGCATGATTTTTAAATTTTATTCTCATATTATCATACACTTATGCTCATGATATGTTTAAGTGGTCATTGATAGCTCCATTTGTTTACCATTACTAAGCATCAGAGATCTCCCATTATTATGTTTCACTTTCCTATATTATAAAATAGTTATTATGTATGATATATCTAACAAGGGTCATAGTTAGGGAAAACATAATGGGGGATGAGGTATACCACTTATAAACTAGTTGTTTATATATCCAATTTTACAATGATTCAACACATATATGATTTTGGAATGGATAGTAATATTGTGTATTGTATATTGACCTAATAGGATGTAATATTAATTTAGGAAAAGTATCGGAAACTATTACTCCATTTGTAAGATTTCTCATAAGAGTGATTGTAATAGTGATATGAAGATGATGTCCTTAGGTACCTACACTATTTTTATATACTTGTAAACGAGTTTCCATGGAATTATATTTATTTCATAAGTTAAGATAAGGATATTATGTTTAATGGAAAATTTTTTACCCTTTTAAATGTGAAATATATTTTTTAAAAAAAATTTTATCATGAGTACTCATATTTTAAAATAAAACATCAAAACTATAATTTTTTGGTTTAATATTTATTATGATTTATTTTATAAAAATCATATCAAAGTGATGTTTATTTCTTGATTAAGTAAATAATTATTTTAAGTTATAGCTTAATTATATAAAGGGAAAATTTCCAATTGGATTTCATGATTTTTAAAATAGACTAATCATTTAAATTTTTTATTATCCCTTATCAAAATATTATGTTCCCATTACACATGATGAAATGTTTTTCACAATGATATAGGATGAGGAGAAACTATAAAAAAGTATATCATTACATTATGAAGAATCCTTTTAAAATATCTAAACATTTTTTTAAAGTAACCACAGATTATATTGAAGAATAAATATTTTTTATAAAAAACATAAACTAGCAGAAAGTGACTACCTTTTATTATAAGGGTTTGATTTTTTAGAGTTTTTTTTCGAATTTTCTAAAACTATAAGCTTACAAGATTGTTGGAATTTATGAAAAAAAGTTCCCTATTATTAAACTCAACATTATGGTTTAATTAAGGAATGATCAATTATAGTTGATATCAATGAATTAGTTTAGATAATTTTATAGGATATGATGATTTAGATGAGGATATTTTATGTTTTTTTGTAACACACCAATCTTCTATAGTATACTTCTTTTTAAAAAATTCAAATAGCTTGCATAATAAGGAAAACCGAGATCGAGTGCACCATGAAAAGCCATTTAATAATTATTTATGAACAATATTAACAAAATTATGAATTTTATGTATTAAATATAATTTTAATATTCATATCATGTGTTTCTTGTACATGATTTAATAAACTTCAATTTTTCGACTAAAATAATTATTTTTCAAAAAATTTAGATTTACCACCTTTTAATGGAGAACTCTTTTTAAATAAAATATTTGAAACATTTTTTTATTAAATTTGAAAAAATAAAAGTCTTATTTGGAATAGAGAGATACAATTTTTGTTTGGATAATTTTTTGGTGTTTTTCAGATAACATCCATATTTAATGAATACTGAAAAATACTGGAGTTTAATTCAAAACTGGTTTTTCAACTAATTTATTTATATTGTTAGATTATCCTTTTAATTGGTTATCATGTAAAATTAGATTACATTTTTATAATTTAATATAATTTATGTAATTGGAATTATTTTCACAATAAAATTGAATAGAACTACATGTCAATCTTTTTATAATTTTTACTTTTAAAAAACTCTTTCCCACATTTTTCTAATAGGAATTAATTTTAAATTAATTAAAACAAATTTTTGATTTAAATAATTGAAAATGGATTCCATATTTGGAATCATTAGGTAAAAATTATTTTAATAGGATACTTTTATTTTTTGGCATTATAAATAGTAACTGTAGTAATTATTTTTATTACCATGGTTAAAAGTAAATCAGGTAATTAGAGGTAAATATAATGTTATACAATTACCATAACACTTGAAAAAATACGATTTGATGACTACTTTATACCCTTAACATCTATGGTTTGAGATTTAATCACTTAATGTCCATGTTCTCATAAATATGACATTAATATTATTAAAATTAATGAATGTGACAAAATGTCACACTCTAATTTTATATATGTATATTAATTTTAAAATATTGACAACCAGAAGATTAACATGACTATATTTATTTTATTAAAAGATAAAATAATTAACTATATCATAGAAATTTATTTAATATTTTTATATATTAAATAATCCCATTTAATGATGACATAATAGTGATGCAGAAATTATTTTTTTAATAAAAATATCAAATAAATTGATTTAAAAAAATGAAAAGAAAAATAATTTGAATTAATTAATTTTATCCATGATTTTTATAGATTATTATGACATTTTATTAGTATATTATATTTTTTATTATGTGTTATCTTTTCTGTAGTATTTAGTTAAAATCAAATAAATGAATAGTATCAAAATTAACACTATTGATATTTTATAAAAATAACATTTTATTAAATTATTCAAAAATCATAAAATTATTTAAAAATTAAAAAGTAAAAATTATATGGTTTCAAATTTCATAATGTTTCCAATTATGAATAATTTAAAACACTTAAGTAAATATTTATAACCATTTTATATATAGAATATTATTACCACAATTAAAATTAAATAGATTAAATAAGGATAAATTAAAATGATACGGTTTAAAATAAAATAAAATAAAAACTGAGCTAAAATATATTAGATGATAGGATTTATACCCATAATCATCTTATATTCAAAATATTACACTTTGGAGATATTTGAATTTATAAATTAATTTATATTAATTCAATAGTTTTTGTGTTTCCAAGGGTGCCCCTCCCCACTCTAATGAAAGGGAACATCTCCTTCTCTTTAATTAACACTTATAAAGCCTGTTATTTTGGAAAAAACCTAGCCAGTTACTATACCAACGTCCCTCACTTCATATTTGAGGAAAAACATTAGGCTAAAATCTATCCTATGGATTAATTTTGCACAAACCAAAAAAAGATACCTGAAAATAAGGTAATTGTTTTATAATGTCTTACAAAATTCTTCTATTATTCTAATTCCACATTCTATGTTTATTTCAAATAAAAGTAATATATATAGTATCATAGATTTATTTAGATGTTATTAATATAATGGTTCAACCATATTCCTCATTTTATCAGTTATACGAATAATAGTATCACCATGCATGCGTACGTACAACTTACCATCTCCACGTCGTGGTGTAATTTGATATCAAAAAATACTTTAATTGGATGGATATAATGATGATTGTAATGGATATAAAAAATGACTATATCTTGATAATTATTATGTATAAAAAATATACCATCCAATTCAATAACATTTAACTATCAAGGGAATGGTACTCTCACTTATTCGTACGTACGTCCTACCATCTACACGACGCGGTGATATTTTTTATGCACATTTATAATTAAATATTGATTATAAAATTTATATTATGATTAAAAATAATAATTAATAACATAAACTAATTCTTTAAATTTATATATTACATCCTATGCATAACAATCATGACTTACATATTAAAAAAGGACTGGAAAAATGATGTAGTTAACACTTGAAATAAAGGTAATATTGAAACACTATTAACAAAATGATATAATAGGAATATATATGATATCATAAATATTTATATTTTTCTGGTATAATTTTATAAAAAACATTAAACATTACATTGGAGGTTAATACAACCTCAAATTATGGAAAGTAAAAGGTAATGGTTAATTTTGCAATCTCATTATTATCTGAGATTTTTTATGCATAAATATTTAATTGGATATAATTATCATTAATTTCCATTTTTCTTAAAAAAAATCAAAAGGAATATTTTTATGTTTTTTTAAGGGACTCTTTAACTAAAACATTGTTTTAAATGTTTCAAAGATTTATTCTTTTAATCCTTTCTCACTAATTTTCTTGTTTTCAAAATGGTTTTAAGGATTTATGTATATGGTAATGAATGTTTTAAAATATTAATTCATTTCAAAAGTATCAAAGTATTATGGGACAATTTAATTCAAAAAACTCTATTTAAATTTCTTCTTTTATAATCACGTGGCTTTTGAAAAAATGATTTCAATGAAAAACGTGTATTTGTCTGAAGACATTTTTACTAAATTTAATAGAGTATTTTCTTCTCTGTCAAAATCCATTATTAGATATTATTATTAATTGATGTTGATCTCTTATTATATTATTTACCATATTTTGTTGAATGGTTTATAATCATTTTGATTACAGATGTGCTATTTAGATACAATTCTTGTTTTATGGTTAAAATGTTCACATTTCATGTGCTAGTTTAAATATGAATGTTTATGTTATGTTTTGTCCAATTCACATGAGGAATGTATTGGACATGGTAATCAATGGGAAGGACCCACTATTTCCTCTTGATGCATGGTTAGGTCTCATGAGAAAAGAATTAGTTGGAAAAAAAATCATTTCCATTTTTATTCCAAGTAGTTTTATATTGATAAGAGGATAGATCTTCACACAAATAATACGGGTTTCTTCCCATATACTTAAACTATCAAGAGTATAGATCATGGCAGTAGCTATCTTGAGGATATATATTGATAGTGAATATGTCCGGAATTATGAACTCCCTCATTATGATTTTAGTTATGAATATTCCATGTGATTATTTTACTCGTAAAATATCTATGGTTATGATTATTTGATATGGTATTATTTATTCACTCCATATTTTTATCATGATTGTGTTTAAATGGATTGTGTTTTATTTATACATAGTGAATTATGGTTTATAATTAATTATTTCATAATGGATTGTGTTGTATTCTTACCATTATTGATCACCTTAACTTAACAGTTTCTTATGTATTATTTTTCCAAGATTCTTTGATGTGTGTTATGACTGATATAAAGGGTTAATCTAGGAGAATAATGGAATTCACAAAGGTTTATATTTGTTGTATTGTTTTGAATTGTAATTTAGGAAGAATGAAATCTATTTTACAAGGTTGCTAAAATAATTGGTCCTTCGGGATTTAGTTCCTTGTAATCATGATTACGTATTAAAATAATGCACTGGCTCTGGGCACTTGGGTTCGGGCTTTATAGTTTTTTAAGAGGATTTTTAGAAACAACATTGGAAATTAGATTTAGAAAACATGGATTAGAAAACATAACCCTATGAATTACTTTGATGATATGTCTAAGTATAGGATATCATCCTTTATATTTGGTGTAAGAACTCGGTTTTTTCTGTGAAAGACTTTGGAATATTCTTGATGATATTCCAGAGCAACGCCTTCAGACGGCGTGCGATTCTGAGCCCCGGAGTGGCCGGAATTAAATTTTCAGTGCGTTCATACTTGAAATGCAAAATTAATGGGATAACTCCTAAAAGGTGATCCAGATCAGGGATCTGAGTGTACGGATGGGTCCGGAATGGAGTGTTTAACCTAGGAATGACATAAAGTATGTCGGCACGGGACATTTGGAACCCTCGCTCGCTTTCGGAGCGTCGGACGGATAAAATTAAATAATTAATTTATTCGTTTAATGGTTAAACTCAAGTATCTCTTAAATAGTGGGTTCGATTGGAAAACTGAGGGCACCATTGAGATCGGAACGTGACGTTTACCCTAGGAGGGGTGTAAGTTTCATGGGCGCGGGCCGTCTGTGAAAAATGGCCACGGGGGCATTTTAATAATTTGGAAGCCTCGGGCGGGGTGTTGTAACTTTTGAACGGGGCCTTAGATTAAACTTTCGAGACCGCCGTTGTGCTCAGATCATGGTTTTTATCCTAGGGGAGGCGTAATCCCGATCTCGTCGGGAGTTCAGGAACGGGGTCGCGGGAGGGTGTTTAAGTTAATTAATTTATTTAATTAACCTAACCACCCCCCTACCCCTTCAATTCTCCTCATTTCCCCCTCCCCCTAGCGAGCTTCTCCCCAATTCTCCTACACTCTGGAAAGGCGGCTCCGATGAGGTGACTCCGGTGAGGTACGGCCACCCCGGCAGGTTGACGGCGAAACGACGGGCTTAGTCCCACGAAGTAGGATTATCATTTTCGTTTTATTCTCCCCGCACCTAATTTGAGCCCATTTAATACTGTATAATTGCTATTGGATTTTCAAACAAATCCCATGAATTCATAGTAGAGTTTATTCCCTTTCCAACGCATCTTTCGTATTCGAATTCCGAGCTTCGTGGCGTCCGCAATCATCCGCCGAAGTTTGCGGGTTTTCAGTTTCCGGCGGGTTCGAGCTGTGGCGCGGCTAAGGTGGATGGCGTGCAGACGGCTTCAGGAGGGTGTCACGGCGTGCGGGCGGCCTCAGGCGGGTGTTGCGGCGTGAGGCGGCGACTGGACAGGGCGAGGGGCAGCTTCAGGAGGAGGTCGGGGCTCAGGCGGAGCGCCTCGGCGCGGCGGCGGGTCGCCAGGGAGTGGCGACCATGGGGTCATGACGTGCGACCCCCGTGCGGTGACAAAGACCCACGCCGCGCGGGTCTTCACACGGCTGCCATGACCGGCCCTCGTGGCCGGTCTGCACGCGGACCGCGAGTCCGCGGTCGACCGGGCGGACCGGCCGGTCCAGGCCGGTCCGCCACAAGGGGCCTTGCCCCCTCAGTTTTCGAACGCCCATATTTTCCACTACGGGTGTCCGTTTTGAGTGTGGCAGTGGAACCGTATCGACGAGACGGACCTTTTGAGATGGTTTCGGTAATTTTTAATTCCTGAAACAAGGGGCCTCGGAGGCGCGACACACCTTTATGTTTTTTGACATTTTTCCGGGGGATCTTGTTTTTGACGGTGCGGACGCGTCTGACGTCTGTTTTGAACTCCATCAGTGGCGTTGGGACCCTGGAGCCAAGGTGAATCTTTCCAGGGTGGTTTTGGGTATTGAGGCTTATGTTGAGGCATGGGCCCCATGGCCCGTCTTTTGAGCTGCGTGCAGCGTTTCATGACTTTTTTCATCGGACGTTCGTTCGGGGCATGCGAGCAGTCGTTTTTGGGTGTTTTTCTAAGCGCATCGCATTGGCGCAGTCTGCTCGCTGTAATTCCGCATGATTGTGCGGGCCCCGCGAGGGACCTTTGGGCGTTGATGGTGATTTTCCATCTTTATCACCCGGTGTCCTTTTTGGACAAGTGATTAGTCCATCTTGTGTAATTTTTCGAGAGGATCGCAATGGTGTGATCCGTTCGTTGTTTTTCTGGACCGGGTTGCGGGTCCCATAAAGTAACGCTCATGTGAGGTGCGCCGAAATGCACCTTTTTCTCCAGATATCCGTTGCACCCAAGTGAGTAGTTCTTTTGACGTGTTTTACCAAGGGGGATCTCATTGGTGCGATGTGCCTGATTGTTTTCGAGGCCGAGGCTCTAGATCACGGGACGTCATTCAGGAGTGAGGCGGCGTTGGTGACCTTTCCGTCGGATATCCGTTTGAGGTGAGTAGGTAGTCTATCTCGAGTGTTTTTTCATCGAGGATTACAACGGTACGATCTGTTTGGTTGTGTGGAGCCTCATACACGATCTTATTATATGTGGAAATCTGAAAGGTTCCCTAGTAGCGGTCCTTCTACCGTATTTGTAGCGGACCCTTGGCGTGTGATCGCGTGAACGCTTGGGAGATTGAGGTTGTTTTTTAATAAGATGTGTTTGGCTGTACCTCAGTCTTTGAGGCAGCAAGTTGGAGATGTTATGTCGCGCCTTCGCATTGACATTGGGTTCCGTGTGCACGATAGTCCTTAGGATGAAAACGAGGTATACTCTGGGAGTATACGGGAGCGCTTGGAGGTATGTTTGGTTTGTACCTGAGACGTTTGTGTTCCTGGTTGGGGTTGACTTGGGGCCACACGTCGTGTGGTCCCCATGTGCATGTCGTGTTATGCTTTTCATACCTTTGACCTCTCGCGATGTAGAGGGTCCCTCTATGCTCATTTTTTTGACCAGTGGGGTTGAGTAGTCTCCCCCCTAGTTTCGTTATCGATGGATAGGCCGGTAGCAGTGCTAGTGACAGCCAGTGATGGAACATATGCTGAACCTCTATTTGTTGAGTTGTTCTGCAACTGGGTGGTTGCGCGATACCCACTTAGTGCTCGGTTGGCTAGTGTTGTACCATCCAATAGAGATGGATAGAGCAGTTCTGGGTTTACCCTCCAGTGGGGCTGGGCAGTGGGTTACTCATCAACTTCTCAGGGTTTACCCTCTAGTAGAGACTAGGCAGTGGGTCACCTGACGACTCCTGAGGGGCTACCCTCTAGTAGGGCTGGGCAGTGGGTCGCTCGTCGTCTTGTTTCAGGTCTACCCTCCAGCGGGGCTGGGAAGTGGGTCACCTGTCGACTTGTTCAAGGTTTACCCTCTAGCAGAGACTAGGTAGTGGGTCACTCGATGACTCTTGAGGGTCTACCCTCCAGCAGGGCTGGGCAGTGGGTCGCCCGTCATCTTGTTTCAGGTCTACCCTCCAGTAGGGATGGGTAGTGGTTCGCCTGTCTACTCATTCAGGGTTTACCCTCTAGCATAGAATAGGCAGTGGGTCACCCGATGACTCGTGAGGGTCTACCCTCCAACAGGGCTTGGCAGTGGTTTGTTCGTCGTCTTGTTTCGGGTTTACCCTCTAGCAGGGCTGGGCAGTGGGTCACCCGTCGACTTCTTCCAGGTTTACCCTCCAGCGAGGCTGCGCAGTGGTTCTCCTGACAACTTATTCCAGGTTTACCCTCTAGCAGGGCTGGGTAGTGGGTCGCCTGATGATGTATTATGGTTTACCCTCCAGCAAGGCTGGGCAGTGGGTCACCCGATATCATATTATAAATTACCCTCCAGCAAGGCTGGGCAGTGGGACACCCGTTGATATTCTAGACTCAATCCTTTCTACTAGGCTAGTCAGTGGCTTTCCTCCGTGATAACCGGAGCGGGACCCTTGGTTATACGGGTCGGTGATGGAACGATATGGACTTTAAGGAGACCTCTCGACTGCGGGGCAGTGACGAGTTGTGGTTTGACGTTCCCCCAAAACTCTCAAGTACGAGGAGTGATTTCCCCACCGAGACACGTCCTTGTGACGTAGCCCAAAACTGTGCGGGCGAGTCAGTGCCGCCCAAAGTGGATAGTGTTGAGGTGCGGTGATTGAGCCATTGACTTGTAGTTTGGGGCAGACATGCGGGATGTTGGGCATCGACGGTGTTATTTTTGGGACTGTTGGCGACTCACTTTTCTTGGGCTGAGCTATTGGATGGAGATCCCCTTACAATGTTGTTCGGGCTTCTTGCTGAGCATAAGGATATGTATATACTTTGTTCCAGTACCCACTTCTTGGGTTGGTTACTCTTCTTCTAGGAGAGACGAAGACGTGTGGGGTATACCACGTGATTTCCGTGTCTAGCTTCTCGTGGTTGGACGAGTCTACTCTCCTGCTATAGGTAGCGAAGACTTGATGGGAATTTCATCTTCTCACCGTTTATAGCTCCTTGTGTCTAGACGAGACTACCTTCTTTCCTCTTGTTGGGTTGAGCTGGACTCTCTATTGTACTCTTTACTGCACTCTTGTTGTACTCCTTTTCTTTCCCCCGTTTGATCTACTGCTCGCCCTTTGGTACCTCCTTTGTTTCTCCCTCGCGCCCTCATGGTGTCCTACTATGTATTTTTATACTCACCCTTACTTGGGCTTTTCCCGCACATGGGGTGACCTTGCAGATGACGGATAGGTTGGTCGTGACTTCAGTGGAGCACAAGAGTTCGTGAGCTTGGACTCCGTGCGGTGGTCATAGTCAGGTTACAGGTAGGGAACCCTTCCAGCTGTTTTCCTTTTATTCACATGTTTCCGGATTTTGGCACTTTTTTTGGTTGGGTGTGTGTTTTTCCCCTTTTATTTTCAGTATACTTTCAGCGTGTACTTCGTACTATTTAGAGGTCGATGCACACTTTTGGTTTATTTATAGAATTTACCCTGTTCTTTTCTTTTTTACTCTGCACTTTTGCATTGTGTGTGCTGTGTGTGTGTGTACAGGTGCATAGGAAAAGGCCTCCCCGAGTTATTGTGCCTTCGGCGCTGGTCGCTAGCCCCTGGCCTATGGAGGTGGGCATGGGGTAGTTGCGGCTCGAGCCCGGGTAGGGTCAGGTCGTAAAAAAGTGGTATCAAAGGTGGTTCGTTCCTTGGGATGCTGTTCGGACGTCCCTAAAATAAAAGGAATTGGTTGGGATTTAGAGCAACAGTGTCAACGTCTCTCGAGAGCGGCTCTTAGGCCATGGAGTCCAGTGATGGTGCGTCGACCGACGTATCCATTCACTAGGACCTTGATAACTCTCTTGTCGACTCGGCATGCTGAGACACTTGTTGCAGGGAAAATTTTATTGTGCATCACATAGGATTGAGTCTTTGACTGTCCTTCTTGATTCAGCTACCCATCGTTGTTATTGGTATATACATATATGTTCATCTGACTGCGGAACTCCTTGATGATATTCAGGATGTCTCCGCGAAGATAGCCAGCCAAGATACCAGTTTGGGTGCATGACGACGACCATGTAAGCTACGAGGCCTCATTCCAGGACCCATAATGTGAGCCCTTTTCTTCAGGTGGGCCGGTAGCAGCACCCCCACCTGTTGAGCAGAAGACTGCTTCAGCAGAGCAGGCTAAGTTTGAGCATAGGTTGAGTGCACTCAGTGAGTTCTAGCGGCAGAGACCGCTGAGGTTAAGTGGTGAGTCAGACCCTCAGGCAATAGAGATTTGGATCAAGGCAGTGGTTCTCCTTTTCAGGCTTGAGCAGACGCCGACATATCTTATGGTGTCTTTGGTAGCCGACCATTTTCGTGGAGCAGCTCGACGTTGGTGGAGTCTGGTGACTCAGTTTCTTGAAAAGTCATCTCCTTCGTGGGGCGACTTTCGGTTGTTGTTTCGTGAGGAGTTTTTCCCCTCCTTCTTACGCTCCGCTCAAATTTAGGAGCTCCTACAGTTTCAGCAGGGAGGGATGACGGTGGTCGAGTATGCAGCTAGTTTCGCAGACCGTGCACGCTTTTACACAGACTTGGTTCACAATGATAACTTCCGAGCAAGAAAGTTTGAGGAGGGTCTCCGCCGAGAGATTCGTGTTTTCATAGTACCCTTGGGCATTTACACATATGTCTGGGTGCTAGAGTAGGCGCTAGTGACAGAGATATTCCTGTCACATTCTAGAGTTGGTGGTGGCAACAGGAACGTTGGAGCCGAGAGGTCTGTCATAGCTAGCGGGCGTCGGCAAGCAGAACCCCGACGCAAGTGGCCTTCTGAAAATCGGACTCAGGGGCGTGGTCTTACACCACGGTGGATTCGGAGGGCACCAGTGTAGTCCGGAGAGAGGCATTTCTATGCTTGTAATGGACGATATCACTTGGCATGGGACTGCCTGACCAGGCGTGCGGAGAGCTTCGGGCAGGCAGAAGGTGCACCACCATGACGGAGGCAGCGTCGTGATCGGAGTAGCACCCAAAGAGGTCGTTCTAGCAGAGGAATGGGAGTAGCTTGGAGTGGGGGATGACTTTATGAGGTCTTCCCATCACCACTGGGGGGTCCACATCAGGCTCCGAGAGCTGACAGCTGGAACCGCGGACAGCTGTGAGCTTGGATGTCTACGATCTGGAAGAGCATGGGATGATGAGAGGTACCCCTTACGACCCTACCACTTCTTGCAGTAGAATTGTTAGACTCTGTGTGTGGAATTATTTTTTCCCTGCTCCTTGTTTTAGGTGTTTCCAGGGTGATGCGGGGCGTCGGTGTAACCCTGGGTTGGTAAGGTAAAAAGACGTGAGACCTTTTTCTTTAGTTTATGGTGTCGACTCCTTCACCTTTTGAGTGTGTAAAAGAGCCTTGGTTGTGGGACATCGACTGTGGAACCTTGAGTGACCAGATATCCTTGGGTGTTTCACCATATGGATATTCTGAAGGAAGGAATCACCGGGTCTTGTTCCAGGTGCGGGCGGTGATTCCAGTCGCGGCATGCAACGTAGAGGTTTGGTCGGGGATGTGAGCTTCCCCTTGAGAGCCTTCAGGCCGTTTTAGACCATGCGAAAGGATGGCCAGGTTCCATACCGCCTTGCCAAATCCCCAAAGTATGGAGTGGGTGCATGACATCTCCCACGTGACTCACCCGAGAAGGGAAGTGTGTGTGCTCCTATGCACGACATCGGCAAAGGCCAGCCTCACGTGAACAGATGAAATCCATTGGTCTGTGTGCGGTGACGCAAGACTGTGCAAGAGTTCTTCTGGGTATAGGAGAGCTAGGTGTGGGCTTAGTACCCTTAGTTTTTCCCTAGTTTTTCTTTTCAGGGATGAAAAGCTTGATGTAGTTAATGATGTAAGAACCCAGATTTTTCTTTGAAAGACATTTTAATATTCTTGATCATATTCTAGAGCAGCGCCTTCAGACGGCGTGCGATTCCGAGCCCCGGAGTGGCCGGAATTAAATTTTCAGTGCGTTCACACTGGAAACGCCAAATAAATCCGATAACTCCTAAATGGTGATCCGGATCCGGGATCCGAGTGTACGGATTGGTCTGGAATGAAGTGTTTACCCTAGGAACGACATAAAGTATGTCGGCAAGGGACATTTGGACCACACGCTCGCTTTCGGAGCGTGGAACGGATAAAATTAAATAATTAATTTATTCGTTTAATGGTTAAACTCAATAATCTCTTAAACAGTGGCTCAGATTGGAAAACCGAGGGTACCATTGAGTTCGGAACGTGATTTTTACCCTAGGAGGAGTGTAAGTTTCGCGGGCGAGGGCCGTCTGTGAAAAATGGCCCCTGGGGCATTTTCATAATTTGGCCGCCTCGGACGTGGGCATTGTAACTTTTGAACGGGGCCTCGGATTAAAATTTTGAGACCGCCGTTGTCCTAAAATCTTGGTTTTTATCCTAGGGAAGGCTTAATCCTGACCTCATCGGGAGTTCGGGTACGGGGTCTCGGGAGGGTGTTTAAGTTAATTAATTTATTTAATTAACCTAACCCCGCACCCACCCCTTCACTTCTCCTCATTTCCCCATCCCCCTGTCGAGCCTCTCCCATATCCTCCTCCACTCCGGTGAGGCGGCTCTGGCAAGGTGACTGCGGTGAGGCGCGGCCACCCCGGCGGGTTGACGGTGAAGCGACGAGCTTAGTCCCACGAGGTAGGATTATCATTTTCGTTTTATTATCCCCGCACCTACTTTGAGCCCGTTTAATCCTATATAATTGGTATTTGATTTTCAGACAAATCCCATTAATGCATAGTAGAGTTTATTTCTTTTCTAACACATCTTTCGTATTCGAATTCCGAGCTCCTTGGCGTCCGCAATCATCTGCCGAAGTTTGCGGGTTTTCGGTTTCTGGAAGGTTCGAGCGGCGGCGCAACTAAGGCGGATGGAGCGTGGGCGGCTTCAGGGGGGTGTCGCAGTGCGCGGGTGGCCTCAGGTGGGTGTCGCGGCGTGAGGCGGCGGGTGGCCAGGGCGACGGTGCAGCTTCAGGAGGATGTCGGGGCTCAGGCGGAGCGCCTCGGCGCGGCGGCGGGTCGCTAGGGAGCGGCGACTGCAGGGTCGCGGCGCGCGACCCCCGTGCAGCGAAAAAGACCCACGCCGTGCGGGTCTTCACGCAGCTGTCGCGACCGGCCCTCGTGGTCAGTCGGCGCGTGGACCGCGAGTCCGTGGCCGGCCCACGTGGCTAAGCCGCAGGCCGGTCCAGGCCGGTCCAGCCCAAGGGGCCTTGCCCCCTCGGTTTTCGGACGCCCATATTTTCCGCTACGGGTGTCTGTTTTGATTTCCATCTGAAGAAGTGGAACCGTATCGACGAGGCACGCCTTTTGAAATGGTTTTTGGAATTTTTAATTCCAGAAATGAGGGGCCTCGGAGGTGCGACGCGTCTTTATGTATTTTGACGTTTTTCCTGGGGATCTTGTTTTGGAGGGCGCGGACACGTCTGACTTCCGTTTTGAAGGTCGTCAATGACGTTGGGACCCTAGCGTCGGGGCGAAGATTTCCAGGGTGGTTCCGGGCGTTGAGGCCGAAGTTGAGGTGCGGGCCCCACGGCCCGTCTTTTGAGCTGTGTTCAGCGTTTCACAACTTTTTCATTGAACATCCATTCCGGGCATGCAAGAAATCATTTTTGTGTGTTTTTCTGAGGGCATCACGTTGGCGCAGTCTGCCCGCTGTAATTCCACACGATGGTGCAGGCCCTGCAAGGGCCGTTTGAGCGTCGACGGTGATTTTCCATCTTTATCATCGGGAGTCCGTTTTGTACAAGTGATTAGTCCATCTTGTGTACTTTTTCGAGAGGATTGCAACGGTGTGATCCGTTCGTTGTGTTTCGGGACTGGGTTGCAGGTCCCATGAAGCACCGCTCGTGTACGGTGTGCCGGAATGCACCTTTTTCTCTAGATATCTTGTTGGACTCAAGTGAGTAGTGCTTTTGATGTGTTCTCTCGAGGGGGATCGCATTGGTACGATGCGCCCGATTGTATTTGGGGCCGAGGCTCACAATCACGGGATGTCGTTCGGGCATGAGGCGGTATTGGCGACCATTCCGTCAGATATCCGTTTGAGGTGAGTAAGTATTCTATCTCGCATGTTTTTTCATAAGTATTACAACGGTACAATCCTTTTGGTTGTGCGAAGCCTCATATGTGATCTTATTAAATGTGGAAATATGAAAGGTGCCCCAGTAGCGGTCATTCTACCGTATTTGTAGCGGACCCTTGGCGTGTGATCGCATGCACGCCTGGGAGAGTGAGGTTGGTGTTTAAAGAGATGTGGTTGGTTGTACCTCAGTCGTTGAAGCAGCAAGTTGGAGATGTTACATCACGCCTTCGCGTTGACATTGGGTGTCGTGTGCACGATAGCCCTTGGGTTGAAAATGAGGTATACTCTAGGAGTATACAAAAGTTCTTGGAGGTACGTGTGGTTTGTACTTGAGACGTTTGTGTGCTTGGTTGGGGTTGACTTGGGGCCACATGTCGTGTGGGACCCATGTGCATGTCGTGTTCTGGTTTGCGTACCTTTGACCTCTCGCGACGTAAAGGGTCCCTCTGTGCTCGTTTGTTTGACCAGCAGGGTTGATTAGTCTCCCACCTACTTTCGTTCTCGATGGATCGGCCGGTAGTGGTGGTAGTGACACCTAGTGATGGAATAGGCGTTGAACCTCTTTTTGGTGAGTTGTTATGGAGCTAGGTGGTTGTGCAGTACCCACTGAGTACTTAGTTGGCCAGTGTTGTACCATCTAGTAGAGATAGCCAGAGCAGTTTTGGGTTTACCCTCTAGCGGGGATGGGTAGTGTGTTACTTATCGACTTCTCAGGGTTTACCCTCTAGCAGAGACTAGGCAGTGGGTCACCCGATGACTCTTGAGGGTCTACCCTCCAACAGGGCTGGGCAGTGGGTTGCCCATCATCTTGTTTCAAGTCTACCCTCTAGTAGGGATGGGAAGTGGGCCGCCTGTTGACTTGTTCAGTGTTTACCCTCAAGCAGAGACTAGGCGGTGGGTCACCCGACGACTCTTGAGGGTCTAACCACCAGCAGGGCTGGGAAGTGGGTCGCCCATCGTCTTGTTTCCGGTCTACCGTCCAGCAGGGCTGGGCAGTGGGTTGCCTGTCGACTCGTTCTGAGTTTACCCCCTAGGAGAGACTGGGCAGTGGGTCACCCGATGACTCGTCAGGGTCTACCCTATAGCAGGGCTGGGCAGTGGGTCGCTTGTCGTCTCCTTCCGAGTTTACCCTCCAGTAGGGTTGGGCAGTGGGTCACCCATCGACTTCTTCCAGGTTTACCCTCCAGCAAGGCTGGGCAGTGGGTCTCCTAACGACTTATTCCTGGTTTACCCTCCAGCAGGGCTGGGTAGTGGGTCTCTTGATGATGTATTATGGTTTACCCTCCAGCAAGGTTCGGTAGTGGGTCACCCGATATCATATTATGAATTACCCTCCAGTAGGGCTGGGCAGTGGGACACCCGTTGATATTCCATACTCAGTCCTTTCTACTAGGCTAGTCAGTGTCTTTCCTCCATGATCACCGGAGTGGGACCCTTGGTTGTATGTGTCGGTGATGGAACGATCTTGACTTTGAGGAGACAACTCGACTGCGGGGTAGTGACGAGTTGTGTTTTGACATTCCCCCAGAACTCTCAAGTACGAGGAGTGCTTTCCCCACCAAGACGTGTCCTTGTGACGTGACCCAAAACCATGCGGGTGAGTCAGTGCCTCCCAAAGCGGATAGTGTCGAGGTGCGGGGATTGAGCCCTTGACTTGTAGTTTGGGGCAGACGTGCGGGATGCTGGGCATCGATGGTGTTATTTTTGGGAATATTGGCGACTCACTTTTCTTGGGTTGAGCTACTGGACGAAGATCCCCTTATGACATTGTTCGGGATTCTTGATGAGCATAAGGATATGTATATACCTTGTTCCAGTACCCACTTCTTTGGTTGGTTACTCTTCTTCCAGGAGAGGTGAAGACGCGTGGGGTATGCCACGTGCTTTCCGTGTCTAGATTCTCATTGTTGGATGAGTCTAATCTCCTGCTATATGTAGTGAAGACTCGATGGGAAGTTCATCTTCTCACCATTTCCAGCTCCTTGTGTCTGGACAAGACTACCTCCTTTCCTCTTGTTGGGTTGATCTGGACATTGTATTGTACTATTTAATGCACTCTTGTTGTACTCCTTTTCTTTCCCCTATTTGATCTACTGCCCACCCTTTGGTACCTCCTTTGTTTCTCCCTAAAGCCTTCGGGGTGTCTACTAGATATTTTTATACTCACCCCTACTTGGGCTTTGCCCGCACTTGGTGTGCCCTTATAGACGACGGACAGGTTGGTCATGACTTCAGTAGAGAACAAGAGTTCGGGAGCTTGGACTGTGTGTTATGGTCATAGTCGGGTTCCAGGTGGGGAACCCTTCCAGCAGTTTTTCTTTTGTTCACCTGTTTCTGGGTTGAGGAACTTTTTTTGGTTGGGTGCGTGTTTTGCCCCTTTTATTTTCAGTTTACTTTCAGCTTTTACTTCGTACGTTTTAGAGGTCGATGCACACTTTTGGTTTATTTATAGAAGTTGCCCTTTTCTTTTCTTTTTACTCTGCACTTTTGAATTGAGTGTGCTGTGTGTGTGTATACAGGTACTTAGGCAAAGGTCTCCCCGAGTAATTGTGCCTTCGGCGCTGGTCGCCAGCCCCTAGCCTATGGAGGCGGGCTTGGGGTAGTTGCAGCCCGATCCCGGGTAGGGTCGGGTCGTGACATTTGGTATTTCATAACCTAGGTTAATCCTATGAAAAAATGGATTGAGAATAATATTCCATCATTAAGAGATCATGTAAATGATTCTTCTTGACTATAATATAATGATTAGTGTTTTTGAGAGTGTGGTCTCAATTTTGGTAAATGATTACATTCACCATAGTTATAATAGAATTGTTATAATGATGATAAAGAAGATATTGGAAATGAAAATTGAGATGAAAGAGGTATTAAATAAAAAGATGTTGAGGTGTAGTTAATGGTTTAAGAGTGAAGTGGAATGATCAAGCTTATTTTGTATTTAGATTCAAGAATTATTACATCAATGGGTATAAGGTTCAGGAGGATTGTACTGCAGTACTTCTTCATTTTTTTTGGAATCAGAAGTGTTGTCATTAAGGATTTAAAGGTAACCAAATATTTGGAATGTGATAATAAGAGATACATTACATTGTTTGGGGAATCTGATGTTAAGATTAAATTTTGATTGAAGTATTTTGGCTGGTTATTAAGGTTGGAATGGATTAAGTTGTACATTGGATATTATTGTTTAATGTCAAAACATTTCTTAAGGTAATTTTGGAATGATATAATGAGATTGGTTTAGAAAATGGATAACCTATTGGTCGGGTGACAACCCATCTCCTCTGGAAAGGCCGCGACATTTGAACCGACAACTGAATGGTTACAAGGGTTCATCACCTATCGCTGGCCTTTGTGATGTCCTAGTTTTTAAAATTTAATTTTTGTAAATGGTATTATAGATGAAGTATAGATTCATTTTGGAAACCCTATATGATTAAGATAAATATAATATTTTTTAATTTTATTATCTTTTGGAGATAAAGATTAGTTTTTTTGTAAAAATTAGTCAACGAATGAAACAAAAAATGTAAATTATATATTATTCCTTGTATTACTAGTCTATTTAGTAAATAAAATCATTAAATCTATTTAATAAATCATAAAACCTAAAATGTTTTCCAAGAACTTTCTTTTGTGATGAATCAAATGGCCCCTTGGATCATTGTAGGTTTATAGCTTTCTGGTTGTTTAACTTCTCCTAATAATGTTCTCTATCACTCTCCATCAGAACTTGATGGTTACATTTTCTCTTATGTCCATTTTTTCTAATATAGAACCCCAGTATGAGTTATCTTTGGTGACCTCTGTACTTCCCTTTCTTTATTCTAAAATTGTGGTCTCATTAATCCATTTTTGGATATGGGATTTCAGAAAACATATTTCAAAATGCCAAAACTATAGTTTTCAATCCTAATTTTAAATTTCAAGGTTAAAATTTATTGAAGTATAGGAGACTCTACCACCCAAATCTTCCGTAGTACGTTTCTTTTTCAATATTTCACTATAAACAATATTGAGTACAGGCGCACCACAATTATCCATTTAAAGAGAGGTTATGAAAAGTAATAACCACATTTTTAATTTTATATATTCTATATAATTCTAATATTCATCTCATATATTAATTATACAATATATAATAACAAATTTAGTTTTTCAAATAAAAGAAGTATCTTTCAAAAAAATGCAGTTTTACCGCCTTTAATTGAGAACCCTTTTTATATCCAATATTTGACACTTTTATGTATTAAATTTGAGAAAATTAAATTCTTATTTGGAATTGGGAAATAAATAATTTATTTTGGATAATTGTTTCATGATTTTCAAAAACATTCATATTTTCATGAATAGTGAAAAATACTGCATTTTAATTCAAAACGTATTTTTTGTCTACATTATTAATATTGTTCAATTATCATTTTAATTTTTTTCATGTATATTTATATAATTATTATTTTATTTAATATAATTAATTTCATTGTAATTATTTTAACATAAAAATTGGAAATAAACAAATGTAAATATTTTTCTGATTTTTCATTTTAAAAAACCTGTTTTCTCATTTTTTTCAATGGAAATTTATTTTAAATTATTTACAAAAACAATTGTGATTTAAATCATGAAAAATGTATTCCATATTTGGAATCAATTGTTCCAAATTACACTAATATGCTACATTTATTTTTGGGCATTATGAATAGTAACTTTATTAATTATTTTTATTGCCATGGTTAAAGGTAAATTAGGTATTTAAAAGGAAAAATAATATTTTAAAATTACCTTAACACCTATAAAAATACTATTGGATGATTAAATTGTACCCTTAAAATAAATGGTTATAAATTTAATCACTTAATGGACACTTTACCATGAATGTGACATTAATATTCATAAAATCAGTGAATGTGAGAAAATGTCACACTCTCATTTTATATAACTATATTACTTTTAGCATATTAATAACCATAAGATAAAATTTACTATATGTATTCTATAGAAATATATAATAATTACCTACCTCATAGATATTTATTTATTTTTTTTAGATATTAAATAATTACATTAATAGTGACATAATATTGATGCAGAAATTATTTTATTTATAGAAATATCAAATAAATGGTATCGAAAATATTTAAAGAATTATAATTTGAATTAATTAAGATGATCCAAAAATATTATAGACGAATATGACATTTTATTATTATATTCAATATTTTCATTCAATGATATCTTATGTGTGGTTTTTATTTGAAGTTAAATAAATAAATACTATTAAAATTTATAGTATTGATATTTTAAAAAAATAACAATTTATTAAATTATTTAGAAATTATAATAATATTTAATTATAACAAAGGGAAAATTAAAAGGTTGAAAATTTAATAAATATCAAAATTATATACAACTGAAAACACATAAGTGATTATATATATCCATTTAATATTAATAATACTATTATAACAATGAAAAATAAATAGAATAAATAAGGATAAATAAAAATGATAAGGGTTAAAATAAAATTAAAAGATTCCTAAATTTTATTGGTTGAGAGGATTTATACCCATAATATTATAACAATTTGGATTTATAAATAATGTTATATTAATTTAGTATTTTTAATGTTTCCCAGGGTGCCTCTCCCAACCTTTATAAAAGAGAACTTTTTATTATCATTAATTAACACCTATAAAGCCTTTTTATTTTTCCAAAACCTATGAATTTCCTCTCCTGATATCCCTCACTTCATCCTAGATGTCACATTTTTGCAACAAATCGATACTAAAGAGTTACTTTTGTGCAAACCAAAAAGAGATACCTGAAAAATTGGTAATTGTTTTATCATCTATTTCAAAGTTCGTTTCTTCTTCTACTAACTCATTCAATATTTTTTTCTATTCAAAGAAAAAAATACATAATAATACATATATTTATATGTTATTATATTCATGGGACAACCATATTCCTTATTTACCCATCATACGAATAACAATATCAATATGTGTGTGTATGTACGGCTTACCATCTCCATGCCATGGTGTAATTTGTTATTCAACACCAATTTAATTGGATGTATATAATGATGATTATAATGGATATATATAATAAATATAACAAGTAAATTGTTTTTTATAACGAATTTACCATTCAATTCCATACCGTTTGACCATCAAGGTAATGATATCGTCCCTTGTTCGTGCGTACGGCCAACCGTCTCCACGGTGCGGTGAGATTCATTCTCCACATTAAAAATTTAAAAATGATTATAAAATATATATGATGGGTAAAAATAAAAATTATGAACTTATTTTCATTGTTGACATGAATAACATATATCATATCCATAAGAAACATTACATACATGAAAAAATAGGACCGGGAAAATGAAGCAGTTAACACCTAAAATAATGGTAATATTGAAATAATATTAACGAAATGATATAATAGAATCATATATGATATCATAAATACATATATGTTAATAGTATAATTTAGTAACATAATTTAACGATTATACAGGAGGTTAACATAACCTTATTTGGTGGAAATTAAAAGGTTTGGATTAATTTAGCCATCTCATTATTATCTGAGATTGTTTATGCATAAATATTTACAGGGACATATTTATCATTAATGTCCTTATTTATTAAAAGTGACTTCAAAATTGTTATTTTTAAGATTTTTTGTAAGGTAATACTTAACTAAAACATTGTTTTAAATGTTTTAATGATTTATTCTTATAAACTATTCTCATTAGATGTCCATGTTTTCCAAATGGATATAAGGATTTATTTATATGGATATGAATGTCTTAAAATGATAATTCCATTAAAAAGTTTCAAAGTTGTGTGGTATACTTTGATTGAAAAATATCTTTTTATATTTTTTATTTTATTAGAACATGGAAATTAAATAAATGATTTCAATGAAAAAGTGATATTTTTCTCAAGATATTTTTAATGATTTCAATAGAGTATTTTCATCTATGTCAACATCCTTTGTTGGATATTATGCCTAATTAAGGTTGATCTATTAACATATGATTTACCATATTTTTATGGATGGTTTAGGATCAGTTTGATTGTGGATGTGCTATTTAGATACCATTATAAGCTTATGGTTAAATAGTTTACCTTTTTTGTTATAGTTGTAATATAAATGTTTCTGTTCTGTTTCACCCTTTTCACATGAGGAATGTATTGGAATTAGTAAGTGATGGGCGGGACCCGCAATTGACCGTCAATGCATTGGTAGGCCTCATGAGCCGAAATTAGTTAGTGAAAACCCTTTCACTCTTTTTCAAGTAGTTTTAGATTTTTAGGATTATAGATCTTGACACAAATAAGATGGGTTTCTACCCACAAACTTAAACTATCAAGAGGATAGATCACGACAGTAGCAATCTTGAGGATATATCTTGATATTGAAGATGTCCAGAATAATGCATTCCCTCATTATGATGATATTTATCAATATTCATTGTGATTATTTTACTAGTATAATATCCATGGTTATGCTTATTTGATATGGTATTATTTATTCATTCCATAATTTGATCAATATTGTGTTTAAAGGGATTGTGTTTCAGCTATACATCTTTTTATTAAAGTTTATGATTATTTAATTCATAATGGATTCTGTTTTATACTTACTCTTAGTGATCATCTATGATCACCCCTTTATTTTGTTTTATTTTCCCAGGATTCTATGAAGTGTATTATGATTGATATGAAGGGTTAATCTAGAAGAATAATGGAATTATCAAAGGATTATCTATGTTGGATTTTATGTTTTGGATTGTAATTTAGGATAAATGTAATCTATTTTCAAAGACTGCAAAACTAATCTGACCTTCAGGATTTAATTCTATGTAATGATAACAATTTATTAAAATAATTCAATGGATTCGGGGTCTCGAGATCAGGGCGTTAGAGTTGGTATCAGATTAATTTTAGCAACGACCATGGAAATTAGATTTAGAAAACATTGATTGGAAAAAATTACCCTATGAATGAATTTGAGAATAAGTCTATTTATTTGATATCATACTTTAGATTATGTAATGCATAAACTAGGTTAATCCTATGAAAATATGGATTTAGAAGAAGATTCTATCATTTAAAGATCCTATAAATGACTTTTCATGAATATAACAATATGATTAGTATTTTTCAGACTGTGATTTAGATTTTGGTCAATGATTAGAGTCATCATAGTTATAAAAGTACGGTTACACCAATGATAATGAAGATACTGAAAAAGAAAAATGAGATGAAGGAGGTATTAAGGAATACGATGTTAAGAAATAATTAATGGTTTAAGAGTGAAGTTGAATGATTAAGGTTGTTTTTTATTTGAATTAAATAATAATTACATCAGGAGTAATAAGATTCATGATTATTATAATATAGTACTTCATTTTTTAGAATCATAAGAGTTGTTATTACGGATTTATAGGCAATAAAATATTTGGCATGTGATAATTAGTGCTACATTACATTGTTTGGCGAATCTAATGTTAAGATTGACTTTGGATGGAATTATTTTGGTTGGTTCTTAAGTATGTAATGGATTAAGTTGTAAATTTTATAGTATTTCTTTGGTTAAAACATTTTTTATGGTTGTTTTTGAATGATATAATGACATAGTTTTAGAAAAATACAACCCTAGGTCGGGTGATAAACCTTTTCATCCAGAAAGGCCATGAGAATTAAACCTACAACTGAAGGGAAATAACAGTTAATCACCAACCACTTTCCTATGTGATGTCCTAGTTTTTATAACATATTTTTGTTTTTAAATGTTATGATAGATGAAGTATAAATTCATTTTTGGAACACTATACAATTAAGATAAATAGAATATTTTTTTAATTTTATTATCTTTTGGAAATAAAGATGGGTTTTTTGTAAAAATTAGTTAACGAATGAAACTCTACATGTAAATTATGTTTTATTCCTTGTTTTATTAGTCTTTTTAGTAAATTAATTCTACAATTCTAGGTAAAGGATCATAAAACCAAAAAAATCCTAGTACATTCTATTACGATTAATCAAATGGTCCCTGGGATCATCATAGTTGTATATGTTTCTAATTGATAGCTTTCTAAAAATTCCATTCTCTATCACTATCCATCAGAACTTGATGGTTACATTTTATTTCATTTCCATGTTTTCCAACATGGAACCCTTGTATGAGTTATCTTTGGAGATATTTGTATGTCCCTTTCTTTATTTTCAAATGGTGGTCTCGTTAATACATTTCTCAATGTTATATTTCAAAAAAAGATATTTGGATATTTCAAAACCCTATTTTTCAATCCCATGTTTAAATTGTGACAACACAATTTATTTAAGGAGTCAATAATGTAACACCCAATGATTCCATGGTACACTTCTTTTTAAATAATTCAAATATCTTGCACTACACACAACACCGAGTTTGAACTCACCACGACAAGTCATTTAAAGGGTAGTTATGAATAATATTAATCTCATTTTGAATTTTATATATTCTATATAATTTTAAAACTTATCTCATGTGTTTTTTAGACATAATATATTAAAAAAATCAATTTTTTTTATTAAAAGAATAATTTTTCATAAAAATGTAGGTTTACCGCCTTTTAATGGAGAACCATTTTTAACTCCAATATTTGATAGTTTTATATATTAAATTTTACAAAATAAATTTCGTATTTGGAATCAGGACATAAAATTTTATTTTGGATTAATTTTTTGAGTTTTTCTGATAACTTTCATATTTTAATGAATAATGAAAAATAATACATTAAATTCAAAACTGATTTTTCATATAATTTATTTATATTGTTAGATTTTAATTTTAATTGGTTTTAAAGAATTATTAGATTATGTTTTATAATTTAATATAATTATGTTCATTATAATTATTTTCACATTAAAATTGTATATAAACACATGTCAATCTTCTTTTTTATTTTTACTTTTAAAAGCCTCGTTTTATCCTTTTTCAATTGGAATTAATCTTAAATTAATTACTAAATCTTCCTTAATTTAAATGTTTAAAAATTTATTAAATATTTGGAATATGTGGCTAAAAATAATTTTAATAGACTACTTTTATTTTTGGTCATTAATAATAGTAACATTAGTAATAATTTTTACAACAATGGTTTTAGGTAAATCGTGTAATTAAATGTTAAAATAATATTATACAATTACCTTAACACCTTTAAAAATCTAATTGGAAGACTAAATTCGACCCTTATCATTTATATTTATAAATTTAATCACTTAATGGCCACTTTACCATGAATATGACATTAATATTATTAAAATCAAAGAATGTGACAAAATGTCACACTCTTATTTTTTATAAGAATATTAATTCTAATATATGGATAACCAAAAGCTAAACTCCACTATAGGTAGTTTATGAAAATATAAAATAATTAATACATATTATAAATTTATATATAATTTTTAAATATTTTTTAATTACCATTTATGATGACACAATAGTAATGCATACATTATTTTTTCAATAGAAATATAATGTAAATGGTTTTAAAAACATTATAAGAAATATAATTTGAATTAATTAATGTTATCCAAAAAATTTATAGAATAATATTACACTATATTAGTGTAAATTTTTTTTTTAAATTTATCTTCTATGTGGTTCTTATTTAATTTCAACTAAATAAATAGTATTAAAATGACACTACTGATATTTTATAAAAATAACAATTTATTAAATTATTTTAAAATCATTAAAAATTAAAAACTAAAAATTATAAGTCCTAAAATTTCATAAAGTGTCCATTTATGGACAATTTAGATTACATACGAAAATAAGTATAACCATTGAATATTTATAATATTATTACAACAATTAAAATTAAATAGATTAAATAAGTATAAATAAAAATGATAAGATTTCAAATAAAATCAAAATGTATCTAAATATTATTGGTTGAGATTATTTAGACCCATAATAATATTATCATATAAATAATACACTTTGGAGCCATTTGGATTTATATATTAATTTACATTAATTTAATTGTTTTAGTGTTTCTAATGGTGCCCCTCCCCTCTCTTATAAACGTGAAAATCTCCTTCTCATTAATTCACACCTCAAAAGAATTTTGGGTCATCAAAAACCTACATATTGCCTCTCATAAATCCATAAATTAATCATTGAGGACACAAATTGGGTATAAATCCATCATAAATAGTCATTTTGTGAAACCCAAAAGAAGACACCTAAAAAAGAGGCAATTCTATTGTCACCTCTTTCAAAGTTCTTTTCTTATTATACTTCTGTATTCTATTTTGTTTCAATATAAATGTACTTACTATAGTATCTTCTATATAATTAGAAGTTATAATAATCATGGGACAACCATATTTCTAATATTATCCATCATATGAATAAAAGAATCACCATGTGAGCGTACGTACGACTTACCATCTCCACACGTTGGTGTAATTTTTTATTCAAAACAACATTAATTGGATGGATATAATGATGATTATAATGAATATAAATAATGAATATAACATGATACTGATTCTATATAAATAATATAACATCCACTTTCAAAACTTTTAACCATCACAGGAATGATATGTTTGCTCGTGCGGACGTACTTCTTTTCATCTCCACGACGTGGTTAGATTTATTTTCAACATTAACAATTCAAGAATGATTATAAAATTTATATTATGAGTAAAAATAATAATTATGAACATAATTTCATTCTGGATATGAATAAAATAAATCTTATGCATAACAAACATGACTTACACATTAAGATATGACTTGGTAAATAAAGTAGTTAACACCCGAAATAATGGTAATATTGAACCACTATTAAAAATGATATAATTGGATCATACATGATATAATAAATATATATGATTATGGTATAATTTAATGAAATATTTTAATCATTATATAGGAGTTTTACACACCCTTAACTAACGAAAATTAAAAGTTAAGCGTTAATTTCACAATCTCATTATTATTTGAGATTGTTTATGCATAAATATTTACTGGGACATATTTATCATTCATCTCTATGTTTCTTAAAAGTGTTTTCGAACATAATTTTTTTAATTTTTTATGTAAGGTAATATTTTAATAAAAAATTATTTTAAATATTTTAATGAATTATTCTTCTAATCCTTTCTCAATAATTTCCATTTTTTTAGAATGGATTTAAGTATTTATTTATATGAACAAAAATGTTTCAAAATGTAAATTCCTTTAAATATTTTCAAATATGTATGGTACTCTTTGATTCCAAAATATATATTAGAATTTCTTATTTTATAAGTGTGTGGCTTTTGAATAAATTATTTCAATGAAAAGGGGTTATTGGTCTGAAGATATTTTTTATGATTTTAATAGATTTTATTCACCTATATCAACATCCTTTCTTGGATCTTAAGCTTAATTTAGGTTGATCTCTTATGGTGTCTTTTAACATATTTTATTGAATAATTTATGATTATATTGATTTTGGATGTCCTATTTAGATAACATTCTTTGTTTATGGTTGAAGCGTTCACATTTTGTATGCCTTATTTAATATGAATGTTTATGTTACATTTTACCCTTTTCACATGAGGAACATATTGAAATTATTAAGTGATTGGAGGGTCCCACTATAGGCCCTTGATGCATCAGTAGGTCTCATGAGACAAAATTCGTTGGCAAGAAATGCTTCGTGTTAGTTTTCCATGTAGTTTTAGATTGTTAGGAGGAGAGATATTGATACAAATAAGATGGGTTTCTACCCAAAAACTTAAATTATCATGAGGATAGATCATGATAGTATCTATCTTGAGGATATATATTGATAGTGACAATTTCTTGAAATTTTTCATTCCCTCATTATGATATTAGTTATGAATATTCCATGTGATTATTTGACAAGTATAATATCCTTGGTTATGCTTATTTTACATGGAATTATTTATTCTTTCCATATTTAGGTCATGATTGAGTTTAAATGGGAAATGTTTCAGTTATACATCTTACATTAAGGTTTATGATTATTTAATTCATAATGAATTATATTTTATGCGTACCCTTACTAAGTATATGATCTCACTCATTTCTTATGTTTTATTTTCCCAGGATTCCATGAAGTGTATTATAACTGAAATGCAGGGTTATTCTAGGAAAATAATGGAATTCTAACCTTATAATTTATGTCATATTTTATGTTTTTAATTTTAATGTAGGATGAATTTAATCTATTTTCCATGAAATCTAAATTGATCGGTCCTTTAGTATTTAATTCCTTGTAATCATGAAAATGTATTAAAATAATGCACTAATGTCGCGCTCCTGTGGTCTGGGTGTTAAAATTCTAGATACCATTGAAGGTCAATAAGTCTATGTTTTATCATAATTTTAGATTCATAGACTTCATTTAGAGGTTTTATATAATGTGAGTTTAAGATTATTAAAAATGATTTTTTATGAGAAATTTATGGGGTTTTAGGAAGAATACCTATTTGAATTACTGGAAACCGTTAGGCTTATCAATTCAATTACTATATGGGAAACTTGGGTAGAATATTATTGTATTGGGGATTAATGGAAGAGATAATGGGTAGTTTTAATACATTCTTTAATTATGTGGTCATTATGGTAAATTAGGATAAAGACTTATCATATTTTTTGAACATTGTATGATTATATCGAAAGTAAACTTATATCTTGTATATGAATTTTTTTGAGGAATAATGATTGATTAATATTTTTTAATAATATATAATTTTATTATGAAAAATAGTAGTATATTTGGGAGATTATATTATTAGGTAATATACATTTTTATTATGTGACTTTATGAGTGATTTATATTGTTTGGAGATAAATGTTATATTGATCTTGGAAGATTATGTGATAAAAAATTTCCAATATTTGGGATTTAAATTTTGTCTAGAATAAATTTATAGGTTTTTAGGTTAGTTATTTATGGAATGGTTTAGGTTTGAAAATGATAATTATTCTTTATTTTGTGGATATTCATGTTTTGAATCTAAAACTAAATATTTATGGGGTGTTATCTTTTCAGGTGATTACAATGTTAATTTTGTAAATATCTAAAAACAATATGAAAAAAATATCATTATTTTATAGATCTCATAATCTACTAACAGGCGATATTAGTGCTTCTAGCATGAAAAGATATTCTTGAATATTCATTATATGGATTAATAGACGACATTGAAGTTTAAACCAATGACTGTCAAAATGAAGGATGAAATTCCACTAATGAAGTTGAAAGCAATAAAATATGTATATTTAATTAAAATATCTATCTATATGGTAAAATAATTTCTAAAAGCCATGAATTATTAGTTTTAATGTAACAAGAATATTTTAAGGTTTGATTTTATCAAATCACCTTCTAGTTTGAGTCTTATATAGGTATATTCATTTAGAAAATGATAGTTTTCCTTGTGTTGTCCTAGAGCATTACTGTTTAAGATAAAATATATATATGATTTTATTACTATGATATGATTATTTAAATTTGATATAAAAAAAATAAAATTTGGAGGATGTAATTAATTTATTGGGGGGATGTAGCACTTTAAAATTTTAGTTTAAAATAATATTATGTTCGATCGCATATACCACACACAATACCGAGCATAAAACAAACTGTGATATACTCTTACTATATTATTAATTAAATTTTACCATTATAAAGTAGTTGTTGAATTGGAAGGTATGAATTGAAAAAACCAAATTAATAAATATATGAATAATTTTTGTAATTAACTTAATTATCATTGATACATCTTAATTCATTGTTTAGAAATGAATAAAAATCATTTTATGGAAGAAGAGATATTTTTCCAATGAAATTTTAAGTGATCATGGTATTTTTATCATAATTAATTTAACTAATAAGAATTTATTAATTATTGTTTTTTAAATTTTTTGAAATAATAATAATTTAAAAAATAACAATCATATAATTGTTTTACTTGGAAAGGAATGAGAATAAATTAATTTTATACTTCTAAAATACATTTTCTTTTCTAAAAATGGTTTGTACACATTTTTTTTGTAGATATTAAGAGTAATTTCATCCACTATTAAAAATATTATTCGATAAAAATAAATTCATTTTTTAATTCATCATTTCAAAATATTCGTATGTTTATTTGTTGAGATTTTTCATAAAAAAAATATTTTTAGTGAATAATGAAAAATAACATTTTTTGTGAAATTTTGATTATAAAATGTATTTCAAAAGACCCATTATACATGAGATTAGTTCTTAAATAAACATAAGACTTATTTTAATAAAAAATCAACTTATTCTATGTATATAAACATTATACTTGATTTTATTATAGAAACATTTTTATACTTAAAAGGGTACATTCATAAAATCTAATTTTCATTTCATTTTTCATAATTATATTGAAATTAATATTTATAACTTATTGAAAATGAAACTAGAAAAAAAAATTTAATATTTTTAAATAGTATGTTAGAATTTTATAATAAGATAAATTTAATATTCAATCGTAATGAAAGGTAACCATGGTAAAAAGCAATCACCATATAAAAGTGTAAAACATGACAATTATGGTTAAAAACATGTGAAAACATCAAAGAATATTTTTTCCGAAATGGTGCATGAGTCTAGATCATTTAGTACCTTATCTATGGTCAATTTTAATCCATTATAGATCTATATGACATGATTATGATTTCCCTTTTTTATATGAATAAAATTAAATAAAAAAAATGTCACTACCTCTCATTTATTATAATTAATATGTTTTAACAGTATGGATAAGAGTAAATATACATTAATAATGACCCTATTTGACTATAATTATGGTTAATAAATTATAATCATATTTAGAATAAAATATAAATTTTGAAATACAATATAATTTCCAAAAACTCATAGGTCAAATTAACACAATGTTTATAAATACAAGAGAAAATAAAATAAATGATTTTATGAATATTAAAAGTAACATATATTCGATGGATTATGGTGTTAAATATGTTACAGATAATTATTAAGTATAATTTATGTTTTATGTTTTTAATTATTATTCTATTACTGTGTTGATGTGTTATATTCCATGTTTGTGAATAGTCTTGAAACTGACCTTAATTGATATTTATTATTTTAAAATTATCTTTAAATCATTATAAATTAACAAAAATACTATATTGACTCAATTTTGTGGATAATTTAATATCATATAATTAATGGTTTGTGTATGTTCCACTTGATATTTTTATATTACATTTACGGCCATTAAAATTGGTTTTTTTAAAGCTTTCATTGATTTTTTATATAATAAAGGACCCAATATATGATTTCCAATGGAACTTATGAGCATTATTTTCTCTAATAAACCTATCAAAATTCCTCTACATATTTTCCTTACCACATACTCATTACTCGATTGTGATTAAGAGCCTCTCATTTTAATGATTTAAGCAACATCAAAAGGAGGATATCAAATGGGGAGGTATAAGTCTTAACCGAATTTTTAATGATAATTTCTCATTATACATCCTTAAAAAGTGTTGATACCATGATGATATAATAACATAATTATATCTAAAATTATTTATTTTATTATATTTATGGTATAACCCATTTTCATCTCCTTTTCTATCCTTTTAAAAATAAAAACATCGCTCGTGCGAACGTGCAGTATACCTCCCCCACGAAGGGATGTGTTTCATTTTTCTTCACTTCCTCACATGGATAGATATAATGAAGGAATTAATACATATATATGATATATATATATATATATATAATAGTACTTTTTGTGTAAATTTTATATACAGCTTACCATCTTACTCATCCATCCATTTTAAAATGACAATGTTGCTCATCCATATGTGTTGACTACCACATCTACACAAGGATGTGATTTTTTTTATTTATGATTTTAATGGATGGTTATAAAAATATTTTAATGTATAATCATAATAATTATTTCATTATTAATATTCAATATCTTACGAAAAATGACCCCTTTGACCATGGTCAACCTATCAAAATTATTTTGGGATTATGAACCAAATGTCTTCAAAATATAAAATATGAACTCAACTGATTTATTAACTATATAATACATGGAAATGAATAAAATAAATTGGACTAATATAAAGAAATAATTATCAATATTTTTCATGAACATGTAAATAATTAATATATGTTTATTATATATTAGATATCGAATTTGCGAGGTGATTCAGACTCAAGGTAATAGATTTCTCATCTAAAATTATTTTCTTTTAGACTCATTAAATTTTATTAAAACAGATTATTTTATGAAGAGTATATAATTCTATATGAATGAATTTTTAATTTATTTACCAATATTTATATTTTTTATGAATCCTTTTCTATTTCTCACCTTTAATGTTCCATTGATTAAAATATTAATAAATTTATAAGTGTTTTGTATTTAAAACATTATTTTAAATGTTTTTAACTACTTTTATTTAATATCCATGTTCATTTAAATGTTTCAATAATAGTATTATTTATCCATCAAAAAATTTAAAAGTTTATTTTCAACCACTTTTGACTTTCTTTACAATGTTTTAAAGATGAATACTTTTAAATATATTTGTACATGTTGTTTTTGAATAATGTGAGAAAGAATGTTTTTTAAAATTTTTATGGAATGTACACATTTCCCATATATGTATTGTTATTATTTAAGGAGTCACATTTTAATTTTTTAATTATTTTTCAAATAATATTTTTTTTTGAAATATATTTATTTTAAATTTTTTTAAAATGAAAAGATAATTTTTACTCATTTTTATATAAAGCATAAAATTGTTTAGGCGTATATGATTAAAATGATATTTTTGGAGTGTTTATTATTTATATAAAATATTATATGTGTGTTATGAATTTTTTGGTCATTATAAAATTTTCAAGATGATGAGTGATCATGATATATCTCTCCAATGTATTAGTTAATGATTTATTTCTTCTAGGAATACTTGTTGGATTGACCGTGTGATTTATTCCATTAATAATGGTACATATAGAAGTTATTGTAAGAGATATATGAATATGATGTCCCAAGGTACCTAGATGAATTTACTAAGCTTAAAAATGAGTTCCCGTGGAATTATTATAATTTCATAAAGAAATATGTTGAGATTATGTTCAAAGGTATTTTTCCACATTTAATCGTGAAATATATGTTTTTCATGAAAATGATTTCATGAGTAATCATGTTTTATATCAAAAGCTAAATATTATGAATTTTAATTTAATATTAATTTTTTGATTCATTAAAAAAATATTTCAGAAGTGAAGTTAGTTTACTGAGTAACTAAATGATTATTTTGAGGTTCAGGTTAAATATATAGATACCAAATTTTCTATAGCGTTTCATGATTTTCAAAATGGAAAAATCAGTTTCTATATCTATTATCCCTTATTATTCTATTTTATGCTCATCCCACATTTTCAAATGTTTTTTATAGGTCCTAATATTGAGGTGGAACTATTAGAAGGTCTATCTTTACACTATGGCGGTCCGTTCATATAATAAGTGACCATGTTTTCAATTAATCGTGAGTTAAAATTTAAGAATCATATTTTTATAGAAAATATAAACATTGAGAAGAATTGTCCAGTTTATATTACGAGGTTCTAGTATGTAAGAGTTTTTATTATTTCAGTAAAACTATAAACCTAAAATATAAAAGGAATGTAATAAAATGTGATACTTAGTATTAAACATATAATTATGGTTAGATTAATGTATGTTTTATTATACTCCTTTTCAATGATCTATATATTTTTTCATGGTTTCATAGAAATAAATTTTTGTGGTTACATTGGAAACATACATTACATTATACTTTACACCTTGTATTTATTCTCATTAATTGTTAGAAATAAAGATGTACCTTTCTTTAAATCCATATCTTCTTAGATAAATACACCCAAAAGATATCAAAACATCATGTATATATTTCAGCTGACACAAGATCAGTGTAACTATAATCTCATTAATATCTAAATTTAATTTTCATTTAAAACATTTTGAATATGTGACAACTTGGTATAACCATATATTTCATCATATTTATTTTTCAACTCAGAAATAATTGATGATATATTTATGTTGTAAACATCAAATGTATCATCCACGAGTCTGCTAAAAGATTACATTTCATCCTCACATGATTCTTGAAGAGTCTCATTAGGTAATGAGGACTCAACCACGTATAAGTTTTATTCATATCATAGATCCACAAAAAATATCTTGTAACACTATTGGAAATTATTGTCAACAAGTTCATGTAAATTTTCCAGTATTGATTTTTTTGTATATATGGTATAACATTGCATTATCTAAAAATTGAAATTTATTTGATCAAAAACATTTATTTGGATTAATTGTTATTAGAAATTATTTATTTATTAATCTTAAATGTATCCCATGATTTTATAAAATCCTAAAACCCCCTATCCACAAGATTAAGAATATTCAGTTTCACTTTTTTGTAGTGGAAATATCATTAAAACCAATCCTCAAATTCCATTCAATAGTGAAATCACTACTCAGAGAGTTTCAATATATTATTCAGACTGTCAAAACACATTAACACATTAATCCTTGATATTTTAAATAATTTCATTACTTTTAAAAAATAACCTTTCATTATTCAAAGCCTTCCTGTGAAATTTCACAAATCTATCAATACCTTTTTCATTATATTTAGTTTTATTTAACCCAACCCCCTACTCTTGTTATCACTCCATGAAAGGAGGAGAAACCATCAACTATGGATGATGATCATCCCATACTATAATATTGGTCAAAGTCAAGTGATGTATAAAATTTAACATAAAATTTTCATTGAGGGATTTTATAGTAATATTAGTGAATTAAATCCTTTTTCTATTTATGTTGTTTTTTCTAAGTGATCACACTAAAAAATTAACCATTTTTTAAATATAAAGAGTTCATAATTCATTAAATCAAATTTTTCCTTGCATGACTGTTTATTTTTTATGATATTTTATAAAATATAAGCACTCAAAAACACAAAAGCATGTATAAATAAGTAATAACTAAATTTTGAGACTATGATATTTTCTAATGGTTGATCCATTTTGTGGAAGATATATCAACCAAGTCTCTTGGGGAAACACATTGATTCATGTATAACTTGAGTTGGAACACCCAACCAACATTGTATCCATGATCCATTTAATGGATTTATATATCCCGGTGCGAATATCATCACATTTCATCATTCTCATTAAAAAAATACTTCCTCATATCATGAGTGTATTAGGAATGATAGATACACATAAATCATACATGTATGCATATTGAATTATATATATAAGTATATGATATACAAAAAACATATCATCAGTTGTTAAATAATTATTACAAAAATCACACATGAAATAAAAAAATGAAAAGATTCAATATAATACATTCATTGGTTATTCTAATAACATATCCAGTTTTCATGAAATAAACGTGGAGAATAAAATTTATTTTGTGATGAATTATACTCAAGAGTATTTGTTATGAATTGACATAATTTAAAATAATTGTAATACAGAAAATACTACTCACACATTCTAAAGAAATAATTATATTAAATGAAAAACATTTTAAAATATGTTTTTGATGTTTGAAAAAATTTAAGGGCTCCTTGGGTATTTTAAAACCCATGGGATAGGTTTTAGGTTGTTCAGACATAGTATAATACGACTGGACCACCAATTAGGTGGGGTGGTGAACCTCGTGTAGGTGTGCATGAGGTAAGTGGGTGGTTGAAATAACCACATCCATCTCATATAAAAAATGATTATATATATATACCACTACTCTCATATAGTGAAAGACTACTTCTCATTTCAATATGGGAAAATTTTCCCATGTGGTCAAATTTTTTGACCACGATAGTTTTTTTTATCTTATACTTTTTCTCATGACCACACCACTAGACCAATAGTCAATTTTTTTCTTCCAATTAATGTTTATAGTATGGACCCTATCCCCACTATAAAATTATAGCTTTACCATCACACCCATAAATAGTCACATGCCACGATGACCTCTCCTGACCCCATCTATTAATATAAATAAATATATGTTTTAATTCAAATTAATCCGGAAAATATATTATCTAATCTTTATATGTATATATATATACTATCTAACCTATGATTGATGTTTTTTTTCATTTTTTAGACTATATTGATCCCATCTACTCAAATTCATTAAAATTTAATTTAAAATTTGACTTAAGAAATCAGAATATTATTCTAATACCACTTTTTGGTACTTTGTGCATAGAAGATGCATGAAATTAGGGTAAATTAAAATTATCATGTAATAATTTATTTCTCAATGTTGTTTATATCAAGGAACCACCTGTTAATCAACCCAAGGATCTTGTGTGATTTAATTAAGCATTAAAAATAAAATCAAAACCCCGCCTCATTCAATTTTGGTCGAATTATTATTCCTCTCATCACCAATAATATTATAATAATTGAACTATAGCTATAACCATCTATATCATCCACCCATTATTAAAAATCATGTTTCAATGTTGTCTATCAATTTCATAGTAGTATAATGGAGAATTGATAAATTATTTTACATACAAATTAATGTCGCAACACCGTTATTTTGATTCCGGAATCAAATATTGGGTCAAGGTCCGTGAATCTTAATTTCCCTTTTCTAGGATACATGATATTAGAGATAGGATATCTTAAATAATAGTGAGTGAATAATATTCCAAATTTGGTGATATCTTATCTTATATAGTTAGATTAATACCCTAAAATATTATACATAGACCTCATAGTGAGTTTGACAATAAAAATTACCTATAAATAATACACACAACTTAGAAAATGTGGTACATTTTTTGTACGTATCATATCAAATACACATAATTATAAAATAATGATACATTATAAAACACAAGACATTAACTTGACTTTTTTCTGTCATAACTATTTAGTAATATTTGAATATTAAACATTCATTCATAAAATACTTAGATGGTATTCACTTAAAAAATCAAGAATGAACTGATTAAATAAACTCTACACTCATTATTCTAAACATGAACAATATTGAATTTATTTATTTATTTATTATCATTTAAACTCAGACATGCCTCAACCCCAATTTTAGGGAACACAATGTCCAAAAATTTAATTCAATATAATTGGAAAGGATTATGGATTCCCTTTTTGTGTGATCCTCTTGGCCCCAATCATGATAATAATGAGTTATACCCCTCATCCAATAGTTGTACCTAAAAATACATCAAGGCCATTAAAAAGAGAGGGTTTATTCATAGCAATCAAGACATCCTACAAATATACTCCTGGTAATATAATCACATTATATCAAAATATTTTATATATATGTTTATATATATGAATCACTAAATTTAATTTATTTATTTATTCTTTTAATGACCATTCATTATGAAATTACCTTTTTTTACCAAGGATATGGATTTAATAAAGGTAGTACCATAATGGTGAACTGTTCTTGAGATATTACTTAAATTGAGATGAAAAAAAATCCCATATTAATCATTTAATCAGTGGTATACCACCAATAACACACCCAACAAATGCTACCCCAACACAGTATAAATGTCATGGTTTTCATCTTATATCAATGTACATGATCAAAATTCACACATTGATAATGATCTAAATACAAGAGACCAATACAAATTTTCTTAAATTTGAATGTCCAATGTCACTTAAAACATGTTTTTTTTTCTATTTGAGGTAATGTCCTCATGATCTCTTCTACTCGATTTCACCAAGAGAGAAATTCTTAAAAAGAAGAGTTGATTCTTATGATCCCCCAACCCATGGTAGTGAAACATAATTTATGTCACATCAATATGATGTATCTAGACCATATAAAATATTTTTAAGATTAATATCAAAAAATAATGCAGATATTCTTATAGCTTAAAACTAATATAACCCTTTCATATGATATATAATCTAAGGGAATGGCCATATAAATAGTGCACATAGATGTATTAAAACTATTATAGAAACTTAAATATTTCGTAACTATAATTATAAATTCTATTGTAATTGAAACATACTGATCATATTGGGTCTATGACAACCACTTTTAAAACATTTAATACCCATTATTCAGAGTTGGCGAGAATAAACTCTATAACATTCACATTCAGATGCTCAAAATGCTTCACTTTGAGAAATTTTATCAACCTTTGATACCAATCTAGAGATTTTTATAGGTTATCCCTATGAGGGTTCTATAATGAAGTAAAACATAACTTATTGCAGAGATATATCTATGGGTGATTATCATGTATTATATCATTTCATCAAGATATAATGAAATCATTCCCACTAAAAATGATAACCCCAAACATTATATCTATTTAGTGATACAAATCATCATGTGACAAAGTAATCAGTCTTCTTTTTCATTTCTATCTATATTTAATTATTAAGTCATGAAATCATACCAATCATAATTTTTATTAATAATTTATATTTGAATAGGAAATGTTTTTTCTAGAACTATTATTGAGAAAAAATCATCTCCATTCATCTAGTATCCTAACTCTTAGAGTTCCTAGCTAACTCCCAGTCAAAGAAAATGACAAGAACTGGATAAAAATGAAAATCCAATGGAAACATGCATTGGTAGAATCTACCCAATGATAATTCAGTGTAACCTATACTTACTTTCATTACATATGATAATACATAAGAACCTTGATTTGAAATAACCTACCATATTAGGTGATCATGGACCTGAAAAATGTTTTATTATAAGGAATCTAAACCATTGTACATATATGATTTCTCTTTTAAAATTTCCACTAGTTTATTATGATTCTCATTTATATTAAACGTATTGGATGTCATAAAACCTTTATTATCTCATGTTTTGTTCATTTCGGTATGCATTTTTGCAATTTTTTTCAATCTTTATTTGAGCCAAAAATAATAATTGGTTCACATAACATTATTGTGTAACTCTTTACCCAACGTAAAATATTTTTTTTATTATCAAAAAAATATATAATCCATGTATATTTATACATATAAAAATACATATAATGATTAAGGAAGATGATATTCTTAGCAAAAATTATATAGTTGTATGAGATTGAAAATCACCACATGAGTAAGCCCAGAGTGATAAATATCCAAACTCTTATTGCTCAAGTACAAGTAATAATACTCGAGGTTAGCCCATAGTTTGACCCAAGTAATTTTCCCTATAGATTATTTTCTAAAGATATAATTCAATTGATGATATATCTAATACCTATTATGAATAAACTATATTCATCATCTATTACCAAGCTTATAAACAAAATTTGGTTGATTTTGATGAATACTAAATCTTATGGAGGTTTTTTTGGCATGAAATGAAAGGATATATCTCTTATATTCAATTTATCCCATAAATACAAATAATTAGAATTATTTTTATTAAATATTAAATCTATAAAAATGAATAATATAAAGGAATAAACAATTAAATAATCACATTATTTAATATATGAAAAATGGGAACCATTAATATTTAAATTTAGGCATGTAAAAATATTTTTTAAACCCAAACACTTATCATATATAAATATATACAAACTATATGAAGAAATAACTAAATATATAAAAAATTATAGATCCACTCAACTTAATGTCACAATGTATGGGCTAGGTATATGTTGACAATAGAAGTTAGAGCAAGGGGAAATGAAATGAGGTTGTTCTATCATGTAGGGTGATGTGACATTAGTGAACATGTAGTGAAGTGCTGCATAGGATTTAAAAGCCCCCTATAATGTGAGCAAGGTACTAAATATGAGTTCTTACAAGATAATGTTTACTGTGGTTTTCACTTGGTATGAATAATTGTTCATATTTAAAATGCATACAATATATTATATGCTTGAAATTTCATTATATAAGGATTTAATGCCAATCCTAGTCCCGACACTTCTTTATCACTCAACATAATGTTATGAAAAGGGAAAAAGATTCTCTATTTTTTGTGGAAGCGATGAAGGATATATTAACTACTTAATTTAAGACACATATTCTATTCTAAATTGTGTTAAAAGCCTAAAAGTGTTCCACTTATCACTCCAGATTACATATGAATCATAATTTAACATTATATAGAGAACCAGATATTACATAATCATTTAAGGTAATGTTTTGTGGGAAAATAGTTTATATTTTGAAAATCATGTTCTTTAAAAGCCATTGAATTAAACATGATGATCCATTAAATAATAGACATTTTATACAACTAATGGTTTTGGGTGTTCATCATATGAAAAATATTATAAGAACAAAACACTTTTATGCTCAATCAATCATTGATAGAATCAACATTAATGAAAAACAAATAACAACATGATGGTATCATGTATTTGGAATCCTCTACTGTGAAGTATTTTTCTTGATGAAGATCATGTGAGAAAGAATGATTGAATCCTACATCTGATGGATTACATTGGAATAAGGATCCATGATCATATCATGAGGAACCCCGTATACAAATTAGGGTTCTATCATCTTTACTATATGTTATTAAAAAATATACATGAGTGAAAATATCATCTGAACCATTTGTATGAAATAAATGACTGTACACTTCAAATGATGGAACTCATTCCATTTTATGGGTCATTCCCAACACTCTCTATTTAATAAAAAATCATCAGCTATATGAAACACTTCAGGTGTCATTCCATGTGTTACTATTTTTAGAATCCAATTATCCTATTTAATAGTTATAAAAGACATATTTATTAAATTTTTAATGGATTTTAAACTAATGGAATCAACATGATATCATGGTGGTAGATGCATGCACTCAATATGCTTTACATTGGGAGAATTTTAGTCTCAGGTTGCATCACATGCTACTAGATTACATTATAACCAAATTAATTTGAGGCTCTAAAATAAGGATATGGTTGAAAAAACATTTCCTTAACTAATATCTATCATATAATTTTTTTTAGTTCATAACCAACATAGATTAACACCAACTATATTATAATTATATAACTATAATGTATCTAAACTATACATTGATGGTGGAATCTAAATTTAATAAAAAAATAAAATCCAATTAATATGGGATGTTAAACCCCCAAAATTCTCGAAAACTTTGTTTTCTTCAATAATTTTTTTTGAAAATTCTTATTTTCATTATCTTTGAGAATCTAAACTACTATTGCTCAATGGTTGATTTCTCAGTCCCGATCACTGAACTATGTTTTTATGTGATAACTAGATTCTAATTCCTTTCCATTATATATGGGTATTAATTTTATAAGAAACATTTCTTTAAATTGAATTTGGGGAAGGAAACACTTTCAGGGAAGCCCAATGGGTAAAAACATACAATTTTATGCACTTTCTCTTGAAGAAATTTTGATCTACTTATAAATATTCAATCCTATATATTTATAATTCCTTTATTTGGAAAACTATAGAGTTCTGCCTATATTATTTTGTGGTAAAATCTCAATAACACTATGAATATATTTCCAATCTTGATAAATTATAAAATAATCTATTACAAAAATTCATGAAGTTGAACCCCCTAAAAATTAATTTTTGGTTAATGTTTGGTAAATCCCTTTGATTCATCATATTTTATTATGGAATAAACTTCAATCCTAAAAAAATGATGGCATACTAAAATATCATCATCCATGAAACAATATATTTGAGGGGATTCTAGGTGAATCTTTCTTATATTTGGAACTCCATAACTAAACTTGCAGAAAAGTGACCCCCATATAAAAGTGATAAAAGAGGATAATAATTATGTTATTGAAGGTTTTTAGAAATACTTCAATGATATCAAGAATTAACTCATACATGCATTAATTTTTCTTATATCCACATAAAGGAAACATATCATAATTTTTATGGAAGCCCTGGTTGATTTTATTGCACCCCTTGCTTGGAATATTGATGTGGGAAAATAAAGTAGTTTATTATCTCATCTGCATGATTCCTTTCAGAAATCAATGTGAATTGGTGTTTCCTTGTGTTGTGTGTTGGATTCATTATAATCCATATCACTATAAACCATTAGTGAATCATTTTTATGGACTCAATGTTTCCATTAACATGGTATGGAAATGCATATTCTATTTTCTATTCAACATGTCAAATACTGCATGAGACAGTGATGTTCTCAATAGAGGTAATATGGTGGTGTTCATGATGTAATTTTTGATATTAGAGTGTTGATCATGATAATACCAATTTATTAATTTAATATTTCTATGAAATTGGATCACCCAGACATGGCTTCATAATATAAGGGTCATTTCAAGAGTTTCACTACATCTTTTTCCAATTTTTATGATAAAGATTCAAGATAGTGGTATGGAAGATATCGATGTAGTACAAAAATTTACATGTATAAGGTGGCATTGTATTCTAGTGTTTTTTCAAATTTTATGGGTCCAAAATTTGGAATATGTAACAATTTTATTACATCTTTTGTTTTTAGTGTTCTCATATAAAAAATTTTCAATGGCATGGAATTTGAAAAAAAGTGGTGCTTCATGAAAGATTGGTGTCTTGAAGGATTTGGGAGTTTTAAAAGAATGGTTCATGTAATACCTCTAATTCCTAAAAGAAAAAATTTGGTTTGTTTTGAGATTACAATAATATCAATGAAAAGAAGAAATGCATTATTTTTCATGATTATGTTATGTTTATTGAATGGAATAAAGGTGGTATGTAAAAAATTTATGATATGTTTCATTATGGAGAAAATGTGATATGTTCTGTGATTATTTGAATTTTTTTTAATGTAAAATTCCCAAGATGTTTCATGATAACTCGGTGTTTTGCAAACAAGTATGAATAGTTTTGTGAAAAGGTGGGGGAGAGTGAGAAATCGTCACGAAGTGGTGTAAAAATATATAAATAGGTCACAAACCCTATCATTATAATTATTCATACATATATTAGATCAAAATTATTAGAATGAATGAAAGAGTTTCTTGAAGATTTTTCTTGTTTGAAAGACTCATATGAATGAATATTCCATGAACAAAGGAATTGTGTCAGTATAACCATGGGATTTCATGAAGGTCTATGAAGCTTCATGAAAGGGTGATAATTTCATGAAATATTGAGATTTTCATGAAATTGTGATGTTTCATGACAATATTAATATATCATGAAATGGGTAGAAATGTTCCATGAAAGTGTTATGTATCAGGACATAGAATGTTATTAGCACTTCATAAAGACTTTTCCAAAGGAAGTTATTATTCCTTGAAGACTATTTCCATAAGAAAATTGAAGATACTATAATGGTGATATTCCAAACTAGTTTGTAAAAGAGTAGAGTGGAGATCAATGAAAACTAATTAATGTATCACTAGTCATATAGTGAAGTCCTATGTTGGCATGTCATCTGAAAATCATTATGTCCCAAAGTTGTGATCAAAGGTAGAGGAAAAAGGGAGTGACCCTTGGATGGTAGTGATCCATACCCTAAATCTGGTGATGGTTGTGATCATAGTATGGAGTGACCATATCAAATTCTTTTATCCACAAGATTAGTGTAAAATATTGTATTTTGGAACATCGATTCAATGTAGTTTTTTGCTCCCTAGACATAGGATAGTGTGAGGGAAACAATTAAAATTATTATGTCCAATGTTATTTCCTGTATTATATTTTTTAGGATGATAATAAGTGCACGTGGATCGATCGATCATTGATATTATCTATGTAATACTAAGATAAGTGATCTGATTAATGATATCTTCATGTAACAGGTAATCATAAGAGTTACCCTAATAATAAGTGAGGTCAATATTGGTTAGGATAGTGATAGTTTCATAGGTACCTGGGGAAACAAAAATGAGTTTTATATTCTGATTCACCTCCAATATCAGGGCATCACTCACTAAAGTCCCCCGTGGGTCCAATAATGTTGGATACTAAGACATGATTTTATGATATCTAAATAAATTTACTTTCATGGGTCTTTACATTACAGAAGTTGAGACAATATTTATATAACTATGAGGTTCACCTTTTTACATATGTCAAACTCTTGAAATATGTTCTCATCCATCCAATTATAATTGTATTTATAGTATGATTAGAAGTCATTATGTAATAGTTTTACATCTAGTTTTCCTCTTAAAACGTGATAAATGATCAAAAATTAATAAATTTATTTATAGTGTACCCTATCCCAAAAAAATTACCATTTTCATATAGAACATGATGAATATTTTCTTTCAATCTATAATTCTTCATAAACTTGTAAAATATTTTTTTATGGTTTCTTAATAAATCTAATTGGTATAAGAATTAAAATATATAAATATAAGAAAGGATGAATTGGGATTATGTGAATCTCTAAAAAAAGTTGTTATGTATAAATGGATGTAACAATGATTAAGAGAAATAACATGCCCCTATAGTAGGATTGTAAATTTCCATAAAAATACTATTTTCATATTAATATATTAAGGGTGAATCAAAGTTGATAACCAAGGAAATCAATAAAGAATAGTCATCTATAAGATGGTATTGATTCCCTTAATTGATTATGTATGAGTTTTGATGGTTGAGTTCCCCATATAACCAAAATTTTATTATGTTCTTAGTTTTTATAATGAAAAAGTTGATAATCTGAAAAATGAATCTATGACCGTGGAATGACCATATTTGGATGACATGGTTATCTTCATAGAACATTGAAGGGTGGTTTCTTTATTTATAAGAAATGATGTGTAAAAAAATAATAGAAATCAATTAAAATAGATTGACAAGATCCATATACTCACTAATAAATTAAAATATATATTAGAAGTATCTTATAGTAGAAAATTTACAAAATGAGACCCACTCACTAGAACAAGTCATGAAAGAATATATTTGAATATGGGTAGTAAATATTAGCCATTGTGGTGACCCAAATTCCCAAAAGGTACTCTATATTAAAGGATTTGACAGAGTCCCCTTCATCTACACTAAAAGTGGTGATACTCTAACTATTATTCAAGAAGTCAATGTTGGTTCATGTGTTTCTCAACATTTAGGAACCAATATCTCCCACAAAATTAGGAAACATAGATATTATTTTCCATCAATGATACAGAACCTCATGGAATTCACGAATAAATTCACTCTTTTCCCGATGAAATCCAATTTTATTCATCAACCCATAGATTTTTTTACTATTTCAAATACTTATGTCTATTTTTATATATGGGATACATGTTATGGGTTTATAACCCCAACTATTTCAAGATAGTTCATGTTTATTCTTACCACTATCGATTTCATTTCCAAGTGGGCTAAGGATACATCCCTTGAGGAAGTCATAATAAATAGTGTCATCAATTTCATAATTTTTAATAACATTACTATATTTATTTCCACTCAGATAATATATATAAACAATAGTACTAATTTCTATGATTATAAATTTAAATGGTTGTATTATGGGTACAATATCTAGTGTACCCTCTCTTCCTGCTATCACTTAATAGTAAATTAATAAATAGTGGCCTTCAATAAAATTCTAATTAGTATAATTTAGAATATGGTGCATAGATATAATAATTTTTTTCAAGACAAAAACTTTATTTCCTTGGGGACTTATCATACTTAACCCCAAACTCTCATACTAGAAACATCATACTCACCTATATACAAGATAAAAGTAGTTCTTCACATTGAGGTCCAATTTCCCTAACATTGCATCATCATCCATTATCATATGACCAAAAATGAGCAGTGTTGATCAAGTTATATTAATTAAAGTGAATAAATGATAAAAGGTTATACACACTTCATAACATGTAGATCTACAATAATCTAGTCAAATTATCATCTAATAAGATGGTTTGCCTCTAATCATTCATCCAAGTAGAGTTAGTATTGGATTTAATAATTCGTATCATATGAGGTAGTAAGTCTTCGAAGCTTGATCCCAAGTGGGAAGGAAAGTATTCCATATATAAGGTCTATTTTAATAGATATTATTACCATTTCAATATTTTTGATTAGTGTATCACACCTTCAATTAATTCATGGTTTTATAAAAAATACATAGCATAGTATCATTGTATGTAAATATTATTTTTATAATACCTTAATCTACATAACATGAGGTCCTGATCATATAACTTGATACTATATAAAATAAAGCCTATTTTTTGTGAATCTAAACTACTTGGATATGGTTATAGTCACAAGACAATAATCTGAAAGACCCATAGTCTATATCATATTTTTTTAAACTATTGAGAGTGTTCTATCCCACATGACCTTAAACATCTTGGAGTGGTATATTCCTTGTGTCCTTAATTTATAAAATCCAATCATACATTAGATATCGATCCATATAAGCATTATTTCTATAAAGAGATTCTGATGGCTGTATAAACACTTACAGAACCTAATTTCATGATTCACCAAACCTATGACAGAAATAATTTCCATTTTGTAAAACTATGTATGGATTGATTCTCATTGCTGAAAGATACATAGTGATTCCTATATATCATATCTCATTAATAGCCATAAATACCATTTCCAACCCTAGATCTTCTCATGGTTGTATATTAGGGTGGACTCATTATAGTTTATCCTAGTACTAAAACCTCATTCAAATGAGGTTTTCTCATTTCTCACGTAAACATAGTCAACTATTTCATTATCATTCCTTATATACATGGGCTAGATAAATATAGATATATGAACTACATTTATCTAGATTATTATCACATTAGTATACATAGTGATTCATGGGAATCCCATTTTGGTCTATCTATAAATCTAACTAGATTTAATTATTGTGCCCATGATTTTATTTATTCATGTTGGGTTTACTATCATAACCTAGAACCCGAAAGAAGCCACATAATTTTATTCTTCCTATAATCTATATATATATATATATTAAAATTATAAAGCACTATATAAATATTGATTTCACTTACTATAAGATAAGTTGTGATGTCCAGATATTCCATTCTAGGACCAACCATAAATTTCATAACTTCTAAACCCCATCTCTATTTATGGTCTTCTCATTTACACTAGGTTTTTCCATGTTAGACTATATATAATGATTCCATATTTCAAAAAACAATGCGTGGCTTGATTACTATCATATTAGGATAATTAGTGATGCTTGTATCTCATTACTAGTTATCTAGTTAAAATAGGGTATATTATATTTTATGTTATTCCCAGATTTTAGGAAATAATATCAACGATACAGTTATCGTAACCTATGATATGATGATTTCATAAAGTATTATAAGGTGATGAATTTAGGTGATATCATATGAAATAATTGGAATATGATACATCATACATGATATATCGGTACATGAATAGCTGCCACCTACTCATGTATGGTTTCTTTAAATACGATTCATTAGTAAAAGATCATTTAGGGATTTTCACACCTAAACAAATTCATTGAAATGTTCGATAATTGAATGTTACGGAATATGAAGAAATTATTGGATTCCTGAATGGCACTTAGGCCTTCATTTTTTATTAATTTTTGATAATCTACCTTTCAAGGGGTGAGGTAGATACCTTACAAAGCCTGAAGGCTTAAGTGAAAATTACATGATTCTTAGGTCTTAGAGGAAGTCACCCAGACTAGAAAACGTGGACCTGATCCTCCCCAGAAAATATCATTATATCAGCACTCCACCTTCTCAAGGCTGGTAAACTATTTTTCCTATGTCTAGTTGCATAGTATTGGAACCGATGGAAATTTCATACCCTCTCAATCTTCCAATTTTGGCTAGATCTACTCTGGTGAATGCACTTGCTCTGAATATTCATATGGAGCCTTGTTCCTTATAATATGACTAGTACATCTGCGTATTTCATGTGGTCTGAAGGCCTTGGGGTGGCCCAAAGGCCTTGAGAGACAACTAGCCTGAATGCCTTGGGTGGATCGAAAGCCTTGCAGGACCCGAGGACCAAAATGATGGTCTGAAGGCCTAGATGGATGAATAATTCTAGGTGCTATTGTATCGAATAGTATCTACTACAGTACCTTCTATAGTACCTCCTATAGTAACTGCTATAGTACTGCTACAATACTAAAATTATGTCTCCACCCTGATTTGATCTCGTGTCTCCTAGATGCACTTGTCAAGTCCTCACCAATTAGGTTGAGGCTCATATGCATGAAATGGTTGGATTCCGTGAGATTAAAGTTGATACTCTTTTATTATACATTTAATGATTAGTTCCTATAAAATTATATGATCCTCCCATATTAGATACCATCAATTACATGTAATCCATAACTAAAACAGTAAAATTATCTTCCTACATGAATTGATATTCATCTTTATAAGAAGGATATATCACCCCTCTAGATGATTTAGGATCCAATCATTGTAAAATAGAATGCATGGTTTTTTTATAACTTGTATACGTAAGATAAATTTTTTATATTTAGGGGTCCCCATCAATCATTGAGAATTTGAGATTGTGGTTTTCACATTTCTAGCACACCTTTTATTGTTTTTTATTATCACATTTATTGTTTAAGGATATATTGGGAATTTCACAGGTTTATTCAACTACTAAAGATCATAATATGATATAATTAAACCTATTAGATGTATTATATCATTAGTCTATACGAGATCAATATGTAATTCTATTGGGTTTTCAAGGAATTTGATATCGTAATGCATTTCTTATCATCTCATATAATATGTTACAAAACAAATTTCTATTTTATTTAGATGAAATATATTAGTAGTTTATATGGTAATGTATGATAAATAGAAAGCCTATGGATTTAAAGAAGATTTTATAACAAAGATATATGATATCATAAAATGTGACTCAATCTTGATTTTCTCAAAAACAGAGGGTCATATAATAAATATGGTACCATATCTATCATAAAATATCATATATTCTTTATGATACAACCATTTATATTCAGTGTTATGAATTATAACATATTATTTGAAATATAACATTAAATGTGATTGGTACACATTGAAACCCTTCTATACCAATCATATTTTATGACTAATTATATAATTACCATTCAGAAAATGAAATATACATATAAATGTTAAAAATTTATATTTTGATGAATGTATGTCGAGTTTAATAAATTTTTAGAATTTATAAGGGGTTTTCAATGTAAAACAAAACCTTTCATACGTAAATAATATGTAAAATGATTATATTTGTTTCTTATGTTATGAAAATAAATAAATTGTTTATTTTTTAGTTCAATTATGTTTGCTTTATTTATTTGAAAAATTGATTATGGGAAATAGTTCCATGTGTTACATACTATGTACAACATTATATTATTTGGTTTTAATTTTCATCAACATATATTTTTATGTTATAATAATGAATTTAGTTGTTGAATTATATTTTTGTATATTATGTTTTATAGTTATTATGAATTGAATTTTATATTGAGTAAAGTCTCCCCAGGGATAAGGACATGGTGTATGACTTTCTATTACTATGGAGGATTATTACTTGTTCTAGAATGGAGGAGGTTGGCTATCAGTCACTCTAGGATTACTCGTATTGAGTTTTTTAATATCATATAACTTTATGACTTTACATTTATAGTTCATATAACTAATTAATAATATGGATTTTGATAGGTATTAATTTTTTTGTATTCTATTATTGTGTTAGTAAGATAAACTTCCAGGTTGTGTAAAGTGCCACACATTAATTTATTGTGAGGATGTTAATTTTGTGGGTGGAATAAGGATCCCAAAACTAAACTATTAGTAGCCGGAATAAACAATGTAATAAAACAATAGATAATAACTACTTCATGAGATTTATTGGTTTTAATATGCATGTCACACATATTATACTTCTTATAGATTCAGAAGAAAACCCAATTTCATACTAGGTGTGATATTCCATTCAAAGAAGTATATGTAAAGGAATCAATCATCCATTTGAGTGGGTTATGCCTTAGCAGTGTGCACATGGATTATCATGAATAAGTCATGGTGCAAATGGATAACCATAAATTTAGGTATCCAAATCATATTGTGATATTTTGGTGAGACTTATTCGTGAAACTCTAGGAGTTAGGATATAAGAGGAATATAGATGATCTTGTCTATATAATATATTGGGGTAATATGTTTCCTACTAAAAATTAATCAATCATTACTACTATTATTGGGATCATTCTATACATATATAACTAAAAGGTGAGTGTAATTTCTTATCAAACACATTACATAGAGAAATGCGGATCTTTGATCATGGGATATATATGATGTATGCAGTCATCATTTTCAAAGGAAGTACTTTCATTAAAAGTCATTGATGAAAATATATATAACATGATACCCACCCATTGATATGGATTTATTATTTATTATGGCTTAATTATTGATAACCATTTTGAGATCAATTATAGGTATGATCTATAAAATATTTCTATATTGGTATATATGTTTGAGAACTGTTCTCAATGAGAATCATACTGAGAGTCTGAATATGAATGTTATAAAGTCAGTTTTACCAATTCTAACTCATGGGTATTGGATAAAAGGTGTGAATAACACACCTATGTTGATAAACATATAAATATAGATAGGAGGGTAATTGAAAATTGGTAAAGTATAGCTTCAGTCGGCAATAGAGAATGAGTTGATACATTGGAGGTCAGAACTTCTGATCTAACATTACAATGGATTAGTTTTGGAATTAGAGAACTATTATTATGTTACCATCATAAATATACTTTTTAGTTACATGTATTTTTTGGACAACTAAGGGATTATTATTATCTATTGATAATAATAATTGTTCTTTACATATGAATGACGTATTCTATTACATCGAGAATATGATTAATTGTTAAAATATTATATCTATATATAAAACTATCTATCACATTCTGAATAATAATTTAAAGATTTATTCTTATTTAATATACATTTATAATTATAACCATGTAAAAATAAATGATAAACACATCCATAGACTATCTAGAGATGTTTTATTGGGACCATTTTATTTTGAATCAGTTGATAATTTATAATCATGTTTATTATAAAAAATGACATATCAAATTTTTAGTGGAAAATGTGAAGGGGATAATGGATTGTTGGATATAATACATAGTGATGTATATAATTCAATGATAACTAAAGAATTTATTTTTTAGGTACATAATTACCTTTACATAAGAGTTTGGATAGTATTCTTATTCTTTTCCGATGACAATAAATTACGAAAAATTTAAAAAGTTCAAGGAGTTTCAAAATCAAGTAAAAAATAAATTAGTAAAAAGTATTAAAATTGTCTAATCAGATCAGGGTGGTGAATTCTTCTGCCATGAATTCACTGATCATTTTATATATTGTGTAATTGTTCCGTAGATCACTCCTCTCAGACCCCTACATTGGAGTCATGATTCTTATAGGTTAAATAATACCTTTTTCGAAATGGTTTCATTGATAATGAGTTAGTGTGACATTTTTATTTCATTTTAGGGTTATTCTCTATGGAATGTTGAATTTTTATTTAACCATTTTCCATATATGTTGGTGAAACAAATATCATATGAGGTGTGGAAGGAGAAACATCTCATGTTTCCTTATATTAATAATTATTCTCAAGATGTATATATATGACATTTTACTGTTGGTAAACTAGATCCTAAAGCCTGATAAATGATTATTTATTTATTAACCCAAGGAAAATAAATGATATAATTTCTATAATTATATTGAGAGAAAAAATTATGTGGAATTACATTATACATTACATGATATGGAATATATTGATCATAGAGTCATTGTTAGGAAAACTAAACGTGGAGAACATCAGGACCAGAAAATTAGAAGTGTTCATAAGATTGAAGTTTATTTAGTTACATAAATATATCTGTAAGAATAACCAACTGTATCTGTATAATAACCTCAATGGACTTATAAGATTCATCTAGATACTTATAGATATGTATTTTTAATGGATAATATTTTTTAGGTGAGGTTAATTAGAGATAAACCTACCTGTTACCAAGATACTATAGAGTGTTCTAATTCTATGAAATGTTTAAAATCGAGGGGATATGAATTGTACTCAATGTACATTATCCATGTTTAGAACATGATAGATTCAGCATAAGGGGTGAGACCCATTAATTGCAAGTGGGTTTTCCATAATAATACTGACATTGACAATATATTTTCTACTTATTAAGAATTAATCATGGAAAAGGGTTATAATAAAATAAAATGTATAGATTATGAATAAAACATTTCATATATTGCGATTATAAAGTCCATTTAGATTTTTCTATACATAGAATCTCTTTTTGATAATATGATAGATCAAATAGATGTAAAAAATTATGTCATTAATAGTAATTTTGGAAAGGGTGTGTATATGATATAACATAACGGAAATGATTTATAATGAGTCTTCCATTGTATTAAAGTTAAAAAAATTATTTATTGATTAAATTAAGAACCGTAGAGTTGGAAGGTTTAATTTGGTGTTGTGATCAAATATTTCTGTTTCATCAAATAAATTGATGATTCTAATGTATATAAGTTGATTATTATGACTGTTATGGTGTTTTTAAGTTTTTAATTGGATTCCATACTTATTATCAGAAATAATATTTTCAAATTTACATTCTATATAGATATTATTGGTTCAATGCCAATCTTTTAAGAACATTAGTAAAAATGTACGCATACAATGTATGAAGATAAATTGAGATAAATTTTAGTGGTTTTTGAGAATTAGTCAAGAAACAAACATCAGTAATGCGCTAAGGAGTTTTAGGATGGAGAAACCCTAAATGGGGTCTTTATCTGTGTTTCATTTAATGAATCTTTGGATAATTCCGGATCCTTATAAAGATTTATAAATGATTGAAATTATTCCATATGTATTCCCCCAAAGGATTTATACTGAATAACATGCTATGTACTAGACCTAATGCAACCTATTCTCTTAAAATTACTAGTATATTCTAAACCAATACTTGTGAGGTTTGTTGGATATTGTTGAAGAACATTATTAAGTAGTTGAGAAGACATAAAGATATATTTTAAGTCTTTAGAGTGGTCTATGGTCTATCTAGACAAGGTTTAACATATGAAGGTTTCCAATATGATAGATATTATATGAAATATCAAACTATTTTTTTCTTTTGTAATGGGGGAGCTATTAGTTAGAATATTTCCAAACAAATTACCAGACCAGACTCGAGAGAAGGGCTAGATCACATTACACCAATAAATGTTATGGTGGAATATTTTTTGGGTTAATAATTTCATCTCAAAACATGAGGTGGAATATATTATAAATAGATAATTATAGATTTAATATGATTAAAATGAATCCATTTCCTAGGATAACAATCCCTGGTCTCAGCAAAGGACCAAAATATTCTTTTCTTAAATATTGTTTGCTATGAAAGATCATTAAGAGGGACTATTTCTGGATCTGTTGAATGGATACATATGATAATGTCCAAGAATACCTTATGAAAACATTATCATAATGAAATCATACGGGTAGTATTATGTTTATTTTCATATGATTCATATAATATTGATGTAAGGGTTCCACAATGTATCATGATTTTGTAATAAAATTAAGTACCTATTTATTATTCATTCTTGCATTCAAAAATTTAGTTTACATGAAAATTAGAATAATAATATCCTCTAAAATTATGACGTTTATTTTTCCCTAATTGATGATCATCACGTATTACTATGGGTTATGATTTTATGTTAATATTATCATGAGTAGTTGAAATGTTAGATAATAAGTAGAGTGTTTTTTTGGACTAACCTCCCAAATATATCTCATGGAATGGAATAAAATCATCAATATACATAGGTGTGTATTTCTATTATTAATAATTTTTTCCAAAGGTTTGTGATATACCTAGCATGATAAAATTAATACATCAAAAAATATCATACACAAGCCATTGAGTCTCAACTAATATGTGGGTGGTTGGGTATGTTTCAGATTATGTATTTTATTGGTCCTCAACCCATATGGGATTTGTTCACTCATATGAAAAGAAATTCCATATATCCTTTGAATTAATTTGATTCAGGAAATTCATGGACATTCTCATTAAGATAGATATAATGTTTCCAAATACATAGATTAAGTACATGTGATTTCCTCATCAACTAGGTGAATGACATGTGATGTATTCATTGACCAGATCAAAACAAATTTGAAAAATCAAGAAAGTATGAGATAACCTATACTAGATTGACATTTTTCCTTTTATTGTGGTAACTTGATGACTTATTATAATAAATTATATAGGTATAAATATAATATATATGATACATAATTTGATAGAAATGTCCATATGAGAAATGAGTGTGTTTAATAGTGATCACAACAAACCCCTTAGATATTTGAGTCGCACTGATATTTTATAGAGAATACTCATTGCTTCCATATAGAAAATAGGGATTTAATATTTGATTTCCACACTTATAAGGAACACATGGATACAAACAATATCTTTTTGATAAGTATTATATTTTAGAAAAAGTGTTTTTTAATATTAATATAGTTTAATAAACAACATCCAATTTTTTTGGATAGATTCATAATGAGTTGTGAATTTTTTTTAGGAATAATTTTTGAGATTTTATTGTATGTGGGGTATTTTTTTAATATAAATTAAAAATGGGGAATATAATATTTTATAGAATCCGTGATATGAATATAACTTCCTATTATATTCAAACATAAATATTTAGTATAAGATATTTTATTTAGAATATAGCATATGAGACAATTTTCTTATGATACTACATTCATGATAGGTGAGTGCATGCATCACTACAAAATAATCTTACATGGTTTCTTCAGGTATGATTTATTATGTATGGTTTATTTATATATTTACACACATAAAATCATTCATTAAAACAGTAAATGAATGAAATAAATTTATCAAGATGAAACACTCAGCTTTCATGAGATTGTAGTTATCACTTGAGAACTCATTATTCAATAAAGAGTTCCTTTAAAATGATAGAATCGTCCCTTATTAAATACCTACTTTTCATGAAATTCATATCCAAATTATTTAAATTATATTCTTACTATAAATATTTATCATTCTAACACCCCTTTGGATAGTTCGTAATCCACTAGTTGCAAAATAAAATCCAAGGACAATGTTCATTTGTATAAGTAAGATAGTTTTTTCACTTCAGTGATATTAATCAAGAATTGAGTATTGAAGAAGTGGGAATTAAATTAATTAGTTATGATGTTCCTTATTCTTTTTCTTTCATGTTGATATGTTGATGATAAAATGGGTATTTTATGAGTTTTTTCAACTTCTAAATTTTATAATATGATTTACTTAAACCCATCATTCATATCCTAGGCCCAAACAGAAATCTTTTCTGAGCATAATTACAATAAAATAAATACATCTATACATGATTTTAGTTATATCAGCATTGGAATCTCTAATTCACATTGGGTGTGCCTCTATCTTGCTTCTATATTGATTATCATAACATTGGTCAATATTTTTTGACCTTATAGTACAACTGAATTTAGCCCAATCTATATGACCATAAACACTATTCACCCATTTTTAGTCTAAATTGAATGAACATAAATACTAAAGGAATAATAAAAAAATACATTTCAGGATAAAACCCTATAAATAGTTCTTGATTAAAAGTAAAATAAAATATTTACACTTTGTTTCATTTTATTTACCTATAAAAAGGTAGTTCATAAGACAAATATGACATAAATATATTTTTGGACCAAAACATAGCCCTACTAAAAGAAATTATATGCTCACTAGACTCATTGGTCTATTAAAAAATCATTGAAAGCCTTATATTACCCTGGATAAGAATATAATATATGTAATGGGTATATTATCACCCTTTATGGGGCCACTTATTGACATTGAGTAGGCCCTACCATTCATATGATGGTGTACCTAGTAAATTCTTTATTATATTCCTTCAACCTATAAAAATATCCAATACATGGTTCCATAACATTCAGGTTACTCGAACCCTTCTTAATATTACTATTATCCATGAATATAGTTAAAACCATTGATTCCTAAATCATCAGTAAAATATAGCCTTAATCCAAGATTATCATCATGTAATTTTAGACCTTCAGTATATTCTCTTGGAAACCCCTTCTATAAAAATTGGTAACTTGTGAATCGAACTCTAATTGGTCACCTCTTCATCTTAATGATATTTGTGCCCTGTATCTAGCCAACCCACCCAAGGTATGTTTCATTATGAGTAGTCGAACACTAACCAATTCTCTCTCTACTAACAGTGCAATGTTAGTATATCCATTAAATATTGTTAATATATTCCAATATGTATCCATTTCTCATTATTCAAGATATTATTCTATTATGATTTGAATATTCCAAAAACCAAACCATTAATGTGGATTCAAATACTCTCAATGTTAAACATTATTGCATCATACCTATTTTTAAATAAATTCTATGATATCATCTTCTTTCACCCATTCATGTCCTGGTAATCATTTTGTATGAAGAAACAAATACCTTGAGTTAATATTCCCCTCTTATAATATTTATATTGGGAAAAGGTCATTGTTTCATGTCTTAAAACTATAATAAATGAATGTCCATCTAGAAAATGTTAAAATTCAAGAAAATCAAATACTTTTAAAATGATGCTAAACTTAATGACATAGAGTATTTACTGAATAGACCTAAAATAAATTATATATGGGTCATTCTACAATACATTAATAATATTATAGTGTTCCACTCAATAGTACTTGATTACCTTATATATAATCTAGATCTATAGTTCTTGGTGTTAGGATTTATTAGTTCACATCGGGTTATCCCCCATAACCTTACATTAGAATGAAACTCTTAGACTTCCCCTCCCCATGATCTAGATTTATATAGAGTCCCCATTAAATATAACTATATATGGATTGATTCTTATTCTTATAGTACATGTAGTGTTGCTCACACAACTTGTATTAGAATAAACCACAGTACCTCTTTTTCATCCAATCCTTGGTGTTGACACATTTCTATAATTCCTGTCAGCATTTTTCTACTAAAAGTGAATTAATACATAGATATGTCATTTTACAATGATCATTATTGGTAGAAATCCCTCTATATTAAAATCCTTATCATATGACCCTGAACTACATGAAACCCATGTCCTTGGAATATAATTTTAAATTTCATGGAATATGTTCAATATTTCATGAACATTAATATTATTGGAATGGTTTGAATTATATAACCTATTTTACATACATGATTTTCAGGTCCATGTAATAATCCCCTATGAATAGTTCCATATTCAAAAAAAATCCTTGCAAAGATACAATTTCCCCTAATTCAAAGGATTATGCTATAGTGTTTGTACTTTCTTGATTCAAGATGGTTATCCATTTTATAGATTTAAAATGGGAGAAGATAAGAAATTAATTTATCTCTATTCTTGTTATTACAGGATGCAATGTGACATCCTGTACTTCTACCTTATATCTAGGCATGAGATAAATTTACATTTCATTCCCCCCACCATCATAGCATTAAGGATTTCAAATTCACTCATGCTGTTTCTCTACAAGAATATAAAATTGGGATGCCATATCTTTTATTGGATCTATTCATGGAATTTCTCCTATACATAAAGTATATATATTGTTATCTATATCTCACATATCAAACCAATCCAGAATTCCAAATTTATGGTGTTGCAACTGTAACGAATTTATTCCAAATTTAATTTTTTTTCTCTCACTAGGAAATGCTTATAATTTTCCCATTCATCCACTATAAGTGATCCATATCTATATAAAATCCTATAATAACTATGCATTTATTGATCCATACTAATATAGGATTTTAAATGAATTTTGCACCATATATTTCAAACCACACCATAGATCAGTATGCACTTGAAATCCATTTTAATGTTACATGATAGCCTAATCATAGTAGTTTTTGGACTAGACTGTTCCCATAACTATATAAATATCTTATTATAAAATTCCACACTTCATGCTCGAAGATATTGAATTATTATAAAAAATTCAAGGATATTTCTAATGAGCACATCTTATTCCAAAATGAACACATATTTTTCATAATGATATGTGTGTCAAATAATCAACCTACTAACCAAAGGCATGTTTTTTCTTGAGGAAGAACTCCTATAACCCTATACACCGACAAATGTTTTTCCATGTAACCCATATTTATAATTTTTTCAGTGTTTATCCTTTATATGGTTGTCTCGTTTCATCACCTTTAAATTCATAATAGTTGAATTTTTTATTTAAGAATTTCTCATTCATTTTTTAACGTTTTGGAGCTCTCTTAACTCTAATTATCTATTTTCATTTTCATATCACACCCTTCATCAGTGGTATGATTACTAAGACCTTAAATTTTATGCACCTCTCCCTAAGTCTATCAATATGGATATGTCCCCTACTAAAATAATGTTGTTTTTACCTTTCAAATGTTTCTATACAAACTACATCATCTCTTGGTCATTGTTTTATGAAGTTAATCTCCAACATAATTTTAGTCAATTATGTACTACCTAAAACTCCATTCAAATTTGGTTCAAATCTATATGTTCAAAAAATATGTCCTTGTTTGGTATGTCTATTTTACCTTTAATATAAACTTTATTGGTCTATATTGCACAACCTTAAACCACAAAAACAATGAAACATGGTACATTACACCTTAAAAACTAAAAAATGGAATTCTGGAAAAAATTATAGTCTCTCATATAAACTCATAAACTATTAATATACTAAAAAATCTATTTTATAAATGGAAATGGTAGAAAAACATTTAGGTTGAAAACCCAAAATGTCATTCTTGAATATTTTTTGATTTCATTCTAACTAAGGCTCTCTCTATTCAAGAATTGGGTAAAAGTTAAGGCTAGCATAAAAGGAAACAAGGTTCGTGGGTACCAATATTTATCCCTATAAGAAGTTTATAATTGATTTCTAGGTATTTATGATGAATTTTGGGTGTTTATATATTGATCATGGATACAAAAAACCAATATAATATTTGATATCTCTTCAATAGTATCAACATGTATAAATATTGGGAGAAAATCCCACAAGGTATCATTTTAGTATTTTTGGGTTGATTGTGTTTGTATAAAAAGTAGGTTTCCATGGTCTTATATGGAGTTCAATAGAGATTATTGACACGGTATGTTAAAAAAGATTGATGACAAGGAAATGGATGCTCTGGTGAAGATATATAAATATGTGTATACAAGGTGGAATTTTTTCCTAGTGTATTCCAAATTTTTTGGGCCCAAAATCAATAGGATGGGGAAATGTGAGTTTGTAAAAAAAATATCATAGCATAATAGAAAAATTTCGCATGCAAGGGTGATGATGATTTGAAATTTTTCACTCATGTCAGGATTCTAGATCATCACATCAAAAAATGGATAAAGAAATTAGTGTGTGAAATATTTGAAAGTTTGTGATAGAATAGTTCTCATGAAAAATGTATAGTTTCACACATCTGTGAAATAGAGAGGGAGTTTGAGTGAAAAAATATTTCGTGCCCCAAAGGTAACATAAAATCGAGGTCTTTCATGCTCATGGAAATCATACGTGCATAGAGGGAAACACATAATAATCTTATGTGAAAGTTAGAATGATTCTATAAATTCATGGATACACCGCTCATTTTATTTGATTTACCCATAATGAAAATAAGGGATTTGAATCATGTAAGATTTGTTCACAAAGGGAGTTTCATAAAAATTGATTTGTGAAAAAATCATAGAAGTTTCACGTAATAATAGTTTCCCAAAGAAAAAATAATATTTTTGTTCTGTGAAAAAGTAATCTTATGTCTGTATGACCAAGGTATTTTTTTGAAAATCATAAAGGTTTCATGTAGTTTGTACTTTCATGACAATGTTAAATGTTTCATCCAAGTTGGAAATGTTGTGCATAAAACATTCAAATGTATCATGAAAGAAATAGTGTGAACCAAAATGAATTTCCCAATAAATCTATGGTAATGTTTTATTCATCATGTTGATGAAAGTGAAAAAAATGATACACTAAATGAGGTAAAAACATATTCATTCAAGTTATCATAGGAGCATATTGTTAAGAAGTAATGAGCACATTTCAGTATAAAGATTAGTGATCTTTCATTTTTTGATTTTTTGTGAACTAGGAGGGACATTGGTTTTTCTCCAAATAATGTAACAATATGTTTCATTATTGTATTTGGTACATAGGCATATTGCCTTTGTATACTCCTTTTATATTTCCTAGTGCAGTTGAACCAAGTAAATTATTTTCTCATGCATTCTTCAATTTCTTTTCATACAGTTATGTGGGAATGATAGAGAATATAGTTTTGTTTAACGATGAAGAAATATTAAAAGGGTAAATTGTTTTATCTATCATACCCTAATTAACCCCCCCCCCCTCTTGGGGTACATAACCATTTATTATTACAATTTTCATCATAGACAAAAGTAATTTTAATTGTTTCTATCATGAAAATTGTTAATCATAATGGGATTTTGATCTTCGATAGAAAGAATTTTTAGTTATAGATGAATCAGAAGTAGAACTATTTATGATCCTTAGTTATGGATGTCTATATGGAGGCAACACATGCTATTTCACCTAGTATGGATAGGCGTTCTTTATCTGAAGAAGATAGAAGGGAATTGGATGCTAGCACAAGATGAATCAAGGAATTAGGTGGATATTTAGCCAATACAATATATAAAAAGTTATTGTCATGTAAGTAAACTCATACCATGTAGGAAAAGAAATTATATATATATAATGGTGATTCAAAATTAAGGGCGGAAAAATTTAATGTTTCATGGAACAACTATGAGGACAAAATAATGAACCCCAATGAGTCTGTTGATGCATTCTTTTATCAGTTAAATTTTGTTTTAGAGGAAATGAATGTTATTAGAGAAACTATTGAAGATTTAAATATTGTTAAGTGTATCTTGAGAAGAATTTTACCATGGATCAATCTAATAGTTTAATTTTTTAAAAGATAAAGATCAAAAGGAGAAGACATTCGATATCCTCCATAGTACTCTTATTTCACACGAGATGAGAAATATTCATATTGAATCTATTGAAAAAATGGAATTACAATGAATTTTAATTCAATACCATTAAAAAGATCACCATTGAAGATGGATAGAAAGAAAAAGAGATAGATTGGGTGATATCCTTCCATTCCTCAAATTATCATGTAGGAAAATGAATGTTAAAAGGGAAACACTGACTTGGATGCTTTTGATGTGGAAATGTTAGACATCTTAAAATAATGTGACATCAAATAATTTTCCTGATGATGATGAGGATGATGATGAAATTACTTTAAAGAACTCTCCATCACATGTGAAAGATAATAAAAAGTTTAAAATAAATTTATTTAAAAATAAGAATCATATTTCACATGAAAATGATAGTTCAGATGAATTTTATCATGAATAGATGGAGAAAATTAATGATCTTGAATAATGTTATATTTTAGAGGTTGTATATGGAACTCAAAAAAGGAAATAAAGTGACAATGATGAAGTAGAAGTCAAGAAAAGAGTGGACATGAATGCTCAATTAGAAGCTTCACATGAAGAGATGTATTTTTTTAGATCCAAAATGAAGAAATCCAACAAAGTGGTTCATGATGCCAAACTATATATAAAACATCTTAAAGAAGAGAATTTTGAGATTATAATAGAAGTGAAAATTCTTAATTCCTCATTAATAAAGGACTCATAAATGAATAGTGATTCTATGATCAATTTTGAATAACTAAAAATGGTTCTCAATGGTTTAAATAACACATCATAAAAGAAAATCAAATTTATTTAATAACATTAATAGGAATTCATAAGTCTTCGATAAATTGTTAAGGATAGGAAAACATTTAAATACTAATATTCAATCATGAACGAAGATCATTAATATGATATAAAATATATAAGTAGATCATAGAGGTCTAATAGAAAATAAGTAATAGTCAAGATCAAATGATAATGACGTTATGGGGATTTATCAAAAACAATAATTTGGGATGATTTTGGTCAAATTGATTACACCCTCTTCAATATTTAAGATTGATTTGGGTATGAATCAGAATCAAAAGATTCAAAGAACCCAATGGAGAACCAGTAGTGTGTATGTGGCATGCATGAATGCACCATGCATCAGGTGTTGTTTCTATGAAAATATGTGCACTCACAAAATGTGTTTTACATAGCCAAGAGATACCACATGGTATAAGAAAAACCATTGAATCCAAATAGAGATCAATACTCTATGATATATTTCAAGGGTTATTGTTTTGGTGTGGAGGATTTGGTTACATTGAATGATATTGTACATCAACCATGCTGAGGAATGTTTTGAAGCTTAACCAAATTGGTGTCATGTAGAAAATCAATTAATCATCAAGTGAGAGGAAAAATTGTCAATTTTATTTAAAAAAAAATGATTCTTGTCTATAATACTCTACAGAAAATCTTGATTATCAATCGATAATGAGTATTATGTCAAAAAAGGATCACATAAAAAATTCATGATATGGCATTGTTTTCCAAAATTTATCTTAATGTAAAAGATTATTTTGGTGTATGGATCCTTGAAAATGGATTCACATCACATCTAATAGGAAATAAAGATATTTTTTACACTAATAAAATTTTATATGGAAAGTGTTGTAAAAATTGGAAATGAAAAAGGTATTATGATAATTAGCTCAATAAAATCCATGTTTTGGGGAAAAGAAATGAGATGTGCTGATGTCTTGGCATTTAAAGTATCTATCCCAGCATACTTAGTGTCAGTCAACTATGTGTATCGAGGAATTATATATGATTTACTAAGAATATATGCACAGTCAGGTGAGATATAGTGAATTTGTTCTATAGGGAAACATAACAAATTGGAATAACAACTTTTTAATTGGATATGAGGATATATATTTTTATCCAGATATGAAGAAACCTGATTGTGGTATAAAGGATCTGGCCATCCATGGAAACCATACCTAGAAGATCTCATCAAATGTGATGTGGCTTGAGATGTCCCTATGTTGTCATTCCATCATACTTATATGTGAGATACTTGTAAATAGGATAATATCATCAGAAATTCATACAAGTAAAAGGAAAAAAATTCAACAAGAGTGTTTTCATTAGTGGATGAAGATTTATGAGGACCCTTCTCACCATAATTCATTAATGGAAATAGGTATTAAATTCTCTTCATTGATTATTTCAGTAGGATCAAATGGGTATTTTCCATTTCCCACAAGGTCAATGTGTTATGTTGCAAAAAACAATATCAGAGGGATTTGGAAAGGATTATTAGAAAAATAAATATGAAGTATTATATAGATAATGATATAGAATTTACAAGTAGCTAGGTGGATTATTATATTTAAATACATAGGATACATAATCGAGTATCCATTTTGAGAACTCCTCAACCAAATAGATTGGTTGAGAGGGGAAATTGGATCATCCAAAACATGGAAAAACAATTCATATTGAAAAAGATCTACTAGAGAAATTATGGAAGGAATCGGTATTAACAATGGTTTACATATCTAAAAGTATTTATTGTCTTTGAAGGATGAAACTACTCTATGTGAGATGTGGTACAAAAAGAATAAAACATTAAAAATATTTTTTAATCATTAAAAGTAACTATTTTATTCTCAAAAATGAGAATCATACGATATATGAGTGACATGGGGATTAGGGGATATTCCCTAGATACATAGAAAAAAGAAAACAATATATATTCTTTAATTTCATTATTGGAATAGTAGTTGAAATAAACGATTTCATTGTTGTATAAAATGAACACAATCTTAAACAACACAGTGAATAGTCCCTTGATGAAAGTGATGAGGAGGTAAGTAATACATGGGGAGAAGAAGTGAAAAATTGAGATTTAGAAGAATATATTGATGATGAGAAGGTGGAATTAAAATCTGTAAGTGCATAGAATCTAATGTGTCGATTTGTAATAACTAGGAAAAATATCATTGGTGATCAGGTAGTATCAGTTCAAAAAAAGACAATGAAGTCATTAAGAAAGAAATATTTCTTATCTCTGGTAGAGTGTAAATGTTTTTATAAAGAAAATGGTGATGAAAACTAAGTTCAAGCTATGATTGAGGATCTAGACCAAATTGAGAAGAATAAAAAATGAGAGATTGTTTTGAGACCAATGAATAAGAACATCGATGAGACTAAATGGGTCTTTCATAACCTGATGGATAAAGGTAGTACTGATTTAAAACAAATAATGACTAGTGTATAATGTGTACACCCAGATAAAGGGTATCAATGTTGATGAAAAATTTTCACATGTTTCAATAGTAGAAGATATCATATTATTATTGGACATTGTTGTGTAAATAAAGTTATCTGTTTACCAAAAGGATGTCAAGTCAGTATTTTTGAATGGTGTTCTAGAAGAATAAGATTATATTGAGTATCCAGATGGTTTTCTCATTCCTAAAGATGAGAACATATTTTTTTAGATGATAAAGGAAATTATGGGTTGAAGCAAGCACCATGATCATGGTATTCAAGGATCAATCAATTTTTTAAGAAGATTGATTTTCATCATGGTAGATTTTATTACAATCTATATGTCAATAATGGTAGTAATCAAATGTTTATCGTGTTGGCCTATATAGATGACATAATATTTGGTTGATCAAATGAGGATCTCTATAGAGTGTTTTCGTAGTTGTTGAAAAGTGAGATTGAAATGCCATGTATTAGTTAAATGAAATTTTATTTAGTTTATAGGTGAAACAAGGAAAAAATAACACATTAATTTCTCAATATAACTAAGGAAAATAGATTTTGAGATGATTTAGAATGAATAATTACAAGGATATGATAAATCTAATGGCCGCTAGGTCAAACCAATCATGGGATGATGAATGAAATACAGTTAATGTAATAGAATATAGAAAAATAATTAGAATTCGATTTTAAATGACAATGATAAGACATTATATTTTTTTCCACATGCCAAGCATTACGGTAAAAATGAAATACAAAAAAAATCCATATGATTATATTGAAAAGAACCATTTGGTATATCAAGGGAATGGTGTATTTTGTTTTACTATACAATGATAAATCTCAGAAAGAGTTGTTGGGCTATACAAATACAGATTCGACCAGATTATCTGATGATTGAAAATCAACATCGGGTGGAGCATTCAATCATGATGGATTCAAAAATTTTAAAATAAGAAAGAAACATGATTTCATTTCATTAATCACCATAGAAGATGAATATATTATGGCTACTCAAGAATGAATGCAGATATTGTGGATGATGTAGCTGCTTGAAGATTGAGGAGTTGAGGTGATGTCTCTGTTTAGAAACTATTGAAATAATTGAAGTACTATAAACATTAGAAAAAAATCCAGTAAATCACTCAAAGACAAAGAACATTTAGATAAAGTTTCATTTTATCAAGGAGAATTTGGATCAAGGTCTTTTGATGTTGGAGTATGTTCCTACAAAAATACATGTTGTACAAATTCTGATGAAGACCTTACACAAAGAACCATTTTAAAAGCATCTACTATCTCATGGAGTTCAATAAACACCCCTAACATGAAAATGTGTGGATCTGGGACCCCCTCTCCCTGAGTAATGGTGTGTTATTCCAAAAAGTGTTGGTTTCTGTTCATTTACTTATTCCAAAAAACATTGAGGTGACCTTATGGATCATTGAAAAATAGAGATAAATTATGAACATTAAAGGGGAGACAATTTCCTAATAATTACATGGGTAGAATCCCATAGGGGAGTAGTGATGTATGTTGAGTTTTACCATTTTTAAGGTTGTATGTTTTTGAAAGACCATGGAATTATTCTATGACACAATGAGAATTAGTTGTTATGTGTAAATAGTTCATGGTTATTAGATCTTAGTGTGAAAATCATAAATGTTATGTGGAAATAGTTTATGTCTATCATAGCTTAGCTTGTACATCTTTAAGAATTTCAATGCATTATAACCCAAGCAGTGAAGTTGAGGGTAATTCAAAATATGATGATTCTAAATATGAATAGTCAAAGGATTTATATGATTACATATGATGTTTTTTATGAATCTAGGTGTTTGGTTTTAGGAATAAAGTATTTCATTGATGAGCATTTCATAATAGTTTTTTCTCAAATTCTGAGCATGTCTCATGTGGGATTAGATTTTATGCTTAGTAAGTCTTTTATGTCTATATGAATCGCAATACGATAATGGTGATAGAAGATGGAAGAATCTTTAAGGTGGTATAAAATTGTAAAGGGCTATCATCAAACACAAAGGGTGATATTTGTAAGGAAAAGTACCTTAGGATAACATTATAGTGTTTTTAGGTTGATTATTATTGTTGAAAAAATTGGTTTCCCTAGCTAGATAAGGTATTTCAGAGTTATTTTTGACATGGTATGTTGAAAAATATCAAAGAAAAAAATAATGGATTCTCATGGGTTGTATAGAAATATTCATGTAAAAGGTGGTGGTATTTCCCTGTCTAGTTGTTGATTTTCAGAGAGACTATTTTTGAAGAAGGAATTATTTTCTCATAGAAGTAAACTCTTGCATGAAAGAGTGATGATGATTCAAAAAGTTTTGTGTAAGTAAAACATTTAGGATCATGGCATTAAAAAATGGAAAGGATTAATTTTTTTGAAATATTTTCATTATCATGAAAGGAATTAATGCATGATAATGGAATATTTGTGCTTGTCTTTGAAATAGGGATAGATTTTGAGTGTGAAATGATAATACACACCCAATGTGATGCCAAATCGATATCCACAATGCTTAGGGAAATCTTACACACATAGTGGAATGTATGTCCAGATCTTGAATGTTGTGTTGTATGAGTTTAAAATTTAAAAAATACCCCCCTAATATTAGTAGATATATCCATAGATAAAATAAGGGATCTGAATAGAAAAATATTTGTGTGTAAATAGAGATTCATGCAAATAGTTTTGCGTGAAAATCATAGAAATTTTGTGCAATAAGAGTTGTGAGAAGCGAGGAATACAATATTTTTTCTTCACAATAAGAAACATGAATTTTCATGACCAACATAGTTTCATGAAAATCATAAAATATTTACTCAATTTTTACTTCCACAATAATCTTAAATATTGAGTGTGATTTAGTAATTTTGTGTGCATGACATTCCAAGGATGCGTGAAAGATAAAGTGTGAACCAGAATGGATTTCTTGGTAAATTTGTGGTGAAGTGGTATTCATCATGTGAATGAAAGTGTATCACAATGACACACTAAATGAGGTATAAAATACATGGATTCAAGTAATTAGAGAAATATCTTATTAAGAATTACATATTACACTTCAGTTGCGAGATCATTGATCTTTCATTTTTTGATTGTTTTATAACCATACGGGATAGTGAGTCCACTAAAAATGTTGTAATAATAGTTTTCTTTAGTGGATTTTGTATATAGTTATATTTTTGTTGTATACTCTTTGGACATATCCCAATGCAAGTTAACCAAGTATAATTGTTGTGCCTCGTGCAATCTTTCATTTCTTTTCACGCATTTCTACATGAATGATAGAGAATATAGTTTTGTTTACAGAAGAAACAAGATGTGAAGTGGTAGTTGTTTCAAAATTTCATACCCCGATTCACCCCCCCCCCCCTCTTCATGTGTTTATCCTAGTCGGGCTAACAATAATATATGTAATATATAAACTATTAACCATAGAAAGAGAAAGTCCCATATTTGACATGTTTATAGAGTAATATTTATGGGGATATCCATATAAGTATCCAAACTAATCCTTCCTCTAAGGGATTACACCAAATTTTAGATCAGCATTTGTAATGGTAAGATCCCATTAAAAAATTATAACACCTTATCATCAAATAAAAATTATAATTTTGGATGAAATGACATCCTTATTATGGAATTCTAGCATTGTAACATCCCAGCAACCAACACTACTAATCAAAGTCTTGACTGATGGAAAGTACCATACCTCAGTAAGGCATCCTTGTACTCTAGAAGCATAAAATTATATAAATAAGTCTAATATGGTATTGTGATGAGACTATACAATCATATTAGAGTTAAAAATCATAGATAAATAAATTAGAATCAAACACAACCATAAGCATCATAGTAAACATCAAAAATAACTAAAATGGAACATGATATAATAAAATAAAACCAGGCATACATACATACAAGCTCAATATCTCTATAAGCTAATCATGTATATAGAATAAAAATAAAATGAAATGAAAATATTAAAATAAAAACTATACGATGCTATGATAAAATACCTGAGCCTCACCTCATCCCAAACCCTATATCTCATGCTCACTTCCCTATATCAATCATTCATTATCAATACTCAACCAAACCTAACCCTAATAAATGTGATAGTATTATTGGGCACCCAAGTGTAGTGGAGGTCCAAGGATGGAGTAATTACATAACTCAGTAGGAAACGACCAACATGGTCTTGTACATACTGACAAAGTAGTGATATGTTCATTTGACCTTCTCTGCTAGAAATAAAAAAACTACATAAAATAAGTAAATAATCCATCATTGATGATTAATTCAATGAACTTGATCAACCATACATTCTTCAAATCGTGTCAAAATATGCCAAACCAATAAAATGAAGGCTCTAAACCCATTTTATCCCCCACCATAACCACATTACATTGGGGACCTATCCCATGAACATCCAATATCATATCGACAAATCCATGTAAACTGCAACATTGTACTAAAAATCCATGGTAGATTTAATAGTATAATCATGTTATAAATTCATAAAAACTATATGACTCTCAGGAGCCATCCGACGATAGACTAGTATTTGATATCTAAATAAATGGAATCACGAGAACTGGTCACTAAATACCTGGTAGATCCAATATTATAGTCGACTCTCAAAATCCATGGAATCCCCCAAATAAAATAACCAAACTCAAAATCCATGGAAGCTCTGCTGATAGTAATATAATCCTCCCCAACAAGTGGTTTATTATATAAGGAAGCACATTTTAAAATATCATCCATTGCAAATTTCATATACATAACAAAATACTACCAAAATAAATATATTAATTACAACAAATATATAAAATAAAGGGTAGGGTTGGTTGAATGCCAAACATACCATCATTATCTATATCCCATTACACTCACTCAGGGATAGTTTATCATCAAGGTACCTAACAAGGTCCCCTAGGTGAATACATAGTTGGAGGTACCCAATTAGTGTCTTCAATACCACCCCACTCACTCAAGTTATAACCCATCTCATGGGGGATGTCATGCTCCAAAAATAGTTTGTAAAGCCTATATAAAACCAAAAAAACATCACTAGGTTTCTCCACTCAACAAACTCAATTCCATACAAACTATGTTATATCATAATAGGCCAAACGCATTATAAAGGGTAAGGATTTCTCACCAATGTTTATCTCACTCAATCACCCCCCCAATAACCAAATATGCCTCAAAAATGTCTTGTTCCACATGTGTGAGGGGTCAACACTCTAATAATGTAACTCTGAATATCGATTCTAAATGTGTATCATGATTTAAATTAATGCTACAAATTTTCTTAAATCTTGTGACCATTTTTACCCATGTGAATTAACAACTCCCTACCATAACACCTCCTATCTTTGATAATTATCTATATAAACAAAACTATATATCTCTGTAACACCCCAACTATCACATAAATTCCCCTTTTTAATGTATTTTATGTTTATATAATACATTGGATGATTTTGATGATGATTTGTGATTATTTTTTAATGGTTTATATGGGTTAAATCATTGATCATGGTTTTAAGAAACCATAAATCATCTCCAAGAAAATGTGTAAGGGATTTTAAATGTTTCTAATTATGAACATTTTTGGAACGTGATTATTCCAAATAGTATGTTTGATAGGTGAAAATTTATGAGTAAAGATAATGGGAAAATTCCATTAGTAAATGATTTTTGAAACCATGGGAACCAAGTGTGTGAGGGGTTTGTTTGGAGATAGTAGCATACACAGTTTCCCAAACCGTTCGGTATAATTATTCAACATGAATTAATTTATCTAAAAAATATTTTTTAAATAAATTTACACATTGAAACTCTTAGTTTTATCCTATTCTCTTAGTAATTTGAACTTATATTATCTACTAGGAAGTCCTTCTGATTCAATTTTATCTGAAAGGAATTTTTGGAGAATCAAGGTGAGTTGGACCCCAAGAATCAATGGTAAGTCCTATTTATTTCTTGTTCTATCTTGATCTACTCATCATCTCTCTTAAAGTTTCATATAATTATTCTGTAATAGAATGATATATCTTTTATAATGTATATTTTGATGAGATATTACTGGGATCTATTGATGTGAATAAGTTTAACATCCAGATCTAGTGGATTTGTGTTCTGTTCTTCATTTTATATAACCATTGTGAGGTAGGTGGCTTCTCTCCCACACTACATGTTATAGATATTGAAAGAATTATGTCCAAATAACTATTCTTTTTTTTTATAAAACCTTTTTTTAAATAGATAATTATTTGGTTTAAAAATGATACATACATGGTGTTTGATAAATTCAATGAAAGAAAATGGTTTTTGAAAGAATTGGATTTTTTTTGGGAACTTTTTGTTTGTGGTTGTCATGAGTTCATGAGATTACATTACATTGTATTGTTTTTTTACACTTTGGGATATTTCTAATATGGGACACGATAGATTCCATCATGTGATTACTTAGTGATAGGATGGGTCACCACTCAAAAGTATTGGGACTTTCATTTGGAATTAATGGGTGTGTGAGTGGTGTAATGATGATGCCAAATGGTTATAGTGTTGTAAAATTGATTAATTATTTTATCATGTAAATTTTATAAACCTCCATTAATTATTCTGATATATACATATATAAATATGAGATAAATTATTATTGTTCCTTGTGAAATGTGTTGGGAAGTACTTGGTGATTACTTACTAAGTTTTATATTAACACCCAACTTGAAATCTTTGGTGTGTTTTCAGATGGTGTGTAATAAGATACAATTAATGGAAAGGATTCATAATTATATAGTGATGTGTACTGATTTAGTGGGATTTGGACATGGATTTGGATCTTAGAGCTTCTTTGGGATAATTCTTTGGTTGATTCCACTTCCATGTCTTGAGTTCTATTTCCCTTTATTATGTTAGTATTATAAATTTTTATTCCATCTATTGTATTCATGTTTCTATATAGTTTGTATTTTATTTTCATTAATTTGTTAAAATGCAACATATTGTGTTGTTTGAATTATTTTATCATGAGATGGTTGTTCATTTCATAGGAAAAACTATCCCCCAAGGATCTAGTATGTTATTGACACTTGTTTCCTTCCTTTGGTGTCTTGGGAGCATAACCTATAGTCAGTAGAATCTATAACCTAGTTAACTAAGATGTCCTAGATATAAGAGGTATGTTTCCTTGGCGAAATTTTTTTTTAATGTAGAGTCTTGTTAGATCCTAGAAATGTAGAATCTTCAATATCTTGGAAACTATCTAAAAATGTATTTGCGATACGTAGTTTCCTCAGTTTAACATGATACTACAAATTATTTTTTCATCACTTTTCATGATATGCCTCTATGATGAAATCATTGAATAGGAAAGGGGACAATTCCAATAAATAAATGTGTGCCATAAATATTTTCAAGAGCTTAATGTCTTTCTTGAATAATCACCCATATTTATATATCTCGAGTTAGGATGAAGATATGTGATATATTATGATATATTAAGATTTGGATTGGGATTTTTTATCATATAGGGAGATCAAGTTTCAGTTTATGGGTCATGAAGGTTATGTTTGGATCTAAATAATTACAAGACACATGATTTGGAGTTATATTATGTAGTATAGTCCTTGAAAACATAGTGTCATTATCTCTTGGGTAGAAAGTTCATAGTTTTTATGGATAAAAAAATCTTAATACACTAATTCACTAAAAGATAATTGAATCTATGGAAACAATGATAGATGAGATACATTCAGATGTTTGACTATAACTTGATGTATACACAAGGTAAATGAAATTTAATAGATAATGCGTTGAATAATATTTCATATAGTTAGTTCGAAAAAAAAGATTTATATTAGTGGAAGATGATGATGGTCATAGACGATATGTAGCTGGAATGTGCATATCAAGGTGATGCTACAAGTTTATTTCCAATTTATCTTGTTCCAAAATTGATTGAGCAGGTTAAAGATGTTCATATCTCTGATCCTTCATGTCTAACCATGAGGTTTAAACTCAATGGATGGAAGACTATTGATGGAAGGATTATTAATGGGAGATATGTGTTGTGTTTTATATATATAATTATTGTTCCTATAACTTAACAGGAAAAACAAATTCATATCTACCACCATATAAGATTGTTTATTCCTCTTGGAATTCATAAGATGTATAAGGTGATGAGGACACACTTTTTTAGGTCTATCATGAAAAGGTGGATGACAGAGTGTGTCTCGAGATGCCTCACCTATAAATGAGTCATGGTGGGGAACCAATGATCAATTTTAATGTTACAATACGTACCTATAACCATGTTAAAATTGGAATAGATAGATATGGATTTTTTTATACATCTACCAAGAATGTTTTAGAAACACGATTCCATATGGTTGATCAAGGATATAATCATAATTCCATATCACTTCATAGTTATTCTGGAATTTAATTTGATAGAAGAATAAGAAAAAATATATATTCAATAAGTTTATAATATTCGTGGTTTCCCAGTTTCAATTATGACTAATCGATACCCAATGTTTACATATTGATTTTTTAAATCCTTATAGTCACCCTCAGAACCTTGATGACCATGACCATAGCTTTTCATCCCCAGATGGATGGATAACCTGAAAATATGATCCAATCATTAAAAGAAATAATTTGATCTTATCTTCTGTATTTTGAAGGATCATGAGAGAATAATATACTATTAGTGGAGTAATCATACAATAATAGTTATAAATAATTAATATGTATAGCTCATTTCAAAGAATTGTTTTTCTATCATTGTTGTTATACACTTTTCTAGGTGGTAATGGATGAGACATCACTTATCATATGTAGATTTGGGAATGAGATGAATGAAAAAATTTAGATAACCAGGAAGATGATGGAGATAGATTAAATCCACAACAAATCATATGAAGATCATTATAAATCTCCATTATCATTTGATTTTGGTGTTCATGTTTTCTTGATATTCTCTCTAAGGTAAGGGAATCATCATTTAAAAAATAAATGTAAACTATATCCTTTATACATTGTCCCTTATGATATATATTAATGAATTGTTTATGTGGGTTATCCATTGTACTTTCCACCATTATTCACCTCTATAAAAAATGTATTTCATGTAACTCAACTAATGAAGTACTAGACTGATGTTGAAAATTTTATTTGAGGGGAGCAAGTTGATCTTCAGATTGACGGTACATTGATTCAAATGCTGATATTGATTGTAAATATATTGAAGAATTTATTTCATTTGAGAAGAATTATTTTATTGTGAGGATTATAGAGGAATGGTAAAATTCATGAAGACACATGGGAACTAGATGATTATATGTTAAAAAAATGACCTGAAATTTTCCAAAGAAAAAAAATCCAACCTTCCAATGATGGAAAATTAAATGATAAGGAGAATTTAATATCCATACTTTTAGGTGTTTTACCCATTTATCATGTGTTTTTAGGTTATATAATACATGGGATTATTTTTTGGAATCTTTTGAAAGGGGTTTTAAGTGTGAATAGTTTGAGTATGGATTGGGAATACTATGCAACTTCTCTGTGAAACTATATAATATATTTTGAATTTTTCTAGGATACTACACAGTTGACGGATAGCTTTTATAAATCATATAGGTTCTAGGTGAAACCATGTGAGTTGGGATAGTAGGGAAAATTATTTGGTTCATTTAATTCCAAACCATATAATCCAACCATGCAAGGTGATGGTTTAGAGATAGTATCATACACACGATTAACACACAATTTTCCCAAAATTGTATTTAAAGTATGTGACATGCATTAAATGCTATTAAAAATAGAGTGTATTCTAGTTTTAACACTGAAACATTGATTTTTATCCTATTTTCTTAGGCTCTTAAACCCCTATCCACTGATAGGTATTCCAAGATATTCATATTTATATAGTAGATTGTTTTGTGGAATCAATAGTTCTCTTTAGATCTAATAATATTTTCTCTCATAAATCCTAATATACAATATATCCTATATATATTAATATTTTATGATGTTTATTTTGATGTGATATTATTGTGGTATTTTGAAGGGAATATGTTTTATGGTCGGATCTAGAGGTTTCAGGTTTTGTTCATTGTTTTCTTTAGCCCTTGTTAGGGGTGGATTCTCTCCCACCCTACTTGCCCTATAATTTTAAAGGATTTATGTCTAAATCACTATGTGTTATTTTTTAGAAAATTTTATTGTTTTTGTTACCTAAAAATTACTTTTTGAAATGATACACATAAGATGGTTGATAAATTTCTTAAAATAAAATGGTTTTCAAAAGAAATGGTTTTTGTTGAGAACATGGCATCTGTAGTTGGAATGAGTTTATGAGAATGAATTGTGTGGGCTTGTTAGTTTGGAATTGGGGTGGATTCTAAAGTGTCACGTGGTTTATTCTATGAGGTGATGACTTTGTGATTGGAAGGATCATCACTCATGAGTATTGGGACTGTCATTGGGTATGTATGGCTGTGTGGGTGGTGGAATTATGATTCCATATGGTGATGGCTTTAGAAAATTGATTAATTTATTTATTATGGAATTGTTATAAACCACCTATAGTTATATCTACATATATATATATGCATATATATATATATATTTGAGGTAACTTTTTTTGTTCCTTGTAGGATGTGTTTTTAATTATTTGGGTATTACCTACTGAGTTTTATACCCACCCCTTCCTAGAAATTGTAGTGCATTTATAGATTTTTTTTACCAAGATACATGTAAATGAAAGTAATTGTACTTATCTAGTGATAAATTATGATACAATGGTATTGGTACATTGATTCGGATCTTGGATCTTGTTTGGGGTGATGCTTTGGTGGATTCCACTTTTATGTCTTGAATTTTATTTTCTTTATTTTTCTAGTGTTGTACCATTTTATTACATATACTACTTTGAGGTTGTTGTTCATTTTTAATTTTATTATGTTTCCTTACATACATCATATATCATTGTTTCATCTTCATTAGGTAGTTTCTGTACCAGGGAAAATAATCCCCCAATAATCTTGTATAGAATTGGCACTTATTTCCATCCATTAGAGTCCTAGAGAGGTAACCTAAGGTCAGTAGAACCTCGGACCTGGCCTAAGAAAAATATGTTGGGTGGGGATGTTAAAATCCCGAGATTCATCAATCATAAAATCCATCTCAATGTTCTGGTTCTTCCATTGAATGATCACTACTTCTAAAATACATCCAATTTGAATATAAGTTACTTAAACCACTAAAGACCAATCTACTGATCAACTTCACTTCTGAAATACCAATAAGACACTCACCTAATCCAATATATCCTAAGACACACACATGACATTTTGAAATTCATAATCCAAACTATAGTTCTCCCCAACATAGGATGCAGCTCATAACGACTAATTCTAATGATATGGTGCATTATCCATTGGAATCTCCCATCAAATCAATGTACCTTCATTATAAATACATTCTGGGAGTGGTTTTGTAATTTATCGTAACTGGCCATTCATAGGAAAAATTTTAAAATGTTAGAACCCATTTTCAATTCCAAATCCCAAGATAATTGGACCCACACCCACCATTTATACATTATTCATGGACACCATGGTTTTTCCCCAAAATCCTATAAAATTCATAAAATGTACCATCAAACCCAAAATGTTGCATCTAATATGGTTTCTACCACACCAAAAACATTTTCATATAAAACGACTAGCCAAAGCAGCTATAACCAACCTATCTTAAAATTATCAGCAACACCTATCAACATGAACCCAATTTGTTAGATCCTAATTCTTATACTCCTAGAGGTATAAAATATCATTCCATGAATTCTAATTATTAAAAATGTTATCATGTGGAAAAATCTCCATAGTTGGGTAATAAATCCTATAAAACTAGTCATCACACTCTTCCGCACCATGATAACCAATGAACCACATATCTGATCACTTTTGAATCATCCCTATTTATCTTGAGTCTTATTTCAACACTCATACTCAACCCATTATTATATATAAACTCACTCATGGAATTTTACAATGAGTACAGGTCAACATGGATCCACATTCTCACTAGTGCACTAAAGCCCAAAATAATTGTATATCCACCATTACCATTCACCTGTAACCCTTCCACCTGAGGTTCGTATTACCCATGTCTAAAATCACACTCCCCACTATAAAAACACCCTTTTTCCACTCTAAAAACCCTAATTCTTAATCATTGTTACCAACACCCCATCCATCACCTAACACAATGAATTGTATATCCAAAACATATCATAATTGATTATCAACACAAAACATCATTTTAACCTATTCCTAGCCCATATGAATGACATATACAACCACTACTGAATTTCATCTAATAAAATGGTCGAGTACCCTTAAAACATATATGTCTCAAATTCATTAGGTTATATATTCAAACATGTATTCTACTCATCTAGATCGATGATCAGTGTTATATCAACAATTAATTCTTTTGTTTAGGTCAAATTTAGATTTGTCATAATACCCTACCTGATCCAATTAAGGTGTCACCTATCTTCATATGGACACCTCAATTCCCACAATAAGCCTTGGTATAATAGGATCCAGGGAAATTCCATAAAACTCATCATCCCTCATGCCACAATGACAGCTCCCTAATTAACCATTTAATTATTTCATGGATATAAAATACATACTTCCAAAAAACCATTAATATATTATAAGAACACCCTCCTATACCACTTTATCCACTACACCTCTATGGAACACCCTTTCCATAATGGTCTCATAAAAAATCAAGAATATCACATTCTTATGCATCCCAGTCCTAAATCCAACTCACAATCCTAAAATTAATATACAATCAATATAGGATCATGTTCCAAACATTAATCATGATCCTCTTTCATGTCAATCCCATAAAACCAGAGTTCCCTAGACACACCTATTCAAAATCATAAACATCATTTATTCCTTGGTCAACCTCATGATCTCCCACTACACAAGCATTATCCAAACACCACAGGGTCCTATCATGGACTAATCAACATCTTAGCTACCAACCAACATAGTATTAAAATCAAAATCTACTAACCACTCTCTCAATAAAATTTTAATAAGCATACCCAAAGAATAGGGTTAGGAACCCAACTGTCCTTCCCTTCAAAACCAGATTTAATACTCACACACTAAATGTTTGTTCTCATGAAATGAAGGAATCATCATGTCTATGCCGAAAACCTCACAGTACCTTGCATGAATCAGCCTTGAAAAAAAGAAACTACTTTTTCATCCAAATCTAAAGAACTCATATTCCCATGATAACCTTTCTCACTTACCAACCTTGATTTCACACATAATCCACACAACAATGTATGAGTTGGATATGAGGGTTTATATTTCTCCCAATTATCCCAAAATCTAAAACACATAGAATGTCATAAATTATGGCGAATCATCCAACCACCATTTCAAAATTCCATGATTGGACACATGTAAAAAACCACTCACAAGACTCATAAATATATAACTAGAATTACTTGAAGAAACCACCAATCCAAAAGGGATAATCTCAATGAGAATCCATTTAATTTTCTTCTCCCTCAATACTTACACACCCACCTACCATCACTACAAGATCCATAAACATCATAATAGATGATCCAAACGAAGGGAAACCTCAATCATGGGATTATATGAGTATAATTAAATTCCATGATATATGTAAAACAATATATAGGTTCTTAAATTCACTTTAAATTACCAAGAGAGAGATAATAAACACCCACTAGGGATTCCCCACAATGTCAATATGTTCCTTATTATCCTACAAAGGTTACTTCATGTCCCCTATACCTGGGGATTATGTTGTTATTTTCCCCATCAAACATCTCAACATAAATTAACATGCCCAATAATCAGAAAGATATATATAAAAAATCCATCCTAGTTGATTATAATTCAACCGAGTAATTATATAAAAAATTTCATATGATTATTTTCTGACACATTATTAAATTGATCCATTGATAAGTGATAAAAATTGAATAGGAAGGTATACAAGTCATGTGAATCCTATATGCCTAATAATGATTCCTTTAATGACTCATGAGTCTATATGCTAAGATCCACATCCAATAACCATATCTTACCAAGTAGACTAAGATCCATAATTCCATTGAGAAAATAATAAATCTAATATATCTCATGAATCACACAAGGTGAAACCAATCATCTCTAACATCACTATTATTGAACATCAATCCCATCCCTGAAATCTTAGACATCCTTCTAGAACATGTGTTCATGAAAGAGTAGCTCGATATCCCTAATAGGATTTGAAACGTCCATATATCTCTTTCCAACAATATCACATATAGTAAGACAATAAAAATACAATGATAAAACTTTGTAACATCTAGCCACCCTGGACCATAAATTGGTGACCATACTGATCGATTCTATTGTACCTCAGTTGTGCCTCCTCATACACTAGAGGATGATGACCAGAAAGGGGTTCTATGATGGTTCCATGAGAAAACTTTTCCCCATATCAGATTGATAAATCCATGAAAAATAACTAAACATTTTACAAAACCATAAACATAATATAAACGAAAATAAACAAAATTGAACATGCTAAAAAAGAATGAAAATTTTCATACAAATATACAAGCTTGATCACCCAGTGAGATGATTCCATATAAAGAATAAAATAAATTAATGGGAAAGAACAAATAAAAAATACTAGAGACTTTTGTACAATCCCTAATCCCCACCATATCTAAAAATATAAATACCATTCGAGCTACCCCATCTCGATCATGAAATCTTGTTCCTTGACCCAATATGAACATCCAATAAGTGAGAGTCTACTCATGTACCCATTTGTAGTGGTGGCCAAAGTATTGTGTATTGCATAACTCATTATGTAACTACCAATATGGTATGTTAAATACTGTAAATGTAGTGATATTTTTATTTGAAATGATCATCTAGATACAAAAAAACACAATAGAAAAATAAATAAGAATATCAACATTGATCCTTAGGCTCATGACATGGATCTACTATGCCTGATTTTTCTAGTGTCGGGGTATCTCTAAGAACATAATGAAGATTGTTCCAACTGAGTAACATGTGGAATAAATATACATTTTAGACTCAACTATATCATCATGACTCTAGGGAACCAACCCATGACACTCCTACATCGGTGTTCCTAATCCATGGAAGCATCTACATCGAGCTCAAGATCCGTGACAAATCCAATAGCATAATCTTTCTCTAAATATATATCATCCCCAACCATATCCTCATGGATATGGGGACCCATAACACAAAAATTGAATATTTTTTCTCTAAATCAATGATATCTTCATCACCAAACTCCAAATCCATGGAAGGTCAAACAGTATAATCCAGTATCCCAATCCATGGATTCCCCCAAACTACATAAGTTGGCCCCAAATCCATGGAAGCTCCATAAATAGTAAGACTTACCATCCCTATATGTGATTTCTCATCCAAGGCATCCCATGTCAACATATTCTCAGTATATCATCAAGGTACTTACTGTAGTCCACTTAGTCAACACTTATATGCAGGAACCCTACTAGTGACCTCAATACCATCACAGTCACTTAGGATATAACCCATCTCATTTATGACTTCATGCTCCCAAGAGATGCTGTCAATCCCTTTTCAAATCTCAAACCATTGTTAGGATGGGAGAATCAACTAGTCCAATTCCATACCACTTTTGTTATATCCTCATATCACAAAACCATTATAAAGGTTTAATATTTCTCATCCATGTTTTATTCAATGAGTCTAATGGATCTATTGTGTCTCAAGGGTCCTTATATAGTTCGCTCGGTCCATTCATCTCAGGTCATCCCAGTCCTCCTCTTGGAAGAATCATGGGGATCAAATGAATGGAACACTATTATATAACCCTATAACATTAACTATAGTACAACCCTCATGGTAATCCAAGTGTCAAAAAAAATCTATTTTGGTCATTTCCTCGATCCTTAGGGGCCGATTTAACTAAGCCACTACACTAGGGCCAACATGACCTTAACACCTTGTTCAATCCATTCTGGGTATTACATTTAAATCGACATTAAAATGAAATATTTATTTAACCTAAACTAGGTATTAAAATAATTATAATGACAAAAAATCACACATATCATAAACAAAATGAAATATTTACTTAGGTCAAGCATCAAGGACCACCTACCACATCACGATCATTCTCATTTAATCCTCATCAAGAAAATATCTTCCACAATATTTTACAAGATGAATCGGCCACCTACAATACAGCCAAGGCCCAAAATATATCCTAATAACCCATAATAATTAATTATAATTACATTATAATTAATTATATCAAAACATTTAATTTTTTTAAATTTAAAAAAAAATCACACATCCATCTAAAATCTCACTAATGACCTCATCACACCAGATCCATAAACAAAAAAATTCCAATGACCTAAAACATGTCCAAGACCTCATTCTGAAAAATACCTAAAATGTGGCATCAATTTTATAATTATTTAAATTTAAACTGAGGGGAATCCATCATATTAATTGGAATCACAACATATATTCCCCAAAACAACAAATAATGACATGGAAACTTCGTCAAAACATGTCTTATACCTAGTATGTATGCAAGCCCCATAAAAATGATATCTCACTATCATCTATTTATATATCCATATATTCCCAAAATATGAACAATGTCGAATTAGCTCATGATAGGTAACAAGAGATGTGAATGAGGGGGATGGAGTTTGGACCTTTATCCATTGAAGAAATCACCAAATAACCTCACCCATAACCAAGTGGAGGAAGGGGAAAGGAAAGGCGAGAGACCCTCTTGCTGCATGAGAATAATAATTGGGGGAAAGTGAGTATACCCCCTCAAAAACAAAAGGGGTAAAATAGTAAATTTACTTCAAAAATACCCCCATCGAGTAGCCAGTATGGATTCACAGGCTAGTCGGTGGAACCCCTGCTAGAGGTGGTTTTACTGGCTGGCCTTTAATTAGCTGATGGCTGTAAAATATTTCTACAATATCATAATTATACCCTATATGGACTGATACATATGTAATCCTCCAATGTCTCCTACTAATCCCCAAACATTTCTAATCACCCATGTTTGATGGGTTTTGTCTCTCAGGATTCAATTCCACGTATTAGTTAAAAATTCAAAACGTCCTGTAAATTGAAACTCAAAATTCTTTTAAATTTCATGACATGTCTGTATCCATGGGAATTATAATCATAAAATTTTTCCAATGATAGGGTTCATATTCTTTTTATTGACTCTCTTCATAAAATGATGATATTATAAGCTTTAGAGCATCATCTAAAAAGATATATAATATATATCATATGTATACCAATATAATCCCACTGTTTGGGATATCACGTGACCACTAGAAATAGAACATGGAAATCTAGTATATTTTTTAATAGATTGAGTTGTTCAAAAGGTCAATAGGAGGGTGAACTTACCATTACAAATTTTTTAACACAATATATAATTTGAGTAAAACATAAAAATTCAAGTTTAATTGAAGGTGGAACAAAAATATAGAATAAGAAAGTAGTGTTTCCTCAGGAACAATAGTAAATATGAACCCCCAATTTTTTTTGTTTCTGAGTTATAATATATATATTATTTACTTATCTATAATCATTTTTATATTTTTTTTTCAATCAAATACATTTTTTGTGAGTGATAACTTAATTAAAAAATTCTTCTATGCAGACCAAGGAACAACAAAACATAGGAATAACTTTCAATGGGAGTCAAAGCCTAATAAAAAGATGACATTTATTAGTGTAATCATACCCACAATGTAGAAAAAAAATATTTTTATGAGATATAAGTATATATATAATATTATTATTATTTCATTGGTTTCATGTGTTACACACAACATCGTCCTAGCTTTCGTTATACGCAACACTGAGTCTCTACGAAAAAACTTTAATTATTTTTATTATTTCAAGAAGACAATTCAAAACTATAAATTATATTTTTGGGTATTAATAGAATTAACTAAATTATTAAATTATTATTTAAACATGTATATATAATTATTTAACTAATTAATTATAATTTAATTTATAACCCTTTTCAAAGAATAAAATGAATTTTTTGTTTTAAAAAACTATTTAAATGCGCACAAGTGTATTTTATACCAAAAAATAAAAAAAATCATTCATTTTGGAATATATTTTATAAAATATAAATATTTATAATATATTAAATTTAATTTTTGAAATTCAAATTATGTTTTTTAAGACGTCATATTTGAACAAATAAAACATTATGGATAAAAGAAGTATTTTTCTAAAAAAGAATATTTTTCCAACCTTTTGATGGGGCACTTGTTTAAAATTTTGTTTTTGATATTTATAAAATTTCTATTTGAAAAAATAAACTAATTAGTTGAAATAATAGTATCATAAGCTAATTTTTTTTATTTCTTTATTTTTTATAAGTTTTATTTTTTATGAATAATAAAGAAAGATTATATTTTATTGAAAACATATTTTTCGCCTTATTTATTTATATTGCTAGATTATATTGGATAGTGGTTTTAAAGTATAATTAGTTAAATATTTTATAATTTAATCAAATTGGGGTCTTTGGAATTTATTTTATTTTTGAATTCGGATATAGAAACATTTTAATATTTGGATGTTTTTTTCTTAAAACATCGTTTTCTTGATTCTTTAAGGGGATTAAATTTTATTTTTTTTCATAAAATTCACTATTTTGAATTTTTAAATATTAAATCTATATTTTTAATCATAATTTTAAAATTAATTAAATATTAAAAATTTATTTTTGGACAACATGAATAGTAAATGTAACGCTCCGACCCCAGTTACCCAGAGTCGGTGCATTATTACGTAATATTGGAATGATCACAAAAGATCAAGTCTCGAAAGACCGATTAGTTTAGTAGCCTTGGAAACACTAGATAAATTCATAAATGTTACATTACATCATAAAATGAAAAACTACCATAACAAGGTCTCCATAGTCTACACTCATATCCCCTTCCGACTATCCCTGCAGGGCATTCTTAAAATACTTCTTCACATCCTGGAAAAATTAAAACATTTAAAGGGGTGAGCTCAGATGCTTAGTAAGGATAACAATATAGCGGAAGCTTTCATAAATACACATTAACATTTAAGGCAATTTATAACTGAAATAAAATCATTTTAAACTTGAACGTCAGCATAATATGGCAAAATAAAATGAAATAATGACATTTACTTATTCACATGGATACTCTACTAGTCGAATAATCACATGAAATATCAATAACCACTTTTATAATGATGGATTGCATAATGCTAGACTATCATAACCACGTATCCAAGGCCTTGTGCCAAGACTACAAATAAGACTTTGTCAGGGCCTCGTGCCAAGAAACTAGTTTGTCTCATGAGACCTACTGATGCATCAAAGAGCTATAGCGGGCTCCACCAGTTACTTATTAATTCCAATGCATTCCTCATATGAACAGGTTTAAACATATCATAAATCATAACATAATCGTATCACATAAAACATGCCTAAACGAAACATAACATTTCCACATTTCAATCACAAGATATCAATACAACACATTGATATAATAAAAACACTTTCAGACCCATTTTCAATACCAAAATAAAAGAAAATTTAAACATGGTATTTATTTTTCATTTAAAAAAAATATGGCTTGTAGATGAAGCTGAAACTCAAATAATGGTCATGGCGGCGGAGAATTCGTTGTCGCCACATACGTAAGAAAAAGCATTATTTTTGTCGTTTAGTAAAAACTCTTCATATTAAAAATATTCCATTTCAATAAACGTAAAAGTCAATTGGGTTTATACACTGTATAAAAGAAAGTAGTGTATAAAACAAAATATGCCTCAATGAAAGGATATTGAGACGAAGTCCCTTACAAAGATCATTTTTTTTAATAAAATATATCTATTATGTGTATTCACTATAAGTACACATAAATAAAGTATAAATACAAGATAGGACATAATTATATCATCACATAATTTGAAATTATGAGATTAACCCAAAGAAAAGAAATTGTGTTAAGAAGTTCCCTTACCTCGTGTCCGACTTGACTCAATAGTTCATTAACCTCTTGAATAATAAACTAGAGTTAATTTATACTTGAATAAGAACCTTTTTCAAGTTCATTATTCCTTCTATATCACTTATTACCATGTTATGAACATTATGTAATTATTTAAGTTAATAACAGTTGTTTTGTCGATCTTTGGTACTTGAGCCAAAAATAAACTTCTTATAATTACAAGTTGTTCATGTGGTAAAATATCCATTACATCCATAATTATATTCATGATTTAGATATCGTATATATCATATATATCCAGTATATATATGCTGTTATAATATTACATAACATTTAGAGGTAAGAAATGAAATGCACCGTTCATGGAGACGGTAAGCCGTACGTACGCATGAATGCTACTTTCATTTCTATTTCGTATTAAATGGAATGATCTCATAATGATATAAAGGTGTATTATAATTCTAGTATAATATCATATATAATATCATTTACTCTATCCTTTACACATCCGACATATGGCATTAACGATTCAAATCACTTTGAGGGGGCGGTAGTCCCCACTTCCTAAAATGAAATTATCGCATTTACCAATAATGGAAATCCTAAAGGCATTCCACAAATGAAAAATACAGAATCATAAGGAAAACATAAAGATAATATATATCATAAATAAATATAGTTACATCTTAATGTTCACCATGAAAGTGTTTAAAATAATATTGAACAATCATCGTTTCGTGAGGCAGAAATTCACCAACCAGAGAAACAGTATGTTCTTTAACCATTAGATGAAGGTGTGTGTAAATGTAAATCAAATCCTTCTCATAACAAAATCCAAGTATATTGAATATACTGGTGTTGTTACAAAAGATATAAATAAAAAGAGTTTAATGGGTTGGAAAAGAAAAATAATACAAAAGAATATATGAGAAGACATTACCTTAAAATCGGGTAACTCTTTTTGATTTGAGCAAAAGGGTTCCTTAGGAAGACTTCTTCCCAAAGTGAGGCCTCTAAGAGTAAGATATTGAAGTTGAGAGAGTTTGGCAGAGTTTTTCCAAGCCAAATGGCTTTAAGTTGTGAATAATGTGGAAGAGGCGGTGTCATTTTATAAGAGGAGAGGAGGGGCACTCTTGAAAAGTAATGAAATGTTACATTATTATGAAGTGATTTTCGGATTTCAAAGGTCACAAAATTATATATTTCTAGGATAAGGTGATAAGGGTTATAAATATACCCATAAAATAGGGTTTTTACAAGTTTAAGTCTTATATTTTACATTATGTTTTCATTTAATTTAAATAATTAATTAATGAGGTAATCGTTGCATCATCATGGTGTCATAAAAAATTTAATTTATTTAATGTCTAAAAATTATATAAAAAATATCATGAAGTAGGAAATCCGTTTATATTTCCAATTAATATTTATAGTCTAAATATTATCTTATATAACCCCATGTAATAATTGTTTTATTAAAACAACACATGTTTGTGATAATTTTATATTTATTTTAAATAAAGAGTTATTAATGTCATTTCTGTACCCAAGTGGCTCTATGGGGTCCCCAAGTTGACCCATGGATTGTCTTGGTCTGCCATGACTCATAGAATAAGTATAGGACAAGTGTAAAGGCAATTTCATACGATTATATCATTATATTTACCTTAAATTACACTAATTACCTTTAATCGCGATTAATGAAACTTAAAAGTTACTATTCACCAAAAAATTATTTTAATCCCATTGAATCACATTTTAATTATTAATTACAACCATGCATGTCGTATTTTTGAAATTCAATTCACAGAAGTGGTAATGTTTCATATAAACGAAAAATTAGTTTTTTAACTACCACTTAGTGGTTTCACTATACATCAAAAATTGAAGTTTTTCAGAAAATACCAAAAATTCACCCTAAGATAAATTTGATATTCCTAATTAAAAAATGATTTCTATTTCAAAAAATTCAAAACATATAAGTTGAATTAATTAATTTAATAATTAATTCCCGCTGTCACAATAAATAGCGTGTTTTTAAGAAAAAAATATCAATCAAAAGATTTACAATTGTTTATGTCCAATTTCAAAGTGGAATTAATTAAAATGACCACCATTGGATAAAATGGTAAAAATATATTCTAATTATACTTTAAAATCACTCAATAGTATAATTTATCACAATAAATTATTTTTATTAAAAATGTTGTTTTTAAGTATTTTTCATTATTCATTGAAAATTGTATGTTCTTGGAAAAATACCAAAAATTCAATATAGGCTAATTTCGATTTTATGAATCCCAAAATGAAGTCCAATTTGAATAATAAAATTTATAAAATTACAAGAAGTGGGTATTACTATTCATAATGGCTACTTTGATTAGTCGCGGTGTGTTAGAATCTCGAACTTGCGTAAAATACAAGTTATTGCATTATTGAAAGGGAAGCGTACCATGGAAGCTTGGGGTTTCACATTCTCCTATACTTCAATAAATTGCGTCCTCGAAATTTTGAAAATGTTCTTCAAAAATAAAAGGTTGAAAATAGAAAATAACTTTGTGGAAAACCCACATCGGAAATAGGGTTAAAAAAATATAACTTTAAAAGAAAGATAGAAAAGTACAAAGGTCGCCTGAGATATCCCATACTAGGATTCTATGAAAATATGGATATGGAGGAGAAACAAACCATCAAGGTTTGATGAAGAGTTGTAGAAAATATGATTTGGAGAAATTTAACTACAAGAAAAACATAAACTTGTGATTGGTTAAACGGTCATTGATTCCCCAGTAGGAAATGTTAACCAACAACATTTTTTTTGTTTTAAGTTACCTTTCATAAAGTTGAAGAATTTATTTATGGTATTTACAAAGAACGTAATTATATAAACTTACTTGTCATGTAGACATTCATTCCTTACTAAATTTTTTTCCTCAAACCCATCTTTCACTCCAAAAGGTAATAGAACTCAAAAATATTCTATTTATCCTAACCATATAGGGATACAAAAATAAATTAATAATTCCTCTATCAGAACCTAAAAAACTAAATTATACACTCCAGGGACTTCACGCAGTCCAATGGAAGGTGATAAATCTCAACCACACTGTGGTTGTGGGTTCGATTCCCACAGCTTTGTCTGACGTGACGGGTTGTCACACGGTCTGCGTGTTGTCCTTTTTATAAATATCCAAAAATAACCTTAACAATTGTATCCAATGTAAAATATAATCCACTCCAACCTTTATAGTTATCCAAAATACCTCTGTCTAGACTTTCTCTAAAAGGTCTCTAAATTCCAAAATCAATTTTAACATCATATTCTCCAATCAATGTAAAGTTTCTCTTATTGTCACATACTAAAAATGTGATTACCTTCATCATATTAAAACATTAATGAAAACAAAAAGTACTGCAGTACAATCCTTATATATCACATTATTCTTATAACCAGTACATCGTTGATACAACACTCAAATGACATAATACTTTAATAACAACATAAGAACTCTAATCATTCCCCCTCATCTGTGGTAGTATCATAACATGATTATTATTCAATAGCATCATTTGGGGCATACTCCGATGATTTGGACATTGGTTTGCGTAGTGTCCCCACTCCTTGCAGATGAAGCATTGTACATTTGAAACCTTTTTCCTACCCTTGCAGTCACGCACTTGGTGTCCTTTTTATCCACACTTATAACAAACTCCCATTCCTTTTAGGCAAGTACCAGGGTGATTATTCCCACAATTATCGCATAATGGAAAATCCTTCATTCCCTTTTTCCCTTTATCTATCTCTTGTCCACCCGTTCTCTTCTTCTCTTGCATTACTTTATTATCATAAGATTTAGAGAATTCATTTTCTGTCTTTGTACCACATGAGACTATATCTTCGTACATTGAGAAATATTGTGATACTAATGCTCGATAGAGAAACGGTTTTAACCCATCAAAGAAACGATCAATCTTACTTCTTGGGTTACGTATATAATCTGCAGCATGCCTCGCTAACCTTGTAAAGATAGCCTCATACTTTGCGATATTATCATCCTATTTCTGCCTCAGTCTCAGAAATTGTCTTTCCATATCTTCTCGATGGTCATGTGGAATGTATTTTTCTAAGAAAATTTCCTTAAACTCCCTCCATTCCATACTTGATACTTCTTCATCTTCCTTTGTGTTTTGAATCAGTGACCACCGTTGATCGGCATCTCCAGTGAGGCGCTAAACTTCCATGACAACTTTCTCCCTTTCGCTACTCCCTAAGGCATAGAATATTTTCTCTAAGGAGTTTATCCATTGCTTAGCTACTAATTGATTGGTACACCCATTAAATTTTGGCGATTGTTGCCTAATGAAACAATCTAACATTGATCCTCTACATTGAGGATTAGGGTGCTCCATACGAGTAAGGTTATTATTCATATCCTGAGTGAGTTGTCCTAGTATGGTGATAAGGTATTCAGAACCACTTGTATCACCAGCTCCACAATAATTATCTTGAGCAGGAGGGAAATCCCTACATGGAGTGCATGCATTGATACAGTTTGCATTCCTTCCACTAGGAACCATTTCTAAACAATGGCATAAACTAGATTAGTTTATGAATCGAAATACATAATAACAAACTTGCAAAACACTTGACATAAATTGAACTACTTATGGATATAATCCATAATCCTAAAAAAAAATTTTGAGGATGTATATACCCATAACCATTCATAGTGGTTTGTAAAGAAAATGATAATTATCCAAAGCATATCCCCCAGGAGTGTCATAACCAAGAGTGTAGGAAGGCCCGTTTTCGTGCACCAGTTCCCATTCGAGTCTAGCTCAAAGTGGTGTTTTTGGGTTTTTCCCCTAGGTACATCTGTGCCAGAGCCGCCTCTAGCTGCTCGTAACCAGACATGGATGTATTGCTCTGAAAATTCACAAAATCTCTATAATACCAAAATTCTAGGAATTTATTCTATACTAATCCTCAATGTATATCTTAGGTCTATGTCCTCTAATCAGATTTTATCTAAATCTAGATTCCAATGTTATTACTAAACATCCTCTGATATCTACTGTAATGCCCCAACCCCAGTTACCCAGAGTCAGTGCATTATTACGTAACATTGGCATGATCACAAAAGATCATGTCTCGAAAGATCGATTAGTTTAGTAGCCTTGGAAACACTAGATACATTCATAAACGTTACATTACATCATAATGTGAAAAACTACAATAACATGGTCTCCATAGTCCACACTCATTTCCCCTTCCGACTATCCCTGCAGGTCATTCTTAAAGTACTTCTTCACATCCTAGAAAAATTAAAACATTGAAAGGGGTGAACTCAGATGCTCTGTAAGGATAACAATATAGCGGGAGCTTTCATAAATACGCATAAACATTTAAAGAAATGTATAACTGAAACAAAAGCCTTTTAAACTTGAACTTCAGCATAATATGGAAAAATAAAATGAAATAATTCCATTTACTTATTCACATGGATATTCTACTAGTCGAATAATCACATGCAATATCAATAACCACTTTCATAATGATTGAATGCATAATGCCAGACTATGATAACCACATAGCCAAGGCCTCGTGCCATGATTACAAATAATATTTTTTCAAGGCCTCATGCCAAGACACTAGTTTGTCTCATGATAACTACCGATGCATCGAGGAGCTATAGCGGGCTCCACCCATCACTTATTAAGTCCAATGAATTCCTCATATGAACAGGTTTAAACATATCATAAATCATAACATAATTTTATCACATAAAACATGCATAAACGAAACATAACATTTTCACATTTCAATCACAAGATATCAATACAACACATTGATATAATAAAAACACTTTCAAACCTATTTTCAATACCAATATAAAATAAAATTAAAACTTGGTATTTATTTTTCATTTACAAAAATGTTATGGCTTGTAGAGGAAGCTGAAACTCAAATAATGGTCATGGCAGCGAAAAAGTCATTGTCACCACATACGTAAGAAAAAACATGCCTTTTTTCATTTAGTAAAAACTCTTCGTATAAAAAATATTCCTTTTGAATAAATGTAAAATTAAAATGGGTTTATACACCGTATAAAAGAAAGTTGTGTATAAAACAAAATATGCCTCAATGAAAGGAGATTGAGACGATGTCCCTTACAAAGATCATTTTTTTAAATAAAATAGATCTATTATGTGTATTAACTATATTTACACATAAATAAAGTGAAAATACAAGATAGTACATAATTATATCATGACATAATTTAAATGTAGGAGATTAACCCAAAGAACGGAAATTGGGTTATGAAGTTCTCTTACCTCGTGTCCAACTTGACTGAATCGTTATTTAACCTCCTGAATAATAAACTAGATTTAATTTATACTTGAATAAGAACCTTTTTCAAGTTCATTATTCATTTTATATCACTTATTACCATGTTATGAACATTATGTAATTATTTAAGTTAATAACGGTTGTTTTGTTGATCTTTGTTACTTGAGTGAAAAATAAACTTCTTATAATTACAAGTTATTCATGTGGTAAAATACCATTACATCCAGAATTATATTCATGATTTAGATATCGTATATATCATATATATCTAGTATATATTTGATTTTATAATATTACATAACATTTAGAGGTAAAAAATGAAATGCACCGGTCATGGAGATGGTAAGCCGTACGTACGCATGAACGCTACTTTCATTTCTATTTCATATTTAATAGAATAAAATCATAATGATATAAAGTTGTATTATAATTCTAGTATAATATAATATATAATATCATTTACTCAATCCTATACACGTCTCACATATGGAATTAATGATTCAAATAACTTTGAGGGGGCGGTAGTCCGCACTTCCTAAAATGAAATTTTCGCGTTTACCCATAATGGAAATCATAAAGACATTCCATAAATGAAAAATAGAGAAGCATAATAAAACCATAAACATAATATATATCATAAATAAATATAGTTACCTCTTTATGGTCACCATGAAAGGGGTTAAAAGAATATTGAACAATCATCATTTCGTAAGGTAGAAATTCGCCAACCACAGAAACACTATGTTCTTTAACCATTAGACGCAGGTGTGTGTATGTGTAAATCAAATCCTTCTCATAAAAACATCCTAGTATATTTAAGATACGTTTTATGTTACAAAAGATAGTAATGAATATAGTTTAAGGGTTTATAGAATCAAAATAAAACAAAATAACAAAAGAGAAGACATTACTTTAAAATCGTGTAACTCTTTTTGATTTGGGACAAAGGCCTCCTTGGGAAGACTTCTTCCCAAAGTGAGGCTTTTAAGAGTAATAGAGGTAAGTTTAGAGAGTATTTGAGAAGAGGTTGGCCGAGCCAAATGTCTTGAAAGTGTGAATAAGGTGGTAGAGGTGGGGGCATTTTATAAGAGGAGAGGAGGGCACTTTTGGAAAGTAATGAAATGTTACATTATTATGAAGTGCTTTTCGGATGTCAAAGGTCCCACAATTATATATTTCGAGGATAAGGTGATAAAGGTTATAAATATACCCATCCAATATGTTTTTGACAAGTGTAAGTCTTATATTTTACATTATCTTTTCATTTTATTTAATTCGTTAATTAATGAGGTAATTGTTGCATCATCATGGTGTCATAAAAAATTTAATTTATTTAATGTCTAAAAATTATATAAAAAATATCATGACGTAGGAAATATTTTTATCTTTCCAAAGAATATTTATTGTTGAAATATTACCTTATATAACCCCATGTAATAATTTTTTTTGTAAAACAACACATGTTTGTGACAATTTTATATTTATTTTAAATAAAAAGTTATTAATGTCATTTCCTTACCCGCGTGGCTCCATGGGGTCCCAAAGATGACCCATGGATTGTCTTGGTCTTCCATGACTCATACAATAAGTGTTGTATAAGTGTAAAGGTAATTCCATATTATTATATCATTATATTTACCTTAAATTACACTAATTACCTTTAATCGCAATTAATAAAACGTAAAAGTTACTATTCACCAAAAAATTATTTTAATCCCATTGAACCACATTTTAATTCTTAATGACAACCATGTATGTCAGATTTTTGAAATTAAATTCACAGAAGTTGTAATGTCTCATTTAAACGAAAAATTATTTTTTTAACTACCACTTAGTGGTTTCACTATTCATCAAAATTGAAGTTTTTCCGAAAAATACCAAACATTCACCCTAAGATAAATTTGATATTCCTAATTCAAAAATGATGTCTATTTTACAAAATTCAAAACATATAAGTTGAATTAATTAATTTAATAATTAATTCCTACCGTCACAACAGATAGCGTGTTTTTAAGGAAAAATATCAATCAAAAGATTGACAATTGTTTATGTCCAATTTCAAAGTTAAATTAATTATAATGACCACCATTGGATAAAAAGTTAAAAATATATTCTAATTATACTTTAAAATCACTCAATAGTATAATTTATCACTAGAAACTATTTTGATTAAAAATGTTGTTTTTAAGTATTTTTCACTATTCATTGAAAATTGGATGTTCTCAGAAAAATACCAAAAATTCAACATATGCTAATTTCGATATTCCGAATCCAAAAATGAAGTCCAATTTGAATAATAAAATTTATAAAATTTTAAAAAAAGGGTATTACTATTCATAACGCCTACTTTGATTGGTCGTAGTGTGTTAGAATCTCAAACTTGCGTACAATGCAAGTTATTGCATTAATGAAAGAGAAGTGTACCATAGAAGCTTGGTGTGACACATTCTTCCCTCCTTAAATAAATTGCGTCCTCGCAATTTTGAAAATGTTCTTCGAAAATAAAAGGTTGAAAATAGAAAATAACTTTGTCGAAACCCACATCGGAAATAGGGTTAATAAAAATATAACTTTAAAAGAAAGATAGAGAAGTACAAAGGTCACTCGAGATAGCCCATACTAGGATTCTATGAAAATATGGATATGGAGGAGAAATAAACCATCAAGGTATGATGGAGAGTTGTAGAAAACAGGATTAGGAGAAAGTTAACTACAAGAAAATCACAAACTTGTGATTGGTTAAACGGTCATTGATTCCCCAGTAGGAAATGTTAACCGATTTTTTTTGTTTTAAGTTACCTTTCATAAAGTTGATGAATTTATTTATGTGATTTACTAAGAACATAAGGATATATACTTTCTTGTCATGAAAACATTCATTCCTTACTAAATTTTTACCACAAACCCGTCTTTCACTCCAAAAGGTAATAGAACTCAAAAATATTCTATTTATCCTAATCATATTGGGTTCCAAAAATAAATTAATAATTCCTCTATCAGAACCTAAAAAACTTCATTATACACTCTAGGGATTTCACATAGTCCAGTGCTAGGCGATGAATCCCAATCGCACTATGGTTGTGGGTTCGATTCCCACATCTTTGTCTGACACGATGGGTTGTCACATGGTCTGTGTGTTGTCCTTTTTATAAATATCCAAAAATAACCTTAACAATTGTATACAATGTAAAATATAATCCATTCCAACCTTTATAGTTATCCAAAATACCTCTGTCTAGACTTTCTCTAAAAGGTCTATAAATTCCGAAATCAATTTTAACATCATATTCTCCTATCAAAGTAATGTTTCTCTTATTGTCACATACTAAAAATATGATTACCTTCATATTAAAACATTAATGAAAACAACAAGTACTGCAGTACAATCCTTATATATCACATTATTCTTACAACCAGTACATCGTTGATACAACAATCAAATGACATAATTCTTTAATGACAACATAAGAACTCTAATCATTCCCCCTCATCTGTGGTAGTATCATAACTTGATTATTATCCAATAGCATCATTTGTGGCATACTACGATGATTTGGACATTGGTTTTCATAGTGTCCCCACTTCTTGTAGATGAAGCATTGTACATTTGAAACCTTTTTCTTACCCTTGCAGTCACGCACTTGGTGTCCTTTTTCTCCACACTTATAACAAACTTCCATTCCATTTAGGCAAGTACCGGGGTGATTCTTCCCACAATTATCGCATAATGGAAAATCCTTCTTTCCCGTTTTCCCTTTATCTATCTCTTGTTCACCTGTTCTCTTCTTCTCTTGCTTTACTTTATTTTCATAAGATTTAGATAATTCTTTTTCTATCTTGATAGCACACGAGACTATATCTTCATACGTTGAGAAAGATTGTGATACTAATGCTCGACGGAGAAATGGTTTTAACCCATAAAAGAAACGATCAATATTACTTCTTGGGATACGTATATAATCTGCAGCATGCCTCGCTAACCTTGTAAAGTTAGCCTCATACTTTGCGATATTCTCATCCTCCTTCTACCTCAGACTCAGAAATAGCCATTTCATATATGCTCGATGGTCATGTGGAAAGTATTTTTCTAAGAAATTTCCTTAAACTCCCTCCATTCCATACTTGATACTTATTCATCTTCCTTTGTGTTTTGAATCAGTGACCACCATTCATCGGTATCTCCCGTGATGCGGTAAACTGCCATGAAAACATTCTCCCTTTCGCTACTCCCCAAGGCATAAAATATTTTCTCTAAGGAGTTTATCCATTGCTCAACTACTAATGGATTTGTACCCACATTAAATGTTGGCGGATTTTTCCTCATGAAACGATCTAAAATTGATCCTCCACGTTGCGGATCAGGGTGCTCCATACGAGTAAGGTTATTATTCATAACCTAAGTGATTTTTTTAAGTATGGTGATAAGGTGATCAGCACCAATTGTATCACTAGCTCCACTATAATTATGTTGAGCAGGAGAGTAATCCCTACATGCAGTGCATGCATTGATACATTTTCCATTCCTTCCACTAGGCGCCATTTCTAAAAAATGGCATAAACTAGATTAGTTTATGAATCTAAATACATAATAACAAACTTGAAAAACACTTAACATAAATTGAAGTATTTATGGATATAATCCATAATCATAAAAATGTTTTCTTTGAGGAATTTTATACTCATAACCCTTCATAGTGGTTTGTAAAGAAAATGAGAATTATCCTAAGAATATCCCCCAGGAGTGTCGTAACCAAGAGTGCAGCAAGGCCCATTGTCATGCACCAGTTCCCGTTCGAGTCTAGCTCAAAGTGGTGTTTTCAGGTTTTACCCCTAGGTACATCTGTGCCAGAGCCGCCTCTACCTGGTTGTATCCAGACAGGGATTTATTGCTCGGAAAACTCACAAAATCTCTGTAATACCAAAATTCTAGGAAGTTCTTATATACTAATCCTCAAAGTCTATCTTAGTTATATGTGCTCTAATCAGATTTTATTTAAATCTAGATTCTAAGGTTAGTACTAAACTGCCTCTGATACCAACTGTAACGCCCCGACCCCAGTTACCCAGAGTAAGTGCATTATTACATAACATTGGCATGATCACAAAAGATCAAGTCTCGGAAGACCGATTAGTTTAGTAGCCTTGGAAACACTAGATACATTCCTAAACGTTACATTACATCATAAAGTGAAAAACTACAATAACATGGTCTCCATAGTCCACACTCAGATCCCCTTCTGACTATCCTTGCAGTTCATTCTTAAAATACTTCTTCACATCCTAGAAAAATTAAAACATTTAAAGGGGTGAGCTCAGATGCTCAGTAAGGATAACAATATAGCGGAAGCTTTCATAAATACAAATAAACATTTAAGGAAATGTATAACTGAATCAAAATCTTTTTAAACATTAACTTCAGAATAATATGGAAAAATAAAATGCAATAATTCCATTTACTTATTCACATGGATATTCTACTAGACGAATAATAACATGCAATATCAATAACCACGTTCATAATGATGGAATGCATAATTCCAGACTATCATAACCACATAGCCAAGGCCTCGTGCCAAGACTACAAATAAGATTTTTTCAAGGCCTCGTTCCAAGACACTATTTTGTCTCATGAGACCTACCAATGCATCGAGGAGCTATAGTGGGCTCCACCCGTCACTTATTATGTCCAATTCATTCCTTATATGAATAGGTTTAAACATATAATAATTGATAACATAATCATATCACATAAATCATGCATAAACGAAACATAAAATTTACATATTTCAATCACAAGATATCAATACAACACATTGATATAATAAAAACACTTTCAATACCATTTTCAATACCAAAATAAAAGAATATTAAAACATGGTATTTATTTTTCATTTAAAAAAAAGTTATTGCTTGTAGAGGAAGCTGAAACTCAAATAATGGTCACGGTGGTGGAGATGTCTTTGTCGCCGCATATGTGTGAAAAAAAATTACTTTTTTCATTTATTAAAAACTCTTCATATAAAAAAAATTCCTTTTAAATAAACGTAAAAGTCAAAGGGGTTTATACAACATATAAAATAAAGTTGTGTATAAAACAAAATATGCCTCAATGAAAGGAGATTGAGACGAAGTCCCTTACAAAGATCATTTTTTTAAATAAAATAGATCTATTATGTGTATTCACTATAATTACACATAAATAAAGTACAAATACAAAATAGGACATAATTAAATCATGACATAATTTGAAAGTAGTATATTAACCCAAGGAAAGGAAATTGGGTTAAGAAGTTCCCTTACCTCGTGTCGGACTTCACTTGATCGTTATTTAACCTCCTGAATAATAATCGAGAGTTAATTTCAACTTTATTAAGAACCTTTTTCAATTTCATTATTCCTTTTATATCACTTATTACCATGTTATTAACATTATGTGATTATTTAAGTTAATAATGGTTGTTTTGTCGATCTTTGGTACTTGAGTCAAAAATAAACTTCTTATAATTACAAGTTGTTGATGTGGTAAAATATCCATTACATCCATAATTATATTCATGATTAAGATATCATATATATCATATATATCTAGAATATATATTCTTTTATAATATTACATAACATTTAGAGGTAAGAAATGAAATGCACCGTTCATGGAGACGGTAAGCCGTACGTACGCATGAACGCTACTTTAATTTCTATTTCGTATTTAATGGAATGAAATCATAATGATATAAAATGTTATTATAATTCCAGTATAATATCATATATAATATCATTTACTCCATCATTTACACGTCCCACATATTGCATTAACAATTCAAATCACTTTGAGGGGGCGGTAGTCCGCACTTCCTAAAATGAAATTATCGTGTTTACCCATAATGGAAATCATAAAGGCATTCCATAAATGAAAAATAAAGAAGAATAAGGAAAACATAAACATAATATATATCATAAATAAATATAGTGACATCTTAATGGTCACCATGAAAGGGGTTAAAATAATATTGAACAATCATCGTTTCGTGAGGCAGAAATTCGCCAACCACAGAAACAGTATGTCCTTTAACCATTACACGAAGGTGTGTGTAAGTGTAAATCAAATACTTCTCATAAAAACATACTAGTATATTGAATATAATGGTGTTGTTACAAAATATAGTAATAAAAAGATTTTAAGGGGTTGGAGAATCCAAATAAAACAAAAGAACCTAAGAGAAGACATTACCTTAAAATCAGGTAACTCTTTTTGATTTGAGCCAAAGGCTTCCTTGGGAAGACTTCTACCTAGAGTGATGCTTCTAGGAGTAATAGAGGGAAGTTGAGAGAGTATTAGGGCAGTGTTTGGCCAAGCCAAATGGCTTGATGGTGTGAATAAGGTGGTAGAGGTGGGGGCCTTTTATAAGAGAAGAGGAGGGGCACTCTTGGAAAGTAATGAAATGTTACATTATTATGAAGTGATTTTCGGATTTCAAAGGTCCCACAATTATATATTTCGAGGATAAGGTGATAAGGGTTCTAAATATACCCTTCTAATAGGTTTTTGACAAGTGTAAGTCTTATATTTTACATTATCTTTTCATTTTATTTAAATCATTAATTAATGAGGTAATTGTTGCATCATCATGGTGTCATAAAAAATTTAATTTATTTAATGTCTCAAAATTATATAAAAACTATCATGATGTATGAAATCTTCTTAGATTTGAAACAAATATTTATAGTCAAAATATTACCTTATATAACACCATGTAATAATTGTTTTTGTAAAACAACACTTGTTTGTGACAATTTTATATTTATTTTAAAAAAAAGTTATTAATGCCATTTCTTTACCCAAGTGGCTCCATGGGGTCCCCAAGTTTACCCATGGATTGTCTTGGTCGGCCATGACTCATATAATAAGTGTAGGACAAGTGTAAAGGTAATTTTATATTATTATATCATTATATTTACCTTAAATTACACTAATTACCTTTAATAGCGATTAGTAAAACTTAAAAGTTACTATTCACCAAAAAAATATTTTAGTCCCATTGAACCACATTATACTTCTTAATGACAACCATGTATATCGGATTTTTTGAAATTAAATTCACAGAAGTGGTAATGTTTCATTTAAAAGCAAAATTAGTTTTTTAACTACCACTTAGTGGTTTCACTATTCATCAAAAAATTGATGTTTTTCAAAAAAATACCAAAAATTCACCCTAAGATAAATTTGATATTCCTAATTCAAAAATGATTTCAATTTTAAAATATTCAAAACATATTAGTTGAATTAATTAATTTAATAATTAATTCCCGCTGTCACAACAAATAGCGTGTTTTTAAGAAAGAATATCAATCAAAAAATTGACAATTGTTTATGTCCAATTTCAAAGTGAAATTAACTATAATGAAAACCATTGGATAAAATGGTAAAAATATATTCTAATTATACATTAAAATCACTAAATAGTATAATTTATCACTAGAAATTATTTTTATTAAAAATATTGTTTTTAAGTATTTTTCACTATTTATTGAAAATTGGATGTTCTCAGAAAAATACCAAAAAATCAACATAGGGTAATTTTGATATTCCAAATCCAAAAATGAAGTCCAATTTGAATAATATAATTTTCAAAATTTCAAAAAGTGGGTATTACTATTCATAACGGCTACTTTGATTTGTCGTAGTGTGTTAGAATCTCGAACTTGCGTACAATACAAGATATTGAATTATTGAAAGAGAAGCGTACCGTAGAAGCTTGGGGTGTTATAGTGACATTTGTAATTTGCATTACTATGGTTAATGATAAATCAGGTAGATTGAGGGTACAAATGATGTTATAAATATTAAAAAACTACCCTAACACTTTCAAAAATATTATTAAATGAAATTAAATCAACCATTAACAAATAATTATTTAAATTGATTATTTTAATGGATGTTTTCCATGAAAAAGAAAGGGATATTATTCGACTCAAAGAGATAGACACAAAATGCTACACTCTTACTTTAATAAGTATAATATTTTAAATATTGGGGTGAACAAAAGTTATTCCCTACTCTAAATATTATATGGAAGTATAAAAATTTTATCTATATCATGGAAATATATTTTTAAATTTTATGGAAGAGATAAGTATCATAAATAATTACACAAAGATTATGCAATAATAATTGAATTATTGAAAACCCCAATTAGGTGGTATTAAAAATATTAAAATAAATATAATTAGAATTACTTAAGGTGATAAAAAAATTATTGGTTAATATGAAATATTAGTGGTTTATAAAATTATTTATTATGAACATATCTTACAAGATTGAATTTCTTAAAATCAACGTAATCAATTGTGTAAAAATTTACATTAATGATATTTTATGAAAATAATATTTTGTTAAATTAGTTAAAAACATAAAAATAAAAAATAAGGACGAAGGGGATAATTATTGGTCTTAGATATCCTAAAATTACCATTTATTTATTAATTTTATTATTATAAGTCAACATATACACCTTTTAATATTTAAACCTTTTTCATCATAGTTAAAATTAAAATACGTTAACAAAAGGTAAAATGGTGTTCTTTAAATTTACCAAAAAACATGTCTAAAATATATTTTCTAATTTTATTATACCATATAATACATTATAATATAATTAACTTTCATTTGAATGTAATTTTTTTAATTTTTTATTTATTATAATTTAATATTTTTTGAAATTATCAATGTGTGTGTCACCATCATTATAAAAGGACACCTCTTCACTCCTCCCATTTGACCACATTGAGGAATATAACATGAAACAATATATGAAAAAAACTCTTATAAACTTCCATATCAACATATATTGATGTAATGGAATTTCCAAAATACTAACTATAGAGCCCATTAGAGAATATTTAATGGTGTCGTTTGGATGAAGAGGTAGTCACTCTAACATATCACTCTTTTTTTCTACTCTAATATACCTCTTATTAATATAAGATATATTTCCTAAAATAATAAATTTAGAACCATTTATATTATAAAATTATTATTTTTTTATTATGACCACACCATTATACCTCCCCTTAACCATCGAATAAGAAGTGAATGTATGGCTCATGTGTACGTACGACTTATCGTCACCACATAGCGATACAATTCATTTTCCATAACAGTATTTAATGAGTTGGAATGAAGATGGGTTTAATATTTAAATATGATATTTGGGAAATTATTATACATATGGAATGATACTACCATATCTACCGTTTTACCACCGAATCTTTTGGAAAACAACGATGTCTCTCTATCGTACGTATGACTTACCATCTCTATGATCGGATATGATTCATTTTTCATCAATATTTCACATAGATTGTAATAAGAATTAATTTTATAAATATATATGATATTTATAAAAAAAAATTATAATGGGCTTATCATATATAATATAATTTTATTTATTTTAATATGATTAGTATACGAAAATAGTGTACATGCATATGTGTGACCTATAGTCTCCATGAATGGTGTATTTTATTTCTATATATAACCTTTTTGAATCATCACGAAAAAAATATATAAAAAATATATATTTTATATTTATATAATTTTTATCATATTTTAGGTGTGTAAACCCTGATCTATATTATTTTAACATTGATAACATGTAAAAACATGAATTAAAAACAAAGTAATTATTACCCAAAACGTAACTTTAACCTGGAATTGTAAATAAGTGAGTAATATAAAGTTATAATTAAATAATTTATGTTATTATATAAATTAATATGGTTATGTTGAAGATTTATAATAAAATTAAATTTATTATACATTAGTTTTGAACATATATGAAGGAAATCAAGGCTTAAGGTAAGGAATTTTTGTCTCACTTCTATTTTTGTTGGACACATGCCTTATACACTTATGGTTTCATCTACATGTGTATATAATATTCATAAATGTATTATGACAACCCTGCTTTTTATTACAACTTAAACATGATTTATTACATAAAACATCACTTGATACAACAAAGAAGATCGGGAGGTTTAGTGTCTTTGGGGCTTAGGATCATTACATAAAAACTTAAAACATGAAATACAACATCTTTATTTAAAACTTCCTTTTCATGACCACTACATTCCTTCGTACTTAGCATTGCATGGGATAACCTGAGGACATGCATAAGAAAAGGGTGAGCTATAAAGCCCAGTAAGGGAGTACACATGGAATAACATGAGGAGTGCAATACATGTTAGACAATAGTAATATCAATAGAGCATAAAAAACATGAACATAAAAGGCATGATAAATCATGATAATCATAACATGGAAATGTGGCAACAACACTTAACATGGAATTAGCATGAGCCAAGGCTCATTGCACATGGAGAATGAGTAAATCCTAATTTCACATAAAGAAAGAGTAAACCCTCATTGCACTTGAAATATCATGAGTCAAAAGTCATTGCAATGACGTATCATGATACTATACTTTACCCAATGCATTGGAGCACTATATGGGTGCACCCTTCCTAAGAATTTCATTTTATGCATAAGTGTGCCACATGGATCTTAAAACATGGATTCATAAAACATAATCATTTATTCCACGATAAAGGAATGTGGAATTAATACATGAATCTTTGTAATCTATAAGTAAATGTGCATAAAGGTGAATACCGTTGATGGAGAAATGGGCATGGTATCCACTACACAATGGTATTGGCTTAGAAAATTGGTGCGATTTCGGCAGCGTAACGGCGTGACATAAGAATTCATAAAAATGTTTGATGAGAGAGAAAGGGGTTCCTCATCATATTTAAATGTAATGGACAGTAAGGAGGTCATATAGATACATGTCCCAAAAATTGTAATTGAATTTAGATTCATGATACAAAATTATTGCTTGATTGTAAAAGAAGAGAGAAAAGTTCCTTTCGGAATTTCGGCATAGTAACTGGTGTACAAGGGAGGCATTTAATGAGAGAGAAAGGGGTCTCCCATCATTAAAACAATAATAGGGAAGTATGGGGGAGGTTCTAAACCATACCCCAACATTTATAATTGAAATTAAATGGGAAATACAACTTAAATAAAATTGACAAAAAGAGAAAGGAAGAAAAAACCCTTACTTGGAAGTGTGCTTCCAAAGGCTAGAGAGAGGCTTGTGAGAGGCTTCTTGGGAGCTTGGGGCACCTTTGGAGGATTCTAGAGAGAGTAGGTCAGAGTTTGGACGAGCTCCAAATGCATTGAGTGGGAGGAAGTGGGAGCTTGGGTGGGTTTATGTAGGAATGGTGAGGCAATTCTTTATTATTTTGGTTTGGGTCCCCTTACATTAAATTAATCCAAACCACAAACCATCCCAGGGGTTTTTCCCATGGTTTTTGGAAAAGGAAAGAGGAAAACAATATCTTATAAGGCCAAATTCCAAACTTCTTAAAATATTTGGGTTGATTATGTTGAGGTGAGTCACACTCCCATGGAAATTAATTTAAAAAGGAAAGGTGTTGAATAAGTCTTGAGGGCTCCATTAATGATTTGAAAAGAAAGTAAAACAAACCCAAAATCGCATTTTTTTAATGGTAAAAAATATATTGTCCGAACATAAAGATCATAGTATTTTATTACATCACTATTGGGTTATTATGATGTCATAAAACACATTATATATTTAAACGGTATTTAATTTTTATCCAAAAATTTGATTGTCTCAGAAAATTATGAAAAATTCACCGTTGGATAATTTCAACATACTGATTCCAGAAATAACATTTATTTTATCTAAATAATTTTCTAAATATGTGAATTTTCACTTTTAAAATAAAAACCGATATTTATCGAAAATTCGCGGGTTTTGACAGAAATGGCTTTCAAACCTTAATAAAAAATTTAATTGCATTCATAAAATTATAAGATAATTATATTTAATAATAATTAATTTAATAATATAATTTTTATTTTATTAAAATATTATTTAATTCAAAAATCCCTTAATTTAAGAAAATAGATTTCTTAATTAAATAATAACTAAAAACAGCATTTGTACTTTAAAAACTATTTACAATGGATCAAAAATGACTAGAAATTATATTCATTATTATATACAAAAATAATTTATATGAACATAATACTACTTATTTGTTACATAACCCCTTAAAACAGCCACATAAGACCTAAGGTTAAGGTGTGCGATGGTGATTGACTCTTGGGGTGGCTTGGATAACATCGCTCGAGTGGTAATTTCAATCAGCTTCCACTTTTCCCATAGACGGTCACGTTCGAGCTTGACAAGATGAAGCTCAGCTTGGGCTTGGTCAAGGGAGAAGCCTAAAGACGCCACCTCTTTTCAGAGCTCTGAAAAATGGGCTTCGTATGGGGCAATTCTACTGGATGAGGCCATCGCTTCCTTTGTCTGAGTAAACTTGATTTGTTAATGTCCTATATTTATACTAATCATGTGACTATTGTTCAACGACTATATTAGCAACGATCAAAATTCTTAATATAAAACCAAATAAGTTGACATTTTATATAAACATAAAGAGGAATTTAATTAGATCAAGAGGGATTTCCATTAATGAAACTTTGGGTCGTTACAATATTCCCCCCTTAAGAAATTTCACCCTTGAAATTTTCCTTTTCCCACACTAAAACAAATGTGGGTAACTCAACCTCATCATTTTCCTCTGATTCCCAAGTCACTTCTTCAAACTTGTGGTTTATCCACAACACCTTGATGAGGGGAATTTTCTTATATCATAGAACTTTTTCTCTATGATCTAAGATCTTCACTGGTTTCTCCTCATAAGAAAGATCCTCTTCCAATTGTACCACCTCAGAAGAGAGTACATGTGAAGAGTCCGGTATGTACTCTCTTAAGAGGGATACATGAAATACATCATGTACTTTGGCCATAGTAGGTGGAAGTGCTAGTCGATAGGCCACATCCCCGACACGATCAAGAATATTGAAGGGGCCGATGTACCTTCGACTTAACTTCCCTTTCTTTCCAAACCTCATGACCTTCTTCCACGGAGATATGCATAGAAACACCATGTCTCCAACTTTAAACTCAAGGTCGTGTCGACGATTATCTGCATAACTCTTCAATCAACTCTGGGCTGCCTTGATATGTTGCTGAATGGTTTTCACCTTATCCACCATTTCTTCGACCATTTCTAGTCCAAGCAGCTTACGTTCACCGACCCCATCCCAACATGCCGGTGTTCTACAACTTTTACCATACAGGGCTTCATATGGTTCCATTTGGATGCTTGAGTGGAACCTATTGTTATAAGAAAACTCAACCAGAGGAAGATGTTGATCCCATCCTCCTTTAAAGTCCATTGAGCATGCTCTCAACATATCCTCAAGTGTTTGGATAGTACGCTCGGATTGGCCATCAGTTTGAGGATGATAGGCCGTACTGAAGTTCAGCTCAGTATTCAGAGCATGTTGAAGACTCTTCCAAAACTTAGAGGTGAATCTTGGATCTCGGTCAGACGCAATAGATATTGGTACTCCATGCAACCTTACCAATTCCTTGATATATATCTGTGCCAGTTGATCCAATGATAAATCCTCCCGAATAGAAATGAAGTGTGTAGTCTTTGTAAGATGATCCACAACAACCCAGATTGCATTGTTGCCTTTGGATGTCCTTGGAAGTCCAGTGAAAAAGTCCATGGTGATGTTCTCCCATTTCTATTATGGTATAGGAAATGGTTGCATCATCCCCATAGACTTCTCCCTCTCTGCCTTCACTTGCTAACACACCAGGCACTTTGATGTATATTCAGCGATCTCCTTCTTCATATTATCCCACCAAATGTTTTCTTGGAGATCTCAATACATCTTTGTGCTCCCTAAGTGAATAGTGAAATTTGAACTATGTGCATCATCCAAAATTTCCTTCTTCAGCTCCAGACTTGATGGAACACATAGTCATTTCCCAAACCGCACAATTCCATCTTCATTAACATTAAAGGATGAGGATTTCCCTTTTTTGATAGCTTCCACTTTTTCCTGAATTCCCTCATCATCCTTTTGAGCTTCCTTTAACCTTTCCAAAAGAGATGGTTGAGCAATCATTTGTGAAGGGATTGATTATTTTCCCTTCTCTATGATCCCCATGTCCATCTTCATCAAGTCTAAGAAGATTGGATCCTTCTCAATTCTCATCATTGATAGAATTGTTGGGTCCTTTCTACTTAGGGCATCTGACACCTTGTTCCCTTTCCAGGGTGGTAATGGATTGAACAGTCATAATCCTTGATGAGCTCTATCCATCTTCTCTGGCACATATTAATCTCTTTCTGTGTGAATATATATTTAAGACTCTTATGGTCAGTATATATCTCACATTTCTCTCCATAGAGGTAATGCCACCATATTTTCAAGGAAAAGATCACCGTTGCCAACTCCAGATCATGCGTTGGATAGTTTCGCTCGTGGATTTTCAACTGCCTTGAGGCATAGGATACCACTTTATCATTCTGCATCATCACATAGACTAATCCCTTTTTTGAAGCATCACTGAATACAACAAAAATTTCCACACTTGTGTGTAAAGTGAGCACGGGCGCAGTGATAAGCCTCCTTTTCAACTCCTTGAAGCATTCTTCGCACCCATCACTCAAAGAAAACTTTACTCCCTTTCGAGTTAGCTTGGTAATAGGGTTGGACAATAGTGAGAAATTTCTCAAAAAACGTCGATAATATCCAGCTGACCCCAAGAAGCTATGGATATCCGTTACCGATGTTGGCCTCAGCCATCCCCCAATTGCATCTGTTTTGGAGGGGTCCACAGATATCCCATTGCTTCTGCTGATATGGCCCAAGAATGAGACCTCCTTCAAGTAGAACTCACACTTGTTGTACTTTTCATATAGCTTCTCCTTGCGCAAAGTCTCTACTACAGTTTTTAAATACTCCTCATGATCCTCCTTGGTTTTGGAGTATATTAGAATATCATCTATAAAGACTACCACAAATTTGTCAAGGTAATATCTAAAGACTCTATTCATCAAGTCCATGAATATTGCTGGAGCATTGGTGAGTCTGAAAGGCATTACTATGAATTCATAGTTCCCATATCTTGTACGAAAAGCAGTCTTGGGGACATCTTCCTTCTTTAACCTTACTTGATAATATCGCGACCGCAAGTCCACCTTGGAGATGTATTGTGCTCCATAAAGCTGATCGAAAAAGTCATCAATTCTTGGGAGAGGATACTTGTTCTTTATATATATTTTTTTAAGTTCACGATAATCGATGCAAAGCCGCATTGACCCATCCTTCTTCTTGACGAAGAGGACTGGTGCACCCCATGATGAAGCACTTGGGCGTATAAACCCTTTATCCAGATTCTCCTGTAGTTGTTTCTTCAGCTCTTCAAGCTCAACAATAGCCATTCTATATGGAGTCTTGGATATTGGTAGCGCCCCAGCTATAAGTTCAATTGATAACTCAACATCTCTTCAAGGAGGAAGACCAGGCAGTTCCTCAAGAAACACTTCAGCGAATTCCCTCACAATAGGCATTTCTTCAAGGATAGTTTCTTCCTTGGAATCAATCATCTGAGCCAGATACACATGCTCATAAGCCAGTAATATCCATGCTTGAGATGATGGAGCTAAAGGAGATTCATCTTCGTCCTAACACTTGTAAAGAATCGGGGGTCGATTCTCTATATGGAGTGTGATCTCCCAACAATTTATGTTGGCTCGATATAAGGAAAGCCAATCCATGTCAAGAATTGCATCAAATTCCAATAGAGGGAGTATGAAGAGGTTCTCTGGGAAATTCAATCAACAGATTATAACAGGAGAGGACTTATATTCATGGGATTCAATGATTGCCCCATTTTCCGTACTCACTAACATCTTCACTTCCATGATTTTTTATGGTGCTAGGATTGTTCTACTAAACATTCGAGATATAAAAGAATGCATAGAACCTGAATCAAAAAGTACGTTCGCTATTCTTGAATGAATAACTAGCGTACCTATCACCACTTCGTTGCTGGGGTTCACTTTGGCAGAAGTGATGGAAAAATCTATTCCTTGCTGCCTTAGAGGTTGTTGGTTGTCTCCGAAAACACTTGGATTAGGGCACTGATTTGCAAAATGACACAGTTCTTTGCATTTGTAGCATTGAACAACGTGTTGAGGTTCTAATGGAGCGTTCATCACCTCTGTTGCAGTCGTCGGTTTTCATTGCCGACAGTTAACAGCTAGGTTCCCTTCTCTTCCACACCTGATGAATTTTCTCGTCCCCTTAAGGCAATTTCCAGGGTGCTTCTTTCCGCACTTTTGGCATGTGGGGTGCTGGATCTTCTTAGAACCGTTGGATTTATCCATCGGACCACCAGCATTGAAGTCCACCTTACGGTTCCTATCCCCATGATACCTCTATGATTCCCCGATCTCCATTTCAACCTTGAGGGCACATTGGACAATTTCCTCGTAGTTGTCGAAGTCACGGATCGCTAATTCTTTCTGCAAGCTAGGCTTCAGCCCACCAAAGAAGCGGTCAACCTTGCATTTGGGGGTAACGCTAAAGCCGAAAGCGTATCGTGAAAGCCTTTTGAAGTTTGCCTCGTACACTCCAACTGATTCTTCATCTTTTTCCATGAGGGAAAGGAAGTCCCTTTCCATCTTAAGCCGGAGGGTGCACGGAAAATATTTATCAAAAAACATCTTCTAGAAATCCTTCCATTACAACACCTCAATATCCTCCTCAGGATTCGTATTTTTTATCAACGTCCACCATTGATCATCTTCACCCTCCATAGGATCAGTTACTAGGAGAACCTTCTCTTGTTCAGAACATTGGAGGATAGAGAATATCTTTTCAATGGAGTTGATCCATTGTTCAGCGATCGTGGGATCAGATGATCCACTAAAAGTAGGAAGCCTTTGTCTCATGAAGCTCTCAATAACGACTTGTTCTTTCTTATGGGGGTTGAACATTCCTATTGACCCATGTTTCTATTCAAAACTTGATTTAGCTGAGAGAGAAGCGTGACGACGTTCACGATTCCCACTCCCATTTGATTTGGAATCTCATTATTACAGTCATCACACTGATCTTCACAATGGTTGTTGGCCCGAGTCCTCCTATTACCGACCATTGGCTGGAATAAAAGGAAAGTTAGGGGTAACACATAAAGGGTAATCCAAAGAAAAAATTTGATGACTTATAAATAAACTTTCATTTTCTTAACTCATGAGTCTAAAGGATTCAATCTAGGATTTTCATGATCTACTTTCTAATATATATTCATAGGGGAATTTTTTTAATTCTCTTAATAACGGTTCATAATAAGCTTGTGAGTTTATCAAAACATATCCCCCAGGAGTGTCGTAACCAAGAGTGCATCATGGCCCGTTGTTGTGCACCAATTCCCATTCGAGTCTAGCTCAAAGTGGTGTTTTCGAGTTTTACCCCTACGATACATCTGTGCCAGAGCCGCCTCTACCTGCTCGTATCCAGACAGGGATGTATTTTTTAGATAAACCACTTACTCAGTACTTACCAAAACATAGGGATGTTTTTATTATACTTAGTCTTGTATCTAAGGCTTTACTAGGGTTTCCTAATCCCAAAAATAACTAAACCTATCATCTGATACCAACTATGACAACCCTGCTTTTTATTACAACTTAAACATTATTTCTTACATAAAACATCACATGATACAACAAAAAAGATTGAGAGGTTTAGTGTCTTGTGGATTAGGATCATTACATAAAAACTTATAACATGAAATAAAACATCTTTATTGAAAACTTCCTTTTCGTGACCACTACATTCCTTCTTACTTAGCATTGCATGGGATAACCTGAGGACATGCATAAGAAAAGGGTGAGCTATAAAGCTCAGTAAGGGAGTACACATGGAATAACATGAGGAGTACAATACATGTTAGACAATAGGCATATCAATAGAGCATAAAAGAAACATGAACATAAAGTCATGATAAATCATGATAATCATAACATTGAAATGTGGCAACAACACTTAACATGGAATTAGCATGAGCCAAGGGTCATTGCACATGGAGCATGATTAAATCCTCATTTCACATAAAGCACGAGTAAACCCTCATTGAACATTAATTAGCATGATTCAACACTCATTTCACATGACGTATCATGATACTATACTTTACCCAATGCATTGGAGCGCTATAAGGGCGCACCCTTCTTAAGCATTTCATTTCATGCATAATTGTGCCACATGGATCATAAAACATAGATTCATAAAACATAATCATTTATTCCACGATAAAGGAATGTGGAATTAATACATGAAACTTTGTAATCAATATGTAAATGTGAATAAAGGTGAATACCCTTGATGGGGAAATGGGCATGGTATCCACTACACAATGGCATTGTCTTAGAAAATCGGTGCGATTTCGGCAGCGTAACGGCGTGACATAAGAATTCATAAAAATGGTTGATGAGAGAGAAATGGGTTCCTCATCATATTTACATGTAATGGACAGTAAGGAGGTCATATAGATACATGTCCTGACAATTGTAATGGAATTTAGATTCATGATACAAAATTATTGCTTGAATGTAAAAGAAGAGAGAAAAGTTCCTTTCTGAATTTCGGCATAGTAACTGGTGTACAAAGAAGGCATTTAATGAGAGAGAAAGGGGTATCCCATAATTAAAACTATAAGAGGGAAGTATGGGGGAGGTGTGAAACCATACCCCAATATTTATAATTGAAATTAAGAGGGAAATACAACTTAAAGAAAATTGACAAAAAGAGAAAGGATGAAAAAACCCTTACTTGGATGTGTGCTTCCAAAGGCCAGAGAGAGGCTTGTGAGAGGCTTATTGGGAGATTGGGGCACCTTGGGAGGATTCCAGAGAGAGTAGGGTAGAGGTTGGAAGAACTCTAAAGGCTTTTAGTGGGGAGGAAGTGGGAGCTTGGGTGGGTTTATATAGGAATTGTGAGGGAATTCTTTATTATTTAGGGTTGGTTCCCCTAACATTAAATTAATCCAAACCACAAACCATCCCATGGTTTTTTACCATGGTTTTTGGAAAATTGAAGAGGAAAAAAATATTTTATAAGGCCAAAGTCTGAACTTCTTAAAATATTAGGGTTGCTTATGTGGAGGTGAGTCACACTCCCATTGAAATTAATTTAAAAGGGCAAGGTGTTGAATAGGTCTTGAGGGGTCAATTAATGCTTTGAAAATAAAGTCAAACAAACCCAAAATCTCATTATTTTAAAAGTAAAACATATATTGGCCGAACATAAAGATAATAGTATTTTATTACATCACTATTGGGTCATTATGATGTCATAAAACACATTATATATTTAAACGGTATTTAATTTTTACCAAAAAATTTGACTGTCTCAGAAAATTATGAAAAACTCACCGTTGGATAATTTCAATGTCCTGATTCCAGAAATAACATTTATTTTATCTAAATATTTTTCTAAATATGTGAATTTTCACTTTTAAAATAAAAACCGACATTTATCGAAAATTCACGGGTTTTGACAGAAATGGCTTTCAAACCTTAATAACAATTTTAATTGCATTCATAAAATTATAAGATCATTCTATTTAATAAAAATTAATTTAATAATATTATTATTATTTTATTAAAATATTATTTAATTCCAAAATTCCTTAATTTAATAAAATAGATTTCTAAATTAAATAATTACTAAAAATACTATTTTTACTTTAAAAACTGTTTACAATGGATCAAAAATGACTAGAAATTATATTAATTATTATATAAAAAAATAATGTACATGAACATAGTACTACTTATTTGTTACATAACCTCTTAAAACAGCCGCATAAGACCTAAGGGTAAGGTGTGCGATGGTGAAAGACTCTTGGGGTGGCTCAGATAACATCGCTCGAGTGCTAATTTCAATCAACTTCTACTTTTTCCGTAGATGGTCACGTTCGAGCTTGACAAGATGAAGCTCATCTTGGGCTTGGTCAAGGCCAAAGCCCAAAGACGCCACCTCTTTTCCGAGCTCTGACAAATGGGCTTCATATGGGGCAATTCTACTGGATGAGGTCATCGCTTCCTTTGTCTGAGTAAATTGGATTTCTTAAAGTCCTATATTTATACGAATCATGTGATTACTATTCAACGGCTATATTAGCAATGGTCAAAATTCTTATCATAAAACCAAAGAAGTTGACATTTTATATAAACATAAAGAGAAATTTAATTAGATCAAGAGGGATTTTCATTAATGAAACTTTGGATCGTTACATGTATTTTATGAGTATTATATATATTATTATGGTATTTTCATTTCTATATAATATCTTTTCTCACATTGGTCATTGGAATCTACTGATTACAAAGTGATTTCTATTTATTTCCCAATTTCATTAGAATTTAGGATTATTTTGTTTTAAGTCTATATTGGGTAATATTTATCCTTAATGCCCATGAATTCTACATATTAATACAAGAGTGTTTTTACTATTCTATTATGGATGTTTAAATTCATTATTACTCATTTTTTACATTTTAATACAATATTTGAATGTAATATTTTTGTCGTATTCCAAATGAGGTACTTTGTAACGACCCAAAGTTTCATTAATGGAAAATCCCTCTTGATCCAGTTAAATGTTTCTTTATGAAAAAAAATGTTTTTATAATATGTCAACTTCTTTAGTTTTATGTTAAGATTTGTGACTGTTACTTTTATAGTCGTTGAACAGTGATCATCTGAGTAGTATAAATATAAGGCTTTAACGAAACCATTTCTACTCAGACAAAGGAAGCGATGGCCTCATCCAGTAGAATTGCCCCTTACGAAGCCCATTTGTCGGAGCTCGGAAAAGAGGTGGCGTCTTTGGGCTTTGCCCTTGACCAATCCCAATCTGAGCTTCATCAAGTCAAGCTCGAACGTGATCGTCTACGGGAAAAATGGAAGTTGATAGAGATTACCACTTGAGTGATGTTATCCGAGCAACCCCAAGAGTCTGTCACCATCGCACACCTTACCCTTAGGTCTTATGCGGCTATTTTAAGGGGTTATGTAACAAATAAGTAGCACCATGTTCATGTACATTATTTTTTGTATATAATAATGAATATAATTTTTTTGATACATTGTAATTAGTTTTTAAAGTACAAATAGTGTTTTTAGTTATTATTTAATTAAGAATTATATTTTATTAAATTAAAGGATTTTTGAATTAAATAATATTTTAATAAAATATTATTATTAATATTAAATTAATATTTATTAAATATAAATTATCTTATAATTTTATGAATGCAATTAAAATTTTTATTAAGGTTTGAAAGCCATTTCTGTCAAAACCCGTGAATTTTTTATAAATGTCGGTTTTTATTTTAAAAGTGAAAATTCACATAATTAGAAAATTATTTAGATAAAATAAATATTATTTTTGGAATCAGGACGTCGAAATTATCCAACGGTGAATTTTTCATAATTTTCTGAGACAGTCAAATTTTTAGGTAAAAATTAAATACCATTTAAATATATAATGTGTTCTATGACATCATAATGACCCAATGGTGATGTAATAAAATACCATAATCCTTATGTTCGGCCAATATGTGTTTTATCATTAAAATAATGAGGTTTTGGGTTTGTTTGACTTACTTTTCAAAGCATTAATGGAGCCCTCAAGACTTATTCAACACTTTGCCTTTTTAAATTAATTTCCATGGGAGTGTGACTCACCTCAACAAAAGCAACCCTAATTTTTTAATAAGTTCGGACATTGGACTTGTAAAATATTGTTTTCCTCTTTCCTTTTCCTGAAACCATGGGCAAATACCATGGGATGGTTTGTGGTTTGGATTATTTTAATATAAGGGGTCCCAAACCTAAATAATAAATAATTCTCTCACCTTTCCTATATAAACCCACCCAAGCTCCCACTTCCTCCTCACTAAAAGCCCTTGAAGTTCGTCCAACCTCTGCCCTAATCTCTCTATAATCCTCTCAAGGTGCTCCAAGCTCCCAAGAAGCCTCTCACAAGCCTCTCTATAGCCTTTGGAAGAACACTTCCAAGTAAGGGGTTTTCTTCCTTTCTCATTTTTGTCAATTTTCTTTAAGTTGTATTGCCTTTTTTTATTTCAATTATGAATGTTGGGGTATGGTTTCGCACCTCCCCCATACTTCCCTCTTATTGTTTGAATGATGGGAGAACTCTTTCTCTCTCATTAAATGCCTCCCATGTACACCCTTTACTATGCCGAAATTTCGAAAGAAACCTTTTTCTCCTTTTTTTTATTCAAGCAATACTTTTGTATCATGAATCTAAATTCTATTTCTATTGTTGGTAAATGTATATATATGACCTCCTTACTGTCCATTACATGTAAATATGATGAGGAACCCCTTTCTCTCTCGTCAACCTTTTTTATGAATTCTTATGTCACGCCGTTACGCTGCCGAAATCGCACCGATTTTCTAAGCCAATGTCTTTGTGTAGTGAATACCATGCCCATTTTCCCATCAAGGGTATTCACCTTTATGCACATTTACATATTGATTGTAATGTTTCATGTATGAATTCCACATTCATTTATCGTGGAATAAATGATTATGTTTTATGAATCCATGTTTTATGACCCATGTGGCACACTTATGCATGAAATGAAATGTTTAAGAAGGGTGCGCCCTTTATAGCGCTCCAATGCATTGGGTAAGTATAGCATCATGATACGTCATGTGCAATGAGTGTTTACTCATTCTAATTCAAGTGCAACGAGGGTTTACTCGTGCTTCAAGTGCAATGAGGGTTTACTCATGCTCCATGTGCAATGAGCCTTGGCTCATGCTAATTCAATGTTAAGTGTTGTTTCCACATTTCCATGTTATGATTATCATGCTTTATCATGCCTTTATGTTCATGTTTCTATTATTATCTATTGATATTCCTATTGCCTAACATGTATTTCACTCCTCATGTTATTCATTGTTTACTCCCTTACTGGGCTTTATAGCTCACCCTTTTCTTATGCATGTCCTCAGGTTATCCCATGCAATGCTAAGTACGAAGGAATGTAGTGTTCATGTAAAGGAAGTTTTCAATAAAGATGTTTTATTTCATGTTTAAAGTTTTTATGTAATGATCCTACGCCCCAAAGACACTAAACCTCTCGATCTTCTTTGTTGGATCAAGTGAAGTTTTATGTAATAAAGCATGTTTAAGTTGTAATAAAAAGCAGGGTTGTCACAGTTGGTATCAGAGGATAGGTTTAGTTATTTTTGGGATTAGGAAACCCTAGTAAAGCCTTATATACAAGACTAAGCATAATAAAACATCCCTAAGTTTTGGTAAATACTAAGTAAGTGGTTTATCAAACAAATACATCCCTGTCTGGATACGAGCAGGTAGAGGTGGCTCTGGCACAGATGTATCCTAGGGGTAAAACCCGAAAACACCACTTTGAGCTAGACTCGAACGGGAACTGGTGCACGACAACGGGCCTTGCTGCACTCTTGGTTACGACACTCCCGGGGGATATGTTTTGATAAATTCACAATCTTAGTATGAACCCTTATTAAGGAAAAAATGCCCCTAAGAATATATGTTAGAAGGAAGATCATGAAAAACCTGGATTGAATCCTATAGAATCATGAGTTAAAGAGATTAAAGTTTATTTATAAGTCATCAACTTTTATCTTTGGATTACCCTTTATGTGTTACCCCTAACTTTCCTTTTATTCCAGCCAATGGCCTGTAATAGGAGAACTCAGGCTAACAACCGTTTTGAAGATCAGTGTGATGATTGTACTTATGAGATACCCAATCCAATGGGAGCGGGAATCACGAACTTTGTCACGCTTCTCTCTCAGCTAACTCAAGGTTTGAATAGAAACACTGGTCAAGAGGAATTTTCAAGCCCCCCTAAGAAAGAACAAGTCGCTATTGAAAGCTTCATGAGACAAAGTCCTCCTACTTTTAGTGGATCATCCGATCCCACGATTGCTGAATAGTGGATCAACTCCATTGAAAATATATTCTCCATCCTTCAATGCTCTGAAAAAGAGAAGGTTCTCCTGGTGGCTTATCGTATGGAGGGTGAAGCTGATCAATGGTGGACATTGATCAAAAATACGAAGCCTGAGGAGGAGATCGAGGCTTTAGAATGGAAGGTATTCTGGAAGATGTTTTTCGATAAATATTTTCCACGCACCCTCCGTCTTAAGATGGAAAGGGACTTCCTTTCCCTCAAACAGAAAGATGAAGAATCTGTGGGAGCGTATGAGGCAAACTTCACAAGGCTTGCACGATACGCTTCCGGCTTTGTCGTTACCCCCGAATGCAAGGTTGACCGCTTATTTTGTGGGTTGAAGCCTAGCTTACGGAAAGCATTAGCGATCCGTGACTTCGACAGCTATGAGGAAATTTTCCGATGTGCCCTCAAGGTTGAAATGGAGATCGGAGAATCACAGGGGTATCATGGGGACAAGAAGCGTAAGGTGGACTTCAATGCTGGTGGTCCGATGGATAAATCCAACGGCGCTAAGAAATTCCAACACCCCACTTGCCAAAAGTGTGGAAAGAAGCACCCTGGAAATTGCCTTAGGGGGACAAGAAAATGCTTCAAGTGTGGAAGAGAAGGGCACCTAGCTGTTAACTGTCAGCAAGAAGGACCCGCGGCTGCGACAGAGGAGAGGAACGCTCCGTTCGAACCTCAAAGCGTTGTTCAATGCTTCAAATGCAAAGAACCGGGTCATTTTGTGAATCAGTGCCCTAATCCAAGGGTTATAGGAGGCAATCAACAACCTCCAAGATAGCAAGGAAGAGCTTTTTCCATCACTTCTGCCGAAGTGAACCCCGACAACGAAGTGGTGACAGGTACGCTAGTTATTCATTCAAGAATAGCGAATGTACTTTTTGATTCAGGTTCTACGCATTCTTTTATATCTCAAAAGTTTAGTAGAACAATCCCTGCACCACCACAAATCATGGAAGTAAAGATGTCGGTGAGTACGGAAAATGGGGCAATCATTGCATCCCATGAGTATAAGTCCTCCCCTGTTATAATCTGTGGATTGAATTTCCAGGAGAACCTCGTCATACTCCCTTTGGTGGAATTTGATGCAATTCTTGGCATGGATTGGCTTTCCTTATATAGAGCCAACATAAATTGTTGGGAGAGGGAAATCACACTCCATATGGAGAATCGACCCCCGATTCTTTACAAGTGTCAGGAGGAAGATGAATCTCCTTTAGCTCCATCATCTCAAGTATGGATATTACTGCCTTATGAGCACGCATATCTGGCTCAGATGATTGAGTCCAAGGAAGAAACCACCCTTGAAGAAATGCCTATTGTGAGGGAATTCGCTGAAGTATTTCCCAAGGAACTTCCTGGTCTTCCTCCAAGAAGAGATGTTGAGTTCTCAATTGAACTTATACCTGGGGCGCTACCAATATCCAAGACTCCATATAGAATGGCTGTTGTTGAGCTTGAAGAGCTGAAGAAACAACTACAGGAGAATCTGGATAAAGGGTTTATACGCCCAAGTGCATCACCATGGGGTGCACCAGTCCTCTTCGTCAAGAAGAAGGATGGGTCAATGCGGCTTTGCATCGATTATCGTGAACTTAACAAAATCACGATAAAGAACAAGTATCCTCTCCCAAGAATCGATGACTTGTTTGATCAGCTGCGTGGAGCACAATACTTCTCCAAGGTCGACTTGCGGTCGGGATATTATCAAGTAAGGGTGAAGAAGGAAGATATCCCCAAGACTGCTTTTAGTACAAGGTACGGGCACTATGAATTCATAGTAATGCCTTTTGGACTCACCAATGCTCCAGCAATATTCATGGACTTGATGAATAGAGTCTTTAGAGATTACCTAGACAAATTTGTGGTAGTCTTTGTAGATGATATTCTAATATACCCCAAAACCAAGGAGGACCATGAGGAGCATTTAAAAACTGTACTAGAGACTTTGCGCAAGGAGAAACTCTATGCAAAGTACAGCAAGTGTGAGTTTTGGTTGAAGGAAGTCTCATTCTTGGGTCATATCATCACAAGCAATGGGATATCTGTGGACCCCTCCAAAACAGATGCAATTGAGGGATGGTCGAGGCCAACATCGGTAACTGATATCCGTAGCTTCTTGGGGTTAGCTGGATATTATCGACGATTTGTGAGAAACTTCTCACGATTGTCCAACCCTCTTACCAAGCTAACTCGAAAGGGAGTAAAGTTTTCTTGGAGTGATGAATGCGAAGAAAGCTTCAAGGAGTTGAAAAGGAGGCTTATCACTGCACCCGTGCTCACTTTACCCACAAGTGGGGAGCTTTTTGTGGTATTCAGTGATGCTTCGAAGAAGGGCTTAGGATGTGTGCTGATGCAGAATGATAAATTGATATCCTATGCCTCAAGGTAGTTGAAAATCCATGAGTGAAACTATCCAACGCATGATCTGGAGTTGGCGGCGGTGATCTTTGCCTTGAAAATCTGGCGGCATTATCTCTATGGAGAGAAATGTGAGATATATACTGACCACAAGAGTCTTAAATATATATTCACACAGAAAGAGCTTAATATGTGCCAGAGAAGATGGATAGAGCTCATCAAGGATTATGACTGTTCAATACATTACCACCCTGGGAACGCGAACAAGGTGGCAGATGCCCTAAGTAGAAAGGATCCAGCAATTCTATCAATGATGAGAATTGAGAAGGATCCAATCTTCTTAGACTTGATGAAGATGGACGTGGGAATCATAAAGAAGGGAACATCATCAATCCTTTCACAAATGATTGCTCAACCATCTCTTTTGGAAAGGTTAAAGGATGCTCAAAAGGATGATGCGGGAATCCAAGAAAAAGTGGAAGCTATCAAAAAGGGAAAATCCTCATAGTTTAATGTTAATGAAGAAGGAATTGTGCGGTTTGGGAAAAGACTATGTGTTCCATAAAGTTCGGAGCTGAAGAAGGAACTTTTGGATGATGCACATAGTTCAAATTTCTCTATTCACCCAGGGAGCACAAAGATGTATCGAGATCTCCGAGACAACTTTTGGTGGGATAATATGAAGAAGGAGATCGCTGAATATACATCAAAGTGCCTGGTGTGTCAGCAAGTGAAGGCAGAGAGGCAGAAGTCTAAGGGGATGATGCAACCATTTCCCATACCAAAATGGAAATGGGAGAACATCACCATGGACTTTGTCACCGGACTTCCAAGGACATCCAAAGGCAACAATGCAATCTGGGTTGTTGTGGATCGTCTTACAAAGACTGCTCACTTCATTGCTATTCGAGAGGATTTCCCTTTGGATCAACTGGCACGGATATATATCAGGGAAGTGGTACGGTTGCATGGAGTACCACTATCTATTGTGTCTGACCGAGATCCAAGATTTACCTCTAAGTTTTGGAAGAGTCTTCAACATGCTCTGAATACTGAACTAAACTTCAGTACGGCCTATCATCCTCAAACTGATGGCCAATCCGAGCGGACTATCCAAACACTTGAGGATATGTTGAGAGCGTGCTCAATGGACTTTAAAGGAGGATGAGATCAACATCTTCCTCTGGTTGAGTTCTCTTATAATAATAGTTTCCACTCGAGCATCCAAATGGCACCATATGAAGCCCTGTATGGGAAAAGGTGTAGAACACCGGCATGTTGGGATGAGGTCGGTGAACGTAAGCTGCTTGGACCAGAAATGGTCGAAGAAATGGTGGAGAAGGTGAAAACCATTCAGCAGCATATCAAGGCAGCCCAGAGTCGACAGAAGAGTTATGCAGATAATCGTCGACGAGACCTTGAGTTTAAAGTCGGAGACATGGTGTTTTTACGCATATCTCCGTGGAAGAAGGTCATGAGGTTTGGAAAGAAAGGGAAGTTAAGTCCAGGTTACATCGGCCCCTTCAAGATTCTTGATCGTGTTGGGGCTGTGGCCTATCGACTAGCACTTCCACCTACTATGGACAAGGTGCATGATGTCTTCCATGTATCCCTCTTAAGGAAGTACATACCAGACCCTTCACATGTACTCTCTTACGAGGTGGTACAATTAGAAGATGATCTTTCTTATGAGGAGCAACCAGTGAAGATCTTAGATTGTAGAGAAAAAGTTCTTCGAAATAAGACAATACCCCTCGTCAAGGTGTTGTGGAGAAACCACAAGTTTGAAGAAGCAACTTGGGAGTCAGAGGATATGATGAAGCTAAGTTACCCACATTTTTTTAGTGTGGGAAAAGGAAAATTTCGAGGACAAAATTTCTTAAGGGTGGAATGTTGTAACGACCCAAATTTTCATTAATGGAAAATCCCTCATGATCCAGTTAAATGTTTCATTATGAAAAAAATGTTTTTATAAGATGTCAACTTCTTTAGTTTTATGTTAAGATTTGTGACAGTTACTTTTATAGCCGTTGAACAGTGATCATCTGAGTAGTATAAATATAAGGCTTTAACGAAACCATTTCTACTCAGACAAAGGAAGCGATGGCCTCATCCAGTAGAATTACCCCTTACGAAGCCCATTTGTCGGAGCTCGGAAAAGAGGTGGCGTCTTTGGGCTTTTCCCTTGACCAAGCCCAAGCTGAGCTTCATCAAGTCAAGATCGAACGTGATCGTCTATGGGAAAAATGGAAGTTGATAGAGATTACCACTCGAGCGATGTTATCCGAGAAACCCCAACACTACTAGAAAAAGAGGTATTTGCGACGGGCTATTTGCAACGGGGTCCCGTCGCAAATAGCCCGTTGCTGAAAACGCCGTCGCAACTACACTTATTTGCGACGGGCCCGTCGCTAAAGCCTTTTTTTGCGACGGGCATTCTCCCCGTCTCAAATAGTATTCCGTATTTTTGTAAAAAACTTTTAAAACAGTATTTGCGACGGGACTCGTCGCAAAAACTGTTTTTAAAAAAATAAAAAAAATTAATAATACTAGTATTTGCGACGGGACCCGTCGCAAATACTTATTGAAAAAAAAATATAAAACTATTAATAATACTAGTATTTGCGACGGGTATAGTATCCCGTCGCAAATACTATAAAAAAATAAAAAAAATAAATTATTAATAAATTATTTTAATTAATATAATAATAGAATTATAATTTACAAATGAAAATAATAAATTATTTTAATTACTATAATAATAGTAGAATTATAATTCAAAAATAAAAAATAATAGAATATTAATAAATAATTTAATTAATATAATAATATTACAATTATAATTCATAAATAAAAAAAATATTAATAAGTTATTTTAATTAATATAAAAATAATAGAATTATTTTACATTCAAATATTAAAATAATTCAAGTATTACAAAAAAAATAATTAAATTATAATATTATAAAATTTTAATATATATATAAAATTTAATATTATAAAATATAAATATTATTATTATTCATATTAATATTGTTATTTAAAAATATAATATTATTAATATTTTATAATGAGACAGAAACTACAAATAGAAAAATATATATTTTGATTTCACAAATTTTATAACTGAAATACAAACTATAATCTGAAGGAGGGGGGGGGAGGTGGGGGATCTGCAGATGGTGGTGGAGGAAACTCCACCCCTAAAGCATGAATGAGTCGGCGCATGTACTCTATCTGCTCCTGATGCTGCTGCTGCCACCGACTCGTCTGCTCCTCGTACAGCTGCTGCTGGCGTCGACGCTCCTCCTCATGCTGCTGACGCATCTGCTCCTGCTCCTGTCGGAGACTCTCTACCTGTGCAGTCTGAGATCGCAACTGATCCTCATACTGTGTAGAAAAAGATGCACGAGCTCCTCTCGAGCTGGACGCCGACATCGCAGCACTGCCATAATAATCTCCGGGAGTCAGTCGAGAGCCGATACCAACTACCCGGCCCTTCTCGAAGGCATACTGGGTGGCCTGCATCCATGCCGCCTCATCAAACTGACGGGCAGTGGTCTGATCTGATGACTCGGCCTGACTCTCAGGCCGGGCCTGTGACGCTGCGGCCTCATATGACTCCTATAGTTGCAATTTAAAATTAAAATTGTGAATATATTATATGCAGTTAATTTTTAAACTTGAAAACAAATAATACTAACCACGATGTGATGCTGACGATCACCTCTGAGCTCCCCAGTAGCAGGATCACTATACATCCTCCGATATACGTCGTACTCTGTAATATCGGGGTGCTCGACAGCCTATAAGAATAAAAAATAAACTGTTAATATTTATAGTTATATAAAATATTTATAAATAATGTACGTACCAGATGCTGTCTATGAGTACTGAAAGAACGACTCCCAGCTCGATGAGTCACCTCCTGTCTCCCCCGATTCTGCCTCCCCAGCGATGATCTCCTCTGAAAGGCACCACTCAACCAGTGCGCACATAATCCATCCCATACATGGGATGAAATATACTCTGGTCGGTGTGCTCTACATGACTCCTCAAAATCTGACACTCCAGCTTTCTTCATCACAGCTTTTCTTAAATTGTGCAAAAACTGACGAAGGCGATCACGCATGGCCACCTCCCATGCCTCGTGGATGGCGTCACGCATGGTATCCTCGATAGGATACCATAAACCCTACAAAAAAAATCAAAATATCAAGTTAGAAATGAAATAATTTTCAAAATAAAAATTATTTATTTACGTACGTACCAACCAATGGCCGAACATGGCCTGCTGCACATCAATGGGAATCTACTCCCATGTGGTCCACGGCTGAGAGAAATAGTTGCGCAAAATAGCGCTGCCCTGTCTGACTTCTATACGCGGAAAACTGAAAAAAATAATAAACATTTATTATGTGAATAGATTAATGAAATCTTAGTCAAATCCACAGGTTATCACACCTCCGGGTGCGCGGATCAAGCCCAAGACGTGGACGTCGCTCGGGGACGGGGTCAGGAATCATCAATCGTGCAAGACCGCGCCCCCTCCGCGTACTCCCTGAAGCGCCTGCAGGCTGAGGGTCATCTGCCAGCAACTCATCCGCATCGAAAGGCAGGTCAGCATCCGTCAACTCACGAAATGTGGCCTCGTCCATCTGAAACAGAAAATGTTAATGTTAGCAAATAATTGATAATTACTATTATATATACATATATACATATTATGATTGTATATAAATACCATGGAATTCTATAAGTGTTCATCTTTATCATATCTTCATATATGTCAATGTCATCTTCATATTCCTCCTCAACATCATCGATATCCATTCGAGTTGCAGTTGCTTCATCTCTTACCATTTCAAATTCATGTGTGACATCACTAACATCATCGTCATCACCGACTCTTAAATGTGGGGTGTCGTCATCGATACTCATGTCTCTTTGTAAAAAAGATTGATTTTGAGTACTCTCTTGAAAAACTTCAATTCTTTGCACATCAGTGAAAGCACATTCACTTTGACTAAACTGATTGTCTCGAATTTTGATTTTTATTACACTCCACCAATCAGTCAAGTCTCTTGATGTTGCACAGTACTTTGCATAATAAACTTGATATGCCTGTTGAGCCAATAAGAATGGTTCATTTACTGCGAGAACACTTTTACATTTAATATCGATGATTCCATGAGTCAGATGAACACGCACGGCTCTCTCTGTATCCAACCACCGACATTTGAACATGGTTATGTAATGTTGTCCAAGATAACAGAGTTCAATGATTTCATCAAGTATGCCATAAAAGTCAACTTCATTTTCTCGATGATGAGATCCTCTCAAGCTAACTCCACTGTTCATTGTTTTTTTGATTCCCCATATGCATGTGTGTGGAATCGAAATCCATTCACCACATATGTATTATAAGTTTTAACAAGTTTGGAAGGTGGGTTACTCAATACACACAGCCGTTTGTCAATTTTATCAGCATGTCGAGACACCTGAAAATTTGTGAAATAATTATCAATATAGTAAACTATACATTGAATGAGTTGCTAAAAGATAAAGAATTTATGTTACCAGTTTTTGAAACCACTAAGAGAAATTTTTCAGTCAACGTTCTTCGAGAGCAGCTGCTGTAATTTGTGGAATTTGTTTCTTGATATGATTATCATACAACCTATAAAAACCAAAGTTATTTACTGTAACATAAATGATAGAATAAGTGATATAAACACTTATAGTACAACTGATGTCATCTCTTCATTGTTGAGCAGAACATACATATGAGCTGTATGATGTTCATCATCTGAAAGCCAGCGTTCAGAAACTCCACCAAAACCAAGCTCTGACTGGTTGAAAATAGATAATTGATTGTCGATTTCATCAATATTTCTCTCATTCCGTCCCATTCGGTTGTGTTTTGAAGGATACTCAGATTCAAAATAATGGGAGCAGAAAAAAGATATTTCCTCTTGCAAATAAGCTTCTGCAATAGATCCTTCAACAGATGCTTTGTTGCGTACTTTTCTTTTCAATTTTTGCATGCATCTTTCAAATGGGTACATCCATCGAAACTGTACCGGACCTCCACATTTGGCTTCATATGGAAAATGTAACATCAAATGTTCCATTGAGTCGAAGAAAGACGGCGGAAATATTTTTTCCAGTTTACATATAATTACAACAACATCTTTTTCAAGTTTGCCTAGAGCATCACAATCTGCCGTAGCCGCACAAATTTCCCGAAAAAAATGAGACATGTCTGTTATGGAATCCCAAATCACAGAATTCAACAGACCTCTTAATCCAATGGGTAGAAGTCTCTCCATTATAACATGACAATCATGACTTTTTAATCCAGTAATATGACCATTCTTTACACATCTACCCAAATTGGAAGCACAACCATATGGAAGTCTCAAATCTGCAATCCACTGACAAAATAATAAACAGTTTTCTTTAGACAGTGTATAAGCTGCTTTTGGTTTCAGTAACCTTTCTATTCTGACATTCTCAAATAGTTCCAATTCTGGACGCCTGCAAATTTGGGCAAGATCTAAACGTGAATTTACATTGTCTTTGCTCTTTCCTGGCGTATCCAAAACTGTATGAAACAAATTATCAAAACAGTTCTTCTCAATATGCATGACATCTAACATGTGTCGGACCAACAAATCAGACCAATATGGAAAATCCCAAAATATGCTACGTCTAATCCAATTGTGTTCTTTCCCAAAACCAGAAATTTTCTGTTGGTTTATTGTGGGGCCAAAAGTGATGGGAGGTAATGAAAATACAACCGATTTTAACTCCGAACCTGATAGCATTTTTAGAGGTCCATCCCTTTCAGCTGTTCCTTTTCTGAAATGAGATCTGTTTCTGCGAAAAGGATGATCAGCTGGAAGAAATCTGCGATGACAGTCAAAATAACAAGGTTTCTTTCCATGAATGAGCATAAATGCTTTGTTCTCTCCCATACAGTAAGGACATGATTCATGACCATGTGTACTCCAGCCAGATAGCATCCCATAAGCCGGGAAGTCACTTATTGTCCACATCAATGCTGCTCTCAGTATGAAATTCTGTTTCGTTGCAACATCATATGTACTGACACCAGTACTCCACAATAAATTTAATTCATCAATCAATGGCTTCAAATAAACATCAATATTTTTCTTCGGATGTCCTGTAATTAGTAAAGTCAAAAAGATATATGGCTCCTTCGTCAACATCCATGGAGGTAAATTGTACGGAGTTAAAAAAACAGGCCAACATGAATATTGACTACCAAAAGATCCAAACGGATAGAAACCATCAGTGGAAAGGCCCAGTCGAACATTTCTAGCTTCTAAAGCAAAGGATGGATGCACTCTATCAAAATGTTTCCATGAATCACCATCGGCTGGATGATTCAAGCTTTTATCGGTTGAACTATTCTCTTTATTCCATGACATCATTGTCGCTGTATTCTTAGACATGAATAAACGCTGAAGTCTGGATGTAAGTGGAAAATATCTCAACTGTTTTACAGGAATCAAACCAGACTTCCCGTGTTGTCCTTCTTTATATCTCAGTTGCCCACATGTGGGACAACTATCCAACGACTCATTTTCCCCAGAATATAAAATGCAGTCATTTGAACATGCATGAATCTTCTGACAAGTAAGTCCCAAATTTTGAACCAACCTCTTACTTTCATAGTAATTTGCAGGTAAAACATTTCCTTCGGGTAACAGTGTTTTCAGCAAAGAAAATATCTGGTCAAAACAGGTGTTTGACATTCCGTTATCTGATTTGATAGCCATAAATTTTACAACTGCTTCTAATTTGCTCATCTTGCAGCCAGGATATAATGCATCCTCAGCAGACTTCAACAACTCATAAAATTCAGACGGTCCCAACTCAGGATTTGAAGCTATATCAGCCGGAGTTTCTGTATGTTGAACAGATGAACCTGCAACATCATGTACTAAATCTTGAAACTGGGATGGATCCGGAATCAAGTTGGTATCACCTGCTCTGGAACTGCGTTCACCGTGTTGATACCAAAAAACATAATCTGCTTGAAAACCAAAACACAAGAGATGTTCCCCCACTTTGTCAAACGTGTCAAACGTTCTCAATGCACATTTTCTACAAGGGCATTTTATCTTTCCTTCTGAAACAAATTCTGGATTTGATGCCGCAAATGATAAAAAAATCTCCACACCCTCTATATATACTGGATTTAAACCAGAACCATTTGGATTTCTACGTTGATTTATCCATATGCGGTCATCTAATAATGACTGTTGACGACCTCGTTGTTCCATATTTTTCTATAAAATATAAAAGCATTACTGGTTTTGAATAATTTGTTAGAAAAAACACAAGCAAGGATTGAATATATTGAGAATAAAGCAAAACCTGTTACAAATATTGATAATTTTAATATTATATTGATTTTTTATTTTTTTTAATAATACTAATATAATTTTTTTCATAAATATTAATTATATAATAATAACAACATTACATTATTAGTATATTTTATTATTAATATTAAAATAATATAATTTTCTATATTATATACAATTCTCCTTTCATCTGTGTGTTTCACATTCTGTCTCCACATGTAATATTGGCATTCACTTTCACCTCTCCATTGGTGAGTAGGTTGATAATTTTGAAAAAGAATGCCAATATTACATGTGGAGACAGAAAAAACACAAAAGAAAAGAGAATTGTATATAATATAGAAAATTATATTATTTTAATATTAATAATAAAATATACAAATAATGTAATAAGGTAATTATTCCAAATTATAGGTAATTATTTCAAATTATTGGTAATTATTCCAAATTATTGGTAATTATTCCAAATTATTGGTAATTATTCCAAATTATTGGTAGTTATTCATAATTTTTGGTAATTATTCCTAATTATTGGTAAATATTGGTAATTATTGGTAAATATTGGTAATTATTGGAAAATATTGGTAATTATTGGAAAATATTGGTAATTATTGGTCATTATTCGTAATTATTGGTGATTATTGGTAATTATTGGTGATTATTGGTAATTATTGGTGATTATTGGTAATTAATACTAATTATTGGTAATTAATACTAATTATTGGTAATTAATACTAATTATTGGTAATTAATACTAATTATTGGTAATTAATACTAATTATTGGTAATTAATAATCATTATTACTAATTATTGGTAATTATTACTAATTATTCCTAATTAATACTAATTATTCCTAATTATTACTAATTATTACTAATTATTGTTAATTAATACTAATTATTGTTAATTATTCCTAATTATTACTAATTATTGCTAATTATTACTAATTATTTCTAATTATTACTAATTATTGCTAATTATTAGTAATTATTACTAATTATTACTAATTATTGCGAATTATTATTAATTATTGATAATTATTAGTAATTATTGATTATTATTAGTAATTATTGATAATTATTGGTAATTATTACTAATTATTGGTAATTATTACTAATTATTCGTAATTATTACTAATTATTGGTAATTATTGGCAATTATTGCTAATTATTGGCAATTATTGTTAATTATTACTAAATATTGGTAATTATTGGTAATTATTAATAATTATTGTTAATTATTGGTAATTAATACTAATTATTGGTAATTAATTCTAATTATTGGTAATTAATACTAATTATTGGTAATAAATACTAATTATTGGTAATTAATACTAATTATTGGTAATTAATACTAATTATTGGTAATTAATACTAATTATTGGTAATTAATACTAATTATTACTAATTATTGGTAATTATTACTAATTATTCCTAATTAATACTAATTATTCCTAATTATTACTAATTATTACTAATTATTGTTAATTATTACTAATTATTGGTAATTATTACTAATTATTGGTAATTATTACTAATTATTCGCAATTATTACTAATTATTGGTAATTATTGGCAATTATTGCTAATTATTGGCAATTATTGTTAATTATTACTAAATATTGGTAATTATTAGTAATTATTGTTAATTTTTACTAATTATTGTTAATTATTGGTAATTATTACTAATTATTGTTAATTATTTCTAATTATTATTAATTATTGGTAATTAATACTAATTATTGGTAATTAAAACTAATTATAGGTAATTATTACTAATTATTGAGAATTTTTCCTAATTTTTCCTAATTTTTCCTAATTTTTCTTAATTTTTTCTAATTTTTCTTAATTTTTCATAATTTTTCTTAATTTTTTCTAATTTTTCCTAATTTTAGGTAATTATTGCAAATTATTGGTAATTATTGGTAATTATTGGTAATTATTGGTAATTATTGGTAATTATTGGTAATTATTGGTAATTATTGGTAATTATTGGTAATTATTGGTAATTATTGGTAATTATTGGTAATTATTGGTAATTATTGGTAATTATTGGTAATTATTGGTAATTATTGGTAATTATTGGTAATTATTGGTAATTATTGGTAATTATTGGTAATTATTGGTAATTATTGGTAATTATTGGTAATTATTGGTAATTATTGGTAATTATAATTAATTACAAATAATTATAAATAATTATTACTAATTATTACTAATTATTACTAATTATTCGTAATTATTCCTAATTATTACTAATTATTACTAATTATTACTAATTATTCCTAATTATTACTAATTATTCCTAATTATTACTAATTATTCCTAATTATTTCTAATTATTCCTAATTATTCCTAATTATTCCTAATTATTTGTAATTATTGGTAATTATTGGCAATTATTACTAATTATTACAAATTATTCTTAATTATTGATAATTATTGATAATTGTTCCTAATTATTAGTAATTATTCTTAATTATAGATAATTATTGAATTTGTTCCTAATTAATCCTAATTATTACTAATTATTGATAATTGTTCCTAATTATTACTAATTCTTGATAATTGTTCCTAATTATTCCTAATTATTACTAATTCTTGATAATTGTTGATAATTGTTCCTAATTAATCCTAATTATTCCTAATTATTCCAAATTATTCCTAATTATTCCTAATTATTCCTAATTATTCCTAATTATTCCTAATTATTCCTAATTATTCCTAATTATTTTTAATTATTACTAATTATTACTAATTATTCCTAATTATTCCTAATTATTACTAATTATTACTAATTATTACTAATTATTACTAATTATTGGTAATTATTGGTAATTATTACTAATTATTGTTAATTATTGGTAATTATTCCAAATTATTGGTAATTATTACTAATTATTGGTAATTATTACTAATTATTGGTAATTATTACTAATTATTGGTAATTATTACTACTTATTGATAATTATTACTAATTATTAGTAATTATTACTAATTATTAGTAATTATTACTAATTATTGATAATTTTTACTAATTATTATTAATTATTGGTAATTATTACTAATTATTACTAATTATTCTTAATTATTGATAATTATTGATAATTGTTCCGAATTATTAGTAATTAAATGAATAATTAGCAATAATTAGAAATAATTACCAATAATTACAAATAATAACATTATTAATATATTTTATTATTAATATTAAATAATATAATTTTCTAATTTATATACAATTCTTCTTTCATCTGTGCGTTTTCTATCTCCACATACAAATAATACATGTGAAGACAGCAAACACACAGATGAAAAAGGAATTGTATATATATAAAAAATTATATTATTTTAATATTAATAATAAAAATAAACTAATAATGTAATAATGTTCTTATTCCTAATTATTGGTATTTATTACTAATTGTTAATATTTATTCTTAATTATTAAAAATTATTACTAATTATTCCTAATTACCATTAACTATAAACAATACTAATAATTTAAATTTATTAAGTAATAAAACAATGTAAACATAATTAAATTACAACTAATTAATAATAATTGAAACTAATAAAAAATTAAAAATAAATAAAAAATTAAAATGAACATAAATACCTTGAAAATTGATCTGTTCTGATCGTTCTTCAAAACTTTAATATCAGCTCCGGAGAAAAAAATTAAACTGGAGAAAAACTCAACTCTAGAAATATAATTTTGAGAGAAGGAGAAGATAAGGAATCAGAATGAAATGAAAAAAACAGATGGGGGTGTTTATAGGTTAGATTATTTGCGATGGGCCCATTTGCGACGGGTATCCCGTCGCAAATAGTATTATTTGCGACGGTACCCGTCTCAAATACCTTAGCCAACATTTATTACGGTCAACCGGTAAATAGTTATTTGCGACGGGTCCCGTCGCAAATAACCCCTGCCGACATAGTATTTGCGACGGGAGAATATTCCCGTCGCAAATACCTTTTACCGCCGCCGGTTATTTGCGATGGGAATATTCCCCCGTCGCAAATAAGTTTCCCTTGATTTGGCGCGCATCGCGGGAAAACTATTTGCGACGGGGAAAGCAATCCCGTCGCAAAAGCCTAATTATTTGCGACGGGTAAATACCCCCGTCGCAAATAATTTTTTAACGGGACTATTTGCGATGGGATTTATTCCCGTCGCAAATAACCCGTCGCAAATACCCATTTTTCCCGTAGTGCAAGAGTCTGTCACCATCGCACACCTTACCCTTAGGTCTTATGCGGCTATTTTAAGGGGTTATGTAACAAATAAGTAGCACCATGTTCATGTACATTATTTTTTGTATATAATAATGAATATAATTTTTTTGATACATTGTAATTAGTTTTTAAAGTACAAATAGTGTTTTTAGTTATTATTTAATTAAGAATTATATTTTATTAAATTAAAGGATTTTTGAATTAAATAATATTTTAATAAAATATTATTATTAATATTAAATTAATTTTTATTAAATATAAATGATCTTATAATTTTATGAATGCAATTAAAATTTTTATTAAGGTTTGAAAGCCATTTCTGTCAAAACCCGTGAATTTTTTATAAATGTCGGTTTTTATTTTAAAAGTGAAAATTCACATATTTAGAAAATTATTTAGATAAAATAAATATTATTTTTGGAATCAGGACGTCGAAATTATCCAACGGTGAATTTTTCATAATTTTCTGAGACAGTCAAATTTTTGGGTAAAAATTAAATACCATTTAAATATATAATGTGTTTTATGACATCATAATGACCCAATGGTGATGTAATAAAATACCATAATCCTTATGTTCAGCCAATATGTGTTTTATCATTAAAATAATGAGGTTTTGGGTTTGTTTGACTTACTTTTCAAAGCATTAATGGAGCCCTCAAGACTTATTCAACACTTTGCCTTTTTAAATTAATTTCCATGGGAGTGTGACTCACCTCCACATAAGCAACCCTAATTTTTTAATAAGTTCGGACCTTGGACTTGTAAAATATTGTTTTCCTCTTTCCTTTTCCAGAAACCATGGGCAAATACCATGGGATGGTTTGTGGTTTGGATTATTTTAATATAAGGGGTCCCAAACCTAAATAATAAAGAATTCTCTCACCTTTCCTATATAAACCCACCCAAGCTCCCACTTCCTCCTCACTCAAAGCCCTTGCAGTTCGTCCAACCTCTGCCCTAATCTCTCTAGAATCCTATCAAGGTGCCCCAAGTTCCCAAGAAGCCTCTCATAAGCCTCTCTCTAGCCTTTGGAAGCACACTTCCAAGTAAGTGGTTTTCTTCCTTTCTCATTTTTGTCAGTTTTCTTTAAGTTGTATTGCCTTTTTTTATTTCAATTATGAATGTTGGGGTATGGTTTTGCACCTCCCCCATACTGCCCTCTTATTGTTTGAATGATGGGAGAACCCTTTCTCTCTCATTAAATGCCTCCCATGTACACCCGTTACTATGCCGAAATTCCGAAAGAAACCTTTTTCTCCTTTTTTTATTCAAGCAATACTTCTGTATCATGAATCTAAATTCCATTTCTATTGTTGGGACATGTATATATATGACCTCCTTACTGTCCATTACATGTAAATATGATGAGGAACCCCTTTCTCTCTCATCAACCTTTTTTATGAATTCTTATGTCACGCCGTTACGCTGCCGAAATCGCATCGATTTTCTAAGCCAATGTCTTTGTGTAGTGAATACCATGCCCATTTCCCCATCAAGGGTATTCACCTTTATGCACATTTACATATTGATTGTAATGTTTCATGTATGAATTCCACATTCCTTTATCGTGGAATAAATGATTATGTTTTATGAATCCATGTTTTATGATCCATGTGGCACACTTATGCGTGAAACGAAATGTTTATGAAGGGTGCGCCCTTTATAGCGCTCCAATGCATTGGGTAAAGTATAGTATCATGATACGTCATGTGCAATGAGTGTTTACTAATGCTAATTCAAGTGCAACGAGGGTTTACTCGTGCTTCAAGTGCAATGAGGGTTTACTCATGCTCCATGTGCAATGAGCCTTGGCTCATGCTAATTCAATGCTAAGTGTTGTTGCCACATTTCCATGTTATGATTATCATGCTTTATCATGCCTTTATGTTCATGTTTCTATTATTCTCTATTGATATGCCTATTGCCTAACATGTATTTCACTCCTCATGTTATTCATTGTTTACTCCCTTACTGGGCTTTATAGCTCACCCTTTTCTTATGCATGTCCTCAGGTTATCCCATGCAATGCTAAGTACGAAGGAATGTAGTGGTCATGTAAAGGAAGTTTTCAATAAAGATGTTGTATTTCAAGTTTAAAGTTTTTATGTAATGATCCTAAGCCCCAAAGACAATAAACCTCTCGATCTTCTTTGTTGGATCAAGTGAATTTTTATGTAATAAAACATGTTTAAGTTGTAATAAAAAGCAGGGTTGTCACATACTTTGTGATTTTTCCAGTAAAAGTATGAAAGTAATGTTTTATATATTATACGAAATGAAAACAATTCTCCATCATCATGCCAAAATTCTTTGAAATTTTATTTACAGGATTCTATGTTTTTTTAAATGAAAGTTTTTTTCTTTTAAAATTGTGTTTCTTATTATGAATAGAACACATTTTCAAAGAAGAAATGATATTTCATTCAAGAAATTTTTTTATGTCGTAACTCAAAATTATTTTCCATCTAAGAAAAAATTATTTTATACTACCTATGTTTTAATGGATATATGATTCAATTATAACATTCTTATTATCTCTATATTTGGTTTGTGTTTTTGATGGAATGATATTCATGAATACCATTTTTTTCATAGGTTATATTATGATTGAATGGTATTTATGAATTAAATTTCATTTTGTGGGTTATGATATGGAGAAGGGGTTGTGTTATTATGGAAAACATATGTATGGATTCCAATATGTGATGTGTGGGACCTATATCTCCTTCTAATGCATTGGATTGTGATAAATGTTCTATGAGACCCAACAGGTACATGGGAGGTCATCCTAAGCCTACAACAAGAGGGTATATAGGATTTCATTCTAATACAACAAAAAAAGGGTACATAGGAGGTTCTCTTAAGATTGAAACAAATGTGAAAAGGAGAGGATATCCTAATCACACAACCAGAGGGTGCACTGGAGTTCATCATAATCCTGGAACTATGTGGTATATGGGAGGATATACCAATCATGAAGTAGGTACATGGGTGATTAACCCATGTGTAAAATACTTTGAATGTCTTGGTAGGAATATTTGAAATAATATATTATAATCTTAAGTGTATTCCAAAATTTATATGTCCTATTAAATTGTTATAATCTTAGGGCTCATGTGTTTTGATTTTATTATGATTCATATCTTCTGAACTAGAAATATTTATGTCAGGACACATGTATTTGATCTTTGATATGAAAGGTATGACCTTAAAAAAGAGTACTCGTGTTATCACACCCATATACTCATGTTATTCTTATGTAACTTCCATGTTTCCCCTTAATGAGAATTTGAGCTCACCCTTTCTTATTTTCCATTTCCATAGGTAATAAATAATTTTTTTTGTAGGTGTACTAAAGGGTAAGATCTTTACGAGAGATGTTTAATATTTTCACAAAATTATATGAATGTGTTCCAAGTTTCTAAAGGCACTGAAAAATTATTATCCTTGGTCATGTTCTTTTGTGATGTAATGAATAATAATCTAAAAATATGTAATATCCAAGTTATAAAATCATGGATCATTATAGTTAGTATCAGAATAACATTTTATTCACCCTTTTGAAACTAGGATGAAAAAACATTAGTGAGATCTCAACAGATATTTCTATGGATTTGTCTAGGGATGTCTCTAAGGACAATACTAAGTATTTTTTAAAGTCCAAGATTTTTCATAATGATGATGAATGACCAGTTATTAAAACTATGGTTCCATTGATTGAAATTTTATATGTAATTTCCCAATATATTTTGGTTTTCCAAATATGGTTTGTGCTACCCACATTATTCTTCTTATTATATTCAATGGATGGAACATAGAGGAACTGAGTTAATGATGAATGTTATGGGAAGTGCAATAATTTATTATGTGATCAATAACATGTTATGGGTTTTGTAATGAAGAATGTTATAGGTATACTCACTCAATATATGTATCATAATGGTCTTTCGAATGACAAAAATAGGGAACAACATTATGTTGATTCCTTCATGAGGCAATGCCCACCCTCTTTCAGTGGCACTTCTAACACAATTGTTTTTGTACAATGGATTGGTACTTCTAAGAAGATATTTTTCATCCTTATGTATTCATATCATTAAAAAGTCATTTTGGTTGTTTTTAGTTTGTAAGAGGAAGCTGGTCAGTGGTGGTCTCTTTTTATGAACACAAGGGAAAAATATGTTATTGAATCTATGGAACGAGAAGATTTCAAGGGGATATTTTTTTAGTAACAATTACCCACATATTCTATAAGAAATGATAGATAATGAATTCCCTGATCATAAGAAAAATGATAATGAATCAATTGGTACCTTTGAGGATAATTTTATAAGACTTTAAAGGTATGCTTCTCTATTAATCAACATCACTTAGAGGTAAAACGATCTATTCTTTGGTGGCCTGAACCCAACTCTCTGAATGGCCATGACTATAAGTGTCTTTAGTAGAAATGAAAAAGTCATTTAATGTTAATTTTAGGTAGAAATTGAAATTTTCTATTCCCACTATTCCTACAGTTTTGATAAAAAATGGAGGAACAAGTCTAATGAAAACATAAATGGTGGAATGAAATTTCATGTCATTGTTTGCCAGAAATGTGGGAAGAAGCACTCAGGTGATTTACTGGAAGGTACAAAGGGGTTTTAAAAGTTGGTAAAGGATTTTTATAAAGAATATGAATGGTGAAGTGATTGTAATAAGGTAGATAATGATGTATACAATGAGAAATCTCAATAGATTACACTGCCCACAATTGAATGTTTCATTTTCAAGATGTTTTGGAGTTATTCTAACAAGATCCAAAATTGAAGTAATAATGTGGATGATAATCCACAAAAAAATCTAGGGAAAAAGGAAAAAGTAAAATATTTTTTTTATCAAAAAGGAATAAGTGAACCATGATAAATAGGGAATACATATCCTTCCCTACATTGTTGGAAATTCATTTATGATTTTGTATGAATGAACCATCTGAAAATATTATTTTTCATCTATTAGTGAAATTTAATGTGATTATCTACTAGGATTATGGAATAATTAAATCACATATTTTATTGGGAAATGAATGATCAAAATATTCCATTGAATTTTTTTAATAAAAGAGATTATATAAGGAATAGAGAAGCATGTGTGTATTCAATATGGTTTTACAAGAATACATGATAAAGGTATTAAAATGTCTAGTATGTGAAAAACAAGATCTAATTTGTGATTTATGTGGGATAAATGATATTATTTTTGGAGATATTTGGTGACATTATATCTTAATTTTTAGAATTTCATCTTTTATAATTGTTATAAGTTTAACAAATTTATTTAACTGTAAAGACCTGGAAATTTCAAGGAAAATTTTTTCCTTAATTTTTTTATAATTTTGCGAGTCGGTGGATTCTGACGGCACCTGATTCTGAGGCCCGGTCTGCCCGGAATCAATTTATGAAGTTTAGTTCGGGTACGTTCAGTGAACGAGCGAGCGGGTTTTTCTAACTTTTGAACTGGTGCTTGAAATTGAAATCTGAGGGCACCGTTGAAACCGCAACGCCGATAATTGCTTAAGAAGACCTTTTCTGGATTTGCATTTTCTCGGGAAAGAGTTGTTTAATTTTGTGGATTAGAAATACAGAGAAATAAAATTGTGCTACTAATTTTATTTCTTTTAAGTGGTTAAAATCATAAGGATGGAGGTTGGGTAGAACTAACCACCCATGTGAGGTTAATAGTGAGGTGGGGCCCCATGAGCCCTACCCCTTCAAATCCCTAAACCCCCTCTTAAATGTTGGCAACCCCCCATAAGTTTTTGACCTTCTCTCTCTCTCTTATTCAATGCCAACACACCGTATTCAAATAATTGGACTCATTAATTTATTGAATCAGTTTTTTTGTGAATTTTAAATATGTTGGCATGTGAGAATTAATTAAGACAAAGTCTGGATTTATTTTTGGTTGGTTCATTGTGTGGAGTCTGGGGAGAGAATAACCAAGGTCTTGAAGGACGTCATCTTCCACGTTGAAGAACGTGAAGAACATCAAGACCTTGATGAATAATGTCGTCACCGCATGGAGTTATCATCGTGCCCTTCTTCTCCTCTCCGTAGCTAGTGTGAGACGTCGCTCCACCTCGGACGATCTCTGTGAAACCATACGGAGCTTTACCTCGCGACGTCGTTTCCGAGATGATCTTCGTTCGACAACTCATTGAGGTAGGGGGTTTTCGTATAAGTGTATATGTGAATTATCCCCCCGTGCATGAGTATTTAAATTTCAGGGTGTTTGAATAATTTACCTTGAATAAATTATGCCCTCGTTTAAAGCATGTCTTTTAAAGATTTCCTTTTGAAAACACCTAACGTGGAGGGTGCGGGCAGAAACAAACATGGCCCGATAACCCTCCACAGTTTTTTATTGTTGTGCAGATCGATGGGAGATGACGAAGTGGTCCGCAAAGGCGTTTTGAACCCTTCGCAGTAATCTACGGGTCCTAGGAGGGACGCAGGTGCAGACGATGGGAAAAACGGACCACCGGAGCACTTCTGGTGGTCTGCGAGAGGCGTTGCCGGCACCGGCCGGCCGCCCGGAGGTGGCGTCCCAGCACGCTGCTGGCAAGAGCCCCCATGAGGGGGCTTCCGTTTCAAAACAGGGGGGCAGCGCCCCCCCCCCCTTCCGCAACATCTCGGCCAGCGCCGAGCTGGCCAGGCGGGCCGTGCCCGCACCAGGCCAACCGGCCGCCCAGGCCGGGCCGGGCTGCGCCCTATTGGCCCGGACCCGGACCCGGGTCGGGTCGACCAAGGGGGTATTGGGCCGGGTCGGTCCGGGCCCAAAACCCCATAAAAACCGGGTAGTTCGTTTAAATGCCCATAACATGGGCTACGAACCTCCGATCGAAGCATCGTTAGTTGAGATGCGATCCTTGGATCAAGATGATCATTTCGGTATATTAAACTCAAGGTTTTAGAGAACTTTGGGTACGGTCGGGTTGGTTCGAACACGAAACCAACTGGGCCCTCGGAGCGGAAACGCTTATAACTGGAGCTCTGGATGTCCGATTGACGTGTCGTCAACTTTGTTGGATTCCTCTTAGTGAGATGGACCTTTTGGATTACTCTGCTCAAGTTTTGGACGCAGTTGGAGTGTGGTTGGGTTGGTTTTGACTTAAAAACCAACCGGGCCCCTGGAACAAAAAAGCCAATAGCTCTCAGACTGGGTGTCCGATTGACGCGCCGTCTGACTCATTGTGTTCCTTTTGATGTGATGGAACTTTGCACTACATCAACTCTGGTCTACATGACAGTTGATGTACCGACCTCTTGGCTCGTGGAGCGGACCCTCCCGGAACGAGCGTGCTGTGTGCAGAAACCCTAGAGCTCGCTGAGACTTGACGACGGCGGATCGATGGACACGGAGTGTTTCGATAGCCCAGTAGGGAGTGCATGGTTGTAGCTTCAGACCCACGGTGGAGGAGCGCTTGGTTGTAGCGGCAGACCCGCAGTACTCAATAGAAGGAGTACCTCTATAGGATATGAGGGGAAGCGCTTGGTTGTAGCAGCAGACCCGTGGTGGGAAGCGCTTGGTTGTAACAGCAGGCCCACATTACTCCAAAGGTGGAGTACTACGGTAGTCCAAGGTTAGTGGGAAGTGCTTGGTTGTAGCGGCAGGCCCAATGTACTCGATAGAGAAGGAGTTCCCCAGTAGCTCTGGGTTCGACGGTGAAGAATTTCATACTGGAATCCTCCGTGGGTTCGATGACGATGGCAACCATATTGGAATCCTCCGTGGGTTCGACGGTTAAGACATTCGTACTGGAATTCTCTGTGGGTTCAACGACGATGACAACCGTATTAGAATCCTCCGTGGGTTCAACAGTGAAGACTTTCGTACTAGAATCTTCCGTGGCTTCAGCAGCGATGACGACTGCACTGAAATCCTCCGTGGGTTCGTCAGCAATGACGACTGCACTGAAATCCTCAGTGGGTTCGGCAGCGATGATGACTGCACTAAAATCCTCTATGGGTTTGGTAGTGATGACAACAACACTAAAATCCTCTGTGGCTTCGGTAGCGATGGCGACTGCACTGAAATCCTCTGTGGGTTCGGTGGCAAAGACGACTGTACTGAAATCCTTGATGGGTTCAACGCTGATGACTATTGTTCTAGTATCCTACGTAGGTCCCAGCTTAGATGAATCAGTGGCTACATCTGATCATCTCTATCACCTTACGAAGAAGTATACCTGTGTGAGCTGAGTATTGACATTCAATCATTATCTTCGAAATGATTGTCTTACTTTCCTATGTGGATTGGGTTGTGCTTTCCTGTGTGGATTGGGTTGTACTATCCTATGTGGATGTGTTTGTACTTGAGATTGTGAGTTGGAGCTGAACTGGATTTGATGACTTAGGTATATTTATGGGAATATACCTAAGTATTTTTGGATGATACTCTGTGATTGTATCTTTTCTTTGTGGTTTATCCTTTGTGGATTCAGGGAGACCTTCGGGGGTCTCACGGTCCCTAGTGAGTATCGTATACTCACCCCTGCATGGGCTTTTCCCACACTACATTGTGTTGGTTGCACATGACGGACATCACTGATCGAGTTTGAGGCTTGTAGATCTAGACAGTTCACGGAGGAAGAACTCATGACGAGTCGGTGCCTAGAGGTGGATTTTACGACGAGTCGGTACCTGGAGGTGGACCACAGGGCGGGATGTACACGGGGCGGATGGCAGGACCCGAGGAGCTGAGGAGGCTATCTGTTCCCACCCTTCATGTGGGATTCCAGTGGATAGCTCGGCGTTGCTGCTTTACTTTTCAGTTGCTATACTTCCTTTCCAATTGTACTTTACTTCAGTTTGGGTTTGTATTCTAGCCCACTTACTTTTCCGCACGTACTATTGTACGTATTTTCTTAGGGTTTACTTCTGTTGTCTTACTATGTGGTGTTTGTTTACTTTATAAAGGAAATGCCTTACCCTTTATATCGTGATTTATGCCTTTGGTGCTAGTCGCCAGCCCCTGGCCTATGGAAGGCGGGCTTGGGGTAGTCACGACACGGGTCCCGAGGACGGGTCATGACAAATTGGTATCAGAGGAGTTCGGTGCTACCACAGAACTTAGGACTTTGATTATTCTTCTTTGTGAAGCAATAGTGTTAAGGGTGTTGAGTGTGGTTATCAGCCCAGGGAGTCCAGTGTTGGTGCGGCGGCCGACGTATCCATACACCAGGACCCTGACTTCTGATTTCCGACTCAGTGCACGAAATCATTGATTGCATGTGTTTTTCAAGGTTTTCTTTGTGATTACTTTGTGTTAGCTCACCAGGTATACTGTTTTGACCATGCCACACCTGTCTCTTTACAAGGATGGCCCCACGATGGTAGCCATCTAGGATTCTGAGAGAGTACTTGATGACGTCCCACCGAGCGACTAGACTCAGGTGTATGGCCCTCTCTCTGTGTTGGCACCTTCGGGAGGTGTACCAGCACCACCACCACCTATTAGGCAGCAGATGCCACAAGTTGTACTAGTGGATGGTGCATGCTGATAGAGCCCGTTTCACGAGTTCCAGCAGTAGAGGCCTCCGAGGTTACGAGGTGAGACAGATTCCCAGGCAGCAGTGGACTAGATGGAGGCTATTGCTAGAGTTTTACGCCTAGTTTAGACACTAGTAGAGTGAATGTTGTACCTAGCTACTTGTGTTACCTAGTGAGTAACCATGAGGTTGGTCTGTTTAGTGAAGAGGCTTCGGTATGTGGACTGATTCTTGAAATAGTAACTTCAGGTAGTGTTTCAGCTACATCACTACCTATTGGTCAGCAGACACTACCGGCGATACTAGTAGAGGACACTTGTAGGCTTAGTGCCTTACATATTTCAGCACCAGATATCCCTCAAGTTCCGAGGCAAGACCGACTCACAGGCGGCTGAGGACTGGATTGAGTAGGTGGTTGAGAGTCTTCTAGAGCTTATACAACTTCGGCAGGACGACATGTCGGTAGCTGAGAATTCATCAGTACATACCAAACCATTCCTGGTACTAGATAACTACGATGTGATCGGTGCTTCAGGGCCCGAACTTCTGAGTGAGGTGTGTCTAAAGGATATCCAAGCCAGCACTTTTTTCTCTATTCATTCCTACATATACTAGGGTGCTAGAGAGAACCTTTGTGGTTGATAATTCTTTGGTTGAGTGGATACATCCAGTTAAGGTTAGCAGTGGGAAGTAGGAAACTGGCGCCAGTCTCGGAGATTTGGGCGTGTAAAATGTTTCAAGTAGAGAAGGTGAAAAGGATAGATGAATCTGCAAAGCAGCAGACATGAAAGCATAGCTAGGAGAGCATCATGGGGTGGTGAAAAAATTGACATGTTGCAACCACCCGCCTTTATAATCCCCGCCAGGCTCAGGGAGCTGGAGGGAAGGGGAAAGAGTAGATGCATGCGGTCAAGGATTGCGACCAAAAGGCTCTAAGGATGATTCGAAGTACGGACTTTGTCTTCTACTAGCTGCTATAACAATAGACATCGATACGAATCATCCCTTCCTTCCATGAATCTTGTCCCAGACCTAGAGTTTCTAGTTAAGCCGTTGACTTGACCCTCACGTATGAAGATATCTTTGGGAGGAGACTCGATAATCACACATACGCCGATGGTGTGATCTGACCTTTGAGGTGAGAGATTCAGTTGGAGCTCTTGGTGGCAACATCAAGGCCTTATGACGTTAGTTTGAGTATGGACTGGGCAATCACAATTCATACACAAATTGACGGTATTAGGCAAACGTCAGGATGGGTTTTCCATGGTCGGCGAAAAGAGAACCCCAAGAAGAACATGATTAACTCATGCTTTGGAGGGTGTAGCCAATCACTCTTGGGTCGGAAAACCTTACCGTCATGGCTGTAGAAGATTTGAGTTTCTGTTCTAATCAGGAAATGGAGGCCTCTAGAGTTCATGGATGGTGACCACGTTCTTATACAGGTCTCACCTCGAAGAGGTTTACGGAGATGTAGCCAAGGCAATGTGATATCTCTGAGGTTCAACGGACCTTTCTAGGTCCCCAGCAGGGTAGGCGAGGTGTTTTACCAATTGACCTTTCCACCTTAGTTTCACCGGGTGCACGATGTCATCCATGTATCTCAGATAAGGAAATACATACATGACCCTTCACACATCATCAACCGCAGGGAGTTGGACATCGATGATGGGGCGACATTCACAGAGGTTCTAGTGGAGAACGATGATCAATAGGAGTAGGTCCTATGTGGATGGTCGATTCCTTTGGTGCGCTTTCACTAGCAGCACGGGAACCTCCAGGAGAGAACATGGGAGCGGGAGGCTCAATTGTGTGCTCAGTACAACTTTTGTTTCCCTAGTTTGTGTTATAGCTTTACAGTAATGTAATGTCCTGAGGTGGGAGTAATGTAAAGACCATGAAATTTCAAGGAATTTTTTTTCTTAATTGCTTTGGAATTTTGCGAGTCTGTGGCTTTTGACGACACCTGATTCTAAGGCCTGGTGTGACTGGAATCAATTTTCAAAGTTTAGTTTAGGTACATTCAGTGAACGACAGAGAGGGTTTTTCTAACTTTTGAAAAGGTGCTCAGAATCAAAATCTTAGGGCACCGTTCAAACCGAAACACCAATAATTGCTTAAGAAGACCGTTTCCAGAGTTGCGTTTGCTCGGGAAATAGTTGTTTAATTTGGTGGATTAAGACTATAGAGAAATAAAATTGTGATACTAATTTTATTTATTTTAAGTGGTTAAAATCCTAAGGATAGAGGTTGGGTGGAACTATCCACCCATGTGAGGTTAATAGTGAGCTGGGGCCCCACGAGGCCCACCCCTTCAAATTACCAAACCCCCTCTTAAATGTTGGCAACCCCCCATAAGTTTTTGACCTTCTCTCTCTCTCTTATTGAATGACAACACAACCTATTCAATTAATTGGGCTCATTAATTTATTGAATCAGTTTTTTGTGAATTTTAAATATGTTTTCATGTGAGAATAAATTAAGACAATGTCTTAATTTATTTTTGGTTGGTTCGTTCTGTGGAGTCTGGGGAGAGAATAACCAAGGTCTCGAAGGAAGTATTCTTCCACATTGAAGAATGTGAAGAATTCCAGGACCTCGATGAAGAACGCTGTCACCGCAGGGAGTGATCATCATGCCCTTAATCTCCTCTCCGCAGTTGGTGTGAGATTCCGCTCCACCTTGGACGATCTTCATCAAACCATACGGAGCTTTACCTCACGACGATCTTCATTCGACAACTCGTTGAGGTAGGGGGTTTTCGTTTAAGTGTATATGTGAATTATCCCCTTGTGCATGAGTATTTAAATTTCAGGGTGTTTGAATAATTTACATTGAATAAATTATGCCCTCATTTAAATCATGTCTTTTAAATATTTCCTTTTGAAAACACCTAACGCAGAGGGCGCGGGCCGAACAAACACGGCCTGAAAACCCTCCGCAGTTTGTTATTGGTGTGAGGATCGACGGGAGATGAAGAAGCTGGCCGCAAAGGCGTTTTGAACCCTTCTCAGTAATCTATGTGTCCCAGGAGGGCCGCATGCGTAGACGGCGGGCAAAACGGACCACCAGAGCACGTCCGGTGGTCTGCAGAAGGCGCTGCCGGCGCGTCGCCGGCAGGAGCCGCCGCGGCTGAAGCCGCGGTGGAGACGGAATGACCAGATCCCGCGACCGCACGGGATCCGGGGGAGACGAGGCACTCAGCACCGCGTCCGCTGGCAAAAGGAGCGGCCCCCATGAGGGGGACGCCGTTTCAAAATAGGGGGGCAGCCCCCCCCCCTTCTGTGACAGCTCTGCCAGCGCCGAGCTGGCCACGCGGGCCGCACCCGCACTAGGCCAACTGGCCGACTAGGCCGGGCCGGGCTTCCCCCACAGGGCCGGGCCGTGCCCTTTTGGTCCGGACCCAGACTTGGGTCGGGTCGACCCAGTTCGTGCCGACGCAGTGGGTCGTGGGACGGGTCGGTCTGGGCCCAAAATCCCCTAAAAACCGGACAGTTCGTTTAAATGCCCGTAACTTGGGCTATGGAACTCCGATCGACCCACCGTCAGTTACGATGCGATCCTTGGATCGAGACGGTCATTTAGCTATATTACACTCAAGGTTTAGGTGAACTTTGGGTATGGCCGGGTTGCTTCGAACACGAAACCAACCGGGCCCTCGGAGCGGAAACACTTATAACTTGAGCTCCGGACATCCGATTGACGTGTCGTAAACTTTGTTGGATTCCTCTTAGTGAGACAAACCTTTTGGCTTGCTCCGCTCGAGGTTTGGATGCAGTTGGAGTGATTTCGGGTTATTTTTGACTTAAAAACCAATCGGTCCCCTGGAACGAAAACACCAATAACTCTCAGACCGGGCGTCTGATTGACGCGCCGTCTGACTCATTGAGTTCCTTCTGACGTGATGGAACTTTTTGCTACATAAACTCTGGTCTACGTGATAGTTTATGTACTGACCTCTTGGATCGTGGAGAGGACCCTCCCAGAATGAGCGTGCTGTGTGCGCAAACCCTAGAGCTGGCTGAGACTTGAGGACTGATGATCGATCGACTAGGAGTGTTTCGGTAGCCCAGTGGGGAGCACTTGGTTGTAGCGGTAGACCCACGGCGGAGAAGCGCATGGTTGTAGCAGCCGAACTGCAGTACTCAACAGAAGGAGTACCTATGTAGGCTATGAGGGGGAGCGCTTGGTTGTAGCGGCAGACCCATGGTGGGAAACGCTTGGTTGTAGCAGTAGGCCCACAGTACTCCACAAGTGGAGTACTACAGCAGTCCAAGGTTAGTGGGAAGCACTTGGTTATAGCGGCAGGCCAACTATACTCGATAGAGGAGGAGTTCCCCAGTAGGTATGAGTTCAATGGTGAGGACTTTCGTACTGTAATCCTCCGTGGCTTCGACGACGATGACAACCGTATTGGAATCCTCTGTGGGTTCGACAGTGAAGAATTCGTACTGGAATACTCCGTGGGTTCGACAACGATGACAACCATATTGGAATCCTCTGTGGGTTCGACGGTGAAGACATTCATACTGGAATCCTCTGTGGGTTCGGCAGTGATGATGACTACACTGAAATCCTTCGTGGGTTCGGCAGCGATGACGACTGCACTGAAATCCTCCGTGGGTTCGGCAGTGATGACGACTGCACTGAAATCCTTCATGGGTTCGGCAGTGATGAATACTGCACTGAAATCCTCTGTGGGTTCGGCAGCGATGACGACTGCACTGAAATCCTCTGTGGGTTTTGCATCGATGATGACTGTACTGAAATCCTCTGTGGGTTCGGTAGTGAAGACGACCGTACTGAAATCCTTCGTGGGTTCGACGGCGATGACTACTGTTCTAGTATCCTACGTGGGTCCTAGCTTAGATGAATCAGTGGCTACATCTGATCATTTCAATCACCTTATTAAGAAGTATACCTGTGTGAGCTGATTCTTGACTTTCAATCATTATCTTCGATATGATTGACTTGTTTTCCTATGTGGATTGGGTTGTGCTTTCCTGTGTGGATGGGATTGTACTATCCTGTGTGGATGTGTTTGTACTTGAGCTCGTGTGTTGGAGTTGAACTAGATTTGATGACTTAGGTATATGTATGGGAATATACCTAAGTAGTGTTGGATGATACTCCATGATTGTATCTTTTCATTGTGGTTTATCCTTTTTGGATTCAGGGAGACCTTAGGGGGTCTCGGGGTCCCTACTGAGTATCGTATACTCACCGCTGCATGGGCTTTGCCCGCACTACATTGTGTTGGACGCAGACGATGGACATCACTGATCGAGGTTGAGGCTTGTAGATCTGGACGGTTCTCGGAGGAGGAACTCATGATTAGTCGGTGCCCGGAGGTGGATTTTACGACGAGTCGGTACTTGGAGGTGGACCACTGGGCGGGACGTACACGGGGCGGATGGCAGGACCCAAAGAGATGAGGAGGCTATCTGTACCCACCATTCAGGTGGGATTCCAGTGGACGGCTCAGCGTTGCTGCTTTACTTTTCAGTTGTTGTACTTCCTTTCCAGTTGTACTTTACTTCAGTTTGGGTTTTTATTCTGGCCCACTTACTTTTCCACACTTACTATTGTACTCAGTTTCTTAGTGTTTACTTCTCCTGGCTTACTATGTGGTGTTTGTTTACTTTATAAAGGTAATGACTTCCCCTTTATATCGGGATTTATGCCATTGGTTCTAGTCGCCAGCCCCTGGCCTATGGAAGGTGAGCTTGGGGTAGTCACGGCACGGGTCCCGAGGATGGGTCGTGACATTAACGGTTTATGTCAAACTTCATATGAGGCTTTAGAGGTTAAAGTATTATCTTTCCATATAAGGAAATATGAATATTGGATAACCTATGTTAACCTCTTTGTATTAATGTTAATATATTTGGAATAACATATAAAATTATGTATCTCATGTTCTTCTAATGCTTCAATAATGAAAAATTCACCTTTATTTCTTATAATAAGAGATGACGTGGACGTTGATCAATAAACAATTAAAAGATGATATATTCTTATGAAATGTAATGAAATAAAGTAATTATCTATTCTAATGAAAATTATTTAACACTAGGTAATGTATATTTAACCCAAAAATGTTATCCTAGTACATTATTTTTTGATGAATCAAATGGTCCCTTATATCATCGCAAATTTATAGCCTAGTGATTATTAACATTCTATTAAACTTGTTCTCTATCACTCTACATCTGAAATTGATTATTATATTTCTCTCTAATGCCTATTTTTTCACATTAAAACTAATTTATCTTATGTGAAAATATAGTTATGAGTTACTTTGGTGGAACCATTATGTTACCAAATTTTCCTTTTTAACGGTATATTTTGTATTTATTTTTACGATGTGTCTTTCTATGAAAGAAACATTGAAGTATTAAACCTATGATAAGCTAGAATCATTTAGATGGAGAAATTAATTTTAATGGGGGAATAATTTAACAACAAGATATTTTATAAGATGTATATATATAATAAAAAATTTATTTATTTTATGTCTTTCATTACACGCAACACTTTTTTTCTTACGTTACATGCAACACTGAGTTGCTATGAAAAATATACTACTATTGTAATTATTTAAACAAGAAAATTATAAACTAGACATTTGGATTATGCGTATGAATATAATTAACTGAATTATGACATTATGTTTTACACATGTATATATAAATCATTGACCAATTTATTATCAATTAATGTAAAATCATTTTTAAAAAATAAAAGGAAGTGTTTTTCTGAAAAACTATTTAAATGTGCACAAGTGTGTTTTATACCAATAAATAATCGAATAATTCATGTTGGAATATATTAATGATATATATTAAATATTCAATCCAATTTTTAACATTCATCTTATGTGTTTTATGGACATTATATATGAATAAATCCAATTTTATGGATAAAAGAAGTATTTTTTTTTCTAAAAAGTCATATTTTCCTCCATTTGATGGGGAAAATATTTCAAATATTTTTGTTATAAATTTATATATTATTTTGGAAAAAATATATATCTTTTTTGAATGTGTAGTATCAAATCTTTTATTTTGTTGGATTTTTTTCTCATAATATTCATTTTTTATAAAGAATAAAAAATACTGTATTATAATATAAAACTATTTTTTAATCTAATTTATTTAAAATGATAGACTATATATTAGACTATTTTTAAAGTATATATAGATCAATATTTTTCTCTTAATTCAATTATGGCCATTTAAAAAAATCACATTTAATTTTGATACAAATACATTTCAATATTTTGGATGTTTTTACATTAAAACCTCATTTTCTCGATCCGCCAATAAGATTAATTTTTTATTAATTTCTAAAAATTATGTGTTTTAATTTAAAAAATAGAATCCATATTTTTAATAATAATGTCCAAATTTATTAAATAGGTCCATTCTATTTTTGGACAATATAAATAGTAACATTAGTAATTTTAATTACCATGGTTTTGGGTAAATCAGGTACATTGATGGTAAAAATAGTATTATAATTATAAGAAAACTACCCTAATTGTAATGCCCCGGCCCCATTTACGTAGAGTTGGTGAATTATTACATAACATTAGCATGAACACAAGAAAGATCAAATCTCAAAAGACCGATTGGTTTAGTATCCTTGGAAACACTAGCTATATTCATAAGTCTTATATTACATCATAATAATGAATACTACAACAACATCTTTTATTCATATTCCACACTCATATCCCCACATACTATCCCTACAGGTCATTCTTAAATTACTTCTTCACATCCTGGAAAAAATAAAACCTTGAAAGGGGTGAGCTCAAATGCCCAGTAAGGATAACAATATAGCTGAAACTTTCCTAAATTCGAATAAACATTTAAGGCAATGTATAACTAAAACAAAAGCCTTTTAAACATGAACTTCAACATAGTATGGAAAAAATGAAATAATTCCATTTACTTATTCACATGGATATTCTACTAATCGAATAATCACATGCAATATCAATAACCACTTTCATAATGATGGAATGCATAATGCCAGACTATCATAACCACAAAGCCAAGGCCTCGTGCCCAGACTACAAATAATATTTTTCCAAGGCCTTGTGCCAAGACACTAGTTTATCTCATGAAACCTACCGATGCATCTAGGAGCTATAGCGGGCTCCACCCATCACATATTATGTCCAATGCATTCCCATATGAAAAGGTTTAAACATAACATAAACATTCGTATTAAAACTAGCATAAGAAATGTAAATACTTCATCCATAAACCATGAATGGTATGAAAATAACACATACACAGTCAAACATATCACAAAACCTTCAATACAATATATAATTTTTGTATCATAATAAATCAACTTCAAATAAGCGTCAAATCCATCAAAGGATGTTGACATAGATGAAATCAAACTCTTTTTAGAGAAATATCTCTTTCTATTTTGAAACCACATATTTATAGAATAAAAAATTTTCTTTGAAAATATTCTTATAAGCTTGTAATGGAATCTTCGAAGATTTTATAACGGCAGAAAATAGCCGCACCCGCCGTATAAGTTAAAAAAAACATTTTTACGCTAATTCTGTTGAAAAGGTTAAAAAGCACCTTGGTTGGGAAAACGATGGAAGGATTCAATTATAAACATCTTATAAAAAGTAAAAAAAGGGTATAAATGTCTTTAACCCATATTCTTGTAAATAGTAAAAATGTTTGAAATACATTCTTATGAAACATGGATGTGGATGATAAAGAAAATCCCAGTAGGTTATTACGTATAAACAACCTCGGATAATGAAGAGATTGTGAAATAACCCTTAACTTGTAATTTTCCTTGGTTGGGGGTAGGTTAACCTCATGTATAATGGTGAAATAATTGTTATTAAATTATAAAATAATCATATATATTAATATGATATCATATATGATCTTTTAACATTGATTTGTTAATAATATCTTAGTATTATCGTGGTTTCGGGTGTTAACTTACTCGTTATTTATATGTTTTGTTACGTAAGCCATGTTTGTCATGGATAGGTTGTATCTTATTAATATCCAGAATGATATCAAGTCCTTATATAATATTATTAATCATTAAATGATAATTATACTTTAATGGATACGATGGAGAATGAATCTTATCGTGTTCGTGGAGACGGTAGTCCGTACGTACGTACGAGCGACAATATCATTATTTTGATATTAAAATAATATATAATTGGATGGTATATCATATATACAGAATCATTATCATGTTATATTTATTATTTACATGATTTAAACATCATTATTATACCCATCCAAATAATAATTTATTGCATAACAATTACACCACGACGTGGAGACGGTAAGCCGTACGTACGCACATATGGTGACATGTCATTCAAAGGATGGATATAATACTGAATATGGTTGTACCATATTTATAATAATATTACAGTATATAGGAGATACTGGACTCATTATTTTATAATTGTAATAACAAAGAAAAAATTAGTTGAAGAAGAAATGAATTTGAAAAAGGGTGGTGAAAACATTACCTCTTCTTCAGGTTCTTCCTTTTGATTTGATCAAAAGGGCTTCTTAGGTGGTCTTTATGACTAAAGGAAGGCCTATAAGATGATGTTAGGGATGTTTAGATAGTATTTGGTCAGAGTTTGTCCGAACCAAAAGGATTTGAAGTTGTTAATTAATGAGAAGGAGGAGTTCCCTTTTATAAGAGGGGTGAGGGGCACCTTTGGAAAAGCTAGAAATATTATTTTATAATAAATTCATATTCAGTTTCTAATGTCTCCAAAGTGGATTATTTAAAGGTTAAGGTGTGTATGGGTAGAAAAACCACTCAACCAGTATAATTTATACAGGTTTTGGTTACTATATTAACCTTATCATTAAGTATTAACTCTTAGTTAATTACTTTCACTTTTACAATGTCTCTTTGTATTTTTATATTATATGGTTAATAAACTTACTATATACATCCAAGAGACCCCCAAGTGGTCCATTAATGATAAACCTATCATGATATAAGTCTCTTGGCCGAACCTTATATTTTTGGGAATTTAATATCAATTAATGATGTAATATTTGTTTTAAAATCTCTTTTATGTCAATTTTGACACTATTCAATAATTGATTTTTGTAAAAATCATAACAGAATTATTACTTCGAAAAAAGTAACTTAAGTAAATCCTAACATGTCATATTATCCTAGAAAATTAGTGTAATTCATTAAAAGACTCCAATTATATTTATTTGGGTATTTATAATATCTATTATTTTAATTTTTCACTATTATGGTAATTACTCCATCATCATTGTGTCATAAATAAATTAAATTATTTAATGTCTAAAAATTATCAATAAAATATCATTATATATGAAATATTTTTATCTTTCTAATGAATATTTACAATCCAATATATCTTATGTATAACCCTATATTAAAAATGTTTTTGTAAATAAACTTTGATTTTAACTCTTTTAACTCTTCTTTGAATTAAATAATAATAAATGTCCTAATCTAATACAAGTGGATCTAAATGATAATATTTTATTCCTAAGGTTGTTTTTGGTCGATATACACTTGTCCAATAGAATTAGGCGATGTGTTAAGGTAATATTAATATCATTTTTACCCTTAATTACCCTATTTACTTTTAACCGTGGTAAATAAAAGTAAAAAGTTACTATTCACCAAAAATTATTTTCATCTCATTGAACCATATTTTACTACTTGATATTAACTGTGTCTCTCGGATTTTCTAAAATCCATTCATAGAAGCAGTAATATTATGTTTTATGAAAAATTCTGTTTTTTAACTACCACTTAGTGGTTTCACTATTCATCCAAAATTGATGTTTTTCTGAATAATGCAAAAATTTCACCCTAAGCTATAATTGATATTACGAATTCAAAAACGATGTCTATTTTAAAAAATTACAAAAATATAAGTTTCATTAATTAATTTTATAATTAATTTCCACTGTTACAACAAATAGCGTGTTTTTAAGAAATAATATATATCAAAAGATTGACAATTGTTTTTGTCCAATTTCAAAGTGAAATTAATTCTAATGAACAGAATTGGATAAAATGGTAAAAATAAATTCTAATTATAATTTTAAACCACTAAATAATATAATTTATCACTATAAATTATTTTTATTAAAAAAGTTGTTTTTAAGTATTTGTCACTATTCATAAAAATTGGAAGTTCTCAAAAAAATACCAAAAATTCAACTTAGGATGATTTCGATATTCTGAATCCAAAAATGAAGTCCATTTTGAAATATAATATATATATAATTTCAAAAAGTAGGTATTACTATTCATAACGTCTAGTTTGATTGGTTGTGGTGTGTTAGAACTCGATGTTGCGTACAACACACGCTATCACATTATTCAAAGAGAAGTGTACCGTAGAAGCTTGGGGTGTTACATTCTCCCCTCCATCAAATAATTTCGTCCTTAAAATTTATAGAATACTAACGCATGAAAAGACTCAGGTGGTTCTTCATCATAAGTTCCTCGGGTTCCAACGTTGCTTCTTCCATCTTATGGTTTCTCCACAAAACGTTTACCAGATGCGTCGTCCGATTTCTCAGCACTTGTTCTCTCGTATCAATAATCTTGATGGGCTCTTCGCAATAAGACAGATCGGGTTCCAGTTCTAATTCCTCGTAGGTGAGAACATTCATTGGGTCAGGAATGTATTTCCTCAATAGAGATACGTGGAACACATCGTGAACTTTGGAGAGACTTGGCGGCATTGCCAATTAGTAAGCTATAGCCCCAATTCGTTCTAGAATTTCGAAAGGTCCGGTGTACCTGAGACTCAATTTATCTTTTTTACAAAAACTTATGACTCCCTTCCATGGAGATACGTTCAGGAAAACATGATCACTGACTTGAAATTCCAAATCCTTCCTTCGATTATCGGCATAGCTCTTGTGCCTACTTTGAGATGCTTTGATGTGATTTTGGATTTCCTTCACCTTTTCCATCATTTCCTCCACCAGTTCTGGGCCTACAAGTTTTCTTTCACCAACATCATCCCAACAGGTTGGTGAACGACATCTCTTTCTGTATAACGCTTCATATGGTGCCATCTGAATACTCGAATGGAAGCTATTGTTATAGGAAAATTCTACCAGAGGTAAATATTGATCCCACATACCCTGAAAGTCAAGTGAGCAGTATCTCAACATGTCTTATAGGGTTTGAATAGTTCGTTCTAATTGTCTAGCTGTTTGAGGGTGGTAGGCAGTGCTCAAATGAAGTTCAGTATCCAAGGATTTCTGAAGACTTTTCCAAAATCTTGAAGTAAAACGGGGATCATGATCAGAAACAATCGATAGGGGTACTCCATGAAGTCTCACAACATCATTAATATATAGTCTTTCTAGTCGTTCAAGTGGTAAATCTTCCCTTATAGCAAGAAAATGTGCTGACTTGGTAAGATGATCAATAGTGACCCATATTGCATCGTTCCTTCTAGGAGTCTTTGGTAGCCCCATGACAAAGTCCATCATAATATTTTCCCATTTCCACTTTGGTATGGGAAGAGGTTGAAATACTCCAGCAGGCTGTTGCCTTCTAGCTTTCACTTGTTGAAAAACCATAAATCTTGACACAAAATCAGCAATCTCCCCCTTCATGTTGTCCCGCCAAAAATGTTCCTTCAAATCTCTATACATTTTGGTTCTCCCAGGGTGTATTGAGAAATTGGAACTATGAGCATCATCCAGCAATTCAATTTTTATATCAGGTATATCGGGAACACAAAGTCTCTTCCCAAATTTCAAAATTTCATCTTCATACACAAAGTGTCTCAATCTCCCATCATTCACAGCTTTAATCTACTTTTGAAATTCTTCATCATCGGTCTGAGAACTCTTAATTCTTTCTAGTAATGATGGTTTGGCAGCCATTTGAAAAAGCATTGATGTTTCACCTTCCCTGGTTTTTCCCATGTCCATCTTCACTAGATCCATGAAAATTGGATCCCTTTCAATTCTCATATTGTTCAAAACTCTATGGTCTTTTCTGCTCAAAGCATCTGCCACCTTTTTTGCCTTCCCCAGGTGGTAGTGTATCGTGCAATCATAATCCTTGAGTAATTCAAGCCATCTCCTTTGCCTCATGTTGAGTTCTTTTTGTGAGAAAATATACTTCAAACTCTTGTGATCAATATAAATCTCACATTTTTCACCATAGAGGTAGTTCCTCCATATCTTCAAAGCAAATATCACAGCTTCTAACTCGAGATCATGAGTAGGATAGTTTTGCTCATGAATTTTCAAATGTCTTGATGCATAGGAAATAACCCTATCATTCTACATAAGGACATAACCAAGTCCTTTATTTGATGCATCACTATAAATAACGAACCCATCATTCCCCGATGGAAGAGTCAATATAGGAGCATTGACTAATCTTCTCTTCAGTTCTTTGAAACATTATACACACTTTTTTCCAAACAAATTTAACCCCTTTACGTGTGATCTTCGTTAAAGGGTTAGCCAATTGGGCAAAATTCTGGACGAAACGTCGATAATAACCTGCCAAACCAATAAAACTACGTACCTCAGTTATACTCATAGGTGCTGGCCATTCTTGGATTTCCTTGGTCATAGAAGGATCCACAGAGATTCCATCTTTAGAGACAATATGGCTAAGAAAAGAAATCTCATGAAGCCATAATTCAAACTTTTTAAACTTCCCATATAATTCATGTCTTCTCAGAGTCTTCAGGATAACGCGCAAGTGACTTTCATGATCTTCGTAGCTTTTCATGTATACAAAGATATCATCAATAAATACCACCAAAAATTCGTTGAGATATTCCTTGAAAACTCTATTCATCAGATCCATGAATACAGAGGGTGAATTAGTCAATCCAAAAGGCATTACAGTAAACTTGTAATGCCCGTACCTGGTTCGAAATGCTATCTTCAGAATGTCTTCCTTCTTTACACAAATCTGATGGTATCCAGATCGAAGTTCAATCTTTGAAAAGTATTGAGCCTCATGATGTTGGTCAAATAAATCATCAATGTGAGGTAGGGGATACTTGTTCTTTATTTTTATAGCATTGATCTCCCTATAGTCAATACATAACCTAATAGATCCATATTTTTTTAACAAAAAGAACAGGGGCTCCTCATAGAGAAACACTAGGGAGAATAAATCCGTTATTACTCAATTCCTCCAGTTGTTTCTTTAGTTCAACTAATTCTACAGTGGCCATTCTATAAGGGGTCTTCGATATAGGCCTTGATCCAGGAATTAAATCAATGGAAAACTCAACTTATCGTTCTAGAGGATGTCCAGGTAAATCTTTCGGAAATACATCTACATATTCTTTCACAACAGGTAAATCCTCTATTTGAACATTCCTTTCCTCACCCATAGTCATTTCATTTGCTTCCTCCCCAATAATTGAATTTAGTTGAGCTACTGGGGGTAGATCTAGATAATAATTAGGTGTTGATGATTCTGCTCTAAAGATAAGGTGTTCCTTATCATCGTCATCAAAAATCATAACCTCCTTCTTCTTACAATAAATCTTCGCATCATATTCTGAAAACCAATCCATACCAAGGATTATATCATACTCAATCATATGTATGACAATGAGATCAGCAGATAAATAAGATTTATGTGCTCTAATGGGGACTGATTCACAAAACTTTGTTGTAATGATACTTCCCTTAGGAGTTTTAACTGACAACTCCCTTGTTAAATAAAATTGGAAATATCTAATTTTCTTAGAAAACTAGGAAGATATGAAACAATGCGATGATAAAGAATCAAATAATGCATTTTCTAAACTTGAGGAAACCATTAAATTACCTTCCACCACGTCTTTCGGAGCTTCTACCTCAGCAGTAGTGATATCATAAGCTTGGCCTTGATCCATTGGCCTTTTATGAGGTAAGTTCCCCTGACGATTAGGACATTCATTTGCATAATGTCCCATCTCCCTGCAATTGTACCACTGAACATTGGTAGCTTCCTTCTTCCCTTTGAAATCACGAGCTTGGTGTCCTTTTTCACTACACTTGTAACAGACACACATTCCCTTCAAGCAAGTACCTGGGTGTTTCTTCCCACATTTACAATAGGCTGGATATTCAACCTTTCCCTTCTTCCCCTTATTTCCATTATCATATTGATCAGTAGATCTATTCTTCTCTTGCTTTGCTTTAAAGTCATAAGACTTAGAGAATTCCTTTTCTGTTTTGATAGCACATGAGACAATGTCTACGTACGACGAGAAGGATTGTGAGACAAATGCTCAACGGAGAAATGGTTTTAACACAACAAAGAAACGATCAATCTTACTTCTTGGGTTACGTATATAATCTCCAGCATACCTTGATAACCTTGTAAAGTTAGCCTCATACTTTTCGACATTCTCATCCTCCTTTTGCCTCAGACTCAGAAATTGCCTTTCCATATCTGCTCGATGGTCACGAGGAAAGTATTTTTCTAAAAACAAATTTTTGAACTCCCTCCATTTCATATTTGATACTTCATCATATTCCTTCGTGTTTTGAATCAATTACCACCATTGATCAGCATCTCCAGTGAGGCCGTAAACTGCCATGATAACTTTTTCCCTTTCACTACTCCCCAATGCCCGAAATATTTTCTCTAGGGAATTTATCCATTTCTCAGCTACTAAGGGATTTGTACTCCCATTTAATGTTGGTGGTTGTTGCCTCATTAATCGGTCTAATATCAATCCTCCACGCTGCGGATCATGGTGATCCATACGGGTAAGGTTATTATTCATAACCTGAGTGAGTTGTCCCAGTATGGTGATTAGCTGATCGACACCAGTTTCTTCACCAGCTCCACTATAATTATATTGAGAAGTAGGGCAATCCCTACATGGAGTGTGTGCATTGATACGGTTTCCATTATTCCACTAGGCACCATTTCTAAAAAATGGCATAAACTAGATTAGTTTATGAGTCAAAATACATGATTCCATACTTATAAAACACTTAACATAAATTGAACTATTTATGGATATAATCCATACTCAAAAAAATGTTTTCTTTGAGGAAGTATATACTCATAAACCCTTTATAATGATTTGTAATGAAAATGAGAGTTATCCGAAGCATACCCCCCGGGAGTGTCGTAACCAAGAGTGCAGCAAGGCCCGTTGTCATGCACCAGTTCCCGTTCGAGTCTAGCTCAAAGCGGTGTTTTCGGGTTTTACCCCTAGGTACATCTGTGCCAGAGCTGCCTCTACCTGCTCGTATCCAGACAGGGATGTATTGCTCGGAAAACTCACAAAATCTCTACAATACCAAAAAATCTAGGAAGTTATTCTATACTAATCCTCAAAGTTCATCTTAGGTCTACGTGCTCTAATCAGAGTTTATCTAAATCTAGCTTCCAAGGTTTGTACTAAACTTCCTCTAATACCAACTATAACGCCCCGACCCTAGTTACCTAGAGTCAGTTCATTATTACATAACATTGGCATGATCACAAGAAAGATCAAATCTCGAAAGACCGATTGGTTTAGTAGCCTTAAAAACACTAGATATATTCATAAGTCTTACATTACACCATAAAAATGAAAACTACAACAACATATTTTCTTCATAGTCCACACTCATATCCCCACATAATATCCCTGCAAGTCATTCATAAATTACTTCTTCACATCCTGGGAAAAATAAAACATTGAAAGTGGTGAGCTCAAATGCCCAGTAAGGATAACAATATAGCGGAAACTTCCATAAATAAGAATAAACATTTAAGGCAATGTATAAATAAAACAAAATCCTTTTAAACTTGAACTTCAACATAGTATGGAAAAAAATGAAATATTGCCATTTACTTATTCACATGGATATTCTACTAATCAAATAATCACATGCAATATCAATAACCACTTTCATAATGATGGAATGCATAATGACAGACTATCATAACCACATAGCCAAGGCCTCATGCCAAGACTACAAATAATATTTTCCCAAGGCCTTTTGTCAAGACACTAGTTTGTCTCATGAGACCTACCGATGCATCGAGGAGCTATAGTGGGCTCCAACCGTCACATATTAAGTCCAATGCATTCCCATATGGAAAGGTTTAAACATAACATAAACAGTCGTATTTAAACTAGCATACGAAATGTAAATACTTCATCCATAAACCATGAATGGTATAAAAATAACACATCCAGAGTCAAACATATCAAAAAACTTTCAATACAATATAGAAGTTTTGTATCATAATAAATCAACTTCAAATAAGCGTAAAATTCATCAAAGGATGTTGACATAGATGAAATCAAACTCTTTTAGAGAAATATATCTTTCTATTTTGAAATCATATATTTATAAAATAAAACATTTCTTTTGAAAATATTCTTATAAGCTTGTAAGGGAAGCTTCAAAGATTTTATAATGGCAGAAAACAGTCGCACCCTCCGTATAAGTTAAAAAAAATTCTTACCTTAATTCTACAGAAAATGTTAAAAAGAACCTTGTTTGGGAAAACGACGGAATGATTACTTTATAAAACTCTTATAAAAAGTCAAACAAGGGTATAAATGTCTTTAACCCTTTTACTTTGGAATAGTAAAAATGTATCAATTACATTCTTAAGAAACATGGATGTGGATGATAAAGAAATCCCAGTAGATTATTACGTATAAAAAACCTAGGATAATAAAGAGATTGTGAAATAACCCTTACCCTGTACTTTTCCTTGGTTGGGGGTAGGATAACATCCTATATAATGGTGAAATAATTTTTATTAAATTATACAAGAATCATATATATTAATATGATATCATATATCATCTTTTAACATTGATTTGTTAATAATATCTTAGTATTATCGTTGTTTCGGGTGTTAACTTACTCATGTTTTTTATATATTTTATTATGTAAGCCATGTTTTTCATGGATAGGTTGTATCTTATTCATATCCAGAATGATATCAAATCCTTAGATACTATTATTAAACATCAAATGATAATTATACTTGAATGGATACGATGGAGAAAGAATCTTATCGTGTTCGTGGAGACGATAGTCCGTACGTACGCACGAGCGACAATATCATTCTTTTGATATTAAAATAATATATAATTGGATGGTATATCATATATACAGAATAAGTATCATGTTATATTTATTATTTATATGAGTTACACATCATTATTATACCCATCCAAATAATAATTTATTGAATAAAAATTACACCACGACGTGGAGACGGTAAGCCGTACGTACGCACGTCTGGTGACATGTCATTCAAATGATAGATATAATACTGAATATGGTTGTACCATATTTATAATAATATTACAGTATATGTGAGATACTGGATTCATTATTTTGTAATGGGAATAACAAATAAAAAACAAGTTGAAGAAGAAATGATTTTGAAAAATGGTGGTGAAAACATTACCTCTTCTTCGGGTTCTTCCTTTTGATTTGATCAAAATGGCTCCTTAGGTTGGCTTTCTGACTAAAGGAAGGCCTATAGGATGAAGTGAGGGAATTTGAGAGAGTATTTGGTCAGAGTTTGGTCAAACCAAAAGGCTTTGAAGGTGTGAATTAATGAGAAGGAGGAGTGCCCTTTTATAAGAGGGGTGAGGGGCACCTTTGGAAAAGCTAGAAATATTATTTTATAATAAATTCATAATCGGTTTATAATGGCTCCAAAGTGGATTATTTAAATATTAAGGTGGGTATGGGTATAAAACCACACAACCAATATAATTTATACAGGTTTGGTTTACTATATTAACCTTATCTTTAAGTATTAACTCTTAGTAAATTAGTTTCACTTTTAAAATGTATCTTTGTATTTTTATATTATATGGTTAATAAACTTACTATATACATCCAAGAGACCCCCACGTGGTCCATTAATGATACACATATCATGATATAAGTCTCTTGGCCGAGCCTTAGATTTTTAGGAATTTAATATCAATTAATAATATAATAATTGTTTTAAAAACTCTTTTATGTCTATTTTGACACTATTCAATAATTGATTTTTGTGAAAATCATAACAGAATTATTACTTAGAAAAAGGTTACATAAGCCAATCCTAACATGTCATATTATCCTATAAAATTATTTTAATTAATTAAAATTATCAAATTTTATTTATTTTGGCATTTATAATATCAATTATTTTAATTTTTCACTATTATAGTAATTACTGCATCATCATTGTGTCATAAATAAATTAAATTATTTAATGTCTATAAATTATAAATAAAATATCATTATGTAGGAAATTATTTTAGATTTCTAATTAATATTTACAATCGAATTTATATTATGTATAACCTTATATTAAAAATAGTTTAGTAAATAAACTTTGATTTTAACTTTTTAACTCTTCTTTGAATTTAATAATAATAAATGTCCCAATCTAATCCAAGTGGACCTAAATCATAATATTTTATTCCTAAGGCTTATTTTTGGTCGAGATACACTTGTCCAATAGAATTAGGACATGTGTTAGCCTAATATTAATATCATGTTTACCCTTAATTACCCTATTTACTTTTAACCGTGGTAAATAAAAGTAAAAAGTTACTATTCACCAAAAATTATTTTCATCTCATTGAACCACATTTTACGACTTGATATTAACCGCGTCTCTCGGATTTTCAAAATTTCATTCATAGAAGCGGTAAAATTATGTTTTATGAAAAATTCAGTTTTTTAACTACCACTTAGTGGTTTCACTATTCATCAAAAAATGAAGTTTTTCTGAATAATGCCAAAATTTTACCCTAAGCTATAATTGATATTCTGAATTCAAAAATGATGTTTATTTTAAAAAATTCCAAACATATAAGTTTCATTAATTAATTTTATAATTAATTCCCGATGTTACAACAAATAGCGTGTTTTTAAGAAACAATATATATCAAAAGATTGACAATTGTTTATGTCCAATTTCAAAGTGAAATTAATTCTAATGAACACCATTGGATAAAATGGTAAAAATATATTCTAATTATACTTTAAAACCACTAAATAATATAATTTATCACTATAAATTATTTTGATTAAAAAAAGTTGTTTTTAAGTATTTTTCACTATTCATAAAAATTGGAAGTTCTCAGAAAAATACCAAAAATTCAACTTAGGATAATTTCGATATTCTGAATCCAAAAATAAAGTACATTTTGAAATATAAAATATATATAATTTAAATAAGTAGTTATTACTATTCATAAAGGCTAGTTTGATTGGTTGTGGTGTGTTAGAACTCGATGTTGTGTACAACACACGCTATCACATTATTCAAAGAGAAGTGTACCGTAGAAGCTTGGGGTGTTACACTAATAATTGAAAAAAATATTATTTTAAAAATTAATATCTAAAATTAATACATAACTATTTAAAATTATTAAATAATTGATTCCTTTCTAGGATGAATACGTGAATATTAATAAAATCAAAGAGAGTGACCAACTATCACACTCTTAATTTTAATAAGTATAATATTTTAAACATGATGATAAAAACATATATTCTTGACTATACATATTTTTCTTAAATATAAATGCGTTATGTTAATAATATAAATTTATTTTTAGTTTTTATTGAATAAATAATTATCAAAAATAATTACACTGTGATGATGCTGTAATTATTCAATTAATGGAGACACAAATTATTTGGTTTTAATAATATTAAAATAAATATAATTTGAATTAATCATGATGACACATGATTTTTATAGGTTAATATGGAATATTATGGGTGTATTAAAGTATGTTTTCTGAAGTTATCATTCTGTATTGAGTTTCATAAAGTCAGTGTACTGAATAGTATCAAAATTGACACTAATGATATGTTATGAAAATAATGTTGTATTAAATTAGTTAAAAATCATAAAAATCCTATATATATATATATATTATCATATGGGATAATTTATGGCCTTAAATATAATAAATGGAACTTTTAATGTGTAATTTACATATTATAATTAAAATATTAATTTTTTAATGTTGAAAATGGTGTCACCATAGTTATAATTTAAAAAGTTTAACATAGGGTTAATAAAAAAATATAAATATTAAAATTACAAAACCAACATATCTAAAATATATTGGTTGATTTTATTATGATTAATCCCACTTTATATTCAAATTAATTTCCATTTTTATGTATTTTGATTGATATGTAATTTATTACAAATTATTCTATAGAGAAATTCCCAGAGTGCCCCTAAACATCACTATAATGGTACACCCCCTAACTCATCCCATTTCACCCCATTTAGCCATATATCAATATAATTATCTGATATATACTCTTCTAAACTTATATATCAAAATTTTAGTGTTTCTACTCTTCCCAAAATTCCAACTCTAGAAACCTTTAGAGGAGATCTAATGGATCTGTTTCAAAGAAGAGGTAATTGGTCTAACCAACCACCCTCTTTTTCTACACCTATATGCCTCATATAAATTTATTCTATATATTATAAAATAATAAATTCATTATCCTAAATATTATTAAATTTATTATTATTATTCACACACCATTATATAACCCCTTACCCATCAAACAAAACATACAATTATCGCTCATGCATATGTACAACATATTATATCCATGTATTGATACAATTTATTTTCCATCACCATATTTTATGAGTGGGAATTATGATGGGATTAATTTTTATATATGATATTTATGAAATTATTATACTTTTTGATTGATAATATCATATCTACCCTTTTCCCACCTAATCTTTTGGAAAATGATAATGTCGCTCGTGCATACGTGTGGTTAATCATCTCCATGATGTGATGTGATTTGTTATTAATATACATTTATCATGGGTGGTTATATTTACTAATTTCAAGAATATATATGATATATATACTATAAATTTTTTTCTTGAACTATAATATATCATGTAATTTTCATTCTTTTAATATGACATTAAAATGGAAGCGAAGTTCAGGCATATATATGGCTACCGTATTTATGAACGGTGTATTTTATTTTCTATCTCTAACTTTTATGAATCAAAATGAAAACATATATAATGAATATATATATAACAATTATCATTATGTAGGTTATGAAATCATGATCTATATAAGAGGATCATGCATTACAAGACAAAACATGAACGAAAACAAAGTGGTTATTACCCGAAAAATAACATTAAAGTGGAACTGATAATAAAAGAGTAATATAAATTTATAAGTAAATAACATATTTCATTATATAGATTAATATGGTTCTATGTTAGATTTATTATAAAATTATATCTATCATACAAGAGGTTTGAACATATATGATGGAAGTCGAGACTTACGGTAAGATATTTTTGTCCCACGTCTATTTTTGTGGAAAACATGCCATATACACCACTTGTTTATTATAAATTGTGTATATACAACCCATGAATGTATATTATTATTATGAAATATAATATTATTGTACTTTCATGTTCCTATAATTTCATTTATTTCATGGGGCATAGAATTGTACTAATTATAAGGTGAAGAGTATTTATTTCACAATCTCATCAATATTTGGGATTTTTTCGTTTTAAGTATATATTGGGGAATATTTATACTTATTTTCAATTTTTTATAAATATTTTTTCAATTTTTTTTACTATACTCATTTATATTTTCATTTTCATTTTTACCAATTGTTTACATTTTACTACACTGTTCTAAAGGAATATTTTTGTCATTTTCCAAATGATGTACTTTATTTCTATTCCAAAAATTGTATAAAAAACGAATGTCTTTTATCATATATGAAATTAATTAAATTTTCTTAAATCACGATACCATAATTCATTGAAGAATAATTTACAATTCTATATGGTTATATTAAAAAAAATTCATTTAAAAATTGTCTATTTTTTAAGAAAAGACAACGTTTTCAAGTGGTCTCTAAAAATTATTTTCCATCTCAGATAAAATTATTTTATGTATCTTATGTTTCATTAGAGATATGTTTCAATTATACCATTCGTATTCTCTATATGATAGGTTTATCTTTATAATGGATTTATATTTATGATATACATTTCTTTTCATGGGTTATATTATTATTGGATGATATTTATGAAATCCATTTCATTCCTTGGGTTATGATATAATGAATGATTTATGTTCTTGTGGAACACATATGTATTGTTTTCAATGTGGGACGGGTGGGACATATATCCACATCGAATGCATTGGGTAATGATAAATGTTCTATGATATCAAAAGGGTACATTGGAGTTCATCATTAGACCTCAAATAGAGGGTCCACAAGAGTTGATCCCATGCCTACAAAAATAGTTTACATAGGAGGTCATTAAAATAACAAAAAAAGGGAGCACAATGCGTCATCTTAAGCCCATAAAATAATGATACATGAGAAGTCATCCTAGTACAGAAATGAGATGTTAGATGGGAGGACATCCCAAGACTAAAATAGGTACATGGTAGAATAACCCAAACCTAACATACTTAGAATTTATTAGTAGTAATCATTGAAAAAATATATTCTAAGATAAAGAGTATGACACAATTTCCATGTCTTATGAAATTTTTATACTGATAGGGATCATGTGATTATGATTTTCTTATGATTCATTTCTTATTATCTAAAAATACATATTCCATATTTCATTTATATTATCTTTGATATGAAGGTTATGATCTTCAGATGTTATGATCATGTTTTCATACACTTATGCTCATGTTATTATTGGGTAACTTCCATGTTTACCCTTACTGAGCATCTAAGAAACTCTTTCTTATGTTTACTATCCTCAGGTTATGAAGAAAGGTTTTAGATATGGGAACTAAGTATAAGATCTTTATGGTATATGTTGAATATTTCTAACTGAATTAGAAGAATGCGTTCAATGTTTCCAAAGACACTAAAATATTACAGTCCTCAGGCATGTATTTTTGTAATGTAATGTAATGGTTATTAAACTAAAAATATGTAATATCCATGTTAGAAAATACTAGTTTTTAATACACATGGACCTTTATTTTATATTTATATGTATAGATAAAATTAGTCATGTTTTATGGTGGAGGTATAACCGATATATGACATACTTTCATATAGGAAACATATATACTAGATATAATTAAGAAACAATAGATAATAATATAGAAATTGCAAATTAATGAAGAATAATATCAATATATTAAAAGGTAATTAATTCTTGATAATTTTTATAAATTCATTTTAGATCATTTTTCATTTATTAAGTATCACATCAAGTAGACAGTCATCATTACAGATAAAAACTTATAGTTATAATTGTTATTCCAAAAATGATGTCCTATATTGTTTTGTGTTTTTTTTCTTTTGTTTCCATTCATATTAATTTAGAAATAAATCACCAATATTAATTCCTAGATATTTCCTAAATCTAATTCAATGATTAGATCAATCAATGTTTCCAAAAATAGGATTTGTCTATTTTTACATTCAAAGATAGTTCTCATATATCCATATGTGAGTTTATCATTTAAATATGTGATAAATAAAACAAAAAATCATGAAACACACACACACACACACACACACATATTTATTTCTCAGACTCATAATCTTCATAAGGTAGATAGAAGAATTCAAAAAATACAATTCATAATTTTGTATGGTTCACTCATTGTAAGGTATGGTTCAATCATTGTAAGGTATGGTTCATCATCTTTGGTTCAATATCTTTAAAAGGTTCAATATATTCATAAGGTTCAATATCTTCATAATGTTCAATATCTTCAAGAAAAATAAGGACAAATGGAAACATCTTAAAGATCATTTAATATTCATTAGGATCATATTATATGTTTTTAAGGATCATATATGAGTTCAAAATCATCATATTTAAATTTTTCAGTATATTTTATTGCATCATGAAAATTCACTAAAATTTAAAAAAATATAAATAAAAATACATAATGCAATTTATTAATAAAAAATATAAAAATGAGAGATAATAGAATGATAAGCATATATAAAATTAAATCGAAAACATATAAGAGTGAACATAATTCAGAAAAAAATAAAAAAATGAAGAACAATACATAGTATAAACATATATTGAAAAGTGTTTGTAAATTAAGTATAAATACTCAATTTTAAAATAATAAAAATAGATATTTTTAATTATCAAAATAATAATAATAAGAGAGGAAATTATAAGTAAAGAGTCAATATAATCAAACAAACTCTAATAATATCCAGGTATGAACCTCTAATAATCTCTTTCATTTTGGTAATTAAAAAACCAATAATTTAAAATACATCAAAAATAGCTACCATTTCTAAATTATAAAAATTCAGAAAAATAATAAATTTTCATTTTATAAATAATTATGTAAAAATAAGCCCCTTTTAGAATGACTAAAATAGTATACACATAATCATGCTTAAAATAAAATGAATTATAATATATTATCAGTTTATTCCCACATGATATTAGTTATTAATACCAATTATTTATGTATAACTTAACCTAAATTAATGAATAATGAAAATTTTATATATCGTTAAAAAAATTAAACAACAATTTAGATAGTTAAAAAAACATATTAAAATGATAAAATTGTGAAAATTTTATTTATATTTAATCTTTAATATATATAATAGTTTGTGTATAATTATTTACACCAATACTGTAAATACAAATAGATTATATAAAAGATATATGAAAACTATTAGAAATAAAAAATATAAAAATACTTAATATCAGTTATGTTTATATCAATTTACTCTCATTCCATTTTCAATGTTAATTTTTTAATACATTGTTGTATCCAAAGGGTTAATAAATATATCTATTAATTGATCATATATAGAAATATATTCTAAATCAATATAACCTTTTTACATGATCCTGAATAAAATGATATCTTAATTTTATATTCTTATCTCTATAATATTGTAAGGGGTATTCATAAATATAAATTGTAGGTTAATTATCATAAAAATCAATTTTTTATGAAAAAATAGATAAATCTAAAAAAATTTATTCCAAAATGATTAAGAAGAAAAAATTACAACAATAATGTACTCTGCTCACCAGTATAAAAAGAAAGTAATAAATATTTCCTTAAAATCTAAAAAATCAATTCATTCCTAAAATATGACATAGATGAGATTTAATTTTTCTATCAATTATAAATATTTTAAAATTTGGATCAGAATAACTAATTAAGTTTGAATAAGTCCTTCTATGATTAATCATTCCATGAATAAAAATTACTTTAAATTTTTTTTATTATTATTATATTAATAAATTTTATGTGGATTTATTTTTGAGTGAAATTGAAATCTAGCACATATGAAAATACTAAAGCTTAAATCAGGTTTACTAGTTGTTATATAATGAAAAATTCTTATCATAACTCTATAAATTATAATATATATTAATTTACTAGTTATATCATAATCCAATATAGAGTTTTTAATCCTAGTATTTCCTAAATATTTACTTGAATTAAATATTATTATTTTTAGATACTATAAATTACATCTATAGCCTCATTATTAATGCTACGATATTAAATGTTTGCGGATATAGATTATATATACCCATAGTCATAATTTAACTCTGGATATATGTCATATTATAGCCATGATCATCAAATACTTTTATTATTAGTCCTTTTTTAACATTTATAACCACGATTATTAATTCCCAATACTATAATCCCTTTCAATGGAATCTTATAAATTCGATCATTAGTTACTGTAGTTATTAACCACTTATTTTCAGGGATTTTATAGCCCATGGATGTAGTTTACTATGATATTTTTGTGGGATATTGCCTGAAATTATATTTTGTGATTCATATTACATAAGAATATTTTTCCATCATATGTTTCTATTAGTCTCAGCTAGATATTATGCAACCCCAAATGCAGCATCATTGCATAAGATGTAATGAAACATTTTTTTATACCCAATGTAATGAAGGATGAACGCATGTATTTTGGACGATTTTCTCACATGGTTTTTATCCAATATTAATCCATTTTTAATGGATAAATTATTTTAAAATGATAATCGAGTGAATAAAATACTTAAAAGATCAGATTTGATAATAGTTATCATTTGATGATATTTGATATGAAAAAATACATTTTACATTCATTTGAACACATCGATGGTGGATATATAAGGGAATGATTTTCCTATCCTATAATAGTGTAACACATTGGTGATTTTTACCATCAATTTCATAAAAAAATTCCATAGATCCATTCATTCGGGAAATATTTTTTATCACTTCTCTATGTAGGTGTTATAAACCCTTCATTGTTTGAGATTCCTATAGTTATAAATTAGGATCCATTTTATGGTTTAATCCCATAGAGGATGGATGATTTTTATCTCCTTCTTGGGTGACCTTCATCAATTTTTCTCTATTCAAGAAGAATCTGGAGACCACTATATATGTGATATATGGTTTCTATGATTTATGATATTTTTAGAAAATGGATTTATTAAAGATTAATCTGTGAATTTTAGTGTATGTCGCCAATACGAAAGATCATGAGATGTTACTAAGAATAACATAAGTGTTATGGAAGCCATATTCTTCAAGGAATCATAGAGTTTGGTTTACTGGTTTTTTGTAGAATACTGTATCATATAATAATGTTCAATACCTTTATTTTTATAACCACCCAACTCGCATAATGTTCCACCTGGTTTACTTTTATATAGTACATGGACATAAATATAGGTCATACCAGATAACCTTTAAACAATGATTTGTATGTAAAATTCATCGTCTATTACCCTTAAATGTAGTTTTTTGTGTAATATTTATCATACATTACCTTTACATAGATGGTTGTGTGAAAATTTCTTTATGGTTTAATTTTATGAAGAATATTCTGTATAATGGTTAGTATAAACTACCATTATCAAAATTATTTTTTCTAAGGGTCATAAAATATAACTCTAACATAGATAGTTCAACATATGGGTCATCCCATATTACCCTTACGTAGAGGGTTCTATGTAAGTGTCATTCCAGACTACCCTTACCCTTAGGGTTCTACGTATGGTAATGAAAAACATAAAAAAAGGTCAATTTTTTTTATATTTACTTATAATTTATAATTTTTTATAAATTATAAGTCTTAAGCATTGTAAAATGTGAATTTTCAAGAAAAATAAAATTTCAAAAAAACATGTATTTGTTACTCTTATTATGGAAAATGAATAATGTGTTTATATATTTGTTAAAGCATATTGATATTCATGTTTAGTAAATTTTTTATAAAATTTGAATATTTTTTATGATTAAATTTATAATACAAATTTTATATAGAAAAATGATCCCAGCATTTCATGCGAGGTACAACTCCATGAGATTTTAATTTTTATCTACCCATTCCTAATATTGTTATTCAAAATTATGATCTTCAGAATAGTAAATGAATTTAGTTTATAAATATTAGGTTATAGAGATATCATGAATTTAATTTTCTCTTGAGAATGTGTCCCTAAGTATAATTTCAATAGTTCATAATTCCCATTTGTTTTGAACATTATGTATTATATTAGAATGCTTGGGGTTGGAAATATATGGATCTAGTCTTACTAATTTAGAGGTTTTTAATCTCAAATTAATAAATGTATTTACATGAAAAAGTATATTTTATTTATTTTTGAGAAGTATTTGGATATGTTAGAATATAATTGGATTATATTTTTGGGTGTGTAACCCATTTTTGTGGGTTGTTAAAGATTTCCACATTATAGTGGAGTGAACACATTAATTTGGTGGATGATATAGGGAATCAAAAATTAAATCATCAGAAGCTTTCTTACATAATGAAATAGATAATGAGAGGATAAATATTTCATAGGATTAAAAAGTTATCAAATTAATATTCATGTGTTGTATTTTAAATTTCCGAGACATTGAAATAAAACCCCCTAAATCAAAAATAGTGAGATTCCATACAAATAATCCCTTTTCAATATCATGATAAATAAACTGGGTAGATTTTACTATAATATGGTAACCCTGTATTATCTTTTATAAGGAAATCATGTTATAGGTAACACTAGATTATCCTTGGGTAGGTTCTTCCATAGTAGGGTTCCCTTGGGTTGTCTTTGGTCACCCTATTTCATTACATTTGATTTAGTTTAAACATAGTTGGGATTACCGTAAGAAGGATAGCATAGGTATTTATCTATATTTATTTATATAGTGGATTGGGTAAACAATAACCCACTAAATTAATCAATAATAATAACTATTATAATTTGGATGCTTCCCTACCTATTTATCATTGTGATGATAATTTTTTCATAGTAAAGTATGGATCTTGGTTCACTAAATAAATATAATGTATGGGGAGATCATTTTTAGTGGGACCACTATCAGTAAAATTATTTGGTGAAAATATAAAAAATACCATACTTAATTATATTTTTTTTTTAAATTTTGGAATACATCCTGATAATCATATTGATGATATAAAGGAGTTCATTGACAAATTTTAGAGATCTCCAACTAATTTTTCAGCTCTAATATGTATGTAATTTTTTTATTGGAAATTCAAACCAACAAAATTTTTCTATTATCCATGAATAATAGAAATCAAAGAGGGAACCATTCCCTTCATCTACATTGGTATACCTATATTCTAGGGAAGACCAAAGGCTTATCATTTCAAGGAAATCTATAAAATTGTTAAAAAATAATTTACTTGAAAGGATGGTATCTTTATATTTTTGGATGGATCTCTCTCATAAAAGGAATTTACATAGGAAATATTCTTTACTAATTTATGGATTTCAAATTTCCTATAACTTTGATCATTAATTTGAAACAATTATTCAGGACATTTATCTGGTGTAAAAATATGTATGGAATGAGGGGGGTTAGGGTCAATTGGAACACTTTCCATATTCCATTAATGGGGAGGGACCATGGAGTCAAAAATATTTCTCATGTTAGTGATTATCTTTAGGATCAATTTATTTGTGGGATCCTTATAAACAACTTAGATAGAAATAATTTTTCCAAAGATGAGGTTTCTCAGAAGGATGGATTTAATGATGTATCATTATCATATCTCCTCTATTTTACCTTTCATATAAAATATCCACTCAATAGTGATTTGGAAAAATATTTTTTTGGATTCCCTAAAATATAACAAAAATTTTTAGAATGAATGATAGTTGGGAACTCCTTTAACAAAATTATTACAAGGGATCACACTAGAAATGGCGATACAAGATCGAAATTCTAGAATTACGGACATGATCAGGTATTCTATGGGGAATATAACTACCCCTCGTTTGGTGGATATTTACAATTATTATTTCATATAAAATTAGTATATTCTGATTTGGAAACTCACAAGGAATGACACCCTCTACAATATGATTTTATATATCTTTTTATAGGTATTTCCACAACCATGGATTTTGAGTTAAACCACTTCTACAAAACGTGTATATATCTTCTCACTCTTCTATTTTATTAATAGTTATATAAAACAGACTTCCAATACAAATATACCTCTTGGGTATTTTCCATCACCTTTTATCAGTTTTTACCATCTATATAAAGGACCTAGATTCAATTGAACTTATGTTTTTTCAATCCCATTTTGCTAAAAGTATTTAAAAATTTGTTTCTAATATTTTCATGGTTTTTCATTCCAATAAAGTAATTTTAAATAATTTTATAACTATTATAGTACCCAATAATACCCCCCAATTGAAGAATCTTTTTTTAACTATAGTTTTTAAAAAAAATTATCTTCTTTTGTGGAATAGAGAAACTATTTTTTATGATTCGAATTCAATTGATTTAATATTTTCATGAGGAACATTTTGTCCTCCTCAGGGATACAACCACCATGAAATCTACCATCACTGATAATTATATCAAGGAACAATATATATTTAAACAGATGGGTATCCTAGGAAACATTAAAAATAAAAATCTCTATATACCTATTTTTTGTTACCACCCATTACAGAATGGATCAAGATTAACATAGATGGATCTTATAAAGGGAATCAATGTTGTTATGTAAGTGCTGGTATCTTTAGTTACTTTAAAGTATAAACACTCCCATGTTTCTATAAGGCCTATAGAATAGGAATTTTTAATTAAGTAGTAATTAATAATGTGATTTTGGAGAATAATATTGGAAGATTCCTAAATTTGGATGAACATTGGCTTGAGGTGGATTCCTACTTTATTTTGAGGCTATCAAATTAGACATTTCCTCTCCCTCGTGGTGAATTACACCAGCATGGGAGGATTTCATAGATTATTATATAAAGATACTATTTATATGTATTATATCTATTGGGGGTAATAGAATTAGTAGCATATTATCTTATTTAGGTGTTGGGACGAAAAAATATAACTAGAATTGGTCCATTCTAGTGTCGATTGAGGAAACACTATTCCTTATCATTTTTAAAACACTAATTTAAATCCTTTATATGTTTTTTCTATGCCCAAGTTTTTTTTCTAGTTTTTAATAATATTATTATTATTATATTGTGATCCTTACAAGTATGGACTACAAAAAAGTAACATATCAGTTTATAGAGTTGAGAAATTTTATCAAATAGAAGCATTATGAGAATCTAAATGTAAATGTTATAGATATTAATTCAACTAAATATAAATCATAGTTATTAGATATTTGGAATGCATCACACATTTTTAATGATAAACACAAAATTATAGAAGGGAGATAATTTATGAAGGGTGAAGTTATATTCATATTACTAAAAGAGAACGAGTTACTTCATTAGAGGTCAACACTTATGATCTAGTTCTACTAGGTGTATTAATATCATCATTAAAGAACTATTATTATGTTCCAAATAAAAATTGATATTTGAATTATGTATATAGATTCTAAAGTAATGGATTTTCATTCAAAATAATGAATAATGGTTGTTCTTTATATATGGATGATATGTTTTATAACATTAATAATATTTTTACATCTTTATATTTTCTAGAAATGGATAAATCATTTTATAATATTCATAATAAAATGGTTAGTGTTGATTCTAATCCAACCTTCCATTGATATTTTTTTATTGGAAATACAAATGAGAAATGCATCTAAAGACTCTATAAAGATGTATTATTCAAACCGTTTGAGTATGAATCATTTAAAACTTCTGAATCCTTTTTATTAAAAAATATGGACATGATAAATTTTGAAATAAAAGTTGAATGGGTTTGTGGACTATGGATTCTTATACATAATGAATTTTATTTACTAATCATTAATCAAGAATATGTGTGTTTTATATATTTAATCACCTTTATATATGATTTTAGTTCGTATGGATATGTTTTTCTAATAAAACAAAAGAATAAACTCATTCATAAGATTAAAATGTTTTAAAATAAAGTACAAAATCAAATAGGAAAAATTATTAATATTATCCAATTTGGGTGGAAAATACTTAGGCTAGGAATTCTATGAGAAACTAACAGATTGTGGAATTTTTTCACAACTCTCTCATTCAAGAAAATAAAAATGGAATGGTGGGTATTATAGGAGTAACAATACCTTTTTATACATGTTTTGATTAATTATAATTATTATGACCTACTTATATTATTAGGATTTTATTCTCTTGAATATTATATATTTCAACTAAATTACATTCTTTAGAAAGCATTAATAATGAAACCATATGAGATATGTTATAGAAAATTTTTGAGTTTATCTTATATGGGTATTTAGGCATAAATTTTTTTTTATGATTAAATGCTAATTAGATTGACTCTAAATTTAATAAATTGTTATTTATTGGTTATCTTAAGGAAACAATGAGATATTATTATCATAATCCTAATTAGTAAACAGTTTTTATGGATTAATTTATATATTCCAAATAATGAAATATACGGATCATGTACTTGGTGGGAGAAATTTTAAACATGAATAAGTTCAATAATAATAAATAATAATTTATTCAATAATGGAAGCTATGTTGGTTCTAGAAATATTTGTGGATTAAGAACATAATAATGTTTCAAAAGAACCTAAACGTTAACATAGTATTCACTAAGAAATCGTGAGACATGGATTACTCAAAGAATGTGATGGTGATGTAACATCTATAAAAGAAAAATTATCTTCATATCAAGAGGCCTTTGAGAGTTATGATTATATGAAGTTTTTAACAGTAATGGAATATGAAATGGACTCTATGTAGACTAAACATGTTTAGAACATTTAGGATACACCTAGAAGGGTGATACTCATAGGGTGAAACTATGGTTTATGTAATAAAATTAATATGTATGGTAGAGTGTCTACCTATAAATATTACATTATAAAAAAGTGTTTCAAAAAAATAATTCATGGTATTTATTGTGAAGAAACATTTTCACCAGCAATAATGATAAACCCTTTTCATTTTTTTATACATATAATTTCATTAAGATTTATATATATATATAATATATATCAAAGCCATTTTCCTTAATGGGAATTTAGTTGAGGACATGTATATGATACCACCTGAAGGTTTTGTAATTAAAAATGAAACAAATAAGGTATACAAGTGAAAATATTGTACTTATAGACTGAAAAAAACTTCTATAAATTGGAATATCCAATTTCATTAAGAAATAAAAATTTGGTTTCATCAAAAATTGAAATGAAGCTTGTGTATATAGGTTGATTATTGGGAGTGTATTAGTTTTTCTAATATTGTATGTGGATGACATACTACTTATCAAAGATGATATACCAACTCTTCACTCTATGAATAAGTGTCTGGGTAAGTGGTTCTTGATGAAATACATTTGTGGAGTAGCTTCGATACTAGGTATTATGATGTATAAATATAAATATAAAGGGTTTCTTGGAATCATTCAATACATTTAAATTGGTAATGTAATAATATATTATAACATGGAGATCTCTAAAATGGGGTCTTCACCATTGTTAAATGGAAGGAAACTTGTGAAGATTTAAGATCCTTCAAAATAGTTAGCAAGGAAGGATAACTTTCATAATGTTTCTTCAACATATTATATCATGTATTACATGTTATGTACTCAACCCGGGATCTTCTACACTCTTAAAATAACTACTATATTCCAATACAATCCTAGTGGGAATCACTAGATTTTATAAATAGAATTCCTATGTATCTAAGAAGAACTAAAAATATTCTATTTATCTTTATAGGGGAGTATGAGTTCTGTATGAAATGTTATAAAAATACTAGCTTCCAATCTGATAGAGATTGTATGAAATATCAATCTAGTTTAATGATTTTATAGAATAAATGTGTTATTTCATAAAATAGATCCAAATAATCCTCATTGTTATACTTGCAAACATCGGTAAAGTACATCACTACATCTTATGTTGTAACAAAATCTATTTATATTAGAATGTTTATCTTGGAACAAGATTTTGTTCTTACTATTCATGGATCAATAATTCTTTATTGTGAAAAAAGTATTTGTTTATTAGGATTAAGAACCCTGATGTCACCAATGGACCAATAATATTATTCACAACTACCACCTCATATTGGAGATCATTGTAATGGGTAATGTAAAGAAGAGTTGGAGGCTACAAATGATAATATAAGAGATCCATTTATGAATAAATTAGAAAAAATAACATGAGGGTAATATGGAACTTGTGGGAGATAAAAACATGGAATATTGGTAATAATGGTTGTAAATGTATCAAGGTTTTATAATAAAGACAAAATTCAATTATCATTCAATCATGTGTATTCTATTTTAAATTACATGAATGTTCAAATGATGATCTCACCTCAACGTATGACTGTAACATCCCACCCCTCCTCATTGGATTTAGTGGATGAGGAGGTGTTACATGGACTTAGGGAATGTTCCCAACACACATAAGGATGGAAATAAATGTCACGGTCATCAAGAATATCTAGGGAATTATTTTTTCATGAAATAGAAATAACAAACCAAATGTTCCTTATTCATGACCACTACATGATGCATGCCAAAAATATTTAGAATACAATAATAACCAAAACACAAACACTACCAAACTTTAATAATCCCAGATCAGAGTACCAGTCGGAATAATAAACAAAAAACCCAAAAATGCTACGATATAAATCTATAGCTCCACTCCTTGCTCCAGGATCCACAAGATTTCCCCATCATCATGAGGCACCACTCAAGATGTGATATGCCTTACCTCTATATGTGTCACTAAATACAACATCTTCAAAATAAACAAACCACCAAAGTAGGGGGTGAGTAATAATACTCAATAGTTTATCCCCAAATGAATTCCATACACACACCACTAGGAAAAAACCAATTAGACCAATATATAATCAAATTATATAAAATTTTGAAATATGGAAAAAATTCCAATAAACCAAAGACACCCTTACAGACCCAGTCTACCCAAAACATCTTTAGTAGCCACACCGATAAAACAACAATATCTACAACCCAACAGTATGAGCTCAGTTTCCATTGATGGTGGAACTTCATATCCCTAACATTACCCATTTTTATAGTGTTAATTCATGTCCAATTGATGGTGGTACCTCAGGAACAATATCCTTCCCATCCAACAGTTTCCTAACATCTTAAGAAAGAATCAAGGGAATTCAAATTTTCCAAAACAAATAATCTGTTATGAAAATAAACAATTTCAATGCAAGCCATACCCATTTCAAAAAAAAATTAATATTTATTGAAAATTCCCTTAGACCACAACCATGAAAAACACCATTTCAATAAAATGACAAATTTTATTGAAAACAATTTTGAAAACAATTTCCCATAAATAAACCATGACAATGATTTTAAAATTAACATTTTAAAACCCAATATCAGGCGCATTACACAATAATAAAACATTTTTTCCCAAATCCACAAAACATCACCAAATAAGTTCAAAATAATATTGTCACTTCACAACCACAATTAATTTCAAGAAAATACTATTAATTTGAAATTAAATCCTTAAAGATAAATTATAATAGAGTATAGTGGAAATACACCTACCTTAGGGTTTCTGTGAAATTGACCGATGCACAAACGTACCAAAAATCTGGGTGATATATCCACAAAATTGCCTTAGATCTAATTAACTAACATAAATAATCCCAAATCTCCACATTTTAGGCAACAAAAACCCATGATCTACATGTGATAGAAGTAGATCTAGATAAATGAGATAGAAAGAAAGAGTTGTATCTATAATTAACCAATAAATCACCAAGAGAAGAGACTTATCGAGGATGAATCACCTTCAAAGAACCAAGAAAACCCTTCAATTTTCTTCCTAAACAAGTAGGAGCGGTTCTCTAGCCTTGCAGAAGAGGAAATAACTAGTGATCTTTGACTGGGAAGATAGGTAGTTTTTTATGGAAAATAATGAGCAATCCCATTTTTTAAAAAACTCAATTTTAATCCATGCATGGTTCAGTAATATGGTTAGGAAAACGGTGCACTAATTGTACACCCACTACTATCATTGGAGGGTTCCCCACATTGTTGGAATGTATGGTTAGAAAAACCATGTGATGACCATGAAAAATGACACTATACCAAGATGTATTGTTTACCTGGGTGGTCACATATTTTGGTAAACCGTGTTCCTCAACCATGTTCCATCTCCCATGCCTCTGTCTCGACTTGCATGGTTACCAGAGTTTGTTGTTCGGTTTCCCCTGACCATGTTGAGACCGTGAACCCAAGGAAATGCCTCAAAATTTTCCCAAAACTATCCCAAACCATCCCAAACTTTATGCAACTGCATTATATACATAAAAATAAAAAATTAAAGGATTATAAAAAACAAATCGGGTGGTACTAAATTCTCCCCACCATTGGCCCTTCCATCCTCAGAAAGTAGAAAACAATCATTTTTCAAAAGTGCTTAGTCCATTTCATAGAAATCTCTTTTTCCCATACCCATGATTCCTCCTAAATCTTATCATGTTACCACACTACCCAAACAAAATCAATTATTTCCCCGTGAAAGACTTTGTGTTGACTTTCCACAATATGAATTGGGACATATACCAATAAAACATACAAATCTACCTCAACATAGTCCCAATGAATCACTTGGTCATGATCTTACCAATAAATTTTCAACTATAAGACATGAAATTCATGGTGTACCATATTAAACTGTAGTGGAAAATACAATTGTTATGCTACCTCTCTAGGCTGCTCAAGTATCTCGAAAGGCCCAATATACATCAGTGATAACATTCCCAGATTTCTAAAACAATGATGTCCCAAACTTAGAGAGATTCTCAAATACACATGATCACCCACCTCAAATGAAAATGACCATTTTCGATGATACACATAGGATTTATGATGAGTCTAAGCTATCTCTATTCCCTTCATGATCAACTTGGTCTTCATAGTTGTCTCTTGGATGTGGATCATCCCAACCAATGAATATTATCATATTCCTATCAAATAAAGTGGAGGATGACATCAACACCCACATAATTCCTCAAAATGGGCCAAATGAATGGTGGCTTGAAAACATTTATTATAGGATAACTCCACCAACGACATGCGATCCCCCAATGATCTACCAAAATACATCACACAATCCTGCAACATGTCTTCCAACATTTTTATTGTCCTCTCGGATTTCCCATCTATCTGAGGATTATATGGAAATCTCATCATCAACTATGTCCCATGGGATTATTTTAAGGATTTATCAAAATGACACATGATCCTTAGATATCTATCAGATTCAATCAAAACTAGTGCACTATTCTTCTTTACCATCTCATGGTATAGATTTTGGATAGATCCTCCACAATTTTAGATTCACACATCCAGATGAAATGGGATGAATTTGTGAGATGATAAATAATCACTGATATGGAATCATGTTTCCTAAATGTTATTGGGAGAACTATAAAAAATCCATCACTCTTTATTCCCACTTATATAGATTGATGGGAAAATACTATAACATGCCTTCCAGCCACTGATGTTATTACTTTACTTCGCGATAACTCATGATTCTCAAAAAAAACATGGTCACTTGCCTTTTCATACTATCCCACTAAAACTATGCCTCCAATTCCTAATACATCTTTGGAATTCTAGGATGAATAGAACATTTTGAATGATGATAAGAATTGGGGTGTTTCTCCTAGAAAACCAATTGTACGACCATCTGATTCTGAAACCATAATAATGAATTTCCATCCAATTTATACCCCTAAATGGCCTCCCCACTATTCAGTTTCGATCTAAAAGTCACACACTATGAATTAGATTTATTCACCACTTTAACCAACCCAACCAAGTTACGAACTAATGAAACTAGAGATAAATCCACTATATCAACTCAATCTTCACATTCCAATTTCAAATTGGCTATGAATGACATCAACTACCACTGATCCATACGTGTTTTTTCACCTGAGCATGTAAGTATCAACATAATTCATCCTCCAAAAACTTTCCTTCACCCAATTTCTATATCAAGTAAAATTCAAAAATCTAGAGATACTCAATCCATATCGTTTTCCTTAGAATAAAATCTGTCTAAGAGAAAATATGCATCAATCTCTTTTGGTTGTTATACATCATAAATTTCTCATCGAAGAGACAGTGATTCAAAGTATTTAAAGCATGAACCACCCCCACTAACTCCAAATAATTTTTTGGACAGTTATTATCTTGAAACCACAAATAACATGATACATATGAAACCACATGATCCCCTCACAAGATAACACATCCAAACCATGATCTTGGTGCATCATAATACACCACATACCCTTGCCCTGGTTTTTGAAAAAACAATATTGGTGATGAAGTATGATGACCCTTAATCTATTTAAAATATTTATAACACTTCTTATTCCATTGAAATGAAACATCATTTCTTATCATATTTATCATCAAAAAATATAATCATGGGATGTCATGAAAAAATTATCAATAATACTTAGCTAGACAAAGGAAGATCCATATATCAAAATCATTATTGAGTGGTTTATAAGAGATAACATCATTTATTTTCAAGGTATCCACTAAAACGCCCATTTCGGAAATAACATGTCCCATAAAATGTACCACTTATATCCAAAATTCTCACTTTGATAATTTTCAATACAAACGATGGTCTATCATTATTCCAACAATATTTCCATGTGTTGATCATGCTCCACTGTTTTCCTTGAATAAACCAGTATATCATCAAAAAACACTACCATGAATGAATCCAGATACCTCTGAAATAATTAATTAATTAATTCCATGAATTCTACTGGTGAATTTTTAAGACCGAAGAGCATAACTAGATACTCATAATTGACATACCTACTTTTTAAAGCTTTTTTGTAATATTATCTTTCCACACCTGCAATTGATTATATCTTGATCGCAAATCAAATTTGGAGAACCACTGAGCTCCCCCTAAATTGATCAAACAAATAATTAATGTGTGGAAGTGGATATAAATTATTTATTGTAACATGGCTAAGTACACAATAGTCAACTCACAACTGAAGAGTTATATTTTCCTTTTTGATGAACAAAACCACCACTACCCATGGGGACATCTAGGCCAGATGAACCCTTTTTTCAAACTCCTCCCATTTAAATATCAATTCCTTCAATTCTACTGGTTCCACATGCTAATATGAAAGTGATATAGTACTATTCATTATAATGATATAAATAATAAACTCAACATCTATCCTAGGTAAAACCCCTAATAATTATTCAGAAAAGACATCCAAAAACTAATCAACCATTGTTAGAAAACTACTATTATCAACCTCTTCAATCGATTCTGACGAAAAAACTGCCAACTAATATGTTATCATCCCAACTTCTAATTGAAAAAAAATCTATTTCATGCACACTATGACTCTTTTATCCTATAAATAGATGATCAAATAAATACTCCATCATGAAACTCATTTTTCTCGAATAACAGTCAATGTGGGCCTTAAACATAATTTTCCAATCCATATCTAGGATTATATCATTCACATCTATCTCAATAATAGGAAAGTCCCACATCAACTCAACCTCGTCAATAAATAAATAACATTCTCTATATAGGAAGCATCAACACTCATTTTTGACATGGATGAGTTTGACGTTATAGAAAATAAGGAATCATTTACACACACAAAATCAATGAATCTATGGAACAAGAGGAAATAAAATATTGTGACACTCCCATATCTGAAAATAATTTCATAAAGGTATAATTTAAAATAATTGTACCTATAACCATGTATTGTCCCTAATAATCATCCCCCACCACCTTCTCTGCTTCAAACACCTGCTTACTGGCCACGCTCTTCTCATTGTTCCCATGCTCAAAAACATCCCCTACAAAGGAGTCATAGTGTTCCTAGAATCGCCATGGATAATTCTGCTCTAGCAACATGGGGTGTCCTATTTACTATGTCCCATCATGGTATAAAATTTCAATGACCCTTGAGGATTTCATAAACACCCTACTATATAGCACTGTGACAATATCATTGGATATGCTCAATATTCTTGTAGTTATGACATGCATGAGGTTGTATTGTTCAATCCTTCTTCATGTGGTTTATATAGCCACATTGGATGAATCATTCCTTGTTACGAGGATTCGGAGAAGGGGTCACCAATATTTCCATCATATTCTGAACCACATTCACACAATTGAAATAAGTGTCCCCCTTCCACATGCTCCCCGTGTTAGAATTCCCACTGTTTTGTGTTGGTATCAAAATGCTTCCCCCGTTCATACCCCATCATTCCCCTCTAATATAATATTTCCCTATTCACCATTTTAGTATAATAACCTTTCCATAGTACAAATATTTTTTAAAAAATTTCTTACCTCAAGCCTGATTCAAATATGCATGCCTTCAAGGATGCACTAGAATCAATATTAGCTGAAAAAAAGACAAAATTTATGAATATTTTCGTATAATCCAATAATGACATGTTATCTTGCATCAGGATGAAAAGATTTTATATTCACTGAATCTTGAATGTTTGGGGACAAAATGGTTTATTAAAAAATTCATCAAAACCCTCCCATGTTATACCTTGGTACTCTCTAATAAGGACCACCAACTACCACCACTGATGTGAATGTTATTCAAATATTTATGTCACCAACTTCACTTTTAAATCTTTTGGCATTCCTCATAAATGAATGATTCAACTTATCTAGTTATCCACACTTCCACAGTTTTTTTCTAAAGCCCCACAAAAATTGGTGGATTCTATTTTTGAAACTGAACTGACTGATTCACAAGACTCAACTCATCCCTTATATTCCATCATTCCACAACGTGAAAAGTTTCCACTGTGCTCTATACTTTTTTCTGGTTCACCTAGATCTCCAGTGAATCATAATTTTCAATAGAATCATCCATTTGGTATCTATGACATCTTCATGGTTCAATTTATATCATAACAAGAGTCACTATGAGCCCCATTCCCTAGAAAATGAATGCTTGAAATCTGATATTTATTTTCATTGTAACTATCACAACCATGGATTCAAAGATTTCCATTTTTCCATGTTGAACCATTTTTTAAAAATCCAATATGGTTTAAAAATTAACCCATTTTCAAAATATTAAAACTATTACCTTTTCAAAACCTCACATTTGAAATAAATTTGTATATTTTTAAAAAATCAACACATTCATACCGCAACATAAATCATTATGCCTAATGGAATATGTAATCCTAGTGGGAATTCATTTCTACCATGTATGCAATGCTCATATCATTGTCTACACCCACAAAAATGAGATCATTCTCTTATAGGTGTCTCCAAACACTTATGTACCCAACTTTTGAGTAACTTGAAGTTCATTATAAAAGGGATAGCTATATCTTTTTACGCTAAAAATTTTAGGTTATGAAAATCCTAATCATTGCTACCATCCAAATTCAAGTAGTAAACCAAGAATGAATGTTAACTCTAATAAAGACAATTAATTCCAACGAACTAAAGAAAATACTTTCATTTGAAAGTCAAGTAGTAAAAAATGATACCACATGTAACATCTCACCCTCCTCATTGGATTGAGTTTAGGTGAAGGTGCTACTTAGCCTTAATCAACGTTCTCAAGGCACCTAAGGCTAGGAAAAAATGTCATTGGATTTAAGAATAGTTGGGGAAATATTTTCCATTCAAATAAAAATAACCAACCAAACAAAACTTAATTATAACCACTAAATGATGCATGTCAAGAATGTTACACAATAAAACAATACCCAAAATACCTAAACAACCAAAATATAATAATCTTGAATAAGAGTATGAAGTAGTATACTATAAAATAAAAATCCAAAGACGCCATGACATAACTAAATAGCTGCACTCCAAGCTCCATTATCCACAAATCCACCCAAGAATCATTATGCACCACTCAAGTTGTGAGATGCCTTACTTTTACCTGTGTCTCAAAATTCAATATTTTCAAAAAACCAATGTGCTAAAGAATGGGGTGAATTATAATACTCATTAGTTTATTACCAAATTACATCCCTAGACACACCACTAGAATAAAAACAGTTAGCACAATATTTAAAAAAACTATATAAAACCATGAAACAATGCTTCAAATTACATCAATCCAAAACACCCTTACCAACATAGTCTTACAAAAACATATTTCATGGACACAGACATAACAAACCCAAATCCACAGACCAACAACCTAAGTTCTGTGTTCAGTGATGGTATAACTTCACATCCATAACTCATTCCCTCATTATAGTTGTAATTAATGACAACTTTTTTTTTTATTTCATGACCATGATCTATCCCATACACCCTTTCTTATCCACTAAGTAAAGGAACCATTTTAATCACATTTTCCAAACCAAACAATCCATTAAGAAAATCAAAATTTTCAACACAATCCATAACCATTTCAAATGAATTAATATTTATTGAAAACTCCCTTAGACCACATCCATGTTAAACATAATTTCAATAAACAACCCCTCTTATTGAAAACTAGTTTCTCAAACCATTACTCATTAATTCACCATTCCAATTTTTTTATAATTACTATTTTAAAATCCAACATCATGCACATTACACCACACTAACCATTTTCCCCCCAAATCCAAAAAAGCATCACCAAATAAGTTCCAAACGAGCATTGTGCATCAAAACCACTATAAATTTCATAAAAATAATATAATTTTGAAATTAAATTAGTCATGTTCTATAAAATTGGAGTAGATAGAAAAGGCACCTGCATTAGGGTTTCAGCAAAATCGACCTCTGCACAAACACACCAAAAATATGGGTGAAATCTCAACAAATCCACCATAGATATATATACCTTACATCAAAAAGGAAAAAACTAAAAATTTTAGGAAATAAAAAAATTATATCTACATATGACTAAATTAGATCTAGAAAACCGATAGAGAGAGAGAGGTACAATTAAGATAATCTATGTTAACTCCAAAATAAGAGACTTACTAGATATTATTTGCCTTCAAATAACCAAGAAAACCCTTCAATTTTCATCCAAAATGTGTGGGATAGGTTCCCAAGAATATAAGAAGAGTAAATACCAAGGTAACATTGAGTGGGAAGAGAAATTATAGTTTTAAGGAAATTCCATAGCAAGAATCTTTTAAAAAACACATTTTAGAAATACATGCATGGTTTAGCAGCATTGTTAAGAAAATAGTAAACTAACTATGCACCCGCTATTGTATCAAGAAGGTGACTCACATGGTTGTAAATCATGATAAAAAACCATGTGACAGCTATGAAAAATTCTACTATATCAAGATGCATGGTTTACTAGGGTTCCCACACAATTTTGAAAAATGTGTGCCTTAATCGTGAACCATTGCCTTACATGTGCCTCAACATTCATTACAACATGGGTTTGTGGCATGTTTTCTCATAGCTATTATGAAACCATGAACCCTTATAAAGGCCTCAAAATATTCCGAAAAATCTCACAAACCATCCAAACACTTAATCGGCCACATTATATTCATAAAAATAATAAATAATGGGTTACATACCTCAAACTGGGGGCACTACAATGGCTTTGAGTTATCCCAAATCGATGATAATTATATAGTATTATGTGTTGTTGTGTCATGTTAATAATATCATTAGTTAATATTTATTCCCATTATAAAGGGTTTTATTTGATATATAATGAATGGATTCATAAGAAAAAAATAGAGACTTGTTATATGGATTGTTCCACCAAATTATATCCCATGGAATGTTATAAAATAAAAGAAAAAACATAGGGGTGTTTCCTTATTATCAATCCCTTTTACCTATTTTTGGTGATATATATTTCATGAGAACCTTCATACTTCCATACCATAGTTACATAATTCAAAATAGACTTATCTAATAAATAGGTGGTTGGGTATGTTGTTAATAATTTTATTAGTTTGTGTGCAACCAAGATATGATTTGTCGACTTGGATGATACTCATGAAATTTAGAACTTGATTCAATTAGACTGAGGAAATTCATGGACATTATTAGTTGAGTAAAATATGTTGTTTTAATCTAACTTGATGTTTTACATGTGATGTATCAATATATTATAACAATGATATGTGATTTATTCATTAATATGTTCAGTATTTTTTCGATAATCCATAAAATATGAGTTTTCCTATAATATATTGACTTGTTCAATGTCTAGTGGTCACTTTATTTGGTGGGAAAATGGATTACATAGGTGGAATTATGATGTATATGATACATCCTATGGTGTATAGGTTTTTATAGATATATGAGTATGTTTGATGGAGAAACACATGACCCCTTAGTATATTTAATAGCATTAATGATTTACTAGAGAATGCACTATTATTATATCTATGAAATGAGGATTTATTATTTTATATCAATTTTACTAAGTAAAATTGGTCACATGGTTTAGAACTGGGATACCTATTATATTTTTAAAATCCATTTCTACCAAAATTAATATATATCGATATAACCACATCCAAAAATAATTTTGGATGAAATAAAAAATAGTTAAAATTATTCTCGTCAAGACCGTTGGGATTTAATTACAAGTGGGAATTTTTCGGATGTGAATTTAAATTATATTCATGTCATTAATGTTTCTTAAAAATACCTTTACTTATAATGTATCCTAAAGTCTTATCCTGAGACTATGTTTCACCCATTATATCTTACTTGTATGTGATTCAACAAGAGATTCCATAGCACCCAACATAATGCAGAAAGAGAGAATTAATTTCAAATAATTATATCATGTGTTTTCCATCCATTTTCAATCCATTCTTATTGGATTAAAATCTTTTCAAATAACCATTGAATGAGTTCAATTCTTGTAATACAAGACATAATTCATGAATAGCATATCATAATACCGGATATGGATGGACATGTTCTATATTCATTCAAAAATGTAAATGTTGACTATATTGATGATTGAGATCCCTTGACTATAATAGTTTCAATCATTGGTGATTCTGATCATTAGTTTTTTCCATTATTTCTATTGATTACATAGATATTGAAACACCATTCATTATTCCATGTGAAAGATCTAGCATTCCTTTGGTATTTTATATTCCTTCAATTACAAACAATGATTCCTTGGATGATCTAATCCCATTGAGGAAGTACGTTTTTTCTATTTTGGTTACCCACATCAACCACAATACCTCAAATAAGAAGATAGATACCACTATAAACGTGATACATGTGTTCTCAATTTTATAACATTTTATCACTTTTATTTATTGAAGATTCATAATCATCTTTTAAGGCTTGTTTCCACTAAAAAGTATCATTAGTTGATCCCATGAAACCCATTAATTTAAAGTGAAAAAATATGGCTAGTTATAAGAAAAGTCCACCCTTCATTCCAACCACCTAAAGGTACAAACTGATCTCAATGTTAGTTAAGGAATTAGGCAATAATAATTATATATAGGTATAGTGTGGGGTGGTTATTGAATGTGAATGGTAGATCCAATGTTGGGAATCACAAAATGGATAACATAGTTAATGTGACAATGTAATAAGGAATCAAATAGTTCAATAATGGATTGAGAAATAATATATCATCTACCCAAGTGAAAATTATATGTGAGAAGAATAAATATCAAGGATCTATGTACTAAAAAACATCTACCTAGAAATGAGATACATTGTTGTTTCTGTGTCACCTTATCCATTGGAACATAGAGTTTATATGTGAATATCATGGTATATAACTCCAAGTATATAGACCCATACTTTTCATATAAAAATATCACATTTTATTAGATTAATATTCAATACATAACATTATGATCCACACTAGAATCATATTGGTCTAGTGTGTTTAGAAACATGGATATATATATAAAAAATTCATAAGAGATATAAATAATTTCCCACTAGGATTTTAATAATTTTCACCCTTAAAATACATATCATACTTAGAATCCTTCTTCATAACATAGGGAAATTAAACATAATAAACGGTGAGCTCAAATGATCAGTACAGGTAAAAAAGGTGTATATTAATGATGACTGAAATAAGAAATGATCACAAGGGTATTAATACATTATATTGACATTTAAAAACAATCCCTTATATTCAAAGATCATAATCTTGAGTCAAGTAATATATCATGTAAATTCCTAAGACATTAGTCATGATACAATAAATGTGCATTATCTATGATGGAATAACATTGGTATATGCCATAAGTTTATGACATACTCATAATCATAGAAAATCATTTCCTATATTTAGAGTTACCACCAATAATATGATAGAGGATTTGGTTCACTCCATGATCCATCATATCATTATTAAATGTTTAATCCCAAGACTATCATAGTAGACAAATTCTCTTACTGAACTGGGTTCACATCTATTTCTAATACATATTATCTCATGATACATCCATCTTTACCCCAATAATTTAGAGGGACATATTATATTAGATTCACCCATCTCATAATCATAATAAATTAATATCTGTGAATAATATCATAAAAAATCCATTCAATATTATAACCCATATAATTGAAATGAGATCATAATCATTTCAAAATTTCATTATAGTATAACCTGTGAAAAATAATATGGGTTTCATAAAAATAAAATCATAATAATAATAAACCATCCATAGAATGAGTAATTATGGTATCCTTGGTTCATATCCCCACTAAATCATTATTAATATTCAAGGATGTTATCATAAATAAAAATTTCTTTCAAAGATCACTTGGAATATATCTTGAGGAAAAATTCTATTTTCATTTTAAAACCAATGCTTTAAAATAAAAAAATTTCCAAAATATCATCTCAAAATATTTCATTGAAAAAAATTATACGAACATGTAAAGGTATAATAAAATAATTGATCTATCATGATAGTAGGGAATTTTTTTCTTGTTTATCATGATATAATAAATATTCATTTCACAGTTTTGATAAAAATGGAAAAGTAACTATTCTAGAAAATGATAAGAATATTCACCTAAAAAAATTTAAAAAAAATATAGGTTAAAAAAGAATTTAAAAATTAATATAAGAATATAAAATCATCCTTTAAATCATTTTTAGAAAATATTAACATATATGAAAAACGATTTTTGATCAAACAGGGAAATAAAGTCACTTTTCCTTAAAAAGATTTATCCAGCCTCTTGCATTATTAAATAGATGAAAAATGAATGAAGACATAAAATATAAATAAATAACTAGTGGAAAAATATTCATGGGACTATTGAGAGATATATCATAAAATTCCATAATTTTAAAATTCATTATAAATAATCCCAATAAACAATGAGATTGTTACAAAAATCCATTACCTTAAGTTTTATTTTCATCAAAAGTAATCTAACCTCCGGTATAATAAATTTAAATTTATTATAATTATAATAGAAATAATTTCCATAAATTTAATATCCTATATTATCCACTTATAACATTTTAACAATCATTTTCTAATAATTAATTATTAAAATTATCACTTTCGGGTCTTAACTATTTCGTCTTTCATGATAATTTTGGTTGGGTAGTTCTGTATATAATAATTTTATAACAACCCTGCTTTTTATTAGTTACTTAACATAATTTATTACATAAAAAATCACCTGATACAACATAGAATTTTGATAGGTCTAGTTTCTTTGGGTCTTAGGAACATTACATAACAACTTAAAACATAAAACACAACATCTTATGGAAAACTTCCTTTACATGACCACCACATTTCTTGCACTTAGCATTGCATGGGATAACCTAAGGACATGCATAAGAAAATGTTGAGATATAGAGCATATTGAGGGAGTAAAAAAGGAAAAACATCAAGAATACAATACATGTTAGGAAATAGGAATATCAATGAAGCATAAAAAACCGGAACATAAAGGCATGATATAGCATGATTACCATGACATGGAAATGTGGTGAAAACACTTAACATGGTATTAGCATGATCCAAGGCTCATTGCACATAGAACAATATTAAACACTCATTTCACATGAATTATCATGAGTAAAACCTCATTTAACTTGACATATCATGATACTAATCCTTACCCAATGCATTGGAATACTATAAGGAAACACCCTTCTTAAACATTTCATTTCATGCATAAGTGTTCCACATAGATCATATAACATGGATTCATTAAAATTCATCAATTATTCCAAAATAAAGTAATTATAAATTAATAAATGAAACTATATAATCAATAATTAAATATTCATAAGGGTGAATACCCTTGATGGAGAAATGGTCATGGTATTTACTATATAAAGACTTTGGTTTGGAAAATTGCAGGGCAATTTTGGTAGCATAACTGCGTGACATAAGACTACATAAAAATGGTTGATGAGAGAGAAATGGGTGTCTCATCATATGTACATGAAATTTACAGTAAGGGGGTCATATATATACATGTCCCAACATAATTAATGGAATAAATATTCATAATACAAAATAATTTCTTGAATGTAAATGAGATGAGATAAATTCCTTATGATATTTTGACATGGTAACTGGTGTACCTGAAAGGAATTAATGAGATAGAAATGGGTATCCCATCATTAAAACATAAATAGTTATGTATGTGGGAGGTGAAAAATCATACCCCAAATATTTATAATTGAAAATAAAATGGCATAACAATATTAAGAAACATGGATAAAATGAGAACGAATAAAATCCCTTACTAAAATTCGGCATGGAAACTAGTGTACATGGGAAGTATTATGAGAGAGAAAGGGGTCTATCATCCATAAAAACAAATAGGTAAGTATGAGGGAGGTTTTAATCCATACCCCAACATTTAAAATAGAATATAAAAGGGCATAACCATATTAAGAAACTTGGAAAAAATGAGAAAGGAATGAATCCTTTATATGGAAATATGATCCCAAAGGCTTGGGAGGGGCTTGAGAGATGTTTCTTGGGAGCTTGGGGAACCTTGGGAGGATTCTATATAGATACAGTCAGGGTTTGGTCGAGCTCCAAAGGCTTTGAGTGAAGAGGAAGTGGGAGCCTGGGTGGCTCTATATAGGAAAAGGGAGAGAATTTTTTATTATTTAGGATTGAGACACCACACATTAAAATAATCAATACCACAAACCAAATCATGGTTTTTGCCCTTGTTTTTTAACCAAATGGGAGTGGAAAAAATTATTTTATTAGTCCAATGGCCTAAGTTCTTAAAATTTGTGGTTTTCTTTTGTTTAGTTGACTCACTCTCTCAACGAAATCAATTTAAAATGTTAAAATGCTTTATATGTTTTGAAGGGTCCACTAATGCTTTTTAAAATAAATCAAACAAAAATAAAATCACATTATTTTAATGGTAAAACATATATGGGCCGAACATAATTTTTAAAATATTTTATTACATCATTAGTGGGTCATTATGATGTCATAAAACACATTATATATTTAAACGGTATTCAATTTTTATCAAAAAATTTGACTGTATTAGAGAATTATGAAAAATTATCTAATGTATAATTTCATGTCCAGATTTCAAAAATAATATTCATTTTATCTAAATAATTTTCTAAATTTTTGAATTTTATCTTTTAAAATAAAAACTAATATTTATTGAAAATTCATGGGTTTTGACAGAAATTGCTCTCAATCCTTAATAAAAATCATAATTGTATTCATAATAATTGTACAGTCATTTATAAAAATTAATTTAATGATAATATTGTATTAAAATATTATTTAATTAAAAAATACATTAATTCATCAAAAGAGATTTCTTAATTGATAATTAACTAGAATACTATTTTTTCTTTAAAAACTATTTAAAAAGTAAAAAAAATGAATGTATATTCTCTATTCTATAAAAAATAATACACATAGACATTGTGATATGGTATTGTTACATAACCCATTATAACAACTCCATAAGACTGAAGGGTAAGTTTTCTGATGGTGAATGAATCATGGGGTGGCTCGGATAACATCACTCGGGTGGTAATCTCTATCAACTTAAAATTCTCTCGTAAGCCATTTTGTTCGAGCTTAACATGTTGAACATTGGCTTGGTCTTCGTCAAGATAAAATCCCAATGATTCCACCTCCTTTCCAAGCTCCCAAAAATGGGCTTCATATGGGGAAAGTCAACTAGATGAGGTCAACTCTTTCTTTTTCAGAGTAGATTGGATTGGTTAAAGACCTATATTCATACTAATCATGTGATCACTATTAAATGGATATATTAGCAATGATCACAATTCATAACACTTTTTTAAAATCCCAAACCCAATAAGTGCATATTTTATATAACCATTTTACATAAAAATACATTTAATTAGATCAAGAAGAATTTTCATTAATGAAAGTTTTTGTCGTTACAATCTTACCCCCTTAAGAAATTTGTCCCTTGAAATGTACTTTTCCAACACTAAAACAGATGAAGGTAACTCCTCTTCATCACCTCCTCTGATTCCCACGTTTCTTCTTCAAACATGTCGTATCGCCACAACACCTTGATGAGGGGCATTGTCTTTTATCGTAGGACTTTTTCTCCATGATCTAGGGTCTTCACCAAATTCTATTCATATGAGAGCTCATTCTCCAATGGTACCCCCTATAGATTTAGTACATGCGATGGGTCAGGTATGTACTTCCTCAATAGTGATACATGGAATACATAATGTACTTGAGATAGTTTCAGTGGGAGTTCTAGTTGATAGGACACTTCTCAAATGCGATCATGGATATCAAAATGGTCAATGTACATTGGACTAAGCTTTCCCTTCCTCCCTAATCTCATAACCCTCTTCCACGGTGACATGCGGAGGAATACCATGTCTCCGACATCAAACTCTATGTCTCGTTGAAGATTATCAGCATAACTCTTTTGTCAACTCTGAGAATCTTTTATGTGTTGCTAGATAGTATTCAGCTTATTCACCATATCTTCGACCATTTCCAGACCTAAGATTTTTCTCTCCCCATCTTCATCCCAACATGTCGGTGTTCTGCACCTTTACCCATACAGGACTTCATAATGAGCCATTTGGATGCTTGAGTGGAAACTATTATTGTCTGAGAACTCAACAAGAAGAAGATGTTGATATCATCTTCCTTTGAAGTTCATTGAGCATGCTCTCAACATGTCCTCAAGTGTTTGGATTGTCCATTCAGATTGGCTATCATTTTGAGGATGATAATCCGTATTGAAGTTCATCTCATTATCCAGATCATGTTAAAGACTCTTCCAAAACATAAAGGTTTATCTTGGATCTCGATCAGATAAAATTGATAGTGGTACTCCAAGAAACCTTACCACATATTTGATGTATATTCGTTCCAATTGATCCAGTGAGAAATCCTCCTAAATTGCAATGAAGTGTGCAGTCTTTGTTAGACTATCCACAACAACCTAGATATCATTATTTCCATTTAATGGCTTAGAAAGTCCGTTGACAAATTCTTTTGTGATGTTATACCATTTCCATGATAGTATGGGTAATGGTTTCATCATCCCCTTAGACTTCTGCCTCTCATCCTTCACATGCTGACATACCAGGCACTTTGATGTATACTCAGGGATCTCCTTCTTCATGTTATGCCACCAATAATGTTCTCGAAGATCTCGATACATCTTTGTGTTTCCTGGGTGAATATAGAAATTTTAACTATTTGAATCATCAAAAAGTTCATTCTTTAACTCAAGATTCTATGGAATACATAGTCTTGACCCAAATAACACAATTTCTTATTTATTGACATTGAACTCTGAGGATTTCCCTTTTCTAATAGTTTCCACCTTCTTTTGAATTCCCACATCATCATTTTGAGTATCCTTTAACCTTTCCAAAAGAGACAATTGATAAATCATTTATTAAAGGATTGATGATGTTCCCTTTTTTATGATTCCCATGTCCATGTTCATCGAATATAAGAAGATTGGATCCTTTTCAATTCTCATTAACGATAGAATCATTTGGGTCCTTTCTACTTAGAGCATCTTCCACCTTGTTTTATTTCACAGGGATATAATGGATGGAGCAGTCATAGTCCTTGATCAGATCTAACTATATTCTTCAGTGCATGTTCGCATCTTTTGTGTGAATATATATATATATATATATGAGGCTCTTGTGGTTTGTGTATATTTCACACTTCTCCCAAAAAAGATAATGCTTCCAAATTTTTAATGTGAAGATCACTACATCCAACTCAAGATCATTTTTGGATAGTATTTCTCATGAAAATTCAATTTCCTTGAAGCATAAGCAATGACTATTTCATTTTGCATCAACACACAACCCATGCCTTTTTTCAAAGCATCACTGAATACCACAAGAAGTTCTCCACTTGTGGGTAAAGTTAGCATGAGTGTAGTGATAAGCCTCTTTTTCAACTCCTTAAATCTCTCTTCACATTCATAACTCTATGAAAACTTTACTCCCTTATAAGTTAGCTTGGTAAGAGTGTTGAAAAATAATGAGAAATTTCTCACAAATTGGCGATAATATCTAGTCATCCCAAGGAAGCTATAGATATCTGTTACCAATGTTGGCCTTAGCCATCCCTCAATTGCATCTTTCTTGGAGGGATCCATATATATCACATTTCTTATGATGATATGGCCCAAGAATGAGACATCCTTCAACCAGAACTCACACTTTTTGTACTTTTCATTGTGCTTCGCCTTTCACAAGGTCTCTATTATAGTTCTTAGATTCTCCCCATGATACTCCTTGGTTTTGGAGTATAATAGAATATCATCTATAAAAACTACCAAAAATTTGTTGAGGTAATCTCTAAAGACCGTATTCATCACGTACATGATGATTTCTAGAGCATTAGTGAGTCTGAAAGGCATTACTATGAATTCATTGTGCCCGTATCTTGTACGAAAAGCAGTCTTGGGAATATTTTCCTTCTTCATACATACTTAATAATATCCTGACCGAAAATACACGTTGGAGAAGTATTTTATTCCACATATCTGATCGAACAAGTCATCAATTCATGGGAGAGGATACTTGTTCATTAGTGTGATTTTGTTAAGCTCATGTTAATCAATGCAAGGGGGCATTGAACCATACTTATTTTTGATGAAGTGGACTGGTTCACCCCATGGTGAAGCACATGGGCATATAAACCCTTTATCTAGATTCTCTTGTAGTTGTTTCTTCTACTCCTCAATATCTACAACATTTATTCTATCCAGAGTCTTGGACATTGGAAAAGTCCTATGTATAAGATCAATTGAGAATTCAACATCTCTTCTAAGAGGAAGACCATGCAATTCCTCACGAAACCCTTCAACGAATTCCCAAATAATAGGAATGTCTTCAAGGATGGTTTCTTCCTTAGACTCAATCATCTAATCCATATATGCGTGATCATAGGGAATTAATATCCATGCTTGAGATGATGTTTCTAAAGAAGATTCATATTCCTCCTTGCACTTTTATAGAATCGGGTGTCGATTATCCATATGGAGAGTGATTTCCCTATCACGGTAATTTATGTTGGCACTATATAAGGAAAGACAATCCATGCCAATTATTCAATAAAATTCCACCAAAGGGAGTATGAAAAGGTTATTAGGGAAGTTCAATACAAAAATTATGACAGGGGAGGAGTTATATTCATGGGATTCAATGATTTCCACATTTTACATACTCACTGACATCTTAACATCCATGATTTGTGGTGGTGTTGGGATTATTCTACTAAACCATAGGGATATAAAAAAATTTATAGAGCTAGAATAAAAAAGTATGTTCACTATTCATGAATGAATAACTTTCATACCTATCACCAATTCATTTTCAGGGTTCACATCAGTGGTAGTGATGGAAATAGCTCTCCCTTACTGCCTTGGACGTTTTTAGTTGCCTCCGAAAACCCTTGGAATAGGGCACTGATTTTCCTGGTGCCTTGGCTCATTGCATTTGAAGAAATGAACAATGTGATGAGGGTCAAATGAAGTGTTAATCTCCCCTATCAAAGTTGCGGGTTTTTCTTTTCGGTAGTTAACAACTAGGTTCCCTTCTCTTCCACACCTAAAGCATTTCCTCCTCCTCTTCAGGAAATTTCTCAGGTTCTTACTTCTACACCATTGGAATGTGGGGTATTGGATTTTCTTAGCACCATTGGATTTATCCATCAGATCGCCAGAATTAAATTCCACCTTACTCTTCTTAACCCCATGATACCCCTGAGATACATCGATATCTGTTTCGACCTTGAGGGAACATCAAACAATTTCATTATAGCTATCGAAGTCACAGATTTCCATAGCTTTCTGTAGCCTAGGTTTGGGACCACCAAAGAAGCGGTAAACATTGAATTAAGGGATAATAACAAATCCAGTGGCATATCGTGCAATCCTTACGATGTTTGCCTCAAAATCTCTGATAGATTTGTCGTCTTTTTTCTTGATGGAATGAAATTCCCTTTCCATCTTAAGTCGGAGGGTGCGAGGATAATATTTGTAGAAAAACATTTTACAAAAATACTTCCATTACAACACCTTGATCTCCTCCTCAGGATTCATATTTTTGATCAATGTTCACCATTGATCAGCTACACCCTCCATATGATAGGTATCTAGAATAATTTTCTCTTATTTGGGACATTAAAGGATAGAGAAGATCTTTTCAATGGATTTGATCTATTGTTTGTAGATTTAGGGATCAAATGGTCCATTAAAAGTAAGAGGCCTTTGTCTAATGAATCTCTTGATAGAGGATTGTTATTTTTTAGCGGGGGATGAACATTCCTCTTGGCCCATGTTTCTATTAAATGATTGATTTAATGGAGAGAGTATCGTGACAAAGTTTGTGATTCCTTCTCCCATCAGATTGGGCATCTCATTAAAACAGTCATCACATTGGTCTTCACAACGGTTATTATCTCGAGTCCTCCTATTACCAACCATTGGCTGGAATAAAAGGAACGTTAGGGGTAACACATAAAGGGTAATCCAAGGACAAAACATATGACTTATAAATAACTTTTATTTCCAAAACTTATGAATCTATAGGCTTCAATATATATTATATATGATCTACTTTCTAAAATATATTCATAGGAGATTTTTTAATTCCCTTAATAATGGTTCATAATAAGCTTGTGAATTTACTAAAGCATATCCCCCGGGAGTGTCATAACCCAGAGTGCAGCAAGACCCGTTGTTGTGTACTAGGATACCCCAATTCACGATCGAAACTCCTTGTTGGAGATTTAACTTCTACATACATCTGTTCAAGAGCCGCATCTACATGTTCATATCTATATGAGGATGTATTTGATTGAAAACCCACATTATCAATACTCAAAAAAAATTAGAGATGTTTTTATTATACTTAGTCTTATCCCAAAGGATTTATCTACGGTTTTCTAATCCTAATCCCAAAAATAACTAAACATATCATCTAATACCAACTATAATAAACCTTCTTTTTATTACTAACTTAACATAATTTATAACATAAAAACTTTACATGATACAACATAGAAGATCGAGAGGTCTAGTGTCTTTGGTGCTTAGAAATATAACATAACAACATAAAACATAGAATGCAACATCTTATTGAAAATTTCCTTTTAATAACCACTACATTCCCGCATACTTGCATTGCATGGGATAACCTGAGGACATGCATAAGAAAAGGGTGAGATATAAAGCCTAGTAAGGGAGTAAAAAAGGAATTACATGATGAATAAAATTCATGTTAGGAAATAGGTATATCAATGGATCAAAAAAACATGAACATAATGTAATGATATATAATGATTATCATAACATGGAAATGTGGAGACAACATTTAACATGGTATTAGCATGAGCCAAGGCTCATTGCCCATGGGTCATGAGTAAACCCTAATTTCACTTGAATTAGCATGAGTAAAACCTCATTGTACATGATGTATCATGATACTAATCTTTACCCAATTCATTGAAGCAGTATCAGGGAGCACCCTTCATAAAAATTACATTTCATGCATAAGTGTGCCACATTGATCATATAACATGGATTCATTTACCAGCAAAAATTATTCCATGATAAAGGAATGTGTAATCCATACATTAAACTCTATAATAAATAACTAAAGGTTAATAAAGTTGAATACCCTTGATGGTGAAATGGGCATGGTATTCACTACCAAATGTCTTTGGTCTGGAAAATTGCGGTGCAATTTCGGCAGCATAACGACGTGACATAAGATTTTGTAAAAAAAATTGATGAGAGAGAAAGGGGTGTATCATAATATTTAAATGAAATGGACAGAAAGGGTTCATATATATATACATATCCCAATATAATTTATGTAATTTAGATTCATAATAAAAAATAATTTATTAAATGTAAATGAGGAGAGAGAAATTCCTTATGTAATTTCAGCATGGTAATTGGTGTACAAGAAAGTAATTAATGACAGAGAAAGGGGTCTCACATCATTCAAAAATAAATAGGGAAGTATGGGGGATGTTCTAAATCATACCCCCAATATTTATAATTTAATATAAAGGGGAATAATAATTTTAAGAAACTTGGATAAAATTAAAATGGAAGGAATCCCTTACAGAAATTTGGCATGAAAACGGGTGTACTTGGGAGGCATTAATGAGAGACAAAGGGGTATATCATAATTCAATTATAAATAGGGCAGTGTGGGGGATGTACAAATCCATATCCAAACATTTATAATTGAAAATAAATGGGCATAACAATATTATGAATCTTGGATAAAATGAGAAATGAAGGACTCCCTTACATGGAATTGTGATTCCAAAGGCTTGGGAGAGGCTTCAGGGAGGCTTCTTGGGATCTTGGGGCACCTTGGGAGGATTATAAAGAGATGAGGGTAGGTTTGGTCAAGCTCTAAAGGCATTGATCGAAGAGGATGGGTAAGCTAGGGTGGGTTTATATAGGATGAGGGATGGAATTCTTTATTATTTAGGTCTGCGACACCACGCATTAAACTAATAAAAACCACACACTAGACAATGTTTCATTCCCACATTTTCTTCCAAAGGGGAGTGGAAAAAAATATTTTATAAGTAAAATTTCCAAACTTCTTAAAATATTCTGTTTTCTTATGTGGATGTGAGTCACGCTCTGAAGGAAATCAATTTAAAATGTTAAAATATTTTATAAGTCTTGAAGGGTCCACTAAAGCTTTTTAAAATAAAAAAAACTAAAATCACATTATTTTAATGGTAAAGCATATATTGTCCGAAGTTCATGTTTAGAGTATTTTATTACATCACTATTGGTTCATTATGATGTCATAAAACACATTGTATATTTAAACGGTATTTAATTTTTACCAAAAAATTTGACTACCTCAGAAAATTATGAAAAACTCACTATTGGATAATTTTGATGTCCTGATTCAAAAAATAATATTCATTTTATCTAAATAATTTTCTAAATATGTGAATTTTTTACTTTTAAAATAAAAAATGACATTTATCAAAAAGTCATGGGTTTTGTTAGAAATAGCTTCCAAACCCTAATAAATACCATAATTGTATTCATAATAATTATATGGTTCTTTATAAAAACTAATTTAGTGATAATATTTTATTAAAATATTGTTTAATTAAAAAATCCATTAATTCATCAAAATAGATTTCTTAATTCAATATTAAGTAAAATACTATTTGTGCTTTAAAAACAATTTACAAAGTAACAATAAAATAAATATATATTATTTATTATATATAAAAATAATAAACATAATAATAGTGCTATGGTCTTGTAACACAACCCATTAGAACACCAACATAAGACTGAAGGGTATGGTTTGTAACTGTGAAAAACCATTGGGGTGTCTCAGAGAATGTTGTTCGGGTGGTAATCTCTATCAACATACACTTCTCTTGTTGGTGGTTTCGTTTGAGCTTAACATGTTGAAGCTCGACTTGGGCTTGGTCAAGATTTAATCCCAATGTCGCAACCCCCTTTCGGAGCTCCGACAAATGGGCTTCATACATGGAAAGTCCACTGGATGAGGCCATCGCTTCCTTTGTCTGAGTAAATTGGATTTGTTAAATCCCTATATTTATACTAATAATGTGATCACTATTCAATGTCTATATTAGCAATGGTCACAATACATAATGGTATTTTAAAAATAAAAAACAAAAAAGTTCATATTTTATATAAACATTTTACATAATAATACATTTAATTAGATCAAGTGGAATTTTCATTAATGAATGTTTCGGTCGTTACAAATGTGATCATAGTTTCATAATATGCAAAATTATAATTGTTATAAAAATATCATATATATTCATTATATATATAAATATATTTAGATTCATAAAAAAATAGATATAGAAAAATGATTTACATAATTCATGGTGATGGTCAGTGTTACGTAAGCGTGAACATTGTTTTTATTTTTCAAAGGATGGAATGAATAAAGGTAAATAATTATAAACTATCATGAAATAATTATTATTTCATTTATAAAATATAAATTCATTAAATATTTATTTATTATCATCTATTTAATGAGAAAATGAAAAAAATAACATTGCTTCGTGGAGGTGTTAGTCTATACATACGCCCGAGCGATGTTATCATTTTCCAATGGTTTGTAAGGTAAGAAGGTAAATATGATATTATAATTTATGAAGAATAATAAATTTTATAAAAACATTTATAAAATTTAAAACCATCATAATAACCATCCATGATAGGTGGTAAAGGTAAATGAATTATATTTCTACCTGGAGGTGGTAGTCTACACGTACACACAAGTGATACGTTCAATTCTAATTTGATGGAATAGAGGGTGGATATTGGTTGTTACGTAATAATTATACATTTTTAGTATATTTAGGATACTGAATTTATTATTTTATTATGAATACCACATAATTATATGAGGAATAATAATAATAAATGTAAGAGGTCGGGTTAGATGATTAAATCTTCTTTGATAGACCTCCATTAGATCCTTTCTGAAGGACCCTTGGAATGGAATTTTAAAAAGAAAAAAACCTCGAATTTAGGGAAAAAAATATTTATAAGTTTCATTAGAAGTTTTATTCTGATTTAAATTTCACAATGTGGTTTAAATAAGAGAAAGTATGTGTGTCCATTTATAAGTAGGGACCAATGGCATGCTTTTAATTTCATTAAAAGCATAAAATATAATAAATTCATTCCCATGAAAAATGACTCAAAATGGATATATATTTGATGGTAGGATAGGATAAGTTCAATATATTAGTATATTATATAATTTCAAAAATTTCAATTCGAAAAATTACCATTATATCTTGGTTGAATCCCCAACAAACCCATTTTAACCTTAACCATGATAGTAATTTTTTATTGTTTACGCTATTCATTATGAAAAAACATTAAGTTGACCTTATTAATTTATAATAATTATTACAAGTAAAAATAAATAGTATATTTTATCAAATTCAATAAATATAATTGGAATAATACAATTTAAAATAAAACTTTTAGAAGTAATGAAAAAAAGGTTTTCCAAAAAAAGGTTTTCTTAAGAATAAAACATTTTTATACCAAAATTAAATATATCATTAATTAAAATGAAATAAATTGGATTATTAATATTATAATTAAAATAATAATAATTTTAAAACCATTTAAAAAATTCAATATTTTAAAATTCTTTAAATCAAAATGTATTCATCAATAATAATCAGTCTTTCTAAATATTCATAAAAAATCAATGTTTTCAAAAAATTATCAAAAGTTTACTCAGATATAATTTTGAAATGATGATTTAAAAAATGAAGTTAATTTTTTAAAATAAATATTATAAAATTCATGGAGATTGACTTTATTAACTGTTCAACAAAATAAATAAATTTCATTATTGAGTAAAAATATATTTCTGTAACATATAAATACATAATTTAAAATTCAGAACTTATTTAAAAATATATATTGTTTATCTAAAATATTTAAATTTAATTATTAAAATTTAGTTCTTCCTATTCATTTTTTCAATTTAACAATTAGGTTTAAACGATATACTATATTATGGTTCATTTCGACCCATGATTGTTTGTAACGCAAGATATCAAACAAAATAAATTTATTTGAATTAAAAAATATCATAAAATCATGAGGTGTTACATTATACCCCCCAAAAAATGAAAATATACATTGAAATAAAATTAAATTATTACAAATAGTAGAGGATATCTTTTTTCGTCACATCCTCAGGTTCTCATCAACCTTCACTGAATTTCTAATTTCTCCATAAAACATTAACCAAGTGAGTTGCCTTTTTCTATAACACTTTATCTCTATAAACCAATATTAATAATGGATAGTCTTCATAGGAATGATCATTCTCTAATGGTATAAATTTTTAGTTCATTACATGTGATGTAACAGTTACAAACATCCTTCGTAGAGATACGTGGAACACATTATGAACATGATAGTGGTTCAATAGAAACACCAAGAAATACACATTCATCCCTACTCAATCACGAATATCAATGGGGCGAATATTCCTAGGTTTTATCATTAACTTATTTTGGAATATCATAGCCTTATTCAATTTATAAATTAAACAAAATACCTCCTCACTAACATTGATTTAAATATTTAACCACTGATTGTTAGCATAAAATTCTTATTGACACTGTACTACCTTAATTTTTTGCTGAATTTTTATGATTTTATATACCATTTCATCAGCTAGCTGAAGTACCAAAATAATTATTTCTCCAAATTTATCCTATCATGTTCTTTTCCTATAATTTTTTTGTTGAGGGCTTTATAAGGATCCATATGAATTCTAAATAAAAATAAATTAACATAACAAAAATACACTAGAGAAAGGTGTTGATACCACCCCCTTTGAAATCCATAGGATAAGAGCTTCGATTACCATATAGGTTTTTAATGGTTTTATTAGATTGAACATATTTCTAAGTAAGATAAACAACATTAAAACATAACCTTGAATAATGATTTTATTGAATACTTTTCCAGAACATCTATGTATTCCTTTGATCCGGATTAGAAACAATTGAATGTGGTACTCCAGGAAACCTTATCACCTCCTTAATTTATATTCTAGAAAGTTGATCAGGTGAGATAATTCTCTAATAGTAATTTATTTTAATTACTTTTTATTGTGATAGAAAGAAACCAAAATATAATTATTCCCCTCAGGTGTTTTGGGGAGTCAAATGAAAAAAATCCATGGTGATGTTTTCCTATTTCAATTCTAGTATGGGTAATGGTTTTAAAATTACTTTATAATATTGTCTCTTAGCCTTATCATTCTAACATACGAAGAACTAAGAAACATATTCTACTATAGTTCACTTCATGTTTTCATAACAAAACAAATATTTCATATCTCTATACATCTTTATACATACAAGATTAATAGAGAATTAAGAAATATGAGTTTCTTCTAACAAATACTTCATTAATTTCGTTATTGAAGGTACCAATACATAGTTCATGAACCATATCATTATATCACAATAAAGTTTGAAATTATTAACTTTTATTACCTACTTTTACACTTATACATATTGATTTTTAGCCTCTTTAATATTTTCCATGATAGATACTAGAACACACATTTGGTCAGGATAATATTTTCCCCCATCATTTAATTTTTTATAATCATACCTTGTTTAACCATAAATTTTAGATCTTTTGTGATATTAATTGTAGATAAACTTGTGTTATCCTTTTGACACAAATCATTTCACACCTTTTTCATTTTACCAGGGTGGTAATGTATTTAGCAGTCATAATCATTAATCAACCCCAACAATATTCCCTGTCATGTATTAATCCATTTCCAAGTGAATATATAATTTAATTTATTATGATCAGAATATATATCTCACATTTATCTATAAATATAATTCCAAAATTAATTTAATAATAAAAAATTCCATAACAAACTCCAAATCACAATTTGGATAATTTTTTACATCAATCATCAATTATCATGAGGCATAGGCTGTCATAATATAATTATACATTTGGATGATTCACTATATATCGCAAACCCATATCCACTATATGGTACTATAATGAAATGTGATCTGACTAATTTTCTCCTTAGTTCCTTGGATGTTTCCTCACATTCATCAATCTGAAGGAACTTCAATCCATTCCATGTTAATATGGTGATTTTATTAGATAACCTTGCTAAATTTTCCATAAATAATCAATAATATTCAACCAAACCAATAAAAATTCATATCTCATCCATCATGGTAGTTTTGGACCTACTTTAAATAACAAAAATCTTTGATGGATCAAAAAATATACCCTTACATAAGATCATATGTAAAATAATGAATCTTTTTCTTCCTAAATTTCACACTTGGAAAATTTTACATAAAAAATATACTTCCCTAGTATCTTCACTAAAATCCTTAAGTGATCTTCATCCTCTTTCTTTCACTTCAAATATATAAGTCTATCTAATATAAGGACAATCAAAAACTGATCAATGTAATCTATAAATACTATATTTATTAATTCCATATAGATAATGGGGGTCTAAGTAAGACCAAAATGCATCATTGAGAATTCATAACGTTCATACCTTGTATGGAATTATTTCTTAGGAATATCTTCAACTTCAAACTCAATTGATTATATAAAAAATGAATTTCAATATTATAAAATTATTAAGATCCTTGCAGTGGATCAATCAAGTAATCAATACAGGATATAGGATACTTTTTCTCAATAATGGTCTTGATAAGTTCCATATAATCAATGAAAAGTCCCATTGATCCATTTTTATTATAAATAAAATAATAGATTCACCCAAAGGTGACACACTTTAATGAATGAATCCCTTGACAAGATTCACATAGAGTTTCCCCATTAATTACATTAACACAATCAGAACCATTCTATATAGATTGATTGATATATATATAGAACCATGTATGAGTTATATAGAAAACTAAACATAATTATTTGGAGTAATATTTGGAAAATCTTCTTGAAATAAATAAAAAACACATATGTAATATACAAATCTTCACTAATGAGTTTCTCCCCAACCATTTGAGAAAAATACCACTTTTGAATATGAATAAAGACCAATATAAGGGATGAAATTTTCACTAGAAGTTCATATTTATAATCACAGTGATATATTATCTTATCCTGGTTAGAAACACCAAAAATGACCTCCCTTCCTCATCAATTTATTTGGGATTTATTTATGAAATAAATATCATTCATAAGATATCATCAAACTGAGGCAGAGAGGGAATAATGTGATTTTCAGGAAGAAAATTTCCTCAAACATCAATGAGAGAACAATTAAAGACATGAAATGTGATAATCATACCATTATGAGTTTTCGAAGACACTTTAACATCTTATCATTGAGGTGGTATTGGAAATCCTTATAAAATTATTCAGATATAAAAGAGTTGGTAGATCCAGAATCAAATATGAAATTAGTTGTTGTAAAGTAGATGATAGGTGTATCATTCACCATGTTGTTATGATAACCCTCATAATCAATTTTAATTATATGATATTTTACTTTTTCTCTGGGATTATGAGGATTTTGGAATCAATCATCTTCATTAACCTTTGGATTTGACCATTTGTTAGCATAATTCCTATCATCCTTTCATTTGAAACACTAGATTTTGGGTGGGATATTCTATGGTTCTTTTTCTCCATCTTCAGCTATCTTCTTCTCACCATAAATTCCATATTCTATTAACCAATGAAAATTATTTTCATACATAATAAAATTTCAAATCCACTTAAGGTAATTTACATAATGATCCATTCTGGTCTTTGGGAATAAAGAAATGTTCATCTTCTTCTTTCCATGGTTTTTTTAAGTTTATTTAAATTCCATTTTCTTTTCTTATCACAACCATGAGATTGATGGGTAAATACAGTCAACATATATACATTGATATCTCATAAAAAAAATTACAACTACAAAAGTAACTTATGAATAATTTCTTTTGAAAACATGGATTTAAGACATTGAATAATTGATCAACCAAATATTTAGGTTGGATGATAATACCAGATGTTTAACTCACAAGTCTTGTAAAATTTTCTTAATAGGTACAAAAATAATCATAAAACTTTTTATTTAGCTCAAATAATTCTATATCCATTTTAATAAGAATAATATGAGGATAATACTTATTAAAAAATTATTTCTTAAACTTATCCCACTCTCTAGAGTCAATTTCATCATGTTGTTGAATGTTCTTGATAAGAATCTATCATAGATTGTTTCTCCTTACAAATGATAATTATCTAATATAAAATTTTCATGTTATAGACCCTGGATAATGAATAAAATATTTTATTTGTCCTGATCCATTTCTAAGGATCTATTGGATCAGTAGATCCACTAAAATAATTACGATGTTTCCTCACGATGGAGTCAACAAAACATTGTTCCCTTCTTTTAACATTTTGAAGCTCAATGTGATTCATAACTTCAGAATGTTTTGTAACCATATAAACATAAGTTTTTTCCCATATCCCATTATATTTGGTTTCTCATGAGGAAAATCACTACATCTTCCACCACATTCAATATTAACATGATTACTTCTGGTTCTATCTATTTAATAAAACAAAAAATCATAGTGTGAGTAACAATAATCAAAGTGGGAAACCACATAATCAAGAAAAATCATCTATTGGATGTTTAAATCATGAATCTTTATTTTTAATCAATGACATGTTAGTTTTTACCATGTATATCCATGATCATTATCATTTTAAATCTTTCAAAATTGTTCATTATGGAAATGTGAATTAACCGAAGCATATCCCCCGGGAGTGTAAAACTAGGTTCATAGTATGGGAACACTCACTATGCTCTATAATTATAGAAAGGATATACTCAACCAACTCTTTTTTTATGTTTTACCCCTATATGCATCAATTCCAAAACCATATCAATTTTAAGTATCATGAAAATTATGTTTTCTTGAAAAAACACACACTTTTATTTACCATAAATTAGAATGTTCTCTTATACATATGATTATCCTAAGGGTTCTCACTAAGGTTTTATCCTCCTAGTCTCCAACGTTAACCAAAATGTTCTATAATACTAAATATAGTAACTCATACATTTCATACATAAATATCACATATTATTAGATAACTATTCAATACATACAATTACAATACATGCTATAATTAGATAGTTATATTATTTATTGGAAACATGTATACACAAAAAAATTCTTCATAATTTTTATATAAAATCTTAGAATAATTTATTCATAACTAGGACCCTTCATAAAAATAAAATACTTCAAACCATTCTTCACAACCAGGGGTAACAAAACATTATAAATAGAGAGATCATATGATCAATAAAGGTAAACAAGGGAGATATTAATGACCATATAGACATATAAAGGGAATAAGGGTATGATAATATTATCTTACCATTTAATAACCATATCCATCATTTCAATGATCATAATCTTGAGTCATTGTATAAATAAAAATATTTTATAAAACATGTGTTATAAAGAAATAAAATAACATTAGCTATGAGTGCATTAAATTGGAAGAAGACATAATTTTGTGTTATAAACATAATCATAAAAATAATTTTTTTCAATCAAGGATCACCGCCAAAAATATAATATTAGATTCGGTTAACCCCCCCCCCCCCCCATTGAACCACATCTTTAGTCATGTTCAACTTCTAAAACAATACTATTGGCCAAAATCCCTTACTGAACTCTGTTCACTCTCTATTCCAGACCTTATTTTCACATTAGATATCCACCATTATCAAATGAATTAAAGGGATATATAATATTGGTTCCACCTATCACATAATAATATCTATTCATCTATATACCCCATGATCATAGATCATTCATTTTATAAAATGAATAGTTGAAAAGAATTAGGTTTCATAAATATTTCAACATTTTATTACAGTAGAACCAATGGAAAATAAAATGGTTTCACAAACTTCTCATCATCCAAATAATAGACCATCTAGATAAATAATGAGTATGGTATCATTTCAGCATACCCAAAGTAAATAATAAATAAAATTGAAGGAAGTTATCATAAATAAAAATTCCATTAAAAGATCACTTTGAATATTTCATGAAGAAAATATCCTTTTAAATTTTCAATCAAATATTTAAAATATAAAAGTTGTAAAAATATAGTGGAAAATAATGAATTTGAAAATAACCTTGGGAAGTTTTAAATTAATCATTATATCTTTTAGCGGTCATGATGGTGGGAAATTCTATTCCTACCATGTATGTTAAAATAAATATTTCATTAATATTTTTGATAAACATTTCTAAGTACCTTATTCAAAAAATGAAAAGAAGATTTCTATTAAACTATTTTATAAAAATTAAATCAAGAGTTAAAATAACATTAAAAATAATTGTTCTATGATAAAATAGTCTTGAAAACAATTTTTAAAAACACTAATATATAATAAAAAGTATTTTCAACCGAATAGAGAAATAAAGTGAGTTTTCCTTTTATACATTATTTTTGTCTCTTAAATTATTATAAAGGGGAAAATGAAATGGGATTATTTCATATATATAAATAACTATAGGGGAATAATGTTAATTTAATTATTTACATATAGTTTATAAAATTCCATCATCAAAAACATGATCATAAACAATCTTGATAAACCATGAAATTCTAATATAAATGATTTACGTCTTGTTTAACATGATTCAAAAGATATTTAATCTCATGTGTCATAAATTTATATTTATTATGATTATAAATAAAATCATGTATAAACTTTTAATATCATATATATTTCAATTATAATATTTTGACACCCATTTATTAATAATTTTTTATTAAAATTATCATTTTTTGGTGTTCACTGTTTAATTTTTCAAGTGATGTTTTATTTGAAAGTATGAGTCCTTTTACTTTGATCATGGTTGCATCATATCTGTAGTGTTAATGAGAATATAAATTTTATATAAATTCATTATATGTTTTTATATAAATATAGTCATCTATAAAAGATAGAGATAGAAAAATGAATTTTACTTTTTATGGAAATGGTAGGTCGTACATAGGTATAAACACTATTTTCACTATTCGAGGGATGGAAAGAAAAAAAATTAAATTATTAATTACCTTTTTAGATTAATTATTATATCATATATATAATAAATATTCTTTAAATCTATCCGTATTACCATATGTGTAAATCATAAATGAAAAATAAATCAAAAATCCTCATAGAGGAGATAATACACACCTACCCAGCAAGTTCTGTCAGAGGGAAAAACCCGTAACTATTTATTAAAGAGAAAAAAAATGCAAAAAAACTTATGGGGTAGATATATTACCCACAACCAACATAAATAAGGTTAAAAATCATAGCATACTGAGTCATTTTCAAAACTATATTCATTTGTCTCCCATTCAGATGTAGAAATTTCCTTTCTATATCCGCTTGATGGTCACAAGGAAAGTATTTTTCTAATAAAAGTTCTTTAAACTCCCTCTATTCCATACTTGATATTTCATCATTCTCCTTTGTGTTTTGAATTAATGACCACCATTGATCTGCATCTCCGGTGAGGCGATAAACTGCCATGAAAACTTTTTCCCTTTCGCTACTTCCCAAAGTATGAAATGTTTTCTCTAAGAAACATATCCATTTCTCAGCTACCAATGGATTTGTATTCCCATTAAATTTCGGTGGGTTTTTACTCATAAAGCGGTCTAACATTGATCCTATGTGTTGTGGATCAGGTTTCCCCATACAGGTAAGGTTATTATTCATAACATGTGTGAGTTGTCCCAGTATGGTGATAAGCTGATCAGCACCAATTCCATCACCAGATCCACAACAATTATCTTTAGTAGGAGTGAATTCCCTACATGGATTACGTGTTTTGATATGGTTTCTACTCCTTCCACTGGGATCCATTTCTAAACAATGGCATACACTATATTAGTTTATGAATTTCAATACATAATCACAAACTTGTAAAACAATTAACATAAATTTAATAGTTTATGGATAAAATCCATAATCATAAAAATGGTTTCATTTAGGAGGTATATACTCATAAATCCTTCATAATGGTTTATAAAGAAAATGATAATTATCCTAAGCATATCCCATACGAGTTTCATAACCAAGAGTGCAGAAAGGACCATTGTCGTGCACCAGTTCCCATTCGAGTCTAGATCAAAGCGGTGTTTTCGAGTTTTACCCCTAGGTACATCTGTACCAGAGCCTCCTATACCTACTCGTATCCATAAATGGATTTATTTCTTGGAAAACTCAAAAAATCTCTACAATACCGAAATTCTAGAAAGTTCTTCTATACAAATCCTCAAAGTCTATCTTAGGGTAATGTGCTCTAATGAGAGTTTATCTAAATCTAGTTTCCAAGGTTTGTACTAAACTTCCTATGATACCAATTGTAATGCCCCGACCCCAGTTAACCAGAGTCGGTGCATTATTACATAGCATTGGCATGATCACAAGGGATCAAATCCCAAAATACCGATCAGTTTAGTATTATTGGAAACAAGATTCATACATAAGTTCAAATTTAAAACATAAAAATAAATGAAACACTAATTTATTTGATTAAAAACATCCAATCCTTCTAGATTATGACTACAAGTCACTCAAAACTAACTTCTTCAAATCCTGGGAAAATGAAACATAATAAAGGGGTGAGCTCAAATGCTCAATAAGGGTAAACAATATAGTGAAAGATAACATAAACATTAGGCATGGTGAATAAATGAAAACACATTCCATTTCAAATGATGAACATGAAAACATTATCATAGGAATATGAGCTAAGTAAATAATTCGATAATAAAACATAGTTTTGAGTATTTTACTAGTCGAATAAGCACATGAACCATCAATATTATTTTCATAACGAGGGAATGTATAATGCCGGAAATTCTAAAACATTTTGTCAAGGCCTTGTCCATGATGTCTAAAAATGATTTTCGCATCAAACAAAAGCACATATAAAATTGGGAAAGGCCTCAACCAATTCTATGTATAATTTTCTCATGAGACCTACTGATGCATCGAGGATCTATAGTGGGCTCCACCCGTCATATATATTTCCAATACATTCCTCATATGAAAAGGTTGAAATATAACATAATCATTAGTATTAAAACTATCATACGAAATTTAAATACTTTAACCCTAAACCATGAATTGTATAAAAATAACACATCTACAATCAAACATATCACAAAACCATCAATACAATGTGGATGATTTTGTATCATAATGAATTGACTTCAAACTAGTATAAAACCCATCAAAGAATGTTGACATAGATGAAATCAAACCTATTTGAGAGAAATATATATTTCTTTTTTTAAATCATTTAACGTCACATAATTATAAATAAAAAAATTTATTTTGAAAATATTATTATAATATTTTAAGGGAAGCTTCAAAAATGTTATAATAGAAGAAAATATCTAGACCCGCCTGATAAGTTAAAAGAATATTCTTACCTTAATATAGTCGAAAAGGTCATAAAGTACCTTATTTGGAAGACGATAGAAAGATTCCTTTCAAAAAAATATAAGGTAAAATAAGGGTATAAATGAATTTAACCCATAGTCTAGTAAATAGTAATAATTTTTCAAAATACATTTTTAATAAAACATCGATGTGGATGATAAAGAGGTCCCATTATATAGTTACATAAAAACAACCTCTGATAAGTAAAGAGATTGTGAAATTAACCCTTACCTTGTAATTTTCCTTGGTCTAGGGTAAGTTAACCTCTTGTATAATAGTTAAGTCATTGTTATTAAATTATAAAGGTACCATATACCTAATTATGGTATCATATATGATCTTCTAATAATGCTTTGTTAATAATATTTTAGTATTATCCTCATTTTGGGTGTTATATATTTCTTTTTCCTTTATATTATTTGTTAAGTGAGTCATGTTTGTTATGGATGGGATGTATATTATTCATATATAGAATAATATAAAGTCATTAAACATTATTTTTAATAATCAAATGAAAATTAGACTTGAATAATTACGATGGGGAATGAATCTTTTCTCGATCATGGAGATGGTAATCTGTACGTACGCACGAGCGACAATACCAATCTTTTTATATTAAAATATTTTATAAATAGATGGTGTATCATATATAAAGAATCATTAACTTGTTATATTTATTATTTACATCAATTATACATCAATATTATACCCATCCAAAAATAATGTATTGAATAACAACTACACCATGACGTGGTGATGGTAATCTGTATGTACGCACGTATTGGGACTTTGTCATTCATACAATGGATAGAATAATGAATATGGTTGAACCTTTTTTAACATAACATCCCAGTATATAGAAGATACTAGATTTATTATTTTATAATTTAAACAACAAATAAAGTATAAGTGGGAGAAGAAAATATCTTGAAAGAGGTGATGAAATATTTACCTCTTCTTCGGGTTTTTCCTTTTGATTTGATCAAAATGGATCATTATGTTGGCTTTATGACCAATGGAATGCCTCTAAGATTAAGGTAGGATAGTTGGGAGGATATCTTGGTAGGGGTTGGCTAAGCCAAATGGCTTTGGAGTTGTGAATTTGAGTGAAGGGGAAGTGCCCTTTTATAAGAGGGGTGAGGGGCACCATAGGAAAAGATTGGAATATTATTTTATATTAAATTAATATTTGGTTTATAATGGCTCCAAAATGATTTATTTTGAGGCTAATGTAGGTATGGGTCGAAATAATCTCGTGTAATAGGTTTTAGATAGGTTTAGGTCACCATATTAACATTATCTTTAAGATTTAACTCTTAGTTAAATAGTTTGACATTTACCATGTCTCTTTGTATTTTTATATTATATGGTTAATAAACTTACTATAACGTCCAAGAGAACCCTAAGTGGTTCATTATTTATATATATATATATATATATCTTTATCTAAGTACTTTGGTCAAACCTTATATTTTTTTGAATAGAATATCAATTAATAATATAATATTTGTTTTAACAATTATATTATGTCCATTTTGACACTATTTAGTAATTGTTTTTCGTTAAAGTCCTAAAAACTTTAATAATTCAAACTAAATTAATTCAATAAATCCTAAAATGTCATATTAACCTATAAAATTTGTTTATTTCATAAAAAGTCTCAATTTACATTTATTTTGGTATTTATAATATCAATTATTTTAATATTTCATTATTAAGGTAATTATTGCATCGTCATTGTGTCATAAATAAATTAAATTATTAAATTTATAAAAATTATAAATAAAATACCGTTATTTAGAAAATATGTTTATCTTTCGAATTAATATTTATAGTCGAATTTATCTTATGTATAACCCAATATTAAAAATGGTTTAGCTATTAAATGTTGAATTTAACACTTTTAACTCTTCCTTAAATAAAATAATAATAAATGTCCTAATATAACCCAAGTGGACCTAAAGTAACATATTTTACTCCTAAGGTAATTTTTGGTCGAAATACACTAATCCAATAGAATTAGGACATGTGTTAGGGTAATAATAATATCATTTTTACCTTTAATTACCATATTTACTTTTAACCGTGGTAAATAAAAGTCAAAAGTTACTATTAACCAAAAAATTATTTTCATCCTATTGAACCAAATTTTACATAATGATATCAACCGTGTCTCTTCGAATTTTGAAATTCAATTCACAGAAGTGGTAAAATTATGTTTTATGCAAATTTGCAAATGCTCTTAAGAGGTGGGTAAAAGACGGTAAAGGATCAATGAAATTCTAATATATATATAAACTTATTATAAAATGACTCCAATGGATTACCTTGAAATAATATTGGTATTATGTATCTATTTTTACCTGAAATAAATTGAAATAAAATAAATAATTATTTAAATGAAACGTCTGTTTTAACCAATAACATAGTGTTTTCACTATTCATCCAAAATTGAAAGTTTTCAAAAAAATACCAAAAATTCACCCTAAACTAATTTCGATATTCTGAATTCAAAAATCAAGTCCATTTTGAAGAATAATGTTTATAAAATTTTAAAAAGTGGGTATTACTGTTCATAACGGCTAGTTTGATTGGTCGTAGTGTGTTAGAATCTCGTAGGTGCGTACATTGAAAGCTATTGCATTATTCAATGAGAAATATACCATGGAAGCTTGGGGTGTTAAGACTCTTGGTTCAAGATCGAGAGCTGTGGAATCCCATGAAAGTGTTCTTGAACTATGGAAGAAAAATATATTTGGGGAAATAAAGGCCGGGAATCAGGATCAGAGAAGGGGAGGAAGGAGGAGCGGCGATCATCAACATGAGGTGGTGAAGGTAGATATGATATAATAATTAAATATTGATATTTATTTAATTTATATAATATATAATCTTTAAATCCTTCACAATAACTCTCCATCAATGTTCGTGATTGAAAATGAATTGTATCGATACGTGGTATTAGTAGTCTACACACACACACGTGCAATATTTCCACTTCCTATTTGATGGAATGAAGGGTGAATATTGTTGGTTAAATAATCATTATAATGACAAAATATATTACTATAATTAATTTATTATTTTATAATTAATACCATAAATTTATATATGTTATAAGACGAAATAAATTGAAAGAGTTTGTGTTAGATGACTAAATAATCTTCGATATGCCTCCTTTAGAGACTTTCCTATGGACATATGGAATGATATTTTAATAAAATAAATAATTATAATTCATGGATATGTTTAGTTATAATAGAATTTAGTAGGTATTTTCTCTCTATATAGATTAATGTCTTTTAAATAAGGTAAAAAAGGGGTGTCCTTTTATAAGTGGTGGAGATGACACAATTGTAATTTCTTAAAAGATTAAAATTTAATAAAGTCATACCCATTCTAGATAATTCCAAAGGATAGTTACAAAACATTGGGATATTATAAGGTCAAATTATGGATAAAATGTATTATTTTATTGGTTTAATTGGAAATCATTCCATCATGTATTGGTTTAACCACTTTGTAAACGAATTTTATGCTTCATACAATAATAATTTTTTTTTTCATTTTTTACAATTTATTATGACCAAAATTAATTTAAAATTGTTATAAAATATTCATTATTCTAATTAAATGAATTAAATATATTTTATCAAATTAAATCAATATAATTGGTACATTTTTATTAAAATTAAACTCATAAATGCAATGAAAAAGTCGTTTTCCAAAAAAAAGATTTCTTATGTATCAAAAGGTTTTATATCAAAATTTGACATAAAATTGATTCCAATCACTTAAATTATAACATTAGTAGTATAATTAATGTAAGGTAATGGACCTCTCTAGTCCATTCCTTTTATAAAATCTCGTGTTTGAGGTATTCTGGCAGGTCAAGGTGATGTATCCCTAAAACATTCCCAAATTTCATGCTCTGGGAAGAGTGTTTCTAATTTTGTGTACAGTTTCATCGGTGAGACAGATGTGAACGGTGTTATCAGTGAGATAGATGTGATTAATTTTACAGTGAGACAGTTATGAACAGTTTCATCAGTGAGAGATATATGAATAGTGTCATCGGTGTGTCAAATGTGAATAGTGATTTTAGTGACATAGATGTGAACAGTTTTTCTTTCTTTCTATCGTTTTTCCCCTTTAATGTTATCTTTGATGAAAAATTAATTCAAGGCCATGTTTTAAGGGATTTATAGTCGATTCCAAAATATTTACTTCTATCTTATTTTCCTAAGCCTCATGATTTCTTTACTTGGTCAAACCATATGGATTAATGGGAATTGCATTAATTGAAATTCTAAACTATTTCCAATCATGATAGTCTCAGATCTAATCCTTAAAAGTCTAGCATGTTACGTTCTTTCATTACTTCTTAATTCTCTTGGTGTGAGGCAGCCCAAGACATTCTTCCCATTGGATTGGTGTGATCAGACCTTAATCCTTGGATCATTCCCCTTGAAGTTTCTTCATTATTCATGTGCACCCCCTGTTTTTGTGCAAGCAGCAAGTGTCAATCCATCATATATAAATAGAATGATCAACCTACTTTATTGTGTTTTCATTGATCCTTCTTCTCCCATTTCTCCATTCCATGTTATAGCATGTGATCTCCATGTTTCTAATTGTGTTTTCTTGGGTGTCGTTTGGTGTATTCGTGCTATGACGTCCTCAGGTGGATGCAATGTTGTGGGGAAAGGTGATCATGATTTCTTATGTTGTCCCCTTCTCATATAAAGAATTTCAATAAAATTTTGAGGTAGGGGATTCATGGATTCATTATTTTATTATGTGAAACTATAGTGTTAGCATGTTTTATCCCCCTGGATCCCAATGGAATTGATATAATAAATATTTGAATCCAAATAAATATATTGGAATTGATCATACGTTATTTCATCTTGTATTGGTAGATAGTGTTAAATTTATTCTTCCCTTATTTAGAATCTAATTATTGATGTAAATTTGTAAGTATCATAAACCTTTATTAATTGTAATTTATTTTTCAATCATAATGATTCATGTAAATGAATCTGGTTGTTGCTATTGTAAATTGATGATAATAAATTGATGTAGTAAGCAAGTTTAATTAATTTATGTAAATTATTATAACATTATTTTTTGGTTTCCCATACTTAAAACCTAATAATAATGAATCGAATAATTACAGATGGATTAAAGAGTCGTTTTATTAATAAAAGTTAATTCCTGGTAGGGTTTTGACTTACCCTCTTCCTTGTAAGGTCGAATTCCTTCTACTTTTGATCCATGAAGGATTATTGCATGTGAAGGTAGAATGCCTTGTTTGGGGACAAAATCCCAGTTGCATTGTATATTCCTACTATTTTTGATGTATTAAGAGCCTGGATGGATGTTTTCAGATATGGGGGAAAGGAGGCCCAGTGGTTGTGGCAGTAGTTGATGCGAAGGGTGGGGAGATGGTTCAGTTAATGCTTGTGGGTTTCGGGGAGGACACCAATAATGATGAAATGGGTTAGATATGAATGATTGGATGGTTGCTGAATCTTGTTATTTGTTTATTTATTTTACCTTCCACATTGGTCAAGGAAGTTTTCATTGCTTACCCTCCTTCCAAATGGGGTTAAGACACATGAAGTATGCCACGTGCTTTCCGTGTTTAGCTTCTCGAAGAAGGATAAGTCTCCACTCGTTATATAGGTGAAAAATACTTGATGGATAGTTTATCTAATCATCATATGGAGTCCCTTGTGTTTGGTATCATATAATATTTTTCTAGAATTCCTAGAAATATGGTAAAGTAATAATGATGTTAATAAATTATTTAATAAATTATGTTAACCCATTGGATTGGAGCTTATTGGGATGTAATGCTGAGGTAATATTTTTGAGAAGCTGTGGACTTAGTTTGGTTATGCCTGGTGGGCATGAAACTATTGTGTGATGCCATTTAAATATAATTTGGAATTATTAATGGCTAAATTAATGGTTCATGAATTAATTAACATAAATTGAAACTAATAAAAATGGATAAAGTAACACAATGTATCTATTTAAATGGTTGTGTTCATATAGGATACCTAGTCTTAGCAGTGATAGCTAGGAGTCCGAGGGACGTTAACTACAGTTGAGTCTAAGAGTAAATTATTCCCATAGTATTTTCATGAGATATAGAATATTATGTACTTTATTTTTTTTCAATATTCTACTCCAACCCCTTCAGTTAGGGAAACTGACACCCTGGGGATTTTTAGCCCTGGGGTTGTTTTCCCAAACATTCCTTTATAAGGATGGATGGTTGACTACCCCCTTTGTCCCCGCTCTCTTCTATTGGTAGTTACTTGTGCTGGTAGGCACAATGGTTAGTTCTCCCCTTATATGTGTGTACATGGCTGTAATGGCTTGTGGTTATGCACACACATATATTCTAGATATAGTTTCTTATAGACTAATATAGGTTTAATGTGTATAGTTTTTGATTGCTTGAGGATCTTTACTCGGTGTATGTGCTTTAATCGATTGAGGTATATTTCCCAACATATGATACACATTATGTGATCTATGGTGGCTCCAAGAAACTACATCGCTACTATGGTAATTTTGATGTAGTGGTTGTGTTGCATGAGGTGCATGTTGTGGTGATATGCCCATGTGTCTGCAGGGAATCCATTTTAGGGAGGGATGCTTGGGACGTGCGACATTGGGGAAATGTGAAAAACCAGTGGGGAAGTGGTATCAGGGTACCCTTGATATTTTTTATTATATTATATTCTATTATATGCAATACTTTGTGAGAGTATCCATGGCAAGAATGGGAACATAGTAACATTTTTAGGAAAAGATTTATCGTTACTTGTTTTTTACTATGCATTAGCATGAATTCATTACATTTTCATGAGAGGCTCTATGGAGGATCATATTGAGTATACTATTATACTCACACTACATATATATAAACTATTTTTTAGGTCACTTGGAGTAGGTTTAATATTAGGCTAGTTACTACTAGCTAAGGGTTGTAGGAGTTGTTCAAGCTTCGTGGTCACTACCATTTTACTTTCCTTTGGTACTTCCAGTTTTCCCCATTCAGTTGTAGTAGTTATTGCCTGAAATTACATATGTGTACTTGTTCTTTCTTTTATATTTCATTATGAGATTGATTTGGTTGGTTTCTGTCTTCTCTCTCTCTTCTTCATGTGTTCTCTAAGTGGGTAATGCCTCCCATTTGTGTGTTTAAATCCATCCCTTTTATTTTTGGACATTATGGAAAGTAACTTTGGTAATTTTTATTTACCATGTTTAAAGGTAAATCAAGTATATTATGGTAACCAATAATATGATAAGGATAATAAAATTACTCTATCTTCAGAAAAAATCCAATTTGATGAATAAAATTCGACCCTTAACACCTATTGATCATAATTTATTTGTTTAATAGACTTTTTCTATGAAAGTGATATAATGACTATTACAATAAAAGAATGTGATAGCATGTCACCCTCTTATATCTTATAAGAATAAAAAGTTTAATGTAGTGATAAACATGATGAAACAACATACATAAGTAGTATCCAGAATTATAATAAAATTATCTACATAATGTTTATTTATTTGTAATTTTTAGAGATTATATAATTACCATAAATATTGACACAACAATGATATAATAATTATTTTAATAAGAGAAATGTAAAATAAATGATATTATGAACATTAAATTAAATATTATATAAATAATTTATGTCATCCATTATTTTTATAGGTGAATATGACATGTTATAAGGATATTTAATTCTTTTTATAATTTATCTCTCGGTTTGTATTTTATTTAAATTCAATGAAATTAATAGTGTAAAAAATGGCATAATAGATGTTTTATAAAAATAGTAATTTATTAAATTATTTAAAAATCTTTTAAAATCAAAAAGTGACTATGATAAGGTCGAATATTTTATTAAGTTTCCAATTATGGAAAATTTTCCCATATAAGTAAAATTAATATCTTCTTAATAATTAAAATGTTGTTACCACAATTAAAATTAAAAGAGAATAATTAATGGTAAACTCAAAAGATAAGGTTTAAAATAAAATAAATGCATTCTTAATAATTATTGGATTAGAGTATTTAGAACTATATTCATCTTATATTTGAAATTTATCATTTTGGAGTGATTTTTATTAGAAAAATAATTTTTATTAATTTAATATTTTAGTACATTCCATGGCTGCCCCTTCCCTATCCTATAATAATGTACCCTCTCTTCTCTAATACCTACATGTCAAAAACTATTTGGTTTGGACAATATCTACCAAAAAATACTCCTAGAATCCATACCCTCATCCAAGAAGCATACTGTAGGGTAAAAAGAATCCCATGGAATCCCATTAGTATAAACCAAAACAAGTTACCTGATTATGAGGTAACACCTTCTCTCATTCTTTTTAGTTTCATTTCCATTATCCATTCCCTATACTCTTTTTATTTTATGATTACATAAAAACACCAATATCCTAAATATACTTTGATTTTATTGTGATATATTTTTAAACTAAGCTTACACGTAAATACATTTAATGGGTAAAAAATATATTGTTTCTATGTAGAATGAACTATTGTGTCAGGAAATGATGATTGTTCAATTTTACTCTAACGCCTCTCAAGGTGGTCATTACGAGGGAGAATATATTTATATATCATATGTATATATATGTTATTTATATTTTATCTATGATTCATTAATTTTTATTTAAACATTCTTTTATGCATTCCATGTTGTGTAAATATGATAATTTCGTTTGAGGCGGTTTGGACTATCGCCCCCTCAAGGCAATATGACTTGTTCCCTATATAAATAGAACATATAAAGGATGAATTTATTAATCCTAAGAGTCGTATATGATATTAATAAAATACTATAATTGTAATTTAAATCTTATTGTTTTAATATGCAATGAAATTAAAGTAGCATTCAAGCGTATGTACGACCTACATCTCCATGAACGGTGCATTTAATTTCCTATCTCTATATGTTATGGATTATTTTAAATACATATACAATGGATATATATGATATTTATATAATGAATACTATTCTAGTGATGATGGAATTTTGACCACATAAACAATTTATATGAAAACAAGTTCATTTTGGACACAAGTGCCAAATATTGACAAAATGTTTGATAAGAACATAAATAACTCTATAATTTTTATAAAATTGTAATAAGTGATGTAAAAGGAATAATGAACATCTAAAAATGTTTCTAATGAATGTATAAATTAAACAAAGTTATTATTTAAGAACATAAGGACTGTACATGACGAGTTCGACTCAAGATAAGGGACTTTATCTCAATATCCTTTCATCAAGGTATTTTTTGATAATATACACCACCTTCTTTTATATAGTGTATAATGAACCCCTCTGACTTTTAATTTCAATAAAAGGAAATATTTTTTCTATGAAGCATTTTACTATCTGAAAAAATTGAATTTTTTAACATATGCGATGATAATCACTTTTGTGCCATCATAACTGTTATTTGATAGTTGTCTTCCTCTTTAATATTTAATGATTTTTAAAGGAAAATAAATCCATTGTTCCCTTTGAGGTGATTCCCATGATTCCTCCTCCCACATTTTTGACATTTGAGTGGTTGAAATTTCCTTCCACCTTTTTCATTAGATATGCTAGCTTTAAACTCTATCTTTCATTCCTTATATACATAACCATGGGAACATTCTTCAAACTCCATCTCCACTTTGAGAAAAAATCAAACAACTTATTCATAACTCCCAAATTCAATGATTTCTAGGTCCCTTTAAAGGTGTGTTTTAAAACCAATAAATAATCTATCAATTTTGCTTTCATTTTTTATAACAAAACTCAATGGGTACCATACAAGCCTTGTGAAATTTACATCGTATCACATGATATATTAGCCTTATTGTTTGTTCAAATCTATGAATTTTCTCTCCATATGTTTTTGAAGGGTTTGAGGGAAATACTCATTAATTTTTTTTCTTAATGTCTACCCACTCATTCTCTTCAATTTCATCCTTTATATAGGTCTTGTTATTCAATGTCCGTCATTTTTCAGCCTCTCTATCTAAACGATAAATGAATAGAGTCATCTTATCCATCTCAAAGTAGTGAAGCACATAAAAGAGCTTCCCCACTAATTTGAGACACTTTTTGAGACTTCTAGATAGAAAGATCCAACTAATGTCTGTAGTCATTTCCATATAAAATACTATATATCTAATTTCTCACTATTAAGTGAAGGTGTATATTACACCTTATTCAAGTTATTTTTCATAACCTGAGGCAAATAGTTAATCATCTCTATTAAACATTGAACTCAACCACACAAGGAATTGGGAATTTCATTCCGGAAATCACTACATTGTCCCCCACATGGATTTTCAGCCATTTTTCTCATATTTCCCACCATTTTTTGGAATAAAACATTAGTCAAGAAGTGATGAATAAAAAATTAAACCTTTTTTGAAATTAACTCTTAAGTCATATGTAATGTTATCCCTATGTTTATCATTTTTTCTAAAATAAGGATTATTGTATTATTACATATCATTTTTCTCAAACTATGGGTTTCCACTAATATTCCTTAATACTAATTCAAAAATTAACTAAACTGTGATCTGAAAGCAACTCTAGAGAACCAGATTTTCTTACACAACTATAACATCACTTTATAGATAAACAACATAAAATTGTTACACAACCATGATCCAAATGTGTAATGTATTGATCAAATTAGGACCATACATAAATTCTAAATAATAAAACATAAATATAAGTTTAATTCCTTCTTATCAACCTTCTTAGTTTCCCTTTTTTTCTCATTTGTACAAGTTACCACTAGATGATATACATCAAATAATTGGGTGTGATAAAACCCTAGTAATATGATAAGAACAAAAAAACATGGGATGAGATTAATTATAATAATCATAAAATAATCATAGTATCATCATCATAGTCATGATAGGGAGAAATAGATAAAGTAATGTAATGTTTCAATTCAAAAAATTGAAACTTCTTTTCTCAGTGGGGAACTACCAAAAATAGTTGTGAACAAAGATAACATCCGGTTCAGGCATAATATATGTGTATCATCATAAAATAATCATTGGGAACAATTATATCATGATATTCTTGAATATTCAAAGCTATCTCTTGAGATACATCACATTACATAATGCATTAGAGTGCTATATAATTCTAGGTTCACCTATCACATCATAACATTTACATAATCATGCATGCCACATAGAATGTATAACAATATATTCCATTAAATAACCCATGGAAATGAAATGGGTTTAATGAGAATTTATTAAATCATGCATTCATTAATAATAATTTGGTTTCCCAAAGGGAATAACATACTCAATATAAAAATTGTAATTCTTTATTGAAGAAGAAACAATCTTAAGAGAAGTAAAATATGTGTTTTTTAGATTGAAGAGTTCTTTTTGAGAAATCATTTTATTTTTTACAAAATACAGTTGGAAGAATTTATATCACAGAAAATAAAATGTATAAAAAATAATTTATATTTTTTGAATATTAAAAGAACCTTTACCCTTAAATTTCCATTAAAGATGAATAGCCCAAAGGAAGGGAATCTGGTTTGAGATTCCCCTTACCTTATATATGAATGATTTCTTAACTTAAATATCCTGGATAATGAAATTATAATGATTAAATAATAAACCAAGAACCTATTATACTTTTATTTTATTCATTATACATTTATTAAATTAGTTTATTGACATTTTGATGATCTATAGTGTACATTTTCATCATTCAAGAGTGTTGGTTTTCTTGGTTTTCAGGATCGGTTCACTTGTATACATGTATGGAAGTTCTTGTAAAATGAAAATAATTGTCTAAAATTGAAATTATATTTTATTGATGAACAAAAAAAAGTTTAATTGGTGTTATATAACATTTTGTTTTATATTTTTAGGATTATTCCTTTGATAAAATGTTAATGATAACCGTCTAGATTAATTTGGTAGTTCTTCGATTATCAAAAACTAGTTTTGTTTTAGTATTTAATAGTTTGTATATATGTTACTTCCATAACAAAGAAAAGTTATAAAATAAATATTAGAATATTTTTTCAACCATTTTAATGGTTTTACGTCCATCCCTAAAGTCAAAAAAGGAAAATGTAAATGCATCATCAATGATGTCGATAAATCAACACATCACAGACAATGTTCTCTTTTTTAGAATAAATGGGAGAGGATAAGAGATTTGAGGATGGATTATAAAATTATCAGAATGAAATTATAATATATATATATATATGATGCTATAGTTATCATTATTCTTGTATAATAATAGGTGATTATATAATTAGAAAATAAAAAAATTGACAAGAAATTAAAAGAAAATGAAAGAGGATTTTACCTCTAAAATTCTCCTCCATGGGGATCTCCTTAGAGAAATTGGATTTTGTATTTTCATTATACTAAAGAATCCTAGACGTGGGGAATCTTCTTGGGATTATAATTGTGTATAAATTGGATGAGATTAAAGTCTTTATAGGTGTGAGGATAGTTGGTTGTGAGGGTTGTGTTTATGGGGGAGGAGAGGGGAGTTTTTTTATTATTTTATTCTTTAGTTTTCTTATTTTGGGTCAATACTATGAGTAGTTTTGATTCCCATGACTAAATAAATCAGAAGTTTAAAGAGAGTATGATATTATTGGATTAAATCATCCATACATAATCTATAACTCAATAATTCATGTTTTTGTTAAATATAGTAAATTATAGTATTTCACTATTCATAAAAAATCAACTATTTGAGAAAAATCTCAAAAATTCACCATAACCTTTTTTATGTATATAATTTAAAAATAGAATCTATTTTATAAAAATAATTTTCTAACATTATGAAATTTAATTTTTCATTAAAATCATCCTTCATTCAAAAAATATTTATTTCAACATTCTCGTTGATTTTCTGACAAATTGAAAAATTAATTATGGTCTCATAAAAGAATATTATAATCAAAATACAACATAATATATTTTTTAATATTTTATGAAATTAATTTTCATTTAAATCATTATATTTATTATATAATTATCAATAAATATTTATGTTTTACCAAAAAATTAATAATTAATTTATTATTTTTAAAACATTTATTTATTTATAATATGATATAATTATATAATATTTTAATTTATAATATGATTAAATTTTATTTATACTTTAATATGTGAGGTTACTAATCTATTGGATGGATTACTATTCCAAATGGTCGCGTTACTAATCTATGGTTCATGTTACTATTCTATTCGGATAGATTCCATAATTTAATTAATTATTATTTATTTCATTCTTCATTAATTAAAATAACATTTTTATTAGACTCCATATGTAATGTGTATGTTTCATAACATATAATATAATTATAAGAAAGTAAATAACTCCATTGGTAAAATTTTATGTTGTTACATAATTTTTTACTCTATCACGGTTAATATTTACTTGGGGTTGCATATAATGCAAGCTGCTGAACACATAAATTTTATTTAAAAGAAAATATATTATAAATTTTGGGTTGTTAAATTCTACCCCCTTAAATAAATTACACTCTCACAATTTCTATATCAATAATAAAAGGTTCATTTTTTAAATATAAATTTATTGAAAACCCAGATCATTGAAGGGAATAATTAAACTTCATTTGAAAGGATAAAGTGTGAAACTTAATGGTTACCTAAAATAACACATAATTGGGTTTCTAAATAAGTATAACATTAGGGGAAAATGAAAATATGGACAGGGAGAATAAATATAATTTTTATTGAATAAGAGAGTGTGATAGATATCATAGACTTGATAAATTTAATAACCACAAAACAATAAATTAGTGAGGGATAAAAAAACCATAAACTTCTCATATATAACTATAAAAATGAAAGAATTCATCTTAATTATCCTTTTTTCATAGATATAATAAATTTTTTTACTATAAAATATGATAAAATATGCTTTCATTATTTTTTTCTGTTTCATAAGGATAATTTAATCTTTTTTCTTCAATAAATTTATACAATTATCTCATCTCTTACTCTAAGATATTAATGATAAAAATAACTTTTACATGAATGGAGCACTAAAATTAACTATTAATAAATAATAAGACCCATAAAAGAATAAAAAATCATTCTTTAAATATCTATATATTTTTAAAAACAATTTTTTTTGAAAAGTTATCCAAAATTGATAAATCTTCATATAATGAAATAATATGTTAATCTCTAAATTCTATGAAATAACACCCAAATATTAACATAAATTTTTCCCTAAATAGTGATCCATTGGAATCCTCTAAAATATATATTACAAAATTTGAAACACAAAAATTTATAAAAAGTATTACAAATGTTCCAAAAAAAGTTATATTTAATTCCTAAACAATATCAAGTATCTATTAATTTCAAATACCAAACATGAGAATAAATTTATCACATATTATCCTAAAAGATTCTAATTACATGAATCACTATAAAACCTCAATGAAAACACATATTCCTAAAAAATATTACCTACCCCTTTTTCCATGAAAAAATATCATACTACCCAATATACTCCATAAATAAAAAACTATAATAAAGTTCATCCAATATTACATAAATAAATTTTTCATCAAATCAATAATCAATTTCAAGTTCAAAAATACTATCAAATTCACATTATAAATATCTATAAGTTAATTCTCCCGAATAAACACTATTCTTTCAACATCGACCCATATTAAGGATTATTTATTCCCCAATCATGTGTTTTCCAGTAATATCACCTTACCGCTAAATCAATTTTCATGGTTATTGAGATTATTTAATAAAATCTTGAAAATGATAAATAAAAACATCTATAGAACAATCCATACATGTTTCATGATTACTAAGACTAGAAAATACTTTATAAAATAATTATTTTGCATTGATCATGAATATCGATACATAAATATTTCAATCATTCCACTTCATGAATAACCCATTAACCAATATTCACCATATTATTCCATAATACTACATTCATAAAATATTAAATATAAATCATATCTTAATATTCAACAACCTAAACTTTATCATGCTTCCTAATTTTAATATAAGTAAAATAGTTTAAATAATTCATATCTTTTTTATTGAATTCATCATCTCTTCATCATCAATAGTAAAAAATATTACATTTACAATTGTTTTTATCCTCATCTCTATATTTCCCACTAATAAATTGATTTCCATAATGCCCATACAATTAAAATTTGAAACCTTTAGCCTTAGTGTATTCCTTATGGAAAATATTATTCTCATCTACTACATTAACCAAAAATTTCATTTTTCCATTGAAATTACTTTCTCCATGTCCCTCTTTTCCACCCCTAAAATGTATTCCCATCCATTTGAGACACATTCTAAGGTCCTTCTTCCCATATTCTAATTATGAAGAATGTTTAATCTTCTTTACTCTATGATCTTCATGAAACTCTTTTTTTCTATGGTTCATATAGATTCACACATTTGATTTTATTTTTAATCATATAAAGATATTATAAGTTGTGCATAATAAAAATATTTTAAATTACATCTTCTATATCAGTTGGTTTCTTTTGATGGAAATAATTACATCATCCATAAAATTTAGTGTTTACATGATTCTTCAAGGTTCAATTAATTAACTAAAACCAAAGGCATAGTGTGAGAAATAATAGAGGGAAATTATTTACTCATGAATATCATTAACAGGATGTCAAAAACATATCAACTTATTTTTATCCTATTACACATTAGTTTTAAAAGAGGTTATCCATTATCACAATCTATCCAAGTACATCATAATGGTTGATTATAAAAATGTGATTTAACCAAATAATATCCCCTAGAAGTGTCAAACTGGGTGTGAAATATGGGCCCATTTACAATGGACCATAATGATGGTTGGGATATAATTGACTAACTTGTATCATGGTTGTTACCACTATATGCATCTATGGTAAAAGCACATCCACTTGTATAATCGAGACAGGGATTTATTTCCTGGGAAATAATAAAATCTATTCCTTAACAAAATTTTAATATGTTATCCTATACTTAATATTATCCTATGTGTTCTCACTACGGTTTCCCCATACAAGTTTCTAAAAGATACTAAACCTTGTTTTAATACCAACTATAGAGACCCCATACTTTTTGTGCTGAAATAGTACATCATATTAGTGTAAAATTTATTACATAACAATATTATCCCTACTATAAAGCTAAATGTTTTTTTGTAAATTTTATGCAAAAAATTCTATATAAATGATTTATATCATTGCCCATTAACATATTCACATATAGAACCCTTCTTATAAATATCATACCTAAATCCTTTTTTATAACCATGGGAAGGTAAACATAAGAAATTATGAGCTTAGATTCCCATTAAAGGTAATCATAAGAGATATCAATAAATTATCATGAGTGATAATAATATAAGAATAAGGGTATGAGAACAAGATTATTAATTACAATAATCAAAACTAATTAATCAATGATATTTAATCATAGTTCATTGTGTAAGGTTTTTTAAAAAATACATAATAAATAAGCATTAGGAATCATCAATAATCAAACTTCACACATGATAACATAACATAAGAATAATTCATAGGTTTATGGAATCTATATAATCATAGAGAGTAATTTCATTAGTTAAGCCTCACTGCTAAGTGTATCAAAGTGGATTGGGATCACTCCTCCTTCAATCATTTCCTTAGTCAGGGTTCAATAACAAGAGTATTATAGTGGATTGGTTTCACACTTCATATCATTGTTTACTTATTTCAGGTTCAATGTCATTTCTATCATAGTGGATTAGGTTAACACCCCATTCCATCATTTCTATAGTAAAGGTTCTCATTCAAGACTATATTATTAGACAAAGTAACTTAATGAACTAGGTTCACACCCCATTTCAATCCTTATTATCTCATAATATATCTATAGATACCAAATTATTTTTTGGTTGATAAAATTTTTGAATCACACTTCACATAATGAAAATCATACATATTTTTTCCACAAGATCATAAAACATACATAAAATCCTAACCTATGTAAGGGATGCATGTTTCATAAAATTTCATCATCATAATAATTAACCATATAGATAAATAATAAATATGGTAAAATTGGATCATATCCCGAGTAAATCATAATAAACATCAAAGAATGTTATTATAAATAAAAATACCTTCAAAATATCATTATAACATTTCATGTGGAAAATACCTTTTTCATTTGAAATAACATATTCAAAATATATATAATCCTAAAAATACTAAGGAAAATATTTTCTTTCAAAATAAAAAACATATATTTATAAATTAATATTTAAATAAAATATTATTCCCAATTTCTGGGGAACCTGTTCATATGATGTGTGTTAAAAAATATTCTTTTCACATTTTTAGTAAAAGTCAAAAGTACGATGTTTATAAAACAACTAGAATATACCTTTGAATTTTTTTTATGAAAATTAAAACACGGTTAAGTTTTTTTGTATAAAATATTTGTATAATATTAAAATCATTATTCAAACATTTTAAAAAAATATTGACTTGGAATAAAATATTTTTTATCGAAGAGGGAAATGAATTTGGATTTCCCAATAAACACTCTTTTAGTCTCTGGTGTACCTAAATAGAAGAGAATGAAATAAAAACATACAGTATAGAGAAATGAATAGTGGATAATAAAATTAATAATTCTTAAGAATAAATATGATATAATTTTTCACCATAAAATCACGAGGATAAACAATATTAGTGAAAAATTATATGGTAACATAAAACCCTTAAAGATTTAGTAACATTTGAATCAAAACACCATGAAAGAAAAAACATCAAATGGAACATTAAATAGCATGAACACAAAAATATTAATTATAAAACTTATAAATGGTGTATTATATACACTTCATAAAATAAGATAAGTGTATAACATCCAACATGTCTCAATGAAATGGAATTGAGAAGAAGAACCCTTATAGATTTAGTGATTTTTGAATTAAAATTGATTGGAAGCCTAAAAATATTATTGTTATATAAATACATTTAATTAAATAATTTATTATGAACAAATACATTCTTAGTAATTATATACACCATAATATTAACAATTTTTTTCATATAATTAATACATGTCTCAATGAAGAGAAATTGAGAAGAAACACTTACCATACGACTGACTTAACATGTAAGAACTATAACCACCTTAATAATAAATTTATATTTATTTTAATTAAATATATATTAGATTAATACTTATAATATCTAATCTGTTCCAATTATATGATTTCATGATCCTTTTATTAACAATTCACTATTAAAGTTGTTGTTTTGGATGATAAATCCTCCATTTTTCATGTATGTTTTGTTTTAGAAATTATGGTCTTTATACATTGATCATGATTTATCAAACTCAAGAATGTTAATTATTATATAAATATCATATATATTTTCTTTATATATATATATATTTATAACAATTTAAATTATGTGTTGGTGAAAAATGAATAATATCACATTGTGAGGATGGTAATATGTACGTACACACGAGTGATGTTTCCAATTTTCAATGGACGAGACAATGGAAAGGTAAAAAATAATTAAAAATTATAAAATAATTGTTAAATAATAAATATTATATAATTTTATTTAATCTAACCTTGTCTCCATCTATGTAAATAATAAATGATAAACAAGCCACATCGCTTCTTGGAGGTGGTATTCCAACGTACGCACGGGCGATATTATCATTACTAATGGAACCGAATGAACGAAGGTAGTTATTATATTATAATTAAAAAAGAATAATTATGTTATAAATATAATATATAAACATTAAAACCATACAAATAATTATCCTTTAAATATTTTGAAGGCAAATTAATTGTATCAATTCGTAAAGGTGATAGTCCAAGTGTACGAACGATTGATACAATCATCTCACTTTTGATTGAGAAGAGAGGTAAATGGTTGTGAAATAATAAGAATGACATATAAGAATATTTATGATGTTGTATTAATCATTTTTTATGGATAAAATACTTTTAAAAAATGTGTACTTCTAAATAAAATTGAAAAATCATGGTTAATATATGTACCCCTTCTTTTAGAGACACCCTTTAGTTTACACCTTAAGCCTTAAAATATTGGTCTTAAGGGAAGAAAAAAAATATCTACAATTAAGGTAAGGATTATATGAAGTATTTTTACTAGGTCTTAGATGATATAGAAGACACAACTAGTGTGAATAACGGAGGAGGATGGGTTTACTTCTATATGTGAGGGGAGGGACACACAAGGAATTTCTTGACATATTTCAATTATATAAGGCCACTTTCAGGGGAAAGTGGATCCAAATGGACAAGTATTAGAGATTAGGATATTATAATGTTGAAATATCTTCAAAGAAAAATATTCATATGGGGTTTGGTAGCAATCCTACCATTATCTCTTGGTTCACCCACCCACCACCTAGTAAACCCATTTTAACATAAATTGTAGTATCAAAATTTTACTATTTTTACATTTCATTATGGAAAAAGTTAAGTTAATCTTATTGAATTATATTAACTATGAAAATTAAAAAAAATTGAATCTATTTTATCATATTCATTTTCTATAACTGGCTGAATTTAATTTTCAATATGTGTGAAAACAACAATGAAAACCTTTTTTAGATAAATGCATTTTAAGTGTAAAACATAATTTAAATCAATTAATTTCCTAGTAAAAACCATCAAGTGAATTAAAAAATATGTGATTTAATATATAATATATATAAATTTTATTAAACCATTAATAAATATATATTATTTTATCTTATAAATATATAAAATCACTATGGGCATAATAATAGTATTTATAGAAAAATGTTTTTTAAGTCCAAAAATTAACTTATAAAATATTAATGTATAATGATGATTAAAATGAAATTTAATAAATTGTTTATAATAAATATTTTCTTATGTCACTTTAAGATAAAATTTAAAACATAATTTTACTTTTACTTGAAAATAAATGATATTTTTGATAAAAATCAGTATTTTCACTATTCAATAAAAAATAAATATTTTTATAAATATTTTAAAAATTCTCTCTAAGATAGTATTAATAATAATATTTCAAAAATTATATTAGCATAATAAAATAAAATTTAATAATATGGTATATATTTGATATAATTTATGTGTGCATAAAATGAAATAACAAATATGTTTAAAGAAATCACATATTTGAAGCATAAAAAGATTTTAATTAAAATTAAATAATTATTTATCATGAATTAATAAATAAATATTCATTATTTAAAACATTGATACATTATTTTTATAATTTTTTTATTATTATGAATACTGAAAAATTAACGGGTAGCTTATAATAGTCTATTATATCATAGTTCATATAGAATCAGGGTTGCCTATAAATAAATCTACCAAAAATGTAAACATTTTAAAAAAAATGTATTCTAAAATTTCAGGGTGTAAAAATATATGTATAATTTTTTTCCCATAAAAAAAATAATTCATATATTGACTATCAATTTATTAGAAATGAATATAATAGGTTTTTAAGTTAAAATAGATATTTTCATAAAAGTGTTGTTTTCTGTGAAATATATTTTTCTATTAATAGATTAAATTATTCACTATTGATAAATGATTTTAATGAAATAATTACATTATAAAACAATTTTAATGAAGTAATGTAAGGGCCTATAATCTGTATGGACCAACCCTTTTTTTGGCTTATGGTGCTCATACGAGGCTTGGAATATTTTCAGAGGTGTTGGATGATAGAAAGATGAGAGAAAGGTTAATACATGATGTATAAATGTCACCTAACTTGTAAGTGTGGTTCATGAAATCTATAGGGATGGTTCATGGTGTGTAAATTTTCATAGTAAAATAATCAAAAATCGATGCACTTTTCAGGGAAAACTAAACCTCAAGGATTACATCTCATGTATTCTCACAATGTAGTGAATCTTTTACTAGGTCAAGAAACATGATTTTTCTCCAATCCCTATGGTTATATTAATCTATGTCCTAAATCCAAGAGAACCAACATCCTTCCTTATACATTTTTGGGATTCCTCTGATGAGGATCAATCCTTGGACTTCTGTCTTTGATCTTCCATGATCCAAGGTGAGTTCTACCTTCATTTCTTGTGGATTCTTCTTCATTCAGCCATGTTTACCTTCTATTATTCATTCCATGTGATTTAGGATCATCTATCTGGTTTTTAATTGGATTTTTTGGTTGTTTTTCTGTTGTGTCACAATATCCTCAGATAGATGTGGTTCATGTGGGAGAGGTGATAAGAGAGAAAAAATGTTTCCCATTATCATTCTAAGAACATCAATTGATTTTTATCTTAGATAATTTGTTTCTAATCATTTATTTACATGAAATTATAAATTTTTCATTCATTACCACTTTGAATCAAAATGAAATTAACCTAATAATATAAAACCAAATTAAAGGAATTGGATTGTGATCGCATAATGATGTTGTTTCTTTTTACCATGATAGAGGTTTTCCACATGATTTTCTTAAAAGTGTGATATCCATGCTGTATTATTTTTTATAATGTTCTTGTTCATGGATTGTTCTGTTGAAATTTTTAAAGAATTTAAATTTGGAATTAATTGGTAATTAATTATCATGACAAATTAAAGAAGTGGCATGTTTGTAATCTGTTGGTTAATATAATTAGATGATTATAAAATTAATGTTTATGAAAAGTTTAATTGAAAATGATATTGTATGTGATTAATGAAATTTATAAATTGGTTAATGAACCTGAATAATGATAATTCTTGTTATTGATAATAAATAAAAAGAATTTTATTTTAGAGTGGTATTTATCTTGGTTTTTTGAATCTGTAATAAATGTTGAGAGTATGATTTTCCTTTGATAGGTTGTTATAGATTGATGACATTGGTTTCACATAGTTGGAATATGTTAATAATTGAATTGGTTAATTCAATATGGAATATGAACCGGTTTTGTGAACATATATCTTTATGTCATGATTTTTTTATTTTATTAAGAATGATGACTTCCTTGTTTTTGATATGTGATATCTCATTTTCATGATAGGGATGAATTCCTTGTTTTTAGGGCCCAGTTTCCCTGTTGATTATTTAATGGTTATTTCTACATTTTTATGTGCTCTGGATATGAGGCTTGTGATATGAGCCTAATATGAGTGAGCCTTGGATGGATGATATTGGGCATGGAGGCCCAATTGTGATGCGAGACTAGGATGGTTGAGTCTGGGAGGGATATTGGGATATATGGGAAGGGAGGCCTGGATTATGTGGCATATTTTAATGCCTGTGTTGGAGAGATAAATTAATATATGCATGTGGGTGTCGGGGGTGGCACCAGAGGTGATAGAACAGGTTAAACTGGTCATACCCAATGATGATATTCTGAGATATGGTATTCTCACTTATGAATATAATAAATGGTTGATGTTCTGGTTGTTTATTTTTTGTGAATTCGTTTCCCCACTTCTTGTGGAAGTTGGATGTTCTTGGTTTCATGTTTCCACTTATTGGTATCTTAGGATTGATTTCCTAGAGTACCTAGATATATAATAATTCTAATAATGAATTGAATAATTCTTAACCCACATGGTTAGGTTGTAATGGAGTAAAATTTATTTAAATATGGTAATATTAATAACCCATGGACTTGGTTAGGATTATTCTTAGAGGGATTGGAAGTTATCTAATGATTAATGTAATGTAATGTAGAATAATGTTACAGGGTAATTAGTGGGTAATGAATTAATTAATGAAATTAAATGATATAAAGGAATGAAGTAATTAATAAAACTCTTTTATATGATTGTTTCCTTATATGACATATAGTCATAGTAGTGGGGAAGTTGGAGTGGGTTACACTTGACGGTTCATTTTTATATTATATTCTCTCTTGTATGCGATACGTGATGATATTTATCCAAGGTGAGGCTGGGAAGTTAGTATACCTATTTTAGTGACATGTTAGTTTCACTATTTTTTCACTATGCTTTAGAATGATTTCTTTATAATTTAAATGAGAGGATATGGGGTTGATCCTAATGAGTACACTTTTATTATCATCTTACATATAAATAAATTACTTCTAGCTCAACGAAATAATGTTGGAGATCAAGCTGGATATTACTAGCTTCTGGTATTGTATGAGTTCTTTGGGATTTATGGATGTTGTTATCTTTACATTTTTTATACGTATAGTTTTTTTCAATTATTTAGTATTATATTAAATTATATTTTTCAACTTGGGTTCTTTATATATATATATATATATATTGTGTGTGTGTGTCTAAAAAGGTGTCTATTTTTTTACAATTCTTATCTCTCTCTTCTGTATGTTTCTCTTAGAGGGTAATGTCTCCCATATGCATATTTATTATACCCTCGGTGCTAGTCTCCAACTTGGGGACTACTTTACGAGATACTCTAAAGTAACATCCACTCTACCGTCTCTAAAATATCTTTTTGGGAAGGGGTCTATGTCAGAGTTGTATCATTGGTTTGGGTTTGATGGATTTGATAGAGTTTGGAGTTAAGAACATGTGAGGTTTCTTGGGTTGGTAGGGGAATGTTTTCAGCTAGGTCTAGTCAGTGATATAAAAATTTCATACTAGAAGAGGTACAATTATATATGGCACCTTTGATAAGATTCAGGTAAATTTAATTTTATTAATCTTACTAAATGAAGTGATACTTTTTGTAGGGTAGATACCTAGGAAAGTATCATACATCATTATTCTCTACAATTATGATTGTAGTGTATAAAACATGGTAATGGTTAAAACCATTAATAATTTAATAAATAAATAATTAATATTTTATATTTTATATTTTAGGCTTAGTAGCTCTAATTGTTTTTTCTTTCTCCATGGATGGTTCCACGACGATGTCCTAAAAATATTTTCACTTATAATGTTAAATATTATCAAAAGTTAAATAAAGAGTATAAGTTGGCGACAAAAATACTTGGAGAAGGACACTCAAGGAGTTTAATTTCCATATTCTATAGATGTATGAGGTCTCTCTTTCATGTTTAGTCATAAAAGACTGGTTATAGAGATTTGAGATATCTTTCAGTTCGATATGTGCTCAGATAGAGCACTGGGTTTTTTTATCTATGATGATGATGTGTGGAGATGTAAGGTAGTGATTGTTATTGTTCATCTGGGATCATGAGGTGTTTGAAGTTTCATGGGAGGAGTTTAAGACTACTTTATATAAGATTTTATTTATTAAACCCTAAAGGTGTCCAGTCTCCAGGATCTTTTTATCCTTCAGTATGGGAGTTTCAGTGTGCAATATTTTAGGATCCATTTTAGGACCCTTTTGTGATATACTTCTTACCTTGATCCAGATGAGGAGGCTAGAGTGGGTAATTTCAAGGAGTATTTGTTTCCTTATATACAATTCCATGTCACCCCATTTATACTAAATATGATTCTTGAGGTTATGGTGAGATAGAATGTTATAGAGATGATGTTTTATAGAACCGTATAGTCTTGGAAGGGGAGTCATCGTGATTCCATGTGAAGTAGAGATACGGTCCAAGGATCCCAATTGTGAGGATATAATAGTTTTTATTTAGTCGGGAGTGGGTCTCATACCTCATCATCTCATTTATATGGGGGTATAACCTATCAGTCCTATGCTAAGGGATTAAAAAAAATTCTTCTAGTATAGTTCAAGGTTAGAAATGGCAGGACTGTCCGGACCTTTTTAAAAGTCAATGTGTACTACCTATTCTAACATAGGATCCTCTATTGAGGCAGTTTTTGTTGGGTCGGAACAAACGAGGAAAAGATGGCAAGAGGGGGTGAATTGCCTTTTAAAAAATTGATTAACAATTTAAAAATCAAAGTATAAATGCAGCGGAAATAAAGAGGCAAGACACGCAAATTGATAACGGAGTTCGGCCAAAAACCCGGCCTACGTCTCCGCTCCCAACTCAACCGTTGAGAGATTCCTACCGCTTGCTTTTCAATGGTTTTAGCAAGAAACCCACTAGGCTTTGAGGTAGCACTAGGACCTATTACAGCTTGCTTTTATTGGTTAAGCAAGAACCCACTTACTTTTAATGGTTAAGCAAGAACCCACTATCCTTTTTAACGGGTAAAGGCTAGCTCACCGAAAACTCAAGCCTTTTAAAAGGAAAGGCTTGACTAACCTCTTCACACCTTAATGGTGGTGTGAAACCCAAAAGAAAGGGGGTTGAGAAAAGGGTTTGGGGTTTGTAGGTACAAACCCAATTTTAAGCTCAAAATGAATAAAACAATAAAACCGTATATGAGGAGAAGCCTTGGGCGCCTTTGATGATTGGAGATGTTGAAGGCTGCTTCCAAGCTTCTTTGAGGGAGCTCCTTGGATGTGGAATTGGATGGAGCTAGGAGGGTTCCTTTGAGGAAGTCCGCCGGAGGTACGCCAAATGATCAACAAGGTGTCCGTAGGCTTCCGTATAGTTCCGGTTAGTGTCCAGGGCTTCCTTGGCCTTTATTTATAGGCATGGAACCCTTGGGGAGGCTTCGGAGCCGTTGGAGAGGATAAAAGAGCCATTGGAGGCCAAAAGAAGTTTGACTGGTCAAAGCCAACGGCTAGTTTGACTGGGCTACCGGCTGGCCGGTACAGCTCCACCGGCTGGCCGGTGCCTTGGTAGAGAAGAAGAGTCTTGATCCAGGCTCCACCGGTCGACCGGTGGAGGAGCCACCGGCTGGCCGGTGGCAAGACAGTAGCAAATACTATTTGGGCTGGGTGCCACAGGTCGACCGGTGACAGAGCCACCGGTCGACCGGTGGAACCTGGCAGTGGGCAATGCCTCTGCCAGTTCCACCGGCTGGCCGGTGCTATCACACCGGTTGGCCGGTGGACTGAATTTCAGTCCACTTCTTGTCCATTCTTGGGCCAATCCTTTGGCAATCTTTTGCCTATCATCCACAACACTTAAAAACAAAGTTAAACACATATGAAAGTGATTGTGATCATGAAAATCAAAGAGTGTGGGGTACAACAATCTCCCCCTATTTTGATGATCACAATCACTTATCAAAGCAATGTAAAAACTTAAATGAAAGGCATGCCTAAATGATAAATGAAAATAAATACTAAGCATGAGAGAAAAGATTCTCCCCCAATCAATCAAGAAATTTCTCCCCCTTTTTGATTATCAAAATAGCGTGGGGCATAAAACTTGATTGAGGGAATCGATAAAAAACGAGATTTGAGATTTGAAAAACAATTGAGATTTCTGAAATTGAAATGAAAATTTGAATAATAGTTTGAATTGAAAGTTTTTAATCAAAAACCAATTGAGATTTGAAATTTGAAACCAAATGAAATTTGTTGAAATTGAGAGTTTTGAATCAAAAATGAATTGAAAGATTTGAATGAAAAATTCGAATTGAATATTTTGAAATGAAAATTTTGATACCAAGTGTTGAAATTGAAAGTTGGAATCGAAACAAAAAGCTTAAACAAACCAATTGTTGAAATTGAAAGTTGGAATTGAAAATTTTGAAAATCAAATTAAAAGGGCTTAAACGATCCTAACTCCCCCTAAATAAAAACAACAAATCACCGGGGAGAGGGATTTTGAAAAGAGACAATTTTAGGCCCGGAGAGACTCGCCAAAAGGGATTTTTCAATCCAAATTTGTCTCATGGCGGGTCTTCTCCTATAAAATTCATCGGAAAAGAAAATAGACTTTGGTTGGCCGTACCGGGCATTTTTGCAATTGCACTCATAAATAAGGTGCCCGAGTTTTTTACAATAATTGAAAAATTTAAAACTAGAGCTCCCCCTTACAAAAACAGTGGGTGCATGGGAGGAGGAAGCTTGGTTGGTATATCCTAGCCCTTGGGTGGTTCTAGATATTCGTTGGGAACCTAAGAGTTTGGACAAATTTTGTTCACCTTGGGTGAACTTGGCTAGGGAATCTTTTAAATCTTTGATGGTTGATTCCATAGAATCAACATTTGGAAAATTTTGGATTTTTCGGGAGAGTTCCTCCTTCTCTTTGAGAAGTTGTTCTTTTTCGGAGGAGAGTTTTTTGAAAGATTTTTTCAAAGAAACAAATTTTGAAGACAGTTCATGAAAACCTTTTTCTAATTGATCTCTAGCATGTGAGAGTTCTTCATATGACAAATGATTTAAAGAATTGGAATTTGAAGAACATGAGGAGGAAGAGGAGGAAGAGGAGGAAGAAGATACCTCATGATTTTCCATTAGGCATTTTTTACCTTGGTCGCTTGAGGAGAAGGAGGAGAATGAAGATGTGGAGCTATCACTCCATGTTGCCTTTGAAGCCTTCTTCTTCTCCTTTTTCTTGGCCCTTTTCTTGTGAAGTGGGCAAGCGGGCACGGATTTTTCATCGGGTTCTTGCTTGTTGTCGGGTTCTTGCTTTTGAGCCTTCTTAGTGCCTTCATGGGTAAGTTCTAAAAGCTTCCAAATATCATGAGAAGATGTGCAAGAAGAAATACAATCAAAAACATTTCTATCTAACCCACTATGTAGAGCATTCATGGCTTTTCCATCAAGCTCGAAGTTTGCAATGTCTATGGGGGTCCATTGAGATTCATCTTTACAAGAGAGAGTATAACCATGCATGACAATTTCAAAAATAGGATATCCAATACTTTTAAGAAATGTGGTCATGCGGGTTTTCAAAAAACTATAATCGGCTCCATCAAATAATGGAGCACGATCCAAAGAATGTCCTTCGGGGGATTGAGAGGAAGAAGCGGTAGAAGCCATCAAAAAGAAAATAGGATCTTTAATTTGAAACTGGTTAAGGAATTATTCAAATACGTCCTCTGATACCAATTGTTGGGTCGGAACAAACGAGGAAAAGATGGCAAGAGGGGGGTGAATTGCCTTTTAAAAAATTGATTAACAATTTAAAAATCAAAGTATAAATGCAGCGGAAATAAAGAGGCAAGACACGCAAATTGATAACGGAGTTCGGCCAAAAACCCGGCCTACGTCTCCGCTCCCAACTCAACCGTTGAGAGATTCCTACCGCTTGCTTTTCAATGGTTTTAGCAAGAAACCCACTAGGCTTTGAGGTAGCACTAGGACCTATTACAGCTTGCTTTTATTGGTTAAGCAAGAACCCACTTACTTTTAATGGTTAAGCAAGAACCCACTAGCCTTTTTAACGGGTGAAGGCTAGCTCACCGAAAACTCAAGCCTTTTAAAAGGAAAGGCTTGACTAACCTCTTCACACCTTAATGGTGGTGTGAAACCCAAAAGAAAGGGGGTTGAGAAAAGGGTTTGGGGTTTGTAGGTACAAACCCAATTTTAAGCTCAAAATGAATAAAACAATAAAACCGTATATGAGGAGAAGCCTTGGGCGCCTTTGATGATTGGAGATGTTGAAGGCTGCTTCCAAGCTTCTTTGAGGGAGCTCCTTGGATGTGGAATTGGATGGAGCTAGGAGGGTTCCTTTGAGGAAGTCCGCCGGAGGTACGCCAAATGATCAACAAGGTGTCCGTAGGCTTCCGTATAGTTCCGGTTAGTGTCCGGGGCTTCCTTGGCCTTTATTTATAGGCATGGAACCCTTGGGGAGGCTTCGGAGCCGTTGGAGAGGATAAAAGAGCCGTTGGAGGCCAAAATAAGGTTGACTGGTCAAAGCCAACGGCTAGTTTGACTGGGCTACCGGCTGGCCGGTACAGCTCCACCGGCTGGCCGGTGCCTTGGTAGAGAAGAAGAGTCTTGATCCAGGCTCCACCGGTCGACCGGTGGAGGAGCCACCGGCTGGCCGGTGGCAAGACAGTAGCAAATACTATTTGGGCTGGGTGCCACAGGTCGACCGGTGACAGAGCCACCGGTCGACCGGTGGAACCTGGCAGTGGGCAATGCCTCTGCCAGTTCCACCGGCTGGCCGGTGCTATCACACCGGTTGGCCGGTGGACTGAATTTCAGTCCACTTCTTGTCCATTCTTGGGCCAATCCTTTGGCAATATTTTGCCTATCATCCACAACACTTAAAAACAAAGTTAAACACATATGAAAGTGATTGTGATCATGAAAATCAAAGAGTGTGGGGTACAACAGTTTTATCTAAGGCAGTGGTAGTAGGGTACTCTAGTTTGGGATTAATAAGGAGGATATGGGTTGGTAGTTTCATTCCCTTATAACATCCCCGTCCTTAGAGAGCATAGTGAAACCATGGAGGTTGTTATGAACAGGGTCAAATAGTTCATTGATTAGGTCGTGGTCGGCTTCATGATTTAGTGTTTCCAGTGTCAAGAGAGTTAGACATCATTTAGGGTACCATTTTTTTATTTTCTGCATGGGTTCATACCTTTTTTTGATTTAATTTCAACATAATAATTTATCTCACTTTCCCTAATCCATTATTTTGGACTTGAGGTATAGGGGATTCTACTTCCCTTAGCATTGACAATATTAGTGGGAGGTTGAGCTGACCTATATGCAGTATGTAAAGACTATGAGATAGATCTGGGGAAGCATCTATCATGTGGATATTTCTCATGTTTATGGATATAGTCATATAACATCATTCTTAGCATTGATTGGTTTTATTCAGTAAAGGAAATAATTTATTTCATCAAGAGGAAGGTTTTTGTTATGATGCATATGGATATCCAATGGTGTTTTATAGTGAGTGAGACCATTGGACGGGTCAGAGGTGTGTTCAGTATTTTTTATCATTTATGCATGATTTGGTGCTAAGATCATATGAGTTTTATAAATTCGTGTTTATCAGTGTTGTGGAAGAGTACACTGATGTCTTTCTAGAGAAGGATTTAGCATTTCTCCATCAATGAGAGATCATGTTTGGGATCATTTTATCTATTCATTTCTATTATCTCATTGTATCTATATAAAATAGTTCCTTCTGAGTTGAGATATATGTCGATACAACTTGATGATAAATTGTAGTGAGGTTTTGTTTGGCCAAGTGTGTCACCATTGGTTGAAGCATTATTTTCAGGAAGAATGTCAATCGAAATTTTCCACTTTGTATCAATTATTATCACTTAATGCAAGTGAAATATAAGAAAATATATCCTCTTCCATGGATTTATGATTTATTTGATCATCTAAAGGGAGTATTTTGGTACATGAATATTGATTTGCAGTTAATATATAATGATACGTAGGTGAAGGATAATGTTGTTCTAAAGACATATTTCCATTATCATCATGGGAATATGAGTTCATTGTGATGTTGTATAGTGTGATGAATTCTATAGCTATGTTCATGGGGTTGATTAACAAAGTTTTGGATAATTTTTGTAAAATTTCATGGTTGTTTACATCGATGGAATTCTTGTTTCCTTCGCGTTGGAGGAGGAGTATGCAGAGCATATTTGTGTCATTTTGGGAGTTCATCATCAGGATTAGTTGTTCAAAAAGTTTTAAAAATGAGATTTATAGGCTCATAAAGTCCATTCTGTGGGGCATGTGGTATCATAGTATGGAGTATCTATAAATACTTTTAAGACAGAGGTATTTTTTTTCATGTGAATCCCCTCGAATAGTGCTAGATTTGTGGATTTGCTATGTTCTTATAGGTAATTACAGGGGGATGATAGATGATTTCTCTAAGGTTGTGACTCATTTGACATCCTTGACCTATAATGATCATGTTTTCTTGTAGACGGACCAATGTCAGGTATCTTTTGAGTACCTAAAGAAGAAGTTTTTCATTTATCATGCTATTTTATTTCTATGAGAGGGAGTTCAGTATGAGGTTTTCTATCACACTTCAAATCTTGGATTAGGATGTGTTATGATATAATAGAGATTTGTTGTTTATTATATATCTCTTCATTTACATCCCCATGAGCATAACTATTCCACCCATAACCTAGAGTTGTAGGAAGTGGTGTTGTCTTTAATGTTCTGGTGATATTACCACATCACTGAGAATTTTTTGGTTTTTAATGACCATAAGATCCTGAGGCGTGTCTTCTCCTAACATGACATGAACATGCGTCAGTGTCGGTGGATGGAATTATTATAGGATCATGACTTTGATATTTCATACACGCCCGGATAGGGAAATATTTTAGTCGATGTACTAAGTAGGAATTCACATAATGATGTACTAGGGGAATTTAGGGACTTCCAGAGAGTGATGGATTAACTCTCAGTGATGTATCAGATATGGGGGAGGTTGGGGGAAGATGTTGTCTTTTTTATATTACAGATTAATTTTCTTTGGTGCAGCAGGTGGAGGAGTCCTAGTTGGGGGATTCTAATGTGTAGGTCTTGATAGAATTAGTTATTTTTAGATATTCCCTTGAACTTTGGTCTAAGGATGGATAACATTAGGTGTTGTTGTAGGGAAGTCTTTTAGTTCCTTGATTGATGAGTTAGATAGTACTTTGGGAGTTTCATATTTCTCTTTTAGAGGTATGACATAGCGTGAAAAAGATATACTAACTGTAGAGAGTTTAGTTTTGGTGGCTTATGTTGATTAATTATTTTGAAGAGTTTTTTCTTGATGGTTGGTCTTCCAGAAGGTGAAGGTCTAATATATTGTTCCATGTGGTTTATTTCATCTATTAGATGTTTCCTAGTAGAAGTGGGAAGGCATCTCAATGGACGTTTTTACTAGTTTACCTTGATCTCGGAAAGGATATGATTATATATGAGTGGTTGTGGATAATTTTACAACATCGTCAAACTTTATAGTGATCCAGGAGTTGAGTTTAGTGGAGGTTCTATTGAGGAAATATGTATATGAGGGGATGAAACTGTATAGACTCTCTAATACGATCATCTTTGATTGAGATCTTGGTTTTACCTCTAGGGTGTGGAGAGGTCTCCAACATGTCTTTGTTTCTTAGTTATGACGTATTACTAATTTTTATCTAAAGATGGATTTTCATATAGAGCGGACCACCAAGAATCATGAATACATGATATGATCTTGTGTCCTATATTTTGTATGTTCATGGATAAGGAACATGTCTTTGATTTATTCTTCTTACAATAAAACTTTTCACTCCACCATTGGTATGGCTCCATTAGAATATTTTTATGGCCTAACATTCCATTATTCATTATGTTGGACTAGGGTGGGAGAGGTAAAAATTATTAGTCTAGAACTGGTATAGAATAAAGTAGAGATGGTTGAGATAATTCATGAGAGGATGAAATAAACACATGATTGTTAGAAATCATATACTGATCATAGGAGGATGCCTCAAAAGAAATATATTAGAGATCATGTGTTCTTTAAGTCGAATCATCTTGTCATGTAGTGAAGGCTTGGTCAGGAGAGTAAGATCTATCCCCAGTTTGTTGTGTCTTTTGAGTTGTTGGATTTTATTGTATCCATGGAATATAAGATAGAAATTACCCTAAAGATGACCTAGATACATGATAGTTTTCATGTGTTTTAGCACCATCATTATCATAATGATCAATCTCATGTCATTGATTAGGGTGAGATCAATGTGGATGATGATGTGACCTCCGAGCAGCATCTTGTGAAGATCTAGGACCACTAGGAGATGGTGTTTTGTGGGCATGATATTCCATTTGTTCATGACTTTTGGAAGCATGGTGGCATGGAGAAGAGTACCTGGGAACATGAGTCACATATGCAAACTTGGTACCCCATATTGGTTGTTGTTTACATCTTGTGACAACCGGGTACCAGTGATAACATAGACACCCCGCCTTAACATGGTCATTGGGTCCTGGCCTACCAGGTACCACCAATTGCCCCGCAGACACGTAGGGCCCACCCCAGGGTCCACCCACATGGTCGTTGGGTCTTGGCATCCAAATGACCCGAGTTCAAATCCGGGTAGGGATGAATTTCTGGGGGTACTGTAGCAAGGTACTGTAGCAGGGCACTATAGCGGGGAACTATAGCAGACACTGTAGAAGCAGTGGAACTGTAGCGGTGGCAACACTGTAGCGGCGGAGGAACTATTGCAGAATACTGCAACGGCGGTGGGTATTGTAGCAGGTACTATAGCTGCGCAGGGTACTGTAGCAGTACTATTCACTGAGGGTCCTTTGGGCCAAAAAATGGGCTTTCAAACCTTGTATTCAGGCCACTTGTCCTTGGGCATTCGGGCTATGTATTGGGTCTCCCTCTACCCTTAATAAAGGTTTTGCTTTAAATAATAAATTGAGGCTTCAGCCCCAACCTTTTAAAAAAATTATTTTCCCCACAGGCCAACACATGTCCTTTCCAGTGTGATTTTTCCTCACTCACACACACCCTGGGAAACGTCCTAGAAGGTCACCCATCATTATCACTACTCCTTGCTAAGCACGCTTAATTGTGGAGTTATAATTAGACAGACTCTCGAAAAGGAAGGTTCACCTTGTTGACATGAGTCATATAATTTAGTCATTTAACCCTGTATCATTTGGGGATGTTACAATCACCCCCACCCCCACCCCTCCCCCTTTAGAGCACAACGTCCTCATTGTGGGTCCTACATCTCAATCTAGGAAGTGCACCGCACTTAAGGCTAGGTACCACCTCTGATACCAAATGTGACAACCGGGTCCCAGTGACAGCACTACCACCCCACCTTTATCATGGTCATCGGGTCCTGGCCCACCAGGTACCACCAGTTGCCCTGCAGACACGTGGGGCCCACCCCAGGGTCAACCCACATGCACGAATGGGTCATCTGACTAATTATTGTCTCCACATGCCAACACATGTCCTTTCCATTGTGCTTTGTTCTCACTCACACACACCCTGGGAAACTTCCCAAAAGGTCACCCATCCTGATCACTACTCCAGGCCAAGAACGCTTAATTGTGGAGTTCTAATCAGACAGACTCTCGAAAAGGAAGTTTCACCTTGTTCGACATGAGTCATATCATTTATTCATTTAACCCTGTATCATTTTTGGATGTTACAAATCTTCTCTTATAATGTTGACATTTTAGGGATGTTGACATTTCTTGTTTATGAGACGGGTTCATCTTGTAGCTTTTTGTAGATTGAGTCTAGATTGAGATTTATCTCCACTGGGAGAGTGGTTAGGAGCTGGTCGTGGTTGTTGTGTGGGTTTTCCCAATTTTCCTCGAATTATGTGGTTGAAATCTAGTGGTGGTGAGATCATTGAGAGGTATCTTTCGGGGTGGTTGTTCGAACGACCCCATTTTACACTATGGTTTGTTTTTGGATTCTAGAGGGAATGAATTATTTTATAGGTATACAATGAATGTATCCAAAATTCATCTATACTAACCCTTTGAATGTTTTTAAGGCTCATTGTTCTTGGAGGAGGCTTAGTATAAGTCTGTAATTGTTGGTTACTAAAAAATTTGGAGCAAGGTGAATATAGGATGAGTAAATATTATATGTTGTGTAAGTGTGGTTCATGATTTTTTCATGGATATTTCATGATGTATAAATTTTGGGGGTTAAATAATAAAAAGAAAATTCCTTATTCTGAAAAATCTGAACCCTAAGGAATACATGACATTAAGGGGGATTACACAACATGAAATTCTTAGATGCAGTGAATTTTTAAAGTAGTGCAGCCAATTAGGATTTCACTAAACCCTATATCCTTCTGCAAATCTCTCCAAAATAAATGTGATCTATTAATCCTCTCTAGTATTTTTGGGTATTTATTAAATGTAAATAAATCCTTGGTCTTTCTTCCTCGATCCATGGTGATCCAAGGTGAGTTATGCTTCCATTTCTTATGGGTTCTTCGTTTTTCAATCTCATTTCTTTTTCATTATTATTTCCAAGAGATGAAGTATCATATGAAATATTTATAATGGGTTATTACTTGTCCTTTTGTAGTGTTTTTTCTACTGATTCCATTTATATATGCAGTTATTGTGGGAGATTTGATCGAAGATCTGCAACGTTGTCCATTATCAGGTAAATAACGTTAATTTATTTTGAGGTACGATTTTTTTTATTCTCTTTTATTTACATGAAATCATAATTTTAGCATCCTTTATCACTTTGTATGGAAATGAAATTAACCTAATAATATCAAATTTAATTAAATAAAGTGGATAGTGATCGCATGAGGATGATGTTTCTGTGTACTGAGATAGTGGTTTGCCTCATGATTTTCTACATAGTGTGATATCTATGATATTTTATTTCATAGAATGTTATTATTCTTTGAGTTTAATTTTGAAATTGGTAAATAATGTAAATTTGGAATTACTTAAAAATTAATTTCCTAGAGGAATTATAGACTAGTTTAATTTTTAATTTGGTGGTTAATGTAATTTGATGATAATAAAATTGATCCGAATGGAATATTTAATTGGATTTTAACTTAAATATGATTAATGGAATTGATAAATTGTTTAATAAAACTAAAACCTGATAATTATTATTTTTGAAAATAAATAAAAGGGGTGATAATTTAGAATGGTATTTCTTTAGGATTGTTGAAACTAGAATAAATGTTGATACAATGATTTTTCTCAAATATCTAGTTATTGGTTGATGCCATGGGTTTCCCATAGTTAGAAAATGTTAATGAATGAATCGTTCAATTCAGGATGGTATAAGAAATGGTTTTTTGATAAATAAAATCTATTAGGGCCTGAGTTTCTCATTTTCTTTAGAAGGTTGGGTGCCTTGTTTTGGAGTCGTGAAATCATATTTCAATTGGAAGATTGAATGCCTTATTTTGAGGGCCCAACATTATAGTTTATTTTTTCCCTTATAAATATTTATATTCTTTTCATAATATCCTTTTGGTATAAGCCTGATACGACTAAGCCTAAGGTGACTGATTTGGGGTGGGGTGGCCCAGATGGGATTTGAGGCTGGGATGGCTAATCCTATGATGGATAAAACTTAGATGGATATTATCATATGTGGGAAAAGAGTCTCAGATTATATAGCATAAGTTGAATCCATTGATGGATATATGCAACAATATATGCATGTGGGTTTCAGGGATGGAATGGGAGGTGATAGAACTAGTTAAAGCAGGTCGTACCCATTGATGACATGTTGAGAGATGGTATGATCGCTTATGAATCTCTTAAATGGATGATAGATGGGTTGTTTGTTTTATATGCATTCATTTACCAACTACTTGAGGTGGCTTGATGGGAATGGTTTCATGTTTCATCTTGGTGGAAGATTATGGTGACTTTCAATGATTACATGGATATAAAATGATACTAATAATTAACGGAATAATTCTTAAACCATGTAGTTGGTTGATGATGGAATGGAAGTACTTTGAATATGTTAATCTTGATAAACCATGAACATTTATTGGATTATTACTATAGGTCATGTACTTTCTATGATGATTAATGTAATGTAATAAAATTTGGAATAAGGTTAAAGGTTAATTAATGGATAATGAATTTATTAATGAAATGAAATGAAATTCTAAAAAATAATGAATTATTTAATGTATATATTTTATATTATGGTGGGATTATATGATATTTGGTTTTATTAGTGGGAAAGTGGGACCAAGGAACCCTCTATGTTTCATTATTGTATTATGTTATCTCTTTTATGTGAAACCAGGTGATATTTAGCCATGGTGAGGTTTGGATCATAGTATACCTATTTAGGTGATGATTTAGTTTCACTATTGTTCACTATACTTTAACATGCTTTATTTATCTTTTACATGAGAGGATCTGGGGGGGACCCTACTGAGTATGTTTTTATTCTTACTCGAAATATATATAAACTATTTTTTAGGTCATCTAGAGTAGTTTGGAGATCATGATGGATATTACTAGCTCGTTTTTTTGTATGATTTATTTGGGCTCCATGGTTTTTGTGGTATTTACCTTTTGGTACTTGTAGTTTCCCTTTATGTTTTTAGTACTCTATGGAATTGAATTTGTTCACTTGGGTTTCTATATATATATGTGTGTGTGTGTGTGTGTGTGTGTGTGTTTGTCTGAGAGGGTGTTGGTTTTTTTACACTTCATATCTCTTTCTTATGTATGTTTTTCCTAAAGGATAACACCTATCATATGCATGTTTATTACACCCTCGGTGCTAGCCTCCAACCAGGGGCTTACTGGAGGAGAGACTCAGGCATTCACAACCTCTCTCCCCTCATTCCAGTATCTTTCTGGGGAGTTTTCAGGTCAATTAATATTCATTTAATTCTGGTTATTAGGGAAACAATGAGAAAATGTCATTTTATGCTTCAAAAATATATTTTCTTGAAAATGGTTTTTATTCCATTTTGTGTGTAGATTTTTATTTATTTCTTCCACATTTAGAAAAAAAATATGGAATAATGGACATTATTATTTTAATCATAATTCAAAAACAGCCTTTGGGTTAATTTTTGGGGGTTTTTTCTAAAAATAATGATTTTTGAGTCAATAATTAAAAATGTCTATTTTTTCAAAACTATCATCTGTTTTCATTAAATTCATAATTTTAAAAGTCCCATTATTTTTTGGATTTTATTTTAAAATAAATTAATATTTAATTTATTTAATATGATTTAAATAATTCCATAAAAATAAATATTTTATTTTATTTTAGTATAAGTTCATATTTATGCTTAAAAACACAATTTTCAAAAAAAACTTTTCTTTATTATGATTTGTGCACTTATATTAAATTTATTTTATGAAAATAATAAAAATTGAATCATGGGAAAATTATTTCATATTTGGAATTATTAGTATTAAATTTAGTAATGATTTAAATTTCATTTTTTGTCTTTATGAATAGTAACCATGGTAAAAAAAATTATCACCACGATAAGGGGTAAATCCGGTTAGTTAAGGTAAATAATTTAGGATAAGGCCACAAAATTGCATCTTAGATTTTACCAGAATAGTAATAAATTGCACTTATAAATTACACTTGTAAATAATTTGACCTGCTTTACCATGAGTAATAAATTTATTATACTTAAATTTTTATAAAAATTACAATTGTGGAACTCCCCATACTCATAAATGGGTGCCTCCTTTCATATGTTCCTCACCAATGTCTTTCACTATAGATCAAAACAATCATTGAAAAATATCTCCCAAACATCCCTACCCATTTACTAGAAATCCTCATCTCATCAAAAGTCTAAACCGAGAGTCTTAATGTGAAGACCAAATGGGCTTTTCCAAAGAATAGGTACAAATCTTAATCGTGTGTTTTCATGTTTATTTCATGTTCTAACTCCTTAAAATATTATTTAACAAAAATTAAATAATAACAGTAGTATATTACCTATATTAAAATGTTATTATGATTTTCTTACAACCCTTTTTCATCTATGTTTCCATCCAATAAGTAATTAAAACATCACTCATGTGTACATGTGGGCTATGACCTCCACAAGGTGATGTGTTTCATTATACACCATCGAGTCACATGGAGGGTTAAAATTTTGGGGAAATGAATATATGATATATTTTTGACATAATTATGATTCATGTAAGATAATATATTACTTACCATCTTACCCTAACATTTTTTTGAAAACAATAACGCCGCATGTGTGTACGTGTGGAAAACCACATCCATGAAGTGATGTGATTAGTTTTGCATTACCAACTCACATGGATGGTCATAAGGAAGTTAAAATGATTATATATGACATTTATAACATTATTAAGATTCTATAAAATTAAAATATTTTCAAATTTATTTTTTCTCCTTAGTAAAAAATTAGAAACGCCTCTCTCATATACGTACACACTACTGCCTCCATGATATGACATATTTAATTTATCATTTATGCCTTACATTTAGTTTCATAAAATTTTATTTTATTTTTAAAACTAATAATTATTTCATTATTAATATTTTAATTATTTAGAAATAATGAACCCTTTTACCACATTTAAGCTATCGATGTTTTTTTCAATTATAGACCCAACGTCCGGAAAATTAACAACATAAACCTAACTGATTAAATAACTAAATTAAACAGGGTAATAAATTAAAAAAAAGGATAATGAAAATGGGATGACCATGAGATATTATCTTAATCAACTAAATAACTAATATTTTTTATTTATTTAGAAGATAATGGCTAAGGTAAGGGATTTCTCATCTCAAATTCAATCATATGAGATTTAAAACATTTTCACCACTTTTTTGTATATTCATCCATATGTATGAATTTTATAATTAAAATAATGAAATTAATATTTTCTTAAAATAATTCTCAATTTCATTCCTTCAATGTTCTTATGATTCAAAAGTTACTAAATTCGTAATATAATTTTTATTAAAACGTTTTTTAATTTAATTTTTTGGAATTATTATCCTTCTAGTTTTTTCATTTTACTTATTTTGGAAATATTCTTATTCATATTAAATGTATGTTAAATTTAATTTTCAAATTTTTTTTTTCTTTATAAAGGATTAAAAATGAATTATTTTAATGTTTTCTATCTGGGTTATTTTTTGACTCTTTTTAACAAAGTGAAAATAAATTCTTTTTATAATATATGGAATGAGTGAAATTTTCCATCATAATTTCATTTATTTGTATAAATTTTTAATATTCAATTTTTTTATGAATTTATAAATTATGTTAAATCCCTATTATTTTGGGATTTTTTTTTAAAATAATTTTCAAAACAAAGGGATATTTCTCCCTATTATTATGTAGAAATGGAAATTTATTTTCATTTGGGTTCTAATGAATTTTTCAAGTGATTTATAATAAAATGTATAAGATTATAAATATTTTATTCATGATATGGTACTTGGGACTTTATATATGATGACGGGTGATCTTGATATAGCTCTTGAAGATAAGTGATCTTGATATACCTCTTTAATACATTGGGTAGTGAATAGTCTTCAAAGGTTAAAAATGAGGGAGATCACTAGGTAGGTCACTCCAATAGATTAGTAGGAATTTATTTATTTTTTAATTGATTAAACATAGGTAAACCTGAGTTATAAATATGATTCTCCAAGATAGCTAAAATATGATTACATGTTTTTTATATATATTTTTGTATTTTATGAGGAAAGAAAAATTTAGAAAATTTTAAATGTGAAAGGATTTGTTTTCATGATGACTTGTATCCATCATATTTCCTTCCTGGTTTTTATATTACACTAATGGTTTTGAATGATTTTCCTTGAGTAAGGATTTAGTTTCTCGTGGGGATATTTTTTATTTATGTGATAAAATTATTATTGTTAAAAAGTTAAAGGTTTGGAATGTTTTTTATATTTTTTACGATACTAAAGATATTTATTTATTTCGATATCCCTTAATGATGTTTTTTTATAATCCTAATTTTTCAAATGGATTTCACTGAGGATAAGGATGAGCATGTGCCTATTATGAATTTGAGTAATGGAAAAAAGGATGTTTCCATTGAATTAATAATTCATTCCATGAATAAAACATGATTTGGAAGGTAATAATCCTAATTTTGCGGAAAATTAAGATATGTTACATCAGTATTACCTATATATTATAATGGTTATCACAACTCTCTTAGAATCTAAACCTAAAAGATCATGGGAATGTAATAATGTGAAACCCTTTCCATAAATTATATAATTATTGGTTGATTATGATATGGTGGGTTATATATATCTTCCTCTTTATTGAGTTTAGGAAATATTTTACTGACATGGTAGATAAAATTTGATAATATACATACTTGATTTATTTCTATTCAATGAGAGAAATTTTATCCTTTGTTTATCCTTTGAGTATTTTTTAATTTTTATATCATCTCAATTTTTATATAATAAATAATTTTAATGAATTTTTCATTCCTAAAGCACTAAAATTAACTTTAAATTGATCCACTGCTATAAATGGGTTCTATGATAATGAAGTTATACTAATGGTTTGAAAAAAACATTGGTATAGGTCTATGTATACACTTAGTTTGTTAAAAGAATTCATATAGTACATTTATGAGATGCTTATTCAACTATATTAAATAAAAAATTCTTATATAGGAGGATATATAAATATATTTATTAATTGTTAGTAAATTATCACTCAATTTTTTAGTAAAATATTTTTATTCATTAAAATATGTTTTCTTTTAGAACTGGTTTTTATTGATTTTTTATGAAACTTTTATAATCCATTTCGGGACCTTTTAAAAATAATCACTGATAAAAATGTTACCATTTTTGAAATAAATATATAACAATTATCTTGGTGTTAATTTTTGGGATTTTTATGGAATGTTTTATTTTTAAATTAGTAGTGAAAAATATAGTTTTTTATTAAAAACTACCATTTATTTTCAAGTACAAACAAAGAAAAATTCTATTTTGAATCATTTTTAATGTTTAATTAGTAACTTTCTTGTAAATATAATCCAATAAATGTTTTTTAGACAATACTATAGTTGAATTTGGTATATAAGCATTTTTATACTTAAAAAGGCATTTTTCTATAAAATCTCTTTTCATCACATTTAATGTGTTTGATTTTAAATAATATATTTCTAATTTTATGAATTTAATTTGATAAAATGGTTTCCATATTTTAAATAGTCCTAAAAAATATTAGTAAATATGATCAACTATATTTTTTTCAGCATGGGTAGTATCCATTATAAATTTCTGTTACCTTGGTAATGTTAAAATGTGTCAATTAAGGTTAAAAATAATAGATTAAGGAATAAAAATTACACAAAAATTTCCCTCAATTTAATTTTGTTGGGAAAGATCCCTCAATGTAAGATTTTAACATTTATGTGTTGGTTGTGTTTGTTGAAAAAGTTGGTTTCCATGGTGAATTTTTGAGTTATAGAGATGTTATTGACAATCTATGTTGCCAATAAACCATGAAAAAGAAATGGAAGATATGAAGGTGGTATAAAATAATAGATATATGGTGGTTCCATTTTCCAATATTTGCCCAATTTTTGGGGTCCAAAATTTAGAGTTTGGTGACCATTGAGAAATATGTATTTCCTTGAATATATCATCCAAATATGAAAAGGTGTGAATTTCACATATATGGGCTTTATAAAGTGGATTTCTCAAAGATATTAATAAAGGTGAAGGTGATCTCTATGATTACGATGAGCTTCACAAATGACAGAAATGAAGTGCATTGCGAGGTATCATTGTGGGGGTGAAAAGGTTCTGATAAAAGTCTCTACATTTATGATATTTGTATCATTACGGTGGTGCAAAGAATTTGATGGAGAGCATTGTGACAACGATAAATTTCATTGGTGCTTTGCAAAGTGAAGGATCACCACATATATGTTTTGACTAATCCAGAAATCACAAAGGATGAAGCAGAGCTCCTCGTTTGACCGTTCATTTAAATAAGAGGCCACCCATCTTCCTTACATATGAACAAAAATATAGAAAATTCATAATCACTCTGATACCACAAAGAAAGGGGTGCTTCATGAATCAAGGTTTCAAAGAGATCATTTTATTTGGGAAAACATTGTTCTAGTCTTGACCGACGTCAATGCTTCTAATAATTGAGAGCTTCACGAAGAAGGGGTGTTCTCCATTGGCTCAGTGAGCTTCACAAAGTAAGGTGTTATATGAAGGTATTGTACTTCATGATGGAATTTGGATCCGCATAGGCTGATTGAGATCTATGAATGGAAGGTGCTCCGTAGTGGCTACTTGAGCTATGAGAAAGTGTGGTTTGTAAAGGATCTTGTGCTCTGCGAAGTAGTGATCTCTACGAGTTAGTGTTATATGACAAGCAGTGTTCTCTATGAAGTTGTGTGCTTTGAGAAGAGGTAGGGACTTTACGAAGGCTTGTTTGTTTTTTTCTAAATAAGGAGATTCATGAATAAGTGAGCTTTCTGAATTTATTTTAAAGGGTTATTGCCAAGTTGTTAATGGGAAAGGGGTATTCATCAGTGGATAGAAATTGGAATTTAATAGAAGATCTACTTACAGTGGAAGGAACATTCATTAGAGATAATTAATGGACCTAAAAGTCCATTAACTGTGAGTGGGTCCTTTCCAAGAGTAGTGAGCAAAGGAATAGGATGACGATTATCATTCCCACCGCTAGTGAGCCAGAGTAAGAGACATAGAGAGTGAACCATGGGAATGAAGTGATCAGACCCTAAGATCTATAAAGGTTGTGAGCCTAGGCATAGAATATCTATCCTGAACCTTGATCATTATTGTATTTGGTACATCGTCAGATTTCCATTATATGCTCTTTGGATGTAGCCCAGTATGCGTAAACCATGTAAAAATGTTTGTGTCGTGCACTTTCATTCATGCATGAATTTCAATTATTCATCATTAAATAAAGAATAAAAGAAGTGATCATCATAAACAAGAAAGTGAAAATAATGTGACACTTATAATAAATAGTTCAAGATCTAGTGGGGAAAGAACAATTTGAAAAAGAATTTCCAAACCCGGATTCACCCCCAACTCAGGGTATCTAGGCCCCTTTTGGACCTAACAATGGGTATCTAAGGAGAGGGTTCTTTTATCATGATTTTTGTGATCCTTCTTGGTTCAGAAAATTTTGATTTTAATGATTTATTCTTAACTAATATTGGTATTCCCTGTTAAAGTTAAGAACATCAAATAAGAAGCATAATTATGCTGGTATTCCTCGGAGTGGAAGTGTTTATGGAATGAATGTGACTCATCTGAAGGAATCTTGTAGTGAACAGAATGATGATTTGGATAAATCATGCAGTGAAAATACTTACTCATTCAATGATGCTATAGGAATGAGTGATGAATTCCAAGTGATACTAGAACTATTGATGATGAATAAACTCCAATAAGGGGAAAAGTGAAAGTCTTCCATGAAACAAAGGAACAGGATCAAAAATTGGAGGAAAAAATTAAATCTAAAGATATCTAGATCTAAGCACTAGAAATCGAGGTCAATAGGATTATAGGATTAAATAAAAGTCTTATTTATGTGTCTATAGATATGTAGGAGAATAATGAATCTCTAGTTAAAGAACTGCAAAAAAATCTACAGAGATAGAAAAATTAAAAGGTGATGAGAATAGATAGAATCAGATGTTAGATGAAATTCAAAATCTGAAATCTAGAAATGATGATCTTTCTATAAAGAAGTATGAACAAATTCAAAGGAATAAAAGGATACAAAAATAGAATACATGTTGGTATGATTTGGTTTCTCAAGATAAAATGTAAATAAAGGAGAAAAGTGACGTGGTGGATAAGCTCAAACATGAATTGAAAGATGAGATAAGTAGGGGTAAGGATCCAAAGATAGAAAATAATTATCAACTTGAATCAAGGGAAAATAATATTCAACAATTGGGAGAGGAGATAGAAATGGAAATTAAAGAAGTGGTGAAATCTAATTCTGGTGGAATGCTTATACATAAGGATGGATTTTTATTACAATTTGATTAACTTTAGGCAAGTGATGTTGACTTGAAAAGTAAATATGCAATTTCTAATGAGAAACATGAACATATTTTACCATCTTAGAGACCATAACATTTGGGAAAATATGGTATTTGATATGATTAATTAATTCCATTACATGATAGGAAGAGATCTGTGAACTGGTCAAGAAATAGAAAAAGTTCTTCAGTTTCTAAATATGGACATAAAAGGTATTTTACAGGAAGAAATGATATCATGTGCTATTTCTATGAGATTCATGGTCATATATCAAGCTCTTTTTCAGAGGAATAGAAATACATTTCATATTGTGAAGATAGAAATATTTCCAAATATGAGAATAAGAAGAAGTATCCTGATAAATATTAAATAAGAGTCTCTCAGAAGAAAGTATCCATAAAGTGCTTTTATTTTGGAAGAATGGGGTATTCTATTTGTATGGGTCAGGAAGCTCAGGAGATCAATGTTAGAAGAAGAACTCAAGATGCATCAACATCTCAACTGAGATATGATGATATGAGGTATGTCTTTGATGGAATTTGTTTATTTTTTCTAATCATGGGAATTTGGAAAGACATTATATCAAGAAGAAATCAAGGGAGTAAAAGTAACCCAGAAGAAGATCCCCAACACAGGTAGTGTAGAATTCAAAATCCTATACTAGAAGAAAAAATGGTAAGCTAAAAAATAGGTTGACATTCATAGGGGAATCACAAGGTTCTCAACAAAAGGTGTATCAATCACCCCCTCCATTACACCCACAATAAATCCCCTAGAATGGACATGGAAATTCCTAGAAGAGAAAGGGAGGAGATTCCCTACGTGAAATTAAGAATAATGTAAATTCAATGGAAGACTCAACCCCAACTAGAAAAGGTGGCATGAATCGAAAATTTGATTAAATAAATGTGACTGAAGAATTTCATGGAAAGTTCACATGTCATTCCACACAGCAGGAATTGAAGGAAATCGAACGAACTTGGAAATGGAGGAAGAAGAAATAGAAGATGATTATTTGAAAGATTCCTACTCATATAAAGACTCGTGAAAAAAGGGATATTGGTGAAGCATCAAAAAATGAATTTTATAATAATGGGATTAATTCCCAAATTTTGAAAAATCCCAATAATATAGAATCTAAATATCTGAAGAAGAATCGGAATGGGGGTAAAAAAATCTTTCTCGTATGACTTTAACAGTTGAAGTTGGATAGGGAGTTGGAACTGGTATGGAAAGTGTGTGATGCTTTTCAAGAAATAATCAATGTTTTGAACCACCAGGATCAACCAAAATACTCTTTCTGAGGATTCCAAAAGATCCCCCATCTCTATGTGTTTAAATGTTACTAATTGATGTTCAAGTTTTTTTAGGTTTTTTGGGGAGATATGATACAAGGTTAGGTCACATTAGAAGATGTAATGTGGTGAAGTAATGTTCTTGGGAATTTCAACTAATTCAAATCAGTTGTCATCATTGAAAATTAAAGGTAGTAATTGAGTGAAATGGATTATGATGGTGTTATTAACTCTATCTCTTGTTTCCTACCCCTATATATAACTCAGAAGGCCTAGAGGCTTTCTTGATTGTTCATTACAAATTAGTAAATTAACCAAATGGAAATAACATTGACGACAGATACAACTAAAAAATTATATTGAGCGAGAGAAGTTTCTTAAACCTGAAATCACATGTGAACAAATGATATGGGATAAGTAGAATGTTTGTGGGTCTAAATAGTGGACCCAATCAGATTAATCATCATTGATAAGAGCATAAATTTGTAGACAAAACATAATCTGTCATCATGAAGTGACTGTTCAAATAAGAATAATGATGTCTCTACAACAAGAATTGTACTTATAAAAGGTAGAGACTACATGTATTGATGAAGTAACTAGATATTAGAATTGGTTTTAGGCTATGAATGAGGATCTTGATAAAATTAAGAAGATTAAAAAGTGGGATATTATTTAGAGGCCAATAGATAAGAATGGCATCAAGACTAAATGGGTATATAACAATAATATGAATGAATATGGAAAAGAGATTGACAAAAAAGAATGACTACAATGCAAAGAATACTACCAGATATAGGGTATCGATGTCGACAAGTCATTTTCACAAGTTGAAAGTCTATAGACAATCACATTATTCATGGACAATATAGTGAAAATAATGTTCATGGATTTCTTGATGGATTCAAATTAAAAATTTATAAATGGGATTATGGAAGAAAAAGTTAACATTGGGTGGCTAGAAGGTTTTCTCATTCATGGAGATGATAATAATGTTCTTCAGTTGAAGAAGACGTTGTATGGGTTGAATCCAACACCAATAGAATGGTATTCAAGACTAGACCCGTATTTGAAGAAGCTCATATTTTAGAATGGTGGAGTCAATTACAATATTTATTTCAAGAATGATAGTAATCAAAGGGTGACATTACAAGTTTATGTTGATAACATAATATTTGGTGGATCAGATGAATCATAGTGAAAACAGTTTTCCAAATTCATAAAATGTGAGTTAGAAATGTCAATTATTAGTGAGTTGATGTTTTTCCTTGGTCTAAAGGTTATAAAAGGAATGATTGGAACATTTATTTCTCAATAAAAAATATTCCAAGGAGGTTTCAATAAGATTTTGAATTCAGATTCAAAGGAGTTTAAGACTTCGGTTGCTACCCGGATTAAATTATCAAAAGATGATGATGGTAGGATAGTTAATATCATAGAATACATGTAGATTGTTTGATGTTTATTGTACTTAACTATGACAATAACTGATATTGTTTTTACCTCATTCAAACTATGGAAATATCCAAGTAATCCCAAGGAAATCCCCTTTCATTCAGTTAAAAGAATACTTCGGTATATCAAAGGAATTTTGGATTTTTGTTTGATATATGCTGACAAATCTCAACCAGAGCTATTGGGATATACAGATGCATATTGAGCTACATTAGTAGATGATAGAAAACCAACGTCATAAGGTGATTACTATTTTAGTGGTTTGAGTATTTCTTAGGTAAAAAGAAGAAATATTTCATTTCATTGAGCACCACAAAAGCAGACTATATTGATTCCACTCAAGAATTCACACAGTTACTATGGATGAAGCACCATCTTGATGTTATGGGAGTTAAAGTTATGTCTATAATCAAGTTCTATTGTGATAATTTGAGTGCTATAGACCTTATAAAAATTCTTTTCCATTACTCAAGGACAATGCACATTGATATCAAATATCATTTTATCAAGGAGAAGGTGGAACAAGGGCTTGTGAAGTTGGAGTATGTGCCTACATACCAACAGGTTGCGGACATTCTAACAAAGGCCTTACCCAAGGAATCATTTGAAACACATCTATTGTCTTTGGGAGTTTAGTCAACTCCACACACTTAAAAAGTGTTGTTGGGGACCCCCACCCCCCTCGAGGTATGGTGTGTTTTTCCCTGATGTACTGATATCTATTTTTACTCTGTTTTAGACCACAAAGGAGTGACCTTTTAGATTATTGAAAAAGGGGTAGAAAATGTGACTATTCAAGGGGAATGGAGAGTGGATTTTTACGAGTGAAAAACTCTTATTCAATGAAATAGGGAGAAGTTGATATGTGGAGCAGTGAGATATGGGAGGAATGCGATGGGGGAGAGTTTTTAAATCTAACGATTATATAAATGATCGATCAAATATTATATATCATGACAGCGGAGGTTCGTGATGAAAGAGGAAAAGTGGTGTTGGAATGGTATCAAAAATTTGTGTCATAAATGAAGTGATTTATTGATTAACGTTTCATACTACTCTCAATTCTCACACTGAGAATTTATCAAATGGGCTTAGAGTATCTGGTGAGTGAATCTTTGGACACTATCTAAACCTCAAGAGGTGAATGACAGTATATGATGGAAGGAGATTCAATGTGCTAACAGAGTGCATAGAATTGTTATGATAAGAGTTGTCAACAAACCCAAAGGGGGATATTATTGGGAAAAAATCCATCAAGGTAAAATTGCAACATTTATGGGTTGGTATATATTGGTTGAAAAAGTAATTTTCATGGTGAATTGTAATGTCTGGTAGATGTTATTGGCAATCCATATTGACAAAGAACTGTGATAAAGGAATGGAAGATATGGATGTGGTACAAAAATAAAAATTATATGTTGAATAAATTTTTCAGTGTTTTCCTAATTTTTGGGGTCTAAAATTTGGAGTTTGGTGGGCATGGGAAAATGTATATTTCATTCAATATCTCATTAAAATATTGAAAGGTGTGAATTTTGTGAATATAGTCTCTATAAAGTAGATTTCACAAAGATATTAAAAAAGATGATAGTGATATATATGATTAGGACGAGCTTCGTGAATTGAAGAAATAAAGAGCATTGCGAGGGAGAATTGCAGTGGTGGAATGATTCTGATGGAAGGTTTTGCCTTTATGATATTTAAATAATTTCAGCAGCATGATACATCTGATGGAGATCATTTCAAAAACGACATATTTCAGAGGTGCTTTGGGATGGGAAGGATTGATGACGAGGAATTTTTACCAATTTGAAAATTGCGTCGAAATAAGAAGATATCCACGTTCGACTGTACCTAAAATAAGAGGTTACCCCTATTCCTTACATTAGAACAAAAATATCAAATTTATGGAATCACTCTGATATCGTGAAGCGTGGGGTGTTTCTCAAAGAAAGGTTTTCAAGAGAGCTTGAGCATTGTGAAAATACTGTTCTATTCTTGACTGAAGGCAATGCTTTTAATAATTGAGTGCCTCACAATGATGGGGTGTTCCACATTGGCTCAGTGAGATTTGAGAAGTAATGCATTCCGTGAAGGTAGTGTTATTTTTTGTTGAAGTGGCATCCACATATTCTAGTTGAGCTCTGAAAACGAAAGGTGATTCATTGAGGCTAATCAAGCTCTATGACAGTGTGGTTCACAAAGGCACTTGATCTCTATGAACCAGTGATCTCTGTGAAGTAGTGTTATCTATGAATCAGTTTTCTCTGTGAAGTAGTATGCTTTGTGACGAGGTAGGGACTTCGCAAAGTCTTATTTGAAATTTTCCAAATAAGGAGCTTCGTAAAGCAGTGAGCTTTGCGAAAGTATTTTCAACGGGTATTTCACATAGGTCAATGGAAAATGGTATTGATCAGTGGATAAAAATTAGAATTCAGTAGAGCATCTATGTATAGTATAGGATGCATTCATTAGAGATAATGAATGGACTTACAAGTCCATAAATTGTGAGTGGATCACTTCTATGAGCAATGAGCAAAGGAAGAGGAATATAGTGATCCTTCCCACCGGGAGTGAGCTAGAGGAAGAGACATAGAGAGTAACCCTTGAGAATATAGTAATTAGACCCTAAACTCTAAAAATTCAGTGAGCTTACACATAGAATATCTATCCAAAACCTTGATCTTTAGTGGATTTTTTTACATCGCCACATTGTAATTTTATGGTCCTTGGACGTATCCCAATGAAGGTGAACCAAGTAAAAATCTATGTGTCGTGTGATTGCATTCCTGCATGACTTTCAAAGCATCATCATCAGATAAAGAAGAGAATAACTGATCATTATAAACACACAAGGGAAAAATAAGTGACCCTTATAATAAAGAGTTCAATATCCAGTGGGGCAGGAATAATTTGAAAAATAATATCAATGCACCAATTCACCCCCTCTCAGGCAATATATGCCCCTTTTCGACCTAACAAATTTGATGAGTATAATTCATTAAATATCATCAAAAATTATAAATATGATTTAATCATTTTTATCTTATATTTTGACCATTAAAATTTTATATAAAAGAAAAAGTCAAAAATGCTACATTCTTTATTTAATTTTCTAAAATATTTTTTTAATATAGATAAAAACATATTATGTTATGTTATAAATTTTTATTTCAAATTAAAATAATTTATTATCATTTTTATTTAACTTTAATATTAATTAATGATATAATTACAATAATTTCATAAACAATGCTAACATAGTACTTTTGTAACCAATAGAAAAATGAAATTAAATTATTTTAAAAACATAAAAAATAAATATTTTTTTAATAAATTATTGTGTAACATTAATTTTATAGTTAATAATAGTGTATTATTAATTGAAAAATGGATTATATCATAATATATTTGATTTTTTGTTGTTTTCAATGTCAAATTATGTGGACAGTTTCCAAAATTACAATAATTATATTTATGTTCAATAATATTTTATTATATCAGTTCAAAATACTAAAAATTTTAAAAGAGATAAATTAAAACAATTTTAAAATTTTAAAAAATTTATTGACAATCCCTATTTAAAATTGTGACGAAAAAATTTATTAAATGGGGTAGAGTGAAATATCCTGATATTTTTAAGTAAAGAATTGTTTGATAGAATATACAACATGCAACACTAAACTTAAATGAACCATGAAATATTAATAATAAATTTTCTAGTTATAACCTAGACATTAAATTTACTGGTATGAATAGGATTAATCACATTATAAAATATTTGTCAAATTATTAATAAATAAAAATGAATTCATTAATTCTTTTGATATAAGAACTAAATTTCTTAGTAGTCATTTTATGTTTCAAAATAAATATTTCTTCACAAATGAGTTTTATTTCATTTTATAAGAGAATATTACAAAGAATTTCTATAAATTGTAGAAATTTTAATATATAAAAATTATATCATTTTTTATATCATCATTTCAAAATTATCTTAGGGTTAATATTTTGGATTTTTCTAAAAAAATTGATTTTCCAAGGAATAGTGAAAAACACATGTTATTATATAAAATTGTATATTCCTTTCAAATACTTACAAATTAAGATTATATTTTAAATTAGTTTTAAAATTTAATTTGTTAATTTTTATTGAAACTAATACAATAAAATTTATTAAAATCAAAATTATGCATGAATTTTATATAAAAACATTAGTGTTGTTAAAAGACATTTTTCTGAAAAATCGGTTTTCATCACATTTTATGTGTTTGATTTTTAAAATAATTGAAAATTATATGATTTTAATTTTATAAAATTTATTACATATTTAGAATTATAATAATTAATTTTAGGTAATATTTTAAACATAATTTTTGGTCAAAATGGATAATAACTGTTGAAATTTTTTTACCATGGTAAAGGTAAAATTGGTTAATTAAGATTACAAATAATATAATATGGACATAAAATGACACCAAAATATTTCTTAATTTCATTGGATGAGTATAATACATCCATAGTGTTCCAAAAATTTAAAATAGGGCCTTTTTCAATTTAGATTTCATTTTGACATTTATAATATTTTAGTAAAAGAAAAAGTAAAAGATGTCACTTTATTGATTTTAATATCAATAATATTTTAGTACAGGGATAATAAGATATTATTTTTTTTATAAAGTTTTATTTTTAAAATTAATTTATTTTATTTTTGGGTAATTTATTATAAATTTTTATTAATGTTAAAATTTCCTTAAATTCATAACCAATGCTAATAGAGTGCTTCTATAAGAACTAGAAAAAATCAAAATCAATTATTCTAAAAACCAAAAAAAATATTTTTTGATAAATTATCATGTCGCATGAATTTTTTGTTAATAATAATTTATTAATAATTTATAAATTTATTAGATTCAGAATTCATAATTTTATTTTTATTTTAAAAGTCAAATATTGTGAACAGTGTCAAAAATGTCATTAATGGTATATTATGTTAAATAATACATTATTAAATTATATAAAACCCGTAAAAATATTTTTAGATTTTTATTAGGATTTATATGGAGTAAAATATAATTCATTTGACGTTTATGATCCAGATTTTAATCTATATGTAATTTTTTAATCCTTTTAAAATGAAAAAATCATTACCATGGTTGAGGTTAAGTGTCAGGACCTGACCTCGTGGGGCCCACGCTGCAACTCCCCAAGCCTGCTTCCAATAGGCCAGGGGTTTCTGAACAGCACCGAATAGGCATATCACTAACATGGGAGGAATTTCCAAACTACATGTACACATGCACACATCTCCAGGCCAACAAATGAGGAAAAGTAAAAACCACTAAGGAAAAAAATGCATGCAAACAACTAAACCCAACCAACAGAGTAAAACGGAATATAAGTACAGAAAATAACCTGGTCCAGAATACAAGCCCACCAAAAGAAAGAGTCTAGAATCATAAAAGTCCAACATATAAGGAAAAAGTGGTATTGGGACTACTTCTCATAGCCATTGGAACACCTCATCCAGTAAGGAAATTAGAAAGCTCAATTCGGTCCTGGTCCACCCTGGAATCCGTAAAAAGTATGCTCATTCGCACAAGACACGGCACGTGTGGGAAAAAACTGTGCAGGGGTGAGTATAACCGTACTCATTAGGTGACCCCCAAAACCCCAAAGCAATACACAAGTAATGGTATAGTCATCTCTACACAGTATATGACTACAAAACATATAACAAGAGAAACACATCCTGGTATACTTGAAACCCAGACTCGTAGTCTATAGATAAGTCACAATAACCACATACCCATACCAGGGATTTAGTTTGATGATTCCAGAAAGCACTCATCCCAGATAACTCACTCCACGAGTCTGATAACTCTAATGATGTCCATCTAATAAATATTATTCATCAGGAAAAGCCATGAGATAGATAGATTCACTAATAGATCTGAAGAGATAACAGATACACTCATTTTGGGAGAACACACTCCTGAGTGAGAAAATGTCACGATGCACATATGAGGATCACTACCATGGCCTTGTTGGACACCATAGCTCATCTGGATTCCACCTTCTATGTAGAGGATCGACTTCCTATAAGATTGGTCACATCGATACCTAACTCTATCTAGGGTCAAGAATGGATAGATGATCTTGCTTTGGGCATCTCAGTGGGATACTTGACTCTATCTCTGAAAGCTCAGCTAAAGGGATCATACTCCTATGGATAGAAATGATATGTGACCTATAGTGTAAGGAGAAAAATTGGCACTAACCCAAACATAACCTTTCCATGGAACAATGGATAAGAAGATCAATCCAGTTACTAAGAAGTACACTGCATGTTGAAGAGTCACACATCGTGTCCTCTGACCTCGGGTACTACCCGTGTACAACGTCCCATGTTGTATGTCTTGTCATGTAGAAGAAGTTTTACATATGTTGTAAGATAATGACGTGCCATGTTCCACTATCCTAGGAAGACTATGTGTACACATTCAATCTTCCCATCCATAGCTTCTACCTGTGTGTCCCAGATCATGTACCAGTATACTGGGTGGTGTTTGTATCCATCCAGGTAAGTCCATGTGGTGGAGTACATGTCTTGTACTCCACCTCTTGCTTATTTCTCTCCCAAGATACATGACGGATCTTCATAAAGACCCACATATCATGTTTCAATGGTTACACTCCGTTTCTATGCTTCCTATCACCCAAAACTCCAGTTTTTGATGGGTAGGGACCACATGTCATATCTTCTCATAGGAATTTCGTGCTCCTCATCGGGTGCACCGTGCAAACAGTAGTGCTTCCATGCCGGTCCGACAAGGTGTGTTCATCGGAGAAAACGATGTGTTTTTTAAAAATTAGTAGAACACACTATTCTTCATTGTCACACCTCAGTTGATCCTCTGATCTTGGATCCTGCAGTCCAAACACTTAATAAATCATGCTTCACGGTGTCCCCATTATAGAACAGCTAAATTGGTAAGTTTCGGGTGTCTGATCAGCCCCAAACAAACATTTTGATCCACCTGCATGAAGAATGGTCGAAGAATGTTTTCTACCGAACCATGTTGATTCATCTACCACCATCTTCATCTCACCTTTATTGAGTCATGACAATGTCGGATCTCCAATTTGGGATTTTTATATTGCGAAACAGGTGTGCAATGATCCATTGTTCATCACCGTATAAGAAATGTGAAGAACGCATTGTGAGGAGAGAATAAATAAAAAACAAAGGAGGAATGAACCGCTTCCATTGTTCTTCGTGGAGTCGATTTTCTCCCATTAATAGGTTTAATAGGTGAATGAAAATAAAAATTCAACAATTATCAGAAATAAATTCCCGGATCAAACACCCCAGAAGAAATGGAAAATAAAACCCGCATACAAGAACACACAGTACACAGATCAACCTCTTTGTGGGTTTATTTGTGTTCAAAATTTAATTCAAGAATGGGGAAGATCTAAATCAAAACAAAAAACCCCCTACCTCAATTATATTGACGGACGATCGATGTGTCATGCTCGTTGGTGAGGTTTGTCAATCTTCAATGTCTATCGATCGATAAATCGGACGTCGTCTACCAACAGTTCCTCAACCACTGCTCCAATGACCATCATTAATTCTCAGGGTTATGTGGCTAACCCTTTAAATTTTCCATTAGTATATATTTATAAGGGATGAATTATTTCGTTGTGCTAAAAAGGAAATCAGAATAAAATAAATTATTTTTTTGTTTTAATTGCATTAAAACATCTTAAAACTAACTTTTCCAGCTAACCTACACCGGTCGATGTTAGGCCCTGCCTAAGGTAATGTTGCTGATCTGAATGAAATGGTTTCCTTGAATTTTTGATCCAGGATCCCATTTAATAGTTATTCCACATTTTCCAGAAAACTTCTCACGCGTACTATTTAGAGTTTAATTTATTTCAAACATTTATTCTGGGTAATCCGGACATTTAAATCGCACGATGTTGCAAATATTGGCCTCTAAATACTTCTATATAATATGTAAAAATAATACATGTAAAATCTGAGATATTAAATTTTCACCACCTTAGGGACTTATTTCCCCGAAAATCCAAAAGAAGGTTACTCAAACAAATGTGTTCAGTACACATGAATCTGAGCCTCCCAAACCCACATACTCTCCTAAAGATTCCAATGCTTCCACCGGACACACACACTAGGGGAGTCACTCACCCACAAAGGATCCTCTCCTTTTGATCCTCGATGTACACTTGGTACTCTGTGAAGGTTGCTCCATCCTCTATATCTAGCTCACCCCAGTCGATGATGTGTGATCGGTCATGCATGTACCTCCTCATCTACGACACGTGGAATAAATCATGTACCTAGTGCAACTACGGCAGTAGAGCTAGGTGGTATGCCACATCACTAACTCTATGTAGTATTTGTAAAGATTCGATGAACCTCGGAGACAATTGGCCACCCCATCGAAATCTCCACAACCCTCATCGAGGTGAGTCCTAAAGGAAGACATAGTCCCCCTCCTCACACTCTAGAGGTCTATATGATCAATCATCAGAAGACTTATGAAGGATTTGTACATTCTTCATCCACTCCTTGATAATTTTCACCTTATTGGTGGTAGCTCACACCAACTCTGGACCCATTAGTGATGACTCTCTAAGGTCGGTCCAGCAGAGTGGTGACCTGAAAGGTCACTCGTATAAGGCCTCGAATGGTTCCATCAAAATGGTGGTGTGGTAGTTGGTATTGTTTGAAAAATCTACCAGTGCTAGGTGGCCTCACAACTACAACCAAAATCAACGATATAGGGCCACAACATATCCCCCAAAACATGAATTGTTCTCTATGTATGACCATCAGTCTAGGTATGGAATGTCGTTCTCAAGCATTGCGGATTCCCAAAATCCTCCTGCAATCCCTTCCAAAACCAAGATGTGAAAAGAGAATCACAATATGAGACAATCGTTGAAGGGACTCTATGGAGTTGAACTATCTATTGCATGTAGGGGCATCCCAAGCTCTCTACAAAACTCTTCTCCATGATAGCTAGGAAGATCGCCAACTTGGTGAGTCGTTCAACAATCAACTAGAAGGAATAATGTCCCTTGGAAATTTGTGGTAATCCCTTCATGAAGTACATAGATATTCCATTCCACTTACACTCTATCACTTCCATGGGGGAGCTGACCCTACTAGAACCTGGTGCTCATCCTTCACCTACTAGAAGGTAAGATGTCAAGAAATGAACTATGCTACTACCTTCTTCAAACCTGTCTACCAGAACTGACACCAGAGGTCCTGGTACATTTTCTCCACTCTAGTATGTAATTTTAAGAGGGGTGTATGAAACACCCTCAGAACCTCCTCTCATTACTCCACTGACAAAAATATGTGTCCTCTAAAAAGAATGACATGATCCCCACCTTGTGAATATCAATCATGAGCATGTTTTGAGGATAACTGAGCACATAGGGTCTCGCAGTTGAAAACCCCTAGCTATTCCTCCATGAATCGTTGTAAGTTTGGAGGGGTGACAACCATTATCCAGAGATAAACTGTATCATCTCCATCCACAAAGGATAATTGTAGCGAGGATAACTACTCTGATGCATTTCTCAGCATCTATGAACTCAATCTCCTACTGAGAGCATCTTCCACAACTTTCCCCTTCCCAGGAGTATAGAAAACCTTGAAGTCATAATCATGGAGGAACTCTAGAAATATTCTTTGTCGTGGATTAAAATCCTTATATTAGAAGATTTTCTTAAGGCTCTAGTGTTCCTAGTAGACAATAAATCATTCTCCCATTAGGTTATGTTTCCACATCTTCAAAGAAAAGAATACCGCTTCCAATTCAAGATCATTTGTCACATACTTCTTCTCGTGAGACCTTATCTAGAATGAACCATAAGCAATCGCCGCTTGTCTCTACATTAGGTCACAAACAACCCTGGTCCATGATGCGTCGCAGAAAACTACGTACTCGACACCCTCTTATGGAAATATCAACATCTATGCGCCTGTCAAACATGGCCTCAACCACTGGAAATCATGATGGCACTTCTTCTTCTATACAAATTGTTTCCCCTTCCAGGTTAAGGTTGTCGTTGGTACTGATATCCAGGATAAATCAGGGATAAATCTCTGTTAGTATCCTGTTATTCCAAGGAAGCTCTGCACCTCTATAGTTCTCTAGGTTGGCTCCCATACTAACATATCCTTGACCTTAGCTGGTACCACTGCTAATCCATCTGCTAATATAACATTTCCCAAAACGTGGACCTCCTGTATCCATAACTAGCACTTAGAGAGTTTTCCATAATTCTAGTGCTCTCAGAGTGCGTCTAGAATCATCTACAGGTGTCTCATGTGCTCCTCCTATGACTTCGAGTACACAAGGATATATTTGATGAAGAACACTACAAACTAGTCTATGTATGGATGTAATATATGGTTTATAAGTCCCATGAAAACTGCAGGGGAGTTCGTTATTCCAAAAGGTATCACCAAGTACTCATAGTAACCATATCGGCATCTGAAATCCATATTCGGTACGTCCTCATCCCGTATTCAAAGCTGGTGATAACCCGACCAGAGGTCCACTTTCGAGAATAAATGTTCCCCACTCAGCTAATAGAAGAGGTCATAGATCCTCAGTAATGGATACCTATTTTTCAACATCACCTAGTTCAGGTGCCGGTAATCCACACACAACCTCAATCACCCATCTTCCTTTTTGGAAAACAAAACCGTGGATTCCCATGATGGAACATCGGGTCTTTCAAATCCCTTATTCTACAAATCCTTCAACTGCACCCTCATCTTACAATGCTCTATGGGATCCATCTGATATGATGGTGAGTATATCGGTGTCTTCTTGGGTTGTAAGTCGATGTAGAATTTGATCTCCCAGTGTGTTTTTAATATTAGAACATCTTCCATAAAGAATACCTCGTAATCCACCACTACTTCTAGGAACTAGAAGCTAAAAACATCTGCTTCTCTAAGGGTAAGGCTATCCAACTCATGAGTGATCGAATACACCCTCCTATGTATGATCACATTCTGTGCTGCCTAGGTTTCCTTTTCCCAAACAATAGAAAACCTCATCCCATCACTACAGACACACCACACTCTTTTCCTAAAGTTGTCAATCTAGGAATGGAATGAAGATAGCCAATCCATACCGAGAATGATGTCGTAAGACCTCGACACTTCCACCAAGAGGTTCCAACCAAAACTCTCACCTTCAAGGGAAAGATCACACATTGTGAAAAGATGTGCGATCATCGAGTCACCTCCCGTAGGTGTCTCCATGCGTAAGGGTCGAGTCAACAGCTCTACCGGAATTTCAAGGTTTCAAACAAGACATGTGGTGAGGAAGGAATGATTGAAACCTGTGTCTATAAGTACGGAATCTAAGGTAGAAAAGATATATATCTTAAATTGAATCATTTCTGGAGTCCCAAGGTTGTACTCCTTGACCGCATGCAGTTGTCCCTACCCCTATCCCCCAGCTCCATGAGCCTGGTGCGGACCTCCTAGGCGTGATGGTGGAAGTAGGTCAAATCATCTTCCACCGCCTGTAGCTCTCCCTACTGCTCTACCATGTATGCCTCCTGGTAGGTCTGCATGCTCCACTCTTTTCCCCTTCCTCAGGGGTCCATTGACTGCCTCCATGTCAACAGCTCGACGAGTTTAAAAGCCTCTAGAGAGATTTCTTTTCCCATCACACGATTTTCATCACCTCTCCCTTGGATGAATGTATCCATCTTGAGAGCCCTGGACTATCAATCCTCTATCTTAGGTCCTCCTGTGACATCTCCCATGTCTTGATCCCTGTTCTAGATGTCGGCTCCCAATTGTCGAGGTCTCCTCACCTATCTACTACTGATGACTCTCATTGGCTATCTTTTCTCTTCCAAGAAGCTCTCCTTTACCACGGATCGCTTGAGGACTCCATCATAAGTCAAAATTCATAGAGGCACAACACTAGCTCAGATGCACCATTTTAGACCTTGATCATAGGTCTGAGATCTGATGTATTGATGTCTGACCATATTCATCGAGTACCTGGAGAGGTTGTTGAACCTCGATGAATAGTCATTCACCCTCAAACTTACCTGGTAGAGTTGAAGAAGCTCCTAGATACACACTACTCTCAGGGTAACTGGAGAGAACTCCTCCATAAAGAGTCACTCAAACTCCATCCATGAAAGATTCTCCTCATCCTGAGTCTGTGTGGTTAAAATCCACCATCACCCAATTGAAATCTGAATAAGGATCCCTCCTAGGACAACCATCTGGTCTGATGGTGTCCTCACTAGACAGAAAACTCGAGTCACCGCCTCAAGCAAGTCCTTAGCTGTCTGAGGGTTGGCCTCTCCTTGAATTCTGAGTGGTATCTATCTATGAAACTCGTGGAGCATGCTTAGCCTATGCTCCTCATATTTTATCTCTCCAGCTACCACATGCTTCTCCCCTGGTGGTGGTTTAGAATGTGCACCACCTGGGGTAATGCCTGGGGAACTATTCCCTGTAACAAAACCTCGTTGATGAGGGGGTCATCCTCGTGATTGAGCTTCTGAATCCTAGCAGGTATGCCTCACAGAGGCATCTAGTAAGGAAAAAAGATGTACCATGGTCAATGAGTATACCTAGATAGCTGACAAAAGGGACCTGGAAAACACCACACATTACTATATGATGCATGTACCATCCTTTTATTTCCCCAAAACTAGTGTTTTCATGTACTGAGTTGAAAACCAAGTTTTCAAAGTCTAGGTGTATGGATACATCATCCACCCACACAAACACGGTAGTCCCTGGCATGAAACCCAAACATGAAAAACTTTAAACTGTTTCCCCAAACCAATCTCACATACTCTTGGTCCTAAGGTAGAACTGATGACATCTGATAGCACTCTATCGCAACCCATCATAGTGGGGCCTGCACCGCGACTCCCCAAGCCCACCTCTATTTGGACAGGGGTTGCTGACTAGCACCGAGTAGGTATATCACTAACAGGGGAGGCATTGCCTAGGTAACTATACACATGGACACATATCCAATCCCACAAAGGATGAAAAGTAAAAACCACTAAGGAAAAAAATCCATGCATACAACTAAACCAAACAAACATAGTACAATGGAAAGTAAGTGTGAAAAGTAACCTAGGCCAGAATAAAATCCCACCAAAATAAAGAGTCTATAAACTACAATGTCTAACCTGTAAGCACAAATAGGTTCTAGGGATGCTACTTATAGATGTAGGAACACCTTGTCCTTCAAGTAACTCAGAAATCTCGATCTGGTCTTGGTCTTCCATGGACTCCATCAAAAGGCTGCTTTTATGCTCAAGACACGACACGCGTAGAAATAGCCCGTGTAGGGGTGAGTATAACAATATTTAGTAGGGGACCCCAAAAACTACAAAGTACTACACAAGTAATGGTATAGTCATCTCTAAATAGTATATTTCTATCAAACATATAACAAGATAAACACATACAGGTATACTCGAAACCTAGACCCATAGTCTAGAGACAGGTCACAATGATCACATAACCACACTAGGGATTTAGTTCGATGATTCCACAAAGCACATGTCCGAGAGAACTCACTCCACAAGTATAATAACTCTGATGAAGTCCCTCTGAGAAGTACTTTCCATCAAGAATATCCTTGAAAGGGATAGATGCACTGGTAGATCTGAAGAGAGATTAGATAAACTCATTCTGGGGGAACACACTACTAAGCGGAAAAATATCACGATACATGGATGAGGATCACTATCTGGGCCTTGGAAGATACCATGAATCATCCGGATTCCACCTTCTAAGTAGAGAATCAACATCCTGTAGGATTCATCATGTCGATACCTAACACTAACTAGTGTTGAGAATGGATACCTGACTCTATCTTGGAAATTCCTGATGAAGGGATCATACTCTTGTGGATGGAAATAATACTACCCCTCTAGGGAAATGAGAAAAAGGGGCACTAACCCCAACATATCTTTTCCAAGGAATAGTTGATAAGAATATCATGCCAGTTACTGAGAAGTACACATAATGTAGAAGAGTCACACGCCTTGTCCTCTGACCCCGGGTGCTGCCTGTGTACAACAGCCCATGCCGTAATTCATATCATATAGAAGAAGTTATATAAGGTGTGTAAGGTAGCAACACATCTTGTTCCACTGTCTAGGGAATAATCTATGTACGATGGCCATGTTTCTATACATGGCTTCTACCCATGTGTCTGATGCTGTGTACTGGTACATTGGGTGGTCCACATATCTAGCTTGGTCTGGATGTGTGGTGGAGTACATGTTGTTGACTCCACCCCATATCCATGTATCTCCCGAGATACACACCAGGTCTACATAAGGACCCACACTCCATGTGATTGTGGTCAGACACTGTTTCTATACATCATGTCACCTTGAACTCCAGACACCGATGGGTGGTGCCTACACATCGTGTCTCCCAAAAGGCACACCATGTTCATCGTCGGGTGAAACACGCAAACCCTAGCCACTACCATGTTGGTCCTACATAATGTGTTCATTGGAGAACTTGTCAGGTTCTTTGGAAATTTCCAGAACATGATTTTCTTCATCACCGCGCCTCAAGTGATCCTCCAATATTCAATCCGGCCATCTGATCACATCTAAACTCATTTTTCAAGGACACCCCATTGTAGAAAAGATAAATCAGTATGTTTTGGGTGTTTGGTAATCCCTAAACACATGTTTTGATCCACCCACACAATGAACGGTCAAAAAACAATTTCTTTCGAACCATGTCAATTTGTCCACCGCCATCATCATTGCACCTTCATTGAGTCATCGAGATGTAATATCTCTAATTTTATATCATTTTGTTTCTTAATGGGGGAACAATTATCCCTTGTTCGTCGCCCTACAAAGAACGCAAAGAACACTGAACGAGGAGAGATGAAATCAACAAACGAATGAGGAACACACCTCTACCTTCATTCGTCATGGTGTCGATCCGCTCCCGTTAATATGTATAATAGGAAGATAAAAATGAAAATTAAAAATTATCATAAAACACTTCCCAAATTAAAAACCCCAGAAGAAACGGAAAACCACACCCTCCCGCAAAAACGTACGATCTACGGATCAACCTGTTTGTGGGTTAATCCACGTTCGTCATTTAATTCAATAATGGGGAATAACTAAATCAAAACAAAAAACCCCTACCTTGATTCAATTGAAGGAAGATCACAACATTGCACTTGTTGGTAAGGTTCGTCAAACTCCAATGTGTGTCGATCAATAACTCAAATGTCGTCTTCTAGTGATTCCTCCTCCATCACCCCAACGGCCATTGTCAATTCACCGGGTTATGTGGAAAACCTTGCAAATTTTCCATAATTATATATTTATAGGGGAATAATTAGGTCATTGCATTAAAAGGGAAATCAAAATAAATTAAATTATTTATGTATTTTATTTCTTTTAAAACATCTGAAAACTGACTTTTGTAGCTGACCCACTCCAATCGATGTTAGGTCCCGCCTAAGGTAAATTTTTTTCTCTAAACGCAATGGTGTCCTCAGATTTCGGATTCGGTAACCAATCTAAAATTTATTCATATTTTTCAGGAATACCACTCATGAGTGCTATTTATAGTTTAATTTATTTCAAAAATTTATTCTGGGAACTCCAAGCCTTGGAATCACATGTCATCGCAAATCCTAGACTCATAATAATTCCATATAATATTTAAAAATAATACACAAAAAATATGAGACATTAAATTAAAATCAGTTAATTAAGGGATTAAACAAAATTATAAGATTTAAAATAATGTATAAACTTGTAAAAATTTGTTTTTATAATTATATTAAGTCTATATCTTCATTATATAAAAATTAATATCATTTTGAAACCATTTTATATGAGATATAAACATACTATATTTTAATATTTCATGTGTTTCTGAAAATGACATTAATGATAATTTATATTATGAAATATTTTATTAAATGACTTAAAATTCATAAAAACTATTTTCCTAATCCAAGTGAATTATATGTGGTTCAAAATATCAACCATGTTCTATTTATTGGACACTTTCTCTTTTATAGTAACTTTCTTAACCGCTAAAGTGTAAAAAATATTATTACCCGAGTATTGAGAAAAGGGTTAATAGGGGTTTAAATAAGTTGATAAGTGTAAAATCATCATGAAAACATTTAGAAAAATTATAGTATGAGATAAGTACGACATATAATAGTATTATATTATAATTATATCAATTTGGATCAATTTTCCAATGAAAATTAATTTATATGAATTTTATACTTTATGAAATTAGAAGAATGACCCTCCCTTGACTTATTAAAAGTGGCCCTCTCTCATATCTTATCCACACTTAATGAGCCATTATTTCACTAATAACATCCAAAATAATTTCCTAAAATCACTCCCCATGTTCTATATTTCTTATTTTGGGTGTTATACCAACCTTAGAGGGTATAATGGGTAAAACAAAAGTGGTTTTCTATAGAAGTGGTATAGCTTTTAACCAAATATTTTAGTATTATTACTTCTTCTACCTCCTTCAGTTCTTTTTAAAACAAGATGAAATAATAAAAGAAGTGTATTCGATGTACCTATATTTTTATTTTTTTAATAGAATAACTTTTATCTATCTGATGTTCTATAAAATGGGAATCAAAACTATTACTCATATGTACAATGGACTGCCGCCTCATGAACCGATGTAATTTTTTTCCATCACCGAATCTCGTGGATGGTTATAATGATGAACTTAATATATATATATATGATATTAATGAAATATTTATCATTATTTAATTAAAATATGTAATAAATTTTCTTTTCTTTACATCCATTGAAAAATGATTACTTTATTCATGTGTATGTGTGGATTCCCACCTCCATGAAGCGATGTGATTCATTTTTCATGACCACATTACATGGATACTATATAAGTGTATTGTTAGAAGAAATTGCATAATATTTATGACATAATAATAATTTTTTATATATGAAATTATAATTACATTCTTTACCTAATGTTCTTTCAAAAAATAAAGACATTAATCATGTGTACATACGACATATTGCGTCATTGATTGTAATGTAATTCATTTTTCTTAACCATGTTTAATGAATTGTTTTAAAAATAAAATTAATATATAAAAATTATAATTATTTATTTTTTATTATTTTGGATATTATGTAACAATTACCTTGTTAACCACATTCATCATACCAAAGTTGTTTCAAAACTATGAACCAAACATCCTCAAAACACTTGACATGGACTTAACAAATTATGCAATTAAATATTTAATTAAAATAATGGAATAAAATTGTTTAATGATGGTGTAATAGAACATTAATAAGTTCTTAAATAAGTAAATAATTTATTCAATTTTATTGTAATGGAGTTGAAGAACATTCATGGGAATGATTGACTCAAGGTAAGGGATTTCATCTCAATTTCTCTTCATTGAGCCATTTTTTAATGTTATCAACATAATTTATTTTATATGGTGTATATATTTCCCCATTTAAAAATTTTATATCATGATAATTTCATAAATAATAGAATTTTAAGTGGCAATTCAAATTATTTCACCCAATAGGATTTGACATGAAAGCTACCATGTGATAGGGGTTTTCTTAAATAAATTTTATTTCATCAACATATGTCACTTCATTGTTGAGTATATTATGTCAATATTATTCTTTACATAGAATGTTATGATTTATTTATTTATTTCAAAAATATTTTTAGATTTAAATTTGTTATATGTAATCTCTCCACTTATTAATTCCCAATTTAATGATATGATCTTTGTAAAGGTTTTTATCTCAAATTTTGTTTTTTGGGACATATGTTTATGTTATGAACATAACATCTTTTTGAGGTATATATACTACCACATTGACATGTTATATCATTAATTTCATTATTTACATGATATTTAGTGATTAAATTGAATTTATTCTTTCATCAGGTGTGTGATTAAAAAGTTACCAAATTGGTAAGGATTTTAATGATACAATCTAATCTCATTTTGGGATTATCTATTATTAAAGTTACTTAGGGAGGGATCATATGATTTTATTTTAAAAATTAAAATCTATTTTATTCTCCTCTAGTTATGAAGTTGGTTTACATGTTTAGTTTCTATTTCCTCTCTAAAGGATTAATGAAACAGTAATAATGTTTTTAGTAAGTGATATAGATCTTTTATCTTCTTTTAAATCCATAATCTTTCTCTTCCATATCAATACATTATAAAATGTTTTCAAGAATTTATTTTATAAAAAAATGATTTCCAAAGGTTATTTTACAAGATCTTGGACCTTCTTATAAAATGTTTCAAAATAAAATGTATTAACATTTTATGCATGTGTTAATTTTGAATCTCTTTAGAAAATATTGGAAAAATGTTTATTTTTAACTTTTATGACATGAAAAAAATTTCACACCTTCATGAATATTATTCTATTTAATGCATAATTTGTAATTTTCAAAATTTATTTTGAAAGAAAATTATTTTCACAATATCTTAGGGATCTTTTAGTATTTTATTTTGATTTTCAAAGTGGAAAAGGTATTTTATTCCAGAATGTTTTTAATTATCTTTAAATTTTATTTTTATTCACTACGGACATAAATAATTCCTGATATGCATGTTCAAATGGGTACATTTTTTAATGATTCCATACGAATTCTTTAATTGGATGGATTATCACTATAAAAAACGTAAATTAGTGATATTTCTTCATTTGGAATGTTTAAAAATGTTGGTAATTTATTTATAAATATTTTTTAAAAACATCGGTAAAGGAAAATTGGATCTATTTATAGATTTTACCAATTTGAAACTTTTATAAATGTCTCTAAATTAACAATGTTTCTAAAAAACATCATTAATTTTTTAATAAAAATTTAAATATTCTTTTTCAAATTTGTAATTTCTTAAAAATAAAAAAATATATAGATTAATTTTTACTCTCATTTACTAATGTTTCTAAAAAACATCGATAATTGTTTTTAATATAAATATATATATATTCAAAACATATATATATATATATATATATATATTTACAACAAATATTAACGACACAAAAACCATAACTCAGACTCACCTCTACACAAGTTTCCCATCCCATGACCCCCTCCCTCTATGCTACAAGTAGGAACAGTACACAAAACACACCTCCACTCAACACCACCCAACTCCTCATTCTCCTATGTGATAGTCATCCCACACATACATGCAATGAACCAAGAAGAAAATCTATCACTCCTATAATTCAAACACAGAACCTGCAGGGTTATACCCAAACACTAGACAAACTAACATATGCAATTTTGAAATTAATGTTGTGTTATTTTTTGCACATATATATATATATATTCAGTATTAAAAAAATTAATGTTATATATAAATTTATATGTGTGTGTTTATATATATACATATATATTTATATATGTTAATATGTGTGTGTGTGTTTATAAATATATACGTGTACGTATACATATATATAATTATATATATATATATAATTAGACATGTTTTCTTAAAAAAAGTGAAAAAATTAAAATATATGTGTGTTTTTATATAAAAATATTTGTGTCTATATATATATATGTGCATGTTTATATATATATATATATGTTTATATATATTTTCATGTATTTTCATATATTAATATATATAAATATATCAAAATTTATATTATGGTATAATTATATATAAATATATAAACAAGATTTTAGTATTTAAAAATTTATACACTATATATATAATTTTATATATTATTGCACTTATATTAATATATGTATATATGTTTGTTTATATTATTATTTTATGTTTATATATATATATATATATATATCTTTATATATCTACAAGTTTATATTTTACATTATATATATGTGTGTGTGTGTGTGTGTGTTTATATATATATGTATATATATATTTGTGTGTTTCCGTGTAAATATATATGTGTATGTATACTTATATATAATTATAATTATTTATATAATAAACAATGTTTTTAAACACTGGTAAAATAGGACTTAAATATCCTCGTTTTCTTAAACATATGCATAAATTTAAAATATATGAGTGTTTCTATATATAAAATATGTATATATATATATCTATTTACTTAGTTATATATTTATATGTGTGTGTGTTTCTGTTTTTATATTTTTAAATATGTATATTTTATTATATATGATTGTATATAAAAGTCGGTTTTTATATATATTAATACATATATATATCTCTAAATATATATTATAGTATATTTGTAAATATAAATAGATTTTAGTAATTAAAAAAATTAATAATATATATATATATATATTAATATAAAAAAATTTATGTTTATATTTTATATTTTATATTTATATATATAATATTATATTATATTATATATATGTGTGTGTGTGTGTGTTTATATTATATATTATATTATATATATATATTATACATATATATATCAGTGTGTGTGTTTATATATATATATATATGTCTATAACATAAATTATATATATGTGTGTGTGTATTTCATTATATGTGTGTCTGTGTGTGTGTAAAAATATATGTGTATGTAAACATATATATAATTAGCGCCATTTTATAACACTGAAAAAATTTCAATAAATTAGCCATGATTTTTTATAATGTGACTAAATTTAAAATGTATGTCTGTTTATATATATCTGTGTGTGTGTGTGTGTGTGTTTGTTTGTTTGTGTCTATTCATATATCTATAAATATATATGGTTATATGTGTTTATATATATATGTCAGTGTTTATATATATATTAGTATATATGTATATGTGTATCTAAATATATATTTACATCAATGAGAGGAAATAAACATTATAAATATATATATTTTTAGTGACATTTCATGTAAAACGCCAATAATTTAATAATGTTTCATGAAAAAAAATAGCTAATTCAGTGTTTTTTCCTTAATGTTGTAGATGAATTATGGTCTATTCTAGAAAATATCACTATATAAGTGATGATTCCTTAAGAAATTAGTATATCATAAAATTTTATTTAAAAACATGACTAAATTAGCAATGTTCTCTAAAAACGTCACTAAATTTTTGATGTTTCCATAAAATGTGGATAAAATACTAATATTTCCAAAAAACACTAAATTTGGGACCTTTAAGGAAATATGCCTAAATTAGTGATGTTTCCATAAAAACATTGCTAAATTAAAAAATCGTGAATGTTTTTAAATATCATCACTAAATTTTAGTTATTTTGCAATTTCATTATTTCAAATATATTTTCAAGGAACCCATTTATTTGTAAGGTTTAATCGTGTTATAAAAGGAATAATGGTTTTTTCATTGAGTTTTGTGATGTAATGTTTTCTCGATGTACATTATTCATGTCATGGTTCTTGGAAACTATTTATAATCTTTGGTGGTTCCATAATAAACCATGTATGGGTGGTTATGTTATAAACCATGGATGGGTGGTTCCATTATACACCAATAAAAAGTGGTTACATTATAAACCAGGGATGGGTGGGTCTGTTATAGCCCACAAATGCATTGGGTAAAGATTATGTTCTCTATAGAATTATGGTTGATGATGATTGTATTATTAATTACACTTTTATGGGTTCTTTTTAGGGTTCTATGAAGATAACATTCTATGATACCAACACATATTCATTATGCTTTCTATGGATTTATAATGTTTCCTTGGACCCGTATTAACATCACATGGCTCGTGATTATTGATTCTTATTAATCATTCTATTTTTAAATTATTATACCAAGCCAAATGTTTAATGATCCAGGTTTGGATGAGTACGAATTATCTTATTTTATTGTCAATTTCCTTCATTGTCTCATCACACCCTTAATATCATATTATTCTCACTGATAAAATTTAATTATTAATTCTTATGTTTATTCTTATAAACCATTTTGACTCACCCTTCTTATATTTCTTTTTTACCAGGTTATGAAGAATAATTTTAAATGATTTGTCTCTAGAAAGGTGTCATGTGTGAATAATTTTATGGGGGGTGTTTAAGACACAATATGGAATATGAAAAGCTTGGTATAAGTGGGAAAATTATCATTTAAATAAATGGATATTGTTATGTAATAGTTTTTCCTAATTATCATAAACTCTAAACCAGAAAGGTCCTAGGTTATGTATGTGATCCAAAAAAATCAGTTTGAAATCATATGTTTTAAATTTTTTAAATTGGGTCTCATTTATGGGTATCAATTCCATAAATATAATTAAGCACAAAATTCAGATGTGCGGGTCCAGGGAAATCAAAATTCTTATTGACCTCAAAATAAGCCACCAACTGCATAGCCTCCCCTCCTCCAATATCACTCCCATTCCAATTCAACCCTGTGATAGAAGTTATCCACCACCCCTATAAATCTCTCCTTTTTTTTGATTTCATTCTTCATGAACACTGTGTTGGTGAGTTCCAAATCCATCATCTCTTTTTCAAAAATCATTTTCATTTTTTATGTATAAAACACTAACCTTGACTCTATTGGGTCTGTATTCTCCCCAATTCATTGAACCATTGTTTTTATTGATTATAATTATTATAATACTTCATAACAAATACGATTATAGGTTATGTATTTTTTAACTTATTTACCCTCTACTTCTACATAAATAGACTATAACTTTATTATTTTATGGGATATATTAGTTAAATATGTAATTAAAAATTATTATACTTTTTTTAATGGGTTAGGTGGTTATGAAATTATCCACTTCAACATTTTATTCTAGTAGTTGAAATTAACCATTTTAGTTCTTAAAAATGTTTGGATTTAAAATCTAATATTTGTTTTGAATATATATGTTGGAATTGTTTCATAAATGGTTGAATATATATTTGATTTATAAAAGAAATTTTATTTAATACATTTTTTGTCAAAAATATTTTTATTAAGGTAATATTTTTAAACATAAAAATTCTTTTCTCTAGAACGAAATTTTCACCTAAAATTAAATCTATACATTTTACATAAGTTATCCTTTCTTCTAAAATGGGTGGTCTGTCAAAAATTTTATAAATATAGACTTGTTTCTGTTAAATGAATATATTTTTTACATTGTATTAAACATGTGGAGGGAATATTTATATAAAGAGAATTTCTTTCCTTTTGATATGTCTAAAATTATTTTTTTTAGGACTTGGGTCGTGTGTGGGTTTTTTAATAAGAAAGTTTATGACATATTCCATTCTAAACAGTTACATAGTTTACTACATATAAAATCTTATTATTTACAAACCTCTACTAATTTCATGCTTGTCTTGTAACTTATGAGCATTATAATACTATATATAGCTTTTTTTGTGTTTGATATATATAATTTTATTTTATAAGATTATTCTCATGTGGACTAGTTTTTCAGTTATGATATATATATATATACCTTTTTTGGTATAAAGTATTTTTATTACTCATTGAGATAATGTATTTAAATGTTATTGTTATATATATAAGATATTTTTTTTATATCATGGGATTTAGTTATAAAATTTAGGATATGGGTGATAAATATATAGATTGAATTATTTCCAACTTTCCTTTTCCCTTCTTAATTTATCATTTTCATGAAACACTAAGTTGTTTTTTATAATTATGTATTTATTTATGTAAATTTCGGTATTATTTTACAAAAAATGAAGTGTGATTTAAAATCGTTATGATTTCAATGTTAGATAAATATTTTATATAATGATTAAAATTAAGTGAAAAACTATCATTTCCTTAAGTATATTTTGGATTTGAATTCAATATTATTTCAATTATTTTCTTAAATGACATATAATAATGTTTTTTAAAAATTAATGGATCTGGGATGTACGATTTTGGTCGGATAATAAATGATTTTCAAAAATAATTTTTTAGATTATGAATTTATCCTTTCTTATATAGATATTTTATACAATTTCCATGTAATAATTGTGTTTTAATACCATGTTTAATTGATTAAGAAGTTATTTACCACATAAAAATATTACTTCCAAACAAAATATAATGTTCGGTACCACAATGGGGAGAAAAGTATTGCTCAAAATATTCATAATTTGAATGAGAGGACTGGATCCGAGAATCTATTATATGATCTGTTTTTGCATATTCATCATCATGATAAATAATGATTCATAATGAAAGAACACAGTGATATGTATACACATGTTTTGGGTAATTAAAATAATAATCCTGATAGTGAAAAAATGAAGGAAGTTGTCATGACTCCAGTATATCAAAAATGTGGTTAAACGAAAAAGTTATAATTTTTAACATGACCATTTCATGGGAAACTCATATATATAATTTCTAATACTACCATAAATTATATTATTAAATTCTTTTTGGAATTATTTCTATATGTTGTAGATATTCCCTCTAACCATTATATGTCATTGATATTAATTTACCAACATGGGTTTTCAAAAAACAATCATGATTACCAGAAATATTGCATCTTATTCTAGGATAAAATGTCTGGCCTAAATGTTTGTACCAAATATGACACATCTCAATGGAAGAAAAATGTATATAGAACACCATCTCGTGTTCCATATAAACTAAAGTGGCACTTTCCATTGATTTTCAGTCTCCAGCTTATTTTCATATCTGATGAAATATCAACAAACATGAGATGGAATATTACCAAGATATATTATGATAATGATAAGTCTTCTCATCTTATATGTGGATTATAATGATGGAAATTTGATGAATAACATCTTGATTTGGAATCTAGGGTTCATAATGTGAGTTTGGATCCATAACTTAAAGGTTTTAATCTGTTTTGTCTGACTCTTAAATTGAAAAGTGCATGGACAATTTTATTTACATTTATAATCTTTCTTATTGGATGAGTATGAAATAAAAATTTCTTTTCTTTATTATACTCCTATCTGGACCATTTTGTCTGATAAATGATATAGATGTATACATTAAACCTTTAATAAAAGAATTAAATCATCTTTGGATGGTGGGTGTGTTCACAAACAATTCATATTCAAAGGAAATATTTTATATCCATATTGCACTTATGTGGATGGTAAATGATATTATTACTTATACAATGATGTGTGGCTAGAGCATGAAGGAAAAAAACATCATGTCCTATTTGTATGAATTATACATGATCTAGAAGACTTAAATATAATCATTGTTTCATTTATATGGGAAATCAATTATTCTTTACAATGTACCACTGATATAGAGGTAATTCTTATTAGTTTTTAAAATACCATTGTGAATGAAAAGACAGATAAATGTATGTATGGAACTAATGTAATTAATTAATTTAATGATACGATATTTTCATTTTTGAAATGTGAGATGAAATATAGATAACCGAATAATTATTCCACTAAATCCAATTATAATTAGAAGAAGAAAAGTATATTCTTTTTGTTTCTTTATTGGCTAACCAACTTTTTACATCATTATTTATACATAATTAACTTTGAATGTTTTTTAAAATATTTCATTCAATTTTTCTAAATATCAAGGTAGATAAAAAATAAGATTTACGATCTTAGAGTGACTTGGTAGATTGGGGTATCAGACTAAAATTACATCTTGTGTGTATTAGTGAAATTAAAATTGAAGTTATATGAACTTATTATGTGATAAAACCTTCAAAAAAATCAACTCAGGTATGTATTATAGACTATCAAGGTTCTTAATACCTATTCACAGAACATATCAAAACTGGTTTATAAAATAAAGTCTAAGATAAAATCTATTGAGACTCGTGATTATCACATCTTTCTTCTTAAGATGAATCTAATAGAAATATTATATCTACTATCTAAGAAAGTAATAGATTGTGCTAGTTTTATATATATCTTTGTGCTAAATTTATTTCCAATTTATTCTTTTCAGCAAATTTGAGAAGAGGCACCATTATTTTTTGTGATTTAGAGAAAACATTTATTCAACCATTTTTCATAAGCATGTTTCATCTAGCTATCAATATTTTAACAAAAATACTTTTTAGAGAATATTTTTATTTTCATTGGATGTATGAAACTAAAATAAATATATTCTCAATTATGTATTGCATCTGAAATAGGAAACGTTTATAATGCTCCATTGTCAAAGGTTACTTGTTCCTAGATTTTTTGGATTTTCGTTTAGTATATTGATAATATGTGACCCCAAGACATAACTGACCAATGAGAAATGAATAAGATTAGTATGAGAAAATTAGACCCAATTTTCCATCATTTCCAAAAAAAGGTAGAATTCTCAGATCATAAACATTTACTACATTATACATTGATGATCGGTAGATGGCACATCACATAATCTTGTTTAAATATGATTTATTTGATGATTGCATCAAGTAATTAAATTGAAAATATATATGTTATCTCATTCCATGTAATTATACATATTTAATAATCTATTTTTATCTTATTATATAGGGAACAAAAACAAATTATATATAGAAATATTCATTCATTTGCCTTGATATAGAGATATTGTTTTCATAGAAAGGAGTATCATTCTTGGTTGAAATCAATGAAAGAATTATTACCATAATAACAAAAAAATTATTTATTTAATTTTAGTATTATTTTATATTTTTTTATTGAGTTTACCTATTAACTCTCTCTCTTGAGAAAAAAGATATTTGGATTTTGGTCCTAATTTTTTGGTTCATGAATTCACATTAATTTTGATCAATGGGAGTAATATTATTATCATTGATCGAGTAGTGAATTTAAGAACAAAATATAATGGTTTTTTTTTTCTAACTGCACCGATAGTCTGTTACTCCAGTTCATCAGATAGTACTCCTTGATATGAAAATATAACTTAATATAGTGTTTTTGAGAAAATACTAATATTTCATTATTACTCCCACAGTTGAGTTGTTGTGATGAAATGAAAGTGGTTTGATTCAGTGAAAATACATGGAACATGTATTTATGACTAAGGATTTAGATTTATTAAAATGACTCCTATTATTAATACTAATGAGCCATATATTTTCTACATCATTGGAAAAATAATTTTTTATGTGAAAGATCATCTAAGACCTTAATTTGGTGTCATTATTAATTTAATACCTATACATATTTCTTATTATTATGGGGATGTAATTTACACATTCATGACTTCCATTATACTCTTAAAATTTATTTTTTATTATTACTCAAATAGTTTAATTGTTAGAGTTGATTGTGAACTTGAAGCTATTTTGGGTAATATACATAATCATATATATGTGTTCTATGTTTTTTTGGATTATCTCAACAGGGGTTTTTATGGTTGGTGATATTCAAATTTATTTAATGGTGGTTTCAAATATTTTATATCGAAATTGAACTTCTTGTGAATTTTCAATATAAATTGGTTGTAAATTTCATTGTTTCTCATTTTATGAATTGAATTTAACTGTATTGTAACTTAACAGTCCTAAAAAAACATTAAAAATACAATTATAAAAAAACATTTTCAATTGAAAAAAAACATTATAATCTAATAATAATGAAAAAACCAATAAATGAATGAACTAACCCAAAAAATGTACAAATGACATAATCAAATGATCAAAATTAACCAATTTACCTAGCCAAGACTGAGTGAGAGTGTATGAATGGATGGTTACCCATTGTTGTTTGAAGTGGTTTTGTTGTGGTTGTAGTTTCTTGGTCCTGCTGAAATTCTATGAAATTTTTAGTGGAAGTTATCTAAAATTTTGAATGATATGATGTTGGTTAGATGATTTATATTTGATTTTTTTGGGTAATTAGTTCAACTTGGACTTTGGTGGTGGAATTGGCACTCAGGGCCATGGATACGTGATCCGTTGGGAGTATTGGCCACTCGTTTCCCTGCCCTTTCTCTAGGACCCCTCCACTCTCCATGATTGGATCCGAGTGGTGGTCCTTATGCTGCTTTGGGATGTGAGGGTGAGTGACCACATGCGTCTTTTCGTGGTTCCGTCTTTATTGAGGATGTGATGTTTTATGTTGAATTTTGATTCTGGAATGTGAAATCACCTAGACTCCATATAAGGAACAACTTCAGATGTAGAGTCAAATCAACAATTATTAACTAGAGTTTGACCATTCATATTTTAATGAGTGAGAGAGTATGACTGTTTTCATTGGTACCAGACTCATTCAACCCTGCATGGGACATCTAGTCGAGTGGTTATGCCAAGGTGGAGGCTTGACATAATGATATAGTCATTGGGGAGGATCAGTTCTTGTAGTCTCTATCTGGGTTGACACTCCTTTTATGTTTTTTTATTGGTTGAAATTGTTAGCATTCACACTTACCCTTTAAAAGCTTCATTTGAAAATATATAAAAATTGGATTTGAGTTAATTATGTCATGTGACATATTCTTTCTTGTTTTTCTAAAAAATTATTTTTGAATTTATAATTAAATATATATTTAATTTCCATTGTAAAAAGTGCAATAAAATGTGATTTGAAGGAATATAATGTATGATAATAATAACCACATGAGAGATGTTGGAATTCAACCTCTGGTGCCTATTGTGATTATCCTACATCAAATAAATATATAAATAATATATAATTTCATGCCATTAATCTTTTTTTAAATTTTCATCAAGAACCACCACCAAAGATACAACCATTCTCAGAACGTCCTACCAATAGTGGCGGGAAGCCTGATGATTTTAGGGGGGGTTAACTAGAGCTAATGATAGTACTGTCTGTATGTTATTACACAAATTCCCTTCGTTATATATACCATGTATCAAAATTTATTATCCACCCATTTTGTTAGAGGAACCTTGGATATATACACCACCAATATTTTCACCACCATTTACATATTATCGACCATATATATCATTTACTTATCCCATGTTGGATCCCAATCCCCATTTATATTATCCTCTTCCACATAAATCGATGTTGGCTCCATTTCCAAACAATTATTTCTCTTTGGTCTTTTATGTCCATTCTCCTTTAAAGTATTATCTGGATCATACTGAAAATCCCGAGCATACTGATCGTCATGAAAAGACCTTAAACCACATAGTTAATACAAAAGAAATTGATCCTTCATATCCTAGGGATCCATCAGTACCCACTAATCAATTTGGGTTAAGTTTATGTATATAACCCGAGTAAATATTTTGAAAATAATTTATGTTCATAATAAGATGTATTAATTTAATATTTTCCTCTTATTAATTCATATCTTTAACAGACACAATAAGGTGGAATGGGCCTGAACACTTATTTAAAGTATGGATCCACCAAAAACAGGTGATGGTAGAGTACAATTTGGATAATCAAATGATCAGTAAAATATTGATAGAATCTCAGAGTCTTATGGTGATTCATTCCAAATAATATGACATCATTCCCTCAAATACAATCTCATGGAGAAAACATGAAATTAAAATAAAGGATAATTCTTTGGCTCGAATATGGGTATGAAAATTCAACAGGTTTAATAATATTATCTTATATTATTTAAATAAATATATTTTTTGTTGAAAAAATCTATTATACTTTTCACTATGGTGTAGATATGAGGATTCCACGATTAATTGAATTAGGAGAGTTATTGAAAACATATAAACATGAGTTAAATAATGGCTGGATTACTAGAGTCGGAATGTATTTAGAGGTTATACCTATCCTGAATGTGTGTCCAATAACATAGTTTCGAAAAATGATTGCTCAGTAGAGGAGTGATGAATTTAAGGTATTAAATTTTTTTTGAGGTTTTCTATTGAAAATGATGAATATTTTCATTAAAAAATTAATTTTTTATTAATGAATTGTAATTTTTATGAATCATTAAATATAAATAAAAAATAATGATACTACGAAGTATCTCCACACCTTAGGGTGGACGTAAATGCTAGAATATTATTGGAATGATGAATTTTTCATAAACAAATTCGTTTAATTAGGTTCTAATGGAAATAAAAAAATGTCTCATACATTAATTTCGATATGCATATCACATGTTATGATAAAAATATGGTAGAAATAAATAGTCTGTAAATCAATATTCCCTTATGATTTTGAGTTATATATGGTTAAAACAAGATTTATATTATATAACTACAGGTAACTACATTTGGTTATGAAAAAGTAATATAAATTTTTTATAAGTTAATAAAATCTAAGGTGATATTTTTACATGTTAAGTAATGGTAAATAGAATCTTGTACGAGTAAATGGTAAAACTAAAGTTATGTAATGTTAAACAAAGTTAAGTAATAGTAAAAATAAGTTATGTAAGGTAAAAACAAAGATAATTATGGGTGAAACTAAAGGTAATTAAGGGTAATATAATGTTATTTAAGTCTAAAAAGATAAATAAGATTAAAATAAAGTTATGTAATGGTGAGCTATTGTTAATTAAGTGTAAAATAATGTTTAGTAAGGGTAAAATAAAGTTCAATAAGGGTAGAAAAATGTTTAGTTAGGGTAAAATAATGTTAATTAAGGGTGAAATATAGTTAAGCTAGGGTAATCTAAAGTTATATAAAGGTAAAATAATGTTAATTAATGGTAAAACACAAGTCAAAGACATGTGTAAGGGTAAGTAAAATACATATAAATAATATAAAAACATGATATCTGTTTTATAAAAAATTAAATCATTAATGAAAAAATAAATTAAATAATAATTAGAATTAATACAATAAATGATAAATATAATTAATAAAATTAATTTCATATAGTAAAATATAATTAAATATTTTATAAATCATTTTTTAAATAGTTTTTACATATTATTTAAAAAAACTAAAACAAATTTTAAATATTTTTTAAAACAACTTTAATACATATTTTGTAATTACTTTTAATCATTATTTATTTTAAATCACATGTAAATGGTCTGATAAATGTATTAAATGTTTTATTTTATATTTTAGAAACAATATGAATAATTTTATGATATAAACATTAAAATAGAATCAATATAAAAATATTTATAAATCAAAACTATATTAACATTAAACTCTATACTTTTTTAATATGTATATAGTCTGAAATAATATTAACGTATAAACATGTAAAAATATTCATTTAATATGAACATAAATAATTATCACCTATAATAATTAATTAAATTGGTGAAAATATAATTAAGCTATATATTAATAAACTTTATTATCCATAACATCCCAATTCAAATAAAAAATAATAAAACAAAATTTAACCAAAATGGAATGATCCCACTTTAATAGATTTGAACCAATCATATATAAATAAAATCAAATTGAACTAAACTAAATATAATAAATTTATAAATCCACTAAATTGTTACAACATGTAAAAAATTAATCTACATCAATTGTTTTATGAAATATAATTATAGCTAAAACCTGGATTGAATGAAACCAAAATGAATAAAATTTAACTAATCCAAAATATAATAAAAAATTCAAAATTTAGTTGAAATAAAATTTATCAAATTAAAATCAACCACATTGAAATAAAATAATATGGATTAATATTTTTTATTCATATATAAATAAAAAAGATAAATCAGATCTATATGTTCCAAATTAACCTAAAAACTCTTACTCAAACTAAATTCATCCAAAATTTGTAAAGCCAATAAAAATTAATTTGAACTAATATAATAAGATAAAATTATATGAATATAGGTTTACAGAAATTGGCCAAATTTTATCATTTTATTTTGATTGAATATAGTTTATCCTAGTAGGGGATAAGACATTACATTTTCATAAAATTTAGTTTAATTTGATATTGTTATTTTAAGAAAAATATTTGTTAAAATGAGTTAATTTTGATAAAAAATAAAGTATTATTGAATATATATTTTTTCTATATTCAATTACATTGTAAAGGGTGGTATTCAACATTTAAGGTTGTGTTCCTTGAGAAATTGTTTTCTGTGATCAGAAATAAGAAAGATGGTAGTGTTATAAACAAACATAGATAAGAGAAGATTTTATATCTTTTTTTGTTACTTTAAACCTTTAATAACTATTTTGAACTAACTATTTCATTTATATTAGAAATAGTGTTCTTTGGAGACCCTTAATGATTAGGAAGCTAACAAATTCGTGTCAATTGGTTATTTTTTCTCAATATTGGTGGATGAGTATCAAGGGAGAGTACGTTATCAACCAGGTAAGTGTATTTTACCCACTAGATATTGAACCAGATTATGTGACTCATACAGTTCTGTTACAAAAAAGTTTCAAACAATTAATACATTGGTAGAAAATGTTATTATAGAGGTATAAGTAGCCAAAAAATAGCCATGAAGGAGAATAAATGAATTCAAAAGGCTAATAATAAATTTATGAAAGTTATGGAAGAATTATTTACATCACTTTTACTAGATATCACTTTGGTTTTTTATACATTCATGTTAATGATGAATTTCTTATATGATGTGCTAGGTGATATTGGTCCTAGTAGTGGTTGGGATGATGAATTTCTTAGTAATGAAGATGTTGATAGAAATGATGATTATGATGATAATGATAGTGATTCTAATGGTGATGTTGTTGGTGGTTGTGGTGGTGGCGATGATGATGATAATTATGGAGGTCAATATGTTCGTGATGAAAGTGATAATAGTGTCTTTTGTGTAAGAGATATTAATCTCATACATTTCTAACTGGTATTTATAATACTTGATGTTGGATGATTGAACATGAATTCACATATGTGTTAGGATTTTTTTGTAGTTATAAAATAATAAAATATAAAATAAAGAATATATGTGATGTTTAAAATGTTTTTTGTGGCTCGTTCAATTCATTAATCATTTTCTCAAATTTTTTATTTTTTTTTATGTTTTTTGGAGTGTGGGTGCTGGTACTCGACCAAAATTGGAAGGTTTGATTACCTTCTAGGTAGTGTAAGGCTATAAAAATTGTTTTAAAAATCATTGGTATATAATTTATACCATTGGTTTCATTAAAACATTTATTAAATGGAGTTTCTGTGGAACTATACCCACATTTTCTCTAAAACCATTAGTATAGGAAAATCTCCACACTTATCAACCAAATAGTTGGAGAAACATTCGTATAGCCTATACTAATGGTTTCCTATACCATACTAATTGTTTGAAACAATTACTGTAGTTTAAATTTCTATCACTGATCATATTATCCATTTTATAAATTAGATGTAATTCCACCATTCTTTAGACGTTTACTAAAACCAAAAATGGATTTCATTAGAAAAAATGATGCACAATGTTAAAATTAAATAATTAAACAATTAACGACCATAAAACTCATCAAAAAATACCAAACCAAACTTTAAACTCAAATAATATAATTATATGATCACATATTATTCAAAAATCAACTTAACATTTGTATTCATGAAATATCAATCACTTAAAAAGTCACATACCAAAAATGTGTATACACTAATCATATAAACTCCAAAATATGCTAACATTTTTCATAAATAAAATAATGTTACATAAAGACCCAACAAAATCATATATTATTAAACAAATTACCTCAATATTTTTTCTTAAAAATTATCTTATTCATATATTGTTTCTAATATAGTGAAAGTCTTAAAATCTACTTTAATCACTTACTTTCTAAATCACTTTTTAATCCAATGGTTATCTATATAATGAAACATATGTTCCCAAAATGTAATAACACTTTTATCACAATTAATGAATAATTACCTCAAAATAAATGACTGTATTAACTATAAATGTTATTGACACCTTTCAACTTATTTCCAAAAAATATAATATCATTAATACTCAAATAACTATTTCACTAAAACACATATTAAACATAAGGGTTTCATATACAACAATGATCTATAAAACTCATTAAATTTCTCTCAAAGTATTATTTTTCATCTCAAACTCCCTTCACATAAAACATCAAATGGGTAATCATTGCCTTTATACTTACTATATTCTTTAAAATTATAAATTTTTAAATAAGACACATCTATATCATAAATTTTGAAACATTATTTGTAGAAACTCCACTCATTCAACTTCCTCCATAAACCTTTAACCGTGATTTATTTTATTAATTCTTTATATTTTCTTTATATAATCAAAAATATGAATCGTTTCCTAAGATTAATCAATCTCAATCTAAAAATATTATCTAATTTAAACATAAGAAAAATATGTTAAAAAGTTCACACATTTTATATGATATTTTCATTTTCCTTAATATTTGAAATTTTTCCTTTATAAACCCTTATTCAAATAATATTCATGGTCCTCTTATTGATATTTTCTCCTAGGGAATATATTTTCATAATGAACATTCATTCTGTATTTAAATCATTCAATTAATACATTATAATGAACTTTATTCCCATTCATGGTGTCAATTTAAATCCTCTTCTTTCCTTCTAATTTAATTACTCTATTCCCTCATTTACGACATATGAAACATATTCATGTTTTTTTGATACATTTACCTAGATAATTATTTCCAAATAATTGTCACATATGATGTTGAATATTTTTTTAAATCATGATCTTTATCACTTTAACTTCCCTGAAATCCAATTTTTCTCTTATTTTGTGTGTTACAAAACTCACCATAGTTCAATTTGTTAATCATAACATGAGATAGCCGGTTAATGATAAGCATAATATTTTTAAATAAAACTTCCATCCTAATTGGTTCTTCATTCATACACCCACCATATTATCCTTCACATTAATTTTTATCATGGTTCTTATTGGTTCCAACCATTTACTAAAATAAAAAAAATTAGCATGATTTTATCAAATAAATTCATAACAAACCATCTCATAGGTAGGATAAATACTAATATATATTTAACCATGTCATATTTTATTCAACTATTTTTTTAAGTCATAAAAAATAGATATAATTCACCAAAACAAACTATCCATTGAAGTTATAGAAGAATTATAATCTAAAACAATTATATTAACCCTAATAGATTATAGGTATTTTAAATAATCCTCATATAATAACATCCCAAACACTAAATTTCTCTTATAATTTTCTTCGATAACAAATATAACATTAAATTTCTTAAACAAAACATAACTACAAGATTTATAATAAGGGATTCAATTTTTTACATTTACATGATCTTTTATTTTTATATTTTTAGATAATTAAGAAAATAATTACTAACAAAGTGGAACTTTCCGTACTGTGTACATTTTTCCCAAAAAAAAAGGTTCCCATGATTACACTCTTATTTCTTTAATGAATTTTTTTCATTTAAGATTTTTGACCATTGACCTTTCTATAATCTCTCCACATCCTTAAGCTCTATGAAAAACATTTGAAAATGTGGGATTATAAAAAAACCAATGTCTATAAGGGAAAAAAATAAAGGGCACCAATTATCGATTATAAATTCATTAAAATCCATAGTAAATTATTTAGTCATTCATAATAAACTTTTATCCAAAAAAATCATTTTCATTCTCATGAAATATATTTCAAATAAAAAAAATCTTAAAACATTTTGTAAGATATCATATAGGAAAAAAATCATAGTTCGTTGGATTTTCTTGAAAAACATAATAAAATTTCCTTGAAAACAAACCATTAACATTTTTAACATCTTAAACCATCCATTAAATCATAAATTAATTTCCGACCTTTTGAATCATAATATTCCCATAAAAACCTATAAGTATAAAGGTATATTTGGAAATTATCTCGATACCACTCTAACAATCACTCTTACAAAGAAATAACCTAATGAGTTAATTCAAATTACTACATATGAGTATATAATAAATATTAAACTCAATGAAATTCATTGAATTAATTTATAAATTGTAAAAAATTCCAATTCGTTGGAGAAACTTATAAATTGATGACTCTATCAACTTTATAGGAGTAACTTATAATCGGTTAACCCTATTCATTTTAACCGATGTATTTGGGGTTTATATAAACCGTACTCATCATCCTAAAAAATGAAAAATAAATATAACATGAATTAAACTCATAAAACCATTTCATTTCATCAAAACATTGATTATATTTTTCTTTTCATCCCATATAAAAAGGGACATTCATTTTTCTCATTAATTGATAAGAAATATTCATTTGTTTGAAAAAAATTTCAAAAACTAAAATTTCCTAAAAAATGTGAAACTTAATTTCATTAAAACCCCATAGAAACATTTAATTAAATATGCATATTTAATTAATTAAATTAATATGGTAAAATATTTTCTTTTCATATATGTTACAAACAATCTTTATACGCTTTTTTATAGAAAGTCAAAAATAACCATTATATAAAATAATGAAAATCTTTCTTTTAAAACACTTTTAAGGAAATTAAAAAGTGGTTAAAATTAAATTTTAAAATATTATGAGTATAAAGAATAAAATTATTGAAACATTTAAAATAATTTCTATATAGAGGGGAAATAGTTAAACAAATTTAAAATAACGTTTTAAATAAAAATCCATTTGCACTTTGGTAACTATTGAATAAAAAAATTTTAAGAAGAGAACAATAAATTTATTTTTAAACCACGTTAATTTTAATAAATTTTATAAAATACATCTATATTGTATTTTATAAACCTCAAAAAATAATACATCTGATTAAAATGGAATAACTCTGAAAGAAAAAAATTTGAGACAAGAAATCCCTTACTACATCTCCTGATATTCCACATACATATTTTACAATCCAAAATAAGAAAATATAGTAATTTTAGTCATGTTTAATAAAATATTTAAATTTAATTACCTTATTATTATTCCTTTTATTTCATTTAATACCATTTTTTTAATTAATTTTTAAATGGGTTAAGTTCATGTCGACTATTTTGAGGACTTTCGATTCATAATCCCAAAATCAACGTTAATAGGTATACAATGGTTAAAAATTTCATTATTACATCATATATAGAATATTAATCATGAGATAATTATCATTTATAAACATTTAATACTCTTTTTATACTATCCATGTAAGGAATCGATGAAAAATGAAGCATGGCGTTTCATGGAGATGATTGTCCACAGGTACACATCAATGACATTTTAATTTTTATAATTGGTTGAAAACAAGTAAATTAGATGATATTTTACATTAATATGATCAAATGTATGTTATAGATGTCATATTTATTCATTAATAACATCTGTACGACCATCCATGTGTCAAAAGTGAAAAATAATTCCTATGGCTTCTTGGAGGTGGTACTCCCCAGGTATGCACAAGCAACGTTATCATTTTTTAGTAGATGATAGTGTAATAATTCCAGTAAATCATCTTCATTACATTATAATAATTTATATATTAAATATAATATATATTCATCTGATCAATAATTTTACCATCCCTGAGAGGTGGTGATGAAAAATAAAATGCATCCCTTCGTGCAGATTGTAGTCCCTTCGTATGCACTAGTGATACTTTCATTTCTCATTGGATGGGAAAGGAGATGAAAAAGTGATATTACATTAAAAAAATATCATACAGGTATAGTGGTGGAACTTATTTTATTATACAATAATTATTATGATAGGTTTGAAGGAGGTATAAAAATAAATAAACATGAAAAAACTCAGTTATGATTTAAACCAATTCTTTGGAAAACCTCCTTTAGATTACATCATAATCCATACTTGGTTAGTTTTTTGGTGATACCCGGAACTATACGAAAATATTAAGATATTTAGTAAATTATTTGTTTCAGTATTAGATGAGTTATAGTGATCAAATCTTTTAAATATGTGATAAGATGAGGCACCCTTTTATTTGTTAGGGGAGAGAAACACATGAAAATATCATTAACTTTTAAATATTATAAATATCTTACTCATGGTATAGTAGAACAAAACAAATAATATTTTGAATATGAGATTTTAATTGTATAAATTATCTCATACAATATGAATTAAGATATGATTCTTTATTTAATAACTTAGGTTTTACATTTATTAACCAATTTTACCCTCGGCTATGGTAACTAATTTTTATAATGGTAACTATTCATTATGAACACAAATAAAATTGATTTACTAAATAAATTTTAACTTAATTTTTAAAAATATTAAATAAATTTTTAAATATTATATTTATAGAATTTTTATAAATTAAGTTTAGTAAAATAACACAAAATGCAATGAAAACGGTTTTTTAGAAGAAAAAAATACGTTTTTAAGCCTTAAATGAATTTATAACAAAATAAAGTATAATTTTAATTACTATATAATTAATTAGATTATTTTTAGTATAAAGTGAATAATATTTCATTAAAACTAATCTAGAACAAAATTTGACTATTTAAATAAATTAAATGAAATAATATTATTTATAAAAAACATTATTTTCCACAATTTACACAAAAATCAATATTTTCTAAAAATTTGAAAAATTAACTTTAATAAAAATTTGATATGCTGAATAAAAAAATATTTTATAAAATAAAATTTCTACAATTGGTATAAATTATTTCTAATATTCACGCTAAAATGTATAAAAATTATTTTTAGAAAAAAAGGTATTTTTGAAGCATTAAATGAATTTATTCTCCTTACTTTACTAGTAACAACTGGTATATGATTCATAATTTCATTAACTGAATATATTATCCATTAATTTAATCAAAAAAATTAATAAATAGTGATTTATTTATTTATTCTAAGTTTGAAATACATTGTTTATAAGAATAGGGTTTTCTGAAAAATAACTTCTTTTACTATCAATTAATTTTATCATTATTTATGTTAAATTGATAAAAAAATATAAATTATTATTAATTAGTTTTAATTTATAAAAAAAATATTTTTCAATAAATTTACTATTTTAAATAGGAAAAATTTATCTTTGAAATGAAAAATATAAAATATAATGAAAATATTATTTTATTGAAAAATGATGTTCCGAACCATTAATTATTATTAACCTTATCCGATTTCATTAACGTAATTAAAAGATGAGTATTTATTTCCTAATAACTAATTAAAAATTTTATTATAATATATATATATATATATTACATTATTCAGTTACTAATATTCGTACATTCCAATCAAATGACTAGGTTATAAAAGTATTATTTAAATTATAATATTGTTGTTTTTTTAAGATTTATGTTGTGTGTGGCTGATTCTCTAAAACATCGTATTCATTTAAATAAATATTTATTATAAAATCTTTTGGAGTCACATTATACCCCCTTAAAGAGATTTTAGCCTCAGAAGTTTATCTTGTATCCAATAAAAATGATTCAAAACATTTTCATAGTCAATTTCAATGGGTGGAAGATAAATATACATAAGTGGAAATAAATTTATTTTTAATATACAATAATTTCAAGCATTTTTTAATTTAAATTTAATTTATATTTCATGAATAGGTAAAATATTTCTTAAATGATTCATTTACCATTATGAGACTCGTACTTGTGAAATTATTTTAAAAATAATTCCATGATAGTTGTGTGTTGTTTATCTCTTAATAATTCAATATTTTATTTTATTATTGGATGAGATGAGAATTTATTTTACCATTAATATATGGAATATTTCCAAATATACATTAATTTTTCCATTATATAACAACATGTTCATCATTTGGTTGTGCTTTGAGTGGTTTTTCATCTTTTCTTCATCTCATGTTCTAAATGACAAATAATCATGATGAATTTTCCAGGCCTGAATAAATAAAATTAATTTTCAAATGATCAATATTTTTATAAAAAATATTATAATGATTTCCTTTTATCTATTTAAATATACTAAAATAGAAAATGGTTATCATATGAAAAGATAATACCTAATGTTCAACTAAAAACATTTCCTAATTAAATAACTTTAAAACTCTTCAAGTTATACCATACCAAATAGTATACTCAATGACTAGAATTATTTGATCACATATTCTTCCAAAATCATCTTACATTTATCTCCATGTGCCACCAATAACTCATATATTGAAATAACAAAAATTTTATATGACATTATCATATAATTTCCAATATATGCTTAAATTTTATAAAAATTACCATAATATCCATAAAGAAACAAATAAAATTGTATATGATTCCATAAATTAACTAAATATTTATTCCATAAAATCAGTTTATCCTAATCATTTAATGTTCCCAATATAGTGAACTTATTTAAAAAATAAATTTATTTACTTATTCAGAAAATTAATTTTCAATCCAATTGTTATTTATGTAATAAAACATATATTCCCAAAATGTAACAAACATTTAGTCCTAATTATCCACAATTACCTAAAAATAAAATTAATATTAAATGTAATGGTTATAAATACCTTTGAAACTTATTTCCAAAAAATATAATATAATTATTCCTCAAATAATTTTTTCCCTCTAACAGATGTTAACCATAATGGTTACAGACCACTAAATCATCTATGAAAACTCAATAAATGTCTCTTTAATTATCCACAACCATCTTAAAATCCGATCACATAGAAAATCAAAATGGGTATCAATGACTCTAAACTTGTAATCATATTTAAATTGAAAAATCCATAAATAAAAAACCAATATATCATAACTCTTGAGATCCCATATATACACAATCCAGTAATCAACATAATTCAAAAACTTTTAACAATGTTTTATGATATTACTCCATAATATTTCCTTTATAAAATAAAAAATATGAATTATATGTTAAGATTTATTAACCTTAGTCTCCTCAGTTTTCCTACCTTAAATATAATAAATACTGTAAAAACAGTTTATATGTTTTATATATTAATAATGGTTTTCTTTATCTTCATTATATGACCTTGATAATATTTTCTCCAAATGATCTTAATGATCCCATTATTGATATTTTATCCTAGGGTTGTTTTTTTTCATAATGACCACACTCACCATATTAAAAACATTCAACTGATACCTTAGGAAGAGTGACATTCCCCTTTATGTGGTTAACTAAACACTTCCTTTTTCGTAGATGGTATTTTATATATTCCCTCATTTACCACATATAAAACATATTCCCATTCCTTTTATATATTTAACATGTTTCTTCTTACCCCATTATTGACACATTGGGTTTTAAATATTTTTTACCTCCATGATCTCTATTAGCGTAACTTTTATGAAATTATTTTTTCCTCTAATTTAGTGTATTAGGAAGCTCATATAGGTTATGGATGCTAATCATAAATCAAGATACATAGTTAAGCATACACATAATTTTATTCACAGATCCAATTCCTTTTAGTTTCCCATTTAGACAACCACCGCATTTTCCTTCACATCCATTAATTACATGTTTCCTACCGGTTCTATCCATTTACCAAAACCAAAAATGGTTAGTGTGAATATATCCAATAAAATCATAATAAACCATCTTATGGAGAGGATAAACACTACTATATCATTGAAAATGTTATATTTTATTTAAATGATTTTATTGAGTAAAAAAATAACAATAATTATCCATAACATACTGACCTCTAAGGTTATAAAAGGCTTATGATCCCAAACCATCATATTAACTATTAATGTTTTCTAAATATTTTAAATTATAATAAGAAAAAACATCCTAAACTCAAAAAATTTCTAAACCATTATTTTGATACATAAAATATGGATTTATTTCCTAAAAACCCATAATTACATGATTTATAATACGATTTTCACTTTATTATATTTCCAAGATCTTTTAGGTAATGTTTTTTAGAGAATTTGGAAACTCATTCCTTAACAAACATGAGATTTCCATATAGTGTATGTTTTTTCTACAAAAATATGTTCTTATGTTTTCACTCTTGATTATTTCATGACACTTTTCATCATTTATGACCTTTAAACATTGAACTACTTATAATCTATATGTATCCTTAATCCCTAAGAAAAATATTTTAAAATATGAGATGAGAAAAAAATCTCAAATACATATTTAAAAAGCTAGGGAACCCATTAATCCATTTAATGTTCATAAAACCCCATAATAATATTTTCCTTTTAAAATAATAAACATTGATATCAAATAATCATTTACTTATCCATGAAATCTAATTCAAATCCCTATGTTTTAATAAAACAATTTCTAAGCAATAATAAATGAAAAATAATAATTCATGACGATTTCTTGAAAAGTATGAAAAATGTTCCCTGAAAAAAAACACTCATCTTTGTAAAATAAAAAAACTTATACTAAATAATAAACTCATTAATTAACTTTTGAAATAAAAATATGTTCATAAAACCATGTAAACAATTAGATACCTTATAATATTATCTTTATATCACTTTTTTAATCACTCTTATAAAGAAATTGTCTACATGGTTAATTCTTATTTATTTGTAAAAATATATTATAAATAGTTAACTTTGTACACTTTATAGGATTAACTTATAAATATTTAACTTCATCGACTTAATAGGAGTAACTTATAAATATTTATCTTCACCAACATCATTGGAGTAAGTTATAATCAATTAATTCTGACCAAATTACCTAATTCATTGGAGGGATATATCAGTTCCCCCACCATCCAAAACAATTCAAAAAAAATATAACATGAATTAAACAAATTATATATTACTTTTTCATTATAAATATCATAACAATTTTCAGTTTATCCCATAAGAGAAATCATTTCCATTTCCTTATAAAAATAAGATGAAATGTTCTATTCAGTTGAATTTTTTTTTGAAAAGATAAAAAATAAAAAAATGGTTAAATTTTATTCTTTGAAAACCCATTGAAACATATAAATAAATATTGATAAATAGATAATTATATAATAGTGGTAAATCCATTCATTCCATATATGACAAAAAAATTCTTTTTACACGTATAAAGAAATTCAAAAATCACTTTTATATAAAACTCTAAAAACAATTTCTTTTTAAAAAAATAAATAGAAAATCATAAGTATTATAAAATAACTTTTAAATATATTTTAATTGTAAATAATAAAATTCCTAAAATATTTTAAAATTTATGGAAATTGAAAAGGTAGTTTAAAACACTTAAAAAATTGTTTTAAAGAAAAACCCCTTACTATTTTGGTAACTTTTGAATTAAAAGGAATTTGAAGAAGAAAAAATGCAATGGATTTTTAAACCAAATTAATATCAATAACTTTTATAAAATACATCAATATGTAATTTTATACATCAAACAAAATAATACATCAGGTGAGAATGGAATAAATCTCAAAGAAAATAAATTTAGATGGGAAATCCCTTATCTCATCTCCTGACTCACCTCGTACGTGTTTTACATTCATGAATGATAAAATTGTTTTAATTTTATAATTCATTAAGTAATTTTTTTAATTTATTTACCTTATTATTATTCATTTTATTTAATTTATTACCATGTTTATTTAGTTAATATATTGATTATGTTTATCTCAGGTGTTTAGAGGATGTCTGATTCATAATCCCTTAACAACTTCGTTAGGTTGACCATCATCAAAGGGATTATTTTTAAATAATATCAATAATATTAATAACGAAATAATTATCATTTTAAAACATTTAATATAGTTTTATAACCATCTATATTTGTCAATATTGAAAATTAATCGCATTGGTTCTGGGATACGGTAGTCTGTACATACGCATGAACAATGTGGTCATTTTTCTACCTGTTATAAAACAAATAATGTAGAAAAAATAATAATTTAACATAAACATACATATTATATAATTATATATTTAATCATTATTTTCATCCTTAAGTCCATACACCTGCATGGTTAATGAAAAATGAGTCACTTAGCTTCGCAGTGGTGGTAATCCACAAGCACGGTACGAGCGATGTTTTCATTTTCAAGTAAATAGGAGAGTAAGAATGTAAGTAATTTAAAATATTTTGAGAGTCATAAATAATTCATAAATATCATATATATTCATTTTATCCTTGATTTTTACTATTTATGAGATGTGGTAATGAAAAAGGAGATACATCGCTTCGGAGAGAAAGTAGTTCGTACATAGGTATGAGCGATGATTTCATTTCTTATTGGATTAAATAATAGATGTAAAAGAGTTATTCCATAAATATTATAATATTTTATCACACTTTAGAAACTTATTATTTTATTTATTAATCGTTATCATAGTTTTTAAGGAAGTATAATAAAAAATAAACACGAATGAACTCAGTTAAGAGTTGTACATTTCCTATGAAAAAACACTATTTTGCTACACCTTAATACTTATTAGGTTGGTCTTTTGGAGTAGAAATGAACTATAAAAAATGGGTATGGAATTTATGATGTAAATTTTTTAGAGATATTTCATTATAATGTGCCAAATTTTTATGAATAATTTAGTATAGTATGTCGCCTTTTATAAGTGTGGGGAGTGGAACACATGAAAATATCCTTAACTTTTAAATATTATAAATGTCCTACTCATGATAAATTGGAAAAAATAGACCCAATTTAGAATATAAGGTAATAAAATTTCAAATAATTTTATACAATAATAACTAAGAAATTTTTTTTCTGACCTTATCATTTTTACCTTAATTAACATGTTTTACTCTTTATTGTAGTAACTACTACTTACCGAGATAACTATTCATTATAACCAAAGGTAAAATTGAATTTTTTAATGAATTTAAAAAAAAATATTCTTAATATTAAATTATTTTTTCATGATTAAATTTATATAAGTGGTATAAATAAATTTTAACATAATAATGTAAAATGAAATAATAAAACTTTTCTAGAAAATTTGTGTTTGAGCCTAAAAATTAAATTAATCCAAAATAAAGTATAATTTAGATTCATATGGAATTTATTGGATTATTTGTTTTCAAAATTTTATAATGATACATTAATACCCATCAAAAATATAATGGTTATTTTTAAATACATTAAAATAAATGGAAATTTTCATAGAATTCGTTTTTTTAACTATTCACCCAAAAAATCATTCTTTTTCTGAAAAATCACATTTCATCACATTTTAAAAGAATAATTATAAATTAAATTAATCCATCTCTATGAACTTAGTTGGATAAAATTTATTTTATATTTTTAATTATCATAATTAATATTAATTAACAAGGTCAATTTCATTTTTTGTCCAATATGAATAGTAACCATAGTAAATTTTCATTACCATAGTAAAGAATAAACAAGTTAATTAGGGTTAAATAAAATGTGATAAGGATTAAATTTCATTTAAAAATGTGTATTAAATTGAATTTATGATTATTTTTTTTTCTATAACCATCCAAAATTATAAGAATTACCTTTTTCCATTTATATTTAATTTTAATTAAAAGATAATACCAAAAATGTCACTTTCTTGCTTTTAATGACTAATATTTTGTGGGATGGATAAAAACTAAATAATTTTTGTTATAAAAGTACGTTTTAAATATTGAAATTTTTTTTCTCATCATAATTTTTTTAGTGATGAAATAATTACCTCAAATACTTACACAATAGTGACACGGTGCTTGTGCAAGCAGTGTAAAAATCAAGAAAATGATTTTAAAAAATCTCAATGTATTTTTTTTCTTATTTTATGTTTATTATAAACTCTTAAGACAAATATTTCATATTTTATATGACTAAAGTTATATATTCAAATTACATTATTTTCACATTTTTTTTCAAATTCAAATTATGTGAATTGTTCTTAAAATGGAATTAATAGAATTTTAAGTCAAAAATATTTTATTAAATTAGTTAAAATCATAAAAAAATATTAAAAATTATAATTATAATGTTAAATTGTCTAAAATTATATCACATTTCCATTTATTATCCAAATTTCACCTTATATGTAACATTATTACCCTTTAATATTTAAAAATTCATTACTAAGAATAAGGTTAAAATTGGTTAAGAAAGTTGTTAAACAAAACAATAGTGTATAAAATGATATAAAAACCTATAAAAACTATATTTTTTATTATATTAATATTAAATCATTTGTATATTCAAATTAATTACATTTTGGAACTATTTGGAATGAGTTAAACACATATTATTTTATTTTATTTCTAGTGTTTCCAAGAAAGAAATTATTAATATTTTATAATAAATAATATTTTATTAAATTAATTAAAATTAATAATAAAATTATATTCCTCAAATTGATAATGATATGGTATAGAATATCAGACAGGGAAAATTTTATTGTCACTTGTACTTTTATAGTAATTATACACATAATATTATAATTATAACAATTTGGGTCCATTTTCCAAAGAAAATCAATTTATATTAATTAAAGAATTTATAAAATTACAAGAGTTCCCCTCCCCTCACTTATGAAAGTGCACCCCCTTTCAACTCCTCTCCTCACATAAATACTCATTTGGTTCATATAATACCTACCCAAATCCATTTATAGAATAAATACTCATGTCATACATGTATAATAATTGGTATAATACCATCCTTAGAGGGATTAATGTGTAATGAAAATAAGGTTTTCTGAAGAAAAGATATATATTTTAACTAAATTTTTTAGTTCTATTTATTATTCTACCTAAATAAAATATTATTAAAAAATCATGAAATAATAACAAAATTATATTAAATATAATTATATTTTATTATGGAATATCCTATATCCATATCCTCTTCCATTAAATTGGAAATAAAACCATCATTTGTGTGTATGGTGGACTACCACCTTATGAATAGATATAATTATTTTTCATTCACCATCTCTCATGTATGGTTATAATGATGAATTTAATTTATAGATATAAAGTTCATGAAATAATTATAATTATTGAAATATAATATATCATATATTTTTATACAATTACCTTCATATAATGATTATAAATTTGGTCGTGTGTATGTGTGGATTACCACCTCCAAGAAGCAATGTGATTCATTTTTTCTTTACGCCTCACATGGATTATATAGTTAAAGTATATTTAAAGATATAATATGATATTTATTATATAATAGTCAATATATAAAGATAAAATCATACTTACCTTCTTTCACTCATGTTCATTGTAAAATTGGAATGTTACTCATGTGTATGTGTGGCCTAGTGTATCAATGATTGTAACATAATAAATTATTCATGTTTAGTTTTGAAAGTATAATTATATTATAAAAGTAATAATTATTTTATTATTATTATTAATTTATTATGTAATAAATACTTCTTTAACCATGCTCAATATAACGGTGTTGTTTTTCAACTATGAACCAAACATCCTAAAAACCGACATGGAATTAACTCATTCAATAATTAATTTTTTCACTTAAATAAATGAAACAAATGACTTAATGATAATTTAATAAACATTTAAATGGTTCTTAAACAATTAAATAATTTATATAATTTTATTATATAGAATTTAATGGATCTACATGGGATGTATGGACTCAAGATAATTTATTTCTTCTCAAATTCCATTCATTGATGCATATTTTAATGTTTTATAAAAAATTTCATTTATATTGTGTATATGCTTCAATTTTACATGTTATATACTGAATAATTCATAAATAATGTTATTTTAATTTTCAATTCAAATTATTTCATCCACATATATTTGACTTGAATTTCCCCAAGTTGTAAAAACTTAATTTCGATTACTTGTGTTATACTTCTACTTAATTAGCATTGTTATGAAATAATAATGTGTGAATTGATCTATAAATAGTATTATTATATATTTATACTTTTTTATATGGATTTAAAAGTGTTCACATAATAACTTGATGGATTAAATACCACTTCAAAAGTTATGATCTTTGTAAGGGTTTTCATTAAATTAATCTCATTTCCTTGAGACATGTTTCATGTCGTACACTATGATATCCTTGTGTGGTGTACTTACTACCTCATGAATTAATTTTGACATATTATATCATGAATCTCCTTGTATTCATGATATCTTCATTTGAAATTATTATTTCATGGGTTTTATGATTCAAAATTTACCAAAGTGGTATGTGATCTATGTATCAACCCCATTTTAATAAGGATTGTTTCAGCTTGAATTTAAATTGAGGAATTTATATGATCTTTATCTTATAAATTCAATTAATTTTATTGTACTATTATTATTTATTATTATTTTTTCTTAGTACCATTTTCCTCTATTTGGAACATAATATGGTTGAGAAGTGTTTTTAAGAGAATCTTACCTTATTTGTTCTATTTCTATCAAAAAAAACTTTTTATCCATATTTTTAAAATTATTTAAAAGATGTTTTTGAATATTATATAATTATTTTTTAAAATAAATTCTACCCATGTTTGAATTTCTATAAAAAATCAATTGAATCTTCCATTCATTTTCTAAATGGGTACTTTTGACTTTTTTCTAAAAATGAGAAAGGAATATTTATTTTAACATACCAAGACTGAAAAAAAAAATCCCAATGTCATGAACAATCAAATATTTGTAGTTTACTTCAAAAAAATAATAGTTTATTTCAAAGGAAATATTTTCCAAATATTATGAAAATGTTTAGGTTTCAAAATTTATTTTGAAATTGGAAATGTTATTTGCACCAAGAATGATTTTAATGAAATGTTTTAGTACATTTATATTCATTAATGAGAAAACCCTTGATGTTTCATATCATACACTAGGGATATAATCTAATTATACCATCATTAATCTTTATATTAGTGTATTATGACTTTTTCAAAGAGATTTTCCAGAAACACATTTCTTTACAATGAGTTAATCATATTATAATTAGAATAATATTTTTTTATATGAATTTTATTGTGATATTAAAGATCTATATACTTTATTTATGTCATATTTTGAATCCTCTAAGACTAAAAAACTGAGTGAATTGTGTTCTTGAAATTTTCATTTCTTATAAAATAATCCTATTTAAAGATATGATTAAATTCTTATGTCATTTTAACACAATCATATAGTGTAAAAAAATAATAAAAAAAAGAGATCAAATATAGATATTTATAGTGGGTTGGGGAATTGAAATATCATATTCCACTCCACAAATTCTCAATCAATGTTTGGTGATTTTCACTCTAATAGTCTTTTTACTAGGTAATACCACTAATTTTCATAGGGAAATCTTAACTACGTTCATGAGTTCGACACATGGTACAATATCATAATATATAAACCAGGATCCAAAAAGGATTTACAAAAAATACCCTTAAATTTTCTTTAATGAGGAACCTATAAAAACAAAGATAACAAATTTAGAGTTTATAGGTTAAGCTAAAAGTTGTAAGATACAACTGACTGAAGAGAATAAATCGGAAAGATGTATTATTAGAATAAAATGATCCTTGATGAGAGTCATCTAAAATGAGGAAAAAATTATATTGATAGTAAGACTGTAGGTCTTTGATATTCTTATTATTTAACATGTAAAATAAATAAACATGAAGATATATTTTTTATAGTGCATTGATAATAGTTTAATTAACTCTATCATTCAATGTATTCTCTTTTACCCACTCTTATGAAAAATAATGTAGAACTTAAATTTTAATCACATTATATCGTATCCATAAAATAAGTTATTGGAATTTAAATTTCACACATATTTTTCTTGGAAATACCTTAGTAATATTACTGTCCATTAAATTATCCTTTTACTTTTTTCTATTATCAGAACTCAAAAATATAAATAATTATTTTTACTACAAAGATCTAATCCCCATTCTAATGAATCAAAATAGAATTAATTTCCACTAAAATAACATCAAAATTAATAAATAGAATATTTAAGATTAAATGGTTTGATTATAGATCAACCCATAGCTATATTATATATATTTCAGTTCATTTGGAGAAACTTATCCTTGTTTTTTTTAACATAGATGACCGCTCAACATAGCTATTTCACACTGATTTTTCATTCCCATGGAAGATTGATGTACATGATTTCTTAATCCATTCATTTCTCCACATAGGTAAATACATCACGTAGATGACTTTCAAAACATAGTAAAATTTTAATCAAAATTTTAGAACTTTCAAATTATAGGAGAATCAACTAAAATAATGACAAATCCTAATGAACATAATTAATAATAAACACATTATTAACATATGATGGGTGTTTTAGATCATCAAAACCAAAATTGTATAGGATATGTTGGAAAATATTATTTTTCTAATTATCTCCAATTTTTTGATTAAAAAACCCATAAGATGTTAAACATGAAATTTATAAATGGTTTTACAGAATTTTACTGAAATTTTTTTAAATTATATATTGATTTTAATTTTTTATTTCCTTTCTTTTCCCCCCTTAATCAGGCACTATTACACAAATATACTTCAACCCTTGGGTAATGTGATTCTAACAATAATACTTCTCCCCCATTTGTGTCATTAAAAAATTAGTGGGTGGATATGAAAAACACCTTTAATTTTTCATGTATAGGTATGATCTATTTAAAAACAGCATTGAAAATAAATTTAAAATTTAGTTAATACTGGAAATTAATGATCAAATTAAAGAGATTAAAATTTTTAAATAAAAAATGTCTAAAAAACATAATAATCAAATAAATAATGGATTATTTAATTATAAATATTTATACAAAAATGCATCGAATAAACAACCACATAAATTCATATGAAAAATAATAACAAAAATACTCAATCTTATATATAGGTTCAAACTAAGAAGGTGGCTTTTTTTAGTTATTTTGTATGTTAGGTAAGTTCAATATTTTGAAAGTGGGTCCATAACTGGTGGAAACATAGCTTTAGAAATATCTACCATAGCTTGATCAGTTGATCCAACTACTGATCAATCTTTGGGGTCATGAGCATTTGTGTGGAGAACTCCATTAAGATTTCCATAATTAATACTAAAATCATAAGATCATGTACTTATAAAGTATAGATTCTTTGTAAGTCTAGATGTTAAAGATTATTACCAAGATTGATCATCAGTTAATGTATCATCGACCTCTGATTAATCTTTCTTATAAATTGTTTCTAGATAAAAAAACTCTTCTTTTGTTTTTTAGTACCTCTAAAGGTATCTAGAGGATCTGGTGAAATAGTCATATTCTTTCTTAGATAATACAAACCATATTCACACATATCAATCCACTATATGATATCTAATATATTGAAATCCATGACAAAATGAAATACATGTTTATGAATTTGGGAAATTGAGGAGAGACCTTTATTCATAATTCCTTTAGATGATTTAAGATGACCAGAGGAAAGTCATTGAGAAGAAATATACAAGGGAGTAGGTTGAGGACTCGATTAAGTAGCTAGAATGTCTAAATATGACTTATTTAGAATCTATTCAATAGAACCTTTCACACTTACTATTCTATCATTCATATATTTAAGCTTCCTTCCTATATTGGATCTATATTAAACTAAATCATGGGCTATATATTAAACAACACTAGTATGAGTGTGAGACATTAGAAAAATAGTAGTATTAACAATAGGATCATATGTAACTGGAGTAGGTATTTTGGGTGTAACTAGTTGAACTAAATGAATAACTCTGATAGGATTGTAAACAAAAAGATCATTCCCAATAGTATTAACTGAAATGACTATAGGTCTTCTGATTCTGAGGAATTGTAATCCTCTTCTGATTACAAACCTTTAACTTTTTAAAGAATATTTACTAGAAAAGATGTAATAAATTTATGATTTATTATTATAGGACTAATTTAACTAGATATAATCCCTTGAATGTGAAGAGATAACTTCTATATCACTTTCATCTTTCCACCAAAAAATTTTCATGATAACCTATCTTATCATTTGAAGATGTGTCTATTCAAACATGAATATTTATAATAGATTGTGAGGTGTCTTATAACATTAGAAAAAAATATTTATTCAAATATTACACCAGTCCAGGTGTGAGGATATCCATATAAAGATATTGAATATAAGAGGAAATAGAATTTGACTTTGAAATTATTTAATCAATAACATTTTGAATGTAATGAAACATAGAAGTTTTAGATGAAGGGGGAGAAGTCATTTGAAACGAAGGAACTCAAACCAACATATCAATTTACCATTCAAAGTACAGAAGAATTCCTTAATTTTTGAATTATTTGTATGAATTTTATTAATAGTGTCCTAAGATATATCATATTGCATCATGGGAATATTTTCTATCATGTCTCTTTGAGATGAAACTATCACCCAAAATCATTGAACTGTGACTTTGTAGTATAAAAAAATTTCAGTACACTTACATGTTACTTAAACACCTCATGTTCTATTACACTAATTTCATAAACAACTTATTGCACATAAGGAACTGTGTAAATATTTTTGATAAAATCCACTTTTGTTTCAATAATCCCAACCAATTTTTCAAAATAAACATTTTAAATAGGAATCTCCTTTTTTATATAATCCTTATAGGATATTAATTCCTTCTTAAACTCAATAAAATATCTTCAAAGATTATCAAATTTATTCATTATAGATGAGGAAAAATTTTCATTTTAGAATTATTAAATATGTTGCTTACATATGATGTATCCTCATGCTCACAGGGACGAGGAGATGTTATTTTTGGCCTATAGTATGGATCATCAGCCTCTAAAACCACATCTATAATACTATCGTCACTAGTGAGTGTTCTAAGAAAGAATTGGATCATCCTTAATGCGATCCAATTTTGAGACAATTATGATCAGTATAGATGGTACACTTGCAACTGTTTAGATTGAATTTATTTATGATCTATATTAGAATTCTTAAAATTTGGTTCAACACATTAAACTAATTCATCCGCTTCATCAACTTTATTTTCTCATCTTTGAACTATCTTTGATACAGCATCATTTAATTTTAGAAACTATGCCTCTATTCTAGAAAAAACTATATTTTTTACCTCCCTAGAAGGAACCATATTAGTATGTGTTTCATCTCTGGGATGTGAGGTTTGGGATATCTTACACTAAGACACAAATTATAGACCAAAAGGTCTCAAATATTTAAATGTTTTCCCATGTAGTATCTGTTGGTCGGAGTGGATACTCAAGAGGGGGGTGAATTGAGTTCCAATTAAAATTTTCTGTTAAAAACAATGTTCATTAAAATCCCCCTATTTCAAAAACAGATTAAACTGTAGTGAATTTATACAGATTATAAAGGTTCAATTAGTTTCTCAAAGATTGATTAGTTCTCAGTTAACATAATCTTATGATTAAATTAACTTTTGAAACTAACATACTGGTTTATAATATATATAAACACTTGTGAGTTTAACTATCAAAGTAGCTTTGAAGACAAATTATATTTCAAAGTAATAGCAGCGGAATTTGAAATAAATATGTAGTATGGATATAGTATGTAGCTACAAACACAGAGAATTAACCAAGAGGTTCAGTCTCAAGACGAGACTTAGTCCTCTCAAAAGATTATATAAAAATGATCCACACCCTGGATCGGGGTTAACAACAGTGAACACACTGTCCAGGTCACAAGACCTCTACCACAGTTCTGTGTGGGGAAACAAACAACAGCTTAGAGCTGTCCAGGTCTCACACGACCTCTACCACTATCCACAGTGGGAAATGAAGTGTAAAAAGGTTTACTGAGGATTTACAGATCCTCCAGTGAAAGTACAGGAGTCAGTGTGTGTGTTTAATACAGCAGATAACACACACTGCTCGAAATGTAAAACAGATGTATCATAGAGCAGAGATGTAGAGTTTAGAAATGGCTCTGGTGATTTCAGTGTAGCTATGGACTCTTTTGTATTTGGTCAGAATTTATTCTGAGTTCTCTTCTCGTTTTTGTTTGAGAAGAAGAGTGTCGTATGCTTCAGGTTCAAAGGCAGTGAGATGTAGTCGATGAAGTTCTTAAATGTTCTTTTGTATGCACAGAACTCTTCTTGAGTAGACTTGATTGTGTATGAGGTTCTGTTCTGCTTGGTTCTTCCTCTTCTTTCTTTCCTCTATATTCTTCTTGTGTTCTTCCGTCAACTCTGTTCTTCAGCAGAGTCTTCTTCTCGTATTTATGTCACGTGCTTCGGAAGACAGAAAAAGATTCCTTTCCGCAGGTACGAGGTACGGTTTCCTGACATCCGACAACCTTTATTAATTAATTGACAGAGCATTAAAATATACCTAATATGACCATTGGTTAGAAAAAATAAAGATAAAGATAAAGAAATTCAAACAGTTGTTTATGACTATTGAAGAATCAATTGATCGGTAGGTCATCAGAATTAGTGAGTAATGATTGGTGACTCAGATAAATCAGCATCGGTGAATCAGACTGATCAGCATCGGTCTGTCATCTGATCGGTGAGTCAGTTTGATCAGCATTAGTCTGTCATCTGATCGGTGAGTCTGATGATCGGTGAGTCTGATGATCGGTGAGTCTAATGATCGGTGAGTCATTTTGATCAGCATCGTTCTGTCATTTGATCGGTGAGTCATTTTGATTAGCATCAGTCTTTCATCTGATCGGTGAGTCATTTTGATCAGCATCGGTCTGTCATCTAATCGGTGACTCATTTTGTATCGGTGACTCATTTTGCATCGGTGAGACATTTGCATCGGTGAGTCATTTTTCATCGGTGGCTCATTTTTCATCGGTGAGTCATTTGATTGGTGAGTCATTTTGCATCGGTGAGTCATTTTGCATCGGTGACTCATTTTGCATCGGTGAGACATTTTGCGTCGGTGAGTCATTTGATCGGTGAGTCATTTTGATCAGCATCAGTCTGTCATCTGATCGATGAGTCATTTTGCATCGGTGAGTCATTTTGATCAGCATCAGTCTGTTGATATTGAATCGGTGCGACCGTTGTCCTTTGATATAGAATCGGTGCTTCCGATGTCTGTTGATATTGGATCGGTGCGACTGTCGTTCTTTGATATTGGATCGGTGCTTCCGATGTATGTTGAATCCAGAAGACTTCCAAAATACTTTGTAAGTCAATAAGCATAGACAAAAACATGATAACAGATTCATTAACAAATTGTAATTAAGTTTATGTGAAATCAAACCAGATTAAGCATTAATGATATGTGATGATTTGTGATTATTAAAACATCAATCATAGATATGAAATCAACAATCTTCCAGAGGGCTCAACAATCTCCCCCTTTTTGATAATCACAAATCTTTATCATAAAATATAAATAATATGATATATCATTAATAAAAACATAATGAGAATTAAGCAATAAAGAGAATAAATATAAAGAGATATATAAATCTCCCCCTTAATTTAAATTTCCCATATATATTATACAGATTTCTCCCCCTGAGATATATACATCATTTCTACCCCATATATCTCTCTTCTCCCATATATCATTCATTTTCTTCTCCCATATATCATTCTTTTTCTTCTCCCATATATCATTCTTTTTCTTCTCCCCCTTTGGGATAATCAAAAAGGAGGGAAAACATATAAGTGAAAGTGAAAGTAAAAGCAGTCAGCATAGAGTAGAGAGGAAAAGATAAAAAAATTGATAAAGTACAGAATATTACAAGCATCACATTGTTCACCCTATCAAAAACAATACACAACTATTTGTTGGGATACAAAGGGGATTTTCCTTTGTCTTTGGGATCAATAGTGGGTAAGTTTGAAGGCTTGGAGGCAGGCTGGACTTGGCGAATCTGAAGTGGTGGTAGGACAACTCGGGCAGGTGTAGGAGCAGGTGCCACAAAGAGTTGTTATTGAGAAGCAGGAGCTGGATGAGAAGCTTGCTGAGGGACTGGCCTTAACTGAGATAGATCTTGAGCAACAGATAGCTGATTTGGAGCTACATCAGAGTCACTGAGAGGTTCATAAGTAGGAACTACTATTGCAGTGGCCTGTGCATTCAAATAGGGCTTCAAAAGATGAAGGAAGTCCTGAATGACTTCTGCCCCATAATTCATAGCTTTTTCAAAATCATCTTTATTCTCCATGAACTGGGCCAAGGAAGGGGTAAAATCTTGCAACTGATGAACTTGAGTTTTGAAGGCCTGAGTGACTGGAGGTAATTTCAGATTCTCTGCCAACACCTTGAAGTTTCCAGCCATCTCATGATTTGTATAAATCTTGGAAAAGTAATTATCAACTTTATCTTTGATCTCTTGCAGAGCTTTCTTAGCATCTGCTGAATACAATGATGCCATCCTATGACTGTTATCATAGAGCTCTTTCATCTTCCTCAAAGATTCTAAATCAAGAATTTGTCTAACAGCAGCTAACTCATCATGCACAACTTCTCTTAGAGCTTCTAGCTCACGGGTAGTGATCTTGGTTACCTTGCCTGTACTGGCTTGGCCAACTATGTGAGTTAACTCAGCTTTCAACATCCTCAGGTCAGACTTGTTGAGATGGTCAATTAAATTTCTCAAAACTTCCATCATACCAGAGATGGTTGATCGGAATTCTCTTGATAGAGATACCAAGCCGGTGTGAAGATCCTTCATAGTCTGATTCAAAAAGGCTATGTGCCTGCCAATAAGTTCACCAGTATTGGCTAGGTCTGGCTTCACAGCATTAGATACTCTTTGTGAGAAGGCTTCCATTGAATTTTCAGAAACTTGTAAAGACACTTGAGTAAGAGCATTAGAAATTTCTTCTCTAACTGTGGCTCTCACAGCGGTTAGAAATTCAATCTTAAACTTATTAAGATCAGCCTGAGAGATTCCAGAACCAGGTAAATTAACATTTTTAGGATCAACAGCAGGAACAGACCTTGCTTCTCTTGGGAGGTTCCTCTGCACAGCTGCAGCAGATTCTGGCATTGCTTCTTCTTCTTCTTCAGAATAATCTAAGCCCAACACAGCATAACCAGGGTAGTCATCCCAAACAGCATCACACAGGGTGTATTTTGGTTTCTCATAGCTTTCTGTTCCACTGATTTTTGGTGAATCAACCTTGCCACTGATATGTATTTCTTGTTCTGACTGAGGTGATTCTATTTGATCTTTAGAAAGACCATCCACTGGTCTGTTATCACCATCAACAGCAGCCTCAACATCATCAGCATGTCCATCATCACTCTTCTCAGAAGCTTCACTGTGATATTCTTCAGTATCAGAATCTTCTTCATCACCAAGAATAGGTTCTAATTCTGGTAGGGCTAAGGGTGGACTAGCAGGTCCAAATTCTATTCTTCTCTTGGGACTAGCAGTGTCAGGATCACTCCTATCATCAGGAGATGACATACTTCCTTCCCCAGTCGCAGCTTCTTCTTGTTCTTGGGCTTCGGTGGCTTCATCCTATCCTTATTCTTGCACATCATCATCAGAATAAACCGGTTCCTCATTTGGTTTCAAGCCAGGGTCTCTCAAATCCTTTGGCCTCTTGCCATGATCTATGGGATTGTAGGCTTCATACAATTTATCTTCATATGAAACCTAGCACTTCTTCCATGGATTCCAATTGATTTTCATCCTCTTGCAGATCTCTTTGTTGAGACAGAAGGTATGATCTGTTTCATCAACTTCATCATCTTCATCAATACATTCTAGATTCTTGAGCATGGTAGATATCATCTTTGAATAAAACAAGGCAGTGGCTTTCTTGGACGGCTTTACCATTCCAGCTATGTGCACCATCACATATCTACACAAATTGATCTTCTCATGTGTTTTCAGAAGAAACAACAGGAAAACATCCTGGTACTTTACAGCAGCAAAATCTCCTCTCCTAGGGCAAAGTTGGTGCTGAATAAACTTGAAAAGAAGTCTACATTCACCATCTAATTATAAAGCTGTGATTCTCCGTGACTCTCTATTTCCAGTCAGAAGCTCTAAAGCTAATTCGTAAGAGAAGTAATCAGATGTTGGAGGAATATTCCCAGCATAATCCTCATATCGACCTTCATGAGGTACATTCAAGCACTCATCCCACTGCTTAGATGAGAAGGATATTTTCTTTCCTTTTACCACAGACGACATCCTGGCAGCCTCCACACCATCTAAAGTGATTTCCAGATTCATATAGAACTCATGTACCAGCTTCGGGTAGTCTATTCGAGAGTTGTCAGAAAACCAGTCTATCCATCCTTGCGATGCAAGAACTTGCAGCAACAGTGACTTACTTGTCAAAAGCCACGCAGAGCTGACTTCTTTTTCTACAGCAGCAATCCGAGTTTCCAGGTTCGGATTTACTGATCGTTGAGAGGTACTACTCGACTCGCCTCGAGCACTCTTTGAAGGTACAGGGCTATCCGGTCCTTTGCTTGGTCTCTTTTTCTTAGCCATTCGAGGATTTTGGGAACGCAGGAGTTCGAAGGTTCGAAGTAGAAGGGAAGAGAGGTTGAAAGGTTCGGCGGGAAATGAAAGGTCAAAGGTTTAGGGAAGATAAATAGCCGCGTATCATTTATTTTATCATTTAGGGTTCCCATAAAACGTATAAAAGAAATTTACTAATTAATTACAATATAATAAAAAAAGATTGGTATGACAGATCGGTTGCACAGATCAGTTTCACAGATCAGTTTCACAGATCAGTTTCACAGATCGGTTTCACAGATCGGTTTCACAGATCAGTTTCACAGATCAGTTTCACAGATCGGTTTCACAGATCGGTTTCACAGATCAGTTTCACAGATCAGTTTCACAGATCGGTTTCACAGATCAGTTTCACAGATCAGTTTCACAGATCAATCATACACAACTCTTGTTTAATAAATTTCATTCTTTTAGAGCATAAAGGCTTTGTGAAGATATCAGCTAATTGATGTTCAGAACTAATAAATTTTAAAGAAATATCACCTTTTTGATAATGATCTCTTAGAAAGTGATGTCTGACATCAATGTGCTTAGTTCTAGAGTGAGACACAGGGTTCTTAGATATATTTATTGCACTAGTATTATCACAGTTAATTGAAACATGTTTAAGATCAAATCCATAATCCAATAAAGTGTGTTTCATCCACAGAATTTGTGCACAGCAACTACCAGCAGCTATGTATTCTACCTCGGCAGTAGACAATGCAACTGAGTTCTGTTTCTTACTACACCATGATACTAGGGATTTTCCAAGCAAATGACATGTTCCAGATGTGCTCTTCCTATCTAACTTACATCCAGCAAAGTCAGCATCTGAATAGCTAGTTAGGTTAAATGATTGTCCTTTTGGATAAAACAAACCTAAATTTACAGTATAATTAAGATACTTAAAAATCCTTTTAACAGCCAGTAAGTGTGATTCTTTAGGATTAGCTTGAAATCTAGCACACATAAATACACTGAACATAATGTCTGGTCGACTAGTAGTAAGATAAAGTAAGCTCCCAATCATACCTCTGTAATTGGTTTGATCCACTGGTTTCCCAGCTTCATCTGTATCCAATTTACAGGTAGTACTCATAGGTGTATCAATTTCCTTAATACTATCCAATCCAAAACGTTTTAAGAGATCCTTTGTATATTTACTTTGATTTAAAATAATTCCATATTTAGTTTGAAAAATTTGAAAACCAAGAAAATACTTAAGCTCTCCCATTAAGCTCATTTCAAATTCATTTTGCATAATCTTTGAAAAATCAGTACATAAGGAATTTTTAGAAGATCCAAAAATAATATCATCAACATAGATTTGTATTATTAATACATCTTTTGAAATCCTTTTTATAAAAAGTGTGGGATCAGCTACTCATTTTGTAAATCCTTTTGAGATAAGAAAGTTTGAAAGCCTTTCATACCAAGCTCTTGGAGCTTGTTTTAAACCATATAAAGATTTAGAAATTTTAAAAACATGATTTGGAAAATGAGGATTTAAAAAAACAGGTGGTTGTTCTACAAAAACATCTTCAAAAATAAAACCATTTAGAAATTCACTTTTGACATCCATTTGATATAGCTTGAAATTAAGATGTGATGCATAGGCAAGTAAGATCCTAATAGCCTCTAATCTAGCTACAGGTGAAAAGGTTTCCTCATAGTCAATTCCTTCTTCTTGATTGTAACCTTGTGCAACTAGCCTAGCTTTATTTTTAATGATATTTCCAGATTCATCAACTTTGTTTCTAAACACCCATTTTGTGCCTATGGTCAAAATGTCCTTAGATCTTTCTATTAATTTCCAGACTTTGTTTCTTTCAAATTTATTTAGTTCTTCTTGCATAGCCATTACCCAAAATTCATCATTGATAGCATCATTGATATTTTTAGGTTCTAACTATGAAAGAAAATCTTGATGTTCAACCTGATTTCTTAGAGAACCTCTAGTCTGTGTTCCTCTATCTAGATTTCCTACAACAGCATCTAAAGGATGGTTCTTTAGAGTCCTAGATAGTCTTGAAAAGATAGGGCTAGAGATTTCAGATTCATCTACAGATTGAGGTTCAACAGAAGCAGGTTCTGGAGAATTTCCAGAGCTGGATGTTTTAACTATAGGTCCATTGTCTTTATCATTGAGATTCAAACCAGAGAGATCATCTTCAAGAGAGATTTTAGGTTCATGTGGATCAGTTTCATCAAATTTGATGTGAACAGATTCTTCCACACATTTGGTTATTTTATTGAAAACACTATAGGCTTTACTAGAAATAGAGTAACCTAGGAAAATTCCTTCATCACTCTTGGATGCAAATTTGTCAAGATTGTCTTTAGTTTTGAGAATGAATACTTTGCAGCCAAAAACTTTTAAGTAGTTAACCTTAGGTTTCCTATGGTTCCACAACTCATAAGGGGTCCTCTTAAGAACTGGTCTGATCAAGATTCTATTAATGACATAACAAGCTGTATTTACAGCTTCCGCCCAAAAGTAAATAGGCAGTTCATATTCATTGAGCATAGTTCTAGCTATTTCTTGCAGGGTTCTATTCCTTCTCTCAACTACACCATTTTGTTGGGGTGTCCTAGGGGCAGAGAAATTGTGACTATAGCCATTGTGTGAGCAGTAAGAATCAAACTCATGATTTTCAAACTCAGGACCATGATCACTTCTCAGGGTCTTAATCTTGAGTCCACTAATATTTTCTACAGACTTTGAGTATTTAACAAAGTAAGAACAAGCTTCACTTTTGTGAGCTAGAAAATATACCCAAGTATATCTAGAAAAGTCATCTACAAGAACATAGACATAGTGCTTCCCATTCAAACTAGAAACTCTAGAAGGTCCAAATAAATCCATGTGAACCAACTCGAGAGGTTGAGAAGTTGACACTTCTTTCATTGATTTAAAAGAAACTTTATGTTGCTTTCCTTTTTGACAGGGATTACAAACTTTGTCTGCTGGAAATTCAAGTTTGGGTAAGTCTCTAACTAAGTTCTTCCGAGAATGTTTTCTAAGAGAGTGTAGGTTGCAGTGTCCTAATCTTCTCTGCCAAAGCCAAGACTCTTTATGAATATCATTTAAACAAGAAATATTTTGCTTAGCTAAAGAATCTAAATCAACAGCATAAACATTTTCATTTCTTAAAGCAGAAAATACTAAAAAAAATTTTGAGTTAAAAACATTAAAATAATCATTGTTAAATTTCACATAAAAACCATCATCACACAACTGAGAAATGCTTAACAAGTTATATTTAAGTCCATCGACAAATAAAACTTCAGAAACCAAGATTGAATCAGTGTTACCAATCTGGCCTAAGCCGATGATTTTTCCTTTTGAATTATCACCAAAAGTGACAAAGCCTCCATCAACTTTTACTAAGCTTTTGAAACATGAAAAGTCTCATGACATATGTCTTGAACATCCACTGTCTAAGTACCATATCTTCTTGTGACAGCTCTTCAAGCAGGTCTCCTACAAAACAGATTTAGATGGAAGATGATTTTGGTACCCAAATATTCTTGGGTCTAGACATGTTAGCCAATGATACTTTAGGTATCCATATTTGTCTAATGGGTCTCATATAATTTGTAGAATTAACATTCTTTGAAAGATAAACCTTATTAGTTCCATTACTATGAATATAATTGGTTGAGGCATATGAAGTTCCAGAATTAACTATCTTCTGTCCAGATTTAGGAATGAATCTAGTTTTGGAAACTTTTCTTTGTACAGGTTGGTATCCTATACCAGTAGTATATCTAGGTGCAACTTGCATTCCAAGAATTTGTGTTAGAGTATTCTTGCCATTTGTGAACTTCTCTAAGTCTTTTCTGAGTTTCTCATTAGACAATTTTAGTTCAGTATTCTCTTTAAGCAACTGAGCATTCCTTTCTACTTCTATATCCAGATCAGATTTATGATTAACACTTAAGGAATATTGTTTCTTTAAACCATTATATTTATCTTGAAGCTCATTACAGGTTTCTTCAAGCATATCACAATATTCAAACAGTTCAGATTTAGACATGTTATCACATTCATAATCATCTCCAGAATAATATGAATTTGAAGCAGGAGTTTCTGATGTTACCTCAGAAGTGTTTGTCATGAAACACATGTTGGCTCGATTCCTTTCAGAGTCTGAAGATTCAGCTTCACTTGTCCTGTCTTCTGAAGCACTCCAAGTAGCCTCCATGGATTTCTTGTACTTATTATCCTTGTATTCATACTTCTTTCTGTATTTCAGCTTTGGACAGTCTGCTTTTATGTGTCCTTTTCTTTTGCATTCATAACAGACAACTTCATCTGATTTATCAGACTTCTTCCAATCCTTTTTCCAGTGTCCTTTGTTATCATACTTGCCTTTGTAGTTTGACTTTCTGAAAAACTTCTTCTTCCTATAGAATTTATTAAATCTTCTAGCAATGTGTGCCATCTCAGCATCACTGTCAGAATCATTCTCACTTTCTTCACTGCTTGAACTTTCATTGATAGCTTGAGGCTTTTCCTTATCCTTATTCTTTGAGGTTGTAGTCTTGAAGGCAATAGACTTCCTTTTAGGTTCATCATCTTCTTCTTTGTTTACCTTGAGTTCTTCTTCATACATCATCAACTTACCAATTAGTTCCTTGATAGTCAGTTCTCCAATGTCACACGATTCTCTAATGGAGACAGTGGTTCCTCTCCATCTTTCAGGTAGACATCTCAAAATTCTCATAATTTGTTCCTTTGCTGGAACATCCTTTCCCAGAGAAGTCATTGTGTTGACAATTTCATTGAACCTGAGATACATATCAGAAATGGGTTCATCAGGCTTCATCTTAAAATTATCATACTTAATAGTATAGGTATTCAATCTCATCTCCTTAACATTAGTTGTTCCCTCATGATAAATAGCTAAGGTATCCCAAATTTCATATGCAGTTTTACATGCAGAAATTCTATTAAATTCCTCATCTCCTAGAGCACAGTACAAGGCATTCATAGCTTTACAATTATTATTGTAAGCAGTCTTTGTAGGTTCATCCCAAGTAGATCTATCAGTAGTGGGAATTTTGTATTCAGATTCAATAGCAGTCTAAATATCAAAACTCATGCTTTCTAGATGAATTTTCATTTCAAGTTTCCACTAAGCATAGTTGTTTCCATTAAAGAAAGGTGGCCGGTTAGTAGCAACACCCTCAAGTCTATTATCCATGATATCACAAAAATAATTTTAAAGAGATAAAAATTTATAACTAACAGAAATTTTAAGAACTTTAAAATACAACTAAAATCACAGTTGAAAAACAGAGTACTTTAGAAAATATTTTCCAACCTCTGATACAAAATGTTGGTTGGAGTGGATACTCAAGAGGGGGGTGAATTGAGTTCCAATTAAAATTTTCTGTTAAAAACAATGTTCATTAAAATCCCCCTATTTCAAAAACAGATTAAACTGTAGTGAATTTATACAGATTATAAAGGTTCAATTAGTTTCTCAAAGATTGATTAGTTCTCAGTTAACTTAATCTTATGATTAAATTAACTTTTGAAACTAACTTACTTGTTTATAATATATATAAACACTTGCGAGTTTAACTATCAAAGTAGCTTTAAAGACAAATTATATTTCAAAGTAATAGCAGCGGAATATGAAATAAATATGTAGTATGGATATAGTATGTAGCTAAAAACACAGAGAATTAACCAAGAGGTCCAGTCTCAAGCCAAGACTTAGTCCTCTCAAAAGTTTATATAAAAATGATCCACACCCTGGATCGGGGTTAACAACAGTGAACACACTATCCAGGTCACAAGACCTCTACCACAGTTCTGCGTGGGGAAACAAACAACAGCTTAGAGCTGTCCAAGTCTCACACGACCTCTACCACTATCCACAGTGGGAAATGAAGTGTAAAAAGGTTTGATGAGGATTTACAGATCCTCCAGTGATAGTACAGGAGTCAGTGTGTGTGTTTAATACAGCAGATAACACACACTGCTCGAAATGTAAAACAGATGTATCACAGAGCAGAGATGTAGAGTTTAGAAATGGCTCTGGTGATTTCAGTGTAGCTCCAGACTCTTTTGTATTTGGTCAGAATTTATTCTGAGTCCTCTTCTCGTTTTTGTTTGAGAAGAAGAGTGTCGTATGCTTCAGGTTCAAAGGCAGTGAGATGTAGTCGATGAAGTTCTTCAATGTTCTTTTGTATGCACAGAACTCTTCTTGAGTAGGCTTGATTGTGTATGAGGTTCTGTTCTTCTTGGTTCTTCCTATTCTTTCTTTCCTCTATATTCTTCTTGTGTTCTTCCGTCAACTCCGTTCTTCAGCAGAGTCTTCTTCTTGTATTTATGTCATGTGCTTCGGAAGACAGAAAAAGTTTCCTTTCCGCAGGTACGAGGTACGGTTTCCTGACATCCGACAACCTTTATTAATTAATTGACAGAGCATTAAAATATAACTAATATGACCGTTGGTTAGAAAAAAATAATGATAAAGATAAAGAAATTCAAACAGTTGTTTATGACTATTGAAGAATCAATTGATCGGTAGGTCATCAGCATTAGTGAGTAATGATTAGTGACTCCGATAAATCAGCATCGGTGAATCAGACTGATCAGCATCGGTCTGTCATCTGATCGGTGAGTCAGTTTGATCAACATCAGTCTGTCATCTGATCGGTGAGTCTGATGATCGGTGAGTCTGATGATCGGTGAGTCATTTTGATCAGCATCAATCTGTCATTTGATCGGTGAGTCATTTTGATCAGCATCGGTCTGTCATCTGATCGGTGAGTCATTTTGATCAGCATCGGTCTGTCATCTGATCGGTGAGTCATTTTGCATCGGTGACTCCTTTTGCATCGGTGAGACATTTGCATCGGTGAGTCATTTTTCATCGGTGACTCATTTTGAATCGGTGAGTCATTTGATCAGTGAGTCATTTTGCATCGGTGAGTCATTTTGCATCGGTGACTCATTTTGCATCGGTGAGACATTTTGCATCGGTGAGTCATTTGATCGGTGAGTCATTTTGATCAGCATCGGTCTGTCATCTGATCGGTGAGTCATTTTGCATCGGTGAGTCATTTTGATCAGCATCAGTCTGTTGATATTGAATCGGTGCGACCGTTGTCCTTTGATATAGAATCAGTGCTTCCGATGTCTGTTGATATTGGATCAGTGTGACCGTCGTCCTTTGATATTGGATCGGTGCTTCCGATGTCTGTTGAATCCAGAAGACTTCCAAAATACTTTGTAAGTCAATAAGCATAGAAAAAAACATGATAACAGATTCATTAACAAATTGTAATTATGTTTATGAGAAATCAAACCAGATTAAGCATTAATGATATGTGATGATTTGTGATTATTAAAACATCAATCATAGATATGAAATCAACAATCTTCCAGAGGGCTCAACAGTATCCAATAGTCTTTAAAAGAATAGTGTAAATAGTAATACTTTTATTTAATTTCACTACCTCTCCACCCATTGAGATACACATATATTTTTCTTTGAACCATGGATATAATCCTACCATAAGGGTAAAAATTAAAATTTACATTATCTTTGTAATAGTGACGCATAAACTAAATCGCATACCTTGTACGATTTATCTTAACAAAGATAATAAAAATATATAAGAGATACATATCCTAAAATAACACATTTTCCATTTAACATGATATTTGGAAAATTATAATCTAGATAAACTTATAAAAGAACTTCCGTTTAGGTTTTACGTCCTTCAAAGTTATCTTCTCTGAGGTTGAGGTTCCTAAAATAAACATGAAAACCTCAGTTTAACCTCTTGAACTCAAAGGGACCATATATTGACAAAACCTGAACTCCCCCTCATGGTAATAATGAAATTTTTCATCCAAATCAACTTATGATACTAACATGTACTTACCATTGACATTCAATGAAAGGGCATACTTTTCTTCACTATACTAGAACTCAACATTCCTCTTGAATTCATTAAATTCCTCCACAAACAAGAACTAGATTTATTTTCATCAAAAAAATACTCAAGTCCCTAAAACAGAAAGACATTATTTATTAGAATAAATTTAGTCTTCATTAAAACCATATTTATAGCTTTTTTAGTAATTACCCTATGTGACACACTGCCTAATTTTTCGTTGTTATAAGAAAATATGATTACATTATCTCCATGTTTGAAAATTTTCCATTGAAGATATATCGTTAACAGGTCAAGAGAGAATCAAAAGAGATGAATTGGGAAAAGGGGGAAATTTTTGATTCTAATATAGGGACATATGAGAATAAAGAAATGGTTCAGGTATGAAAAGAATTTAGGTCAAAACCTGATTAAAAAAGGCTTACATACTTGATTAGGAATTTGGGTTAATTCTAATATAGAATAAAAAAAATAATAGAATAGAAACTAATAGAATTAAATTTATTTTTTAAAAGAACAACGTCATTAATTATAAGAACATATTATATTAGAATAATTTGATTTCCAAAAAAATGAAACATTAATAATAAAATAATGAAGAAATTAAAATTTTAAAAAAATAAGAAAAAATAAATTTATTTAAATTTAAATGATCCCAATTCTATTTTAATAAAATCAAAAATGATCACATGCATGGGTCTTAGTAAAAATATTTTCTATTGGATTCTCTATAGGGAGAAATTCAAGTGTAACATCTCCTTTTCACCAGGGTCCCTTAATAAATGATTTTATTTCTTAATATTATATTTTCTATAATGGTTTATGAGATTCTTTGAAATGTTTTTAGCACTAGATTTATAATATTTGATTGACACTTGATTGTAATTAAAAAATATATATCTTTGTGTGTTTCATTCAAAATACTTGTACAAAAAAACTAACCCTAGTAATATATTCTACTTCAATTGTAGATAACACAATAGAGTGTTGTTTCTTACTATAGCAGGATACTATATATCTACCAAGAAAATGCAGGTTCTTGAAGTAAACTTCATATCTAGTATGCATCCACAAAATGAAGAATCTAAATATGAATTCATATTAATATAAAAAAAAATTTGAAAAAATTATTGTAATAGAAATTATTACTTTTAAATATCTGAAAATTATTTTGGAACTATTTAAATTAGATTCTTTGGGATTTTCTTGGAATCTAGCACATAACCATACTAAAAAAATTATTTTCTACTAATATTTAGCTATAGGAGACACACAATTATTCCTTTGTAGATCTTGTTTTCAACTTGTTTCCCAACATCATCCAAGTTAATATTTTTAGTATAAATAATAGAATTTTCATGCACTTTATCATTTTTAAGTCGAAATATTTTAATTGATTCTAATATATATTTTCTTTAAATTATCCCATTCCCAACGTCTTATAGATAAATCCTAAAACACATAAAATAATTTTACTCGCTCATAATTCTCATTTAAAATTATTTTTTCATTAGTTTTGAAAATATATTACTAAATTTTTAATTTGAAGAACCAAAAATCACATCAAAAACATATATTTTAACTAAAAAAATATCATAAGAAGAAGTTTTCTTAAATATATTTGGATATTAATTTCCTAATAAAATATCATTTTATAAAATAAATGAACATAAACACACATAGAAAGGACTAGGTTCTTATTGAATGCCATAAAGAGATTTGGTAAGTTTGAAAACTAAATTTTGAAAATGATTATTTTCAAAACCATGAGGTTATGAAACATAAGGTTCATCTATAATAATCCCATTTAGTATTATTGATTTTTTTTCATCTGATATAATTTAAATCCATATATGATCCATAGTCTAGGATAATCCTAATATATTCTAATATAGAATTAAGTACAATGATATTTTTATAATCTATACCTTCCTCTTGGTTATAACCATTGGAAACTAATCTAGATTTATTCCTAAAAATCACACCATCCACAATATTTTTATTCCTAAATACCCATTTTATTACTAAAATTGGATATTCGGTGGGTCTATCCACTAATATCTATAACATGTTCCCCTAAAACTAGTTTAACTCTTCTTTCATTACTAAAACATTACTCTAATTAATAAAGGATTCCTCTATAGATTTATGATTTTTGTTGAGATAAAAAGGATGAATATACTATAATATTTCCAAAACTTCTCCTACTTCTAATTCCTTTATATAAAATTTATATAACTATTTCTAAGGAATTGTTTTTCATAATTTTAGGTTGTTTAGGCTGAACACTTTCTAGTTCACTGGTATCCAAACATTCAAAATTTGGTTTTGTCAAATCAAGTTCCAATTCATCATCCTTTTGATTTTTAAATAGAGGTTTAGGTATCATTTTATGAAAAAAAATTAACTCTTCTAATTTAGATATTTTCTGATAAGAAGAATCACTTTCATCAAATCTTTCACAAGTTTATTGTTCAAAAATCTTTGACCTTTTCTTGAAAACTCAATATGCCTAAAATTAGTATAGTAGTCACGAAATAATCCTTTATCTTCATTTATATCAAATTTATCAAGATTAACCATGGGGTATAGAATATTAACCTTATATCCAAAAAAATTTAATTTATCAAAATTTTGGTATTCTATTATTCCATAGCTCACATGGTTTTTCCATAAAATATACCTAATTAAAACTATTGTTATGAAATAACGTACAATATTGATAACTTCATCCCAAAAATTATTGGTAATTTTATTATTTGTATGTTTCATGGATGAAGAAAATGTATGTTTGATTCTATTTTTGGAACAATATGAATTGAACTCATGGTTTTCAACTTATCCTCTATGGTCACTTACTAAATCAATAATGTGTAATATTTTTCTTTTTTAACCAATTTAATAAAATTATATAAATAGAATATTCTTCACTTTTAACACTAAACAATAAAACCCAAGTAAATATAGGTAAATCATCTACTAACACATGAAATAATTTTTTAATCTTAGAAATTCAGTTCTATATGGACTAAAAAAACCATGTGAATATGTTCTAAAAGTATTTAAATATAATCCTATTTAATTGGTTTAAAATATAACTTGTGTTGATGTTACATTTATCAGGCATCACATAGTTTATCAGTTTCAATTTTAAGAGGTAAATGTGAAACTAAATTTATGTTGGTCAATTTTCTTAAAGAATAGACATTACAATGTATTATTCTTCAATACCAAATCCTAGATTAATTTTTTTAGGATTAAATTAATTTAATTTTTTCTAATCCATCAATTAAAAACTCTAATATATAAATTCTCCATTCTAGGTGTCTTAAATTTCAGAAATTTATCTGAAGATATTGAACAATAATTATTATAAAAATCACCAAAATAACTATCATTACAATATTTTGAAATACTTATCATGTTTTACTATAATATTTCCACATAAAAAAATTTAATTAGGGATATGGTTTTAATAAAAAATGATCCAAATTCTATAGTATTTCCTTTAGAATTGTCACTAGAAGTCACATATCCTTCCTCAATTTTTGATAAGAAGTGTAAAATTGAGAAATCACAACTCATAGGACTTTAGCATCCACTATAAATATACCATTTCTCATTGATTATCATAAAAATAATTTCCATACAATGATAGATCAAACAAGAAATAATTTATGTACACATAGTCTTTTATGTCTAGTGAAATTAGAAACTAATGATTTAGGAACCCAAATATGTTTGTGATTCTCATAAAATACTACGTTAAATTTTGAAATGTTTTTGAAAAAATACATGTTTGACTCTTAAAAATTAGGGGGTTCTCAAACTAAAATTGTTAGAATAATATTTTTAATATACATAGTGAAAATAATTAATTTAATAGAGGTTTTTTTATTATAATTGATCATAGAATAAAGTTTATAATTATTTGGTTTTCACCTACAAATCCTATTCCAAATTTATTTTTGTGAGATTTTTTTTCTAAAAAACTAATTCAAATATTTTTCAAATTTTATGAAAAATAATTTAATATATTTAAGGTATTGAACTTATTTTTGAAATATTCAAATCTTATCATCAGGTTAAATACAAGATGTAATATATTCTTTCACTGTGGTTTTCAAATAGAAAAATCATTCTACTTATGTACAACATTTTATTTACAAAAATATCATAAGACTTTTTAAGAGTTTAGTTTTCAATTTTCAAATATTTTTATTTGGTTTCTAATATGTTAAAATATTCATTTAATTCCTCATAAGGTAAATTTTTATTTTTTTTATTTAGATTCATGATTAGAAGAATAATTAAAATGTACCTCATCTACATGTTTTGTAAAACACATGTTTCATTTTGATTAGAAATTTCATCTTCTAATTCTGATGATGTGACCTTACATGAGACCTTATAAAAATTCCATGTTGATTTTATATATTTATTGGATATATTTTTATAGTCAACCTTATTGAAGTAAATTTCTTAATTATTTTATAGTCTTGTAGCTGGGGTCATTCGGACTTGATGTGCTCGAGCTTCTTACACTCATAACATCTAATTTCTTTATAATTTCCCTCTTTCTTCTTTTACTTATTGAAAGAGTTTTTGAAAAATATTCTCTTTTTTGTATAACATATTGAACATTATTAAAATTTGAGAAACAATATAGTATAAATCATAAATATTTTAGTTATTTTCATCAGATGACTCATCCATTGGTATCTCAATTCTTTTCTTATCAAATTTTTATGTTAAACTTTTTAAAGTAACCATCACAAGATGGCCTAACAGGGACCTTGCTATGACTACCAAATGTCTACCTCTAAATAGCCAGTGTTGGTGACCAATGCTTAGTAGGCATATCACACACATGGTTAGCCTTATCCTAATGTACATACAAAAATGAACAAACATATCTCCAAGCCCATACAATGATTAAATATAAAATAATTGATAACCATGCATGTATACACCTAAAATTTCACCCTCAGAGTACTAAAATAATTAATAGAAAGGAATGGTCCAAATACAATACCACCAAAAGAAAATAAAAAGAATTACAACATGTGAATTAGGTGAGGAATAAAATCTATGTAACCACCAAAACACACATTGGTCTATCTTGATCACTATGCACTTCCTGGTCCAAGTCCCTCTAAAACTCTGTCAAAATGTTGGTCATCATTATAAGACATGAAATGTTATGGTAAAATCCATATATATGTGATTAAAACAATACCTAGTATGACATCATAAATCATTATATATATATAATCTAGAATAATAGTCATCTCATCACATATGTATGTTAAAATAATACATAACAGGAATATCTGAATATAATCCTAGTAGAAATAAAATCTCAATGTGATTTCACAATTGTAAATCCATCCTCAGAATCCTTCTAGAATGTTAAAAAGAACACTCTTCTGAGATAACACACTCCATGAGTTAGATAGCACTGATGGTGTCCATCCGAGATGCCAGGATCATCAAGTCTTTCCATAAGAAGTGAACACTAGAAGTCTGAAGAGATCAATATACATATTGAGATCACACCCAAGTCCATGTGGTATACTAATAACCTAATCATTATTTGCCCAAAACTCATGTTATCAATTACCGCATAGTATTGTCCATGCAAATATTTAGAACCCCACCTATGGATAATGAGGACGATAGAGGTTCTTACAAATGACCAAATGGAAGGATCCCAAATACTCTATTTGATATTGAAGTTCCTCATAGGGGATTACCATCCTATGAATTAGTTTTCACTCTATACTAAACCTTTAGTTGATGTATCAAGAAAATGTACCCTAAAATAACATTTTCAAGATGAAGAGGAAAAGGGATCCAATTAATCTTTAAAGGAGTACATGACATGTACTATAATTACACGGCGTGTCCCTTCGGAACCGGGTCCTACCCATGTATCACTGACTATGCCCATGTCTATTTGATGTCCAAGTACATTGAAAGACGGACCCCATGTACTCCTAAATATTTCCATGAACATATGGTTGTGTCATTGTAAGGCTTTACGTGTCCATTTATGGATTCCTATGTATCGTTTGTGACACATAGTGATCCGCTAAGTAGATTCACATATTGTGTGACAGTGGTCACATGACTAGTGGTAGGTGTCATATGTCATGTGATAAATAACTCTACATGTAACCCTAGAACCATTTCCAATTCCCCATTCATGGCGTGTTATCCCCAAATAAACATTGTATAGCTTTTAATTTCTCATAACCTATATTTTCTTCACATGGATTCCAAATCTATCACCACTCCCACCAAATCCTCTAAAAATCATTCTTCTGTATTGTAGATCTAGGTCAACCAAGATCAATCTTCACCAAATATCTGATTTTTGTTCATCTTGGTTGTTTGTGTATCACCCAAAATCTCTTCCATCATCTAAATCCTATAGAACCTTTCATATATATCCCCAATCTAGTCCTTCTCCATTATCATCGTCATCAAAACTTGATCTCATCATCAATTCAAACACATATCTATGATATCATTCTATTGAACCATGAAAATATTGTGTAATTATTTTTTATCTAGTATTTGTTAAAACACATGTCAAAATGGGCGTAAAAATGAATAGAAGGTTAATTTTGGGTAAAAATCAAGAAAAAAAGATAGGAATAAACCTTGACTATGTTTTTTTGACTCGATTCATTTTCATTAGAATGATGACTGAAGATCTGAAAAAATAAAAAAAAATCTCCCAAATTCCCCATAAATAAACCCATACCTGCAATATGATTGATCTATGAATTAATTTGTTGGTCAATTGATTTGGGATCATCATATGATATGAAAATGGGGATAAATAAATGTAAAACAAAAATCCTACCTTGATATGGATTAATTTATTATTAATGATGAATCCCCATTATTGTCATTAGTGAGATCCTCAAATCATGATGGAGCAACAATAATTGATCTCGATCTAAACTGATATCACCGACCAAGTACTCTATCCTACAACGGTCCTCTAAATCTCCAGGGTCAAGTGTCCATCCTTGATATCTCGTCATAACCATATATTTATAGACAAACTCATTTCATGGAAAGTTTATTAATTAAATTTTTTTATTAAATAATTTGTTAAAATATTCTCCCATGATTGTGCCCAACTTTAGTGTCTGACGCGCTCATAGGCTTGGTCAAACCGATGGTAAAACCAACACTCTGAACTCAACAGAAGCCTTAAATTTATAATCTAAGTCTTTTCTGAAGTGATATTCTACTTTATAATGAAATCTAAACATACTTGATATTTAATATATTTAATATAAATCAAAAAATAAATTTGGTCCCACCCGGCCTTGGAATATGCCTCCTTGTTATAACCTAGATCCAAAAATAATGCATGTAATATTGTAAAGTAATACATGGAAAAATTATATTTGTTACATTCTCCCAACCATATGAATTTATTAACTAGAAATCCTAAAAAGGCGATACTGAGAGATGCGGGTTCTGAGAATGCACCTAGGTGTCCTGCTCCCATGTACTCTCTAGAAAATTTTCATTTTACCACTAGAAAAAAACTAAATGAATCACTCTCCCATTGAGGGTACTCTACTATAGATCCTAAATTTTTACTAGGTACTAAACAAAGGTATCCCCATCCACTATGTATAATTCTCCCGAGTAGATAACATGTGAAGAGCTTTTCACGTAACTCCTCAACTGCGATACATTAAATATGTCTTGTAGCCACTCCAACTATTGGTGTATATCCAAATCATACACCACCTCTTTGAATCTACGTAGTATCTAGAAAGGGCCAATGCATCTCAGAGATATCATATTTCCCCATCCAATTATCTACAACCAATGATTTTGTAGGACCCATAAAAGCACATGGTCTCCCACTTAGAACTCTAGTGGCCTCGATATCCATCTGTATAGGACTTATGATGGATATGTATAGTTATAATAGACTACTAGATGACCTGAACCCTCTCTATCATAGATCATACCAATTTCACACCCATAAGTGAGGAATCTCTTGGGCTAGTCTAGTATAGTGGTGACTTGTAGGGTCACTCATACAAGGCCTCAAATGCCACCATACCAATGGTGTAATGTTAACTATTATTATAAAAAACTCAAAAAGGGTAGGTGAGCCTCCCAGATATAGCCAAAGTCTAACATTTATGCTCACAACATGTCCTCCAAGGCATGAATGGTCTTCTCACTCTGGCCACCAACCTAGTAGATAAAAACCAAGATCAAATTTAATTGAGTCACAAAGTCCTCCTACAATCCCTTCCGTAACTAAGATGTGAAGTGAGTATCATGGTCTAAAACATTCACAGAGGTAACCCCATGGAGCTATATTATCTCTTGCATGTACATGCATCCCAATCTCTCTACTAAACTCTGGTATGGAGTAGCTAGGAATTGGATCGACATTGTGAGTTAGACTATGACCACCCAGATGGAATCTTTTCCTCTGGACATATGTTCAATCATCATCTTTAAGTTCATGGATATCCCATCCCACTTACACTCTGCAACCTCAATGGGTTGAGATAAATCCATGGGAACCTAGTTTGTAGCCTTCACTTGCTAACAAAAAAGGCATTGAGAGACAAATTATACAATACAACTCTTTATTCCTAGCCACCAAAACTATTGATGAAGGTCTCTGAAAATTTTATCGACACCTAGATGAACCACTAAGGTTGATGCTTGAAACCCACTATTCACCTCATATCTCAATGCAACTGGTACCATCATCCATCCTCTAAAAATAAATACATGCTCCAGAACATCAGAAAATACATCAAGAGAATGTAAAAAGGATATCTGAGTACATAGGGTATCACAGTTTGTATCCCTAATCTATGTGTAATGTCCCCCAGTCCATAATTACAACACATATAGCTTGATGATCCTTTAGGGTGTCCGCCTCTCTAGGGTTTCCACTGTTGTCATTTTTCCCTTCCCATCCTAGGACATATAGGTCTCTTTCCTCTATGATTCTTCTAGGAACGATTATAGTGTGTGTGTCCTCATTCATTGGAGGCATTATGCGACCTTAGTGACTCTAATTGCTTTCCACCCCTCATTCCTTAGTTGTTGAATCGGTTATGGTTTATCTTGGGGGCATGCTAACCAGTGGTCATTCCAGCTTCAACATAATGTGGGATGGCACCTCATTTCAGTGTCCGCTATGGGTGCGTTGGGTGGATAGTTGTGGTCTCCTTCTGTGGATATGAAAGATGTGACGGGATTGCATCTTGTGGTGAGGTCTCCATTAGGATAGGTTTGGTGATGGGGATGTTTATTTCTATTAGTTTGTTGATTTTGTGTTTGGAATTTGGATGAATTGAGACTTTGGTTCATTCATGGTATTGATGTCATCGGGTAGGTCCTCCTGCATGATTTCGGATCTCGATGATTCTATGTATTTGGTGACGGTTTTGGGTTGATTTTTATGGTGGTTTTATTTCCACGGTGTTGAGATTTTGGTTTTTTCCATAGTGGTCCGCACCTCAAGGGATTTTGCAACCGATTTTCTAAAAAAAATTGTTCCAGATGAGGTTTAGGACAATGATTTTTCATTGTATTGTGGACATTTAGACCTAGATGTTTGGGATAGTATGGATAATTCTATTGGTACAAGGCCCATTCTCATTTTCAAGGGACATATAGTCGTATAGCGTTGAGACATTGGAAGATGGACTTAATGTTTTTTTTTCATGGAAGATATTATATCTTGTACTGTATGTTGTTTTTGGTCCTGATATTTTGGTCTATTGTGGCCTAGTTTTTTGTTTAAGTCATTGATTTCTTGATGGGTTCCTCCGCATCCCTAAAAAGTGGGGTCTACCTCAACAAAAATTTAAATTTTAGTCAGTCAGTCCCCCAATCTAGTACTCCCTCACATGGATGAATTAGGTTTGTTACAGGACCTCAAGTGTGCCTCTCTATATTCCAGAGGCTATAAATTAGTATTAGGGCTGTGATAATTATATTGGGTGGAATATAAACCCTAGTAAAGAGTTCGAACATAGAATAAATGAAAAAAATTAAGAAAAATAAAAATAACATAAATATAAGAAAAATTACAACATACAACAAGGAAGTAAAAGGATGAACCAATAAAACAGTAACAATGAATCTTCTAATGACAAGATAAATGTATCTAAATGTAAAAATGAAAGTAATGCAAATAAAAGAATCAGATAACACCAAATAAACTCAAAAAACCCATTCTCGGTCCCCATGTCAGCCCAAAATCCAAAATCCATCCCATCCAACAAAGAACAATTATCACCAAGGTCCTTTATTGTTCTCTAATCATTCATCCATGTAATCTTATTGGGTACTAAACTGAGACCCAAATAGGGTGTGAGTAAAACATAGTAGGTCGAAACCACTATGTATAAATAAAACCATTCACATAATAAGGTCTTCCAATAATGTGATTAGTAAGTTTAATTAATCAATTAATACAATACATAAATGAAACTTCTTTAGAACCGTGTTATAATGTCTTGAGAAAATAGAACAAGCATTCCAACTATATCCATATACCCATGGAATAATCAAAAAATTGGTAAAATCTCTATGCATAAGTATTTTAGAATCTTGAAAAATACCTATATATTATCATTTTAGAATCGACTGGGAAAAGAGCCCTATTTATGAATTTCTTCATGTATCACTGCTCCAATCCTGTTACATAATAATATCTGAATGTATTATAGGGCCAAGCATGCTATAAAAGAATTTATGTATGTATCTCAATGCCAATCCTGCTATATAATAATTTTTACCTCCGTCAAAATCCCTAATTATAATCCTTTAAGAATTCAAATTGGGACAAGATCACTATATAATAATTACAATATATATCACTACATATGTCATAACATTAAGGATATCACAATATCACATCATAATCCTCAATGGTTAATTATGAAAATTACCATTTTCCCTTAAATTTAAAATTAATTTATATATCTAATTAGAAATTGTCATTTCAATATCCCATAATCTATTACCAAGGTAATTTTATACTAATAAATAACTTGAAATCTCATTTCCTGATAAAAACACTTTAAATAAATTGTTAGTTTATTATTTATCCAAGTTTCACTCACCCAACAGGTTTTGATATGCCTATTCGCAAGATTAATTTCTCCCAAAGGGGCCTACTGATTAATCCAATAGAATATTTATCATCATCCACCATTTAATTAATTAAAATGAACATTTTTTTAGCATTAATCATTGTATATCATATACTTGATAGATAAACAGGCCATAGGGTTAGGTTTTAGACCACATACCCATAACCAATGATCAACTCAATGCTTCCAAAAGGAAACTCTAATAAGAACGAAGGTGCAGAAGATCACAAGAAGGAACCTAGGTAAAAAATGAGATCAAAACCCAAAACCACCATAGTCAAAATATTTACACTATAATTATATAGAGAAATAGAGAATAGAGGAAAACCATAGAAAAAAACTCATCGGAGATAAAATACATTAACGGGACATCCAGAATAAAGTAATGTCCTCCAAAATTTCCTAGAAATAATCATATGGATTAGAGTGAAGATACGAACCAAAGGAATGAAAAAAATCATACTCGAGTCCCATATAAAACTATTGTTGCCAAGGAATACATAGTTTGTAATCCCCTTTCACATCATGTATTTCTTATTAAATTTTTATGCTAAAAAACCCAGCACTTTTTCTTAATTTTAACCATAATAAAAAATTATGCATCTTGTAATAACTTCACAATGTTTTCTCATTTCATGTAATGAATATGGTTCATGGGTTGTGCCTGGTGATGGTTACACATTATGTAACCCATTTACATGACGTGAAAATTCCCTAGAGAAAGATTTCAACCTAAATTCTGAAATATCACATGAACCACATCTGGAGCATTCCCAACTCAAGTAAATCCCTCTTAATCTCATTTAACATGTTTATACACATACTATATTAATTAATGAAAACATATATCCATTTATTTTAGGCCATTTTCTCATACAAGGATCCCCGTCTTTGAACGAGACTCAAACAACTAGGTTTAAAGATAAAGAAACCTAAAATAGAATAGGATTAATTAAAAACTAAATGAAGGATGGATATCTAAAGAAGAAATGATCTTATAACCAACCCACCATATAATAGCTCATCCCCAAGCTACTCCAAGCCTCACTGTGGGGTCCTTATGAACAATTATATCCACCTTTCTCAAATATCAAACTCCCTTTCCCATGTCTTTGCTTGAACATGGCCACGATGCCACAACAATCAAACCAGAGGTATAGTACTACTCTGATGAAACTTCTCACTATGGTCCACAATCTATATTGGATTCTCCTCAAAATTTAAATCTACCCAAATTTAAACCTCCTTGAAATCTATTAAATGAGAAGGATAAGGATGACATATCTTATTATTTTCAATGTGAAACACATCGTGCATGGAATTGTAGCACTGGTGAAGGGCTAATCAATATGCCACTGGAATAACCCTTTCCTATATCTGAAACATCCAAAAAAAACCTAGGCACTCTCTCTCCCTATTTCCTGATAAGGAATTTCCCCATCCTAGGAGAAACCTGAAGGAAAACCCAATGGAAAACCTAAAAATATATAGGTCATCCCTAATGGTCATAATAAGATTTATCCAAATCTATGTGGTTACCAACCACCGCTTGATCAACTAAACCTACTCATAAATCTTTTGTATGAGACTAGGTATAACAATAACTGACTCACCAACCTCAAACCAATAAATATTCAAACAAAAAATCATACCATACAAAGCCTCTAAATAAACCATTTGTATAAAACCATTGAAGCAATAATTATATGAAAACTCCATGAGTTCTATATGATTCTCCCACGAACCATTAAAATCAAAAACATAGGTTTGTAAAATATCATACATAATATAAATAATCGGCTCATATTAAAATCACCTTGAGGATGATGGGTTTTTCTCAAAAGAACCTAGGATCCCAGTGCCTCCTGAATACTGTTCTAGAACTTTGATGTGTAATGAGGATCTCTATAAGAAATGATACTCCTTAGAACACCATGAAACTGAACTATCTTGTACACATAAATACTACCCAAAGCATCAATGGTGAATGTCTCTACACAAGAAAATAAGTATGATACCTTCATCTTTTGATCCAATATCACCCATACTGAATTATTATAATGGGGTTTCCTTGGTAATCTTATAAAAACCAGAGTAAATTATCCCAATTCGACTCCGGAATGGCCAGAGGCTACAATAGCCTAGTAAACCACTAATTCTCAGCTTTCACTTAGTGTAAGGTGAAACCCCATTCCAAAAATGTTGATACCTCTTTAATTCCTAACTTCTAGTACTGTCTACAGAGAAAACAATACCTATTCATCAAACTAGGATGTATCGCCCATCACAAAGCATGAAACTCTCTTCTAATCTCTTTTTCAAACCCATTGGAACACATACTCAATCAAGGAAATGAAGAAAATTTCCTATGAGAATAGACCATTATGATGGAGGCTCCCCACTATATAATTTTTCTATTAGAACAAGTCCCTCCATATTAGATAACTATTCTTTCATGATTTGGACAAGAAGCACGAGTATGATAGATGTCAGTGTCAAAGTTACTAATCCATGGGACTCATGAACATCTAAATTCATGTTTTCAAAAAGTAACATCATATTCCACTCATTGTAAGACTCTCTCAATTATATATCTTCATCATACAGCTTAATTAGTCATCAAATACAATTACCGTTACCGATTTATAAACTAGATTTATGTAAAATAACTAAAAATACTTGACATAGGTCCTCTTACAATGGTTTATGTATGACTGAAAAAAGATATACCAAATTATCTTATTGTTCATGTACACCACAAACCTCTCACCTATAATACAGTGTCTCTATAATATCAATCAATTTACAATGATATATTAATATAGTTCCTAAGTAAGTTAATTCCCCTCATATAGTCTTAGTTGTCTAGAGCAATAAGAAATCCCTCAATCCTTCTGCATCATAACTACTCTGAGTACAACTCTGAATGTATCATAGTACACGGTATATTGTTTACAGACATAGGTAAAGTGAGGATAAGTGTTTAGTGTAGAGACAAAAATCTTTACTTACATGGACATTACATTACTTTTGTGGAATACTTAAAACATAACAAAACACAAACACCAAAGGACCACAATAGTTTAGTGTCTTTGGAAACTTGGAACGTAATCTTCTAATCATGGTGAAAGATCTTCAACATCTCCAATAAAGATCTTCCCCTTTTGGTTTTCTTACCTAAAAACATTCTTTAAATCATGGGTAAAAGAAAACATATAAAGGGTGAGATTAAATTCTCAGCAAGGGTAAGCATGGATAAAATAAAACAAATCATATACATTTGAACTTAAAAACATGAACATAATGTTTAAACATCAAAATCATGGGCAATGACATAAAACATGGCAGTACATAAGGCATAGATCATAAAGAAACATTAATCATGATAAAATGGCATGGGAATAAAACATGTGATTGTGGAAACCATTAAACACATGATATGATTTCGATAGTAGCCAAGGAATTCCTGCCAAGACCATCTTAGTGGACAAAGTCCCTTTCAGAATCGATTTCACTCCTCATTCTAGTCCTGTATTACTGAACCGGATTAACTTACCATTCTAGCCATGCCTATCTCATGAGATATAAATATTTACCCAATGCATTGGAGGGAGATATAGGTCCCACCCATCTCATAATGAAATCATTTTTTCGTGTGCCACAAAATCATAAATCATACATCATAGCATAAACCATGTAATAGAATGGTATTATTAAACATCATGCCATCATAACATAATCCAGATAAAAAAATGGATATCATTTCATCATAAGAAGAATCAAACCATGTAAATAATGGAGACATTATACTTGAAACATAAACATATTAAATAATGTCATTTTAGATGGAAAATAGTTTTGATAAAACACTTGAAATGAATTCTTGAGGAAAATATCATTTCATCTTCAAAATAATTTTATTTTCACAAAATGCCATGAAATTTAAAAAAAACGGTTTTGTAGAAAATAATCATGCAATATTGTATAAGAAGCTTCATGAAAATGAGGTGTTATGAAACCGTAAAAATTTGGTCATGCTGTATAAGTTAAAAATAACATTCTCCTCGCACTTTTGTTGGAAAAGTCGAAAAGTTCCTCATATGGTAAACAAAAGTAAGATTCATTTCATAACATGTGGTAAAATTAAAATTTGGGTAAAACGGACCTTAAACATACATGAAAACATTTTTAGAAAATAGGGACATGGATGATAACAAAAAAACCCCATTAAATACTTACGAATAAACAATCTCGGATAAGAGCGAGATTGGAATAGTTATCCCTTACCTTATGTCCGATATGCCTCGTATGTATCTGAATCTCATGTATAATGATTTAAATAATGTAATTGACTTATTATAGAAACATATTCATTGTTATTATATGATATATCATTTACTTATGACTTTATATTACCCGTTCTTTTGCAAATTCAATGCAAAAGCAGCGATTTGGGTAAAATCCTTTCATTTATTGTACGTATTTTGACTTTTTGTTCTTGATATTATTACTTATAACATGATTTACATAATTCCAAAATGTAAGACATGATTTATATATAATATATATTCAACATATACATATATATATATATATGATAGATCGATAAATTGAATGAAATACACCGTTCATGGAGACGGTAGGTCGTACGTACGCATGAACGCTGTTTTCGTTTCCTTATTGAATTGAATGGAATTAAGTAAATGACATACATATATATATACATAAATCTAGTATCATTATTATATAATATATTTAATTAATACTTATTATATATACTTTATAATCATTCATGAATGGTTAACATGGAGAATAAATCTCATCACTTCGGGGAGACGGAAGTCCATACATACGCACGAGCAATGATACCATTCTAATGATCGTGGAATTGTATTGAATTGTATGTATAATATTTCAGAATAAATATATCATTAAAATAATTATATATAGTCATTTATTTACACCATTATACCAATCCAAGTAAGGTGGTGGTCGAAAACAGATTACCCCACGGCATGGAGACGGTATTCCGTACATACGCACGCGCGGTGATTTCATTTTCCGTAGGATGGATAGAAGGAGAAATAGGGTTGTTTCTTATTTATAATAACATATCAGTATATAATTAATACTGATGTTATTACTTTATAATGATACAACTAAAGGAGAAGAAGTTGAAGAAGAAAGAAACTTGAGAGAATCGGAAGAAGAGATTGCCTCTTCTTCAACGTACCTCCTTTAAGCCTTCCCTTAGGGAAGTAGAGTTGGTCTTTTGAGAAGACCAGAACCACCAGAATGTTTCTACGGAAGTGGAGAAGTGAAATGGGAAGGGGTTGTCCGAGCATCAAGGATCAAAAGGGTGTGAAGATAAGAGGGAAGGGGTGCCCTTTTTATAAAGAAGGAGAGGGGAACCTTTGAAAAAACATAAAATATTATTTTATAATAAAAGTCATATTCGGTTTTTAATAGCTCCAAATTGATTTATTTCGAAGGTAAGGTGGGTATGGGTCGAAAAACTCTCAACAAATAGATTTTAGACAGGTTTGGGTCACTATATTAACCTTATCTTTTAGTTTTAACTCTTAGTTAATTAGATTGACATTTACCGTGTCACTTTGTATTTTTATATTATATAGTTAATAAACCTATAATATACATCCATGTGACCCCCAAGTGGTCCATTAATGATAAAAATATCATGATATAAGTATCTTGTCTGAACCATAGATTTTTAAGAATATAATAACAATTAATAATATAATATTTGTTTTAAAAACTATTTTATGTCAATTTTGAAACTATTTGGTAATTGATTTTTTTGAAACTTATAACAGAAGGATTAGTTTGAAAAAAGTTAATTAAATAAATACTAACATGTCATATTAACCTATAAAATTAGTTTAATTCATAAAAAGTCTCAAATTACATTTATTTGTGTGTTTATAACATCAATTATGTTAATATTTCATTAATAAGGTAATTACTACATCATCATTGTGTCATAAATAAATTAACTTATTTAATATCTAAAAATTATAAATAAAATACCATTATGTAGGAAATATTTTTACATTTCTAATAAAAATATTTATAGTCGAATTTATCTTATGTATAACCCTATATTAAAAATGATTTAGTTATTAAACTTTGATTGTAACTATTTTAACCCTTCATTAAATAAATTAATAATAAATGTCCTAATTTAATCCAAGTAGACCTAAATGGTCATATTTTATTCCTAAGGTTGTTTTGGTCAAATTAAACTTATCCAATATAATTAGGACATGTGTTAGGTTAATAATAATATCATTTTTACCCATAATTACCCTATTTACTTTTAACTGTGGTAAATAAAAGTAAAAAGTTACTATTCACCAAAAATTAGTTTCATCTCATTGAACCACATTTTAGTCCTTGATATTAACCGTGTCCCTCGGATTTTGGAAATTCCACTCACAGAAGCGGTAAAATTAATTTTTATGTAAGTTTGCAAAAAACTCCTAAGAGGTAGGTAAAAGACGGTGAAAAATTCAATAAAATTTTTATATATCAAAAATTATTATAAAATGACTCCAATGAATTACATTGAACATATATAGGTATTATGTATCAATTTTGACCTAAAATAAATTTAAATAAAATAAATAATTATTTAAATAAAAAGTCGGTTTTTAAATAGTAACCTAGTGTTTTCACTATTCATCAAAAATCGAAAGTTTTCATAAAAATACCAAAAATTCACCCTAGGCTAATTTCGATATTATGATTCAAAAAATGAAGTCCATTTTGAAAAATAAAAATTATAAAATTTAAAAAATTGGGTATTATTATTCAAAATGGCTAGTTCATAAGAATATTATAATAATATCTCGTTTAGTGAAACTCGGTATTGCATACTACACACACTATCGAGGAAGGTCTTGATTGCGTGTAATGCAAGCCAAGTCAGGGCTGCGTGTAGTGAAAGCACCATTTGGTGTTGCGTATAACATAATCAAAACATATTTCATTTATACATTAAACAAAATCTATACTTAATGTTGCATAGAATAATTTCCACAAAACGAACTTGAAATTGTGTGTAACATGAGCCAAGAATATTATTGCATATATTGGAAGCTAATACGGTGTTTCATATAGTCCAACCTAAACTTGGTGTAGTGTATAATATAATACATAAATGAAATTAAAAGAATATTTTTCATAAAATCTCAGGGTGTTACATTCTACCCCCCTTAAAATGAATTTCACCCTCGAAATTCGTCGGGGTTGTAAATGGTTTACTACTTGAAAGTTTCATTAATAGAAACCCACATTTTAAAAAGGAATAACAAAACTTGACTTTAAAAACTAAATTATGAAATGTAACGGTTACCCAACTTAAATAATCACTAGGTTTCCACATAAGAGAACAATAGTGAAAATATGGATGTGGAAGGGAAGAGAAATCTAACCATCATGTTCTGATGGAGAGTGGTATAGAACATGGCTATGAAAAATCCAACAATCACAAAGCCATAAATTTGTGATGATTTAAGGTACCATATGATTCATCAGATATAAGGACACTCGGACAACATTTTTTTTGTATTCAAAATCATTTCCCTAAAGTTGAAGAATTGTTGAATTAAAATAAATACTTACTTGCTTTTGGTACAATATCTCCATTGGTCTTTCCTTGGACAATTTCCACTTCATCTCTTAAAGAAATGAAGTTCAATTTTTCATTCGTGAAGTTTTAGAAGATCATGTGATAGAATGATAGGTCATTCCATCTGTCTCAAACAAAAGGATAGTAAAAGATATTAAATATACATAACTCTATCTATAGTTAGATTAATAGTATATGGTTCCTAAAATGGAATTATACTTAATATATCATACCGTTTAATATAATAAAACTAGCTTCTACTAACCATGGACTTCTTGTAGGCCAGTGGTAGGTGATAAAGGCCTGTCGCACTTCGGTTGTGGGTTCGATTCCCACATCCTTGTCCGACGCAACGGGTTGTCGCCCTTCCTGCAGGTTTTCCTTTTTCTAAAACTACATTATTATAACATTCCATTAATAATATCAAAAAATTTATATCCTTAATCAGTACTAACTAATGTCCAACATAATCCATTCCAATCTTTAGGCTTATCCAAAAACTTTGGTCCAATCTTATAGTATAAAGAAAATGATTACTAGAAATGTCATCTACCGAGCATGTGAATACCATCATTTATCCCCCATATAAGATATATCGTGTTGGTCACATTCCAAACATTTGAATACTTTAATCATGTATTCTCTTGAAAAATGAATACCCATTGAATTGTAGCGAAACCATGAATGCTGTCAAAAGTTAACTCTTTCCACATACCAAAATGCAAAAATTCTATATACTCAAACCATGATATAACTTTTTCCTTATATTAGTCATGTGCTCATGAATGTTGTCAAACATTTCATTTTCCCCTTATCCCTTCATTATTCTCATATCATCTTCTATCCAAAAATATCTCAATCACTTTCCATGGTTACCGGTACCATAAAATTATTGAAAACCATAATAGACCAATACATAAATATTTCAATATTCCACGATACTATATACAACATTATTTTGGAATCCCATTACATAAACACTTAATCATTCTACCACATTGTTGTCATATTCAACATCACCAATATTGGTGGCATGTGACTTCCCTTTGTCCTTTGCCTTAAGTGGTTGCTCATGTCGATCATCATTAACCCTTGGATTAGAGCAGTGATTAGCATAATGCCCCATTTCATTACACTTGAAGCATTGAAGTGTTGGTGGTGCATTCTCTGCAGTCTTTTCTTTATTCACATCATTAGCAACCCTTTTTCCATTACATCGACACTAAACTACTCGATGACCTTCTTTTCCACACTTAAAACATTTTCTAGTCCCTTTAAGACAATCTCCACCATGCTTCTTTCCACACATTGAGCATAAAGAAACATTCATCTTCTTTTCACCATTGTTCTGATATTTCTCTTTGAACTTCGTCTTTTGTTTGTTGTCCAAACCATGAGATGGATATGAAACACCAACATCCATTTATACCTTGATAGCATAACACACAATTTCTTTATAGCTACCGAAGTCTCTTATAGATAATGCCCTTCGAAGACTTTATTTGAAGCCACTGAATAATCGATCAACTTTACTTTCTGGTTGGATTATAAAGCCAGATGAATACCTTGCAAGCCTTGTAAAATTCACTTCGTACATACCAACAGATTCATCATCCTTTTGCTTAAGCTCAAGGAAATCCTTTTCCATCTTTGTTCGAAGAATACGAGGGAAGTACTTATTGAAAAATAAGTTCTTCAACTCATCCCATTCCATGGATTCAATTTCATCTCGGGGAATCGTATTCTTAATTAGAGTCCACCATTGATCTACTTCACCTTATAAACGGTAAATAGCTAGAATAATTGTTTCATGTTTTGAATAGCGAAGTATGGAAAATATCTTTTCAATGGTACTAATCCATTTTTCAGCAACAAGTGGATCAGAAGACCCACTGAAACAAGGTGGACGTTGCCTCATGAAGGACTCAATAAAATATTGTTCCCTTCTCTGATTATTTGGAAGTCCAGAAAGATTCATAGCTTGTGTAAGTATAGAAATAATATTTTTCACTCCATCTCCCATAACATTGGTTTGTTCAGTAGGAAAATCATTGCATTCTCCATTACATTGATCAACACGGTTCCTTCGGGTTCCAGCCATCGTGTAAAACTCAAAAATAATAGAGTGAGAGGCAAGAATCATGCTACGGAAAACAACATAATAAAGGGGGAGTACCTTCGATATCTAACATCTTGGGTTTAATTCTAATATTGTTCCCGTAATTCTAGGACTATAACCTATACATATACTTAACCTTAGGGACATCCCTAGACATACCTTAGGAATATCTCTAGGGATCTCACTAATGTTTTCGCATCCTAGTTTCCAAAGGTTAACTAATACTTTCCTCTGATACCAACTATAGAGACCCAAAGCTTGACGTACATGGACATTACATTACTTTTGTGGAATACTTAATACATAACAAAAACAAACACCAAAGGACCATAATAGTTTAGTGTCTTTGGAAACTCAGAACGTAATATTCTAATCATGGTGAAAGATCTTCAACATATCCCATAAATATCTTCCCCTTTTGGTTTTCTTACCAAAAACCTTTCTTTAAATCCTAGGGAAAAGAAAACATATAAACTGTGAGCTCAAATGCTCAGTAAGGGTAAGTAAGGATAAAATAAGACAAATCATATACATTTGAACTTAAAAACATGAACATAATGTTTAAAAATAAAAATCTTGAGAAATGACATAAAACATGGAAGTACATAAGGAATAGATCATAAAGAAACATTAATCATGATAAAATATCATGGAAATAAAACATGTGATTGTGGAAACCATTAAGAACATGATATGATTTCCATAGTAGCCAAGGCATTGCTACCAAGACCATCTTAGTGGACAAAGTCCCTTTCTGAATCGAGTTCACTCCACGTTCCAGTCCTGTATTACTTACCAGATTAACTTACCGGTCCATCCATGTCAATAACATGAGATATAAATCTTTACCCAATGCATTTCAGGGAGATATAGGTCTCACCCATCTCATAATTAAATCATTCTTTTGTGTGCCACAAAATCATAAATCATACATCATAGCATAACCCATGTAGTAGAATGGGATTCATAAAAATCATGCCATCATAACATAATCCATATAAAAAATGGATATCATTTCATCATAAGAAGAATAAAACCATTTAAATAATGGAGACAATATAATTGAAACATAAACATATTAAATAATGTCATTTTAGATGGAAAATAGTTTTGATAAAACACTTGAAATGAATTCATGAGGAAAATATCCTTTCTTCTTTAAAATCATTTTCTTTTAAAAAAATTCCATGCAATTTTAAAAGAAAATGATTTTGTTATAAATAACCATGAAATATTGTAGAGGATGCTTCATGAAAATGAGGCGTTATGAAACCATAAAAATGTGTTCATGCCGTATAAGTTAACAATAACATTCTCCTCGCACCTTTTTCGGAAAAGTCAAAAAGTTCCTCGTGTGGTAAACAAAAGTAAGATTCCATTCATAACATGTGGTAAAATTTAAAAAATGTTAAAAAGGCCATTAAACATACAAGAAAACATTTTTAGAAAACAGGGACATGAATGATAACAAAAAAACCCCAGTAAATACTTACGAATAAACAATCTCGGATAAGAGTGAGATTGAAATAGTTATCCCTTACCTTATGTCTGATATGCTTCATATGTATCTGAATATCCTGTATAATGATTTAAATAATGTCATTGACTTATTACAGAATCATATTCATTGTTATGATATCATATATCATTTACTTATGACTTTATATTACCTGTTCTTTTGCAAATTCGATGTAAAAGCAGCAATTTGGGTAAATTCATTTCATTTATTTTACGTATTTTGACTTGGTGTTCTTGATATTTTTACTTATATCCTGATTTAATTAATTCCAGAATTTAAAACATGATTTATATATAAAATATATTCATCATATACATATATATATATATATGATAGATCGATAAATGGAATGAAATACGCCATTCATGGAGACGGTAGGTCGTACGTACGCATGAACGTTGTTTTCGTTTCCTTATTGAATTAAATGGAATTAATTAGATGACATACATATATATATACATAAATAAAGTATCATTATTATGTCATATATTTAATGATTACTTCTTATATATACTTTATAATCATTCATTAATGGTTAACATGGAGAATGAATCTCATCGCGTCGTGGAGACGGTAGTCCGTACGTACGCACGAGCGATGATACCATTACCATGATCGTGGAATTGTATTAAAGTGTATTTATAATCTTTCAGAATAAATATCAAATTAAAATAATTATATATATTTATTTATTTACACCATTATACCCATCCAAGTAAGGTGATGGTCGAAAACAGATTACACCACGGCGTGGAGACGGTATTCCGTAAGTACGCATTCGCGGTGATTTCATTTTCCATAGGATGGATAGAAGTTGAAATAGGGTTGTTTCATATTTATAATAACATAGCAGTATATAATTAATACTGATGTTATTACTTTATAATGATATAACTAAAGAATAAGAAGTTGAAGAAGAAAGAAACTTGAGAGAATCGGAAGAAGAGATTACCTCTTCTTCGACGTACCTCCTTTAAGCCTTCTCTTAAAGAGGTGGAGTTGGCATTTTGGGAAGACCAGAACCTGCAGAATGTTTCTAGGGAAGTGGATAAGATAAATGGTCAGGGTTTGGCCGAGCTAAAAGGATCAAAATGGTGTGAAGAGAAGAGGGAAGGGGTGACCTTTTTATAAGGGAGGAGAGGGGCACCATTGGAAAAACATAAAATATTATTTTATAATAAAGTTGTATTTGGTTTTTAATAGCTCCAACTTGATTTATTTAGAATCTAATGTGGGGATGGGTCGAAATCCTCTCAACCAATAGATTTTAGACAGGTTTGGGTCATTATATTAACCTTATCTTTTAGTTTTAACTCTTAGTTAATTAGATTGATATTTACCATGTCACTTTGTATTTTAATATTATATAGTTAATAAACTTACCATATACATCCAAGAGACCCCCAAGTGGTCCATTAATGATACACCTATCATGATATAAGTATCTTGTCCGAACATTATATTTTTAGGAATATATTAACAATTAAAAATATAATATTGTTTTTAAAATCTATTTTATGTCAATTTTGAAACTATTTGATAATTGATTTTTGTGAATATTATAACAACATGATTAGTTCTAAAAAAGTTAATTAAATCAATAATAACAGGTCATATTAACCTATAAAATTAGTTTCATTCCTAAAAAGTCTCAAATTACTTTTATTTGTGTATTTATAACATCAATTATGTTAATATTTCATTAATAAGGTAATTACTGCATCATCATTGTGTCATAAATAAATTAACTTATTTAATGTCTAAAAATTATAAAGAAAATACCATTATGTAGGAAATATTATTACCTTTATGATGAATATTTATAGTCTAATTTATGTTATGTATAACCCTATATTAAAAATGATTTAGTTATTAAACATTGATTGTAACTATTTTAACCGTTCTTTAAATAAATTATTAATAAATGTTCTAATCTAATCCATGTGGACCTAAATGGTCATATTTTATTCCTAAGGTTGTTTTTGGTCGAATTACACTTATCCAATTGAATTAGGACATGTTTTAGTGTAATAATAATATCATTTTTACCCTTAATTACCCTATTTACTTTTAACCGTGGTAAATAAAAGTAAAAAGTTACTATTCACCAAAAATTATTTTCATCTCATTGAACCACATTTTATTCCTTGATATTAATCGTGTCTCTCGGATTTTCTAAATTTCACTCAGAGAAGCGGTAAAATTACGTTTGATGTAAGTTTACAAAAAGCTCCTAGGAGGTCGGTAAAAGACGGTGAAAACTTCAATAAAATTTTTATATATCGAAAATTATTATAAAATGACTCCAATGAATTACATTGAACTTATACAGGTATTATGTATCAATTTTGACCTAAAATAAATTTAAATAAAATAAATAATTATTTAAATAAAAATTTGGTTTTTAAATAGTAACCTAGTGTTTTCACTATTCATCAAAAATTGAAAGTTTTCAGAAAAATACCAAACATTCACCCTAGGCTAATTTCGATATTCTGAATGCCAAAATGAAGTCCATTTAAAAAAATAAAATTTATAAAATTTCAAAAATTGGGTATTATTATTCATAACGGCTAGTTCATGAGAATATTATAATAATATCTCATTTAGTGAAACTCGGTATTGCGTACTACACACACTATCGAGGAAGGTCTTGATTGAGTGTAATGCAAGCCAAGTAAGGGCTGCATGTAGTGAAAGCACTATTTGTTGTTGCGTATAACATAATCAAAACTTATTTCATTTATACATTAAACAAAATCTATACTTATTGTTGCATAGAATAATTTCCACAAAATGAACTTGAAATTGTGTGTAACACGAGCCAAGAATTGTGTTGTGTATACTATAAGCTAATACGGTGTTGTGTATTGTACAAGATAAACATGGTGTAGTGTATAATAGAAGACATCAATGAAATTAAAAGAATATTTTTCATAAAATCTCGGGGTGTTACATTTAGGTCAGCCATCCTCTCCAAATCATCTGACTAAACAAACATTACCCCCTTCTTGGTCATCCCGAACAAAGGTTCTTCCAAATGGGTGAAGTCCTAGACAAAGTGCCGATAATAACATATTAAACCCAGAATTATCTGAATTTCAAATACATTATTGGGTCACTCCCAAGATACCACTACTCCAATCTTATCTGGGTCCACTAACACACCTTCCTCATACATTTATATGTTCTGAGAAGTGAAATTTATCAATCTGAAAATTATATTATGTTTTCTTGGCGTAAAGATTGTACTCTCTCAATGTACTCAATATGATGTTAAGATGTTGGGAATGATCATACTATGACCAGAAGTGAACTAATATGACATCAAAAAGCCTCCACGAACTGATCCAGAAAAGGGTAAAAGATATGATTCATCCAATCCATGAATACCACTGCTGAAATTTTCAGACCAAACATTATCCCTACAAATGCATACAATCCATATTACTACTAAAAGCAGTCTAATGTATTTCTAATGGTCCCACCCTAACTGGTGGTATTATAATCTCAAATATATCTTTAATAAGATATTATCAACTCTCAAATGATCATATATATCCTCAATGCATGGAAGGGGACATCAGTTCTTGACTATGATCTAGTTCATTCTCAGATAATCTAAGCATAAGTGAAAAGTTACATAAAATATCTTGGTGAAAAGAACTAGATAATCCCATGGAGATGTGCTAGTCTATATCAAACCTTTATCCTATAAATCGTACAATAGAACATTCATCTCCTTATGCTCTGACGGTGCCATCCTGTAAGGCAGAATAGAAACCATCTTTTCTCCCACACCAACTCCATAATGAAGTTGATCTTCCTCTTGGGTGGTAAGAAGTAAAACACATCTGAAAAAATATCTTCAAAATATTCTACTAGAAGAGGAAAATTATGTTTCTAAATTACTTCATCACCCTAAAACAATATGTCTATCAGAGATGTGGGACAATCCAATATGCACAAAATTAGTCACGCGGGACCAACCATGATGAACCCCTCACTATGGTGAGAAAAAAATGCTTTCTTATAGAGATAGAAAGGTACGTATCCTATGGTAATAGTCGATATGATACTGTAATATAACTATAAAATCAATACCAATAATTAAATACAAACCTATCATTTTTTACCAAAATGTTTCCCAAAAGAAATGGAAGCCACCAATTTATAGAGAACAAGCCTTACAATGTTTGATATTCTCTTACCATACTCCCAAGGGTTTGTCAATGGTCAAAAAACCATCCAAGATTTCCACAACCAAGCCCAAACCATCTGAAAAAAAAAGATAATATAGAAAGTGTAATGTGATTCTATTATGTCAAACAAAATTCAAGCAATGGTATATTATACAAGAATCATACCTCTTGTGGTTGAAGGTCAGGAATCCACAATAGTTTGTTTAGTCTCTATAGTCTATCCACTTTTCTCAGGGATCTAGTTATACTCACCTATGTTATTCCATCTACCTTGTAATACCACTCTTTTATCGAGGTACCACATCCCCTACCTCGACTATAATGCATTGTGAAACTCTAACAACCTGTCTGATGTGGGGTAGCTGATTGCTTTCCCAAATTTGGTACCTATCCTTATCCCCTACCACAGCTCGACTATGAAAAGCTCCAACAAGACTTCTGAAGTTGACCTAATCTTCCATAATCATGGCACTCTATAGTGGGTTAAAGACACTAATTTCTCTTGTTCCCGAACATACCACACTGATAACACTATGATGGAACACATTCTTGAGATGGAATCCCACTGCCCTAACTTCTCTTCCCATTGTTTCCATAATGATAACAATCAAAGAGGTGTTTCTTTCCACCATAAGTTGAGATCCAATTTTACACTATTGAAAGATACTAGCTTCTTCTAGGGGCATCTCTAGAATTCCATTCCATGTTGAGTTCCAAATTCATCACATATGAAATGCTATTGAAGATAAATATTTTCTCCTATGACCTAATCTCATAGTGAAGAACATCTTGAAATCCCATTTCTCTAGAGATCTCATCAACTATAAAAGATGTCAAAAATCACTGTAGGTCAGTGAATCATCTCTGTAACACCCCAAGCTTCCACAGTACGTTTCCCTTTGAATAATGCAATATCTTTCATTGTATGCATCTTCGAGATTCTAACACACTGCGACCAATCAAACAAGTCGTTATGAATAGTAATACCCACTTTTTTGAAATTTTATAAATTTTATTGTTCAAAATGTAATTCATTTTTGGATTCTGAGTATCTAAATTAGCCTAGGTTGAATAATTGGTATTTTTCTAAGAACGTCCAATTTTTTATGAATAGTGAAAAATTCTAAACATTAATTAGAAACAGCTTTTTTAATCAAAATAAATTATTGTGATAAATTATAATATTAAGTAATTTTAAATTATAATTAGAATATATTTTTACCATTTAATCCAATGTTGTTCATTGGATGTAATTTCACATTTAAACTGGATATAAACAAGTGTCAATATTTTCATAGTTATTATTTCTTAAAAACACACATTTTGATTTAACAGCAGGAATTAATTTTAAATTAATTTTTTCCACATCTGTGTTTTGAATTTGGAAAAATGGATTCCATATTTGAAATCAGTATGTCCAAATTGTGTAAATAGGTATCTTTTTTTAGACATTTTGAATAATTACTTCGGTAAATATTTTATTTACCATGGTTCAAGGGTAAATCCAGTAAAGAAGGGTAACAAAATAATATTATAATAATATTAAATTACCGTAACACATTTCCTAACCCTATTGGATGATACACGTCCGACCATGGGCATCCTTGGGTCTATTTTGGACCCCCATGGAGCCACTTTTAAGTTAAAATGACACCTTATATTAATTATGTTAAAGTAAATACAAAAATGATATAAGCATATATCTTTTAGTAAAAAAACTTTTACACAGGGTTACATGTGTTATCTTTTAAACTATAAATATTCATTAGAAAGATAAAAATATTTCCTATATAATGGTATTTTATTTATAATTTTTAGACATTGAATATTTGTAATTATTTGTGAGACAATGATGATGTAATATTTTCCTTATTAATGAAGGAATCAAATAAATGGTATTATAAATGATAAAATAAATATAATTTGAAAGTTTGGATGACTTCCAAGAATTTTATAGGTTAATATGACATGTTAGGGCTGATAAAAGGAATTGGTTTCTAATTAATAATTCTGTTTTGAATTTAGAAAAAACAAAATACCAAATAGTGTTTAAATTGACATAAAAGTGTTTCTAAAACAAATATTATATAGTTAATTGATATTCTATTCTTAAAAACCTAAAGTTTGTCCACAAGACTTATATAATTATAGGTGTATCATTAATGAACCACTTGGGGTTCTCTTGGAAGTTTATAGTATGTTTATTAACTATATAATATAAAAATACAAAGAGACATGGTAAATGTCGAACGAATTAACTAAGAGTTAAATCTAAAAGATAAGGTTAATATAGTGACCCATACCTGTCTAAAACCTATTGGTTGTGTTTTTTTCGACCCATACCAACCTTATCCAAGAAATAAATCATTTTAGAGCCATTAGAAACCGAAAATGATTTTATTATAAAATAATAATTCTAGCTTTTCCTAAGGTGCCCCTCACCCCTCTTATAAAAGGGCACTCCCCCTTCTCTATAATTCACACCTTCAAAGCCATTTGGCTCAGCCAAACCCTGCCCAAATATCATCTCGACTTCCCTAACTTTATGCTAGAGGCCCTACTTTAGTCATAAATCTAACCTAAGAATCCCTTTTTATCAAATTAAAAGGAAGAACCTGAAGAAGAGGTAAATATTTTATCACCTCTTTCAAGTTCCTTTCTTCTTCCACTTCTTCTTTATTTGTTATTTCCATTCTAAAATAATAAATCCAGTATCTTCTATATTCTGTGATGTGATTATAAATATGGTATAACCATATTCAGTATTATGTCCATCCTTTGAATGACATGTCACCATACGTGTGTACGCACAGCTTACCGTCTCCACGTCGTGGTATAATTGTTATTTAATACATTATTATTTTTATGGGTATAATAATGAGTATAAATTATGTAAATAATAAATATATCATGATAATGATTCTTTATATATGATATACCATTCAATTATATAGTATTTTAATTTCAAAAGAATGATATTGTCGCTCGTGCGTACGTATGGACTATTATCTCTATGAACGCGATGAGATTCATTCCCCATCATATTCATTCCTGACTAATTTTTATTTTACGATTTAAAACAATGTTTAAGGACTTTATCTCATTTTGTATATGAATAATATACAACATATCTAAAAAAAACATGGCTTATTTAACAAAACATATAAAATAAAACGAGTTAGTTAACACCCGAAATGTCTATAATACTAAAATATTATTAACAAAGCAATATTAGAAGATCATATATGATATCATATTTATGTATATGATTATTGTATAATTTAATAACAATTATTTAATTATTATAAAAGAGGTTAACCTACCCTCGACCAAGGAAAAGTACAAGGTAAGGGTTAATTTCACGATCTCTTCATTATCCGAGGTTGTTCATAAGTAACTATCTACTGGGACCTCTTTATCATCCACATCCATGTTTCTTTAAAATGTCTTTCAAAACATTTTTACTATTTAATATACAATGGGTTAAAGTCATTTATACCCTTATTTGACCTTATATGTTTTTTAGAGGAATCATTACATCGTTTTCCAAAGAAGGTACTTTTTGAACTTTTCGACAAATTTAAGGTAAGAATGTTTTTTTAACTTATACGGCAGGTGCGGCTATTTTCCTCTATTATAAAATAGTTGAGGCTTCCCTTAAAATATTATAATAATATTTTCAAAATAAAATTTTTATTTTATAATTATGAGACTTTTAAATGATTTCAAAAAAAGAGATATTTCACTCAAATAGTTTTGATTTTATCTATGTCAACACCCTTTGATGGATTTTAAGCTTATTTGAAGTTGATTTATTTGGATAAATAACTTCAATATTGTATTGAAGGTTTTGGGATATGTTTGAATGTGGATGTGTTATTTTTATACCATTCATGGTTCATGGATAAAGTATTGACATTTCGTATGCTAATTTTAATACGAATGTTTATGTTAGGTTTAAACCTTTTCATAAGAGGAATGCATTGGACTTAGTAATTGATGGGTGGAACCTACTGTAGCTCCTAGATGAATCGGTATGTCTAATGAGAAAAACTAATGTCATGGCACAAGGCCTTGACAAAAACATATTTGTAGTCTTGCCACAAGGCCTTGACTACGTGGTTATGATAGTCTGTCATTATGAATTCCATTATTATGAAAGTGGTTATTGATATTTTTTGAGATTATTAGATTAGTATAATATCCATGTGAATAAGTAAATGGAAGTATTTCATTTTATCTTGGCCATATTATGCTTAAGTTAAAATTTAAAAGGCTTTTGTTTTAGTTATAAATTGCCTTAAATGTTTATGCTTATTTATGAAAGTTTCTACTATATTGTTATCCTTACTGAGCATCTGATCTCACCCCTTTCTATGTTTTACTTTTCTCAGGATGCGAAGAATTATTTTATGACTGACCTGTTGGGATAGTCTGACGAGATATGAGTGTGGTATATGGAGACTATATTGTTGTAGTTTTCCATTTTATGATGTAATGTAAGTCTTATAAGTGTATCTAGTATGTCGAAGGCTACTAAACTAATTGGTCTTTTGAGACATGATCTTTTGTGATCATGAAAATATTGTGTAATAATGTACCGACTCTGGGTAACTGGGGTCAGGAAATTACAGTTGGGATCAAAGGAATTTTAGTAAAAACCTTGGAAGCTAGATTTAGATAAACTCTGATTAGAGCACATAGACCTAAGATAGACTTTGAGGATTAGTATAGAAGAACTTCCTAGAATTTTGATATTGTAGAGATTTTGTGAGTTTTACGAGAAATACATTCCTGTCTATATATGAGCAGGTAGAGGTGGCTCTAGCACATATGTACCAAGGGGTAAAACCCAAAAACACCGCTTTGAGCTAGACTCGAACAGGAACTGGTGCACGACAACGAGCCTTGCTGCACTCTTGGTTACGACACTCTCGGGGGATATACTTAGGATAATTCTCTTTTTCTTTACAAACCATTATGAAGGGTTTATGAGTATATAATTCCTCAATGAAAACATTTTTATGATTATTGATTATATCCATAAACCGTTCAATTTAAGTTAGGTGTTTTGCAAGTATGAAATTATGTATTTTGATTCATAAAATAATCTAGTTTATGATATTGTATAGAAATGGCACCTAGTGGAAGGAATGGAAATGGTATCAATGCATGCAATACCTGTAGGTATTTCCCTCCTACTCAAGATAATTATAGTGGATCCAGTGATACAACTGGTGCTGATCAACTTATCACTATATTGGGACAACTCACTCAGGTTATGAATAATAACATTACCCATATGGAGAACCCTTTCTGCAGCATGAAGGATCAATGTTAGATTGATTCATGAGGTAACAACCACCAAAATCTAATGGGAGTACAAATCCATTGCTAGCTGAGCAATGTTTAAGTTCCCTAGAGAAGATATTTCAGGCTTTGGGGAGTAGTGAAAGAGAAAAAGTTGTCATGGCAGTTTATCGCCTCACTGGAGATGCTGATCAACAGTGGGAATTGATTTAAAATACAAAAAAATATGAATAAGTATCAATTATGGAATGGAGGGAGTTTAAAGAAATGTTCTTAGAAAAATACATTCCTCATCACCATCGAGTGGATATGGAGAGACATTTTTTTTGTTTGAGGCAAATAGAGGATGAGAATGTCGCAAAGTATGAGGATAACATTACAAGGTTAGCAAGGCATGAATAAGATTATATACGTAACCCAAGGAGTAATATTGATCATTTATTTGATGGGATAAAACTATTTATACATCTAGAATTAGTCTCACAATCTTTCTCAATGTACGAAGATATAGTCTAATGTGCTATCAAGACAGAAAAGGAATTCTCTAAATTTTATGACAATAATGTAAAGCAAGAGAATAAGAGAACGGTGGAAAAAGTGACAGATAAAGGGAAAGGGGAAAGAATGATTTTCCATTATGTGATAATTGTGGGAAGAAACACCCTGGTACTTGCCTAAAAAATGGGAGTTCGTTAAAAATGTGAAGAAAAAGGTCACCAGGCTCAGGATTGCAAGGGAAAGAAAGAGGTTGTCAATGATGAATGCTACAATTGTAGAGAAATGGGGAATTATGTAAATGAATGTATTATGTGTCAAGGAAACATACCTCAGAAAAGTCCAAGGGATCAATGCCAATCTTATGCTCTTACAACAGTTGAAGTGGAATAATTAATGTATTTGTATTTCTGGAATCAAGGATTATATTCTGGTTAAAAGAATAATGTGATATATATATGGATTGTACTGCAGTACTTGTTTTTTCCATTATGGTTTTAATATGACTAAGGTAATCATATTTTCAGTATGTGACAATTAGAGAAACATTAATTTTATTAGGGAATCTGATGTTATAGTTGATTTTGGAATTTAGATACCTTTTATAGAGAGTCTGGACTGAGGTGTTTTGGATAACTGTAAAGGTTGAAATGGATTATGTTGAACTTAGGCTAGTATTTTTTAAGGTTAAAAAAAATTTTATGACTATTTTTTGAATATTATGATATTATAGTTTTAGTAAAAGGACAACCTGCAGGTTGGGCGATAACTCGTCGCGTCGGACAAAGCTGCAGGAATCGAACCTACAACCATAGTGCGATAGGACTTTATTACCTAACACTAGCCTACAGGAAGTCCCTGGTTATTAAATAAAAAATTTTCTTCATTTTAATGGTATGTGTTAATATTTGGAACCTTATACGATTAAGATTAATATAATATTTTATAGTTCTATTATCTTTTGGTGTGAAATATGAGTTTGTGGTAGAAATTAGTTGAAGGATGAAACTCTACATGTCAAGTATATATACATCTCTCTTATTATATGATGAAATTAATTATTAAACATTAGGTAAGGTATATTAAAACCAAAAATGTGTTATCCTAATACCTTATGTTGTGTTGAACTGATGATATTTTAAATCATCATAGATTGATGGCTTTGAGGCCCTCAATTTTATACGTGTTTGTGATTGATGAGCTCAATCACTCCTTATAAATATTTTTGTTTTTCCTCTAATTAAGTGTCTATAATTTCCACCAATGTTATCCTATTTGAAACCCTAATTTGGTGGTGACATTCTCATTTCCATTTACTTCTTATTAAAACTAAATTTTATTAACCATATTTCCGATATGGGTTTTGAAAAAAGGTATTTTCTATTTTTAACCTTTTATTTTCGAAGAACAATTTCAAATTATGATGAGGAAATTTATTGGAGGAGGGGAGAATTTAACACCCCAAACATCCATGGTACGTTTCCATTTGAATAATTCAATAGCTTGCATTGTACGCAACTTCGAGATTCTTACACACCGTGACAAATCAAACTAGTCGTTATGAATAGTAATACCCACTTTTTTGAAATTTTATAAATTTTATGTTTCAAAATGTAATTTATTTTTGGATTCGGATTATCGAAATTATCCTAGGTTGAATATTTGGTATTTTTCGAAGAACTTCAAATTTTTGATGAATAGTGAAAAATACTAAACTTTAATTAAAAACTACTTTTTTAATCAAAATAATTTATAGGGATAAATTATACTATTAAGTGGTTTTAAAGTATAATTAGAATATATTTTTACCATTTAATCCAATGGTGGTCATTGGACATAATTCCATATTTAAATTGGACATACACAAGTGTCAATATTTTGATAGTTATTATTTCTTAAAAACCCGCTTATTGTTTTGACAGCAGGGATTAATTTTAAATTAATTTCTGCCACTTCTATGTTTTGAATTTTGAAAAATGGATTCCATATTATGAACTAGTATGTCCAAATTGTGTTAATAGTTAACTTTTATTTTTAGACATTTTGAATAATTACTTGGCTAAATATTTTGTTTACCATGGTTAAAGGGTAAATCTCGTAAAGAAGGGTAACAAAATAATATTATAATAATATTAAATTACCCTAACACGTTTCATAACCCTATTTTATGATACATATCCGAAAATTGGAATCCTTGGGTCTATTTTGGGACCCCATGGAGCCACTTGTAAGTGAAAATGACACTTTATATTAATTAAGTTAAAGTAAATACAAAAATGACATAATCATATATCTTTTAGTAAAACAATATTTACATAGGGCTATATATGTTATCTATTCGACTATAAATATTCATTAGAAAGATAAAATGATTTACTACATAATGTTATTTTGTTTATAATTTTCATACATTGAATAATTATAATTATTTATGACACAATGACAATGCAATACTCTCCTTATTAATGAAAAAATCAAATAAATGGTATTATAAATGTCAAAATAAATATAATTTGAATGTTTTAATGCCTTAAACAAATTTTATAGGTCAATATGACATTTTAGGGTTGATTAAATGAATTGGGTTCTAAGTAATAATGCTATTATAGATTTATCAAAATCCAAATACCAAATAGTGTCAAAATTGACATAAAAGAGTTTTTAAAACAAATATTATATTATTAATTGATATTATATTTTTAAAAATCTAAGGTTCATCCAAGAGACTTATATAATGATAGGGTATCATTAATGAACCAATTTAGGTTCTGTTTAAAGTTTATAGTATGTTTATTAACTATATAATATAAAAATACAAATAGACATGGTAAATGTCAAACTAAATAACTTAGAGTTAAATCTAAAATATAAGGTTAATAAAGTGACACAAACCAGTCAAAAACCTATTGGTTGAGTTTTTCTTACTCATACCCATCTTATACTTGAAAAAAATCAGTTTGGATCCATTATAAACCGAAAATTAGTTTATTATAAAATAATAATTCTTGTTTTTTCTAAGGTGCCCCTGACCCCTCTTATAAATGGGCACTCCCCCTTCTCTCTAATTCACACCTTCAAAGCAATTTGGATCAGCCAAACCCTACCCAAATATACTATAAACTTCCCTAGCTTCATCATATAATCCCTCCTTTAGTTATGAAGCCATCTTAATAAGCCCTTTTGATCAAATCAAATGGAAGAACCCGAAGAAGAGGTAAATATTTTGTCACCTCTTTCAAGTTCCTTTCTTCTTCAACTTCTTATTTATTTGTTATTTCCATTATAAAATAATAAATCCAATATCTTATATATTCTGTGATGTTATTATAAATATGGTACAATCATATTCAGTATTATATCCATCCTTTTAATGACATGTCACCATACGGGCGTACGTACGACTTACCGTCTCCACATCGTGGTGTAATTGTTATTCAATACATTATTATTTGTATCGGTATAATAATGAGTATAAATGATGTAAATAATAAATTTACCATGATAATGATTATATATATATTATATACCATTCAATTATATAGTATTTTAATATCAAAATAATGATATTGTCGCTCGTGCGTACGTACGGACTACCGTCTCCACGAAGGCGATGAGATTCATTCCCCATTATATCCATTCAAGAATAATTTTGATTTTATGATTAAAAACAATTTTTAAGGACTTGATATAATTTTGGATATGAATAATATAAAACCTATCCTTAACAAACATGTCTTATGTAACAGAACATATAAAATAAAATGAGTAAGTTAACTCCCGAAATGACGATAATACTAAAATATTATTAACAAAGAAATATTAGAAGATCATATATGATATCATATTTATGTATATGATTATTGTATAATTTAATAAAAATTATTTAACTGTTATACAGGATTTTAACCTACCATTGACTAAGGAAAAGTACAAGTTAAGGGTTAATTTCACAATCTCTACATTATTAGAGGTTGTTCATATGTAATTATCTACTGGGACCTCTTTATCATCCACATCCATGTTTCCTTAAAATGTGTTTCAAAAAATTTTACTATTTAATAGACATTGGGTTAAAGTCATTTATACCCTTATTTTACCTTATATGTTTTTTAAATGAATCTTTTCGTTGTTTTCCAAACAAGGCACTTTTTGACCTTGTTGACAAATTTAAGGTAAGAATGTTTTTTTTGACTTATACGGTGGGTGCGGCTATTTTCCTCCATTATAAAATCATTGAATATTCAATTACAATTTTATAAGAATGTTTTCAAAATAAAGTTTTTCTTTTATAATTATATGAATTTTAAATGATTTCAAAAAAAGAGATATTTCTCTCAAATAATTTTGATTTCATCTATGTCAACATCCTTTGATAGATTTTATGCTTATTTAAAGTTGATTTGTTATGATACTAAACTTCCATATTGTATTGAAGGTTTTTGAATTTTTTTGACTATGGATGTGTTATTTTTATACCATTCGTGGTTTATGGATAAAGTATTGACATTTTGTATGCTAGTTTTAATACGAATGTTTATGTTATGTGTAAACCTTTTCATAAGAGGAATGCATTGGACTTAGTAAGTGACGGGTGGAGCCCGCTATAGCTCCTCGATAAATCGGTAGGTCTCTTGAGACAAACTAGTATCTTGGCATAAGGCCTTGAATAAAACTTATTTGTCGTCTTGGCACAAGGCCTTGACTATGTGGTTATGATAGTCTAGCATTATGCATTCCATTATATTGAAAGTGGTTATTGATATTGCATGTGATTATTCGATTAGTAGAATATCCATGTGAATAAGTAAATAGAATTATTTAATTTTATCTTTTCCATATTATGATGAATTTCATGTTTAAAATGCTTTCTCTTTAGTTATACAATGCCTTAAATGTTTATTCTTATTTATGAAAGTTTTTTCTATATTGTTATCCTTAATAAGCATCTGTTCTCACCCCTTTCTATGTTTTATTTTTTCCAGGATGTGAAGAAGTATTTTATGACTGACCTGTAGGGATAGTCTGAGGGGATATGAGTGTGGTCTATGGAGACTATTTTTTTGTAGTATTTTATTTTATGAGGTAATGTAAGACTTGTGAATGTATCTAGTATTTCCAAGGCTACTAAACTAATCGGTCTTTCGAGACTTGATCTTTTTTTTTATCATGCCAATGTTATGTAATAATGCACCGACTCTGGGTAACTGGGCTTTTGGTGTTACAATCTCGCATATTCAATAAATGAAATAACCTCTCACATCATATTCATGAAATTTTGAGCCTTCCCATCCCTCAAAATCATTGAATATAAGTGTATCAAGAACATCACCTCTAATTCCTTCCATAATAACTCCTCATACTTCATGTATTTATCTTGAATACCCTCACCAGTACATGGATATTCCATGAAGTATATACATATAAAGATTCCCCCAACTATCTGTTGGTGTCTTAGGGTACTTGAAGATTTTTGGACTGGGTCGATCTAGATCTTGTTTTCAGGGGGTCCTTCTCCCCAGTGAATGTAGGTGGATGATGTTGATGAAACTATCTCATCAACATAGAAATTGAAGGAATGGTATAAACAATATTCCTTTACATGTCTCTCATTACACATAAAATGTATTCGTGAAACTGATGATCAATTTGATCTACAATATATATAAGAAGATCTGGTTTAGCTATGTTTTGAGCATTTAGATTAAAATGACCCATATTTTACATACATTGATATTACATAAAAATTAATGAATATTAATTAAGAAATTTAACAAAATCCATGAATGTACCTTATAGGTAGAGAGTCTATAGAAACTTTGAAACATAAAAAATTGGTTCATAATATATCTTCATTGTCTCCCACTTATTCCATCATAACTAGACCCCTTTTTGAAAAATCCTACTTAATACCCTTCTTCATGACCTGGTGAAAAGAAACATATGAAATGGCGAGTTCATATGCTCAGTAAGGGTATACAAGGGAGATATCACTATTATCATAATCCTAAAACATAAGAACAAAACATTTGAAAATCATTTCCTCCATATGAAAGATCGTGATATCATTCCATGGGATAAATCATAAAAGTTAATAAAAAACAGTGAACATAGTCCCAGAATTCATAACATAAGAAATAAAATTTTGTGTAATAAACATAAGCATATAAAATCATTTCTTATTATTCATGTCTCATTTCCAAACCATCATAGCAGAAAAATTCCACTATTGAACATAGTTCAGTCCTCGTTCTAGACTTGTACTACTGAACTGAGATCATTTCCCATTCCAGTAAAGTCTATATCATGAGATATAAATTATTACCCAATGCATTGAAGGGATATATAGTTCCCAATGATCTCATAATGAAATAATTATTATGTGTGACACAATAACATATATCATTCATCATAAACAAAGTAATAAAAATTGTTTCATTAAAAATAATTCCACCATAACATAATCCATGTAAAATAAATGGATTTCATAAATAGAATTACATCATAAACACAATAAAATTGTATGAAAAATAAAATAATTATACAAGAATCATACCTCTATTAAAGAATTACATCTTATATGGAAAATATTTTTGATATAACACCTGAAATTAATTCTTGAGGAAAATATTCTTTCTTCTCGATTTTTTTTTCTATTGGACTCCTCATGTTTTAATGCACACAAATCATGTTGGGATATTGTTAGAAACCTCATGTTTTAATTCTTAAAAATCATGTTTTAAACTCTTATAACTTGTGTCTTAAAATATCACAAGATCATGATTCAGAATCTCACAAATCATGTTTGAATCTTGTAAACAACGTCTAATATTGTTCTATTCTGTTGCAGTATGATTATGATTAATCTTAATCCATTTTGTGAATATTTCTTATTAATAAAACTTACAGATATTTGGCTATGTTTGTGAAACCATAAGCTTGCTATAGGTTCCAGATTCTCACAATGTCTATAACACAATAAGCATGCTACTGGTTCTAGATTTTTGTAAAGGATCCGACAACGTTTCCTTTATATCGTTTCCAAGACACTGTAACAAAAAAAAATTCATAATTTTAACAAAGGACTAGACCCCATTTACCCACCACTATTGTAACGTCCCGAGTCCGGAGCCCTTCCACTAGTGCACTGTACCCAGTTCACCACATGACCTCAAGATCATTTCCTCGAACGCCAGAGGCTGACGACTAGCAGCGAGGGCCTTGGTGAGTCAGTGTGGAAACTATGCCCTCATTCGGTATGGTATACAAGGTTGAAAACAACAATAAACAGCGGAAGCAGCAAATGACATGCAAAACAACAGAAACCAAACAACAGAAGCAATGTAGATATATAACTATGATGAAAATGATGCAGCATGTACAAGTATCTAAGGAAAACAGCAAACACAACAACGTGCTAAAATACAACTGAAACTAAGTGCAAAAGAAAAACAAAATAATATCATCATCATCACGAGCCACAGCTCGGTCCCATGCTCCCCAGCACCTGATGCAGTCAAGATCCTGAAGTAGAAGGGTGTTTTCCCTTATCTATATCTGCAGCAACATAGTCTTCTTGGCCCCAAAAGCATGGCCCAAATAGGGTGTGAGATACAATCCCAGTAGGAAATCACCCCAAGATTTGTGCCTAACAGTCAATGAATACATGGTAGTAATAAAACAAGAAGCAGTAAACAGCAAAGCACGAACAACTACAATCCACAGTTCTAACAAGGAAAGAAGACAAGTAAGTAGTCAGCAACAAGAAGAAAACAGGTAACCCTCTGGGTAGCTCTCACAGTCTAACCCCTATGGTTCAACCTCTAAGTACCAGCAACCATCTGGGAGGCACACACAGTCTCACCCCTCTGGTTCAGCTACGTAAGTAAGCAGACTCTCTAGGGAAGCACTCACCGTCATTTCCCCCTATAGTATCGTATCGTGCTAAAGGCTCTCTGGGGAAGCACTCAACGTCAATTCCCCCTGTGGCCCGCGTCGTAATTAAAAGACACTCTGGAGAAGCTCTTTCGTCAATTCTCCCCTTGGCCTCACATCGTGATTTAAAAGACACTCTGGAGAAGCCCTTCTGTCAATTCCCCCTTTGGTCTACTAATCTAGGTTCTCACAGTCCTGAGTGAAAGGTAAATCATTCTCAGTGCATGTGTACATCATCTAAGTAAACCTCAAGAACTACTTGTCTATCAACTAAGGCTCAACAGAAAAACAAGGCAATAGTCCACAGTCCTACAACTAGGCATGGAAACTGGCTAAACGCCAAATAGGCAGAACAAGCATGGAAAGAAAACTGAGCACAAACAAAATCCTCTAATCACAAGAAATAACCTCTACTAAAGAAATCAAGCAAAGAAGGCATGTAACAAGGGAAAAACAGGAAACACACAATACCCCGTTCAAGGGTATTGGTGGAAATTGCAAAAAAATATCCATAAACTTTATACAAAAAGGCACAAACCACCTACCTTGATCCTAGGAGATCGATATATGTGAACCTCGACGACAGATTCCTCTTAGAACGACATAGATCTGAGAAAAAGTTCAAAACGTTCATCCCATGATAACTTGAAAACAAGGAGGAATCAAGAAACAAGGCTCAAGAAGAACGAAGAACTCACCGCTGTTATTCCAACGCAATCGACCGTGCTCGAATCGGAGAACGGACGGTGAGGCGGAATCTTGGAGAAGATTCGGTCGTACGGACGCTCTCGGACGGTCGAAAACTGAAGAAGAAGAAGAAAATGAAGGTTAGGCGCGACCCCGGTCCGTTTAATGAACAAAAATAAAGTACATGGCGTGTACTTCTAGAGTACAGGGCATGTTCTTCAATTATTTCCATACTCTGAAAAACCGGCCTCTACCTCAGCCATACACACCATGTGTGTGTCCCGGACACGGCCAGCACACGGCTTCGAGTCGAAACAGAGTACACGGCATGTACTCAGAAAGTACATGGCATGTACTTTGAAATTTTTTAGAAAAAACCATGTTTTCTTAAAAACTCCAGAAAAAAAAAGAAAAAGCATACCTGAATGATGATCCGGGTTCTTACAACTATATTCTTGCAACATGTTCTAGAATTCATAGAGGACCAGACACTGAAACAGTGCTTCCGATTCTAGATATCAATGCAACTATGGCACCATGACTTTCTCACCGTGATTATCTCACCGTGACTATCTCACTACAATTGGGGCATTGTTCCGTACTTAACCATTTTTCTATCTTTTTCAATTAAATTTAAAAGATGATTCTAATGGTCATATTTGAGTCATTTAATGAAAATAATATAATTAATGATATTTTTTGGTCTAGTTAGCAGATAGTATGAGGTACTATGTGTGGAGATTGTGAATCTTTTCAACTCCAGCACAAGCACCTGAAATAAAAATAAAAGCGTGGAATTGGAGGAAATATATGCAACAGTGGATTAGAGGAAAAAAGTTAAGAACACCCATTCATGAAAGAATAAACCAAAGGAAGAACATTCAATTCATAATGGTTATAAACAAAAAAGAACCTGCTGTGAAACATCATGACAGAATCCTGGAAAAAACTAGTAGGAGAATAGGAACATCTTGTTGTACTAAAAAACCAGAACACTTGACTCATGAAACTCTTTTTTCAAAAAAGAACAGGAAGATTGCATCTGCTATATTCAATGAGTCCAGAGCTAGATTTCATGACATACGGGGCCTTTTAAACTCTATCTCGTTAAATGTTTCTCTGTTTTGTACTATTTCATTACTTTTCAAGTAGTGTGTGTATCTAGATTAAAAACACAGACTGTCTCCTATACTGAAGTGGATGATACATGATATCCTCACTCAGATACATTTCTACACCTTGTTTCCTATAACTGTGGAAGAGGTCATGTGTGACATGGATATTAGTTTTCCCATGTATAATAGTGGAAGAGGCCTTATGACCTGGGATGTCTCATGTACTCTTATTGACCTTGATCTAGGGTGTGGATCAAAGAATTATATATATATATATATATTTATATATTTAATGGTAGTAGGTGATCACCAAGTGGAGTGGATTAGGTCTCGTATTGAGACTAAACCACTTGTTTTATCTCCTATGTCATTCAATTTAGTCTTTCTACCAATATTTCATAACACTAAATTGTACATTGATTATTAGTCTTGGATGGTAGTTATTACTTTCTTTACTTATTAGAGTAGTTGTAAAAGTTGTATCATTATCTCATATAGTCATAACTGAGAATTAATCAATCTTTTAAGAAACTATTTGAACAGTCAAACTACTATAATTTTACTACCTTGGTTAATTTTTATATTTTATTTTTATTGGGAATATCATTTAAATAAACTTCTTAATATAAATTCCTATAGGAACTCAATTCACCCTTCCCCCTCTTGAGTGTCTTACTCTGACCAACATTTGGTATCAAAGGTTGTTTTCGCATTGCTTTTTTTTTTAAATTTTTAAATCAGTTTTAATATATTTTTCAACTGTGATTTTAGTTTTTTTTTTAAGATCATTAAATTTCTATTAGTTAAAAATTTCCTGTTTTTAAAAGTCTTTTTATATATGATGGATAATAGGTTGGAAGTTTCTGTTACCAAAAGACCTCCATTATTTAATGGAATAAATTACACGCAGTTGAAAATTAAAATGAAAATCACATAGAAAGTCTTGGTTTTGAGATTTGGTCTTAAATTATAGATGAATATAAAATTCCTACTAATAATATGAATAATTGGGATGACCTAACTAATGATTATTATAATAATAAATTTAAATTCATTAATTCCCAATACTATTCTTTAGGAGATGAAGAGTTTAACATAATTTCTGCATGTAAAATATCCCATGAAATTTGGGATAATTTATCTACTTCACATGAAGGAACATCTAGTATTGAGGAAATTAGACTTAATACATATAATATTAAAAATAATAACATTAAAGTGAATCTCTATGAGACTATTTCTGACATGTATCTCATGTTTAATGAAATTATGAATACTATGATCTCTCTGGAAAGAGATGTTACAGCCAAGGATAAAATCATGAGAATACTTAGATGATTACCAGATAGATGGAGAGGGAATTTTGTATCAATTATAGAATCTTGTGACATCAGGAAGTTTCCAATAAAATGAGTTGATATACAATTTGATGATGTATGAGGAAGAACTAAAAGTCAACATGGAAGAGAAATATGAACTAATGAAAAATTAATTGTCATTCAAAACCACACCTTCCAAATTTAAGGAAAAGGAAAGGATAAAACTTCATTCTAACTGTACATGTGTTGAATATTCACCAACTACTAGTGATGAGGAAATGAATCAATTAGCTAGAATATTTAAGAATTTTTATAGAAGAAATAAATACTTTAGGAAGTCTAACTACAAATGTAAATATAATAACAAGGGAAATTAGAAAAAGGATTAGAAGAAAAGTGATACCTCCAATGAAATAATATGCTATGAATGTAAGAGAAAAGGAAATGTAACAGAATATTGTTCCAAGATAAAATATAATAATAGATATGAGGAAAAAGACAAAAAGTATATAAATTCCATGAAATAAAAATGGAGTTCTTATGAGGATAGATCAAGAGACTCAAAATCATTACATGATGAAAAGTCTGATAAATCCAATATGTGTTTTATGAAAAAAAAATTGGATGTAGCTCTTGAGTCTCATATAAAAAATTCTTATTATTTTGGAGACGAAATTGATTCTAAAAGTATGATGAATAATGAAATGTCTTAATACTTACAAATAATATAGGACACCTGTAATGAACTAAAATATAAATAAAAATCTTTAATGAAATAGCATGACCTAAGTACCACTGTTAAATCTAAACTTACTGTAGAAAAAGAGAAAAATTATCCACTGCTTAATAAAAAAAATGAACTCTAATTATCTAATGAGAAATTGAAAAGGGACATAAGAAATTTTGAAAATGGAAATAATAATCTAACAAAAATTCATGGAAAATAAGTATCTCTTTGGTATACTACTGTTATAGGATATCAACGAAGAAAAAGAAACATTGCTGAAAAATCTGGAAAACTGTTTTTGTTCCTAAAACTGGTAAATATTCTACATGTTCCAGTACTAGGAACTGTTTTAATGCTTCCAGTTTCTCAAAACCAAAAAGTTTTTAATTTTCAAATGCTTTACAATTTTCATATTGAAAACCCATGAAGAACATACAGGTTACCAAATCATCTATTACTAATGTTTTTGGACCCAAGAATATATTGGTACCAAAATTTTCTCTTGTTTGACTCTTATGTAGGAAAACTGCTTGAAAAGCACTTACAAAAGCTTATGGTACTTGGACAATGGATGTTCAAGACACAATATAGGAGATTACTCATGCTTCAAGAACCTAATAAATATTGATGGTGGTCATTTCACATTTGGTGGTAATGATAAAGGAAAAAAATAAATGTCCTTAGCTAGATTGGTAACTCTAACTCAGTTTTAATTTCTAATGTAATTTAGGTTCATGGATTAGAATATAATTTTCTTAGTATTTCATAATTATGTGATTATGGAATTCACGTTAAATTTGAAAATAATTCTTTTAATGTCATTAATTTTAATAATAAATTATTATTTCCTTCTTTTAGAAATGAAAATGTTTATGCTGATAAACTATATTCTTTAGTTTCCCAAAATGTTTCATGATTAAGTGTTTTTCACAAAGAGTCTTGGATTTGGCATAGAAGATAAGTACACTGCAATATAAACTCCCTTGAAAAGCTTACTAGAAAAATTTTAGTCAGGGATTTACCAAAACATCAGTTTCCATATGAAAAAATTTGTTATCCTTATCAAAAGGGTAAAAAACACAAAATCTCTTTCAAATCAAAGAATGAAGTCTCAACTTATCAACCTCTTTATTTATTTCACATGGAATTTTTTAGACCTTATAGAGTCTCATGTATTAAGGGGAAGACATATGTTTATGTTCTTGTAGATAACTACTGTAGATATACGTGGACCTTCTTCTTGGCTCAAAAAAGTGAATCAATCTCTCATTTTACCAAGTATGAAATGATTATATAAAATCATAGTGGTCTTAGAATTAAAAACCAAATAAGTGACCATGGCCATGAGTTTGAAAAATAAAATTTTGAATCATTTTTTTCACAAAATTCATATTTTCGTAACTTCACTTCCCCTAGGAAACCTTAACAAAATGGTGTTGTAGAAAGAAGAAATGGAACCTTACAAGAAATAACTAGAATAATTATTATTGTATATGACATGCCTATATAGTTTTGGGAAGAAGCTATAAATACAGAATGCTCTATAATAAATAGATTCTTAATTAGACATATCCTTAAAAGAATTCCTTATGAGTTGTGGAACAATAGAAAACCAAAGGATACTTACTTCATATTTTTTTGTTAAAATTCTGTATCCTTAACACTAAGGATTATCTGGAAAAAATTTCTCTAAGAGTGATGATGCAATTTTCCTAGGATATTAAACTTCTAGTAAACCTTATAGGGTCTTTAATAAAACAACCAATTGTTTGGAAGAATCTGTATATGTAAAATTTGATGAAACAGATCCACATGAACCTAAGACCACTCTATAATATCTTGAGGATTATATGAACAATCTGGACATTGATGTTAAATATTCTGACCATCCTATAAAGGAGTCTGTTAAATCTTCTAGTTATGGAAATTCTCCATATTCAATCCATATTGAACTCGAACCTATTAAAGAATATGAAATATATTGTTCTTCTTTTTCTAGATCTGTTATAACCCTTAAGAACCATCTTTTAGATGTTGTTGTTAGAGATTTAAATGATGGAACATTGACTAGAGCTTCTCAAAGAAATCATGTTGAAGATTGAGCTTTATTTTCACATATTGAACCTAAAAACATAAATGAGGTAATCAATGATGAATTTTTGGTGATTTCTATGCAAGAAGAATTAAATCTGTTTAAAAGAAATAATGTCTGGAAACTTGTGGATAGACCTAAAGACATCTTGACTGTTAGCACTAAATGGGTCTTCAGAAATAATGTAGATGAATCTGGAACTATAGTAAGAAATAATGCTAGATTGGTTTCTCAACATTATTGTCAAGAATAAGGGATTTACTATGAGGGAACTTTTGTACCATTTTCTAGACTTGAATCCATTAAAATCCTACTTGCATATGCAGTACATATAAATTTCCAACTATATCAAATGGTTGTCAAGAGTACATTCCTAAATGGGTATATATTTAAGGATGTTTTTGTTGAACTACCCCTGGTTTTTCAAACCCTTGTTTTCTAAATAAGGTTTTTAAATTAAAAAAATCTATATATAGTTTAAAAGAAGCTCCAAGAGTTTGGTATGATAGATTAAGTAGTTTTCTTATTTCCAAAAGTATAGTTGATCCTACTCTCTTTGTGAAAACAATTTTAATAGATATTTTAGTTTCTCAAATCTATGTTGATGATATTATTTTTTTATCCTCAAAAAATTCTTTATGTATTTATTTTTCAAAGGTGATGAAAAATGAATTTGAAATGAGTTTGATGGGTGAACTAAAATTCTTTCTTGGATTTAAAATATTTCAAAATAAGGAAGGAATTATTTTAAATCAATGTAAATATACATAATATAGTCTATAATGTTTTGGTTTAGATAATACTAGAAGTACTGATAAACTAATGAGTACCACCTATAAGTTGAGTCTTGATGAGAATGGTAAATCGGTTGATCAAACGACTTACATAGGAATGATTGGGAGTTTAATCTACATGAATTCTAGTAGACCTGATATTATGTTTAGTGTATGTATTTATGCTCATTTTCAAGAAAATACTGAAGAGTCACATCTTATTACTATTAAAAGGATAATCAAATACCTCAAACATACAACTAAATTAGGACTATTTTATCCTTGAGTAAAATCATTTGACATGGTATGCTATTTAGATTCAGATTTTGGTTATTATAATTTTTATAGAAAAAGAACCTCTGAAACATGTCACTTTTTGGGAATGTAGCTAATTTCATGGTGTAGTAAAAAAGAAAAATTGTGTTGTGTTATCTACTCTTGAAGCTGAATACATAGCTGGTGGTGGTTGTTATGCTCATATTGTGTGGATGAAACAAAACATTCTAGACTATAGATATCAATTAATACATGTCCCTATAAATTGTGATAACACAAGTGCTATTAAAAAATCAAATAATCTAGTTTCTCATTATAGAAAAAATCTTACTGATATAAGACTTCACTTTTTCAGAGATCATTATAAAAAAGGTGATATTAATTTAGAGTTCATTATCACAGAACATAATCTTGATAACATTTTCACTAAGAAGTTAAATTCTGAAAGGATAAATTACATCATACATGAATTAGGAATGATTAAAATTGACTGAACAATTTACTATCTTAGGATTACTGTCTTACATCGTGTTGTCTTTGTTTGTTGCCTCATTCGTTACAGTCACACCATTTTGAGTCACACAGTAATACTGACAATGTGAATTCCTATACTGGTTTAATTGTATTATTAAAAATTTCTTTTTAAACATTTCTTTTTTATTGAGTGTTTTATTTCTTTTTACCATGTTATTTTTCAACGTTTGAACTCCCTAAATGATACAAACCTACTGTTTCACTTCTCTCAGGATCACTTCTCTCGAAACAAAAAACCTCTGTCTCTCTACAACCACTTTCCCTCCTTCTCATCTTTCGTGAGCCCAAGTTGAATTCCCCAAATGAAGCATCCATCCTCTTCAACTCTTGAGAAGCATAGGTCTTAGAAGAAACAGAATAAGGCTCCTCTTGTAATGCCCAAGAAACCACTGAACCCAGGTCTTGAGGATTGGAAATTCATTCCAGAAAAGGAAATATGTGAAAAATAGATTGTAACTAGTATGTCTCTAGTTCTAAGAGTAATAAATGAATAGGGGTGGATGGATTGGTTTACTAACGAGAAGATACCCATCTACCCAAGGCTTGTTGTTATGTTTTATCAGTATGTTCAATTTTCCTTCAATTGAAAGGACGAATTTGTTGTTATGTGCTATGTAAATGGTCCAATATGCACTTTTTCATCGAGGTTATGAGTTTCCTGCCTATGAATACCTCATGATGGGATTTTTTAGGACTACCCAATAGGTCCTCCTCCAATTTGTGATGTGTTTATCCAAGAAGAGACTCTATGAAGTTTGACTAGAAATAGGAAGAAAAAAATTCCAATTGTTGTTGAGCTTGATGATGAGTCAAGGTTATTGTTCAGTTTTTTCAACACATCATTTATCCAAGAAAATGGTATTTTTCCACTCTTAATTATCATGATGTATTATTTATTCATCTTCATAAAAATTGGCAGAAAATCAACTTGTGTAAGTATTTTATACTTCACATGTGTGATACTCTCAAAACTACATCAAATTCCACCTCCCATTTTTATTCAAGTATCATTTATACTATTCTTCTAGCCAAAGGTGTAGTTAGTCAGAATGAATAATTTCTTGAGGAATTTGATTTCTATATCTATAAGTCTATTTTCATGATAATGAAGATAAGTTGGAATCCATGGAAGAAATCATGGGCTAAGGATAATGATAGGTTGTATGAGGATTTTAATCCTGTTGAAAATCTCTTTTTACCGAAAAATGTAGTTCATCCTTTATTAGAAGCTGATGAGAGTGTGGAATATTCAGATGAAGAAATAGATGATGATGTTAGTGATGGTTTTGTGAGAGAATATCCTGATATATCACTTCTCTCAAAATGTTTTGTTGATGAAAGTAAAAATGACAAGGATGGTTAAAGGATGTGTTAGTATAGAGGAAGAGACTGCTATAGAGGAGGACACAAATGTAGAGGATGATCCTGCTTTAGACGAATATCCTACTACTGTGGAATAGTCTAAAGAACAATTTGAACCTGATTTAATCTTATCTACTAAGGAAATAATAGAATAGGCCTTTCATCTAGCTATTGAAGATGTGGGTGAACCTGAAAAAGCTGAAAATTTGGTAATAGGTCATGAAACATAATCTCTCAGTCCTAGAAGAGATTCACCTATTGAGGGGGAGCATCACCCCAACAAAAAAAGTGTTCAAAATTAAAATCTTATTAATCAAATATCTATGGATACCTGGTATAGGTTTTCTAGTAACTTTATGTGGATAACATCCATGAGGCATCAGTAAAAGTGATAGATATTTAAACCATGTTTCAGTTGAAACCAATTTCTTCCAAAGAAGAATCTCCTGCTCAAGAATCTAAACCTCTTTCAGTTCCTATTCCCGAATCTGCTAAAAAATATTCTGATTTGTTGAGTCAAAGTGATCTGAAAATTTTTCAAGACAAAATGTTGTCTGGTTTTGGGAAGTTGATATAGTCTCAGACTACACCAGTAATAAATCTCGGTGAAATGGATGATGCAATCTTGTTAGAGAAAATTATTTGGAAAATTCAACTGAAGATTCTTCCTAAAATTCTCGATGTTCGTATTGAGAAAAATATTTTTAGTGGTGAGGTGAAATCTATAAAAAATTATGGTTGAAGATATGTAGAAAGTCTTTCCAACTTCTCAAGATCCTTTTGATCATCTTATTGAATATGATGCTGATAAGATTCTATAGAAGTTTGTATCTCTGATTCAACCAAACCTTATTATTATGTAAAAAAAATTGGTTGAAAATAGAACCAAGATAGACAATGCTATGTGTGGGCTTGATTTTGGACTCAAAAAGATTAACGATGAATATAAATGTTGTTTAAAAAAGGTTCTGAATCATATAGAGTCTCTCACATCAGTTGTTGTAGTTTCATTTTCCTCTGGACATCCATCTCAGTCTATGGATAGTGACATGATCACATAAGTTTTTAGGGAAGAACTTTAGTCATTGTTGAGTAGTTTTGATAAGGAATGTCTCTCTACTATCATCAAAAACAGTGACCATGTACTTGATTTGGTGAGGGTCCATTCAATGATTGCTAATGACCCTAAAGAATAAATCTCTAAGAAAGTAGAATTCTACTTTAAGAGAATTTATTTCAAGAATGATTTGACTAATCACTTCAAGTATCTTTAAATGAATTTGAAAATACCTCCATTCACTCAACCCTTTAAGGGTCAAGTGCATAAGATCAATGAATTCACACCCACTCTAGAGATGTTCTTGAAAAAAAAGGATGTCTTTGAGAAGGAAATGTGGTTTGGTGGAGAGATCATCTCAGAATTTATCAAGCTATTGAAGCCTTATCTCAAAGTTTAGTGTACTGAAATTTTGGCTACAGTAGCTGCACCTTTGAGGCCCAGACTCTCTTCTACTCCCTTTCCTTCTTCCTCCACCTCTTTCTCACCCATGACCATGTCAGTTGATCATGCTCTGTGCCATATCATACCATTCATCATTGATCAACATTTTCCTAGTTCTTCCATCATACCTACCATTTCCCCCTTTTATCATTGAAGGAGTGCCACTTCCTTCCCTAACTACTACTTCTACCACCTCTACTTCTGCACCTCTATCTTCTCTATCTAATGTCTCTGACAAAGGAAAATCCAAAACTGGTGACTCTACTGAGAAGTGATTTCTAAATTTTATTGTTATATATGTTTTTTTCTTATAATGGACTTTGTCATTTTGTTTAATAGAATGTGTCCTTCTATTGTTTCTTCACTTGTTATTTTCTTTTTCTATTTTTTGATAATCCCAAAAGAGGGAGAAATAATAACAAGGAATTTAAGGAGGATGAAATATATTCTCTGATACTCTATGGGGGGATAAATAATATTCATGAGACATAAGGGTAAATAATTACCCATCATTATATTTATTACATATATTCTTTAGTATCATGATTTGATAAGTAATCTGTTTATTTCATTATAAAATATTTTTCTTGTAAATTCCATGATTTGTGATCATAAAAAGGGGGATATTATACTACTCCTCATGTTTTAATGCTCACAAATCATGTTGGTAGATTGTTGGACTCCTTATGTTTTAAAGCTTAAAAATCATGTTTTACCCTATTATAACTCATGTCTTAAACTCTCACCTGATCATGACTCAGAATCTCAAAAATTATGTTTTAATCTTGTAAACTATGTTTAATCATGTTCTATTATGCTTTAGTATGATAATGTTTAATCTTAATCCATTCTATGAATATATCTTCTTACGACATATTATAGATATTTGGCTAAGTCTATGAAATTGTAAGCTTGCTACTGGTTCTAGATTCTCACAATGTCTGTAACACCGTAATCTTGATACTAGTTTTAGATTTTTGAAAATGACCTGACACTGTTTCCTTGTTACCATTTCCAAGACAGTGTATCAATACATCATTCATAATTTTGAAAAAGGACAATTCCTCATTTTCCTGACACCATAGTCTTACTACCAGTTACATAATTTGCAAAGGAAAACACACCATAACTATGATTCCAGTTCCAAATCTCAACACAACTATGGCACCATTACCGTCTCACTGTGACTATCTCCCTGAAAATGTAACATCATTCCATACTAAACCATTTTAATGTCTTTTTCAATTAAATTTAAAAGTTGTTTATAATGGTCGTATTTGAGTCGTTTAATGAAACTAATATAAATAATGGTCTTTTATAGTCCTATAAGAAGACAGTACGAAGTACGAGGTGTGAAGATAGTGCATCTTGTCAGATCTAACACAAGCACCAAAAATAAAAATAAAATAGTGGCACTGGAGAAAATATACATAGCAATATATTTCATACAAAAAGAGAAGAAACACCATACATGAAATATTACACCGAACAAAGAACATTAAATTCCTAATATCTATAATCATTGAATAACCTGCTGTTAACCATCTTGAAAGCATCCTTGTAGCAACTTAAAGGAGAATATAAACATCTCACTTCACTAAAAAACCAGAACACTTGACTCATGACACTCTGTTTTCAGAGGAGGATTGGGATAGTGCAGCTTCTACATTCAAAGAGTCCAAAGCTGCATTTTATGACACACATACCCTTATAAACTCTATCTCATTTCATTTTTCGTTATTTTGTACTATTTAATTACTTTAGGAGCAGTGTTTTTATCTTTATTAAAAACACACACTGTCTCCTACACTAATCTGGAGGATACAATATATCATCACTCAAATATCTTTCTACACCTTGTTTCCCCGACATATAACTATGGAAGAGGTCCTATGTGACCTGACTATTAGATTTCTCATATAGAATAGTGGAGGAAGTCTTGTGACCTAGACAGTCTCATGTACTATTGTTAACCCCAATCCAGGGTGTCGATCAAAGCTTTATATATATATATATATATATATATATCCTGGTGGTAGGTGATCACAAATGGAGTGGTTTAGGTCTCGGCTTGATACAAAACCACTTGTTTTATCCTTTATTCCTTTCAATTTAATCTTTCTCTATTTTTAACCCATATTTCATAATAATAATTTTTACTTTGATAGTAGTTATAACTATCATTCCTTATTACAGTAGTTTTAAAAGATGTGTCAATATCTCATATTGTTATAACTGAGAATTAATCAATCCTCTAAGAAACTATTATAATAGTCAAACTATTATAATTTTACTACATTGGTTAACTAGCCAGTTTTATTTTAATTGGGGTAATCTTTTAAATAAACTTTATAACTGAAATTTTTTTAGGAACTCAATTCACCCCCCTCCATCATGAGTTTCATACTCTGAAAAACATTTCATTTACAAAAAATGCCACAAAATTTTGAAAGAAAAGAATTTATTTGAAATGAAACAATAAATATTGTAAAGTAAGATTCATTGAAATACAGTTTTATGAAAACTTTTAAGCCTGTCATGTCATATATGTTAACAGAAAATATTCTTCTCATACTTTTGTCTGATATTTTAGAAATCACCTCATATTTAATAACAAAAAAATATTCCTTTCATACCATTTAATAAAACTTCACCAAAGGGTTAAATTAACTTTAAAAAATTGTTGAATAATAGGAATAATATTATATATTTAGGAAACAAGGATGTGGATAATAAAATACCTCGGTAAATACTTATATATAAAGAGTCTCGGATAATAATGAGATTGTGAAATTATTCCTTACCTTAGGTATGATTTCCTTTAAATGGATCCAAACATCTTATATAGTGATATAAATATTTTTATTGACTAATTTAAGAATAATATTCATTTTATGATATCATATATGATCATATTATCATCCATTTGTTAGTAAAATTATTACTCGTCCATCGGGTGCCACCTTTTTATTTTTTTATGCATTATTTTCATATGTTTTCTTATTACTATTCTTAAGTTATATTCATATCATTTATAGAATTATATTAGTATGATATATATCATATTTATTCATTCCATTAATTTATATAATCATTTTCTAATTAAGATCATGTAGAATAAATCATTTCGCATCGTGGAGAAGGTAGGTTGTACTTACGCATGAGCGATGATATCATTTGAGAACAAATAGATGAGGATGCCTCTGCCTCATCACATCCTTAAGTTCTCATGTAGCTTCATCAAATTGGATGTTCCACCATAAACCATTAACCAAGCAAGTGGTCTTGTTTCACAGAACTTTTTCACTACAATCCATAATCTCTATTGGTTGTTCTTCATAAGAAAGATATTGCTTCAACCGTACAACGTCTGAGTTTAATACATTCAAAAGGTTAGGTATGTACTTTATTTTGAGAGACACGCAGAACACATCATGAACTTGAGAGAGATTCAGTGGAAGAGCTGATCAGTAATCTACCTTCCAAACATGATCGAAAATTTAAAAAGGACCAATATACCTAGGGCTCAGCTTTCCCTTCTTTCAAAATATCAATTCTCTATTCTAAGGAGATACTTGTAGATACACCTTTTAACCCACTTCACACTCTAGGTCTTTTCTTCAGTTCTATGTATAATTTTTTTTATCAAATATGATTTTATTTTCTGTTTTTTTAATAGATACAACCTTTTCTTCCATTTCAACATCAATATCAGGTCATAATAGCATTCTTCACCAAACATCATCCCAAAAATTTAGATTTCTCCACTTCTTTCCATAGAGGGATTCATATGGATCCATCTGAATAGTCAATTGAAAACCATTTTTGTATTAAAACTCCACCAAAGTTTGGTGTTTATTCCAATAACCTTTGAAATCCATAGAGAAAACTCACAACATTTCTCCGAGAGTTTGAATTTTCCTCTCAAACTAACTATCTACCTAAGGAAGATAAGCTGTGATGAAACATAATTCTGTATCCAGATCCAACTAAAGGATTCATTAAAACATTGAAGTAAAACTCAGATCCTGATTAGATATAGTGTAAAGTGGTACTTCATGAAATCTTAGAACTTAATTTTTATATATTCTTGCACGCTAGTCAAGTGAGAAATCCTATCTAATAGCAATGTAGTGTGTCAAATTTTTAATGAGATCAACTATATCCCATATAAATTTATGACCTTTATAGGTTTTGGGAAGTCCGATGACAGAGTTCATAGTGTTTTTTTCTCATTTCCATTCTTGTATGGTTAGTGGTTGTAACATTACCTTATACTTTTGTCTCTCATCCTTAACTTGCTGACAAACCAAGCACTGAGATACATATTCAGCAACATCACTTTTTATTCCATCACACCATAAATACTATTTGATGTCCATGTACATCTTTGTGCTTCTATGATGAATATATAATGAAGAACTATGAGCCTCTTCCAATATCTCATTTATTAATTCTATTATGGGAGGAATATAAACCATTTTCCTAAACCTTATTATTACATCACAATCAATGAGGGATTTAGTAACATTTCTCACCTTCATTTGTAGCTTTACATCTTTCTTATGTGCCTATTAAATCTTCTCTTGTATAGATTATTGAAAATTCAATTAAGAAATATAAGGTTTCTCTACTTCCTTTAATATTTCAAGATCCATCCTTCGAAAATCGATAAATATTGGATCTTTTGTGATCCTCATCATGAATAGGCTAGCATGAACCTTTTGACTCAAAGCAACTTTCACCGTGGTTTCTTTCCCAGGATGGTAATGTATTGAGCAGTCATAATCTTTAATCAACTCCAACCATCTTATTTGATGCATATTCATCTAATTTTATGTGAAAATAAACTTTAATATTTATCAGTATATATACCACTCCTTTTATAATAATAATAATGCCTCTATATATTTAGTGAAAATATTACAGCATCTCGCTCCAAATCATGAGTTAGGTAATTTTTCTAATGGATTTTCAATATTTATGAGGCATAAGATATCACCATATAATTTTTCATGAGAACACAACCCAACCCCATCATAAATGCATTACCATAGATCACAAATATTTCTCCACTACAAGGCAGTGTGAGCAGAGGTGCACTGGATAACATTATTTTTAGTTCTATGAAATTCTCCTCACATTCCTCCACCCACATGAACTTAACTCCTTTATGATTCAACTTGGTGAGTGGATTAGATAATCATAAAAAATATGTCACAAATCAATGATAATATCCAAAAAATCTAAGAAAAAATCTGATCTAAGTTACCATTTTTGGTCTTGACCAACCTTCAATAACTTTGGTTTTTGATGGATCCATAGATATCCCCTCTCTTGAGATTATGTGACCCAAAAAAAGTCTTCATGAAGCCAAAATTCACACATGGTAAATTTTTCATAAATCTTTTTCTCTATCCGGTTCTTCGGTACAATTCTCAAGTGATCTTCTTGCTCTTCATTTATCTTCTAATAGACAAGAATTTCATCTATAAAGAATAACACATCAAGATTAATATAGTCTCTAAATACTCTATTCATTAGATCCATGAAGATAGCGGGGGAATTCGTAAGACCCAAAAGAATCACTATAAATTTGTAGTGTCCATAACATATATATAATGTCACCTTTGCTATATCCTCCTTATTGACCCTTAATTTATGTTATCCTGAAATAAGATCAATCATGGAAAATTATTAACCTGCATGTATTTGGACGATTAATTCATCAATTCTGGTAAGAGGATATTTTTTTGATAGTGATCTTGATAGGTTCTCGACAATCAATGTAGAGTGTCATTGATATATCTTTCTTCTTAAAAAAATAGGGTATATTCTCCCTAAGGCGAAGCAATAGGGAGTATGAATACATTTTTAATATTATTTTAGATTTTATTCATCAATTCTTTCAACTCAACTGGGGCTATTCTATAAGGGGTCTTTGAAATAGGCATAGAACCCAAAATGAGTCATATTGAAAACTAAACTTCATGATTTGGTGCAAGACCCAGAAATTATTCTATAAGGACATTATAAAACTCTTGTATAGTGGGTGTATTATTAATTATGAGTTTCTCCTAAATATTTTCAAATATATAAACTTCATTTATAGTAATAAACACCCATAAGATGGATGTAATTTCTACTTAAAGGTCATATTCATCCTTGCAATGATAGGCGATCCTTGATTGATCCATAATATGAAATGTGACTACCCTTCCTTGGTAATTGATATGATATCTATATAGAGAAATCCAATTGATGCTAAGAATCACATAAAATTAAACTATAGGAAGGATCACAAGATTTTCAGGAAGCACTTTCCCACAAACATCACTTGGAGAAGAATTATAAACATTTGAGGAAAATATTGTTCCGTTATGAGTTTTCACAGCTAACTCAATATCTAATTGTTAAGGTAATATAGAGATACCCATAGAAAACTATTCAGAAATAAAAGAGTTGGTGGATCTATAATCAAATTAAAAATTTTCTAATTTAGAGTGGATGGTAAGTGTACCTTTCAATATTTCATTATGATACTCCACATCGCCAATAATGATCACATGTCACATTATTTTTTCTTTGGCCTTAAGGGTTTGTAGAAATTTATCATCATTAATATCCCTTAGATTAGGGAAATTATTGGAATAATTCCCCATTTCCATTCACTTGTAATGTTTAAGTGTACGAGGTGAATGTTCTGTAACCTTTTCTCTATTCACATCATTAGACATCTTTTTCTAATCACTTCCCAATTAAACTTCTCGATGTCCTTATTTTATACAATTAAATCATTTACTAGCCCCATTAAGACAATTTAATTGATGTTTCTTTCCACACATTGATCTTGAGGATAAAAACATTTTTTTAGTGTGGTCTTTATATATTCCCTTGAATTCCATTTTTTTCTTATCAAACGTATTGAACTGATGTGTTAATCCAATTTCCATCTTAGCCATGATAGCACATAGAACAATTGCCTCATATGTATTAAAGTACCTAATGGATATTTCCCTTCAGAGACAAGGTTTTGATCCACTAAAGAATCGATCAATTTTACTCTCTGGTTGGATAATAATTCCAGAAGTGTACCTTACAGTTCTTGTAAAATTTTATTTGTAGGTACCAATAGGTTCATTGTCCTCTTCTTAAGATCATGGAAGTACTTCTCCATATTTATTTGAAGAATGTGAGGATAGTAATTATTGAAAAATATTTTCATGAACTCATCCCATTCCATGGATTAGATTTAATCTCTCTACATCATATTCTCGATAAGGTTCCATCATTGGTTAGCTTCACCTTCCAAAAAATAGACAACTAAGATGAATTTATCTTGTTCTGAGCATTGGATAAATGGAAATATCTCTTCGGTGGTATTGATCCATTTTTCAATGACTAATGGATCAGAAGACCAATTGAAAGAAGGTGGACACTACCTCATGAATGATCTAATAGAATTTTATTCCCTACTTTTCTCATTTAGAAGTCCCTCATGATTCATATCTTGACAAATATTTGTGACCATATCTACATGATTTTTCATTCTAGATCCCAAAAAATTTGTTTTATTAGGATGACAATAATTTAATTGCTCAGCTCATTCAGCATTAATTTGATTCCTCTGGGTTCTAGCCATTGACTACAACTAATAATCATAGTGTGAGCAACACTAATAATGATGGGAAAACAACATAATCAAGGATAAAACATCAATTTAGAAAAATTCAGGTTTTATCTTAGGTATTCATTATCATTTATAAAACACTAGGATTGTAACCTATAGTTCAACATATCATTTGGGTTCTTACTAAGGTTTTCTCATCCTAGTTTCCAAAGGTTGACTATACATTTCCTTTGATACCAACATTATTGACCAATACATTAAATACATTGATATTACATCAAAAATGAAGAATTTTAATTACAAAATATAAAAAATACATTATAATTCTGTATAGTGATAGTGTCTTTAGACTCTAAGAAAGATAAATAAGTGGTTCATAAAGCATCTTCATTGTCTCCCACTTATTCCATCATAGTTAGACCACCTTTTGACATATCATACTTAATACACTTCTTCATGACCTAGGAAAAATAAAAATAAGAAAGGGTGAGCTTATATTCTCAATAAGGGTAAAAAAGAGAGATATCAATCATATCATAATCATAATACATAAGAACATAACATTTTAAAATATTGTTCTACAAATGAAAGATTATGAAATCTGGAAACATGAAAAATCCTAAATGTTCATAAAAATCAATGAATGTAATCCAAAAAGTCATAAACATAAGGAATGAAAAATTTTGGAATACATAAAATCATAGAAAATCGTTTCATATTAGTCAAGGATTATTGTCATGACAATCATAGTGGAAAAAATTCATTTACCGAACTAAGTTCACTATGGGTTCCAACCTTATTCTACTGAACTGATATCATTTCTCGTTCCATACATTTCTATCTCTTGAGATATAATTATTTTCCCAATGAATTGGAAGGAGATATGGGTCCTACCCATCTCATAATGAAATCATTCTTACATGAGACATAATAACAATAATCAGTCATCATAACCTAAGGAATAAAATGGGTTTCTCTAAACACTATTCCACCATACAATATTCCAAGTAAAACAAATGGATTTCATAAATAGAATTACATCCCAAACACAAAAAAAATATAGGAAAAAATTTTATATTATACTTGAAACATATTTCTATTAAATAATTCCATCTTATATAGAAAATAATTTTGGTATAACACTTGAAATTAATTTGTGAGGAAAATATAATTTTTTCTTCATAAACATTTTCTTTTCTAAAAATTCTACATAATTTTAATAGAAAGTAATTTAATTGAAAAAACACTTGAAATATTGTAAAGGAAGATTCATGGAAATATGGATTAATGAAAACTTAAACACCCATCATGCCATACAAGTTAAAAGAAAACATGCCTCTCATACTTTTGTCAGATAAGTCAAAAAATACCTCGTATTGAATAACGACAAAATATTACTTTCATAATATTTAATAAAAATTCACCAATCGGTAAAATTGACTTTAAAAAATTTTAGAATAATAGAAATAAAATTATATATTTATGAAACATGGAAGTGGATGATAAAAATACCCCAGTAAATATATACATATAAACAGCCTCAGATAATAATGAGATTGAGAAATTATCCATTACCTTTGGCCCGATTTTCAATATATATATCTGAACCTCCTGTACAATGATTTAAATAATTTCATTGAATTATTTCATAATACTAGTAATTTTTATCATATCATATATTATCATATTATTTTCCAATTTTAGTAAAATTATTACTTGTCAATCAGGTGTCAACTTCTTTATTTTCTTACGCTTGTTTTGTCAGATAAGATATTGTTCCAATTATTAGGTTATAGTTATTTAATGTACATAATGATATTAATATAATATATTTCATATTTATTATTTCCATTCATTTATATAATCATTATTTAATGAATATCATGTAGAATGAATCACATCGCATCGTGGATTCGGTAGGCCTTACGTACGCATGAGGGACGATATCATTCCAATAATTGTTGAATGGTAGTGAATAAAAGGGTGTATGATATATCTGAATCAATATAATGTTATAATAATAATATATTGATATTATTTATATCATTATACCCATCGATGTAATGTGGTGGTGAAAAATAGTTTACACCACTGTGTGGAGACGGTAAGATGTACGTACGCATGTGTGGTGATTTTTTTTCATAGGATGGATAAAAGGTGTAATATAGTTGTTTCATAATAAAAATATCATTTCATTATCTAAGTCATACTATATTTATTAATTTAAAATGAAAAAATTCATGAAGAGGAAGTTTAAGAAAAAATATGTTTGAAATAATCAGTAGAGTAGATTACTTATCCTTTAATGTGCTCACTCTAAATCTCCTCTTAAAGAACTATATATGGTATATATAGAATACGAAAATAGATAGAATTTAACTAAGGATGTTGATAAAGTAAAATGGTAGGTTATATCCTATAATTAAGGCTCAATGAGTTTCGAATAAATGAGGGAGGATGTCCCATTTAATAATTCAGGTGAGGCTCCCTTTTATGATCTCTAAAAGTATTGATTTAATATAAAATCAAACCCCATCCCAAAACCTCCCAAATGTCCCAGTTTATACGATGATGTTAGACTTGATTTTAATATCATAAACCAATAAATTTTAGACATGTTTTTCTATCAACTTAAACAATATCATTTTAATTAACACATAGTTAATCTATTTAATTTTTGATTATGGTAACAAATATTTAAATATTAAAAGGGTGTCATATTTACTTATTTGAAGTCATGTATGAAACAAAATAACATATTACCTTTTATAAAATAGAATAATTTTTATATATCTTTAAAAATATGTTTTATGATTTTTAAATAATTTAATAAAGCATTATTTTCATAAACAATCAGTAGTGTCAATTTTTAAATTCATTGGTGTTTTAAAATATAAAGATGGCATGTTAACTTTAAAAATATATTTTATTATATTCCTAATATTTCAATTTCATCTATAAAATTAATTGGATATATTTATTGGTAAAAAATATATTTATTTTAATAACTGTAAAAACATTTATTTGATATTTCCCTAAATAAAATAACTACTACAACTGTATTGTATAATTATTTAGTACACTTAATTTTTGAATAAAAATTAAAAATAAAATACTATGATTAAGTTAAATCTACTATATTTTATAATAATACTTTTATTAGAATATATTATCTATAAAATCAATAATTAAAAATGTTATACTTTTTAAATCATGAATGTGACATGTTTATCATCACATTAAATACAATAATATAAGTGTCATAATCTCTTATATAAGGCTAAAATGGTTAATAACTAGAACCTTGGATATTTATGGTTTAACAAGATTTGGTCATTTTTTTGGGACTTTTAATGGTTATTATCATTTTAATAGTTATTATTTTATTGGATCTCATCACTTCAATAATTTCTGCATCATTAATGTTTAAGTATTTAAGGTAATTATTAATTTCGTAAAACATTAAAAATAAATTATCAGGATAAAGAAAAACATTTTATATTTAAAATTATTATTTATAATAGAATTTATCTTCTCTAAAACATTATATTCAAAATGATATTGTTATTAAAATTCGAGTAAGACATATTTAACTTTTTTTAAAATAAAATGAAATAATTGTCCTAATCTCATCAAAGTGGATTCCAAAGGACACAATTTCAACCCATGGATTATTTATGTCGAAAAAAACCCATCCAATGATATTAGTTCAGGTTTTAGGTTAATTTCATAATATTATTTTCACCCTTAATTACCTATTTTACCCTTTTATCGTATTAATAAAAATTACCAAAGTTACTATTCAAAATCCCCAAAATTAAAATTAATCTATTTACATAATTTGGATTTACTAATTCCAAATACAGAATCCATTTTTCAGAATTCAAATCTCATAGGTTTCAATAATTAATTTAAAATTAATCTCATTTTTGGAAAAAGAGAACGTGTTTTAAAAGATAAAATATTGCAAAAGATTGAAATTTTGTTACATCTGAAATAAATGTAAAATTAATTCTAATGAAATAAATTATTATGAATGATAAAAAAATATTCTATTTATTATTTAAAACCATTAAAAAATATAATGTATCCATGTAAATTATTTTTATGAATAAATTTCTTTTAAATTTAAATTTAGTGTATTTTTAATATACATCAAAACATGAAAGTTATCAAAAAAATCTCAAAAATTCGTCCAAAGTAAATATTTTTATCCCAATTAGAAAGAAATTTTAATTTCTTTATATAAAAATTATTAATGTTTCAAAATAAAAATTTAATATAGGTTCTCCATTAATAGGTGTAAAAATATTCTTTTGAAAAAATAGGATTTTAAACATCAAATAGAGTTTATTCCCTCCCTTTGACAAAACTATCTATTGAATGAATGTAAAAAAATATTTTATTAAGTATATAAAATATATATTTCATTAATTTAATTTTCTAATAGTAATTAACTCAATTTATTTAGACAAAAAATATAAATATATAATTGATTTATATTTTTCATAAATAATTGGTAGTGAATGACTTCATCATGCATTTTAATAAGTTAGTTATACTTATTCCCAGTAACCTAACAGCTAGGTTATAGTGATCATTTTATACTAAGGTCTTCTCTTGGTTCTTTTAAACAAATGATATCATGAAATTCAAGCTATTAAAGAATTAAAATTCAAAACATTTCATAAAAACATCCAAGTGTTACATTGATTACCACTCTCTTGATGATAAACTCAAAGAAGATGAGGAGGAATTTTCTCTACAATAAAAACACACTCCGTAGAAAACAAGATAATAAAAAGTTCAACCTCAATAGGTGACAACAACAGAGAAACACTAGCTCATGTTCTCTCTAAACATGGATTAACAAGTGTTTTAGTATGACATGATGATTCTTTCTTTTCATTTATCAGATATAACATGTATATCATTTCATATATCATCAAGTAAAATATATCACATGTGATAATTATGTATCTATAATGAACAATTAATTTCATGATATATTCCTATATGCTTATCATGATGAATTTATACTCATCTCACGCCATATATAGTAAGAAGTATAAATCTTAATGAACAATAACATCACACAACATGTGAATCACTCATTTTGAAATAATAAAATATTAGTAGATTAATATCATTAACAATAATTGTATCCTTGGGAACTCATGATTTTCCCTCATACATGGGTCAGCTACTCCCATGGACAAGATCATTATCATGTCCTGAAACATCGTACTTTCTTTTATAACTTTCCCAAATAGTAAAGCAATAGAAAAGAAAAGCATGCTTCTCTGATACCACTTTGTAACATCCCCAAATTTGGAACTCTCTAAAATGGATTAATTAGGTTGGTTATCATAGTAATATATCCCTATACTATAACAACAGGGTCTCGGTGATAGCATAGACACCTCTCCATAACATGGTCATCGGGTCCTAGCCTGCCAGGTACCACCAATTACCCCGAAAACTCGTGGTCCCTACTATGGGGCCCACCGACATGCCTGAACGGGTCATCTGACTAATGAAAATCCCCATAGGCCAACACATTTATGTTCCAGTTTACTTTTTCCTCCCACGCACACATGATAGGAAACATTCTAAAAGGTCACCCATCCTGATCACTACTCTAGAACAAGCATGCTTAATTGTGGAGTTCTAAATAGGTAGGCTCCCGAAAAAGAAGGTGTACAATTTTTACATGAGTCAAATAATTTATTAATTTAACCATTTAACATTCTGGGGTGTAAAATCCCCCCCCCATTATAACACAATGTCTTTATTGTTGGCCTAAATCTCAACCCATACAGTGCACTACACTTAAGGCTAGGTACCAACTCTATAACCAAATGTGACAACTGGGTCATTGTGAAAACATAGACACCCTTACTTAACATGTTCCTCAGGTCCTGACCCACCAGGTACCACCAGTTTCCCCGAACACATGTGGTCCTGACCGTGGGGTTCACCCACATGCCTGAATGCGTCGTCTGACTAGTAGTAGTCCTCATAGGACAACACATTTGTTTTTCTGCTATGCTTTGTCCTCACTTGCACAGACCATGGGAAACATCCTAGAAGGTCACCCATCTTGATCATGAATCAAGACCAAGCATGCTTATCTATGGAGTTATAATCGGGTAGGCTCTCGAAAAAGAAGGTGCACCTTATTGACATGAGTTACATCATTTATCCATTTAACACTTTATCATTCTGGGGTGTTACCCATATACTAGAGGCTACTAAATAGTATCATGTGTGTGATAAGTATAGTGGGGAGACTATACCCCTAGTATAGATATACAAAATAGTGTAAATAAACAAATTTCATAAATATTAGAGTAACATAAATAGAAAAAACCATGAAATTTACAACTTGGATGTAAAATTAAGAACCAATAATCCAAAAATAATGAATCCTGTAAGAATTTGATTAATTTATCTAAATTTGAAACTCAAATCAATAGAAATAAAATAATTAACTGACAGAAAATAAACTCAAAATACCCTATCCCAAGTTCCATATTAGACATGTCTACAAAACTCTATCCAATCTAGCAGAAAACAATCATTAACAAGTTCCCTTTACCTTGTCCAAAATTGAATCCAGGTAATCTTTTCAAGAATCATAGTATGTCCCAAATATGGTCTGAGTAAAACTTAGTAGGATAACACCACTGTGTCCTAACAAAACTAGTCTGATAATAAGTGCATGAAATAAACCAATAAATAGGGGTATTAGTTAATCAATTAAGACAATACATAAATCAACCTACTTCAGTACCATGTTGAAATGTCTCCGAGCATATAGGAAGACCTTTCAAACCATATCCATATACTCATGGAATAATAAAAAACTAGTAAATTACCTCTACATAATCCTTACCACCTTCATAAAAATCCCCATATATTGTCCTTTCATCATTGACTAGGATAATAACACTAAATAATAATTTCACCATGTATCACGGGTTCAAGAGTAAAATATAATCAATTCATTATGTATCACTCAACAAATCCCACTATATAAACATTTCTATTTGTATCATTGGGAAAATCCCTATATATAATAATTTCTTTATTACCACTTGGAAAAGCTTTTTATATGAACATTAAAACATTTTTCACTATGTAATTCATAACAGAAAGGATGAAACAATATCACATCATAAGCCTCAATGGTTATTTATAAAAATTACCATTCGTCTTTCAATTTCACATTCATTTATATATCCAATTATTATCAATCATATTGATATCCCATAATCTAATATCATAGTGATTATATATCAAGTAATAAATTGCAATCTCATGTGATACTAAAGGAACAATAAATTATTTACAAATTCATTATTCATCCAATCTCCACTCACCCAATGCGTTTCCACAATCCAGGTCGCGTGTTTATTTAAAACCAAATGGTCCAATGAATAACCCATCATAAGATTACTCATCATCCATACTTTATTTAATTAATGTGAATTTTTTGTTCATGAAAATAATATTATTTCACATACTTGATAGTTAAACAGACCATAGAGTTAGGTTTTATACCACCTACAATTAACTGGTGATCAACATAATTCTTCCAATGGGGATCACCAATATGAAAAATGGCACCAAAGATCATAAGAAGGAACTCGTATCACTCAACAACAAGATAAAATCGCAAAACCACCACGGTCAAAATATTTACACCACAATGATGGAGAAAAATGAAGAAGAGAGGAAAACCGAAGAATTTTTTTTTGTGAAGATCAATTTCTTGAACAGGATGTATGGAATGAAGGAAGGTGAACCAAAATCACATGGAAATTTTCCTAGGGTCAATAGAGAAGGTATTTACTGAAGGAATTAAAAAAAATATACACTATCCACTTAAAAACATGAGATCTAAGAAATACATTATGTGTAACCCTATTTCAAGTTGTGTATTTCTTAATTAAGAGTTGTGATGAAAACCCCAACGCCTCATCTAAATTTTGACCATGCTAAAACATTACACATAATGTAATAGCTTTATAGTGTGTATCAATTTCTTATTATGAACCCATTTCATGGGTTTTTCATAGAGGCAGTTATAATCTTGTAACCCATTTGCACGGATTGTAAATTCATTGTAGATAGATTTCATCCCAACTTTTGAAAAAGTGCACAAACCACATCTGGAGGCTTTCAATATCACAGAAAACCCACATAATCCCATTTAACAGATTTATATCTAGAATCCATTAATTTAAACAAGAATAAATCCCCATAGTTTAGGTCATTTTCACTAAAAAGTCTATCAATATCCAAAAAATACTCAACCAGTAATTTTTAAAGATATGGAAAACCCAAAAAATTGGTTTAATGAAAAAATCAAAGAGGGACGTATATGGAAAATGATTTGATCTTACATTGTTCCTCCCTGAATCATTGTAAAATCATATGGTTCAAAACCATCAACTAGTGGTAATCTACTTCATCCCCATCAATACAGGATTACGGTAATGAGGAAAACTTCTATGATGCCTCACTTAGTAGCTATAAAAATGATCTCCTTCTGGGAAAATCTTCTACCATGTTCCCCTTCCCAAAAGCACACACAATCTTGATGTTATACTCCTAGAGGAAATTATTCATCAAATCTGTCTCAAGTGAAGATCCATTTGCAAGAATATATACTTGATAATATTATGGTTGTAATAGATGATAAATTTCTCACTCATAAGGTAGTGTCCTCACATTTTCATTGTAAAGACTACCGATGCTTGCCCAAGATCAAGGGTCGCATAGTTCTACTTATATGATCTCAAGTGACATGAACCAGAGGAAATCATTATGTGTATATACATCAAAATGCATCCAATCCCACTCCAAGAGGTATCACATAACACTAAGTACTTGATACCCTCCATCAGCAATCTCAATATGGGATTAGTCACCAATTTCTACCTCAAATCTTAGAAATCTTGTTGTGACCTCTCCTTCCATATGAAAGGCTACCCCTTTCGGGTAAAATATTTCAAGGGAGATGATATCCTATGTAAATTGGGTACAAATCATTGATAGTCTCCCACCAACCATAGAATCTCTACCCCTTCATCATGCCCTTGGGTGGATACAAAACTAACACTACCTAGACCTTCACTAGGTATATTTACAAACCATTTGTTTAGTGAACATGTCCCAAAAAGTGGACCACTAGAATCTATAATATGAACATTGAGAGATTATTATAAAGCCGGTGCTCTCAGAATACATCTAGGACCATCCTTATGAGTCACACGTACTCTTCCTTGAATGTTGAGTACACTAGGATATTTTCAATGAAGACTACCATGAAATCGGTCTAACAATGTTGAGAAAATCTGGTTCATGAGTCTCATGAACACTTCTGGGGTTCTCATCACCCCAAAGGGCATCACCAAGTACTCATAATGACTATAATTTCATCGAGAAATTTTATTTGACATATCCCCATCTCATACTTGCAGCTGGTGATACCCTGATCCGAGTACAATCTTCAAGAACCATCATTCCCTTATAAATTAATCAAATAGGTCACTGATCTGTAGTAGAGGATAATTTTTCCCATGGTGACCTAGTTTAGGTGACTCTAATCTATAAACAACCTAAATATCACATTTTCCTTCCTAGAGAACAACATTAGAACTGCCTTGGGTGAAACACCAGGTCTGACAAAGCCCCACCTCTTCAAGTCCTCCAACCATACCCTCATCTCATGAAGCTCTATGGGAGCCATCCAATATGCTAGTGTAGATATTGCAGACAACCCGGGGTGTAGATTAATGTAAAATTCTATCTCTCATTGGGGAGTTAAGCAAGGAGTGTCCACATCAAATACGTACTCATACTCCACCACCACTCCATAAAACTAAAAATTTAAAATATACTACACCACGGTTAATTCTCTCTAACTTATGAAAAATCATATGTACCCACCTACGTATGAGTCCATCTTACATTTTCTAGGTTTCCTTTTCACCCACAATAGAAAACCATGTGCCATCACTTTGGGAACACTGCATCCTCCACCAAAATTACTATATCTAAGAATGAACTGTAGAAAACCATCCCATACCTATGATGATTTTGTAAGGCCTCATAACTACTATAAAGAGATACCAAAAGAATCCATCTCCACTTAGAGTCAGGTCATATCATCAATAGATGTGTGTGCTCCATGAGTTTCCTCCAGTAAGAATACTCAAGTTCATGGGTTGAGCTGATGGGTAAACCAGAATCTATATGTATCTAACTTGAGTAGTGGAATGAAAGGGGTGGCTTAGACCTATATTTATGAATAAGGTGTCTAAAGTGTAGAGGACATATATCATGCCTCGTATCACCCCTGGATCATCTGTGTCATAATACTCAACCACTTGTAGCTATCCTTACCCAAATCACCTGTCCTCATGAGCCAAGCATGGAGAACATAAGGGTGATAGTGGTAATAAGTCGTAATATCTTCCACCCCAAAATACTATCCTAGATCCTCTATCATGTTTGGTGACCTGAGGACCTTCCTGCTCCAAGTGTTTCCACATCCTAGGAATCCCATCCCCTATCTCTCTATCAGCCACACATCGGGTTGGACAATCTCATGAAATATGTCCATGACTATCACAAGAGTATCATCGCCTCTCCCTAGTCTAGGTAGATAAATATCATGAACCCTAAACCATTGAACATTTTTTATGGGATTACATCCTAAAATGTCTAAAACAACTAGGTCTTTTCTTATATCATCAACTCCTATCACTAAATACAATTCTCTGATATACCCATTGTCAGAAATATTAATCTGAATCTTCTTATCCATGAAACTCTCAACCACTAAAGAAATATCCACCTCCATAGTATTTGGAGTAATTCATAAAGGAATCATAGTGGTGAAGATGTCTTTTAATTATCCTCACTCAATGTTCTGATCCCAAAAAAACTGATCCCACACCATATGCATCGACTATCATGAAAGGTTGGTGAACCATAAATAATACTCATCCATAGTCATATTGCCCTGATTAGAATATAAAAGATACAATATGTGATCGTTCCTCAATGTATCCATGAATAATGCTAAATTATAGGACAAACATCTCGTCTGCAGGTGTCCCGATGATTAAAAAGACTCATGTTATCACCTCATGTCAGTCCACAGCTTCCTAGGGGTTAGAATATTCATGTAAAATGATGGTACACTAGCATTGAAACACATGAAACATTCTCAACATTCACAACTCATCCTTTTTTATTTTTGATACCATCTACTTATCGACATTTTGTGGTAATAATGTTGCGCTTCCAAGAGGAAACACCCCCTAAATAGGTCACATAAACTAAAGACTCGTCACTTTGGGGATCATCCTCATAATGCTGCTCTGAAATCTAAGAAAGGAAATTTCATGGAGGCATCCTATGATAGATGAGATATACCTTGATCAATGAGTATATCTGGAGATATGACTTAATAAATACATGAAAACCACAACTCAATCCTATATAATGCATGTTCAATTTTTTTCCCTATAACTATTTCAAACATGTACTGAGTCAAAAATTAGGGAGTCAGAGTTCTGGTGAATGGATATATAGCCCTCTAAAACAACATTGGAGTACTTGGCCTGAAAACTGAGCATGAACCACTTAAAATTATTTCCATAAATCCCAAACTAATCTCATAGAATCTAGTACTAAGGAAGAAATGATGGATCTGATACCAATCTACCATGATCTATCCCAAATGGGCATGTTCCACAATAACATCATTCCCATCTCCAATAATCCATGGTCTCGAATCCAGCACTGAGTAGGCATATCACACACATGGGAAGTCTTATCCTAATGTACCTATACACATGGACACATCTCCAGACCCATAAAATGATTAAATTAAAATTAATTGATCACAATGCATGCATACATATAAAATCCCACCATTAGATTATGAAAACAAGTACTAGATAGAGATGGTCTAAATACAAGCCCACTAAAAGAAACTGGAAACAAGCCCAACCTTTAAGGTGGGTGATTTTTGTTGTCAATGTAATAATTGGAAGACACCTCAATCTACCTGGATCACTAAGATCTACTTGGTCCTAGTCCCTCTAAGACTTATTCAAAATTTTGTTCCTCTACACAATACATAACATGTGTGGGAAAATCCAATCCAAGGATGAGTATAGAAAAACATAATAGGTAATCCAAAAATCACTGAGAATATAGAATCAATAATAGTAGTTAGCTCGTCGTAGGGATATTGAAATAGAATTCATAACAAAAATATCCATATATACACATAGTTGACAGAAAATATCACATTTATTTGACAACCATTAATCCATCTTAGGATTATTTCTTGAAGGTTCTAAATAAAAATTTTCTGAGAGAACACACTTTACAAGTCAAATGGAACTGATGTTGTCCATCTGATATTTTTTATTCATTAGGTCTTTCCAAAATCATTATATTCTATTAGACTGAAGAAAGAAAATTACATATGGGGATCACACATAAGTCCTTAGGGTATACCAAAAACCCAATATGGATTCTATTTCTATGTATGGGATCAACACCCACATAGTGTTTCCCATATGGATACCATGATCCCACCTAAGGAAAAAGATAATGATATAAGATATCAATTTGGGACTCACAAAAGTATTCCAATAACTCTATCGAAGACTAAATTTCCTTATATAGGATCTCCAACTTATAAACAGGATGTGACTCCATACTAATCCCCAAGGGAATGGATCAAGGTAAAATGCCCTATTGTAAAGTTTCTTGGATAAATAAGTTAAGGTATCCAAGCCATCATTAATGATTAAATGGCCTATACTGGAAGAACAAATCATGTCCCTTCAGTATCGAGTCATACCATTGTAACATGGACTATGCCCATGTCCATGCCCATGTTTGGGTACATTCCATTTATGAACCAATGTACTCCTGAATTTATATATGTACAGATGGTCATTTCTATGTAGGGATAGTTGTTCCAATGCATGATTTTTCATGTATCCTCCATGATACACCATGAGCCTCTAAATTTAGTCAAATTTTGGGAGATAGGGGTTATGCACCATTTGATACTTAACACCACATGGAACCCTATATTTTTTGCATGGGCCCCATAAAAATACTATGCCCCCAAAATACGTACAATGTAGTTTATAACATCAAAAAACCCATAGGTTCTTCACATTACTTCCAAATATGTCACTACCGCTACCAAATCCCCCAAAAATCCCACCCATGGATTGTGGATTTTGGTCAAATGAGCTTGATCATCACTATAGATACAATTTCTAATTATCTAGGTTGCTTTATATCACCCTAAATATTTTTTGTCACTACACACCCAAAAAATACACATTTACATCCCCAATTTGATCCCAATTCATCATCACCATCATTACATATTTACCCCATCATTGATCAAAACCTAGATCTTAAATATAAATCGCTTGTTCTAAAAAACAGGTCTACAATGATGGTTTATATAGTATTTTATTGACCATCAGCCAAAAATAATATTGACGATGGAATAAAAAAGAATTGACAGAGAAAAACAAGAAAAAAAATAGAGGAATGAACCTCATCTATGTTCAGGTTGGATTTGATTCATTTCCATTAGAATTATGAAAAAATATCCAAAACAAATAAAAAACTCCCAAATTCCCTCCAAATAAACTTGTACCCACAATACAAATCAATTTTAAAATCTATCCATTGATCGATTGATTCGCATTAATCATAGGATATAAAAATGGTGATGAATCCACATAAAAACATCCTAGATCAAGATGGTATGATCACTATTAAAGAAAAAATATATTTCATTTTCATTTTCGAGATCCTCAAATCCTGATGGATCAAAAATCCTCAATCAGGATCTAATTTGAATTCATCTGCCAAGAACTCTCTCCTCTAACAGTTCTCAAGATCTCTAGGGTTATTAATCCAACCTTAAGATCTCGAAATAAATACATATTTATAGTCAACATCAAGTCATGATAAATTAATTAAATTAATTTTTTTAATTAAATAATTTATTTTAACATTCTTCTGTGACTACTACCAACCTGAGCATCTAATGTACTTCGTGTTTAGGTTGTTCCTAGTGAAAAACCGATGATCAAAACTCAATAGTGGCCAAAAATTTCTTATGTGAGCCTTATTTTAAGATTTATTCTATTTTTTTGAAAGCTATGAACACTTGATATTTAATATATTTAATACATTTCAAAAATTTATTCTGGGATCATTAGGACTCAAAATCTCACACCATCTCAGCGAATAGATCTAAAAATAATCCATATAATATTCTAATCTAATACATGTCAGAATAAAATTTATTACAATAGCATTCTCCTTGATGACTAATCCATTCTCTCTAGCTTCATCTTCGATCTTAGTCTTCTAAATCATAAGAGTTCCAATAAGATATTTTATTTTAAAATTATTAACCTTTTTAGATTTTCAAATAGTATCTAGGTTTCCACTCCATCTACATGGTATAATTCAAAGTATTCTTAGAAACTGGTCTGATTCTTGGAATGGTTGTTCCTAATGTACTAATATTGTTAACAATATTTGCAATTATTACATTCAACTGAGTAATTATTTAACCTTACATCATTCTGAAAGTTCTAAATTAATATTCATGGTATTATATCTAAGATCTCACACATTGAATGTATAATGATCCAGACTTGATATACCTATATATTGTATAATTTTAGATGAACATTAAGTACATTATAAAAATACATTCCTGAGGATCATAATATTTTAGTATCTTTTGAAACATGGAATCAAAATCTTCTATCCTGGTGAAAGATCATCAACATCTCCCACAAAGATATCCACCTATATTACATCTACCTAAAACCATTCTTTATAACCTAGGGAAAGGAATCATAAGAAATTATTGGGATCAAATGCTTAGTAAGTGTAAACAAGAGATATATGTAAGCATAATCATGACCATAATGGCATTATAACTTGATCGTGAAAATAGAAGATTATACCGTGTATATCATAGATCATATAAATGAATCATGGCATAAATATTGGATGTTCATAAGGAATGAATCTTAATTAAATAAATAACATATTCCATGAAATCATATCATAGGAATAAAACATGGAATTATGGAAGACACAAAACCATATATAATTATTTCCATAGTAGTCAAGGCACTGCTATCAAGACCATATTGGTGGATAAATTCCCTTACTAAATTGGGTTCACACCCCATTCCAGCCCTGTACTACTGAACCAAGTTCACCCCTCATTCTATCCCTATATTATTAAACTGGGTTCACCCCTCATTCCACCTCGGTATTACTGAAATGAGTTTATTTCTCATTATCGCTCTGTAACACTGAACTGAGTTCATTTCTCATTCCTTCCATGTCTATATCCCGAGATATAAATCATTACCCAATTCATTGGAGGGAGATATAGGTCATACCCATATGTAGTGAAATCGTACATACATGTGCCACAATATCCTAAATATCATATCATAACCCATGAAATGAAATGGGTATTATAAACTTGAAATCATTTCATAAAATGTCAAAAAAATATAGGTTTCATAATAATTTCATCAATATAATAACCTGTGAAAGAGAAATATATTTCATAAACATATAACCCGTAAAATAGAAACGGGTTTCATAAATACCATGAAATTAAGAATAAACCATTCATAGAAATAATATTTATGGAACCATTATATCATTTCTTATAATTTCATGAGTAACATCAACATACGTCATCATCGATGGAAAGTAATTTTAAATTACCTTTTGAAAATGATTCTTAAGTAAAATATACTTTATTCTTTCAAAAATAATTTTTAATAAAGAAAACCATTTGAAAATAATTTTCATAGAAAATAAAATGAAAACTTATAAAGAATACTAGAATTAATTCTGAAAACCTTTTTCTATGAAAACTTCTAAAATAATCTTCTAAACATTTTAAAAACTTTTTCTTTGAAAATACTTTGATGACTTATAATTAATGATTAAAAAAATTTGAAACACATTTTATTTGAAAATATATAAACAATTTTTAAACTGTTTTGAAACCCATTTCATTTAAAATACTTTGAAAACTTCTAAATTAGGGTTGGAGTCATTTTGAAAACTATTTTTCCTAATAAATTAGTAAATGAACATGAAAACATTTTGAGAACAATTTTCCTTTAAAACTTATAAAAGAAGCATGAAAACGTTTTGAAATCCATTTCTTTGAAAATTTATTTTTAAAAAAAATTCTAAAAATTAACCTTTAAACATGAAAAGAAATATTCAATGTATTGACGGTGGATAAATCCTTACATGTCATACGAGGTAAAAAAACATTCATTTTTATGATACAAAAGATAAAAAAATGACTCATTGAAAAAATGACAAGAATATTACTTTGAAAACATTGGATAAAATAAAAATAGGGTAAACATTTATTTTAATGATCATAGGAGAATAGTATAATATTCTTCGAAACCCTTTTTTGGAAACATGATTTTAAAGGAACACGAATTTCTGGCCAAAGAGAAGGTAACGTTGGGATTTCTTAAGAGCAATTTCTTAACTATATTATATACCAAAGAATTGAATAAATGGAATCAATATATGAATAAATAATTAATAAGCCTAGGAGAATAAAATTAATTAATTTTCTTGAGATATGGGTCATAATATTTCATCGGAAGAATCATAAACATAAATAATCTTGAAAAGCGATAATATTGTCTCAATAAACTCTTATAACATGGTAACATGGGATCATACTTTCCACCTAAGAAAAAGAAAATTTAAAAAAGATAAAAATTTCATTAAAATAATTAAATTCATAATATAACATTTATAATTTAGTAATATACACCTTTAAGATAATTTAGGTGTATAACAAAGCATGAGTTTCAAAGAAGGAAAATTGAGGAAAAACTATTTCACCATTTTGGTATGTTTTTAAACATATATCCCATGAATGGAAGATCATAAAATGTATATGTGAATACCAATAAATTTATTTATAATATAAAAGTAATAAAATCATATATATTAAATAAACCACACAAAAGGAAATAGTGGAAAATATAGAATGTATCTCATGGAAATAAAAAGTGGGATAAAATCCCCTTACCTTGTGTCTTGACTTTGTCGTACTCATTCAAAAAACCTATATAATAAATATAAATTTATTATAAATATTTTAAATAACTGTATTATTATATATAATACAAAATATGGTATGAATATGACCTTATATTACCCACATGATAACCATCCTATGTTAAGGTTTCAATTTGGGTAATATTCTCTTTATTCTTCACATGTCATTATTTGTTATATATTTGGACCTTATTATTATATCATGATTTATAGAAAATAAATCATGATATAAATATAATTTATATAAATTATATATTTATTATAATAATTTATAGAATGTATAAGTATGAAACTTAATACACCATTCATTGAGACGGTAGGCCATATGTACGCATGGATGCTATTTCTGTTTAATTGTCATGTTAAAAGGAAAAAATTAAAAGAGATGTATGTATATTTATATATATCATTATTAAATTAGCTTTAAGATATAATATATATCATATATATTTACTGAATCCATACTTAATAGAATCCATGTATTTTATGAACAAATCATATCTCTTTGAGGGGGCAGTAGTCAACACTTCCTCAAATGAAATTGCCATACCAACAAAAAATGGAAAGTAAAATGATATGTGTTGTAAAAAGGAATAAATAAGATTAAATAAATATTTAATAAAATATATTAAATATATAATTAACGTTTACATCATAATTTCTACCAGTATAGGTGTTAAGTAAAAATTGAACAATCATCATTTTGGGAGGCAATAGTTCGTCGTACTCATAAACAGTATGTTTTTACCCATTAGACGAAGGTGTTTCTATGTTTAGGTCGAATAATTATCATAATAAAATAAGTTTATATTTATTATACTTTTGTTTTTATACAATAATGGACTAAAGAGAGTGTAGGTATGGGGAAGGAAAATACAACAAAAAAACATTAGAGAAGGTGTTGCTTCTTAATAGGGTAACTTCTTTTGGTTTGTGTCAAAAGGATTCCTTGGAAGTCTTTATTCCAAAATGGAAGATTAAATGAGGAAGGTATGGATGTTTTCAATTATATTAGAGAAATATTGGCCTAACTTAATAGGTTTTATAGGCCATTTATAGGGAAGTAAAAGGACTCGCTTGGAATTTTTGAAAACAAGTTAGGTGTACACATGTTCAGACATATAAAAATCATAAAAACACATAAAAATAAATATTTTAAGTTTTATAGCCAAAATATGGCCACAAAATGGGTTTCTTAACAAGTGTATAGGTCATTTGGGCCCCTAATATTATGGTTTAGTCTCTAATTAAGCATAATCTGACCTTAATCGTTGTGATTAATTATAATCACTTTTACAAATATTTTTGGTCAAAAATTAATTTTATATTATTATAATATACATATTTTAATTATTACTATGGTTTGTGTTATTTTTTATAAATTAAATTCATAGAAGCTTAAAAATTATGTTTAGTGATAATCCTACAGATAGGATGAAATTATGGGTTTTTAAGGTAGAATGAAGTTCAAAGGATTATTATGTTTTTATATTCAATTTCAAAGTGAAATTGATTATAATAACCTAAATTGAATTACTATATGTATAATTAATCTAATATGACCTTAAAAATATTGAAAATATAATTTGAAATTAATAGTTATTTAAAAAATGCAATTTATAACTAAATATTATTATTTTTCACTATTCATCAAAAAATGATGTTTCTCAGAATAATACCAAAAATACACCATATGATAATTTAGAGATTATAAATTAAAAAATTAATTTTCATTTTTTCAACTTAAATTTCTAAATGTGTCTAAAATTAATTTTTTTTACAGAAGTATATTCAAAGTAGTTCTTTCAAGAAAATAGAATTTTTAAATATAAAAGGACTTAACATGAAATAATTTCTATCATTATCAATATGTTTTAAAATAAGATAAAATATTTTAAAAATAGTTATTACTATTCCTATTACTAATTTTAACATATAGGTTATAATTATCTCATTTAAAAAATTATAACAAAAAAATGATGTTTTGTAGAAACATTTTTGTTTCCTGTAACATATGCCAAGTCGGTGTTTCAAGTAGCGTCGCCAAGTCGAAATTATGTGTTTCCAAAAAAAATTCGGTACTGCATGTGAAAGAAATGTTTTACATAGTGTTTTAATATATATATATATATATATAATTATCTATTTCTAGTTTCATGTGAAAGAAAAAATATCACAAAGATAATTTAATTTGAAAGAAATAATTCACAAAATATCAGGGTGCTACAACATGTACTCTTATAAGCCACCAAAATACTAGTCTTCATTTCCAAATTTTTTTCAAATTATGAAACTAGGTTAAAATCATCTAAACCAAGTCCAAATATTATAAAATTCAAATATTTATAGTCTAAATCATAAATGGATTTGGTATCAGCATCCCATGTTTGAAGTTGTCTCTTGGGAATTTCATAAGGATTCACAGATTTCAGACAAACCATTAGACCAAAGTTCATTAAATAGATGATCATCGAAGCCTTCCACCACCCATAATTCCCATCATTAAATTAGGGATCTCTTATTATTGACATGAATTCTCTATTTTCAATCACAGAAACCACTATCATGAAGATATTTACACTTCAACCATTGAAGGTTATGAAGTCAAAAGTCACTAGCTATGATACTAGTTATTTTTCATTGATTGGATTCTTTAAAACTGAAGATGTGAGTGAATTGAGTTCTTGAGATTTTCCTTTCATAGAAGACCATCCTGTATAAAGATATTATTAACTTATGATCTTCTCTTAACACAATCATGTAGTATAAATAAAACCACAAAAAGGAGATCATACATAGAGATTCATAGTGGTTCATAAAACAAAATCTCCTTCAACACTCCACCAAAGTTCACTCCAAATGTATAGTGATTTTAACTAGACCAATCCTTTTAGTAGATACTATTAGTCATTTTCACAAGGATTTCATGGCTGGTTGCAATTATTTGACACTTAGTAAAATGACAAAATATTTCAACTGTGCTCCAACAAGGTTTTACAAACAACATCCTTCAAGGTTATTTTAGCAAGAAACATTACATAGAAAGATAATAAATAAATAGTTTACGGGTTAATCTCATAATTGAAAGATAAAACTGAAAAAAATAGAAACAATCTCTGGGGGATATGATAAGAATAGAATAATTATCAAGGAGAATCTTTTGAATAATAAAAAATATTATCTTCATATTACATTTATAGATCTTGGATATTTTTCATCCACATATAAAATAGAGAAACATGTAGCTGTTTTTTTAGAGTTATTTAATTATAGTTTAGGTTCCACTATCATTCATTATGTTCTATTTTACCAAAACATAAAAAAATTATACACGACTTATCTTTTAATTACATTTCATCAGATCCAAAAACTCTAGGCTTAAAATTTAAATTCTCTATGTTTTATTCAATTAAATACCTCAGTAATATTAATTTACATTAAATTCTCATTGTACAGGTCTTATTTCTTGTTAATTGAAACTTGTTATTACAATTTTTTATGTAAAGATGTCGTATAAAATTTAATGAATTAATGAAAAGATTAATTCCCAATGAAAGTACATCAATGGAAATAAATAGGTGATTGAAGATCGATGTAGTTGATTTTAGATCACCACGTAGAAAATTTCTATAGATTTGTATTCATGTAAAAAAATTGATCATGTAGCTATTTTTACACATAACTGACTGATATAGTTAGTTGCTAAATTTAGTTGTTTCATATTGGTGTTTCCTTCACATAATCAATTGATATAGCTATTTTCTTTATGTCACTATTTCTCCCCATATAAAAATTCCTCTCATATTCAAATTTTCATTCTTCGTAATGTTTAAAAAAATTCCTAGAACATTCATATTATATTATAATGACCAAAAGTAATGATAAAACCTACTGAACACACTTAATAACAAAAATTAGTAATATATAAATGGTATAATAGATCATAAAAACCTAATGTACATGGGATATGTTGGAATTAAATTATTTGTCCAAACATTTATTCATGTTATGGTTCTTGGACATTATTTATAATTACAGGTGGTTCCATTATAAACCAAGGACAGGTGGTTCCATTATAATATATGGATGGGTATTTTGGTTATAAAATAAGGATGGGTGGGTCTGTTATATCTCTCTAATTCATTGAGTAAAGATTATGTTCTCCAGATAATTATTTTTCAAGTTGACTATATTAGTTATTCTACTTATAAGGGTTTTTATATATGTTATATGAAGATAATGTTCCAAGACACCAACACATTTTATTTCTGATTACTATGCGGTTTTAAAGATTCCTATGATCAAGGTTTACATTTTATGGCTCATAGTTATTGATTATTATGAATATTTCATTATATTATGACTTTATGCCATGCCTCCTGAATTATAATCTATATTTTTATGAGTATGAATTCTCTTTTATTATGATCATGTAATTTTATTATCTCATAATACCCTAAAGATTCTATTATGCTCACTAATGGCATTCATTTGTTAATTCTCATGTTTAAAATTACTGACAATTCAATCTCACCCATATTATGTTTCAGTTTCCCAAGGTTTTGAAGAGTGATGTTAAATGAATTTTATCTAAAAATGTCTCATGTGTAATGAATTTTGGGGGAGATGTTGAAGACATAATATATAATATGAGAAGTTGGGTATAAGTCAAAATATTGTAATTTAAATTAATAGGTATTGTTATGCTACTGTTTATCCTACTTATCTACAATTATAAATATAAAAGATCATTAGGTATGTAATTGATCCCATATTTCCATCAAATTAGGTTTTTATGGTCTAAATTGGGTCAATTTTATTATTATCAAATGTATAAGTGTAAATATTGTGTTCTAAGCATCATATCTAGAAGTTCGGGTCTAAGGTGTCCGTAAGAAGGATAATAAAAAGAATGTAAAGAGTGTTAAATAACTATCCACAAGGATGGTGGAGATGTATATCTTCGATCTCAAAGAATCAATTTGGATAGGAACACTAGGTCATTGCATCCTGGCTCTATCATGAATCAGGTCACAAGGACTTCATATCCTGACACTATATTGGGTCAGGCCACAAGGTCACTGTATCATTTAATTGTGTCTTGGGATGGGACATAAGGATTCTATTAACCTATTTTCACTACCATGGGTCGATCCACAAGGTCATCGTATCCCAAAACTATGTCTTGGGTTAGGACACAAAGTCATTATTCTCTTGTTCCAACTACCTCAGGTAGGGCCTCATGTTCACCATGCCCTTACCTTATACTGGGGGCCCACATCATCATCATCATCACATGTCATGCACACTCGCTCTCTAATGGATAACCATTACATGGTGGTCCATGTGTTTTAAATACTAATAAAATACATCCATATGCATGGTAATATACATAACAAGGTAGAGAATTCAAGGAAGAGAATATCATTTCATATTGAGAATATTTAGAAACATACAAGTACATTTTATCAAAATAAAGATATGTATAAAAAACTACATAATCATATTCATGGAATCAATCATCACATAAGAGTATCATGGGATAAACACACATGATCATGAAATCACTATCAATCATGGTCATATAAGATATTCCAAGACATGTATCATACTAAGGAAACAATTTTATACAAGGGCCCCAAATGGTAAAGAACTTCCTACCTTAACCATGTTGATGAAAAACTATGAAACCCATAAATAGAAGATACCTCATCTCTAACATGATTGATCTCTCATGCCAAAAACCCCTATAATAGATCCAAACTCAATGAATCATGTTTATTGAATGAGAATCAAGAAGATTCCAATCCAAAATAGAATGGTTTACATTGACATACCTCTTGGGATATACCAACAATTCTAAAATTGAGATTGATAAAAAGAGGGACATAAACACACAAGATCCACCATTGTTATAAGTATGATTTAAGAATTCATCATTATTTGTCATTAAAAAAAACATGAAACAACTTTTCAAATCTATGTTTCATCTTAAGGGGAAAGATTCAGATCCGGAAGAATCCCAAAGAATGGATTTTCATGGATCGCATACCTAATTCATGATCATCAAAATATTTAGATCTAATATGTTCAATATTGTAAGGATATTAAATAATCAAGGATGGAATGTGGATTCCATATGTTGAAGAGGGATATTAGTAGGAAGAATAACAAGTTAAAATAGGAAATTAGTATCAATTAAAAGGTATTTTTATATCACAAAATCATGCGCACATGGTTTGATTATGGTTTTCGCAAATAGTGTTCAAACCATGGAATGATTTATACCTATCCTATGAAATATAAATAGTTTGGTAGCACAATTTGTAAAAATTTATTCCAAATATCATTTTTTTCATTAGATAAATTTATATGATTTTTAGGTGATGTTGTGTGGTTTGTTAAATTGTGTTCCATGCCTTGAGCTTCTACCACTATTACAATGGTTTCCTAGGGGATCAGCATTGGTTGGGGATACCATTATCCAACCATTAATATTCATAAAGGACTATAAATCTCTCTAAAATCATCTAGAAAATCCTAAAACTCATCCCAAATAACTCATATCTCAAAATCACTTACGTAAAGGCTACAATTCACTCATAAAACACAAAAACATGTGATTCCATTACAATATCTCCACACTAAATACTTTTATTCTTTGAGAAGAGTATATAGGAATCTTTCTCAAATAAATCAGGCCACTAAGACTAAATAATAGACTCTTACTGCCAATATTCATCCTGGATCCATCCATGCCACCATGGGATTAAAAAAAGTGGTACTGCATTCCACCAAAAATCTAATCTCTTTGGTCTACAATCAAAACCAATAATTTTATGTATGGTTCATCAAGATCCATATCAAAATACTCAAAACCGATCACATATATATGATCATGAATGGATGAATAGAGTTAATACACAATAATCACATTGTGCACACCTCAGTAGCAACGATGTAGATCTAGACGATAATCCAATATCTTTATACAGTCTGAAATAATGAACACTCCAATGAATATTAGAGATAACTCTACCTAATTACACAAATGTTGATTTCCTAACTATGGAGTCACTTATAAAGAAACTATGTCACCATTAGTAAACTCCAATCTTCATCTCCTCCGATCAGAATATGTTTGATGCCTTCTTTATGTAGTGTACAACTACTTCCTGGTTAATTTCACTCTCTCAAAGGTCTAGTATACCATGATTTTCACCACTAAAACTACCTCACCCATCATATACCAATATAGTGGTGAATGACATGACAAGGAATAGAGAGACTCAAAAGTTGTCATCTGAATTGAATGCAAGAAACTGTTGTTTGATGTGAATTAAACAAATGATATATGACTATACTATGCTCTAAATGAATCTAGAATGCATGCTTATAGAATATTATACAATAATTTGATTGTTATATTTGATTAAACATTGGTCTATGGATGATAGGTTATACTGAGTTTCAGTTGAGTACCCAAAGCCTTCTAAGAACCCTTCTGAAATTGGGAAGTAAAACATGAGTATCTATTAGATACAATTCTTAAGTAAAATCCTTTAAATAATACAATGTCCCATATATATAGCCTTCCTAGGTTATCTAATAATTTATTATCCTAAATCATAAAGAAATGAGAAATATTTTTTAGTTGGTCAACTATCAACCAAACCACGTCACAATTCCTAAAGGTCTGTTGTATCCACATAAAAAATTCCATCATCACATACTCCCACTTCCACAATGGTAATATAATTTGATAAATAAAACCACCAGGATGGAAATTCTTAGTATTTACCCTCAAACATTTAAGTTATTCTGAAATGAAATAATGGATGTCTCTCTTTGTACTTAGACACTAGAATGGATGTCAAAAGTCTTGGTATATCTTCACCAACCTAAGATTCACTTCTCACTTTTAATCCTGATATTATATCATCCAATCCTCTCTAAAATATGTTGTCACTAAACAATTCCCATGTCTATTGATAATATAATCATCTTCTAAGGACTATCTTAGAAAAGGGTCAATACCTACCCGTCGTTCTCACATCACCAGACATATGGGATTTGAAACATGGCTAGTATTCACCAAGTCCACTAAAAAATATGTTATGATAAAGTTTGAACGTTTCATAAATACATGATCATTAAATGGATATATAAGCCATTCTATCATAAAACTCTTCATACGCCACTCCTTCGATGATTCCTTCTCACTAAAATATTATATCTCAAGTGATTTCATACTAAGAGAGTCTGTAATGGCATTATCTTTCCCTTGAATATAAGCTATATCAATGTATAATGTCTATAGATACTTTACCAGATGTATATGCCCCATATATAAATCTCACTAAGAGAATATATATTAGAGGCTCATGTGGTTCATGTAAAAAAACCTCTCATCACAGAGAAAATGTCACCAACACTTCAGGGAATATACCATAGCTGCCAATGCCAAGTCTTGTGTTGGATAGTTATGTTTTTGGGGTCATAGATAACATGAAAAATAAGAGACTACTTAATCTATCTTCATTAGAATAGATCCCATCACAACACATTAGGCAATGCAATACACTAAGTACCCAATCCCATAGTCAAGAAGAATCAAAATTGTAGTTTTTTTCAATATCCTCTTTAGATCAATAAAATAACTCTTCACAATGATCAAACCATTCATAATCTACCCAATCTCTAAAATCCCCATCACTGGTAAAACATAGTAGGAGAAATTCTTAATAAACCATCGGTAATATCGATATAACTTAATGAAACTCTTGATCTCAAAAACATTCTGGGGGTGATCCCAAGTCATCATTGTTTCCACCTTCTCCTAGTCTATTTAAATTGTTGACTCAAAGATAACATAAACATTAAAACATACGTATAATATCCGAAATTTTTACTTTAAAATCTTGGAATATGGTTTATTCACTTGGATTATTATCAACATGATCTCAAGGTGTCTCGAATGTAACTCAAAATTCCATGATTATATAAGGATATTGTTAAAAAATACCATAGTGAAAGAGTTTATATATGGATGTATGTTATTATTTATGATAGCCACGAACCCTAATAATGAATTCTTCTATCCAAAAGGCATGATGAGGTACTCTTACAGGCATATCTACTCTTAAATTCCATCTTAGGGATATCATTCTCTCTGAACCATAACTGGTGGTGGACTAAATGAACATAAATATTGTAGAGCCTCTGGGATCCACGAATCATTTTAAATAGATGATAAATCTTGGGTAGATGATTAATGTCCTTCACTATAACATGATTCAACTTCATAAAGTATACATAGAGCTATATACTATTATCATCCATCATGTATAATAATATAGGATATCCCAACAGATATGTTATTTATCTGATGAAACCCTTCATCCCGAGGTCCTCAAGTTTAATATTTATCTTTCTCAACTAGATCATCTCCACACAATAAATATGAATTGAAATGGGTTAGGATCCTAGCATGAGTTCTATCTTGGACTCTACTCCTTATTCATGGGGAAGACCATAAAATTCATCTGGAAATACATCATGATAATGATTGATAACATGATGGAAATAAGTGTACATACAATCTGGTTCCACAATGAGAGATAATACTACTACCTTGGTTGTTATAGAACCGATGTTGCTCAAATATGGTCCCAATATACAGGATTTTACATCATATTCACCAATCATCACAATTCTCTCCTGGTTTTGTGAAATAATGGATACTTGACTCTTCTAATAGTTTATGTGAGCATGAAAGCCGGTCAACCAGTCCATTACAAGGATCACATAAAACTTATCATCTCCAGGCTCATAAAATCCCAAAAAAATATTTATCTAGAAGCAACTACAAGACCCTTTTTACATATCTATAGATAGTAAAATTATTCCCCAAGGGTGTGTCAGAGAAAGAAACTGGAAAGGAAACATAATAAACAAGTTAAGACTAGTATAAAATTTAGAATATATAAATGAATGAGATTAAACAGTGTCAAAAAATCTATTGAAAGTGAATATGTGTTCCATACCATACTTAAAATGGTGGATGGTCCCTCTCTATAATCATCTATAATGTAGTCCATCACATACACTTAGCTTGCCTCAATTCCATGGCCTGACCCTGAGGTGCATGTCTCACTTGGGTCAACATCATCTGAGGAGTCTAAATCATCTACTGAGGACCTCGACCGTATCCCTGGGTCATAGATTGTATATGTATGGAACCCATATGGAACTCCAATATTAGATACCTAGAGAATAGATACTAGATATTACCCATATTATAACACTACGAGAACATTCTCTACGATACTAGGAAAGACTTACGGTAATGTATGAACATTATGTAGTTAAAATACTATGAAACTCCTCCAGATGGGCTTGAAGAATCCATACTTTACGAAACCTAACTACCAACACCCTATTGTGCATCATCAGTATTCCTCTTCCAACAACCATAAGTTACACTCACTATGTCATTAGGAGTTCCATATGCCTAAGTGTTGAAGTATGAAAGAAGACAAACTATTTATCACCCCCTTCCCTTCTCAATATTCAAGTCTTTTCTTAGAACCTCTAGGTACATAATTTGTTGAAAACTCCTAACCTATCATCTATTATTAAGATGAAGGATAATATAAAACTTCTTATCATTATTTGCCTTATTTCTATGTAATATAGGACCAATATGAAAAATTTATGTGAAATTAGTGGGATGCATTGATATAATAAGAGATACATACTGATGCTCTAGGAATTACTATCAATGGACCAAATTTAGGATTTTTATAAATAATTCCTTGAGGAATTGGTTATTGAAGCCCTCCCAATATAGTACCTCATGTCTTCCTACTTATAAAATTACACCCCACAATCTCCTAAAATGTCCCTAATGTATAAACACTACATGATTGACACATCAGTCATCTGGTGTCTTGACCAACTATAATATTTCACCAAGGATAATTATCTATTCATTGGAATCTTTAAGTCCCTCAGATCCCTAGAAGGATGGAGGATTCTAATACTAAAATTCATTGGCATAACTAACCATTTTCATTCTTACTCAGATTCCATGAGAAGGTACAATCTAAAATACGCTGAGCTAAAGTGGCTCCAACACCTAAACCATTGGAGTAGGTTTCAGATTATTCTCAGTTGTATCCTCCAGTATAGAATATGGTAGAACTAGTGCACCCTCCCTAGAGGGATCATTCAGGCGTCTTTGATGTGAGCCAAAATTTTATACATTTTCAACTATTATTTTTAGAAAATACCACTTCTCTTAACTCAATTCCTAGGTAAAACAATAATTTTTGTGAATTTTAATAATTTGGAACATAAATGTTAGAAATCATAAATTAATGATTTTTATTGGTATATTCATTCTATGGAATTAATTTTTCAATGTTAGAAAATTTTATTTAAAAATATAATTGGAATTGATTATTTATTTTGAATTAATTTAAATATTACAAATTATTTTTTTAGATACTATTTTTAGTTGATTTTTTATTTTTATATAGTTGAGAAAATATATATCGTTGAATGGTTTTATTATATAGGTGGATAAAAATATGAAAATTCATCGCATGTCCAGAAGACTGACTGTGTGCAGCTAACTGCACCTTGTGCCTCTACCGGAAAAAATCCATTACTCGTGGTCAACAGACTAACTATGAGTCACCTCCCCCTACCTACCACAAGAATCATCTACGGTCACCCACCTAAATCAGGATCTCTTATTAAGATGAACATGATCTTTTCTCCTAATCATCCACCCTACCGCACACCACCACCTTGTCGTGGTCACCTAAAAATCCCTAACAAGCACCCACCTGCCTCAAAATCCAAAATTAAACCATCTGAGCACACCTTTTAATTCTTAAATACAAGAATTTAGACAATATAAATGAAACAAATCCTAAACCTAAACTCATCTATAGATAAAGAATACCATACCATTTCCATTTGTGGGGAGACTGAACCACATATTCTAGATCCAAATACACCCATCAGTAGACCACTAGTGAATATGAGATCCTAAAGTTGTTGAATACCATCACACTCAATCTGAGTAAAGCCCCAATGATGATGATAAGAGAATAGGGTGAATCCCACCATGAAATAAAAGTTTCCCATGCGCCTATTGAAGTCAACCGAATATCCACCTCCCACGAGCTCACCACTGAGAATATTCATAGCCTAACCAAAACTGTATAAGGATTACTCGATGGAGATTAAGATAACTCCCTATAGAACCATTTTTTTGAAAATTCTCCCAAAAGTCCCACCGATTGTGCCACTATTTAAAATAAAAAATATAATAAATACAAAAATACAAATTGTTAGGATAGTGAGAATCCCCAAACATTTCTCCATGATAGATGATCTTCGTTAGAAATTAGACATCATTAGGCGTAGAAATTATGTTTGACCATGATCCATAACAATCAGTCACATCAACTTGGCACCATTTTTGGGGAGATATGTGTAGTTCCAACTATTTTTAACACATTCGTAAGTATTGTTTTCTTGCTTTTACTAGTCGTTGTTTTCATCTTTATCTTTTTATCAAATTCAGAAAAATATCATAGTGTGACAATTATTTAATTGTTTCACACCCATATGGGTAGTGAAAATTTCCATAGGAATCCTAGGAGATAAACGTTCAAATGCAATAGTGACAAATTTTCGGTACACAACAATGGGTGGGAGGGTAGAATTTACTACATTAATTCACCCAATAACCCCCAACAACCCAAGTATGACACCATTAAAGTGAATAAGAACTTACACTTAAGGAAATTAAAATATTCTCATCAATATTGTAGTATTTTCTAGTGATCCAGCAACTGGGGTAAAATAGAGAAATCATTGAAAAATTAAAAGGTATACAAGCTCTAATAGCCACTATCATTCAAGAAAACACCGAACAAAGGAATAAACAATATTATGAAGAGTTATAAAGCTTAATATTTTCTAAATAAGCCATCCAAGAACAAGAGGATATTTTTTTAGAATTATAGTATATTCCCATGATCATTGTTTGGCACATCTACCCAAATCTAGTGTATCGTGCTAAGAATATATAAAGATGAAACACTTGAGGAGGATTTTCTATCAAATTTTTATTTTTCTAATTAAATTTAAAACCAATTATATATTTAATTCTTTCATATTATTAATGAAATTAAAGTACCAAAAAATATTCTCGAAGACACTGGAGGATGTGGAGAATGATAAATTGGATGATTTTACATTTGAAGAGAAGATGGAATATCCACTACTGCCCTATACATACTTAAAAATTTAAAAGGGTAATCATTTTAAGAAAGTGATCTACGTGTTGAAACTGATTAGGTAGTTACCACTAAATATAACTCAATTTGTTATAATTTTGTACAATAAGAGTTTTTTGTTAATCTTAAATGTTATAATTTTGTAGAATCAACTGGGTTGAAGTCTATTATTGAAGATAAAGAACCTTCCATTTCCCCCATTGAAGAAAAATTAGAGCTAAGGAAAATTGAAGATGAATATTCCCATCACAATTAAAAAGAAGATATAGATGAAGGGAAACTTGATAGATTATGTGATTCTTTTATTGAATAATTTAAAGAATATTCCATAAAGTAAGCGATTATTTAAGATGAATAATTCCTTGGACCCATGGAGAAGAATCAATTAATCCCTCAACCTCACACTGAACACCTTGTAGAGATATGAGCTAATAAGCTAGAACTTCTAGTGGACATAAATGAGGACGTAAAGGCATTACCCACAGCACATAAGGGGGAGAAAATGATCTAAACTCAAATTGTTTTAATTTCATTCAAATTTATTTATTTACTGACATTCCATTACTTGATTCTTAAGAAACACATGTGGTGGAGCAGGTGGATGAAGATAAATCCACAATCAACATGGAGAAACCCAATGATGCCTCATACCTGATATTTACAGCTATATATCTCAATTTTATTACATTTCCAAGGGGTTGTACACACAGTACATGCAACACCTGGTTCAATGGGAACACCAAGAATAAAATATATCAAGATTTGGAAGGCACCACATGTGGTGGTTCTCCTCATAGACACCTAATTCTCTAATGACTGGGAATGGTCAAGACATTATCCAGCTATAGAAAATATAAGTTGTAACAACTCTTTGAGGTTAAAACAAATATTATCCTCTCTTTATTCCCTTTTCTTTTCCATTTCCCATAATTTAATTTTTAATATTTTTTTTTAATTTTGTCTTTTATTTTTTATTAGTTTTCCAAAGTGGAATGTACACAGGAGGCAAGAACCACTTTCCAAAACAAGAACACACTAGGGAGATCTCAAATCAAACCTAATGTAAAATAAAATTAAGCCTCTATCTCTCATTTATTACTCTTTATTCAATAATTTTTTTGTTCTCTATAATGTAATTAAAATGGGAAGGGATAAATAAGTGTGGGGCAGGAGACATAAAATTTCAAGAGTATTTATTCATTATCATTTTATATCATTTTTATACTCTATAAATAAAAAATATGTTTTCTGTTTCTTTATGTTTTTAAGAAATATATAAAAAAAATAAACAAATTTTAAAATGAATATCTAAATAAAATTGTTTTCTTTTTCTGTAAGAAATTTAAGTATTATTTTATACTTATTATTTTCTATCATTTATTTAAATAACCAAAAAACACAAAAAAAAAATTAAAAAACTATAAAATTATAGGAACCTATTTATACATCCAATAGATTTAGGGTTTATTGAAAAACAATGTGTTGTTGTTATGAAAATAGAATTTTTAGTATGGTTCTTTATATTGTTTGTTTCACCCATTTCATGAACTAAAATGGTTTCCTTACTATTTTCAAAATTCCTTGCTATAGTATATGTAATTCAATGGTTCTTAAATTATTATCCTTTAAGTGATTAGTAAGAAAATTAATCACTTTTTAATGGAAGTTTGATCTAAGAATTAGAATATTGATAGTGAGAGAAAATAATGGTATGGAATGAATTTTATAACTTTAATACACTATAATTTGGAATGTGATCTAACCATCTTGAACACTATTATACAAACACCTTAGGGAGCCAAATTGATTGAAAATGATATAAGTCCTTTGAACCTGGAATAAAAAAAGTGAAATTGGGAACCCATAATGGATCTCTTAGACAAGGGGAACTGGGTGTGTTTCTCTAATTAAACAAACTCATTTCAATAAATGATATGCACAGTGATTTTCACAATGTCATGAATTGGAAAAATAAATTAAAATAATGTTCTGTTGTAAAAAATTATTGCATTTAGATGAGGTGAATATTGAACAAATAAAAATATGGGAAATTAAATTATTAAACATTCATTTAAGTTGTATCAATGAAGTGGGAAACTAAATTATGGATAAAGAAACTTAATAAAGAGGGATGAATGGAGGTGATTTTTGGTAAAAAAAATTATTCCACTTAAATTTAATTTAATCCACTTCTAAACTGAATAATTATCTAAATTGAAATAAGTAAGTAACCTGATTTAAAAATAATGTATGATAATTCAAACTTTAGAAGAATCTATGTTTTGTTTCAACAATGGTTGTTAAATTTAGACATATGAAGGATGAACATTCTTCTATTTTTTTTAATTGTTTTTTCGATGATAAATTACTCAGAAGTGGAATAGTATAAGTATTAGTTAGTGATGTGATGCAAAATTTTATACATTTTTATTTATTATTCATAAGAAATACCCCTTCTTTTAATTTTGTTTTCAGGTTAAACAATAACTTTTGCGACGTTTAATAATTTTTAACTTAAATGTTAAAATGGATAAATTATTTATTTGTAGTGGTGTATTTATTCCTTGTAATTAATTTTCAAAATACATACAATTTGATATAAAAATTGAATTGGAATTAATTATTGAATTTAATATAATTTAAAATTTTCAAATTATCTGTATAGATATTGTTTTTGATTGATTTATCATATTTATATACTATTGAAAATATTGAACAGAATGATTTTATTATTTTGTTAGAGAAAAATATGAAAATTCATTGCATGGTTAGAATAGTAACTATGTGCAGCTAACTACACCCTATGCCTCTGCGAGCCATAAGCCACTAATCATGGTCAACAAACTGACAGTGAGCCACCTACCCTTTCCTACCAAAGGAATCATCCACGATTAGCCACCTAACCATGGATATCCTCCCTAGATTACTGTGACAACAGCTCATAGGCATCCATGCTACCTGATAATAACCATCCAGAATCTATGTTTCACTGATAGGGGGAGGGGTGAATCAGTGATAAATTTTTCTTTTGTATTTTGTTTAGTTTGAAAAATCTTTCAACTCTATTTAAATAGTTATAAATATTTTGAAAACAAAACAATTTCATGTCCATGGAAATATAGTAATTTAATAGGTTCACTACAGAAAAAAATATTTATGTCCTTAGTGTTGTTTGGAAACAATCTAATACCACACAATCCACTAGAAAAAAAATCCTTTTTGTGTGGATACAACAACTAGGATATGCCTTTACACTTGTGTATCAATATGATCAATAAAAAATTGAATATCATCAAGTAGTATAGAATAATGTAATAAATTTTTTGTAAGAATTTTATAAACATTCACCAATTTATTTAAAAAATATTACAGTTCTTTCCTGTCAATGTTCACAAATATAAACTTCATAAAAATCATTACTTTAATACCCAGTAAAATGTAAAAACTTATAAGACATCAGTGTGATACTCAATCTGATTTTCCCATTCCTATTTTCCATTTCTATTATTCTGTATGGAAATAGTACAGAACCAAAATACTAATAAAACAATTCTAAATTGTTTCTACCACTATCTAGAAATCCTATTATGATTACTCAATTTGATCTGGAAACTGAATACAATATTCCTTCTTCATCTTCTTATATCCAAAAAACATTCTCATGAATGCTCAATCAAAAACTTCTTCACTATAGAAAATTATATCCCTCCACCTTTTATTTACACCCATGAATAGTACATGTTTTTGAAAGTACAATGTACATCAAACTATTTATCAGTGCACCAAAGGTGGTTTATGGAAGATTTTGAAAACCATTCCCTCTTCACCAAATTTTTATATATTCAAATTATCCATACATTTAGGTTATATATTTGACATCATTATCACTTCTTAACTCTTATCTAACCTTCTATAATCTTCTCATAACCTCAAATCCATTTACACTATACAAACCATTCTTTAGTTTGATTCTAATTGTCGCTATGATTTTCTCATTACGGTAAAGATATTATATTCTCCATTACATTACTTTGCACCAATTGTAAGATATTAAAATAAAATTTATTATAATTAATATTCACATAATCAACAATATTCTCATTCCAATTCTCTGTATCAACTATCAGATTCATAACATTGACATTATTCATCCATAAACATTATTGCAACTTCTAAATATTCCAAAACTTCTCAGCAAAACTTTAGCATCATCTTCAAACGTATGTTGAAAAACATTTTTATTTAAAAATTATGATCCCCTTAACAATAGTCACGAAACTAACTTAAGAAGTTCTTGTTTTCCAAAGAGCGATTATATTGTGTCTGATGAACTTATCAGTATCAATATACATCCAATGCATTGGTATAAAATTCACTCTAATAATCAGTTTCAATGCCCGTTTGATGACTCATGACCAAATTGATAAAACATATCAGATTTTTTCCTTCATTCTTGACCCACTTGAAATATAATTCATCCTGATAAAATATTTGACTACATTGTTGATTGATCTCTGATCCCATTTTTCATTGGTCCCAACAACTTCACTTATTTTCTTCTTCAATGGTCCCAATAATTCCTAAAACAAATTATTCTTCATATGATGATCAGTGGTACACCATATCTGATGGATCGGTATCAGTAGATTTAGCTTCAGTAACTTCTTTCTATTCCTAATTATGGTTCACACCAACTTCTTTATCCAAATAATTATATCTTGTAGATTGTTCTTTTGACTAAAAATAATGATCTTCATCTTTTTATATTTCTAAAAAACATTCCCAGTCTTCAAAAAATTCTATGTCTGGTGATCTCACACTGATGAACTGGGACTAGAAAACTTTTACTTTTGGAACTTCATTATTCTAAAAAATTATTCTTGTATCATGACTTCCTCATGAATTTTTTGAAATTTTAAGATTAGCTTCATCATCTTATGACTTATATTGAGAAGTATTGTAACTTTCCACCCCTTTAGTGACTTATTTCTTTCCAACCAAGATTTTATATAATTATACGCATTTTTTCTTTCCATTTCCTTCATAAGGATAACATAATTAGATTCTCATAAAATTAATGCTTTTTTTGAATTATAAAACTGAAATGCATCGGTATATTTCCCATAGAATCCATTCTAACAATGATCTTCATTACAATCAGAACTTCCTTTCTAGACCCAGTTGAGTCTAATGAGACTTTTATCTTAGAAAACTTATTCTCAATCCATAGGAATTTCATAGGAATTTTGAGTATAATTTTATGATTATGACAGCAAATTTGATAATCAACATTATACAATGTTAGGTAATTTGTTCTTATTTAACATTTCCTTGACAAATAAAATGACAATTCTTTCAGTTCAAACTTTTTCCAACTTCTAAAAACAACTTCCAGTAAACTCGGTCCAAAAAATCCCCCCCTTTGAATTTTTTTTGAACCAATATTGATAAATCACTAAAATTATTATCTTTAATATATTTGTTACATATCAACAATTCTAATCCCGCATTATCTAATTCATTATAAGAAACAAGAACTACTAACAGAATAACCATGTTCTCAAATAATAGTGACTCATGAAATATCTTTGGATTTTCTTCGCATATTTTTTCACCATTACTATAAAAAAAATTCCCTAAACCACTCTAACAACCTATTAGAATAGTTCACACATTTATATAATTAATTCATAGATTACCCACAACTCCCCTTAAAAATGACTCTTTAAAAGGTTTGGAACCTATCAATATTGATTTATAAAATAATCCACCCCCTTATACAACACTATCCAAAAATAATAAGTGATATGGGACAAAACACATACATAAACCTTGATGTAAAAGAGGATGGACGACCATGTTCAACCTTGGTTTTTTAAATGATTACTTAGGTAATGGTTTTGTGAAAATATCAGCAACTTGTTCTGATGATAGAACATAATCCATCGTCAATTCATTATTATATAGATCCTATTTGATGAAATGATATTTAATATCGATACGTTTTGAATGATAATGTTATATTGGGTTTCTTACAAGGATGATTTCACTTTAATTATCAAAACCCAAGACCAATGGTATCTTATCTTCAACAAGTAAGTCTTAAAAATGAATCTGCTTTCACATATGTTGGGTAGAATATTGAGTAGAAGAAACATACTCATATTCAGTCAGGATAAGTGTTACTGAATACTATTTCTTTTATTTCAACTAATACAACCATTTCCTAGAAACAAATCTATACTAGATCTGGATCTTATATAATGAATATTTCATTATGAATCAACATTCAGATTTCAAAACAAGTCTATAATTTCTGAGATATCATACAAAATTTCAAAAAAAAATTGTGCCTTCGATATATAAAATAGTTTTCCTTCCATCCAATAGATGTGATTTCTTTAGATCACTCTGAAATCTTGCACATAAGGAAACAACATAAACAATGTCAGGTCTTAAGGTAGTAAAATATATAAAACTTTCAATAAACTTCGGAAAATATTTAGGGTTAAATTCCTTACCTTCTGTATCATTAATCAACTTGGTTCCCACTAAAATTGGTGTAGAAAATAGTTTCAATTTTATCATGTTGAACTTCTTAATAAGTTTCATAGCATACCTTTCTTGAGAAAAAAATGTGTTTCTTATTTTGTGATATTTGTAACCCAAGAAATTATTTCATTTCACCTACCATGGACATCTCAAAAAACTTTTTCATATCTTAAACAAATCATTCAAAAGTACCTTCATCATTCATAGAAAAGATAATTTCATCAACATAAACAATTATAATGAGGAAAAAATTCTTACTTTACTTGATGTAATGATTTCTATCAGCCATTCTATTCTTAAAACTCATCTTTCTTAAGAAAGTATCAAATTTGTAATAATATTCCCTTGGTGCATACATTGGCCCATACAAGTCTTCCTTTAATTTTCACAAATAACTTTCATCCTTACCAACAACAAATATACACGATTTTTATATATAAATTTTTTTATCAAGATCACCATTCAAAAATTCTTGTTTTAATTGCATCTGAGAAATTTGTAACATCATTGTTCAATAATAGAAATAATGAAATTAATTGTTTCTAACCATTTCACTAGAGAACAATTCTCATCAAAATCAATGCCTTCAATTATTCAGTAACATTTTCACACAAATCTTGCTTTGTTTCTTATTAATTAACCATATTCATGTATCTTGTCCTGGAAAACCCATTTTGTACTAATAAATATTTTTATATCTATTAGATAAGAGTTCCAAATTATCATCTTTCACTATCTAATCCAAATCATAATTCATGGCCTGAACCCATTCTAGATGCTCAAAAGCTTCATTCAAATCTTTCAACTCCACTTTTGAATATAAAGATATATGTGAAATAGATTTTGATGTTCTTATTATTTGGACCTTTTAATGTTGATCACCAATAATTTTTTGAGATTCAACTTTCTTCCTCAATCCATTATTATATTTTCAAGATTCTTCCTCATCATTGGACCTAACTAAATATGATTCTTATTCTTGAGTAGGACTAAAATTGTCAGTTTCCTTGTTAGAATTGTTAATAAAAATTATTTAATCCTTCTCATATTCCTTATCAGCAAGAGTTTTCATATAATCTTACTTAGATTTTTCATTAACTTTAACATCAATTGAATCCACTATTATTCATGTATCTTTCTTAAAATACCTATATCTTATTCCTTCTATATAATAGCCAAGAAAAAACACATTTTAACCTCTTTGCTCAAACTTTCCAAGGTTTCCACCTTTCTTAATTATAATGCATGGACTCTCAAAAACTATTAATTGTTTAAAATTTGGAGTTTTGTCTTAAAAATTTTCAAATGGAGTAATATATAAGCATTTACTATAGAAACATTCATTTTTAATATAAACAGTGGTACTCCTAACTTTCCTCCAAAAGTAATAAGAGTGACCATGTTAAAGTAAAATAGTTCTCCCCATTTCCCCCAAACTTCTCTTTTTTCCTTTCAAAAACACCATTTTGGGGAGTTCATGGTGTATTGAACTCGTGCCAAATTCCATGCTTCTCAAGATAACTTTAAAAATATTTATTTTTCTATTACGCACTATTGTTGGTTCTCAACTTCTTCACTGAATACTAACACTCCTTTTTATATTTCCTCTAGAAACTATTAGACATTTTTAGAGAACCTAAGATATGTTTCATATACATAACACAAGTAATGCAGGTAAATTCATCAATGAAAGTAATGAAGTAATTATCTCCATGAGTTTATTATTTTCTCATTGGACCAAAAATATCAAAATGAGTAATTTAGAAGCATCATTTTGAACAAATGTTAAATTTATTATATACAAAGTTTGTTATATTCCCTTACTAGAAATTTATGCAACTCCAATATCGTCTTATTGACATATCTATAATACCACAGAAATTGTCACACTTTGATAACTTGATCATGTTTCTCTAAAACATGTTCCCCAACCTTTTATGTCATAATTGATTCTCTTCCACTGTGCCTAACTAACATTAGTTTTGAACCTTTGCAACTTGGAACAAGTTTCCTTTTGAATATTGGCCTCTTATAACATTGTTATCATCTTCCTTTATTTTCATAACAAATCCATATTTTTTGTAAATAACTTTATTTTCATCATCAAGAAGTTGTGAAACACTTAGAGATTTATATTTCCAACCATTAAAAAAATAATTCTTAAACTTTAACTATTCTTCCCCAATGTTGGTAGATCCAACACCATCGATTCTGAGAGATTCAACATTTCCAAATATTGTTGTTCCTTATCCAGTTTCTTTAAAAAGACCTTCTAATATTTATTCTTTTGATAGGATTAACCCACCCTCAAAATTTTATTTCTGTTACATGTGGAATAGCTATAATATTTCTTATTAAACTAACACATATTGTACATATGTCTGAATCCACCATAATATCGGTAGTACCCATATAAATAATTTTTCACCCTATAACTTCTAAATTGTCCAGATTTGTGAACATGTTTCTCAGAAACATTATTTTATTTATTAAAAGACCTTTGTTGACATCCAATATTTTTTTATAAATCAGAATCTTATTTTTAGATCGGTTTTCTTTTAGCCTTATAAAATCTAGAAGTATTAGAAAACTTTTCAGACATAATTTTTTTTAAATTCTGACTTCTCCGCTTTTTTGGTATTTCCCAAATTAATAATTATCCCATCAGTATTATTTTCAAAAAAAAATTCAAATTTATTCTCAAAATGCAAAGGTATATTTTAATCCTTTTCAGGTTTACCCTTTTCAAAGATTTAACCAAATTCAAAGATAGAATTATATAAAGTTGTAACCCTCTTTTCTAATTTATAATTTTTCTAGTATAAGTTCTAAATATTCTTCTTTATCTATCAAATTCACCTCAAGATGTTCAGTAAGATTATTTTCTTCCTCAAGATACTTTCACAAGTCATCAATCTTTTCCAGAAACATTACATTCTTATCAGGAAAACATTATTAATTTTTTTTAGGAACATTTATTTTTAATTTTCAGGATTTCATTCTCAAGACTCTCAACCTTTCTCGAACATTATTTTATTTATTTATTTAGATGATACTCTAATCAAGTTTCTTCTTATTTAAAATTAGTGCTTTTAAACTCTTAATTACTAAAATTATAATAAAATTACTATCTCTATCTTTTGCAATATAATTTTTAGATTCATCTTCACTGTATTCTTTTTCTTCTTCTTTAGATAATAAACTTCTTATTTTCGATTTGAATAACTTTTTCTCTATACCATTGGAATAATATTTAGCCTATAACATTATTTCTTCCATGATCTTCTATACCTTCTATCAACTTCATCACCAACATATTATTTGTTTCTTTGAGGAAAATTAGTTGTAGAGTTCCCAATGGATCCATATTCAAAAAAAATTAGAGGGATTTTTACCTTTATATTTACCTTTACTTATTGTCAAGCTTTTAGAAAACAATGAAAAAAATCATCACGTTTTTTAAAAATTAATTTTCAGAATCGGAATCTCCAAGTTCTACTTTTTGAAAATTCATAAGATTTTCATTATTGGTATCCATGAAATACATTTCTCTATCAAATTTTGATTTTTCCTTTCATAACCTCCTCTCTTATCAATTCATAATTAATGAGAGTAATATGAAATAATCCAGAGATAATGTTTCTATAACTCTATCTTCTAATGAGAAAACATTGGTATCAAACTTTTTAGGATAAATTATCAAGATATTTTTAAACATGCTATAACCTTAAACCTTTTGAACAATAAATATAATATTTATTACAATTTCCTTCCCCCTAGTAAAGAAGTAACCAATAGATTCATACTAATCCTTTTTATATCGTTATACTTCAACCTCTATATTTTCATCTTTTCCTTCTTCACATTTGTATTTCCTTTATAACCATTATTTATCATATCCATTATAACTTTGCAAGTGGAAACACCATTTACTCTTAGAAATTATCTTTTATAAAGTGATGAGGTTAAATAATTCAGAGCTCTTCCATCATTATCAAGATTTTTCTTGTCAATATACATAATAAGAAACATTCCAAAAATAGAAAAAATACATTTCTTGCAACTTCAAGAAAATCATACCCAATATTCATAAGATAAGTTAGAATTCTATCTTTATAGATATGATAGTTCTTACAATCGAATACTAGAATCCCTTTACTGTTCACAGAATTTTGATTCTCCATCAAAACATCTCATCAAAATCTTTAGCAAATATTAAATGAATGGAACCATCCCATTGATACTAATTGTGATTACCCGACCAAGATCTAAATATCACTGAGAGGGGTAGGGGTGAATCAGTGATAAATTTTTATTTTATGTTCCCATCCTTTTGAAACAACCTCCACCTTATGTTAAATGTTTATGACTTTACTGAAAACAAAACAAACCCACATCTACAAGAACACAAAAAATTATAAGTTTCACTACTCAAAAAGAGAAGATATGTCCTCTGTATGGTTTGGAAACAATCCAATACCACAAAATCCCATAGAAAACAATCCTTTTGTGTGGATACAATAAGTATAATATTCCATTTCACTTGGGTAGCACTATGATCGATACAATAATTCATTGGATTCAAGTAGCATGACATAATGCAATATAATTTTTATAAAAAGTTATAAAACATTAACCAGTTTCCTTAAAACATATTATTGGGATTCTTTGTCAGCTTTCTCAAATATAAGATTCAAAATAATTATTCAGGTCCCTACCCAACAATAGGTAAGAACTTCTTGGGATTCATAATGATGCTCATTTTTATTTCCCTAGACTGATCATCCAGTCCAATTGTTCAATCTAGAAATAATACTATACCAAAATACTACTAAAACAATTCCAAATTGCTTATACCTCATTCTATAAATCTCAATACTTTTAATCAATCCAATATAAAAATTCAATATGATCTTCATACTTCTACTTCTTCTAATTGAAAAAATTTCTCAAGAATTCTGAATCTGTAAACTCTTTCTCTCTAGAATATTTCAGCGCTCTTCCTTCTCTATACACCTATAAACAATGAATGTGTCAGAAAGTACACAGTACTTCCCACTATTTATAGGTTCCCTAATTGTGTTTTATATGGTATTTTGAAAATATTTTCCTCTAAACTAAATTTCCTAAATCATTAAATTATACTTACATTTTGGATATAACTTTGACATCTTCATCGCTTATTTACTCTTCTATAACTTCTCAAATATTCTCATAACGTTATGACACTTCAGACTATTCTAACCATTCTTCAGTCAAATTCCAATTGTCACTCTGATTTCCTGCTTACAATGAAGAAATTAGAATCCACATTACGTTTATTTAAACCAATTCTAAGATATGAATATAAACTTTCTTCGCATTATGATTCTCGGAATAAAAAATCTACTCATTCCAATGATCCATATCAACTATTATATATAACACATTGATATCATTCTTTTGTAAACACTATTGAAACATATAAAGATTCCAACACATCTCCGTAGCACTTTAGTTTCAAATTCAATATTATTTTGATGAAATTTTTTCTTCAAATGGAAATCACCCCTTGATAATTATTTTTAAACATCTTTAACAGTTTCCTATTTTCCATAGACTGATGATATTGTATCTAAAGAAGTTATTAGTATCAGCCTATATCTGATGGATCAGTCTATCCTTCACATGGAAAATTGGTGTAAGTACAGTCTGATGAATCTTGACTAAATTGATAAAACATATCATAGTTATTATTTCATTCATAACCCACCGGAAAAAATCATCCTAACGAAAATGGTTTACTACATTTTTTATTGATCTCTGATCTCATTTTTTATTTATCACAACAACTTCACTTTATTTCTTCTCCAATGGTCCCAACATTTCCAAATAAAAATTATTCATTCTATGATTATTAGTGTAACATTGCATTCGATGGACTAGTATCAGTAAATTCATCTTTAGAAACTTCCTTCCTTTCCTAGTTATTGTTCATGACATATTCTTTCTCTAAATAATTGTATCTTGTGGATTATTGGTCTGACTAAAAACTAGAATCTTAGTCTTGTTATGTTTCCAAAACACCTTTCTAGTCTTAAAAAAATTATGTATCCGGTGATCTCACACTAATGAACAGATACCAAAAATCATTTACTTTAGAGACTACACTCATCGAAATACATCTTCTTGTATAATGATTTCCTCATGACTTTTGAGAACTATTAAAATTGACATCATCATTGTCTAACTTACATTTTGATATATTCTAACATCACATCCTTCCAGTGTCTTTTTTCTTTCCTACCATGATTCAAATTATTAGAAGCAATGGTTCTCCCTTTTTCCATCATAGTTCTATCATCACATGTTTCATAAAAGTCTTATTATTTTTGGGAATTACAAAATAAAAAAACATTATCATATTATCCATCAAATCTACTCTAAATCTAATCCCCATTATGATCAAAACATTTTTTTGGACCCATAGTGAATTTATCTTAGGAAAGTACTTCTCAATCCATCTAAATTTCTTAAAAATTTTGAGTATGATTATCTAATTATGCGTATGATTTTGATCATCCACATTTTACAAATTGAGGTGATTTATTCATCATTAACATTTTCTCGACAACACACGACAATTATTTCAGCATAATAATCTTCCAGCTTCTAAAAAACATTCATCAAACTTGGTCCTAGAACTACTTTACACCACCACATTTTCACAGTCACCTGAAAATCCTAATCAAGTCTCCACTCACCTGCAAATCTAGAACAAAACCATCATGTCACACCTATTGAAGCTCAAAACCATGAATTTGGCCACTAATAATGAAACAAATCATAAACCTAGACTCACCTATAGATGAAGAACACAACCATGGCCAACTACAGGGAGACCAAACCTCATCCCTTTGATCTACAAGCACCCATCATTCAAATGCTCATAAATATAAGAACCTGATGTTGTTGAATTCTATCATGTCATTTATAAGAAAACCCCCCAGGATGGTGATGAGAGGAGTGGTGGAACCCCACCACAAAATCAAATATGACTCCCTTGTCATATTTCATCATCAAAGTTCATAAATTTGATAAAAAATGAGTATATATCTCCGTCGTCATATTTTCAAGTTCCCACATAGCTTTCTCAAATTGGTGGTTCTGTCATAAAACTTTAACCAAGACAGTGGTCTTGTTTCACAAAACTTTTTTAATGCAATCCAGAATCTCTTTTGGATGTTCTTCATAAGAATGATCTTGCACCCGTGGTACAACATCCGAGTTTAGTACATGTGAAGGGACATGTATTTACATTATCAGGAGAGATACATAGACCACATCATTAACTTGAGATATATTCAGTGGAAATTCCAATCGGCAAGCTACCTTCCCAACACAATACAGAATTTCAAAAGGACTAATATACCTAGGGCTCAACTTTCCCTTCTTTTCAAATCTCATTACTCTATTCCAAGGAGATATTCATAGAAATTCATTTTCACCCATATCAAACTCTATGTTTTTTATTCGGTTGTTAGCATAAATTTTTTGTCAACTATGAGATTCTCTTATGTTTTATTGAATAGATCTAACATTTTCTGCCATTTTATCAATAAGATCGTGTCCTAATATTTTTTTCCCCAAATTCATCCTAGTAATTTTGACTTATTCACTTCTTTCCATAGAGGTCTTCATAATGAGCCATCTTAATAAAGGATTGAAAGATATTGTTGTAATAAAATTCCACGAAAGGTAGGTTTTGATCCCAAGATCCTTTGAAATCCATAGATAAAGCTCTCACCATGTCATCAAGAGTTTGAATTGTTCTCCCAAACTGACTATCTTTTTGAGGATGAGAAGTACTGCTAAAACATAACTCTTTATCCATATCATGTTGAAGAGTTTTCCAAAACATCAAGGTAATACTCATATCCTGATCAGATATAATGTAAATTGATACTCTATGAAATCATACCACTTAATTTATATATATCCTGGAAATATTATCAAGAGATAAGTCCTTTATAATAGCAATGAAGAGTGATGACATTGTATGGTGATAAACTATAACCCAGATTTTATTATTTCATTTTTATTTTTTGGGAAGTCTCATAACAAATTCCAAAGTGATGTTTTCTTATTTCCAATCTGGTATGGGTAATGGTTGTAACATCCCCTTAGACGTCTATCACTTAGCCTTAACATTCTTACAAACCAAGCATCGAGAGACATATTCAGAAACATCTCATTTCATATCATCCCACCAGAAATACTCTTTACTATCCCTATAAATCTTTGTTCTTTCAAGGTGAATAGAGAATAAATAAATATGAGCCTCGTCCAATACCTCCTTATTTAATTTTGGTAAGGGAGGAATAAAAACCTGATTCTTAAACCTTATTATTCCATCACAATCATGGTTTAATTTTGGATCATGTCTGACCTTCTTTTGTAGCTCCACATCTTCCTTATGCACCTCCTTATTCTTCACTTGTATATACAGTTGAACATTCATTTGAGAAAGATAATATTTCTCCCCTTCCTTTAAAATTTTAAGAACCATCGTTAAAAAATCCATAAATATTGGATCTTTTATAATCCTCATCATGGATAGGCTAGCATGGTCCTTTTGACTCAAAGCCTCTTCCACCTTGTTCTTTTTCCTAGGGTGGTAATGTATTGAGTAGTCATAATCCTTAATCAAATATTTCCATCTTCTTTGACCCATATTCAACTCCTTTTGTGTGAAAATATAATTTAATCTTTTATGATCATAAAAAATATCATACCTTTCACCATAAAGATAATGCCTCAATATATTTAATGCAAATATTACCACAGCTAACTCCAAATTATTAGTTGGGTACTTTTTCTCATGGATTTTCATTTTTTACGAGGCATAATCTATCGACATGTCATTTTTCATGATAACAAAACCCAACCCCCTTTTAGATGCATCATTGTATATTACAAACCCTTATCTAAAGAAGGTAGTGTGAGCACATGTGCACCGGCTAACCTTATTTTGATATCTTTGAAATTATATTCACATTGCTCCATCTATATGAATATAAATCCTTTCCTAGTCAACATGGTGATTAGATTAGATAATTGTGAAAAATATTTCTCAAAACATCAATAATATCCTAGAAACCCAAGAAAACTTCAGGACTTAGTTACCATATTTGGTCTCTGCTAACATTCAACAACTTCTATTGTTACTGGATCCACTAATATCCCCTATTTTAAGATTATGTAACCCAAAAAATGAAAAGTTCTAAATCTAAAATTAAAACTTGGTAAATTTTTCATAAATACTCTCCTTTCACAGGGTCTTCATTACAATTCTCAAGTGATCATCATGTTCTTCCATTCTCTTAAAATTGACAAGAATATCATCTATAAAGACTACCAAAAACTAATAAATATAGTCTCCAAATACACTATTCATTAGATCCATGAGGATACAGTGGGATTTAGTAAGTATAAAAAGAATCACACTAAACAAATAATGTACATACCTTATACAGAATGTCATATTTGGTATATCCTCCATCCTGGACCTTAATTGATGATATCCTGAACAAAAATAAATCTTGTAAAAGTATTAATCTCCATTTGTTGGTCAAATAACTCATCAATAAAGGGAAGAGGATATTTTTTCTTAATAGTGATCTTATTATGTTATCGATTATCAATGCAGGGTCTCATTTATCCATCTTTTTTCTTAATAAATTGAATATGTGCTCCCTAAGGTGACGCACATGGGTATATGAATCCCTAATCAAGATTCACTTGAAGTTGCTTCTTCAATTCCTAAAACTAAATTGGTGACACTCTATAAGGTGTCTTTGAAATAACAATAGCACTTGGTATGAGATCTATTGAAAACTCAACATCATGATTTGGTTGAAGACCTGGGAATTCTTCCAAAGAGACATCAAGAAACTCCTATATAATGGGTGTATTTTTAATTATGAAATTCTCTCCAAATATTTGAGATAAATAACCTTAATTTATAGGAATCAATACCCATAATATGGAATAAATTTTTACTGGAAGGTTATGTTCATCCTTGCATCAAAAGACGATCATAGATTGATCTAGAATATGAAATGTGACTTACCTTCCTTAGAAATTGATATGAGCTCCATATAGAGAAATCTAGTAATTACCAATAAAAAATTCCACTATAGGAAGGATCACAATATTTTATGGAAGCACTTTCCAACAATATTTAACAAGAGAATAATTATAAAATATTGATGTGAAAGTTGTGCCATTAGGAGTTGTCATAGCTAAATCAACATCTAATTATTGAGGTAATATAGTGGCACCCTCAAAAAATTATTCACAAATAAAAGAGTGGTTGGATCCCAAATCCAATAAAACATTTTCTACATTAGAGTGGATGGTAGTTGTACATTTCACCACTTCATTATCATACTCCACATCACCGATAATTATCACACGTGAATTTCCTTCTTCTTTTACCTTTAGAGTTTACTAATGTCGATCATCATCAATAACCCTTGTATTAGGGAATTGATTGGAATAATTACCCATTTCCTTTCATTTATAATTTTGGATTGTAGGAGGTGAATTATGTGTAGCCTTTTCTCTATTTACATCATTAGACATCTTTATCCCATCACTCCGATATTCAACTACCTGATGACCTTATTTTCCACATTTAATACATTTAATTTTCCCTTTAAGACAATTCCATTCATGTTTCTTTCCACACGTTGAGAATAAGGTAAAATGCATCATCTTTTCAGTGTGGTTTATATATTGTCCCTTAAATTCCATTTTCCTCTTCTTATCAAACCAATAGAACTGATGGGTTGCTCCAATCTCTATCTCATCTTTGATAGCACATCAAATGATTTCTTCATATCTATTGAAGTCCCTTATAGCTAATTCCATTTAGAGAATTGGTTTTAAGCCACTAAAGAATCATTCAATTTTACTCTTAGGTTGGATAATAATTCCATAAGCATACATTGTATGTCTTGTAAAAGTTTCCACATCGGTACCAATGAATTCATCATCTTTTTTCTTAAGATAGCGGAACTCCTTATCCATTATTTTGAGGAATACGAGGAGAGTACTTATTGAAAAATAAGTTCTTGACCTCATCTCATTCCATGGAATCAATTTCATCACTTTACCTCATATTCTTGATAAGGTCCAACCATTGATCAGCTTAACCTTCCAAACTATAGACTGATAAAATGATTTTATCATGTTTTTAACATTGGAGAACTGAAGATATATTTTTAGTTGTACTGATCCATTGTTCATCCACTGATAGATTAGAAGACCTGTTGATAGAAGGTGGAAACTACCTAATGAAGGACTCAATATAATGTTGTTCCCTCGTTTTTTTCATTTGGAAGTCCTGAATGATTTATATCTTTAGAAAGTTGTTTGAGAATATCTATAGGATTTTTCATTCCATCTCCCATAGCATTTGGTTTCTCAAGAGTACAATCATTGCATGGCTTGTTGCATTCAGCATTAACGTAGTTCCTTTAGGTTCCATCTATTGACTAAAACTAAGAAGAAAAGTGTGAGGAACACTAATCATAATGTGAAAACCACATAATCAAGAATAAAATATCAATTTTCGATACTTTAGGTTTTATACTAGGTTATTAAAGATCATTTCTGAAACACTAGGATTATAACATATACTTCAACATATATTTAGGGTTCTTCCTAAGGTTTTATCATCCTTATTTCCAAAGGTTAACTATACCTTTCCTATGATACCAACTATAATTCCCCATACATTAATATATTTATATTACTTCAAAATTGAATAATATTCATTAAAAAATATATCAAACCCACGACAAAACCATATTGGTACAGTGTTTTTGGAAAATGTGAAACATAAATAATTATTTCATAAGACATCTTCATTGTCTCCCAAATATTTTTTCATAACTGGACCCCCATTTTGACATATCTTATTTAATACCCTTAATCATGACTGGGGAAAAATAAACATATGAAAGGGTGAGATCAAATGCTTAGTAAGGGTAAAAAGGGGGATATAAATCATATCATAATTATAAGTTATAAGAACATAACATTTGAAAATTGTATCCTCTATATGAAAGATAGTGATATCATTCCATGGGATAAATCATAAAATTAATATGAATCAATGAACATAATACCAAAATTCAGTACATAATAAATTATGTTTTTTTCATACACATAAGTATAGAAAATAATTTAATATTGGCCATGGTTCATTTCTAAGACCATCATAGAAAAAAATCCATTTCTGAACTGAGTTCACTCCTCATTCCATCCCTATATTAACGAATCGATATCATTTCTTATTCTAGCCATGTCTATAGAATGTGATATAAATATTTACCCATTGCATTGGAGGGATATATAGGTCCTACAAAACTCATAATGAAATAATTCTTACGTGTTCCACCATAACATAAATCATTCATCGTAACCCAAGGAATAAAATGGGTCTGTTTAAACATCATGCCACCTTAACATAATCCATGTAAAACATCTAGATTTCTTCAATATAATTCTATAATATACAGAAAAAATAATATGAAAAATACAGATATTATATTTGAAACATAACCCTATTAAAGATTACCATCTTAGATGGAAAATAATTTTGATTGAACACTTGAAATTAATACTTGAGGAAAATATCCTTTCTTCTTTAAAAATATTTTATTTTCTCAAAATGTCTTGCAATTTTAAAAGAAAATAATTTATTTTAAAATAAACATGAAATCGAGTAGAGTAATATTCATCAAAATAAGTCACTATGAATATGTAAAAAACAGTTCATACCGTATAAGTTAAAAAAATATTCTCCTCATACATTTTCCATAAAAGTCAAAAAGTACCTCATATTGAATAATGACAAAAGATTCCATTCATACCATTTATAAAATTAACCAATTGGTAAAATTTAATTTAAAAATTTTTAGATGAATAAAAATAATATTACATACTTTGGAAACAAGGACATGGATGATAAATATACCCCATTAAATACTTACATATAAACAATCTGAGATAATAATGAGATTGTGAAATTATCCCTTAACATAGGAATGGTATACTTCATTTGTATATGAACCTCATATATAATGATTTAAATAATTTCATTGACATATTAAAGAATCAAAGTCATATTTATGATATCAAATATGATCATATTATCATCCTTTTGTTAGTAACATTTCATTGTTACTCGTAATTTGGATATTAACAGAATTATGTTCTTATGCATGTTTGGTCGAAAGAGTTCGGGTTATCCTTCTTAGGTCATTTTTATATCATTATAATATGATATTAACAAAATATTTACCATATTTATTCATTAATTACATTTATATAATCATTCTTTAATCAATATCATGTGAAATGAATCACATCGCATTGTGGAGACGGTAGGTCGTACATACGCACAAGCGATGATATCATTCCCATAATTATTGAATGGTATTGTAGGGTATGGTGTATAATGCTTCAGAATAAATATCATGTTATAATAATAATAATAATATATTTATTATTTCAATCATTTTACCCATCCAAGTAATGTTATGGTGAAAAACATATTACACCACAGCATGGAGACAGAAAGTCATATGTACGTATGCATAGTGAATTTGTTTGTCGTGGGATTGATAGAAGGTGGAATATGGATGTTTCATAATTATAATAACTTCTAAATATATAAGTGATACTTTATTGATTACTTTATAATGAAACAACTCATGAATATGAAGTAGAATAAGAAATGGTTTTGAAAGAATTGGTTGAGGATATTACCTCTTCTTCAACGTGCTTCATATAAATATCCTCTTAGTGAACTGGAGTTGGTCTTTAAAGAAGACCAAAACCTCTAGACTATAACTAGGAAAGTTGATAATATAAAGGGGTAGGGTATTTACAATATTGAAAGCTCAAAGTGAAGTGAAGATGTGATTGAGGAGTCTCCCTTTTATAATTGAGGTGAGGGGAACTTTTGGGATCTCCAAAAATATTAATTTATAATAAAATAAAACCCTATCAAAAAACTCCAGAATATCCCAATTTATATGATTATATGAGATATAGTTGTATTATAATCATACAATAAATTATATGAAAGTGATTTTTTTCAATTTAAACATTATCATTTTAATTAACACTTAGTTATTCTATTTAATTTTAATTAAGATAACAAATATTTCAATATTAAAAGGGTGAACTATTTAATTAATTGATATCAATTAGACCATAAATAAGTATCTTAGAACATTTTTAACCATATAATAATTATTTTATATTTTTAGAAAAAATTATGATTTTTAAATAATTTAATAAAACATTATTTTGATAAACAATCAATAATGTCAATTTTGACACTATTCAACTCATTGATTTTTAAAAATATTAATATAACAAGTGAGCTTAGAACCAACTATTTTATAATATTTATAAGAGGTCAAGGTAATATATGAAATTCATTGGACAAGTTAATTAACCGAATTTATATTTATTTTAATATTTTAATAGCATTTATTTGATATCTCCATTAATAAAATAATTACTACATCAATTTTGTAAAATTATTTAGTAAAATTTATTGGAATAAAAATTAAAATTAAAATAAAATTATAAAGATAAATATACTAGATTTAAGAATAATATAAGTATTATATTTTATCTTCACTAAAATCCAAAATTTAAAATATTATATTTATTAAATTATGATTGTAACAAATTTAACATCACTTTAACCAAAATAATATAAGTGTCAAAATATCTTCTATAAAGCTCAAAATGGTCACTAACTCGGCCATTGTATGGTTATGGTTGAGATATACTCGGTCAATAATATTTGTTTAAGTGTTTGGTCCTTTTATGGTTATTACAATTTTAATTAAAAATATTTTTTTGATTTCACATTAATAAATTAATTTTTACATCATCATAGTGTAAGACTTTAAGTTGATTATTTATTTTCTCATAATCACAAATAGATTAACATGAAAAATTAAAATTTATATTTCAAATTAGTATTTATAATAGAATTTATCTTCTTTATAAACTTATATAAAAATTATTTAGTTAAAAAAATTTGAGTAAGACATATTTAACATTTCATTGAATAAAATAAATTAAATCTCATAATCTCATCCAAGTGGCTTACATAGGACACTATTTACACCCATGCATACTCTATATCTAGTATTATTACCCTTAATTACCCATTTTACCCTTCTACTGTATTAATAAAAAGTACTGAAGTTACTATTCATAATGCCCAAAAATAAAATAAAGTTATTTACACAATTTTAACCAAATGATTCCAAATATGGAATAAATATTTCAAAATTCAAAACACATAAGTTTCAGTAATTAATTGAAAATTAATCCTACTGTCTAAAAGAGAGAACTGCTTTTAAAAGTTAAAATATTGAAAAAGTTTGAAATATTTTTACATCTAAATTAAATGTAAATTTAGTAATAATTTCATAAATTAAATTAAATAATAAAAATATATTAAATTTATATATTAAAACCATTAAATATTATAATTTATCCATATATATTATTTTTTATCAAAAAAATCATTTTTAATTAAAATTTAGTGTATTTTTACTATTCGTCTAAAATTTGAAAGTTGTCATAAAAATATTCAAATTTCATCCAAAGTATTTTTTTTATAACTATTCAAATAAACATTTTAATTTGGTCATATAAAAATTATTAATGTTTCAAAATATTAATTTAAAAGGGGTTCTCTATTAAAAGGAATAAAATTAACCTTTTGGAAAATATAGGTTTTTATACATCAAATAGGGTTTATTCATAACATATGAAAAAAAATATATTGGATGAATATCAAAAATATTTTATTATGTATATAACAGAAATATTTCATTAATTTCATTTACTAATAGTAATTCCCTCAATTTATTAATAAAAAAATACAAATATATAATTGATTTATATTTTTTCATAAATAATGGGTATCAAATGACTTGACAAAACATTTTCATAAGTTAGTTATATTCATTCCCTATAACCTAACATCTTGGTTAAAATTTTAATTTTATACTAAGTTAATCTCGTGGTTTGTTTAAACATATTATTGCGTGCAATTCGAGCTATTTAATAATTACAATTATTTAGAGAAAATATTTCATAAAAACATTCGTGTGTTACAATGTGAGAGAAAGTATACTAAGAGTTTTTAGTAGTTGGATCTAGTTAAAATAGGAATCTATTGGAGTTAGTTCCCTAGAAAAAAATCTATTAACTTTAATATTACTTTTATTCATGGTTTGGAATATTAATAAATTTCTTATCACATCATTATTGTTTGTATGATTTATAATTTATGTGATAATTTCATAAGGATATTTTTTACACTGAAAGGTCATAAAAGTCCTTTGATATAATGAGAACCTAGAATCACTATGATAAAATTATTAAATACTTGTTCTATGGATGGATGATATATTCTGTTATTACAGAGATGATATAGTATATCAGGGGTAGCAGACTCAAAATACATTGAAACTTCTTCTCATGAAGTTATTCCTTAGTAATCTCAATAAAAGTGGTAATGAGAACCTTACCCACAAGTAAGAAATCTACTTTTATTTGTTTCATTGGATTTTCTTATCTATGGACTTGTTTAATGATCCTTAGACTCTAATATTATTATTAATTCATATCATGAGTCATGTACTTTGACGTATTGTTTTAAACTATGATTATAGATGTTCATTTAATAGTTAAATACATTGGGTGACTCGTTACCAATATTTATTTAATAGATAATGGTATAATGTATTTTACCTTATTTTATTTAATGAAAGTTGATATTTTAGGCCATTTATTGGAATGAAACCACCTAATTATGTTAAAAATTAGGGAGTTATGAAAACAATTTCATTTTTGGAAATTCAAAGAAAGAAACATTGTGCATATAGGTTGATGACACCAGTATGAATCATTCATTGTTAGAGATATCAAGATAAAGGAATTACCTTACATAGGGTACATTCATATGAGTTTTTCTATCGTTGAAAAAATAGTGACCTTCTTATTGAGTGTCTTAGCATGATTTTATATGCTAAGCATGGAATTTAGTCAGTTCAACCTAATTCCACATTGGAAGTGGATTAAAGGGTCACACACAAAGCATATCAAGAACCCCATTTAAATTCTTTAAAAAATTTATAGGTTAAATAAATATTATTCTCATATATGTTTTATTAATTATTAATGTTTAATTTAACAACAATATTTTTTCACCTGTTATTTGAGAGAATATAAGTGCATTGAATATTTAATAAGTATTTATTATTTATTTTAATGAATATAAATTTTTTTTACTGGTGAATAATGTAGTGAAATTTATTTATGTAAATAAATAGTCATTATTCAAGGTTCGATAAATATCAATGTGCAATGATGATCTAAGTTAATTTTCTATTAATAAATAATATATTAAATATTATTTGAATAAGTGTTAATTTATTTATTAAGGAAATAATATTAATTTATATTTGAGTAAAGTGCATGTCACGAAAATAATATTATTATTTTTATTTTTATTATTTTAAAATGGGATTCAATTGGGATTAAAAGTATAATAATGGTCCCTGAGATATTATTATTATTTAACCATAAATATATATGAACTCAATTATATCATTCTAAACATGAATCACCCGTCTATATAATGAATACTAGATAGAATCCTCTCAATACCTATAGAGATATTCCTTTAGAACATTATCATGAATAGATAGTGATTCTCATCTTCCATAATCTAGACTATATAGAGAACAATAAGGATCTTTTTTCCTCAAAATGATTCTTATGGAGATCAATAATGAATGATTTAAGTATTTTAATCCTTTTTGATAGCTCTTGAGGATTTATATGGATACGTTCATAGGTTCTTGGTGTACTTGTTGATTGATGCAATAAAGATTATACCCTTTAATCCTCTAACATGGCAAAGATATGACATGAAGCTACCATTTGACTCAATAATGAAGAAAGAATTACAAAACAATGAAATATTTAATTTAAATAAATTGATTATAAATTATTCAGGATGATCTTAATACCTAGAATCTAGGGGTGAAAGTTTTCATGTTTTTAGGAGAAATATAAAGAATTTTATTAATTTTCATTGTTGGGAATGGTCTTAAACACTTATATTGTGCCTTAAAACCTTCACTTACATATACTATTTATTACCCTATAAGTAAATGAGAATAATGGTACCTACTTTAATAAGACATCACTTCTAAAATGTGTGATATAATTTTATAAGAACTAACTTTTTTCTCACCTCGAGGTATAACTCAGAAAATACCTAACCTTTTATGTACCAAAGTGAAACAAAGGAAACACTTACTTTAGATAAAATTTACAAATTGATTGATTTACCTTTTGTTTAGGAGATATAAAAAATAATAAAACCTTATTTTTATTTTGAAAATCATAAACAAACTATTATAGAATAAAAAAGATTTCAAATATTAAAACATTGAAAACTAGAAAAGAACTTAAGAATACAAGAACAACATATTATGAAACACTATATGACTTCAATTAATTCGGTAGTAATAGATAAAATGTAAAATCTCTTTCATGATCACACATTAATAATATATTATTCAATATAACATTAAACACTATCATAATTTTCATATGAATGTCATGTATTATTTTTCAAATTATCATAATTGAGATTTTATCAAGTTCACATGACAGCATTCCCAATGGTCTATTTCATAAGTTCCAAGTTTATCTTCACATGGGTGTTTCATGAGAACCATTCATAGTTATCCATGGTTATAAATAATAAACATGAATAATGCCATCATTTAAATGTTATGAAAGTATTATATACCTGATTCTTCATTACTTAATTCAATATAAATTCCCTAAGAATCGTCAAATTTTATATGAATTTTAAATTTTAACAAAATAGCTAAAAAACATATAAACTTATAGAAATTAAAACTATTAAAGAAATGATAAAATGAAGTATTGAAAGGAAATTAAAAAATATAAATTAAATTCTATCTAAGAATCACTTTGATTATATATGTAATCATCGTATTATCTCATAGTGTACCCATCATTTTTTTTAATAATCATTATTTTCCATGAGAATAATTTTTCAGTTTTGTGTAAAAATGAATTTGATTTTTCATAAACATGATTATATGTTTGTATAAGAATTAATCTATATTTTTGTAAGCATAATTCTATAATAAATAATCTAGTTGTGTAAGAATGAATCATGTCAACATAAACCTGATTATATCTTCTATGTTAGAATCATTCTAGAATACTTTGTCAAAAATTAAACATTAGAAAATTACTAAAAACCAAAAACTATAAAAAAAATAAAAAATCATAAAAACAAAACATATAAATAAAAAAAATTGATTTAAAAATTTTGTGGGAAATTATAATTAACCAATTTTAATATATGAGGAACCTGAAAACAATGTTCAGTATTTTAATATTCAAAACAAAAAAACATCAATATTCAATATTATCCATCTTATTAATTCAAAAACTAAACACTGACACTATTTGAAATTATATAACATATGAATATTAGTTAATTAAATGAAAAATAATTACTCAATCCATAATATGGGTTTTCTCAACTCGATTCCTTTAGTATCTTATTGGTTAGGGTTGCCTAGAAAAGTATAACTCTAAACATATGGTTGGAACAAGGAACCTAATATTTATGGAGACCACATTACTTAAATTACTTACATAATATAATCCATGGGAACTAAATAGTTAGGTTCACCTATAATGAATGATTAAGTACTTTTGAGGTATTTCTTTGAATGGAATCTTACACTTAGTATTTTAAAGTAGATATAGTCACACTATATTTTCTCATTTTATTCCATTTACATGTATGTATGTGTAATGACTCTAATTTTTCCATAAATTAATTTGGAATATTATATGGATAACCTTTTGATCTAGTCGCTTATACGACATGAGATTATGAAACATGGTGATCCTGGAGTTGATATTGGTAAAATATTAAAAATATTTTTATCAAGTAAACATAGTGTTTTTAGGAAAATTAGAATAACTCTTAAATTGAGGATTGGATCAGAAATATAAGGCTACCATTGAGTCCATAGTATGTGTTTTACCTTATGCATGATATAACCTTAAAGTGTGTCGGACACTTAGGTTGGGATCGATCGTGGGTGAATTTTTAAATAGATTAATTAAATAAATTTAATTTATTTTACTAATTTATCATGACCTAAAATTACTTTTATTTATATGGTTATGATGAGATCTCAAGGTTAGCCTCTTTACCATGGAGATATAGAGTATCACTGGAGGAGATAATTTTTCAATGAATGACATCATATCAGATCAAGATTGAAGATTATTGTAAAATCATAGTTTGTGGATATTACCAATGATGAAAACATAGTATTTTTCTTCATCAGTGATCAATCCAAACATTAGGTGGGATGTTTATTTTTTCTTATTTACATCTCATTATTTATCTTAGTGGAACACAAGTCAATTCTACAAATAGGAATTTATTTTTCAATCAACGGTTTATTTTCTTTACGGTTGATTTATTGTTTGTGATTATTTTTATATTTTTTTGTCTAATTCTTCCAAAAAACCAATCCTTAAAATAAAAAATAGTCTAGGTCCATTCATCATATTTTATATTCCATGTATTTCTCCCCTTTTTCCTCACATGTTCATCACAGAAAATTTATTTGGCCCACGGTTTGATGAAATACTCAGTATTCAATCATTGTGTGATTTTTTATCAGTGTAACAAATAGATACCAAAGGTGTGGTTTTCGATTAAGGGTGAGATAATGGTTAAGTAATGAAAGATATTCCAAGGTGGTCCAAATCGGACTGAGGATTCCTATTCTTCCTGATTTTAATGTTATGTGGTGACAGATGGCTCGATGGAGGTGATTTTTTTAGTAGATCGAAGCTGGAGTATGGAAATTAGCAACGGTAGAGGATGGATGGAATTTAATCCATGATTCCCGTATAGAATCATAGTGGTGGTAATTTGGATGGTGACATGGATAAGAAACCACGTGTTCTATAAAATACTACGTTTTACGACATGTAATTTGGGACTACACACAATGTGGGAATCCCAATTCAATGTTATGGTTTCCATGGTGAAGATTAGGATCACACACCATTTGGTCCCTACAACATGTCATGTGACCTTCCCCTCATAGGTCGACATGTAACCAAGCGTGCACTAGAAGTTACACGATATGTTACAGGGGTGGTACATAAATAAGCCAGGGGTACACTGACACTGACAAACAGCATGGGCTAGGTCCTGACATACCTATACATGATATGCTCCATTTGGTACATGTCTTGTCTGTGGGAATATATTTTTTTTTTAGGAAACACCATATGATAATACTAAGGACTGGAAAGACAAATCATGTATCCCTAAAAAACATCATGAACCCCCTTTGAGGGTGTTTGGAGCCCTTCGTTTCATCAGTATTTCACTATTATTAGTTGAGTGAGATCCTTTGGATTTACTCCTCAAGTATGTAGTTCATAATTACCTCTAGAACTCTGGATTTTGATCCCCTTCATAGGATGATTCTCAGATATATTTTGTGGTGTACCTCTGTGAGACCAGAGTTTGATCCACTATTATTCCTTCTTATACCATTGGTGGGGTTCATGTAATCAGCATAACCTCCAAAAGTGGGGTTTTGATCCTTCATCTAGAAGTCCATTTTAGTAGGGTTTATTGTATCATGGGTATATGATACCCTACATAGTGTTTTGACTTATATTTGGTTTTTGGTGTCCCCTAGTGGTCTTGTATGTGATCCCCAATATCTGTATTGAGGTATTTAGTGACCAGTGATTTTGCATGGGTGGACCTGATGATCATGACCTCTTGTGTGAATGTCTCTAATGACAACATTAAAAATGGAGTGTGTTCCCCTAGAAAGATCATTTTCCTGAAGCTTTTATTATAACCCAGAGGATAATAGTTTGGTTGAGACTGCCATGAGTCATGGTGTCCTTCTTAAGTAGATCTTGATGGTATTCCTTTGATATCTTTGTCCTTGTCATGAGTTGACCACTCATGATGCTTTTTGTTTAGTGTTTTCAGGTTGTCCTATTGGTTATTAATGTACTCACCCCTACATGGGATCTTCTGGCATGTTTCATGTCTTATGTGGAAGATATTAATTTTTATGGTGTCCTAGGAGGAAATAGTTTGGGTTGAGCATAGCTTGAACTAGACAGGATGAGGTGTTTTTTGGGTGTTTTCATATGAGAGTACTACCCGACTTTTGAGAAGGTTCGACTCTCTTTAGTTTTTGGTTGGGATTTTATTTGGACCCTCTATCACTTTCAGTACTTTATTTTCATACTCTAGTTTTTGGATTATAGATTTATATATGCATTTCCTTTAGTTGTTTTGTATTTCATAATTTTATGGGATTGAAGATGTGTGTATATGTATATGTACATCAGGACAATGCCTCCCATGTGTGTGATATTCCTACTCAACAGTGGTCTCCAACCCCCGGTCTATTAGAGGAAGGATTAGGGTAGTTTTGGATTTTTCCCTAATGGGTTGGGTCATGATTAAGTGGTATATTATTAGTTTGGTCTACCTTAGGAACAAATTTTGTGAGATTGGTTTGGGTTTTTGTGGCAATAGTGTCAAGTGTTTTGAGTTTATCATTCATATAAAATACTTCAGTGTTGGTGCAGTATCTGAAATTTCCATAGACAATGACTCTGATCACCTAAATTTTGAATCAGTAAATTTAGGAATTGTTTGGAAAGGAAACATGGATAAATTCATCATATAATAAGGGGTTGTGTTTTTCATGTCCTTCTTGAGTCAACTCTCTCGACATAATCTTTGATCATGGTACATCTTGTTTATTTTAGGATGCCTCTATAAAAAAATCCTGTCAGGATTCCACTACATGATCATGATAATGATCCACCATGTGATGAGGATTCAGTAAAGGGGCATGTACTAGAGATAGTACCTCCATGTGAATTACACATATACCACCACCCATTGAGATGATGTTTGTGATGGAAGTACTAGTAGTAGATACACACAGGTTGAGTGCACTATATGAGTTCTAAAGGTAGATACCTCCCATGTTTTGAGGTAATTGACACCCCCATGTGGCTAAGGTCTGACTAGAGGCAATCACTTGAGTTTTTTTCTCAATGAAGAAGCCATCAGATCAAATGGCAGACCATGTGTCAAGTCTTCATCAGGGATCTTCGGGACGATGTCGAAGCTTGGAGACAAAGTCAAGGGAATAGACAAATCTCTCTTAGTTTGAGTATGAGAATCTATTCAGGGAGGATTTTTATGCATCCATGTTGTGATCAGTGCGCTTCCAGAAGATTCTTCATCTGTAGTAGGGAAGTATGATTGTGGTGATGTATTCAGGGAGGTTTACTGATCTCTTGTAGTACTTTGTCGATATGGTGATGGATTTTTTCTTCAAGGAACAGACCTTTGAGAATAAATTACACTAATATATTATTTCATTCATTGATATGTCTCTATATTTCCAACTATATTGGTGTTACTAAATGGGGCTTAATGGTGGAGATCTTTCTGATCAATCAGGAACTGATAGTGGGTGTTGGTAGTGGTCATAAAAGATGAGACATCAGAAATAGGTAGATTATTGAAGTATTGGGGATCCATTTAAGTTAAATTCATTAGTATATGATCCTGTAATAGAGTATTAGTGGTGAAAGTCTCTTAGGATGGCTCGAGTTAGATGAGAGAGAGGTGGCGTTTCTCCTAAAATGGTCAGGGAAATCATTCATGTGATTTTGAAAACTGTAATATAGCTGATTGGGAGATAGTTGAGGGACCCCTGAGGTAGAACCAGTGATGGGATTAGGGAGTTCCTAAGGTAGGATTACATAGTAGAATTAATAGTATCAAATCAAGATGTGGTCAATGGTTTGACATATTACCACCACCACCCTCAAGTGTTCCATGCCAAACCCAGGGAGATGTTTGTCCAGGATGAGGCCAGATATAGGCTATGGAGGCCTATGATCTTGAGTATCTAGGGTTGATATCATTTATTATTTGTTTCTTTTATAACTTAGTTGTTTTACTAATAGAATCAGGAATGATTCATTATTTTCTTTCTACTTCTTTGGTTTTTGACTTAGAGATTCTGGTTGAGCCTTTAGCTCGACTTTTGTGCTTGGATACTCTGAACGGAGGTGAATTAGTTATTGAAGAATTCTGTCGATAGTGTGATCTAATTCTTGGAAGATAGATTTTCATATGGGATCTATTTTTAGTAGTGATGAAGCCTTATGATGTTATCTTTGGTATGGACTAGTTATCCATAGTAAATTCCTATATTGACTGTTTTAGGTGGAGGATGTAGTGCGTTCATAGTTTTAAAATGAGGTTTTCCTTTGTGGGTGAAAAGGAAATCATGGAAGACCTGTTTCTCTTGAACAATAGAGAGTACATACATTACTCACCAGTTTGATAGCATGGATCTTGTAGCAGTTGATGTTATGGGATACCGATTCCCTATAGTGGTGCTGAAGTGTGAGGGAATATTTAATAAGGACATGTTAGGCTTACCAACCCATTGAGGGCTTGACATATTCATTGACTTACACCTTTATATGGCCTCGACATATACACTAACATATCATATGGATTATATAGAGTGTCGTGAGCTGTGGGCATAGTTAGAGGACTTGTAGGTGATGGGCTTCATGAGACCCGGTTTTTTCTTCCAGGAAGCCCCAATATTATTATCCAAGAAGGTGGATGATAGCTTGAGGTTAAATGTGGATTACTAATGGTTTAACCAGGTGACTATAACGAAATATTATCCAATAATAATGATCTAATACATCTTCAATCAGTTGATTGCGTAATTTTGGTTCTTGAATATTGGCCTCACATCATTTTATCACCATCTATGATTATGGGAAATGGATATACCGAAGATGGATTTCAGATATTTCTATATTTACTATGAGTACTTGGTGATGCATTTCAACATGTTGAACTCCCCAAAAGTTTTAATGGGACCCATGAAATTGATCTTTCAACATTTATTATATGTTTTGTTGTGGTCTTCATCGACGGTAACCTAGTGCACTCATCAATTGAGGAGGAGCATGTGAGACACCTGAGGATGGTCTTAGACACAATTTGAGAGAACTGTATTTATGGGAAGATCTTAATGTATCAGTTTTAGATTTAAGAGGTCCACTTCTTAGGACACCTCATCCCAGAGGTAGGAGTGCTAGTGGACCTAGTGAAGGTTGAGGTAGTGCTAGCTTGGGATCCACCCAAGTGTGTTTCTGAGGTGTGGATTTTCTTGTGTTGTCATGGTATTATTAGAGGTTTGTACTTGATATATCCAGAGTGGAAAAACCTTTGATAGCCTTGACCTGAAATGGGTAGCCCTTCATGTGGAATGAATGGTCCCATAGTTTTTTTGTAGATTATGCATAGGTTGACGAGAATACCCATATTGAAATTTCCTGAGGAGGGTGTAAAGTACATAGTGTTATGTGATGCATCAGGGACCAGAATTGGTTGTGTACTAACTTAGAGTCAACCAATGATTAAATATGGGTCTAGTCATCTAATACCACATGAGAAGAACTACACAACCCATGATCTTGATCAAGCAGTAGTAGTCTTTTCCCTAAATATGAGGTCACACTATCTAATGGGTGAGTTGTTTATTGTCTAATATGACCACAATAGTCTCCAGTATATCTTCTATTAGTAGGATCTTAACTTGATATAGATTTTATGGATATAGTTCCTCCAAAACTATGAATTAAATATTTTATACACTCCTTTTAAGGGGTGCACAATGTTATAATCTCACAACAGAATATCTTGTTCTCAATTATTAGTCGAGGACTTAGAGAAGTTAACCTTATTGAGGTTGTCATTGGAGGACAAGGATGGTGCTTTATATATTCAGAAGATGGTTGTTACACAAACAAATTTTCGGCATGTTAAGGAAAATCAACACAAAGATACCAACTTTGAGACATTATATAATTAGATATTTAATGGACGTGTTCCAGATGGATTTTATGAAGGTGGGTGAAGATTTCACTTTTTAGAGTATGAATGGTGGTACAACTAACGTTACAAGAGGAGGTGATAAAAGAGCTTCATTCATCCCCTTTGGTGGTATATCTAGGTGTGGAAGAGATATAAAAAGACCTATGACATCATTTTTGGTGGCTAGGTGTGAAAATATGTGTTGTAGAGTTTTTCTCTCGATGCCTCACTTGTCACCAAGTGAAGGTTAGTAACCAGTTTCCAATGGATTTACTCAACCCCATGAGGTTCTAGAGTAAAATTTTGGTTGGATATCCATGGACTTAATGATGGGGTTACAACATACGTTCAGGGGACACAATTCAAACCGGGTGATTGTAGACTGACTCACCATGTAATCCCACTTCTTATCCATTAGAGAATAGAGTTCAGTAGAGATCTTGGGATTATTATGTGTGCAGTGGATATTCTGACTCCATGTATTTACCTTGACGATAGTTTCAAGATGTGATGATTATTTCACATCACGACAATGGAGAAGGTGGATTGAGTCCTTTGGGACACAGTTGTGTTTGAGGATGACATTTCACCCCTAGAATAATGTCCATAATGAGTAGAACATTAATGTCTTGGAGGACATGTTGCATGATTTCATGTTGCATATTTTCAATAGTTTTTTGGATCACCTATCCTTGGTGTTGTTTTTACAAAACAATAGCTACAATTCCACCCTCACCATAGTACCATTACAATCCTTGTATGGGTGACCATAGATTTCACCACTTTATTTTAATGATCCATATGAGTTAACACTCACAGGCCCAAAGTTGGTGTGAGTAATGACAGAGAAGGTTCTAGTCATAAAATAGAGGATAAGAAATATACAAAGCTTCCAGATGTCTTATGTAGACCAATGATGAAGGTATCTAGAGTTTAAGGAGGGAGACCATGTGTTCCTAAAGGTCTCACGTTAAAGTGGATTATGTAGAATTTTTTGGGGTGAAAATATGTCTCTAAGATTAATTGTCTCTTTCTAGATACTAATTATATTTGGTGTGGTGTTATACCACTTATATCTACCACCATAGTTTGACCAGGTACATAAAATCTTTCACATGTCATAAATGAGGAGGTATGTGCATGACACATCATATGTTATTTACTTGGGTGAGATGGAAAACAATGTTGGGGATTCCATTTCTGAGTAATGGATAGAGAATGAGGATTGAAAATAGAGGATCCTTATTGGGTGATCAATTCCCCAATATGTGTCTTGTGGTAGTATAGAAATATTCAGGAGAGAACTTCTAAGTGGGAGACCCAGATGAACACTCATTACCCTAATCTTTTTAATAGTATTTTCTCTTTTTAGGATGAAAATCCCAAAGGCAAGTAGAATGCAATGATTATGGTTTTTTGATGTATTAAATTTATATGGATTAATTTTGGATCTAAGATCTGAAGCGACATTAGATTCTGAGACCCGATGAGCTCCGAGTTGTTATTTCAAAAATATTAAAAATATTATTACCACACACACAATGTTTTCTTGAAAAATTTGAATAACTATTAAATAGAGTATCGTATCAGTAATATGAGTCTTCCATTAAGTCCAGATAATGGGTTTTACTCTAGGGAAGATATAACCTTGGAGTGTATCAGATTTTTGGGTTGGGATCAATAATGGGTAAATTTTTAAATAGATTAATTAAGTAAAATTAATTTATTTTATTAACTTTTCATGACCTGAAATTACTTATAAATACATCATTATGATTAGATATCAGGGTTATCCTATTAACCCTATATATATAGAGGAATTTTGGAGGATAAAATTCTTGGATAATGACATCATATTAGATTTATAATGGGGATTGATTCTCCATTAGAGTTGATTGATATTTCCAATGATGGAAAAGCAAACCTGTTCTTTTATAATGATCGATCCAAACACTAGGTATGATGTTTAGTTTTTGTTATTTTCATCCAATTATTTTTATTAATTTAGAATGAATCAATTCTAAAAATATTAATTGATTCACACATCGATGATTGATTTAAATTATAGTTTATTTATTGTTCATCGATTATTTCCCTCTTCATTCATCTAATTCTTCAATAATGAATCATGTTAAAAAAGGTAATGGTTCATTTGTTACATTTTTTAGTTCATGGATTTCTCCCCTATTTATTTTCATCTTCATCACATAAAATTAATTTGCCTCACTGTTTGATTAAATATATTATATGTGATCATTTTACAACTATTCTTTAGTGAAACTGATCGATACCTAAGGTGTGGTTTGTGTTCATGGGAGTGATCGATGTGTGTTGATAGAGGATTATCATAGGTAGATTGGATTAGATTGAGGTTTATTTTTCTTTATGGTTTTGATATTGGGTGGTGATGAATGGATTGTCAAAGGTAATTTTTATGTAGATTAGAGCTGGATCCCAACGATTGGTGATGGTAGGAGATGGATGGTTGCTAATATTTGATTCTTAGTTGGAATCACTATGGAAGAAACATGGAATATTATGCAAAGAAGAACCCATGGGTTTTGTAAAATCCTAAATTACACATCCTGTAATCTGTAAATAAACACTTTGTGGGACCCCTATGTGATTCAAGGGTTTCCATAGTGAATATAAGGATCAAACCTTGTGGTTTCTACTTCCACTCTGTGACCTTCCCCTAGCAGCTTAGTGTGTAATTGGGTAATACAGGTTGTTACATGGTCAGGTACACGGTGTGGTACACAGGTAAGCCAGGAGTACACGGATTGGGGTAGTAGTCATAGGAAGGGCATTTAAAGACCTATAAATTCCATGTACCCTTTATTACATGCATTTTATATGGATTTATACATACTGTGTGGAGAATCACCACACAGGTAGACCTAGTGTTGGCTGGACACACAATATACCCATAATGAATTTCATGTACCCATTTGAGAGTCCTTTGAGCCCATCGTCTCTTCATTATTGTACTATTATTAGTTGAATGTGTTCCCTTGGTCCATCCACTCTAGGTTATTGTTCATTATTATGTCCAAGTCTTGGGATTGTGATCCCCTCTATATAAAAAGTCTCATATAGAGTTTGTGGTATCCCACCTTGAGACTGGTGTGTGATCCTCTATAATTCCTTCTTATACCCAAGGTGGGGTTCATGGAATCCTCGTGAACTCCATGAATAGGGTATTTATCCACTATTTAGTTGTAAATTTATATAGGATTCTCAGTATTGTTGGTAAATGATCCCCTACATAAAAGTTTGATCCAGATTGGATTTGTGGTGTCCCCTAGTTGTCCTTGGTTTGATCCCCTATTTGAGTATTGAGGTCTTCAATGACTAATGTGTTTTCTTAGGTAGTTTCCAATAATCATGATCTTGTTGATGAGTGTCTCTGATGATATCACAGCTCATTGAGTTGGTTCTTCTAGAATGAGCATTGCGTAGAATCTTCAAGCAGAATCATGTGGCTGGTAGTTTAGTTCAAACTACCTAGAGGTGTGGTTTCCTTCTTTGGTATAACTGGAAGTTAATTAATTAATTTATATATAAATTTTATGATATAAACATTCTTGATTATTCATGTATTGTGTTTTTTTGGTGTCCTACAAGGAGTTTTTATATTGACCCCGGCATGGGCAATGCCTGCATGTGTCGTGTATTATGAAGATGACGACCATTTTACGGTTTCCTAGGAGGATAAAGAGTGGGTAGAGCATAGATTGAGCTAGATTTGATGAGGTTTTTTTCAAGTAGTTTCATTTAATAGTATTCTCATCCTTCAAAGTAGGTTGAACTTCGTAGTTCATTATTAGGCTTTTATTTTTCCCCTTTATCACTTTTAGCATATTATTATCATACTTCGATTGTGGGATTGTAGATGTATGAATTAATTTCCTTCCATTGTTTTAAATTTTTTCATTTTATAGGCTTTTATATTTGTGTGTGTGTGTTTATATGTACATAAACCTAATACCTACCATGCGTGGGATATGCCTACTCAGCATTTGTCACCAACCCCTGGCCTATTGCATGTGGGCATGGAGTAGTTAGAGCTCAAAACACGAAAGTTTGGGTCATGACAATATGCTTCTAATAATTTATTTTAGAATATTATTCCTTCCACTAAAAAAATATGTTCATATCGTATTGGTTTGTAAAACTTTACATAACTAAAATTTTGGGTTACTCACTCGAAAATTGATGCAAAACATACTTAAATGTATCCAAATGAATCGTGTTTATCAAGTACATGAAATTTACAAGTATTAATTTAGAATTATATTAAATTGATGATCCATTCATAAAAAATCATCAATACATTGATAGTCGACCTCCACTATTCTAGAACATGTCATAAGCCACCAACCTTGTGAGAAGTATAACTGAAATTCCCTATACCTAGGGAAATTTAAATCAAGAGTGATATCAACTCCATCATAACTCTAACACCCAATATATATAAATTATATACAAAAATTAAATATAAGATAGTTACTTTAATTAAAAACCAAAATAATGTTATATGAAAACTAAATTCATTGTCACACTTAGCATGTAAATCCTTAGATGCATGTATGACAAATGATAAGTATTTTAAACATGTTTAAACTGAATAATACATCATAAATCACAGTATAAAAATTATATTTATGAATAAATTAGCGAATAAACTTAAATAAATTAAAAAATATTAAATCTAAATATGATATAGAATTTTTTCAGCAATTCACAAATAAAATTAATTATAAACACTTTATAATTTAGTTATTCAATATGAGCATTCTATAATTTTTAATATAAAAATTTTATGCTAATTACATAATATTATCTATTTTTTATTTTTCATTATATGGAATTCACTTTAAATAAATAATATTAAGGAATTATAAACATTTTATAATTCAATTTCTATTATGTAAACAATTTCCATAATTTGAATATCATACATTTAAAATTATTTAAACCTTGATCACATTAATCATTAAAATCAATTTTGTTATGGTTAAATAATTTCCCAATTAAGTATTAATTTGAACAATTAAAATTTATTAATTAACAGTAATTCAAAATTTTAAATATAAATTTATTCTTTATTTAAGACTTATTTTTTAATTTATAAACATTTAATAAATTACCATATAATTTCCATATAATCCAATTATATTTAAATTATAAGTTATACTGTATAATTAAAAAATGCATTTGAAATTAACTATTTCCTAAAATGTATTGTGTTTTATTCCTTTATATGTGTTTAACAATCTATAAGTATTAACTTATTTATTAATTCGTTCATAATATTATAATTATATAAATAATTTATATAGATGTGTATTTAAAATGAATTAACAAATAAATAAACATTTTATTTTTCTTCCAAACATTAGATATAAAAATGAACATTTCATATTTTATATAGGGATAATGTTTTCATATTTATAACGCCTAACACTTATAATTTATAAATAATTTATAGACTATAAGAATATTTGCATTAAAAAAATTACCATTTTTAGGCCTAAATCATAATTTATAATTTATAGGGGTTTATAAATTATAATTTTTGATATGCTAAAATAGGATCCATGTGTATCAATATTCACTTCTATATTAAAGGAAAATTTATTACACATGGGACCCTTACGCATATCTTAAACCTAAGATATGGAGTAACCTTTACATATGGGGTAAATTTTATGTATGGAAGAACCCATATGTATCATTTTTTTGAAAAAGTATAAATATAACCCCATGTACCACCAATTGACCCTTATGAATTGAGTATTCTATTTGTAATATTTTATCGCACAAATGCATAATCCTTTTATGTTGAGTAGTGCATATATAAGAGAGTAAATCATAAAAATGTAGAACTATTACATATAGGGATCATAGACTCGTATGTATGGGATAATCTTAATCAGTGATATCACCTAGATCATGATTATGATTTGATGCTTTTTTTTCATAGAACATAGGTTTCTATCATAGCATATGATGTCATATATATCATATCTTCTTACACATATCAAAACTATGGGTTTTGAATATAACATAATTTGTTATATGTATCATTCATACCCTGAAACTATGAAAAATACATTATATTATCATATTGCATAATGTTACGTAGTGAAATTCGGTGATATTATGGATTCCATTCATCCCAATCATATCATACTTAGCAATAAAACCTCAAGTATATTGCAATATGCATGTTCTTACCATAATAGTAAAATAATATATTTATCCATTGATGAACATGTCTATATACCACTAATGGATTTTAGAGAATCATGTCTTGATCAACACATTAGAATAAACACATTTTAACAGCTTGATCTATCATCATCAAATTAATATACAATTTTAAGAACATGTAGCATATCAAGCATACATTGTATATAGTTTCCCCCATCTCTGCCATGATGTATGGTGTATGCTTAATCATGATCACCGAGTGATAAATAGTAGGCTCTCCCCTTTTTAGGTATTACACTAGCAAGTGGTATCCTTTTAATGAGAGGAAATACGAATACCAAATGTGTACTAGCACCTTATCTACTAAGATAAATGGTGAACATGAAGAGAGATATATCTTTATCTATGGTTGAACAATCATTTCCATCTCTAATAGGGTCATATCATCCCTTTATATAGTCACCCTTTATTTAATGTTGGGATTCTAACATAAAATTATATTGCATAGTATCCAACATATGTTACCCATACCGAATAATGTTGAGAATAATATCATTTAAACATTTTAAATAATTTAAAATTCCATAAATTAATCAACCCATTAATTCATAACCAAGGTAATCCATGTGGGATACATAGTATGAGCCATGCACTTAGTATTATAATCCTATCATATGTTATAATAGAGGCATATCACCCCTTACATAATATCAAGATGTCATAATCAAGGATATGCATTACATGCATATCATAGGCTATAACTCTAAGGATATCATACAATATGATATCCATATTTTAACGTATTTCTAATAGATTTAAGGTGGTATATTACACCTTGGTGGATCAAGAATGATCATGAACAAAGATGATGGATCGATTCTTATTTGGTTCTAATATATCATACATTATTTTTATCATCATATGATGATAATCAAAGGAATATTGGACATATTTCAAGATTATTTAAATGTTAAAAATCAATATAGAGATTGAATTCGATGTTTATATGGGTTTAAACATTTTACAATTTTAGAAAATACTGAAATTATTATTGGTTGAAGATTGGAATTCTTGGATTCCTATATAAGATGGTATGATCCTAAAGTAGGGGTGTCTGATCAATAGAATATGATCATAGGTATCCATTATCACTTCAACAAATCAGGGGATAACTGTGGGGGCTTTTTAGTAGCTATTTAAAACACCGCCAAATGGTTCCATGATGGTTTCTTTAAACTGATTAAAAGTATGGTGTTGTGGATCAAATCATCTCATTTTTCAACCATTTAGCAGAAATTCTTGGGTATTTTCATGAAAAAATTATTTAGCGATAGTTATTTCAATTTTTAGTGGTGGTTTATCTGTCAAAAGAGATAAAGTTTTAGTGTCATTTTAAACTAAAACTATATTTAAATATATATATATATATAATTGGTTTTACTACTATTATATATCATTTTTTTAAATATATTAAAACTTTTAGAAGAAACATCCCTCCAAAAAACAAAATAGATTAAAAACAAGACAAATACCAACCCTTAATCACCACACTATCAATGAAACCCATGATAATTCCATAACCACGTCAACTATAAATATAGGAGTATAAACTAAAACATAATTATCAAACCAAAAATAACACTAAATAAATAAATAATAATCCTTAATAAAATATAAAACCAATAGATTAGAAATATCATAAAGTAAGTTCAAATAAAAATGAATAAATGGCCTTATTGAAACACCAAAATCTATCCAAACCACAACATGGTTACGCAATCACTATATAATTGTGTTATTTTATCATGATTTTACTTACAAAACACCATCACTAAATCCAACATCATGTCTCATCGCTACCTGATTAACTAATATCATCACCGTCTCTATCTCTGTCTTCATCTTCGTCTCCATTTCTACTCCATTATTCTGAGACCTGTATGAAAATTGTTTTAAAAATTAAATTATTGTGTTTATTAAAATTTCAGCTTAAAAAAATATAATTTTATGTTATAATTGGTTATAAATTTTTTTGATTTACTTACTAACTCAAACCATCCATTTCTGCAATGTCCATAGGGAAACATCCAGTCATCTTCTGATATAATTCAACCAGTGCTTTTTGTAGATCAGTGACCTTCACATCGTGAAGCTAAATATGAGTATAATTTTTTTGGAGTTTGTTCCAATATTTATGAATTTTGGGGAACCCACTAAAATAAAATGTGATAACTTTCTTCAATCCATTTAGCTTCTACACATCTGAACTGTTAATATTTGTCTTAGCAGTAAAACTATTTTCATATTTTATGAAAAAGATTTATTTATTAGTATAAGAAGGTGAAATAAATTTATTCAAATTAAAATTTGTGCCAATAAACTTCACCCTCCAATATCCTTATGAAGAAATAGGACTGACCCTGTATTCCCTAATTTTAGAATCATCACATGTTAAACCAAATAAATCAGGAGGTAGTGCACCTGATGCTAATGGGAGGGAAATAGAGGGTTTGAAAAATACTGATAGGATGGACATGAGGGTATCCTATATTTTATAGGTAGGTATTCATATTTATCTTTAGGTAACACTAATGATGTATTTATGGTCATGGGAATTTCAATGGGCTTCGATCAGTGAATTGCCTCTTCCTTGGAATTTCTATCATTTAAACTATTAAAAAATTAAAAACATATTTTTTGATATATTCATATAGAAAAGCAAATTTATAAATGATAGAATATGTACAATGATGAAAAAAAATATAAAATGGTATAGATCCACGATACTAGAAATTGATAACATTTAACATAGGCAATTGATAAGTTAATGGATGACCACACATAAAATCATTTTATCCTTCAATAATTTCATTATCCTACTCCATCATTGGTTCTTCTACTTCATCAACCCAATAATAATATTTTAAATATCATGATAGAAAAATAAGAAAATTTCATTTTTTTATGGGATTCAATGTCAAAGGTCAAAACTCCCACTACGTCATCCAGATTATACAATTCTCTTTTTTTATGTGAAAAACTACACTCTATCCATTATACATGGAATATTCTATATAATATACCATTTTTTCTTGTGATGAAAAGAAATATGGATCTTGTACTTCACATTCACTAACACCCATCAAGATAGGGATGTTCACAGAAGTAAATTGAAAGGAATATTTTTTTAATACCCTCGGTAATATCAACACAATTAAATTTGAATATAAAAAAATAATTTGGTAGTTTAATTTGATAATATCAGTCAACTTCCCATAGTATCCCAATTTTGAAAATGAAAATATATGTAACACACAAAAATTTTCAAATATGAAAATCACATTTGATATCCAGTATGGCAGACAACATTAAGAGTATAAAGGAATATAACAAACCAATATTTTATAATATATTTAATACTTTAAATAAATTAAATATATGATATGTATTATAAATAATGAAACTGTTTTTTATCTTGAATTACAGTCACTAATTACTTTCTTTAATAGCTTGTGTTACATGCATGAATGAGTTTTACAAAATACTATTAATATTATTAATTAAAATGAAAATTATCTCTTAGTCACTAAATTGGAAGTTATGAATAGGACTAAATAACTTATGAAAATATATTTCTTACATGAATATAATTTTAATTCACCGGTTACCAATTAATTCTAAATGAAAATAAAAAAAATTGAATATAAAGGAAATGTTTATATTAAAACTATTTTTATGCAGCCAAAGGAATTTTACCTTAATAGATTAAATTAATATCTATTAGTGAATGATATTAATTAAATTTATATATTATATATTCAATAAAAATAATAATATTCATCCCATATATTTTATAGGCATAATAAAAGAACAAATCCAATTTAATGCATAAAAATTTGTATTTTTCTAAATGCAGTTTTACTAACTTTTAATCTGGTGGATGTTTTAAAAATAAATTTTGACACATTTATAAATTTTATTTTATAAAATAGACTTCATTTATTGATATAATAATGTAAAAATTATATTAAGGTGATTTTTTTGTATTTTTCTATGAAATTAGATTTTTTGATAAATAATAAAAATACTAAATTTTAATTAAAAAATGAATTTTCATATAAATAACTGATAATGTAAATTGTATTTTTAATTGGTTTTAAAGTTAAAATATTTAAATTATAAATATATTAATCAAATTTAGGTTATTTGAATAAATTTTATTTTGAATTGATGTTGGAAAAATTATTTTACTTCTGAACATTTTCACTTTAAAAACTCGCTTTCTCATCCTAACCGTGGGATGAACTTTTAAATTAATTTTTGACACTTATGTGAATTTAATTTAGAAAAAATTATTTCATGTGTTTAATATGAATAATTTATAATTTTAAATCAATCCAAATTAATTTTTTACTAATTTTATTATTGAAAACAGTTTAAATTACTTACAACGATTAAGGAGAAAACGAGTTTACTTAATAGTCAAACTTACAATATAAGGTATACAAATGAACCAAAAATTTTCCAACACAAATTTTTTGGAAATATTTATATATTATCCATTATATTATATAAATTTTTTTTATTTTTTCCACTTTACATGGAAAAAATGTGGGTATAATTCACTCTATCAAAAAATTTCAATAGTTTCACTCACTCCCGCTTATAAAAGGCCACCCCCTCTCATCATATCGTCACACCTTATAAATAAACTTTTTTGAGAATAACTTCCAAAATCACTCTCAAAAATACCTATAATAATACTATAATCCTTAATTTGGATGAAATAAGATTTTAAGGTTTCTGGGTAAATCTATGGAGAATACCCGATGAAGATGTAATGTTCTTCTAAAAGTGTATTTATTTTATTTCATTTTCTAAATCCTAAAATTCCTATTACAAAATAATTATATAATAACCTCAGTATCTTAAATATAATTATAATTTTTATCTTAATTTTATGACATAAAACATCACACACTTCCATCAAATGTTTTATGAAATCATCATTCATGTGTATGGCGGACTACCACCTCGCAAACTATTGTCATTCATTTTTCTGTTTCCACCTATCAATATTGGTAATAATGATGTATATAAAGTAAATATTTTATATTTATAACATCATTATATCTTTTTATTCGTTATATAATGTAATTATTTTTACCTTCCATTTTTTAGGAGACACGATAACTTCGCTCCTGTGTACGGCAGACTACCGCCTCACAATTCGATGTGACTCACCTTTCACTAACACATCACATGGAAAATGATAAAGATAAATTTAATAATTATATATGATATATATTGAATAATAATTATATTACTGACATATTTATCATTATATAAAGATAATATATTGATTTATTTTCTTAATTTTCTACTCAATGAAAGACTATAACGTAATTTGTGTACGTTTGGATTACCTTCTTCACGAAGAGATGTGACTCTCTTATCATCACCAAACCATGTGAATGATTTATACAATTATATAATATGGTATTAATAATATTATGTTCATTATTTAAGGTAAAATATTAATTTCCTCCTTTCCATAATGGTCATTGAAAAATGGAAAATATTACTCATACATATGTAGGGCCTACCATCTCTAGGATTGTAACGAACATAATTTTTTTAACTATCATTAATGATTAGTTTTAAAAGTATAATTGATGTATAAATATGAAAATTATTTATTGATTATTATTATAGATATGATATAACTATATAATATGTTCAAGAATCAGAAATTTCATAACAAAATACATGTGAGAAAACAAGGCAATTAACACCCAAAATAATGAAAATAATGAAATATTATTAATAAAGAGGTAATAAGATATTATAAAATGATCATATATGATATCATAAATATTAATATAGTTTTTTAATAAGTTAAAAACATTTTTAAAACTATTATACATGAGGTTAAATCATTTTCATCCAAAATGAAGCATAAAGTAAGGGATTTTGTCTCAATTTATATTCCATTGAGACTTTATTGTTATTATACACAAATTCACTTTTATGTCATGTATATATTTCCCAGTTTGACATGTAATATCATTATTAATTCATAATTCATGTTATTTCAATTTTAAATTTTAATTATTTCATCCAAGGGGATTTGAATTGAAAATTACCACATTGTAAAATTTATTGTGCAATCTCACATTCTTTTGATATTGTTAAACTTATCTTGAAAAAATCACTTTATTATATTCATTTCTAATTGGGAATTACATTTCTCATAAATATACACATTATTTATCATTAATATTTTTATTTTATAAACCTTATTCCTTTTTTATATATGGGTTTCACAATGAATGTTAATTGATTATCTGGGAAAATAACGATAAATCTGTATTATTTACTCGATATGGAAATTTTATAAGGAATGTTGCTTTTGAAATAAATCAATTATTTGAAATATTAGGAATTATTTTGTCTAGTATGAAATTGGTTGGGGACTATTTAATGTAATCCCCTTGAAAAATCAGTTGTCTCATGAGATGAAATTAGTTTGGCACAAACCCTTCATGTTTGTAACCAAGCTTGTTCTAAACTACCATTTCATATGACTTCAGAGTTGTATGATTTAAACCATATTATGAAATGTATTTATAGTTAAGGTACGGTGTTCATGGGAAACATGGAATCCAATAATTAAGAATTTCCTTTATTCAGATTTTATTAGTATTATCTATGAGATTTTCAGTTTGAAAAAAAAATACAGTTTTATTTCATTCTTATTTTATGATTAAATGGAATGTTTTTTAGTTATTTAATTTTCCATATTGATTTTTCATAATCTATATATTTAAATGTCATGTGTTCTCAGTTATTTACCTTTCCATATTGATTATTCTCATTTATTCCTTATTTATTCTGTTGTATTTTACCATTACGTAGCATTTGAGATCATACTTATTTTTTTCTTTCCCTGGGATTCCGTTAAGTTTAATATGATTGATATACAAGTATACTCTATATATAATAAATTTATTATAGAAAAAAATATGTTATAATTTGAATATTGAAATTTACTATAAAACTTAAGTATGTATCTAATTTACCAAGACTACTAAACTATGTGGTCCTTCAAGATTAATTTCTATGTAACTTATACCAATGTAATGAAAGAAAACATCGGCTCTGTGCTTCTGGGGTCTAGATCAATACAGTTAGTATTAATGGAATGTTAGTGTCATCCTTGGAAACTAAATTTTTGAAAACATAGATCATTGAATAAAACTCTATGATATAATTTAAAAATAATTATAGGGAAAATATTAAAGTTTTGGTAAATTAAAGAATTTGTGGTATTTTGTGAAAATACATCCATGTATAGATACTCTAGGTGGATTTTTTTCAAGCACAAATGTACCTAAGAGTAATAATTTTGAAAAGGGTTCATCAGTTTGGACTTGAAATTAACACAGTACACAAAAATGGGCCTTATTGTGCACTTGGTTTTACACTCCATGGGGGTATGCTTAGGATAATTCACATTTTCTTTATAAACTATTATGAAGGATTTGAATTGATAATGACAATGAATGACCTAGGGTAAGCCTAAGAATTCTTATATTTAAAATGATGTTTCATGATTTAGACATCCTATAAATGATCATATGGTTTTCCCACTATGATTATTATTACTCATGTTATGATTTTTGTTGTATTCAATAGATAAAACCCAAATAAATTGTGATAACATAGAATATGAAGGAAAATATGGTGGATATAATAAACCAAATGAGATTATTATTTGAGTGAACAATATTTTGATTATGCCTAATCAGGTTTCCCAAAATATTATTAACAGCATATAAATAAATCAATTCTCAGGCTCGCCAAAGAAGAGAAGGATGTGAGTTTCTAAGAGATCGATTAATGGAGACTGTGGAGGAAATGAGGCTTGATTTCCATCATATCATAAATATGGAAAGAGACAAATAGTAAATTCTCTCAAAGGATCATGAAGATAATTTATGTGTGGAAAATAAGGGTATAAAGGAAATAATTTCCCTAGAAAATTAATTGTATTATGGATGGAAATAAATTTCACCCTAAGGATCCAATTATAGTTAAATGTTTTAAATACGTATAACCTAGGAATTTTTTGATTAAATACCCTATTATAAAGGATAAACTCTAGACTAAGGAAGGACCTATGTGAAAATAAAATTGGTGAAGTATTTATCTATTGGACTTGTATTGAAAACCTTACAAAAAAGGTTTCTTCATGATTAAATTTCAAGTGTTTCAATCATGTTTCTTTTTAAAATTTCATTAATATGGTTTTAGAAAGAGGAAAACTTTTATGTTGGGTGACATCCCACAAAGTTCATAAACATTGTGGGGATTAAACCCATGTCATAAGGATAATAAGGTTTTCACACCTAAAATAGGCATACGTGATGTCCGAGTTAATATTTCATTGTTTTTAGTTATAAAATTTTATGAGTAAATATTAATGGTGAACCGGTAGTTTTTATATTTTAGGTTTATAGAGTAATTTATTAACCATATTATTTTTGTAATATATTTAGTTAAAAATATAAATAATTGTTTTATGGATAATATTGTCCATTAAAAATAAATTTTAGTGATTCAGGAATAAAAAATTATTTTTTGGATATTCATTTTTTTATGTAAGGTATGAACTAAAAATGGATAGAAGCACAACGAAATGATGATATTGTGTTTATAAACCACCAATGTATCCAGTGAATTTATTTCCTTATATTAGGAATAAGTAAAAGAATTCCTTATCTATAGTAAAATGATATTAAAACAAAATTTATTTAAGGTGGGGAGAATGTAACACCCTAGAATTTTAAAATATCAATATCATATTCGATAGTGTATATGACATGAAACACTAAGTGTGGAAAAGAATATAACAACCTAAAGATTTTTGATATATTTACTGTTTTAAATAAATTAAATCAATGATATAGATTTTAATGCACACAATACTTAGTTATCTTACGTTATATGCAACAAAAACTTTCTTAGATAGCTAGCATTACATGCAAGACCATGTTTTAACAAATAATATTAGTATTATTATTTAAAATAAAAATTATCATCTGAGAGTCAAATTGGTTTTAATGAATATAATTAATGAAATTATTAAAATATATGTATTAAAAATATATATAATGAATTCATTGGTTACTAATTAATTTAAATAAAAAAACAATTGAATATAAATGAAATGTTTTTATAAAGAACTATTTTATAAACCCAATGGTGTTTTATCCTAATAAATTAAATTAATTAATATTACGTAATGATATTAATGAAATTTATATGTTATAAATTCATTAAAATGTTTTTACATTCAACTTTTATATTTTACATGCATAAGATAAGAACAAATCCAATTTTATGCATAAAAAAGATTTATTTTTCTAATGGCAGTTTTTTCATCTCTTAATGATGTGATTTTTTTTAAACTATATTTTGAAACTGTTATATATGTTATTTAAAAAAAATTAAAATCATTATTTTGAAATTAACTTATGCGGGATTTTTTTATTTTTCTATGAAGTTCCATTTTTTGATGAATAGTGAAAATAAATAATTTTAATTGAAAAATGAATTTCTATCTAAATAATTTATACTATAAAATTATATTTTTAATTATTTTAAAATTTTAAATATTTCAATTTTACATCAATTAATCAATTTTAGGTAATTTCAATCATTTTAATTATGATTCTAGATATAAAAATAGAGTAAAATTTTGAACATTTTCACTTTAAAACCCTTCTTTCTCGTCTCGTCTGTGGGATTAATTTTTAAATTAATATTACCACTTTTAGGAATGGAATTTCAAAAATTGGATTATATTTTCTTAATAAGATTAATTTATAGTTTCTAACAATTAAAACTTAATTTTTGACCAATTTTATTAGTAAAAATTGTTAATATTTATTAGAGTGATTAAGAAGAAAATGAGTTTACTTAATGGTTAAACATAGAATATAAGGTATAAAAATGAACTAAAAATTTTAAAAAACCCAATTTACGAAAATATTTAGACCTTATACCTTATATTCTCGAAGTTGGTTTATTGTTTAATCCACTTTACATGGAAAACGTGGGTATAATTCACTCATTCAAAAAATTACAAGAGTGCCACTCACCCCACTTATAAAAAAGTCACCCACTCTCCTCCTTTCTTCTCACCTTAAAAACAATTTGGTTCAGAAAATACCTTACCAAATCACTCTCCAAATTACTTATACTCATCATATAAGAATTAATTTTTTAAAAAATCAAACCATTCAAGGTTGTAGTGCAAACCTAAGGAGGATACCCGAAGAAGATGTAATGTTCTTCTAAAAGAATTTTTATTTTATTTCCTTATCCACCTACTTAAATTCATATTATAAAATTATTATATAATACCCTAAGTATCTTAAATATAATTATATGTTTCAATATTATGATTAAGGCCAAAAAATTCACACACTTCTATCAAATGTGTTATGAAATCATTGATCGTGTGTACAATGGACTACCACCTTGTAAACTGATATCGTTCTTTTTCCATTTTCACCTCTCAAGGTTGGTTATAATGAAGGATATAAAGTATATATTTTATATTTATAACATTATTACACCTAATTATTAATTTTATCATATTATTATATTTATCATTCATTCCTTAGGAGACATGATAACGTCGCTCATGTGTACGGTGGACTACACTTTCGTGATGTGATGTATGGAAGGTGATAAAGATAATGTTAATAATTATATATTATATAAATGACATAAATATTATATTAATTATATTTTAATCATTATTTAAGTATGATATATTTTTTTATTTTCAAACTTTTTCTCTCAATGAAAGCTGATAACATTGTTCGTGTACCTGTGTATTACCGCCTTCACGAAGCTATGTGACTCTCTTGTCATAACCACCCCACGTGAATGATATATATTAGTATATAATATGGTATTAATAATATTATGTTTATTATGTAAAACTAAAATTTTATTTACCTCATTTCCATAATGATCATTGAAAAATGGAAAATGTTACTCGTGCATATGTACAGCCTACCATTTTCATGATCGTAACGTACTAATTTTTTGTATCCATGATTCGAGATTAGTTTTAAATTTAAAATTAGTGTATAAATATGATAAATATTTAATTATTATTATTATTATGTATATTATATAACTATATAATATGGGAATCAATCAGAAATTTCATAACAAAACACACATGAGAAAATAAGGCAATTAACACATAAAATAATGAAAATAATGAAAGAATGTTAACCATTGAGTAATGATATATTATAAATGTATCATCTATGATATCATAAATATTAATATGGTTTTTTAACAAGTTAATAACATTTTAAAACCCACTATATTGGAGGTTAAATCATGTTCATTTAAAAAGAATCATAAGATAATGAATTTTTTATTAATTTATATTTCATTAAGACTTATTTGTTATTTTTCACCAATTCACATTTATGTGGTGAATATATTATCCCTTTAAAATTTAATATCTTTATTAATTTGTAATTCATGTTTTTTTTAGATTTAATTTTAATTATTTCATCTAATGGGATTTGACTCGAAAATTATCAAATGGTAAAAGTTATTGTGTATTCTCACTTTCTTTTGTGATTGTAAACTTTCTCTTAAAACAAACACATTATTGTAATAATTTATAATTGGGAACCAAATTTACCCTAAATATATACATTAATTTTCATATATATTATTATTTCCTAAATCTTATAGAATTTTTAAAAACAGTGATCACTTTGAATGATATTTGACTATATTGGGAAATACTAATAAATCTATATTCTTTACTCAATACAGAAATCTAATAAGGCACATTGTTTATAAAACAAATATATTATTAAATATATGAGGAATTATTTGTACTATTCTGAAATGGTTTGGGGACTGTTTAATGTAATCCCCTCGATTCATCAGTAGTCTCAGGACACGAAATCAGTTGGGCGTAAACCCTTTCAGTTTGCAATTAAGCATATTTTAAATTATCTTGTAAAAGGTCTTGACAGTAGTATGTTTTAAGTCATATAATGAAATTTCTAAATAGTGAAGGTACCATGTACCTAATAATAATTTCATCCTATAATTAATCATTTCCTTCATTCATATTTAGTTATTCTTATCCATGAGATTTTCACTATGAAAAAATATATAGATATATTTGATTCTATGTTTATTGATTAAATGAAATGTTTTTTTATTCAACATCCCATAATTATTTTTCCTTATCTTTATATTTAAATTTACTATATTATTAGTTATTTACCATTCCATGTTTATCATTCCCATGGATTCCTTATTTATTTTGTTTTACTTGACCCTTACTGAGCATTTGATCTCTCCCTTATTTTATTTTATTTCACTAAGAGTCCATGAAGTTTACCATAACTGATATGCATGTATATTCTATATGGAATAAATTTATTCTAAAAATAAAAAAAATATTCTTATTTTTTCATTCAAATTTTATCTAAAACTCATGTATGTATCCATTTTACCAAGACTACTAAACTATTCGGTTATTCAAGATGTATTTCCATGTTATTATGCCAATGTAATGATAGTAGGCACAAGATTTGGGCTTCTATGGTTTAGTTCATTACAATATACCACTATTATATGTTTTTAAACCTTCTTCTCGATCAAATGTACACAATTTGATGCCATTAACACTGTAAATGTTGGAATTTATAGCCTGTTTTAGAGGACCTCAAGCCAGAAACATAAAATCTTCTTAAATATCAACCCAAGTATCAGTATTCATGATCTAAAAAAGTAATATACTTTTTTATAATTACAAAATATATATTTTAACCAAATATAGATGTTGATTGTAGTATTTCTAAACTTATATGGTGTTCAAATTTTTTTATAATATCTTTATTAAGATATTTTTTTATGTCATTCTCATTTCATGTTCGAATTCTCATGCATGTGTTTGTTTGTATCTCGAGATCATAAATAAATGAATCTATAATTTCAATATTAAGTAGAACATATATATGTGCTTATAATAATTCCATTTATTTCAATGTAATATTTAATATCCTCCCAGCTGATCGAGCAATAATTGGAAGGATTTTTTATTTATGTGTAGTTGAGATTAATTCAATATGTTATCAACACATCCAACTTGATTAAATATTATCTCAATATCATCAAAGTATCTAGAAAAAAAGGTAAAACACTCTTATAAGAAATATAGTTTAGAAATATATACATTAGTATGAGATTTATTTCTCACATATGGTTTCAAAAGACAAAGGTATTTATGAAATTAAATGAATAAAATATAGTTGTGTATTTAATGAAGCATCAATAATTGTTTAATTTAGACTAAAAACATATAGAAAAATTACCTCTCAACTGAATACATCCATCAATAATGTATGAGACCTCGTAATTTAGTTTCCTTGAATAATGGATAGTAAAATGAATCATGACAGGAAGAAATGATGGAGGAAATATAATATCCACTACACAAAATGTTAGTAAAAATCTATCATATATATTTTCAAGATAATTTGGTTGTAGATTTTTATAAAAAAAACTAGATAATGTGTATAATTATAGTACAACTACATTAACCTTTTTAGGTAACAATGTATTCCATTCCAATCTTAGAAACTATTGTAATATAATATATGAATCATGACTTTTCAATCCAAGTAAACTATGATGATTTAATTCGAAACAACATAATATATTACTTGAATACCCATAAAATACTTTCACATGTTTTAAAATTAAAAGGAATATATCTTTATCCCTATTTTCATTTCAAAAATAATTTTAGAATACTTTTTATTCTCATTTGTCCATAGATCATGATTTATATCCATTGTTGGGGCATCCATCCAAGAATTGGGATAGTCCTTCGATTATCTATGCTCATTAAGTAATTTAAAGATCAAATTGTGGCAATAATTATTCTCAATATGCATAACATCAATATTATGATGCCTCAAATTAAATTCCTGATATGGAAGTTTGAAGAATATACTTTTTTCGATTCATACATTCCAATTTCAACTGATGATGCACTTCAAAATCATTTCCCACTATCATTCAAATGATGCATCTTAAAAAATTCTATTTCACCATTTACTAGTAGTGACAATATTTTAGAACCTGTCAACTACTTTGGTGGTGGTATATCAATAGACCCATTGAATTCCGAATTGTTGAATAGAAATCTATGAGATACAATGAGAAACCTATGATGACACAAGAAGAAACTTTTTTTACTTTAAGGTACTCTCTCAAGCTCAAAATTATATTTATAGATAGTATAATCTAAACTCATGTAATATTTATAAAAAGATAAGTTCCCAAGTTTGGGAAAGTCACTAATGGTCCACATTAGATCAAGGTACATTTTGAATATTTTTTTAGAATATGCATCATACGTCTCAACATTGTTTCTACATTACTCCTAACATTCTTTAATTAGAGGCTTCAAGTATACATGAATATCATTTCTAGGAATTTATGTTCCATTAATAATCACATAAATTATAAAGTATGTTTGTTTCATACACATCCATGGAGTAATATTTTAAGGGATGCAAACAACTAGCCAAATGTTATAACTAATACTCAACGTACTGAATGGGTAGAATCCATTGGCATCTAATCCCAATCATAAATTCCTAGGATCATATGAGTAATCTGGATGTGATGAATCAAAGGTATTCCATGATTTTAAATCTCTTGGATGTTTCATTAACCCATTATAGCTATTATCTATATATTTTCACTTCATGTTCTTAGTGGTTTTTAATGACATGAATAATATTTTCAATAATTTTTTTAAAGGGAAGTAACACAAAACCATTTTAGGTTTGTTCTTTTTCTTATTCTCCATAGTAGAAAATGGACTAATACGAACAACATTATCCAATGAATACCTTCTAGAATAAAAAAATTAATCATGTCTACTTGAATCCCATCCCCAATAAATCATGTAACCATTGGGAAAAGCATATATTTTTATATAATTCTGACCAAGCCTATTGACAACCATTTTCATATCATAAAAAGACTCAGGTTTATTAGATTTAGGAAACATTTCATGCAATAATTCAAATATCATTGGAATCACCTTAATTGTAATTCTGCATAGGCATTTGATATGGTACAAATTTAATATAAAATAAAGTTTTCAATATTTCATACTCCCTCCAAATATCACTTGATTTCCATCATCTACTAAATCCTGAAATACATTTTTTCCCTATGATGTTCTATCTTACATTAGTCTATGTAAAAATAATAGGAGGATCCAATGATAGGTTAAAATATTGATTTTTTTCCTATAGTCCCCAAAACATCATCTTTCAAGTTACTATTTTTATCACCCTCAACTAATTATTCTAATATGTTTTGATGATAGAGATTATTCCCTGCATTTCATAAAGCACCATTTACAAGGATCTGAATTTTATTTTCAATTCTCAATGAACTTTGCAGCTCATTCTATTGATTGGCATCAGTGATCAAACTTTCTATAAAGTTTGGTTTTCCATGGAAAATCCAACACAAATATTGAGCATGGAATTTATTCAATATTTATTTCTCATAAACTTCGTGTATCATCAAAAATCTTCTAAATTTATATTTAGGTTAAGTACGTCTTACTATGCCATCAATAGATCAATTGTAAACTGAAAAATCTAAAAAATCCACCAAACCCTTAATATATTGAGCCTTGTTCATCGGTGATATGAGCCATCTTTGATCCACATATCAAAATATCCTAAACTTTTATATATAATATGAAAACACATAAGAAATTATAACTCATTTAAGTAATAATTAATAATTTATTTGAAATCAATAATATAAAAAAATCTTGTTAGCTTATAATTGAAGATGAAAATAAATTTTGATTTGTTTGACTTATCCACCTTGTTCATAGGCATGAAATTATATGCAGTTATTTTATTTTATTTTTTATTATATTTATAATAATTTATTACTATTTTACAAATTTGAATTCATTATTTTGTGTCTGATATTTTTAAAATTTAATCCTCCATGTAGATTAATTTGGTTATATTTTTGAACAAAATAATTTTTCTTATATTTTAATTTGAATGTATATAAATTATCACAAAATTATTTCTTGACTATAATTATGTGTAATGAGTTGAAAATGGAAAATGGAAATGATATTTTTGTGTTAATAATTATCAAATAATTCAATAATATTATAATACACACTCAAGTGTTTTTTTGGGGGCCACTTTTGAATGTTCTGGGCCTCTTTTTTCTATTATTAAAAAATAAATATTCATATAAATTCATAAACAAAGCTCAAATAAGGTATCATTATAAATTCAATCTAGTTTTGGATAAAACCCAGCTTTAATTTTTATACATTATTCCATAATATCAACAATAATTGGAGTGGACCATCATTATAGTTTTTCAATAAGGAATTGAAATTATATAATAAAGAAAAAACACATTGAACATAAAAAATATTAAAATAAAATATAGATATTATGAAAATCATCCCTAACTGGTGAGACAATAGAGGGAATGGTGGATAATGAAGTGGTACTTTGGTAGGGGACAAGGGAAGTAGAGGGGGATAGGCAGGAAAGGGTCATTACAAGGTCTAGGGAGAGTTCTCAGTGGGTTAGTGAATTGGGATTGATGGCTCAACAACTCAGTGGAGAGGGATCAGTAGTGAGGGATTGGCAGATCAGTGGTGAGGGCACTACAATGAGGGCTTCATTGAGATATCGCTTGGGGTTGTTGTAAAATTTGGGAGAAGGCGAGACTAGGAGAAATAAATTTGTAGGAAGGGAAAATACATTTTTTTTTTAAAATTTCCTCAAATATTTGGTGGCCATTTTTAAAAACCCACAACTAAAAAAATTCAATTTTATTTACAGATGGTTTCCTAAACTATTGCATCAAAATCACTGCTAATCTATAATTTTGGTTTAGTATGTATATTATGTAGTTTCATACTACCCATGATTCCTGGTAATTTTATGGTCAATGATTTTTTTTCAAAAATTTGTATAACTGAGTAAGGTTTCACTTTTTTTAGAGAAATATCTATTGCGAATTATTTTGACTTTATTACTAGTTTTTGTGAATTTCATGATAAAATACTTTGTTTTAAATAATTTTTGAATGTTTTTAATTAAATTTATTATATGGTTACGAATAAATCATCCATGATAATTATTGAGTGTGATATAAGAAAATCCTAATGAGTATTCACATACATTACCCTACTCACACATCTCGATGTGCATATAAATATCTTCTATTTTGATATAGGAAAAGGAAAAAGCACATTATTCGTTGACTATGGATAGTGTTAGTTGGATCATGGTGGATTTAGTGGAGACTAGTTGAATTTTATTAAATGAGTTAGACTATACAATATGGATATGTGTAATACTATTTAGTTTTGTTATGTTGTTTATAAGAATTTGTAATTTTTTATTCTAATAAATTTGATTTAGTGCTTCTTCTTTTTAAAGTGATTTTCTTTAAAGTTTGGTTTTTTTAATGAAAACTATATTTTAATTAAATTAAATTGTTTATTTTATTTTGAGTGTAGATTATTCCCCATATATAATGTAATATCCTTAAGTATTATTTCTTAGAATTCCTTAGTCAAGGAACATGGTCGAGGTCTTATGGTAGTCTAACTCTATATCTAGGGTGGTATCTACTAGATCATCACACTTTTAGGAAATAAAAATAGGACCTCGAATACTGATAAAAATTTATTTTAGATTAAAATATCTTTCAATTATAAAATACCATAAAACATTGATAATAATTGTGTTTTAAACCTGGGAATTTGGTTGTTATTTTTATGATAAGATGTTTCCAACATTAAAGGAGGAAAATATTGAAGTCAAGGGAAATATCATGGAAAACTACATTATTATTAGACCATTATCATCAAAAAAATATTAATTAATTAGAGGAAAAAATATCATTAATTTGAAATTTTTAGTGAATGGATTGTATGATGCATTAAACTATTTTAAATGGATTATAAAATCCTACACACCCATTGAAAATGTACTAAGAATAATATATTTCCCGATAGGATAATCTAATAATTCTATTAATTATGCTTCTAGTCCATGATTGAAGAATGGTTAGGTGTGTAAATGAGTATATCTAAGCTTGAACTAAAGTAAATATGACTTAAAGCCACAAATATATATGATATGTTTATGTTATATTTTTATGATGATATAATAATCTTATAGGTTACTACATACATGTATTCAAGGCATATCATATTCCTCTGTTACTAGTATTATCATAAAAACATGATATATTCTATTATTTTAATTATAATTGAATGTTAACAAGTTTACATTCAAATATCAACCACATACACTGTCATTTATGTTTTATGATGATGAAATGGTTGGTATAATATGTATTGGTTGATGGTTACTAGTGTAGTAAATGCATTCCATTATTTTTTCTTATATATTACAAATATGAATATAAATGAATGAATTTCAAGTAGTATCTTTGAAAAAAAATATTTAAGGAGAATTGTTTCATCAAAATGGTTACCCAAGTGATGTGGGTATTCTACTAATTCTCCCTCTTAAGCTCTCTACCTTCATCATTTATTTACTATAAAATATACTATCATATCATGGGAGTGTGGAGAATACCTCCATGGTGTTGGATGAGTTAAACCAACCCATGGATACACTATAAAGGGATTATTAATTTTATTTTTACATGTTGATCTTCACCTACCATTAATGTTAAATAACAAGGCACAATAGCAGTGGCATATAAAATGTAAGGTATCCATGAAAATAGTCTCTTCATTTTATATAGCATGATTTTGGGGTTTCATAAAAGGATTTATTGAGTATATTTACTTATTATTACATTTTATAATATGGTAAGTGTTAATATATCCTATGAAAAATAATAGTGGTATTAGAACTTTTCTATGATATTTGAATTATGAAATCATGTTTAAAATAAATAAATATAATGTCTAATTGGTTTTCATAACATATATTGTAAAAAATGAATGATTATTTGTTTTATGGATTTAGGGTCTAGATATATGATATTTGATATCATATGACATGAACTAGCTAAAATATTTTTCAATGTATATTTGTGTATGATACATCCCAGTTGTAGTATACAATGGTATAAAATAAGTTCCAAAAATATAGTATCACGTCATTAATACGATGTAGTGTATATTTTATTCTCTGATATATTGGAACACTACATAGTATATGTACTACACTAATCATATTAATTATTTTCTCATAATCCACATTCTCTCACTCTCCTTATACAGATCCTAGTCCCGAACTTTTATTCTTATGGAAATCCATGTCGCAAGTTGCAGTCAGGGAACAGAGTTATTACTACACAATGCTCAATTAATATGATATGAATATTATCTTAATGTATGATAGACAAGATATTTATCATTCCTATGAAACAAAATTCTATTATCACACAATCCACACAATTGTAGGATTAATCAGACATAGCACCTATCCTAGGCAGCGATAGCCCGGCGCTGTAGTATTAATTTGACACAAACCACTCCCACTATCTTATTATTATGTACGGTATATTAATTCTATATACACACCAACCAAACTAGTTTAATGACATGAATCAATTTTTCGAATATTACATCGTGATATATTATAGGTTACTTCGACTACGTGTATTAGATGCACGTAGTTATTCTTAAGTAGGTCGGTGTGAGATAGGGTTTATCTCGCGCGAGCACTTATGCAGTAAGTTAATCCTACACAGGCCATGTGCACTAGTTTCTCCTTATGAAAGTCATTTTTTTCTATAATATTTTAGGAAAAATAGAATCATGCACCAATCACATGTAGCATATCATTTCATACAATCTAGGTATATCATTAAAAATGATATGTGTGTAAAAAATTAATTTTGGGATTTAATTAGGAATTGAATTGAATAATTTATAAATTGATTATAAGTTCTAAAAAATGTATTTTATGATATTTATTAATTTAGAATGTTGTTTATATAGTAGTTCATTATAAATTGATTATAATTAATTAATTAAATGTTTATGAAATGTTAATTAATTAAATATACTATAATGTAAATAGTTAACAGTAAAATAAATTTTTCAAATTATATGGTACGCCTTATAATTTGGAAATAAAGTGTTTATTTAGAAATTATAAGGGTAAATAATAAATTTTTTAAATATTATAATATAAGACCAAAATATAAAATATTTCATATTTTAATAATATTAATTTTATATAATAACTTCATTTGAATTTTCAAAATTAAATGTCTTATTTCATGAAATAGTTTAATCAATATCAAAAGGATTTTTGATAATTGATTTAGTTAAGGTTTAAATTATATTAAAAATGTGATATTTGGTTTTTTTTAATAATTTATATAATATAATTGAAATATGAAATGTTTATATTTTATGAAATATCATATATTTAATGTAAATGTCATATAATGAACAATATTAAGTGGTTCATATTGAAAGTAAATATAAAATTTTTATATTTGTTGTAAATAATGGAATTTTCATTAGGTTACTAAAATTATAACATGTTTACAATTAGTTTTAATTTCTGAGTTGTTCATAAATTTGAACTTTTCATAAATAAAATGTATTCATTACTTTATTCATAGATATAATTTTTATATCAAGATTTTAGATGTATTTTATGATTTAAAGAGATAAAATATAATTTCTTAGACTTCTCTGAGTCATTCCTTTTTGAAAATCAAGTGCTTTTGGTGTTCTTGTGGGTCGCAGTGGTTTGTTTCGAGAGTTTTCCAAAAATAAAGTTTCACCATACTGTTTCACCGAGACGGTGGCACTGTGACGGTGCCACACCAATACGGTGGCACCGTAAAGGTGGAACTGTGATGGTGCCACACTGAAATGGGGGAACACTGGATGGTATCTCACCCTTTTCCAGATTTCCAGTTTTCTTATTTTATCCAGTTTCTCCCCTCTTAGATATTATTTGATGTAAACCGAGAATAAAGCCTTGTTTGGGAATTATTAATGTCCTTTAAAAGGATATTAAGTATATCTTTAATATCTTAATTCTCTAGGGACTTTGAGATATTCAAACCACGTGATCTTGACCATGATCCCACGTTAATGTACTTTGAAAATGTTTCCTTACATTGATATAGGATCAAGATTTTCTAAAATACAAGGTCCTATATTCTCTTGTCTCTTGGTGCGCCTAGAGCCCTACTCTCTAGATGAGTCGCGCGCCTATGTTCGATCCCCCTCCTGCTTAGTTTTCATGTAGTGTCCTACTGCTCACGTGATCCCTTATTCTTGGCACAAAGAGGATTTTTTTTCACATGTTGTTTCAAGTAGGTATTATTTTACCTCTTCTTATTTTTGTATCATGTGGGGTGGGTTTACTAATGATTCCATGTGAATAATGGGTGAATTAGTTTCTTAAACGATTGACAAATAATGGAAGGGAAGTTGTTATTAAAAGATAACGGGTGGGGAATTGAATATTTTTTATGTTGATCACTTGTTTTATCTACTATCTTTGTTTCTTTTTATAAATTTTTATGGCTATAAGGACTTATTAAAATCATGGTTGTTGGTAGTTCTTTATTTTTCATTTCTTATGTTTTGTTTTTTTTTGTGATGATTTGTTAAATGGTTGTAACATAAAATCTGCTTAATCACATATACCTAGTTAAATGAAATGGATGCCCCAAGATTAAAACCATTTTTTGATCACCCTTATTTATCAAATTGGATTTAAAGAACACTATTTACCAAATTTGAATAAATCATGTTTGATAGGTTTGGTTGTGTGTTGTGTTTTGTTAGGTTTTGTGGCTTTGTGTGAGTCGTTTGGTGCTGCTGTTGGGAGCACAGTTATGGGTACAGGGGTAGACATAGGAGTTGGTTCTATGAGAAGGGTGTGGTATGTGTGTTCAGCGATGTTGTGGTTTAAATGGTGGTTGATGTGGCCTTTTTATATGGGGTTTTAGAGGATGTGTGATGGGATATCAAGTTTATAGAATGATTGATTGTGGAATTGATGGGCTTGTAGGCAGTGGGACTGCCTTTGTTTGTATTGTGGTTGTCAATCGACATTGGGCAGTAGGACTACAATGTGATAAAGGACTTGTTGCGTAGTGGGACTGGTTCTTGGTAGTTTTTGGGTAGCGGGGCTGCAGGACTAGGTTGTGTCTTTACTTCATGTGTATAGTTCTGCTGGGTGTAGTGTTTTTCTGTAGTGGGGCTTCTGGGTTTGGATGTGAGGGCATTTTTGAGCGGGATGACATTGAAGAATGACAGTTGTCAGGGGTTGAATGGGTTTCTAGGGAAAAGTGGGTGTGAAATGGGACTGCAGATTAGTTTTTCTATGTTGTTTTATGAATAGGTGTTAAAATGGAAATGGTTTACGATGGTCACTCTTTCCTTGTTCAATATTGGAAGTACTTAAGAACGAAGTGGGTTGATTGTTGTGTGTTTAGTTAATCAAGCGCTTCGCCTTCTAAGAATGGTTGCAGATGTTGTGCTATGTAGTTTCCCCAGGTAGTTATAGAATAAATTAAAGTGAAGCCCTTAATTAATGATAGGAAATTGGTTAAATGAAAAAGGGGTTGGGTTATGCTTTGGAAGTGGTTTTTTGTGTGGTTTTACATATAGGTTTAGCCGCAAAATTGGTTCTAGTGGGATGGTTGTTTTTTTGGGACCTGTAGGTTGGGATGAGGGTTTGTTTACTCATATGTATAAATTGTAGTTCTTTGTGATTTCTATATGCATCCCACCCTTGTTGAGAACCATGCATTGAACTCCCCCATTTCATGGGGAGTGTGTCTTTCCCAACATCCCGGTGAGAGGACATATGGTTGGTTACTAGATTTCTTCCTCTGACCCTCTTTTGGGTTCTTACCACTTCAGGATATCTGAGTAGGCTATAATTGCTTTAGGTTTACCCTAGCCCAAGTTCCGTCAAGAAGGTCTTGTTGTGGATGAGGGGCTCAAGTGTTTGGGGGACAATAATTTTTTCCCAAGTGTCTTCAGGATGAGGCCCAAGTGTCTTTGGGGGAGAGATGTGTGGTGTGGTTGGGGCCCAGGTGTCTGTGGGAAGGATTTGTGGTGTGTTTGTGGCCCAGGTGTCTTTGGGCAGGATTTATAAGTGGGACTTTGATTTGGAAGATTGGTAGTTTCAAGACGTTAGCTGTTAAGAAAGAACATATAATCAGTGGGAAAGTGGTGCGGGGTACCCAATTGTTGATGTTCTTATACTACTACTTTACGTGACTTGTGTTATTTGGTGAGTGCGTCTTGGTGAGGTTGGGATGGTTAGTACTCCTGGGTAGGTGCTTTGAGGTTCTCCTGTTCTCTCATAGAGAAATTAGTAGGTTCCCTCACCTACTCATGGGTGGATTTAGTTTTCCTATTGGGTATACTTTTATACTCATCCAAGGTTTGTAAAATTATTATATGGTTTCCATGAGGAATTTGAGGAATGAGTTGTACTTTACTATCTTGGGTGTCAGGATAGTTGTTGTGCTGCTACTTAGTCTCTTTCTTTTGGTACTTACTTTTGTTCTTTGATTGTAATTTTTTCACATTTTATGTTTAAATCATGAAAGTGTTGGATTTGGTTTCTTGTATATAATAGTATGGTGTTTTTTTTGGTATTTTTATCGTCTAACATCCTGATCATGTTTCATTAAAAAGGGTAATGCCTTCTTATTTTTTGTGAGATTATATACCCTCGGTGCTTATCACCACTCTGAGGCCTATTGAAGTTCGGACTCGGGAGGTCATTATCTCTCCTTACTCTTGAAGATGGAAGGGTGTAGAACTTTTTTTCCCTTCCCTCATCTTGAATAAGGTGGTTCATGATAGAATATTATCAGAGATTATGGTTGAGAGATAGGATGGAGTTTGGAGTTACGCACAATGAGTATTGCATGGGATGGTAGGGCAACGGTGTTAGGAAATCTTGGTGTGTGTAACAGGTCAGGTAAGACTAACTAGGATATGGGATTTTAGGGTCCCCCATGACCCAATGAAACTACTCTCGACCTACAGAACAACCATGTGAGGCTACACTAATTGTAGGGTATAGACCCTAAGAAAGTTACCTGAATTATAATGACTTATGTTCTTCTATCTCTTTGGTGTTTTGGGAATTTAATTTAAAAAAAGAGTTAAAATAAATCTTATAAGAAAATTTCATACTACATGGGATTAGGTTTTCCTTGTTTACCTTCTCATCTATAAAACCCAGATGTTTCCACATGTGGTATGAGAAATTCAGACCCAGCAGGCTAACCAGGTTGATCAGTGGAGGGCCGATCGAGAGGATGAAGATGACTTGTGGAAAAACACCCTTTGTGATTTCCAATGGTAGACCCTAGGTAAGTACTAAGGCATTATTACAGACTCAGAGATGGAGGTCTAGATTAAGAAGATAACAATCACCTTTACCTTGATCTGTGCTCCGAGGGAGTACTAGGTTCCTCTAGTAGTGAGCCAAATGCGAGGAGGGGCGCATCAGTGGTGGACTCTTTACTTCGGTGAGAGGAAGGAGACTGATGTCTCATGGGATGACTGTGAGAAGGAGTTTTGGTAAGAGTTTATTTCCTCGATAACGATGTCTGAGAAGAGGTAGGATATTCTCTCCCTCTAAAAAGGGATTATGTTGGGCAGGGAACTGTAGATCAAGTTCAAGGATCTCCTATACTTTGATATGGATCTATTTTTGGATGAGGAGTTGTGGGTGAGACGCTTGGAGGAGGCACTCTGGCCTTATCTTCAGTATGCAGTCACTCCCTTTAACCTACTGATATACATAGAAGTTCAAAGGAAGTCTGAAGTAGTTGAGAGGATGCAATCACATGGAGGTGTACCATGAGAGGGCAGCCAGCCAAGTTCGTCAAAGGGAAAGGCAGCCAGCAGTAGGTCCCTGGCATTAGGGCCTTCCAGGTTTCAGCCTATAGGAAGTAGCCCTCAAAAGTTCCAATTATGATATCCTAGTCCTCTCCCCTTCTCTAGGGATTCAAGATCAGGGTTCTTTGTCTATTGAGGTCATGACTATCTTCGGAGCTAGTGCCCAGTTCGAACTCAGTATGGTGGGGGTGTGTAGTTTCAGTGCCCACCTTGATAGTAATAGGAGAAGTGGGATCTCGGTCCAATGAGGGTAGATAGTGCTATAGGAGACCGTCCTCAGGGTTATCCTCAGCGACCTTGACCCGGGCATGGTCGGGGAGGCGGTCGAAATTATAGGGGTAGGGCAGTCAGGCATGGGTAGTTGCATGCTGTCGAGAAAGCAGTTCCAAAAAGTTCATAGGTTTTTCGAGGTACGATATGTCTGTTTAGAACTCTTTCATTCACTTTGTTTGACTCGGGATCTTTTCACTCCTTTTTTTCACTCGGCATATCCCATTCTTTGGGAATAGACATAGAGAGACTTCTTGTTCCCCTGGTGTTGAGCACGCTAGTTGGAAGTCAGGGTATTTTTTTTGATTTTTTCCAAGGATGTGTACTAATGTTGGGGCCACATCGGTTCAATGGGGATCTTCTTATTCTATAGATTCTGTCATACCATCTCATCATACAAATCAACTGGTTGTTTTATGTGCACGCAGTTATCAACTACTTTTGGAGAAGATTCATGTTTTTTGGTGAGGATGACCAGTGTTTAGTTTTTATTAGTGATCGGAGCTATCAGGTGGGAAGTCGGTGTGTGGGGCCTCTTCTCTTGTTGTCGGCTAAGTTGTCAGTGTTATTAGGAGACACAAATATGGTGGAGGTTTCAAGAGTTGTAAGGGAGTTGATGAATGTTTTCCTTGAAGAGGTTGTGACTTTATCCCCTAGACGTGATGTTGAGTTTTGAATAGACTTCAAACCTAGCTTCCATCCTATTTTTATGGATCCCTATCGAATGAAACCTTCTAAGTTGTGAGAGTTTCGGATTCAAGTTGACAACTTGATGAAAAAGGGTTTTATCCGGCCGAATGTGTCACCATGATGTGCTCCAATCTTATTCATGAAGAAGGTAGATAGTGGAATAAGCATGTTAATAGACTACCAGAGACTAAATTAGGTAATGGTCAAGAACCATTACCCTCTCTCGAGAATAGATGATATTTTCGACCAGTTAAGGAGAGCATGTTGGTTCTCCAAGATCGACATGCAGTCTGGATATCACTGGTTGAGGTTAAAGGAGGGTGATATCCCGAAGACTGATTTCAGGTGTAGGAATAGGCAATTTGAGTTTGTGGTCATTCCCTTTAGTGTTATGAATTCACCATCTATGTTCATGGGGCTCATGAACTCTATTTTCTTCAATTTCCTTGACTAGTTCTTCATGAATTTCATCAAAGATATTTTGATTTACTCAAAGTCAGAGGAGGGGCACACTGAGCACCTCAAGATAGTCTTTGAGGTCCTTATACACCACCATCTCTATGGGAAGTTGTGAAAATGCATGTTTTGGATGTGATAGGTTCACTTCCATGGAAATGTGGTGTCCCATCAAGGTATAGTCATGTACCCATCAAAGGTTGAGGCAGTTGTTTCTTTGGAAGCACCCAAGAACATTGTAGATGTATTTAGCTTACTGGGTCTAGTGGGCTATTACCGGAGGTTCATAATTGACTTATCATGATTTTCATCTCTATTGACACCTTTGACCAGAAAATACCAGGCCTTCATGTAGAGTGAGAAGTGTAAGGTATCTTTCAGCTTCTTGAAGGGGAATCTGGTTAGTGCTCCACTGCTTAGGTTTCAAGAGAAAGGCGTGACGTTCGAAGTGTTCTATGATGCTTCTGGTCTAATATTGGGATGTGTGTTGATGTAGAAGTGGGTAGTGATCTCTTATGGGTCTTAGATGTTATGTCCTAATGAAATTAACTATGCCACCCAAGTTCTAGAGCTTTCAATGGTCATATTGTCACTAAAGTTGTGGCGACATTACCTCATTGAGGAGCGCAATTTGGTCTTCACAAATCATAATATATTGAGTTATATCTTCTCCCAGTGAGACCTGGACCTACAACAATGAAGGTGGGTGGATTTTCTATAGGACTAAGACTTTGAGATCTCTTACACCCCGTGAAATGGGAATGTGGTGGCTGCTTCTTTAAGAAGGAAGTCATAGAAGGAGGAGTATGGGAATCCACAGATTCCTGGAAGGAAATGGAGGAGTTGGCCACATTGCATCTAGATGTGAGAGTGGATGGTGGTAGAAGCTATATTTTACATATGAAAGTGAAGTCTTCCTTGCTGTGGTAGGTGGAAGACTCTCAGTGGGGATACTCATAGACTAAAGTGATGTGTGATCACGATTTCTAGGGTGATGCTTCATAGGGATGGTCAGAGGATAGTCCGAATCGGATGATGTTCCATGGGAAGCTGTTTAACCTAGTGGAAATGCACAAGGGAGGTCTATGTGAGTTCCATATCTCACCCCTAGTGGTTCCTCTAGGAGATTCTAAAATGTACTGAGTCTTGAGGGAATAGTTTTGGTGTCTCGAGGTGAAGCAGGTAGTGGAAGAGTTTGTGGCAAGGTGCCTACTATGTCAGTAGGTGAAGGATTAGCATTGTGTTCCTTGTAGTCTATTGTAGCCCATACATGTTTCCAAATAGAATTGGGATGACATCTCGACGTATTTTTTCATATGATTACCCAAGACTTAGGGAGGATGTGATTCTCTTTGGGTATTAGTGCATCTATTGATGAAATTGGCTCACTTCTTAGCGTTCAAGGAGTCGAGCCTAGTAGAAGTCTTATCAAAGACCTATGTGGATGAGGTGGTGTGTTTTCATGGAGTTATGAGATTTTTAGTATCGAATCAGGATATATGTTTTACATCGCAAGTCTGGAGGGTATTGTAGCATACCTTTGAAACTTAGTTACGCATCATCACTGTGTTCCATGCTCATATGGATGGACGTATTGAGAGGATAATCTAGATGTTTGAGGAAATGTTACGGGCATGTGTACTAGACTTTAGTGGGTGTTGGGTGTGATATTTTCCTTTGGTATAGTTTTCTTACAATAATAGCTATCACTCTTCCATTTTTATGGCTTCGTTCGAAGCCCTATATGGGAGGTCATTTCGTTCACCCTTGTGTTGGACGAAAGTTGGGGAGGAAACTATTCTTGGTCCGAACATGGTGTAGAGTATGACAGAGAAGGTGTATATTGTTCATTAGAGGATGAAGGCAGCACAGGATCAACAGAAGTCATCTATCGATCATAGAAGGATGAATTTGGAGTTCGAGGTTGGGGGATAGGTTTTCTTTATGGTTTCCCCTCGACATGGGTTGTAGAGATTTAGCAGAGTGAGAAAGCTTTATCTTAGGTTCATTGGACCTTTCGAGGTGTTGGGATGAGTTGGAAAGGTGATATATCAGTTTTTGTTTCCACTACAATTAGAAAGGATCCATGAGGTATTCCATGTCTCTAAACTCCCTTGGTACCTACACAATGACCCCCAAGTCATTGACTGAGGAGAGTTGGATATCAAGGATGACGCTACGTTCGTAGAGAGGCCAGTAATAATTGAGGTTCATGAGGAGAAGGTGCTTAATGGATGAACTATATATTTGGTCTATGTGTTATGCAGGCATGGTGGGATCGAGGAGAGTACTTGGGAGTGGGAGGCACAGATGTGTGCCCAATACCCATAGATGTTATATGTGTTGTTTCTATGTTTTACTTTTGTGTTTTTTTATGATTTAATGATTGAAATTTATCATTATAATATTCATTGTTCTCTTGTTCTCAGTTTTGTGTGGATGGTCCCGACATGCGGAGAAGGGAGGACCTAATCCCTAATTGAGATGCATTAAGTAGGATGTGATTAAACCTGTGCGGGCGAGTCTATGCCACCCAGAGTGGATATTATATTGGCATGGAGGAAATAATTACCTAATCTATATTTCTAATCAGTGGGTCCATAGTGTTTGTACATTTTTTTAGGAGATAAATGTCATGGAGGTTTTCTTGGATGTTAGGGTTTTCACTCCAATTTTCGAATAGCATAGGGTGGTTTTCCCCTAAGAGGTATCATGTGGGGTGGTTGTTCGGGAACCTCTTTTCTGAGTTTGGTTTTAAATTCTTATGGACTATAATATTTTGATATGTATCTAATGTAATGACCAGGATTTCCCCAGGACATTCCTTTGTAAAAATATAGTGGTTGGGGTGTTCTTGGGGGTCGCAATGGTTTGTTTCGGGAGTTTTCCAAAAATTCAGTTTCACAAAACTATATCACCAAGACGGTGGCACCATAATGGTGGCACAGAAATGGTGGCACAATGATGGTGCCACACCTAAATGGTGGCATGAAAAACGGTGTCTCACCATTTTCCAAATTTCCTATTTTCTGATTTTTTCCATTTTTTCCCCTGTTACGTCTTATTTGATGTAAACCAAGTTTAAAGCCTTGTTTAGTATTTTTTAAGGGTGTTTAAAAGAATATTAAATATATATTTAATATCCTAATGCTCTGGGGACTTTGAGATATTCAAACCATGTGATCTTGATTAGGATCCCATATTAATTCCCTTTGAAACTATTTTTGCCCACTGATATAGGATCTGGATTTTCTAAAAGTTGAGGTCCTCTCTTCTCTTCTCTCTTGGTGCGCCTAGAGCCCACTTCGCTAGACGAGCTATGCTTCTATGCTCAAGCCCCCTCCTACTTAGTTTTCTTGGAGTTTCTTACTGCTTTCATGATCCCCTATTGTTGGCCCAAAGTGGATTTTTGGTCACATGTTTCTTCAAATAGGGATTATTATACCTCTCTTTATTTTTGTATCATGCGGGGTGGGTGTACTAATGGTTCCTTATGAAGAACGGGTTATTTATTTTCTTAAAAGAATGATAAATAATGGTAGGGAAGAGATAATTAAAAGATAAAAAATGGTGAATTGAAGATGGTTGATGTTGATCACTTGGTTTATCGGCTATCATTGATTCATTTTATAAATTTTTGTGGTTGTAAGGTCTTATAAAAATTGTGGTTGTTTGTGGTCCTTTCTTGTGCACTGGTGATGCTATTTTGTTATTGTTATGCTTTGTTAAATGGCTATAACATTAAATCTTTTTAATCGCATATACCCGGTTAAATTAAAACGATTATATAGGATGAAAATACTTGGGTGATTACCCCTATTTATAAATGTAGAATTAATGAACAATATTTACCAAATCGGAATACATCCTATTTATAAGGTGTGGGTGTCTGTTGTGCTCTGTTCTTTTTTGTGTCTTTGGGTGGGTTGTGTGGTGTTGTTGTTGGGAGAACAGTTATGTGTATAGGGGTAGATAGAGGAATTGGTTCTATGAGAAGGGTGTGGTATGTTTGTGCAGTAGGGTTGTGGTTTTAATGGTGGTGTTGTGGGATTTTTGTATGGGGTGGTACAGGATGTGTGACGGGATCTCAGGTTGAGTGACTAATTGATTGTGGAATGAATGGACTTATATCCAGTGGGACTACCTTTGTTTATGTTGTGGTTGTCAAGTGATGTTGGTTAGTGGAAATGAAATGAGGTTATCGACTTGTTGTGTTGTGGGACAGCTTCTGGACAGTGTTTTGGTAGCGGGGCTATAGGACTGGGTTGTGTCATGACTTCATATTTATAGGTGTATTGGGTGTGGTGTTGTTGTGCAGCGGGGTTGTAGGGTTTGGTTGAGAGGGAATGTTTGAGTGGGATAACTTTGAATAATGACAGTTTTTAGTTGTTGAATGTGTTTCTAGGGAAAAGAGGGTGTTCAGTTGGACTACAGGTTGGTTGTTCTCTATTTTTTTATGAATGGGTTTTAAGATGGAAATTCCTTACCTTGGTCCCTCTCCCCTTATTAAATGTTGGTAGTATTGAAGAACAAAGTGGTTTGGTTGTTGTGTGTTTAGTTAATCAGGTTCTTCGTCTTATGAGAATTGTTATAGATGTTGTGCTAGGTAGTTTCCCCAGGTAGTGTTGGAGTAAATTAAAATTAACTCCTTGATTAATGAATGGAAGGTGGTTAAATGAAAATGGTGTTGGGTTATTCTTTGGTAGTGGTTGTTTCTGTGTTTTTACATATAGTGGTAGCAGCAAAAGTGGTTCTGGTGGGATGTTTGTTTTTTTTGGACCCATAGGTTAGGCTGAGTGTTTGATTACTTATATATATATATATGACTATATATATATATTGTAGTTTCCTTTTATTTCTATACACTCACCACCCTTGTTGAGCACCATGTTCCTAATACCCACATTTCATGGGGGAGGGTATCTTTCCCAACATCCCAATAGGAGGATGTATGGCTAATTACTGGACATCTTCCTCACACCCTCTTCTAGGTTCTTACCACTCAAGCATATTTGGTTAGGTTTTAATGTCTTGAGGTTTACCAAAGTCAAATATCCTTCTAGTAGGTTTTGTTGTGGATGAGGGGCCAAGGTGGTTGTGGTCTAGGATTGTTTTCTCAAGTGTATGTGGGGTGAGGCTTCGGTGTCTTCGGACGAGAGATGTGTGGTGTGGTAGTGGCCTTGGTGTCTGTGGGTGGGATTTGTGGTATGCTTGTGGCTCAGGTGTCTGTGGGCAAGATTTTTTAGTGGGAATGAATTTTGGAAAAGTTGTAGGATTAAGAAGTTATCCATTGATAATGAGAATATAACCAGTGGTAAAGTGGTGTGGGGTACCCAAATATTGGTGTGATTATTCTACTACTTCACATGACTTGAATTATTTTGTGAGTGTTCCTTGGTGAGCATAGGCTGGTTAGTACTCCTTGGTGGGTGATTTCACGTTCTATTTTCCTCTGATAGGGGAATTATTATGTTCCCACACTTGTGCACGGCTGGCTTTAGTTTTCCTACTAGGTATACTTGTATACTCACCCAACATTTGCTAAACTATTTTCAAGTTTCCAGGAGGACATTGAGGACCGTTCAGAACATTACTAGCTTAGGAGTTCGGATAGTTGTTGTCCTGCTTCTTAGTCTATTTCTTTTGGTACTTTGTTTGATTATTTTATTGTACCTTTATTGTAGTTTAGGATTAAATCACGCATGGGTTGGATTTGGATTCCTTTATATAAAAGTTTGGTGTTGTTTTTGTATTTTTGCTGTCTTATATTCTGATCATGTTTCATTAAAAATCCTAATGCCTTCTGCTTTTTGTGAGATTCTATATCCTTGGTGCTAGTCGCCACTCCGGGGGATATTGAAGGTGGTACTTGGGGGGTTCATTATCAATCCTTCATCTTAAATAATGAAGGGTGTGGAACTTTTTTGTCCCTTCCCTCAATATGAAGAAGGCGGGTTGTGAAATAAATTGACACTAAGTTTTCGTGAATTCATATAATTAGTTGCATGTTAGGTATAATAATTGATTTAGTTTTCTTCTTCCTAAACTCTGACTCATTCAATAATTATGTAAATATCTATATATAAATATGATTTTATCATATTGATTTAATGGAAATGGAAAATGATTTCAAACTATATCATTATAAGTTCACATACATGTAAAGTGAATAATATGAGATAATATGGTGAGATTAAATTCCCCTTAAAACCCATTCTTAGAATGAAATATAAACTTTATAACTTTTCTTAAGAATAACAAAATTCTATATGTTGGTACAACACCTTCATCTATAAACAAACTATTAAAGATGTTTGAAGAATGAATATATATTCTTAATATAATAATAAAATGATTCACTCAAGGTTTCATTATGGTGTGTTATTTTTAAGGAAATTATTCTATTGATCAATGGAAATTTTTTGATCATGTGAATACGTTTTGAATATGTTTATCCTATTTTCTCAAAGTATTGAGAACAGATGAACTATGGAATGTGATGTCCATATTATGAAATGTATTGATAGTATAAGTGGGTAAATTTTCATAATATAAGAATAAAAGTTTGTAGGAAAGTACAATAATGTTTCTTTCAGTACCTAGTCAATGAAATTTAAAAGCTTGAGGTATGAGTAAAGTGGATTCATTTCTTCATGTGATGGAATTTTCTGAGATACTTGAAGGGGTCTTTAAACTCTATGAAATGTACATGGATGGTATCAATGTTATAGAAAATAATTCTTCAATTTTGAAAGGTATGTGATACAAAATTTATACTTTGTAACTATCATAAATATACAAGAGTTCAAAATATAGGTAATAATTAAAAGATATTGTATTTTTTATTAAAATTATGAAGCAAAGTGTTGCAAAATCATGGGATTGAATGTAATGGAATAAATCAAGATTTTATGGATCCTATTAAAGCATATGTATAGTCATGTTATTTAACTTATATGGTGACTGAGTTTTTTTATTAAAAAAGAGTTATGAATAATATGATATGTTACACATGGTTCATGATTTATCAAATTTTATAACATACAATATTAGAAAATAATGGTGAAAATGTTTTACTTCGGATAAAAGATTTTACCTAATTTTTTTTTAAAATATGTAAAATTGAAATTCCATCACCATCAGTGTCATATTTTAAATAATGAAGTATTTCTTCCCTAGAAATATTCTAAACACATAGAATGTCATATATAATATGAAAATAATATTTTTTTATTAAATATTCTAACTTAAGGAAATAAATATTATTTATGGAACATAAAAGATTTTGTGATTCATAGAAATATTTTTTTAAATAGATTATAATTTCTAAAAGGTTAGTGGGATTATGTTTGGACATGGAGAAGTTTAATGTTTACAATTAAAGGATTAAACCAGTCAAAAATTCAAAGTAAATGTTGCTTAAAATCCTAAATTATTTTATAAAGTTTGTATAGTAATGATGTAAATTGTTAAATTATTTACCCAAATATTTTAAGGAAATGGTTTATTGGAAACAGTCTTATAATGATGATTATTTACTTAAAAATATTTATAATTATAAAACATATGTTATTAATAGAAAATATTTTATGTTTTTGAGTTAAGGTGTTTTCCTTGATTCAAGGAGTTAAATATTGGAAATATTATTCCTAGGTATCACAATTATGTAAATTTTCTTACTTCATATATTCTACTCACTAAATGGATTAGTTGGAATATTTTATCAAATAGTCAAATGGATATGTGGTAGTAATTACATAAAGATTTATTATATTTAAAAAAACCCCTAAAATTAAAATAAACATAATGATGATCATGTTATCCATCATGTGTGATATGACAATACATATGCTTATGTATAGTATTTTTAATATTCTAAAAATAATTTAAGGATAGAAAATGTATCATGTTATAAAACATTAAATCCCAATTTTATCATTTTTTGTGTTGGATATATATATATATATATCATGAATTGAAATGTTAATTGACCTCAAAAATTATAAATTTGAGTCATCACTATCCAATGTTAATCATATAGTATTATAGGTTTTTATAAAATGTTAAGTTTAGCATGAATTTTATTCTCTTATTGGGATACAGAATATGATCATATGACTCAAAATAGGTGTTGTACGCTGGATAACCCATAAAGTACACCATATGGAGTATTATACACTATATCATTAGTGTATTTTGTGTGTATGATTAATATTTTGAGTCTCCAGTGCCTGATTTTAGAGAGATATCTAGAATTATAACCTTTATAATCAGATAAATTTAATATAAAAACCTCAAGGTTTAGCTAATCAAGGGGTGGTTGGGTATGTTGTTGAATATGTCATCGGTTGAAGCTTAACTAATACAGAATTGGTCCTCTTGTTAGATTTGTATAACATTTCGGCATTTTATTAAGATACACTAAGGAAGATCATGGTCGTATATTGATTGTACATATAATTCATTTATCTATTTGGGTGAGGGAAATGTGATGTGTTCATCCATAAAGTTGAATAACATGTGATTTATTCATATACCTTGTCAATATATAATCAAATAATATAGAATTTATGCATCATTTATATTGGATTAATATACTTTTATCTCATGTTCAATTGATTTGTAAGGAAAAGGGATGATATGAAAATTCATGCCAACATATGATGCTACTTATGGACATAAGTATTGAGATACATGTGTTTAATGTAGATCATGTCATATCGCTTTATTTCATGAGTTGTATGGATGATTTACCATATACAACTATTTTCTTACATTTATGGATTAACTCATTCAAATTTTTTCCAATATTATAAAGTCATGTGGAGTCAAAATTTGTGGTTAACTAAATGAGGATTGATTTTGAATTTGAGAGTTTCTATGAAATCTGTATAGTTTATCCAAAAAGAGTTATGGATGGTTATTCGCAAGGTATTGCCTATGATATAATACATGTTGAAGTTAATAATATATTTCCAAAAGAATTTTATAATATATTCATAGGGATTTTTTGGTATGGTTTCAGAAGTTTTTATAAATCATACAATATAAAGTTAAATAGAACAATTTCTATAAGGATTTAATATAAATGGAATATTAAAGGAGATATGACCAAAAGCTATAAATATATCAGATAAGTTTATAGTATATCATATTTTATGATATAAATATTCCATAGTTTATGACATATATTTATTAAAGGAATATCATATCCCTTGGTTGTTGTTATTGTCATAAAATAATGATATACAATATCATGATAAGGCTAATTCAATGTTGATGAGTTAACATTATAATATAAACCGCATAAGATATCATTTACATTTCATGAAGGTAAAATAGTTTCAAGAATATATACTTGCTAAAGGTTTCATGTTTATTAATTTTCTAACATGTTATTTACTTATAAATTATAAAAATATGAGTAAATGAATGGGTTTCGGGGAATATCCTAAAAAGGGATATATATTGATAATGTAGTCATGGAAATGGTTACCTGAGTGATGAGGGTCTCCTTTTTATTCCTCCCCACCCACAATCTCTCTTTTCTTTCTTACTTTACTATATGAGATACTATCTTATCATTTTTGGATGGAGACTCCCTCCCAAGTTCTAGGCGATTCATGCCCAACTGTGGATACACCATTGATAGAGGATTATTTTACATTCTTCTTAGTGATCTTCATCAATCATAGATGTTGTGGAAAAATGATCACTGGTGATGAAATCTATGGTGTAGGTTACAAATGAAATTAGGGTCTTCATTTTATATAGCATGTTTTCAAGTATAATACTTGGAGTCCTTGGGTTTATTGGTTTACTATTACTTTATATATATTTATTAAGTATTAATATATCCTAAGAAACCAAGAATGAGCAGAAAATGATCAAGATTGACTTCAGAAATTGAATTTGATGCTCAGTGCTACCTTCTGTTTGACCGAGTATCATTTTCCAGGCTTGAGTTTAAGATTATTCTTGGCTTTGGATTGATCCAATTAGTGAATTAAGCTTGTTTTACCATATATAGAACCGATGATGTTTTTTGGTGGCTATTGGATGTGATTTAAAATTTAAATGCCTGAGATGCATGTACACATGTATTTTTTGCAGGAATATTGTATATAATATATATATATATATATGATGTTTTGTAGACACTAATGGAGTTTTATGTTTTTACAATGGATCAATAGTGATAGACTATCATATAAAAAGGTATTTGTGATGGGAGTGAGTCAATAATTAGTTGTCACAGAAAATAGAATCACAATTACATTTTTTGTGATCGGTCATCATAAATAATAAGTATTTGTGATGTTGAACTCATCTGTCAAAAATAATACCCAATTTTTTTAATAATAAATTGTGATGGGTCCATCGTAAATATAATTATTTTCAATGGTAGCTTCATCCACCATAATAAAAACATAATGTTTTATTAACCAAATTGTAGAACTTATAAAGATATTTCCCAATTACTAAAATTTTAAAAAAAATCAAAAAAATCAAAAAATTAAATAATTAAAAATAATAAAAACAAGTATAACATTAATACATTATTTCACACATAATATATTTATCACCCCAAAATACAAAATAGTCCTAATAACCACATAGCATCAATTGGTATTAGATGATGGATAATCACTTAAAGAATTAGGATCAGGAAACTCTATATCAACTTCATGTGCAAGATATCTCATATACTCCAACATCTAATCATCTCTCTGACTCTACTTCTCACACTCCTCCCCCCACTCTGTAACTCCATGACCCCAGATTCCTAGATTTGGTACCTTATTACATTATATTAGCATTACTACAAAGAAATAAATCTTAAAGGACTATTCGGTTTAGCTGCATTTGAAACCCAGGTGATATACATGATACCCATAATATATTGGGAAATAGGAAATACAATCATGGTACATAATAAAATGAAATAAGTTGTATCCTTGAATGATTATTAAAATATTTCTTCTTTATAACCTAGGGAAATAAAAATAATAAGGGTGAGAAAAAATGACCAGCAAGGGTAATTAAATCGTAAGTAATAATGATTCAGTGAGAATAATTGACATGGATTGATAAATTACTAATATCTAATTCCATTCAAATAAATAGATAAGGGAAAATCAATATGGCTAGGAAATAAGATGAAACACATACCATTTAATCAATTAACTAAAAATGAAATGTATCCATAAATATGTCGATGAAAAATATAAAGGATGAAAAATAACTGAAACTAATACGAATTAAATGATTTATTAATGGATGTAATTTTTATGTCACATCAGGACCTATTACTATGAAGATCTATCTCCCAGACAGTTTAAAACTACGGAACCATCCTCCATTTAATTTGGAAAAATAAATTATCTCATGAGAACCTTTCTATGAATCAAGGAGCTATATAAAGTCTGGGTTCCACCCGTCATTACATGCCCAATGAGTTCTACATATTTTATAATAAAAATATATAATATGCCTTATCAAATAACTGTATTGGATGATAAATATGGATTTATCAAATAACATTCAAAGTAAACACCATATAAAAAAATTTATACAGTTTAGGCAATAATAATGTGTATATTCATGTAATTTTAAAATGACAATTTATTACAATAAATTGATTTCTTCAAGGTAAATTATCAATCACAAAAGGACATGATATTAATAACATTAGAGGAGAATAATATTTAAAAGTTCCTAAGTGTCTTATGCCACTTTAAAACATTTAAATCTTAATAAATAGAAAGGTATGACATTAAATGAATCTTATAATATCATGAGAATAATAGGATTCATGATATAATATATAAAAATTGGTATTAGTTATGTCACAAAAAAAATAAGTAAGTAGTGAATATGACATTAATATCAAATATTTAAAAAGTGAGACGAAAATCCATTTCCCTAACCTTCCTCTTGATGTGTGGTCTTTAACCATATTTATAGTGGTTTAAAATATGTTAATAACTAATAACTGAATAAATAACATGTTTATAATACAATATATTAATTTATTACAATATTTTATTACGTATTTTTTAACACTCTTTCATTATTTTGACTATTCTGGGTGTTAATTGCCTAGTTTTCTCAAGTACATTATGACTTGATATTTGTTGTTCTTATTAAATATATCATGGTTACATCATATAATGAATTCAAATCATGAATAAATTATTTTATATATTCAATATATGTAATTATAATAGCCCATAATATTTTTATATTATAAATGAAGTGCATTGTTCATAGAGACGGTAGGTCATACGTACGCATGGACACTACTTTCATTTCTTTTTTCTATTAAAAGAATTTAAAAATAAATGATATGTTTTTATATTAAAATTTATAGTATAAAATATATGTTATAAATTTTACATATTCTTATTATAAACGTACTTTATACATTCCAAGTATGGCACGAACGAGTCATATTTCTTTGAGGGGACAGTAGTCCACACTTCCTCAAATGAAATTATCATATTTACACATAACGGAAAGCGTACGGGTATGTTATAAATTGAAATTACATAGGAATAAAGACATTATAAATGATATATATATGTGAATATATATATTATATATAAATATATTTTCCATCATAATGGCCGCCTTGATAGGTGGTAGGGAAAATTGAACAATCATCATCTCATGAGGCAGTAGTTCACCGCACACAGAAATAGTATGTTCATTACTAATTATATGGATGTGTGTGTAAGTTTAGGTATAAATATTATCACAAAAACATAATACTATGTTTATTATAATTTTTTTTGTAAAATAATATAAAAAAAGATAATTTAGGGGGTGGAGATTTGAAATGAAACTAAAAAGCATGAGAGAATGTGTTACCTCTCAATCATGTAACTTCTTTTGGTGTATACCAAAAGGATTCCTTGGGAGGATTTATGACCAAAGGTATGATTATAGGCCATGTTAGGGGCTGCTAGTATACAATTTGGGTAGGTCTTGGTTGAACTTAAGAGGCTTGAGATATGTGAGTAATGGGTATAGGTGGTGGCCTTTTCTAGGGTAAGAAAAGGACTCTCATGGTACTCTTGAAAAGAAGTCAGGTTTACACAATTTATTACCTTAAAAAAGTAATAAAACCCACAAAAACTCGTTAATTTAAGGTTTATGTCCGAAATATTTCTATCCAATGGGTTTGGACAAGTGTATAGGTCATTGGGGCCCTTAAACTTTGTGTTTTAATCCATTTTAATCCTAATTACACCTTAATTCTTGTAATTAATTTTAATCACTTTCACTAATCATTTTTTTCAACAATTAATTTGATATTATTATACCAAAAATATTATCTTTATTACAATGGTGTATGTAGGATTTTAAAAATTCAAATCACAAAAGCGATAAAATTAGGATTAATGTTAATCTCGCAGACAGACGGATTAACTGGTTTTAGTAGAAAAATGTTCAAAAGATAGTTATGTTTTTATTTTCAATTAAAATTTTAAATTTATTATAATGAAATAAATTGTGTTAAAATATTTATAATTTATCCATTTTATCTTTAAAACAAATTTATAATATAATTTAACATTAATAATTATTAAAATGAAAAGGAAGTTTTTAACTAAAACGCAATATTTTTCACTATTCCTCATAAATGAAGTTTCTCCGAAAAATCCCAAAATTTCACCCTAAGATAATTTTGGAATTTTTAATTAAGAAATTAAACTTATTTTATGAAACTAAACTCAAAAAAGTGTCAAAATTAATATTTAAAATAGTTTCTCTATTAAAAGTCGACAAAACTGCATATATAAGAATATAATATTTTATGTGTATTATTGAGCTTGTTCTTATCCTATGCCTATTAGAAGATTGTAAAAAAAATTCATATATATAAATAAACTCTCTAAAATTTTTAGAATTTAATTGAATATGAAAAACATGACTAAATAATGTTTTCTTTAAATCAGGTGTTGTGTGTATTGTAAAGATATCTAAAGGTAAATATGGTAAAGTCTTGGGGTGATACATTCTTCCCTCCTACAAAACTTTCACCCTCAAAAAATATATGGGTAATTCTCTATCATAGAATCCTCTATTTTCTATGTTACTTCTTCCCTTTTGTGATTTTTGTAGAGTACGTTTACCAGATGAGTTGTCTGATTCCTCAATACTTGCTCTTTGGTATTAAGAATCTGGATGGGTTCTTTACAATATGAAAGGTTAGGTTCCAACTCTAATTCATCATATGTAAGAACATGTGTCGGTATAGGAATTTATTTCCTTAGCATAGATATATGGAACACATCATGTACCTTTTAGATATTTTGAGGCATTTCCAATCGATAAGGAATAGTTCCAACTCTTTCAAAAATTTCAAAGGCTTCGATGTATGTGGGACTAAGTTTCTCGTTTTTACTGAACTAGATAACACCCTTCCATGGAGATAAATTCAGGAAAACATGATCTCCCACCTATGATTTCAAATTGTTTCTCTGATTATCTGTATAAATATTTTTCATACTTTGATCTGTTTTGATATGAGCTTGAATATCCATTACCTTTTTCATTTTCTCTTCAATATGTTTTGGGCCTATGAGTTTCCTTTCGCTAACTTCATCCAAACTAGTTGGAGTAAGACACCTATTTCCATATAATGCTTCATATGGTGTCATTTGTACACATGAATGAAAACTATTATTATAGGAAAACTCTTACATAGGTAGGTATTGATCCCACATTCTATGAAAATCGTGTGAACATGATCTCAACATATCTTCCATTGTTTGAAATTTTCTTTTAGATTTTCCATCAGTTTGTGGATGGTAGGCAGTGCTCAAATGATGCTCGGTATCAAGGTTATTTTGAATACTCTTCCAGAATTTTGATGTAAATCGGGGGTCTTGATCAAAGATAATTGATAGAGGTGAACCATGATGTTTAACAACTTCATTAATGTAGACCCTTGTGAGGCACTCAATAGGAAGATCTTCTCTTATTGAAATGAAATGTGCAGATTTGGTTAGTCAATCAACAATAACCAATATTGAAACATTATTTCTAGTATTATTTGGTATCCCTATGACAAAGTCCATAGTAATTCTATCCCATTTACACAAAGGGATAGTAATAGGTTCTAAAACACCTTTATGATGCTTTCTTACAGCTTTCAGTTGTTGAAAAACTATACATCAGACACATAATCCAAAATTTCTGGTTTTATCTTATCCCACCAAAAATGTTCCTTCAAGTCCCTATACATCTATATGATTCCAAGGTGTATAGAGAAATTTTATCTATGAGCATCATCAAACAATTCCCTTTTTATCTCAGGTATATATTGAACACATATACTTTTTCAAAATTTCAAAACACCATCTTCACAAACAAAATCTGTTAATTTCCCTTCATTCACACCCTTGATTTTCTTTTGAAAGTCCTAATCATTAGATTGGGAATCCATTATCATTTCTAATAATGATGGTTTTTAAATCATTTGATAAATTATTGATTTATCTTCTTCCTTAGAATTCCCATATCCATCTTCACTAGATCCATGAACATAGGATCCTTTGCAATCCTCATTTGGGTTAGAACTCCAAGATATTTCCTACTCAATGAATCTACCACCTAATTTGCTTTCCTTGAGTGGTATTGGATTATGAAACTGCAACACCCGAGACTTTTATGAGAAATATTTTGTTTTTATGTTATATAAATCATCAAATGAATCTTTCACTACACACAACACTAGCTTGGCTTGCTTTACACGCAATTGCGACCTTCCTCGATAGCTTGTGTCGTACGCAATACCGAGTTTCACTGAACAATGATATATTATAATATTAGCCCTTATGAATAGTATTAACTGAATTTTGAATTTTATAACATTTTAATTCATCTTATACATTTTCTAGAATAAGGTATGAAACCAAAATCAGTTTTTTTTGGATAAAACAAGTATTTTTCAAAAAATGCAGTTTTACCGTCTTTTGATGGCGCACCAACATTAAATCTAGTTTTTCAAAAGTTTATAAGTTTAATTTGAAAAAATAAAATTCTTTTTTAGAATCAGGATAAAAAAATTTACTGTGGATAAATTTTTCATATTATTATGATAACTTTCATATTTTAATGAATAGTAAAAACACGCTATATTTTAATTAAAAACAACTTTTTTCATCGCAATACTTTATATGGTTAAATTATAATATTGATTGTTTTTAAATTATAAATAGAATATATTTTTACCATTTAATATAATTTATGTCATTAGCATTAATTTTACATTGAATTCATAGGTAAAAACATTTCAATCTTTGGCAATGTTTTAACTTTTAAAACCCGTTTCCTTAACAACGAAATTAATTTTAAATTAATTACTGCAACTTTTGTGTTTTGAATTTTGAAAAAATGGATTCCATATTTGGATTCAGTGGGTCCAAATTATGTTAATAGGTTACATTTATTTTTTTGATATTATGAATAGTAACTACGGTAATTTTTTTAATTTACTACGGTTAAAGGTAAATAGGGAAATTCAAGGTTAAAAGAATATTATAATAATTCAAAATTACCTTGAAACTTGTCCTAACCTTATTGGATGAGTATTTTCCGACCATGGTCATCCTTTGGTCGATTTTGGGACCCCATTGAGCCACTTGGTAGTGACAATGACAATTTGGATTAATTAATTTAATGTAAAGACAAAATTGATATTAACAAAAAGCTTTTAGTAATTAATATTTATAAGGGGTTATATAAATTATATTTTTGACTATAAATATTCATTAGAAACCTAAAACGTTTTCCTACATAATGATATTTTTTTATAATATTTAGACACCAAATAAATTAAATTATTTATGACACAATAATGATGAAGTATTTACCTCATGAATAAATGATTAAAATAAATAAGATTATAATGATTAAAATATTTTCCAAAACATGTCCAATTCTGATTGGATGATTTTTTTTCGACCATGAGTCATCTTATCTTCATCTTTAATGATTTTTGGACCTTTTGAAACCGAAGATAAGTTTATAATAAAATAATATTTCCACACTTTCCAAAGGTGCCCCTCTCCTCCCTTATAAAAGGGCACCTCCTCCCTCTCTTCCTCACACCAATTTGAGCCTTCAAGATTGGCCAAACCCTACCCATTTCACTTCCCCACTTCCTTAGAAAACTACTAGAGGTAGTGGTTTTATCAAAAGTCCAACTCTAGTTCCTTAAGAGAAATTTTAAAGGAGGCACTTCGAGAAAGAGGTAATACCTTCTACCGTTTTCTTCAAGTTCCATTCTTCTTCTACTGCCTCTTCTTTAGTTGTTTCATTATGAGGTAATAACATCAGTATCCCTCATATAATGATATGATATTATAAATATGAAACAACCCTATTTCACCTCTTATCCATCCTATGGAAAACAAAATCACCGCGCGTGCGTACGTACGGAATACCGTCTCCACGCCGTGGTGTAATCTGTTATCCACCACCACCTTACTTGGATGGGTATAATGGTGTAAAGAATAACTATATATGATTTTTTTTAAATTGATATTGATTCTGAAATAGTATACATACACTTCAATACAATTCCACGATCATGGGAATGATATCATCGCTCGTGTGTACGTACGGCCTACCGTCTCCACGATGTGATGCGACTCGTTCTATATGATCTTCATTGAATAATGATTATATAAATGAATTGAATGAATGAATATGATATATATTACACTAATACCATTATGTAAATGATTTATCTATATCCTATAAAGAGTAATAAGAATTTATTCGACAAAACACGCATAAGAACAAAAATTAATAAACACCCGAATAACAAGAAGTAATGAAATATTACTAATAAGAAGCTAAGAATATGACCATATATGATATAATAACAATGAATATGATTCTTTAATAAGTCAATTACATTATTTAAATCATTATACAGTAGGTTCGGACACGTACAAAGCATATCGGACCTAAGGTAAGGGAAAATATCACAATCTCATTTTTATCTGAGATTGTTTATACTTTGGTATTTACTGGGGTGTATTTTATCATCCACATCCATGTTTCCTCAATATGTAATATTATTTCCATCCACCTACAATTGTTTAAATCCAAATTTTACTCTTCGGTGATTTTTTAGTAAAATATATGAAAGGAATCTTTTTTCGTTTTTCGTACGAGGTACTTTTTGACTTTTCCAACAAAAGTATGAGAAGAATGTTTTTTTTAACTTATACGGCATGAATGGATTTTTAAAACATTATTTCCAAGAAGATTCCTTTATAAGTTTTCAAGTTTATTTTTAATCAAATTCTTTTAGTTTAGAATTGTATGACATGTTAAGAAAGGAAAAGTGTTTTTGAAGTAGAAAGGATATTTTCCTCAAGAATGGAGTTCAAGTGTTTTATCAAAATTATTTTCCATATAAGATAATAAAGGGTTATGTTTCTATCCCTATTATTACATTGATTTGATTATGTTGTGATGGAATTATTTTTATGAATTCCTTTATCTTATATGAATTGTTTTATGATGTCTTGATGTTTAAGATTCCCATTTTTATTACATGGGTTATGCAATGATGTATGGTTTATGATTTTGTGGCACACATAAGAATGGTATCATTATGAGATGGTTGGGACCTATATCTCCCTCCAGTGCATTGGGTAAAGATTTTATATCTCATGAGATAGACATGGCTGGAATGGCAGGTTATACCGTTACAGTGAAATAGGACTGAAATGAGGAGTGAACTCGGTTCAGAAATGGACTTTGTCCACTAAGATAGTCTTGGCAATGAGTCTTGAATAATAAGAAATGATTATCTATGATTATTTGTGTATGAAAAAAAGTTTCAAGATTTAAGTTATGATTATTGGGATTACATTTCACTACCATGATTTATCCCATGTTATGAAATTATGATCTCTTTTGCAGGTTAAGATTTCAGAAATGTTATGTTTTTATGAATATGATGTGATTGATATTTCTTTTTTTTACCCTTACTAGGCATTTGAGCTCACCCTTTTGTATGTTTTCTTTCCCTAGGTCAGGAATAAGGTTATTAAGTAAGATATTCCAAAAGGGACTATAGATGTGATGAAATAAATGGGAGACCGTATCGATGCTTTATGAACCAGTTGTTTATGTTTCCCAGTTTCTAAAGACATTATACCTATACGGTCCATTCATGGTTTTGTTATATGTTGTAATAATTATGCTTCAATTTTGAAGTATTATACATGTATGTAAAGTATGGGTCGTTATAGTTGTTATGAGAGGAAAGGTATAGTCAACCTTTGGAAACTAGGATATGAAAGCCTTAGTAATAACCCTAAGGATAAGTCTAAGCATAGAACACAATCATAGTGTTTTAGAAATTTCCATGAACAACCTATGATAAGACCTTAGGTGTAAAATTTTGTTCTTGATTATGTGGTTTTATTTTTATAATTAGTGTGGCTCACACTATTCTTCTTGGTTTTAGTCAATGTCTGGAACCCGAAGGAACCGTGTTAATGTGGAATGCGATGGGAAATGCAATGATTTCCCCCCTGAGCAACCAAACGATATGGGAGCTGGAATTCAAAATCGTGTAGCCATGATCACACAACTTTCTCAAGCTATGAATCATGCAGGACTTCCAAATGAGCAAAGGAAGGAGAAAAATTTTGTTGAATCCTTCATGAGGCAGCGTCCACATTCATTCAGCGGGTCTTCTGATCCATTAGTGGCTGAACAATGGATCAGTACCACTGAAAAGATATTTTCAGTTCTTCAATGTTCTGAACATGATAAATTCATCTTAGCAGTGTATCATTTGGAAGGTGATGCTGATCAATGGTGGAATCTTATCAAGAATATGAGGCAAAGAGATGAAATTGAGTCCATGGAATGGGACGAGTTCAAGAACTTATTTTTCAATAAGTACTTCCCTCGTATTCTCCGAACAAAGATGGAGAAGGAGTTTCTTGAACTAAAGAAAAATAATGATGAATCTGTTGGTACCTATGAAGAAAATTTTACAAGACTTGCAAGGTACGCTTCTGGTATTATTATCCAACCTGAGAGTAAGATCGATCGATTCTTTAGTGGTTTAAAACCAAGTCTTCGAAGGGCCTTATCCATAAGGGAATTCAATAGCTACGAGGAAATCATTCGATGTGCTCTCAAAGTTGAGATGGAGATTGGAGTAACCCATCAGTCACATGGGTTTGATAAGAAGATGAAAATGGAATTCAAAGGAAAATCTAAAGACCACACTGAAAAGAAGATGAGTTTTCCCTTATGCTCAAAGTGTGGAAAGAAACATGGAGGAAATTGTCTTAAGGGGACAAGAAAATGTTATAAGTGTGGAAAAAAAGGTCATCGGGCAATTAAATGTCGAAATAATGGGAAGAAGATGTCTAATGATGCAAACAAAGGAAGGGATACACAGAATGAACCTACTACACTTCAATGTTTCAAGTGCAAGGAGATGGGGAATTATTCCAATTAATGCCCAAATCCAAGGGTTGATGATGATGATCGATTTCAACAAACTCTTAAGGCCAAATACAAAGGAAAGTCACATGAAATTACTATCGGCGATGTAGAGTACGACAACGAAGTGGTGAGAGGTACACTTACCATCCTCTCTAAAGTAGAAAATGTTTTATTTGATTCTGGATCCACCATCTCTTTTATTTCTGAAGAATTTTCTAAGGGTATCTCCATATTACCTCAACAATTAGATGTTGAGTTGGTTGTGTCAACTCCTAATGGCACAACAGTTGCATCAAAAGTTTACAATTCTTCGCCGATTGAAGTTTGTGGGAAAGTGCTTCCTACAAATCTTGTGATCCTTCCTATAGTGTAATTTGATGTGATTATTGGCATGGATTGGCTTTCTTTATATGGTGCTCATATCAATTGCCAAAGAAGGGAAGTCACATTTCATATTCCAGATCAATCTATGATCGTCTATCGATGCAAGGATGAAAATTACCTTCCAGTGGAAATTTCTTCTATCTTATGGGTCTTGATTCCACTAAATGAAGTTTATTTATCTCAAATGATTGGAGAGAATCTCACGATTAAGAATATGCCCATTGTACGGGAGTTTGACGATGTCTTTCCAGAGGAATTATCGGGTCTTCCACCAAATCGTGAAGTTGAGTTTTCAATAGAACTCGTACCTGGTTCTTTGCCTATTTCAAAGACACCTTATAGAATGGCCACAATTGACTTATAGGAATTGAAGAAGCAACTACAAGAGAATCTTGATAAGGGATTCATACGCCCTAGTGCATCACCTTGGGTAGCACCTGTTCTATTTTTTAAGAAGAAAGATGGATCAATGAGACTCTTCATTGATTATCGAGATCTTAACAAGATCACTATCAAGAAAAAATATTCTCTCCCGTGCATTGATGACTTATTTGACCAACTACGAGGAGCTTAATACTTTTCCAAGATTGAACTTCGTTTAGGGTATCATCAATTAAGGGTCAAAAGGGATGATATACCAAAGATGGATTTCCGTACAAGGTATGGACACTATGAATTTATAGTGATGCCATTTGGTCTTATTAATGCCCCTGCTATCTTCGTGGATCTGATGAATAGAGTCTTTAGAGACTATCTTGATCAGTTTGTGGTAATCTGTACAGACGATATTCTTGTCTATTCAAAGAGCAAGGAAGAACATGAAGATCACTTGAGAATTATATTAAAGACACTATGAAATTAGAAGCTTTATGCCAAATTTACCAAGTGTGAATTTTGTCTTCAAAAAGTTTCATTCTTGGGTCACATAATCTCAAAAGAGGGGATATCTGTGGATCCAGCAAAAATAGAGGTTATCAAAAGATGGTTGAGACCAACAACAGTAACTGAGATCCAATGTTTTCTTGGTTTGGCGGGATATTATCGACGTTTTGTGAAAGATTTTTCACGACTATCTAATCCACTCAACATGTTGACTTGGAAAGGAGTTAAGTTTGTTTGGACAGAGGAATGTGAAGAGAATTTCAAGGAGTGGAAAAGAAGGTTATCCAGTGCAACTGTGCTCACACTGCCTTGTAGTGGAGAATGGTTTGTGATCTATAGTGATGCATCCAAGAAGGGATTGGGGTGTGTTCTTACGCAAAATGATATGGTGATAGCTTATGCCTCACGACAGTTGAAAATACATGAGAAAAATTACCCAACTCATGATTTGGAGTTAGCTGCAGTAATCTTTGCATTAAAGATTTGGAGGCATTATCTTTACGGAGAAAGGTGTGACATTTATACTGATCATAAAATTTAAAAGTATATTTTCACACAAAAGGAGCTGAATATGCGCCAAAGAAGATGGTTGGAGCTGATTAAGGATTACGGCTGCTCAATTCATTACCACCCTGGGAAAGCAAACAAGGTGGAAGATGCATTAAGTCGACAAAACCATGCTAGCTTATCCATGATGAGGATCAAAAAAGATCCTATATTTATGGATTTACAAATGATGGATCTTGGAATTATAATGAAAGGGGAAAATCGTATCTTTCTCAAATGAATGTTCAACCATCTATACATGTGAAGATTAAAGAGGCGCCGAAAGAAGATGTGGAGTTACGAAAGAAGGTGAGAAATGTTCCTGAATTCTACCTTGATTGTGATGGGATAATAAAGTTCAGGAATCGAGTTTGTGTTCCTCCCATCCCTGAATTAAAGAAGGAGTTGCTGGATGAGGCTCATAGTTCTTCATTATCTATTCATACTAGAAGCACGAAGATGTATAGGGACCTGAAAGAGTACTTCTGGTGGGATGGAAGGAAAAGAGATGTTGTTGAATATGTCTCTCGATGCTTGGTTTGTCAGCAAGTTAAAGCTGAGATATAGAAGTCTAAGGGAATGTTACAACCATTACCTATACCCGAATGGAAATGGGAAAAAATCACTATGGAATTTGTCACCGGACTTCCTAAAACATCCAAAGTCAATAATTCTATCTGGGTTATAGTTGATCGTCTTACAAAGTCGGCACACTTCATTGTTATTAGAGAAGATTTTTCTCTTGATCAGCTTGCCAAGATATATGTAAAGGAAGTGGTAAGATTGCATGGAGTACCACTTTCCATTATATCTTATTGGGATCCGAGGTTTACCTCAAAGTTCTGGTGAAGTCTACAGCATACTCTGGATACAGAGTTGAGTTTCAGCACTACTTATCATCCTCAGATATACGGTCATTCTGAGAGTACAATTCAAACACTCGAAGATATGTTGAGATCTTGCTCTATGGATTTCAAAGGTGGTTGGGATCAACACCTACCATTGGTGGAATTTTCATATAATAATATCTTTCACTCCAGTATTCAGATGGCTCCTCATGAAGCTCTCTATGGAAAGAAATTCCGGACTCCAGCTTGTTGGGATGAAGTTGGGGAAAGAAAGCTATTAGGACCTAATCTTGTTGATGAGATGGAAGAAAAGGTCAGATCTATTCAACAACACATAATAGCAGCTCAGAGTCGACAAAAAATTTATGCCGACAACTGAGGAAAAGACTTAGAGATTGAAGTGCGTGATAAAGTGTTCTTACGAATATCTCCCTGGAAGAGGGTCATGGGATTTAGAAAGAAGGGAAAGTTGAGACCTAGATATATCGGTCCTCTTGAAATTATGGATCGTGTTGGGAAGGTAGCTTACCGATTGGTGCTTCCACTGAATCTCTCTCAAGTTCACGATGTGTTCCATGTATCCCTCCTGAGAAATTACATACCTGATCCTTCACATGTACTCAGCTCAGAAGTTGTACTTCTGGAACAAGATCTTTCTTACGAAGAACAGCTGATAGAGATTCTGGATCGTAGCAAAAAAGTCCTACAAAACAAGACCACTCGCTTGGTGATATTTTTATGGAGGAACCACCAATTAAAAGAAGCTACATGGGAACTTGAGGATATGATAAGGGAGAGGTATCCTCATCTGTTTGTGACGAAGTGACGAATTTCGAGGGCGAAATTCATTTTAAGGGGGGTAGAATGTAACACCCGAGACTTTTATGAGAAATTTTTTGTTTTTATGTTATATAAATCATCAAAGGAATCTTTCACTACACACAACACTAGCTCGGCTTGCTTTACACGCAACCGCGGCGTTCCTCGATAGCTTGCATCGTACGCAATACTGAGTTTCACTAAACAACGATATATTATAATATTAGCCGTTATGAATAGTATTAACTGAATTTTGAATTTTATAACATCTTAATTCATCTTATACATTTTATAGAATGAGGTATGAAAACAAAATTAGTTTTTTGGGATAAAAGAAGTATTTTTGAAAAAATGCAGTTTTACCGCCTTTTGATGGCACACCCACATTAAATCTAGTTTTTTTGCAAGTTTATAATTTTAATTTGACAAAATAAAATTCTTCTTTAGAATCAGGATATAAAAATTTACTTTGGATAAATTTTTCATATTAGTCTGATAACTTTCATATTTTAATGAATAGTAAAAACACGCTATATTTTAATTAAAAACTTTTTTCATCGCAATACTTTATATGGTAAAATTATAATATTTATTGTTTTTAAATTATAAATAGAATATATTTTTACCATTTAATATAATTTATGTCATTATAATTAATTTTACATTGAATTCATAGGTAAAAACATTTCAATCTTTGGTAATGTTTTAACTTTTAAAACCTGTTTGCTTAACAACGGGATTAATTTTAAATTAATTAATGCAACTTATGTGTTTTGAATTTTGAAAAAATGGATTCCATATTTGGAATCAGTGGGTCCAAATTACGTTAATATATTACTTTTATTTTTTTGATATTATGAATAGTAACTACGGTAATTTTTTTTTACTACGGCTACAGGTAAATAGGGTAATTCAAGGTTAAAAGAATATTATAATAATTCAAAATTACCTTACCACTTTTCCTAACCTTATTGTATGAGTATTGTCCGACCATGGTCATCCTTGGGTCGATTTTGGGACCCCATTGAGCCACTTGTTAGTGACAATGACAATTTGGATTAATTAATTTAATGTAAAGACAAAATTGACATTAACAAAAATATTTTAGTATTTAATCTTTATAAGGGGTTATATAAATTATATTTTTGACTATAAATATTCATTAGAAATCTAAAAATATATCATACATAATGATATTTGTTTTATAATTTTTAAACACCAAATAAATTAAATTATTTATGACACAATAATGATGAAGTATTTACCTCATTAATAAATGATTTAAATAGATAAGATTATAATGATTAAAATATTTTCAAAAACATGTCAAATTCTGATTGGATGATTTTTTTTTCGACAATGAGTCATCTTATCTTCATCATTAATGATTTTTGGACCTTTTGAAACCGAAGATAAGTTTATAACAAAATAATATTTCCATACTTTCCAAAGGTGCCCCTCTCCTCCCTTATAAAAGGGCACCTCCTCCCTCTCTTCCTCACACCAATTTGAGCCTTAAAGCTTGGCCAAACCCTGCCCATTTCACTTCCCCACTTCCTTAGAAACCTACTAGAGGTACTGGTCTTATCAAAAGACCAACTCTAGTGCCTTAAGAGAAATTTTAAAGGAGGCACTTCGAGAAAGAGGTAATACCTTCTACCGTTTTCTTCAAGTTCCATTCTTCTTCTACTCCCTCTTCATTAGTTGTTTCATTAAGAGGTAATAACATCAGTATCCCTCATATACAGATATGTTATTATAAATATGAAACAACCCTATGTCACCTCTTATCCATCCTATGGAAAATGAAATCACCGCGCGTGCGTACGTACGGAATACCGTCTCCACGTCGTGGTGTAATCTATTTTCCACCAACACCTTCCTTGGATGGGTATAATGGTGTAAAGAATAACTATATATTATTATTGTAAAGTTATATTGATTCTGAAATATTATACATACACTTCAATACAATTTCACGATCATGGGAACGATATCATCGCTCGTGCGTACGTACGGCCTACCGTCTCCACGATGTGATTTGACTCGTTCTATATGATCTTCATTGAATAATGATTATATAAATGAATTTAATGAATGAATATGATATATATTACTCTAATACCATTCTGTAAATTATTTATCTATATCATATAAAGATGAATAAGAATTTATTCAACAAAATACGCATAAGAACAAAAAGTAATAAACACTCGAATAACAAGTAGTAATGAAATATTACTAATAAGAAGCTAAGAATATGACCATATATGATATCATAACAATGAATATGATTATGTAATAAGTAAATGACATTATATAAATCATTATACAGGAGTTTCAGACACGTACAAAGCATATCGGACCTAAGGTAAGGGAAGATATCACAATCTCATTTTTATCTGAGATTGTTTATACTTTGGTATTTTCTGGGGTGTATTTTATCATCCACATCCATGTTTCCTCAATATGTAATATTATTTCCATCCACCTACAATTTTTTAAATCCAATTTTACCCTTCGGTGAGTTTTTAGTAAATGATATGAAAGGAATATTTTGTCGTTTTTCGTACGAGGTACTTTTTGACTTTTCCGACAAAAGTACGAGAAGAATGTTTTTTTAACTTATACGGCATGAATGGATTTTTAAAACATTATTTCCAAGAAGCTTCCTTTACAAGTTTTCAAGTTTATTTTTAATCAACTTCTTTTAGTTTAGAATTGTATGACATGTTATGAAAGGAAAAGTGTTTTTGAAGTAGAAAGGATATTTTCCTCAAGAATGGAGTTCAAGTGTTTTATCAAAATTATTTTACATATAAGATAATAAAGGGTTATGTTTATATACCTATTATTAAATTGATTTGATTATGTTGTGATGGAATTTTTTTATGAATTTCTTTATCTTATTTGAATTGTTTTATGATGTCATGATGTTTAAGATTCCCATTTTTATTACATGGGTTATGCTATGATGTCTGGTTTATGATTTTGTGGCACACATAAGAATGGTATCATTATGAGATGGGTGGGACCTATATCTCCCTCTAATGAATTGGGTAAAGATTTTATATCTCATGAGATAGACATGGCTGGAATGGCAGGTTAAACAGGTATAGTGAAACAGGACTGAAACAAGGAGTGAACTCGGTTCAGAAATGGACTTTGTCCACTAAGATAGTCTTGGAAATGAGTCTTGACTAATAATAAATGATTCTATATGATTATGTGTGTATGCCACAAATTTTCATGTTTTAAGTTATGATTATTGGGATTATATTTCACTACCATGATTTATCCCATGTTATGAAATTGTGATCTCTTTTGCAGGTTAATATTTCAAAAATGTTATGTTCTTATGAATATGATGTGATTGATATTTCGTTTGTTTACCCTTACTGAGCATTTGAGCTCACCCTTTTTTATATTTTCTTTCCCCAGGTCAGGAAGAAGGTTATTAAGTAAGATATGCCAAAAGGGACTATAGATATGATGAAATAATTGGTAGATAGTGTAGATGCTTTATGAACCAGTTGTTTATGTTTCCCAGTTTCTAAAGACACTATACCTATACGGTCCTTTCATGGTTTTGTTATATGTTGTAGTAAGTATGCTTCAATTTTGAAGTATTAACCATGTATGTAAAGTATGGGTCGTTGTAGAAACCATAATCTTTCAATAGTTCAAGTCATCATCGTTGTCTCATGTTGTGCGATTTCGATGAGAAGATGTATTTCCAGATCTTTTGATATGTGTATATATCATATCTTTCCCCATATATATAATGTATCAATATTTTCAAAGAGAAAATTATAGATGTTAACTCCAGATCATGGGTTTTTAGTTCATCTCATGATTCCTCAATTTCCTTAATGCATATGCAATAATTTCATCATTTTTCATTAAGATGCAACCAATTCCTTTCTTCTATGCGACACTATAAAGGAAAAACACATTGCTAAAAGATGGTAGAGTCAAAATCAGAGCATTGAAAAATCTTCTCTTTAGTTCATCAAATCATTCATTATAATCCTTTTTCCACACAAAATTAATACCTTTACGTGTAAGCTTGGTTAAAGGGTTACCTAATCAGGATAAATTATGAACAAATCGTCAATAATAACCTGCCAAACCAATGAAACTACATACCTTAGTTATGTTTTTTGGCATAGACCATTCTATAACAACCTTTTTCTTTGAAAGATCAACTAATATTCCATCTTTAGGGACAATATGACCAAGAAAATTTAATTCTTCAATCCTGAAATCACATTTATTAAATTTCCCATTTGACTCTTCCCCTCTAGGATTCTTAAGGATGATCCACAAGTGATCCTCAAGATCCTCATAGGATTTAGAATATACCAGAAAAACATCAATGAATACTATAACAAAATAGTCTTGATATTCCTTAAATACTCTATTCATTATGTCCATAAAAATAAAAGGTTTATTATTAATTCCAAATTTCATTACCTTAAAATCGTAATGTCCATACCTTTTCTGAAAATATTTCTTCAGAATGTATTCTTTATTCACTCTCAATTAGTGATACCCAGAACGAAGATCAATCATTGATAATTATTGGGCTTTGTGAAGTTGATCAAACAAGTCATCAATGAAAGGTAGTGTGTAATTTTTCTTTATTTAAATGGAATTGATTTCCCTATAATCAATGTACAACCTCATGGATCCATCATTCTTATTAACAAAGAGGTCATGGGATCCCCATGGATAAACACTAGGGTGAATAACTCTTTTTTTACACAAATCCTCTTGTTATTTCTTCAATTAAACCAATTCCACTATGTCCATTCTATAGAGGGTCTTCGATATTAGCATTGAATCAGAAACTAAATAAATGTAAATTTTTACTTCATGCTCTGGGGGATGTCTAGGTAAATCCTCAAGAAATACATCAATGTATTTCTACAAAATTGGTACATCATCACTTTGAAGATTAATTCCTTCACCACTAGGTGTTGTTTTATCTTCTACCCCAAGGATTTCATTCATTTGAGCCACTAGGGGTGGATCTAAATATGAATCAGGTGAGGAAGATTCAACTCTGAATATAAGGGTTTCTACATCATCCTCACAAATAGTAATTTATTTCCTCTTGTTCTAAATTTTTGAATAATATTTCAAGATCCAGTCCATACCTAGGATAATATCAATGTCAACCATGGGTATAATAATAAGGTACGCACATAAAATTCGTTTATGTGTTTTAATGGGGATGGTACGACACATATTTTTTTCAATTATACTTCCCATATGAGTTTTAATGAAAACTATCTTATTAGATCAAAAGGGAAATTTCTAAATTTTTTGGAAAACTAGGTAGATTTAAAACATTGTGACGATCCAGAATCAAATAATGCATTGGATAAATTTGCAAATAGGATTATTGTACCTGCCAGAACATTATATGGTACTTCAACCTCTGTTATAGTTATTGCATAAGCTTGGCCATTTCTCTGTGGCCTCTTATATGGTAGATTCCCCTAATACATTGGGAATTATTTTATATAGTGACCCACCTCCCTATAGTTGAAACATTGGAAAATAGTGTTTTCCTTATTCCATTTGCAATCCTGATCCAGTTGACCCATATCTCCACACTTATAACAAACTCTGAGTCCCATCAAACATTTCCCAAGGTTCTTCTTCCCATAGTTTTCACAAGATGGAAGGTATTGAGATTTCTTATTCTTCTTAGATGCATTACACATTTCATGATGCTCATACGACTTCTTCTTCTCTTGGTTTCCTTTGAGTATATTGATTCTATACAATTCATTCTCCATATTGATGGAACATAAAACTATCTCTTCATGTAATGAAAAATTATGGGAAACTAGTTCCCTTTGGATATATATCTTGAGACCTTCAAAGAAGTGGTCAATATTGCACTCTATATTTCATATATAATCTATATTATACCTAGATAAACCTTTAAAGGTAGCTTCATAATCCAAAACACTCTCTTCTTCTTTCTTATTTAATCAAAGTAACTTCTTATTCATCTCAATTTGTTGATCGTGAGAGAATTTTTTATCAAATAATGTCTCCTTAAAATTCCTCCATTCCATGAGATCAATTTCTCCTTAATCTCATGTATTCTAGATTAGATATCACCACTGATATGCATCACCATGGATATAATAGATTTTAATTATAACCTTTTCCTTTTCGCTGCATTCCAAGTCCTTAAATATTTTTTCCACAGGCTTAATCCACCACTCATCCAAAATTGTATTAGTATTCCCACTAAACTATGTGGGCTTCTACCACATAAAGTGATCCAGCATAAGAGATTCTCTCCATGGAATAGGTTTCTCCATTCTTCCAAGGTTATTTGTCACAACGTGATTAAGTTACCCTAATATCGCCAAAATTTGATCTGTTCCAATAACTACTGTATTTGTTTCCCTTGAAGGGAAATATATACATTTTCCATGAGTATTGACATTGTTTTTACTTCCAGGTTCCATTTATTAAAAATGGAATGCAATGGATTATCTCATAATATATAATTCCAAATATGTTATATCCCATAACATAAATCTATGCATCATAAATCCTAGAATCATAAAGTTTAGTTTATTTGGATAAATATTTACTTCTAAATCATTCATAATAGTAAGTAAATAAAATGTGAATTATCCTCAGTATATCCACTAGGAGTGCCAAACTAGGTGTGTATTAAGTCTTGTTTTCATGTACCAAGTTTCCCCAAGTCAATCCTGAAACACCTTGTCAGAGTTGTTACTTCTAGGTACATCTGTTCTAGAAACACATCCACTAGAAGTATATAGAAAAGGATGTATTTCTAGGAACACACTAATTTAAGAGAATTATAGGATGTTCTTCTACTCTTATCCTCAATGTATATCATAGGGTTTTCCTCACTAATCTATGTTTTCCAAATCTAGTTTCCAAGGTTGTTTCTAAACCTACCTTTTATACCAACTGTAATGCCCTACCCCAGATGCCCAGTTCTGGTGCATTATTACATTATATTTCCATCAATAAAAGGAAATAAACCCCAAAGGAACATTTAGTTTAGGCGTCTTGGAAATCCATATTACATACACGATACCCATAATACATTGGGAAATAGGAAAAATAATCATGGTACATAATAAAATAAAATAAACTACATCCTTGAATGATTATTTAAATATTTCTTCTTCATAACCTGGGGAAAGAAACAAAATAAGGGTGAGATCAAACACTTAGTAAGGGTAAATAAATTATAAGTAAAAATGAATTAGTAAGAATAATTATCATGGAATGGTAAATAACAAATAAATCATGCCATTCAAATAACAAGATAAGGTAAAAACAATATAGCTAGGTAAGAAGCTGAAACACATGCCACTTAATCAATGAACTAAAAATGAAATGTATACATAGATATTTCAATGAAAAATATTATGGATGAATAACAACTGAATCTAATATGAAGGAAATTATTTATTAATGTATGTCATGTCTAAGGCACATGGGGACCTATTACTGTTAAGATCTGTCCTCTGGGTAGTTTACACTACAGATCCATCCTCCATTTAATTGGACCAACTAAATCATCTCATGAAAACATATCGATGAATCAAGGAGATATATAAATTCTAGGATCCTCCCATCATTTCATGACCAAATAATTCCACATATTTTATAATCAATATAAATAATATGACTTATCAAATAACTTTATTGGATAAGAAATATGGATTTATCAAATTATTATCAAATTAAACATCGTATAAAAAATGGTATAGGGTTTAGGAAACACTAATGTGGATATTAAAGTAAATTTATAATGAATATTGATTACAATAAAGTGATTTCTTCAAGTGAAATTAACAATCACAAAATGAAGGGAGATTAAGGTCATTTTAGGAGAATAATATTTGAACATTCCAAAGTGTCTCATACCACTTGGAAACATTTAAATCATAATCACCATAAAGGTATGAAATTAAGTGAATATTATAATATCATGAGAATAATATGATTTATGATATAATATATCAAAATTTTCAGTATATATGGTACAAAAAATAATTAAGTAGTGAATATGACATTAATCTCGCAAATTTAAAAAGTGAGATGAAAATCCCTTACCTTAACCTTTCTCTTGTCCTGTGGTCTTTAATTTCATGTAGAGTGGTTTAAAATATGTTAATAACTAATAACATAAACAATATCATGTTTATCACACCATATATTGACTTCTTACAATATTTTGTTACTTATTTGTTAACACTCTTTCATTATTTTGACTATTTCAAGTGTTAATTGCATAGTTTTCTCAAGTATGTTTTGAGTTGTTATTTTTTGTTCTTATTAATTATATCATGGTTTAATAATATACATAATCTAAACCATTACTAAATTAAATAAATTATTCAATATATATTTATTTATAATATCCCATAATATTTGTAGATTATAAATTCGGTGCACCGTTCATAGAGACGGTAGGTCGTACATACGCATGAACGCTACTTTAATTTATTTATCATATTAAAAGGATTTAAAAATGAATGATACATATGTGTATTAAAATTTAATTTATCATATATATGTTATAAATTTTACATAGTTTTATTATAAACATATTTTACACGTTTCACGCATGTCCTGAATGAGTCATATCTCTTTGAGGGGGCGGTAGTCCAGACTTCCTCAAACGAAATTATCGTATTTACACATGATGGAAAGCATAAACATATGTTATAAATAAAAATTACATAATAATAAATACATTATAAATGATATATATATATATATATATATATATATATATTATAAATAGCTTTTCCATCATAATTTCCACCATTAGTGGTGGTAGGGAAAATTTGAAGAATCATCGTCTCGTGAGGCAGTAGTTCACTGCACACAGAAACAGTATGTTCGTTACTAATTTTATGGAGGTGTGTGTAATTTTAGGTATAAATATTATCATTATAAAATCCTAGTATATTGAGGATACTGGTTTTGTTTTAAAATAATACAAAAGATAGATAACTTAGGGCGTGGAGAATGGAAATGAAACTAAAAAGCACGAGATAAGGTGTTACATGTCAATTGGGTAACTTCTTTTGGTGTATACCAAAAGGCTTCCTTGTGAGGATTTCTGACCAAATGGATTATTCTAGGTATTGTGTAGGGATGTTTTGAGATAATTTGTGTAGGTATTGGCTGAACATAAGAGGCTTGAGATGTGTAAGGAATGGGTAGAGGTGGTGGCCTTTTATAGGGAAGGAAAATGACTTTCATGGTATTCTTGAATAGAAGTTATGTGTACACATGTTCTTACATAAAAAAGTCATAAAAAATCCAAAAACTCATGAATATTATTTTAATGTCAGAAATATGTACATAAAATCTGTTTTGGATATGTGGATAGGTCATTTGGTCCCTTAAACTTAGGGTTTTAGTCCATTTCTATGCCTAATTACACCTTGATTACTATGATTAATTTTAATAACTTTCACTAATAATTATTTTCTAAAGTTATGTTGATATTTGTACAAAAAAAATATTTTCTTGATTATAATGGTGTATGTTGGATTTTCAAAATTTAAATAAGAGAGGTGGAAAAATTAGGATTAATGCTAATCTTGCAAACAGACGGATTAACTTGTTTTAGTAGAAACATGTTCAAAAGATTGTTATGTTTTTATATTTGATTCAAAATTAAAATTGATTCTAATAAACTAAATTGTATTAAAATATGTATAATTTATCCAATTTGGCTTTAAAAAAATTATAATATAATTTATAATTTATAATTTTTTAAATTAAAAGTAGATTTTTAACTAAAACACAGTATTTTTCAGTATTCATAAAAATGAATTTTCTCAAAAAAATCCCAAAAATTCACCCTAAGAATATTTTGAAATTATGAATTCAAAAATGAAGTTTATTTTATCAAATTAAATTCATAAAAGTTTCAAAATTGTTATTTAAAATAGGTTCATCATTAAAAGGAGGAAAAACTGTATATATAAGAATATAATATTTTATGTGTAATATTGGTCTTGTTCTTGTCCTATTCCTATTAAAAGAGTGTAAAATTATTTTATGGATATATATAAATAAACTCTCTAAAATTTTTAGAATTTAATTGACTATGAAAAACTTGAAAAAATAATGTTTCTTTTAAATCAGGTGTTGTATGTATTGTAAAGATATTAAAAGGTAAATATGGTATAGTCTTGGGGTGTTACACTCTTCATCTCTCTACATCTTCTATATCATCTCATTCTGATCTCTTAACCTCTCCTAATACTGTGTAGAAGATGATGATAACTCTCCACCATCTCCCTTCGATTTCACTTATGACATTTTATAAATACCATAATAACTCAAAGTTGTCATTCATGAACAAATACCAATCACCCATCCTTTCTTGACACCATGAAAAGTTGCCTGTATCCAAGACACATCATCGAAAACTGACTGACCAGTTAAATATACTTAACTATCATCTTGAATATCTCATGAATGAGAAATTTTTTCCTTATATGTTTCCTTAAAATATAATTATAAATTAGAATAAAAAGAAAATTTATATTATTAAAAAAATTAAAAAATCTAACCAAAATATGGCATTGTCAGTCACCTAAAATTTTTCCTATATGGGGATCAATGTATTTCTTCATACAAACATTGAACTATGTAATATAGGGTTCAATAGTGGCCTATATAATATAACATACATTTTACATTTAAAGTATATATACATTAATAAATAATATTACTTACCATATGTCATCTATGTATACCAAATGTATGAATTCGGGCCCTGTGTATGACCCTTTGTGTCTCCTAACTGTAACATCCAAATGATAAAATCCTCATAAAAGAATATTCTAGCTAGTAGGAGAATAATACATCCCATACCTGATATGAGATATAGTCAGGTTGATAGGAGATGAAATAATGGTCAAAAATAAAAGTTGATGCTCAATCCATAGCCCACTTTCTAATATTTTGTAAAAATAGCTGAAAAGTTCACATATACAAATCTCTCATTCCTCCCATATAAGATCTCTCATGATATCAGTAATCTGAGAACAAAAATTATTCCAGACAATTAAGAAGAGTATGTTAGTAATTAAATAGATTTAAATATATATATATATATATATATATATATATTATTTTATAACATACAGTCCAGTGGTTGAACATTTACTATGAGAGCCTAATACCTTGGTGCCCCTGGATCATAAAAATAATTTCTTAGAATTTCAATAACCTATTAAATAAATAAATATGAAAATAATATGAAAATAATAAGAATAATAAGAATATTATTACCAAAATTAATAAGAACAACTTAATATACAATAAATGTGACAACCCTGCTTTTTATTACAACTTAAACATGCTTTATTACATAAAACTTCACTTGATCCAACAAAGAAGATCGAGAGGTTTAGTGTCTTTGGGGCTTAGGATCATTACATAAAAACTTTAAACTTGAAATACAACATCTTTATTGAAAACTTCCTTTACATGACCACTACATTCCTTCGTACTTAGCATTGCATGGGATAACCTAAGGGCATGCATAAGAAAAGGGTGAGCTATAAAGCCCAGTAAGGGAGTAAACAATGAATAACATGAGGAGTGAAATACATGTTAGGCAATAGGCATATCAATAGAGAATAACAGAAACATGAACATAAAGGCATGATAAAGCATGATAATCATAACATGGAAATGTGGCAACAACACTTAACATTGAATTAGCATGAGCCAAGGCTCATTGCACATGGAGCATGAGTAAACCCTCATTGCACTTGAATCACGAGTAAACCCTCGTTGCACTTGAATTAGCATGAGTAAACACTCATTGCACATGACGTATCATGATACTATACTTTACCCAAGGCATTGGAGCGCTATAAAGGGCGCACCCTTCTTAAACATTTCATTTCATGCATAAGTGTGCCACATGGCTCATAAAACATGGATTCATAAAACATAATAATTTATTCCACGATAAAGGAATGTGGAATTCATACATGAAACATTACAATAAATATGTAAATGTGCATAAAGGTGAATACCCTTGATGGGGAAATGGGCATGGTATTCACTACACAAAGACATTGGCTTAGAAAATGGGTGCGATTTCGGCAGCGTAACGGCGTGACATAAGAATTCATAAAAAAGGTTGATGAGAGAGAAAGGGGTTCCTCATCATATTTAAATGTAATGGAAAGTAAGGAGGTCATATATATACATGTCCCAACAATAGAAATGGAATTTAGATTCATGATACAAAAGTATTGCTTCAATAAAAAAAAGGAGAAAAAGGTTTCTTTCAGAATTTCGGCATAGTAACGGGTGTACATGGGAGGCATTTAATGAGAGAGAAAGGGTTATACCATCATTCAAACAATAAGAGGGCAGTATGGGGGAGGTGCGAAACCATACCCCAACATTCATAATTGAAATAAAAAAAAGCAATACAACTTAAAGAAAATTGACAAAAATGAGAAAGGAAGAAAACCCCTTACTTGGAAGTGTGCTTCCAAAGGCTATAGAGAGGCTTGTTAGAGGCTTCTTGGGAGCTTGGGGCACCTTGAGAGGATCATAGAGAGATTAGGGCATAGGTTGGACGAACTTCAAGGGCTTTGAGTGAGGAGGAAGTGGGAGCTTGGGTGGGTTTATATAGGAAAGGTGAGAGAATTCTTTATTATTTAGGTTTGGGACCCCTTATATTAAAATAATCCAAACCACAAACCATACCATGGTATTTGCCCATGGTTTCTGGAAAAGGGAAGAGGAAAACAATATTTTACAAGTCCAAGGTCCGAACGTATTAAAAAATTAGGGTTGCTTATGTGGAGGTGAGTCACACTCCCATGGAAATTAATTTAAAAAGGAAAAGTGTTGAATAAGTCTTGAGGGCTCCATTAATGCTTTGAAAAGTAAGTCAAACAAACCCAAAACCTCATTATTTTAATGATAAAACACATATTTTCCGAACATAAGGATTATGGTATTTTATTACATCACCATTGGGTCATTATGATGTCATAAAACACATTATATATTTATATGGTATTTAATTTTTACCCAAAAATTTGACTGTCTCAGAAAATTATGAAAAATTCACCGTTGGATAATTTCGACGTCCTGATTCCAAAAATAATATTTATTTTATCTAAATAATTTTCTAAATATGTGAATTTTCACTTTTAAAATAAAAACCGACATTTATAAAAAATTCACGGGTTTTGACAGAAATGGCTTTCAAACCTTAATAAAAAATTTAATTGCATTCATAAAATTATAAGATAATTTATATTTAATAAAAATTAATTTAATATTAATAATAATATTTTATTAAAATATTATTTAATTCAAAAATCCTTTAATTTAATAAAATATAATTCTTAATTAAATAATAACTAAAAACACTATTTGTAATTTAAAAACTAATTACAATGTATCAAAAAAATTATATTCATTATTATATACAAAAAATAATGTACATGAACATGGTGCTACTTATTTGTTACATAACCCCTTAAAATAGCCGCATAAGACCTAAGGGTAAGGTGTGCGATGGTGACAGACTCTTGGGGTTGCTCAGATAACATCACTCGAGTGGTAATCTCTATCAACTTCCATTTTTCCCGTAGACGATCACGTTCGAGCTTGACTTGATGAAGCTCAGCTTGGGCTTGGTCAAGGGCAAAGCCCAAAGACGCCACCTCTTTTCTGAGCTCCGACAAATGGGCTTCGTAAGGGGAAATTCTACTAGATGAGGCCATCGCTTCCTTTGTCTGAGTAGAAATGGTTTCGTTAAAGACTTATATTTATACTACTCAGATGATCACTATTCAACGGCTATAAAAGTAAAGGTCACAAATCATAACATAAAACTAAAGAAGTTGACATCTTATAAAAACATTTTTTTCATAAAGAAACATTTAACTGGATCAAGAGGGATTTTCCATTAATGAAACATTGGGTCGTTACAACATTCCCCCCTTAAGAAATTTCGCCCTCGAAATTTTCCTTTTCCCACACTAAAACAAATGTGGGTAACTTAGATTCATCATATCCTCCGACTCCCAAGTTGCTTCTTCAAACTTGTGGTTTCTCCACAATACCTTGACGAGGGGCATTGTCTTATTTTATAGAACTTTTTCTCTACGATCTAAGATCTTCACTGGTTGCTCCTCATAAGAAAGATCGTCTTCTAATTGTACCACCTCGGAAGAGAGTACATGTGAAGGGTCTGGTATGTACTTCCTTAAGAGGGATACATGGAAGACATCATGCACCTTGGCCATAGTAGGTGGAAGTGCTAGTCGATAGGCCACAGCCCCAACACGATCAAGAATCTTGAAGGGGCCGATGTACCTTGGACTTAACTTCCCTTTCTTTCCAAACCTCATGACCTTCTTCCACGAAGATATGCATAAAAACACCATGTCTCTGACTTTAAACTCAAGGTCTCGTCGACGATTATCTGCATAACTCTTCTGTCGACTCTGGGCTGCCTTGATATGCTGCTGAATGGTTTTCACCTTCTCCACCATTTCTTCGACCATTTCTGGTCCAAGCAGCTTACGTTCACCGACCTCATCCCAACATGCCGGTGTTCTACAACTTTTCCCATACAGGGCTTCATATGGTGCCATTTGGATGCTCGAGAGGAAACTATTATTATAAGAGAACTCAACCAGAGAAAGATGTTGATCCCATCCTCCTTTAAAGTCCATTGAGCACGCTCTCAACATATCCTCAAGTGTTTGGATAGTCTGCTCGGATTGGCCATCAGTTTGAGTATGATAGGCCGTACTGAAGTTTAGTTCAGTATTCAGAGCATGTTGAAGACTCTTCCAAAACTTAGCGGTAAATCTTGGATCTCGGTCAAACACAATAGATAGTGGTACTCCATGAAACTGTACCACTTCCCTTATATATATCCATGCCAGTTGATCCAAAGAGAAATCCTCTCGAATAGCAATGAAGTGAGCAGTCTTTGTAAGACGATCCACAACAACCCAGATTGCATTGTTGCCTTTGGATGTCCTTGGAAGTCCGGTGACAAAGTCCATGGTGATGTTCTCCCATTTCCATTTTGGTATGGGCAATGGTTGCATCATCCCCTTAAACTTCTGCCTCTCTGCCTTCACTTGCTGACACACCAGACACTTTGATGTATATTCAGCGATCTCCTTCTTCATATTATCCCACCAAAAGTTTTCTCGGAGATCTCGATACATCTTTGTGCTCCCTGGGTGAATAGAGAAATTTGAACTATGTGCATCATCCAAAAGTTCCTTCTTTAGCTCTGAACTTGATGGAACACATAGTCTTTTCCCAAACCGCACAATTCCTTCTTCATTAACATTAAACTCTGAGGATTTTCCCTTTTTGATAGCTTCCACTTTTTCTTGGATTCCCGCATCATCCTTTTGAGCATCCTTTAACCTTTCCAAAAGAGATGGTTGAGCAATAATTTGTGAAAGGATTGATGATGTTCCCTTCTTTATGATTCCCACGTCCATCTTCATCAAGTCTAAGAAGATTGGATCCTTCTCAATTCTCATCAATGATAGAATTGCTGGATCCTTTCTACTTAGGGCATCCGCCACCTTGTTCGCCTTCCTAGGGTGGTAATGTATTGAACAGTCATAATCCTTGATGAGCTCTATCCATCTTCTCTGGCGCATATTAAGCTCTTTCTGTGTGAATATATATTTAAGACTCTTGTGGTCAGTATATATCTCACATTTCTCTCCATAGAGATAATGCCGCCAGATTTTCAAGGCAAGGATCACCGCCGCCAACTCCAGATCATGCGTTGGATAGTTTCTCTCATGGATTTTCAACTGCCTTGAGGTATAGGATATCACTTTATCATTATTCATCAGCACACATCCTAAGACATTCTTCGAAGCATCACTGAATACCACAAAAATCTCCCCACTTGTGGGTAAAGTGAGCACGGGTGCAGTGATAAGCCTCCTTTTCAACTCCTTGAAGCTTTCTTCGCATTCATCACTCCAAGAAAACTTTACTCCCTTTCGAGTTAGCTTGGTAAGAGGGTTGGAAAATCTTGAGAAGTTTCTCACAAATCGTCGATAATATCCAGCTAACCCCAAGAAGCTACGGATATCAGTTACCGATGTTGGCCTCGGCCATCCCTCAATTGCATCTGTTTTGGAGGGATCCACAGATATCCCATTGCTTGTGATGATATGACCCAAGAATGAGACTTCCTTCAACCAAAACTCACACTTGTTGTACTTTGCATAGAGTTTCTCCTTGCGCAAAGTCTCTAGTACAGTTTTTAAATGCTCCTCTTGGTCCTCCTTGGTTTTGGAGTATATTAGAATATCATCTATAAAGACTACCACAAATTTGTCTAGGTAATCTCTAAAGACTCTATTCATCAATTCCATGAATATTACTGGAGCATTGGTGAGTCCAAAAGGCATTACTATGAATTCATAGTGCCCGTACCTTGTACTAAAAGCAGTCTTGGGGATATCTTCCTTCTTCACCCTTACTTGATAATATCCCGACCGCAAGTCGACCTTGGAGAAGTATTGTGCTCCACGCAGCTGATCAAACAAGTCATCGATTCTTGGGAGAGGATACTTGTTCTTTATCGTGATTTTGTTAAGTTCACGATAATCGATGCAAAGCCGCATTGACCCATCTTTCTTCTTGACGAAGAGGACTCGTGCACCCCATGGTGATGCACTTGGGCGTATAAACCCTTTATCCAGATTCTCCTGTAGTAGTTTCTTCAGCTCTTCAAGCTCAACAACATCCATTCTATATGGAGTCTTGGATATTGGTAGCGCCCCAGGTATAAGTTCAATTGAGAGCTCAACATCTCTTCTTGGAGGAAGACCAGGAAGTTCCTCAAGAAATACTTCAGCGAATTCCCTCGCAATAGGCATTTCTTCAAGGGTGGTTTCTTCCTTGGACTCAATCATCTGAGCCAGATATGCATGCTCATAAGGCAGTAATATCCATACTTGAGATGATGGAGCTAAAGGAGATTCATCTTCCTCCTAACACTTGTAAAGAATCGGGGGTCGATTCTCCATATGGAGTGTGATTTCCCTCTCCCGACAATTTATGTTGGATCTATATAAGGAAAGCCAATCCATGCCAAGAATTGCATCAAATTCCACCAAAGGGAGTATGACGAGGTTCTCCAAGAAATTCAATCCACAGATTATAACAGGGGAGGACTTATACTCATGGGATGCAATGATTGCCCCATTTGCCGTACTCACCGACATCTTTACTTCCATGATTTGTGGTGGTGCAGGGATTGTTCTACTAAACTTTTGAGATATAAAAGAATTCGTAGAACCTAAATCAAAAAGTACGTTCGCTATTCTTGAATGAATAACTAGCGTACCTGTCACCACTTTGTTGTCGGGGTTCACTTCGGCAGAAGTGATGGCAAAAGCTCTTCCTTGTTGTCTTGGAGGTTGTTGATTGCCTCTGATAACCCTTGGATTAGGGCACTGATTCGCAAAATGACCCGGTTCTTTTCATTTGAAGCATTGAACAACGCGTTGAGGTTCGAACGGAGCGTTCCTCTCCTCTGTCGCAGCCGCGTGTCCTTCTTGCTGACAGTTAACAGCTAGGTGCCCTTCTCTTCCACACTTGAAGCATTTTCTTGTCCCCCTAAGGCAATTTCCAGGGTTCTTCTTTCCACACTTTTGGCAAGTGGGGTGATGGAATTTCTTAGCGCCGTTGGATTTATCCATCGGAGCACCAGCATTGAATTCCACCTTACGCTTCATGTCCCCATGATACCCCTTTGATTCTCCGATCTCCATTTCAACCTTGAGGGCACATCGGAAAATTTCCTCATAGCTGTCGAAGTCACGGATCGCTAATGCTTTCCGCAAGCTAGGCTTCAGCCCACCAAAGAAGCGGTCAACCTTGCATTCGGGGGTAACGACAAAGCCGGAAGCATATCGTGCAAGCCTTGTGAAGTTTGCCTCGTACGCTCCCACAGATTCTTCATCTTTCTGTTTGAGGGAAAGGAAGTCCCTTTCCATCTTAAGACGGAGGGTGCGTGGAAAATATTTATCGAAAAACATCTTCCGGAATACCTTCCATTCCAAAGCCTCAATCTCCTCCTCAGGCTTCATATTTTTGATCAATGTCCACCATTGATCAGCTTCACCCTCCATACGATAAGCCACCAGGAGAACCTTCTCTTTTTCAGAGCATTGGAGGATGGAGAATATCTTTTCAATGGAGTTGATCCATTGTTCAGCAATCGTGGGATCGGATGATCCACTAAAAGTAGGAGGCCTTTGTCGCATGATGCTTTCAATAGTGACTTGTTCTTTCTTAGGGGGGGTTGAACGTTCCTCTTGACCAGTGTTTCTATTCAAAACTTGAGTTAGCTTAGAGAGAAGCGTGACAAAGTTCGCGATTCCCGCTCCCATTGGATTGGGCATCTCATAAGTACAATCATCACACTGATCTTCACAACGGTTGTTAGCCCGAGTTCTCCTATTACCGGCCATTGGCTAGAATAAAAGGAAAGTTAGGGGTAACACATAAAGGGTAATCCAAATACAAAAGTTGATGACTTATAAATAAACTTTAATCTCATTAACTCATGAGTCTATAGGATTCAATCCAGGCTTTTCATGATCTTCCTTCTAATATATATTCTTAGGGGCATTTTTCCCTTAATAAGGGTTCATACTAAGATTGTGAATTTATCAAAACATATCCCCTGGGAGTGTCGTAACCAAGAGTGCAGCAAGGCCCATTGTCGTGCACCAGTTCCCGTTCGAGTCTAGCTCAAAGCGGTGTTTTCGGGTTTTACCCCTAGGATACATCTGTGCCAGAGCCGCCTCTACCTGCTCGTATCCAGACAGGGATGTATTTGTTTGATAAACCACTTACTTAGTATTTACCAAAACTTAGGGATGTTTTTTTATGCTTAGTCTTGTATCTAAGGCTTTACTAGGGTTTCCTAATCCCAAAAATAACTAAACCTATCCTCTGATACCAACTGTGACAACCCTGCTTTTTATTACAACTTAAACATGCTTTATTACATAAAACTTCACTTGATCCAACAAAGAAGATCGAGAGGTTTAGTGTCTTTGGGTCTTAGTATCATTACATAAAAACTTTAAACTTGAAATAAAACATCTTTATTGAAAACTTCCTTTACATGACCACTACATTCCTTCGTACTTAGCATTGCATGGGATAACCTCAGGACATGCATAAGAAAAGGGTGAGCTATAAAGCCCAGTAAGGGAGTAAACAATGAATAACATGAGGAGTGAAATACATGTTAGGAAATAGGCATATCAATAGAGAATAATAGAAACATGAACATAAAGGCATGATAAAGCATGATAATCATAACATGGAAATGTGGCAACAACACTTAACATTGAATTAGCATGAGCCAAGGCTCATTGCACATGGAGCATGAGTAAACCCTCATTGCACTTGAATCACGAGTAAACCCTCGTTGCACTTGAATTAGCATGAGTAAAAACTCATTGCACATGACGTATCATGATACTATACTTTACCCAATGCATTGGAGCGCTATAAAGGGCGCACCCTTCTTAAACATTTCATTTCATGCATAAGTGTGCCACATGGATCATAAAACATGGATTCATAAAACATAATCATTTATTCCACGATAAAGGAATGTGGAATTCATACATGAAACATTACAATCAATTTGTAAATGTGCATAAAGTTGAATACCCTTGATGGGGAAATGGGCATGGTATTCACTACACAAAGACATTGGCTTAGAAAATGGGTGCGATTTCGGCAGCGTAACGGCGTGACATAAGAATTCATAAAAAAGGTTGATGAGAGAGAAAGGGGTTCCTCATCATATTTACATGTAATGGACAGTAAGGAGGTCATATATAAACATGTCCCAACAATAGAAATGGAATTTAGATTCATGATACAAAAGTATTGCTTGAATAAGAAAAAGGAGAAAAAGGTTTCTTTCGGAATTTCGGCACAGTAACGGGTGTACATGGGAGGCATTTAATGAGAGAGAAAGGGTTCTCCCATCATTCAAAAAATAAGAGCGAAGTATGGGGGAGGTTCGAAACCATACCCTAACATTCATAATTGAAATAAAAAAAAGCAATTCAACTTAAAGAAAATTGACAAAAATGAGAAAGGAAGAAAACCCCTTACTTGGAACTGTGCTTCCAAAGGCTAGAGAGAGGCTTGTGAGAGGCTTCTTGGGAGCTTGGGGCACCTTGAGAGGATTCTAGATAGATTAGGGCAGAGGTTGGACGAACTTCAAGGGCTTTGAGTGAGGAGGAAGTGGGAGCTTGGGTGGGTTTATATAGGAAAGGTGAGAGAATTCTTTATTATTTAGGTTTGGGACCCCTTATATTAAAATAATCCAAACCACAAACCATCCCATGGTATTTGCCCATGGTTTCTGGAAAAGGAAAGAGGAAAACAATATTTTACAAGTCCAAGGTCCGAACTTATTAAAAAATTAGGTTTGCTTATGTGGAGGTGAGTCACACTCCCATGGAAATTAATTTAAAAAGGCAAAGTGTTGAATAAGTCTTGAGGGCTCCATTAATGCTTTGAAAAGTAAGTAAAACAAACCCAAAACCTCATTATTTTAATGATAAAATACATATTGGCCGAACATAAGGATTATGGTATTTTATTACATCACCATTGGGTCATTATGATGTCATAAAACACATTATATATTTAAATGGTATTTAATTTTTACCCAAAAATTTGACTGTCTCAGAAAATTATGAAAAATTCACCGTTGGATAATTTCGACGTCCTGATTCCAAAAATAATATTTATTTTATCTAAATAATTTTCCAAACACGTGAATTTTCACTTTTAAAATAAAAACTGACATTTATAAAAAATTCACCGGTTTTGACAGAAATGGCTTTCAAACCTTAATAAAAATTTTAATTGCATTCATAAAATTATAAGATCATTTATATTTAATAAAAATTAATTTAATATTAATAATAATATTTTATTAAAATATTATTTAATTCAAAAATCCTTTAATTTAATAAAATATAATTCTTAATTAAATAATAACTAAAAACACTATTTGTAATTTAAAAACTAATTACAATGTATCAAAAAAATTATATTCATTATTATATACGAAAAATAATTTACATGAACATGGTGCTACTTATTTGTTACATAACCCCTTAAAATAGCCGCATAAGACCTAAGGGTAAGGTGTGCGATGGTGACAGACTCGTGGGGTTGCTCGGATAACATCGCTCGAGTGGTAATCTCTATCAACTTCCATTTTTCCCACAGACGATCACGTTCGAGCTTGACTTGATGAAGCTCATCTTGGGCTTGGTCAAGGGCAAAGCCCAAAGACGCCACCTCTTTTCCGAGCTCCGAAAAATGGGCTTCGTAAGGGGCAATTCTACTGGATGAGTCCATTGCTTCCTTTGTCTAAGTAGAAATGGTTTCATTAAAGCCTTATATTTATACTACTCAGATGATCACTATTCAACGGCTATAAAAGTAACGGTCACAAATCTTAACATAAAACTAAAGAAGTTGACATATTATAAAAAAAATTCATGAAGAAACATTTAACTGGATCAAGAGGGATTTTCCATTAATGAAACTTTGGGTCGTTACAATAAATTTCTTTAATAATTAAACAAACCCCCATAAATGAGGATCAAAATCAAGATATGGGTGTCTCTCTAGAACAGAGTCCAAAATATTCAATCGATCAAGATCATCCCCCCTCCTAATAAGAATAACATTCTACGGATCAAATAAATCATACTCATCAACATGAATTCCAACACCTACAAGGGAATTAAATAGATCATCAGGTGCATATACAGCCATCTGAAACAAATAATCATACATGTAAAAAAAATTCTGATATTAAACATAGAAAACTAATAAACACCATAATATAATAATTTTACATGAAAATAATTTTTAATACATATATCAAATAAAAAAACTAATAAGTACCGGAAAATAAAAATTAGATGTAAATAAATATTAGAAAATAATAATTTAACTTGTAAATATTTTTTCATATAGAAATAAAATATAAAAAATAATAAACACCATAAGGAATATAATATTCTTACTATTGAATAATTTTTAATATAGATATCAATTATAAAAAACTACTATTTATTTTCATTAGTGAAGAAACAGAATACATCATCAGGTCTAGCCATATAAAACAAAAAAACATACCTATAAATAGTTGTTAATAAAAATATGAAATATAAAAAATTAATAATTACCTGAATATAATACATCAATCATCATCTACTTCCTCATCTTCATCTAGGAAAATGTATTTATCCCCATCTCTGGCATCATCAACATCCGTATTTATTTTGGTTTAATCATCCCTTATTACATCATCAACATTATGAATATCATCAACCCTTAACTGGGGGGTTTTATCATTGATATTTATATCTCATCGGGTAATAGATTTATTTTGGGATGTTTCATAAACAAATTCAATATGTTTCACTTCCAAATAACCATTTAAATTTTCAATAAACTAATTATCATGACATTTAATTTTTATTGAACTCTACCAATAATTAAAATATCTCAAATCATCACAGTAATTTTCATAATAAACATGATGTTCTTGAAGTGTCAATATAAATGGTTCGTTTGATATAAGAAGGCTATTATTTTAATGTCAACGACTCCGTGTCGTGGTTGAACTCTTAACCCTTTATCATTATTAAACTAGTTGAATTTAAACATTGCCACGTAATTTTATCCAAGATAACATAATTCAATTATTTCATCCATCTTACCTTAAAATTCAACATCACTTTCTTTATGATTATATCGCTTAAAACAAACACCACTATTCATTGTTTTCTATCATTAACCATATATTTGTTCATGGAATCGAAATCCATTAACAAAATACCCATTATATGATTTTTCCAATTTTTATGGAGGTTTTTGGAGCACACATAATAAACTATCAATTTTATTTTCATGTTTTCTCTCCTCAAAATAATAAAAAATATTAATAATAGGTATCATTAAAAAATTTATTTAATGTCCCATCAAAAGTAGTATAACGTAACATTATTTGAAACCAATATGAATTATTATATTGAAGATGTTATTCAAGAGCATCATATGCAATTTGTATAATTTTTTTTGATATGGTAATCATATAGTCTATAAAATAAATAATTTAAATAAAGGTACCTATTATAAAACATAAAAAAGATAATCAAAAGTAGTGCTTATTACACAAATCATTTAATTTCTTCACAATTCATTATAACTTATGCATGTTCTATGTGTAGTTCCTCATTGAATCCTATATTTCATGATAACCACCAAAACCAAGATTGAGCAGATTAAAAACTAACAATTGATACTTTTTGAAATCATCAGGATTTGTCTCATTACAACCCATCCAGTTATGTTTTTAAAAATATTCTTATTGAAAATAATAAGAGTGTAAATTTGAAATTTCATCTTGAAAGTAAACATCTTAAATTGACCGTTAAATTAATTTGTTGTTACGTACTACTGTCATTAATTTTTTAATAAATATCTCAAATGGTTATATCCATCGAAATTGCACTAGCCCACCACATTTTTCTTCATATGGAAAAAGAAATATTAAATGTTCCATTGAGTCAGAGAAGCCCGGTGGAAATATTTTCTCAATTTATGTAAAATTAAAACAATATCATCTTTTATAATAATAAATCCATCATATTATGATGTTTCCATAAAAATATCTAGGAATAAATATCCTATTTTGGTTAACACATCTTATATTGAAGAATACAATATCCCTCTAAGACCGATAGGATGTAATATTTCCACTATTACATGGTAGTCATGACTTTCTAACACTATCATATGCCCATTTCTGATGAAATGACAAAAAATAGATCCATAACCATATGGTAACATCAAATGTTTAATCCATTGACATAATAATAAATTAATTTCTTTTTAATGTGATTAAGCTTCTATTTGATTCTTTAAATTGTGTGGCCTTTCATCTTTAAACAATTAAAGTTTTGGATGTCTGTAAAATTTGAAAAGATCTAGTTATGCATTTAAATTATATTTTTTCTTACTGAGTGTGTCCAGCATGGTATTAAATATGTTATCAAAAAAATCTTCTCAATATGAATTACATATGACATGTGATGAACCATAAAATCATACCAATATTTAAGGTCCTAAAAATACCCTTCTTTATCCAATTATTATCTCACCCAAAACCACATATTTTTTCATCATTTATGGTTAATCCAAAATTAATAGGAGATAATCTAGAGATGATATATTTTACCTGAATAACAACAAGCACTAATAGATTTTTTTCTCTTTCAATTATTCCATTTGTAAAATTATTTATGTTCCTCTGAAAATGGTGATCATCGGGAAGAAATCTATGATCACTGTCAAAATAACTAACCATTCTCCCATTACCAAGCATAAATACTTTATTCTCATCTAGGTTCTATTGACATAATTTTAAACCATGTGTACTCTATCCATATAACATACCATATTGATAAAAGTTACTAATAATCCACATTAATGCAACATTTAGTGTAATCAATATAGTCACATATGATAATCTATCTGCCTACGACCCCAGTCTAAGGCTAAGAGGAGAAAGAGTGCCACTTCTAACATGAAATAATATGTGATTACTCTAAGAGGTATTCCCTCAAATTGTTTCTATGGGAGGATCTCATTCCATGTTGAAGAGAAAGGTAAACATGATCCTCACCCTCATACATGGAACCAGGTGGTTCACATGACCACCTCCAAGGTCATAACCCTCATTACCATGAAAATGTAGACTCGATGATATTCAAATGGTTTTCCTTGACATGGAGGCCACTCAAATACCTCTACTTACTATGAGTATGGATACTCGAAAAGACACACTAGTGTGATCAATTATGTGATCAGACATGTCAGGTGGCTTTGGATGGGGAATTATCTTTATTTCATTGGACTAGTTCATAGAGGGGGTGACATGGGGCATGATGAGATGATGGAAGGGAGTGATGGGATCTTGAGTGAAAAACACCCTAGGAGGCCCCACTCTGCATAGTATGTTCTTCGGCCGAATGGGGTTACCTATGCATAACATGTTACTATATGGGTGAGGGAATCGTCTTCATAGAATGGTGCTACACAGACCTAAGGTTCTTCCCATTAAGTGTTTTTCTATGAAAATCCATGTTCCTCCTACGTAGAACTTTTCTAGGTGGTTTAAGGTTCCTCCCACATAGTGTTTTGCTATGTGAAGTGTAGGCCTATAAATTATCCATCCGTTCATGCCCCGTGGAATGGTGTCCACAAGTGGTGTCATTTTTTGGATGTCTAAATATTATTTTGTTTCACCCTTAATTATATGCAGTGGGTTTTTTACCAATCAGGGATAGAAGAGCCATTTTTTTGTGTCCCGTCTGGGATTTTCTCCTACAATCTCTACTTTTACGCCATCCTTTCATCATCCTTATTTGGTTTCCCTCGAGGTTATTTTATAGGGGAATAGAGGGACTGAGTATCAGGATGTTCAATTTTTCATGGTGGTTTGTAGTTCTTCTTTTGGGGGAGCTCAGAAGGTTAATTTGGCCTGCGAAGTATTTCGTTCACAATGGTAGTCATTTTCTGGTGAAAAAATCACCACCTAGACCCGCAAATGAATTTTTTTTTTCTATGATCATCGACGGTACCACCTAATCCTAAAAATAATTTTTTTTTGGGAAATTAATCTGTAGATGTAAAATTCACTTCCCATCCTTACAAACAATATGGTAGTTTCGTTCGTTGGGAATTTCGCGATTTAGTAAGACACCACGTAAATCAGTGGTCCATGAAGTGATTTGGGATTAAAATGATCAATACTCTATTATAGGATTCCCAATTTAATCATTTTTTATTCTATATTTATGGAATTCACTTCTTATTATATGAGGAATTTTTAGAACCCAACAAATGCCCCCATTGGAATGGGTTATGATCCGGACGAAGAGAAAGCTATTCTGATGTAAAAAGTGGCCTTATTTTAAACCCATTTGTAGTTTGCAAGTGGACCCATAAGAGGGGAACAAAATTATAAATAGGGTTTTTAACTAATTTTTCTTTTATCAAATTTATTGGCATTCTTAGTGCTTTTGGAACACTTGATCGCATACTACTTCCACATAGTTCCTCCTTTCTGAATTCCCCTTTCCATAGACTAAATTTTGATGTTCGTGAATGGTAAATTTTGATTTCTACATATATATTTATTGATCATCCCATGTATTTAGTATCCTGTGATATGAACATCTTGATATCATATGTTTCATGGTCTAGAAACTCATGCATGTATGCTTCATGAGCCAGCGGTTTGTGGGTAATGTCTCCACGAATTGATGGTTCACGAGTCTTCACTAGGCATGCGAAGTCATACACACTATTTAGATTTTTTATGAGTAATAATTCATCATTCTCATATGAATATCACAGATTTTTTATGATCCATTATAGGTAGAAAAATTATTCCACCTCGATGACTACTATTGGGAGAAGAACAGTCATGGTTGAGAACATTTAAGACAATCTTTGATATCACATTATCCCTCAAGAAGGTATTCTGAAGAATATTATTTCACTAGAGCTTCTAACCTACCCTCTTTCTAACCAACTAAAAATTTATAATTTCAAACATTAATATGACGTTACCCTTCCACCAATTGATCAGAATCTCCCATCTACTTGGTCTCAGATGTCTCAAGAGCATGCCCTAGTGAACATTTATACTGTAGTAAAGATCATTTTTGGATTATGTCAATAGAAATTAATTGTTCTAAATGATTCAATGTGGAAACAAATAAAATAATACAACCATAAAATATCATTTTAATCCTCTATTCGAAATTATCCATCCATTTTCAACCTCTCACGAGGAAATACCAACAGAGGGTGGAGCTCTAACTGGGATTTGCGATTTGGAGGGAGTTTGTCAAATGAATGGGCTTGGCCATTCTATATTTCGTGGACTTAAAATTGTAATAAGAGGTATTCAGATTTTACCATGCTATATGGGTCTCTCATTATGTATTTTATTCCCCAACCGAGGTGTTTCATGAATTAATTACTCATTAGTGTTCGAGCACCAAGACTTTCCAATTATCACGTGGTGAAGTTAGTATCAGATTATGAGAATTCTACTAGCTAGTGGAATCCACATTCTCAGTAACACGTATGAAAAAAATTTCCTTACAAAAAATACTTAGGAGGATTCCAAATAGGTACCTTTGTTATCCATATATTTACTAATTGCATTATATAAATATTTGGGTCAGCCTTTTAACATCCACTCACTCTTCCCATTCTGTGATTGGAAAAAGCTATTCTTAAAGAATATTGGTCAGAGGCCCAGGGTTCGGTGTACTAGGAATCACCCGACCTAACAGTCATTGGGTATTTAGGATTCATATGGGGATACTATTGAGGTAGGACAGTATACTACCTGGGACTACAGAACCTGGAAAGGAATATCTTTCAACTTTGGACTGGTAGGTTTCTTGCGCATGCTCTTGAGTAGATAGATCTTCCCATCTCATTGTTTTTATATTAGTGTCAAGATATGTACCCTGATGATTATGGCCAAACTAGAATAGGTACACCCCTTCAACCTTGTTGTACACACCCTTGGTCATATTTACAATTTTATGATCCATATGCAACAAGGTAAGTCTCCACATCATCTCTATGGTACGTTCCAATTCTTGTACAGATGGGTGGAGGAACACTTTCGATGATATGAATATCAACATACTACAACAATTCCTCATTCCACCATTCACCTTCCACTGCTTAATATCACAATCATTCTCCTAAAATCATTGGACATTGATGGTGATGTTGAACTTCTGATTTATTTTTACCACTTTACATTCTTCCCTTACCCCATACCTTTTGGAATGGTGGTTGATAATAGCTAATGGAATTTGGTGGAGTGCTCCTACATTATCTCTCTACAATATGGAATTCTATCTAGATGGGTAGATGGGGTAAATATATATGGATTATACACTCCATAAATATTTTTCACAACAATTCAGATGTATGCAACAAATTTCCTCTTTTCCCCTTCCCTAGATTAATATCCTTCACCAGCTGTGGATAATGATTATGTGTGATGATTCGAGCATGAATATATCCTTGACTTGTGAGGAAGTTCCCATTAATCTATCATGATATTACTCCATAATGTGGATGGAATACCATCCTGATGAGATATTTGAGAAGGAAATCCAAAAGGTGCATAAACCTTTTTTACTCTCCCAACTCACTTCCTAACACATCTTCCTCATTGGTTTCATGGGGATATAACCTTATGTCCTGATGATCTAGTCATCTAATGGTTGCCTCATCTTCTTACTCTCCCCTTACTGATGGTAGTGAAAGTATGATTCTTTCAATTAGTGTTTTCGGAAGTCGTACTGACCCTGGTACCAGTGGGACAGCCTTGGGAACCTCAGCAATTGATGATGGGACTATCAGCCTGGTTCCTCAAGCTAGGTATGATGTGGTGATAGAATGTCCCCCCCTCATTGGAGTTTTTTTATCAAAACGAACATTTCTATGGTTTTTTCAATTCCAGATTACATACCCATGGTAGTGAGTGGTCAGGATCAAGATAGTATCAATGCTATCGAACACTAGGTAGTAGGAATATGATATTATAACCAAATGTTTACAATCATAACAAAGACCCCCTGATGGAAATTGTTGATAGGTCTAATAGCCTTCACCAACGTTTCCTTGTCCTGGGCTCATGTGGGTTTGACTACCGGCACCTGCATATCCTTATTCAAAAGATTGTCATAACTCAAGAAGACTTAGATGGCTAGGAATCTGAACTTTATTAGTATAATGCTTCACCTACTCAAAATTAATACTTATGGGATATTACCATTGTGATACATTTCTTTGTTTCTAAAGATGAATGATCTTATGACCAAGTGATTTCCCAGACTATAGAGCTACGGGAATGTGAGGCTCATCTAGAAAGGTTAAAGGTGTGGTTGTCATCAACGTGCACAAGATTTGAAGCCATCATGAAGAAGGTTCAAAACTTATGAGCCATCTATAAATATATGCAACCAATAGTTGATACCAAATCCAAACAAAGAACTAGATTGGAAGAGGCCCTAGACAGCTTGTGTCAGGCAGTAGTTTATTTGCTGACTAAAGTGAACTGAGCTTCACTATAGAAATTTCTGTAATTTTGTGCCTCCCCTTTTTTAGTGTTGGAATCATTGATAGACTCTAGGATGTGTATAATCCTTAATTATAATTTTATAAATAAATTAAAACTCATTTTCCATTTGACCCTCCCCTTTCATCTTATCTTGTAATGTCCATCAATTACAAAATTCAATTTTTTTTGAAAGATATTTTCTCCGATGACCTAGATAGTTTCATCACTAGATATCAATTTCAATTACAATCTAGGATAATCAAATTGGCATGATCGTGTAATGATATGTTTTTTCTTGATTCAAGGGACACAACGAGCATAGTTTCGATTATTTATAGGGTTGCATGACAAACCCTACAAACTTGTTGTCTTTTCTATTACGGCTCTAATTTTTTCCTATGTTCAATATGATACAGGATAACTGGGTGTAACTTGACTTTTGATTAGGTTTTCCTTTGAGGGTTTTCAACCTAAAAGGGTTTGTGCCTTTTTAATTTTATCTTCATAGCTCAATTTTTCCTAAACACTGTCAAGCATAGGTCTCGTGATCTGGTACTCCACTTTTACCTAGGGTGCCCTTTGTGGATTTTCTACGTGGAATGTTTTGTGTCTCATTTCATGGGAAGTTTAGAGTCTTGTAAACTGGACTAATGGGCCTTATTTTTTATTTTGAACAACATTGACCATGAATTACGGGTTGAAGTCCCCAATAGTGATTACCGGCCGACAATATCCGAATATTTTTTAGACTTGAATAAAGGGTTTTTGGACACTAGTTTTGTGATTTATAAATACGAGACACGATATAGGGAAATTATTTGAGGAGTAACCATAAAAATGATTTCCAAAACATTGTTTCTAAGGCATAAAAAGGTAGGAAATCCTATCCTAGGGACTAATTTTCCCTTAGTTAAAATGATTTTTGTGGTAAATGTTTTCATAGAAAATAGGGGCATATTGTGCAGAGTAAAACAATGGTTTCCTTAGGAAATTGTCCCTCTATTTTTGAGGTCTAGATAATTTGTGATAATTAATGTTTCTCAAGACCATTGAAGGTGTATTTTCAAGGTAATTATTTTTTAAAATGACAAGGTCGTCCATATTGTCACTGGCCATGAATGAGGAACCACTCCTACATGAATCTAGATTTTATCAAGGAGGGTTGGATCATGGTGAAGTTTAACACCAAGAAACTAGAACATGGACCATGAAGTTTAATATCTTATAGAAATTAATTTCAAGGTCTAATATTTAATTTCACTTAACTTTTACCATAGGATAAATGATTCTACCTTTTCATGGTGATCTACCCATGAATGTTCTATTATCCTCAAGAATGAAGGGGAAAGGTGTAAACTATAATCTAGTAATATCATAATATGAGGAGTGATTGGGGGATTTAAAAATAATTGTGTAATATGGTGATAGGAAAAACCTCTCCTATGATTGAATTTTCCTTTTTTTAATAAGCCTTTTGTGGGAAACTTTTGCAGATCCAACTTGGGAATATTGTGTATAGCCAACCAAAGGAGTCCTCAGGACACTAAATCCCCATTTTCATTAGATAGGGAGATTTATAGGGATTCATAACTTCCTAGACATAGAGTTTTGTTTCAAAAAGGAAAGTGTATGAACATGAAGCTAACATCCCATGTCGAAATTTCCCAAGACTGGGTGGAATTGTTTCCCTACAATAGGTGTGACCAATACATAGAAATTATTTTTTTCTATTATTTTTAAATTTTTGGGCCTAAGATATAATGTTTAGGCATTTATACATATCTCATCAATATTAGAATTAATCTATACATAGTTATGATAAGGTTCTCCATGTAGTTCTAACCTATGCATAGGTAAGGGGTCATTTTTTCTTTGAATTCAAACTCACAAAGAGGTGAGGATCGCACTGGAATCTCCTATACAGATCTAGATCTTGTATAAAATCATTGTGTATTTTTATTTTTCTTATGGACAGGATGGGATATATGATCCGAGTTCCACTGCATATCTCATCCAAATGATAATCAGAATGTATGTAGCTCTTATAGGTTCCTTGTGTGGGTTTGACCCATGCATAGGGAGAGGAAATTTTTAACTCTTGTGGTAGTAAGACGTAGGATTGGATATACATGTGTCACTATGTATCCTGTGGTGGTAGTAGTCAATCCATCCATAGTTCTAGAGATTATACAGTTTAGGGTCATGTGACTAAAACATCATCCATGCAGTTTAGCGTGATGTAGTAAGGATGAGCTTGGGTCTTTTAGTTTTAGGTTTTATGGCTGGGACACTAAGTCATGAAAATGATGAGTAAGTGGAGTCTTATTAGGCCAGTATATTTAGAAATTCCTTCAATGCAAAGGGGAAATAAATTGTAAACCATTATTCTGAGGATTCTAGGATCAAAATAAATGATTTGGGGCATAAATGCCATTGGAGAATATAGAGATAGAAGATGCCTCTTATAGGGAAAAATTTTCCTTTTGTTTCTGATCCTTTTTATAGGAAACTTCTATAGATCCAAGTATGGAATATTGTGAATAATCAACCAATGTTTTCCTTAGGACACTGGCCCCCCTCATCTTTGATGGATAGAGGAAGGTTGTGAAGTTATGGAATTACCTGAAGCACAAAGTATGATGAATGGAAGAAATGTGTATAATTATATAAGAAATATCTAGACCACGATTAGACATGAAGTGTGAAGATCCCTACATATATATGACTCATATATAGGATTTATTTTTTTCTTGACCGATCCCTATGTTAGGAACCCAAACTCAGTGCCTCCTACATAGAACATTGTTTAAATGCAAAATATAGAGACATTTTTATTTTTCTTTACCCCATGAACAGGACTAGAAAATGGGATCCTAGATGTCACTATTTATCCTTTCAAAACAAGAATCAATCCATACGTAGTTTATGAAGTACCATGCAGTTTAATGTCATGCAGGGAGGACAGTCATCATGCAGTTTAACATCGTGCGATAAGGAAATAGGTTCCTTGACATGAAGAGTAAATATTATAGTTAGACCTAAGATTAGTGACATGGGTCTCACTATATATCTTTTGATTCAAGGAATCAAGCCATATGTAGTAATGAATATTGGATTTGGTTATTCCCTTTAATGTCATGTGGCAAGGGAATCTAGTGTGCCTTTTAAGGTCTTTCTATTATGACCATTGAAAACCTGTTATGGGTTGATACGCCTTGATCATGCATGGAATCACCTATTAAAACTCCAAATCCCACATGATTCATGATTTGTATGAGAAAAAATGGGTGGAAAATGTTTATTCCACCACATAAAGGAGATAAAACAAAGGATTAGGGTATATTAAAATTATGGTGGATCAACCAGGATGTAAAATCTAGGCATCACTATATATCTTGTGAGGACATGAAACAAGCCATACATGTTTCTCTAGAGAAATCCATGTTTTGGTATGACCCATACACATGGTGGAGGGAATTGTCATCCTTCATTGCGGTCGGAACCAGGATTGGAGATCTGGATGTCACTACATATCATGTGATGATATGAATCAAGACATACATATTTCTAAGACCCTGTACAGTTTAACATCATGTGGTGAGGATTAAGGTGACTCAATGTGAAAGAGGGGGGATGTTTCTACTAGACACAATAATAAATATATTGGTGTTAGTATGTAAAATGTGATAACAAGAATCAAGCCACACATAGTTCTAAATAGGATTTCTCTATGTTGGTCTAACCCATGTATGGAGGGGGAATTTTTCTAATTCGTTGTTTTATTAATGTGACTGGACCCGAGATTGGGGAACAACACATCAGAACATATCCTATAATTTTAGTAATCATTCCACACATAGCTCAAAATGCTCTAACCTTCACATATCTGACTCATGTTCCAGGAGATGGTTCTTTTCTTAAAATGGACATGTGAATAGGACCCACTTTAGATTCCCCTAATTTGATTTAGTTTGTATTCAATGGAGGGGAATCCCTTTAATTTTTTAGTTGTTCCTAGGTCATGTGGTCTCGGAATAATTATGTATCTTGTTACTTCATGAATGAAGTTACATGTAGTTCTTGAGGAACCATGCAGTTTACTGTCTGGCCACAAGAATGTTGGTCGTGCGGTTTAATGCCATGTGGTAAGGACAAGGGTCACTTGACATGAAAGAAGTATCATCATGGTTTATCCCATGACTAGAGATCTTTACATCACAACTTATCCTACAACTACATAAATCAATCCACACATAGTTATTGACGGAAATATCCCTATGTAGGTCTAACCTATACATAGGGAGGGAGAATTTTTTTTACTTTTGAAGTGGCTGTACCAAGATGTAAAATCCAAGCATCGCTACATATCTTATGAGGATAGGAATAAAGATACATTTATTTATTGAATATGGAATGTTATATGACCAATGTCAAGAGAGATATCCTCTCAGGTGAATACATTATGGGACTATATATTTTAACATCTTGTGATTAGGATAATTTACTGTGAAATTTAACATCATGAGATCAGGATGAATGTGTCTTGTAGTTATGAGAGGGATCATTTTTTGGACTAATAAGAAATATAATCCTAACATGAAGTTTCCTTGAGGAAAAAATCTAGTAATAAAATCATCTTATTAATGGAGGTAAATTTTCGGTTGGCCCTAACATAAAAGTTCAAGGTGTCACTATGTATCCTGTGACAACAGGAATCAATCCATACATAGTAATTTAAGGGAACTCTCTCCATTGGTTTGATCCATAAACAGAGGAGTGATACATTTCCCATTTTTTATAGATGGGCCCAGGATTAGATGTATGGGAATCACTACTTATCATATGATGACATGAATCGATCCACACATAATTTTGGACAAATAGACTCTCGATGTGGATCTAACTCTCACGCGGGAATATGTGAATTTTATCTTTCTCGCACATAATTCTAGATCATGTGCAGTGAATCATAGATTGAAACAATGATTCTTATGTAGTTTAACATCATGTGGTGGGGACATTTATTTCATTCATTTTATTGTCTTACGAAATGGATAGCAGTGTCCCACTTTTTTAAGTTCTTGTGATAAAGACCGACTACATAGTTTAATGTCGTGTGGCTTGGAAAAATTACCATGGTGTTTAATTACATGTGATCAGAATGAATTACCATGGAGTTTAACATCATGCGATCAGGATGAAGATTTCATGTGTTTACATGAAATAATTATTCAAGAACCTCGCATTGGTGGGGGTCGTTAAAAGTTGTTCATCCATATATATCAAAGAATAATATCCATTAGAGTAGATTTTCTGTATGGAATAGGGTCCCTCCCACTTTGAATCCAACATTAGAGGTTTCTTTCTGAGTATTATCAGATTCCTGAAGGCCAACACTGTCTCTCACTCAAGGAAGGACCAAAGGATAACTTTTTGATTAAAGGCTCATGAAATATGGTTTTGGTGGACCACTAAATGATGCATGGTATGCAATATCTTATCATCCAATTTCTCTAAGTATTCCATAATTTTTTGGGATTTCTCATCTATAGATTGCGGATCACAGATGGTAACATAGAGTGAGTTTAATTAAACTTTAATTGGTAGGACCACCTCTATATCATATATTAATGAGTTTGGGGTCTCCTGTGTGGCAGTGTGAGTTGTGGTCTAGTATTCCCACAAGGTATGTAGTATCTTGTTCAGGAATGAATTTTTATCCTTTTCCTCCATCTTCAATAGTATATTTGATAAGGTCTTGTTAGAGGCCTCAATCTATCCAGTATCCACTTCATGATAGTGGAATGAATGGTTGGAATTGATTTCATACTCCTAATATAGCTTTTCCTACTTAGCAGAATATAAATCAGTGTCATTGTCCATTAGTATTGTATCAGGGACACCAATTCTGGTGGTGATGTTGGCTCTCAGAAAGATGGAAATGTTTCTTTCACTGAGCTCTTTGAAGGGAACAAATTATGACCACTTGGAGAAGAATTTATTTTCCATAATAATGTACTTGAACTGCCTGGCCATAGTGGGAGGATATGGTCCCACAACATCCATTCCCCATATGGAAAATTTCTAAGAGAATTTATCAATGTGAAGCAACTCCAGTGGTAGGTGAATGAAGTTTTCATGAACCTAGAAGGAATGGAACTTTTGGAAAATTTGGTACAATCCTACATTATAGTGGGCCAGTAGTACCCAAGACTTAGGATTTTATGGAAAATCTTGAATCTTGACTGGTGGTCATCATAAGCTCTAGTGTTCACTTCTTTCATTATAGTAGTGTTCACTTCTCCATCAATGCACCTGAAAATCGACCCATTGAGATTCTACTTATAGAGTACCTATTGATGATTTGGTTCATCATAGAGAACAATGTTAATTTCTCATCTTCAGAATTTATCTCTCTCGACTCTGTCTAATGGGATCTCTCCTTTTTGAAAGTATTCCACAATGGGTTTCATTAAGATGGTGGTAGGTCCATATTATATAGGTATAGGACTAACTTCATTGATCTATTCTATACTAATTTGAATGAAATGTGGGACCATATGTCGGTGCATGATGTTGATGATTGTTTCATTGCCATCTAGATTGGCTAGAGGAGTGGCTGCATTTTTTATTTCATCAGCTTGGGCATTTTACGACCATGGTATATGAGCCAATGTTGGTTTCAATGGGAATTATTCCATTAGTTCAAGTATTTGGTTTATTAGGGGGGTTATCTATCCCTTTTTGATAGTATAATCATTATTGGATTTCTTTATGACCAATTCATAATCTTCTTTTAACATCAAGTAATTTAATTTTACCTAAAGTGGCGGCTATATCCCTACAATGAGAGTTTGATATTCTGCATCATTAGTGGTGCTCCCCTCTGACATTAGGAAGGAGTAAGGAAAAAATTCCTTTTCTAGAGACATGAGCATGACTCTCAACTTTACTTTTTTGAGAATGGGCTCAATCATCATCTTCCCTATTAGGATTATAGATTCAACTTCAAAATACATCACCCATATTAGGGTGCCTTCTTGAACATAGAATACCTCTTCATCAGGTAGTTCAGTATCCAATAAAGTAATTATTATTAAGGGGTTCCCAGCCAAGAAATTTTCTAATTCTTATCCTGATATTTTTTTCTAAGAAATGAATTGAATATAAAATTTCTACATGATGATCACACATTGTGATAGACATCTAGTCAATATCACGCAGTTGAGAATGTATTTAAGTGGGCTATTAGGAGAGACCAAATGAACCTCATGACGCTTTAGGAAGTTCCTGAGTATAAAGACAAAAAATATTAGCACCAGAAATCTATTCTCTATATCATAGTAATGATTTTCAACATAAATCATGTTTTGGATGAGGTAATAAATATTTTTATCACTTTTGGCAGCATTCTTTTTCATGTGGAAGGCACCTAGTGACCACTCTAATGCTATCACATACAAAATAAGAGGATTTCCACTGAAAGGTTTCATTAGCACTAGAGGTATCAAGAAATATTTCTTCATAATGTAAAATTCTTCCTCATAATCATATTTTCATTGATATGTAACCCCTTTTTTCATCAACCTGGTAAAAGGAAAAAAATTTCCCACAAGTTTGGATATATGGAATTAAATATAGTCCAAGTGTCCTTGATGTCCTATCAACTCTGTGAGGTTTAGAGGAGGTGACATGCCAAGGAAAACCTTTATCTTTATGAGGTTGACTTCGATACCATGGGGGTGTATGATGAAGTAGAGTAATTCTCCTAAGGTAACACCAAAATAATACATTGAAGGGATCATTTTCAAGTTTTCCTGCCGCAATTTATTAAATATGGTCTCATGATCAACCAAGTGGTCAGAGAACTATCGATATTTAACCAATATATCATCAAAATAAAATTTGAATAAATTTATAAGGGAGGGTTTTAAGATCCCATTCATGGAAAGTTGGTATATAGTGTCATTATTTTTCAAGCAAAAGGGAATTACCTGGTAGAAAAATACACCCTCAGTGGGGTGAATGTGGTGGATTCTTCATATTTATAGGCCATTAAGATTTTATTGTATCCTAAATATCCCTAAATAAAGGAGATGTAATTATAATTTTTCATTTAATTGATCAACATCTCTGTGATCAGGATTGGAAAATCATTCTCTAGGTAGTTCCAATTAGGATCTCTAAAATCAATGATGTCTGTAATTTTCTCATTCTTCTTCTTGATGGGTATATATTGGCCAATAATTTTGGGTATTGGACCTCCTAAATGAATATGGATCTGATGATATTTTCCAATTCATCCTCAATTTAGGCAGCATGTGTGGGGTGCATCCATTCGGTTTCCTATTTATAGCCCTAGTGATCCTCTAGTAATCCTAGATGGTGAGTGACTACCTCAAGATCGGGGCCTAGAATTTTTGTGTTGTTCCAGGTGAATACATCCTAATGCTTCTTAAAAATTATTTGTATACCTCTTTTTCTACATAAGGCATGGTATCACTGATTAAGTTGGTTTGTGGGTCATCTTATGTACCCATATTTAATTCTGTTATCTCATCAATGGTGGTAGAGATACCCTCCACAAATTCTAGAGGGGAATCCCTAAGGTCCTCCTCCTCTTCTTATTACTCATATTTATGTTCTCTCTCTTTTACATAGGGGAGAAAGTAGTGGGATATATTCCCCATTGGGAGGAAAGGATTCCATATCATGATATTCAAAATATTAAGTGACTTACTCTATCCTTGCTGATGACACATGATTTCCTTGATACTCTTGAGAAGATAGAGTGAGTTGTGGAGGAGTGTCTTCATCCTTTTTGAGTGATGTGAAAACCTCTTATTCCTAGATTGGTGAGGTAGGGATTTCTCAAAGTATTGGGAATTGAATGAAGGAATTTCTATATAAGCTTTCACTACTTTCTGGGGAATCAGAAATCTTTTTAACACTACTAGACTTGATTTTCATGACTAAAATCAGGAGGACCACAAAATAAACATCCAAATTTGGAATCATATACCTAACCCGATTGATGTGTAACATGTATTCTATGCTGATCTATTTAAATTGGTTGGCCGGGAGCATTTCCAGACCATTCAGGATTTTCAACCAAGCAAATCCATTAATTAGGGGTTGTTTTCCTTTCCATTGATAGAATATTACATCTATATAGTGTGACTCCTAGAATTAGAATGAGGTATTATCTATGTTCAATATCACATTTTTTCATTAATGAAGTATTTGTTTCATTAATGGTATGATGAGGGTATTTTCAGATGTTAATTCCACCAAGTCCTTCCTAATAGGATGTTGAAGGCTGCGTTTTATTGAACCACCAAAAATTATAAGTCTTCTAAGAGGTCTTCAAATTGGTCCTTGAGAATTATTTAACTCAATGTATTCTACTCAATTTTTTCATATTCCTGTAGGTTTATAACCAAATGAGCTAGGGTATCCTCATTATAGCAAAGTTGGTGAAGTATTTTTACTTTAATGAGGTTAAATACAGATCCATTATCGATAAAAAATTTCAGACATCAACACCATTTATCCTTCCAAACACATACATGGGTCTGATGTGTCTTTATATACTAGAATCTTTATATCGATATTTTAATGAGATAAATGAATTGTATTATATAGGATCAATTTATATCTGATATTACTCAGCAATGAAAACCTAAGCTACAAACTCTTGAGGGCTTATCAAGGACACTATGAGTGCTTCCCTGATGTCTTTTAAAAAACTCAGGGAATCCATGATTGATAGATTGGTTGGTACCATAGCTAACAATTTTAGGATGTCAAAGTTTTGGTTCAAAGGCCTGGGATTCCCTATGTGGTGATTCTCTTTCACAGACACTTTAGTGGCTTGAGTATTAGATGTAGATTTACTATCCCCTGAGAAAGGAGTTGGATGTACACTTTTCCTTGGTGGATTGGGTTGGACAGGACGGCCCACATGTTGAGGGAGACCTAACACATATTCTTCTTATGATTTATATTCTATAATGATCATTTTAGGGTGTATTTTTTCCAATATAGGAGGATTTTTCTACTCCTTATGAACTTATTGGAGGGACCTTCCATGATTTTTGGAAACATTGACAGTCTAAGTAGGGATGGGGTTAAAATTCAAGTTTCTACCATGGTTTCACCTTCCCCCATATCCTTGGAACCTATGGCCTCTTCCTCTGGTTCCCCAATCAGGTGTGGGAAACATGGGATCATATTTTTACTCACATTTGGAGAGGCGATCCATTAAGTGTATGGAATTAATAGAACAAAAAATTAACTCTGATGATGAACCTTGATGGTTGACCATTTCTGGTGGTATCATTTGGTGGGGCAGTGCCCATACTTTTAGATCTAAGAGAATAAAATCAGATAGGGCCAAGATGAATTTTTCCTTGATGTAGATTTCTTCATTCATTTTCTTCCTTCCTTTCAGATCAAACCGCTTTTTTTAAGGCTAGATTTTAGAGATTGGTGGGGTCAATGATGTCAGATGCATTTTAGTGGGAGTGACTAGGGATATAGTTGGTTGTTTCAACTATTCTTGGAGAATACCATGAGTTTATTTGATAGTATTTTGAGTCATCCATCTATCAAAATTTTGTTCCCTCTTATTAATAACTTGTTTCCATTCACATGTTTATTTGGGAGAAGAGGTGGAAGCATACGCCACTTATATCGGTGGCCTTCCCAACTTTACATTCCCATAATCTACCATTTTTTGAAATATGGATTTGAAGAATAAAAATTATTGAATGTTGTGTACCAATATCTTGTGAAAGGGGTAGTAATCTATTCTTTCATTGAGATATACCACATCTAGCCTCTTCAACTCCAATAGGTGGAGAAAATCATTATCCATGGAAGCTAAAAGTATCTACATACATGATTGTCTCAGAATAAGTAAAAATTATTCCTTAATTCCTTGAATAGATTTCACATGGGTCCCATTTACATGACCTATAAAGTTGGGGGGTTATTGTTTATTCCCATGGGTGGTTCAGGATATAGTGTAAGTTTCAAAACTAAAGTAGACAAGGGGATGTCTTGAGTGTGATGTGTTCCACCTATTCATTTCCTTCTCTTTTCCCCAGGACTAGTGGAGTTATTCAGGACTTGATTTAGTTTGTTGTATGATGTCTTTCATTCATTGGGAAATTTTGGATAAATCACAAAACACATCAGTATAAGTTACTGTTATGGGGGGTGTTTGGAGAACAATGTGAAGGCTATCAATGTAGAGATGGAGCATATACTCCTGGGGAAGTGTTTGGTTCATGGAATAGGTTATCCCTTTCCATATAAAAATAAAATCATAAACTCTATAGTTTTCTCACTACTTTTAATTCAGAAGGTTACTGATTGTTTCCTTTTTCAATGTTGAAATGAAATAAAAGAGGAACTACTGATGTTGTTCTTCCCATCCCATGATCAAACAAGCTATAAAATTGGCGTACCATATGAAGGTTGGCGCTTGTAGGGTTCATGTATAGCATTTGAGTTTCACTAATTCTTGTTGCATAGGAGTTACCATCATGGGATTACAATGGTATGCATAGTGGTTTAGATATTATTTCAATTCACCTAATCAATTGAATATAGGAATTTTAGGAGTCCCAAAATTTGAAGGTGGTAGGGTGTTCCTCACCCAGTTGAAGTATGGTTTCCATTTCGGCTACACTGGTGCTCGCCGCTCCTCTATTGCTTCTAATTGAGATTCCAATGACTTGATGGTGTCGATAAGTCATGCATGATTGTTCAGTTGAATAGGATCATAGATATTTTTGGAAATGGGAAAGTTTTGACATGCCAGTTCTTACACTATTTGTGGTGGATATCTAGTCGGGGACATATTTGGAAGATTTTCCTAATCCTATTCCAGTAGTCTTCATAATAGAGGTTAATCTTGATATCCATCCATTATCAGGTCCCAATAAACTAAGATCCCAAGAATTTATTTGTTCGTATTTCCTATACTTGCTTCCATCGTAGTTATAAGACCATATTGTTGAGGTACACCAACTAAAATTACATGTTGAGGCTCTATCTGGGGTGAATATTTGATAACAAATCTTCCTCAGAGCAACTCAGTGTTGAGTCGCCTCAACTCTTTCATTTCATCCTCCTTCCAAGTGAATATTTCATTGAGTGTGGAGATCTAATCCTCATTAAGAAGAGTTGGATTGTGTGTGTCCTTTCCTTTATTATTTTTATGGATTCTCTAAGGAGGAAATTATGATTGATTGAGGGGGCACCCAAATTTAGAGTGATTATATGGTTACAAGTATGTACACCTTCGTTCTCAGTGTGGATAGTGTTACAAATGGAACCATCCTCTCTTTTTTATTCTATATCTACATCATTTTCAGTGTCGTCTACATGATTTTCTTCCATTATGTTCACCAATTCATAATGTTTTGTGGGAATCGTACTAGTTTCTGAATGGTATGAGAGCTTTTTTCACCATTTTTTTCATCTCCCTTCTATTATAGGATCCTCTATGAGTTTCTTGGAAAAGAGTAACTTGGATGGAACCTCAATGTAACATGTTAATATAAATCCTTGATGATGGAAATGGGTCACATGATGGGACGGAATGGGAGACCTTATCGCTTTTCATCCTCCTTTAATGGGAAAATACCGATTTCCATTAAGGGGTGGTTGAGGTAAAGATGCCTCAAACCATGTGAGATGGGTTTTCTCCCATTCTCTTTTTGTTATGCCTCAGTCTGAGTTTTTCAGCCTTAGTGGCCATTTGTGTTAAAAATAACCCCATCTGTATGGGTTGGGTCTGATCTCATACAACGGTTGCAGACGTTATTTTCGTCACTTTCTTTATCTCACTCATCCTTGTTCAATCATGATTAGGATAAAATGTAGAGTATTCACATGAACTAATTTCTTCTAAGGAAATTATCAGTTCTTGATGATTAAATTCCCTTAAATGGGAAGCCTGTTGAATGTCCCCAGTTCTCTGGTTTAGTTTCTTTTAGATATTTTTAACTCGTTGGTCCTGAATCTCTCAAGAATTATTCAAGGATTTTTCTTATTGATTATGTCATCTTTCTGGATCATAGGTTTTACTTAATAGCCACCTTGAAATATTTAAATCACAGGATTTCATTTATAATGGGTTCTGCTGAATGGGTCCTTAGGTTAAATGCAAAGATCCATGTTCCCCTCATCCTTGGATATGAACTCTAGTTTGGGCGTTGACAATTAGACAAAATATCTCATGAAACACAATGAGGTGTGCTGATTGAATATCTTTTTATCACTTATTTGATCATCTTATCTTCACATACAAAATTCATTCCAAGTTAATTTGATGACAGAGCTATTCCAAAATCTTGACATGGTTTGTATGCCTGTTGTAAGGTAATAATTTCTCCTCCAGGTGGTGGAGAGTTTTTCCTAGATTGAGATGGATGTTATATACACATTATTCTGATAACTACTTTGGAATGTTAAATTAAGAAGAAATACAATAAAAGAGATGAGTATTGGTTTTTTTAATTGGTAGCGGTTTAAATCGTTGTTACATGGTTCTACAATAGTTTCAAAAAAACAAATCTAAATCGTGTTCTATCATCCAATACATGGTGGTTTATTCCATTTAGTGGTGATTTTTCATAAGAATTGTAGAAAATGTATTTAGCGGTAGTTATTTATATTTTTGTGGTAGTTTTCTAGGGGAAAATGAGGATTTAGTAGTGGGTAAAACCACCATTAAATCCAAAAAAATTACCCCACAAAAACACTGGTAAATCAATTACAACCGCCGCTAAATAATAGTGTGTCATATTTAGCGGTGGTTTTAACCACCACAAAAAAAATAAAAATAAATCTTATTGAAGTGGTTTTAAAAACTGTGAATAAAAATATTCCATATATAGAGGTGGTTTAAACCACCATTAAATGTTGATTTACAAAAAAAACTCCAGTTATAGATTCTGCAGCACTAGAACTACCCTGAAAAAAAAATGAAAACCAAGTGTATAGCCTATCAGTAACACATAAAATCTCTATTATAAGCACATAAAATAACACATATATATCAAATATGTAATCAGAAAACAAGTATATTAGTTCACATACAACCATAAATTATTTTAGGTATGTGTCATGACTAATACATCAAAAAACCCTCTCATTCAATATTAGTCCAAAACATCAAAAAGACCACTAATCACTACTAGATGAACTCTTCTCATCACCCTCTCCATCTCCATCTTTATCTTCATATCCATCCCTACTTCCTACTACCATCACCTGTAAAACAATTATATTGAAAATAAAATAGTGTGGTATATTTATATTTAAACTTAAAACTAATAAAAGTTTGTGAACTAGATGATTTTTAAGTTGTGTGATTTACCTACTCACAACTAATCATCGATGAAATATCACCGAGAACAGATCGGGTCATCTTCTGATTTAAATTAATCAATGCTTTCAATTTCTACTTTTGTGATATAACATCATCAATGGGAAAGTTGAAAACCATCTATAAAAAGAGATTCGTTTTGAAAATATTATAATTTAATAACATAATGACATTCAATTACACCATAATGTATTAAAATTACCATCTGTGAATCAAAAACATCATTTTTCCAAGATGAAGGCATATTTATCCAATCATCATATGTATTCATATTGGTAACTGGCTCCTCCACCAGCTGGATTATAATCTAGAAAATAATCATGGTGTATCATCCATAGGGACCCCATAAATGTTAAATGGTGCAACTAACTTTAGTTCATTCAGATTCCAAACATCTGAACTTTTCATATCTTTCTATGTAGTGGCATTGTTTCCATCTTTTATGGAAAAAGAGTTAGTAGTATAAAAAACTAAAATATCTTTATTCATATCAAAATTTGTACCAATACCAATCACCCTCAAATATCCTCCTGAAGAACCAAGAGTGGACTGATGCCTCGCTAAAAATGGTCGAATAGTATCAATATAATGCTTCCTCCTTGGCATTATTGTCATTTATTCAAATAAAAATAAATTCATAACATATATTTCAAAAAACTAATGTATAAAAAATGATGAATGATAACATATGCACAATACAAACAATCAAAATGTACATAACTATGATAATGAATGATTTCACAAATGAAATAAGTGGTAGATAAATGAATGGATGACTACACAAAAAATAATTTTCTCCTTCAATCATGTCATTTTCATACTTCATAATTACTTCATACACCCTTAAAAGATTTATATTTTCAATATCATGATGGAAAAATAAGTTCACTGCTCTCTGTTGATGGGATTCAATGTCTAGGGTCAAATCTTCCACTTCATTATTCATATTATACAAGACTCTTTATTTTACATGAGAAACTACACTCCACCCTTCATATGATACATATTCCACATAATATACCATTTTTTATTGTGATGATAAGATATAAAGATCATGTAATTCATAGTCACCAACATCCATCAAGCGAGAGAAGTTCACAGAAGTAAATTGAAAGGAATCTCTTTTAACACCCCTGATAAAATTGACTCAATTTGATTTGAACAAAACAACTAAAAATTTACCATGGTAGTTTAATTAGATAATATCATTCAACTATACATAGTTTACCACTTCTTCAAATGTAAATATACCACTATTTTGTGTTTTCAAGCCCTCTTCCTGGTCTACTATTCAAAATTTAAATCCATTCACATTTTAAGTGTTGAACATTCTAGCCTGTTTTAGAGGACCTTGAGAAAGAAACTTCAAATCCTATGATAACTCATCTCGGGTATCAGTATTCAGGATCTAAAAAAATTAATATACATTATTATATTTAAAAAATATATTTTTCAACCAAATATCTATATTGATTTCAATATTTATAAACTTATACATCGTGCAAACCATTCTACTAGATCTTTATTAACAACTTTTGTTATATATTTTTCATTTTGTGTTTGGACTCTCATTTTTATCCTTGTTTGTATCCTCAAATATTAAATAAATGGATCTATAATTTCACTATTCATAAGAAAAAATCTATGTGTCTGTGATAATTCCATTTCTGTTAGTTTAACATTTGAGTTCCTCCCAACTGATCGGCCAATAGCAAGAAAGATTTTTGATTTACAATGTAGTTGATATTTAGTCGATGTGTCATCAACACATCCATTTCTATTGAATAGTGTCTCAATATCATCAATTTATCTAGAACAAAATGAAAGGTACTCTTCTATTAAATAACCTTCAGAAATAGATCCTTCGCGTTGAGCTTTATTTTTCACGTATGATTTCAAATGCCCAATATATCTTTGAAATAAAAGAAAAAACCTAATTTTGTATTTTATGAATTCCCAATAATTTTTTACTTAAATGAAAAACATATAAATAAATTACCTCTCAATTGGATACATCCATTGATAATGTTTGGGGCCTCCTAATTTAGATTCCTTATCCAAATGCACAGTTAAATGCATCATGACAGTAAAAAATGATGGAGGAAAGATAATCTCTATTGCACAAAGCTTAAATAGAAATATCTCTTTAAGGTTGTCAAGATCAAATGGTTATATATTTATCTCACATATTTGTCTGAATAATGTGAAAAATTAGAGTACAACATCAGCAACCTTTTCATGTAATAATGTACACAATGCCAATGGTAGAAACTGTTGTAACGAAATATGTGAATCATGACTTTTCAATCCATGTAACCTTTAATGAATTAAGTCAACACACCTTGATTTGTTACTTGAATACCCATTAGATACCTTGAAATATTTTAAAATACTAAGAAATGTATCTTTATCCCTATTTTTCATTGAATTTTTTTTTTCGTAGAATACATTCCATTCTCATCTGGCTAGAGATCACACTTTAAGTTCATTAATTGTAATTCTTTCCAAGCATTGAGATGATCCTTCGATTTTCCATGAACATAAAGTAATGTAAAGACAAAATTGTCCCAAATATTCTTCTCATTATGCATCACATCAAGATTATGCTGCAAAAAATTGAATTTCCCAGACATAAGTTTGAAGAATATACTTTTTTTCTTCCATTGTTGTGTCTCGATTTCACTTGATGATCACTATGAAGTGATTTACCACTATCATTAAAATGATATACCTTCCCAAATTCTATTTCAACATTTACAAGTTGCGCCAATAATTTATAACCTATCAAAAAAAATTAGGTGGTCTACAATCAATAGAAACATTGAATTTTGATTTTTTCAACTGAAATCTATGAGATGCGTCAAGAAATACTCGATGACACAAGAAGAACCATTTTCTACTTCGAAGAATTCATTCAAGATCAAAATCAAAGTTAAAAATAGGATAATCCAAACCTATGTAAGTGTTCCAACCAGCTAAATTCTCAAGTCTACGTAATTCACTAATGGTCCATGTTAGAGAATCTTGCATTTTGAACATTGTTCTAGAAGACGCATCATATATCTCAACACTATTGCTTCATAACTCCTGTAATTATTCAATTAAAGGCTACAAGTATACATCAATATCATTTCCATACATTTTTTTTCTAGGAATAAGCATCTAAATGGTAAAATACCTTTGTTTCATACACATATAGGGAGACATATTGTAAGGGAATGAAATAACAGGCCAAGTGATATAACCGGTGCTCAATGTCCCAAATGGGTGGAATCCATCGATAGCTAATCCCAATCGAACATTCCTAGGATCAAATGATAAGACTAGATGTAATGAATCAAATTTAATCCATTATTTTTAATCTATTGGATGTCACCTTAACCCATAATTGTTATTATATACATAATTCCACATCATGTGTTCTGTGGTTTTGGATGACATGAATTATATTTTCAATCAAAGATTTAAAGGAAAGTAACACAAAACCTTTGTAGGTGTATTCTATCTCTTCTCCTTCATAGTAGCATGTTGATTCATACTTCCAACATCACTCATTGACTACCATCTAGAAGAATAACAATTTTTTCAATAATTTCTTCATGAATCCTCTCACCAATAAAGCATACAATCATTGGTACATACATGTATTTTTGTATAATTCTGACCAAGTATGTTAAAAACATTTTTCATATCATAAAAATAATTTTAATTATGTGATTAAATAAAGTCATCGTGAAAAAAATCCCATATAATATAGATCATTTTACTTTTAATTCCACATGTTCATTTGATATAGTACAACTTCAGTAGAAAATAAATTTTTGAATATATCAAACATCCACTATACAACACTTGATTTCCATCATCAACTAAACCATGAAATGCACCTGTTTTCTCATTAAATTTTTCTCTTACATTAGTCTCCCCATAATCAAGAGGATATTCCAATGATATGTTACAATCATGATCTAATTGTCTTATAGTCGCAAAAACATCAGCCATCGCATTTCTATTTGTATCCCCGTCAACTGGTTATTCTGATATGTTTTTATGTTGATTTTTTTGTCTTACAACACATAATGCATAATTAATAAGGTTTTTCATTTCATTTTCCATTATTGATTAATTTGGGGGCTCATTCTATCGATTTTCATCAGTGAGCATTGTTTTTGTAATGTTCGATTCTCTATTCCAAATCCAATAAAAATATTGAGCTGATAATTTCTTCAATATAAAGTGTTCATAAGCTTCATCTCTCTTCAACCATCTTCTAAATTTACATTTAGGACATGGACATATTATTCTTATTTCAACTAATTGATTGGAAATTTAAAAATCTAAAATATCCTCCAAACCCTTAGCATGTTGAGGTGTGTTCCTCAGTAATGTGATCCAGCTTTTATTCATATATATCGCAATGTGCCTACACATTATTAAAAAAAATTAAACAGAAAACTATTAATAAAAATTAAAATAGATAAATGGAAGTGAAAAAACCACAACCCAAGTATTTATTAGAAAAATCATATAATAAGATTCATATAAGTACTAAAGGGGATGTAACATAATGATTCATAAGAATTTCTTATCGTGGAGGACCATATAACTAAATCACTTAAATTATATAGTTTAAAAAATTACGTTGTGTTAGTCATCATTAAATTTTCTATACATTTAACCAGATGTTCCTCTACAAAAAAATGTATTATTTAATGTTGATGTTATCAAAACATGATAACTTAATACTTAGTAAATTATGCTCTGATTATATGCCATGCTCTAAAAATTACCTCTATCAGTATAACTATTCCAAGATCATTAATGTAGTTTTAATTATTAAATTGAAATATGTTTATAAATTTATTCAAGAAATTCATGCCTAAACTCATAGGTTTTCTTAAATATCTTTAATTAGCATCTCTGAGAGGAAAAGAAATATCAATACTATTTTAGAGAAAATCATGTTAATGAAAAATTATCAATATTATCAAGGGGATCAAACAGATTTACCTAAACATGCACAAAAAAGGATATAATGTCTAATGTCAATTTAATGATACTATATGTTCAGGATGATTGAGTATTCCTATTCCAAAACTATATATAGTACTATGTGATCCTATTGCAAAGCTATACATAGTACTATGTGATCCCATTAATAAATATAGTAAGTAATGAATCATTTAAAAAAAGGATAATTGAAATCCATAAATTCTAGTTGTAAGGAAAATGGTGTATAAAAGAGTTTCATTTTTCATTTAAAACCCATTAATAAACGCAAGAGGAAAAATACATGTTGAAATCCATTTTTAATAAAAAAAATTATTTTAAGAAATCATTGAAAAAAAAGTACCACAATCCAATGTCAGTAAATGATATTGAAGCTATGAGTATGTGCCATGTACCTATAGGGAATACATCATATCAAGGAATATACATTGGTAAAAAATGTTACTCATAACAATAAAACATATATAATAAAAGAGTTCATATGTGGAAATTCTAGTGTCGAGTAATTATCAAGTGATCATAGATAAAAAAAACTACCAACTCCAAGTGTCGAGGTCATATATCATTGGATATTCCTAGGTATATTAGTGATACCATCGAAGAAAAGAAAAATATAACAATGACTTTATACTTTCAAATTTTGTATCTACTGTGTACACAAGCTTACTGACTCAAAACACACATACTTCCTCATTTCATATACCTATCATAAATTCAAATTTCAGGGTAGATTATAGTTGGGGTTTGAGTCTATAAAATACTAGAATACACAAAAATGTTCATATGGATGCGGATATTAATCACACCAAATAAGAAATCCAAAAAAATTATTACCACACATGACACTTGTAATATAAATTCATAGATCACAGTTAAAAATATAAATAAAAGTACAGAGAGAAATTCCAAAACAACATACTTATTTATTTCAATTAAATATTAAAATCAGAAATAATTTATCCATTTTAGAACCATGGAATTTCAATTCCATATTCACAAATACAAACAAAAAATACATGAATACAACTTGGATAATTCCTAACTCATGATAAGAATCTCATCCTACTACCCAAGCCCTAACATACACTTGAATCCAAGGTTCTCTTACCTTGAATAGACCCATTATCAAACCCAAGAATTATATAAAATCAAAAAATATATATTAAAAGGGTGAATTACCTTAAAATGGGGAGTGAAAGTGCATCAAGTTACCAATGGAGAAGGGGCCAGTAGTGAGAAGGATAAGGGGGACAATGATGAGGGGCTAGGGTTAGAGAGGGGATAGGGTTCAACAGTCTTTGTTTTGACGGGGTTGGGGTCCAGTGGATAGGGGACAGTATTTGAAGGGGTTGGGGCCAGTGGTGAGGGGTTAGGTTTTGATGGGGAGAGGGGTTTGATGAGGTCTGGGGCTGGTAGTGAAGTGTTTCATGGGGTTGGGTTCGAGCGGAGAGGGGTTTTATGGGGTTGAGGGCTGAGGGCGAGGGGTTCGACAGGTTCGGGGGATGGAAGAGAGGGTTTTTATGGGTTCGGGGGAAGAGGGGGTGGGGCTATTGGGCTCAGGGGTAGAGGTAGGGGAATAAGTTTTTTTCATCTTAAAAAAACGTTTTTGTGGTGAATTTTTAAAACTAGTTCTATATTTTGGAAAAAAAATTAATGGTGTTTTAAGAAACTGTCACTAAAGTACCACCACAAATTACTAAATTTGGTGTAGTGAACTGGATGAGGGACAAAACATAATAGGTATATCATATCTAACCAATTTTCTTCTCAAAAGAAACATATCCTTGTGTTCCTCTATTGGATACTCATATACTTGATCTTACCAACATGGGTTCTTATTGACTATTTTTTTGAATGTATCCGAGCTAGTAGGGGTTTTGTTGGTATAGGAATGGTCCAGGGGTGGATCAAATGATGAGCATTTCCCTAGACTATCTTCTAGTTGAGAAATGATGTCTCTTTTAATTTATAGTTTATTTAACATGTCTTGAACCATCCTTCCAAGAACCTTATAAAATGAGGCATTTCTCGTATTTGACTCATCAACGGGAGGTCCTTCTTGCCGAAATGAAAGACTACTATGGGGAGGACATTATAAGTGGGTGATATCATGGAGAAAAATACCATCATAGATTTATGTTTGGATGTAGGGAGAATTTATGAAAAGTATATCCTAGGGAGGACCATCAGGGATGATGGAATTTGGGGGAAGACCTCTTGTTGTTTGATGTAACTAAGGGGAGGACCTTCATAATTAATTCCATCATGGAAATGAAAACCATCATAGCTCAATGTCCAACTACAAGGAGAATTTCTACAGGTTATACCCTAGGTAGGACCTTCAGGGAGGGCAACAGCAATGGGGACCTTCTTGCTGTTTGATATTCTGTGTATGATGGGGGATACTATAATGTTCATTAGGAGATAATCTCTCATGATTGATTGGTTTGTGTCCAAATTGGAATCCTTCATGGTAGATGCTTTGGAGAGGACCTCTAGAGTTTCTAGTAACAATGTTTCTGAGAGGACCTTCACAATTTTAACTACCACTTCCATGATTTTCTAATAGATCAGCAGGATCCTGAGCCACCATTGATAGAAATTTGATGGCCATAAGAACTCTATCTTCTAGTAGAGTAGGGTCATGAGTCTTCTCTTCATTTTCTAGCTGCCTTTGTGTAGAGACCCGGAGCCTGACGTACATGTACATTACATTAATTTTGCGGAATACTTAGTACATTACAAACACACACACACAAGGACCGTTATAGTTTAGTGTCTTTGGAAACTCGGAATATAATCTTCTAATCGTGGTGAAAGATCTTCAACATCTCCCATAAAGATCTTCCTTTTTTTTTATACCTAAAACCTTTCTTTATATCCTGGGGAAAAGAAAACATAAAAGAAGGGTGAGCTCAAATGCTCAGTAAGGGTAAACAAAATAAATATCAATCACATCATATTCATAAGAACATAACATTTTGGAAATCTTAACCTGCAAAAGAGAGCATAATTTCATAACATGGGATAAATCATGGCAGTGAAATGTAATCACAATAATCATAACATAAAACATGAAACTTTGTGTCATTCACCGATAATCATAGAGAATCATTTCTTGTTAGTCAAGACTCATTGCCAAGACTATCTTAGTGGACAAAGTCCCTTTCTGAATCGAGTAACCCTCGTTTCAGTCCTGTTTCACTGAACCGGTATAACCTACCATTCCAGCCATGTCTATCTCACGAGATATAAAATCTTTACCCAATGCATTGGAGGGAGATATAGGTCCCACCCATCTTATAATGAATCCTTTCTTATGTGTTCCACATATTCATAAATCATACATCATCGCATAACACATGTAACAAAAATGGGATTCTTGAAACATCATGACAACATAAAACAAATCATATAAGGTAAATGACTTCATAAAAATAATTCCCTCACAACATAATCAAATCAATGTAATAATAGGGATAAAAACAGAACCCTATATTATCTTAGATGGAAAATAATTTTGATAAAACATTTGAACTCCATTCTTGAGGAAAATATCCTTTCTACTTCAAAAACACTTTTCTTTTCTTGACATGTCACACAATTATAAACTAAACAAAGTTGATTAAAAATAAACTTGAAAACTTATAAAGAAAGCTTCTTGGAAATAATGTTTTAAAAATCCATTCATGCCGTATAAGTTAAAAAAACATTCTTCTCGTACTTTTGTCAGAAAAGTCAAAAAGTACCTCGTACGAAAAATGACAAAAGATTCCTTTCATATCTTTTACAAAAACTTACCGAAGGGTAAAATTGGATATAAACTATTTTAGAAGGATGGAAATAATATTACATATTGAGGGAACATGGATGTGGATGATAAAATACACCCCAGTAAATACTAAAGTATAAACAATCTCGGATAAAAATGAGATTGTGATATTTCCCTTACCTTAGGTCCGACTTGCTTTGTAAGTGTCCAAACCTCCTGTATAATGATTCAAATCATGTTATTGACTTATTCCAGAATCATATTCATTGTTATTATATCATATATGGTCCACTTATGACTTTATATTACCTGTTCTTTTGTAAATTCATGTTAAAGTAGCGTTTTGGGTAAAATCGTCTCATTTGTCGTTCGTGTTTTTAACTTGTAATTATTAATATGATTACTTGGATCATGATTACTTATATCCAGAATGTAAAACATGATTTATATATAATATATATTCAGAATATATATATATATATATAATATCGATAAATGGAATGAAATACACCGTTCATGGAGACGGTAGTCCGTACGTACGCATGAACGCTGTTTTCGTTTCCTTATTGAAGTGAATGGAATTAAGTAGATGACATACATATGAATTTACATAAATACAGTATCATTATTATGTCATATATTTCATTAGTACATATTATATATACTTTATAATCATTCATGAATGGTTAATCATTGAGAATGAATCTCATCGCGTCGTGGAGACGGTAGTCCGTACGTACGCACGAGCGATGATATCGTTCCCATGGTCGTGGAATTGTGTTGAAGTGTATGTAGACTATTTCAGTATCAATATCAATTTATAATAATCATATATAGTTACTCATTACACCATTATACTCATCCTATTAAGGTGGTGGTGGAAAATAGATTACACCACGGCGTGGAGACGGTATTCCGTACGTACGCACGCGCGGTGATTTCATTTTTCCGTAGGATGGATAGAAGGTGAATTAGGGTTGTTTCATATTTATAATAACATATCAGTATGTAAGTAATACTGATGTTATTACTTTTTCATGAAACAACTAATGTAGAATAAGTTGAAGAAGAAAGAAATTGAAAAGATCGGTAATGGATATTACCTCTTCTTTGAAACGCCTCTTTGAATCCTCCACTTATGGAACTAAGATTGGTCTTTGAAGAATACCAGGACCTCTAGGATTATTCTAGGGAAGTGGAGAAGGGATTTTTTCAGGGGTTGGCCGAGCTTGAGTGCTCAAATTGGTGTGAGGAGGAGGGGGAGTAGGTGTCCTTTTATAAGGGAGGAGAGGGGCACCTTAGGAATATCTCAAAATATTATTTTATATTAAAGTCAAAATCGGTTTATAATGGTTCAAAAGGGTCTTATTTCGAAGCTAAAGTGGGGATGGGTCGAACTCCTATCAACCAATAGGATTTGGACAAGTTTAGGTTATTATTTTAACCTTATCAATTAGATTTAACTCTAAGTTAAATAATTTAACTTTTACCGTGTCTTTTTGTTTTCTTACACTATATGGTTAATACACTTACTATAACATGCCAAACGAACCCCAAATTATTTATTATTAATATATATATCCTTATCTAAGTCATTTGGCCGAACCTTATATTTTTAGGAATAAAATAACAATTAATAATATAATATTTGATTTAAAAACTATTTTGTGTTAATTTTGACACTATTTGATATATGATTTTTGTGAAAGTCATAAAAGAATTATATGTTCGAACCAAGTTGATTAAATCAACACTAATATATCATAGTAACCTAGGAAATTAGTGGAATTCATAAAAAGTCTCAAATTACATTTATTTTTGTGTTTATAACATTAATTATGTCAATATTTCATTAATAAGATAATTACTGCATCATCATTGTCTCATAAATAAAATAAATTATTTAATGTCTAGAAATTAAAAATAAAATACCATTATGTAGTAAATCTTTTTATCTTTCTAATTAATATTTATAGTCTAATTTATCTTATGTATAACCCCATATTAAAAATGTTTTAGTAAATAAACTTTGATTTTAACTCTTTTAACCCTTCTTTAAATAAATTAATAATAAATGTCCTAATCTAATCCAAGTGGGCCTAAATGGTCATATTTTATTCCTAAGTTTGTTTTTTGGTCGAATTACACTTGTCCAATAGAATCAGGACATGTGTTAGGGTAATAATAATATCATTTCTACCTTTAATTACCCTATTTACTTTTAACCGTGGTAAATAAAACTAAAAAGTTACTATTCACCAAAAATTATTTTCATCTCATTGAACCAAATTTTAGTCCTTGATATTAACCGTGTCTCTCGGATTTTTGAAATTCCACTCACAGAAGTGGTAAAATTAAGTTTTATGAACAATTCAGTTTTTTTAACTACCACTTAGTGGTTTCACTATTCATCGAAAATTGAAAGTTTTCAGAAAAGTACCAAAAATTAGGCCTAAGCTATATTTGATATTATGAACTCAAAAATGATGTCTATTATACCAAATTCAAAACATATCAGTTGCATTAACTAATTTAAAAATTAATTCTCGTCGTCAAAACAAATAGCGTGTTTTTAAGAGATAATAACTATCAAAAGATTGACACTAGTTTATAACTGGTTTAAATGTGAAATTACATCCAATGACCAACATTGTATTAAATTGTAAAAATATATTCTAAATATACTTTAAAACCACTCAAATTAATAATTTATCACTATTAATTATTTCTATTAAAAAAATTGTTTTTAATTAAAATTTAGTAATTTTCACTATTCATCAGAATATGAAAGTTATCCGAAAAGTACCAAAATTTCACCCTAAGCTAATTTCGATATTCCGAATCCAAAAATGAAGTCCATTTTGAAAAATAGAATTTAAAAAATTTCAAAAAGTGGTTATTACTATTCATAACAGCTAGTTTTAATAATATTTTAATAGCATATCGTTGTTTAGTAAAACTCGGTATTGCGTACTACACACGCTATCAAGGAAGGTCGTGATTGCGTGTAATGAAAGGAAAGTCAAGGATGCGTGTTGTGCAAGCTCCTTTTGGTGTAGCGTACAACACAAGACATTAATGAAATTAAAAAGAATATTTTTCATAAAATATCGGGGTGTTACATTCTACCCCCCTTAAATTGAATTTCGCCCTCGAAATTCATCGGGGTTATAAATGGTTTGTTATTCGAAACTTTCTTTGATATAAACCCACATCGTAAAAAGGAATACCAAAACATGGCTTTAAAAACTAAAGTATGAAATGTAACGATTACCCAAATAAACTAATCACTGGGTTTCCACATAGGTGAAAATATGGATATGGAAGAAAAATCTAACCATCATGTTCTGATGGAGAGTGGTAGAGAACATGGCTATGGAAAAGCCAACAATCACAAATCCATAAATTTGTGACGATCTAAGGTACCATCTGATTAATCAGATATAAGAGCACTAGGACGACATTTTTGGTTTTCAAGATCGTTTCCCTAAAGTTGATGAAATTGGAATTAGAAGAAATACTTTCGTGATTTCGGTATAGTCTCACCGTTGGTCATTATTTGGACAATTTCCACCTCATCTCTTAAAGAAATGAAGTTGAATTTGTCATTCGTGATGTGTTAGCAGATCATGTAATAGAATGATGGGTCATTCCATCTGTCTCAAGCAAAAGGTTTGAAAAGTTATAAGTTCATCTTATGGTTAGATTAATCGTATATGGTTCCAAAAATGAACTTATACTTCATATATCAAACCGCTTAATAAAATAAAACTAGTTTCTACTAAACAGGGACTTCCTATAGGCCAGTGGTAGGCGATAAAGGCCAGTCGCATTTCGGTTGTGGGTTCGATTCCCACAGCCTTGTCCGACGCGATGGGCTATCGCCCGTCCTGCAGGTTGTCCTTTTTCTAAAACTATATTACTATAACATCCCATCAATAATATCGAAAAAAACTTCTATCCTTAAACAATACTAACTTATGTCCAACATAATCCATTCCAATCTTTAGGCTTACCCATAATACTGCAGTCCACTCTCATAATATAGTGAAAACAATTACCAGAGATTTAATACCATCGTTGATCCCCATATATCATAAGATATGTCTTGTTGGTCACATTCTAAACATTCAAAGTCCTTAATCATGTATTCTCTTGAATACCCATTGAACCTTAGTGAAAACATGAATGCAGTTAAACGTTAACACTTTCCACATACCAAAATCCTCAAAATTCTTTATAATCAAACCATGATATCACTTAGTCCTTATATCAATCATGAGCTCATGAATACTGTTAAACATTTCATTTTATCATTTTCCCTTCATTATGCGCATATCGTCTTATTTCCAAAAATATCTCAATCACTTTGAATACCACATTAGACCAATACATAAATATTCCAATACTCCATGATACAACATTATTTTGGAATCCCATTACATAAACACTTAATCATTCCACCACATCGTTTTCATATTCAACATCACCGATAGTGATCGCATGTGACTTCCCTTTATCCTTTGCCTTAAGCGGTTGCTCATGTCGATCATCACTAACCATTGGATTAGGACATTTATTAGCATAATGCCCCATTTCATTGCACTTGAAGCATTGAAGTGTTGGTGGTGCATTCCCTACAGTGTTTTCTTTATTCACATCATTAGAAACCCTTTTTCCATTACTTCAACACTCAGCTGCTCGATGACCTTCTTTTCCACACTTAAAACATTTTCTAGTCCCTTTAAGACAATCTCCACCATGCTTCTTTCCACACTTTGTGCATAAGGAAACATTCATCTTCTTTTCACCATTATTCTAAGATTTCTCCTTGAACTCCATCTTTTGTTTCTTATCAAAACCATGAGATGGATATGTAACACCAACTTCCATTTCTACCTTGATAGCACAACGCACAATTTCTTCATAGCTACTGAAGTCTCTTATAGCTAATTCCCTTCGAAGACTTGGTTTTAAGCCACTGAAAAATCGATCAACATTACTTTCAGGTTGGATGATAATGCCAGATGCATACCTTGCAAGTCTTGTAAAATTCGCTTCGTATATACCAACAGATTCATCATCCTTCTGCTTCAGCTCAAGAAACTCCTTTTCCATCTTTGTTCAAAGAATACGAGGGAAGTACTTACTGAAAAACAAGTTCTTGAACTCGTCCCATTCCATGGACTCAATTTCATCTCTTGCCTCATATTCTTGATAAGATTCCACCATTGATCAGCTTCACCTTCCAAACGATATACTGCTAAGATGAATTTATCATGTTCAGAACATTGAAGAACTGAAAATATCTTTTCAGTGGTACTGATCCATTTTTCAGCAACAAGTGGATCGGAAGACCCATTGAAAGAAGGTGGACGTTGCCTCATGAAGGACTCAATAGAATATTGTTCCCTTCTCTGTTCATTTGGAAGTCCAGAATGATTCATAGCTTTTGTAAGTATAGCAATAAGATTTTGCACTCCATCTCCCATAACATTTTTTGTTCAGGAGGGCAATCATTGCATTGTCCATTGCATTGATCAACACGGTTCCTTCGGGTTCCATCCATTGTCTAAAACCCAAAAAGAATAGTGTGAGAGGCAAAAATCATGCTAGGGAAAACAACATAATAAAGGGGGAGTACCTTCAATATCTAACATCTTAGGTTTAATTCTATGATCGTTAGCGTAATTAAAGTACTATAACCTATACGTATACTTAACCTTAGAGACATACCTAGACACACCTTAGAAATATCTCTAGGGATCTCACTAAAGTTCTCGCATCCTAGTTTCCAAAGGTTGACTAAACCTTTCCTCTGATACCAACTGTAGAGACCCGGATCCTGACGTACATGTACATTACATTAATTTTGCGGAATACTTAGTACATTACAAAAACACACACACAAGGACCATAATAGTTTAGTGTCTCTGGAAACTCGGAATATAATCTTCTAATCGTGGTGAAAGATCTTCAACATCTCCCATAAAGATCTTCCTTTTTTTACCTAAAACCTTTCTTTATATCCTGGGGAAAAGAAAACATAAAAGAAGGGTGAGCTCAAATGCTCAGTAAGGGTAAACAAAAGAAATATCAATCACATCATATTCATAAGAACATAACATTTTGTAAATCTTAACCTGCAAAAGAGAGCATAATTTCATAACATGGGATAAATCATGGCAATGAAATGTAATCACAATAATCATAACTTAAAACATGAAACTTTGTGGCATTCACACATAATCATAGAGAATCATTTCTTGTTAGTCAAGACTCATTGCCAAGACTATCTTAGTGGAAAAAGTCCCTTTCTGAATCGAGTAACCCTCGTTTCAGTCCTGTTTCACTGAACCGGTATAACCTACCATTCCAGCCATGTCTATCTCATGAGATATAAAATCTTTACCCAATGAATTGGAGGGAGATATAGGTCCCACCCATCTTAAAATGAATCCTTTCTTATGTGTGCCACATATTTATAAATCATACATCATCGCATAACACATTTAACAAAAATGGGATTCTTGAAACATCATGACATCATAAAACAAATCATATAAGGTAAATGACTTCATAAAAATAATTCCCTCACAACATAATCAAATCAATGTAATAATAGGGATAAAAACAGAACCCTATATTATCTTAGATGGAAAATAATTTTGATAAAACATTTTAACTCCATTCTTGAGGAAAATATCCTTTCTACTTCAAAAACACTTTTCTTTTCTTGACATGTCATACAATTATAAACTAAACGAAGTTGATTAAAAATAAACTTGAAAACTTATAAAGGAAGCTTCTTGGAAATAATGTTTTAAAAATCCATTTATGCCGTATAAGTTAAAAAAACATTCTTCCCGTACTTTTGTCAGAAACGTCAAAAAGTACCTCGTACGAAAAATGACAAAAGATTCCTTTCATATCTTTTACAAAAACTTACCGAAGGGTAAAATTGGATATAAACTATTATAGAAGGATGGAAATAATATTACATATTGAGGGAACATGGATGTGGATGATAAAATACACCCCAGTAAATACTAAAGTATAAACAATCTCGGATAAAAATGAGATTGTGATATTTCCCTTACCTTAGGTCCGACTTGCTTTATAAGTGTCCAAACCTCCTGTATAATGATTTAAATCATGTTATTGACTTATTCCAGAATCATATTCATTGTTATTATATCATATATGGTCCACTTATGACTTTATATTACCTTTTCTTTTGTAAATTCATGTTAAAGTAGCGTTTTGGGTAAAATCGTCTCATTTGTCGTTCGTGTTTTTAACTTGTAATTATTAATATGATTACTTGGATCATGATTACTTATATCCAGAATGTAAAACATGATTTATATATAATATATATTCAGAATATATATATATATATTTAATATCGATAAATGTAATTAAATACACCGTTCATGGAGACGGTAGTCCGTACGTACGCATGAACGCTGTTTTCGTTTCCTTATTGAAGTGAATGGAATTAAGTAGATGACATACATATAAATTTACATAAATCCAGTATCATTATTATGTCATATATTTCATTAGTACTTATTATATATACTTTATAATCATTCATGAATGGTTAATCATTGAGAATGAATCTCATCGTGTCGTGGAGACGGTAGTCCGTACGTACGCACGAGCGATGATATCGTTCCCATGGTCATGGAATTGTGTTGAAGTGTATGTAGAATATTTCAGTATCAATATCACTTTATAATAATCATATATAGTTACTCATTACACCATTATACCCATCCTATTAAGGTGGTGGTGGAAAATAGATTACACCACGGCGTGGAGACGGTATTCCGTACGTACGCACGCGCGGTGATTTCATTTTTCCGTAGGATGGATAGAAGGTTAATTAGGGTTGTTTCATATTTATAATAACATATCAGTATGTAAGTAATACTGATTTTATTACTTTGTCATGAAACAACTAAAGATGAAGAAGTTGAAGAAGAATGAAATTGAAAAGATCGGTAATGGATATTACCTCTTCTTTGAAATGCCTCTTTGAATCCTCCACTTAGGGAACTAAGATTGGTCTTTGAAGAAGACCAGGACATCTAGGATTATTCTAGGGAAGTGTAGAAGGGATTTTGGCAGGGGTTGGCCGATCTTGAATGCTCAAATTGGTGTGAGGAGGAGGGGGAGGAGGTGTCCTTTTATAAGGGAGGAGAGGGGCACCTTAGGAATATCTCAAAATATTATTTTATATTAAAGTCAAAATCGGTTTATAATGGTTCCAAAGGGTCTTATTTCGAAGCTAAAGTGGGGATGGGTCGAAATCCTATCAACCAATAGGATTTTGACATGTTTAGGTTATTATTTTAACCTTATCAATTAGATTTAACTCTAAGTTAAATAATTTAACTTTTACCGTGTCTTTTTGTTTTCTTACAGTATATGGTTAATACACTTACTATAACATGCCAAACGAACCCCAAATTATTTATTATTAATATATATATTATTATCTAAGTCATTTGGCCTAACCTTAGATTTTTAGGAATAAAATAACAATTAATAATATAATATTTGATTTAAAAACTATTTTGTGTTAATTTTGACACTATTTGATATATGATTTTTGTGAAAGTCATAACAGAATTATATGTTCGAACCAAGTTGATTAAATCAACAATAATATATCATAGTAACCTATAGAATTAGTGGAATTCATAAAAAGTCTCAAATTACATTTATTTTTGTGTTTATAACATTAATTATGTCAATATTTCATTAATAAGATAATTACTGCATCATCATTGTGTCATAAATAAATTAAATTATTTAATGTCTAAAAATTACAAATAAACTACCATTATGTAGGAAATCTTTTTATCTTTCTAATTAATATTTATAGTCGAATTTATCTTATGTATAACCCCATATTAAAAATGTTTTATTAAATAAACTTTGATTTTAACTCTTTTAACCCTTCTTTAAATAAATTAATAATAAATGTACTAATCTAATCCAAGTGGGCCTAAATGGTCATATTTTATTCCTAAGTTTGTTTTTGGTCGAATTACACTTGTCCAATAGAATTATGACATGTGTTAGGGTAATAATAATATCATTTCTACCCTTAATTACCCTATTTACTTTTAACTGTGGTAAATAAAACTAAAAAGTTATTATTCACCAAAAATTATTTTCATCTCATTGAACCACATTTTAGTCCTTGATATTAACCGTGTCTCTCGGATTTTCGAAATTCCACTCACAGAAGCGGTAAAATTATGTTTTATGAACAATTCAGTTTTTTTAATTACCACTTAGTGGTTTCACTATTCATCGAAAATTGAAAGTTTTCAGAAAAATACCAAAAATTAGGCCTAAGCTATATTTGATATTATGAACTCAAAAATGATGTCTATTATACCAAATTCAAAACATATCAGTTTCATTAACTAATTTAAAAATTAATTCTCGTCGTCAAAACAAATAGCGTGTTTGTAAGAGATAATAACTATCAAAAGATTGACACTAGTTTATAACTGGTTTAAATGTGAAATTACATCCAATGACCAACATTGTATTAAATTGTAAAAATATATTCTAAATATACTTTAAAACCACTCAAATTAATAATTTATCACTATTAATTATTTCTATTAAAAAAGTTGTTTTTAATTAAAATTTAGTAATTTTCACTATTCATCAGAATATGAAAGTTATCCGAAAAGTACCAAAATTTCACCCTAAGCTAATTTAGATATTCCGAATCCAAAAATGAAGTCCATTTTGAAAAATAGAATTTACAAAATTTCAAAAAGTGGTTATTACTATTCATAACGGCTAGTTTTAATAATATTTTAATAGCATATCGTTGTTTAGTAAAACTCGGTATTGCGTACTACATGCGCTATCAAGGAAGGTCGTGATTGCGTGTAATGAAAGGAAAGTCAAGGATGCGTGTTGTGCAAGCTCCTTTTGGTGTAGCGTACAACACAAGACATTAATGAAATTAAAAAGTATATTTTTCATAAAATCTCAGGGTGTTACACTTTGGAGAGATTTATTTTTAATAGATCTTTTGAGAGAAACTGGGACAACTTTTAGTAGGTGGTGGACTTCATATATGGGTGCATGTTTGAGGGGCTCCCTTGGTTCTACCAAGATATTCCAGAGAGATTTCGGAATTCTGGAAGAGATATATTTCTGCCCTAGAGTAGCCACCGAAGTGGACAGATGTACCCCAACTGGAACAGGTATTGTTTTCCCATCTTGTTTTCCATTTATAATGGAATATTTTTAAAGACCATCTTGGATAGGAGCATGGATGCACATCTACTCTGAAGTGACCACCCTGTTGTGTGGATGAGTCCCCCCACATGAGGATGCGGGGTTGTGCGCCTGACTCCTTGCTATTTTTATGGACAGGATTACATCTTGGAAAGAAAATACGATATGGTCAGGGATTTATGTCTAACCCTCCTTCATTGTTAATACATGTTTAGATACATTCTTTAAATAAACGAGAATATATTCCATCTCCGGTCCTCCATTTCCTATTAGTGAGTACTAAAAATTATCCTATGTGATGTAAGTGGTAAGAGTTTTACCCTAATTTAAAACTGGGATACGCCATCTACTTTCTCGAATTTTCATCATATTTAACTAACAGTCTTGATATGCATCCTCATAAATTCACATCTGCTTGTAGTTTTCCAATGTATTTTCATAGAAGGATTGATGTGAATGAATATGATTTTGTATCTACTCATAGTCTTTCATCATATTTGACTGATTGTATTCATAAGAGTTTAAAATAATATACATATTCTTTTAGTTTACCATTGTATTTGATTGATGGGATTTAGGTGCATTAATAAGGATATGTGTCTTCTTGTATGTTACAACTATTTTTGACTAACATGTTTTCTATGAATGGGAAACTATTTTAGTCTACCTGTAATTTTACACAATATTTTCATGGAGGGATTGATGTTTGTGAGCACGAAATTTCCAAAGCTCGCTTTCTTTCATATTTACATAACAGGCTTCATACTAGTGAGCAAGAGTATTCTTCTTCTCATGGTTTGTCATCATATTTTACTGATATAATTTATGAGGGTTGGGAGAAATTTATGTGTGGGTTACCACCATATTTACTTAGTGTGATTATTTATTAGTAATAAGGACAAGGGATTGTTACTGATTGTATGGTTGTCGCCCTTTTCATTGATCTCTAGGGACATTGGTTTTCATGGCTTTAGATGGGGCCCATGGGGCAGTATCCTCTATATGATGAGGGTACTGAGCCGCATGATGTTGATGGAAATGATTATAGATAGGGTCCCTAGGGTGGTACCCCTATTTATTTGGGAAAAATCACTAATGTTCACTTTATTATCCTATAATGTCCCATACTTTACATACATTGTTATTACTTCAGATTTTAAGCACACTTATTACAACATATAAAAAAACCATGAAATGAACGTATAGGTATAGTGTCTTTAGAAACTGGGAAACATAAACAACTGGTTCATAAATCATCTATGTTGTCTCCCTTTTATTTTATCATATCTAGAGTCCCTTTTGGCATATCTTACTTAATATCCTTCTTCCTGACATTGGGAAAAGAAAACATACAAAAGGGTGAGCTCAAATGCTCAGTAAGGGTAAACAAAAGAAATATCAATCACATCATATTCATAAGAACATATCATTTTGGAAATCTTAACCTGAAAAATAGATCATAATTTCATAACATGGGATAAATCAGAGTAGTGAAATGTAATCCCAATAATCATAACTTAAAACATTAAATTTTGTGGCATACACACATAATCAGATAGAATCATTTCTTAGTATTCAAGACTCATTTCCAAGACTAACTTAGTGGACAAAGTCCATTTCTGAAACGATTTCACTCCTCATTTCAGTCCAGTTTCACTGAACCAGATTAACCTGCCGTTCCATCCATGTCTATCTCATGAGATATAAATCTTTACCCAATGAATTGTAGGGAGATATAAGTCCCACCCATCTCATAATGATACCATTATTATGTGTGCCACAAGATCATAAATCATACATCATAGCATAACCGAAATCAAAATGGGATTCTTAAACATCATGCCATCGTAACATAATCCATATAAGATAAAAAGACTTCATAAAAATAATTCCATCATAACATAATAAAATCAAGGTAAAAATAGGGATAGAAACAGAACCCTATATTATCTTAGATGGAAAATAATTTTGATAAAACACTTGAACTCCATTCTTGAGGAAAATATCCTTTCTACTTCAAAAAAATTTTCCTTTCTTAAAATGTCATATAATTCTAAACTAAAAGAAGTTAATTAAAAATTAACATGAAAACTTTTAAATTAAGCTTCATGGAAATAATTTTCTAAAAATACATTCATGCCGTATAAGTTAAAAAAACATTCTTCTCGTACTTTGGCCGGAAAAGTCAAAAAAGTACCTCATACTAAAAACGAAAAAAGATTCCTTTCATATCTTTTACTAAAAACTCACCAACGGGTAAAATTGGATTAGAACAATTGTAGGAGGATAGAAATAATATTACATATTGAGTAAACATGTATTTGGATGATAAATATTCCCCAGTAAATTCTGAAGTATAAAAAATCTCGGATAAAAATGAGATTGCGAGATTTTCCCTCACCTTAGGTCTGATTTGCTTCGTACGTGTCTGAACCTCCTGTATAATGATTTATATAATGTTATTGAATTATTCCAGAATCTTACTCATTGTTATGATATCATATATGGTCATATTCTTAGCTTCTTATTAGTAATATTTCTTTGTTACTTGTTGTCCGGGTGTTTATTGCTTTGTGTTCTTATGCGTGTTTTGTCGAATAAATTCTTATTCTTCTTTTAGGTTATAGATACCTCATTTCCAGAATGGTATTAGTGTAATATATATCAAATTTATTCATTCAATTCATTTATATAATCATTAAGAATTGAAGATCATGTAAAACGAGTCGCATCACATCGTGGAGACGGTAGGTCGTACGTACGCACGAGCGATGATATCATTTCCATGATCATGGAATTGTATTAAAGTGTATGTATACTATTTCAGAATTAATATCACTTTACAAAAATCATATATAGTTATTCTCTACACCATTATACCCATCCAAATATGGTGGTGGTGGAAAATAGATTACACCACAGCGTTGAGACGGTATTCCATACGTACGCACGCGCGGTGATTTCGTTTTCCGTAGGATGGATAGAAGGTGAAATAGGGTTGTTTTATATTTATAATAACATATCATTATATGAGTGATACTGATTTTATTACTTCATAATGAAACAACTGAAGAAGAATAAGTAGAAGAAGAAATAAAGTTGAAAAAATCAGTAACAGACATTACCTCTTCTTTGAAGCGCCTCTTCTTAACCTTCTCTTAGGGCACTAAATACGGTCTTTGAAGAATACCAGGACCTATAAAATGTTTCTAGAGAAGTGGAGAAGAGAAATTGGCAGGGTTTGGCGGATCCTGAAGGCTCAAAATGGTGTGAGGAGGAGAGGGAGGAGATGCCTTTTTATAAGGGAGGAGAGGGTCACCTTAGGAAAAACATAAAATATTATTTTTTAATAAAGTAATATTCGGTTTTTAATAGCTCAAAATTGATTTTTTTAGAAGATAATGTGGGGATGGTTCGAAATCCTCTCAACCAATAGATTTTAGACAGGTTTGGGTCATTATATTAACCTTATCTTTTAGTTTTAACTCTTAGTTAATTAGATTGACATTTACCATGTCACTTTGTATTTATATATTATATAGTTAATAAACTTTCCATATACATACAAGAGATCCCCAAGTGGTCCATTAATGATCCAACTATCATGATATAAGTATCTTGGCCTAACCTTAGATTTTTACTAATATAATAACAATTAATAATATAATATTTTTTTTTAAAAACTATTTTATGTCAATTTTGAAACTATTTGGTAATTGATTTTTGTGAAAATAATAAAAGCATGATTATATCGAAAAAAGGTAATTATATCAATACTAACATGTCATATTAACCTATAAAATTAGTTTAATTCATAAAAATTCTCAAATTACATTTATTTGTGTATTTATAACATCAATTATGTTAATATTTTATTAATATGGTAATTACTGCATCATCATTGTGTCATAGATAAATTAACTTATATAATGTCTAAAAATTATAAATAAAATACCATTATGTAGGAAATATTTTTATATTTCTAGTGAATATTTATAGTCAAATTTATCTTATGTATAACCCTATATTAAAAATCATTTAGTTATTAAACTTTGATTTTAACTATTTTAACCCGTCTTTAAATAAATTAATAATAAATGTCCTAATCTAATCCAAGTAGACCTAAATGGTCATATTGTATTCCTAAGGTTGTTTTTGGTCGAATTACACTTATCCAATAGAATTAGGACATGTTTTAGGGTAATAATAATATCATTTTTACCCTTAATTAACCTATTTACTTTTAACCGTGGTAAATAAAAGTAAAAAGTTACTATTCACCAAAAATTATTTTCATCTCATTGAACCACATTTTAGACCTTGATATTAACCGTGTCTCTCAGATTTTTAGAATTCCACTCACAGAAGTGGAAAAATTAAGTTTTATGTAAGTTTGCAAAAAGCTCCTAGGAGGTAGTTAAAAGACAGTGAAAAGTTTAATAAAATTTTTATATATCAAAAATTATTATAAAATGACTCCAATGAATTACATTGAACTTATATAGGTATTATGTATCAATTTTGACCTAAAATAAATTTAAATAAAACAAATTATTATTTAAATATAAATTCAGTTTTTAAATAGTAACCCAGTGTTTTCACTATTCATCAAAAATTGAAAGTTTTCTGAAAAATACCAAAAATTCACCCTAGGCTAATTTCGATATTCTGAATCCAAAAAATAAGTCCATTTTGAAAGATAAAATTTATAAAATTTCAAAATCTTGTTATTACGATTCATAAAGGCTAGTTTTAATAATATTTTAATAGCATATCATTGTTTAGTGAAACTCGGTATTGCATACAACGCAAGCTATCGAGGAAGGTCGTGATTGCGTGTAAATAAATCCAAGATAGTGTTTTGTGTAGTGAAAGATTCCCTTGATGATTTATATAACATAAAAACAAAATATTTCTCATAAAAATCTAGGGTGTTACATTCTACCCCCCATTAAAAATGAATTTCGCCCTCGAAATTCGTCACTTTGTAACAAACAAATGAGGATACCTCTCCCTCATCATATCCTCAAGATCCCATGTAGCTTCTTCTAATTGGTGGTTCCGCCATAAAACATTCACCAAGCGAGTGGTCTTATTCCGTAGGACTTTTTCACTACGATCTAGAATCTATATCGGTTGTTCTTCATAAGAAAGATCTTGCTCCAGCGATATAACTTCTAAGCTGGGTACATGTGAAGGATCGAGTATGTACTTTCTTAGGAGAGATACATGGAACACATCATGAACTTGAGAGAGATTCGGTGGAAGCGTCAATCGGTAAGCTACCTTCCCAACATGATCCAGTATTTCGAAAGGACAGATATACATAGGGCTCAATTTTCCCTTCTTTCCAAATCTCATTACTCTCTTCCAATGAGATATTCATAAGAACACTTTATCACCCACTTCAAACTCAAGGTCTTTTCTTCGGTTGTTGGAATAATTTCCTGTCGACTCTGAGCTGCTCTTATGTGTTGTTGAATAGATCTGACCTTTTCTACCATCTCATCAACAAGATCAGGTCCTAATAGCTTTCTTTCCCCAACTTCATCTCAGCAAGTTAGAGTCCTTCATTTCTTTCCATAGAGAGCTTCATAAGGAGCCATCTGAATACTGGAGTGAAAGCTATTATTATATGAAAATTCCACCAAAGGTAGGTGTTGATCTCAACCTCCTTTGAAATCAATAGAGCAAGCTCTTAATATATCTTCTAGAGTTTGAATTGTTCTCTCAGACTGACCGTCTGTCTGTGGATGATAAGCAGTGCTAAAACTCAACTCTGTATCCAGAGTATGCTGAAGTCTTTTCCAGAACTTTGAGGTAAACCTCGGATCCCGATTAGATATAATGGAAAGTGGTACTCCATGAAATCTTACCACTTCCTTCACATATATCATGGCAAGCTGGTCCAGAGAGAAATCCACTCTAATAGCAATGAAGTGTGATGATTTTGTAAGACGATCAACTATGACCCTGATAGCATTATTACCTTTCGATGTTTTAGGAAGTCCGGTAACAAAGTCTATAGTGATGTTTTTTCATTTCCATTCGGGTATGGGTAATGGTTGTAACATCCCCTTAGACTTATGTCTCTCAGCTTTAACTTGATGACAAACCAAGCATCGAGAGACATATTCAGTAACATCTCTTTTCATGCCATCCCACCAGAAGTGCTCTTTTAGGTCCCTATACATCTTCGTGCTTCCAAGATGAATAGAGAATGAAGAACTATAAGCCTCATCCAGGAGCACCTTCTTTACTTCTAGGATGGGAGGAACACAAACCCGATTCCTGAACATTATTATTCCATCACAATCAAGGTTGAATTCAGGAACATTTCTCACCTTCTTTTGTAAATCTACATCTTCATTCTGTGCCTCTTTAATCTTCACATGTATAGATGGTTGAACATTCATTTGAGAAAGATACTCTTTTTCCCCTTCCATTATAATTCCAAGATCCATCCTTTGTAAATCCATAAATATTGGATCTTTTGTGATCCTCATCATGGATAAGCTAGCATGGTCTTGTCAACTTAATGGATCTGCCACCTTGTTTGCATTCCCTAGGTGGTAATGAATTGGGCAGTCATAATCCTTAATCAACTCCAACCATCTTCTCTGGCACATATTCAGCTCCTTTTGTGTGAAAAATATACTTTAAACTTTTATGATCAGTATAAATATCACACCTTTCACCATAAAGATAATGCCTCCAAATCTTTAATGCAAAGATTACCGCAGCTAACTCCAAATCATGAGTTTGGTAATTTTTCTCATGGATTTTCAACTGTCGTGAGGCAGAAGCTATCACCATATCATTTTGGATGAGAACACACCCCAGCCCCTTCATGGATGCATCACTGTAGATCACAAACCTTTCTCCACTATAAGGCAGTGTGAGCACAGGTGCACTGGATAACCTTCTTTTCAACTCCTTGAAATTCTCTTCACATTCCTCCTTCCACAGGAACATAACTCCTTTTCCAGTCAACCTGGTGAGTGGATTAGATAATAGTGAAAAATCTTTCACAAAACGTTGATAATATCGAGCCAAACCAAGAAAACTTCGGATCTCAGTTATGTTTGTTGGTCTTGACCATCTTTTGATAACCTCTGTTTTTGTTGGATCAACAGATATCCCCTATTTTGAGATTATGTGACCCAAAAATGCAACTTTTTGAAGCCAAAATTCACACTTGGTAAATTTGGCATAAAGCTTATCCTTTCTTAGGGTCTTCAATACAATTCTAAAGTGATCTTCATGTTCTTCCTTGCTCTTTGAATAGACAAGAATATCTTCTATAAAGACTACCACAAACTGATCTAGATAGTCTCTAAAGACTCTAGTCATCAGATTGATGAAGATAGTCGGGGCATTAGTAAGACCAAATGGAATCACTATAAATTCATAGTTTCCATACCTTTTACGGAAATCCGTCTTTGGTATATCCTCCCTTTTGATCCTTAATTGATGATACCCTGAACGAAGATCAATCTTGGGAAAGTATTGAGATCTACGTAGTTGGTAAAATAATTCATCAATGTGTGGGAGAGGATATTTTTTCTTGATAGTGATCTTTTTAAGTTCTCGATAATCAATGCAGAGTCTCATTGATCCATATTTATTTTTAACAAACAGAACAGGTGCTCCCCAAGGTGATGCACTAGGGTGTATGAATCCCTTATCAAGATTCTCTTGGAGTTGCCTCTTCAATTCATGTAACTCAATTGGGGCCATTCTATAAGGTGTCTTTGAAATAGGCAAAGCACCCGGTAGGAGTTCTATTGAAAACACAACTTCACAATTTTGTGGGAGACCAGGAAATTCCTCCAGAAAGACATCATCAAACTCCCGTAAAATGGGTGTATTCTTAATCGTGAGTTTCTCTCCAACCATTTGAGATAAATAACCTTAATTTAGTGGAATCAAGGCCATAAGATGGATGAAATTTCCACGGTAAGGTTATGTTCATACTTGCATCGATAGACAATCATAGATTGATCTGGAATATGAAATGTGACATCCCTTCATTGGAAATTGATATGAGCTCTATATAATGAAATCCAATCCATGCCAAGAATCACATCAAATTCCACTATAGGAAGGATCACAATATTTTCAGGAAGCACTTTCCCACAAACTTCAATTGGAGAAGAATTGTAAACGTTTGATGTGACTGTTGTTCCATTAGGGGTTGTCACAGCTAACTCAACATCTAATTGTTGAGGTAATACGGTGATACTCTTAGAAAATTCTTCAGAAATAAAATAGTGGGTGGATCCAGAATCAAATAAAACATTTTCTAATTTAGATTGGATGGTAAGTGTACCTTTCACCACTTTGTTATCGTACTCCACATCGCTGATAGAAACTGCATGTGACTTTCCTTTGTCTTTAGCCTTAAGAGTTTGTTGACATCGATCATCATCAACAACCCTTGGATTAAGGAATTTATTGGCATAATGCCCCATTTCCTTTCACTTGTAACATTGAAGTGTAGGAGGTGCACTCTGTGTAGCCTTTTCTTTGTTTGCATCACTAGACGTCTTCTTCCCATCATTGCGGCATTCTAATGCCCGATGACCTTCCTTTCCACATTTGAAACATTTACTTTTCCCTTTAAGACAATTCCATACATGTTTCTTTCCACACTTTTATCATAAGGGAAAAATCATCTTCTTTTCAGTGTGCTTTTTAGATTTTCCTTTGAATTTCATTTTACTCTTCTTATCAAACGCATATGACTGATGGGTTACTCCAATCTCCATCTCAACTTTGAGAGCACATTGAACGATTTCTTCGTAGCTATTGAAGTCCCTTATGGATAATTCCCTTCGAAGACTTGGTTTTAAGCCACTAAAGAATCGATCGATCTTACTCTCAGGTTGGATAATAATACTAGAAGTGTACCTTGCAAGTCTTGTAAAATTTGCTTCGTAGGTACCAACAGATTCATCATCCTTTTGCTTTAGTTCAAGAAACTTCTTCTCCATCTTTGTTCGAAGAATATGAGGGAAGTACTTATTGAAAAATAAGTTCTTGAACTCGTCCCATTCTATGGACTCAATTTCATCTCTTGGCCTCGTATTCTTGATAAGATTCCACCATTGATCAGCTTCACCTTCCAAACGATATACTACTAAGATGACTTAATCATGTTTAGAACATTGAAGAACTAAAAATATCTTTTCAGTGGTACTGATCCATTGTTCAGCGACTAATGGATCAGTAGACCCGCTGAATGACGGTGGACGTTGCCTCATGAAGGATTCAACAGAATGTTGCTCCTTCCTTTTCTCGTTTGGAAGTCCTGCATGATTCATAGCTTTAGAAAGTTGTGTGAGCATGGATACAAGATTTTTCATTTCAGCTCCCATAACGTTTGGTTGCTCAGGGGGACAATCATTGCATTGCCTGTCGTATTCCGCATTAACACAGTTCCTTCGAGTTCCAGCCATTGACTAAAACCAATAATAATAGTGTGAGAAACACTAATTATAATAGGAAAACCACATAATCAAGATTAAAATTTCACACTTAAGGTCTTATCATAAGTTGTTCATGGAAATTTTTAAAACACTATGATTGTGTTCTATGCTTAGACTTATCCTTAGGGTTCTTACTAAGGCTTTCACATCCTAGTTTCCAAAGGTTTACTATACCTTTCCTCTAATACCAACTATAACGACCCATACTTTACATACATTTTTATTACTTCAGAATTTAAGCACACTTATTACAACATATAACAAAACCATGAAAGGACCGTATAGTGATAGTGTCTTTAGAAACTGAGAAATATAAACAACTGGTTCATAAATCATCTACGCTGTCTCCCTTTTATTTTATCATATCTAGAGTCCCTTTTGGAATATCTTGCTTAATATCCTTCTTCCTGACCTGGGGAAAAGAAAACATAAAAAAGGGTGAGCTCAAATGCTTAGTAAGGGTAAACAAAAGAAATATCAATCACATCATATTCATAAAAACATATCATTTTGGAAATATTAACCTGCAAAAGAGATCATAATTTCATAACATGGGATAAATAATAGTAGTGAAATGAAATCCCAATAATCATAACTTAAAACATGAAACTTTGTGGCATACACACATAATCATAGATAATCATTTCTTAGTAGTCAAGACTCATTTCCAAGACTATCTTAGCGGACAAATTCCATTTCTAAAACGAGTTCACTCCTCGTTTCAGTCCTGTTTCACTGAACCGGATTAACCTGTCATTCCATCCATGTCTATATCATGAGATATAAATCATTACCCAATGCATTGGAGGGAGATATAGTTCCCACCCATCTCATAATTATACCATTATTATGTGTTCCACAAGATCATAAATCATACATCATAGCATAACCCAAATAAAAATGGGATTCTTAAACATCGTGTCATCATAACATAATCCATATAAGATAAAAGGACTTCATAAAAATAATTCCATCCTAGCATAGTCAAATCAAGGTAAAAATAGGGATAGAAACAGAACCCTATATTATCTTTTATGGAAAATAATTTTGATAAAACACTTGAACTCCATTCTTGAGGAAAATATCCTTTCTACTTCAAAAACATTTTCCTTTCTTAAAATGTCATATAATTCTAAACTAAAAGAAGTTGATTAAAAATAAACTTGAAAACTTGTAAAGTAAGCTTCATGGAAATAATGTTCTAAAAATCCATTCATGTCGTATAAGTTAAAAAAAGACATTCTTCTCGTACTTTGGCCGAAAAAGTCAAAAAAAGTACCTCATACTAAAAACGACAAAAGATTCCTTTCATATCTTTTTCTAAAAACTCACCAATGGGTAAAATTGGATTGTAAAAATTGTAAGAGGATAAAAATAATATTACATATTGAGGAAACATAGATGTGGGTGATAAATATTCCCCAGTATATTCTGAAGTATAGATAATCTCGGATAAAAATGAGATTGCAATATTTTCCCTCACCTTAGGTCCGATTTTCTTCGTACATGTCCGAACCTCCTGTATAATAATTTAAATAATATTATTGACTTATTACATAATCATACTCATTTTTATGATATCATATATGGTCATATTCTTAGCTTCTTATTAGTAATATTTCATTGTTAATTGTTATTCGGGTGTTTATTGTTTTTTGTTCTTATGCGCGTTTTGTCGAATAAATTCATATTATTCTTTTAGGTTATAGATACCTCATTTACAGAATGTTATTAGTTTAATATATATCATTTTTATTCATTAAATTAATTTATATAATCATTAAGAATTGAAGATCATGTAAAATGAGTCGCATCACATCGTGGAGACGGTAGGCCGTGTGTACGCACGAGCGATGATATCATTCCAATGATCGTTGAATTGTATTTAAGTGTATGTATAATATTTCAGAATTAATATCAATTTAAAATAATCATATATAGTTATTCTTTACACCATTACACCCATCCAAGTATGGTGGTGGTGGAAAACAGATTGCACCACGACGTGGAGACGGTATTCCGTACGTACGCATGCGCGGTGATTTCATAAACTGTAGGATGGATAGAAGGTAAAATAGGGTTGTTTCATATTTATAATAACATATAAGTATATTAGTGATACTGATGTTATTACTTCATAATGAAACAACTAAATAAGAATAAGTATAAGAAGAAATAAATTTGAAAAAATCGGTAACGGGCATTACCTCTTCTTTGAAGCGCCTCTTCTTAATATCCTCTTAGGGAACTAAAGATGGTCTATGAAGATGACCAGGACCTCTAGTATGTTTCTAGGGAAGTGGAGAAGATAAATTTTCAGGGTTTGGCCAAACTTGAAGGCTCAATGTGGTGTGAGGAGGAGAGGGAGGAGGTTCTCTTTTATAAGGGAGGAGAGGGGCACCTTAGGAAAAACTTAAAATATTATTTTATAATAAAGTCATATTCGGTTTTTAATAGCTCCATATTGATTTATTTCGAATATAAAGTGGGTATGGGTCGAAATCCTCTCAACCAATAGATTTTATACAGGTTTGGGTCATTATATTAACCTTTTCTTTTAGTTTTAACTCTTAGTTAATTAGATTGACATTTACCATGTCACTTTGTATTTTTATATTATATAGTTAATATACTTACTATATACATCCAAGAGACCCCCAAGTGGTCCATTAATGATACACCTATCATGATATAAGTATCGTGGATGAACCTTAGATTTTTTGGAATATAATAACAATTAATAATATAAGATTTGTTTTAAAAACTATTTTATGTCAATTTTGACACAATTTGTTAATTGATTTTTGTGAAGATAATAACAGCATGATTAGTTCGAAAAAAGTTATTTAAATCAATAATAACATGTCATATTAACCTATAAAATTATTTTAATTCATAAAAAGTCTCAAATTACATTTATTTGTGTATTTATAACATCAATTATGTTAATATTTTATTAATAAGGTAATTACTACATCATCATTGTGTCATAAATAAATTAAATTATTTAATGTCTAAAAATTATAAATAAAATACCATTATGTAGGAAATATTTTTATATTTCTATTGGATATTTATAGTCTAATTTATCTTATGTATAACCCTATATTAAAAATGATTTAGTTATTAAACTTTGATTTTAACTATTTTAACCCTTCTTTAAATAAATTAATAATAAATGTCCTAATCTAATCCAAGTGGACCTAAATGGTCATATTTTATTCCTAAGGTTGTTTTTGGTCGAATTAAACTTGTCCAATAGAATTAATAAATGTGTTAGGATAATAAAAATATCATTTTTACCCTTAATTGCCCTATTTACTTTTAACCGTGGTAAATAAAAGTAAAAAGTTACTATTCACCAAAAATTATTTTCATCTCATTGAACTACATTTTAGTCCTTGATATTAACTGTGTCTCTTGGATTTTCTAAATTCTACTCACAAAAGTGGAAAAATTATGTTTTATGTAAGTTTGCAAAAAACTCCTAGGAGGTAGGTAAAAGACGGTGAAAAGTTCAATAAAATTTGTCTATATCGAAAATTATTATAAAATGACTCCAATGAATTACATTGAACTTATATAAGTATTATGTATCAATTTAGATCTAAAAAAATTTAAATAAAATAAATAATTATTTAAATAAAAAGTCGGTTTTTAAATAATAACCCAGTGTTTTCACTATTCATCAAAAATTGAAAGTTTTCAGAAAAATACCAAAAATTCACCCTAGGATAATTTCGATATTCCAAATCCAAAAAAGAAGTCCATTTTGAAAGATAAAATTTATAAAATTTTAAAAGGTGGGTATTTCTATTCATAATGGCTAGTTTTAATAATATTTTAATAGCATATCATTGTTTAGTGAAACTCGGTATTGCATACAATGCAAGCTATCGAGGAAGGTCGTGATTGCGTGTAAAAAAAGCCAAGCTAGTGTTGTGTGTAGTGAAAGATTTCTTTGATGATATATATAACATAAAAAAAATATTTCTCATAAAAATCTCTGGTGTTACATATCCTCTCTTAGGTAAGGTAGGAACTCATTATCAAATTCTGGGGACAAGTTCCTAAAGTAGTTTGAGATGCCTACTGGGGTCATCTGGTTCTGGAATGTCAATTGTTGTTGGACGGAACACTGTCATGGCTTCATGGACTAGAGGGTCTCTTAATCTGCCTCTAGGGTGGGGAGACTACCATTATGGTGGTACGCCCCGGCCAATGTATTCTAAACCCAGTGTTGAAGATGTTGGGTGGGTGATGGAATCCTCTATTTGGTCAAGGTCCCAACATGTGAAGTGTTTGATGAGTGTGTTTGTGAAAGGTAGTGATATGTCATTGGATTGAAGATATGTCTATTGAAGACTTCCTACAATATATTTGACAAATAGAGACAAGAAAATCTCATCAAACTATAATTTCATGAATGCATTCTTAATTTATGGTCTTGCTTGGCCATCTTCCATTTTGGATTTAGAAGGGGCATAATTCAGGGTAACACAACCACATTGGTTAAGGATTCACATCAGGTTCACCATTTTGTTTTTGACAAAGATACGGCATGGAATCACGATTGATTGCAGGAGGTTGAATAGTGTAGAATCACTAACTTTAGGTACAACATCTTTAAAAAATCTCCATTAGGTTTGTTCATGGAGATGGAAATGCTCAGAAACTCTCATATCTATGAAGACTCATGGACATACTTACCAACTTAGGCATTCATGGGGGAACTTGGAAAATGTCACTTAAGAACTCACATTGGTCGACAGGATGGAAATTCGAGCTCATCGCACCCTTTTTTGGGAAATTATTTCATATTCTGGGACTCTCTTATAGATTTAAGATATTCTCTTGAATCCATTGATCATTCCAAAGTATGTATATGTAAATCCCTCTAGGTTAGTGATCAATTATGACCACACATGGGTTTAGAATCATCTATATGTATATAAGGATCTACCTTGATATGGATATCTATATGAATATAAAGTTCTCTAATAATGGTACCTTTTTATAGAAGGATTATAGATTCTTCGGTCACTTATTAGGATGATGATGGTTTTAATACATGTGGTGAGGCACTCTATATTTTTTTGTCATTCAGGGAGGTGAAATGTTTTTTGATGTTGAGATCAAAACCATGAGATGGGATTCCTATGTATCCTCAAGATATGAATCATAATCCTTGTAGTTTTGTTCCACTTAACAGGACACGTAGCCTTTTAGGGTAATGTGATGAGATCCATACCATGTGGTTTAATGTCACACGATAAGGATGCCTAGGTGAATGATGTCAGGTAATGGATGGTGTGGGACTTACGACGAGGTGTCTTGGAAGGTATGTGGTTTCCCATATGGACATGAGCCTATTGAGAATGTGGTCCAGAGAACATTATAATTAATTTGGGTGTTGGGTGTGGACCTCAGGGAGGCTTCCTACGTATCCCAGTTAGTTGGGTATGAAATCACACATAGTTTGGTAAGTTGCGGATTACACATTATAGGAGGCTCATTTGGGTGGATATGGTTGGGGATTATACTCTATAGGAGGCCCATTTGAGCATGTGGTGTGGGATTACACATTAAAGTTTCACATTTTTTCTATTGGTTGGAGCTTACATATATGAAGAATTCCCAAATTGTTGGATATGGTTGGGGATTACACCATATAGGATGCCCATTTGATTTTAGGATCACATAAATGTCATGATCACCACTCACATCTAAGCTCACATGATTCATTATCGGTGTGAGAAATAGGAGGAATCAGTGGATCTGAGATCATATGATCCACTCTATATGTTGGTGGATGAGGTATTGAAAATAAAAGGTAGATAGAGATGGCTTTGAGTGTGAATGTATGCTCTTTTATTTTGGTAATCTGGATAATCACATATGGTGATGTATCTAGCTCCAACCCTAGGCTGAATAAAAGAGGATCAAGAGTGTTGTCGCTCATACAAAAGACTAGGGTCTTACTTCATGAGGGATTTCCTAAAATTCGGTTATGGAGGGGAGGATCTCATTCCATGTCGAAGGGAAAGGTAATCATGATCACCCCCCCCCCCACTTGGAACTAAGAGGTTAACATGATAATCTCCATGGTTGGAACACTCATTACCATGAAAATTTAGACACTAAGATATTATTAGGGTCTTCTTTATCAAGGAGGCCACTCACATGTCTCTAATTACCATGAGTATGTAGACTCAAAAGGACATGCTGGTGTGTCTGGTGATCTGATCATACATGTTAGGAGGCTTTTGAAGGGGACTAGGATTGATGTTGTTATACTAGTTCATGGAGGGATTGATATGGAGCACGATGAGACAACTGAAGGGGGTGATGGGATCTAGAGTACAGAACACCCAAGGAGGCCCCACTCCACATAGTATTTTCTTATGTGGGATGGGGTTCCCTAAACATATCATATTACTATGTGGGTGAGGTTATCGTCAAGGTAGAATGGTGCTATGCAGGCTCGAGGTTCCACCCACATAGCGTTTTGCTACATTGGTCCATGTTCCTCCCATGTAGCACTTTTCTACGAGGGGAAAGGTTATCCTATATAGCATTTTTCTATGAGGTGTGGAGGTCTGTAGAGGGGACATCTATTTATGCCTCTTGGAAGGGTGTCCACAAGGGGGTTTCATTTCACAAATGGCTGGATGTTATTTAATTTATCCCTTAATGATATGTGGTGGTATTTTTTACCTACCCGGAATAGAAGAGTTAGTGTCTTGATTCTCATCTGGGATTTCCTCCTATAATATCTATTTTTCTATCATACTTTCATCATCCTTCATTAATTACCCTTAGGGTTCTTTTATAGAGGAATGGAGAGACCGTGGATCGGGATGGAAGATCATCCATGATGGTTTGCGGGACTTCTTTTTCAGTAACCTAGGAGGTCACCCCATCCCACGAAGGATTTCCTTCATGGGGGTAGTCATTAACGGGTGTGAAAATCACAGTCTGGTCCTGCAAGTGAAATTGTTTCTTTTGTAGGGGGCAGGGGTACCACCTCATCCTGTGAATGATTTAGTTTTTGGGGGATGGTCGTTCACAGTGGTGAAATTCACCGCCCGACCCTGCAAATGACTTGGTGGTTTCATTCGTGGGGTGCTTCATGAAGCAGTTGGACACCATGTGGAACGGTGATTCGTAAGGTGATTTTTTCTTCATGGGATCAATATTCCCTTCATATATTCCCCCTTTGAACATTATTTTCTTCAATCTTTATGGAATTCTCTTCTTGTTCATTTCTAAAAAATTAGGACCAAACAATCAATAACCTTATACAGTTTTTAAATGTTTATATATGTATATTCACATGTTAATATAAATACATAGATGCATATATATATAACCTTACATGTTTTTCTAGAAAAAATATATATGTATATTAACATGTTAATATACATATGTATATATATATATATAGTAAAACGCTTATATATTTTTTATATAAATATATATTAAGAACCTTACATGTTTTTAAATGTTAATATATGTATATTGAGAAGCTAATATACATATATTAAACGATTTTTTAATTCATATAAATACATCAAATATATTCTGATACATTTTTTAACAAATTTACATATCAAATCTATATATACATACATAATAACAATAAAACATTTATACATACATATATATATATAATCTTATATGTTTTTTTGAAAATGTTTATATATTTATATTCATATGTTAATATATATATATACGTACATATATAAAAAGAATTCGAAACTATATTCACTTGATTTTAAAAATGAAAATCATTATAATATAACAATCAAACATGGCTTCAAATCACTTCCATAAATAAAGTATTACAATAATTCATCAAAAACCATATCACCATAACCATGTAACAAATTTGAACAATTAAACATATTTATATAAAATATTTCAAAATCATATATCAATAAATAATATTCATAATAAACATATTTCTAATAATAACATAAAATATTATACTTGTAGTAACCTAAAATACCAAATAGAAATTTTTATAAAATATTAACATTACAAAATGAGTAAAATACCTAAAATCAATTGGAATAACTCATGTGGACCTAATGGACACTCAAATAGGAAATAATAAATATATATTAACCCTAAATACCAGATAAACCATAAAAATCAACTATAAATTTTACCTAGGTTTGCCTAAATGAATTAATGTAAGATTAAAAAAATCCCAAAAAGAAAGAAATGGGAGATAAGAGAAATCCATACTGAGATGATTTGAACCCAGATCTATAAAAAACTAAGTGAAATGGAGGATTTAGGAGGGGAACTTATCGTCGGTGGTGTTATGTGAAAAGGGGATCAAGATAACTGGGGATGAGGATGAAGAAGGAAGGTCTCATTTTTTTAATTTATTATTAATTTTGATGGGTTATTAGTGATGGAATTCATTCCATCGCGAAAGATAATTTTCATCAAAATATTTTATGACCGACATTATTAACCATTGAAAAAGGTTCATAAAGGATTGATAATAGTGATGGATATAAATTTATTCACTATTAACCATCATAACTATGTTTTCTATAGGATTGCGCAAGGTCACACTAAATATATTTGTGAAGGACCTTATTTTCCATTTTAAATAATTGGTATTTATGATGGAAAATTAATTCCATTGGAAATACCTCTTTCTTCATGAATATTTTTGATGGGGACCTTCCCCATCACAATTAACTCATTGAAAATACCATTTTTATAGTAGTGGTATACATTGTAAATTTAATACATGCATATGACTAATTTATATTCTCGTGCATATGATGCATGTGTTATATATATAATATATGTATATGATATATATATATATATATATATGTATATTTATATATATTATGTAAAATATATATGATATCTTTATAAATTAAGTATCATGAGATTTAATGGATGTCTCTTTCTCTCCCAAATAGTTTTCATCAATTTAAACCCAAGGTTGGTTCATTTGAAAGCTTTTAATTTATTCATTAAAACTTGATCAATGAATTACACCCAATGGGAAGTAATGTATATGATTCATTAAAAATTTCAAGCCTTGGGATTCACTTATAAAATATAAGAGTTATCCACAATAATTTTAATGGATTTTTTTCATTCATTCAATGTGTTGGTAATCATTGTTTCATGTAATGATAATAAAATTATCTTCTTCTAGAAGACTTGTTTATCTCTCACGAGAAGGCACTAGAACCCATTTGATATATTGAGTATCCTTACAAAGCATTCTTGGATCCATTGGATAGTGTATCACCTTAGAGGAAAGGTGATTTTTGTTCACTACTCCTCCATATATTCCTCAATCACACTCTATCGAAGTTAAATATGGAATTTGATGCAATGGTTTTATACCAACTTCTCTATTCTACTCTATTTTTTGGTTATATATACACATTTGATTCTTTATGATAAAAATGCCAGTTTTTTGGTTTTTTTCAACTAACAATGAACATGTGATGATCAAAAAACCCATTTTTGGTATCAAGTCTAGTTTCTTCAAGGTTTAGACATGTTTTTAATATATTTTTTTCAAGTTACAACAAATAATAGTGTATCATAAATCATTTATAAAAAATATATTTATCTATACATGATAGATAGGATCTACATGAGGGTCATATAAATTAAAATTACATAGAGTTATCTACTTAAAGGTCATAACGACTTACCTTTACTTAAATAATTTTATGTAAAGGAAAATCATTGGTTAACTTTATGAAAATGGTTTTTGTTTCGGTAACCATTGTGTTACCATTATATTAATGGTATATGTGAAGGTAACCTCTTGGTAGCATTTACATGAAATGAGCTACATAAAGGTAATATATATATTACCTTTACATGGAGGGTTACAGTAGTTCTAGCAAACCCATATAAGGGTATATGGTTTTACACATACATATGTATACACCTTTGTGTAAGGGTAAACATGAAAATGTTAAAGAATTGTTTTTTTTAATTTTAATGATTTTAAGGGTTCATAAAATGTTTATAAATCCTGATAAAAGTTATTTTAGAAATATCTAATTTATAAGGTAATAATTATTTAATTAATTAATTATAAAATGTTTCAAATTAATTAAATAATTTTTTATAAAACTTTTATATTACTAAATATTAAATTTTAATATTTATAATGCCTTTTACCATATTATATTCCATGAATTATGATTTAGAAATAAAATAGTTTATTTCAAAATAATAATAGGTAATTTATAAAGTGTTTATAAATTACAAAATACGGGCAAAATATTTGTTTTTAAAATATAATTATGAAAACTTCATCATTGATTTAATATGAATTTATTCATATAAATTTTGGTCTTATTTAAGAAATTATTTATATCACATCAAAATAATTGATGATTCATATGATTAAATTTTTAATTAATATAATGTATATTATATTTTAATTATATAAAACTTTTATTTAATATCATATATAAAGTTTTATATAACATAAAATTTGAAAAGTTCATATATGTATCTCTTGTTGTGGAAAATAAATAATTTTTTTTATATTTTTTATATTCTTTAATTTATTCAAATTTATAAAAAATTTATAGAATGTGAATATGGTGTATGTTATATTCAAGTGATAAATTTATTCTTGGAGAAAGAGTCTTTTATTAAATTCTTGGTGGGACTCTAAAATTTAGTTTTCATCAATATTGGACTCAATTTGTTTTAAGATTTATGAGATTAAAAAAAGTTATTGAATATTGCTTTTGTATATTAGGTATTATGGATATAATTAATTAAATTATCTATTGAGTAAATAATTCCCTAGTAGAGGCACTTAGGATTAGGATACAAACTGTCCTAAAGTATATACCATGTCTGAAAATGTGGAGAGAGTTTTCCATCTGTCACTTCGGGCTTACTCTTGTGGAAATTTTCTATCTCATATAATTATATTCCTTTAGATGAAAGGATCATTCACATTATAGATATAATGAATTCATATATGTATGAATATACTTGGATTATATTTTTGGGTGAGTAACACAAAATTATGGGTTTCATAAAGAGTTTCATATAAATATGTTGATAATACATTAACTTGTTGGTTAGAATATGGATTCTGAAATGAAATCATTATAATAATGCATACAAAGAAAGGAATAAAACATGAGAAAATAAATATTTCATAAGATGTTATATTTATGAATTTTATATGAATATAATATATAGAAAATTAGAGAGACTTTGAAAAACCCCTCAAATACTAAGTATTAGATTCCTTCTAAAGAAGACCTTGTTAGGAACTGAATCATCAAACCATGTAGTTTCACACCCAAGCAGTGTTCCCCTGGAATATCTTATGTAAGATAATAAAGTAATAAGTAACCCTAGATTATCCAACTAGGTAGTTTCACACCAAAGGAGACTTCCCCAAGATTCTCTAGTGTTAGTACAATTTTTATATTTTCATTTGGTTACACTTAGCTAGGAAACCCCAAGGGTTTGGATACAAGAGGAATATAGTAGAGTATTATTGATATAATGGATATGGACAAAGATTTATCCATTTAACTATACAATAATTAAAAAAATAAGTATAAATACCTACCTAAATAAATAAAATCAGAAGTTTTATACCAAATAGAGGAAATTTATTAGTGAAATATAGATCTTGTCTCACTAAATGTGAATAGTGTGTGGAGATATTAATTTTAGTGGGAGAACTTTCGTTTAAATCCTATGATAAAAGGAATATAAAACATTATACTCACCCACTAATTTATCATTGTTGTAGACTGTGGAATACTTAACATTAATCACATTGAGATAATTAATATATATGACCTATGAAATAGTTAAAAAATTATCTAGGGTTGAGAAAGTTTCTCCTGGAGAAACATTCATAGTACCCAAATGTGAATGTTATAGAGATCAATTCCACTGATTATGAATTATGGGTACTAGATACCGGGTGTGAATCATACATTTTTGGTGAAGAACATGGACTTAAAGATAGTAGGGAATTGATGAAGGATAAATTATATCTTCATGTTTGTAATGGGGTAAAGGTTTTTGAATTATAATTCAACACTTATGACTTAAGTCTATCCAGTGGATTAGTTCTATAATTTAAGAAATGTTATTATATTCCCTCCTTAAATAGGAAGTCGATTTATGCATGTTGTTTAGACAAGATGGGATTTTCATTCATTATAAATAATACGAGTTTCTCTATATATTATAATGAAATATATTTTATTGTTTGGATTATAATGAATGGTTTATACATTCTATACATGGATGATACTATTAATAAAAATATGAATAAAAAGGTTATAGTTCATTCTAAGACCAACAAGATTTCACATTGTCACCTTATATATATACACAAGAATCATTCTCACAAACTACATATAGATGAATTGTTAGATTCATTAAATTATGAATCATTTGATATATAAGAATCTTTTTTACTATGAAAAATTACCAAATCACCTTTAGGGATAAAAGTTAATAAGGATATTGTAATATTAGATCTCATACATAGTGGGGTATGTGGTCCAATGAGTACTCAATAAAGTGGAGGTTTTATAAATTTCATTAATTTTACTGATGAATTTAGATGATATGGTTATGTGTTTCTAATGAGGTAGAATAATGAAACTTTTGAAAAGTTTAAAGTGTTTAAGAATGAAGTACAGAATCAACTAGAAAATAGTATTTAGATTCTATTATCATATAGGGGTAGTAAGTACTTGAGTTAGGATATTACTGATCATCCAAGAGATTATGGAATATTTCTTCAACTTACTCTTCCTAGACACCACAATGGAATGGCGTGTTTAGAAGGATGAATCTTACTTTTCATATATGGTCTGATCAGTGATGAGTTAGTGCGACCTTCATATTTCATTCTGGGGTTATGTTCTAGAGACTACTGTATTTATATAAAACCACATTCCATATAAAGTATTAACAAATACACCATATGAGATATAGACTGGGAAATATCCCACAATATCTTTTATGATGATTTGGGGTTGTGAAGCACTCATTCGATGATTGGATTTTGAAAATCTAGGCCCTAAATAAAAAAATATATTATTTATTGGTTATACTAAAGAAATGAACAGATATTATTTATATAGTCCTACTGAACATAAAGTGTTTTTGGTCTGACATGGTATTTTTATAGAGATAAAACACATGTATTGAGTAGTAAGTGGGAAGAAATTTATAATTATATAAGTTCAAGGGAAACAAACAAAAAATTTTCTTGATATGGAAGTTTAGTTGTTTCTATACAGAATTATAGAAGAAGAACCTACTCAAGAACATAAGAATTTCAAAGGTCTAGTAGGAATCATCAGGAATCTAAGAGATATAGATTTCATGTTTCTAATGATGATGAATTAACATTAATAAGATATGAACATACTTCATACTAGGAGTCTAATGAGTGCTTGGATTTGAAAAAGTGGTTAAAATCCATGGAATCTAAGATAGGCTCTAAGTACACCAACTAGGTTTGGAACATAGTAGATACACCTGAAGGAGTAAGACCCATAGTGTTCAAGTGGGTTTTCCATAAGAAAAATGATATTTATGGTAGATCGTTTACCTATAAATAACTCCTGGTGGTAAAGGTTTATAAATAAATTCATGCTATTTACTTAAAGAAATATTTTCACCTATTGCAATGATAAATTCTATTTGTATTTTTCGTTCCATAGTAGATCATTATAATAATGAGATATATAAAATTTTTGTCAAAACCACGTTACTTAATTTGAATTTAGTCAATTACATGTATATAATAAAACCCCAATGTTATGAAGTTCTAAATGAGATTGATAGATATGAAAGCTACTTAAGTCCATTTCTGAACTTAAGAAGGATTCTTAGAGTTAGAATATTCAGTTTGAGGATATTTTCAATGATTTTTTAATCAAAAACACAAATTATTCATATATATATAAGCAGGTTAGTGTAAGTATAGTAATATCTCTGATATTCTATGTAATGATATGCTTCTTATCATAAATATCATCCATACATTTTACTCTTTAAAGTTCTGCTGGGTAAATATTTCTCAATGAATGACATGGGTGAAGTAGCCTACATACTAGGTATGAAGATTAATAGAGATATATATAAAGGGTTTCTTGTATCGATTAAAAACACATATATTAGTAAATTTATAAATCGGTTTTGTATAGAGAATTTCAAATGGGTATCTTTATTGGTATTTCATATAATGAATCTTAGAATGATTTAAGATCATTCTAAAAATTTAGAAAGGATGCATAATATTCTTTATACACCTTTCATAAGAACTATCATATATTCTCTTTTATGTACATAACCTTATGTCTCTCATTATTCGAACATAAATTTTAGATACAAATCGAATCCTCTTGAGAGTCATTGGATTATTGTGAAGAACATTCTTATGTACTTGATAATGACTAAGGATATGTTCTTGGTCTTTGGAGGAGAGGATGATCTATGTGTAATAGATTAAAATAATGCTAGTTTTAAATATAAAAAATATATTCTAAGATCTCAATATGGATTTTATTTTTTCCTAAATGATAGAGATATCAATTGGAAGAGTTACAGAAAAGAAAAAATAGTGGAATCAATAATATAGGTAGAGTGCATCACTTCATCTAATGCTATGAAGGAATTTTTTTTTATCATGAAGTTTATTAATAAAATTGGAGTGGTTCTTAACATTGAGGGATAAATTGATCATGATTTTGAAAAAATTGGGTATGTTTCTCAGGATAAGGAACCCTGATATAACCAAGGGACCAAACATTATAGGGATTTTTTAGGTTCTAATAAAAATTATTTGATAAATTATAATCAATTAAATCTCTTTCTAAATGAACTCCATGCAAGAAATATTAAACTAAAAAAAAGGATTTAACGAAAATGATATTAAATCATTTAATTTACTGAAGAATCTATAACAACATCTCGATTTCCATTACATGGGTTTGAGGGAGATCACTTGAGTGGAAGCCAAAATAAATTCCACCTATGAAAGTATCTATGGGTCAAACTGAATCATATGTTACACATATGGGATCCATCATTTCTCCCTAACATGTTAGTTTCCCAAATAAAAAGGAGTTATATGATGATATATCAAGGTGAAGAGGGGGTTTTTCATTCTTGAATAAATCACAAACACAAAAATTTTACATGATTGTAACTTTATATAACACCTATGGATATTGCTTGGGTGTTTTTTCACTTACTCATGTGTTATAATTCATGAGTAAATTGTATGAATAATTTATGAATTCATCATATGAATGCTTCCCCTCTCACACATTTCATCTTATGAAATAGTTTCATTAATGATAATGTACATGGTAGAATCACTAAATGACAACAAAATCATTTATCCGCAAATTTATGTTTTATGGATTGATATACCCTTTATAAATTCAAATTATAATTTTTAGGAAATAAAAAATAATATATATATATATATCATATATATATATAATGATTTAGGGAATATATCTTTCTATCTCCCACTTGCAGTAAATACTAAAAGATTTTGTGTTGTTTCACCTTATATTGTGTCATATAAAATTACTTGTGAAATCATATCCAAAAATCATTTTAGATATCTTCCAAAACACTTTATATAAATATATCATTAATTTAACCTTATATCAAATCATATAAAATTCCATTTGAATACCCATCCTATTTTTTGAATAAACTCTAAAACACTTTTACAGTAAATCTTTGAGTTAAACTCAAACCTCATATAGTCAACCATGAAGTGTGAACCAACAGGTTTTTATAGCATTGAAAATAGACATAAATCTCTTGATTCATATCTGTAAGAAAATATCATCCTCTAGAAAAGCATTAATTCTACTCAAGCTATAAAGTTATTTTCCATGATCTCAATCAAACACATATATCCTTGTACCTATATCTACAAGTCTATATTTTATTTTAATGTGTATTCTCACATTTTTCCCTTTTTATAAGACATCATGTGACTATGGGGAAAGAAGTATATTAATCCCATATAGGATACTAATCCTTTCTTTATTCTCAAATTATTTACTAACTTGATCAATGAATACATAATCTTCCATTCGTATTTATGGATAAAAACATCACATGTCCCTTATCTATGTAAATATACAATCCCTAAGTTTCATCACACACTCCCACATTCTATCTCAATCTAGGGCCTTAATATCATACTCATTATATGACAGGACAAGTCCCATCTTGTATAATCTCAAACTAATGAAATGATCAGTATCACAACCAACCACACTCATATTAGCTAAGTCAACATGTATACTTTTATAAGTAAGGTATCAATGTATGAAGGTTCGCATACTAGGTATCTTGACATCATCAGAGAGTGAGGACTCAAATATATTTCATGCACCCCTGGTATACCAAATAAATTTGTATGAAACTCCATGTAGTATACCCAGTGGGTCATACAGCAGATACAAAGAATCATATTCTTTATTTTGTGCCTCATGAGAATATTTTATATCACTATATAAGAATCATAATCACTTTGACTTTAGAATTTCATCATGACTTATAATACTCCATGATGAATATTGGTTAGGGATAAATCAAAGTCATACTTTTAGAGGTAAATAATCATTATAGTTCAAGAAATATGTTAATGTATATATAAATCTAGTGTGGCATAATAATAAAGTAGATATTTCCTCTAATATGATAAATTTTATTTTTTAAAAAAATAATATTTAACAAACACAACATAAGAACCTATATAATATATCATATATGATAAACATTCAGATAATTATAATGTATGCTAAACTTTTAGGGGTTTTGTTAACAAATTAAATCATATGTAATTCGTATCCCAAATATATATTTCTATATAATAAAACCCTCCCAATAAACTCTTTTATTTAGTAGCATATATGAATTAATCTAGTTTGAATAATGGTGATATTGTGGAATCATATTCATAATGTTCAACTCTTTTAACATAATCAAACTTTTTAACATCATAGTATCAAATGTTACAAAGTTAAATTCCACTATCTACTCATAACTCTTTCTAAGTACATCATCATAATCCTTGGTATTCTATAAAACATTTCCTTAAAATTATGTAACTAATTCCATTTTTATTTACTACCACATCCTAATCCATTTTAGTATAAAGTGAAATTTATTTTTTTATGGTAAGTAATATAGGTATTTATATTTTACTTTTCCTCCATACCTTAAACTATTTTAGGATAAATTGATATCCACATTGATTGGATAACTAATGCAACTCTTTACATTACTATTTACCATAATATCCTAAATTAGTTTAGGATATCAAGTGTAATTTACATTATTATTTTACCATAAAAATCCTTCAAGAACTAATGATATTGAATTATAATGCTAACTAAATGTAACTCTTTTCATTTTTTTCTTAACCATCACACATCATAAACCCTTTAAGGATATTAACTACAAAATAAAATTATTCTTAGAATGGTATTATCTTTTAATTTTTTACTTTGAACTTATATAATTCTAAATATAATCTCATTTTCCTCTTAGTAACTATAATCCTTTTGAAATATCTTTATAAGATACACAAACTATTTTTTGTTTAGGAAATAACATTTTTTTTCTTTTTAGTAGGAATACTTGAAAAATGAACCATTGTTCCATATTTTATATGGTATTCCATGTGATTGAATCATTTTTACTATTTTTAAATAATATTTTATTTTAATATATCACTGATGGGAGGTGGGAACATATTCCCTTGAATTTAAAAAGATCTAGATAAATACTTTATCATGGATAAAACATTTTTATACATATTTTATTCTCAAAATATGTTATTCAATCTGATAAATCTTAATCTATGTGTATATTATTAATCATATAATTTTTTCATAATAAATTTTTGTTATCTAAATGATCCACCTATCATATAATAGAAATTATATAAATATACACATCCTTTACTTAGATTCATGTGATCTTGATAAACTTTTTTACAATCTAATTTTTTTAACTCTTTTATTCATCCATTTAATAGAAAATACAATCTCTATTAAATATTCCTTTGATTTTTAACTCTTGTATATTTAAAACACCTCTAAAATATACATTTTTTCATATACCTTTTAAAATAAAATAATTAATTTCTATAACATCCATACCATACATATAAATTTCTTGGAGTTTCCTAAAATCCTTTAGTTATTTTGAATAATATTATCATATATAATTATTATTCCTCTTTCCTAGATTTCAATGTCCTTGATTGGATTCTTGATGATTTTTTTAACATTAAATTTTATATTTCTTATTCTAGATTGGATTTTTTCTAACATGTATAGTTAATAAAACACTTTAGAACTTCGACATCATATTCCTAGTTTATATATATTCCTAAAACACTAATAATTTCAGGTAATTATTTCTTCAATTCAATCATATTTTCAAAACATTTATATAAATAAATATAAGATAAATACCCTTACCAGAATAATCCACTTTTACTCTCCCTTGAAGCATGTTTTATAATTGAACAATTCATAACTATTTTTATCACAAATACCTACCTCGTTTCATTCAAAAGAATATTATTTACATTCTCTTATCATGAGAAAAATAAGATCAACAATAAATATCTTATGTTACATTCTTCTGAGTTTAAATTGTCCAAGTTATTAATACAACAACCTTTTTTCTCCATTAATTGAAAAACATCATGTTACAACCTTTTATTCTTTCTTATCTTCTGATCTCTTATATATTTATAACTTTGGTAAAAAAATACAGTTGGTATCATTTACCTACTAGAATAATATAATTTAATTGTATAAGAGTTATATAGACTTTCTATTAGAATTCTTATAACTGTTAAAGTAATTAAGAAAATTCAATCATGTTGAACTAATAATAATTCTTTATTTTGATTTTTACATTAGGTTTTAATAACCTTGGATAACTACTTGAAGAAACTTTCTTGGCCACTAAAACCAACTTTTATTCTTTAGGTTTGAAATTATAATCATTCTTACAATCTATATTGTACCAAAACATTCATAGCCTAATCCAATGGACCTCAAGTCGTAACTACCCCAAGCCTACCTCAATAGGTCAGGGGTTGGCGACATGCACTTAAAGGAATAAATAATATGGGAGGCCTTTTCCTAAGTACTTATAATCATAGAAATAAAAATCTCCATAAAGAATTGATGAGAAATAATAATAAAGTATGAAATATCTATAAAATAAACCATTTATCTTAACACCTCTTGGGAATACAACAGTATGACAGTATAATCTGAATGGGAAAAGTGGGGAAATAAATGCCCAGTCAGAAGGATATCCCAAACTGAAAATAACTATAAAGTAAATGATGAGAGATCCCAGTTCTAAATATCCAAGCTCTAACCACCATATGTGGTTTAATGCACCAGGGTATCCCTATACTCCTCTATAATCTCCACTAACAAGTCTGTCTTCAATATAATACGCGACACATGTGGGAAAATCCCATGCATGGGTGAGTATATACATACCCAGTAGGATGCCCCAATAGATGAAGGGGGAGACATAAGAGACATTATAAAAGTAGAAAAATCAACCCATAGTAATAAATAAATAAAGAAAAATCAATAGGTATATATTCTCATAAAAAGAAACCTAGATTATAGAGAAAGGGGATCTTCATCTCACAGCCCAACCTAAGAAGATTCTTCCATTAGTTCCAATGGGTCCATCAATGATTCCCAAAATCTCTTGCATCTTCCCAAATAAGTCCCCATATGGGGCCACACTATTCCCCAATGCTGCATGGTTGAGGTTTCATAATATCTAGGTAGAGGACCCATGCCTTGATATGATAGGAAGTTTCAACTTAGTAGATAGATAGAGGAGTCATTCCATGTTCCAACATGAGTTTTCCACTCTATAGCTAGAGGACCCATGCCCTACCACTGTATGAGGTTTCCTCTCTGATGGTAGAGGACCCATTCCATGACTTCATACAAGGTTTCCACTCTAATGGTATAGGAACCATGCCCTAAATCCATAGGAGGGTTCCACTATAATGGTAGAGGACCCATTCCCTAACACTGCAGTAGGATTCCACTCAAAATATGGATAGATAGAGGACCCATGCCCTGATAGAAGAGGGTTACACTATAATGGTAGATATATAGTGTAACACCCCAGGTAAATAAGGAATATGACATTTTTATATTTATCCATATTTGTGAATAAAATATTAATATTACTTTAAAGGGGATTCTACGCTCGATGGCGTACCCAACACGCAACAACGAGTTTCTTGGGAATCTTACGTTGCACTCTAATAATAAAATAATATTATTTTAAATAGTAGTTAACTCCTAGCCATTGTAATGGGGGGAATGAACAGAACTAAATACAAAATGATTATATATGTTTGTAAAATATTTTTACTTTTTACAATAAATGTTAGAGGATTAAAAGTGCAAATGAATCCAATTTTAAGCGTAAACATTCTAATATTCTTTAAAAGGTCGATTAACCGCCTTTTGATGGAAAACCTCTTTTAAATCCACTTTTTGACAATTTTATGTGTTATATTTGACAAAATAAAATTCTTCTTTAGAATCGGGACATCAAAATTTACTTTGTGTAAATTTTTGGTATTTTTCCGAAAAAGTTCAATTTTTAATGAATAGTGAAAAATGTTTTATTTTAATTCAAAACCTCTTTTAATATAATTTATTTATATGATTAGATTATCTTTTGAATCGGTTTTAAAGTGAAATTAGAATATATTTTTACCATTTAATCCAATAGTGGTCATTGGAATTAATTTCACTTTGAAATAGGACTTAAACTAGTGTCAATCTTTTGATACATTTTGTTTCATAAAAACACGCTATTTGTTTTGACAGTGGTAATTAATTATTAAATTAATTAATGAAACTAATATGTTTTGAATTTTTTAAAATAGACATCATTTTTGAATTCGGAATATCAAATATAGCTTAGGGTGAACTTTTGGTAGTTTTATGAAAAACATTAATTTTTGATGAATAGTGAAACCACTAAGTGGTACTTGTAAAAACTAATTTTTCCGTTTAAATGAAATTTTTCCATCTTTTTGTTTTGAATTTCAAAAATCAGGCATAAATGGTTGTCATTAAGAATTAAAATTTGGTTCAATGGGATTAAAATAATTTTTTGGTGAATAGTAACTTATTATGTTTTTAATCGCGATTAGAGGTAATTAGTGTAGTTTAAGGTAAGAATAATGTTTTAATAAAATGAAATGACCTAGACACATGTCCTACCATCCTTTTATGTTTCATGGCCGACCAAGAAAATCCATTGGTCAACTTGGCGACCCCATGGAGCCACTTTGGTTGGAAAATGACATAAATACCTTTTTATTTAATGTTAAAGTAAAAATGAGACAAACATGAAATGTTTTACTAAAACAATTTTTAAATGGGGTTATACAAGTCATAATTTTGACTATAAATATTCATTGGAAATATAAAAAGATTTTCTACATCATAGTATTTGTTTTATAATTTTTAGACATTAAATAAATTACATTATTTATGACATAATGATGATACAGCGATGACCTCATTATTTAACGATTTAAATAAAATGGAAAGATAATTTAAAATCTAAGACCGAAACATGTCCAAAACCTATTAGATGAGTGTATTTCTAACCCTTATCACCTTATACTCTAAAAACATCGATGTGGGACCATTAAAATCCGAAACACATTCTAAAATAAAGTAACATTTCTTTACTTTCCAAGAGTGCCCCTCCTCTCCCCTTATAAAAGGCCCCCACCTCTACCTCCTTACCCACACTTCCAAAGATTTTTTATTGGGAAACCCCTGCCCATTTTGTCTCTACACATACCTCTATAACTCCCTGAATCCTCACTTTGGGAAGAAGTCTTCTCAAGGAAGCCTTTGAGCTCAAACCAAAGGGAGTTACCCGATTTTAAGGTAATGTCTTCACTTGTGTCCTTTTGTTTTATTTGGCTTCTCCAACCCCCTAAACTCTTTTTATTAATTTCTTTTGTAACAACTAAAGTATATTCAATATACTAGTATGTTTTTATAAGAAGGATTCTAGCTACACTTACACACACCTTCATCTAATGGTTAAAGAACATACTGTTTCTGTGGTTGGCGATTTTCTGCCTCACGAAACGATGATTGTTCAATTTTCTTTTAACACCTTTAAAGTTGGACATTATGATGTCAATATATTTTAAATATGATATATATGGTATTTATGTTTACTATATGCTTATTTATTTTATATTTAAACCATACCTTTATTATTTTCATGTTGTGTAAATGCGATAATTTCATATGAGGAAGTGTGGACTACCGCCCCCTCAAGTGATGTGACTCGTACATGCAATACATGGAACGTATAAAGAATGAATTTAATGAAAATATGTGACCTATATAACATATATATTATACTTTAATTATAATATATATATATATCATTTATTTTTAATTCTGTTAATATGACAAAGAAAAAAATGAAAGTAGCGTTCATGCGTACGTACGGCCTACCGTCTCCATGAACGGTGCTTTTAGTTTTTTATCTTAAAATGATATGGAATAGTATAAAATGAATATGTACTAGATATATATGATATTTTAATCATTAATACTATTCTAGAAAGTATTTACTTATAACTACAGGGACAATCATTTTTCAGACAAGTTCATTTTTGACTCATGTACCAAACATCGGCAAAAACGTCTGATATGAACTAAAATTATTAAACAATTATTATAACATTATAATATGTGATATGAACTGAATAATAATCTTAAAAGGAGTTCCTTAGGCAATTATAAATTGACCAAAGTTTATTATTCAGGAATATAAAGAAACGAACAAGACAAGTTGGACTTGAGGTAAGGGATCCGACTCCTCTCTTTCTTTTAAAGTACACTCTTTTATGTCATTCCTATTAAAGCTCATATTTCCTGTTATTGGGATATTATTTTATATTACTATTACTGTAATTTTTATGTTCATATTATGAGAGACCATATTCTCTCTCATCAATCCATTTTGGAAGTTTTGAGTGGCGTCGTTAGGCTGCCGAATTTTCATAAGAGATCCAACCTCTCTTTATTTTTAAGTACTCTCCTTTATGTCACTTCTTTTAAGCTCCTCTTTGTTATGTTGGGGGATGTTATTATATATTCCTCATTCTGTAAAATTTATGTTGATATGATGAGAGATCCTATTTCCTCTCATCAATCCATTTTGGATGTTTTAAGTGGCGTCGTTAGGCTGCTGAGTCTTCGTAAGAGATTTTTCACCTCACTTTTATTCCTGTGAGATTTATTCTACATTTGCCACAATTTCCTTTGAGTGGTGTATGTAATGCCCATTATTTTACTCATTGTGTAATATAATTTCATTTATGAGTATTTACATCAATGATGTATTGTCCTTCTTTCACGGGGCGTATGTTTCGAAAGATACCCATGTCGGTAAGGGAACATTTCACCCTCCTCTTTTTAAAAGACTTCTTTTGTTATGTCTTTTAATTCACATACTATTATGTTGGGATATGTTCTTCTATATCCTTATTGATTTAAATTTTATTTCCATGTGATGAGATACGCTTTTTATCTCTCATCAACTCATTTTCTGAATTTTGTAGTGACGCCGTTAGGCTGTCAAATTTTTGCAAGGGAACTTCTTAACCCAAATTTGATTCTTTGGGATAAACATGTACTCCTTGAATATGTAGTTATATGAATATGTGTGAATAACCTCCGATTTTTTTACACTTAATATCCACTTATATTTGGTGTATTCGTTTGTCACACATAATTATGTAATTGATTTGTCCTTAAACCAATGATACCGTCTTTGTAAGGGACTTCATCTCAATCTCCTTTCATTGAGGCATATTTTGTTTTATACACAAATTTATTTTATACGGTGTATAAACCCCTTTTACTTTTACGTTTATCCAAAAGGAATCTTTGTTATACGAAGCATTTTAAAAAACGACAAAAGGGAATGTTTTTGTCATACGTATGTGGTGACAATGACTTCTCCACCGTCGTGACCATTATTTGAGTTTCGGCTTCCTCTACAAGCCATACCTTCTTTTTAAAAGAAAAATAAATACCATGTTTTACTTTTCTTTTATTTGTGGTATTTAAAATGGTTTTCATAAGGTTTTTTATATCAATGTGTTTTATTGATATCTTGTGATTGAAATGTGAAAATGTTATGTTTCCTTTATGCATGTTTTATGTGATATGATTATGTTATGGTTCTTGGGCATTGTTATGAAGATAGGTGGTTCCATGATAAACTAAGGGCGGGTGAGCCCGATATAGCTCTCCAATGCATTGGGTAACGCGAAGGAGTGAAACGTTAAGGTTTCTCCGAAGAGATTTAGGGAATATACTGTGGTGGGTATTCCAATCGTAACCAAGAGGGTTACTCCCTACGTAAGAATGTTATGAATGCCTCAAGTTACCTTTTATGTCTTATGATTTCTATGATTTATTCATGATTTGATGAGGTATGTTAAAGTGCCTATGTTTTATGGGTAAAGTATGATTTCATTCTTATGTATATATGAACTCATGTTTCCTTTCCATATTTTTATAACCCTTACTGATCTTTTTATTCTCATCCCAAGTTTTTTTTGAAATGCTTTTCAAAGGTCAAGGGAAAGTTACATGATATGATGATAGTGTCAAGGAAGTGTCAAGAAATAATCCATGTTTTTTTTAAATATGTTTCCATTGATGGGAAAAAATGAATATTATCTTTTATGAAACCACTTTGTTTAAATGTGGAATGTAATGTAAGTTTTATGATCTAATTCTCTAAAACTCTAAACCTGAAAATATCCTCAATGTGTAATCTTGTAATAACTCAAGATTAAGTAAGGTTTAAGGCTGGGGCCTTATAGTTGGTATCAAAGGTCGGTTTAGATAACATTAGAGGTTAGGGTACTCTTTAAGCATAAGTGACATTACCATAATGGTTAGGATTTCAGAAAGAGTCCTAGTTTTAGATAAAGTGAATGAGTAAGTATATCTTAGTGTTTATCTTCCTCATTAGTACATGATGGTTTTGTTGATATACTCACACTGACCTTTTTGGTTTTAGTAAATGTCTGGATCTAGCAGGCACCAAAGTAATAGTGGATGTGAAGGAAACTTTGATAGTTTTTTGAGAAAGAAACTGGATGATATGGGAGCTGCAATGAGAACTCTTGTGTTTATCCTCAACCAACTATCTAGATTCATGATTGACCACCTAAATCTTGGTGATTTCTCTGAGGCATCATATATGCGTGAAACAAATCCCTACAGAACTACAGGTAATAATAATAAAGGTAAGTGTGTTCAAAAACCTATGTGTCAAAGATGTGGAAAGAAACACCTAGGAAAATGTTTCGAATGGACAGAAATATGCTATAGATGTTGAAATGAAGGTCATAAATCAAGAACCTTCCATGGAAAAAGGAAGCATCCAGTTGACTCGAGGAAAGGGAAAGAAGTTCTTTCTGAGGGATCAATTGAATGTTTTAAATGTGGTGTGCATGGTCATTATGAAAACACATGTCCTATGAAGAAGTTTCGTGAATGGGATCACCAAGATCGTACAAATATTCGTTTACCAATACCTAATGCCATTCCGATTGAGGATGAAGAAACTGACAATGACCAATCAAAGGTATGGATTATTTCATAAATTTTGTTTTCCTATTTTGGAATCTTAGGATATGATTCATGATTTTGTTTGTAGGAAATAAGTATTTCAGAATATGTTAGAAAGGAATGGTTAATGGATCATGAAGAATGTTGAGTGAGTAAGAAGTCAACATATAAGGGCTTCAAGAGTTATGGTGAAATTATTAAGAGTATTAAGTCTCTTTTGATGATGGGGTTACATTAGAAGACTTTTTATAGTATGTGTAACCCTGATGTATAATATATGAAAATTTTATTCAAGGAATAGTTATCTGTCTTTTTGTGGACATAGTTATAAAGAACCATTTGGGTTTATATGATCCTTAATTTTGAGGTAATTATGGGTTACTATATGTTATGATGGAAGTGAAAGGAATGAGATAAAATTAAGGTTAAATTATGTTATGGCTATTTTTGATGATTTTATCTCTTTTTGGGGAATGATTTGAGAATTATATAGTTTTGGAAAAAGGAAAACACGCAGACCGCGTGACAACCCGTCGCGTCGGACAAAACTGCGAGAATCAAACCCACAACCAAAGTGCGACTGGTATTTATCACCTACCACTGGACTACGTGAAATCCCTGGTTAGTTTGACTAATTTTTCTTTTCTAGTTAAATGATTTTAGGAATCAAGAGTATGTTAATTTTGGGTTATCTATGGAAATGATTAACCTATCATGGAGGATATGTGATTAGGTTAATTATTTTCCAATATGAGAATTTAAGAGCAACTGGTGTTATTTGGAGATAAAAGTTAATTTGTACCTTTGAAGACTTTGTGATTAAATCCTTCAAATATTTGGGTTTCAATATTAGTTTGGTTTACTTTGAAGAATTTTATGTACAAATTGTTTATCGAATGGTCCTCATTGAACTTTGGGACAAATTTTGGAGATTAAGAATAGATTTTCTTTTTATAAAGGGTTATCCTTTTCTGGATTATCTGATCTTGTACTAACCTTTTTTGTTTCAGTTTTGGTTAAATTCTAAAGACATGGGAAGTATATAGTTCTCTTTTGTGGATTAGGTGATTCTCTAGAAGTTTATTATAGTACTCTTAATGTGAACAAGTCTTCCTAAATACTCGTCTTTTGGAGAAAAAATGAGTTTGTGTAAGGAATCTAATAAAAGTTGAAAGTCAACATGATAAGTGATTATGTTTCCTTATGAATATATTCCACAATAAAAAGTAACTTAAAACAAAAATGTTTTCTATTAACTTTTCCTACTAGGGAATCGAATACCGTTTAACCCATCACAAGTTTGTGATTTTCTTGTGGTTAAATTTCTCCTAAACATGTTTTCTATCACTCTCCATCAGAACATGACCCTATGTTTTCTCCTCCATGTCCATGTTTTCCTACATGGAATCCTACTATGGTTTAACTCGGGTGACCTCTGTACTTATCTTTCTTTATTTTAAAGTGATTGTTTTACCGACTCTTGTCCTCATGTGGGACTTTCAAGGATGTTTCCAAGCTCAATTTTAAAATTGTGAGGACGCAATTCCCAAAATGGGGGAAGGATGTAACACCCCTGGTAAATAAAGAATATGACATTTTTATATTTATCCATATTTTTGAATAAAATATTAATATTACTTTAAAGGGGATGTTATTCTCGATGGCGTACCCAACACGCAACAACGAGTTTCTTGGGAATCGTACGTTGCACTCTAATAATAAAATAATATTATTTTAAAGAGTAGTTAACGCCTAGCCGTTGTAATAGAGGGAATGAAAAGAACTAACTACAAAATGATTATATATGTTTGTCAAATATTTTTACTTTTTATTATAAATGTTAGAGGATTAAAAATGCAAATGAATCCAATTTTAAGCGTAAACATTCTAATATTCTTTAAAAGGTCGATTAACCGCCTTTTGATGGAAAACCTCTTTTACATCCACTTTTTGAAAATTTTATGTGTTATATTTGACAAAAAAAATTCTTCTTTAGAATCGGGACATCAAAATTTACTTTGTGTAAATTTTTGGTATTTTTCCGAAAAAGTTCAATTTTTAATGAATAGTGAAAAATGTTGTATTTTAATTCAAAACCTCTTTTAATATAATTTATTTATATAATTAGATTATCTTTTTAATTGGTTTTAAAGTGAAATTATAATATATTTTTACCATTTAATCCAATAGTGGTTGTTGGAATTAATTTCACTTTGAAATCAGACTTAAACTAGTGTCAATCTTTTGATACATTTTGTTTCAGAAAAACACGCTATTTGTTTTGACAGCAGGAATTAATTATTAAATTAATTAATGCAACTTATATGTTTTGAATTTTTTAAAATAGAAATAATTTTTGAATTCGGAATATCAAATATAGCTTAGGGTGAACTTTTGGTAGTTTTCTGAAAAACTTTAATTTTTGATGAATAGTGAAACCACTAAGTGGTACTTATAAAAACTGATTTTTCCGTTTAAATGAAATTTTTCCATCTTTGTGTTTTGAATTTTAAAAATCCGGCATACATGGTTTCCATTAAGAAGTAAAATGTGGTTCAATGGGATTAAAATAATTTTTTGGTGAATAGTAACTTATTAAGTTTTTAATCGCGATTAGAGGTAATTAGTGCAGTTTAAGGTAAGAATAATGTTTTAATAAAATGAAATGACCTAGAAACATGTCCTAACCTCATTGGATGTGTCATGGACGACCTATAAAATCCATGGGTCAACTTGGGGACCTCATGGAGCCACTTTGGTTGGAAAATGAAATAAATACCTTTTTCTTTAATGTTAAAGTAAAAATGAGACAAACATGAAATGTTTTACTAAAACAATTTTTACACGGGATTATACAAGTCAGAATTTTGACTATAAATATTCATTAGAAATATAAAAATATTTCCTACATCATAGTATTTTTTTATAATTTTTAGACATTAAATAAATTACATTATTTATGACATCATGATGATGCAGCGATGACCTCATTATTTAATGATTTAAATAAAATGTAAAGATATTGTAAAATCTAAGACCTACACATGTCAAAAACCTATTGGATGAGTGGATTTAGAACCCTTATCACCTTATCCTCGAAACACGTCAATTTGGGACCATTAAAATCAGAAACTCATTCTAAAATAAAGTAACATTTCTTTACTTTCCAAGAGTGCCCCTCCTCTCCTCTTATAAAAGGCCCCCACCTCTACCTCCTTACCCACACTTTCAAAGCCTTTGGATCAGGCGACCTTTGCCCATTGTGTCTCTCCACATCCCTATCTAACTCCTTGAAGCCTCACTTTGGGCATAAGTCTTCCCAAGGAAGCCTTTGAGCTCAAACCAAAGGGAGTTACCCGATTTTAAGGTAATGTCTTCACTTGTGCCCTTTTGTTTTATTTTGCTTATCCAACCCCCTAAACTCTTTTTATTCATTTCTTTTGTAACAACTACAGTATCCTAAATATACTAGGATGTTGTTATAAGAAGGATTCGAGCTAAACTTACACACACCTTCGTCTAATGGTTAAAGAACATATTGTTTCTGTGGTTGGCGATTTTCTGCCTCACAAAACGATGATTGTTCAATATTCTTTTAACACCTTTAAAGGTGTCCATTATGATGTAACTGTATTTTATATATGATATATATGGTATTTATGTTTACTATATGCTTCTGTATTTTATATTTAAACCATCCCTTTATACTTTTCATGTTTTGTAAATGCGATAATTTCATATGAGGAAGTGTGGACTACCGCCCCCTCAAGTGATGTGACTCGTACATGAAATACATGGAACGTATAAAAATGAAATTAATGAACATATGTGACCTATATTACATATATATTATACTGTAATTATAATATATATATATCATTTATTTTTAATTCCGTTAATATGACAAAGAAAAAATGAAAGTAGCGTTCATGCGTACGTACGACCTACCGTCTCCATGAACGGTGCTTTTCGTTTTTTATCTCCAAATGATATGGAATAGTATAAAATGAATATTTACTGGATATATATGATATTTTAATCTTTAATACTATTCTGGAAATTATTTACTTATAACTACATGGACAATCATTTTTCAAACAAGTTCATTTTTGACTCATGTACCAAACATCAGCAAAAACGTCTGATATGAACTAACATTATTAAACAATTATTATAAAATTATAATATGTGATTTGAACTGAATAATAATCTTCAAAGGAGTTACTTAGGCAATTATAAATTGACCAATGTTTATTATTCAGGAATATAAAAAACGAACAAGACAAGTTGGACTTGAGGTAAGGGATCCAACTCCTCTCTTTCTTTTAAAGTACACTCTTTTATGTCATTCCTATTAAAGCTCATATTTCTTGTTATTTGGATATTATTTTATATTAATATTACTGTAATTTTTATGTTCATATGATGAGAGACCATATTCTCTCTCATCAATCCATTTTGGATGTTTTGAGTGGCGCTGTTAGACTCCCGAATTTTCGTAAGAGATCCAACCTCTCTCTTTCTTTTTAAGTACTCTCCTTTATGTCACTTCTTTTAAGCTCCCCTTTGTTATGTTGGGGGTGTTATTTTATATTCCTCTTTCTGTAAACATTATTTTGATATGATGAGAGACCCTATTTCCTCTCATCAATCCATTTTGGAAGTTTTAAGTGGCGCTGTTAGGCTGCCGAGTCTTCGTAAGAGATTTTTCACCTCACTTTTATTCCCATGAGATTTATGCTACATTTGCCACAATTTCCTTTGAGTGGTGTATGTAATGTCCATTATTTTACTCATTGTGTAATATACTTTCATTTATGAGTATTTACATCAATGCTGTATTGTCCTTCTTTCACGGGGCGTATGTTTCGAAAGTTACCCATGTCGGTAAGGGAACCTTTCACCCTCCTCTTTTTAAAAGACTTCTTTTGTTATGTATTTTAATTCACATACTATTATGTTGGGATATGTTCTTCTATATCCTTATTGATTTAAATTTTATGCCCATGTGATGAGATACCCTTTTTATCTCTCATAAACTCATTTTCTGAATTTTGTAGTGACGCCGTTAGGCTGTCAAATTTTTGCAAGGGAACTTCTTAACCAAAATTTGATTCTTTGGGATAAACATATACTCCTTGAATATGTCGTTCTATGAATATGTGTGAATAACCACCAATTGTTTTACACTTAATATCCAATTATATTTGGTGTATTCATTTGTCACACATAATTATGTAATTGATTTGTCCTTAAACCAAGGATACCGTCTTTGTAAGGGACTTCGTCTCTGTCTCCTTTCATTGAGGCATATTTTGTTTTATACACAACTTTCTTTTATACAGTGTATAAACCCCTTTGACTTTTATGTTTATCCAAAAGGAATCTTTGTTATAAGAAGCATTTTACAAAACGACAAAAGGGAATGTTTTTGTCATATGTATGCGGTGACAATGACTTCTCCGCCGCTGTGACCAGTATTTGAGTTTCGGCTTCCTCTACAGGCCATACCTTCTTTTTAAAAGAAAAATAAATACCGTGTTTTACTTTTCTTTTATTTTGGTATTGAAAATGGTTTTCATAAGTTTTTTTATATCAATTTGTTTTATTGATATCTTGTGATTGAAATGTGGAAATGTTATGTTTCCTTTGTGCATGTTTTATGTGATACGATTATGTTATGGTTCTTGGGCATTGTTATGAAGACGGGTGGTTCAGTGATAAACTAAGGGAAGGTGAGCCTGATATAGCTCTCCAATGCATTGGGTAACATGAAGGAGTGAAACGTTAAGGTTTCTCCAAAGAGATTTAGGGATTATACTGTGGTGGGTATTCCAAACGTAACCAAGAGGGTTACTCCCTATGTAGGAATGTTATGAATGCCTCAAGTTACCTTTTATGTCTTATGATTTCTATGATTTATTCATGATTTGATGAGGTATGTTAAGGTGCCTATGTTTTATGGGTAAAGTATGATTTCATTCTTATGTATATATGAACTCATGTTTCCTTTCCATATTTTTATAACCCTTACTGAGCTTTTCATGCTCATCCCAAGTTTTTTTGAAATGTTTTTCACAGGTCAAGGGAAAGGTACATGATATGATGATAGTGTCAAGGAAGTGTCAAGAAAGAATCCATGTTTTATTTTAAATATGTTTCCATTGATGGGGAAAAAATGAATACTATCTTTTATGTAACTACTTTGTTTAAATGTGGAATGTAATTTAAGTTTTATGATCTAATTCTCTAAAACTCTAAACCTAAAAAGATCCTCAATGTGTAATCTTGTAATAACTCAAGATTAAGTAAGGTTTAAGGTTGGGGCCTTATATATAGAGTATGCATTCCCTGATATAGTAGGAGGGTACCACTATATGGGTACAAGACCCATGTTATGTCCTAGTAGGATTGTTCTACTCTGAAGATCATATCTGATCATCGCAATCATCAAGTGCCACTTAAAGGAGCGTCACACTAATAAAATCTCTCATTATATCTAAAAATAAACTAAGAATTCCACCATCATAATCTATATGAAAAAAAAATAGGATAGGCTACTCATGGGCCAAAATATGATTCCAAACAAATGAGATATGAGAGGTACAATTTTCCTCAAAAAATAAGTACATGGATTTTAAGGGTACCCATGTAGCATGTTGTCCTACCATAATGCCTAGTCGTTCCCTCTCAATTACATGTCTCACTGGCATGTATCCCTACATGATGTTAAAGGGAACTATAGAGTGTGTCTCATCCACCTAGGGGAAAGTTGTGCTCTTTGGGTTGTGCCCATATCCCTCGGGGTCATGTCCATGTACATTGGTCATGTTCCTAGTTGTGCATGTTTCCATGTACTCTCAGAGTACATATAGGATAATGTAATTTTTAGTGGTCCTACATGGAATCTTATATTTAACTCACGTAAAACCCAAGCTATCACAGCCAGGCGTGGCTACACATCATGTTCTCTTAGAACTACACGACGTGTTGTTGAGGTTTTTTCTATAATTCAATATCATATCCATGTGATCCAAAACTATAATTTCCAATACCATTAATGCCTGAAACTCACCCAAAATTCTTGTGGGGATTCCGTCTATCTATTCTGGCCCTCTGGTGGTCAGAAATCAATATCTATCAATCCATAATGATCTATCTCATTCCTTGCATGCCTCTCACTATAGCAGTTTGGTCACAGATTTTAGATCCATAGAAATTATCACCCAAATCCAACAACACATCCTGATACCTTGCCAAATCATCATACCATTCATTTTACATTAATCTTCAGTGAATCTGGGGGTATGATCATTCTAAATCCTTCATATCAATTTTAAACTATGGTCCTTTTAGGCCAACAGTGAAGAATGTTAAGAACAATGGGGGAAAAGAACAAGAAACAGGGGTGAAAAATCATTTTACAACTATTATTGGACAAAAAAGATACATCAGGGAAGATTGGGTAAGAAAACATGGAACAATTGGGTAAATCAAATAAAATAAATAAATATGATACATGGGCACATGCAAAGTATCAAACCAAACACTGATCAAAGAAATAGATTTTATTATTCACAATAATTTAATCATAAGGGTATAAATAAAAAAATGATGATTCCTAAATCCATTTTTATCAGTCATTAGTAAAGAACGTTCACATTAACAAAGAAGGAAGGTCTGTTTTATTCGTTGCATCTCGATTCACCTTGTTCTGGTTATTGATCATTCCCCGATCTTAATACCCTTTCAATGGTATCAAGGTTATGTGTTCAGCACTAGAATTTTTCTATAATATTATATTTATAGAGGTAATTATTTTTAAAATAATTAATTAATTCACTTAATGCACCTCCCAATGGTCGTCTTATCTGAACACCCCACCCCAACTAACCTAAGGTCATGCCTAAGGTAAACCTCACATTCTAGATTCAACTATGGTCTCATATTTTTTATTAGAGACTATGTTTAAGAGAAATACTATTTTTCCTAAAAAAAATTCACAAGTAATCTAAAATATATTTAATATTTTTATAAAATTAATTTCCGGAAAAATTAGCCTTGGAATAACATTCCATTTCAGTACATAGCTCCAAAAATATTTATAGATATATTTCAAAATCTTAAAAGGAAAAAAGGGTCTCTATATTATTCCCCCCTTTAGGATTTTCATCCTCAAAAATAAAAATATATGAAAAAAATCAAGATTCTGAGCCTGCATCTGGCTCTCATGATCCTATGAGCTCTCCTCCATGCTCACGTACCTCCACAACACATGAGCTAAAGGGATGGTTCTTCCATATAGAATTCTCTCATGTTGATCCTTTATCACCACTGGATGATTTGAAAGAGTGGCTTCATCCTCAATGTCCAACTCACCCAAGTTAATAATGTTCATGGGATCATTAAATTATCTCCTCAGTTATGACATAGGAAAGGCATCACAAACCCGCTTTAACTGTGGGGGTAAGGTGAGGCGGTTAGTAACCTCACCAACCATCTGAAATATCTAATTTAGTTTGATGAACCTCTAGGATAGCTTGTATCCTTGGCCAAATCACCATAATTATCATCATGGGGAGACTCTCAGGAAAATGTGGTCTCCCTTTTCAAATTCCAAGGGCCTAAGAAATTGATCTTGATAAGAAATCTTCCTTCTATGAGCAGTCCTCATCCACTCATGGATCACCTAAACAATCTCTGTCATTTAATGCACTATCTCAGTCCCAACAAGAGATGTCTCAAAAATATCATTCTAATATAAGTTTGACCTTTAGGTTCTCTCGTATAGGTCCGTGAAAGGTTTCATGCTGATAGAGGAGTGGTAGATATTAGTGTACATAAAATACACCATGGTAAAGTGATCCTACCAGCTCTTACCAAGCCTAACATGTGATCTCTCAGCATATCCTCTATTACCTTAATAGTGAACCTAGTCTTGAAATATTTCTGGGGTTGAAAGGATGTACTCATCCTCATTCGGGTCTCGAATGCATCCTACTGACCTCTCCACAACTATAACTTAAACTGCACATCACGGTTGAAGACAGTAGTCAAGGTAATCCCATAAAGGTGATAAATCTCTCACCCATACAACTACCCCAAACTCTCCACCAAACTCTTCTCGCTGGTATCAAGGAAGTTCATTGACTTCATAAGTCACACAACTATCACCAAGATGGTATCATGGACTCTTGTTGTGTAACACCTAAGACTTTTATGTTATATAAACCATCAAAGGAATCTTTTTCTACACAACACTTGCTTGGCTTGCTTTACACGAAATCACGACCTTCCTCGATAGCTTGCGTCGTACGCAATACCGAGTTTCACTAAACAACGATATGCTATTAAAATATTATTAAAACTAGCCGTTATGAATAGTAATAACAACTTTTTGAAATTTTATAAATTTTATTTTTCAAAATGGAATTCATTTTTGGATTCGGAATATCGAAATTAGCCTAGGGTGAAATTTTGGTATTTTTCTGAATACTTTCAATTTTTGATGAATAGTGAAACCACTAAGTGGTAGTTAAAAACTGAATTTTTTCATAAAACTTAATTTTACCGCTTCTGTGAGTGGAATTTCAAAAATCCGAGAGACCCGGTTGATGTCAGTAAGTAAAATGTGGTTCAATGAGATGAAAATAATTTTTTGGTGAATAGTAACTTTTTACTTTTTTTTACCACGGTAAAAAGTAAATAGGGTAATTAAGGGTAAAGATGATAATATTATTACCCAAACACATATCCTAATTCTATTGGATAAGTGTAATTAGACCAAAAACAAACTTAGGAATAAAATATGACCATTTAGGCCAACTTGGATTAGATTAGGACATTTATTATTAATTTATTTAAAGAAGGGTTAAAATAGTTAAAATCAAAGTTTAATAAGTAAATAATTTTTAATATGGTGTTATACATAAGATAAATTCTACTATAAATATTCATTAGAAAGATAAAAAGATTTCCTACATAATGGTATTTTATTGTAATTTTTAGACATTAAATAATTTAATTTATTTATTACACAATGATGATGCAGTAATTATCTTATTAATGAAATATTGACATAATTGATGTTATAAAAACCAAAATAAATGTAATTTGAGACTTTTTATGAATCCCAATAATTTTCTAGGTTGATATGACATGTTAGTATTGATTTAATTAACTTGTTTTGAACTAATAAGTCTCTTATAATTTTCACAAAAATCAATTAATAAATAGTGTCAAAATTGACATAAAATAGTTTTTAAAACAAATATTATATTAGTAATTGTTATTTTATTCCTAAAAATCTAAGGTTCGGCCAAATGACATAGATAAGGTTATATATATTAATAATAAACAACTTGGGGTTCGTTTGGATGCTTATAGTAATTTTATTGACCTTATAGTATAAGTACACAAGAAGACACGGTAAAAGTAAACTTATTTAACTTATTGTTAAATCTAAATGATAAGGTTAAAATAGGAACCTAAACTTGTCTAAATTATATTGGATGAGAGTATTTCGACCCATACCCACCTTAGCTTCAAAATATATCAATTTAGAGCTATTTAAAACCGAATTTGACTTTATAATAAAATAATATTTTTAGTTATTCCAAAGGTGCCCCTCTCCTCCCTTATAAAAGGGCACCTCCTCCCTCTCTTCCTCACACCACTTTGAGCCTTCAAGCTCGGACAACCCCTGCCACTTTCTCCTCTCCACTTCCCTAGAGACATCTTAGAGGTCCTGGTCTTCTTCAAAGACCAATTTTAGTGCCCTAAAAGAAGGTATCAAAGAAGCACTTCAAAGAAGAGGTAATGTCCGTTACCGATTCTTTCATCTTTATTTCTTCTTCCACTTCTTCTTCTTTAGTTGTTTCATTATGAAGTAATAACATCAGTATCACTCATATACTGATATGTTATTATAAGTATGAAACAACCCTATTTCACCATCTATCCATCCTATGGAAAAAGAAATCACCGCGCGTGCGTACGTACGGAATACCGTCTCCACACCATGGTGTAATCTATTTTCCACCACCACCTTACTTGGATGGGTATAATGGTGTAAGTAATGACTATATATGACTATTATAAAGTGATATTGATTCTGAAATAGTATACATATACTCCAATACAATTCCACGATCATAGGAATGATATCATCACTCGTGCGTACGTACGGAATACCATCTCCATAATGTGATGCGACTCGTTCTACATGATCTTCATTTCATAATGATTATATAAATGAATTGAATGAATGAATATGATATATATTACACTAATACCATTATAGGAAATGAGTTATCTATAACCTAATGAAAATAATAAGAATTTATTCGACAAAACACGCATAAGAACAAAAAGTTATAAACACCCGAATAACAAGTAGCAATGAAATATTACTACTAAGAAGCTAAGAATATGACCATATATGATATTATAAAAATAAATATGATTATGGAATAAGTCAATAAAATTATTTAAATCATTATACAGGAGGTTCAGACACTTACAATGCAAGTTGGACCAAAGGTAAGGGAAATATCACAATCTCATTTTTATCTGAGATTGTTTATACTTAGGTATTTACTGGGGTGTATTTTATCATCCACATCAATGTTTCCTCAATATGTAATATTTATATCCTTCTACAATAGTTTATATTCATTTTTACCCTTCAGTGAGTTTTTAGTAAAAGATATGAAAGGAATCTTTTATCGTTTTCCGTACGAGGTACTTTTTGACTTTTCTGAAAAAAATATGAGAATAATGTTTTTTTAACTTATACGGCATGAAAGGATTTTAAAAAAATATTTCCAAGAATATTCCTTTAAAATTTTTCAGTTTATTTTTAATCAACTTCTTTTAGTTTATAATTTTATGACATGTTAAGAAAGGAAAAGTGTTTTTGAAGTAGAAAGGATATTTTCCTCAAGAATGGAGTTCAAGTGTTTTATCAAAATTATTTTCCATATAAGATAATTAAAGGGTTCTGTTTTCATCCCTATTATTACATTTATTTGATTATGTTATGATGGAATTATATTTTTATTAATTCCTTTATCTTATATGAATTGTTTTATGATGTCACGATGTTTAAGATTCCCATTTTTATTACATGGGTTATGAAATGATGTATGATTTATGATTTGGTGGCACACATATGAATGGTATTATTATGAGATGGGTGGGACCTATATCTCCCTCCAATGCATTGGGTAAATATTTTATATCTCATGAGATAGACATGGCTGGAACGGTAGGTTATACCGGTTCAGTGAAATAGGACTGAAACGAGGGTGACTCAGTTCAGAAAGGGACTTTGTCCACTAAGATAGTCTTGGCAATGAGTCTTGACTAACAAGAAATTATTCTCTATAATTATGTGTGTATGCCACAAAGTTTCATGTTTTAAGCTATGATTATTGTGATTACATTTCACTGCCATGATTTATCCCATGTTATGAAATTATGATCTCATTTGCAGGTTAAGATTTCCAAAAGTTATGTGCTTATGTATACGATGTGATTGATATTTCTTTTGTTTACCCTTACTGAGCATTTGAGATCACCCTTTTGTATGTTTTATTTCCCCAGGTCAGGAAGAAGGTTATTAAGTAGACTATTCCAAAAAGGGACTCTAGATATGATGAAATAAATGGGAGGCAAAGTAGATGCTTTATGAACCAGTTGTTTATGTTTCCCAGTTTCTAAAGACACTATACTGATACGGTCCTTTCATGGTTTTGTTATATGTTGTAATAAGTTTGCTTCAATTTTGAAGTTTTAACAATGTATGTAAAGTATGGGTCGTTATAGTTGGTATTAGAGGAAAGGTATAGTCAACCTTTGGAAACTAGGATGTGAAAGCCTTAGTAAGAACCCTAAGGATAAGTCTAAGCATAGAACACAATCTTAGTGTTTTAGAAATGGCCATGAATAACCTAGGATAAGACCTTAAGTATGAAATTTTATTCATGATTTTGTGGTTTTCCTATTATAATTAGTGTTGCTCACACTATTCTTCTTGGTTTTAGTCAATGGCTGGAACCCGAAGGAATCGTGTTAATGCGGAATGCGATAGGCAATGTAATGATTGTCCCCCTGAGCAACCAAACATTATGGGAGCTGGAATGCAAAATCTTGTAGCCATGCTCACACAACTTTCTCAAGATATGAATCATGTAGGACTTCCAAACGAGCAATGGAAGGAGCAACATTCTGTTGAATCCTTCATGAGATAGCGTCCACCTTCTTTCAGCGGGTCTACTGATCCATTAGTTGTTGAACAATGGATTAGTACTACTGAAGAGATATTTTCAGTTCTTCAATGTTCTAAGCATGATAAAGTCATCTTAGCAGTGTATCGTTTGGAAGGTGATGCTGATCAATGGTGGAATCTTTTTAAAAATATGATGCAAAGGGATGAAATTGAGTCCATGGAATGGGATGAGTTCAAGAACTTATTTTTCAATAAGTACTTCCCTCGTATTCTCCGAAAAAAGATGGAGAAAGAGTTTATTGAACTAAAGCAAAAGGATGATGAATATTTTGGTACCTATGAAGCAAATTTTACAAGACTTGCAAGGTACGCTTCTGGTATTATTATCCAACCTGAGAGTAAGATCGATCGATTCTTTAGTGGCTTAAAACCAAGTCTTCGAAGGGCGTTAGCTATAAGGGACTTCAATAGCTATGAGGAAATCATTCGATGTGCTCTCAAAGTCGAGATGGAGATTGGAGTAACCCATCAATCATATGGGTTTGATAAGAAGAGGAAAATGGAATTCAAAGGAAAATCTAAAGAGCACACTGAAAAGAAGATGAGCTTTCCCTTATGCTCAAAGTGTGGAAAGAAACATGGAGGGAGTTGTCTTAAAGGGACAAGTAAATGTTTCAAATGTGGAAAGGAAGGTCATCGGGCATTTGAATGCCACGATGATGGGAAGAAGATGTCTAATGATGCAAACAAAGTAAGGGATACAGAGAATGAACCTACTACACTTCAATGTTTCAAGTGCAAGGAGATGGGGCATTATTCCAATAAATGCCCTAATCCAAGGGTTGATGATGATGGTCGACGTCAACAAACTCTTAAGGCTAAAGACAAAGGAAAGTCACATGCAATTTCTATCAGCGATGTGGAGTACGATAACGATGTGGTGAAAGGTACACTTACCATCCACTCTAAAGTAGCAAATTTTTTATTTGATTCTGGATCCACCCACTCTTTTATTTTTGAAGAATTTTCTAAGGGTATCACCGTATTACCTCAACAATTAGATTTTGAGTTAGCTGTGACAACACCTAATGGCACAACAGTCGCATCAAAAGTTTATAATTCTTCTCCGATTGAAGTTTGTGGGAAAGTGCTTCCTGCAAATCTTGTGATCCTTCCTATAGTGGAATTTGATGTGATTCTTGGCATGGATTGACTTTCTTTATATGGAGCTCATATCAATTGCCAAAGAAGGGAAGTCACATTTCATATTCCAGATCAATCTATGATCGTCTATCAATGCAAGGAAGAACATAACCTTACAGTGTAAATTTCTTCAATTTTATGGGTATTGATTCCACTAAATGAAGGTTATTTATCTCAAATGGTTGGTGAGAAACTCACGATTAAGAATATGCCCATTGTACGGGGGTTTGATGATGTCTTTCCGGAGGAATTACCGGGACTTCCACCAAATCGTGAAGTTGAGTTCTCAATAGAACTCGTACCTGGTGCTTTGCCTATTTCAAAGAAACCTTATAGAATGGCCGCAATTGAGTTGCAGGAATTGAAGAAGCAACTCCAAGAGAATCTTGATAAGGGATTCATACGCCCTAGTGCGTCACCTTGGGGAGAACCTGTTCTATTTGTTAAGAAGAACGATGGATCAATGCGACTCTGCATTGATTATCGAGAACTTAACAAGATCACTATCAAGAACAAATATCCTCTCCCGCGCATTGATGGCCTATTTGACCAATTACGTGGAGCTAAATACTTTTCCAAGATTGATCTTCATTCATGGTATCATCAATTAAGGTTCAAAAGGGAGGATATACCAAATACGGCTTTCCGTACAAGGTATGGACACTATGAATTTATAGTGATTCCATTTAGTCTTATTAATGCCCCTGCTATCTTCATGGATCTGATAAATAGAGTCTTTAGAGACTATCTTGATCAATTTGTGGTAGTCTTTATAGATGATATTATTGTCTATTCAAATAGCATGGAAGAACATGAAGATCACTTGAGAATTATATTGAAGACCCTGAGAAAGGAGAATCTTTATGCCAAATTTACCAAGTGTGAATTTTGGCTTCAAAAAGTTGCATTTTTGGGTCACATAATCTCAAAAGAGGGGATATCTGTGGATACAGCAAAAATAGAGGTTATCGAAAGATGGTCGAGACCAACAACAGTAATTGAGATCCGAAGTTTTATTGGTTTGGCTGGATATTATCGACGTTTTGTGAAAGATTTTTCACGATTATCTAATCCACTCACCAAGATGACTCGGAAAGGAGTTAAGTTTGTCTGGACGGAAGAATGTGAAGATAATTTCAAGGAGTTGAAAGGAAGGTTATCCAGTGCACCTGTGCTCACACTGCCTTGTAGTGGAGAAAGGTTTGTGATCTATATTGATGCATCTAAGAATGGATTAGGGTGTGTTCTTATGCAAAATGATATGGTGATAGATTATGCCTCACGACAGTTGAAAATCCATGAGAAAAATTACCAAACACATGATTTGGAGTTAGCTGCGGTAATCTTTGCATTAAAGATTTGGAGGCATTACCTTTATGGTGAAATGTGTGATATTTATACTGATCATAAAAGTTTAAAGTATATTTTCACACAAAAGGAGCTGCATATGCATCAAAGAAGATGGTTGGAGCTGATTAAGGATTACGATTGCTCAATCCATTACCACCCTGGGAAAGCAAACAAGGTGGCAGATGCATTAAGTTGACAAGACCATGCTAGTTTATTCATGATGAGGATCACAAAAGATCCAATATTTATGGATTTACAAAGGATGGATCTTGGAATTATAATGTAAGGGGAAAATCTTATCTTTCTCAAATAAATGTTCAACCATCTATACATGTGAAGATTAAAGAGGCACAGAAAGAAGATGTCGAGTTACAAAAGAAGGTGAGAAATGTTCCTGAGTTCAACCTTGATTGTGATGGGATAATAAAGTTCAGGAATCGGGTTTGTGTTCCTCCCATCCCCGAATTAAAGAAGGAGCTGCTGGATGAGGCTCATAGTTCTTCATTCTATATTCATCCTGGAAGCACGAAGATGTATAGGGACCGGAAAGAGTACTTCTGGTGGGATGGCATGAAAAGAGGTGTTGCTGAATATGTCTCTCGATGCTTGGTTTGTCAACAAGTTAAAGCTGAGAGACAGAAGTCTAAGGGGATGTTACAACCATTACCCATACCCGAATGGAAATGGGAAAACATTACTACGGACTTTGTCACAGGACTTCCTAAAACATCCAAAGGCAATAATGCTATCTGGGTCATAGTTGATCGTCTTACAATGTCTGCACACTTCATTGCTATTAGAGAGGATTTCTATCTGGATCAGCTTTCCAGGATATATGTAAAGGAAGTGGTAAGATTGCATGGAGTACCACTTTCTATTATATCTGATCAGGATCCGAGATTTACCTCTAAGTTCTAGAGAAGTCTTCAGCATACTCTGGATACAGAGTTGAGTTTCAGCACTGCTTATCATCCTCAAACAGACGGTCAGTCTGAGAGAACAATTCAAACCCTAGAAGATATGTTGAGAGCTTGCTCTATGGATTTCAAAGGAGGTTGGGATCAACACCTACCTTTGGTGGAATTTTCTTATAATAATAGTTTTCACTCCAGTATTCAGATGGCTCCTTATGAAGCTCTCTATGGAAAGAAATGCAGGACTCCAACTTGCTGGGATGAAGTTGGGGAAAGAAAGCTATTAGGACCTGATCTCGTTGATGAAATGGCAAAAAAGGTCAGATCTATTCAACAACACATAAGAGCAGCTCAGAGTCGATAGAAAAGTTATGCCGACAATCGAAGAAAAGACCTAGAGTTTGAAGTGGGTGATAAAGTGTTCTTAATAATATCTCCCTGGAAGAGGGTTATGAGATTTGGAAAGAAGGGGAAGTTGAGCCCTAGATATATCGGTCCTTTCGAAATACTAGATCGTGTGGGGAAGGTAGCTTACCGATTGGCGCTTCCACCGAATCTCTCTCAAGTTCACGATACGTTCCATGTATCTCTCCTGAGAAAGTACATACATGATCCTTCACATGTACTCAGCTCAGAAGTTGTACCGCTGGAGCAAGATCTTTCTTATGAAGAACAACCGATAGAGATTCTGGATCGTAGCGAAAAAGTCCTACGAAACAAGACCACTCGATTGGTGAAAGTTTTATGGAGAAACCACCAATTAGAAGAATCTACATGGGAACTTGAGGATATAATGAGGGAGAGGTATCCTCATCTGTTTGTTACAAAGTGACGAATTTCGAGGGTGAAATTCATTTTAAGGGGGGTAGAATGTAACACCTGAGACTTTTATGTTATATAAATCATCAAAGGAATATTTTTCTACACAACACTTTCTTGGCTTGCTTTACACGAAATTGCGACCTTCCTCAATAGCTTGCATCGTACGCAATACCGAGTTTCACTAAACAACGATATGCTATTAAAATATTATTAAAACTAGTTGTTATGAATAGTAATAACCACTTTTTGAAATTTTATAAATTTTATTTTTCAAAATGGACTTCATTTTTGGATACGGAATATCGAAATTAGCCTAGGGTGAAATTTTGGTATTTTTCTGAAAACTTTCAATTTTTGATGAATAGTGAAACTACTAAGTGGTAGTGAAAAAACTGAATTTTTTCATAAAACATAATTTTACCACTTCTGTGAGTGGAATTTCAAAAATCCGAGAGACATGGTTGATGTCAGTAAGTAAAATGTGGTTCAATGAGATGAAAATAAATTTTTGGTGAATAGTAACTTTTTACTTTTTTTTACCACGGTAAAAAGTAAATAGGGTAATTAAGGGTAAAGATGATAATATTATTACCCTAACACATGTCATAATTCTATTGGATAAGTTTAATTCGACCAAAAACAAACTTAGGAATAAAATATGACCATTTAGGCCCACTTGGATTAGATTAGGACATTTATTATTAATTTATTTAAAGAAGGGTTAAAATAGTTAAAATCAAAGTTTAATAAGTAAATAATTTTTAATATGGGGTTATACATAAGATAAATTCGACTATAAATATTCATTAGAAAGATAAAAATATTTCCTACATAATGGTATTTTATTTGTAATTTTTAGACATTAAGTAATTTAATTTATTTATGACACAATGATGATGCAGTAATTATCTTATTAATGAAATATTGACATAATTGATGTTATAAACACCAGAATAAATGTAATTTGAGACTTTTTATGAATACCACTAATTTTCTAGGTTCATATGACATGTTATTATTGATTTAATTAACTTGGTTCGAACTAATAATTCATTTATAATTTTTACAAAAATCAATTACTAAATAGTGTCAAAATTGACATAAAATAGTTTTTAAAACAAATATTATATTAGTAATTGTTATTTTATTCCTAAAAATCTAAGGTTCGGTCAAATGACTTATATAAGGTTATATATATTAATAATAAATAACTTGGGGTTCGTTTGGATGCTTATAATAAGTTTATTAACCTTATAGTATAAGTACACAAGAAGACACGGTAAAAGTAAACTTATTTAACTTATTGTTAAATCTAAATGATAAGGTTAAAATAGGAACCTAAACTTTTCTAAATTATATTGGATGAGATTATTTCGACCCATCCCCACCTTAGCTTCGAAATATATCAATTTCGAGCTATTTAAAACCGAATTTGACATTATAATAAAATAATATTTTTAGTTATTCCAAAGGTGCCCCTCTCCTCCCTTATAAAAGGGCACCTCCTCCCTCTCTTCCTCACACCACATTGAGCCTTCAAGCTCGGCCAACCCCTGCCAATTTCTCCTCTCCACTTCCCTAGAGACATCCTAGAGGTCCTGGTCTTCTTCAATGACCAATTTTAGTTCCCTAAAAGAAGGTCTCAAAGAAGCACTTCACAGAAGAGGTAATGTCTGTTACCGATTCTTTCATCTTTATTTCTTCTTCCACTTATTATTCTTTAGTTGTTTCATTATGAAGTAATAACATCAGTATCACTAATATACAGATATGTTATTATAAGTATGAAAAAACCCTATTTCACCATCTATCCATCCTACGGAAAAAGAAATCACCGCGCGTGCGTACGTACAGAATACCGTCTCCACGCCGTGGTGTAATCTATTTTACACCACCACCTTACTTGGATGGGTATAAAGGTGTAAATAATGACTATATATGACTATTATAAAGTGATATTGATTCTTAAATAGTATACATATACTCCAATACAATTCTACGATCATAGGAACGATATCATCACTCGTGCGTACGTACGGAATACCGTCTCCACGATGTGATGCGACTCATTCTACATGATCTTCATTTCATAATGATTATATAAATGAATTGAATGAATGAATATGATATATGTTAAACTAATACCATTATGTAAATGAGGTATCTATAACCTAAAGAAAATAATAAGAATTTATTCGACAAAACATGCATAAGAACAAAAAGTTATAAACACCCGAATAACAAGTAGCAATGAAATATTACTACTAAGAAGCTAATAATATGAACATATATGATATCATAAAAATAATTATGATTATGGAATAAGTCAATAACATTATTTAAATCATTATACAGGAGTTTCGGACACTTACAAAGCAAGTCAGACCCAAGGTAAGGGAAATATCACAATCTCATTTTTATCCAAGATTGTTTATACTTTGGTATTTACTGGGGTGTATTTTATCATCCACATCAATGTTTCCTCAATATGTAATATTTATATCCTTCTAAAATAGTTTATATTCAGTTTTACCCTTTGGTTAGTTTTTAGTAAAAGATATGAAAGGAATCTTTTATCATTTTCCGTACGAGGTACTTTTTGACTTTTCCGACAAAAATACGAGAAGAATGTTTTTTTAACTTATACGGCATGAATGGATTTTAAAAAAAATATTTCCAAGAATCTTCCTTTAAAAGTTTTCAAGTTTATTTTTAATCAACTTCTTTTAGTTTATAATTTTATGACATGTTAAGAAAGGAAAAGTGTTTTTGAAGTAGAAAGGATATTTTCCTCAAGAATGGAGTTCAAGTGTTTTATCAAAATTATTTTCCATCTAAGATAATTAAAGGGTTCTGTTTTTATCCCTATTATTACATTGATTTGATTATGTTGTCATGGAATTATATTTTTATTAATTCCTTTATCTTATATGAATTGTTTTATGATGTCACGATGTTTAAGATTCCCATTTTTATTACATGGGTTATGCAATGATGTATGATTTATGATTGTGTGGCACACATATGAATGGTATCAGTATGAGATGGGTGGGACCTATATCTCCCTCCAATGCATTGGGTAAAGATTTTATATCTCATGATATAGACATGGCTGGAATGGTAGGTTATACCGGTTCAGTGAAACAGGACTGAAACGAGGGTGACTTGGTTCAGAAAGGGACTTTGTCCACTAAGATAGTCTTGGCAATGAGTCTTGACTAACAAGAAATGATTCTCTATGATTATGTGTGTATGCCACAAAGTTTCATGTTTTAAGCTATGATTATTGTGATTTCATTTCACTGCCATGATTTATCCCATGTTATGAAATTATGATCTCTTTTTCAGGTTAAGATTTCCAAAAGTTGTGTGCTTATGTATACGATGTGATTGATATTTCTTTTGTTTACCCTTACTGAGCATTTGAGCTCACCCTTTTGTATGTTTTATTTCCCCAGGTCAGGAAGAAGGTTATTAAGAAGACTATGCCAAAAAGGGACTCTAGATATGATGAAATAAATGGGAGGCAATGTAGATGCTTTATGAACCAGTTTTTTATGTTTCCCAATTTCTAAAGACACTATACTAATACGGTCCTTTCGTGGTTTTGTTATATGTTGTAATAAGTATGCTTCAATTTTGAAGTATTAACAATGTATGTAAATTATGGGTCGTTATATGTTGTCCATGGATACCCTATCACAAAGTCCATGGATATGTTTTCCCATTTCCACTCCATGATCTTAAAAGGTTGTAACAACCCTTCTAGAACCTAGTGCTCAGTCTTCACCTACTCACATGTGAGTAAACAAGAGACAAACTTAGTCATACTCTGCCTCATGTCAGGCCAGAAAAACATCCACTGAATTTCTATGTATATCTTCTCCACACCAAAATTTATATCCAAAAGAGATGTAAGGAAATCTCTCATAAACTCCTCACACATCATGACTGGGACCACTATCCATCCCTAGAAAATTATTACATGATTCCCCCCTTCGTAAAATTCATCTAGTGAATATTTTGATGATATATTGTCATGTAAGACCTCACATTCAATGTCTCCCAACTAGGACTCTCTCACAAGCTAGAGGAGTGGAGGATTCAACACCATCAACAAAATAAAACTTCCACCGTCCTCCTCAAATATGGTTAGCTATAAGGAAGGTGACTTCTCTAATTCCTCCTCTACCAAATGATCCTAGGACTCCATACTAAGGGAATCTTCCACCATGTTTCCCTTCCTTGGATTATTAACTATCTCAAAGTCATAGTCTTACAAGAACTCTAACCAGTGCATCTATTTCATGTTTAGTTATCTTTGTATGAATACGTACCTAAGGCTCTGATGGTCTGATTAAACAACAAATCACTCTCATATAATATAATTCCTCCAAATCCTTAGGGAAAAGATTAATGTTCCTAGCTATATGTCGTGATTTGTGTAGTTCTGGTCATGGGGTCTCAACTTCCTTAACCCGAATGCAATAACATCCTATATCTATATCAGCATGTGGGTGATCCTAAATCCAAAGGCATCACAGTACCCTACACACTCCAAACCTCCTCTGGTAGTCTCAAAATAGGATCACTAATCATCCTTATCCTCGAATCCTAGAAGGCACTCTAACACTTCTCGTTTTAGGTAAAAAAACATACCTTTCAACATTAGGGTAGTCAAAGGGGCTGCAATACTTGATAATTCTACCACAAACCTCCTGTATTAACCTTCCAAAACAAGAAAAATATGCACCTATGACACACTCTTGGGTGGATCCCAATAAATAATTGTATCGATATTCACTGGGTCCATAGCTAACCCATGATAATATATGAAATTCCTTATAAAGTAAACCTCATGGATCTAGAACAGGAAATTTGAGAGAATTTCATATAGTTAGTGCTCCCAAAGTAAGTCTAGGACCATCATCAAGTTCTCTACATACTCCTCCTTTGAATCAGAGTATGTGAATATGTCATCAATGAAGGCCAAAAAAATTGGTCTAATTAAGGTTGGAATATCCAGTTCATCAAACCCATAAACATAGTTGGGGAATTAATCACACAAAAGTTAATTACCAAAAACTTATAGTGTTTGAAGTGACATCGGAATGCCAACTTTAGAATATTAGCCTCACAAACTCTCAATTGGTTATAGCCAAACCTAAGATCAATCTTGGAGAACAATCTCACACTTTGAAATTGATCAAAGAGGTTGTCAATACTCAGAAAGGGTTAGTTTTTCTTTATCATGGACTAGTTATGGTGATGATAATCCATATAAATCCACAAGATCCCATACTCATTTTTCACAAACAACACTAGTGATTCCCAGGGGACATACTAGGTCTGATAAAACTCTTCTCTAGAAGGTTCTATAACTATAACCTCATCTCCCAAAGATCGGTAAGGTCTGTCTAATATGACTCAGAATATATTAGAGTAGTATTGTGGTGCAAGTTGATGAAATACTCAGTCTCCCACCTTGGAGGTAGTTCTAGAATGTCCTCATAGAAGATTTCTATATAATTTTCCATCACTGAAGGAATCTAAATGCCTGAAGAGCCTATTGAACCAAGGGATACACTCTCTAACTGATGGGTGATGGGTTGAAAAATACTTCCCATGAAACCCACTCATCATTCCATAATATCTCTCTCACCCATAAAGGAAAATCTCATCCCATCAGTGAGAAGGCGTCTGACTCATCTGTGCTCACAGTAAATCTATGCTCAGACCATGGACAACCAGTCTATCCCCAAGGAAAAGTTATAAGGTCTCATGATGATGGAAAAAGTCCCCATGAGAAACTCCTTCCACCAATAAATAGCTAGCCCTGTTGGTAGATAAAATATGTCATATAAGAATTCCTCGTAGGAACCTCAAAGAAAACTATTGGGATAGAATCTCAAATGGGAGCTCTATCTATCACACCAAGAGTAAATTGATGAAGAAATGACTTGCACATGTGTCTACTAGTACTAAACCAAGATTAAATTAAACACATATCATACCTCTAATCATCTTGTGAGCAACCGAGTCATATTACTCTCTAGCCTACATCTATCTGAGGCCCCAAAAGATAGCTCCATGAGTCTAAAATGGGCCTCCCAATGGTTGTGGTGAAAGGATCTCATAACATCATCCACCATCCATATATCATTCTCTTAAAGACCCACATAATCCTCTTCTATCTCCACCTCCCTAGGTCCACCCTTACCTCACCTGGTAGATCCATGATCATGGTGTTTACTCTACAGTGGAGATCCATCCGCGATCTTAATTCCTTTATCTAGATGTCAAGTTGGGAAATCATGTGTCTTGTGACCTCTCCTATCACATTTATAGCACCACCCCTCTCCATGAAACCTTATTCCCCTAAATGGTTCCTATATTTCACGACCGCATTACTGAGTATGGTCATAAAAATATCTCTTATGCTGAGATCCTATTGAATGGTTCATGTTAGTTAATATATACAACTCATCCCCATGATTCTTACTACTAGCTCCAGCTATGTGGAATCCCTCTGACAGGAATCTCTCCATCACTGGCACCCTCTCTAACACTCTAACATAAGTGGGAATATATAGGTGTAACACACTAACATGGATGTATCTGCAGATACCCTACTCAAAATTCAGTGCTCGGAAGTATCCATATCAAATCATATTGAGGGAGTATCATGAAAGGTTAGTGAAATTAGTGTAATACTAAATTTTCATCACCCCTTGATACAACTCTAAAATGTTCTAAATCTAAACTGAGCACAAGAATAAGGGGTAGTACTCCTCACAAAACAACTACTGGAAGTTTGTCCGTGGTTGTGTTGACTCATAATGTATATGTGTGACTAGACTCCACTAGTTCCTATCTTTTCTATGGAAAATACTGGATTCATGTTCAACCACTTTACCAATCGGTGTCTAGATAAGCTTGAAAACTCTAATCACCAACTCAAGCCAATACTCTACTGCCTAGTGGTCTAGCTCATCTTAGAACCTCAGCAACCTCTGGTGTTGGAACTCGTGGTGTTTTTTCATATTGTGTGAATCCTCAACCTTATATATAGGTATAATATACAACTCAATGGGTGGGGAGTTGTTACATATATTTCTAGAGGAAATATCTTGTCTCATAGACCCTAAAGTGAGGATTCATCAATCCATAGATCATCATCATGATCTAGAATTAGTAACCTAGTTGTCTATCTTCACGGATGAATCCTAAAAATTTAATCAAGAAATACCACACACAAATGAGAATATATATATATGGGGATATTACTAAAGAAGGAAATTCACAGACTCAATCATGTATGAAGCATGTACCATTAATCCTTGCAACCAATGTCTCAGTATACTGAGTCAACAAGAAGATATTTATATTCCTAGTGAATGGATACATCAATAACTGCACCAACACTAGGTTATATGGACTAAAATCCACACTCAAATAACTTTTACATTATTTCCCTAAGTACCAACCAAATCTGTGTAAGGGGGAAATCCAAATACCTTCCAAAGTAATTAAATTCTATTCTATCAATATTTCATGACCCAACCCAGTGGGCCTTCAACTGTAACTACAAAAATACCACCTCCATAGGATTATGGCTGGAAAAAATTATTGAAAGGAATAAAAAATATTTGAGGTATTTACCTAAGTACCTAAAAAACACACATAACCATTTCCATGCATAGGTGTAGATGAATAATAATAAAAGATTCAACATGTAGAGAATAAATCATGCAATTAAAACCCTTTAGGGAATACAAGAGTATAGTAGTATAATCTAAAACGGGGAAAGGGGAAAAATACATAGACAACCAAAAAGATGTCTCAACCTAATAATAATTTGTAAGTAAATTCTAAGAGATCCAAACTCTAAATATCCTAGCATTGACCATCATGTGTGGTCTAATTTACCAGGGTATCCCTATGTTCCTCTATGATCACCACTGATCTGTCTGTCATCCGCTTAAGACATGGAATGTGTGGGAAAATTCCATGTAGGGTGATTATATACATACCTAGTAGAAAACCCAAAAATCTGAAGGAGAAAAGTAAGAGACATGATAGAATTAAAGAAATAAACCGATATTAAGAAATAAAGGAAGAAAAATCAATAAGGAAATATTCTCATAAAAGAAACCTAGATGAGAGAGAAATGGGATCTCTATATCACTGACTAGCACAGGAAATGAATCTTCCATTAGTTTGAAGAGGTCTATCAATGAGGCCTACCATCTTGCGAATCGTTCCAGAGAATAATCCATATGGGGTCACACCTTTCCACAGTGTTGTACTATCAAGGGGACATATCTCTAGGTAGAGGAATCATTCCCTAATTTGACAAGATGGTTCCACTCAGTAGAGAGATATAGGACCCATTCCTAATTATAATAGGAGAGTTCCACTCGATAGTTATAGGACCCATTCCCTGCCACTACCGGAGGGTTCCACTCTGATGGTAGAGGACTCATTCCCTGAATCCATAGGAAATTTCACTCTAATGGTAGAGGACCCATTCCCTGACTCCATATGAAGGTTTTACTCTTTTGGTATAGGACCCATTCCCTAAAAATGTATGAGGGTTCCACTCTAAAGATGGATTGATATAGGGCTAATGCCTTGATACAACCAGAGGGATTCACTCTAATTGTAGAGGACCCATGCCCTAAATCTGTGTGAGGGTTCCACTCTAGTAGTATAGGACCCATACCCAGATACAATATGAGGGTTTCACTATAATGGTGTATAGATATAGGAAATATTCCCTAATATGGTAGGATGGTTCCACTCTATGGGTAGAGGACGCATGTCTTGTCCTAGTAGGAGGGTTCCTCTCTAAATATCTTTCCTGATCACCACCATCATCAAGTGCCGCCTAAAGAAGCATCACACTCAGAACATATCAAATAATATCTCAAAATTCAAAATGATTCCACCATTTTATTCTTTGTATAAAAACACTCCAATTCCAAATAAAATAGATATGAGGGGTTGAAGTTCCCTTAAAAAGGAAGTACACAACATGTAAGGGGACCCATAAGGTGTGTGGTCCTTCCCTGCTTCTTGGTTGTGTCCTCACTGTTACATGAATCACTAGATAAGTATCCCTACATGGAATGTAAGGGGACTATATAGAGTCTCTCAATCACCCAGGGAAAACTCGTGTTCTCATGTTCATGCTCATGTCTCTTGGGTCATGCTCGTGTACACTGGTCATGTGTCTGGTTATGCATGTTTCCATGAACTCCTAGAGTACACACCAGGTTTCCAATACTATGTCACATTGTGTGTGCGGTGCCCATATGGTGTATGATATTTATCTTACCCAAAACACTATCCTCCACAACCAGGGGTGGCTACACACCACGTTCTCTTTAGAATACACGGCGTGTAGTTGTATTTTTCCTAGAATTTCTTATTTTCTCAACAAAATCCAAATCCCAATCCTCTACTATTGTTTCTGCAAGATTGTCATCCAAAAATTGAAGGGGGATTCTATCCATTAATTCCAGACCTCCGATGGTTTCAAATCAGTATCTATTGACCCACAGTGGTCCATCACACACTCTACATGCCTCCCACCATAGTTGTTTGGTCCTGGACCCCAAATACAAGAAAATAATCACCCAAATCTTGTAACACATCAAGATCCATCCCTAAATCACCATCCTAATCATTTTACATGAATATAAATAAAATTCAAGGGTTCTATCATGCTTTATCTCTCTTGGAAAAATCAAACTGTGGTCCCCAAAAGCTAATGGAGAATAACGTGAAGAATGATGCTAGAAAAGCACAAGAAACAAGGGTTAAAAAATAATTGGCCCAGATTTCATGGAAAAATAATATAGATCGGGGATCATTGGGTGAGAAAATGTTTCAAAACATGGTAAATAGAATAAAAAATTAAATCTAATATATGGGTGCATGCAAAGGTTAAAAAAAACATAGATCAATGAAATTTATTTGATCTTACTAAATATTTTAATTATAAGGGAGAGAATCCAAAAATGATGATTCATACTCCAATTAGCATTAATCATTGGTTAATAATGTTCTCTCTAACAAAGGAGGTAGATTAATTGGGTTTTTATCATTTTAATTCTCCTTGATCTGGCTGTTGATCGTCACCCGATCTCGATTCGCCAACAAAGAACAGTGTATCCGTCTCTCAATGGTCACAAGGTTACGTGGCTAACCCTATTGATTTTTTATAATAATATATTTATATAGTTAATTATATTTAAATGAATTAATTTAATCAATTAATTAATTCACTTAATGAACACACTAATGGTGGTCTTATTTGAACATCTCACACCGACAAACTTTAGGTCACGATCAGGGTAAACCTTGAATTATAAATTCAACCATGGTCTCATATTTTTTATCTATGATGTTGTTTAAGATATATCCCATTTTCCCTGAATAACTCTATACAGGAAATATAAAATACATTTAATATTTTTATGAAATTAATTCCAGGAACATTGGGAACTGAAATCACACACCATCATTGCACCTTGCTCCAAAACTATTTCTATATATATTTCAAAGTCTTAAAAGTAAAAATAGGTTCTCTAGAAAAACCCAAACATCATATCCCTAGTTTATCGATTCTAAACTATTTAAGAATATTTGGTAAACATTTTATAAATTGATTCATATTTTTATGAAATTTCTATGAATTCCTTTAAAATGAATTCCTTAACTAGAATAAGCCTCAAGAAACCTCAAGTTTCACTAAGTCACTAGTATATCCAATCATATTGAATATATAAGTAGATATTAAAATTTATTATGTCGATTTCCAAATAATGACATTTGAAACCTTAAATGAATCATTTTATGCTTCCATAAGAATCTAGATTCTCCTATTTAAAAACTTCAACAAGACATTACTTAGGAATATTTTTATTTAACACATAAAATTTTTATTTGAGAACTTTTCTTAAATCACCAGTTTTAGGAGTTTCGTCTATTAGGATTCTCCTTTCAAGGTTTAATCTCAAATTTTAGCTTGATTATGATGAGATCATCTTAAAAAGAAGATTTAATCAAATGAGCATCATGTTATACCATTTAATAAGGACATTTACTAAATTTTCTCCCATTAAAATGATGACCACTTTATAAAAAATTATATCTATTAGTGGTCCTGTATCCATATTTCACTAAGACTATAACCTCACTTTAGCATGAAAATAACAAATTATTTACTTAGGTAGAGAGTTATACTAATCATTTCATATATGAGTCATGGATAGTCAAACGAAAAAATAATTTTCCAATATATCATATGGATAAACTCAACTCTATCTATATGGTATCTGAACCCTTAGGGTTTCCCAGTCAAGTATAACCCAAAGAAAATATAGAAATTAAGCAAATAGAATAAAATCCAAGTTCACCCCTATATGGACTGAAAATGCTTAATTATATTAAAAGTGTGAACCATTACTTTCTTTCCTTATACAAGATAATCTAGTGGCACCCTGCTGTAGGGTGAAACTAAAAATTTGGATGATATAGGCCTTGAAAAGTGCAACTTTGGAAGAAATCCAACACTTAGTATTTTAAGAGGATCTAATGTCACCATATTATCACATGTTATTCAGTTTTATATATTAATTCATCTAGTGGTTTAGTTTGGAATCCTATTCCCACCCATAAACCAATATGTTTAAACCATATTTATTTATAGCTCTTTACACAACCCCCAAGATTGTGTTACTCACCCAAAAATAGAAATCAAATATACTTACACAAATCTAACTGCAACATATGTATAAGGTAAATGAACATTTCATGTAAAATCATAAAGTTATATGAAATTGAATATTTTCAATTGAGTAAGTTTATAGAGATATATATCCAACCACATTGACCATTCTAGAAAAGGCATAAGATTCTATGTTGGTAGGTATTCTGACCCAAAGTCCCTCTACCCAAGAATAATTTACTCAAGAGAGAATAAAATTGATTATAACTCTATAACCTAATATATGTATATATATATATAAACTATACTCAATAACTAAATTATATTTCATAACCTTAATTAAAAAATTAGTTCATTCTAGATGAAAAAATAAATTTATTATCATACCTAGCATGTAATATATTGCTCTATTTCCTGGAAGCAGTTTAACAATTAAAAGAATACATCATTCATCATATAAACAGTTTAAAAATATGAATTAATTATGTAATAACCTTTAAATAAATAAAAAATTAAAATATTTAAACATGATATAATCATCTATAAATAATACATAAAGAAATATAACTATAGAAATATTACAAATACAACTTTATATTATCAACATTACCTAATTTTTTAATATTAAAAAATTATATTTGCATTCAATATGAACTCTTTCAAATTAACCATTCTATAAAATTTAAAATATATTATATTATCATGAATTATAAACAATTTAATAATCCAATTATGTAAACATATTAAATGATCTAAATATCCCATATTTATTCATTATTTAAACCTTGATTATATCAATCATCAAAACTCTTTTTGATGCGATTTAAGTAATGACCCAAATAAGTAACTTTAATTTAAACAATTAAAATAAAGTAATTATGAGAAATTAATAATTTTAAATATAAATATTTTATATTTTAGCCTTATTTTTTAATTTGTAAACACTTTAAAAATTACCATTATGATTTCTAAATAAACACATCATTTCTAGATCATAAGGTATGACATATAACTTGTTAAAATGTATTTAAAATATTGACCTTTGATATGTTGAATATTTTATAAATAAATGTTTATAAACATTTATATAATTGATTATAAGTAATTTATAATAATTTAATTTATAAATTCTTTATATGTTAAAATTTTTCTTAAATTCCCTTTATTATGATTTAAAAATAATTTAAAAATCATAAGAAAACATAATAAAATAAAATAAAAATAAGATTTTTTGTTTAACCATACATATTTTAGGTGACTTTTCTAGAGGTAAAATAATTTTCCTTTATTCAAGGTGCCTACGTAAAGGTATCTTTGTGCTTACCTTTATGCAGTCTAGCATCATAAAGGTAGATGCATTGCTTACCTTTATATATCCTAGATACACAATGTATTACCTTAATTTATCTTGAATACATAAAGTTAAACCCTCATATATTTTTGTTAATACTTATGACATCAAGGTAACATGTCAGTTACATTTACATAGCTTAGTTGTGTAAAGGTAAAACAACATAAACAGAAAACAAAACATGATCTTTTTTATCTTTTATTCTTCATTTCATGCATAATTTCATGAAAATAATATCATGGGATTATTTTATACTACTTTAGGGATTCATTAGGGTCTAATAACATTTATTAGATCAATAGACAAGTGATTTAATCCCTTCTTTATAGTGCTCCATGAAATAAATATGAACCTTGTGAAAAACTGGAAATAAAGAAACTATTGTAAACTCATACCATTCGCTAAAGAAGCAACTATAAAATCTCAATATCTATCTCATGGGCTTATGGTAGACCACTTAAGTGGTATCTAAAAGATATCTTAGCTTCATAGGTATCCACAAGTTTATCTGAATCAACTATCTCATGGATGTGATCCATCCTTTCTCCATGACATGTTAGTGTCTTAAACACAAAGGAGGGAGATGTAGAGAGATTAAATGGAATATCAGCTTCATCCTAGAATGAATAAATCACATGTACGCATCCATAAAATGTTTGTGGATTTATAAAATACTTTTGGATTCTCTTTGGGTATTGTTTCATTTAATAATGTGTTTTAATGCATGAGTAAATATTATGGCCAGTTCATATATTCATCGTATGAATACTTCTCCTCCCTCATATTTTATCTTATGAAAAAGTTCCATTAATGATTGTATCTAAGCTATAATCACTATATAAAAAATATTTATCATTTATCCACAATCGTAGCCTACATTAATTGATATACCCTTTATTCATGTAAATCATAATTTATATGAAATAAAAAATATCTTATATATATCATATACAAATAAGGTTATAGGTTATATCTCCTTCAAATACATCCTTTTTAAATATTATCTTATATGTGATATCATTGAGAGGGTTTATTAAAATATTATTTGGGTGGATACAAAGGAGAATGTAATAGATCCACTGACTAAACCATTATCGCAACAACATGAGGGTCATGTAGAATATATGGGTGTATAAATAATGAGAGATAATTTGTACTTGTTGTAAAATTTATCATGTTATTTTAATAAAAAAATTCCTAATTATTATTCATTTTTTTGTGCTATAATCTATTATACATGATTGTTCAAATGATAATATCCTCTCAAAGTGTAGCTTTGATTTATCCCTAATCAATGGTTATCAGAAATTAATATGGGTTGTGATTATATGTTAATATTTTCATAAATAGATTATTGTAATCATTTTAAAGAGTTTTATATAGGATATGAAGAGAGGATTCATGTGGTAGTAAGTATAGTCTTATTAGTTGGACTGAACAACCAATGTATATCTCATGGAATGTTAAAGATTCATCAATATACTTAGAAGTGTATTCTTATTATCATTCCTTCTTACTTTAGGTTGTTAAGACACCTACAATGAGAATATTCAAACATTTATACCCTATATATGAAATTTTGAAACTAATTTATCTAATATAGGGTTGTTTGGGTATGTTTTCTCCCATGTTGTTGGTTGGCGCACAACCAAGATGAGATTTATCAACTTGTATGACAAGAAAATACATGTTGATTTTGATTTAATTATACTAAGTAAATGAATGAACATGAATATTTGAGTCACATATGGTGTTTTTTACTAATTAGATGATATACATGGGATATTATCATCTATAAGATGAATGACATGTGATGTATTCATTTACATGGTTAGTCCTTTTTATAGAATCAAAAAAATATGTTTTGGTTATACTATATTGATGTGTTCCATGTCTAGTAGTCACTTGATGTCATGGAAAAAGAGATTACATAGGTATAAATATGATTTATATGATACATATCGTGGTGACATCTTCATATAACTATATGAGTATGTTTTATGGATATCATTCCAAACCCTATAATAGCTTGAGTATCATATATTCTTTAATAGAGTCTACAATTTTATTTCATATATTAAATATGGATTGCATATATATTTTTCAATTCCATATAATCCCACAAGTTCACATTGTTAGGTCCTTGGATATGTATAATGTTTTGGAAAAAATTTAAGACCAAATGAAGAGAGTTTGATGAAACTGTATCAAAAATATTTTGAATAGATTCACAAAGATTTGTGAAATTTTCCATAAATTTCTTGTGGGATTTTAATGTGAGTGAGAAATTATAGGGTGTGCATTAGAATATGACACCCTAGACCCATACACCCATATCCAATTCAAAAATAATACTCTTAACATCTTGGATTTGATACTAACTAATGTGACCTACATTTTAACTGCCATTATTAAAAATTCAAAAACAAATTTTGAGTCACTTATATCTTGAGAAATCATTTTTAGGTATAGAACTTTTGAGAATTGGAAAAACTAATTTGTTTGGAAAAAATCCCTCAATGTAACATTGCAATATTTTTTGGGTTGATTGTGTTTGTTGACAAAGCAGGTTTCTATGGATAATTATCGAGTTCCTGAGAAGTTGTTGACAATCCATGTTGAAAAAGAAAAAGGAAAAAAGGAATGGATGTTCTGGAGGCAGTACAAAAGAGAAGTACAAGGTGGCGTCGTTTCCCAGTGTTTGCCAAATTTTTGGGGTCCAAAATTTGGAGTTTGGTGAGCATTGCAAAAATAGGATTTCCATGAAGATCATATTTTTATATGGCAAATGCATGAGTTTGGAAAAGATGGGATGCATGGATTGGATTTCGTGAAGACCAGAAAAATAGAGGCGGTGATGCTTCACGATTACGTCAACGCTTCGCGAACGGCAGAGTTGAAGCATATCGTGACAGTGAAGGGTTTTGTGAGGGAGCTTCACGGTAAAGGCGCGAAGGAATATTGACGGTGATGCTCCACGATTACGACGAGCTCCGCGATCGGAAAATTGCCATGGTGCTTCGCGATTTAAACAGAATTCTAGTGGAAACTTCAGAGCTTCGCGATTTGAGATGACATGGCATTGAATTTGCGCGGAAGGGTCGAGGGTCGGTGGAATCGCCTATAAATACAGGTCGACCCCCTCGAGATAAACAGAGAGAATTTTCAAAGAAAATCATTTGCTCTCAGTTTGCAAAGGTAGTTCACGTAGCCTGTGTGCTTTGTGAAAGAAGAGCTTTGCGGCGGTTATTGTAGCTCTGCGTAAGCTGCGAGCTCTGTGTTGGCTCAGTGAGCTTCGCGAGGGAAGTTGCTCTTCAATGACTTGAGCTTCGCGGTAGTGCTTCGCGGTAGTGCTTCGCAAGAGTGCTTCATGAAAAGGTAAGAGCTTTGTGAAGGCTTGTTTGAGCTTCACGAAATTGGTAGTTTCGCGAAGTAGGGTGCTTTGCGAAGGTGTTTCCAAAGTGAATTGCCCAGTGGTTAAGAGGCAAAGAGGTATTAATCAGTAGATGAAAGTTGGACTTCAACAGAGCATCTATCAACAGTTGAGGATGCATTCATTAGTGATAATGAAGAGACCTACAGGTCTATAAACTGTGAGTGGATTCCCTTCCAGAGCAGTGATCTTAGGAAGAGAAAGAAGGTGATCCTCTCTACCGGCAGTGAGCCAGAGAGAGAGAAATAGGGAGTGACCCTTGGGAAAGTAGTGAGCTGACCCTAAACCTTGCAAAAGCACTGAGATGACCCTAAACCTTGCAAAGGCAGTGAGCCTGGGACAGAGTCACTGTACCCGAACATTGTAATCCACAGCTAGTGAAGTATAGTGGAATTTAGTATGACCGGAAACTTGTCGGCGTATGCTCCTTGGACGTAGCCCTTAGTGGTGAACCAAATAAAATTGTTGTGTCATGTGCTTGATTTACTTTCTGTTTTTATTGTGAAACAGGAAAGAGAGAGAATATTGTTTTCTTAATAGTGAAACAAGATCAGAATAGGTGTTAATTTTTAAATTATTCATACCCTTATTCACCCCCCTCTTAGGATATTCAGTCTTGTGGACCTAACAATTGGTATCAAAGGAAGGATTGATATTTGTTCTTCTCTCAATGGAGGTCACTAATCATAGAGGGATTCCGATCATCGACGGATGTAATTTTCAGATATGGAAGAATCGAATGAAACACTATTTCCGATCATTGGGAATGGATGTGTTTTCAGCAGGTATGCATGGTATCACAACTGATATTACTAGTGGTGCATTATCAGAAGCTGAGCATAAAGAGTTAGATGTTGATTCCAAAGCAATCAATGCCTTAGGGGGAGCCCTTTCCAATCCCATCTGTACAAAGGTGATGTCATGCAAAACATCACATGCCATGTGGTAAAATCTTTTGAATATTTATGAAGGGGGTACAAAAGTAAGAGAGTCAAAGCTGCAAGTGTTGTGGAACAAGTATGAAGATCTGATAATGAACCTGAATGAGTCTTTTGACGCATTCTTTGACAGAGTAAATGTTGTGGTAGAAGACATGCGAGGTCTTGGTGAGATTATCGAAGACATTAAAATTGTAAAGCGCATCTTGAGAAAACTTCCACATCGGTTCAATCTGAAAGTTTCTGTTTTGGAAGATAAAGATCCAAAAGAGCTGACATTGGATAATCTACACAGCACTCTTGTTGCGTATGAAATGAGAAATGATGATAAAGATGCTATGGAAAACGGTAAATCCAAAGAGGTGACATTTAAGTCCATGAAGAAGCTCACTATTGAAGATTCTGAGGAGGAAGAAGAGACAGATGAGGTGATGTCATTTCTTTCTTCAAATCTGCAAAGAGGAAAAGGAAAGTTTAGATGGAAACTCCCACTAGCATGATTTCGATGTGGAAAGGTTGGTCATCTTGCTGCAAGATTCCCCAAAAAGTTTCAAGAAGAAAATGATGAAGATGAAGTTGAAAATCCCAAGAATAAATCTTCAGCCTATGTGAAAGGGAAGAAGCAGTTCAAGAGAAAAAATTTTCAAGAATAAAAATCTTTTTTCACAAGAAATAGACAGTTCAGATGAGTTTAAGGATGAAGAGGTTGAGGTGTTTGAAAATTGTAAGGATCATAGACAAAATGCTATGGTAGCGGTCGTCGGTAGTTCTAAGGAAAAGGAAGAAAATGATGTTGGAGAAGAGGAAAAGAAGTTGAAGGAAGAGTTGATATGGAAGCTGAATTGGAAGCATCTCTTGAGGAGATAGATGTTTGGAGAGAAAAAACGAAGAAATCCAATAAAGTTGTTCGTGATGCCAAACTCTATATGCAGTAGCAGGAAGATGAGAAGTCTGAGTTGATGGAAGAAATTGAAAAACTCAAGTTATCAACACCAGAGAACTCAAAATTAGTTAGTGAGTATAAGCTCAAGATTGAAGAATAGAAAAGGGAGATCGATGGCTTGAACAGAAAAGTGAAAGATCACGTCAAGTTTATCGAAGAGCTTGAAGAAGAAGTTGTCGGTCTATAGAGAAAATTTAAAGACCAGAAAAAGCCTTTGATTCCCAATACATTCTTGGGAAAGCAGATCATTCCAAAGACTGAAAAGATGAAATAGGAGCCCCGTAGTTCAGCATGAATGAAGCAGCAATTGAGCTCAATTGTTAAGGCTGATTCAGGGCTTGATCATAAAGAAGAATCTGTGGTAATTGAATTCAGACCGCAAGCACCCATCCTGATATTGAAGATTGATTTGGGAATAAAGAAAATTCAGAAAATTCATAGATCCCAAGGGGAAACTCGGAGTGCTGAAGTGTCATGAAGGAATGCACCATATATCAGGTGTTATTGTTGTGGGAAGATGGGAAATTCACAGTATGTGTGTTCCATAGCCAAGAGATATCAAAGGGAATAGGAACAGAGGTGGTATCCAAACAGAGAATGGTTTTCCAGAACATATTTTGAAGGACACTGTTTTTGGTGCGGAGGATTTGGGCACATGGCTAGGTATTGTACTTCGACCATTCAAAGAAATGTGCCAAAGCAGAATCAAATCATTCGCAAACAGCAGATCAATAAACCGATAGGTGAGTTAGAAATGTAGAATAGATTTGCGGCTTTACAAGATGAGGTTGGTCCATCATTCTCAGAGAAACAACAGAAGTCTCAATCCATGCCGAGTGTGAAAGAGAAAGTATGGACCAAGAAGAAGAAAAATGAGAAGGCCGTGGTGGTGGAGATTTCCCTTAAAGCATCATATCGTTCTGGTTTATGGATCTGTGACAGTGGTTGCACATCACACATGACAGGAAATAAGGATCTTGTTATAGGCATAAAATATGAAAAAGAAGGAGTTTTCAAATTTGGAAACGATGAAGGCCTAAAGATTTTTGGCTCAAGGAAATCCAAGTTTGGGGGAAAAGAAATGAAACGTGTTGATGTCTTGGTAGTAGAGGGTCTTATTCATAACTTTATCAGTGTTTGTCAACTATGTGACTCTGGGCATCCTATCTGATTTACCAAGAAGATGTGTGTTGTGAAAGGAAAAGATGGAGCAGTTGTTCTATAGGGAAAAATGACAAAGGGGAATCTTTATCTTGTAGGTGGGGAAGAAGATACATGTCTTTTCTCCAGAGAGGAAGAAAACTAGCTATGGAATAAGCAAATTGGTCATCTATGCCAACCATCCATGGAAGATCTGCTGAAGTGTGATGTGGCTAGAGACCGTCCCAAATTATCACGTGATCGCACTCATACGTGTGATGATTGCCAACAAAGGAAAATTATCAGAAAATCATACAGGCCAAAGGAACAGAAATCAACAGGAGTGCTTGAATTGGTGCATGCTGATGTATGTGGACCTATCTCACCACGAGCTACAGATGGGCAAAGGTATTATGTTATTTTCATTGATGATTATAGTAGAATGGCTTGGGTATTTGTCATTACCCATAAGACAGATGTGTTCAGTTGTATAAAGTAGTACAGGAGGGAATCATAAAGGATGCTTGGGCAGAAAATTTTGAAGTTTCGTACTGATAACGGTACAGAATTCACAAACAGTCAAGTTGAAAACTATCTCAAGAAACACGAGATAAGGCATCAAGTTTCATCAGTGAGAACTCCCCAATAGAATGGAGTGGCTGAGAGGAGAAATCGGATCATCAACAACATGGCCAGAACAATGCTTATTGAAAATGACCTAATAGAGAAATTTTGGAAGGAAGCAGTTTTGACATCGGTCTATATTTCGAACAGGTCTCTGTTGTGTCTGAAGCAAGGGAAGACTCCATATGAAATGTGGTACGGAAAGAAGCCAATGCTGAAATACATTAGAGTCTTTAAGAGTACATGATTCATTATCAACAAAGAAAATCACAGGGAGTTTGAGTCAAGAGGAGATGAGGGGATATTTCTTGGATACTCAGGGAAAAGCAAAGCATATAAATGTTTCAACAAGAGGGTGGGAAAAATTGTTGAGAGCAATGATGTCACTATTGTTGAAAATGAACAGAATACTCAACGACCTAGTGAACAGTTTCTGGATGAAGGTAATGATGAGGTAAGCAACTCAAGGGGATGAGAAGTGGCAGAGGCTGACTCAGAAGAAGATACTGATGATGAACAAGAAAGTGTCAAGCATGTGTCTACAAGGAAGCCAAAGAGTCGAGCTGAAATTGACAGGAAAAATATCATTGGTGATCAGACAGCTCCAGTTCAGACTCGAAGAATGAAATCATTACAGCAAACATCGTTCTTATCTCAGGTGGAGCCAAAATGTTTTTCCGATGCAGCTAAAGATGAAAACCGGGTTCAGGCTATGAATGAAGAGCTTGATTAGATTAAGAAGAACCAGACATGGGAGATTGTTACGAGGCTAGAAGACAAGAATGTCATCGGGACTAAATGGGTCTATCACAACAAGATGAATGAAGATGTAATAGTGATTTAGAACAAAGCACGACTAGTGTGTAAGGGATACTCCCAGATAGAGGGAATAGATGTTGATGAGACATTTGCACGGGTTTCAAGGCTGGTGACAATCAGATTATTTTTGGCCATAGCAGTGCAAAGAAAGTTTAAAGTGTTCTAGATGGGTATAAAATTCACATTCTTGAATGGAGTTCTAGAAGAGGAGGTTTATATTGAGCATCCATATGGTTTTATCATTCATGAGGATGAGAACAAAGTTTGCAGGCTGAAGAAGGCATTGTATGGGCTGAAACAAGCACCAAGGTCATGGTACCCAAGGCTTGATTAGTATTTGAAGAAGCTTGGTTTCCAGCATGGAGGAGTTGATTACAATCTTTATTTCAGCAATGACAGTAATCAAAGGATGATGGTGCTCGTGTATATCGATGACATAATATTTGGCGGATCATATGAAGCTCAGTGCAGACAGTTTTCCGAATTCATGAAAAATGAGTTCGAAATGTCAATGATTGGAGAACTAACATTTTTCCTTGGTCTACAGGTGACACAAGGAAGGAATGGAACATTCATTTCTTAATCTAAATATTCCAAGGAGGTTCTGAGAAGGTTTGGAATGGAGAATTCCAAGGAAATGATGACTCTGGTTGCTACCCGGATGAAATTATCAAAAGATGAGGTTGGCAAGGCAGTTAATATCACAGAATATAGGAAAATTATTGGAAGTTTGTTGTACTTGACCGCGATAAGGCCTGATATTGTTTTCGCCACATGCCAAGAAGCGAGATATCAGAGTAATCCCAAGGAAAGCCACATGCTTGTAGTAAAAATAATTATTTGGTATATCAAGGGCACGGTGGATTTTGGCTTGACATATAATGACAAATCTCAGACAGAGTTATTGGGATATACTGATGCAGACTGGGCCGGTTCAGCGGATGACAGGAAATCAACATCTGGAGGTCCATTCTATATTGGCGGACTATGTATTGCTTGGTTAATCCAGAAGCAAGATTTCATTTCATTAACCACCGCAGAAGCTGAGTATATTGTGGCCACTCAAGCTTGCACACAGTTATTATGGATGAAGCAGCAACTTGACGATATGGGGGTTAAAGTGAAGTCTCCGATCAGAATCCATTGTCATAACTCAAGTGCTATCAATCTTAGTAAAAATCCATTTCATCACTCAAGGAAAAATCACATTGAGATCAAATATCATTTTATCAAGGAGAAAGTGGAGCAAGGGCTTGTGAAGTTAGAGTATGTGCCTACAGAGTTACAGGTTACAGATATTCTGACAAAGTCCTTACCCAAGGAAGAATTCGAAAGGCATCAACTGGCTCTGGGAGTTCAGTCGATTTCCCACACTTAAAAGTGTGTGGATGTGAACCCCCCCCCCCCCCCCTCTCCTCGAGGTATGATGTGTTTTTCCCTAATGTGTTGATATGTGTTCTCTACTATGTTACAGACTACAAAGGAGTGACCATTGGGTTCGTTGAAAAAGGGGGAGAAAATAGTGATTGTTCAAGGGGGAGACAGTGTGGCTATTTGAGAAATCAAGATAGATATGGGGAGAAGCTGACCATTGGAGAATCCAGATAGGGGGATATTTTTAAATCTGAAGATTCTAGAAGTGATCGATCAAAGCATGGAAATCACGACAGCTGAGGATCGTGATAAAAGCAGAACAGTGGTGTTGGAATGGTGAGAGAAGGTGTCCAGCTATCACGAATTGGTATCAGTGTGGTTCAATAATTGGTATCAATTTAAGAATTGGTATCAGGTTGGAGTCGACAATTGGGGTCTGACATGAAATGATTCATTGATGATATTTTCATACTACTCTTGTTTCGTACGCCGAGCATTGCTCATGTGGGATTAGATTACGTGTTAAGTGAATCCTTGAACGCTATCGTAATCGCAAGAGTCGAATGGTGGTAGTGGCTGGAAGAAGACTCAGTGAGGTATCAACGTGCAGAAAATATTTCTGAGAAGAGTTATGAAGAATTGTCAACAAACCCAAAGGGGGAGATTGTTGGGAAAAAATACCTCAAGGTAACATTGCAGTATTTTTTGGGTTGATTGTGTTTGTTGAAAAAGTAGGTTTCCATGGAGAACTGTCGAGTTCCCGAGAAGTTTTTGACAATCCATGTTGAAAAAGAATGATGACAAAGGAATGGATGGTCTGGAGGCGGTACAAAAGAGCAGTACAAGGTGGCGTTGTTTCCCAGTGTTTACCAAATTTTTGGGGTCCGAAATTTAAAGTTTGGTGAGCATCGCGAAAATAGGATTTCCATGAAGATCATATTTTTATATGTCAAAGGCATGAGTTTTGTGAATATGGGATGCATGGATTGGATTTCGCGAAGACCAGAAAAATGGAGGCAGTGATGCTTCGTGATTACGTCAATGCTTCGCGAATGGCAGAGTTGAAGCGCATCGCGGTGGTGAACGGCTTTGCGAGGGAGATTCTCGGTGAAGTCACGAAGGAATGTTGACGGTGATGCTCCGAAATTACGACGAGCTCCGCGATCGGAAAATTGTCGTGGTGCTTCGCGATTTAGACATAATTCTGGCGAAAACTTCGGAGCTTCGCGATTTGAGATGACGTGGCATTGACTTCGCACGGAAGGGTCGAGGGTTGGTGGAATCGCCTATAAATATAGGTCGACCCCCTCGAGAGAAATAGAGAGAATTTTCAGAGAAAATCATTTGCTCTTGGTTCACGAAGGTAGTTCGCGTAGCCTGTGTGCTTCGCAAAAGAAGAGCTTTGTGGCGGTTATTGTAGCTCCGTGTAAGTTGCGAGCTCCGCGTTGGCTCAGTGAGCTTTGCAGGGGAAGTTGCTCTACAATAACTTGAGCTTCGCGGTAGTGCTTCACGGTAGTGCTTCGTGAGAGTGCTTCACAAAAAGACAAGAGCTTCGCGAAGGCTTGTTTGAACTTCACGAAATTGGGAGCCTCGCGAAGTAGGGTGCTTTGCAAAGGTGTTTCCAAAGTGAATTTCCCAGTGGTTAAGAGGTAAAGAGGTATTCATCAGTGGATGAAAGTTGGACTTCAACAGAGCATATATCAATAGTTGAGGATGCATTCATTAGTGATAATGAAGAGACCTACAGGTCTATAAACTCTATGTGGATTCCCTTCCAGAGCAGTGAGCTTAGGAAGAGGAAGAAGGTGATCCTCTCCACCGGCAGTGATCCAGAGAGAGAAATAGGGAGTGACCCTTGGGAAAGTAGTGAGATGACCCTAAAACTTTCAAAAGCAGTGAGCTGACCCTAAACCATGCAAAGGCAGTGATCCTGGGACAGAGTGACTGTACCCGAACATTGTAATCCACAGCTAGTGAAGTTTAGTGGAATTTGGTACGACCAGAAACTTGTCGGTGTATGCTCCTTGGACGTATCCCTTAGCGTTGAACCAAGTAAAATTGTTGTGTCATGTGCTTGCTTTACTTTCTGTTTTTATTGTGCAACAGGAAAGAGAGATAAGAGTGTTTTGCTTAACTGCGAAACAAGATCAGAACGGGCATTAATTTTTAATTTATTAATACCCTGATTCAACCCCCCTCTCAGGGTATTCATCCTTATGGACCTAACATAATTCATATTAAACCCATATATTTCTTATAAAATTGGAATTTTTTCCAATATTCCTAGATTATATTATTCTATAATAAGGATTTAAAATTTCCAAAAAAAAATAGTTTCTTATGATTACACTCACGTTTTCATTCTTAGAACTTTTGATTAATTTAAGATATGTCACCATTAACCCCACTATACTTTTTTTACATCCTTTGGCCCTGTGAAAAAACATTTTAAAACATGTGATGAGGAAAAATAATCTCAATAAGGGATGTAAAAATAAATAAAACTTCTTCATAAATTTGAAATTCATGAAAACTAATAAAGATTTTATCTTTTCTTGTATTAAACGTTGAATTTAAAATGACCACATAAAAATATTAAATCTTTTACTTGATAAAAAACCCTTTTATACATAGGATATTATAGAAATTATTTTTAAAATCTCATTTTATTATCTTTTAAAATCAAATTATTTCTATAGAATCCATCAATTAATAGAACATAGAATATATCCAAGGATAAAATTAATCACATGGATATTAATAAATAATTTAATAATGATGGAATAGATAATATTATGCATCATATTCATATAGTCTAGGCCCCGTGCAAACACATCATAAACATATCATCAAGGCTCCATGCAAAGAATCATAAATAATTGGGAAGGTATACACCAAATACGTAGTCTAGTTTGTCTCATGAGATATATTAATGCATAGGGGTTCTATAATGGGCTTATCCCATCACTTAATAAGTTTAATTCATTCATCATATGAAATAAATTAATAATAACAAAATGTATTATCAATATAAAAAATTCATATTAAAAAATTAGCATATGAAAGATCAATACTTTCCCCAGTTAGTAAAATATAAAAACATGATCTTAATCCATCTAGAGAAATAAGTTGGATGGTATAACTATATTATATCCCTAGTAAGAAATGATAATTATCAATGGATTTTTACATAGATTAAAATAACTTTAAAATAATATTTGAACCTTTCTTGGAAAACATGATAAAATTTTACTTTTCTCATAATAATAATTTTAAATAAAAATTAATAGAATATAAAAAAATGTATTTATATTAAAATAACCTTGGAAACTTATAATGGTTGACTCAAAACAAATAATGGTTCTAAAAAGAGGAAAATATTTTCATGTCGTGTATGCCAAAAGAGAGCATTATTTTCAGACTTTTGTAAAAAGTAAAAAGTGAGTAGTATGGAAAACATTTAAATATATTAATTTTAATAATTTTTAAAGAAAGTAAAATTTAGTAAAAAAGAAATTAAAAAATATTTGAAACATAAATAAAAATATTCTTGAAACATTTAATGAATATTGAAATTGGGGGTAAGGATTTTTAAATACAGACTTTAGGATGAGATTTTGAAGGAAAATCTCTTACCTTGAGTCCTGACTCATTTTATACATTCTCAGAATCCATAATAATAAAATTAAATTAGTTTTATACTTAATTAATATAATTTTTAAGGTTAATTTTAATTTTATTTTTATTTTAATTTCATTTATTATCAAAACATATTTAATTACTAGATCAATTATCTTTACATTAGACATTTTGATGATGTTCAGTTCATAATCCCAAAACAACTTTTGTCAGTTGACCATAGTCAAAGTTTTAATGATTAAATCATATTTAGGATATTAATAATTATATTATTTTAATTTTTAGAAATTAAATATAATTTTATAATCATCCATGGAAGGTGGATGTGAAAAATGAAATACATTGTATCGTGGTGGTTGTAGTTTGCACGTACACATGAGTAACCTTCCAATTTTTTATTGGAAGGAAATGAAATTGGGTATATAATATTTTAATTTTACATATTCATAATTATGTTATACATGTAATATTTTTTCATTATTTATATATTTTTATCAACTATGTGATACGGTAATTAAAAATGAATCGCATTGCTTCGTGGACGTGGTATTCCACGCGTACATAAAAGAAACATTATCATTTTATAATAAATGGAAATTATAAGAAGGTGAGAAATATTATATATTTATAGAATAATAATAATTTCATAAAAATATAATATATTAATTAATACCATATTTATATCCATGTGTGTATAGAAGTGATGGAAGATAAAACACATTACTCCGTGGAGGTGGTAGTCCACACATACGCCCGAGCGATGTTACATTAATCATCGAATGGAAATAAGCTGGAAATAGGTTTTACTATAATCATAATAAAATTTTAGTAAATTTAATATAATGATTTTATTATTTTATCATTCTTAAATAATATTTTAATAAGGATGATGAATAAATAAACATGAAACACTATATTAAGAATCATACCTCTTCTTTGGAAAACATCCCTTAAGTTATACCTTAAGCCTTATTAGGTTATCCTTTTGGGGATACCAAAACCTATAATACATGGGTATTAAGTTTGGGAAGGGATTTGGGAAGATATTTATTAATATAAATGTCTCAATAGGTTTGAGGAATATAGGGGATACGTTTCTCTTTTATAAGTTAGGTGAGTAGCAATCTTGTAAGTACATGAAATATTAATATATAATATGTTTCGAACTCCTGTAAAATGGATCAAAAGTGAAATATATTTGATTATAATGAGAAAACAATCTAAATATAATCAACCAATTAAATTTTTACATGTTTATTTGTCATTTTAAACTTTAACGTTTGGTTTAACCCCCTATTAACTCTATTTAACCTTAACTATTATAACAAATGTTTCAATCATTATAGGTCATGAAAGTAATTTTAAAAATTAAAATGGATGAATAAATGGAACCTTTATGATATAATCTAAAATTTCACGATAAATTGAGTTGTGTTAGTATTTTTATGATTTTATAATGTCTTAAAACTGATTTTTAAACATTAAATACTATTTAGAGTAATTTTTTGAGACTATTCGCAAAATTTGACATTAGAGTTATCAAGATACCAATTTAATTAAATTTAAAAGATTAAAATAATCACTTATACTTCATAAGTATCTATAAAAAAATTAATACCAAAAATCATCTAAATATTATCACTTTTAAAATTTCTAAAACATTTAATTTTATTTTTCCTATACTTACACAAGCATTATATCTATGTTTAATAAGTGTTTTCAATTATTATACTATATTAACAAAATTAAAAAAAATTATTAACATGAAAATAAATTATTATAAATATTTATTTTCATCTAGGATCATTCAATATGTATATTTAATATTATCCTGATCATGAAAACATATTTAAGATATTAAATGAGATAAAATGACCTTTTATTAAATATATCAATTTATTCTCTTGGAATCCAGCCAATATTTCAAAAAAAGCCAAAAAATAGTTAATGAGGTATGTTATATATATAAACCTATAATAAATAAAAATAATTTATAATTTATTAGGTAATTTTTTCCTATTATACTAAATTTCTATTTTTACCTTAATTTACCTCTACTCTGATAACTCTTTTTCTACTTAGTAGCCTATTCTTATGACCAAAAATAAAAATAAACTTATAATTTTTTTTTGAAATTATGATTTAAAATTTTAATTCCATTTTAAATATTAAGTCTATTTAATTGGTAGAATTTAATTTTAATATAAGTTCAAAAAACATAATCAAAAAACAACTTTTAGAAAAATGTGTTTTAAGCATAAAAATGAACTTGCACCAAAATCAAATATAATGTTGATTAGTTTTTTATTAATTATATTAGGTTTAATAAAATTGGTATTATGTTACTTTAAAACAAACTATATAATATATTTTATCTTTTAAATTACTTTATTTAATAAAAATATTAGACAATTATGAAAATATTGAAATTGTCACTATTCAATCAAAAATCAATATTTTCAAAAAATTAAAATAAAAAATTATCCTAATCCTATTATGACGTTATTATTTCAAAAATTATATAAAATTTTAAATAAAAATTATAAAATTGGTTTAAATTAATTATAACATTCATTTACAAAATGCAATAAAAATCATTTTGAAAAAAATGTGTTTTTGAAGAATAATATAACTATCCTCAATCTCATCCTAGTAACCACAATTAAATGAATTTTAATTCAATAGATTGGATATATAATATAATAATTTCATCATAATCATTTATCAATATTGGTTAATTTAATATATTAATATAAAAACCATTGTGTGCATAAAATAGATTTAATAAAAATATATCTTTTACTACAAAAGATTTTATATTCATTTCTAATCAATTGATAATATATATATGATTGATTATTCATTTTATTATGGAAAAATTTTAAAAATATATTTCATAATACATTTATTTTTATTCATACTCATCAAAGAAATAACAAGGTTATAACGGTCATATTTAAACAATAACATTTCTATAGCATATCGCACTTCGTTTAATCTCACTGTTGTGTGTTGTACACGTTGCCGAACATAGAATTATTTAAGGGATAATTAAATATTGAAATATTATTGTGTTACATTATCCCACTATTACAAAAAATCATCCTCATAATTTGAATTCAATTATCTCAAAATTAATTTGTCAAACCATTATATAAAAATAAGATATAGATTATTTTAAAAACATTGATTTCTAGGTCAAAACCAAGAAACTATAAATGAATATATTTCTATAAGACTCATACTTTAAAAGGTCTTTTTGAACATGTACCTTGATATTTTAGTTTTACATTCCACATAATAATCAATAGATTTGAGGAATTATTTTACCACTGAGATAGGTATTTTAATAAAATATACATACTTGATTTATTTCCCCTTTATAAGTGTAATTTCTTCCTTCATTTTTGTTTTGAGAAGTTTTCCACCTTTCCTTCATCCCATTTTATAAATGATAATAGATGAATTTTTTAATCCAAAGTCACTTGAATAAACTTTAAATGTATCACAATATATATATATATAATGATTAAAATTTATTTTTTCTATTTTTATCCATTAATCAAAACAAATAAATGTTAGAACATGTTAAGATAATATCAAATATAAATAATCCTTCATATGAATAAATATTAAAACACACTCCAAAGACTCAACAAATAAACCCAAAGTTCAATATAAATCATTCAATAAATAACTAACCATAAAACTCTTCAAAATATACCGGACCAAAACTAAATCCAAACTATTAGAATGATGTGATCACATATTATTCTAAGATAAACATAATATTTATCTAAAAATAACTTCCATAGAACCTAAATTAACATACCAAAATCTCTAATCTAATAATCTCTAAAATATGATAATCTTTTTCATAAATAACCTGAATTATCAAAAATCCATATTAAAATCATATATGATTCCAAAACATAATTCAACCTTTAATTGTCAAATAAAATCTCATCTTTTCCAATAATATTTATATTTAATTTAATCATATAATGTTCCTAATATATTTAACATCTTCAAAAGTAAATTCCATCACTTATTCACCAAATCACTTTTTAATCTCATAGCCATCTATACGATAAAACATAAGTTCAAAAAATGTAATAACCCTTTTATCACAATTAACCACAATTACCTAATCATGAAATATCATATTAACCCTAAAGGTTATCAAAACATGTTAACTTATATCTACAAAATATAAAATAATTATTCCTAAAATAATATTTCCACTACAACAGAAGTTAATCTTAAGGGTTACATATACCAAAAATATCTATTAAGACTCAATAAATGTCTCTAAGGTACTCCCATAACATAAAACTACAAAAGAGTTTTAATTCCTCTAAATTTATGTTCACCCTTAGACTTATTAACCGATGATAATTTTTAAAATCCTAAAATATTCTTATATAAAAATTTCTAACATCTAAATTTATCTAAACCTTACCTTTTATACAAAATATAACATCCTAAACACATACACTCATATTCGGTGATAAAATCGTATTCTTAAAAAGTTAGTTTTGATACCGACTAATGTGACCAAAATTATAACTTCTATAATTAATAATTCATTAAAAATGGTCACTTATTTCTTTGATAATCTTTTAGGGTTAGATATTTAGATAATTAAGAAAACAAATGCATATTAAAACCTATGAATTTCTCATCAAATGGTAATTTTTTCCATTATATCAATATTTTATTATTCTATAATAAGTGTTTAACATTTCATAAAAAAATGTTCTTATGATTACACTCATATTTTTGTTCTTGATGATTTTTTTTCAAGATGTGTCATTTTTAACCTTACTCAAACTCTTACACATTCTTAGGCCTTGTAAAAAAAATTAAAACATGGGATAATAAAAAATAATCTTAGATACTTATATAAAAATATTGTGATCCCATTAATCAATTTGAAATTGATGAAAACTCATAAGGATGTTTTCTATTTCTCATACTAAACATTGAATTTAAAATAATCACTTACTCTTGAAATCAACTTTTTCCCCAAAATTTATCATAGAAAATTTCATAAGTAAGAATAAAAAAATCATAATTAATGAAGGTTTCTTAAAAAAATGAAATAAAATTCATGATAACAAAAAATTTATCTGTAGGAGATTATAAAAATTATTTTTACATAAAATATAATTTTTTATCATATTAAATTAAACAAATTCCAAAAAAATAAAAATCTAGAAGATGAAATATATCCAAGGATAAAAATAGTCACAAGTATAAAAACAAATGCTTTCATAATCATTCGATGCATAATTATAAAAAAAAACATAATCATATGGTATGGTCCTTATTCTAAGACATCATATACATACCATCAAGTCTTTAGGACATGAAATCATAAATAATTTGGTAGAAACACACCAAATATTCATGCGAGTTTGTCTCATGAGACCTACCAAAGTATAGAAGTAACTTTGCAGGGCCCTCACAATACTTAATAAGTCCATTTCATTGATAATATGAAATAAATTAATAACAAAATAATTTATAGTCAATATAAACATTCATATTTAAGTATTAACATTTGAAATGTCAGTATTTTCTCCAGAAAAAAATAGAAAAACATGATCATAATTCATCCATAGGAATAATTTTCATGGTATCACTAGATTATATCCTTAATAAATAATACAAATCATAAAAGGATTTTTACATAGATGAAAATACCTTTAAAAAAATTGATCCTTTATTTTAAAACATGCTAAAAATGTCTTTATCTTTTGATAACATTTTAAATAAATGAAATTATCGAAAATGAGAAAATTGTTTTTTTATTAAAACACATATTTAAAATTTTAAATAATACTTCATAAAAAATAATAGTCATAGTGGAGGGAAAATTTGTTCATGTCATATATTCTTAAGGTGAATATTCTTCAGACACTTTTGTAAAAATTTAAAAGTGAGTCATACATAAAATATTTGAAAATATCCATTCTAATAATTTTTAAGGAAAGTAGAAAGTAGTTGAAAATGAATTTAAAAAATATTTTGAATATAAATAATACTTTTGTTAAACAATTTAGTGAACATGGACCTAGAGGATAAATATTTGGAATTAGAAACATTAAAATAATGTTTTAAAGGAAAATTCTTGCCTCAAGTCTTTACTTTTTTGGTACATTATTTAACTCGTATATAATAAAATTTTATTATATTTATAATTAATTAAGAAATTTTTTTATATTTATTCCATTATCATTATCCCTTTTATTTTCTGTATTATTATTTCTTATATAATTTCAAAATTAATTAAGTTTATGTTGTATGTTTTGAGGCTGTTCAGTTCATAATCCCAAAACAACGTCGGTTGGTTGACCATAGTGAAAGGGGTAATGGTTATATGATCTATATAATATTATTAATGATATAATTATCATTTTTATAAATTAAATTCAACATCATAATCGTCTATTTAATTTGGATGGAAAAAATTAAATACATTATATCATAGAGGCGGTAGTCAGCATGTACACACGAGAAACATTTCCATCTTTCTATTAGATGGAAAATAAATAAGGTATATAACATTTTTAATTTTATAGAATCATAATTATTTTATACATTTAATATTTATTAATTATTTCTATCCTTACGTCCAATCATGTGAGACGGTGATGAAAAATGAATTGCATCGCTTTGTGGAGGTGGTACTCCACACGTACACACAAGCCACATAATCATTTTCTATCAAACGGAAATGGTAAGAAGGTAAGTAATATTTTATATTTAAATAATAATATTAATTTCATAAAAATATTATATATTCATTAATTACATCTTTATAACTAGTTGTGTGAATTGGTGATGGAAAACGAAACACATCGCTTCATGGAGGTGGTTGTCCACATGTACACACAAGCAATATTTTCATTTCCCATTGGATGGAGAGGAGATAAAAAAGGGTTTTACCATAATCATTATAATTTTTAAGTGGATAGATTATATTGATTTTATTATTTCAGTATTGTTTAGTAATATTTTAAGGATGTAGAATAATAAATAAACATGAAAGACTTGGTTAATAATTATACCTCTTCTTTTGATAACCTCTATTGGATTACACCTTAAGGCTTCATAGGTTGGAATTATGGTGGAAAAATAACCTATATAAAATAGGTAGGAATTTTGGGAAGGTATTTGGATAGATATTTTTTGAGATATATGGATTAATAAGTGTGATGAATATAGGGGAGGATGTTTCCTTTTATAAGGGAGGTGGGTGGAAATCTTATAAATATAAGAAATATTAATATATTATATGTTTCTAACTTATTTATAATGTATAAAAAGTTTCATATATTATATAATTAGGATTATAAGATATAAATATAACTGAGCAATCAAATTTTTATAGGTTTTGGTGTCATTTTGAACTTTACCTTTCGGTTTAACCCCCTCATTAACCATGTTTAACCTTACTTTTTGTAACGGAAATTTTCAATTATTACGGGTCATGAAAGTAATTTGAAAAATTCAAAGTGGAACATAAATTGAAAATTTTTTATATCCTCAAAAAAAATTCATTTAATTGAGTTATTATAGGTTTTTTTATGATATTATATATTTTAAAAATTATTTTTAAACAATAATTAGCATTTAAAGTCATTTTCAGGACTATTCATAAAATTTCGATTTATAAGAATCAAGATAATAATTTAACTAAAATTAAAACACCTAAATAATCAGTTATCCATTATAAGTATATATTAAATTAATGTAATACTAGAACTCATCTAAATATTAAAACTTTTAGTATTTAATAAATAATTTATTTGATTTTTCTTATGCTTTTATTAGCGTTGTATCGGTGCTTTATTATAATTTTAAATAATTATAGTATATTTCAAAATTAAAAATAAATTATTAACATAATGTTAAATTATTAAAAAAAAATTGGTCAACATGGTTCATTCATAATGTATATTTACTCTTGTCATAATGAGGGAAAAAAAGTTTAAGATATAAAATGAGAGAAAATAAAATTTTATTAAATATAAAACATAATTCTCTTGGAAGCCGCCAAAAATAATCTAATAAGGATTATATGTCTACAAAACACTAAAACACACAAATAATTGGTGTGTTTTGAGGTATTTTTGTACTTTTATAATTAATTTCAATTTTTACGTTAATTTACCTATATAATGATAACTCTTTTCTTAACTCATATACTTATTTTTATGACAAAAAATAAAATTGACCTTACAAGAAATACATTTTAAACTCTTAAATTTTTATAAGTGGTGGAAATAAATTTTAATATAATTTCATAAAATGCAATGAAAAATAATTTTTAGAAAAATGTATTTTTAAGCATAAAAAAGAACATATACCAAAAATCAATTGTGATTATAATTACTATAGAATTAATTAGATTATATATAATAAAAGGTAAATTATTTTACATCAAAACAAAATACCTAAATATATTAAGACATTAAAATTATTTTTTTTAATAAACAAAATGATAGTTTTTCAAAAATATGAATTTTTTACTATTCACTCAAAAGACAAAATTTTCAAAAAAAATCATAAAACATCATCCTAAGAATATTATTACAAGATGATTTTAAAATTTATTTCCATTTTTTCAAATATAATTTCTAAAATTGTAAGCAATTAATTATAATATTTTCACAAAAAATGCAATAAAAATCTTTTTTGAATAAAATGTATTTTTAAAAAATAAAATGAATTTATCCTCATTCCTTTCCTAATAACCAAAATTAAATGAATGTTAATTTAATTGATTGGTTATAAAATATAATCATTTCATTATAATCATTTATCAATTATGATTAATTTAATCTATTAAGATAAAAAACATTACACACATAAAAACAGTTTTAAGAAAGATATATCATTTTCCTACAAAAGATTTTATCTTCATTTCTAACCAATTTATTATCAATTTATGATTTATTATTAATTTTTTAAAATAATAAATTTATACACATATTTCATAATATTTTTATTCTTATTCATACCCACCAAACCAGTAGCTAGGTTATAATTGTCATATCAAAATAATAATATTTGTATAGTATACCGTAGTTCATTTTTGCCTGGTGTTATGTGTGATACAAACTATTGAACATAGTATTATTTATGGGAAAATTACATATAAAAATATTGGTATGTTACATAAAATGTACATTTATAGGTTTTATAAAGTGTATATATATATATAATATATGATCTTGTATATATACAGCGTTATAGGGTCCTGAAAAATCCGCAAAGAGGAATGGGAATTCCACTTAATTTGAGAAAGGATTCTACCCAATTTCCCTTAGAGGCTTGATAAAAAACAAGAAGAATAATAAAAAATTGACAAAGGACCAACCGGCCCGCGTACCAGTTCAAAATCGATGGTACGCGGATGGTTCAACTAGTCTCCCCCTCCGCGGACCAGCGTCGTCTGCGAAACAGAGGTGGGAACCCCTACGTGGGCGCAAAGCAGGACGGACACCAGGCCAGTCCACCGCTACGAACCGCACCAAACAGCCCATGTCGCACACGCCGTCATTTTAGAAACAAAGGAGGAAGCTGTATGCGACTGCGAACCTTGTCATTGGAAAAATAGAGGCGGAGTGGTGCACGGCCGCGGAGCAATTCCGTGAAACTTGGATCCATAAATATCAGTTGACCGAGTCATCTGTGGGCGAGGCTCCCTTCATGGGATTTCTCAAAAAGCGTTGTGTGCCCCGTTGATACAACATCTTTATTACTCTATAAATAGACTCCAAGGGGGGTCAAAAATGCAGGGATGAAAGGACTGGTGAAAACCCGTGGGAAGACACTGGAGAAATCGCTCTTAGCGGTAAAGTTCGGTGACCATCCATGGACCACATATCGTATGTAGATGCACTCTTCCGCAAAGAGGAGAAACCAAACTGCGAACCACATGCTGCCAGCTCCTCCGCGGCCATCCCTTAGTAGCCATTTCTTTCGCGGACATCCTAGGTGGCCAGCTTCTACGCGGATCGCCTCCTCCGCGGCCATCTCATCCGCGGACACCCTCTGCGGCCATCTCATCCGCAGACACCCTCTGCGGCCATCTCATCCGCGGACACCCTCTGAGGCCATCTCATCCGCGGCCAGCTTCTATGCAGCCAACCTCCTCTACGGCCTCCTCATGACTCTCATATAACCCCATTACCTAACTCGTTTTTCTAGGTACATCCAGAAAGGGCCGCCCTTGCGTAAGCCCCACACCAACCATTTCTAGGTATCTCTTACCTAGTCGTCCTGACCATATGACGTTAAACTGTATTGCCCTCGCCCTATCCATATGATTTTAAACTATATATAAATAGTCCATGCAACACGACATTACACCGTGATGTATTTATCCAAGATATATGACTTTAAACTATAGAACACCTAAACCTTATATAAAATTCTGGGCATCCCTCCTAGAGTAAGCCCCACACCATCCTCACCGGAAGCCAGCGGCCCTTACCCTCTCATCACGAAAGGTTCATTACTCTGCTGCGTGACTCCAACCTTCCCCCAACATCAGGGAGAAGGAGAGTCTAGTGGTCATGGAATTCTCCTAAGGTCATCATCTTCCTCCCCTTCCTTTGGTAGGGAGAATGTGCGAGGCTTGCCAAGTCTTTTGCATTCTCTTGTTTCTCACACATAGCATGACTCATGTGGGCTTAGAGATTTGTGATGGGCACGGCGTCTGCACAATGACGACAGTCAAAACGAACTACGTGGGTTTTGATCCGTGTCTCCTAAGAAAGGTACGTATGAAGCCTCCCTGAGGTTCAATCCAAATTAGGGCCACTAACCATGTGTAATTCCCAATCATGCCCCTGAAAACGAACTGCGTGGGTTTTGATCTCTGTCTCCTAAGTAGGGTACGTAGGAAGCCTCCCTGAGGTTCAATCCCAATTTGGTCCACTAACTATGTGTAAGTCACAATCATGCCCCTCAAAACGAACTACGTGGGTTTTTATCTTTGTCTCCTAAGCAGGGTACGTAGGAAGCCTCCCCAAGGTTCAATCCCAATTCAGGCCACTAACCATGTGTAAGTCCCAATCATGCCCCTCAAAATGAACTATGTGGGTTTTGATCCCTGTCTCTTAGTAGGGTATGTAGGAAGCCTTCCCGAGGTCCAATCCCAATTCGAGCCACTAACCATGTGTAAGTCCCAATCATGCCCCTCAAAATGAACTACGTGGGTTTTGATCCCTGTTTCCTAAACAGGGTATGTAGGATGCCTCCTCGAGGTTCAATACCAATAACAGGAAACTCTCACATGTAATCCCTAATCTTCCAAGAACTATGTGGACTTCGATTCCCGACCAACCGGGATGCGTAGGAAACCTCCCCGAGATGAAATCCCGATATCTAAGTCCGATACACATCTGTCCCTATTAGACCATGTCCTTATACTCCAGCAAGACCATCTTTAGGACCAGGAAATCACATCCCTTGGGTGTTACGGGCTGTCTCGGTGTAAGTACCACACCAGCTTTGACCGGGCATCTCTCGCCTATAGGTCCTTTCCAGATGACGTTAAATTGTACAGTTGGGTCCTTGTCACATGACCTTAAAAGGTGATGTGTTCCATCAAGTTGCACCGAACTACGTGGATTATGATTCCTCTCACAAGGATACGTAGGAAGCTCGTATTACGGGTTCGATCCAAATGCTCAAGTCATTATCTGTCCCCCCTGGATGACAATAAACTCTAGAGCGCCCAGTTATGAGTCTTCAAACCCATGCCATCTCAATGATTCCAAACTCCTCGGAGTCATTAATCTCAATTATGGATGGTAAACCTCGGGCCTAAATGACTCTGCATCCCTGCGTTCAGTTGATTATTGCCAACTAAGGGGTAATCCATGGATACTATTCTTGGGGATAAACCAAAGATTTTTGAACATATGAATACATCTTAAATATATAAGAGAGTCCCAGAACAGGAAATAATTCCCCCCAAAAGGGTGAGATGAGCCCAACATCCAATCCTCTCGACCAATGTTAGTTTTTAAGCATTACTGGCCAAGTCGCCCAGCGAATGCCTACCTTTGGAAAGCAGGTCCACAGATAGTTAGATACAGAACTATTGGGCATTTCGAAAAGAAGACCGATATACTCGACCTGAGCGATTGAGCAGAACTGAGACCTCAGTAAGATCAATCGTCGAGCGCGTCGGTCTTCCCACCCTTGGTCGAAACAAGCATGCAACACCCTCAGACTTTAAAGAATAGAAAAGGGTTGGTTTGGAGGAGTAAGAGGGAAGTTGGAAAAAATTTCATATGTAATTAGATTCCAAGGTGTGGTGCATGTTTTTCATCATGGAGGGTGTGTCTACATAATGGTTGTGTAATAGAAACGTGAAGGGTAGTTTTGATGGTTATGGTGTTTTGTTCATAATTTCCACATAGAGCATTGGCTATGGTGTGAAGTCGTATAAGGAAGAGTTTGGGAAGTTCTACCAGATTTGGTATTGTTTCATCATGGAGGGTGGTTATGGAATTGTGTTATTGTAAGGTATTCGAGTATAAATTCTTAGAACTATCACTCCTAGATATGGTGATAAATCCATAATCATTATATTTCTGGAATTGATATCAATGATGGTGACCCGATTTTCACCATCCAAAACTTACAACATCAAAAGAAAAAAATTGGATCACTTGAAAACCCAAGGCCCTTTTATGTTTCGAGTTTTAGAAAATTGTGAAAGACTCTTAAAAAAATAATACCTATGTTTTTAAATGATCATTTATCCCACTTAACTTAGATTTTCTTATTTCACATTAAGTCATCATCATCATCATCTATATGAAACCATTCATAACATAATTCATTCAATGTCATTCTTGATAACCTGAGGAAAAAAGGAAATATAATAAGGGTGATCTCAAATGATCAGTAAGGGTAAACATAATAATTATTAATTAAATTTCATCAGTGAGCATAATAAGTGTATAATGGTATTATGATGCAATCAGAATGCATGAGAAAATCATATAAGAACTCATACTCATCAGTATCTAAATCATCAATCATGAAATATGGAATACAACTTTGAAGAAGGAAAGATTCATAATAATCAATAATCAAGATTCATGTAATATTAATCTTTATCAAAGGAAACATTATAAACCCTTATCATAAATAGATAAAACATGTTGGTATCCTAAAACATCGTCATTATAGAACATTTAGGGAACCCTAAAAATTAGAATGACTATATGGATGAATTCCAATATAATTCTATATAGAACGTAGTCATTACCTAATACATTAGAGAACTATCTCGGATCACTTATCATATAAGATATATTTGGATCACTCAGTTCTATCTAGGAAAACACATTGTATAACAATGTCTAATAACCATAAATAAAGTACATGGATATTTCATTTCATCATAAAACTCATAGAAAAAATAATTATTCCTTTTATAAATTGATTAAACCATGGAAAAGAAATGGGTTCCATGTAAATATATTTGAAACATGATTACCCCATGGAAAAGAAATGATCCCCAAAACAATATATCTGAAACATGATTAACCCATGTAAAAGAAACAGGTTCAATAACAATCTCTTTAAAAAGGATTATCCCAAGGAAAATAAATGGGTTCCATAACAATATCTTTGAATCATGATTATCCTTTGGAAAAGAAATGGTTTCCATAAAAATATCTTTAAAACATGATTAAACATTTGAAATTAAATGGGTTCTATAAAAATCTCTTTGAAACATTATTAACCCATAAAAAATAAAGTAGTTCCATAAAAATCCCATTGAAACATGATTAACCCGTGGAAAAGAAATGGTTTCCCTAACAATCTCTTTTAAAGGTGATTAACCTATAGAAAAGAAAATGGTTCCATAAAAATCTCATTGAAACAATATTAATCCATCCAAAGAAATAATGAGGATGATATTACTAAAAAATATCCCCATTATATCATAATTAATAATATGTTTTATTGATGTTGATGAACATAAATACCATTAAAGTATATTTAAATACATTTTGAAAATCACTTTTTTTTAAATTAAAAATTTCCAAGAAATTGTAAAAAATAATTTTTTAAAAAAAATCTAAAACATATAAATTTGGGTTAAAATAAAATAATGTTCATGAAATTGGGAAAAAATTTATGTTGTAAATGTTAAAAAATAAACATTATTTTCAAAACATTTTTTAAAAGGGAGTTCAAAGTGAAACATTTGGAAAACATTAATAAATTTATTTCCAAAACCTTTTAAAAAATTTAAAGACCATTTATAATAGCTTTATAAAAAAATTATTTTTAGATATAGCATTTTTGAAAAAAATAGAAAACATGGATATGGAAGAGAAAGATACCAAATATAAAATAAAATACATGATCTATATCACTTAAAAATTACTTTCTTGATGTATCTTTAATGATTAAGGAAGTAAATTTAAATCAAACATGTTAATAAAATTCATAAATATTTGAAGAATAAATATATTTTGTTGAAAAAAATAATATCATATTATTTCCTCAAAAATAACCTTCAACCTAAACAATCTAAAAAAGAATATTGTAACATAAATCCATTGTCAGTTTATTAATATTTTGAATAGTAGGCCCCATGAAAGAATATGTTAAAATGAAATGTTAAATATCATTAAATTAAATAGTTTCATGATATAAAATTTCAAAAGGGGTAGTAGAGACCCTTTATAAAATATTATAGGTGTGTAATATTACAATATTCATCAATGAAGGGAAATTGAGATGAAGTCCCTTGCGGATTTCGTAATATCTAAATATAAACCCCATGAAAAGAGAGAACCACATATGAATTTGTAAATCCAAATAATTTTCCTGAAAATAATCCTAAAATACATTCATGATTATTATATACACAACACAACAAAAATAATTGGTGAATATGGCATATGTATTATAGAAATAAAAGTGATTTGAGAAAACTCTTCCCTCGAGTCTAGACTTTCCATGTAGGTCCTTTAACTACTGTATAATAAGATTTTATCAATTATTTTATTTATTAAGAAATTTTTACATTTTTGACACCTCATAATTAAATTATTTATTTTATTTCATTATAAAGACAAATTTTAATGCTTAATCAGTTAAGTCCACATTGGGTGATTTTAGGATGTTAGGTTCATCATTTCAAAATGGATTCGGTGTGCTGATTGGGATCAAAGAGTTCAATATTTAACTGTATCCAAAATAATAATAATTAAATAATTATAATATTTATTCGTAAATTATACTTTTAAAACCAATCATGAAAAATGGTTATGAAAAATGAACTATGTTTTCATCAGGGAGATGGTAGGTCATATGTATGCAAGAGTAATGCTTCCATTTTCTAATGATCATTATGGAAAGAAATAGTGTATTATTTTATCTTTCCAAAATTATGATAATATCATAAATACCATAATATTTCTTTAAATATATACTTATATATATATATATATCATTCTTGTGATGTGGTGATGAAAAAATAATCACAATGCTACATGGAGGTGGTAGTCAACACGTATACGAACGATGCCATCATTTTTCAGTGTAATATATAAAATGATATATTATATTTTCATAATGATAAATGTGTCATGATTATAATTATTATTTCATTTATATCATATAAATTTTTAACTTTATCCTTATTAACTTCCATGTAAATTGTCAGTGAAAAATAAATCCCATCACTTTTTGACGTGGTAGTCCATCTTACACATTAGCGATGTTATTGTACCCCCAAGGAATGGAAATTAAGTAGGTATATGTAATATAATAACTTAATAAGTATATATATGTCAAAAATATCATATATATACTTTAAATACATCATTAAAAATATCCATGAGGTATGATTATGGAAAACGAATGACATCAGTTCATGAGGCGTTAGTCCACCGTACACACGAATGATTATTTTGTATCCCATTTGATAGAAGAGGAGATAGATTTAGGTTTTTCCATTAATATTAAAAAATTATATGGCAGATAATTTTTTGTTAAATAATATAAAATTAAGAAAATTTTATGTATATGGAATAATAAATAAAATAAAAATTCTCAGTTAAGCACGATACATCTTATTTGGAAAACCTCCTTAGGTTAGCACCAAAAGCCTTATTAGGATGGATTTTTTATAAAATAATTTCTCCAGTATGACGGGAGAGAAGTAATGAATATTTTTTTATGGTTTTTACAATAAATATTTCTATGAATTTTTCAATAAGAGAGAAGAGGGGTGTCCATTTATAAGTGAGGTGAGTGGCACACTTGTAATTTTTATAAACAAAAGATATACCCACATTTTTCTCATTCCACCTGGCCCCAAAATGTACCATTATCTAGAATTATTTATTATAATGTTGAAATATTTATATAAAATAGTTTTTATACAAGTTTTAGGTCATTTAAACCATTATATTTTTATTTTAACCCCTCATTAATAATCGTTTTCCCTTAATTGTGGAAATTAATTTTTACTATTCTCACTATTCATTGTAGTAAAAAACATTAAGTTGAACTTATTAGATAATATAAATTATTATGATTCCAAGTATGGATTCTATTATACCAAATTAGATTCATATAATTTAAAATTTTTAATTTAAAATAAAACCTGCAGATGTAACGAAAATCGAGTTTTCAATAAGTGTATTTTTCAAGAAAAATAGGATTTTATATTAACACTATAAATAATAATAATAATAATTGAATGAATATAAAATAATATTTATTTATATAACATATATATATATATCATTTAAATAATTCCTCCCTAGGTTCTTTTTAATTAATTAAAAAATATAAACATTACGCACTTTAAAACAGTTTTCAGAGAAATCATGTTTTTAAACCTAAAAAAACTTATATTAAAAAATATATAAAGTTATTTAAAAAAAATTAATTATAGTAAAAATAACAAAATTATTATTATTTTACTTTAAATAATATTTAAAATTTAATGGTATTTCTAAATTTCTTAATTTATTTAAAATAAATGACATTTTTATACAAAATTATATTTTAAATTATTCATTGAAAAATCAATATTTTCCGAAAAATCCCAAAATTTTACCCAAATTAAATTTTGATATTAAGATTTAAAAAATTAATTTCATTTTATCAAATAAATTTATTGAAATTTATAATAATTAATTATGATATTATTTTCATGAAAATAAATAAAAAATTTTTTGAAGAAAACATATCTTTAAAGAATAAAATTACTTTACTAAACATTTATCAATAATTTATATTGAGTATGAAATATATATATATATATATATATATCTTAAACTATTTAATACTATTAATATACTCTAATTTAATGTCTAGTTTATATTGGTTATATATTTCATGGGTCGTTTAAGCATAGTGTTGCATGTCAAATTTTTTATTGAATATAGTTTTCTTTTCTAAAATATCAGGGGGTTACATACCCCGATTTAATAAATTTTTTCATCACCATTTGAACTTTATCACAGTAATAAAAAAATTTATATTTGAAAATAGCTTTTTTGGAAACCCACATCAAAAAAATTGTTAAGATACATCCTCTTGATAAGAGAGAAAAGTTTGCACGAAGGTCATCTCGATTAAAAAATACTAGATTTTAGAATAGGTTAACATAGGTGGGAAGTGAATATTTGGACATGTAAGAAACTATTAATGAAAAAATAATGATATATATGCACATATATCATTTATCATAATAAATATAATGATCAATAGAATGTTAACAACCAAAAAAATCATAAACCAAAGAGGTGTGAAAAAGGTCATTAATGATTTCATGAGAAATGATGATAATAGGAAAAAAAATCAAGACCCTTTTACCAGAGTTTATGAATTCTTTTATAATATAGAATAATATAATAAATAAATGTACTTACATGATAAGTTTAATTTCAAACTTTAATCAATTTCTCATCTTTGAATCCAGAAGATTAATATTTAAGATGAATTTGGTTTCATGGATGGAGCACTGAAATAAACTTCTAATGGATCGCATAATCCATAAAAGGATAAAATATTTTTCTTTTATCTTAATAAATTAACCAATACCAAAAAAATTATCATATATTAAGTTATTTTCCAAAATTAATAAACTATAATATGATGAAATAATACATTAATCTCCAAAATTCAATAGCAATACAAAAAGTTCATCCTAAATCACTCCCTAAATAAATGAACCTATGTCCCAAAGAACCATAATATCCTCAGTACTAAATAATGTTTAAACCTCAATGTTTATATTATACCTTTCAACTAACAATCCCAAAAATATATCTATCTTCATCTGAAATGACATTACTTACTTAGTCACCAAATAACATTACAATCACATGGTTATCTATATGTTAAAAATTGTTTTTTCATAATTAACTCAATATCCAATATCATATAAACCCTAAATTTTATCAGTACCATAATAATTATCTATAAAAAATTAATATAATACTTCACATTAAACTGAATATTTACAAATACTTCATCCCAATAAAATATCTTCTCAAGTTTCATTAATTGGTTTAATTTTTCATCACTTAAAACCTCAAAATGAGTGTCTAAGACTTTGAATATATGATAAACCTTAATCTTATAGACCTATGATGGTATCCATAGAACTTAATATAACCTCACATGAAAATATACTAATCTCTAAATTTATCTAAACCTTTATCTGATACCAACTATAATAGCCGAGAACCCGAACTCCCAGATCTAGTGCTAAAATCATAAAATTTACATTTCTAGATTTTATACTGATGAAGGTGAAATAATTTTCACCTTCCAAAACTTATAAATATAAAATGAAATCAATTGGATCATTTACATACCTAAGAACCTTTTAGGTTTATATTTTTAGAGAATTAGGAAAAACTCTTACAAAAACAATACCCATGTTTTTAAATGGGAATTTCTTCCACTTAACCCAACTTTTCTTATTTCACTTTAAGTCATCACCATCATCCATATTTAACCCAATAATTCATTCAACGTCATTTTTGATAACATGGGGAAAAGGAAAAATAATAAAGGTGTTCTAAAATTATTAATAAGGGTAAACATAATCATTATCAATTTAATTTAATTGGTGATCATAATAATTGGATAACGGTATGATGGTGTAATTAGAGTGAATAAAAAATCATAAAAGAAATCATACCCATTAATACCTGAATCATCAATCATTAAATATGGAATAAGTACAAGAATCAATAATCATGATTCTTGTGATATCAATATTGATCAAAGAAAACATTATAAACTCATAGAAATAATATATAAAACATGTTAGTATCATGTAACATCATCATCAGAGAACTAGGAATGTAATTATGGCCTGAAAGCCAAAAAGACAGACTAGCCCAACCAGAGATCCTGAATGTCCAATATCTTCAAAGACTGAATTGGTCTGGGATGGGCTCGGGCCCAGGATTTATCGATCTAAGCCTCGGCCTTTGTGGGTGGGCTTGCGATTTGGGTCGGGCAAGCTCGATCGTTATCTCGTGTAAAGACCATCCCATAGAAGCATGCCCGCTCAAAAAAATAAATAGTAAAATTCATATATGGTGACTTAAAACCACTACCATAAGCTTCTAAGTTTATGCTTGGACCAATTGGTCCAGGTGGTGTACCTGGTTTTAAACTACAAAATCCTTAATATATATATATATAATACATATACATATATATACATATATATATATATATATATATATATTATCTATATGTGGATGTGTGTGTGTATCCATCCATCTATCTGTTAATAAAAACAAAAAAACAAGACACCCCCACCCCACCCAATTCAATTCACTCCTCGTGCACCCCCTCCCATTTCTTTTAACTTTTTCCTATTTTTTAAATTAATTATCATTCAATTATTTATTTAAAAAACCTGAAATTAATTATTTTATGAATATTTTATGATATATAATTATTATCAGTGCTATTTATTCTGATGAATAAAATTTATTAAGAGAGAGCAGTAGTCGTATATTTATTTCTTAATGGAACATTTTCAAATATGTTATATGACCCTTAATTATTTTATTAATTTGTATTTATATAATATTTTTATTAAATTAAAGAAAATATTATAAATATTACTAGTGTGTGACATTAAGGTTGAGGGTTCTTATAAAATGCATGCAGTGAGCAATTTGAAACATGTAAAATGATATAGAATTAAATGAAAAATGCATCAGCTAAAAATATTAATGAAAAAAGAAAGTAACAATTATAATGTCATGAAACATTTTTATAAAAAAAGGAAAAATGGTTGAAAAAAATGTTTTAAAAAGATTTTTTAAAGAAATGTTTTGAAAAAAAAACAAAAAAAAACGTTTTTTAAATCTGTTTTAAAAAAATTTAAAAAAATTTAAAAAAATTTAAATTTTTTTTTTAATTTTTTTAACAAACTTTTTGAAATAAAATTTTCAAAAAAAATGTTTTCAACTGTTTTTTGAAATTTTTTTTTCAAAAAATGCTTTAAAAAAAGGATCAAAAAATATTTCAGAAAATGTTTCAAGAAAAATTTAAATATATGTTTCAAAAAATGTTTCAAAAAATGTTTTAAAAAACATTTAAAAATTATTTGAAAAAAATATTTAGAAAATTTAAGAATGGTTTATAAATCTAGAAAGGGCCTACTCGTGGCTTAATCCAAAAAACCTAGCCCGAGGCTGAGCTTGGTCTTCCTCAAGGGGTTGTTCAGGCCAGCCTAGCCCGAATAGTGGTTCACAACCTAGTTTTTTGGAGGGTAGGCCTAACCAAGCCTAACCTGATCCGAGCTGATCTGAGCCAAAATTACACTCATACATAGAAATACTATAGAACCCTTACAATTGGAATAACCATACCACTGAATTAAAATATAATTCTTTGGGGAACATAATCATTACCCAATGCATTGGAGCGTTATCTAGACACACCAATCATATAAGCTATATCGGGCTCACCCAGTGCTATCAGGGTGAACCAATCCTTTAACAATGTCCAAGAACCATAAATAAATTACATAGAACTTTCATTTCATCATAAAACTTATAGAAAATTAATGATTACTTCTTTTGTAATTTTATTAACATGTGGAACAGAAATAGGTTCCACATCAATCTCTTTGAAACTTAATTAACTTATGGAAAAAATGGCTTTCATAAAAATATATTTGAAACCTGATTAACATATGGAAAATAAATGGATTCCATAAGAATCTATTTGAAACATGATTAACCTATGGAGAATAAATAGGTTTTATAAAAATCTCTTTGATTCAAGATTAACATGTGGAAAATAAATGGGTTATATAATAATCTCTTTGAAACATGATAAACCCATAGAAAAGAAATGAGGTCCATATCATTCTCTTTAAAACATGGTTAAAATATGGAAAATAAATGGTTTCAATAAAACTATCTTTAAATCATGATTAAATCATGGAAAAAAATGGGTTCTGTAAAAATATCTTCAAAACATGATTCAAACATGTAAAATAAATGGATTCCACAATAATATTTTTGAAACATGATTAACCCATGGAAAAGAAACTAGTTCCATAACAATCACCTTGAAACAATATTAATTCATACAGAGAAATAATGAGGATAATATCATTGAAAAATATCATCATTGTAGCATAAGTAACAACAAGGGTTGTTGACATTGATGAATGTAAATACCATTAAAAGATCATTAAATACATTTTGAGGAAAATAACCATTTCATTTTGATTTTTTTTGTAAACTAAATATCCACAAACTATTAAAAACATAATTTTCTTTGAAAAAAAACATTGGAAACATATAAAGGAATGTTCAAATTAAATAATGGTTATAATGGAGGTAAAATCCATTCCTATTATAAATTTTAAAAAATAAACATTCCTTTCAAAACAATTTGTAAAAGGGAGTCAAACGTGACTCATTTGGAAAATGTTAAGAAATTTCATATAAAAAATTAAAATAAAGTCAAATACCATGTATAATAGCTTTATGAAATCATTTATTTTTATAAATTAATTATTTTTAAATCATTTTAGAAAACTTGGATATAGGAGAGAAATATACCTGATCTAAAAGAAAATATAAGATCAGTATAACTTACAAACAAGTTTCTTGATGTTTCATTAATCTGTAAAGAAGGAAATGGAAATAAAACATGTTAACCACATTCATAAACAGTGGAGAATAAATATATGTGGATTAATAAATAATATCATATTATTTTCTCAAAAATAACCTTCAACATAAACAATCCTGAAAATATAGGAGATTATAACATAAAATCTTTTCCACTTTAGTAATCTTTTCAATCATAAGACCCATGAAATATTAACTTCAAATAAAACTTTAAATATATTTAACATAAGGATTATCATGATATAACATTTCAAATGGGTTATTATATACACCTCTAAAGATGAGATAGGTGTGTAACATTACAATATGCCTCAATGAAGGGAAATTGAGACGCAGTCCCTTACAAATTTGGTAACCTGTGGATAAAAACCAAATGAAAATAGATAACCTCATATAGATTTGTAAATAAAAATAATTTTCATGAAAATAATATTAAATAATATTTATGTTAATTATATACACCAAAAAACAAAAATTAGTGGCAAATATGGCATATGTCTCACAGAAATAAAAGTGAGATGAGAAAACCATTACCTCAAGTCCAGAATTTCCATGCACATCATTTAACTCCTATATAATAATATTATATAATTTTTTTTATAAATTAATAACATTTTATTGGTTTAAAACCTTATACTAAAATCATTTATTTTATTTTTTTATAATGACATATTTGAATACATAATCAGTTAAGTCCACATCGAGTGTGTTGAGGATGTTCGGTTCATTTTTACAAAATGGCTTTGGGTGTTGAACATGGAAAAAGAGGTAATTATTTAAAAATATATATAATAATAATAATCTCATAATGTCATATTTATTCATCAATTATAATTCTAAAACCAATCATGAAAATTTGTTATGAATAATTAAGTATGTTATGATCACGGAGACGGTAGGTCGTACGTGTGCATGATTAACATTTCCATTTTTCAATAATCATTATAGAAAGAAGGTGTGTATTATTTTATTCTTAAATAATGATAATAATATCATAAATATAATATTATATCTTTAAATATATACTTATATATATCATTCTTTTTATGTGGTGATGAAATGAAGAATCATTTTTCATTATGGAGGTAGTAGTCTGCACATACATGAACAACGTTATCATTTATCAGTGTAATAAAGAAAATAATATATTATATTTTAAGAATTATAAATATTTCATGAGTATTATTATAATTTAATTTATATCACATGTATCTATTTATTTTATCCTTATTAACTTCTACGTAAAGTGTTATTAAAAAACGAATCACATCGCTTCATGAGGTGGTAGTCTATTGTACACACGAGTGATGTTATCGTATCCTCCACAGAATAGAAACTAATAAGTTATATGTGATATAATAACTAAATAAGTATAAATATATTAAAAATGTCATATATAAACTTTAAATCCATCATTACAACAATCTATGAGAAGTAATGATCGTAAACTAATGATATATGTCCGTGAGGTGGTTGTCTGCCTCCCATTTGATAGAAAAAGAGATGAATTTAGGATATTACATTAAAATAATAAAACATAAGTATATGGGAGATAATTTTTTTACTATATAAGAAAAATATAATAATATTTTAAGGATATGTAGAAGAAATAAAATAAAGATACTTGGTTAAGAAAAATATCTTTTCTTCAAGCAACCTCATTAGGTAAGCTTCAAAAGTCTTCTTAAGATGGATTTATTATCAAAATAATGGATCTAGGATGTAGGGAGAGAATTTTAGAATAAATTTCTTTTTGGTATTTTCTAATCCAAATGGTTTTGAATTTTTGAAGAGGATATCAGAGTGGGTGGCCATTTATAAGTGAGGTGAGTGACAAACATGTAATTTTTTTCAAAGAAAAAACTATACCCATGTTTTTCTAATGATAAAAGGTTTAAATTGGCCATTATAGATTATTAAAAATTTTAAGTTCTAAATATTTCCATAAAATAATTTTTATATTTGTTTTTAGGTCATTTTAACCCTTATCGTTTTAGTTTAACCCCTGATAAAACCATTTTACCCATAACTGTGATAATTAATTTTTACTATTTTCAATATTCATTATCGTAAAAAATTAAATTAACCTTATTAGATATTATAAATTATTATTATTTTTCTAATTATTTAATCCATTTTAGAAAATTCAATTCATAGAAGTGTAAAATTTTAATTTAAAATTAAACCCACAAATGTGATTAAATAGTGGGTTTTCAAGAACTGTGTTTTTAAGAAAAATGTGATATTATATTAACTCTATGGATAATATAGTAATTTTATGAAAATAAATTGATATTTATTGATTTATAATCTATGAATTTAATTTAAATAATTCTTAATTATGTATTGGTTTAATTAATTAAAATGGATAAACATTATTCACTTTGAAATAGTTTTTAGAAAAATCACTTTTTTAAACCAAAAAACATAAACTAAAATCCAATACGAATTTGATTAAATACAAATAATTAATAATTATTTTAAATTAAATAATATTCAGAACATTATTATACTTTTAAATTTCTTAATTTATTGAAATAAATGACATTTTTTTTAAATAGTCTTTTTCATTATTCACTGAAAAATCAATATTTTTCAAAAAAATCCCAAAATTTGACCCAACGTAAATTTTAATATTACAATTTAAAAAATGAGGATAATTTTATAAAATTAATGTTATAAATGTTCCAAAAAATAATCATAATATATTTTTCATGAAAATAATTAAAGATCATATTTGAAGAAAACATATTTTTGAAGATTAAAATTACTTTACTAAAAATAGATTTATTATTTACTAAACATTTATCAATAATTTATACTTAGTAGGATATATATATATATATATTTCACATATTTTTTAATACTATTCATTCCTACCAATTTAATATCTATGTTATAACAGTGATATATTTTGTGAGTCCTTTAAGCTTTGTGTTGCGTATCGACTATGCTATCAAATGAAGTTTTATTTTCTAAAATATATTGGTGTTACTTGAAGGATATGGGGTAGTGATTACCATATCATTATTTTCCCATTCCCTATTTTATAGGATCTCATCATTAATCATGATTTTAATTCCTTATGTCTCTTTAACCAATCACTATTACGGCGTAGCCATCTCCTTTGTGTTTTATTTTTTTCAATTTGGAACCCATTGTGGGTGGCCTAATGTATTAATCCATGATGCATATTTTTTCATTTTTCCTATAAATTCTGAATACCCTTCTAACCTTGCATTTTCCCTGCCTTTCCTTTCAAAAGTTTTGTGACTCTATATCATTTTCAAGAGCACTTCTAATCCCCAAACTCTTTGCTTCATTATTGAATTTGGAGGATAAACTCTTTGGAAATTATAGGGGAGTTCCTTTCCAACTATATTTAGTTTTACTCCCTATACCTAGGAAAGGGATATGGTCATGGACTATGTTTGAATTGTGAAATCTATGGAAAGTGACTAATGAAGTGAAATGTGGTCTAGGTTGATAAAATATCCTTGGTGCAATTATGACCCACTGAACACCTGTTCTTCAAGATTCTTAACCAATTCTAGACTCGTTCATTTTAATGATTCTCATTGAAGAATTTCCATGTGAGTGTCAATATATTGGTGATTCTTGGAAATTTGTTTTCATCATTATTTAGTTAGTAAATCTCTTTACCATATAGATCCCTTTTATAATGTTATTACCCTGATATTGATCGCATGTGTGTGGATGTGTAGCCTATGATACATATATTCAATATTGATCACATGTGGATGCATGTGTAGCCCATGGGACCCATATTTCACATTGATCACATGTGTGCATGTGTGTGTGGATATTGATACTTATGTTTCATATTCTATGTTTTTTCTTATATGTGTTATTCCTTATTGTGTGTGAATGTATGGCCAGTGAAATTTGTTCTTCTAGTATAAAGTGATAGGTAGATCATCATTATTTGGTTGGACCTTATAGTGGGACTATGTATGACATGTGATGATAGTGATGATGGACCGAAACATGGGTCTGGGGTGAAATGACCTTGTGGTTATACTCGAGGTAGTGGCGAGAGATAATGGCATTATAACCTGACCTAAATCAGAGATAGATTATGATGGCCTTATAATCTGACTTACGATATAGATAGTGCATGATGTTCTTGTGACCCGATCTGAGACTAGTTATCCTTGTGACTGATTAGAGATATATGGTGGCCTTGTGGATATCCCATGACTATTACTTCCATTATGACTTTCCTTATATCATGGAATCAAAGTAGGTATAGCACATGATTTCTCAACATATGTTTCATTGTTACTTTCTTTCACATTTAAAATTTTTCATGGAATGCACTTCTTATTCATGTGAACTTATGTTGAGGATACATTAGTGGTGTCCTACTAGGTTTATACTCACACCCTTCATGACTATCTTGATATATGTGAATTTTTCAAGATCAAGGATTAGAAAAAGGGAAATGGCACAGTGAAAGGGAGTTGAGGAGACATCACTTGGTCTTTGGAGGAAATACTCGGATAGACTATGGAGATATAAAACAATTTATTTATTTATTTTATTATTTATTACTTATACACTAGTTTTACCTTCCAATTTTTCTATCCTAGGTTTATTAGTTTGTGTGACTATGAGATTCATAACATGTCATTTATTATCGTATTATTATTATTTGGTTACACTATTCCCTTTTTGTTATTATTTTTTTTTGTATATGATTCTGACATATGGATTTTTATAATGAGGGTATAATCTCCCCAATCCAATGTTTGAAACCTCGCTTTTATTTAGCAACCTCTTTCTTATAGGGAAGTGTGCATGAGTTCATGTGACTCTCTGGTTCAGATCAGGTGATTTAGTTTTATTCTTTGGAAAGTGGTATCAATGGAGGTTTTATTTTCCTTATTTCATATTGATTGTGTTTGTGGAAATGTATAAAGGAGATAGGTTATGTGGAACTTAGGTAGGGGAGTCACGTAAGTTCTTATCTAGATCTTATGTGATAGACCTCCAAGTTACTAGTGAAGAGCATGTTGTTATAATTGTGGCTTTAAGGTATCATGTTGATCCTATCCCTGTTGTGTTGTTACCATTTATGGGATTTGGGTGCATTCAGTCATCATTATCAGGTACATACGATCACATGTAATATATATATATATTTATATATATGTGTGTGTGTGTGTGTGTATTTCTTATTATTTATAGAATTTCATTTAATTAAATCTCTTGATATATGATTTTATATTTAGTGATATATTGTGTTCATATTTAGATTCCTTAAACTTGTACATAGTTGATTTATTGATTATATATACCTGACTATAACTAACATGTAGTTACAGAGAACCAGGATTAAGTATTGGATAATAATAGGAGGGTCATTCCTTATTGTTGTGGGTAGTATCTTAGGATACATTTTCCATATAAATCCATTTCTTATGAAAATGAACTACTTAGGTTAATATCTTTTTAAGATTTTATAGGTGTTCTAATCATTATTTTGGAATTACAAATAATGCCCCCTAGAAGATATATGAGAGGACCATCGGTAGATGTAGGTCAGAATGATCCCACTAAATAGGATGCTCTTGATCCACCATTAGATGGATATAGTGATGTACTAGAGCAGGACCTTGTGCCTTATCTAGTGGCTCAGGTAGTAGGACCACTCCAGCATGGATTCTTCCACATGGTTCTAGTTCAAGGTTGAGGAGTTCCCATGACAATGGTCGATTATGCTCGGGGCTTTCAATTTCATCATCTTCTAACCATCAAGGGGTCTGTATTCCAACAAGATAGTGAGGACTATATTGAAATCATTGGGGTTATATTTTATCCAGTGGATACCTTGTAGGATAAATTGGTAAATATGACTACATTCATGCTTTAATGACCCACCAGGAGGTAGTGGGGTGTCATGAAACAAGTAATAATACATGAGGGACTTAAATGGGTGACCTTTTAGGAACTTTTCATTGAGGATTTTTTCTTAAACATGTTTAATATTGGTCACTCATAAGAGTTTATAGAGCTCCAAAAATGGATAATCTAAGTGTCATCCTACTCTAGTAGTTTCATGAAGGTTCTTCACTTCACTCCATTCATGATTGGGAATGAGGCCCAGAAATATAGAAAGTTTTAGATTTTACTTCTTTTATAAATGAGGTTTCAATTATGAATATTTTACCTAATGAAATATTCCTAGGTGTTTCTCAGGAATTTAATGATCGAAAAGGTTCTATAGGAGGATATAGTTATGTGTATTCTTCTAAATCTTATTGGATTAACTAGTAGAATTTCCAATGGAACAATGTGTTTATCTTCTAGTATCAGGATATGAAATTTGAAGAATTTTAGTAGGGTGGTGGAAGACAATCAGAACTATTTAGGGTTTCTTTATCCTCCTCTATGGAAGGAGGATCTCCATAGTATTTCAACTATGGATAGAGTGTGAAATTTCATAAATTCTTCCTATTACCTTATAGAATGTTTTTTGGTGTGGAAAGATAGGGTATCTTTAGTAGTTCCGTTTGAGGGAATTATAGATAAGTTATCATATGGGTGTGGGGAAGATGTATATTGTAACCTAATTATTTTTCTGGGGTCCTCATTAGTAGGCTATATCCTCACACACTTCAGCGACCCAAGAAAGTTATGAACCTAATGGGCGGACCCATGGAGTTGAGGCAAGTAAAGTTTTTAAAATAGATTGGGACCCATCATATGGTCGATAGGTACCAAAAAATGTTTGTGGTACAACCTTGATTACATCCACACTATTTTCTACCTTTTTGATATAGAAGTATATCGTTCATTTATATCAGCTCATGTTATTGTTATACTTGACTTATTGGTAAAGTTTTCTCATGAGTTTTTATCTATTAATAAAACCTTGGTAAAAAATGGGATCATATTTAAAGATGATTACAATGTCTCATGGTAGTTGTTGGATATGAAAATTTGTGGGATTTTATGATTCTTGAGATGACTAATTTTGATGTCATTTGTTTAAGGACTGGTTGAAAAATTATTGAGTGCACATCAACTGATACAATAGACATGTATCATATAATACACTAAAGGTAAAGAAGTTTGTTCTTACCAGTGAATGGGATATTGTATCAGGTATAATAGGTTTGGAACTAATTTATTTTGATGATATAACAGAATAGGCATGGTTCTTACTAAAGACTGTGAAGTATCTCCCTTCTCTTTTACTTTTGTAATAAACCTTTATCATGATATCCTTATAGAAACTTTCTCAGGGATCCCTCTTAATAAAGGGATTGAATTTGATATTGAACTCATGATAGGGGAACAACCTATATTGATTCCTTTATATTAAATAGTTTTTTATGAGTTTAAGGAACTTAAGGTGTAGCTATAGGATTTTGAGGCCAATTACTTTATCAAACTGATCATATCTCCCTTGGGTTATTTAGTGATGTTCTCAAAGAAGGTGGATGGTATTATTTATTTTGTGTAGACTATAATAAGATAAAATATGAGACCATGAATAATAGATTCCTATTTTTTGGATCAATGAATTTTTTGATTAGTTTTAGGGACCTGATGGTTCTCTGAGATTGACCTATGATCATCCTACCACCATCTTCAGGTCATATAGAAGGATATTCCTAAGACAAAATTTAGGGGTCGATATGAACTGTATTAGTATTTTTATGCATTTTAAGTTTATTAATGTACTATTTGTGTTTATGGATCTCATTAATTTGATCTTCCATCCATATATTGACTCCTTCATTATGGTGTTTTTGGATGATATCCTCATATACTCACAGACATCAAATATAGATACCAGACACCTAGAGATTGTTTTGAGTGTACTGAAATCACATCATATCTATGAAAATATCACAAATTGATACTTCTAGATCTGAGGGGTATGTTTTCTTAGTAATATAATCATTGAGATGGAAATTACTCTGGAACTGGAGAAATTGGAGGTTGTGGTGTCATGGGAATATCTTAGAAACATGTTTGAGATCATGATCATTCTTAGTTTATCTGGGTACTATAGATGTTTTGCATTGTAATTGTCTAATTTTGAAGTATTTTTTACATATATTATAAAGAATATGGGACAATTTAGATGAATGAATGATGAAAAAAGGAATTATTGGAGCTGAAGCGGAGACTGAAAAATTCTTTGATCTTCAAGTTTCCAAATCCTAGTATTGGATATACTATTTACTATGGTGCCTAAAATATTGTTTTAGGGTTTTTTATAATATAGATGGATCAAGTAGTATCTTATAGGTATCCCTAGATACAACCCTAAGAGTTTAACTACCATACACATTACTTGGAGTTCACAATTGTGTTCAATGGATTGAAGTGTTAGAGTTATTGTCTCTTTAGTAAGGGACATTTCATATATATAGACTACATGAGATTATGTTACATCTTATCTAAGTGGTAATTGAATATTTGGTAGATATTTTGTGTGGCTTATTATTAAAAAAAATATTTTGATATGGATTATGCTTCAGGGAAAGGGAATTTCATTACAGATGCTCCTAGTAGGAAAACATAAGAGATTAGAGAGAAACCTTTAGAGGAGGAATGGAAGTTGATGAGAATGTTGGTTGAATATTTTGTTTATGTATCTAAGTATTATGGGGTAATGTCATGTTCTCCCTTTTATATCACATTGACATTTGTGGACTAGGTAAAAACCATCTAGGAGTTGGATCTTGAATGCTTAGTTATATGGGAATGGTTGGAAAGATGTAACCTAGTTCCTAGATGGTCGATAGATAATGATGATGTGATCATTGTAGATGTGCAATTTGTGGTTCCTAATTACATAATGGAATATATATTAAGGGAAACCTATGCTTCTCAGTGGATAGTTCACCCAGGTTTGAGTAAGATTTATCAGGATATTCGGTTATGTTTTAGGTGGTTAGGAATGAAGAGATACATTGCAGGCTTTGTCTCCCTATTCCTAGAATGTTAAAAAAATCAAGGTAGAGCATCAGTGACTGGGAGTATTAATTTATCCACATTATCTGTCTATATAGAAGTGGGATGTGGTGATTATGGATATCAATATGGGGTTTCCCAAGACCTCGAGAAGTGGAGATGCGATTTAAGTGATAGTTATCGGCTGATAAAACTGGCACAATTCTTGTTGATTTGAGAAACCCACTTTATAGATGATTTAGGTGAGATTTATATTTTAGATATTATATGACTGAATAGGATTCCTTCTAGAATCATATCATATAGGTACATATGTTTTGTGTCATGGTTTTGGAAATTCCTATAGAAGGCTTTAGGGACTTTGTGGAAGCTCAGTACAATGTGTCATTTGTACACTGATGGGAAGTCAAAGAGGTTGATCTTGATATTGAAGAATGTACTTTGAGAATGTGTTCTAGACTTAAGTGGGGTATGGGATGATCGTATGACCTTGGTGGACTTCATATACAATAATAGTTTCCATGAATCGATTTATATATTATATTATAATGCTCTTTAAGGTTATTCTGGTTGCTCACCGATGTGTTGACATGAGATAGGTGAGTTAACTATTGTTGGTATGAGTAAGTTTTTGGTGATATCTAAGAGTTTTTAGTTGGTTAGGTAGTAATTTTTTACCCCTCATTATAGATATTGATCATATACCCACCAAAGGAGATGACCCTTGGAGTTTTATGTGGTCAATTGGGTTTTCATACAAGTGTCACCTCGGTTGTGCCATTGTCATTTATATAGGAAGGGGAAATTTCCACCATGGTTTTTAGGATTATTTGAGATCACTAATTGTATCATAGTAGTGTATTACCAACTATAACACCCTCCATGATATTGAGGTAAGTATTTCATATTACATGTATTTCATCTTTAAAGGTCTAAGATCAATCTTGTGCATGGGATAGACTATGGGGATGTTGATTAGGAACTATATGAATAATTTATAGAGAACATTGTGTGAATTATTAACTACAATAATAAGGTGTTGAGGAGTAAAATTATTCCACTTGTTAAAATTTTGTGGTGACATGGGTCGATTCAAGAGGAGTAATGGGATCAGAATTCTTATGTTTGGTCTCAATGTAACGAGTTGTTTTGCTGGACAACTAGAGGCACTTTATGAGGATGAGAATTCATTAATGTGGGATATTTTTAACACACTCAGATTTTAATTAATAGACAAGGGTTTTTTATAGGAGTAAGAGAGAAGTTTAAGTAATTTTTGATATGTAACTGGATTCCACAACATGGTGCATATTCTTCACCATATAGAGATTGTTTGTAGAGTGTTTGGGGAATTGTGGTGTGGTAGTAATTTTTTATGGTTGTCGTTGTTTTAGCATAACTATATCACTGATAATTTGTTGTAGCATGTAGTATTGGAAGGCAAAGTTTGGAAAGTTATGCTAAATTTGGTATCATTTTTCCATGGAGGTTGGTTAAAACATGGTGTTCCAATTAGGTCTAGGAGGTCATGACACAACGATGACCATTTCATCATGGTCTGTTTTTATAGTTTATAGGATATTATTATTGATCACTAAATTGATTTTGAATGTTTTTTTGACTAGTAACCATTAAGGCATAGCCATCTCCTTTGCGTTAAAGTTTTTTTATTTGGAACCAACTGTGTCAAGGCCCAACATACTACTCCATGCCATATGTTTTTATAGTTTTCCTATAAATTCCTAAGTCCCATTGAACCCTTCCATTTTTCAAGAATTTTTCTTGAACCTTGGGAGTATCTAGGGAATCTTCAAGAGCACTTATAACACCAAACTCATGGGTTCATCCCCAGTTTTTTAGGATCAACTCTTGAAAATTATAGTTTAGTTCATCTCCTGATCTATTTGATTTTCCTCCAATATTATTATATTTTATCTCCATCATTTACCCAGTAAATGCCTATTATCATTGACTATGGACAAGCTATGTGGTCTGTGGTGAGATAATTATAAAGGGAAATGTGATCTAGGTTTACAAAATATCTTTGGTTCAATCTTGACCCACTGAACACATTTTATTCTAGATTCTTCACCAGCTTGATAACCATTCATTTTGGTGATTCTCATTGGGTAATTAGCATGTGAGGATCATTTTTTGTGGTGATTCATAGAATTTGGGTCCCATAACTATTTAGGTTGGAATTTCCTTACCATGTAGAGCTCTTTTATATAGTTGTTTCCTTGAGATCAATTACATGTGTATTCATGTCTATCCCATGAGACACATATTTGATATTGATCACAAGTGTGTGAAGGCTATGAGACCCACGTTTGATATTAAAAACATGTTTGTGTGTGTGTGTGGATTATGATACTTATTCCTATTGTTATATGTTTCCGACTATATGTTTTATGCACTATTTTGTGTGAATGTATGGACAGTGAAGGTTTTTCATCTAGTAGTAATTGATAGGTGGACCATTGTGGCTTGGTTAGTATATATATGGAATTTGTATAATGTGGAAATAATGATGATGGAATGAGATATAGTTCAGTGGTGATATATTCTTATGATCCAACATGAGGTAGTAGTGGGATACAATAGCCTTATGGCCCGACCTAATGCATAGTCGTGGTTTGATGGCCTTGTGATCTAACTCAGGAAAGAGATGGAACATGATGGCCTTGTAGACTAATTTAAGACTGGTTAACTATATGTTTGTTTAGGGATATATGGTGTCCTTGGGGCCAACCTATGACCATTACTTTAATTGTAAATTTCCTTCTAGTATAGAGTTCAAGAAGGTACAGTCAGGGCTTATGGAGGCTTGGTTAGTGCACAATATCTTGACACATGCTTTATTGTTACTTTCTGTGCATTTACTATTTCTCATGGAATATAACTCTTATTGATGTGAAATTATTTTTATCAATCATTGTAGGTGTCCTACTAGGCTTATAAACAAACCCTGTATGGGAATCTTGATGTGAGTAAAGACTTCATGATTAGGGTTCTGTGAAAGGTAAAGGGCCTAGTGATAGAGATTTAAGGAGACAAATCATGGTATTTAGAGGTAGAACTAGTATGGAAACTAGTATGACATAGTATCTTTATTAATTTATTATTAATTTATTATACTATTATTTGACCTACCACTCTATGGGTACTTTCTTTATTAAATAGTGTGACTCAATGTTTCCTAACATGTCATCTATTATAGCATTGTTTTTTTTGTTCCATTATGCACGTTTTAATTAGTATTGTTTTCTAGAAATGATTCCAACATATGGATTTTGATACTGAGGGTATAGTCTCCCCAATACACTATTAAAACCCTCATTTCTATCTAATAACCTATTTTGTATTGGGATATGTTCATGAGGATATGTGGTGCTCTGGCCTAGACCGGGTGATTTAGGTTGGGGCGTTACACAGTGTAAATTTAATAAATGAAAATGGTGCATGTATATTTCCATGCATGTGATGTAAGTGATAATACATATATATATATAATATGTATATGATATATATATTTATATTTATTATATTAGATATGCATAAGATATATATAATGTAATTTTCATGTGATGAAAAATCTAGCTCTTTCTCTCCCAAACAATTTTCATCAATTTCAAACTAAAGGTTAGTTTTCTTTTCATTTATTCATTGAAAAAAGTTCAAAAGAATTATATCCACAGTGTAGTAATGCATATGATATGTTATGAATTAGGGGCCTTATGATTCACCTATAAAAGATAAGAGTTCTATTTGTTGAGTTTAGTAGATTATTTTATTTCATCCGATGTGTGGGAGATCATCAGTTTCATGAAAAGTGGATAAAACTATATACTTCTCAAAGCCTCATTTATCTCCCATAGGAAGGATCTAAAACCCCTTTGAGATATCAGGTATCCTCACAAATCATTCATGGATCCATTGGCTAGTGTATCACCTCATAGGAAAGTTACTTTTTGTTCACTTATCATCATGATCTTCCTCAAACAAAATCAATTGAAGTTGAAGATAAAAGTTTTTGTAATGATCTAGGAATTTTAGGCTCATTAATTTTTGAGTTTAAGGTGTTGGAGGTGTTGGAAAAAGGATTATAGGGGGAATAATTGTAGTTAAGTTGAAATTTTAGCTGCAAAGAAGTATTTCAACATAGAGGCATGTGTTATTCCATGGAGGGGTTTTTATGGTGTTGAGGATATATTTACAATGTGGAGGTCTATTGGAGGTTGGTATAATATTATAGAGAGATTTATTATGGTTTGAAACCCTGGTAAGTAGAGTTATGGTGCTTCTATTGGTCTTGAGGTTGTTGGGGGTGTGGCTTCTAGGTTGTATCATGGGGTCATAGAGAGGTGGATTTTGTTGGTTTTATCGATTTCGATGACACTATGCTAGGGATTTGGGTTGTGGAATGTTATTCTTATTTAGTTTTTGAATTATATTGTGTTAGTCCCCGTGCGATGGTTTCTCATTTCTAGGTTTATACGATCTCTCTATTGACCATTCCATATTTCCCAAACAAGGTCTTGACTATCCCCATTATGGCATAGTCACTTCCTTTATGTCACTGTTTTTTCCTAATCCATCCCCTTTGAATAAAGTTTTAGGGTGTTGTATTATGGTATTTTTATTTATAGTATGGGTATAAATTCCATAACCCATTACAACCCTATCATTATCCAACTTTATCCATCGACTCTTGGATGTCCAAGGTCATTAATTTAGAGTTATTTCAACCTTCTATCAGTGTATTTTATTCCTATGATCAAGATCCTTATTTTTGGAAATCATCGGTGAGTTCCTTCACATCCCTCTTTAGTTTTATTTATAGTTCCTCTCTCATTATTCATCTAGTAATGGTTATAATTATGGGAATGAATCATTTTGGGGATGTTATGGTTGGAGGTTGATGATGGGTGGTGTGTTCTGGATTTTTAATCCATCATTGGTGGGGTTATGGATTTGTTAATTTTCTCTATTCACTTCATCTTTGGGCAACAATTTTTAAATCATCGATTGATGTAGGGAATCTCAAGACTTATCTCTTATCTTCTATAATTAATATGCTTGATTTTATTATTATGTTTTATTCCTCAAATGATTATATGATTTCTTGGTGTTTTGTATTGTGGGAAAGGGGAGAATATATATATATATATATATATATATAACAACCCACCTTTAATGGAGAATAAAAATTAAACAGGTGATAAGTAATTGAATGAAACATAGAAAAGGGGGATTGGTTGTTTCATGTGGTTTATGATTTTCGTGATATTTATATGGGTCAATTATTATTAACCAATATGTTTTTGTTTCGATTAAATTTTTCTTGATTTCGCCTATGAACTTTTCTACCTCCCAAAATAGATAATTTCTTAAACCTGGTAAAGGATAAAGGGGTTTGATGGAATTTGAATTCTGGATTATTATTGCTGAGATTTATTATTTATAATTGGTTTGTTGTGGATAGACTTGTTTTCCATTAATTATTTAGGACACTTATTCTTGGGTTAATGTCGGTAATTGAAAACTAAATACATGATTATTTTATAAGAAGAATAAATCCTTATATAATTTAGTATTGAGATGAAATTAGATATATTGTAATGACTAGGGATTTTTATGTACTTTATACATTTATTTTAACTCTTCTTTCAGTGGTTTGAGTTATTCATTTCTTGGGTGAAGTGGTGGGTAGATTTGTTTTGTATTATGATGGTTTTCTAGGCCTTTAAGTAGGTTCACAGTTTGTGCATAGTTATGGGAAACCATGTGGTTCTCATAAGGAAAATATGAATCTTGTTAGAGAAGGACAGTGGGAGATGCGATGTTATCACATAGTTAAAGCTAACCATGTGACTTTCCCAAAAAATTATTTTATTAGGGATAAAGGTAAGAAAATCATGGTTGGTGTATATTTTATCAAACCATGTTTTCAAACTGTGTAGGTTCCCAAAATATGAGATGTGGATCACATGGTTGGCAAAAGGTTTAGTATATCATGTCACTAAACTATGCGTAGATCTTTAATTAATCTAAAAATTGAGATTCAAACCTGAAACATCCAAAAATATCTTCATTCTTCATCCTACACCTATGGATCTCAAACCTAGGGGATCTATTATTGGGTTTTGGAAACTCTTATTTCTTTAAACTCTAATTCTAGTTATTCTTGAGGATTTGGGCCATGATAATTCAAGGTATGTGATCATTGTTCTTTATTTTTCTTGATCTCACTAGATATTTCCTATTTTTATTGGGATTAATCATATATCTTGACTAATATGGCTAGATCTATGGATTCTAATGTGATCTAATAGAGAATTCTTAGAATGTTAAAGGATCGGAGTCCGGATCTATTTAGAAACACATTCTCTGTCTCAAACGGATCTATATCTACCATTTCTTGAAGATATTGTAGTCTATTCCAAATGAATTCATTCCCTTATCATGTTATTATTCTTGAATCTTTTTCTATAATACCTTTTGGTGGTGAAATAGTGGTTGGTTATCTAGGTATTTGGAATCCATGTTTGATTCAATTGACGACTCTTGGAAGCTATTAATTTTTGGAATCAACACACGTGAGGCCAAAAGTTCCTTACCGTATAGATCCTTGTATGAAGTTAATTCATTTATATTGACCAAATGTGTGTATGTGTGTTTGAACAGATTGTGTGGAACATATTGATGTTGATTAAATGTGTGTGCATGTGTATCCCATGATATTGTGATTGATTATGATTACATGTGGGTGTGTATGTGGTTTTTGGGAATTATTCTTGATGTTCTATGTTGTGCCTTTATGTGTTATTCTCTATTATGTGTGAATTTATAGCCTATAGGGTTTTTAATTGTGGTAGAAAATGATATTTGGATCATTGTGGTTTGGTTATCTCTTTGTGTAACGACCCAAACTTTTTAATAATATTAGTTTCCTAAATTTTTGTGTTATCTTATGCTCAAAAAAACTATATCCTTTAATTAATAAAGTGATTGTAATTAAAATAAGACCATTGGGTTTTGACTATTATATGGTCATTGGTCAATATGACTGTTGGAAGCTATAATGTTATGATTATTGTTTATAAATAAAAATTATCATGGTCAATTAATAAGAAAGAAGAGTCGATGTTCTCATCTAGTAGACTCATGCCACACGAAGCCCATCTGTCAGAGCTTGGAAAGGAGGTTTCATCACTGGTCTTTTCTCTAGACCAAGCCTAAGCTGAACTCTAACATGTGAAGCTTGAATGTAATCACCTATGGAAGAAGTTTAAGCTGATAGAAATCACCACTTGGACAATTTTTTTTTGAGTCACCCCAAGATTCTATCACCATAGCACACCTAACACTTAGGTCCTATACAGGTGTTATAAGGGGCTATGTAACGAGGCCTTAGTTACCTTTTGTAATAATTTTTTATAAATAAAATTGGTATTTCTTATTATTGTAAAATTTTTGAATTTCAAATGTTTATATAAATATAGGATGAATTCATAGAAGTTCTATATTATTGATGAATTTAGGAAAAAGGGTATTTTAAAATATTTTTTGCACACATTAAATAATTAATAATGTGAAATTATTTTCAAAAAAATGTTCTTCTACAGTTGTGATCAGTAAGAAATCTAGAGTTTAATAAGATCAATGTAATTTTTGGTTAATAGTAAAGTATGAAAAGTAATATTACCCTTATGAATAGTAATGTGACCAATGGAATAGTAACCACACTTAAGAAAGTATAAATATAATTTAGGGATCTTATTTGGTTATGTGATATAATAGCATAATAAATAGCTGTTTCTGAACATCTTAGTTAAGTGTTAGTATCTATTCGGTTAAATAGTGTTTTTTCTTAAAAATTAAATATCTCAAAATTAGAAAATTATTTTTATAAAATATAGTTCATATTTTAATTCAGAGCACCAATTTTAGGTTAGGGAGAATTTATGATATTTTTATAAAATGTGTTGTTTTTTGGTGAATAGTAAAAATACAGTTTTAAGTTTCAGGGTGTTTAATGACATCATTAATGATGTAATAATGATGTAATAATTTTGGTAGACTTATGAATATTAAGGTATGTTATGAGGTGTTTCAGGTGGCCAATACCACGGGCAAGACCATGGTTTTTCAAATACCACCGATGAGGTGTCCCTTGGAAATTAATAAAATATCCTCTCACTTTTTCAATAAATACCAAGACATTACCACATTAATTTTATTCCAAATTCCTAATAAAAGAAGATATGGTATTTTTACCTCCCATAGAGTCATCTAAAGGTTCCCTCAATCCCCCCAATGTCTCGACCTTTGAGACTTTTAAGTTACTCTTCAAGGTAAGGGAACCTTTCACCCTCCAATTTTAAGTCATGATTCCTTTATGTTGTGTCTTCTAGTTTCCATTTTATTAGGTGGGGTTATGTTCTTTTATATCCTTATTAATTTCCATTTAATTTACAATTGATGAGATACCCATTCCAATCTCATAAATAGGTTTTTTGAATTTTTAAGAGACGTTGTTAGGCTACCAAATTTTTTGTAAAAGAAATCGCATCGTCTATTTTCCTTCAGGTTTCATTTTCATGTGGTATGTCATTAAAGTATCCATACCATGATATTATTTCTTTTTTATTCTATAACCATACTCTGTTATGAGTTTTTTATGAGTCAGTGACCCTTTTCCCATATCTTCTCAATATTTTCTAAAACCATGTGGTATAGCCATTATGCTGCAGAATTTTTGCCTCAAAATATCTCTCTCTTTTTCTCAAGAAATTATTTTATTTTATTTATATGAATACCCAAACCTATTTCATTTCAAGGGGTATTAATAAAGACATATAAATTATATATTTGATTCTGGAATTGACATACATGAAACCCTCATTCCTTTTCCAAGGGTTATAAAATACATAACGATCATGTTTTTAAGCACTTTAAAAACGTCGCGATTTTTAAGTGAAACCCATTAATTTTACTCTCTATGGGTTATTTATGAAATGTATTATTATTATTGATGTGGCTCAAATGAAAATAAATATATATGAACGGTGCACCCTAATAGCGCTCTAATGCATTGGGTAAATAATTTAATCTCTACAGATGACAAGTTTCACCATTCCTTGGTGAATAACCTTTGTAATTTTTATGAAATCTTGGGGATGAACTTTGGTGATATGTTCATGAATGTCTAAATTAAATGTTGTAGACACATTTTAAATTTATGTTTCAAGTTATTATTTCTATTATATTCCTCTTCATCATTCCTTTAATATATCCCTCATGTTTTTATTGATATCGCTCAAGTTCACATGTAAATTGTTCAACTTGTTTTCCTTACAATGCCTTATACTCACCCTTTCCTTTAATGTATGTCTCTAGGTTATGAGATGAAGTAATTGTACATAAGATGAACCTTCGGTGAAGTCTCAAAAGTGGATTAGAATAATATATTATGTTTTCATGTATTTTTTCCCTGATTTCCAAGACACTAGACTTTAAAGATCCTCTATTTGTAAAATGTAATGAAAATTTATGTGATAAAAAGGTGGGATGTCATAGTTGTTATAAAATGATAGTTTAATTAATTATAGAAATTAGGCTATGAAAACTTTAGGAAGAAATCTATAGTAAATTTTAAATATAGGAAAACTTCCTCGTATTTTGGTGAAATATTAAGTGGTTTCCGAACAAATAAATCCCTAACTTTATACGAACAAGTGGATGTGACTCTGAACAGATGTACCTAAGAGTGAAATATCTGACAAGATGTTTTGGGCTTGACCTGAGGTATCCTGGTACATGAAAATGCGGCTTGAATCACTCCAAGTTTGACACTCCTGGGGGATATGTTTGGTTAATCACAAGCTTTATATAAATCTTTATGAAGGATTTATAGAGAAATGTAATTGTTTAAGTATGATGTTTTAAGACATAAAATCATTTATAGTTAAATGGTTTGTAAATTAAATAAGATTCTAACTAAGGTTTTATTCTTTTAGAAAATGGAGGTCAATAGGAGGAACTATTCAAATGTTGACTGCAATGGACCATGCATTGATGGCCCTCTAATGGAAGCCAGAATGGAAACATTCTTGCGAATGATGAACCAACTGACTCAAGTTATAGGAAATAACTTAAATCAAGGTGAGAAACCAATATCAACATGAAGGGAACAACATTCTGTTGAGACCTTTATACGTCAACGACACCCAACCTTTAGTGGATCTACCGACCCATTAATTTGTGAAAAGTGGATCGGCTTTATTGAGAAAATATTTTCTATGCTCTGTTGTTCGGAACAACACAAGGTCACCCTGGCTATTTACATATTAGAGGGAGAAGTTGATCAGTGGTGGTAACTGATTAAAAGCACGAGGCCAAGAGTGGAGGTTGAAACTATGGAGTTAGAAGAGTTCAGAGGGATCTTCTTCAGTAATTATTTCCCTCGTTCCATGAGAACAATAATGGAGGAGTTTCTTGAGCTGAAGCATAAGGAGAATGAATCTATGGGAAGCTATGAGATGAAATTCCCCATACATTCCCGTTACACCTCAATATTTGTCATGGATCCTAATGGTAAGGTTGATAGATTCTCTGGTGGACTAAGACCTCATCTGCGGAAGAATCTATCCAACCGTGACTATGAAAACTATGAGGAGATCGTGCGGAGTGAGATGAAAGTCAAACTGTAGTTTGGTGAAAGAAAATGGTATCATAAATCCAATGACAAGAAGAGATCAATGGAGACAAACTTAGGTAGGAGCTTTGATCAGGGAATAGGAGGAAAGTAAGTGCAATGTCCCACTTTTAATAAATGTGGTAAGAAGTATTCAGGGAACTTCCAGCTCAAGAGTGGGAAGTGCTAGAAGTGTGGAAGAGATAGACATATTGCATGAAATTTTCATAGTGAGGAGAATCCTCAACTAAAAAACACTAATGACAAGGGGAAGATGGTGTAGGACATACCTGATTTCCAATTATATAAGTGTGGACAACTTGGGCACTTTTCTAATCACTGTCCAAATCTGAGGGCAGTGGAGGGGAATCACCATCAGCCTCAGAAAAGTTCAAGGGAACAATGTCATAATTTTACAATCACTATAGATGAATTTGAAGTGCCAAAGGATGTGGTGGCAAGTATTGTTGTTTTTATCTCAAAGATGGAAAGTACTTTGTTTGATTATGGTTCTACACATTCCTTTATTTCCTCCAAGTTTGCAAAGAATTTAGAATCAAACCCCGATTTTTTAAAAGTATATTTATCATTCAAGACTCCTGGTGGGAATATACAACCATCGTCAGTGTTTAGAAACTATAGTATTTACTTTAGTGAGCACAATATTATCGAAAATCTATTATTTCCCATGATATAATTTGACATTATACTAGGGATGGACTATCTCTCAAAGTATAATTCTAAGATCAAATGCATAAGAAAGGAAATATTAGTAGTCTTGAATGGAAAACCTACTGTTATCTTCTAAGGAGAGATATCTCAACCTGATCTTTGTCTAGAAGAACCTCCTATGTCCTTCTTTATGGAGTTTATTGGTGAAGAAGATGAAGTAAATGACAATTTAAGGACAAAAAATGTCCCCATCATCTAGGAATACATTGATTTATTTCCTAAGGAGTTACCCAGACCTCCCCTAGAAATAAAGGTAGATTTCTCCAATGAACTCATACTTGGATCTCATCCAATATAAAATACCCTGTATAAGATGGAAAATGTAGAGCTTGAGGAATTAAAGATACGACTCCAAGATCTTTTGGAGAAGGGGTTTATCCGACCGAGTGTGTCTCCTTGGGAAGCACCTGTTCTCTTTGTGAAGAAGAAGGATGGATCAATGTGGCTATGCATTGATTATAGAGAACTTAATGGGATCAAATTGAAGAAAAAGTACCCTCTTCCAAGAATTGATGACTTATTTGACCAACTTTGGGGGATCAATTCTTCTCTAATATTGATCTTCATTCTGGTTATCATAAATTGAGGGTAAAGAAATAAGATATTCCAAAAACTGACTTCCGATCAAGATATGGGCATTATGAGTTTGTTGTTATGCCCTTCGGACTAACTAATGCACCTATTATTTTTATGGATTTGGTGAATATAGTCTTTAAGGACTACCTTGATAACTTTATGGTAGTTTTTATTGATGATATTCTGATATATTCTAAATGTTACGAGGAGCTTGGGGGTCATCTAAGGGTTATTTTTTAAACTCTATGGATGGAGAGGCTTTTTGGAAAGTTCAAAAATGTGAATTCTGGTTACAAAAAGTTTCTTTCTTGGGGCACATTATTACCAATGAAGGAATCACAGTTGACCTTGTAAAGACAAAAGTTTTAGAGGACTGGCCTAACCTGCAATAATAACTGAGATTTATAGTTTCCTTGGATTAGAAGGATATTATAGGAGGTTTGTGAAAAACTTTTCATGACATTCTAATCCATTAACCAAGTTAACTTGAAAAGGGGTCGAGTTCATCTGGACAAAGGAATGTGAGGAAGGTTTTCAAGAGCTAAAGAATAGATTGGTTACTGAAACTATGATAACTCTTCCCTCAAGTGTTGATGGATTCATTATTTTTATCGATACATATCTAAAAGGTCTTGGGTGCATCCTCATGAAAAATGAAGAATTCATTGCTTATGCATCTTCACAGTTGAAGACTCATGAGCAGAAATATCCTACACATGATCTGGAACTAGTTGTGGTCGTTTTTTCTCTTAAGATATGGAGGCACTATCTTTATGGGGAGAAATGTGATATATACATAGACTATCTAAGTTTGAAGTATATATTCACAGAAAAGTAATTGAACATGATACCAAGGAGATGGTTGGAACTTCTTAAAGACTATGATTGTTAAATTCATTATCATCTCGGAAGAGAAAACAAAGTTATTGATGCATTAAGCAGGAAAGTCCCAATTGTTATTTCCATGATGAGGATTCAAAGATACCCTTTGATCAATGACTTAGTAAAGCTGGATATGGAAATTATAAGGCAAGGGACATCATCAACCCTAACCCAAATTATTTCTCAACCGTCGTTACTAGAAAAGATCAAGAAAGATCAGAAATAAGATCTTTTTTGTAGAAGAAGTCTGAGGATGTGAAGGATGGGATGTGTCCTGAGTTCAATATTGATCAATAAGGTGTACTAAAATTTCTTACAAGACTATGTGTTCCATTGTTTTCAGAAATAAAGAAGGATCTAATGGATGAAGCTCATAGATCTACTTTCTCTATACATCCTAAAAGTATGAAAATGTAAAGGGACCTTTGTGATCATTATTGGTGGGATAATATAAAAAGTGAGATTGATGACGACACTTCAAGGTTCCTAGTATGTCAGCAAGTGAAGGTTGTGCGAGAACTATTTAAAGGGGTATTACAACCAATACTCATACCATCATGGAAGCAGGACAATATCTCTATGGACTTCTTCACTGGTCTTCTAAGAACGTCCAAAGGAAACAATGTGATATGGGTTATTGTAGACCATCTCCCCAAGACTTCCCATTTTATCTCCCTCTGGGAAGATTTCTCTATTGATCAAATTTCCAGGATTTATGTGAAGGAAGTAGTAAGGATTCATGGAGTTCCACTTTCTATCGTATCTGATCGTGATCCAAGGTTCACATCAAAATTCTGGGGAATTATTCAATATGCTCTGAGCACTAAATTAAATTTCAGTACGTCCTATCTCCCCCAAACTGATGACCAATCTGAAAGGACTATTCAAACACTCGAGGACATGCTGAGAACATGCTCAATGGAATTTAAAGGTGGATGGGATCAACATATCCCATTATTTGAGTTCTCTTACAAAAACAGCTTCCACTCGAGAATTCAAATGGAACCATACGAAGCTCTATATGGGAAGTGATGTAGAACTCTTACTTGTTGGGATGAAGCTCATGAGAGAAATATTCTTGGTCCTAATCTCTTGCAAGAGAAGACAGAAAGGGTTCATGCCATCCAGCAACACATTAAGGCTTCTCAGAGTCGACAAAAGAGCTATGCTGACAACTGTCGAAGGGACTTGGAGTTTTATGTTGGTGAAAAAGTATTTCTTCAAATTTCACCTTGGAAAAGATTCATGATGTTTGGGAAGAAAGGGAATATCATCCCTAGGTACGTTGGCCCTTGATGAAATCCTTGATCGCGTGGGTGCAGTGGTCTATCTTCTTTCAATTCCTCTAAATCTCGTACAAATTCATGATGTCTTCCATGTATCCCTCTTGAGGAGGTACATACCTGACCCTTCACATGTACTAAATCTAGAGGTGGTACAACTGGAACAGGACCTCTTATATGAGGAGCAGCCAGTGGAGATCTTGGATCATCGAGACAAGGTTCTACGCAACAAGACTATCCACCTTGTTAAGGTGTTGTGGAGGAACCAAAAATGTGGATAAGCCACCTGGGAACTAGAGGAGCCTATGAGGAAGAAGTACCCACACCTTTTCTCTTCTGAGGGTACAACTTGAAATTTCAGGGATGAAATTACTTAAGGGGGGAAGAATGTAATGACCCGAACTTTTGAATAATATTATTTTCCTAAATTTGTGTGTTATTTTATACTCAACAAAACTGTATCCTGTAATTAATGAAGATCATATAATTAAAATGAGACCATTGGGTTTTGACTGTTATATGACCGTTGGTCAATATTACTATTAGAGTCTATAACGTTATGATTATTGTTTATAAATAAAAATGATCATGGTTAATTAATACAAAAAGAATAGTCGATGGCCTCATCAAGTAGACTCGGTCCATACGCAGCCCTTCTTTTGGAGCTTGGAAATGAGGTTGCATCACTGGTCTTTTATCTGGACCAAGCCCAATCCAAACTCCAAAATGTGAAGCTTGAACGGAATTGCCTATGGAATAAGTTCAAGATGATAAAAATCACCACTCTGGCAATGTTTTCTAAGCCACCCCAAGATTCTATCAACATAGTACACCTAAAACTTAGGTCCTATGTTGGTGTTACAAGGGGCTATGTAATGAGGCCTTAGTTACCTTGTGTAATCCTTTTGTATAAATAAAATTTTTATTTCTTATTATGGTAAAATTTGTTAATTTCAAATGTTCAGATAAATATAGGATAAAATTATAGAACTTCCATATTATTGATGAATTTTGGAAAAAAAGGTATCTTGAAATATTTTTTGTATACATTAAATAATTAATAATGTGAAATTATTTTAAAAAAAATGGTCTTCTACAGTTGTGATCAGAAAGAAATTTAATGTTTAATAAGATCTACTTAATATTTGGTGTATAGTAAAGTATGAATAGTAATAGTACCCTTATGAATAGTAATTTGACAAATGGAATAGTAACCTCACTTAAGAAAGTATAAATATAATTTAGGTATCTTGTTTGGTAATGTGATATAATATCATAAATAAATAATTGTTTCCGAACATCTTAGTTAAGTATTAGTATCTATTCGGGTAAAAAGTGTTTTTGCTTAAAAATTAAAAACATCAATATTAGAAAATTATTTTTATAAAATAGATTTCATATTTTAATTTAGAGAATAAATTTTAGGTTATGGTGAATTTATGATATTTTTATAAAATGTTTTGTTTTTCGGTGAAGGGTAAAAATATAGTTTTCAGTTTCATGGTGTTTAATGACATCATTAATGATGTAGTAATTTTGTAATAATTTTGGTATACTTGTGAATAGTAAGTTATGTTATGAGGTTTCCCAAGTGGCCAATACCATGGGAGAATACCATGGGCAAGCCCATTGTTTTCCAAATACCACCGATGTGGTGTCCCTTGGAAATTAGTAAAATATTCCATCACTTTTGGTATAAATACCAAGCCATTACCTCATTAATTTCATTCCAAATTCCACCTAAACAAATATATGGTCTTTTTACCTCCCAAGGAGTCCTCCCAAGGTTCCCTCAAGCCCCCCAAGTTCCCTACCTTCAAAATTTTGAAGTTACTCTTCAAGGTAAGGGAACATTTCACCCTCCTCTTTTAAGTCATGACTTGTTTTATGTTATACCTTTTAGTTTTCATTTTATTATGTGGGTTTATGTTATTATATATCCTTATTACTGTGCATTTCATGTACAATTTATTATAGACCCTTTACTCTCTCATAAAATTATTTTCTGAATTTTTAAGTGACGTCGTTTGGCTACCAAATTTTTCGTAAAAGAAATCACATCCTCTCTTTTCTTTCAAGTTTCCTTTTCATGTGGTATGTCATTCAAATATCCATACTATGATCTTATTTATTTTTTATTCTATACACATAATTTATTATGAGTTTCTTATTAGTTAGTAACCCTTTTCCCATCTCTTTTCAATATTTTCTAAAACCATGTTGTATAGTCATTATGCTGCTGAATTTTTGTCTCAAAATCGCTCTCTCTTTTTCTCAAGAAATTCTCTTATTTTATTTATATGAATACTCAAACCTATTTCGTTTCAAGGGGTATTTATAAAGACATAAAAATGATATATTTTATTCTGGAATTGACATACATGAAACCCTAATTCCATTTCAAAGGGTTATAAAAGACATAACGATCATTTTTTTAAGTACTTTTAAAACATTGCGATTTTGAAGTGAAACCCATTACTTTTACTCTCTATGGGTTATTTATGAAATGTATGATTATGATCTATGAGGATCAAATGAAAATAAAGAAATATTAATTGTGTGCCATGATATCACTCCAATTCATTGGATAAATAATTTGATCTCTAGAGATGACAAGTTTCACGATACCTTAGTGAATAACCTTGGTAATTTTTATGAAACCTTGGGGATGAACCTTGGTGATATGTTCATGAATGTCAAAATTATATTTTTTAGCAACATTTTCAAGTTTTATTTCATGTTATTGTTGCTATTATATTCCTCTTTATCATTCATTTACGATATCCCTCATGTTTTTATTGATATCTCTCAAGTTCACATGTAAACTGTTTCACTTGTTTTCCTTACTAGGCCTTATGATCACCCTTTCCTTTGATGTATTTATCCAGGTTATGAGATGTAGTAATTATACTTAGGATGAAGCTTTGTTGAATCCTTACAAGTGTATTAGAATAATATCTTATTTTTTTCATGTATCTTGTTTCTGATTTCTAATACACTAGACTTTAAAGATCCTCTGTTTGTAAAATGTAATGAAAAGTTATATGATAAAAAGGCGGGATTCCATAATTGGTATCAAAGGATAGTTTAGTTATTTATGGAAATTATTCTATGAAAACTTTAGGAAAAAACCTTTAGAAAATTTTAAATGTAAGAAAAATTCATGGTATTTTGATGAAATATTAAGTAAGTGGTTTCTAAAAAAATAAATCTATGTCTGGATACAAACAAGTGGATGTGGCTCTAGCACAGATCTACCTAGGAGTAAAAACTCCGACAAGGAGTTTCGGGCATGAACTGGGGTATCTTGTTACATGACAATGGTCCTTGTTTCACTCCTAGTTTGACACTCCTAGGGGATATGTTTGGTTAATCACAAGATTTTTATAAATTGTAATGAAAGATTTATAGAAAAATGTAATTGTTTAAGAATGAAGTTTTAAGACATAAAATCCATTATAGTTAAAATATTTTTAAATGAAATAAGCTTATAATTAAGGTTTTATTGTTTTAGAAAATGGAGGTAAATAGGAGGAACCGTTTAAATGGTGACCGCAATGGACCATGTGTTGACGGTCCTCCGATGGATGTTGGAATGGAAACTTCCATGCGAATGATGAACCAACTAACTCAAGTTATGGGAAATAACTTAAATCAAGATGATAGAGTGATCTCACCATGAAGGGAAAAACATTCTGTTGAGTCATTTATGCGTCTAATTCCACCAACCTTCAGTGGATCTATCGACCCATTGATTGATGAACAGTGGATTAGCTCTATCGAGAAGATATTTTCTGTGCTCCACTGTTCGGAATAAGAGAATTTCACCCTAGTTGCTTACCGCATAGAGATAGAACTTAGTCAGTGGTGGGAACTGATTAAAAAAACAAGGACAAGAGTAGAGGTTGAAACTATGGAGTGGGAAGAGTTCATAGGGATCTTCTTTAGTAAGTATTTCCCTCATTCCATGAGAACAATAATGGAGAATAAATCTATGGGAAGCTATGAGAAGAACTTCACCAGACTTTCCCTTTACACCTAAATCTTTGTTATTGATCCTTATGGGAAGTTTGATAGATTATTTGGTGGATTAATACCTCATCTGTGGAAGATTCTAACCAACTGAGACTATGACAGCTATAATGAGATCGTGCGAAGTGATATGAAAGTCAAATTGGAGTATGATGAGACACAATGGTATCATAAATAAAATTACAAGAAGAGATCAATAGACCCAAGCTTAGGGAGGATATTTTATTGGGGAAGAGGATGAATTTAAGTGCAACATACCACATTTAATATATGTGGGAAGAAGCATTCGGGGAACTGTCTGCTCGGGAGTGGGAAGTGCTACAAGTGTGGAATAGATATCCATATTGAGGTGAATTGTCATAGTGAGGAGAAGCCTCAACTCCCAAACACTAAAAACAAGGGGAAGATGGTGTAGGACCTACCTGACTTCCAATGCTATAAGTGTGGACAACTTGGGCCCTTTTCCAATCACTGTCCAAATCTGAGGGTAGTGGAGGGAATCACCATCAGCCTCAGCAATGGCCAAGGGAATAAGGTAGTACTTTTTCAATCACTACTGATGAAGTTAAAGTGCTAAATTATGTGGTGTCAAGTAATCATGTTGTTATCTCAAAGCTAGAAAGTACTTTTTTTGATATTTTTTCTACACATTCCTTTATTTCCTCCAAGTTTTCAATTAATTTAGAATCAACCCCTAATTTTCTAAAATTAGAGTTATCATTCAAGACTCTTGGTGGAATTATCCAAGAATTGTCAGTGTTTAGAACCTCTAGTATTTACTTTAGTAAGCACAATCTTATTGAAAATCTAGTAGTCATTACCATGATATAATTTCACATTATACTAGGGATGGACTGGCTCTCAAAATATAATGCTAAGATCAAATGTAGAAGCAAGGAAATATCAGTAGTCTTGAATGGAAAACCTACAGTTATCTTCCAAGGAGAGATATCTCAACCTGATCTTTGTTTAGAAGAACCTCCTATATCCTTCTTTATGGAGTTTATCAGTGAATAAGAAGAAGTAAATGATAATTTTAGGATAGAAAATGTCCCCATCATCTAGGAATACATTGACATATTTCTTGAGGAGTTGCCTAGACCTCCCCTAGAAATAGAGGTAGAGTTATCCATTAAACTCGTACCTGGATCTCATTCGATATCAAATACCTTGTATAGGATGGAAACTGTGGAGGAGGAGGAATTAAATAAATGAATCCAAGATCATTTGAAGAATGGTTTTATCCAATTGAGTGTCTCTCCTTAGGGATCACCTATTCTATTTTTGAAGAAAAGGGATAGATCAATGTGGCTATGCATTGATTATGGAGAACTAAATGGGATCACAGTGAAGAACAAATACCCTCTTCCAAGAATTGAAGACTTGTTTGAAAAACTTTGGGGGGATCAATTCTTCTCTAAGATTGATATTCATTCTGGTTATCATCAATTGAGTGTGAAGAGATAAGATATTCCAAAAACAGTCTTACGATCAAGATATGGGCATTATGAGTTTGTTGTTATGCCCTTCGGACTAACTAATGCACCTTCTATTTTTATGGATTTGATGAATAGAGTCTTTAAGGAATACCTTGATAAATTTTTGGTAATTTTTATTTATGATATTCTGATATATTAAAAAAGTTGTGAGGATCATGAGGATCATCCAAGGGTTATTTTTCAAACTCTATGGAAGGACAGGCTTTTTTGAAAGTTCAGAAAATGTGAATTCTGGTAAAAATAATTCTTTCTTGGGGAACATTGTTACCAATGAAGGAATCATATTTGACCCTAAAAAGACAAATGTTGTAGAGGAGTGGCCTCAGCCTACAATGATAACTGAGATTTGTAGTTTCCTTGGATTAGCAAGATATTATAGGATGTTTGTGAAAAACTTTTCACAACTTTCTAATCTATTAACCAAGTTAACTCTAAAAGGGGTCAAGTTCATCTGGAAAAAAGAGTATGAGGAAATTTTCCAAGAGCTGAAGAAGACATTAGTTACTGAACCTATGCTAACTCTTCCCTAAAGTGGTAAAGGATTCATTATTTTTTTTTTTTGCGATGTATCTCTAGAAGGGATTGGGTGCGTCCTCATGAAAAATGAGAAATTCATTGCTTATGAATCTCAACAGTTGAAGACTCATGAGAAAAAATATCCAACGCATGATCTAGAACTTGATACGGTCATTTTTTGATCTTAAGATATGGAGGCACTATATTTATTGGGAGAAATGTGATATATACACATACCATCAAAGTTTGATGTATATTTTCACACAAAAAGAATTGAACATAAGACAAAAGAGATGGTTGGAACTTCTTAAAGACTATGATTGTTTAATTCATTATCATCTCAGAAGAGCAAACATAGTTGCTGATGCATTAAGCAGGAAAGACATAGTTGTTCTTTACATGTTGAGGATTCAAAGAGATACTTTGATCAATGACCTAGTAAAGATGGATATGGGAATTATAATAGAAGGGACATTATCAACCCTAACCCAAATTATTTATCAACCATAATTACAAGAAAAGATAAATAAATCTCAGAAAGAAGATCCTTTTTTCTAAAGAATTTTGAGGTAATGAAGGATGGGAAGTTTCTTGAGTTCAATATTGATCAAGAAGGTGTTCTGAAATTCTGTAAAAGACTATGTGTTCCATATTTTTCGGAAATAAAGAAGGATCTGATGGATGAATCTCATAGTTGTACTTTCTCTATAATGTAAGAACATGGACCTTCTTTTCAGGTATGTTTTTCCTTTTCTGGTCGTTTTTGGGAAAAATAGGAAATTCTGGAAATTTTAGAAGTACATGTCATGTACTTTATGAGTACACGCCGTGTACTCGGTTACTGTGGGTAGCCATGTGCTATCCGTGTAGTAGCCTTACACACAACTGTGTGGGGTGACTTGGAGGCCGCCTAAAGTAGAATACAGAAAAAGGAAGTACATGTTGTGTACTCAAGAAGTACACGCCGTGTATTTTCTTTTATTTCATTAAACGCGTCGGGGTCACGTCTGATGCTCAGATCTGTCTTATTTTATGTCTCGTTTGTCCGAGAGAGATCGTACGGCGCCAAAACTTCTCCAAACCCCCGAGCCTCAGTCTGTTCTCAGAATCGACTGTCGTTGATTTCCTTGGAACCGCAACAGTAAGCTCTTCCTTCTTCTAGAGCATATTTTTCTAATTGCACCACTTTTCCAAGTTATCGTGGGTTGAATGTTTTATACATTTTCATAGATCTTTGATGTTTCACGGTGATTCAAGCCTCGAGGTTCACGTATAGAGATCTCCTAACATCAAGGTAGGTGGTTTGTTCCTTTTCGTTGAATGTCATGAATATTATGTGCAATTATGCCAATACCCTTGAACGGGGTATTGTGCGTTTACTATTTTTCCTCTGTGTTTTTTCCTCCATGATTTTATTCTTGTGTAGAGGTTAATTGGATGTAAATAGAGTTCTTTACCATGCTTTGGATGTTCTGAAATGCCTATTCTTTTTACGACCGTTGGGTTCAGTTTTTCTTGTTTTACCATGCCTAGTGATTTTAGGATGGAGTGTTGTATTCTGAAATGCTTGATATGTTGTAGTCTGATTAGCCAAGTAGTTTTGTAGGTTTACTTTAGCTATATATAATTATTATGTAATGACTTACATGGGATCGTGAGAACCTGGTGTAGCAGACCATATGGGGACAGACTGAGTGAGTCTCCTCAGAGAGTCTTGAGTATTATAGACTATATGGGGATAGACCGAGTGAGCCTCCTCAGAGAGTCTTTGGGACATTATAGACTATATGGGGATAGACCGAGTGAGCTTCCTCAGAGTGTCTTTGGAAATTATAGACTATGAGGGGATAGACTGAGTGATCTTCCTCAGAGAGTCTTCATTTTACTTTGAAATTCCTTGAACCATCCTAGACTATAGGAGGAATTGACCGAGTGAGCTTCCTTAGAGAGTCTTTGTACTACTGGGGCTATAAGGGGAATTGACTGGGTGAGCTTCCTCAGAGAGTCTCTAGACCATGGGTCTATAAGGGGAATTTACCTTATGTGCTTCATCATAGAGTCCTTTACTACCCTAGACTATAAGGGGAATTGACTGAGTGTGCTTCCTTATATAGTCTTTATGAATTCGTAAGAACCATAGGGGTTAGGCTGAGTGTACTACCCAGAGGGTTGCATATAGTTGTTAGGTAAGACTAGAGGGTATGGATGTGAGTACTTCCCATAGGGTTACCTGTATGTGTTTAGCTATTGATTGATATTGGAATTTGGAATTTTTACTTCTGAGTATGTTCTTTCTTACTACTTTTTGTACATTCACCTGCAATATATTCACTGACTGTTAGGCACAAATCATTGGGTGGTATCCTACTGGTATTTAGTCTCACACCCTCTTTGAGTCATGCTTTTGGGCCCAAATAGATTATATTGTTGTAGGTATAGATAATGGAAAGCTCCCTTCCACTTCAGGTACTTGATATGCAGTGGAGTTGGAGAGCATGGGACCAAGCTGAGGCTTGCGATGTTGAGGAGCTGTTTATCTTATTTTCTTTTGTACTTTGGTTTAGTACTGTTATATTCCAGCATTGTGGTTGTTTGGATGTTTTCCTAGACATATATGTATCATACATAATTTATATATATATATATATATATTCTCTAGCTGTTTATTTATTTTAGTATTCCATTGTTTACCTTGTATGGATTATTACTGCTTCCGCTATTGGATGTTGTTTACTTTCGCTATGTACTCTACCAAAGAGGGCATAGTTTCCCCACTATCACACCCAAGGCCCTCAGTGCTAGTCAGCAGCCTCTGGCGTTTGGGGAAATGTGCTTGAGGCCATGTGACCAACTGGGTATGGGGTGCCTCTGGGTGGCTTCCAGAACCAGGATGTTACAAAGTGGTATCAGAGGAATTATTTCTTCTTGACTTACTGTTTGGAGCCTATAGCCAGGGATAGGATGGAATAGGTAATTAGTAATAAGTTGTTCCCAGTCGTAGCTAACCCGTGTATAGGGAAAAACTAGTTTACCTCGATTATTGAATTTTTTTTGATTTTTAAATTTTACATTTGACTTGATTTCACTGTCGGGTGACACACATGTTTTGTGCTATTACTATTGATATTATTGAGGTTCTATTTATGTCGCAAACCGATGAGATGAGGGTATGCCATCTCTTGCATCATATAGTCACTTGCTAAAAATCACATGTCATGCATTATTGTCATGCCATTTAGGGTGCATTAGTAATTTCATGTTGTTGTGATAGATTTTGTGTAGAATATTCCTGCTGTTTTGATAGATGCTTGATAGGATACCTACTTTTGATAGGTATTTCTTTGTTTAAGGTCTTGCTTGAATGGACGCCAAATTTTGGTTCTTGAGGTGTTTTGGTCCCTCATGAATTGGAACTTGGTGGATCATTGACTTTTTTTCCTTGTATATGACATGTATAAGATGTCATGTCTTGATTCACAGGGAGTATGGGCCCTCACAGATTGAAATTTGTCACCTTAAGGATCATTTTCTGTGTTTTCTGGGCTTCAGATCTATTTCTGAGGCTACTATCTAGAAAAACCCAAAATACACTACGTGTACTTTAAGAATACACATCATGTAGTCTATAACCGTGTCATCGACTGTGTGGGAAGGGATACGTGGTTGTGAAAAATCTTGCCGGAACACGCCATGTACAGTATGTACATGTCGTGCTGTAGTGACCGTGTGTCTGCCCATGTGACTAACGACATAGATGAGTGAAACTTGAGATATACACATCATGTCATGACTGAACACACCGTGTCGTAGAACCCAAGTATTCGGCCATGTAACTAACAACACGGACGACTAAACCTTAAGCCTATACACGTCAAGTAGTGTGAGCCTTGTAGTCGGCCATGAAACTAACAACACGGGTCGTTGAAACTTGTCTAAATACATGATGTGTCTATCATGAACATGTCATGTAGTCTAGGATTAAGAGGACCATGTGGCTTAGTCGTGTAAGTAGACTTGGGCAGGGGAATAGAGTTCAAGTACACGTCGTGTGTAGGGACAACACACCGTGTGGTTTGGGTGTTACATGACCAGTTGTGGCAGAAGTACATGCCCATGTAAATGGATTAAGAGAACACGTCGTGTAGTGTTTATACATGCTGTGTAGTCATGTTTTGTAAAACTTTAATGTTTTATTTCTCCTATTCCTTCCTTGTACTCTTATTTTTTCATTCCGTGATAATCCTGATCTAAGGTCTGTGTTTGACCATCAAAATCATGCCACCAAGACGCCCTCCGGTTGTACACCAGTTGTCAGATGGTGATCAGACACCAGATATGGCTGATCAGGGACTTCCAACAGATCCTCTTTTTGTGCCATCCTTGGCACCAGCCATTATACCCGGCACAAGAGCTTATGCTCAGTTCAGATAGGGATTCATGAGGATGATGCAGACTTTCAGGGAGTGCCTCCTCCTTCCCCATCAATGGCATAATTGATGTAGGTATTTCAGAAGTAGCATCCTCCTACTTTCTCAGGTGATGGAGGACCCTAGGCTGTTGAGTCATGGCTAGAGGCCACGCTAATGATTTTCGAGCATCTAGAGATACCTCCAAAGAAGAGGGTGAATATTGCTACCTACATGCTCCGAGACTCCACCAAGAGGTGGTGGGAGGTGATCTCACAGGCAGGGCGCCAGCAGACTATGGCTTGGGATGAGTTTTGGTGCATCTTCTATGATTACTTCTACCCGGAGACCTTGAGGGCTGATCGAGCCCGTTAGTTTATAATTTTGGAGCAGGGTACTCTTTCTGTCATGGATTACTCATCTCTCTTTACTGAGATGCAGCATTTCACACCTATTCTAGGAGGCCGATGAGTTTTTCCTTGCACGGAAGTTCGAGGATGGTCTGAGGCACGACATCCGATCGCAGGTGATCATCTTCAGGTTGACTTCGGTATCTTCTATCGTTAACCAGGCGCTGATCATATAGCACAATCTGAGGGATTCTCGAGCAGTGACCCTGGGCAGTTCGACATATATAGTTAGTCTTACTTCTTCTGAAAGCAAGAAGCGTTGTAGGGAGTCTACACGAGGATATCAGAGTAGGTGTGATGCATCTTTAGGTCACCAGGTAGTTTTCTACCAGTGCGGGAGGAGCGGGCATACTAGGCCGCAGTTCCATAGGGACCCGATGGAGTGCTGATCTTGCGGCAAGATTGGCCATCTTCAGCATTTCTATCAGATCTTATCAATAGTAGATGGTGATAGGGGTTCATCTTGGACTCCTCATATAGGATCAGCGCCACCAATTTCCCACTTGTCAGGGAAATGGAGTTCTTCAAGCTGTTCAGGTCGAGGTGGAGGTCGCGGTTGTGGTGGGCAGTCACCAGGCTATCAGCAAAAGCAGGGTGGATAAGCTCATAGCAGTTAGTTAGGGTCACAGGGCCATGGAGCAGGCCAGACCTTTGTCATGGATCAGACCTAGCAGGAGCAAGATCTCAGAACCTCTACAGTTCGAGGTACAATTTTAGTTTCCTTAGTTTTATCTTATTCTCTTTTTGACACAAGGGCTTCCCATAGTTTCATATCATTAGCTGTTGTGGAGAGCCTTGGGCTCTGCATATTTTCTTCTGTCGATACTTTGACACTAGACACTCTGTTGGGGATGAGGACATCTAGTGTATGTCAGTGCAAGGAGTGCTCTCTTAAGGTTGTTGGGTGTCACTTCCTTTGGGATATCTATGTCCTAGAGATGACATGATATGATGTCATTCTCGAGATGTACTGGTTAGTTCCCTTCCAGGAAGTCTTTGATTGTTATCGTCATAAGGTGAGTTTCATATCACCATCAGGTGTGTCATTTCTTCACAAGGTCGAGTGGGATGTCCAGGCGAGCAGAGCAGGACCCGATCATCTTGGGCTAGGAGGTGTTACATCCCAGATTGCCAATATATATCTAGATGACCAGGGGACTTCACAGTTATACATTCCTCCAGTGGTGGTTCGTTTCAGCGATGTCTTTCCAGAGTACTTTTCATGTTTGCCTCTGAAGTGTGAGGTATATTTTTCAATTGAGCTCGTTCTAGGAGTGGCACTGGTGTTAATTCCTCCTTATAGGATGGCTACACCAGAGTTACAAGAGCTCAAGAAGCAGTTGGGGGAGTTGCAGGCAAAGGGTTTCATCCAACCCAGTACTTCTCCTTGGGGTTCACCTGCCCTTTTTGCGAAGAAGGAAGACGTTACTCTCAGGCTTTGCATGGAATATAGGAAGTTGAACCGGTTGACGGTTAAGAACTAATATCCTTTACCGAGGATTGATTATCTCTTTTATCATGTTCAAGGTGTCCGAGTGTTCTCGAAGATTGACTTGAGGTCTGGTTACCATCAGTTACACATTAGACCATCAGATATACCTCTTACAGCTTTCCAGAGCAGGTATGGTCTATATGAGTATTTGGTTATGCCGTTTGGTCTCACGAACGCACCTGCAGTTTTCATAGCACTGATGAACTGAGTGTTCCATCCATATCTAGATTATTTTGTGGTTGTCTTCATGGACAATATATTGGTGTACTCTCACACTCGACACGACCATGCCACACATCTTGAGATCGTTCTGAGTACACTGAGAGAGCATCAGTTATATGCTAAGCTCTCAAAATTCTACTTTTGAATGGATCAGATTCACTTCTTGGTTCACGTTATCTCAGAGACTGAAGTATCAGTAGACCCAGAGAAAGTGAAAGAAGTAGTTTCTTGGGAGCAACCAAAGAACAACATTGAGGTATGGAGTTTTATAGGGTTTGATGGATACAACAGACACTTCATTCAGGACTTTTCATGCTTATCAGCATCGTTGACAAGTCTAACTAAGAAGGGTGAAAAGTTCCTAAGGATAGATTCTTGTGAGTCACACTTTCAAGAGCTGAATGGGAGGCTGACGTCGGCACTGATACTAGTCTTTCCATATTTGGGGTGGAGTTGTAATGTTTTTTGTGATGCTTCAAGTATCGGGTTGGTAGTTGTGCTTATGTAGGGAGATGGAGTCATTGTGTGCGGGTCTTGACAGTGGAGGCCACACGAGAGGAATTAACCAACACACAATCTCGAGCTGGCAGCAGTTGTTCATGCCTTACGCTATTGGATACATTACCCTCTGGGTGATAATTTTATGGTTTTCACTGACCACAGAAGTCCCAAGTACATTTTCACTCAGCGTGACTTGAATTTGAGGCAGAGAAGGTGGGTTGAGTACCTATAATCCTTTGAATTCGAGCTTGCCTACACGCCTGGGAAAGGAAATGAAGTGGATGATGCACTAAGCAGGAAGACTCAGATACAGGAATTTTAGGAGGCCAGTAGTGAGTGGAAGCTTGTGTCTCTGTTCTCTGAGATGCAATTGTAGGTGCACAACAGACATGGGCAGAAATTTCATTCTTCTGTAACTATTACCTCTACTCTTCTGGGTCGAGTGCGAATGAAGAAGCTATCATATTCATAAGGCCGATTCCTACGAGAAAACGTGTCCAGAGAGGACCCTATTCCATGTTAGACCATAGGCGAGGATGAGATCTTGCGTTTCCAGGGGCTTGTATGGGTGCCAACAGACATACGCGAGGAGATGATGCGAGGCTTTCATTCCTTGGTTTGGAAAGTTCATCCTGACGTCACCAAGATTTATTGTGACCTACACCACCAATATTGGTGGCCATGTATGAAGAGGGATGTTGCTGGTTTCTTCATGAGGTGTTCCACCTGTCAACAAGTGAAAGTGTAGCATCAGCAACCAATAGGGATTTTACAATAGTTACCCATTTTCGAGTGGAAGTGGAATGATGCCGCGATGGATTTCATGACCGGTTTTATGAGGTCTCCTTGAGAGAATGATGCTATTTGGGTTGTCATCGACAGACTCATGAAGGTTTCTCGCTTCTTTCCGATCAAGAAAACCTTCAGTTTTGATCAGCTGGGACAGTTGTACATCCGAGATATTGTACGTTTACATGGAGTTACGCTTTCCATCGTATCAGACAGAGATGCACGTTTTACTTCTCGGGTCTAGCAAGGGATTTAGAAGGCCTTGGGTACACAGGTAATTTAGAGTACAGAATACCATCCCCAGACAGATGGCCAGTCCGAGCGTATGATAAAGGTGCTTGAGGACGTGCTTTGAGCATGTATTTTGGATTTTGGAGGTTCTTGGGAGAGATACATACCTCTAGTGGAGTTCTCCTACAAAAATAGTTTTCAAGAAACTATTCAGATGGAACCTTATGAGGCCTTGTACGGTAGGCCATGCCGATCACCCTTGTGTTGGATGGAGGTAGGAGAGTCAGCTATGCTGGGACCTCGTCTTGTCCAGGAGACCATAGAGCAGATTGAGTTGATTCGGAAGAGGATGTATACTGCATAGTCTCTTTATAAATCTTATGCTGATCAAAGGAGATGGCCTTTGAAGTTCGAGGTTGGGGATCAGATTTTTCTGCGTGTCACACTGAGATTGGGACATAAAAGGATTAGGAGGCAGGGTAAGCTTTCACCGAGATACGTCGGGCCATTTGAGGTGTTGGAGGGAGTTGGTTCGGTTGCCTATCGGTTGTAGTTACCTCAGAGGTACCGGGCTATGCACGACATCTTCCACATCTCTCAGCTTCGACGATACTTATTAGACCCGTCTCATGTTTTTCAACCCAAGGAGGTTGAGTTAGAGGTGGATTCCTCATTCGAGGAGCATCCTATCAGAGTTGTTGATTGCAGTACAAAGGTTCTCCACGGTGGGTCTGTTCCTCTAGTATGGGTGCTATGGCAGCATGGGAGATTACATGACGAGACATGGGAGAGGGAGGCTGATGTACGTTTGTAGTGGCCGGAGCTACTCGGTGCTTCTTCTTCTATTCCTTTCTAGGGAAATTTGGGGATGAATTTTTTAATGGGGTAAGTTTTTAAGAACCCATACCTTCTTTTTAGGTATGTTTTTTCCTTTTCTGGCCATTTTTGGGAAAAAGAGGAAATTCTAGAAATTTTAGAAGTACACGCCATGTACTCAGTTACCGCGGGTAGCTGTGTGCTGGCCGTGTAGCAGCCCTACACAAGGCTATGTAGGGTGACTTGGAGGCTGCCTAAAGCGGAGTAAGGAAAACGTAATTACACACCGTGTACTCAAGAATTACATGCTGTTTATTTTCTTTTATTTCATTAAATGCACCAGGGCCGCCTCTGATGCCCAGATCTGTCTTCTTTTAGGTCATGTTTGGTCAAGAGAGACCGTAGGGTGCCGAAACTTCTCCAAGCCCCCGATCCTCCATCTGTTCTCCGAATCGACCGCCTTCGATTGCATTGGAACCGCAGCAGTAAGCTCTTCATTCTTCTAGAGCATCGTTTTCCAATTACTCCTCTTTTCCAAGTTATCATGGGTTGAACATTTTATAGTTTTTTGTCGATATTCTATGTTTCATGGTGATTCAAGCCTCGAGGTTCACATATAGAGATCTCCTAATGTCGAGGTAGGTGTTTTGTGGCTTTCTGTTGAAAGTCAAAAATATTATGTGAAATTGTGCCAATACCCTTGAACGGGGTATTGTGCGTTTACCGTTTTTCCCCTATTTTTTTTCTTCCGTTCTTGTATGCTTGTGTAGAGGTTAATTGGATATAAGTAGAGTTCTTTACCATGCATTGGATGTTCTTCCATACTTGTTCTATTTACGACCATTGGGTTTGGTTTTTCCTATTTTCCCATGCCTAGTGATTGTAGGATGAAGTGTTGTATTCTTACTTGCTTGAGATGTTGTAGTCTGATTAGCCAAGTAGTTTTGTAGGTTTAATTTGACTATATAGAATTATTATTTAATGAATTACATGGGACCTTGAGAACCTAGTGTAGTAGACCATATAGGGATAGACCGAGTGATCTTCCTCACAGAGTCTTGAGTATTATAGACTATATAGGGATAGACCGAGTGAGCCTCCTTAGAGAGTCTTTGAAGTAATATAGACTATGCGAGGATAGACCAAGTTAACTTCCTCAAATAGTCTTTGGGCATTATAGACTATGAGGGGATATACCAAGTGAACTTCCTCAGAGAGTCTTCGTTTTAATTTCAAATTCCTTGAACCATCCTAGACTATAGGAGGAATTGACTAAGTGAGCTTCCTCAGAGAGTCTTTGTACTACCAGGGCTATAAGGGAAATTGACTGGGTGAGATTCCTCAGAGAGTCTCTATACCTTGGGGATATAAGGGAAATTGACCTTGTGTGATTCATCAGAGAGTCCTTGACAACCCTAGACTATAAGGGGAATTGACTGAGCATGCTTCTTCATAGAGTCTTTATGAATTCGTAAGAACAATAGGGGTTTGGCTGAGTGTACTACCCAGAGGGTTTCTTGTACTTGTTAGGTAGGACCATAGGGGATGGTTGTGAGTAATTCCTAGAGGGTTACCTGTATGTGTTTAGTTGTTGCTTGATATTGGACTGTGGATTGTTTACTGTTGAGTATTTTCCGTCTTACTGCTTTCTGTACATTCACTTGCCATATATTCACTGATTGTTAGGCACAGATCTTTGGGTGGTTCCCTACTAACATTTAGTCTCACACCCTATTTGGGTCATGCTTTCGGTCCCAAACAGATTATATTTCTACAGGTATAGATAAGAGAAAGCGCCCTTCCACTTCAGGTACTTGATATGCTGTGGAGCTGGAGAGCATTGGACTAAGCTGAGTCTTATGATGTTGTGGAGCTTTTTATCTTGTTTTATTTTGTACTTTGGTTTAGTATTGTTGTATTCCAACATTGTAGTTTTTTGGCTATTTTCCTAGACATATATGTTCCATGAATCATTTATATATATATATATATATATTCTCCAGCTGTTTATTTCTTTTAGTCTTCCGCTATTTACCAGTATGGATTGTTACTACTTCCTCTATTGTATGTTGTTTACTTCTACTGTGTACTCTGCCAATGAGGGCATAGTTTCCCCACTATCACACCCAAGGCCCTCACTGCTAGTCGGCAGCCTCTGGCATTTGGGGAAATGTGCGTGAGGTCATGTGACCAACCAGGTACGAGGCACCTCTGGGTGGCTTCTGGAACCGAGATGTTACATATACATCCTGGAAGAACGAAAATATAAAGGGACCTTTGTGATCATTATTGGTGGGATAATATGAAATGGTAGATTCTTGACTACACTCCAAGGTTCCTAGTATGTCAGCAAGTGAAGGTAGGGAAACAACTTATTAAAGGGGTATTGAAACCGATGTCCATAACATCATGGAATTGGGACAATATCACTATGGACTTCATCACTGGTCTCTCGAGAAATTCTAAGGGGAACAATGTGATATGGATTATTGTGGACTGTCTCACCAAGACTTCCCATTTTATCTCCATTCGGGAAGATTTCTCTCTCGATCAACTTGCCAGGATTTACGTGAAGGAAGTGATAAGGCTTAATAGAGTTCCACTTTCTATCATATATGATCGTGATCCAAGGTTCACATCAAAATTCTAAAGAAGTCTTCAACATGCTCTAAGCACTGAATTAAATTTTAGTACATCCTATCACCCCAAAACTGATGTCCAATCTGAAAGGACTATTCAAAAACATGAGGACATGCTGAGAACATGCTCAATGGAATTTAATGGTGGATGGGATCAACATATCCCTTTAGTTGAGTTCTCTTACAACAACAGCTTTCACTCGAGCATTCAAATGGAACCCTATGAAGCTCTATAAGGGAAGCGATGTAGAACTCCTACTTGTTGAGATGAAGCTGGTGAGAGAAAGCTTCTTGGGCCTGATCTTGTGCAAGAGATGACAAAAAAGGTTCATGCCATCCAGCAACCCATTAAGGCTTCTCAATGTCGGAAAAAGGTCTATTTCAATAACCGTCGAAGGGACATGAAGTTTGATGTTGGTGACAAAGTATCTCTTTGAATTTCACCTTGGAAGAGATTCATGAGGTTTGGGAATAAGGAGAAGCTCATCCCTAGGTACATTGGCCCCTATTAAATCCTTGATTGTGTGGGATCATTGGCCTATCGTCTTGCACATCCTCCAAATCTCACACAAGCTCATGATGTCTTATGTGTATCCCTCTTGGGGAAGTACATACCTGACCCTTCACATTTACTAAATACAGTGGTGGTTCAATTGGAACATGACCTCTCTTATGAGGAGAAACCGGTGGAGATCTTGGAGTGTAGAGACAAGGTTCTACGGGACAAGACTACCCACCTTGTTAAGGTGTTATGGAGGAACCAGAAATGTAAATAATCCATGTGGGAACCAGAGGAGTCTATGAGACAGAATTACCCACACCTTTTCTCTTCTGAGGGTACGAGTTGAAATTTAGGGGAAGAAATTCCTTAAGGGGGAAGAATGTAACAACCCGAACTTTTGAATAATATTAGTTTCTTAAATTTGTGTGTTATTTTATACTCAATGAAACTATATCCTTTAATTAATGAAGTGTGACTAATTAAAATGAGACCATTGGGTTTTGACTATTATATGATCGTTGGTCAATATGACTGTTGGAAGCTATAACGTTCTGATTATTGTTTATAAATACAAATGATCATGGTTAATTAATACAAAAAGAATATTTGATGGCCTCATCTAGTAGACTCGGGCCATATTAAGCTCATTTGTCGGAGCTTGTAAAGGAGGTTTCATCACTGGGCTTTGCTCTGGACCAAGGCCAAGCCGAACTCCAACATGTGAAGCTTGATCAGAATCTCCTATGGGAGAAGTTCAAGCCAATAGAAATCACCCCTCAGGCAATGTTTTCCGAGCAGCCCCCAGATTCTACCATCATAGCACACCTAACACTTAGTACTTATGCATGTGTTATAAGGGGCTATGTAACGAGGCCTTAGTTACTTTGTGTAATCCTTTTGTATAAATAAATTTTTTATTTCTTATTATGGTAAAATTTGTTAATTTCAAATGTTTGGATAAATATAGGATGAATTTATAGAAGTTCCATATTATTGATGAATTTTGCAAAAAATGGTATTTTAAAATATTTTTTGTATACATTAAATAATTAATAATGTGAAATTATTTTCAAAAAAATGGTCTTATACAGTTGTGATTAGTAAGAAATTTTGAGTTTAATAAGATCAACATAATTTTTGGTGAAGAGTAAAGTATGAATAGTAATATTACCCTTATGAATAGTAATGTGACCAATGTAATAGTCACCTCACTTAAGAAATTATAAATATAATTTAGGCATCTTTTTTGGTAATGTGATATAATAATATAAATAAATAACTATTTCTAAACTTCTTAGTTAAGTATTAGTATCTATTTGGGTAAATAGTTTTTTTGCTTAAAAATTACATATATCATAATTAGAAAATTATTTTTATAAAATGGAGTTCATATTTGAATTTAGTGTGTCAATTTTAGGTTAGGGTGAATTTATGAGATTTTTATTAAAACAAATTCGGTGAATAGTAAAAATATAGTTTTGAGTTTCGGGGTGTTTAATGACATCATTAATGATGTAATAATGTTGTAATAATTTTGGTCGACTTGTGACTAGTAATTTATGTTATAATGTTTCCCAAGTGTCCAATACCATGGGCAAGCCCATGGTTTTTCAAATACCACTGATGAGGTGTCCCTTGGAAATTAATAAAATATTCCCTCACTTTTTCTATAAATACCAATCTATTCCCTCATTAATTTCATTACAAATTCCCCATCAATGAATATCTGGTATTTTTACCTCCCAAGTACTCCTCTCAAGGTTCCCTAAAGCCCCCTAAGGTCCCTATATTTGAGCTTTCGAAGTTACTCTTCAAGGTAAGGGAACCTTTCACCATCCTCTTTTAAGTCATGACTTCCTTTATGTTATGTCTTATAGTTTCTATTTTATTATGTGGGGTTATGTAATTATATATCCTTGTTACTATCCATTTCATGTCCAATTTATTATATACCCTTTCCAATCTCATCAACTGATTTTCTGAATTTTTAAGCGACGCTCTTAGGGTGTCAAATTCTTTGTCAAAGAAATCACATCGTCTCTTTTCTTCCAAGTTTCCTTTTCATGTGGTATGTCATTAAAATATCCATACCCTGATCTTATTTATTTTTATTTAGTAACCATAATTTATTATGATTTTTTTATTAGTTGGTTACCATTTTCCCATCTCTTTTCAATATTTTCTAAAACAATGTTGTATAGCCGTTATGCTGTGGAATATTTGTCTGAAAATCTATCTCTCTTTTCCTAAAGAAATTATCTTATTTTATTTATATGAATACCCAAACCTATTTATTTTCAAGGGGTATTCATAAAGAAATTAAATGATATATTTGATTATGGAATTGAGATACATGAAACCCTCATTCCATTACCAAAGTTTATAAAATACTTAACAATCATGTTTTTAATCACTTTTAAAACGTCGCGATTTTGAAGTGAAGCCCGTTAATTTTACTCTATATGGGTTATTTATGAAATATATTATTATGATCTATGTGGATCAGATGAAAATAAATACATATTAATGATTCTCCATGATAGCGCTCCAATGCATTGGTTAAAGAATTTGAACTCTAGAGATGACAAGTTTCACGATACCTTGGTGAATAACCTTGGTAATATTTATGAAACCTTGGGGATGAAACTTGGTTATATGTTAATGAATGTCTAAATTAAATTTTTTATCCACATTTTCAAGTTATTTCGCAAGTTATTATTGCTATGATATGCCTCTTTATCATTACTTTATGATATCCCTCATATTTTTATTGATATCACTCAAGTTCACATGTAAACTGTTTCACTTGTTTTCCTTACTGGGCCTTCTTCTCACCCTTTCATTTGATGTATGTATCCAGGTTATGAGATTCAGTAATTGTACTAATTATAAACCTTTTGTGAATCCTTAAAAGTGTATTACAATAATATCTTATATTTCATGTATTTGTTTAATGATTTCCAAGACACTAGACTTTAAAGATCCTCTGTTTATAAAATGTAATGAAAATTTATGTGATAAAAAGGCGGGATGCCATACTTATAGGGGGGAACATGTGCATCATGAGATGATGACATCACTAAACATATACATAGGTAGGCACATGATTACCTTGGGGTATAAAATGAAGAAAATATAGGTTACATGGCCTTGTGTCCTGACCTGAGGTAGAGATGAGGTACAATGGCCTTGTGGCTTGACCCATGATAGAGATGGGACATGATAGCTTTATAGCCCAATATGAAACTTGATGGTCGTTTGGATACTTAAATATATTTTTGGGACCTGTATCCAACCCATGTTCATGATTTCTGTTATAGATTCCCTTGCAACATAGATCTAAATAAGGTATTATTAGAGTTTTTAGTGACATGGTTAGCACATGATCGCTCAACACTTTATTGATTGATTCTTTCTTGGTAATTTATTTAGTATCTTGTAATACACTTCTTATTAATATGATATTATTCTAAGAAAACATTTTTTGTGTGTTATTGTTTTATACACACACACTACATGGGAATCTAATGCACATAAAAACTTCATGAACAGGGATCTGGGGAAGGGAAAGGGCCCAGTGATAGGAATCTGAGTAGATAGATCCCAGTATTCACAATGGTTTTGTAATAGAACCTGGAGTGATGTTGAAATGTTTTTATTTATTTTATTGTAGTTTTTTATACTATGGTTTGACCTACCACATTGGGGGTTCTTGGTTTAGTGATTTTATAGCACTATGATACCTGGTATTCCATCTGATAATTTATTTATAATTATTTAGTTTTGTGTTGCCTTTTCATGTTATTTGTCTTTTCTTGTCACTATTTTGGTGTAAGGATATTTATAGTGATGGTATAGTCACCCCATTACACCATTAAAACCCACACTTTTAATAAATAAACACTTTAATATGGGGAGACACACATGAGGTCATGTTGATCTCTCGTATAAACCAGGTGATTTGGGTCAAGCTATTATAGAGTGGTATCAAAATAAGTTTTCCTTTTCTTTTATTCTTTACTATGTTTGGGGAAAGGTATAAAAGACTTGGGATGTGTGAAAATTGAGAAGGTAATTCACATAAGTTCCATGATAGCTCTTATTTAATGGAACTCTGAGTTAATGACGAAAATAATATTGTTACAATTGTGGTTTTATGGTTTCATATTGATACTAATTATATTATTTTCTTATAGTTTAAGGGATTTGGGTGTGTTCAAGTATCATGATTAGGCATATAGTATCGCATTTCATATATACCTTTTTCCTTATATGATATACTATATTTATATTTAAATTATTTTAACTTGTTATTTCATGTTGTTATATGTATATTACTATGACTAATGTGAAATCATGTAGAACTAGGATTTAACCTTGGGTAATTCTAAGAGGGTTACGGATTATTGTTTCGGGTAGGATCCTCATTTTTTCCAAAGAAATCCTTTATGTATACCTATAAACTACTTGATTTAATATCTTAATTGTATTATTATAGGTATATTGATTTTACACTTGGCATTCAATAAATTCTACCAAGAAGACATTTGATGTGACCATCGACAAAAGTATGCTAGAACTATCTTACAAGGGAGAACACCCTTATTCCACCACCAGATGTGTATGAGCATTAAACTGATCATTCTCCTGTACCTACTTCAGTGTTCCAAGTGATGGAATTGATACACCCTAAAAGATTCCACATTATTCTTTTTTATGGTAGAAGAGTTAAAATGATATTGGATGATTATTCCTAGGACTTCTAACTCCATCATCCTCTATCCTTCCAAGCCACTAGAGGCCCTTGAGATACTAAAGACTGCATTAATGTCATCAAGGGAATATTTTATTCAGTAGAAACACTAAAGGATAGATGGGTAAATTTTTATTCCTTCATGATTCCTATATCCACTAATACGTGGTGGAGTGTGAGGAACCAGGTGGGAAGGCATAGGGGTCTTACTTGGGTAAACTTCAAGGACTTCTTCTTCGAGGATCTCTTACCGTATACGATAAATATGAACCAAGATAAAAAATTTATGGAGATTCATAAGGTTCTGGTGTTAGTGTCTTCTCACTCTACTTCTTTTATGGATTTTATTTACTTCTCTCATCTCTTGTCTCGGAATGAGGCATAAAATGTTGGGAAGTTTGAGATCTTCCTTCATCTAGAGTTTAGGTATCATTTTAGGATATTTAACCTAATAATATATATTGACGTGATCCTAAAGTCAATGATTATCAAGAAAGTTTAGGAGGAGGATAGATTTGTGAGTCTCCTTCCATCTCTTAGTGGATCAGCTATTGGACTTCTCGGTTATGTAGTGGGTTCCTCTTCTAATATTAGAAAGAGGAATATCATGGATTTTTAGAAGGAAGGTAGAAGGAAATCAGAGAAGAGCAGGTTTTATTAATCCCCCATTATGTGGAGGAGGATTCCATTAGTGTTTCAACTATGGAAGGGTGGAAATTATCACAAATTATTTGAAGTAATGCTGAACAAGTGTCATCGATGTGGAAATATGGTGTATCTTAAGTAGTTCTATTTAGGGGCATCATGGATGGGCTATAATAGGAGTGTTGGGTATATGAATATTGTGACCCAAGGATCTATCTAGAGTCCTTAGTAATAGATTTATACCCCACATACATCAACGGAACAGGTGAGTTATGTGCCTCAAGGGTAGGGTCGTAGAGTTGAGGCCGATAGAGTTTATATAGTAAAATAAGTCATGGTTGATGGTGGAGAAGGACCAGCAACTATTTGAGTTAATATATTGATCACATCTATGTTATCATCTATATTTTTTGATAAATGATATTCTCATTCATTTATATCTTCTCAAGTGGTTGTTGTACTTGACTTACTGGCCAAGTCATCTTATGAGCTATTATCTCTTGACACACCCTATGGGAATAAAGTGAATCATCTCTAGAGATGTCCAAAAAAAATTATAGTAGTTCTTGGATATGGGAACCTATGTGATTCCATGATTCTTGAGATGAATAGATTCAATGTGATCTTTGAAATGGATAGTTTGACTAGTTACTGGGTGCACATTGACTATAATATGAGATGAGTACCCTTTAATATTCTTAAGGGATAAAAGTCATTTTTGACCTATGAATGGTATTTGTGTGTAGGAATAATAGGTTTGGACCTAAGTCAATTTTGTGTTATTATAGAATAGGTAACTAGTATGGTTCTTGATGAAATCTAGGTAGTAGCTCTATCCTATTTTCTTTCTATAGTGGACCTTTATTAAGATACCTTTCAGGATAACATCCTAAGACTTCCTCTTCATATAGGAGTTGAATTTCAGATTGAAGTCATGCTAAGAAAATAACCTATATTGATTCCTTCATGTCATATGAAATCATATGTGTTGAAATAACATAAAGGGAAATTTGAGGATTTGGTGGTGAAAGGTTTTATCAAATAGAGCATATCTCCCTAGGGTTCTCCCATGTTGTTTTTGAAGAATAAGGATAATAGAATTCTCTTGTTTGTGAATTATAGGAGGCTAAATTAGGTGATCGTGAAGAATAGATATTTGTTTCTAAGGATCAATTACTTGTTTGATCAGTTATGGGGAGCTTTATGGTTCTCCAAGATTGACCTACAATAATTCTACCACTAACTTAAAGTTAGAGAAGAGGATATTCATATTGAATTATTTAGGAGTAAATATAGAAAATATGAGTATCTTTTCATGCCTTTAATGTTGAAAGATGTACCAGATATGTTCACGGATCTAATGAATAGGAACTTCCATCCATATCATAACTCTTTTATTGTGGTGTTTATTGATAATTTCCTCATATAATCATAGACATCATAGATGCACTCTAGACACATAGAGATTGCATTGAGTATACTACAAGAACATTGGCTCTGTTCCACGCTCTTGATGTGTCACTTTCATATCTAGAAGGTATTATTTCTTGGTAATTTTATCTCTAAGGTATAAATGTTTATATATTTGGAGAAGGTGGAGGCTATGATTTCTTATACACAACCTAGAAATGTGTTTGAGATAAATATTTTCCCTTGGTTGGCAGGATACTACCAATGGTTAATATAATACCTCTCTTGTTTGGAGTCACCAGTGAAAGGTCTTAGCAAGAAATAGGTGAGGTTTGAGTGGGAATATTGGTGTGAATATGTATTTTTATAACTGAATAAAATATTGATGATAGCTCTAATCCTAACATTTTTAGATCCAAGGATTAGATATTTGGTTTATAATGATACCTCAGATGTTGGTTTAGAAGTTGTGATGATGCAGATAGATTAGGTAGTAGCATATGGGTCTCTCCAACTACGATCCCATGATTGAGAATACCCTACACTAGGATTAGATTGGGAAGATATAGTGTATTCCCTGATGTTTTGTAAACACTATCTTTTGGGTGAGATATTTTCTATATACACAGAACACAAGAGAATGTGTTACATCCTTTATCATTGGAACATGAATCACTTGTAGAGGTTTTGATTGTAGTATCTATAAAAATTTTATTTTGATATGGATTATGCTCTAGGGAAAGTTAATTTCATTACAGATGATATTATTATGAAAATATATGACCTCGGAGAGAGACCTTCATAAGTGGAATTATGGTAGATGAGAATATTGGATGAATGGTTGTAGGATTTATCTGAATACCAAGTTTGATGACATGTTCCCCCTTGGTTATCACATCAATGTTAGTGGACCAGGTAAATACTATCCAAGAGTTAAATTATATATGTGTAATAATGCCAGAATAGTTGATGGTAAGTGACCCGATTATAGGATGGTCATTTAATAGTGAATATGTGATCTTTGTTCATGGTAGAGTTATAGTCCCAACTTATATGAGGGAATAACTAATGAGGGAATCCCAATCCTCTCAATTGGTGGTGCACCAAGGTTCAATGAAGATGTATCAGGATATAATATAATGCTTCTAGTTATTGATAATGAAGAGGGACATCATGTGATTTTTCTCTCATTTCTTGATCATTTAAAGGATTAAGGTTGAGTATCAATGACCAAGAAGGTTTCTTAACCCGCTTCTCATGACTTTAATTGAGTGGGATAAGGTGGCGATGGAATTTGTGATGGGGTTACCTAGGAAACCAAAAAATATTTATGTTATTTGGGTAATAGTTAATTGGATGATGAAAGTATCACATTTCCTACCAATCCGAGAGAGTAACTATGTAGATGAGTTGGGAAAGATTTATGTCTAAGAGATTATATGAATTAATGGAGTTCCTTCTGGTATAATGTTGGGTAGATATGCATATTTAACATCATGGTTTTTTCAAGGATTATATATGGCCTTTGGGAATCATTTGAAGATGGGTACAACATATCATGCACATATCATTGGGCAGTCTTAGAGGATGATCCAGATCTTGGAGGATGAGCTTCAAGCATCCATCTTAGACTGCAGTGGAGTATGGTATGATCATATGTCCAAATTATATTTTGTGTACAATAATAGTTTCTAGACCTTAATTCAGTTTAAACTTTTTTATTCATTTTATTGTCGGTCCTATCCCCCACTATTGTGTTGGAACGAGGTAGGTAAGGTAGCTATCATGAGTCAAACATGATGTATGATTCCTTTTATATAGTTTAGTTGATCAATAAATTGTTTATTACTATTCAGAGTAGATGAATATCATGTTTTGACCAAAGTAGATAACCTTTTGAGGTTTTTTTGTGTGATTAGGTTTTATTATAGGTGTCACCTAGGTGGGGAATCATCATCTACGGATGTAAAAGAAGCTAATTCCATGGTTCGTGGGACCATTTGAGGTTATTGGGAATATTGGAGTTCTGTGTTACCAACTGGGCCATCCTCCATGATATGAAGGTATGATTAATGTGTTCCATGTGTCTCGGATTCAGATATATGAGCTTGATCCTATAAATGTAATAAATAGTGAGGATGATGATTCGAAACCAAATGCATCATTCATGGAGTGACCTGTATAGATTTTAAACCAAACAAGAAAGTACTGAGGGGAAATATAGTACCACTTGTTAGAGTTTTGCAATAGTATGGACGAATCCAACCGGATATGTGGGAATATTAATGTAATTTATAACCTCAATGACCCAATTTTTTTGATTAGGAAATCTAGAGACACTTCTTAGATATTAGAAGTCCTTATAAGGGAATATTTTAATGTCCCAAAATTTTCAAGTGCCTTACCCCATACTTTCGTCTCTTCTTTGATTGTTCTGAGTTATAATTTTCTTTGGTAAATTATTAGGTATATTTTAGTTGGTTTTTGATGTATTTATAATCATTTAAAAAGGTATTTGGTTTTCACATGGTTTGGGAAAACTATTTGTTTCTCCCTAGGATACTATACAACTTATTGGTGAAGGGATGTGGGTGGTGAACGGTTAGAGATAATGATGTGAATTTACTTGAAAACCATTGATATGGGATAGAGAAAAAAATCGTGGTTATAATATGGTTTAACAAACCATGTATCCAAATTACGAGAGAGTATAAAAGAGGAAGTGTTCCTTTCAAATTTAGTACACAGTTTAGTAAATCATGCAACCAAACCATGCATGGAGTTTTAATAAATCCTAAAATAATATTTTACACCTAAAACCTCCTCAAATATATTTATTCTTCCTCTAAATCCTTGGGATCACAAACCTAAAGATGCCAGTGGTGTTTTTTGGAAAATTTTATCCTTTAAAACTCTAATTCAAGTGTGTCTTGGGGATTTAGGTCATGGGAATTCAAGGTATGTGATCATTATTCTCTGTTCTTCATAATCTTTCTAGATCATACCACCTTTTATATGATGATTCATAGATTCAGGATTTTATGGATAGATATATGGATTCCTATGTGATATAATGGATAATTATTTGAACATTGAAGGATTAGAGTTTAGGTCTATTTAGAATTGTGTTCTCTCTCGTAAATGGATCTAGATTTACCAATGGTGGTGAATTTTGTTGGGTAAGAATAAATTAATTAAATACATTGTAATTTTATTCTTCTTGAATATTATTCTATAATACCTTTTTTGAAAAATTTGGGGTTGGTTCTAGGGGTCCTTGGTGTGTGGCCTTGATTCGGGTAATGACTCTTGTTGGCTATTAATTTTTAGCATCAACACTATTGAGGTGGTAAGTTCTTTACCATATAGATATTTTGTATAACATAATTACCTTAATATTGACCACATGTGTGTTTTTATCCTATTAGAACCATATTGATATTGATTTAATGTTATTTTATGTGTATCCATAGAGATTGTGCTTCATTGTGATCTTGTGTGGGTGTGTTTGTGTGGATGATGAGGCTCATGTTTAATTTTTTTTTTCATGAATTTATGTGTTGTGCCTTGTTTAGTGTGAATGTATAGATTATCATTGTTTTTATTCTAGTATAAAATGGTAGGGGACCATCATGGCATGGTTATCCCTTAGAGGGGGACTATGTGCAACGTACTAGGACGATGTCGATAGATCTAGACATAGGGAAGGGGCATGATGGCCTTGAGGCCTAACCCAAGGCAGAGATGGGGTATGATAGCCTTATAGTCTGACCTAAGATAGGGATCAGGTATGATGTAATTAGGGAATGGAATAATGATATAGACAAGATATTGTGGCCTTATAACCTAACCCCAATACTTTATTGTTATTTAGCTACTTAGAGATATATATTGGTCTTATGGTCGACCCATGTTCATGACTTTCATTGCGATTTCCCTTCTAGCATGGAACTGAAGAAGGTATGGTCTAGGTTCTTGGTGACTTTGTCACGACCCGTCCTTGGGGCCCATGTCGTGACTACCCCAAGCCCGCCTTCCATAGGCCAGGGGATGGAGACTAGCACCAAAGGAGTAAATCCCGATAACTGGGAAGGCATTGCCTTTATAAAAGTAAACAAACACGACAGAGTATAAGCGGAAGTAAACACTCAGTACAATGAGAAGTGAAAAAAGGAAAAATGGGCCAGAATACAAACCCAAAAGAAAGTACAACTACAACTGAACAAAGTACAATAGAAAAAGACAACAGCTGGAAGAAGGAAGCTGCTCCTGGGTCGTCCTCCTCGGATCCTACCTGAAGGGTAGGTACAGATAGCGCAACTCCTGGTCGTCCACCATGGATCCTACCTGAAGGGTAGGTACAGATAGCCTCCTCCATGCTCTCGTCCGTCACCCTCCTCTGTGAGCCGTCACGTCGTGTAGTCCACCTCCGGGTACTGACTCGTCGTGTAGTCCACCTCCAGGTACCATCCAGTCCTCGAACACTCGGCCTCCGTCAGCACTGCCCGTCGTCTGCAACCAACACAACGAGGTGCGGGCATAGCCCGTGCAGGGGTGAGTATAACGATACTCAGTAGGGACCCCGAGACCCTCAAGGTCTCACTAAACCAACAAGGATAACCACAAAGAAGATCTCAACAGACAACCTCTACTTAGGTATATGCCCATACATATACCAAAGTTATCAAGTAACCCATCTCAATCATGAGGAAACACAAGGATTGTGAAATCAACGGATAACCACTACCCAGGTATATGCCCATACATATACCTAAGTTAGCAAGTGACCCATCTCAATCATGAGGTAAACACAACGTCAAAAGTCTCAGCTCAAACCAGGATTTTCATTATCGAAACCGTAACTGCTGAAGAGCTCCGTCTCTGGAGTGTACAGTGGTCCTGTCATGACTCCGAGGTACTGCTCACTAACCTAAGACTGCTGAAGTACTCCTCCTGTCGAGTACCGCGGGTCAGCCACCCAGACACAGTAGTGCTTCCCGCCGAGGTATGTCACCCAAACACAGTAGTGCACACCCCCTAGTAGCCTGCTAAGGTACTCTCCGGACGAGTACCGCAGGTCTGCACTGTCACACAGGTAGTGCTCCATCCGCCATGGGTCTGCACCTCAGAAATTAGTGCTCCATCCACTGGGCTAGTCGACTCACTCCAAGTCGAGTCGGTCAAGCATTCGTCGAGTCTCAGCCAGTTACACGGTCTCCGTACTCCGCATGCTCGTCACTGGGAGGGTCCGCTCCACGAGCTACAGGTCGATACTCCAAGTATCTCAAAGTCCCACGAAGAATTATCTCAAAGGACCGCCTCGTCATAGGGGTCTCAACACAACAGACGGCACGTCAATCGGATGCCCGGTCTGTGAGTTATTAGCCTTTTCGTCCCAGGGGCCCGGTTGGTTTCGTGAGCGAACCAAACCCGGCCGTATCTCAACTGTACCCCGAACTCTCATAGGGTATACTCATAGGGACCGTTTCTCAACGAAATCACCAACTCCGCTGACGGTTCGTCAAACGGACGTTCTGTCAGAAAGATATCAGTTTTTCCGTTCCAGGGGCCCGGTTGGATTTCGGTGTGATCCAACTCGGCCACTATCCATCTACATCTATTTCTCGGTCAGAGGATGCCAAAAGTTCTGTATCGTCAACAGTAACTCAACGCAATAGACGGCGCGTCAATCGGACGCCCGGTCTGAGAGTTATTGACTTTTCCGTCTCACACCCACCCTGGGAAACTTCCTAGGAGGTCACCCATCCTGATCACTACTCTTGGCCAAGCAGGCTTAACTATGGAGTTCTAACCACGTAGGCTCCCGAAAAGGAAGGTGTACCTTGAGTATAGTATACCGAAACGACCGTCTCGATCCAAGGATCGCGTTGCCGCTGACGGCGAGTCGTTTGGAGGCACGTAGCCCAAGATACGGGTATTTGACCAAAAGTGGTCCGAAACTGGGGGTCTGGGCCCGGGCCGACCCGGCCCGACCCCCCCCCCCCTGGGTCGGCCGAACCGGGTCGACCCGCCCCGGGCGGCGACCCGGCCCGACGACCCGGCCCGGCTCGGAAAACCCGGCACGGCCGGCGGCGCGGGCTGGCGTGGCGGCGCGGGCCGGTGCGGTGGCGCGGTCCAGCGCGGCGGCGCGGTTTGGCGCGGCGGCGCGGACCGGCATGGCGGCGCGGATCGGCATGGCGGCGCGGGCTGGGCGCCGATCGGGTGCCGCGCGCGGGGGGGCAAATCCCCCCCCCCCTTTTGAGAACCGCGACCCCTTAATTGGGGCCGCTTTTGAGACCCGGCCGGGGGAAATTAATTCCCCCGGTCTCCACTGCCCAGCCGGCCCGCACTGGCCGGCCGGTTTCGCCAGCATGGACCGGCGACGGTCGGTCCTTCCTTCGCCGACACCGGCGGCCCGGTGCCGGCCACCGGTCATCTTGCTCCGCCGCGGCCTGGAACCGGCCGCGGCCTATGCCGTTCGGCGCGATGCGACGGCATCGCTTCCCTCTGCCACGGCCCCGCTCCGGCCGCGGCGCCTTTGACTTTCTTCGACACGACGTGACGGCGTCGCGTTCTTAGATTTCTTTCCACGGCGCGGCGCGACGGCGCCGCGCGTATCTTCCGCAATAAATCGCGTGGTGCGACGGCACCACGTTTTCTCATATCATCCTCAAGAAACCATCACGAAAACAAAGGAGGAGGGTCGGCCGTGTTTGTGTGGTCCGAACCCCTCGTATTATTCGATAAAAAAAGGTTTTAAACCATGATCATCGCCAAGTTTGTATTCACGAACAATTAAATAAATAAAAACCCTCAATCATCAACCGTTTGATCGGACGATCCGCGGATCAACCCAGTATTGGTTGGTCCGCGCTCGTCGTTTTTTTCTCAAAAGATAAGAGAATTCCAAAAAAATTCCCCTTCCTCGGCTTCAAGAACGGAGTTCTTCAACGACCCGCGGAAGACAAGCGTCGCGGAGGTCGGGCGTCGTTCCGTCTAGGTTGGTGGGAGAAGAGCTCGGTGATGTCGAGCCGAGACGTCACCCTCTGTATACTTTGTAGGCGGCGGTGCTTCCCTTCCTTACTCCGGTTGAAGATGGTCGGAGGTGTTGCTTCATGTTCTTCGGAAACGTGGAACATTCTTCCTCGAGAGGTTGGTGATCTTCCAAGAGTTCTTCTCCTCTCCTTAGTTCTCCCCACAAGGTTTATGCCAACCCAAAAAGAAGAATATAATCTCTCTTTTTAATGTTGGCAAAATGAATTCAAAAGAATTCAAACACTCAAAATAATTAATTAAGTTGGTTTAATTAATTAATTTCAAAGTGTTGGCAAGAATTTCAAAAGATTGAAATTCAAATAAACCATACTTAACTCACCTCATTAATTAATCAAGTTGTCAAATATTAAAGAATGTGAGTTAATGGGGAGTTGGAATGTGAGGGGTTAAGAGGGTTAGGGAGTTTAAGGAATTTGAAAAGGTGGGGGGGTTCGTGTGGGCCCCACCCTTTCAAATATCCACACATGGGAAGTTGGATGGATGTGGGTCCACCACCAACTTCCCATGGGAGAAGTTAACCACTTAACATTGTTAAAATTTGATTTAACAATTTTATTCACTTTTTATTTAAACCCCAAAAATTAACTTCTCCTCCCGCACAAACACAACTACGGTAAAGGTTCTCTTAAGCGATTACCGGCGTTGCGAGTTCATCGGTGCAATCAGATTTCAATTCCGAGCACCGGTTCAAAAGATAGAAATTCCCGCTCGCTCGTTCACTGAACGTACCCGAGCCAAACTTCGGAAATTAATTCCGGGCACACCGGGCCTCGGAATCAGGCGTCGTCAGAAACTGCGTTCTTGTAAAATTTCAAAGAAAATTAGAAAAAAATTTCCTTGAAATTTCCGGGTCTTTACATTACTCCCACCTCAGGGATTTACGTCCCTGTAAAGATTCAACACAGACTAGGGTCACAAAAGCGGTACAGAGCACGCATCTGAGCCTTCCGCTCCCATATGCTTACCTGGAGGTTCCGTACTGCCAAAGAAAGTGCACCCGAGGAATCGATCGTCCTCGTAGGATCTGCTCCTGTCGATCCTCGATCCCCACTGGAATCTCCGTGAAAGACACCCCATCGCCATCATCCAGCTCCTCATGGTCGATGGTATGCGAAGGGTCGAGCACGTATCTCCTCAGTTGAGATACATGGAAGTCTTCGTGCACCTGGTGCAACTGCGATGAAAGGGTCAAGCGGTAAACCACCCCGCCTACCCAGCTGGGGACCTAAGAAGGTCCACTGAACCCCAGAGATAACTTGCCGCCTTGGCCACATCTTCGTAAACCTCGTCGAGGTGAGACCCGTATAAGGAATTGATCGTCATCCTCGAACTCTAGAGGCCTCCATTTTCTGTTAGAACTGGAACTCGAAAGGCTGCTGCCACGAGGGTAAGGTTGACCGACTTAAGAGTGATCGGTCTCACCCTCCTGTGCAAGAGTTACCATGCGCTGCCTGGGGTTTCCTTTTCCGCCGACCAAGGAAAACCCATCCCGACGTTTTCCTAAAACCGTCAATTTGAGTATGAACAGTTATTTCCCATTCCATACTCAAACTAACGTCGTAAGGCCTCGACGCTGCCACCAAGAGATTCCAACCGGAACTCTCGCCTCGAGGGTCTGACCACACCGTCGGCGTAAGTGTGATTATCGAGTCTCCTCCCAAGGTATCTCCAGACATGAGGGTCAAGTCTACGGATTACTGGAAACTCTAGGTCTGGAACAAGATTTGTGAAAGCAAGGAATGACTCATATCGATGTCTGTTACTACAGCAGCTTGTAGTGGACACAGACTGTCCCTTGAATCATTTCTAGAGCCATTGGGTCACACTCCTTGACCGCATGCAGCCGCATTCTTCCACCGCCATCCAGCTCCCTGAGCTTGGTGGGGATAACTAAGGTGGGTGGTTGTAGCATGTTAAGATGTACAGCACCTCATGCTTCTCCCCTAGCTCTGCCTCCACGTCTGACGCTTCGCAGACTCGTCTTTATTTAAAGATTCCTCTTCTTGAACCATTTAACATGCCTGAGTCTCTAAGACTGGCACCAGTTCCCTGTTTCTTACTGCACTGTGCAGTCTTCATCTGCTCCTGGATGAACTGCACCTCCTTTAGTCTCACAAGAGATGCTATGATTTCTTATTTTCCGAAAAGAGAAATCTGGTCTCATCCCCTGGATGAACCACATTCGTTGCCTAATACAGTCAATCCTGACATGAATGATGCATTCATGCCATGGATGACGTCGTAAGGCCTTGACGTAACTACTAAGAGATCCAACTGTCACTCTCGCCTCCAAGGGCCGAGTCACACTGTCGGCATCAGTGTGAGGTCACTGGGTCCCCTCCAGTAAAAATCTTGAAAGTGAGGGTCAAGTCAACAGTTTTAACCGGGACCACTCAGCATCAACCAAGCAAAAAGGACAGGAAAGCAAACAAAGATAAGTGACTTTTTATTATTGCAGCTCATAGTACAAAGACACGAATACAAAAACAACATGGAACTAGAAGTACAAAGGACGTATCCACTAGTTCCTCTCCTGTCCACCTGTTCCCGGAGCTCTACTGCCTTGTCCACTGCTCGGCTGTTTCTCAAGCACCAGCTGCTGCTTCTGTCTCGGTGGCTCCTCCAACACCCGCTGATCAACCGTACAAGGAGTCGGACAGTCACGTTCCAGGTGACCCTTCCCGCCGCAGGAGTAACATTGTCCGTTTCTGGAACGCCTGGCTCTGAACCCACCTCGGGTGCCCCGCACCACCAGTCCTAAAACCCGAGATCGTCCAACTGCTGGTCTGGTCCTCTTGGACCTCTGCATCATCTGTCTACTGCCCACAGATGACTCGGCTTCTGAACGAAAAACACGCGGCAAAGGCAGAAGCTCCTGTACACGCTCGGGGTGTAGATCTACTGGCACAAACTCCACCCTAAAGAAGGTCTCGAAGTCTTCCCATGCGAAGGTCATCCCGTCGCAAAACTGGAACAAGTGGCTCCACCACCTGCCTGCTGCTACCTGAAGGAGGCCGGTAGCAAAGATCACCATGAAGTCTGTCGGCGTTCCCACTAGCCTGAAGACTCTCACCACAGCCTCCAGCCAAACCTCAGCCGCCTGCAGGTCCGTCTCTCCCCGGAACCTGGGTGGCCTCTGGCGCTGGAACTCGTGCAGCGCGCTCAAGCGTCGTGCATCGCCTACTGCTGGGGCTGGTGGCATCGGTGGCCCAATGGGTAGTAGTACCGTTGGTGCCTCCGCTGGTGCCTCAACTGCAAGAGGGCCCGGTACCGAAGCCTCGTCGCTTGACAGGCTGTCAGCACGCACATCCCTCTGGGCTCTAGCTGGTCGTCCGTGAAAAGGCATCCTGAAAGAAACATTGTGACACGGTCAAACGTTTATACCTGGTGAGCTGACCTAGTTTGAGCTGTTTTAAGGGAAAAACTTTGAAAACACACACGCAATCAGTGTTTTCGTGCACAAAGTCGGAAATCAGTTGTCAGGGTCCTGGTGTATGGATACGTCAGTCGCCCGCACCAACACTGGACTCCCTGATCTGAAGACCACACTCGGTACCTTTAACACTATTGCTTCACAGAAAGAAAATATCAGAGTTATAAGTTTTGCAGTAGAACCGACTCCTTTGATACCAATTTGTCACGACCCATCCTCGGGGCCCGTGTCATGACTACCCCAAGCCCGCCTTCCATAGGCCAGGGGCTGGCGACTAGCACCAAAGGCGTAAATCCCGATAACTGGGAAGGCATTTCCTTTATAAAAGTAAACAAACACGACAGAGTATAAGCGGAAGTAAACACTAAGTACAAAGAGAAGTGCAAAAAGGAAAAATGGGCCAGAATACAAACCCAAAATAAAGTACAACTACAACTGAAAAAAGTACAACAGAAAAAGACAACAGCTGGAAGAAGGAAGCAGCTCCTGGGTCGTCCTCCTCGGATCCTACCTGAAGGGTAGGTACAGATAGCGCAGCTCCTGGTCGTCCACCATGGATCCTACCTGAAGGGTAGGTACAGATAGCCTCCTCCACACTCTTGTCCGTCAACCTCCTCTGTGAGCCGTCACGTCGTGTAGTCCACCTCCGGGTACTGACTCGTCGTGTAGTCCACCTCGGGGTACCATCCAGTCCTCGAACACTCGGCCTCCGTCAGCACTGCCCGTCGTCTGCAACCAACACAACGAGGTGCGGGCATAGCCCGTGCAGGGGTGAGTATAACGATACTCAGTAGGGACCCCGATACCCTCAAGGTATCACTAAACCAACAAGGATAACCACAAATAAGATCTCAACAGATAACCTCTACTTAGGTATATGCCCATACATATACCTAAGTTATCAAGTAACCCATCTCAATCATGAGGAAACACAAGGATTGTGAAATCAACGGATAACCACTACCCAGTTATATGCCCATACATATACCTAAGTTAGCAAGTGACCCATCTCAATCATGAGGTAAACACAAGGTCAAAAGTCTCAGCTCAAACCAGTATTTTCATTATCGAAACCGTAACTGCTGAAGAGCTCCATCTTTGGAGTGTACAGTGGTCTTGTCACGACTCCGAGGTACTGCTCACTAACCTAAGACTGCTGAAGTACTCCTCCTGTCGAGTACCGCGGGTTAGCCACCCAGACAAAGTAGTGCTTCCCGCTGAGGTATGTCACCCAAACACAGTAGTGCACACCCCCTAGTAGCCTACTGAGGTACTCTCCGGACGAGTACCGCGGGTCTGCACTGTCACACAGGTAGTGCTCTGTCTGCCATGGGTCTGCACCTCAGAAAGTGGTGCTTCGTCCACTGGGCTAGTCGACTCACTCCAAGTCGAGTCGGTCAAGCAGTCGTCAAGTCTCATCCAGTTACACGGTCTCCGTACTCCACACGCTCGTCACTGGGAGGGTCCGCTCCACGAGCTACAGGTCGATACTCCAAGTATCTCAAAGTCCAACGAAGAAGTATCTCAAAGTACAACGAAGAAGTATCTCAAAGGACCGCCTCGTCATAGGGGTCTCAACACAACAGACGGCGCGTCAATCGGACGCCCGGTCTGTGAGTTATTAGCCTTTTCGTCCCAGGGGCCCGGTTGGTTTCGTGAGCGAACCAAACCCGGCCGTATCTCAACTATACCCCGAACTCTCATAGGGTATACTCATAGGGACCGTTTCTCAACGAGATCACCAACGCCGCTGACGGTTCGTCAAATGGACGTTCTGTTAGAAAGATATCAGCTTTTCCGTTCGAGGGGCCCGATTGGATTTTGGTGCGATCCAACCCGGCCACTATCCATTTGTATCTAATTCTCGGTTGGAGTATGCCAAAAGTTTTGTATCTTCAACAGGAACTCAACGCAATAGACGGCGCGTCAATCGGACGCCCGGTCTGAGAGTTATTGGCTTTTCCGTCTCACACCCACCCTGGGAAACTTCCCAGGAGGTCACCCATCCTGATCACTACTCTAGGCCAAGTACGCTTAACTATGGAGTTTTAACCACGTAGGCACCCGAAAAGGAAGGTGTACCTTGATTATAGTATACCGAAACGACCGTCTCGATCCAAGGATCGCGTTGCCGCTGACGGCGAGTCGTTTGGAGGCCCGTAGCCCAAGATACGGGCATTTGACCAAAAGTGGTCCGAAACTGGGGGTCTGGGCCCGGCCCGACCCCCCCCCCCCCCCCTTGGGTCGGCCGAACCGGGTCGACCCGCCCCGGGCGGCGACCCGGCCCGGCTCAGAAAACCCAGCACGGCCGGCGGCGCGGGCCGGTGCGGCGGCGCGGTCCGGCGCGGCGGCGCGGTCTGGCACGGCGGCGCGGTCCGGCGCGGCGGCGCGCACCGGCACGACGGCGCGGACCGGCACGGCGGCGCGGCCTGGGCGTCGTTCGGGTGCCGCGCGCGGGGGGTAAAGCCCCCCCCCCCTTTTGAGAACCGCGGCCCCTTAATTGGGGCCGCTTTTGAGACACGGTCGGGGGAAATTAATTCTCCCAGTCTCCACTGCCCGGCCGGCCCGCACTGGCCGGCCAGTTTCGCCAGCAAGGACCGGCGATGGCCGGTCCTTCCTTCGCCGACACCGGCGGCCCGGTGCCGGCCGCCGGTCATCTTGCTCCGCCGCGGCCCGGAACCGGCCGCGGCCTATGCCGTTCGGCGCGATGCGACGGCATCGCTTCCCTCCGCCGCGGCCCCGCTCCGGTCGTGGCGCCTTTGACTTTGTTCGACGCGACGCGACGGCGTCGCGTTCTTGGATTTCTTTCCACGACGCGGCGTGACGGCGTCGCGCGTATCTTCCGCAATAAATCGCGTGGTGCGACGACACCACGTTTTCTCGTATCATCCTCAAGAAACCATCACGAAAACAAAGGAGGAGGGTCGGCCGTGTTTGTGCGGTCCGACCCCCTCGCGTTATTCGATAACAAAAAGGGTTTTAAACCATGATCATCACCAAGTTTGTATTCACGAACAATTAAATAAATAAAAACCCTCAATCATCAACCGCTTGATAGGACGATCTGCGGATCAACCCGATATTGGTTGGTCCGCGCTCGTCGTTTTTTTCTCAAAAGATAAGAGAATTCCAAAATAAATTCCCCTACCTCGGCTTCAAGAACGGAGTTCTTCAACGACCCACGGAAGACAAGCGTCGCGGAGGTCGGGCGTCGTTCCGTCTAGGTTGGTGGGAGAAGAGCTCGGTGAAGTCGAGCCGAGACGTCACCCTCTGTATACTTTGTAGGCGGCGGTGCTTCCCTTCCTTACTCCGGTTGAAGATGGTCGGAGGTGTTGCTTCACATTCTTCGGAAACGTGGAACGTTCTTCCTCGAGAGGTTGGTGATCTTCCAAGAGTTCTTCTCCTCTCCTTAGTTCTCCCCACAAGGTTTATGCCAACCCAAAAAGAAGAATATAATCTCTCTTTTTAATGTTGGCAAAATGAATTCAAAAGAATTCAAACACTCAAAATAATTAATTAAGTTGGTTTAATTAATTAATTGCAAAGTGTTGGCAAGAATTTCAAAAGATTGAAATTCAAATAAACCATACTTAACTCGCCTCATTAATTAATCAAGTTGTCAAATATTAAAGAATGTGAGTTAATGGGGAGTTGGAATGTGAAGGGTTAAGAGGGTTAGGGAGTTTAAGGAATTTGAAAAGGTGGGGGGGGGGGTTCGTGTGGGCCCCACCCTTTCAAATATTCACACATGGGAAGTTGGAATGATGTGGGCCCACCACCAACTTCCCATGGGAGAAGTTAACCACTTAACATTGTTAAAATTTGATTTAACAATTTTATTCACTTTTTAATTAAACCCCAAAAATTAACTTCTCCTCCCGCACAAACGCAACTACAGTAAAGGTTCTCTTAAGCGATTACCGGCGTTGCGAGTTCATCGGTGCAATCAGATTTCAATTCCGAGCACCGGTTCAAAAGATAGAAATTCCCGCTCGCTCGTTCACTGAACGTACCCGAGCCAAACTTCGGAAATTAATTCCGGGCACACCGGGCCTCAGAATCAGGCGCCGTCAGAAACTAAGTTCTTGTAAAATTCCAAAGAAAATTAGAAAAAAAATTCCTTGAAATTTCCGGGTCTTTACAAACTTCATTAGAACATGGTCACTCATCACTTTATTGATTGATTCTTTCTTGTACCTTTATTTAGTATCATGATATAAACCTCATATACATGTGAACTTATGTTAAGGATGCATTGGTGGTGTCCTACTAGGTTATACTCAAACCTTTCATGGGAATCTTGATATGTGAGTAGGATTTAGGAACAAGGAACTAGGGAATGGAAAAGTGCCAATGAAAAGGAGTTGAGGGGATGGATCCTAGTGTTCAAATGTGTCATTAGGACAGAATCTAGATTAATTTTTCAATTACTTTATTTATTTTCTCATTGCTTTCTTATACTCTAGTTTGACCTGCCACAATGGGGGTCCTTGGTTTAATACTTGTTTAACATTATGATACTTGAAATTCCATTTCATATTACATTTATTATTATTTAGTTATACAGTGAATTTTTGATTTATTTCTCTTTTATTGTTATTATTATGGTGTATAAATATTGATAATGAGGGTATAGTCTCCCCATTATGTTGTTAAAACCATTTCTACTAGTCAGAAACCTCTTGTGTATGGGGAGACATGCATGAGGCCATGTAGATATTCGGACCAAATTGAGTGATTCGAGTAGAGGCCCTATGTATATAAAATACTATTTATAAATTTTTGATGTATTGAATCCTTTGATTGATTCCCATTTTTGTGGTTTTATGTTATTACTTCCATTGAAAACCATGTCTCCCTTATAAATGTTTTAATAACTTAAATATAGTAGTGGATTGAAATGTGGGAAAATAATTATTGTTATTGACATGTAATTCATATTTTGAACTTATGATTTGAAGTGATGACTTGTGTGGAAATACTCTTAAAATGGTTAAGCACTTAAAGTTTGTAATTTAAAGGAATAATGATGTGTATAGATTGTTGGACTTTTTGTGTGCATCTTATGGGATTTTTAGATTATGTATTATTTTTAAAGACTCTAAATATAGTATACCAGATTGGGTGGATACTTTATTAAATTTTCATAAGATATAAGGAATCACATATTGAATGAAAAAATAGTTTAGTAGTCTTGGTAAACTAGATACATTCCTAAATATCCCATTATAATTAAAAAAATAAAATTCATAATGTTTTTTCTTTTAGAACAACATTATTTACCTAATCATATACCTATATATCAATCATAAAATACTTCCATGAATCCTAGGTAAAATAAAACATAAGAAATCGTTGTGCTCAGATGCTCAATAAGGGAATGTATACAGTTGAATCTATGGAAAAATAACATATAATCAGTATTTCAAGGTAAATAAATAAAATTCATTCCATTTAATCAATAACTTGAGCATAATATGGTGGGAATAAAAAATGATAAAATAATTTCAAATAAGTAATCACATGAGATTGAATCATATCCATGCATATTCTAACAAATAGAATAATAATATAGATATTAATAACTAATCTCATAATGAGGGAATACATAATTTTGGACATCAGAACCATATCATCAAGGTCTCCTGCCAATAAATACTACATAAATGGGAATAGACTCGGCCAAATACCCAATCTAGTCTATCTCATGATACCTACTGATACATCATGGGGTTATAAAGGGCCTCACATGTCACTTAATAAGTCCAATTAATTCCTCATATGAGAGGGTTGAAACATAATCGACATAAACATTCATATTGGAAAACTAGCATAAAAAATTTTAATACTTCCCCTAATTAATAAACATAATCATAAATCATTCAGATTAATATGGTCAATGGTATCAAAATAGCCCATACCCATTAAAACTAATTATAAACCATTAAAATCAATAATAAGAATGGTATTATTATAACATATTCCCAGTGGATCACAAGTATAATAACAGTTTTTGTTATTCATGAATAAAAATTCTTTAAAGATATCATTAAAACATTATAGAGGAAAATAACCTTTCTATTTTGAAAATAACCTTTTAAAACATAAATTTCACAAAAAAATTGTAAATAACATTCTTTGAAAATAACCTTTTAAACATATAAATTATTCTTTACAACATTGAGTGGTTAGGAAAGTGAAAAATTCTATTCATGTTGTACATGTTAAAACAAATATTTGTTTCATATTTTTGATAAAATCCAAATGGGTCGTATTTGGAAAAAGATATGAATTTTAATTTCAAAAAAAATACAAGTAAAACATGGGTAAAAATTTATTTAATAAATCATTTTTATAATGTTAAAAATAATTGAAAACATTTTCTGAAAACATTTTATTGGAAGAACCAAGATTTTTGAATGAAGAGAGAAATGAAGTCATATTTTCTTAACAACAATTTTTCATTAATTTTAAGTACCAAATAGATGTAAAATTGTCCTATTACATTAAAAATTAATGAATAACCAATTAATAAAAAAATATATTGGTTGTAAGATAAAAATATCAAACAAGTCCCTAAGGGGGACTTAAATATAATCAATCCTAAAAAAATTATGAAATTGTGAAATAAACACTTACCACTTTGGTAACTTTTGAATCATAATCCCCATGAAAGAAACTAATTCAAATAAAACTTTAAATATCATGAATATAAATAAATTATTGATATAAAATATCAAAGTTATAATATATACATAACAAAAAATGGATAATTGGAAAATATGGCATATGTCTTACAAAATTAAATGTGAGATGAGAAACCCTTACCTCAGGTTCGACTTCTTTCATATGTGTCCAAACCAACTATATAATAAATATAGGTTTTTTATACATATATAAAAAACCAAACTCAAATACTTCACACCATAGATTATTTACTTATAATCTTTCATGAACCATTTATTAACAATTCTATGTTAAAATCACTATTTTTGGTGATAATTGCTTCGTTTTTCATGTAAGTTCTGGTTTGGTAATTTCAGTCCTTTCATAATGATCATGTTTTAATCATATCCATAATGTTAAAAAATTAATTTACATATATATTAACTATATATGTATTTAGAGTAATGTATAAAATTTAGATATAGAAAATGGATTACACCATTCATAGATATGGTAGGTTGTACGTACGCATGAATTTTGATTCCCTTTTTCTCAATGGATGGAATAAAAAGAAAATAAATATCATTTAACCATTAAAGAACAATTATTATGTTATATATTGAATTTATATTAATCAAATATTTCTTTATTACCATCCAAGTAAAAATAAAATGAAAAACATTTTGCATCGCTGTGTGGAGGATGTAATCTACACATATGAACAAGCGATGTTATTGTTTTCCAAAAAAATTGAAGGTAAGAAGTTATATGTGATATTATATTTCTGAAATTATTTTTAAGACATAAATGTCACATATATTCATTAATTTTATCCTTATTACCTTCCATCTAAATCTTAGGAGAAAAATGATTCACATCGTTTCGTGAGGTAGTAGTCTGCCATACACATGAGCGATGTTATCGTATCCCCCATGGAATAGTAATTAATAAGGTATATGTGATATCATAAATACTGAAGTATAATAATTTCATAAATTTCTTATAAATATGTTAAATCCGTCAATATATCTAGTTGTGAGAGGTGGTGATAGAAAACAAACTACATCGGTTCGCGAGGCAGACGTTCTCCATACACACGATCAACGATTTCATTTCCCATTTGATGGAAGAGGTGACAGATGTAGGTAATCATATTATAATAATAACATATAAATATATATATATTATATATATTGTTTTGATTATATTATGATTATTTAATAATATTTTAAGGAGGTTGAATAAGAAATAAAATAGAAATGCTTGTTTAAGAATATTGTCTCTTCTTCGGTGAACTTCTTTAGGTTTACACCATAATACTTACTATGTTGGATTTATGATAAAAACATGGACTATAGGATGCTTTTATATAATTAATTAATATATTTTGGCATATATTTTCTGAACCAAAGGGTTTTTTATGTGTGAATATGAGAGGATAGGGGTTTCCTTTTATAAGTGGAGGAGAGGACACACTTGGAATTTTTAAAAAGAATAAATTACACCCATGTTTTTATCATGAAAAATCCTAAAAATAAGTAATTATAAAAAAAAATATAGGTTATAAGGTATAAATATTTCTATAAATTAATAATTTTAATAGTTTTTTTCAATTTTAATCCATATCTTCATAGTTTAACCCCCTAATAAACTCCTTTTCACCTTAGCTATAGTAATTAATTTTTACTATTTTCACTATTCAATATGATAAAAAATTAAGTTGAGATTATTATATTATATAATTTATTCTGATTAAAAATTTGGAATAAATTTTTCCAAATTCAATTCACATAAGTGGTAGTTTTCAATTTAAAATTAAACTCATAGCCGAAAGAAACTATTTTTCCAAATAAAAATTTTCAAAAGTCTAAAAAGTTTTTATATCAAAATTCAATATGAAATTGATTAAAATGGCCTAAATTAGTTAAATTGTAAAATATTTTTACTAATTTTACTTATAAAATTTTAAATTATAGTTAAACTTTTTAAATAATTTAATCAAAAAATAAGTTTTCAATAACAAACTGTATTTTTCACTTTTTGTCAAAAAAATTAATATTTTCAAAAAACTATCATAAATTCCCCTAAAGATAATTTTGACATGTAGATTTAAAAATTGATGTTTATTTTTTCAAATAAATATTCAAAAAAAATTAAAAATAACTTTAAATTATGTGTTCAAAGTGCGACTAAACCGCTTTTTAGAAAAATACAGTTTTTCAAAAAACATTTATTTTTCTTTCAAATGGTTATTATTTTATATCTAATCAATATATAACCATTAAATTTATTTTATAAATGATTAATAAATATAGTTTTAATAATTTATTTAGTCATATTCATACCATAAAACATTACATCTAGGTTATAATGGCTTTGTTTAAATAATAATATCAATAGTATATCGTGGTTTGTTAAAACCCAGTATTATGTTTTATGAAAGCTATATAATAAAATGAATTTATTAAAAAGAAATATATAATAGAGTATTAGGTTGTTACACTCTCTTCTAATCTTGGTGTTGTGTTCCATATACACTATCTATCTTGATTATACTCTTTTAAAATCTCAGGGTGTTACATTCTACCCCATTATATAAATTGTTTCCTCACAATTTAATCTTGATCTATGTAATCATGGGTTTGAAATTTGAAAATATATTTTTTATAAACCCACACCATAAATACGATTAATAAAACTTCCTCTTGAAAATAGAGAAATGTAAGTATAAATTTCATCTAGAATAACACATTATTGGGTTTTCAAGTAAGAAGAAATTGGTGGGAAGTGAAGATATGTACATTGAAGAAAACCATAAATAATTATGGAGATTTATACAGATCATTTATCCGATGAAATTGAATAATCTAGAAAATTTAATTACTAAAAATCCAAAAAAATCTATGAGTAAAAATACCACTGATTAATCATAAATGAAGAAAACCATAAATAATTATGGAGATTTATACAGATCATTTATCCGATGAAATTGAATAATCTAGAAAATTTAATTACTAAAAATCCAAAAAAATCTATGAGTAAAAATACCACTGATTAATCATAAATGAAGGTACTATGATAACATTTTTGTTTCAAGATCCTTTTTTGGTAGTTGAGGAATTCCTTTACCATATAAACTATGAACATAATGTAATATAGTTAATTTAAAATTATTATTTTATCCATTATTCAATTTCCACTAAAATATAATATTTTTCTCCAAATAATGAGTATTCAATTTGAATTTTTCATTCCTAAAGCACTAAAATTATCTTTTAATAGGTCATGTGATCCATAAAAGAATGACAAGTCCTTCCTCTTATATTTTCCAAAAAAAATTGTTAATATGACTTATCCAATAATACATTAATTTATAAAACCTCAACGCTAACTACAAAAGTTCAATATAATCCAATTAATAAATATTTACTCTTCTAAAATATGTCTTACTAAATTCAAAGTCCAAAAACTTAGAAGGAATGTAACTAAATAGAATATATATTCCCCCATAAAATATAAAGTGGTTCTTAATATAACATTATAAATATGTGAATACATTAATCACCTTAAAAACTTAATGAAAACATTAATACTTATAAAACTTGTTTTTATTCTTATTCCTTAAATAAAATATAAAATTATCAAATTTATTGAATAATTCTGAAAATATTTATTATACTCCAGCACAGATAACACAAACCATTTAATCAGTCACTAATTTTAGGGTCACCAATACTATCCTATAAATATATATTTATCATTATTATCTCAACATTATCACATATTAAGGGTTATCATCCTTAAATCATGTGATTTATTAAAATATCAACTTGTATCAATAAACATGTATCTTCAAAACCTTATAGAAAATCCACTATATTACAATACTTATATGTTTTATGATTCTTATAATTAAAATATCATTTATAAAAAACTTCGACAATAAAATTATTGAATCCAAATATACAATAAATTTAATCATTCCACTTCATTATTAAACCATTAATTATACTTTATCAACTTATTCCTTTATACTTACTTCCATTCATATTTCATTTGTAGTCTCTTCATCATTAGATGTATAAGTATTACTCATAAAAACTTTCTGATTCTCTTTACGAGCTTTCCCCATAAGATATTGATTTTCATAATTCCCACACTTTTCATTCTTAAAAATTGAACAATAAATGATACCATAGGGAGAAAATTATTCACATTCATCATGTTACCCAACCATTTCATTTTTCCTCAAAAATTACTTTCTTTGTTGCCTTATTTTCCACACTAAAAAGATATTATAATTATTCTAAGACATTCGCTTGGGTTTTTCTTCCCACATTCTTAATATATAGGAATTAGAATCTTCTTTTCTCTATGGTCTCCACCACCCGATCTCTTAGTGAACTTTATCCTTCTCTTCTTTGACAATTCTGAGAGTTGGTGAAGGTGAAATTAATTAATCATATATCACGATAACTTATTAGTAATAATAATAATATCCTTTAATCCATTAATCATACCATTTATTTTCTTATCAATGCATTTTCTATTTCATTCAATGTTAACCCAGTTCCTTATGGCTCCCACTATTGACTAAAACCAAAAATCATAGTGTAAGCAATAATAATCATAGTGGTAAACCCCATAATCATGAAAAATAAATTATAGGATGTTTAAATCATGAAAAATGTATTTCAATATAATAAAAATTAGGTTTAATACTAGGTCCTTCCCAGTTTTTATCTATTCAAATCCTTCATAATGGTTTGTAAATAAAATGTGAGTTAACCAAAGAATATCCCCAGATATTTTAAAACTATATGTGCATTAAGTCCCATTTTGATGTACAAGGTAACACTTGAGTCAAGACTAATGTTCCTTTTTAAGAGTTATTACCCCTAGGTACATATATTCTAGAACTATGTTCACTTATAGTATCCAAATAGGGATTTTTTTCAATAAAAAACACATAATATCTACCTTAAAAATCTTTAGTATATTATACTATACTTAGAATTATCCTTACATTAATTCATAGGGTTATATTACCTAATCTATTTTTTACTAATTCTAGTTCCCAAGGTTTTTACTAAACTTCCTCTAATACCAACTATAAAGAACCTGACTCTAGAAAACCAGAATTAGTGGTTACTTTATTACATTAGCATAAGATATAATGATCACATCCTTAAGGACCAAATACTTTAATAGTATTAGTAAAATAGATACATAATTTAATATACCATTATAATTAAAAACATAAAATACACATAGTTTTTTCTTTGATAATTCCATTATTTTCCTTAGCATATTCCTTCATATCGATCATAAAACACTACCTCGTATCCTTGGGAAAATAAACCACCAGAAAGAGGTTAACATAGTTACTCAGTAAGGGTATGTGTATGGTTTAATAAATGAATAAATAATGCATAATTAATATAGAATGGTAAATAACTAAAACTCATTCCATTTTATTAATAACTTGAGCATAATATGGAAAGAATAAATATTAATAAAATAATTCCATATAAATAATCACATGATCTTGAAACCTATCCATGAATATTATAACTAATTGAATAATCAAATCAAAATCAAAAACTAATCTCATATTGAAGGAATTAAAAATGATGATCATAAAAACCATACAGTTAAGGACTCAGGTTAAGTCATATTATATATATGGTTAAGGCCTCAATTACCCAAGATACATTATCTCAATAGACATACCAATGCATCGAAGGGCTATAGTGGGCCCCTCCCATCACTTACTAATTCCAAATAGTTCCTCAAATTAAATGGGTGGAACATAATCAACATAAACATTTGTATTTAAAAACTAGAATACAAAATTTAAATACTTTCCTCAATCAAAAAACATAATCATAAACCATTCATAGTAATATAGTGAATGGTATCAAAATAGTACATCCCCAGTAAAAACGATGAGATAACATCCTGATAAATAATAAGGATGGTGTAATTACAATATATTACTATTGTATCATACATCTAATATGTTTTTTTTTGTCATTGATGAATAGAAATTCCATAAAGAGACAATTAAAACATTCTTGAGGAAAATAGTCTTTCCATTTTAAAAATAACATTTTTAAAACTAAATGTTCACAAAATTTTTTGAAAATACCTTAATTTTAAAATAACCTTTGAATATTATAAAGGAAAATTTATAATATTGAGTGTTCATGAGGGTGGAAAATTTTGGTCATGTCATACATGTTAAAACAAAGATTCCTCTCGCATTTCCAATAAAGGCCAAAGGGCCTTATTTGGGAAACATCATGAATATTACATTCAAACATTTTGTAAAAAAATTAAATCAAGGGTAAAAATTTATTTAATAAATTATTTTTATAATATAGAGACATTTCTGAAAACATTTTTATAAAACATGGATTTGGAAGAGAAAGAATTTTCAGCCAGAGGGAGAAATGAGTCAGCTTATCTTAAAAACATTTTCTCAATAATTTTGATTACTAAAGAGAGGGGAAATGGAAATATTACTTGAAAAGTTCATGAGTAAAAATAGGATAATAAAATATATTGTTTTTAAGATATGAATATCAAACAATTCCCCCAATGGACAATTAAACGTAAATAATCCTAAAAAATTTAAGATTTTGAAATAAACCCTTTCTACTACAGAAACTTTGGAATATTAAGCCCCATGAAATATATAACTTCAAATTAAACTTTAAATACCATGAATATAAATATATTCATGATATAAAATATTAAAATGTTGTATATTCACCACAAAAATGGATAATTGGTGAATAAATCATATGTCTCACAGAAGTAAAAGTGAGGTGAGAAACTCTTTCCTATGGTTTTAATTGTTTATTATGTATCTGAACATCATGTATAACAAATATAATTCTATTATAAATAAAATAAATAACCACACTCATATATTTAATACCATATATTATTTAATTATAATCTTTTATGAACTGTTAATTAACAATTCATTGTTAAAATCACTGTTCTATGTGATAATTGCTTCATTTTTCATGTTTGTTTTAATTCAGTAATTTTAGTCATTTTATATTGATAATGGTTAAAAAATATCATAAATTATAATTATGACATAAATATTGTAAATATTCATTATATATTTATTTATAGTAATCTATAAATGTTAGAGATAGAAAATGGACTACACCATTCATTGAGATGATAGACCACACATGTGCATGAATATTGTTTCCATTTTTCTCAATGTATGGAATGAAAGGAAAAAATATTAATTCACCATTATAGAATAATTACTATCTCATATATTTAATTTAATTTAATCAAATACATACTCATTATTATCCATGTAAAAATAAAACGAAAACCATTTCACATCGCTACATAGAGGCGGTAGTACACACGTACGCATAATCGACATTATTGTTTTCCAACTGATTATAAGATAAGAAGTTATATTTGATATAATATTTAAATAAGTATTTTTAGGTCATAAATATAAAATTTATTCATTAATTTTAACCTTACTACCTTCCATGTAAAGAATATCCTAAAAATGGATCACATTGCTTTGTGTGGCAGTAGTTTACCGTACATGTGAGGGATGTTATCGTATCCCCCATAGAATGGAAATTAAGAAGTTATATGTGATATATTAATTTAAAAAGTATAATAATTTCATAAATATATTATAAATATGTTAAATCCATCATCATATCTATCCTTGGTAGGTGGTGATGAAAAACAACTACATTGGTTAACGAGGTGGTAGTCCACCGTACACACGATGAACACTTTCATTTCCCACTTGATGAAAGATGAGATGGATTTTGGTCCTGATATTATCATAATAACTTATAAATATATGGGATATACTATTTTTATTATATTATCATTATTTAATAATATTTTAAGGAGGTGTAAGATGAAACAAAAATAAAAACGCTTGTTTAAGAATGTTACATATTCGTCGTGTAACTTATTTAGGTTTGCACTAAAATAATTACTTAGTTGAATTAATAAAGGTATATAGGATGTTTTTAGAGGAGTAATGAATTTATTTGGGTAGGTCTTGGATAAACCAAATTATTTTGGAAATGTTAATAGGAGAGAAGAGGGAGTGGCCTTTTATAAGTGGGGGAGAGGAAAGACTTAGAATTTTGAAAATAATGAATTACACATGATTTTTTATCATGCCACTTGTGATGTCCCAGATTGGATCACCTGGTAATAGTATTAGAACTAGTTTTCCACATGGCCTCAATAATGACTCCTTGTACACTAGAGGCTACCTACTAGCATCAGGGGTCTAAAGTGGTATGGTGGGGAGACTATACCCTCATAATCAGAGTGGAGTATAGAAAAACAAACTTTGCATAAATAAATAAAAGGAATAAATAATAATGAATATGGCATTGTAATATGTTTAAAAATATAAGTAACAAATAATCAACTCAAATTATGAAATCATTACCATATAAAAAATGACGTCATGTCTCTACAAAATGGATCAAGCATACATGGTTGTAGGAATATACAATAGACTATACAAAAAAGTTAAAAAAGATAAAAACTATCCAAGAGTCTTGATAACTATATCAGTGTTCTACTACCAAGATCCCTTCATAATATAATAAATTCATGCATCCATAACCAGAATCTTCCCCTTATCCACACCAACAATCATATAATATGATCGGGTACTAATGGAAGCCTGAATAGGGTGTGTGATAAACATAGTAGGAAAACACCAACAGTGTATATAAAAATCTAGTCTATGAATATAAACTATAGTAGTGTGTAGGTATATAAAATTAAAATATGAAATCAGTAAAACCCATGTGGAGATCAGTTTCCTTGTGAGACACCTAGTCGACTATACCTATTTCATTAAATGTTATATGTCTCTAAGAATGTGTTCAATTAATTATTTAATTATGGGTTAAGTATTATAAAAATGTGACCATGTAGTGATAATGATGGTATAAATAAAATAAGATCTAATTAGAACCCAAAGCATCCTCGGCCTTAGAAGGTCAGGTTAGCTTATGGTATAGAACCTTTCATCTTAGAAATAAGGGGATAAGTGTGATCCATGGGGTACACCAGAGGAGTTACATTGGAAATATATCTAACCAAGTTCATGGATCAATTCTAAGGTAAATCCTGGGATAATCATGACTGGATCAGAAGGAGAATAATCCAAGGTGTTTCATGTCTTGAGACATCATGATAAATCCAAGGCTATGCTTCCATAACACTCATACTAGAGGGAAAACCCTACCTTGGAGAGCCTTTATGCTCTGATCAATGATAAAAATAGGATACTCCTCAAAATAATCATTGGACTCCATATCACAATCCTCATGATCAAAATTATTTTATTTTTTGACATGATATTGGTGAGGCTATGATATATGGAAGATTTCATGCATGGATCAGTGCCTCTAAAGAGGATCTATCTAATAAGTTATTATCTAAACTCTCAAAAATATCTAGAAAGGTCCAATGAACTTAGGATTTAGCATCCCTTGACATTGTATCTACCTATGTCCTTGTCTAGGTGAAATATGTACGAAAAAATGACCCCCAACCTTGAACTGTAGAGGTCACCAATGGTGATCATCATAATATTTCTATATAGTCTGATCATTAATCTTATGCTTCCTGATAAACTTTAACTTCTTTAAAGTTTCATGAATGAGACGAGGACTTTATAATGCTTCCTCCCTTACCTCTATCCAACGTAGTGGTTATCGTCACGACCCACCATATAGGCCCTCATAATGATCCATCTGTATGTTTGTTTCCTCTAAATATCACTAGATCACTCAATGGTTGATTGGGGAGGATTGAATGTTGCACAATATTTCATATCAAGATCACTATTTTTGAGTGGTTTCTAGTGGGTTTTGTTCAGGTAACCACAAAAACTCAATTGTTCCCTCATTTGAGATGTTTCATGAACCTACTTTCCAAAGGAAGGTTGTAATTGAGAACTAATTCCAACGACACTTAGGGACTCACATTGTTTGAGAGGATGGGAATTCAGGCTCATCACACGTTTTTTAGGTGAATTATTTCATACTTTGGAATTCTCTTATGGATTTAAGTCATGTTCATGAATCCTTTATTAAATCTAAAATATAACATGGGTCTCCCTTAATTTAACAATAAATTATTAGCATAAATTTAATTTTGAATCATATATATGTATATGAGGTTCTTCATCAATAGACACATTTGTATATATATGAGGTTCTCTATATATGGTACCCTTTTCAATGTAGATTAGAGATTCTTAGGTCATTTATTATAGTGAATCTAGTTTTAATACATGTAGTGGGGAAATCTTGGATTTATCATCATTCAAGAGGATGAGAGTTGTTTTAATGTTGGGTTAGAGCCCATGCAGAAATGATTCATACATATCCTCATGAAATGAATCTGAACCAAAATATTTTGGTACCACTTAACTAGCCACATCATACCTTTTAAGGTCATGTGATAAGGACCAAACTGTGTGGTTTAACATCATGTATCATGGATGTCTAGGAGAAAGGTTCCTAGTTAAGGGATGATGTGGGACTTATGTCGAAGTGGCCCAAAGAACCTGGAAGTGATGTATCCTTCGAGGCTAGATGTGATCCTACTGAGGATTTTTCCATGAAATAATTAAGGTGATTTGGGGGTGCTCGGTTTGTACAAGAAGGAGGATTCCTACATATCCCATTTGGATGGGAATTAAATCCCATGTAGTTAAGATATTTGGGGCTTTGAGGTGGACCTTTGAAGGTTTCTCTCATAGTTAATATGGATCATTGAGATGGATACATGACTTTGAGGACATAAACTAAATATTATCCCACTATAGGTTTGTCTCATAGGGTATATGGCCCTTTGGGATGGAAGCATTGCATTGAGAACCCACACCTATGGAGGTCCTATGAGAAGGAGAGGGGAAAATCTGGAAAAAGGATCTTTTTCTGAGACATGTATTTGATCATGCAGGTGTCATTATTGTAACTAACCTATAATACCAAATGATTTATACTCAGTGTGAAAAAAAGTGGAAGATCTAGAAACCCACACAATATCCTTCATCCACTGGTGGAAGAGGTCAGGGCTACAAGATAGAGAAATGGATTTGATGTTACCTTCTCCTATCTTATTCTCATAACTCAGGGTCAGTACTTACGTTCCCATGTGGTTATGGCCCATAATAAATACTAGGGGCTTAATCTAGGATGGATTCCCTACTCTTGATTTCAGATAAGATGATATAATGATAAGGCACTATCCCTCATCAAAGGGAAATCAAAGTGGATTCCCTCATAGTCTAAAAGGGGAGGTCCCTAGAAGTTCAACAAAAGGTGGTTCCTCATTACTGAGGTGATTAAAAATTTTGAACACGCTGAGGAATCTACACATCATATAGGATACGTTTAGAAAAACTCTTACTGAGGGAGTTCACAATATAATGGGAGGAACACTGGTGTGCCTTTCATTATGATTTTGAAAATATGGATGACTCAGTGGAGGATTTGATTTATTCCCCCTTGGAAGAGGGATACAAAGAAAGATATTACTTACCATGGGTGGTATAATAGAGCACTCAAAGGGAGGATCACGTAGGGTGAGACTTGTACATGTTTAAGGTGGATCATTCAAGGTAGAACTAGGAGAGATAAAGAGGTATCATTCAGGGTAGACCTGGGAGAGTTAGAGGGGTATCACATAGGGTGGAACTAGACAAATTAGGATTGATTCACATAGGGTGGACTTGCACGAGCTATAGTTGACTTCTGAGGATAGATAGCCTAGGAAACAACACTTGGGTAAGGACTTCTCTAGGTTCCAATGGTTTCCTATGCTGTCTCTAGAAGGATCTCTTGTAGGTCCAGAATTTAGGAGGAGAACTTCGTGCTGGTACTTTTCAACTAGGGTAAAGTGGTTCCTCACACAGGATTCTTGTGTTTTACACACTCGAGGAACTTTAATCCCAATATTCTCATTAATTCCCTCTTCTATAGGGTTTGGAGAGTTAATTTTATGGTTTCGAGGGGATGGGTAAAGGACTTGGACGAATAGATATTCATGGATTCTTTTGATCTTATTTTCATTTCAAATGAGGAGCCTCAAGATCCTTTTTATAAGAAATTTCAAGCCACTAGGAAAAGGATTTGTCTTTCACAGGTGTGTCACACTAGTTATCACGTAGATATAACATGTATGGTTCATCTGGGGGTGCCTGTCTAAGTCCTACAATATGGAATTATTACATGGACTAGACCTATGTGGGGACACTGATGTATAGGGAGGACCTGTGTGGTGATGCTGGAACATTGGTTAGACCTGTGAATTGTTGTTGGTTTGGCCATTCATGGTATTACCTAGGTGAATTCATGTGATACTTCATATTTTTATCTTCTCTTTTTCTTGAGGTATTTTACATTGAAACTTATCTTTCCCACATAACAAAAAGAAGTGTCAACAAAATCCCCCTCCCCTCATGATTGGATTTGGTCATAATAAGAGAGACTAATCATGAGGTAGAGAAATATGGGCATTGATGGATCCTTCATTCCCTGGCCCTTACATGATCATTTACATCTATACTTAGGCTTGAAGATCATTATGACTTGAGTACCGCATAAGGGAGATGTGGAAGGGTGACTCACATAGGTGTGTTGTAAAATTGGATCACATAGGTGGATCACACAAGTCATTCATGCAGGTGTCCCTACATCTATAAATAGCCTTTATAGTTTGGGCAGTTTTTTATCTCTCCATGAAACAATTTCTCTTGTCATGCTAGTGATCTCACCATGATAGTATGTTCGTTAAATATCTTTCATGTAGACCTACTATGAATTTATCTACACAACGCATGAATCTAGGTGAGTGACCTTTTTGAGGTCTCTTGGGAGAATGACCTGCATGAGGTCACTTGGGTGAGTGACTTGTGTGAGATCACTTGGGCGAGTGACCTACGTGAGGCCACTCATTTTCCAAATTTTCTAAATTTCTAAAAAAATAAAAAATAGTATTTATTCCTTTGAAAATATCAGTACTTCTTCATAGATTCTATATGGCCACTCAAAAAAGTTAGAGTCTTCAATGAATAGGTTGGTAACCGTATAAAGGATAATATGGTGTTTTTTTGGATGGATTATTATGATGCATGTGACATCTCTCTCTCAAACATGGTGAATCAAATGAATAAGTATCATCATGAGTATCATGAGAGTAATTATCTTCCACTCTATAGACATGGGATCCTAAACAAAGTCTTAATTATGAATCTTAATAAATACCTTCCACTCTCCCCATTCCAAGAATATATGATCTTTACCACTGCTAACATCTCAAGAAAGGGTGTGTACATCAGTTAAGTAAGATCATCCATAGCCTATGTCATTCATCAAAGAAATTGTGCCCCAAATTTAAATCCTCATACTCTTGATATTAAGTTTCACTGCTACTCATACGTCTTTTGAACTTCCAAGAAATATCAATCAAGAGGTTGGAAGGAAGAATGGGACCTTCACCCTGGAGGGGGAGTTAGACCCGATGGATGTGGGTGTACTAGTTATTCTAAACCTATTATAATTTTTACACTAATCTGAAGATTCTTGTATGTTATGAGGCTATTTGGGTAGGACATACATACGTATTCAAGAATCCATAAATTATTGCTGAGTTGTTGAGCTAATGGAACTCACAAACCAACACCATTCATCTAATTAATGGATAATTTGGAGTTAGCTTATGGGATTTCTACAAGATTGTAAGATATCCCATACTCGAATAGATTTATGATGAGTTTATCCCATCAAAATCCACATGGGATGATGCTAAAAGGATGCCTATTTTGGCTCATGATATTTTGATGATATCTTGAGACATTAGAAATGAAGACCCTCTCTTAAGGAGGGATGTCCATTTTGATGAATGGATTAATACTTTCTTGGAACCCAAGGGGGAGGGCCCCACATGAAAACATACCACATGATGTATTTCAAAGGAGAAGAAGGGTGTTCCTGGTAAATTCTATCCCACATTGAAGTAAGTATAGTACAACCAATGGGGATATATAGTCAAGTCAATTGTACCTACCAAGAAATTTCTTGCAGGTTTCTTAGCGATGTGGTTAATCATTTATATGCTACTGGTTCATGAATCCAATGGTAGTGTTAGGCTGGGAACATTCATCATAATGGTCAAGTAAGAAGAGAGGAATCACATAGGGTTTGTACCCTTGATCATGGAAAAGATTCATCAGTTCTTGTTTCATGTTCGCACAAAGAAGGCCCCTTTCAAAATTGTAGGGCCATTCCAAGTAGTGTGGGGATGTATTTTAAAACATTTTACCTCTTATTCTATATTGAGTGGAATCAAAGTTAATAAGGGATAGTTTAAACCATTTTTATGGTTTTTTCTATCATTTTATCCCTGTATCTAATGTATGGTGAATCCTTAATGAAATTTAATCTATTTAAGTAATTAAACTTCTTTCCATATGGGGATCCACCCACTTTGATGTTCACTAATGACATCAATGTTGGTGATGAACTGAAATCATATATGATTTCCTTCAGGGATGGCATGCTAGTAGCCTAAATTGACGGTGATGTTACTTGTGAAGCCTACACCCCTTATAGATTTTCGCATCAATTCATGTTACTATGAAAACCAACTATATCCCCTCATATACACATTCGACTAGAGAGACACCCAATGGTATTCTGATAGCTTTGGGTTCTCATGACTGTGGAGGTGACTCAAGTTTAAATTAAACATCCTATAATGAGTACATTCACTAAGTTAAACTCCTAGTATGTTGAAGCCTGGATTTCATCATATCCCCAAGGGGAGTTTATAATGATTGTTCCTTGAGTTATAGTTGTAATGAATTTTGTGTAGAGGAAGTATCATAGAAAGTATCCAAACTCTATAGAGGGTGAAAGTGGTGCTGCCCTGAGCTTACCTAAATGAGTACATCCAGAATCCAGTATTCTTATAAATATTAAAATCGTTGTACCTATTGAGGTTGATCCTGGATGGTCCAACCTCTATCACCAAGAGGAATCACAGGTTCTAATTTCTCATCTTTAAAATGAATGGAGAGATCCAAGAAGCTTTTAAAACCAACTTGATTCGAGACTTATTTATATCAGACTAGAAAAAAAAGGATTTTGGGTGACTAGAAGCAGTCTAGTTTTGGTAGAAGAGAAATTCTGATGCCAAGGACCTATGGTCAATCCTTTTTGTCGACTTGAAAATTCCCCGAATTGGGGATTTTTGAGCCCCACACAACCTGTTCTTTCTAACCCTATTTAGGTGGTAATATACATCTAGGATATAGAGATACTCATTTACACCATGGGAAATTAGATCCCCTACATGAGGAAAGTGAAGGATATGATGAATCAATGATCTGCTGAATGGAATGATGAATCATACCCTAATGAATGGGATGAATTACTCAATCTCTGGGATGTAAATATTTCCTTCTATTATTACTCTTTTTTATAATTTTTTTTAAAAAAAATTATTGAGGAAAGGGTGACCATGACTTGTAGTGGGTAGAAGGAGAATTGACCATGATCCTATTGCCGATATATGCCCAGATAGGAACCACTATCGAGATTGGGGATCAAGTCCAAATCAAGGTAGATATACTCAGGATAGAGGATGATGGAGGAGGATATGGAGGGATGTTATTCTTGAATTCCACCTCCAATACCATTATTTTTAGAGTTAAGTTCCAGTCTTCATCCATCAAAAGTGAAGGAACGATATAGAGTGAAGCGTTTGGCCAAGAACATCATTAGTTAGGGTGAGTTTTCATGACATAATTTATTCTTGATTTGTCTAGAATAAATTCTTGATCATTACTATAATTTGTAGGATCCACTCCCCTCTACTATATCAAGAGGTTTAGAGACGACCTTTTGAGAACTAAGGAGTACGTATCGGGTGAGGGGAAGATTATTGTTGGCGAGTCTACTCCATCTATAAGAGAAGTATCAAGGGTTGAAGCCACATATGTTCCTATAATTATATAGATAGAGGAGAATCATGGTAATATATAATGTGCACTATATAATGTTATGTACCGATCAATGAATTCCCTTCCTTGTGCTACACAGATCCGTCATATACATTGGAGTACCCTACAACCACCGCCTCTAGTCCTATCATTACTCTGGAAGGGGATGGAATGGATCTCAGACTATATGATGATGGTTATGGTACTGATCATGATTTGGAAGGTCCTGAAAGGGTTATTTCTACTGAATATGGTGTGGATAATTTGTTTCATGTGCCCACCATCTTGGATTCCCTTACTAGTGAGGATTCTATAAGATTTAACATAATATATAATGAAATAATGGAAGGATTTTTCCAAAATATTGATATCTATAGCTCCCTAAAGTAGTTTTGGGACTTTAATAAGGAGTTGGATGGATGTGATTTTCCCCTTTTTGTGTTTTATCTCTTGGTAAACCTTGTTATTCTCAATTAATTAATTCAATGATCTTGATTGGTGAAACTATTTCTACAAAAAATGTTTCCAAGGCAATCCATGACCAGTTCATTGAGGTTGATCAAGCCCCTACTGCTAGGGGAACAACATTCAAGGGAACTAAAGTGGTATATTCTCAAGATCCTTCCATTCCATGCCCTAAGAAAACTTAGAGAAATGTTCCTAAGTATGAAATCCTAGTTCAAACTGGTGAGAACAAGGATGATATAGAGAAATACGACCATGAAAATGATCCATAAAAATGTGAGTTCCATTAACTTCTTTGATGCACTTTTTCCATTCTCATTGTATCTTGAAATATTTATGATTGATTCCATTCATCCTTCAGTGCCACCAATTATAGTGTTTGAACTCAAAGTGGTAGCCTCCACCCTAACTCAGCTGACGGAATAATGTATGGGTGATCACACTACATGAAGGATAATGAAAGTCACTTACATTAGAGAAATAATTATAGAGTACACCTATCCCAATGAGACTAAATCCACGACAATATAGGAATCTCAATATAACTTTGGATCATGTTTTGGATGATATGGAAAGGCATATATGAGTTAGTCTTGAGGACACCCATAGAAGATCTACCATAAAAACTCCATCATCTCCAAAGCATGTTTGGAATTTTGGGGTGTGGTGGATTCAACTATTGCATAGTCCACGTTACCATGAAGTAGATCATCCATTGGTAGGAGAAAGAGAATGAGTCATAATAGTGCCTTATCAAGGTAATAATTCTCATCTAAACTGATGAACATCAGGCTGCATTATCATTGTGGATGTCTCTCGTTACTCAAGAGAACGCGCCTCATGCACCATCCTTTTTTCAAAAAAATCCAAACATTTCCTCCCAGGAGACTCTCCCTACGTTGGTAGCTCTGACCATGGCCACCTTAAATCCTGGCTCCTCCTCTCATTCTAAAGGTCTGCTTCTCCAGTGGGGGCCTTCCGATCCTAGAACTAAGGCCCGGTGCTCAGATCTTTCCTTCAAGGATTCCCTCTACGGCCAATCCCAGAAGGCCTGCTTCCCAGACGTCTTCCCTTTCTCTTACTCGGCTTCTCAGGATGGTTTGTACCTATCGTTGGATGTTCATGCAGTGGATTTTGATGAGGATTTTTCTTGACTCCAATGGATTATCGTGGCGCGGTTCGGTTATGCGATGTTGTCACTATAGGTCTTCAAGCGCTTTGTGGATTCCTGGGGCCTGAAAGAGTTGGCGCACGTCTCCCACATCTACAGTAACTCGTTCTATCTGGTCCTAGACTCAAAAGTGGACTTCATCAAGGCATGGTGATTTTCTCCTCAATGTCGGGGCCGCTGGTGGTTCAATCTAGTTTGTTGGTCCTTAAAAGTCCACCAGGGGAAGGAGAGCCCTCGCACGGCTGTGTGGGTAAGCTTGTCTGGTCTTCTGCTGCCCTTACATAATGGAACATTCCCCAAGTATATTGATGACTCTCTCGGGGGGGTTCCTCTACACTGCGTCCTGCATGATAAATGGTGAGGATGCTCTGGTGGCCCAGATCTATGCGGATTTGGACATGTCACTGCCTGTTTCGGAGGTGCTATCCCTTAGGGTGCAGGATTTTTTCGTATGGTCCCAAGACATTTTTATCTCATGTTTCCTAGGTACTGTTCTACCTTCCTTCTTCAGAGACATTCCTTGAAAGTATGTAGGAAGCAGCACCAGGAGGGGTGGGGCCACAGAAATAATCCTAGGAACAAACATCCCCTAAGGCCTTTTGCTGGTCTAAGTCCGGTTCAGGATCATGCGGGGCCCTGTGATGGCACCACTTCTACTGCCACAGTGTCGAGGCCCCCTTCTCCCACTAGAGTGTCTCCTAACCCTTCTTCTTTCCCTGAGGATGAGGGATGTAGCCTGGATCTTGTCCCTCAGCACTCAAGAGTTCCCCAAACAGTGCTTTCCTAATGCGTAGCTCATCTTTTCAATCCCTCCTCGATGCTCTTCGTAGGGGCCACGTTGGACCGCTTTCTAAGGTCACCGACAAGACCCCTGGGATTTTCCTACTCCCTACCTCCCATGTTGGAGCCATATACCAGGTCCTTCAAGGAGGATCATTCCCATCAGGTCATCACCCATGAATCCAACACTGCAGTCATGGGGGAGGATGTTTGGAATATTACGAGCTCCAGTGGCTTTCATTCAGATGGCTCGGGCTTCCTAGAATCGGAGCCATCTGAAAAGAGGGGCCCATGGACCCAATCCCCTCCCGGAGTTGTGAGAGGGAAGTCCTATAATCTCCTCTCTCAGTTCCACCCTCCATCTTCAGAGCCTTTTGTGATGAGTCTGGGCATGTGCAGCCACCTTCGTCTAAAGGAAATGTAGTTCAAGGAATGCTCCTCTCCCCTTTCTTCAGTTATCACGGTACATGAGGCCCAAGATGGGCCTTCTTCTTTTCTTTAATGATACCCCTCATCATATGGAACTCCCATGACATAGGGGCATGGGTTAATTCTAACTAATTGGCCTTGAAATCCAATAGAAATAAGGACTAGATGGATGTCGTCCTGGAACACAAGTAGAACTCTTCTAAAATTAATGAGTTCACCCGGAAACTCAAAATGCATGCTTCCATTTATCAAAACCCAAATAATACTCACATATGGATCTTCTAGACCAGAGAGGTCTTGGTCAACCTGATACAGGTGGGTGATCAGTTCATCATGACAAAAGTCTCAAATGGAATCAGTTCTATCCTTTTATCCTTTGTGTATGGAAGCTGCGACGCACAAAGAAGAGAACAGCTTTGGCTCGATCTCAGCGGGTTCGACCCATGGGATATGTCGTGGGTTATAGGTGGGGACTTAAATATTATCGGAGAGACGGCGGAGAAGAAATTCATAGGGACATTCCCCCGAAATTCCATCATGTACTTTGCCCAATTCATGGCCGGAAAAGGCCTTCTGGACATGGGTTACTCAGGAGATCACTTTACCTGGTGTAACAACCAACAAGGGAGTCGAAGATGCTGGAGCCGTATCGACCGCTACCTGGAAAATATTCATTCCCTCACTATGTTTCCCAATTCCAAGGTCACCCACCTGGTCTGAGGTATTTATGATCACTCCCCATTATTACTCTCCTTGTCTCCTTTACAGGCCACCTCTGATCCGTTCAAGTTCGACAGCCAATGGACCAGTGACCCGGGAAATCAATAGATGGTTAGGGATATTTGGGGAGAACCGGTTCAAGGTCATACATGGATGGACCTTCATAAAAAGCTTAGGAATCTCAAGAAATGTATTCAAGAATGGGACAAGGCCCTTCCCCTTTACATCAGGATATGTGTGTGCTCAATTGAGACATTGAGCGGATGGAATCCAGCCTAGAGGTGGAGTGGGACGAGAAAGCCTTCGAATCACTCTCAGAGAAGAAAAATAGATTTGTGGAGAAATTCCTCTTCCAGGAGCACAAGGTGAGGGAAATATCAAGGATAAAATGGCTAAAAGAGGGGGGGAAACACTCAGTATTTCCATGCATGCATAAAGGAGAATTTTCATCCTATTAAAACCCAACTTTACTATAGAGGATGGAACGTTCACGGATGGGAGAGAAACCATTGGGGGTATGGAACTTTCTTTCTTTAAAATTCTTATTACTGATATGAATTATAACATGCCTAATGGATATCCATAAGGGGGAGAAGATTTTTGGGGGAACATTCCCAGTCTCGTTACTGCACATGATAATGATCTAATGGAAGGGGTCCCATAGGAGGAGGAGATCCATGCAGCCATGATGAACTTGAACCCCGAGAGCATGCTGGTCCTGGACTGCTACCCTGTTTGGTTCTACAGGAGCTCTTGGGAGGTGGTCAAGCAGGATATTATCACAGTTGTGCAGGACTTCTTTCATGGAGAAATCTTACCGCAGGCTACTTGCGCGAAGACTCTAGTCCTTATTCCGAAGATCAGAGACCCCTCATCCCTCCTTCACTATAGACCTGAAAGTATGTGAAACTTACCTTATAAGATTTTTTCCAGTACCATTAATGCAAGGCTATCTACTCTCCTACTCTTTTGGATATCCCTCGAGAAAAAACAGCCTTTTCAAAGGTCGCTCCATACAAGGGGAGATAGTGTTGTCGATGGAAATTATGGGAGATATCAATACCAAATCTCTTCTGGCCATTTGGGTCAATAAAGCGTACGACAGATTTGAATGGGGGTTCATTAACAGGGTGCTTGTAAGCATGGGATTCTCCTCTTGGGCCTGTGATATTCTCTTCAGATGTTACAACTCATCCTGGATAGTGGTGTCCTTCATGGGGAAAACTCAGGGTTTCTTCAAGGAAACTAGAGGTTTGAGACAAGGGGACCCCACCTCCCCGAGCATCTTTACTCTCATATAGGATACTCTTAGTCGGATGATCAACAATGGAATATCCAACGGTGACATGCTCTCCTACTGAAGGAGTCTGAACCTTACCTCTATTTTCCATCTAATGTTCACTGACGACAACCTTATTTTCACGAATGTGATCAATAGATCAACAAGGTGAATCACCAGGGTACTGGAATAGTACTACCACTAGAGTGGATAGGTTGTTAACAAGGAGAATAGCAGCTTCTATATATCGAACAGATGTGCTTCTAATAGGGATGAGGATCTATGTCAGAGACTGGCCATGCAGTGAGGAACATTCCCAATGAAGTATCTTGGCACACCCATCTCCCCAGGAAGAATGCGCATACGTGACTTCGACCATGTGGTGAGTATGATCACGAGGTGATTCTTCCACTAGAAGAACAACTTATTATTTTTTAGGGGTAGTATTTCGTTAATTAACAATGTCATGTCATCCATATCGATCCATGCTCTGGCCTCCACTAATGTGTCGAAGGGTGTTATCAAGTCCATTGATAAAATTCTCGTAGGTTTTATTTAGGATGCTCTCACAGAAGGAAAAAGATGATGGGTTTCATGGGAAAACATGGAAAGATCTATCCATGACGGGGGTATTAATGTCAAGATCTTAGTTATCATGATCGACTGCATACATTCAAAACTTTCATGGGAAGCTTTGGAATAATTCACCCTATATGGGAAGTTGATTTCTGGTAACAGGGGAGGTAATGTGGTTGTTACCCTTATGCACGCCTCCCCCCTCTGGTCCAAGATTAATAACATCATACCAACCCTCCTCCAAAACTCACAATGGATTGTAGGGGAGGGGAACATTTCATTCCAGTAAAAATAATTGGACAGGTAATGATATTGGCTATCTGGGGTACCCAGCTCCTAAAATCCCTTTTAAGAAGGTGAGTCTCCACCCAGCGTTCATCAAGGTGGTACTGGACAAAAATCAACAGGATATATTTGCTTCAATCATCATTAATTCAGACTAGGATAGATGTGTTTTTACACCCTCCAAATCGGGGAAGTTCAACTCCAAAGATTATCATAGGATGCCCAGCACTTAGGATTATCAGTACAGATGGAATGAAATAGTCTAGTGCACTAAGCTTCCCATGAAATACAAATTTCTTATTTAGAGGATCAATAACAAGGTGATACCTTCAGATGAAAATGTAAAAAGGATGGCCATCATCCTACCTTCCAGATGCTAATGTTGTAAGAAGGGAAGGGGGGAGAATATGACTCACATATTCTTTGAAGGGGAGTGGGATCATGCAGTGTGGAGTGATTTTGGTGGCATTAATGCTTATTCATCTCAGGAGTTGTATGATACTCTTTTATTGGACCAGTGGTTTAAGGGAGAAGATGAAAAAGTCCTAGAAAGAACAGTAAGAATCGTGATTCTCAGCGTTGGGTGCTGGTGTCTATGGAAGGCTAGAAACAGGGCAAGATATGAGGTGAGTACTACAATAGGACGGGCCATAATTGTGAGGGCAAAGAGTCTATTGGTTGAAATGGTGTCTTTGATCAATAACTTGAAGGAGTCACCTTCTCTCTGTATGATTCGGGCTCTCCCACCATCCAACATTCCCATACGGGGACACTGGGTGTGATGGTCTCCCCCAAGAATTGGCCTCAAGCTCAATACAGATGGATCTTTCATCTCTGGGGACTTGCAAGGTGAATGTGTTGTCCGCGATCACAGGGGAATTTTTTGGCTAGACCTCACGGGTCACTACGGAAATGGCACATCCATTCTGGAAGAGGAAAAAGCTGTCCTCACAGGGCTCAACCTCTGCGCTTAGTAAAATATTTCCCTCACTCAAGTGGAAACAGACTCAATGACCATTCATGATTCTTTACATGGTAGAGGATCTATTCCATGGTCAATATCTTATATCATCAGGATTTTAAAGGGCCTCCTCAACATTGATTAAATGGTAAACCATACTTGGCGTGAGGGGAAAAAGTAGTGGATTATCTCGCCTCTTTAGCTATCTAAGGCTCCAACTTAGCTTGTTTATCCAATATTGCTCTCTTTAAGCTTGAGGGGGTAAATCTAATTCTAGGGATGCCCTTGGTCTACATTACTTTAGGCCCCCCTAACCCAATGTCTTTGTACTTTATACTTTGTAATTTTTACTTTGTACCTTATAATTTGTACTTTGCATTTTTCTCTTGAATAAAAATGATAATATTGATGATGATCGGGATGCATTATCCCTAGTAGAGCTCGATCACACTAAGAAATTGGTGGAGTGAAAGTAGTGAGTTGATTAGAAATCCAATAAAATATCATACCTCTAAAAAGTGATTGATATCACCATAGGGGAACTCGTACAACTTCATCATTTGTCGGAAGGGGTTCAAGCAGAGGGGGATGATTTCCATTATGACCATGATGCAGGAACTCCACCTGGATAAGGTGGATGATGTTATTCATCTATCATAACATTGATAGGTTGTTTATGGGGCTCAGGAGGCCCTCCAACAACTAAATATTTATGTTGATGGTAACTTTTAGAAATGATATATATACTCTAATTTTAGGATTCTCCACTGATTTTTTTCTCCATAAATGAAAATAATTTTTTTCCAATCAACTATGCTTTCATTCTAGTTTTCTCTAACAACTATAAAATAACACTGAAGATGACTCATTTGATTAAATTTAATTGTGTTAAAGTGTCATAATCAAAATGATAGTAATAGGATGGTGCTATATTTTTTCCATGGTCTTTAGACCTAGAGACAACAGTTTGATTGTTTTTAGATTATTATGATAGACCCTATGAACTTTATGTATTTTATGTCATTTACCTAAAAAAAAATTCCTAAGTCAGATATGAAGAAGACTTAGTGGGTGAAACTTGACTTTTTATTAGGAATCCATTTGTGGGTATTCAACCTAACAAGTTTTATTCCTTTTATGGTTAGTTTAGAGTCTTGAAAGTAAAACTATTTTAGCTACTATCTTAGCTTAAATATCTTTGAATATGAGTTACAGGATGATGATCCAAGAAGGAATTTCTAGACAAGAATTTCAGTAATTTACTTAGGTACAAAAAGGGGGATTTTATGTCATTATTTTGTGATTTCCATATCTAAAACATGATAAAAAACAAGTATATAAGGAATGGACACAAACTATTTTTGAAAAGTAGCTTCCAATAAGATATTATTGGGTTTTATGGAGATTGAATGGGTTTTTCCTATGGATGAATGTGCCTATGGTTGAAAATCCTTTTAGTGATGACTTATGCAAATCCAAACCAAGGTTTATCAATGTATAGTAAAAAAAATCCCCATGTATCAAACATTTTATCACCGATGGATGTGGAATTTATGAGGATCCAGATTTATCAAGACCATAGAGTGTTGTTTTTTAGTGGAATGTGTCTGATAATGAAGGGAGCATCTTAGTTGGCACTAAACATGAATTAAGAACCACTCTTATACAAGTTTAATTTGTATTTAAAAGATGAGCATTCTATTTTTACCATAATATTACAAAGGAAGTGTCCTGGGAGAAATCCAAAATCTTGTTCCTAGGTTAGGATTGTGTCCATGAATGGGGAAACACAAATGTTTTGGAATCTATAGTAGTTGAGCCTGTAATGGATAATTTAGGAATCACTACGTGTTTTTGATGGAGTAAGCGTCAAATTGAACATGGTTCCATAGGGTGATGTGGTAAATGACCAATATTAAAAGAAAAGAACCTCCCTAAAAGGGGTCGAAGAATCATGTATTCTAATGTCTTGTGACCAGGACATGGATCGTGTAGTTTAACATCTTAAAGAAAGGATGTTGAGGTCTTTAATTTATGTTCATTTAGTTTTGACTGAGAGATTAAAAAAATTCTCTTTCAAAGTGATTTAACCAAGAATTTTCCATTGTTTATAGGCATGAAGGGGGAATGTTGTAAGCTGTAATTTGGGGACTTATAGAACCAAAAAGTGATATGGGATCAGTATGCAAGGAATGACCATAATAAATTTTGGAAAGGAGGTTACCAGTATGATGTTGTTATGTATTATAGAGATAGAAAATGTTTCTTATGAGGATGAATTTGTCTCTGGTTAACTAGGTTGTATCAATGTAAAGTTAAATAATAGAATACTTTGGTTGAAAAGACATTTTTTGGGTGACTTATGAAAATCCAAACTAGTGTGTATCAATGAATAGTTAAAAAAGGTGTTTTTAAGTATCAGGCATTCTATTACTGATGGCCAGGGGAAGATTATAGATATTTGGATTTCCCCAGACATAGAGTTTTGTTTGTGTAAGGAAAGTGCATGAGTATGAAAGGATCATCTTATGGAAAAATCATCCTATAATGGGGAGAAATATCTCCCATACAGGTTGGACCCATATGAAGGTAAGTGGTTTTTTGTGGTTGGGCCTAAGAAATAGGATTCAGTTGTCGTTATGTATCTCCTCATAGATAGAACCAAGTCATACATAGTTCCTGGAAATATTCCCCACACTGATCAAATTCTTGTGTGGGTAAGGGGATATTTTTTTTGTTAAATACAACATCATGAGTGGGGTAAGAACATGTACTAGACCCTTTTATGTAGATATGGTTCATACATAGGATAGTGGGGACAGTTTTATATTACAACTGGACCAAGATATAGGATCTATGTGTCACTATATATCCTATAAAAATGAGAATTGATCCATACATAGTTCTTATAATGGATTTGAAATAGGATATTGGAACAAAGGGTTGTGATCCAATCAAGAATGAATCAAAATTTTATATAGTTTTATGTCGTGAAACAAGGAAATCAACCATGAAATTTTTCATCATGTAGAAAATATGTTTGATGTGTCTTTTAATTTCTTGCATTTGGGACCATGTTAACCCTAATGTGAACTTATACACCTTTAGAGTGCAGGGAACTATTTAACAGAAATCTTATTACCACATGTTCTATGCTCATTGTGAGAAAAAAGGATTAGAAAAGGTCTTTATGTGTAGACGATTGTCACCTATCAACTGTTCAATGTTCTGGTTCTCTACTAATGTGTATAGCGGCACTTGGGTTGAATCTTCGATGATGGAACTTTTTTATAGTCAATTTTTTTATCTTATTAATGGGGTGGGTTTGTTTCCATATCTTAATTAAATTGATTGAGGGTTGATTTTTGATTTATAAACTTTATAAATTTTTGGTTGATTTCATTATTGTAGATTTTATCTTATGACATCCTTGAGTTTTTCTTTATATTGCATTAAATTAACACCCACATCACAAGCATATTTGGATCGGAACTCCTAAGTGTTGAGAATTTAATCCAAGCCTTAACTTAACTAGTGTTATAATCTCAATAAATAATTATTTATGGTAGTGTATTTATGGTTCTAATAATCCATGTAATCCACACATTAAACAAAACATTTCATTGATCCATGACATTTTAAGATTAACATACACAATGTTAACCTAGAGAATATTCAATGAGAAAAATAACTCAATCACTTAATATTCCCAAATATGACTCACCCCAATAGATGATTTAATAATCCATTTATATGGTTATTAATCTGGTTTAATATTTTTATGGTGATTATTTATAAATATAATTTAAAGAATGGGATAAGGAAAGAGTAGTGTGTCGAACACACCCATGAACGATAAAGAAAATTAAAATGAATATTTAATTGAATGAGAAAGAAAAGGAAGAGAATATATTTTAACTTGATTAAAAAAATTAGAACATTAATATTACATAACATATGGTGTATTAGGATAAGATAAAATGAAGAAGAAACATGCATTAAAATTCAAAGGAAATTGAAAACAACTTATGTGATTACAATGGAAAAGAATAAAAAAGAAGATGAAAACAAATATAGGATTAAAGTTATCTCAAGTGAAAACATGAGTTTAGAATATATTTCAAGTACTTTTTCAAGGCCTTGTTCATGACAACATGTCTACCTCAATTCTAAAATTAAGAATCCTTTCATGGAGAATAGGGGGATGTATTTATAGCCCAAGGTGGTGGACTGTTTGCATTCCAAATCTTCCCATCTACTTGGCTTGCCAATTTAGCCATACAGACAGTGGAATATCGAGACATATTCTCATTAAAGGTTGTATAAATTTATTTTTAATGTTAACCCTAAAAATTTTGTGGCCATTGGACATTTTTAGCAAACATTATATCTATTTTATTATACAATGTCATTCTATCCATTTTTATGATGAATTTTTCCTTGGTATAAATGTGAATGTATTTTAGAATAAAAATATGACCTCAAATAAGAAAGATATATCCTAAAAATTCATCAATATAAATCTATATTTCACACCACAAAATAACAACTTAATCAAAAAAATTTATTGGGATAAAAGTTGATAATTGTGAGCTTTTTTTAATACCCAAACGGAATAGTGACCTAGCCTTCAAAGAATCAGTTGGGCCCCTATTGGTGAATTTAGACATTAAAATTTTTATACACGATTTTTTTGACTATTCTAAAATATATTCAGGAGTTTAATAAAATTTTGGATTCTTCATTGAGCCCATAAATTCAATCATCATGGTTGATCCAGTTTCATTGATATATTCTTTGTCCCTTTTGTAGGGATTATATTACCCTTCAAATGGCCGAATTTTCCCAAGCTCTAGTTTAATGAATTATATTAAATTGGATTAGGAAACCTAAACAACATGAATCACACAATTTAGATACGTGATGTGAGAGTTATAATTTAAATAATAAACTGAATCAAATCTCGTTTAATAAAAATAACGCTCAAAATTATATTTAATATTAAAACATCAATATTTCACACTAATTATGCACTTTTCATTGAAAATAAGTAAAGGTAGTAAATAAACTTTTATGAATAAATTAATAAAATCATCCCCCCACAATTAGTCTTGTGAATTCCTTCATTTATAAAAATTATAAAAACATAACTAAATCATTTTCACTTGCCAATAAATATTAAAACTTTGTTTTCACCAATCAGGGGATTGAGACTAGTTTACTCATCCATGAATAATTACACCAAAATTTGTTACATAAATAATGTTGCAAAAAAATCATTTTTCATACTCAAAATTAGAAATGGAAAATTTAGGCACTCAATACTTACCCCTCTCAGGATGATAAAAACTTTTTTTGGAGGTTCACTCATTCACCAACCAAAAGTGAATTTATTAGAGTTTAAAGGATCTCTCATCTTCCATCCCCTATCATAAAGTTCATAAGAATCAAGAGGTTTTTTATTTTTAGGGTTTTTCTGTGGCTAATGGATGGTAGGAATATAGTGTCCAAAAGAGTGGAAAAGGGGGTAAAACACCAACATGGGGAAAACAATGCACAATTTTTTTTCGAAATAAAACATGGATGGAAATGGAAAAACATATTTAAAATGGAATTATTGTGTGAAGGAATACACAAAATTGGATTAAAATTGGTAGGGGATTAAAATATTAAATATTTACATAACACAAAACTTCTCCCAATGACATAAGTGTTCTTTTTTTATTTTATTTTTCTTTTTTCAAAAGTTGATCTTGAAAAAAATCACACACTCATCATCCAAACCATATTTTATCTCCTCACGACACTAATTCTAATATTTATAATAATATAAAATGTTTAGGAAGAGTTATTTTTGACCCACCCAAGACCCAAACCATTTTTTTCATTTTTTTAACACTTTTCAATAACATATACAAAATTACATAAACATTAATCTATTCCCAAAACTCACTAAATGAAAACCTCTCCCCCAAATGTAAATAGATTCTCGGCCTCAAGCATATGATTACATGTTTAATACAAGTAAATGGTACCCAAAATTAAATCCATTCCCCCCGCACTTAAATTTAAATAAATTATGCAATGGAAATCCATGTAGATATTTGATGGGAAACAGTTTTGGGCATGTAATGTGGCTATCAAAAAAAGTATTCATAGGATTGAAGGGTATTTCAAAAAGAGGACTAATTTAAGGGTGATAGGATGCTATTTGGCTATTTTATTTCTCATATGATTGAGAAAATTCCTCTATCATATTAATGTATACTAAAATAGGAAATTCATATTGAAGGTCCATAAACTCAAGACTCACAATCAAGGGTGAAAACACAGAAAATGAAAAGACGGCCATATAAAACCTTGGCATGAAAGCTAATTTTGTCCCTCACAGTTGGGGAAGAATCATTTTCCAAATCAAAAAATGAGCATTCAAAATTTATTTTTCTTGATATAAAATTATTTATCCAAAGTTATGATGAAAATAAAAAATGTATGAGATAAATAAACAAGTCATTAGACTCCCCGAAAAGGATGTAAATTTTTTCATAATTTAATGGTGAGTAATTATGACTCTTTTATTTATTTTTTAGGTACTTTTAAAATAAAAACCAACACAAAAAATAAATAAGAAAAAAAATTTGATGAAGAATGTGGTAAAAAATGAGAACAAGAGACGACAAAGAAGAAAGAGGGAAAGAGAGGTAGAGATAGAGAAAGAGGATGAAGAAGAGAGGGAGAGGGAGTTAAAGGGAAATAAGTTCCCCATAGATTGAATTTGTTGGGTTATTATCTCCATACATTGGTGGGTCAGTGGAAGTCAATGTGGTTCCATAGGTGTGTGTCCTATCATATTGATGCTTTAGCTGATTACCATTAACCGTGAATTTCCTTTTCAAATAAGGGTCCTGGACTTGTACTGTACCAAATAGGAAAAAATTATTAATAATAAAAGGACCTTCCCAATGAGAATTAAACTTACCTGGGTAATGTCAAAATTGAGAGTTGAAGAGCATTACCATTTCACCTTCGTGGAATACCTTTCGTAGGATGTGTTTATCATGGCATTTCTTATCCTATTTTTTGTGGAGATTGGAATTCTCTCAAGAATCTAAGCAAAGCTCCTAAAATTCATTCAACTACAAAAATCAAACTTTTATATATTTTTCAAAATCAATATTACATGTTTTGACATCCCATAATAACTTTTGTTGGATTTCAACTGGTAAATTACATTCCTTATAAATAACTATCCTAAATAGAGACATCCCAATGGGTGTTTTATAGGAAGTTCTATAATCCCAAATCATTTCACAAAGTATTTCAAGTCAATCTTTTATACTGGTATTTATAATTCTCTCAATCACTCTATTCACTTCTCTATTATAAAGTTCATCCATTCCATTTTTTTGGGGGTGATAATAAGTTGAAGTTTTATGTGAATAGCCATTCTTTTTAAAAAGATATTCTGTAGTCCAATTAAAAAAATGAGTTCCTAAGTCACTTATTAAGAAACACAGTGTTCCAAATTTATGTAAAATGTGGGTTTTCTAGAAATCTCTAATAGTATGTTTATCATTATTCCAAGTGGATTTGGCCTCGACCCACCTATAAATATAATTGACCATAATAATAATGTATGAGAATCCATTATAAGGTGTAAAGGGTATCATGAAATTGATTCCCAAAACTTCTAAGGTTTTATAAAATATTAAGGGCTTTTGGGGTATTTCATTTGTTTTATAAAATATGCCAAAAATTTGGCAATTTTGACATGATTTATAGAACTCATGTGAGTCCGTAAAGAGTGAAGGTTAGAAGAATTTTGATTCAAGGACCTTTTGGGAATTCATTTGTTGTCCAAAGTGGCCACCACTAAGCATTGAGTGAAAGAATTCTATGATGGAGGAATGTTCATATTCATTAACACATCTCATAATTACGATGTCAGTCCAAATTTTCCATAGTTTATTATATTCCAAAAAATATAATTTGGAATCACTTTTTATCCTTTTCATATTTTAAAAAAATTAGGAAAACACCAGAAACTAAGTAATTTTCAATATTGGAATACCATGGTAACTTTGGAGTGAGAGATGATAGGTGTTCAGTTGGAAATTCGTGATCAATTATTTCAGAATGAGAATAATTAGAAATTATCCTCAGGTGATCATGCACATGGTTTTCTTTTCCAGGTCTATCTTTAATCACAATTTTAATCTCTTGGATAATTAATATCCATATTTTTATCCTCGGTTTGGAATTACTTTTCTTAAATAATAACTTCAAACCTGAATGGTTTTTAAAAATGATTATTCTGGAACCTAAGAGATATGGTCAAAATTTATCCTAAGAAAAAACCATAGCTAAAATTTCTTTTTCATTCATGGTATAGTGAGATTGAGTTCATCCAATTTTTTTTAGGCATAATAGATGACATGAGGAATATTTTCTCCTTTTTGAGCAAGAACAGCCCCCAATGGCCCTATCATAAGTATCACACATCAATTCAAAGGGTAACGACCAATCTGGGGGTTGGATTATTGGGCTATATGTAAGAACATATTTTAGTTCAATGAAGATTCTATTTCAAGCCTCGTCTAAATGGAATGTATCATCATTTTTTAGTAGTTGAGTGAGTGGGAGGAAAGTCCTACTAAAGTTACAGATGAATCGCCTATAGAAATCAGCATGACCAAGGAAAGAATAGATGTGTTGAAATGTTGTAGGTTCAGGAAGTTATTGAATCACCTCAATTTTGGTAGGATCGACTTTAATACCATCTTTTGAAATTATGTTTTCTAGAAAAATCCCATTAGTAACCGTGAAGTGACATTTTTTATAATTTATCATAAGGTTACATTTGAAACACTTTTTAAGGAATAGGGATAATGAATACAAGAAGGATTAAAATGAATCACCATAAATGGTAAAGTCAGCCATGAATACCTAAAATGAAATGCTCAATGAATTCTTAAAATATACTCATCATCCACCTCTAGAATGTTTTAGGAGCATTGAAAAGGCCAAAAGGTATTCTTCTATATACATATATTTCAAAGGGGAAACTGAATGTAGTATTTTCTTAGTCCTAAGGTGGGATTGGTATTTTTAAGTAGCTAGTTCATCCTTAAATAAATCAATAACATAACTTTCTAGATAATCATTCTAGTATTTTATTAGGGAAAGGAGGAGGGTAGTGATATTTTCATGTTTCAACATTCAATTTATGATAATATATGCATACACACCATTTATTTTTCACCCAAGTTGTGACCACCTTTCCATGTTGATTTGTGACAATAAATATCGCACCCTTTTTTGGTACCACTTTAATTGGACTAACCCATTCACTATCATAAATTGGGTAGGTACTAATAGCTTGAATAAGATTTGTGATCTCTTCCCTAACTACCTCAAGTATTAGTGTATTGAGTCTTATTTTTGGTTGTCTGATTGGTTTGGATGACTCTTCAAGATGGATGTAATGCATGAAAAGAGAAGGGTTGATTCCTGGTAAGTCATCTGGGTTCCAACCTAAGGCCTTTTTTTCCTCTAACACATAAAAAAGTTGGTAATACTTAGTTTTAGTGAGTGTGGGAGATACAATGAAAGGCTAAGAGTGATCATAGAAAAGGAATGCATATTTTAGGTGTGTTGAAAGAGGTTTTAGATCAGTCTCATCTTCTATTTTTGGGGTAAAAAACTCAGGAATGGGGGAAGGGCTTTCAGTTGGTTTTGATTCATTTTCCTCAATACTATCTATAGTTGAATGGAATAGATCATATTTGAGATGGGATTCAAGAGATTTTTCAAGATCCTATATATTGATGGGGTCTATTAATGATAGTTCAACATCAACTTACCCATTTATGAATTGGTTAATCATGGTGAAAATATCACAATATCCTCTCTCATTAGAACCTGATGAACATGATGAAATGGGGGTGAATCCACTCTTAGAAGTGCCCTCAGAATAATGGGTTGGGAAATCATAGTGATCCTCTTATGGGTATCTCATGTCTTGAAAAATGTTGAACTTGACCAATTGGTCACCAGATTCCATGGATAAGATTCCTTCATGGACATAAATCTTACTTCTATCCATTATGAGGAATGGTCTTCCTAGAATTAAGAGAGATTGAGAATAGGTCCTCTCACCTTCCAATTCAAGTACATGGAAACCAGATGGGAAGATAAGATCATTAACTCGGACAAGGATGTCCTCAATTATTCCCTCGGGACTAGTTGTGCTTCAATTGGATAACTGGATGGCAACACCTATTGGGTCAAAAATACCTATACCAAGGTTGGAGAAGATAGATTTTGGAATGACATTTATCGAGTCTCCTAGGTATATAAGTGAATCATTAAATTTGGAACTCCCTATTTAGCATGGATCTGTAAAGGTCCCTAGATCCTATCACTTCATGGGTATGGACTACTGGTTTGAAAGATTCTTGATGGTACTATTTTTCCTCTTATGGGTGAACAATTCCTTAAGAAACATTGCATAATTAGGAATTGTTTTGATGGAATCTAAGTGGAAAATTTTGACTTCAACATGTATAAACACGCCGATCATTTCATCATTGGGTTCAAAGGAATTCCTTGGCTTAGATATGGCTTGAGGGAAAGGAATTGGGTTACTTAGATGAATTGAAGGTGGTGACGGAGTGGATTTAAGTTATTTTTATATGTTTTTGTTCCCTTCATTTTTAACCTCATAATTCAAAGGTTCATTTGAGGATTAATCATGGGGCATATAAATTCTTTTTCCAAATCAAAGTGAAATTTCACTTACATTGCCCTTGGGATTGGGAAATGGTTGAATTGGGATATGGGAAGAATTGAATTTTTCTACTGGCTGAGGTGGTATGCAAGTTGAACAATTTAGATCTAGATGTTTTTAAGGATATAATGGGTGAATGGGGTAATATCTTCCACAATTATTTCCCATTGTTTCTTGTAATAAGAGGCATGTCCCACATTGGGATTACCTTGATTTTGGTTCGTGTGAATGTGCTTTTATTAGTTTGGAGATTGGGAAGGATCATTAGGATAATGGAATCTATGAGGATAAAGAAGAGTATTGGTCCTTTTATATTGAGTAACAAAAGGATAAGATTGTTAGAAGTTACCACCACCTTGACCATATTGGAATTGGTATGGATTTTTAGTGGGGAACTAAGGGGGATGAGAAATGTGATTACCATACCTCAAGCCTAAGATAAAGGTATAAGAGAAGGTATTGGAGTGGGTTGGTTGAAGTTTCTAATGAATAGACCTGATTATTCAGGGTTGATCTTCCTCCAAGAATATACTGCATTAAGATTCATTAGACTAAAGAATCATATAGTTCATGTTGAAGTTATGGACATGTGTTTGTTGAATGAGATGGTGAGCTATAGATTCTACAATTATTGATAGGTATAGGGAATATATATTGTATACAAGATGATTTTAGGGCTTTGTAATCCATAGCTAGTTGTCTCACAAGACCTGTAAGTTCACTCATCCACTCAGTCATATTATTAAGCTCTATGGATTGATTATCTTGGACTTGTTTTACTTGAGAATGTGCTTGAGTATAGAATTACTACATGTTATAACCCTTATTTCTTATAAGATATCATTCAATTTTACGATTTTTTTTAACAACATAACTACCACTTGTAGAATCAATGAGAGTTCTCTCTATAGGTAATAAACCCTCATATAAGTATTGGATCAAGAGTTGGTTAGTTATTTGGGGATGTGGGTAGATTTACACAATATTTTTAAACCACTCTCAGTACTCATGGAGTGATTCATTAGGTAATTTATGGATACCACTTATTTCCTTTTGGATAGAAGCAATATGATAATCAAGAAATAATTTCTCTAAGAAGAGTCGCTTCATTTCATTCCATGTGGTTATCGAAAAAAGAGGGAGGTAGTAGATCCATAGATTTTAAGAGTTAGCTAAGGAGAAAGAGAATGCTCGAAGTTTGATTTTTTTCTTCAGAAACTCCATGTGTATTCACAGTAAATCACACCACTTGGAACACTTTGAGGTGAAGATGAGCATCCTCACCATATAGCCCATTCAAATGTGTTAGAAGATGAAACAAACCCAATATGAGTTACAAATCAGCCACAATATTTAGATTTTTAATACCAATGGGTTGTTAATTCATATCAGGGGTAGAAAGTTCTTTAAAGGTTTTTTCCCTAGTATTGGCCATATCTAGAACAATTGGATGAGTAATGAATGGGTCTTCATTGGTTTTATTATCCCTAATATTCCTCCTAAGTCAGCTAAGTGTTCACTTGATTTCTAAGTAAATCAAATCTGATGGATTGGTTGGGAGGCTATGGGGATTTCATAGATATTTTTAAAGGATGAGGAAGTTAGTTTTTTCTTTTTTATTTTTCATAGTTTATGATTTTTATGAAAAGGCAGGTTTTCCTTTAGGTTTTTTTGAAAAACAAATGTTTTTTTTGATTTTTTTTTGTTTTGTTTTTCAAAAAAAAATGACTATAAGTTGAACCATCATAAAAAACAACACCATTATAAGTGAAGAAAACTTTATCTTATCAACCGTTCAAAGGTTCGGTGCTCTTCTAATGTGTGTAGTGGCACTTTGGTCGAATCCTCAGCGATGGTATGTTTTTATAGTCTTTTTTTTGTATTTTTAATGGGGGGTTTGTTTTTAGAGATTGATTAAATTTATTTAGGGTTTATTTTTTATTAAAAAAATTGATAAATATTTGGTTGAGTTCATTATTGGGTATTTAATCTTATGACATCACTGATCTTTGCTTTATATTGCGTTAAATTAACACCCACTTCACAAGATAATTTTGATTGAAATTCCCATGTTTTGAGGTTTTAATCTAAGAATTAACCTAACTTGGGTTCTAATATCAACCAATAAATGTTTATGGTAGTGTATTTATGGTTCCAATAATCCATGTAATATACACATTAAACTAAACATGTGATTAATCCATGACATTTTAAGTTTAACATACACAATGTTATCCCAAAGAATATTCAATGAGCAAAAGCCCTCAATCACGTAATATCCCCAAATCATGACTCACCCCAATGTATGATATACATAAAAATTTATATGGTTATTAATATTTTTTAATATATTTATTGTGATGACATAAAATATAATTAAAATAATGGGATAAGAAAAGAGTTGTGCACTAAACACACACACAAATGATAAAGATAAGTAAAACACATTTTTGATTGAATGAGAAAGAAAAATAAGAGAATGGATTTTAAATTGATTTTAAAAATATATATAACAATAATATTACATAATATAGTGTGGTTGAGGATAAGATAAAATTCATAAGAAACATGCATTAAAATTTAAATGAAATTGAAAACAACTTACATGATTCCAATTGAAAAGGATGCAAAAGAAGATGAAAACAAAGAGAGGAGTAAAGATATATAAAGTGAAAAATTGAGTTTGGAACATACTTCCAATCCTTTTTATGGGCCTTGGTCATTCTAATATTTCATTCTCTATTCTAAAATTTCAACCCCTTTCAAGTAGAATCAGGGGATGTATCTATAGCCCAAGGTGGTGGACTGTTTGCATTCCAAATCTTCCTCTCCACTTGGATCTCCAATTTTTTCATCTATAAAGCTTAATATCGAGATATTTTATTCTTAAAAGATGTATAAATTTATGTGTACTATAAACCCTAAATATTTGAGGGTCATTGGAATTTTTTAGAAAAAGTTATGAGTATTTTACTAAAAAATAAATTCTCTCCATTTTTCTATAAATTTTTTCCTCATTCTATATGTGAATGTATTTTAGGTTAGTAAGATTCCCTAAAATCATTACCATTTATCCTAAAATTTCTGAAAAATATATCGTATCTTTCACACCACAAAATCTCATCTCAATTGGAATATTTTATTTATATAAAAGTCAAAAATGGTGGGTTGTTTTTCATTCCTGTACTGAATAGTAGGCTAGACTTCAAATCATCCATTGGGCCCCTTTTGGCGGATTTGGGACTTAAAATTTTTATCAATTATTCTTTTTTTACATTCACAAATAAATTCATGAGTTTCATTAAATTTGGGCTTCTTCATTGATCCCAGAAATTCAATCATCATGTATGGTCTAGTTTCTTTGACAGATTCTTTGGGCCTTATTGTAGGGACCATATGACCTTTCAAATGGAATAATTGGACCAAGATCCAATTTAATTATTTGTATAAAATTTGATTAGTAACCCTAAAAACATGAATAACTCAATTTAGATAAGTATGGTGAGATTTATAATTAAAATAGTAAACTAAATCGAATAGAGATTAATAAAAAAATGCTCAAAAATTATATTTAATATTAAAACATGAGTATTTCACACCAATTATGAAATTTTCATTAAAAATAAGTAAAGGGAGTAAATAAAAAGTTATGACTAAATTAATAAATTTTGGTCTCTTTCACCACACATAGGCTCTTTGAAGGAATTATGGGGGAATTTAATTATGTGGTGTAAAGGCCAAGATATAGGATCTAGGAATCACTATATATCTCATCAGAATGAGAATTAGGTTTTATATAGTTTTGGGAAACCATGAAGTTTAATTTCATATGAAAAGGATGATGATTATGGAAACAATTAGTGGTATAAGTCTTATTGGTCTATGTTTGTTTAGACATACTTCATATGTGAATAAGAAAATTGTAAACCATGATCCTGGGGGTTCTTGAATCAGAAAAATTTATATGAGAAAAAATGTAAGGAAAGAATATGGACCATGTTTGAAAATAAGTTTCTAGAATAATGTTTTTGGGTCTTATTAATATATAAGAGTTCTCTACCAAGGATGAATTTTCCTTTTCATGATAGGCCTTTTGGTGGTAACTTATGAAAATACAAACTTAGGGTGTATCAATGCATAGTTAAAACAAAGGTTTCCTCTATAATCTAATATTATATTTCTAATGGCCAAGTAAATATTATGGGTATATTGAATTTTCTAGGACAAGGAGTATGATGTGTTGAAGGAATATTTCTAAGCACAAGGGAATCATTTGGATAAGCATTGTCTATGGGGTGTGAATTCCCCTACATAGGTATTTGTTTATATATAGGAGAGGGAAATATTATTTACTCCATGGTTAGTCCTCAGACATAAGGTATAGGAATCACTATATATCCCATTGATATGAGAATCAATCCATACGTAGTTGTGGGATGAAGGTGTTGTGGGAGGGAAGCACCAAAGATTATGACCTGCTTAAGAAAAAAATGAAATATTATATAGTTTTACATCGTATATAGGGATTTGAACCATATAGTTTTACATCATGTAAAAATATGTTTTCATATAGTTTAATTTCCTATTACTATGACATTAAGCTATGTGTTTTATAGTCTTATAACTCAGACTATGGTGTCTTATAGTTTTAGTTCATACAACTTGGACTATACATCATTCCTTTTATGGTCTTAATTCTAGGAAAAAATTTCATGAAATTTATCATCATGTGATGAGGTTGATATATTTGAATTTTAAGGTCATTCATACAAGACCATTTATTCTATTTAGTTTAACATCATGTAGCAAATATGAATGTGTCTTTATCACATGAATTATTTCTTTAGAAACCTTTCATTGGTAGGGGTTATAAAAAGCTCTAAATCCATCGTTACCAAAGAATAACCTCTATTAGAGTGGACCTTGTGTATGGAATAAGATCCCTCCAACTTTGGTTTAGGATTTGGAGGCATTGTACTTGGTATCATCAGGGTCCTAAGGACTAGTAATAGATCTCTTTTTAGAAATTAGAAGTTGTGGAATTTCTTGTTAAAATTTTATGCTATCTGATTTTGATGTTCCTTCAAGTGATACAAAGTATGTATTATTTTCTCATTGAGTCGTTCCAATTCATCCAGAAATTTTTGGGATTACTCATATGTGTATTGTCAAATAATTCCATGTGAAGAGAGGGAAATTTGACCTTAATGGGTAGGACTGATTTGTTCCCATATTTAAGTGAATACGGGGTTGTCTATGTGGCAGTTCAGGTTGTAGTTTGGTAGGCCCACAAGGCATGAAAGAGCTTATCAAGCCAAGACTTTTTTTCTTTATCCAACATATTCTAGAGTATGTTTGATAGAGTCGTTTTGTATCCCTATATCTATACATTATTCATTTCATGATAGTGAGATGAATGGTTGGATTTTATATTATACTCTTGATATAGATTCTTCAACTCAGTAGAATAGAAATTGGTTCCTTTTTCCATCATTATCATATGAAGAATACCAAATCTATTAATGATGTGGGATTTGAAAAAATTTACAATTATTTTGATCCCAACATCATTGTTATGTATTGATTTGGACCATTTGGAGAATAATTTGGTACCAGTGAGGATTTATTTGAACTTTTTGTCCATAACCATAGGATACAACCCTGCAATATATATTCCACATAAAGAGAATAACCATGAGTATTTGGATATGTGTAGCAACTCTGGGGGTTGATGGATTAATTTATCATGCATTTGAAAGGAATAGAACTTTTGGGTGAATTTTATGTAATCCTAATTCATTGAAGGCCATTATTATCCAGTCTAATGGATTTGATTGGAATTTATGAGCCCTAACTGGTGGGAACCATAGGCTCCTATATCCACTTCTTTCTTGAAAATAAAAGTCACTTGTTTTTCAATTCACCTGATTAGGACTCCATCTAATCGCTATTAATATAGTACTTTTAGTGATTTGGGCCATCATAAAGAGTTACGTTGGTCTCTCATCATTTAGTTTTCCCTTTTTGGCCTTGTCCTACAAGAGCAAACCATTTTGAAGGTAGTCCACAAAGGGTATCATCTAACAGGTTTTAGGAACAACTGGTTCAGGGATGGAATTAACCTAATTGATTTATTCCATGTCAATTACAGAAAAATGTGACACCATCTAGTAGTGCATGATGTTGATGGCTATTTTATCCTGATATGGATTTTCCAATGTCATGGTAACATTTTATAAGGATTCTTCCAGAGCATTATATGATCATGGGATGTGATTCAATGTCAACTCCAATGTATGTTATGTCATTATTCCCCAGAAATAGTTAATCATGGGGATTATCTCCTCCTTTCTCATAGAATAATCCCTATTGATCATCTTGATTACCAACACTAAATTTTCTTTTACATTCAAGTGGTCCATCAGCACTTGAAGTTCCAGTTCTAGGCCTGAGATGAGAGCCTAATACTCTGACTCATTTTTTTACAACCTTATGACTATAAGGAGTAAGATGAGATAGATTTCTCTATGGATATGAGCATGATTCCCAACCCACCTATGTTGAGCTTAAGTTATTCCATTATATTCCATGTTGAGATTCTGGATGTTCTGTCGGAATAAATATCCTATATATGGGTGGCCTCATGAATAGAGAAGATGTGTTCATTGGGTAATTCAGTATTCAATAACATTGTTTCTGTAGATGGGTGTTTTGCAAGGAATTATACCAAATCCTGGCCTTTTACCACTTTCTAAGACACGAACTGAATGTCAAACTATTTAAAGATAACTTCACATCATTCCAAATATACATTCAACAAAGGATGACTGAGGATGTATTTGAGATGGTTTTGTGAGGTACTAAATGGACCTATTGGTGTTGTAGGTTGTGCCTCATCTTCTTTACTACAAATATTATTACTATATTTCTCTTCTCAATATCTTAATAATGAGTCTTGGTATCGATCAAGGTTTGACTTAGATAATAAAGGTTGTTTTCATTATCAATATCATTCTTTTGTGTGGGGAAAGCACATAGTGATCATTATAGGTTTTTCACATATAAAATGAGTGGTTTTCCCTCAATAAAATACATTAACACTATTTGGATAAAGATATATTTATTGAGACTATAAAATTCTTCTAGATAGTCATTATTCTATTGATATTTCACCCCCTTTTTCATCAAATAGGTGAAGGGAAAATACTTTCCTATGAGTTTTTTTATAAATCACAGAATATATGAAAGTTATCCCTATAATCACCTTAACTAATTATGGTTTTTAGGACGTGATATATTAAGGATGTCTTTTTTATTATCAGTATCAACTTTAATGTTGTGATGGCATACCGCGAAGTTGGGAAACATTCTCAAGGTAACTCCAAAAGATCATTTCAAGGGGTTTATCTTCAAGATATGTTGTCACAGTTTATTGAAGATGGTTTAGAGATCATATAGGTGGTCAGAACTCTTTTGATACTTATCCACTATATTTTTGATGTAGAATTTGAAAAACCTTCACGAAAAGGGTTTGAAGATGCAATGCATGGCACATTGATATGTAGCACCAACATTCTTCAAGCCAAATGGAATTACCAGATAGAAAAATACTCCCTTGGAACCCGAAGGTGGTGGATTCTTCGTCTTCTAAGGAAATTTGAATTCGATTATACCATTAATATCCATCAATGAAAGATAGGTCTAGATAGTCATTTGTTTCATTGATCATAAGTTGCATGATTAGAATTGGTAAATCATCTTTTGGGTCATTCCATTCTAGATCTTTGAAGTAAAAATAGACCACTATTTTCCTATTATTCTTCTTTACATGGACTATGTTGGCTAGAAAATTTGGATACCAGAATTAAAAAATGAAATTGGACTTGATGATCGTTTCAACTTTAACCTCAATTTTAGCAATATGAGTTGGGTGCATCCTTCTGGAAGCCTGGTTGTAACCCCAATGGTTTTCTGGAAAGCCCAAGTTGTGAGTGTCCACCTAGATATTGATTCACAATATTTATTTATAATTCTAGGAAATCACATTTTGATGTTTCTTTATAATGTAGGTATATAACTTTTTTTATTTGGAAGATATAGTTTCACTAATTAATTTCTATTGTCATCCCTCTTCTGTACCCAGATTTATTTCTCTGAATTCATTAATGGTGGTAGATACGAATTCCTAAAATAATAGAGGGTTATCTCTTAGATTCTCCTCCTATTACTCTTCCTCTTTCTCTTCCTCTTCCTCTTCCTCTTCCTCTTCATATTCCTCTTCCTCTTCCTCTTCCTCTTCCTCTTCCTCTTCCTCTTCCTATTCCTCTTCCTCTTCCTATTCCTCTTCCTCTTTCTCTTCCTATTCCTCTTCCTCTTCCTCTTCCTCTTCCTATTATTCTTCTACCTCACTCTTTGGGGGAGTAGGTGATGAAGGAAATTCTCCAAAGTCAGAAGAAGAATCTATATTTTGACATTCACAAGGTGAAGAGGCTTCCTTCAACCTGACTGATGATATGGGGTTTCTTTAAATCCCTAAAAGGGAGATAAGGGATATATGAGTAATTACACTATCTCCCTATGACATAATAGTTTTTTTAAATTTAGCTGTTGGATCAAGGATATGTTTAAGCTCAGAGAAAATAATGAGTACATTTTCACCTAATCATTTTCAATTGTCTGGATAATCAATGACCTTTTCAACACTACCAATATTAGTTTTCATGATTCATATCATGAAGGTTGTCAAATATTTTCCCAAATTTGGTATCATTCCTCCTATGTGATTGATGGGAAACACAAATTTTTCACTGAGCTATTTTAAGGGAATTATTGGGATCATTTCTAAACCATTTGATGTAGTTACATGGGTGAAACCGTTAGGCATGGGTTGTTTCCCATCCCTCTAATAGAATCATGCATTAATATATTGTGATTCTCATGATTTTAATGGGGATTTATCACCATGAGATGTCCCAATATGACCATTAATAAAATATTTGAGGTATTGGTGGTACGATAAGAGGACTATCACATGATGATGAAACTAAGGCCTTCCATGCAGAACATTGAAGGTTATGTATTACTAGACTACTAATAATTATGAGTCATATATGAGGTCCCCAAATTGATCCCTGATCTTGATTCTATTGAGGGAATTTTTTCTTGCTTTTCTTGTAACCTTGTAGCATTAGTTCAGAAATGGATAAGTAGGCCTCACTACAACTCAGCCGACAAAGTTTTCTGACTGGAATGATGTTGAATCCTAATACATTATCAATGAAATCCCATCATATATCAAAATCATTTTTCTTTCCAGACACATACAAGGGTCTAATGTGTCCCTATATAAATGAGTCATTGTCTTATTCCATGAAATATATGATCATGTGAAATTTGGAATGATTAGTTTTTGTGTGATATATTTCAGTAGTAGAAATATCATATTCAAACTCCTGAGGTATTATAAAATCTTCTATAAGTTCTTCATTTGGGTATTTCAATAGACTTACACCATCAAACATTGACAACTTGTCCAACATTAGGGACAGTTTCATTAGAATTTTTTACTTCTAGGCTAAACTTCTACGCCTTCTAGTGTGAGGCTGCACTCTTATTGGTGTTTTAGGAATTGAATAAATTGATGTAGGCAAATAGATCCTTGGAATAGGAGTTGAATATTCTCCTATTCTTGGTGGGTTTGGTCAAACAAGTCTTCACACTTCTTGAATTCGATTAGAGAATTACATCCCCAATAACTGATCTTCCAAAATGACTGGGTTAGGGTGACCCATGGTAGATGTGGGATAATTTTGCTACTTTTACTAGGCCCACTAGAGGTATCTCCCATGAGTTTCAGTAGCATAAATAGTCCAATAAGGTACATGGATGGGATATTGATTCCTACCATGACTACATCTTGCCATGAATCATCAGACCTTATGGCCTTATCCCCTGATTCCCCAATAAGATTCATGGATATCAGGTTCATGGCCATATTCAACATCAGAGAAGGGACTCATTAAGTGAATGACATTAATGGGACCAAAGATTAATTACTCATCTAATGAGTATTCCTTCTAGTGGGTCAAATATTTTATTAGAATTTTGTGGGATGGTTCCCATGTTTTTTGGGTTGGGGGCAGGAAATATGAGAGATTCATGGATATTTTTTGTATTCTTATAGACTTGTATTCATGTATATGTTTTTTCCTTATCTAATTGTGATACTTCTTGGAGGACTAGTTATTGGAGGACTACAGAAAAAATGAAGTCGGTTATACCACTGAAGGAAAAATTTGGGGTATATTTTGTTTATTCAAATACACCTTAAGGATGGAAGAAGTTTTATTGATTTTCTTCCTGGTCGTCCAATAATTAGACTTAAACACACCTTTTCTAGTAACTTCTTTCTATTCACCAACTTCCTCTAGATTGGTGACATAAATACACGATACATTCATAGGTGTATTTCTCAGATTCACTATCCTAGAGTTCACTATTTTTTTCAGGATATATTTAAAAACAAATCATTCATCAATGGTGTGACCAAATGTCTGGTGTAAGGGGAAATAGTTCAGGATATCATCAAGACTATCCTGGTCATACCTCTTGGCTCTTGGAAACTAGATAATTTTCCTCTCTAAAGCCTCGATGAAGTATCCAGGGACTTTCTCATCCTGGAATGAATAAACTTTTTTCTTTAGTTCCTCAGGATATTTTTTTCTATTCTCTATTCTCTTGTCATGATGAGGTGGGTGTTATTGCTGATTCTCATGAGATTATGTTGTAATATATGTCATGAGATTTGGATCTATAGCTAGTGTAGTAATTTTCTTATGTGTTATAGTGTCTTCCTCTACTTTCCTTTTTATCCTCCCTTAAGATGATGGAATTACTTAGGAAATGGCCTTGATTCACAAGATGGGATCTCACAATCATTGAGCAGGTGTGAAAAGATCCTAAAAATCTCCTGTATATTTTAAAAGGATGAGGGGTGTCCTCAAATTGTCATGAATATTTTCTATATAGATGGAAAACAAATATTCTGGTGGAATATATTGTTTTAGGGAGTAGTTTAACCCCTTATATTAAGAAAATAAATCCAAACCCATATAATTCTACCATTTTTTTAATTTGAGAGGTCAAGGACTATCATTTTCTATAGTGTTGATCTGAATTGAATGAGAAACTACCAAAAAAGATTTTCCCATCCCATAATTGATCGACCTGGAAAACTGGTGTACCATATGAATTTTTTCCCCTATAGTGTTTTCATGAAGCACCTTAGTGTCACTTATTATTTTTGTGTGGGGATTCCCATAATGGGATCATATCCGGGCATCAAATTCATCAATTTCTTCTCTAGGTCCACCAAGACCATAAATTTTGGAAATGTAGGGTTCCCAAAATTTGGCGAGGCAGGGGTTGGATCAACCCATTTAGGGTAAGGCTTCTTTTCCAATTGTACTAGTGCACACTGTTCCTCTATATCTTCCAATCAATCTACCAATGACTCAATAGTATTGATAATCCCTTGAACTATGTCTATATGAATAGGAGATTGAATAGGGGTAGCAATAAGTGGGTCCATCATTTGAAGCTCTATTTGTAGATGCAATGGGTAAAATACTATGGTTGTTCCATGGATATGTGTATGACCTTTCCATATTTGTGTACACAAGGGAGGGAACTACTGATAACTTGTTGATATTGGGTCTAAATATATTTTTCGTTGGTCCCCCACATTGAACAGTTTTTCTGGATCCATTTCAGTTGTGGGGGAATACCCTCTTGTTTGAGGTATGTTGGTCAGGAGTACAAGTTAAGGCTCTTCTTTTAGAACATATCTTGTAGGTATGTTTCCTTAGATTAGTTCATTATTTAGTTTTTTCAACTCCTTTATCTCTTCCTCCTACTGAGTAAATCTTTTCTCAAGTGTGAGATGTTTTACCTCTTCATGAGTTAGGTGGGGTATGACCTTTCCTTTAACCTTTTCTTTGACAGAAAATCACTAATAAGGTATTGAAGGAGTTATTGAGTGAAAAACCATATTTATAGAATTCCCCTAGATTTTGTTATGTGCAATTACTTTAATTATTTTGGCTTAAATCGTATTATGAACAAAAACTTTCTCCTCTTATTCCTCTGCATTAGCCTAATGTTCTGTAGCATCTACAGGGGTGTTTCTAATGATGTTCAATGATTTAAAACACATAGAATGAATTTCATCATCCTTATTGAGAGATTATTTTTTTGTGATTTCCATAAGGCCTCATCCTATCCTTCACTGGTCCTCTTAGGGTCTTTTGATGAATAGTGATCTAAAGGGAATCACTAGAAATATTTATTATACACGTTTCATGTGAGGTCACTGGGATCAGGGATAGGATGAACTAAGATGATTCAAGCTATATTGTTCCCCATAAATAGTAAAATACTAACTTTAATTTAGGAGGAAGTTTTTGAGGTAAAACCCCCCATCCTTGTAAGCTAGGGATTCTCCCATTACATTTTCACAACCATTAGAGCTTTGTTTGTTGGCCTCAAAAGTTGTCTTAAAAAATCCCCCAACCTTTTAGGCTGGGTTTTCTCCTAGATTTATATGATTGTATCTTCCATGAATTCTCTCTTGATTTTACGAAGCTTTGTTCAAACATGGTTTGGGTGCACTATATGATTTTCACTTGATCCACCTATTTCCAAAAATAATGGTGATGGATAAAAATTATCTTCCCTTAAATGTAAGGTTTTATCAATATTTTCATATGCTTGATACATTATTCTTTCGATGTATCTCTATCTTCTATCCCTATGTCTTCGAGAGTCATTTAGGGATGGATATTTTTAAACATGCCACCTGTTATGAATAGATCCTCTTTCTTGAAGTTTTCCTAATGTTATGACATTACCTGATGTCACCTTTGGTGGGATTTTCATATTAGGAAGTGAAGTGAAATATAATGACCTATGATCACCCCATCCATTTATTTTAACACCATATGAGACATTAGAGATCAAATTATTCAACTCTTTTAATGCATCAATACATTTGTGTTGAAGGTATCTTTATTGTTTTCCCAATTTTGGGTGTCGGGAATCTTGGAGGGCCTCTAAGTCAATTTAATGGTGTACCCCTTCAATTAACTTTATGTGTCTTGGATATTCATCATACGGAAATTATTTTTTTAAGTGATGAAGAGTGGTCCATATATTCATTTGGATTTCATGCACACAATCTTCCAACAATGCCTCTGGAATCTTGTATTAGTGAGTGACTAAAGTCTAAAACGTGACTGGTATATTGTCTTTACCTAACTATTTTCTCATGAGATATATGTATTCTTCATATTCATCAAAAGGATCCTCATCCTAGTCTAATCAAAGTTGATGTTTCCCTATAGAGTTATTGTAAACAGCAAGATTGGAATGGATTTTCTATATAATATTAGAAGGCAACTCATCCAAGGGTGGTTCAGAGAATTACTTCTTCCTTGGGAAGTCTTCTGGTTGAGAAAGGATGTCACTTATCAATTATGATTCATCACGCATGAGTATCCTCATTTTCCCAAGTGTCTCAAGATAGGATGGATTTCTCATAATTAATTCAGAAAGAGGCATACCACCTTGATGAAATGAAGTGTCACACTAAGGAGGACCTTTATAGTGAATTCCATTATGGGAAGGACTACCATCACGGAGTGATGTCTGATTTCCAAGATAATTCCACATTGTGTACCCTAGGGAGGACCTTAAGGGATGATTATAGCAAGGGGAGGAACTCCTTACTATTTGATCTTCCACTCATATAGATGGATTCCATTGTGCTCAATAGAATATGGGATATCATGATTGATTGGATTATGTACATGAATTAGGAATTTATGGTAAGGTTTCTAGGGAGGACCTCTAGAAATGATAGTATTAAAGTTTCATGGAGGGAATTCACAACTCAAACTATTATTTATATAATTTTAATGGATCAGAATGATCTTGAGCCTCCATTGATAAATTTTTTAGGGCTTCAAGAACTTCAAAATTAATTAGAATAGGATCGTAGACTGGATCTTTATTTTCCAATCACCTTTGTTGAGGATTCTTTTTTGATGCTCTCTTATGGGTAATCGGGACTGCTAGTTATGGTAACGACTTTCATATATGGAAAATTGTTTGATTAGCTCCCATGTTGCTACCAGAATTTTTTGGAAAGTCTCTCGAATTTTGGTATGGATATGTTCCAACGCTATAGTGTCCACTATGGTAAACTGATGACCTCCATCTAGAATGGAGGTATGAACATGATACAATTTTCTATATATCATGAGATTTTTCCCATGAACCCCTGGATAAGAACAAAGATGTTTTTATTCTCTAGATTGACCCACATTTTATATTTATGATTCACCACAATTGGGGGGATGGAGTTGTTTTTCTACCCTTCAACCACTACCTCTATCATTATTATGTCCTGGAATGTTTTTAGGATGTGTTCTAGAATTTGTGTCTGCCCATTCACAGTTTTCAGGATATGTTGGGTGACTTCAGTGGCCAGAATAAGGATATATACCCATTATGTGGATATAGTATGGGTAGGGACCTAATCATGTCCTCTATTTCCTATTCGTATATACCAATAGTAACTAGGTGTGGGGGTAGAGATATGGGAACACCCTTATTTGTTTCTAGGATTTTCTAGCCAGTTTCTCTAAATGGTGCTAGATTGGCCTAGTAGGCTTGATAAATGTGGACATGTGTGTGCACCCACTCATATTTTTCCACCATATTTGGTTGGTAGAATTCTATGGATACTGTCAAACTATGATATCAGGATTTGTGGATGCATACAGGTATGTGTGTCTGCTCATGATTTTCCACTGTATTTGGTTAGAGGGATCCTTTAGAGGAAATAGAGGTATGGAAATATTCCCTGTTTTATGGTTACTACCCTCAGTGTTCTATCTTGAGTACTCAGTTATAGTTGACCTAGGATGGAATCCCAAGGGTAGCACCCTATTCATAGTGAAGTTTTTTTTTCGGACAGTATTGGCAGCGGTGACTGCTAGCAGGATCCCTTCAGAGGGACCCCTGTATTATCTAGATGAGTTTGTTAGTGACCTTTTGATCTACCTCCCTAAGATATTGGAGGAAATTGTTGTTGTGTTCTGGTGATAGGATCCTGAAATGATTTGATATGGAAATTGGTTCCATCGACTTCTGAGAAACCAGATTTCATTGAGTGGATATTTTTTTGGACTTCATGAGTTATAGGGCTTATCGAGTGTCCTCTAGGGTTGGTATCATACCATTTATGTGGTACTCTCAAACAAGTTCATTTGAAACATAACATTAAATATTCTAGGTTGGCGATGGTGTCCTCTATTTTGATGAGGACCCATCATGTGTAGTAGTTAAAGCCTAAAACTTCTTGAATTGGTAAGATGATATTTGGATAGAAGTGAGTTCTAGATGAAAGTGTCTGGATATATGTGAAAAACAAAAACAGGAAAACCCCCATAAAAAGCATCTTAATAAATAAACACATCCATAATTGATTATTTTGGATCTATGTTTGGACCTCTTTCATTTTTCAAGAGCATGAAAGGTTCCTGACATGTGGGAAACACAACCAACTTGGCTAAGGATTCACCTTATGTTCACCATTTTTTGATTCCTATAAAGATCAATGGAGAACACGATGGTAGATTGTGGGGGGTTGAATGTTGTAAAATATTTCACATCAGAATCACCATTTTTTAGTGGTTTCCAATGGTTTTTGTTCATTGAACCAGTAACCTCCAATAGTTACCTCATTTAAATGTTTCATGAACCTACTTTCCAAAGGTAGTTAATCATTTAGAAATATATTCAATGACACTTAGGGACTCACATTGGTCGATATTTTGGTAGGTTGGGTTCATCACACCTTTTTTTATGGGAATTATTGCTAACTCTTGGACTCTATTATAGATTTAAAACATGTTCATGAATCCTTTATTAAATCCTAAATATAACATGGGTCTCCCTTAAGTTAACAATAAATTTTTATTTTGTATTATCCTTTGAATCATATGTATTTATATGAGTTTCTATATCCATGGTTACCTTTTTCTTACATATTAGAGATTCATAAGTTGTTTATTATTACAATTATAGTTTTAAGGAACGTAGTGGGGTGATTTGGAATTTATCATCATCCAAAAGAATGTGATTTTTTTTAATGCCGGGATCGAGTCCAAAGATATGGTCTTCCTATATATCCTCATGAAAGGAATCAAATCCCATGTAGTTTGGTGACACTTAACGAGACACAGCATACCTTTTAAGGTCATGTGATGAGGACCAAATCATGTAGTTTAATGTCATGGGACATGGATATCTAAGAGAAAGGTTCCTAGTAAAGGGATGATGTGGGACTTATGTCGAAGTGGCCCAAAGGACCTAGAAGGGATGTAGCCTCTTAGGATGGATGTTATTGTACTATGGATTTGGCCCAGAAAGTATTTGGATGCTTTTGGGGTGTCGGGTTTTGACCTGAAGAAGGAATCCTATGTATCCCATTTGGATGGGAATCAAAGCCCACGTAGTTCAAATAGTTGGGGATTACACCTATAGAGAAATCCCTTTGAAGGTGTTTCTTATTGGGTATATAGACCTTTGATATGGATACAAGAATTTGATTACTTAAACCAAATATGAGTCCCTCTAGAGGTTTGTACCACAGGGGATATGGACTTTTGATATGGATTCATGGATTTGATAACCCACACCTATAGTGTTCCTCAGGGAAGATGAGAGAAAAATCAAGAAAAGGGTCTTATGTCGAGACATGTATTTGATCGTGCAAATTTATTGAGCATCACTAACCTCCAAGCCCTTGTGAGTCTTTCTTGGTGTGAGAAATAGAAGTAATTGGATGATCTAGAAAACCAAACAATCTCCTTCATCCACTTATTGATGAGTCTGGGGCTATGGGAAATATAAAGGTCAATGATATTCCTTTATCCTCTCTTATTTTCATAACCCAGGGTTGGGAATAACCCACCCATATGGGTACAGCCCGTAATAAATGTTAGGGGATGACTCCAGGAGTGATGCCCTATTCCCAAATTCAGATAAGTTGAGAGAAGGATAAGACACAATACCTTTTCAAAGGGAAAGTTGAGTGGATTATCCCACTAGCTGAAATGGAGAGGTCCCTAAAACTGCCACCAAGGTTGGGTTCCTTGTTACCAAGTGGATGCACAATTATGATCACCCTGAGGAAACTACCCATCAGGTAGGATAAGTTTGGGTTAAATCTTTCCAAGATAATTCATAATAAAATGAGAGACATGTTGGTGTGTCTTTCACTATGATTGTAAAAATATAGAGGCCTCGATGGTGGTTTTTTTGCCTCCCCCCCCCCCATATGAGGGACCCAAAGGAATATATTCCTTACCATTGGTGCTATAAAATGTTGATCAAAGGGTGGCTTTCATAGGGTGAGACTTGGGTGAGTTGAAGGTGGATCATGCAAGGTGGACCTAGACAAGATGAAGAGGTCCTTTACTAGGTAGACCTGGGTGAGTTGGAGGAGTCTCATATAGGGTAGAACTGGGTGGATCAGGAGTGATTCACATATGGTGGACTAATACAAGATATATATAACTTCTTAAAAATGTACATCCTTGGAAACAAAACTTGAGTAAGGCCTTGTTCTAGGATCCAAGGGTTTCCTTAGGTGACTCTTGAAGTATCTCGCATAGGTCCCATATTTGGGAGGAGACCTTCATGCTAATACATATTGACTAGGGGGAAGTGGATCCTCACATAGGTGTCTTGTGTTTTACAAACTGGAGGAAATTTAAAACCACTATTCCCCTTAATTCACTCTTCTCTCTAGTTTTAGAGATCTACTTGGATGGTTTTAGGGGATGGGTGAAGGAATAGGGAAAGAATAACATCAGTGATTCTTATGATCTTTCAATCATTTCAAATGAGGATCCCCAGGGTCCTATTTATAGGAAATTTTTGGACTCTAGGGGAAGGATTTAGATCATTCATGTTTTTTTCATAGGTTAATTTCACTTGGTATCATGAAGTTATAACATGCATGAGTCTTCCAAGGGCACCAGTTTAGGGAATGCGCTATCATACTGGAACATAATTGGGGCATGTGTGGTGGCACTGGCATGTAGGTTGGACTTGCATAGTAATTCCGGTTGGGCCATGTATGGTATTACTTGGGAGAATTCATATGATCCTTGATATTTTTCACTTATCTTCTTATTAAGGTATTTACCTTTGAAACTTCTCATTCCCACGTGACAAAAAGGAGTGAGAGTAATGGTTTCTTGATATCAATTATTTTAAGTGGAATCGATAGGAGGTACATGTTTTTTTCAAGAACTTATGAAATCTAGGACACACACTCAAAGCATGTCCTCTAGTACCTGTATTTTTCATTTTGATTAGATTTCAATATGAGGGTGTTAAGCTGTACTTATAAGTTTCTGTGTACATTGTGCTTTTTGGAACCCATTCCAGAACCTCAACATGAAATAAGAATACCTATCAAAAAAATAGTACAAGGGACCCCGTGTAAGTGTATAATATCATGGATGTATAGTATCCCCAAATTAACCACTAAGAATGTCTCTCGGATAGAATGAAAGTGGGACACCTTCATCATCTAGCCCACAAATACCCATACTGAGTGACTAACTCAAGGAAACAGTAGTAAATCAATCATAAAATCCATCCTAACATCATCCCATTTTCATTCTAGGACCAATAATAGTAGAAACAAGATAGTAGCCCACTGGTTCTCTACCTTCACCAAATGGAAGGTGGAAATCCTAGTGATAAAAACCATAATCTACCATTTCATTCGAGGCCACCAATACTGGTGGTTCGTTTCATGATACATCATGTAAATCCCTAGGTGTTCTTCACATTTTCAAGCATGGGATTCACGTATCAGTTCCTCTTGCATTTCTATAGGCACCCAGACATGCCCATGTATAAGAAGGATGTCATCTCCATCGACTAACCAATATGGTGGTGGGTCTATAATTGAAACACTCTCCCTCAGTACCAAGCTTTTGGGATATGAGAAATTACTCCTCTTAAATCTATCCAAAAGTAACGATAAAACTACCAAGTCTATAAGAAATGACTACTCATAAATATTCTTAACCTCGAGATGTATCTCAAAAAGAAGAACCATTATCCTCCATTCATTACTAGAATCTTGAAAATCTTTTATTCAAGTCTTCTAGATCTGAGCATTTGTAACTATATTTTCCTTTCTCAGTATATAGGTAATCTCAAAGTCGAAGGACTCAATATATTCAACCTATCTATATTATTTGAGGTTCAATTCATGCTATATGAAAATATACTTGTGTATTTTTTGGTCTGTATACACCACAAGGTGCTCTCCTAGCAAATAGTGTCTCTATCAACATCATCCATGGCCAACTGATGTCTGATTGAGGTCATGTGTTTGGTATTTAAGCTCATAAGTCCTCAACTATTGATACCTGTATGCAAAAAATAGATCCTCCTACATCAAAATTGCTTATATATCAATTCTTAATGCATCAAAAAATGGTATATATCCTCTACCAAGATCAGGTAGCATCCGGATTAGGGATGAGGTAAGACTTAACTTCAAATCCTGAAAATATTTCTCACACACTTCATACCAGATAAACTCGACACCCTTCTTGGTCAAGCCTATAATAGTTGATGTAAGATGGGATAAATCCTATATAAAATTCCTATAATATCTATCCAGCCCCAAGAAACACCATATCTCATACACATTCTTGTGATGATTCCAAGAAACTACCGCCCCCACCTTCTCTGAGTCAACTGATACTCCTGATTCAGATATAATATGACCCAAGAAGTGAAACTTATCAATCCATAAGGGGAATTTGTTGATATTATCATAAAACGGGTGCTCTCTTGGTGTATTCATTATAATACCCCATCTTGCATCACCTATCAAAAATCTGCATCATCTTCCTTGTTGGGAATATCAGGATGTGTTATAGGTGGAACTACTAGAGGTGTCATTGGTGGCTCATGGATCACCACCTCCAAAAAATTTCCATCACCACCATCCCAATGCACAACTTTATGATTTACTGGTGTTATATGTAACACCCCTAGATTTTGTGAATTGTTATTTTTAATTAATTTAACCTTTGCGATATTTTTCATTTCAAAAAACACTAAAAATAGTTTATTTAATATTAAATCACTATGTTTGGATTGAGTTATATGAAACACAAAGTTAATCATTCACTACACACAACATAAAATTTAGCTTGATATACATAGAAAAATGAGGTTATATTTCATTACATCCAACAATGACTTTCCTCGATGGCTTGCATAACATGCATGACTAAGTTTTACCAAACAATAATATTTTATTAAAGTATTATAATTTAATATAATAAGATATAACCTAATAGTTAAATTAGTGGTTCTGAACAGTATTAACTAGTTTATGAAAATATATGGATTACACAAATATAATATTTATTCATAGGTTATCAATAAATTTCAAATTAATGTGAAAACAAATTGAATATAAAAGAAAAATATTAATATTTTTACGATCACAAAGTTGTTTTACCCTAATAAATTAAATTAACTAGAATTAGTGAGTAATTTTATTGTAATATATATTTTATATATTCAAACAAATATTTTTGGTATTCATACAACATATAGGATTGACATAAGATAAGAACAAACCAAATTTTATGCATAAAACCATAGAGTTTTTATAAAGGTAGTTTTAACGCCTATTAATGGAGAACCAATTTTAAATAAAAATTTTAGAACTTTTATATATTCAATATGTCAAAATAAACATTATATTTTTAATTTAAACATAAAAATTAGGTTATTATGTTTTTTTGGTATTTTTTTATAGGGTTTCATTTTTTAATGAATAGTTAAAAATACTGGATTTTAATTCAAAACTGCTTTTATATCTAATTTATTTATAAGGTTAAATAATATTTTAAATTGCTTTAAAAGTTTAATTAGATAATATATATATATATATATATCAATTAATCCAATTTAGGTCATTTTAAACAATTTAAAATTCAAAAATGGATATAAAAACTTAGCAAACTTTTGATCATTTTTTACTTTAAAAACCCGCAATATCGTCCCGTCAGCGGGATTAATTTTAAATGAATTTGTGAAACTCTAATGATTGTAATTTGAAAAAATGGATTAAATATTTTTAATTTGAATAATTTTAATTTCTAATAAGTTCAACTTAGTTTTTGACCAAAATTATTAGTGAAAGTAATTAAAATTAATTACATTGGTTAAGGTAAAATTAAGCTTCACTAAGGAATAACCCTAAATTGAAGACCCAAAAAGAACTATAAACTTATAAAAAACCCATTTTATAGCCATAATTAGTCCATTAACCTTCTATTATTGAGTTTCTTTTGGTTTTTTATGACTTTTTATTAGGTAAATAAGTGGGTACAAAAAACATTTTTTCAAAAATGCCAAGTGTGTCCTTTCCCTTCCTTATAAAAGGCCACCACATCTCCCTCTTCTTAAAACCTCTCAAACCACATAGGTTCATAAAATATCTACCCAATACACTTAAAAACATCCCTACCTTACTTCTTGTTTCATCCCTTTTTTCATAAAGTCTTCCAAGGAATCCTTTTGGTACAAACCAATAAGAGTTACCTGATTAAGAGGTAAAGCCTTCTCTCAAGCTCCTTTCATTTATTTTCCTTCTCCAACACATCCACTCTATTTATTATATGATTATATAACATCACTAGTATCCTAAATACACTATTATGTTTTTATTATAAGTTTTATACTTACAATTACACACACCTCTATCTAATGGGTAACAAACATATTGTTAATGTGTATGGTGAACTTCCGCCTCACAAAACGATGATTGTTCAATTTTACTTAATGCATCTTATGATGGAAATTATGATAGAAAATATATTTATATATATTATATATTAATTTTATTATGCATTTAATCTTATTTATTTCTTTTACAACACATATATTTTTAATTTACATTTGGTGTAAATACGATAATTTCATTTGAGGAAGTGTAGACTACCGCCCCCTCAAAGCGATTTGATTCATTCACACTCTATATGGAATGTATTAAGGATGGGTTTAGTAAAATTATATGATATATATAACATTATAATGATATTTTAATGATATTATATACATATATATATATATATATTTCTTTTTATTTCTTTCATTCAATACAACAATAAAAATAGAAATCGTGTTCATGTGTACGTACGGTTTACCATCTCCATGAACGGTGTATTCCATTTTGTAATTATATATTATATAGATTTTTATAATACAAATATATTCTATATAAATTATATTTATATTATTTTTTACATTTTTTAATCATGATATAAGTATAAGAACCAACGATATAACAAGTTAAGACAAATGCAAAGAACAAAGTGAATATTATCTGATGTGAAACCTTAACATATGATGGTTAACAAGTAGATAATATAAGGTTGTAAAAAAACCATATATGTTATTAGATATAATAATATGGTTCTTTAAAATATTTACATTAAATTTATATTTATTTTACATGTGGATTGAATGAGTACGATGAGAGTCAAGACACAAGGTAATGGGATTTCATCTCACTTTTTATTTCTGTGAGATACATGTTATACTCACCAATGTTTCCTTTTGTGTGGTGTATTTAATTACCATAATTTTATTCCATGTATCTTATAACTAAATTTTTGGTTATTCACATATCTATTTTATGATCTTTCTTTCATTGGGTTTAAGCTTCAATAGTTACCAAATCGGTGGAATAGTTTTGTCTCAATTTGCCTTCTTTCATACTCGTGTTTTGTTATGCACCTAAATTATCTTTATAGGTGTATATAATTAAATTTTAAATGACATATCATTAATTTACTTATTTTAATGATATTTTAAGATTCATTTAATTTTCTTTTCTTACATGGAATGTCACACTCAGTTTTTCATGTCTTGGTTTTGATCCAGTTCATTGGGAATCCTGATCTTTTTCTTAGGTTTTGGGTGATTTTAATTTTGAGTTTTTAAGTTACATATATGTATAATAATCCTAACATGGGTTCCCCATATCTTTTTTGGGGTTATTTTGAGAAAATGGTTGTTACATCAAGATTTGGGCCAAACTGTGAGCCCATTTCTAGATTTGAAAAAAAAATTATAAATCCTTCATTTTATAACATTATTCACACATTAAACTTCCCAAATTTCCTCCCCTAGCCTATTAAAACCCCAATTTCCATTTTTAACCCTTAATAATTCATAATCATGGTGTATTTTGGTTATTTATTCAAGTATTGGGCCAGCCCATGAGCCCATTTTTAGTTTTAAAAATATTTTTTTTTATATATTATTCATTTCTTAATATTTTTAGATAATTACACATATAACTTGAGTCCAAAAACCCTAGGATCACCCCCATGTTCCATTTTATCTCTTTGGACTTCATATTCATTGGGGATTATGGATAACTTCTTCAAGTTTTCTCAAATCATCCATATTTGAAAAGGTAATTTATTTCTTTCATAAATAATTCATTTTTACTCTTCTCCCCACAAATATTATTTCCCTAGTTCTTCAAGACCTAATGAGCCTCTTCATTGAGTTTCAAGACATTACCTATCCTCTAAGGGTGTGGATCTAAGGGAAGATAAAGAGTTCTCTAGGTATCAAGGTGAGTTTCTTTCTCCTTTCTCCTCATTCTTCCTCCTCCTTCCAATTTTTCTTGGATCTATCTTCTCACATGGTTATTAAAGACCTAGGGTTATGTTATACCATGATTTTTTATGTTTTCTTTTCTCTATTGGTTCTATTATTCATAGTTTTAGGGTTTATAAACCCTCAGAAGGTGTTATTGGGTGTGCATTTCCATTCTGCCTTGGATTTGAGGTAGGTTCTCCCAATAACTACCTTTATAATTTAAGATTAGTCTATTTATTGATTTTTTAACCTTATATGTATGCTATGTATTATTTTTCACCCTTTGGTTTAATTATTTAGTGTGCAATAAGGGTAGTTTATTCCTTGTTTTGTCAAAATTTCGTTGTTTTGGTTAAAGTGTACACATTAAGAGTTTGTTTCAATCATCCATTTGCTTTCGCACTTGAAATATAATTTTTATAACCTGGTTTATCTATTTAAATAAAGGTTTGGAATTAAAGTTTAGTTTTATAAAAATTTTAGTGTTAAATAGAGTTTTTTTATTAATTTTTTCATGCCTCATTTTCAGGAAAGTGCATGGTTGGATTTTGTGTGCTCAATGTGATATAAAATGATTGTTTTGCCTTATGAAAAATATTATCAGAATTTGAATCAATTTTTGGGTCCCTTTTGTGGGTTCCAATCTCGTTTTGGGTTTTATAACGAAGTTAGTATTGGGTTTTAGGTTGTTTTGGCATGTGTTCTCAGTAAATGGAATGTTTGTCCCCTTTATAGAAATGTATGGGTTTTGAATGTGTAACCTGAGTTTTTCAGGGGTTTAAGTAAATTTTATATTGATTAAAATGGTGTTTTTAAACCTATTTATGAATATTTTTATTGTTTATTTTGATAAATGTTGTTTTTTTGAAGAATGCTTAAAGGCCTATTTGGCATTTTTCGTGTAAAAATGGTTTTCATGTGTACTTCATGATGTATCATTTGTAGCCATTTTATGGTTCATGAAATTGATTTATTAAATGTTTTTTAGGCTTCAAAATCTGGTCTCATATTTTAATGGTGTGTGTTTGGCCTTAAAATAGGATTTTTTAATGGATTTTATGTGCAAAGCCTCCTTATACTACTTGAAATATTTTTCTGAAATTTTTAAGTGGTTTATTGATCCATGAAATAAATGTAAATGTTTGTGGGATGTTTGTTTGTGCATGATTTGGGAATGAAATTTTAATTTCTAAAGTTAATTTGATAATATGTGGAACTTTATTGAGCACTAAAGGGAAACCCAAGTATCTAGGTGGGTAGATGTGTACTAGTGTGCTAGTGATCTGTAGTGGTTTCATCCCTGTTTCACGTAGCAAGTTTGACGATGACAACACTAACTAAAATATGATGATGATTTTGGGTACCACTAGGTTATGGGTATTTGTTACATACTAATGACTCTTGAATGAGAACAGATATAATTTTATGGTTACTTTTACATCAAGATACGAGGTACATGGGTCCCACAACGAACTAGTGTCTTGGGGTGTTCTCGCAGCTTGTGCTCATTGGATATTTTGTACTCACCATCAGCATATGGTGTGTTTATTTCATAAATTAAGTATCATGTGTGTTTTATTAAAAATTGTACATTCTTTAAAAAAGAGCTCTTGAAAACTGTTTTTATTTTGAAGTTTCATCTCTTTGAAATTGGTTGTTAGCATTTCCTAGTTATGAAAACATACAACCATTTTATTTTATAATGATTATAGAATGGAACCATGTTTGTAAAACATATTTTATATATTTTATTTAAAATATGGAATTTATTTATTTTTTTTAAAGGAATTGCATTGGAAATAGAATATCGGGCTAACCTTCTGAGTTTTAATACTCACACCTATAGTTTTATTATATTTTTTTATCCCTTGTGTAAGTTTAGACATGAGTCTGGTCACCTTGAGTGACATGGGATCATTGTTTTGGAGAGTGACCATAGAGGTCACATGGAGTTAGTTGGTCCTCAGGTCTGGTTGGTTTAGTTGTATTGTTCATTTGTACTTTCAATTTTGTTATATAAATGATGTCGGTTCAATTTTTATATAAATGTGTATTGGATATACATTCTTTCTACTGTTTGACTTATTGTTTATATTAGGGATAAATCATTCCCTTGTTTACTCTATTGATTTCCTTGATTCTTGTCTCTATCCTGGAAGGATCGGGAATGCCTCTCAGGACTTTTTGTGGGCTGGCCTAGGTGATCAGTTCAAGGTTGACTCGGTCTGGTTTGTGACATGGAGAGTATGATCCCAAGTTACCAAGTTATAAGAGAATATTGATAAATCTTGTCACTTTTCAAGATTTTTTATGTTTATGATTCTTTTGATGAAATATTATGATCCATATTTCAATAACATTCATGAATTTTATTTTCCTATGGTTATTAATGCTTTTTTCCTATATTGGTACCATTTCATTCACTATTTGGTACATGAGATAGTTAATAGTGTTTTTAAGAAAGCCCAAATTTATCCTCTCTCTAGTAAAAAAAATGTATTCCTTTAAAATCAGGATTTCCAAAAAGTATTTTTGAGAATATTACACAATTCTCTTAAGATCATTAAAATATGTTTTTACCATTTTTTATTTCTTCATTATTTTCAAAGTGTTCTTCCTATCATTTTCTAAACAAGGAATTATTATAACCTTTTTACCATGAAAAAAGAATGTTCTTTTTACCTTGTATTAAATGTATGGATTTATCCATCATCAATCCTTTAAAAATTTATTTTCATGTTTAAAGGTTAATTTTTAATAAGAAAAAATTAAATATATTTTCAAAGAAATGGTTTTCAAATTTTTTGAAGCTTCTTTTATAAGTTCTCAAGGAAAACATATTTTAAAATTATTTCAAGCCTCATTTATAAGCATGAAAATTATTTTCAAAGAAATGGTTTTCAAAAAATTTTCAATATCCTTTTATAAATTTTCAAGGAATGTTATTTTTAAAATTTTTTGAAGCTTATTTTATATGTTTTCATGGAAAAAGGTTTTCAAATGATTTCAAGTCGAGGTATTTTCTAAGAAAATGATTTTCAAATGGTTTTATGTGTTAAAAATACTTTTTCAAATAAGAAAGGATATTTTCCTCAAGAAACTTTTTTCAATGATATTTTGAAATTATTTCTCATTTAATATGACATTTTTTTATGTTACTCATGCCCTTCTAAGAAATTATCAAAAGGTTCTAACAGCGCATGGGGAATTGTTAAATTATTTGGGGCTAACCAAATTTAGTAATTTATAGAAAATTATACAACCTAACTAAAAATGTATTATCTAGTCAGTCCAAGTGTCAATACCACAGGAACAATCTTTATGTTCTAAAATAATTAAGGAAACTAGGATTTAAATTGTTTGATTTGATTGGAAAGAGAAAGAAATAGCAATAATGATTTGGGTTTTGAATAAATATGAGAGGAATTTCATGTTCAGTGATTTTTAGGTTTGTATTCTAGGTATTCAATTAATATGGGCTTATTCATGTTTGGTTTCGGAATTGGGTCAGTAGGGATCCTTGGTCTTGTTATCCCTCCCTAATCCTATGATTTCACCTTTGGAATGGTCATCTACTAAGTTTAATCATTGAAATAGACGACCCAAAACAATATTTAGATATAACCAACCTAGATTTCATAATTTTCATAACCAATAGAGGCGATTAATTGGTGTAATGAAAGTAGAACTCTTTAATTCACAAGAAATAGTCATGAAATTTGAAAAGAATGAGAATCATAATTAAATAAACCGAATTACAGAAATCCAAAACATGAATAATAAATATAAAATTATCCCATAGAACACGTCTCCCAATAATCACATCACCTAGAACTAATTAGGCTACTCACTCATGCTAGGCATGATGAGAATGAGAATAATGGGTACCCAAAGAAGAAAGAAAGTAAAGCGGGGCTCCATATCATCGTGTTGTTGTACATTGGTTTTGCAATTGGTCCTACTAGTCCCAAAGTATCTTAGAAGGGTGGATGGGGAAGATATTTATAGTCCAATCCCATCAAAACCTGTGTATTGTCACATTTAATTTTCAGAATATTATCATCGTCACGACGTGAAATGAGGTTTCACATCGTGTAACTCCTCATGTTTTTCTTCATGTCTTCTAAATTTGAACAAATATCATGTGAATCTCATTGGATGAATTTGACTACATTCACGACGTGTAATCCTGGCTCATGATGTGTAACAGAATTTCAAAGCATTCAATCATGTCACAACTTATCCCATGTGGCTAATTCCACTTAAAGAAGTCACGATATGTAATGACATTACACTGTGTGTAATCATTTTTCTTCATTTTCCACCTCTGCTTCATCTATAAAAATCCATTTTTTTTCTCATATTTTCTCCTCTTTTCATTCATTTTTCAAATATATATTGTTTCTTTCCATAAAACATAAAAAAAATCAAATATCTCCAAAATTGGCATGATTCTTTATTTAAATACATAAACCAGTACACTAAAATGATCTAAAATACATGCATGAAATATACTTATCAGGTTCCATTCATATTATTTCTATGAATGGGTTATGCTTAATTTCATGGTATTTATGATACTCAATTCCCTTTCAGAGGTTCTATGTTTATGAAATTTGTTTCCCTTTAATGGGTTATATGTTTATGAAATATTTTTCTCTTTCATGGGTTATTCTTTTGATGAATGATTATGAAACATGTATCTTTTTCCATAGGTTACAACATGATTACATGTTAATGATAACCATTTTATTTCATGGGTTATGATATGATTATTTATGGTCTTGTGGAATATGTATGTATGATTTCATAATGATAAGGGTGGGAAAAATATATCTCATGAGATAGACTAAGATGATCTTGTGAAAGAACCTTGACTACTATGATGGCCATGGGAGTGAACCATGGCTACAAAGATGGTATGAGGAGTGAAATCATACTACTAAGATGGCCAGGGGAGTAAACTATGACTACCAAGATGGTATGGGGAGTGAACCCATACTACCAATATGATATGAGGAGTGAAATCATGCTACTAAGATGGCCATGGTAGTGAACCATGACTACCAAGATGGTATGGGGAGTGAACCCATACTACCAATATGGTCTTCGTAGTGATTTCTTGGCTACTATATAAATAAAATTATATGCTTATGTGTCTTCCATAATTCTATTTTTTATTCCTATGTTGTGCTTTCACGACTTATTCTCTTAATTCTATTATGATTCATGTCTTATGAATTTCCGATATTTATTATGATCTATAATATGCAGTGTATGATCTTTAAATGTTATTATTATGTTTTGTACCCTTTTTTCATGTTATACTTACGCATTTCCTTTATTTACCATTACTAAGCATCTGAGCTCACCCCTTATTACATTTCTTTTCCCTAGGTTATGAATAAACGTTCAAGGTAGATGTACTAAAGGTGGAGATATTTATGGGATATGTTTATGATCTTTCACCAAGATACAAGATTTTGTTTCCATGTTTCCAAATACATTAAACTATTATGGTCCTTGGGCATTTATTATTGTAATGTACTGAATATTCATCTATAATGGTTTAATATCCATATATTTTAATCCTGGGTCGCTAGATCATATCTCTACAAATTCTATCCACATGCCTCATATAGTATTTGATAAAAAAATACCATAGATAAATAAAGTATGGCTGGTATAATCCTTTATATAAGTAAGTCACAACCCTCTTCCTACTCCTAAATCCAGGTATGGGTGATGTATAAGACCAAAAATATTCACAAGATACACTGCCAACTACCTACTACTATATTTGGGTCTGGGTTAATTTATTTGTTTTATCCAGGGGTCTCGATATATAGAGTGTCAATTGTAATTTATAGAGGAAAGAACATTTTAAGTTAAAATCAGATTCCCCATTTAACGGAGGTTTTATTAGAATTTAAGATTTATCAATTCTATAATTCATATTATACACCAATTAAATGAATTACCATTTCCAATTTATACAGGTACTTACTCTATAAATTCCAATTAGCAATTCAATTAATAATATCCAGACCTTTACATTCGATGGTATAATATAACATGTAGTTCAATATCATTTGACTAGATGAATCATAATTCACAATTTATATAGTTACATGCACTCTTTAAATTACAAATTAAATTAATATATTAAAAATCAACTAATGTTTCAGTCTATGTGACCTAAGTTACATAACTCAAACATGTGATAATTGGTTAATTAAGGTGGCATCATCAAACTATATGGGAAAACAATATTTAGGTTGATATAAACACTTTAATAACCAATTATTGAATCCCATTTTCCCTATAAAAATATTTGTTGTTTAACATATATATCAGTCAAGACCCATATAAAAAATATCATGCAGTCAAAAAATGAAACCTACATGGCATGGAATAATTCATGACATGTTAACCCTATAATATTCCTATAATGATGCATGAGAAATTCTTCAGGACACAACCTAGTCTCCTTTATACAAACCCAAATAGTAAGAAAAATAAATATAAACCTATGATAACACATTGTGATGTTATAACCTGGCTCACCCGGTAATTGTAGTCAAACCAGTTAGCCACATATCCTCAAGAGAACCTCCCCATACATCAGAGGCTTCCTATTAGCAGTGAGGGTATAAGGTTTTATGGTGTGGAGACTATAAACTCATAATCAGAGTAGGGAATAATAGTAAATAATGTATAAATAAATAAACTGAAGCAATAATAATGAATAAGGTAGTTAAAGTATAAACATCTAATCAATAAATAATCAACTCAAAAGATGAATCCAGTACCATATAAAAAAATGATTTCAGGTCTCAAAAAAATGGATCAAGTACACATGGAAGTATGAATATATAATATTTTATAAAAAATAGTTAGAAAGAAAAAAATATCCAATAATCTCAAGCACTGGCTCAATAATATGCTACTAATATACTATCCTAATATAAAAAATATACACATCCATAACCAGATACTTTCCCTTATCCACGACTTCAATCATATAATCTATTTCGGAACCAATGGCGACTTGGATAGGGTGTGAGATAAACTTAGTAGACCACCAACAATAGTTTCTATACAAATTTGGTCTAAAAATATAAATTGTAATAGTGTGAAGGTATATCAAAGTAAAATAAGAAATCAATACAACCCATGTCAAGATCAAGTTCCTTATGGAACACCTAGAAAACCATAACTACTTCAACCTATGCTAGATGTATTTTAGAGTTTTTTCACTTCATCATTTAATAAGGGGTTCAAGATTATAAAAATTTTGATTATAGAGTGATAATAATTATAATAATAAAATAGGACCTAAGGAGAACCTATAGTATCACTGGCCTTAGAAGGTCATGCTAGATCTTAGTATACACCTATGCATATCATCAATAAGGTTATAAGTTTAATACAATGGGTAAACCCATGGAATTAAATTGGAGATATATCTAACTAAGTCCATGAATCAAGTCCAAGTTAAATACTAAGCTAAGCATGACTGGAACCCAAGGAGAATAATATAAGGCACTACATGTCCTGAGACATCATGCTAAATCAAAGGAGTAAATCCAAGGAATTTTAATTTTCTAGAGAAGTATAAGGGATCCTACGTTTCCATTTTGGGTATTCACTAATATACAAGCACCAATTTCTAAGGTGAGTATCCATCTTGGAAATTGGATCAATGAATCAGAATGGCATCCTCTGAGTGATCAATAAATTCCCCTGGGAATCCAAGGCATGATCAAGTTAGATCATTCCTATAAATATGAAAAGGTCCATATACAATAGGCACCTTATACATAAATACATATATATATATATATACTCATAAGTCATCCTAGTCCATGTAATAACCATTCCCATTACAATTTACTTAGGTTCATTCAAAAACCTTTTCATTATAATTAAAAGGGTATAATTAAGACAATATAATTTAAAGAATATTAGTTTTATAGGAAACGCATGGTTAAAATATAGTACATTGTAATGGTAACAATTATTAAATGATGAGACCTTGATGGAATTCCTCATCCAGTATCGGCCATTGGTTTATCATGAATCGAAAGAAAATAGATGAATAGAAAAACTCCATAAAAATAGAGCATATTATCTCACACTAAAATAGTTCCAATGTGGGTGACATAAACTATGAAAAGAAAATTTGGTTAAATCACTTATCAAGTGGAATCCAAAAAGTCAAATTGTTGTTGATTTCGAGCTCAGGAAAAAGAGAAAACTCAAAGACTAACATGAGGTGTGAGAGAATCTTCAATGGGAGGAATAGATGTGTGTGAGAAATGAGGGGTAAGATAGGAGAAATTTTTTTAAAGGCGGGTACAAATTGTATTTTCACCCAAATCTAATAGGTCACACAGTTTGGCTGCATGGTTGGCCAAATTGTGCACCAATCATGTCATAAGCATTATCCCAAGACACCCCTTGCATGGGTTAGGTGCATGGTTAGACTAACTCTACCTAACCCAAAAAAAACATCTTTTCAATGAGACCTACAACATTATCATGTTGTTTTTTCCTGGGTTTTATGGTAAAAACAAAATATGCGGCCCCCTGCAGTGCCCTAGAGCACCTTGCATGGTTTGAACAAACTGTGTGGACTAGGAGATATGGTTTACACTAACCATGCATCCCACCTGCTTCCTCTAAAACTTAGGGTTCTAGGATCCAAAAAATCCCTGAACACCATTATAACCTTTGTGACCTCACTATTCATTACAAGAAGGATAAAAGTAACTAATTAAACTAAAAATAAAAGGTTTTGTAACTCATAGGAATGTAGGGATCCTACACCAAAAGCCTCAAAAATGGGTCATACTTGAACCTTAGAGGTGGTATTGTCAAAATATGAACAAAAAATAAGAATTGGACAATTTTTAGGTCACTTTATACCTTTTATATTCTTCTTTTACCCCCAACCTCCCCACATTAAACCATCTTTCACCTTAACCGTGGGAATTACTTTTTACAATTTTCACTATTCATTATGGTCAAGAATTAAGTTAACATTATTGGATGATAAACATTATGGTGATTATAAATATGGAATCTATTTTTATGAATTATATTTTTAAAATTAATAGCTTAAAATTTAAAATTTAACCTGCATATGCCTCAAATAAAATCCCGAAGAAAAACATTCAATATGAAATTCATTACAATGACCTAAATTAGTTAAATTAAAATAAAAGTGAACTAATTTTAATTGAAAACCAATTTAAAATATAGTTCAACTTTATAAATATTTTAAATGAATAAGCATATTTCAATAAAAATTATTATTCTTCACTATTCATAAAAAATAAACTCTTTTAGAAAATTCTCAAATATTCTCCCAGAAATAATTTTACATGTAGATTTAAAAAATGATGTTCATTATTTTTAAATAAATTTTATAAAAGTGGTGAAAATTAATTTTAATATATTTATGAAAATCAGAACAAACCATCTTTTAGAAAATTTCATTTTTAAGAAAACATTTCTTTTTCTTTAAAATGGTTTTTATTTTATTTATAATAAATTTATAACCATTGAATTTATTTTATGCATGTGTAAAGAATTTAATTTTCATAATTTATTTTGTCCTATTTATACCCATGAACTTAAGGGATAGGTTATAATAGTCTTGTTAAAATAAAAATATTAATACTATATCATGGTTTGTTAAAACTTGGTGAGGTGAGTTATACAAGCTATCAAAGAAATTGAATTTATTAAAAATAAATATATCATAAAGTCTCGTGGTGTTACATTATCTTCTAATATTGGTGTTTTGTATCAAATAATCTATTGAACATGATGTTCCTCTTTTAAAATAATGAGGTGTTACATTATTTTCCATAGGAATGAGTTAATTAATGGAATAATGAATATAATGATGTTTGATAAAATAGTAAATGATGCTCTATAATTAATGTGGAAGATGTGAATTATTTATTATATTCCCTTCTTCCTTACTCAGTGATGGTTATTCTTGGGATGATGTTATTCCATGAAAAGTGTTACTTGTTCTATGTTGTTGTTGTTATGGAATGGAAGTGGTTATAGGGAAATAGAAGATACATTGAATCCTAACTTTATGAGTTGTAATAGATCATTATAGTTACATATTCTCTATGTGTTGTAATATCTTAAGGTTGGTATATACTCAAGGGATATGATGGCATGTTGTTATAGTGAACTAGAGGTGATGATTGATGAGGGGATGAGGTGGTTCATAGTCGGGGTCATGCATGGTATTGTGAGGTTATGAGGTTGATGCTCTATATATTCATGATAACCTAATATAAAGAATAGAATGGTGTTGGTAGGGGATATACACTGAAGGAGGAGGGAACAAGGTTGATTTCATTCATGTTTACATTGCCCTGATGATTTATGGATGAGAATTGGTGTAATTGTGGTGACTATAGAAATGTGGTTGTGGATTTGTGATGATATATATGTGGATATGTGAATATGTGTTGATGTAGTTGTGTATGTATGGCCAGATGGTTGATGATATATTACTGGTGTAGTTTTAAAGTTGTGTCCCTAAACTTAGCGAGGAGGTGATCCCACTAGCTTGTTATCAGTTTGAGTAGGAGAACCCCTGAGTTAATATGTTACAGATGAGATTAATATTTTCTAGGATTTAGGATTTAGAATTATGTTGATAATTTTTAAGTTGGTTGTGTTGATTGTGATACTTCGACAATATTGGTATTAGTGATTGAAGTTGTGGTGTTGATGATGGGGCTGGGCAGTTTGGGGATTATGTGGTATTGATAATAGGGTTTCTTGTGCCTTTTATGATTTTTTTTCTTCAATACATGTTTCATCTAATTTTCTTATATAGAAACCCTAGTCTTTTATATACATATTGTTACATTATTTTTAACATAAATATTCAATAAATATAACCCAAAGATTATGGGTCCTAGTGTATTTAGAAGACTAAGTTCATAATACATCTAAAATAAATTAAAATAATATAACTTTATTTTAATCTCCCTAATGAGATACTATCTCCCTTTGATCTCCTAATACTACATAAGATAACCATGTGAATATATAAATAAAAGGGGTGATCTATAAATCCCTAAAAGGGAATAAACATGATAACGATAATAACATGATATTGTAAAAGTGAAGGATCGTGAATAATATAATGGGAGAATAACATAGAAAATATTGTATCATAAGATATTTGAAACATGGGATAGTAGTAGAAACATATAACAAGACATAATCATAAGTCAATTATAACTTCCAAGGCAACATCACATGCTAGAAAGAGTCCCATCATGGATTAGGTTTACTCCATAATCCCATACATAACATCTAATAATAATAAAACATTACTTAATTAATTGTAGTACTATCTAGGTGAACCCATTACAAAATGTACATGATTATGTGTTCCACAAAATGAAATCAATAATAATGAATAAATATAATAATTACCTATGGGAATAAATGGGTTACATAATCTTGACTCATATCATAATCAAGGGAGAATTTATAAAGTTTCTAAAGAGAATAAGGAATTAAACTATAATGATTATACCTAAAATATTAATTTATTTAATGAAATAATTAATGGGAATAAATTATTTAAATGATCATTACATAAAATGATTAAGTGATAGAAACGGTCCCCTCAATCAGGTTTGATTTTAACGAAGGAATTTGAGAAATAAACTTAAGGCATGTATTTCCCCATCAAAGGAAGGTAAAATAAGATATAGGTATATATTTAAGATACATATATATATATAGAATTTAGAATCATTCCATAATATAAAAGAGATATATAAAGTGAGCTAGAGAGAGAAAGATAATAACCCAAAGAAAAAATGTGGTTCAGAGAGATCCCTTATCTTATATTCTAGAATCATTCTGCACTTTCACTTCATTTCCAAAATAATAAAATTAAATTAATTAATTAATTAAAAGAAATATATATTATTATGTTCATTTATATCCATTTAAATGAGATATAAATCTTAGTTTCATTGTATCGGGGGAATTTGTTTCATGGTTCCAAGGTCAGGTCACTTGTTTATAGTTATTGATGTTCTTTTCAAATAGGACTATGAATCCAGAAGTGAAATGAAAAACTTTTCATGTCCATATATAAATTTAAATGTTCAAAATTATATATTTTTTACATTGGGATGATTCACTTAATAAAAATTTTAACATTACGTGGTTAGTTCATTTGGACAATTTTACCGACCATCACAAACTAGATTTGTTTTACTTAATTAAATGATCATTAAAAGATTAAAAAACTTTAAATAATTTATATAATACTTATTATCAAAATATTTGACCATAATAATATTTCTGTATCTATCCTTAAAGGTGGTGGTGAAAAGTGAAGTGTGTTGTTCATTGAGGTGTTGAACCAACCATATTGTAAACAAATATTTTATTTAAGAAACAAAATAAGGTAGGGTAGAAGATTAATATTCCACTATAATAATTGCATATCAGTATATTTAGGATACTTATGTTAATATTTTTATGTTTATGGGGATTATATGGTGGTGGTATAAGAATAAAAAAATTGAATGAGATTAGTTGATAATCATACATATTCCTTTGGTTGTATCCTCTTAGGATACCCATTAAGGCTCCTTAAAATGGTATTTTTGATAGACTAAAACCACTAGGACATGGGGGAGAATACTAGAAAGGAAATTAGATAGAGATTGTTAAAGATACAAGGTTTATAAGTTGTGAGGATAAGGGGTTGTGATGGGTGGTATTAAGGGGGTGAGAGGAGTGTTTTTTGAAGGGTTCCCCCTCATCCCATGAAAGGGGGGTTATCAAAAAATCAATAAAAAAGAAGGCCTTTGGGCCATTCAGGTAGAGGATTATTTTTTAATATTATATTTATTAGTTTATTATTTTGCCTCAATAAAACTAATATTATTGATTATTGTGACTATATATAGTAACTAGGGAATGTTATTTTAAAATAACGGATTTTTATATCATCCATGACTCAAAAATTCATGTATTTAGCTTATAATGTGAAATATTGTATTTTATCGTAATCTATTATTCACTAAAAAATCATATATTTTTGAAAAATACCAAAAAATCACCCTAACAATTTTTAAACTTTTATATTCCAAAAAAAATCCATTTTATGAAAATAATTTTCTAAATATGAAGAAGTTAATTTTTAAATAAAATCCTCATTTATTTGAAAAATTCTAATTGCAATATTATGATCAATTTTTAGACCCTTTGAAATATTGATTAAAGTCCCATAAAAATTATATTATCATTATAATATGAAATCATATTAATTTTTAAACACACTTTATGAATATAAAATTTTTGTTAAATCATTATATTTATTATAAAAGTAAAATGAAAACATTTCTATTTTACAGAAAATAAAACACTTAATTTATCATTTTTAAAACATTTATTTACTTGTACTATGTTATAAATATAACATATTTTCATTTTATAATATACCAAAATATTATTTTTCACTTCCATATATGAGATTACTATTCAAACAGTCATGTTATTATTTTTAAGAGTCAAATTACTATTCCAATAGTCAGATTACTATTTCAAAAATCAGATTACTATTCCAATGTTCAGATTTATAACAGCCATACAGGTTTCTTAATTACTATAAATTCCTCATATTTCATTCACTATTCATTTACATATATTTTATATCAATTTTACATATATTTTTCATTTTCAAAATGCTTATTTCATTACTAATATTCTACTGCATTTCAACAGTGATGTTTGTGAGTGATATTATTCTTGGGAATCAAAAAGATCCAAATTTTCATATTATTGTTATCTTATTTTCTATTTTTTACCCATTTTAATAATTTCAATTCTTATGTCCATTTTTATTCTCTAAATTTAATTTTCATATTATTATAATAAAATGTTGTAGGTTTCATTATGTGGTGCATGTTATTTATACAACATTACTAAATATGACATAATTATAAGGCTGAAATTTCCATTGATATAATTCTATGTTGTTACATCTTACATGGATGATTTCACTCTTACTTATTCTAGTATATTTATTACATAAAAATTTTGATCTATTTAGAGGGGTGATCCTACCAAGTACTCTCAAATTATTACCCCAACAAAGTTTGATAATATTTTTAGGATATATCACTAAAGATATTATATATTTTTTGGGTAGATAGAGTGGAGAATATTTGTTATACTTTTCATTATTTTGGATGTATTTCGTCTATTCATTTAGTTTTGTTTGAGATTGGAAAATGTTATACCTTTCTTTTATTATACAATGTTGTCTTAGTGGTTTCTTATATCTTCTTTTAGGGGAATTTATTGGTTAATTACTCACTTTTTAGTGTTTTATATTCCATTGGTGTTATTATACAACTTGGGATCTGTAGGAGGTGGGACTCGATGTCCATAACCTCTCTTCCGTCATTTCCATCCCATGAGGGGTACTTTTGGAGGGAGGATTGTGAAAAGGTGGTATTAAATGTGTTGGTTGAGAGAAAGGTTGGATATCAAAGTTAGGAACATATGATTAATATATGGGATTGGTAGGGAAGTTGTGAAACTTAAGCATAACATATTAAATTAACCAAGGAGACTAGCTAGGGCACCGATATTTTTGGGGGCCTTGTGATCCGATGTAAGGACTTTGAAAACCTAATGAACATGTTTAGGTGGATGTGAAATTATTATGGGGTAGTATTATAGGTAGTTACATGAATTTTGGTCATTATTTTTATTATCATTTTAATTTTAATTTTAATATGTGTTTCTATGACTATACCTATGTTATAGTTGTTAATGAACTATTATTGTTAGCTAAATTAGTCATATAACTAGATTGAAAAGAGTAAACTGGTGATTAACTCGAATGAATATTCTATTTCAAAAAAAATTATACCTAAAATGTGTCATTCCCTTTCTTTTTATAACATGATCCTTTATAAATTGAATTTTTTCCCTTATTAAAATTCATATCATTCAAATATATTTTCTTAATCTGGGAAATTATTACTAAGTTATACTTACTGTAATTTTTTGTGAATAGCTATTGAATTTTGAAAACCATTATGAAAATGATACCAAGAGTATATTTCATAATTCCATGCTAAAATGAATTATTTTGAAACCATTTATAGGGGTATTTTAGTTCTTCCGTATGCTGATATTTAATGCATTTGTTTCCATTCCTGAAGTAACACAATAAAGTGTTATAGATTTATTATAATCTAATTTTTATTATTTCAATTTAGTAATTCCTGAAAAATGAACATCATTATTATTGATAAAACATTTAAATTTTATAAGTTTCATATGAAAAACATCACCCTTCATTTTTGGAATGACTAAAAGTTTTTAGTGATAAAGCATTTATATATTGAATGCATGTGTTGAAAATTTTTATCAAGAAAGATTTTTTTGTTTCATTTATTTTTAAATTTTTGAAAATGATAGAATTGCTTGGTGATAATCATTAATAATTTAATGGTTTTCCAAATCAATAAATACATCTCATCCTCCAAGTATAGTTAAAACAATTGTTATGTTGTATTTTTTATACCTATTTATTGAACATTGAAATATTAATGTCATTATATGTGTTACTTTTCTATTCATTATGTGCATCTTGTTTGTGTTTTTGATTTATCTTAAGGTTGTAATTTGTTTGTTTTAAATTATTGGAGAATAATAATAATGTCTTGTGGTATCTTTTTGAGACTCAAGATTTTTTACATGATTGAGCCTATTCTTTTCAGGTTTGATAAAATTTATAGTGTTGAAATAATTTTTCCTCACATGTTAATCCATTAGTATTTTAATATAGGGATCATGTCTAAAGATGAAAACATTTGTGTGGCTTGTTTTGAAATTGATAGTATATAAATATTGATCATGTATCATGTTTAGTATATTGTATTTAAAATTTAAAATTATGTTATGTACTAATCATATTTTATTTCAATGTGGAAGTAAAATCAGTTCACTTTTATTATAGTGTATAAGCATGTTTTCTTGAGTCATGAATTGTTTAAAGACTATTTAGTTCAAATACATCAATCATGACACATAGTGATACAACATGTTTCATTTTATTTAGTGATCCAAAAAATATGTTTTATTATTATATTTTAAGGAATTTTAATTTTGTAATAAAATGATTAAGAAATTTTAAATTTGGGTATAGATAATATGATGGAATAAAACATAGCATATGTGGTTTTTGTTCTTTTGGAAGTATGTTTCATTATAAATCAAGTGTTTAGATTAAGTATGACAAGACTGAATTTTAGTGCTACAACATGTGTAGTTTTTTTATTTAACTTGTCTATATGTTGGAGTTATTTAAATATAAGGAATGGCTATTTCTCTAAAAATGACTTGGAAGTATTGAGTTTTGTTTGAAATTTCATCATTTTCTAACTATTTTCATTGAGTTTTTGATATTCTTTACTGAAGAATTATTTTAAATAAATATAAAATGATGTTTAAAAATGTTTTTTATGAATAAGATGTACCACAATGAAGCTTAATCCATGAATCCTTATGTTTCTTAACAAAAAAATAGTGTGATCATTGATATTGTACCTCTTTTTATTGTGATCATGTACCTCTACTTTTATTATGTGTCATGATATAGTTTTATTGATGGGATCACCCACCTATTATAAATGGTTAACCACTTAAATTTTGTAATGTTTTTTTTTCGTATATAATTTTTTATAAAAAAAGTGATTGATTGTTATATCATGTTGTTTGTATTTTTTTGATTAAGATTATACTAGTAATGTGTGTTATGGATTAAATAATATGAATATAAGGAAATTTCTACCACATCAAGATGTTTAATATTTATTACATGTTCTAAAACCATGCAAGAAAGTTAAAGTCGATGAATGTGAACAATATACTAATATGGAAAGTGGGTCCCCTTAATTTGTGAGCCTGAAGTAGTGATGGTTTGGTTGTTTTATGGAGATGATAGGGTGTTGTGTGGTTATTTTGGTGGCTATTATAATGGGATTTATATAGTTTGAAATTTTGGTTTGAATGTTTATGTGGAAGATAGGTGGATTTTGGATGATGTAAGATGATTCAGTGTTGTGCTCAATAGTATATGGTGATGTGGTTGTGTAGGGTGTGGTGAGGAAGAGTTGGCTAGTGAGGATGGTCTTCGCTTTGTGTTCTTATTATGATTTGTTGGTGTTCCTTGTGTGTTAATTTATTTTTTATGTGGATTATTATGTTCTTAATGTTTCATGGTTTGAATTTATGTCATCAAAACTCCATCGATGTTTGGGGCGTGTAAGGGAGGATAGATCATGGGATAGAGTCTTGCTGAAATTATAGAGGTAGGAATTGTTGGCATTATTCGGTGGATCCTCTAGCATTGATGTTGAGGATTGTTTGTAGGAGGTTAAGTTTGATTTTGGGTTGGTGAAAACCCCATATGAATCCAAATTTTCTTTGGTTTATTGTTTTTTTAGAAGGTGGCTCAAAGGTGTTGGGAGATGAAGTATGGTGATCCATGAGATATGTCATGGGGGAAATTTATTGAATTATTCAAGAATAATTTCCTTTCCTAAGTGTATATTGATGATCATATAAAGGATATTTAGGAGATTTTTTTAGGGAATGAGATTGTGTGTAGCTTTAGGGTTTTCTTTAGAACCTAATTTTTTTCTTGTATTTTTTCAAAAAGAGAGGATAGATATAACTTTTTGAATTTTATTTGATACCAGAGATTTGTTGATCTGTCATGACTTTTTAGTTTCCCTATTAGTAACCAGTGAGAGATAGGGTTTAGATCATATAGAAAGGGTTATTTATGAAGTATTTATCTAATTAATATCCCTCCTGAGTGGTTTGGGAGGTAGACTTTAATGTTATGGGTTGCATGTCTTTATATCTACAAAAGGAGAGAGTGAGGCAATCTATTAAGTCTAGAGAGTGGCTTATCTCTATATGGTTGAGTAAATATATGTGTCTTATGTCTATAAGGATGGTATATTTTCAATTTATTATTATAGGGAACCGTCAGTATTATTTTCACAAAATTTATCATGTAACCCAGTATTTAGTATAAATTTAATATAGGAGTAATGTCTTAGTTAACATCTAATCCTTCCACTAAAACCTTTTAATGAATTTTAAATTTTTTTTTTAAAACTGTGTTGAATCATTTAGAAATTTAAGTATAAATGTTTTCATGAAAATTTATCAAATATCCCTTTTCAAATAAAAATAATTTTTTAATCAAGATGAGGGAATTGTTTATCAATGTGTGGAAATCCTGAAACTTGGTTAAGGTGAAAGGTATAATTGGGAAAATTTGGTCCTGAGTGAGGAGGATGGTTCCACTTTTGATTCATCCAATAGTGTTGCTCTATTTGATAGGTATCTCTAATAAGTGTAAGGTTTTTTGGGTGATGTTTTGGTGATGATCATGGTTTTCCTCATGACAAGGTTGTGTGTAGTTGGTTGGTTTTGTTTCAAAGTTATCTTCCAAGGGAGTGTTTTGGTGGAAGTTTCCTTCCTCCTAGGATTTGGTTTTTATTTTCAAGGATGATAATCATTTGGGAGTTATCTGATGTAATGGTATGGACCTTTCAATCCTGTTACTTTTTGTGTTTTAGGTTTTATAGGTTTTGAGATAAGTCTTGAAGTATAAAGGAGGGAAGTTAAGCTTAAATTTTAGAATAAATTAGTTTTGTGGTGTAGAGGATTTTTCTATTCTATGGATGGGTTATTTCAATGTGGGGGATATAGTGTCACCATGGATGCCTATTTGAGGTTATTATGGTGGTGTAGAGAGCTTGGATATAGCATAGATCCATGTAAAGTGGATTTTTTATTGTTCTATTGATCTCTAAGTAGTTGCAATGTGGATTTTTTGATAAGGCATGGAGTCCTGGAGATGTGATTTCTGTTGGTTCTATCAATACTGGGGTCTTTGCACCATGGATCTTGCCTATGATGTAGAATTCTTTTTTATATTATGTATTTTTTTAGTTTTTTGGTCCCCTTGTGGTGTGGAGGTCCCCTTATGAAGTGTTATATTCTCTAGGTTTATAAGATATCATTGTGGACCACATCATATTTATCATACACAGTTTTTTCCATGCCTGTTGGGGTGCAGTCCCTTCTTTTTCCCCATGGTTTTTTCCTACATTATCCCCTTTTCACTATTTTATAGTGTGTTTCATCGTAGTCTTATTATTTTCATCTTGGGTATAAAATATAGAATCCCTTAGAACCCTATCATTATCCCACCTTTTCCATCGACTCTTAGACGACCAAAGTACATCCTTTAGAGGTATTTCAACCCCCTTTTGATTTATTTGATCTTTGGGTTCAATAGACTTGTTTTTTGAATTCAGAGGTGAGTTATCTCTACTTCCTCCTTAGTTTTCTTCCTAGTCTCTATCTCTCATTATTCATCTTTAAAGTGTTGTGGTCATATAAATAACTTGTTTAGGTGATGTTATGATTTTATATTGATGATGAGTGGTGTGTTCTTGTTTGTTGATCCATATTTGGTGTTATTATATCTTTATTGGTATCCTATATTCACCTCATCTTCATGTAGTATATTTTGAAGCATCGGTTGATATAAAGGATCTTAAGACTTGTCTTTTATCTTCAGTAATTAATATACTTAATTTTTTATTGTGTTTTATCCATCATATGATAATATGATTTATTTTTGTTCTTTTTTATGGTAAAGGGCTATATATATATATATAACAAACCACCTTGAATAGAGAATTAAAATTAAACAAAGGTGTTGAATAATAAAATGAATAATGGAAAAGGGGGATGAGTTGTTTCATGTGATTTATGATTTTCGTGATATTTTAATGGGGTTATTCATTATGGGATTATTCTTACTGATCGATGATTTGTTTTTGTTACTTCCTTATTATTTTTTTCAACTTTTAAGATTTTCACCTCTATAAATTGATAATTTATTAAACTTGTTAAAGGATAAATGGGTTGGGTGAAATATAAATTCTGGATTAACAATAATGAAATTGATTGTTTATACTTGGTGTTTTGTGGGTTGAATCGTTTTACCTTGATTATTTATGAGATCGATTCATGGGTTAGTATAAGTAATAGGAAAACTGAAAACATTCTTTATTAATAAGAAGATTGAATCCTTGGGGAATTGGATATTTGGATAGAATTTGATATATGGTGGGATTTTTATAAATTTTCAATGTATTGAATTCCATGATTTATTCCCATTTTCATAGTTCTATATTATTACTACCAATGAAAACCATGCCTCCCTCATAGATGGATTAATCACTTAAATATGGTAATGTATTGAAATGTGGGATGAAAAATATTTTTATTTTCATTTCATTCATATTGTGAACTTAAGATTTGAAGTTATGGTTTTTTTTAAATTCCCTTAAAATGGTTGAGTACATGAAGTTTGTAATTTAAAGTAATAATGATGTGTATGACTTATTGGTCTTGTTGTGGGTGACTTGTTGGCCTTGTTGAGTATGTCTTATTGTCCATGAGTATGAGTTGATGAATTTCATATTGAATTTAATGATGTTTGGTAAAATGGTAAATGATGTTATGGAAATAATGTGGATAATGTGAATTATTAATTATGTGTCCTTATTCCCTACCCGGTGTTGTTTATGCTTATATTTATATTATTCCATGAGAATTTTTGATTATTCTATGATGTTGTTGTTATGTGAATTAAGTGGTTGTGCAGGAAGGGAATATACAATGACGCCTATCTTTATGGGTTTTAATGGCTTTTTATGGTTAAGTATTATCTAGGGGTTGTAATTGTTAGAGCTTGGTGTATACGCACAGATTGTGATGAATTGTGGTTGTAGATCACTAAATTTGATGATTTATGAGGGGATATAATGGTTCATAGTGGGGTTGTGTATAGAGGGTGGGGTTCATGAGGTTAATACTATACAATTTCATGATATCATTCTATAAATAATGAGATAGTGTTGATGTGGGATGTATACAGAATGAGGAGAGTACGAGGTTGATTTACTTCATGTTTATATTGCCCTAATGATAGATGGATGAGAAGTGGTGTAATTATGGTGAATATGGTGATGTGGTTGCAGATGTGTAATGGTAAAGATGTGGATATATGGAGACATGGTGATGTGATTGATGATGTATGTCATGATGGTTGATGATATATTATTGGTTTTGTTTCATACCTTCATCCTTATACTTAGTAATGAGGTGATCTCATCGGATTGATGCTGGTTTGAGTGGGAGATCCCCTAAGTTGATAGGTTGGAGTTGAGATGAATATATTCAATTCTTGAGGATGTTTAATGATGTTGATAGTTTTTAGGGTGGTTTTTTTGATGGTGATACTTTGAGTATAATGGTGGTAGTGATGGAAGTTACAACATTGATGATGGTATTGAACAATTTGGTGACCATGGGGTATTTATGATAGTTTTTATTATGCCTTTTATTTTTGTTTAATTATGTACGTGTTTATACTTATTTTATTTCATATATAATTAAACTCTTTCTTATTATTGAATATTTATTTCACATTGATTTTGATCTATTTAGAGGGATGATGCTACTAATTACTCTCAAGTTCTCATCCCACTATATTTTTCTAGTGTTTGTGGGATAGATCTCCATATTTGGGAGATATTATTCAAGTAGATAAAGTGGAGCATATGTTTTTGGATTTTCATTATTTTTATGTATTTCATTTTCTTATATAGTTTTCTTAGATTATAAAATGTTAAAGTTTTAAATTATTATTTTAAGTTAGATTTATGTGTACTTATGTCTTCCTTTGGGGGAATTAGGGGACTAATTCCACCCTTTTGAATGTTTTTATATTCCCTCAATGCCAGTCACAAAATGGGGGCCTACTGTAGATGGGAATTTTTGGTTTATTATCTCACTTCCTTTAGGAGGGGTACTATTAGAGGGAGGGGGTTGTGACACCAGCAATGGTCGAATATTAGTTTCTCTGTTTTGATCTGCCTTTTGATTATATTTATAGGTATCACTATTGTAGATAGATCCATCTATTTTTTAATTGTTTTCCACTTCAAATGATCATTATATGATCAAATGAAAACCATCAGTATCTTGAGGAAGTGGTTCTACTCGTATAATGATGGAGTTCAAGGAAAGTTTCATTAATATTTCAGTGAACTAGAAAATAATTGTGAGAAAGAGTTACAGATGGTTAGCTAGGGGAGGATGAAAGTAGAGTGATATATGTGTATGAATTAAATCTCATGGGCCTAAGACCCCGTCTAAAATGGATCCTTTAAAACAATGTAGTGAGACATTTAATGGATGTTTTCCATCATAATTTTGATGGATGGGATCAACTTGATCATGAAATTTGAAGCTCATGGGTTTTCTAAGCAATGACCCTGTCTCAAAACTATAATGAATAGATAACATCAATGAAATAAATAAGAAAAAGATGATGACATGGAAACTTCAAACCAACAACCCTCTAGTTTTCTAAATTTAGTTCAGTGTTCAAAGATAAAATAACTTCCTTTGAAATTAAAATGTAAAACCCTAAAACCATAAATTTTACCCAAAATCATTAACCAAATCTAGAGAATGAGGAAAATAATAGATACTCTAGTAATTATCTATCACCCTTCTAGTAAATCTTGAGCTTAATTTTTTAAATAATAAATATATAATTAAGATAATTAGTATATATTATAATATTTTACACTCAATTAAACATTTTTTCTACTCAAATATGAAATTTTAATACTAGAACTCAGCATGATACATATCTTGAGTAGCATAAGTTTGAGCTTGACCCAATAAAAAACAAGACAAATTTGAGTATTTTTTAAGCTGGTCTTAGGTATCCTTCATGAATCATTTTATCATTTAAACCCATAAGTGTTATGATACACTTGTTTCAAATGATAAAAAACCTCTATATATGAACAGAACTCAACCCATGATAATTGAGAGTAAATGAACCTAATAAAATTTCAAATTTAGTTCATCATGGCATTCATCGAGTAAATTTTTTGTTTGAAGTACATCACCATGATCATGAAAAAATATATATGTAAATTTTTTCAATGCCAAAATATGTAAAAAAAAATTGGTACCATTTTTGATAAAATGTTTTCGTAAAATATAGAACTCAGCATCATTAATAAGGACAAAAAAACCTAAGTCAGTAGATTAATGTCATGATATACCATATCATGGTAAATGATATTTTGAAATAAAATATAAATTAAACATTGATAATGTTGTTCATATAAAAATCCTTGATGGATTCAAGTTTTATAAAAAAAATTATAATCTCATAAGATTTATTCTTTTATTATTATTTTTTATTGGATATTTTTATTGAGATTTTTAATGAGAAAATTCCAAATCAACATTTAACACATTCATTTGGATTTTATTTGTTTTTTCCGACATGTATTTTAAGTGAAAGTAAAATAATTTTTTTATAAAAAAATGTGTTATCAAAAAATATTATATCAATAAATGTCAAAATTCAAACAATTGAGAGTATATTTTTTATTTTTCAATTTCATTTCAATTATTATTCTTCTAAAAAATCATACAAAAGAACTTATTATAAGTGATAAGTGGAATGATGGTTACTACAATGACACACACTGGTGGTGACATGAATTGGGTGTTTTATGATCTTGAACCACCAATCTAACAAGTGAATTAAAAATACAAAAATGTTATGAAATGTTTTTTCACAATATTGACAATTAAATTGAATCTTAAAAATTATTATAAAAATTTCATGTTATTTTGTTTTTTATTTAAATTATGATTGGGTTTCTTGTTTTTATTTGGATTTTCTAGTTCTCTTGGTCATGTCAACCTTATTTGGGCCTAGCGTTTTATTATTCTCACATGGGAATGTTACTTCACACATTTTTCTTATTTACTTCATGAATTGGGATTCATCTCAAATTCCCCAAAATTCATCTCATCCACTTTCCATTCTAATCCTACAACCCTGATTTCCAATAAGTGTGTTTCTATGTGTATTTTATCAGCCTTAGTTTAAGGCTCAATTTGTGTCATGATTTTGTTGACAAATCATCAACCTCTATGTGTCCCTATATTTTCATACATGCCTTGGTTTCTTAAACCAACTATTTTTTATTTGGGTGTTATATGCCTCTAATATTTCCCCGACCATGGGACATTAAAACTCTATATTGTACTTTGATCATTAGGGTTCTTCCTCTTATTCTAACATTTTCATTGTTTATGTTTTGAAATAGAGTGTAAGAAATTATCCTGTGGAATTATTCATAATTTTTTTATGGTTTTTATTTTGGGTTTTTTTGTAACGCTTGATCTTTAGATCTCCTCATAAGGCTTCGATCTTCATTCTGGAACATTTTGACTAGAATCTAGTAAAAAGATTCTGAATTTTTAATATTTAATTCATTTTTTTTATTTCTTTGTGAATATTATTATGCTAAATATGTATCTATTCATTGTGTATCAAGTGGATTCCATCTAACAGGAAATATATATTGTCCTTTTGAATCATATTTCATTGCCAATTGAATTTACAAGAAATTTTACTCTGATAGTTTGCTTATTATTTTTCATGTATTCTCCATTCTATGTGTGTTTATCATTTATTTTTTATAAAAAAGATTTATGTGGTTTTCCTAAAAGGTATGTAGGTCTAAGAATGATTGAACCATATAAATCCTATATCCACATACTAATTTCTTTTATTACTTTCAATCTGAAATGTTGGTTTGTTTTTTCACATTATTGTTTGTTAAATATTAAATCAATACACTGTTATCAATTTTTTTGATTATATTCATAGACTCTTTTCATTTTATTTACATTTATATTTCATGTTTTTTATACTATGATGGAAATGTGATCATATTTCACAATTTGGGTTGAAATTGTTTATTCAATCATGTTGACCACAAAAATTGGTATTAGATCTAGACTATTATATCATTATGGGTTCAATGAAATTTGAAATTGAAAATTTCAATCATCAAAATGATTTTAATTTTGAGAGTATTAATTTTTCTACACCTTTGGTTTATTAAGGTCTTATTTATACTTTATGGGATTCAAAAAATTGATTAAAATCATTGTATGTTGATGGATAGAACTCTATGTTTGTTACATTTGAGAAAGTTTCATATTGTTCTTAGGTGCAAATTTATCATGTGAGGATTCATATGAATTAAATATTATTTCAATTTAAATTATACATATCTATATTAATAGTTATATTATTGATAGTTTATATAAAAAATTTGAATCATATGCATTCAAAATGTGACTTAAAATTACAATCTGGGTTCACATAGATATGTTTAATAAGTTTTTACGTAACCTAACTGACGTATATATTAAGATAAAATATAATAACAGACTATTATTTTTCAAATGTATCTATATATTTTATAAAATAGTATTCGAGATACTATGATATATTAGAATAAATATATGTACTTAGAATAAGTCAAAAATTCTTTGTTGTTTAGGGATTTACAGTCTACGAATGGGGTTCAGTCCAATGGATAGGGGTTTAATGTGGGGTGTAAGATCGGACATAGATCTAATTAAAAGGATAATAATAAAACTAAGATGGATAGGTAATATTATAATAATAGGGTGAGGACTGGGTCTAAGTCTAAGAATATGGTGATAAAATTCCATCATTTTAAACAACATGACCATATTAAGAGGAATTTCTTGAATATGTGATCCTTCAATAATTATAAGGATGGGTTATATTAATTTGCAGTGGTTGAGACTGAGTATGATTGTGTTTTTTTATTTAATTTTTCTAGTTAGTTTATAGAATAGGATTGAATCTAGGACTCCAGTTGTTCTTTTTCTAGGCTCCCTTTGAGGGATAATTATTTTTGGATTAACTTAATGTGAGGATGGAGATGTGATATTAGATAATAATATGGGTTGTAGAGTCATGGAGTATATTATAAAAACTCATAATGATGTTAGATAAGTACCTAAGTTAAAAATAGGCATAATATAATTAGTTATAATTAATCTAAACTGGTTTTCCTTTAGGTTTGATATTGTATGTTTGAGGATCATTCATGGTTCCATCATGGTTATGATAGGTTCCCTTATGAATTCTCTTTATTTTTTAAATAGTAAGAACTATATTAGGAACTTATTATCTTACATATGGACAAATAATAAACCCTATTGTGTTTTTAGAGGTTATGGGTTACAAGTTACAAGGGACTAGTTGAACTTTATAAGAAAGGGTTATTGAAATATATTGTGCCTAGTAATTTTTCTTCTTGTGAAGAATGTGTCTTTGAGAAATCTTATAGTGTAGGGTTTAGTAGTTTAAATATAAAACTAATTATCATCTTGAGTATGATAATTTTGATCTCTGGGTACCCTCTAGGACTAAATCATATAGTGGAGTATACTACTTATTCACCTTTACAGATAACCATGCAATGAAAATATAGATTGACATACTTGAAAAAAATATGATACCATTAAGGAATTTAGGGATAATAAAGCTATGATGGAAAACCAAGATGGTAGAAATATTTAGATTCCACTATGTTTATAGAATTTTATAAGTCCTAGGGTGTTGTAATATATATAACTATAAAGTATATGCCTCAACAAAATATGTTATCTGAGTGGATGAACTAATAGGCTATCCTAGTGAGGGTTAAAAACATATTTTCCTTCTTAGGATTGCACAAATATTTCTGGAAAGAGGGTTACACTATGACAGTTTAGTTTATAAATATATTTCTATCCATTCCTATATTTGTTGAAACCACATATGAAATGTGGAATAAAAAACCCTTTTCTATGACTATTTTATAGTGTTCTGAGGCACGACATATGTTAATTCTTGAACTGGCATGCTAGAATATGGGGCATTGAAATGCAAATTCATAGGTTTCCTTGAGGGTGTAAAAAGATAAAAAATTATCGATAAATAAACCTAATTATAAAAATAGAATCATGATGTTGATTTTTATTAGTCCAATTTTGATATCTCTAAGAATATTTACTATATTGACCTTGTTATACTTCAACTTAAGGGTGTGGAGGTTGAGTTACAACCCAAGTCGACATCTCAAATGGATATTATTCAACCTTTCTTGGGGGAAGAGTTAGAAAAAAATTATAATGTGAGGACTAATGTGGAGTCACTAGATATTACCTCATGAGGGATAGATCTAGGTGGTTAATTTGATCCTATTCTATATTTGACCATGCTGATGTGTCTATTTTTTATTCAATGTAGCTCAAAACTTGATTGATGATGAATCTTAATTGTGTAAGCATAAAATAGAGTTATAAATCTAAAAAATTATTTATTGACCTGAATGAAGAAATTAATTCCATTAAATAAATAACACCTTAAATCTTGTGAATAATATAGGTGATTTTAGAATAATTAAGTGTTAATTAATTTACCAAATAAAGGAAGATAATTTAATATAGATAAAAATTAAAATCAAATCCCAAATCATTACTAAGAGATTCTTACAGTGATAGGGAATTGATTGTGATGAAATTTTCCAACATTTATCATCATATAGAACAAAATTATGTTAATTCTATATTTCTTCATGATGAGTTGGATGAAAATATTTACATGAGACTTATTGAAAGTTATTCCAACATGTTCTAACCAAACTAGGTTTGTCTACATAGTAAGTCCCTATATGGATTGAAAAAACCATCAAGATAGTGGTATCATAAATTTAATTTATTTATATTTGTAAATGGATTCAATAAAAGTAAATATGATTCATGTGTTTATTATAAATTTGTAAATAATGAATCAACCCATTGATTCATAACTAAAGGAAACTATGAGGGAGACATGGCAGAAGCTATGTTCTCAATATCATAATCTTGTCTATATTATGATAGAGGCATATCATGAATTATATGATATTTGGTTATTGTAATATGTGATATTCATCACATTCATATCATATTATATAACTTAGGGGATATAATGAAATATGATATCCTTATTTTGGTGCATTTCCAAAAGATGTGATGGGGTACATTACACTGTGGTGGATCATGCATGGTCATGTTCGAACACATTAGATAGATTTTTCTCTTGTACAAAGATTTCATGCAAGGTTTTTATCATAATATGATATTGATAAGAAGAATATTGAACATATTGAAATATTTTTAAATGTTAAACAATATGTTAGGAGATTAAAACATAATTTTAGATGAATTGAAATGTTGGAGAATTTCGTGAAATGATCAAATTAATATGGGATAAATTTTGTAATTATTTAATGCTTATATAATATGGTCTAATCCTCAAGTAGTGGTGTATGATTTTTATAATTACTTTATGTTTATATTATCTTACTCTCATTTTTCTCAAGCCTTTAAACTTAAGGTTTTATCAAACCGTGGCTTGAAGGAAATCCTTCTCGAACATCGAAAGATTTGTGTAGTCTATAGAAACCCAAGGGGAGGGAGTCATTCATATACTTCCTAGTGATGGTTATTAGACTCATGTGGATGATTTGGATAAAAAAAATAAGGTACATAATTCTTAATTTTTTTAATATTCATTCCAAATGTATTGAAAGATCCTAGTTTTTATGGGTTTTAGAGTTGTTTTTAATTGAATTTTGGAAGATATTATTCTTCACAAATACCTTTGCTATAATTATATGTATTCATTATATTGTATATTATTTCATACTACCCATGACCATTGATAATTTTATAGACAACAATTTTTAAAAAAAATGGGAGAACTAGGTAGGGTTACCCTTGTTTTTAGGGAAAGCCCTGGTGTGAGTTGTTTTAACTTTATAACTATTTTATGTAAATTTCATGATAAAATAACTTGTTTCAAATTGTGTTTAAATTTTTTCAATGACATTTATTACATTTTTATGAATAGATCATCCATATTAATTCATGGGTGTGATGCAAGTAAATCCTACTATGTATTAACATACTCTCCCATACTCACACATCTCTTTATGTGTATAAACATATTATATTGTGATACATAAAAAAGAAAAACATCATTATTCATTGGTGATGGATCCTAGGGGATTGTTTGTGGTGTAAATAGTGTTGTTTGGTTATATTTTATTAGATTATTTGGAATATAAAATATGGATATGTGTCATCTACTTTAGTTTGGTCATATTATTTCTAGGGATTAATCATTTTTTCTTATACTTCATCAAATTCAGTGATTTGTTTTCTTTTAAAATGGTTTTTCTTAAAGTTTTGTTTTGATTGTTAAATGAAAAGTGTATTTACATTACATGAAATTGGTTATTTTAGTTTAAGGGTAAATCATTCCCTAAATGTTATGTTATATCCTTCAATAATAGTTTTCAGCCTCTAGAAATAAATAAAATGATTGAAGCATTACATCAATCCAAATCAAGTTTTATGGTATCCTGAGCTGGATCATTAAACCTACAGTGAATAAAAACAATACCCCAAAGAAGGATAAACATTTGTGTTGAAATTTAATCTCTTTAAATTATAAAATACCTTAAAATTATGATAGTAAAGGTGTTTACATAGGGTAATTTGATTGTAATTTTGATGAAAAAATGTTTCCAACATTAAAGGGGGAAATAAATTGAAACCAAATGAAATATCATGCAAAACTACACCATTATTACACCTTAATACTCGGAAAAATTTGAATTAATTAAAATTTTAGAATTTTATTAATTGGTAAATTTTACTGAATCAATTTTATGTTGCATTCAACTATTATAAATTGATTACAAATTCCTACACACCCGTTGAAAATGCACTAAATATAACAATTTTCTTGAAAGGAAAATTTAATTGTTCTATCAAAAATTCTTCTAATCTATACTTAAATCATGGTTATGGTTGAAAATGAGTAGAGATAAGATCCAAATAAAGGATATATTCCATGAAACCATAAATATATTTTATTTATTTATTTTATATAAATATGTGATGAAATAAGCATGTTTTAGGTTACAACATACATATATTCAACACATATCATATGAATTTGTGATTGGGATTATCATAAAAGCATGATATATGATTTCATGATACTACTAATTGAATGTTAATGAGTTAACATTAAAATATCAACCACTTAAGCTATCATTTACATTTCATGAAGATGAAATGATTGGTAGAATATGTATTATTCAAAGGTTATTAGTGTAGTATCTACATGCCATGCTATTTACTTATATATTAAAAATGTACGATTACATTCATGGGTTTATGATAGATAAAATAGACTATTTATTTTATATACAAGATTAATTAACATAAATTACAAGTGGGATACATATAAGGAGAATAATACTATAGAATAAGAGGTAAATGAAGAGGAGAAATACTAGGGAGTTCCCCCAAAAATCTCTTATCAAGCCCAAGGCTAAATCTGTTATGAAATTCTTATCTACTTTCTCACTATCTAAATTCTCCTCTTTATAAAATCCTCACCTTACCATGTAGTACCCTTATTCCTCATGTAAGGATCCCTAAAAAATAGGTGTGGGGACCCGTAACAAACAATCCAATTGTTCCAGCTATAGTTTTTCCCTACAATGATCCATATTTCCTTTTTTTAGAAAGTGCACAAGATAGGTTTGGGTCAAGTTATTCCTAGGATATATACCATTTTTTATTATGCCTTTATAATATTTATAGATTTTACCCTATCTTTATCGCTTTCCCTTCCATGTGAAGCAGCCTTCTCCTCAAGACTGTGTGAAACTAAGTGGTGGTCGTGAATTCCTTTCTCTATGTAGCTTTAGCATGGAATGAATCATGTACTACCTACAGTCAAAAATATAAGTTTTAGTGAATTCCAATTTTATTATTCAGTAGAACCTTTAGTATTGAATTTATAATTATGAAGTTATATAATTAGTTCCTCTGATTTTTCCATCAATAACATAACCATGCCATATTTCTTGAATAACTTCACCCAGGAAGTTATTGTCTCTCCTTTTATAAAATATTATAGGTATCTAGCTATTTTTTTGTAATTCAAACATAAATCATTGATGTGTTCCTAATACTTCATCCTAATAAATCCCGCAATTAGGAATTTTTTTAAAACAACATCAAATTTCCATGATCCAATCTAGTTGTACATTGCCTTAAATATTATAATTGGGTCACACAACCTATTATGATAGTCCTCATATTGAAGTGTGACACCATATAATGATCGGATCCAAGATAATAGAAAGTTGTGTATGGGGATTCCTGGGTGAGGAATCCTCCTTGCTAATGTGATTCACAAGAATACACTCTTTCTATTGAGTGACACCAAAAAATCTCGCATATGGTCCTTCTTGTATCATGTTCCAACTTTTGGAGATATAAAATTATGAGTTGTAACACCCCTCATTGCTGTCTTGAGTAGGCCATAGCCGCTGCTCAAGACCGAGTTTTCATTCCACAATCATGCACATTACTCTTTCTTATAAACACTATGTGGCCCTCCTCCATGGAGTAGGGACCCAAATCCTTCCATTTTAACTACTGGAGATAGCCTAGCTAGGAAGATAGGTTGTAATTAGTTTATTGGTCTATATAGTTTTACTAGGCCACATAACACCCCTTGTAAACCAGCTCAAGGGTTGTTCATAAACTTGTTTTCTTTCTTTCTATTTTCTTTTTGAAATTCCTAATGGAACTCCAATATAAACACTATATATTTCAGGTGAGGGTGATGCTCCAATTCTATCATGTTGTGTTCCTTGTGATTCTTTTTGAAGTAAGAGTTTTGTATGTCACCAATTTAATGTGCGACCACCCCCACTTCATTCTATTTTACCTCTATAGTGCTAAACAACATTGATTCCACCACAATTTCCACAATACCCATGTGATACCCCATGGGAAATATCTCCCTTATGCTGATTCCTTTGGGTCATGTCTCCATGTCATCTAGTTCCCTTACTCATGATTCAGGGTGCGTAGTATAAGTAGGCTGGGTTTCCTACTTTATTTGAAACAATATCATGGTATAAGGTTTTCAAACTAAAATCCCTTAGAATATTTTATTTAATGAACATGTGTACATAATTTAGGTCATGACATAAAATATAAGATATTATAGGTTATGATATAAATAAAATCTTCAGATTTTCAATGAATCATAGTGTACAATATAACCTGGTCATAGTGTGTGATGGTTCTAAATAAGTTACACAAAACTAAAGTATCGTGTTGTTAATATGATAAAGTGTATATCATATTATTTGATATATCTACATTCTACATAGAATGTGAATTGGGTAAATCATATGGAATATATTATCATAATCTATGTACACTAACTCACCATATACAGATCCCAAGTCCATAGTTTTATCCTTACACAAAGCCATATCATAATTCATAGTCGTGGCATTGATTTATTCCAACACATCGCTCAGTTAATATAACGTTAAGCCTGTCATAACATGTGATATCCAAGATCTATATTATTCCTACACAACACCATTCTAATATCATGTTGGACCTGAAAGAACTAGATGAATCCTCTGTAATTCTTATCGTAGGATGTGATAGCCAAGCATCATGGTATTAATTTGACAAGGACCACTCCTCTCATTTGTTCTTATGCATGATATATTAATCCTATAAAAACACCATCCACATGAATTTAATCACGTGAAATCATAGTTTTAATTTCAAAAAAATTGCATGTTGTAGGGTATGATGACCAGGTGTATGATATATTCTCAGTTATTCCTATGTAAGTCTCTGTGTCGTAAGATTTATCTCACATAGATACTTATGTACTAAGTAAATCCTATATAGGCTGTGTGTATGGGTTTCTCCTTATAAAAACCCTTTTTATCTATAATATTTTATGATGTATAGTGTTTCATAACTATAGCACATTACATATCATTGCTTATAGATTAGGCCTATCATTAAAAATGGCATGTGTTGAAAAAAATTGTTTCTCAAATTTTGTATTAAGAATTGAATTCTATAGATAACATATTGTTTATAAATTATGGGAAAATGTGTTTTGGGATATTTATTAATTTATAAATTTTTTTATTAAATAATTAATTATATATTTTTTATAATTAATTAATTAAATTTTTATTAATTAAATATACCTTAATATTAATTATTAATATTAAAATACATTTTTCAAATTATATGGTCTTACTTATAATTTGGAAATAATGTTATTATTTAGAAACTATAAGGGTAATTCATAAATTGTGTATAAATTAAAATATAAGGAAAAAATATAAGATTTTTTAGTTAAAAATTATGAATTATTCATAAATACTTACTTTTAATTTTTTAAATTAAAGTCCCTATTTGAAAAAATAATTTTAACCATATCAAAAAAAATTTTGATAATTTATTTGATCATTATTTAAATTATATTAAATCTATGATATTTAGATTATGTAACTTTATTACATAATTTAATTGAAATATAAAATTTTTATATTTAAAATAATATAATATATTTAAATTAAAGTTCATATAAGGATTAATATTGTTAGAGTCTCAAAAATTAATGTAGTGCTTTCCTAAAGGTCATAGGTTTCTAATTACAAAGTGCCACAACATTACTAATGGGTGTCATGCCATGATTCCTTGATCTGACTCCCATATTATGGTATGGAGTTTGTTGGGTATAGAATATAATCCACATTTTTCCCTCCCCATTATAAGGTACTTTCAAAGAGGGATGGTCAGTGAGCCCTATTGAAGAACAAGACCATGAGATAGTGAACCAAATCAAATAATATTGAGATATAGGGTCCTAAAATCCCAATTTAGATCCTATAATTGGTATCATAGGAGGAGGGAATACTCTAATTCATTGGTAAAACACTAAGGGGGATATTTTTAGAGTCCCAAAATGAATATAGTACCAGCCCTAAGGTCACAAGTTGCTGGTTACACAGTATCAAAGAATGAAATATGGGTGTTACGTCATGACACCTTGATCTGAGTCCCACATCAGAGAATGGAGAGTGTTGGGTATGGAATATAATCCCCATGTGTTCCCCTCCCCATATCAAGTCCTTTTCATAAATGGATGGGTAGTGATCCCCTTGGTGTGAAGTGAGCTCTATTGAATAACAAATCCATGAGTTAGTAAGCCAAAGCAGACAATATTGTGATGGAGGGTCCTACATCCCCAATGTAGATTCTATAAATCTATAATAATTAATATTGGATATAAATATAAATACACTAGTAAAAAATAGGTTTTTAATATTGGTTTTAGAGGAATTTTCACTATGAGTGACATAATAAATATATTTTTACACAGGTTATTAAAACCAATGGGAAAAATATTTTCAATGTTGGTTATTATTCAAATGATATTTTTTTACAATTTTCCATTTCTTTTATTTAAAGTAAAAGATGTTGAAAATGATTTATTAAGTGAGTTTTTAAATAACTATCATGAAATGGTTATTTACGTAGGTTATTTAAATAACTGACATGAAAAATATTTTTAATATATATAAATATTAAAATATATAAACCTACTTGTTTTTTTAGAGAATAAATAACAATAATCATAGTATCATATGATAAAATCATTAGTTTAAAATTATAAAACTGAAAAAATTATGAAATTTTAAAAATATCATACTAAGAATCAACAACTAATATTAAAAATGATAGAAAAAAAATTGAATGATAATAAAAGAGGCCATTCAAATAATTTTACCTATATAAAAGGGTATTCGATAAATCATAATGTTAAATAAATATCATCATCATTATATAAATTACTACCACCATTTAAAACTTCTCTCATGAAAACCTCTCCATTTATCTAATGTATATTCATTCAAAATTTGAAATATATGAATGATGAATAGATTGAAATGAAAACTCGGAAGTAAAATTTCATGGGTGAAATAGTTTTGAATATATAGGGGGAGATGGATATTGAGAGGGAAATGGAAAATGAGTGTGTGGTATGGTAAATTTGTATGCAAGAAAGAAAAATCATGTGAGTGCAATGTGAAAAAATGAATTTTTTGTGTGTGATAGGATGGATTTGTTGGTGAGAAAGAAAAATTACATAGATGGGATAGGAAAAAATGAAATTTCTATGTATTTATAACATCATTTATTTCTATAATTGACACTAAAAATATTTTCCAGAATATTTTTTACATCCATTATTAAAATAATCTATAATATGAACACCTTTTTTAGGTTTTTTACGTCTATTATTACAATAATTGGTGTAAAAATATTCTAGAAAATATTTTTAATGTCTAATTTTAAAATAATAGATGTAAAAAATATTTTTAAAAAAATTAATGTTGGATATTGATATAACTAATACTGAAAATACCCTTGTTTTAAGTTTTTACTTTGGTTATTTAATAACAGGCATGGAAATTTTTATTAACATAATTTATTAAATATATAGTGTTAAAACATATATGTTATAATAACTTTTTATACTAGTGAGTGTTTATATTTATGTTAAATTATGGAATGTCTATACGGTTTCTAAAATTATAAAGTGCTTATAATTAGTTTTAATTTATGATTTGTTCATAAATTATTTGTCTCATGCTTGAATTTTTGAATTGTTAATTTATTCAAAAATCATTCCTTTATAGATATAATTTTTATATTATGAATTTTTATGTATGATTTGGTTTAAAGAGTTAAAATGCTTCCAATTTTTCATACATGCATCTAAGGAGTTATATTCTAGGTGTGATAATTGATTTAGTTTTCTTATTTCTTAAATATTACTTGTTCAAGGGTTATGTAAAGAGACACACATCAATATGATTTGATCATATTAATTTTTTTTAAATTGAATAGTGTTCTAAACTAAATCATTAGAATCATGAATACATGTAAAAGGAATAACATGAGATAAGGTGGTGAGATTAAATTCCCCTTAAAAATACTAATTTTTGGATTCCTCCTAAAGAAAAAACTTATCCAGACCTCAATTGTAAGGGCTCAGATCCATGTGGATCGACCCTTTGTGTATTTTCAAAGATAAAAGTTCTTGGATGTGGATCAAAATAAGTTTGGAGAAGTTCAGTTAATTAAAAGTGAAAAGTGGAGGATTACACATCATGTAACTGCATTACACGACGTGACATCCTATTTCATGGGTTGGATCATGGATTTAAAGAAGGGTTCATGACGTGAATTATTTAGGGGTTTTAAAAATAAATAAAATATCTAGGTGACGTGTTTTTTAGTGGAACTAGAACTTGAGGAATTACATGACACAAAAGGGCATTACACATTGTGTAATGCCCCGACGTTGTATGTTTTATAAAAAAATCCAACTACTTGGGTTTGTAAAACCTATGACTATAGTGGATCTCCCTCGACTCCATGCGACCTAATGACCCTCTCCTCATCATTTTTGGAATTCCTTCATCAAGGAACGATCCATCCCTCCCTTCTTCTATCCATAGCAATCCGTCTTTGATATATGGTATGATCAACCTTCATTATTGTGGTTTCTTCGATTTATTTCCGCTCGTTTCTATTTTCTATGTGATGGAATGTGATTTCCATGTTTCTAATGGCGTTTCCTTGGTTGTTGGTTGGTGTGGTTGTGTTGCGGTATCCTTGGGTGGATGTAGTTATTGTGGGAGAGGTGATCGTGATACATTTCTCTGATTCATTCTCATGCGAAGAATGTCAATAAACTTTTGAGGTATGAGATTTGTTAGTTCTCCATTTATTTAAATGAAATTGTAGAGTTATCAGGTTTTATCCCTTTGATCACAATGAAATTAACCAAATAATTATATGAACTGGATTAAAGAATTGGTATCGAACGTATGTCGTTGCTTTATACTATGATGACAATTTCACTCTTGATTTTATAGATAGTGTGATATCTATGATTTTCTGTTTAACATGTCGTTATTAATGGAAATTGGTAAATAATTTAAAGCTAAAATTAATTATTTAATTAATTGGATAAAATACAAAGAGGCATGTTTAATGAATCTGGTTGTTTTTGTTGTTGTAATTTAATTATAATCAAATTGATGCAAGTGAGCATTTTTAATAGAATTAGTTAATAAACCTGAAGCATGTTTATTCTTGTTGATAAATGATTAAGGAATGATAAATTAATTTTTGAATTAATTTGGTGATAGATTTTGATAGCGTGTTTTTTATGTTTCTCATAGTTAGAACTTGTGAATAATGAATCGGTTAATTCAATATAGAATAAGAACTAGTTGTGTGATAAAAATAATTCATTTTAGGGCCTGAGTTAACTAGTTTCTTGTAAAGGACAAGTGTCTTATTCTTGGGATTCATGAGAGCTCATTGTGTGTGAAGGATGAATTCCTTATTTTAGGGTCAAGAGATTATTTTTATGTTTGTTTCTGCTTCTTTTGATGTGCTCTGGATAAGTGACTTTTGGTTGTGGGGGTAGGGAGACCCAGATGTGATGTGATCCTGGGATGACTAAGCCTGAAGAGATATTGTGGTATGTGGGGGAAGGGAGGCCCATTGGTTGTAGAAACAGTTGATTCCTAGAGTGGCAATATGCATCAGTTTATGCATGGGTATCGGGGAGGACACTAGAGATGATGAAACAAGCTGAAGATGGTCTTACCTATTGATGTGAAAGTGGTTTATTTTTAATCTATTGTTTGTTTATCTAATTTACTTTACCCACTACTTGAGGAAGATATTATTTCTTACCCTCCTTCCAAAAGAGTCAAAGACGCATGGGTTATTCCACATTCTCTCTATGTTTATATTATCAAGTAGGGATGGGTCTACGCTCCTGCTATAGGTGGAAAAGACTCAATAGGTAGCTCACCTACTCACTATGTTGAGCCCCTTGTGTTTGGTAGCTTAGGAAGTTTTCTTAGAATACCTAGAAATATGGAAATTGGAAATTTTGTTAAGTAATTGAATAAATTATGTTAACCCATGGGTTTGGAGCTTGCTGGGATTCAATGCTGAGTTTGTGACTTTGAGAAGTTATAGACTCGGTTTGGTTATGCCTATAGGGCATGGACCTTTGTTGTGATACTAATGGAATGTGATGTGGAGAGAGTATAATGGTTAATTAATGTTTAAAGAATAAATTAACATAAATTAAAACTGATAAAAAGGGATAAAGTGACTTAATATAGCTCTTGAAATAGTTGTGTGCTTATAGGACATCTAGTCCTATAAGTGCCAGCTGGGACTTCGAGATACATTAGCTGCAGTTGAGCCAAAGAATAGGATTTTTCCATAGTGTGGTTTTGATCTATATTATATCATGTACTTTCGTGTTTATATACACTAAACCACCCTTTTAGTTAGGATGACTAACACCTTGGGGATTCTGAGCCGTGGGAGGTATTTTCCCCAACATCCCGGTAGGAGGATGGATGGATGACTACCTCCTTTGGTCCCGCTCTCTTCTCTTAGTAGTTACTAGTGTCGGTATGCACAACAGTCAGTTTTCCCCATATATGTGTGTATATGGGTGTAATGTATTGTGGTTATTTCACACACATATATTAGGGATATAGTTTTCTACGAACTACTATAGGTATAACGTGTAAAGGATATGATGGCTTGAGGATCCTTTCTCAGTGTATGGGATGTAATGGCTTAAGGTATAATACCTGATGTATGATACATGTTATGCGGGATATGGTGGCTCCTAAAAATTTCTTGTTTTCTTCTGGTTGTGTGGATGTTGCGGCGCTTCACCCAAGTTTCTACAAGTAAAATTTTTTGTTGCACAAGGTGCATGTTGTGGTGCTCATCGAGGCGTCTCCAAGCTAGCCTTTTTGGAGAGAGATGCTTAGGATGTGTGATGTTGGGGAGAAGTTGAAAACTAGAAGGGAAGTGGTAGCGGGGTACCCTTGATATTCTTTATTATATAATATACTCTTAAATCCAATGCTTGGTGAGAGTAGCCATGGTGAGGCTAGAAACTTAGTACACCTGTTTAGGTGATGAGTTAGTTTCACTTGTTTTTCACTATGATTTAGCATGATTTATTTACTTTTTCTTGAGAGGATCTAGGGAGGATCCTACTGAATATAATATTATACTCAACCTATGTTATATAAAATATTTTTCTAGTCACTTGGAGAAGGTTGGTGATCAGGCTGGTTACTACTAGCTTGGGGTTGTAGGAGCTGTTCGGGCTTCATGGTCGCTATTGTTTTACTTTCTTTTGATACTTGTAGTTTTTCCATTTTAGTTTTAGTAGTTTTACATGAAATTACATATTTTTACTTGGGTTTTATTTTATATTGTAATATTATAAGGATTTGGTTGGTGTCTATATTATATATATCTTTCTCATGTGTCCTCTTAGAGGTTAATGACTCCCATTTTCATGTTTTTTATACCCTCGGTGTTATTCTCCAACTTGGGACCTACTAGAGGTGGTACTCAGGGGTCATTATCACTCTTATCACATTTTTTGGTCTAGGAGGGGTAAAATTTGTGGGGAGGGGGTCATGGAAGTGTGGTATCAGAATGAGGTTGATGGATAAGAAGGAGTTTGGAGTTGGGAACAGGTAAGGTTGCATGGGTTGGTAAGGAAACTATGTTAGTTAAGTTTAGTAAGTGTTGTAAACACTGGAGATTGGATGAGACAGAGGTATTTAGGTCCCCCTATAATCTTATGCACAAACCTTTAAGTTTACAGTGGATACTAAACGAGGTGATACCAGTTTCAGGGTAGAGACCTAGGAAAGGATCATACATAATTCTTCTTTGTGAATGTGTTTGAATGGGTAGACCTTGTGATAGGTTGACCTAAAATGAATAAAATAAAACAATTAATTAATTTTAATGTCTTCCATATTATATTTTTAGGAGATATAATTAAATTCCTTTTTTATTTATGGCTCTAGGTCGATGTCCTAGTCAGGTTCGTGCAGAATATATCAAACAGGATGTGCCCGTAGATCATTGTAGTGTAGAGGTTGAGGAAGATTAAACTTTGAGGAGGAAACTCTGAGAGTTTCAGCGCTAGATTATGCAAAAGTACAAGGTCTCTGTTTTAGATGTAGTCACAGAAGACTAGTTAGAGGAGGTTGAGATAGCTTATAGTTTGATCCATGCTTGGAAGGATCACTAGGTGTTATTGGTTGTGACGATGTTGTGTGGGATGGTGAGGTAGTGGTGGTTCTTGTTCCTCATGGATCATGATGAGTCGGCAGTCTCATGGGAGGAGTTTTGAGACCAGTTCAGAAAAAAGTTTCTTTCTTTGACAATGAAGGCGGCCAGTCACCAGGAGTTTCTTACCCTTAGACAGGGGAGATCCAGTGTGTGATATTTTGGAATTTGTTTCAGGAATCTTTTTTGATATGCTTCAGACATGTTTTTAGATGAGGAGACTAGGGAGAGGCATTTCGAGGAGGCTTTTCATCCAGAGATCTAGCGCCAGGTCACCTCGTTTATGTTGAATACATATCTTGAGGTGTTAGAGAGGTCATAGGTCTTCGATAGGAGTTTATCCAGAACCGGATCATCACGAGAGGGGAGTCATTAAGATTCTTCAAAAAGCAGAGATGTGGTCTGGGGTTCCTGATTTTCAGGGTAGAAGAATTTCTATTCGGCTGGGGGTAGTTCCCAACCCACAGTATCTCGTCTCTCTGGGGGTAGAGTCTCTCAAACCAATTCTAAGGGAACATATATTTGTTTTTATTGTGGAGGCTGAGGTCATTAGTAGCAAGATTTCCCAACCTTTCTGAGCATTCAATGTGTGTCAAGTGTTCCGCTTCAGATTCCTTCATTTAGTCAGTTCCAACTGAGGCAGAAATAGTATGTTGCAACAGATTTGGATCAGTAGAGATCAAATGGGGGAAGGCATAATTTAGCTTTGATATGTTACCCTTCCTCAGAGAGTAGAACACGTCCATGGATGTGGTCATCAGCAGGGTCCAAGAAGTCGTGGAGTGGGTCATGGTCAATTGCACTCTTCAGTGTTGCCACCACCAGGTGAGCCAGACATTGTTCAAGGTACCCTATGCTTGTTTTCTACTTGGTTGTATTCCTTGTTTGATTCAGGAGTGACACACTCCTTCATATAACCTGCCCTTTTCCTTGCTTTTGGATTTGAGGTAGATAGGATTCTAGTGCCCTTGTCATTAATTATGCCAGTTGGAGGTTGAGATGACTTATTTGAAGTATGTAGAGACTATGAGCTAGTGTTGGGGAAGCACCACTCTTGGGGAGATTTCCTATGTTTGTGGATACAACCATATGATTTCATTCTTATCATGAATTTTTTGAATTTGGTGTACTATATCAAGGAATTATTAATGATTCGGTTGGTGTTCCTCGATGCTGATGGAGAGCCAGCGGTATTTTTTGGCGAGGGAGACCCTAGAATGGGTTGGAGTTGTGTATTTTCCTTGTCATCCTTGATGGTTGAGTTGATTCTAAGTTCAAAGGAGGTTAAACAGTTGTAATTTCCCAAGGTCGTATAAGAGTACCCTAATGCATTTCCAAAATAGATTTTAGTGTTACATATTCGATGGGATATTGAGTTTGGGATCGAGCTACAACCATGCGTATCTCCTATCTCGATGTATTCATATAGTATGGTGTCTTATGAGTTGTTAGATCTGTTTATACATCTCAATGGTATGTTATAGTGTGGTTTTTTTCATCTGAATGTGTCACCATGGGGTGAACCAGTTTATTTCATAAAGAAGGTTGATGATAGTTTTTGATTTTGTGTTGATTATCATCGCTTGAACCGAATGATAGTGAAGAACCTTTATCCTCCTCAATGGATTGATGATTTTTTTATCAACTTAAGGGTGCATGTTGGTTCTGAAAAATAAATTTTCACTAAATATATCATTAGATGCAAGTGAAGGATTAGGATATTCTAAAGACTACTTTCTATTATCATCATTGGCATTATAAGTTCATTGTGATGTCGTTCGGTATGATGAGTTCTACAACTGTGCTCATGGGGTTAATGAACGATATATTCCATGATTTCCTAGATAATTTTGTGGTGGTATTCATCAATGTAACGACCCAAATTTTTTTTGAGTAAATTTTTCTCCCTAATTTTTTGTTGGTTATTTTATTTTTTTTCATTTATTAAAATGAGTATAATTAAAATGAGACCGTTGGGTTTTGACTGTTATATGACCATTGGTCAATAAGACCGTTGGAAACTAAATGTTACAATTATTGTCTATAAATACAAGTGATCTTGATAAATTAATATAGAAAGAAGATTTAATGGCCTCATCCAGTATTCTCGGGCCGATCGAAGCCCATCTGACGGAACTCGGGAAGGAGGTATCGCCTTTGGGCTTTTCTCTAGACAAAACCCAAGCCGAACATCATCATGTGAAGCTGGAATGAAATCGCCTTCGTGAGAAGTTCAAGCTGATATAAATCACTACATGGGCAATGTTGACCGATCCGCCCCAAGATTCAATCACCCTAGCACACCTTACTCTTAGGTCCCATGCTGGTGTTATAAGGGGTTATGTAACGGGACTGTAACTGTCATGTGTAATCCATTCATTTAAATAAAAATTCTGATTTCTCCTTATGGTGAAGTTTTTGAATTTTCAAATGTTCGGATAAATATAGTATGCATATATTATTGATGAAATTTAGAAGGATATTTTTTAAAAATATTTATGTAAACCTTAAATAATTAATAATGTGTAATGATTTTCAAAAAATGGTCTTCTACAGTTATGTTCAGTAAGAAATTTAGAGTCTAGTAAGATCAACTTAATTTTTGATTAATAGTAATTTATGAATAGTGATTTTACGCTTAGGATTAGTAATGTGACCAAATGGATTAGTAATCTCACTTAAAGAAAGTATTAATATAATTTAGGCACCTTGATTAAGTAATGTGACTCAATAAAATAGGTAAATAACTGTTTCGGAAATTATTAATCAGGTATTAGTTTTTTGGGTGAATAGTGTTTTTTTTAATTAAAAATTAAATTAAAAATATTTAGAAAATTATTTTTATAAAATGGAGTTCATTTTTGAATTCAGAGCATCGATATTAGGTTATGGTGATTTTTGGGGATTTTTCTAAAAAAATGAATTTTTAGTGAATAGTGTTTTTATATAAAAATTAAATTAAAAATATTTAGAAAATTATTTTCATAAAATGGAGTTCATTTTTGAAATCAGAGCATCAATATTTGGTTAAGGTAAAATTTTGGTATTTTTCTGAAAAAGTTGGATTTTCGGTGAATAGTGAATTTTCAGTTTAGAGTTTCAGGTGTTTAATGACATCATTAAGGATGTAATAATTATGTAATAATTCTGGTAGACTTATAAATAGTAGTATAAGGTATAAGGTGTCCCAATTGGCCAATACCATGGGAAAATACCATGGTCAAGCCCATGGTTTTTCCAATACCACCAATGAGGTGTCCCTTGGCCATTAATGCCTTGTCCCCTCACTTCCCCTATAAATACCAAGTCATTCTCTCATCCTTTCCTTTCCAAAATCCTCCTCAACGAATTTCTGGTCTCCTTACCTCCCAAGGAGTCCTCCCAAGGTGCCCTCAAGCATCCCAAAGTCCCAAACTTCAATATTTTGAAGTTACTCTTCAAGGTAAGGGATCCTACCTCTCTCTTTCTTTTCAAGTACTCTCCTTTATGTCATTTATTTTAAGCTCCATGTTCTTATGTTGGGGGTGTTCTTTTATATTCATCCTATTATACTTTTCATGTTCATATTATGAAAGACCCCCTCTTTCTCTCATCAATTCATTTTAATAATTTTTAAGTGTCGTCGTGTGGCTGCCGAATTTTTGTAAGGGATTCTTTTACCCTTCTCATTTTCAAGTTCTATTTTCATGTCAAGTCTTTAAAGTTCCTTTTTATTATGTTGGGGTATGATCTCTATATCCATAATAATTTTATTTTATTTTTATATTATGAGAGACCCTATTTTATTCCATCAATTCATTTTTTGAAGTTTTAAGTGACATCGTTAGGCTATCGAATTTTCATAAGAGAAATCTTATTTTTGTCTTCCTTCCATGTTTGTCATTTCATATGGTATGTCTTTCAAATTTAATTACCATGTTATTATATCCTTTATATTCTGTCCCTTTACTATTTTAGGGATCATTTATGAGTGGGTGACCCATGTCCCCTATCTTTTCAATATTTTCTAAAACCATGTAACATAGTCATTATGCTGCAGAATTTTCTTCTCAAAATGTCTCTCTATTTTTATAAAATTCTTTTATTTTAATAAGTGAACACTCAAAACTCTTTATTATACAGGGGTATTCAAATATATATCAAAATTTTCTATTTTAAATTCTAGTATTTACATACATGAGACCCGCTTTCCTTTTTCGTGGGTTTAAAGTGACATAAAGATCATGTCTTTAAAGCAGTTTTTAAAACATTATGATTATGAAATGAAACCCATTTATTTTATGCTATATGGGTTATTTATGAAATTATTGATGAATATATATGTGGATCACTTGATAATAAAGAAAAATTTAAGGGTGCTCCCCGATAGTGCTCCAATGCATTGGGTAATGATGTAATCTCTAGGGATTACAATTTTAACGATACCTTGGTGAATAACATTGGTAATTTTTTCTAAATGACACCTTGGGGATGGACCTTTGTGATATGTTCATGATTGTCTAAGTTAAATTTTGTAGCCACATCTTCATGTTATGAATCATGTTCTTTCCATTATGATATTCCTCATAATCTCTTTCCCATGCCTTAAAGTTATTTATCATGACTTTATTGATGTATCTCATGTTCACATGTAAAATGTTTCTCTTGTTTCCCTTATTGGGCCTTCTGCTCACCCTTTCCTTTGATGTATGCTCCTAGGTTATGAGATGTTTTAATGAAATTAGGATTAAAAAAGAATAATCCTTTAAAGTGTTTAAGAAGAATGTTTTATGTCATCATGTATTAAGTTCCTGGTTTCGAAGACACTAAACCTTAAAGATCCTCAGTTTTGTAAAATGTAATGAAAAGTTATCTTATAAAAAGGCAGGATTCTATAGTTGGTATCAAAATATGGTTTAGTTATTTATGGAAATTAGGATATGAAAACTTTAGGAAGAACCCTATAGAAAAGTTTAAATATAGGAAATCTTCCTGGTATTTTTGTGAGTATTGAGTAAGTGGTTTCTCAAGCAAATACATCACTGTCTGGATGCGAGCAGGTAGAGGTGGCTCTAGCACAGATGTACATAGTGGTAAAACCCAAAAACACCACTTTGAGCTAGACTTGAATGGGAAATGGTGCATGACAACGGGCCTTGCTGCACTCTTGGTTACGACACTCCTGGGGAATATGTTTGGTTAATCACAAGATTTTTTTGAATCATTATGAAGGAATTATAGAATAATGTAATTGTCAAAGCATACTATTTTAAGACATAAAATCCTTTTAGTTAAAAGATTCGTAAATGAAATAATTTTTTCACAAAGGATTTATTCTTTTAGAAAATGACCCCATCGTCTAGGAATAAATTAATGTATTTCCTGAGGTGTTACCTAGGCCTCCCCCAGAAAGAGAAGTAGAGTTATCCATTGAACTTGTACCTGGATCTCATCTGATGTCAAAGACCCCATATAGGATGGAAAATGTGGATCTAGAGGAATTAAAGAAACAACTCCAAGATCTTTTGTAGAATGGGTTTATCCAACCAAGTGTGTCTCCTTGGGGAGCACCAGTTCTCTTTGTGAAGAAGAAGGATGGATCGATGCAGCTATGCATTGATTATAGAGAACTAAATGGGATCACAGTGAAAAACAAATACTCTCTTCTAAGAATTGATGACTTATTTGACCAACTTCGTGGGACTCAATTCTTCTCTAAGATTGATCTTTGTTCTGGTTATCATCAATTGAGGGTGAAGAATGATGATATTCCAAAAACTGCCTTCCAATCAAGATATGGGCATTATGAGTTTGTTGTTATGCCCTTCGGACTGACTAATACACCTGCTACATTTATGGATCAAGAATAAGTTGATTTTGGAAACTTTTGTTTTATCAAATTGATATCTTTTGTATAGTAAAATGATTTAGTGATTAAATTATAAAGGTTATTTTGGACGAATTTTTCTATTTTGGAGTACTATATGCCTAAGGAAAATAAAATACTACAGGATTTTATTTGTGGAGGAATGCTTGAAATTTTTTATTTTGTAAGAATCTATGTATTTATTGTGGACATATGGTGATTTGGGTTATTTCTGGAAAATGATTAACCTAGCATAGATAATATGTGATTAGGTTAATTACACTTTAGTATGAGACTTTAAGAGTAGTCGATGTTATTTAGAGATAAATGTTAAGATTTATTATGGAATACTATGTGATTAAATCCTTCTGAGATTTGGGTTTAAATCTTAGTTTGGATCATTTTGATGAATTTTAAGGATGATTGTGTATTGAATGTTCTTTCTTGAACTTTGGATACTATTTTCTGAATTCTGGAGATTAATAGTAGTATTTTTTTATAAAGGATTATCCTTCTTGAGAATTATATGATCTCATAATAACCATTTTGGTTTTAGTTGATGTCTAAATACAAGGGAAATATATAGTTCTTCTTTTTTGGATTATTTGATTCTCTAGAAGATGATTCTTGTGCTTTTGATGTGACCAAGTCTTTTTGAAATCTCATCATTTAGAGAAAATATTAGTTTTGGTAGAAACTTATTAAAGGATAAAACTGTAATTGAAGGTAAGTATATTTCCATATGTTTTTATTCTATTTAGTAATTGAATTCCTCAAAGTTATGAAAAGGAACATAAAAAAAACATTTTTGGTTTACGTTTCCTAGTGGGTAATCAAAGACCATTTACACGCATCATAAGTTTGTGATTTTCTTGTGGTTAACTTTCTCCTAATCATGTTTTCTATCACTCTCCATCAGAACATGGCCCTTTGTTATCTCCTCCATATCCATGTTTCCCTACATGTAATCCTAGTATGGGTTAACTCGGGTGACCTTTGTACTTACCTTTCTTTCTTTTAAAGTAATAGTTTTACTAACTCTATTTCCGATGTGGGACTATAAACGAAATTTCCAAGACCAATTTTAAAATTGCGAGGACGCAATTTCTTAATGGGGGAAGATTGTAACGACCCGAATTTTTTTTGAATAAATTTCATTCCCTATTTTTTTGTGGGCTATTTTTTTCATTTAATAAAATGAGTATAATTAGAATGAGACTGTTGGGTTTCAACTGTTATATGACCATTGGGCAATAAGACCATTGGAAACTAAATATTACAATTATTGTCTATAAATAAAAGTGATCTTAATTAATTAATATAGAAAGAAGATTTGATGGCCCCATCCAGTAGTCTCGGGCCGATCCAAGCCCATATGACGAAACTTGGGAAGGAGGTAGAAACTTTGGGATTTGATCTAGACCAAACCCAAGCTGAACATCATCATGTGAAGCCAGAACGAAATCTCCTTCGCAAGAAGTTCAAGCTGATAGAAATCACTACTTGGGCAATGTTGGCCGAGCCACCCCAAGATTCTATCACCCGAGCACACCTTACTCTTAGGTCCTATGCTTTTGTTATAAGGGGTTATGTAATGAAACCATAACTACCTTGTGTAATCCTTTCATTTAAATAAAAATTCTGATTTCTCCTTATGGTGAAGTTTTTAAATTTTCAAATGTCCGGATAAATATAGTATGCATATTATTGATGAATTTTAGAAGGATATTTTTTAAAAATATTTATGTAAACCTTAAATAATTAATAATGTGTAATGATTTTCAAAAATTGGTCTTCTACAGTTATGTTCAGTAAGAAATTTAGAGTCTAATAAGATCGACTTAATTTTTGATGAATAATAATTTATGAATAGTGATTTTACGCGTAGGATTAGTAATGTGACCAAAAGGATTAGTAATCTCACTTAAATAAATTATTAATATAATTTAGGCACCTTTATTAAGTAATGTGATTCAATAAAATAGGTAAATAACTGTTTTAGAAAATATTAGTCAAGTATTAGTTTTTTTGGGTGAATAGTGTTTTTTTAATTAAAAATTAAATTAAAATTATTTAGAAAATTATTTTTATAAAATGAAGTTCATTTTTTAATTCAGAACATCAATATTAGGTTATGGTGATTTTTGGGGATTTTTCTAAAAAATGAATTTTTAGTGAATAGTGTTTTTATATAAAAATTAAATTAAAAATATTTAGAAAATTATTTTCATAAAATGAAGTTTATTTTTGAAATTAGAGCATCGATATTTGGTTAAGGTGAAAATTTGGGATTTTTCTGAAAAAGTTGAATTTTTGGTGAATAGTGAATTTTCAGTTTAGAGTTTTAGGTGTTTAATGACATCATTAAGGATGTAATAATTATGTAATAATTCTGTTCGACTTATGAATAGTAATATAGGGTATGAGGTTTCCCATGTGGCCAATACCATGGGAAAATACCATGGACAAGCCCATGGTTTTGCCAATACCACCAATGAGGTGTCCCTTGGCCATTAATGCCTTGTCCCCTTACTTCCCCTAAAAATACCAAGTCATTCTCTCATTCTTTCCATTCCAAAATCCTCTTAAACGAAGTTCTGGTCTCCTTACCTTCCAAGGATTCCTCCCAAGGTGCCCTCAAGCCTCCCAACATCCCAAACATCAATATTTTGAAGTTACTCTTCAAGGTAAGGGATCCTACCTCTCTCTTTCTTTTCAAGTACTCTCCTTTATGTCATTTATTTTAAGCTCCATGTTATTATGTTGGGGATGTTCTTTTATATTCATAATATTTTCCTTTTCATGTTCATATGATGAGAGACCCCCTCTTGCTCTCATCAATTCATTTTAAGAATGTTTAAGTAGCGCTGTTAGGCTGCCGAATTTTTGTAAGGGATTCTTTCACCCTTCTCATTTTCAAGTTCTATTTTCATCTCAAGTATTTCAATTCCTTTTTATTCTGTTGGGGTATTATATCTATATCCATCAAACTTTTCTTTTATTTTCATATAATGAGAGACCCTATTTGATCTCATCAATTCATTTTTTGAAGTTTTAAGTGACGTCGTTAGGCTGCCGAATTTTCATAAGAGAAATCATATTTTTGTCTTCTGTCCATGTTTTTCATTTCATATGGTATTTCTTTCAAATTTCATTACCATGTTCTTATATTCTTTATATTCTGTCCCTATACTGTTTTATGTATCGTTTATGAGTGTGTGACCCATGTCCCCTCTCTTTTCAATATTTTCTAAAACCCAGTAACATAACCGTTATGCTGCAGAATTTTTGTCTCAAAATGTATCTCTCTTTTTCTCAAATTATTTTATTTTAATAAGTGAATACTCAAAACTCTTTATTCTACAAGGGTATTCACATATATATCAAAATTTTCTATTTTAAATTCTGGTATTTACATACATGAGACCCGCTTTCCTTTTTCATGGATTTAAAGTGACATAAAGATCATGTCTTTAAAGCAGTTTTTAAAACATTATGATTATGAAATGAAACCCATTTATTTTATGCTATATGGGTTATTTATGAAATGATTGATGAATATATATGTGGATCACATGATAATAAAGAAAAATTTAAGGGTTCTCCTTGATAGCGCTCCAATGCATTGGGTAATGATGTAATCTCTAGGGATTACAGTTTTAACGATACCTTGGTGAATAACCTTGGCAATTTTTTTTAATGGAACCTTGGGGATGGACCTTGGTGATATGTTCATGATTGTCTAAGTTAAATGTTATAGCCACATATTCAAGTTATGAATCATGTTCTTTCCATTATGATATTCCACATGATCTCTTTCTCATGCATTAAAGTTATTTATTATTACTTTATTGATGTATCTCAAGTTCACATGTAAAATGTTTCTCTTGTTTCCCTTACTGGGCCTTCTGCTCACCCTTTCCTTTGATGTATGCTCCCAGGTTATGAGATGTTGTAATGAACTTAGGATGAACAAAGAACAATCCTTTCAAGTGTTTAAGAAGAATGTTTTATGTCATCTTGTATTAAGTTCCTGGTTTCCAAGACACTAAACCTCAAAGATCCTCGGTTTTGTAAAATGTAATGAAAAGTTATGTTATTAAAAGGAAAGATGATATAATCAATGATATCCTTATGTAAATTGTATCTAAGGAGGAGCATACAAAGCATCTACATGCCATTTTGGGAATCCTTCGTTGACAGCATATATTTAGGATGTTGTGAAAGTGTTATTTTTGGGCTTGAGAAGTCCATTTCTTAGGGAATTTTGTATACCAGCAGAAATAGTTTTGGATACATCAAAGATAGAATTAGTTTTGTCTTGGGTATCCCCAAAGAAAAAGGTATATGTGTGAATTTTCCATGTTCAGTTCTCTAGTTCATTGTATTCCAGCAGAAGGAGTTTAGTTTGAGGTTTTCTGTGATGCTTTGCATCTAGAGTTAGATTTTGTTATGATGTAGTAGAGGTTGGTCATTTCTTATGGGGATTAGTAGTTTCTTCCCCATGAATTTAACTATGACACCCATGATCTTGAGTTGTCGGTAGTGGTTTTTTCTATGAATTTGTGGATACATTACCTCATTGGAGAGTTTTTTTTGTCTTCTCTGATCATAAGTTCCTGAGGTACATTTTCTCCAAGTGTGACTTGAACTTTCAACAATGTCAGTGTATGGATTTCTTAAGGGATTACAACTTTGAAATCTATTATACACCTAGTAAAGGGAATGTTTTAGCTGATGGTTTGAGCAGGAATTCATGTGGTGATGTAGTGCATGAATTAGGTGATTCCTGGAGAGTAATGGAATAACTTTTATCATTACATCTTGATATGGGAGAATTTTGGGAATAGGTTTTCCTTTTCAGACGAAGGTGTAGTCATCTTTGGTACCACAGGTGGAGGAATCCCAGTTAGTGGATCTTGAAGTGGGGTTCTATAAAGACCGAGTTGTTTGTAGTGAGTCCTCTTATGGCTGGTCTGAGGATGAAAAACATTGGGTGTTATTTCATGGAAGGATTTTCATTCATTTAGTGTCTCATGAGATGGTCCTCATAGAGTTCCATATTTCTCCCTTGGTGTTACATCCTAGCATGATGAAGATTTACTGAGCTTTGAGGATTTATTTTTGGTGGTCTGGGTTGAAGCATGCGGTTGCAGAGTTTGTGTCTTGATTCTTGGTCTTCCAGAAGGAGAAGGTCGAGCATCGTGTTCTGGGTGGTTTACTCTAGCCGTTATATATTCCTTAATAGAAGTGGGATGACATCTTGATGGACTTTGTTGCTAGTTTAACTTGATCTTAGGGAGTCTAAGATGTTATATGGGTAGTAGTGAATCGTTTCATGAAACTATCCCACTTTATAGCAATCAAGGAGTTGAGGCATTATCTAGAGGAGGTGGTGAGACTCCATAGAGTCCTGAGGATGAAAATTTTTGATAGAGACCCTCATTTTACCTCCATGGTGTGGAGTGGTATTAAAAATTATTTCATTTATCAACAATTCCTTAGCACTTATTTTCATCTGTAGAAGGATGGTCAGACAGAGCGGACCATCCAGACTCTTGAAGACATGTTGAACTCTTATGTCTTGGATTTTGGAGGTGCATAGATAAGGCACTTACCCTTGGTAGATTTCTATTAAAAAAATATTTTTCACTCCACCATGGTTATGGCTCCGTTTGAAGCCTCATATGGTCATCCATTATTTTCTCTATTATGTTGGATTGGGGTCAGAGAGTCAACAATTCTCAGGCCGGAACTAGTACAGAACAAGACAGAGATTGTTCATATTTTTTTTGAGTGGATGAAGGTTGCGCAATATCATCATAAGTCATATACCGATCAAAGGAGGATACCTCTGTAGTTTGGTGTTGGGGATCATGTGTTTCTGAAGGTGACTCCCTATCATGGGCAGCAAAGGTTTGGTCATGGAAGTAATTTTTCTCCTCAGTTTATTGGGCCTTTCGAGGTGTTAGATCGCATTGGATCCATAGAATACTGGATAGAGATTCCCCCACAGATGATCTGGATATATTATTTTTTTCACGTGTCACAGCTCTGTTGTTATCTTCATAACAACTCTCACATCATCGATTAGGGTGAGATCGATGTTGACGATGATGCGAACCTCAAGGAGAAGCCTTTATAGATCCAAGACAGTAAGGAGAAGATATTGTGTGGGCATGATATCCCCTTATTTTGTGTATTTTGGTGGAAGAGTGGTGTGGAGGAGATTACTTGGGAATGTGAGTTGCAGATATGTGCTCAGTACCCCAAGTTGTTTGATGTTTAGCTCTTCTTTTGTAACATTTCTCATTTTTTGGTTGTAAAACTTTCTATTATAAGATTTCTTTATCTTGTTGCTTATTATGGATTTATCTATTTTGAGCGGTATCTCCCCTGGGATAGTGTTTAGAGGAAAGTTTTGTTTGTTACGTGGTTTTGTGCATGTTTCTCTAGTGAAGCAGTTGAACTCTTGTGGTGGTGAAAGCCTTAAGAGGTATCTCGTATGGTGGCTTTTCAGATAGACTCTTTCTATTTCTTCTCTGGGTTGGTTTGGGATTCACAAGTATAAAAAGGTTTTGAGAATTATCTTAAGTAAGGTCTTGGATCTGTGTGGATTGACCCTTTGCATGTTTTCAAAGATCAAAGCGCTCGAAGGTGGCTCGAAAGAAGTTTTTAGAAGTTCAGCTATGTAAAAATAAAAAGGTTAGGATTACCCATCATGTAACTGAATTAAATGACATGAAATCCTATTCTATGGGTTGTTTCATGGTATGAAATAGGGGTTCATGGCATGAAGTATTTCGGTATTTGAAAAATAAATAAAATGCTGAGGTGACATGTTTTTCGGCGAAACACGACCTTGAGGAATTACACGGCATGAAAGGGCATTACAAGTCATGTAATGCCCCATCATTATATGTTTTATAGAAATTTCCAACTGCTCAAGTTTGTCAAACTTAAGGCTGAATTGGCTCTCCCTCGACTCTATGATACCCAGTGACCCTCTCCATATCATTTTGGAAATTCCTATGTCAAGGAACGATCCCTTTCTCTCTTCTACAATTTATAGTGATCTGTCATCGATATAAGGTATGATCTACCTCTGTTGTTGATTTTTATTTGATATGTTTCCTCATTTTTCTCTTTTCCAAGTGATGGTATGTGATATCCAGGTTTTTAATGGAGTTTCCTTGGTTTTTGGTTGGTGCGGTTTTGTCGTGGCATCCTCAGGTGGATGTAGTTGTTGTGGGAGAGGTGATCATGATCTGTTGCTTTGATCAATTATTGTGTGAATAACATCACCAACCTTTTGATGTGGGGGATTCACTACCTTTGTATTTATTTACATACAATTGTAGAGTAATCATGGTTTATCCCTTTGATCATAATGAAATTGACCAAATAATTATATGAACCAGATTAAAGAATTGGTATCGAATGTATATTGTTGATTTATACCATGACAATGGTTTTCCTCTTTATTTTATAGATAGTGTGATATCTATGATTTTCTATTTAACATGTCATTTTTTTTGGAAATTGGTAAATAATGTAAAGCTAGAGTTAATTTTTTAATTAATTTTCTAAAAGATAAGGAGGTGTGTTTAATGAATCTGGTTGTTGTTGTTGTAATTTGATGATAATCAAATTGATCAAAGTGATCATGTTTAATGTAATTGGTTGATAAACCTGAATCATGTTGATGCTTATTAATAGATGATTAAAGACATGATAAATTAATTGTTGAATTTATTTGGTGATAGCTTGTGATATCTTATTTTTTATGTTTCCTGTAGTTAGAACCTATGAATAATGAATCGGTTAATTCAAGATGGAATAAGAACCTATTGTGTGATAAAGATAATGACTTGTAGGGGATGAGTTTCATTCTTGCTTGTAAAGTCCAAGTTTATTATGCTTGGGAGCCATGAGAGCTCATTTTGTGTGAAAGATGGATTCCTTGTTTTAGGGATGGGATCTCATTGCTATGTTTGTTATTATTGTTTGTGATGTGCGCTAGATACGAGACTTTTGGTTGTAGGGGTAGGGAGGCCCATATATGACGTGAGCCTGGGATGGCTGAGCCTGGAGGGATGTTGTGTTATGTGTTGGTAGGGAGGCCCAGTGGTTGTGGAAACAGTTAATGCCTATAGTGGCAAGATGCATCAGTTTATGCATGGGTGTTGGGGAGGACACCAGAGATGATGAAACGGGTTGAAGCTGGGATTACCCATTGATGTGAAAGTGGTTTCTATTGAATCTGTTATTTTTTTTATTTACTTTACTTTCCCCACTACTTGAGGTAGATGGTCTTGCTTACCCTTCTTCCAAAATTGGACAAGACATGTGGGGTATGTCACGTGATTTAATTGTTTATCTTCTCAAGGAGAGACGGGTCTACACTTCTGTTATAGGTGGCAATGACTCAACAGGTATCTCACTTACTCACCATGTTTATCCCCTTGTATTTGGTAGATTAGGATGTTTTCTTAGAATACCTATAAATATTTAAAGTGTTAATGTTGTTAAATATATGAATAAATGATTCTAACCCATGGGGTTGGATATTTCTGGGATGCAATGTTGAGGTTGTGACTTTTAGAAGATATGGACTCGATTTTGTTATGCTTGGAGGGCATGGAAATTTGTTGTGATTCTAATGGAATGTGATGTGGATAAAGGATAATGGTTAATTAATTGTTAAATAATTAATTAACATAAATTTAAACTGATAAAAAGGGATAAATTAACTTAATATAGCTCTTGAAATGGTTGTGTGTTTATAGGACATCTAGTCTTAGCAGTGGTAGCTAGGAGTCTAAGAGACGCTAGCTACAATTGATTCTAAGATTATGTTTTTCCCATAATGTGGTTGTGAGCTATATTATATCATGTAATTTTGTGTTTTTATATGCTACCCCACCTTTTCGGTTAGGGAGATTGACACCCCCGGGATTATGATCAATGGGGGTGTTTTCCCTGACATCTGAGAAGGAGGATGGATGTCTAATTACACCCTTTGTCCCTTATCTCTTCTCTTGGTAGTTACTAGTGCCAGTATGCATAGCGGTTGGTTTTCCTCATATATGGGTGTTGAGGGCTATAATGTATTATGTTTATTTCACACACATATATTCTGGATATAGTTTCCTATGGACTACTATAGGTTTAACGTGTATAGGCTATGATGGCTTGAGGATCCTTACTCAACTTCTAGGCTATGATAGCTCGAGGTATAATACATGATGTATGATACATGTTATGTGGGTTGTGGTGGCTACCAGAAACTACTTGGTTACTTTTGGTTGTGTGGATTGTGTGGTTCTTCACCTAGGTGTTTTTGGGAAATCCTTCGTGTTGCACGAGGTGCATGTTGTGGTGATCACCCAGGTGTCTTCAGGCTAGCCTTTTTGGGGAGAGATGCTCCGGATGTGAGATATTGGAAAAACGTGGCAATCTATTGGGGAAGTGGTAGTGGGGTACCCATGATATTCTTTACTATATTATATACTCTTGTATTCGATACTTTATGAGAGTATCCATGGTGAGGCTGGGAACCTAGTATACTTATTTAGGTGATGAGTTAGTTTCACTTGTTGTTCACTGTACTTTAGCATGCTTTCTTTACTTTTTCATGAGAGGTTCCGGGGAGGATCCTTCTGAGTATACTATTATATTCACCCTACATTATATAAAAAAATCATGTCACTTGGAGAAGGTTGGAGATCGGGATGGTTACTACTATCTTGGGGTTGCAGGAGCTGTTCAGGCTTTGTGGTCGCTGCCGTTTTACTTTCTCTTAGTACTTTCAGTTTTTTCATTTTAGTCATTGTAGTTTTTTCTGACATTACATATGTGAACTTGCGTTTTATTTTTATTGTAATATAAGAATGATTTAGTTGCTATCTATTTTATCCCTCTCTTTTTCATGTGTTCTCTTAGAGGGTAATGACTCTCATTTATGTGTTTATTATACCCTCAGTGCTATTCACCAACCCATGGTCTACTAGAGGTGGGACTTGGGGGGTCATTATCTCTATTCTCACATTTCTAGTCCAATAAGGGTACACTTTTTGGGTAGGGGGTCATGAAATCAATCATCCAACCAGGTGGGTCTTTCTAAACTTGGGTGTCCCTTGATTAACTTTAGGAAAACAAGTAATAGGTGACCCTGATAGGATTAAGTGACCATTATTGGGGTTTGTTTTGGGTTAAAATCATCTAATAGACCCAAATAGGATTAAATTACCATATTAGTAAAATATATAACTTGACAAACAAATGGATATGATAAAATTATAAAATGGGGTCATCATTTTAGTGGGAACGCATTTAAGAATAGTTCTTATTCCATGATTATAAAACATGATCCTCATTTGATACAATCTTATTATAAGAAAATTATTAGACTAACATACATACTTAAGAATCATTATTAAGTAAAATAAAATTCTATGTATTAGAGAAAAAACTTCCTAAATAAATGAATTATTGAATTTTTATAACAAATAAATCTAGATCCTTAGGAGAAGAAAAAAATAATTCACTCAAGGTCTCATTAAGGTTTGTTCAGGTTAAGAAAATTGGTATATTTCAACAATGTAAATGTTTCAACAAGGTGAATGGGTTCTAGATATGTTTACCACATTTTCTCAAATTTTTTAGAATAGATAAACTAAGGAATATGATGTCTAGGTTCTGGTGCTATATTGATGGTACAAGTGAGTAAAATTTCAAATAAGGAGAAGAAAATTTAGTTTCAAAATCCAACAATGTTTTTTCTAATTTCTAATCAAGGTCATTTAAAATCTATAGTTAGATAGAGGTGTGATTTCTTCATATTATGGTATTATATGAGATACCTGAAAGGGTTTGTGAAACTCCATGGAATGTACATTTTAGGTATCAGTGTTGTAGAAATTAATTATTTGGTTTTGAAAGATATTTGGAAATAACTGTATATATTACAATAGTTTTAAATATACAAGAGTTAATAATCTAGGTAATAATTAACATATCTTGTAGTTTGTATTCAAATTATAAAGAAAAGTATTGTTAAATAATGGAATTAAATGCAAATTAATACATCAATCAAATATGGATCTTAGTAAAATATGTGTATAGTCACCTTATTTCTTTTATATGAGGATAGAATTTGTTTGTTAATAAATATTCGTTATGTATAATATAGGATTTTACACATGGTTTGTGATTAAAATACTAGAGAAAAATATTTAAAAAATTATCCAGGATAAAATAGTTTATCCAAATATTTGTTAAAATATGAGAAATTGAGATTCCACCACTATTAGTGGTGTATTTTAAAGAATAAAATCATATTTTACAAGAAATACTCCATGCACATAGAATACTATGTATGATATGAAATTAATAGTTTTTTAAATATTCCTACTTAATGAAATACGTGTTATCTTCTAAACACAAAATAGTTTGTGATTTTTAGTAAGATATTATAAATATAATATAGTGTCTAAGAGGCTATTTGAAGTATATTTTGGACTTAGAGAAGTTATGAGTTAATAAATAAATAATTACACCAGTCTAAAGTTCAAAGTTAATATCACTTAAAATCCTACAGGAGTTTAAGATATGTTGTTAATAATAATGTATATAGTTACATTAGTTACCAAAATATTTCAGGAAAAAGGTTTGATGTAAAGGGTTCTGGGAAGGATGATGATGTACTTAGAAAGAGTTCTAAGTAGAAAAAAAAGTTATTAACATCATAACATTTGATGTTGTGGAGTTAAGAAGTTTTAATATGTTTAAAGATTATTACATTAAGAATATTATTACTAAGTATAATAATTAGTCAAAATTACTTACTTTGTAGATGTTACTCACTAAATATCTTAGTGGGAGGATTTTATCATATGATCACATAGAGATGTGTCATGAATTATATAGATATATAATGAGTTTAAACCCCCCACCCCCACCCCCTAAAAGTGTAACAAACATAAGACTGACATGATAGTTCATTACATGTTATATGATAAGACATTATCTTATGTATGATTTTGTTAATTCTCTTAAAAGAGTTTAATAATTTAAAATTACTCATGTTATATAAAAGTCAATAACCATATTTCCATTATTTTAATCTCTATTTTATCATTATTTCATATTGGTTGCATATATATATATATATATATCAGGAAGTGAAATGATAATTGACCTCTCAAAATATTACTTTAAGTTATCGTTACTGATAGTTGTTGTGAATTATTATAGGTTGTGAATAAATGTTATGGTTAGCATGATAGGATTCTTTTATCAAGATGCAAAATATGATCATTAGGAACAGAATGGATTTTGTGCACTCAATGTCTCGTGAAGTATACCCTATGAAGTTACACACACATCCTTTAATATTATAAATGTTCATGGTTCATATTTGGCATCCCTAATACCTAAATTTAGTGAGACTCCTAACATGAGAATCTTCATACTTTGATACCCTTCATACACAAGCATTAAGGTTTAGATAGTCAGGGAGTTGTAGTGTATGTTGATGATCATGTCATTGGTTGGAACTTAACCAAGATGACAATTTTATACTTTTATATTGAGTATAAAATCCGGTTCTCCAATTTAGATATATTAAGGAAGAAAATAGTTGTGTTTATATAGTACATATGACAAGTTTATCTATTTGGATGAGGGACATGGTTTGTAACACCCCAAGATTTTGTGAAATATTTTTTTCAAATGAATTTAATCTTTTTGATATTTTTTATAACATGTAACACTTATCATATATTTTTTTATATGAAACATCAAGTTTAGCTAGAAATACATGTAACAAGTTTCTTCGATAGCGAGCATGGCACGCAACACCGAGCTTCAACAAACCATGAAATAATATTATTTTAAATATGAAAATTATAAACTATCCATTAAATAGGTGAGTATGAATAGTATTGAAAACTTTCTGAAATATAAATACAAATATAAATATATTTATAAATTATTATTAAATAATCAATCAACTTTTAGTAAAGTAATTATATTCATCAAAAATATTTTTTCTTTAAAAATGATTTTTATTGCCTTCTATGAGAAAATATTATAATTAATTTATAGATATTTTATAAAATTTAGCTGATAAAATGAACATATTTTAAATCATCATATCAAAATTAACTCAAGGTGAAATATTGGGATTTTTAAAAAAATAATGATTTTTCAACGAATAGTCGAAAATAAATTTTTTTGTAAAAGTTTCATTTATTTTAAATAAATTAATTAATTTAAATTCCAGATTATGTTTTAATATAATATAAGTATTATTTATTCATATTTAATCCACTTAATTTCTTTTTAACCAACTTTATATTGTATTTTAGTATAAGTTTATTTTTGGGGTTTAAAAGCGGGTTTTTCTAAAAACTATTTTAAAATGCATAATGTTTGTCCATTGTAATTAATTAATATAATACCTAATGAATAATGTTTTAAATTAAATCTATCGATTATATATCAATAATTTTTAATTAATATTCATACAATTATTATTATTATACAAATATTTAATATAAAATTATCTTGTTCTTATAAAAATACACTTCTTAAAATCCCGATTTTCTTCGCGTCTGTGGGTTTTGTTTTAAAATTAATTTTTTTCAATTTTAGATATTTTATTTGAAAAAATAAAAAAAATTGAATCATCATTTCAAAATTATATTGGGGTGAATTTTTGATAATTTTCTGAAAATATTAATTTTTTATGAATAGTGAAAAATACTAAATTTTAACTGAAAACTACCTTTTTGTTTAATTTATTTAGAAAGTTAAATTATATTTTAAATTTAATTTAAAGTTAAATTAGTTAAATTATACATACATTAATATAATATAGGTCATTTTAATCAATTTCATATTGAATATTTATATAAAATCTTTGTAGTCTTTTGAACATTTTCTCCTTAAAAACCCAGTTTCTCATTATGTCTGTGGGATTGATTTTGAATTAAATTTTTCCACTTATGTGAATTTAATTTGGGAGAATGGAATCCATTTTTATAATCAGAATAATTTATAATTTATAGTATGTTAAACTTAAATTTTTACCAAAATATAGAGTGAGAATAGTAAAAATATATTCTCACGGTTCAGGTAAAATGGGTTTATCAAGGGTTAAACTAAAAATATAGGGGTAAAAATGACCTATAAACTTGTGTAAAAACTATTTTATGGTAATATTTAGAACATTAAACCTATATGTTTTTATAATGGATCATTTTTTATCCTTTTGACATATTAAAAAATTTGGAGCACTCAATTATTTTCAAAAATATCATGTATGTCCTCTCCCCCACTTATAAAGCGTCACCCCCTATCCTCTCTTATTCACACCTTCAAACCCTTTTTATTTATAATATAACTACCAAAATCACTTTCCAACTTCCTTAACCTAATAATAAAATCCTTTTTTTTTACAAAAAAATCCATCCGAGGAAGGATTTTAGTTCAAACCTAATGAGGATACCCGAAGAAGAGGTAGCGTTCATCCATAAGCATTTTTGTTTTATTTATTCCTCCACCTACTTCATTTATTTTTATACCTTGATGGTATAATAAAATAATTATATTCCATATACTTATATTTTTTATAATAAATTAATTCCCTAAAACTATCTCCACTTCCATCAAATGGGTTATGAAATCATCATTCATATGTATGGCAGACTACTTCCTCGTGAATCGATGTCATTCATTTTTCCATTACCACCTCTCACAATTGGAAATAATCATAGTTTTATTGTTTATATATGATATTAATTATATTATTATTATTATTATTGAATTATTATATCACACATACCTTCATGATTTCCATTTTTTAGGAATATGACAATGTCGCTCGTGTGTTTAGCGGAATACCGCCTCGCGAACCGACGTGATTCATTCACACTTTATATGGAAGGTAATAAGGATGGGTTTAATATAAAAAAATGTGATATATATGAAATAAATATTATTATTTAATTATAATATATCATTTTAATTAATTTCATTCAATTCAACAGTAAAATTGAAATATCATTCATGCATACGTACAACCTACCGTCTCCATGAATGGTGCATTTCATTTTTTTTATTTTTTATCTCTAAATATTATGGATTAATATAAAAATATATATAATTAATATATATTCTATTTATATCATTTTAAACATTATTTAGATAATAAAACCATGATTTATATAACAATATCAAAAATAAAAAGAAAAAAATACCTGAAAAACAAAGTAGTTATTGCCTGAAACATGAGTTTAACTTGGATTTGTTAATAAATGACTAATATAAGGTCATAAGAAAACCATATATCATATTATATATATGAATATGGTTATATAATATATTTATAATAAACTTAAATTTATTATACATTAGTTTTTAACATTTATGAAGGAATTCAAAACTTAAGGTAAGGGATTTTTGTCTCACATTTTACTCCAGTGACACACACACCATATTCACCACCTATTTATTTTATATGGTGTATATACTAACCATTAATGTGTTTTATGATAAATATCGTTAAAATTATTATTATTTACATATCCATTTTTTTATATCTCTTTCATGTGGTTTATGGTTCAAAACATAACAAAACGATAAGATATTTGTTACTCAATTCAGCTTCTTTGGTACATAAACTATATTATACACCTATCCTATTCTATGTAGTGTATATACTGACCCTTTTAAATTTTATATCATTAATATACTTATTTTTATTATATTTTAAGTTTCATTTAATTTTATACTTTCATGGGGCTTATTATTCAATGTTACCTAAGTGGTAAGAGTTTTACGTTACAATATCATCATTTTTTAGATTATTTACAATTATGATTACAATGATGAAATATTATGATATATCTCTAATTAAAATAATTAATTTTATTATAATATTTTTATTCATGATATTTTAAATTAATATTACTATTTTTTTCAATCCCTGGTACTTAATAATTGAAAAAATGTTTTTAATAAAATCAGACGTTATTTCTCTCTTTGGTCGAAAATCCATTTTCATCCAGAACAATGTTTTTTAAAAATGTCTTCAAAATTGTTTTATTATTCTCTTATGACTTTTAAAATAAATTTTTACCTATGTTTTAATTTTTCAAAAAAAAATTAAAGGAATCTTCATATAAATTTCCAAACAATGCCGATTTGGGTTTTAATGAAAATGCAAATGGAATATTTATTTTAACATGTACGACATGAATGAAACTTACCATAATCATGACAATTATTTTATATGATGATTACTTTTTATGTTTTTAAGGTTTTTTTCAAAGAAAATTATTTTCAAAATATTTTACACTTTAAAAAGTTTTTTTCAAACTGGAAAGGACATTTTCCCTAAGAAAAAATTTAAATAATTAATCAAAATCATTATCCATCTAAGATGACAGTAGTTGTTATTACCTATGTTCAACTGAGGATATAATCTAAGGATACCATTATTATTATTTCTATGAATGATTTATATTTAATATGACATGTTTTTTTAGAAAACTTGTTTCTCTTCCATAGGTTATACCATAATAAAATTATTATGAAGCATGCCTCTTTTCATGGGTTATGCTATGATGAAATGATGAAATAATTATGAAACCTGAGTCTTTTCCATATGTTATGATACAATAAAATTTTTATAAAACTTATTTCATTTCATGGGTTATGATATGCTGAATGTTTATGATCTTATATCATGCATAAATTTGTTTTTCATTATGAGATGGGTGGTACTTATATCTCCCTCCAATTAATTGGGTAAAGATTTATATATACATAGATAGAAAGGATTAGAATGGAGAGTGAACCCGATTTAGTAATGCACTTTTTCCACTATGATGGTCTTGAGAGTAAACCTTGACTACTATGATATTATGAGTGGACCTTTAATTTACTTCCATAATGTTATGTGTGAACTTAATTACTTGTTCACAATTTTATTCATAGACCTGTATTTAATATCCATGATTTTATGTGTAGAGTTTTATTTCATGTTCGTAATGTTATGTGTAGGCCTGCTTTCATGTTTATATTTTTATGTGAGGTTTTTATTTCATTTCCTTAACTCAATTAGTGAATATGTTTCTATTTATACATGTTCACAATGTTATAAAATGATGTGTATTGTATAACTCTATGTCTTATGCCAATTTTATAATCTCATGGATTATTTTTATTTATTTATTTATGATTTATGTATTATGAACTATTAAGTTTTATGTCATGAATCAATATTATGATATTTTTTTAGTTTATGGTTTTAAAATGTTAATTTCATATTATCATACCCTTATACTCATATAATACCTAAATGATCATTGATATCTCACCTTCTTACCCTTACTAAGCATCTGAGCTCACTCTTTCTTATTTTTCCTTTCCCCGGGTTATGAATAAAGGTTTTAAGTAGTGTATGTTTTTGAAGAGTACTAAATGGTAAGATCTTTGCGGGAGATGTTTAAGATCTTTCACCAAGTTATAAGATTGTGTAGATAGTATCCAAATAGGCTAAACTATTATATTCCTCATGTGTGTGTTCATATAATTCATTGAATATTTATCTAAAAAGATGTAATATTTATGTTTGAAAATCCTAGGTCCCTACAGTTAGTATCAGAGGAAATTTTTAGTTAAACATTAGAAACAAGGATGAGAAAATCGTAGTGATATCCCTACAGACATGTATAAGGATAAGTCTATATATGAGTCAGATTGTAGGAAAATTTCCTAAAATTTTGGAAAAGGATAAATTGAGTGGTTTCTAAGTAATTACATTTTTATCTGGATACTATAAGTGGATGTGGCTCTAGCATAGAGGTAACTAGGGGTAATAAATCTGAAAAGTGATTATTGATTTAGAACTGATCCCCACTGAGTTTATGACAACGAGACTTGTTTCACACTTCATTTGACACTCTCAGGGGATATTATTTGGAAATTCATAAACTCTTTACAAAACATCATAAAGGGTTTAAATAGATCATGATCATAGATAAACTAGGTTAAGCCTAAGGTTTTGTGGATTTAAAATAATTTTTCGTGGTTTATACACCCTTTAAGTGATTCATCATGATTTTATGGTTCCTTACTATGATTATTTTTTATTAAAATATAATTTTTGAATTTAGTCGGTAGTGGGAACCAGAAGGAACTAGGTTAACATTGAATGTAGAAAACAATTTTCTAATGAGTAGCTAAATGATATGATGACTGGAGTGATGGATTTTGTTATTATTCTTAATTTGTTATCACAAAACATGATTAATAACTTCCACCTTAACCAATTCTCAGAATCACCAAAAAAGAGAAGGCTAGATTTAGCTAAGAGTTCAGGTAGTGGATACCATGGAGGAAAGACGATTCAATGTCCTATATGTCAATAATTTGGGAAGAAGCACTGAAGTGAATGTCTCGGATGTACGAGGAGATGTTTTGAGTGTAGAAAATAAGGACACCGAGCAAGATAATTCTGAGGGAAAATGAAAAGTTTGGTTAATATAATGGACGGAAATTTTAGTCTCGCTAAGGTATTATTAGTGGTTGAATGTTTTAAATGTGTAAAGTATGTGAATTTTAAAATTTTATTTCCAAAAGAGAAAGAACATTAAGAGAATAAAAAATAATGTATGATTAATTTTTATATTTCTAATGATAAAGATACTAAAAATGACATATGAAAGTAAAGAAGTGTTAAGTAAAAAAGAAAACAAATCCTAGTTAATGGTATGAGAATTATATGGAATGATTGAATTATTTATGTATTTGAATTCATGGATTATGAATCCTGAAATATATAAGGATTTTTCAGTATAATTTTTTCATTAAGGATTTTCAAATATATGTAAAATGGTACCGATGGAGTAGAAAAGTGATTTAATGGTAAGGTGATATTTTCATTAATGGGAGATAGATCTTTATATGTTCATAAGGTTTAGAAAATAGTTTTTAGTTTGGATAAAGAGATGATTGATATGGATAATGTAAATTGGATAGTATTTATGACTTTAGAGCTAATAAAGGATTTGTTGAAAAATTGTTTTATGTTATCATTGATATAGTTTACAACATTATTGTATCTATGGAATGTGTTCAATAATCTATGGTTTTATTCAACGAATGGTGAATCATTCGTGTTTTCATTAACGTCTTATGGTAATTCTTGTTATTAACAAGATTTAGGAGAGTATATGACCAAGGAATTCACATATTTGGCATGTTACCAATAAGAGATGATTAATGATATTTGGATGATTAATGTTAAGTTAATTTTTGAGAAATTTAGTGACCTTCATTATAAATTGTGATGTTTGGAAGGGTTATAAGATTAATTATTTATCGAATGGTTTAATTTAAACATTGGATAAGGATTTATATATTATTGTATTACTTCACCATATTAAGATCTATACATATTGGATAACCTTTGATAATAATTTTTTATGATGATAACTAAAGATAGACAGAATGAATTATCATTCTATTTATGAATCTTATGATCTATTGGTGCTTGAGGAATAAAAAATCACCCTTATTTCTTATAATAAGAGATAAATTTGAAATTGTTCAAGGCACAACAAAAGGATGAAATTGTTCCTATGAAATAAAAATATATCAAGTTAGTAAATTTTCATATGTTCTCAGCATTGATGTAAAAATTAATTCCCAATATTAGGAAAAATATCTTGAAATAAAATTTTGTCCTATTATCAACCTTTTTTCTGATATCAATGAACTTTTTTATCACCTATTTTTTATGTAATTTTTGTTATTATCTTTCTCATAACCATTTTCTCTATCGCTCTCCATTATTATTTTGGTGTTAGTTTTCCCTTCTATGTCCATGTTTTCACTTCCCACCTATGATCTCTAGTTTGGAAACCTTGTTTGGGTTAATCTAGATGACTTTAATACATAATTATGTCCTCTAAAAGAGGATGTTTTATTAACACTTTTTATTATTTTGGTTTCAATTAAGTAATTTTCAAATGTTAAACCTTTGATTACTGAGATGAATTTTGAGGGTGAAATTCATTTTAGGTGGTAGAATGTAACACCCCAAGACTTTGTGAAATATTTTTTTTCAAATGAATTTAATATATTCAATATTTTTTGTAATATGTCACATTGATTATAGAATGTGTTATATGAAACATCAATTTTAGCTTTTGTTACATGTAACAATGTGTTTCTTTGATAGCATGCATGACACGCTGCACCAAGCTTCAGCAAACCATGAAATAATATTATTTTTAATATGACCATTATAACCTAGCTGTTAAATAGGTTTGTATGAATATTAATAATTAATTTATTAAATATTTTTATTTATTTATTTATTTATTTATAAATTCTTAGAAAATAATCAATCAATTTTTAGTAAAGTAATTATTTCGCCAAAAATATGTATTCTTCAAAAATGATTTTTATTTCCATTTATGAGAAAATATTATAAATAATTTATAAAGATTTTATAAGTTTACTTGATAAAATTAAATTCATTTTTTAAATCATAATATAAAAAATTAAATCATGGTGAAATTTTGGTATTTTTTTATAAAATATTGATTTTTCAGTTAATAGTGAAAAATACTTATTTTTGTAAAACTATCATTTTTTTCAATTAATTAATTAATTTAAATGAAAAATTATGTTTTAAATTAAAATAATTAATATTTATTAATATTTAATCCACTTAATTACTTTTTAATCTAATTTATACTGGATTTTAGTATAAGTTTATTTTTGTGGTTTAAAAGAGAGTTTTTTCTAAAAACTGTTTTAAAACACATAATGTTTATCCATTTTAATTAATTAAAATAATCCCTAATTATTAATTTTTTAAATAAAATTTATATATTATATATCAATAAATTTTAATTATTATTCATATAATTAACATTATTATACATATAGTTAATATAAAATCATCTTGTGCTTAAAAAATACACTTCTCGACAACCCATTTTTTTATTGTGTTTGTAGGTTTTGTTTTAAATTTAATTTTCAAAACTTTTAGAAAATTTATTTGAAAAAATAAAATTAATTTTTTAAATAATCATGTAAAAATTATATTGGGGTGAATTTTTAATAATTTTCTAAAAATATTAATTTTTTGATGAATAGTGAAAAATACTAAATATTAATTGAAAACTGTCTTTTCGTTTAATTTATTTATAAAGTTAAAATATATATTAAATTTTTTTAAAGTTATATTAGTAAAATTATAAATCCATTAATATAATTTATGGCACTGGTATCAATTTCATATTGAATTTTGATATAAAAACTTTGCAAGCTTTTGAGCATTTTCTCTTTAAAATGTTGCTTTCTCGTCGCATCTACGGGATTATTTTTAAAATAAATTTTATCACTTCTATGGATTGAATTTTTGAAAAAGGATTCCATATTTTGAATAATAATAATTTATAATTTATAATAAGTTCAAATTATTGTTTTACCAAAATGAAGATTCAAAACAGTAAAAACTAATTACCGCGGTTAAGATATAAATGGGTTTACTAGAGGTTAAACTAAAAATATAATGGAAATGACATATAAACATTTCTAAAAACTATTTTATGGACATATTTAGACCCTTAAACCTCTAAGGTTTTACAATTTTCAATTTTAGACCCTTTTGACAAATTAAAAATGTAGGAGCACTCAATTGTTTTCAACAATACCAAGTGTGTCCTCTCCCCCACTTATAGAAGGCCACACCCTCTCCCTCTTCTTAACACCTTATAACCCTTTTGGTTTGGAAAATACCTTCCAAAAACACTTAGCAACTTCTCTAAAATAATCTTATAAGCCTTATTTTTTATATAAATCCATCTTAAGAAGGATTTTAGTGAAACCCTAAAGAGGATACCCGAAGAAGAGGTAACGTTCATCAATGATCATTTTTGTTTTATTTATTCTTCCACCTCATTAAATGATTATTATAACATTATGAAATGCTAAAATTATTATATTATCTATACTGAGATGTTTTTATGTTATGGTAATTTCCTAAAACCATATCCACTTCTGTCAAATGGGTTACAAAATCATCATTCGTGTGTACGGTGAACTACCGCCTCACGAACCGATGTCATTAATTTTTCCGTTACCGCCTATCACAGTTGGAAATAGTGATGGTTTTATTATTTATATATGATATTTATTATATTATTAATTTTTTATACTTATTGTATCACACATACTTTCATTGTTTCCATTTTTTGGAATATGATAATGTCGCTCGTGTGTAAAACAAACTACCGCCTCATGAAGCGATGTGATTCTTTCACTCTCTATGGAAGGTAATAAAGTTGTTTTTAATGAAGTTATTTTATATATATGAAATAATAATGATTCTGTAATTATAATATATCATTTGCCTTTATTTCTTTCAATTCAACAATAAAATGGATACAGTATTCACGCATACGTACGACATATTGTCTCGATGAATGGTGCATTTCGTTTTTTTATATCTAAATATTATGTATTACTCTAAAAAAATATATAATTAATATATATGTGATATTTATATAATTTTTAATATTCTGGATAATATAAAACCATGATTTAAGTAATAATACCAAAAACATAATGACAAAACATACAAGAAAAACAAAGCAGTTATTGCCTCGAACATGGATTTAACATGGAATTGTTAATAAATGGGTAATAAAATGTAATAAGAAAAAAAATATGGAATGATATATAAGAATGTTTTTATATAATATATTTATAATAAACTTATATTTTTTATACATGAGGTTTTAACCTATATGTAGGAATTCAAGACTTAACGTAAGGGATTTATGTCTCACATTTTACTTTTGTGAGACACATACCATATTAACCACCTATTTCTTTTATATTGTGTTTGTACTAACCATGAATATATTTTATTATTATCCTTAAAATTATTATTATTTAAATATACATTTTATGATATATATATTTTTTGGGTTTTACAATTCAAAATTTAACAAATTGATAGGAGATTTTGGTCTCAGTTTTCCTTTTTTGGTACATAAGTTATGTTATGCACCTATACTCTTCTATGAGGTATATATACTTCCCCTTTTAGATTTTATATCATTAATATACTTATTTTAATGATATTTTAAGTTTCATTTAATGTTATTCTTTCATGGGTATTATAATTCAATGTTACCAAAGTGGTAAGAGTTTTATGAGACAATATCATCATTTATTAGGATTGTTTATGACTATGATTCCAATGATAAAAAATATTATGATATATCTCTCAATAAACTCATGAATGTTATTATCCTCTATTTATTCAGGATATTTTCAGGTAATGGTACCATTTTTACACTCTTTTGTACTTAAAATAATTGATAAAATGTTTTCAATAATATCCAACTTTATTTCTCTCTTTGGTCGAAAATATTTTTTCTTACAAAACCATATTTTCCAAAAATGTTTTCAAAAATGTTTTAGTATGATCCTATGATTTTTAAAATAAATTCTTACCGATTTTTTAATTTTTAAAAAAATGTTTTGGAAGGAATATTCATGTCATTTTACAAACAATTATCATTTGTCTTTTACCAAAAATTTGAAAGAAATATTTATTTTAACATGTAAGACATGAAAAAAAAATTCCCATAATCATGACCATTATTATCTTTAAAATATTCCTTTATAATTTTTCAAGGTTATTTTCAAAGAAAATGATTTTCAAATTTTTTTATATTTAAAAAAAATTAAAAAGATAATTATATTTTCCTTAAGAAATTTTTTAAATTATTGATAAAAATCATTATACATATAAGATGACACATTTTTATGTTAACTATGTCATACTTATGATATGATCCAAGGATACCATTCTTATTATTTCTATGAATGGTTTATATTTATGATGAAAAGTTTTTTATGAAACCAGTTTCTCTTCCATAGGTTATACCATGACAATAAAGTCTTATGAAACCACATTTTTTTCATAGGTTATGATATGATTAAATAATGAAATGACTATGAAAACTATCTCTTTCCCATAGGTTATGACATGATGAAATGTTTATGAAACTCATTTCATTTTATGGGTTATGATATATTTAATGTTTATAATCTTGAGGAACACATAAATATAGTTTATAATGATATGGTTGGGACCTATATCTCTCTCTAATTCATTGTATAAATATTTATATCTAATGGGATAGATAGGACTAGAATGGATAGTTAACTTAGTTCATTAAGGGACTTTTTCCGCAATTATGGTCTTAGGAGTAAACCTTGACTATTATGATATTATGTGTGAACATTTCATTCATGTATATAATGTTATGTGTGAACCTAATTACATGTTCTAAATGTTATACATGGACCTATATTTCATGTACATAATTTTTTTTATAAACCTATTTTCATGTCTATAATGTTATGCATAGACCTGATTGTGTGTCCATAAGTTTATGTGAGGGTATGATTTCCTGTTCTTAACTTAATGAGTGAACCTATTTCTATTTATAAATGTTCACATTTTTATAATCTAATGATTTTTGCAAAAAAAATATGTATTATTCCAATTTTATACTCTCATGAATCATGTTCTTTTATTTCTTTATGATTCATGTCTTATAAACTTCCATGCTTTAAAATATGCCTCAAGATTATGATCTTTTTTTTCAAGGTATGGTTTTAAAATGTTAAGATCATGTTCTCATACCATTATTATCATTTCATACTTATGTGATCATTGATATCTCACTTTATTACCCTTACTAATCATTTAATCTTACCTTTTCTTATGTTTCCTTTCCCCAGGTTATAAAGAAAGGTTTAAGTAGGTTATGTTTGTGAAGAGAACTAAAGGGGAAGATCATTATGGGAGATGTTGAAGATATTTCACTAAGTTATAATATTTTGTACCTAGTCTCTAAATAAACTAAACTATAATGGTCCTTAGGCATGTGTTTGTGTAATTTATTGAATATTTATCTAAAAGATATATAATATTTATTTTTTAAAAGACTAGGTCTCTATATGGTTGTAATGGTAATTGTTTTCATTTAGGTGGTTGAATCTCACCTTGTGTGATCATTCTCTTTTGGTATTCCTTGGTGACTTTCCTCTTTATAAATGATTGTAGAATCACTGATTGAGGTAAGGTATTTCTAAACTCATCTTCTATCTCCTAGAATAATGTGTTTGACTATCTTGGTGTGGTCCCTTCTAAGTGTGTCCTTGTATTCTTATAATACATTATTTTAAGTGTCTTATTAAGAGTTCTTGGTTTATAGGGAGATGTAATAAGATATAATAAACTCTATTTAAAGAAAAATGAACTAAATGAATATACTAAATTATCTAAGAGGATATTTTAAGGGGAAAGGTAGTCGCTTGTGCTTTATGGATTTTCATGATATTTCTATATGTTGAATCTTGTTTATTGATACTTGTTATGGGGATTCCTTGTTTCTGTTATTATTAAAGAACCATTACACCTTCATTATTTAATAATTATATAAATAAGGTAACAAAAATATAATATTAGATAACTAAAATATGAGAATTATTATTGTTGTTGATTATCAAGGATCTATTTTGTGTTGCTGCTATTTTATCTTGTTATAAAAAGGGGTGTTTTGATGTTTTTATTTGATATATATCCCTTAAATATAGTTAAATTTATTTATGGTATGTTAATGGTAATGGGATGTTGGGATGGTTGGTGTAAATATAGGTTGAGTGATAAAAAATATGAAAACTAATGTAAAATGAATGGAAGAGATGGTTGGAATGAAATGAACATGGATGGGATGAAGAGAATATAGTTGGCATGATGAATATGGTAAAGGTTGGTAGACTGTTAATAAATTTTTAATGATTGAAATGTATTAAAATGGATGGAATGAATATCATTAATGATGAGTGGATGGATTGAAATAGGAAGTGAGTTGATAAATTATTGGGTATGGGAAAATGAATGATATAACAGACTTAATGAGGTTGGTAAATGGTAAATGGTGGTATTGGAAAATGATATGGAAAATTTTAAGTCATTGTTTGTGTGATTTTATTTTCCTACAGATCTAGATATACTGTTGATTTATTATGGTAAGTGATGTCTTGGTGTGTGATTTTCATGTTTTTATTTTTGAAAATTGAGGATGTGGTTGTGGGAACGTGATTTGGTGAGGATGGTAGGTGAAAGCTTATAGGATATAATGGTTTGAAGTAGGTGTGAACATACAGGCTCTGATGGCTTGATGTATAGTATGTAGTGAACTGGAAGACCTTGTGGGTTTTTATAGGATGACACATGGTGGGGGACATTAATGGTTGTAGGGGAGGTATGAGTTTGATGTCATATGTGTCCACAATACCCCACTATAATGAGGATATAAGGGATGGTGATGATGTGTTTATGACTATAATGGAGAGGATGTGGATATATGGCTATGAGTGGGGGACGTATACGGAAGGAGGAGGGTGAGAGGTTGATGTACTTCTTGATTACATTACCCTAATAATGAGTGGTTGGGGAAATGGATATATGGTTATGAAGGTGTGGAGATGTGTTCTAATGCTTAATATTTATTATATCTATGGTTGTATTTTTCTTATTTGAGATAATTCTTGCTTACTCTTTCATGTTCATTTCACATGTATGTTGATTTTTTTTAGTCGGATGATCCCATTAAGTATTCCCAATTGATCACCCCACTACAGTTTTCCTATGTGTTTTCAGGATAGAATGATTGGTATTGGGGCTTCTATTTGGGTATCTTGAATAGAGTTGGTGGATTAGTTGGGGTTTAGTTTAAGATCCTTGAACCCGAACTCCCAAATCTGGTGATTAAATCATAAACATTACATTTCTAGCTTTTATACCAATGAATATGACCCAATTTCACCATCTAAAACATACAAAATCAAAATAAAATATTGGATCACTTACATTCTCAATGAACTTTTAGGTTTATATTTTTATAGAATTGGGAAAAAATCTTAATATCATGGATTAATAAACAACCAGTTCATAAAGATGAACATCATCAACCACCATACCCATATTTTTATGTTCCTCATTAGGTCATAATCATCATCCATATGAAACCCTTATATAAATAATTCATTTAACATCAATCTTGATAACCTGGGGAAAACGAAACATAATAAAGGTGACCTCAAATGCTCAGAAAGGGTATACATTAGAATTAACAATTGAATTTCATTAGTGAGAATAATATGACTATGATGAAATAATAAAATTCCATGAGTATTACATAGTAATATTCATACCCATCAATGCCTAGATCATCAAATATAAAAACGTGGAATAAGGATTTCACAAAAATCAAGAGTTATCAGATTAAATAATCCTGATTTATATGATATCAATCTTGATCACAAGAAATATTTATAACTATAACAAGAATAAATAAAAAATGTTGGTATCTTGGAAACATTATCTTCATGAATCATTTTAAAATTATGTTATAAATAATTGGATCCTAGTTAAATCCATAGGATGAACCCACCAATAACTCCCTCCTTGTCTATTAATACAAGGAACATTACCCAATGCATTGGAGATCTATATGGACGCACCAATTATACAATATATATCAGGCTCACTCTAAACTATCTAGGAAAATTCATCAAATAACCTATTATGGGGTCACCTAGATTTATTTGGTCACACCCGTTGTGTAAGCTATATTGGATCAACTGGAACTATCTGGGCGCACCCATCGTATAAGCTATATCAGTCTCACTCAATGCTATTTGAACTTACCTATCATATAAGCTATATTGGGCTCACCCATAAAAATAAATAATGTCCAGCCCCCATTCATGAATAAAATATTTAGAATATTCACTTTTCAACATAATAATAACCATTTTTCATTCATTTTTTGATTCACCAATTTAATATAAATGGGTTTCATATCAATCTCATAATCCATCTAGAGAAAGAATAAATATGGTACCAATACTACATATCCCCAATAGAGTGTAAGTATCATAAAGAGTTTTTTCATTGATTTATTAAAATACCATTAAAAATCATTAAAAAAATTCTTGAGTAAAATAACCTTTTCACTTTGAGTAACATAGAAATATGTCATCTTAAATAGAAAATGATTTTTAAAGATCACTTGGAACATTTCCTGAGGAAATTATCCTTTACATTTTAAAAATACTTATTTAAAATCTACAACTTTTTCAATAATTAAAAAAACATTTTCTTTCAAAATAACCTTTAAAACTTAAAAATGAATCTTTAAAAAATTGATTGTTCATGATGGTGGAAATTTTTGTTCATGCTAAAAAAATTATAAATAAAGATTCCTTTCATATTTTTGTAATAAAATAAAAAAAAATACCTTTTTTGGAAAATGATAGGAAGATTCATTTTAAAAAAATTTAAAAAAAAATTATTGAAAAAATGACTTTAAAAATTTCTATTAAAACTTTTTTGAAAATATTTTTTAAAAAAAATAATAAAATATGGATATGGAAGAGAAATATACCTGATCTAATTGAAAATAAAACAATTGTATCACTTAAAAATGACTTTCTTGGTGTTTATTTAATCAATTATAGAGGAAATAGAAATTAAACATGTGAAAAATATTAATAAAATTTATATAATAAAATTTATTTGGTTCAATAAAATAATATCATATTATTTTTTCCAAAATAATCTTGAATATAAACAATCTCTAAAAAAGGATGTCGTAACATAAATCCTTTTCCACTTTGGTAACTCTTCAATCGTAAGCCCAATGAAAGAATAACTTAAAATTCTAATTTAAAATATCATGAGAAAAAATTGATACATGATATTACATTTCAAAGGGTAGTATATACATCTAAAAAATTAATATAGTTTCATATCATAAATATATGTTCAAAGAAAAAGAATTTGAGACGAATAACCCTTACAAAAATCATACCATTGAATTTGAAAATTAGTCAATGAATCGATTATGTGTATCAAATGTAAAAGAACATAAAATAATTGTAAATAAAACATAATAAAATAAAATGTTAATACACGCATAATAATGACATAATAATTTCAAATTAGAAGTAATATAACCTAATGAAAAGAAATTGATTTATGAAATTCTTTACGACTTGGTAAATTTCAAGTTAATTCCACTTGAATGAAATAATTAAAATAAAAAATTAAAATACCATTTTGTATGGAGTATTCATTTTATTACATTTAATGTGGTATTATATACACCACACAATAAAAACAAGTGATGAATATAGAATATGTCTCATAGAAATAAAAAGTGAGATGAGAAAACTCTTACCTCCAGTCTGACTTCCTTGTATGTCCTTTAACTCATATATAATAAGCTTAAATAAATTATTTTATTTTATAGGAACCTTTTTAATTTTTAATACCTTATGCTTAAATCATTTATTTTGTATCATTTTAATTATATATTCAAATACTTAATCAGCTAAGTCCATATCAGGTATTTTGAGGATGTTCTGTTCATTATTTCAAAACAGATTCGGTGTGTTGACTATGGTGAAAGAGGATATAGTTTCAATATATCCAGAATAATAATCATGAAATACTTATACTATTTATAAATCAATTGTAGTTTAAAATCAATCATGAAAGATTTTTCTGAAAAATGAACTACATTACAATCAAAGAGATGGTCGGTCATACGTACGCATGAGCAACGTTTCCTTTTTTCAATGATCATTATGGAAAGTAGGTATGCATTATTTTATATTTAAATAATTATATTAATATCATAAATACAATATTATTTAATTAAATATACTTATATATACCATCCATGTCATTTAGTGATGAATAAAATAGTTATATCACTTCGTGGAGGCAATAGTCCACACATATAAATGAACGACGTTATCATTTTTCAGTGTAAGTAATAAAATGATATATTATGTTTTCAGAATTATAATATGTCATTTATATACTAATTATTTAATTTATATCATATATATTCATTTAATTTATCCTTATTACCTTTCATGTAAATCATTAGTGAAAAATGAATCAGATTGCTTTGCGAGGTGGTAGTCTTCCGTACACACGACTCATGTTATTGTATCCCCCAAAAAATGGAAATTAAGAAGATATTTGTGATATAATAAATAAATAGGTATAAATATGTTAAAAATAACATATATATACTTTAAATAGATCATTATAAATATATATCAGTGGCGATGACGTAAAATGAATGACATCGGTTCGTGAGGCGGTAGTCCATCATACACTGAATAATGATTTCATATCCTATTTGATAGAATAGGAGATTGATTTCGGTTATTAAATTAAAATAATAACATATTAGTATATTTTAGATAATTTTTTATATATAATAATAATTTAATAATATTTTAAGTAGTTTTAAGAAGAAATAAAATAAAAAATGCTCAATTAAGTATAATACCTCTTCTTCAGAAAACCTCCTTAGGTTAGCACCAAAAGGATTTTTAGAGTGTATTTATGATAAAAATAAGGGTTTTAGGATGTGGGTAGGAAATTAGGGAATACATTTTTGTTGTTAATGGATGGTCCAAATGGATTTTAAGTTGTTAAGAATAAAGGATAGGGTGTGGCCTTTTATAAGTGAGGTGAGTCACACACTTATAATTTCTGGAAAAAAACCTGTACCAACGTTGTTAATATCAAAAAGGTTCCAAAATGGAAAATTATTTATAATTATACATGTTAAGTTCGAAATATTTAAATAAAATGGATTTTCGATAAGTTTTCAGGTCTTTTTTACTTTTATGTTTTTAGTTTAACCACCTCATAAACCTATTTTCACCTTAACCATGGTAATTAATTTTTTCTATTTTCACTATTCATTGTGAACAAAAATTAAGATTAACTTATTATATAATATAAATTATTATTATTCCAAATTTTTAATCCATTTTACCAAATTCAATTCACTAAATTAGTAAGATTTAATCTAAACTTAAACCCGAAAATGCAATGAAAAAGTGGGTTTTCAAGGATTTCATTTTTCAAGAGAAATATGATTTTATATTAACTCTATGAATAATAATATTCATTGTATGAATACCTATTAATATTTAATGATATATAATATATATATTTTTTTTAAATAACTCCTCATCAGGTGTATTTTAAATTAATTAAAAATAACAATCATTATGCACTTCAAAACAGTTTTCAGAAAAATCTTCTTTTTAAACCCAAAAATAAACTTATAATAAAATCCAATATAAAGATGATTAAAATGTAATTAATTAGATTAAATATAACTAAATAATACTTATATTACTTTAAATAATATTTTAAATATAATGGTAATTTTAAATTACTTAATTTATTGAAAATAAATGAGAGTCCTAAAAAATGGTATTTGTCACTATTCATTAAAAAATCAATATTTTCCAAAAAATCCCAAAGTTTTACCCAAATTAAATTTTGTTATTATTATTTAAAAAATTAATTTAATTTTAAAAAATTAATTTTTTAGAAGTTTCAAAAATTAATTAAAATATTTTTTCATGAAAATAAATAAAAATTATTTTTGATGAAAACATATTTTTGAAGAATAAAATTACTTTACTAAAAATTGACTAATTATTTACTAATAATTTATAAATAATTTATATTTAATAGAAAATTAATATATATATATATATATATTATAAATTATTTAATACTATTAAGATCTACCAATTTAATGGCTAGGTTATAACAGTTATATATTTTACGTGTCATTTAAGCTTTGTGTTATGTGTCCAATACGCTATCAAACATAGTTTTATTTTTTAGAGTCTCAGGGTGTTACATACTCCCCATTTAATAAATTATTTACTCAAAATTTTAACTTTATCTTGGTAATAAGATTTTTTACATTTTAAAATATCTTTCTTGGAAACCCACATCATAGAAATGTTTAATAAAGCATCATGTTGATCACAGAGAAAAATAAGTATAAAGGTCATCTAGAAAAAACACATAATAGGATTACAAGCAGGAGAACATAGGTGGGAAGTAAATATTTAGATATTTAATAAAGTAATAACATCAAAATAATTATGTATAGTTATAGAGATCATAGATCACAATAAAGTTAATGATCATGAGAAAATCAACAACTACAAAACCATAAACTAAGGAGGTGTGAAAATGGTCATTAATATCATAAAATTTGATGGTAAAAGGAAAACATTTTATTTCAATATCCTTTTTATAGGATTGATTAATTCCTTAACATATAGACTATGAAAATAAGAAAATATACTTACTTTATTATTATAATTTCATCCTTTTATAAATTTCCACCACTATCTCATCTTTTTCTCCAAATAATGAGTATCCACAATGAATTTTTTTTATGCCTGAAGCACTAAAATAAAATTTTTAAGGAACACATAACTATAAATGCGGTAATCAATCTATTACACATATCTTTAGACATTAACCAAAACCAAAATGGTTATCACATGGTAATAGAATTCCCAAAATGAATAAACCTTCATATGATGAAATAATACATTAATCTCTTAAATTTATCAGTAATACTCAAAGTTAAAACTAAATCATTTAATATATAAATAACCATATATCACAAAGAACCTCATTAACCTCAAAATTAAAGATTGTTTTAAACTAAAATTTTATATCATAACTTTCATCTTATAAGACCAAAAAAATAGTTATTTTCTTCTAAAATAACATTAATCACTAAATCACTAAATCACTTTTCAATCCCAATGTCATCTATATGATAAAAAATGTGTTCCCAAAATTAACTCAATATCAAAGATCATATAAATCCAAAAGGTTATGAATAAATTGAAACTTATATCCAGAAAATATAAAGTAATACTTCACATTAAACTGATTCCTTACATATACTTCACCCTAATAAAATGTCTCCTAAATTTTCATTAATCACTATAAGATCTCATCACTTAAAACCTAAAAAAGTGTATCTAAGAATTTGAACTTATGATCAACCTTAATATTATAGACATATTATGGTATCTATAAATATTAAGATAAACTTATATGAAAACATCATAACATCCAAATTTATCTAAATCCCCCTTAGATACTAACTATAACATCCATGAACTCACACTCCTAGATCTGGTGTTGAAATCATAAATATTACATTTATGGATTTGATACCAATGAATGTGACCCAATTTCCTCCATCCAAAACTTAAAACATCAAAAGGAAATATTGGATCACTTACATTATCAAGGACCTTTTAGGTTTAGAGATTTAGAGAATTAGGAAAAACTCCTAACATCATAGATTCATAAATAACTAGTTCCGATATATGAACATAAACTCCCACTATACCGAGATTTTCATATTCCACATTAGGTCATCATCATCATTCATATGAAACCATTATAAAAATTATTCATTTAATATCATTCCTAATAACCTAGGGAAAAGGAAACATAAGTAGGGTGAGCTTAAATTCTCGGTAAGGGTATACATAAGCATTAATAATTGAATTTCATCAGTGAGAATAAGATGAGTATTATGACATAATCAAAGTGCATGAGAATAATATAAGAATATTCATACCCATAAATACCTAGATCATCAAATTTGAAAACATTTAATAAGGATTCCACAAATGAAACAGTAATTATAATCAATAATCATGAGTTATATGATATCAATTTTGATCATAAGAAATACTTATAACCACAACAGGAATAAATAAAATGTTATGGTATCTTGGAAAAATTATCTTCATAACCCATTTTAAACATATGTTAGAAATAACCAGATCCTAGTTAAATCATAGGAGAACCCCACCAATAACTCCCTCTTTCTTTTCAATTAATTAAAGGAACACTACATAATATATTAGAGCACTATTTAGGTTCACCCATCATATATGATATATCGGGCTCACCCAATACTATCTGGTAACACCCATCATATAAGCTATATTGGGCTAACCTAGCACTATCTATTTTCACCCATTGTATAATCTATATCGGGCTCACCCAACGCTATCTGGTCGCACCCATCATATAAGCTATATTGGGATCACCTAGTGCTATCTGGGTGAATCCATCAAATAACTTGTATCGGACTCACCTGTGATCATAAATAATGTACAAGTATTATTCATGAATATAATATTTATAATTTTCCACTTTTTTACATAAAAATAATCATTTTTCATTCATTTCTTGATTCACCAATGGAAAAGAAATGGGTTCTGTGTTAATCTCATAATCCATCCATATAAAGATTAAGGGTGGTATTAATACAACATATCCTCATGGAAGTGTAATTAATATCAAGGTTTTTCATCTTTGATGAATGTAAATATCATTATAAAACATTATAAACATTCTTGAGGAAAATAAACTTTTCACATTGAGTAACATAAAAGGATGTCATATTATATGGAAAAGTATTTTGAAATATCATTTGGAACATTTCTTGAGGAAAATATATATACCATTTTGAAAACACTTATTTAAAATCTAAAACATTTTCATTATTTAAAGAAAACATTTTCTTTAAAAATAACCTTTGAAACATACAAATTAAGATTTAAAAAAATAGTTTTTATGATGGTGTAATGTTCTGTTCATTCCAAATACATTAAAAAAATATTCCTTTCACATTTTTGTAAGAAAAAACAAAAATTACCTTATTCGGAAAATGATAGGAAGATTCCTTTTCAAATAATTAAAAATAAAAATTATTGTAAAATGACTTTATACATTCATAGTAAAACATTTTTAAAACATTTTGAAAACATGGATATATAAGAGAAATGTTAGCTATCTAAAATAAAATACAACATTGGTATCACATAAAAAAGAATTTATTGATGTTTCATTAATCAATCAGGGAGGAAATAGAAGATAAACATGTGAAACACATTCATAACTAGATTATAATATTATATATTTGGTTCAAGAATATAATATTTTATTATTTCCTCTAAAATAACCTTGAACATAAACAATCCTAAAATAAAGGATATTGTTACATAAATCATTTTCCAATGATAAATTTTAAATAGAAAGAACCATGACAGAATAAATTCTAATGATAGTTTAAAATATCATGAACATAATTAGATTAATTATATTAAATTTATAATGGAAATATATACACCTCACAAATTAATATAGGTTCATATCATATATGTATATCTAAAAGAAAGAGAATTTGAGATGAATCGGCCTTATAAAAATCATACCACTGAATTTGAGAATTAATCAATAAATAAATTATGTGTATAAAATATAAAACCACATAAAAGAATTTTATTTAAAAATAAGACAATAAAAATTCATCACATGCATAATTATGACATATTAATGTCATTTAATAAGTAATAAAACCCAATGGAAAGAAATTGAGTTATGAAATTATTTACCACTTAGGAAATTTAAATTCAATTCCCATTGAATGGAATAATTCAAATAGAAACATAAAATACCCTTATCTATGATGGATTCAAGTTATTACATATAAATGGTCATTATATACACCACATAATAAAAACAAGTGGTGAATATGGAATTTTTCTCACATAAATAAAATGTGAGATAGGAAAACTCTTAACTTTGATCCGACTTCCTTGTATATCCTTTAACTCCTATATAATAATATTACATAAATTATTTGATTTATTAGGAAGAATTTTAACGTTTAATACCTTATACTTAAACCCTTTATTTAATTTCTCTTTAATTATATATTCAAATACTTGATCAGTTAATTCTACATCTAGTGTTTTGGGGATATTCGGTTCATTGTTTCAAAATGGTTTCGGTCTATTGACCGTGATCAAAGGGGTAATAGATTCAACATATCCCAAATAATTATATTTATTTATTTGTCATATTTATAAATCAATTATATTTTTAAAACCAATCATGGAATATAGTTATGAAAAATGAACTATGTTACAATCATGGGGACGATAGGTCATACGTATGCATGAGTAACATTTCCATTTTTCAACGATCATTATTGAAAGTAGGTGGGTATTATTTTATATTTATTTATTCTGAATGGCCTGAAGGCCTTGTTGTTTATTTTATTATTTATACCATATTATTTCTTTAAATATACTTATATATATCATCCGTGTGATTTAGTGATGAAAAAAAGAGTTTTTTCACTTTGTGGAGGTGGTAGTCGACACATACACATGAACACCATTATCATTTTTCAATGTAAGAAATAAAAAAGATATAGTATTCATTTATAATGATAAATATATCATTAATATCATAATTATTTCAATTATATAACTTATATTCATTTACATTATCCTTATTACCTTCCATGTAAAGAGTCAGTGAAAAATGAATCAAATCGCTTTGTAAGGCGGTAGCCCGCCTTACACACGAGCGACGTTATCATATCCCCCATGATATAGAAATTAAAAAGTTATATGTGATATCATAACTCTATGAGAATCAATATTTTAAAAATAATATATATATATATATATAATTTAAATCCACATTTATATCAAGTCATGAGAGACGATGATGGAAAACAAATGACCTTGGATCGCAAGGCGGTAGTTCGTCATACACAAAATGATGATTTTGTATCCCATTTGATGGAAGGAGGGTTCATTTAGGTTATTAAATTAACATAATTAAATATAAGTATATATTAGATAATTATTTTACTATATTATCATAATTAAATATTATTTTAAGTATCTGTAATAAGAAATAAAATAAAAATTCTTGGTTAAGCATGATACCTATTCTTCATAAAACCTACTAAGGTTAGCACCAAAATACATCTTAGGATGGATTAATTATAAAAATAAGGGATCAAAAACATGGGTATGGAATTAAGGAATATATTTAGGTAGGTCTGGGCTGATCCAAATGGATTTTAATGTGTGAATAAGAGAGTAAAGGGGTTGGCCTTTTATAAGTGAGGTGAGTGGAACACTTGTAATTTTTTAAAATAAAAAAGGTGTACCCATGTATTTCACATGAAAAAAAAAATCTCTAAAATGGATAATTATTGATAATTAGACATTATAAGGTATAAATATTTCCATTAAATTTATTTTATACAAGTTTATAGGTCATTTTTACCTTATCTTTTTAGTTTAACCCTCGGTAAACCCGTTTTTACCTTAACCATGGTAATTAATTTTTACAGTTTTCACTATTCATTATGGTAAAAAATTAAGTTGATCTTATTATAAAATATAAATTATTCTTATTAAAAATATTTAATCCTATTTATAAAATTTTATTCATATAAGTGTGAAATTTATATTTAAAATTAAACTCTTAGATGCAATGAAAAATGGGTTTTCAAGAAGTGTATTTTTCATGTGAAAGATGATTTTATATTAATTCTATGACTAATAATATTAATTTTTTTAATAATAATTAATATTTAATTACATATAATATATATATTTTATTTAAATTAATACTAATTAGGGTTTTTTTAATTAATTAAAAAGGAGAAACATTATTCACTTTAAAGCACTTTTTATATAAATCATGTTTTTAAACACAAAAATAAACTTATAATAAAATAAAATATAAACATGATTAAAATGTAATTAAGTTGATTAAATATAACTAAATAATACTTATGTTACTTTAAATCATATTCAAAACATAATAGGACTTTTAAATTACTTAATTTATTGAAAATATATTACAGTTTTACAAAAATTGACATTTTTCTCTATTCACTGAAAAATAAATATTTTTCAAAAAATAAAAAAATTTCAATCATTATAAATTTTAATATAATGATTTAAAAAATTAAGTTCATTTTTTCAAATAAATTTTCTAAAATTTCCCAAAAATAATTATCATATTTTTTCATGAAAATCAATAAAAATCCTTTTTCATGGAAACATATTTTTGAAGAATAAAATTACTTTATTAAAATTTTATTGATTATTTACATAGAATTTGTTAATAATTTATATTGAGTAATATATATATATATATATATAAATATATATTTCCTAAAATATTTAATTCTATTCATACTTGTCAATTTAACAAATAGGTTATAATGGTTATATATTTCACATATCGTTTAAGATCAGTGATGTGTATTGAAAATGATATCAAACATAGTTTTATTTTCTAAAATCTTAGGGTTTTCCATTTAGATACCAATTCTTTTATTCTATTATTTGTTTTATTAAATTTAAGTAACATTTGGTCTGTGATAATTTATCTTGTGAAATAAAAATTATTTGGTGTTGATTAGTGGTTCATTTTGTTATTCTCGGGATTTTATGAGGGTAATTCCCTCCATATGTGTATTGTGTACCATCAGTGATATCCATTAACCTATGTCCTATTAGAGGTGGGTTTCAGTGGTTACTATTTCCTTCATTATAGGACCAGTAGGGGTTCATAGGATTCCCCTTCCATTTGGCTAGTCACATAGTTATAGTTTCCTTGTTCCATTGAAATATCCTATATGCCTTCAGAATAATTCAACCCTATGGAAAGGTAAAAAATGGTTGCATACTGGTATGAGGTTTTCAAGATAGACTCTAAAATAGAGGTTTCATATCCCTTCTATAACTTCTAGTGATCGAAGGAATAACCTTGTTGCATGATCATCCAATGAAATTGGAAATACTATTTCTTGGACCATCAGAAAGCACTCTCAATGAACAAACCTTTGTCAAAATAGATGTCAAGTCATCCCTTAGTCATATACTGGCATCAACAGATGGTATTTCTTCTTTAACATAAGATTCTCTGCCCACCAATTCTGATTTCATGGTCTCAATATATCATTCCAATATTCCCCTACCATGGATGATTTTGGATCCTCCCAAATGTCACTCAAATCCAACAACGTCTTCATCCCAAATGAAGTCTTCATCTTCAAAAATAAAATTAATTATATCATCCCATATTCTCACATTCTAAGTCTCATACATAATGTCAATAAAAATATTCTTCAATGTGTAATGTAGTCCCAAGAACCTAAATTTCTAGATATTTATTTTCTAGAAATTAGACATTAGATAATTTTTTGTGAAATTAAACTTCATTATATTCATTCAGAACAACTTTTTATATTATTTTACAAATGAATTTTTAGGCTTTGTAAGAACCTAAAAAGTTAATTTTTATTGAGAACCATAAAATGAATGAGATTTTGAAATCATCCAACAAATTAATGTATTAATCCTTTCATAATTATATCAGAATTTAAGAGTCTTAAACAAATATGATTCCAATGATTTATATGTATAAATTCCATATTTCATATTTTCAAAAACCATTGCTCTAAATATAATAAATTAATCTTGAAAACTTTCATGATTGTTTTCTCACGGTTGAAAAGGCACCCTAAAAAATAAGAGAATGTCCTTTGTGTCAATCTAAATCATGCCAACCCTAGGGTTCTTACAAGCCTCTTTCTCTAAAATATTAATAGTTGTTCCTTGTAGAATTTTTATCAATTCTTACTGGACAACTTCCCCAAACACATCCCTAGTATTGATATAAATTTTATATGTTTTATTAAACTTATCAACTTCATCAATGTAAAAAATTACATATTTTGTGGCCTTAAGGTTATAATAAACAACCTCATCCCAGACATGGTAACCTGTATAAGACTCAAGTCGATTCCCCCACAATACATATATGACTGTAAAAAGATGTTGAACCAGCTCTATAAGTGATAAGAATATAGTGGGGTTTATCTAAATAAGTTGGTCACTACTGGGGTAATTTTTGTACTTTTCCTTATATTAGGTTGATGGGTATAATATCCCTACTCATTTATGATTTATGTTTCTATTTTAAATTTTATTTGAACTCCTTTTTAATTGGATTTTGTAATGCTTCCCATGAGAATGGAAGGTCTCGGGAGCATCCTGGGGGTTTGGGGCACAGAAAAGAGGTAAAATGGCATAGTAATGCATGGTGTGTAGTTAGTGAATGGTTTTTTAAATCTTTGAACCATGATTGTGTAACATGGATTAAGGGGGAAAATGGTTTACAGATCAAGCAAGGTGTCTTAGAAACTATGTTAGGTTGGTCTATATCCATTTAAATGACTTCTATATGGTTTTTTAAACAGTTTGGGTGGCCTAGGAAACCATCTAGCCTGTGATTTCCATGGGTAGATTAGGTTTCATAATTAGTGTATGGTTTTACAAACTATGTTCCTCATTAGAATTGTATAATTTTCCATTTTTTCCTCTTGATATTATATCATTTCTACCCAATTTTCCTCTTAATTCCGCTCTTAAAATCCTAAGGTGAAAAACAAAATCTCCCCCATCTTCTAAGGGTGTATCTATTTCAATTATAAGGTGTTTTTAGTTCCATTTCTTGCGATTTAAATCCCTGTGTAAGTTTAAAACTTTGTTTCCTTATATTTTCTAGAACATTAACATCTTTTTTCCCCTCTTCTTCTAGGTATCATGAGCCCTATTTCTAGGAATTTATTTTATTTTGTTGTTATGGTCATTTTATCTTGAATCAAAGGAAGGGTTTGGAAAATTGGTTGTATATGAGTATAAGTTGATTGGTTCATAAACTATTTCTTATTTCCTTGATTTTGTTCTTATGTATGTTGTATGTGTTATTGTTCCAACATGATATGAAATTTATCCTTCTTTAAGAATAATAGATAAGGTCTTTAAGTGATAAATTATACCTTTCATTGATCCCATTAGGTCCATTGATTACTATGACATCGGGTTTATATACACCCATGGGGTGTGATAATCCCTTGAAAAATAGTAAAGTGGGATTTAAATGATGGGATAGAGGGTTTATGGGTTGAAACTAGTTACACTTGTTGCATTCCTTATTAGCAAGGCACATGGGGTTGTTTAGATTGTTTGGAAATTAAATAGTTTATGACATGATAAATTTATGAAATACTAAATGATTAAAAGGGGTTTTTTATGTTTTGAAATAGTTTTAAAGGAACTCTTGATGGTTGTCGCATGTGAATAATTTTTGAAATGGTTTAATTGTGAAATAGGGTAAAATATGTTGATTATTATAGACTATGGTGAATAATAAGTGTTGAAAATTTGAAACCTTGTTATTTTAATCTGTTAAAAGGATAAGTATGTTGAACCATGAATGGTGGATCATGAAGGAATGGTTTGGGATGAAGGATATGGTGATCCACATCTCAGGGATACAAGTAGTATACTTGATTCTCCACATCCATGGGTAAGGATGATGGGAATGAAGTTCCATATTCTTGACCTAGGACGGTTAGACAAGACTCTTATCATCCTTCATTTTAAATATTGGATGTGGTGTTTCTTATTCTTGGCTTGGATCCCAGCATGATGCTTTTGGATCTAATAGCATTTAACTTAGTGTAGGTAATTGGACTGATGCCCCTCGGTTCCTATAATTGAAATTCTTAAGGAACACCCCTCTTGGCTTAAAGTGTTTAACACATATGGTGTATATTTTTAAATTTCAATGTGTTTAAAATCAGGTTTAGTTGACCTGGGTGTCATGGTGGAACCTGAGGACGAAATTGGTTGATTAGAAACTAATTATTTGAAAAACATGTTTTATTTAATGTATTGTTTATAATTACCTTATTTATCTTCCTACACTATTATTTAGACTAGATATTTCTTTAAACACCATTTGTGGTGGCCTACTAAGTTGTAATCATACCCTGCTCGGACTGCCGAGGGTACCCGAGCAGATTTCAGGGTTACAGGTCAGGATAAGGGAAAATGCCTTATGTTATATTTTTTATTGGGGCATGGGATGGAGCATGGATGAGGGGATCAGACATGATATTAGTAACCGTTTTATATATTTTTATTGTGTCTTCATTTTTGATTTCCTTGGGCACATGACACTATTATGACATGGAATGTTTATTGTATTGGTTTGTGGGAATTTAACCAGTTTTGGGATTCTATTATATGATGTATGGTTATTACTAGATATTATTTCTAATTATTTATTCTTATTTTTATTATTTTATTACTTTGATAAAAAGTTTATATTCTCCCCACAGTCTTTATTAGACCTTCACTACAAGCTTCTAGCCTCTAGCATATGGGGATTTGTGCCTACGGTTATATAGAAAACTAGTTCAGCTACCAGTTAGAGTTATCAGGGTCAGGATGTTAAAAAGTGGTATCATAAGATGATTTTTTTATACTTATTTACTATTTGGAAAAGTTAGACAAGATACTAGGATGTGTTAGGCCATTTTTATGAAATGGGAGTAAGTAACCCATCTTTGGGGGAAACCCAAGTTCCCAATGTGGTATTGTTGTTATTATATACGCTTGTTGTAGTTGTATGTTATTTCACCTTAGGTGACACACTTTTTGTGTGATGTTATTTTTTCTGATATTTTACCCATGGTTCATTATAGCATGAAATTTTATATTCATTCATTATTTTAGACACTTAGGTATTATTTTTCATGCATTATATTATCCAATCATGGAAAATAATGTTGTGGTTTTTTACCTTGAAAAAGAGAAATTAGGTTGTGTAAAATAAGATGTTTTCTGTTTATTTATTGTTTTTAAAGAAATAGTTCCTATTAAGATTTTTTTTCCAATTTTAAATTGATAGATAATAATTGAAATGTTTAAAATGGTGTTAAATGAAAGTTTTTAATTATGGGAAATTATTTTACCCTGATTTATCTACTGGACCTAGATAGGAATAGTTGGGTGTAATGACAGTGTTTTGGTTATGCCTGTTGGGATAGTTTATGTAGAGTAGCTTTTTATAGCTATTTATGACCCCTATTTTACATAATTACAATTTATTTGTCTTGAAATGTTTGTTTGGTATTTTAGAGGTATGTCTTCACAATGATTCTTACTAGTAAAGAAACATGGGGACATAGATAAGAATGTTTTTCTAGTAGAAATATCAAACACCCTGTTGGTTCCAGGTGATAGTAAAGAAGATAATTTCTATGATAATTTCTATTTATTTTATTATTTTATAGAAGGATACCCAGGGTGGGTTAGGTCAAGTATATTTGACCTAAATAAGGTGTTCCATCTATAGCATCCTTAGACATTCATGGGAGAGGATGGACCTAAGGTAGTTGATTTCTAGATTAATTATATCCAAACAATTCTGGATTGCTTAGTGAATCCTTTTCTGAAGTGGGTTAAGTTGGTAGTATATATATTTGAGGTACCATCAAAGAACTAGTGAGATATCTAGATTCTGGATGATCAAATAGAGGGTATGATTTGGAAGGAATTTCAAAAAAAATTCTTAGAAAACTTTTAACCAAAGACATTGAGATAGTAAAGGGATACATAGTTTATGTTTTTGACTCAGGGGGATGTTTCAATGATGGATTATGTTGGATGCTTTACTGACTTTTAACATTTTGTTCCAACATTGATATGGGGTGGTTTAGCTTTGAAAAAATGTTCCAGGATGGATTTAAATGTGAGATCAAGTCTCAGGTAAATATCTTCCATTAGAATAAGTTCATTGAGGTGGTAAATTAAGCTCTCATTTCTAAGTGGGTCCTAAAGAAGGCCTCAAGTGGTGGAAAAACTGTTATAGAAGGGTGGTATGGTGGTACATATTTAAATGGTAAGAAGAATCATTATGATAACTTCTATCAAGGTAGTGGCAGGAAGAGTAGTCAGGGGAGAGGATATTCCCCTTAGGAAAGTGTTCATGAGGTTTTATATCAACATGGAAAGCCTAACACATGTGATGTCAGTGTCTTCGAAGACCATTGGAGTGTTGATCATAAAATGGTATGGGGAATATATAAAGGTTTTTTAAGAACCCTTGATAGATTGGTAAGGATGGAGGATCTTGGATGAGGAAGAGCATTGGAAGGGGTCTTCTACCCTATATTAGTCTGGAAGTTAGAGTTCTATGGGTCGTAATAGTTTGGGTACAGGATGAAAAAAGTATTCATATCAAAAAAAATTGTAATGCATGTGACTTAGACAGGAGCTCGAGGTAGAGTGGTAGGTTAGCTTCATATAATTCTGCATGTACCCATTAATATCAAGGTTGAGTCATCAAATATCTGTTTTATGATTCTTTTATATTATATGATTTCTAGTTATCTATTTAATATAGGACCTTTGTATTATTTTATATCTTCTTGGATTTTGAATGGTTTGGGTCTAGTGGGTGAGTTTTTGTTTGGGATTATTTCGATCGACACGCTACTATGAGTGTGATCGAAGGGAATCAATCTTTGTAAGGGGTGTTCCATTGAGATTGGTGAGTATCATTTTCTTTGGTATTTATATATGCTCAACATTTTAAGTTTTTACTTGATATTTGGTATGGACTGCTTGGTTTTTTATCAGGATCACATTGATTGTTACCATATGAGAGTAACCTTCACACCTCCTAAGGGTGGCATCTATGTGCATTATGGGGAATGGTATATCCAAGAAATCTCTACAGGTCTAGTTCTTTAGAAACTAGGTGAGATATAGTCCAGGTTGAAAGTTTATTGCTATATGAAGGGAGAGTGGATCATGATGTATTCCCTCTAGTAGTGGATCAGTTTCTATACATGTTTTATGTGGGGTTATTAGGGTTTCCACCTAAGAGGGTAATTGAGTATACTATTAAGTTGATGCCTGAAGATGAGCCAGTTTATATTCCACCTTATTGAATGGCACCATCAAAGCTCCAAGAGCTCAAAACATAGTTGGATGAGTTGGAGGCTAAATATGTTATCTATCTAAGTGCATCGCCTTGGGATCTCTAGTTTTATTTTATAAGAAGGATGATGGAACATTATGCTTGTGTGTTGATTACTATAAGTTTAAACGGATGATGATTAAGAATTGATATCCATTTCTATATATTTATGATCTTTTTTACTAGCTAAGGGATGCCTACGTGTTTTCTAAGATTGATTTGAGATCAGGATGTCATCAGTTGAGGGTCATAATTTATGATATATGATGAACTAATTTTAGAAGCAGTTATGGATTGTATGAGTTTTTTGTGATGTCATTTGGGCTAACAAAATCTCTTGTTGTGTCTATAAACTTAATGAACAAAATATTTCAGTTGTACTTAGATCAGTTTGTATTGTTATTTTTTAATGAAATCTTAATGTACTCTCAGACTCGATATGATCATGAAGAACATTATTACATTGTCCTAGGTACATTGAGATAGTATATTCTATACACCAAGATATCTAAGTCTAATTTTTGGATCAACAAGGTATATTTCTTAGGTCACATCATCTTGAATTAAGGTGTGTCATTGGACCCCAAGAAGGTCTGAGCATTTGTTTCTTGGGAGAAGCCTAACATTTTTTTTTACATCTGGATAATTTTGGGTATAGTGGGATATTATCGAAGGTTTATCAAAGAATTATCTTACTTAGAAGCACTACTCTTAGGCCTATCCAAGAAGGGAATTAAGTTTGAATGGTCTAAAGTATTTAAGAATTTTTTTTAGGAATTGAAGAGACTTTTGATCATAGCATTGATCCTAATCTTATCCAAATTAGGTAATAAGTATACCTTGTATTTTTGATTCATATGGGATCATACATGAAGTGATTTTGATATAGGGAGATTGATTCATGATTTAGATCATGAAATTTGAGGACACATGAACAAAACTATCCTATGCATGATCTCAAATTAGTCACGGTAGTTCACACATTAAAATGTTAATAGTAGTATATCCTGGTTGATGGGTTTACTATTTATACCAACCATAATAACCTTTATTTTATCATCACCCAAAATTATCTAAATATCCAATAGTGGATATGGGATGAGAATATAAAATCATTCAACTTTGATCTATCTTATATGCTATCAAAAGGAAAGAATGTTGTTGATGCCTTGAGTTTGAACACATGGAATCTGGTGGTTCAAGCATCAAGTTTTGAGTGGAAAATGAAGGCCTTGTTGAATGAGATACACTACTACAAAACATACCTTTAACAGTGATGGCCTTTACCCGGGCAAGAAAAAATCGGTGACAAAGGTACCATTTATAAGTTCTAAAACAAGTGATGATAAAAGGTACCTTTTATCAGCTCTTTTTTTCTAGAGCTGATAAAATTCACCCTTTATCATCCCATTTTTTAGAGTTGATAAAAGGAAACCTTTATCAGCGCATTTTTTTAGCGTTGATAAAGGTTTTCCTTTATTAGTGCTTAATTTTTAGCGATGATAAAGAACACCCTTTATCAGCACTTTATTTTTAGAACCCATAAAGGAATCCTTTATCAATGCTTTTTTAGCACTGATAAAAGTATGAATAAAATGGAATGATTAAATAAATAAAAATAAAAATAATATTATAAAAATAATATTAAAAAAATTATTAATTAAATAATTATTGATGAAAATGAATAAATTAATTATAATATATATAAATTATAAACAGTATATATTAAATATATAAATATATTGAAAATAAAAATTTAAAATAAGAAAATGGAGAAAAATATTAAACATTTTATTAATTAAATAATTATTTATAATGTTAATAAATAATATATATTAAATATATATATATATATATGAATGTATGTAAATATGATTTATATAATACAAAATATTATTTATTCTTTACATTAAATAGTAATATATTAAGTGAATAATGCTTTATACTTAAAAATTAAAATGAATTAAAAATACTGACTAATTGCATCGACTAATGGAAATAATTGAATTTCACTTTATTTTTCTATTTAACATAGATCAAATGTATTATACTGATTTCACATATGCATGATTAATGAATTTTTATATATATATGCATGCACACAAATATTTTTTGGGAATTTAATCATTTTATATTATTTATTTTATATTTATTTATTTACTATGTTTTAATATTTTCAATATGTATTACAATTTATTTCAATATATATCCATTTTTAATAATTTATATTAATAAAACTTATCCAAATTTTTAATATTGTACTCATTTTTAATTAATCAATTTTACTCATTTTTAACATGCATGAACTTAAGATTAAATAATCATTAATAATGTCAAAAATAAATTTGTAAAAAAATATTTATAAATAAATATATTTATAAATGTATATTTACTATTTTTATACATTTATAATTATAAATAAATAAATAATATTTGTTTAAATTTTATTTATACAACTATAAATAAATAATTATAAAATTATAATAAATTTATTTAAATAATGAATATATTTACTATATTTATATATGTATAATTATATAAATATATATATATAATGATATAAATATTGTTTTCTTTAAATGTATTTATATAATTATAAATAAAATATTATATATTCAAATAATTATAAAAATATTATTTGATAAAAATTATTATTATTAGTATTATGATTATAAATTATAATTATAATTTTTTTTAAAATATTATATTTTTTAAAGTATAATAAGTACTTATTAGTGCTTATTAACTTAGAACTGATAAAAAGAATCTTTATCATCTCTTTTTTGGAAGCATTGATAAAAGTGTCATGATCTATTTTAAGACTCAAAATCATCGCGAACCAGTTTGCGATATCTGAAGCTCTCTATGGAAGTGATCTACTGCAGGCAATCCTTATTGTCAAATCCAAGCTCTAATCTAAGCTATAATCAAGGCTCCAACTAATCCAAGGATCGAATCCAAGTCTCAACCAAAATCTAGATTTTTTAATATCTCTAATTTCCCTCGGTTATCCATTGAACCTTCTCATCCCACATCAATGTATCCCAACAAGTCTAGTTACACTATCCTATAATAAATCAACCCAAAATTCATTATTTTCTCATTTGAATGAGGTCTGAGCTTCTTAAATAATCCCTTATTTTTTAGATTAAAACAAAGTAGAAACTATTTACACTTAAAATCGGTATCTGTATCTGATTTGATATCTATGTCATTTTCTTCTTTGTTTCTATTTTGTAAACTTTATTGAAAAATAAAAATGCATATAAGTGATCCTAATAACAGATTTCTCTGTAATCTACATGATGAATGAATGAATAAAATATAATCCATTTTTTATTAGTAGTCTATAAATTGGAGTCTTACTCAACCTTTTGCCTTGGATTTCCACATTATTTTAAGTGTTTCATGTCCTGCTTTCATCTTACTAGTATGCTACACACAAATATCAATGAGAGTGTGTGAGTTTTTATGATTAGAAAAAGAAGAAAAATATTATGCAGTCAAGTAATGGAGATCATCCATTTTATTTTTTATGTTCAAATTTTAATAGTAAAGAAATTTATTTTTATTTTAAGGATTTATTTTTAAGATGATATTTTTTTAGAACTATAATCTTTGAAAGAGATTAATTTTTTATTAATTTTAACATGATTAATTTTTTTGAAGGTAATTTATTTTCATATATCAAATTTTTATTCTCATAATTTTTCTTATAAAATTTATATTTCATTCAAATTATAATAATTATCTTTGATTAGTTATTTATTCAGATTATGTTATTATAAGAGATTATTTTTGCATTATGTAAAGACTTATATTTTTCAAAAATAATTAAAATATCATGTAGATATATGTATGTTATATAGATATATGTATATGAAATTATTTTCAAGTTATTCAAATTTTTAAATCATATTCTATATTCTTTCAAGTATTTCTATTTTTAAAATATAATATAAAACAATAACAAAGTCTTTATTTTTTTTGTTAAGTGGATTTTATTTTATCAAAATATACTTTTATATTTTAAACAAGAAAAGTTCTTATTTTATGCCTCTATAATAAATAAAAGTTATTATCATTTGATGTTTATTATTGATAGAAAGATTTAAATAATTAAAACCATCATGTCATGTGTGAAATGTGAATATAAAATCATGAATTTCATTTGTAATATAAGATATGGCCATCATCTTAACTCATGATATAACATGCATAAAATAGTTTTATTATTCATGTACATGTATGTGTTTTGAATGAATCATCTCGTTATGACATCATCTTATTATGCATTAACTAGTTTTATTATTCATGTTGTTGGGAGGTATAATAGGCTCCCAATACCTATATTCCACAACATCTACCTCTTTGAAATCATCAAATTTGAAAAATTCATCCATATAGTGGTTGGTGTTTCCATTAGTTTGGAATATTACATTTTAAATCACTTGGAAACCTCTTTTTCATATTTTTATTGAGAAATTAATGTGCTATGATTTTTTTGATTCATTAATAAACCAAGGAAAATGTTTCACTAATCATAGGCATCTCGATATTGTACCTCATATGATCCACAAAAAAATCATTATGATTTTTCTAATCCTCAAATAATATTTCTACACATATATGAGTACCAACAGCCTTTTATAATTCTCTTTATTGATGTAGAGGGTTTGATCAACTCTACCTTGATAAAAAAAACAACCTTTCTTAGGTATTGATCCAACCTTAAATACTAGGTCCCCAGTGATTTCGTTATCTTATAAAAATAATTCTTTAACTAGCTCACCTTTCTCTCATTTTCTCCCATAATAAACCTATCTGGTTTCTCAATTTATAATCCCCACTTAAGAACTCCATTGAGGAACATATATTTGACATCCATTTGGTATACTTTTAACTACATTTTCCCTGAAATAGCCAAAAAAATTAAATTGTTTCTAATCAGGCTATGGGAGAGTAAATTTATTATAAATATAAATTATTTTGATCTAATAGTCCCCCTTTCATAGTATCCATTATTTATTTTGATCCATTTTTTCATAGTTGATGAGTTTATTACTAAACACCCACTTGGTTCTGATAATATTTTTGTCCTCCAACCTTGGAACAATTTCCCATGTCACATTGTTCTTATTCATATCAAGATCCTCATGTATATATTTGAACCAATTATCATTCTTTTCAAGCCTCTTAAAATGATTTTGGATCTACTTGGTAAAAAATAATATTTTTTGTAGAGTCTTACTTCTTCGAGTTTTCACCAAAATTATATGATCACTAATGAAATTTTATTCATTAATTTCAACCTTGCTTGTATTTATTGCAATTGATAATCCTTCTTCATTTTCCTCACCATAAATGTCTTATTTTGAGTCTACCTCATCCCCGTGTGGTCCCCCATATGCTACTCAATTCAAAATTAATTTCCTTCTATGTTTCAGCGTTATTTTAATTATTAACAATTTTCCCATTCTAATTATAAAAAAATATCAATCAATTTTCTCTTTCCGCCATAAAAACATCTCAACACACAGTTTTTAAGTTAGTATTTAATTGTCTCATTATATAATATTATCACTTTTTCACTTCCAAAAATCAATTTCCTCTTTCAATAATGTTTTTACAGTAAAATCCTTATCCATATAATTGATATATTATTTCATATTTTTGTAAAATTTAGTTCCTTTTATTATTACTCATATAATACTTTTTTTCTTGTACAGGGGGATTTTTTTGTTTGATTTGGAATGTTTTTTTCAAATCTACTCATGCTAATGATATATTGGAATTTGATCCTACATCTGAGATAATGAAAATAAGGAAATGCATCAAGAATTCATTACACCATCATGAAAAGGTGAATTCCTACTACTTATTTAATTAATTTTTTTCATCATTTTATCTACTATTTTTAAGTTAATTTTATTATCATTTTTATCTAATACTTATTTAGTTTTTTTTCATGAATCTTTTGGTAAGTCATATTTTTCTTTCAACTATCTACAATAATGTACAAAAGAGATAAAATGATTATTTCTACCAATGTTACCACATTTTCCATTTTCATTTACTTTCTTTGTCAAACTTCCAACACTACATATTGATTCTATGTTATTAGTAGAAAAAATTGCTCATTATTGAAAACTAGAATAGTAGAGGAAGCTCATGTGACCATTTTTGTGACTTCTCGATATATAATGGGCACATGAGCTTCCTCTTCTCTTCTGACTTTCAACAACGAGAAATGTTTTTCAGCTAAGAACATTGATTCAATATGTAGTGATGGTAGTTCAACATAGAAATACAATGAAAATTTAGTAACACTAGTGGTTAGGATTTTTTTGAGAATTTGGGACATGTAGGAATCATCCACACATCAATCCGACGTACAGTGTGACCGATATGAATCCAAGTTCTTCTTTTTGTTTAAAATTGAAATATATTTTAGTAAAAAGGACAACTGACATACTAAAAACTGAGAAAACATTTTCTGATTATTTTTATACTTTAGGTAAATGATCTATAAGTAATTTGAGACATTAAGGAATTATCCACACCTCAATTAGATGCACGGTGTGACCGTTATGACTCAATGTGTCCATTATAAGTTAAAAATCAACAGTTTAGTTCAAAAAAATCCACTCATTGAAAATAGAGAAAACACACTAGGATTTTCTTGATAATTTATGAAATCGATTTATAAGTCATTTATGACATGTAGGAATCATTCTCACATAAAATCAATACATGATGTGATCGATATGAGACAAAATGTATGTTTACAGTTTAAAATGACATTTTAGTAAAAAAAAGTGAAGTACTCAAAACCAAGAAAACACATTTATATTATTTTGATACTTTAGTACAATGATCCACAAGTCATTTTAAATGTGTAGAAATCAGCCACACCTCAAGAGATAAATTGAGAAAATATAATTGAAATGTAATAAAAATGAGAACAACCACTCATTATTTTTTGTTTATTTTTTCACATATATCCCAAGCATGGATGTCCAAATAATAGATGGGTCATGGTATATTTATAGGAGAAATTTTTTTGTGTGTTGACTCTAATTTAAGGGATAAATCATTCCAATGATTATCTATGATCCATGGTGATTATTTCTATCATTTGGGGACTGTGAATGCCCCTGAATCACATTTTAGGATAGTGAGGGTGAATATATATACTTTTCTTTCCAATGGTTTGGTGAATATAGACAACACATGATCTTGAGTACCAAAAAATTTGAGTTGTGTACCATTATTATCCACCTTCTCCTCTAAAAAATTATAGTGAATCTCAATGTGTTTCTTGTGAGTGTTGTAATATATTGTTTTCTATTTTGATATCACTTTTATTGTCTCATTAAATCATTATTGGATATTTCACCAATTATTTGATGTATTTAAACTAGTTTCTTATCCATATAATATGTGTATATGATTTTCTAACTATGATATACTTGGATTCTACTATACTCGAAGAAACACAATCATGTTTCTCTCTTACCCAACCAGAAAAATATATTCCTATAGAAGAAGGTCATCCACTAGTGGATTCTATTAGGATATTCAAATACTTTTTCAACTGACATACTTCTGAAATATAATTTATAAAAAATATTTCAAATAGATGTTAGATATAATGCTCTTATCAATATGATATATGACTATTAACTCTTTCTAAACCAAATAGTTGGTTTCGGTTTCTTTCAATTGAAAATAAAGTTGTGTGTCTTTCTTACCAAGTGTATGACTTTGGAAGTCCTGTTTTATGACTCTATAAGCCCCCATATAATACTTTTATCATGTTTTGTATAACTTTGAAGTCCCATAAGACTACTATTGTATGAATTTGATTCATTAAGTATGAATTTAAACTATAATTTATGACCTTGTTAGATCCCATGTAATACTTTTCAATATATGCACATGACTTCTACCAGTGCTACATAATTTTTTCATTCTGTATAAGACTTAAACACTTTGTAAATAAACTAGAGACATGTAGTTCATGATATAGTGGAGAAAAAAACCATGTGATACCCTTGATAAGTGATATGTATGATCATGGGGTGATTTTTTTCTTTTCATGTATCTCCTAAGATATATCTATTTATGGGAATATGAAAATGGAACCTATAAAATTCGTGAGGCACATGAATAGGAATATCATGTGAGCCTCTCAAGACAACCAGATTTTTCTAGGAATATCATGTGATCCTCCTCCTCTTTCAATTTTTCCCTCTATAAATATATTTTCATCGGGCTTCTCATACCACTATCGCCACTGCGCTGATGCTGCTACTCAAGAATAATCCCAATATTATAAACCCTAATGAATATCCTGAGTGGTTACTGAACCAATATTCCCTCAAAGCCTTCGGTACGAGGGGCCTGAATGAATTTGGGGATTGAAGGAGGTTCCCTATCTCCATGTATCTTGCTATTCTTTTGGTGGAATGTTTAGACGATGATGTCTATGACTTGGCATCAGCATTGGTCATTAAATTATATAAGGGAATGCTTATTATTGACACACTCAAGAGATATCTAGTACTCATCAGATTCAATACATTTAGTTTTCATTATTTTAATAGGGTTTCTTATTCATCTCTTACATTATGATGATCTATTTTTCATTACAGGGTAATCCATTGCAGAATGATGAACCGGTCTTCATCGACTTTTATCTCTCTAAAAACTACAATGAAAGATAAATATTTCAACTTATTGGCATCACTTTCATATTGATTGCCTCATATTCTTTGTTTCCTATCATGAAACCTATTGAATTTTTTTTCCTATCAACCTTTCCAAAACTGATTTTTTTAAGGTTATGCAACCTCTTTCAATAATATGAAAGCAATGAATACATTTTTATAAATCAACATGTGCAATATAAGTCAATTTTTAGGTTTCTATTTCAATTTTATTTTTATCTTGGGATATTCAAGTTAGATCCTATTAAATTCCATAAATAGTAGGGGCAGTTGATATGAATATGAGAACTTAGGTCTCCGTGTCATTTATATCCAAATTTAAGAAAAATAGTTATTAAAGTTCTTTTATGGTAATTAACAAGATTTTATTTTTTGTATGTGCTAAAATAGATCTCTACTGGATGGTTAAAATAAATATTAATACAATGGAATCAAAATGGTAAATTGGAAAAATAATACAAAAAATGGTGGATCAAATAGAGGTCTGATATCATTAAAGTTCTATTTTTCACTTAATATTTCATTGTCCTACATTTTTTAAGTCAAGTAATTGAGATGAATCTTGGTTTTGATAGTTTTTAAAGACTAAAATTATGTTCCATTGAAATTTTAAACAAAAAAATTATGATTCATGTATGTCATGATTTTATAGTTCTAATAAATTGTGTTTGATGCACTAACTTTGTTAATTTTGGTTAGCAAAAACATACCCCTTATTTTTTGTTCATGTTGTTTGATGTGATCTAAATTATTTATAGAATCAAGGATGTATTAAGAAATTTGTGCATTACATGTGGAACAATTTTTCTACCAAATCGTAACTTTCATGATGATTTTTCAATGTGTCATCAATTAGAGTATAAAACAACAATTAATCCAATTTTCTTCCATTATTAACTATATTATTTTGTTTTTACTTATATTATATAAATTAATATACAAGTTCATGTTCCATTTTTTTGTAGGGACTGATGATCTAAACAATTTATTCATTTCAATTTAGAATGTTTTGAAAGATTAAAAAAGAACATGATACCATAATAAATACCTTACCAACTTAATGACTTTTACAAGTTGTAAGTATTACTCTTACATGTTACTATATAGGCTAAATGATTTTGTTTTTTCTTCATACAGATGCAATGTGAAGGGGGTATTATACATGGGCATTGTGGGATAACTCTATGTGGGAAGCAATATCGACCTCCCTTTTTTGGTCAATACAGATTCATGATTGTTTTTATGTTAATATCTTTTGAATGCTATATTATTTTACATAAATGTTGTTGATAGATAGAAAATCAAAGGTGATTTGATTATTATCTATTATAGTGATTTACCACAAGCTCACATCTTTGATTTCCCTCTTCCTTGGGATTATAAGTTTGATTTACCTCTTCCATCTTCCCCTTTTTAATTCACAGGTCACCTATTTCAATCAACTTTTCCTAAAATAGTATACATATTTTCTAATCACCGAATGGATTTTAATTTGTCTTGTGATTTTTAGGACATTTGATAGTGTAATGTTGTGACATGTATGCAGCTCGTGAAATTATATTCATTATTTTTACATTAATTTCATTAATTAAATTTCATGGGATTGTATTGACTACAGTTATTCGCATTCAAACAACCATCTTATGTTGAAATGGAGATAATGAAATTACTGATAAGAGTATACAGACTCCAACTCACTTGTCATTATCAAATTTACCCTTAAATGGTTCTTTCAATTACATATTGGTTTCTTTAAAGAAAATTATCACCACGTATTAATATGTTATTTGACTATTAATTCTTTCTGAACCAAATTGCTTGATCTGGTTTCTTTCAATTATAAAGAAAATTGTGATGAAGCTATATTACATAGGAAATTATCATTATTGTAGAAAAAATACAATTTTTATATAGGTTTGTAAATATTTGATCTATTTAAATTTAAATTTATATACATAAAAATTATTAAACAATACATTTCTAAAATTATTTTTTCATAAATTTTCTTAATTAACTTCCAGGTGTTTGTATTTTCCAGTTCTTCATATTCAACATCTCACTACATACTTCCTGTATTTATTGTAATTATTTCTTTGATTAATAATTTTTTATAGAATAACATGGCCTTTTAGTCCCTTTGTGATATTATTATCATTCAAGATGTTAATATTCTTTTTATAGTTCACATTTCATTTTTTAACTACAATTGATAAACAATTTCATTATAATCCTAACACTTCACACATTATTTTACATTGCTTCTTACAAGAAATAAAAATTAAGGTTGCTACCACTAGATGATAGCTGGTAGTGAAATTCAAACCAATTGTCTGAGAAGGTTTATGCTGCATAATAAAAATCATTCATTTTGCATACATCATATTATTTAATTCATTACTTCCTCAAAAAATGGGTTTTGTAGATTGTAATATACACATATTATTATCTATTATGTTACATGTGTGTGTATTACATAAATTTATATATTAATCATTACAATTTTTTAATTTTTTATGTATTATTCATTGCATATATAATTCATTGATCTACATTTTTATTGCACTTTAAAGCAAATTCTATCTTAGTTTGATGCACTTACTGCACTATCTTTTTAGTTTACAGCAGTTTCAAGTTAATCAAAATGCACTGTTTTATATACTTCTATATGAAATATGCATATCTCATATATGAAATTTCCATAGTACTTGCATTATATTTTAAATAAATTACTCCAAATATATTAGAATTGTTTATTTTATTATTTTCAAACATCCTTTAATATTTATTTTATATTATCATTTATATATCTCTCTTTTAATAATGTTTAGTTTGATGTTCACACATATTAAGACATCTCAAAAATATTGAATAATTGGTTTGATCTCACAAGTAACATGAGAACTAACGTAGATATATCTTCCTCTATTTTGATGTAATATGTATACTTTATTATGACATGTATGTTTGGAGTTTTATAACAACGTTATCTTTAGAACTAATATTGATTTAGTTTATATATGTATTCTACTTGATACATTTTAGAAAATATGTCATTTCTGTATTTTGAGAAATACATTTAAGTTTTTTACTACTATGATCTATAGTGATTTATAGGTGGTCCTATCACATATTTATTCTACTATGATCTCTCTTGTATTTTAAAAAAGATGGAATTTCTTTTCTTAGTTTCATGTGCACAATTAAAATTTGTAAGATTAATTAATAATAATAAGACATATCTAAATAATCTGTAAAAATTTTCTAGTTTATCTGTTCCTTTTATAAGGTTTCATTTTTCCATCTCCGGAGGAAGGCCTTATGGGTGGAGGCAATGCCCAGAAGTCCAGGATGGCTAGAGAGAGGAACCTAGAGAAAAAAAGTTGTCGGAAATGGGAGCCAGAGAGCATGTGGAAGTGAAACACCCAAAGTTGGACTCTGTCATGTGTTTCCCTCATCTGAATAAATGGTTGAAGTGATTCTTATGTCAATGGTAATCTGGTTTGAATGAATCCAGCATGTCAATAATAATATTGAATGAAATTATAGTATGCATTCTTTCTAATTGAATTTTAGTATTCCTCCCTACCTCTTATACATTAGAAAATTCTGTATAGTATTATGCATACATTTTATGAATTTACATACATATGTATGCATACATTGATTTAATTTATATATATCTGTACAAATTAATGAACTTCTATAGTTGTATAGAATACTTCTAGCTACATGTGTCACTACTAGTATTTACTGCATTTTCATGTTTCACCAGAAGTCCACTCACTCCATTTTTGTTTGTTCCTATGTTGTTTATTTATGTATGGTAATTTGTTTTTTTGTCTGTTCCTAGTGCAGCAGGGTGGAGGTGGGTGTCTATGACTAGTTGGGGTGTCCAGGGGGGTGTTGGGGGCTATTGTTGGGGGTGTCTAGGGGGTGGATGGGGTGCTTTGCATAGGCAGGGGTCTAGGAGGTAAGGTGGTGTCTAGGTGGGAGGTGGTGTCTAGGAGGGGGTTATCTAGGAGGGGGTCCATGAGGGATGGGGTGTCTAGGAGGGTGTCCAAGAGGAAGGGGGAGGGGTGTCCAGGAGGAAGGGTTGGGGTCTATCTAGGGACGGGGGTGTCCAGGAGGGGGTGTCCAGGAGGGGGTGTCCAGGAGGGGGTGTCCAAGAGGGAGGGGTGTCCGGGAGGGAGGGGTGTCCAGGAGGGAGGGGGTGGGGTCTGTCCAGGAAGGTGGGTCTATCCAGGAAGGAGGGTGGGGGTCTGTCTAGGAGGGTGGTTGTCCAGGGTTTTCCAAGAGGGGAGTGTCTAGGAGGGGGTGTCTATGAGAGAGGGGGGAGGGTGTCCAGGAGGGTGGGGTGTCCAGGAGGGAGTGGGTGGGGTCTGTCTAGGGAGGGGGATGTCCATGTTGGGGGTATAGGGAGGGGGGTCTGTCCAGGATGAGGGTGGGGGTCTGTCTAAGAAGGAGGGGTGTCTATCCAGGAAGGAGGGGAGGGGTGTAAGGGGGTCTATAGGGGGCAGGGTGCAAGGGGGTCTGTAGGGGGGAGTGGGTGCAAGGGGTCTGTAGGGGGGTAGGGGTGTGTAGGGGGTGGGGTGTGCAGGGGGGTCCTTCCAGGAGGGGGTCTGTCCAAGGAGGGGGGTCTATCCTGGGGGGGTATGTCCAAGAAGGAGGGGGGTATATCTAGGGAGGGGGTCTGTTCAGGGAGGAGGGGGTCTGTCTAGGAAAGGGGAGGTCTGTCTAGGAAAAGGGGGTTAGTCCAGGAAGGAGGGGGTTTGTCCAAAAGGGGGGTCTATCCAGGAAGGGTGTTCTGTTCAGGGGGGTAGAGGGGGGGCTTTTCAGTGAGAAGGGGGATACAGGGGGAGTGGTGGGGGTGGCTTTTCAGGGGGTGGGATACTACAAGGGGAGTGGGGGGTTATACAGGGGGGAGGGGGGAGTGTTTTTTTATAAAATGGGAAGGCCTATAGCTAGGGTTTCAAACCATGGCTAAAAGCTTATAGACACGGCATCAAACTGTGGCTATAAACCCTATGTGTCTTAAGATTATACCATAGTTTCAAACCATGGATATAGGTATTTAGAAACAGTTTTAACCTTTTCTATATTCCTTTAGCCACATTTTTAACTCTGGATATAGGATTTATCCACAGTTTGAAACTGTGGCTATAGGCCTTGCCCTATATCCACGCCAATACCAGCCACGGTTCATTAAACTATGGATATAGCCTATAAAAACTTTTTTTGGTCTTATATCTATGGTTCCAAACCATGGATATATCCTAAATTTCTAGTAGTTATATGACTCCAATTGTGACTTCTTATTTAAAATTGAAATCAATTTTAGTGAAAAGGAAAACCGACCTACTCAAAACTGAGAAAATGAATTTGGATTATTTTTGATACCTTAGTAAAATGATCTATAATTCATTTTTGATGTGTAGGAATTATCCGCACCTCAATCTAATGTAATATATGTCTGGTATGACTCAATGTGTCTATTATCAGTTTAAAATTGACATTTTAGTTTAAAAAGTGTAACTCACTGAAAACCAAGAAAACATGATTGGATTGTATTTATAATTTTGTAAAATGATTCATTAGTAATTTGTGATGTGTAATAATCATTATCACATAAAAATGACTCATGATGTGACTGGTATGAGTCAAATTCTATATTTCCAATTCAAAATGATATTTTAGCAAAAAAGACATGCGACGTACTCAAAACCAATAAAACACATTCATATTTTTTTAATACTTTATGAAAATGATCCATAAGTCATTTGAGACGTGTAAAAATCATCCACACATGAATCTGATATACGATGTGACCGGTATGAATTCAAGTGCATATTTTCAATATATGAATATCATTTTATTTTAAAATGCGCATTACATCACCAAAACTGAGCAAAAAACCTAGATTATTTACTCATCATTCTATCTATTATTACATAATTAATTTCCTTATAATATTTATCTTATACTTATTTAGTTAATTTTTACAGAGATAATTCTTGAATACGAACAATAAATGGTGTGACATGAAAGAATCAACTACAAATCAATTTGACACATAGAGTTCCTTTTATGAATAAAATTTTAGTTTAAAATTAACACTTTATATTAATTTATATCTTTATATTATTACTAATATAAGAATTGTTTTCTTATACAAGTTATTTTTTTTCTCGAGCACTGGTTAGGATCAAAATACAATGTAAGACTGATGTTTTTTAAGGTATGTAATAATTTATACTTATGTAATTGTATAAACCAATGTTTGAAATGTCTATAATTTTTTTTCTTGTATTTGTGTTGTAAATTTTATTTCATTTAAATTATGTATTCGTAGTTTATTTTTCTGATTTTGTGGTGTTTTTTGGGGCTGTGGTGTACTGTTACAGCACATTGCACTGGTGTTGCAATGTGTTGTTATAGAACACTATAGTATACCCTTTTATCAGTGCTTTTAGAAGATCTAATAAAGAATCCCTTTATTAGCACTCTTTTAGCACTGATAAATGAATATGGCTTTTAAACTCTCTCTACTATTTAGCACTTATCTAGCACTGATAAAGTCCATTTTAGCGTAGTTAAAGGCCTTTTGTAGTAGTGATACATATAGGTGTTCAGGAGGAATAGGAACATATAACACTCATGTAATTATTTGTTGTTCCATCTCTTTTAAACTGGCTAAATAGAAGGTGGTATGTGGATCCAGAGTGCTTGGAATTAAGGGACAGCTTTGATGGTGGGGATTTACCTCTTGAATGGATCATTGATGATGATGAGATTATTCAAATTCATGATCATGTCTACCTACCTACATGTATGCCGGAGGAGATGATGCATGAGTTTCATGATTCAAAGTGGGTGGTTCACCTTAGTTTGATCAAAATGTGTTGTGATATTAATTGATAGTATTGTTAGATAGTAATAAAAAACAGAGATTGTGGGTTTTGTGATGTGATGCTACACTTTTCAGCAGGTGATGGCCAAGAATCAGTGACCTATTGATCTTTTATAGCCATTTTCCATTCTGTAATAGAAGTGGAATGATGTTACCATGTATTTCGTGGTGGGTATACTGAGGAAACCTTGGAATAATGATGCAATAATGGTTATTGTGGACTGGTTAACAAAGGTATCCCACTTCTTACCAATTTAGGAGACAGTCACTATTAATCAGTTAAGAGAATTATATGTCTGGGAGGTAGTATTTTTTCATGGGATTCCTTGGAGTATTGTTTCTAATCACGATCTATGTTTTACTTTGTGATTATAGAAAGGGTTGTAGATTGTTATTGGTACTTAGGTGCCTTTGATTACATCTTATCACCCACAATTGAATGGTAAATTGAACATATTATCCAAGTGTTAGAGGATATACTAAGAGCATGCATCCTTGATTTTGGTGGAATATAGGATAATTACCTAGATCTTGTTGATTATTACTACAAAAAAAGAAATCAGGTGACTATTTAGATAAAAATATACAAGGAACTCTATGGAAATCCATACATATCACCTTCGTGTTGGATGGAAATACTCAAGTTAGGTTTGTTGTGGTCGAGTCTCATGTAGGAGATTTTGGAGTAGGTCTAGTTGATATGGAAGAATATGGCTACAGTCTAGATTAGATAGAATTCATATGTTGTTTGATGTCATCGACCACTTCATTATATAGTGGGTGACCATGTTCTCCTTCAAGTGTTGCATAAATTGGGACACTTTTGGATTCAGAAATAGGGTAAATTAGTGCCCAAATATGTTTTATTATTTTAGATCATGGATAGGATCAGTCCAGTATCATTTCGATTGGCTCTTCCAAATCATTATAGTGATATTCATGATGTTTTTTATATTTCTTGGATTCGATAGTATCACCTAGACCCTTATTATATTATAGATGTTGATTATTTTGATCTTGAGGTCGATGCATCCTTTGAGAAGCATCCGATTTTTATTATAGATCAATGTCGTGGCATCATGGCTGTGTTTAGGAGGAAACTTGGGAGACATAGGAAGATATGTAGGCCCAATGGCTTGAACTTTTTAACTTGAAGGCTTAGTTATTCTTGATAGTGTAACTCAAGGATGAGTGGTTATATGGTGGGGAGATAGTAAGATCCTAACCCTTTTATGAGGTATGTTTCTATTTTAAATTTTCTTTGAACTCATTTTTAATTGTCTTTTGGAATTTTTCTCAATAGTAGGGATGATATTTTGAGTTTCCTAGGGGTTAGGGGCTTGGAAAATAGTGAAAATGGAGTTTCAATGTATGGAACATGGTTATAACATGGTTAGTGTTAACTATACCGCATGATTGTGTGACATGGATTAAGGGGGGGGGGATAGTTTACAAACCATGCGAGGTGGCCTGAAAACCATGTGGGGTTGGTCCAGATAAATTCACATGGCTTATTAATTGTTTCTAAAACCATTTAAGTTTCCTAGTACACCTTTTATCCCATGATTTTCATATACATAGAAGGTAGCATGGTTTGAAAAACCATGGGGCCAAACCATGTTCCTTATTAAAAGTATAGGATTTAACATTTTCCCTCTCGATATTATATCTTTTCCACCTAATTTTCCTCCTAATTATACTCCCAACATCCTGGGGTGAAAACCAAAAGCTACCTCTATAGTTACCCAATATTTTCATACATAAATATTACATCTTTTGAGATGAATATCTAATACATTTCACAAATACATGCCTAAGGATCATAAAATTTTAGTGTATTTGTAGAATAGATACACAATATTTATATTTCATGAAATATCTTTAACATCTACCACTATTATCTTCCAATTTATTACTCTTCATAGACATACCCTACTTAAACCTTTCTTTATAACCTAGTGAAAGGAAACATAATAACGGATGATCTTCGACACCCAATAAGGGTAAATATGGGATATATCAATCGATAATCATATGAAAGAATAAGATAATAATAAGGGTATGTGATCATGAACATAACTTACAAATTTCATACCAAATATATCATGGATCGTAAACATGATTCATGGGATAAATCCTTATCGTTTCAAATGTCATGAATCATAGGAGTGAGAAATCATCATAAATCAATCATGAACCACAATTCCATGTCATAAAATTTTGTAATCATAAAAGGTATAGAAACCATTTCATATATCAAATTTAACTACCAAGTCTATAAAATTATAATGGATCAGAAACCACTTCTTCCTATAGTTCATAAAGCACATAAACTTGTTTCACATAATAGATCAAGCACATCAACTTGTTCCCTATAGAGGCTCAAGAACATTGACTTATTTCCCATAATTATCTCATGAGATATAAAACTTTTCCCAATGCATTGGAGGACTATAAGTTTGGGCCAATTCTTCACAAAATTAAAATCATACATATGTGTTTCACAAGATCATAATGCATTCATCATATAATCATATCATAACACATGCAAAGAAAACGGTTTTTATAAACATTTCATAAATTCATAAAAGTATAACCCATGGAAAATAAATGGGTTTTATAAACATCTCATCATAATGAACCATCCATATAAAGAATAAGTATGGTTTTATTGGATCATATCCATAGTAAAATTTAATTAACATTAAATTATTTTAACATAGATGAAAATTACTTTAAATGGATCGCTGGAATGTTTCTTGTGGAAAATACCCTTTTCACTTTGAAATCACATATTTAAAATATAAAAGTATTGAAAATATTGAAGAAACTATTTTATTTAAAAATAATATTTAAAAGATATAAAGTAAGCTTCAAATTTTAAGGATTCATGATGGAGTAAAATTTCATTAATATTATATAATTTAAAACAAAACATTCCTTTCAAACTTTTTTAAAAAGTAAACAAAGAGTACCTCATTTGAAAAATGATAAATAAATTCATTTAAAAAAATTATAAAAAGTTAATCATGGGTAAAAATAAATTTAAAAATAATATAGGATATTAAAAAAATTCTTAGAAACATTTTTATAAAACAAGGATATGGAAGAAAAAGGATTTTCAACTGAAGAGAGAAGTAAAGTGAGTTTTCCTCTAAAAAATTAAATCTCTTGAGTACTAAAAATGAGAAAAATGAAAGGAAAACATTTATTCTTAAAAATTAATAAAAGGAGAAGAAAAATTAATGTTATTTATTATATAAGTATCATAAAATTTCCTCATGTAAAATTCAATAATAATCAATCCTGGTTAAAAATAGGATTGAAACATAAATATCTCACCGTTTTGGTAACTTTTGAATCGTAAGCCCAATGAAAGAATAACTTTAAATGAAATAAAAAATATCATTAAAATAAATAAATAATATAATATAACATAACAAATGGGATTTATATACACCCCATAAAATAATATAGGTGCATATCATAACTTATATCCCAAATAAGACAATTTGAGACAAAAAACTCTTACCTCAAGTACGACATCCATCATACGTGTTTGAAAATCCTGTATAATAAATATAAATTTATAATAAATCTATTCCATAACCATTATAATATATATCATACCATATATGATTTAATTATAACCTTTTATCACTCATTTATTAATTATTCTTTAATAAGATCATTATTTTGGGTGATGACTGCCACGTTTTTCATATATGTTTTGGTTCGGTAGTTTTGGTCCTTGTACTTTTATCATGGTTCCATATTATAAAAAATATTAATGATGATAAAAATATAATATATATATTCATTATATACATATTTATATTTATCCATAAAATTATACATTGAAAAATGAATTACACCATTCATGGAGACGGTAGGTCATACGTACATATGAATGTCGTTTCCATTTTTTCGACAGATAGAACAAAAGAAAAGAAAATAATAATTAACCTTTATAGAATAATTTTTTTATATTATATATCATATATATTCATTAAATAATTCCTTATTACCATACATGAAAAAAATAAAAAAAAAACACATCACATCACTATGTGGAGGCGATGATCCACACGTACACACGAGTGGCGTTGTCGTTTTCTAACATATTGATAAATAAGAAGGTATATGTGATATTATAATTATAGAAGTATAATAATTGAATAAATATTATATATATATATATAAATTAAATAAATCATTATATCCATCCTTGAGAGATGGTGATGGAAAATGAATTACATCACTTCATGTGGCGGTAGTCCGTTGTACACACGATTGACGGTTTCAGTTCTCATTTGATGGAAGAGGAGATAGATATAGGCTATTAAATTAACATAATAAAATATAATTATATTTAAGATACTTTTTGTATAACTTCATCATGTTTTAATATTATTTTAAAGAGTTAGAGGAAGAAATAAAACAAAAACACACATTTAAGAACTATACTTGTTCTTTGACTATCCTATTTAGGATTATACCAAAGTCCTTCCTATGATGGTTTTATGATGAAATAAGAGAATATAGGTCGTGTTTAGGGTTTTGAAAATTTTATTTGGTTATGTATTGGAAAAAATATCTTTAATTGTGGATAGGATATAATAGGGGGTGTCCTTTTATAAGTGGGGCAGAGGACACACTTGGATATTTTGAAAAAAATAAAATAATTTAATGTCTTACTCACACAAAGTGGATCCAAAAATAGTCCATTATCATATCTTATACAATATAAGGTCTAAATATATTTATAAAATAGAAATTATAAAAAAAATGAAGTCATTTTAACCCTTATATTCTTAGTTTAACCCCTAGTAAACCTATTTTAACCTTAACCATGATAATGTCTTTTTTGCTCTTAAAGGGTTATAATGTAACTTAAAAGGTGAAAAATGGATCATAAATGGAAAGGGAAAAAATTAAACATTATATTATCCAAATTTTCCCCTTTAAATATTTTTTATTATTTTTAAATAATTTATTTTATATTATTTACATAAAATATTAATAATATCATTTTTTAACATTATTTATTTAATTTGACTTTAAATACACAAATACAAAGGTGGATTCGAATATAATATTTTAAAAATATTCATATGTATCTAAAAATTTATTTTAAAATAATAATTTATTCAAATTATATTACTTTTAATATTATAAAGTCGTTTATTTTATTTTTCTATTAATTAAATAAATATTGTGTTGTTGTTGCATAAGTGTTTAAGGTAATTATTAAATCAATAAAAATTATAAACTATTTTCCATAATGAATATAATTTTATTATTCTCTAAATAACCATTTCAATTCATTCAAAACTTTCTTGTGTCCCTATGTGGATACATAATTGAAATTTAAAAGAGAATGACATTTTTATCTTTTTCTTTACTTAAACTATTATATAGGTCATTTTCATTGAAAAGTGCCTAATAAAAAAATTAATATTGAGAAAAAGGTTATAAGGGTATAAATACCATTATAAAATAATAATTAAGATGAAAAATGGTGGCATTATCACTTAATTTTAACCTAGGTTAACTCAATTTACCCTTTTATCGTGGTGACAAATTTTTATTGTTTCTACTATTCATTATGACTAAAAAATAAGATACTTTTATTAAGTAATATAAATTATGATGATTAAAAATATGGAATCCATTTTACTAAATTCAATTTATATATGTGGTAGAAATTCATTTTTTTAATAATCCTGCAAAGCACAATGAAAAGCGGTTTTCCAAAAAAGAAAGTTTTCATAAGTATAAAAAGTTTTTATATAGAAATTAAATATAAATTGATTCCAATTACATAAATTGGATTAATAATAATATAATTTTACAAATTTTATTTTTAAAAACATTTTAAAACAAATATAAAATTTTAAAATATTTAAATGAAAACATAGTTTTTAATAAAAATCGGTATATTTCAGTATTCATCAAAAAATAATATTTTGAAAAAATTATAAAAAAACGAATCTAAAATAGTTTTTACATGTATATTTTAAAAGTAAAGTTAATTTTTTCAAATAAATTTTCTAAATTCATAAAAAATTGATTTTAAAATAATTGCGCAAAATACGATGAAACATCTTTTTAGAAAAATACAGTTTTTAAGCATAAAGCTGTATTTATTCTTATCCCATGCCTAGAAAAAAATAGTTTAATGATAAAATATTTTATTGAATATATAATATATAAATTACATTAAAATAATTCACCAATAGTGATTAATGTAATTTATTAAGATAAAAATACATTATGTGTATAAAAAACAATTTTTTAGAAAAAACAATTCTTTTACTTCCAAGTGATTTTTATTTTAATTTATAATCAATTTATAACCAATAAATTTATTTTAAACTTGTTTAAACCATATAATTTTCATAATTTAGTTATTATTATACATACCCATGAATTAATTGTCTATGTTATAATGGTATATTATACTACATTGCATTTAGACTTGGGGTTGCACGTATCACAAGCTATTGAAGGGATTAAATTTATTTAAAAAGAAATATAACATAAGATCTTGGATTGTTATATTTACCCCACTTAAAATGAATTTTTCCCTTATAAATAAATTATAAAAATACAAAAAAATGAGTATATATCTTTTTCATCACATCCTTTGGTTCCCATGTAGTGTCTTCAAATTTTTGATTCATCTAGGGAACTTTAACCAGGAGAGTAGTCTTGTTATATTGCACTTTATCTCTATGATACAAGATTTATACTTGTTATTATTCATAAGAAATATTATTCTCTAGTGTTATGACCTCTGATTTTAGTATATATTAAGTATCAGGTATATACTTCCTTAGAAGATAGACATGGAACACATCAAAAACTTGAGAGAGGTTCAATGGAACCATCAAGCGATAAGCTACCATCTCTACTTGATCAAGAATCATGAAAGGGATAATATACCTAGGGATCATTTTTCCTTTATTATTGAATATAATAACCTTATTACATAGAAAATTTTGTAAAAAAACATTCTCATAAACATAAAAATCCAAATCACACAGACGAATGTCAGTGTAAGTTTTTTGTCAATTATAAGTTTTCTTGATGTGTTATTGAATGTATTTGACTTTATATGTCATTTACTCAGATTTATATGGTTCTAATTGATTTATTTCTCCAAATTCATCCCAAAGCATTAGAGTTCTGCCATATTTTCCATAGAGGGCTTCATAAGGATCCATCGGAATGCTCGATAGAAATCTATTATTATAAGAAAACTTGACTAGACAAAAGTGTTGATACCAACCACCATTGAATTATAGATAATAAGACCTAAACATATCATATTGAGTTTTAATTTTTCTCCCAATCTAGATATCTGTCTAAGAAATATAAGATATACTAAAACTTAATTATATATCCAGATCCTACTGAGGATGTCTACAGAACTTCTAGGTAAGCCTAAGATCCTAATCAGATACAATAGAATATGGGACTTTGTACAAACATACCACTTAATTTATATCCTATAAAGATGATCTGAAGAAAAAATTTGTGTAATAGAAATGAATTGTGATAAATTTTTAAGGTGATAGAATACAACCAAAATAGCATTATAGACTTTATACATTTGTTAATGTCTGATGAAAAATTCCATGGTGATGTTTTTCCATTTCCATTCTGAAATGGGTAATATTTGTAACATCCCCTTATAATTATATCTATCAGCCTTACCTTGATAACTTTACAAGAACTAAGATACATACTCAACAATATCTCTCTTCATGTTGTACCACCAGAAATACTCTTTCATATCTATATACATCTTTGTACTTCCAGGATGAATAGATAATGATGAACTATGAGCCTCATCCAACATCTCCATATTCAAATATTGTATGGAAAGAAATCATACATGGTTCTTGACCATTATCATTTCATCATAATCATATTTAAACCCAATAAAATTTAATATCATCTTATTTAGTTCCACATCATCCTTTTATGCCTCTTTAATCCTCACATAGATAGATAGTTGAACACTCATTTGAGAAAGATAATATTTCTCCCCTTCCTTCAAGATTTCCATATCAATATATAGAAAATATAAAAATATTGGATCTTTTGTGATCCTCATCATGTATAATCTACCATAATCCTTTTGAGTCAAATAATTATCCACAATTTTCTCTTTCATATAGTGGTAATGTATTCATCTATCGTAATATTTAATTAACTTTAACCATATTCTCTTGTGAATATACAACTCCTTCTACATAAATATATACTTAAAGATTTTATGATTAGTATATATATCACACCTTTCACAGTATAGAAAATTTATCCATATATTTAATGAAAAAATTACCATAGCTAACTCCAAATCATGAGTTGGGTAATTTATCTCATGAAACATCAATCGTCGTGAGGCATAAGTTATCATCATATCATTCTACATGAGAAATCATCTCAGTTCTTTATTTAATACATCACTAAATATCACAAAACATTCTCCAATACAGATTAATATAAGCACAGGTACACTGACTAACCTTCACTTTATTCCTATAAATTTTTATCACATTCATATGTCCAAAGGAAATTGGATCCCTTCTGAGTTAACATGGTGAGTGGATTAGATATCCATGAAAAATTCTCCAAAAAGTGTTAATAATATCCATCCAAACCAAGAAAACTTTGGATCATAATCATAGTGTTTATTTTTTTCCAACGTTTAATAACTTCCATGCTTAATGAATCCACTCATATACCCTCGCTTGAGATTATATGAACCAAAAATGAAACTTTTTTATAAAAATTCACACTTAGTAATTTTTTTGTTCAAATTCTATTTACTTAGGGTCTTTAGTAAAATACTCAAGTAATATTAATGGTCTTACTTTATGTTTGAATATATAATAATTTCATCTATAAATACTACCAAAAAACTGATCAGGGTAATCTCTAATGACTTTATTCATTAAATCAATGAACATAACAGGAGTAGTGGTAAGACAAAATGGTATCACGATAAATTCATAGTGTCCATACCATGTACAGAACATTTTATTGAGTATATCTTCCTTATTAAACCTAAATTAATGATATATAGAACAAATATCAATCTCATAAAATTATTGAGCTCTATGTAGTTGATCAAACAAGTCATCAATATGGGGTAGAGGATAATTTTTATTGATATTGATATTGGTTAGTTCTCAATAATCATTGCAGAGCCACATAGATCCATATTTATTCTTAATAAAGATAATGGGTACACCACAAGGTGACACACTTAACTGAAAAAATACCTTGTTAATATTTTCCAAGAGTTTCTTCTTTAATTCATGCAACTGAATCTGGGTCATTCTATATGGAATCTTTGAAATAGGTGTAACACTAGGTATAGGTTCTGTTGAAAACTCTACTTCACAACTTGGATAAAAATAAGGAAATTATTCTAGAAAGACATCAATAAAATCCTGACCACTATTCATATTTTGATGTTGATTTTATCCTCAACCATCTGAGATAAACACCCTTTTTTAATAGGAATCAAGACCCATACAATGGATTTTATTTTCATCGAAAGTTTTTATTTATCATCTCATTAATAGAAGATCATAAGTTACTTAAGAATATTAAATGTGACTTCCCTTACTTGGAAACTAATGTGTGATTTATGTACATAAATTCAATCCATGCCTAATATAACATAAAATTCAAGCAGAGGTAGAATAAAAATATTTGTAAGAAGTGCATTCCAACAAACTTTAACTAGATAAGAATCGTGGAATTGAGATACGATCATTATATCATTAGGATTTTTCACCACTAATTCAACATCTAATAATTGAGTTGGAAATTCAATACCATTTTCAAATTCTTTAGGGATAAAAGAGTGGATAGACCCATAATCAAATAAGATATTATTTGTTCTCAAATGAATAATAAGTGTGTATTTCACCATATCATTATCATAACCCACTTCAGTAGTCATGATCACATGATATTTCCCTTTATCTTTGATATTAAGACATTTTTTATGTTGATCACCATAATAAACATTCATATTCATGCATTAGTTTTAATAATACCCATATTCCATGTATTTTAATCATTGTAGAGTGGGTGGTTCATTAGTTAGCATATTCTTCTCCCCTATTTCATTAACCTTATCATTCATCACTATTGGACTCCTCATGTTTTAATCATGTTTTAATGATCACAAATCTCAATAATAATTACACATCATGTTTTAATGATTACAAATATTTTTACTGTCAATTACTCTCATTATTATTTACAAATCCTTTGCATGATCATAGCTCTCACTTATCTTATAAAACCCTTGTATTTATGTTTCAAGTTACCTTACTTGATAATGGTTAAGCTTAATTCACATTATGCATATTACTGCTTAAGTTTGAATACAGTTATCTGTCCAAGTATCAAGACACCATGAAGTTTGACACAGTAAGACAGACTGTGTGCAAGACACAGATACCGTGAAGGACACACCGTGACCCAGAAACTGTGAGGGACACACCGTGACCCAGACACCATGAAGGACACACCGTGAGTCCGACACCATGACTAAGACACCATGAGATAGACACCGTGACATGGACACACCGTGAATCACATACCGTGAAAGAGACACCGGTTCAAAGAGACACTGTTTGCACAACTACTGTGACACCGTTTATTAACCTTTTTGTCAATATTATTTAAATAATACTAACGGTCATATTTTATTTTTTTAATGCAATTAATGTTATTTAATGATAGTTGTTACATGTCAGGAAACCGTACCTCGTACCTATGGAAAGGAAATCATTCCTATTGCTGGAGCTCATGGAATATAAAATAGTTTGAGCTGCAGTAGAGGAAACGATCACACTTGACACATCTCAACACACATACTACAATACACATGAGCTCTGTACTTAATAGAAGAACAATCCTGAGCACCACTATAAAGAACACATTGCACGATCCTCAAAAAATTTCCATACATGCAATCCTACATTACTGAAGAACACACGAAGTAATCTAGAGTCAAGAGAACATCCTCTATCCTGGAGAAACAAAAGTTGAACCACGACACTCTATTTTTCAACAAAAAAATCAGAGAAGGAATCAGAAGCATTTTTGTTGAATCCAACGAGTCCAGAGCTGCACTTACAATCACTAAAGCTTTTCTAAACTCATTCATACTTTCTTTAGTGATTTTTTACTTTACATTTCAAGCAGTGTGTGTACCCTGTTTATTTTACACACACATTGTCTCCTAGGCTAAGTTGGAGGATTCTCAAATCCTCATTCAAACTTTATAACTCCCTTGTATACCACTATGGATAGTGGTAGAGGTCGAGTAAGACCTGGATAGTTGTCAGTTGTTGTTTGTTTTCCCATGTATAATTGTGGTAGAGGTATTTGTACCTGGACAGTGTGTTCACTGTTGTTAACCCCGATCCAGGGTGTGGATCAAATTTATATATAAATTTGAGAGGACTAAGTCTAGGCTTGAGACTAAACCTCTTGGTTATATCTGATTTGCTTTTTTTAGTTTAAGTTCAAACTATACAGTATCTAATTTATATTCCGCTGCTTATTACTTTGAAGTACAAATCTGTTTTAAAGTTACTTTGATAGTTAATATAGAAAGTGTTTGTATCTATTTTAAATCAGTAGGTTAGTTTCAAAAGATAATTCAATCTTCTGATTAGATTAACTGAGAACTAATCAATCTCTTGAGAATCTAATTTAACCTTTATAGTTTTACAAATTCACTACTGTTTAACTTATTTTATAAATTGGGGATTTTAATAGAAAATATTTTAACATAAATTTTAATTGGAACTCAATTCACCTCCCCCCCCCCCTCTTGAGTGTACCCTCCGACCAACATTTGGTATTAGAGGTTGTTTTTATTAATACAAGTTTTTAAATCATTCTGTTTTTCAACTGTGATTTTAGTTGCATCTTTAAAGATCTTTAAATTTCTGTTAGTTATAAATTTTATCTCTTTAAATTTATTTTCTAAAATCTATTTATGTACAATAGACAAGAAGGTGCTGCTACTAACAGTCCATCTTTCTTTAATGGTACAAACTATTCCTAGTGGAAACTTAAGATGAAAATTCATTTGGAAAGTATGGGTTTTGATATCTAGACTGCTATAGAATCTCAATATAAAATTCCATAAATTGAAAGAACTACTTGGGATGAACCTACTAAAGTATCTTACAATAATAATTGTAAAGCTATGAATGCTTTGTATTGTGCATTAGGAGATGAGGAATTCAACAGAATAATTTCCTGTAAAACAACTTATGAAATTTGGGATACTTTAGGTGTTTCTCGTGGGGGAATAACTAATGTTAAAGAAATGAGATTAAATACTTATACTATTAAATTTGATAATTTTAAAATGAAAACTAATGAACCTATTTCTTATATGTATCTCAGGTTCAATGAGATAGTCAATATAATGAGTTCACTTGGAAAGGTTGTTCCAACAAAGGAACAAATCATGAGGATACTAAGATTTCTACCAGAAATATGAAGAGTCACTTCTATCTCAATCAAAGAATCATGTGACATTGGAGCTCTGCCTGTAAAAGAGGTTATTGGTAAATTAATGATGTATGAGGAAGAACTTAAGGTGAACAAGGAGGATGATGATGAACCCAAGAGAAAATTTGTGGCTTTCAAGTCCACTGCTTCTAAGAGAAAATACAAGGAGAAAATATATGTACCTACTGAAAGTTCAACCAGTGAAGATTCAGATTCAAAACTTGATGCTGAAATGGCTCAAATAGTCAGGAGATTTAAGAAGTTCTATAGGAAGAAGAAATTCTTCAGAAAAACAAACAGCAAAGGTAAATATGAAAAAAAAGGTCACTAGAAAAAGGATTGGAAGAAGTCTGATAAGGAAGATAATATAGTCTACTATGAATGAAAAAGGAAAGGACACATTAAGGCTGATTGTCCAAAATTAAAATTCAAAAAGAAACATGATTATAAGGAAAATAAGTACAAGAAAGCTATGAAAGCTACTTGGAGTGATTCAGAAGACAGCACAAGTGAATCTAAAATTTCTGATTCTGAAAAGAATCGTGCCAACATGTGTTTCATGACCAACACATCTGAGGTAACCTTAGATACTCCTATTTTAAATTCCTATTATTCTGGAGTTGATGTAGATTCTGATTTTGATTCTGAAGATATGTCTAAAGCTGAATTATTTGAATATTGTAACATGCTGGAGGAAACATGCAATGAACTTAAGGGCAAATATAAGTCATTAAGGAAACAGCATGATCTCACTGCAAATGTTAAATCCACCCTTGATATAGAAAAAGAAAATAATGTTCAACTATTAAAGGAAAATACAGAATTTAAAATGTCTAATGAGCAACTTAGAAAGGACTTAGAAAAATTCACAAAGGGAAAAGATACACTTACTCAAATGTTAAGAAAGCAAGTTGCACCAAAATACACTACTGGTTTGGGATACCAACCTGGAAAAAGACAGTTCACTAAAACTCGATTTATTCCTAAATTTGGACAAAATTCTGCTTGTTCCAGTTCTGGAAATTCATATGATTCAACTAGTTATTCACATAGTTATAGATCAAATAGAGTTTATCTTTCAAAATCTTTTGATTATGTAAATTATATGAAACCCATAAGACAAATTTGGGTACCAAAATCATTTATTGCTAACCTATCTGGACCCAAGAAGATCTGGGTACCAAATTCATTTCCCATCTAAATCTGTTTTGTAAGAAACCTATTTGAAGAGTTCCCACAAGAAGACATGGTATTTGGATAGTGGATGTTCAAGACATATGTCTGGGGATTGCTCATGCTTCAAGAGCCTAATCAAGGTTGATGGAGGCCATGTCAACTTTGGTGATAATTCTAAGGGAAAATCATCAGCCTAGGCCAAATTGGTAACACTAACTCAGTTTTAATTTCTAAAGTTTTATTTGTTGATGGATTGAAATATAACTTGTTAAGTATATCTCAATTATGTGATGATGGATTTAATTTTAAATTTGAAAATGATTCTTGCAATGTTTTTAATTCTAAAAATGTTTTAGTATTTTCTTCTTTAAGAAATGAAAATGTTTATGTTGTTGATTTAAATTCTTTATCTAAGCAAAATGTTACTTGTTTAAATGATTTTCATAAAGAGTATTGGTTATGGAATAGGATATTAGGGCACTGTAATATACATTCACTTAGAAAACTAACTAGGAAGAACTTAGTTAGAGACTTACCCAAACTAGAGTTTCCAAATGACAAAGTTTGTAATCCCTGTCAAAAGGGGAAATAACACAAAGTTTCTTTCAAATCAAAGAAAGAAGTTTCAAATTCTCAACCTCTCGAGTTGGTTCACATGGGCTTGTTTAGACCATCTAGAGTTTCTAGCTTAAATGGGAAGCACTATGTCTATGTATTAGTGGATGACTTTTCTAGATATACTTGGGTATACTTCTTAGCTCACAAAAGTGAAGCTTGTTCTTACTTTATTAAATACTCTAAGTCTGTAGAAAACCATAGTGGACTTAAGATTAAAACCCTGAGAAGTAATCATGGTCATGAGTTTAAAAATCAAGATTTTGAATCTTACTGCTCACAAAATGGCTATAGTCAAAACTTTTCTGCTCCTAGGACACCTCAGCAGAATGGTGTAGTAGAAAGAAGGAATAGAACCCTTCAAGAAATAGCAAGAACTATGCTAAATGAGTATGACCTGCCTATTTATTTTTGGGCTGAAGTTGTAAATACAGCTTGTTATATCATCAATAGAGTCTTAGTCAGACCTGTTCTCAAGAAGAACCCTTATGAACTATGGAATAATAGAAATCCTAAGGTTAATTACTTTAAAGTCTTTGGTTGCAAAGTCTTTATTATTAATACGAAGGATAATCTGGATAAGTTTGCTTCTAAGAGTGATGAAGGAATCTTTTTAGGATATTATATAACTAGAAAAGTCTATAGAGTTTTCAATAAGAGAACCAAGTGTGTGGAAGAATCTGTTCACATCAAATTTGATGAAACTAATCCACATGAACCTAAGTCATCTCTTAAAAATCTTGAAGAATATTTATCTTTTCTGAACCTTAATGATAAAATCAATGAACCTGCTGTAAAGATAACTAGTTCTGGAAATATTTCAGAGTCTTCTCCTAATGAACCTGAACCTAGAGAAGAACATGAAATTTCTAGCCCTACCTTTACTAGATCAACTAGGATTCTAAAGAATCATCCTTTAGATGTTGTTATTGGTAATCTCAATAGAGGGACACAGACTAGAGCTTCTCTTAGAAATCAGGTTGAACATCAAGCCTTCTTGTCATAGCTTGAACCTAAAAACATTGATGATTCTATTAATGATGAATTTTGGGTAAGTGCCATGCAAGAAGAACTTAATCAATTTGAAAGAAATAAATTTTGGAAACTTGTTGAAAGACCTAAGGACACTTTCACCATAGGCACAAAATGGGTGTTTAGAAATAAAGTAGATGAATCTGGAAATATAGTTAGAAACAAAGCTAGGTTAGTTGCACAAGGCTATATTCAAGAGGAAGGAATTGACTATGAGGATACTTTTTCTCCAGTAGATATACTAGAATCCATTAGGATCTTACTTGCTTATGCTGCACATCTAAATTTCAAACTATATCAAATGGATATCAAGATTGCATTCTTGGATATATATCTGAGGATGTTTTTGTTGAACAACCACCAAGATTTACAAACCCTCATTTTCCAAATCATATTTTCAAATTATCAAAATCTTTATATGGTTTAAAGAAAGCTCCAAGAGCTTGGTATAATAGATTAAGTACTTTTCTAATTTCTAAAGGTTTTACAAAAGGTATAGCTGATCCTAAACTTTTTATAAAACAAATTTCTAAAGATGTTTTAGTTGTAAAAATTTATGTAGATGATATTATTTTTGGATCTTCAAAAACTTCTTTATGTACTGATTTTTCTAAAATGATGCAAAATGAATTTGAGATGAGTTTAATGTGTGAACTTAAATTCTTTCTTGGATTTCAAATCTTTCAAAACAATGATGGAATTATTTTAACTCAAAGTAAATATACTAGAGATCTTTTAAAACGTTTTGGATTGGATAGCACAAAAAGTAGTGACACTCCCATGAGTACCACCTGTAAGTTGGATCTTGATGAAGATGGAAAATCTTTTGATCAAACCACTTATAGAGGAATGATTGGAAGTCTACTCTACTTGACTGCTATTTGTCCTGATATTATGTTTAGTGTGTGTATGTGTGCTTGTTTTCAAGAAAACCCTAAAGAGTCACATTTAAATGCTGTAAAGAGAATTTTCAAATACCTCAAGCATACTCCCAATTTAGGAATGTTCTATCCAAAAGGACAATCATTTTAACTAGTTAGTTATTATGATGCTGACTTTACTGGATGTAAGTTAGATAGAAAAAGAACCTCTGGAACATGTCACTTTTTAGGAAAGTCACTAGTATCATGGTGTAGTAAGAAACAAAATTTTGTTGTATTATCTACTACAGAAGCTGAATACATAGCTGCTGGCAGTTGTTGTGCACAAATTTTGTGGATGAAGCACACTTTACTAGACTATGGATATCAATTCAGACATGTCTCAATAAATTGTGACAACACAAGTGCTATTAACATTTCAAAGAATTCTGTTTCACATTATAGGACAAAGCACATTAATGTAAGACATCACTTTTTGAGGGATCATTACCAAAAAGGTGATATCACTTTAGAATTCATTGGTACGGAATATCAACTTGCTGATATATTCACTAAACCATTAAATTCTGAGAGATTAGACTACATCATACATGATCTTGGTATGATTAACCATAAATAGACATCTTACAGATCTTACTGTTTACTATTTTTACTATATTTTACTTTAAGGTTTCATGTTCACTGTTTTTCAGTTATTGTTTCATGTTTACGGTCTCACAGTTAACACCTTGTGTTCATGGTATGTCACCTAATTGTCTCACCGTGACAGAACAGTTCACTCACTGTCTCACCATGACTACACAGAATGGTCACTGTCTCACCGTGACGACCACCAACTGTCTCACCGTGACGACTGCTTTTCGTCGCACCGTAATGCTTACTCACGGTCTCACCGTGAAGATTCTTTATATATTTATTTTAACCCACATCGCGGTAATTTTTATTTCACCACTGATTACTTTCCTGTGTTTTTGTTTTTATGACGCTTGACATTCCCAAATGATAAAACATAAGGGTTTTTACTCGATTCCATACCCGAGCTCTCTCCTGCTCACTCTCTCGAACCCTCTTTACCTTGAAAACCCTCTCTCCTTCTCTCTCGCTCGAATCTTCAGTGGATTTCCAGGATGAAGTGTCCATCTTCACCCTCATCTGAGAAGCATCGCACGAAGAAATAGAAAAGATCACCGAAGATTGCACCCGAAGGACCTCTGAATCTGAACCTAGTAAGTCATACTGTAGTACCTGAAAAAGATATTTTCCCTGAGTGGCTGTTGTCTAGTAAATCTTTGGTTATAAAATTATTAAGATAATAAGGATGGATCGAATGGTTTTCTAGAAAATATAGACCTATATACCCTAGGTTGGTATCTCAATTTTACCAATATGTAAAATTTTCCTTTGATGCTGGAGAAAGATTTATAGTGACAAGCTGGATCAGTGGACAAAATTGTTCATTCTCTTCAAGGTTATGGGCTGCATGCCTGAGAATTCCTCATGAAAAGATTTGTGATGATTACCAGAGAGACCCTCCTCCAACAACTGACATATTTGATCTGGAAAATGCACTAGAGATCCTAACTGGAAATGGCACCAAGCAAAGGACCATAGCAGCTGAATTGGATGGGGAGACAAGACTGCTGTTCAAATTTGTTCATAATCTGATTAGTCTAAGAAAAGGATATTTTTTTGTGATGAAGTATCAGGATGTGTTCCTGATTCACCTATTGAAGAATGTCCATAAGATCAACCTATGCAAGTATTTCATTAAACATATATGTGAGATGATTAAAGTCACTTCCAAATCCACCTCCTTGTTTTACTCAAGGATGATTTCGGCCATCTTAGTTGCCAAGGGAGTGGTTGGACCGAATGAAGAAAAGCTAGAGGTTTTTGATTTCTGTTTATCCAAGCCTATCATCAGAAGGATGAAGATTAATTGGAACCCCTGGAAGAAGTAGTGGGTTGAGGATAATGATCAACTTTATAAGAATTATAATCCTATTGATTATCCAAGAAAGACAAAGAATATAACTGATCCTGGTTTGGAACCAGATGAAGTGGCTGAGTACCCTGAAGAGGAAGAAGAAGAAGAAGAGGTTGAAATACCTCAAGAGGAAGTAGTTCATGTTGAAAAAGAAAGGATTGTTGTCCCTACTGATGTTCCTGTTGAAATACTTTCTAGAGAGGAAGTTTCTATTGTTTTTAGAGAAGAAGCTCCTGCTTCTAGAGATGATGTTGATCAGGAAATTCAACCTGAGGCTGCAAGAGATTTGATTATTCCTGTTTTAGAGCAGCAAGATATGGAAGAGTCCAGTGGTGCAGAAGACCTTCCTGTCATGGAAGAAGCTGATCTAGGAGAAATACCTGCTATGGAAAATGTTAATCAAGAGGATCTCCCTGTTGAAAAAGAAGCAAGTCTAGAAGCACAACCAGTGGAACAGTCAGTTCCTGAATACATACCCTTTGCTGAAGAGAGGATGGAAATTTCCTTTCATCTGGCAAGGTAAGAATTTGTTGAAGATATTAGAGCTGATCCTGTGGATCTTAACCCAATTCCTGAGCCTCAAAAATCTGAAATAGAAGCACATTTTGAGGGGGAGGAACCTCAAACCCTTGAGATTGATGAAGTCGGATCTGTTGAAACCTCTCAACCAACTGTCACATATTTTTTTTACACTCGGTATGAATTTAAAAGTTTTTTTGATGTGATTGAATCACAGAAAGTGACTGCAACTGGTATAGATATCTCTTCTTTGTTTCAACTGAAGTTAGTAACTCACCCAAAACTAGCACCAGAGCCTCAACCTCAACCTCAATCTGAATCTGAAACTGAAACTAATTCTGAACCACAACCAGAATCTGCATCAGAACCTGTACCACTACCTTCATCTACTATCTTATCCGAGCAACAATCATATGTAACTAAGGATGATTTTAAAGTCTTTGGAGAGACTATATTGGCTGTAGTTGAGAAGATTATATCCTCTCAACCTCGTCCAGTGACTCAACTAAGTCAAGAAGATGCCTCGATTCTTTTGGAAAATATTATTCTACATATTCAACCAAGGATGATCCATGAAATACAAGAATTCAGAGTTGAAAATAAGTTTCTTAGTGCTGATGTTGCAAATTTGAAAGGTTTGATAGAAAATCTTCAAAGAGAATTGTCTTCAAGATTAGAGCCTACTCTTGTCTCTACTCCTGCACCTATTGCTACTTCTCCTGGACCATATGTTTCCAACCTTTCTAGAGAGATTGTGTCTCAAGTGCATCCTTATCTGTTTTCATTTTATGAGAATATTGGTGTAAGACACACCAAGATGATGCAACGCATGAGAGATCTTGTAGAAAATATGAATAAGATCACAGATGAGTACACTGGATGTCTGCAAAAAGTTTTGAAATAGCTCAAAGTTCTCATCGAAGATGTCAAGGCTTCTCCTCCCTCTGGTCAGACTTTTGTTCCCTTTTTGGATGATTCTCTACTGAGATCCATAATCAAGGAAGAAATTCAGAATGCCCTTATTGGTTTAGATCTGTCTCCTTTGTCAGAAGTGGTTAAGAACAGTGATCGGGCTTTGGACCTGGTCAGAATTAATTTTAAGATTGCCAATGATGCTCAACAGGAGATCACCAAGAAGATAGACTTTTATATCCCTCCAGTGACTCAAGCTTTTAAATCTCAAGTTCATAAGCTTACAGATTTCACCAGATTGTTGGACAAATTCATGGAGAATAATGACGATTTTGAAAATGCTATTCAATATGGTGGAGAAATCATTACTGATTTCATCAATATTTTGAGGTCGTATCTTCATGTGCAAGAGTACTGTTATAGTTTCTCCTGTCGTTGCACCCCTTAGACCTGGTCTACCTGCCCTAGCCTCAACTTCCATTTTAGTCAGCCAAGCCCTTTCTCAGATTTGACCAGTCATTCTTGATCAACCTCAGACAAGATCTTATACAGCTCCTACTTTGGCTCCCTCCATATTTTAAGGTCTACCTTTACCATCTTTGTCTATTACCTCCATGCCTTCTTCTACATCATCTCCAGCTCCTGCTGATAAAGGCAAAGAGAAAGCCAATCCGTGATGCCAACCAATGTTTCTTAATTTTTGATGGGATGTCTTTTTTTGTTTACTGTTTGTATTTCTCCTGTATGTTTTATTATGAACCTTATTTATGAAAAATGCAGTGTTTCACTCCATTCTCTCTACTTTTTAATAATCCCAAAAGGGGGAGAAATAGTGAGAAGAGAAGAGTTATCTTTTAGTTTTTTTATCTATTCTTAAGAGTTATCTCTTAGTCTTTTATCTATTTTTATTATATATGTTATTTTCTCTAAACATTGTATTTACTTTATATTTTAACTATACATGTTTTGTGATCATCAAAAAGGGGGAGATTATTGGACTCATCGTATTTTAATCATGTTTTAATGATCACAAATCTCAATAATAATTACACATCATGTTTTAATGATTGAAAATATTTTAACTGTCAATTACTCTCATTATTATTTATAAATCCTTTGCATGATCACAACTCTCACTTATCTTATCAAACCCTTGTATGTATGTTTCAAGTTCTCTTACTTGATAATGGTTAAGCTTAATTCACATTATTCATATTACTGATTAAGTTTGAATACATTTATTTGTCTAAGTATCAAGACACCGTGAAGTTTGACACAGTAAGACAGACTGTGTGCAAGACACAGATACTGTGAAGGACACACCGTGACCCAAACACCATGAGGGACACACCGTGACCCAGACACCGTGAAGGACACACCGTGAGTCAGACACTGTGACTTAGACACCGTGAGCTAGAAACCGTGACATAGACACACCATGAAGCACATACCGTGAAGGAGACACCGGTTCAAAGAGACACCGTTTACACAACTACTATGACGCCGTTTCTTAAAAAAATTCAATATTATTTAAATAATACTAACGGTCATATTTGATGTTTTTAATGCAATTAATTTTATTTAATGATAGTTGTTCCATGTCAATAAATTGTACCTCGTACCTATGGAAAGGACATCATTCCTATTGCTGGAGCTCAGGGAATATAAAATAGTTTGAGCTACAGTAGAGGAAACGATCGCGCTTGACACGTCTCGACACACATACTACAATACACACGAGCTCTGTACTAAACAGAACAACAATCCTGAGCACCACTGTGAAGAACACATTGCACGATCCTCAAAGAAGTTCCATACATGCAATCCTACATTACTGAAGAACACATGAAGTACTCTGGAGTCAAGAGAACATCCTCTCTCCTGGAGAAACAAAAGCTTAACCACGACACTCTGTTTTTCAACAAAAAAACCAGAGAAGGACTTAGAAGTATTTTTGTTGAATCCAACGAGTCCATAGCTGCACTTCCAATCACTAAATCTTTTCTAAACTCATTCATACTTTCTTTATTTATTTTTTTCTTTACATTTCGAGTAGTGTGTGTACCCTGTTTATTTTACACACACACTGTATCCTGGGCTAAGCTGGAGGATTCTCAAATCCTCATTCAAAATTTATAACTCCCTTGTATCCCACTGTGGATAGTGGTAGAGGTCGAGTAAGACCTGGACAGCTGTGAGCTGTTGTTTGTTTTCCCACATAGAACTTTGGTAGATGTCTTTGTACCTGGACAGTGTGTTCACTCTTGTTAACCCCGATCCAAGGTGTGGGTCAAATTTATATATAAATTCAAGAGGACTAAGTCTCAGCTTGAGACTGAACCTCTTGGTTATATCTATTGTGCTTTTTTTAGTTTAAGTTCAAACTATACAGTATCTAATTTATATTCTGCCACTTATTACTTTGAAGTACAAATCTATTTTAAAGTTACTTTGATAGTTAATATAGAAAGTGTTTGTATCTATTGTAAATCATTAGGTTAGTTTCAAAAGCTAATTTAATATTATGATTAGATTAACTGAGAACTAATCAATCTCTTGAGAATCTAATTGGACCTTTACAGTTTTACAAATTTACTACAGTTTAACTTGTTTTATAAATTGGGGATTTTAATAGAAAATATTTTAACTGAAATTTTAATTAGAACTCAATTCCCCCCCCCCCCTCTTGAGTGTCCACTCCGACCAACAATCACCTTTCAATATTCATAGGCTTTATGACCTATCTTTCAACATTTAAAGCACCTCCTAGTTCAAATCAAGAAATTCCATTAATGTTTCTTCCCACATTTCTAGCATGTAAATGGATGGAATTTCTTTACACCATGTGATTTATTCAAGTTTTCATGAGACTCTATCTTCCTCTCCGTATCAAAACCATGGAAATTGTGGGAATCTACAATTTCCATTTATACCTTGTGTTCACATTGAACAATTTATTCATAGAAACTAAAGTACCTTATAGATAACACTTTTCTAAGACTTGGTTTTAAGCCACCAAAGAATCAATAAAATTTTATTTCAAGGCTAAGGATTTAACTAGAATCTTACCTTGAAAGTTTTGTAAAAATTTTCTCATAATTACCAATATATTTATCCTCCTTTTGATCAAGCTTAATGAATTACATCTCCATATTTGTTCATAGAATATGAAGTAATTACTAAAAAATATCCTCTTAAACTCATCCAATTACATATATTCAATTTATTACTTTGGTCTCATGTTCTTAAAAAGGTTCCAACATTGATCCACTTCACCTTCTAAATGATAAATGGCTAGGATAACCTTTTCATGTTTTGAGCATTGTAGAACTAAAAATATCTTCTTAAGTGCATTGATACATCGCTTATCCACTAGTGGATCAAAAGACCCACTAAAAGAATGTGTATGTCACCTCATGAAAGACTTAAGAGTACATTTTTCATCTTTTGATTCATTGTAAGATCATCATGATTCATGTCCTGTGAAAGTTGTGTGACCATAGTAACAAGATTATACATTCTAACTCCCACAACATTTGGTTGTTCAAGTTGATAATCATTACATTGTCTATCATATTAATTTTTAGCATGATGTATTCTAGTTCCAAACTTTGAATAAAACTCAAAGGAAAAGTGAAAGCATCAATCTATAATAATCAGAGTGAACTATCATATAATAGTGAAATATCATTCATAGGATATCTAAATCATGAGTCCTTATTCCTAATCTATGGGATATTAGTTTTAACCTAGGTTATCCATGATCATTACTAGAACATTATGATATTATCCTACACTTAGACTTATCCCTAGGGTTTTCAACAAAGTTTTCTAATCCTAATATTCAAATATTGACTAATCTTGTCACCCAGATACCAACTATAACGACCCCATATTTTCATACATAAATATTAAATCTTTCTAGACCAATATATAATACATTTCATAAATAATAACCTGAGGACCATAAAGGTTTAGTGTCTTTGGAGACTAGATACACATTATTCTTATTTCATGAAATATCTTTGAAATCCCCCGTAAATATATTCCAACTTATTACTCTTTATAGACATACCCTAATTAAACATTTCTTCATAACCAAGGGAAATTAAACATAAGAAAGGGAGATCTCAAATACCCAACAAGGGTAAACATTGGAGATATCAATCGATGGTCAAATGAAAGCATAAAATAAGAATAAGGTTATTAGATCATGAACATAACCTAAAATTTAATACCCAATCAATCATGGATCATAAATATGAGTCATGGAATAAAGATTTATCATTTCAAAAAAAATGAATTGTGAGAGTGACAAATCATCATAAATCAATCATGAACCATAAGTACATGTCATAAAATCATGGCACCATCATAAGTATAAAAACCATTTCAAATATAAAGGTTAACTGTTGAGACCATAAAATCATAGAAGATTAGCCATCAAAATATGTTTCTCATAGTGTATCAAGCACATAATATTATTTCCCATAACATATAAATCACATTGACTTGTTTCCCGTAGTGGATCAATCACATCAATTTACATCCAAAAATTATCTCATGAGATATAAAACTTTACCCAATTCATTAGATGGTTATATAAGTATAGGCCCACCCATCACATAATTAAACCATATATATGTGTTCCAAAAGTTCATAAAACATTCATCATATCATCATATCATAACCCATGTAATGAAAATAATTTTCATAAACATTTCATAAATTCATCATAACATAAACCATATAAAATAAATGGATTTTATAAACATGTCATCATCATAAAACATATAGATAAATAACAAGTATGGTATCATTGGATTATATCCCTAATAAAACATAATTAATATTAAATAATATTAGCATAGATGAAAATTCCATTAAAATAATCACTGGAATATTTTATGTGTAAAATACTCTTTTCGATTTGAAATCACTTATTTAAAATCTAAAAATTTCCAAAATAATAAGGAAAAAAATTTCTTTTAAAAGAACATTGAAAAATTATAAAGGAAGCTTAAAATAATTTAGTAGTCATGATGTTCTAAAATTCCATTCATATTGTATATGTCACGACCCATCCCTCAGAGCTCGTGTCGTGACTACCCCAAGACTGCCTCCCAATGGCCAAGGGCTGGAGACTAGCACTGAAGATGTCAGCCTGTAAGTGGGATTCATTTTCCGAGTACTTGTACACACGCACACGCAAAACCCCATAACACTAAGAAGGAAACAAGAGTACTACTAAAACAAATTCGAAGTGAAAATTATACAAGTTGAATGTAAATGGGTCAGAATAAAAACCCCAAAAAATAAAAGTGAAAACAGACTGAAGTGAAATATTTCTGATAATCCATCCACTGAAAACCCAACATGAAGGGTAAGTGTAGAGTAGCTGTTAGAAGTCGTAGAAGCACACCCCACCTATTTCATCTCACAGGGCACTGTCTGGTCCTAGACCACCAATTCCTCCATCAAGGCGCCAGTCTTCTAAACAATACATTACATGTGTGGGTGAAGCCCGAGTAGGGGTGATTAACACAATACTCAGTAGGGACCCCAAACACAAAGAAATACCACAAAGGAAAAGTACACACAAATCAAAGAATAGATCACATAGGTAAAACTTAAAGTAAAGGAGGAAATTTTATCAATCATAAAGATGAACATTTGTACTGCTGAGGGACTCATAACTTGGTCCCGCTCATCACATAGTCCAGCTGGATCACTTAGACCCTCTCATTTGTTGGCCTAGATGAATCACTTAGACCCGCTCATCTGGAGGTCGAGCTGGATCACTTAGACCCGCTCATCTGGTGGCCCAGCAGGATCACTTAGAACTTCTCATTTGTTGACCTATCTAGATCACTTAGACCCGCTCATATTTTTACCTAGCTGGATAACTTATACCCACTCATATGTTGGCCTAGCTGTATCACTTAGACCCACTTGTATGTTGGCCTGGCTGGATCACTTAGACCCGCTCATAGCGTTCTTGCTTCCAGGAGAATATATTCCTCAAGTCATTGGTTATATCTCAAACTCCATTTAAACTAACTTTGAGTATGTCAAAAGGACCTTCTTGTAGCTAGGGTCCCAATGGTGCAAACTTCTTGTAAATTGGACCTAAGGTTTGCAAGTTATGACTGTTTTACTAAAAAGGGGTTGGCTTGGTTCGGGTCTGATCCAACCCGGTTGGACCAACCCAACCCAACCCAGCCCGGGGCCTACTAACCTAACTCAGGTATGACCCGACCTGGATCTGACCTAGTCTAGGTCTATCCCGGACTGACTAGACTGTGGCGTCTCACCCGCTGTAGGTGTTGCAGGACCGACCCACTAGGGCGGCCCGGAGTGGCCCGCCCCGCCTTCTGCTCGGCCCGCTAAGCAGGCCATCCAAGATCCAACCCAGATGCCTTTGGCATCTGGGTTCCACATCCACATGGCCATCCTGGGTCCAGCCAGGCTCTCCGCATGCAGTCTCGTGTGGACTGTGTGCCACCTGCACACCATGGCCCACCGACGTGGGCCACTCCTCTAATGCAGTGCCTGAGCGACACCGCCACGTCGCACCACTGTGGCCTCGGATGGACATGGCTCCACTACCTCATCACGTCATCAGGGCACACCACCACCCACCTACGATCGCCATCACGAGCCACTAAACTTTCTCTGGTGGTCCGTTTCGTGATCTGTATGCGCCTTCGGGATCCTTGGGGTGTCACGATCACTAACGCGTACTCCCCGTCATCTTGCCATCATTTCAGGATTCAGCCTCCTTTTTAATACCCCTAGCCATGATCTGATGCGACCTCATGGGTCTATCAGTGAGGAACAAGAAGATATATATAACTCACAAAGAACACCCAATCAAACAACCAGCCTTTTGTTCATGTTGGCCCATAATTGTTCGTGTAAGCAGGTTCACGAAGTATAAATTATAAATCACTAAAATTTTAATCCTAATATCAACCCGAGACAATTACTTCCCATCCCCACAATGAAAATCCATCCTCGGATCAACTTTTTATAGATTTGGTATGTGTTCTTCATTTAGAGGGGAGAACGAGGGAACAAGAAATTCACTAAGAATTAAACCCCTACATAGAGAGAAAATTCTATTGGAGGATGGATTTTTTGCTGATGGTGATCCATCCGTAGAAGTGCTCGATCTGATGTCGAAGGTGGGATCTCTCGAAGAGGAGGGAGGGTGCTCAATGTTTTTGACAATCATCAATCTTCATTCATTAACGATGATCCTATAGAGATTCGGAGTGTTTTTCCATACCTAGATCTGATATCCCACTCCCGTTATCCCATTAAATGGGGAAAATGCATTGTAGCATTTTTGTTACACTGAGTCACCATCGTTATGATGTTTCATTTATGAAACATTTTTTCTGTTACTTTCTGTTATAGCGTCGTTATGTGGCTTCATTTATGGAAATAAACGGTCGGCTCGTCACTACGTTGCAGAGAAACTATTTTGAATAAAATAAACTCTTTAAGTTTATTTTATTTTTCTTAAAAAGTCAGAAAATTAACTTTTTCCCTTGACCTATGTCAGTTGAGGTTAGCCCCGCTCTTAGGTAATTTCGTCGTTCCAGAATCAACAGTGCCCTCAAATTTTTAATCCAGTAACCTATTTATAATATTCCAAAATCACTCACATGCATTATTTTAAATAAAAAAATACATGGAATTCCAAGATATTACATTACCCCCACCTTTAGGTCTTTACATCCTCGTAAGCCAAAACAAGGGCTAAAAAAATAAATTAGGGTACTGAGTATGAATCTGAGCCTCCCACTCCCAAGTGCTCTCCTAGAGATTCTCATGCTTCCACCAAATGTGCACTAGAGGAATCAACCATCTAAAAGTACCCACTCCTTTCGATCCTCAATATCCACCAGTAACTCTGAAAACGTTGCCCCATCGTTGATTTTTAGCTCTCCCCATTCAAAGACGTGTGATGGATTGTGCATGTACCTCCTAAGTTGTGATACATGGAAGACATTATGCACCTGATGCATCTATGGGGGAGATTTGGGTGCTACGCCACCTCACCAACTCTTCTTAGAATCTAAAAAGGGTCGATGAATCTTGGAGACAACTTGTCGCCCTGGCCAAATCTTCGCAATACCCGTCGAGCTGAGACTCGAAGGAATGCATGGTCTCCCTCCCTGAACTCAAAGGGCCTCCATCTCCTGTCAGCATAAGATTTCTACTAGCTCCATGTAGTTCTCATCTGCTCTTGGACGACTTTCACCTTCTTAGTGGTAACCCATACCAACTCTGGGCCCATGAGTGCTGACTCCCCTAAGTCTTTTTCGTATAACGGTGATCTGCATGATCACCCGTAAAGTGCCTTGAATAGTTCTATACCAATGGTGGAGTGACATATATTTTTGTACGCAAGCTCCACCATTGGTAGGTGATCCTCCCAACTGCACCTGAAGTCTGAGATACAAGCACGGAGCATGTATTCTAAAACCTGGACGGTCCTCTCCATCTGGCCATCTGTTTGAGGATGGAAATTTGTGCTCAAGCAAAGCGAGTCCCAAATTCCTCCTGTAATCCCTTTTACAACTAGGATGTAAAGCGTGTGTCTTGGTCCGAGACTATCATTGATGGGACCCCATGGAGTCAGATTATCTCTTGCACATAGAGGCATCCCAAGACCTCTACTGAACCCTACTCCCGGATGGGTAAGAAGTGAGATGACTTAGTGAGCCAGTCAAAAAACACCTAGATGGTATCGTACCCCTAGAAGTATGGGGTAAACCCATCATGAATTCCATCAAGATATCATCCAACTTCTACTCTGGCACCTCAAGTGGATGATTCAAGCCTACTGGAACCTGATGATCTACCTTCAATTTCTAACAAGTGAGGCACTAAGAAACAAACTCTGATACTGTATTCTTCATTCTCGGCCACCATTATTAACGTCAGAGGTCTTGGTACATCTTTTTTACTCTTGTGTGTGCTGGAAAAGGGTAAGTATGGAACTCCCTCAAAACCTCCTCATACGATGCCACTGGCATAATGGTGTGCCCACTAAAAAGGATTATGTGCTCCCCACTTATCGAAAATCCATCAAGATATTGTCCTGAGGATAACTAAGCGCATTAGGCATGGATTCATAGTGATCAACTGAAGTTAATCCGCTCCATAATCATCCATAAATTATATCTACATCACGACTAACTTCTTGTTTACCTCACTCAACAAATGAAAATTGGATCTCCTATTGAGCACGTCTTCCACCACATTCCCCTTCCAAGGAGTGTAAACTATCTCGAATTCATATATCTAGAGGAACTCCAACCATCACCGCTACCTCAAGTTCAAGTCCTTATTGGAAAAGATATACCTGATACTTTTTTGGTCAGAGTAGACATTAAACCGCTCACCCGTCAAGTAGTGCCTCCACATCTTCAATGAAAAGAACACCACTGCTAGATCCAGGTCATGGGTCACATAGTTCTTCTCATTCTACCTCAAATTTTGTGAAATGTAGATCAATGCTTGCTCCTACATCAGGACACAACCCAGTATAGTCCCTAATGTGTGGTAGGAAAAAATACATACCCAATGCCCTCCTATGGTAGTCTCAAGATGGGGGTACTCACCAATCTCTTCCTCAGCTCCTAAAACTCTACTGGAATTTCTCCATCCACACAAAGGGTTTTCCCTTCCACATCAAAGCTGATAAGGGTGACGCTACCCTGGAAAAGTCATACACAACCCTCTGATAGTATCCAGCCAAACCCAAGAAACTATGCACCTCATTCATACTCCTGGATGGATCCCAAGAAAGAACTACTTCTACCTTTTTCGAATTCACATCAACTCCATCCTCCGATATAACATGTCCTAGAAAGTGGACCTCCAGAATCTAGAACTGAAACTTCAAAAACTTACCACAAAGATAGTTTTCTCAGAGTGTATCCAGGACTATCCACAGGTGTGTAGCATGTTCCTCCTTAGAATCCAAGTACACCAGGATGTCATCAATGAATACCACCACAAAATGATTGAGGTAAGGTTGGAAGATCTGGTTCATGAGTCTCATGAACACTACTGGGGAATTTTTCATGCCAAAAGGCATCACCAAGAACTCATAGTGGCCATACCAGCATCTGAAGGCTATCTTCAGTGCATCCTCATCATGCACATGAAGATGGGGATAGCCTAATCTGAGGTCTAACTTTGAGAACCATATCTCTCCCTTCAGCTGATCGAATAGGTCATCAATCCTTTATAGTGGGTACTTTTTCTTCATGGTCTCTTGGTTCAGGTTCCGGAAGTCCATGCACAACCTCAAACTCTCGTCTTCCTTCTTGGAAAACAAAACGGGGGTTGCCCACAGTGAAATGTTGGGTCTCAAAAATCCCTTCTCCTGTAATTCCTTTAGTTTTACCCTCAACTCATGAAGCTCTATGGGATCCATATGATATTATAGTGTGTATATCAGTATCATCTTGGGGTACAGATCAATGCAGAAGTCTACCTCCCTATGAGTAGATAGTCCCGAAACAACCTCAGGAAAGACTTATTTGTACTCGTCTTATAACGACCCATACTTTACATACATTGTTAATACTTCAAAATTGAAGTACACTTATTACAACATATGACAAAACCACAAAGGACCGTATAGGTATAGTGTCTTTAGAAACTGGGAAACATAAACAACTGGTTCATAAATCTTCTACAGTGTCTCCCATTTATTTCATCATATCTAGGGTCCCTTTTAGCATATTCTACTTAATATCCATCTTCCTGACCTGGGGAAAAGAAAACATACAAAAAGGGTGATCTCAAATGCTCAGCAAGGGAAAATAAAGGAAATAAAAATCATATCATATCTTTTTGAAAATCATATCCTGCAAAAGAGATCATAATATCTTAACATGGAATAAATCATAGAAGTGAAAATGAGATCCCCATAATCATAACATAAAACTTGAAACTTTGTGGCATGCACACATAATCATGGAAAATCATTTCTTGTTAGTCATGACTCATTGCCAAGACTATCTTAGCGGACAAAGTCCATTTCTGAACCGAGTTCACTCCTCGTTTCAATCCTAAATCACTGAACCGAAATATCCTTCCGTTCTAGCCATGTCTATCTCATGAGATATAAATCTTTACCCAATGAATTTGAGGGAGATATAGGTCCCACCCATCTTATAAATAATCCTTTCTTATGTGTGCCACATATTCATAAATCATACATCATCGCATAACACATGTAACAAAAATGGGATTCTTGAAACATCATGACATCATAAAAAAATAATATAAGGTAAATGACTTCATAAAAATAATTCCCTCACAACATAATCAAATCAATGTAATAATAGGGATAAAAACATAACCCTATATTATCTTAGATGGAAAATAATTTTGATAAAACATTTGAACTCCATTCTTGAGGAAAATATCATTTCTACTTCAAAAACACTTTTCTTTTCTTGACATGTCATACAATTATAAACTAAACGAAGTTGATTAAAAATAAACTTGAAAACTTATAAAGGAAGCTTCTTGGAAATAATTTTTTAAAAATCTATTCATGCCGTATAAGTTAAAAAAACATTATTCCCGTACTTTTTTCAGAAAAGTCAAAAAGTACCTCGTACGAAAAATGACAAAAGATTCCTTTCATATCTTTTACAAAAACTTACCGAAGGGTAAAATTGGATATAAACTATTGTAGAAGGATGGAAATAATATTAAATATTGAGGTAACATGGATGTGGATGATAAAATACACCCTAGTAAATACTAAAGTATAAACAATCTCGGATAAAAATGAGATTGTGATATTTCCCTTACCTTAGGTCCGATTTGCTTTGTATGTGTCTGAAGCTCCTGTATAATGGTTTAAATAATGTTATTGACTTATTCCAGAATCATACATATTTATATGATATCATATATGGTCATATTCTTAGCTTCTTATTAGTAATATTTCATTGTTACTTGTTACTCGGTTCTTTATTGCCTTTTGTTCTTATGCGTGTTTTGCCGAATAAATTATTATTCTTCTTTTAAGGTTATAGATACCTTATATGCAGAATGGTATTAGTGTAACATATATCATATTTATTCATTCAATTCATTTATATAATTACTATGTAATGATGATCATGTAGAACGAGTCGCATCACATCGTGGAGACGGTATTCCGTACGTACGCACGAGCGATGATATTGTTCCCATGATCGTGGAATTGTATTTAAGTGTATTTATACTATTTCAGTATAAATGTCACTTTATAATAATCATATATAGTTACTCATTACACCATTATACCCATCCTTGTAAGGTGATTATGGAAAATAGATTACACCACGGCGTGGAGACGGTATTCCGTACGTACGCACGCGCGGTGATTTCATTTTTCCGTAGGATGGATAGAAGGTGAATTAGGGTTGTTTCATATTTATAATAACATATCAGTATGTAAGTAATACTGATGTTATTACTTTATCATGAAACAACTAAAGAAGAAGAAGTTGAAGAAGAAAGAAATTGAAAAGATCGGTAATGGATATTACCTCTTCTTTGAAACGCTTCTTTGAATCCTCCACTTAGGGAACTAAGATTGGTCTTTGAAGAAGACCAGGACCTCTAGGATTATTCTATGGAAGTGGAGAAGGGATTTTGGCAGGGTTTGGCCGAGCTTGAGTGCTCAAATTGGTGGGAGGAGGAGGGGGAGTAGGTGCCCTTTTATAAGGGAGGAGAGGGGCACCTTAGGAATACCTCAAAATATTATTTTATATTAAAGTCAAAATCGGTTTATAATGGTTCAAAAGGGTCTTATTTCGAAGGTAAAGTGGGGATGGGTCGAAATCCTATCAACAAATAAGATTTAGACAAGTTTAGGTTATTATTTTAACCTTATCAATTAGATTTAACTCTAAGTTAAATAATTTAACTTTTACCGTGACTTTTTGTTTTCTTACACTATATGGTTAATACACTTACTATAACATGCCAAACGAACCCCAAGTTGTTTATTATTAATATATATATCCTTATCTAAGTCATTTGGCCGAACCTTAGATTTTTAGGAATAAAATAACAATTAATAATATAATATTTGATTTAAAAACTATTTTGTGTCAATTTTGACACTATTTGATATATGATTTTTGTGAAAGACATAAAAGAATTATATGTTCGAACCAAGTTGATTAAATCAACACTAATATATCATAGTAACCTAGAAAATTAGTGGAATTCATAAAAAGTCTCAAATTACATTTATTTGAGCATTTATAACATCAATTATGTTAATATTTCCTTAAAAGGGTAATTACTGCATCATCGTTGTGTCATAAATAAATTAATTTATTTAAAGTCTAAAAATTATAAATAAAATATAATTATGTAGGAAATATTTTTATCTTTCTAATGAATATTTATAGTCGAATTTATCTTATGTATAACCCCATATTAAAAATGTTTTAGTTATTAAACTTTGATTTTAACTATTTTAACTATTCATTAAATAAAATAATATTAAATGTCATAATCTAATCCAAGTGGACCTAAATGGTCATATTATATTCATAAGGTTGTTTTTGGTCGAATTACACTTATCCAATAGAATTAGGACATGTTTTAGGGTAATAGTAATATCATATTTACCCTTAGTTACCCTATTTACTATTAACCGTGGTAAAAAAAGTAAAAAGTTACTATTCACCAAAAATTATTTTCATCTCATTGAACCACATTTTAGTCCTTGATATTAACCGTGTCTGTCGGATTTTCGAAATTCCATTCACAGAAGCGGTAAAATTAAGTTTTATGCAAAATTCAGTTTTTAACCTACCACTTAGTGGTTTCACTATTCATCAAAAATTGAAAGTTTTCAGAAAAATACCAAAATTTCACCCTAGGCTAATTTCGATATTCCGAATCCAAAAATGAAGTCCATTTTGAAAAATAAAATTTATAAAATTTTAAAAAGTGGTTTTTACTATTCATAACGGCTAGTTTTATTTTAATAGCATATCGTTGTTTAGTGAAACTCGGTATTGCGTACGACGCAAGCTATCGAGGAAGGTCACGATTTCGTGTAAAGAAAGCCAAGCAAGTGTTGTGTAGAAAAAGATTCCTTTGATGATTTATATAACATAAAAGTCTCGGGTGTTACATTCTACCCCCCTTAAAATTAATTTCGCCCTCGAAATTCGTCACTTTGTAACAAACAGATGAGGATACTTCTCCCTCATCATATCCTCAAGCTCCCATGTAGCTTATTCAAGTTGGTGGTTCCTCCATAAAACTTTCACCAATTGATTGGTCTTGTTTCGTAGGACTTTTTCGCTACGATCCAGAATCTCTATCGGTTGTTCTTCATAAGAAAGATCTTGCTCCAGCGGTACAACTTCTGAGCTGAGTACATGTGAAGGATCAGGTATGTACTTTCTCAGGAGAGATACATGGAACACATCTTGAACTTGAGAGAGATTTGGTGGAAGCGCCAATCGGTAAGCTACCTTTCCAACACGATCCAGTATTTCGAAAGGACCGATATATCTAGGGCTCAACTTCCCCTTCTTTCCAAATCTCATAACCCTCTTCCAGGGAGATATTCGTAAGAACACTTTATCACCCACTTCAAACTCTAGGTCTTTTCTTCGGTTGTCGGCATAAATTTTCTGTCGACTCTGAGCTGCTCTTATGTGTTGTTGAATAGATCTGACCTTTTCTTCCATTTCATCAACGAGATCAGGTCCTAATAGCTTTCTTTCCCCAACTTCATCCCAGTAAGTTGGAGTCCTACATTTCTTTCCATAGAGAGCTTCATAAGGAGCCATCTGAATACTGGAGTGAAAGCTATTATTATAAGAAAATTCCACCAAAGGTAGGTGTTGATCCCAACCTACTTTGAAATCCATGGAGCAAGCTCTCAACATATCTTCTAGGGTTTGAATTGTTCTCTCAGACTGACCGTCTGTCTGAGGATGATAAGCAGTGCTGAAACTCAACTCTGTATCCAGAGTATGCTGAAGACTTCGCCAGAACTTTGAGGTAAATCTTGGATCCCGATCAGATATAATAGAAAGTGGTACTCCATGCAATCTTACCACTTCCTTTACATATATCCTAGCAAGCTGATCTAGAGAGAAATCCTCTCTAATAGCAATGAAGTGTGCAGACTTTGTAAGACGATCAACTATGACCCAGATAGCATTATTGCCTTTGGATGTTTTAGGAAGTCCTGTGACAAAGTCCATAGTGATGTTTTCCCATTTCCATTCAGGTATGGGTAATGGTTGTAACATCCCCTTAGACTTCTGTTTCTCAGCTTTAACTTGTTGACAAACCAAACATCGAGAGACATATTCAACAACATCTCTTTTCATTCCATCCCACCAAAAGTACTCTTTCAGGTCCCTATACATCTTCGTGCTTCCAGGATGAATAGAGAATGAAGAACTATGAGCCTCATCCACCAGCTCCTTCTTTAATTCGGGGATGGTAGGGACACAAACCCGATTCCTGAACTTTATTATCCCATCACAATAAAGGTTGAATTCAGGAACATTTCTCACTTTCTTTTGTAACTCAACATCTTCTTTCTGTGCCACTTTAATCTTTACATGTATAGATGGTTGAACATTCATTTGAGAAAGATAAGATTTTTCCCCTTCCATTATAATTCCAAGATCCATCCTTTGTAAATCCATAAATATTGGATCTTTTGTGATCCTCATCATGGATAAACTAGCATGGTCTTGTCGACTTAATGCATCTACCACCTTGTTTGCTTTCCCAGGGTGGTAATGGATTGAGCAGTCATAATCCTTAATCAGCTCCAACCATCTTCTTTGACGCATATTCAGCTTTTTTTGTGTGAAAATATACTTTAAACTTTTATGATCAGTATAAATTTCACACCTTTCACCATAAAGGTAATGCCTCCAAATCTTTAATGCAAAGATTACCGCAGCTAACTCCAAATCATGTGTTGGGTAATTTTGCTCATGGATTTTCAACTGTCGTGAGGCATAAGCTATCACCATATCATTTTGCATAAGAACACACCCCAATCCCTTCTTGGATGCATCACTGTAGATCACAAACCTTTCTCCACTACAAGGCAGTGTGAGCACAGGTGCACTGGATAACCTTCTTTTCAACTCCTTGAAATTCTCTTCACATTCCTCTGTCCAAACAAACTTAACTCCTTTCTGAGTCAACTTGGTGAGTGGATTAGATAATCGTGAAAAATATTTTACAAAACATCGATAATATCCAGCCAAACCAAGAAAACTTCGGATCTCAGTTACTGTTGTTGGTCTCGACCATCTTTCGATAAACTCTATTTTTTCTGGATCCACAGATATCCCCTATTTTGAGATTATGTGACCCAAAAATGCAACTTTTTGAAGCCAAAATTCACACTTGGTAAATTTGGCATAAAGCTTCTCCTTTCTCATGGTCTTCAATATAATTCTCAAGTGATCTTCATGCTCTTCCTTGCTCTTTGAATAGACAAGAATGTCATATATAAAGACTACCACAAATTGATCAAGATATTCTTTAAAGACTCTATTCATTAGATCCATGAAGATGGCAGGGGCATTAGTAAGACCAAAAGGCATCACTATAAATTCATAGTGTCCATACCTTGTACGGAAAGCCATCTTTGGTATATCCTCCCTTTTGACCCTTAATTGATGATACCCTGAACGAAGATCAATCTTGGAAAAGTATTGAGCTCCGCGTAGTTGGTCAAATAAGTCATCAATGCGCGGGAGAGGATATTTTTTCTTGATAGTGATCTTGTTAAGTTCTCGATAATCAATGCAGAGTCTCATTGATCCATATTTCTTCTTAACAAATAGAACAGGTGCTCCCCAAGGTGACGCACTAGGGCGTATGAATCCCTTATCAAGATTCTCTTGGAGTTTCTTCTTCAATTCCTGCAACTCAATTGGGGCCATTCTATAAGGTGTCTTTGAAATAGGCAAAGCACCCGGTACGAGTTCTATTGAAAACTCAACTTCACGATTTGGTGGAAGACCCAGTAATTCCTCCGGAAAGACATCATCAAACTCCCGTACGATGGGAATATTCTTAATCGCAAGTTTCTCACCAACCATTTGAGATAAATAACCTTCATTTAGTAGAATCAATACCCATAAAATGGAAGAAATTTCCACTGGAAGGTTATGTTCATCCTTGCATTGATAGATGATCATAGATTGATCTGGAATATGAAATGTGACTTCCCTTCTTTGGCAATTGATATGAGCTCCGTATAAAGAAAGCTAATCCATGCCAAGAATCACAACAAATTCCACTATAGGAAGGATCACAAGATTTGCAGGAAGCACTTTCCCACAAACTTCGATCGGAGAATAATTATAAACTTTTGATGCGATTGATGTGCCATTAGGTGTTGTCACAGCTAACTCAACATCTAATTGTTGAGGTAATACGGTGATACCCTTAGAAAATTCTTCAGAAATAAAAGAGTGGGTGGATCCAGAATCAAATAAAACATTTGCTACTTTAGAGTGGATGGTAAGTGTACCTTTCACCACATCGTTATCGTACTCCACATCGCTGATAGAAATTGCATGTGACCTTCCTTTGTCTTTAGCCTTAAGAGTTTGTTGACGTTGACCATCATCATCAACCCTTAGATTTGGGCATTGATTGGCATAATGCCCCATCTCCTTGCACTTGAAACATTGAAGTGTAGTAGGTTCATTCTATGTATCCCTTCCTTTGTTTGCATCATTAGACATCTTCTTCCCATTATCGCGGCATTCAAATGCCCGATGACCTTCCTTTCCACATTTGAAACATTTACTTGTCCCTTTAAGACAACTCCCTCCATGTTTCTTTCCACACTTTGAGCATAAGGGAAAGCTCATCTTCTTTTCAGTGTGCTCTTTAGATTTTCCTTTGAATTCCATTTTCCTCTTCTTATCAAACCCATATGACTGATGGGTTACTCCAATCTCCATCTCAACTTTGAGAGCACATTGAACGATTTCCTCGTAGCTATTGAAGTCCCTTATGGCTAACGCCCTTCGAAGACTTAGTTTTAAGCCACTAAAGAATCGATCGATCTTACTCTCAGGTTGGATAATGATACCAGAAGCGTACCTTGCAAGTCTTGTAAAATTTTCTTCATAGGTACCAACAGATTCATCATCCCTTTGCTTCAGTTCAAGAAACTCTTTCTCCATCTTTGTTCGGAGAATACGAGGGAAGTACTTATTGAAAAATAAGTTCTTGAACTCGTCCCATTCCATGGACTCAATTTCATCCCTTTGCCTCGTATTCTTAATAAGATTCCACCATTGATCAGCATCTCCTTCCAAACGATACACTGCTAGGATGACTTTATCATGTTCGGAACATTGAAGAACTAAAAATATCTTTTCAGTAGTACTAATCCATTGTTCAGCAACTAATGGATCAGTAAACCCGCTGAAAGAAGGTGGACGCTGCCTCATGAAGGATTCAACAGAATGTTGCTCCTTCCTTTTCTCGTTTGGAAGTCCTGCATGATTCATAGCTTGAGAAAGTTGTTTGAACATGGCTACAAGATTTTGTATTCCAGCTCCCATATAGATTGGTTGCTCAGGGGGACAATCATTGCATTGCCCGTTGCATTCCGCATTAACACGATTCCTTCAGGTTCCAGCCATTGACTAAAACCAAGAAGAATAGTGTGAGCAACACTAATTATAATAGGAAAACCACATAATTAAGAATAAAATTTCACACTTAAGGTCTTATCCTAGGTTATTCATGGATATTTCTAAAACACTAATATTGTTCTCTATTCTTAGACTTATCCTTAGGGTTCTTACTAAGGCTTTCACATCCTAGTTTCCAAAGGTTGACTATACCTTTCCTCTGATACCAACTATAACGGTCTAGAATTACTTCCAGTGGACTATAATTGATACCTATCAGGGCATTCCATGGGCGGCTACACCCCCTGGGCGGGACACACCACCATCCCCAGTGGCAGCCATTTCCTCATGAAGCCCTTGGGCGGAGAGCCATGCTTCGTCCAACGCTCACATGTGAGAGTTCCCAAGGATCGGATACATTCCTACCTCCTTTTCCTCTGATACCAACTATAACGACCCATACTTTACATACATTGTTAATACTTCAAAATTGAAGTACACTTATTACAACATATGACAAAACCACAAAGGACCATATAGGTATAGTGTCTTTAGAAACTGGGAAACATAAACAAGTGGTTCATAAATATTCTACAGTGTCTCCCATTTATTTCATCATATCTAGGGTCCCTTTTAGCATATTCTACTTAATATCCATCTTCCTGACCTGGGGAAAAGAAAACATACAAAAAGGGTGAGCTCAAATGCTCAGCAAGGGCAAATAAAGGAAATAAAAATCATATCATATATTTTTGAAAATCATATCCTGCAAAATAGATCATAATATCTTAACATGGAATAAATTATAGAAGTGAAAATGAGATCCCCATAATCATAACATAAAACTTGAAACTTTGTGGCATGCACACATAATCATGGAAAATCATTTCTTGTTAGTCATGACTCATTGCCAAGACTATCTTAGTGGACAAAGTCCATTTCTGAACCGAGTTCACTCCTCGTTTCAGTCCTGAATCACTGAACCGAAATATCCTTCTGTTCCAGCCATGTCTATCTCATGAGATATAAATATTTACCCAATGCATTGGAGGGAAATATAGGTCCCACCCATCTTATAATTAATCATTTCTTATGTGTGCCACATATTCATAAATCATACATCATCGCATAACACATGTAACAAAAATGGGATTCTTGAAACATCATGACATCATAAAACAAATCATATAAGGTAAATGACTTCATAAAAATAATTCCCTCACAACATAATCAAATCAATGTAATAATAGGTATAAAAACAGAACCCTATATTATCTTAGATGGAAAATAATTTTGATAAAACATTTGAACTCCATTCTTGAGGAAAATATCCTTTCTACTTCAAAAACACTTTTCTTTTCTTGACATGTCATACAATTATAAACTAAACTAAGTTGATTAAAAATAAACTTGAAAACTTATAAAGTAAGCTTCTTGTAAATAATGTTTTAAAAATCCATTCATTCCGTATAAGTTAAAAAAAACATTCTTCCCGTACTTTTGTCAGAAAAGTCAAAAAGTACCTCGTACGAAAAATGACAAAAGATTCCTTTCATATCTTTTAAAAAAACTCACCGAAGGGTAAAATTGGATATAAAATATTGTAGAAGGATGTAAATAATATTACATATTGAGGGAACATGGATGTGGATGATAAAATACACCCCAGTAAATACTAAAGTATAAACAATCTCGGATAAAAATGAGATTCTGATATTTCCCTTACCTTAGGTCCGATTTGCTTTGTACGTGTCCGAAGCTCCTGTATAATGGTTTAAATAATGTTATTGACTTATTCCAGAATCATACATATTTATATGATATCATATATGGTCATATTCTAAGCTTCTTATTAGTAATATTTCATTGTTACTTGTTACTCGGGTCTTTATTGCCTTTTGTTCTTATGCGTGTTTTGCCGAATAAATTCTTATTCTTCTTTTAAGGTTATAGATACCTTATATCCAGAATGGTATTAGTGTAACATATATCATATTTATTCATTCAATTCATTTATATAATTACTATGTAATGATGATCATGTAGAACGAGTCGCATCACATCGTGGAGACGGTATTCCGTACGTACGCACGAGCGATGATATTGTTCCCATGATCGTGGAATTCTATTTAAGTGTATTTATACTATTTCAGTATCAATATCACTTTATAATAATCATATATAGTTACTCATTACACCATTATACCCATCCTTGTAAGGTGATGATGGAAAATAGATTACACCACGGCGTGGAGACGGTATTCCGTACGTACGCACGCGCGGTGATTTCATTTTTCCGTAGGATGGATAGAAGGTGAATTAGGGTTGTTTCATATTTATAATAACATATCAGTATGTAATTAATACTGATGTTATTACTTTATCATGAAACAACTAAAGAAGAAGAAGTTGAAGAAGAAAGAAATTGAAAAGATCGGTAATGGATATTACCTCTTCTTTGAAACGCTTCTTTGAATCCTCCACTTAGGGAACTAAGATTGGTCTTTGAAGAAGACAAGGACCTCTAGGATTATTCTATGGAAGTGGAGAAGGGATTTTTTCAGGGGTTGGACGATCTTGAGTGCTCAAATTGGTGGGAGTAGGAGGGGGAGGAGGTGCCCTTTTATAAGGGAGGAGAGGGGCACCTTAGGAATACCTCAAAATATTATTTTATATTAAAGTCAAAATCGGTTTATAATGGTTCCAAAGGGTCTTATTTCGAAGGTAAAGTGGGTATGGGTCGAAATCCTATCAACCAATAAGATTTAGACAAGTTTAGGTTATTATTTTAACCTTATCAATTAGATTTAACTCTAAGTTAAATAATTTAACTTTTACCGTGACTTTTTGTTTTCTTACACTATATGGTTAATACACTTACTATAACATGCCAAACGAACCCCAAGTTGTTTATTATTAATATATATATCCTTATCTAAGTCATTTGGCCGAACCTTAGATTTTTAGGAATAAAATAACAATTAATAATATAATATTTGATTTAAAAACTATTTTGTGTCAATTTTGACACTATTTGATATATGATTTTTGTGAAAGTCATAAAAGAATTATATGTTCGAACCAAGTTGATTACATCAACACTAATATATCATAGTAACCTATAAAATTAGTGTAATTCATAAAAAGTATCAAATTACATTTATTTGAGCATTTATAACATCAATTATGTTAATATTTTCTTAAAAGGGTAATTACTGCATCATCGTTGTGTCATAAATAAATTAATCTATTTAAAGTATAAAAATTATAAATAAAATATCATTATGTAGGAAATATTTTTAGCTTTCTAATGAATATTTATAGTCGAATTTATCTTATGTATAACCCCATATTAAAAATGTTTTAGTTATTAAACTTTGATTTTAACTATTTTAACTATTCATTAAATAAAATAATATTAAATGTCATAATCTAATCCAAGTGGACCTAAATGGTCATATTATATTCATAAGGTTGTTTTTGGTCGAATTACACTTATCCAATAGAATTAGGACATGTGTTAGGGTAATAGTAATATCATATTTACCCTTAGTTACCCTATTTACTATTAACCGTGGTAAAAAAAGTAAAAAGTTAATATTCACAAAAAATTATTTTCATCTCATTGAACCACATTTTAGTCCTTGATATTAACTTTGTCTGTCAAATTTTCGAAATTCCATTCACAGAAGCGGTAAAATTAAGTTTTATGCAAAATTCAGTTTTTAACCTACCACTTAGTGGTTTCACTATTCATCAAAAATTGAAAGTTTTCAGAAAAATACCAAAATTTCACCCTAGGCTAATTTAGATATTCCGAATCCAAAAATGAAGTCCATTTTCAAAAATAAAATTTATAAAATTTTAAAAAGTGGTTTTTACTATTCATAACGGCTAGTTTTATTTTAATAGCATATCGTTGTTTAGTGAAACTCGGTATTGCGTACGACGCAAGCTATCGAGGAAGGTCACGATTTCGTGTAAAGCAATCCAAGAAAGTGTTGTGTAGAAAAAGATTCCTTTGATGATTTATATAACATAAAAGTCTCGGGTGTTACACGTCTACCACTACAGGAAAGTGAGGACTCCTCAAGTCCACCACAACGAGGGTGAAGTTAGCCAATTGGTTAGTGATTAGCTGCACCCTCCTCTGGGAAAGTCTTTCCTATGTTACAAGAGATCCCTTCTCACTAATGAAGTAAAACCTTCTCCCATCCTCATAGAAAAACCGCATTCTTCTCCTAAGATAGTCTATATGAGCATGAACTATGGATAACCAGTCCATACCCAAGATGACATTATAAGGCCTTGATGTCACTACTAGGAGATCTCAGCTGAAGATCTCACCACCAAGAGTAAGATCACACTGCTAGAACTAGTGGTTAATCATTGAATCCCCTCTCGTAGAAGTCTCTAATCATAAGGATTGAGCCAACGTCTCTACCAAAATCTCCAAGATTCGAACAAGGTCTGTGGAAAGTAATGAGTGGATGGAACTTGTGTATATAAGAAATCCAGAAAAGGTGGAGAAGATAGAGATCATACCTCTAATCATATCTAGAGCACCATGTTCATAGGCCTCCATTTCCTGAAGATGGCCTCACTCATGTCCACTGGCTCCCAGAGCCCATGGTGGACCACCTGGGGTGGTGTTAGTAGCAACTCAAACCTCTGCCCACCGCCTACTGCTCGGCCCACTCCCCCACCACATCTACTACCCTACGAACCACCTCGCTTGAACCTCTTCCTTAGCCTTGGCGGTCCTTCTACCGTCTGTTGATCGTCTGTGCAGCAAGTCAGGAAGTCACAAGCCATGTGTCCCTACCCACCGCACGAGTAGCACGCCTTGATTCTCTATTGACTCTTATTGCCCTGATGGCCTCATACCACCAATCCTATGTCTTGGAATCATCCTCTAAATGGTATGTCATTCTTGTACCTCTTCATTGTTTATCAGCTACCTAACACGGATGAATCGACCACTTGTCACCTGGTGGTAGCTCCCACTGTCATTTCCTACCCTGTGAGGAATCTCTCCACTATTAAATATCACTCTATCACCCCATCTTGCATAGGGATGCTGAGGGAAATCATTGATGCCCTGATATCACATTGAAGTCCCTGATAAAAGGTCTAGTCCCTAAAGAAAGGGTCATGTACTATATTTGTAGAGTAATGAGAGAGGTCTGTGAACCTCACAGAGTACTCAGCCACTGTTAGGCTGCCCTGCTATAGGTGAAGCAGCACCTGTATGAGTACTGAGAATAGGGTCATAGGGGAAAACTCCTCCCTGAAAAGTTTCTCAAATTCAGTACTTATGAGGGTCACCTCCTCATGTGTCGGGATCGTCAAACTCCATCATCTCCCTAATGAGACCTATATAAGGATCGTGGCTAGAATTTCCATCTAGTTAGGTGTCATTATCACTAAGTGAAAGACTCACATCACTACCTCCATCCAATCCTCAATGACCTGAGGATCTGTCTCTCCCCTGAACCTAGGAGGACTCTGTCTCTAGAACTCATGTAAGGCACTGAGCCTACATGCATCCTCTATTAGTAGCATTGGTAGTAACTATTGACCAACGGGTAGTGTTAAAGGTGGGACACCACCTGAAGGTTCCATAAAGGGAAACAATCCCTATACCTAAGCCTCATCACTTTTTGAACCATCCTCATGGTCATGCACTAGAACCCTAGCTGGTCGTACATGTAGAGGCATCCTGAAATAGATCAGGATGAACCACAGTCAAAAGATTATACCTAGTGAGCTGACTCTAACTCAAAAGGGAATGAGAACACCCTAAATCTTTTTAAGATGCATGAAACTAGTGTTTTCATCTATATATTTGAAAAGAAGAATTTAGGTTCCTAGTGCATGGATACGTTGACCGCTGCACCAACACTGAACTCCCTGAATCTGAAATTCAAACTCAAAACATTTAACACTCTTTCCCAAAGACAAAAACAATAGACTCTCGGTCTTTTAGGTAGAACCAACCACCTCTGATACCAATTTGTCACAACCAGTCCCCTGGGGCCTATGTCGGGACTACCCCAATCCCGCCTTCCAAAGCCCAGGGGATGGAGACTAGTACTGAAGGATTCAACCTACAAGTGGGAGTCGTTTTCTGAGTACATGTACACACACACACCCACAACCTCACAAAACTAAGAGGGAAACAAGAGTACTACTAAAACAACCACCAAGTGAAAATAGTACAAGATGAAGGTAAATGGGCCGGAATATAAACCCAACAAAAGAAAACTGAAAACAAAAGTACAAAATTTCTGATAAGCCATCCGCTGAAAACCCCACCTGAATGGGAAGTGTGGAGTAGCTTCCAAAAGTCGTAGAAGCATGCCCCACCTATATGATCTCAATGGGAATATCCATGTCCGAGACCACCAAGTCCTACATTAAGGAACCAGTCATCTACAAAAGACACCGCATGTGCGGGCGAAGCCCGTGTAGGGGTGAGTAACACAATACTCAGTAAGGACCCCAAACGAAAAAGGAAAAGTACACATGAAGCAAAGGACAGATCAAAGAGGTATAACTTAAAGTAAAGGAGGTAAATTTATCAGTTGTAAAGATAAAAATTTGTACTATTGAGGGACACATCACCTGGTCCTACTCATCACCTAGGCCAGTTGGATCACTTAGACCTATTCATTTGTTGGCCTAGCTGGATCACTTAGACATGCTCATCTGTTGGCCGAACTAGATCACTTACACATGCTCATCTGGTGGCCCAGCTTGATCACTTATACCCACTCATCTGGTTCCCCAGTTGAATCACATAGACCCCCTCATATAGTGGCCCAATTATATCACTTAGACCCCCCCTAATCTATTGTCCTTGATGGATCACTTAGACCTGCTCATCTATTGGCCTAGCTGGATCAATTAGACCTGCTTATCTATTGGCCTAGTTGGATCACTTAGACCCGCTCATAGCACGCTTGATTCTAGGAGAATCTATTACTCAAGCCATAGGTCATATCTCAACCTCCACGGAAACTCAATTGGAGTACATCAAAACAACCATCTCATCTCAAGGTTCCCAACTCCGCAAACGTCTCATCAATTGAACGTACGGTTTGTAAGTTATGATTGTTTTAATAAAAAGTGGTCGGTTGGGTTCGGGTTCGGTCCGACCTGGTCAGACCGACCCAACCCGACCCGGCCCGGGGTCCACTAACTTGACCCGAGTCTAACCTGAAATGGTCTGGGTCTAGCCCAGACTGATTGGACTATGGGTTTATCCCATTGGGATGTCACGGGACCGGCCCACAGGAGGTGTCGTGGGACTGAACTGCTAGGGCAGCCCAGAGCAGCCCGCCCTGTCTTCTGCCTGGCCCACTGAGTGGGTCATCCTAGATCCATCCTAGAAACCTCTGGCATCTTGGTTCTGCATCCACACGGCTGGCTTGGGGTCGGTCAGTTCCTCCACATGCGGTCCCGTGTGGACCGTGTGCCACCTGCATGCCATGGCCCGCTAACACGGGCCTCTCCTCTAATGTGGTGCCTGAGCAGTGTCACCACATCACACCACCACAACCTCAGATGGTCGCGGCTCCACCTCCTCGGTACTCCATCGAGGTATTCCACCTCCCGCCTGTGGTCGCCATTTCTATTGGTCTCCTTTGGGGGCCACCAAACTTGCTCTGGTGGTCCGTTTCACGATTTTTCTACGCCTTCAGGCTCCTTAGGGCATCACCATCACTGTTGCGTACTCCTCTCCATCTTTATATAATTTTGGGATTCGGCCTCATTTGGAATCCCCCCAACCAATATCTGATGCAACCTCATGGGTCTTTTAGTGAAGAATAATTAGAGAGAGAGAGAAAGAGATAATTCACAAAGAACACCCAATCGAACAACCGGCCTTTTGTTCATGTCAGCCCAGAATTTTTCGTGTTAGCAGGTTCATGAAGTATAAATTACAAATCACTAAGATTTTAATCCCAATATCAACCCACAATAATTATTTTCCATACCCGTAAGGAAAATACATCTATGGATCAACTTGTTAGAGATTTGGTCCGCGTTCTTCATTTAGAGGAGAGAATAGGGTAAAAAAGAATTCACTAAAAGTTAAACCCCTACCTAGGGAGAAAGTTTGATCAGAGGGTGTATTTTTTGTTGATAGTTATCCTTCTGTGGAAGTTCTTGACCTGACGTCGAAGGAGGGATCTCTCAAAGAATAGGGAGGGTGCTCAAAGTTCTTGGTAGTCATCGTTCATCGTTCATCAATGGCGATCCTCTAGATATTCAGAGTGTTTTTTCAAATCCAGATCTGATATCCCACTCCCATTATCCCATTAAATAGGGAAAACATGTTACAACATTTTTGTTATGTTGAGTCATCGTCGTTATGCTGTTTCATTTATGAAACAATGTTTCTATTACTTTTTATTTCAGCATCATTATGCGGCTTCATTTATGGAAAGAAATGGTCAGCTCATCATTTCATTTCAGTAGAACTATTTTGAATAAAATATATTCTTTAAGTTTATTTTATATTTCTTAAAAAGTATGAAAATTAACTTTTTCACTCGACTCACGTCGGTCTATGTTAGGTCCACTCTTAGGAAATTTCATGAATCAGGACACAATGATGCCCTCATATTTTTAATCCAGGAACTAATTTAGAATCTTCCAAAACCATGCACACACGTTATTTTAAATAAATAAAAAAATACATGAAATTCCAGGACATTATAGTATAAGTTAAAAGAAAATATTCCTTTCACACTTGTAAAAAATCAAAAAAGTTCCTCTTTCAAAAAATGAAAAGAAGACTCCTTTTAAAAAATTGTAAAAAACCATTCACGGATAAAAATGAATTTAAAAAATCATATCAGTATATAAAAACATTCTTAAAAACATTTTTAGAAATCATGGATATGGGAGAAAAAGTATTTTCGATTGAAGAGAGAAATAAACTGGGTTTTCCTTAAAAATATTCTTTCAATATCTTGAGTACATAAAATGAATAAAATGAAAGTAAAATGTATATTTTTCAAAATTAACCATAGGAGAATAAAAATTAAAGGTACTATATAAGGATCATATAATTTCCTTAATAAAAATTTAATCATAAATAATATTGATTAAAAATAGGATTGAAGTATAAATCCCTTACATCTTTGGTAAATTTTGAATCGTAATCCCCATGAGAGAATAATTTTGAATGAAACTTAAATATAATGAAAATAAATAAATTCATGATTTAACATATAAAATGATTGGTATATATACCTCATAAAATAAGATAGGTTCATAACATAACTTATGTCTTGAAGAAGACAATTTGATATGAAAATCCCTTACCTCAATTATGACTCCCTTCGTTCGTATTTGAACCTCCTATATAATAAATTTAGATTTATTATAAATATATTAAAAACCCATAATCATATATATAATACCATATATTATTTACTTATAACCTTTTATCACTTTTTTATTAATTTTTTTTATTAAAATCATTGTTCCAGGTGATAACTACTTCATTTTTCATTTATGTTTTGATTTGATAGTTTTGGTACTTGTACGTTGATCATGGTTACATCATCTTAAAAATATTAATAATGATATAAATATCATATATATTAATTATATATATATATATATATATTAATTATATATATATATATTCATCCATAAAAGTGGTTATATAAAAATTAATTACATCGTTCATGGAGACGATAGGTCATACGTATGCATAAACATTATTTTCATTTTTTTGACAGATGGAACGGAAGAAAGGTAGATAATAATTCACCTTTACATAATAATTTTTATATCATATATATCATATATATTAATTAAATATATCCTTATTACTATCCATGAAAAAATAAAATGAAAAACATATCACATTGCTTCATGGAGGCGGTAGTCCACACGTATGCATGAGTGATGTTATCATTTTCCAAAAGATTGGAAAGTAAGAAGGTATTTGTGATATTATAATTCTATAAGTATAATTATTTCATAAATATCATATATATATATATATATATATATTTTAAATACATTATTATATTCAAACATGAGAGGCGGTGATGGAAAACGAATTGCATAGGTTTGTGAGGCGGTAGTGCATCGTACACACGATCAAAGGTATCGTTTCCCATTTTATGGAAGAGGAGATGGATATGGTTATGTAATTAACATAATAACAACTAAATATTTTTAAGATATTTATTTTATTATCAAATCATGGTTAAGAATATTTTAAGAAGTTAAAATAAGAAATAAAATGAAAACACACGGTTAAGAACTATACATCTTCTCCACACAACCTCTTAAGGTACATACCTAAAGCCTTCCTAAGATGGTTTTATAATAAAACTAATGGCTATAAGTCATATTGAGGGATTAATTTAAGGTATTTTTGTAGGTATTTTTTGAACCTAATGGAACTTAAATTGTGGGTATTTGAGAATAGGGGGTGTCCTTTTATAAGTGGTGGAGAGGTCACACTTTTAATTTTTTAAAATAATCAAATAATTTAATGTCTTATTCACAAAAAATGGATCCAAAATGGACCATTACTAAACCTTGTATGATATAAGGTCTAAATAATTCCATAAATTATAAATTATACAAGTTTTTAGGTTATTTTTACCATTCTCTTTTTATTTTAACACCCTGGTAAACTTGTTTTACCCTTAACCATGATAACATCCTTTTCACTCTTAAAGGGTTATAATTTTAATTATAAGGTGAAAATTTCATCATGAATGGAAATAGATATAAAAATTACCATATATTATCCACCTTATCCTATTTAAATATTTTTATAATAATTAAATAATTTAATAAAATATTATTTTCATAAAATATCAATAATGTCATTTTTGACACTATTCATTTAATTTGAATTTAAAGACAACAAGAAAAAATATAGAATTAGAATATAATATTTTAACACATCACTAATATGTCATATGTATCTAATTAATTAACAGAACATAATAATTCACTCAATTTAAATTACTTTTAATATTTTAAAATCATTTATTTTATTTTCCTATTGATTGAATAAATATTTTTTTGGTGTTGCATAAGTGTTTAATGTAATTATTCAATCACTAAAAAATAAAAAATAATTTTATTTAATGAAAATAACTTCATTATTCTCAAAATAACCATTTAAATTCATCCACAACTTTTTTTCCTTTGTGGACACATAATTAAAATTTAAAAGTAAGAGAGTTACATTTTTGTCCTTTTCTTTACTTAAAATATTATATATGTCGTTTTTATGTAAAATTATTAAATAACCAAATAAATCTGGATACTAAGGTGATAAGTTTAAAAATACCATCATCCAACAATATTTAAGATGAAAATGGTGGCCTTATCACTTATTTTTACCCTAAGAAAACTCGATTTACCCTTTTATCGTCATGAAATATTTTTATTGTTTTTACTATTCATTATGAAAAAAATAAGTTAGAATTATTAAATAATATAAATTAGGTTTTAAAAAAATATTTAATTCATTTTACTAAATTCAATTCCTATATGTGTCATAAATTCATTTTTTAATAATTATGCAAAGCGCAATGAAAAGCGGTTTTCCAAAAAAATATGTATTAAGTATAAAAAAATTATATCATAATTCAATATAAAATTGATTATAATGAAATAAATTGGATTAAAAATAATATAATTTTACTTTTAAAACCATTTTTAAAAAATTGGAACTTTTTAAATGCTTTAAATGAAAAGATAATTTCTAATAAAAAACAATATTTTCATTATTCATTGAAAATTTATACATTTTATAAAATTATCAAAAATTCACTATAGGATAATTTTTATAAGTTTATTTGAGAAATGAAGTTAATTTTTTCAAATAAACTTTCTAAATTTGACAAAAATGAATTTTAAAATAAGTACACAAAACATGATAAAATGGATTTTTAGAAAAATGGATTTTTTAAGAATAAAAATATATTTATTATTATTTCATGCCTAGAGAAAAAAATATTAGATGAATTATAAAACATTATATTTAATATATAATATATAAATTTCATCAAAATAATTCACTAATAGTGATTAATTTAATTTATTAAGATAAAAACAGTTTTTTAGAAAAATATTTCTTATACTTTAAAATGATTTTTATTTTAATTTTTGATTAGTTGATAACAAATTTATTTATTTTATACATTTTTAAACCATATACATTTAATAATTTACTTATTAATTTCCATACCCACCAATTTAATGGGTAGTTTATAAAGATATACTATATTACATTTCATTTAGACTCAGGATTGCGTGTATCACAAGCTATCAAAGAGATTAAATTCATTTAAAAAGAAATATATCTTGAAATATAATATCATTACACCCTAATATCCTAAGGGTGTATCTCCTTATATTATAAGATGTTTGAAGTGTTTTTTCTTGTGATTTTAAGCCCTGAGTGAGTCTATGACTCTATTTCATAATTTTTTCATGAAGATTCGCAGCTTGGTTTATCCTTTTCTTCTAAGTCTCATGATCCCTATTTCTAGGGAGTTATTTTCTTTTGTGGTTATATAAATTTTATCTTGAATCAAAGTTTCGGGTTGGGTGAGTTATTATCTATGAGCATAAGTTATTTGGTCTACAATCTATTTCCCATATTTTTGATTTTGTTCCTGTGTATGTTGTATGTGTTATTGTAACAACGTGCTACAAAATTGTTCCTTATTTAAGAATAATAGATTAAATTTTTAAATGATATCTTAGACCTTTCATGAATCTTGTTGGGTCCATTTATGATTATGAGACTGTGCCTATGGACACCCATGGGGTGTTCCAATCCCTTTAAAAAATGGTAAAGTGAGCTATAAACGATGGGATAGAATGATTATGGGTTAAAAATAGTAACACTTGTTGCATGCCTTATTAGAATGGAACATGGGGATATTTGGATTATTTTTAAATTAAATTTTTATGTCATGATAAATTGATGTAATCGTAAATGGTTAAAAATGAATTTTTTTAAAACAAAATTGAAATGGTTTTAAAGAACTTTTGATGGTTTTGTCATGTGAGTAATTGGTCAAATGGTTTAAATGTAAAATGGGGTTAAATATTATTAGTATTAAAGACCATGGTGAATAATAAGTGTTTAAAAGGTTCACCCTTGTTATTTTAATATGATAAAATCTTTATTATGTTGAACCTTGAATGGTGGATCATGAAGGAATGGTTTGGGGATGATGGAAATGGTGCTATATATATTTGAGATGGAATTGGTGGGATTATACCTCCACACCCATGGGTAATGATGATGTACATGTTGTTCCATATCCTCTATGTTGTATGGCTATACATGATTCTCAATATCCTTGATTTGAAATGTTGGATATGGTGTTTCTTATTCTTAGAATGGGTGTTGGCATGATACTTTGGGCACTAATATCATTTTACTCAGTGTATGTAATTGGAATAATGATCATAAATGCCTAGAATTTAAATAATTAATGAACACACTTCTCAACTTAAAGTATTTAACCCCTATGGTGTATGGTTCAAACTTTTGGTGTGGACTGAAGTAGGTCTGGTTGGCCATAGTGTCATGGTGGAACCCAAGGAACAAAGTGGTTGATTGATAAAATATTATTTTTAAAACGTGTTTCATTTAGTACCTTTTCTATTATTCTATTAGTCATGTTATTACACTATTATTTAGAATGGATACTAATTTAGACATTGTTGTTGGTGGCCTACTGAGTTTTACTCACACCCTTCTCGGGCTGTCAATGGTTCTCAAGCAGATTTCATGGATGAAGATCAAGATAAGGGAAAGTGTCTTGTGTTGTATGGTTGATTTTCAATATGTCTTTATTAATGGGTTTCCTTCATCACATGAAACTATTATGGCATGTCATATTTAGTGTATTGGTTTGTGGGAATTTACTCGGTTTTTGGGATTTTGTTATGTGATGTATGGTTATTAATGGATATTGTTTCTCATTATTTATTCTTATTTATATTGTTGTCTTACTCTAATAAAGAGGGTATAGTATCCCCATATTATTTATTATACCCTCTCTATTATTCGATAGCCTCTATAATATGGGGAGGCATACATGAGGTTTTGTGGTGAACTGGTTCGGATACTTATTAGAGAGAGCCAGATCGGGACATTAGATTGGGGATATTGAGGTTGATGGGGAGTATTAAATATGGGATGGGTCAAGTGGATGAAGTGGTATTGGATATTGATTTGAATATAGCTTTGATGGTAGAAAGAGATCTCAGCCTTGGACCTAAAGCACCATCCCTGGGGAGTCTCTTATTCTTCTCATCCTCTATATTTTTATCCTTTTTGTATCTTCTGGTCTGGTAACATTTTCTCTTAGAATGTTTTGCACTAAACATAATATAAACCTATTCTTTATCTCTCTCTCTCCCATGTTCCCACGATCTTATAAAATGGTACTTTCATTTAGAGTTTTGGATAGAGTAGATAGGTCAAGGATCATTGGTAGGTTATAACATAATGATCTTTCAAATGTTGTTGGTCATGATCATGGAATGTGATAGGGATCATGCTGAGTTTTTGAAGTAACACTACATGCTGATGAAATTATTATAAGTGATGTGTCCAAATAAGCCTGAGATAAAAATGAAAAATGATGTTGCTTTGATAGAATGTCATGGTTAGTGAGGAGTGGTTTAGAAGAAATATTCCACAAAAACATCAAAGAACAAAATAGGTATTCTAATTGTTTGAGTTTTTATTAACACAATAAAGAGAAAGAGGAAACATAGATGGATGATACACTTGAAAATTAGAGAGGAAACCAAGATTTGAATTGTCGCACCCCGACAAGGGTGTTTATTTTATTTTATTATTCGCTTGGCCTTAAATTTTTTTTTGGTTCGGTTTGATTCGCGAACAATTTTGTTTTTTTTAACTTAGGATAAAAAGTGCGTGTTTTGGGTTTGACATCATTGGACGCACGGGTGGAGCGCGACGTCGCGCAGCTTCGCCCATGCAACTGCGTGGTCCTTTCGTTAATTTTATTATTATTAAAATGATATGAATTCATTTTTTTAGTGGTTATTATTATTATTATTAAAGTTTGACACAAATTTTTATTACATAAGTTTTATTAATATTATTGTTATTAATGAGGTTTATGATAATGATTATTGTTATTAATAATATTACTAAATTTTTATTGAGGTTTTTATGGAGGTATATTTATAGATTAATGATTTATTTATTCATTATTATTATTTTTCTTTTGTTTATTTCTTTTTTTTCTTTTTCCTCTCTAACCCTAGCGGGCCACCCCTTTATATCTTTTTTTTTTCTTCTCCCCACGGGAGCCGCCGCCTCCTTCTCTTCTTCTCCCCCCTGTAGTGCCGCCTCGGCTTGGCCTCCGCCTCCTGTGCATGTCCCAGCCACCCGCACCCTGCTCCGCCAGCTACCAACAGCCCCTGCCTCTCCTTCCCTTCATGTCCCGCACCCAACACCTGGGTCTCCCCCTGTGCAGCGCCTCTACTCCCGTTGCAGCAACCCAGCCCCTTCGGCGCACTGTCCGTACCTCACGCACCACATCACCCGGCCAACCTCCTGCATCCATCCATCCCGCTCGACCTCCCTTAGCCCTCCACCTTGCTGCTCCGGCGCAGCAGATCTCCCCAGCACCTGAAGACCCAGCTGCTCCCTGTCCGCCGTCGCACAACCAGCACAGCAGCAGCGCCCGACCAGCTCCTTCCGGAGGCCACACCCCTGCCCGCCTCCCTTCCTAGCCAACCAGGCTTCCAACACCCCCCCCCCCCCTTGCAGCGCTGCACCGGCCACTCCACCTTCTCCAACAGCCTCTCCTCCCTTTCTCCATTGTGCAACAGCGCCTCCCTAAGCCTAGCCCCTGCTCCTTGCAGCGATCCGACTCCAACGCCTCCCCCCCTCGGCCTCCTCTCCTCCTGCAGCCCGCACACACCACCGCTCCTCCTGCCCTGCGCTGCTCTAGCGCCCCAGCCACTCTCCGCCGACCTCCCTCCTTCTCTTCATCCCTCCTGGTGTGCCAAACACCCAGCAGCCCAGCCCCCGATCATCTCCAGCGAATCCCCCTCTTGAAAGGTTTATTTTTTTTTATTTTTTTTTTACTTTTATTCTTATTATTCTTTTTCTTCTTATTATTATTATTAACATTATTATTTTTATTTTATTTTTATTATTATTAGTTTTATTATTATTATTATTATTAATACTAATTTTATTATTATTATTATTGTTTTTGTTGTTCTTATTATTATTATTATTATTATCATTCTTATTATTATTATTATTATTATTATTATTATTAATTTTATTATTACTATTATTATTATTATTATTAATTTTATTATTATTATTATTATTATTGTTATTATTATTATCATTCTTATTATTATTATTAAAATTGTTGTTATTATTATTATTATTATTATTATTAATTTTATTATTACTATTATTATTATTATTATTATTAATTTTATTATTATTATTATTATTATTATTATTATTATTCTTTCTTTGGCCTTTGCTTTGTTAGGGGGTGAGCAACTTATGTTTGTTTTGGTAGGATTATTGTTTTAGAACCCGTGCGGAGCGATTCTGAGTTTGCATCGTCGTCGCGCTTCAGTCTCGAGGTGAGCGTTTCTCCCTAACGCTTGGTTTTGCTTGCTCTAGTGAGTTTTTGTATGTGTTTTGAGTCCTTAATATTTATTATGTAGGGAGCTGGACTTTACCGTACTTTTTCAAACGTGCGTCGTTACATCGCGTCGTGTATCTGAGGTAGGTTCCCTATGCAATGCTTTTGAAATTTAAGTTATATTATTTCATGCTGTTTGCACACCCTAATTGTTCAAAATAAATATTTTATTAATTTCAATAAATAAGAGATAATATACGATAATTAATTTTTAATATAAGATAGTTAATTTTTAAATGGTTATTTAGTGTAAAAAGGAGCCGTTTATTTTATACACGACACATGAAACATCCTTTTGACGAGCAGATGCCCAATAATGAAAGAATGCCCATTTGGCTTTTAAACATAATTTACGAAATATAAAATAGAGTTCTGGTTTAATGAGAAATGATATCTTTTGAATCATGAACAAGTACTTTGGTTCTTTTAAGAATTTGTTTGGTTGGTTCTTAAAGGTTATTTGGAAAAAAAATAAAAAAAAAATGGTTTGGTTTGGTTTGGTTTGGTTTATAAAAATATTTTCAGCCTGTGACGTAGTGTTTTTGGGGTTCTTTAAACGGTTTTAAACTGGGTGTTGTCTTATAAAGAAGTTGTACCTTTCTTTGAGTAGTGTTTGTGAAATGTATTAAATGCCCGTTTGGCACTTTATGGAAAGCGATGAAAATGTTTTGATAAAAACCCTCTTAGGACGACTCTCATGCCTTGGTTGCAATTGATTGTTTGGGAGGCCGTGCTTAGAGGCTCCCGGGTACTTGAGTAGTTAAAGGCAAGATGTTGTCCCATGGAGTGGCTCGGGGGATGCCTGTTGTGCTTCATATATAGATATATCTGATTGGATGCTCGGTTGGAATCGATTGGCTCACCCCCCTTTTTAAACACTTGAGACATGGGAATCTGGCATATTGAGAGAATATTCTAAGAATGATTGTTGCACTGGTAGGTTATGGTACTGACCAGTGGCCCATAGTAGGTGGATATATTGGGTTTATTACTATGGGATTTTCCCTCTACCTGCCCGAGAGTGGATGGTCGAGCATATTGTGCGTTTTGATTTCATCGTGACATGTCAATAAGGATGATTTCTCATGTATTAGTGTCTTCTGGTTTATTCTCGATCTTCTAGGTTCACCCATGTCTATTCAGCTTTTGTTGCTCACATGTATACCTACATTGCCCTTGCTGTATGTTTTACTTTGTGCATTCTGGTGTATTGTTTTCCTTGGAAAGTGATAAATTTCTTTTGATTAAGTTTCAAAAAAATTGTTTTCAAATGAAAGTGTTTAATCCCCTTTGTACAAATTTGAAAACTTAAACATCACTTTCCCCTTTTCTGAAATGTCATTGACACTAATGAATTGAACCCAAATTTGGAAAATGGCTAAGGGAAATGGTTCGTACTTTGTTTTTAAGTAGAATATTATTAAAAACATACTTTTATAGATTGTAGTTCAAACTTGAAATGATGTTTCTTTTATTTTAAAGGTAGTGCATTGGGAATAGGTATCGAGCTAGCCTACTGAGTTTTAATACTCACGCCTATAGTTCTTTTCTGTTTTCAGTGTTTGTGCAGGCTATATCTTGAGTGTGCTCGCCTAGGGCGACGCTTGATCATTGAGTTGGAGAGCGACCCATGAGGTCGTACGGAGTTTGTTCGGACGTCGTGTTTGGTCGGTTTGATTTCTGTTTATTCCTGTTTAGTCACTTTTTTTGTTTTATCTTTTCTGCGCTGCTCTGTATTATCTTTGCAGTCTTATTTTTTTATATTGGGTAAAATCGTTCCCATAGCCTCTGTTGATGCCCTGGCGCTTGTCGCCAGCCCGGGAGGATCGGGAACGCCTCTCGGGCCATGTCGCGGACCGACTCGGGTGACCGGTTCAGGGTCGACCCGGGTTGGTTCGTGACAAAATGGTATTAGAGGCAGGTTAGCTCTTAGAAAACCTCACTTTTTCAAAGAACCCTTTGTTATTTGGGATGTCAAGGTAGATGGAGTAGGATTGTCGGGGCTTGAGGGGTAGGTGCGAGAAGAGCATCGCGAACTCTTGCCCGTACTGATCCTCAGGTTTCCATGGGAAGTCCTGTTTAATTTGTTTGTTTGGGTTTTTGTGGAAACGTTTTGCGATTGGGATACGACAAAGGGAGTTTGGGCCACTAGCCCTCCTAACTCGCACGGCCTGGCAAGCCGTGCAGAGCTAGGGGCATGGTCCAAGAAGGCTCTCTGTGTCAGTGACGTGTTTGGAATATGGCCGCCAACCATATGGTCAAGTCACCCACTGACACTAGTCCCCTATTTGAGTTGTTTTGGGTTTCCCTTGATTTCTGAAAGTGGTTTAAATCAGAAATGTTGGTTTTGAAAACAAAAATGGTTGTTTGAAATAACATGTTTAATTTGTAGATTATTTTAAAAGAACTGGTATAAATGATTTACTTTTGGGAAAAAATAAAGTTTCTTTGTTTGGCCTTGGTGTCCCTATGAGCTCTGACATGCATAGTGGTATGTTGGAAATGTGGATGGATTTCTGGTATGGTGGATGGATGCCCAGGGTGGCATGGATACATGCATGTGATTGAGACTCTAAGGGATACCAATGTCGAAGGTTAAACCCACTAAGCTTGTTTTAAATTAAAGATGTTTTCAAATAGAAAAGTTTTGATGTTTTGATAACTTGCTTCCTTGTGTTTTGAACTTACCACCTATGCAGTGTTCGATTTTGAGGTTTTTATTCACGCATTGAGTTGGCCTTGATCGGGTTTTTGACTTCTCCTTGTCCAGCGGTTATCCTTTTGAAACATCGATGGGTGATCGTAGTGCGGTTGATCAACCTAAGGATTTTATGCTTGAGTTTCAGAAGCTAGACCCACCTCTATTTTATGGTCAAGCAGAAACATCCGTGGCAGAGGAATGGATGCGGAAGATTGAAAGGGACTTTAACCTCATTGAGTTTCCTGAGTCGTTGAAAGTCAAGTTTGCGACCTTCATGCTTGAAGGTTCACCGTGGATGTGGTGGAAGTCAGTGTCTCGAAACAAGCCCCGTTAAGAGATTACTTGGGAGTTCTTCAAGGCTCTGTTCATTCGCCAGTTTTTATCTGAGGAAGAAAGGGTGAGAAAGGGGATGAAGATTCGTTGTCTGCAGCAGGGCGACGGATCCGTGTTGGAATATTTCCAGCGCTTTGTGGAGCTAGTCCCCTATGATTCAGATTATGCCACAAATGACCCCATGAAGGCTCGACGCATCGAGGCGGGTCTCCGCCCTGATCTACAGTCGAAGGATTCAAAGTCAAACTTGACTTCTTTTGTCGATGTGGCGAGACAAGATTTTCATGTCGAAGCCGCGATGGCAGGAGTGCTCGAAGTAGTCCTCCCTCCTTCGATCCCTATGAGCACTGGTAAAGATTCTGGAAAGGAGATGTGTAATAAAATGAAAGTGGATGGAGCAGGTTGTGGAATCAAGAGGCCCTGGGATCTTTCATCAACCTCTTCGGAGCGAGAGATTATTGTGTGTTATCAGTGTGGCAAGCGGGGTCACAAGAAGTCATCGTTCCCAAGCACTCCGAAGCCCTGCCAGGCATGTGGACGCTTAGGTCACTTGCGACGATTTTGTCGGGGTTTTGCAAGGAAGCGTCGCAGAGGAAGTTCTCGGAAGTAATGTGATGTAGGGTTTTTGTTCAAAGTTTCCGGTGTAAGTTTCCTTTCAGTTTAAGTGATCTATTGTCGTGGCCTTTGTATGGGTGTTGTTTTAGGTTTGAAATGTATGGGAACTTCATGGGTCTTTTGACGAACCTCGGCTTTCAATGATGGTATGTTTTTAAATTTTAAAATATTGTCCTTTATTTTTGTTAAATCAAGAGATGTATGTATCTCATTTGGATTATCAGAACCTGACTACGAGGTAGAAGATGCTTCATCCATCAGAGCTCCATCCAAAAGGTCTCGGAGTGAAGCCGGCGCGTAGTCAGGAACCCCCGGGGGAAATTTTAAGGAGTCTGGTTAAAGTTGTGCCTCTACCGTGTGGTGAGATAATTCTGGTGTTGCTGCTCTGGTTTCTCTATCTTTGTAGTTTTCCTCTTGTCACAAAGCACGCGATGGACTTATCCCTCGCATAGTGTCGGGAATCGTGCCTCTTGGATGTAAGTTGCTGATCAGTGACTTTGCATGGGCCACTGATGTAAATCAGTTGCGGCCCTGGTTTGTGTCCATCCCGAAATGATGGGTCGTGAGTAGTCGTACGTCGTAGTTTCAGTGATTTGATCCTTGGGCCCACCCTCCCCGCCCATGGGGTTAGGGTTTACAGTTCGTATGGAGTTTTGATTCATTTATTATCCCATTCATACGGGAGTGGGTGGTTTAAATGGTTTGCTGTGCTTTTTATATATAGCTTGGGAAAGGCCCCGATCTGGCCTAAGTTGGATTTCTAGTTGGTCGCTAAGAGGTCATTCCTTTTATGGTGGGGAGACCCACCATGAGTCTCATTGGGTTTTCTCTTAAATTGTTATCGAATGCTAGTCGATTTCTTATGGTGGGGAGCCCGTTCAGGCCTCCCCTCTGTTGGTGATTTATTTCGAGCAAAGAGGTTTAGTCCCACTGGTAGTCAGTGTGATGTCTTTGGGATGAGAGGTTGGATCATGTTGTGTGGAATCCTTAGGTGTTGATCGATCGGTTGGATAGTGTTGTGGCTTTCCGGGGGCGAAAAGAGTTATGGTGGGGAGAATTGTCGCACCCCGACAAGGGTGTTTATTTTATTTTATTATTCGCTTGGCCTTAAATTCTTTTTTGGTTCGGTTTGAGTCGCGAACGATTTTGTTTTTTTTAACTTAGGATAAAAAGTGCGTGTTTTGGGTTTGACATCATTGGACGCACGGGTGGAGCGCAACGTCGCGCGGCTTCGCCCATGAAACTGTGTGGTCCTTTCGTTAATTTTATTATTATTAAAATGATATGAATTCATTTTTTTGTGGTTATTATTATTATTATTATTAAAGTTTGAAACAAATTTTTATTACATAAGTTTTATTAATATTATTGTTATTAATGAGGTTTATGATAATGATTATTGTTATTAATAATATTACTAAATTTTTATTGAGGTTTTTATGGAGGTATATTTATAGATTAATGCTTTATTTATTCATTATTATTATTATTATTTTGTTTATTTATTTTTTTCCTTTTCCTCTCTAACCCTAGCGGGCCACCCCTTTATATATTTTTTTTTCTTCTCCCCGCGGGAGCCGCCGCCTCCTTCTCTTCTTCTCCCCCCTGTAGTGTCACCTCGGCTTGGCCTCCGCCTCCTGCGCATGTCCCAGCCACCCGCACCCTGCTCCGCCAGCTACCAACAGCCCCTGCCTCTCCTTCCCTTCACGTCCCGCACCCAACACCTGGGTCTCCCCCTGTGCAGCGCCTCTACTCCCGTTGCAGCAACCCAGCCCCTTCGGCGCACCGTCTGCACCTCGCGCGCCCCAGCACCCGGCCAACCTCCTGCATCCAGCCATCCCGCTCGACCTCCCTTAGCCCTTCGCCTTGCTAATCCGGCGCAGCAGCTCTCCCCAGCACCCGAAGACCCAGCTGCTCCATGTCCGCCGCCGCACAACCAGCACAGCAGCAGCGCCCGACCAGCTCCTTCCGGACGCCACACCCCTGCCCGCCTCTCTTCCTAGCCAAGCAGGCTTCCGACCCCCCCCCCCCCTGCAGCGCCGCACCGGCCACTCCACCTTCTCCAGCGGCCTCTCCTCCCTTTCTCCATTGTGCAACAGTGCCTCCCTGAGCCTCTCCCCTGCTCCTTGCAGCGATCTGACGCCAACGCCTCCCCCCCTCGGCCTCCTCTCCTCCTGCAGCCCGCACACACCACCGCTCCTCCTGCCCTGCGCTGCTCTAGTGCCCCAGCCACTCTCCACTAACCTCCCTCCTTCACTTCATCCCTCTTGGTGTGCCAAACACCCAGCAGCTCGGCCCCCGATCATCTCCAGCGAATCCCCCTCTTGAAAGGTTTATTTTTATTTTTTTTACTTTTATTCTTATTATTATTTTTCTTCTTATTATTATTATTAACATTATTATTATTATTATTATTTTAATTTTTTTATTTTTATTTTATTTTTATTTTTATTATTATTAGTTTTATTATTATTATTATTATTAATACTAATTTTATTATTTTTATTATTATTATTATTGTTATTATTATTATTATTATTATTATCATTCTTATTATTATTATTAATATTGTTATTATTATTATTATTATTAATTTTATTATTACTATTATTATTATTATTATTAATTTTATTATTATTATTATTATTATTATCATTCTTATTATTATTATTAAAATTGTTATTATTATTATTATTATTAATTTTATTATTACTATTATTATTATTATTATTAATTTTATTATTATTATTATTATTATTCTTTCTTTGGCCTTTTCTTTGTTAGGGGGTTAGCAACTTATGTTTGTTTTGGTAGGATTATTGTTTTAGAACCCGTGCAGAGCGATTCCGAGTTTGCGTCGTCGTCGCGCTTCAGTCTCGAGGTGAGCGTTTCTCCCTGATGCTTGGTTTTGCTTGCTCTAGTGAGTTTTTGTATGTGTTTTGAGTCCTTGATATTTATTTTGTAGGGATCTAGACTTTACCGTGCTTTTTCAAACGTGCGTCGTTACATCGCGTCGTGTATCTGAGGTAGGTTCCCTTTGCACTGCTTTTGAAATTTAAGTTACATTATTTCATGCTGTTTTCACACCCTAATTGTTCAAAATAAATATTTTATTAATTTCAATAAATAAGAGATAATATACGATAATTAATTTTTAATATAAGATAGTTAATTTTTAAATGGTTATTTAGTGTAAAAAGGAGCCGTTTATTTTATACACAACACATGAAACTTCCTTTTGATGAGCAGACACCCAATAATGAAAGAATGCCTGTTTGGATTTTAAACATAATTTACGGAATCTAAAATAGAGTTCTGGTTTAATGAGAAATGATTTATTTTGAAGCATGAACAAGTACTTTGGTTCTTTTAAGAAGTTGTCTGGTTGTTTCTTAAAGGTTATTTGAAAAAAAATAAAAATAAAATGGTTTGGTTTGGTTTGGTTTATAAAAATATTGTCAGCCTGTGACGTAGTGTTTTTGGGGTTCTTTAAACGGTTTTAAACTGGGTTTTGTCTCATAAAGAAGTTGTACCTTTCTTTGAGTAGTGTTTGTGAGATGTATTAAATGCCCGTTTGGCACTTTATTTAAAGCGATGAAAATGTTTTTATAAAAACCCTCTTAGGACGACTCTCATGCCTTGGTTGCAATTGATTGTTTGGGAGGCCGCGCTTAGAGGCTCCCGGGTACTTTAGTAGTTAAAGGTAGGAGGTTGTCCCATGGAGTGGCTCGGGGGATGCCTATTGTGCTTCATATATAGATATATCTGATTGGATGCTAGGTTGGCATCGGTTGGCTCACCCCCCTTTCTAAACACTTGAGGCATGGGAATCTGGCATATTGAGAGAATATTCTAAGAATGATTGCTACACTGGTAGGTTATGGTACTGACCAGTGGCCCATATTAGGTGGATATATTGGGTTTATTACTATGGGATTTTCCCTCGACCTGCCCGAGAGTGGATGGTCGAGCATATTGTGCGTTTTGATTTCATCGTGACATGTTGATAAGGATGATTTCTCATGTATTGGTGTCTTCTGGTTTATTCTCGATCTCCTAGGTTCACCCATGTCTATTCAGCTTTTGTTGCTCACATGTATACCAACATTGCCCTTGCTGTATGTTTTACTTTGTGCATTCTGGTGTATTGTTTTCCTTGGAAAGTGATAAATTCCTTTTGACTAAGTTTCAAAAAAATTGTTTTCAAATGAAAGTGTTTAATCCCCTTTGTACAAATTTGAAAATTTAAACATCACTTTCCCCTTTTCTGAAATGTCATTGACACTAATGAATTGAACCTAAATTTGGAAAATGGATAAGGGCAATGGTTCGTACTTTTTTTTTAAGTAGAATATTATTAAAAACATACTTTTATAGATTGTAGTTCAAACTTGAAATGATGTTTCTTTTATTTTAAAGGTAGTGCATTGGGAATAGGTATCAGGCTAGCCTACTGAGTTTTAATACTCACGCCTATAGTTCTTTTCTGTTTTCAGTGTTTGTGCAGGCTATAGCTTGAGTGCGCTCGCCTAGGGCGACGCTTGATCGTTGAGTCGGAGAGCGACCCGCGAGGTCGCACGGAGTTTGTTCAGACGTCGTGTTTGGTCGGTTTGATTTCGGTTTGTTCCTGTTTAGTCACTTTGTTTGGTTTATCTTTTCTGCGCTGCTCTGTATTATCTTTACAGTCTTATTTTTTTTATATTGGGAAAAATCATTCCCATGGCCTCTGTTGATGCCCTGGCTCTTGTCGCCAGCCCAGGAGGATCGGGAACGCCTCTCGGGCCATGTCGCGGACCGACTCGGGTGACCGGTTCAGGGTCGACCCGGGTTGGTTCGTGACATGAATTTCATGTACAGAAAGTGCACTCTACCTTTGAAATATTTTTTCAAGAACATGGAAATTAAGGTCTGTTAAAGTATATAAATGGGTAAAGTGAAGGAAAGAGTGGGATGCTTTCAGTCCAGTTAGTCTGTAGCATGAGGTTCCAGTTTGGTAGTCCATTCAAGTACAACCACCTATTATAGCTAAGTTTTCTAATTTCCAACTACGTTTTCTTCCTTTAACACCATGGCGTATTGTGGAGTCTATGATTTCTAGGATTGATTTTATTATGTATAGACATACCATATTCACACTAAAATGGAAATATATTTTACCATCACATGATGATATGATTTTTTCTGACTATTCTATAATCGGTATTTTTGTTTGTAATCAAATGGAACTCATACAGCCGCAGCAAAAACTTCACAAATCATTAAAGTCGTTATATTACTTGATTACCTATCAACAATATAAACAAGAACAAAATATGTTTTTATAATGGATGGTCACCTCAGAATATTTTTTCTCTACAACTCACAGTTCATCTAGAAGAGACCGCACGATAGCAGCTTAAGATATGGGACTATGTGGAAACACAGACACGAAAACTAGCTAAGTACTTTGTTTTACATCTTATCTATGATTTTTCAAAACCAAAAAAAAAAGAGGTTATACCAGATCAGATGAATCATGTAGATTATGGATGCATTAAAAAGTAATTGAAACTAGATCCAGCCCAAGATTGGTAGAAAATGTAGTGGTATCTTCAATGTGAGATTTTGCAATCAATGTCATAACAAGTGTAGGTCCTTACTAATCTTTTTCTAGATGCATAGTATACACACATTTTAACTAAACTCTAGAAATTGGAAAATATAAAAAATAATACTCTTTCTTAAATAGTTCTAGAATAGGATATGCAGGAAGATAGAGAGGATAACAACATGCATACTATCCAGACAGTAGGGAAGGTACAACAATGAATATCTTGTTTCATTTTTGGTGCAGCCAGTGGAGACACAAATACAATATATTATAGAGTTTTTTAAGAATAAAGTGACAATATATATAGTTTATATTTTGAATATGTATTATTTTACTTTCAAGTCTCATGTGAGATGTTTCTAGTTTGATACATTAATGTGTGGTAAAAAATCTATTATATATATCCATGCAGGTATATACACATGTTTTGACTGACCTACCCACATGAAGACATCCTTTACTTCCTTCCAAATATTTTTTTATGCTGGAAATGAGTGCGCTAGTTCTTCCTCCTAAATGGGAACTTCCCAAGTATTCTATTCAATATTCTTCATCTATTTTTTTAAAGTTATTCATGAGTCATCCTGACCAAATCTGCTCAATATAAGTTCTGTAGTTTGGGGGTTCATATGTAAGGAAAGGTTAACAGTGTATAAGGTTGTACTAGGGATCTATTACTAACTTCTAGTAGAGGCTACTGGTGTAGGGGTCTATGAGGTATTAATTGGGAATCAAGAACCACCGCATCAGAATGTGGGTCAAAATAGAAGGAATTTTTTATCCAATATTGGGATGGAATAAATGAAGTTTCAACAATACTTAGGCTTTCCATTTCATATTCAATATAAGACATACATATGACTACAAAAATATTTTTTTTGGAAAATCTTATTGAAGATGGATATTTTATCTATTTCTATCTTTCCTAATTTTAATATATTGAAAAAAATTGTTTCCAACTAGGAATGTGATTTATTGATGAAAAGGAGGCTCTATGCTTGTAATGAAAATATGAATTTGAGTATTAGAACTTGGATGATTATTTTTTCATACTTAAGCCATCTACATACAACTATTGGAAATGACCATTCCCATTTTTATATCAATTTGATAAGGAAGAAATGGTCTAGTGTAAAATATCTAGGGCATTGGTTAATCATATAATTATAAAAACTGACATTAATTTCATATCAGATAAGCACCATATATTTTGGAATCATGCAGCTGGTTGGCGTGATACTTCCTTTTATTATGGGAAATATTGAAATGATAGTGGACCCTGAATTTCCATGTCCTCATCTATGGGAGTAGTATGAGGCTTAGATAGTCCTTGTTATATGGTCTACCTTGAATAATTTTTTTGTCCTAGTTTTTGTTAAGGATAACATGTAGCTAGCTACTAAGGTTTGATTGATAGGGTTTTTCATGAGTGAGAGAGGTATGATTTCTTGGTTATTATGTCCAAAACTAAATAGAAATATCATATTTAGATCACTAAAATTAGGGGAAATGCTTCTCCTAGCCATTAAACAATAAAGGATGTGATGTGATTTGATAAATTTAGGATTTTCTTCCCTATACTAAATTTTTTGGCATTCCCATGAAGCCTATTGGCCATAATTTTACTAGATTCAGTCATAAAATGTTTCACAGGGAATTTCCTCTAGAGTGTTGTGATTTAGTTTTCCCTGTCATAAAGTTAATAATGGATATTAATTATGTTTTAGAAGGACATATTATGGTAAGTTGGTTGGTTATGTTCTAGGATGTTTTGGTGTTATTTATACCATTTAGGATGAATCACATGGTTCGTATAATGTAGGTGGTGTATCTTGTACACCCTTAGCTGGAAAAGTGCCTATAGACATTGGGGCTAGTGGTGCTATAAAAGCAGTTTTCTGCAGTTTTGGTGTTCTTATGTTGGATATTTTAGGTAGAATAAAGTGGAACCATGTTTCCCATTACCTATGTACCTCTTCCTTGAAATCTTTAATATTTACCTAGATTCTAGATGATTCATGGGAAGGTTGTGGTGAAGAATAATATGTAGAGTGTGTTAAATCCTATATTTTATTATTACTTGTGAACTATTATGGTAGTAATGTATTCTAATAATGGAATCAACATTGGTTTTTTAAGTGAAGTAAATCATAAACATGTCTCCTAGAACTCAACTTCACCTTGATAGGGGAGTTATTGAGTGAAATTTTCATACATGGTCATGAACAAAACTCCCAACATTACACCAAAAGAATTCCAACATTACAAAACTTTTATAATAATTATTTTCAAGGAATTACACATCATCTAGAATCATTTATTGATGAAGAAAATCATTTTTTGTGAGTTATAATGTCTCTTGGAATTCAAATTCCCCTTGGGGAAAATGTATTTTTTTAAGTGGGTGGGAATACTATTAATATGGTGGGGGATGTTAGAATCATTTGGTCACTTTTAGGGTAATTTTTTTACTTTCCTTTATTTTAGGTTGTTGGGGATGCTGGGTTAGCTACAAAGTATTAAACACTGGATGGAGTGGGTAGTTTGAGGGATCTTTGATATTGATTCGACTATAAATTTAGATTTATTAGGACGTCTCAGCCTTATCCATGGAGCACCAACCCTAGGTAACCTCTTCTTCTTCCTCTCATCTTCCATATTCTTCTCTTTTAGGTGTCTTCCAGTTCGGTAGTGCTTTCTTCTACAACTTTGTATGCTAAACAATATAGAAAACTATTATTTTTCTCTCTCTTTCTCCCACAATCTTATCAATATGAGACAATGGATGGTTAACAACCTAAGTCATAGACCAATTCATCATGTCACTATTATCATGTAGTGAAACCCTAAGACTCAATGAATGACATGATCATGGTGGTGGCTCTGGGAGCGACACATCTTGACCCAGGCATATTCCAAAAACTCCTACCAAGTTTTATCCTAAAATAGGTTATGATTAGAGCGTATTGGCCCAAAATAATGGTTTGGTTTACAAAATAACATTTTCTACATATTAACAATAACTTTCATCAATACCAATTTCTCCAAACTCCTAAAATGAATATTCTGAATATTTTATTGAGTTCTTTGTTCACCTGATAGCTCATATGTTTGAAATTCTTATTTTTCCCTTCTAACATTGTTGATAATTACTACAGACTTGTTTTTTTAATTATCACTAGTTTCTTCATATGATGACTAGTAGTAAAAACTCTATATTGAAAATTTACTTCGGTCTTCAATTCTATTTTAAATTTTATCTTCAATGTTATCCTTAATTCGAAGTTAGGAATCTCTTCTCGAAACCCATGGAAGAAGTTTTCCATGCACTGCTGCTCAGATTGAAATTTTTTTTGATTTATTTCTCTAAAGGTGAAACAATAATCCTTTATCATGAATACTTTTCATGATAGGGTCCCATAACTTCCTCCATTATCGCTATATTTTCAAGTTGTTCCCTTATGTTGTAAGGTTGTTATCTCCTCATATGGACTCTGAACTCCCAACCCACAAAATAAATCCATGAGTTATTCTTTAAAAACCCTCCTTATTACATACCAATAGACTTATATTGTTATAGTAAACTAGTGTATGGAATTCCCTTCCATACTAACTTGGGAAATAAAGTGTTTTGACTTCTTGGTTGTCTGGTTGATCAGAAAGAATAATTCAACTCGGTTGATCTCACCCATTGGATCCTTATCTCCAAACATAGGGAGTTTCACCTATCTTGTAGTTGAATATTGATTAGATACTATATCAGCATGGTATATTTATTTCTACCTAACTTTTCTAGGATCTATAGAATATAGTGTAGATGAATCTATCAGAATCAATAATCACGCCTCTTCATGTTGTGGCTTCTTCTACACTTGGTGTTGTAGATTCCAAAAGTATTTTTGAAATTTATCCTACTCCTCTCACAATACATATACTACTAAATCCATGTTTTATTTCCCATTATTGACACTAATTTATAAAGATATACCATATCACATTCCATTCATTGTTCTAATTCATCTAGTCAAGCCTTTGTCATCATTTTTCTCCTCCTTCGAGAGGTTAAATGCGGAAGATGTGGCTAATTGATAAATCTATCACACCAATAGTCCTACTTGAATAGCCTAATTTGTATTTATATAGTTAATTTGTGTGAAACTCATAATTATATGAGAAGTAGAGGAAGAAATAATGGAATAAGAAGAATGTAATATAAGATAAAATACTTGAAAAGCCTTTCGGATCTCTCTCCAAAGCCCTTAGATGAATCCAAACTAATTTATTTTAACTACATTACTTTCTCCCCCCTTTACTTTTAAATAGCCTCAACACCACATGATTACTCACATGGTACCCCTAAAAAACAAGTCTTTTATTTCTCTTACTTCCCCAGCTATGTATTTCCCACTGTAGTAACCCTTACACCCCTTTTATAAAATTATTCCCATGTTTTACAAGTTGTGTTGTGGTGTCAACTCTTTATCAAATTCATTTCATATTAAGTAATTACTGATAATTTTAATAAAACATAATCAATTTATAATCTAAATATTCATTTTAATATTATAAAGTTAAGTTTAATTCATTAAACACCATAGTTTTGGTTAACATGATCCATGTTCATTACTTCAAAATTTCCCAATAAGGAGAATCATTATAACTCTAGTTAAACAATTCATTAACCCCTCAACCATTTCATTCATAATTATAACACATTTTTATTCATTCATCTTACTTTTCCTTCATCATTTCATGACTTTAATTATTTATCAATTCATCGCTACTTTAACCCAACCTGATTCCATTTGGTTATTTCATAAATTAATTTACCATCCATAATCCTAGAATTTTAAGACTCACCTATTTCTACTTAAATAAATCCAAAACTTCAAATGAAAATAACAATGAATAAAAATAATATCATAGAATTGATTACACATAATAATGATGGCAATAACAATGAATAATAATTATCTAACAATCTCAACCAATGCTTCAATCGATTAAACAATTATATGAATGAATATAAACATATTATTATTTCCATGTTCTATATGCTATTATTCTTACCATATTTAAGTTATTTATCAAATTTAAAACTTAAAAAACAAGAAAAAATGAAATTCATCATAGAATTAAACTACCAAAAAATCTATGAAGCAATAGATCATTAATATCATTAAAGCGATCATAAATACATTAGCTTTTCAACTTTACCCTTTTAAATTATTTAATTTTGATTTATTATATTCTTAGGTCAATTTCAACAATTTTACCATTAAAAACTAATGCATGATAATCCCACATTTACACATAATATAAAACAAGAGAATTTTAGAATCCCCTACCTTTAAATAAATATTCAATGATCACTAAGAAAGAGTGAGACAAAAAACTAAGAACATGCCGCCAAAATCCTCATAATGAATCCACACAACCAAATAACATCATCACCCCAAAAAACATTTATAAACTCAGAAAAAAGAACCCTCAAATTAGATAGATGAAGGATTCCATGAAATGAAAAAAAATTAAAGAGAATAAAAATTAAGAAAAAGATAAAAGTAAATAACTTGGATTGAAAGTAAACCTCTATACAAAACAAGAGTCTAATTATCAATTAAAAAAGCTTAGAATCACCAAGAATGCACCCCCAACCAAATAGGGTTTTAGAAAATAAGGATAAAAAATTTTAATCCAAGTGGAATCCAAAATTTATGATAAAAACCTAGAGGCATTGTGTCACGACGGGAGTCCATTGCTGATGAGTCATCACAGAAAACAGTGTCGCAATTACGTCTTTTATGATGGATCGTTGAAAATATTAATTATTTTTTATGGTGAATTCATATATCACAAATAATTCTAGAAATTTTATGAAAAAATAAATTGTGATAGGTCCATCTCAAATATCCAATTACAATTGATATAGAGATCCGTTTTAATTACTAATATTTTCTACAAAAATAAAAAATACAAAAAGAAAATTAAATTTAAAAAAAAAACATAACATTTATACATTATTTAACATATAATAATTTTATCACTCAAAAATATAGAATAGTCATAAAAAATCACACACTATCAAATGGTATCAAATGGAGGAGGATCACACAAAGGATCAGGAGGAGGAAACTCTATACCAACGCCACACAAAAGTCATCGCATAAACTCTAACATTTAATCATATTTTTGACATTGCTACTCATGATCCTCCTCCCTCTCTCTCTACATCCACTATATCATCTTATCCCGATCTCTTAACCTCTACTAATACGATACAATATATGACGACGATTATTCTCCATGATCTCCCTTCGAGCTAACATTTAACATCGTATAAGTACCATAATAACTTGTAGGTGTCAATTGTGAAGCAATACTGATCACCCAGTCTTTTTCAAAACTAGGTAAAGTAACCTGTATCTAATCCCTCTCATTGAAACCTACTCGCTAGTGGCATCTACTTCACTCTCAGCTTGAATCTCTTGTGAATGATAATTCTCAGCCTCATGTTTCCTTCAAATATAATTAGAAATTAGAATAACAATAAAATTAATACTAGTGAAAATTTAAAAAAATACTTACCACGATATGGCATTTTTGGTTTCCAATAAGTTTTCCTATATGAGGATCAGTGTACAAATTCTTATAAACTTTAAACTCAATAATAGAGGGGTCAAACATGGCCGGTATATTATAAAAAAAATTTACATTTAAATTATCTATACATTAATAAATAATATGACTTACCATATTTCATCAATGTATACTAAATTTAAAACTTTTGGACCTATGTGTGACCTCCTGCCTCCCTCATCTCTGAAATCCAGATGATAACCTCATCCTAAAAGTATCTATTGGCCAGTAGGAGCACAATCTATCTCATACTCGATATGAGATATAGTTAGATCGATAGGAGATACAAGACTATTTAGAAAAAAGTAGCAAAAGATCTATCCATATCTCACTTTCTGTGGTTGTGTAAAAACTGATAAAAACATTCATGTATACAAATCTCTCATGACTCTTGTAAAGGATCTCTTAGGGTATCCATAGTATGAGAATATAAATTCATAAAGAAAATTAAAAACAATATGTAAATAATTGAATAAATTTTAAAAATATATATATTATTTAATAACATACAATTCAGTGGTTGAACATCTACTGATTAACGGTAATGGGAACTTGATTCCATGACACTCATGGCTCATAAAAATAATGTATTAGAATCACACAAACCTAACCAATAGCTAAATGAGAAAAAATATGAAAATAAAAACAAATAATAAGAATATTATTACCAAAATTAATAAAAAAAATTAATATAAAATTAATATCCTAAATAATTAAACATGACTCTATAAATGAGTATTAAAATCAAGATTTGGGCTTTTCTCTAGAACAGACTCTAGAATCATCAATTGAGAAATATTGTTCCCCCTCCTAATAGTAACATCATCGTGTGGGTCATATGAATCTGCCACATTAGCAGGAAATCTATTATAAATGAAAGAATGAAAAAGATAGTTAGGAGAATCATCAATCATCTGAAACAAATTATCTTACCTGTAAGAAAATTTTAATAAAGATATCAAATATAAAAAACTAATAAATGCTATAATATAATAATTTTACATGTAAATAATTTTTAATTCATATATCAAATATGAAAAACTAATAAATAAAAAAATATAATAGTTACCTGTAAATAAATACCATAACATAATAATTTAACCTAGAAATATTTGTTAATATAGATATAAAATATAAAAAATTAATATATACCATATAGAATATAATATTATTAAATGTCAATAATTCTTAATATGGATATAAAATATAAAAAACTAATAAATACCGGCATCATTGAAGGAATAGAATATATCATTGGGTCTAGCCATCTAAAATAAATAATCTTACCTATAAATAATTATTAATACAAATATCAAATATAAAAAACTAATAAATATTTTAATATAATACATAAATCATAATCTTCTTCCTCGTATTTATCTAGGAGAATGTATTCATCCTTATCTTCAGCATCTTCAATTTCTATATGACTTTCAGTTTTATCATCCTCTATTGATTCATCAATATTATCAATATCGTTGGCCCTTAACCATGGGGTTTCATCATCGATATTTATATCTCATTGGGTAAGATATATATTTTGGGATGTTTCTTGAAAATTTTTAATGTGTTTAACTTCTACATAACAATTTTCATTTTTAATAAATTGATTTTCATGATATTTCATTTTTATTATAATCCACTAGTTATTCAAATCTCTCAAAATATCATAGTAATTTTCATAATAAACTTGATGTCTTTGATGTTCCAACATAGATGGTTCATTTGGTGCAATAATAATGCTATATTTAATGTCAACAACTCTATGTTATGGATGAACTTTCAAACCTTGATCAATATCAAACAAATAGAATTTAAACATTGTAACATAATTTGGTATCAGATAACATAACTTAATTATTTTATCCAGTATACCATAAAATTCAACTTCACTTTCTTTATGATGATATACTTTCAAAAAAATACCAATATTCAATGATTTTATTGATTCTCCATATATGTGTTTACAAAATTGAAATCCATTAACCACATATCCATTATAAGATTTTACTGATTTTGATGAAAGGTTTTTGAGTATACGTAATCGACTATCATTTTTTTCATGTTGTGTTTCCCACAAAAAATAAAAAATATTAAGAAAATATATCATTGGTAAAATGATTTAATTTTTTATATAAAGCAACTTAACTTACCATTATATGAAACCAATATGAAAAATTTTGTTGATGGAATTCTTCAAGAGTAGTATATGAAATTTGTATAATTTTTTTTGATATAGTCATCATATAGTCTACAAAAAAATAATGTAAATAAATTTATCTATTATAAAAATTTAAAAAAATAATAAAAATCAGTACTTACTTCACAAATTGTTTCATTTCTTTACAATTTATCTGAACACATGTATGAGCTCTATGCAATTCTTCAACTGAATTCCATCGTTCATCACAACCACCAAAACCAAACCCAAACTGATTAAAAACTTATAATTGATGGTCTGTGACATCATTAACATTTGTCTCATCATGAAAAATCCAATTATGTTTTTAAGTATATTATGATTGAAAATAATAGGACTATAAATTTGAATTTCTTTCTATAAGTAAGATTTTTCAATTGACCCTTCAACTAATTCTTTGTTACGTACTTTCTTCTTTCATTTTTACATACATCTCTCAAAAGGGTACATTCATATGAATTGTACCAACCCTCCAAATTTAGTTTCATATGAAATATTAAATGTTTCACTAAGTTAAATAAGTTTGGAGGTAATATTTTCTCTAATTTACATAAAATTAAAACAACATCCTTTTCTAGCATACTCAATGCATTATAATCCAATGTTTCTACACAAATATCTCGGAATAAATATAATTTTCAGTAAACGCATCCTAGATTTATGAATTCAACATCACTATAAGACTAATAGGTAGTAATATTTCCATTATAACATGGAATTCGTGACTTTTTTACCTGGTAATATGCTCATTTATGATACAAAAAAGACAAATTAGAAGCATATACATCTGGTAACCTCAGATATTGGATCCATTAATAGAATAATAAAACGAATTTCTTTATTAGAAAGTGTGTAATCTACTTTTGGATTCACTAAATTATATGATCTTTCAACTTCAAATAATTTAATTTCAAGACATCTGTAATTTGGGAAAGATTTAACCATGCTTTTACATTATATTTGGTCTTACCGAGTGTGTCCAACATAGTAAAAAATATATTATCACAAAAATTATTCTCAATATAAATTACATATAACATGTGTTGGTCTAAAAAATTAGACCAATATGGAAGGTTCCAAAAAATACTCTTCTTTATCCAATTATGATCTCTCCCAAAACCGTTTATTTTTTATTCATTTATGGTTGGACTAAAAGTAACTAGAGGTAATGAAATGATGATATATTTTACCTAAATACATGATAGAACTACTAGAGGATAATCTCTTTCAATTATACCTTTTGAAAAATTATTTATATACCATTGAAAAGGGTGATCCATAAGAATAAATCTCCAATGATAGTCAAAATAATTATTATTTCTCTCATTACCAAGAATAAATGTTTTTTTCTCAACCATGCAGTTTTGACATGATTTTAGACTATGCTTACTCCATCGAGATAACATACCATATGTCATAAAGTCACTGATCATCCACATTAATGAAGCCTTGAGTGTAAAATTATGATCTTCAACTATATCAAATGTATTTACACCATTTTTCCATGATGAAATTAACTCATTAATTAGTGGGTTCAAATAAACATTGATATTATTCTTCGGATGTCTTGTAATTAAAAGCACAATATATATATATATATATGGTTCATTTATCAACATCCAAGGAGGTAATTTATACAAAGTAATAGAGATAGGATAATAAGAATATTGAATTTCATAATCCCCAAATGGACAAAAACCATCAGTAGAAAGACCCAACAATATGTTACAAGGTTTTGAAGAAAAAGAAGGATGAATCTAATCAAAGTGTTTCCATAAATCACCATAACATGGATGATTTAATCTTTTACTAATGGAAATATTTTATTCATGTCATTTCATCAATACAGTTGTGTTGTGAGACATAAATAAACATTTTAAACAATATGTAATTAGAAAATACCTCAAATGTTTCACAATAAATCTAGATTTTCCTTATTTTTTCTCTCTATACCTTGATTATCCACATGTTAGACAATTAACTAATGATTTATAATCACCATAATATAAGATGCAGTCATTTGAACATGTATGGATTTTCTGATAACTAAGACCCAAATTATGGACCGACCTCTTACTTCCATATAAACTTGCAGGTAATGTATTTTTATCAGGCATCAATGATTTAGCCAAAGATAATATTTAATCAAAGTAACTATTTTAAATTATAAAATCTGATTTAATCACCATAAATTTTTTAATATCTTCAATTTTACTTGTCAGACATCCTGGATATAAGGCCTCCTTAGCAGATTTCAAAAAATTGTAAAATTAAGAAGGTTCGGATTCAAGATTTGTAATATCAATCTCATTTTTTACTTCTTGAATAGACAGGACAATAGCCTCATGTACTAAATTATGAAATGATGGATCTATAACTAAAAAAATTATTGTCTAATTAGTTGTATTCACCATGTTGATACCAAAAAATATAATCTTTCAGAAAACCAAAATACATAGATAAAGTCCAACATTGTAAAACATTTTGAATCTCATAAAATCACATTTCTTACATATAAATTTAATTGTTACTTCAAAAAAAATTAATTCTATGATAGAAATATTATAAATGTTTCAATTCCCTTAATGTATATAGGATTTATACCAAATCCGCTGGTATTTTTTTGATGATTTATCTAATCACGATCACGTGATAAAAACTGAATTCTACTTTATAATTCCATAATTATCTAAAAAAATAATATAAATAAGAATAATTATTACTCACTGTGACTAATTAAAAATTATTATTATATTTTAACCCCTTGGAATATTCTATGGAATATTTTAGGAGTGAGGAGCTGAGTTAGCGTGGGATCCCAAGGCTCGTAGAGGTTTAGCGAAGATAGAATAAAAATATTATATATCTATTATATCATTTGAGCATTATTTTAAAAAAATAATGGAATATATCTTTAATGGTGTCTCATATGGGAAATATGAGACCACCGTTAGGTCTGGTATGTGGGGTTTACAATATGTGTGATGTAACATTTGTGCACGTCGAGTGTTTGCTAACAATATACTCGAGGATAATTCATTTAATATTTTTATTATTAATTTTTATTAAAAAAATTAAATATATCCCTAAAGGTGTGTTTTATAATAAATCCAAGACCACTATTAGGTCTGGAATGTTTGGATTACCCTATGTGCAATATAACTTTTGTGTGCGTTAGTTGTTTGGTAACAACGCACACAAGGGTAATTCATTTAATATTTTTATTATATTTTTTTACAAAAAATTGAAATTTCTCCCAAATAGAGTATTGTATGAGAAATTTAATACCGTTTTTATGTTTGGGATATGTTTTTTTACCTTAGGTGAGACATAACTTTTATGTGTTTCAGGTGTTTGGTAACATCGCACGTGAAGGAAAATCATTTAATATTTCTATTGGAATTTTTGATAAAAAATTAAAGTATCTGTCAAATGGTATATCATATGAGAAATCTAAGTTAATAAAAACGAGGCTTCAACCCCAAAATTTTTTAAAAAAAATATGAGAAATCTAAGACTAAATTTAGGTCTATGATGTGTTGTTTACCAATGGTTTGATATAACATTTGAACGTGTTGGGTGTTTGGTAAAAACACAAGTGAGTGTAATTAATTTAATACTTTTATTATTATTTTTTACAAAAAAATTGAAATATCTCCTGAATGTTGAATTTTATGAGTAATATAAGACCATAATTAGATTTTGGATATGGATTTTACCCTAGGCACAATATAACTTTTGTGCACATTGGTTGTTTGGTAACATCGCACATAAGGGTAACCTTTTTAATACTTTATTAATATTATATATATATATTAATATATAAATTATCATAATTTAATAATATTTACTAATTATTACTAATATTTTCCAATCATTTATTAATTATTAAAAAAATTTATTAATACTATTTTTTAATTATAACTATATTTTTACCAAGTATTGTGAATTTTTAAAATTTATTGGCATTTTTTTATATTTTTTACAAGTAATTACTAATTTTTTACTAATTATTACATATATTTACTATCTAATACTAATTATTTATTCATTATAAATAAAATTAAACAAAACATATTTATTATTACTATTTTTTTCTTCATTTTAATGAAGCTCAATAAAGAGTATACATTAGAAAAAAATGCTAAAAACATTTACGAACCACCATAAATTCTTTTCATGGAAAATAGTTTCTTTATTAACTAGTAATCATTATAGATATATTTTTTATTATATATTGGTTTTTTCATTAAAATAATTTTTATAAAGTTTTTTTAAAAAAATTATAAGAAACATTTTTGTTCAAACATTTTATTTAAATTGATTTTCTCATCATTTTTATTAAACACTCATTTCCTATTTATTTCATATGTTATATATATATATATATATTACATGATTTTTTAATCACATATATATACATAAAATATATTTTTACATGTTTTTTAAACAAATATACATATCAAATCTATACATACATATATATATATATATATCAAAAATCCTATGCATTTTTTAAATGTTTATATATGTATATTCACATATTAATATATATATATATATATATATGTTCACATAAAAATATTCGCATGTTTTTAATAAATGAAAAAAAATCATAATATAACAATCAAATAAGTTTTAACATCATGCCACAATAAAATCATTATCATAATTTATAAAAACTTATAATAATATAAGCATGCAATACAATTGACTAATTAAATAGATTTATATAAACTTTATCAATATCAGATATCCCTAAATAATTTACATAAAAATCAAATTTCAAACAACAAAATAAAATAACAAATTATCATTAATCCTAAATATTAAACAAAAAAATCTATTAAATATAAAGGTTAAACAATGAGAAAAATACCTCAAATCAATTGAAATCAAATCTTGCAGACCCAGTGGACACCCAAATAGGGAATAATAAAATTACAATTACCCAAAATACCTAATACATCATAAAAATTGGATATATTTTATGAAATAGGGTTTGATCAAACTAATTTCATCAATATTTAAGTAAAATTGCAACAAGAATTAAAGAGGGGAAAAGAGGAGTCCATACTAGGAGGATTAGAACCCAAATCTGCAAGAAAATCAATTTTTAGTAAAAGTTTTTGGGAATGATGGTTTGGTCGACCATCAGTGTGCGTTGTGTGATCGTGAGGATTAGGAGAAGTAGATAGGGGGAGTAAGAAGGAAGGGTTTACATTTTTTAAATTTTTTATTAATTATGATAGGTTATTAGCAACGGAATAAATTCCATCGCTAAAGATAATTTTTTCAACTTTTTTGTGAGGGGTAATACTTTTTGTCACAAAAGGTTCCTCCTAGATGGATAATAGTGACAAATTTTTATATATGTTACAATTATCCCATCACAAATAAGTTTCTCATGAGATTTCATGTATCCACACCAAATGCATTTGCAACAGACCTTGTTTTCCATCACAAATAATTGGTATTTGCAATGGAAAATTATTTTTTTTTGTAAATACCTCTTTCTTTGGGACTATTTGTGATGGAAATATTCTCCATTGCAATTAATCCATCACAAATAATATTTTTTATAGTAGTGTACAGGATCTTCGGATCATCGAGAATGCACCCCCAAATGATTAGGTTTGGAGAGAAGAAGGAAGAAGAAAAATTAATCCAAGTGGAAACCAAATTTTAGGATAAAAATCTAGAGACACTGTGTCGTGACATGACATAAAGAACCATGATGCAATGTTGTCCAGATCTAAGAATCACATAATGACCCCTCCTACATGTTTCCCCCTTTCTCACTATCAATGATTGTTTTGGTTAATGATATTAAAGGTAATCACATCACAATATGAGGAATCACACCGCAAAGCCCGAATCCCCAGGAATCATGATGAAATTCTTAGAATCCTCCCCCAAACTCTATCAACCCATGACCAATCACATGGTTCATCCATATTCCATAGTTACTAGGTCCCTCAACACCATTTTGTTTCATGCATCATAAACAACTATACATGATGATTCACTTGGCTTGAGGTATAAGGTGGGGAATTTATGAGCTTGGATCACCAATATGTCTTGTACATTGACAAGAAAATGATGCACAAGAACAACATAAGTTAGAAAGAGGTCCCACTTACAATGGGAATAAAATAAACTATAAGTTTCATGATAATAACTATTTATAGTATGGAGTTATATAAATGTCAAAGTTCAAATTAATAGAATTCAGAAATCCTAAACCTACTTTGTCACCTCAAGAAAAATATCAAAGTCTAATGTATACTTTGAGGGCTCTAGAACACATATTTAGACTTTATAGATGTGTATCAAATTTTCCCAAAAATATAGGTCTTTTATTTTTCCTTTTATCCCATCACAATTGACATTCTTGCCTCTATCTATAACTTTGGTGATTCTTATAGTAAATTTTACTTCCAAAATCATTTAACCACATTCCTAGGGTATGGCCAATAATTTTTAGTCTATAATAAGATATATAATTTAACCTATACATGCATGTGGGTTGGTTTTGGGCCTTTAATATAGAGATATGAACTCCCATTGAATCTCATAATCTCTCGAATCTTCCCTATGACATTGGGCCTTGCAATTCTAGCTTCTCACAAGCAGTTGAGTTCATACCTTTGAATAAATTCTCATCATTATAGTTATAACATCACACAATGCCTCATTTTTGTACTTTTGAATAGTAACATTTTTACCTACTAAATGAATTTTAACAATCCACCAAGTTGGTATTGGGTCTTTAACATAGCGAGATTGACTCTTATTATTTGTAGACTCTTTAATCTTTCTTGCATCATTGGGCCTTTCAATTTCAATTACTCATGGGAAATCAAGTTCACACATTTGACCCACTCTTTTCATCATAGTTAAAACATCACACAATACCTCGTTTTTTTACTTATAAATGGAAAATTGTAACGTCCTGGGTTTTTTGGAGTGGGTTTAAATCCTCAAACTATTTTATTTTTTTCATGTTTGGTGAGTGGAACATCTTTATTTTGATATTAAGAACATAATTCTAGGAGATTTATCGACCTAATACATTGTTTTTAGATGGTTTCTAAGGCTAGTAAAGTGACTCATATTTTTAGTAGGTTTTGGGTGCATCAGATTTAGAAAACCCAACTTTTAAGGGTGTGTTGATAGAGGCACACTTTTTTAGAAAAATTGTGTGGTATCCCAGGAAAAACTATGAAGCCCTCCTGTGTCACTAGACACATTTTGGAAAACCGTGAAGGAGGGGATGCACAGCTGTGTGAGGGCCTCTAAAATTTTCTATAGAGGGATTATGCATGGTCTGTGCACGGTTTGAAAAATGGTGTTCCTAGCCAGTGTGAGATGTAGTTCCTGGACATTGGGTGTACCATAGTTGGAATAGGGTTATCCAAACCATGTGGGCTATTTAAAGGGGAGAAATTATGAAACTAACCCTCCTCCCTTTATCTTTTTATTCCTCCACTTTTCTTATCCACTTACACGTGAAACAGAGGGGATCTCCTCATTTCTTCCTCCACTAGGTGTTGAGAAAACTTCATCATCCAAGATTTGAATTGAATGTCAGTAGTAACATTGGAAGAATATAGGCAAGGATTCAGATCCTCTTTCTTCCTTTCATCTTTTCTCTTTCCATATGGTGTGCTAAATTCCTGAAATCCCTTTTACCCTATTTTCAGGCATTCATCTAAAATGCCAATTTCTTCTGATTCAGCTCAATTTAGAGGAAAATATCATATGATAGAGAACCTATAGTATGAGGTAGGTGGTTCCCAGCTTTATCTTTGACTATGCGGTGTTTGGGGGGGTCATTCTTGATCATGTCATTGGGTTGTCTAAGAGACCCTAATAATTTAATTCTTGTATTTTAATTATTAAATTGATCATATGATATGTCCATGGTCATGCTCCCCCTTGACTATATATAGCATAATCCTAGTGAGAGGATTGATACCTCTTGGTTGGGTTAGGTCAGGTGGGTTATTTAAATTAAATTAATTTTTTTTATAATAATTTTCTTGATTAGTTCCATGGGAAAGTGACAGGATTTGACTGAGGATTGAGGTGATGATGACCACCTGGATTTTGGAAATTTGGTTTTTTATGTTGGATGAGGCCTGATTTTGATGAGTGATACTGATCACAGGTTGAGATACATGGTCATCAGTTTTAGGTGATGAGCTCATCATGATTGAGGGCATGGCTTGGGAATTTGAGATGGTGTTGGACATCAAGTTGAGTGACACAGTTGTAAGGGAATGGGGTTCCTGGATGATGTGGCTTAGGTACTATGTTTGGGTGATTTATTCTCACTATGATTTTCCTACACATCATTGGATTCGTGTGCAGATAGATAAGACTCAGATTATGAGGTGTTTTTGACCACTCATGTGGGTAGAGGACTCTGTTAGTTACAGCTTATGATGGTGTTGAACATCAATGAGGTTGGAGGTACTTTTCATAGAAATCCACATGGATGGTGATGGACCATCGGTTGATGGTGTTAAGACTGTCAGTTTTGGGTTGAGACCTTCCATGTATTAAGGCCACTGGTTTGGGGTTATTAGGAAGGATGGATATCTCCATTCCTCAAAACATCAGTTGTTGAGCTGACGGTGTTTATTATTTAGAGGAAAACATCTTTGAGCCTTGAACATTAGGATTTGAGCCAGTGGGGATTTTCTGAGTTGAGGTCCAAGGGACTGGGTACTCATTTGGGCATACCTTTGAGATTTTGGTTGTTTTATTTTGACACGGTAGGTGTTAGTTGGCATGAGGTTTCGGTGATAATTTTATAGGAGGTTTATGAGGTCTCTCCAACTTGTTACTCATCAGGGGAATTTCTTAGGCTTTATGCTAAGAATCCTCACCACTGTTGTTATATATATGTAGACATTTCATTGTATTCCATATATATAGCTGGGGTCACATGGTATACTGATGATGGACAAAGAAGGTAATTGATTCCTTGTGGATGTTGATAACAAGGTAAGTAGGTTATTTATATGATTTGCATGTACTGTTTTATTTATATTTAGATACACCTACATAATCATGGATGTAATACAGGCACACGTTGGTGGTGGCCTAATGAGATTTATTCTTAAACCCTACATGGGGATTTGTACATGTGTAGAATTTATTTCTCTATGACCATGTAAGATATTGGGATTAGGAGATGGACCCAAGTGATTGGGTAGTACCTTTTTCATGGGATGGATGATGAGGGGCCTTGGAGGTTCTTTCATTAGTTGGAGTTTATTTTTGGTATGAGTATTCTTATTATATGTATGTACTAATGATCAGCCATAGGAGACCCTTTCTTCTTATTGTCATGTATGACCTAATATGATATGGAATGTGTTGTTTTAGATATAAATGGTGTTTTATTCTACAAATTGTATGTTTGGATTTTGTTTTATTCATTTTTGCTTCTTCTTGTGCTTCCGTGATTATGGATTACTGGTCTTATAGTTTAAGGTTCTTCATATACTTTTATATTTATCTATAGAACATTATTATTATCACTACTATAGGTTATATTATCCCCACAATCACATATTTACACCCTCACTGCTATTCGGTGGCCTTTTTGCGTATGAGGAGGTGTGCCTAAGGCCTAGTGTCCAACCAATATTGAGCACTATTCAAGTGAAAAAATGGGTTGAGGTGATACAAATAGTATCAAAGGTGTTTCTTTCACCTATTTTTTGGTCTTACTAATTGTTTTGTGGTAGTAAGGAGACTAGGATATAGTCATAAGTGCGTTTAGAGCTCGTGTTTGGGTACCTGCAGCCTCATGCATGGGGAATAAACCAAGTTTCTAGGAGTGGTAAATTTATGTTATACTGTGTTATTTTATAGTTGATATGATTTAAACCTCAAGTGGTTCACTTGGGTGTGATTATTATCTATGATGATATGTGACCCTTGGCCGAGTATTGTAAGGGAGGAGATATGGACCCTTGGCTTAGTATGGTAAGGGATGATTATTTATTCTCTCTTGATAAGCATGTAGGATGATTGATGTGTGTGGTTTTGTTTTTTTTTCTATGATTACTTGATTGTGATTTTTATTGGGAATCTAGATTGCACTAAGAGGGTTTGGGTTGTTTAAAGTATCAACAAAGGAAATTAAACAGTGTTTTCTTTCTTAGCCTCTCTTTAGTGGAATTCTACTCAGCCAACCCAAGCATGTGGTTCCAATTAAATATGTGTGTGATGATATGTGATATGTGATATATATATATATATGGTCCTTAATCTGATATGAGTAAACAGGTATGATAATAGGGAGTGATTTGTTTAAAGTGTCAATAAATAAGTTAAATGGTGTTTTCCTATATAGCCTCTTTGGTGGAATTCCAATCAACTACCTTGGATGATATGTGATGCCTGAATCTATCATGGGTAGGCGAGGGGACATGAGACTAGATTTATATGTGATTCCTAGCTCTAATATGGGTGTGTAAGGGGTCATGAGTCCAGATGTCATGTGACATGGTTGCGATGGGGGAGTGTAAGGGAAGTGAGATTTCACTTCTTATTACAACTTTACCTATATATATTATTTATATATATGTATATAAGATTATATTTGCTTGACCTTGGTATTGGTATTCAGTTACATGCCACCTAGAAGACTTCTGGTGGAGTTTCAAGAGGGTGATGATATGGTGTCGCATGAGCATGCATAAGATGAGGCCCCTAAATGTTGGGATGAGTCCCTAAAGGTTCGGGTTGATCATGAGCTGCAGGTACAGGTGGAACAGACACAGGATATGGAATCTTTTTTACAATGGATTGATTATATGATTAGGGTGAGTCCTATTTGGGTTATCTATAGTATCTATAAGGGAGCTTAGGGAGATGATACATCAATGGAATATTCAACTCGAGAGTTCAAGTCACAACACCTATCGCTATTTCAGAGTGAGGGTGGACCATAGGAAGTAGTGAACTATATCAAGTTAATTCATACCATATCCGAGTAGCTTGAGACACCCCCAAGCCAGAGGGTAAATATGGATACATACATGCTCATAGGACTACAAAAACGATGGTGGGATGTGTAGGTATAGGCATGTAGACATGAGGGACTGTCTTGGAAGGACTTTGAGGCTAGGTTCTTCAATAACTTCTTTCCAAAGACACTAAGGGAAGAGATATCTCATGAGTTTTAGAACCTTTATTGGGGTTACATGTCCTTTATGGATTATACATCCAATTTTATAGACTTTTCTTGTTTCACACCTAGTATGGTGGGTGATAACACCTCAAGAGTGTGGTTTTTCTATGATGGTTTACGACATGCAATTCGAGTGTAGGTAAACATCTTCAGGTAATCTTTATTCTCAAATTCAATCAATCATGCATTGATATCCAAGGAAATATTTACAAAATATTCATACTTGAGTCGGGTGATAGAATCAAGTGATGTTAGCAGTGATGTTTCAAGTAGCAGGAAGCGAGGTTGTGAGGAGTCTTAGCAGGGTGTTCATTCCAGAGACTCGACCATACCACCAAGGAGTGGATATTTGATGGTGTGGTTCTAGTGTAGGTAGAACACACATGTGTAGATATAGTTTGATCGGACACTGAAGGAGTATCGAGCATGCGGTCAGGTTGAAAATCTCAAGAGGTTATGTAGTAATCCTTCTCATAAAATTGGTATTCAAGGAACAGGGCAGACTCAGGGATCTAAGGTCAGACAAGGAATGATATTAGGAGCTAGTATCCAGGATTCAATTGTGTGATAAGTTCATGGAAGATACACTAAGTACCAAAATTGGGGTCAATATCTATTAGTTGGTTTATATTTATAGGGATTCCAGGACTCAGGTAGTCAGGAGTCTGGCCAGGTGCATGTGGTGGATCAATCAGGTGCAGAGTAGGCTAGGGAGCCGATTATAGTTAGAGGTATGTCATATTGATGGGAATGATTGAGTTTCTTTTTGTATTTTACTTCAGCCATTTTTTATGAATGAGGTGAATGAATATTGTACATTGACTAATCAAGTGTTTGTTAGTAGGTTGGCATTGTCTCAAAAGCGTGACATATATATGTGTATTTATGAGGTGCATTGGCACCAGGATCTATTATGGGAATTGATGCAATGTGGGTTCTATATGAGGTGTGTAACAATCTGGTTATTAATATGATGTAAGTTTTATTCAACATGTGTGGCATTGGTACATATTGTGGGCATCGATGTTATGTAAGTTATGAATAATTTGTATGGCACTGGGACTTCTTATGAGCATCTGATGAGATGCAGTACCTTAGAGGTGTCATGTGGGACATGGGCATGAAGTGGGAATCTGATGAGATAAGGGAGATAACCAGTGTAAAATATGACATGGGAATTATTTGAGAACCTGATGAGATTTATGAGTGATTATTCATCATGGGATGACTTTTTAATCCAATTATGGTGGGTGGACTATCATAATTTTTAATTTTTGGTCGGGAAGCAACCGGGGTAGGTAACTCCTAAGGTGGGGAGCACCTTGAGAGAGAGTTGACCTATTAATTTATGACCAGAGTAGACAGAGTTAATTTTGAATGATATGTGTATGTTTAGTACCATTTCTAGTTAATTCTTTATATATCGAGTATATTCTATGTTAAGGTGGAGATATTGTAAAGTCTTGGGTTTTTGGAGTGGGTCGAAATCCTCAACCTAATTAATTTTTTTTCTTATTTGGTAATAGGTCCATATTTATTTTGATATTAATAACCTAATTATGAGATTTTTATTGACCCAATTCCTTCTTTTAGACTATTTCTAAGTATTTTAAAGTGCCTCGGAGTTTTGAGTGGGTTTCGGGTGTGTTAGATACCAAAAACCCAACTTTTCATGGTGCACAAATAGAGGTGCGCGGTTTGGAAAAAATTGTGTAGCCTACCAAGAGAAATTTTGTGGGCCTTTAGTGTCACTATGATGGTTTAGAAAACTATGAAATATAGGTCACATGGTTGTGAAATTTCCTATATAGTTTTTAAAATAGGTCTTACAAAAGGTCTATGCACGGTTTTTAAAACCATACGCCAAACTCGTGCAAGGTTTGGTGCCTAGACAGTGGATGTCACACGGTTAGCCAAATAGTGTGGCCAAACTATGAAGGTCATTTAAAAGGGTGAAATTGAGAAACTACCCCTCATCCCTTTATCTTTTCTTCCTCCTATTTTCTTATCCACCCACATGTGCTTTAGAGGGGAACTCCTCATTTCTTCCTCCCCTTGGTGTTGAGCAAACTCCATCATCTGAGCTCTAAATCAAATGCCGTAAGTCTCATTGGAAATGTATCGGTAAGTCTTTAGATCATATTTCTTCCTTTTATATATTTTCTCTACATAGAGTTTGCTAAATCCATGTGAGACCTTTTAACCTATTTTCAGGGTGTTCATATAAAATTTTGATTTCTTCCAATTACTCTTTAGTTAGAAGCTGATATCAGATGATAGAGAACCTACTAGTACAAGGTAGTTGGTTCATATATTCCTCTTTTATTTCATAGTGTTTTGGGGGTTCACTCTTGAGTGTGTTGTTGGGTTTTCAAAGAGAGTCCCTAATAATTAAATGCTTGTATTTTAATTTTTAAATCAACCATATGAGATATCTATGGGAATGCCCCTCCTTGACTACAAATGGTATAATCCTGGTGAAAGTCTTGAGACCACTTGGTTAGGTTAGGCTAGGTGGGTTATTTAAATCAAATTAAATTGTTTATAATAAATTTCTTGATTGGTTCCATGGGAATAGGATGGGCTTGGCCCAAGGATTGAGGTGTTGATGACCACTTGGATTGAGGTGATGTGGTTCATTATGTTGGGTGAGGCACGGGTTCGATGAGTGATGTTGATCACAGGTTGGGAAATGTTGTTGTTAGTTTAATGTGATGAGTTCATCATGATTGAGGTCATGGATCGAAACTTTGAGATGGTGTTGGACATAATTTTGAGCAACATTGTGATAGGGGCATGAGGTGCTGAGATGATGTAGTTTACATACTATGTTTGGGTGATTTTTACTCATCATGATTGGATGATGCATCGTTGAAGGTTTGTGTACAAAAATAAGACTCACATGATGAGGTGTTGTTGACAACTCATGTAGATAGAGTCCTTTGTTAGTTGTTTCTTAGGAAGGTATTGACCATCAATGAGGTTGGAGGTGTTTGTTATAGATAGCTATGTGGATGGTGATGGACCATTGGTTGACAGTGTTGAGACCATTAGTTGGGTAATGAGGCTAGCCATATATTTAGGCTATTAGGATGGGATTATTTGGGAGGAAAAATATTTTCATTCCTCATAACATTATCTATTGAGCTGATGGTGTTTATTATTTGGAGGGCATACATCATTGTGTCTCAAATGTTGGGATTAAAGCTGATGAGGATTTTCTAAGCTGAGTTCTGATGGACTAAGTACTAATTTGGGTGAGCCTTTTTGATGTTTTTTATTTGATTATGACATGGGAGGTGTTGGTTGGAATGAGGTGTCGATGATACTTTTACAAGAGGTGCATGGGGGATCTCTAACTTTTTACTCATCCGGGGAATGACATGGGATTTATTCTAAGGATACTTGACACTGTAGTTATATATATACATACATGTCATTGTATGTCATATATATAAATGTGGGGATTTGGTATACCAATGATGGATGAAGCAAGTAATTTATTCCTTGTGGATATTTATCACAAGGGAAGTGGGTTATTTATATGATGTGCATGCACTATTTTATTTTTATTTAGATACACCTGCATAATCATGGATGTAATATTGGAAGACATTGGTGGTGTTCTACTGATATTTATTCTCACACCCTACACATCCCCTTCAAGATGTGTGTAGACTTTATTTCTCTATGATCAAGTAAGAGATCTAGCTCAAGAGCTGGACCCTAGTGATCGGGTAGTACCATTTTCATGGGATGGATAGCAAGGGACCTTGGAGGTTCTTGAATCATCTAGAGTTTATTTTTGGTATCATCGTACTTATTATATGTATGCACTAATGGTTGTCCATGAGTGACCCTTTCTTCTTATTGTAATGTATGACCTAATATGATATGGCATGCCTTAATTTAGCTACAAATGGTGTTTTATTCAACAAATGGTATGTTTGGATTTTGTTTTATTCATTTTTGCTGATTCTTTTGTTTTATCTATTTTGGGTTACTGGTCATGTTTTTTATGGTATTTCTTCTACTAATATATTTATCTATTGACCATTATTATTATCACCACCATAGGGTATAGTCTTCCCACTATCACCTCTTTATACCCTCACTGCTAGTAGGAAGCCTTTAGCATACGGGTGTCACGCCTAAGGCCTAGTGTCCAACCGGCCCTGAGCACTATTCAGGTAGAAAAATGGGTCAAGAAACTATAAAAATAATACAATCTCTTGTTTAATGAATTTTATAAATCCAAAATTATTCAAACATTATATTTTATATGGATGTTAGGGAATTAAATCCAATAGTTTTATCCACTAAATCGATGCTCTTCTTGTTGCTTCTACCTCCATAAATGATAGCATTGCATACCTTTCCTTAGGCTTAACACATTTATATTCTCTTATTTCTACTTCTCTCTAACTGTCATGTGTGTTCTCAAAGTGTTCTTATGTTGTATAGTTTTCCTCGAAAAATATATCATCACTCATTTTTTGGGGGAATGCACTTCTTTTTCTTCTTCTTCCTCCTCTTGGAGGTCTCTACATCCTTCTCTAATTCTCTAAGGTTTGTTAAAGCTCATTGTTTGTGTGTTTAGATGCTTGATAGTGATGGGTCATCTTCCTTGACATTTGAAACACTAAATGTCTATATTTCTTGATGGGTTAGGCTCAACTTGAGTTTTTTAGATGAGGGTTTCACTATTACTTATCTTTTGTTCTGGCTCTATTAAAGTTGATGAACCTCCAATATCCTTGTATTTTTCAATGGATTGAATATAGGTAGTAGGTTTCCTTTTGTTTCTCATTTTGATTTGTGGTTTGATTTTCATGGCTTGGTGGATGATGACTTGTATTTTGGCATAGTAGTACATCTACATTGGATCAACAATATTCCATTTGATCCCATATAAAAACTATGTTGTGGTATATATTAGTCCAAATCATTATAATGTGCATTAGTTTGTAATAATATTCTAAAATATTATTCCATTGGGTATGACATTGAGTTTTTTTGTGGAGATCCCTATAGTTGTATGAGAGAAAAAACCTCTTCCTTATGTTCAACTTCATATATTCACATCTATTGATGAGACATCCACTATATTAAAGTTTCTTATTATATAGATATTCTCACCAAATTAGTGCATCAGTAGAAAATTCAAAAGAAACTAGTTTCACATTATTCACTTCAGAATTAGCATAACCAGAGAACACTTTTATGTAAATTTCATGGTAGGATTTACAATCACTCTTTTATAGAAATGAAGGGATTCTTTCTTTGATACCATCAAGGAAATCATCATCTAATGGAATCTTATTCCCTCTTCTAAGCTATTGGATCAACCATTTTTTTGTGTATCTTTCTTAGATATTTATGACCAATTACTTCCATCATGCCCTTGAATATATGCACAAGAATCTTAATGGAAATTATGATATGTGAGATGCAAGGAGTGGTGTGATTTTTACATTATAGGGAAAGAGATATAAGGATATGGTTTAAGGCTAAGTATAGTCAAATATCCAACCAATACTATGGAATCACATGTTATGTTAATTAGATAGAACATCCAATAAGGAATATATGTGTTTCATTCGATGTATATATGTATGACCAAGGAGGTAATTGAGTTGAATTGATTCAATTTCTAGTTTGAGATTCATATAAAAATTTGAGTTCTCTAATCATTTTGAACTCATTTGAGCACTAAATTTCAAACTCATGATTTCTAAATTAAACTATTTGAGCTTGTTTGATTATAGATTATTCTATAATTAATAAAATATATATATATAAATACTCAAAAAAAATTATAGTGACATTTAAAATAGTTTTTCAATAATAAATTAATATTCTCATCAATGTATTTATTAAAATTTAAAGTACTTGATTAAACTTGTGGAGTGGTGGATTAAGTTGAATTACTTCTCAAATTTAGAGTATATGTAACCCTTTTTTAGTTAAAAAAACCCTTCACATCCAATTATTATTTTCATATTTAAGAATTATTCAAAAATTAAAATCTAAAAAAATCATTTTTTAGTTTTTTTAAAAGATGTTCTAATTTAATCTTAAAAATGTATCTGTGATTAAAAGTAACAATAATTTTTCTATAAAATCATCAATTAGTTTTTGAGCTACTCTAAAATAACTTATTTTTTAAGATATTGTACAATTATAATTTATTTGTTCAAGAATTTTTCAAAAATAAAAATATGAAAAAACCGATTTAAAATTATTTTTAAAGATTTTATAATTTACTCTTAAAATTGATTTTGTGATTGAAAGTTATTTTTTATACAACCACTAATCATTAATTGATTTAATCTCAATTACTGTCATTTTTATCACCATGTGTTGCAAAACTGGTATTGTATTTCCAAAATAGAATCAAAAATTATATCCTTAGAGTGTAGAAAAAGAAGTGGGATTGATGTGGTGGTTTTGTGTCCAACCCTTTTTCTAAGACCTATGTTATAGTTAGTTCTGAATGCAATCAATTTGGTTCTTTATATCATTTTTTTATTTTTATTTATTTGAATAACTTTGATAAGAGTTATGTGATTGGATTGTTTATAACATGTTTTTATATTATTTTTCATATAAAATAAAATAAAATATTATGATTGGATTGTTTCTTATTATTATCATTGTTGTATATTGAAAAACAAAATTTATTTTGGATTACAATATTGGTTTTTTTAAATAGATACAAAATGATTTATTTTTCTTATAATATCTGGATGATTATTTGAAATAAGTTTACTTTAAAAGTAAAATCAAACTATCATGGTGGAAAAGTATTATCTTAAGTATCCTATTGAGTATCCTCAAACAATAAATATTTTAAAGTTTTAGTTTAGTGGTGTTGAGGTCCTCCTCAAATGTGGTTCAAGTGAAAACATAAAGTGAGATATATTTAGAAGTGTGAGTTCAAATATACATGAAACTTTTATCACTTTCATGTGAATAGGTCCAAGAATATTTATAGTCATCCACATATATATAACCATTGTAAAAGTCAAAAACTATACCTTTTAAAGTTTTCAATCTAGTTATCCTCTTGCTTCCACTTTACTAAATCCTAATTATGCATTTAATGAGTGTCAGTAACATTGTTATTAATTATTGAAAACAAAATTATTTCTAGTAATAAGTTGAAACCTACACAAATAATTTTAGAGTATATAAGTTTTTTATTCTAATTTACAATGGATATAATGAAATGATAAATTAGAGTTTAAATGTAAGAAAAAGAAAATAGAGCTCGAAGCATGTAAGTAATAGACTCACCAGTATTTCTATATTCCTTTGAATTATACTCCTTGGTCATTTCCTTTCCTTTTTACTTGGAAGCCTCAAGTTAGGTTATGGATATATTTTGAGGAATTAAAGGGTTTAAAGTATCAATGAATAGTATTTATAAATTAAAATAATTTTAAGTGATTTTATAAGAGGATGTAATTAATGGATAAGAAGTATAAGAAGGTTTAAATAATTTGGAGGGTGGATATAGTGGTCCAAAGGATGAGAAAAGATCCTAGGGGGTCATGGATAGGCTTGATATAGCTGAAGCTCCCCCTTATTGCATAAAAAAAGATTTTATAAATCCTTTAAACCTAGAGGTAACTATAGGTTTGAAATAAAACTTTCTTTAAATTTCTATGGATCATTATTTTATATTATTCTAGATGATACCCAAAATTTCTCAACTTATTCCTTAAACTTAATAGTAATTGGAGGCATCCTTGTGTCCTTAGTAAAACTCAAAAACGTTCTTTAAGAGAGAATTATTTTTATAAATAATTAACCAAAAAATATTTGTAAAAGATCAAACCCTTTGTTTTGGATTTAATAAAAATAAAAGAATAACACAACTATTCTATGATGAAATGGTCCATCCAAGATCTTCTATATGATCTTGATAGGTACAACTGAAACATAATCAACAGACTCCTTCCTCTTAGGGTATCCATGGGGTGTAATTAATATTTTATTTTTTGAGAAGTATTTCCCATTTCTCATAGTTTTCTAGAACCTTGGTTAGGGGATATATTGGGAATACAGCCAGAAGTTCCTACTTTTGAAACATCCATTAAAATCATCCACCAACACAACCAGAATCACAACCATAGAACATACTTCCAGAAGACACCAGATGACTTCAACTTCCCAAGATGAGAAGAAAAATCACCTAAACCACCAAATTTAATCATCCAACACCTGGTTATGATCCTCCTTGTTACTCCTTCTGAAAATCAAACAGGAATAATAAAATTAAACAAACATGAAAGAAAAAACACGATCATAATGAACAATATGTATTAACAAGGTTTGAACTTGCATCCTACATCCATGGGAGAAATTAAAACACTTTTTTCATTTAAGGAGAAGTTTTTATTACAAGTAAACTCACACCTTTTGATACAATCTTTCTGGTCTCAATCCTTTCGGAATTTGACCTCCACTTTTGGCTTAGGTGTGTTAGGTACTTGTGTGTGCCCACGTTGGTATCCTCAGAATGGGAGCCACCTCATCATTTTTGATTCCCTATCATCACCACTCTATTATTATTTTTCACAAGTAGATTAATGACCATATTATATATTTCCCTAAGTGTTCATCCAATTACAACCACCATCTGAAATGTGAAAGCCTCCATCTATTGGATCATGAGACTTTCATTCACCTGTAACAATCATTGCCTCAACCTCTAACTTCTAGTTCACTATGTATGACACCTTTTGATCTTTCCACTAATTATATTATAAAAAAACTCATTATATAAATTAATATGGATTAATTTTATAGTTTCATATTAAATTTATTCTCATCAGAGTGAATTACACACAACACTTCACTGAAACCTCTGGAAATTCTATTTGACTACTGAACGTTTTCTCTTTTATTCACCTCACTGCATTATTCCAGAACATGACTGGCCACCTCCAAGATCCTTCTAGAATCTACCCCTTATAGTTCTAAAACTACCTCTACCCAACCTCATTCCACTGATCCTGACATAAAGTCTCTTTCTATAATGTTCTTCTAGAAGATGTTGCATTATCTAAACTCAATATGTTCAACTCCTTCTAGGTGAAGGTTCTTCCATTGGACCAATTATAGACATTCCATAGTGATGTAGAAATATATCCATATGGAATCCCAAATGTTACTTCCAAAACATTTCCTTATGGATCTTCCACACTTGATCCAAGAAACATTTTTCACACTAAACCCAACAATCTCCCACTTGAGAATTGTTTTGACAGATTGAGTCTAACAATATCCCACTAGAATTCAATTCTCATGCATAAAAAAAATTCCCTTTTAGATTAGAATATATTCACCCTTTTTTAATTATAGAAACTTCATGTTTCTCCACTCTATGATCCCTTTTGATCATCTAGGATCTCACTAAAATATATACCCCTTCAACTTTAGAAACCATGATCTTTCATTCCACTATTCCCAAAAAACTCATCAGAAAGCCTCTATAGATTTTCCTAAAAATAAAAAATATAATGAGTTTCCATCCTACGACTTCATTGAACTACCATAAACAAGTTGTTTTGTGCACCGAGTCCATGGATTAACTCTTTCATAATTCCATGCATTTTTAAAGACTCTCAAACCAAGATTCTACACCATCCAAGAACTTTTTGGTACATCAAACTTCAAATAAATCATCATAATAGTCTTCACAAAAAACTACTCCTTATGTAAATTATGATTCAATCTACATTATTAACTCCCATTAAACTTAATCCAGTGTAACTAAGGCTATTGTGGTCCTTTTCTCCCACTACTTTGCCTAGTCCCAGCCCTTCAAGGATCCCACCTCCATTTCAAAGGTCCTTTTATTACTCGGATGATCTTCCAAAGATCATTTCCATGGAGAAAGAATCGTTCAAAGTATTCATATCCACTTTGAAAAGAAAAATTCACTATGGACTCGGGTTTTCCTTTATCAGATTTTAATGTAGTTGTAGTCAAATCCTTTCGAAAACTTTTCATATGAAAGAAACAGTATTTGTACAACTTTCAGACTACCATAAACTTCACATTATTATATTTAAAGCCAACTTCCAGTCCATATGAATCATGTTTCTTATGATTTAAAAGTATATTTTAGTATAATGAATTTAAATGAGAGAAGCCTTTGAAAATTTGAACTTTATAAATGACCACCAAAAATTTCACTCTCTACCACTGAGTTCTGGAAATACTTTTCACAACATAGAATTATCATATTTTCTCCATATCACTTTTATGCACTCATGAAAAAAAATCCTAAGATTCCTAATTTTGATCATCTAACATTTGAAATTACAACACTCCTTATAGACATCTCCTTTTGGAGCTTTAAAACCTATCCAAACTTCACCATAACAATAAATCCCCCTCCAACATGATTCTCATGCTCTTCTACATTACTCATGTTTTTTCTGATCATCTTCCATTGAAAATGAGAACTAATCCACACCACACCATATTCTGAGATGGGCTCAAGAGAACACTTGGAAATATTTCAATTACATTCCACAACTATAGGTTATGGGAACTTCCGGGATGTGTCCTTTTATGGATCGATCTTTCAATCACCAGCAGTCCTATTGAAATCTCCCTTCCATACAAAAATCAATGTAGAATAGGGTAACTAGATGAAATATATATATTTGATATGATAAATGATGAATTCATTTGAATTATACTATGATAAACATGTTTCAACCTCTAATTATAACTTCTTGAATAATCTCAGTGTTGTTTTCATGGTATCTAGTCTGATTCCTTGATTTTTACTGACTTCTCCTTCCAGGATAACTCAAAAATCCTATAGGAGTAGCATCACCAAAATTATTCAAGATATGCATTCTCCACCATCAAATCTTCATTGGATTCTATTGGAACTTTATCAAACTTCCATAAACTTCTGGAATACCACCTAATAAATAGAACACGTTGTATGATACCTACGACCAAAGGAATTTCAATATCGAACATCACAACTAGCACCACCACCATATTCTAGTGAACATCATTTTGAAACCTAATAGACCACCTTACCTGAGGAATATTGTAGTTATCCCATCCAAGATCTAAAAACTACCTCAATAATGAAACACACCTCAAGAAACCATCCTGTTAAGAATATTTTCATTATCTATAAACCATCTGGTACTGGAACTACTTTAGAGTGACTTTCTTCTAGAACTTGAAAAACTAATCACCAAGAAAATATAATATTGTGCTCTTCTATGGATAACTACAACTAATCTCTTTAATACCACTTGATGGTGTCAAACATCATAATGATAAATATCCTCTAATACTACTTGTTGTAAATCCATCAAGAAGGGACTACATCCAAAACATTCATTGGAAACATCCACCAAAACCACTAGAAGTTAGACTATGGAACATGTTTCTAGAAGATCCCCCATAAATTTAGATTCTGGAATTGAGAAGGAAAAGTAACCTAGCTACAAAATTGATTCATCCAATACCTAGTTCTAATCCTCCTCTATTACTCCATTCGAACATCAAACAAGCACATGATAACCAAACAAACATGCAACAACAAATACATGCACAATGAATAATAGTAATTAATGTTTTTCAAACTTAAATATTACATTTATGAGATAAATTAAAATACGGCATTCATTCAAGGACATGTTCAAGTAACAAGTAAAATCACACCTTTTAGTACACTCTTTCTTGTCTCAATCCTTCCTGGCCTCAATATTCACCTTTGGCTCAGGTTCCTCAAGCACTTGTGTGCACCCAGGTTGGATTCCTCTAAAGGGGAGCCTCCTCATCCCTTATCAGGCCTCATAAAATCCACTCAGTTATTCTTTTACATAGGTGGACCAATGACCATATTATAGAGGTCCCCAACCAGTCATCCAGTCATAAATAACATCCAAAATGTGTGGGCCTCTATCTATTGGCTTTAGTGACTTCCAAACACCTATAATAATCACCACCTCAATTGCCAAATTCTGGTTCACTATGTGCATCACCTTCTAGTCTATCCACTTATTATATTCCATAACATTTAATTCTAAAAATCTACAAGGAGTGCTTCCTGATATTCATATTTAGTGGCTTCTTATCAGAGAGACTTCCACAAAACACCACACTAAAATGTCTAGAACTTCCATTCAGATACCAGTAGTTTCCCCTTCTATTTTCCTCACTACATTCCTCCAGAACATGACTAAATGCCTCTAAGATAATTCTATAAGCTACACATTCTAATACTAAAACTTCACTATGATTCTTCTAGACTAACTCCAAGCTCCTTTCAGAAGATGCCTCGTTTGGTACTTGGAAGACCTATGCTCAGTCTCATTCCATTGATTCTAACATCAAGGATCCTTCTTAATGTTCTTCTCTAAGATTTTTCATCAAATAAACTCAATCAGTTCAACTCCTTATAGAAGAAGGTTATTATTCTAGCCTCGTTTTTGAAATACCGTGGCGATGGTACAATGTCTCCATCCCGATTCCCAAATGTTACTTCTAGAATATACCCTTATAGAGCTTCCACACTTGATCCATAAAACATTTCTCACACCAAACCCAATAGGATATTTGGTTTGAGGAGTTTTACAACATGAATCTTGTATTTGAATATAGCACTTTTTACTAGGATTAACTTATTTTATATCCATCCAAGTATACTCCTTAAAACTCAAAAATATTTCTCAAATTTTTAGCCATTAATGAAATGATACATAAATATTTCAAACTTTACAACTCAATAATTTATGATTAAATCCTACAATTTTTTTTTTAACATTTAAATGATCATTTAACCCTTAAAACTCATTTGGATACCATTATATGATACTATAAACTGACCATGATAGATTAAAATGAGAGAAACAACAAGAAATAATAGCTCACGTGTATTATTGAATAATTATTGCAATGACATGCCCTAAATCATGGTGTAGTAACCTCCACCATGACCTAGGTTACCCCAAAACAAACCATGATGTGGTTTATACCACCACCTCATGTTTTATCTTTAGTGTATATTTCAATCATTACCCATGTGAACTAAAGACTTATAGACTTCATGAACTTTCACCTTATGTCACATAATGTGTGACAACTTATGAAACTATATCTAGTCTTCTTTTGAAAAATCAATAATTTGTTTTCACCTTGTTTTTAATCATATGTACCAGTTTGTGAAAATCCATCAAAAAATAATTTTTAAGATCCTCTAAACACTTTTTAGTGTAGATCTAAAAGTTTGGTACCAAAACTCTATAACAAAACTTTTGTTTTCAGGTGTATCGGATGCATGTGGTGGCGGGAAGTATATTAAAATTTACTTTAATATTTAATTTTCTGAAACCCTGATCAAGGATCTTACACATTAAATTTATAACTAATTTATTTAGATATGAAGAAAATAAATACATTGGATTAGGATCCTTTCTTCATTGACTATGTTTATCTTTAGAAATATCCTTTCTATATTTCCTTCATTACGATGTGAGGATCCAAGGATAGAATCCCTCTAGCGATGATCCATATGTTCTCCTTTGATCTCCGAGCAACACCAATCAATTTTCAGGTGTTATCACAATGAATCAATTTTCTTGAGTTATTCATGTAGATCTTTCATCCTTCAATATTTAAAGAATATATCTTGCGTTTCTCATTATTTTGAGGGAGAGAGAAGGAGGATTCGAGAGAGAATTTTTTTTGTTCGCAATAATTCTCAATATTTATACCACACCACATAATAGACATAATCGTCTATTTATAGAGATAGGGTGTAGGTTAAAATATTATTTAATTGTATTCTGGAACTTAAACAATATTATAACCTTTAATAAACCTCATTCTACATAATAATAATAATAATAATAATAATAATAATATTATTATTATTATTATTATTATTATTATTATTTTGTGGGACAAGCCAACTTGTGCAATAAAAAAATATTATTTAACTAGATTGTTAATTAATATTTGTCACCAGAAACGGTCTTGGCCCATTCAAACTCCTCTAGAATTTATTGAACACCTGAATAAATATTAAATATTTTATTCATCAATAAATATTTTTAATCAATAAAATTTAAATAGAATTATTCCTTGGACTTGATAATAATATTTATTCTATTAATTAAATTCAAATAAAATTTAATCGAGGTCAATGAAAACACTTAGTATGTGACCCTATATGATTCTTTCTCATTGGCATTATGTGATCTTGCCCAAAGTCCAAGATTACTATCTAGAAATGGGTTAAGACACTCAAGAGAAAGAACTTAATTTCTCAACAATGAAAACCACATACAAACACTCACCGTGTAATATAATATCTTTGTTAAAATATATAATCAAGAAGGTTACACATCCATGTTATCAACCTATATACTTGATACGTCTTTATTTGACTATCTGAGATAAACATGTCGATACACCATGGGAATGGAATTTAATGTGATGGTTCTATTCCAATAAATTTTCTAAGATATCTACTTCCATAATGATGGAAGGGATAAATCCTTCTTCAACTTATCCATTAATAACATGTTAATCATGATGATTCTAACATACCCTACCTCATTGTGAACATATTTCATCATAGTTTTCATCAAAAAATATAAGTGTGTAAGTCATGAAATGTATTAATAATAATCTTAAAGTATAAGGACCATTACATTCACTCACATATAGGAATATCTAATGACACAAAAACATGTGAAATTCCTACTGGCAAGTTCATTCTCATAATCTCATGTCTTATAAATTACCAAGTGTGAACTTCATGAGAAGAAGCATCATCTACTTATGAGTACTCACACCTAATAGTCACATTCTGTGTATCCCATTATAGAAAATTATATGACCGTATAACTATATTTAAGAATATTATCATAGCACTTCAATTTTCTCATCATAGAGTTGAACTACTATGACATTATCAATGAAATGAATAATCTAAAAAATTATTGCATTAAATTCATGAAGAATAATAAATAATATGGAATAATATATTGTATTAATATTCAAATAATAATGTACATGTAATAAAAGTATAAATAGTTGGTCCTAAAACACCAACTACAACAGACTCCCACTTAGACTAGAGTCAACTACTTATAATTTTTAATCCGTTAGAGCTCCCATGATAATAAAGTTTCTAATGAGTTAAGGATTTAGTCAAGGGTTATGTCATATTTTCCTCCATGTAAATAATATTCACTACAACCTCCCCTATCTAAGAAAAATCCCTCAAGATATGATACTTATGAAGTATGTTCTTTATCTTCTGATGTGTCCTTGACTCTTTTGGGAGATCCACCACTACAGTATTATCACAATAGAGTGTGATATAATCTTTAATATTAGGTACCATATCAAGATCTTGGATGAAGTTTCATATCCATACTACTTATTTAGAAACCTCGAAAGTTGCAATATACTAAGACTTTATTGTAAAATCTATAACCACATCCTACTTTGAGCTCTTCTAGCTCATATCACCTCCATTATAAGTGAATATGTATCCTGTTTGAGAATTCATGTTATCTTAATCTATTTGGAAACTAGAATTTTCATATCCTCTAATGACTAGTTCCTTATCTCCTCCATAAAATGGGAACATATCCTTAGTACACCTTAGATACTTAAATATATTCTTAACTACTATCCAATGGTAGTCACTTGGGTCATATTTATATCTTCTAACCACAATTAATGCATATGTGACATCTAACCTAGTACATAGCATATCATATATGACTGACCCAATCACTGAAGCACATGTAATCCTTATCATTATATTTCTTTCCTCATGTTTCTGAGGACACGTTTTCCTAGAAAGATGAATTTCATTTAACATTTCCACCAATCCCCTCTTGGATTATTCCATACTAAACCTCTTTAGTATCTTGTTGATATATGTACCTTAACTTATGCTGAACAATTTCTTAGATCTATCATGATATATCTTGATCCCAATAATATATGTTGTCTCACCTAATTCATTCATGGAAAAACATTAATTCAACCAGGCCTTAACAGACTATAAGACTGGTATTTTATTTCCAATGAGTAATATGTCATAAAAATTTATTATTAAGAAAAAAACCACACTCCCAATAAACTATTTGTATACACAAGGCTCATATTTGTTCTTTATGAAACCAAATTCCATTATGGATTCATCAAAACAAATATTCCATGATCTAGATGATTTCTTTAAACTATAAATGGGTTTTTTTCAATTTACATATCTTCTTGGCATCCTTTGGAGTCACAAACCATTCGGGTTGTGTCATATAAGCATCTTCCTGAAGGTTATCATTAAGGAAGGCTATTTTGATATACATTTTACAAATCACATAGTCATGGTAATCCATAATGGAAAGTATAATTTTTATGGATTTAATCATTGCAATAGGTGAAAAAAGTTACATCACAGTCAACACCTTAACATTATTTAAACTCCATTGCAACCATTCATGCCTTGTAGGTACTGAATTGTCCTTCCATGTCTAGTTTCTTCTTGAATACCCATTTATAAACAATGTTATTTACATCCACTAGAGGATATACCAAAATATAGACTTGGTTTTGGTATATGGAATTAATTTCAAAATTCATGGATTCTTTCCACTTGTCAATATTTATGCCTCTTGCTACTTATATGCCCAATTTTTTAGAATATGGAATGCATTTTCACTATTAGCTTTTTTTAAGGGTCATATAGGTAATATCCCCTTGTTTCCTTAGGATATCCTATAAAGGTACACTTTTTAGATCAAGGTAAAATTTTGTTACCTGGAGAGTCCTTGACAAATGATTCATAACCCCAAACATGTAAGTATGACAACATGAGTTTCTTTCCATTAAATAATTTGTATATTATACCATCTACCACATTAGTTGGAACTTGGTTTAGTATTTTTGTTATTGTTTGTAATGTGTATCCCAAAAAGGATAATAGAAGACTTGCATTACTTTTCATTGATCTCACCATGTCTAATAAAGTCCAGTTCCTCCTTTCACTTACACCATTACACTGAGGTGTATATGGAGTTGAGATAGAATCTTAAACTCCTATAAATAATCAATAAAGTCCTGATTGATATATTCTTCACTGAGGTCTAAGTTTATTTTATTAATCTTCTTACCAATATGGTTCACTACTTAATTCTTTCATTATTTGAATTTATCAAAATAATCTAACTTATACCTCATCAAGTATACCTATCCATATATACTAAATTCATCAGTAAAAGTTGATAATTTTGAGTACCCACTCCTTAATTCAACAAGAAATGGTCCACAGACATTGGTATGAACTAATTCAATAAGGTCTTTGGCCCTTTCACATTTTTCACTAAATGGGGCTTTGGTTATATTTCCTTGTCAACAGGCATGACATATACCAATTGGTTTTAGTTCAAAAGAATATAAATATCAATCTTGGTATAATTTAGTCAATCCTTTTTTTATATGACCTAGCCAGTGGTTCCAAATTTGGGTGTGGTATGAGTCATGTGAATTATTTCTATTATCACTTAACATTATTTGGTTTGTGTAATACAACACATAAAGACTGTTATTTAAATGTGTCTTATCATAACAAATGTTATTTTTATAAAATTAGGAATATTTATTTCTGAACTTGAAAATAAAAAAAATATCAAGTTTGGATACAAAAATAATTTTTTTAGTAACAGATGACACAAATTAAAAATCTTTCAAAACCAAGATCATTGTGGTTGGCAATGTGATGTGATAGTTCCCAATAGTTATAGCAGCAAGTTTAACTTCATTATATACTCATATATCTATCTCCCCTCAATAAATTCTTTTAAATCTACTTGGTTCCTATATTTGAATACATATGTGATAACCATAAGTTGTATATAATAACCAATTTTTAGATATAGATAAATTTTACTTGATAAAAAATTCACCAGATGCTTCCCCTTCTTTGGATGGGAGTAGTTTTTCTTTCAGTGTCCCTTCTTTTCAAAATTGAAACAAATAGCATCTCTTTCCCTTACTTTCCCCTTGATCTTCCTCTTCTTGAAAGAGTGTGAAAAATATTTGGGCTTAGATATATCCACTTTCCCAATCCATTTATTCACCATTAGGATGGAATAATTTTCACACTTAGTTTCCTTATCCACTTGGAGAATAAGAGTGAGAAGATCAAGCAGGGACTTCTCAATGTTTTTCATATTAAAATTAACAATAAAACTGGAGAAGCTCTGAAGGAGTGATTCCAAAATGAAACTAGTGTGTAGTTCGTTGGGGAGTTTAAACCCCAGAACCTCAGGTGCTCAATGTAGCCAATGAGCTTGACTACGTGAGGCCCATATGGAACACCCACCATAATATTACTCTGATAGAGTGATTTGGAAATATAAAATCATTCTTGTCTAGCTCTCTCACATTATAAACCTTGGAGGTACTCAAGCATGCTATACACATCCATGTTTTTATGAGACTTCATGAGTTCACTAGACATAGATGATAACATCAAACATTGAACATTTATCTCATCATTCATATGTTTTTAATATACAAGGAACTCTTCATCACTTACCTCCTTGGTAGGCAGATCAAGCATTAGGTATTTTAGTATGTAAGATTTCAACTCATGGCGTGGCACAACCTGAAGGCATCTGAACCACTCCTGGAAGTTACTTCCGATGAGGATATGGTTTATCTATATTATATATCATAGGGATATTTTGGATTATGAACTTTCTATTTTTTATAAAAGAAAATTTTATTAGTACTTTTCTTGATTGTAAATTATATGAGAAATAATAATAATTAATTTTAATAAATATATCACTGTTTTATAAAGTCCCAATATCCCTCACCATTAAACTCATAATTTCTAGTTTATAGGACATTCTAGTGGAAAGGATCTATATTCCCCTTTTCATAACCCCCATTAGGTTTTGTTAAACTAATTGAAAGTATTTAGGTAGGGAGGTCTTTTATAACTGAAAAATTTTATCTCCTTGATCCATTGAATTCACTCCCCAATCTTGAAATCCTGACTTGTATTTCATCAACACTTGCCTCCAAGTTGCATAAAGTCTATATATGGCTACTTATCTTGATATAATATGGATAATTCATCCCAAAACCTTCATAAGAACTCCATGTTAAAAGTAAGTGTCCCAATGAGGGTTGGTCAAATGCTTAGCTCTAAGGCTTTCATTCCTAATCAAATAATTGAAGGATTATTCTGACTTAATATTAATTTGAGGGATTTTAATTTATTATTCATAATTTTTTTCTTATTTCTTAATTTAAATGTCTTATTAATATTAAGTATATTTTACATAATTAATTAACCATATTGGATAAAACATTTATGCATAATCCATTTATTTAAATTCTATCTTTACACATTAATTCATTTATTTATGTGATCACGGTCATGCATCCATAAAATAAATGATATATAGACAAAAATAACTAAAGAATTAAATAACCCTTTTATGAACTTATCAAACAATCGATTTAATGAGAATACATTAAATCAACCTATGACCTAGGAAAAATAACTCTTATTTCCATTCTTGACATGAGTTATAACATTCCACTTGTCCATATTTGTATCACCTAGGTCAGAATCATTATGGTTTCATATTAAACCACCTCCACACATATTAGGAAACTCCATTAATTATATCATTTATAACTCACATGTAGGTAAGGATAATCAAAGGATTGGTTAAAAGGGGATTGCATAAATAACCTTGCACACATAGGTCCTACATAATAATGGAGGGAGGGATAACACATAATCCATCATTTAATTTAATATTAAATAATCACAAACCCATGAAATAAATTAAATTAAATAAATCCAACACATACAATGATCTTGGTCAAGTTCATGAACATTCATGTATGCAACATATGCAAAAAATTAAACTGGTTAACATTCATTTCTTATTCCTTATTTATTATTAAGATAAATTCACTTTCAGTAATTAATTAATTAATTTATATTTATATTAATGACCATCCAAATCCTTTTAGAGATAACCATCATTAAGGAATTAATGGAAAATAAATGGTAGGACCAATAATTATAGATTTATTACAATAAATTAATTGAGAATTTAAAAAAAATTAAAACCATTATGAAATTTTCAAACACAAAAGGTTCCAATCAATAAAATAAGTTTTTAAGGAGGAAATTTTCAATTTAAAGTAATTTAATTTTTCTATTAATTGGGATACTACATGGTGTGTACTATCCAGCTACATGTCATGTACCTTAGTTTCTGTGTATTCAAGTTACATGCCCAGGTCTTCAACATGTTAAATCATCCAGAGTGCACGACTTGTATATGCTAGATACAATTCTTGTATCTACATTTCATACCTAGGATAAACGCTTGGGATTAGGCATGTATCTTACCTAGACTACACAATGTGTACAAGCTAGATACATGTCATGAACCCTTATGTCGTGTGTTTGATGTTCTCATCAAATGGATTGTCATGTATTTCAAATGTAGGAAATGATAAATTGTATAGTGTGTACACTGTATACACATTGTGTATATCATAAATTCTCTAAGATTTTAGTCTCATTCAATTTGAATGTGTATAATGATCACATGGATTGCACGATTCATGTCACTAACCTATTTTCAATACACATGGTGTATGCTAGCTACACATCGTGTAATCCAAAATCTTGTATTCCAGTTTGGTCTAGTCTACATGAGAATTGAAATAAATACACCACATGTAATTAATTTCTCAGTGTGTTATGTATCTTGTGACACATCCAGGTGTAGTGCACATGGGTACATGGTGTGTACTCTAGCTACATGCCATGTAACCCAGTTTTACCAACCAAAAATTCGGCACTTCCTCATGGCATCTCTAGCCATTCTTCATATGTTCTTAGACCTTTTAGAAAATGGAAAAGTAAATGAATATGATTAATGTCTTGATAAATTTTTAATTAAAATATGATTAAAGAATTAGTATTATGAAATTAAATATTCAACCATGATTTTATATAGATCAATAATAAAATAAATAATTGTAAATTTAAAATGTGACTACTCTTATACCACTTGTAGGTTTTGGGCATAGTGGAAGCATTTAGTAGTGGGAAATATATTAAAATTTATTTTAATATTTAATTTTCCAAAACCTAGAGTGAGGATCTTTCACATTAAATTTATAATTAATTTATTTAGATTTAAAGAAAATAAATACCTCGTATTAGGATCTTTCCTTCATTGATGACATTTATCATCCAAAAGACCCTTTTGGGTTTCCTTCATTATGATGTGAGGATCCAAGGGTAGAATATCTCTAGTGATGATCCACATGTGCTCCATTGATCTCTGAGAAACACCAATCATAAAACAACTCTGCTCTTTATTACAAATTAATTCGTGTTTTATTAGATAAAATTACACATAATACAACCCAAAAGATCGAAAAGTCTACTTTATTTTGGAATTAGGTATATTACATAACAAATTATAACATAGGATATAAAATATTATTGAACACTTCCTTTACATGATCATAATATTCCAACAAACTTAAAACTGCATGGGATAACCTAGAGACAAACATAATAAAGGGGTGAGTGATAAATCTTAGTAAGGGAATAAACAAGGCATAACATGAAGAAGAAGAAGGTACATTTTAGAAAATATGAATATCAATGGAGCATAAAAAGATTAGGAATAATAAACATGAACGACAATACATGATATAGCATAGTAATCATAAAGGCAACACGAGTAATGCAGAAACAACTTAAAACATTACATCATAAACCTAGGTCAAGGCTAAACCTACCAAAACCTCATGGTGGAAAAGTACCATAAAGGAATTAGGTTAACTCCATATCCCAACATGGCATATCATGATACTAAACATTAACCAATTCATTGTAGTGCTATATGGGTTCACCCATCATATTCATTCCATTCTTATGCTTAAGTGTGCCACATAGATCATACAACATGGGTTTATTCATCATTATGATTTATTCCATGATTAAGGAATGTGGAATACATATAATTAATTTTCTGGTAAATAAGTATATGTGAATAAATCTGAATACCCTTGATAGAAAAATTGGTATAGTATTCACTACACAATTGTTTTAGCATGAAAAATCATGGTGAAATTTCGACAGCATGATGAAGTTACATAAAAATGGTTAATAAGAGTGAAAGGGGGTATCTCATAATTTAAACCTGAAATGGGTAGTAATAGGGACATGGAAGGACATTTCCCAACATTAGTAAATGGAAATATAATGCATAAGTTCATTAATAAACATGAATAAATAAGAGAAGATGAGGATCCCTTGTGGAATTTTGGCATTGTAATGGCTTAGGTAAGGGTCCAAATGGGGGAGGATAAATGATCCCTAATTCAAAAAAAATGGACAGAAAGAGAATGATTATAAATTAATGACAATATAAACATTTTAAATTACAAGAACTAATTTCAAAGAAGTTGATTTAATTTAAAAGGAGGATAGGAAGGTAAGGATCCCTTACTTGAATGTGTGTCTCCAAAGGCTTGAGAAGGACTTCTGGAGAGCTTTTTAGATCCTTGGTAGGACTCTAGAGAATTTATGGAAGATTATAGAAATTCTCAAAGGATTTTTAGTTAATATAAATGGGATCTTGTGTGGGTTTATATAGGAAAGGAGAGGGATTTATTTATTATTTAGGTTTTGGACTCAACATAATAAAATATCCAAAACCAAAAATCATCACATGATCTTTTCCCATGGTTCTTTCCAAATGGGAGTGGTTTAAATTATTTTATAAGTACAAGGCGTGAAATTATTAAAATATTACCATTGTTTATGTGGAGGTGAGTCACACTCTTAAATAAATTATTTTAAAACCTTAAAATATATCATAAGTTTTGGAGGATTCACAAAGGATTTATAAAATAATTAAAATAAAGTTAAAATCGCATTATTTTAAATGTAAAACATATATTTGGTCTTTTATCCCATTTATATTGCTTATTACATCATATTTGTGTCATTATTCTATCATAAAACATAAAGTATATTTATACGGTATTTAATTTTTACCCAAAAATTTGACTGTCTCAAAAAATTATGAAAAATTAACCATTGGATAATTTTTAAGTTATGATTCCAAAAATAATATTCATTTTATCTAAATAATTTGCTAAATATTTGTATTTTTAGTTTTAAAATAATTACCAACATTTATTAAAAATGGAGGTTTTTTTACAATAGTAATTTTCGAACCCTAATAAAAATTACATTTGGATTCATAAAAATTATATGATCATTTATATTTGAAAAAAATATTTAATAATAAAATTTAATTAAAATATTATTTATTTCAAAAATCCATTAATTCATTAACTGAATTTTAATATTAACAAAAATACAATTTGTGTTGTATTGTAACAAAATAAAAAACATTTACAAAGTAACAATAATAAGATAAACAAATATTCATTATTCTATAAAAAAATAATGTATATAATCATTTTTCAAGGGTATTGATACATATCCCTTTAATAAAATAATAAAATCCCTAAGAGTAAGGTGTGTGATGGTGGTACTATCATGGGGAAGAACGGTGAACATGGTTTGGGTCATGATCTCGATGAGCTTGTTTTTATCCCATAAATGGTTTTGATCATGCATAAATTGTTGGATATCAAATTGGGCTTGGTCAAGGTAAAATACTAGAAATTTTATCACCCTTGTAAGATCTGATAAATGGGATTCATAAGGTATGATCCTACTAGTTAAGGTCATCACTTCCTTTTTCTATGTCAATTAGATTTGTTAAAACCCTATATTTATACTAATCATGTGATCCCTATTCAACATCTATATTATCAATGTTAAAGAAACTTAATGGTAATTTAAATCCAATTGGATATAATAAAATAAATTCATGTGTTTTCTATAACCATATTACTTAATAAGACATTTAATTGAATCAAAAAGGGAATTTTATTCATAACAGTTTAAGTCATTACAATCTTCCCCCCTTCAGAAATTTTTCCCTTGGAATTTTCTTCTCCCACACTAAAACGGATGAGGGTAACTCTTCTTCATCACCTATTATGTTTCCCATGTTTCTTCTTTAAACTTTTGGTTTCTCCACAATACTTTGATGAGGTTTATTTTCTTATTTCATAGAAATTTTTCTCTATGATCTAATATTTTCACTAGATGCTCCTTATAGGAAAGGTCATTATCCAATGGTATTACCTCTATATTTAGTACATGTGAGGGTTCTAGTATTTAATTACTCAATAGGGATAAATTGAATAAATTATGTACTTGAGATAGGTTTGGTGGGAGTGTGAGTAGATAGGTCACCGCTCTGATGCGATCGAGGATATAAAAGGGACTGATGTATCTTGGACTAAGCTTTACCTTCTTCCAAAATCTCATCACTTTATTCCATAGAGATATGTGTAGGAATACTATTTATATAACATTAAACTCTAGGTCTCATCGATTATTTTCATCATAGATCTTTTTTCGACTCTGAGTAGCCTTGATGTGTTGATGAATGGTGTTAACCTTCTCCACCCTTTCTTCAACCATTTTGGGACCTAGAAGTTTCTGTTCCACAACTTTATCCCATCATATTAGTGTTCTGTACTTTTTCCAATAAAGGTATTCATAGGGATCCATTTGGATGTTCGAGTGGAAGTTGTTGTTGTAAGATAACTCGACCAGAGGAAGATGTTGGTTCCATCCTCCTTTGAAGTCAATTGAGAATGCTCTTAACATTTCATAAAGTGTTTGGATATTCCACTCATATTGGTCATTAGTTTGAGGGTGATAATCTATACTGAAGTTCAGCTCAGTGATTAGAGCGTGCTGGAGACTTTTCCAAAACCTATAGGTGAATCTTGGATCTCGATCAGACATAATTGATAGTGGTACTTCATGCAGGCTCAGCACTTCTTTGATGTACATCCATACAATTTTATCCAGTGAGAAATCCTATCAAATCGCAATGAAGTGTGTAATCTTTGTAAGATTATCCACAATAACCCAAATATAATTGTTTCCTTTGGATGTCTTCAGAAGTTTTGTGACAAAGTCCATGGTGATGTTTTCTCATTTCCATGATGGTATGGGTAATGGTTTCATCATCCCATTAGACTTATTCCTTTCAGCCTTCAATTGTTGACATACCAAACAATTTTATGTATATTCAAAAATCTCTTTCTTCATGTTGTCCCACCAATAGTTCTCTCAGATATCTCCATGTATCTTTGTATTTCTTGGGTGAAGGAGAAAGTTGAACTATGTGCATCATCCAATAGTTCCTTCTTTAACTCAGGATTTGATGGAACACATAGTCTTGACCCAAATCTCAAAATTCCTTCTTCATTAACATTGAACTCTGAGAATTTACCTTTTCTTATGAATTCCTACATAGTATTTTTGAGCATCCTTCAACCCTTCAATAAGAGATAGTTGAGAAATAATTTGTGAAAGGATTGATGATGTTCCTTCCATTATGATTTTCATGTCCATGCTCTTAAATTCTAAGAAGATTGGATCCTTCTAAATTATCATCAATGATAAAATTATTGGATCCTTTCTACTTAGAGCATCCACCAATTTATTCTCTTTACTATGATGGTAGTGAATTGAGAGGTCATATCCCTTAATCATATCTAACCATCTTCGTTGGTTCATATTCAACTCTTTTTGTGTGAATATATATTTTATACTTTTTTTATCCATATATATTTCACACTTATCCCCAAAAAGATGATACCAACATATTTTCAAAGAAAATATCACATTATCCAACTCCAGATCATGCATTGGATAATTCTGTTTGTGAACTTTCAACTTCTTTGAAGCATAGGATGTGAATTTTTCATTTTGTATCAACAAAAATCCCAGTCCCTTCTTCAAATCATCATTGAATATTATGAAAATTTCTCCACTTGTGGGTAGTGTGAGCATAGGGTAAGTGATAAGACTCCTTTTAAACTCATTTAATCTTTATTCACATTTATCATTTCAAGAAAACTTTACTCCCTTCCGAGTTAAATTAGTAAGAGGGTTTGAAAATCATGAGAAATTTCTCACAAATCGGAAATAATATCCATCTAACCCAAGAAAACTATAGATATATTTCATATATGTTGGCCTCATCCATCCTTCAATTGCTTTTTTCTTTGAAGTATCCACAGATATCTCATTTATTGTGATGATATTCCCCAATAATGATACTTCCTTCAACCAAAACTCACACTTGTTGTACTTTTCATAAATATTATCCTTTCACAGGGTCTTTAGCATAGTGTTCAGATTCTCCCCATGATCCTCCTTGGTTTTGGAGTATATTATAATATCATCTATAAATACCACCACAAATTTTTTGAGGTAATCTCTAAAGACTCTATTCATCAATTCCATGAATATTTATGGAGCAATAGTGAGTCTGAATGGAATTACTATGAATTTGTAGTGCCCATACCTTGTAAAAAATGCAGTCTTAAGGATATCCTCCTTCGCCCTAACTTGGTAATATCTTGACCACAGATCCACCTTGGAGAAGTATTGTGCTCCACATAGCTGATCAAACAATTCATCAATCCATGGAAAATGATACTTGTTATTTATTGTAATCTTATTAAGCTCATGATAATCAATGAAAAGATGCATTGACCCATAATTATTCTTGACGAAGAGGACCGGTGCACTCCATGGTGAAGCACTTGGTTATATAAACCTTTTATACAGATTCTCCTATAATTGTTTATTTAGATCTTCAACTTTCATAATAGCCTTCCTATATGGAGTCTTGGATATTGGAAATTCCATAGGTATAAGATCGATTGAAAATTCAACCTCTTGACTTGGAGGAAGACCAGGAAGTTCTTCAGGAAATAGATCAACATATTCCCTCAAAATAGGAATGTATTCGAGGATGATCATTTCCTTAGACTCAATCATTTGATCTAGATATTCTTTCTCATAGGATAATAATATACATGCTTGAGATTATGTTCATAAATAATATTCATCCTCCTACTTTCACTTGTACATAATTAGGGGTCGATTCACCATACAGAGAGTGATTTCCTTTTCATATAAATTTATGTTGACTCTATATAGGGAAATCCAATCCATGCCCGAAATTTCATAAAATTCCAAAAAGGGGAACATGAAAAGGTTTTCTGAGAAGTTCATCCCACAAATGTTGATAGGGGAGGAGTTATATACTTTGGATGCAATAATTTCCCCATTTTCCGTTTTCACCGACATCTCTACTTCCATGCTTTTTTGTGGTGTTTGGATAGTTCTACTAAACTTTTGTGATATGAAGGAATTCATAGAACCAGAATAAAAAAGTATGTTCTCCATTATTTAATGAATAACTAGGGTACCTATCACCACTTCATTGTTAGGATTCACTTTGAAGATAGTGCTTTAAAAAGCTCACCCTTATTACCTTGGAGGTTTTTGGTTGTCTCTGAAAACCCTTGGCTTAGGGAATTGGTTTGAAAAGTGTTATGGTTCCTTGCAGATGAAGAAATGGACAATACACTGAGGGTTGATCAAAGTATTCCTTTCCTCCATCACATTCATGGGTTTATCCTATCATAAATTTCTAGTTATGTGTCCTTCCTTTATGCACCTAAATCATTTCTTTGTTCCCTTTAAGAAATTTCCTGGGTGCTTCTTCCTGAACATTTGACAAGTGTGATGTTGAAATTTCTTGGCACTGATAGATCACTCTATCAGATATCTAGAATTAAACTCCACTTTCCTTTTCTTATCCCCATGATACCCTTGAGATTCACTGATCTCCATTTCAACTTTGAGGGCACATTGGATAATTTCTTCATAGCTATCGAAGTCACGGATCACTAGGCCTTTTTGTAGACTAGGTTTTATCCCACCAAAGAAGTATCCAACCTTGAATTTGGGGGTAACAACAAAGTTTTAGGCATATCATGAAATTCTTGGGAAGTTTTATTTGTGTGGCTTGATATATTCATCATCTATTTTCTTGAGGTCAAGGAAATCTCTTCCCATTTTAAGTCAGAGGGTGCGATGAAAATATTTATTGAAAAATATTTTTCCATAATTCCTTCTACTCAGTCACTTTGATCTCTTCCTCAGGATTTGTATTTTTGATCAATGTCCACCACCGATTAGCTTCTCCCTCTATATGATAAATATAAAGTAGAACCTTATCTTGTTCAGAAAATTGAAGGATGGAGAAGATCTTCTCAATAGAGTTGATCCATTGTTCCACAATTAAGGGATTGGATGATCCATTGAAAGTATGAGGCCTTTGTCTCATAAAGCTCTCAATTGAGTATTTCTCTCTATTAGGGGGGTTTTTCACTCCTTTTATCCAGTATTCAATTAAAAACTTGATTTAGATGAGAGAGTATCATGAAAAATTTTGTGATTTCCACTCCCATCGGGTTGGGCATCTCGTTGGGGTAGTCATCACATTTCCCTTGGCATCAGTTGTTAACTGGATTCCTCCTATTTCCAGCCATTGTCTAGAATAAAAGGTAAATTAGGGATGAGTATCTTAAATAATTAAACACATAAAGGGGAATCCAATTACAATAAAAAGATAACTTATAAATTAAATTTATTTCCTCAACTTATGAATTTTTCGGCTACAATCTATGTTATCCGTGATCTATTTTCTAACATATATTCTTATGGGCATTTATTTTTGTCCTCTTAATAATGGTTCACAATGAAATAATGAATTTACCAAATAATATCCCCCAACAGTGTCAAACCAAGTGTACATTAAGGATTTTTTCCATGTACCAAGTTATCCTGAGCCAGGTCCAGAACACCTTGTCAGAGTTGTTACTCCTAGGTACATATATTCCAGAACCACATCCACTTGTAGTATCCATATAGGGATGTATTTTCCTAATAAACCAATTACTTTATACAAACCAAAATTTAGAGGTGTCTTATTATACTTGGTCCTATCCCTAATGATTTTTCTAGAGTTTTCTAATCCTAATACCAAAAATAACTAAACTTTTCCTTTGAAACCAACTATAACAACCCTGCTCTTTATTACACATTTATTCATGTTTTATTACATAAAATTACACTTAGTACAACCCAAAATATCGATAAGTCTACTATATTTTTGAATTAGGTGCATTAAATAACAATTTATAATATGGGATATAAAACATTAGTGAACCTTTCCATGACATGATCATAATATTCTAATGAACTTAAAACTGCATGGGATAACCAAGGGAAAACATAATAAATGGGTGACCTATAAAGCCCACTAAGGAATAAACAAGTAATAACATGAGGAAGAAGATACATGTTAGATAATAGGCATATAAATGGGTCATAAAAAGAGTATGAATCATAATCATGAACAATGAAACATGATATATCATGGTAATCATAAAGGCAACATGGTAAATGTGGCAACAGTTTAAAACATTACATCATAAACTTAGGTCAAGGATAAACCCACCAAGACCTCATGGTGAAAAAAGTCCCATAAAGGAATTAGGTTCACTCCTTGTTCTAACATTACGTATCATGATACTAAATATTACCCAATGCATTGGAGTTCTATTTGGGTGCACCCATCATATTCATTTCATTATCATGCATAAGTGTGCCACATAGATCATACAACATGGATTCATTCATTATCATGATTTATTCCACAATTAAAGAGTGTTTAATAAATATAATTATTTCCCAAATCAATAATTATATGTGTATAAAGGTGAATACCATTGATATAAAAATGGGTATGGTATTCACTACACAATTGTTTTGGCATGGAAAATCACAGTGAAATTTCGGCAACATAACGGTGTTACATAAAAATTCATAAAAATGGTTGATGAGATTGAAAATGGGTTTATAATAATTTAAAAATAAAATGGTTAGTAATAGGGACATTTAAGTACATGTCCAAATATTAGGAAATGGAAATAGAATGCATAAGTTCATAAAGAAACCTGAATAAAGAAGAGAAGGTGAGGATCCCTTAGGAAATTTCAGCATAGTAACGGCTCAAGTAAGGGTCCAAATGGGGGAGGATAAATGATATATAATTAAAATAAAATCAAATGTACAATAATTTAATGATTATAATTGAATTTAAATATAATTATTTGAAATTACAAGAACTAATTTCAAAGAGGTATCTTGAATTTGAAAGGATGAGAGGAAGGTGAGGATCCCTTACTTGAATGTGTGACTCTGAAGGCTTGGAAAGGACTTATTGAGAGATAAAGGGTGACTTTTAAGGACTCTAGAGAGTGTATGTCATAGTATGTACTTTCCCTATGGAGTTTTAGTGAATATAAATGGGATATTGTGTGGGTTTATATAGGAAAGTAGGGGATTTATTTATTATTTAGGTTTTGGACTCTACATAATAAAATATCCAAAACCACAAACCATTTCATGGTTTTTGCCCATGGTTTTTTACAAATTGAATTGGTTTAAATTATTTCACAAGTCCAAGGGACTAAATTATTAAAATATTACTATTTTTGATGTGGAGGGGAGTCACACTCTTAAAGAAATAATTTTAAAACCTTAAAATATGTCATAAGTTTTGAAGGATTCACTAAGGATTTATAAAATAAATCAAATAAACTTAAAATCATGTTATTTTAAAGTAAAAAACATATATTTGGTCGTTTTTACCATTTATATTACTTGTTTCATCACATTTGGTTCATTATGATGTCATAAAACACAAAGTATATTTACACGGTATTTAATTTTTACCTGAAAATTCGACTATCTCATAAAATTATGAAAAAATAACCATTGGATAATTTCAATGTTCTGATTCCAAAAATAATATTTATTTTATCTAAATAATTTTATAAATATGTGAATTTTCACTTTTAAAATAATTACTGATATTTATTGAAAATGATGGGTTTTTGACAATAGTAGTTTTCGAACCGTAATAAAAATTACATTTGACTTCATAAAAATTATATGATCATTTATATTTGATAAAAATTATTTAATAATAATATTTCATTAAAATATTATTTATTTTAAAAATCCATTAATTCATTAATTCATTAATTTAATTTTAATATTAACCAAAAATACAATTTTTTCTTTAGTGTATCAAAATAAAAATCATTTAGAAAGTAACAATAATAGAATGAAAATATATTCATTATTCTATAAAAAATAATGTACATAATAATATTTCTAGGTTCTTGATACATATCCCTTTAATACACCACAAATTACCTAAGAGTAAGGTGAGCGATGGTGGGACTTTCATGGGGCGGTTCGGCGAACTTGGTTTGGGTCATGATCTCGATGAGCTTGAACTTCTACCATAAACGATTTTGATCATTCTTAAGTTGTTGTATCTCAACTTGGTCTTGGTCGAGGTAAAATGTAGAAAATTTTATCTCCCTCAGAAGCTTTGATAAATGGGATTTATAAGGTATGATCCTATCGGTTGAGGTCATCACTTCCTTTGTCTATGTCAATTGGATTTGTTAAAACCCTATATTTATACTAACCATGTGATCGTTGTTCAATGGATATATTATCAAAGATAAAGATACTTAATAGTAATTTAAATCCAATTAGATATAATAAAATAAATTTATGTGTTTTCTATAACCATATTACTTAATAATACATTTAATTGAATAAAAAGGAGAATTTTATTTATAACATGTCAGGTCATTACAAATAAATTTCCAGGCACTGTAGGGTGAATCTATTATCTTGAATTGTTCATGTTGATCACTCTTCATTTGTTTTTGAAGGAATATATATTTTGTTTATCATTATTGATATGGATATAGAAGGAGGATTCGAGAGAGAATTTTTTTGTGTGCAACGATTCTCTATATCCGTACCACGCCACACAATAAACATAACCATCTATTCATAAAAATAGGGTTTATGTTAAAATATTATTTAATTTAATGTAAATCCTTAAATAATATTAACATTTAATAAACCCCATGAAACATAATAATATTATTATTATTATTATTATTAATATTAGTATTAGTAGTATTACACTACTAAAAAATTGTGTTTTTTCACCTGGAAAAGTGGGTGACCGCCTATGGCGGTCTCTATTACCTACTATTAGTGACCTCCATCGATGCTCTATGAACCTTAAAAAAATACAGCCCTATCTTTCCCCCATCATCACCCCCCCCCCACCTCACCCTCGCTACACCATCTTCACCCCCCCCCCCACCATTGTATCCTTCATCGCATCCTCCCTGCCTCACCCCCTCCTCACCGACTTCAGAGCCACTGCCCCTCCCCCTCCCCTCACAGGCACCCATTATCCCTTCCCCATCATCTCCCTCACTGATCATCACACCCCCTATTGGATCCACCATCTCCCCTATCTACCACTGACCATGATTTGGCCGCAGCCTCCAATCATCTTTGCCCCCTCAAGGTGAGGTTGTACAAGCCGTGGATCTGTCACTTGGTTTTAGATTCCTACAGTTAAACCCTAATTTCGATCTCTGGCCAAAAAAAAATTCATGATATAGAAACACCAAATTCCAAACCTTATTTTCATTTCTTCTCTAGGTCCAATCCCTCATAATAATCAGGTATCCAATTAAATCTCATCCACCTTATTTTTGTATTAGTGAAAGAATTTATTTTTTCTATACATATATTATTGTTGTGAGTAATTAGATATGATTTGATTTTTCCATTCATTTGTGTTATGATTTTATGATCATACCTATTTTTTATTTGACTCAACGTTCATAGAAAACAAAATGTACCAAACATGGTGTTTGGAAACTTAGTTCTAGGTTTGAAAGAAAATACTCTAGCTTGATTCAGTACAATGATATTTCCAATTACATTATCTCACTTTGAATTTTATTTTAATCTATGTTACCATTGGTGTTAGTTTTCTATTTTTTCCTGACATATGATGTAATATTCAAGGTAATGTATTCAAAAAAATTCCATGTTTTGGTAATATTATATTATCTTTAATTTTTTTATTTGATTGTAAATTTTTATTAGAAGAAAAGTACCTCAAAAAATTTTCACTGGAATTCCATTTTATTTGACAGTCTTTATTTAAATTCAAGCATGAAAAGAGGTGAAAATTGTATTGTACTTTCTAGATTTATTGTATTTATTTATCTTCTATAAGTTCTCTTATACTCCATGAAAAAAATTTATTGATGTTTCAATTGGTTATACATATTTTTATATGGTTGTAAAATAAATATGATGGTCATACATATTTTCCAAATACATTTCATGATATACCATATATATATATGTTTTTCTTTTATTCATTTACTTCAATTATATTAAATGAAAATTTTATATACCATATCAAGGTATTTACATTCAAATTTTGTGCAAACACACTGTGTTGAAATGAATACAATGTCCTATAATAATTATAGATTACAAAATTCCCTACTCTTTCCATTATCAACTGCAACATTACAAGGTTTTTTTACCTTTTTTCCTTCCAAATAATTTTATTTCTTTCATTATCTTTGTCACACAACCTTTAACTCATTTATATTGTAGTGAATAGATTTAGTAGGGGGTGTCATAGATTGTTCAACCCAGCTGTATTTATTAAATTACTTAAAAATTGGTTTCCAAATGTATTCAGATATTAATTATTTTCATTTATTCTTTTTATTTCTTTTAGGTTCTTATAAAGACTATGATGCAATAATAATCCACCCATCATCACTCAAACACCTAAAACCTACAATACTTATTAGAGTAGTTTATTTTTAACACATAAATCAAGTTCATATTCTTTTAAAATATATTAAATACATATATTTACTTATTTATCATAACCCTTAATCATTATTGAACCGTTATTAAAAAATAGGAACCCTTCGGTAGGGGATCTTCTTGAAAAAATCAGTTCTGTTAATTCATCATGTACACCTTTATTTTAAATTTTCATTAACATATTTATGTTTACTCATAAACCATGAAAACTTTTATGATTAAAATTTTCAATTCTATTCAACTCTTAATCATTATTGACCTTTTTTCCTTTCATATTTACATATGAATTTTTTCTTGTGTATTTTTTTATAAGATTCATTAAGAGCTTCAGGAATGGAAGACAAATTACTAGAATTTATCATATACCTCAATCAAAAAATTCATCATCCCCTATATCTATGATTTCATTATCAACTAAACTATTTAGAAACATCCATCACATGAGATGTGTCTTCTTCCTATCAAGTAATTAGATCGGAAAAAATTTCTATCATCACCCTTCAATGATGAAAACCTATTAAATTACAGTGACCTAAATTCATCATACTACATAGGAAGTTTATGATATATAAAATCATTCATTAATAAAAAAACTCCTTTGGTTTATGGTTCATCATCAACCTCCAATTATGATTAACCTTTGGATTGTAGTGATGAAATAAATACACATAGTGATCAGTTCATCTTCTATAGCATCCTATTATAAAACTATTACAGGAAAAATTTTATACCATAATCCACACACACCATACTCAGTATCTATAGTTATAGTTGGAACAACATTATTTTGGTAGGAATCCATTAGATGAAAAGTATCTTTTTTATGTCTCGTATTTGACATTCCATCAAATTTTTTATCAAGAACATTCAGTGGTGAAACCTATTCAAATTATAGCAATGAAATGAAACTATATCAAATTTTCATGTATGTATATCTTAACTAATTTGAGTTATAGTTCAACATCATACTTAAATGATGAAGACCCTTTGGATTATATTTATTACTCTCTTGGTCTCCATAGTTCTTAATTCATCTTGTGTAGAATCCTTATCTTATAAAACTCATTCAAGTTTTCATTCATTTCAATATTTTAAGGTTCCCTACATAAAGTGTGACCACACATTTTTTTTATTCTATACTCTTGACTATATGATCATTTTCTTGGGAATCATTATAGGTGAACTTGATACCGAACCATGTATCCTTAAATTTAAACTTTTTGGATCCTTTCAAATAGACAACATTAAAAAGTACATATGATTTATTACCTCTATGACCACTTGAATAGGAAAATTATCCTTCTCAAATGAAAGAAATATTTTCATAAAAAATCACTTTGATCATCAGTCGTGCATTGTTCTCCATGTCATTGGATAACTCAATGTTTTCATCTATAGTAGATAGAACAACAATAGAAGTAAATAGCACAGACATATAAACCACAACAAGGACTTTTGAAAATTTTCTATATCTCGCCCACTTGGTTTCTTTTCTAAAATTTATAAAAAACACCAAGGAAATCTATGAACTATTTACCATATGGCCTAAAATTTTCTTTAAAATTATCTCCAAATCGTCAAATTTATTGGCTTTATCATCTATTTTTAAAATGATTCACCCAATCATGGAATTTTTACCATCTCCAAGTTCCACATCTCTACACTATTATTCAAATATATATGAAATTTTTATTTTGTAACATATTTATATTATCTATTTAACATAAATTCATAATATCTTATCTAATTTTATGCCAATATTCCAAAATATTTTCAATATTACTTCTTTATTATGTATTCTGTATTTTTATCCTCCTATACAGTGCATAAATTTCCGGTATTAAAAGAACTTTTAAAATTTTGATAAATTCAATGATATATCTTACATTTTCATTATTAATTAGTTTATAAGTGTATTATTTTATATTTTTAAATTTTAGAAAAATTATATCATATTAAATATATAATATTTGAATCATTTGGTTTTTTTAATTTGAAAACAAATCATCTTTCTTAACATGGTTGTTGGATAATAAGCGTGGGGGAATACGATTAAAGCATTTCATGGTTCATGAATTATTCTCTATTTTACTTGAATGGTAGATATACCAATAAGGTATGAATTGATAATGATTTGGGTTTTTTTAGACCATGTCATCATTTGAATGGAATCATAGTGTTGAATAGTTCCCTATATTTATTCCATCTAATACCCTTTTCATTAATGTTTCTCTTACATTCATTCGGCCAATGTCATTACTATTTTACAGTCAGATTATGTAATGGTAATATATATTTAAGGTTATATATTAGCATGTAGATAAATATTTTCTATTACATACTTATCAGTTACATAAAAGTTATATTCTTTACAAAAGGATCATATTCCTTCCAACTACTCAAAAACATCCCATCATATTCTATTAGTTACCCTACAGTGGGTGAATATCCATGAAAATAATACTGAGTCACTGGCATATTCCAAAGGTGACTCAAAGACTATTTTTAAATATATTATTTCCAAAAATATCCCAACAACTACACATTATACCAGTAGCTTTATGATAATCATATAAAGAAAACTATTATCATAAATAACATAAAAACCTTTAGAAGGATGATATTCCTACCCTAATAAATTATATTTTCCATGAGGCCATAAATGTAACACCCTAGGTAAATAAAGAATATGAAATTTTTATATTTATCCCTATTTGTGAAAAAAATATTAATATTACTTTAAAGGTAACGCTATGCTCGATGGCGTACCCAATACGCGACAACAAGTTCCTTTGAAATCCTACGTTGCACTCTAATAATAAAATAATATTATTTTAAATGGTAGTTAACGCCTAGCCGTTGTAATGGCGGGATTGAACAGAACTAACTAAAAAATGATTATATATGTTTGTCAAATATTTTTACTCCTTACAATAAATGTTAGAGGATTAAAGATGCGAATGAACCCAATTTTTAAGCATAAACATTCTAATATTCTTTAAAAGGACGATTAACCGCCTTTCGATGGCGAACCTCTTTTAAATCCACTTTTTAACAATTTTATGTGTTGTATTTGACAAAATAAAATTCTTCTTTAGAATCGGGACATCAAAATTTACTTTGTGTAAATTTTTGGTATTTTTCCGATAAAGTTCATTTTTTTAATGAATAGTGAAAAATGTTGTATTTTAATTCAAAACCACTTTTTAATCTAATTTATTTATATGATTAGATTATATTTTTAATTGGTTTTAAAGTTCAATTAGAATATATTTTTACCATTTAATCCAATTGTGGTCATTGGAATTAATTTCAGTTTGAAATTGGACTTAAACTAGTGTCAATCTTTTAATAGATATTGTTTCATAAAAACACGCTATTTGTTTTGATAGCGGGAATTAATTATTAAATTAATTAATGCAACTTATATTTTTTGAATTTTGTAAAATATACATCATTTTTGAGTTCGGAATATCAAATATATCTTAGGGTGAATTTTTGATATTTTTCTGAAAAACTTCAATTTTTGATGAATAGTGAAACCACTAAGTGGTAGTTAAAGAAACTGATTTTTCGTTTAAATGAAACTTTTTCACCTCTGTGTTTTGAATTTAAAAAATCTGATAAACATGGTTTTCATTAGGAAGTCAAATGTGGTTCAATGGGATTAAAATAATTTTTTGTTGAATAGTAACTTTTATGTTCTTAATCGTGATTAGAGGTATTTAGTGAAATTTAAGGTAAAAATAATGTTTTAATAATGTGAAATGACCTAGACACATGTCCTATCCTCATTGGATGTGTCATGGCTGACCAAGAAAATCCATTGGTCAACTTGGGGACCCCATGGAGCCACTTTGGTTGGAAAATGACATAAATAACTTTTTATTTAAAGTTAAAATAAAAATGTCACAAGCATGAGATGTTTCAGAAAAAAAATTTAATGGGGTTATACAAGCAATATTTTTTACTATAAATATTCATTAGAAATATAAAAATATTTCCTACATCATGATATTTTTTTTAATTTTTAGACATTAAATAAATTAAATTATTTATGACATCATGATGATGCAGCAATTACCTCATTAATAAAGGATTTAAATAAAATGAAAAGATAATGTAAAATATATGACCTAAACATGTTCAAAACCTATTGTATTGGTGGATTTCGAAACCTTATCACCTTATCCTCTAATTATATCAATTTGGGACCTTTTAAATCCTAAAATCATTTTCAAATAAAGTAACATTTCTTTACTTTCCAAGAGTGCACCTCCTCTCCTCTTGTAAAAGGCCCCCACCTCTACCTCCTTACCCACACTTCCAAAGCCTTTGGATCGGCCAACCCCTGCCCATTTTGTCTCTCAACATCCCTCTCTAACTCTTAGAAGCCTCACTTTAGGCAGAAGTCTTCCCAAGGAAGCCTTTGAGCTCAAACCAAAGGGAGTTACCCGTTTTTAAGGTAATGTCTTCACTTGTGTTGTTTTGTTTTATTTTGCTTCTCCAACCCCCTAAACTCTTTTTATCCATTTCTTTTGTAAAAACTCCAGTATATTCAATATACTAGGATGTTTTTATAAGAAGCATTTGAGCTACACTTACACACACCTACATCAAATGGTTAAAGAACATACTGTTTCTGTGGATGGAAAATTTCTGCCTCACGAAACGATGATTGTTCAACACTCATATAACACCTTAAAAGGTGTCCATTAAGATGACACTATATTTATATATGATATATAATATGTTTATTTTTTACTTAAGCTTCTGTATTTTTCATTTATGGCATACCTTTATGGTTTCCATTATGGGTAAACGCGATATCTTCATTTAAGGAAGTGCGGACTACTGCCCCCTCAAAGTGATTTGATTCGTTAATACCATATGTGGTACGTATAAAGGATATATTTAATGATATTATATATGATACAATACTGGAATTAAAATACTATTATGTATAATTATGTTTTAATTCCATTAAATATGAAATAGAAATGGAAGTAGCGTTCATGCGTACGTACGGCTTACCGTCTCCATGAATGGTACATTTCATTTCTTATCTCAAAATGTTATGTACTATTATAAGTACATATATATAATAGATATATATGTAATATATTACATATAAATGATGGATATCATTCTGGAATTATAAAATATATATATCTCTCATTTTGTTTTAATTCCATTAATATGACAAAAAATGAAAGTAGCGTTCATGCGTACGTACGGCCTACCGTCTCCATGAACGGTGCTTTTAATTTTTATCTCCAAATGCTATGGAATAGTATAAAATGAATATATAATGGATATATATGATATTTAAAACATAAATACTATTCTGAATATGATGTACCTATAACTACATGGAAAATTATTTTCCAACAAGTTCAATTTTTGACTCATGTACCAAACATCGACAAAAAACATCTGATATGAACTCATATTATTAACAAATTATTATAACATTAAAATATGTGATATGAACTGAATAATAATATTTATAGTAGGTTATTAAGAAATTATAAATTGACCAAAGTTTATTATTCAGGAATATAAAGAAATGAACAAGACAAGTTGAACTTGAGGTAAGGGACCCTACCCCTCTCTTTCTTTTTAAGTACACTCTATTATGTCATTCCTTTTAAGCTCATATTTCTTATGATTGGGATGTTCTTTTATATTAATCTTACTTTACTTTTTATTTTCATATTATTAGATACCCTACTTTGTCTCATCAATCAATTTTGGAAGTTTTGAGTGGTGCCGTTAGGCTGCCAAATTTTTGTAAGAGATCTGACCTCTCTCTTTCTTTTTAAGTACTCTCCTTTATGTCACTTCTTTTAATCCCCACATTGTTATGTTGGGTGATGTTATTTTATATTAATCTTGATGTAAATTTTATTTCAATATGATTAGAGAACCTATTTTATCTCATCAATCCATTTTTGGAACTTTTAAGTGGCGTCGTTAGGCTACTGAGTTTTCGTAAGGGATTTTTCATCTCACTTTTATTCTCGTGAGATTTATGCTACATTTGCCACCATTTCCTTTGGGTGGTATATTTACTTCCCATTATTCTAATATTTGTGTAATATAATCTCGTTTATGAGTATTTACATCAATGTTGTATTTTCCTTCTTTCATGGGGTGTATGTTTCAAAAGATACCCAAGTCGGTAAGGGAACCTTTCACCTTCCTCTTTTTAAAAGACTTATTTTTTTGGGTTTTTTAATTTACATATTTTAATGTTGTAATATGTTCTTATATATACTTATTGATTTAAATTTTATGTCCAAGTGATGAGATACCCTTTTTATCTCTCATCAACACATTTTCTGAATTTTAAAGTGACGTCGTTAGGCTGTCGAATTTTACCAAGGGAACTTCTTAACCCAATTTCGATTTCTTTGGGTTCAACATGTAGTTATTGAATATGTCATCCTTTGAATATGTGTGAATGACCTTTGATTATTTTACACTTAATATCCACTTATTTTGGGTGTATTTATATTTGTCGCACATAATTATGAGATTGATTTATCCTTAATTTAAGGATACCATCTTTATAATGGATTTCATCTCAATTTACATTTCCATTGAGAATTCATTGTTGTTATGCACCAATTCACTCTTATATGGTGTATATAATATCATTTGGAATATTATATCATGAATCCCTTTATTCTCATGATATTATGAAGTTTTTATTAAATTTTATTCCTCAATTATTGTATTCAAGTGTCTCTCATTTTGTTAAAAACCCTTTAACAAAAATATCGTTTTAAATGTTTTAATGATTTAATCTTATAAATATTTCTCATTAATATCCACGTTTTCAAAATGGTTTTAAGGATTTATTTATATGGATATTAATGGTTTAAAAATTTAAAAGCATCAAAGTGTTATGGGACACTTTGATTCAAAAATCTTTTTATTAAATGTTTTAATTGGTTTTGAAAATGGTTTTTAGAATGGATTCATTATTTCAATATTTTAAAATGTTATATTGTTATTGTAATGTGGTAATGTTATCTTTCCATTATGCTTTAGTTATGTGCTATGATTATGTTATGGTTTTGGGCATTGTTATGAAGACGGGTGGTTTCGTGATAAACTAAGGGCGGGTGAGCCCGATATAGCTCTCCAATGCATTGGGTAACGCGAAGGGGTTAAATGTTAAGGTTTCTCCGAAGAGATTTAGGGAATATACTGTGATGGGTATTCCAAACGTAACCAAGAGGGTTACTCCCTACGTAAGAATTTTATGAATGCCTCAAGTTACCTTTATGTCTTATGATTTCTATGATTTATTCATGATTTTATGAGGTATGTTAAAGTGCTTATGTTTTATGGGTAAAGTATGATTTCATTCTTATGTATACATGTACTCATGTTTCCTTTCCATATTTTTATATCCCTTACTGAGCTTTTTATGCTCATCCCAAGTTTTTGAAATGTTTTTCACAGGTCAAGGGAAGGGTACATGATATGATGATAGTGTCAAGGAAGTGTCAAGAAAGAATCCATGTTTTATTTTAAATATATTTCCATTGATGGGAAAAATTAATACTATCTTTTATGTAACCACTTTGTTTAAATATGGAATGTAATGCAAGTTTTACGATCTAATTCTCTAAAACTCTAAACCTGAAGAGATCCTCAATGTGTAATCTTGTAATAACTCAAGATTAAGTAATGTTTAAGGCTGGGTCATTATAGTTGGTATCAGAGGTCGGTTTAGATAACTTTAGAGGTTAGGGTATTCTCTAAGCATAAGTGACATTACCATAATGGTTAGGATTTCAGAAAGAGTCCTAGTTTTAGATAAAGTGAATGAGTAAGTATATCTTAGTGTTTAACTTCCTCATTAGTACATGATGGTTTTGTTGATATACTCACACTGACATTTCTGTTTTTAGTGAATGGATGGATCTAGCAGGCACCAAAGAGACAATAGGTTTGAAGGAAACTGTGGTGGTTCTCTGATTAAGATACTAGATAAAATGGGGGATTCAATGAGGAAACTCGTGGTTGTTCTAAACCAACTATAAAGGTGTCATGATCAACCACTTGAACCTTGGTATATTCTGTAATGAATCATGTATGAGATGACCAATCGATGTGGAAGTTCAGGTAATAATTATAAAGGTAACCATTAGAGTTTATATGATCCTTACTTTTGAGGTAATTATGGGTTATTATATGTTATGATGGAAAATGAAAGGCATGAGATAAACTTGAGGTTAAAATATGTTATGATCATCTTTGAAGATTTTATCTCATTTTGGGGAATGTTTTAAGAATTATATAGTTTTGGAAAAAGGAAAACACGCAGACCGTGTGACAACCCGTCGTGTCAGACAAAGCTGCGAGAATCGAACCCACAACCAAAGTGCTACTGGTATTTATTGCCTACCACTGGACTACGTGAAGTCCCTGGTTAGTTTGACTAATTCTTTTTAGTTAGATGATTTTAGGAATCAAGAGTAATTTTATTTTGGGTTTTCTATGTAAATGATTAACCTATCATCAAGGATATGTGATTAGGTTAATTACTTTTCAATATGAGAATTTAAGAGAAACTGATGTTATTTGGAGATAAAAGTTAATTTGTACCTTGGAAGACTATGTGACTAAATCCTTCAAATATTTGGGGTTTCAATCTTAGTTTGGTTTACTTTGAAGAATTTTATGGACAAATTTTTTATCAAATGGTCCTCGTTGAACTTTGGGTTTTGTTGGACAAATTTTGGAGATTAAGAATAGATTTTCTTTTTATAAAAGGTTACCATTTTCTGGTTTATCTGATCTTGTACTAACCTTTTTGGTTTTGGTTTTGGTTAAAGTCTAAAGACATGGGAAGTATATAGTTCTCTTTTGTGGATTAGGTGATTCTCTATAAGTTGATTATATTACTCTTAATGTGAACAAGTCTTCCTAAATACTCATATTTTGGAGAAAATATGAGTTTGTGTAAGAAATCTAATAAATGTTGAAAGTCAACATGATAATTAATTATGTTTCCTTATGAATAAATTCCTCAATAAAAATTAAATTAATACAAAAATGTTGTCTATTAACGTTTCCTACTGGGGAATCGAATACCGTTTAACCCATCACAAGTTTGTGATTTTCTTGTGGTTAACTTTCTCCTAAACATGTTTTCTATCACTCTCCATCAGAACATGACCCTATATTTTCTCCTCCTTGTCCATGTTTTCTTACATGGAATCCTAGTATGGGTTAACACAGGTGACATCTGTACTTATCTTTCTTTATTTTAAAGTGATTGTTTTACCGACACTTGTTCTGATGTGGGACTTTCAAGGATGTTTCCAAGCCCAATTTTGAAATTGCGAGGACGCAATTCCCAAAAGGGGGGAAGGATGTAACACCCCAGGTAAATAAAGAATATGAAATTTTTATATTTATCCCTATTTGTGAAAAAAATATTAATATTACTTTAAAGGGAACTCTATGCTCGATGGCGTACCCAATACGCGACAATAAGTTCCTTTGAAATCTTATATTGCACTCTAATAATAAAATAATATTATTTTAAATGGTAGTTAACGCATAGTCGTTGTAATGGAGGGAATGAACAGAACTAACTAAAAAATGATTATATATGTTTGTCAAATATATTTACTCCTTACAATAAATTTTAGAGGATTAAAGATGCGAATGAATCCAATTTTTAAGCATAAACATTTTAATATTCTTTAAAAGGTAGATTAACCGTCTTTCGATGGAGAACCTCTTTTAAATCCACTTTTTAACAATTTTATGTGTTTTATTTGACAAAATAAAATTCTTCTTTATAATTGGGGTATCAAAATTTACTTTGTGTAAATTTTTGGTATTTTTCCGATAAAGTTCATTTTTTTAATGAATAGTGAAAAATGTTGTATTTTAATTAAAAACCACTTTTTAATCTAATTTATTTATATGATTAGATTATATTTTTAATTGTTTTTAAAGTTCAATTAGAATATATTTTGACCATTTAATCCAATTGTGGTCATTGGAATTAATTTCACTTTGAAATTGGACTTAAACTAGTGTCAATCTTTTAATAGATATTGTTTCATAAAAACATGCTATTTGTTTTGACAGCGGGAATTAATTTTTAAATTAATTAATGCAAATTATATGTTTTGAATTTTGTAAAATAGACATCATTTTTGAGTTCGGAATATCAAATATAGCTTAGGGTGAATTTTTGGTATTTTTCTGAAAAACATCAATTTTTGATGAATAGTGAAACCACTAAGTGGTAGTTAAAGAAACTGATTTTTCGTTTAAAAAAAACCTTGCCACCTTTGTGTCTTGAATTTCAAAAATCCAACATAAATGGTTGTCATTAGGAAGTAAAATGTGGTTCAATGGGATTAAAATAATTTTTTGGTGAATAGTAACTTTTATGTTCTTAATCGCGATTGGAGGTAATTAGTGTAATTTAAGGTAAAAATAATGTTTTAATAATGTGAAATGAACTAGACACATGTCCTACCCTCATTTTATGTGTCATGGCCGACCACGAAAATCCATGGGTCAACTTGGGGACCCCATGGAGCCACTTTGGTTGGAAAATGACAGAAATAACTTTTTATTTAAAGTTAAAATAAAAATGTCACAAGCATGAGATGTTTCACTAAAACAATTTTTAAATGGGGTTATACAAGTCATATTTTTGACTATAAATATTCATTAGAAATATAAAAAGATTTACTACATCATGATATTTTTTTTATAATTTTTAGACATTAAATAAATTAAATTATTTATGAAATCATGATGATGAAGCGATTACCTCATTAATAAAGGATTTAAATAAAATGAAAAGATAATGTAAAATCTATGAACTACACATGTCCAAAACCTATTGGATTGGTGTATTTCTAAACCTTATCACCTTATCCTATAATTATATCAATTTGGGACCTTTTAAATCCGAAACTCATTTTCAAATAAAGTAACATTTCTTTACTTTCCAAGAGTGTCCCTCCTCTCCTCTTATAAAAGGCTCCCACCTCTACCTCCTTAACCACACTTCCAAAGCCTTTGTCTCGGCCAACCCCTGCCCATTTTGTCTCTCCACATACCTATATAACTCTTAGAAGCCTAAATTTGGGCATAAGTCTTCCCAAGGAAGCCTTTGAGCTCAAACCAAAGGCAGTTACCCGTTTTAAAGGTAATGTCTTCACTTGTGTTCTTTTGTTTTAGTTTGCTTCTCCAACCCCATAAACTCTTTTTATTCATTTCTTTTGTAAAAACTCTATTATCTTCAATATAATAGGATGTTTTTATAAGAAGAATTAGAGCTACACTTACACACACCTACATCAAATGGTTAAAGAACATACTGTTTCTGTGGATGGCGAATTTCTGCCTCACGAAACGATGATTGTTCAACACTCATATAACACCTTAAAAGGTGGCCATTAAGATAACACTATATTTATATATGATATATAATATGTTTATTTTTTACTTAATCTTATTTATTTTTCATTTATGTAATACCTTTATGGTTTCCATTATGGGTAAACGCGATATCTTCATTTAAGGAAGTGCGGACTACCGCCCCCTCAAAGTGATTTGATTCGTTAATACCATATGTGGTACGTATAAAGGATATGTTTAATGATATTATATATGATACCATACTGTAATTAAAATAATATTATGAATCATTATGTTTTAATTCCATTAAATATGAAATAGAAATGGAAGTAGTGTTCATGCGTACGTACGGCTTACCGTCTCCATGAACGGTACATTTCATTTCTTATCTCAAAATGTTATGTACTATTATAAGTACATATATATAATGGATATATATGTAATATATTACATCTAAATGATGGATATCATTCTGGAATTATAACATATATATATCTCTCATTTTGTTTTAATTCCATTTATATGACAAAAAATGAAAGTAGCGTTCATGCGTACATACGGCCTACCGTCTCCATGAACGGTGCTTTTAATTTTTATCTCCAAATGATATGGAATAGTATAAAATGAATATATAATGGATATATATTATATTTAAAACATCAATACTATTCTGTATATGATGTACCTATAACTACATGGAAAATTATTTTCCAACAAGTTCGATTTTTGACTCATGTACCAAACATCGACAAAAAACGTCTGATATGAACTCATATTATTAACCAATTATTATAACATTAAAATATGTGATATGAACTGAATAATAATCTTTATATTAGGTCCTTAAGAAATTATAAATTTACCAAAGTTTATTATTCAGTAATATAAAGAAACGAACAAGACAAGTTGAACTTGAGGTAAGGGACCCTACCCCTCTCTTTCTTTTTAAGTACACTCTATTATGTCATTCCTTTTAAGCTCATCTTTCTTATAATTGGGATGTCATTTTATATTACTCTTACTGTACTTTTTATGTTCATATTATTAGAGACTATACTTTGTCTCATCAATCAATTTTGGAAGTTTTGAGTTGTGCCGTTAGGCTGCCAAATTTTTGTAAGAGATCCGACCTCTCTCTTTCTTTTTAAGTACTCTCCTTTATGTCACTTCTTTTAAGCCAAAAATTGTTCTATTGGGGGATGTTCTTTTATATTACTCTTGATGTACATTTTATGTTAATATGATGAGAGAACCTATTTGATCTCATCAATCCATTTTTGGAACTTTTAAGTGGCGCCGTTAGGCTGCTGAGTTTTCGTAAGGGATTTTTCATCTCACTTTTATTCTCGTGAGATTTATGCTACATTTTCCACCATTTCCTTTGGGTGATATATGTACTTCCCATTATTCTAATATTTGTGTAATATACTCTCGTTTATGAGTATTTACATCAATGTTGTATTGTCCTTCTTTCATGGGGTGTATGTTTCGAAAGATACCCAAGTCGGTAAGGGAACCTTTCACCTTCCTCTTTTTAAAAGACTTCTTTTGTTGGGTCTTTTAATTTACATATTTTAATGTTGGAATATGTTCTTCTATATCATTATTGATGTAAATTTTATGTCCAAGTGATGAGATACCCTTTTTATCTCTCATCAACTCATTTTCTGAATTTTAAAGTGACGCCATTAGGCTGTCGAATTTTACCAAGGGAACTTCTTAACCCAATTTCGATTTCTTTGGGTTCAACATGTAGTTATTGAATATATCATACTTTGAATATGTGTGAATGACCTTTGATTATTTTAAACTTAATATCCACTTATTTTGGGTGTATTTATATTTTTCGCACATAATTATGAGATTGATTTATCCTTAATTTAAGGATACCATCTTTATAATGGATTTCATCTCAATTTACATTTCCATTGAGACTTCATTGTTGTTATGCACAAATTCACTGTTATATGGTGTATATAATATCATTTGGAATATTATATCATGAATCCCTTTATTCTCATGATATTATAATGTTTTTATTAAATGTTATTCCTCAATTATTGTATTCATGTCTCTCATTTTGTTAAAAACCCTTTAACTAAAATATCGTTTTAAATGTTTTAATGATTTAATCTTATAAATATTTCTCATTAATATCCACATTTTCAAAATGGTTTTAAGGATTTATTTATATGGATATTAATGGTTTAAAATGTTAAAAGCTTCAAAGTGGTATGGGACACTTTGATTCAAAAATCTCTTTATTAAATGTTTTAATTGGTTTTGAAAATGGTTTTTAGAATGGATTCATTATTTCAATATCTTAAAATGTTATATTGTTATTGCAATGTGGGAATGTTATCTTTACATTATGATTAAGTTATGTTCTATGATTATGTTATGGTTCTTGGGCATTGTTATGAAGATGGGTGGTTCTGTGATAAACTAAGGGCGGGTGAGCCCGATATAGCTCTCCAAGGCATTGGGTAACGCGAAGGGGTTAAACGTTAAGGTTTCTCCTAAGAGATTTAGGGAATATACTATGATGGGTATTCCAAATGTAACCAAGAGGGTTACTCCCTACGTAAGAATGTTATGAATGCCTCAAGTTACCTTTATGCCTTATGATTTCTATGATTTATTCATGATTTTATGAGGTATGTTAAAGTGCTTATGTTTTATGGGTAAAGTATGATTTCATTCTTATGTATACATGTACTCATGTTTCCTTTCCATATTTTTATATCCCTTACTGAGATTTTTATGCTCATCCCAAGTTTTTGAAATGTTTTTCACAGGTCAAGGGAAGGGTACATGATATGATGATAGTGTCAAGGAAGTGTCAAGAAAGAATCCATGTTTTATTTTAAATATGTTTCCGTTGATGGGAAAAATGAATACTATCTTTTATATAACCACTTTGTTTAAATGTGGAATGTAATGCAAGTTTTACGATCTAATTCTCTAAAACTCTAAACCTGAAGAGATCCTCAATGTGTAATCTTGTAATAACTCAATATTAAGTAAGGTTTAAGGATGGGGCCTTATAATAAAAGGCTTATCAGTCACAACCCAACTATTCATCGAGTTTTCATTTAATGGATGACATAATACTTTCCATGGAATTACTCACTATTATAGATATAAGGATAGAGTGGATTTATATTTAGTGAAGTTGATGGCATAGTTGAAGAAACAATATTCCATGTTTGATGCGAATGTTTTGATCAAGATTACCAATGGGTTTAAATATAATAAGAAGGATTGAGGAGGGCATGGTTTAAGTTTGGTTTCTATACTGGAAATATGTCATTCCCATAGATTTTATTTTTTCTATGCTTTGGATAATTTACTAGATGTTATCTCTTACCATATCTCTTTAAAAAGTAATGAATTATAATTTGGAATGTCTATCCATCAAGACTGTAATTCATACACTGGTGTATCCATGTTCATCTCTACATCAAGAGATGATATGATTTATGATATCATAACTATGTTTCTAATGTATTTTTTCATGTATTTATTCATTTAAAAGAAATTGGTTCAATCCCAAGCACGGATTTCATTCTTTACTACACCCCCTTCCTATTGTAGTGTTAAATTTTGAATGAAATGATTTTAATGTTAAATTAGATTATTGATATAGCATAAAGCTTCTAAATATGGTACTGTGTCTTCAAACTTATCTTATTTTTACTATTTCTATTTGGTATTTCTTTTCAAGAAATTTTCCAATGGATGTGAGGTCAGTATTTTTTCTTTTATTTATTTACAATACCCCTATCTGATATTTTTGATGATCCAATCATGTATTACCTTATAGGTTGTAATAAAATTTAACTTCCCTTCATTGGAATTGGTTATAATTACAAGCTCAAAATTGGGAACATCATAGTAGGGTGTGTTATCGAGGTAAATTATCACTACAAAATTCAAATGATAATGAATTTATTAGATGTTTGTGATAAATTTATATTTTTTTTCAATCAAGGATCGTTAAATCATCATGATTTTAATATCCTTTAGTTGAATTGATAGTTTTTAGTGATAATGTTCTCATTCTTAATTCTTGTAAACTAATTGATAGTTATAATGTGTAGGTATCTCTAAAGTGATGAATGATTGAAATTTTCTTACAAAACCCAAGTTCTAAGGTTTTTTTTTATCCTCGAAAATTTTTATTTTTATAATTTTTTATGTTACATCATTAAAAAATTTTAAATATGAGATATATTTAGGTTAAAACCATTGAAATAATGCAAAAATTTTCTTACATATTTATTATGTAATGAATTTCTCAAATTAAAAAATTGTGGGTACACCTTTGGTCAATATGACATTGTAAATGCATGCAGTTTTAATTTATTCAAATTTGATCCCATATTTTTGTTATTATTCACTAAAATTTTATTTTTTTTATAATAGATATACAATGTGTGTTGTTTTTATAAGGACCCTTTCTTCAAGTTGTTGGTAAGCTCCCACATAATTTATATTTTAGTTGTTCATCATTCAGTTCCCTTTCTCCTTTTGTTTTAGCATGGGGGTACTTTCTTATTTTAGATTAATGTTTGGTTAAGTATCTAATCAAATTGTCTATTATTAAGTGTTTTCAACTTGACTTTTTTCACACAAAAATTCCCAAAACTATTTTTAAATGTTGTTAAGGTGTTTGAAATACATAATAATTTTTTGATGCTCAAAGATATCATGTTAATTAAAGCTACATGACCTATAATTTAAACATGAACCAAAAGAACAATCAGTTTTTTAGTACCATCTATTTTCTAAATCATGTTTTTTATAATATCATTATCACTTTTTTGGTTTGGATTTTCAGCAACATAGAAATTTGATTTTTTAAAATTTCCTTGACAAGTTTGTTACCAAATTGAAAATATTAAATTTTAAAATTTCATGGAGTAATGGAAACTATAATATTTTTTATCAGAATACATAGATTTCTAGTATTCCATTTAGGCCTTTGGTTTTCTATCCTCGGTTAGCATTTCCTCTTGCCTCTTTTGGGGGATCATCCCTCATGCTTAAGATATATAGACATGTAGCGGTATTCTCTATAGGTAGATTTATAAATGGCCTAACCATGTTAGTTCCACATCCACATGGTTGTGATGAAATAAATATTGAGAAGAAAATCATCATAAAGAGAGTCAACACAATAAAAATAAGATAGTGTTGGTATCCAAACAAAACCTAATAAAGTAATGTTAGTTTTAGTATTTTTTTCTCCAATATATGATTGACCATTAATGCATGGTTATTGTTTCTAGAAACTTATAATCTTCAGTTATAAATGAAATTCTATATTTGGAAATGGATCAGTTTTATGCCTCTAGGATATCATATTCAACATACTTAAAGCTATATCCTGTGATTTTCACCTCCAAAAAATACAATGTATCTGTTGTTGAAACTTTATTTCCTCCCTATATTGTTGTCTCAAATGTTTTATACATGTTTTTTTTTCACAAGATCCACTGCCTAAGAATAACATAATGATAGTTTTTTTGAAACAAAAAATAATAATCCTATATATGAATTTTCTTATATTTACATATAGGTTTTATCAGGATAAGGAGTACAAGATTTCCATTTTCATGTTAATTTTTGTTTCCAATAATTTTTTGACTTTGTAGTGTTGAATTTCTCAGCATCATGAGAAATTTTCAACTACATGGGTGTGGTTTTATTTCATGTTTCCTAACATGGAAGTATAAATATATGCTCTATGGGTTTGTTTTTTCTTGGCTTTTGAAATTTTCATGGTGTTGTTTTAGTTTGGTCAGCAATAGCTGAATTAAAAACATCCACGTCTGATCCCTCCCCTCTCTTTCTATAATATTGGATGAATCTATAGATTTTTGGATAGTTTATTTTGTCTGGATTGTTGTTTTTTATTTTTTTTTCTAAGAGGTTGTTTTTTTTTTTGCTATTTGGTTGCTGTCAAAATATAGATTTTAAAAAAAAATCCCAGGTTAACGACCTCCTTAGGTGGTTTCTAATGCTTTCATTTTTCTAGATCATTAGTGACTGCCTCGGGTGGCCACTATATAATAATATGTAGTATCCATTTTTGGTGGTCACTACTTCTCCTCCCCTTAATTGTTGAGCCAACTGTGACCGTTATTGGTGGTTAGTTGGTGGTCACTAAAGACCATAAGCGACCACTTTTTTTAGTCGCTAATGATCAATTTATAGTAGTGGTAGTATTGTTCTTTGGAACATGCCAACTTTTGAAACCAAAAAATATTATTTAATCGGCTTTCTGATTAATATTTTTCACTGTCCATGGTCTTATTCCATTTGAAATCCTCTAGAATTTATTAACCCAAATAAATATTAAATATTTTATTCATCAATAAATATTTGCAATCGATAAAATTTGAATAAAATTATTATTAATTCTTGAGAATAATATTTATTAAATTAATTAAATTCAAATAGAATTTAATTAAGATCAATGAAAAAACTTAGTGTGTGGCCCTCTGGGATTTTTTCTTGTTGGCATTAGGTGGGCTTTCCTGAAGTCTAAGATTACTGTCTACCAATGGGTCAAGGCACCCAAGAGAAATAACTTAATGTCATAATGATGATAACAACATATGAATTCTCATTTTGTAATATAATCCCTTTGTCACAATATCTCATAAATCATGTTTTACATCTGTGTCATCAACCTATGTGATAAATATGTCTTTCTTTAACTGTCTGAAATAAACGCATCAATACATTATGGCCATAGAATTTAATGTGACAGTTCTCTTCCAATCAGAGGTCCAAGATATAAACTTTTATAAATATGGAATTGTTAAATACTTTCTTGAATTATCCATTAATAACATGTCATTCATGACATACCCAACATACCCTACCTCACTATGAACATATGTTATCGTGGTTTTCATCATAAAATCTAAGTGTGTGTGTCATGAGATTCATTAATGATTATATTAAAGTCTAAGGACCATTACACATGCTTGTATGTAGGAATATTTGATAACACCAAAACATGTGGAATTCCTACTAGTGGGTTTGTTCTTATAATCTACGGTCTTGGACATTACCAAGTGAGAACTTCATGAGAAGAAGATTCATCCTCTTATGAGTAATTGCACCTGAAAGTCGCATTTTATGTGACCCATAATAAAACATTATCTGACCGCATAACTGTATTTAAAAATATCATCATAGAACTTCATGGTTTTCATCATAGCAGAGAACTGTTATGACCTTATCAATGTGATGAATACTCTAGTACATTATTACATTAAATCCATATAGAACAATGAACAATATATAATAAGATATGTTATTAATATTCAAATCATCAAATATATATGTAATCAAAGTACAAACAGTTGGTCCTAGGACACCAACTCCATCAAAAACTTAATCATTATTCTAAAAACCACAAATTATGACCTTATGGGACTTTTTAGTATTGAAATAAATTATGAATTCCCTAATCCATAATTGTAATCAATGAGTAGACTCTAGAAAAATATCGGCACTACTCAAGCTACATCGGGATCTAACATGATGTCTATCAAATACATCTATTTACATATTTGTGTCCACAATCTGTATCATTTACAATATGGAAAATCATATAATCAATTTTTCTAAAATATCATGAGACACCAAGAATTTCAATCTCATATAGCTTACTCAAACATTCTTGATTATCTGAGAATATATTAACCATATGAATGAGAGAATCACATTTAATTCACCTATATTAATGATAAAATCTCATATCCCTCACCCAAATATATAATCACATTACATGTCTCTTATCTAAGTATGATCTTTGTGATGACCCACTTAATCGGGTGTTGGTGGAACCAGAGAAAGGATGAACTATAGTGAAATTAGATTTGAGGGGATCTGTGTTTCTTTAATTGGATTAAATTTTTGGTAAGTATTGGATGGAGGATTTTTTTTAATTTTTTTGGATGATTTATGGGAAATTTAGTAGTTTGTGTGTGGTATTTGGTTGGGGACGTGTTTCTGCCAATAGCAGCTAACACCACTGGCTTCCTGATAGTGGAGTATTGAGTACCTGATAGAGCTTGGTATTTTTATGAAATATGTCAACAACCACCAAGTACTTGGGTAAGTGTATCAGATACCTAGTGGGGTGGATAGAGAATGGGTACTTATGGAGTATCCATCGAGTTCCCAATGAGTGTGTATCACTTACTTGATAGATCCCATGTCGAGTTTTTTTAACTGGGGAAAAATGGAAATGTTTTTTTAAATGAACCACCCTCTACGGATCCTCATTTTGGATGGATAAAATCAACGATGGTTGGGACCCTCTTTCCCTCACTTCCCTATATTTTCCTTCATAAATATGAGGTGATATTGGATTATTTTATTAGATGATATATAGGAAATCCATCCTCCCCTATTCTCATTGTTCCTCCACTTTTGTTTCTTCTGACTTATGATGAATGGATTTAGGGACTGCATCATGATTCCATATGATCATGGTGGAATCATGTTAATGGAATAGGGATTTCATATATAGATACTATAGGATTTTGAACACACTTTTTTGTATGTTTTTTACTTGAGAAAAAATTCTTGGTGAATTTTGATGGTTTTGGATGAACTTGATGGTTAGATTAGAATAAGGGTTTTAGGGATTTTTCTTGTAGTGGGTCTAGATGTATAATGGATATGCCCCATGCTTCATTGCATGATATTTTGGTAAGGATACATTTTTTAATGAGTTTAGTGGAGTCATGTAAATTTAGTTCAATTATGTAATTATTACAGAAATGTATTATAATTTTGTTACAATTAAATATCTAGGTCCTTGATTGATATAGGGTCTCAAGAGTTTATAGATTAATCGATGTAGGTTTGATCAAGGTTAGAGAGGGCACCATTGAAGGGAATAACTCTGGTTAAAGGTAGGTGGTCCCAAATTTTACTTACCTCAAATGTAAATACAACATTTTATGATGAGAAAGTTGGGGTAAGAGAGCATGAATGCCCAAGTGAGAGAATATGGGATTGAGTGTTTTAAAGGGAAGTGGGTGAACTTTTATGGTTGTGGTAGTTACTTTATGCGCATTCAAACAAGAGTTTAGATGGTTCATGACACTTAATAAAGGAATATATTAGGTTTAAAATAATGGGGAACCATTGTGGACATCTAGCCTTGGGTGATGACTTTAGGGACTTATCAAGGTCATGTATGATGTGATCAATGCATCGTTGAGGTAATTAGGGTTGCTTGAGTAACCACATGGGATATTATTTATCCAATAAGGTTGGCCAATTATTTTTAATGGGTATTTTTAGGAATGGAATTGTGAGGCATAGATTGGTTATAAAGTAAGTTATATTGATTGTAGACTAGTGAAGTAACTGTCCAAATAATTAGTTGCCTTGGGGGTTGGTGTTCAGTATGGCCCATTGATGAGCCCTATTAGATAGGTCACCATGTGAGGGGTGGATTGTGAGATGGAAAAGGTTAAATTATATAGACTTATTGCAGTCTAGAACAACCAATGAGCATTATCCTACTAGTGAGTATAGTGTTGTGTTTAAAATGATGGGCCCACTTTGTGACCTTGGGCATGAGAATTTTGATCTACGACCTAATGACCTAGATGATGGTTACATAAATATATGAAACACATGTAGTGTGATGAATCATATATAAGGTATATGTTTTTATAATGATGTGACTCATGACTATGATTATATCTTGAAGTTATTTTATGATGTGTTGTATCGATTTTTGAAGGAGAATGTGAAAATGATACGAATATTGTCTTAGAATCGATAGGGAGATAGAGAGGTGGATTAAACCTATATAATTGGTGATTAAAACCATGATTGAATATTTTCCAACCTATGAATAATAAGTATTTCTAGGTTGGGATGTAATGAACCATCCTGGTTAAACTAGACAAGTCACCCAAGGTGGTCTGTCACATAGTAAAATATATAAAAGAACCAAAAGTCTCATATAAAACTCTAGAAACATAAAAGTACCATGTGGAAGAAATAAATATATATCCATGATACATATAAATTCAAGACACACAATCCGAATAAAAAAGATAAAGTAGACCAGACTAAAAAAAGTCTCCATGTGACCATCTATCACCACTAAACCATCCCACTATAAAGGCGACGGATGACAAGAGAACCTAGCATGTTTCATGATGTCATTACCTTTACTTGGGTCCTAAAAAATAAGGTATATAATTAACCAAAGTAAAAGAATAATGGTGTGAGAACAGATCCCAGTATTATACCACCAGATAATCTATAAAAGTTATAATATGAATAATTCACAAGTTATATCTTTAAAAAAATCCAGTTTATAAAGCTTTTTCACAAATAAAAACATTTCAAAAAAATATTTTATTTTCCATAAATTCTTAACATATTCACCAAATCTAGGATTATATCAAGTATAAAATAAAAATAGATAAACTAAACATGTGAGAAAATATCCATGAAATAAACTATCATGCGATAAACCAAGTATAAAATACAAAGTGCACCATTTGGTATATAGACTATGGGAATACATACTATACATAAAACAAGACTAATCCCATAATATGTTAGTTACAACTAATATTTATTACTTTAATAGTATTTTAATATCACAAAATTAACCCCTAATGGTGTCACGTGCATTAGGGTTACCAATGTCTATTTTCCAATGCACCCAAGGTTCCCAATGTACTAAGTTTTTCCAAAACCTTTTCCAAAATCCATTATCACATTTAATAAACACTCTTTTTATATCAAATAAAACCCATTTCAATGAACATCCCAAATGTTTCAATAAGAAAATTTAGAAAATCAAGAATTAGCAACACTTTCATAGATCAACCTACCTCAAGAATGATGGAAACCTAACCTCCTTCCACAACAGAGATTGAAAAACCATGGATCATCCTTTAAAAGATAAGGAATGATAATAAAATACAAAGGATTGGTAGAAAATACCATTCTATCATGAATATGTATTATAAAAACATCCAACTCCATCACTACAACATAAGGTAATGAATAAGAAAAAATATCACTTATTAGAGATATGTGACGCAACCACCACAGAATTAAATTGCCAAATACAGTGATCTGAAAGGACGAAGATCACCCGAAATCACCTGAAATAACACTAGGGTTTGAGAGGAAATAATATTTATTGAATGGAAAAATAATCAATTGTGTAGATTATTTAAAACCGCTGGACCTAATAAATTCACATCGTAAATACCTTTCATGATGTGAAATTCAATGAATTATAAATACGCTAAAAAAGGTGTCACCTCAGTTAAATTAAATCCCAATCAAAATATTCATGTAATTTAATGGTTTCATGGCCTGTAAAATTTTTACACCCTACACAAGAATCATGAAATTTTCCCTACAACAGATTCACGACGTGTAACCCATTCACGATGTGAATTTTTCTAGTAGGAAATGCCTAGTCTATTTTCCTCTAGAAAACCTCCAAACTAAAACTTAAGGCTCTATGGACCCAAAGAGAACCCTCTAAATCCTTTTACATATTTATAAAAAGACTCCATTAATCCAAAAAACATGCATCCCTCTACTTTAGGTCATTTTCTCTAGCAATGACTCTGCATTCCCAACAATCCTGTAATGCACCCAAACAAAAAGGGAAACCAAAAATAACATCAAAGCATACCTAAAGGAAGTTAACGGGGTATATAATACATCCACCATAAATGATTTATGTCCCCAGACAATCATAAAGATCCTAGATTTTCAAAAATGTGAAGTTCACTGCTACCTCATCAACAATTATTTCTCCCACATCTCATAGTTATATCGTCCGCACTTCCACAGTACAATGACCAAAGGAATCGTTTTACCACATTGCACCTTATATCGGTGATCCATAATCTAAAATGGTTGCTTAACCATAGTTATGTGGGGATCAAGATCAATATACACCCATTCAATCAAATGGGAATGATTCATTTGATACCTACTCAGCTGGGAAACCTAACACACTTCATGGATGAAAGTCAAATAAGATTATAAGTCCAACCGATAGGCCAAATTTTCCATTCATCAAACACAATAGGAATTTATGGTAATTGTGAAGGGGTGTTTGCAATGGACTTCTGTCGTAAAATGATATTTGTGAAGGGATTCCATCATAAATACCTCATCATAGATGGTGGCATTGCAAATCTATTTATTTACAACGATCTACCTCAAATAATATTTATTTTTGACAGACAAAGGCTCTATTGCAAAAGACTTCCATTAGTGTTTTTAAATAACCTTTTACGATGATTCATCACAAAAGGTTCAAAAAGTTATTTACGATGGATGGCTACATTCATCTTAAATAACAAATTTTTCCAAAAAAAATCATAAATAATTAAATTTATTTTAAAAAATATAAAAAAAATTAATAAAAAAATTAAATATATATATATAAATGTAAATATTAAATAAAATTAATTTAATTTACAAAATAAATATACTAAAAATTAATTTAAATTATTGAAATTATTGAAATTAATTAACATATTAAATATATAGAAAAATAATAAAAATAATATATATATATATAAGAATAATTACAAAAACTAAAATTAATTAAAATATGTTTAAAACATTAAAAAATTAATAAATTTACAAATATTTAAAAATAATTACATAAAATTAAAAAAATTAAAAACAGACATAAAACTAATACATCAGTTAAAAAATAATATGTCTCTCATACCAAATTACAAAAAAAAAGTCATAAAACTTCATAAATCATCAATTATCATCTTATGGAGTAGGGTCACTCGAAGGACCATGGGGAGGATCACTAGAAGTACCAAAGGGAGGAAACTCCATACCAATGCCACATGCAAGTCGTCATATATACGCTATCATCTTCTTATCTCTCAGACGATATTGTTCACGATCCTCCTCCCTCTTCTTCTGAATCTATTGTATCGCCTCATCCTAAGATCTCAACCTCTCAATATACTATGCAGCGAACGATGGTATCAATGACGAATCTCCATGATCTCCATTCACACTCACTAATGCCATCGTATATGTACCATAATAACTCGTAGGTGTTAGTCGAGAACCAATACCAATCACTTGACCTTTCTCGACACCATGTGAAGTCACCTGTATCCAAGCCCCCTCATCAAAACTCGGATCATTAGTGAAATCTTTTTCAGTATAATCTTAACTCTCCCATGAATGAGAAGTCACATCCCCATATGTTTCTTTTAAATATAATGAAAAACTATAATAACAATTAAATTGATATTCATGAATTTTTTTAAAAAAAAACACTAACCACAATATGGATTTGTTGTTCTCCTACAACTTCTCTTGTATGGGGATTTGTATACATCTTCTTATAAACTTCAAAATCTATAATATATGGGTTAGTAGTGGCTTTTATAATATAAAAAACATTTTATAGTTAAAATATATATACATTAATAAATAATATCACTTACCATATGTCGTCAATGTATGCCAAATGTACAACTCCCGACCCTATGGGTGACCTCTTTCTTACCCTATATTTGACGTTCAGCTGATGATCTCCTCCTAAAAGTCTCTCCTAGATAGAAGGATCACAACTCATCCCATACCTAAGCTGATATATATTCGGAATGATGGGAGATACAAGAATGATCAAAAACAGTAGCATAAACTTTATCCATAGATCGATTTCTGATGTTGTGTAGAAACTGAAAAAAGAGCTCATATATACAAGTATCTCATGCCTCTTGGATAGGACCTATCTATCTATCAAATATCAGAGAAAATAAATTCTACATGAAAAATAAAAAAAATTAGTAATTAAACAAATTTTAAAAAAAGTATATATTGTTTAATAACGTACATTCTAGTGGTCGAACATTTGGTCATGCACGACAATGGGTACCAGGTACCATGACACCCATGGCTTGAAAAAATAATTTCTCAGAATCGTACCAGACTTCCAAATAGATAAATGTGAAAAACTGTGAAAATTGAAACGAATATATAATCATAAAATTATTATAAAATTTAATACACTTAGTTAATATAAAATAAATATATTAAACAATTAAACATACCTCCATAAATGAGGATCAAAATCAACTGATGGTTGTCTCTCTAGAATAGTATCTGGAATTAGTAATCGAGCAAGACTGCGCCCCCTCCTAGTAGGCGCACCATCCTGAGGAGGAGGGGATGAATCGGGCTCTTTAGTAGGAAGTTCAGCATCAATGAGAGAATGTAATAGATCATCAGGATCATCTCCATCCATCTGGAAAAAAAATATTCTCACCAATAAAATATTGTTAATACAGATATTAAATATAAAAAACTAATAAATTTCAGAATAAAAAAATGTTACCTCTAACATATTTTTAATACAAATATTAAATTTGAAAAACTAATAAATATCTTAATATAATAATTACCTATAACTAAATACCTTAATATAATACATCAATCATTATATTCATCACTATTTTCATCGACATCAATTTCTTCATCCTCATATTCAACATTGTCCACTTCCATATGACTTTTAGTTTCATTATCCCTTATTACTTCATCAACATTATCTATATCATCGGCCCTTAACTAGGGGTTTCATCATCGATATTTATATCCCATAGGGTAAGAGATATATTTTGGGATGTTTCTTGAAAAAATTAAATATGTTGCACTTCTATAGAACCATTTTCATTTTCAATAAACTTATTATCATGTGATTTCATTTTTATCACACTCCACCAGTCCTTAAAATCTCTCAAAACATCAAAGTAATTTGCATAGTAAACTTTTTGTTCTTGATGTACCAACATAAATGGTTCATTTTATGCAAAAAGACAGTTATATTTAATGTCAATGACTCCATGTCGTGGATAAAATCGCAACCCCCGATCAGTATCAAACCAATGACATTAAGACATTGTAACATAATTTGCTCCCGAATAACATAACTAAATTATTTCATTTATTATACCATAAAAGTCAACTTCACTTTCCTTATGATGGTATCATTTCAAACAAAAAACATTATTCATTGATTTCTTTGAGTTACCATATATGTGTGTATGGAATCAAAATCCATTAACCACATACCCATTATAAGATTTTACCAATTTCTATGGATGGTTTTTGAGCACACATAATAAACTATCAATTTCATTTTCATGTTGTGTTACCTATAAATAAAAAAAATTAATAATAATAGATATCATTGAAAATTTGATTTAATATTCCATCAAAAGAAACTTATCATACCAGTCTTTGAAACCAATATGAAAAAAAAAATTCCAAAGTTTTTCAAGAGCAGTAGATGTAATTTGTATAAATTGTTTTTTGATATGGTCATCATATAGTCTAAAAAAATTAATGTAAATAAAGTGATATTTTATAAATATTTAACAAAATAATAAAAAATTATAACTTTCTTCACAAATCATGTCATTTGTTCACATTTTAGTGGAACATAATTATGGGCTCTGTATAGTTCTTCATCTATAAGACATCGCTCATGATAACCACTGAAACCAATATTAGGATGATTAAAAACTAACAACTAATGGTCTATGACATCATCAACATTTTTCTCATTGCGACCCATGTGATTATGTTTTTAAGGATATTCAAACTGAAAATAATAAGAGTATAAATTTGAAATTTCCTCTAGAAAGTATGATTATGCAATTTACCCTTAAACTGATGATTTTTTATATACTTTATTATTTAATTTTTGCATACATCTCTCAAATGGATACATACACCAGAATTTTACCGACCCTCCACATTTATCTTTATATAGAAAATTTAATACTAAATGTTACATGGAATCAAAGAAGCTTGGTGGGAATATTTTCTCCAATTTAAATAAAATTAAAACAACATATTTTTCTAGAAAACTCAATGGATTATAATATGATGTTTCTACATAAATATCTCAGAGAAAATATGATTTTTTGGTCAAAACATTCTAGATTGAATAATTAAACATCCCTCAAATACCAACAGGCAGTAATCTTTCAATTATGACATGACAGTCATTACTTTTTAACCCGGTAATATTCCCATTTCTGACACAATGAGAAAAATTAGAATCATAACCATCTGGTAACGTCAAATCTATAATCCATTGACAGAATAATAAATGGTTTTTTTACTAAGTGAGTAATCTAATTTTGGATTCATTATTTTTGTGTGATCTTTCATCTTTAAATAATTAAAGTTCAGGATGTCTAAAAATCTGTGCAAGATCTAACCGTGCCTTTACATTATATTTGGTCATACCAGGCGTGTCCAACACAATATAAAACATGTTAACAAAAAATTTCTTCTCAATATGCATTACATCTAACATGTGATGAACCAAAAAATCAGACCAATATGGAAGGTCCCAAAAATACTCTTCTTTATCCAATTATGATCTCTCCCAAAACCATTAATATTTTGCTCGTTTATGGTTGGTCTAAAAGAATATGAGGTAATGTAGAGATAATAGATTTTACCTGATTACCTGAGAGCGTTGTTGGAGGTGCGTCTATTTCAATTCGACCTTTTTTAAAATTAATTTTGTTCATTTGAAAAAGGTGATCCACAGAAATAAATCTCTGATGACAGTCAAAATAACTAACCTTTCTCCCATTACTAATCATAAATGATTTTTTCTCATCCATGCAGTGCAGATATGATTTTAGACTATGTGTGCTCCATCCTGATAACATACCATACATCGGAAATTCACTGATCATCTATATTAATTCAACCTTCAATATAAAATTATGATTTTTAGTTATATCAAAGGTAGTCACACTGTTGTTCCATAATGAAATTAACTAATCAATTAGTGGATTCAAATAAACATCAATATTCTTCTTTGGATGTACTAGAATTAATAGCTTCAAATATATATATATGGTTCCTTCATCAACATCTAAGGAGGAAAGTTGTAAGGAGTAATGAAAATAGGAAAACAAGAATATTGAATGTTGTAATCACTAAATGGAAAAAAACATTATTAGAAAGGACGAGTCGTATGTTACAATGTTCTGAAGAAAAAGAAGGGTGTTTCTGATCAAAATGTTTCCATGAATTTCCATCACATGGATAATTTAAGCTTTCTGTGAAGAAACTATTTGATTTATTACATGTCACCAATCTAGTTGTGTTGCGAGAAATAAATAAATGTTGTAAACAATGTGTAATTGGAAAATATCTCAACCATTTCATGGGAACTCTAGACTTTCCTTGTTCTGCCTCTTTATACCTCAATTCTCTATATGTTGTACAATTAACCAAAGATTCATAATCACCATAATATAAGATGTAGTCATTTGAACATGCATGGATATTCTGATAACTTAGACCCAAATTATGAACCAACCTTTTACTTTCATAGAAACATGTAGGTAATATATTTTCATCAAAAAATAATGACTTAACTAAAGATAAAATCTGATCAAAAAAACTATTATACATTCCAAAAACTAATTTAGTAGCCATAAATTTTGTAACAGCTTCAAGTTTTCTCATTTGGATTCCTAAAAATAAGGCCTCCTTAGTGGATTTCAACAAATTGTAAAACTAAGAAGGTTCTGATTTAGGATTTAGAATATCATTCTGAGTTGTTTTTTCAATAATAGATGGACCAGCTACCTCATGTATTAAATTTTGAAATGATGGATTTGGAACCAATTTTTTTTTATTTTCTACTGAAGTCTTTTCACCATGTTGATACCAAAAAATATAATATTTCCAAAAACTAGAATACAATAGATGAAGTCCAACATTTTTAAATGTTTTGAATATCCTAAGATTGCATTTTTGACATGGACATTTAATTATTCCTTCAGAAACATAATCTGAATTCGACGATGAAAATGATATAAATATTCCAACACCTTCAATGTATATAGGATTTAAACCAGATACGTTTGGATTTTTTAGATTATTTATCCAATAAAAATCATGTAATATATACTGATGTCCACTTCCCAAGTCCATAGTTATCTTAAAAACAAAATGAATAAGAATAATTATTACTAATCATTTTGACTAGTTGCAAATTATTATTAGATTTTACCATGTTGAAATATTCTATGGAATATGAGGAGAGTGATACATTGGGTTAGCACTAGATTACAGGGCCCATAGAGGTTCAATGTAGATAAAAATTTAATATATCTTTCAAACTTTGTATCATATGATAAATTAGAGGTCACTGTTGGGTCTGTGATGTGGATTTTACCCTAGGTGTGACATAACATTTGTGATAATTGGGTGTTTAGTGACATTTCACGTGGGAGTAATTCATTTAATATTTTTATTATAATTTATTATAAAAATTTAATATATCTTTCAAACTGTGTATCATATGATAAATTGGAGATCACTGTTGGGTCTGGGATGTGGGGTTTACCATAGGTGTGACATAACATTTGTGAGTGTCGGATGATTAGAGACATTTCATGTGAGGTTAATTCATTTAATATTTTTATTATAATTTATTATAAAAATTTAATATATCTTTCAAACTGTGTATCATATGATAAATTGGATATCATTGTTGGGATCAAGATGTGGGTTTTACCATAGGCACGATATAAGGTTTGTGATCGTCAAGTGTTTAGTGACATTGCACGCAGGTGAGGGTGATTCATTTTATATTTTTATTATAATTTATTATAAAAATTTAATATATCTTTCAAAATGTGTATCGTATGATAAATCAGAGATCACCATTGTCTCTAGGATGTGGGGTTTATCCTAGGCACGACATAATATTTGTGAGCGTCGGGTGTTTAGTGACATTGCATGGGAGAGTAAAAATTATATGAATTATTAATACTAATTATTTTAATTAATACAACATTTATAAGAATTATTGTGAATTTCTAATAGTTTTTATTCCTATTTGTATTTTTTATATTTTTTTACAAATTATTATTTTTATTTTTATAATTATCACTAAAATTTACAATTTATTAATAATAATTACTCATTGATTATTAAATATTATAAACTATTTAAATTAATAGTACATTTTTAATAATTAATATTTTTTATGAAATTTTAATAAGGCTTTTATTTTTTTATTCTTTTACAAAGTATTGCAAAAAATTATTCTCATTATTATTAACTAGATTTTTAATAAATATTAGGTGTTTTAAATTTTTATTTTTTTTCATTAAAAAAACTTTTTAACTTTTTTTATATAAAACGTATATATATTTGTGTGTGCGCGTATATATATCAAAAACATTACATGTTTTTTTAAACTTGATATATATATATATACACATGATAATATACACACACACACATATATATATATATTAAAAACGTTAAAAGTTTTCTTAAAACATTTATATTTGTATATTAATAGATATTATATATATATATATATATATATATATATATTAAAAGATTTATTAATTAATATAAATACATCATATATATTATTATAATTTTTTTAAACCAATATACACATCTAATTTATATATATATATATATATATATGAACATGTTCATATATTTATTAATTTTTATATATATAAACATATATAAAACATTTAAACAATTGACAGCATACATAATATTTAAACTATTAAACATTTATACAATTGAAAACATATACAATTGACATTTACACAATTGAAAACATATACAATTGACATTTATAATATGTAAACTATTAAACATTTATACAATTGACAGCATATACAATTAACATTTATACAATTGACATTTATAATATTTAAACTATTAAACATTTATACAAAAAAAATACAATTGACAGCATAGATAAACTATTAAACTTTTATATAATTGACATAATATACAATTGATATCATATATAATCAGTGGAAACGATTGACAGCATATATAATATTTATACAAAAAAGAATTGACAGTAAAAAACAAATTACACCCAAAAAATATTTACAACATTTATATAAAAACAATTGAAAACCAAGAATAATTGACGAGACTGGTATTCAAATGAAATCAACTCCTAGAAAAACAATTGACACCCAAACATAAATTAATAAATTTATATTAAACCTAAATATCAAATAAATTAAAAAAATAGGTTAATCGATTAATTTAGGTTTTAATTAGACCAATATTGATAATATTAAATCAAAATAAACAAAAAAATGTTGGAGAACAAAACTGATGTCCGTACCTCACAGATCTGAGCAGAATGATCTGGGGCGGTGATGCATTGCGGTTTTGTAGAAAAGGGATTGGCAGAACAATTTTGTGGCATGACCAGAACGGTGCGATGGTGCGGTGGAGCATTTCATTAGAGCGGTGGCGTGGCGTGGAGGAGGGGACTTCTAATGATGTAGAGAAGGACAATAGACATTGTGTAGGAGAGGAGGAAGAAGAGGAGAGGAGGATAAAGGGTGCGCTGCATAGGATAAATCGATGACTTTTTTGTGACGAACTATTTGCGATAGAATTAATGTCGTCACAAATATTCATTGAGTCAAAAGTATTTGCAATGGATTTTAAATTCCTTTTCAAATACTTTTTACTGAATGACTATTTTCTATGGAATAAGTCTCCTATAGAAAATAATCTATCACCAATGAGTTTAGCGTTGGACAGCGGGAAACCCTGCCAAAACTATTTGCGACAGACTTGTTTCTTCCTTCAAAAATAGTGACTATTTGTGACGAAACACTAATTATGTCACAAATGGTCCGATTTTGGGGACTATTTGTGACAGGTCATTTTTCCATCGCAAATGACTAGTCACAATAAATCAATTTTCTGGTTGTGGAATGATCTCAAAGTGTCCCACAAACCTCGGTGTCAACTTACCCTGCTTACCCAACTGATGATGTCCCAAGCGAGGTGAAACTCTAAGAATGACATGATCACCAACCTCAAACTCTAGTGGCCAATAACAATGGTCTGTATAAGATTTATGAAAACTATGTGTTGAGATCAATCTCTTCAGGATCAAATGCACCCTCTCTATCATCTTCTAAACAAGACTCAGTCCAACCAAGGACCTATTACCCAACTCTACCTAGCATAAGGGAGATCTACATTTGTACCCATACAAAGCCTATAAGGGTGTCATTTTTATCAAGTCCTAATAAATATTGTTATAGGAAAACTATACTAAAGGAAAAATATTCCCAAGAACCATCTAAATTAGGCACACAAGCCCATAGAATATCCTTAAGAACATGGATATCTCTCTCTATCTACCCATCTATTTGTGGATGATATGTCATGCTCAATTTCAATTGGGAACCCATCACCTTCTACAAGCCTTTCTAAAACCTAGATGTGAACCCTGAGTCCCTTTCAAAAACAACTATAGAGGTAACCCCATGGTGTCTCACAATCTCTCGAATATACAAGTCTCCAAGATGCTCACCTTTCATTGTATCCTTGATAGGTAGGAAATGTACCAATTTTTTGAGTCGATCTATGATCACCCATATCGCATCCTTACCACTAGGAGTCTATGGAAAACCAATGATGAAGTCCATGGAGATCTCATCCCATTTACATACTAAAATTTCTAAGGTATGCAGAAAACTAGTAGGTCTCTAGTGTTATGCCTTAATTCTCTGATAAGTAAGACAGTGTGATAAAAAATATATAATCAACCATCTCAACCCTCACCACCAATATTGACATTTCAAATCATAAAACATCTTGGCATTACCTAGGTGTACGGACCAACAAGAACAGTGTCCACTATCCATCAACACCTTCCTTAGAGAAAATAAAACAACCAACTTTTTTGAAAACATGAAGCACCATTGAGAGAACGAGATCAATCACCCAATGTCTCCCAACCATAAATAATTTTACTAAAGATCCGGGACTCAGGGTTTAATCTATACTTGATCCAAACCCACTCATCAAAAAACGAGTCAACCTTTATCAAATTCAAAAAAACCTACCCGCCAGTTTCTCCCATTCTCAAGATCATATCAGAAAAAAAACTCATCATAGACCACTCTTCCACTAATTCCTTTACTGCTTGGATTGGTAATTTCCTACTCAACTCATCAGCAACCAGATTCCCTTTTCTAGGAGTATAAGTAATATCAAAATAAAAAGTATGTAGATACACCACCCAATGTCTCTATCACGAGTTTAAATCCCTCTGAATGAAAATATACCTCAAGATCTTATGATCATAATATACTATAAATCATTCCCCAAAGAGGTAGTGGCACCATGTTTTGAGTGAATGCATAACCATTGCCAACTCAAGATTGTGGGTTAGGTAGTTCTTATCATAAGGGTGTAACTAGAGAGATACATAGGCTACCACCTATCTCCCCTACATTAAGACACACCTAAAACCCATGTTAGAAGCATTGTAGGAAACATCATAATGTAAACCTAGTTATGGAAGAATCAAAGATAGATCTGAAGTTAATATCACCTTCAGTTCCTCAAAATATCTCTAACACTTTTCATTCCACTAAAACTTTACTCCCTCATGGGTTAAGATGTCATCGAAGGTGTAACCTTGAAGAAATACTGAACAAATCACCTATAATAACCATCCAACCCCAAGAAGATTTGGATATCAAACACATTTTCATGAATCTCCTAGGATATAACTGTCTGTAACATTTTAAGATCCATTGAGACTCCCCTATTAGATATAATATGCCTAAGAAACTTTAATTCTTGAATCCAAAACATACATTTAAAAAGTTTACCATACAGATGATGTTCCCTCAAAGTTCCAAGAATGATATCCAAATGGTCTATGTGCTCCTCCTATGACTTGGAGTAAACCAAAAATATCATCCATGAATGCCACAACAAAAGAGTCCAAGAACTGATGAAAGATCTAGTTCATCAAATCCATAAACACTACATGAGAGTTAGTTAGTTTGGATGGCATAAATAGAAACTTGATATGCCCATACCAGATCCTAAATGATGTCTTATGTATATCCTCTTCTTGGACTGTCAACTAGAAGTACCCTAACTGTGGGTCAATCTTTATCAACCAATGAGCCCCTATAAGCTGATCGAAGAGATCATTAATCTTAGTGAAGGGATATTTATTCTCAATGGTCACCTAATTTAAATTTTTATAGTTAATACAAAATATTGTCTACATTTTTAGAAAATGGGATATGTTGACCCCACAATGACATGATGGGATGAATAAATCCCTTATCCTTGAGATCTACAAGATTGACCTTAAGTTGTAATAACTAAATAGGTTACATATGGTAAGTTGGCATAAAAATGGGCATCGTACCAGGTAGTGGGTCTATTGTAAATACAAACTATCTCTAGGGTGGTAAAGTATAAAAATAATCCAGAAAGACCTCAAGGTATGAACACACCACCATAGCTAGATGACTGTCCAAAAAAGGGACAATAGAATTAAGAAAATTCTCTAACAACTAACATGAGATTACCCCAAAATAAGGAACAATAGGCCCCACCCTTCTCGATCTAGAGTCCCACTCACCCTAGAAAACATGAGTGACCCCATCAGTAGATAATAACTAAACCCAATAATGGTAACAGTATATAAGGGCCTTAACACTAATCATCCAATCCATGCCGATAATCATGTCAAAGATTTCAAGATCAAGAACTAAGTATTCCCACTCTACCTCATGGTCAACTATCATCACTCGAAATGTTGGGTACTTGAAACCTTGTTTAGACCTCTTTCTAAAAAGCATTAAAAGATACAATAAGAACAGTATAGTCCTCAAACTCAATCCCAACAAATTAACTAGAATTGATGATATAAAATAATGAGTAAAACTTTTATCAAACAAATCTATCACCATAGAAGATGAAATAATCATTTCACCTATAATTTTGGTTGTCCATACTTTAGATTCCTCTAGTGCATACTCCACCATATAAACATGTCCAGTCTCAGCTCCTACCTGATATTTATTATCCACATGAATGTCCCCCTTATACTAAGGATAAGACCCACCACCCTTGGAATCATTGGTACAAACCTATGATCCATTGTTGAAGATAGATCTAGCCTTACTACCTTGGGGTATCCTTTCATAAAAATGCTTCATATGACGAGATTTTCCACAATGATGACAAGTCTTGGGAGCCTCCATATAATTAAGCTTGGTATAACTAGACCACCCACACTGATAGAAAACAACAAGATATTATCTAGAATAATCCCTTAAAACTGGTCCTGAAGAAAAATGGATACCTTTACACTTCCTTTTCTAGCTATAAGATATACCCCGGATAATGACAGTACCAACTAAAGCACCTCCCAAACAAGTTTTTCTATCTATTTGAGCCTCTTCCAAAGAATAATTATCAACTACCTATATAATATTCAGAAGTAATATGATAATCAACATCCACTGAATATCGTCCCTCAACCCAAACTCAATCCTCTAAGCCTTCAGGTGATAATTGTTCACTAGCCCCGATGCCAAGTGCACCATCTTAGAAAAATGGGTGGAATACTCTAGAATGTCACACTCTCCCTTCTCTAAGGTTAAAAGCTCTTAGGTCTTTTCCCCATGTAATTTCTTAGGATAAAACTGCTAGTTAAATATTTTCTTGAATGATTCCCAGGTGATACCCTCATGCATCTTAGCCTACACAATAGAGTCCCACTATATCTACCCTGGTCCTTCAAGTATATACATGTAAAAACCAACCTTTAAAAATTTGAAGATCCTCTCAATCTATTCAATCCATTCTTCATATTCATGGGGTCCTTTGTCTCCATAGAAGATAGGTTGATGCTGGTTTTTAAATTTTGAGCCATGATCCAATACTCATCCTAGGTTCTTAATTCCTATTTGAACCAAAGTATAAATAGTGTGGGTTACATATTCTACAAAATAAGGTGTAACAACTCTTATTTTTTCATTTATTACTTTTTAATATTGTATAGAATACTTTTGGATTCAGGTACTCATGAAAAATATTTAAAATATTATTATCATGCATGTGAAATTTTCCTAAAAAGTAGAATAACTCTTAAATAGAGGCTTGGATCATAAATCTTAGGTTTCTTTGAGTCCATAGTGTGGGTTTACCCTAGTCACAGCATAAACTTGGAATGTGTGTGATTCTTGGGTTGGGCTCGATCATGAGAGAATTTTTAAATGAAATTAATTTATTTTTTTAATTTTTTATGAAAAGAAATTGATTATAAATACATTTTTATGATGATATTTTAGGGTTATCCACTTAACCCTAGATATCTATAGTACCATTAGAGGAGATCATTCATGGAGAACGACATCATATCCAATCAAGATTGAGATTTTTTGTTCCATCAGTGTTCGTGGATCTCACCAACAATGGAAATGCAAGACCATTCTTCATCATCAATCAATCCAAAATCCAAGTAGGATGTTTTTTTCATGATATAAATCTCATTCTTTATCCCAATTGAAATAAGATCAATTCCACGAATAGGAATTTATTCTCACATCAACTATTGATTTTATTTATGGTTGGTTAATTGTTCGTTGATTATTTCCCTCTTTATTTTTCTAATTCTTTGACAACAAATCATGGTAAAAAATAAAAAAAAGGTTGAGGTTCATTCCTCACATTTTATAGTTCATGGATTTATCCCCCGTTTATTCTCACATTCATCGTGGGAAATTACTTTGGCCTGTGGTTCGATGAAATACCTGGAATTCAATCATTACATGATGATGTTATGTATCAATACCATAGGTGAGGTTTGTGATCAAGGGTGATATTGTGGTGCAACGAAAGAGGATGGTCATAGATGGACTAAATTAGACTAAGGTTTCCTATTCTTCCCAGTTTTAATGCACAATGATGATGGATGGCTCGATGATGGTGATTTCCAAGTAGATCAGAGCTGGATCCTGTAAATTGGAAATGGTAGGGGATGTTCAGACTTAGATCCATGATTCTCAGTTGGAATCGTGGTGGTGGGGTGTATAAGGTGATGCGGAGAAGAACCCATGGGTTTTTAAAAAACATGCATTACATGGAATGTATTATGAAAATACACACTATGTGGGACCCTTTATGTAGTTATAGGGTTTCTGAAATGAATATAAGGATAACACGCTATGTGGTCCCAACCACATGTCATGTGACCTTCCCCTGGTGGCGTGGCATATAACCCAGGGTGCACTGGTAGTTATACATCCAAGTATATAGTGTGGTACACAGGCAGGCCAGGAGTATACAAACATGGACATACAGCATGGGTAGGGTTCTGGAATACCTCTACACTTTGTATACCCTTTGGTACATGTTGTGTATATGAATTTATACATTCCATGTGATGCATCACCACACGGGTAGACCAGGGTTGACTGGACATGATGTGTGCCCCCAGTACACATTGTGTACTCCCTTTGAGTGTTCTTAGAGCCCTTCATTTCTTCAATATTAGACTAGTATCAGTTGATTATGTTCACTTGGTCCATCCCCTTGAGGTTATAGTGCATCATTACATCCATATATATGGATTGTGATCTCCTCTAGAGGATGAGTCTTAGATAGAGTTTGTGGTGTCCCTCTGTGATACCAGAGTGTGATCTTCTATCATTCCTTCTTATAACCTAGGTGGGGTTCATGGAATCGGCATAAACTCCATGTGCAGTGCATTAATCCTCCATATTCTAGGACATTTCGGTAGGTTTCATAGTATCATTGATATATAATTCCCTACATAGTGGGTTGATCCATATTAGGTTTATTGTGTCCCCCAGCGGTCTTGGGTGTGATCCTTTATCTGAGTATTGAGGTCTTTAGAGACCAGTGAGTTTTCTTAGGCAGGTCCCAATGATAATGAACTCTTATATGAGTGTATTCAATTATATCATGTCTTGTGGAGTGGTTTCTCCTGGAATGATCATTTCCTAGAATCTTTAAGCAGAGTCATGTGGCTAGCAGTTTGGTTGAGACCGCCTCGAGATGTGGTTTCCTTCCTAAGTATATATGGATGTTATTCCTTTGATTACTATATTCTTATTATGAGATAACAATTCTTAATGCTTTATGTTTAGTGTTTTTAGGGTGTCTTACTGGGTATTTTTATACTCTCACATTCATGTATTATGCTCGCATGTGTCATGTCTTATGCAGACAATATCCCTTTTGATAGTTTTCTGGGAGGAAAAGGACTAGGTGGAGAAAATATTGATCTAGATAGGATGAGGTGTTTTTTGGGTGGTTTCATTTGATATTATTCCTTTCATTCTGAGAATATCAGACCCTCTTTAGTTTTTGGTTGGCCCTATATTTGTCCCCTTTATCACTTTCAGCACTTTATTTTCATACTCTGGTTGTGGGATTATAGAATTATGCATAAATTTCCTTCATTTGTTTTACATTTAAACATTTTATGGGATTATAGATGTGTGTGTGTGTGTTTTTGTGTGTGCGTGTGAAGGTACATAAGGATAATGCCTCCCAAGTGTGGGATATACCTACTTGGCGTTGGTCACTATCCCTTGGCCTATTGGAGGCGGGCTTGGGGTAGTTGTGGCTCAGGCCCCAGCATAACCGAGTGGTATCATAGAGGTCAGGTCTACCTTAGGACCAAATACTGTGATATTGGTTTGGGTTTTTTAGAAATAGTGTAAAGTGTTTCAAGTTAGTATTTTAGGCTAGGTACTCTAGTGTTGGTGTGGAGGCTGACATATCCATACATCAAGACTCTGATCACCTGTTTTTCGACTCAGTACATGTGGGAATTTTTTTCTTGATTTTGGAGATGTGATGTTCATTTTAAACTAAAATAACACTTATATATTTAAAGAACACACTTCAAGTTATACCGACCACATCATGTGTTGGGTTGATGTGTAGTCAATTCCTACACATAAAAAATGAATTGTGGGTTTTTTTTCATAAAGTATCAAAACAATATGAATTTTTTTCTTGGTTTTGATAAATTAACATGTGTTTTGAACTAATATGTAAATTTAAAAAAAATAAGTATCAGATAAAAATGATAAGGATATTAACTAAAAAATTCAATAAAATGATGATAAAATTAACTAAATAAGTTGTATAAAGTCACCTCATCATGATGTATGTATATATTCTGGCAGCGTGTATTCTACCCATTCGTTTCTAAAAAAATTGATTTCCTCTATTATACTTATCCTTAAGAAACATATCGAAAATAATATATAATCATTCTAATACAAATGATTCACATATCAAGTGTATCTCTAATTTTATTGCATGTACTATCATAAACATAGTAGTTAATCACCTAAATTTGATATCAGCAAACATTCTGACACTATTTATGCTTCCTACTCATATCTAAATAAATTTATTTCTTTTTTGAGTATGTATATTGTCATCAATCTTCATAGTACTAATAAAATATAGACAAACAAACAATTAAGAAATATTTTTAATGAAATTTTAATTACTTTAGGGAATTTCCTGCTTAGGGATTCTAGTCTTTTTATGGCATGTGATATCTTTAATAAATTTCCAAAAAAAATATCCACAATCATTGTTGTTATCTTGATTTATAAACTGTAAACACATTGAGCAAAATAAGTAAATTGTTTTGAAATATATTTTGATAGATAAATATTTATATATATACCTTAATATTTTTTCCATTTTATGTAATCCATAGGCTTTATATATTTAGTCACCGACCTCATACCATGATTTATCCTATATTTATATATCTCCCTATCATAAAAAGTATTGTTAAAACACAAACAGTAACATATAATTCGAATTTTATCCATAAAATTTTAATTATAGTGCATTAAAAACTCATATTACACATCATATGTGGTTGGTTTTATGGAAGTCCATGCATTAGATCCATGAAAATAAATGTTTAGGGTATCCAGATTGATTTTGATCAACATTCAGTGCTTCTTAAAAAATAAAAACAAATAGTTAATTAAAAAATAAAAATATATTTTATTTTATTAGATTGACTACTTTTACCCCTATATTGTAGGTATCAAAAAGAGTTTTTCATCTTTCATTTTCTTTTAAAACACCTCACCTATGTCATATTTTTTCTTATCAATTTCTGTAAACTCTGATGAAATATCTTATGTAGAAACTATATAGGGATTAATGAATCCAAATTGTGATTTGAAGGGTTTTCCCTTTATATAGTAGTAATATAAACGGATATAGAAAATATGAATAGTTATTAACTTTAATGAAAATATTAGATCATTTTTTGGACATATGTATTATGAAAATGTACCTTATGTATGTATTCATAACTGATACTCCCATCCATTATAACTTGAGAATCTTATTTATACTCTCGAGAGAAACCACATCTGTAATGACAATTCCAAATTTTTCTTCTTCATATGAAATGTAGGAAACATCTCCATATTTGAATGTGGTGTCTAAATTAATTTTTAATGATAATATATGTTACAGTGGAACTGATGGGTAGAAGGTACTCCTAAAAGGTATTTTTATTTTCTTGGTCAATTCACTAGATTATCTTGATACGACCTTTCGTTTCCCCATCGTTTTATCCATGTGTAATATGATACCTCACTTCAGACCTTTTTTCATCAAATATTATAGGTTTTTCATTTGAAATTTTTTTTAAGGACATGCCTCATGTATATTTATAAGATTATATGGTCATGATATGAAAGTTACAATAGCATCATTGACTATTGTAATATCTAGATCATCAAATGGAATCGGTAACTTAGTGCTAGGCTCTTGAGCTACTTCAATCCCCACTCTCATGGGATATTTTTGGAGTTATTTGTTTTGTATCATGTCCCCCAGGATATTATACACTTTTTTCCATGAAACAAGGCAATGTGTGGGTGTTTATAGATAGAAATCACATACAACTTTATCTTGCATAATTTTAACAATATAAAGTTATCAGAAGTTGTTTGATTCTCATTTAGGAGAAATATTAATGAAAAAAACATATTACCTTGGGTAAGGTATATGATTGATGGGAACAACTAGCCTAAAATACAGTGGGGTCATCTGGATGTTCATGTGCCAATATTTATTCCAATGTAGGTTCACTTTGATCCTTTCACATAATTGGTCTGCTAAACCAGACTGGACAATAATATATTGCAAAGCATATATTTGGGAATGTAATAATTTCATCATATAATATGTATCTTCTCGTGTTTTTTTCTTCTCAAAATATTTCTAAGGAGACACTCTCAAACCTACACCTCTAACATGACCATATTGTTTCAGCTGCTTTAAAGCTACTGAAAGTATTTTTTCTTCTAGGATGGTTTCTGTTGATTTTTATTTCTAAACCGTATAAAAAATATGAACATAAATAGATATTTTTATGTAATACTATTATAAATCATAATTAATTACTATTATTTAATACTTACACATGTTTCCCTTACTAATTTTGTGTCTTCATCAACTGGTTTACCTTCCTTATTTACGCAAGCCTCCTTCCATAGCACATGACATGGGGTAGAAGTGGATTCATATTTTGATTCATAAATATTAATATAAAAAAAGGAACATATGTTGTTTCATAGCACATAAAACTTTTATTGTTGATTTAAAATACATAATATTTTCTTCTCTAGTGAAACATACCCCATCCTTTCTTTGTGATAGGGGTACATTGGTTTTTATGCACATTTTTTATTTTCATCACTCATTTTTTGTTTTATAAATTAATAATTTTGAATAAAATTGGATAAAATAAATAATTTAAAATAATATATTATCAACTATAATGCACCTAAAATGATTTATCATCACAATTACTGATGAAATCACTCCATGTTTCATTCTTTATAATGTGTTCATAAGTAACTAGTGGGTGGGGATTTACTTTCCCCTCAGCATCCCTAAGATGAAACTTGGTAAGAAGAGTCTGGAAGCCTCTATGGAATTTTCTAGTGTCTATTAAGACATATTTTTTATAAAAAATAATCTAAAATAAATGAACTCTTAAAGTAATAATGAAAATTAAATCAACATTTCATTATATAATTTTTCAGTAAAATAGAGAAATTATATCATGACATTACTTTCATACCTTCCCAAAGGGTTTCCTTCATTACAGGTTAGACATGGAACCAAAAATATATATCAATCAGTGCATTTAACCTCATTATGACCCTAACATAACTAATGAACATTGACTTGTTGGGGTCAACAGGTTGGTTGTGCTGATTCTAGCCAGCCTCAAATTTTATACCATTCTTTATTTCCTTGATAATTTTAGTCAACACTATGATACTACATCGTTCTTGTTTTTTTCATCAACATGGTGTTTATTTGCTAATAATTATTTATTTTCAATATAAACTATCTATTATTACCTAATATTGGTAAAATCATCATGTCCAGAAGTCATTGTATCTATTATTCATCAAATATTTAATTTATATTATGTAAATATAGTAGATAACACATAATATTATGAGGAAAAATAATAGTGTATTAAAAAAACACTTTAACCCACTTATTAAGCTTTTTTTATTTTTTTTTAAAGGTTAAAGGGATTTGGATCCTCTATCGAGAATCCAAATCCCCTCTTTATGGCCCCCTCTAATGTACAAGACATTTTCTACATTGGGACCACCATGAAATTATTATGGTCTCTCAATGAAAGGTTCATCCTCAATTTAATTTTTATCTGGACCTATGGTTGTTTTAGTCACTAGTCAGACAATTGACCAATTCTTGTTTACTAGAACTAAGACATAAAATACCTACACTGCTTGTGATTCCATTATGAATGGCTCATCCTTTTCCCCTTCCACATTTAAATTCACCTTTACGAAGCCCATTTCATCAAATTTCATTTCACTTCTATTTTATGCCCATTTGAAGAAAAAAAATTGGAACTTGAAATGTTATATAATTCAAGTCATATATCTGTTTGATGATGCTGAAGTATGAAATATTCACATAAATTGTATTTCTATCATTGGAACCATACATGTGAATCATTTTTCCACAAGCATAACTTCACTGTTTTTCATTATAATGAAGTCATCATGTTTATTTGTATAGAATGTATAACCATTAATTACAAAACTAGTATAATATATAGAATTTTCATTTGGTCCCTTTTATATCCATCAAAGTCATTCAGAAATTGAATTTGAATTTTTAGATAACTCTTTATAGATATGATCTTGTAACCATCCTATAAACTATTGATTTTGTGTATTTCATATCCATCCTTCAGCCCTTGATGGATTCAAATATATAATAATTTCTTTGTGGGCTTCAATATATGGATCAATATCTTCACTATTATGTAAAATGTAAAGGTGAGATTTATCCCGCTCTAGAATGGTAATTGTAGCAACATCTCTTCTGAAAATCCCTATGCCCATAAGGTTTCCACTGTGACAATACTTTGGGAGACCGATGCTATCAAAATATGATATTTAATCGATATAAATTCAACAACTTCTTCATAAATATATCATTTTTAATACAAACTTATGTCCGACTTTGATTTATGATGCACCCTTTAAAAATATTCATATACCGTTCAATGGGGTACATCCATTTGTAATGGGAAGGACCACATTTTTTAACCTCTATAACCAAGTGAACCATCATATGGACCATTATATCAAATAATTATGGTGGGAAGAATATCTCTAATTCACATAATATTATTAAAACCTCCTTATTAATGATTAGAAACTTCACTAGGTCTATAAATTTACTTCATATAGATTTTTAAAAAATTAGAGTTTGGTTAATGTAGGTTATACATTTTTAGGTAGAATTTAACATAAAGAAATTAGAATAAAATATTGAATCAAAACATGGAATTAATGTGATTTTAGTCTATGTAACTTCAAATTATTCATTTACATGACATTATTGATATTTGATGAATACCCCTATGAAACTTTTACACCATTGATGAAAATGAATAATTGCAATTTTCTTATGTAAATAGAGTGTAAGGTGATGAAGTAATAAAATTATGACTTTTACCCTTCACTGATACCAACTCTTCCCTTATCCCCAAGTCAATGATGACTATATTATCCTTAATTCCATCTTTTTTTTCAAGGAACATTTATTAATGTTCCAATAACACTATTAGATACATTTTCTTCTACATACATGACATCAAAAAAATGTCTGATGTATAAAAAATTCCAGTATGATAATTCTAAGAAAATTGATCTCTTTTTCCAACCTGATTTTGTAAGGTTTTTTGAAAATTTTTTACCAAAAATAGTTTCAATGACTTTTACTTTATTGAACAACTGATCACCCATTTGTGGAGATGGTGTTGTACCTTGTTCAGTATTCCCATCGAACATTTTCATCCATAATTACTATTTATGTTGTCGAGGTAAAATTTTATGATGTCCTAAATACATAGTCATTTATGAATGTTTCAACTGAACTGAGTGTGTGCATTCTTCAAAAATGGGACACCCCAATATTCCTTTAATTTTATAGCCTAAAAATTCCACAAGAAAGAAAGTCATTTATCATCCCATGCAACATAGACATCAATGTGAATTGTTCACATCTATGAGAATCATACATTATAACACTTTTATCCTACATCAATTTTAGATATTCAATCAATGTACCCAAATAGATATCAATATCATTACTAGGTTATTTTGATCCAGATATTAGAGACAACATAATTTATTTGTGCTTCATGCATAACCATGGTAGTAATTTATAATTTACCAACACAACTAAACATATATTATGAGTACTACTTTGTACACCAAAATAGTCTATTCCATTTGTAGATAATGTAATATGGAAGTTTCTCAGCTCATTTTCAAATTCAGGATACTCATAATCAATTTTATTCCACTGAGGAGAGTATGTTGGATGATGTAGTTTCTCGTATTTAATTATTATATTTGCATTCCATGTCAATTGTCTCATGGTTTCCTAACATTCATATAGTCTTTTAAAGTGTGTAATGATAGTAAAGTACCATAAAACTTTAGAAGGACTCGATTCATATTTATTGTATCGATTTATGCCACACTTAGGGTATTTTATGAGTGATTAATAGTCCTTGTGAAACAATATGCAATCATTTAGACAAGCATGTATTTTTTTAAAGATCATACCCATCAAACAAAGAATTCATTTAACATCATATGTTCAACAAGGAATTTAATTTTCTTCTAGTATCATATCATTCAGGAGACCAAGTAGTTCTGTAAAGCCGGTTTCGCTCTATCCACTGCCAACTTTCAAATTATATAACTTTAATATAGCTGAAAATTTTGTGTATTTTGTATAACTAGTATACCATGGTCTCCTAACATAGCTATTTAACTTCTCAAATAACTTTTTACAATCATAAAGGTTATCTTTAATTTATAGTTTCATTTCTTCCATACATTCTCCATCATCATTTACACTAGTATTCATACCAAATGATCCATAAACTGCAGTGTCATCCCAATCAGTGTGCATGTTTAGTTTTTCCTCATGTTTAGTCCAATATTTAAAGATCTGATCTATTATAGGAAAAATCAAATGTTCTTCCAACTCTTATAGACTAATTTTTCTTGAATAAAAACAATGTAAACATAGACAAAGGATTTTAAAAGGTTTGTATGTATGCTTTATTTCAAACTTGATGAACTCTTTAACTCCATCAGTATACACTTTTGTCATATAATTAGAGTGCATATATTTTCATTCATATTCATCCTATTAGGTTCATAAAATATTAATTTTGTACAAAAAATAAATAAATACGCATAAGATATTCATAATAAAAAGATTAAGTTATAGATAATTTTATTAAGGGGAACCCAAAATTTGAATTTTATCGGTTATGATTCTTGAAAAGTTATCATTTTACACAAGGGTGACATGAAAATAAAAAACGTAGGGTAAATAGGTGGTTGTTGGTTCAGGTTCTCAATTTAATGTTGTTTGGGAAAAAAAGGTAATAATAAATATATAGGTAAATAAAATTTATTTATTATTGGATGGAATACTTCCCTTGTAAATTATTATTCTTTATTTTCATTTAATTATAACCTAGATTTCTAAATTTGTGTAAAAATATATTTCCTCAAAACATACAAAGTCATGTATTTACTAAATTTTGACACTAGTTTAAGGAGATTGGGATTTCATGAAATGAATGGATGAAACTATTATTGATGATAGAAGTGAAGTTGTATTCCTTGTTACTCTCTTTTTCTATATATTATTCTAGACCATGTATTATAGGAATTACAACAAATATATTTGTACTATAACCCACTAACAAACCCCTATTTCAAAAATATTAGATTTATCAATATTAGGTATATTTCACATATCCTATAATATCCAAAACTTCTATTCCATTTCCTTAAAAAACACCACAAATACTTTCCATTAATAAACATTCCAAAAAATATAGTTATCATTGATTTCAAATTATTGATATCCAAAACATTCTAATTACACCTCTAACAATGACACATATCACTATAATCTATCTCCCACAACTAATAGTCAAACCCTTTACTAGTATATCCAAAATAGTATAATCATTCTTAATAAAATTCATACCACATGTATGGTTAGGGGAGATTATAATACACTTTAAAAAATTCTTCCACTATCTTCCAATCTTGTATGTGTCTGAGATAAATTTGTTTTAAATTATAACTTTTTATGGGTGACACTCAAACCATTCCTAATTATATACAATAGATCAAAATAATAATAATATTGTGCACATGGATTCTATATTAAAAATAATTAAATTTTATATACAAAATATGCATATTCTATTTTAGTTAAAATTAAAGTAATGTGAATTCAAAATATATAATTCCACAAAACAAAATAATATATAACATATTAATATAAAATTAATTCATAGAATACTGAAAATGATATTAAAAAATTAATAAAATCACTAAAAAAATAAGAATACCCCCTTATGAATTAAAATTTAAATAAACATTCCACCAATATTAAAAGTAAATTGAGACTGTAATGAAACCATATTTCATTATATTTTGGTTTCCTGAAAAGAAAACAATATTGAAAGATAATACTCTAATGGTCACGAAAAATAAAATACACAAGGTAATGGAATGTTTTAAAAAGACATTGTGGTTTTAATCCATGAGAGTATGAGAGATACTTGAAACTTGGATAAGATTACCATATGTGCACTACAAAAACATTATCTACTTATCATTTGTAGTCACCACCTTACATGATAAGTATGTAGTTCTTTTGTGGTGCACAGTTAAGAGTTCCATACAATCAAAGTGAGAAATAATGATGAATGAGTGAAAATGAACATGAATGTAAAGGGGAGGGTGAACCAACAATGGCTCATGGTAAGAGAGATTTGGTTGATAATCAATGAGGTAGATCAAGGAAAAATAATATCACTTGCACATGTGTTGTTCAAACCATTTTGGAAAATTAAAAACAAACAAATATGTTCAATGAGGAGCAATGGATCACAAGTGATCACATACATTGATTTTAATATATCATTATAATTTCAATAAAAAATATTAGATAAACTTTAAACTAAGAAAAATATAAGGAAACTCATTTATTTCTAAGAAAATATTTGAAACCAAAGAAAAAAATAAATTTTCAACTTCAAAATCCTTAAAACCTTTGTATTCCAAATAAAACCTCCCAAACAAGAAATGCAGCCATAAATTTCAATTATAAACACTTCAAAACGCATTAAAATATCCCATTAGATGAAAATTTATATATATATGTGTGTGTGTGTGTGTTTGTTTGTGAAAATAATAATCAGTTTAATATATGAAAATGAGACTTAAATTAATAATAATTACTTTTCCTCACTTTAAAAATCCAATTTATAATTTTACTCAAGAAACAAAAAACTTTAAATATTTATTTAAAACATTTAATTTCATAATAAGAATCATTTAATAAATAATTTAAGTATCCTTTATACTAAAAATTAATAGTTTTGAAAATAACTACACATGGAAATCATAAAATTTAGATATATATATATATATGAAAACTATAAATATACATTGACCAAACACTTATAAACATTTAAAATAAAAAACATGAGAACCACTTAAATTTTATTAAATCCCTTTGAACATAGTATATTATAAAAACAAAATCCACTAAAATGGAGTTATATTTTTAATACATTAATTAGAAAAAATCACATAAAATGATAACATGATATATTCTTCCCCTTTACACAAAAATGGTATGTAACGACATGAATTGTTATAAATAAAATTCAACTTTTTGATTTATTTAAATGTATCATCATGAAATATGGTTATAGAAAAAAATAAAATTATTTTGTTTCAAAATATCTTATTGGATTTAAAAGACCATTAAGTATCATTACCATTGGTAATATATTCGTTTAACAATGATCACGTGATTAGTATAAATATAGGGTTTTAAAAAATCCAATTGACACAGACAAAGGAAGTGATGGCCTCAACCTATAGGATTGTACCCTATAAATCCCATTTATTGAAGATTTTGAAGGATATAGAATTTTTTTATTTTACCTTGACCAATCCCAATCTAAGATCCAACAACTTAAGCATGAGTGAACCCGTTTATGGGAGAAGTTTAAACTCATTGAGATCACGGCCCAAATCATGTTGGTTGAACCGCCACATAAAATTCCCACCATTGTGCACCTTACTCTTAGGGAATTTTTTGGTGTATTAAAGGTATATGTATCAAGACCCTATAATTATGATTATTTACATTATTTTTTATATAATAATGAATATATTTTCATCCTATTGTTGTTAGTTTGTAAATGATTTTTATTTTGATATAATAAAACAAAAATTGTATTTTTATTTAATATTAAAATTTAATTAATGAATTTATGAATTAAGTTATTTTTAAAAATAAATATTTTTTATCAAATATAAATTATCATATAATTTTTATGGAGTCAAATGTAAATTTTATAAGGGTTCAAAAACTATTATTTTCAAAAAAAACCCATAATTTCTTAATAAACGTAGATTTTATTTTAAAAGTTAAAATTCACAAATTTAGAAAATTATTTAGATAAAATGAATATTATTTTTTTAATAATAACATAAAAAATATTGAAATGGGTAATTTTTCATAATTTTCTGAGGTAGTCAAATTTTCGGGTAAAAATTAAATACCATATAAATATACTTTATGTATTATGAAATCATAATGACCCAAAAGTGATGTAATAATTAATATAAATGGGATAAAATACCAAATATATTTTTTCCCTTTAAAATAATTTTATTTTAAGTTTATTTGATTTATTTTATAAAGCCATTATGAATCCTCCAAAACCTATAAAATATTTAAAGGTTTTAAAATCCTTTGTTTAAGAGTGTGACTCACATCCACATAAGCAAGGGAATTATTTTATTAATTTAGTCCCTTGGACTTATAAAATAATTTAAATAAATCTCATTTGGTATAAACCATGGGCAAAAAACCATGGTATGGTTTGTGGTTTTGAATATTTTATTATGTAGAGTCTAATACCAAAATAATAATAAAATCCCCCTATTTTCCTATATAAACTCACCCAATATCTCATTTATCTTCACTAAAAATACTTGTATCATTACCATACTATTACCTCCACTATCTAGAGTCCTCCTAAGGCACCCCCAAGCTCTCAAGAATCCCCTCTAAAGCTTTTGATGTCACACACTCAAGTAAGGGACCTTCCTCTCCTTCTTTCAATTCAAGCACCTTCTTTGGAATGTGTCTTCTTAATTGAAATTGTTTGTGATATAATTTATTTATAAAAATAACCTATTATCCAATAGATATTATTTTAATGATTTATAATTTTTTCTCTCTCATTTTTACTTTCACCTAAGTCGTTACTATGCCAAAATTCCGTAAGGGATTTCTCTCTTATCATTTCGATTCAAGAAATCATTTTATGTTATGTCTATTAAATTCCATTTTATTTTGTTGGGATATGTTATACCATATTACACTTACTATCCATTTAATTTATAAATTATTATATTCCCATTTTCACTCTCATTAATCCTCCCATTATCCTTTATGTACACCCGTTACCATGCCGAAATTTCATAAGGGATCTTTTATGTTTTCCTCTTTATTCAAGTATCTTATTTACCTTATGTATTTTATATTAATTCACTTATGATTGGATATTTTATTATATATTACCATTACATTACAATTTATTTCAAATTTAAGAGATACCCCTTTTTATCTCATCAATCTATTTTATGAATTTTTAAGTACCACCATTATGATGTCAAAATTTCACCGTGATTTTCCATGCCAAAACAATTGTGTAGTGAATACCATATCCATTTTTCTATAAAAGGCATTCACCTTTATGAACATATACTTATTTATTGGGTACTTACATGTATTTATTCCACATTACTTTCTTTTAGAATAAATTATGATGATGACTGAATCCATATTTCATGATCTATATGGAAAACTTAAGCATAAGAATGAAATAAATATGATGGGTGTGCCCACATAGTGCATTAATGCATTGGGTAATGTTTAGTATCATGATACATCATGTTTGGATAGGGGTTGAACCTGATTATTTTATGTTACTTTGTCCACCATGATGTATTGGTGGGTTTATCCTTCACCTGTGTTTATGATTCAATGTTTTAAGTTGTTGCCACATTTCCCATGTTATGATTATTATTCTATATCATGTCTTATTATTCATGTTCCTTTTTTTCATCATTGATATTCTTATTATATAAAATGAATCACTTATTCCATGTTTATTCCCTTACTGGGATTTATATCTCACCCATTTCTTATGTATCTACCCATGTTATCCCGTGTAGTTTTAATTTTGAAAGATTATTTTGAGCATGTTAAAGAAGTTTTCAATAAAGATGTTATATTACTAGTTTTATGTTGTTATGTAATGTACCTAATTCCTAAAGACACTATACTTCTTGATAATTTAGTTTGTATCAAGTGTATTCTTATGTAATAAATCAAGTATTAATGTGAAATAAAGAGTGGGGTTATTATAGTTGATATCAAAGGAAAGGTTTAGTTATTTTGAGGATTAAGATTAGAAAACTCTAGTGAAATACTTAGGAATAAGACTAAGTACAAGAAAACATACCTAAATTTTGATTAGTATATATTAATTGGTTTATAAATAAAATACATTAATGTATAGATACTACAAGTGGATGTGGTTCTAGAACAGATGTTCCTAGGAGTAACAACTCTGACAAGGTGTTTCGGGCCTTACTCGGGGTAACCTGGTACACAACAACAGGCCTTACTGTGCACCTTGTTTGACAAACCTGGGGGATATGATTTGGTAAATTCATAAGATCATTATGAAACATTATTAATGGAATAAAAAATGTCCATAAGAATATATGTTTGTAAATATATCATGGATAACATAGATCAAATCCTATAAATTCATAAGTTACAGAAATAAATGTAAGTTATAAGTTATCCCTTTAGTGTTATTAAATTCTCATTCATGTGTTTAATGGTTTAAAAATAATAATCCATAAGTCTATATTGGATAGATTATAACTAAAGTAAAAAATTTAAAGTTAGGGTTATCATCCATAGTTATATGCATTCCTTCATATCATGAAAGTTTGGTATAACTATTCAAAAACCGCCATAAAGTATAGAATTTTATCTATCAGTGAAAATGGAAATGGGGAAATTATATAATCCCAAGTATATAACTCCTCCCCTATCAACATTTATGTGATAAACTTCCCATATAACCTTTTCATACTCCCTTTGGTGTAATTTTATGTGTTTCTGGGCATGGATTAGCTTTCCCTATATAGAGCCAACATAAATTGTCAGGATAAGGAAATCACTCTCTACATTGTAAATAGAACCTTGATTCTATAAAAGTGAAAGGAGGATGGTGAATCTTTTTTATCACAAACATCTCAATCATGGATATTATTTCCCTACAATAAATCATATCTATCTCAAATTATTGAGTCTAAGGAAAGAATCATCCTCGAATACATGCTGATTGTGTGGGAATATGTTGATGTGTTTCCCGAGGAATTGTCTAGTCTTACTCCTAGCCAAGAGGTTTAATTTTCAATTGATTGTATACCTAGGATGTTTCCATTATCCATGTCTTCATATAGAATGGATGTTGTGGAACTTTAGGAGTTAAAGAAACAACCATAATAGAATCTAGATAAAGGGTTCATATACCCAAGTGCTTCACCATGGGATGGACCAATCCTCTTTGTCAAGAAGAAGGATGGTTCAATGCACCTTTTCATTGATTATCATGAGATTAACAAGATTATGATAAAGAAAAAGTATTCCCTTCCATGTATTGATGACTTTTTTTATCATCTACATGGAGAAAAATATTTATCCAAGATGGATCTATGGTCAAGATTTTACCAAGTTAGGGTGAATAAGGAGGATATTCCCAAGACTACTTTTCATAAAATGTACGGGCACTGTGAGTTCATAGTGATTCCATTCAAACTCACTAATTCTCTAACAATCTTTATGGAATTTATGAATAGAGTATTTATAAATTACATTGCTAAATTTTGGGTAGCATTTATAGATGATATTCTAATAAACTACAAAAGAAATGAGGAGCATGAGGAGAATATGAGCATTGTGCTAAAGACCCTATGAAAGGAGAATCTTTAATCCAAGTATAGAAAATGTGAGTTCAGCTAAAGGAATTGTCTTTATTGGGGAATATCATCACAATAAATTGGATATATATGGACCCTTCAAAGAATAAATCAATTGAAGGATGGTCGAGGCCAACATATGTGATAGATATCTATAGTTTCCTTAGGTTAGCTGGGTATTATCACCGATTTGTGAGAAATTTCTCATGATTGTCAGACCATCATACTAAGATAACTCAGAAGGGATTCAAGTTTTCTTATAATGATAAATTTGAAGAGAGATTCATGGAGTTAAAAGGATTATTATCACTACACCAGTGCTCACACTACCGAAAAGTGGGGAACTCTTTTTAGTATATAGTGATGCTTTAAAGAACGGCTTAGGTTGTGTACTAATTCAAAATGATAAAGCGATAGCCTACACCACAATGTAGTTGAAAATTCATAACAAAAACTATCCCATGCATGATCTGGAGTTGGAAGTTGTGATCTTTGTATTAAAAATCTAGCGGCATCATCTCTATGGGGATATGTTTGAAATATATATTAATCACAAGAGCCTAAAATATATATTCACATAGAAAGAGATTAATATGCACCAGTGAATATGGTTAGATCTCATCAAGGATTATGACTACTCAATCCACTAACATTCTAGTAAAGAAAATAAAGTGGCAGATGCTCTAAGTATAAAGGATTCAGCAATTATATCATTGATGATAATTGAGAGAGATTCGATCATCTTATATTTAGAAAGGATGAACATGGGAATCATAAATAAAGTAACATCATCAATCCTTTCACAAATGATTTCTCAAACGTCTCTTTTGTAAAGGTTAAGGGATGATTAAAGAAATGATGTGGAAATTTAGAAGAAATTGGAAACTATAAGAAAATGGAAATCCTTGGAGTTCAATATTAATGAAGAAGGAATTGTAAGATTTGAGTCAAGGCTATGTGTTCCAACAAATCATGAGTTAAAGAAGGAACTATTGGATAATGCGCATAGTTAAACTTTCTTCATTCACCCAGGAAGAAAAAGGATGAATCAAGATCTCTATGAGCACTATTGGAGGGACAATATGAAAAATGAGATCACTAAATATACATCAAAGTGCTTAGTATGACCAAAAGTGAAGGCATAAAGGTGGAAGTCTGAAGGGATGATGCACCTATTACCCATACCAACATGGAAATAGGAGAACATTTCTATGGACTTTATCAATGAACTTTTGAATACATACAGTGGAAACAATTCTATATGGGTTGTTGTGGATCATATTATAAAGATATATCACTTTATCGTAATTCAAGAAGACTTATCATTAGATCAACTTGCACGGATATACATCAGAGAAGCGGTAAGGATGGATGGAGTACCACTATTAATTGTATCTGATCAAGATCTGAGATTCACCTCCAAGTTCTAGAAAATTCTCCAACATGCTCTAAACAATTATCTGAACTTCAGTACAGCCTATTATTCTCAAACTGATGACAACTCTGATCAAACTATTTATACACTATAAGACATGTTGTGATCATGTTCTATGAACTTAAAAGGAAGGTGGGTCCAACATCTTCCTATGGTCAAGTTCTCATACAACAATAGTTTCCACTCAAGCATCCAAATGGATCCTTATAAAACCCTTTATGGTAAAAGGTTCATAACACCTACATTTTAGGATGAAGTTGGGGAACAAAAACTTCTAGGTCCTGAAATGGTCAAGGAAATGGTGGAAAAGGTTAAGACCATTCAGCAACACATAAAGGCTGTTCATAGTCAACAGAAAAGCTATGATGACAATCATTGACGAGACCTAGAGTTTGATGTTAGAGACATGGTATTCCTCTTCATATCTCCATTTAAGAAATTTATGAGATTTGGTACGAAGAGAAAGCTTATTCCAAGAAATATGTAACCCTTTGAGATCCTTGATCGCATTGGAGTAGTGGTCTATCGACTAGCACTCCCACCAAACATATCTCAAGTACATGATGTATTCCATGTATCCCTCTTGAAGAAGTACATACTAGACCTCTCACATGTACTCAATCCAGAGGTGGTACCATTAGAGAATGTCCTTTCTTATAAGGAGCATCCGATGAAGATCTTATATCATAGAGAAAAAGTTCAATGAAATAAGACAATGAACCTTGTCAAAGTGCTATGGAGAAACCAAAATTTTGAAGAAGAAATGTGGGAACTGGAGGAAGTGATGAAACAGAGTTACCCTCATCTATTTTAGTGTGGGAAATGAAAATTTTGAGGGTGAAATTTCTTAAGGGGGGAAGATTGTAACAACCTAAACTGTTATAAATAAAATTCACCTCTTTTATTTATTTAAATGTATCATCATAAAATATGGTTATAGAAAACACATTAACTTATTTTATTTTATAACATCCTATTGTATTTAAAATACCATTAAGTATCATTGCCATTTATAATATAGTAATTGAACAGTGATCATGTGATTAGTATAAATATAGGGTTTTAACAGATCCAATTGACATGGACAAAAGAAGTAATGGCCTCAACTAGTAGGATCATACCCTATGAATCGCATTTATCAGAGATTCCTATGGAGATAGAATTTATAGGATTTTCCCTTGACCAATCCTAATATGAGATCCAACAATTTAAGCATGCGAAAAAACTTTTATGAGATAAGTTCAAGCTCATCAAGTTCATGGCCTGAACCATGTTCGTTGAACCGCCCCATGAAAGTCCCGTCATCACACACCTTACTCTTAGGAAGTTTTCTGGTGTATTAAATGGATATGTATCAAGACCCTATCATTATGAGTATGAAAATTATTTTTTATATAATAATGAATATATTTTTATCCTATTGTTGTTACTTTGTAAATGATTTTTATTTTGATACAATAAAACACAAATTGTATTTTTAGTTAATATTCAAATTAAATTAATGTATTTATTAATTAATATATTTTTTTTAAATAAATAATATTTTAAATAATTTTTATCAAATATAAATGATCATATAATTTTTATGAAGTTAAATGTAAATTTTATAAGAGTTCAAAAAATATTATTGTTAAAAAAACCCAACATTTCTTAATAAATGTAAATTTTATTTTAAAAGTAAAATATCAAATATTTATAAAATCATTTATATAAAATGAATATTATTTTTTGAATCAGAACATTCAAATTATCCAACAATGAATTTTTCATAATTTTCTGAGATAGTCGAATTTTCAAGTAAAAATTAAATACCGTATAAATAGACTATGTGTATTATGACATCATAATGACCCAAAAGTGATGTAATAATTACAATAAATGGAATAAAAGAACAAAAATATGTTTTCCATTTAAAATAATTTTATTTTAAGTTTATTTTATTTATTTTATAATGCCATTATGAAACCTCCAAAACTTATAATATATTTTACGGTTTTAAAATACTTTATTTAAGAGTGTGACTCACCTCCACATAAGCAAGGTAATTATTTTATTAATTTGGGACCTTGAAATTATAAAATAATTTAAACCATGACCATTTTTTAGAAACCATTTCCAATAAAAATGGAATGGTTTGTGGTTTTGAATATTTTATTATGTAGAGTCCAAAAGAAAAATAATAAAGAAATCCTCTTGTTTTCCTATAAAAACCCACCCAAGATCCCATTTATCTTCACTAAAAATCCTTATATAACTACCATACTATTCCATATACTCCCTAGAGTCCTCCCAAGTTTCCCCCAAACTCTCAATAATCCCTTCCAAAGCTTTTTAAGTCACACACTCAAGTAAGGGACCTTCCTCTCCTTTCAATTCAAGCACCTTCTTTGGAATTTATCTTCTTAATTGTAATTTTTTATGATGTAATTTATTTATAAACATCCCATAATTTCAAATTGATGTTATTTTAATTAGGTATAATTTATTCTCTATCATTTTGAAATTCACCTAAGTCGTTACTATGCTGAAATTTTGTAAGTTATTTCTCTCTTCTCATTTCCATTCAAGAACTCCTTTTATGTTATGTCTATTAAAACCCATTTGATTTTATTGGGATATATTCTTACATATTAACCTTAATTAATATTTAATTTATAAATTATTATATCCCTGTTTTCACTCTCATTAATCCTTACATGATCCTTTATGTACACCCATTACCATGCTGAAATTTCATAAGGGGTCTTTTCTTTTCTCCTCTTTATTAAAGTATATTCTTTACCTTATGTATTTTATCTTCATTTACTTATGAAGGGATATGTTATTCCATATCCACATTAATTTCCAATTTATTTCCAAATTATTAGATACTCCTTTCTCTATTATCAATCCCTTTTATGAATTTTTAAGTAACGTTGTTATGCTGCCAAAATTTCACCGTGATTTTCTATACCAAAAAAATTGTGTAGTGAATATCATACCCATTTTTCTATCAAAGGTATTAACCTTTATACACATATACTTATTTATGTGGGACTTACATGTATTTATTCCACATTCCTTGAGCATGGAATAAATTTTTATGATAAATGAATTTATATTGTATGATCTATGTGGCACACTTAAGCTTGAGAATGGAATGAATATGATGGGTTCTCCCAGATAGCGCTCCAATACATTGGGTAATGTTTAGTATCATGATACATCATGTTGAGACATGTAGTAAACCTGATTCCTTTATGGTACTTTTTCCACCATGATGTATTTGAAGGTTTATCTTTGACCTATGTTTATGATTCAGTGTTTTAGGTTGTTCCCACATTTCTCATGTTATGGTTATCATGTTATATCATTCCTTATTATTCATGTTTCTTTTATTTCTCATAGACATGCCTATTTTATAACATGTATCACTTATGCCATATGTATTCCCTTACTGGGATTTATTGATCACTATTTTATTATGTATGTCCCTAGGTTATCCCATGCAGTTTTATGTTCTAAGGAGTATTTGGAGCATGTTAAAGAAGTTTTCAATAAAGATGTTGTATCCCATGTTTTATATTGTTATGTAATGTACCTAATTCCTAAAGTCACAAGACTTATCTATCATTTGGGTTGTATTAAGTTTAGTCTTATATAATAAATCAAGTCTTAATGTGAAATAAAGAGCAGGGTTGTTATATGATATGATTTAAAATTCTCGAACTTAATTTGGAAATTAGGATATCTTTAAAACTAGATCCCCCTGTAAGAGGGTTTTTTAAATTTAAAATGAGAATTTTGAAAACATTTTTCTATTGTGTAAAATAAATATATTAAAATCAAAATATTAAATAAATAGAATTTTAATTTGTAAATGAGACTCCAATAAATCCATGATCAAATGAATATTAATTTTTAATTTTATTGAGCTTTTCTAAAACAACCAAATGTAATGATCATAACATATTACCATCATTCACTATAGAAATTGAATTAAAGGCCTGATGTTTATTTATACTAACTATATATGTTCTAAAAAATACTCATATTTGTGGTAACTTCTAGTTCTTTATCACGGTCCATAAATTTATATAATGATTAAACACATTGTTTTTGTTTCTATTCGTATCCTTTGGCATCATTAACATATATAATTTTAATTATTCATGTAGTATTATCAATGATATTTCCTTTTTCATTCACCATAACATTTCTAGGAAGATAAAAATTTTCATTCCATTCACACATTAGTCATCCATTTTATAAATTTATAATGTTGAGGCAATGTCCACGCTCTGCCATAGCAAGCTTAAGTAGTGGAGAAGTGGACAATAACTAGTATGGGGTAGTGCTAGAGAGATTCTAGAATGGGGGACACTAAGACCAGGAGGAATGGAGTGGGTTAACAACACAAAAACCATAACACAACATTGTGAACTGGATGTCATCGGAGTAGGACCTATGCAATTCGTAGTAGGGTAAAATTAGGAATGCAGAGACACATAAATAGGGAATCATCATAGGAGGATGAGCGATGGTGGGGAATTCATTGACAGAGCCCCTAAACATGAAACCATGAGACCACTATGCTAAGATAAAGTCACACTATCGCACACCACTGACCTCGAACAAGAAAGCAACAAGATAGGAGGAGAAAAAAATAACATACCTTAGATTTGAGAGTTGATTCGTCCAAGAGAAGATCAAGGGGGAGCGGCGACAGAGATGAACTACCGCGAGAGCTTGAACGGTGTGACAAAAATCGGTTGGGCTAGGGTTCTTTTAAAAGATCATGAAGGGTTTTATCAACGCTTCTAAAAAAGCACTGATAAAGAGGGGTTTGATCAGCCCTAAAATAATAAGCGTTGATAAAAGACCTCTTTATCAGTGTTTTTTTAGAAATGATAAAGATTTATAATTATAAATATATATATATATTTGTAAATATATATATATATATAATATTTGTATATTATTATAAATATATTAATATCATTATATATATTTAAATAATTATATATATATATAATAAATATATATAAATATAAATATAAATATATTAAATATATTCATTATTTAAATATATTTATTTTAATTTTATAATTATTTAAATATATAATTATTTATTTATAATTATATATATACTTTTAAAAAAATTATTTATTTATTTATAAAGATAAATATATAATTTTATAAATATAGTTAATATACAGTTATAGATATATTTATAAATAAATATATTTATAATTATTTATTTATAATTATAAATATATTTATATCATTATATATATTTATATAATTATATATATTTAATAAATGTATATAAATATAAATATAAATATAGTAAATATATTCATTATTTAAATATATTTATTATAATTTCATAATTATAAAAATATTTATATCATTATATATATTTATATAATAATATGTATATTTAACAAATATATATAAATATAAATATAAATATAGTAAATATATTCATTATTTAAATATATTTATTATAAATTTACAATTACTTAAATATATAATTATTTATTTATAATTATATAAATAATTTTTAAAATTTTATTTATTTATTTATTTATTTATTTATTTATTTATTTATTTATTTATTTATAATTATAAGTATATAATTTTATAAGTATAGTAAATATAGATTTATAAATATATTTATTTATAAATATATTTTTAACATTATTAATAAATATAAAATCTTAAATGCATGGATATTAAAAATGAGTGAAATTGAATAATTAAAAATGAGTGAACTTTAAAAATATTGAAAAAAAGGGATAAGTTTTATTAATTATACAAATTATTAAAAAAAATTGGATATATATTGAATTAAAGATAAAAACATATTGAAAATATTAAAACATAGTAAATATATATATATATATATATATTAGAAAAAAGATTAAATTTCAAAAAAAAATATAAAATATATATATTAAAAATGAATAAATAATACTAAGTGTAATAATATTAAAAATAAATAAATAAACCAATTAAAAACAAAATATATTAAATATATTATATTATTAAATGAAATTATAAAATATATATTAAAATTTGAATAAATTACATAAATATTAGGTGTATGTGTTTCTATATGAGATTTCGTTAATTGTGTAAATATTTGTGTGTGTAAAATTAATGTATGTATATATATAAGTTTGATATATGTTAAATTGAATAATGACATTATATAATATCTAGCATCTATTAATGAAATAAATAATAAGAAGAATGAATAAATTTAAAAAAATGAATAACTATTATAAATTATATAGATAGTTTAAAAAAAATAAAAATGAATATTTATGTGTGTTAAAATGGAAATGAATACATTTTAATTATTTAAATTACAAACATATTAAAAATATTAAATGTTAATGAATAAACATATATTAATAAATATTTAAAATGGATAAAATTATAAACATATTGAATAATAAAAAATTAAAAATGAATAAATTACAAAAATGCTAAAAAATAATTAATATTATTAATGAATAAATAATATTAAAAATGAATAAATTCAAAAAAAAATTAAAAAGCAATAAATAGTTTATATTGAATAAAAATATAAAAAATGATAAAATTTATTGATTAGAAACAAAATATATATTAAATATATTATGTTAATAAATATAATTCTAAAATGAATATTAAAAATTGAATAAATTACAGAAATATTATATGTGTGTGCATTATATATAAAAATACGTAAATTACATATATGCATGTGTGCAATCAATGTAACACACGTTTGATATATAGTGAATTGAAAAATAAAATGAAATTCAATTAAATGTCCACTACTCAATACAATTAGTCAATATTTTTAATTAATATTACTTTTTTATTATAAATAATTTTTCTATAAATATGTGACTTATTTAATCCAAGCATAAATATTTTGTATTATATAAATCATATTTTAGGAAATATTATATATATTGATATATATATATATATGTGAATATATTTCTATATTAAAATTATTTAATATATTAATGAATAATTATATATATAAAAAATTAAAATGAACAAGACATTAATATATTTTTAATTATTATATTTTATTTATTTTATATATTTATATTTAATATATATTATTTATTATTATTTATAATTAATATATATATATTCATTTTGTTCATTTTTATTAGTAATTATTTCATTAATAAATTTTTTAATAATTTTTTAATTTATTCATTTTTATTTTTTTTAATTATTACTATTTATTTATTTTATATATCTATATTCAATATAAAATATTTATTAATATTTATAATTTATATATATGTATATTAAATTTCTTCATTTTTATTAATAATTATTTAATTATAAATTTTTTAATATTTTTTAAATTTACTCATTTCTAATTTTTATTTTTTAAATTATTTCAATTTATTAATTTTATATATCTATATTTAATATATATTATTTATTAATATTTATAATATACATATTAAATTTTTAATAATTCTTTAATTGATAAAAAATTTAATATATGTTCTTAATTTATTCATTTTTAATTTTTTTTGTTTAATTATTTCATTTTTTAGATTTTTAATACTTGTATTTTTTTTGTTTATTTTTATTAGTATATATAAAAAATAAGGGTCATGACCCGCATGGGCGGGTGGGTTGGGTCATGTATAGGCTTGGAGGGGGTAGGTTGTTTGGGTTGTGTAGGACACGGTCGTGTGTATGCTTGTGGGATAAAGCCTGCTGGAAGCATAAGGTAGGTCAAGGCTCAGGCGGGCCTATGCGTGTAGGCCTGGGCCCATATGGGTGTGTGTGGAGAGTGTATGTGGGAGATCATCCCCACAACAAGCTTCTGGCCTTGGGATGTGGTGGAATCTTATATAAAGAAGTGGTTGAACGTCCATTATTTTGATGAGGGACTCACGTGCATAATCAAGACTGTTATCAGCACTATAAATAGAACGCTGATAAAGGTACCTTTTGTCAGTGCTTTTTAATAGTGTTGATAAAGGCTAACATTGTATATTACGCATTTTTTATTAGTGGTGATTCGATGAAATACCCAGTATTTGATCATTGCATGACCGTTCTCCGGCACAAAGAATCGATATCACGGGTGCTTTTAGCGATCGAGGGTGTAATCAAGGTGCAATGATGAAGGACGGTTGGAGGTGGACCAAATCAGACTGAGTTTTCCCATTCTTCCCGATTTTGATGTGCGACAGTGACATATGGCTCAACGGAGATGATTTTCAATAAGATCAGAGTCGGATCCTGGTGATCAGTGATGATAGGGGATGACCAAACTCAACTTCATGATTCTTGGCTAGAATCGCAACGGCGATGACACAGATGGTGATATAGAGAATAACTCATGAGTTCTAGAAAATTATGCATTACATGTCATGTAATCCAGAACTACACATTGTATGGGACCCCCTATATGGTGCTAGGATTTCCACGGTGAAAATAAGGATCACACATTGTGTGGTCCCTACCACATGCCATGTGACCTTCCCTTAATGACTCAGCGTGTAACTCAGGGTGCACGGGCAGTTACACGGCCAAGTACATAGGGTGGTACACGGGCAGGCCAGGAGTACACGAACATTGAAATATGACATAGTCAGGGTGTTTAGAGACCTATACATGTCATGTACCCTTTGGTACATGCTGTGTATATGGATTTATACATGCCTTGTGAGGAAACACCACATGGGAATATCAGGGGTTGGTTGGACACATCATGTACCCCAAATACAAACCTTGTACCCCCTTTTAGGGTGTTTAGATCCCTTAAATTTTTTAGTATTGGACCAGTATTGGTTGAGTGTATTCCCTTGGTCCATCCCCTCGAGGGTACAATGTGTCATTACATCCACAACTCTAGATTGTGATCTCCTCTAGAAGATGAGTCTCAGATAGAGTTTGCAGTGCCCCTCTATGAGATTGAAGTGTGATCCTCTATCATTCCTTATTATACCCTAGGTGGGGTTCATGGAGTCGGTGTGACCTCTGTGCATGGGGAATTAATCCTCCATCTATTAGTCCATTTCAGTAGGGTTCACAGTATCATTGGTATACGACCCCCTACATAGCGGGTTGATCCAGATTGGGTTTGTGGTGTCTTCCAATGGTCCTGGGTGTGATCTCCTATATAAGTATTGAGATATACAGAGACCAGTGAGTGTTATTAGGTGGGTCCCAATGATCATGACCTCTTGGAAGGGTATCTATAATGATAGCATGGCTCATGGAGCGTGTTCTCCCAAAACTAGCATTTCCTAGAATCTTTGAGAAAAATCTTGTGGCTGGCAGTTTGGTTGAGACCTCCTGAAAGCACGGTGTCCTTCATGAGTATATCTAAATGTTATTACTTTAATTTTTATATCCTTTTTATAAGATGAAAAATATTTATGCTTTGTGCTTAGAGTTTTCAGGGTGTCATACTGGGTATTTTTATAATCACACCTACATGGGCTCTGCCTGCACATGTCATTTCTTATGCAGATGATATCTCTTTTGAGGGTGTCCTAGGAGGATAGGGAGTGAGTGGAGCATAGCTTGATCTAGATAGGCTGAGGTGGTTTCTGGGTGGTTTCATTTGATAGTAGTCCATGCCTTTCGAGCAAGATGGAATCTGTGCAGTTTTTGGTGGGCTTGTATTTAGACCCTTTATTGCTTTCAGTACTTTATTTTCATACTATGATTGTGGTATTGTAGATGTATGCATGAATTACCTTTAGTTGTTTTAAATTTCAGTATTATAAGGTATTGGAGAAGTGTGTGTGTGTGTGTGTACAAGTACATCAGGATGATGCCTCCCATGTGTGGGATATACCTACTTGGTGCCGGTCTCTAGCCTTAGGGCCATTAGAGGTGTGATTGGGGTAGTTGTGGATCGAGACCTAGTGGGTTGGGTCATGAAAAAAGATTCCACCAAAGGATTTTCCTACAAAACCTGTCTCACAGCTTCCTCATTCAGATTTAGAAGAGCTCTTCTAGGTTGTATTGTTTAACAATCACAAGAAAAAAAAACAAGCAGTCATGAGAATATTCCAAAATCATAGGACCAACTTCAAGTATCGATATCAATGCTTTAAAATAATAAAAATTTAAATCAATTATGAATTATTAAAACAAGGACAACACCTTAATAAAAGAACAAGTCCATTTAAATAAACATCATATCTGGTTCATTCAAATAACCTTAACCACTAAGTCTCAAGCTTGCAAAAAAATCCCTGAACTCCCATGGTAACTCAGATTCAAACACAAAAGTGAGATGGTTAGGGCGCTTTTACACACTTACTACTTGAATTCCAATGGTCTTAACTTAGGTTTATAAAAACATCGAACCACACTCATGCAGTTTCAATAACACTTTAGGCTAGGTATTCCCTCTGATACCAATTTGTAATGAACCAGCCTGAGTCAACTATAATAGTCACCCAAGATGGCCTGACACATGGTGAAATACAGAAAAGAACCACAAGTCTCGTGTAAAGATAAAGAAATATCAAATTCACCCATGGAATAAAGCAATACATATCCATGAGACATACAAATTCAATCCACACCAACCAAACCAGAAAGATAAATCATACCAGACTAAACAAGTCTCAATGTGACCATCCATCACCACCAAAAAATACCACTATGATGGAAATAGATGACAAGAGAACCTGGAATACTACATGATTCCCTTCCCTTTACCTGAGTCGTTTAAAAAAGGTTTATAATCATCCAAAGGAAAAAGTAGGGTGTGAGCACAGATCCTGATAGGATAGAACCGAAGAATCTATACAAGTTTTAATATCAAGAATACACACAAGTTCTAGATTTAAAATAAAATCCAGTTTATAAAGATTTTTCATAAATAAATCCAATTTGTAAACACTCCTTTGTTTTCCATAAATTCATTCCATATTCACCAAAACCAAGAATATATCAGTTATAAAAAAATAGGTAAACTAAACATGTGAGAAAATATCTATGATATAAATCATCATGCAATAAACTAGGTATAAAAGACAAAGCACACCATTTAGGCTTTAGCCTATGGTAATATGCACTATACATAAAAGTAGCCTAAACCAAGCATATATTGGTTCCAACTGATATCGATTTCTTACACAATATGTTGGTATCATAAAAGTAACCCCTAGTAGTGTCACACACACTAGGGTTACATAGAACAATCCAAACGTAGAAAATCAAATCCATGATCACATTTAATAAAAACCATTATTATATCAAATCAAATCCATTTAAATGAACAATCCAAATGGTTCAATAAGAACATATAGAAAATCAAGAATTAGCAACATTTGTATAGATCCACCCACCTCAAGAATTATGGAAACCCAAACTCCTTTGATGATGGAGACTGAAAAACCACGGATCATCCTTCAAAATACAAGGCATAATAATAAACTACAAAGGATCGATAGAAAACATCATTCGATCATGAATCTAAATCACAAACGTAGAAAACATTGTCACTATGACCAAAGGAAACAAATAAACAGAAAGACCACTTACCAAGGATATGTGATGTAATCTCCATAGGAGTCAAACACCGAACAAAGAACTCTTGAAGGAAGTAGATCACCCAAAATTGACCTACGGATCAAGAGGAAAGCCTATTCACTAAATGGAGAAATAATCAGGTGTGTAGAATGTTAAAAACCATTGGACTTGAGGAATTCACATCATGAATTCCTTTCACGATGTGAAATTCCATGAATTATAAACACACCAAAAAAGGCATCACCTTGGTTAAATTAAATCCTGATTGATGTTTTCATGTTGTGTAATAGTTTCACATCTTGTAAAATTTTTACGCCCTATACAAAACTCATGGAATCTTCCCTACAAAAAATTCATGTCATGTAACCCATTCATGACATGAATTTTTTCATCAGGTAGTGATCAGTCCAATTCTCTCTAAGAAACCTCTAAACCAAAACTTAAGGATCTCTAGACCCAAGGATCACCCTCTAAATCCATTTAAACATTTATACCTCCATTAATCCAAACAAACATACATCCTTGTACTTTAGGTCATTTCCCCCAATAAATTCTCTCCATTCATGAGAAACTTGCAATGCACCCAAACAAAAAGGGAAACCAAAACAAAATTAAAAGCATACCTGAAGGAAGGTAATAGGGTGTTACATGGGCATTGAGAATGTCTATGTGGAATTAATTTTCCCCTATGACCAATTATATCCAGATGAGACACATTTTCCCCAGAGAGAAAGTGATAACGTCCATGTGGGATTCACTTCCCCCAATAACCAAGTATCTCCATATGGGATATAATTCCCCCTGGGAGTGGGTGAGTATGTTCAGGTAGGATGCAAAAACCACTGAGATCAAGTGAGTATGTCATGGTGGGATGAAATATTCCTTTAAAGTGAGTGATCCTTCAAGGTTTGATGCACTACTAACCTGTGTACTAATTGGTTATTTTCAGGTTGGATGTTTTCTAACCCATGGCCAGAGAATGATTCCAAATTGGACACATTATCAACTTATGGTTAGTGATGAGTTATTGATAATATGGACTAGCCTAGATTGAGGTAGTGACATTGATAGATGGTAGGGATATTTGTCTCATATACCAGCACTGGTCAAATCACATATGAATTGACTATCGGGGTGGCTTCTTGAGTACCCAATAGTTTGATTGGTGTAATGCATGTGATTTTTATGACTTTCATTTCATTTAACATGTTCTCTAATATATATACTGGTTATTATTAGGGTCACTATTGGTGGTGACCTATTGAGTTTTATGCTCATAACCTACATGACCTTAGTGGACATGCAAAACTTGTGATTAGCATGAAAGTCAAATCAAAAACCCTGGTATGGGTTAACGACTTGGAGGATATCAAGGGGTATATAGAGGCAAGTCCAAGTTGGGGCTGATGATTAGTGGTTGTGCCTCATTTATATGGGTTTTGTTCAATATTTTATATGAATAATCTATTAGGAAATCTTTTTTGGGATGTATATCTGTACAAACTACATGAGTTGTATTTTTTTATAACATGTTTTTGTTTATTTATATGGTATGATTTTCACTATAAAACTATATGGGGTACTTTTATGTTTATTTTTATATGGATTTTATTGTTAGTTATTGTGATTGGTCATCGTGTTCTTACCAAGACACCATCAACCCTGACCCCTCCTTCTTCAAAACTATACTAGTAAATATGCTAGTGTCATCCACCACATGTCTCAAAATATACCAAAAGGTCTATGCATTGTCCCAACACCCTACACCCATAATTCACATACCATTTTTCTTATATTAAATAGAACCTCACACCCCACCCTAAGGTGGTAATCTTTCCTCTCGTGATGGAACATCCACCTAACATGCTTGATATAGGATTGCAATCACCCATGTATGGTCTTTATAACATATTTTCATTCTGACTCATTGGATACACTTCACCCCTGCACGGTCTAATCCTGTGTAAGTTGAACATGTCTATGATATCTGAAAATACCATGAATCAAACCCAAGACCTTGGCATTTGTTACAACATCCACTCTTCCCCCTTAAAGGAGTTGTTAAGACAATTCTAAGCAATCCGGCCATCTTTATACCTAAATAAACATTCCAAAAATTATGTAATATCCTCAACCAAGTCATGTCATGGAAATAAAAAATATTCATATCAAACATGGATCTCACAGGGCTACACAGACACTCACAAAAAAAACAAAGAATAATTCTAAAAGTACACAACCACACACAATCATATCATCCCAACAACTATCTCTTATCTATGCTCCTACATGGATGGTCTTAGTCAAGTTGGCCCTCAAACTTGGATTTTTTTCCCTTGAGATGGTTGGCCTCTTGTGTATTCTTGTCAAGGATACTTTGATATATTATTTTCTTAATTATATAAATTACTTTTCTAAAAATAAACTATGAAAACATTTTATCTAATTATAATGTTAGTAAGTCAATCAAATTCTATATAATCAATTATTTGAAAAGTTCCATTATTTTTATTCATTAAAATTTTTATAATATCTTTATTTCCTTTTATTAATGATATTTTATTCTTTACTACATATTTCTATATTTTAAATATTTTTACATGAATTTTAGTATAAAATATGTTCTATTTCTTATATATCTTAAACATAACTTCTAGATCATTATAATTACCATTATTCTCATTAATATTTTATATACTATAACAATCATTCAATTATTAGAATTTATAATTATCATTATATTTATTTCCAATACCTTAATTATTATTATATTAATATTATAATTTATAATTATAAATAAATATATTCATTTCTAATTAATATTTTATTTATAGAGATATTTATATTTCTTAGTAAATGTTATATCATATACTATCATTTATCATCAAATAATTCCAAATCATTAATGATTAATTTCATTGCACATAAGTTCATAAATATAATGTACTTTTTTGTTAAAAAATAAATATAACTTTTAAAATAAAAATATATTAATAATAAATTCTTATTTATGAATAACTTTGGTTGTGGCATCATCATCTACAGATGCAAGGGAATATGGTACCATGGTTTTTGAGACCGTTTGAGGTCACTGACCATATTGGAGTAATGGATTAATAACTGGAACTTCCTCCATGATATCAAGGTATACATAATGCTTCAAATGTATGAGTCTGATACTATGTATGTAATCGACGTCCAGGAAGTTAAGTTGGAACCAAGTACATAATTCATGGAGTGACCAATGCATATTTTAGATCATATCAAGAAAGTACCGAGGGAAATATAGAACCACTTGTTCGAGTTTTTCTGAAGCATGAATGAATCTAAGAGGATATTTGGGAACATGAATCAGTTATATAATCTAAATGGACCTAGTTTTTTTAGTGGTAACTATAAAGAAACTTCTTGGGGATTATATTTCCTTTGAGGGGGGATTATAATGGCCTAGAATTTTTAGCTACCTTATTCCTTTCTTTCATATATTCTTTGAGTGTTTTGAGTTATGATTTTCTTTTGTGAAGTCTTAGGTAGATTATGGTTGGTTTTGGGAGGACATTAAGGATTTTCATGATTTTTACATAGTTAAGGGAAATTTTGTGGTTCTCCCCATGAAACTATGTAGTTTATTGGAGAAGGGTAGTGATTGGTTCACATTTAAAGATAATCGTGAATATTTCCTAGAAAACTGAATGACAAGGGATAGAGTCAAAAATCACAGTTGGCATATGGTTTACCAAACCATGAGAGTTCCCAAAATAGGTAATGTTTCTCGCATGATTGGGGCACATTTTAGTAAACCATACAACCAAACCATGCCCAAAATTTTAATAAATCATAAAATCAATTTTTAACATGAAACTTACTAAAATCTCTTCATTATTACTCCTAAACCTTGGATTCTCAAACCTAGGGACTCCAATAGTGTATTGTAGTGATTTAACTCCTTTCAAACTCTAATTATTATGATTTTTGAGGCTTTAGGTCATGAGAATTCAAGGTATGTGACCGTTGTTCTCCGTTATTCTTGATATATCTAGATATTTCCTCTTTTTCTTAGGATGAATCACGAATTTGGGTTGTTATGGCCTGATCTATGGATTCATATGTGATCTAATAGAGAATTATTGGAATGTTGAAGTATTAGAGTCTGGATATATTAAGAATCCCATTCTCTCTCTCTCTCAAATGGATCTAGATCTACAATTGGTTGTGTATTTCATTAGGTAATCCTAAATGAATTCAAGACCTTATCTTGTTATTATTATTGAATATTATTTTATAATCCCTTTTGGTAATGAATTGTGGGTTGATTATAGGGGTCTTTGGCATGTGTTCTTGATTTAGGTGATGACTCTTGGTGGATATTGACATTTGGAATCAACATGCTTGAAGTGGGAAGTTCCTTTCCATATAGATCCCTTGTATGAATTTATTGCCTTGATATTGACCACATGTGTGTGTATAGACTATGAGACCCATATTAATGTTGATTTCATGTGTTCACATGTGTATATCGTGAGATATTATTTTATTATGTTCGCATTTGGATGTGTGTATGGCTGTTGGGACTCATGAATGATATGTTTTGTTGTGCCTTTATGTGTTATGACCTATTGTGTGTGTGTGTGTGTGTGTATAGCCTATGGATGTTTATCATCAATTAGAAAATGATAGGTGAACCATCATGATTGGTTATCCCTTAGAGGGGGATTATGTGTGGTATACTATGATGACATCAATAGACCAATAAATAAGGTAGGGGTGTGATGGCCTTGAGGCCTGGCCTGAGGTAGATATGGGGTTTGATGGCCTTGTGGACTAACACGAGACAAAGATAGGGTATGATGGCCTTATGGACTGACCTATGATAGATATGGGATATTATGACCTTGTGGACTAACCCAAGACTTGATGGCCATGTGGATACTTAGATATATATGGTGCCCCTATGGAAAACCCATGTTCATGACTTTTTTTATGACTTCCCTTCCTATATGAAGATGAATCAAGTACGGTTGGGTTCATAGAGGCTTGGTTAGTATATGATATCTCTGAATTTTATTGATTGATTATTGTTTTTGCCTTTATTTGGTATCATGGAATACACCTCTTATTAATGTGTACTTATGTTAAGGATGCATTGGTGGTGTCCTACTGGGTTATACTCACACCTTTTACATGCATCTCAATGCTCGTGTAGAATTCATGACTAGGGATTTGGGGAAGGGAAAGGGACCAAAAACAAGGTGCTAAGGAGATGAAGCCTTGTGTTTAGAGGAGGTATCAAGATAGACTCTAGATTGATGCCATTATGTCTTTATTTATTTTAATTTTTCTTTCTTATACTCTGGTTTGACCCACCACATTGGAGGTCATTAGTTTAGTACTTATATAACACTGTGATAGCTGACATTCCATCTGATATTGAATTTATTATTATTTAGTTCTATAGTTCCTTTTTGGGTAATTCTCTTTTTTTGTTATTATTTTTGTGTATATCTATTGATACTAAGGGTATAGTCTCCTCATTGTATCATTATAACCCTCACTATTAGTCGAAAACCTCTTAAGTATGGGGAGACATGCTTGAGATCGTGTATCTCTCCAACCCATAATGGGTAATTTGGGCTGAGGCATTATATATATTACAGTCTATTTATAAATTTTTTGTTATCTTAGTCTATAAATTCCTTATTTTAATAATCTCATATCATGTTTATGTGTTTCAAATCATCTCTTTGTTTTGTTGAAGTTAAACATTTTTCTAAATAATTTGTAAAATTTGAAAATTCTTGGATCGACCATATACCCAATCAATCCAGACTATTGATCATGAGTTTGAAAGAGTGATATTCCATAAAGTACTTGATCGACTGCATGAAGAATCGATCGATCATATGAAGGAATATAGATATGATAATTTTCATGAAGTACCAGAGAAATTTTAAGATAGATGAATCGATCGTATGACTATTCAATCAACCGTAATAAAAATCACACAAAGTGGTCAAATGATCATAAGGAGAATCGATTGACCACATGACCAATTGAATTGACTACACACTTATTTGATCATCTGTGGTGGATATATCTAACTCCTCAATCGATTGAACGAGCAACCAAGCAACCACAATTCGAACTTTAAGTGGTTTCATGAGTTATTTATCTTTCAAAAATCTCCCTCAGTATTGTAGTGACCGAGCATTACTTTCCAATCGACCGTATATCAATTAAATATTTTTTACAAAATGTTAGAGTTACCATGAGACTTCAATATACTATAAGTTTAAGTGAAGTGTCCGCATAAGAGACTTGAATTTTTGGCTAAGTGATGAAGTAACCTTATGGAATTCAAGTGACCTCATGGAATTTATCAAAATAATGGGTCATTTGTAAATGAAAATCAATTAATTGTATGACTTGTTACAGAATATGGATAGTTTTTTTGATAAGTTTTGTACCTACCATGGATGATCTGAAATATGACACTTAAATTGACCATGTCTAAAATTAAGAATTGTATTTTAATATAATATATTACAACCACTTTTTATGCAGAATTACATGTGAATTTAGATACATTTATTTCTACCGAGTTTCATGATGAGTATGGTGATTTGTAATGATGAAATTCAGATGACTCTTTTTAGAGGAATATTTGTTTTTATAAAAGACTAAAGTCAGATAAAAATTAATAGGATTTTTATGAGTGAAAAAACACGAAACAATTATTTATTTCTCATACACAATACTATATTTTCATCATAACTTTATTTCAAGATCTTAGAACATCCTCTTGTCTTCTCACCTCATCACAAAACTAAAATAATACATTGGGAAGAGAATAAACATTTTTAGAATAATAAAACTTCAACCTTTAGCTACAAAATATTCTTTTCACTTCTCTTTCTCACTGATTTATTACTTTTGAGTAATTCTTAAACTTTATATGTATTTGTTAGAATTAAATATCCTATATATCATAAAAGAGTACTTGTATACTATTTCTCTATTTTCCTCATATTTTTACTCACATGAAAATTGTATAAGAGGATGCATATTATCCTAGATATCCATGTGCATTTTTTATATAAAAACCTGATCTAGGTTGTGGATAAATTGTTTATTTTTATAAATGTGCTTGAAAGTGTGTGACTACTAAGTAGATAGGATTAATTCTAGGATTGATATTGAACATCCTTTTTTTATTCCACTGTCTATTTTAAAAGTTTTTCTTTCTTTGTTTTAAAACTGTTTTAAAAAACTTTCTTGTGAAACTATACTTTGATAATTATCTTTAATAGTTGTTTTATACATGATGATTAATGTGATCAGATTTATTTCAAAATAGTAAATGATTTTAAAATTGTTTTTATTAGGTTTTAATAGAACCTTTGAGAAATATTTTGAAAACATTAAATTATATATTTCCACCTTTTTAACTAACTGGGTTGTATTTATAAACTAGGAGATTTAGTTTTAATTTTGTTAAACAGACATTTTTCTTAGAACCTAATTCACCCCCCCCCCCATTGAGTTTTCCACTCTGAACAACATTTGTCATTAAAGGAATTGGTTTTCCTTCTTTTTTCTTATTTTTGACTTTAGAAAAGAATGGGATGCTCTAACTAAATTTTCTTATGATTCAAATTTCAAAGCCATGAATGATTTATTTTATTCTTTAAGAGAGGATTAATTTAATAGGATGTCTTATTATGATGTTGCTTATCAAATTTGAGATACCCATTTTGTGTATTATAAAGGCACGTCTAATGTTAAGGAAATGAGATTAAATACATATACCATGAAGTATGATACCTTCAAAATGAAGCCTATAAATCCATCACTGACATGTATCTTAGGTTCAATGAGATCATAAATACTATGATTACACTTATACAAAAGATATAATACAAAGATCAAGTGCTAAGGAAATTGAGATGCCTATCAGATCATTGGAGAGGTATTTCATTCTCTATTAGAGGAAATATTGGAAAAAGTATGAATCCTTTAATGAGATTACCTGCTATGATTATAAAAAAGGAAATATAAAAGATGATTGTTTAAAGCTCGAGTATAAGAAGAGTTATGCGGATAATGACAAAATACTGAAGAAAGTAATTAATACTTCTTAGAGTGAATCTAAAGATATATCCAATGAATAAGATTATAGTTAAGAAGATATGAATGAAAAGAAAATGTATGATTTATGGCTACTGCTTCTAAGGCATCATATACTTCTTCTGATCCTATATATGATGACTATAAAATGCCTAATGAATAATTAGAAGAATATTGTGCTATGATAGAATATATCATGAATGAGTTAAAATATAAATATAAAAATCTAAAAAATATTCATGTTTTATGTGTTATTGATAAATCTGATATTAGTGTAGAAAAGGAAAAGAATATTGATCTGTTAAAGGAAAATATTGATCTGAAATTGGTAAATAAACAACTTAAAAGGGATTTGGAATAATTCATTGACTATATAAGAACATTTAATATTATGTTGGTTAAACAGAAAAATATAAAATCCAAATATTGAATTGGTTCTGGATCTGGATAGTAAGGGATGTTTTATATAGATTATTTCATCCATAAATCAAAAAATAAGAATTTATTTCTAAGTAAAACACTAGTTTTGGAAATAATTCTAAAAAAATTGGACCAGTAAATGATTTTATATCTAAATATGTTATTTTAGTTGTAAGAAATCCTATTAAACAAATATCGATTCTAAAGGCTTTATTTTTTAACTTATCTGGACCCAAGAAAATCTAAGTACTAAAGGAATTTCTTGTTTGATTGTACTTTGGATTTTTTTTTTGAAAATATCCTACAAAAAATTTATGGTATCTAGATAGTGGATGTTCAAAACATATGACTAGTGACTATTCAAGATTCAAAAATTTTATAAAATTGGATGGTGAACATGTCACTTTCATTGAAAATGAAAAATAAAATATTATTGGACTTAAACAAACTGTTAACTCTCAATCTATCCTTATTTCTAAAGTTTTATTCATTGATGGTTTAAAATATTACCTGCTTAGTATTTCTCAATAATGTGATGATGGTTTTAAAATTAAATTTGAAAACAATGTTTGTAAGTTTTATGATGTCAATCATGCTTTAATATTTACTACTTTAAGAAATTATAATGTTTATACTATTAATTTAAATTCATTATTCTCTCAAAATGTTTCCTTTTTAAGTTATTTTCATAGGAAATATTGGTTGTGGAATATGATATTAGACCATTATAATAAATAATCACTTAAAAAAATGAATAAGAATAGTTTAGTTAAGGATCAAACTAAGATAGAATTCCTTAATGACAAAGTGTGCAATCCTTGTCAAAAGGGAAAGCAAAAATATATATATTTCAAACCAAAGAAATAAGTGTCTACATCTAAAATACTAGAATTTTTTAATATGAATTTATTTGGACTATCTAGAGTTTATAGTTTAGAATGAAATCATTATTTCTATGTTGTTGTTGATGATTATTCAAGATATACGTGGGTATTTTTCCTTGATCATAAATGTGAATCTTATTTTTGTTTTGAAAAATATTCAAAGTGATTAGATAACCTTAGTGGAATCACCATAAAAACCTTGAGAAGTGATCATGTACATGAGTTTTAGAATCAATAGTTTGAATCTCTTTACTCACAATAAGGTTATACGCACAATTTCTCTACACCTTGAACACCTCAACAAAATGGGTTTATTGAAAGGAGAAATAGGACTCTTTAAGAAATTGCATGAACTATAATCAATGAATATGACTTACCTATCTATTTTTATGATGAATCTATTAACACAATTTTTTATGTAAGTAATAGATTTCTTATCAGACCTATCTTTAAAAAGACTCCATATAAATTATAGAATGGTAAAAAACCAAAGTAAATTATTTTAGAGTTTTTTTATGCCAAGTCTACATTCTAAATACAAATGATAATTTGGAAAAAATTTCACCAAAAATATATGAAGGAATTTTTATTCGTTATTCAACCACTATAAAATCTTATAAAGTCTTTAATAAGAAATCTAAAGTTGTGAAATAAACTATTCATGTCACTTTTAATGAGACAGATCCATATGCACTCAAACCTACCATAAAAAATCTTCAGGATGATATGTCAAATTTTAATATCAATAATAACTCTAAATATTCTTATATTTCTGCTAATTCACCTGATAAATATTTTATTAGAGACTAATAAGGTCTTCCTAACCTAGAATAATACTTGGAAGAACCAAGTACTTCATCCACTAGAACCATTAGAACCCTAAAAAATCATCCCTTAGATACTGTTTTAGGATACCTAGATAAAGATACTCAAACCCCAGCCCCAATAAGAAACCAATTTGAACATAAATACTTTTTTCATAGCTTAAACATAAGAACATAAATGAAGTAATCAATGATGAAAATTGGTAATGTATATGTAAGAAGAATTGAATCTGTTTAAAATAAATAAAATTTGAGAATTAGTAGATAGACCTAAAGACTTCCTGAGTATTGGTACTAAGTGGGTATATAGAAATAAGGTTGATAAATATAGTACAATAATTAGAAATAAATCTATATTATTTGTATAATTATATAGTCAAGGATAAGGTATTGACTGTGGAGAAACCTTTTCTCCAGTATCTAGACTTGAAGCCATATGAATACTACTTTCTTATTCAAAAAATCTAAATTTGAAATTATATCAAATGGATATTAAGAGTTATTTCTTTAATTTTTATATTTTTTAGGATTTTTTTTGTGAACAAACTTCTATATTTTTAAATCCTCATTTTTTAAATCATGTTTCAAACTAATAAAAGAACTTTATGGTTTAAAGCAAGGTCTTAGAGCTTGGTTATAATGAACCCTACTTTATATACATTGATATTACTTCATAATTGAAGAAAATTCATTAAAAAATATAACAAATACATGATAGTACCATATAGTTATAGTGTCTTTAGAAACTAGGAAACATAAACAACGGGTTCATAAGACATCTTCATTATCTCCCACTTTTTTTGTTATAACTAGACCCCTTTTTGACATATCTTACTTAATTCCCTTATTCATGACCTGGGGAAAAGAAAAATATGAAAGGGTGAGATAAAATTCTTAGTAAGGGTAAACATGGGAAATATCAATCATATCATAATCATAAGACATAAGTACATAACATTTTAAAATCTTATCTTGCATATGAAATATCGTGATATCATGCCATGGGATAAATCATAAAAGTTCATAAGAATAAATGAACGTAATCCAAAAAGTCATAATATAAGACATGAATTTTTATTCCATACACACAATAATAGAAAATAATTTCATATTAGTCAAGGCTCATTTCCACGACCATCATAGCAGACAAATTCCATTACTAAATAGAGTTCACTCCTCATTACAACCTTGTACTACTGAATCGAGATCATTTCCCGTTCCAGCCATGTTTATCTCATGAGATATAAATATTTACTCAATTCATTGGAGGGGTATATAGGTCCCACATATATCATAATGAAATCATTCTTACTTTTTCCACAATAACATAAATCATTCATCATAACCCAAGGGATAAAATGGGTTTCTTTAAACATCATTCCACCATAACATAATCCATGTAAAAAAACGGATTTCATAAATATCATTCCATAATAAACATAATAAAATCATAGGAACAATAAGCATATTATACTTTTAACATAACCCTATTAAATAATTCCATCTTATATCTAAAATAATATTGATATAAAAATTGAAATTAATTCTTGAGGAAAATATCCTTTCTTCTTCAAAAACATTTTCTTTTCTCAAAATGCCATGAAATTTTAAAAGAAAAGAATTTATTTGAAAATAAACATGAAATAGTGTAAATGAAGCTTCATGGAAATAAGTTTTTATGAAAAAATAAAAATCCGTTCATGTTGTATAAGTTAAAAAAACATTATCCTCGTACTTTTACTAGAAAAGTCAAAAAGTACCTCGTATTGAAAATAGAAATAGATTTCTTTAATGTCGTTTAATAAAAATTTACCAATGGGTAAAATTGACTCTAAAAAATTTTATAATAATAGAAAGAATATTTTGGAATATATAATTAGGAAACATGGACATGGATGATAAATATACCCCAGTAAATACTTATGTATAAACAATCTCGAAAAATAATGAGATTGAAAAATTATCCATTACCTTAGGTCTAATTTCCTTTGTATGTATCCAAAACTCCTGTATAATGATTTAAATAGTTTCATTGACTTATTTAAGAATAATATTAATTTTTATGAAATCATATATGATCATATTATCATCCATTTGTTAGTAACATTATTACTCGTCCATCGGGTGTTAACTTCTTTATTTTCTTACGCATGTTTTATCGGATAAGTTATTATTCCTATTATTAGGATATAGTTATATAATTTAAATAATGATATTATTATAATATATATCATATTTATTCATTCCATTAATTTATATAATCATGCTTTAATGAAGATCATGTATAATGGATCACATCGCATCATGGAGACGATAGGTCGTACGTACGCATGAGTGACAATATCATTCCCTTAATTTTTGAATGGTATTTAAGTGGATAGTTTATAATATTTCATAATAAATATAATTTTATAATAATAATATATATTTATTATTTCCATCATTATACCCATCCAAGTAAGGTGGTGGTGAAAAACAAATTATATCACGGCGTGGAGACGATAAGTTGTACATTCGCATGCGTGATGATTTAATTTTTCATAGGATGGATATAAGGTATAATATAGTTGTTTAATAATCATAATAACATATTATTATATAATTGATACTATATTTATTACTTTATAATTAAAAAACTCATGAAGAGGAAGTAGAATAAGAAATAAGTTTGAAATAGTCAGTAAAGGTGATTACCTATTCTTTGACATGCTCCCTCTAAATATCTTATTAAAGCACTAGAGTTGCTCTTTTAAGAAGACCAGAACATCTAAAATGTAGATATGGAAGTTTAAAAAATAAATTTTCAGGTTATGGCTGATATTGAAGGCTCAAAGTGAAGTGAAGAGGTGAGGGAGTAGGTTCCCTTTTATAATTGAGGTGAGGATCACTTTTGGGATCTCCAAAAATATTAATTTATAATAAAATAAAAACCCATACAAAAACCTCAAAAATGTACCAATTTATAAGATGAGATGAGATATAATTTTAATCTCATAAACCAATAGATTTTAGACAAGTTTTTTTTTATCATTTTAATTAACACTTAGTTATTCTATTTAATTTTTAACTAGGGTAACAAATATTTCAATATTAAAAGGGTTCAATATTTACTTATTTGATGTCAATTATACCATAAATAAATACCTTAGAAAATTTTAGATCATATTATAATTATTATATATTTTTTTAAAAAATTATGACTTTTAAATAATTTAATAAAACATTATTTTGATAAACAATCAATAGTGTCAATTTTGACACTATTCAATTCATTGATTTTGAAAAATATTAATATAATAAGTTAAATTAGAAATAATTATTTTATTATATTCCTAAAAGGTAAATATAATATATAAAATTTATTGTACATATTAATTATCCAAAATTATATTTATTTTAATATTTTTAATAATATTTATTTGATATTTCCCTTAATAAAATAATTACTACAAAAGTTTTGTGTAATTATTTAATATAATTATTTGTTGAATAAAAATTAAAAATAAAATACTATGAAAAAGATAAATCCTCTATATTTCATAGTAATACTTATAATAGAATATATCTTCTATATAATTAATCATTAAAAATGTTATACTTATTAAAACATGAATGTGACAAGTTTAACATCACTTTAAATAAAATAATATAAGTTTCATAATCTATTCTATAAGGTTCCAAATGGTCAATAACTCAACCCTTGTATGTTTATAGTCGATAAATACTCTACTAATAAGATTTTGTCAAGTGTTTGTGTCTTTTAATGGTTATTATCATTTTAATAAAAAAATTGTTTATTGATTTTTCATAAATTAAATAATTTCTACATCATCAATATATAAACATTTAAGGTAATTATTTATTTCCTAAAAATTAAAAATAAATTAACATGATAATTAAAAAAAATTATCTTTCAAATGGATATTTATAATCTAATTTATCACCTTATATTAAAAATTATTTAGTTAACAAAATTTGAGTAAAACATATTTAACTTTTCTTTAAATAAAATATATTAAATTTCCTAATCTCATCCAAGTTCCTTTCAAAGAGTATCATTTCGACCCAAGTATTATTTAGGAATAAAATCACTCATCAAATAATATTAGTACAAGTGTTTATAAAATTTTATAATATTATATTTACCCTTAATTACCCAATTTACCTTTTTACCGTATTAAGAAAAATTATTGAAGTTATTATTCATAATGCCCAAAAAATAAAAGAATGATATTAATATAATTTAGACCCAATAATTACAAATATTTAAAAAAAATTAAAAAATAAAAATATATAAGTTTTAGTAATTAATTTAAAATTAATCCTGTTGTCAAAATGAAAAATGTGCTTTTTTAAAAGTTAAAACATTGCATAAGATTGAAATGTTTTTACATCAAAATTCATGGTAAAATTAATACCAATGACATAAATTATATTGAATGATAAATATATATTATATTTATACTTTAAAAATATTTAATAATATAATTTAACCATATAAATTATCCCGATGAATAAAAGTTGTTTTCAATTAAAATTTAGCGATTTTTACTATTCATCAAAACTTGAAAGTTATCAGAAAAATATCAAAAGTTCATACAAAGTAAATTTTTATATCCATATTCCAAATAATAAGTTTATTCTGTTAAATATGATATATAAAAGAGTAAAAACTAGATTTAAAATGGGTGCGCCATCAAAAGGCGGAAAAACTACATTTTTGAAAATTATTTCTTTTATCATAAAAATTGAATTTGTTCTTATATCATATCTAGAAAACATATAAGATGAATTTTAAACATTAGATTGAATATATTACATATTTATTACATTAATAAAATCCATCAAGAGTGATTTTATTATTTTATAAACTCAGTTATTTTCATTTAAATAGTTTTTTATAAAAACATTTCATTTTATTTTAAAAAAAAGTTTTATTTTCATTTATAATTAATTTCTCACAAAATATTAAAGAATATTTTCATAATTTAGTTAATATGGTTCATACCGCCATTATAACAGCTAGGTTATAAGGTAACATAATAATATTTATTTGTTCGCTTAAACTTGGTCTTGCGTGAAATGAATTCTATCAAAAGAACTTGAAATTATGTATAACACAAGCCAACAATAGTGTTTCGTATATTGTAAGCTAAGTTGGTGTTGCATATAGTTCAATCTTATCTTGGTGTATCATAAAACACAAGACATTAAAAAAATTAAAATATATATATCTCATAAAAATCTCGGGGTGTTACATTGGTATGAAAGGATCAACACTTCTCTTATTTCAAATGTTTTTACAAAAGGTGTTAATGATCATGATATATTAATAAAAATAATTTAAAATTATGTTTTATTAGTTCAAATATATTTTGATGATATTGTTTTCAGATCATTCAAACACTCTTTATGAACTAAATTTTCAAAACTAATTCAAAATGAATTTGAAATGAGTTCGATGGGTGAAATGAAATTCTTTCTTGGTATTAAAATCTATCAAAATAAAGAAGGTGTAATTTTAAATCAAATAATGCACACAAAAGATATTTTAAAACGTTTTATCTTGGATAATTCAAAAGGAAGGGATACTCCAATTAGTACCACCAGTAAATTGGATCTTGATGAAACTAGGAAACCAGTTGACCAAACCACTTACAGAGGTATGATTATGAGTTTACTTTACTTGATAGTTAGTCAGCCTAGTATTATGTTTAGAGTATGTATGTGTGCAAATTTTCAACAAAACCCAAAGGAATCACATTTAAATATCATTAAAATAATTTTAAAATACCACAAAATTAATACTAATTTAGGACTATTTATATTCTAGAGGATATGATTTTGATTTAATTAGTTATTCAGATGCTGACTTTGATGGCTATAAGTTAGGTTGAAAAAGAACATGTGTAACATATCACTTGTTGGTAAAGTCTCTAGTATCATGATGTGTCAAGACACAAATTTTTGTTGTATTATCTACTGCTGAAGTAGAATACATAGTTCCAGGAAATTGTTGTGCATAGATTCTGTAGATGAAGCACACATTATTGGACTATGGATACCAATTCAAACAAGTCCCTATAAACTGTGACAACAAAAGTGCTATAAATATTTTCAAAAATCTTGTATCTCATTCTTGGACAAAACACATTGATATGAAACATCATTGTATGATAGATCATTTTAAAAAACGGGGATATCACTATTGAATTCATTGGAACATAACATATTCTTGTTGATATTTCTACAAATCCTATGAATTGTGAGAGGTTAAATTATATCATACATGAGTTATACATGATCAACTATGTTTAATTTATTTTGTGTCTAAATTATTTGATATTTTTTTTTTGTTCTCTTTTAAATGAATATTTAATTAATTACTTTTTTTTAAACATGTTGTATGTGTTTTTAAGTATTTCAAGTATATTTTATTTCTATTTCCTGTGGATTACTATACATTAAGCCCTAAGAAATTTTAATATCTTCAAAATAGAATCAGAATCATTTCGACACTATCTAACTTGATTTGAACTCTCTTTCGACCCTTATTTTATTGAAACCCTAGCCTTATGATCTTTGAATCTCAGTTTTAAGTATTAGTGATGAAGCAATATTTCAAATAAGATATTCTTAAAGGTTCTTATGCTTCCAAAATATCAAAGGTGCGCATGAGTGGACCAAGACAACTTTTGAAGCTGCATCTTTTACCGTACAAAGTCACCCCTAAAAAATAAGTAGATGTTGAATGATTTAAGATGATTTGTTCTCTAGTTTGGAGATTTTTACTTAGACAAGGATGGACAGATTAGTTTTTGAATGATAATTACCAATTATATCCTTATTTAGTAAAAAAATTGTGTGAACATGGTGTTTGAAGCTGGTAATCAAGAATATCTCATCATAACCTTTGTCGATAGTCAATAATATGAGTTTTCTTAAAATATTTGGGCTGAGAGTTTAAAAGTATTGCATGAACAAGAGTATAATGACTACAAAATTTCATATCCCTTAAATCATCCATATTTTGATCTTGTAAATGTCTTATAAGAGTTATCTGATGATAGATATCATCAAAGGCCTGGTATTATTTAATTAAATGGTGATTATAGGATATTTTTGAAGTTTATATAGTATTATATCTACCCTATAAAAGGAAATTTCAAAATTATTTATCACCAAGACCTCTTTCTACTATCCTTAATGTTTTATGGATTTTAAAAAAAAATTGCCTAGATTTTTTATGATCCATATAGAAGATCCTAGTAATAATTTCTTGAGGTTTAACACTCTACTTTAATCCAAATTCATTTCTACTATGCTTGAACAGAAAATATTTATTCCAAAGGGAGTAGAAAATTCATTACTTTATAGTGGTATTTGTCTTAATCAAACTACATGCAAGAGAATGAAAATTATATGGTATCTATGGAAGAAGATGTGGATAGCATATAAAGATAGGCTTTATGAATTCTTCAGTATAGTTAGGAACCCTACTAGAACAAGGGATTTCATATATCCTGGCTTAGATCTTAACCATATAGTCGATCATGACTGCTATTATGATAATAATAGATCTCAGGTAATGGATTATGTAGCTGAAGAATCCAAAAGATCTTATGAAAAGATCATGGGATTCTCTCCTGGTCTAGAAGTCTCAAAAGATTCAAAAATTCCAATGGAATATAAATTGGTAATATAAGGAGTAGTAACTCTTGAGGGGGAGAAAACTTTAAGATCTTTTCTCTTTGGACCAATCCTCGTTGATTATAAGAGTGATAAGGATGATGATCCAGTTAGAGATAGTCCTCCCATGTTTGAGATAGGGGAGACCTTATTTTTTATTCAATGCCTCTAAGGGAAGATTCATCTCCAAAAATTCCTTTATTTAATTTTGATGTATCTACTCCAGGTAATGATAATGATAAGGATGATCATGATGATGAAATTCCACCTAAGTCAGATGGGCATGTCATGCAGGCTATTTCTAATGTTTTATAATCTATTATTTCAAGACCTTATTCACATATTCTAAAATAAAAAGTTAGGATTGAGCCTTCTATTGATCAATTACAAGGGATTTTTTATATCTATAGAACCATATCAACCCTCCTCTCTAGGACATGACTCAAAAATTTGTTTCTGGGAGATCCCATTTATGACACCTCTCTCAGAACTGAAGTTCCATTTGATAAAGATTGAATAACCTTTGTGATTATTTGTTTTAACAAAGTTTTTGTATTTTTTGAAAACTAACATTTTTATAAAATAATGTTTTTGTTATTTAGGATCAGACCTAGTCTATCATAATGAGTTTTTGTAAGAAAGATGAAAGTTTCTGAATGTTCGGATCCAAACCCAAAAGGGGAGAAAAGTTTTTTTAATGATAAATTTGTTTTCCAGACACATGTTTCCATACATAGGGTTTTGTGCTGTGCATAATCAGGTGTAGAATATGTAAGGAAGATGGAACTTGGAAGTTTTGTAAAGATTGTAGATCAGATGCAGTATTAGTCTTAGATCCATCAACATGAAGTTCAGATTCATCGAACTCATTGTTTGTTGTATAAAGTGAAGTTAGGTGTTATAAAGTTCTCAAAATTTATAATCCTAATCCATATGATAATTTTCTAGTTTTTAATTATCAAATATCATAAGTTATTTGAAACACTTATGATGAAATACTTATAAATAAAATGAGATAAAATGTGCAGACAATCATATTAATTTTTGGTTGGAAGAAAGTGGTGAGAGTAAGGGAAGTTATAATACTTTCCTTTTGTAGGTCATATGATGCTTTTCCATTATTAAATTTCTTATAAATCATGAAAACTTTCATGATTAAAGCTATAGAAGAAGTGTAGGAATCATAAATATTGCATCAGTTCCATAAAAACAAGACAATGCTTGATAATGAGTTGTGACACTAATAAGATCATCGTAATAAGAAAGTGGAAGACTAATGAAGTTTGAAGGATTTCAAAGTTGTGTGAAGTCTTTATTGAATTTATTAAATTGTAATTATAATTCCATCCTTTTGATAATTCCATTATTATGAGTTTATCGGCATGAAGAAACATGTGAAGATAAAGATGATTCTTTTCAGTCAGACTGATAAATCAAATATACAGATCATCGGATCCAAAAGAATCAAATGTAGAAATTGTTTATTTTTGGAATTTTGTCTTTATCATAATAAAATAAAGAAAATAATTTGTTGAATTATAATGTTAGAATGTTTCTGATGAGGTTTGAAGAATTTTAAAGTTGCATAGTGGATTTTCCATCAAAATGGGAATTCCATCCTTATGAGGATTCCATCAGACTAAAGCTAAGGAAGTTACATAGGATTGAAGCTCAGGAATCTCATCGGTGTAATGTCTTGGATTTTACATGTATTATTTTTAAATATTATATGTAATTATTTCAAGACCAGGTGCTAAGACGGCATGAGATTCTGAGACCTAGTGTGCCCAGAATAAATGTTTGAAATATATTAAATATATTAAATAGAGTGTGTGATTGGTTTTAATGAAAAATTGGAATAACTTATAAATGGGTTCCAAGATCAAAAATATGAGGGCACCGTTGTGTTTAGAGTAGTGAGTTTACCCTAGGCGTGACCTAACTTCAGCCAACGTGGGTCAACTGTGGAAAGTAGTTTTTTGTGTTTTGATAAATAAAATAAATGGAGAATTTATTTTATTTTAATGTTTAGTCTATATAGTGACACAACATTATTCCTTTTAAATAAGTCTTAGAGGTAGGGATCCAGGGTTAGGCTCATAACCTTGGAATTCCTTGGAGGCTCTAGAGAGAACTTGGAGAATTATCTCAACGGTGAACGATGACAGGATTGCAGATTGGAGATCGACGGACATTATTTCCAACAGATCACTAATGAAAATCAATCCTCGATAGAGAAAAATCCAACCCTGAGGTAGGGTGTGTGTTTTAATTTTATTTCTTCCCCGTTCTTTATTCCTACGATGAATGTGAATCAATCGATGAAAGGATTGATTCACGGATCGTGCATATTGCAGGATGGGATTATATTGCGGGATTTGTTATACGGTTTTTTTAGAGATTTTATTTACTTTCATGATCATTATTGTAGAATGGATTAAGTCTCTAATTAACAATGGATGAGGTTCACTACTTGGTTTTTTCCATGCGATTTTTCTCCCTCGATGTTCTTCGAGTTCTTCATGGCTTTTGAACAAGCAATCGTTGTGCCTTCATTTCATGGTGCAATGATCTGAAATTGAAGATATGGCATCGGTACGACTTGATGGAGGTGAAAAAGTGGTTGGGGAAGCGGATTGAATGATGGTGGGATCCAATTTCTTGTTATTTTTCATAAATGATGAACGATGACAATCTAATTTTTAGGGCTGATAAAAGACCCAAATCTTACTGATTCAGTGATATCATGACCAAAAGACCTTGGATCTTGAGTTTCTTGACCAGTTGTGGCCATAAATGATGGTCGAAGCAGTGGAGGAGATAATGGAGTGCAAACCAGGGTTTCTGGAATTTTCTGAAGAACACATCATGTATTCAGTAATACACGGCGTGTGGGGCCCCCTGAGTGGTGGCTAGGGTTTCGAGAAGCAGTGAAGAGTCACACGGCGTGTGATAGATGTCACATAGTATGTGGGTCCTTCCCTAGGATTTGGCGTGTATCTCAGATGATATACGAACATAGGGTGGAGTACACAGCTTGCCTATATAGCGTGTACTCCGCCACATAGTCAGCTGAACCGGTTACACGGATTACCTTGTGTACTGGTACACGGACAGACGTACATGGGTTAAAGTCCTATGCTGGTACATGGCTAGTGTACATGGAGTGGACCCTAGATAGTAGGACACGACGTGTGACCCTTCTACATGCTTTGTATAACTCTTCTAGATGACATGTTCTAATGATGCGGTCCATTGAACACGGGGAGTACTCGGGGTCAAAGGACACAGTGTGTGACTCTACTAATATACTATGTACTCTATTCTACATGGCTTGATATCCTTGTGCACCATATCTTAGACAAGTTTCATTAGGGTTGGTTCCCTTTTTCATTCCCCTGAAGGTCAGTTGGTATTGTTTCTTATTCACAGAAGTATGATCCCTTCAGCAAGAATTTCTAGATAGGGTCTGGAATCCCCTCTAAGAGGCCCGGAGTAGGATCCTCTATCCATTCTTGTGCCCTAAGTAGATTCTTGGTATCGGCATGACCAATCCTACTGAACTTCAATCCTATACTTATCAGGTGAATCTGGATGGGTCTTGGTATCACCCCATGGCTCTGATAGTGATCCTCATTTGTGTATCATGATCTTCCCCACTCATGGAGTGAGTTCTCCTGGAAATAGGGTATTGTATTCTCTCTTCAGATCTATCAATGTATATCTCTCATGAAGGTTCCTGATGAACAATACTTCTCTGGAAAACGTCATCAATGTTATCAGACTCAGGAGTGTGTTCTCCTAGATGAGTGCTTTTTGGAATCTTCGGACTGAACCCCTAGCATGATTATGCAGTTATTGTGACTTAATTTAGACTATGGGTATGGGTTTGAGTATATCTAGATATGTTATTTTTATATGTATTGTGGACATATACTATGTAGAGATGATTGTACCTTTACTTTGGGTATTTCTTTATGGTTTGGGGGGTGTTCTACCGAGTATTGTTATACTCACCCCTGCACGGTCTTTGCCCGCACATGTCGTGTCTTGTGCAGATGAGAAATATTTTTGTGGTGTCTAGGGAGGACTATAATCATATAGGATTTGTGAGTTCAGACAGGTGGATGTGTTCCTATGGCTTTGAGCAGCAGTCCAAGTACCTTTTTTATAGGTTGGTCGTTGTAGTTTATAGACTCTTTATTTTGGTGGACTTGTATTCTGGCCAAATTTACTTTACTGCACTTTACTTTCCTCTCATACTCTATTGGTTGGGTTTAGTGGTATGCATGCATTTTTTTCCTTAGTGTTTTTTACATTTCAATATTTGTGTCTTGGAGATGTGTGCATGTGTATAGGTACTTAGGCAATGCCTCCCATGTTAGTGATATGCCTACTCAGTGCTAGTCACCAGCCCCTAGCCTATTGGAGGTAGGCTTGGGGAGTCACAGAATGGGCCCTAATGGGATGGGTTGTAATAATAAGACTAAAGAAAGGTTAGTAATACTGATAAGGAATATTACAAAGAAGTATCAAGAAGAATATTCCAGAAGTTTTGTGAAGAGTTTAAGTGGTCAAACTTGAAATTTGATTAAGCATAAATCTCAGAGTTTTTGAATTTTGAGGAAGTGGGGAAAGTTTTCAAGTTTCTTGTCTTTTACATTCTGGGTTGCCTATAAATAATTTCTCAATAAATTTTTACTTAATAACTTTTCACATAAGCGGAAAAGGCGGAGCACTGATTAATTTAAGTGAAAGTTCCTTCTGGATAGAGATCTAATTAGAATATTAGACATCTATTATTTTGTTAACTGAACTAAGAAACGTGGTATTGAGAATATTAGATTGAGTTGATTAGATTGATTCGATAAAACTGAGCATCTGAGCAGAGTTTGATAAGTAAAAAATGAGAAAGGGAGAATCATATTGAGTTGATAGGACTGAGTCCATCAGACCCAGCCTCATTTGAATGAGATAATTGGACCTAGCCAAATTGGACTGAGGATCCGGATTGTGAATTTATAGAGTATTTTAAACAAATTCTTCATTTTTTTTGCTCAATTATTTGTAATAAAACTTTGTAAACTGATAAGAATCGGTATAATATATCATATCGGTAGATAGAAGGTGTCTAACATCACTTGTCACAAGTTGTATTCATTTCTTTAAAATAGTGAATTTATAAAGACCCACAGGAGTGGCAATGGAAAGGATTTAGGTTCTGAAATTGAGGATAAACCTTGTAAATCTCATGTGCATTACTTTATTTACTGTTTTTTCATGCATGAGTATTTACAAAAAGATGATAAAGGTATTAATTTTAATAGGTGTAGGGTTTAAGTTTTAATAAGTATTGAAACTTATAAAAAGTGATCAAATGATTCACCCCCCCCCCCTCAGTTGTTATTTGATCCTTTGGAACTTAAATTGGTATCAGATCAAAGGTTCACTTGTTTAATCCTTATCATGGATAATATCAATTATGTTAATATTATAATAATTCCTATATTTGATGGAAAATTTATTATGGATGGGAAAGAGGATGATTCCTTATCTCTTATCTCTTGTCTTGGAAGTTGTTGATGCTACTACAATTGATTTTACACCTATTGAGAAGGATTCCCAGATGAAGAAGGTGGTGAAGAATCGTATAGAGAGTATCAACTCAGAACAGAACTCGTTGCATGTCTTGATAAAAACAAGGATCTCAGGAAAGAAATAAGAGTAATGAAGAAATATTGTGGAGAAGTTTCTGAAGGAAGAAAAGATTTCATAAAGCAGGAGGAAGAATACATACAGGAGATTTTAAGTTAAAAATTTAGAATTGATGAATAGGGAAATATGGTTGAAGATCTCAAAAATAAGATGTCATCTAAGGAAGAGGAAGTTAACAAATTTCAATCAAAACTTCTTGAGTCTGAAAGTACCTTGAGGAATATTAATGAGAACTTCAACAAAGCTTCATAAGTAAAATATGAGACTTCTAAATTTTATGAGAATGTTCAAAATAAGAATCAGGTGAAATCCTCACTCACCAAAAATAATGTTTCATCTTATTATTATAACATTTCATGTTCCAAAAAAGTTTTTAGGAAAGATTAGGTAAGAGAAAGGATGTGAGAAAACTATCACATCTACAAAATTTGAAAATCCTCTCAGAAGGAAATGTGGTCTGTGTATTGATTATTATAGATCATAAAGAATTTATCAACCTCAATAAAGTTTCAACATAGAAAGATCTTTCTTCAACAGAAAATCATGATTTGATGGCTATTACTAGTGTTGTGGAATCTATGACCATAGAGATTATAATTGTTGGCATAACTTGTCACTTCCCAAAATAAGTTTTGAACAAAGATAAATCAATGGTGGAAGAAGGTTGAGTAACTTTCCTAACCCATGAGAAGTTAGAAAAGGAAAAACTCAAGATGTTATAAAATTTACAATAAAAAATCAATTTGAATGCCTAGAATAAGTTTGTGGAAGATGTGATCAAGCTGGCCATCATGTCGAAATATGTATGACACTCCTTCTAGAACAAGTTTCTTATGAAAAAAAAAAGAAGATAGAAATAAGAAATTTGAGGAAAGATATTTTTTGTTGAGATAGCTTTGAAAGCAAGTGAGAGGAACAGACCATGGATACTTGATAGTGGTTGTTCTTTACATATGATAGGTGATATAAAAATCTTGAAACATGTTGAAAGTCATGATGGAGGAGCAGTTACCTTTGGTAATGATATTTACTTAAAAATAAAAGTAATTGGAATGGCTGAGATTGATATAGAAAAGTTTAAATCTAAGGAAGTGTTATTTATTTATGGGATAAAACATAACTTACTTAGTGTGAGTCAACCGTGTGATGATGAAAAGGAAGAGATTTTCATAAAATATTCTTATATCATCAGAAGTGTGAAAGATGGAAAATTTATAACAAAATGAGAAAGAACCGGTGAGAATCTCTTCCAAACAGAAGAATTTAATAACTCGTGTTACTTAAGTGCTAAAGATGAAAACAAATTATGGCACTAAATACTTGGGAACCTGGGGTAGAAAAACATGAACAAACTTTCTAAATTTGATTTTGTTTATTATTTTCCAGAATTGAAAAGAAGATATGAGGACGTTTGTGTTACTTTTAAAAATGGGAAGAAAAATAACAAAAGTTATAAGGGAGTTGAGATTTAGTCAACCAAACCTCTTGAGTTTATTCATTCTGATTTATGTGGACTGATGAGACATCAATAAACAAAAATATATTTATACTTAATCACTTTTATTTATTATTTCACTCAGATGAAAAACATCATATTTATGAAACATAAGTCAGAGGTTTTGGAAATTTTATAGTTTTTCATAAAAGAAGTTTAGAAAAAAAATAGGGGTGTATATAAAGAAGTTGAGAATAGATAATGGTACTGAATTCACAAGCAATAATTTTGAAACTTATCTGAGAAAGCATGGTATCAAACATCAGTATAGTTCTCCCTATACTTCATAATAAAATGGAGTAGCAGAAATAAATAATAGAAGTTTGGTAGAAATGGGAAGAAGTGTGTTAGCAGAATGAAAAATTTAAAATTATTATTGGAAAGAAGCTATTAGTATTGTTGTACATGTTCAAAAAAGATGATTTCTAAGACCAGAAACCCACATTACTTCTTATTAAATGTGGTATAACAAAAAACTTTCATTGAATTACTTCAAAAAAAAATTATTTCTATGTTTACTAAAATCCAAAAATACAGATCTGGGAAATTTTGATGAGAAAGATGAGGAAGGTATTTTTATGGGTTATTCACCCAATGGAATAAGATATAAATGTTGGAATAAATGCTTACAAAGGTTTTTGGAATCATATGATGTGAAAGTAATTGAAAATAAAAATTCCTTAATAGAAGTTATTAAGAATTCTAATGAGGATAAACTATACATTACCAGCGATAGTGAAAGTAATTAAAAAAATCCTTACCAAGAGTCATGAGAATCATGTGATAAGGAAAGTTTAGCTAGAAAAGAAATTTTGAAATTTTCTATGTTAAAAAAACCTATTGATATCGAAAACATTATTGGAAATCGTAAGGATCCAGTTCATATAAGAAGAAATTTGATATTAGAAAATCAGACTTCACTTATCTCAAAAGTTGAACTAGAATCAGTTTTAGAATCTATTCAACACAAATAATTGGTGGATGCTATAAATGAAGACTTGGATCAGATTGAAAAAAATGAAACATGGAAACTTGTTCCATAGCTATAAAATAAAAATGTTATTAGAAAAAATTGGGTTTATAGAAAAAAAAATTGAATGAGAATGGAGAAGTTTCAAGAAACAAATCAAAACTTATTTGTAAAGGGTATGTACAGGTGGAAGGTGTGGATTTTATAGAAACTTTTTCCCCAATTACAATATTTCAAACTATTAGAATGTTTCTATCAGTAGTCGTACATTGGAATTACAAATTATATCAGATGGATGTAAAGTCATCATTTCTCAATAGATAAATAAAAAAAGAAGTTTAAATTGAACAACCTTGTGGGATCGATTTGATGAGGATGAAAAAAGAGTTTATATATTGAATAAAACTTTGTATGGGATGAAACAAGCTCTGCATGCCTAGTATTCTAAGCTTGAAAATTATTTGAGAATATTGAAATTTTCTAAAGGAAAAGTTGATAGCAACTTATATGTGAAATATGTTGACTCTAGAACTCTAATTGTAATTGTTTTTGTGGAAAATATATTTTTTTTGATAAGGAATAAAAATTTTGTAAAGATTTTTATGAGGAAATTAAGAAGAATTTTGAAATGTCAATTTTGGGAGAATTAACTTTCTTCCTTGGATTTTAAGTTCAAAAAAAAGAAAATAAATTTTCTTATATCAGGAAAAGTAAGCCAGGGAATTTTTAAAGAAGTTTGGGATGATAGAATCCAAATAAGTTTTTACTCCTATATCTGTGAGCACAAATTTGAGTAAAGACGAGTCCGAAAAAAGTGTGAATTGGAAAGACTTTCAGAAGATGATAGGAATTCTAATTTACCTTACAGCCTTAAGTCCTGATATTTTTTATTCTATAAATTTGTGTTCTAGGTATCAAATTACTCCTAAATAATCACATATATTGGTAGAAAAGATAATTCTAAGATATTTAAAAGGAACAAGTTCACATGGGTTGTTATAGAAAAGAAATTCTGAGATGAAGTTTCACGGATATTGATGCATTGCTGAAAGTTCAAAACAAGTAAGTGAAGATGAGTAAAAAAATGTATACAATTAACTAGGGCTTAAAAGAAACACCACCCACCAATTTTTCTCCATGCTTAAAGAAAAATTCACCAATAATGGAGTTGCACCACCAATTTCGGGAAAAGGGAAGAGGCTAAAGCAAGAAGGATGCACAACAAGCTTCCAAAATTCATCACATTAAAATATATCCATTACAAAGGGGTGAAAATACATTGTAAATGAAAAATAAAGAAAGTAAAATGACCCAAAATTAATTAAAATTCATGGGGGCACTCAAAGGACACATAAAAAATCACAAAAACCACTTCTCCATGCTATTTAATTACCCCACTATCAAAAATAGAGAATTTCCTTCTTAATGATGTATTTATCCACTTTTTCTCTCCTCTTTAATGTGTTTCTATGAAATTACTTCTTTTTCCATGTGGATAAATTATTTTGGGCCCCAAATAAGTGTGTTTTGGCCCACCATGGTGTTGGATGTCAAAAATTGGGGGTTGGTCCAATTCGAATAACAGTTGGGCTTAAAATTTTCATCAAGACCAAAATTATTCTCCTTGGGGTCAATCTGATCCATATCATTCACCCCTGGTTGGAGAGGATTTCCCTTCAAATCCATGTTATCATATTATTAAATGTATGGAGACAAGTCCCCAATTTTTATCATTATATAAACGCCACCAAAATCATCTGGAAAATCAATTTTGTAGGCATTGTTTCCCACTCATTCAAGAACTTTGAAAGGACCTTCAGCTCATGGCTCTAGATTGCTCTTCCTTTCTTATGGAAATATCTCCTTGCATATTTGAATCCATAATTTGTATCCAAGTTAGAAAATTACCTTATTTTGGTACATTTTAGCTCGCCTCTTATATTATTCATTATACTTATCTATTTGAGCATGAATAGATTGATGAATCTTCTTCATCTACTTTTCCTTCTACTCCGCATTAATATTCACCTAAAAGTAAAGAGGCAAAGAGTACAATTCTATAGGAGTGATTAGATTTATTCCATAAATCAATTCTAATGGATAATGTCAAGTGGTATCATTCGGATATCTTTAGTATGCAAATTTAGCTTATGCAAGCTGTAAATCCCAATCTCACATATTCTTGTTCACTGATGTTCTCATAATAGTTCCCAATGTATGATTGGTAACATCCATTTTCCCATCAGTTTTAGGGTGATGGGAAGCACTAAAATGATATTTTTACTGAGTTTCCCCATAATTTCCTCTAAAAATGGCTTAGAAATTTAGTATATCTATTTGAAACAATGCTACGAGGAATTCCATGAATGCTAACAATATCTTTGAAAAAAATTCTACCACTTTCACTGCATCTTCAGTCTTATGAAAGGGTATGAAATGATCCATCTTATAAAATTTATCAACAACAACCATTATTTAATCTTTACCTCATTGAGTCTTTAGTAAAACCATAATGAAATCCATGTTGAGATCTTCCCATGGATGCTTCAGAATAGGTAGCGGAGTGTATAAACCAGGCTTGAAATGAATCTTTTCTCTTTGACATGTTCCATATATTTAAATAATTTATTGGAAATATGATTTCATATCCAATCAATAAAAATGATCCTTTATTATCTCCAAGGTTTTATTTATTCCAAAATGACCAATAAGTCCCCCTTCATGTGCCTCCTGAATGAGAAAGTCCTTGTAATTACCCTTTGGAACACACAACTTGTTTATTTTAAATAGAAACCCATCATTTATAGAATAATACTCTACAAATACATTTTTAAATTAGATGAAAATATTATTTAACTCCATATCATGCTGATAATATTCTTTCATAAGCTTAAATCTAAGAATTTGACCATCTAGAATGGTAAGTAATGCATACCTTCGAGATAAAGCATCTACCACCATGTTATCTTTCCCCTTATTGTATTTTGACACAAATGAGAATGATTGTAATAATTAAACCCAATTTGTTTGCCTTGAATTCATCTTGTGTTTACCATTGATAAACCTCAATGCCCAATGGTTATAATGAAGAAAAAATTGTTTTGGTCTCAAATAATGAGACCAATGATCTAGGGATCTCATAATCGCATAAAATTCCTTATCATAGGTGTTGTAATTCCTCCTTTAATCATTCAATTTATAATTTAAATATTCAATAGGACTCCTTATTTGGATGAAACCAACACATATCTCAACTCCACTTGCATCACATTCTACTTCAAAGACTTGATCAAAATCAGGTAACTCCAAAACTGGTGCTTCACACAAATTTTTCTTAATGATTTCAAATGCTTCATTTGATAACTTTGACCACTAAAATTTCCCATTATTTAAGTATTCAGTGATGGGTTCCATGATAATGATGAAATTAGAAACAAAGTGATGATAAAAATATGCCAAACCATGTAAACTCCTTACTTCTGTGATGGATTCTGGTTGTGTATAGGAATTAATTGCTTCCACTTTTGATTGATCCACCATGATGCCTTTTTTGGTTACCAAATATCCCAAAAACACCACTTGTGTTGAAAAAACTCATATTTTTTCATCTTTCCATATATCTTTTGTCCCAAAATAATGTCAAATACCCATCGAAGATGATTCACATGGCTCTCCACATCCTTGATGTAAATCAAAATATCATCCAAATAAACAACAACAAATTTACCAATAAATGGTTTCAGAACTTCATTCATGAGTCACATGAATGTTCTAGGAGAATTTGAGATGTCTAATGGCATGACCATCCACTCAAACAATCCTCCTTTAGTTTTGAAGGTTGTTTTCCACTCATCCCCTTCCTTTATCAGAATCTGGTGGTATCCACTATGAAGATCAACCTTCGAAAAGATTGATGACCCATGTAATTCATAAAGCATAACATCGATTCGTGGAATGGGATACCTATATTTGGTGGTAATATTATTGATATCTCTAATATCAATGAACATGTGATACATACCATCTTTCTTCAGCACCAATAATGATGGGACAAAACACGGGATCATGCTTGGCCTTATAAAGCCTTGATCCATCAACACATCCACTTGATTCTACAATTCCTTTGATTCCCCAGGATTACACTGATATTCTAATTTATTAGGAAATTTTTCATCGGGTATAAGACCAATTTGGTGTTCAATTCCTCTAAAGGGTGGTAATACTACTAGAAGATCATTAGGAAAAACATCATGATATTCTCTAATAAATGAATGAGATAATGAATAGTGATGACTCTTCTCCTCATGGAATAACTTTTCCATCATCAATAAATAAAAAACTAACCTTTTCTTATTTATTACTTTATCTAATTTATCTTTATTGATAAATAGGATACCTTCGGGTACTTCTGGAACAGATTTTTCTTGAAATTTTTGGGATGGCTTCAAAGGAGAAAGTGTGATATTATTTTCCCCGGATCCAAAAGAATGTGTGTTCTTACTCCCATCATATTTAGCTTCCCTATCAAACTGCCAAGGCCTTCCCAACAACAAGTGACAAGAATCCATAGGAATAACATCACACAATACCTCATCAATATAGTTCTTACCAATGGAAAATGAAATCAAAACCTATTTTTTTACTTGGAGTGTGCTCCCATTGTTCAACCATTATAATTTATATGAGCAAGGATGATTCTAAGTTGGAAGATTCAATTTCTCCACTAGTTTTGTTGAAGTACCATTTTTAAAGCTCTCACTATCAATAATCACCATGAATACCCATTGATGTATGATGCAACGAGTTTCAAACAATTTTTCTCCTTGATCTTATTCCAGACATATTTGATCTTGAAAAACTCTTTGTAGCACAAGCATGTTACCTAACTTAGCTTCTTCCACAACATGACCCTCATTTTCAGATTCTTCACCATCATGTTCATCCTATTTGATTTTTTTTTCAATCTCTTCAATCTTCTTTATAGTAATAATTTTATTGTTAGGGAAATTGGCCTGAAAATGACCATACCCATTAAATTTGAAAAACTTTCAGTTCCTACATTCAAAGGAATTGGATTTCCCTTTTGGTTGTTTTGTATCCTTCTCTTTCCCTTTATCCAACTTCTTATTCTTTCCAAATTCCTTCTCACCAACACCAAATTTATTAGAATAAATACATTTATAAAAAAATTTACCTCTATTTTATTTTTTTAGAAATGATTCCTTTGAGGTCTGATTTTTCTTTTCCACCTTGATAGCCAACTTGAAAAAAATCATCAAGTGAGCATAATGGTTATAACTCCACCGAATGTGTAATTTCTTCATTTAATCCACCCAAAAACCATGCAATTGTTTTCTATTTATACTATGAAACGTCACTTCACATCAATAAATGATCAAAATCTAAAATGTACTCTTCAACGGATTTATCTCCTTATCATAGGCTATGCATTCGGAAATAAAGATCTTGCTTATAATTCTCAAGCAGAAATCGTCTCCTTAAAAGCTTTTTCAAATTTTACCATGAGCATATTTTTTCTTTCCCATCACATTCCCATTGTTTCTTTAGATTTTTCCACCAAAAATATGTATAACATTTAAATTTCAGAATGGATACCTTGTAATTCTTCTTATCAGAACAATTCTTAAATTTGAAGAATCGTTCGACTTCCCACATCCAATCCAAAAAATCATCCAGATTCATACTCCCATCAAAATCTAGAATGTCAATATTCAAACCTCTTTTAATATCTTCATCATCCCTTCTTCTTTGAATATCCACCTATGAATTGTTTTAGTCATTTCCATTTGTACGATCTTCATAAAATGTTGTTGGATTGTGATTGTTATGTGGAGATGGACGGCGGGGATGCCACTGAGGTGGAGGGGAATCACATCATCACGCTCTCAATAGTTGAGCAAGTTGCTCACTGATTTGAGTAATTTTCTATTGTATTGGTGCCTTGTAAATTTATCATGGAGTAGGAGGAGTATAAGATCTGCTCTTGTGATACATGGTGGAGAGTAATAAGAAGAATGTAATATAACTTACTCATTGGAACCTGCAGCTCTGATACCAAATTGATGTGTTTCTAGAAGCTTGAAACAAGTAAGTGAAGATGAGTAGAAAAATTTATTCGATTAACTAAGTCTTAAAGGTAATTCCACCCACCAAGGTTTCTCCATGATTAAAGACAAATTCACCAACAATGGAGTTGCACCACCAATTCTGGGCAAAGAGAAGAGGCTAAAGAAAGAAGGATGCACAAAAATCTTCCAAAATTATTCACATTCAAATCTAGCCATTAAAAAGGGGTGAAAAGACATTATAAAGACAAAATAAAGGAAGTAAAATGACCCAAAATGAATTACAATTCATGGGAGCACTCAAAGGACACATAAAAAGCACAAAAATCACTTCCCCGTGCTATTTAATGATCCCACTATCAAAAATTTTGAATTTCCTTCTTAATGATACATTTATACACTTTCTCTCTCCTATTTAATGTGTTGCTACTAATTTACTTCCTTTTCTATGTGGATGTATAATTTTGGTACCCAAATAATTTTTTTGTGGCCCACCATGGTGTTGGATGTCAAAAAGTGAGGGTTGGTCCAATTAAAATAATAATTAGGATTAAAAAATTTATCAAGACCAAAATTATTCACCTTAGGCTGAATCTCATCTATATTAGTTATACTGATTCCAATTGAACTGGATATTTTAATAATAGAAAATCAACCTCAAGAGGAACATTTTTCTTAGGTGAATCTTGTGTGAGTTGGCATAGTAATAAAAAAAGTTCAGTAACTTTAAGCTTAGCTGAATCTGAATATGTTGCAGCTACTTAGGATTATACTCAAATGTTGTGGATGAAATTTTAGTTAGATGATTTGAAAGTAAAAGTTTCTAAACCATTGAAGATACTTTCTGATAATCAGAGTGAAATTTATATTTCTAAAAAATCTTGTCCAACATTCAAGATCAAAACACATTGATATAAAGTTTCACTTTATAAAAGAGAAAGTTTATTTTGAGGATATTTTTCTGGATCATATCAAATTTTTGATAACTTTACAAAGTTAATGCTGAAATAATGGTTTGTTGAGTTGAGGCTGCAACTTCATGTCCAGTCTCCTCCAATAACTTCTTAAATCTCATAAGGAAGTCCCGTATAGTGATTTTGGATTATGCTGACAAAGGGGGAGAGAAATTGACAACTTTCTACTTTGTAATAAGTTTTTATTTATCTTTCTTAAATGAATCTAAAGTTGTGGTTATCATAAAATGGGTGGGAAAAAAGAAAAGTGAGATAGGAAAAGATAAAATTGAGGAAATTTTATCTTAACATGGCCATAAAACTTGCTTGCAACCGAGGGATATAAATCCTTCAAAAACATTACTTTATCTAGTAGTGTAGTTTCATAACTATCTCCTTTGAGAAAGGTTGTGTTTTCATAAAATTCAAAAACTTGAGTTGTTTACAAAAGTTGAGTTGTGAAAAATTTCTGAGAGTTGAAAAATTTGTTAACAAGTGTTGTTAAAAAACCCAAAGGGGGATATTGAATAACCTTTGTGATGATTTGTTTAAACAAAGTTTTTGTATTTGTTAACAACTAACCTCTTTGTAAAAGAATGTTTTTATTATTCAGTATCAGACCCAGTCCATCGTAATGAGTTTTTGTAAGAAATATGTAAGTAAATGAATGTTCGAATCCAAACACAAAGGGGGAGAAAAGTTTTTTTATGAGAAATTTGTTTTCCAGACACAGGTTTCCAAACACAGAGTTTCATACTGAGTAGAATCGGACATAGAAGGCATAAGGAAGATGGAATTGGGAAGTTCTATAAATATTGTTGATCAGATATAGCATCGATCTTAGATCCATCGACATGAAGTTTAGATTCATCAGACTCAGTGTTTGTTGAAGAAAGTGAAGTTTTGTGTTAGAAGGTTCTCAAAATTTCTAATCTTAAGAAATAAAATTATTTGTTGGTTCTTAATTCTAAAATATCATAAGTTGTTTGAAACACTTTTGATGAAAGGCATATAAAGAAAAGGATAGAAAAGGTGCATCCAATTTTATTGAGTTTTGGTTGGAAATAAAGAAGGTGTTGATAGTAAGGTAAGTTATAATTATTTCCTTTTGTAAGTCAGATAATGATTTACCATTATTAAAGTTATTATAAATCATGATAACTTCCATGATTAAAGTTGTTGAAGAAGAGGAGGAATCATAAATATTGCATCAGTTCCAGAAAAACAAGACAAATATTTCTAATGATATGTGACACTGATGATATCATCATAATAAGAAAGTGGTAGATTGATGAAGTTTAAAGGGTTTCAAAGTTGATGTGTGAAGTCTTAATCATATTAAGAGTACTATAATGATAATTCCATCCTTATGATAATTCAATCATTATGAGTTTATTGGTGTGAATAAACATGATAAGGTGAAGATGTTGGTTTTTAGTTATACTGATAGATAAAATATATAGATCATCAGATCCAAAATAATTGGAGGAAAATTTTGTTTATTGTTTTAATTTTTTATTTTCTGTAATCTGAGAAAGAAAATAAGTTGCTGAGTTAGAAAGTCAGAATGTTGCTAATAAGTTTTGAATAATTTCAAATTTATAGAGTGGAGTTTCTATTGTAATGGTAATTCCATCATAATGGGAATTCCATCCTTATGAGGATTCCATCAGACTAAAGCTAAGGAAGTTACATTGGATTGAAGCTAAGGAATCTTATTAGACCAAATAAAGATTAAGAAGTCTAAGAATACTGATTTTGAAGAATACTCAAGAAGAAGACTCTAGAATATTCATAAATATTTGAAGTGGTCAAACTTGAAATTCAATTATGCATAAATCTTAGACTTTTTGAATTTGAGGAAGCAGGGAAAGTTTTCAAGTTTCCTACCTTTGCCATTATAGGGTGCCTATAAATAGTTGCTCAGTACATTCTTACTTCGTAATTTTTCACGTAAGTGGAAAAGACAGAGCACAGATTAATTTAAGTGAAAGTTCCTTCTGTACATATATCTCATTAGAAGGTCATACATCTGTTATTTTGTTAACCGGACAGAGAAACATCATATTGAGAAGATAAAATTGATTCGATCAGACTAAGGGAGATCAGACTGAGCATCTGATTAAAGTTTGAGAAGTGCATATTGAGAAAGGGAGAATCGTGTTGAGTTAATTATACTGATTCCATCAGACTTAACCTCATTGGAATGAGATAATTGGACCTCACAAAATCGGACTGAGGATCTAGACTGAGAATTTGTGGATCAATTTGGACAAAGTATTTATTATTTTTTTAGATCATTTTTTGTATGAAAACTTTTTAAACTATCAGGAGTTAGTATAATCTTTTATATTGGGATATAGAAGTTGTATAACTTGAGTTTGAACAAGTTGTATTCACTTTTTCATAATATTTGATTTTCATAGACTTGTGGTAGTGTCTATGACAAGGATGTAGGTTCTTACACTGAGGCTGAACCTTATAAATCTTGTGTAATTTACTTACTTTTTTTTCATGCATGAGTATTTACAAAAATATGATAAGGATATGAAATTTAACAGGTTTCAAGGGTTAAGTTATAAGAAGTATTGAATCTTATAAAAAGATAACAACCAATTCAACCCCCCCCCCCCCTCTCAGTTGTTATTTGATCTTTTGAAAGTTCAAATATTCAGACATCTCAATTCAAGAAATTGATAAGCTTTATAATATCTTTTCAAATAATGAGGGATCTATGTTAAGAACTTCAAATTTTGAGTTCAGTGACTCAACTCTTAATCCTAGTCATACCTTATCTCCTCATGTTGCACATACTTCAATTGTAGATGCTCCACCTCAACTAGCTTCAACTACTTTGGTCATATATTCAATATCTACTCCTTTAGATTTTATATAATTCAAGAATGACCTTATGGATGTGTTAGAAGAATTGTTTCTCAATATCAACAGTGAAAATGAGTATGATAGAGAAGTGGATATTGCCTATATTATTGAGAGTGTTGTGTCTCATACTCAACTTAAGTTGTTTTTAAAGCTAGATCATATGGAACATGAGATTAGAAGTTTTATAAGTCAAATGGAATATTTATAAGGATAGATTGGATCTCTTCAAGATAATCTATTATATATGCTTTCTACACTAAACAATATATATCTTTCAATGATCATAGGTCATTCCCAACCCTCAACTTCTACTTCTCCTACATCTGTTTCTATAGATGGGTATCTTATTAGAAGTCCTATCCATGTAGAAATACAGAGTATGCAAGATAGTTTTAAGGATATCAAGAACCAAGACATATGGATGTTGTTACACATGGTGTGAATCTCTATGACATAGTTAAAGTAGAACCGGTCAAGACTTTAAAGGATAAGGTTGTAACTAAGGGAGCTATAAAGTATTATCTCAATCATATTTACACCAAGGCAGACTTGAAAACTAAATTTAAATATTTGTCCAAAGACCTCAATATGCCCCCTCTAACCGAAACGTTTAAAAGCATTGTAGATAAGCTATTTATTATGGAACCCCTCCTAGATTAGTTTATGTTAGAGAAGGATGGGTTTTTAGAGATTATTGATAATGAGTCCAAAACAATGACAGACATTACCAAACTTTTAGAGCCATGTATTAATGTTGAAAATCCTATAGTTCTAGAACCTTCAGCTCATTCTGTACCCATCATTTCTCATTATCCTACTTGAGCTACATCAACAGTCTCAATCTTAGTTTCTATAGCTACCACTACATCAGTTTCCTCTATTACTCTTGTTGCACCTCCCATAGAACCATTTGGTCTCAACCTACCTTAAGACCTTCATTGAATTAGGCTTGTTTCCAAATATATCATGATTATAGGAGCTTTTGTTACTCCTTACCATGAACCCCCTCCTTATACAATCATTGGAAAAGGAAAAACCCTAATTAATCATTCTACCTTACCAGCCTCTAAGTCTAATTCTGATTAGGTATTTTGATAGGTACTTGTATAAATTATTTTTGGAATTTTAATAAAATCTTTTTTACTCATATTTATGTATTTTTATCTTATTCACTTTATATTTACTCTTTAACTTTATTTTCTCACCATTTTTTCCTTTTTTTATAATCCCAAAAGGTGGAGTAAAGTATGACATGTTACAAACTGCATGATTATATGTTATGGAATATTGTAATCATTAGTTGGTTTATTAGTGCATTATGTGTAGTTATTAATGCCATGATTTTTTATTATAAAAATTGGGGGATTGTTGGATTAGTCCAAAAATTACTTATTTTAATAATCACAAATCATGTTTATGTGTTTCTAATCATCTCTATGTTTTGTGGATGTTAAAAAAAAATTGGAAAATTCTCTAAGTCTTGGATCAACTGTAAAGCCAATCAAGCCAGACTATCAACCATGAGTCTAAAGAAGTGATATTTCACAAAGTACTTGATCGACCTAATGAAGAATTGATTGATTTTATGAAGAAATATAGATAAGATAAATTTCACAAAGTAACAGAGCGACTTCATGATAGATGCATAAACTGTATGACCATCTGATTGACCATGATGAAAATCTCATAAAGTGATAAAGTGACTATAAGGATAAAAAATCAACCACGTTCCCAATTGGATCAACCACATGCCTATTTGATCAACCTTGGTAGATCTCATTAACTCCTAAATCTATAGCACAAGCATCCAAGTGAAGACAAAGCCAGCTTAAAGCAACCACATGAGTTATCCATTTGTTAGAAAGCTTGCTAAGTATTGGAGTGATTTCACACTTCTTTTTAATCAACTATATGTCAATTTTAGATTTTGGTAAACTATTGGAGATTTTGTGAGACTTCAATCAACCATAAGTTAAATTTAAATAGTCATATGAGAGAGTTATATTTTTTTCTAAGTGATGAAGTAATTGTATGGGCTTCAAGAAATTGCATGGAATTTTTCAAAGTACTAGATCGATTATGAGTTTAAATCAATCGACCATACATCTTGTCAAGGAATCAAAATGGTTTTTTCACAAATTATTATACCTACCATGGATGATCTGATGTGTCACACTTAAAGTGACCATGTCTAAAAGTGAAAATTATATTTTAATATAATATATTTTAACCACTTTTTTGTATAATTAAATGAAAAGTTAGATGTATTTATTGCTCTTAAATTTCATGCTAAGTACGAGGATTCGTAATGATACATTTCCAACAACTATTTTTGGAGGAATATTTCTTTTTATAGAAGATTGAAGTTAGAGAAAAAAAGTAATAGGATTTTTATGAGTGAATTATTTTCATCATAAATTCATTACAAGATCTGAGAATATCCTCCTATCATCATACCTTATCTCCAAACTAAAATAACACATAGAGAAGATAAGAAACATATTCCTAATAATAAAATATCAACCTTTAGATGCATCAAATTATTTTAACTTATGTTTCTATCTATTTTATTAATTTCAAGTTGTGCTTGAACTTTCTATATATCTATTAGAGCATAGAATATTGTAGAGAATAGAAGAGTACTCATATAATCTTTCTCTATTTTAATCATATTTGTAATCCCATGATAATTGTGGAAGAGGTTATGTATTAGCCTAGATGTCCCTATGCACTATTGTATGGAAAAACATGAACCAGGTTTTGGATCAATTTTTTATTTTTAATAAACGTGCTTGGTAGAAGGTGACTGCTAAGTGGATAGGATTAGATATCAACTTGAGATTGAACCTGTTATTTTTATTTCATTGTGTGTTTTAAAAGTTTTTTTTACTATATTTTAAAACTATTTTTAAAATCTCATATTTGAAACTATAATTTGATAGTTATCTTTAAAAGGTATTTTATATACTGTGTTTAATGTGATTGTATTTATTTCAAAAGCTAAAGTGATTTAAAATTGTTTTAACTCAATTTTGATCGAACCTTTGAGAAATCTTTTGAAAATAGTAAATTATATATTTTTACCTTTTTATATAATTGGGATGTATTTATAAACTAGGGGATTTAGTTTTAATTTTTTTTTAAATAGAAAATTTTATTGGAAACCCAATTCACCCCTTGAGTTTTCCACTATGACCAACATTACTGAAGTATTGAATTCTGTGATTGATTCCCATTGGTGTGGTTTTATGTTATTACTTCCATTGAAAACCATATTAAACTCATAAATAGATTAATCACTTAAATATAGTAATGGATTGAAATTTGGTCTAGAAACAATTGTGTTTTACATGTCATTCATATTGTGAAATTATTCTTTAAAGTGATGAATTGTGTGTAAATACACTTAAAATGGTTAAACACTTAATATTGGTAATTTAAAGGAAGATTGATGTGTATGGCTTGTTGGCCTTGTTGTGTGTGGCTTATGGGCCTTATTGAGTATAGATTTTTTTCCATGGCCATGAGTTGATTAATGGTGCAATAAATTTAATAATGTTTGGTAAAAATGGTAAATGATGTTATGGAACTAATGTGTCTAATGTGAATTATTAATTATGTGGAATTATTCCTTACTCATTATTGGTTTTTCTTGTGATGATATTATGCCATGAAAATTTCTGATTATTCTATGTTTTTTTTGTTATATGGTGGAAGTGGTAATGGGGTAAGAGAAGTTTCAGTGAAGCCTATATTTATGGGTTGTAATGGCTCATTGTGGTTGTGTATTTTATATGTGTTATAATGGCTCTAGGTTGGAATATATGCATGGGCTATGATATTTTGTGATTATAGTTCACTAGTGGTGATTATTTATGAGGCGATGAGGTCATTCATAGTGTGGGTCGTTCATGGTAGGGGAAGGGAATGTGGTTGATGCTCAGCATATTTATGATACCCTATTATAGAGAATAAGATAGTTTTGGTGGGGGATGTACATAGAATGATGAGTGCACAAGGTTGATTCCTACATGTTTATAATTCTATATTGATGGATGGATGGTAAGTGGTGGAATTGTGGTGATTGTAGTAGTGTGGTTATGGATTTTTGATGATGTATATGTGGATAGTGGAGATATGGTGATGTGGTTTTGGATGTATTTCATGTTAGTTAATGATATATTATTGGTGTTGTTTTATGTTTGTGTCCCTGTATTTGGTGAGGTGGTGATTCTACCAAGTCGCCATCAGTTTGAGAGGGAGATCCTCTGTGTTGATAGGTTGGAGTTGAGATGAATATTTTACAAGCCCAAGGATGTTGAATGATGTTAATTGTTTTGATGGTGGTTGTGGTGATGGTGATAATTTGAGGATATTGGTAGTAATGATGTAAGTTACGACATTGATGATGGGACTGGCTAGTTTGGTAATAACGGGGTATTGATAATGGGGTTGTTTGTGCCTTTTATGCTTGTTGTCCTATGTACATGTTTCTTCTGCTTTGCTTACTTGCATGATTTCACTCTTACTTATTATTTCATGTTTATTTCACACAAATGTTGGTTTTTTTAAAGGAATAATCCTACTGAGTACTCCCAAATGCTCACCCCACCATATTTTTCTAGTGTTTGCGGGATAGATTACCGGAGTTGGGAGCTAATGTTCATGTAGTTAGAGTGGAGCATATTTGTTCGAATTTTCATTATTTTAGATGTATTACATTTGTTCATATAGTTTTTTTTGGGATTGAAAAATGTTATACCTTTCACTTATTATATAAAGTTATCTTGGTGGTTTCTTGTATCATACTTTAGGGGAATTAAGAGGGGGTTAATGCCTCCCTTTTGAGATTTTTTATATACCCTCAGTGCTAGTTACCAACTCAAAGCCAACTAGATGTAGGACTCAGGGGCCATTATCTCTCTTCTTTCATTTCAGACTCAGGAGGGGTACTTTTAGAGGGAGGGGATCATGAAAACGTTGTATTAAAGGTGTTTTTTGAGAGATAAGTTGGATATCAGAGTTAGTAATAGGTAAGGATTGTATGGGATTGGTAGGGCAATGGTGAAATTCAATCCTAACACGCGATGTGAACCAAGGAGACCAGCTATAACATAGATATTTTGGGTCCCCTTGTGATTTTATTTCTGAGACTTTGACAACCTACTAAACATGTTTAGATGAAATTGAAACTATTTCAAGGTGGGATTATAGAGAGGTACATGCATCATGGTCATTAGTTTCATTAAAAATTTCATTTTTAGTTTTATGTGTGTTTCACTAACTATGCCTATGCTATAGTTGTTAATTAGATATTATTTTTATCTGAATCAATCTTATAACTAGAAAGAAAATATTAAAGTTGTGATTTATTGGCATGAATTGTCTATTTGAAACTTTTTTGGGACTTGAAATGTGTTATTTCCTTTATTATTATAATATACTCCTATATAAATTGAATTTTGTTTCCATTGTTAAAATGAACAATATGTTAATTTGTTTTCTTAAGATTTGAAATTTTTACTGAATAAATCTTAGTGTATTTTGTTAGGAATAACTATTGAATTTTTAAAAGCTTTATGAAACATGTTACTATGAGTAGATTTCATATTGCCTTGCTGAAATTAATTGTTTTGAATCCATGATTAGGTGTATTCTGGTTCCCAAGTAAGTTGATATGTCATGCGTTATTTTTCATTCATGATGTATTACAACCATGTGTTATGGATTTATTGTAAATTTGATTTTGGTTATTTTGAATTAATAATTCCTAAAAAATGTCCATCATGATTATTGATAATTCATTTAAATTTAAGAACTTTGACATGAAAAATTCACCCCTTCCTTTTTGGTATGACTGTAATTTTGTAGTGATAATCCATTTATATATTGTATGCATGTCTTGAAAATTCAGCACAAGGTTGGAATTTTTGTTTCATTTATTTATGAATTTTATAAAATGATATACATTCTTAGTGAAAACCATTAACAATTTAAAGTTTTTACAAATCAACAAATCTATCTCATCCTCTAAGCATGGTTAAAATCATTGTTATATTGGATTGTTTATATCTATATATTGAACATTGAAATATGAATATCATGCCATGTGTTGCTTTTCTTCTTACGATGTGTATCTTTCATGTGTTGGGGATTTATTATAAGGTTGTACTTGTTTGTTTTAAATTCTTGGAGAATGATAAGAAAGACTTACGGTAGCTTGTTGGGACTCAAAACTATTTATATAATTGAACCTATTCCTTTCAAGACTGATAAAATTCATAGTGCTAAAATAAGTGTGCCTCATATATTAATCCATGAGTATTTTATTGTAGGGAGCATTTTTAGAGATGAAAAAATTCATATGGCTTGTTTTAAAAATTTCTATTATGTAAATCTTGAACATGTAACATGTTTATTATATTGTATTTAAAATATTAAAGTATGTTATGTACCTATCATGTTGTATTTAAATGTGGAAGTAAAATTAAGTCACCTTTATTATGGTGTATAAGAATGTTTTCCCAAGTGATGAAATGTTTAAATACTATTTAATTCGAGCATCTCAAGCATGACACATAGTGATACAACATGTTCAGTTTTATTTTTTGATACTAAAAGAATGTTTTATTATTAAATATGAAATCATGTTACCTGTGTGATAAAATGTTTAATAAAGTTTTAATTTGGGTATGTATAACATGATGGAAGAGAACATAGCATGTCTAGTTTTTGTTCTATTGGAAGCATGTTTCCTTATAAATCAAGTGTTCAGTTTAAGTATTCCAATACTGATTTATTATACCATAACATGTGTAGTTTTTTATTTAACTTGGATGCATGTTTGAGTTATTTAAATACAATGCATGATGATTTCTATGGAAATCACTTCAAAGTGTTGAGTGTTGTTTGAAATTATATCGTTTACGAGTTGTTTTCATTTAAGTGTAAATATTCCTTGCTAAAAACCTGTTTTTCCAAAATATAAAATGATTTTTTAAAAGTTTTTTATGAATAATATGTCCTATAATTAATCCTAAGCCATAAATCCTTATGTTTCTTAACATAAAAATTGTGCGATCATTGATATGATGTCCCTTGTTATTGTGAACATGTAACTATGTTGTGATTGTGTGTTGTGATATGGTTGTATTGATGAGATCACCCACCTCCCATAAAATTTTATCCACTTAAAGTCGATAATAAGAAGGTTGTTTAGAAAACCTTGAAAATTGATGAAAATGATCTTGCTTTCCATATCTAAATTATTATAAATAAGTGATTAATTGTTATATTATGGTGTTTGGGCATGTTATGATTGAGTTTATATTGGTAATGTGTGTTATGAATTCAAGAATATGGAGATAGGGAAACCCCTTCCCCATCAAGATGTGTTATATTTATGACACTTTCTAAAACCATGTAGAGAGTCAAAACCACTCAAAGCAAACAATATCCTGATATAAAAAGTGAGTCCCCTTAATTTGTGTGCTTGTAATAGTGATGGTTTGGCTATTTTATGGGGATGATAAGGTTTTGTGTGGTTGTTGTAGTGGTACTTGGAATGGGCTCTATAGAGGTTGAAATGGTGGTGTGAATGTTTATGTGGGAGAGAGGTGACTTTTGGATGATGTAATATGGTGTGGTGTTATGATCTATGGGATATGATGATGTGGTCATGTGGGGTGTGGTGCAGAAGAGTTGGTTAGTGAGGATGGTCTTGTCTTGATGTGATTCTTGTGATGTGTCGATGTTCCTGGTTTGTTAATTGATGTGCTTGTGTGACTTATTCTAACCTTTTTTTCCTGTTTTGAAGTTATTTCATTGAAACACCATCGAGGTTTAGGGCACGGAAGGGAGAAGATATCTTGGGATAAAGCCTTGCTGAAATTCTAGAGGTATGGAGTGTCGAAGTTCTTCAGTGGATCCTCCATCCTTGATGTTGAGGATTGGTTAGAGTAGGTTGAGGCTTCTTTTAGGTTGGTAAAAATCCCAAATAGACTCCAAGTTTATTTGGTTGATGTTTTATTTCAAAAGGCAACTCGAAGGTGGTAGAAGATGAAGTTCAGTGATCTGAGAGAGATGTCTTGGTGGAAATTTCTTGAATTATTCAAGAATAATTTCATTTCTCAAGTGAAAATGCATGATCATCCAAAGGATATTCTGAATATTCGACAGGGGGATGAGAATGTGTGCAGCTTTAGGATTTTCTTTATAGAAATAATTAGTGGTTTAATTGTTTTTTTCCTAAGGAGAGAGGATGGGTACAACTTTTTGAATCCTCTTTGAGACTAAAGATTCAGAGATCTATCATTCCTTTTCAGTTTCCCTCTTAGGAAGTAGTGAGAAATAGGGTAGAGATTACAGATAATGGGTTATCTATGAAGTATGGTTCCAGTGAAGATCCCTCTTGAGTGGTTGGGAAAGTGGAGTTGAATGCTATGTGTTTCATTTCTTGAGATTCATAGAGGAAGAGAGTGAGGTGGTCTACTAAGGCTAGAGCATGAATTAGTGTTGTAGGGTTGAGTGGATCAAGGTGTCCTGAGTTTAGCTAGCTAATCTACTTTCAATGTAATTTCATGGGGAACCATTGGTGTGACTGTATCAAGATTCAATGTAGTCCAGTCTTCTATGGAGAGTTAATAAAGTGGAAATGTATTGGTTGAGTTCTACTCCTTCCACTAAAATATTGTAATGAATTTTGAATTTTTTTTAACTATGTTGAACTATTTAGAAATTTAAGTAAAAAAGTTTTCATGAAAATTTCTCAGAAATCCCTTTTCAAACCAAAATAAATGTTTTAATCAATCTGGTGAATTTTTTTATCAATGTGTGTAAATCATGAAACCTATTTAATGTAGGAGTGGTTGGTAAAATTTAGTTGTGAGTGAAGAGGATGGTGACACTTTGTCTTTATCTGGTGGTGGCACTCTATTTGAGAGGTATCTCCAATAACCCTGGGGGTTTTTGGGTGATTTTTTTTTGGGAGGATCATAGTTTATCTCTTGATAAGGTTTATGTAATTAGGTTGTTTACATTTGAAATGTATCTTCTTATGGAGTGTTTTTTAGGTGGTTGTCTTCCTCCTGGGGTTTGTTTTTTATTCTTGAGGACAAGAATCATTTGAGAGGTATATGATGTAACGGTTTAAACCTTTTGTGTCTATAACTTTGTGTGTTTCAGGTGTTGTAAGTGTTGAGATAAGGCTTATAAGAGGAAGGAGGGGAGTTTAAGTAGAGTTTTTTATTGCAAAGCAGTGTTTCAGTATGGAGGCTTATGATTCATTATGGAGGGGTTTTTGTGGAATATTGGATATAACTGTGTTGTGAAGGTCTGTTGCAGGTTGGTATGGTTGTCTAGAGAGATCGGTTGTGGCTTAGAGCCCTAGGAAGTTAAGTTTTAGTGGTTTTTTTAATCTCTAGGTAGCCACGGCGTGACTTATGGGTTGAGGAATAGAGCCTTTGAGAGGTTAGTTTTTTTGGATCTATTTATATAAGGGTTTTTGCACTATGAATTTGGGCTACGACATGACCTTATTCTTTAGCTTTGGAAATTTTTGGCTTGGTGATCTCCTTATGTCATGGTGTTCCCCTTATGATGTGATCTCTTTTCTAAGTTTATAAGATCTCATTATGGACCACATCATATTTCTCAGTTGTGTTTTTTACTATCCCCATTACGGTGTAGTCCCTTCCTTTTCACCATTGTTTTATCCCGCCCCAGCCTCTTTTCATTGTGTTGTAGGGTGTTGTGTCGTAGTCTTCTTATTTCCAGTCTGTGTATAAAATCTAGAACCCCTTCAAATCCTATCATTCTTCCACCTTTACCCTTGGATCTTAGATGAAAAAGGTGCTTCCTTTAGAGGTATTTTGACCCCCTTTTGGTGAATTTGATCTTTAGGTTCAAGAGACTTATTTTTGGTGGTCATGGGTGAGTTTCCTCCCCTCCCTTGATAGTTTTCTTCATGGTTCCTCTCTCATTATTCATTTAGAGAGGGTTGTGGTTATGGTAACGACTGTTTTGGGTGATTTTATGTATGGAGTTTGGTGATGGGTGGTTTTTTATAGGTTTTTGACCCCTCTTTGGTGTGGTTATGGCCTCATGGGTGTCCTCTCTTCACCTTATCTTTGTGCAGCGGATTGTGAAGTGTCAATTGAGGTTGGGGATCTCAAGACTTATCTTCTTTATTCTATAATTAATATAAAGTATTTTTTTTTTGTTGTATTTTCTCCCTCATATTCTACTATGATTTATTTTTGTTTTGGATTATAGGAAAGATGATAATATACATATAAAAAAATAACCCACCTTGAATGGAGAATGAAAATTAAACAAAGGTGGTAACTGATTAAATGAAGCATGGAAAAGGGGGTGATTTTTTTTATATGGTTTATTATTTTCATGATATTTTCATGGGTTTATTCTTATTGACTGGTGTGTTTTTGTTATGATTTCCTTTTTTTTGTCATCACCTATGAATTTTTTTGGCTCCATAAATTGATAATTGCTTAAACCTGGTAAAGGATAAATGGGTTGGATGAAATCTGAATTATGAATTAACAATGCTGAAATTTATTTTTTATACTTAGTGTGTTGTGGTTTGATTTCTTCTCCTAATTGTTGGTGAGACCAATTCATGGGTTAACATGAGTAACAGAAAAACTGAATACATGCTTTGTTAACAAGAAGAGTGAATCCATGGAGAATTGGATATTTGGATAGAATTAGACATATGGTGGGATGTTTATAAATTTTAGACCTATTAAATTCCATGATTGGTTCACATTTCCATGGTTTTATGTTATTATTCCCATTGAAAACCATGTTAAACTCGTAGAAGGATTAATAACTTAAATATGATAATGTATTGTAATGTGGGTTGAAAACTATTGTAATTTTCATGTCATTCACATTGTGAACTTATGATTTAAAGTGATTTATTGTGTGGAAATACCCAAAAAATGGATAATCATTTAAATTTGGCAATTTAAATGAAGAATGGTATGTACAACTTATTGGTCCTGTTGTGTAAAACTTGTGGGCCTTGTTGAGTATGGCTTGTTGGGCATGGGCATGAGTTAATTAATAGCACAATGAATTTAATGATGTTTGGTAAAATAGTAAATGATGTTGTGGAATTAATGTGGTTGATGTGAAATATTGATTATGTGGCATTCTTCATCACCCATCATTGGTTGTGTTTGTGGTGATATTATGCCGTGAAAGGTGTTTCTTGTTCTATGATGTTGTTGTATGATAAAAGTGGTTGTGGGGGAATGGAATATATAGTGAATATGATCTTTATGGGTTGTAATGGATCATTGTGTTTATGTATTTTCTATGGGATGTAATGGATCATTTTTGTCATATACGCAGGTGTTGTGATGACTTGTGGTGATAGTGCACTAGATGTGATGATTGATGAGGGGATGAGATGGTTCATAATGGGGGTGTACATGGTGGGTGGGGGAGCACAGGGTTGATGCTATACATTTTTTTGATACCCTTATATAGAGAATGAGATAATGTTAATGTGGGGTGTGCATGAAATTAGGAGTGCATGAGGTTGATGTTCTTCATGTTTACATTGTCCTATTAACAAATGGATGAGAAGTGGTGGAATTGTGGTTATTGTAGCGATGTGGGATGTGTGATAGTGAAGATGTGGGTATGTGGAGATGAGGTGATGTGATTGCAGATGTATAACATGATGTTTGATGATATTTTGTTGGTGTTATTTCATACTCATGTCTCTACACTTAGTGATGAGGTGATCCTACTGCCTTTCTATCGATTTGAGTGGTAGAACCCCTGGGTTGACAGGTTGGAGCCGAGATGATTGTATTATGGGCCTGAGGATGTTCACAGTTTTGATGGTGGTTGTTTTTATGGTGATACTTCAAGGATATTGGTGGTAGTGATGGAAGTTACAAGGTTGATGATGGAACTGACCAGTTTATTGATTGTGGGGTATTTATGATGGTTTTGCTTCTTCCTTTTATGCTTGTTGGATTATGTACATGTTTCTGCTGCTTTTCTTAGTTGATTTCACTCTTATTTATTCTTGCATATTTATTGCACATAGATGTTTATTTTTTTAGATGTATTATGTTATTAATTACTCCCATGTGCTCACCCCACCACAGTTTTCTAGTGTTTGTGAGATAGATCACTGGAGTTGTAAGTTGTTGTTTGTGTAGGTGGAGTGGAGCATATGCATTTGACTTTGCATTAAATTTCATGTATTACACTTGTTCATATAGTTTTGTTTGAGATTGTAAAATGTTATACTTTTTAATTATTATATAGAGTTGGATTGGTGGTTGCTTATATCTTCCTTTGGAGAATTAAGAGAGTAATGTCACCCCTTTGAGTGTTTTTATATACCATTGGTGTCAGTCACCAACTTGGGGCCTATTGAAAGTAGGACTCGGGGGGTCATTATCTATCTTCCTTTATGAGGGGTTCCTTTGGAGGGTGGGGGTTGTGAATACTACAATATTCAAATACCAGGTGCTTTGTTTTTCTTGGCCTTTTAATTACATCTACATGTCTTATTTTTGAAGAAAAATTCATTGGTTTTTTGGTTGTTTTCCACTACCAATGATCATAAGTTGATCAAATTAAACCCATTATTAGTTAGAGGTAGTGGTTCTACTGGCACAATGATGGAGGTCAAAGAAAGTGTCATTGATATGTTAGTGAACTAGATAATAATTATGAGAAAGAGTCACAGATAGAGGGGAATACAATTTGAATGATATGTGTGTATGCACGACATCTCGCAGGCCTACAACCCCATCTAAAAGGGCTCCTTGGAAAAAAAATGTAGTGATACATCCCATAGATTTGTTCCATCGTAATTTAGATGGTATGAATTAACTTGATCATGACCTTCAAAGCCGATGGGTTGTCCAGGTGATGACCATGTCTCAAAACTGTTATGAATTGATAATATTAGCCACACTGGTAAGATGAAGGCAATGACTTAGACACTTTAACTAGATATCCCTACCATTTTCCAAATTTCATCAGGGCTCTAAGATGGAATAAATTCCTTTTAAATTTAAAATGGAAACCCAAAAACCATAAATTTTACCCAAAATCAATAACCAAATCCAGATAACGAGGAAAATAAGAGATGTTTTGGTAATTCTCTATCACCCTTTGAGTAAAGTTCAAGATCGGTTTTTTAAAATAATAAATATAAAATGGATAAACCCAATATATACTAAAATAAAATCCACTCAATTATATGTGTGAGTTACTCAAATATGTTATTTTAATACGAGAACTCATCTTGATGCATAATGTGAATAGATCAACATTGAGTTTGAATCGATAAAAACCGAGCTAAATTTGATTATTTATCAAGCTGATCTCATATAGGTTGAATGTATCATCGTAATATTTACACCCCTAATGTTGAAAGTGGGTTCCCTAGACCCAACTTGTGATGTACTTTGATTACCACTATATGTATACAGTTTGTTATATATACATGTGTTAATCTTTCCATAATAGTGTAGATACTTTTGTGTCCACTATATTTATGGTAATGTCCTTAGATTACGTGTCATATAAAAGGGTTATAGAAAATCCCATACTGTAATGAGAACCTAGAAATACTATGATAGTAATATTAAAGTAATGTTTTGTGGTCCATATACATCATACTGATAGGACACGTATGATGTGAAACTATCAGGTGTTGGGGGATCATAATCATTGATACTTTTTATCATGAATTATGCACTTAGTGATCTCTAGTAGTTGAGATCATGAGGAAATATTCACCAATAGGAACACCGCATGTTTCAGGTATCATTGGTTGTTCCTATCTATGGACATGTGTAATGGTCTCCTGACTTGAGATCATTATCAATGTATGTCATTTGATTGTGTGCTTTGATGCATAGAAAAAACCATGAAAAAGAAGTCATGACGAGGTAGTCTGTGTTGGGTATGTCATTGGTAACATGACATTGATTGAATGATCAAGATAGGATTTTTCGCTTCTGAGTTGAGGAAGAGATATATCAGGCCTAGTTGATTAGGATGGTAGTACCTTCATAAATCCATGGTCATGGTAGTCAAAGGTAAGTCCATTCGAATAGATCAACAAACAATGGAGCAAGAAAAGTATGAAGACACAAGTGTGTATCTTTATTTATGAGATATTTATGACAAAGAGATTATATTACATAGTGCATGTTTGAAGGTTGGTAGTCATTGCTATAACTTTTCCTTATCTCTTTAGAGGCCTTGATGGATTTCTAGACCCTGCTATTGTTCTGTGAATGTTATTCACTGCTATTGAAATAAGGTCCTAGAGGGTCATACAAAATAGCACTTTGAGAATCTTCCATATTCTGTTGGATAGGAATATAGGACTTGGTGGGCCCTACCATAAGGTTTAGATATTATCCAAGTTCTATGGATCACCAGTGAATAAATAAATTCATTGTTATTAAAGTAAAGAATAATTGAGTTTAATTTATTTATTACATGTATTTAAAATTGATTAAGTAAATACAAGGATTAATATTATAAAAATAAATATTAATATAATATTCCAGTTTTGTTTAATATTATCAGGATATGTGAGTCAAGTTAATGGATCAAGATTATCATGTAATATATTTAATATATATGTTACAGGTAAGTGATAAAATATAAATAATATTTATGGAAAATTTTAGTTATTTATAAATAATTATTTATAATACTTATTTAGTGGATGTTTATTACACGGGGGCCAAGAACCCAAACCAGGTATTATAGATATTCACTATATTAGTGGAGAGAATCTCTTCCCATATAGACTATTCATTATGTTGGAAATGATAACTTCTCTCTCCTCCTGATTTCTAGAGAGATAATCATTAAATCGAGCGACCGATCCAAGTTCTACTTCACGGATTGAAGTTAGAGGATTGTGGTGATCATCGCTACATTGAAGTGATCGTTAGAGATCCACGCTAGCACCTGGAAACTGACGAATGGCGCACGCATATTCAAGAAGCATGTGTGGGTGATCTAGAGGGATTTAGCATCATATCCTTCAAGGAATAGATGTCAAAAACCTACAAAGAGCATGCATTCTATGAATCAGAATGATGTATTTTTTTGTGTTTTGATTAAACCACATAGGATCCTTGGACAGTATCGGGGCCTGATCATCGGAGACAATGGGTTTTTGTCACTCTGATGATCGAAAAATTTTAAATTCCTAGCTCACTAGCTTTCGCTGAGTATCCTAGTACCTTCAATTGGTATCAGAGCGATACGTGGTTTTTCTAAGTCAAAGAAAAACTAAATTTATTTAAATTTTAAGTAGAGGGTGTTGAAATGGTTCCAACGAATCCCACCGTGCATTGATCTAATTTTGGATGGCCAAGTTATGGTCACATGAAAAAAAAAATTATGGATCGCAATGGTGTTTTGTTCATTTTAAGTTTTTCAGATTATTTTTGGTTTGAAGAAAATGTTATATAAATATAATTTTTTTATTCATATTCTTACAAATGCTGGATTTTGACCAAGTATCGGCCAGAATCCGGTCATTGGAGCTCCTCCAATCAGTACCTGATAATTAAGAAGAATATTTTATAATATTATATTATATTGGTTTTATATTTTTTCTCATAATCAGAAAAAAAAATTGAGTTTCTATTGGGGATATTTTTTTTCTCCTCCCGTAGGTCCAGACGACTTTTAGTCCACATACCAACAAAAAAAAAGTGGTGAGGTCCATAACCCCTAGGTTTTTCCCCTACCCTACCCGGTCAAGTCTTCCACACAGTTGGTGTCACGAACCAACCCGGGTCGACCCTGAATCGGACACCCGAGCCAGTCCACGACATGGCCCGAAGGTAATTCCCGATCCCCATGGGCTAGCAACTAGTGTTGGGCATCAAAACAAGCAGTTGGGAACAATTTAGCCTAGAAAAATAAAAGACAGATAAGCATAAATAAACTGGAAAAAACAGGTAAACAACACTAGCAGTGGAAAATAAAAATAAATATAATCAGCTAGACATACCTCTAAGTGACCCCATGGGTCACCACCAAACATAGAACCACACTCTCTCTAAGAGAAATCCCAGACTAGAACCTAAAACTGAAAAGATAAAGTAGGTGCGAGCACTGAGATGCTTAGTAGTAAATCCAAGGAATAACAATGCCATATGCCATTACCTTTAAAAAGAAACCCAGTCATGCTAGTTTGAAAATAATACATATTGAAATAAGTTTTTTTAGTCTTTTCAAAATCAAGTAACAAGTTTACTTTTTTTCTTATAAGGAATGCATTTCTCTTCCACTATATTTTCAAAATATATTACAAGCATGCGTTAACATTTCAAAATGAAAGGGGATCAATAAAGATTAAAATATGGTTTTTTTCGATGGGGCATCAAGCATGAGAAACAGAAAAGAAAATCACATCACAAGAATTATGCCACAAACGAGCACCATGGGAAATCCCTATAGGTAACTAGCACATGTGGGACCCTAAAGACCTCGTACCTCGGTGGAAACGTGGCATAGGATCCACAACGATCTATGTTCTCATGAACGATCCACTAGTAGGGAACACACCCATAACCTAGTGGTCTCCAATCATTATAATTATTTTGTTAATGTTGTAATGTCAATCCTGCTAAACGAAATCGGGACAAACCACTTATGTACCATCTAGCGTACTAGTCCTAGTCCTCCCACCTAGGTACCTGAGGTTTCCCTAGTGCTCAAGTTAAATTTTACATGCACACACACCCATCACATTCTTTATCGAAAAACTTTCTAATTTTCAACACCAACCTCCCCCTTTAAGCGCGTCCCTTTTTTCAAAAGCACACAACATTACACAATCCTCTTTACTAGGAACATATAACAATTCATACATTTAACATACACAACCTTTTTCTAAAGTAATAGGGAAAGCCTTAATATGGGTTTTCCTTTTTCATAAATCATTCTTAAAGTGCCAAACGGGCTTAACCACTTATGAGGAACACTTTTAATTTTAGAAACATAATCACCCAACATTTTTAATTTTCCAAAATAGTTTGAAAGCTTGACTAAACAACCAAGGTACCACATGTTTAAAGCAAGATTAAAACTATACTTAAAATGAATCAACCCTTTTAAGAAAATAACACCACCCTTTTCCATTGAATTCGGACCAAAACCCATTTTGGAAATCACTTTGGAACTTTTTGGGAAAAACAAACACGCCACTGCACTTTTATAATGAAACTGGCCAAAAGACCATACATCTTTAGAAGTACCCATTTTGTGTTTAAAACATATAAGAAACCACTTTTCAAAAACCACAACCATTTATTCATAAACATACATATATATATAAATTGCATATGCATTTCATATGAAGGCATAAAACACACTTTTAATAGAATACCAAGCAGAAATGAAAATTCTAATTAAAGGTCAGGGCATAGATAACCTACCTCAGGGCAGAAACAAGTCATCCACTACGGATCTTGGAACTTTCTAACTAAAATCTGCTTCTCCCCCACTAAGCATATGCACCTTTGCATACATACAAGGACACCTAGCCCATATGCATACATTCGCATGGCCCATGAACATGTGCAAGGGGATCCTTACAGGTATTCTTATATGCATATACTGGACTCCACTCACCTGCGTATGCATTTTTATATATACACATAGGAACACCTATCCCCATGCATGTACATTCAATTCCATGGATGAATATACATGTAACGAGGGAACCTACGTGTATATATTTACTTACCTATGCACACGCAGGCAAGACGCCCTTGGACTGGCAACTCGAAACTGCACCAAACAGCCCAACGCACTGTGTGAAATTAACTAGAGACCTTTTAAACAATTAAGGACCTTAAATTATATGGTGCGACAACCAAGCAGTGGAAATAAGGATAAACTAAGTAGCAAAACATACTTCAAGGCATGCAGCTTTTGACGATGGAAGCCTGAGAATGCTTCACCTACATGCATATATATTTTCATATATATATATATAAAAACTTTGATCCAAGCACATATTCCTCGTTCCGTGAGGGAACATGAACAAGGAGGATATGTATATATACATCCCTACCCATATATATACATATAGATCTCTGTTGCCAACGACTCGAATCCACATCGAGATGACCAAAACACACTATAATAATAAAAAAACGTAATAATCACCAAAGGCTTCAAAAGGTATTCCACATTCACACAATCCATCCAAAAAAACGCTACACATACCAAAGTCATCATTTACGCACCCAAAATCATGTTTCAAAATCACGCGCACTACAACACAACTCTAAAATGTGATATGTAGCGCATAAATAGTTTGATAAAACATTTACACCATTTATAAAACACATTTTCACAATTCATATAATTTAATTAACCATAAATATAAGTTTATAAAACAATTTTCACAAAAATTCACTTGGCCTTACCCACAAAACCCACACAAAACCCTCTTTTTTGACCAAACACACACAACGCCGCATTGAGAACACAATTCTCACCACATGAATAGATTAATAAAATAATCGAAAAATTCACACAACACTAAAAAATGACTCAAAATGGGTTTACATAAAAAAAATTCACTCCTTTTATATAAATATGCTAAAAAATTTCCAACGCATACAAAACTCTCTTAAAAACCAATTTTTCACCAAACCAATTAATCGGATAACACACTAGATTAATCAAGCAAGTAAAATAATTCATCAAATAATGTTTTTACATGGAACCACCTACATCAGTGTAAAAAACCCCAAAAATTGATGTGAAACTCCCAATCGCACGCCAACCGCACTTCTAGAAAACCAAGAACGAACAATAACACAACAAGATTTAACCAAAACACCAAGGTTAAACCTCAAACAAATCAAAATCCGTAAAATTTAAAGGAAAAACTCCAAAAATGAGGGAGGGGTTTACCAAAAGGGAAGAAATGCACGCAGAAGGAGAACGGGATTCCGAAAAAGGTCGTAGACGCCGGAGGAGGGTCGGTGATTCACTATTCTTGCAGAGGTCCGACCATGGGGGTGTTGTGTGAGCCAGATCGAGAAGGGGGAGGAGTTGGCCATGCGTGGTGAGGATGGTGTGGTCAGGAGGTGAGGGCGGCGCGGGGCAAGGTCGACGTGAGGGCTGGACGGAAGGGAGGGAGAGGGCGCCAACCATCAGCGCACAGGGAGGGGGTTGACCAGTGGCACGATGCGAAAGAGAAAGGGGGGGCACTGGACAACCCTAAAAAAACAAATAAAAATTAAAATAAAATAAAATAAAATAAATATCAATAATAATAATAATAAAATTAATAACTTAATGAAATTTATATTCTTAACACTTTTAATAATTATTATTATTTACATATTAATAATATTAATAATATTAATAATAACAATAATAATAACAACAATAATAATAATTACAATAAAAATTACAATTTTTATTATTATTAAAATAATTATTTAAACTTCATTTATTTATTTTTTTCTTATCTTACTTTATCCTTATTTTTTTCATTTTACTTCATTTATTTGTCCTGAACATTGGGCAGGTCGTGCGATGAACTGAGAAAGGGTGTGCGGTGACCCGAGTGAAGTCGTGCAGCTTCAACCGTGCCCTTCTCATGCGCTAAATGATATCAAGGTAAAAACATGTGTTTTTAAATAAGAACACAAAAATTTAAGTTGGTCTTCAAACTGAACTAGTCGATACCAAGAAAATTAATAAAATAAATAATTTAAAATTGGTGGGTGTGACAGTTGGCCCTTACTCCCCAGTTTCCTTGTGAGCAGCTTCCCCCTCCTTAGGATGCCATTTCGCCCAACCGCTGGCCAAACCAGGTGTGGGTCCACCATCTATCATGTCCGAGTTTTTTTTATATTCATTTTTTCAAAAAAAAAAATTGAAAATACATCTAGGTTAAAAAAAATTATTTTTTTACCCCCCAAAGGCGGCACCTGGTGTACCGCCTTTGTGGAATTTTCCGCCCAGGACAAGGCGGCACATGGTGTGCCGCCTTTGCCCAAAAAATAACTGCAAAGGCGGCATAGCAGGTGTCGCCTTTGCCTAAATAATTTTTTTTTTTAATTTTTATTTTTATTTTGTTTTGTTTTGTTTTGTTTTATATATATATATATAACAAAACTTTTCAGCAGAATTTTTCTGCTATTTAATATCCAGCGGTTCTGCCATTACAGCAGTCTGGATTCTGACTGATACCCTCACCCAGGACTCCCTTTTATAAGGGGGTTTGCCCTGAAAACAATACTGCATTTCCGATGTGGGATTCTGGTTCTCCTTTTCCTGCACAGTACATTCTGCGTTTCCGATGTGTGATTCTGTTTCAAGTACGCGACTTTGAAAGACTATAAAAGATAAACTATAAGACCAATACAAATGAAACTTTAAACACTGATTAAACATATAAGAAATAGTTGAAAACAAAAATAATTTCATAAAAAATGTTGATACAAATTAATTTATAAGCTTTCAAAACCACCTACTTGAAACTTAAACATATTTCAAGTACGTGACTTTGAAAGCTTATAAAAGATAAATTATAAGACCAATACAAATGAAACTTTAAACATTGATTAAACATATAAGAAATAGTTGAAAACAAAAATAATTTCATAAAAAATGTTCACCAAAAACAATTTATAAGCTTTCAAAACCATCAACATGAAACTTAAAAATGTTTCAAATTCCCGACTTTGAAAGACTATAAAACATAAACTATAAGACCAATAGAAATGAAACATTAAAAATTGATTAAACATATAAGAAATAGTTGAAAACAAAAAAAAACTTCCTAAAAAATTTCCATAAAAATTAATTTATAATCTTTCAAAACAGTCTACTTGAAACTTAAAAATGTTTCAAGTACGCAAATTTGAAAGACTATAAAACATAAACTATAAGACCAATATAAATGAAACTTTAAACATTGATTAAATATATAAGGAATAGTTAATAATTAATTAGTTAATTAGTAATATAATTATTAATTATATAATAGTTAATTAGTAATATAATTATTGTAAAATATTTTTCATCAATTATAATTATTAATTATTACTTATTAATTATTAATTTTTACTTATTAATTATTACTTATAAAATAATTATTTAGTTAATTATTAATATAACTATTAATTATATAATAATTAATTAGTTAATAAGTAATATAATTATTAATTATATAAAAGTTAATTAGTTAATTAGTAATATAATAATTAAATATAATTATTAATAACTAAATATGTCATAATTAATTAGTTAATTATTAATATTATTATTAATTATATAATAATTAATTAGTAATATAATTATTACATATATAATAATTATTTAGTTAATTAGTAATATAATTAATAATTATAAGTAATTAATTAGTAATTATTAATTATTAATTATTAATTAGTTAATTAGTAATATAAATATTCATTATAATTATTCATTATAATTATTAATTAGTAATTAATAATTATTAATAAGTAATTATTAATTATAAATAAGTTAATTAGTAATATAAATATTAATTATAATTATTCATTAAATTATTAATTATTAATTGTTAATTATTAATTATTACTCAATAATTATTACTTATATAATAATTATTTAGTTAATTATTAATATAACTGTTAATTATATAATAATTAATTAGTTAATTAATAATATAATTATTGTCTTTCAAAGTCACGCACTGGAAACATTTTTAAGTGTTATTTAATTTTCATGAAAATATTTTATAATTCATGCACACCTACAATGCCTCTTTCCTTCTCACTTTAGTGCTTCCTATTCATGGTACTCTCACATAACATCTTTGGAATATTTTCAAAACCTGGGCCCATATACTTCATATACATTGGGCCTTTTCACATTTCTTCATGTATCGTAACTCAATGATATTGATCAATGAATAATATCTCATGAAATTATATCAAACATATTATTATAATAGAATATGATGTATATAATAGTAGTTGACATAACAGTATATGCATTATTTTTTCATCACGATAGTTTATTTTATATGTGGCAACATAATGTTTTATTACCATAGGTGAAGGTTCACATAACTATAGTCTTCATCATGAAATCATGAAGTAAAATTCACAACAAGATGATATGGAATCTCTTCATGAAAATAGAGGGCCTCCTCAGCTATATTTCACTCTAATAAACTCTCCCTCAAACTCTGATTAAGAACTCACCAAAAATTAAAGTGGGTAGGGTATTTATAGGGAATAATCTACTAACATAACTCCATCGACTTAACTAATATGTGCACCACCTTTCATCTATGTGCACCACCTTTTTTATTTACAATATAATGACAAATCATTCTCTTTTCTCACCCACATATATTTACCTTAGATTAAAAATATCTCTTTCACAAATATAAAATTTCAGGTACATAACAATATTATTTGATCCTTCCTATCACCAACTCAAACTCAGTTCGATCACAACAGGAAGGCAATAAAGGCACAATGAACTTTAACACATGAAACAAACCATGTACTTATTTTAGAGGAATAAGAATATACTTCTTGATTGATTGAATTATGTTGATCATACAGAAATTTTATTCAAATTTTTACCCATAAATTTTAATGAGGATGAATATTACACAAAATTCAGGATCACATGTCAGATTTTGAACCATCTTGGCACTGCTTAATAAGTAAACACGTTCTGTGGAATTGGAATATGTGTGTATTAGGGTCCTCTCTATAATAAAATATAGCACTAAACCATGGCAACTTTCTTTGCAGGCACTCCACCATAAAAGATGGATCCACTATTCTCTCATGTGTCTCTATTTTCACAACCACCCTTTCTCATCTAGGAGCACATCTTACCACTTATTGTCTGGCTAAGGTTTAATTCCTTTCCCACCTAAGTAGTGGTAGACTCTTCCCTTGCCTAGCTAGTGGTAGGATAATTTTTTTGAGTAAAATCAAACAAATAGTTATCCATTTCATCTCCTAAATTATTATTTATGTAAAATATAAATTCATCTCACATGAACATATTTTAATCCCTCATGAAATAATAAAATATTATATTTCCTTCACTTCCTTTTCTATTATTGTAAACAACATGTCACCATTTCCACAATTTTTTTAACATAATATCACATCAAAATTCATCACAATTATGCCTCACATATCAAAATAATCTACTAACAAGTCATTCATCCTTATTGGAAAAAAAATTCATATCAATGGGATATTTATATATCATCTTCCTTATTGTTTTGAATTAATGACTTCCATTGTTCCACATATCCATTCATATGGTGAACCACCATGATGAATTTTTCCTTTTAACTAATTCCTAAATTGAAAATTATTTTCTATAGGGACATTATGCATTTTTCATCTACAAATAGATTAGAAATTTCACTGAATGTTGGAGGTTATTACTGCATGAAGATATCCATTATAGTTATATTACATTATTGGTATAAAGTAAAAGAGTCCCCAATGGAAAGAACAATTTAGTAGTCTGGGAATACCATATATAGATATACAATACATATCAAAATAGAAGATACAAAATGAACATATTATGAGATCATGAAAATCCCTTCAATCATATCCCAGAAAATATCACATATTCCTCCTCAATGATTCCTGAGAAAGGAAAAAATTACATGTGTGATCAAAAGATCATTACAGAGTAGCATATATGGGAACCTTACATAACATAAACATAGAATAAGTGATATGTAAAGTATAAATTAAAAAATGAAGTCATAATATACTAAAATTGAGGGAATTATATGGTCATGATTATAAACGATAACATGTAATAAAATAATCAATTATCCCATACTGATGGAATGTATATTTCTAGAAATGAAATTCTTGTTGTTAAGGCCTAACGCTAGGCCACATTAGTATTATTGGAAGAAGAATACACCAAATACCAACATATTTTTTCATATGATATCTACTGATGAATTGATGGGAAATATAGTTATATGCCAGACCCATCACCCGATTAAGACTAATCAATTCACTCTACGAGTCATAATGACCTTTGTAAAAGTTCCCTATGAAACCTATTGCTGAATTAATCATGGGTATCCATATATTGATAAATGTATACATAAAATACTTCCCATTCCTTATAATAATGTAAATTTCTTCTTGAAAAACCCTTATTGAACTTGGAAGACATGTGTTACCATCCATGTAATTGGAATTACCCTAATCATAAAAATATAGTGGTGAGGGTACCTTCAATGTGTTGTATATCCATGGAAGATAGTAATTGAGTACAATAGTTTTCATTGGTATGAGACCAAGGAAAAAATGACAACCCATATATTTAATGCCCCCTATTTCATGATTTCTTACAAAAAATATACACTTAATATAATCACAAAATAAAATTATTCCATGTGTCCTTAGGTAATTAGTTATATAGAATAATAACCTAAAATAAGAATACAAAAAAATTATTTAAAACTCCATAACATGCCCTTAAAATCCATTGATCTTATAATACTGCATAGGATAACCTGGGGATGTACATAAGAAAGGGGTGAATTATAAATCCTAGTAAAGAAATAATCAAAGAATAAAATTATGAAATTAATACATGTGAGTCGAGAGACATAACAAGGTGATATAAAATTGATGTGATTCATAAAAATAAACCTCAAATTATTATATAATATAATAATATCAAGGCAACATTGGAATGCAATAAAAAATAAAACATGGAATCACAATTCTAAGTCAAGGATAACCACTAAAAAAATATAACATAGAGTGCTTAGGATAACCTCCCATGCACTGTAAGTGATTTCTCATGAGGTAAAAACATTACCCATTTTTGTGAAGTGGAATATAATTTAAGGTCACCCATCATACTCATATCATGTACATGAATTTTTTTAAGTTTCAAGTAGACTGTTTTGAAAGATTATAAATTAATTTTTATGGAAATTTTTTAGGATGTTTTTGTTGTTTTCAACTATTTCTTATATGTTTAATCAATGTTTAATGTTTCATTTCTATTGGTCTTATAGTTTATGTTTTATAGTCTTTCAAAGTCGGGAATTTGAAACATTTTTAAGTTTCATGTTGATGGTTTTGAAAGATTATAAATTGTTTTTGGTGAACATTTTTTATGAAATTATTTTTTTTCAACTATTTCTTATATGTTTAATCAATGTTTAAAGTTTCATTTGTATTGGTCTTATAATTTATCTTTTATAAGATTTCAAAGTCACGTACTTGAAATATGTTTAAGTTTCAAGTAGGTGGTTTTGAAAGCTTATAAATTAATCTGTATCAACATTTTTTATGAAATTATTTTTGTTTTCAACTATTTCTTATATGTTTAATCAGTGTTTAAAGTTTCATTTGTATTGGTCTTATAGTTTATATTTTATAGTCTTTCAAAGTCGCGTACTTGAAACAGAATCATACATCGGAAACGCAGAATGTACTGTGCAGGAAAAGGAGAACCAGAATCCCACATCGGAAATGCAGTATTGTTTTTAGGGCAAACCCCCTTATAAAAGGGAGTCCTGGGTGAGGGTATCAGTCAGAATCCAGACTGCTGTAATGGCAGAACCGCTGGATATTAAATAGCAGAAAAATTCTGTTAAAAATTTTTGTTATATATATATATATATAACAAAAAAAAACAAAAAAAATTAAAAAAAAATTATTTAGGCAAAGGCGGCACCTGCTGTGCCGCCTTTGCGGTTATTTTTTGGGCAAAGGCGGCACACCATGTGCCTCCTTGTCCTGGGCGGAAAATTCCACAAAGGCGGCACACCAGGTGCCGCCTTTGGGGGGTAAAAAATAAATTTTTTTAATCTAGATGTATTTTCAAAAAAAAAATTTGAAAAAATGCATATAAAAAAAACTCATCATGTCCCGTGTCACTGCCGCCCTCGACTCGGGTGGTTACTCCGTCGGCTCCTCATGCTACCGACCGCACTGTCATCCCTAGATCTAGCCTCCCTAAAAGCTTCGTCAGCCACCTCTTCTGCCTCAGATGAGGTCTCCCCACCGTCGTCTGCTCAGCTGAACCACGGGCGGCCTCCCCTTTGGTGTTCGCGTGCTGCCTAGCTACCCTCCACCTGGATCGGGAACCACTAGTGACCGCAAGCTCCGTCGTGATCTCCCGCTGCTGTTTGTGGGTTAGCTTCTCCAGAACCCGAGCTGACTACCTTCTTTCACAAAGGCCGCTGCCACTAACGCTGATCGCTTCCGGCTATCACGAGTCTACCTCCTCCTGCATGGATCTGGCTGTGTCCCGCCGCCGACCACGCCACTATAGGTCGATCACTATTTTTGTTTTTACAACCACACTCACCCTTACGCAATCCGCAGTTCATCTAGCTACCTTCCACACGTGAGGCAACCCTTACCTATGTCCAGCCAGACCCGAGCTTCCCCATTATGAGATTAATGGGCCAGCGGGGATTTAAACCAGTCTGTAAAATTCCATGGCAGTGTTTTCAGGGCTGGTTGAATTTAATAATCAAAATTAAATTAAATTGATTAATTTAATTTTAGTTTTAAATTAAATTAATTAAAATTAATTTTGGTTATAAAAATTTTATAATCTGAAATTTTAATTTAATTTGAGTAGTTATTAAATTAATGGTTTTAATTTATTTTTTGGATTTAAAATTAAATTAAAATTGGAACATATAAAATAAATTATTTAAATTCATTTAAATTCATTTAATTTATTAAAATACCCTCGTATTGTAAAATTTATCACAATTTAATTTTATTGCATATCTTTTTTATAACTGACTGGTCTTGAACTAGTGACTGACTCGTGCATATCTGGATTTTACTTATTTAATTATTTATTCATTGTATATGATGATTGTAATAATTAGGTAGTTAAATGATGGTTTTCACATTGTCTTATTTTAATTCAATTGTGTATAAGGGTCTACACGTCCAATGAACCTATTGTACATTGCACCCCTAGACCCCCTCACATGCGCGCAAGTATATTTGTAAATAGATGATGACGTTCTAAGATGCAAACCCCATCAAGTTGAGGCAGTAATCTAGATGAGAAGTGAGTACATTGCACTAGGAGCAAGCTATGAAATGAGTTAGAAGTCGAATCAGGTATGAAACCTTTAGGTCAAGATTGATCTGTTGTGGATCAATCATAATTAGATGCTCAAGACCAATCAGATTGAATGTTTTTTTCCTTTATGCATTGTATATTGTTTTAAATAAGTGCATGATTACTGCTTGATCACATAAAATAAAAAAACAACATAAAATGCATAAAGATGCGATGAATATTTTTCTATTGCATGTTCAGTTGTGAGTATGACAACCTAGTTTGAACATATTAAATAGAAATTGATTATATTTTTAAATAAATATCAAAATCCCTCAAATATATATTAAGTCTTAATGTCTTCCATTGCTCATATTTTAACAAAACCATGTTTTTGAGGTGCTCGTCCACCAGATTTGAGTGTGCCTCTTACTATGGGGGTATTCTCATGAGAGTATTGGGTTAACTTAACTGAAGTGGGTAGTCAAAGATTAGTCGTAGATAACTTTCTATCACTTTAGAGGTAAGGAGTTGAGGGAATCAATTTACGATCCCAATAATCTCGAACATTACTCAACATATCAAGGAACCACCAGTTTGAGCGGTTGTTCAGCCTAGCGCCTAGCTTGAAACCCTCCGAGTAGTTGCATACCCATAACTTGTAGACTATGAGGTAGGTTTCGAGGATCCTTGCCACTAGAATACTCAAGAGATAGAGTATTATAAATCTAATAGTGATGGCTATTAAGGTTGGATAAAATACTAGGAGACATTTAAATGATATAATGATTAATTAATCATAAAGGTCTAAAAGGTAATCAAGATAAAGTACTGACCGCTAATATTTATTTGTTGTAGATATAAAATGGAAATCACCAAAACCACAAGTACATTATCACTGTGATCAATTTTGGATAAAGAAGATATCCTAGACAATAATCACTTCCAGGAGTGGTACAAGCACTTGTGCATAGTACTACGACAAGAAAGGAAGCTTTATGTGCTGGAATCCCCAGTTATTACTGAGCCTCCTCAAGAAGCTAGCAAGGAGGATAAATAAAAATGAAAAAATAATGTAGATGATTCACTAGATGTTCAATGCATCATGTTTTCATCCATGTCCAAACAATTGTAGAAAATTCATGAGGATGAGGCTGCCTACAAGATGCTAACCCATCTCCAAGAATTATATCAGGAGAGATCAAGGAAAAAAAGGTATGAGATTTTCAGTGCCCTTTATAGGTGTAGGCTAGCATATGGAAATCAAGCGATACCTCATATACTCAAGATGATTGGGTACATTGATAGGATTGAAGACCTTAGGTTCAAATTGAACCAAGAACTAACAAAGGATCTCATTCTTACCTCTTAACTGCCAAGCTTTTCAACTTTAAATTCATTGTCAATTATAACATGAATTACATGAAAATTCACTCTTGGAACTTTTGGATTTAGTTCTCCAAGCTGATAAGGATATGGAGAAAACCAATTCTTCAATCCTTATGGTGAACAAGAGAAAGAAGGGAAAGGAAAAGGGGTCTACGGACAAGTAAAGTCTGAAGACACCAATGCACCATCCTTCCAAGAATCCAAAGATACAATGGTAGGGAAATGAGCAGGAAGTTGTCTGCTTTTTATGTGGTAAGAAAGGCCACTGGAAGAAAAATTGTAGAGTTGGGAAGACAAAGCAAGGTGAAACTTCTACTTCATGTATTTTTTTCATTGAATGAAATATTTACTTATCTTCAAGTTGGGTATTGGATACAACATATAGATCACACATATGTATTTATATACATGAACCAAGTAGATTCAAGAAGATTGCAAGAGATGAAGTGGATATCCAAGCTGCAAATGGTTCAAGTCTAGCAGCCTTGGTAGTGGGAGACTATCACTTAACTTTTCCTAGAGGTTTGGTTTTAGTATTGAATAATTGTTATTATGTGCCTTCTATAACAAGAAACATAATCTCAATGTAAAGTTTGGACACTATGAGATTTTATTTCAAGTTTGGAAATAAGTGTTGTCTATTTTATAAGGATAACATGTGTTATGGTATGACCTACTTTAACAATGGCTTATATATACTTGAACTTAAAAATCCAGTAATGATAATCAATGAAAAAACCAGTGAATTTGACACATATATCACCTGCCTATAGAACTTCAGGCTATGTCATGTAAACAAGAAGCAATTACAGAAATTACATCAAGCAGGGTATTTATACTTGGTTCAGTTAAAACCCTTGGATGTATGTTACACTTATTTATAAGGGAAAATGACCAAATCGCCTTTCTCTAGGAAGGGAGAAAGATCTAATGCATTAGTAGAATTAATACATATCGATGTATGTGGTCCATTTTCAATAGAGATAAGGGGTGGATTTTTGTACTTCATTACTTTTACCGATGAATATAGTATGTACAACTATATCTACTTAATACAGTATAAGTCATATTCCTTTCGTATGTTTAAGGGATACTAATATGAAGTAGAAAACTAGGTTGGTAAGAAGATTAAGGCACTCCTCTTAGACCGAGGTGAATAATATCTTAACCAAGCATTCATTGATCACTTGAAGGAGTCTAGGATGGTATCTCAACTCACACCTCCTTATACACCATAGTGGAATGGTGTTAGTGAAAGGTGGAATAGGTCCTTTCTCACCATGGTCAGATCAATGATGATTCATGCAACTCTTCTGTTATCCTTTTTGGGGATAAACATTACAGACAACATTATATACCCTTAACTGAGTAATAACTAAAGTTGCAGATGAGATTCTATATGAGTTATGGTATGGAAAGAAACCCAGTTTATCACATATGTGTGTATGGGGATGCGATGCTTTTTTCAAGACTATACCTAGTGATAAATTGGAATCCTGAAGCACAAAGTGAATCTTTATAGGTTATCCTAAAGAAACCAAAGGATGTTAACTATATAACCATTCAGAAATAAAAGTGATTGTGGTAACACAAGCCACATTTATAGAAATGGAACAAATTTTCAATGAAAATAGTGGGATCCAAATTGACTTCGATGAAGTTAATGCTCCAGATGCATAGGTGTTAGTACGGGAACAATCTCTATTAAAGACAGTGGGAGATGAATAAGTTCCTGACACACGAGTACTACGTAGGTCTACTTGAGATGTTAGAGAACCTGAGTGTTATGGTTTTCTTATCACCGAGTCAGGTGACACATTACTCCTTGAGGCTGGTGAACCTCTAACCTACATGGAAGAAGTAAAAGGAAAAGATGATGCTAAATGGAAAGAGACCATGCATTCTGAGATCGAGTCCATGTACCAAAATCAAGTTTGGATTTTGGTATATCCTACGACTGATGTAAAACCCATTGGGTGAAAATGGTTATTCAAGAAAAAGATGGACATGGATGGTAAGGTTAGTACCTATAAATCAATATTGGTTGCGAAGGGTTTTAGACAATGTCAAGGCATTGACTATGATGAAACCTTCTCACTAGTAGCAATGCAGAAATCCATCATAATATTGCTTGAAATAGTAGCCTTCCATGATTATGAGATTTGATAAATGGATGTCAAAACCACTTTTCTAAATGGTAAGTTGTTTGAAGACGTCTATATGACTCTACCCGAAGGGTTTTTCAGGTAAAATAATGTCAATAAGGTGTGCAACCTATATAGATTCATCTATGGATTGAAGTAGGCATCACAATTCTGGAATGTTCATTATGATGAGGCCATAAGAGAATTGGTTTCATTAAAAATGAAAGTGATCATTGTGTCTATAATAAGGTTAATGGTAATTCCATCGTTTTCCTAGTATTATATGTTGATGACATATTAATTATGGGAAACGAAGTGAAAGTATTATAGTTAGTTAAGACTTGGTTAAATGAATGATTATCCATGAAAGACTTAGGTGAAGCAACTTAAATTCTAGGGATCAATATCTATCTAGATAAATCTCAAAGTCTGTTTGGGCTAAGTCAAAGTACATATATTAACAAGGTAATCAAAAGGTACAATATGGAACAATACAAGAGAGGGTTGTTACCCATGTCACATGGTATCAATCTCTCTAATAAAATGTGTCCACAAACATAGGAGGAGATTGAAAGAATGAGTAGGATTCATTATTCCTAGAAAGTGGGTTCTATTATGTATTTCATTCTATGTACTAGGTTTGATGTTGTATTTTATTTAAGCATGGTGGAAAGATATCAAGCTAATCCTGGAGAGATTCATTGTGAAGTTGTTAAAACTATCCTGAAGTACTTGAGGTGTACAAAGAATATATTCCTGGTGTATGGAGGAGATGAGAAACCAGTATTGAGAGGATACAATGATGCTAGTTTCCAGATAGATCATGATGATTTGAAATCGCGATCAGGCTATATATTTTTCCTGAATGGTGGTGCAGTGAGCTATAGAAGCTCAAAAAAGTATGTGGTTGCTGATTCTATAGTAGAATCTGAGTATATAGAAGCTTCCGATGCAGAAAAGGAAACAGTCTAGATACACAGCTTTGTCTCAAACATTGGTTTTATGCCTAATCGTGTAGAACCTATTCCAATTTATTGTGATAATAATACTGTAGTGGTGTTTTCATAGGATTCCAGGTCACACCATAGGATAAAACATATACTTCAGAAGTTTCATATCTTGAGTTATTTCACTCAAAGAGGTGAAGTTGCAACTAGAAGAGTAGCCACAAAGGACAACATGGTAGACCCCCTGATTAAATCCATATCTCAGCAGAAGCATGATTCACATGTGAGAGTTGGCGGATTGAGACTTGTTAGCAGTTGGCTCTAGTGCAAGTGAGAGTGTTGAAAATGGGTTTCTTATACCCAAATTGTGATGTAATTTGATTACCACTACATGTATATAGTTTTCTATATATACATGTGTTAATATTTCCATAATATGGTAGATACTTCTACATCCACTATATTTATTGTCACGACCCACCTTTTTCAAGATGAGGGAAGGGAAGACAAAGTGTCATGCCCTTAATTCCTCAAGTTGAAGGAGAGATAATGACCCCCGAGTCCTGCCTTCGATAGGACCCAGAGTGGAGACTAGCACCAATGGTATAGAATCTCACACAGAAATGGAAGGCATTACCCTTTTTATAGAACAAGATTGGGAGATAAGATGGTAAATCCGAAACAACTCCAAATACTAAAGTAAAAGTAAAGCCAAAAACCTTTTCCCACATGCATGTTCAAAAGTAAAGTTGATACAAGGTACAACAAAACTCCAAAGTAAAGTACCAAAGGAAAATAAAATAAGAAGAAATAGAAACTAATCCTGACACCTGAGCTAGTAAAGTCCATCACGGTCCTTGAATTCCTCCCAAAAACCTGAAAATCGTTTTATATACATAGGGTGAGTATACAAGTATACCCGGTAGGAAAAATAAAGCCACTTGTGCACAAGTGAGGGAACATAAAAATGTCCCACTGAGAAAACAGTAGAACCTAAAAGCACATAACAAGGAATACTAACCAACCTAGCCTCACCAAGGCACACTCGCCAAATAATGCAAGTCAAATAAAGTAATAGTATAATCACATCGATATTTGGGTACCCCGCACCATTTTTCCACTGGTTAGCTTCTCATTCCTAATGGCTAATGTCTTGACGCTACTACATTTCCCATACACAGTCCCACTGCCACAACCCACCCACACACACCTAGGCCTCAAACCACACACAATCCCACCCACAGACACTTGGGCCACAACAACCACACCACTCGCCCGAAGACACTTGGGCCTCATCCCAAAGACACTTGGGAAAAAGAATCTGGCCCACAAAAACTTAGGCATCTCATCCACAAAAAATTCTCACCAGAAGAATCTTGAACTATATTAATCCTCAATCCATTACAGCCTGCCCAAATATGCTCAAGCGATAAGAACCCAAAAGAGGGTGCGAGGAAGAAAGTTAGTAACCATTCATCCATCTTCTCATCGGGATGTTGGGAAAGACACCCTCCCCCATGAAATGGAGGTGTTCGACACATAATGCTCAATAAGGGTGGGGTGTGTATAGAAATCACAAAAAACTAGAATTTATATATATAGGTAAACAACCACTCAACCCAACCTATTGGTTTCCAAAAAGTAACCAACACACACAACCACCTTTGTTGCTACCCCTATATGCACAACCACACAACAATCACTACCAAAGCATAACCCAACCCCCTTTTCATTTAACCACTTTCAATTTATTAATTAAGGGGTTCACTTTAATTTGTTCCATCACTACCGGGAAACTTCAATCGTAACCACACCAAAACAACAAGCAAAACCAAACTATAGTCTCACTACACAAACCCCCAATATTCCAAGACAACTTTTCAACTATTTCTAGTAACCAATCTTCAAAATTATATCGCACAATCCTTCTCTCACAACCCAACTCCATAGCCCCACTGCCCAACAATTCCTAGATGTGGTCCCACTGCATATAAGTTCATAACCACACCGCAGTCCCACTGCCCAATGTCGCTCCGCAACCATAACACAACAAAGGCAGTTCAGCTGCCTACAAGTTCATCCATTCCACAATCTATCAATATCTTGGACTGAGAAGCCAAATCACCACCTGTACCACCTCCACGCACAAAGCCCACAGTAACTACCATTTACCACAGCCCTATTGTACACTCATACCACACCCTTCTCATAGAGCCCACTCCTCTGCCCAACCTTGTGCCCATAACTGTTCTCCCAACAACAGCACCACACAACTCGCACAAGGTCACACAATTCAAAACAGTAATCAGCCACACCTATCAACATGATGTGCATATATTCATATTTAACCAGTAGAGGTTCTTTAATTCCACTTAATTATAATCGGGGTGATCACACAACAGGATTGGTCCTTAGGGCGTCCATTTATTTAGCCAGGTATATGTGATTAAGAAGATTTCGTGTTCCAATCATTTATTCAATCATCTCAACAGAACATAACATTATTAGTGTGCAAGAAAATACACCAACGTGTTGGATTTGGTATCCTAGAACCAACTACTTTGTACTTTATTAATTAATAAATACCTTATCACATCTTGATTGTTCTTCTGTGTGAAAATTCATGTGATAATTTCCTAAGGATAGCTATTGTTCTAAAGGTTCATAGTTGATCCCTGCTATGATGAGAACCTGGAAGTGTCATAACACTATTCTTGAATATATGTTCTATGGTCAGATGATTTTATTTGAGGGACACAAATAATACAGTCCATTAGGGGTGAGGACTCATAAAAATTTGAGGCACCTTCTCATAGTGTGAACCCTTGGTAATATCCAGGAGGATATTATGAGAACGAGACCCGCCAGTAGGAAATCCATATTTCATAGTGTCATTGGATGTTTCTATTTGCGGATGTGTGTATTGGTCCTTAGACTTTATGATTATTATTAATGGGTATTACAAATCATGCACTTAGATGTATTGATGAAAACTGTGATGAAACACTGTTCGCAATAAGGTAGGATATGTTGGGTGCATCATGAGTAATACTGCATTAATAGATAATGCGAGAAAGGATTTTTCTCTTCTGTTCCATAACGGAAGTTGATATCTCAGGCCCTTTGATGGAATTAATATAGCCTAAATAAATCCATGGCCATGGTAAGGAATGAGAAAGTTCAATTCTGGGAAGTCAAAGAAAGAATAATAGAGCACGTGGGTTGATGGAACTATCATGCAACCCTCTTGATTCGAGATATCGAAACAAATGGATTACATTACACGGTAAGCGTTTGTAGGAGGTGACACATCATTTCAGTGTTAACTTCTTTCTCTATGGGTGTCTTGGAGTGTTGTTAGACGCTAACCTTGGACTTTAGGCAGGCTCCACTTAATTCCACTGAGAAAGATGCCTAGAGGGTCACACACTAAGTGTGTCCAAGTATCTCAGTTAAATATTCATTTAACAAGTTAAATAAAGATTATTCCTGATTGTGGTTTAATAATTATTCAAGGATGTATGATTGCATTTATTTTAACACTAGTTATTCAATAGAATATATTTTAGGTGAAATAATATATTTATTAGTGAGTAATGCAGTGATATTTATTTCATAAATAAATAGTCATTATTCAAGGTCTAATAAATGTGGTGGAGGAAATAAAGAAAATGGAAAAAACAAAAGTGCACGCCGTGTATATTAATATACATGTCGTGTAGTTTTTCTGGAGATTTGTGAGAAATAATATTATTTATTTAATTAAATAATATTAGGTTTAATTCACTAGGCGCATGTCAAGTGATAATAATATTCAACTGTTATTATTAGACATGGGGACTTACTAAGAATTAAATGAAATGAATAAATGCTTTTGGGTAATTAATTAATTTTATTATTCTAAGTAATAAAATCCTAATTACATTATTCTCTTTAGCCTATCCATTCTCTATAGTTGTGTATAATGGATCTGAAAAATATCTCAAGCCAAGAGATAATTCTTTTTCCACCAAGAACGCTCTCAAGTTATGAGAGAGATCCTCCTCCACCGGATCAAGGAGAGTGCTTTGGAAGCAGCTCTCAATGTGATTGAAGGCGGACATCTCAAGCGGAGGCTCTTCCATGCTAGCACCTGGATATTCCTTCAGAAATGCCTATAGATACATGGAGCATGTGTGAATCACCTCTAGAGGAAGCCTACACTTGTCTTCTATGACACAATGATGGATCACATTGGATCGTGATCAAAAACATCAACGAAGAGATAATTCCATCAAGGTAATTCTTGTCTTTTAATTAAATTAATTATAACCAACATATGATGATCCTCTCTATGGTTCTGAGATTCCCCTTTTTTCTTTCATTCTTCGTTCTATTCTGAAGATCCAGCGTTTTATTATCATGACATATCTTAGATTGATTGTTTTTAACAGAAAAATTAAAGTTGGGTACACCTATCCACATGCTTCCACTGTGCCCAGAACCTACAAGTGATATTAGAGCGATCATATCATTGATTATAATTATTTAGTTTTTCATTGATGATTTATGTATTTAATAATTTAGTTGTTTCAATTCAATTTAATCGTTCTACAAATCTGAATCTTTATATATGTTCATCCTCTTTAATTTCTCATTCACCTTACAAAAACGACATTTTCTTTTAATTTTGATTAAAATAAAACAGGGGATCTCATCTGGAGGTGCCAAATATTCCTATTCATACAACACGAGAAAACACGACATGTATTCAACAGTACACGTCGTGTAGTCTAGGTTCCATACACCGGGATGGTCCGTCAAACCAAGTCGTGTGTTGAAGTCTATATAAGTCTTAAATGACTTTGTGTGTTGACTAGGAATAGGTGGCACACGGTTTCCAGATTACACGTTGTGTGGCCCACTGGACACAACGTGTAGTCCATTTGAGTTAGGGTTGGACTGTGTACCCCATACAAAGCTTGCCTAGCTGGAGACCATGTAACTCATACACTACACGGCATGCGTCCCACTTGACATGTCATGTACTCTGAAGAATTCCAAAGTACATCTACACACCATGTCCCCGGGAGTGTACTTCAGATGGACGGTGAATGATAGTACATGCCATGTAGTTAGAACTACTCATCATGTACTCATCCAAATTACACAGATTTATTAAAATTTATTATTATATTATACAAAACTTTGATACGTGTACCATGGTGCGGACGTAAAGCTGAGACACAACATGTGATAGATGTTTTATATATGTGTGTTTAATTTAACATCTGTGTAATGTTCATTTCTACTCAATGGGTAGTTATGAACGTTAATTCACTGGGTTGCCTCCAAGGTACAAGTTACATACAAAGATAATTTTAAATGAATTTATTTGTTTAGAATTATGATGGATGAGAATCTCTAGGAAATTTAAAAAAGGGTTTAAGATAAAAGGATTGATTAATTAAAGATAATTAATTTATTCGGGCATGATTTATATTAAACAAGAATGATTAAAGAATTGAATAATAGTTTTATTTATGCATAAATATCATTGTATGTATGGATGATCATGAGCTAGACCAAGACCTTTGTATGTGGATTTTTTTTAAATTTATTTATTTAAATTAAATTTGTTGGTCTGCGAGCCTTCTCCTCATTAATATGCAAGGCCTGATTGCCCAAGGTTTCTTTTATGTAAAACCATGTTTTACCCCTCACCTGTATATGAGATAAAATCATATGTAATGGATGGAGATCCCAAGCTAGTGGATTTGGTTCAAGTTATGAGACGTGGTGAAACCAACCCAAGGAGATACAAAGGTGGACAAGTGGAAAGCTATAAACACGAACCCAAAAGGTTAAAGGTATTTCTCCCCTAGGTCTTGGGTTAGTCTATCAACTGCTAGATAAACTAACCAATAGAACAAGATCATGATCATACCATTTATTTTATTTCTGTCAGTTTTATGGTTTATTTATTGTGGGTGTGTTGTCACGATCATATAATTAATGAATTAAACAAGCATGCAAGATGGAACTAAAATAAGATCGGCTTATGCATAAATATTATCTTAGACATGGTTAATCACTTAAGTATATCCCACTTAATATTAACAAGCATGTAAGAAATATAATAAAATAGAAATTTACATATAATGATAAAATCCCTCAAAGAAATATTAAGTTGGTATAGCCTTCCATAATCTTGGTTAGAATCAAACCATAGTTTAAAGTGCATGACCAACCCTAATTGTGGTGCTTTCAATTATCAGAGAATTATAATTCAGGGTTTTGGGTTGACTTGACTTGGTTCATATCAAGGGTTGACTGCCATAGTAGGACTTGGTGTGACCAAGAGGCAAAGGTTGAGGGAATCTAAAATAAAAATATTTTAGGATTGGGGAGTCCACTCAGTGGATCAAGGAATTGCGAGTTAATACAGTTGGAATTTGGAATGCCTACCTAAAACCATTAAAGTTTCTTGACCAACCCTATTTGGGGTAATGCGAAGGGAAATATGGATCCTTTCCACTAGAATATTTAGGCAACAGAATATTTCAAAGTCAATGGTGAGAGATATTGGATTTCGATAAAATAGTGGGAGACTAATAAGTATTAATTTATTTATTTGTCTCAATTTTATGATAAAGTACTAAATATTTTCTTATCTTAATTTGTAGAAATGACAAGAAAAATGAATTCAAACAAATCATTGCGAACCATACTCGAGAAGGAAAACCTTCTCATCGGCACCAATTTCAAGGAGTGACAGAGGCATTTACATGTCATCCTTCACCACGAGAGGAAATTGTATGTGCTGGAGAAGCCTATTCCAGTTGCACATGGAAAAGAGGCCAGTGATGAGGAACTATTTATCTATATAAAACATATGGATGATTCCACAAATGTCTAATGTTTCATGCTATCAACCATGTCTAATGAGCTCTTGAAGAAACATGAAAACATGGATGCATATAGCATGATGTCTCGCCTTAAGGATCTCTATCAAGAGAAGGTGAGATAGAAGAGATATGAGATCTCCAATGCTTTGTTCACAAGTAATCTTGGAGAGTCTGTGCCAGATGGACCTCATGTAGTCAAGCTTATTGGCTACATTGAACTCCTAAACATCTTGGGGATTAAGTTCCTGGATGAGTTATGTATAGAACTCATCCTATCATCACTGCCCAAGACCTTCTCTAAATTTATTGTCAACTACAACATGAGCAACAATGAGAAGATTCTATTGGAGATTCTGACCTTAATTCTTCAGGTAGATAAGGACATGGGGCATGACAAACCTGTAGTCCTTATGGTGAATAAGAAAAGGAAGGATAAGGAAAATAGGACAAGTATTTATAAACGGTCTGAAGCCCCTGAGCATCATCCCTCCAAGAAGGGGAATATCCATATGTAGGGCAAGGAATGGGAGGTGGTGTGTTTTTCATGTGTAAATCCAATCCACTAGAATAGGAATTTCACCCAAAAGTGTGGGGATGCTAAAGGTGCATTAGTTATTGAGTTTAATCTTTCCATTTATACATATTGGGTATTAGATACAGCTTGTGGGGCTCACATATATATTCAAATACAGAAACCAAGTAGATTTATAAATATTACCATAGGATAGGTGGATCTTCGAGCTACCAATGGTTTGAGGATGGATGCGTTAGCCATTGGCAATTACCATATCTCATTGCCAACTAAGATGCTTTTGGTTTTACATAATTGTTATTATGTTCCTAGTGTTACCAAGAACATAATTTATGTATCATGTTTGGATATGGATGGATTTATTTTCAATTTTGGAAATAAGGGTTGTTTCTTTTATAAGAAAAATGTATGTTATGGTATGAAACATTTAAATAATGGTTTATATGTATTAAATTATGAAAACCAAGTGTTGGAAATCGATAATGAAACAAACTCACATGACTCATACAACACCCAGTTGTGGCATCACTATCTTGGTCATGTGAATGAGAAGAACTTGACAAAGATCTTCCAAGATGGTTATTTAGACTCTACTGAGCTAAAACCACTTGATAGATTTCATTCATGTTTACAAGGTAAAATGAAAAAGCCACCTTTTGGTGGATAGGGTGAAAGGGCCACAGAGCTTCTAGGATTAGTGCACACAGATGTGTGTAGACCATTTATAGTAGAAGCTAAAGGTGGATATTCTTACTTCATTACTTTTACTGATGATTTGAGTTGATATGTATATATCTAATTAATGAGGTATAAGTTATATTCCTTAGATAAATTTAAGTAATTCAAGAATGAAGTATAGAATCAACTTGGTAAAAAGATAAAGAAGCTTCGATCGGATCAAGGTGGAGAATATCTGAACCAAGAGTTCATCGACCTTCTATGGGAGTTTGGGATTCTATCTCAACTCACTCTTCCTTATACACCATAGTGGAATGGTGTTAGTGAAAGGAGGAACCGAACCTTGTTGGACATGGTGAGGTTGATGATGAGTCATACAGATCTTCCATTATCCTTTTGGGGATATTCATTACAAACTTCAGCATACACATTAAATCAGGTGCCAACTAAGGTGGAAAATGTAATTCCCTTTGAGTTATGGAATGTAAAGAAACCCATTTTGTCGCACACATGTGTATGGGGATGCAAGGAATTTGTTAAGACTTTATCAGGAAAAAAACTAGCACCCTGGGGCACGAGGTGTATCTTTATAGGATATCCCAAGGAAACGAAAGGATATTACTTATATAACCCTTCAGACAAGAAAGTGATTGTCGCCAGACAAGCTATCTTTCTTGAGAGGGAGAACATCCTCAAAAAGGATAGTGGGAGAAAGATTGACTTCGATGAAGTTGATGCTCAAGATACACAGGAATTGGTACAGGAACAAGTTCCACAGGTCTCCATGGAAGAGGTTCCAAAAACACAAGTACTACGTAGGAGATCAAGAGAGGTAAGGGAACCATAGAGATTTGGTTTCCTAGTCACCAAGTATGGTGAATCATTATTGCTAGAAAATGATGAACCTATCTCCTACAAGGAAGGAGTATAGAGTTCAGAAGCTGCAAGATGGCTAGAAGCTATGAATTCTAAGATGGATTCCATGTATCAAAACCAAGTTTGGGTTCTGGTCGATGAGCTAGTTGATGTAAAATATGTTGTATGAAAAAGGTTATTCAAGAGAAATCTGGACATAGAAGGTAAAGTTATAACCTATAAAAAAATTCTAGTGGCTAAAGGATTCTGACAACGTCAAGGAATTGACTACAATGAAACCTTCTCACCAGTTTCCATGTTTAAATCTATAAGAATCATACTTGTCATAGCAGCTTACCATGACTACAAGATTTAGAAAATGGATGTCAAAACAACATTCCTTAGTGGGAACCTTCATGAAGATGTCTATATGACACAACCAAAAGGGTTTGTGACACCAAGTGAATCTAAATGGGTTTGCAAGTTGCAGAAATCCATTTATGGATTAAAGAAAGCATCCAAGTCATGGAACATTCGATTTTATGAATCCATAAAGGAATTTGTTTTCATTAAGAATGAATGTGAGACATGTGTTTATAATTGGTTTAATGGTAATGTTGTCGTTATCCTAGTAGTATATGTTGATGACATATTACTTATTAGAAAAGACGTACCAGTCTTACAGTCAGTTAAGGACTGATTGAACAAGTGTTTCTCCGTGAAGGACTTAGGTGAAACAACCTACATTCTAGGGATCAAGATCATTCGTTATAGATCCAAGAGGCTACTTGTACTAATTCAGGTTATATACATTAACCAGATACTAAAGATATTTAGTATGGAATAATCCAAGAGGGGATTAGTTCTAGTTTCACATGACCTACATCTTTCTAAGAAAATGTGTCCTCAGACACAACAGGATAAAGATAGGATGAGTAATATCCCATATGCTTCGGCTATAGGATCCATCATGTATGCAATGTTATGTACCAGGCTTGATGTTTCCTATGCACTGAGAATGGTAGGAAGATATCAAGCAGATCCAGGAGAACAACATTGGACTATTTTTAAGACTATCCTTATGTATCTGAGAAGAACTAAGGATATGTTCTTGGTGTATAGAGGAGACGAGGAGTTTTTCATCATAGGTTATACTGATACTGGTTTTCAGATAGATCATAATGATCTAAAGTTTCAATCTAGATGTGTTTTATGTCTCAACGGAGGAGCTATGAGATGGAAGAGTTCAAAGCAGCCAGTTGTCGCCGATTCTATCACAGAGTCCGAATATATAGCGACTTTTGATGTAGTTAAGGAAGATGAATGGATTTGGAACTTTGTCCAGGAGCTTTATGTGTTTCCTAGTAGTAAAGATCTTATCACATTGTATTGTGATAATACTATAATGGTGGATCTTGAAAAATAACCAAGGTCACATCAACGGACAAAGAACATTCTCTAGAAGTATCACCTCTTGAGGGATTTCTATCAAAGGGGTGAAGTTGCAGTGAGAAAAGTGTCCACAGAAGAGAACGTGTTGAACCCCATGACTAAAGTTCTATCTCATTAGAAGCGTGAATATCATGTGAGAGCTAGTAGGTTAAAGGTTGTTAGTAGTTTTCTCTAGTCCAAGTGGGAGTCTGTTGGAGTTGGTGGCCTAGAACCAACTAATTTGTACTTTATTAATTAATAAATACCTTAACACATCTTGATTTTTCTTTTGCATTAAAATGAATGTGATAATGTCCTAAGGATAGTTGTTTCACCAAAGGGTCATAGAGGATTCCTACTATGATGAGAACCCGGAAGTGCCATATCACTATTCTTGAATATATATTATATGGTCGGATGATGTTATTTGAGGGACACAAATAATATAGGCCATTAGGGGTGAGGAATCATAAAACTTTGAGGCATATTCTCATGGTGTGCATCCTTGGTAATATCTAGGAGGATATTATGAGAACAAGACCCTCCAATAGGAAATCCACATTTCATAATGTCATTGAATGTTCCTATCTGCAGACGTGTATATTGGTCCTTAGAATTTAAGATTATTATTAATGAGTATTACAACTCGCACACTTAGATGTATTGACGAAAACTGTGACAACACACTTTTCGCAGCGAGTTAGGATATGTTGGGTGCATCACGAGTAATACTGCATTAATAGATAATGAGAGAAAGGATTCGTCCCTTCTGTTCCATAATGGAAGTTGATATCTGAGGCCCTTTGATGGAATTGATATAACCAAAATAAATCCATGGACATGGTAAGGAATGGGAAATTTCAATTCTGGGAAGTCAAAGAAAGAATAATCGAGCACATGGGTTGATGAAATTATCATGCAACCCTCTTGATTTGAGATATCGAGACAAGGGAATTACATTACACAGTAAGTGTTCGTAAGAGGTGACACATCATTCCGACGTTAACTTCTTTCTCTATGGGTGCCTTGGCATGTTGTTATATTCTAACCTTGGACTTTAGGTAGGCTTCACCTAATGCCACTAAGAAAGAGTCCTAGAGGGTCACACAGTAAGTGTGTTTAAGTATCATAGTTAAATATTCATTTAACAAGTTTGATAATGATTATTCCTGATTGTGGTTTAATAATTGTTAAAGGATGCATGATCGCATTTATTTAGACACTACTTATTCGAAAGAATATATTGTGAGTGAAATAATATATTTATTAGCAAGTACTGCAGTGATATTTATTTGAGAAATAAATAGTCATTATTCAAGGTCTAAAAAATGTGGTGGAGGAAATAAAGAAAATGGAAAAACAAAAGTACACATCATGTATATTAATATACACACCATGTAGTTTTTCTGGGGATTTGTGAGAAATAATATTATTTATTTAATTAAATAATATTAGGTGTAATTCGCTGGGTGCATGTCAAGTGATAATAATAGTCAACTGTTATTATTAGACATGGGGTCTTACTAAGAATTAATGCTTTCGGGTAATTAATTTATTTTATTATTTTAAGTAATAAAATACCAATTATATTATTCTCATTATCCTATCCATTCTTTGTGGTTGTGTACAACGGATCCGAAAAAGCTCTCAAGCCAAGAGAGAATTCTATTTCCACCAAGAATAATCTCAAGTTACAAGAGAGATCCTCCTCCAACGGATCAAGGAGAGCGCATTGGAAGCGGCTCTCAATGCGATCAAAGGCGGACATCGCAAGCGGAGGCTCTTACACACTAGCACCTGGAGATAACTTCGACAATGTCCAAAGATACTTGGAGCACATGTGGATCACCGCTAAAGGAAGCCTACACTTGGCTTCTATGACGTAACGACGGATCACATTGGATCGTGACCGGAAACATCAACAAAGAGAGAATTTTTTCAAGGTAATTATTGTCTTTTAATTAAATTAATTATAACCAACATGTGATTATCTTATATATGGTTTCGTGACTCCCCTTTTTTTCTTTCTTTCTTCATTCTATTTCAAAGATCTGGGGTTTTATTATCATGACGGATCTCGAATTGATCGTTGTTAATAGAAAAATTAAAGTTGGGTACACCCATCCACGCACTTCCATTACGCCCAAAACCTACACAATGTTCATGATTTTTAAAAGGCATATAGCCACAGAAACCATAACAGAATCAAAGATAACAAATAAAACATTTGATCAACATCAAACCACTCTCTTCCTATTATTTTATTTACCCGTGTTATCTTTTGATCATATTTACTTCTTGTTTATTTCCCATTTTAAGAGAAGGATTCACCTGTTCTTAATAATGAATCATTAGTACACCCACCCCGCATGATGAAAAATTAAATATAATTAAAATAAATCCCTACTGGATGATCAAATGATTGAAGTTCCTCCTTGCACCAAGAACAGGGGATCACGCGAGCAGCACGAGACTCCATGAAAACTGAGCAGGAGTGGATCTAGCACAGGCGCATGACTAGTTTGGGAAGGAAGGATCTAGAAATACTAAGGGTAAATGGAAAACACACAAGGAAGGGAAGATCTCAGATTTGAAGAGCCATATCCTATTTTAAAGGAAGAACGGTTTTAAAAGACATTTAATCATGGGATCGTGGTCAAGATTACACAGTTTGAGTATCTCAAATCACCCTGTACATTAGGATATTTAAAGATACAATTAATACCATTTGAAACATCCTTAAAAACACCTAAATAAGTATTTAAACTTGGTTTATGTCAAATAAAATGTAAGAGGGGCGAAACTGGAAAACTGGGGAAAACTGGGAAAACCGCAAATGAGTCACTGATGGGTGAGGCACCGATGTCGATCCACCAATGGGTGAGCTACTGATGTGACCTACCAATGCAAAGCCACTAATTCTAAGCTACCAATGCCATGTCCTACTGACGCAACGACCTACAGACACCTCGACCTATCGATGCCTTGACCTACCGACGCCCTGACCTACCGATGCCATGACCTACCAATAATGACACCGTCAACTCACTGATGTGGATGCCCTAGACTCACTAATGTTGATGCCCATGACTCACCGATTTCGACACCTCTGAATCACCAACACACTGACACACCGACGCACTGACATGCCGACGCACTGACATGCCGAAGGAAAACTGGAAATTTTGGAAAACTCTTGAAGTGAGCCACCGACAGCTCCCAGAACACCTCAAACATTGGATTCTCACAAAGTAAGGGTCTGGGGAAATCCAAGTTATTACATCAGATACCTCTCAAACTATTCTTGCCTATGAGAATTTCAAAACTAAACTAGAAGAAAAAGAGGTACGAACAACCATCCCTTAAGATATCTCTCAGGAGTAAACCACCTTGTGTTGTTCTAAAGCCCGAGTGAAGACCTTAACATCCCAAAACACCTCTTTTTCATCTATATCCTGAACAAATATAGAAACACTATCACTCTGCTGCCCCAAAAAACCACATAAACACTAAAGGTCACACTGTCTAGATACATGAATTAGGGAGATCCTTCCTCTATGTCAAGATACTATCCGCTCTGGGCGGCAATGTCTTGCCTGCATGGGTTTAATCTCATCCACATCAATGCATCTTTATTAGAGATCATTTTCTCCCCTCTCCATTTTTAAGACTTTTCACACAATCAGGGAATAGGGAAACAACTTATCATACAACAAGCGAGGTAAAACATTACATCAAAATCAAAGTACAAGGCAAAACAAAAGAGAAACTTAGAATAGATCTGGGTACTGGGAACACATCTATGCCTCACATTCCCAAGTACTCTCCTCGAGGCCACCATGCACACATGAACTAAAGGAATGGTTCATCCACGCAACACCTTCTCCTCACGATCCTAGATTCTTATTGGTCACTCCACGAACGTCGTGTCGTCCTTGATATCCAACTCTCCCCAGTCGAGGACATGGGAGTCATCGTGTAGATATCGACAGATCTGAGAGAAATGGAAGACGTCATGGATCTTCTCTAGTCATAGTGGAAATGTCAGCTGATACTCCACCTCACCAACTCGTCCCAACACCTCAAAAGGTCTAATGAACCTAGGAGAAAGATTTATTCCTCTACCAAACCTCCACTGCCTATGTTGAGGGGAGACCTTTAAGAACAAATGGTCCTCAACCTTGAACTCCAAAGGCCTCCTCCTATGATCGACATATGACTTATTCTAGTCATGACCTGCCTTTATCCTCTCATGCACAAGCTGGACCTTATCTGTTGTGTTCCACACTACTTCCAGTCCAAAAAGGGTTGCTTCTCCTATCTCCTTCCATCACACGGGTGACCGACACAGTCTTCCGTACAAGGATTCGAACGGTGACATGCCAATGTTAGAGTGATAGTTATTATTGTAAGAAAACTCTATCAGGGTCAATTGTTGTACCCATGATCCTCTAAAGTCTAAGACACATGCCAGCATCATGTCCTCCAACATCTGGATAGCCCTCTATGTATTCATATTCATCTGAGGGTGGAAAGTAGTGATAAGGCATAGTTAGGTTACAAAAGCATGTTGTAATCCCCTCTAGACTCACGATGTGAAACGTGTATCCCACTCGAGACAATGGATCTTAGAACTCCATAGAGTCACACCACTTCTCCTACATACTTATGTGTTAAGGAATCCAATGCGCTCGACTCCTTGATCTCTAAGAAGTGAGCCGACTTCGTCAACCGGTCCACTACTACCCAAAGGGAATCACATCATCCATATGATTTGGGTAAAACTATGACGAAATCCATCGAGATGTCATCCCACTTCCACTCAGGAACATCCAAGGGCTATAATAGACTGTCGGTAACACAGTGCTTAGCTTTCACCTGCTGACACACTAGGCACCTTTCCATAAACTCTGCCATTTCCCGCTTCACCCTAGGCCACCAAAATTGTTCCCTAGAGCCTCAGTACATCTTAGAGACTCCTAGATGTACCGAACTCATAGATAACTCCCTCACACATTGCCACTGGTACAAACAGCTTCTCCACATAACAACATCTGATTCTGGCTATCCTCCGACCACCCCTCTGGAGCATCACCCTGGACAATGTGATCATGCATCACTTCAGCCTATGAGTCCCCCCACTAAGACTCCTCTACCTGCCGCACCAAGGAAGACTGAACTATCATCTGAAATAGGTAGCCTCTTCCACTGTCCATACCAGTGTCTAGGAGCAAAGTGGTCAAATCCTCCATCACCTTCCAAGCATATGTGGATTCCTAAACTACCTCCTTCTGTGACTTCCTACTCAAGTCATCGGCCACCACATTCCCCTTCCTTGGGGTGTAAGAGATCTCGAAGTTGTAGTCCTAGAGAAACTCCATCCACCTTTGATGTCGCAAGTTCAAATCTTGATGGGAGAAGATATACCTCAAGATCTTGTAATCCATAAAGATAAAAAAGTGCTCCCCGATGAGGTAATGCTGCCACAACTTCAGCACGAACACGACCGTTGTAAGCTCTATATCATGGGTGGAATAATTAAATTTGTAAGAAAGTAATTTACTAGACCCATAAGAGATTACTCCTCACTACTGCATCATCACACATCCCAAGCCTAGGTCGTAAGCATCACAAAACACCTTGAACATCACCCCTTCTTATGGAAACCTAAGCACTGGGGTACTGACCAAATTCTCCTTCAGATAGCTGAAAGATGCTTGACACTTCTCATTCCATACGAAGGCCTTGTATTTTCTATTCAAGGATGTCAATGGAGTTGAAAATCGAGAGAATTTGGGTATGAACCTCCGATAATAACCTGTCAGGCCCAGGAAACTACGAACCTCCGCCACATTCTTGGGTGCTTCCCAAGAAACAACCGCTTCAAGCTTTGAAGGTTCCACCACTATCCCTTTCTGAGACACCACATATCTAAGGAAGTGCGCCTATCTCATCCATAACTTTCACTTGGTCAACTTTATGTAGAGCTGGTGGTGTCAGAGGACCTCCAAGACAGTCCTCAAATGCCCGACGTGCTCCTCCTCTGACCTCAAGTAGATCAGGATATTTTCGATGAACATGATGATGAACCGGTCCAGATACTTATGAAAAATAGATTTCATGCGCCCCATGAACATGGATGGTTCATTCGTGACACCTAAGGGAATTACCACGAACTCGAAGTGCCCATACCTGCACCTAAAAGCAGTCTTCGGTATGTCACTCTCCTTTACCCTCAACTGGTGATATCCAAACCGCAGGTTGATCTTAGAGAACCAACTTGCCCCCTTTAACTGGTTGAAAATATTGTCGATCCATGGAAGGGTGTAATGGTTTTTGACCATCACTACATTCAGTCTTCGGTAGTTAATGCATAGTCTCAGACCACTGTCTGCCTTCTTCACAAATAAGACTAGAGCACCCCACAACGATACACTTGGACGGATAAAACCCTTATTTATCAAGTCGTCAACCTGAATCCACAACTTAGAAGGTGTCATTCGATAGGGAGCCATCGAAATCAGATGGTAATGCTGAAAGTCTATTCTGAACTCAACGTTACATCGAGGGGGTAGATTTACAATCTCTTCAGGGAAGACATCCAAGAACACACTAACAACCCACGAAAATTCCACCATCTTTGTATCTACTTATTCCACCGATAGATCGGCTAATAAAGAAATAATAGGCTCCACATGCCAGATTCCCTTCTGACAACTCTACTCGCTAATGAAAGCAATGCGCTGGCCGCCCACATATGATAATGTGACTCTTTTTGGAAGCATTTGATAATATCATGCACATAAAACAACCATTCGATGCCTAGGATGACATCGTATGGGTGAATATATAGTAGAAGAAGATCCTCGTTGGACTGATGTGGCCCCAAGATCAGTCTACATCTACCGTAAATGTCAAGCAAATGGGTATGACTTCCAACATGCATACTCAACATCAGGGGAATGGGAATTATTTCTACGTCTATTCCCAAAGCATAGGCTAGACCGGGTGAAAAAAAAGTAGTGTGAGGCTCCTGAATCAAACAAAGCACACACAAGGGTACTAAATAGACTGGTCATACCTCAAAAAACCTCTGGCCCTGCTGGAACTACTACCTCTGTTGCGTGCAACTGCCCACGCCCAACTCCTCTACCTCTCTATTGTCGATTTCCTCCCCGACCACACCCTGGTCGAGGTATCTAAGGAGCACCTAGAGTTTGGCCTCCTCTAGCACTATCTACCCTCGGTGGAGTGGGAGATCGCTGCCCCTGCTGCTGGAAAGGCCTGACTGGAAACTGCTGCTGCTGGGGTGGGTGTTGAACCTTCCCACCACCACTGTACTGAGTCCAAACTAGGAAATGGTTCCAAATATGTCCATGGCCTCCACAGATAAATCACCTCAGTCCCAGGCCCATAAGGAAAGGGCAAGGACTAGGAGATCGGAACTGGAACTGCTGAGGCTTATTCCCCACTGGCCGAAACCTGGAAGGCCCTGACGCTGGAGACCTGCTGCTGAAGACTTTCCCATTTAACGAACTCGGTTGGCTCCCCTCTCACGGCATACCTCCTAGCGAGTTCATCCTTTCAAATACGTTGGTCTTCTTATGAACCTCTAAGTATGTCAGTAGAGTGAAAGGAGTGACAAAATACTGAAGAGAGGGTTGGAGTGCCTCCTCTAAGCGTCTCGCTCGGGACTTCTCATTCGGGAAGAGATCCAGTGAGAAGCGTAGAACATCCTTGAACTTGATCCCCAGTTCCCTCACTAACATACTCCCTTGCTGGAGGGAGAGTAGCTCCTGGATCTTCTCGGTCTTTATCATGGAAGAAAGGAATTATTCCTAGAACTCCCTCTCAAAGTCAGCCCACGAGGCCTAAGTCTCTTTCCTCTCCCCGAGGTAAAGCGTCAACCACTAATGCACTGATCCTCATATCCATCTCACTTCCAGAGGAACCCAATACTCATTCGGAGACCATATCAAGCTGAAAGCGATCACCAGATCCTCGAGCCAACTCTCTGTCTCTATGTCTGAGACGCTTCCCTCATACTTTCCTAGATTCTACCGATTGAAGGCTCGAAGTGTCTTTTTCCACTGGTCATCTTCCACCTCTCGATCGTCCCTCCACTGATCAACTGGGTCAACCTATCGGGCCTCAACCACTCGTACCACATGGGGGTGACGTCTGGGTACCATAGCTGAAAAAGTAAACAAGGAACTTCTAAGCCCGAGTGGTGTGGAAAATTTCTTTTAAATTTGTTTTAACTCTTCATTTATTTAAAATTCCCAAAACACTAAGGACACACAAGAACACAGGTCATTATGATTCGTGTACCTTTCCTAGGGTCTCTACCCTACAATCGGTGTAGCCTCACTTGTTCGTTCAGTAGGCCCAGATTCCTTGCATCGAATCACGGGGGGCCCTAAAATCCTGTTTCCTAGCCAGTCTTCTCTAGCCTATTTTGTGTTCCAAGATCACCTAACACCACTACCCTACCATCCCATGCAATCCTTACTGTTCCTAACTTCGAACACTATCCTATCTCTCAAACTACCAAAACCTACCTTTGATACCATTTTGTCACGATCTTCCTTCTTCGAGATAAGGGAAGGGACGACAATGTACCATGCCCTTCCTTCCTCAAGTTGAAAAAAAGATAATGACCTCCAAGTCCCGCCTTCGATAGGCCCCGGAGTGGTGACTAGTACTAAGTGTATAGAATCTCATACAAAAATGGAAGGCATTACCCTTTTTATAGAACAAGATTGGGAGATAAGATGGTAAATCCCAAACAACTCCAAATACTAAAGTAAAAGTAAATACAAAAAACTTTTCCCACATGCATGTTCAAAAGTAAAGTTGATAGAAGGTACAAAAAAATTCCAAAGTAAAGTACCAAAGGAAAAGAGACTAAGTAGAAACAAAAACTAATCCCAACACCCAAGCTATTAAAGTCCAGAACAATCCTCAAAGTCCTCCCAAAAACCTATAAACAGTTTTATATATGTAGGGTGAGTATACAAGTATACCCAGTAGGAAAACTAAAGCCACCCATGCACAAGTGAGGGAACATACTAATGTATCTATGATAAAACAATAGAACCTCAAAGCACCTATCAAGGAATACTAACCAGCCCAACCTCACCAAGGCACACTCACCAAATAATGCAAGTAAAGTAAAGTAATAGTATAAGTACGTCGATATTTGGGTACCCCACACTATTTTCCCACTGGCTAGCTGCTCATTCATAACGGCTAACGTCTTGACGCTACCACTCTTCCCATATGCAATCTCACTACCACAACCCACCCACACACACCTAGACCTCAAACTGCACACAATCCCACCCATGGATATCTGGGCCACAACAACCACACCACTCGCCCGAAGACACCTATGCCTCATCCTGAATACACTTGGGGAAAGAAACTTATCCCTCAAACACCTAGGCCTCACATCCACAAAAAACCCTCGCATGAAGAATATTAGACTATGGTAAGCCTCAAGCCATTATAGCCTACCTGGATACACTTGAGCGGTAAGAACTGTTGGAGTTGGTGGCCTAGAACCAACTACTTTGTACTTTATTCATTAATAAAAGCCTTATCACATCTTGATTATTCTTCTGTGTGACGATGCATTTGATAATGTCCTAAGGATAGTTGTTGCATTAAAGGGTCATAGCGGATCCCTGCTATGATGAGAACCCGGAAGTTCCATAACACTATTCTTGAATACATGTTCTATGGATGGATGATATTATTTGAGGGACACAAATAATATAGGTCATTAATGGTGAGGGCTCATAAAACATTGAGGCACCTTCTCATGGTGTGCGCCCTTGGTAATATTCAGGAGGATATTATGAGAACGAGACCCGCCAGTAGAAAATCCACATTTCATAGTGTCGTTGGATGTTCCTATCTGTGGACGTGTGTATTGGTCCTTAGACTTTAAGATTATTATTAATGGGTATTACAACTCACGCACTTAGATGTATTGATGAAAACTGTGATGACACACTGTTCGCAGTGAGGTAGGATACGTTGGGTGCGTCACGAGTAATACTACATTAATAGATAACGTGAGAGAGGATTTGTCCCTTCTGTTCCATAACAGAAATAGATATCTCAGGCCTTTGATGGAATTGATATAGCCTACATAAATCCATGGCCATGGTAAGGTATGAGAGAGTTCAATTCCAGGAAGTCAAAGAAAGAATAATCGAGCATATGGGTTGATGGCACTAGCATGCAACCTGCTTGATTAGAGATATCGAGACAAAGAGATTATATTACACGGTAAGCATTCGTAGGAGGTGACACATCATTGCGACATTAACTTATTTCTCTATGGGTGCCTTGGCATGTTACTAGACGCTAACCTTGGACTTTAGGAAGGCTTTGCCTAATGCCACTGAGAAAGAGGCCTAGAGGGTCACACACTAAGTGTGTCCATGTATCTTAGTTAAATATTAATTTATCAATTTGAATAAATATTATTCCCGACTGTGGTTTAATAATTATTCAAGGATGCCTAATCGCATTTATTTCGACACTATTTATTCGAGAGAATATATTTTGGACAAAATAATATATTTATTAGCGAGTAATGCAGTTACATTTATTTAAGAAATAAATAGGCATTACTCAAGGTCTAATAAATGTGGTGGAGGAAATAAAGAAAAATGAAAAATAAAAGTACATGCTGTGTATATTAAATATACACGCCGTGTAGTTTTATGGAAAGCGAGTACATTCCGTGTATTAATGATTACATGCCGTGTAGTTTTTTTAGTCGGGATTTTGAGAATATAATATTGTTTTATTAAATGATGTTTATTATAATCAGCATGGGTGCATGTCAAGGAATTAATGATTCGACATGGGGGGGTTTCCAATAAGAGTTAATGAAATAAATAAAACGCGTAACGTGTTTATTTATTGTCATAACTCTATAACCCCAAACCCGATTATAAATATCCTCACAACCCCAACACTTTTCAATAGAACCGTTGTGCACAACAATTCTGAAGAATTCTTTCAAGCCCGAAAGAACTCCTTCCTCCAAGAACGTTCTCAAGACCGAGAGATCAAGGCGATCGAAGTCAAACATCGCAAGCGATGGTTCTTCCGTGCTAGCACCCAGAGATCCCTTTGGCGACATCCGGAGATGCGTGGCACACGTGTGGATCACCGCTAGAGGAATCCTACACTTGGATTCTACGACATAATGACGGATCACAGGAACGTGACCGGAGACATCAACGAAGAAATAATTCCACCAAGGTAATTCTTATGAATTAATTAAATTAATTATAACCAACATATGATGATCCTATCTCTATGGTTCCGGGATTCCCTCTTTTGTTTTTCGTTCTTCGTTCTATTCTGAAGATCCATCGTTTTATATCGTGACAGATCTCGGTTTGAATGTTGTTTAATGCTAAAATTAAAGTTGGGCACTCCCATAAAACACGCTTTCATTGCGCCCGAAACCTACAAGAACATGGAAGAGGGTGCGAGGAAGAAAGTCAGTAACCAGTCATCCATCCTCCCACTGTGATGTTGGGAAAGACACCCTCCCCTATGAAATGGAGGTGTTCGGTACATAGTTCTCAATAGGGATAGAGTGCGTATAAAAATCACAAGGAACTACAATTTATATATATAGGTAAACAACCACTCATCCCAACCTATGGGTTTCCAACAAGTAACCAACCCACACAACCGCCTTTGTTTCTACCCCTATATGCACAACCACACAACAACCACTGCCAAAGCATAACTCATCCCCCTTTTCATTTAACAACTTGTTGTTTATTAATTAATGGGTTCACTTTAATTTGTTCCATCACTATCGAGAAACTATCAACCACAACCACACCAAAACAACAAGCAAAACCAAACTGCAGTCTCACTGCACAAACCCCCAATCTTCCAAGACACATGTTCAGCCATTACCAGTAACCACTCTTGAAAAGTATACCACACAATCCTTCTCTCACAACCCATCTTCGCAGCCTTGCTGCCCATCAATTCCTAGATTCAGTCCCACTGCATATAAGTTCATAACCACACCGCAGTCCCATTGCCCGACGCCACTCCATGACCACAACACAACAAAGGCAGTTCAGCTGCCTACAAGTTCATCCATACCACAATCAATCAATCTCTCGGACTGAGAAGCTAACTCACCACCTGTACCATCCCACGCACAAAGCCCATAGTAACTACCATTTACCACAACCCCGTTGTACACTCATACCACACCCTTCTCACAGATCCCACTCCTCTGCCCAACCTTGTACCCACAATCATGCTCCTAACAACATCACTACACAACTCGCACAAGGTCACACTATTCAACACAACACTCAGCCACACCTATCAACAAGATGTGCATATATTTCGATTTTACCAGTAGAGGTTATTTCATTCCACTTAATTATAACCGGGGTGATCACACAGCATGCTTGATCCTGGGGGCGCCTATTTATTTAACCAGGTATACATGATTAAGCAGATTTTGTGTTCCGGTCATTTATTCAAGCATCTAAACAGAACAAAACATTATTAGTGAGCAAGAAAATACCACCAATGGTCATGATTTTCAGAAGTCATAAAGACACAACAACCATAACAGAATCAAATATAACAAATAAAATAGGTGATCAATATCAAACCACACTCTGCCCGTTATTTTATTTAACCGTGTTATCTTTTGATCATATTTACTTCTTGTTTAGTTATCGTTTTAAGAGAAGGATTCACCCGTTCTTCATAAGGAATCATTAGTACATCCACCTTGCATGATGCACAATTAAAGAGAAGAAAAATAAATCTTTACTGGATGATAAAATAATCAAAGTTCCTCCTTGCGCCAAGAACAGGGGATCGTGCGAGCAGCACGAGACTCCAAAAAAACTGAGCAGGAGGGGCTCTAGCACAAGCGCACAACTGGTCTGGGAAGGAAGGCTCTAAATGTACCAAGGAGAAATAGAAAATGCACAAGGAAGGGAAGATCCTAGCTTTGAAGATCCAAATCCTATTTTAAAGAAAGAACAGTTTTAAAAGACATTTAATTATGGGACCATGGTCAAGATTACACGGTTTGAGTATCTTAAATCACCCTAGACATTGGGATATTTAAAGATACAATAAATACCATTTGAAACACCTGAATAAGTCTTTAAACTTGGTTTGTGTCAAGTAAAACGTAAGAGGGACGAAACTGAAAAACTCGGAAAACCGCAAATGAGTCACTGATGTTGAGCCACCAATGGGTGAGCTACTGACGCGACCTACTGATGTTGAGACACCGATGTTGAGCTACCGATACGACAACATACCGACGCAATGACCTACCAATGCCTCGACCTACCGATGCCTCGACCTACCGACGCCCTGACCTACCGACACTGACACCCTTGACTCGCCGATGCTGATGCCCGCGAATCACTGATGTCGATGCCCCTGACTCACCGATGTCGACGCCTCTGACCCACCGACGCTGTCACGACCCGACCCTACCCGGGCTCAAGCCGCAACTACCCCAAGCCCGCCTCCATAGGCCAGGGGCTGGTGACCAGCGCCGAAGGCACAACAACTCGGGGAGGCCTTTGCCTAAGTACTTGTACACACACACATAGCCCACTCAATGCAGAAGTGCAGAGTAAAAAGAAAAGACAAGTAGAATAAAGGGAAACTACGATATATAAACCACAAAAGTGCATCGACCTCTAACAGTACAAATCAAGTGCTGAAAGTAAACTGAAAAGAAAAGGGGGAAAACACACACCCAACCCAAAAAGTGCCACAACCCGGCAACAGGTGAACAAAAGTAAACAGCTGGAAGGGTCCCCCACCTGGAACCCGACTACGACCACCGCATGCGATCCAAGCTCCTGAACTCCTAAGCTCCACTGAAGTCATGGCCAACCTGTCTGTCGTCTGCAAGGGCACACCAAGTGTGGGCAAATCCCAAGCAGGGTTGAGTATAAAAATACTCAGTAGGATACCCTGAAGGCTCGAGGGAGCAACAAAGGAGGTACTGAATGGTGAGCAGTAAATCGAACCGGGGAAAGTAAAGGAGTACAACCGAAAGTGCAGCAAAGAGTACAGTAAAGAGTCCAGCTCAACCCAATAAGAGAAAGGAGGTAGACTCGTCCAGACACAAGGAGCTGGAAACGGTGAGAAGATAAACTTCCCGTCGAGTCTTCACTACCTATAGCAGGAGAGTAGACTCATCCAACCATGAGAAGCTAGACACGAAAATCACATGGCATACCCCACGTGTCTTCACCTCTCCTGGAGGGAGAGTAACCAAGCCCAAAAAGTGGGTACTGGAACAAGGTATATACATAACCACATGCTCAATCAAGAAGCCTGAACAAGATCGTAAGGGGATCTCTATCCCATAGATCATCCCAAGAAAGTGAGTATCCAACAGTCCCAGAAGTAAACACCATCAATGCCCATCATCCCATATTTCTACCCCGAACTACAAGTCAAGGGATCAAATCACCGCACCTCGAAACTATCCGCTTTGGGTGGCACTGTCTCGCCCGCACGGTTGTAGGTCGCATCACAAGGATGCGTCTCGGTGGGGAAAGCGCTCCTCATACTTGAGAGTTCTGGGGGAACATCAAACCACAACTCATCACTGCCCCGCGGTCGAGAGGTCCCCTCAAAGTCAACAGGCGACCCCCTGCCCAGCATCGCTGGAGTGTCCCTGGAAGTCGACGAGTTCCCACTACAAGGAGACCTGGTAAGAGTCGATGGGTGCCACACTGCCCAGTCCTGTAACAAGATAATACACTAGAGGGCGACCCAGCTAAAGTCGGAGATGAGACCACTGCCTAGACTAGATGGAGGTAACCTGGCATCGGGGACCACTGCCCAGCCCAGCTGGAGGTAAGCCCGGCATCGGGGACCACTGCCCAGCCCTACTGGAGGTAAACCCGGAACCACTCTGGTCATCCCTGCTGGATGATACTGCTTGGTGAACACCGCTGTACTGGTCATCCCTGCTAGATGGTACCTCACTAGCCATCCCTACAGGATGGTACAATTGGCAAGTCCTGGTCGAAACAACCTCAGCCCTATTGGTAACAACCTCAGCCCTGCTGGAAACAACATCAACCCTGGTGGTAATAACCTCAGCCTTGCTAGAAACAACCTCAGCCCTGCTGGAAACAACCTCCTGGGTAGAGGTTCGGTGCCCGCATAAAGTGTTGGTCACACCGAATCCACAAGAACTCTACCAGGGAACACGCACTACTGGAAACAAAGCCTTTCCCAATGGTTCAGAACCGTTGGTATATGTTATACCAACGGTTCTGCAAACCATAGGGAAGTAAGCCATTGGGAAAGGTTTTCCCAATGGTTTATTGTGAACCGTTCGGATAGGGTGGGGAAAGCCTAACCTATCCCAACAGTTGTGCCAAACTGTTGGGATAGTTTTTTTCAATGGTTTGGCTTGAACCGTTGGGAAATCCCAAGGATTCCCCTCTTTCCCAACGGTTCATTGAACCGTTGGGAAAGGGTTTTTACCAACGGTTTAATGAACCATTGGTAAAAAAAGGAACCAAGATGTTATGCCAACGGTTTTGAACCGTTGGCATAGCCTACTGCAATTTGTATAGCAGGTCTGCAATTTGCACAACAGGCCTCATTTTGTGCCCTCCCATTTTCAATCCAATTATTGTACCTGCAATAAACTAACACATACATATACAATTATTGTACCTGCAATAACCAACTAACACATACATATAGAGAACAAATTCATACACATTTAACATATAATGTTGGAACTATACACATCCATAATTAAATTATAATTCATAATGTAATTATAAATATACATAATTCATTTAGAATTCAATTTAAAATTTAGATGACAATTATATGTGGAATCCGTAATTCAATTCATAATTTGATCGGTTTTTTGTATACCATATATTTTTACCTGAAATGATGTCCATTTTAAAAAAAATACATACACCTAGAGTGCTACCGGCCACACCGCGCCTTGGATTGAGGCAGGGTTGACTCGTACACGTCACATATGACCCATGGATCATTGTGCTAAAGTATCGACACAATCTGAATGCGTTTGGTCGGTTTTCTGTATGCCAGTTGATGTTTTTCAATTAAAATGACGTCCTTTTGAAACAAAAGGCAAACACTTTGAGTGGTTTCGGCCACACCGCGTCTTAGATTGAGGATAGGTTGATTCTTAAATGTCACATATGACCCATGGATCGTTCTCCTAAAGTTTCAACAGAAACCGAATGCGTTTGGTTGGTTTTCCGTATGTACTTAAAATGTTGTCCATTTTAAACAAAAGAGAGCCACTTAGAGTGATTTCGGTCACACCGTGCCTCCGATTAAGGAGTTTTTTACTCGTACACGTCACATATGACCCATGTATCATTGTTATAAAGTATCGACACAATCAGAATGCGTTTGGTCAGTTTTCCGTATGTCAGTTGATGTTTTTCACTTAAAATGATGTCCTTTTGAAACAAAAGACAGACACTTTGAGTGGTGGAGGCCACACCGCACCTCGTATTGAGGCAGAGTTGACTTGTACACGTCACATATGACCCATGAATTGTTGTTCTAAAGTATCGACACAATCTGAATGCGTTTGGTCGGTTTTCCGTATGCCAGTTGATGTTTTTCAATTAAAATGACGTCCTTTTGAAACAAAAGGCAGACACTTTGAGTGGTTTCGGCCACACCGTGTCTCAGATTGAGGAGGGGTTGATTCATACACGTCACATATGACCCATGGATCGTTCTCCTAAAGTTTCAACGGAAACCGAATGCGTTTGGTCGATTTTCTGTATGTACTTAAAATGTTGTCCATTTTAAACAAAAGAGAGCTACTTAGAGTGATTCCAGTCACACCGTGTCTCCGATTAAGGATGGGTTGACTCTTACACGTCACATATGACCCATGTATCGTTGTGATAAAGTATCAACACAATCTGAATGTGTTTGGTCAGTTTTCCGTATGTCAGTTGATGTTTTTCACTTAAAATGACGTCCTTTTGAAACAAAAGACAGAAACTTTGAGTGGTGGCGGCCACACCGCGCCTCGGATTGAGGCGGGGTTGACTCGTACATGTCACATATGACCCATGAATTGTTTTTCTAAAGTATCGACACAATTCGAATGCATTTGGTCAGTTTTTCGTATGCCAGTTGATGTTTTTCAATTAAAATGACATCCTTTTGAAACAAAAAGGCAGACACTTTGAGTGGTGTCGGCCACACCATGTCTCATATTGAGGCGGGGTTGATTTATACACGTCACATATGACCCATGGATTGTTCTCCTAAAGTTTCAATGGAAACCGAATGCGTTTGGGTCGGTTTTTCGTATGTACTTAAAATGTTGTCCATTTTAAACAAAAGAGAGACACTTAGAGTGATTCTGGCTACACCGTGCCTCTGATTAAGACAGGGTTGACTCGTACACGTCACATATGACCCATGGATAGTTTTTCTAAAGTATCGACACAATCCTAATGTGTTTGTTCAGTTTTCCATATGTCAATTGATGTTTTTCACTTAAAATGATGTCCTTTTGAAACAAAAGACAGAAACTTTGAGTAGTGGCGACCACACCATGCCTCAGATTGAGGCGAGGTTGACTCTTACACGTCACATATGATCCATGGATCATTGTTCTAAAGTATCGACACAATCTGAATGCGTTTGGTAAGTTTTCCGTATGCTAATTGATGTTTTTCAATTAAAATGACGTCCTTTTGAAACAAAAGGCAGACACTTTGAGTGGTTCCAGCCACACCGCATCTCAGATTGAGTAAGGGTTGATTCTTACACGTCACATATGACCCATGAATCGTTCTACTAAAGTTTCAACGGAAACTGAATGCATTTGGTCGGTTTTCCGTATGTAGCTTAAAATGTTGTCCATTTTAAACAAAAGAGAGACACTTAAAGTGATTCCGACCACACCGTGACTCATATTAAGGCGGGGGTTGACTCGTACACGTCACATATGACCCATGGATCATTGTTCTAAAGTATCGACACAATCCAAATGCTTTTGTTCACTTTTCCGTATGTCAGTTGATATTTTTCACTTAAAATGACGTCCTTTTTGAAACAAAAGACAGACACTTTGAGTGGTGGCGGGCCACACCGCACCTCTGATTGAGGGCGGGGTTGACTCGTACATGTCACATATGACCCATGGATCATTGTGCTAAAGTATCGACACAATATTAATGCGTTTGTCAGTTTTTCGTATGCCATTTGATGTTTTTTCAATTAAAATGACGTCCTTTTGAAACAAAAGGCAGACACTTTGAGTGGTGGTGGCCACACCGTGCCTCGGATTGAGGAAAGGTTGACTTGTACACGTCACATATGACCCATGGATCGTTGTTCTAATGTATCGACACAATCCGAATGCGTTTGGTCGGTTTTTCGTATACCAGTTGATGTTTTTCAATTAAAATGACGTCCTTTTGAAACAAAAGGCAGACACTTTGAGTGGTGTTGGCCACACCACATCTCAGATTGAGGCAGGGTTGATTCGTACACGTCACATATGACCCATGAATCGTTCTCCTAAAGTTTCAACAAAAACCGAATGCGTTTGGTCGGTTTTCTGTATGTACTTAAAATGTTGTCCATTTTAAACAAAAGACATACACTTTGAGTGGTGGCGGCCACACCGCACCTCAGATTAAGGAGGGGTTGACTCGTACACGTCACATATGACCCATGTATCGTTGTTCTAAAGTATTGACACAATCCGAATGCGTTTGGTCAGTTTTTTGTATGTCAGTTGATGTTTTTCAATTAAAATGACGTCCTTTTGAATCAAAATCCAGACACTTTGAGTGGTTCCAGCCACACCACGTCTCAGATTGAGGCAGGGTTGATTCATAAACATCACATATGACTAATGAATAGTTCTCCTAAAGTTTCAACGGAAACTGAATGCGTTTGGTCGGTTTTCCGTATGTACTTAAAATGTTGTCCATTTTAAGCAAAAGAGATCCACTTAGAGTGATTCTGGCCACACTGTGCCTCAGATTAAGGTGGGGTTGACTCATACATGTCACATATGACCCATGGATCGTTTTGATAAAGTATAGACACAATATGAATGCGTTTGGTCGGTTTTCCGTATGCCAGTTGATGTTTTTCACTTAAAATGACGTCCTTTTGAAATAAAAGACAGACACTTTGAGTGGTGGAGGCCACACTGTGCCTCAGATTGAGGCGGAGTTGACTCGTACATGTCACATATGACCCATGGATCGTTGTTCTAAAGTATCGCCACAATCCGAATGCGTTTGGTCGGTTTTTCGTATGCCAGTTGATGTTTTTCAATTAAAATGACGTCCTTTTGAAACAAAAGGCAGACACTTTGAGTGGTGGTGGCCACACCACGCCTTGAATTGAGGAGGGGTTGACTCGTACACGTCACATATGACTCATGGATCATTGTGCTAAAGTATCGACGGAATCCGAATGCGTTTGGTCGGTTTTCCGTATGCCAGTTGATGTTTTTCAATTAAAATAACGTCCTTTTGAAACAGAAGACAAACACTTTGAGTGGTGCCGGCCACACCTCATCTCAGATTGAGGCGGGGTTGATTTGTACACGTCACATATGACCCCTGAATCATTCTCCTAAAGTTTCAACGGAAACCGAATGCGTTTGGTCGGTTTTCCGTATGTACTTAAAATGTTGTCCATTTTAAACAAAAGAGAGCCATTTAGAGTGATTTTGGCCACACCGTGCCTCATTTTAAGGCGGGGTTGACTCGTACACGTCACATATGACCCATGGATCGTTTTACTAAATTATTGACACAATTCGAATGCGTTTGGTCAGTTTTTCGTATGCCAGTTGATGTTTTTCACTTAAAATGACGTCTTTTTGAAACAAAAGATAGACACTTTGAGTGGTGTCGGCCACACCGCATCTCAGATTTAGGCGGGGTTGACTTTTACACGTCACATATGACCCATGAATCATTATCCTAAAGTTTAAATAGAAACCGAATGCGTTTGGTCGGTTTTTCGTATGCCAGTTGATGTTTTTCAATTAAAATGACGTCCTTTTGAAACAGAAGACAGACACTTTGAGTGGTGTCGGCCACAACACGTCTCAGATTGAGGCGGGGTTGATTCGTACACGTCACATTCGACCCATGGATCGTTCTCCTAAAGTTTCAATGGAAACCGAATGCGTTTGTTCGGTTTTCCGTATGTACTTAAAATGTTGTCCATTTTATGAGAATCCTCATGTGTCTATTAATGGAATGGTGTTTACTTAAAATCTTGTGGATATTCATATAAAATATTTTTATATCATTCTTAGTATGGATTAGATTTTAGTTTATCATGCTATGAAACATTTCGGAGCTAACAATGTCATGCCCAATGAATACATCTCTTTTATAACATACCAAGAATCTATGATATTGATTAGATGTGTAAATGTGATTTACATTGATTATCATGATGAAAATAAATAAAATATATATTATAGATTTTATAGTATTAAATGAAATCAAGGAGGGTGGGGGGGATGTCCGGCGGGGCTGTCTGGTGGGTGTCCGGGGGGCTGTCCGGGGACCAAGGAGGAGGGTGGGGGGGCTGTGCGGGGGGCTGTCTGAGGGGTGTTTGGGGGGTTGTCCGGGGTCCAAGGATGAGGGTGGGGGGGCTGTCTGGGGGGATGTCTGGGGTCCAGGGAGGAGGGTGGGGGGTTGTCCGGTGGGGGTTGTTCGGGGTGCTGTCCATGGGCTGTCCGGGGGTGTTCGGGGGGGTTGTCTGGGGTCCAAGGAAGAGGGTGGGGGGGTTGTCCAGGGGGCTGTCTGGGGGGCTGTCTAGGGGGTTGTCCGGGGGTCCAGGGAGGAGGGTGGGGGGCTATCCGGGGGGTTGTTCAGGGGGCTGTCTGGGGGCTTTCCGGGGGTGTTTGGGGGTTGTCTGGGGTCCAAGGAAGAGGGTGGGGGGGGCTATTCGGGGGGCTATCTGGGGGCAGTTCGAGGGGCTGTCCAGGGTCCAGGGAGGAGGGTGGGGGGGCTGTCTGGGGGATGTCCGGCAGGGCTGTCCGGGGTCCAGGGAGGAGGGTGGGGGGGCTGTCCGGGGGGCTGTTCGGGGGGATGTCTGGGGGTTGTCTGAGGGGTGTTTGGGGGGTTGTCCGGGGTCCAAGGAAAAGGGTGAGGGCGGGGGGGCTGTCTGGGGGGCTGTCCGGGGGGTTGTCCGGGGTCCAGGGAGGAGGGTGGGGGGCTATCTGAGGGGCTGTTCAGGGGGCTGTCCGGGGGCTGTCTGAGGGGTGTTCGGGGGGTTGTCCGGGGTCCAAGGAAGAGGGTGGGGGGCTGTCCTGGGGGCTGTCTGGGGGGCTGTCCGGGGGGTTGTCCGGGGTCCAGGGATGAGGGTGGGGGGGGGGGTTGTCCGGGGGGCTGTTTGGGGGGCTGTCCGGGGGCTGTCTGGGGGGTGTTCGGGGGGTTGTCTGAGGTCCAAGGAAGAGGGTGGGGGGGTTGTCCGGGGGGATGTCTAGGGGGAAGTCTGGGGGGCTGTCTGGGGTCTAGGGAGGAGGTTGGGGGGGCTATCCGGGGGGCTGTTCAGGGGGCTGTCTGGGGGCTGTCTGTGGGGTGTTCGGGGGGTTGTTCGGGGTCCAAGGAAGAGGGTGGGGGGGCTGTCTAGGGGGCTGTCTGGTGGGGCTGTCTGGGGTCCAGGGAGGAGGGTGGGGGGGCTGTCCGGGGGGTTGTCCGGGGGCTGTCCAGGGGGGGTGTCCGGGGTCCAAGGAGGATGGTGGGGGGTTGTCCAGGGTCCAGGAAGGAGGGGGGTTCCCAAACACACAACCATTAAAAGACAACAACATCCATAAAAACAGATAATATATAAAAATAACTCAACTCCAATACTATACTACGAGTCTAGATAAAACCAACAACTAGAATAGATTAAATATCAAATATCAGTAATATCAGTCAAAAATGTAATGGATCAAATTTTCCCACATCACCATCACCATCATCACCACCCTCGTCCTCGTCCCCATCATCATCCTCGCCCTCCTCGCCCTCACCCTCCTCCTCGCCCTCGCTCTCGCCACCCGCCTCGCCCTCCTCCTCTCCCTCCTCTTCCGCATCAGACTCCTCGCCATCATCATCGTCAAGCTGGACATCGTCCTGACCACCACTAGAACTGCCACATGGTGCACCATATATAGAACGTATCGACGACATATACTCATCAAAAGTTGGGCTGACCTCTGCTGGAAGTGTTGGACGTAGAACTTCAATAAATTTCATAAACGCACTGTTTTCCTTAGCAGACTATTCTGCCGTCTCTGTGGCCCTTTTCTCAGCTTGTTATGCATGTTCCTTAACTTACTGCAGCTCGGTGGCACTACAGCTTGTACTTGAGGAGGGCCAATACCTTGTCGAGGTTATCCTAGGTCGGCAACGTACTCTGCCAGAATGCTCCTCTCCCAACACCTGATGTAAGTGATCTGTTGGCCCAAAATTGTCTGGTTCTTGGGCATCGAGGGACTCTAAAGCAGCCTATTACAAATATAAATATATCATTAAGTTACAAAATAGATATTAAAATATAAATTCAATAGATTAAAACTTACAATCTACTGCTGAGTCGCTTCGTTGACGGCACTTCCATCCTTTTTCCGTCTACTCGAGCAAAACAGTTTTGCTCGAGGCACACGTCCTTCAATATTTTGTATTTGCCTCTATAATGACCTTGAAAACTAAAGTTATATGAAAACTTTAGAAAACTATTAAATAATTGAGGAAACAAAAGAAAGTGTAAGTCATAAAGAAAACTTATAAACAATTGTCATACTTGCTTCCTCTCATGATCAGGCATCGTAGTGCGTCCCAGTGTGTGGAGGTATTTTTTTGCATCAATGTTATTTTTATTTTTTCCAGATGATTCCTAAATAAAATTCAAAAATGCAATAGATAGTATTAATGCAAAACATGAAAGTTATTATTTAAATACCTCAAATTTTATTAATACCTTAAACTGGGTACTCGTCCAATAAGTAATCATCTGACGATACTGCTCTATAGGACAATCATCCACCATTGGTACCGCCTCTAACTCAGTGTCAACTCTAGCAACCCAGCCAAATACAAATCATGCTTGTAGGCTCTCCAAAGCTCACCTAAATCCTTTAGACATTCCGATCATGCACCCTCACCATCGAGAAAATTAAATTGAAGCTGAAATCAAAATATTAATTCATATAAATACAAAAATAATTCATGGAATTAAACAGAATAGATTTTTTTACCCATATCTCTGCCCAAGCTCTATCCTTTACCTCATGTGGAAAATGTCTCCATGATAGTGGGATGACGGGAATGATGTTGGAGTATTTGGCAAGCGTCTCCAAAAAACTCCAACATTGCTGCCCTGTTTTCTCAACCATTTGGTTGTCTTCATTATAATCCACCATAACCTGTGTGCGGTGGTTCCACACCGAACGCATGCGTGTACTCCCCCGCCCCCTCCTCCTGTCAGTAGATGTATCTTTCATGAAAGAAAAACAAATATTTTATCAAAACATGTTATAATGAAAATAAATATTGCTATAAAAATTTGTTAGGATTCAATAAATATACATGTGTCGGTCTGATCGCTGAGCGCCGCTGGATCCACAGAAACTGATGGAACACCCTATGGTGGAACAGGAGTCAAATACGATGGAATATAGAAGCTCGGAGAGACAGAAGTAGAAGGAAAAGAAGATGGGACAGCTGTCTGACTGGATGCTGACTGGGGAGTGGGAATCATCATGTGATGTGAAAATGATGGGTCAGAAGATGCAGAAGGTAGCGAAAACATGGGAGGCCTAAATATCATGTGTGTCCCTAACGACACACTAGGATCAGAATGTGGGAAGGATGACATGTCAGTGGGAGGGGCAGGGTCTAGTCGGGTACGCGCAGCTGCTCATCCACCTCTGGTACGAACCCTCCTTGTACCACCGGCCTGAGTACTAGGACCAGTACTAGGCTCCTCGTCGAATAAATGTCGACGTATAGGTGGATCATACAAAAAATTTTACAAAAAAATTAATCACATAACATTATATATTCTTTAAATATATCAATTTTAAATAAATTACTCACTACAGGCACTAATGATGGAATTCCCAACTCCGTCATTTGACGATTGTTCTCCATCATTTTTTTCCTTCGTCTCTCTTCAATTGGCTTCATTTCCTGCTTTTGAAAACAAATATGTAATTAATTAGAAAAAGGAAACTAATGTGTAACCCAAAAAACTAAATATATGAGAGAATAGGGGGATTCATTGGTAATTTAGCTATCAATTGTTTTAGAAGAGCTTGAATGGATTTAATAAATCATACAAGTTGTAATGTTCACCAAGTTAGAAATATTGTTTGACTATGTTTGAATACAGTTCAATTCCAAATTAGAAAATGAAATTCAAATAAAACTGCAACCAATAAACATTGAAAATTCACATAATGGTCAAGTCAGCTATCAATTGTTTTAGAAGAGCTTGAATGGATTTAATAAATCATACAAGTTATAATGTTCACAAAGTTAGAAATATTGTTTGACTATGTTTGAATACAGTTCAATTCCAAATTAGAAAATGCAATTCAAATAAAACTGCAACCAATAAACATTGAAAATTCACATAACAGTCAAGTCAGCTATCAATTTTTTTAGAAGAGCTTGAATAGATTTAATAAATCATACAAGTTGTAATGTTCACCAAGTTAGAAATATTGTTTGACTATGTTTGAATACAGTTCAATTCCAAATTAGAAAATGCAATTCAAATAAAACTACAACCAATAAACATTGAAAATTCACATAACGGTCAAGTCAGATAAAACATATTTGTGATCAATACTAAATCAATTTGGATATTAACAACCTTAATAACCCAACTCGAGGTAAACCAAAAGAATTGAGAACATGGATGAATGATTCTATATATTTTCAACCACAACTTCAGGTTCACAATCAACTCTGATAATTGATCTATTTGAGTCATCAAAAGAAATAAATGGATTGGTTCCAATGGCACTAAGGACAGTGTCAATTCTATCATCATCATCATAAAAAATATGTCTTGGAATTACTTCAACTATGACACCAAATTCAGGTCGAAGTTGGTCTTTGACATAAAAAACTTGTTTATCCATTGATGCCAACACATATGGTTCTTCAGTAGCAAGAGTGTGAGTCATATTAATTACTCTAAATCCACAACCATCAATAAATGTGTCATTTCTCATCATCGAATCAAACCAATGGTGTTTCATCATTGTGACTCGTCCATGAGAGTAATAATCCAATATTATTATTTTCTCAATAACTCTATAATAACCCACATTTTCAAATCGTGGTCTACTATATGATGCACTGGCATAATAATCTGTTGTGGAAGTAACCATAACACCATTATGTTGTGTTATCATGTTCTTTTCTCATTCAGTGACAATAAATTTGTACCCATTGATAACAATTGATTTACAGTCACGAACCACGGTATTAGGACCAAAAGCCAAAGCTCTTATTTCCTCAGAGACAGAGTCAGCAGACAAACTCAATACCTGCAATATAAATGACTATTAAACTTAATTAAATATTGATATAATTATTTTAAACATTAATTTTTTTATACCTTCAATTTTAACCAAGTAGAAAACTCTTTGCTATGAAAAGTCTCTCTCCTTCTCAAAGATAAAGAACGATTCTTCCTATTTATCATTGTTTTATGTTCCCTGTAGATAAAAAATATGAATAGTTTAATAGATATATATGTAAGATATACATAATCAATTTAGTTACCTGATATAGTCATTGAACAAATCACAGTTGAACAAAACTGTGCGATGTGCCATCTCCTACTCTTCATGGCTTAATGTCTTCAATGTATATGATCCAGGAATTCTTCCTATTTAAGGAAGTGATGGAAAACTGGATTCAATTTTCTCATACTATTCTTCTTCATTTCTCATTGGTCTGTTCAATCTTGTAGTAAGATCAGACAAATACATCGAGCAGAAATCCATACATTCTTGAGCCAAGTAACCATTCACGATAGAACCTTCGGGATGATTTCTATTTAGGACATAATACTTTAATGTGAACATATTTCTTTCAGTTGGATACATCCAACGAAAATAAACAGGTCCTCTGAGAAGTATTTCAGTGGGAATATGGACAGTCAGATGCAGCATGCATGTGAAAAATGATGGAGGAAATATTTTCTCCAACTCACACAAAATTAATGGGGCATCTGTCAACATTTTTTGCAAGAAAGACTTGGACAACTTCTTAGCACAAAGATCTCTAAAAAATGGAACAACTGAATAACAGCCACCCTTACATTATTGGACAAAAGATGACGGATTGCTATTGGAAGCAACTCATGCAGTAGAACGTGATAATCATGAGTCTTCAAAGATTTTAGCTTCAACTCTCTTCCGTTGACCCGTTTAGATATGTTTCTTGAATAGCCATCAGGAATTCTAATAGTCTCTAATACTTCCAGAATTTTTTTTTTCTGTAGGTGTCATCACATAAGAAGCACATGAAAGTTTCCATTTATTTTCACTGATACGCACAGGATGTAATTATGGTCTGATGCCCCAATCCACCAAGTCACGCCGAGATCGTAAATCATATTTTTTCTTCCCCTTGACATTTAGAAGAACTGAAAGCAACATTTCACATATATTTTTTCAATATGAATTACGTATAAGCAATGATGTAACAAATTGGTTGATCAATAAGGCAAATCAAAAAAGATACTCCTCTTCCTCCAATTGTAACAGGTTTTAGTGGAAACATTCTTTCTCTTTTCAGATTTCATTTGACCCTTCCCGAACGAAAAACTGAAATCTTTCAATTTATTAAGCACATCAGTTCCAAACATACGCTGAGGTGGATCATCGATCTCTATGGTACTATCAAATCTTCGACGATTCATTCTATATGGATGATCCTTTGGCAAGAATCATCGATGTCTCATAAAACTGAAACTACAGCAATGTTTCAGTCTTCTGGATTTTGTATTCTTCATACAAACTAGACATGACAATTTTCCCTTCGTGCTCCATCCAAACATCATTTCATAAGACGGAAAATCATTGATCATCCACATAAGTGCAGCACGCATCTGAAATATGTCTTTCGAACATGCATCGTATATGCACACACCCACATCCCAAAGAAGTTTCAACTCTTTTATTAAAAGTTACATGTAGACATCAATATCAATGTCGGGATCAAAAGGACCAGATATGAGTATACTTATGAAGTGAAAGGTTTTTTCATACACAACCATGGGGGAAGATTATAAATGTGTATAAAAACTGGCCATGTGCTGTGAGAAGTAAGCATCTGCCCAAACGGATTAAAACCGTTGCATGAAAGACCCAACCTCACATTACGCACGTCAGCTGCAAAATCAGGATGTCGAGCATCAAATCTCTGCCATGAAAATCCATCTGCAGGATGAACCAACTCATCATTAGTCTTCTTTCTCTCGGTATCATGTCATCTCATTTTTATTGATATGTCATCAGACATAAAAAGATTCTAGAGTCTGGGGATCAATGGAAAATTCCACATTACTTTCTGTGGAACGTGGGATGGTGTTCCATCAGATTTTGACTTCCAACGGGATGTGCCACATTTTATACAATCATTTAGTTCAGCGGTTTCCTCCCAGAATAAACTGCAATCTTTCGGGCAAGCATGAATTTTGTTTCTTGAAAATCCAAGTTCCTCAACTAACTTTCATGCCATATAGTGGTTTGAGGAAATATCTACATCATCTGGAAGTAAATCCTTCAAGAGGGTAAGAATGTAATCGATTGTTGTATTAGAAATCTCATACATAGTTTTCCCATGAAACAATCGGATTAAAAATTCCAGCTTTTTCATTTTATCGCATTGTTGATATACTGTAGTCGTGGCAGCATCATTCAATTTTTTCACCCTATCAATATCATCATTTTCACTAGATGTATCAGTTGTGCTCATATCGAAGTCTTCTTGAGTCGAAATCCTTTCTTTTTCATGATGACGAATAAATGAAAACCGATCATCTAACAAATTCTCCATTCCAGTCTTTTCATTTCGATCATCACAAATTTGAGATTTCATTTTCTCCCTATTGTGATACCACACAAAGTAGTTTGCTTGAAAACCATTTTTGGTTATGTGGTAGCTGACTTCTTCACGGCTCAACCAAGGTCTACCAACACAATTGGAATATGGGCAGTGTATGCGACCACTATCTGAAGCATTGTGAAATGCAAAATCTATAAAGCTCTCCAAATTGTTTTGAAAATCGCTTGAGATCCGATCGGTTTCATACATCCAACTTCTGTCCATTCGGTAAAAAGAATTTATATAAGTCATTTTTTCATAAACAATTCAATAGGATTGAACTTTAATAGAAAATAAATTTAAGTAAATGATAAAGGAAGAAGTTTCTAGTCGATGTAGTGAACTATTAAAATAATGTAAATAACAAGTACTCATAAATTAAATTAAAATTTATTTATATTCATTTTCATTAGGTCTATAAGAGGCACATGCCTCAGGTCCCATCATGTGTTATAGGCATCCCAAATCATTTACTCATGTTCAATAACTCATTATTGACACCTGGCCATACCTTTCATTACCCAATTACTTCCCCAAGTCAAGCGCACCCCATGGGTGAATAAATTTTAGGCTTCTACACTAATAGGTTGTTCATGGCCTGTAAAAAGATTTAATTTCATTAATTATAGACAAAAACATTTATTTTTAAATTTGAAATTCTTAATAAAGTATGCCAATGATAACAACATTACTGAATTAAACTTGTGACTTATCTAATATTTTTATGGTTGTCTACACATGCCAGAATGGGTAGTGAAAAGCACCCCACCCTCATAAAAGTGAGTATTGGACAAGAAGGACACATAATATACAATGTACAATGAGAACCATATTTAGTTGACCCTAAAGTTATATTAGTACAATCATCTTGGGGGAAATGGAATATATGATCCTGGTTAACTGATGAATTCAAAAGCTCGTATTCCATATGTTGGACACTATCTAAGGTAAGAAATCATGTGAGGATGGGTTTACATCATTCAATTTATTACATGCTAGTGAGAATGAAGGCTTAAATTAATGACTTGAGTTCACTGATACCATGTCAACCGTTATACACACCATGTGAACCCTTATACACACCATATGAACCCTTATACCATATCATCATTATTACAACCATTAATAACAACTTATTAAATAACATCACTTGTTAAAGATAATAAAATTGAACATAAATCAATAATAATATTGGATATATCAAGTAAAATGAAGTCATACTATCTGACATCCTAAATGACCACCCACAACCATGATTAATGACCACAAAGCTCCCCTTTCAGACAAATCAAAAGTGAAAACAAAAACACATAGTTGTAGAAAAAAACTTCATTTTTGTGAAGAATAATAATCTCATGGTCCTCATGATATTTGAACCACGCAGTCATGATTTTTGAGATGAACTTGTATCCATGAAACCATATGAGAAACGCGATTCAATACATGCATTTTTCTGATTTTCCCAAGCATTTTGAGGAACCCCAAATCAGTGAAAATGGTCATTGTGTTTTAAAAAGGTGATTGAATAACACATGTATGATGTCGAAGGCAGAATGATTAATGGTTATATTAGAAAAACTAATATTCACTAATATTGCGAATTTGACATTCTGTGAATTAGTTTCATGAAGAAGGAATAAGTACTAATTAGGGACCACATACTATTTGAAAAAGTTCAAGAAGATACTCCATATGTTCTATTGTGCAAAGGATAAGTGAACAGTGTGTCATTTTATATATATATAGATTTTGATAGAAACATGATACATACTTGTTATGTAATACACATAGTGTACAAAAATTAAGATGAATAAGATCTTCATGTTTGGCATGATCTTAATAAAAGGAGAAATTTTCATGAAATAATATCAATAAATATTACAAACAATTTCTTATTAGTTCATATACATGAAGCTATAATATTTGAAGCATTGAGATTAAAAAAAACTATGAATCTTCAAAATTAGAACACAATAAAGAGACACCATGCCCTTATAAATGTAAATGTGTAATGAAAACATTAATTGGACATACACCGATATAGGGATTTGAGTACACAATTCGTGGAACAATCATAAAATTTTACAAAAACCCTAAAAATTGGGAATAACGAAATTGTTGAGAATAGAAGGATATGCTTTATAAGAGGTGGAATTATATACTTGATAAAATATGGAAGGATTCTAACCTGGTAGTTGTTGATCCGATGGAAGAGGTGGGGATTCGGAAGTGCTTCTGCCAAGGAATTGCTTCTCGAGACCAGCGGAAGGGTTCTGGAATTGTGGGGAGGCTGCTGCCTGCATTTGAAGAATTTGGGGCTTTTTTTCCCAACGGTTTTTAAAAACCATTGGGAAAGCTCAATCTTTCCCAACGGTTTTATGAAACCATTGGGAAAACTAAATTTTTCCCCATATTTCCCAACGGTTTCCTCAAACCGTTGGGAAAAGTGATTTTTTCCCACTTTTCCCAACGGTTTTATGAAACCATTGGGAAAAGTCACTGTGTTGCGAAAAGTACCCTTTCTAGTAGTGTTGAAGTGATAGGAGCAACTCCCTGGCCTTTCAGGGCGATCACGCTCCAATCCGCTGAGTCACTGTCAAAGCGGACTGAGACAACTCATCCCAGAAAGTGGGGAAATACCCACACTGTACGAACACCCGTAGTAGCAAATGGTGCCGCAGTTCGGTGAAAGGGTACGGTACTGAAACCTCTCACAGCTGAAGAAACAGAGGCACAAACCATCTCTGTCGGCCAAACGAGAACAGAACCAGGGGAAAACTCAACCCTGCTGGTCAACAACCGAGAACAAGGGACCCTCTACGTCACGAGAGGTCAAAAGTACGCAAAGCAGAGCATGGCACGCACATGGGGCCCACACGACGTGTGGCCCCAAGTCAACCCCAAACGAACGCACAAACATTCTCAGGTACAAACAACCACATGTACCTCCAAGCGTTCTTGTATACTCCTAGAGTATACCACGTTCCAACCCAAAGGCTATCATGCACACGGTACCCAACGTCAACGTGAAGGCGTAACGTAACAACTCCAACCTACCACCTCAACGGCCCAGGCACGACCAACTACATCTCTTCAAGCATTTACTTCACTCTCACGGGAGTGAATGCGATCACACGCCAAGGGCTCTCTGTAAACACAGTAAAAGAACCGCCATGGGGCACCTTCACATTTCCACATTTAAATAAGATCGTGCAAGAGGCTCTGCATGCCTGAACAGATTACACTGTTGTAATCCTTGCGGAAAAACACGCGAGATCGACTACTTACTCGCCCCAAACGGGTATCTGACGTAAAAGTCGCCAACACCGCCTTACGCCCGAACGACGTCCCGTGGTCCTGAGCCTCGACCCCGAAAATAGTCGGGCGCATCACACCATTGCGATCCCCTTGGGAAAACATGTCAAAAGGACTACTCACTTGAGTGGAACGGATATCCGGATAAAAAGATGCATTCTGTTGTACCGCGCACGAGCGGCGCATCGTGGGACCCGCATCTCGGTGACGAAGCACAACAAACGGATTGCACCGTTGCGATCCTCTCGAAAAAGTACACAAGTTGGACTATTCACTTGTCCAAAACGGACACCCGGTGATAATGCTGGAAAAATCATCATCAACGCTCAAACGGCCCTCGCGGGGCCCGCACCATCGTGCGGAATTAAAGCGGGAAGACTAAGCCAATGCAATGACCTCAGAAAAACACCCAAAATCGGCTGCTCGCACGCCCCGAACGGACGCCTGATGAAAAGGTTATAAAGTGATGTGTACAGCTCGAAAGACGGCCTGTGGGGCCCACGCCTCAACTCCGTTTTCGACGCCCAAAACCACACTGAAAAACTCTGTCTCGGCACCAGGGTCCCAAAGCCACTGACGGCGCTCCAATCGGACGTCGGATGCGTCCGCGCTGTCCAAAACAAGATCCCCGGAAAAAAAACGTCAATCTGCTTAACGCACGTGACACGCCTTCGAGGCCCCTGTTTTGAGAGTTAAAAACCCCCAAAACCATCTCAAAATATTCGTCTCTATTTAAGGGACGCGTCGCCGCAGACGGAACCCAAAACGGACGCCGTACAGATGATTTATCAATATAAATCATTTTCATAATAATAATATTATTATTATTATTATTATAAACTTATTATTATTATTATTATTTATAAAACCAGGCCGGCTATTCGCCTGGTCTTCTCCTCCCAACAGGACCCGCAGCTTGCGGGTCCTTGTCGGCTAGCCGGGGTCTGTAGACCCCGGTCCTCCCTCATGCGCACCGACTGGCAAAAGCCGGTCGGTCCTCCTCGTCTGACCCCGTCGCCCGCTGGCGCCCCCTGCTGCCTCGCCCGGCCGACGCCGCCTGCAGCCCCAGCGGACCGCCACCGCAGAAGGGAGCCGCTCCGCCTGAGGAGCACCCCCCCCCCCCCCCCGCCGTCGTCCCGGAGCCGCGGAAGCCCCGTCGCCGCGTCACCCGCCTGAAGCCGCCCGCGCGCCGCCGCCTTGGCCCGCGCCGCCGCCACCCTGTGAAGTCCGGACCACCCGCCGGAAAACATTAACGACCTCCAATTCCCGCAAACTTCGGCGAACGACGGCGTTCGCCTCCGAACTCCGATTTCAATTATGAAAAGGGTGATCGAAAGCTCATAAATTATATTACACGATTATGGGCTTCGTTTGTAGATTCGACAGCAATCCAACGCTAAAATTCAACTTGGAAGTAGAGTTCAGAAATGAAAACGCAAAACCGAAAACTCCTACCTGGTTGGGCGTTGCCCGAAGCTTCGCTGCGAGGGATCCGTCGGTGCATCGTGCCGCCTTGGAGAGGTGGAGGAGAGGAGGGGGAATCCTCCTTGGTTGAGCTTTTCTGCCAGGGGGAAGGGGAAATGAGGAAGGAGAGGGGTGGGGTTAGGGTTTAAATAAGTATTAAAATTAATTAAAATTTTAATTGAGTTAAACCCCTGATTTATCCCCTAACTGAAACCCTCGACGGGGTCGAGGTTAAGCCTCCCCTAGGGTAAACACCACCTCTCGAGCACAACAGAGGTCTCAGAATTTTAATCTGAGGCCTCGTTCAAAAGTTATAAAATTGAACGCCCAAAGCCGCCAAATTACGAAAACGCCCCTGGGGCCATTTTTCACAGACGGGTCACACCCGCGAAACTTAAACCCCTCATAGGGTAAACGGTACATTCCGAACTCAACGGTGCCCTCGGTTTTCCAATCTGAGCTACCGTTTAAGAGATACCTGAGTTTAACCATTAAACGAATAAATTAATTAATTAATTTATCCGTTTAACGTTCCGGTAGCGGGCGAGGGGTCCAAACGCCCCGCGCCGACATGCTTTATGTCGTTCCTAGGGTAAACACCTCATTCCGGACCCATCCGTACACTAAAATCTATGATCTGAAACACCATTTAGGAGTTATCTTGTTTATTTGGTGTTTCCAGTGTGAACACACTGAAAATTTAATTCCAGCCACTTCGGGGCTCGGAATCGCACGCCGTATGAGGGCGCTGCTCTGGAATAATATCAAGAATATTCCAAAGTCTTCCGTAGCAAAAACTGGGTTCTTACAGATACACTGACACACTAACATAGTGACATGCTGACAGAAAACTGGAAATTTTGGCAAACTCTTGAAGTGAGCCACCGACAGCTCCCAGAACACCTCAAACACTGGATTCTCACAAAGGAAGGTTCTGGGGAAATTCGGGTTATTACATTTATGGTAATGTCCTTAGATTATGTGTCATATCAAAGGGTTATAACAAATCCTAGTCTATAATGGTCTAGATACATCATACTGACAAGACATAAATGATGTGCGACTATCAAGTGCTAAGGGATCATAAGAATTGAGACTTCTTCTCATGAAGTTCACACTTGATGATCTGTAGTAATTTAGATCATGAGGACTGACCCACTAATAGGAACACCACGTGTTTCATGTGTCATTAGTTGTTCCTATCTACAAACACGTGTAATGGTCTCCTGACTTGAGATCATTATCAATGTATGTCATTTGATCGCATACTTTGATGCAAGGCGAAAACCATGATAATGAAGCCGTGGTGATGTTGTTTGTATTAGGTACGTCATTGGTGACATGACATCGATTGGATGATCAAGATATGATTTGTCATTTCTGAGTTTAGGAAGAGGTATCTCGGGCCTGGTTGATTAGGACTGTGGTACCTTCATAAATCCATGACCATGGTAGTTAAAGGTAAGTCTGTTCGGATAGATCAACAAATAATAGAGCAAGAAAAGGATGATGACATAAGTGTGCATCCTGCTTTATGAGATATCGATGACAAAGAGATTATATTACACAATGCGTGTTCGTACGTTGGTAGTCGTTGCTATGATTTTCCTTATCTTTTTAGAGGTCTTGATGTGTTGTTATATCCTGCTTTTGATCTGTGAATGTTATTCACTGTTATTGAGATAAAGGTCTAGAGGGTCACACACAATAGCGCTTCGAGAATCTGTCATATTCTGTTGAATAGGAATATGAGACTTGGTGGGCCCCACTATGGGTTTCATATATTGTCCAAGTTCTATGGATCACCAGTGAATAAATAAATTTATTATTATTCAAGTAAATAATAATTGAGTTGAATTTATCTATTACATGTATTTACAAGTGATTAAGTAAATACAAAGATTAATATTATATGAACGAATATTAATATTACATTACCGGTTCATTTAATATTATTAAGAGATGCGAGTCGAGTTAATGACTCAAGATTATCGCGTAATATATTTAATGTATATATTACAGGTAAGTGATAAAATATAAATAATATTTATGACGCAGTTTAGTTTGTCATAAATTATTATTTATAATACATATTTAGTGGATGTTTATTACGCGGGGGTCGGAAATCCAAACCGGGTATTATAAATATTCACTATATAAGTGGAGAGAAACTTTTCTCATATGGATTATTCATTCCGTTAGAAATGAGAGCTTCTATTTCCTCCTGATTTCTAAAGAGAGAATCACTCAATCAAGCGACCGATCTAAGTTCGACTTCGCAGATCAAAGTAAGAGGATCGTGGTAATCGTCGTTGTGTCGAAGTGATCGTTGGAGATCCGCACTAGCATCCGGAAACCGACGAACGTCGTGAATGCAGATTCGAAAAGCGTGTGTGGACGATCTAGAGAGATTCGGCGTCGGATCCTTCGAGCAACGAATGCCGACAACCTACAACGAACGTGCACACTACGAATCGAAATGAGGTATTCGTTTGTTTTTTTTTTTTTTTGCTTTGATTAAACCACGTGAGATCCTTGGATAGTACAAGGGCTTGATCGCCGAAGACGACAAGTTTTCATCACTCTGGTGATAATTTTTTTTAAATTCTCGACCCACCAACTACCGCGGAGCACCCCCACCACCTTCACTTAAGTGCCACGGTCGGGTATAAAAAACCCAAATAAACTTTGGTTTTTATTTTTTTAATTTCTAATAAGATTGAGTTATATTGGTATTAAAAATCGATTTGGGCTGCCCGTCACGTATTCACAAAAACTATAGCCCTTCCTCTCGTTGCCATGCGGGCACAGCGGTGTATAAAGGGGCCGGCCGGTGTATGCAGTGGGCGGGTGGGTAAGTAACGGTCAAAATGACCGGGAAAGGGACAGTGTGCGTGACGGGTGCCGGAGGATTCGTGGGTTCGTGGGTGGTGAAGCTCCTCCTCTCCCATGGCTACACTGTTCATGGCACCGTCAGACGCCCTGGTATCATCTCTCTCTCTCTATCTTCCTGAAACCCCCCTGTCGACCCACCTCCCACTCCTACACACACGCACGCAAAGGTGCACATACACAAACACATTGCCTGCTACTTGGTGCCCATCGTGTTCGGTTTCTTCCTCCAGGCATGGGCGGTTTTACTCGCCTTGGCTGTCTTCTCTGCCCCCCACCCCCTCTCGCGCTCGCCTAAAAAACTTCTATCTGTCATAATCAGAAATGGATCGGACTCGTTTCCAAATTTCTCAAAATTTTAGGGCCTTTGTTTTTTTCGGGGCCGGGGTGGGGGATTATTTCCCTGCTGGGCTAGCTCGATCCTCACGTCGTCTCTGCCGGAACGAGTCCCTGATGGATGGGATATCTATTTCACCAGAGTTATCTGAATTGCTCGCTTTCATTTTGATTTTGTAGAGGATGCAAAATATTCTCATTTAAAAAAGCTCGAGAATGCGGCAGAGAACCTGAATCTCTTAAAGGCAGACCTGCTGGACTATGAATCTCTTTGCGCTGCCATCAAAGGGTGCGCTGGAGTATTTCACGTGGCAAGTCCAGTTCCATCCACCGCCGTACCAAATCCCGAGGTAACTGGTTTTCCTAGAGTCGCACCCCCACTATAAATTGAAAAGCTTGGCAACACTTGGTGAACTTTTGGTCACTTTCCATGACTTCCTGCCCCGGGCCTGTATAACCGTGTCCTGTTTACTGCTCAATAAATCTAGAGGCACGCTGTGCCTCGATTTTTCACGAATCTGCAATCCGCGGCAGTCTGTTCTGCTCTGCTTGAAATTGAAATTCAATAAATGCTGTTGCGTAGGTGGTGCTGCTTGAGCCCGCTGTAAGTGGCACGCTTAACGTGCTCAAGGCTGCCTCTCAAGCAAATGTTAGGCGGGTTGTGGTTGTGTCATCCGGGGCTTCTGTTAGCTTGAATCCTCACTGGCCCAAGCGAAAGGTGATGGATGAAAATTGTTGGTCTGACAAGGATTATTGCCGGGAAACCAAGGTAATCATTGGCTTAATTTTGGTTCGACAATATTTATTGAAAAATGATTAGGCCCCACTTGACTTCACTTATCTCAAACTGATTACAGTACTCATCACATATGATAAGCAATTTGAAAAAGTGGCATTTGTTAGGTTTGTAGAAAAGTAGTTACACTTAAATACCAGGTTAAAACAATGTAAATAAATGGCTGAAAATCACTTCTGAAAACAACCATACAAAAGCACTTATTCAAGTGATAAGTGGCACGAGAATTCATACAATGACACACTTGGGTGGTGACATGAATTGGGCGTTTTATGATCTTGGACCACCAATCTAACAAGTAAATTAACAACGCAAGAATGCTGTGAAAGTTGTTTTCACATGATTGCAAATTAAATTGCATTATGAAAATTGCCATGCAAATTTCATGTTTTATTATTTTGCATTTAAATTCTGCTTGAGCCACTTCTGTTTACTGGGCTTTCTTGTCCACCTTATTTGGGCCTGACATTTTCTGGTGCTCACGTGGGCATGTTACTTCATGCATTTGGGTTATTTACTTCACGCATTGGGGTTCATCTCGGACACACCGGGATCCTATCCACTTCCCACTTTGATCCTATGCCCCCTATTTGCCCCGAGTGTGTTTCTAAGTGTGTTTTATCACCCTTAGTTTAAGGCTCGATCTCCGTCGTGCTTTTGTTGACCAATCATCAACCTCGGCGTGTCCCTATATTGCTAGCTGCGCCTTGGTTTCTTGAACCGTCTCTTTTTTTGTTAGGCCGGTCGATGCCTCCAATACGTCCTTGACCAGCCTTTGACGTTGTCTGTTGTGCCTTGATTGCTGGGGTTCTTCGCTTCTCTCATACTAACATTTTCATTGTTTGAGTTTTGAGAGAGAGAGTGAGAAATGCGCCCGAGGCTTTGTTCATCTTCTTTTGAGGGTTTTGCTTTTGGTTTGATTTGTGACGCTTGATCTTTAGAGTTCCTCGTAAGGCTTCGATCTTCATTTTGGAACATTGTAACCAGACTTTGGTAAAACGAGACTGACTTTGTAAGCTTTTATTCACTTTTTTTTTCCCGATTTCTTTGCATTTCTTTTTATGTTAACTATGTATCATGTCCGTGTGCGTCGAGTGGAGTTTGTCTAGTAGGCAATATATGTTGTACTTTTGAATCATATTTCATTACCAATTCCTGACTTGCCAAGAACTCTTTGATAGTTTGCTTATTGTTTTTCGCGTCTTCTCCATTCTATGTTTGTTTCTGTTTTCTTTTGTATAACAAAGATTTTCATGGTGTTCCTACCATGCATGTAAGTTTGACAATGATCGAAACATTTAAATCTTGTGTTCATTTACTGCTTTCTTTTCTTTCTTCCAATCTGGAACGTTGATTTATTTTCTCACGTTATTGTTTATTAAATCTTTTTCTCAATCGACTATTATTGATTTGTTTGATTATATTCGTAGATTGTTTGCATTCTATTTGCATTTCTATTTCGTGTTTATTTCGATACTGCAATGGCAATGTGCTCATATTTCGCAATGCGGTTTGAAATTGTTTATTCAATCCTGCATACCACAACAATTGGTATTAGAGCTAGACTATTTTGTCGCTATGGGTTCAACGAAATTTGAAATTGAAAAATTCAACGGTGAAAATGATTTTAATATATGGCGTATTAAGTTGTCCGCTCTTTCATTTTAGCAAGGTCTTATTGATGCTTTATGTGATTTTGAAAAAGAGATTAATATCTTTGTTCGCCGATGGACAGAACTCCATGTTTTACATTGACGTTCCTTCTGGTACATTTGAGAAAGTAGCCTATTGTTCTTAGGTGATAAGGTGTCGTGTGAGGCTGCAGATGAATCCACTGTTGTTGCCATTTGACTTTAACGTCTCTATATGAACAGACCTCTTGTTGATAGGTTGCATAAAAAGTCTAGTCATATACTTTCATAACGCGACTTGAAACTGCAATCTGGGCTCGCATAGATGTGTTTAATAAGATCTTACTTGACTTAACTAACGTAGATATTAAGATAAAAGATCAGACCATTATTTTTTTAACGTCTCTGTATAGTTTATATAATAGTCTTTGAGACACTGATGCATGAGAAAAAATCTATGTCCTTAGAAGAAGTCAAACATGCTCTGTTTTTTAAGGATTTACAGTCTAAGAATGGGGTTAAGTCCAAGGTAGAGGGGTTGAACGTGAGGTGCAAGACCAAACATAGAGCTAATCAAAAGGATAATAATCAAACTAGGAGGAGTAGGTCTTAGTTTAAGAATAGGGTGAGGAGTAGGTCTAAGTCTAAGTCTAAGTCTAAAAATAGGGTGATAAAATGCTATCATTTGAAACAACCTCACCATATTAAGAGGAATTGCCTGAATATGAAATCCTTCAGTAATTCAGAGGATGGGGTAGATTACTCTGCAGTGGTTGAGATTGAGTATGATTGCATTGAGGTCTTGAATGTGTCTAGTTGGTTTATAGGAGAGGATTGAGTCTTGGAATCCAATTGTTTTTTTCTTAGGTGCCCTTGGAGGGATTATTTTTCTGAATCAACTTAATGTGACGTTGGAGATGTGATCTTAGACAATAATAGGGGCTTTAGAGTCATGGAGTATTTTGTTAAAACTCTTAATGAGGTTAGGTGGGTACCTGAGTTGAAAATAAGCCTGATATCATTAGGTATGTTTGATCTTAACTGGTTTTCCTTTAGGTTCGATGTTGGCTGTTTGAAGATCATTCGCGGTTCCTTCAGAGTTATAATTGGCTCCCATATGAATGCTCTGTATGTTTTAAACAATAAGACATATATTAGGCACTTAGGTGCTTCTGCATGGACAAAGAATAGACCCTATTATGGCTTTAGATATTAGGGCTTGCAAGTGCCAAGGGACTAGTGGAACTCCATAAGAAAGGATTGTTGAAAGACATTGTGCCTGATAATTTTCCTTTTTATGAAGATTGCGTCTTTGAGAAATCTCGAAGGGTAGGGTTTAGTAGGTTAAAAATTCAAAACCAGTTATCCTCTTGAGTATGATCATTTGGATTTGTGGGGACCCTCTAGGATTGCATCACACAGTGGATGATGCTACTTCTTCACCTTTATAGATGACCATGCTGGGAAAATATGGATTTACATACTTAAAAACATTTCTGATAGTGTTGAGTATATGAGAGTTTTAGTGTAGTACCAAACATTTCTGATAGTGTTGAGTATATGATAGTTTTAGTGTAGTACCCCCGGTTTCTGGTATGTAACCCTTACTTGATGCTTTTCTTGGTTTTAAAAGTTAAGGGTGACGAACGAGAGAGTCGGGAGATCCTGGACTAAAGTTTGAGGCAAAGGGGAAGTCGCACGGGCGGCGCACGGTTTGTCCAAACTGTGCGGCCAAACCGTGCGTGGCTGACTTGGGAGGCAGTGGCTTCCGCACGGTCGACGCACGGTTAAGGGAAACCGTGCGATGAGGTCGTGCGAAAGGGGTGACCGAGACAGTAGCTAACGCACGATTAGCGCACGGTTTGTCAAACCGTGCGGACTAACCGTGCAGACACTTAAACTAGATCCTTAAATTGTGGATCTCACGCGTTTTTGCCTCTAAATGGTTCGTTTAAGCTCCTAAGAGGCCCTAACTCGGGTTTTTGGTTCTCCTAAGGTCAAGGAGGGTTCTACCATCGTTCCGGAGGCGATCTGAAGGCTTCTCTTGGTGAAACAAAGCCGGATCCTTGAGGTATGTGATCGTTCTTGAATGGTTTCTTAGATCTACTTAGATCTACTTCTCCTCTTCTCTCAGTTTCTTAGATCTACGCCCGTTATGGGTAGATCTAAGTATGTGGATGCCAATTATGATGAGATTTGGTCTTGGTTTTGTTAGGAGAAGAGATCTAAGGAGGATTCTTGGAGAATCGACCCGGTTTTCTTGTGCGTTCTTCGGTCGTTGTGGTTTTCGTCAAAACCTTTGAGGTAGGTGGCTTCACTCTCGACTCCTCTTGTTAGAATTGATTGGCTTAGATTCAAATTGGTTTATTTGAATGAAATTGATTGTGAAAAGCATGAAATAAATCTTCTTTATTGATGATTTATGGTGTTAGTGAAATTGTGAAATCTTGGTGTATTGTTGTGCAAGGTGTTTTGGCTTCTTGAATTTAAAATGTTGATTTTAAATTATAGATTTGCTGAAATTAGAAAGGGTTTGATGAAAAATGGGTTTTCAATAAAAGGGGGTTTTATTGAAATGGTTTGAGATTGAAATGACTTTGATGGAATTGGTTTTTCAATAAAAAGAGAGTTTTATTGAAATGGTTTGGCATTGAAATGGTTTTGATGGAAATGGTTTTCAATAAAAAAGTGTTTTTATTGAAAGGATTGTTTGACATGATTTGTGGGAACATGTGGTGTGTGTTCATGTTGCATTGTACGAGGCTTGGTTGAAATATGACCTTGTGCTCGGTGCCAAACGTTTAATGGCACAAGGTAACTATATGTACGAGGTTTGGTTGAAATATGACCCTGTGCTCGGTGCCAAATGTGTTATGGCGCATGAGAAATAATTACCTTGTGACGACTTGGTAGATCGACGAGAGACCGCTCATGAGTATGGAACTGTCATAACGAAGCATGCATGGTTGATTTCACTGGTTTGTGAAATGGTTGGGTATGCCAAAACGGGATGTTTGTGAAATGGTTCGAAAGCTTGTTTGGTTATTTTTTTGGTAAAATAACTTGTTGGAAAATGGGTTTCAATTGCACTTGGATGTTTTTGAGTATGTATGGTGTTGGAAACTTGTTTATATTTAGTTATAAACTGCTTTTGAGAAAATGTTTTATATAAACTGTTTTTATATAAATGCGGCTAACTCTTTTATCCTAGTGGCGTGAGTAGGGAAGTCATTGGGGAAAACCTACTGAGTTTTATACTCACCCCTGCTTTGGCACTTTGGTGCTTTTGCAGATGTTGTATTCCGAGACACAGGTAAAGGGTAAGACATCTCATTACTAGTGGTTCGTGGTGATGCTTGGGAGATGTAGTGGTGCTTGGAGCATGGAGCTCGGTGTGGAGCCGTGGAGTGTGTCTTGGTTTGTTTGAGTCTTTTGTTTAGTCTTCCGCTTGGTGCTCTGATATTGTGTTGGTTGTATTGGCTTGTGGAATAGTGTAGTTCCCTTTTGGTAATACATGAGTTGGTTGCTTTAATAGCATGCATCATATAGTGGTTGTTAGTGGATGTTTTGGTTTATTTTCTTAAAGGGTAAATCGTCCCCCAATTGTATTTGAAACCCTTCGGCATTTTTTGCGTGCCTTTGGCGTCTTGGGGATGTCGCTTAAGGCCTATTAATGACTCGTTGAGCTCTCAAGCCAATGAGAATTGGCGGGTCATTACATTTAGTAAAAAGTTTTTGTGTTTTGCTAAATTGAAAATCATCTCATTTAATTACTTGTTGAATACATTGTTTATCATGTTTATTGAAAATCTCCTCATTTAATTCAAAGTTGAAAATATTTTTCTCTTAGTTATTTTAATTTTTATAGAAATATTTGTTTTTGATTATAATTTCTCTTATGATGTGCCTTAAGTTTAATATAATCATGTTTGTTTCACATGTGAGTGTCAATGTTTAATTGTTTTTAATTCCTCACGTGGTTTATTATTTTTTGTAATAATTGTTTTTGTTGAATTTAGTTTTTTTAACAAGTTGAGGGTCAAGCCCTCTTTATTAAATGAAAAACAAGAGAACCCCTTTTGACAAATGGGAAAATAGAGGAAACCCATTACAAACAAGGCAAAAAGCCAAAAGAAACCACACACAATAGTGATTTTTGTTGAATTTAATTGTTTTTAATTTTTTCATCATTTATTCTTATCATTCTTATTATTATTGTTGGTGTGAAACTAATTTTCCAAACATTTTATCCACCCTTTTGTATTATGTGTATCTTGGTTTTTACCCTTACACAAGTTTCCCTTTACCCTTACCTAACTTCCTGTTACCTTTACATAAGTACTTATGATATTCAGTTACCCTTATGTAAGTCTCTTATTACCTTCACGTAAGTACTTAAAATACTCTTTCACCTTTACGTAGCTTTCTTGTTACCTTTACGCATGCTTTGTAAACTTTGCCTTGCCCTTACATAAGTGGTCATTACCTTTACGCATCCTATATAAATTTGTATCCACCCTCACGTAAGTGTTCATTACCCTTACACATGATTGCTTGTACCTTTACGCGTGCATAGCTATCCTTACATAGACTATACAATTTTCTAGTTACCCTTTACACAACATCAAGTTTACCTTTACATAGCATATACAAAATATGTCTTACCCTTATGCAATTGCTATTTTACCTTCATGCATGCCTTACAAATTGTGTATTACCCTTACGCAACATCTAGTTTACCTTTACGCATGCCTTACAAATTATGACTTACCCTTGCACAGTATTATAAGTTACCTTTACGCAAGCCGTATAAAGTGTAGCTTACCTTTATGCATGAAGATAAAAGCTAAGCTTACCTTTACACAACCTGTATAGTTTAAAGGTTACCTTTACACAGGTTATACAATATATTTTTTACCTTTATGCATGATATGAAAGTATTAAGTTACCCTTACGCTGCATTATAAGTTTCCCTTGCGTTGTATTTCAAGGCGACCTTTACGAGAGCTATGTAAGACATATAACTACTTTCACGAAGCATAAGATTTCCACGGATCTGGATCTGCTCACTCGAACTACACCACTCTTCTCCTCAACTAAGCACGATACTTCAACGATAATATATTTCCATTTTATTTCTAACCGTTGGTTTAAATATGTGATTGAAGAAATAGGAAACATCACGTGGAGAAGATCCGTGGGATTTTTGAAGAACAGTAGCCGTTAGGCATTTTGCCTATAAATAAAGCTGAAGCAAAGCAGTGCAAAAGTGACATAAAGCAGTGTTTGGTTATGCTTACCTGATCAAAAAGTAGGAACACACAGGTTGTGTCTGGTTATACCTTGGGCTGTAGAAAGGTAGGTTGTTTAGGTTAGGGCTGCTGATCGTGTTGTCGAGCTCGTCAAATTAGATGTTAAGTTTTACTAGAATTTCTGCAGTATAGCTGAAACCCTAGGTCGTCTTTCGACGGAGTCTTAGAGCATTAAGTTTAAAATAAGGTTTTGATTGTGAAAATAAAAGGGGAATGAGATTTTAGAAAGGTTGCGGTTTGTTGAGTTATGAAGCCAAAAGATAAAGGAAAACGATAAAACAAAGCGGGAATTAACAAAATTAATTAATCGCGATCAATCCGAGGAATTCTCATGATCTTCATCCTTCATCGCTTCAACAGAAAGGGTATAAATCTTTTAATCCCCGGTTTGTAACACCTACCAGAATGTTATTGAGTTTATATTAGGATACCTCCTAGGGTTCAGTCGGAAACACAAATGATTCACCGGTTACCGCTGATGGTTGGGTGATTTGTGTTCGACTTCATAACCGAAACTTACAAAGGCAACACACAAAGAACTCGATGCGCTATTTAAGTTTGTATATTATTTCAATGTGTTACCATGACATTAAAGTACATGGCCATGGTAGTGTTCATGGGAGTTCAATTGACCAATATGAACCACACAAACACCACAATTGAAAAGGGAAAAAGAAGTGGTGAACGGTGTGTGAAAAATCACATGAATGGGTACCTCCAAACATGATCATATAAGTTGAGTATGACATACCAGTACATAACCCAATTAAATAAGAAGAGAGGATTAAGAAAAACAACACACAAACCTGGAATTAAAAAGATCATTCAAAATAATAAAAACACGAAGCTTGAGATTTGCATCACGTTCCTCCCCGAGTGATCCTAAGGAGTTTAGAACTCGAAGGGGAAGAAACTGTAGATGTGAAGAAGATCGTCCCAAGAGCTCCAATCCTACCCTCTGGTCGAGCAACATCAGAATATGAGGGTGGGGTGCTTTTATGGGCAAATACATCAAAATTTCCATAAAATAAGTCAAGTGCCTAAGGGACTAGGTGATTATTCATGACAAAATTTTTACTCATTTATCCGGTTGGTTGACTGACCAAAACGCGTGAAAATGTTTTCAAATTCGGTAAAGAGGTGTGCCTTCGAGTTAGCTGTCCAATGGAGGTGGAATCGGCCCAATTGGATGTACGAGGCCTGAGTTATGGCCCAAATACGGAAGGGTGGTCCAATCTAGCCCGCCCATAATGTCTTCACTTGTGGGCCACGTTTGGGCCTCTTGTTCTCACATTTAGGCTTTGGTCCAGTTAGATGAATTGAAGCCCAATGACCATAGAATCCTACAAAAAAACAAATTTAACATTTGGATCAATGCAGTGAACAAATTTAACATTTGGATCAATGCAGTGAATGTTATGATAGAAACAATGAACTGCTGTCAAATTAGTTTGATCCTTTTAAGCATGTTTTCAACAAATGAATTGAAAATAAATAATGAGTGCAATAGGATTTAATAATGGGATACTAAAACCCATAAACAATGTATTACACAAGTATAAGGGTGATAAAATATGTTATATCGTTGTGCGACCACCCCCCACACCTAGACCTTTGTACTCCTGGGCAAAATCTTATATCCTAATCAAGTCCCATTCCTAAATCAAAGGTGAGAAAACTTCCATGATTCTTTTGAAATGAAATTCATCATATCTCGTTTATGAAATCAATTTTCCTATTGTTTTTCTTTTCTCACATTCAAATTTGTTCAACTTCATTTGTTCACCCATGCAACATGTCGCAACCTACCTCGCCTAAAGATTTTCCCTCTTCACTCAATGAACATATGAAAGTGGAGTTGTGCTCTTTTCTAGAAGTTCATGTGATCTTACCATATGCTTGCTGAGATTCTAATTTTTCTACTGGCAGAAACTAGCGTGCTATTCAAGAGGATTTCCAACAGGTTGTTCTGAAGTTCAAGGGTTCATAAGATTTAATGTTTAAAAAATCTGAGGCAAAAGAGTGTTTAATCTCTTAAGTACAAAACATGTCAAAAATCAGCAAGTGTAATGTACACATTCAACCCCTCACAAAGTGTATAACTTCCAACTCACTATCCCCATTGTCAATTTGTGTGGGTCACAGCCGATCAATGAATAATAACGTGTAAACTTTCTCTTTTCACCATTTTTTTCTTTTGTTCTGTTTTCTTTCAATGTACATAATTATATATTTTTTTTACCATTTTTATTGGAGATAAAGAGAGAAACATGTGTAAAACAATGATACAATATGACTTGTGAATCCATTGCCCAAAAAAATGTAGGCACCATTTCTCTCAATCCATAACAATGAATCTTTACCGAGAATTCCCATTGAAACACCCTCTCCCCTACACTTTCTGAAAATAAAATAAGAACGTACACAAGAGATGAGTAGGTAGGGATAAATTAGCTTGTAATGTGGTTACCTAATAGACATTTCATGGTCTCTAAGGCTTAAGAAGGGTAAAATGTCAAGGTGGAAAAAGATAGAGGTTAATTGTACAAAGGGCTTTTCAATGAACGATGACCTCTATCATGAATGTAGCACACTTGAATCTTATGGCTTCAAACAGAATCAAGACAAGTTCTAATTTCTCTATATGACCCGAGACTCAAGAAAGTGATTAAAAGAAAGAATATGCAATAAAGGACCTAAAATGTCTCTCGGGTATGAGATTAAAAATATGAGTCAGTGTTAATGAGGCAAGGGTTTCAAAAATTCATTAAACTCCTAAGAATGATTTGAAAATACAAATTTTAGAAAAATATTCCATATCAACATTCATTTGAAAATCAATTTTCCCAAATAAGGGAATTTTTTATAGAATCGACTCAAGCATGAAAAATGATTTTGAATATTCTCTTTAAGATCAAAGTTTGTTTAAAATAAAGAAAAAAAAGCAAAAATGGAAACAAAATGTTTTTTTTTGTTTTTTTTGTTTTTTTGTTGTCCCATGTCACTCTCCCCCACACCTAAAAATTATATTGCCCTCAATATGAAAAATGATTTTGGATATTCTCTTTAAGATCAAAGTTTGTTTAAAAAAAGGAAAAAAAGCAAAAATGGAAAGAAAACGATTTTTTTTGTAGCTTTTTTAAAATTTAAATCCTAACTATCCTATGTCATCCTCCCCCACACCTAAAAAATATGTTGTCCTCAATAAAAGTAGTTTAAATAAATAGACAAATAAATAATGGTAGGGAGAAGGGACAATCTGCCACATTGTGTCATATACGACATCCATTAGCTGGATTTCCTCCACAGGATGGTTTGGAAAATCCTCATAGAAGTGTTTGAGCTTCTGTCCATTGACAGTAAACCTCTGTCAACTCTTCTCATGCAAAACCTGTATAACACCAAAAGGGTAAACATATTTAACAGTATAAGAACTAAGCCATCGGGAACGAAGCTTACCTGGTTGGAGCTTTAGTCTGAAATTGTACATGAGGACTTTCTCACCAATATGAAACTTCCGCTGATGAATCAATCCGTTATGGATTGCCTTTGTCTTCTCTTTATAGATTCGGGAGTTCTCATACATCACGCCTAATTTCTTCCAACTCCTGAATCTGCAACTTCTTAGGCTCACCTGCATGTGAGAGATTCATATTACATTGTTTAACAACCCAATATGCATGGTGCTCTACCTCCATCGGGAGGTGACAAGCCTTTCCAAACACAATCCGGTATGGTGACATTCCGATCGGGGTTTTAAAAGCTGTACAGTACTCCCAAAGTGCATCCTCCAAGTGCAAACTCCAATATTTCCTATTGGGTTGTGCCGTTTTTTTCAAGATTCTCTTTATTTCCCGATTTGAGATTTCAGTCTGTTTGTTAGTTTGGAGATGATATGCAGTGGAGACTTTAAAAACAACCCCATACTTACGGAGAAGTTTTTCATGCTGCGATTGCAAAAATGTGAACCCTGATCACTAATGATGAATCTTGACAAACCAAACCTACTGAAAATCTGGGACCTCACAAAATCAACAACCACTCGAGAGTCATCGGTCCTAGTATCCTTTGCTTCCACCAATTTAGAGACATAGTCAACAACCAATAAGATGTACACAAAGCTAAATGAACTTGGAAAAGGCCTCATGAAGTCAATGCCCCATGCATCGAAGATCTCACAAAATAGCATGGGCTGTTGGGGCATTTCATTCATCTTGAAGATATTCCCTGTGAATTGACATTGAGTACATGACTTACAAAATCGACGAGCATCTCTATATAACGTTGGCCAATAAAGTCCCGAGTCAAGGATCTTTCGAGCTGTACGTTGAGAGCCAAAGTGGCTCCCACAAGCCAAAGTGTGGCAGAAGCTCAAAACTGAGGTGAACTCATGGTCAGAGACACACCTACGAACAACTTGGTCACTACAAATTCTCCACAAGTATGAGTCATCCCAAATGTATCATCGTGAATCATGGTTAAGTCTCTGGGATTGTGAAGTGCTGAAATCGGTGGGGACTTGAGATGCAGCTAGAAAATTCACAATGTCCGCATACCAAGGGGGTAAGGTCCACAACATCACAAAGGTTCTCATGAGCAAATAATTCTCCATTGAGGAGGGATGAGTCACCACAGTGGTTCAATGGTGGGGAAATCCTGCTAATGTGGTCAACTACCACATTTTCCACTCCTCTCTTATCTCGAATCTTAAGGTCGAACTCCTGGAGGAGGAGCATCCACTGAATGAGGCGGGGCTTAGCTTCGGGTTTCTCAAGGAGAAATCAAAGGGCAGCATGGTCAGAAAACACAATGACTTTTGACCTAAAAAGATATGAACGGAATTTGTCGAAGACAAACACAATAAAAAGTTCTTTTTCAATGGTTGTGTAGTTTGCCTGGGCAGGTTCAAAGATACGTGAGACATATGCAATGACATGAGGAGCCTTATCAACCCTTTGTGATAAAACTGCCCCCAACTGCAAAGTTAGAGGCATCACACATAAGTTCTAAGGGGAGATCCCACCTTGGTGGTTGAATGATGGGTGGTGACGTGTGACTTCTTTTTAGTGAATTAAATGCATCCTCACAATTTTTATCAAACACAAACTCCGAATCCTTTTGTAATAACCAGGACAGAGGAAGTGCAATCTTACTAAAGTATTTAATGAATTGGCGGTAAAAACTAGCATGACCCAAGAAAGATCGCACTTTACGAACACATTTTGGATATAGAAGGGATGGAATTAATTCAATTTTTGATTTATCCATTCGAATTCCCTCATTTGAAATAACATGCCCAAGAACTATTCCCCCGCTCAATCATGAAATGACATTTCTCGTAATTTAATATGAGATCTTTTTCAATGCAACGGTGGAGGACAAAACCTAGGTGTGTTAAACAGTCATCAAAGGAAGAGCCATAAACTATGAAATCATCCATAAAGACTTCCATATAATGCTTAAGGTACTCAGAAATAATACTCAACATACATCGCTGAAAAGTGTCAGGAGCATTACATAGACCAAAAAACATCCATTTGTATGCAAATGTGCCGAATGAACAGGTAAATGTTGACTTTTCTTAATCCTCGGGGGCTATATGGATTTGAAAATAACCCTAATAGCCATCAAGGAAACAATAATGGGACTTACTAGCCAGTTTTTCTAACATTTGATCAATGAAAGATAGAGGAAAGTGGTCCTTTCGCGTGGCTTGATTCAGTCAACGGTAGTCAATATAGACTCGCCAAGTGTTTTGCACACATGTTGGAACCAATTCATCCCGTTCATTTGACACAACAATTATTCTAGTTTTTTTAGGCACAATTTGTACTGAGTTAACCCATTTACTATCAAATATAGGATAAATGATTCCAACAACAGTTAATTTACTGACTTCCAATTTTACCAAGGAGAGTGGGATTTAACCGGCGTTGAGCTGGCCTTACAGGTTTAGCCTCATCATCTAAAAGTATATGGTGCATACAAATAGATAGGCGAATCCTAGGAATATCAACCAATGTCCATCCTATCGCCTTTTTACACTCTCAAAAGGTCTAGCAGTTTTGATTCCTGCTGTGGAGAGAGAGTTTTTGGAAATAATGATGGGCAATTGGTCAATACCCTCAAGATAAGCATATTTTAAATTAGACGGAAGTGGTTTTAATTCCAACACATGTGATTTTTGGATTGAGGGAGGGGATTTAAGGGGAGTGAGGTACATGAAACTGTCTATCTACTCATGTTTATTCTCCAAGGAAAGAGAATCTATGGAAATGAGATTTGCAGAATCATCGATGGTCATAGGTACCTCAGAATGAACACACTCATCAATTAAAGCACAAAATTTACACTTTTCTGAACCCACCCAACACTCAAAAACATGAGTCAAAACTCAAATTATCCAAGAGTGAAGAATAAGAAGAAAATGAATCAGAGTATGAGTCGAGGAAAGAAAGTTGTGTGTGTGTGTCGTTAGAGAGCATTTCCATTGAATAGACAGAAAGAGTGAAGTGCTCTTCAACGGGGTGTTTCATAGTATCAAGAATGTTAAAACTTAACTTTTCTCCACCGTACTCCATGGACACTATACCATTGTGAACGTTGATGACCGTCTTTGCTGTTTTAAGGAATGACCTCTCAAGTATGAGAGAAGCATGTCTTTGGGTTTGGGTATCTTCCATCTCAAGAATGTAGATGAGATTCTTCACTCTAATGAGGACGTCCTCGATCACTCCTGATGGGTGTGTTGTGCTCCGGTTGACAAGTTGCACGACAATGCCCATCGGTTGAAACTCTCCAACCTGTAGGGAGGGGATTTAAGGGGAGTGAGGTACATGAAACTGTCTATCTACTCATGTTTATTCTCCAAGGAAAGAGAATCTATGGAAATGAGATTTGCAGAATCATCGATGGTCATAGGTACCTCAGAATGAACACACTCATCAATTAAAGCACAAAATTTACACTTTTCTGAACCCACACAACACTCAAAAACATGAGTCAAAACTCAAATTATCCAAGAGTGAAGAATAAGAAGAAAATGAATCAGAGTATGAGTCGAGGAAAGAAAGTTGTGTGTGTGTGTCGTTAGAGAGCATTTCCATTGAATAGACAGAAAGAGTGAAGTGCTCTTCAACGGGGTGTTTCATAGTATCAAGAATGTTAAAACTTAACTTTTCTCCACCGTACTCCATGGACACTATACCATTGTGAACGTTGATGACCGTCTTTGCTGTTTTAAGGAATGACCTCTCAAGTATGAGAGAAGCATGTCTTTGGGTTTGGGTATCTTCCATCTCAAGAATGTAGATGAGATTCTTCACTCTAATGAGGACGTCCTCGATCACTCCTGATGGGTGTGTTGTGCTCCGGTTGACAAGTTGCACGACAATGCCCATCGGTTGAAACTCTCCAACCTGTAGAGAGGTATACACGGAGTGAGACATTACATTAATGGAAGCACCTAAATCAAGCATTGCATCTGAAAAGAAAGTCTCCCCTATGGTGCAAGGTATCGTGAAAGTGCTTGGATCCTTGCATTTGATTGACATTGCCTGTTGTATCAAGGCTGAGATATTCCTTCCCAAGTTGACTCTCTCATTCCCCTTCAGTCGCTGTGTATGGGTGCAAAGCTCTTTAAGAAATTTGGCGTAATGAGGGATTTGTTTAATTGCGTCCAATAAAGGAATGTTAACTTGCAACTTCTTAAATGTATCCATTATTTCTTTATGAATCTCATTATCACATTTTTTTCTTAGATTTAGAGTCTCTGTGGGAAAGGAAGATGAATAGATTGTTTAGGGGAATCTCAATAATAACTTGTTTACCCTTTTTGTTTTGTTTTTCTTCATTGGAATCTTTTAAGGGTATAGAAAGAGAGTTGTCAAGTGGGGGATTAGTTGTGTAGAATCAGTGGAAGAAGAAACTTCTTTACCACTATGAAGTGTGATTGCACATACATTACCTTTGTCTTTTGGATTAGCAACAGGTTGAGATGGTAGTTGTCTAGAACCTTGCATCTTTATCTCACCGATAGTGTTTGCCAATTGTCCCATTTGAGTTCGTAGGTCTTGAATAGCCGGATTGTGTGGTCTGTTGGAACTGGAGGTTCTAGGTTTCCATTTGCTTCACGATATCCTCGTGGCTTGGTTCAGACTTGGGAGGAGGATTGTTCCGAGAAGGTAAAGGATAAGAAGGTTGCATATCTTGGCCTTATTCAGTTCTGCTTGGGGTAGCTTGAGTTTCCTTCTTGTTGGTATTGTGGTTGTGCTTGCCACCCGAGTTTTGGGTTTGGCCTGAATAGTTCTTGCTTGAAGGGAGGTGCTTGTTGGAATGAACGTCCAAAGAATACTGTTGCACAAGACTCAGATGAATCTTGAAGTTATGGGCACTGGTCATAAAAATGAGTGTTATCAGAACAAATAACACAATGCAATGGAACGGGTGGAGAGTGTGAATTACCTTGAGCTTGAGCTAATTGTCTTAGAAGAGTATGCATCTCATCAAGTTTATTATGTACTTTTTGTTCTAGGGATAGATGACTTACCTCACGAACTTCTCAAGTGGGTGCAATTGCTCGTGTATAAAATTGTTGTGCATTTTGAGCCATGTTGGCTACTAAGTTACGAGCGACGACAAGAGTTTTATCAACAAGGGCATCACCAGCTGCAACATCTATGATGCCACGATTCCTGGGAACAAGTCCCTCATAGAAGTATTGAATTAACAATTGTTCACTAATCTGGTGGTGGAGGCAACTCGGACAAAGTCTTTTGAATCTCTCCCAGTATTCATGAAGGGTCTCTCCTTCTGATTGCCTAATACTCCAAATTTCTTTTCTAATTGATACAGTTTGGGAGGCAAGGAAGAACTTCTCTAGAAAGAATCGTTTAAGGTCATTTCAGCCCTCAATTGTGATAGACAGATAGTATAGCCAGTCTTTGGCTACACCATTAAGGGAGAAAGGGAACACTCTAAGCTTAATGAGGCCCTCAGTCACATTTTGGGGGTTTCATGGTGGAACACACTGTGAAACTCCTTGAGATATTTGTGAGAGTCCTCACCAGGAAGACCATGGAATTTTGGAAGGAGGTGGATGAGGCCCGATCTCAGCTCAAAGTCAGTTGCTTCCTCAAGGTATTGGATGTACGCAGGTTGGTACTCAACATCAGGGGTGGCAGGTCTTTTAAAGTTCAATTATTTGCGGCCATGATTTCTGGAGTTTGATTTGGTTCAATTTTTGATTTCTTTGGGACCACTTGAGGTTTCACAAGGGGTTCCTCAATGTTACTTGATTGTCCTACCCTAGATGACCTAATTTGTGAGTGAAGTGTCTTCAATTTTTGAGCCAAATTCAAGTAATATTTTCTTTTTTAGATCTTGTCATGCAATAATAATTTCCAATTTATTTTTTGTTTTTTTTTAGTGGAAGATGAATAAAATAAAAACAATTAATAAGAATGAATGGAGAAAAGAAGAGTGTTATATTACAGAGTTAGAGAGAGAGAAGAAGAGAGAGAGAGATGAAACACACAAAAACAAAAAAAACAAAAATAAAAACAATCAAAAGGGAAGGAGAGAAATATTGGAAGGAGTAAGAAATAAAAAAGAAAAGAAATAAATAAAAGGGAAAAAAATGATCTTGACTCTCAGGCAAAAGCGCCAAAATTTGATCGCGTTGTCGAACTCGTCAAATTAGATGTTAAGTTTTACTAGAGTTTCTATAGCATTGCAGGAACCCTATGTCGTCTCCCGACGAAGCCTTAGATCATTAAGTTTAAAATAAGGTTTTGATTGTGAAAATAAAAGGGGAATGAGATTTTAGAAAGGTTGTGGTTTGTTGAGTTATGAAGCCAAAAGATAAAGGAAAACGATAAAACAATGCGAGAATTAACAGAATTAATTAAGTGTGATCAACTCAGAGAATTCTCATGATGCTCACCCTTCATCGCTTCAAGAGAAAGAGTTTAGATCTTTTAATCCCTGATTTGTAACACCCAGAACCAGAATGTTACCGAGTTTATACTAGGATACCTCCTAGGGTTCAGTCGGAAACACAAATGATTCACCGATTTGTGTTCGACTTCATAACCGAAACTCACTAAGGCAACACACGAAGAACTCAGTGCGCTGTCCAGATTTGTATATTATTTCAATGTGTTACCATGACATTAAAGTACATGACTATGGTAGTGTTTATGAGAGTTCAATTGACCAATATGAACCACACGAACACCATAATTGAAAGGGGGAAGAAGTGGTGAATGGTGTGTGAAACATCACACGAATGGGTACCCTTAAACATGATCATATGAGTTGAGTATGACATACCAATATATAACTCAATTAAATAAGAAGAGAGGATGAAGAAAAACAACACACAAACCTGGAATTAAAAAGATCATTCAAAATAATACAAACATGAAGCTTGAGATTTGCATCACGTTCCTCCACGGTTGATCACAAAGAGTTTAGAACTCCATGGAAGGGGAGGAAGCCGTAGATGTGAAGAAGATCATCCCAAGAGATCTAATCCCACCCTCTGGTCGAACAACATCCGAATATGAGGTTGAGGTGCTTTTATGGGCAATTACATCAATTTCCACAAAATAAGTCAAGTGCCTAAGAGACTAGGTGACTATTCATGGAAGACTTTTTGCTCCTTTATTTGGCTGGTTGACTAACCAAAACACGTGCAAATGTGTTCAAATTCAGTGGAGAGGTGGACCTTCGAGTTAGCTGTTCAATGGAGGTGGAATCAGCCCAATTGGATGTCTGAGGCCCGAGTTATAATCTAAATACAGAAGGTTGGTCCAATCTAGTCCGCCCAGAATGTCTTCACTTGTGGGCCACGTTTGGGCCCCTTGTGCTCACATTTAGCCTTTGGTCCAGTTAGATGAATTTAAGTCCAATGACCATAGAATCCTACAAAAAAAGGAATTTTAATATTTGGATCTGTGTAGTGAATGTTATGATAGAAACAGTGAACTGTTGTCAAATTGGTCCATTGTGCAATTGCATCTTTTTAAGCATGTTTTCAACAAATGAATTCAAAATAAATAACGAGTGCAAAAGGATTTAATAATGGGATACTAAAACCCATAAACAATGTAATGTACAAGTATAAGGGTGATAAAATATGTTATATCGCTGTGCGATCAGCTGCCCCTTAAAAGCTTGGGTTCTTCCTATTTCAGAAAAGGTAGGTAAGGTCTAGTCTATCCTGTAATAGACTAGGTTGTAGTCTGCACTTGTAAAAGACTTCCACTTTCTTTGTTTAGTGAGTACCAGTCCTCTTGGTGAGTTAGGGGATTGAAGAGTAGACTAGGTTCACGTATGGTGAATTGAGCTACTATAAAAATTCTGGTGTTCTTGTTCTTTTATTTTTATTCCGCTACCTAATTGTTTGAACACCAAACTCACATTCATCTATTATTGATAATACTTTGATAGTTTCATAATCAAGTTTAAAATGTTTAAAAGGACCATTCACCCCCCCTTTAGTCCATCTTGCCATCCATATCTGGGTTAACAAGAACAATGTCGAATTGATCCCGTCTTCTTGATCGAGTTCACGTTCTTAATGCGATTGAAGTAACGTCGTAAAGCTCTTTGATTTCTCGTGCTAGCACCCGAGAATTGAAGATCAACGATCCATAGTTGTGGTGCATGTGTGAACGACCTAGGGGATGCCTAGCTTGGTGCCTTTGAGCCACGACACGCCGACGGTGAGCGAATCAAATCGGCGATTTCAAACGAACAAAGTATCGTTTATATTTTTGTTCGATTTTATTTTCATGCTTAAATTGAATTTTACACGATCTTTTGAGAAATCCAGGAAGGGTTTTGTGGATTCAGTATTTTTAACATGAATCCAAACCCAAAATTTTAAATTTCGTATTTTCCATGCTCCTACTTCGTCCCGGGTTCTTTCAATTGGTATCAGAGTGAACGTGTAATTCTATATATTATATATATATTATAATATTATGGGGAGGGTAATTGATTGATTGGCCACCCCATCATTTGGGGTGGTGACAATCTTTATATATATATATATATATTATATATATATATATATATATATTGCATATACATATATATGTCCTTAAACGAATGCCCCAACTAGACTTCGGCCAGACCAGGTTAGTTCAGATTCAACCCGCTTGACTCGTCAACCTCACAAGCCCTAAATTAATATCTAGGGATCTGTTTTAGGTCCAAATAAACCCTAAAAAATGCAAAAAAAAAAAAAATCAAAAATCAAATCTAATTGTTTGGGATTTAATAAAATTATTTCAGGTATTCAGAAACGTATCGATAATTAATTAAAATTATTTTCATTCAAGTTAAAATATTAAAAATACCAGAGTTGAATTTTAGCTTATTTAATTTTTTTAATGCAATACAATTTTATCCGCATCGTCCCTCCATCTTTAATTTGTATAAGTGTCTGCGTGTCTATATTTAAGTAATAAAATGTAATTTCACACCGCGAATTCCCTTCACTTGCGTGTGAGTATACATTGTAAATATCGAAGGAGTTCGTGGCGACGCGGTTCGAGTTGAGAGCCGGTGTAAACCAAACAATTAATGTGTACGAGAGTTGCGGGCGCTGCAATTCAAGTCAGGTATTGTCTTAAGGAATTCCCTATAGGGTCTCGATTAATTCATTATTCGCTCGATGGATTAATCAATAGATAACGACTCACGATCACGTCATTATTTATTTATTTTATCGTATGCATGGTTTATTATTTTGTGAATGTGTATTTATTACGCGCGATCATATAGTATTAATAATAAACAAGCATGCATAGATAAAAGGAACATGTGCAACAAGTGTTTTCTATTTAAAACATGATTAAGTTGTGAGTGCGATCACATTTAAAAAACATGTTAAAATAAAAAAAGATTTCTTTCACTGAGATAAATTAACAAATCCCTCAAAGAAAATATTAAGTCGTTAAAAGTCTTTTATCGCTTGAATTTGGACACAATCGATTGTTCGAGATGCTCGTCAGTCATAATTGAAGGTGTCTCTTACTACCGAAGAGTTCTTATGAGAGTTGTGGATCGATTTAACTAAAGTTGGGAGCAAATGTGTAGCTATAGGCTTGTTGCAACTTTAGAGGCAAAATGTTGAACAATGCAAAGTAGTTCTTTGCAGGAGATGAGACTCCACTCAACAGATCAAAGAACCACAACAAATGTGGTTGATCAGTCAAAAGCCTACCTCAGACTCTCGGAGTAGTGACGATGTAATAACTAGAGTTATGAAGAAAGGTTTAAGGATCATTACCACTAGAATACTCAAGCGACCGAGTATTCTGAATCTAGTAGTTGAGGACTACTGAAATTTGATAAAATAACGAGACATTTAAAATCAACAATTTGAAAATGTCTACTGGTAATCAAGATAAAACATTAATCTGCAAAGTTTATTTGTTGTAGATCAAATGACTGTTAGAGTTGGTGTCTTGAGAACCAACTGTTTGTACTTTGATTACATGAATGTACACTTATTATATATTGTTCATTGTTCTGCATGACTATAATATAATAATGTCCTGGAATATTTGTTGCATTAATAAGGTCATGATAGATCCCCGCTATGATGAGAACCTTGAAATGCTATAACAATATTCTTAAATAAAATTTTACGGTTGGATGACATACTATGATAAGACACATAGTATACAGACCGTCATGTGCGAGTACTCGTAAGAAGAAGAGACTCTCTCTCATGGAGTTCGCACTTGGTAATCTCCAAGATAGAAGATTATGAGAACAGACCCGCCAGTAGTAATTCCGTATGTCTTGGTGTCATCGAACATTACTATCTACGAGCGTGTGTAATGGTCCTTAGACTGGAAGATTATCATTAACTCATGTCATGACTCGCGCACTTAGATTTACTGACGAAAACCGTCACGCAGACAGTTGGCGGGAAGTAGGGTACGCTGGGTGCGTCACGAGTGACATGTTGTTAATGGATAAGTCGAGGAAGGATTTGTCCCTTCCATATTTATGGAAGTAGATATCTCGGGCCCTTTGATTGAAATAGAACCGTCGCCCAAATTTCATGGCCATGGTGTAACGACGGGTTTATTTCTGGAAGTCAAAGAATGACAGATCAAACATATAGGTTTATGACACTGCCATGAAACCTGCTTAATGAGATATTGAGACAAAGGGATTAAATTACACGGTAAGCGTTCGTATGAGGTGACACGTCAATGCGACGTCAACTTCTTTCTCTTGGGTGCCTTGACCCGTTGCTAGACAGTAATCTTGGACTTTAGGCAAGCCCGCCTAATGTCAACGAGAAAGAGGCCTAGAGGGTCACACACTAAGTGTATCCAAGTATCTCAAGTAGAATAAAGATTATTCCCGTACGTGGTTTAATAATTATTCAAGGAAGCCTAAATCGTTTTAATGTTGGAGGAAGGATAAAATGAAAACAAGTACACGCCGTGTATTAATGATTATACGCCGTGTAGTTTTTGTTTTGGAAAGGAAATGAAAAACAAGTACACGCCGTGTATTAATGATTACATGCCGTGTAGTTTTTCCAGTCGGGATTTTGAGGATATAATATTGTTTTATTAAATGATATTTATTATAATCAGCGTGGACGCATGTCAAAGAATTAATTATTCGACATGGGGGTTTTCAATAAGAGTTAATGAAATAAATAAAACGTGCAACGCGTTTATTTATTGTCATAACTCTATAACTCCAAACCTGATTATAAATATCCTCACAACCCCAACACTTTTCCTTAATCGTTGTGCACAACAATTCTGGAGAATTCTCTCAAGACCGAAAGAACTCTTTCCTCCAAGAACGCTCTCAAGACCGAGAGAGATCCTCCTCCATCGGATCAAGACGATCTAAGACGGACAATGCAAGCAAAGGTTTCTCCACGCTAGCACTCGGAGAATCCTTTGGTGACGTCCAGAGATACGTGGTGCACGTGTGGATCACCACTAGAGGAAGTCTACACCTGACTTCTGCGACGCAACGACGAATCACATCAGAACGTGATCAAGAATATCAATGAAGAAAGAACACCCAAAAAGTACTTCTTGTCAATTAATTAAATTAATTATAATTAACCTGTGACGATCCTCGTTTGTGGTTCCGGGACTATCCTTCTTCTTTGTCTATTTCTGTGACTTGATCTGTGGAGACTGGCGTTTATTGTCATATTGATCCCGGATTGATCATTGCTAATGACAAAAAGCCAAGTGGGCACATCCACCCACGAGGTTCCGCTGCGCCCGGAACCTTCAATGACAACCTCCACCAATTCAATTTCACTATAATCAATATCGAACAACGAGAATATCCAGTCCAGCCATAACTTCCAGGAGTGGTACTGACGCTTGCGCATAGTACTGCACCAAGAGTGAAAACTTTATGTGCTGAACTCTCCACTTCGTGCCAAGCCCCCTCAGTGGATAAAGATAAATACAAGAAGCATATGGATGATGCCGCTTCATGTTGTCATCTATGTCTAGTGAGCTATAGAAAATGCACGCGGACAAAGATTTTTTCCAAATGATGTCTTATCTCCAAGAGTTATACCAGGAGAGGGTTCGACAATAAGGATATGGGATATCGAGCGCATTGTATAGATGTGGGCTAGCAGAAGGGAATCACGCAGGACCTCATGTACTTAAGATGATCGGGTACATTGAGAGACTAGAGTCCCTTGGATTCAAACTGAACCAAGAACTAGCAATTGATCTCATTTTTGTCTCCTTACTGTATAGTTTCTCAACTTTCATTGTTAATTATATTATGAATAATATGAATAAGTCTCTCCCATATTTGCTGGCTTTAGTTCGCCAAACAGATAAGGATATGAAAAACTCCAATTATTCGGTCCTTATGGTGAATAAGAGGAGGAAATGCAAGGCTAAAGTGTCAATGGTCAAGTTTAAGTCAAAGACACTGATGAACCGCCCTTCCAAGAAGCCAAAAATACAGAGGGAGAACAACGAGCAGGAGACAGACTGCTTTGCATGTGTTAAGAAGGGCCATTAGAAGAAGAATTGTACAACTGAGAAGAAGCAAAGTGATGCTTCTGCTTTAGGTATATTTGTTATTGAATGCAATCCATCTATGTTGGCGTCTGCATCCCACATCGGACTTGTGGTCTGATGTGGTCGTTATTATTCATTATAAAAGAACCTCAATGCCTCTTTTAGAGAGCATCTTGGGTATTGGGTTCACCCTCTCTTATCATTCAGCATGGTATCAGAGGAGGTTTAATCCATCTGGAGCCCTCCCTTCTATTTTTTTTCTCCCGTCTAGGGTTTCTAGCATTTTTCCTCTGTGGGGGGCGGCGACCTTCATGGCCAGTGAGCCCTAGGTTTTCCGCCGTCACCCCTCCCTCCCAGCAGTCGGCGCCTCCTGCGGACTCCTGCGCGCAACTCTCCTATCCAGCGCTCTGTTGAACGGACTCCTCAATCCCTGCGCACGGCTCCTCTACGGTGCCTCCTCCCGCCGGATCCTGTCCACCGTGCGCGCCTCCTCTCGCCGGATCCTGTCCACCGCGCGCGCCTCCTCCCGCCCGATCCCGACACTTCTCCCTCGCGACGGTCCTCTGTGGCCTCGCCTCCTGCTACGCGCGCCTCCCACCCGACAGAACCCTCTTCCACCTGCGGCCCTATTCACGATGACCCTCAACAGCCCTCGCGACGGCCTCTCCTCCCTGCGTGCGACGCCCCCGCCTCCCTGCGTGCGACGCCCCCGCCTCCCTGTGCGTGACGCCCGATGGCCCTCCGACCTCGTTTCCCTCCCGAAACACCGACTTCTTCTCTTGGCCCGCCCCGCCCCAGTCCCTCCGCATCTCTCCTCTCCCGTCTGAGATCTGGCTCGACATTGGAGGCCCTGTGTTGTTGTGATCTGGTGATTCCAGATCTGCGCTGTTGGCGTTCGTTCCGCCCCAGATCAGTTCATTTCTGCTCTAGATTGGGCCTGTACCTGTTCGGATCCTCCCTGGTCGATGGTTCTCTGTGCTATAGCTCCAGCCATGCCTGCTTCCTCCTCCCTTCGTCCCTCCAGTCCAGCGACCCCTGTGCGACGCCTCCACCGTTGTTCCCTCTATGCCGACCTCCTCCTGCGGCAACCCCCGCCTCCATGCCGGCCTCCTGCGGTTTCCCGGCGCTCCGACGACCGACCCGCCAGTGTGGGTTTCCCGGCGCTCCAACGACCGGCCCCGCTAGTGCGGATTTTCCGGCGCTCTGACGACCGGCCCGCTTGTGTGGCTTTTCCGACGCTCCGTCGACCGGCACCGCTTGTGCGGCTTGACAACCAATCTTTTTCAGTAGCATCATCCATCAACGTCTTGAGGGGGAGAAACATTCATAGCGGTTTATCTTTTCTTTGTTTTGTCTTGTTTTGTAATCAAGCTGGGCATGTCCAGCTTGAGGGGGAGTGTTTGCAGTGTTCTTTGTTTTCTGTGGTTTCGTTTCTTTAATTATGTGTCCAAGCTAGGTACACCTATCTTGAGGGGGGGTGTTGGCATTTGCATCCCACATCGGACGATGTGGTCGTTATTATTCATTATAAAAGAAGCTCAAGGTCTCTTTTAGTGAGCATCTTGGGTATTGGGTTCACCCTCTCTTATCATTCAACAGTCTATATCTACAAGTTGGGTATTGTATACTGTATGTGGTTCACACATTTGTATTTAAATACTAACTAAGTAGATTCAAGACGATTGCAAAAGATGAGGTGGATCTCCGAACATCAAATGATGGGAGACTGACAACATTAGCAGTGAGAGATGATTATCTTATTTTGCCCAGTGGAATGGTTATTGCACTAAATAATTCTTATTATATATCATCTGTTATTAAAAACATAATCTCAGTGTTGAGTTTAGACACTATAAACTAGAAAATCCACTTTTGACAATCAATGATAAATCCAGCCAGAATGACTCATATCCTACCCACCTTTGGCAGTTTAGGCTAGGTCATGTAAACGAAAAGCGTTTAAACAAACTGCATCAAGCAGGGTATTTAGACTTTATTGAGTTAAAACCCTTGGATGTATGTCACGCTTGTTTACAAGGTAAAATGACCAAAACAACTTTCAGTGGGAAAGGAGAGAGAGCCAAAGAACCATTGGAATTGGTTCATACTAATGTATGTGGTTCATTTTTAGTAGAGGCAAGAGGTGGTTTTTCTTACTTCATTACTTTTACCGACGACGATAGCAGCTATGGATATATCTACTTAATGAGGTATAAGCCAGATTCCTTTAGCACCTATAAGGAATATTAGAATGAAGTAGAAAATCAACTTGGTAAGAAAATTAAGAAACTCCGCTCAAACCATGGTAGAGAATATCTTAACCAAACTTTCATCGATCATTTAAAGGAGTGTGAGATTGTTTCCCAAATCACTCCTCATGCACCTCAGTGGAATAATGTTAGTAAAATGAGGAATCAGACCCTGCTTGACATGGTCAGATCGATGATGAGTCATGCAAATCTACCGTTATTTTTTTGGGGATCTGCACTATAGACTGCAACTTATACACTTAAACTTAGTGCCAACTAAAGCGGCAGATGGGATTCCATGCGAGTTATGGTTATGTAAAGAAATCCAGTCTGTCACATATACGTGTATGGGGATGCGAGACTTTTTTCAAGACCATACCTAGTGACAAATTAGCATCTCGGAGCATGAAGTGCATCTTTATAGGTTCTCTTAAGGAGACTAAATGATATTACCTATATAACCCTTCAGATAGAAAGGTGGTTGTACCAAGACATGCTACATTTCTAGAAAGGGAACACATTTCCAATGAAAATAGTGGGAACAAGATTGACTTTGATGAAGTTGATATTCCAGATGCACAAGAGTTGGAATGAGAATTGTAGATGGCGAATTCCCCTTACCTCAAGGTGAGGTGGAGACATTCTTTTATAGATGGGTAAAATAGAATACACGGTGGTGTATTCTGATGTGGGAGTCGGAAATACCTTTTATAATAAAACGGGGTTTAACACTCCCCCTCAAGCTGGACATGCCCAGCTTGGACCAATAGTCCCACAAAAGAAAGACATCGAACAAGACCATACACACTCTCCCTCAAGTTGGATCGCTGATGCTGTGGATACTCAGCTTGGTACTGAGAGAGTCCAGACGAGCTCCCGAGAGGCCTTTGGTGAAGGTGTTGACAAACTGATCTGTCGTCGGTATGTGGCCGAAACTGATATGGTCCTGCTCGAGATGATGACGAAGAAAATGGCAGTCCACCTCGATATGTTTCGTTCGTTCATGGAAGACGGGATTAGAAGCAATCTTCGTGACTGCTTGATTGTCACATCAGATATGAGCACACGTCTACGGTGAGAAGCCAAACTCATGAAGGAGATGACGAAGCCAAATGATCTCAGTAGTGACCGTGGTCATTGCACGGTATTCAGACTCCACACTAGATCTGGAGACGACAGTTTGCTTCTTGTTGCGCCAAGAGATGATGTTGACTTCCAATAAAACGACAAACCTAGAGGTAGACTTTCGGGTAGCAAGGCAACCGACATAGTCAACATCACAGAAGGGCTCAACATTCAGATGATCGTGATGTGAGTACCGAAGACCACAGACATGGTCTTTCTTGATGTATTTGAAAATGCAGAGGACAACATCCCATTGAGATTTGGTCGGATGCTACATGAATTGGCTAATTTTTCCAATAATTCATACAATGTCCGGACGCGTCATGGTGAGATAATTTAGTTTTCCTACAAGACGACGACAACTCTTTGGGTGAGAATAGAGTTCCATGTTGTCATAGAGAGACGTCAAACCTGAATCCTGCAAGATATCCAAAGCATATTTTCGTTGACAAAGAAAGATGGTGTCCGTAGAACGGGAGACCTCAATGCCAAAGAACTATGTTAGCGGACCGAGATATTTGGTGTGAAAGTGGTGGTGAAGATGCCCCTTTAGTTGAGCGATTCCAGTTGAGTCGCTCCCAGTGATGATGATATCATCAACATATACCACCAGAAGGATGCAATCGGAGGACGTCGTACGGTAGAAGACGGTGTGGTCCTTCATACTTTGAGAGAGCCCAGATGTGGTGACGACGGTGCTGAATCGGCAAAACCAAGCACGAGGGGACTGTTTGGGGCCATAGAGAGAGCAACGAAGTTGATAGACATGAGAGTCGGCTTCGGAGGCACGAAATCCTGGGGGTTGCTGCAGATACACCTCTTTTGAAGAAAGCTATGGAGAAATGCATTCTTGACATGAAGTTGATGAAGAGGCCAATGATGATGAGCGGCCAGAGAGATGGATAATCGGATCGATGCCATCTTTGCAACCGGAGAGAAGGTATCAAAATAGTCGATACCATGTCTGAGCAAATCCCTTCGCTACAAGTTGGGTTTTGATGTGATGAATCGGCCAAACCAAGCACGATGAGACTATTTGAGGTCGTAGAGAGAGTGACGAAGTTGATAGACATGGGAGTTGCTTTTGGAGGCACGAAATCCTGAGGGTTGCTGCAGATACACCTCTTCTTCAAGAAAGCCATGGAGAAATGCATTCTTGACATCAAGTTGATGAAGGGTCCAATGATGATGAGCGGTTAGAGAGATGGATAATCGGAATGATGTCATCTTTGCAACCGGAGAGAAATTATCAAAATAGTCGATACCATGTCTGAGCAAAGCCAGCCCTTCGCTACAAGTTGGGTTTTGATGCGATGAAGAGTGCCATCGACATTGAGATGGACCGTATAAATCCATTTGCTGCCAACCGTCTGTTTGTCTGTCGGAAGGGGGATCGGATCCCAAGTATGATTGTCCTCTAGAGTCTGCAATTCGTCCCGCATCGCTTGTAGCCACCCTGAGTGAGATTTGACATCGCCAACCGTGTGGGGAATGGATATCGTCTCCAGAGCGGAATGACCTCGGTATGAAGATATATAGAGGAGTATTCTGGTAAGAATGAATACCTTTTCAGAGTGCATTGGACAAGTCGTCTGGTGCCGAAGCAGGGGCTTTGGACGAAGCAGGGACGATGGTATCCTCAGCCTGGACGGGGGACACAGTCGATGGGCGACGTGAGTAGACAGTGCCAAATCGGTGATCAGCAGGGGGAGCCACTAGAGGGGGTGGATGATGAGAGGAAGACAATCATCGATGGTGGTGTCTGAATGGGGAGAGAGGAGAGAGAACAGGGAGCTCTCAACAAACGATACGTTAGCAGAGATGATATACCGCCGTAAGTCTGGAGAGAAGCATCGGTATCCGCGCTGAGTGTGGGAATATCCAAGAAATATGCAACGGAGGAATTTGGGAGAGTTTGGAGAGGTTGGGACGAGTGTTACAGACAAAACATAGACACCCAAACACACGGAGTGGAAGTGAGGAGGAAGAGAGGGGAAAAGAGTCCGAAAAGGAGTCTCCCCTTGAAGGATAGAATAAGAAAGACGATTGAGGAGGTATGTAGTAGTAAGGATGACATCCCCCCAAAAGAGAAGAGACACCTGTCTGTGGAATAGGAGGACACCAGCAGTCTCCAGAATATGACGGTGTTTTCGCTCGGTCACCCCATTCTGCTGAGGTGTATCAAGACATGATGTTTGATGAATGGTGTTTTTAGCCTTGAGAAACTGCTGAAAGGAAGTTGACAAATATTCTCATCCGTTGTCCGAGCGGAGACATTTAACGAAGATGGAGAACTGGGTATGAATCTCATAGTAAAAAGTCTGAAAACTAAAAAATACCTCAGACCGATCACGAAGAAGGTACAACCAAGTTATACGCGAAAAATCATCAATGAAGGATATATAATATTTATACCCTAAGTGACTCGAGGCGGCACAGGGACCCCATACATCTGAATGAACCAAATCAATGGGTTTGGAGGCCCGTGTAACCACTCGAGAAAGTTATGAGGTGCGATGATGTTTCACAAATTTATAAGGTTCGCAATGAAGGGAAAAACTGATGAAGGGCGGAGGCGGGTGGATGTTCCAACCAAGAATGAAGGTCCAATGTACGAGCAGAGAGAGACGTGTAGGTGACTGATGTCGGTCCATCGAAGATGTACACCCTGTCCCGAAGCTGGTCTCTACTAAGTTTTCGGTTCGTCGTTCGCTCCTGAAACACAACAACAGAAGATGTAAAGATGACACTACAGTTGAAGTCCTTTGTAAGCTTACTTATGGAGAGAAGGTTAAAAGGACTTCGAGGCACATGTGCCACAGAAGACAGGTGAATTCAAGGAGTATACACCAAAGCCCGCAATCGGGATAGTGGATCCATCACCGACAATGATGGCTGAGGAGCCAACATATGGACGGTAGGTTGATAATATACCTGTATCACTTGTGAGATGATCTGATGCACCCGAGTCAAGCATCCAGGCAGGGGAGCAAAAACTAACATAAGCAGTGGGACCACCAGCGTGGGCAATAGATGCTGAAGAGCCCGATAAAGAGGTGGTCCGATGATCGTGAATCAGCTGGAGTTCAGCCATGGAGAGGTCCAGAGTGGGAGGAAGAGCTGTGACTGATGGGGGAGCATCCTGACCGCAGTCTGACCTTGCCGAGGTTGCTGAGATGGGCAGCCATGAAGAACCCGACATCGGTCGATCAAGTGGCCTAGCTTGCTGATAAAACACTATTTTGTTGAATATTTTATTGATAATAAATGATATAATTTCCTCACATTGTGCTAAATATATTCATTTATGAAATATTTGGGATTAGATCATTCATTTGAAAATTTGATGAAAATTCCAGGTTTACCCTTTTAAAATGTACTGTAGTATTTTGAAGATAAATATTTTAAGCAGTGGGACCACCAGTGTGGGCAATAGATGCTGAAGAGCCCGATAGAGAGGTGGTCCGATGATCGTGAATCAGTTGGAGTTCAGCCATGGAGAGCTCCAGAGTGGGAGGAAGAGCTGTGACTGATGGGGGAGCATCCTGACCGCAGTCTGACCTTGCCGAGGTTGCTGAGATGGGCAGCCATGAAGAACCCGACATCGGTCGATCAGGTGGCCTAGCTTGCTGATAAAACACTATTTTGTTGAATATTTTATTGATAATAAATGATATAATTTCCTCACATTGTGCTAAATATATTCATTTATGAAATATTTGGGATTAGATCATTCATTTGAAAATTTGATGAAAATTCCAGGTTTACCCTTTTAAAATGTACTGTAGTATTTTGAAGATAAATATTTTAATATTTATTATTTGAACTTAATATTTTGTAATAGTGTTGCTAGCTTAATTTTCTACAACTTTCATTCAGGACACTAGAGTTAAAGAGTGCATTTGGATGGAGTAAATGAGTCATTAAGCCAATGGTGGGCTGGACTCGGCAGAATAGACATAGGTTCTGTATTTGGGCCATATCTTCTTCATCCGGGCTTGGATTGAGCCCAAATTTTGAGGAAATCTCGGGGACATGATATGGCACAAATCATCCTACTGGAAGGCCGGCCAATTCACGCGTTTTGGTGGTCAAATGGGCGGTGCAAGTTGGAATAAAATATTTGGCCGAATTTCCACATTCACACTTGAAACCACTTGTAACCTCTCCTCCCCTCCCCTCTATAAATTGGAGTTTTTCTCATTTGGAGGGGTTAGGGACGTGCATTAGGAGATTGGAGGCAGAGGAGAATTGGTTTCACCCAAATTTTCCAACCATTGTAAGAGGGGTAGCTCTTGAAGCAAGGATCCCCTCATCGAAGGCTCCTCTTCTTCATTTTGTAATATTTTCATTTGTGTAATAAACTTCTTTATCTTCTTTTATTCCTCATCTTTTCTTCTGTTTTGTTTAAATTTCTTCTTCTCTTAATCTTCCTAATTGGGTTGGAATTCTTGAGTAGAAGTATTATTGGGTTATACCCATTATAAACCTTTGCACATGCAAAACGCTTCTACGATGATTACGCCACCCATGGAAGAGTAGTCTTTTAGTAATCGATCTATCTTCTACCCTCTTCATAGCAAGCAATTGAACAATTAACACAAAAACACGCGAGGTCGGGATTTTGTGTAAATTGTGAGAGCGCAATCTTAATCGTTAATACAAGACCACACGGGATAAATTTGTAGAGTTCAAATATAATCCCTAAAAACAATTCATCCTCATTTCCAGAATGGATATGTGCCTTAATTTACCACTGATCATAAGCTATCCTTAGAACATCAATCAAAGTAGGGTGCTGCGATTACATGTTTCGAAGATAACCTAGGGTTTAATTAACTTCATCTTTGTGGTAAGGTTAATTCTCGTAGGGTTCGGGGGTTAACAAGTTAAGAGATCATAATTAAGTGGATATTGATTTAAATGATAATGATAAATAATTTATTGAAGAGGTAGAGTTAGATTGATTACGCCTTTTAAAATAGATTTCTAAAAAAACATGATCTTGTTGTGTCATTTTAATCGAAATTCATTTCAAAACTAAAAACAAAAAAAAAATACAATCTTCTTCCAGCAAACTTCTTCAAGTTTTATAAACTTCAAACAACCCCATCCTTTCAAGTAGTGTTTTTATTCTATTTTATTTTATTTTTAGAATACCTTTAAAAAGTTGTTTTAAATCTACTTCCTCCTTTGATAGATGACCTTGGTCAGCCACTCTGCTGCACCTAAGTACCCCAAAATCACACTAATCATTTGAGGGCGTCCACGACAGCGCTCTTTCAAATTGGCGCCGTTGTCGGGGAGGCAAGTAATTTATTCAACCATTTAGAGGTATTTCTTTTATTTTTCATTTTATTATTTTCTTCACCTCTCTCTTTCATCTTTCCCCTTTCTCAAGTTTTCATTTTTTTTCATCCTCTTCTTTTTTTTGGACCATCAACTCAAACTTCTCATTTTTATTTTACTATGGTCCACTTTCTTTTCATATTTATTTGATTTATGACACGAACTAATCCCGAAGATCTCTTAGATCTTGACCCTGAGATTGAACGTAGCCTTAGGGCTCGAATCAGACATTCTCAGTCTACGGGAAGTTTCAATATTCAACCAGTTGGTGAATTCCTCTCTTCTGAAAACATTGAAATTGGAAGCAATTCAAATTCAAACATAAAAGAGGAACCAATGGCTGGAAATAATGGAAATGAACTTAATAGAACCATTCGAGAATTGGCTGCACCTGATATTAACTATCAACCAAATTGTATTGCATACCCAAATCTCGAATCGGACTTTGAATTGAAATCCGGATTAATTCACCTTCTTCCAAAGTTTCATGGCTTATCTGGTGAGGATCCCAACAAACACCTTAAGGAATTTAATGTGGTTTGCTCAACTTTAAAACCAAGAAATGTTTCTGAAGATCAAATTAAATTAAGAGCATTCCCATTCTCACTTGATGGAGCTGCAAAAGATTGGATGTATTATTTACAACCTGAAGATGTAACATGTTGGAATGATTTGAAACGTCTTTTCTTGCAAATATTTTTTCCAGCATCAAGGACCACATCCATTCGAAAGGAGATATTGGGGATCAAGCAAGCCTAAGGGGAGTCAATGTATGAGTAATGAGAGCGATTCAAGAAGTTGTGCGCAAGCTGTCCGCATCACCAAATCAGTGAGCAACTCCTCATCCAATACTTCTACGAAGGACTCACACCCATGGAGAGGAGCATGGTTGATGCTGCAGCTGGAGGAGCGTTGATGGACAAGACACCAGCAGCCGCATGTGCATTGATCGACAAGATGGCACAAAACTCCTAATAATTTGGTGATAGAGGTACACCACATGTCAGGGGAGTACATCAGGTAAGTCCTTCTCTTGAAAGTCATTTGATTGATACCAAATTGGAAGAATTGACCACTATGGTGAGGCAAATTGCTTTGACACAAAAGACATCCCAACCCCCTCCTTCAAGGCCATGTGACATTTGCACTGAGACAAGCCACCCAACTGACTGTTGCCCACAACTACAAGAGACAGAGGATTGCGCAGCAGTATTCCCAGGGAGACCATATCAACAACAACAACAACCATATCCCCAAAAGAAGTTTGATCCAACATACAACCAAGGGTGGAAAGATCAACCGGACATGAGGTATGGCTCTGGACAACAACAAAGGTCACCCTTTCAACAAAACTTCCAGCAGCCTCCGCCTTACCAGCAGAGTTTCCAACAACTCCAAAGGAGATTTGAAGCCCAAGCATCAGCAATCCAGCAACAAGGGAATCCCCCACCAAAGGTAGATTCTAACACTGATGATCTTTTGAAGCAAATTGTTCTTAATCAACAGAATGAGCTGAAGAGTCAAGGTTCGGAGCTGAGGGAGTTGAAGACCCAAATGAGCCAGATTGCCACTGCCCTCCATGAACTTGTAAGTAAGAATTCCGGAAATCTACCTTCCCAACCCACTCCAAATACAAAGGGGAATGTTAGTGCCATCACATTGAGAAGTGGGAAGCAAATGAACGATACATCTGTACCTACCATTCCACCGGGATTCACCTCTACTCCAGAGAAGTCGCATTCCATACCAACTGATGAGCAATCCAAGGAGAAAGATAAAGGTAAGAAAAAGATTGATGATGTTCCTCCTAAACCCCTTCCTTTTCCAAACAGGGTTGTTCAAACCAAGAAGATGACTGAAGAAGCAATGCAAAAGGAGGTTTTGGACACATTCAAGCGTGTGGAGACCAACATTCCTCTACTTGAAGCCATTAAACAAATCCCAAGTTATGCCAAATTCTTAAAAGAACTCTGCACCAATCGAAGAGAGCTAAAGGGAAATGAGAGGATCAATCTTGGAAGGAATGTGTCAGCACTCATTACACCAACTCTAGCAATGCCGACAAAGTGCAAGGATCCAGAGACATTCACCATCCCATGTACCATAGGGGAGTTGCACTTCTCTGATGCTCTTTGTGATTTAGGAGCTTCAATAAATGTGATGCCTCACTCTGTATTCTCTTCCTTGCAGGTTGGTGAGTTGAAGCCAACAAGAGTAGTGGTGCAGTTGGCAAATAGAGCTACAACATATCCAGCGGGAGTCCTTGAGGATGTACTTGTCCGGGTAAGAGACATGATCTTCCCAGCATATTTCTATGTGCTTAACATGGAGGACGATCAGGTAAGTTCTCATGCTCCCATAATCTTAGGTAGACCCTTCCTCAAAACTGGAAAAACTATCATAAATGTCAATGAGGGTACACTTTCCATGGAGTTTGGAGATGAAGTTGTGATATTTAATGTTATGGATTCCATGAAGTACCCCTCTGAGGACCATTCTTCTTTTGTTATCTCCCATTTTGAACCACCAAGTAAAAACTCCATGGATTTTGATTGTCCCATGCTTAGGGAGATTATGAGTATTGGTTCGAGTTTGATGTCTAAGAGCACTTCCACACATGTTGTTGATACACAATCTTCTCTTGGATTTGATTTTGATGTGGATTCATATTCTGATTTTGATCATGTTCACTCTGATTATGACATGGCTGTTGAGTATGCTGATGGATTTGATGCTTTATTCGCTGATTGTGATGATTTTTATTCTGATACTGATGTTCATTGTGCAGATATGTATGTTGCATCAATTTCTCCATCCATACATCACCCCCCTACATTGGAACTCAAGCCATTGCCCCCAAATCTTAAATATGCACACTTGCTGAGTGGTGATAGATTACCTGTTATCATTGCTAACAATTTCTCTTTTGAACATGAAAAAAAACTTTTGAATCTATTGAGAGATAACATTAGGGCAATTGGTTGGACATTGGCAGACATATCAGGTATTAGCCCCTCCATTTGTATGCATAAGATTCTCTTGGAGGATGGGGCTAAACCAGTGAGACAACCACAAAGGAGACTCCATCCCACCCTCCTGGAAGTTGTTAAAAAAGAAGTTGAGAAATTGCTCGAGGCTGGTATAATTTTTCCATTTCAGATTCTCAGTGGGTAAGTCCTATTCAGGTTGTGCCTAAGAAGAGTGGTGTTACTGTTGTTAAAAATGAGAAAGATGAGTTAGTTCTAATAAGAGTGCAAAATAGTTGGCGTGTGTGTATTGATTATAGGAAACTAAATCAGTCCACTCGCAAGGACCATTTCCCCCTCCCATTTATTGATCAAATGCTTGAGAGACTAGCTGGGAAAACACACTATTGTTTCTTGGATGGATTTTCTGGATATTTTCAGGTTCCTATATCTCTAGAGGATCAAGAGAAGACTACATTCACCTGTCCCTTTGGCACATTTGCCTACCGGAGGATGCCATTTGGACTTTGCAACGCCCCAGGTACCTTCCAGAGATGCATGGTGAGTATTTTTTCTGATTTTATTGAGACCTGCATGGAGGTATTTATGGATGATTTTACAGTGTATGGGTCTTCATTTGATGAATGTCTAATTAGTTTGGGAAAGGTGTTGAATCGTTGTATTGAGAAGAATCTGGTCCTAAACTTTGAAAAGTGTCATTTCATGGTAGAGCATGGGCATGTAGTGTCAAAACATGGGATAGAGGTTGATAGATCAAAGGTAGATATTATTTCATCCTTACCATATCCTTCATGTGTGCGTGATGTTAGATCTTTCCTAGGGCATGCAGGATTTTATCGGCGCTTCATCAAAGATTTTAGTAAGATTGCTCTTCCTATGTCAAGATTACTTCAAAAGGATTCTGATTTTGTGTTTGATGTTTCTTGCAGGAATTCATTTGATGAGCTAAAACGTCTGACCACTCCACCTATCATACAGCCCCCACGGTGGGAGATTCCTTTTGAGCTTATGTGTGACGCCTCCAACTTCGCGGTTGGAGCTGTCTTATCTCAGAGGGTGGAAGGACGTTCACATGTGATTGCCTATGCATCAAGGACATTGGATTCAGCCCAATCAAACTACACTACCACAGAAAAGGAGTTTCTTGCTGTCATATTTGCTTTAGATAAATTCCGTTCATATTTATTGGGCTCTAAAGTAGTCTACCTCCTAAAGAAGCCAGATGCAAAGCCACGACTTATCCGTTGGATGCTCCTTCTTCAAGAGTTTGACATCGAGATAAAGGACAAGAAGGGGTCAGAGAATTTGGTGGCAGACCACATGAGTAGGCTTACTCACACACTATAGGATGACACCTTGGACCAGGCACCACTTCAGGACACATTTCCCGATGAGCATCTTTATTCCATCTCAGGTACGCATCCTTGGTATGCTGATTTAGTGAACTACCTTGTTGCCTCTGAAATCCCTGCAAATTTAAAGAAACATCAAGTCCAAAAATTAAAGAGTGAGTCAAGATTTTATGTTTGGGATGATCCATACCTATGACGCATGTGTAGTGACCATGTTATTAGGAGTTGTGTTCCTGATCATGAGTTTGAGTCTGTTTTGCAATTCTGTCATACACTTGCTTGTGGTGGACACTTTGGACCCCAACGGACAGCTAGGAAAGTTTTGGACTCTGGATTATATTGGCCCAGCTTATTCCATGATGCCCATGTGTTTTGTAAGTCATGCTCTCGTTGCCAACACACTGGGAACATTTCTAAGAGACATGAGATGCCCCAACAACCCATATTATTCTGTGAGATTTTTGATGTATGGGGCATTGATTTTATGGGTCCTTTTCCAAGTTCATATGGTTTCTTGTATATTTTGGTTGCTGTTGATTATGTGAGCAAATGGGTGGAGGCCAAGGCCACCAGGACTGATGATTCTCATGTTTTTGTGGATTTTGTGAAGACACAGATTTTTTGCAGGTTTGGAGTACCAAAGGCTATCATCAGTGACCAAGGGACACATTTCTGCAATCGAAATCTTGCTTCCCTTCTTCGGAAGTATGGGGTAACACACAAAACATCAACACCATACCACCCCCAAACAAATGGCCAAGCTGAGGTTTCAAATCGTGAGTTGAAACAAATTTTGGAGAAAACTGTGCAGCCAAATAGAAAGGATTGGAGCAAGCGCTTGGATGATGCATTGTGGGCTTATAGGACAACATACAAGACACCCATTGGTATGTCCCCATTTCGGATTGTTTTTGAGAAAGCGTGTCATCTCCCCGTGAAAGTTGAGCATCGGGCTTATTGGGCTATAAAAAAATGCAACCTGGATTTGGCCCAAGCTGGAATCCAAAGGAAGCTGCAAATTCAAGAGCTTGAGGGGATTAGATTGTCTTCATATGAGAACTCAAGGCTCTACAAGGAAAGATAAAAAACAACTCATGATAGAATGATCCAACAAAGAGAGTTTCATATTGGAGAGAGTCCCTCTCTACAGTTCACGACTGAAGCTGATGTCTGGTAAGTTACGTTCCAGATGGTTAGGTCCTTATATTGTATCTAATGTTTTTTCTTATGGTGCAGTGGAGATCACACAAGAGGACACTGGAAGGAGCTTTACAGTCAATGGACAACGTTTGAAGAGATATATCGAGGGACTTCCTACTAATGCAGTGGATTTTATCACACTGCATGACCTCATCATCACTTGAGCACATCAGGCCGTTCCTAACCCTTTCACTTTTATATTATTTGTCCTATTTAAAAATTCTGCATTTCATGTGCATATATCATCTTATGGGTTCACATTGAGGACAATGCAATATTTTAAGTGTGGGGGAGGGAACCATTTAGTTTAGTAATTTCAATTGTTTTCCTGTTTAAAAAAAACCAAAAAAATTGTGTGTTTTTTGTGTGTTTTTCAAATTTTGTGTGTTTTTGAAATTTTTGAGCTGAAATGATTCTCATCACAATTTTGAAATGCATATCAATAAGTGAAACAATTTACCCCTTGAAACTAAGCTTAAATGAATGCTGAAATGACTTTGTTTCAAGTTTAAATATTTAGTAATTTCATGAAAATTACACTGAATTTTGAATCCCATGCCACATCTCACTGTCTTTATATTTGAAATCACTTTCCTGTGAGGCTTCGGAACCATTATTTTCATATTCTTTACATTCACCTCACTTCTTGAGAGAACCAAACCATGCTTGATTTAACCAAAATTTGATCTATTCCTGTCAAAACTTGAGGGTTTGAGGTACTTATGTTTAAATTATTGAGACATTTGTTTGGTATTAAAGCCCCTATTTCAAAGAATCCTTTTTCATAATGGTCTACCTTAAACATTTAATCCTTGTAGCCCTTAGAAGCCATGCACAGCCTGTTAGGTTAGCCACATTACAAGCCAATTTTCCCTATCCAACCAACTCTTGAAGTGAAATTGCATAATCTAGTTGAGCTTAAGTGTGGGAGAAGCTATCTTGTGTTGTGCTACCACATTCTGTGATACTTTGGGTGGAAAATTAAATTTTGAAGAGATTTGTTTGCTGCTAAAGAAAATCATTATATCGAAAGCTGTGCCTTTTCTGGAGCTTCTAATTGAGGTAGAAAGCTGTGCCTATCTGGAGCTTTCAAGAAAATCATGTTTGAGAAGATTGACATTTTTGTTGCTGAATTGATGAATGGTGAAAACCTTCCATGAATTTTCATGATGATGGAGCTGAATTGATACTATGGGGATTGTAGAATGAGGAAACCCCCTCGCCCCTTTACCTCAAAGTGAGGCGGAGACATTCTTTTATAATGAATGATAAACTCCACATCGGACCACAAGTCCGATGTGGGATACAGACTCCAACACTCCCCCTCAAGCTAGGTGTACCTAGCTTGAACATATAATGAAAAGAAAGCACAAAACAGACGCTAACACTCCCCCTCAAGCTGGACAGACCCAACTTGATTACAAAACAGACGAAATAAAAAAGAAAGCTGCAAAAGGCTGCTGCTCCCCCTCACGATCAAAGCTCCTCCGCAGGATGATGGATGGATGATGTCACGGACGCAATAGATGAACCACTCAAACCGGGCCGATGGACGGAGCGCCAGGAATGCCGCACTAGTGAGGCCGGTCGATGAAATGCCGAGAAATCCAAACTAGCACCGGGAAAACCGCATTTGCGGGGCCGGCGACGGGAGGCGGGGATTCCGTAGAAGTGTTGCGGGATTTGGCGGCGCCAACGGGCCCAAATCCTAGGTGGTTGAGCTACTGCGCCGGCGAATGGACGTGCCGGCGGACAGAGATGCGACTGCCGGGAGTCGTCGGGAGATGTCGACGAGGCGAGGATGCCGCAGGAGGTGCCAGAGAGCCGAAACTGAAGTTGGGCAGCCGCTGGGAGAAACTGGAGCCGGCTGGCTGCCGGAAGAGGAGCGCAGGAGGAGGCCGGCGAGGGAGCAGGACACCGGGAGGCGGCGCTGGAAGCCGGAGGAGGCCGCCGGTGTGGAGGGGCCGACAAGGGTGGAGGCCGGTTGTTGGAGGCCGGTTGTCGGAGGCACCGGCAGGGGGAGAGGCCGGCAGAACTGGAGGCGCCGGCAGAAAGGAAATCCGCCGGGAAGGGATCACCGGCAGGGCTGGCGCACTAGATCTGGATGGGAGATCGCCGGATCTGGCCGGATTTGGCTAGATCTGAGAGATGTTGCGTGCAAGGAGTGGATCCGGCCAGATCCGGCTGGATCTGACAGAGGGAGCCGCCGAGAGGCCATCGCGCGAAGGAGGGAGCCGCGCCGAAAGTCGCGCGGGAGGAGGTTGTCGGGGCTTGGACGTCGGAGAGCAGTGGGCGAGGACGCTGGGAGTTGCGCGCCTGGAACCGCCTTCGGGAAGAACCTCGTCGGGATCGGCGGGAGTCGCGGGTTGTAGGAGCGCCGCCTGGAAGATCCGCGGAGGGCCGACGACGGGAAGCCGTGGGAGAGACTCGCGGAGGGACCCACGGTCGAAGGAGACGCCGGGGAGCCGGGAGACGCGCCAGGCAGGAGTGTCGCCGGACAGAGCCGGAGCGGGAGGCTGCCGCGCGGGAGGCTGCCGCGTCGATAGGGAGAGCTGCCGGGGAGCCGCGCAGGGCAGAGGCGGGACACGAGGCGGAGGGCCGCTGGGAATGATGACCGGCAGGAGCAACGGAGGGAGGGGGGGGGGGGCGGCTATTTGGATTAGAGCCGCCGCCCCCCGGTTGGGGAAACCCTAAAGGAAGGGAGAAGAAAAAAAGTAATTCGGGAGGGAGGGTCAGGAGTAAATCCCTCTGATACCATGTAGAATGAGGAAACCCCCTTGCCTCCTTACCTCAAAGTGAGGCGGAGACATTCTTTTATAATGAATGATAAACTCCACATCGGACCACAAGTCCGATGTGGGATACAGACTCCAACAGGGATTAATGAGGAGACCATATTTAAGTGAAAATTAGATTAATGCAATTTTGCTTCAAAAAGAGTCGAACCCTCCTTATCCAGCCTCAGAATTTTTCACATCTAAATCCTACCAACCGAAAGCCACAGAACAACCCTGAAAAGTCCTCATAATAAACATATGTCCTTTACTCACATCGGGTGGCGATGTAGGAATTTATCAAGCCTATGGTGACCCTTGTATGAGTTTGGATGAGAAAGACATTGCAAAAAAAATTGATATTTGAGTGATGAGAGAAAATTCAAGCGAGGTAAGTGTTTTGTGCATGGGAGGATAAATGAAGTGGAAATATATTGAATGATATAAATGGAGAACTTGAAATAAGGTTTTTTATGAGGCATGATATCTTTTGATTCTTGGTGTGAAATTGATTGATCTCAAGGATATGTGTTTTAAAATTGATTTTGATTTGATATTGATGTTTGCTTGATATGAGGTTTTGCTCAGGAGTGCAAAAGGGTAAGTGTGGGGGAGTTGATAAAACACTATTTTGTTGAATATTTTATTGATAATAAATGATATAATTTCCTCACATTGTGCTAAATATATTCATTTATGAAATATTTGGGATTAGATCATTCATTTGAAAATTTGATGAAAATTCTAGGTTTACCCTTTTAAAATGTACTGTAGTATTTTGAAGATAAATATTTTAATATTTATTATTTGAACTTAATATTTTGTAACAGTGTTCCTAGCTTAATTTTCTACAACTTTCATTCAGGACACTAGAGTTAAAGAGTGCATTTGGATGGAGTAAATGGGCCATTAAGCCAATGGTGGGCTGGACTCGGCAGAATAGACATGAGTTCTGTATTTGGGCCATATCTTCTTCATCCGGGCTTGGATTGGGCCCAAATTTTGAGGAAAGCTCGGGGACATGATGTGGCACAAATCATCCTACTGGAAGGCCGGCCAATTCACGCGTTTTGGTGGTCAAATGGGTGGTGCAAGTTGGAATAAAATATTTGGCCGAATTTCCACATTCACACTTGAAACCACTTGTAACCTCTCCTTCCCTCCCTTCTATAAATTGGAGTTTTTCTCATTTGGAGGGGTTGAGGACGTGTATTAGGAGATTGGAGGCATAGGAGAATTGGTTTCACCCAAATTCTCCAACCATTGTAAGAGGGGTAGCTCTTGAAGCAAGGATCCCCTCATCGAAGCCTCATTCTCTTCTTCATTTTGTAATGTTTTCATTTGTGTAATAAACTTCTTTATCTTCTTTTATTCCTTATCTTTTCTTCTGTTTTGTTTAAATTTCTTCTTCTCTTAATCTTCCTAATTGGGTTGGAATTCTTGAGTAGAAGCGTTATTGGGTTATGCCCATTATAAACCTTTGCACATGCAAAACACTTCTACGATGATTACGCCACCCATGGAAGAGTAGTCTTTTAGTAATCGATCTATCTTCTACCCTCTTCATTTAATTATTTTGAATCAATGAGCTACTGTAATTCACTTAATATGATCCATGAATTGTGTTTTTGTTGGACCCCATTTAAGTTTAAATGGGTATTTCTGAGTCCCACATCGGACTTAACCGCCTTGTAATTAGATTTACTCATCTATAAAAGAGTATCCCCACCTCACACTGAGGTAAGGGGAATTCACCCTCAACATGGTATCAGAGGGATCTTCATCCCGACCCTCCCTCCCAGCGGCTTCCCGGTTTTGACCGGCCCCGCCTCTCTCCCCCCCCCTCTGGCTCTGCCCTACTCTCCCGGCAGCCCTCCCTCCCGGCGGCCCTCCCTCCCGGCGGCCCTCCCTCACGGCGGCCCTCCCTCACGGCGGCACTCCCTCCTGGCGGCCCTCCCTCCCGGCGGCCCTCCCTCACGGCGGCCCTCCCTTCGCGCCGCAGCGCCCTCGCTCCGACGCCTCGCCCCGGCGCCTCGCCCTCGGCGCGCCTCGCCCCGGCGCCTCGCCCCGACGCCTCGCCCTCGCCGCGCCTCGCCCTCGGCGCCTCGCCTCGGCGCCTCGCCCCGGCGCCTCGCCCTCGACCTCGCCCCGGCGTCCTCAGCCTCGCCCCGGCGCCCTCGCCCTCGGCCTCGCTCCGGCGTCCTCGGCCTCGCTCCGGCGCCCTCGCCCTCGCCCTTTCCCAGCGGCTCCCCTCCCGGCGCCCTCTCCCGGCGTTGCTCCCGGCCCCGGATTCCGGCGCACGGCGCACCCAGGTCCAGCACCGCCCTCGGCCCCGCGGCGCTCTTGCCTAGCACCCGCGCCCTAGCACCCGCGCCGCCCCTGCCCAGCCGCACCATCCTGAGCGCGACCCCCTGTCGCTGCTCCCTCCGACGACATCTCCGGGCCGCCTCCCTTCCACCGCACGACTCCCGGCGAACAGGTCCAGCGCCCGCCCTCCATGGACGCGTCCTCCATTCTGCCGTCCCTGATCACGGCCTCCTCCCGGCTTGTCGATGACCGGCTGGATGCTACTAATTTCTCCATCTGGCGAAAGACGGTCTTGATGTCCCTCCGCGGCATGGGACTTCATTCTCATCTTGAGAAACCCCCACCGAAATCACTGACCCCAAGTTCGACTCTTGGCAGCTGGCGGAAAGCAAAATCTTCGCCTTACTGGTCAACTCCATGGACCGATCCGTGAAATATGTCACCAGGACTGCCAACACAGTCAAAGAGCTATGAGATTTTTTGATTGTCATGTTCTCCGAGACCAATAACTTGGCTCGGGTCTCCGACATTCTACAACGTCTCTCCCATCTCCGCCAGCAGGATCGGACCTTCCCAACCTAATTCATGGAATGGAAGGGTCTCCGCGACGAACTGCAGGAACTCTGGCTTATTCCTCAAACTCCGGCCGAAGCGCAGACTCAACGGGACCAGCTCCGCCTATTCAATCTCCTGAATGGCCTCGCACCAGACTACGCCACGACGGCCACTGAGATGCTAGCCAGCCCGTCTACACTGGATATCCCGCAGGTCTATCATCGCCTGCAGAAGGCTCATCGGGCCCTTGCACCACCCGTCCCCATCCCTGATCTCACTGCGCTCCTCGGACGTGGCGGTGGTCGCCCTACTGGCCCTCGAGGGCGCGGCCGTGGAGACGGCCGACCTCGCCCCCTCTGCCAGCACTGTGGCAAGTTCGGCCATCTGGTAGACCGTTGCTGGGTCCTGCATGGTCGTCCCGAGTCGCACCCCCGCAAGGGCCAGACTGCGATCCGTGATGCGTCCTCACCTGCTGCTGCTCTTCCCCCGTCTTTGGATCTCTCCCTGGCTGAGATCCAGTTGATTCACGATTACCGGACCACCTCCATACCGGGCTCTTCATCAGCTTCTCTTGCCCATTCCGGTGGTCACACTGCTCTTATTAGTCATCGTTCCCCTGCATGGATGCTTGACTCAGGTGCGTCCGACCACCTCACCGGGGATGCAGGTATACTCTCCAACTACCGTCCCTATAGTGGATCCTCAGCCATCACTGTTGCTGATGGGTCCACTCTCCCCATACCCGGCTTTGGCACCTGTTCCCTCACCTCCTCCCTTCACCTATCCTCGGTGGTTCATGTACCCCAGAGTCCTTTTAACCTGCTTTCCATCAGCAAACTAACCAAGGATCTCAACTGCAATGCTATCTTTTCCTCGTCTTCTGTTTTGTTTCAGGAGCGGACGACGAACCGGGAACTTGGTAGAGGCCAGCTTCGGGATGGGGTGTACATGTTTGCTGGCCCGACTTCCATCGCCTGCGCGTCTATCCCTACTCATGCCGTAGACCTCCATTCTCGGTTGGGCCACCCCTCCACCTCAGCACTTCATCAACTCTACCCCGATATTAGTCCCCGTTTATCTTTTCCTTGTGAGTCGTGTCGTTTTGCGAAACATCATCGCACCTCATATTCTCCTCGAGTTGACCCACGGGCCGCCAAACCCTTTGATTTGGTTCATTCCGACGTATGGGGTCCCTGTGCCACCTCGAGTCAATTTGGGTATAAATATTACATTTCTTTCATTGATGATTATTCTCGGATGATATGGCTTTACCTTCTTCGAGATCGGACAGAGGTTCTCTCCACCTTTCAGACCTTTTTCCATGAGATCCAGACCCAGTTTTCTATCCCTGTCAAATGTCTCCGATCTGACAATGGGTGGGAATACTTATCCACTCACTTTCAGCAGTTTCTGCGGGCCCATGGCATCATCCACCAGACCTCCTGTCCTGATACCCCTCAGCAAAATGGGGTGGCCGAGCAGAAACACCGGCATATTTTGGAAACCGCTCGTGCCCTCCTCTTCCACCGCCAGGTACCTCTTCTCTTCTGGGGGGATGCCATCCTCACTGCTACTTACCTTCTTAATCGTCTTCCCTCCTCCATCCTTCAGGGGGAGACTCCCTTTCATTCCCTGTTCCCCTCTAGTCCTCCTCACTTCCTTCCACTCCGCGTCTTCGGATGTCTCTGTTATGTCCGGGACACTCACCCCAATCTCTCCAAACTTTCTCCCAAATCCCTTCTCTGTATTTTTCTCGGATATTCCCGCACTCAGCGTGGGTACCGCTGCTTCTCTCCAGACCTCCGCCGGTATATCACCTCTGCCGACGTATCGTTTGTCGAGACCTCTCCTTTCACTCTCCCCTCTCCTTCTCTCGACACTACCATCGATGACTGTCTTCCGCTCTTCGTTCAGCCGCCTCTGGTGTCTCCCCCGCCCGGTCATCTTTTTGGACAGACTTACTCTCGTCGTCCTTCCGCTGTACCTCCCATCCCGGCCGAGGACAACATTGTTCCTGCTTTGTCCAATGCTCCTGTCACAGCTCCCGAGGACGTGCGGATTGCGCTCCGGAAAGGTACACGCTCGTGTCAGACTACTCATCTCTTTGTATCTTCATATAGGGGTCTGTCAGCGCTGGAGACCGTGTCGATTCCTCGGACAGTTGGTGAAGCAAAATCTCACCTCGGGTGGCTAGCCGCCATGAGGGATGAATTGCAAGCTCTGGATGACAACCATACATGGGATCTTGTTCCACTTCCGGAAGGCAAACAGGCGGTCGACTGTAAATGGATTTTCACGATCCGTCTAAATCTCGATGGCTCTCTTTGCCGCCTCAAAGCCCGGCTTGTCGCAAAGGGATTTGCTCAGACATATGGCATCGACTACTTTGAGACCTTCTCTCCAGTCGCAAAGATGACCTCTGTCCGCCTTTTCATCTCTCTGGCTGCTCATCATCACTGGCCGCTTCATCAACTGGATGTTAAAAATGCTTTTCTCCATGGATTTCTTGATGAAGACCACACAGGATAAATTTGTAGAGTTCAAATATAATCCCTAAAAACAATTCATCCTCATTTCCAGAATGGATATGTGCCTTAATTTACCACTGACCATAAGCTATCCTTAGAACATCAATCAAAGTAGGGTGCTGCGATTACATGTTCCGAAGATAACCTAGGGTTTAATTAACTTCATCTTTGTGGTAAGGTTAATTCTCGTAGGGTTCGGGGGTTAACAAGTTAAGGGATCATAATTAAGTGGATATTGATTTAAATGATAATGATAAATAATTTATTGAAGAGGTAGAGTTAGATCGATTACGCCTTTTAAAATAGATTTCTAAAAAAACATTATCTTGTTGTGTCATTTTAATCGAAATTCATTTCAAAACAAAAAACAAAAAAAATACAATCTTCTTCCAGCAAACTTCTTCAAGTTTTATAAACTTCAAACAACCCCCATCCTTTCAAGTAGTGTTTTTATTCTATTTTATTTTATTTTTAGAATACCTTTAAAAAGTTGTTTTAAATCTACTTCCTCTTTTGAGAGACGACCTTGGTCAGCCACTCTGCTGCATCTAAGTACCCCAAAATCACACTAATCATTTGAGGGCGCCCACGACAGCGCTCTTTCACTTGCCATAGTGCCGACAGAGGGGACGAGGATGACCCTCCCCACGACCAGGAGTGCCTGAAGAGCGTCCACTGCCTCGGCCCAAAAGGGCAGTGGGATCGATATTGGGAGTGGGTGGGGGAAGTGCCCGATGGGCCTTTTCCAGGCGATGATAAACCTGTGGAATCTCTAGTGAGGAGGGGCTGACGAACATCTCTGTGGCCGTCGTCGCATTTGTTGGAGTTGGTGCCCTAGAACCAACTTCTTTGTACTTTATGATAAATATGTATTCATTGTTTTGAATAGTAATTAACTACTTATCACATCATGATTGTTTTTCTACGTGACATAATATGTGATAATGTTCCAAGAGTAGCTGTCGCACTAAAAAGTCATAGCAGTTTCCCGCTATGATGAGAACCCGGAAGTGCTATGACACTATTCTTGAAGATATGTTCTATGACCGGATGATATCATTTTAAGAGACACAAATGATACAGGCTATCAGGAGTGGAGACTCATAGGACTTTGAGACACCTTCTCATGATGTACGCCCTTGGTAATATCCAGTAGGATACTATGAGAACGAGACCCGACAGTAGGAAATCCACATTTATAAGTGTCATTGGATGTTCCTATCTGCAGGCGTGTGTATTGGTCCTTGGACTTTAAGATTATTATTAATGGATATTATGAGTCACGTACTTTGATGTATTGACAAAAACCGTGATGTTAGATGTTCGCGGCGAGGTATGATATGTTGGGTGCGTCACGAGTAATATTGCATTAATGAATAATGCGAGAAAGAATTTATCCCTTCTGTTCATTAACAGAAGTTAATATCTCATGCCATTTAATGGAAATGATATAGCATAAATAAATCAATGACCATGGTGTTCTATAAGTAAGTTCTATTTTCGAAAAGTCAAAGAAAGAGATATCGAACATATAGGTTGATGACACTGACATGTAACCTGCTCGATTAGAGATATTGTGATAAAGAGATTATATTACACGGTAAGCATTCGTATGAGGTAACATGTCGTTGTGGTATTAACTTCTTTCTTTATTGGTGCTTTGGTGTGTTGATAGACGCTAACCTTGGACTTTAGACAGGTTCGCCTAATGCCACTGAGAAAGAGGCGTAGAGGGTCACACACTAAGTGTATCCAGAATCTCAGTTAAATAATTTATTATTTAACAAGTTGAATAAATATTATTTCCGGTCGTGGTTTAATAATTATTCATGTATACCTGATCACATTTATTCCGTCACTAGTTATTCGAGAGAATATATTGTGAGCAGAATAATTAATAAATATTTATTTTCTATTTTGGTGAATATAATATTTATTTATTTATCGGCGAATAATGCAGTGATATTTATTTAATAAATAAATAGTCATTATTCAAGGCGTGATAAATATTGAGGAGGATTGGCGGCCTGAGTTTAAGGGTCCAGTGAGAAATAATAATATTGAATATTATTTGATTAAAAATATTTAATTACAATTCGCAAGTTAAGTGCATGTCATGAAATAATAATATTGCTGTTATTATTTGACATGGGGGTTTTTCTAGGATTAATTAAATAATTAAAGACACTTATACAAATTATTTTATTATTATCCTACTGAAATAAATGTCCGGTTATATTATTCTCTCATTACCCAAGAACAAGCCAAGCGACGCCAATTCAGTTGTGCACAACATTTTGGAGAAAACCTCTCAAACCTAGAGAGTTCTTTCTTCTCCAAGAACGTTTTCGAGAACGGGAGCGATCCTCCTCCATCGGATTAAGGAGTACGCTTTGGAAGCGGTTCTCAAGCCGATCGAAGGCGGACGACGCAAACGTAAAGATCTTCCGTGCTAGCACCCGAAGATTCCTTTGGCGACGTCCGGAGATTCGTGGAACACGTGTGGATCACCGCTAGAGGAGATCTATCCTTGATCTTTACAACGCAACGACGGTGCACTGCAAATCGGTGGCCGAACACATCAACGAAGAAAGAATAAACCTTGGAGGTAATTCTTATTTAATTAAATTAATTATAAACAATATATGTTGATCATTTCTCTTGGTTCCGAGTTTCTATTCCTTTGTCTTATTTCTTTAATTCAATTTCGTGGATCACGACGTTCATCGTCACATAGATCCTGGATTGTTCATTGAATATGGCAAAAATCAAAGTTGGGCATCGTCCCTCCCGCGCTTCCGCCGTGCCCGAAACCTACAAGTGGTATCAGAGGGGGCATATTATTGTTTATAATTATTTAAATTCGTTGGTGATTTACGCATTCATAATTTAGTTTTTCAATTCAAGTTTAATTGTTCTTTTAATCTGAATTACGAGATCTGTTTCTTCCTCCATTGTTTCTCGCAAATCTAACAGAAACGATCAATTTTATGATTAAAATAAAATTGAGGATCTCATTCGGAGGTGCCAAAGATTCTGCCCTGATAACACAACAGTACACGCCGTGTAACCAGAGTTACACACTGTGTAGTTTTGATTAATGCACTAGGAGTTAATTAGGCAATTACTCAACTCGTGTGCATTAAAGACACGCGGTGTAGTTAATTCTTACACCGCGTGTTGATCGGGACAGACTGACGCACGATCAGTCGGACTACACGCCATGTGACCCATTGGACACGGCGTGTAGTCTCTTTCGGGTCAGAGCCGGACCATGTATCGCATTCACGGCTTAGCCGACCGGTGACCATGTAATGCGGAGTTAACACGGTGTGTGGCTCACTGGACACGCCGTGTACTCCAAGAATTCTGAAGTGCACCTCACACGCCGAGTCCCTAGGCGTGTACTTCTGACAGACAGTGAAGGTAGTACACGCCGTGTAGATCGGATCTACACGCCGTGTACTTTTACCAAATTACGCAGAATTAAAACTTTAATATCTGCATAATGTTCGGATCTGCATATCATGTATAAGTCGTATTACAAGCTATTACTCTTAAGTGCATTGAAGCATAACACGTGGCCGAAAAAATCATGTGATTCGTGTAATCATTTGTGAATGCCATATGAGTATTATAAGTTATTACTCTAAGTGCATTGAAGCATAACACGTGGCCGAAAAAATCACGCTATTCGTGTAATTATTCGTGAATGCCATATGTCACAAGAGTAAAACGGTATATGAGTATAATACATGTTGGGTAGATTCGGACGAGTATTCACCGTGTTACCTCTAAGGTACATTTATGTACAAGGTTAATTTTAAATGAATTTTAATTTGTTTAAAATTATAATGGATGAGAATCTCAAGGAAATTCAGAAAAAAGATTAAGATAAAATTATTGATTAATTAAAGATAATAATTAATTGATTCGAGCGCGATTTATCTTAAATAAGAACGATTAAAGAATTGAATGCTAGTTTTATTAAATGCGTAATTCGCTGCATGCATGTGGATGATCATGAGCTAGACCAAACCTTTGTGATTGGTTTCCTTTTAATTTATTATTAAATTAAATTGTTGGCCCGCGTGCCTTCTCTCCTCATTAATATGTAGGGCCTTGTTGGCCTGCGTGCCTTCTCTCCTCATTAATATGTAGTGCCTGCATGCGCATTGTTTCTTTTATGTAAACCCCCTTTTACCCCTCACCTGTGTGTGATTAAAAGTATATGTAATAGATGGAGCTCCCAAGCTAGTGAAAGCGGTTCAAGTTAGGAGCCGAGGCGAAACCAATCCAAGGAGATACAAAGATGGACAGGTGGAAAGTTGTAAACACGAACCTTAAATGTTTCAAGGTGTTTCTCCCCTAGGTCAACGATTAGTTTATCAACTGCTAGATACAAACTCATGATCATACCCTTTATTTTATTTCTGTCAGTCGCATGGTTATTCATTATGGATATTTTGTCGCGATCACACAATTAATGAATTAACAAGTATGCAAGATGGAACTAAAATAAACTGGCTTATGCGTAAGTATTATCTAAGATATAAATCCCTCAATAAAATATTAAGTCGGTATAGTCTTCCATTACTTAGGTTAGAATCGAACCATAGTTCAAAGTGCTTGACCAACCAAAGTTGGGTGCTTTCAATTATCGGGGAATTCTAATTTGAGGTTTTGGGTTGACTTAACTTGGTTAACATCAAGGGTTGACTGCCAAAGCAGGATTTAGTGTACCTGAGAGACAAAGGTTGAGGAAATCTAAATTAATGTTTTCAGGATTGGAGAGTCCACTCAACGGGTCAAAGAACTGTGAGTTAATGCAGTTGACATTTGGAATGCCTACTTAAAACCATTCGAGTTGCTTGACCAGTCAAAGTTGGGGTAATGAGAATGGAATATGGATCATTGCCACTAGAATATCCAAGCAACATGATATTCTGAAGCCAATGGCAAGGGCTATTGAGTTTCGATAAAATAGTGGGAGACTAATAAATATAATATTTATTTATTTGTCTAAATTTTATCAGATTAAGTATTAAAATTATGCTAATCTTATTTGTAGAAACAACATCAAAAATGACATCAAACATATTGTTGCGATCCATGCTCGAGAAGGAAAACTTTCTCACCGACACTAAATTACGAAAACCAAGTATTGGCAATTGATAACGAATCAGGTTCACACGACTCATATAACACCCGGTTGTGGCATCACCGTCTTGGTCATGTAAACGAGAAGCGCTTAAAGCTTCGTCAAGATGGTTATTTAGACTCTTATAAGCTAAAATCACTTGATAGATGTCACTCTTGTTTACAAGGGAAAATGATCAAACCACCATTTGGTGGATAGGGTGAAAGGGACACAAAGCTTCTAGGATTGGTACACACTGATGTGCGTGGACCATTTTCAGTAGAAGCTAGAGGTGAATATTCTTACTTTATAACTTTTACTGATGACTTGAGTAGATATGACTATATTTACTTGATGAGGTATAAGTCCGAGTCCTTTGAGAAATTCAAAGAATTCAAAAATGAAGTAGAGAATTAGCTTGGTAAGAAGATAAAGAAGCTTTGATCGGATCGAGACGGTGAATATCTTAACTACGGGAGTTTGGGATACTATCTCAACTCACTCTACTTTATACTCCACAGTAGAATGGTGTTTGTGAAAGGAGGAACCGTACCTTGTTGGACATGGTAAGGTCGATGATGAGTCATGCAGATCTTTTGTTATTCTTTTGGGGATATGCATTACAAACTGCGACATACACATTAAACCGAGTACCAACTAAAGCGGAAAACAAAATTCCCTTCGAGCAGTGGAGTGGAAAGAAACCCGTTTTGTTGCATACACGTGTATGGGCATGCGAGGCGTTTGTTAAGGCTTTCTCAGGCAACAAACTAGCACCTCGGGGCACGAAGTGTATCTTTATAGGGTATCCTAAGGAAACAAAGGGATACTACCTATACAACCCCTCAGACAAGAAAGTGACTTTCGCCAGACAAGCCGTCTTTCTTGAGAGGGAGCACATCCTCAAAAAGGATAGTGGAAGCAAGATTGACTTCGATAAAATTGATGCTCAAGATACACAAGAGTTGGTAGAGGAACAAGTTCCACAGGTTCCTGTGGAAGTAGTTCCTGAAACACAAGTACTGCGTAGGAGTGTAAGAGAGGTAAGGAAACCAGAGAGATGGTTTTTTAGTCATCGATGAAGGTGACTCATTATTGTTGGACAATGACGAACCTCTTTCCTACAAGGAGGCAGCAGAGAGCTCAGAAGCTGCAAGATAGTTAGAAGCTATGAATTCTGAGATGAATTCCATGTATCAGAACCAAGTTTGAGTTTTGGTCGATGCGCTAGTTGATGTAAAGCTTGTTGGATGTAAATGAGTATTCAAGAGGAAACTGGACATAGAAGGTAAAGTTAGTACCTATAAAGCAAAACTAGTGGCTAAAGGGTTCAAACAACGTCAAGGAATTGACTATGATGGAACCTTTTTGCCAGTTGCCATGTTTAAATCCATCAGAATCATACTTTCCATAGCAACTTACCATGACTGAGATTTGGCAGATGGATGTCAAAACTGCATTTCTTAACGGAACCTTCTGGAAGATGTTTATATGACACAACCAGAAGAGTTTGTGACACCAGGTGATGCTAAAAGGGTTTGCAAGTTGCAGAGATCCATTTATGGATTGAAGCAAACGTCCAGGTCATGGAACATTCGATTCGATGAAGCCATAAGAGAATATGGTTTCATTAAAAACGAATGTGAGCCGTGTGTTTACAAAAGGTTTAGTGAGAATGCGGTCGTTATCCTAGTAGTATATGTTGACGACATATTACTTATTGGAAACGACATACCAGTCTTACAGTCTGTTAAGGACAGGTTGAACAAGTGCTTCTCCATAAAGGACTTGGGTGCAAAAACCTACATTCTAGGGATTAAGATCATTTGTGTTAGATCCAAGAGGTTGCTTATACTAAGTCAAAGTACATATATTGACCAGATATTAAAGAGATTTAGTATGGAACAATCCAAGAGAGAATTGGTTCTAGTGTCACATGACTTACATCATTCTAAGAAAATGTGTCTCCAGACACAATAAGAGAAAGTGAGAATGAGTAAGATCACATACGCTTCGACGATAGGATCAATCATGTATGCCATGTTATGTACTAAACTTGATGTTGTCTATGCACTGAGCATGGTAGACAGATATCAAGCAGATCCAGGAGAACAACATTGGACTGTTGTTAAGGCTATCCTTAAGTATCTGAGAAGAACTAAATATATGTTTCTGGTGTATGGAGGAGATGAGGAGCTTGTCATCAGAGGGTATGCTGATGCTTGTTTTCAGACAGATCAGAATGATCTGAAGTAGCAATCGGGATATGTTTTCTGTCTCAACGGAGGAGCTGTGAGCTGGAAGAGTTCAAAGCAGCCAGTTGTCGCTGATTCTACAGCGGAGTCCGAGTATATAGCGGCTTTTGATGCAGCCAAGGAAGCTGTTTGGATTCAGAAGAGTACCCACAGAAGAGAAAGTGGCGGACCCCTTGACTAAAGACATATCTCAGTAGAAACATGAATATCATGTGAGAGCTAGCAGACGGAAGGTTGTTAGCAGTTGACTCTAGTGCAAGTGAGAGACTGTTGGAGTTGGTGCCCTAGAACCAACTTCTTTGTACTTTATGATAAACATATTTTCATTATTTTGAATATTAATTAACTACTTATCACATCATGATTGTTATTTTGCGTGACATAGTATGTGATAATGCCCCAAAAGTAGCTGTCGCACTAAAAGGTCATAGCAGTTCCCCGCTACGATGAGAACCCAGAAGTGCTATGACACTATTCTTGAATATATGTTATATGACCAGATATCATTTGAAGGGATACAAATGATACTGGCTATCAGGGGCGGAGACTCATAGAACTTTGAGACACATTCTCATGGTGTATGCCCTTGGTAATATCCAGTAGGATATTATGAGAACGAGACCCGACAGTAGGAAATCCACATTTATAAGTGTCATTAGATATTCCTATCTGCGGACGTGTGTATTGATTCTTAGACTTTAAGATTATTATTAATGGATATTATGAGTCGCGTACTTTGATATATTGACGAAAATCGTGATGACAGATGTTCGCAACGAGGTAGGATCGTTGAGTGCGTCATGAGTAATATTGCATTAACGAATAATGCGAGAAATGATTTATCCCTTCTGTTCATTAACGGAAGTTAATATCTCAGGCCTTTTGATGGAAATGATACAGCCTAAATAAATCCATGATTATGGTGTTCTATAGACAAGTTCTATTTCCGGAAAGTCAAAGAAAGAGATATCGAGCATATAGGTTGATAGCACTGACATGCAACTTGCTCGATTAGAGATATTGTGCTAAATGGATTATATTACACGGTAAACATTTGTATGAGGTGGCATGACGCTGCGACGTTAACTTCTTTCTTTATGGGTGCCTTGACGTGTTGTTAGACGCTAACCTTGGACTTTAGGTAGGTTCGCTTAATGCCACTGAGAAAGAGGCCTAGAGAGTCACACACTAAGTGTATCCAGAATCTCAGTTAAATAATTTATTATTTAACAAGTTGAATAAATATTATTTCCGGTCGTGGTTTAATAATTATTCATGTATGCCTGATCGCATTTATTCCGTCACTAGTTATTTGAGAGAATATATTGTGGGCAGAATAATTAATAAATATTTATTTGCTATTTTGGTGAATATAATATTTATTTTTTTTATCGAAAAATAATGCAGTGATATTTATTTAATAAATAAATAGTCATTATTTAAGGCGCGATAAATATTGAGAAGGATTGGCGGATCTAGTTTAAGGGTCCAATGAGAAATAATAATATTGAATATTATTTGATTAAATAATATTTAATTATAACTCGCAAGTTAAGCGCATGTCTGAAAATAATAATATTGTTGTTATTATTTGATATGGGGGTTTCGCTAGGATTAATGAAATAATTAAAGGCATTTGTGAAAATTATTTTACTATTACCTTAGTGAAATAAATGCCCGGTTATATTATTCTCTCATTAGCCAAGGGCAAGCTAAGCGACGCCAATTCAGTTATGCACAACATTTTGGAGAAAACCTCTCAAGCCTAAAGAGTTTTTTCTTCTCCAAGAACGCTCTCAAGAACAAGAGAATCCTCCTCCATCGGATCAATGAGAACATTTTGGAAGCGGTTCTCATGGCGATCGTAGGTAGACGACAAAAGCACAAGGATATTCCGTGCTAGCACCCGGAGACTCCTTCGGTGACGTTCGGAGATTCGTGGAACACGTGTGGATCACCGCTAGAAGAGATCTACTCTTGATCTCTACAACGCAACGACGGTGCACTGCTGATCTGTGGCCGGACACATCAACGAAGAAAGAATAAACCTTGGAGGTAATTCTTATTTAATTAAATTAATTATAAACAATATATGTTGATCCTCTCTCTTGGTTTCAGGTTTCTATTCCTTTGTCTTATTTCTTTAATTCAATTCCGTGGATCACGGCGTTCATCGTCGCATAGATCTCGGATTGCTCATTGAATATGGCAAAAAACAAAGTTAGGCATTGTCCCTCCCGCGCTTCTGCTGCGCTTGGAACCTACAATATATTCGGGATCGAGGCCATGAAGAAGGCTAAAAAGGCATAATTGGTACCTCTGGGCCAAGGCTAAGGCTGCTTGCGGTGTTTGAGGAATGAGCCACAACTCAAACAATTCACCCCGAAGAGCTTTCCATTCCATGAAGTACATCAAAAATGGATGGGCTTTCTGGCGGATGACTGACAGGCGTTGAAGAACGTCTGACACCCGAGCCAAATTATTTGTCTCGAAATACATAAGGTTTAAGGAATCCCAGAGTTCCTTAACTGTATTGGTGGTCCGAGTGACATCTTTGACGGAACGGTCCCTGAAATTGACAAGCAAGACAAAGATCTTGTTGTCAGCAAGCTTCCATGGTCTGTATTTTGGATCGGAAGGTGGTGGCGGAGGAGCCTCAAGGTGTGAGTCGAGGTCCATGCCAGTGAGTGACATCAGTACCGTCTTCCGCCATACTGAAAAATTGGTTGGTCAAGCCGCTCATCAACCAGGCGGGTGGAAGCGGTGATTAGTGAAAGCAGGACGGAAGAGTTGGCCATTGGATAGGCTGAAACTCGTAGATGTGGGAATGATCAACAGTGCGCCGAGGAGGGCGGGTTCAGGAGGCCACGTCAGAGGCGGGGTCGAGACTCGCCGAGGAGAGCGGGACCGGGAAGTGCCGAGAGAGGCGGGGTCGGGTGAAGCCAGGAAGCCGCTGGAGGGTGGGGCCAGGAAATCGCCGCGGGAGGCGGGAGCTAGTCGCGAAGTCGGGAGGCCGCGAGCAGGTGGGGCCGGGAGTGCGCCGTGGGAGGGGTTCCGCTTGAAGAGCGGTGCCGGTCGTTCGCGTCGGAAGCAAGCCAGGAGGTACCGCGGGAGGGAGGTGCCGATTGACGCCGGGCAGCCGCGTGGAGGACAAAGTCGGGAGATTGTCGTGGGAGGGCGGGGTCGGTCGTCCGCGTCAGAGGCGGGGTCGAGTGTCGCGAAGGAGGCGGGCCGGGACGACACCGCGTTGGATGCAGAGGGTCGTGAGACCACGGCGATCGGGAAGGTGCTGCTTGGAGGGAGTCGGGATGGAGTCGGGGCCGGTCGTAGCCGGGAGGCCCAAGGGAGGGCGGGGTCGGACGACGTTGGGAAGTCGTAGGAAGGGTGGGGCCGGACAAAACCGAGAATCCGTAGCAGGGAGGGCGGGGCCGGACGAAGCCGGGGCGCCTCTGGGAAAGCGGGGCAGGAAGCGATGACAGTGACGTTGCGAAATCGTCGGGAGACACAACGAGAGAAACGAGAAAACGAAAGAAAGAAAGCAAAAAAAGGACACAGCGATTTACGTGGTTCGGGAAAAATCCCTACGTCCCCGGGAGAGGCAGAATTCACTATATCGGGAGCACAAAAAAATACAGAGGATTTGCAGTAGTAAACCCTAGCCCGAAATGGGCTACATATGAAGAAGACAGTCCACTGTTCCGAATAGTAAGTCCGTGTTGCTACAGTGATCGGCTGCCAACTTTGTCAAAAGCGCTACAGTGAAGTTGACTCCGAAGTCCGCACCGCTACAGTGTCGGTCGGTGTCGGTCGGTCAGCTCCGCTACAGTGGTCAGCATTGCTACAGTGGCCAAAAAAATTGGGCCGGGGGCCTTCAGCCCCTGGACCCCCGGAGCAGGGGCACGTTGCCCCCTGCAACCCCCAACGAGCTCACCACGGAGCTCGACCCGCGACAGTTGCGGGCCACAAGCATTCAACCCAACCGGATCGGGCAACACCAATCCAACAAGTGATGCTGCCAAATGGCAAGAAGCCATGTATTATGAAATGGTGTCCCTACACTAAAATTAAGTTTGGATTTTGATAGATCCACCAGCTGATGTAAATCCTATTGGGTGTAAATTGGTATTCAAGAAAAAGCTGAACATGGATGGTCAAATGAGCACCTATAAGGAACGATTAGTGGCGAAGGGTTTCAAGCAACGTCAATACATTGACTATGATGAAACCTTTTTGCCAATCGCAATGTTGAGATCCATCAGAATTTAACTTGTAATATCCGCCTTCCGTGATTATGGAATTTGATAAATGGATGTAAAAACCATTTTTTTAAAAAAGGAGTTGGTTAAGACGTCTATATGACACAACCCAAATGATTTATTATGTCAAAGAGTGCCAATAAAGTATGCAAGCCGCAGAGATCTGTTTATGGATTGAAGCAAACATCATGATAATGGAATGTTTATTTTGATGAGGCTATATGATAATTTGGTTTCATTAAGAATGAAAGTGAGTCATGTGTCTATAAGAAGGTTAGTGGGAGTGCCATCGTTTTCTTAGTATTATACGTTGATGACATATTGTCAATAGGAAACGAAGTGCAAGTCTTGCAGTTAGTGAAGATTTGGTTAAATGAATGCTTCTCTATGAAAGACTTAGGTGAAACAACCTATATTATAAGGATCAAGATCCATCGAGATAGATCTCAGAGGTTGCTTGAGCTAAGTCAAAATACATATATTGATAAGGTATTCAAAAGGTACAATATGAAACAATCCAAGAGAGGATTGTTGCTAGTGTCACATGACATCAATCTCTCTAAGAAAATGTGTCCACAGACACATGGGAAAATTGAAAGAATGGGTAGAATCCCTTATGCTTCAGCACTGAGATCTATCTTGTATGCCATGCTATGTACTAGGTTTGATGTCGCCTTTGCTTTAAGCACGATGGGCAAATATCAAGCCAATCTAAGAGAGTTGCATTGGGTAGCTGTAAAAACTATCCTAAAGTACTTGAGACGTACAAATGATATGTTTCTGGTATGTAGAGGAGATGAGTGACTAGTTGCGAGGGGATACACTGATGCTAGCTTCCAGATAGATCAAGATGATATGAAGTCGCAGTGAGATCCGAGTATATAGCGGCTTTTGATGCAACTAAAGAAGCAGTATGGATACACACCTTTGTTTCCCAGCTTGGCATTGTACCTAGCAGTGCAGACCCTGTTACAATATACTGTGATAATACTGCAGCAGTGGTGCTTGCCAAATAGCATAGGTTCAAAACATATACTTCGAAAGTTTCATCTCTTGAGGAGTGGTGAAGCCGCGGTTAACCGATTAGGCACAAAGGATAATGCAACAGACCCTCCCGACTAAAGTCACATCTCAGCAGAAGCATGATACTCATGTGAGCGCTAATGAATTGAGAATTGTTAGGAGTTGACTCTAGTGCAACTAAGAGTGTTGTGAGTGGGTGCCCTAGACCCAACTCCTTATGTACTTTGATTACCATTACATGTATACAATTTGGAATATACATGTGTTTATTCTTACTATAATAGTGTTGATACTTCTGCGCCCACTGTTTACATGATAATGTTCTTAGATTACGTGTCATATCAAAAAATTATAGCAGTTCTCAACTATAATGAGAGCCTTGAGATACTATGACAGTAATCTTAAATATATGTCCTATGGTCAAGGCACATCATACTGATGAGACACAGATGACGTCTGACTATCCGGTGTTGGGGGCTTATAAGCATTGAGACTTCTTCTTATGATGTTCGCACTTTGTGATCTTGAGTACATGAGTTAATGGGGATTGACCAACCAATAGGAACACCACATGTTTCAGGTGTCATTGGTTGTTCTTATTTACGAACATGTGAATTGCTCTCTTGACTTGAGACCATTATCAATGTGTACTATTTGATCGTGTACTTTGATGCAAGACAAAAACCATGAAATTGAGGGCGTGACGAGGTAGCTTGTGTTGGGTGCATCATTGATGGATATGACATTGGTTGAATGATCAAGATAGAATTTGTTGATTCCAAGTTGAGGAATAAATATCTCATGGGCCCAGGTTGACCAGGATGGTAATACCTTTATTAAATCAATGACAATGGTACAAGAAGGTAAATCCATCTAGTAAGACCAAAAAATATATAAATCAAAAGGATGATGACACAAATGTGTATCATGCTTTATGAGATATCGCGAGACAAAGAGATTATATTACACAAAACATATTCGTAGGAGGTAGTCGTAGCTATGATATCCCTTATCTCCTTAGGGGCTATGATGGGTTGCTTGTCACGACCTATCCCTCGGGGCCCGTGCCGTGACTACCCCAAGCCTGCTTTCCATAGGTCAGAGGCTGACGACTAGCACCGAAAGACGTATTCCCTAAAACCGGGAAGACATTGCATTTATAACCTGTAAACTCACAACCAAGTACACAACAAGATACCAACACAAGTAAACTGTGTAACAAAAAGAGTGCTGAAAAGTAAAAAGGGGCCAGAATATAAACCCAACAGTAAAGGTACAAGTAACTGAAAGTACAAGTACAAATGAGGAAAAAGGAAAAACAGCTACTGGGTCGTCCACCGAGGTTCCTACCTGAAGGGTAGGTACAGATCGCCTCCTCAGCACTCCACGTCCGTCCGTCTCCTCCGTGTACCGACACGCCGTATGGTCCACCTTCGGGTACCGTCCAATCCTGGTACTCTCAGCCTCAGTTAGCGCTGTCCGTCGTCTGCATCTAATACAACAAGGTGCGGGCATAGCCCGTGCAGGGGTGAGTATAACGATACTCAGTAGGAACCCCGAGACCCTCAAGGTCTCACAAAAATTCACCAAGGATAAACCACAAAGTAAGAAATCAATAGATAACCCTACTTAGGTATATGCCCATATATATACCTAAGTTATCAAGTAATCCATCTCATTCATGAAGAAACACAGAGTTACTGACTCAGCTTATACCAGGATTTATTCTAGGGGTAGTAACAAGTAACATCCCCAGTCACATGGTCGAACACCTCGGCTGCTGGAGAACTCCTCTATCGAGTACAGTGGGCATGCTGCGTCACACAGAGACACTTCCCACTAACATTCGACTGCTGAGGTACTCCTCCTCTCGAGTACCGTGGGTCTGCCGTGTCACACAGAGGCGCTCCCCACCGTGGGTCTGCCGCGTCACCAAGGCGCTCCCCACCGTGGGTCTGCCGCGTCACCAAGGCGCTCCCCACTGGGCCAGTCGAGTCACTCCGAGTCGAAACGGTCAGCAGTCATCAAGTCTCAGCCAGTCGCAGGGTTCTGTACATATTGCGTTTGGGGAAACCGCTTCCCAAGCCACAGGTCAATACTCCAACTGTCACAAAGTCCCATGAAGAAGTATCTCAAAGGTTTGTCACGTCATGAGGGTCTCAACGTAACAGACGACGCGTCAATCGGACGCCCGGTCTATGAGTTATTAGCCTTTTAGTCTCGGGGGTCCGGTTGGATTCGTGCTCGACCCAACCTAACTGTTCCCCATCTCAATCCAAAACTCAGTGGGGTATACTCAAAGGGACCGTCTCGCTCCAATATTCCCAGCGCCGCTGACGGTTCGTCAAACGGACGTCCGATGCCAAAGTTATGGTCGAAGGAGCCTAAATGGGTCGTAGTGGGCCCGGGTCTGGTCCGACCCGGTCAGATCGACCCGACCCGACCTGGGTCGACCCGACCAGACCCGCAGTGCGGCCCGACCCGTTGGGTACTGCGAGGGCGCGGACGAGCCGCGGGTACCGCTAGGGCGCGGATCGGCCGCGGGGCGACTCGGAGGGCCGGTGGGTGGCGCGAGCCGGGGCGACTCGGAGGGCCGGTGGGCGGCACGAGCCGCGGGGGCTCAGAGGGCCGGTGGGCGGCGCGAGCTGAGGTGGCTCGGAGGGCCGCGACGAGGGCGTTCCGGCCGCGGGTCGGCGCGAGCCTGGGTGGCTCGGAGGGCCGCGGTGAGGGCGGTCCGGACCCGCGGGTCCGGCCGTGGGCTGGCGGCTCGGCCGGCCGCGTGGCGACGCGAGCCGGGGCGACTGAGAGGGCCGGCGGGCAACGCGAGCCGGGGCGACTCGGAGGTCCGGTCGACGGCGCGAGCCGGGGTGGCTCGGAGGGCCGCAGTGAGGGCGGTTCGGCCGGGACGCGGGCCGGTTCAGCTGGAGCGCCGCGGGGGCGCGGGGTCGGTTCGCCGGGGCGCCGTGGGGGGGCGCGGGGCTGGTTCGGCCGGGGCGCCGCGGGGGGGGGGGGCGCAGGTCCGGTTCGGTCGGGGCGCCGCGGGGGGCCTTGGGGTAGGTTCGGCCAGAGCGTCACGGGGGCGCGGGGCCGGTTCGGCCGGAGCGTCGCGGGGGCGCGGGGCCGGTTCGGCCGGAGCGTCGCGGGGGCGCGGGGCCTGTCCGACCGGAGCGCCGCGGGGCGGCTCGGCCGGGGCGGCTCGTTCGGGGCGGATCGCCGTTGCCTTCATCGCCTTCCTCGCATTCGTCGCCTCCCTCCATTTCTAAGAACACACAATTCAACACAAAGATTACAGAGAGGACGAACCATGTTAGTTTGGCCCGCACTCTCCGCATTAGGGCGGTAACAAGTGGCTCTACAAGATCAAGAACGAGTAAAGAGAATTAATCAAACATCCTCCCTACAATCCTCGTCAATCACAACTCCCAATCCCGCAAAAGAAATAGAAGGGGAGAACATGGGAATTGATAAACAAATAGCCTTAAACCCCTACCTTGTTCGTTGACGTTGGCGCGGGAAGAAAGTACAGACGTCGATTCGCTGTAGTTGAGGACGTCCCACGTCGGAAGAAGTCCCGAGGAAGAAGCTCGAAATCGAGGTCGGCGTTCTTCGCTGGCGGAGCGTTCTTCGTTGGCGGAGCGTTCTTCATGGTCGAAGGCGTTCTTCGTCGGCGAAAGCGTTCTTCGTGGAGAGCTTTTTCCCAACAAGAGCTCTCCCCCTTGCAAACAAATAACTCTCAAAAGAAATGCCAACCCAAAATAAAAAGGGTTTCCCCAATTTTTAATTGTTGGCACAATTTAAATTGGGTTAATTAATCACCTAGGTTGGCACAATTAAAGTGGTGCGTTGGCATAATTAATGTCGAGAAGCTCAAGAGGCTCCTCCACATTAATGAGGGAGTTGAGAGGTTTCTCCCTCATTAAGAGGAGAGTTGAGGGGTTTCTCCCTCGGGTGGTCCCCACTACCATAACCTCTCATGGGAGTTTAGGCTCGGGTAGTCCCCACCACCATAACCTCTCATGGGAGTTTAGGCTCGGGTAGTCCCCACCACCATAACCTCTCATGGGAGGTTAAGGTCTGGTGGTCCCCACACCTCAACTTCCACATAGAGGTTTTAACAAACAAAATAAAAATAAAAGCTACACAACTTTATTTTTATTTTATTTATTCACGAAAACCCAAAAACTAACTTTCATCCTCGACCAACTGCCGTCGAGGTGAAAGTCTCTTTAAGCGAATACCAGTGCTGCGAGTTCAACGGTGTCCTCAGATTTCAATTTCGAGCACCAGTTCAAAAGTTATAAAAACCCGCTCGTACGTTTACTGAACGTACCCGAAGAAAAGTTCAGAAATTCATTCCGGGCACTCCGGGCCTCGGAATCATGCGACGTCAATTTTCACGGACTCGTAAAATTTCCATATATTTAAAAAAAAATTACACGGAAATTCCGTTTCTTTACATTCTCCCCACCTAAAGGCTCTCCGTCCCCGTAAGCCACAACTCAAACTAGGTAAACAAGTTGGGGTACTGAGCACGTATCTGAGCCTCCCGCTCCCATGTGCTCTCCTGGAGGTTCCCGTGCTGCCAGCGAACGCGCACTAGAGGTACCATCCACATAGGACCCGCTCCTGTCGATCCTCAATCTCTACCGGAACCTCCGTAAAAGTCACCCCATCGTTGACGTCCAACTCGCCATGGTCGATGATGTGAGAAGGGTCGTGCACGTATCTCCTCAGCTGGGATAGTCGTGCACGTATCTCTTCAGCTGTGATACGTGGAAGACGTCGTGTACCTGGTGCAACTGAGGTGGAAGAGTTAAGCGGTAAGCCACCTCGCCAACTCTGCTGAGGACCTGAAAAAGTTCGATGAATCTCGGAGACAACTTGCCGCCTCGGCCAAATCTCCGCAAACCTCGTTGAGGTGAGACCCGTAGAAAGTCGTGGTCGCCATCCTCAAAGTCTAGAGGTTTCCGTCTTCTATCGGCATACGACTTCTGCCTACTCTGTGCAATCTTCATCCGCTCCTGGATGACCTGCACCTTCTCTATGGTAGCCCGTACCATCTCTGGTCCCACAAGTGCTGACTCCCCTAGGTCAGTCCAGCACAAAGGTGATCTGCAAGGTCGTCCGTACAACGCCTCAAAAGTTGTCATCCCTATGGTGGAGTGATAGCTGTTGTTGTACGCAAATTCTACTAAAGGCAAGTGATCCTCCCAGCTGCGACCGAAGTCGAGGACACAAGCACGCAACATGTCCTCGAGGGTCTGAATGGTCCGCTCGGTCTGACCATCCGTCTGAGGATGGAAAGCGGTGCTCAAACGAAGCTGCGTCCCGAAAGCCCCTTGCAACCCCTTCCATAGCCGGGAAGTAAATCGTGCATCACAATCAGAGACAATCGTCGAAGGTACTCCATGTAGCTGCACAATCTCCTGCACATAGAGGCGTCCCAAGCTCTCTACTGAACCCTGCTCTCTGATCGGTAGGAAGTGGGCCGACTTGGTGAGTCGGTCGACGATCACCCAAATAGAGTCATGACCTCTGGATGTACATGGAAGTCCTGTCATGAAGTCCATGGATATCCCATCCCACTTCCACTCCGGGACCTCTAAAGGCTGAACCAAGTCTGCTGGTATCTGATGCTCCACCTTCACTTGCTGACAAGTGAGGCACCGAGAAACAAACTCTGCAACTGTTTTCTTCATTCCCGGCCACCAGTGCTGTTGTCGGAGGTCCTGATACATCTTCGCCACTCCTGGGTGTACCGCTAGAGGGGATGTGTGGAACTCCCTCAACACTTCCTCCCGAAGTGACACTGGTACCATTGTACGTCCTCTGAAGAGGATGACGTGCTCCCCACCTTCAGAAAATCCATCAGGTGCCTGTCCTGTGGATATCTGAGCACGTCGTGCCTCGCAGTCAGCGTCCCCACGCTACGCCTCCCTGACTCGCTGAAGAAGTGGGGGAGTGACTATAAGAGACTGAAGGAAGGCTGCTCTATCACTATCCACAAAGGATATTTGTAAAGCAGCCAGCTGCTCTGTCGCCTCGCCTAGCAGCTGTATACCAGACCTCCTGCTGAGTGCATCTGCAACAATGTTCCCCTTCCCAGGAGTATAGACTATCTTGAAGTCATAGTCTTGGAGGAACTCAAGCCAACGTCGTTGTCTCAGGTTCAGGTCCTTCTGAGAGAAGATATACCTGAGACTCTTGTGATCAGAGTAAACGGTAAAACGCTCGCCCATCAGATAGTGTCGCCACATCTTCAAGGCGAAGACCACTGCTGCTAACTCCAGGTCATGGGTAGCATAGTTCTGCTCATGCTGTCTCAGCTGCTGAGAACCATAAGCGATCACTGCTCGCTCCTGCATCAGGACACATTCGAGCCCGGTCCCTGATGCGTCGCAGTAAACTACGTACCCTACGCCCTCCTCTGGAAGCCTCAAGATGGGGGCACTAGTCAGCCTCTGCCTCAGCTCCTGAAAACTCTGCTGGCATCTCTCCGACCACACGAAGGGTTGCCCCTTCTTCGTCAAGGCTGATAGCGGTGCTGTAACTCTGGAGAAGTATGACACAAACCTCCGGTAGTATCCAGCCAAACCCAGGAAACTCCGTACCTCCGACACACTCCTGGATGGCTCCCAAGCAAGTACCGCCTCGATCTTCGCTGGATCTACTGCAACTCCAGCTTCCGATATGACATGTCATAGACAGTGAACCTCTCGGATCCAAAACTGGAACTTTGAGAGCTTACCATAAAGCTGGTGCTCTCGGAGTGTGTCTAGTACTACCTGTAAATGGTAGGCATGCTCCTCCTCAGTAGTCGAGTAGATCAGAATGTTGTCGATGAAGACTACTACGAAGCGATCAAGGTACGACTAAAAGATCATGTTCATGAGTCCCATGAACATTGCTGGAGCGTTGGTCACGCCAAATGGCATAACCAAGAACTCGTAATGGCCGTACCGACACCTGAAGACCGTCTTCTGCACATCCTCGTCTCGTACTCTGAGCTGGTGATAGCCTGATCTGAGGTCTATCTTCGAGAACCATCGTGCTCCCTTCAGCTGATCGAAGAGGTCGTCAATCCTCGGGAGTGAGTACTTGTTCTTCATGGTCACCTGATTCAGGCGTCGATAGTCGACACAAAGTCTCAAGCTCCCATCCGCCTTTTTGGCGAACAAAATCGGGGCTGCCCAGGGAGAAACACTGGGCCGGATGAATCCCTTCCCCTGCAAGTCCTCTAGCTGTACCCGCAACTCACGAAGATCCGCGGGAGCCATCCGATATGCTGGTTCGGTGCCGTCCCGGGGTACAAGTCTATGTAAAAGTCCACCTCTCTGCGAGGAGGTAGACCCGAAACATCATCAGGGAAGACTTCCGCGTACTGGTCCACCACTACAGGATAGCTCGGACTCTCCACATCAACAGCTCCGAGGGTAAGGCTAGCCAACTGATGAGTGATCGACTGCACTCTCCTCCGGGAAAGTCCATCCTGTGCTGCAAAGGCTCTCTTCTTGCCGGTGAATGTAAACCTGGTCCCATCCGTGCGGACACACCGCACTTTGCGCCTAATACAGTCAATCTGAGCATGGACTGTAGATAACCAGTCCATACACAAGATGACGCCGTAAGGCCTCGACGCCGCTCCTAGGAGATCCCAGCCGAAGCTCTCGCCTCCTAGAGTAAGCTCGCTCTGTCGGCACCAATGCGTAATCGTCGAATCCGCTCCCGTAGGAGTCTCTAGCCGTAAGGATCGAGCCAACGGCTCCGTCAGAATCTCCGTGCTCCGAACGAGGGCAGTGATAATGAAAGAATGACCGACACCTGTGTCTATAAGTACTGCAGCTATGGTGGAGTAGACACAAATCATACCTCTCCGGAGCGCCATGATCGTAAGTCTCAGCTTCTTGGAGCTGAGCTCTCCCCTATCCACCTGCTCCCTGCGGTCGAGGTGGACCTCCTGGTGGTGGTGGCGGTAATATCTCGAATCATCGCCCACCGCCAGCTGCACGGCCAGCTCCTCTGCCACGTCCGCCTGCTCCCTGCGGACCTCCTCGGTCGAACCTCTGTCTCTGCCTGGGCGGTCCTTCGATCGTCTGCTGATCATCCGTATGGCGGGTCGGACAGTCACGAGCCATGTGACCCTGCCCGCCGCATGTGAAACACTGCTCGCTCCCTGCATGTCTCTCTCCGCCTTGGGTGCCCCGCACAACCGACTCTGAATCATGCGGTCGTCCAACTGTAGGTCTGGTCCTCTCGGACCTCTGCGACATCTGTTTGCTGCCAGCTGCCAGCTGCAGAAGACTCCGCTACATGTCAACTGGTGGTGGATCTCGCTACTGGAGACTGCTCAACAAGGAAACTCTTCACTAGGAGGGCTCTCTCTAACACCCCCGGCTGCGTCGGGATGCTGAGTGAGATCACCGAAGCCCTGATCTCCCGCTTGAGTCCCTGCTCGAAGGTCCGGGCCCTGAATAATGGGTCCCGCACCATATCGATGGAGTAGCGTGAGAGGTCTGTGAACCTCGCTAAGTACTGAGCTACAGTCATGCTGCCCTGCTGCAGATGAAGTAGTTCCTGAATGCGCACTGCGCGAAGAGTCGCTGGAACAAACTCTGCCCGAAACAGGCTCTCGAAGTCTGCCCAGAGAAGCGTCACCTTGTCGTTAACCTGGAGCATCAAGCTCCACCATCTGTCTGCTGCTGCCTGTAGAAGGCTGGCGGCAAGGATCACTATGAGATCGGTTGGTGTCCCTACGAGTTGGAAGACTCTCACCACAGCCTCCAGCCAATCCTCAGCCGCCTGTGGGTCCGTCTCCTCCTTTAACCTGAGTGGCCTCTGGCGCTGGAACTCGTGTAACGCGCTCAAGCAGTGTGCATCGTCTGCTGCTGGGGCTGGTGGCATCGGTGGCCCAACGGGGAATGGTACCGCTGGTGCCTCTATTGGGAAAGGGCCCTGCACCGAGGCCTCGTCGCTCAGTGGGCTATCAGTGCGTACAACTCTCGGAACTCTAGCTGGTTGTCTGCGTGGAGACATCTTGAAAAGAAACAGGTGCACCACGGTCAAAAAGTTATACCTGGTGAGTTGAAAGTTATACCTGGTGAGCTGACTCAAAGATTTCACAAAGAAGACTCTTGAAAACACACACGCAATTAGTGTTTTCGTGCACTGAGTCGGAAATCAGAAGTCAGGGTCCTGGTGTATAGATACGTTGGCCGCCGCACCAACACTGAACTCTCTGAACTGAAAACCGCACTTATTACCCTTAACACTATTGCTTTACAAAAAAAATCAGAGTCCTAGTTCTGCGGTAGAACCGACTCCTTTGATACCAATTTGTCACGACCCGTCCCCCGGGACCCGTGCCGTGACTACCCTAAGCCCGCTTTCAATAGGCCAGAGACTAGCACCGAAAGGTGTATTCCGTAAAAGTGGGAAGACATTGCCTTTATAATCTGTAAATTCACAACCAAGTACACAGCAAGATACCAACACAAGTAAACTGTATAACAAAAAGAGTGCTGAAAAGTAAAAATGGGTCAGAATATAAGCCCAACAGTAAAGGTACAAGAAACTGAAAGTACAAGTACAACTGAGGAAAACGGAAAAACAACTACTGGGTTGTCCACCAAGGTTTCTACCTGAAGGGTAGGTACAAATCGCCTCCTCAGCACTCCACGTCCGTCCGTATCCTCCGTGTACCGACACGCTGTATGGTCCACCTCTGGGTATCGTTCAGTCCTGGTACTCTCAGCCTCAGTCAGCGCTGTCCGTCGTCTGCATCCAACACAACAAGGTGCGGGCATAGCCCGTGCAGGGGTGAGTATAACGATACTCAGTAGGAACCCCGAGACCCTCAAGGTCTCACAAAAATCCACCAAGGATAAACCACAAAGTAAGAAATCAACAGATAACCCTACTTAGGTATATGCCCATATATATACCTAAGTTATCAAGTAATCCATCTCATTCATGAAAAACACATAGTTACTGGCTCAGCTCATACCAGGATTTATTCTAGGGGTAGTAACAAGTAACATCCCCAGTCACATCGTCGAACAACTCGGCTGCTAGAGAACTCCTCTATCGAGTACAGTGGGCATGCCGTGTCACACAGAGGCGCTTCCCACTACCCTTGGACTGCTGAGGTACTCCTCCTGTCGAGTACCATGGGTCTGCCGCGTCACACAGAGACGCTCCCCACCGTGGGTCTGCCGCGTCACCAAGGTGCTCCCCCTCGTAGCCTGCTGAGGTACTCCTCCTGTCGAGTACCGTGGGTCTGCCGCGTCACCAAGGCGCTCCCTACCGTGGGTCTGCCGCGTCACCAAGGCGCTCCCCACTGGGTCAGTCGAGTCACTCCGAGTCGAAACGGTCAGCAGTCGTCAAGTCTCAGCCAGTTGCAGGGTTCCGTACGTATCGCGTTTGGGGAAACTGCTTCCCAAGCCACAGGTCAATACTCCAACTGTCACGAAATCACATGAAAAAGTATCTCAAAGGTCCGTCACGTCATGGGGGTCTAACGTAACAGACGACGCGTCAATCGGACGCCCGGTCTATGAGTTATTAGTCTTTTAGTCTCGGGGGCCCAGTTGGATTCGTGCTCGATCCAACCTGACCGTTCCCCATCTCAATCCAAAACTCAGTGGGGTATACTCAAAGGGACCGTCTCGCTCCAAGATTCCCAGCGCCGCTGACGGTTCGTCAAACGGACGTCTGGTGCCAAAGTTATGGCCGAAGAAGCGTAAATGGGTCGCAGTGGGCCCAGGTTCGGTCCGACCTGGTCCGACCCGGTTCGGGTCGACCCGGCCCGCAGTACGGCCCGGCTTGTTGGGTACCGCGAGGGCGCAGACCGGCCGCGCGGGTGCGGATCGGCCGCGGGTCGGCGGTCCGCCGCGGGCTGGCGGCTTTGCCGACCGCGGGGCGACGCGTGCCGGGACGACTCGGAGGGCCGGCGGGCGGCGCGAGTCGGGGCGACTCGGAGGGCCGGTGGGCGGCGCGAGTCGGGTGGCTCGGAGGGCCGCGGCGAGGGCGGTTCGGCCGGGGTGCGGACCGGTTCGGCCGGAGCGCCGCGGGGGCGTGGGGCCGGTTCGGCCGGGGCGCCGCGGGGGGGCGCTGGGCCGGTTCGGCCGGGGCGCCGCGGGGGGCGCGGGGCCGGTTCGGCCGGAGCGCCGTGGGGGGGCGCGGGGCCGGTTTGGCAGGAGCCCCGCGGGGGGGCGCGGGGCCGGTTCGGCCGGAGCGCCGCGGGGGCGCGGGGCCGGTTTGGCCGAAGCGCCGCGGGGCGGCTCGCCGTTGCCTTCATCGCCTTCATCGCCTTCCTCCATTTCGAAGAACACACAATTCAACACAAAGATTACGGAGAGGACGGACCATTTTAGTTTGACCCGCACTCTCCGCATTAGGGCGGTAGCAAGTGGCTCCACAAGATCAAGAATGGGTAAAGAGAATTAATCAAACATCCTCCCTACAATCCTCGTCAATCACAACTCCCAATCCCGCAAAAGAAATAGAAGGGGAGAACAGGGGAAGTGATAAACAAAAACCCCTACCTTGTTCGTTGACGTTGGCGCGAGAAGAAAGTACGGATGTCGATTCGCCGTAGTTGAGGACGTCCCACGTCGGTAGAAGTCCCGAGGAAGAAGCTCGAAGTCGAGGTCGACGTTCTTCGCTGGTGGAGCGTTCTTCGTTGGCGGAGCGTTCTTCGTGGTCGAAGGCGTTCTTCGTCGGCGAAAGCGTTCTTCGTGGAGAGCTTTTTCCCAACAAGAGCTCTCCCCTTTGCCAACAAATAACTCTCAAAAGAAATGCCAACCCAAAATAAAAAGGGTTTCCCCAATTTTTAGTTGTTGGCACAATTCAAATTGGGTTAATTAATCACCTAGGTTGGCACAATTAAAGTGGTGCGTTGGCAAAATTAATGTGGAGGAAGCTCAAGAGGCTCCTCCACATTAATGAGGGAGTTGAGAGGTTTCTTCCTCATTAAGAGGAGAGTTGAGGGGTTTCTCCCTCGAGTGGTCCCCACTACCATAACCTCTCATGGGAGGTTAGGCTCGGGTGGTCCCCACCACCATAACCTCTCATGGGAGGTTAAGGTCTGGTGGTCCCCACACCTCAACTTCCACATGGAGGTTTTAACAAACAATAAAAATAAAAGCTACACTACTTTATTTTTATTTTATTCATTCATGAAAACCCAAAAACTAACTTTCATCCTCAACCAACTGTCGTCGAGGTGAAAGTCTCTTTAAGCGAATACCGGCGCTGCGAGTTCAACGGTGCGCTCAGATTTCAATTCCGAGCACCGGTTCAAAAGTTATAACAACCCGCTCGTACATTTACTGAACGTACCCGAAGAAAAGTTCAGAAATTCATTCCAGATACTCCGGGCCTCGGAATCACACGTCGTCAATTTTTGCGGACTCGTAAAATTTCCATATATTTAAAAAAAAAATTACATGGAAATTCCGGGTCTTTACATTACTAGACCCCGCTCTTGGTCTGTGGGTTGGACTCAATGCTATCGAGATAAGGATTTAGAGGGTCACACTAATTATATCAATAAGTTTTACCTATTCGGATGAGTAGGAGTTTAGGACGAAATGAGCCCCATGTGCGGGGGCCGGTGAACACCCAAGTGTGAACAATCGAAAATTAAAATAATTCAATTATATTATTCAAGTTTAGAATAATGATGATTGGATTTATTTCTCAAGGTATTCACAGGTTGTTTGTTCATAAAAGTGAATGCGAGAAAATATAATTTTTCGAACGAACATTATATGTTCAAGATTCATTAAATTATTAAGGGAGGAGTGAGACGAGTTAATGGTTCGTATTTTATTACGTAACATGTTAAAGTGTTATAAGTGGATGATAAAATATTCATTACATTTATGACAAGTTTAATTTAGTCGTAAGTGCGCACAAGGGTCTAAAATGAAAGTTATTACTTTCAAGGGTTGAAAGTGCAATTTTGGAAAGTATAACCTGAGTATAAAAGCTCATTTTAGCATCTTGAATAGTGCACTCCATCATTTGCACGAATTTTGAGCTCTCCACTTTTCCCTCAAGTTCTAGAGTGAGAAACTGAAGGAAGAACAAGGTTGGATCAGTCCCGTTTTTTTGATCAAGTTTGCGTTCTTCACGCAATCGAAGTGACGTCTTTGTTTCCCGTGCTAGTACACGGGAATTGAAGATCGACGATCCAGGAGCTGTGGTGCACTTGTTGACAATCTAAATGACGCCTAGTTTGGCGCCTCTTAACCACGTCACGTCGGTGGTAAGCGAAACAAATCGGCGATTTCAAACCAACAAGGTACCATTTACAGTTTTGTTCGATTTTATTTTCGTGCTTAAATTGAATTTCACACAATCATTTGAGAAATCTGAGAAATGAGTTTTGTGGATTCAGATTTTTTAACATGAATCCAAACAAATAATTTTAAATTGCGTATTTTTTCCCGTTTCCATTGTGCCCCAGGTTCCTTCAAATATCAAAGGTAATCCCAGCGCAATATGAGGCATCACGCCGCTACGCCTGAATCCCCATGAATCATGACGCAATTTTCAGCCTCCTTCCTCTAATTCGATCGACCCCTAACCAATCTCATGGCGCAACCATATGCCATAGCGCAAAGGCCCCTCATCACCATTTTGTGTTGTGTGCCGTAAACAACTACACATGATGACGCACTTGGCTTAAGGCAAGAAGCAGGGACTTTGTGATCTTGAATCACCCAACTATATTGTAGATTGACAAGACAATGATGCACAAGAGCAAGATAAGTGAGAAAGAGGTTTCATGTACAATGGGCATAAAGCAAACTAAGTGTCACGATAATGACTATTTATAGTAAGGAGTGATATAAATGTCAAGGGTCTAATTAACCAAAATCAGAAAGCCTGAACCTACTTTGTCTCCTCAAGCAAAAAAGCCAAGTCTAATGCGGGCTTTGAGGCGCCTAGCACACATATTTAGACTCTAAGGATGCACACATATTTAGACTCTAAGGATGCGTATTACATGTTTCCAAAAATAGAGGTCTTGACTTTGTCATCCTAACCCATCGCAATTGAAATTATTGCCTCCAACCATAACTTTGGTGATTCTGGTAGTGAATTGGGCTTCCAAACTCGTTCAACCACATGCCCGGGGCATGATCCATCATATTTAGTCTATAATAAGAGAGATAATTTAACTTATCCATGCACATGGGTTGGTTTTGGGCTGTTAATGAAGTGAGATGCACTCCTATTGCATCTTGTAGACTCTTTAATCTTCTTTGTGTCATTGGGTCTTGCAATTCCAACTCCTCACAAGCATTCGAGTTTGCGTCTTTGAATAGATTCCCATCCTCCTAGTTATAACATCACACAATGCCTCATTTTTGTACTTTGTTGTTAGAGGACAAGTTGTGTCAAGTCCCACATCGGAATCGTATCATGTAACCTCTTTTATTCATTATAAAATAATCCCAAGACCTCTAGTGAGGCATCTTGGGTATTGGGTTCTCCTCTATATCATTCTACATGGTATTAGAGGAGGTCCTAACCTAACCCTACCCCCCTCCTATCACTTTTTTTTCTCGGCGGAAACCTAACTTTCCCCCCGTTGGGGGCAGCAGCCCCAGCCCCGTCAAAGCCGTCCGCTCCCCTTCCAACTTTCCTCCCTCCCGGAAGATCGAGCCCCGCCAGATCTTGCGCCGCCCCGCTCGGCTCCTCTCCCTACGCAACAGCCGCTGCGCCCCTCGTGACAGATCCTAGCTCCAGCAGACGTCTTCGTTCGTCTTCGCCGACCACATCCTCTTATCGCGTTGGATCCCAGCTCTTGCGGACGTCTCTGTTAGTCCCGTGCCATCGCTACCCGAAGAACCACCGACGTCGGCCAACTAGCAGTGCACAGGTCACAATCACGCCGCCTCTCGTCGCCTCTGCAGATCTAGAATCACTAGACCGCATCAACGCAAGACCATCTCTGTTGGGGCGGAAGCGCTCAACTTCTCATGAATCACACACAAATAGAGAATCAAAGCAAATAGGGACACAAATTTACGTGGTTTGGTCGGATGACCTACATCCACGGGGAAGACAGCGGGTAATCTTATTCAAACGGGGATACAAAGCTTACGAAATCCCACACTCATATCTCTTGTGTTTCTTCTCACAGAACGACACTCATATTTAAAGCAGCAATGGTGGAGAAGATGCAGATGGCCGCTCAATGTTTCTCCAGACAGCCACAAACTCCTGCCAACTCTTCATGGACGACACCAAACACTACAGTGGGTCTCCTTTGGTGGTCACCAACCCTTTGCTGTGAGTCATATGAGGCGGCACCACTCCTGTTGTAGTCTTCTTCGGCGTCCACCAACCATGAGGTGGTGATATTATTGTCAAAAACTCAACAATCTCCACTTTGACTAAAAAATATCACCAAGTTGCCGCTCAAACAAATCATCATGTTGCCAAAACAAATCTTCAAGATGTTGCTGTCTTTTCGACGCCTGTAGGCATCTCAAGTATGAGACATATCGATCAAGTCCAAAGAATGTTGGAACTTGATCCCTGTATCAGCTTTCTTGTCCTTTGGAGTAGGAACAAGATCCCATATCATATTCTGATGCAGTGAATTCATATCTTCTTCCATAACAGACTTCCACTGGTTTATTTCTTTGCTATCCAAAACATCTCGATAACAATCTGGAACACCATCTTCAATCGCAGAAAGAGCATAACTAACTGATTTTCCATACCTGGAAGATCATCGTATAATCCTTCGTGTTCTACCAGTGGTGATACTCTTATATGATGTCACTGCTCTACCTGTAATAGTCTCGACATTCAAATAATACAAAGTACCTTTTCGAATACCTTTCATCGCAAGGAGTGCATCGCGAATAATTTTCATGAATCCATTTTCAATAGTTATTTGGTAACCAAGTTTATCCAAAACTCCAAGTGATATGAGGTTCTCCAATTCTGGTACATTTCTCACATCTGTAAGGCGTCGAGTTGTACCATCATGCATCTTCAACCGTATTGTTCCAATACCTCTCGTATGGCAAGGGTGGTTATTGCTCACAAACACCACATCTTCATCTGACTCATTGAGGTTTGAAAACCAATCTCGATTCCTGCACATATGGAATGAACAACTTGAATCAAGAATCAAACCTTCTAAATGGTTGACCGTCGAGCAAACGAAGATTGTATCTTCAGCATCCTCGGTTCTCTGTACAACATTTGCCTTTGATTTCCTAATTTTGGGACAATCCTTCTTCCAGTGTGCTTTTTCATGTGAGTAGGCACACTCGTCTTTTGCTGGACGTCTAAAGCTGGACTCGCCTTTTGACGTCGATCGTGATTCATCTCTTCTGAATTTTTTAGATTTCCTGTCAGACGACCTTCCTCTAATTGTCATCAATCCCTCCGATGCAGAATCCCAATGGTCATATTTGTCCTTCCGCCTGTACTCATTGTTAACTAAAGCATTTGAAACATCAACAAATTTCACCAACGTTGTAGTAAGGTGATTATAACTCTCCGGTAGAGAGTTCAATAGCAACAGAGTCTTATCTTCATCTCCAATTTTTACCTCCAAACTTTGCAAATCTGTCAGGATTTTATTAAACGAATCAAGGTGCTCAATCATAGACATACCTTGCTCGTACTGAAATCTGAACAATTTCTTTTTCAGGTATAGTCGATTTTTAATGCTTTTGGCCATATACTTGTTTTCCAAAATACTCCACAAACTTTTTGCTGAAGTTTCTCGCATCACACTGTATTTTTGATTTTTAGCCAAACAAAGCCGGATCGTACCGCAGGCTTGACGGTTGAGTCTCTTCCAATCACCATCGGAGATGTTGACGGGCTTTTCTTCCAAGGTGATATCTAACTCCTGTTGAGTTAGAAAATCCAAAACTTCACATTGCTGCATGCTGAAGTTCGTCCTGTCAAACTTCTCCACCTCAAATTTGGTACTGGACACCGTACTTCTATATCCGGAAGTATTTGCAGTATCGACATGTGTAGCTGGAACAGACTCCTGGGGCTCATGGGGCGGTACCGAACTATTTTCGATTTCGGGATTCTCTATCACAAAAACAGATCAGAATTTCCAAAAACAGACAGCATCGATTAATCTGAAATAATCAAAAATGCTGAAAACCAAGGCAAAAAAAAAAAAAAAAAACCAAAAACCTCACTTAAAAATATTAACCCCCCACTCAAATTTTTTTTTAAACAAACAAAAAATCTCTATTTTTTGGTTGGGGCATGGCCCTACTTCACATGCAACGTCTCAATCACTTTTTCTTTATTTTTTTTCACACCGACACAACATAACAAAAACAAAAAAGGTAGAGCCTTACTTTTTTTTGACTTCCACGCCCCATTTGTCCCCCCCCCCCCCCCCCCCTGTTTTTTTTTCTTTCTTATTTTCTAAATCCCACACAACACCTTTTCCCTTTATTTCTTAAAGTGCACCACACACTTCAACTCTTCCACCACGCACACCACACACAAAAAGAAAGGCCCTTTTCTTCCACGCGCAGTACCTCCGCTTTCTCAAATTTCACGGATCTTCAGACAACGACAGATCAGATGTGGAGAGGAGGAAATAGATCAAACCAGAGAGGATAGGGTTCGTGCAGCACGTGCGATAGTATGCCTTGCGGACAGCAGCAGATTCCCTGGAGTGTGGACAACAGATTCCAATAGGAAGCACGAACAACAATGGGTTCAGGTGCGTGGATAGGGAGGGATGGTTGCAGATCTTCCCCAGGAAATCAAACACACCCTTTGATACCACCTTATTGGGGCGGAAGCGCTCAACCTTTCATGAATCGCACACAAATAGAAAATCAAAGCAAATAGACACAAATTTACGTGGTTCGGTCGGATGACCTACATCCACGGGGAAGGTAGCGGGTAATCTTATTCAAACGGGGATACAAAGTTTACAAAATCCCACACTCATATCTCTCTTGTGTTTCTTCTCACAGAACGACACCCATATTTAAAGCAGCAATGGTGGAGAAGATGCAGATGGCCGCTCAATGTTTCTCCGAACAACCACTAACTCCTGCCAACTCTTCATGGATGACACCAAACACTACAGTGGATCTCCTTTGGTGGTCACCAACCCTTCGCTGTGAGTCATATGAGGCGGCACCACTCCTGTTGCGGTCTTCTTCGGCGTCCACCAACCATGAGGTGTTGATATTATTGTCAAAAACTCAACAATCTCCTCCGCGCCTCAGCTACTGCGTGACGATTCCTCCGCGCCTCAGCCACTGCGCGACGACCGTTGACGGACCATCCCTCCCTTCCACCCAGTGCGCGTCGCTCCTCCCTCGCGGCGCACCTCCCTGACAGAGCCCCCTCCTCGCGGCGCATCTACTGGGCCGAACCCCAGACCTTCTTAAATTTGATTGCAGGCTGCCCTTCCCGTCCACCGTTGCTTTGCTGTTGGGTGAGAGTTGGGGAACCTCTTGAATTTCCAAGGCGACCTCGGCTCCGATTCCTTCCTGCAATCCAGGTGCAGCCCATTCTGTGCGTCGCTCACTCTGCGCATGGAATCTGTGAGCATTCTCAGGCCCCACCACTACCGCTCACCCAAACCAAAGCCTTTCCGTTGCCGCTCGAACCTTCGTCGGGCCTCTCCGCTGTTCCCTATTGTTTCTCTGACCCTTGCTGTCAACTGAATTTATGGTCCGCTAGTCAGACGCCGTTTCACCTCGGCAATCTGGGTATGCAAAGTCGGACATCGTTTCACCTCGGCATTTTAGGGTCCGCTGGTCGGACGCCGTTTCACCTCGGCAATCTGGGTTTGCAAAGTTGGACGCCATATCACCTGGCCTTTTGGGTCCGCTAGTCGAGCGTCGTTTTACCCAGCCGTTTTGAGGCCGTTTGTCGATCGCCATTTCATCCGGCATCTTGAAGCAGGGGTCGTCCTCAACAAGGGAGCATGAGAGTTTTAAGATGGTCATCTTTTCTTTAGCATCCATGGTCGGGAGCACAACAGGTGGAGCACATCTAATGGGCACTGCATGACGGACGTTCTACGGTTGACACGATCTTTTTCAGCGACATCATCCATCAACTTTTTGTGAGGGAACAACAAATGACGGTTTATTTTTTCTTATGTTTTGTCTTCTTATGTAATCAAGCTGGGTATGTCCAGTTTGAGGGGGAGTGTTAGAGGATAAGTTGGGTCAAGTCCCACATCGGACTTGATGTATCATGTAACCTCTTTTATTCATTATAAAATAACCCCAAAAGCTCGTTTAGTGAGACATCTTGGGTATTGGGTTCTCCTCTATATCATTCTACATTTGTCAATGGTAACACGTTCACCTGTTGAATGGCTTTTAGCGATCCACTAGGTTGGTTTTGGGCCTTTACATTGACTCCCATTGTTTGCAGACTCTAATCTTTCTCGTGTTATTGGGCCTTGCAATTCCAACTCACGAGAAATCGGGTTTGCGCCTTTGACCCAACTCCTATCATCATAGTTAAAACATCACACAATGCATCATTTCTGTTCGTATCAATGGCGAATAATACAATCACTTATTTAATGACTTTCAGCGATCCACAATCATTCAAAACATTATAGTTCGTATGGATGTTGGTGTATTAAAGTCAATAACATTCTCCACTAACTCGGTGCTCTCCCTTTGTTGCTTCTGCCTCCATCAATGATAGCATTACATACCTTTCCTTGGGCTTAACAACTTTGATGAAATATATTCTCCTGTTGCTACTTCTCTCTAACAGTCACGTTAAAACTGTTCTTGTGTTGTGGAGTTCTTGACAAATTTACCATCACTCGTTTTTAGGGGGAATGCTCTTCTTCTTCCTCCTCCTCCTGGAGGTCTCTCCATCCATGTTCTATTCTCTAATGTTTGCTATTGGTCATGGTTTGTGTGCTTAGACACTTGCTGGTGATGTGTCATCTTCCTTGACATTTGAACCACTGAATGTCCGTATTTCTTGAAGGGTTAGGCTCAACTAAAGTTTTCATCAGTGGAGGGGTTCCCCATTACTTCTTTTGTTCTGGCTCTGTTGGAGTCGATGAACCTCCAATCACCTTGTAATCCGTGGTTTGAATGTAGGTAGTAGGTTTCCTTTTGTTGCTCATTTTGATTTTCTGTTCGATTTTTCATGGCTTGGTGGATGATGACTTGTATTTTGACATAGTGGTACATCTCCACCGGATCAGCAATCTTCCAGTTGAGCCCATATAAAAACCTCTTCCTTACGGCCAACTTCATTTCTTCCCATCTATTGACGAGGCATCCACTATATTGAACTTTCTCCTTGTGTAGCTGTTCTAACCAAATTAGCGCATCATTGGAAAATTCAAGAGCAATAAGTTTCACATTTTTCGCTTCAGAATTAGCATGACAGGAGAACACTTTGATGTGCATTTCATGGTATGATTTACGATCACTCTTGTCTGGAAATGAAGGGACTTTTTCTTTGATACCACGAAGGACATCATCATCTTGCGGTCTCCTATGCCCTCTTCTAAGCTGCCGGATCAACCTTTTTCGTTGCGTAGCTTTCTTACATCTTCATGACCAACGACTTACATCATGCCCTCCCTCATATTTTTTTTTTATTTCCATTTAAGGTTTCTATTTTTTTTTTCTAGTGCGGGGCGACGACTCTCAGAATGGGTCGGCCGCCCCCCACCCTCCGCTGCTCCTCCCGGTTGCGCAGGCCCTCCCTCACGGCGGATCTCCCTCACCGGCGGCTCTCCCCCATGCAGGCGTCTCCTTCCGCCGCGGGTCCCTGCCCTTCTGGCGACTCTCCTCCTGTGCGCGCAGCACCTCCCGCGGCTCCCTCGGCGGTTCTCCCGCCTTCCCCGGCGATCCATCCGGCTCCTGCAAATGCCGACACCCGCTCCCGCTTCTCCAGGCGAGCAGACCGGCCGGCTCCCGCCTCTCCCGCTACGCACGAACCGTTCTCCCGGCGGTTGCACCTCCTCCCGGCGCGACGGCCCTCCCGCGGCGTTCCTCTGCTCCCGACCCAGGCGCGGCGACGACTCCTCTCCCGGCGGTTGCACCCTCTCCCGACGGGCCTCCCTCCCGGCGCCAGCTCCTTCCCTGCGGTTTTTCCCGGCAGCCCGCCTCCTGCGGCTTTTCTCGGCGGCCCTACGTACTGCCCGAGCAGAGCCCTCCCGGCCTTCATCGCTCCAGCGCGTCGGATTCTTCCTCCCATCGCGATCCATGCGCGGCTCTCGCCCGGTGACTTCCGCCTCCCGCCCCGACGACTTTCCTCCCGGCGCAACGTCCCTCGCCTACCGTTCCAGCAACTTCCACTACAGGAAAACTGAATATTTGCGACGGGATCCCGTCGCAAAAGGTTTTTTGCGACAGAGCCTCGTCGCAAATCGCTCGTTGCCGAAAACGGCGTCGCAAATAGGTGTTTTTGCGGCGGTCACGTCGCAAAAAGTTTATTTGCGACGGTATTTTTCCCCCGTCGCAAATGAGTTTTCGTTTATATATAAAAAAAGTATTTGCGACGGGCCGTCGCAGATATATTAGTTGCGACGGGTCAGAATCCCGTCGCAAATGCGAAATTTTAAAAAATACTTGCGACGAAGGTATTTGCGACGGACCGTCGCAGAAAGGTTTTCCCGACGGGTATTCGTCCCGTCGCAAATATTTAAAAAAAATAAAATAATAATTATTACAAATTGTATAATATTATATAAAAATAAAAATAATATTAATAATATAAAAAAATTATATTATTATAATATAAATAAAAAAATATATAAAATATAATTATGAAATATTAATATAAAATAATAATAATATGAATATAAATAATATAATATAATATAATAATACCATAGTTATTTACGGCGCATGGCGCACAACGGCGACAAGCGCCCCCGGCGCAAAAGCGCATGGCGCGGCGCACGACGCGTGGCAATATTAACTTGCGGCGCATAGAAGAGATGCATACATATATCAACAATAGCAAATAATAAATTATACAACAATTATATAAATATAAAAGATTTGTGTCAATAATTCATATTTCATCCATCAAAAAACAAAATTCAACAATGACACACAAAATAGGAAATGCAAACAAAGATTAAAACATATAACATTTAAGGACCGAGGGTTCTCTCATTATCACTCTCGGAATCAGCAGGAGAGACTTCATCATCCCCAAATGATTCTTCCCCACCACAAGGCATCTCTTGAACATCTTCATCTTCTTCACTTGTTTCATTCTCAATCTCTTCCTCTTGCGCTTCTTCTTCTTGTTCTTGAATAGTATCTATTGATTTCTTTTGTAAACACTTGGTGTGAGAACTTGACGCTCTAGTCGTATGGGCCAATTCTTCTGCACCGGAAGCCAAAGCCACATCACCCCAAGTCAAATCATCGTCATCAAAAACAAAGTCATCAGCTGCATCACGCTCCTCATCCACGACACCAAGCAACCACTCATTGCAGTCATCAATTTCCTTCAAAGAGATAGGGTCAATGGAGTCTCGTTCATTGAATCTGCGCATCAAGGCTCTATTATACTTGCTAAAAACCAAGTCATTCAATTTTGCTTGAGCAAGCCTATTTCTCCTTTTTGTGTGAAGATTTTCAAAAACACTCCAATTTCTTTCACAACCTGAAGCACTGCATGTAAGACTGAACACTTTTATCGCAAAATGTCTCAAGTGTGAAGCTGATGCACCATTAGTTGCCCACCAATCAGCAGGTGCCCTCAATTTCCTATTTCTTATTGCCAAATCAGTGCCAAGAGTGCCCAATGCCTCTCTATATTTTGTCAAGTCTTCAGCAATCTTATCAACCATCACTATATCAGGTGTCAATCTTTGAATGCATTTGATCAAACCCATATTTACCTCTTCATCAGCATCAATGTCAGGATGATCATAGAAGAACTCTGGATTCAAAAAGTATCCTGCAACATGCAAAGGCCGATGAAGTTGAACTTCCCATCTTTGATCAATTATTTTGAAAATCTCTTTATATTTTTCTTCTCTATTGTTGAAGGCCTTTGCAATTGATTCTTTTTCTCGATCCATGGCTTCGTATATGTATCCCATAGGAGGCTTTCTTTCCCCATCAACCAAACGAAGCACTTCAACAAGTGGAGCACCCACTTTGAGAGAATAATTGACATTGTTCCAAAAAGAGGCACTTTGCACAATCAAAACAACATCTTTCCCTTTCCGCTCCTTTGCCCATTTACTTTGATTCCATTCATCATAAATGAACATCTTCCTCAAATTAGCTTGTTGGGTATACATGCTAGAAAGTGTGATCATGGTAGTGGCAAATCTAGTCTTTTCAGGTCTAAGGAGCTCCCTTTCTTTGGTGAATTTTCGCATCAAGTTCAATACACCGGCATGGTTATAAATGAAACCACTAATTGTCACCGCCTTCTTCAAAGTTTTAGCAAGCATAGGAATTTTCCAAATATCTTCTAAGATGAGGTCAATGCAATGAGCGGCGCACGGGGTCCAATACAAATTAGAATAAGTTGCCTCCAATAATCTCCCTATTAAAAAATAGAAAATAAAGAACTCATATTAGTAAGTAATAAAAATCATTGAAAAAAAATAAATGTTTAAAAAAATATCAACGTAAGTATTGTTGACAACAATGATATTTACCAGCAAAAACATTATTTGAAGCACTGTCAGTGACAACTTGTATCACATTGGATGGTCCAACCTTCTTGACAAATTTATCCAACAAATCAAACATCTTTGTTCCGCTCTTTACATAAGAAGAAGCATCAACCGATTCAATAAATACTGACCCCTTTGGGCTATTAACCAAGAAATTTATCAATGTTCTCCCCCTTCGATCTGTCCAACCATCTGCCATGACTGAACATCCTTTTCTTGCCCACTCCTCCCTAAATTCCTTCAACAGTAAATGTGTATGTTCTAATTCCTTTTTAAGCAAAGGAACTCTTACCTCATGGAAGCTTGGAGGTTTCATACCTGGTCCGCATTGTCCAACTGCCTCAACAAATGCCGAAAAACTATCATAATTGACAGCATTGAAAGGAATTCCGGCATCATACATCCACCTTGCAAACAATTGGCAAACATGATCTCTTTTCTCCTTCTTGTATGCATCCATGACAGTTGTTTGTCTAACATTAGACAATTTTCTTTGTCGTACAACTTCTTCTGGACTTGGAGTGAAAAATGCATCTATAACTCCCTTTGCCTTGGATACAGGATCGCTATTGCTTCCTTTTTGAGAACCTGATCCTTGTGGCATGCAACTGTTACTTGAAATAGCTTTCCTTTTCTTTCCACCATCAAATATTGTACGTTCTAGACCTTGCACCTCTTCTTCTATGAAATCATCATCAATTGCATATATCCTAGGCCCGACTATATTCCTTTTTTCCTTCAAAGCCCTTCTATCTTCATCAATTTTTTTTAGCTCCTCTCTCACATGTGCCAGACAATTTTGGCATGCGGTTGTGTTTCTATATCCACCGGCCAAATGTTGTTTGACTCTTGTAATACCTCCCTTCGTTACTTTTCCACAAAATTTGCATGTTACTGAATTTTTATCTAAAGGATCTGTTAACATGCAATATTGCCAAGCAGGGTCTTGTTGCCTTGCTTTAGACATTTTGAAATATCACAATTCCTGAAATATTTAAAACAAATAATTACATATTTTAAACCATATATCTAAAAAAACAATAAACAAAAAATAAAAAAACACAGCATAAAAAAAAAATAACAGTGAACTGTCCTCAATAGGGAGGACAACAGCAACTGAAAAAAAAAACATTGAACTGCTGCCCTCACTGAAGGGCGGACAACAGAAACTAAAAAAAAAATAGAAAACATAAATAAAATTGAATAAAAAATTCAGTACTTGAGTTGCCGCCTGCGCCTGCCTCGGACGAGGAGGGGTGGGTCGTCGTGGTCGGTCAGCCTCGATCGGAAAGCAGGTGTCGAGGGAGGCGACTGGCACCGAGGGGCTGGGTCGCGGCTCGCGGGAAGAGCAAGGGAAGCGATTGGAGGTATGTTTGGGTGTTTTTTTTAATCGGGCGGGATAGGGTACGATGCGGGTTAAAAAAACGCAAAAAAAAAAACTTTTTTACTTTGGCGCAGTGGCGCGCGCCACGCCACTGCGTGCCATGGCGCACCATAGCGCGCGCCACTGAGCGCCTTTCCAGATGCGCGATGGCGCGCCATGGCGCGCGCCATTAATAACTATGAATAATACTAATATTAATAATATAAAAAATTAATATAATAATATTATTATTAAACTATCTATATAATAATAATATTAATATTAATAATATAAATAAATTATATTATTATAATATTAATAATAAAAAATATATATAATATAATTATGAAATATTAATATAAAAAAATAATAATAATAGTACTAATATTATTAATATAAAAATTAATATAATAATATTATTATTAAAATAAACATACATATTTATGAAAAAATAATATTAATATTATTAATATTAATAAAATTATAAAATTATAAACTTCTCAATATTAACAATAAATATAAAATATTAAAAGTAATATTACTAAAATAAGCAGACATTAAAAATAATACTAATAAGTAATAATATATTAAAAAAAATAAAAACAAATTAAATCACGTACTATTCGTACCAATATGAAAGAGGAATTGTAAATAGTTAATATAACAATAAACTACGAATTCAAATGTTTATTACATCTAAAAAAATCACTGGGGGTGGATAATCTGGAGGACCTGGAGGACCTGGAGGAGGTGGTGGAGGAAACTCTATCCCTAAACTATGAGTCAGACGACGCATATACTCCATATACTCCTGATGTTGCTCCTCATATCGACGTCTCTCCTCATCCTGCTGCTGACGCATCTGCTCCTGCCATCGACGCATCTCCTCATCGTGCTGCTGACGCATCTGCTCCTGCCCCTGACGCAAATCCTCTATAAGCTGACTCTGAGCACGCAGTTGCTCATGATACTGTGAGGCAGAAGATGATGTCTCTCCACGAGCTCCTCTCGAGCTGGACGACGACATCGCAGCAGTACCATAATAAGTTGCAGGAGTCAAATGAGAGCCGATACCAACTACTCGGCCCTTTTCGAAGCCATATTGGGTCGCCTGCATCCATGTCGTCTCATCAAACTGGTGGGCACTAGTCTGATCACCCGTCTCGTCTTGACTCTCAGCCTGTGTCTGAGAGGTCGCAGCCTCATATGACTCCTTAAGTTTCAATTAGAAATTAAAATAATGAAAAGATTATATGCATTTAATTTGAAAACTGAAAAGAAAATAATACTGACCATAATCTGACGCTGGCGGTCACCTCTAATCTCTCCAGTAGCCGGGTCAGTGTACATCCTTTGATAAACGCCGTGCGCTGAAATACAGGGCTGCTCGGCTTCCTATATGAATATAAAATAAACTGTTTATATTTAAAGTTGTATAAAATATTAAAAAAAAGTACTTACCAGACGCTCTCTATGCGCACTGAATGTACGACTACGGGCTCGATGCGTCACCTCTTGTCTTCCCTGATTCTGTCGACCCAATGCAGATCTCCTCTGAAACCCACCACCCAACCAGTGTGTACATAATCCATCCCAAACGTGAGATGAAATGTACTCTGGTCGGTGGGCTCTACAGGACTCATCAAATTCTGTCACTCCGGCTTTCTTCACAGCCGTCTTTCTCAAATTATGCAAAAACTGACGGAAACGGTCACGCATAGACATCACCCATGCCGCGTGGATAGTGACACGCGTGCTCTCGTCGATGAGATACCATAAAACCTAATATAAAGTTATTAATGAATTAAATTTCAAAATAAATAATATTTAATTACGTACCAGCCAATGATCGAACATGGCGGCCTGCACATCAGCGGGAATCTGATCCCATGTGAGCCAGGGCTGAGAAAAATAATTGCGCAAGATAGCGCTCCCCTGTCCAATAGCTATATGCGTAAAACTGTGGAAAAAGAACAAATAATCAAACAATTAGAATATTAATAAATTATAATAAAAGATAACTAAAATACACAGGTTACCATACCACCGCGTGTGCGCATCGAATCCAAGAGGTGAACGTCGCTCCGGGATAGGATCTGGAATCATCAGTCTGGCAAGACCACGCCCCCTCCGAGTGCTCCCTGTAGTGCCAACTGCCTGAGGGTCAGATGACTCAAGAACCTCATCATCCATAGGTAGATCAGCCTCCAGCAACTGACAAAACGTTTCCGAGTCCATCTGAAACATGAAATGATTGTTATTAGCAAACAATTAAAAATAACTATTATGTATATATATATATTTGTTATGATTCAAACCAGCATTTTATTGTGTCAATGTTCATCTTCATCATCATCTTCATAGTTGTCAATGTCAATGTCTTCATCTTCCTCATCAACATCATCAATTTCCATATTAGTTTCACTGTCATCATCTCTTGTCATTTCAAATTCAGTTGTAACATCATTGACAACATCGTCATCATCGACCCTTAACTGTGGAGTGTCATTCTCAATATTCATGTCTCTTTGTGAAAAAGATGTGTTTTGAGGAGTGTCCTGAAAAATTTCATTTCCTTGCACTTCAGTGGAACCACATTCAGTTTGAGTAAACTGATTTTCTCGAGATTTAACTTTTATTATACTCCACCAATCATCCAACTCTTTTGCAGTAGCACAGTATTTTGCATAATAAATTTGATGTGCCTGATGAGCCAATAAAAATGGTTCATTTACTACAAGAAGACTTTTATGTTTAATATCAACAATTTCATGAGTCGGATGAATACGCAAGCCTCTCTCAGTATCCAGCCATCGACATTTAAACATTGTTACATAATTCTGTCCCAAATAACACAGTTCAATAATTTCTTCAAGCATGCCGTAAAAGTCAACTTCAATATCTCTATGATGTGATCCCTTCAAATAAACACCACTATTCATTGTTTTCTTTGATTTCCCATATGCACGTGTATGAAAGCGATAACCATTCACCACATATGCATTATAAGATTTAACCATTTTGGATGGTGGGCTACTCAAAATACGCAATCGACTATCAATCTTATCAGCATGTATAGATACCTGAAAATTTGTAAAACATTTATCACTATTACAAGTAATAAATTGATTTTATATATAAAACCAAAAAAGAATGTATGTTACCAGTTTTTAAAACCAGTAGGCAAAATTTTTTTGCCGACGTTCTTCTAAGCCAGCTGCTGTAATTTGTGGAAATTGTTTCTTGATATGATCATCATATAACCTACAAATACAATATGATTAATTTACTGTAACATAATCTATAGAATAAGGGATAAGAGCACTCACTGTACAATTGGTGACATTTTTTCACAGTTGAGTAGAACATATGTATGAGCTCTATGATGTTCATCATCTGAAAGCCATCTATCATGAACTCCACCAAAGCCAAGTTCGGGCTGATTGAAAACTGATAATTGATTGTTCATATCATCATCAACATTCCCCTCGTTCCGGCCCATGCGGTTAAATTTTGAGGGATATTCAGATTCAAAATAATGAGAGCAGAATAAAGCAATTTCTTCTTGCAAATAAGCTTCAGCAATTGAGCCTTCAACTGATGCTTTGTTACGGACTTTTTTCTTCAATTTCTGCATGCATCTCTCAAATGGGTACATTCATCGAAACTGAACCGGACCTCCACATTTTGCTTCATGTGACAAATGTAATATCAAATGTTCCATTGAGTCAAAGAAAGCCGACGGAAAGATTTTTTCCAATTTGCATATAATTACAACATCTTCTTCCAGTTTGCTTAGTGTATCGTAATCTGTTGTCGCCGCACACGTGTCTCAGAAAAAATATGATATATCTGTTATCGAATCCCAAATCTTAGAATTCAACAAACCTCTTAATCCAATAGGCATAAGTCTTTCCATTATAACATAACAGTCATGACTTTTTAATCCGGTAATATGACCATTTTTAACACATCTGCCCAAGTTGGAAGCATGGCCATCTGGAAGTCTCAAATCTGCAATCCACTGACAAAATAATAAGCGACTCTCTTTGGTCAGTGTATAAGCTGCTTTTGGCTTCATTAATCTCTGTGATCTGACATTTTCAAACAATTCAAGTTCTGGTCGCCTGCAAATTTGGGCAAGATCTAATCGTGCCTTTACATTATCTTTGGTTTTACCCGGTGTATCCAAAACTGTATGAAATAAATTATCAAAACAGTTCTTCTCAATATGCATGACATCCAACATGTGTCGAACCAACAAATCAGACCAATATGGCAGATTCCAAAAAATGCTCCGTTTTGTCCAATTGTGTTCTTTCCCAAAACCATGAATTTTCTGTTGGTTTATTGTCGGTCCAAAAGTGATGAAAGGTAATGAAAATACAACTGATTGTAACTCTATACCTGAGATCATTTTTGGAGGTTCATCTCTTTCAATTCTGCCTTTTCTGAAATGAGATTTATTCCTCCGAAAAGGATGATCGATTGGAAGAAATCTGCGATGACAGTCAAAATAGCAAGGTTTTTTTCCATTCACGAGCATAAATGCTTTGTTGTCTCCCATACAGTAAGGACATGATTCTGGACCATGTGTACTCCAGCCAGATAACATACCATATGCCGGGAAGTCACTAATTGTCCACATCAAAGCAGCTTTCATTACAAAATTCTGTTTCGCAGCAGCATCATATGTACCAACACCATGACTCCACAATAAATTTAACTCATCAAGCAGTGGTTTCAAATAAACATCAATATTTTTTTTCGGATGTCCTGGGATTAATAATGTCAAAAAGATATAAGGCTCTTTCATCAACATCCATGGAGACAAATTGTACGGAGTTATAAAGACAGGCCAACAGGAATACTGACTACCAAAAGATCCAAATGGACAAAATCCGTCAATAGAAAGACCCAATCGCACGTTCCGAGATTCTAAAGCAAAAGACGGATGCACTTGATCAAAATGTTTCCATGAATCGCCATCAGATGGATGAATCAAGCTTTTACCATTTGAAATATTGGTTTTGTGCCATGACATCATTGTTGCTGTGTTCTGAGACATAAATAAACTCTGCAACCTGGGTGTAAGCGGGAAATATCTCAACTGTTTTACAGGAATCAATCTAGACTTCCCTGATTGAGCTTCTTTATACCTCGATTGTCCACATGTGGGACAACTATCCAACGACTCATTTTCACCAGAATATAAGATGCAATCGTTTGAACATGCATGAATCTTCTGATAACTAAGGCCTAGATTACGAACGAGTCTTTTGCTCTCATAATAATTAGCAGACAGCACATTTCCTTCAGGTAACAGTGCTTTAACCAAAGAAAATATCTGATCAAAACAGTTATTTGACATTCCATTATCTGATTTAATAGCCATAAATTTTGCAACTGCTTCTAATTTGCTTATCTTGCAACCAGGATATAATGCATCCTCAGCAGACCTGAACAACTCAGCAAATTCAGATGGTGCCAACTCGGGAGGTAAATCAACATATCCTCAATTTCTGTTTGTTGAACGGATGACCCTCCAACATCATGTACTAAATTCTGAAATCGTGATGGATCCGAAATCAAATTATTAGTATCTTCTCTGGAACTACGTTCACCGTGTTGATACCAAAAAATATAATCTGATTGAAAACCATAACGCAAGAGATGTTGCCTAACGATGTCAAATGTCTCAAACTTTCTCAAAGCACATTTTTTACAAGGACACTTAATTGTCCCTTCTGAAACAAATTTCTGGTTTGATGATGCAAATGATAAGAAAGCTTCAACACCATCAACATATACAGGATTTAAATTAGAACCGTTTGGATTTCTGCGCTGATTTATCCAAGCACGATCATCTAATAATGATTGATGTCGATTTCCTTGTTCCATATTCATATATATGTTTCTACAAAATTTAAAATCATTACTATTGTTAAATAATTTGATATAAGAAACAATATCCTAAAAAAAGAAGATACATAATTACAGTTATTTATTAGTAATTACCAATAATTATAGGCGACAAAGCTAGTTTGTAATCATCCCCACTAATTATTAATAATTTAGCAATACTTAGCAATACTTGGCAAAATGAAATATGCTTGAATAATGAAATTAAATTTTGTAATCATCATTGTGAAGATTATATTACTAATTATTCTGATTTGTCTGATGGCTCATCTCTTTTTAACTTTCTCCCGACTGAAATCAGTATGAAAAATTTGCTCTGACATACGTTAGAGCACATTTTTCATACTGATTTCAGTGGGAGAAAGTAGCAAAGATATGAGACGTTGAACAAAAGGTGGTCGTCAATCCGCTGGAAATTGTGCCAATTTATAACCATGTACTTGAATTTATTTGATTTTTGATTAATTTTATTAGTAATTATTACTAATTATTACAAATCTCAATATTTCTAACAGATTTTGCTTTATTCTTAACATGTTCAAATCTTAAAGGGTCGTCAACTTTCAGGTCATGCCCAATAAAAAGTTTGGGTCAACCTTGACCAATTTAAACTCTATAATTGTCCTTACATGGTTGATCATCTCGCAAGTAGTGTTGCAATAGGACGACACAAGTAATGAGAAAGACATGACTTGGGTTGTTCTATTGCAACGCTACTTGCGAGGTGATCAACCAAGCAAGAACAATTATAGAGTTTACATTGGACACGGTTGACGCAAACTTTTTATTGGGCATGACCTGAAAATTGGCGACCCTTTAAGATTTGAACTGTTAAAAATAAAGCAAAACTTGTTGAAAATATTGATAATTGTAATATTTTATAAATTTTTTATAATTTTAATAATATTAATATTTTTTATAAATATTAAACATATAATAATAAAATAATTATATTATAAGTATTATTTAACTATTAATATTAGAGTAATATAATATTTTATATTATGTTACTATTTATGTTACTAATTTTATTACTAATTATGTTACTAATTATGTTACTAATTATGTTACTAATTATGTTACTAATTATGTTATTAATTAGAAATGCGAAGATATGCATATACGTCGGGTGGTTAATCAATCAATGAATAGAAAAACAAACGTAATTGACCGCTCATCTACCTCAATTTTCTTTTCATTTGTGTGTTGAGGTTGACAGGAAACTTCTGCCTCCACATCTAATATGTGCTTTTACTGTCAAAATTATAAACCTCCTCACCTCTATATTGGTGAGGAGGTTGATAATTTTGACAGTAAAACCAGATATTACATGTGGTGGCAGAAGTTTCCTGTCAAGGCTCAACACACAAATGAAAAGAAAATTGAGGTAGATGAGCGGTCAATCACGTTTCCTAATTATACTAATTGTTTCCTAATTATACTAATTGTTTCCTAATTATACTAATTGTTTCCTAATTATACTAATTGTTTCCTAATTATACTAATTGTTTCCTAATTATACTAATTGTTTCCTAATTAAATCTAATTGTTTCCTATTAAATCTAATCGTTTCCTAATTAAATCTAATCGTTTCCTAATTATTTTAATTGTTTCCTAATTATTTTAATTGTTTCTTAATTATTTTATTTGTTTCCTAATTATTTTAATTGTTTCCTAATTATTTCTAATCAATTAAATCTAATTATTTCCTAATTATTTGATAATTATTTTAATTAAATCTGATTATTTCTTATTAATTATTTCATAATTATTTTAATTGTTTCCTAATTATTTCTAATCAATTAAATCTAATCATTACCTAATTATTTGATAATTATTTTAATTAAATCTAATTATTTGATAATTATATATTTATTTCTAATTATTACCAAAACATCCCCCGGGAGTGTCGAACCAAGAGTGCAGTAAGGCCCGTTGTTGTGTACCAGGTTACCCTGAGTTAAGCTCGAAACACCTTGTCAGAGTTTTCACTCTTAGGTACATCTGTGCCAGAGCCGCCTCTACTTGTTCGTACCCAGACAGAGATTATTTGGTACAAGCACATAAACTAATTATACTATATAGCTAAACATTCTATTAAAAAAAATAAAATTAACAATTAAAAATAAAATTAACAATTAACAATTAAAAATAATTTAACAATTAAAAAAAATATAAATATCTTTATTGATCTGCGCCTTCTAACTCCTTCCTTCCTCTTCTCGAAAGAAAAAATTAAAATAAAAAAAAATTCTACTCAGAACTGAAAATTAGAGAGAAGAATAGAGATCTGATTGTTATGGAAAAAAAACGGATGAGCTGTATATATAGGTTAGATTATTTGCGACGGTCGTATTTGCGACGGGCGACCGTCGCAACTACGAGGTATTGCGACGGGATACCGTCGCAAATGCCTTCGCCCGCATTAAATACAGGTGGCGGGTAAAAGGACTTTTGCGACGGGCCCGTCGCAAATAGCCACCATTAGCGACGGGCGGCTCTACCCGTTGCAAATTACTATTTACTGCCGCCGGTATTCGCGACGGAGCCTGTCTCAAATACCTTCGCCCGCATTAATTACGGGCGGCGGGTAAAAGGGTTGTTGCGACGGGCCCGTCGCAAATGCCACACCATTAGCGACGGGCGGATATCCCCGTTGCAAATTCCTATTTACCGCCGCCGGTATTTGCGACGGGTGGATATCCCCGTCGCAACTTCCTATTTACCGCCGCCGGTATTTGTGACGGGACCCGCCGCAAATACCTCCCGTTGGATTATCTGTTGCGACGGGTACATAGTCCCGTCGCAAAAACGTATTTACGACCGCGGGGTATTTTGCGACGGGTTGTAGGTGACCGTCGCAAATATGCTTTACAGCGGCCGGTATTGGTGACGAGGCCCGTCGCAAATAATACCGGGTGAATATTTGTTTGCGACGGGGAAATTTTCCCGTCGCAAATACCATTTACCACCGCCGGGTACTTGCGACGGGTAGCCTTCTACCCGTCGCAAATATCCTTCCCGCGTTTTGGCGCGCAAACCGCGCCATTGCAATTGCGACGAGCCCTGTATTTCCGTCGCAAATAACTGACCATTTGCGACGGGAATATATTCCCGTCGCAAAAACCCTTTTAATCGGAGTTGTTGCGACGGGAATAAGACCCGTCGCAAATACCCCGTCGCAATAATCGTTTTTTCCCGTAGTGTTCCAGCCGCCGTCTCCGGCTCCCAGCAACTCCCAGTGCAGGCGGCCTCCCTTCCCCGGCGCCTCCATCCCGGACGGCTCCCTTCGCTGGGGCCTCCCTCCCCCGATGACTCCTTCCCGCGGCTCCCAGCCCTCACCTCCCGTCGTGATCCCGACGGCCAGCTGCGCCTGCTCCGTCCAGCTGCTCCCTTCCCGGCGGATCCCTCGCGCCGGCCCATCTCCGTCCGGCTGCTCTCTTCTCGGCGGCTCCTCCTCAGCGCTGCCTCCTCCTCCTGCTTCCTGCGGAATCCCTGCCTTCCTGCCCGGTGCCTCCTGCGGAATCACCGCCTCCCTGCCCGGCACCTCCTGCGGAATCACCGCATCCCATCGCTGGCCTCCTCCTGTGGATTTCCCGGCGCTTCGACGATCGGCACCGCCATTGCGGATTTCTCGGCACTTTGACGACCGGTCCTCCCGAGCGGATTTCTCGGCGCTTTGACGATCAGCCCGACATTACGGATTTCCCGGCGCTCTGACGACCGGCCCGTAGTGCGGATTTTCCTGACGCTTTGACGACCGCCCGCCAGTGTGGATTTCCCGGCGCTCTGTTGTCCGGCCCCGCACTTTTCCAGTGATGACCCATCCTTTTTTTTTTCAGCGGCATCAAATTACCATTTTGAGGGGGAGCAACATCAACAACAATTTTAATTATTTCCGTTTCTTCTGTTTTTGTCTCGTATTTGTCATCAAGCTAGGCATGTCCAGCTTGAGGGGGAGTGTTAGCGTCTGTTTTGTTGCTTTCTTTTCATTATGTGTCCAAGCTAGGTACACCTAGTTTGAGGGGGAGTGTTGGAATCTGTATCCCACATCGGACTTGTGGTCCGATGTGGTCCTTTTCATTCATTATAAAAGAATGCCTCCGCCTCACTTTGAGGTAAGGAGGCAAGGGGGTTTCTCAACCTACACATTCTATGTATGTATGTGTGACCAAGGGTGTAATTGAGTTGAATTAAGACTATATTGAGTTTGAGCTTGATATAAAAATTTGAGTTCTCTACTTCTAAATTGAACTATTCCAGCTCGCTTGATCATGGCTTGTTCTAGAATTAATAAAAAAGTTTAAAAAGCTATAAATACTCAACAAAATTTATTGACACTTAAAAAATATTTTTTCAATAACAAATTAATAGTCTCATCAATGTATATATTGTAATATTAAGTACTTGATTAAGCTTGCGAAGTGGTTGATTAAGTCGAATTACTGCTCAAATTTAGAGTACGTGTAAGCCTTTTTTAGTCCAAAAATACCTTTTCTCTCCAATTATTATTTGTGTTGAATTGTACAAAAATTAAAATCTGAAAAAACCAGTTTTCAGTTTTTTTAAAAGATATTCTAATTTACTCTTAGAACTGATTCTGTGATTGAAAGTAAAAATAAATTTTTCTATAAAATCGCCAATCATTTTGTTTGAGCTACTCTAAAATCGCATATTTTTTTAGCTACTGTCAAATTATTATTTGTTTGTTTAAGAATTGTTCAAAAATCAAAATCTGAAAAATCCGCTTTTCAGTTTTTTTAAAGGATATTCTAACTTGCTCTTAAAACCGATTCTGTGATTGAAAGTTATTTTTTTTATAAAATCACCAATCATTAATTGAGTTGAGCTCAATTACTGTCATTTATATCACCGTGCGTTGCAGAACTGGTACTGTCTTTCCAAAACAGAAGCAGAAATTGCTGCCTTAGAGTACGGAAAAAGAAGTGGGCTTGATGTGGTGGCTGTGTGTCCAACCCTTGTTCTGGGACCGATGTTACAGTCAGTTCTGAATGCAAGCAATTTGGTTCTTGTTAAGCTCCTGAAAGGTGATCATCACACCCAGAACATGCCTGCTTTGCTTGAGTTGTCTTGCTTAAAAATGCTGCATTTCTAATTCCTCGCAGAAGGGCTTGAATCCCTGGAAAACAAGCAGCGGCTGGTGGTGGACGTGCGGGATGTAGCCCAAGCACTGCTCCTGGTTTTCCAAAAGCCCGAGGCTCAAGGAAGATACATATGCATGGCTCATGCCATCAAGTCTCGCCAATTGGTCGACAAACTGAGGAGTATTTTCCCCAGCTATAATTATCCGAAGATGTAAGTCCAGTTCTTTTGTTTTTTATATCCCATTTGTTTCCCTTGAAAAAACGATTTCGGATATTTTTTTTTAGAAAGAAAAAATTATGGATAAATGCATTTCTGCTTCCCTATTCACTGTTTAGTCTAAAATGTTTGATATTGTTTTCAGTGATTTATTTGTTTTAGGGTGATTTTGAAGATCAAAATCTGATGTATCATTAATGCATCTTTATTTGAATGATTGAACTTATTGGTTGATATCCCTTTAAAAAATGATGTTAATAACACATTTTTACTTTTGATTGAAGAATCAATTTGTTTAGCCTTTTACTGGGCCAAAATCATTTTTTTATTAACAGGGTCTTAATTGGATTATTGGTTCCCAAAAGGGGTTGTCAGATGGGCGGTTTGATTGCAGGGATCTGATTTTTGCAATGTGCAGGTTTACAGATAGTGGTGGGGAAGACGAATCCATGAGTTCGGAAAGATTGCAGAATCTGGGATGGACTTACAGACCTTTGGAGGAAACTTTGATCGATTCTGTTCAAAGCTATGATGCGGGCGGGCACTTGGCATAGATTCACAGTTCTTTATGCCATTTTTTTGAGGGTTGAAGAGGTATGTAGACTCTCGTCCGTTCATTCATGATCGTCGTAGTTGTGGTCAGATTGTGTGAGTTTTGTTTTTGACATGGATCAGATTGTTTATCTTTTGTAATACTAGTGTTTTGCTTTTTGTCTGTTAAAGATGATTATTGTGTTAGTTCTGTTTTGATTATTCCATTTGTCTTCAATGCTACATACTTGGTTTCCTTGTTAAAAATTGACTTGAACAAAACATGTTGTTACGTGTATCTCTCTCGCTCCAAAACCCTTCGATCCCCGATGCTCTCCTCCGCGCACCAACCCCAGTGGCTTCCCACCGTGAGCGCGACCTCGTCGCGCCTCCCAGGTTCGACCCACCACCCCTGTGGCTTCTCGGGTGACTGCGCTTGCGACCCACCTATTGTGCTTCTGATGACATTTTTTATTCTATGATGACGAGGTGGCCTCCAGGTAGCGCTACACGAGGTGTGATCCAGGCCAATTGGGCGCATCTCTTAAATGCGCTTGATGCTGTGCATTTCTCCCTTATGCATCACTTCTCCATGTGCCCCTCAACCTCACCCACTGCTCCTGACGCTCTCTAGAATCATGACATCCTTAGAATGCGTTCGTAGTCTCCTGTTGATGCATGCTTCTGATTCCTCTGTGCTCTCCCACCCAGTAACCTGATGTCATGTTTTTTCTGTTGAGGCATGATTTCCCGTTTTCGGCTATCCTACTGGATTTCTCGCTACGCCTTTCTTGTTGGCTTGGTAAGATCTTGCAGTCTCTTCCCACTATCCCTTTTATCATGACAGATTACTCATCGATTTCCTCATTCCTAACACAATTGCTCATTGCCTCCACATGCCTTGTAGATGAGCACCTTGATACAAAACTCCTCGGTTTGGCGTAAGACAATTCTTATGTCTCTCACCGGCATAGATTTAGACTTACACCCTGTTGCTCCTCCCCCACCGCAATCCGATCCGAAGTACAAAGTTTGGAAGTTTGTTTACAGTAATTTTTTTGCTTTGCTTATCAATTCTATAAAACACTCCGTCAAAGATGTGGCTCAGACGACGAACACTGTCAAAGAACTATGCGACTCCTTGACCCTCATGTATTATGAAACCAATAATTTAGTTCATGTGTCAGATGTTTTTCAACGTCTTTCCATCATCTGCTAGCACCACTGACCTTTGACCCCTCTTCAAACACTAGAGGCTGCTTTGGCCCAATGAGATCAATTATGTCTCTCTAATCTTCTTCATGGCCTTGATCCAGTGTATGCAACAACTGTTAGAAATATTGGTCAACCCCTATTCTCTTGAGATTCCACTGCTCTACCATCGTCTTGGAAAAGCTAATCAGGTGCTTTCCCCACCTATTGACACTGCAGATCATATTGCACTATTAGGCTGTGAGAGTGGTCATTTTTCGAGTACTCGTGGATGAGATCATGGTGGGGGTCATAATCGTCCTTTCTGCCAGCACTGTGGCAAGCCTGACTATCTCATTGATTGTTGTTGGGTTCTCCATGAACGTTCGTCTCAGCCACCTCGACAGGTTCATATAACTCTGGTCGACTAACATATTTATAGTCGTCTCCACACATATAGCTGTTGGACAAGTCCAAAACTAAACATTTTCAAGTTTATTATTTCTATAAATAGTTATCAGAGCCTTAACCGGTAGTTGTAAATTAAAATAAGCTTAAGTGATTTTATAAGAGGATGTAATTAATGGATAAGAAATATAAGAAGGTTTAGATAATGCGGAGGGTGGATGTGGAGGCCAGAAGGATGAGAAAAGAGCCCAGGGGTGCAGTTTTGGCATAAACCTTTCTTTCCATTTCCCAACTTATTCCGTAAACTTCGGGGCAACTGAAGGCATCCTTGAGTCCTGAGTAAAACTAAAAAATTTATTTTAGAGGTTTCTTTTTACAAATAATTAAATCAAAACCTGTTTGTCTAAGATCAAACCATTCGTTTTGGATTTAATAAACATAAAAGAAGAACACAACTTTTCTATGATGAATCGATCTATCCAAGATCTTATATATGAGCTTGATTGGTGGTTTGGACTTACGTCCTACATCTTGGGGTGAAACGACAACACTTTCATTCAAGGAGACATTCAGGTTACAAGGAAACTCACACATTCCAATACACTCCTTCCGGTCTTAGACTTCAACCTCCACCTTTGGCTTAATTGCCTTAAACACTTGTGTGTGCCAAGGTTGGCTTCCTCGGAAGGGGAACCACCTCAGCCTTTGTCAGGTCCTGTCAGCATCACTCAGTTATTCTTTTGCACAAGTAGATCAATGCCCATCTTATAGAGGGCCCCAACCGATCATCTAGTCAGCACTGCCATTCAAAATGTGCAGGCCTCCATCTGTTGGCTCTGGCGACAACCAATCACCTGTAATAATCACCGCATCAACCACCAACTTTCGGTTCACTGTGCACGCCACCTTTTGATCATCTTTAGTGTCTTCATTAGAGTGACTTCCATACAACACTTGACCGAAACCTCCAGAACTTTTGTTCAACTATCGGAAGGTGCTCCTTCCGTTCGCCTCACTGCATTCCTTTGGAACGCGATCGAATGCCTCCGAGCTCCTTTCGAAAGTTGTCCCTTTCGGTACTCGAACTGCCTCCACCCAACCTCATTCCACTAATCCTGACATCAAGGCTCCTTCTAGAATGTTCTTTGCATCAGCTGAACTCAATCCACTCCGCCCAACCTCATTCCATTGATCCTAACATCAAGGCTCCTTCCAGAATGTTCTTCTGGAAGACACTGTATCAACTGAACTCAATCCATTCAGCTCCTTTAGGGTGAAGGTTCTTCCGCTAGCCTCGTTCCAGACATGCCATGGTGCTGGTGAAATGTCTATATTTGAATTCCCAAATTTTTCTTCTGAAAAATGTCCTTCTGGATCTTCCACACTTCCATGAAACATTTCTCATACCAAACCCAACAATCTCTCACTTGAGAATTGTTTTCGTTGGCTGAGTCCAGTAATCTCCCACTCAAAAATCATTCTCATGCTCACACAAAAGTCCCTTCTGGCTAAGCTTCCGTTCACCCTTCTTATTGCAGCACTTGCATGGTTATCCACTTCATGGTCCCTTTCAATCGTCCAAGCTCCCACTGAAAAAGATTCCCCTTCAACTTTCGGAACCACGATCTTCCGTTCTACTATGCCTTTGAAACTCATCTGAAAGGCTCCATGGATTTCCTCCAAAGCAAACAGGCACTGAGTTGCCATCCTACGACTTTGTTGAACTACCCTCAACAAGCTGCGCCATGCATTAGATCTATATCCCCACTCTATCAGATTTCCATGCATTTCTGAAGACTCCATAATCGAGTTTCTGCACCATCCAAGAGATTGCTAGTACATCAAAATTCTACAACATCATCAGAACAGCCTCCATCCGGAACTCCTCCTTCCGGAAAGTTTGATGTCATCGACATGAAAAACTCCCACTGAAACTTCTTCCAGCGCAATTGAGGCCTTCGTTGTCCTTTGATCCCAACGCTCTGCTTGGTCCCGACCCTTCAAGGATCCCACCTCCAATTCAGAGGTCCTTCCGTTACTCTGATGATCCCCCAAAGATCTTTTCCACAAAGACAGAAGCACCCATAGTATTCATCGCCACTTTGCAAAGAAACACGCGTCCTGGACTTGGGGTTTTCCTTCATCAGGTTTTAAAGTAGTTGTGGTTGACTCCTTCCGAAGACTTTGCAGATGAAAGCAATAACATCCGTCCATCTTTCAGACTTCCATGTGCTTCATGCTTTTATCTTGTAGACCAACTTCTAGTCCATCTGCATCATGGTTCTTCTGATTGAAAGGTAAATTTTAGTATAATGGCTTTCCATGAGAGAAACCTTGAGAAATTTGAACTTCAGCTGCGATCACCGAAGATTGCACTCTCTGCCACCGAGTTTCAGCAATACTTTGCATGACGTAGAATTCTCAACCTTCCCTCTCACTTCAGTGCACTCACGACAACTATGCCTCAGATTCCTACTTTCAGTCATTTGATCTCTGGCATGCTAATTCTCCTTCCGGACGTCTCCTTTTAGAGCTTTGAAACCTATCTACTCTTCGCCATAACCATGAAGCCCCCTCCAACATGATTCCCATGCTCTTCCACATTCCTCTTGCTTCTGCTGATCGTCTTCTGTTGAACATGGGAACTGTGCTGCACCACACCTTCCAAAATGGGCTTAAGCGAATACTTGACAACATTTCAATCACCTTCCACAACTGTAGGTTCTGGGAAATTTTGAAACATGTCCTTCCGAGAATTGATCTTCCAATCACTATCAATCCTTCTACAATCTCCCTTCCATCCACAAATCCATACATTGCAGGGGCACCAACTGAAACCCATAGATTTGAGGTGACAACTGATGACTTCATCAGACTTCTCCTTTTAGAAACATGTATCAACCTCTGATTACAACTTCAGGAGCAGTCCCTGTGCTGCTGTCGTGACCTCCAGTCCGACCCCTTGCTTCTGTTTGACTTCTCCTTCCAAAAAACTTACAAATCCTCCAGGAGTAGCATCACCTGCATTCTTCAAGATCAGCAACCTCCACCATCGGATCGTCATCAGCTTCCATCGAAACTTCAATAGTCTTCCACCATCTTTTGGAATGCTACCCAATGAACGAAACACGCCGCATGACACTTGCGATCATGGGACTTTTGATATCCAACATCACAACTGGTACCACCACTATCTTATTGTGAATATCCTTCCAAAACCTGATAGACCACCTGACCTGAGGAACCTCATAGTCTTCCATCCAAGCTTGAAAAAATTCCCCAACAACGAAACACACCTTAAGACTATTCAATCAAGGAGATTTTCGATATCCATAAACCCTCTTGTATCGCCACTGCTTCAGAGTGGCTTTCTTCCGAAACTTGAAGAGATGCTCACCAGGAAACTTTGTTACCATGCTTTGCCACCGAACACTGCAACCAATCTCTCTAAATACGACTTGATTGTATCAGACGTCAGAATGAGAAACCTCCTTTGATACCACTTGTTGGGATCTAGTTGAAAGGGCCTTCTTCCAAAACATCCATCAGAAGAAGCCACCAACACCATCAGAAGCACAACTGCAGAACATGCTTTTAGAAGATCCCCCGCGACTCCAGATTCAGGAACTGAGAAGAAAAAACACCCCAATCGCCGCATCGAGTCATCCAACACTCGGTTCCGATCCTCCTATGGCACTCCATTCAAACATCTAACAAGAAGATGACAACCAAACAAACATGCAAGAACAAACACAAGCACAATGCACAACATGGATTAACATGGTTCAGACTTGCATCCTACATCCATAGGAGAAATGAAAACACTTCTTTCATTCAAGGAGATGTTTGAATTACATGGAAACTCGCACCTTCCGATACACTCTTTTCGATCTTCATCCTTCAGGACCTAAACCTTCACCTTTGTCTCAGGTGCCTCAAGCACTTGTGTGTGCCCAGGTTGGCTTCCTCGGATGGGGAACCACCTCGGCCTTTGTCAAGCCCTGTCAATGCCACTCAGTTATTCTTTTGCACAGGTGGACCAATGACCATCTAATAGAGGGCCCCGTCCGGTCATCCAGTTAGAACCACTATCTGAAATATACGGGCCTCCATCTGCTGGCTTTGGAGACTTCCAATCACCTGTAACAATCACCGCCTCAATCGCCAACTTCCGGTTCACTATGCACGTCACTTTCTGATCTGTCCACTGATGATCTTTCGTTACATTTCCTTTCACAAATTTGTAAGTAGTGCTGCCAACGCTTCATCTTCAGTGTCTTCTCGTTAGAGTGACTTCCAAACAACACTTCACTGAAACCTCTAGAACTTCCATTCAGCCACAGGAAGCTGTCCCTTCCATTTGCCTCACTGCATTCCTCCAGAACATGATTGATAACCTCCAAGCTCCTTCCAAAAGCTGTCTTTTTTGATACTTGAACTCCATCGTGCTTCCGCTAGACTACCTCCGATCTCCTTCCAAAAGCTTCCCTTTCTAGTACTCGGATTGCCTCCGCCTAGCCTCATTCCATTGATCCTAACATCAAGGCTCCTTCTAGAAGATGTTGCATCAGCTGAACTCAATTCATTTTAACTCCTTCGGGATGAAGGTTCTTACGTTGGCCTTATTTCGGACTTTCCATGCTTCTTGTGCAATGCATCCATCTTGATTCCCAAATGTTACTTATGGAAACTGTCCTTCTGGAGCTTCCACACTTTATCCAAAAAACATTTCTCACACCAAACCCAACAGGAGCTTCGGTTCAAGGAGTTTTACAACACGAATCTCATATCCGAATGCAACATTTTTCACTAGGATTGACTCCTTTTATAGCCATCCAAGTATACTCCTTAGAACTCAAAAACTTTTCTCAAACGTTTAGCCATTAATGAAACATTACACAAACATTTCAAACTTTACAACTATAACGACCCGAAAAATGTACTTATTTTATTTATGGATCTCTTTCCTCCCAATAACTTTTTATTATGTTTTACAATAGAACACTAGTGCAAAAAACGGTTTTTACGTCGATTATTTTTCATTTTTTACGTCGGTTTTTAGCCATCGTTAATACGGGCGACGTTATAAATATTGTTTTTTACGTCGGTTATTTAATAACCGACGTGAAAAACCAGTGCGAGGGGGGGGGGGTGTTTATCACGTCAGTTATTAAATAACTAACATGATAAACCCCTAGAAAATGGTTTATCACGTCGGTTATTTAATAACCGACGTGATAAAACATGGGGGGGGGGGAGGGTTTATCACGTCAGTTATTTAATAACCGATGTGATAAACCAGTGCGGGGGGTGTTTATCACATCAGTTATTAAATAACCGACGTGATAAACCATTTCCCAGACTTTTATCACGTCGGTTATTTAATAACCGACGTGATAAACCAGGGGGGAGAGTTTCTCACGTCGGTTATTAAATAACCAACGTGAAAAACCAGTGCGGGGGGTGTTTATCACGTCGGTTATTAAATAACCGATGTGAAAAACCAATTTTTTTAAATAGAAATCAGTCCTATGCTCTCCCCAGAAACAACCAGAAACCAAACCAAGAATTCGTACTAGAAAAACAGAAGTAGACCAAAACAAGAACCAAAGAAAAATTAAGCATTTATATTGATAACATTTAAAACTTACCCCACTGGACAACCCCCCCCCCCCACCCCCTGGACAACCCCCTCACCCCACTGGACAACCCCGACCACACCCCTGGACACCCCCGCACCCCTGGACTGCCCCCGACCCCCTGGACAGCCCCAAACACCCCTAGACATCCCCACCACTCCCTGGACAGCCCCCCACACCCCTGGACATCACCACCACCCCCTGGACATCCCCACCACCCCTGGACATCCCCCACCCTCCTGTATACCCCCCACCCCCTGGACAACACTCCCACACCCCTGGACAGCCCTCCCACACCCCTGAAACATGACCAAAAAGTTACCAAAAACAGACCAGAACCCCCTCACCCCACTGGACTGCCCCCACCACACCCCTGGACACCCCCACACCCCTGGACATCACCACCACCCCCTGGACATCCCCCCACCCTCCTGTATACCCCCACCCCTTGGACAGCACTCCCACACCCCTGGACAGCCCTCCCACACCCCTGAAACAGACCAAAGAGTTACCAAAAATAGACCAGAACCCCCTCACCCCACTGAACAGCCCCCACCACACCCCCCACACCCCTGAACTGCCCCCACCCCCTGGACAACCCCCAACACCCCCTGGACTGCCCCCCGACCCCCTGGACTGCCCCAACCACCCCTGGACATCCCCACCACCCCCTGGACAGCCCCCACACCCTTGGACAACCCCCACCCTCATGTATACCCCCACCCCCTGGACAACACTCCCACACCCCTGGACAGCCCTCCCACACCCCTGAAACAGGACTAAAAAGTTACCAAAAACAGACCAGAACCCCCTCACCTCACTGGACTGCCCCCACCGCACCCCTGGACACCCCCCACACCCCTGGACATCACCACCACCCCTGGACATCCCCCACCCTCCTGTATACCCCCACCCCCTGGACAACATTCCCACACCCCTGGACAACCCTTCCACACCCCTGAAACAAGACCAAAAAGTTACCAAAAATAGACCAGAACCCCCTCACCCAACTGGATTGCCCCCACCACACCCCTGGACACCCACACACCCCTGGACATCACCACCACTCCCTGGACAGCCCCCACCCTCCTGTATACCCCCCACCCCCTGGACATCACTCCCACACCCCTGGACAGCCCTCCCACACCCCTGAAACAGACCAAAAAGTTACCAAAAACAGACCAGAACCCCCTCACCCCACTGGACAGCCCCCACCACACCCCACACCCCTGGACTGCCCCCACCCCCTGGAAATCCCCCAACACCCCTGGACAACCCCTACCCTCCTGGACACCCCCACACCCCTGGACTTCCCCACCACCCCCTGGACACCCCCCACACCCCTGGACTGCCCCCCATCCCCTGGACAACCCCTGGACAGCCCCTGGATAGCTGGTGTTGGGAGAGGAGGCACCGCCATCCCTCGGGGGGCATGCCGCTAGAAGGTACTCATCACTCCCACATGCGAAGCTTGAGATCTCAAAATGTTTCACATGTGGGAGTGATAAGTACCTTCCAGCGGCGTTCAGCCCCCCGAGGGATGGCGACGCCTCCTCTCCCACCCCGCTGGACTGCCCCCCAATCCCCATGGACACCTTGGACCCCCCCACCCTACCCCACTGGACAACCCTCCCACACCCCTAGAAACCCCCCTCACCCCACATGACACCCCCACACCCCTGGACACCCCCTGGACAACCCCCACTCCCCTGAACAACCCTTCCACCCTCCTGGAAACGCTCCCACCCCCCTGGACTGCCCCCCCCCCCCACTCTCATGGACACCCAGGATACCCCCACCCCACCAGATAGCCCTCCCACACCCCTGGATACCCCCACTCCATTAAACACCCCCTACACCCTTGGAACCCCTCCCCCCAGACCAGAATCCATACCAGAAAAACCATCATAAGTAGACCAAAACAAGAAGTAGAGAAAAATTAAACATTCACATATATAACATTCAAAACTTACAATGTCAACTTAAAAAAAAACTAAATCCAACCTAAACGACTACCAAATACACAATTACAATGACATTATTCAAAATTACATTTTACACTACAAACAACTAAAAATCAAACCTGTAAAATAATTTGACCATTCCACTTGTAAGTGTTTGACGTCTTCAACACTATAGGTTTGAGGGTCATCAAATAGATACAAATTAAAAGGATAGTAGTTAACGTGTATAATGAATAAATCAAATGAAATATTATGGCAAAGTTTAAAAGGAAATCTTACCAGGTCAAAGTTCACAACTGTCCCAGTTGTTATTATTTCATAAATAAATCTTAACATATAATATCCGCATTCGATGACGCCTTGTTGTTCATGAAAATTCTATTTGAATGAGTGTAAATTCAATATATTATTTGTATGTAATAAATTAAATAATACAAATTATAAATGGATATTTACCTTTACATTTACATATTTGATATTCGCACTCATTTTCTTTGTGTTTTTTCGAAAGTAGACCCACCCCCTGTTAGAAAATAATACGAATGGGATAAATTTAAAATTCATTATAATATAGAAAAATATTGAGAAATTGAAACTTACTTTTCCAACATTTTCTTAAAACTTTCCCGCACATCACCATGGACATAGCATATCCAATATAGTGTCTTCTCCCTTGGGCAAAAAAAAACCCTAACATCCAATGATCACTGATAATTTTTTTTAAGGTTAGTGGTTTTTTATGTTAAAAGATAATGAACTCTTTGAGAGAGATGTGTTTCATACCTCTCACAAAAAGGCATCATCCAACATTGTGTGACTATATTCTGTTCAATTCTTTCAGCAATATAAACCATTCTTTGTTCCTCATCCAATGCACATGCTTCAGGGGAAATCAAATGCGGGTCCATGAACCCATATACATCTGTCCGCTCATTCTTCTCACAAATGTTATAAAGATACATAATACAAAACAGACATAAGTATACATTTTTAATAAATATAACGCAGGGAAAATGTGTTAAGACTTACATGAAAAAAATCTGCACCACGTTGATGCCCAACTTATCTCCAGTAACAAACTCCATGATATCAGCTTTCATAATCCACACAGTTATTTCACATCCACAAACATGAGCTTCCATTGGAAACTCATAATGGTTCGCCAACAAATTTGAATATCTTGACAATCTGTCAAGACTACTAGAATCTGTTTTTGATGTCATAGCCATTTGTCTTTGTTGTTGTTTATACAGTATTTCTTTACCTTTGAAGTATTCCTGTAAAAATAAATAGAAAAATATATTAGTTTTCAAATGATAAAACAACTTTAATAAAAAAATAAAATAGAAGATATAACATACATACCTCCATGGTAATGAGTCAAAGAAGTCTGGATGGCCAAATTAAAAAATGGCCGATACTATGTCCAACTGTCGTCACCTCATCTGTAGGTAATGGTACTCGAGCTGATCTATCTATAATATCCTATACATCGACCCTCTGATTCTCTACCTCTAATTGTTGATGATGAACTGTATCTCCTATACAATATACCAACCCATATGCAACTATATGATGTTGAGGATCATCAACATACAACTCGCAATAAGTAGGAAGCTGCGGCGGAGGAGTAGGATAAAAAATGGGGTCCGCGGGCTGAGGTGGGGGAGTGAGAGCTACTGGTGGAGGTGGAGGATAAATAATGGGGTCTGCAAGGGGAGGTGGAGGAGTGAGAGTTGCAGTATGAAATTGTCTTTGCATGTCTGCAAACATAGACTATATCGACACTCTAATATTTTCCTTCATCATCGCATTAATATTATGAACTTCAGCCTCCAAGGATTCTATTTTTTTTATAAACACCCTCAACGTAAGTAGTTGAGGAATGTGGCAACACTTTTATTACCAATACACCTGCCGGATATCCTCGTACACGACCAGGATGTTTGGGCTTTCCCAATGCTGCAGATACAATATCTTGCCTCTCAGCAGTTGTAAATACCCCTGTGAGCTCTGCTCCTCAAGAGAATCCTGTATTAATTAATTGAACATTTCTGTAATGATTGAAATTATATGAAGAAAATAGTTAACTTAAATAAATAAAATAGATATATTACAATCCTCTCATCTACGATTCTTGAATCTTCCGAAATATATTGCACTTTTTTTCCCATCCGAGCTCTCTTTCATTTTTCATGTCTAGATGGAGGGGATGGAGGGGCCACCTCTCCAGAGCTTGAAGACTCAGCTCTTAGTTTTTGTAATTTTTCCACCATAATTTATTCTTCCAATAATGTATACCCTCTCCGAGATAAACTATGAGGGTATACATTTTTAGATTGGATCTCCTGATAAGATTTCCTTGTTTGCTGTAAATTAAGAATAAGAAATCATTAACAAAATAGTAATAAGATCATTTATATCAGAAAGCTTATAAAAGTTTACATTGCCCTTACCAAAAATGATTCTTTTCTTCTACTTTCATCAAACTGTCTCCATGTGTCTTCATCTATGAAAGGATATATACGACATGGATTGTCATGACTCCTATGAACAAAAATGAAATCAGATGTGAGGGTTGATTTGAAATCCCTCCATCTCCTGGTAGCCATCGATAAAAATTTCTTCATGACTCCTCCAGTGCTAGGAATATCAAATGTCATCTGATAAAGAAGAGGTTAAACATATTATATATACTAGAAACATTTAAAGAATAGGAAAACAATAGAAAAAGATCTTACCAAAATCGTCTCCCACAACTGAGAGATTATCGCTTTGTCTACACTTCTCCAGTCATCATACAAAATTATTACTTTGCTCTTACCCTGAGTGGATACAAAACTCTTAAAATCTTTTTCATTTGGACCTCTAGGAATATCATCCTCATCAAACTCAACGAGTATCCTCTGATCCTGCATACGGGAAAGTGATAATTTTGGTAAATGTGTGCACCCACATTTACCAACTCTTGAACTCTTTGTAGTAAGGGGAGCACATGAGGAAGATTGGGGAACATCAAGAGGAGTATTTGAATATTCCTCCCTAGAGGTATGACCAATATGATCATCTCCAGAATCATGTGGTTGATCAACTGATTTTTCTGTCATTATCCTTTAAATCAAAAAAAAAACATTAGTTCACAAATATACAAATTCAAATATTTTAATACTACTGTAATCAGAAAAAAGAAAATTATACTAAGTTACGTAATAGTAAACATGGTTAATATGGTAAGCATGTTAAACAATGGTAAAGATGGTAAAGATAGTCAAGATGGTAAACATGGTAAACATGGTAAACCTGGTAAACATGGTAAACATGGTAAAGTAATTGTCACTAAAAAAATAATAGATATATAATTTATGTAATGGTAAACATGATAAAGTAAACTAAACAAAATTAAAACATGGTAAACCTAGTAAACCTGGTAAACATGGTAAACATGGTAAACATGGTAAACATGGTAAACTAATTGTCACTGAACAAAAACAATAGATATATAATTAATGTAATGGTAAACATGATAAAGTAAACTAAACAAAAATAAAACAAACAAAAACTTATACTTATTTTGTTTTAATACATGTTTTAATAAAGAAAAAACTTAAAATATCTACTATTTTATGAAAATAATAAATGTAAACAAGAAATAAACAAATGTTACCTGTAATTTTAGGAATGTACAAATGAATTGTTTTCCCAAATTCCTTCTTCATGATCGTTCCTTATGACACAAACCATGTCTTCAACCTGCTCACCATTATGTTCTGTTAATCTTTCCATGGAAGTAGGGATCTCACATAAATCAGCATCTTCATCAAGTTTATCCTCACCAACATATTGTTTTTCCCTTGTAAAACAACGACCCACTGCATATCTGATTGATCTACTACATAGAAAATTTGTTTTGCATGTGTTGCCATTATAAAAGAATCAGCTGTGTCTTCCAATCTATTTAGATTAACAACTGTCATTCCAAATTCATCGTGTCTGACACTGTTGTTACCGATAAACCATTTACAGTTAAAAACAGGAACTTTAATTTTAAAGTAATCCGCCTCCCATATGTCTTCAATCACTCCATAATATGCACTTGATGCAGAAATTGGGTTTTTGTCCTTAACACTCGAAAAATGCATTGCTTCTACAAACACCAATACACCACTATTTTGAACTGCACTTCTGTTGTCCTGAGATTTCGTATGAAATGTATATTCACTAATGTCATAATCAGACCATGTTATCACATTTAAACATGGACCACCCACTATCTATTTTAATGTATCTGATACATCTGATATACCAACCAAGGTCTTTTTAAACCATGACAAAAATGTTTTGTTGTGCTCATTCAAAATCCACATTTCTTTCTTCTTTGAATGACATTGTTTCAACTCATTAATATGCAATGTGATATATGATTGAGCATCAGCTATGTTATTCAAGATGTATGATTCTAAATTCTTCATCTGTTCAGCTGAAAATGATTTGAATTTCAAGCCATAAATCCCCTTTCCCTCATTATTAACTCATTCATGGAGAGATGGAGGCAAACCTATGTGTTGCACCGCAGCCAAGTAGCTCGTACAAAACTCTGCAACCTCCTCAGAAATATACTTTTCAATAATGGAGGCTTCAGGTCGATATGAATTCTTAACATACCCCTTTAATATTTTCATATACCTTTCAAAAGGATACATCCAACTAAGATATACAGGTCCACAAAGCTTTATTTCTAGAACCATATGAATCATTAAATGCACCATTATATTAAAAAAAGTTGGGAAAATGCATTTCCAATTGACAAAGTATAAAAATTGCATCCTTTTCCAAAATGTTCAAAGCATTCACATTAATCACCTTATTACAAATTGAATTAAAAAAATAACACAACTTCATTATAGTCTTTCTGACACGGATGGGAAATATTCCACGCAATGCAACTGGTAGAAGTTGTTGCATCATGATGTGACAATCATGAGATTTCATACCAATAAACTTCAAGTCCTTCAATGAGACAATTTTTTTTTTACATTTGAAGAATAACCTTGAGGCACTTTGATATCATGAAGACACTGACAAAAGCTAATTTTCTACCTCTTCGATAATGTATGACAAACTGAGGGAAGAAATGTTCGTCTTCCATTAGGAGCGGGAGATAACTCCAAACGTATTCCCATTGATAGTAAGTCTAATCTTGCATTCGAACCATCTTTTGTCTTTCCTTTAATATCTAACAATGTTCCAATCAAACTATCACATATATTCTTCTCCACGTGCATGACATCAACATTATGTTTAACTTCATGATATCTCCAATATGGTAGCTCAAAAAATATTGACCTTTTCTTCCAAATATGTCTATCATTACCAGATTTCTTTGTCTTTCTCAATGTCACATCAAGGTTTTTCACCCTCTCAAAATACAGATCAGGGGATAAAGGTTTTGGAGAAATATCAAATTCTTGTGAGCCATTGAATGCCTTTTTTAGTCTTTTATAAGAGTGATCCATAGGCAAAAACTTTCAATGACCCATGTACACTATTTTCCTCCTATGATGAAATTGACAATATGACGTCTACTGTTCGCAAATTGGACATGCTTTATGCCCTTTAACACTATATCCAGACAAATTTCCATATACTGGGAAGTCATTTATAGTGAACAAAAGCACTGCATGCAGTTGAAAATATTCCATTTTATAAGAATCATACACCCTAATACCATCCTCCCATAAAAGTTTCAAATCATCAATCAACAGTGACAAGAAAACATCAATATCATTGTCGGGTTTCTTCGGACCAGAGATCATTATACTCAACATGACATATTTGCGCTTTATACAAATTTCAGGAGAGAGGTTGTAAATTACCAATAAAACATGCCATGAACTATGTGTGCTACTGAGGGTCCGATATGGATTCATTCCATCTGTGCACAACCCTAGTCTGATATTTCTAATTTCATTTCCAAATGTAGGATACTGCTCATCAATTTTCTTCCATTGTGGACAATCAGCTGGATAACGTATTTTTCCATCACATAACCGCTTATCAGCATGCCATCTTAATCTTTTTACATCATGTGAATTAACAAATAAACGTTTGAAACGATGAATTATAGGAAGATACCAAAATAACTTTGAAGGGATCTTTGTAATCTCTACATCAGCCTGTTATTTTTCTTTCACCTTATACCGTGATGTCCCATATTTAGGACACTTTGACAGAAATTCATATTACTTCCTATATATCATACAGTCATTCAGACATGCATGTATTTTCTTGTATACCAATCCCATCGGGCATAATATTATCTTGGCCTTATAATGTGAATCTAGAAGATCATTATCTTTTGGAAGAATGTCTTTCATCAATTGTAGCAGCTCTGTAAAACTTCTGTCACTTCATCCATATTTCTCCTTCAGGTTAATCAATCTTAATACCGCCGAAAAAACCGTAAAATCTGTATAACCAGGATATAATGGTTTTTCAGCATCACCATATAGACGCGCAACTGTCGGTTCTATATCAATTTGTTCTGCTGCAATATCGCGAATCATTTCTTCAATTCCATCGGAGTCACCATCTTGCAAATCATCATCATCAGTGACATCCCATCCAGTTTCACCATGCCAAATCCAAGGGCTGTAACTCGGATTAAAACCATGACAAATCAGATGATCTTTCATCTATCTACTTTTCAACTTCTTCATATTCAAACATTTCAGGTATGGACAGAAAAAAATGTCACTACTTGGAACATTTCGTTTAGAAAATTCCAAAAAGGCATCAACACCTTCCTCATATTCATTGCTCATTCTATGTGTCATAATCCAACTTCGACTCATTATTACCTATAAAAAATATCAAAATTATACATCTTTTTAAGATAAGACAAATATATGTTTATATGAAAAAAATCATAATTTGAATGTAAAACAATTTTGAAATATAAAACAAATCTATGCGTATTTAAAAAAAATGCTTGAATATGATTTTAAAAAGAAAATATAGTTATATATAACAGTTTTAAATTCCATGGAATCAAAGAAAACCATGGGGCCTCCAATGGTTGATAGAAAATTGGAGAAAATGGAGTAAACCTGAGAATCAAATCAAATTTAAAATAAAAACTCGGATGAAGAAAATCACAATGTAAAGCCAATCATCACGGCGCAATGGGGTCAGGATAACTACGCATATTTGAAAACCACGACATGGTCTCCCCCACAACCCATAATTTTCTCGTAGTTGATGACTGGTCAAAATATATATAACCAAATAGAATCATATTGCAACACTAATATCCATGAAACAATACAATCATCATGTCATAGTCTCACAAACCACAATGAAATAGTCAATCCCAACTGACACTTACCCCCACCCCCTTGGACACCCCCAGGACACCACCACCCCCTTGGACAGCCCCCCCACCCCCTGGACACCACCCCCACCCCCTTGGACACCCCTTGGACACCACCACCCCCTTGGAAAGCCCCCCACCCCCTGGACACCACCCCCACCCCCTGGACACCACCACCCCCTTGGACAACCCCCCACCCCCTTGGACACCCTCACCCCTCCTGGACACCACCACCCACCTCCTACCCCCTTAGACACCCCCTGGACACCCCCAACCCTCTGGACAGCCCCCCGGAAAACCCCCAAATCCTCTGGATAGGCCCCCATCCCATTGTACAGCCCCCACTCCCTTAGACACCCCACCCCCTTGGACCCCCCCCCCACACACCCCTGGACTGCCCCCCGCACCTCAATGGACACCATGGACACCCCCAACCCTCTGGACAGCCCCAGAGCCCTCTGGACACCACCCCCCACCCCCTTGGACACCCCCTGGACACCACCATACCCTTGGACAACCCCCCACCCCTCAGGACACCACCACCACCCCCTGGACAGCCCCCGCCCCCTTGGACACCCCCACCCCTCCTGGACACCCCACCCCTCCTGGACACCCCCACCCCTCCTGGACACCACCACCCACCTCCTACCCCCTTGGACACCCCCCTGGACACCCCCCCCGACCCTATGGACAGCCCCCTCGGACAACCCCCAAACCCTCTGGACAGGCCCCCACCCCCTTGGACAACCCCCACCCCCTTAGACACCCCACCCCCTTGGACCCCCACACCCATAGTCTGCCCCCACCTCCATGGACACCCTGGACACACCCAACCCTCTGAATAGCCCCCCGAACCCTCTGAACACCACCCCCACCCCCTTGGACATCCCCTGGACACCACCACACCCTTGGACAACCCCCCACCCCTTAGGACACCACCCCACCCCCTGGACAGCCCCCACCCCCTTGGACACCCCTACCCCTCCTGGACACCCCCACCCCTCCTAGACACCACCACCCACCTCCTACCCCCTTGGACACCCCCAACCCCATGGACATCCCCCTCCGAACAACCCCCAAACCCTATGGACAGACCCCCACCCCCTTGGACCCCCCACACCCTTGGACTTCTCCCCCACCTCCATGGACACCCTGGACACCCCCCAACCCTCTGAACAACCCCCACCCCTCCTGGACACCCCCACCCCTCCTAGACACCACCACCCACCTCCTACCCCCTTGGACACCCCCTGGACCCCCCAACCCTCTGGACAGCCCCCTGAACAACCCCTAAAACCTCTGGACAGGCCCCACCCCCTTGGACAACCCCCCACCCCTTAGACACCCCCACCCCCTTGGACCCCCCCCCCACACCCCTGGATTGCCCCCCCACCTCCATGGACACCCTAGACACCCCAACCCTCTGGACAACCCCCCGAACCCTCTGGACACCACCCTACCCCCTTGGACACCCCCTGGACACCACCACCCCCTTGGACAGCCCCCACCCCTCTGGACAGCCCCCCACCCCCCTGGATAGCCCCCACCCCTCTCGACAGCACCCCCACCCCCTTGGACACCCCCACCCCTCCTGGACACCACCCCCACCCCTACCCCCTTGGACACCCCCCTGGACACCCCCAAACCCTCTGGACAGCCCCCCCCCCCCCCAGACAACCCCCAAACCCTCTGGACTGGCCCCACCCCTTGGACAGCCCCCACCCCTTGGACAGCCTCCCCCCCCTTCGACACCCCCACCCCCTTGGACCACCCCACACCCATGGACTGCCCCCCCACCTCCATGGACACCCTGGACAACCCCCAACCCTCTGAACAGCCCCCCAGAACCATGGGATTTTAACCTCAAGCTACTAGTTTTGGCATATCTAGGGATTTTAACCTCAAGCTACTAGTTTTGGTATCATGCCATTATTCAAAATGAGAACCATGAACTATATCTCCTACTAATCTAAAATGATCTATTGTTCAATGAATCAGGTTTTAATAGAATATGAAGACTTATAATAGTCCATGAAAATAAGCGACGTAAATAGTTTATGGAACAACAAAAAGTGATACCCAAAATTGAAACAACCAAGGATCCAAAAAAACATTCCACCATGAAAAACCATATATACTTATAAAATAAATCACACTGGTACACAGAATGGGTGTATCACAATGGTTTAGATATAAATTTAAGTAATATAGGTGAATGAGATCATTAGTTGTCAATGACAATAAATATTACCATAAATGTAGGGCATCCGCGAAACAAAAACAAACGAAATAGAAGTAGGTGGGGCTTACTTGAATATTGCGAGTCGATCTAATAGATCTGGTGATAATAAATAATATGATGATGGAAAAACAAGGTAAGAGGGTTTGAAATTGAAGAATCTTACCTAGTTTAAACAAAAAAATCACAAAACATAAATATAGACTATCCGAAAAAAAAACGAACGAAATAAAGTCGTGGGAGGCTTACCTGAGTGTTGCGAGTGGAGATGATAGATCCGAGGAGAGTAAAGATGATAAACGATGATGGAAAAATGAGTTTAACGAAATGAGATCGAAGAGTCGATTCTAGGTTTTCCACGCGAGAGAGACGAGTCACAGGTCTGTCGATCGAAAAATTAGAAATGACAATCCACGGGGCGTGATAAATTTTTTAAATGTTTTATAACGTCAGTTATTTAATAACCAACATTATAAACTCTTTTTATTTAATTTATAACATTAGTTATTATAATAACCGATGTTATAAATGTATCAAATACCACATTTTTTACGTCGATTATTTTTATAACCAACGTAAAAAAAGCTGCGTGTTTGTTTTTTACGTCGGTTATTCTATAACCGACGTAAAAAACACATCAGAAACCACAATTTTTACGTCGGTTATTTTATAACCGATGTAAAAACTACTGTGTGTTGGTTTTTTACATCAGTTATACTATAACCCACATAAAAAATTTGTGGGTTGGGTTTTTACGTCGGTTATCAAATAACCGATGTCAAAAAGGCCTCAGATGCCGCCTTTTTTACGTCGGTTATCAAATAACCGACGTAAAAAAATTAATCTCAGTATTTTTACGTCGGTTATTTTATAACCGATGTAAAAAACAACATATCACAGATTTTCACGTCGGTTATATATAACCGAAGTAAAAAATGGTGACATTAAAAATGTTTTCTGCACTAGTGGAAGCACATAAAATTACTTTTTATTTCATGAGAACATTATACATCATGCATAAATTTGGATTAGTACAACTATGAACAATAATGGTATATACACATTTAAGAATAGTTTTACTTAATAAAGTATTTGTTTAATTGAGACAAATTTGATAAATTGTCTTTTCAGACCCAAATTGTACTTTTCAGAAATGATATAATTATTATAAAAAATTATGGTATTTTGAATAATGATTATTTTAATTAAATATAATGATTAAAACACCCATTTTTAAATGTAAATGTTAAAATAATTTTTTAAGAGTCAGAAATTTCACTATGAAATTTCACTATTCATTTTCTATCTGCTATTATTTTTAATAACTAAGGACTTTTATATTTAAAAGTTAAATTTCTCATACTTAGAGAATTATTATGGTAAAATAAACATCATTTTTGAATTTCAAATTTCAAAATTAATCTAGGGTGAATTTTTAGTAGTTTTCTAAGAAGTTTCAATTTTATGATGAATAATATTTTTTTTGATGAATTGTATTTGATGAATAGTAAAAAATACTTTTTAAAAAAATTATTAAATAATTGATTCTGTGAAATGATTTTCAAAAAACGGACATACACGATTGTGATCAGTAAGATATTTAGAGTCTAATAAGAACAACTTAATTTTTTGGTGAATAGTAACTTGACCCTTTGAAATAATAATGTTACCCTTATGAATAGTAATTTGATCAATGGAATAGTCACCTCAACTAAGTATAAATATATTTTAGTCATTTTAAATGGTAATGTGATATAATTATATAATAGTATAAATAAATAAATGTTATAAAAATTATTAGTTAAGTACTAGTATTTTTTTTATTTAATTTAATTTAAAATGGAATTCATTTTCATAAAATGAAGTTCATTTTTGAATTTTACATGTCGAAAAAATGGTTAGAGTGAATTTTTGGGATTTTTTTGAAATAACTGAATTTTTGATGAATAGTAAAAATAATGTTTTGAGTTTTCGGTATGTTTAATGACATCATAACTATGTCATAATGATGTAATGAGTAAGATAAGATGTTCCAATACCATGGGCAAATACCATGAGAAAACCCATGGTTTTGCAAATACCACTAATGAGGTGTCTTTTGAAATTATTAAAAAACTCCATCTCTTTTACTATAAATACCCACCCATTCCTTCATTTCCTTTCATTCCAAAATCATTCCCCTCAAAGCTATGAGAATATTATATCTCATGGAGTCATCCCAAGGTGTCCTCAAGCCCTCAAACCCCTGATCTTAGAGTTTTAGAAGTTATTCTTCAAGGTAAGGGAATCTACCACCCTTCTCTTTTCAAGCACCCCTTTAATGTTATGCCTTCTTAATTTCTATTTTCTTATGTTGGGATTTGTCATTCCATACCACCATTACTGTCCATATTATTTAAAAATGACGAGGGACCCCTTTTTCTCTCAATCAACTCATTTTATGAATTTTTAAGTGACGTCGTTAGGTTATCGAAATTTCGTAAGAGAATTCCCAACTTTTTTTCCTTTCAAGTTCTCTTTTATGTGGTGTGTATTTCAAATTTTCATACCATGTTCTTAATTCCATTATATTCTATCCCTCTACTATATTATGAGTCTTTTATGAATGGGTGACCTCTGTCCCATCTCTTTTAATGTTTTATAAAACCATGTTTCATACCCGTTATGCTGTAGAATTTTCGTCTCAAAATCTCTCTTTTTTCTCAAGAAATTATTTTATTTTGTTTATATGAATACCCAAACCTCTTTCATTTTTAGGGGTATTCATCAAGACATATAAATTATTTATTTGATTCTGGAATTGACATACATAAAGCCCTCGTTCCCTTTCCACAGGTTATAAATGACATAAAGATCTTATTTTTAAGCACTTTCTAAAACGCGATGATTTTGATATGAAACCCATTTATTTAATTTTCTATGGGTTATTATGAAATGTTTGATTATAATCTATGTGTCTCACATGAAAATAAATACATATTAAGGGTTCACCATAATAGCACTCTAATGCATTGGGTAAAGAAATTAATCTCTAGAGATGACAAATTTACGATACATTGGTGAATCACCTTGGTAATTTTTATGACACCTTGGTGATAAACCTTGGTGACATGATTTTATGATACCTTGGTGAATAACCATGGTAATTTCTATGACACCATAGTGATAAACCTTGGTGATATTATTTTATGATACCTTGGTGAATAACCTTGGTAAATTTTTATGACACCTTGGGGATAAACCTTGGTAATATGCTTATGAATGTCTAAATTAAATGTTGTAGCCAGATTTTTCAAGTTATGATTCAAGTTATTATTATTATGATATGATTCTTTATCATTCCTTTATGATATTCTTCATGTTTTTATTGATATTACTCAAGTTCACTTGTAAACTGTTTCACTTGTTTTCCCTTATCGAGACTTCTTCTCACCTTTTCCTTTGACGTATGTCCCCAAGTTATGATATAAAATAAATATACTTAGGATGAACCTTGAAGAATCATTTCAAGTGGATTAGAAGAATGTGTTTTATGTTTTCAGGTATTATGTTGCTGATTTCCAAGACACAAAACCCAAAATATCCTCTATTTGTAAAAGGTCATGTAAAGTTTTATAATAAAAATGCGGGATGTCATAGTTGGTTTCAGATGACAGTTTAGTTATTTTTGAAAATTAGGATTTGAAAAATTTAGGAAGAACCCTATAGAAAATTTTAAATACATGCAAAATTCCTAGTATTTTGGTGAAATATTAAGTGGTTTCTGAACAAATAAATCCCTATATGGATATGAACAAGTGGATGTGGCTCTGACACAGATGTATCTGGAAGTAAAACCCGAAAACACTGCTTTGATCTAGACTCAAATGAGAACTGATGCATGAAAATGGGAATTGCTGCACTCCTAATTTGACACTCCCCGGGGGATATGTTTGGTTAATCACAAGTTTTTATGAATCATTATGAAGGATTTATAGAAAATGTAATTGTTGTTAAGGAATAATTTTTTTAAGAATGATTTTTAAGACATAAAATTACTTTATAATTATAATATTCATAATTGTAACAAATTTATAATAAGAGAAAACCGCGAGGATTCTATTTATTTAAAGGGGGAAAATGTAACGACCCGAAAAATGCACTTCTTTTATTTATGGATCTCTTTCATCCCAATAATTTTTTATTATGTTTTACAATATAAGCACATAGAATTAATTTTTATTTCATGAGAACATTATACATCATGCATAAATTTGGATTAGTACATGTAAGAACCCAGATCTTCAATTTAGATATGAATCTTTATTCCGGGTTGTTTTTTAGGAAAAAGGAAGAATTTGGAAATTTACTAACTACATGTCGTGTACTCCTGAGTACATGTCGTGTACCCGGTTGTCGCATGTATCCCTATACTGGTCATGTAACGGATGAGTACATGGCTATGTAGGTGACCTGGAAGACCACCTAAAGTGGGGTCCAGTTGAGGCTAGTACATGACGTGTACATTAAATGAACACACTGTGTACTTTTCTTTTTAATTGATACGTCAGAGAGGGGTCACGTCTCATCTCCAAAAAACACTTCTCCCCTCAGTTCGTACATGAGAGCGATGAACAACCGAAGGACTTCGAGCACCTCCCATTTCTCCGTTCGAGCTCTGATTGAGACGCTGCTGGGTGCATTGGATTCCCACTGGTGAGTTCTCCCTTCCCCTAGAGATTTTCTTTCCGATTCCTCCTCTCTCATGAGTATTTCAAGGATGATTGTTTTTACTATTTTTTTGTAGATCTACGTCGTTATAGGATGATTCAAGGGCCGACGTTCAAGAGTGTTGGTTGTACAATATCAAGGTAGGTGGTTTGTGCCTTTCTTTGACTATATTTGGGTTATATATGTTTAAAGTGATGAATAACCATGTTTAGGGTATTGCATGTTTTGGAATTTAACCATGTTTAATACCTGTTATGGTTTGTTGATTGAGAAAGGGGTTATTGCTTATGCATAATGTTTTATACCTTGATTATGGATGCCTTTACCTTGTTTGATTTGATTATGGATGTTTGGTCTAGAATACCTGTTAGGGTTGCTTTGTTTTCCTTGCCTCGTGTTGTTAGGATGAAATTAATGATTATATGAGATGCATGTGATTTTCATTGTGAAAGTATGACCAGGAAGACTTGACTGTGAGAGCTTCCTGAGGTAGGTTCATTTATGTATGAATTGTTGTTATGTTGACCCAAAGGTATTGACTGTGAGAGTTTTCGGGTGGTTATAGATGATAGGGGTTAGACTGTGAGAGCTACCTAGAGGGTCATTATTAATTGAATGTTGGACCAAGGGGGTATTGACTGTGAGAACTGCCCAGATGGTCATTTGTAAATAATTAGTGCTATGTTAAACCATAGGGGTTATACTATGAGAGCTTTCCTAGAGGGTTGTTTTTGATTGATTTCACGATTGTGATGAGTCTTTCAAACCAAAGAACAGTTTTGGACTCAATCTTACTAGATTGTTTAGATGGTTTTCTGAGACATCTGTTTGCTATTACACAAGGGATACAAAGCTTAGGCTAGATCCCAATATTTTATTATTCAACGGTTTGAATAATTAATAAATGCAAATGAATGTAATTGAAAACTTTAGGATTGTTTACTTTTGAGTACTTCCTAGTTTATTGCTTTATTTATGCATATTTCTTGCTATATATATTCACACACTATTTGACATAGATCTTTTGGTGGTTACCTACTGGGATTCATCTCACATCCTATTTGGGTCATGCTTTTAGACCCAAAAAGATTATATGGTTGCAGGTAGAGATAAGGGAAAACGCCCTTCTTCATCAGGTACTTGATTGCTGTTGGAGCTGGAGAGCATGAGACCAAGATGAGGCTTGCGATGCTGTTGGAGTTTATTATTATTTTTTACTTTAGTTTTAGTATTTTATTTCCAGCATTGCGACTTTTTTGGATACTTTCCTAGACACATGTGACATGCATCATTTATATACACTCCAATTGTTATATTACTATCAGTCTTCCACTGTTTACTTTTGTTGTATGGTATTACTGCTTCTACTATCATTTACTGTTTGTTTCTACTATGTTACTCTACCAATGAGGGTATAGTTTCCTCATTATCATACTGTGACCCTCACTTCTAGTCGAAAGCCTCTGGCGTCTGAGGAAATGCACTTGAGGTCATGTGGCGAACCGGTTTCGGGGCACCTTTGGCCGGCACCTGGAGTCAGGATGTTACAAAGTGGTATCAAGGGAGGTTATTTTCTGATTTGTGTTACTATTTGGAGCCTATAAACAGAGATAGTAAGGAATATGTAGTTGGTAATAAGATATTCCCATGAGTAACTAACCCGTGTACAGGGAAAAACCAATTTACCTTGAATATTGCAATTTTTATGGTTTTGCAATTGTTATAGTTGATTTGATTTCACCATTGGGTGATTCACTTGTTTTGTGCTGTTATCATTGATATTATTGAGGTTCTATTCTATTTTAACCCAATGAGATGAGGGTATGCCATCTCATGCATCATATATGCACTTGCTGGAGATCACATGTCATGCATTCTTGTCATGCCTTTTAGGATGCATTACTGATTGCATGCTGTTGTGATAGATGTTGTGCTAGATATGCATGATGTTGTGATAGATGACTTGATATAATACCAACTATTTTGATAGGGTATTGGAATATGTAATGTTTTATTTGTATGGATGCCAAACTTTGGTCCCTAAGGTGTTATGGGCCCTCTTGGATCAAAATTTGGTGGCTCATGTTTGAACCTTAATTGAATTTTGTCAAGTTATGATGTGAAAAAGGATGCCAAACTTTGATTTGTAGGGAGTATGGGCTCCCATAGGTCCGAATTTTTCATGTCTTGGACAAAATTTTATGTTTCTAAGTGTTCCAGAGAAGTTTCAGAGGCCTACTACCCAGAAACCCAGAAAACACGACATGTGTTGTTATGAATACATTCCATGTGTTCTTCTGTTAAGGAAGAATGAATTTTCTTAAGTACACATCGTGTATTGGTAGTACACGCCGTGTAGTTGTTGACCGTGTGACTTGACTGTGTGAACGAAGATACGAGGTTGGGAAATCTTTGGTAGAACATGCTGTGTACTGGGAGTACACACCGTGCTATAGTGGACCGTGTGTCTAGCCATGTGACTAATGACACAGGTGGGTGAAAATTAGGTTGCACACGCCGTGTCTCATTTATACACTCCATGTAGATTCGACCGTGTATCTAACCGTGTGACTAAATGCACAGGTGGTTATAACTTAAGTAGTACATGCCATGTCTAGGGTGAACACACCATGTAGTGTTACACTATGAGAGAACAATGTAGTTCTAGTTGTCTAGAAGAATCTGGACAGGAGGAAAAATTCAAGTACACGTTGTGTCTTAGGAGGAACACGCCGTGTGTATGGGGTGTTACACAACCAGGATTGGCAGAGGTACACTCCATGTTAAAATCTTAAGGGAACACAATATGTAGAGTTATACACGTCGTGTAACCCTGTTTTGTAAAACTTGAATGCTTTCCTTTTCCTGTTCCGTTCTTGCACTTCTAAGTTATTGTCCTTGATAATCTTAAACTGAGGTGTGCACTCGACCTTTCAGAGTCATGCAACCAAGACGTCCTCCAGTTGTATGCCAAGTGCATGGCGATGACTAGACACTAGAAAGGGTAGATCAGGGACTATCAACAGATCCTCCCTCCATGCCCATCTTGGCACCAGCTATTATACTAGATGCAGGTGCTGATGCACAGTTCCATGAAGGATTTTTTAGGATGTTACATAATTTTCAGGGAGCACTGCATCCTACCCCAACTATGGCAGAGTTGATGAGAGTGTTTCAGTAGCAGTATCCTCCTACTTTTTCAGGGTTGGAGGACCACAAGATGTAGATTCATGGTTGTAGGCCATGCTTTCTGTCTTTGAGCATCTGGAGAAACCTCCGAAGAAGAGGGTGAAGATTTCTACATGATTCCACCAAGAGATGGTGGGATGTTATATCACATGTGGGATGTCATTGGTATATGACTTGGGAAGAGTTCCAAAGGGCCTTCTATGATTACTTATACCACGAGACATTGAGGGCCGATCGAGCTCGAGATTTCATGCACTTGGAGCATGGCACTCTTTCAGCGATGGATTATTACTCTTGTTTTATAGAGCTTCAGTGCTTCACACCTATTTTGGGAGGTGGCAAGTTATCTTTGGTCATGTGATTTGAGGATGGTCTTAGGTATGACATCCGATCGCAGGTGAATATTTTCAGGCTGACTTCAATGATGACTATAGTGAATTAGGTGCTGATTACCGAGCATAATCTGAGGGAGTTGGGAGCTGCGATCCAGGGCGGTTCAACATCCAGGGCTGGTACTCCTTTGAAATATAGTAGGAAGCACCATAGGGAGCTTTCACGAGATATTTCTTCAGGTAACCAGGTGGTATGCTACCAATGAAGGAAGAGTGGGTATACGAGACCACATTGCCTGAAGGACCCAGTCGAGTGCCGATCTTGCGGCAAGATGGGCCATATTCAGAACTTTTTCAAGATGTTCTCACTAGTAGTGAGTGATAGGGGTTCTGTTACGACTCCATGTTCAGGAGCAGGACCACCAGTTTCTCATCAGTCTGGTAACTGAAGTTCATCAGGCCATTCATGATAAGGAGGTTGCCGTGTCTGTGATAACCAGATAGTAGGTTTTCAGTGACAACAAGGTGGATCAGCTCAGGGTAGTCATACAGGGTCATAGGGCTGCACTACAAGTCAGATTTTTGAAGTGGAGCAGACCCAGTAGGAGTAGGATCCCGGGCCCTCTACAGTTAGAGGTACGATTCTAGTTGCCTAAGTTTTAGATTCTACTATTTTTGATACAGGGGCTTCCCATAGTTTTATATCTTTTTCCATTGTGGAGATCCTCGGGATTTATATCTTTATGTCTGATGGTGTTATGATGTTAGAAACTTCGTTGGGGCTTAGGAAAACTAGTGTATGTCAGTGCAAGGAGTGCCCTCTTGAGGTTGGTAGGTGTAACTTCTTATGAAAACTCTATATCTTAGAGATGATAGGATTCGATGTCATTCTCAGAATGGACTGGTTAGTCTCCTTTTAGACCTTTGTTGACTGCTATCACCACAGGGTGAGTTTCACGTCACTAGAGGGCGAGTATTTTCTACACAAGGGTGAATGGGATGTCCAGACAAGTAGAGTGAGACCTGAGCATCATAGGTTGGGAGTAATTACAGCCCATATTGCTAGTTTATATCTGGATGATCAGGGGACTTCACAAGTGGACTTTCCTCTAGTGGTGGATTGTTTCAGAGATGTCTTTCTAGACAACTTTTCAGGTTTACCTCCAGAGTGAGAGGTATATTTCTCTATTGATATTGTTCCAGGAGCGGCATCGATGTCCATTAATCCATTTAGGATGGCTACACCAAAGTTACAGGAGCTCAAGAAGCAGTTGGAGGAGTTGCAGTCAAAGGGATTCATCCGACCCAATACTTCTCCTTGGGGTTCGCTTGTTCTTTTTGCGAAGAAGGCAGACGGTACCCTCAACTTTTGTGTGGATTATCAGAAGCTGAAACAGTTAACGGTCAAGAACCAATATCCCTTAACAAGGATTGATGATCTTTTTGATCAGCTTTGAGGAGCCTGAGTGTTCTTGAAGATTGACTTGAGATCCAGTTATCATCAGTTTCACGTTAGACCATCAGATATACCTCTTACAACCTTTCAAAGTAGGTATGAGTGTTCTTGAAGATTTACTTGAGATCCGGTTATCATCAGTTGCGCGTTAGACCATCAGATATACCTCTTACAACCTTTCAAAGTAGGTATGGTCTATATGAGTATTTGGTTATGTCGTTCGGTCTCATGAACATGCTGACAGTTTTCATGGAACTGATGAACCGAGTGTTCTATCCTTACTTGGATTATTTTTTAGTAGTCTTTTTGGATGATATCTTTGTGTACTCTCACACTCAACACGACCATGCCACCCATCTTGATGTCATATTGAGTATACTGAGAGAGCATTAGTTATATGCCAAGCTCTCAAAGTGCCACTTTTGGATGGACCAGATTCACTTCTTGGGTCATGTTATCTCAGAGACAGGAGTATTAGTAGACCTAGAGATAGTGAGAGCGGTAGTTTCTTGGGAGAATCCGAATAACACCTTTTAGGTAAAAAGTTTTTTGGGGATGGCTGGTTACTACATACACTTTATACATGACTTTTCAGGCTTAACAACACCACTGATAGGCCTAACTAAGAAGGGTGCGAAGTACTTGTGAACTGATTCCTACAATTCAGCCTTTTAGGAGCTGAATATGAGATTGACTTCAGCACCGATATTGATTTTTCCAAAGCTGAGAAAGAGTTATACTGTTTACTGTGATGCATCAAGTATCAGGTTGGGAGCAGTACTTATGTAGGGGGAAGGATTCTTTGCATACAGGTCTTGGAAGTTGAGGCCACATGGGAAAAATTACCCGATGCATGATCTCGAGTTAGCTGAAGTTGTGCATGCTTTGCACTATTGGAGACATTATCTTTTTATAGATCATTTTTTTGGTATAAATTGACCATAAAAGTCTCAAGTATACCTTTACTCAACATGATATGAATTTGAGACAATGAATGTGGTTTGAGTAACTTCAGTATTTTGACTTTGATCTTTCCTACACACCTGGGAAAGGAAACGTAGTGGCTGATGTATTGATTAAGAGGACTCAGATATAGGAAGTTCAAGAGGCCAGTAGTGAGTGACAAATTATGGCTCTGTTCTCTGAGATGCATTTGGATGTGCACGATAGAAAAAGGTAGATGTTTCTTTCTTCTATAACTTTTACCTCTACTCTTCTGGATCAAGTGCAAATGAGGCAGCTATCAGATTCTGAAGGCCTAGTCCTAAGAGAGAGTGTGTTAGGAGAGGACCCTACTCCTGGGTGGACCATAAGCGATGATGAGGTCTTTCATTTTCATGGGAACTTATGGGTGTAAAAAGACATACGTGATGAGATTTTGCGAGATTTTCATTCCTCGGTTTTGGCAGTTCATCCTGGTGTCACCAAGATGTATCGAGATCTATACCGCCAGTATTGGTGGCCAGGTATGAAGAGAGATGTTTCAAGTTTTGTTATGAGTTTTTCATCCTGTCAGCAGGTGAAGGTGGAGCATCAACGACCGATAGGTCTTTTACAACAGTTACCCATTCCTGAGTGGAAGTGGAATGATGTAGTATGGGTTGTTGTTGACAGACTCATGAAGGTTTCACATTTCTTTCCGATCATGAAAACCTTCAGTGTTGATGAGCTTGGAAGGTTTTACATCTGAGAGATTGTATGTTTTCATGGGGTTCCACACTATATCATTTCAGACAGGGATGCCCGGTTTACTTCTCGTGTCTGGAAGGGACTACAAAGAGCTTTGGGTACATAGGTACTTCTAAGTACAACTTACCATCCCCAGATAGATGGCCAGTCCAAATGCACGATTAAGGTTTTGGAGGACATGATTTGAGCATGCGTCCTAGATTTAGGGGGATCTTGGGAGAGACACGTACCCCTATCAGAGTTTTCCTACAATAACAGTTTTTTAGGAAATGATTCAGATGACACCTTATGAGGCTTTGTATGGTAGGCCATGCCGATCACCCCTATGTTGGATAGAGGCAGGAGAGGTGGCTATGTAGGGACCTTGTCTTATCCAGGAGACCACTGAGCAAGTGGAGTTCATTCGGAAGAGGATTACTACTGTACAGTCTCGACAGAAATCTTATGCTAATCGACAGAGATCACCTCGGGAGTTTGAGGTCGGAGATCAGGTTTTCTTACATGTCACACCGAGGTTGGTACACATGAGAATTAGGAGAAAGGGAAAGCTTTCACGAGATACATTAGGCCATTTGAGGTTTTAGAGAGAGTCGGGCTGGTTGCCTATCAGTTGCAGTTACCTTAGAGGTACCGGGCTATGCACAACATCTTCCATGTTTCTCACCTACAACATTACTTTTCAGACTCGTCTCACATTTTTCAACTTGAGGAGGTTGAGTTGGAGGTGGATGCATCCTTTGAGGAGAACCCTATATGGATTGCGGATCGTAGCACGACGGCTCTCCATGACCTTTCTGTTCCTCTGGTATGGATGCTATGGTAGCACAGGTGAGTACAAGATGAGACTTTGGAGAGGGAGACCGACGTACGTTCACAGTGGCCAAAGTTGTTTGAAGCTTCTTCTTCACCACCCTTAGAAGGGAAATTCAGGGACGAATTAATTTAAAGGGAGAAGTTTATAAGAATTCAGATCTTTATTTCAGGTATGGATATTTATTTTGGGTTTTTTGAGGAAAAATGAAGAATTTGGAATTTTACTAACTACATGCCGTGTACTATTGAGTACACGCCGTGTACCCGGTTGCCGCATGTAGCCTTGTAATGGCCGTGTAATAGCTGAGTACATGGCTGTGTAGGTGACCTGATAGATCGCCTAAAGTGGGGTCCGATTGAGGCTAGTACACAATATGTACATTAAATGAACACACCATGTACTTTTATTTTTAATTGATAAGTCAGAGCGGGGTTGCGTCTCATCTCCAGAAAACACTTCTTCTCCCCTCGGTTCGTACATGAGAGCGACAAATGGCCGAAGGACTTCGAGAACCTCCCATTTCTCCTTCTGAGATCCGATTGAGATGCCACCGGGTGCGTTGGATTCCCACCGGTGAGTTCTCTCTTCCCCTAGAGCTTTTCTTCCTAATTCCTCCTCTCTCGTGAGTATTTCAAGGATGATCGTTTTTAACCTTTTTGTATATCTACATCGTTCTAGGCTGATTCAAGAGCCGATTTTCAAGAGTGTTGGTTGTACAACATCAAGGTAGGTGGTTTGTGCCTTTCTTTGATTGTGTTTGGGTTATATATGATTAAAGTTCCAAATACCCATGTTTAGGGTATTGTGTGTTTTGGAATTTAACCCTGTTTAATACCTACTATGGTTTGTTGATTGAGAAAGGGGTTATTGCTTATGCATAAGGTTTTATACCTTGATTATGGGTGTATTTCCCTTGTTTGATTTGATTATGGCTATTTGGTCTAAAATTCTTGTTAGGCTTGTTTTGTTTTCCATGCCTTGGTTTGTTAGGATGAAGTTAATTATTATATGAGATGCATGTGATTCGTATTGTGAAAGTATGACCAGGAGGAATTTACTGTGAGAGCTTCCCAAGGTAGGTTTATTTACGTATAAATTGTTGTTATTATGACCTAGAGGTATTGACTGTGAGAGCTGTCAGGTGGTCATAGACCAGAGGGGTTAGACCATGAGATCTACCTAGAGGGTCTTTATTAATTGAATGTTGGACCAAGGGGGTATTGACTGTGAGAGCTGTTTCCAGGTGGTCATTATAGTTTATTTTTGCTTTGCAGACCAAGGGGGTATTGACTGTGAGAGCCACCTAGGTGGTCGTTTGTAAATGATTAGTGCTATGTTAAACCATATGGGTTAGACTGTGAGAGCTTTCCCAGCGAGTTATTTTTGATTGATTGCACGATTGTGATGAGTCTGTAAAGACAAATCACAAGCTTGGACTCAGTCTTACTAGATTGTTTAGATGGTCTTCTGAGACATCTATTTGCTATTACACAGGTGATACGGAGCTTAGGCTAGATCCTGGGATTTCATTATTCAATGGTTTGAATAATTAATAAATATAAATGAATGTAATTGAAAACTGTAGGATTATTTACTTTTGAGTACTTCATAGTTTATTGCTTCATTTCTTCATATTGTTTGATATATATATTCACTAACTATTAGGCACATGTCTTTTGGTGATTTACTACTAGGATTCATCTCACACCCTATTTGGGTCATGATTTTGGATCCAAACAGATTATATGGTTGCAGGTATAGATAAGAGTAAGTGACCTTCTTCATCAGGTACTTGATTGCTGTTGGAGCTAGAGAGCATGAGACCAAGCTGAGGCTTGCGATGCTGTTGGAGTTTACTATTTTTCTGTGCTTTGATTTTAGTATTGTATTTCCAGCATTGTGACTTATTTGGATGCTTTCCTAGACACATGTGACATGCATCATTTATATATGATCCAATTGTTATATTATTATCAGTCTTCCATTATTTCATTTTGTTTTATGGTATTACTGCTTCCACTATAGTTTACTGTTTGTTTCCATTGTGTTACTCTGCCAATGTGGGTATAGTTTCCCCATTATCACACTGTGACCTTCCCTGTTATTTGGAAACCTCTGGTATTTTGAGAAATGCACTTGAGGTCATGTGACCAACTGGTTTTGGGGCACCTTTGGGCGGCACCTGGAGCTGGGTTGTTACAGTACAACTATGAACAATAATGGTATATACACATTTAAGAATAGTTTTTCTTAATAAAGTATATGTTTAACTCAGAGAAATTTGATAAACTGTATTTTCAGACCCAAACTGTACTTTTTAGAAATGATATAATTATTATAACAAATTAAGGTATTTTGAATAAGGATTATTTTAATTAAATAGTATGATTAAAACACCCCTTTTTAAATGTAAATGTTAAAAGAAATTTTTTAAGTGTCATTAATTTCACTATTCATTTTCTATCCACGATTATTTTTAATAACTAAGGATTTTTATATTTAAACGTTAAATTTCTCATACTTAGAGAATTATTATGGTAAAATAAATGTCATTTTTGAATTTCAAATGTCAAAATTTATCTGGGGTGTATTTTTAATAGTTTTCTAAGAAGTTTTAATTTTTTAATGAATAATTTTTTTGATGAATAATATTTGATGAATAGTATTTTTTTTATGAATAGTAAAAAATATTTTTTTAAATAATTATTAAATAATTGATTCGGTGAAATGATTTTCAAAAAACAGACATACATGGTTCTGATCAGTAAGATATTTAGAGTCTAATAGGATCAACTTAATTTTTTGGTGAATAGTAACTTGACCCTTTAGAATAATAATGTTACCCTTATGAATAGTAATTTGACCAATGGAATAGTTACCTCACCTAAGAAAGTATAAATATATTTTATTCATCTTAAATGGTAATGTGATATAATTATATCATAGTATAAATAAATAAATGTTTTAAAAATTATTAGTTAAGTATTAGTATTTTATTTATTTAATTTAATTAAAAATGGAATTTATTTTCATAAAATGGAGTTCATTTTTGAATTCTACAGGTCGAAAAATGGTTAGGGTGAATTTTTAGGATTTTTCTGAAATAGTTGACTTTTTGATGAATAGTAAAAATACAGTTTTTAGTTTTCGATATGATTAATGACATCATAACTATGTCATAATGATTTAATGAGTAAGATAAGATGCTGGCAGAATATTGGGGATTTAACTATGATATGAGGTGTCCCAAGTGGCCAATACCATGGGCAAACCCATGGTTTTCCAAATACCACTAGTGAGGTGTCCTTTGAAATTAATAAAAAACTCCCTCTCTTTTACCATAAATTCCCACCCATTCCTTCATTTCCTTTCATTTCAAAATCATTCACCTAAAAAATATGATAGTGTTACTTCCCAAGGAGTCCTCCCAAGGCATCCTCAAGCCCTCAAGGTCTCGATCTTAGACTTTTAGAAGTTACTCTTCAAGGTAAGGGAATCTACCACCCTTCTCTTTTCAAACACTCCTTTAATGTTATGCCTTACCAATTTCTATTTTCTTATGTTGGGATTTGTCATTCTATATCACCATTAATGTCCATATTATTTAAAAATGACGAGATACCCCTTTTTATCTTAATCAACTCATTTTATAAATTTTTAAGTGTTGATGTTAGGGTGTCAAAATTTCATAAGGGAATTCCCAACTTCTCTTTTCCTTTTAAGTTCTGTTTTATGTGGTGTGTCTTTCAAATTTCCATAACATATTCTTATTTCTATTATATTTTGTAACTATACTTTATTATGGGTCTTTTATGAATGGGTGACCCTTTTCCCCACTTTTTTTTAATATTTTATAAAACTATGTTTCATACCCGTTATGCTGCAGAATTTTTGTCTCAAAATATCTCTCTTTTTCTCAAGAAACACTTTTATTTTATTTATATGAATACCCAAAACTCTTTAATTTCTACAGGTATTCATCAATACATAAAAATTATTTATTTTATTCTAGAATTTATATAAATAAAACCCTCATTTTCTTTCTTTGGGTTATAAATGACATAAAGATCTTGTTTTTAAGTACATTTTAAAACACAATGATTTTGATATGAAAACCATTTGTTTTTTTCTATATGGGTTATTATGAAATGTTTGATTATAATCTATGTATATCACATGAAAATAAAGACATATTAAGGGTTCACCTTAATAATACTCCAATGCATTGGTAAATAAATTAATTTATAAAGATGACAAGTTTTATGATACTTTGGTGAATCACCTTGGTAATTTTTATGGAACCTCAATGATAAACCTTGGTGATATGATTTTACGATACCTTGGTGAATAAACTTGGTAATTTCTATGACACCTCGGTGATTAATCATGGTGATATTATTTTATGATACCTTGGTGAATAACCTTGGTAATTTTTTATGACACCTTAGGATGGACCTTAGTGATATGATTATGAATGTATAAATTAAATGTTGTAGCCACATTTTCAAGTTATGATTCAAGTTATTATTATTATTATTATTATTATTATATGCCTCTTTATCATGTATTTATTATATTCCTCATGTTCTTATTAATATCGTTCAAGTTCACATGTAAACTGTTTCACTTGTTTTCCCTTACCGGGCCTTCTTCTCACCCTTTCCTTTAATGTATGTCCCCAGGTTATGAGATGCAATAAATATACTTATGATGAACCTTGAAGAATAATTTCAAGTGGATTAGAAGAATTTGTTTTAATTTTTCATATATTATGTTCCTGATTTCCAAGACACTAAACCCAAAAGATCTTCTATTTTTAAAATGTCATGTAAAGTTTTGTAATAAAAAGGTTGGATGTCATAGTTGGTATCAGAGGATGGTTTAGTTATTTATGAAAATTAAGATCTGATAACTTTAGGAATAACCTTATAAAAAGTTTAAATACAGGAAAAATTCCTGATATTTTGGTGAAATATTAAGTAAGTGATTTCCAAACAAATAAATCCATGCCTGGATACGAACAAGTGGATGTGGCTCTGACACAAATGTTTCTAGGGGTAAAACCCCAAAACACCGCTTTGAGCTAGACTCGAATGTGAATTGGTGCGCAACAATAGGCCTTGCTGCACTTCTTCTTTGACACTCCCGAGGGATATGTTTGGTTAATCACAAGCTTTTTATGAATCATTATGAAGTATTTATTGAAAATGTAATTTTTGTTAATGAATAAATTTTCTAAGAATGATTTTTAAGACATAAAATTACTTTATAATTATAAGATTCCTAATTGTAACAAATTTTTATTAAGATAAAATTGGGAGGATGCAATTTCTTTAAGGTGGAAGAATATAACAACCCAAAAAATATATTTATTTTATTTATGGATCTCTTTCCTCCCAATAACTTTTTATTATGTCTTACAATAGAAGCATATAGAATTAATTTTTATTTCATGAGAACATTATACATCATGCATAAATTCGGATTAGTACAAATATAAAAAATAATGGTATATACATATTTAAGAATAGTTTTTCTTAATAAAGTATATGTTTAATTAAGGAAAATTTGATAAATTGTATTTTTATACCCAAATTGTACTTTTCAGAAATGATATAATTATTATAAAAAATTAAGGTATTTTGAATAATGATTATTTTAATTAAATAATATGATTTAAACACCCCTTTTTAAATGTAAATGTTAAAATATTTTTTTAAGTGTGAGAAATTTCACTATGGAATTTCACTATTCATTTTCTATCTGCTATTAATTTTAATAACCATGGATTTTTATATTTAAAAGTTAAATTTCTCATACTTAGAGAATTATTATGGTAAAATAAACATCATTTTTGAATTTAAAATGTCAAAATTAATCTATGGTGAATTTTTAGTAGTTTTCTAAGAAGATTCAATTTTTGGATGAATAATATTTTTTTGTTGAATAGTTTTTGATGAATTGTATTTTTTTAATGAATAATATTTTTTTTATAAATAATATTTTTTTCGATAAATATTAAAAAACATTTTTTTAAATAATTATTAAATAATTGATTTTGTGAAATAATTTTCAAAAAACGGACATACACGGTTGTGATCAGTAACATATTTAGAGTCTAATAGGATAAACTTAATTTTTCAGTGAATAGTAGCTTGACCCTTTGGAATAGTAATGTTACCCTTATGAATAGTAATTTGACTAATGGAATAGTCACCTCACCTAAGGAAGTATAAATATATTTTAGTCATCTTAAATGGTAATGCGATATAATTATATCATAGTATAAGTAAATAAATGTTTTAAAAAATTATTAGTTAAGTATTAGTATTTTATTAATTTAATTTAATTTAAAATAAAATTAATTTTCATAAAATGGAGTTTATTTTTGAATTCTACATGTCGAAAAATGTTTAGGGTGAATTTTTAGGATTTTTCTGAAATAGTTGAATTTTTTATGATTAGTAAAAATACAGTTTTGAGTTTTTGGTATGTTTAATGATATCATAACTATGTCATAATTATATAATGAGTAAGATAAGATGCTGATAAACTCTTGTGGATTTAACTATGATATGAGGTGTCCCAAGTGGCGAATACCATGGGCAAACCCATGGTTTTGCAAATACCACTAATAAGGCGTCCTTTGAAATTAATAAAAAACTCTCTATTTTACTATAAATACCCATCCATTCCTTTATCTACTTTCATTCCAAAATAATTCCCCTCAAAACTATGATAGTATTACCTCCCAAGGTTTCCTTAAGCCCTTAAGGTTACGATCTCAGAGTTTTAGAAGTTACTCTTCAAGGTAAGGGAATCTACCACCGTTCTATTTTCAAGCACTCCTTTAGTGTTATGTCTTCTTAATTTCTATTTTTTTATGTTTGGATTTGTCATTCCATATCAAACTTAATTTCCATATTATTTAAAAATGATGATAGACCCCTTTTTCTCTCAATCAAATCATTTTATGAATTTTTAAGTGATGTCGTTAAGTTGTCGAAATTTCGTAAGGGAATTCCCAACTTCTCTTTTCCTTTCAAGTTTTATTTTATGTGTTGTGTCTTTATGCAGGATCTAAATTAAGATATATATTTCTCAATTAAAAGATGGGGGTGGGGGTGAATTCTAAGTTTAAAAACTTTTGTTTTCATCTTTAAGAAAATCTATGTTTAACAAAGTTAAACAAGATGAATTCACAATCCCTCTTTAGTTCTTAACTAAGAGACTAACTTGCTTAGGATCCGATAATATGGATCTGATAAAGAAACTTAATACAAGATTACTTAATAAAATATTATACCTTAAAGCATATAAAATCTAATATATCAGAGTTTTTACAAGTATAAGAAGGTATAAGAAAGTTACACTTCCTAACTTTAACAAAATGCAGTGGAAATAAAACTTGTAACAAAACAGGACAAGTATAAAAAATATTTTAACCCAAATAGATGGGTATCCAACAATCTTGGATAAATTTCCCATGATTTATACTTTCAAGAAATTCTATCTTACCCACACCAGGGTAAAACCTCATTTCAAAGATCAGTATATGTCTTACTATCCCCACAAGCCCCCAATTAAGTAGGTAATCAGCACCTCTGCCTTCCTATCCACGAAAGCCCTCTCTTGATAAGAGAAACAATCAGAGTCACTCTAGGCTGGTTGAACAATATTTTATCTTCTTGAAAAATCTATTCACTATAATCGCACAAGGCATATTTCAGAAGATCTCTTGTAGAGTATCACTTCATTCTAGAGTTGAACTGGAATGAAGTGATACTCTGCAAGATCTCTGCTCAAATCTGCCTTGTGTGATTGTTGTGAACTTGTTCGAGCTGAGAACATCTTGTTCAACTGGCCTAGTTCGACTCCGATTGTTGCTGTTATCAATTGAGGGATTTTGGGGATATGAAGAAAAATGTGCCGATTACCTACTTAATCGAGGGATTGCGGGGATAGTAAGATAGATATCGATCTTTGAATCGAGATCTTACCCTGGTGTGGGTAAAATAAACTTTCTTGAAAGTATAGATCAAGGGACCTTTATCCAAGGTTATTGGATACCCATCACTTTGGGATAAAATATTTCTTACACTTGTCATGTTTTTTTACAAGTTTTATTTTCGTTTCATTTTGTTAAATTTAAGAAGTGTAACTTTATTATACTTTCTTATACTTGTACAAACTCTGATATATTAGATTCTATATGCTTTAAGGTATAATCTTTCCCTAAGTAAGCTTATATAAAGTTTTTTTTATCAGAACCATATTATCGGATCCTAATAAAGTTAGTCTCTTTTTTAATAACTAAATAGGGATTTTGAATTCATCTAGTTTAACTTTGTTAAACATAGATTTTCTTAAATATAAAAATGGAAGTTTTTAAACTTACAATTCACCCCCTCTTGTAGTTGAGAAATATACATCTTAATTTTGATCCTATACTTTCAAATTTCCATACCATGTTCTTATTTCCATTATTTTTTGTCCCTCTATTTTATTATGAGTCTTTTATGAATGGGTGACCCATGTACCGTCTCTTTTTAATGTTTTATAAAACCATGTTTCATACCTGTTATGCTACAGAATTTTCATCTCAAAATCTCTCTCTTTTTCTCAAGAAATTATTTTATTTTCTTTATATGAATACCTATAACTCTTTTATTTCTAGGGATATTCATAAACACATAAATATTATTTATTTTATTCTAGAATTGACATACATAAAACCCTCATTCCCTTTCCGTGGGTTATAAATGACATAAAGATCTTGTTTTTAAGCACTTTTTAAAACATCATGATTTTGATATGAAATCCATTTCTTTTATTCTCTATGGGTTATTATGAATTTTTTGATTATAATCTATGTGGATCAAATGAAAATAAAGACATATTAAGGGTGAGACCTAATAGCGCTCCAATGCATTGGGTAAAAAATTAATCTCTAGAGATGACAAGTTTTACGATACCTCGGTGAATCACCTTGTTAATTTTATGGAACCTCGATTATAAACCTTGGTGATATGATTTTATGATACCTTGGTGAATAAACTTGATAATTTCTATGAACCCTCAGTGATAAACCTTGGTGATATTCTTTTACGACAGACTGGTGAATAACCTTGGTAATTTTTTTATAACACCTTGGGGATGGACCTTGGTGATATTCTTATGAATATCTAAATTAAATTCTATAGCTAGATTTTAAAGTTATGATTGATGTTATTATTATTATGATATGCCTATTTATCATTCATTTAGGATATTCCTCCTATTCTTATTGATATCACTCAAGTTCAAATGTAAACTGTTTCACTTGTTTTTTCTTACCGGGCCTTCTACTCACCCTTTCCTTTGATGTATGTCCCCAGGTTATGAGATGAAATAATTTTACTTAGGATAAACCTTGAAGAATAATTTCAAGTGGATTAGAAGAATGTGTTTCAAGTTTTCATGTATTATGTTCCTGATTTCCAAGACACTAAACCCAAAAGATCATATGTTTGTAAAATGTCATGTAAAGTTTTGTAATAAAAAGGTGGGATGTCATAGTTGGTATTAGAGGATGGTTTAGTTATTTTTAGAAAATAGGATTTGAAAACTTTAGGAAGAACCCTATAAAAAAGTTTAAATACATGAAATTTTTTGGTTTTTTAGTGAAATATTAAGTAAGTTGTTTCTAAAAAAATAAATCCCTATATAGATACGAACAAGTGGATGTGGCTCTGACACAAATGTATCTAGGGGTAAAATCTGAAAACACCACTTTGAGCTAGACTCGAATGGGAACTGGTGCACGACAAAGGGTATTTCTACACTCCTAGTTTGACACTCCTGGGGGATATGTTTGGTTAATCACAAGCTTTTTATGAATCATTATGAAAGATTTATTGAAAATTTAATTGTTGTTAAAGAATAATTTTTTAAGAATGATTTTTAAAACATAAAATTACTTTATAATTATAAGATTATTAATTACCCCAAATTTATAATAATAGAAAATTGTGAGGATTCAATTTCTTTAAGGGGGGAAGAATGCAATGACCTGAAAAATGTACTTCTTTTATTTACGAATCTTTTTCCTCCCAATAACTTTTTATTATGTTTTACAATAGAAGCACATATAATTAATTTTTATTTTATGAGAAAATTACACATCATTCATAAACTTGGATTAGTAAAACTATGAAAAATAATGGTATATACACATTTAAGAATAGTTTTGATTAATAAAGTATATGTTTAATTGAGACAAATTTGATAAATTGTCTTTTCAGACAAAAATTATATGTTTCAAAAATGATATAATTATTATAAAAAATTAAGGTATTTTGAATAATGATTATTTTAATTAAATAGTATGATTAAAACACCCCCTTTTAAATGTAAATGTTAAAATAATTTTTTTAAGTGTCAGAAATTTCACTATGAAATTCACTATTCATTTTATATCCACTGATATTTTTAATAACAAAGGATTTTTATATTTAAAAGTTAAATTTCTCATACTTGGAGAATTATTATGGTAAAATAAACATCATTTTTGAATTTAAAATGTCAAATTTTATATAGGGCGAAGTTTTAGTAGTTTTCTAAGAAGTTTCAATTTTTTGATGAATAATATTTTTTTGTTGAATAGTTTTTGATGAATAATATTTTTTTTAATGAATAGTATTTTATGAATAGTATTTTTTGATGAATATAATTTTGTTAATGAATAGTAATTTTTAAAGAGTTATTAAATAATTGATTATGTGAAATGATTTTCAAAAAACAGATATACACGGTTATGATCAGTAATATATTTAGAGTTTAATAGGATCAACTTAATTTTTTAGTGAATCGTAACTTGACCCTTTGGAATAGTAATGTTACCCTTATGAATAATAATTTGAACAATTTTATAGTCACCTCACCTTAGAAAGTATAAATATATTTTAGTCATCTTAAATGGTATTGTGATATAATTATATCATAGTATAAGTAAATAAATGTTTTAAAAAACTATTAGTTAAGTATTAGTATTTAATTTATTTAATTTAATTTAAAATAGAATTAATTTTAATAAAATGGACTTAATTTTTGAATTCTACATGTTGAAAAATGGTTAGGGTGAATTTTTGGGATTTTTCTGAAATAGTTGAATTTTCAATGAATAATAAAAATATAGTTTTGAGTGTTCGGTATGTTTAATGACATCATAACTATTTCATAATGATATAATGAGTAAGATAAGATTATGGTTGACTATTGTGGATTTTACTATGATATGAGGTGTCCCAAGTGGCGAATACCATGGGAAAGCCCATGATTTTACAAATACCACTAATGAGGTGTCCTTTGAAATTAATAAAAAACTCCCTCTCTTTTACTATAAATAACTACCCATTACTTCATTTAATTTCATTAAAAAATAATTCCCTTCAATGATATGATAGTATTATGTCCCAATGAGTCCTCCCAAGGTGTCCTAAAACCCTAAAGGTCCCGATCTTAGAGTTTTAGAAGTTACTCTTCAAGGTAAGAGAATCTACTACCCTTCTCTTTTAAAGCACTCCTTTAATTTTTTGTCTTCTTAATTTCTATTTTATTATGTTGGTATTTGTCATTAAATATCACCCTTATTGTCCATATTATTTAAAAATAATTAGATACCACCTTTTCTCTCAATCAACTCATTTTATGAATTTTTAAGTGACGCTGTTAGGCTGTCGAAATTTCATAAAGGAATTCCCAACTTCTCTTTTCCTTTCAAGTATTATTTTATGTGGAGAGTCTTTCAAATTTACATAACATGTTCTTATTTATATTATATTATATCCCTATACTATATTATGAGTCCTTTATGAATGTTTGACCCCTATCCCCTCTCTTTGTAATGTTTTATAAAACCATGTTTCATACCCGTTATGCTGTAGAATTTTCGTCTCAAAATCTCCCTCTTTGTCTCAAGAAATTTTTTTATTTTCTTTATATGAATAAAAAAACTATTTCATTTACATGGGTATTCATCAAGACATAAAAATTATTTATTTTATCCTATATTTGACATATATAAAACATTAATTCCATTTCCATGGGTTATGAATGACATAAAGATATTGTTTTTAAGCACTTTTTAAAACGTGATGATTTTGATATGAAACCCATTTATTTTATTTTATATGGGTCATTATGAAATTTTTGATTATAATATATATATATCACATGAAAAATATATATATTAAGGGTGTGTCCTGATAGCACTCTAATGCATTGTGTAAATAAATCAATCTCTAGAGATGACAAGTTTTACGATACATTGGTGAATCACCTTAATAATTTTTATGACACCTCGGTGATAAACCTTGGTGATATGATTTTACAATAACTTGGTGAATAACCTTGGTAATTTATATAACACCTCAGTGATAAACCATGGTGATATTCTTTTATGATACCTTGGTGAATATCCTTGATAATTTTTTTATGACACCTTGGGGATGAACCTTAGTGATATGCTTATGAATATCTAAATTAAATGTTGTAGGCACATTTTCAAGTTATTATTAAAGTTATTATTATTATGATATGAATCTTTACCATTCCTTTATGATATTACTCATGTTCTTATTAATATCTCTTAATTTCATATGTAAACTGTTCCACTTGTTTTCTCTTACCGGGCCTTCTGCTTACCCTTTCCTTTGATGTATGTCCCCAGCTTATGAGATGCAATAAATATACTTATGATGAACCCTGAAGAAGCCTTTAAAATGGATTATAAGAATGTGTTTTAAGTTTTCATGTATTATGTTCTTGATTTCCACGACACTAAACCCAAAAGATCCTCTGTTTGTAAAATGCCATGTAAAGTTTTGTAATAAAAAGTCAGGATGTCATAGTTGGTATTAGTGGACGATTTAGTTATTTATGGAAATTAGGATTTTAAAACTTTAGGAATAACCTTATAATTTTTTTAAATATAGGTAAAATTCTTAGTATTTTGGTGAAATATTAAGTAAGTGGGTTTTGAACAAATAAATCTCTGTCTGGATACGAACAAGTGGATGTCGCTTTGACATAGATGTATCTAGGGGTAAAACCTGAAAAAACCGTTTTGAGCTAGAATCGAATAGGAACTAATGCACGACAATGGGACTTTCTTCACTCATAGTTTTACACTATAGGGAGATATTTTTGGTAATCACAAGATTTTTATAAATCATTATGAAAGATTAATTGAAAATGTAATTGTTGTTAAAGAATAATTTTTTTAAGATTAATTTTTTAATACATAAAATTACTTTATAATTATGAGATTCCTAATTGTAACAAATTTATAATAAGTGAAAATTGTGAGGATGAAATTTCTTTAAGGGGGAAGAATGTAACGACTGAAAAAATGTACTTCTTTTACTTATGGATATCTTTCCTCCCAATAAATTTTTATTACGTTTTACAATAGAAGCATAAAGAATTAATTTTTATTTCATGAGAACATTATAAATCATTCATAAATTTGGATTAGAACAACTACGAACAATAATGGTATATACACATTTAAGAATAGTTTTTCTTAATAAAGTATATGTTTAATTGAGACAAATTTGATAAATTGTCTTTTCAGACCCAAATTGTACTTTTCAGAAATGATATAATTATTATAAAAAATTAAGGTATTTTGAATAATGATTTTTTAATTAAATTTTATGATTAAAACACCCCTTTTTAAATGTAAATGTTTAAATAATTTTTTTAGTGTCAGAAATTTCATTACGAAATTTCACTATTCATTTTCTATCCGCTATTATTTTTAATAACTAATGTTTTTTATTTTTAAAAGTTAAATTTCTTGTACTTAGAGAGTTATTATGGTAAAATAAACATCATTTTTTAATTTCAAATGTCAAATTTTATCTAGGGTGAATTTTTAGTAGTTTTCTAAGAAGTTTCAATTTTTTGATGAATAATATTTTTTTGATGAATAGTATTTTTTGATGAATAGTATTTGATGAATAGTATTTTTTTTTGATGAATAGTAGAATTTTTTTAATGAATTATTAAATAATTGATTCTGTGAAATGATTTTCAAAAAACGGACATACATAGTTGTGATCAGTAAGATATTTAGAGTCTAATAGGATCAACTTAATTTTTTAGTGAATAGTAGTTTGGCCCTTTGGAATAGTAATGTTACCCTTATGAATAGTAGTTTGACCAATGTAATAGTAATGTCACCTAAGGAAGTATACATATATTTTAGTCATCTTAAATTGTAATGTGATATAATTATATCATAGTATAAGTAAATAAATGTTTTAAAACTTATTAGTTAAGTATTAGTATTTTATTTACTTAATTTAATTTAAAATGAAATTAATTATCATAAAATGGAGTTTATTTTTGAATTATACACATCGAAAAATGGTTAAGGTGATTTTTTGGGATTTTTCTGAAATAGTTGAATTTTTGATGAGTAGTAAAAATACAGTTTTGAGTTTTCAATATGTTTAATCCCATCATAACTTTTTCATAATGATGTAATGAGTGAGATAAAATTCTAGTAGACTCTTGTGGATTTAATTATGATATTAGGTGTCCCAAGTGGCCAATACCATGGGCCAATACCATGGGAAAACCCATGGTTTTGCAAATACCATTAATGAGGTATCCTTTGAAATTAATAAAAAACTCCCTCACTTTTACTATAAATACCCACACATTTATTCATTTCCTTTAATTCCAAAATCATTCCCCTAGAGGATCTTATAGTATTACCAAGGATTAATCCCAAGGTTTCCTCAAACCCTCAAGGTCCTGATCATAAAGTTTTAGAATTTACTCTTCAAGGTAAGGGAATCTACCACCCTTCTCTTTTCAAGCACTCCTTTAATGTTATGCCTTCTTAATTTCTATTTTCTTATGTTGGGATTTGTCATTACATATCACCCTTACTTTTCATATTATTTAAAAATGACGAGATACTTCTTTTTATCTCAATCAACTCATTTTATGAATTTTTAAGTGACGTCGTTTGGCTGCTGAAATTTCGTAAGGGAATTCCCAACTTCTATTTTCCTTTAAAGTTCCATTTTATGTGGTGTGTATTTAAAACTTCCATAATATTTTTTTATTTCCATTATATTCTATACCTATATTTTATTATGAGTCTTTTATTAATGGGTTACTCCTATCCCTTATCTTTTTAATGCTTTATAAAACCATGCTTCATACCCGTTATGCTGCATAATTTTCATCTCAAAATCTCTCTCTTTTTTCTCAAGAAATTATTTTATTTTATTTATATGAATAATAAAACCTCTTTCATTTCTAGGGGTATTCATAAAGATATAAAAATTATTTATTTTATTTTGGAATTGACATGCATAAAACCCTCATTCCCTTTCTGTGGGTTATAAATGACATAAAGATCTTGTTTTAAACACTTTTTAAAATGCAATGATTTTGATATGAAACAAATTTATTTTATTATACATGGGTTATTATGAAATTTTTTATTGTAATCTATGTGGATAACATGAAAATAAAGACACATTAAGGGATGGACCTGATAGCACTCTAATGCATTGGGTAAAGAAATTAATCTCTAGATATGAAAAGTTTTACGATACCTTGGTGAATCACCTTGGTAATTTTTATGACACCTCAGTGATAAAACTTGGTGATATGATTTTACAATAAATTTTTGAATAACCTTGGTAATTTTTATGACACATCAGTGATAAACCTTGGTTATATTCTTTTATAATACCTTGGTGAATAACCTTGGTAAAAATTTTATGACACCTTAGGGATAGAACTTGGTGATATGCTTATGAATGTCTAAATTAAATGATATAGAAAAATTTTCAAGTTATGTTTAAAGTTATTATTATTATGATATGCCTCTTTATCATTCCTTTATGATATTCCTTATGTTTCTATTGATATTTCTCAAGTTCACATGTAAACTATTTCACTTGTTTCCCCTTACTAGTCCTTCTTCTCACCATTTCCTTTGATGCATGTCCCTTGGTTATGAGATGAAGTAAATGTACATAGGATGAGCCTTGAATAAGCCTTTCAAGTGTATTAGAGGAATGTATTTTAAGTTTTCATGTATTATGTTCCTGATTTCCAAGACACTAAACCCAAAAGATCCTCTGTTTGTAAAATGTCATGTAACATTTTTTAATAAAAATATGGGATGTCATAAAAAATATATAACTTATGATTAAATACTATAATTTATTTTTTAACATTTAAATGATCATCTAAACATTCAAAATAATTTTAATATCATCATATGATACTATAAACTAATCATGATAGCTTAGAATGGGAGAACTAACAAGAAACAATAGCTGGCATGTGTTATCGAATAACTCATGCATTGACATGCACTAAATCATGGCATAGTAACCTTCACTATGACAAAGTTTACCCTATAACAAACCATGATGTGGTTTATGACACTACATCATGGTTTAAATTTAGTGTACATTTCTATCATCCCCCACATGCACTAAAGTCTTATAGACTTCATGAACTTTCACTTTATGTCACATATTATGCAACAACTTACGAAACTACATCCAATCTATTATTGCAAGAAACTATAATTCATTTTCACCATGTGTTGCATCATATGTAAAAACTAGTGAAAATCCATCTAAAACTCATTTTTTATATTTTCTAAAACACTTTTTGGGGTAGCTCTCAAAGTTTTAGACAAACACTTTGTAATAAAACTTAATCATTATTTAGAAAACCACAAAGTATGAACTTATGGGCCTTTGTAGTGTTGAAAAAAATTATGAATTCCCTAATCCATAATTATAAGTAATGAGTAGGCTCTGAAAAAATATTGGCACTACTCAAGATACAAATGGATCTGACACGATGTACATCAAACACATGTATTTACATACATGTGTCCACTAGCTGCATCATATACAATATAGACAATCATATAATCTATTCGTCTAAAACATCATGAGACATAGAGAATGTCAATCTCGTATAGCTTATTCATATGTTCTTGATTATTTGAACATAGATTGACTAAATGAATGAGAACATCACATGTCATTCACCTAGACAAATGATCACATCACATGCCCCTCACCCAAATAGATAATCACATTACATGTCTCTTATATAAGTATAGACATTGTAACGATCCACTTCATCGAGTGTTGGCGGAACCAAAGAAAGGACGAAATCTAGTGAAACTAGAGCCTGGGGGATATGAATTTTCATATGTGCATTAAAATTTTGGTTAGTAAATATTGTATAGAGGATGTTTTCAAATTTTTTTGGAGGATTTAGGGGAAATTCAGAAGTTTAGGTGAGGTATTTGGTTGTTAAGGTTTTGCTACCAATAACAGCTGACACCACTAGCTACCTAGTAGTGGAGTATCGGGTGCCTGATGAATCTTGGTTGTTTTCTGAAATATATCAGCAACCACAAAGTACTTAGTGGAAGTGTACTGCAAGAACCTTGTTTTTATATGAGGTAAAAATACTTTAAATCACAATATAAATCTTTGTTTTGAACCTATAATGGATACCTAATGAGTTCATGGAAGTTTTGAGGGTTTCTAGGACTTGTTCGGAGCCTGGAGCCTGACCTTTGGAAAAAACAGCTGGGCTGCATAGTTAGGAGAAACCGTGCAACCTAGTTTGCATGGTTTTAGTAACCGTGCGAGGGCTAGACAGAGGGCCTAAAGAGGCCACACAATTTGAAGAAAATGTGCAGCTTGAGGCACACACCCACACGAGGGTAACTACAATTTTTAGCAGAGTGTGCAACATGGTTTGTACATAGTTAGTCAAACCATGCACATGAAACCATGCAAGGTCCCTCCTTGACAGTGGGAGGTACACAGTTGGCACATAGTTTGACCAACCATATGGCCAAACCATGCGACCTAGGTATTTTAGTTAAAATGAACAAAATTACCTTAAATACTTATAAACTCAACCCACCTACTTATTTTCTCTATTTTATAGTGGAAAGGAGGTTTTACTCCCATTTTGAGATCAAGCCTCCCTAAATCTATGTTCTTCAATATCTTATATGTTTAGACTCCGATTTGATCTATGTTCATCTCATTGGATATCCACCGGTATGTTCTCTAATCCTTAGGATTGGTTTATCATTTTTCTTTCCCTCGATAATGCTATCTTGATGTAGGTATATGCCCTATTTTCATGGAATTCCTCTATTCTTCCATTTTCTCTCGATCCAGGCCAAACAAAAGGCCAATACTGGATGAAGAGAGTACTACGAGCTCAATGTAGGTGGTCTTGTATTTATCCCTTAAAGTCTTGATGTTTTTATAAAATTAATTATGTGCCACACACCAAATTCTATGTGCATTGCCTTAAAATATATAAACCATGATTAATCGATCTTCCTTGATAGAGTTGTCCTAGCATCCCATGATTCATATTGGTATAGGACCCTCTCGAGTTATGGACACCCGAGTGTGCCGATCAAATTTCTATTTTGGTTATGAATGATTAAATGACCAACCATCATCTAAATGGATCTGTCTTTAATTGCTGAATTTTTATAACTTAAATGAAAAGGATAATCATTGTGGTGTATAATGACTAACACACTTATCAATTAAGATGATTTCAATGGAGGTGAGTGGTATGACCAAATCACCTGATTAAATTGAACAATGGTTATTCCCTTGTTATCATTAAATGTTTATGAGTTATGAATTATATATTAGATCATATTAAATCCAATGATTAATTATCACTGTTGGTGTATGGGCATGAAGACACTTGTTAAACATGGTAAATGGGCATGGAAACCCTTGTTGTTATATACGAGCATGGAGTCCCTTTATAAATGTGATATGGGAATGAAATCTCTATATATGTGACATGGGTATTACATCCCTTTATAAATGTGATACAGGCATGACGTCCTTATATATGTGATACAAGCATGGCGTCCCTATATATATGACACAACATGGAATCCCTATATATGTGACACGAGCATGGCATCCCTATATATGCGATACGAGCATGAAGTCCCTATATATGTGACACAGGCATGGAGTCCCTATATATGTGATATGGGCATGTTGTCCCCTATTCTTGTGATACTGGATATGGTGTTCCTTACTACTGTGATACTGGGCATGAAATACCATATTCATGTAATAATGGGCATGATGTCCCATATTCTTGTGATACTGGTCATGATGTCCCTTACTACTCTGATATTGAGTATAGAATCCCCTATTCTTGTGATACTAGGCATTGTATCCCTTGTTACTTATTCAGAGATATTTCGGCACGAACCGAAGCAGGTAGTGTTAGCCTAGTTTTCCTTTAGAGACTAAATCTAAACCATTTATAGTTATTTTTACTACTTTTCTTTATTATATCTACACACTTACATGTTATATAAATAGATTGGATATTTATAGATACTCTAGGTGGTTTCCTATAGAGTTTATCCCACACCCTATCTGGGCTGCCGATGGTACCTAGGCAGACTACACGTTTGCAGGTGTAGATAAGGGGAAACATCCACTTACAAATGTGTGAATTATTGCATGAATTAGGATGGTATCTTGGTAACAGATGACCTAGATGGATCTCAGGATGTTTGGATAGATTTTAACCTCTTTGTTCCTTTTGTATATCATGTACTACTTTGACTGCCTACTGTTATGTATACATGTTTCTCTGTTTTGTAGAGACATGACATCATCCTCTTTTGTATATGATAAAATTTATTGCTTATTAATATTATTTAGTATTTGTATGTTTATACATGTTTTCACTATCTTTTCCATTTTTGATATTCTTCCTCTATTTATCTATTGATTATACCGTTATGCTACTCGGACTAGAGGGCATAGTCTCCCCATAGACACACCCTAGAACATCGCTGCTAGTCAAAAGCCTCTGGCGTACATGGAGGCATGCTTGAGGACATGTGACCCACCAGCTTGGGACATGGTTTAAGAGGAATCCGGGTTAGGATGTCACACAATGGTATAAGAGGTTTCTTTTCCTATCTTACTATTTTGAGAAAATAGACATGAGATTAGGAATGCTTCAAAATTTGGTTATAATCCATGCCTAGGAGTATCTAACCCACATTCAAGGAAAAGCCAAATTTCCTGTAATAAAGAATTTTTGTTCTGTATTATGATTATTATAGTTGATTTGATTCTACCACTGAGTGATGAACTTGAATTGTGATGTTAATATTATTATGATTAAGGTTTACCATTCATCCTTGTCCCGATGAGATGAGGGTAAGAAAGCATTGATCATGCATCATTTTAGGTACCTTATAGAATTTACACACCATGAATTATGCCATGCCATATAGGATGAATTGCTTTATTACATGACATTATTATATGTACCTTTTGTGATATAAATGTTAATTAATTAACATTTTATACAGGGAATTGAGAAACATAATTGGTACTTAGAGTTCTTTTCGTAAACTAAAAAATGTTTTCCTGCTTAGGCTATAGAAGACACCCTTATAAATCAATTATGGAATGTTGAGTCATGGACTAGGTTTACCTTTCATCCTTATCCAGATGAGATGAGGGCAAGGAAGCATTAATCATGCATCATTTTAGGAACCTTACAAAATTTACATGCCATGCATTATGCCATTCCATGTAGGATGCATTTATTGATTACATGAAATTGTTATATGTTCCTTATGTGATATAAATGTTAACTTATTAACATTTTATACAAGTAATTGAGAAAAATAATTGTTAATTAGAGTGCCTGACATACCTAAACACTATTTTCCTGCTTAGGCTATAACAGACACCCTAAGCAGTCAATTATGGAACTTTAAGTTATGGACCATTGATTACATGGACTGGAACGTGTTATGATATGGATTAAGTGGATTACACACTTAAGTTCATATAGTGTATGGGACCTTATGGATCAGAAATGTTGAACCACTTGGTTCAACTATTTAAATAGAATTGTGTTATAAACATGAATTTAAAATGAAATTGAATATGTAAGATGCAGAACTTGACCCAGTCCCGACCTTAGTAGTGGGAAGTAGGTAGCGTCTCTTGTGTTTTATATAAATATTCCTATCACCTAGACCCGACTCTTTGAGAAAGCATAGGGATGTTACTATTTCATAGAAAATCTTTATACCTATTCTATTCTTATTTTTATGGATTATACCATTATCAAATCATATCCAAGGCATGTTTTGAAAATTTATAGAGTAATTCCACTATGACATCCTCCTATCGTATGCTAGTAGGGTGGTGATGACCATGCTTCTGAGGTGGTGGTCCATGAGCTGCTAGTGATACCTCCAATAGTACCTCTTATGCCAACTCTTATTCTTCCTAATGTGGGTGATGATGCCTAATTTTGAGGAGATTTTATAAGAATTATAAATATGATATAGGGAGCTCTGCACTCTTCCCCTTCTATGGGAGAGTTTACTCAAGAGTTCCAACAATAACAGCTACCCATGTTTTCGGGGGATGGTGGACCACATGCTGCAAAGCTATGGATCGAGACGATTATGTCTATATTCGAGAATATAGAGACACCTCTTAAGAAGAGAGTGAAACTCTCTACTTATATGATTCTAGGATCCACAAAAAATAAGTGGGATATTTTAAACCATGAAGTCTAGTATCAGGAAGTGAATTGGAGGGATTTACAATCGAGATTCTATGCCTATTTCTTCCTTAAGAGCCTGAGGGATGATCGTGACAGAGAGTTCATGAACCTATAGTAAGAATCTATGATATTTATCGACTACTTAGCTCGTTTTACAGAGCTTTAGTGCTTTGCGACCATCTATAAGGCTAACGAGCCAATGAAAGAGAGACGATTTGAGGATGGACTTCAACATCCTATTCATTCTTAGGTTAATGTTTTCCAATTAACTACTATATCTGATATAGTGAACCAGAACCTTATAACTGAGTAGAAACAAAAGCATATGGTGTGATCTAGGATAGTTCAGAACCCTAATAGGGTAGTGGTTTGGCGAGCATATGTAAGCGACACTTTGAGACTGTGTGTGTGTAAAACAATAGCCAAGTGACACCCACTGATAGTTACAAGATTTTTCACCAATGTAGGAAACCTGGGAATAAGAGACCCTAGTGTCCCAGAGACCCTATAAAGTTTTGAGGTTATGGAATATTGGGACATCTTCAGTGTTTCTGTGGGACCTTCCCATTTGTTTCGAGTAGGAGAGGATCCTTAGAAGCTCCACCTTTTGGAGCAGGTTCAATTTCACTTCGCTAGATATGTAGCTAGAGTACTACTGGACATATAGGAAGAAGAGGATATTTTGGTCATGGTAGCCATGATTCTGATATACATATCCAGTAGAACGGACCCTCTCTAGGTATTCAGGCCGTAACATAGGGCTGGGGATTAGGGCATATCTATTCAGTGCAACCTATATTGGAGGAATAGGGTTCCAGGCTATCTATTGTTTGTGGTAATATTCTAGTAGTCTCTACTATTGTTTCTACCTTATTTGATATAGGTGAATCACATTCCTTCATATCTGTGCCTATTGTGGAGAGCCTTGGGCTATGTGTTTAGTTATCTAGCGGTGTTATGGCACTTGATATACATTTAGGTATACATTTTGAGAGTATACACTAGTGTAAGGGATATCCTCTTGAGGTTGATAGTCATCATTTCTTATGGGACCTCTTATTCCTTGAGATGAATGACTTTTATGTCATTATTATGATGAACTGGTTGGTTTCCTATCACGCCTACATAGATTTTTATCATCGAATGGTGTCATTTACATCACCTGATGGAGGAAATTACATTCACAAGGGCGAGTGGGATGTTCAGGCAGGTAGAGATGGACCATAGCATCTTGGACTAGGTGGAGTGACCCCTCATATTGCTATCCTTTTTATAAATGATTAGGGACTATATCATACTGAGTTCCCTCCTATAGTTGATTGAATCAGGTATGTTTTCCCCAATTAATTTTCTAGAATACCTCCTGAGAGATAGGTAGAGTTTACTATTGAGCTAGTTCTTAGAGATGCATTGGTATACATTCCACCTTATAGGATGGATACTACTAAGTTGTAGGATCTCAAAAGGCAGCTAGAAGATTTAGAGTCCAATAGTTTTATATAGCCTAGTACTTCTCCCTATAGTTCACCTGTCCTTTTTTCTAAGAAGGTAGATAGAACCCTCAGGCTTTGTGTGGATTATTGGAATTTTAATCATCTTATTGTGAAAAAATAGCACCCCTTAACTTGTATAGATGACCTTTTTGATCGGTTCATAGGAGTGAGGGTAGTCTTGATAATTGACATGAGATCGGGATATCACCAGGTTCGAGTCAGACCTTCAGATATTCCACATATGAATTTATATAGTCAGTACATCTTATATGATTATCTTTTTATTCCATTCGGTCTTATAAATTCCCCTATCATCTTTATGGTTTTGATCAATAGGGTTTTTATCCCTATCTATATTCCTTTGTGGTGGTATTCATAGATGAAATATTGGTGTATTATCATACTATAAGAAACCATGAAATTCATCTTGAGATCATTTTGAATACACTAAGAGAGAATTAGATATATTCTAAGCTCAGTAAATTTCATTTTTGGATTGATAAGTTACACTTCTTAAGTTATATTATCTCAAAGGAAGGAGTTTTAGTAGACCTAGAGAAGATGAGAGCTGTGGTTACCTGGGAGCTTCCCAAGAACGTCTTTAACATATGACATTTCTTGGGGATAACTGGTTACTACATGCATTTTATATAGGACTTATCATGCTTAAAAACACCTCTTATGGGCTTGAATAAGAGGGGTGTGAAGTTTGTATAGTTATAATCCCGTGAGATAGCCTTTCAGGAGATGAAAAGGATATTGATTTTAGTGTCTATACTAATTATTCTATATTTTTGAAGAATATATACATTATATTGTGATGTATCAGGTGTTATTCTAGGTGTAGTTTTGATGTAGGAAGATTAGTTCATTGCATACATGGCACATCAGATGAGACCTCATAATCATAATTACTCGATGCATGATCTCGAGTTGATAACTATTGTACATTACTTATGTTGTTGGTGGAATTAACTATTGGGAGATCATTTTGTGGTGTTTATAGACCAAACAATTCCCAATTATATTTTCACGCAGTGAGAATTGAATCTTAGGTAGTGAAGATGGGTTGAATATCTACAATACTTTGACTTCAAGCTTGCCTATATGCCCGAGAAGGGAAATGATGTTACCGACACTCTAATTAGGAGGACTCAAACATAGGTAGTTCAGTAGGATAGTAGAGAGAGGAAGCTTATGGATCTATTTTCTAAGATACACATTGAGGTGTAGGGACTTCATGGATAGTCTTTACTTGCATTGCTATTAGTGACCTCTTCACTTATCTAGAAAGTGAAGATGAGGCAGTTTTCCGATCCCGAGGGCTCAGTACTATGAGAGAGTATTTATAGCGAGGACCCACCTCTAGATTGGACAATAGATGAGGAAAAAATATTGTATATACATGGGAATATCTGAGTTCCCATAGATATGAGAGAGGAGTTTATGTGAGAGTCACATGCTTCTCAGTGGGTAGTTCACCCAGGTATCTCCAAGATGTATTGTGATATGCGTCGATAGTATTGGTGACTAGGGATGAAATGTCAAATAGAAGGTTTTATCATTAGGTGTTCCACATATCAGTAGGTGAAGTTGGAGCACCAGAAACCTTCTGGCTTACTACATCCATTACCGATCACAGAATGGAAATGGGAGGATGTTGCGATGGATTTTTTTTATTATCTTACCAAGGTCACCTTAAGGTAGTGATGGAATTTGGGTAGTCATGGATTGAATGACTAAAGTAGAACACTTCCTTACTATATGGGAGACTTTATCAGTTGATGATCTAAGAAGATTGTATGTCTGTGAGATCATACGACTACATAGGGTCCCTCACACTATCATTTTAGATATAGACAATCGTTTCAAATTGAGGTTTTGGCAGGGGTTACATATAACTATGGGTACATAGGTTCTTTTAGGAATAACTTTTCACCCTCAGATATATGACTAGTCAGAATAGACTATATAGGTGTTAGAGAACATGCTTTGATCATGCGTCATTGATTTCAGCAGTTCCTGAGAGAAACATATACCTCTCACTGAGTTCGCCTATATTAACAAATTTCAGGTGACAATTCAGATGGATACTTATGAGGACCTATAATAAAGGCCATTTCATTCACCCATATGCTATTTAGAGGTAGGAGAAGCATCGCTAATAGGTCTTCTCATTTAGGAGACTTCAAATCAGGTTCAACTTATCAGGAAGTGTATGTATACCACTCAGTATAGATAGAAATATTATGATGATCACCATTGATGACCTCTGGAGTTCGAGGTTGGGGATCATGTTTTCTTATGGGAATCACCCAGTCTTGGGAATAGATAGATATATTGGAAAGGGAAGCTATCAGTGTGCTTTTTCATTCCGTTTTAGATTCTTGAGAGAGTCGAGCCAGTATCCTATCAGTTGTTATTAACTTAGAGGTACTGTTCCATGCATGACGTCTTCTACATTTCATAGCTTCAATGTTATCATGCCAACCCATCTTATAATTTTGATCCTGAGGATGCTGAGAAAGATGCTGATACTTCTTTTGAGGACTATCCTATATGAATCATTGACCCAAGCACAAAGTCTCTTTGATGCTGGTTTATCCCATTAGTATGGGTGCTATGGTAGCATGATCATGTACATGATGAGACTTGGGAATTGGAGGCCAATGTACATTCTCAATGGAAAGAGTTTTTTCTATAGGAATTATACCACCCTCAAAAGGGAAATTCAGGGATGAATTTCTTTAAGGGGGAAGACTATAAGAACCTAATTTTTATATGAGGTATGGATCCTTTAAATTTTGGTCTAACTCTTTATTTTAGACCTTTAATGGATTTTGAATGATTTTATAGAAATTTTGGGGGTGTTTGGGGCTTGTTCACAGCTCAGAGCCCAACCTTTGGGAAAAAAATCTAGGTTGCATGGTTAGGAGAAGCCGTGCGACCTAGTCTTTCTGGTTGAGTAACCGTGCATGGGATGGACATAGGGCCTTAAGAGGACACATAGTTTTAGGAAACCGTGCTGCCTGAGGCACACACTTGTGAGAGGGTACCTACATTTTTTAGCAGATCATGCATCACAGTTTGCATACGGTTAGTCAAACCATGCACACCAAACCATACATGGTCCCTCATTACATAGTGGGAGGTGCACAATTGGCGCATAGTTTGAAAAAATGTGTGGCCAAACCATGTGACCCAGATATTTTGGGTAAAATGACAAATATTCCCTTAAATACTTAAAAACATAACCCACCTCATTCTTTTTTATATTTTACAAAGAATAGGAGGTTTTCCTCCAATTTTAAGGTCAAGCCTCCCTAAATCTAGGTTCTTCAATATCTCATTCATTTGAACTTTGATTCAATCTCCATTCATCTTATTGGATATCCAACAGTACATTCTCTAATCCTTAGGCTCAGTTCGTCACTTGTATTTCCCTCAATGATGCTATCTTGATGAAGGATCTTATGCCCTATTTTCAGAGCATTCATCTATTCTTCCATTTTCTCTCAATCTAGGACGAACAAAGGGTCGATACTAGACAAGGAGAGTACTATAAGCTCAAGAAAGGTGGTTTAGTATTTATCCCTTAAAGTATTGATGTTTTTATAACATGCATTATATTCCATACGCCAGATTCTATATGCATTACCTTAAAATATATAAACCATGATTAATCATTATTCCTTGATAGAGTTATCCTAACATCACATGATTCATATTGGTATAGGACCCTCTCCAGTTGTGGCCACCCCTAGCGATGTGCGGATCAAATTGTTATTTTGTCTACGAACGATTAAATGGACAACCACCATCTAAATGGATTTTGATTGAACTACTAAATTGTGATAACTTAAATGAAATGGATAATCATTGTGGTATAGCACGACTAACACACTTATTCATTAAGATGATTTTAATGGAGGTGAGTGGTAGGACCACATGGCCTAATTAAATTAAACAATGGTTATTCCCTTTTTATTATTAAATGTTGATGAGTTATGAATTATAAATTAGATCATATTAAATCCAATGATTACTTATCACCATTGATGTATGAGAATGAAGAACCTTGTTAAATATGGTAAATGGTCATTACATCCCTTTATAAATATGATACAAGCATGGCGTACCTATATACGTGACATGAAAATTTAATCCCTCTATAGATGTTATACAGGCATGACATACCTATATATTTGATACAGGCATGGAGTCCCTATATATGTGACACATGCATGATGTTCCTATTTATAGGATATGAGCATGGTGTCCCTATATATGTGACATGGGAATGTCATTCCTATATATGTGATGCGGGCATGGTGTCCCCTATTATTGTGATTCTGGGCATGTCATCCCATACTATTGTGATACTGGGAATGGTGTACCCTATTCTTGTGATAATGGGAATGGAATCTCCTATTCTTGTGATACCAGGAATTGTATCCTTTATTACTTGTTTAGAGATATTCTAGCATGGTCCGAAGCAAGTAGTGTCAACCTAGTTTTCTTTTAAGAACCAAAGCCGACCCATTTACAGTTATTTTTACTACTTTAATTTATTACATATTCACATTACCATGCTATATACATAGACTGAATATTTATAGACACCATTGGTGATGGACTAATGAGTTTTTCTCACACCCTATCTAGGCCACTGATGATACCCGATTATACTTCATGCTTGAAGTTGTAGACAAAGGGAAACATCCGATTATAGATGCGTGAATTATTGCATGAATTAGGATGGGAGATTGGTAACAGATGACTAGGATGGAGATCAGGATGCTTGGATATATTTTTTCCTTTTTGTTCCTTTTGTATATCATGTACTAATTTGACTTCCTACTTCCATGTATACATGTTTCCCTATTTTGTAGAGACATGACATCATCTTATTTTGTATATGATAAAATTTACTACTTTTTATTATTATTTAGTGCTTGGATGTTTATATGTGTTTCCTCTATCTTTTCCATTATTTATATGTTTCTATATTTATCTATTGATTATACTACTATTCTACTCTGACCATAGGACATAGTCTCCCCACAAACACACCCTAGGACCTCGCTACTATTTTACAAACTCTAGAATATGGAGTGGAACGCTTGAGGCCATGTAGTCCCCCCAAATTGGGAACTATTTAAGTGACATTCGAGTCAGAATGCCACATGTAACAAATACCTGATGTGGTGGATAGAGGAGGTGTACATATAGAGTGGCCACTGAGTACCCGCTGAGGGTTTATTACCTACCCGATAGAGCCCAAGTTAGTTTTTTTAAATGAGGGAAAATGGAAATGTCATTTTTTAAAATAAATCCCCCTCCAGGGTTACTCATTTCATACCACTGAAATAAATGGTGTTTGGAACCCTCTTTCCCTTCCTCCCCTCTCCTTTCATCCATCAATATGAGGTGATCTGGGCTTATTTTTTCACATGAGATCTAGGAAATCCCTCACCCCTTCTTATTGTTCCCCCTATTTGGTTTCTATGACTTGCAATGAATGGAATTAAGTATTTCATCATGATTCCATCCGATCATGGTTGAATCATATTAATAGCATGGGTATTTCATATAAAGATGATAGAGGATGTGGAACACACCTTGTTTAATGTTGTTTAGCTTAAAGAAAATTGCTTGGTGGATTTTGATGATTTTGGATGAACTTTATGGTTGAATTAGAATTAGGGTTTCAAGTATTTTAATTAGAGTGGGACCAGATTCATAATAGATTTGGTCTATAGTTAATTGCATGAGATTTTGGCAAGGATACACCATCCAATGAGTTTAGTGGAACTATGTAAATTTAGTTCAATTATGGAATTATTATATAAATTTATTATAAATGTGTTATAATTAAATATCTAGGTCCTTGATTAAGATAGGGTACCAATATTTTAGAGATTTATTGACACATGTTTAATCGAGGTTAGAGTGAGCATCATTAAAGGGGATAACTCTGGTTAAAGGTTGGAGGCCCCTAATTTTACTTCCCTTATATATAAATACAACATCATGCAATGAGAAAGTGGGGGTAAGAGGGTGTGACCACCCTAGTGAGAGAATATGGGATTGAGTGTTTCAAAGGGAAGTGGGTGACCTTGTATGGTCGTGGTAGTGACCCCATGCACATTCCCTTGAGATTTTAGCCCAGTAATTCAAAACGATCCCGCAACCCGTGGGATTCATAGATATGGGAGGATGTGGAGTGGGGTGGGCCTAAATTTTTTTGACCATTTAGAGTGTGGGATTATGTAGGTTAAGACTGCATAGATGTGGGCCAAGGAGGGTAATCATGTGTGGATGTATTCTTTCCTGTGGGATAGATTTATAAAAAATAAATCAACACCTTGGTACAAATAATTATTTCTAAAGACTATGCAGGATTACCTGGATGAACGTTCACTGTTTATAGAGGTGGGTTGGTGCACACACCTTAAAAGGGTTTTCCAGAGATCCACAATGCCCAAAAATGTGATTTTAATTATATTAATAATATCTACTTATATTTAGGATACATAAAGAGTGATAAATATTACTATATTGTGCTGCACTTCCCTCTTTTAAATGGGTCAATTTTTTTTTTAGAAAACTTAGAAGTTACAACATGGAACTCCCTCATAAGATCTTGGGAGGAATTGAGAAGCTGGTAATTGATGATCCACTTCTTGGAAGAGGATAATAAGGCATGGTAATTAGGGATGATAATAAAAGGGTCACGATCATAGCCAATTTCAGCCTTGATGAGGCCGCCACCATTGTTCAGCACCACCACGCTACAAGACATTACTCTCTCTAGAAACCTTAATGGTTGAAGTAAATTTATTCATGGTGACAACTCCAAACCCTTTTTGATCAGTTAAAATCACACAATAGATGAGATTTAGAACCATATAATCACATGGATAGATAGAGTGATTAGTTCAATTCAAGAATCTTCTGTGATTCCAATGCCCGTACTCTGTGGAGGATGATAAAAAATATATTATTTAAATGCATATGATTAATATTTTTTTAAAATGTGGGAAACCCTGTTGGATACTTGCAGGATTATGCGGGCTGGGTTTGATATTTATTATTCATAGTGTATGTAGGATTTTGTGGACCAACCCATGCAAGCTTGGCCCGCCTCTCAGTAACCCTCCTATTTCACATCACTAGTTTAGATGCACCAAAAAACTGAATAAAGGAAGATCTTGGATGGAAAAGTGAGGTGCACCGTGGTGGGAATCCAACCTTGGGTGATGACTTCAGTGTCCTAGAGAGGTCTTGTATGAGATAATCAATGCATAGTTGAGCATGATGGGTTATAGTGAGGCAATTAGGGGTTCTAGAGTAATCACATGGGATATGAGTTATCCAAGAAGGGTGACCACTGATTTTGAATGGGGATTTTCAGGAACGACATTGCGAGTCTTATATTGGTTGTAAATTAAGTTATATATATGGAAGAATAATGAGGTAACCACCTGAAGAATTAGTTTTATTGGGGGTTAGTTTTTATTATGGGCTAGTGATCCTTCTTGAATTGGTCACCATGTGAGGGGTGACTTGTGATATGGAATGGGTTAAATCGTATAGACTGATGGTGGTCTAGAACAACCAATGAGAGTTATCCTACCAATGAGTATAGTGTCATGTGGTTGGAAATGATGGGTATTCTTTGTGACCTTGGGCATGATAATTATGAGCTACAACCTAATGGACTAGATGATGGGTACATCAGGATATATAAAACAGGTAGTGTTTTAGATTTCCCAGCTAGGAACTAAGTATCACTAAGAGGGGGAGGGGGTGAATTAGTGATATATTTTTCTTATAAGTTTAATTTATTTTGAAACAACCTTCACCTCTTATTAAAGATCAACCACCTTTCTAAAAACAAAAAAAATCACAAATCCATAGGAACACAAGAATTTAAAAGGTTCACTACTCAAAAAGAGTAGCTACATCCTTAGTATGGTTTGGAAACAATCCAGTACCACACAATCTACTAAAAAACAATCTTTTTTTGATATAATAAGTAAGATATTCCCTTAAACTTTTTCAACACTATGTTTAATAGAATAGTTCATGTGCTTCAAGTATCACAAAATTATATAATACAATTTTCATAACAAATTAAGAAACATTCACCAATTGCTTCAAAACATGTTACTATGCTTCCTTGTTAACTTTCACAAATATGCTATTCAAAAAAATTCTTCACTTTCCTACCAACAATAGGTAAGAAATTATTTGGACTTCATAATGATACTCTGTTCGATTCCCTAGTCTGATTGATCTGTCTAGAAATATAACTCTTCCAGAATACCATGGAAATAATTCTAAACTTCTTTTTTCTCAGTCTGGAATCCACGGTCTGAATTCCTAGTCCAATGACTCAGTACATTTTGAGAAACTCTGAATACAATCTTCCTTCCTTCTTCTTCTTCTTATATCCATAAAACTTCATAAAGAATACTCAAACCATAAAATCATCTCTTAAAAACTTCAACACTTTTTCCTTCTCTGTATTCACCCAAGAATAGTATAAGAGTCATAAAGTACAATGTACTTTCTACTATTTATAGGTGTTCCAAATATGTTTTAGATAAGAATCACTTAACCAAAATTTCTTGAAACTCAAATTTCCCTTACATTTCGGATGCATATTTGACTTATTCAATGCTTATATACTTTTCTTATTTCTTATAAAACCTTCTTGAATATTTTTACAACGTCATCTTGCTTCTTACTTTTGACTATTATTTAGTATGATTCTGATTTTCATTTAAATTTCTTCATTACGACGAGGAAATTTGGTCAATTTTATTTTCTTGAACCACTTTCTAATACATTAGAAATGAAGACTTTTCATTACGATCTTCAATACCAACTGAAAAAAATCAGCCATTCTGATGCTCCGTACCAACTGCTAAATATACAACATTGAAACCATTCTATCATAAACATAGTCACAACTTCTAAATATTTTAACACTTAATGACAACACTTTGATATCATCTTCAAACTTTTACGACAAACCTTTTCTATAAACTCTTCAAACTTCAAGCTCCCCTTTACATCAATTTTTTGTAACTTATTTAAGAAGTTATATTTTTATTATTTTCCTTAGACCGATGATCCTACATCCGATGAAGTCCAACATCCAATGAAATTTATTGGTGTCAGCCTGCACCTGATGAATTAGTCTCTGTTTCATTCCAATGGATTGGTGTCACCTCTAGTACAATGAGTCAATACAACATGTTTTTTGATTTCTATTGACCCATTTGACGAAGACAATGAATTTTTTTGTTCTTTTTCTCTTGAACCAATTGAAAAAAAATTAAACCTGATGAAAATGGTTGACTATATTGTTGATCCTCACTTAGTTGATCGGTCTCTGTCTTTCTTACATGTATTGGTCTTAAAAAACTCTATTTTTTTACTGGTCCCAAAAAATTCCAACAAAAAAATTCCACCTCTGATTAAATTTTGGAACCATCACTAAATTTGATGATCTATGTTAGAATTATTTCGATGATCAGTGGAACACTGTGTCTGATGGAACGGTGTTAGCAACAACTTAGACTTTATAAAATTCTTCCATTTTTTTTTATTAAAATACACATAAAATTATTTCTATGAAGATTTGTATCTTATGGATTAATGGCCTAACTGAAAACCAACATATTTGTCTTCTCACATTTCAAACAAAACATCACAACCTTCAAACAATTATGTGTCTGGTGATCTCACACTGATGAATTGAGACTGGAAATATTGACTTCGCAAACCTTCTTCTTCTACAAAATCCTGATTGTAATCATGAATTCTTCATGAATTTGAGAACATTAGGATTAGTGTAGCATCATTTCATTTAAAATGGGAATTATTATAACTTCTTATCCTTATATCATGTTCTTTCTTTTCAACCAAGATTCAATCTGATTAGCAACACTGGTTCCCCCTTTCCTTCATAAGTCCAACATCACAAGTTTCTAAGACAAATTATTATTTATGAGAACTCCAAGATCAGTAAACAATTTTCATATTTTCATTAGATCCATGCAGAATCTGATACACTTTCTCATTACGATCAACACTTTATTTTCATACTTGAGGTGAGTCCGATGATACTTTTCCCCCAAAAAAATTATTCCCAATCCAAAGGAATTTCTAAAACATTTTTTTTCTGATAATCTAATTAGGATTTTGAGTCTGATCACTAACAATTAAAAAGTGTGGATATTTATTTTTCTTGACAACAAAAGACAATTCCTTCAATAAAATCTTCTTTCAGCTTTGAAAACAAACTTCTTGTCAAATTTTTCCCAACAATCTACCCCTTTGGATTTTTTTTCTCAAATAAGATTCATAAATAATTGAACTTTGTAACCTCAAGAAATGTATTAGTTATAAAAAATTCTAAGCCTATGTGAGATAAATCATTGTAGGAAATAATAATTATTGACAGAAAAACCATGCTATCTTAAAGTAGCGACTCATGAAACTAATTCAATTTTCCAACATTCCTTCACTTATTTCTTTACTTATTCCTATTTTCTTTAAACATAAGTTTCCTACAACCACCATAACAAACTATTAGAATAATTCAAACACTTACATATTGAATTCATAGCTTACCCACAACCCCCTACATACATGCTTCCTTAAAAGGTATAGAACATATCAATGGATAGATTTTTGAAAAAATTATACCCCTTATCAATACTATACAAATAAAATATGAGATAGGGAAAAACAAATACCTCAAACTTTATGAGAAAGAGGTTGGACTCCCATGTTCAACATCAATTTTAAAAATAATTCCTTTGGTAAAGGTTTTGTGAAAATGTCAGTAACTTGTTCCTATGTAGGAACATACTCTAGCTTCAATTTATTCTTCTCCATATACTCTTTGATGAAGTGGTATTTGATGACAATATGTTTTGAATGATAATTTTGTACCAAATTTATTGTAATTTTGATGACACTTTTATTATCACAACCCAAAAACAAGGGTAAATTTACTTCAACAAGTAAGCCTTCCAATTGAGTCTTCTTCCACATAAGTTGTGTAGCATCTTGAGTGGTGGAAACATAGTCATATTAAATTGTGCTAAGAGTTAATGATTTTTTTTTATATTCCAATAAACAAAACTTTTTCCAAGAAATAAAACTACACCATATGTGGATCTTCTATCATCAACATTTCCCACCCAATCAGCATCTGAATACCCAAACAAGTCAATAATTTCTGAGCTATCATACCTAATTTTGAAATTTTTTGTGCCTTTGATATATCATATAATTATTTTACCATCCAATAAATGTGATTATTTTGGATCACTCTGAAATATTTCACATAATGTAATAACATAAACAATGTCGGGTCTTGAGGCAGTCAAATAGAACAAACATTGAATCAGTTTTTGAAACTCTTTAGAGTCAACTTCCTTGCCTTCTCCATCATTAGATAACTTTGTTCACACTGAAATTGGTGTGGAAATTGATTTTTAATTTTCCATTCTGAACTTCTTAAGAACTTCCTTAGAATACCTTTCTTGAGAAATAAAAATTTTTTCTTATTTTTTAAGATTTGTAACCCAAGAAAGCATTTCATTTCACCTAGCATGGACATCTCAAAAAACTTTTTCATCTCTTTAGAAAATCTTTCACAAGTTATTTCATAATTCCCAAAAAAGATAATTTCATCAACATAAACAATTATAATGAAGGAAAACTCATAACTTTCTTTTATGTACATATTAATATCAACTCTTCCTTTCTTAAAACTCATCTTTCTTAAGTAGATATCCAATTTGGAAAACCATTCCCTCAAAGCTTGTTTTATCCCATACAAGGATTTCTTCAGCTTACACACATATATTTCATCTTTACCAACAAAAAATATACATGGTTATTCAATATAAACTTCCTCATCAATATCAGCTTTCAAAAATTCTGATTTCACATCCATTTGTAAAATTTTGTAACTTCATTTTTCAGTAATAACAAGAAAAATTATGATTATTTCTAACCTTACCACTAGAGAAAAAGTTTCATCAAAGTCAATACTCTCTATCTATGAGTAAACTTTTAACACTAGTATTTCTTCATCAAATTCAATACCCTCTGGATTGTTCTAGAAAACTCACTTCATACCAATATTTTTTTTTCATTTGGTTTAGGTATGAGTTCCTAAGTATCATTCTTCTTTATCTAATACAACTCTTCATTCATAGACTGAACCCATTTCGGATGCTCAAAAGATTCATTCACATATTTTGGATCAACTTTTTAATACAAAGAAGTATGTGTAATATCTTTTGATTTTATTCTTGTTTGAACCCTTTGATGTTGATCACCAATTATGTTTCGAGTTTCCACTTGATTCTTCAGTCGGGGATGAGATTTTTGAGATTATTCCTCATCACTTGAGATAACTGAGTCTGATTCTCCTTCTTGAGTAGGATTACCATTGTTGGCATACTTAATATAATTTTCAATAAATATTCTTTCATCATGTTCAACTTTATTTTTTTCATGAGTTTGTTTAGTATCTTCCTCAGATTTTTCAATAACTTTTACATAAACAAAGTCAAATATTATTCCTGTCTCTTTGTTGAAACATATATATCTTCTTATTTCTGGAGAGTAGTCAAAAAAAATTTCATCTTCACCTCTATGATCAAACATTCCAAGGTTTCAACCTTCCTTCTTTAAGATGCATGGACTCCCAAAAACTCTTAAGTGCTTCAAACTTGTATTTTTGTCATAAAATATTTTATATTGAGTCATATATAAAATTGGTCTCTAGAAAAATCAGTTTTAAATATAAATAGTAGTTCTCATGGATTTCCTCTAAAATTAATCAAAGAGACCATGTTCAAGTAACATAGTTTGTCCCATTTCCATTATAATTCTATTTTTCCTTTCAGAAAAACCATTTTTTGAGGAGTGTATGGTGTAATGAACTCATGCCAAATTCCATGTTTCTCAAGATAAATTTTAAATTATTAATTATTATATTCACCACTATTGTTTATTCTCAAATTCTTTATTGAATAATCACATTCCTTCTCAGATTTACTCCTAAAAATTTTAAACATTTTTAGAGAATCTGAATTATGTTTCAAATACATAACACAAGTAATGCGAGTGAAGTCATCAATGAAAATAATAAAGTAGTTATCTCCATGAGTTGATTTTTTTCTCATTAGACCATAAATATTTGAATGAATAAGTTCCATGGGCCATTTTGAATAAATTTTAACTTTCTTATACACATAGTTTATAATCTTTCCCTTATGAAAAATTATGCAACACCAATCTTTTCTTCTTAACATACCAGGAATACTACAAAAACTATCTTGATTAAATAATTTTCCCATGTTTATTTGACACATGTGTCTTGAAATTTTATCCCAAAACTGATGTTCTTCCACCATGCCCAAGTAATAAGAATTTTTAACCTCACCAACTTAGAATAAGTTTCCTTTTGTACATTGTCCTCTTGTAACTATTTTTCCATCTTCAACACTTTTCACAAAAAAACCATATTTTCTAAATAATTTTTTTTCCTTTATAAAAAAGTTGTGAAACACTTATCAAGTTGTGTTTTAACCCATCAACAAAAAAATATTTCTTGGACTTCAACTTTTCTTCCCCAATAATTGCAGATCCAACACCTTTGATTCCAAGGGGTTCATCATTGCCAAATTTGACTGTTCTTTCTTTTAATTCTTTCACATTATTCAAAAATTTTAAGTCTTCTATTATATGATAAGAACACCCACCATCCAATATCCAAAATCATTCTCCTTTTGTAGGTTTGAGATCAGTTTCAATAACAAGAGATTTTTATTTCTCTGTATCTTTCCTTACATCTGGCTTATAAGAATTGTTAACAAACTTTTATTTTTCTAGTAACAAAACAAGACATTCTTTTACAAGATGTACAAGCTATTTATATCTTCCACAAATAGTTTCCGTAGTTTGAAACCTATTTTCAACTTTTACAACAACCTTCTCAGATTTTTTAAAAACATCCTTCTCATAATTCTTCTTTTGAGAGTATTGAATCCTCCTATAACTTTTCCTTATGTAACCTTTGGAATAGTAGAAATATTTTTGATTAAACCAACACATATTTTCCATATGTTTGAATCCACCACAATACCATAAATAACCATAGAAAGAATATTTACCTCTATAACTTCCATACTATACAGAGTTGTGAACATGTTTCTTAAGAACCTTATTATCTTTCTTATCAGAACTTTGTTGACAACCAATGTTTCTATTCTCAACTAGAACCTTCTTATTCAAAAAGTTTTTAATTTCAGTCTAATTAGAACCAAAAGTATTAGATGATTTTTTGGACTCAATTTTTTTTGAAACTTTTGACTTCTCCACTTTTTTGGTTTTGAACACATATATAAATTTCCCAACTTTCTTATTCTTATAAAAAATTTCATATTTCTTATCAAACTTTGAAGACAACTTTTGATCTTGATAAGGTTCACCCTTTTTATAATTTTCACCAAATTTAGAAATAGAGTTCTTGAAAATTTTCACTCTCTTCTTAGTTTTATAAAGTTTTTGTTGGAAAAGTTACAACTCTTCTTCCTTTTACTTTAACATAACTGATAGATATTCACTCTGATTATTTTCTTTCTCAATATATTTCTTCAAATCATCAATCTATTTCAGCAGCTTAACTTTTCATTAGGAAAACATTCTTGATTGTTTGTTGAAGAATTTTCATTTCTCAACCTTATGATTTATTTCTCAATACTTCTAATTTTTCTCTAACATTATTTCAATTATTATTTCAAATTAAATTATAACCAAGTTTCTTCTTCTTCTTCTTCTTCAGAATAACTGGTTCCAAACTCTTCATTGTTAACTGTTGCAAAGAAAGTATTCTCTCCAATATTCTCTGTAGACTTTTCAGATTCAGCTTCACTATATTCTTCTTCATCATATTTAGATAAAAAACTTCTCATTTTAGATTGGGATAACTTTTTTATCTTTCAATTTAGAATAAGATTTAGCCTTATCACCTTGTTTCTCCCATGATCTTCTTGGAATTATTTTATCTATATCACTATTCTCTTCTTTCTTTCCTTGGGGACAATTAGACGCAAAGTTCCTAATGGGTCAACATTCAAAACATTTCAAGGGAAGTTTCCCGTTATATTTAACCATACCTATTTTCATTTTTTTTGAAAAAAAGGATGAAAATTCATCAAGATTTTTTTATACCTCCTTTTTGGAATCAGAGTGATCAACTTCTTCTTCTTTAAGAACCTTCTTATACTTTACTTGCTTGGAATACTTGAAGGAAGTTTGTCGATAAAATTTTGTTTCTCCTTTCATAACCTTATCCCTTATCATTTCATAAGAAATGACAGTGTTATAAAGATAATCCAGAGATAGAGTTTATGGATATCTATCTTCCAATGAGGAAAATTTTCCATCAAATTTTTTAGGAATAATTCTCAATATCTTTTCAATAACAGTTGGTTCTTTTAACTTTTCACCAAGACATCTGATAGTGTTAAGAATATCATTCAACCTTGTAAAGAAGTCACCAACAGATTCATACTCACCAATTTTTAGATATTCATATTTCAGCCTCCAGATTTGAATCATGGATTCCTTCACCTTTGTATTTACTTTATCAATGTTATTCAAATTTTACAAGATACCTTTGGTAGTAGAAACTCACTTCACTCTTAGAAATTCACTTTTAGAAATTTATGAGAGTAGAGAATTCTTAGTTCTTCCATTATTCTCATGATTCTTCTTATCAATAGATGTAAGAGGAAATTTTTCATCAATAGGAAGAAATCCATATGTTTAAGCTTCAAGAACATCACACCCAAGAGAAATAAGATAATACAACACTCTATATTTCTAGATATGATAGTTCTTACCATCTAAGACTGTAATCACCTTACCATTCAAAAAATTTAAATTCTATATCATCAATTATCTTTCAAAAACATATGAAAAGAGTAAGTGAAGGAAACATTAATCTAATACCAATTGATATTTCCAATCAAGGATCTAAGTATCACTAAGAGGGTGAGGGGTGAACCAGTGATATATTTCTCTTTTAAGTTTTCTTTATTTTTAAAAATACTTCACCTCCTGTTAAATATCAACCACCTTGATGAAAACAAAACAATCCCACGTACATAAGAACACATGAATTTACAAGGTTCTCTACTCAAAAAGAGTAGCCACATCCTTGGTATGTTTTAGAAACAATCCAATACCACACAAGACACTAGAAAACAATCCTTTTGTGTGGATACAAAAAGGTAGGATATTCCCTTACACCTTTCACCACTATGTTCAATACTGTAGTGCATGTGCTTCAAGTATCATGAAATGATTTAATAAAATTTGTTTAACAAGTTAAGAAAACTTCACCAGTTTCTTCAAAACATGTTACTATGATTCCTTGTCAAATTTCACAAATATACTCTTCAAAAAAATTCTTCACCTTCCTACCTAGAAATAAGTAAGAAATTCTCTAAACTTTGTAACAATACTCAGTATGATTTCCTAGTCTAATTCATCATTCTAATTGATCAGTCCAGAAATATAACTCTGCTAGAATACCATTACAATAATTCTGAAATGCTTTTGTCTCAGTCCAAAAACCTTGGTTATAATTCCCAGTCTGATGACCCAACCCATTCTGAGAAACTCTGAATACTATCTTCCTTCTTATTCATTTTTTTTCTGGAAAACTTCCTTATGAATAATCAAACAGAAAACTTATTCTCTCTTAAAAAAATTAGTGTTTTCACCTTCTCCCTCTTCACCCATGAATAATACAAGCGTCATAAAGTACAATGTATTTCATACCATTTATAAGTGTTCTAAATGTGGTTTAGGAAGGAATCTAAAAAGTCTTCCCGCTTAACCAAAATTTTGTGAAACTCAAATTTCCTTTAGATTTTGGATGCATATTTTACTTTTTATTGCTTATATACTCTTATCATTTCTTCTCAAACCTTCTCAAATATTATTTAAAATTCATCTCACTTCTTAATTTTTGACTATTCTTTAGTCCAATTCTGATTATCATTCTGATTTCTTCTTTATGATGAAGAAATTTGGTCACTCCGTTTTTCTTGACCCACTTGCTAGAACATCAGAACTGGAGAATTCTCATTACGATGCTCAATACCAATTGAAAAAAAACCATCCATTATGATGCTCCATACCAACTATTAAATATACAAAATTTAAACCATTCTTCTATAAACATAGTCACAACTTCTAAAAATTCCCACACTTCTCGACATCACTTCAATATCAGCTTCAAAATTCTTTGATAACATTTTCTATAAAATCTTCAAACTTTAAACTCCCATTGAAAACACTTTTTGTAACTACTTTTCGCATTTATCCTTTTCTTCTTTTCCTAAAACCAATTATCCTATATATGGTGAAGTCCAAAATCCTATGAAATTTATTGGTTTCATCCTACACCTGTTGCATTAGTCTCTACTTCATTCTGATATATCATTGTCACATATAGTCTGATGATTCAACACCATTTTCTATCCAATATATCTTGACCCATTTTATGAAGACACTCAAAATTTTTGTTCTTTTTCTCTTAACCCAATTGAAAAACAATTCAACTTGATGAAAATGGTCGACTACATTTTTGATATTCACTTGGTTGATCAGTCTCTATCTTTCTTACATGCATCGGTCCTAAAAAACTCTATTTTTTTCACTAGTTCCAACAAATTCTAAAAAAAAAATTCTACCACTGATTAAATTTTTCAACCATCACTATGTCTTATGATCGATGTCAGAATTATTTTGATGATTGTTGTCACACCATGTTTGATAAACTGGTGTCAGAAACAAATTTGAATTTAGAAACTTCTTCCCTTTTTTGATTACAATAGACATCAACTTATTTCTCCAATTTTTTTTATCTTTTGGAGTATTGGTATAACTGAAAACCAGCACCTTTGTCTTCTCACGTTTTGAACAAAACTTCACATCCTTCAAAAAATTATGCATCCTGTGATATCACATTGATGAATTGAGATTGTAAATCTTGAATTCAAAAAATTTCTTCTTCTAAAAACTCTTATTTGTAATCATTAATTCTTCAGGACTTTGAGAACTTTAGGATCAATGTAGAATTGTATGAATTAAAATGGAAGGTATTATAACTTCTCATCCTTCCAACGTCTTGTTTCTTTCCAACTAAGATTCAATCTGATTGGAAACACTGATTCTCACCTTTTCCTTCATAAGTCTAGCATCACAAGTTTCTCAGAAAAATTATGATTTATGAGAATTCCAAGATTAGTAAAGCATCATCAGATTTTTTTAAGAGCCATGAAGACTCCGATACACTTCCTCGTTTCAATCAACACTTTATTTTTGGGCCCAAGGTGAGTCCGATGAGCCTTTTCTCCCAGAAAAATTCTTCCCAATCTAATGGAATTTCTAAAGTATTTTGTTTCAAATCGTCTGAATATGATTGTGATTCTGATCACCAAAAATTATAAAGTGAGGTGATTTCTTGTCCCTGAAAAAAAATAAAATTTTTTCAGTACAAACTCCTTTCAACTTTCAAAAACAACTTCTTATTAATTTGGTCCCAATAATCCCCCCCTTTGGATTTTCTTATCAACCAAGATTCATAAATCATTGAAATTTTTAACCTCAATCAATGGATTAATTATGAACAATTATAAGCCTACATGAGCTAACTCATTGTAGGAAATAAGAATTATTAACAACAAAACCATGCTGTAAAAATGTAGTGACTCATACAACTTATTCATCTTTCCAATGTTCCTTCACTTATTTCATTAATTCTTCCTATTTTCTGTAAACACAAGTTTCCTAAAACAACTCCATCAATATTTTAGAATAGTTCATACACTTACATGCTAAATTCACTTCTTACCCACAAATCCCCTATCTACATACTTCCTTAAAAGGTTTATTACATATCAATATATAGATTTATGAAACAATTATCCCCCTTGAAAACAATATCCAAAGAAAATACGAGAGTGGGGATAGAATATATATCTCGACCTTGATGAGAAAGAGGTTTGAGGAACATGTTCAACCTCAATTTAAAAATGCTTCCTTTGGTAAAGGTTTTGTGAAAATATAAGAAACTTGTTTTTATGTAGGAACATACTCCAGATTCAATTCATTCTCCTCCACACACTCTTTGATGAAGTGGTATTTGATTTCAATATATTTTGAATTCTAATGTTTTATCGGATTTCTTATAAGGATGATGTCACTTTTATTATCACAACCCAAGAGCAATGGAAACTTTACTTCAAAAAGTAATTTTTACAATTGAGTCTTCATCCACATAAGTTGTGTAGCAGGTTGAGTGGGAAAAACATACACAAATTCTGTTATGATAAGAGAAACTAAATTTTGTTCCTTTTTATGCAAACTAAGAAAAAATTTTCCAATAAAGAAAAATCCACTAGATGTGGATCTTCTATCATCAACTTTTCCTGCCCAATCAGCTTCTGAATACCCAAAAAAGTCAATACTTTCTGATCTATCATACATGATTCTGAATATTTTTATCCCTTTTATATATCTAAGAATTATTTTTCTATTAAATAGATGTGATTATTTTAGAGCACTCTTAAATATTTCACATAAGGTAATGGTATAAAAAATGTCAGGTCTTGAGGTAGTCCAATAAAACAAACTTCTAATCATATTCTGAAACCCTTTAGAGTCAACTTACTTACCTTATACATCTTTATATAACTTAGTTCCCACTGAAATTGGTGTAGAAATTAGGTTTTAATTTTCCATTATGAACTTCCTAAGATGTTCCTTAGAATAATTTTCTTGAGAAAGAAAAATGTGTTTTTTCTTTTGTGAGATTTGTAAGCCAAGAAAGTATTTCATTTCACCCATCATGGATATCTGAAACAACTTTTTCATCTCTTTAATAAATCTTTCACAATTTATTTCATCATTACTAACAAAGATAATGTCATCAACATAAACAATTACAATGAGGGAAAACTCTTGATTTTCTTTTATGTACAAATTACTATCAACTCTTCCTTTATGAAAAATCATATTTATTAACTAGGTATCCAATTTGGAATACCATGCCCTAAAAGTTTGTTTTATCCCATAAAAGGATTTCTTTAGATTACACACATAGATTTAATCCTTTCTAACAACAAATCCACACATTTGTTCAATATAAACATCCTCATCAAGATCAACATTCAAAAATGACGATTTCACATCCATCTTGAAAATTTTATGAATTCATTGTTAAATAATATAAATAAATATTCTAATTATTGCCAACCTTATTACCGGATCCAAAGTTTCATAAAAGTCAATTCCCTATATCCGTGAGTAACATTTGCACACTAATCTTATTTTGTTTCATATTAAGTCTCCATCATTTATCTTGTTCCGAAAAACCCACTTTATACCAATAACATCCTTTTCATTTGGTTTAGATATGAGTTCCCATGTATCATTCTTCTCTATCTGATCCAACTCTTCATTCATAGTCTGAACCCATTTCAGATGCTCAAAATATTCATTCACATATTTTAGCTAAAATTTTGAATACAAAGAAGTATGTGTAATAACTTTTGATGTTCTTCTTGTTTGAACCCTTTAATGTTGATCACCAATTATGTTTTGACCTTCCACTTTCTTCCTTATTCTGGGATGAGATTTTCAATATTCCTCCTCATCAATCAAGATAAATGAGTCCAATTACACTTCTTGAGTAGGATTACCATTGTTGGAATCCTTATCAGAATTATCAATAAACATTCTTTCATCATGTTTATATTTCTTGTCTACATGAGTTTGTTTAGTATATTCCTCATCCTTTTCAATAAATTTCACATCAATAGAGTCAACTATTCTTCCTATCTTTTTGTTGACACATCTGTATCATCTTCCTTATAGAGAATATCCAATAAAAATCCCATTTTCACCTCTATGCTCAAACTTTCCAAGGTTTCCACCTTTCTTATTTATGATGCATGGAATCCCAAAAAATATTAAGTGTTTCAAACTTGGATTTTTGTGTTAACACATTTCATATAGATTCAAATCTAAAATTGGTCTATAGAAACATTAGTTTTGAATATAAATAGCAGTGCTCATGGATTTCCTCCAAAAGTAATGAGAGAGACCATGTTCAAGTAACATTGTTCATCCCATTTCCACCAAACTTCTATTTTTCATTTAAAAAACACCAATTTGTTGAGGAGTATATAGTGTACTAAAATCATGCTGAATTCTATGTTTCTTAAGATAAATTTCAAAATCTTCATTATTTTATTCACCACCATTGACTCTTCTCAACTTCTTTACTGAATACTCACATTCCTTCTCATATTTCCTCCTGAAACATTTTAAAAATTTTCAAAGCATCTAACTTATGTTTCATATACATAACAAAAGTAATGCAAGTAAATTCATCAATAAAAGCAATGAATTAATTTTCACCACAAGTTGATTGTTTTCTCATTGGCTCATAGATATCTGAATGAATAATTTCCATGGGTCATTTTGAAAAAATTAAAACTTTCTTATACATAGAGTTTGTAATCTTTCACTTTTGAAAAATTGTGAAAACCATTATATTATTCTTGACATATCAGGAATATCACAAACACTATCTCAATTAGATAAATCTATCATGTTTCTTTAACACATATGTCCCAACCTTTCATGCTACAACTAATTTTCTTATACCATTCCCAAGTAACAAGAGTTTTAAAACTAACCAATTTGAATAAGTTTCCTTTTGTACGTTGGCCTCTTGTAACTATTTTTACACCTTCATCACTTTTCACTAAAAACCTATATTTTTTGATTTTTTTTTCTTACTTCATCAAAAAGTTGTGAAACACTTAGAAATTTCTGTTTTAGCCGATCAACAAACAATGATTTCTTGGACTCTAACTTTTCTTCCCCAATAATAGTAGATCCAACACCTTTGATTATGAGGGATTCATCATTTCTAAATGCCAATGTTCCTTATTTGAAGTCTTTAAAAACAATTTTAAGTCTCCTATCACATGAGAAGAAAACCCACTATCTAAGATCCAAGGTTGTTCTCCTTTTGTAGCTTTGAGAGAGGTTTCAATAATAAGGGCTTTTTCTTTCCCTATATCTTTCATTACATCCTGATTCTAAGAATTTTTAACAAACTTTTTTTATGATAGTAAAAAAAGAAGGCCTCATTTTGAAATATTTCTAGGTTGTTCACATATTTCATAAATAGTTTCTAGAGGTTGGAACATATTTTCAACTTTTACAACAACCTTCTCAGATTTCTTCAAAACATTCTTATCAGAATTCTTCCTTTGAGAGGATTGACTCTCCCTCAAACTTTTCCTTCTATAAATTGTAGAATAGTAGAATTTTTTTGATTAAATAGATACATATTTTATGTATTATTGAATCCACCACAATACCAATAATACCAATAATAAGAATATTTACCTATGTAACTTCCATAATGTCCGAAGTTGTGCACATGTTTCTCAAAAACCTTCTTATATTTCTTATCAAAACTTTTTTGACCACCAACCTTTCTATTCTCAACCAGAACCTTCTTCTTTAGAAAAATTTTCTTTTTAACCTTATCAGAACCAGAAGTAGTAGAATCTTTTTGAGACTCATAATTTTTAAAAAATTATAACTTCTTTACTTTGTTGGTTTTGGCCGCATACACAACTTTCCTAGATTTATTATTATTAGAAACAATTTCATATTTCTTTTCAACATTTAAAGGTAACTTTTGATCCTTATCAGGTTCACCCTTTCCAGAAATTTCACTAATGTAATAAATAGATTTCTTGAAAATTTTCACCCACTTATCATATTTAGAAAGTTTTTTTTTGGAAAAGTTCCAACTCTTCTTTCTTTTCCTTCAATTTAACTTTCATATGTTCACTCAAATTCTTTTATTTCTCATTAGATTTCTTAAAATCATCAATCTCTTCCAATAGATTAATTTTTTCATTAGAAAACATTATGGATTATTTTTTAAAGTATTTTCATTTTTTAACTTTCTGATTTCTTTCTCAAGCCTTCCAATATTTACTAGAAATTATTTTAATTCTTCTTTCAAATGAAATTCTAATCAATTTTCTTCTTCATCAGAACCACTGCTTCCAAAATTTTCATTTTTAATTATTTCAATGGAATTATTATCTCCAACATTATCATTAGAATTTTTGGATTCAGCTTCACTATCTTCTTCTTCATTATATTTAGACAAAAACTTATCCTTTTGGATTTAGATAACTTTTTATCTTTCTATTTGGAATAGGATTTATCCTTATCACCATATTTCTTCCATGATCATCTTGGCCTTCTTTCATCTTCATCACTACACTCTTCTTTCTTTCTTCAGGGAAAATTAGTGACAAAGTTCCCAATACTTCACATTTAAAACATTTCAATGTAATTTTACCATTATATTTACATGTATTGATTTTCATATTTTTAGAAAACAAGGATAAAAATTCATTAATATTTTTACATACCTCATTTTCAGAATCAGAGTCAGCAACTTATTTTTCTTCAAGAACCTTATTAGAATTTACTTTGTTAGAAACCTTAAAGGAAATTTCTAGATCAGATTTTGTTTTTCATTTCATAACTTTATCCCTTTTCATCTCATAAGTAATGATAGTTCTATGAACATCATCTAGAGATAGAGTTTCAGGATCTCTATCTTCCAATGAGGAAACTTTAGCATCAAACTTGTCGAGAAGAATAATCAATATTTTTTTAACAACCATGGAGTCTTCCAACTTTTCACCAAGAAATCTAATGGTGAGAACAATATCATTTAACCTTGTAAATAATTAACCAATAGATTCATACTCACCCATTTTTATATCTTCATATTTTAGCCTCTAGATTTGTACTTTTCTTTCTTTACCTTCGTATTTCCTTCATAAATGTGTTTCAACTTTTCCCAGATACCTTTAGTAGTAGAAACTACCTTAAATCTTAGAAACTCACTTTCAGAAAGAGATGAGAGTGGAGCATTATTAACTCTCCAATCATTCTCAAGATTCTTCTTGTCAATAGATGTAAGAAGAAATTTTTCATCAATACGAGAAAATCCATCTGTTACAGCTTCGAAAACATCATAACCAATAGAAATAATATAAGTCAACATTATATCTTTCTATATTTGATAGTTCTTACCATAGAAGAATATAATACCCTTACTATTCACATAATTCAAATTCTCTATCACAACTTCTCTTTCAATTTTTTTTGTAAAGATTAAATTAAGGGAACCTTGTTCTGATACCAATTGAAAATTTCTAACTAGGATCTAAGTATCATTGAGAGGGGGAGGGGGTGAATTAGTGATATCTTTTTCTTTTAAGTTTCTTTTATTTTGAGAATACATTCACCTCCTGTTAAATATTAACCACTTTGTTGAAAACAAAACAATCACACATCCATAGAAACATAAGAATTTACAAGGTTCACTACTCAACAAGAGTAGATACATCCTTGGTATGGTTTGGAAATAATAAAATACCACATGACCCACTAGAAAAAAATCGTTTTTTTTGGATAAAACAAGTAGGATATGACCTTACATTTGTGCATCACCATTTTCAATACAAAAATTTATGTGATTAAAGTAGCACAAAATGATATTATAAAATCTGTATAACAAGTCAAGAAACATCCACCAGTTGCTTCAAAACATGTTACTGTACCACCTTGTCAAATTTTAAAAATATAATATTCAAAAGAATTCTTCACTTTCTTACCCAAAAATCGGTAATAACTTATATAGACTTTATAATGATACTTAGTTAAATTACCCAGTCCTATTCATCATTCTGATTGATCTATCTGAAAATATAAATCTTCTAAAATACTAATGAAACAATTCTAAATTGCTTCTATCTCATTCCAAAAATCTTGGTGTCAATTCCCAGTCTGATGATGCAGTCCATTCCTCAAGAATACTAAAACCAGAAACTCCTCTCTTAAAAACTTCAACACATTTTCCTTCTCTATCTTCACCCATGAACAATACAAGAATCAGAAATTATAATGTACTTCCTACTATTTATAGGTGTTTTAAATGTGGTTTAAGCAGAAATTTGAAAAGTTTTCCCACTTAACCAAAATTTCTTGAAACTCAAATTTCCCTTACATTTTAGATGAAACTTTGACCTTTTCAGAAATTCAATACTCTTCTTGTTTCTTCTCGAAACTTATCAAATCTTCATACATCTTCATCTCTCTTATGAATTTTAACTATTCTTCAGTCCAATTCTAATTGTTATTCTAATTTCTTCATTATGATGAAGACATTTTTCCGCTCATATTTTCATGACCTACTTTCTAATACATCAAAACTAAAGACTTATAATTACGATGTTCAATACCAACTGAAAAAATTTTCCATTCTGATGATCCGTAATAACTATTAAATCTATAACATTGAAACCATTTTACTATAAATATATTAACAAATTCTAAATTTTCCAACACTTCTCGGTAGCACTTTAGTATCAATTTCAAAATTCTTTGAAAAACATTTTCTCTAAACTCTTCAAAATTTAATCTCCCATTGGAAACACTTTTTGTAACTTATTTATGCAATTCAATTTTTCTCCTTTTCCTCAGACCAATGATCCTGAGGCAAATTAAGTCCAACATTTGATGACATTTATCAGTGTTAGCTTGTTCCTAATGAATCAGTCTTTAGTTTATTCTGATTGATCTGTGTCACCTCCAGTCTGATGATTCAACACCACATGTTTTCCGATATCTCTTAACCCATTTGATTAATATACTCAACATTTTTGTTCTTTTTCTCTTGAACCAATTGAAAAAAAATTCAGCCTGATAAAAATTGTTGACTACTTTGTTGATCTTCAATTGGTTGAATAGTTTCTGCCTTTATTACACGCATCGGCCTGGACAAACTCCATTTTTTCACTGGTCCCAACAACTTACAACAAAAAAATTCTTCCACTGATTAAATTTTGTAACCATCACTATGTATTATGATTAGTGTCATAAATTTTCCAATGATCAGTGGCACACCATTTTCAATGGATCAGTTTCAACAACAAATTTTAATTTAGAAACTTCTTTTCTTTTCTGATTATGATACAAATTAACTCCTTTCTCTGAATATTTGTATATTTTGGCTTATTGGTTTGACTAAAAACCAACTTATTTTTTTTCTCACTTTTAGAACAAAACTTCACATCCTTCAAATAATTATGCATCTGGTTATCTCACACCAATGAAATGAGACTAGAAATCTTGAATTCCCAAACTCTCTTCTTTTATAAACCCCTAATTGTAATCATGAATTCTTCATAACTTTAAGAACTTTAAGATCGACATAGCATCGTCTAAATTTAAATGGAATGTTTTATAACTTCTCATCCTTCTATAAAGTTATTTCTTTCTAACCAAGATTCAATCAGATTGGAAGCACTGGTTCTCCCCCTTTCCTTCATAAGGATAACATCACAAGTTTCTCAGATAACTTATGATTTTTAAGAATGACAAGATTAGAAAATCAGCATCAAATTTTTATTGGATCCATGAATACTCTGATACACTTCCTCATTATGTTCAAAACTTTATTTTTTGACCTGAGGTGAGTCTGATGAGCATTTTATCCCCAAAAACTTCTTCCCAATACAATGGAATTTCTGGAGAATTTTGTTTATGATCATCTAATTATGATTGTGAGTTCTATCACCAACAATTATAAAGTTAGGTAATTTATTTTCCTTGACAACCAAATACAATTTCTTTAACACAAAATCCTTTCATCTTTCAAAAATAAATTTTTTTCAACTTGGTCCCAACAACGTGATGGATCATAGCTGAGGTATAGGTTTTGGAAAAAACACACCCCATGATTGTGATTATATCTTGAAGTTATTTTATGATGTGTTTTATCGATTATTGAGGGGCAATGGTGAAAATTCTAGGAATATTTCCTTGGAATTGATATGGATATAAAGAGGTGGATGCCACCCATGTTATCATAACTCATATCTTTTATAAACCTTAATTAATGATTTATTACATAAAGATACACCTAATAAAATACCAAAATATTGAAATACATAGTATCTTTGTGTAATTAGATACATAAAACCATAACTTGAAATAGGGATATAACAACATAATTTAAAAATCACAAACAAGCCCTTAGATTAATCCTTTGATCTTCAAAAATTTCATGGGATAACCTAGGGGAATACATAAGAAAGGGTGGGATATAAAACCCAGTAAGGGAATAATCAAAGCATAAAATGATCAAATTAATACATGTTAGTCAAGAGGAATATCAAAGTGACATGAAAGGTGTGTGAATTATAAACATTATCATCAAAGAATGATATAATATGATAACATCAAGACAATATAGAAATGTGGAAACAACATAAAAAAAGACATCATAAGCATAAGCCAAGGATAAACACCAATAAATCATAACAAAAAATTATTAGGATAACCTCCCATGCACCATACATAGAATCCCATGAGATAAAACATTACCCGATGTATTGAAGGACTATATAATTCAGGGCCTACTCATCACATTCATATCATGTACATTCATTTGTGTGACACATAGATCATACAACATAAGAGCATCTTTCATTACATTTAATCCCATGATTAAGGAGTGTGGGTTACATACATGAAAGTTCCTAATCAATGAAGGAAGTTATATCTAGGGGAATACCCTTGATTGGAAATGGGGATGGGTATTCCCTGCACAAATGTTTGGCATGAAAAATCACAGGATAATTTCAGTAGCATAACAGGTGTAAATAAAGATTCATGGAAGATTTTAATATGAGTGAAAAAAGGTATCTCATTAATTATAAATCATAAGGACAATATCTAACATGATAAATTGGAAATCAAATGGATTAATACAAATAAAGTGATTGGATAAAATGGAGGATGAGATAATACCTTTCCTTTAAAAGGTGCTTTTAAAATATTGAGAGAAGCTTCTTAAGATCTTGGTAAAACCTTGGGATATATTTAGAGAGGGAATGGTAGAGTAAATTCATGCTCAATGGGTTTTGAGTGAAGAAGAGTGAGAATTTGTGTGGGTATTTATAGCAAAAGAGAGAATATTTCTTTATTAATTTCTAAAATTAGGTTTTGGACTCTATATAATAAAATAATTAAAACCACAAACCTTAACAAGGTTTTCTAATGTTTTTTCTTCAAAATATAATTTTTTTCAATATTATATAATATAAATAACTAAAAATATTAAAATAACACCCTTGGTCATGTGGAAGTGAGTCATGTTTATAAAGAATTGATTTAAAACCTTAAAATATAATATAGGTTTTTGAGGATTCATTAAATTATAAAATTAAACAAATAACTTGAAAAACAAATTATTTTAAAGGATGTTTTTTTCATGGATGTATTTTATGGCATTTATTATATCACTTTTGGGACATTATGATGTTATAATACAAACCATATATTTATATCGTATTTAATTTTTTTTCTAAAAATTCGTCTGTCTCAAAAAATTATGAAAAATTATGCATTGGAAAATTTCAATGTGATAATTTCAAAAATAATATTTATTTTATTAAAATAATTTTATAAATATGATAATTTTTACTTTTAAATAAAAATCTATATTTTACTGGAAAATACTAGTTTTTATGATATTAATCACTTTCCGAACCTTATAAAAATTACATTAAACCTCATTAAGTTATTTTATCATTTATATTTAAATAATTATTATATAATAATAATATTTTATTAAAATATTATTTATTAAAAAATTATTGAATTTATTAAAAGATTGTCTTAATTGAAACTATATATTTTCCAAAAATATAACTTTGATTCTTCATGTGAAAATATAATTTTTATCAAACACATTATATAATCATTGATAAATTAATAATAAAAAAGGATTAAATATAATAATTATTTCATTAAAAATATATATATAAATTCATACTGCTTAGGTTTAGATACATAACCCATTGTTACATCAATGTATGCCCTAAGGGTAAGATGTACGATAGTGGTTCTTTCTTAGAGTGGTTCAACAAACATGGTTTGGGCCATGATCTTGATAAGCTTGAACTTCTCCCATAAAGGGTATTATTCATGCTTGGATTTTTTAATTTCAACTTGGGTTTGGTTAAGGGAAAAATCCAATGATGCTATCTTCCTCAGAATCTTTGATAATTGGAATTCATAGGGTATGATCCTTCTAGTTGTGACCATTTCTTACTATGTCTATTTCAATTGGTCTTTATCATAACCCTTAATATATACTTATCTTAATGTTCACTGTACAATGAATATATAATGAAAAGTTAAGATGATTAATGGTATTTTAAATCCAACTAGTTATATCAGTCCAAAAAAACCAAATTAGTATATATGTATTCTATAACCATAATAAATTTACTCAATAAAAGGAAATTTCATTTATAAAAGTTCAGGTTGTTATATTCTACCCCCTTAAAAAATTTCACCCTCGAAATTTCATTTTTTTACATTAGAACAGGTGAGGGTACTTCTATTTCATCATGTCTTTTGGTTCCCATGTTGCTTTCTCAAAATTATGGTCATACGACAACACTTTGACTAGGTCAGTTTTCATGTTTCATAGAACTTTTTCTCTATGATCTAAGATCTTCACCGAATGCTCTTCATATGAAATATTATTCTTTAAAGGAACCACCTATGGATTCAATACACATGAGAGGTCTAGTATGTAATTTCTTAAGAGGGATACATGGAACGCATAATGTATTTGGGAAATGTTAGGTGGGGGTTATATTCAATTTTTCATAGATCCAATCCAATCATGGATCTCAAAGGGGACAATGTATTGTAACAAACCAACCTAGGTCAACTAGACAAGCCTCTCGAACTATCCCTTCATGTAATATAGGTAAAACATGATAACAAAAACCATTATTAAATACAAGAAAAAAAATACATACAACTAGAGTATAAAGAAGAAACAATTGAGATACCATAAATACATACACTCCAATCCAAAATAGGATTAACCAAAAAGTATGTCAAATCCCTTCATGACCAACAATCACCTTCAGACCAACCTGAACTGAAAGTAGCAGCAACAAGATTCTCTTCCCTTTAACTGAGTCTTGAAATACAACATCTAAAAATTCCCAAAGGCACAAGTAGGGTGTGAGCCAAATCCCATTAGGATACCACCACAGTTTATTTAAAAGGTTTAATATCAATAATTCAACAATTATATCTTTTAAAACAAAATATTTTTACAAAGAATTTTCACAAATTAAATAAAGTTATAAATCATTTTTCCATTTGGTTTTCATAGAAGAATTTCATATTCTCAAACAAAAAATATGACAAGTGTAAGTGATAAAACAAGATAGCATATCCATACATCAAGAGGTAAATTGGTAAGAACATATCCATAAAACACCCTATTATGCAAAGCTATGTGATACAAACTCATATAAAAACCCATGAGCAACAATCCAAGATAAAAAAGATCACACGATTAATAAAAATAATCGAAAAAGAACCTCACATTTGGGATCTATCCTATGGGACACTATGTAATAGACAATAAAAATCCTAAACAATCATAACATTGGATCCAAACAATATCGAGTCATTCCAGTCAGTATCACAAAATGTTACTTCCTCGTGGTTCTATACACACAATAAGACTACCTATGTCTCTTTCCCAATACACCCAAGGTTCCCAATGTGAAATTTGTCCAAATTCATTTAAAAACCAAGCTCAAAATTTTATAAAACATTTTCAAATCCAATACTATCCTCTTCAGATTTTGAAAACCCATTTCCAAATTAAGAAAATCAATTTTCAAAGAAAACCCCCATTTTAAAAATATTTTCCTTTCCAAGAAATCATTTAAAACTAGATATCACTTCTAATCAACGAACAACCTAAAGAAAATTATCAATAATGACATGAAATTCATAAAATTAACCCATTTTATATAAACATATTCCTCAACATGGTATAATACTATATGCCTTTGACAATAGTGATCAAAAACCAAGAGAATGACCTTCAAAAGACAATGTATTCCAAGAAAATGAAAAGGATTGATAAAAAGCACTATCCAAACACAAATCCAAACACAACTACAGATAAAACCATAGATGTAACCAAAGAAAAAGAATAAAAAGAAGGATTATGTTCCTAAAGAGAAGCAACCCAACCACAATGGTGATCAATCACTGAATTAAGATACCCAGAAGAAAGGGAACCACCCAAAATCACTGAGGGAGAGCCCTTAGGTCGAGAGAAAGGAAACCTAAAATGAATGAAATAAGAAACCACTCATGAAGCACCCTAAAATCCCAATTTGTGACTATTATATGGTGTGTAATCCACTTACACATCGTTTAATCCATGAATCTAATATATGCCGAAAACCCATCGTATTTTTATTTAAAACCCTATATTTTATATTACATGATGTGAACCTATTACATGGTGTGTAAATACTTCATGTCATGTATTAGTTCACTAAATCTATTAGGTGATGGACACATGTCATGTAAACTCCTTACATGATATGCAAATCCCTACCAGAATGTAAAAAACTACTAGTCTATGTATAAACACTCAAAAAACATACTCCAAGCATTCTATGAACTTGGGAAGAACCCCGCTAATTCTTTGAATCATTTATACCCATACTCCATTAATTCAAATAAACATACATCCCTAAAATTTATCTTATTTTCCATAGAAAAGGCTCTCCATCCTCGAGAAGCCCGCAAATTCACCCAAATGAAGATGATAAAAAATAATATAAAAGGGAGTACCTGTAGAGCATAATGGGGTGTTACAATCTCCCCACCATAAACACCTTCTTCCCTTAGAAAAACTTTAATATTCTGGATCTACAAAAAGAGAAGGCCACTGCTACCTCATCAACGATTCCCACTCCCACATCTTGTGGATATCCTATATATACTACTATAGTACCCAAAATAGAGGAATCATTTTACCATGGAGTGCCTTATCATGGTGATCCATAATCTGAACCGGCTACTCAAAAATTGTTGTATCGGGATCAAGATCAACATCCTTCCATCCGATCACATGGAAAGGATATGGTATATATCTCCTCAATTGAGAAATATAAAACACATCATGGATAAATATCAAACCAGATGGAAATTCCAACTGATAGGACACCCTCCCTAGTTGTCCAACAATCTTAAAGGGTCCCAAAAACCTTGATTCCTACTTACCCTTCTTACCCAACTGATGATGTCCCAAGTGAGGTGAAACTTTGAGAAAGACCCAATCACTAACCTAAAATTCCAGTGGATGATGATGATGGACTGTATAATATTTATGATGACTCTGTGCCATGATCAGTCTTCTCTGGATCAACTACACCATCTCCATAGTCTCCCAAACAACACTTGTCCCAACGAAGGACCACTCTCCCAAATCTTCATAGCATAAAGAAGATCTAAATGGCTTCCCATACAAATCCTCGAATGGTTCCATCTTTATCAAATCTTGATAAATATTTTTTATTTGAAAATTCAACCTAAGGGAAATGATTTTCATAAGATTATCCAAAATCACATAAGCCCAGAGCATATCCTCTAGAACCTGGATAACCCTCTTTTCCTATCCAGCCATTTTTAGATGATAATACATGATCAATCTAATCTAATAACCCATTACTTCCTGAAAGCCTTTCCAAAATCTAGCTGTGAACCCCAGGTCCATGTAAGATACAACCATAGGGTGAACCAGATGAAGTATCCCAATATATTGGATATACACGTCCCCAAAATATTCCACTTTCATTATCTCTCGGATAGGTAGGAAATGTGTTGATTTCCTAAGTTGATTAATGATCACCCAAATTGTATCCTTCCCACTATGATTCCATGGAAAAACAATGATAAAATCCATGTAAATCTTATCCAACTTCCATATTAGAATGGGTAAGTGCTACAAAATTCCCCCAGGTCTCTAGTGTTATGCCTTAATTAAATGAAAAGTAAGACAACACAATACAACATCCACCATCGACTGTCTCATTCCCTTACACCAATATCAACATCTCAGATCATGACACATTTTGGTAGTACTTGGGTTCCCATACCAACTAGAACTATTTCAACTTTACAACAACTCCTACCTCAGGGAAAATAGAACAACCAACCTACTAAGGAATCACCGATATCCATGGGGGAGACTAAGACCACTCACCTAAGGTCTTCTCAGCATAAATACTTTTACCCAAGCACTGGCACTCGGTGTCTATCACCTGCTCAATTTGATATCGCTCATCAAAAGATGATCCAAATTTCATCAAATATAAAAGCACATATCCACCAAGATCTTCCATTTCCAAGATCATCTCCACAAACAAACTCATCAGAGAACACAACTCAACTGATTCCTTCATGGCTTTTGTCAATAATTTTCTACTCAATGCACCGGCAACCACATTCCCTTTCCTAGGGGTATAATCAATATCAAAATAAAAAGTATGAAGATACTCTACCCAGAATCTATTTTAAAAATTTATATCCCTTGGATTAAAAATATATTTTAGGATCTTATGATCAGAATATATCATAAAATTCTCCCAAAATAGATAGAGACACCATGTTTTGAGTGCATGAATAACCGCTGCGACCTCAAGATCATGGGTAGGGTTTTTATTCTCATGAGAGTGTAATTGGTGTGATACACAGGCCACCAAATTCTTCCCCTACATCAAGACACATCCCAAACCCACACCAAACACATCATAAAAAACATCATAACCTAATCTCGGTTCTAGAGGAATCAAAATTGGTGCTGATTTCAACTTCACCTTAGCTCCTCAAAAGATATCCAACACTTTTAATTCCATTAAAAATTTACACCCTTAAATATTTCATCAAAGATTCATGATCTTAGAAGTCTTAAACAGACCATCTATAGTAACCAGCCAAACCCAAGAAGATTCAAATCCTTGATACATTTCTAGGATACTCCTAAGACATAACTTATTGTACCTTTTCATGATCTACTGAGACTCCCCTATTAGATATCACATTCCCTAGAAACTTCACTCCCCAGATCCAAAACTCACATTTGGAAATATTACCATACAAATTATGTTCCTTTAAGCTTCAAAGAATGATATCTAAATGGTTCATATGATCTTCCTCTAATTTAGAGCACACTAAAATATCATCCATCAACACAACAAAAAAATAGTCCAATAACCGATGAAAAATCCAGTTCATCAAAGACATAAACACCATAGGCGAATTAGTGAGACAAAATAGAATAACTAGAAAATAAAAATGCCTATATCGACTCCTAAGTAATGTCTTAGGTATATCTTATTCTTGGACCCTCAATTGGTGGTACCTTGATCACATATCAATCTTATAAAACCAACGAGCTCCTATAAACTAATCAAAGAGATCATTAATCCTTGGAAAATGATATTTGTTCTTAAAGGTCACCTGATTCAACGTTATATAATCAATAAAAAGTTTGAGGCTCTCATATTACTTCTTAAAAAATAGGATAGGTGAATCCCATGTCGACATGATATGATGAATAAATCCTTTAACCTATAGGTCCTTAAGTTGGACCTTAAGTTCCACCAAATCAGTAGGTACCATACAGTAAGACTTCATAGAAATGGGAATCGTACCATGGAGTAGTTATATAGTAAAATCAACCTCTATCTAGGGTGGTAAAATAGAAAAATCATCCATAAAGACTTTGGGGTATTCGCACACCACTGTAGGAAGTCTCCTACCCAAATAAGGGTCAACTGGATCAAGAAACATCTATAAAAACTAGCATGAGATTACCCCAAAATAAGGAACAACATGAACCACCCTTCTCGATCTAGAGTCCCACTCACCCTAGAAAACATGAGAGATCCCATTGGTAGCTAAGAAATAAACTCGATGGTGATAACAATATATCTGGTCCTTAATACCGATCATCCAATCCATGATAATAATCATGTCAAAGATGTCTGTATCAAGCACCAGAAAGTCTCACTCCACCTCAAAGTCAGATATCATCACCTGACATGCGGGACATTTGAAACCTTGTTCAGACCTCTTTCTTAAAGGTTTGGAATGATCTAATAAGAATGGAATAAGTTCCAAATAAAAATCCAACACATAAAATATATTTGACGATATAAAATAATGAGTAGTACCTATATCAAAAAAATATAACAAAATAGAAGATGAGACAAACACCATACCTCTAATAATAGATGTACATACTTCATATTCCTCTGGTTCATACACTATTGTATAAATCCATCCAGTCTTATCCACATTAAAATATCCCTTAGCCTAAGGATTAGACCCACCACCCTTGGAAGAATCTTCATGAACCTATAAACCCTTGGTGAGAGTGGATATCACCTTACTTACCTAATATATATTTTCACAAAAATGATATAGATGGCCAGATCATCCATAATGATTACATGTATTGGGAGCCTCCACACAGTTATTCTTGATATGACCTCACCTTCCACACTGGTAGTAGAAAACCTACTACTGCCCTATCAAATCCCCTGAAACTGGCCCTGAAGAAAACTTACCACTCTTAAACTTCCTATTCTTGCCAAAAGATACACCCTGGATAACCATTGAATTAACTGAAGCTCCACCCAAACCTGTTGTCCCTACTATTTATTTATCATCCAAAGTTTCCTTTTCAACTACCTCTACAAATATTGGATGGCACATGTGTATCAACATCGACTTACTATCATGCCTCAGTCCTAACTCAACTCTTTGACCCTTTAGGTACTAATTAGTGACAAGATCTAGTGACAGAGGTACCAAATCATCAAAATAGGTAGAATAATCTAGAACAACATGCCCCCTTCTCTAAGTTTAGAATCTCCCAGGTCTTCACAATACGCAATGTCTCAGGGTAAAAATGATGGTTAAATATTTTCTTAAGGGAAGCCTAGGTAAGATCCTTGTGCAAATTATCCTTCACAATGGAATCCCACCATCTCCTTCCAGATCCCATGAGCATATACATGGAAAAAAACAACCATATATCCTTCAAGAGTCTTAAAAAAGTTGAAGATCCTCTTTATCCACTCAAGCCACTGCTTGGATTCCTAGGTTCCTTTATCACCATGAAATATGGGTGGATGATTCTTAGTAAATTCATAGCCATGATCCAATACACATCCTGGGTTCCCAAAACCCACCTGACCCAGAGTCTAAATAGTGAGTATAAGATATTCTACCAAACAAGGGTCCATTAGATGATTTTCCTGTGGATCCTATCTCACAACTTCCACTCTTGGATTTGGAAGAGATCTTCTCATGGGAATTTTCTAACAAAATAAAAATTCCAATTAGTCATGATAAAATTCTAAAATCATTAGACCAGCTTTAGGTATTGATAGAAAATCATTAAAACATTAAGAATTTAAAGTAACCACAAAATACCTTACTTGAAAAAGAAACATGTCAATTTAAATAAACTTCCTATACATCGTATTCAAATTACCTCAAACTCCAAGCCTCATACTTGGTAAAAGTCTCTTACCACCCATGGTAACTTGGTTTGAGTCATAGAAGTGAGATGGCTAGGACCCTTTTACACACTTACTATTTGAATTCTAATGGTCCTAACTCATATCTACCCAAGGAACAAAACCAAACTCGAGTAGTGTTAATAAACTTTAAGATGATAATACATTTGATACCAAATTGTAATGAACCATCCCAGGTCAACTAGACAATCCACCTGAATTAGACCATCATGTAATATAAGTAAATGTTAGGTCCACTAGGTTAGATAACCTGAGGGGTGTGGGGGGTGAATCAAGTCATGATAGATTAAAACAACCGCCCCTATTGATCTTGTTTCACTGTTAAGAAAAATTCTCTTCTCTCTCTTTCCCGTAGCAAAGTATAAACAAAAATCAAATCATACAAAGGACACAACAATTTTTACTTGGTTCACCCTCACTGGGATACGTCCAAGGATCATACACCAACGATGTGCCGATATACCAACTTCACTAAAAGCACACTACTGTTTACAATGTTCAAAGTGGACTCAATGTTCCTTTTGGTTTACAACCAATCACGATATGAAATCTCACTGCCCTCTCAAATGAAGTGTGATCACCGCTTCTTCCTAAGATCCAATCATAGTTTATAGAACTATAGGTCTCTTCATTATCTCTAATGAAATCTGCATCCTTAACTGTTGATATATGATCTGTTGACATCCAACTTTCACCCACAAATGAATCTCTCTTTTCACCGGATGTACCGAGAAACTCCAAATCTTTCATGCAACCCTTACTGTGTATTGCACGCAACTTTAATCTCTTGCATGCAAGATTCCATTTTTGTCACAAAACAATCCTTGTGCGCAACTTCAATCTTTGCTCACAACTCAAATCTTATGCATAAATTTCTTAGCTTGTGAGAAACTCAAAATCTTTCATGCAACTCCCTTTGCACGAAATTTTTACATGATATGGTGCTTAGATTTTATCTAAGTGTTGAGATTTTTTTAATGAGGGGGGTCACCTCTTATTTATAGGCATCACTGACCCTTGTGCGGAAGATTCAACTTTTGTCTCGCAAGTTCCTTTTCGAGCATGTGAAACCCCGTTTGACATCGCATTGGACGTGAAAGTTTCTTTCACGTAGCCTCATCTTTCACGCTCATTTCCAAATCTTTCACGCACATCATGCCTTTTCCATTTTTCAACATTATTCTCCCAAAACATTCCTTGTACACAACTCCATCTTTCATGCACATTTTCAAATATTTTGTGCACATCTTCAAATATTTTTCATGCAACATGACTTTTCAATTTTTCAACATTCTAACCCCAAAAAATTCCTTACACACAAGTTTCCAAACCACCCTAGATCTTGCGTGAAACTTCATTTTCCAAAAACACATTTCCCCATTTTTTGATTTTGAGGCCCAAAAATTTGGCAAACATTGGAAAACAACACCACCTTAGATTTGTTCTTTTTGTACCGCCTCCAGATAGTCTTTTCCCTTATCATAGTTATTTTTCAACATTTCATGTCAACAATATCTCTAGAACTCGACAACTCATCACGAAGACCCCATTTTTCAACAAAATGAACATCGTGGTCTGCTTTGTCAACAAACACAACATGGAGACCCGATTTTTCAACAAACACAATCACCTCAAAAATACTTCAATGATACCTTAAGGGATTTTTTCCCAACAATATCCCCCTTTGGGTTCGTTGAAAACTATTTCATAAAATGACACTGGATTAGCACTTCATCCACCATTCACCTCTTGCGATTCTGATAGCGATCAAGGATTTACTCAACACATACTCTAAGCCCACATGAGCAATGATCGGCATGAGAAATAAGAGTAAATGAAAAGTTCATCAATGAATCAATTCATTTCCAACACCAATTGTTGATACCATATGGATACCAATTTCTGATCATTGAAAAATTTCTGACACCCTTCCAACGTCACTCTTCTTCTTTTATCACAATCCTCAGTTGTCGTGATGTCTAGTCTTTGATAGATCACTTCTAGCATCATCAGATTTAAATCTCATAATCCCCCTATCTCTCCCCTATCTCGTGGATTCACCTATCAGCTTCTCTCCATGTCTTTGACTTAGACATTTTCTCACTTACTTAGCCATAGTTTCTCCTCCATGAGGAGTCAATATTTCTCTCCCGTTGTCAATGAACCCAAAGGTCACTCCTCTATGGTCTGAGACATTAGAAAGAACACAAATTAGCACATTAGAGAAAAACACACCATACCTCAGGGAGAGGGGGATACACAACCACACTTTTTGAAGTGCAGGGAGTCAAATGAACTCCCAGAGTTAGTAGATGTCTCTCAAAATCTTCCTTGGGTAAGGACTTTATCAGAATGTCTGCAACCTGTAGTTCTGTAGGCACATACCCAAACTTCATGATTTCTCGCTCAACCTTCTCCTTGATAAAATGATACTTTATCTCAATGTTATTTGTCCTTGAGTGATGGATGGTATTTTTTCTAAGATTTATAGTACTTGAGTTATCACACTGGATTCTGATCATAGACTTCACTTCAACTCTCATATCATGAAGCTATTGCTTCATTCATAATAACTGTGTGCATGCTTGAGTGGAAACAATATACTTAGCTTATGTGGTGTTTGATGAAATGAAATCTTGCTTCTTTCTTATCCATGAAATACACAAACCACCAAGATAGAAAGAACCTCCTGACGTTGATTTCCTGTCATCTGTTGAACCAGCCCAATCTGTATCAGTATATCCCAATAACTCTGACTGAGATTTTTCATTATATATCAAGCCAAAATCCACTGTTCCCTTGATATAACAAATTATTCTTTTAATTGAAATCATGTGGCTTTCCTTGGAATTTATTTGATATCATGCTTCTTGTCATGTGGCAAAAACAATATCAGGTCTTATCGCTATCAGGTATAGTAAACTCCTAATAATCTACCTATATTCTATGATATTAACTGCATTTCCATCATCATATTTCAATAATTTCATCGAGGTAGCGACCAGAGTCTTCAAATCCTTGGAATTTTCCATTCCAAATCTTCTTATAACCTCCTTGGAATATTTGGATTGATAAATGAATGTGCCATTCTTTTATTGTGTCACCTGTAAACCAAGGAAAAATGTCATCTCTCCAATCATAGACATTTCAAACTTATGTTTCATGAATTCAGAAAACTGTCTGGACTGTGCTTCATTTGATCCACCAAATATTATGTCATCGATATAAACTAGAACCATCATCCTTTGATTACTATTTTTTTGAAGTAGAGATTGTAATCAACTCCGCCACGTTGGAAACCAAGCTTCTTCAAATACTAATCAAGCCTTGAATACCATGCTCTCGGTGCTTGTTTCATCCCATATAATGCCTCCTTTGTCCAAAAAACCTTGTTCAGATCCTCATGAATGAGAAAACCATCTGGATGATCGATATACACTTCTTAATCTAGAATCCCATTCAAGAATTCAGATTTTTCATCCATATGGAACACTTTGAAATTTTGTTGCACTGTAATGGATAGGAATAATCTGATTGTCTCCAGCCTTACAACCGGTAAAAATGTATCATCGACATCTATTCCCTCTATCTGGGAGTACCCTTTGCACACTATTCATGCTTTGTTTCGAATCACAATTCCATCTTCATTAATCTTGTTGAGAAAGACCTATTTAGTCTTGATGAAATTATTATTAGCTAGCCTCGAAACAATCTACCACATCTGATTCTTCTCAATCTGATCTAGCTCTTCATTCATAGCTTGAACCCAATTTTCATCTTCAGCTGCATCAGCAAAACATTTAGGATCTACCTGAGATAAGAAATATGTTTTCTGCAGATATTTCATTCTTATTGTCTGAACTGGAGCTGACTGATCACCAATGATATTCTGCCTATCAATTTCAGCTTGACTTCTTGGATTTTATGCAGATACATATTTTAATTCCTCATACTCATCATTGGTATCTTCTTCTTAATCAGCATCAGCCACTTCTGCTCCCCCTGTGTTGCTTTCCTCCTCATCACTTTCATCAGGAAATTTTTCATTGTGCTATTGAATTCTCTATTCATTGTCTACTATAGTGACATCATTGCTCTCAACTACTTTTCCCAGCCTTTTGTTAAAGCATTTGTATGCTTTTCTTTTTCCTCAGTAGCCAAGGAATATCCCCTCATCTCCACGCGACTCAAATTTCCTATGTTTCTCCTTTTTGAGGATAAAGAACTTACTTCCAAATATTCAAAAGTATTTTACTGTTGGATTCTTTCCATACCACATCTCATATGAAGTCTTTCCTTTGGACACAACAAATCCCTGTTAGAAATGTAGACCGATGTGAATACTGATTTCTTCCAAAATTTCTATGGTAGGTATTTTTCTATAAGAATTGTTTTGGCCATGTTGTTGATGATCCAATTTCTTCTTTAAACCACTCCATTCTATTGGGAGGTTCTTATTGAAGAAACTTGATGCCTTATCCCATGTTTCTCAAGATAGTCTTCCACCTGACTATTTAAGAATTCCGTACCATTATCAGTTCAAAACTTCAAAATTTCCTGTCCAAGCATCCTTTCACACTCCCTTTGGTACTATTTTAAGCAGATGAACACATCAGAATTATGGGAAATAACAAATACCCATGACATTCTGCTATAGTCATCAATGAAAAGAATGTAGTACCTCTTCCCATCAATTTATTTTGGTGTGATAGGCCTAAAAACATCAGCATGCACCAATTTGAGCACTCTTGTCGACTTATTTTCCTTTACCTTATACGTCTTTCTAATGAGATTCCCTTGTTTTCATGCATCTCACATGTGAGTATGATCATGTGATAGCTTAGGGAGGTCTCTTTCTACATCACACTTTACCAGATCTTCTAGGGATGGTTTGTATAGATGACTAAGTCGTTTATTCCACAACTTGTTTTCTTCCTCTCTGGACAGAAAACACATATCTTCTTCTCCACTTATGAGGTAGAGATTTATATTTTTTTCTTTTTACTATAGAACCACTGCCCTATCTCTTCCTTTGATGATACACATCTTCTTAGTAAACCTTATAGAATGTCTTGAGTCACATAGTTGACTGATGTTGAGAAAATTGTAACTGAGGCCTTATATTACCAAGACATCAGCACGTATCTTCTCTTTTCCCCCAAACTTGGCCTTTCCTAAGCCAATAATCTTCAGGCCTTCATCATTTCCAAACTTGAAAATTCCTTATTTTTTATATTTTATGCCTATAACAAGATCCTTATTACCTGTCATATGAGATGTGCAACTGCTGTCATAGATCCACACACCAGAACGGTCTGATGCTTTAAGGGAAATTTCATCCACCATTGCCTTCTCATCCCTTTTCTTCTTGGTATATATTTTTTCCTTTACACTTAGCATAGATTGAGACTTCTAATATTCCTCAGAGTATGATGGACCGACTTCATCTTACAAAGCTGCAAATATATTTTTTATTTTCAACTCACTTGTTGGTTCATTGATCTACTACTTGTGAACATTTTTATTCTGCTATGGAAAACTTCTCTGTATGGTCTATGTAAGGTATCTAGCCATGTTCCCAAATCCTCTAAACCAAAAATAGTTTCCTTAGAAATATGTTCTAGAGAACCATTCTCTGTTTGGCTACTACCTCTGTTCTTGTTCCCTTCAGTATCTTTTGGCTGTAGAACACACATTTTTGTGAGTGTCCCATATTTCCACAGCAATAACACCCAATGAAAGGCACATTACTACGTGTCACTTCTATAATTCCAGTATTTCCTTTAGTTCCATGAATTTTCTGATTCTGCTTTGTACACACATCAATTTTCATTATTGGAGAAGGTGCTTGCGGTCTGACTTCAACCTTGACTAATTTTTGTTTCTGATCAAGCCCCAAATCAACCTTAACATCTAATATCAATTGCTACTTTTTTACTACTGAACTACTAGGATCATCTTTCATCTTTTTAGACTTTTGAATAATCTTCTTTCCCGATAATGTGCTGGGAATCAGAAGTTTTTCTTGGTCCTTAACTTTTTTTCGCAGACCGACAACGTCTCCTTCAAGTTCATTGATACACTTGATCTTATCTTCCATTGTGTTATTCAAGCCATCGATCTCCCTTTTTTGTTATTCAATCTTGATTTTATACTCACTAACCGATTTTGATTCCTCTAGTGTTTATGACTTGAGTTTTTCAATTTCTTCCATCAACTCAGACTTCTCTTCTTCTTGCTGCTGCATATATAATTTGGTATCACAAATAACTTTGTTAGCTTTCTTTGTTTTATCTCTCCAAACATCTATATCTTTAAGATCGGCCTCTAACTAAAATTTCATATCAACTATTCCTTAAACTTATTCTTCTTCATCAACGTCAGTTTCTTCCTTTTTATTAGTACTATTGACAACTTCCACCTTTGCATTTTCTCCATGATTTTTGCAGTTCTCTATCTCTTCAACCTCCTCAACCTCAGACTCATTTGAGCTATCACATTCTTGTGAAAGGAGATTCTTCTTCTTCAAGAAATTTCTCTTGAACTGCTTCTTGCCTTTCCCATAGGCTGAAAACTTCTTCTTGGGAATTTAAACTTCATCAAAATCATCATCTTCTTGAATTTTTTTGGGATACCTTACTGTATGATGACCAACCTTTCCACATAGAAAACAAGCCAGTGGAAGTTTCCCCTTGAAATTTCCTTTTTCTCTTTGCAAATTCGAAGAAAGAAATGACATCACCTCATCTGTCTCTTAATCCTCCTAATAATATTGAATGGTGAGCTTCTTCATGGCCTTTAATTCCATCTCTTTAGATTTCTCCTTTTTCATAGCCTCATTATCATCATTCCTCATTTCATATGCAACCAAGGTACTATGAACATTGTCTAGTTTTAGCTCCTTCAGATCTTTTTCTTCCAGTACTGAGACTTTGGGATTGAACTGAGGTGGAAGTTTCCTCAAGATGCACTTTACGATATTAATGTCTTTAATGACTTCTCTAAGACCCCACATATCTTCCAAAACAATATTTACCCTATCAAAGAATGCATCAACAGACTCATTCGAGTTCATTTTCAAATCTTCATACTTTTTCTATAGAACTTACAGCTTTTCCTCTCTAACCTTTGAATCTCCTTCATATATATTCAATAGCTTTTCCCACAAGTCATGTGAGGTTTTTCATGAAATCACCTTTGTATAGATATAATTGGATATGGCTCCCCCTAATGAATTAATTACCTTGTAATCAACATCCAATTATCTATGCTCAGTTTTTGATAATGCACCACTATTAATATCAGCTGTTATACCATGCATTGCTACTGTAAACACATCCATTACCAAAGATCAGAAGTAGTGTTGCATTTGATTCTTCCATAGCTGAAAATTGTTTCTGTCGAAGATAGGAATCCATTTGTGATTGGTGACCTCCATTTGAGAGATAAACACTGATATCAACCTTTTTCTCTAATACCAATTTTTAGTTCCACTAGGTTAGATACCTTGAGAGGGGGGTAAATCTAGGTATGAATGATTAAAACAACTTCCCCTATTGATCTTGTTTCTCTGTTAAAAAAAACTCTCTTCTCTCTCTTTCCCATATCAAAGTATATACAGAAATAAAATCATTCACATAACACAAATATTTTTACTTGGTTCACCCTCACTAGGCTATGTACAAGGAGCATACACCGACAATGTGCCGATGTACCGACTTCACTAAAAGCGCACTACTGTTTACAATGTTTGAAGTAGACTCAATGTACCTTCTGGTTTACAACCAATCATGATATAAAAGCTCACTGCCCTCTCAACTAAAGTGTGATCACTACTTATTCAGAAGATCCACTCATAGTTTATAGACCTATAGGTCTCTTCATTATCTCTAATGAAATCTACATCCTTAACTATTGATAGATGCTCTGTTGACATCCAACTTTCACCCACAGATGAATCTCTCTTTGCACCGGATGTACCAGGCAACTCCAAATCTTTCACGCAACCCTTACTGTGTCTTGCACGTAACTTTAATCTATTGCACACAAGATTCCACTTTTTTCATGAAACACTCCTTATGTGAAACTTCAATCTTACATGCAACTGAAATCTTACACGCAACTTTCTTAGCTTGTGCGCAACTCAAAATCTTTCGTGCAACTCCCTTTGTGAGAAATTCTTATGTGATCTGGTGCTCAGATTTTCTCAAAGTGTTGAGGTTTTTTTAATGAGGGGGGTCACCTATTATTTATAGGAGTCGCTGAACCTTTCATGGAAGATTTAAATTTTGTCGCGCAAGTTCCTCTTCAAGCGTGCAAAACCCCATTTGACGTCGCATTGGGCATGCAAGTTTCTTTCGTAAAACCGCATCTTTTGCTCCCATTTCCAAATATTTTACACACATCATGACTTTGTCATTTTCAATGTTCTTCTCCCAAAACATGACTTGCGTGAAAGGTTCCTTCGCACAACTCCATCTTTCACACACATCTTCAAATATTTCGTGCACATCTTCAAATATTTCGCACGCAACATGCCTTTTCCATTTTTCAATATTATGACCTCAAAACATGCCTTGCACACAAGTTTCCAAACCACCCTAGATCTTGCACGCAACTTCCTTTTCCAAAAACATGTTTTCCCATTTTACGATTTTGAAGCCCAAATTTTTTGCAAACACTAGAAAACAACACCACCATAGATCTATTCTTTTTGTACCATCTCCAGATTGTCTGTTCCCTTTTCATAGTTCTTTTTCAACATTTCATGTCAAAAATATCTCTAGAACTTGAAAAATCACCATGGAAACCCCCTCTTTCAACAAAATGAACATCGTGGTCTGCTTTTTCAACAAAGGTAACATGGAGGCCCTGTTTTTCAACAAACACAATCACCTCAAAAATACTTCAATGATACCTTAAGGGTTTTTTTCCCAACAGTAAAAAAGGATAACAGAAACTAGTCTTGAATATAATAAAAACAAGACATACAACCAAAGTATAAAGAGGAAATAATCAAGATACCATAAATACATATAATATAATCCAAAATAGGCTAAACCAAAAATTATTTCAAATCCTTGTGTGTCCAACAACCACCTCCAGACTAACCTAAACTAAAAGAAACATCAAGAGAATCCAACGTGTTACAAGATGCTTTTCCATTTACCTGAATCCCACAATACAACGTCTAAAAATTACCAAAGGCATAATTAGGGTATGATCCAAAGACTAGTAGGATACCACTATAGTTTCTATACAATATCTAATATCAAGAATTAAAAAATTCTAGATTTTAAAACAAAATAGTCTTACAAATCATTTTCATAAATTAAATCCAATTATAAATCATTTTTCCCTTTTGTTTTCATAAAATCCTTTCATATTATCAATCCATAAATATGAAAAGTATAAGTGATAAAACATGATAGAATATCTATACATAAAGAGGTAAATAGGTAAGCACACATCCAAGAAACACCATATCATGCAAAGCTATGTGATACAATATCATATAAAAACCTATGAGAAACAATCCATGATAAAAATAATCACGCTATAAATAACCATAAATGATAAGGAAAATCACATTTGGGATCTAGATTATGGGACACTATTTAATAGAAACTAAAAATCCTAAAAAATTATAATATTGGATCTAACTGATATCATGACCTACCAGGAGATATCACAGAAGTTTACCTCCTAGTGGCGCCATACACACACTAAGGCTACCCATGTATCTTTCCCAATACACCCAAGCTTACCAATGTGAAATTGTCCAAATTAATTTCAAAACCATGTTTAGAATTTTATTAAACATTTTCAAATCCAATTTTATGAGCTTTGAGGTTTTAAAACCAATTTCTAAATCCTAAAAATCCATTTTCAATGAAAAAAACCTATTTAAAATTATTTTACTTTCTAAGAAATCCTTCAAAACAACATATCAATTACAATCAATGAACAAACCAAAGGAAATTATGAAGAAAGAAATTAAATTCATAAAATTAACCCATTGTATAGAAGAAACTACCTCAACATGGTATATTTCTAGTTTCCTTCGATAACGGTGACCATAAAACAAGAGAACAACCTTTGAAATTCAAGGCACACCAATAAACTAAAAAGGATTGATAAAAAAAACTATCCAATTTAAAATTTGAACACAACTGTAGCAAAAACCACAACTATAACCAAATCCAAAGAAGAACCAAAAGGATTATGTAACTGAAGAGAAGTAACCCAACCATAATGGTGATCAATTGCTGAATAATGCAACCCAAAAGGGAGGGAACCACCCAAAATCACCTAGGGAGAGTCTCTAGGTTGAGTGTAAGGAAGAATTTAATGAATGAAATAAGAAACCACACATAAATCACCCTAAAATACAAATTCAAGACTATTTCATGGTGTGTAATACACTTACACATCATGTAGTCTATGAAGACCATATACACAAAAAAAACTCTTTGCCTTTTTATTAAAAACCTAATATTTTATATTACATGATGTGAACCTGTTACATGAAATGTAAATACTTCACATCCTATATCAATTCAAAAAATCTATCATGAAATGTATAAACATCATGTAACCTCCTTACACTACATGTAAATCCCTATTAGACTGAAAAAACTATAGGTTTATGTAGAAAAAAAATCAAAACCCTACTTCGTACATTCTCCAAACTGGGGAAGAACCCCTTAAAGTCTTTGAAACATTTATACCTAGACTCTATTAATTCAAATAAATATACATCCCTAAAATTTAGGTCATTTACACCCAGAAAAGGCTCTCTATCCCCATGAATCTTACAAACACACCCAAACAAGGATGTTAAACAAATCATAAACAAGGGGGTATATGTAAAGCGTAATGAGGTGTTACATGTATCTTGGACTAAGATTTACCTTCTTCTCAAACCTCATGAATTTTTCCCATAGTGATATATGAAGGAAAAAATTATCTCTAACCTCAAACTACAGGTATTGTCGATGATTGTATGCATAGATTTTCTATCAAATTTGTGCGGATTTCATATGATGTTGAGTGATTTGAACCTTTTTTGTCAAATCTTGGATAATATTAAGTTCTAAAAGCTTTAATCCTCTAAATTCATCCCAATATGTTGGAGTCCAAAACCTCTTCCCATACAGAGCCTCTAAAGGTTCCATTTCAATGCTATAATGGAAACCGTTTTTATACGAGAACTCAACTAGGGTAAGGTATTGATCCCAACATCCCTGGAAATCCATTTTAGATGATCTAATCACATCCTCTAGAGTTTTAATGGTTCTATTAGACTGACCATCCATCTGTTTGTGATAAGAAGTACTAAAACCTAGCTCTGTATTCAACACTTACTAAAGGCTTCTCTAGGACCTCGAGGTAAACCTCATATCTCAATCAGATACAATGGAGATTGGTACTCCATGAAATCTTACAACTTCTGTTATTTATATCTTTGTGAGATTGTTAAGGGATAATTAATGAAATATTATAACTTTTTAAGGTGATCAACTACCACCTAGATGAAATTAATGCCTTTTGATGTCCTGGTGATTCCTATAATGAAATCCATGGTTACGTTTTCTAATTTACATACTGGTATAGAAAATGATTTCATTATTCCCTTATAATTCTATAATTCAGCCTTAACTTATTAGAATACCAAGCATATAGATATAAATTATACAATCACCCTCTTCATGTTATCCCACCAGAAGTTTTGCATCAAATATCTATACATCTTAGTGCTTCTTGGATGAATAAAGAAAGATGATCTATGCATATCACATAGAAGTTACATCTTCTATTCTAGTTTTTATGGGACACATATATGGGTTCCAAACCTTATAAATCAATCTTTAGAAAATTTTAACTCCATAATATTCACTACCATTCTCTGTATCTCATCATAATCTTTTTGGGACTCCTTGATCCCCTCAAGAGTGGATAATTGATCAGTTATTTGAGAAAGGTTGGATGAATATAATTTTATTATTACCATTCATATCCTTTTCATTTATAAGTAGATTGGATCCCCTTTAATCCTCACCATGAATAGGGTTTCAAGATCCTTTCTACTCAGAACATCTGCCACTTTGTTTGGCTTCACAGGATGGTAATAGATTGAACAATTTAATCCTTGATCAGCTTTAACCACCTTCATTGGAGCATATTGAGATCATTTTTCGTAAATATATACTTGAGGATTTTAATATTCATATATATGTCACACTTCTCCCCGTAGAGATAATGTCACCAAATATTCAATGCGAAGATCATAGAAACCAATTCCAAATCATGCGTTGGGTAGTTCTGCTCATGGATATTTAATTAGAGGGACACATAGGCTATCACATTTTCATCTTGCATGAGTATACAAGACAATAAATTTTATACACATCACTATAGATAAAAAATACTTCCATACTAGTGGGTAATGTGAGCATAAGTGTAGTGATTAAACTCTTCTTTAACTATTTGAATCTCTCCTCGCATTCATTAGTCTAGAAAAACTTCACTCCCTTATGAGTTATCTTCATTCATGGTTTTAACAATCATAATAATTTTCTCACAAATCAACGATAATACCTAGTTAATCTAGAAAAACACAAATATCCATCACATATGTTAGTCTGATGCATTCTTTAATTGCTTATTTTTTGAAGGATCAACATATATCCCCTTTTTGGTGATAGCATACCCTCAAAATTTTACTTGGTCCATCCAAAACTCACATTTATTTTACTTAGCATATAAATTTTCCTTACATAAGGTATTTAATACACCTTTAAAAATCTCCTCATGTACCTCCTAGCTTTTGTAGTAGATAAGAATATTGTCTATAAATACTACCATAAATATTTCAAGGTAATCTCTAAAAACTATATTCATTAAGTCCATGAAGATTGCTATATTATTAGTGACTCCAAATTACATCACTATAAAATCATAGTGACCACACCTTTTATGAAAATTCGTCTTGGGATTATCCTCCTTATTCACCTTTACTTGATAATATCCCAATAAAAGATCCACTATATAGAGGTACTGGGCTCTATGTAGCTGATAGAACGTGTCATCAATACATGGAAGAGGATAATCATTATTTATTGGGATCTTTTTGAGCTCATGATAATCAATGAAGAGGCACATTGACCCATCATTCTTCATGATGATGAGGATTAGCACACCCTGTGGTGAAGAACTTGGGCATATGATCCCTTTATCTAGTTCTATTATAGATATTTCCTCAACTCTTCTAGTTCAACAATGACCATTCTATATTGAATATTGAAAAATATTCAGGCATAAGATTGACTGAGAACTCAACCTCAAGGCTTGGATGAAGACCAAAAAATTATTTGGGAAACACATTAGCATATTTCATTACAATGGTCATGGAATCAAGGAAGATATTTTTATTTAGTATAATTTATTTGAGCTAGATATTCTTGTTGATAAGACAATAATATCCATGCTTGATATGATGACACCAAACAAGATTCATCCTCCTTCTTGAACTTATATAGAATTAGAGGGTAATTTGTGATATAGAGGGTGATTTAATTATCCTGAAAATTTATGTTTTCTCTATACAAGGATAAATAATCCATACCCATAATTGCATTGGATTCTTCTAAAGGTAGATTCATAATATTTTATGGGAATTTTGACTCACAAATATGGATAGGGTAGGAATTTTATACTTGGGATACAATATTTTCCCATTTTCTATTTTCATAGATAGCTCCACTTCAATGTTTTTAGGTGGTGTTTGAATAGTTCTATTAAACATTCATGATATGAAAGAATGTGTAGAAATAGAATCAAATAGTATGTTCACTATTGTTGAATGAATAAACAGCGTCCCTATCACTGAATCATTGTCAAGATCCACCTCAATAGTTGTGATGACATAATCTCTCCCTTTATCTCTAGGCCTTAGAGGTTGTTGGAGTTGGTTATCATTGAAAACCATTGACCTAATTCATTGATTCACATAGTTTCCTTATTCCTTATATTTTAAATATTGGACAATAGGATGAGGGTTGAATGAAGAATTCCTTTTTTCGATCACGTTGGTGGGTTTCTCCCATCAAAATTCTCTAGATAGGTTCCCTTCCTCCCCACACCTAAAGAATTTCCTTACCCCCTTTATATAATTTCTAGGATGCTTCTTACCACACTTTTTATAAGTGGAATGTTGGAATTTCTTACCCCATGATATTTCTTCATAGCACTTCCATAATTAAAATTCATTATCTGCTTCCTATCTCTCGACCCATGAGACCCTTGAGATTCACCAATATCTATTTCAAATTTTATATAATATCAAAAAATCTCCTCATACCTGTCAAAGTCTCAAATCACCAAATATTTTCATAGACAAATATTTAGCCCACCAAATAAGTAGTCAAATTTAATTTCATAATCAATGACCAAGTGAAAAGAATATCATGTAAGTCTTATGAAATTAGCCTTTTACACCTTGATGGATTCATCATCATTTTTCTTGAGACTAAGAAAATATGTCTCCATTTTCAGTCAGAGAGTGTGAGGAAAGTATTTATCAATTTTTTTTGGAATTATTTTCACCCCATTACTTCGATATCCTCCTTAGGATTCATATTTTTTTTATCAAAGTCCACTATTTATTAGCTTCTCTATCATATGATAAACAAATAAGAAGACCTTATCTTGCTCCGAACATTTAAGGACGAAGAAGATCTTTTTAATTAATTTAATTAAGTGTTTCATGATTAAAGGATAATAATATCCACTGAAAGTCAGATGTATTTGTCCATAAGGGTCTCAATTTCAATTTTCTATTTCTTATGGGTATTTTGGTTTTCCCCCTGATTCAAATTTATGTTAAAGACTTGTGTTAATTGAGTAAGTATTTTTCTAAAGTTCTCAACTCCTACTCCCATTGGGTTGGGCATATCATTTAATAATTTTCAACCCCATTGGATATTGACTTGGTTCCTCTTATTTCCATCCATTAATTATAATAATCAAACTATTAAACCCATAAAATGAAAATTATTAACATTGAAGGGATAAATCATAAATTACATACATTTCTTAACCTATGAATTTCTAGGTTTTAATATAACTTATCTATGATCTATTTATTAACAAAAAATTCTATGATAATTTTCTCTCTATTTATAATGGTTCATAAAGATCTTATGAATTTACCAATTCATATCCTCTGGGAGTGTTAAACAAGTTTTCAACAAGACCTCTTTATCACAAACTAGGTGACGATCAAGTCAATACCCAATGCTTTCTTTTTGGGGTTATCATCACTAGGTATAACTGTTCTAGAGACACATCCACTTATAGTATCATGAAAAAGATTTTGTTACTTGAAAACCACTTAATCTATAATTTACCATAATTTAGGGATGTTTTCATATGTTTAGTATTATTCCTAGTACTTTAACTAGAGTTTTCTAATCCTAATCCTAAAAAATAACTATACTTTTCTTTGATACCAATTATGACAACCCATATATTTTATTAACCTTAATTCATAATTTATTACATAAAGAAACACATAATAAAACACCAAAAGATCAAAATTTATAGTGTCTTTGGGTAATTATATACATAAAACAATAACTTGAAATAGGTCTACAAAAACATAATTTGAAAATCCCATAACACGCCCTTATATTCATTTGATCTTCTAAAACTGTATGAGATAGCCTGAGGACGTCCATAAGAAAGGGGTTAGCTATAAATCCTAGTAAGGGAATAATAAAATCATAAAATGATGAAAGTAGTACATTTTAGTCAGGAGGAATATCAAGGTGACATAAAATGGGTGGTAATCATAGACATTATCATCAAAGCATGATATAATATGATAACATCAAGGCAATATAGGAATGTGGCAGCAACATAATACATGAAATCATAAGCATAAGTACAGGATAACATCTAAGAAATCATAACATAGTGTTATTAGGATAAACTCCCTTGAACCATAAATTTAATCTCATGAGATAAAACTATTACCCAATGCATTGGAGTGATATATAATTTCGGGCACACTCATTATATTCATATCATGTACATGAATTTGTGTTCCACATAGATCATAAAAAATAAGATCATATTTCATCACATTTAATCCCAATATTAAAGAGTGTGGGTTATATAAAATTAATTACCCAATAAATTAATTATAAACACATCTATATGAATACCATTGAGTGGAAATGAGGATGAGTATTCACTATAAAAATGTTTGGAATGGAAAATCGCAGGATAATTTCAACATAACAATGAGTGTATATAATGATTCATGTAAGAGTTTAATGAGAGGGAAATGTGGTATCTCATTAATTTTAAATCATAAGTATAGTAAGAAGGATTTTTAAAAACAAATTACAACATGATCAATTGAAAACCAAATTCCTTAATACAAATAAAGTGCTTGAATAAAGAGAAGAAATGATCCCTTATCTTGAGAGGGACCTTCTAAAATATTGATAGATACTTATTAAGATATTGGGAACACCTTGGGAGGAATTTAGAGAGTTATAGTGAGAGGAAATTAATTATAAATGGGTTTTGAGTTAAGAGGAGTGTTAGGTTGGGTGGGTATTAATAGAAAAAAGTGGATTTATTAATTAATTTCTAAACTTATGTTTTCGAATCTATATGATAAAACAATCAACACCAAAAACCTTCCCATAATTTTTGCCCATGTTTTTTTTATAAATGGGAGTGATTTTAAATATTTTATAAGATCAAGAACCTAACATATTAAATTAATACTCTTGGTGATGTGAAAGTGAGTCATTTTAATAAATAATTGATTGTAAAACCTTAAAATATAATATAGGTTTTGGAGGATTCATTAAAGAATTATAAAATAAATCAAATAACTTCAAAACACATTATTTTGAAAGATAAACATATATTTGTTCATTTATGATCATTATTAAATTTATTACACTACTTTTAAGCTATTATGATGTCATAATACAAATAGTATATTTATACCGTATTTATTTTTTATTAAAAAATTAAACTATCTCAGAAAATTATGAAAAATAATCATCAGAAAATTTTGACATATTGATTTAAAAAATAATATTTATTTTATTAAAATAATTTACTAAATATGATAATTTTGACTTTTAAATAAAAATCAATATTTATTGGAAAATACTAGTTTTATGATATTAATCACTTTCTGATCCTTATAAAAATTGATTTGGACTTCATTAAATCATTTTATCATTTATATTTAAATAAACACTATCTAATAATAATATTTATTAAAATATTATTTATTTGAAAAATTCTCAAATTTATAAAAAGAGTTTCTTAATTGAAACCATATATTTCCCAAAAATAAAATTTTGATTTCTCTGTGGAAAAATCAAATTTTTATCATGCAAATTATACAATCATTGATAAAATAATAATAAAAAGGTATAAATATAATCAATATTTCGTTAAAAATAAAATATAACAATTCATACTACTAGGGTCTAGATGCATAATCCCTTATTACACCAGCGTACAGCCTAAGGGTAAGGTGTGTGATGATAGTGATTTCTTGGGGTGGTTCAATAAACATGGTTTGGGATGTAATCTTGATAAGTTTGAAATTCTTCAATAAATAGTTTCATTTATGCTTTTATTATTGAATTTAAACTTGGGATTAGTCAAGGGAAAATCCCAATGATACTATCTCCTTCAAAATTTATGATAATTTGGATTTATAGGGTATGCTCCTACTGGTCGATGCTATCCCTTATTCCATCTGTGTAAATTAGAATTTATCATAACCCATAATATATAATAACCCTAATGGTCATTATATAATGACTATATCATGACTGATTAATATGGTTAATGGTATTTTAAATCCAAAATTCTATACCGGACCAAAATAACCATATTAGTTCATACATTTTCTATAACCATAATGAATTTAATAAATAAAAAGGGAAATTAATTTATAAACATTCAGGTCATTAAATATTTCATTGGTGATTATAATTTGGATTTGATATTTTCCAACCCGTAACCAACAGGTATTTCCATGTTGGGAACTGAGCATGTCTAGGTGGGACAAGCTACCCCTATGATTGAGTATCTCCATGTGGGACACATTATCCCCTGAGAGAAAGTGAGAATGTCCAAGTAGAATGCACTTACCCCTATGATCAAGTATCACCATATGGGATATAATTCCCCCTGAGAATGAGTGAGTATGTTCAGGTGGGATGCACTGATCCAAAAGACCAAGTGAGTATGTTAAGGTGGGATGAACTATTCCTTGAAAGTGAGTGAGTCTTCAAGGTTTGATGCACTGCTAACTTTTATACTAAGAGGGTATTTCTAGGTTGGATGTTTTTCTAACCCGTGGCTAGAGAATGATTCCATATTGGAAAAATTATCAACATATGGTTAGTGATTATTTTTTGATAATATGGACTATCTGAGATTTAGGTAGTGGAATTTACATACACTAGGTATATTTTTCTCGTATACCAACACTGGTCGAAGTATATATGAGTCAACTGTCAGGGTTGCTTCTTGAGTACCCAACAATTTGACTGGTGTTATGCATGTGAGGATTTAAACTTTTATTTCACTAAACACATTCTTGAACATATATACTAGTTATTATTAAAGGAACTATTTGTGTTTATAGATTGAGTTTTATATTACAACCTACATGACCTTAGTGGACGTGCATAACTTATGAATGGAATTAAAGTTAGAGAACAAACCTTGGTATAAGTGAGTGGGTTGGAGGAGCTCAATGGGGATACAAAATATAGGTCTGAGGTGAGGATAAGGATTAGTGGTTGAGTATCCTTTTTATGGGTTTGTTCAATATTTTATATGACTAAACCATTAGGAAATATCTATTGGGATTTATAACCTTACAAACTGTATGAGTTTCGTTTGGTTATAACATGGTGATGTTTATTAATATGGTATGATTTTTTTCTATAAAACTATATGGGGTACTCTGATGTTGATCTATATATGGATATTGTTGTTATATATTGTGATTGTATGTGGTGATAATGAGGGTATAGTCTCTCCACATAGTATTATCAGACCTTCACCACTAGCTGCAGGCCTCTAGAATACAAGGAGGTGTGCCAGAGGCTATGCGAATGATCTCTAGGTCAGGGTAATTACAAAGTGTTATTAAATCATTATTTTTATTTGTATTATGATTTGGGTCATGGTTGATGGAGCTTGTAAAGTTATACATTGAATAAATCATACACTTCCACGCACTAAATCATGGCATAATGACCTTCACTATGACTTAATTTTCTTTAGATCAAACCATGACATAGTTTATACCGCTATGCCATGGTTTAGATTTAGTTTACATTTCTATCAATCTCTCACTTCTACTAAATCCTCATAGACTTCATGAAATTTTACATTAGGACACATCATATGTAGTAACTTATGAAACAATATCCAAACTCCATTTGAAAAAATTATAATTGTTTTTCACCACATGTTACATCACATGATTTTTTTTGAAAATCTATCCAAAACTCAATTTTTATGTTATGTTTAACACTTTTTGGGGTATCTATCAAAGTTTTGTACAAAAACTTTATAAAAAAACTTAATAATTATTTAGAAAACACAATGTATAACCTTATAGTACTTTATAATGTTTAAAATAATTATGAATTCATTATCCATTATTTTAAGAAATGAACATATATTAGAAAAACATCAGTGCTACTCAAGATAAAAAGGGATATGACATGATCTCCATCAAATACATGCATCTCCATTCTATTTCCACCACCTATATCATATAAAATATGGAAAATTATATAATCATTTTTTTCAAAACACCATGCAAAAAAGAGGATGCCAATCTCATATACCTTATTCATATGTTATCGATTCTCTAAGAATAAATTGACTAGACGAATAAGCACATCTCATGTCATTCTCCAAGATAGATGTTCACATCCCATGAAACTCACCAAAATATATCACATTACATGTATATTATCTAGTTATGACCATTGTAATGACCCACATCATTGGGTGTTGGTAGAATTAGAGAAAGGAAGGATTCCAGTGGAATTGGAGCCAGGTGGAATTTAATTTTCATATTCAAATTAAGTTTTTAGTAAGTATTAGATAAAGGAATTTTTCCATTTTTTATAGTATTTATTAGAAATTTGGGGTCTTAGGTGAGGTATTTTTCTATGGAGGTATTTACACCAATATCATCTAACAAAACCAACTACCCAGTAGTGAAGTATTGGGTACCTAGTGGATCCTGATTGTTTGCTGGAATATGTCAACCACCACCAGGTACCCGATAGAAGTGCCTCAAATACCTGGTGGGGTGTATATAGGGGTGTTATTTTGGAGTGGCCACCGAGTAACCAATGAGGGTGTATTAGGTACCTAATAAAGACAAAGTTATTTTCTTTAAAATTAGGGAAACTAAATATGTTGGTTTTTTAAAATAAATCTCCCTCTAGGGATCCTCATTTTGGGTGATTGAAAATCAGAGTGGTCAGCTCCCTCTCCCCATTCCCTCCATATTTTTTCCTATATCAATATGAGGTGATCCATGATTATTTTATCAAACAATATCATGTTAATCCCTCCTCCCTCCTCTCATTATTCCTCCTGTCTAGTTTTTTTGAGTTGTGATGAATGAAATTAGGGATTTCATTATGATTCCACTCGATTATGGTGGAATCATGTCGATAGCATGGGGATTTCATATACATATGATAAAGGATTCTGAACACACATTTTTTATAGAAACATAGGCCAAACATGACTTAAATAACACATTAACCTCATGATTTAAATAATACACCACACAAATAGTCATTCAACCCAAGGACCTAAGGGTTTAGTGCCTTCAAGATTATGTACATAAACAACTTATTTTTCAACACTTAAAAAACATTTCACTATATTCATAATCCTCCATACCCTTTTCTAGAAATATCACATGATATAATCATCCTCATAAATTGTGTAATGGAATCATAATAAAGGGGTGAGATCAGACACTCAGCATGAGAAAACATATGATAACATGAAGGATACCATGACTAAGACATAAATATCATAGTAAAATAACAAAATACATTATATTATAAGCATAAAACATTTTATAATAAAATAAAATCATTAAAATATTGTTAAGGAATAATAAAATATATGACATGGCTCAAAACGCATCTCAATAATCATATAACATGTGATAATGAAATAAAAGTTCAGAATACTTTAAAATTAAGGCATAATCATGGAAAAATGATATTTCATGGAAATGAAATGCATTTGAAAATTTGGAATAACATGATAAAGAAATTAGAAATGTGGAATGACCATAAGAATATAAAAACCTTTATGAGAAAACTCATGATTTCCACATCTATGGGAATACACTAATGATGTCTATGCTTGAAAATGTAAGAAAACCCATCATGCCCATGTTTGTGTGAAAAAACTCATTATGTCCATGACTCACTATATCATGTGATATAAAATTAAACCAATTCATTAGAGAGGTATAGAGGACCCCACCCAACATCATCCATACATCTGTATTCCATTTAAAATTAATCATAAACATATCTTAATGAACCAATGAAAAATAATGAGTTTCTCAAACTTTATAAAAACATCACATAATATAAAATCATAGGATATAAAAAATATTATTTTTAAAAAGGAATTATATCCTAATAAAATTTATAATATGATAAAAACATCAATTTCTGAGAGGTAAACCTTAGAGGAATAATATAAGTTAAAATTTAAAAGTTTTCACATAACCTTTTAAACATTGTAATAAAGATGAAGTGAAAATTACTTTCAAAAAAATAAATAAAAGGGAAATAAAAGAATTTTTAAAACCTTATTATAAAGAGTAAAAAATAAAATATCATTGAAAATATATAAAAGTTATAAAAAAATATTTAGTGGAAGATAAAACATTTTATTTTGAAAGGATGAAAAACTTTTTTTGAAAATATTTTGAAATAACTCTATTTGAAAACCCAAATAATAAAAAGAGTAATAAATTTTACTTTTAAAAATGGGTAAGATAATTATTAAAACAATATAAAATAATCCATATTTTATTTTTTAAAAATATATGATAATATTAGTAGGAAGGAAATTATGGACATGTTAGGAAATATTCATTTTTAAGAATGAAAGTTATTCATACTGAAATTAAACTTTTCATTTAGAAGATATTTTATCAAAGTAGTTATTGGTGATGAGAATTAATTTCCTAAGATAAAAAAATTAAACTCTATATAAAATAATGAAATATTAGGATCAAATAAATCTTGAAAAGTATATTCATGTAAGAAAGTTTATGATCCAATGAATTGAAAAATGAGTCGATAAAACCCTTACCTTGAATTCTAACTTAGTTGATCTCACTCTAACTTCCTGTATAACAAAAATAACTATCATAGTCACCTATTTAATAAACTTTTTCATATATATAATCTTTTATAAACTTAATTTATATATAATCTCTTGAATGATATTAGAGTTGGGTATTCACAATGTGAAGATGAAAAATCAAGGACTGATTTTAACAACACGATGACTTTATGAAAGTGATTATGAAATGAGTTTAATGAGTGATGAAGGTAGTATCTAATTAATGGGAAATAATTTTTATAGTAAATTATCAATTATGAACATTTATAATCATAATCACATGGAAATATAAAGGCTTATAACAAGGGAAGTTCTTTTTTTGAAAAATGAGGGAGAGAATCAAAGAGTGATTTCTCTAGCATGAAGACTTTACAAAAGGGATCATGAAATGATTTTAATGAATGAAAAAGGTAGTATATAATTAATAATAAATTATTTGGATATTATAGGATCAATTATGAACATGTGGAATAATAATCACTTGGGAATATAAAGGATTATAACAAAGTACTTGAATTGAAAAGAGGAGGGAGAAAATCAAGGAGTGATTTCTGCAACATGATTACTATGAAAAAGGGATTATGAAATGAGTTTAATGAGAGAGAAGAGTAATCTATAATAATTAGTAAATAATTTTAATAGTAAATGGATTGATTAAATGTAATAATAATCATGTGGAAATCAAAATAGATTATAAAAATAAAGGTACTTGAATCAAAAGGAGAAGGAAAACCCTTACCTTGCTAAGTAGCTTCTTAAATATTGAGTTCTTAGAACCTTAGGAACTTATTGAGAGATATTTATAAAGGTATAGGTAAGATAAATTCATTATCAATACCTTTTAGGTTGAGATAGATGAGATAATGAGTGAGAGTGACCACCTTTAATAGGTGTTAAGGAAGGGGTTTTCCATGGAAACTAAAGTTAGGTAAGTGGTAATAATGGAATAACATGGATGTTAGGTGGGTTTGGTAAGTTAGGTAAATTAGGTGAAGAAATGGTATGTGATACTTGGGGATATTAATTTAATAACTAATTTTTTAGAAGGTGTAAGTGACCTTTCAATTATTAAAAATGTGAGATACTTTATTTAACAATTTCTACCCTTATTAATCTTGATTAAAATTAATCATGGTAATTATTTTATTATTCATAATATAATATGACCCTTATTAACAAAATTTAAAGTTATTAATCCAAATTTGGGTTCTATTTAACCTAATTAAATCTCTAAATAGTATGAAATCAACTTTTATACCAAATCATCCAATGCGTAGAAAAACTATTCTTTTTTAGAAAAATTTCATTTTAATCATTAAGTACCAATTAGATGAGTGTTAATTAATTGGTATATATATTTAAACATAATATTAGTGTATTAATTTAAAATAGACCCATTTAATTAAAAAAAAAACAATATTTATAAAAGTATTATTCTTTGAAAAATAATTTATTTACCGAGGTAAGTAATATTTATCTAAGGTAACTTAATCTTTATGCATAAAAAATAAAGTTTTACTTATTAGAAAAGTTGTACCTACTGATTTTAAAATTTAAATCTATTTTTTGGGTTTAATTTATAAATTTGTTAAAAATTAATTTTAATATAATAAATATATAATGTGTTAAAATAATTTAAAAAAAAATATTACTTGAGTTTGAAAATATGTTATATTGGTTTATAAACTATAATAAATATTTGAAAATTTATAATTTCAATTATAAAATAAATATTTTTTCAATAAAAAGGTTTCATAAATATCTAATTCATATTTATATACTAATAATGGCATAAAAAGTTATAGTTTTAGTAAAAACGACATATTTCACTATTCATATAAAAATAATTGTTTAGAAAAATATCATAAGATAGTATTAAAATAATATTAAAATTACAAATCCAAAAATTAATTTTAATTTTTAAAAATTAAATTTATTTTATTTTCTATTTTAACTTTTAATTAAAACTATATAATAAAATTAAAAAAAGTTTTTGTAGGAAAATAACATTTCAAAATACTTATTATTATTATTATTATTAATTACTATAGAATACTAATATAGATATAATTAATCAATAAATATTATATTTTATTAAAATCATTATTTTAAAATAATATACTTATTTTTCTTTAATAAAAAGTACAATGCATAAAAAGATAGATTTTTAATCACAATAATTAATTAAGTAAATTTGTAGAAAACAAACTTTTTATATATAAATATTAATATATTTCATTTTTTGGTTACATATATTCATATATACTAATTCAAAAACTAGATTTTAATGGTCTAAACATATCATAGTTTTGTCTTAGGTTTGTGTTATGTATAAAGTAAGCTATTGAGAATATTTGGCTTGATTTGGGGAAAACATATATTAAAATATCAAGTTGTTATATTTTTTCCCACAGTTTCACTTGATGATTTTTTAGGGGATTTATTCATGGGTTTTGATGATTTTGGATGAATTTTATGGTTGAATTAGAATAAGATTTTCAGGGGTTTTTACTTGAAGTGGGTCTGGATGTATGAAAAAGTTAGTATGCACTTTTTTGCATGGAATTTTGGTAAGGATACATCTTTTAGTGAGTTTAATGAAACTATGTAAATTAAATTCAACTAGGGTATTGCTATGGAAATTAATTATAAATGTGTTATAATTAAATATTTAACTCCTTTATTGAGATATGGACTCAAAAGTTTAGAGGTTAATTGATGTGGGCTTGATTGAGGCTAGAATGAGCACTGTTTAAATAGATAACTACAATTAAAGGTGGGTGGTCCATAATTTTACTTCCCTTACATGTAAATAAATGCATTGTATGATGAGAACGTGGGGGTCAGAGTATGTGACTACCCAAGTGAGATTCGATGGGTTTGAGTGTTTAAAGGGAAGTGGGTGACCTAGTATGGTCATGGAAGTGACCCCATAAATATTCCCTTGAGAGTTTAGTTTCTATATGACATAAAATAATATAAGATATTATGTAGAAAAGTGAGGGACATCATGGTGGGTGTAAGAACTTGGGTGATGACTTTAATGTCATAGAAATTTCTTGTATGAGGTGGTCGATTCATCGTTGAGTGTGACGAGCTAGAGTGAGGTAATTAGGGGTGCTCGAGCAACCACATATGATATGATTTATCTAAGAAGGGTGACCAATGATTTTAAATAGAGATTTTTAGGAACATCCTTAAGAGGCATAGATTGATTATAAATGAAGTTATACCAATGACATACTAGTGAGGTAACTTCCCAAAGAATTAATTTTCTTGGGGGTTAGTGTTCAGTATGGTCTAGTGATGAGCCTTCTTGGCTAGGTCACCATGTAAGGGGTGACTTGAGGTATAAAATGATTTAAATTTTATAGATTGAAGGTGGTATTTTAATGAAAATGACTGTTGGCCCACCAAAGGGTATAATGTCATATAGTTGGCAATGATGGGTATGTTATGTAACATTGGTCAATGGAATTGTGAGTTATGATTTAATTAACTAGGTGATAGGTATATGAGGATATGTAACACATGAGGTGATATGGATTATAGTTGGGTGCTAGGTTTTGGGAATAATGTTCCCCATGATTGTGATTATATTAAAAAGTTATTTTATGATGTGTTGTATTGATTTTTGAGGGATGATGGTGAAAATTCTAGGATTTCAGTTTGGGGATTGATAGAGAGATAAATAGGTGGATGAAACCTTTATCATTGGTGACTACAACTAGGATTGAAACTTTTTTCCAAATCATGAATGAGAGGTATTTATAGGTTGATCACTCTTCCAACCTATAATAATTGAGCATGTTCTGGTGGGATGCATTCCCCCCTATGATAGAGTATCTCTAAGTGGGACACATTGACCCTTGAGAGAGAGAGTGAACATGTCCAGGTGAGATGAATTTTCCACTTTGACCGAGTATCTCCAAGTGGGATGTACTTCCCCCTGAGAGTGAGTGAGTATATTCAGGTTGGATGCACTAACCCCTGAGATTAGGTGAGTGTGTCAATGTGGGATGCACCATTACATTAAAGTAAGTGATCCTTCAATGTTGGACCCACTTCCAACCTATATACTAATGGGATATTTCTAGGTTGAAAGATTTTCCAAACCATTTCTAGAGTATTATTCTAGGTTGGACACATTATCAACTTATTATTTTTTTATAAAGGTGGGGGTCAAAACCCCTAAAATTGAATTAAAAGAAAGACCTATTTACATGGCAGAGAGGCAACCTATTACAAACAAAGGAAAATCCAGAAAGGGAAACAAGTTCATAAAAAACACTGTGAGTCAAAAGAGATGCAACCATAAAAGCAAACACCAGAAGAGTCCTTGTCGCCCCCTTGAAAGACATTGCAACAAAGAGTTCAATCTGTAAGATACATCACCCCCTCTGACATTATCAACTTATGATTATTGATGAGTTACTAATAATAACACTTTTTTAACAATAACTCATCTTATCCTATAATATAAAAGAGATAACTATAAACATTATTTACTAATATCTATCTAATAAACTCTTTACATCTTCAATTGAATATAAACTATAATATTTACCAATACTTAACTTGATTTTGAACTCCTATATATTTATAAAATTTATAAAGTATACATTTGGTATCATATACCTTTAAAAATTGGTGAATTTATTTCTATAATACCAATTGATAGATTTAATAGGATAATCTATTGATCAAAACAGAATATGATATCCATTTAAATTTCTAGGTATATCATCACTAAATCAACATGTGGTATGAAGAAAATATAATTTAATAGGTTCACCTTATATACCGTGTGTTGTATCTCTATTATGATTGATGGAGTATGCTTGATTGTGATCTACTAGAAAAAACCAATGAAGTCTCACCTCTAAGAGCAGTACACTTTATACTAGGATCCTCACACGCTATGAGAGGACCCATGAAAACCAAAGGTGTGATGAAACCTTCTCCACCAATATGAATGGTGAAAAAGGAGTAAGAGAGAGCTTTAGTTATGTCTGAACAATCTCTTCCACCCATAATAGGGAGATATCATCCCTTTATATAGGCTTATCTCATTCAATTAAGGGAGTCAAATATTAGCTTCCATCACATGGAAACCAACACATGTTACCCATAATGAATGCCTATAGAGAATACAATCATTTGTACATTTCAAATTATTTATCATGATATAAATGAATCAAACCATTACATCAAAACCAAATAAAACTACCATTGATATATGGAATAAACCATGCATTCGATATCATAATCATATCATATGCTACAATAGAGGAATCCCATGCCTTATATGATATCAGGATATTGTAATCTATGACATGCATCACATGAATATCACATGCCATGAATTAGGGGATATCAAACAATATGATACCAATATTTTAGTGGATTTCCAACAATCTCCCACTTGCACTAAAATCCCATAAAGACTTTATGAAAAACATCAAAACTCTTTGTGAATCCATTTAAATGATTTTGGATAAAATTTATCAAACTATCTTCATTTTGGACCAAACACTTCATCCAAAAATTAATCATTATCCCAAGGCCTAATGGTTTGACCCTAAAAGCCTTATGAACATTGAAAAAATATGAAATCTTGATTTCATATATGTATGAAAGAGTGGACTTTAATAAAAAGTCTATGCCACTCAGGATCTAAAGGGTTCCAATGTGATATCAATCAAATATACTCATATATATATATATGAAAATACCCACCATAATATGTATTAGATACATCATATGTATAACAATATAATCCACATTTACATGACATTCAATGACCATTAGACATGTAACATGTCAATATATTATAGGACAACTCATAAATTTGTGATTATATGAAATAGACCAACACATATGAATGAATACATCACATTTCATTAATCTAAATAGAAGATCACATCACATGTCACTCAACTAAGAATAACCTTGAATTTTTTTAGTCTAATTCAATCAAGGGGCCATATGTATTTAATTTTCATACAAGTGGATAAATACTATCTTGGTTGAGATTCAACCGATGATATGGTCAACAGCATACCCAATGAACCCCTAAATAGAAAAGTATCTAGGCTTGTGCAATAAAGGTATCAATATATAAATGTTATCATGCTAGGTTTTTATCAACCTCAGGTAATGAGGATTCATAGTAAACATTCACTACTAAGTATATCAATGATCACATAATATTCCATGATATTTAATTTTTTGAGATAGTCAACTTATTTTCTCATTATTCTATTCATTTTATCACATATAAAACTCTTTGTATTAAATATAAGATTCCACTCATGCTAATCTTGGTATATCATCACAATCGATAATATTCTATGATTATCAACGATTAGGGAATACTCAAAGTAATAATTTGAGGACATTTTATCATTCCAAAATTTATTTAATATAAATTTTATCACACATTAATGAATTTTAAATAAATATTTTCTTTATTATGAAATCATGATACATTTTACAACCATTACATATAATCTCCCATAATCTAATATCGAGAGATTCAACAAGACCCTCATGTCTTTTATACACTAATGGTTTTATCATTAGATATTCTACATGATCCTCTATATCCATATAAAATATCTTTACATCACATTTATCAATGATCTCTCGAATAAGATAGAACTTTTAAAGGATGTATTGGATCTTTGGTGAGATCAGGGTTCCTTGGACCAAGTAATAACTCCATTTTTGTCACAATATGGCTTGATTTCTTTCTCAATTCTAAGAACCACTATGAGTTTATAAATTAACTTCCTAACCAAAAAACATCCTTTATAGCATCAGATGTATTGATTTACTCTACCTGTATTTTTATGTTCATGGTGGTGGATTATTTGAAACTTTTCTAACTAAAAACTCCACCATTTAGGAAAAACATGAAACTATATTGAGATCTCATATCATCTTTTTCATATTGGAAATTAAAATCAATGTAACCCTTTATAATTAGATTATCCTCATCTCCAAAGACTAAGAACATATCCTTAATTCTTCTCATATACTTAATAATGTTCTTAAAAACAACCAAGTGACTCTCACTAGGATTAGATTGGTATATTCTTGTTATGCTCAAAGCATAAGTGACATTTGGTAAAGTACAAAAAATGTCATACATATTAGATCATATGGAAGATGAATAAGGAATATTATCCATCATTTCTAACTATTTGGAAGGATTTTTAATTTTCCCAAGGCTCATGCCATGTAACATTGGTAAAGACCGAATGTTTTAGTTCTTCATGCTAAAGAGATTTAGCAATTTACCAATATATATGTTATAACTTAGTCTAAGTATCCTATTTTATCTATCTCTATAGATATTCATATCTAGTATGTAGGTTTCTTTACTCATGTTTTTTATCAAGAATAATTTCCCAACCTTATTTATAGAATGTAATATTGGGAAATCATTTCTGATAAGAAGCTTGTCATCTACATACAATATCATAAATACCACCACACTCCCAATAATATTCTTGTATACATAAGAATAAAATATGATTTTTATGAAACCAATTTTTTTTATTTCATCATCAAATCATATATTCCTACTTTGAGAGGCTTGTTTCAATCCATAAATGTATCTTTACAACTTTAAAATTTTAGAAAACTCATTTGGAACATTAAAATTTTAGGTTGTATCACACACACATCCTTGAATATTTTTTTAAGGAAAGTAGTTTTAAAAACCATTTGATATATCACATAATTATAATGAGATACCATGGAAATAAATATTCAAATAGAATTTATCATCACAACTGGTGAAAAGGTTTATCCATAGTCAATTCTATGGATTTGTTTTTTAACAATTTTCCACCAGGATAGCTTTATAGGTAGACACTCTACCTTCCATGTCAGTTTTCTTATGGAAAACCCACTTTTACACTATGAGTCTCACCTTTTTAGTTACAATCACCAAGTTCCAAACTTGGTTAGTATACATGGATTCTATTTCAAATTCCATAGATTTTATCCATTTATCTGAATTAAAACTCTAAATTTCCTCTCAATAAATAGTAGGTTATTTATATATGAACATTAATTTGTTATCATTTTCCACAAGAAATGTATATATCTCAGGATCCTAACAAATCCTACCAAAACATCAAGGTTTTTTTGTAACTTGAGCTTTTATTTTTCCATAAATATTTATGGAACCAACCCAACTTCCATCCTAGTAACACTTACTATTTTTTGGTCTTAAACTTCTCCAAGTTCAAATTTCCTCTCACAAACTCCTAAAAAAAATTTCTCCTAAAGGAAAACACTACATTTAGCCAAAAAAACTTTATGTACAGTATGATCATAATAATATTGTGTAGTATCTTTGGGATAAAAGAAAAATAATAATTTATCTGATTTAAGTCCAATTTTTCCATAAGAAGGATGTTAAACATATTCTTCATAACCCCAAATCCTCATAAAATACATATTAAGACATTTCCAAATCCATATCTCATATGGTGTATTTATGAATGATTTATATGGAACATAGTTAAGTGAGAATGTAGTGGTATCTAGAGAATGTATTCATAATGAAATAGAAAGCACACAATGATTCATCATTGATTGAACCATGTCCAACAATGTACAATACCTCCTCTCAGACACACCATTACACTATGGTGTTATAGTATAAGTTAGTTGTGGAATAATTCTACAATATCTTTGATCATTGAATTCCTAGATTAAGTATTAACCACCTCGATCTGATCGAAGAATCTTGCTACATTTTCCCAATTAATTTTGCACTTCGTTCTGAAACTCTTTGAACTTTTTAAAAGTTTCATACTTGTGTCTCATAAAAAACACATAAACATACCAAATAAATTCACATGTAAAGAATATAATATAACTAAACCTACCAATTACTTTAGTACTCATTAGTCCACATACACCACTACGTATAAGATCCAATAGTCCATTATCCCTATCACCTCTTCCACTAAAATTTGGTTTGTTCATTTTTATAAATAAATAAGATTCATAATTATAAAATTATTCACAATCAAATGATTCTAGAAATCCATATTTATGGTGTCTTTAATTATGTTTCTAATTTATACATATAAGGATATAATTCAAAAAATAAATTGGAGTTAAAATCAACTTTTTCCTTCTTATTTAGAAAATTATAGACATGATTATCCATATCTATAATATATAAACCATTTATTATATTGACAATACTATAAAATGTTTAATTCATATATATATAGAAAAAATATTGTTCTTAATAATGAATGAAAATCCTATCTTTTCTAAATATGATATAGAAATAATTTTTTTGTTTATGGTAGATACATAATAACAGTTCTCCAATTCTAGAACTAATCCACTAGGTAGAATTAGATTATAATTGTCAACTTTCAATACAAAAACTCTTCCCCCATTTAATACAAACAAATATACTTCACCTTTCTTAAATTCACTCCTATATTCAAGTATATGTTTATCAACATAAATGTGTGAGGAACCCATAATATCAAATACTCATGAGTTAGAGTTCATAAAATTGATATTTATAACATTCACATTTTAATGACTAGAATAACTATACTTGAGAACACTTATCAACATTAAATACTAATATATAATTTATTTATAAGTTATTCATATAAGAGATCTCATAATGATAAGCATGATGTATGCCATAACCTATAATAAAGACATATCCATGAATGAGTATCATGTTTTATATATTTTAATTAAGGACTTTAAATGAAAGTACCCTTAAAAATATAACTCAAACTGGTTTGATCATATAAATAAGAAATGAATATATTTGGTAGAAAATATTGTAAATCATATCATATATGACTTGGATAGTTGAGTGGACATCTATTTATCCAAAACCATCATGTGGTTTCACTCAACTCTATTCCTCTGGTATACTAACTATTAGGGTTTTCTAGATAATTATAAAATAAATAAAACACCTTGAAGTGAACCTAATGCTTGGGTTCCCTTTATCACGTTTTTTCTTATAGAAGATAATCGATGAGAACATAATAGCCATGGTAAACCATATTGAATGATCAAAGTCTTGAAAAGTTCCACTTTTAAAGGAATCTAACACTTAATAATTTATGTGTTTTCTTTTTTATGTATAACCAATTTAATATGAATCACATTAATATTAAATCCATAATTATTAAATCTTATAAAATATTTATTATCTCATGTTTCATTCCTTTATTCACGCATGATTCTAATTATTATTTTTTGGAATCCCTATTCCATTCACTAAATTAATATGTTCAAACCATATTGATGTGTAACTCTTTATACAACCCAAAATTTGTCTTACTCACTCAAAAATTGAAGCCAAAAATATTTACACATATCTAAATAAATCCTATGCAGAAGGTGAATGAAATTTTCTTGTAGATGTTTTGAATTATATAAATCTAGTAATCCCAACACAAGTAAACCTGAAGCCATAGTTAGCCGACCCCCACCTTTATAGAACATGGAATAAACCTCCAGACCAATGGGAAATCTGATCCAAAGTCCCTCTACCTAGAGATACTTTACTCAAGAGTGATTCCAATTTATCATAACACTAATACCTAATATGTATAAACTATATTAAAAAACTAAATTCAAGATAATAACTTTAATTACAAACTGAAATCAAGGTAGATTAAAACTAAATCTCATGTTGTTGTACCTAACATTTAATACATGCCATGAAAATTTATAATAAGAAATTTATCACATAATTTAGAGCTTATATAATATTCATATTTTATAAAAAATTCATAAACATGAATATCAAAAATGAATAAATAAATAGATAATTTATTTATTTTCTAAACATGATATCTTAATATTAACAATTTATATTTTATTTAGGTATGGAAATATACTTTTTATAATTCCCAACACTTATCATTTATAAAAAATTTATAAAATATAAGAAAATAAGCAAAAAATATCAATTTTAATCATTTTTTTCTCATATCATATTTTACAATTGATAAAGGGTAATTATCAATCATAATCCATGATAATATAAAATGGGTCCCTTATGTGTTCATATTTACTTCTGAGGCAAAGGAAAATTTCTTACACATCGAATCCATACACATCAGTTATAACTTATGTATGAAGTAACCCTTAAATTTGAGGTAAACCCTACAAATAGATATAACTTTACATATCATTTTGGATTTAAAGAAAATTAAAGCCTTACGAATCACCAAGTGTACCTTATCTATCGAGTAATCCATACATAAGAGAGTCTATCACTCAATGGAAAAAACCTTACATATCTAGTAACCCATACACAAGAGAGTAAACCGTGCAAAGAGAAGACTCTTACATATGTGTCTCATTGACTCTTACGTATGAATGAATTATAATCAGTGATATCACTGATATCACCATTATGACTTGATGGTCTATTTTTATACAAAATGGGGTTTTATCACAACTTATGATATAACCTATGTCATATCTTATGACATAGATCAAAACCATGGGTTTTAAATGTTTCATGATTCATGATACATAACATTCATACCCTAAGACTAATAAAAACACATTACATTATCCTATAATTCAATTTTAATAATAGAAATCCAATAATCCAATGGCTTACACTCATCCACGCCATATCATACACTATGATACATTATCAAGAAGATTATGATACACATGTTCTATGTAGAACAAAAAAAAAATATTGATTTATTGGTGAACATGGATCTGATACCACTAATTAGTTTTGGAAGATCATTCCATGATCAACATAGTGGAAGAAACCCATTCAAATATACTTATCAATCATAATCAAATCAACATGAAATATGATGAATATATAATATAACAAGAAAACCTCATATATAGTGTAATCCATCTCTTCCAATTTTTATGGAGTATGATTGATCATGATCACCTATAGATAAACAATGGACTCTTGCCTCCATAGGTGGTACACCGACTACCAGGACCCACATACACTACAAGAGGACTTCTGAATACCAAAGGTTTCTAGCACCTTCTCCATGAAGATGAATGGTGAACAAAGAAGAAGATAGATATTTGGATATAGTTTAACAAGATCATCCATATCTAATAGGTGGATACCATCCCTTTATATAGGATCCCCTCATTTAATTAATGGAGTCAAATATGGGCTTCCATGTGATGGTAATCGACATGCATTACCCATAACACATGCCTGTTGAAAATACTATCATTTGAATGTTTAAAATAATTTATCATTCCACAAATGAATCAACCTTGTGAAACTCACATGTAATTATTTATCTTTATCTTATATTATTTTATATTATTTTTGGGTAATTTATGTTTTTCATAATTTTTTTAACTTTAAAACTCTGGAATTTTTCTTCGGCACAAAATTACCACACGATCACTGAATGATTTGGTAAACCAAGAAGATGACCCTTACATAGGGGTTTCTTCTATTCATGGTTTTCATTGCATGACTTAGGAGAAACCATATAATTAAAACTACATATAAATATAATAAAAATTATTCCCTATTCATTTTGAACATTCAAAATTTGGTTTTCATGGACAATTCTTGGCTTTATTTAAAATATGAAATTTTTAGTGGAAACCGTGTGAATTACATTTCAATTTGAGTTATTTGGTGCATGAATTGTGAATATTAAGTAAAACCATTAAACAATAATGTGAAAGGGGTCTATATTTTTTAATTTCATTTTTTCATGGTCAGATCATGGTTTGTTAAACTGTGTGAACAAATTGTGCAAGTGTTCTGTGCTTAGGTAGTTCTATCTGCATGATTAGTATACAATTTGAAAAACCATGAAGCTAAAACATGTGGTCTACCTAGTTTTAGTAAAATTTAACATTCCCAAAGAAAACCTATAGAATTAAAAGTATTTTTATCCCTTTTTTCCCCTCACTCATTCAGCCGATGCCAGGGGTGCATGGGAGATTCTTCCCTTCCTTCTATATGGATTTCAAACTATTATATCTTAGTTTCAATAAAATTATCAAGGAACTCTACTATATTCCTCTTCCCTTATCTTATTATTAAACTATTCCCTTTATTTTCATTCTATCAAAAACCATAACCAATATTTAGGTTGGTATTAGGGTTTATGATAGTCATAATGATGGGGATTTGGGTTGTTTAGGGTTTAGAAGGATGTCTCTTGGCACAATTGTGTATTCACCATCGAAGGTGATATGTTTTGGTAGTATTTCCATTTGATAAGGTAGGTTTTTATTTGGAATTTGTTTATAACACATTTAATAAAATTATAATATGTTTTTAATATATTTTCTTTCTTAATTATACCTATATGTATTACCATTGATGGGTTTAAGGTTGTTTTCAAATGATTTCAACACTAGGAATGGACTTCTCACATGAAAAGTGTTCTTGAAAATGCTTAGGTGGATATTTTAAAAGATTTTAAATGTTTTAAAATGGTATTTAAAACCAATTTCATTTTAAAGGGAATTATTGGTGTTTTAAAGAGAATTATTGGTGTTTTAAAGGGACATTTTATAAAAAGGAGGGAGTTGACACCCTATCTTAATTGTTTTGAGATTGTTGGGTCTTGTTGGGATTTTGAAATGTTTTAAAAAGGGATTTATAGAAAATGGTTAGGTTGAAAAATTAATTTCCAAGAATGAGTTGGAAAAGTTTATTTTAAAGATAGTTTGAAATGATAATTTAAAAGTATATAAAATGGATTAGTATCTCTAGCTTCCTTTTGAAATCTCTATTGACACTTTTTAATAAATTTCCTTATAAAACACGTGAGACCCTTCATTGAACCTTATATGATTGTTATGCCTGTTGGGGCTGTGAAATCTTAAGAGATGTTTTATATTTTCATCTATTTATGTTATTCTTATGTATATATGTGAAATAGGATGTGTCTTGAGAGGGTGTAAGAGGCGATATTTAGTTTAATTTCAAATGATTGAAATTGTTTTTATGTGATGAAATATTGTTCCATTTTTTTCTCACCTAATTTGTTTGATGTCATGGGAATATTAATTATTTAAGTTGGGGTCTAGACAATTTAAAAACCATAGTGTGGATTTTTCTCTTTCTAGGAGTCATTTCTTGCAAATATTGAGTGCTCTCAGAAAGTATTTTGTACCCGCGGTAGCTTGAGCACTCTTAGTATGGATAATAGGTCTCGACTAGTTTGATAAGACTATCGAGATATATAGGTTCATTAGAAATGGACAAAGGTTTGTTTCACCAATTCATATCATGTTATATGATTCCTAGGGAGTTGACCATGAAGTTTAGGTACTTTTTATGTTGTTTCGGGGGATCTTATCCTATACTTTGTTTGTATCACCTAGTTATTTATTATATGGTACCTATGTTTGATTTAATATATATTTTTTATGTATTTTTTATTCCTTGGTGCTTTTTTATGATTGTATTTCACCTCAAATGTGTTTTTAAACTTTTAAACTAGTTTTTAAAATGGTTTGGAAAGTGTGGATTTAAAAGAATGGAATGGTTATTTTAGAAAATAAGATTTTATGAAATGATTTGGGAAAGTGAAAAAATGGTTAAATTTTACTGATTTAAATGGTTTTAAAGGCCCTCTTTCTGCAACGACCCGAATCCAGAGCCCTTCCATTGGTTCCCCATACATGGTTCGCCACATGACCTCAAGCGCGTTTCCCCAAACACCAGAGGCTGATGACTAGCAGTGAGGGACTTGGTGAGTTGGTGGGGGAAACTATTCCCTTATTCGGTAAAGTATACATCGAAATAACAACCAAACACAATAACAAAAACAATGAAAAACATACAATAACTGAACTGAACAACAGAACCAATGTATAAAATAATAATGATGCAACGTGGTACATATGTCTATGGAAAGCAGTAAACAAACCAACGTGATAAAGTACAATTGAAAAACAAAGTGTGAAAGAAAACAAAGTAAACTCCTCAGCATCGCAAGCCACAGCTCGGTCCCATGCTCTCCAACTCCAGTGCAATCAAGAACCTGAAGTAGAAGGGTGCTTGCCCTTATCTATACCTGTAACAACATAGTCTTCTTGGGCCCAAAAGCATGGCCCAAAAAGGGTGTGAGATACAATCCCAGTAGGCAACCACCCAAAGATTTTTGCCTAATAGTCAATGAATACAAGGAAAGTAAAAGTGCAGGAAGCAGTAAACATAAAAGCACACAACAGATAAAATCCACAGTTCTAGCATATAAAGTACACAAGTAACAACCAACAACAAGTAGAAAATAGGTAACCCTCTGGGTATCTCTCATAGCCTAACCCCTATGGTTCAACCTGCAAGTACTAGAAACCCTATAAGAGGCCCACACAGTCTCACCCCTCTGGTTCAGCTAAGAATAGACTCTCTGAGGAAGCACTCACCTTCAATTCCCCCTATAGTCTTGTATCGTGCTAAATGCTCTCTGGGGAAGCACTCAATGTCTCATTCCCCCTGTGGCCCATGTTGAAGAACTACAGACTCTCTGAGGAATCACTCATCGTCAATTCCCCCTATGGTATCACATTATATTAAAAGAAACTATGGAGAAGCCCTTACGTCAATTCTACATATGGTCTACTACACTAGGTTCTCACAGTCCTGTGTAAAAAAAAGATTAAACATGTTCAGTGTGCGTGCATCGTCCAAGTGAACCTCAATAACTACTTGACTATCATTCTAAGGCACAACAGCATAATAAAGCAACAGTTCCACTATCCTACAACTAGGTATGGCAACTGGTAACTGCCAAAAAGTAGAAAAAGCATGACAAAGAAACCTGAGAATAAAACAAATTACTCTACTCACAAGCATAAACCTCTACTACAACAATCAATCAAAGCAGGCAAACAACAGGGGCAAAATAGGAAACCCACAATTCCCCGCCCAAGGGAATTTGTGAAATTTTCACAAAATACTCAAAGGCTTTCTATAGAAAGGCACAAACCACCCACCTAGATGCTAGGGGATCAATATACTTGAACCATGATGACTGATTCTTCCTAGAATGTTGTATATCTGAGAAAAAGAACAAAACGATCAACCCACAATAACTTGAAAATGAGGAGGAACCATGGAACAAGGCTAAAGAAGAAGAAAAAGCTCATTGAGGCGATCCCAACGCAATCAACAACAACTGGAATGGATATCGGATGGAGGCACGAAAGATCGGAGAAGATTTGCGGCCTTGGGCACTCTCAGATGAATGTAATCTGAAGAAGAAGCTGTTTATGTGCATCAGGCGCGACCCCGGTCCGTTTAGTGAAAAAAAAGAAAAGTACACGGTGTGTATTTTTAAAGTACACGGAGTGTAGTGGGTTTTTCGGTACTCCTCCAAAATAGGCCTCCACATCACCCCTACACACCGTGTGTGTGGCCCGGACATGGCCAGCACATGGCTTCGAGCGGGAAAAGAGTACACGACGTGTACTTCAAAAATTTCCAGAAAGTTTATTTTTCTCAAAAACTCTAGAAAAAGGAAAGGCGCACCTGAAACGAAGATCTGGGTCCTTAAAAACTTCCCCCCTTACATAAATTCGTCACCGAATTTCCCTAGAAAGGTGTAGAAGAAGAAACCTAAAACAACTCCGGCCACTGCAATCGTACATCAGCCTCCCTCTCCCAGGTCTCGTCTTGTACTCACCTGTGCTGCCATAGAACCCGTACTAGAGGAACCGAACGCCCGCAGAGAACCTTAATATTACGATCGACAATCCGGATAGGATGCTCCTCGAACAACGCATCCGATTCAAGATCAACCTCCTCAGGCTGAAAGACATGAGACGAGTCTGAAAAGTAACATCGGAGCCGAGAGACGTGGAAGACGTCATGCATAGCCCGATACCTATGAGGGAACTTCAACCGATAGGCAACCAACCCAAATCTCTCCGATACCTCAAAAGGCCCGACGTACCACGGTGAAAGCTTTCCCTGTCTCCGAATCCTCTTGTGTCCCAACCTCGATGCGACACATAGGAAAACCTGATCTCCGACCTCGAACTCCAGAGGTCATCTCCACTGATCAACATAAGACTTCTGCTGAGACTGTGCTATATCCATCCTCTTCATAATCAACAATATCTGCTCCGAAGTCTCCTGAACAAGATGAGGTCCCAACAAAGTTGCCTCTTCTGCCTCCAGCCAGCATAAGGGTGATCGACATGGCCTACCGTACAAAGCCTCATATGGTGCCATCTGAATAGTCGCTTGGAAACTATTGTTGTAGGAGAACTCCACCAGAGGAATATGCTTCTCCCAAGAACCGCCAAGGTCTAGGATGCAATCTCGGAGCATATCCTCAAGCACCTGGATCGTGCGCTCAGACTGGCCATCAGTCTGGGGATGGTATGCCGTACTTAGAAGTACCTGGGTACCCAAAGCCTTATGAAGTCCCTAATAGAACTGAGAAGTAAAGTGCACATCCCTGTCTGAAACAATGGAGCATGGAACTCCATGCAGACGAATGATCTATCTGATGTAAAGTCGTCCCAGATCATTGACACTGAAGGTCTCCTTGATTGGCAAGAAGTGAGAAACCTTCGTGAGACTATCGACGACAACCCAAATAGCATCGTTCCCTCGAGGTGACCTCGACAACCCGATCACAAAGTCTATCACAACATCGTTCCACTTCCACTCTGGAATGGGTAACTGATGCAAAAGCCCCGCTGGTCACTGATGCTCTGCTTTCACCTGTTGACAAGTAGAACATCTCATGAAAAAACCAGCAACATCCTTCTTCATACCCGGCCACCAGTACTGGCGATGAAGATCCCGATACATCTTGGTGATTCCAAGATGAACTTCCTAAACTGAGGAATAAAAATCCTGTATCAGCTCATCGCGTATGTCTACTGGCACCCATATGCATCCCTGGAAACACAAGATCTCATCCTCACCCACTGTCCATCTAGGAAGAGGGTCCTCTCTTGACACACTCTCCTGCAGGACCAAGCCTTCTGAGTTTGATAGTTGCCTTATCCGTACCCAATCAAGTAGTGTAGAGGTAACAGGTACATAAGATAAGAAAGTCTATCCCTATCTGTCGTGCACCTCCAAATGCATCTCAGAGAATAGAACCATAAGCTTTCACTCACTACTGGCCTCCTGAACTTCCTGAACCTGAGTTCTCCTGCTCAATGCATCTGCTACTGCGTTGCCCTTTCCCGGCATAAAGGTAAGCTCGAAATCAAACGACTGAAGATACTCGACCCACCTGCGCTGCCTCAAATTCAGATCATGCTGAGTGAAGATATACTTGAGACTCTTGTGGTCGGTGAAGACCACAAAGTGCTCTCCCAGTAGATAGTGTCTCCAACAACGTAAGGAATGAACAACAGTTTCCAACTCTAGATCGTGCGTAGGGTAGTTCCTCTCATGTGTCCTCAGTTTCCGAGACCCATACGCAACGACTCCATCTCCCTGCATAAGCACAGCTCCTAGCCCAATACCTAAAGCATCACAGTAGACTGTATAGATCTTGCCTGGCTCTAGAAAGACTAGTATCGGTGCTAACTTCAACCTTCCCTTCAGCTTATGAAAGGCTGAATCTCAAGAATCTGACCATAAGAACTTCACCCCCTTCTTGGTCAGACCTGTCAATGGTGCTGCTAGGTGTGAGAAGTCCTGAATGAAGCGTCTGTAGTATTCAGCTAGCCCTAGAAAACTCCATACCTCGAAAACGTTCTTCGGATGCTCCCAGGAGACTACAGCTCTCACTTTCTCTGGGTCCACTGATACTCTTTCCTCTGAGATGACGTGTCCTAAGAAGTGAATCTGATCCATCCAGAAGTGGCACTTCAAGAGTTTAGCATAAAGATGATGCTCTCTCAGTGTACTCAAAACGATCTCAAGATGTGTGGCATTGTAACACCCCAGGTAAATAAAGAATATGACATTTTCATATTTATCCATATTGGTGAATAAAATATTAATATGACTTTAAAGGGGACGCTATGCTCGATGGCGTACCCAACACGCAACAACGAGTTTCTTGGGAATCTTACGTTGCACTCTAATAATAAAATAATATTATTTTAAATCGTAGTTAACATGTAGCTGTTGTATTGGAGGGAATTGATAGAAATAACTAAAATATGATTATATATGTTTTTAAATGTTTTTACATTTATCCAATAAAGGATAAAGGCATAAAATATGGAAATAATTCAATTTTAGGCGTATATGCCCTAGTTTTCACTAAAGGTTCACTTATCGCCTTTTGATGGAGAACCGTCATTAAATATAGTTTTGTTCACTATTATACATCCTTTTGGACCAAATAAAACTCTTCTTAAGAATTGGGACATCAAAATTTACTTTGTGTAAATTTTTGGTATCTTTCTGATAAAGTTCATTTTTTAATGAATAGTGTAAAATGTTGTATTTTAATTCAAAACCTCTTTTTAATCTAATTTATTTATATGATTAGATTATCTTTTGAATTGGTTTTAAAGTGAAATTAGAATACATTTTTACCATGAAATCCAATAGTGGTCATTGGAATTAATTTCACTTTGAAATCAGACTTAAACTAGTGTCAATCTTTTGATACTTATTGTTTCATAAAAACACGCTATTTGCTATGACAGCGAGAATTAATTATTAAATAAATTAATGTGACTTATATGATATGAATTTTGTAAAATAGAATTCATTTTTGAATTCAGAATATCAAATATAGCTTAGGGTGAATTTTTGGGATTTTTCTGAAAAACTTAAATTTTTGATGAATAGTGAAACCACTAAGTGGTACTTATAAAAACTGATTTTTCCGTTTAAATGAAATTTTGTCATCTTTGTGTTTTGAATTTCAAAAATCCGACATACATGGTTGTCATTAAGAATTAAAATATGGTTAAATGGGATAAAAATAATTTTTTGGTGAATAGTAACTTATTAAGTTTTTAATCGCGATTAGAGGTAATTAGTGTAGTTTAAGGTAAAAATAATTTTTTAATAATATGAAATGAACTTGACACATGTCCTAACCTCATTGGATGTGTCATGGCCGACCAAAAAAACCCATGGGTCAACTTGGGGACCCCATGAAGCCACTTTGGTTGGAAAATGACATTAATATCTTTTTATTTAAAGTTAAAGTAAAAATGAGACAAACATGAAATGTTTTACTAAAACAATTTTTACATGGAGTTATACAAATCATATTTTTGACTATAAATATTAATTGTAATTCTAAAAAGATTTCCTATATCATAGTATTTTTTTTTATAATTTTTAGACATTAAATAAATTAAATTATTTATGACATCATGATGATGCAGCGATGACCTCATTATTTAACGATTTAAATAAAATGGAAAGATAATGTAATATCTAAGACCTACACATGTCCAAAACCTCGTTTATGAGTGGATTTAGAACCCTTATCACCTTATCCTCTAAACACATCAATGTGGGACCTCTTAAATCCGAATACCATTTTCAAATAAAGTAAAATTTGCTTACTTTCCAAGAGTGCCCTTCCTCTCCTCTTATAAAAGGCCCCCACCTCTACCTCCTTACCCACACTCCCAAAGCCTTTGGCTCGGCCAACCCCTGACCATTTTGTCTCTAAATTTCCCTCTATAACTCCTTGAGGCCTCACTTTGGGCAGAAGTTTTCCCAAGGAAGCCTTTTAGCTCAAACCAAAGGGAGTTACCCGATTTTAAGGTAATGTCTTCACTTGAGTCCTTTTGTTTTATTTTGCCTCTCCAACCCCCTAAACGCTTTTTATTCATTTCTTTTGTAACAACTACAGTATCTTCAATATACTAGGATGTTGTTATAAGAAGTATTCGAGATACACTTACACATACCTACATATAATGGTTAAATAACATACTGTTTCCGTGGATGGAGAATTTATGCCTCCCGAAACGATGATTGTTCAACATTATTTTAACACCTTCAAAGGTGTCCATTAAGATGTCACTATATTTATATATGATATATAATATGTTTATGTTTTACTTAAGCTTCTGTATTTTTCTTTTTGGGAATACCTTTATGGTTTCCATTATGGGTAAACGCGATATCTTCATTTAAGGAAGTGCGGACTACCGCCCCCTCAAAGTGATGTGATTCGTTAATGCCATATGTGGGACGTATAAAGGATGGATTTAAAGTTATTATATATTATGTTATACTAGAACTATAACATACCTCTATATCATTATTATTCCATTCCATAAAAATATGAAATAGAAATGAAAGTAGCGTTCATGCGTACGTACGGCTTACCGTCTCCATGAACGGTGCATTTCATTTCTTACCTCTAAATGATTATGTAATATTATAAATACATGTATATTCTAGATATATATGATATATATGATATCTAAATCATGAATATAATTCTGGATATAATGAAAATTTGACCACACGAACAACATGTAATTGTAAGAAGTCCACTTTCGACTTAAGAACCAAATATCGACAAAACAAACATTATTAACTTAAATGATTAAATAATGTTTATAACATTGAAATAAGTGATATAAAAGGAATAATTAACTAGAAAAAGGTTCTTAATAAAGTGGAAATTAACTCAAGTTTATTATTCAGGACGTTAAAGAACGATCGAGTCAAGTCGGACCCGAGGTAAGGGATCCTACTCCACTCTTTCTTTTTAAGTACACTCTTTTATGTCATTCCTTTTAAAGCTCATCTTTCTTGTTATTGGGATTTTATTTTATATTAATCTTACTGTAATTATTATGTTCATGTTTTGAGAGACCATATTCTCTCTCATCAATCCATTTTGGAAGTTTTATGTGGCATCGTTAGGCTGCCGATTTTTCGTAAGGGATTTTTCATCTCACTTTTATTCCCGTGAGATTTATGCTACATTTTCCACAATTTCCTTTGATTGGTGTATGTACTGCCCATTATTTTACTCATTTTGTAATATACTTTCTTTTATGAGTATTTACATCAATGTTGTATTTTCCTTCTTTCACGAGGTGTATGTTTTGAAAGATACCCATGTCGGTAAGGGAACCTTTCACCCTCCTCTTTTTAAAAGACTTGTTTTTTATGTATTTTAATTCACATAATATTATTTTGGGATATGTTCTTATATATCCTTATTGATGTGAATTTTATGTCCAAGTGACGAGATACCCTTTTTATCTCTCATCAACTTTTTTTCTTAATTTTGAAGTGACGCCGTTAGGCTGTCTAATTATTGCAAGGGAACTTATTAACCCAATTTCGATTCTTTGGGATAAACTTGTACACCTTGAATATGTCGTTCTATGATTATGTGTGAATGTCCTATTATTGTTTTACACTTAATACCCACTTATATTTCGTGTATTCGTTTTTCACACATAGTTATGCAACTGATTTATCCTTAATCCAAGGATACCGTCTTTATATGGGACTTTGTCTCAATCTCCTTTCATTGAGGCATATTTTGTTTTATACACAAATTTATTTTATACGGTGTATAAACCCCTTTGACTTTTAAGTTTATTCAAAAGGAATCTTTTTTATACTAAGTGTTTATTAAATTACAAAAGGGAATGTTTTTGTCGTATGTATGCGGAGACAATGACTTCTCCGCCGCCATGACCATTATTTGAGTTTCGGCTTCCTCTACAAGCCATAATTTTTTTTAAAATAAAAATGAATACCATGTTTTACTTTTATTTTATTTTGGTATTGAAAATGGTTTTCATAATGTTTTTATATCAATGTGTTTTATTGATATCTTGTGATTGAAAGGTGGAAATGTTATGTTTCCTTTATGCATGTTTTATGTGATACGATTATGTTGAGGTTCTTGGGCATTATTATGAAGACGGGTGGTTCCGTGATAGACTAAGGGCGAGTGAGCCCGATATAGCTCTCCAATGCATTGGGTAACGCGAAGGAGTGAAACGTTAAGGTTTCTCCGAAGAGATTTAGGGAATATATTGTGATGGGTATTCCAAACGTAACCAAGAGGGTTACTCCCTACGTAAGAATGTTATGAATGCCTCAAGTTACCTTTATGTGTTATGATTTCTATGATTTATTCATGGTTTGATGAGGTATGTTAGAGTGCCTAAGTTTTATGGGTAAAGTATGATTTCATTCTTATGTATATATGAACTCATGTTTCCTTTCCATATTTTTATATCCCTTACTGAGCTTTTTTATGCTCATCCCAAGTTTTTAAAATGTTTTTCACAGGTCAAGGGAAAGGTACATGATGTGGTGATAGTGTCAAGGATGTGTCAAGAAAGAATCCAAGTTTTATTTTAAATATGTTTTCGTTGATGGAAAGAATGAATCTTGTCTTTTATGTAACCACTTTGTTTAAATGTGGAATGTAATGAAAGTTTTATGATATAATTATCTAAAACTATAAACCTGAAAAGATCCTCAATGTGTAATCTTGTATTAACTCAATATTAAGTAAGGTTTAAGGATGGGGCCTTATAGTTGGTATCAAATGTCGGTTTAGATAACTTTAGAGGTTAGGGTATTCTTTAAGCATAAGTGGCATTACCATAATGGTTAGGATTTCAGAAAGAGTCCTAGTTTTAGATAAAGTGGATGAGTAAGTATATCTTAGTGTTTATCTTCCTCATTAGTACATGATGTTTTTTTTGATATACTCACACTGACCTTTTTGGTTTTAGTAAATGGCTGGATCTAGCAGGAACCAAAGTAACAGTGGATGTGAAGGAAACTGTGACAGTTTTTTGAGCAAGCAACTGAATGATATGGGAGCTGCAATGAGAACTCTTGTGATTATCCCCAACCAACTATCTAGAGTCATGATTGACCACCTAAACCTTGGTGATTTCTCTAAGGCATAATATATGCGAGAAACAAATCCCTACGGAAGTACATGTAATAATCATAAAGGTAAGTGTGTTCAAAAACCTATGTGTCAAAGATATGGAAAGAAACACCTAGGAAAATGTTTCAAAGGGACAAAAATATTCTATAGATGTGGAAATGAAGGTCATAAAGCAAGAACCTGCCATGGAAAAAGGAAGCATCCAGTTGACTCGAGGAAAGGGAAAGAAGTTCTTTCTGAGGGATCAATTGAATGTTTTAAATATGGTGTGCATGGTCATTATGCAAACACATGTCCTATGAAGAAGTTTCGTGAATGGGGTCACCAAGAGCATACAAATGTTTGTTTACCAATACCTAATTGCATTCCGATTGAGGATGAAGAAACTGACAATGACCAATCAAAGGTATGTATTATTTCATGACTATTGTTTTCCTATTTTGGAATCTTAGGATATGATTCATGATTTTGTTTGTAGGAAAGAGGTATTTCGGAATAAGTTGGAAATGAATGGTTAATGGATCATGAAGAATGTTGAATGATTAAGATGTCAACATATAAGGGCTTCAAGAGTTATGGTGAAATTCTTAAGAGTATTAAGTCTCTTTTGATGACGAGGTTACATTAGAAGACTTTTTATATTATGTGTAACCCTGATGTTTAATATAGGAAAATTTTATTCAAGGAATAGTTATCTTTTCTTTTGTGGACATAGTTATAAAGAACCATTTGGGTTTATATGATCCTTACTTTTGAGGTAATTATGGGTTACTATATGTTATGATTGAAGTGAAAGGCATGAGATAAAATTGAGGTTAAATTATGTTATGGTTATTTTTGATGATTTTATCCCTTTTTGGGGAATGATTTGAGAATTATATAGTTTTGGAAAAAGGAAAACACGCAGACCGTGTGACAACCCGTCGCGTCGGACAAAGCTGTGGGAATCGAACCCACAACCAAAGTGTGACTGGTATTTATCGCCTACCACTGGACTACGTGAAGTCCCTGGTTAGTTTGACTATTTTTTTAGTTAGATGATTTTATTAATTAAGAGTAAGTTGATTTTGGGTTATCTATGGAAATTTATTAACCTATCATGGAGGATAAGTGATTAGGATTAATTACTTTTCAATACGAGACATTAAGAGCAACTGATGTGGTTTGGAGATAAATGATATGATTTAACTTGGTAGACTATGTAACTAAATCCTTCAAAATATTTGGGTTTCAATCTTAGTTTGGTTTACTTTGAAGAATTTTATGCACAAATAGTTTATCTAATGGTCTTCGTTGAACTTTGGGTTTTGTTGGAAAAGTTTTGGAGATTAAGAATAGATTTTCTTTTTATAAAGGGTTATCCTTTTCTGGATTATCTAATCATGTACTAACCTTTTTGGTTTTGGTTTTGGTTAGAGTCTAAAGACATGGGAAGTATATAGTTCTCTATTGTGGATTAGGTGATTCTCTATAAGTTTATTATAGTACTCTTAATGCGAACAAGTCTCCCTAAATACTCGTCTTTTGGAAAAAAATACGAGTTTGATTAAGGAATCTAGTAAAAGTTGAAAGTCAACATGATAAGTGATTATGTTTCCTTATGAATAAATTCCTCAATAAAAAGTAACTTAAAACAAAAATGTTGTCTATTAACTTTTCCTACTGGGGAATCTAATACCGTTTAACCCATCACAAGTTTGTGATTTTCTCATTGTTAACTTTCTCCTAGACATGTTTACTATCACTCTCCATCAAAACATGACCCTTTGTTTTCTCCTCCATATCCATATTTTCATACTTGGAATCCTAGTATGGGTTAACTCGGGTGACATTTGTACTTCTCTCCCATTCTTTTAAAGTGATTGTTTTACCGACTCTTGTTCCGATGTGGGACTTTCAAGGATGTTTCCAAGCTCAATTTTAAAAATTGCGAGGACGCAATTCCCAAAAGGGGGGAAGGATGTAACACCCCAGGTAAATAAAGAATATGAAATTTTCATATTTATCCATATTGGTGAATAAAATATTAATATGACTTTAAAGGGGACGCTATGCTCGATGGCGTACCCAACACGCAACAACGAGTTTCTTGGGAATCTTACGTTGCACTCTAATAATAAAATAATATTATTTTAAATCGTAGTTAACATGTAGCCGTTGTGTTGGCGGGAATGGATAGAAATAACTAAAATATGATTATATATGTTTTTAAATGTTTTTACATTTATCCAATAAAGGATAAAGGCATAAAATATGGAAATAATTCAATTTTAGGCGTATATGCCCTAATTTTCACTAAAGGTTCACTTATCACCTTTTGATGGAGAACCGTCATTAAATATAGTTTTTTTCACTTTTATACATCCTTTTGGACCAAATAAAACTCTTCTTAAGAATTGGGACATCAAAATTTACTTTGTGTAAATTTTTGGTATCTTTCTGATAAAGTTCATTTTTTAATGAATAATGTAAAATGTTGCATTTTAATTCGAAGCCTCTTTTTAATCTAATTTATTTATATGATTAGATTATCTTTTGAATTGGTTTTAAAGTGAAATTAGAATATATTTTTACCTTGAAATCCAATAGTGGTCGTTGGAATTAATTTCACTTTGAAATCAGACTTAAACTAGTGTCAATCTTTTGATACTTATTGTTTCATAAAAACACGCTATTTGCTATGAAATCGAGAATTAATTATTAAATAAATTAATGTGACTTATATGATTTGAATTTTGTAAAATAGACTTCATTTTTGAATTCATAATATCAAATATATCTTAGGGTGTATTTTTGGGATTTTTCTGAAAAACTTCAATTTTTGATGAATAGTGAAACCACTAAGTGGTACTTATAAAAACTGATTTTTCCGTTTAAATGAAATTTTTCCATCGTTTTGTTTTGAATTTCAAAAATACGACATACATGGTTGTCATTAAGAAGTAAAATTTGGTTGAATGGGATAAAAATAATTTTTTGGGGAATAGTAACTTATTAAGTTTTTAATCGCGATTAGAGGTAATTAGTGTAGTTTAAGGTAAAAATAATGTTTTAATAATATTAAATGAACTTGAAACATGTACTAACCTCATTGGATGTGTCATGGCCGACCAAGAAAACCCACGGTTCAACATGGGGACCCCATGAAGCCACTTTGGTTGGAAAATGACATTAATATCTTTTTATTTAAAGTTAAAGTAAAAATGAGACAAACATGAAATGTTTTACTAAAACATTTTTTACATGGGGTTATACAAATCAGGTTTTTGAATATAAATATTAATTGGAAATCTAAAAAGATTTCCTAAATCATAGTATTTTTTTATAATTTTTAGACATTAAATAAATTAAATTATTTCTGACATCATGATGATGCAGCGATGACCTCATTATTTAACGATTTAAATAAAATGGAAAGATAATGTAATATCTAAGACCTACACATGTACAAAACCTATTGTATGAGTGTATGTCGAACCCTTATCACCTTATCCTCGAAACAAATTAATGTGGGACCTCTTAAATCCGAATACCACTTTCAAATAAAGTAAAATTTGCTTACTTTCCAAGAGTGCCTTTCCTCTCCTCTTATAAAAGGCCCCCAACTCTACCTCCTTACCCACACTCCAAAAGCCTTTGGTTCGGCCAAAACCTGCCCATTTTGTCTCTCCATTTCCCTCTCTAACTCCTTGAGGCCTTACTTTGGGCAGAAGTCTTCCCAAGGAATCCTTTTAGCTCAAACCAAAGGGAGTTACCCGATTTTAAGGTAATGTCTTCACTTGAGTCCTTTTGTTTTATTTTGCCTCTCCAACCCACTAAACTCTTTTTATTCATTTCTTTTGTAACAAATCCAGTATCTTCAATATACTAGGATGTTTTTATAATAAGTATTAGAGCTAAACTTACACACACCTACATCTAATGGTTAAAGAACATACTGTTTCCGTGGATGGCGAATTTAAGCCTCCCAAAACGATGATTGTTCAAAATTATTTTAACACCTTTAAAGGTGGCCATTAAGATGTCACTATATTTATATATGATATATAATATGTTTATGTTTTACTTAAGCTTCTGTATTTTTCTTTTTGGGCATACCTTTATGGTTTCAATTATGTGTAAACGCGATATCTTCATTTAAGGAAGTGCGGACTACCGCCCCCTCAAAGTGATGTGATTCGTTAATGCCATATGTGGGATGTATAAAGGATGGATTTAAAGTTATTATATATGATGTTATAATAGAACTATAACATACCTATATATCATTATTATTCCATTCCATAAAAATATGAAATAGAAATGAAAGTAGCGTTCATGCGTACGTACGGCTTACCGTCTCCATGAACGGTGCATTTCATTTCTTATCTCTAAATGATTATGTAATATTATAAATACATGTATATTCTAGATATATATGATATATATGATATCTAAATCATGAATATAATTCTGGATATAATGAACATTTGACCACATGAACAACATGTAATTGTAAGAAGTCCACTTTCGACTTAAGAACCAAATATCGACAAAACAAACATTATAAACTTAAATGATTAAATAATGTTTATAACATTGAAATAAGTGATCTAAAAGGAATAATGAACTAGAAAAAGGTTCTTAATAAAGTGGAAATTAACTCAAGTTTATTATTCAGGACGTTAAAGAACGATCGAGTCAAGTCGGACCCGAGGTAAGGGATCCTACTCCACTCTTTCTTTTTAAGTACACTCTTTTATGTCATTCCTTTTAAAGCTCATATTTATTGTTATTGGGATGATATTTTATATTAATCTTACTGTAATTATTATGTTCATGTGATGAGAGACCCTATTCTCTCTCATCAATCCATTTTGGAAGTTTTATGTGGCGTCGTTAGGCTGCCGAGTTTTCGTAAGGGATTTTTCATCTCACTTTTATTCCCGTGAGATTTATTCTACATTTGCCACAATTTCCTTTGAGTGGTGTATGTACTGCCCATTATTTTACTCATTGTGTAATATAATTTCTTTTATGAGTATTTACATCAATGTTGTATTGTCCTTCTTTCACGAGGTGTATGTTTCGAAAGATACCCATGTCAGTAAGGGAACCTTTCACCTTCCTCTTTTTAAAAGACTTATTTGTTATGTATTTTAATTCACATAATATTATTTTGGGATATGTTCTTCTATATCCTTATTGATGTGAATTTTATGTCCAAGTGATGAGATACCCTTTTTATCTCTCATCAACTCTTTTTATGAATTTTGAAGTGACGCCGTTAGGCTGTCTAATTATTGCAAGGGAACTTCTTAACCCAATTTCGATTCTTTGGGATAAACTTGTACACCTTGAATATGTCGTTCTATGATTATGTGTGAATGTCCCATTATTGTTTTACACTTAATACCCACTTATATCTCATGTATTTGTTTTTCACACATAGTTATGTAACTGATTTATCATTAATCCAAGGATACCGTCTTTGTATGGGACTTCGTTTCAGTCTCCTTTCATTGAGGCATACTTTGTTTTATACATAACTTTATTTTATACGGTGTATAAACCCCTTTGACTTTTACTTTTATTCAAAAGGAATCTTTTTTATACTAAGTGTTTATTAAATGACAAAAGGTAATGTTTTTTTCGTACGTATGCGGTGACAACGACTTCTCTGCCGCCATGACCATTATTTGAGTTTCGGCTTCCTCTACAAGCCATAATTTTTTTAAAAGAAAAATAAATACCATGTTTTACTTTTATTTTATTTTGGTATTGAAAATGGTTTTCATAATGTTTTTATATCAATGTGTTGTATTGATATCTTGTGATTGAAAGGTGGAAATGTTATGTTTCCTTTATGCATGTTTTATGTGATACGATTATGTTGAGGTTCTTGGGGATTATTATGAAGACGGGTGGTTCCGTGATAGACTAAGGGCGAGTGAGACCGATATAGCTCTCCAATGCATTGGGTAACGCGAAGGAGTGAAACGTTAAGGTTTCTCCGAAGAGATTTAGGGAATATACTGTGATGGGTATTCCAAACGTAACCAAGAGGGTTACTCCCTACGTAAGAATGTTATGAATGCCTCAAGTTACCTTTATGTGTTATGATTTCTATGATTTATTCATGGTTTGATGAGGTATGTTAGAGTGCCTAAGTTTTATGGGTAAAGTATGATTTCATTCTTATGTATATATGAACTCATGTTTCCTTTCCATATTTTTATATCCCTTACTGAGCTTTTTTATGCTCATCCCAAGTTTTTAAAATGTTTTTCACAGGTCAAGGGAAAGGTACATGATGTGGTGATAGTGTCAAGGATGTGTCAAGAAAGAATCCAAGTTTTATTTTAAATATGTTTTCGTTGATGGAAAGAATGAATCTTGTCTTTTATGTAACCACTTTGTTTAAATGTGGAATGTAATGAAAGTTTTATGATATAATTATCTAAAACTATAAACCTGAAAAGATCCTCAATGTGTAATCTTGTATTAACTCAATATTAAGTAAGGTTTAAGGATGGGGCCTTATAGTTGGTATCAAAGGTCGGTTTAGATAACTTTAGAGGTTAGGGTATTCTTTAAGCATAAGTGGCATTACCATAATGGTTAGGATTTCAGAAAGAGTCCTAGTTTTAGATAAAGTGGATGAGTAAGTATATCTTAGTGTTTATCTTCCTCATTAGTACATGATGTTTTTTTTGATATACTCACACTGACCTTTTTGGTTTTAGTAAATGGCTGGATCTAGCAGGAACCAAAGTAACAGTGGATGTGAAGGAAACTGTGACAGTTTTTTGAGCAAGCAACTGAATGATATGGGAGCTGCAATGAGAACTCTTGTGATTATCCCCAACCAACTATCTAGAGTCATGATTGACCACCTAAACCTTGGTGAATTCTCTAAGGCATAATATATGCGAGAAACAAATCCCTACGGAAGTACATGTAATAATCATAAAGGTAAGTGTGTTCAAAAACCTATGTGTCAAAGATATGGAAAGAAACACCTAGGAAAATGTTTCAAAGGGACAAAAATATTCTATAGATGTGGAAATGAAGGTCATAAAGCAAGAACCTGCCATGGAAAAAGGAAGCATCCAGTTGACTCGAGGAAAGGGAAAGAAGTTCTTTCTGAGGGATCAATTGAATGTTTTAAATGTGGTGTGCATGGTCATTATGCAAACACATGTCCTATGAAGAAGTTTCGTGAATGGGGTCACCAAGAGAATACAAATGTTTGTTTACCAATACCTAATTCCATTCCGATTGAGGATGAAGAAACTGACAATGACCAATCAAAGGTATGTATTATTTCATGACTATTGTTTTCCTATTTTGGAATCTTAGGATATGATTCATGATTTTGTTTGTAGGAAAGAGGTATTTCGGAATAAGTTGGAAATGAATGGTTAATGGATCATGAAGAATATTGAATGATTAAGATGTCAACATATAAGGGCTTCAAGAGTTATGGTGAAATTCTTAAGAGTATTAAGTCTCTTTTGATGACGGGGTTACATTAGAAGACTTTTTATATTATGTGTAACCCTGATGTTTAATATAGGCAAATTTTATTCAAGGAATAGTTATCTTTTCTTTTGTGGACATAGTTATAAAGAACCATTTGGGTTTATATGATCCTTACTTTTGAGGTAATTATGGGTTACTATATGTTATGATTGAAGTGAAAGGCATGAGATAAAATTGAGGTTAAATTATGTTATGGTTATTTTTGATGATTTTATCCCTTTTTGGGGAATGATTTGAGAATTATATAGTTTTGGAAAAAGGAAAACACGCAGACCGTGTGACAACCCGTCGCGTCGGACAAAGCTGTGGGAATCGAACCCACAACCAAAGTGTGACTGGTATTTATCGCCTACCACTGGACTACGTGAAGTCCCTGGTTAGTTTGACTATTTTTTTAGTTAGATGATTTTATTAATTAAGAGTAAGTTGATTTTGGGTTATCTATGGAAATTTATTAACCTATCATGGAGGATAAGTGATTAGGATTAATTACTTTTCAATACGAGACATTAAGAGCAACTGATGTGGTTTGGAGATAAATGATATGATTTAACTTGGTAGACTATGTAACTAAATCCTTCAAAATATTTGGGTTTCAATCTTAGTTTGGTTTACTTTGAAGAATTTTATGGACAAATAGTTTATCGAATGGTCTTCGTTGAACTTTGGGTTTTGTTGGAAAAGTTTTGGAGATTAAGAATAGATTTTCTTTTTATAAAGGGTTATCCTTTTCTGGATTATCTAATCATGTACTAACCTTTTTGGTTTTGGTTTTGGTTAGAGTCTAAAGACATGGGAAGTATATAGTTCTCTATTGTGGATTAGGTGATTCTCTATAAGTTTATTATAGTACTCTTAATGCGAACAAGTCTCCCTAAATACTCGTCTTTTGGAAAAAAATACGAGTTTGATTAAGGAATCTAGTAAAAGTTGAAAGTCAACATGATAAGTGATTATGTTTCCTTATGAATAAATTCCTCAATAAAAAGTAACTTAAAACAAAAATGTTGTCTATTAACTTTTCCTACTGGGGAATCTAATACCGTTTAACCCATCACAAGTTTGTGATTTTCTCATTGTTAACTTTCTCCTAGACATGTTTACTATCACTCTCCATCAAAACATGACCCTTTGTTTTCTCCTCCATATCCATATTTTCATACTTGGAATCCTAGTATGGGTTAACTCGGGTGACATTTGTACTTCTCTCCCATTCTTTTAAAGTGATTGTTTTACCGACTCTTGTTCCGATGTGGGACTTTCAAGGATGTTTCCAAGCTCAATTTTAAAAATTGCGAGGACGCAATTCCCAAAAGGGGGGAAGGATGTAACACCCCAGGTAAATAAAGAATATGAAATTTTCATATTTATCCATATTGGTGAATAAAATATTAATATGACTTTAAAGGGGACGCTATGCTCGATGGCGTACCCAACACGCAACAACGAGTTTCTTGGGAATCTTACGTTGCACTCTAATAATAAAATAATATTATTTTAAATCGTAGTTAACATGTAGCCGTTGTGTTGGCGGGAATGGATAGAAATAACTAAAATATGATTATATATGTTTTTAAATGTTTTTACATTTATCCAATAAAGGATAAAGGCATAAAATATGGAAATAATTCAATTTTAGGCGTATATGCCCTAATTTTCACTAAAGGTTCACTTATCACCTTTTGATGGAGAACCGTCATTAAATATAGTTTTTTTCACTTTTATACATCCTTTTGGACCAAATAAAACTCTTCTTAAGAATTGGGACATCAAAATTTACTTTGTGTAAATTTTTGGTATCTTTCTGATAAAGTTCATTTTTTAATGAATAATGTAAAATGTTGCATTTTAATTCGAAGCCTCTTTTTAATCTAATTTATTTATATGATTAGATTATCTTTTGAATTGGTTTTAAAGTGAAATTAGAATATATTTTTACCTTGAAATCCAATAGTGGTCGTTGGAATTAATTTCACTTTGAAATCAGACTTAAACTAGTGTCAATCTTTTGATACTTATTGTTTCATAAAAACACGCTATTTGCTATGAAATCGGGAATTAATTATTAAATAAATTAATGTGACTTATATGATTTGAATTTTGTAAAATAGACTTCATTTTTGAATTCATAATATCAAATATAGCTTAGGGTGTATTTTTGGGATTTTTCTGAAAAACTTCAATTTTTGATGAATAGTGAAACCACTAAGTGGTACTTATAAAAACTGATTTTTCCGTTTAAATGAAATTTTTCCATCGTTTTGTTTTGAATTTCAAAAATAAGACATACATGGTTGTCATTAAGAAGTAAAATTTGGTTGAATGGGATAAAAATAATTTTTTGGTGAATAGTAACTTATTAAGTTTTTAATCGCGATTAGAGGTAATTAGTGTAGTTTAAGGTAAAAATAATGTTTTAATAATATTAAATGAACTTGAAACATGTACTAACCTCATTGGATGTGTCATGGCCGACCAAGAAAACCCACGGTTCAACTTGGGGACCCCATGAAGCCACTTTCGTTGGAAAATGACATTAATATCTTTTTATTTAAAGTTAAAGTAAAAATGAGACAAACATGAAATGTTTTACTAAAACAATTTTTACATGGGGTTATACAAATCAGGTTTTTGACTATAAATATTAATTGGAAATCTAAAAAGATTTCCTAAATCATAGTATTTTTTTTATAATTTTTAGACATTAAATAAATTAAATTATTTCTGACATCATGATGATGCAGCGATGACCTCATTATTTAACGATTTAAATAAAATGGAAAGATAATGTAATATCTAAGACCTAAACATTTCCAAAACCTATTGTATGAGTGTATGTCGAACCCTTATCACCTTATCCTCGAAACAAATTAATGTGGGACCTCTTAAATTCGAATACCACTTTCAAATAAAGTAAAATTTTCTTACTTTCCAAGAGTGCCTTTCCTCTCCTCTTATAAAAGGCCCCCAACTCTACCTCCTTACCCACACTCCAAAAGCCTTTGGTTCGGCCAAAACCTGCCCATTTTGTCTCTCCATTTCCCTCTCTAACTCCTTGAGGCCTTACTTTGGGCAGAAGTCTTCCCAAGGAATCCTTTTAGCTCAAACCAAAGGGAGTTACCCGATTTTAAGGTAATGTCTTCACTTGAGTCCTTTTGTTTTATTTTTCCTCTCCAACCCCCTAAACTCTTTTTATTCATTTCTTTTGTAACAAATCCACTATCTTCAATATACTAGGATGTTTTTATAATAATTATTCGAGCTACACTTACACACACCTACATCTAATGGTTAAAGAACATACTGTTTCCGTGGATGGCGAATTTATGCCTCCCGAAACGATGATTGTTCAAAATTATTTTAACACCTTTAAAGGTCGCCATTAAGATGTCACTATATTTATATATGATATATAATATGTTTATGTTTTACTTAAGCTTCTGTATTTTTCTTTTTGGGCATACCTTTATGGTTTCAATTATGTGTAAACGCGATATCTTCATTTAAGGAAGTGCGGACTACCGCCCCCTCAAAGTGATGTGATTCGTTAATGCCATATGTGGGACGTATAAAGGATGGATTTAAAGTTATTATATATGATCTTATAATAGAACTATAACATACCTATATATCATTATTATTCCATTCCATAAAAATATGAAATAGAAATGAAAGTAGCGTTCATGCGTACGTACGGCTTACCGTCTCCATGAACGGTGCATTTCATTTCTTATCTCTAAATGATTATGTAATATTATAAATACATGTATATTCTAGATATATATGATATATATGATATCTAAATCATGAATATAATTCTGGATATAATGAACATTTGACCACATGAACAACATGTAATTGTAAGAAGTCCACTTTCGACTTAAGAACCAAATATCGACAAAACAAACATTATAAACTTAAATGATTAAATAATGTTTATAACATTGCAATAAGTGATCTAAAAGGAATAATTAACTAGAAAAAGGTTCTTAATAAAGTGGAAATTAACTCAAGTTTATTATTCAGGACGTTAAAGAACGATCGAGTCAAGTCGGACCCGAGGTAAGGGATCCTACTCCACTCTTTCTTTTTAAGTACACTCTTTTATGTCATTCCTTTTAAAGCTCATCTTTCTTGTTATTGGGATGATATTTTATATTAATCTTACTGTAATTATTATGTTCATGTGATGAGAGACCCTATTCTCTCTCATCAATCCATTTTGGAAGTTTTATGTGGCGTCGTTAGGCTGCCGAGTTTTCGTAAGGGATTTTTCATCTAACTTTTATTCCCGTGAGATTTATGCTACATTTGCCACAATTTCCTTTGAGTGGTGTATGTACTGCCCATTATTTTACTCATTGTGTAATATAATTTCTTTTATGAGTATTTACATCAATGTTGTATTGTCCTTCTTTCACGAGGTGTATGTTTCGAAAGATACCCATGTCAGTAAGGGAACCTTTCACCTTCCTCTTTTTAAAAGACTTATTTGTTATGTATTTTAATTCACATAATATTATTTTGGGATATGTTCTTCTATATCCTTATTGATGTGAATTTTATGTCCAAGTGATGAGATACCCTTTTTATCTCTCATCAACTCTTTTTATTAATTTTGAAGTGACGCCGTTAGACTGTCTAATTATTGCAAGGGAACTTATTAACCCAATTTCGATTCTTTGGGATAAACTTGTACACCTTGAATATGTCGTTCTATGATTATGTGTGAATGTACCATTATTGTTTTACACTTAATACCCACTTATATCTCATGTATTTGTTTTTCACACATAGTTATGTAACTGATTTATCCTTAATCCAAGGATACCGTCTTTGTATGGGACTTCGTCTCAATCTCCTTTCATTGAGGCATATTTTGTTTTATACACAACTTTATTTTATACGGTGTATAAACCCCTTTGACTTTTACTTTTATTCAAAAGGAATCTTTTTTATACTAAGTGTTTATTAAATGACAAAAGGTAATGTTTTTTTCGTACGTATGCGGTGACAACGACTTCTCTGCCGCCATGACCATTATTTGAGTTTCGGCTTCCTCTACAAGCCATAATTTTTTTAAAAGAAAAATAAATACCATGTTTTACTTTTATTTTATTTTGGTATTGAAAATGGTTTTCATAATGTTTTTATATCAATGTGTTGTATTGATATCTTGTGATTGAAAGGTGGAAATGTTATGTTTCCTTTATGCATGTTTTATGTGATACGATTATGTTGAGGTTCTTGGGCATTATTATGAAGACGGGTGGTTCCGTGATAGACTAAGGGCGAGTGAGCCCGATATAGCTCTCCAATGCATTGGGTAACGCGAAGGAGTGAAACGTTAAGGTTTCTCTGAAGAGATTTAGGGAATATACTGTGATGGGTATTCCAAACGTAACCAAGAGGGTTACTCCCTACGTAAGAATGTTATGAATGCCTCAAGTTACCTTTATGTGTTATGATTTCTATGATTTATTCATGGTTTGATGAGGTATGTTAGAGTGCCTAAGTTTTATGGGTAAAGTATGATTTCATTCTTATGTATATATGAACTCATGTTTCCTTTCCATATTTTTATATCCCTTACTAAGCTTTTTTATGCTCATCCCAAGTTTTTAAAATGTTTTTCACAGGTCAAGGGAAAGGTACGTGATGTGATGATAGTGTCAAGGATGTGTCAAGAAAGAATCCAAGTTTTATTTTAAATATGTTTCCGTTGATGGGAAGAATGAATCATGTCTTTTATGTAACCACTTTGTTTAAATGTGGAATGTAATGCAAGTTTTATGATCTAATTCTCTAAAACTCTAAACCTGAAAAGATCCTCAATGTGTAATCTTTTATTAACTCAAGATTAAGTAAGGTTTAAGGCTGGGGCCTTATAGGAATGGTCGTGTAGAGTGTGAGAGTACACCAAGATATCGTCCATAAAGACCAAGACTAAAGAGTCCAAGTAAGGATGGAACACTCGGTTCATCAGTGCCATGAAAACTGTAGGCGCATTCATGAGACCAAATGGCATGAATGTATACTCATATAGACCATACCTTCTCTTGAAGGCTGTCAGAGATATATCTGACGGTCTAACGTGCAAGTGATGATAACCGAACCTCAAGTCGATATTCGAGAACACCCGGTCTCCTTGAAGCTGATCAAAGAGGCCATCGATCCTCGGAAAGGGATATCGGTTCTTGACCGTCAACTGGTTCAATTTTTGATAATCCACACAAAGCTGAAGGGTATCTTCTGCCTTCTTCGCAAACAGGACAGGCGAACCCCAAGGAGAAGTACTGGGTTGGATGAAACCCCTCGCTTGTAACTCCTCCAACTACTTCTTGTGCCCCTGAAACTTGGGTGTGTCCATCATATAGGGAGGAATGGACACCGGTGCCACTCCTGGAATGAGATCAATAGAGAAGTCCACCTCACGCTCTGGAGGTAAACCTGAAAATTCATGTGGAAAGACATCCCTGAAGTGATCCACCACTGGAGGAAAGTCCAACTGTGGAGTACCCTGATCATCCAGATAAAGACTAGAAATCTGGGCTGTCACCCCTCCTAGCCCAAGATGCTCATGCCCCGCTCGACTCGCCCGAACGTCCCATTCGCCTCTATAAAGAGAGGATTCACCCTCTAGTGAGATGAAACTGACCCTATGGCGGTAACAGTCGATGACTGCCTGGAAGGTAACTAGCCAGTCCATTCCAAGAATGAAATCATAGCCTGTCATCTCTAGGACATAGAGATCCCATAAGAAGCGATACCATGCAACCTCAAGAGGGCACTCCCTACACTGGCATACACTAGATGTCCTCATCCCCAAAGGTGTGTCTAGTGTCAACGAGTCGGAAGAAGAAAAGATACAGAGCCACATGCTCTCCATAACAGCAACTGAGATAAAGCTATGCATAACACCAGTATCAAAAAGAGCTGAAGATAAAACTGAGGCTACTAAGATCGTACCTAGAATAGTAGAAGGGTCAGGATCCTGCTCCTGATAGGTCTACTCCACGGCAAAATACTGGCCTGCACCATGGCCCTACGCCCCTGGCTGACCACTCTGAGTTGATCCACCTTGCTGGTGTTGAGGGACTAGTGGATGACCGCCATGGCCTCGACCTCCCCCTTGGCCCGAGCGGCCGGAAGAACTCCATTTCCCTGACTGGTGAGAAACTGGTTGTGATGCTCCTGAATGAGGAGTCATGAAAGAACCCCAGTCACCACCTGCTGGTGAGAAAACCTAGAAGAAATGTTGGAGGTGACCCATCTTGCCACAATATCGGGTCTCTCTGGCACTGCGGCCTCGTGTGCCCTGCCAGGCCACACTGGTAGCATATCACCTGGCTTCCTGATGATGCATACCGCTTCCTCAGATCACTGCGTGTAGAATCCCTACGACGCTTCTTGCTGTCATATGGAGGAAAACTAGCTCTAGAAGCAGAACCACCCAGGCTCGCAGCTCTGGAGTCTCTCAGATTGCGCTCTGCAATCAGCACCTAATTGATGATGAAAGTGATGGAGGTAAACTGGAAGATATTCACCTGCGAGTGGATCTCCCGCCTGAGACCATCCTCAAACTTCCTTTCCAATAACACCCCACTCCCATCCCAGAGGGGTGTGAAATGCTACAGATCGTTGAAACAAGAGGAATACTCCATGACAGAAAGAGTACCCTGCTCTAAGCTCATGAACTCCCGGGCTCGATCGGCCCTCAGGGTCTCCTGGTAGAAGTAGTCATAAAAGACATGCTGAAACTCCTCCCAAGCCATAACCTGCTGGTGACCCGCCTGTGAGATCACGTACCACCACCTCTTGGCGGAGTCTCGTAGCATATAGGTAGGGAGGTTGACCTGACTCTCTGGAGGCGTATCTAGATGCTCAAAGATGGTCAACATGGCTTCCATCCATGACTCTGTAGCCTGAGGTCCTTCTTCCCCCGAGAACGTGGGAGGATACTGCTGTTAAAAAACCTGAGTCAAGTCTTCCATAGTCGAGGAAGGATGCGGTGCTCCCTAGAAGGTCTACATCATCCTCATAAACCCTTCCCTGAATTGCGCATCATCGCCTGCAACTGGTATGACAGCTGGTGCCAAGGATGGCCCGACTGGAGGATTGGAAGGTAGTCCCTGATCAGCCATATTTAGTGTCTGATCACTGCCTGACAACAGATGTAAAACCGGTGGATGTCTCAGAGGCATAGCTCTGAAATATCAAAAGCACACCTTAGATTAGGAAAACAAGGACAAAGAACACAAGAATACAAAACAGGTACAGGGGAAGAAAAACACACAAGTTTACAAAACACGACTACAAGGAGTGTATAAAAACCACGTGGCGTGTTCACTTAAACCATAGACATGGGCGTGTGACTCTACCACCCATGGTCATGTAAAACCCTAGACTACACGACGTGTTTTCCCCACACACGACGTATACTTGAACTCTACTCCCCTACCCGAGTCTCTTTAAATGGGTAACCCACACAGTCTTCTTAACAGAGACTACATGACGTGTTCCCTATGGACACAGCGTGTAGTAGACAAGGTGTCAACAGCCCGTGTTGTTAGTTACATGGTTGACTACCTGGTTAAGACTATACTGCGTGTTCCAAACAAACACAGCGTGTACTCGGAGATTTTTCCCAACCCGTGTTGTTGGCGACACGGCCAAGTACATGACTGACCCTTACACGGTGTGTTCCGAAAAAACACGGCGTGTATAGGAGGAGAGAACACCGTCCCGTGTTGTTCGTGACACAGCTGGGTACCAAGGATAAGGATACACAACGTGTTCATAAAACACACGACATGTATGACACGAGCTTCCCCGAACCGTGTTGTTAGTGACACGGCCGGGTACACGACTCACTACTACACGGCGTGTACCTTCCATACACGGCGTGTTCCTGAAGTTACTTTCACAAAACCGTGTTTATGCTCACACGGTCAGTGACACGGTTTGAAAACTACACGTCGTGTATCCAAAAAGTACACGCCGTGTATTCTGGGTTTTTCTGGGCAGTAGCTCAAAAACTGCACAGAATCCCAGAAACACTGAAAACAAGACAAATAGGTGCCAAATTATGATCCGTGAGGGCCCATACTCCCCGCGAATCAAAGCTTGGAATCTCCTACAGTCTTATACAAGAGAAAACAAGATCATTATCCACCAAGTTCCGATTAATGAGGGCCCATAACACCTCAAGAACCAAAATTTGGTGTTCATTTTAAGCAAGGCACAAAACAACCAGTTCTCTAACATAACAACAGAGATTCTATCAAACATCTATCAAACAACATGTATAATCTACACAAGGTCTATCACAAAAACATGCAATCGCCAATGCACCCTAGATGGCATGGAAAGAATGCATGGCATGTGATTTCTACAAGTGCCTATATGTTGCATGAGATGGCATACCCTCATCTCATCGGGTTGTGATAGAAATAGAACCGTATTCGTCAAGAAAATAACAACATAAAGCATGTAAATCACTCTAGGTGAAATCATATCAACCGTAAAATGTCAAAATCAGAAAACTGAAATTAATGAGGTAGTATGTATTTTCCCTATACACGGGTTAGCTACTCCCGAGCATAGATTACTACCAAGTACCGAATCCGTCCTATCCCTAGCTAAAGTCTCCAAATAGTAAATCAAGAGAAAAGAACTCCTCTGATACCACTTTGTAATGACCCGAATCTGGAGCCCTTCCACTGGTGCCCCATACCCAGTTCGCCACATGACCTCAAGTGCATTTCCCAAAATGCCAGAGGCTGCCGACTAGCAGTGAGGGCCTTGGTGAGTCGGTGGGGAAACTATTCCCTCATTCGGTAAAGTATACAGTGGAAGAACAACCAGACACAATAACAGAAACAATGAACAACACACAACAATTGGACTGAACAACGGAAGAAATGTATAAAATAATAATGATGCAATATGGTACATATGTCTATGGAAAGCAGTAAACAACCCAACGTGCTGAAGTACAACTGAAAAACAAAGTGTGAAAGAAAACAAAGTAAACTCCTCAGCATCACAAGCCACTACTCGATCCCATTCTATCCAACTCCAGTGCAATCAAGAACCTAAAGTAGAAGGGCACTTTCCCTTATCTATACCTACAACAACATAGTTTGCTTGGGCCCAAAAGCATGGCCCAAACAGGGTGTGAGATACAATCCTAGTAGGAAACCACCCAAATATTTGTGCCTAATAGTCAATGAATACAAGGCAAGTAAAAGTGCAGGAAGTAGTAAACAGAAAAGCACACAACAGATACAATCCACAGTTCTAGCATATAAAGTACACAAGTAACAACCAACAACAAGTAGAAAACAGGTAACCCTCTGGGTAGCTCTCACAACCTAACCCCTATGGTTCAACCTACAAGTACTAGAAACCCTCTAGAAGGCACACACAGTCTCACCACTCTAGTTCATCTAAGAATAGACTCTCTAAGGAATAACTCAACGTCAATTCCCCTTGTAGTCTCGTATCGTGCTAAAGTCTCTCTGGGGAAGCACTCAACGTCTCATTCCCCCTGTGTCCCGCATCGAGGAACTACAGACTCTCTGAGGAAGCACTCATCGTCAATTCCCCCTGTGGTCTCGCATCGTATTAAAAGACACTCTGGAGAAGCCCTTATTTAATTATCCCTATGGTCTACTACACTAGGTTCTCACAATCCTATGTAAAAAAAAAGATTAAACATGTTCAGCGTGCATGCATCGTCCAAGTGAACCTCAAGAACTACTTGGATATCATTCTAAGGCACAACAGCATAATAAATCAACAGTTACACTATCATACAACTAGGCATGGAAACTGGCAATCTCCAAAAAGTAAAACAAGCATGGAAAAGAAACCTAAGAACAAAAAAAATTACTCTACGCACAAGAATAAACCTCTACTATAGCAATCAAGCAAAGCAGGAAAACAGTAGGGGAAAAATAGGAAACCCACAATTCCCCACCCAAGGGAATTTGTGGAATTTGCCTAAAATACTCAAAGACTTTCTATAGAAAGGCACAGACCACCCACCTGGATGCTAAGGGATCGATATATTTGAACCACGATGACTGATTCTCCCTATAACGTCGTAGATCTAAGAAAACGCACAAAACTCTCAACCCACGATAAATTGAAAACGAGGAGGAACCATGGAACAAGGCTAAAGAAGAAGAAAGATCTCATCGAGGTGATCCCAACGCAATCGACGGCAGCTGGAATGGAGATCAGATGGAGGCACGGAGGCTCGAAGAAGATTCGTGGCCCTCGACACTCTCGAACGAACGAAATTTGAAGAAGAAGCCGTTTCTGTGCGTCAGGCGCGACCCCTGTCCGTTTAGTGAAAAAAAAGAAAAGTACACGGCATGTATTTTTAAAGTACACGACGTGTAGTGGGTTTTTCCGTACTCCACCAAAATCAGCCTCCACGTCACCCCTACACACTGTGTGTGTGGCCCGGACACAGCCAACACACAGCTTCGAGTGGGAAAAGAGTACACGGCGTGTACTCAGAAAGTACACGGTGTGTACTTCAAAAATTTCCAGAAAGTTTATTTTTCTCAAAAACTCCAGAAAAAGGAAATGCATACCTGAAACGAAGATCCAGGTTCTTACACTTTTCATGGCTTAAAAATGTTTAATTAAAGAGTTTTTAACCCTTATTAATTTATAAAGGTAGGGTGTTTTATTAATTTGAAGGATGTTTTATTTGGTTTATTTTATACCAAAATCTAAAAACATAATTTATAATTTATGTTTAAGCTATTATTTTATGTACTACCTTAAAAGGAAATTGTAGAGACTCCTTGGTGAGATCATACTGGGCATGTTTAACTCACACGCTACATATGCACCAGTGTCCATATGGGTATTTAGTTTTCTTATTTCACTTTAGGCGCCTAGTTATTGTCTTCAGTTCATTTAATGTCTAATGGTTTGTGGATGGATGAGGTGAATATGGAGAGTGACCTTGGGTCACTAATGGTGATTATAGAGCCATTTGGGTACTGTTCTCTTTTCTTTTGGTATGTTGCATTGGATATTTTTTCCCAGTGTATTTTTATACTTCTAATATATTTTATTTTCGTTGTATATTTACGTATAGATGTTTATTCATTATTCTAATTTTTTTGGTTTATTATTATGTTCAAACCAACTTATTATTTTATTATTTAAGGGTTAAATCAATAAAAAGTGTGTATTTATGATGCCCAAGAACTAGTTACCAGCCCATGGGGATTGGGAATACCCTTCAGGCCTAATGGTGGGCCATGTCAAGTGATGTGTTAGGTCATATTGAACTAGTTCTTTACAAATGATATTTGATCCAAGAAACATATTATTATTTGGGTGTGTTATAGTAGCATTGAGTTAGGATTATCATCAAGACTTAAGAGTTTGTTCTTGAGTGGGTTCTTGATCACCACACTTTGCGATGATTCTTGAGTTATCATGGGAAGTTAAGATTTTATTCTATTTCATAATTCTTGTGGATTGAGGTTTCCATGGTGATTTTTGGTACTCATTGTAATTATATAAGTTTCCTTGGGATTTTTTGGATTTTAGTGTGAAAACATAAAAAGGATCAGTGGGGTGAGGTTGTTTTTCATGGCCTGATAAACTGACCAGTGACCAAATGCGTGATCTTGAAAACATTTTGGGAATTGTTACATGAATGGATCCTGGAAAATAAAACCATGTGATATGGAAAAAAATATTTTTAAACCCTATTTATTTTTTTAATTACACTGCTTGTAACATCATATGATTTCATAGTACGTTATCTCTTTAAATTAATTCAATAGCTTGTGCTACACGTAACACCGAGTTCGAGTGCAGCACGACTTACCAAACCAGCCATTCAAAAAGTAGTTATGAATAGTATTAACTTAATTTTGAATTTTATATACTCCATATAATTTTAGAATATATATAATGTGTTTCTTAGACATAATATAAGAACAAATTTATTTTTTTTGATAAAAGAAGCATTTTTCAAAAAATGCAATATTACTACCTTTTAATGGAGAACCATTTTTAAATCCAATATTTGAAACTTTTATATTTTCAATTTAATGAAATTAAATTATTCTTTAGAAGAAGGACATAAAAATTTAGTTTGGATAAATTTTTGGTACTTTTCTGATGACTTTCATATTTTGAGGAATAGTGAAAAATGCTAAATTTTAATTGAAAACAACGTTTTTAATCGAAATAATTCATAGTGTTAAATTATGAATTTGAGTGGTTTTAAAGTATAAATAGATTATATTTTTTTTAATTTAATATAATTTAGGTCATTGGATGTAAATTCACATTTAAATTGTACACAAACACATGTCAATCTTTTGATAGTTTTTACTTCTTAAAAACCCGCTTTCTGGTTTTGAAAATGATAATTAATTTAAAATTAATCAATGAAAATAATATGTTTTGAATTTGGTAAAATAGACATCATTTTTGGATTCAGAATTTCAAAATTAGCTTTGGGTGAATTTTTGGTATTTTTCTGAAAAATTTCAATTTTTGATGAATAGTGAAAAACAATGCATTATTGTTTAAAACTGAATTTTATTTCAAAAATTTTTAGTATTATTTAAATTTATTTTAAAGTAAAAATAGATACATAATACCTATATTATTTCAATTTAATTCATTGGATTCATTTTATAATAAGATTAGATGTATAAAATTTTATTGAATTTTTTAACGTCTTTTACCCACCTTCTATGCACATTTGCAAACTTGCATAAAACTTAATTTTACCGCTTCTATGAATTTAATTTCAAAAATAAAAGAGAAATGGTAGAAATCAGTATGTAAAATGTGGTTCAATATGTTGAAAATAATTTTTTGATGAATAGTAACTTTTGAATTTTATTTACCACGGTTAAAAGTAAATAGGGTAATTAAAGGTAAAAATGATATTATAATTATCCTAACACATATCATAATTATCTTGGACAAGTTTATTTTGACCAAAATAAACATTAAGAATAAAATATTATCCTTTTGATCCACTTGAAGTAGATTAGGACATTTATTATTATTTTATTTAAAGAAGAGTTAAAAGTGTTAAATTAAAATTTTAATAACTAAATAATTTTTAATATAGGGATATACATAAGATAAATTAGAATATAAATATTAATTAGAAATATAAAAATATTTCATACATCATGGTATTTTATTTATAATTTTCAGACATTAAATAATTAAATTTATTTATGATACAATGATGATGCAACAATTACCATATTAATGAAAGATTAAAATAATTGATATTATAAATATCAAAATAAATGTAAATTGAGACTTTTGATGCATTACACGAATTTTATAAGTTAATAAGATATATTAGGGTTTATTTAATGTATTTTTTAGAAGTAATAAATTTTTTATGACTTTCACAAAAACCAAATACCAAATAGTGTCAAAATTAAAATAAATGAGTTTTTAATACAAATACTATATTAGTAAATCATATAATATTAATAAAAATATAAGGTTTGTAAAAAGGACTTATATAATGATATATATGTCATTAATGAACCAATTGAGGTTCTCTTGTCATTTTATAGTAAGTTTATTAACCATGTAATATAAAAATACAAGAAGACATTGTAAAAGTTAAACTATTTAACTAAGAGTTAAATCTAAAAGACATGGTTAATATGGTTACATAAACTTGTCTAAAACCTATTGGTTGAGATAATTTCAACCCATCTACACTTTAGCCTCTAAATAAATCCATTTGGATCCATTATAATCTGAAAATTATTTTGTGATAAAATAATATTTCAAGCTTTTCCTAAAGTGACCCTCACCTCTCTTAGAAAAGGGTACTTCCCCTTCTCTTAAAATCATACCTCCAAAGCCATTTGGATCAGTCAAAACCTACTATAATATCCTCATAACTACCATCAATTCAACATATAGGACTTAATTTTATTATAAACCAACCTAAGGAGCCCTTTTTATCAAATCAAAAGGAAGAACCCAAAGAAGAGGCAATTACTTCATCACCTCTTTAAAAGTTCGTTTCTTCTTCCACTTCCTCTTTATTTGATTTTTTCCATAATAAAATAATGAATATAGTAACTTCTACATACTGAGATGTTATTATAAAAATTTTATAACCATATTCATTATTCTATCCATCTTATTAATGAAAAAGTCACCATACGTGCATACGTACAACTTACCATCTCCACGCCGTGGTGTAGTTTGTTATCCAACACTTCATTATTTGGATGGGTATAATAATGAGTATAATTTATGTAAATAATAAATATAACCTGTTAATTTTTATTTATAAATAATATATCATCTAATTACGTATTATTTCACCATCAATATAATGATATCGTCACTCATGCATACGTACGACTTACCGTCTCCACGACGCAATGAGATTCATTTCCACTTTCACCATTCAACGATGATTATAAAAATATATATTATTAATAAGTATGTAATATATTACATAATAATTCTACTATATATATATATATATATGTATTTACCTATATCTCATTCACTTCCATTCAATACGATATGAAAACGGAAACATCGTTTATGCGTACGTACGACCTACCGTTTTCATAAACGGTGTTTTTCCATTTCATATATCTATCTATTATACATATTTACATTATGAATATATATGATACATAAATAATGTTTTATATTCTTGAAGAAATTAAATCATGATATAAGTGATATGATCAAGAATAACAAGTTAAAACATGTACGATAGAGAAAGCGATTATTACCCGAAATATTATTTTAACATAGAAATTATTATTAAACGGGTAGTATAAAGACATAAATGAATAAAATATGATATAATAAATATGAATATGGTTATGGTATAATTTAATAACATAATATTGTCATTATACATGAGGTTAAACGTACCCTCTACCAAAGGAAAGTACAAGGTAAGGGTTATTTCCTCAATCTCATTATTATCTGAGATTGTTTATCTGTAAGTATCTAATAGGACATATTTATCATCTATGTCCATGTTTCATTAAAATATTTTAAAAAGGAATATTTTAAATTTTTATGGAAGGTAATCTTTAACTAGATCATCATTTTAAATGTTTTTAAAGATTTATTTTTCTAAATCTTTTAATTAATGTCCATGTTTTCAAAATGATTTTAAGGATTTATTTACGTAAACATGATTGTTTTAAAGTGTCAATTTATTTTAAAAGTTTCAAAGTGGTATGGGACACTTTGATTCAAAGATCTATTTTAAATGAATTCATTTATAAATTGTGATAGTTTTAAATGATTTCTTGAAAAGGGGTATTTCTCTCAAAGAGTTTTATTGATTATTTTCAACTATGTCAACATCCTTTATTTGATATTATTCTTGATTAAGGATGATTTAATATAATACAATCTTCCATATTGTATTAAATGAGTTATGATATGTTTGATTGTGGATGTGCTATTTTTATACCATTCATGGTTTATGGTTAAAGTATTAACATTTCATATGCTAGTTTTAATACGAATATTTATGTTATGTTTCAACCTTTTATTATGAAGAATACATTGGACTTAGTAAGTGATGGGTGGAGCCCGCTATAGCTCATCGATGCATCGATAGCTCTCATGAGACAAACTAGTGTATTTGCACAGGGCCTTGAAAAAATCTTTATTTTTAGTCTTGGAACGAGGCCTTGACTATGTGGTTATGATGTTCAGAATTATGTATTACATCATTATGAAATTAGCTATTGATATTACATGTGATTATTCGACTATTAGAATATCCATGTGAATAAGTAAATGGCATTATTTGATTTATCTTTTTCATATTATTCTAAAGTTTAAGATTAAAATTCTTTTGTTTTAGTCTTATACATTGCCTTAAATGTTTATGCTTATTTATGACAGTTTCTGTTATAATGTTATCCTTACTGAGAATCTGTGATCACCCCTTTATTATGTTTTATTTTTACCAGGATATGAAGAACTGTGTTATGATTGATATAAAGGGTTAATCAAGGGGAATAATGGCGTTCTCAAAGGATTATTTATGTTGTGTTTTATTTTATAAATTGTAAAGTAACATTCATATATGTAATCTATTTTATATGACTTCTAAACTGATCGGTCCTTCGGGACTTTGTTTTTTTGTAATCATGACAATGTATTAAAATAATGCACCGAATCTAGGTAATTGGGGTCAGGGCATTACGGTTGTATCAGAGGAATTTTATCAATAACCTTGGAAATAGTTTTACATAAAATCTAATTTTGAAACATTACCATAAGATAGACTTTGAGGATTAGTATAGAAGAACTTCCTATAATTTTGGTAATGTAGAGATTTTGTGAATTTTCTAAGCAATACATCCCTATTTGGATACGAACAGGTAGAGGTGGCTCTGGCACAGATATACCTAAGAGTAAAAACTTTGACAAGGAGTTTCATGCTTGACTCAGGGTATCCTGGTACATGACAATGGGCCTTGCATCACTCTTGGTTACAATACTCTTGAGGGTTATTCTTAGTTTAATTCACATTTTCTTTACAAACCATTATTAAGGATTTATGAGTAAATACCTCCCCAAAGAAAACATTTTTTTTATGATTATGGATTATATGAATAAACTATTCAATTTATGTTAGGTATTTTACAAGTTTTCAATTATGCATTGTGATTCATAAACTGACCTAGTGTATGCCATTGTTTAGAAATGGTGCCCAATAGAAGGAACTAGAACTCCATCAATACAAATGATCCAAAGAGTAAGAATGGTCATATCTTTCATGGTCTTAATCCAACATTTAGAAGGGAAATAGTCTCCCACGTATTCTTATCATATAAAGAAATAGTATCATGTATTAATAAGATAAATAAATAATTCTACGAGTCCTATGGTTTTGAAGGGAAGCCTGAGAAGAAAAGGATGGTAGAAAGAATGATGGATAAAGGGAAGAAGGGAAAGACGGATTTTCCCATATGTGATAACTATGGAAAGAATCACCTTGGTAAATTCTTAAAGGGAATGAGAGATTATTATAAGTGTGGAGAAAAAGGACACTAAGTACGTGTTTTCAAGGGTAAGAAAAAGGTTTCAAATGTACAATGCTTCATCTGCAAGGAGTTGGGACACTACGTGAATCAATGTACCAATCATCAGAGTATACTGCAAATGATGATATTGGATAATAATCAAGTTATGATACTACTGTAGATGAAGATAAATGACTAGTGTTATTATGTTGATATTAAAGAATCATGTCATTTGAGTGTTGTATCAATGATGTACTAGTTATAATAATTATGGAGTATATAAGGATTATACTGCAGTACTATTTCATTAAGTATTTGAGATTATGGGGTACCAATAAAAGTTACTCAATAGCAAGTTAATTTTTTTGAAAAATACATGGTTGAAGGAAAGATAAACTTTAATATGGTCATGATACCGAGGTATTGATTTTGGAATAAGAGATTAATGATTTGAATAAATTATATTGGATATTATTGATTACCTTGGAACTAATTAAATAATTTTTTATTCCATAATTGTTGGAGATTACAACATTTTTGGATTTAAGGAGTATATCCAGTATTCTATGTTTCACAGAAGGAATATGGAAGTACATACCTATTCTAATATGGTTTTTTGGTAATTCATTTTATTACCACAGTTTAAGAGAATACACGATGAAGGTATTCACATGTATATTATGTGACCTTCCTTATAAATTTTGTATTGTGAGTTTGGACAGAAGTATTGTGTATAAGTCTAAAGGTTGGAATGGATTAAGTTTGACATTGAATACTATTGTTAAGGTTAATGCATTTCTTAAGATTATTTTTGGATTTTTATAAAAAGGACAACCCGTAGGTTGGGAGAAAACCCATTGCGTCCAGAAAGGCCGCGAGACTTGAACCCACAACCAAAGGGCGACAAAGGTACATCACATACCACTAGCCTACATGATGTCCTGGATTGTATAATGTAGTTTTTTAAAAGGTATGATAGATTAATTATAAATTAATTATTTTTTATCCCTATTTTATTAGGATAAATAGAATATTTTTGAGTTCTATTATATTTTGGAGTGAAAGATGAGTTTGTGGTAGAAATTAGTTAAAGGATGGAACTCTACTTGTCAAGTATTTTTTTATTCTATGAAGAAATTAATAATTAAACTTTAGGGAAAGGATCTTAAAAATAAAAATGTGTTATCCTAATAACTTATGTTTTGATGAAACAGTAATATTTTAAGTCATCATAGATTTATGGCTTTGAGGCCCTAAATTTTCTATTTATTTTTCACTTGTTTGTGATTGATGACCTTAATCACTCTCTATAAATATTTATGTTTTCCCTCCAATTATGTGTATCATATTTACACCAATTCTCTCCTATTCAAAATCCTATTTTGGTGGTGAATTTTTCATTTCCCTTTCCCTCTTATTAAGAATAAATTTTATTAACCCTATTTCTGACGTGGGTTTTCCACAAAGGTATTTTTCTATTTTTAAAATTTTATTTTCTAAGAAAAATTTCAAATTGTAAGGAACCAATTTATTGAAATAGGGTACAATGTAACACCCCGGAATTTCATAGTATGTTATCTCTTTAAAGTAGTTCAATAGCTTGCGCTACACGCAACACCGAGTTCGAGCGCACCATGACTTACCAAACTAGTCGTTCAAAAAGAATTTATGAATAGTATTAACTGAATTTTGAATTTTATATACTTCATATAATTTTAGAATCTATATTATGTGTTTTTTAGACATAATATAAGAACAAATTCATTTTTTCAGATAAAAGAAGTATTTTTCAAAAAATGCAATTTTATCGCCTTTTAATGGAAAAACCATTTTAAATCCAATATTTGACACTTTTATATATTCAATTTAATGAAATTAAAATCTTCTTTAGAATAGGGACATAAAAATTTAGTTTGGATAAATTTTTGGTACTTTTCTGATAACTTTCATATTTTGATGAATATTGAAAAATACTAAATTTTAATTGAAAACAGTGTTTCTAATCAAAATACTTTATAGTGTTAAATTATGCATTTGAGTGGTTTTAAAGTATAATTAGATTATATTTTTATCATTTAATATAATGTAGGTCATTGGATGTAAAGTCACATTTAAATTGTACATAAACACATGTCAATCTTTTGATAGTTTTTACTTCTTAAAAACCTGTTTTCTGGTTTTGAAAACAGGAATTAATTTAAAATTAATTAATGAAAATAATATGTTTTGAATTTGGTAAAATATAAATCATTTTTGGATTCAGAATATCAAAATTATCTTAGGGTGAATTTTTAGTATTTTTCTAAAAACTTTCAATTTTTGATGAATAATAAAAAACACTACGTTATTGTTTAAAACCGAATTTTATTTAAATAATAATTATTATTATTTAAATTTATTTTAAAGTCAAAATAGATACATAATATATATATTAGTTTAATTTAATTCATTGGAGTCATTTTATAATAAGATTTGATGTATAAAATTTTATTGAATTTTTTAATGTCTTTTACCCACCTTCTAGGCACATTTGCAAATTTTCATAAAACGTAATTTCACCACTTATGTGAATTGAATTTCAAAAATAAAAGAGACACAGTTGAAATCAGTAAGTAAAATGTGGTTCAATAGGATGAAAATAATTTTTGGTGAATAGTAACTTTTGAATTTTATTTACCACGGTTAAAAGTAAATAGGGTAATTAAAGGTAAAAATGATATTATAATTATCCTAACACATGTACTAATTCTATTGTATAAGTGTATTTCGACCAAAATAAACCTTAGTAATAAAATATGATCCTTTCTTTCCATTTGTATTAGATTAGGACATTTATTATTATTTTATTTAAAGAAGAGTTAAAAGTGTTAAATTCAAAGTTTAATAACTAAACCATTTTTAATATAGAGTTACGCATAAGATAAATTCTACTATAAATATTAATTATAAATATAAAAATATTTCCTACATCATGTGATTTTATTTATAAATTTTAGACATTAAATAATTAAATTTATTTGTGACACAATGATGATGCAGTAATTACCTTATTAATGAAAGATTAAAATAATTGATATTATAAATATCAAAATAAATGTAAATTGAGAATTTTTATGCATTAAACAAATTTTATAGGTTAATATGACATTTTAGGGTTTATTTTATTTATTTTTTCTAAGTAATAAAGTTTTGTTAACTTCCACAAAAACCAAATACAAAATAGTGTCAAAATTGACATAAATGATTTTTTTAAAACAAATGCTATATTATTAAATGATATAATATTTATAAAAATATAAGGTTTGGACAAAGGACTTATATAATGATAGATATGTCATTAATTAACCAATTTATGTTCTCTTGGCATTTTATAGTAAGTTTATTAACCATGTAATATTAAAATACAAGAAGATATTGTAAAAGTTAAACTATTTAACTAAGAGTTAAATATAAAAGATAAGGTTAATATGGTGACATAAACTTGTCTAAAACCTATTGGTTGAGAGTATTTCTACTCATACCCACCTTATCCTCGAAATAAATCCATTTTGAGCCATTATAAACCGAAAATGATTTTATAATAAAATAATATTTCAAGATTTTTCTAAAGTGACCCTCACCTCTCTTATAAAAGGGTACTTCTCCTTCTCTCAAAATCACACCTCCAAGACATTTGGATTGGCCAAAACCTGATAAAATATCCTCCCAACTACCCTCAATTCAACCTAGAGGCCTTAATTTTATCATAAACCAACATAAGGAGCCCTTTTGATCAAATCAAAAGGAAGAACCCAAATAAGAGGTAATTACTTCATCACCTCTTTCAAAGTTCTTTTCTTCTTCCACTTACTATTTATTTGATTTTTTACATAATAAAATAATAACTATAGTACCTTCTATATACTGATATGTTATTATAAATATGGTACAAGCATATTCATTATTCTATCCATTTTATGAATGACAAATTTATCATATGTGCGTACGTACAGCTTATCGTCTCTACGTCGTGGTGTAGTTTGTTATTTAACACTTCACTATTTTAATGGGTATAATAATGAGTATAATTGATGTAAATAATAAATATAACTGATTAATTATTATGTATGTATAATATACCATCCAATTACATGCAATTTCACCATAAATAGAATGATATCATCGCTCGTACGTACGTATGACTTACCATCTCCATGACGCGATGAGATTCATTTCCACATTCACCATTCAACGATGATTATAAAAATATATATTATTAATAAGTATGTAATATATAAAATAATAATTCTACTGGAAATATATATATATATATATATATATATGTATGTATATATGTATGTATTTACGTATATATCATTCACTTACTTCCATTCAATATGACATGAAAACGGAAACAATGTTTATGCGTACGTACGGTCTACCGTCTCCATAAATGGTGTTTTCCATTTCATATATCTATCTATTATACATATTTATATTTTGAATATATATGATACGTAAATAATTTTTTATATTCTGGAAGCAATTAAATCATTATTTAAGTGATATGATCAAGAATAATATGTTAAAACATGTACGATAGAGAAAGCGGTTATTACCCAAAATATTATTTTAACATAGAAATTATTGTTAAATGGGTAGTATAAAACCATAAATGAATAAAGTATGATATCATAAATATGAATATGGTTCTAGTATAATTTAATAACATACTATGGTCATTATATAGTAGGTTCAACGTACCCTCGACCAAAGGAAAGTACAAGGTAAGGGTTATTTCCTAAATCTCATTATTACTTGAGATTTTTTATCTATAAGTATCAACTGGGACATATTTATCATCTATGTCTATGTTTCATTAAATTTTTTTAAAAATTAATTTTTTATGTTTTTATGGAAGTTAATCTTTAACTAGATCATCATTTTAAATATTTTTAAAGATTTATTTTTCTAAATCTTTTAATTAATATCCATGTTTTCAAAATGTTTTTTAGGATTTATTTATGTAGACATGATTGTTTTAAAGTGTTAATTTATTTCAAAATTTTCAAAGTAGTATGAGACACTTTTATCCAAAGACCTATTTTAAATGACTTCCTTTATAAATTGTGCGACTTTTAAATGATTTCTTGAACAGGGGTATTTCTCTCAAAGAGTTTTATTGATTATTTTCAACTATGTCAACATCCTTTATTGGATATTATTCTTGATTGAGGATGGTTTACTATAATTCAATCTTCCATATTGTATTGAATGAGTTTTTATATTTGACTATGGATGTGCTATTTTTATACCATTCATGGTTTATGGTTAAAGTATTAACATTTCTTATTCTAGTTTCAATTCATTTCTTTTGTTATGTTTCAACCTTTTCATATGAGGAATTAATTGGAATTAGTAAGTGATGGTTGGAGCTTGATATAGATCCTCGATGCATCGATAGGTCTCATGAGAGAAAACAGTGTCTTGGCACAAGGCCTTGACAAAATCTTTATTTGTAGTCTTGGCATGAGGCCTTGACTATGTGATTATGATGTCTGGAATTATGCATTCCATCATTATGAAATTAGCTACTAATATTACATGTCATTATTAGAATAGTATAATATCCATGTGAATAAGTAAATGAAATTATTTGATTTATCTTTTCCATATTATAATGAAGTTTAATATTAAAAGGCTTTTGTTTTAGTCTTATACATTTCCTTAAATGTTTATGCTTATTTAAGATAGTTTCTTCTGTATTGTTATCCTTAATGAGCATCTAAGATTACCCCTTTCTTATGTTTTATTTTTCCCAGGATGAGAAGAAGTGTGTTATGATTGATATGAAGGGTTAATATAGGGTAATGATTTCATTCTCAAAGGATTATTTATGTTGTGTTTTATTTTAGAAATTGTAATGTAACGTTCATATATGTAATCTATTTTCCAAGACTGCAAAACTGATTAGTCCTTTGGGACTTGATTCCTTTTAATCATGCCAATGTATTAAAATAATGCACTGAATTTTGGTAACTGGGGTTGGGGCGTTACACCACTCAATTTTTGGACTATTCTTGAGTGATTCTAAAAATTGAGAAATGAATCAAGTCATTCCTTAAGATATGTTCATGCAGGTGGATTGAATTTTGGTTGGAATTGCAGCATGCCTCCTTTTTGTGATTTTAGTGAAATTGATTTTGTGTGTGAAAAGAGGATTTTATTAATTATATTTTTGGATTTAAATAAGGCGTTAGAGATTTATTATAAAATTTATTTTCTTATTGTGAAATATTTTTGAAAGTGGTTGATTTCATTATGAAATTTAGAAAAGTAGTTTGGTTTTAAAACCAATTTATGATTTAATTATAAATATAATTTTACCCTATTAGTGTATTTTTCCAAGAATGGTTGGTTTTGAAATAAAAAACAAGAAGTGTTTAGAAATATTTTGAAAGGAATGGTGTTTGAAATAAAGTAAAACATTAAAAATTTCAAGTGAGTTATCTATTTTAAAGAATGTTGGTTGTTTTTAAAACTAAATTTTTTATGGTTTATTAGTATTTAACCCTTGAGGGGTGTCTAAATGGTGGTGGATTTTGAGTATTTTTAATTGATGGAACTAGGATTTTAATTTTTTTTACCATTTTTGAAATGAAGTTTTTTTTGTTTTGTTCATATGATTTACTTTGGTACTATTTTATTTGTTTTAGGAAGCATGACTGAGTTGGGTTTATGTTTTGGGCGATTCAAGTTATTACCCTTATAAATGTCTTAAGTGAAGGTAGGTTTTCTTTCCTTAAAGGTAGTCTCTTTCTCTATCTTTGTTTTTCATAGAATCTAAATGGAGTGATAAGTGTTATTCCCTTTTAGAGGTTTAGTGATGGGTTTTCTATCAATTTTTTTTGGAAAGTTATGCCAGGTGAGCCTTGGATTTTTAATTGTGTTTTAAGAATTGATATTCTAGGAATTTTTCATGATGATTAGTTTTTTGGAATTCTATTCGGTGGTCTTATATGTTTTGGTGATTTTAGGTGGATTTTTTTGGCGGGTTCTTTGTGTGTCCATTTTATTACTCTGTTGTGAGTGGTGGTTTTTCTAAAATGATCATGCCTCATTGTTTTTTTGATAATATTGTTGATTGGACATGGGAAGGCCTTGGGAATGTGTTTCAAGTGATTAGGATAGACATATAACCAATTGATATTATTCACTGGATGGTGTCAGTTTAAATCTAGTTGGCTTCACTGTGAAATGGAAATCAAGGTATGAGGTCCTAGTTTGTCTATTACACTCGGTTTCCATCCCAAGGTTGGATCCCATGTATATTTAATGATTGATGAATTTTTTTATCTATTGCATGATTTTTTTATTTTGTATATTAAGGTTTTAGTGACATGGTATTATGAACTTTGGATGTTTCTTTTGGGGGCCGTGTTCCCTTTATTGATCGAACCGGTTTCTGATTGCTGGTGGAATTTTTTGTGTTCTTTATTGTTTTTGGGATAAAATTTTTCTTAGTGAAAATCTAATTATAGGATAGTTCATTGTTTCTTTACTAATTCAGATTAATTCTAAATGATGGAGAGACCCGCATTCGGTCTCCCCTTGTTTAGAGTTTCTTGTTGGATGAATATGGTTGGATCATGCTTGAGGTTTGTCGATTCATGCTTGAGGATTTTGATATATTTTTAGAGGATGGATCATATTTGGTGATTTATTATTCTTGGGTATTATTAGGTTATAATTGACTCTACCACCTTTCATATTTGAGTATTAAGATCACCCTTACGATAATTCTTCTATTTTGACTAGGGACTTTCTGGGGGTAGAAAGTGGTGTGATGGGGAGAATTTTTACATCATCATTATTGAAGACTAGACTTAACTATCTGGAAATTACATGAATTAAAAAAATATTTCATTATAATAAACTCACAAGACCTTTTAGGTTTTTATTTTTAGATAATTATTAAAAAACATTAAATAACAAAACTCATGTAATTTTTAATTAATAGACATTTTTCGACTATAAAAACAATTGATTAATCTATAAAAAGCCTTCAAAATCTCCCAAAAATTCTTCTCATATTATACCCTTATAGAAACATATTTTTAATTAATTGTTTTTATAACCTGGGAAAAAGAAAACATAAAAAATGAGTGATCTCAGATGATCAGTAAGGGTGAGAATAATAGATAAAAATCAAATATTATAAGTGAGAATATGTGTATCCAAAAAATATTAGATAAAGATTCATGTCATAAAACATGATGTAAAATAAGACATGAATAAAAAGTGCGATTTAATAAATATGATCCATAAGATCATAACATAGTCATGAAAATAAGCATAAAACTATGAAATATCTTTCAAATATGGTATATACATTAGTATAGGTAACATAAATTTCATGAGCCACACCATCAGTTACCATGATTATCAATAGATAAAATTCACTCTTGAATACTTATCTCATGAGATATAAACTCTTAACTAATTCATTATAGGGTGATATAGGACCCCAACCCTTATCCTCTATACTTATGAGTGCCACTTGAAATTAATCACTAATCACATCATAAAGAATACATGGAGATAAAATGGGCTTTATTCAACATATCATAAAGAACCCTTGAAAAAATGGGTTTCATATGGATTCACATTAGGAAATAATTAATAATTACATTAATAACCATAACATGATAAACCCATTTAAAATAAAATGGTATCTAACAACATTAAGTAAATTTTTAGGTAAATACCATTAAGTCAAGATAATAAAGCATATGGTATTTACACCATATAGATAAAGGGTATATAGTTAAGTTAATACTTTACTTACATAAATTGATGTATGGAATCTTGGTGAACACCATTAAATAAAATTATTCAAAAATAGGGTATTCACAAAGGAAAAGCATTGGATGATAATTTTGGATCATACATATTGGATGATTTAGAAATACAAAGGTAGTAATGAATCATTCTTCCAAAAGAGGACATTAAAAAGGTCATACAAAGAAATAAGGTGGATTTTTACATTATAAGAATATACTTTATCAAGAATAATTTATGTCAAATTATATGGATTTAGAAGAAAACCATTTTTATAAGCATTGGGAAATTTTTTTTTGGAAATAAGAAACATACATGATCATTTTAAAAAAAATAGATAGAAATATTTTATAAATAAATTAGTATAATATTATATTTTAGAAAACCATTAAATCTTAGAAATTAAGTATCATAGAAAATGAAAAATATGTAACAAATGTGTTCACCTGGAAAATGTTAAAAAGAGATTCCTTTTACACTTTGATGAAAATGACACAAACAGAAAATGTTAAAAATTTACATAATTTTTTTAAAGAATATAAAGTATTATAAAATGAATTCAATAAATAATCGAGGAATTTATAATGTAATTTTAAAAACCATCCAATGAATTAGGACATGTAAGAAGGGAGTCTCCTGATTGAAAAGAAGATATGAGGTCAGTTTCACTTGCAAGAAACCCTTTTGGAAAAATTTTAGTCTATTTGAAATGAAATATTGAGGGAAAATATAAAACCTCATGGGAATACAAAGGAAATGATGAGAGTTTTTATAAATAATAAAATTCCCTAAATATATCATCTTTTAAAAACAATATTTATTTAAAAATAATATTGACAATGAAACCCTTACGATTTGAGTAACATTTTGATCAAAACCACTTTCAAATTTAGTATCTTTTGAATTGATGGAAATTTAAAAAATATACATGATATGGATCTTAAATACCCATGAATAGGGTAAAATTAATTCATTTTTCATATATCACACCATATTAAAGGAAACATGGTGCACATTAATAAATATTTTTCAAGAAATTTAATTTGAGAAAAAGAACCCCTTACCTTGTTTCCCTGCTTAGTCGAATGAATTCTAAGCTCCTATTTAATAGGAATAAATATCTTAATCACCCATTTCAAAATATTTTTTATATACATAACCCTTTATAAACTTAATTTATAATTATTCTATATATTTATATTAGTTATTTATTACCTATTTTTGATGTTGGGTGTGGGTAATCTTGATCGTTTTGAACTAGTTTCATAATAGCGATGTTGTTATTCATTATTCTACCAAATTGCATCATTATAGATTTATTAAAGTTACTATAATGGATTAATTATAATTATTTATGAAGTGTAAATTTCCTTTAATGATTAATTTATTCTTTATCTTAGAAGATGAAATTGACAACGAATAGTTTTTGCTGATTTTCAACCTACGAAGGGTGTTTTCTTAATTAATGTCTTAAATATTGATGTATATTTTCCAAAAATAATAATAATAATTATATATATATATATATATATAATACCATTAATTAAGTTTTCATAATAACCCATGATAAAATTTCATAGCATTATTCAAGTATGTGTTCAAATCGACCCAAACATGAACATACCATGATTATTGATGATTATGAGGCGATTTAGTAACAATATAATTACACTAATAGAATAATGATATGATATAGTATTTATTAGCGTGATATATAATAATTATAAATTATTTATAATAAGAATTAATGGATATGAGAATATTACATAATTTGAATTAAATATTTTCCTCTTAGTACGCTTGTTTTAGATGATTGAATTAACGATAATTGTTTGTTGATCATATCATTAAGAGAATATTTCAACACATTTAATCTCATGATTAATGAGTGTGGGTTATATAAAATTAATTACCCAATAAATTAAGTATAAAAACATCTATATGAATACCCTTGAGTGGAAATGAGGATGAGTATTCACTACACAAATGTTTGGCATGGAAAATCACAGGATAATTTCGACATCATAATGAGTGTATATAAAGATTCATGGAAGAATTTAACATGAGTGAAATGTGGTATTTAATTAATTTTAAATAATAATTATAGTAAAAAGTATGTGTAAAACAAATTCCAACTTGAACAATTGGAAATCAAATGGCTTAATATAAAGAAATAATTTGAATAAAGAGGAGGAAAGGACCCCTTACCTTGTGAGGGAACTCCTAAAATATTGAGAGGAAATTATTAAGATATTTGTAACACCTTTGTAAGAATTTAAAGAGGAATAGGTATATGAAATTCATTATCAATGAGTTTTTAATGAATATGAGTGGGAGGTTGGGTTGGTATTTATAGAAAAAAAAAACAGATTTCTTTATTAATTTCTAAACTTATGTTTTGGAATCTATATGATAAAATAATCAAAACCATAGACCTTACCATGATTTTCACCCACGGTTTTTTCTAAATGGGAGTGTTTTTCAGTATTTTATAAGAATAATAACCAAAAATATTAAAATAATACCCTTGGTGATGTGAAAGTGATTCATTCTTATAGAGAATTAATTTTGAAAACTTAAAATATAGGTTTGAGAAGATTCATTAAAGGATAATAAAATAAATAAAATAACTTCAAAAAGAATTATTTTAAAGGAGAAATATATATTTGATCGTGGATGCATTTTATGACATTTATTACACTTATATTAATCTATTATGACGTCATAATACATATAGTATAATTATACTGTATTTCATTTTTATAAATAAATTCAACTATCTCAAAAAATTATGAAAAATTAAACATCATACAATTTCAATATGTTGATTTCAAAATAATATTTATTTTATTGAATTTTTTTACTTTTAAATAAAAATATCTATTTTCTGGAAAATACTATTTTTGTGATATTAATCACTTTTTGACACTTATAAAAATTGCATTGGACTTCATTAAATTATTTTATAATTTATATTTAAGTAATAATTATATAATAATAACATTTTATTAAAATATCATTTATTTTAAAAATTATTGAATTTATCAAAAGAGTGTCTTAATTGAAACCAAATATTTCCCAAAAATACAATTTTGATTTCATGGAAAAATCTAATTTTTATCGAGCACATTATATAATCATTGATTAAGTAATAATAAAAAGGGATAAATATAATCATTATTTCATTAAAAATAAAATATAAAAATTTGTACTGCTAGGTTTTAGATACATAATCCCTTATTACACTAGCATATGCCCAAAAGGTAAGATGTATGATGATAGTGATTTCTTGGGGTGGGTCAATGAACATGGTTTGGGATGTGATCTTGATAAGCTTGAACTTATCCCATAAATAGTTTCGTTAATGCTTTACTTGTTGAATTTAAACTTGCTCTTAGTCAAGGACAAATCCCAGTGATACTATCTCTCTCAAAATCTATGATAATTGGGAGACGTAGGGTACAATACTACTTGTTGAGGCCATCTCTTCTTCCATCCATTTCAATTAGAGTTTAACATAATACTTAATATATAATAATCTTAACAGTCATTATATAATGACCATATCATGAATGGTTAAGATGGTTAATGGTCTTTTAAATCCAAAATTCCATGCAAATCCAAAATAACCAAAGTAGTGTTTGTAACAACCTGAGATTTTATGAGAATTATTATTTTTAATTTCATTGATGTATTGTGTAGTACACTATACCAAAATTATCTTGTGCTATAAGCAACACCGTATTAGCTTGCAGTATACACAACACTATTCTTGGCTCGTGTTACACACAATTTTAAGTTCGTTTTATATAAATTATTATACGCAACATTAAGTATAAATTTTGTTTAATGTATAAATGAAATAAGTTTTGAATTATGTTATATGCAACACCAAAGGGAGATTGAACTACACGCACCCCTGGCTTGGCTTGCATTACACGCAATTGCGACCTTCCTCGATAGCGTGTGTAGTACGCAATACCAGGTTTCACTAAACAATGATATATGGTTATTATATTATTATAAACTAGCCGTTATGAATAGTATTAACTAAATTTTGAATTTTATGACATTATAATTCATATTACACATTTTATAGAACATGGTATGAGAACAAAATAATTTTTTTGGGTAAAATAAGTATTTTTCAAAAAAATGCAGTTTTGCCGCCTTTTGATGGTGCACCCACTTTAAATATAGTTTTTGACATGTTTATAAGTTTAATTTTACAAAATAAAATTCTTATTTGGGATAAGGATATAATAATTTACTTTGGATAAAATTTTCATATTATTCTGATAACTTTCATATTTTAATGAATAGTAAAAACACGCTATATTTTAATTAAAAACAACTTTTTTCATCTTAATAATTTATATGGTTAAATTATAATATTTAATGGTTTTAAAGTATAAATAGAATATATTTTTACCATTTAATATAATTTATGTCATTATCATTGATTTTACATTGAATTCATAGGTAAAATCATTTCAATCTTTTGCAATGTTTTAACTTTTAAAACCCGTTTTCTTAACAACAGGATTAATTTTAAATTAATTTCTGAAACTTATGTGATTTGAATTTGGAAAAATGGATTCCATATTTGGAATCATTAGGTCCAAATTATGTTAATAAGTTACTTTTTATCTTTAGGCATTATGAATAGTAACTACGGTAAATTTTATTTACCATAGTTAAAGGTAAATCGGGTAATTAAAGGTAAATATAATATTATAAAATTACCCTAACACTTGTATTAATATAATTGGATGAATATATTTTGTCCTAAATAATACTTGGGTTTAAATGGAATCTAATGGAACCCACTTGTATTTGATTAAGACCTTTTATTTATTTTATTTAAAGGAAAGTGAAATATGTCTCACTCAAACTTTAATTATTAGATTATTTTTAATATAAGGTTATACAGAATATAAATTCGATTATAAATACTAATTTTAAAGATAAAATGTTTTTATTTATCATGGTAATTTATTTGTAATTTTTAAGAAAAATTTAATTACCTTAATATCTTATACATTAATGATGTAGAAATTATTTATTTAGTGAAAAATCAATAATATAGTTTTTATTAAAATAAAAATACCTATCAAAAGGACCAGAAACTTGACAAAAAATTATTGGTCGAGTAAATATATACCCTAAGAATCCAAGGGTATATTTTTGGACCATTTTAAGCCTTATAAAACCGATTAAGACATTTATATTATTTTATTTTAAATGATGTCAAAAATATCATCTTCAAAATTTAATAAATATAACAATTTAAATGTTGTGATTTTAAGATGATAAATTAGAGTAAAAATATTTTTATGAAAGGTATTATATTTATCCTCATCATAGGAGTTTTTTTTAATTTTTATGCAAGATATATGTATATTAAATAATTATACAAAAATGTTGTACTAATTATTTTATTAAGAGATATACCAAATAAATAGTTTTAAAAATATTAAAATAAATAATATATGAACTAATTAATGTACCCCATGATTTTTTTATGGATATTAAATGTTATTAATATATTAAATATTTTAGTTCGAACATATCTTCTGTGTGGATTTTATTTAAATTCAAATAAATGAATAGTTTCAAAATTGACACTATTGTTATTTTATAAAAATAACATAATATAAAATTGTTTAAAAATCACAAAAATATTTAAAAATTATAAATTTAAAATTTATATGGTCTAAAATTTCATAAATTATCCAATTATAGACAATTCACAACACATAAGTAATTATTTATAACAATTTAAACTTTAGAATCTTATTACCACAAATAAAATTAAATAGATTAAATAAGGATAAATCATGTTGATAAGGTTTAAAATAAATTTCAAACATGTCTAAATTTTATTTTTTGATGATATTAAAACCCTATCTCATCTAATATTTGAATATGAGTCATTTTTGGTGGTTTTTAAGTGGGTTTTGATTTATTATAAATTAATATTTTGGAGGTTTCCAAAGGTGCCCCTCTCCTCTCCTATATAAGGGAACCTCCCCCCTCTTCTCTTTACACAATTTTGAGCCGTCAAGCTCGGAAAAACCCTACAAATTTCACTTATCAACTTCACTATAAACATTATAGAGGTTCTGGTCTTCTCAAAATACCAACTCTTGTGGCTTAAGAGGAAGCTTAAAAGAGGCGCATCGAAGAAGAGGTAATCTCTTCTACCGATTCGTTCAAGTTTCTTTCTTCTTCAAATTATTAATCTTTAGTTGTTTCATTATAAAGTAATAAAATCAGTATCAATAATATATTGATATGTTATTATAAATATTAAACAACCCCATTTCACCTTCTATCCATACTATAGAAAACGAAATCACCGCACATGCGTACGTACGGAATACCGTCTCTACGCCGTGGTGGAATCTGTTTTTCCCCCACCACCTTACTTGGATGGGTATAATGGTGTAAAGAATAACTATATATAGTTATTATAACATCATAATTATTCTGAGATATTATATCATCCACTCCAATTCAATTCAATAATTATGGGAACGATATCATTGCTCGTGCGTACGTACGGATTACCATCTCCACGACGCGATGAGATTCATTCTCCATGTTAACCACTCAAGAATGATTATAAAGTATATATAATGAATAATAATGAAATATATGACATAATAAAGCTACTGTATTTATTTATATATATATATATATATATGTCATCTACTTACTTCCATTCAAGTCAATAAGGAAAGGAAAATAGCGTTCATGCGTACGTACGACTTACCGTCTTCATGAACGGTGTATTTCATTTCATTCATCTATCTATTATATATATATATACTTAATATATATGATATATAAATCCTGATTTAAATTCTTGATTTAAGTAAATCATTATATAAGTAATAATAATATCAAGAACAACAAGTCCAAACACGTACGATAAATAAAACGATTTTACCCAAAACGCAGATTTAACATGGAATTTAGAAAAGAACGGGTAATATAAAGTCATAAATGAACCATATATGATATCATAACAATGAATATGATTCTGTAATAAGTAAATTACATTATTTAAATCATTATACAGGAGGTTCGAATATGTACAAAGCATATCAGACCCAAGGTAACGGATAATTATTCCAATCTCATTCTTATCCGAGATTGTTTATTCTTAAGTATTTACTGGGGTTATATTTATCGTCCATGTTCATGTTTTCTCAAAAAAAATTCATAAAATATTTACAATTCATACATGTATTTTTAAAGTCATTTTTAACCCTTTTATACTTTTACTATGATGAATGTAAGGAATCTTTCTTATGTTTACCATACGATGTACTTTTTGACTTTTTCGGCAAAAGTACGAGGATAATGTTTTTTTAACTTATACGGCATGAATGGATTTTTACGGTTTCATAATGCCTTATTTTCATGAATATTACTCTACAATATTTCATGACTATTTTAAAAAAAATCCTTTTCTTTTAAAATTGCAAGGAATTTTGTGAAAAGAAAATGATTTTGAAGAAGAAAGGATATTTTCCTCAAGAATTCATTTCAAGTGTTTTATCAAAACCATTTTCCATCTAAGATGAAATTATTTCATATGTGTATGTTTCAATTATAATGTCTCTTTTATTTACATGGTTTCAATTTTCTTATGATGAAATGATATCCATTTGTTTTATATGGATTATGTTATGAAAGGACGATGTTTGTAAAACCCATTTTATTATTTGGGTTATGATGAATGATTTATGTTTATTTTGTGGCACAAGTAAGAATGATTTCATTATGAGATGGGTGAGACCTATATCTCCCTCCAATGCATTGGGTAAAGACTTATATCTCATATTATAGACATGGCTGGAATGGTAAGATAATCCGGTTCAGTGATACAGGACTAGAACGAGGAGTAAACTCGATTCAGAAAGGGACTTTGTCCACTAAGATGGTCTTGGCAGTAATGCCTTGGATAATATAGAAATCATATCATGTTCTTAATGGTTTTACACAATTAAATGTTTTATTCCCATGCTATTTTATCATGATTTATGTTCCTTTTTGATCTATGCCTTACGTACTGCCGAGATTTATTTCACAACTCAAGATTTTGATGTTTAAACTTTATGTTCATATTTTGAAGTTCAAATGTATATGGTTTGTTTTATTTTCTCCATGATTACCCTTACTGATCATTTGAGCTCACCCTTTATATGTTTTCTTTTCCCTGGGATTTAAAGAAAGGTTTTAGGTAAGAAAACAAAAGGGGAAGATCTTTATGGGAGATGTTGAAGATCTTTCACCATGATTAGAAGATTATGTTCCGAGTTTCCAAAGACACTAAACTATTAAGGTCCTTGAGTGTTGGTTATTTTTATGTATTAATTATTCTAAAAAAGTAATGTTATATCCATTTACATCAATCTTGGGTCTCTACAGTGTCATAATTTTCTATAACCATAAGGAGTTTAATCAATTTGAAGGGAAATTAATTTATAAACATTAGGTTCATTAATATGTTATTGGGGATTATAATTAAGATTGAATCTTTTCAAACCCGTGACTGAGAGGTATTTCTAGGTTTGGCACTGAGCATGTCTAGGTAGGATGCACTACAACCTATGAGTGAGTATCTCTAGATGGGACACATTATACCCTCAGAGAAAGTGAGAATGTCCAGGTGGTATGAATGTCCCCCCATGATCGAGTATCTTCATATGGAATATAATTAACTTTGCGAGTGACTGAGTATGTTCAGGTGGGATGCACTGATCCCTAAGATCAAGTGATTATGTTAAGGTGGGATGAACTATTACCAAAAATTGAGTGATCCTTCAAGGTTGGACACACTACTAACCTATGTACTAAGAGGGTATTTCTAGTTTGGATGTTTTTCTAACCTGTGGTGAAAGAATGATTCCAGGTTGGAAACATTATCAACCTATAGTTAGTGATTATTTGATGATAATATGGACTATCCAAGATTAAGGTAGTGACGTTAACATACATTAGGGATATCTATCTCAGATACTAAAAATGATCGAAGTAGGTATGAGTTGATTTTCAGGGTGGCTTCTTGAGCACCCAACAGTTTGACTGGTGTTATTCATGAAAGGGTTATGACTTTCATTTCATTTAATACAAGTTTGAATATATATACTAGTTATTATTAGGGTCCCTATTGGTGGTGTCTTACTTAGTTTTATATCAAAACCTATGTGACCTTAGTGGACATGAATACCTTATGATTGGAATGAGATCTAGAGTACAAACCTTGGTATAAGTGAGCGGGTTGGAGGAGCTCAACATGGATATTGAGATAGGTATGAGGTGAGGATGAGAATTAGTGGTTTATTTTCTTTTGTATGGGTTTTTTTAGTATTTTATATGACTAACCCATTATGATATCTCTATTGGGATGTATAACTTTACAAAATTAATGAGTTACATTTTATTATAACATGTAGGTGTTTATTTATATGGTATGATTTTCACTATAAAACTATACGGGGTACTCTGATGTTTATCTATACATGGATATTATTGTTATATATTGTGATTGCATGTGATCATAGAGAGGTAATAGTCTATACATATAGTATTATCATACCTGCACCATTATCCATAAGCCTCTAGAGTATAGGGAGGTGTGATTGAGGCTATGTGGATAAGATCTTGGTCGGGGTCATTACAAAGTTCCATTAAAGCATTATTTTTATTTTTATTATGATTTATGGCATAGTTTATGGATCTTTTACAGTTATACATAGAATAAATCATGCATTTCCATTCACTAAATCATGGTACAGTAACATCCACCATGACCTAATTTACTATAGATCAAACCATGATGTGGTTTATACCACACCATCATGGTTTAGATTTAGTGTATATTTCTATCAATCTACCACTTTAACTAAATCCTAATAAAATTCATGAAATTTTATCCTATTCCAAATCATATGTAGAAAATTATGAAACCATATCCAAACTTCTTTTGAAAAAATTATAATTTGTTTTCACCACTTGTTACATCACATGTAACTACTTGGGAAAATCTATCCAAAACTCATTTTGGATATCATCTAAAACACTTTTTGGGGTAGCTCTCAAAGTTTTTTACAAATAATTTATAACAACAATTAATCATTATTTAGATAACCACAAATTATAACCTTATAGGCCTTTATAATGCTGGAAAAAATTATGAATTCCTTAATCCATAATTATAAGCAACAGACAAATATTATCAATACATCAATGTTAATCAAGATACAAATGGATATGACATGATCTCTATTAAATACATGCATCTCCATACTATGTCTACTAGCTGTATCATATACAATATGGATAATTATATAATCCATTTGTTCAAAAAATCATGCAACATATAGGATTCCAATCTCATATACGTTGTTCATATGTTCTCAATTCTCTGGGGATAAATTGACCAGATGAATGAGCATATCACATGTCATTCTCCTAGATGTATGTTCACGTTGCATGAACCTCACCCAAATAGATCAAATTACATGTTTCTTATATAGGTATGAATATTGTAACGATCCACATCTCAGGTGTTGGTAGAACTACAGAAAGGAAGGATTTTAGTGGAATTAGTGTTAGGGGGATCTGAATTTTCATATTCAAATTAATTTTTTGGTAAGTATTGGATAAAGGATGTTTTTCAATGCGTTTAGAGGATTAATGGTAAATTTGAGAGATCAAGTGAGGTATTTGTCCATGGAGGTGTTTCCTCTAATAGCAGCTGACACAACCAGCTACCCAGTGGTAGAGTATGAGGTACCTAGTGGATCTTGATTTTTTGTTGGAATATGTCAACCACCACCGGGTACCTAATGTAAGTTCATCAAATAACTAGTGGGGTGGATAGAGGAGGTGTGATTTTAGAGTGGAAACTGAGTACTTGGTGAGGGTGTATCGGGTACTTGATAAATCCAATGCCATTTTTTAAATAGGGGAAAATGGATATGTTGTTTTTTTGGAAAATAATTCCCCCTCTAGGGATCCTCATTTTGGGTGGCTAAAAATTAGGGTGGTCAGGCCCCTCTTACCCTTCCTTCCATCTCTTTTCCCCCATCAATATGAAGTGATCCAAGATTATTTTATGAAATAATATCAAGTTAATCTCTCCTACCCTCCTGTCATTATTCATTCTCTCTGGTTTCTTTTGATTTGTGATGAATGAAACTTGTGATTTTGCAATGATTCCACCCGATCATGGTGGAATTAGGTCAATAGAATGGGGATTTCATATATAGATTATAGAGAATGTTGAACAAAACTTTTTTATTGTAACACAAGATAAAAATGACTTAAATAATTCATTAATTTCATGATTTAAATAATACATTACAAAAATAGTCACACAACCTAAGGACCTACAGGTTTAGTTTCATGAATATTATCTACATAAATAACTTATTTTAACACACTTACAAATTTTTTCTCATAATCTTACTCTTATAGACCCTTTTTAATACATCTCACATGATAGAATCATCTTTATAACTTGTGGAATGGAATCTAAGAAAGGGATGATATTAGACACTCAGAAAGGTAAAACATATGATAAAATGAAGGACACCATGAGTAAGACATAAATATCATAGTAAAATATTAAAAGATCATATATTATAATAAAAAACCTTATTATAGTAACATAAAATCATAAAAATATCATTAATTAAGAATAAAATATATGACGTGGCTCAAAATGCATCTAAATAATCATGTAACATGTGAGCATGACATAAAAGTGCGCAATACTTTAAAATTAAGGTTTAATCATGAAAAAATGACAATTCATGGAAAATAAATGCATATTGAAAATTTGGAATAACTTGAAAAAAAAACTTGGAAATGTGGAACAACCATAATCATATAAAAACATTTGTGAGAAAAATCATTAATCCCATGCCTATGAGAATAAAATAATTATGTCCACGCTTGAAAATGTGAGAAAACCCATCATTCCCACGTTTTGTGAACAAAATAATTATATACATGCCTCAATATATCATGTAATATATTCTTAAACCAATTCAATTTATGGTGATATAGGACCCCACCCATCATCATCCATGTATATGTGTTCCATTTAAAATAAACCATAAATATATCTTAATGAACCAATGGAAAAAGAATGAGTTTATCAAAATTTCCAAAAAAATCACATAAAATAAAATCACAAGATATAAAAAATATCATTTTTAAAAATAAATCATATCATAATAAAATTTATAGGATGATCAAAACATAAATTTATGAGAGATAAACCTTGGAGGAATAATATAAGTGAAAATTTAAAAGTTTCTACATAACCTTTTAACCATTTTTATAAAAGATGAAGTGAAAATTAAATAAAAAAATAAGGTAAAGAGAATAATTTTGAAAACCTTATTATAAAGAATGAAAAATAAAATATCCTTGAAAATACAAAAAATTTATCAAAAAATATGGAGTGGAAGATAAAATATTTTATTTTTAAAGAACAAAAATATTTTTTAAAATATTTTGAAGTACCTTTATTTGAAAACCCACATAATAAAAAGAGTAACACATTTTACCTTTTAGAAGGGGTAAGAGAATTATTATAATAATAGAAAATAATACATATTATCTTTCCAAAATATAGAAGATAAGATTAGCAGGAAGAAAATTATGGGCATAATAGGAAATATTCATTGGTAAGAATGAAAGTTATTCCTACCAATGTTATACTTTTCATTTAGAATATATTTTATCAAAGTAGTAGTTATTTATAATGAGAATTAATTTCCATGGGTAAGAAAGTTAAACACCATATAAAATAAGTAAATGTTAGGATCAAAGAAACTTGAAAATTGTATTCATGTAATAAAGGTTATGACCCAATGATTTAAAAATTGTGTCGATGAAACCCTTTCCTTGAATTCTTTCTTTGTTTATTTCACCCTAACCCAATGTATAAAAAACATAAATATATTAATCACCTATTTAATAAATCTTTTCACAACCCTTGAACGATATTAGAGTTGGGTTTTCACAATGTAAAGATGAATAATCAAGGAATGATTTTAGCAGCATGATGACTTTACAAAAGGTATTATGAAACGAGTTTAATGAGTGAGAAAGGTAGTATCTAATTAATATGAAATCATATTCATAGTAAATTATTGATCATAAAAATGTATATCCATAATCACATGGAAATATAAAGTCTTATAACAAATTAAGTGCTTGATTTGAAAAGAGGATGGAGAGAATCAAAGAGTTATTTCTCCAACATGAAGACTATACAACAAGGATTATTACATGAGTTTAATGATTGAGAAAGGTATCATATCATTAATAGGAAATAATTTGGATATTAAGGATCAATTATGAATTCATGTAAGAATAATCCCTTGTAAATATAAAGGATTATAACAAAGGAAGTTTTTGAATTGAAAAGAGGAGGGAGATGATCAAAGAGTGATTTTCACAACATGATGACTAAAAAAAGGAATTATGAAATTATTTTAATGAGAGATAAGTGTAATATGTAATCATAAAAGAATAATTTATAAAGTAAATTGGTTGATTAAATGGAATAATAATCATATTGAAATCAAAAAGGATTATCAAAATAGAGGTACTTGAATCAAAAGGAGGAGAACATTTACCTTTCTAAGTAGCTTATTAAAGATTGATTCCTTATAACCTTAGGAACTCATTGGTAGAGATTTATAGAAGTATAGGTAAGGGAAATTCATGATAAATAAATTTTAGGTTGAGGTATATGATATAATGACTGAGAGTGAGCTACTTTTATAGGTGTAAAAGAAGGGGTTTTCCATGGAAACTAAAGTTAGGTAAGTGGTAATAATGGAATCACCTGGCAGTTAGGTGGGTTTGGCAAGTTAGGTGAATTAGGTGAAGAAATGGTAGGTGAGACACGTGGATATTAATTTAATACATATAAATTATTTTTAGAAGGTGTAAGTGACCTTTAAATCATTAAAAATTCAAGATACTTTATTTACCCATTTTTACCTTTATTAATATTGATTAAAATTAATCATGATACTTATTTTATTAATAAAAATATAAGATGACCCTTCTTACAAAATTTCAAAGTTATGAATACAAATTTGGGATATATTTAACCTAATTAAATTTATAAATAGTAGAAAATTAACTTTTATATCAAAACATCAAATGTGTCGAAAAACTATTTTTTGTAGAAAAATATCATTTTAATCAATAAGTGTTCTTAATCTTATTTAACATTGATCACCAATTATATAATAATTAATTAATTTTTATATATTTTCAAAAATCATATTAGAGTCTTAATTTAAAATAGATCATTTTAATTCAATAAAATAATACAATATTTAGAAAAGTATTATTCTTTAAAAAACAACTAGTTTATTGAGGTAACTAATATTTATCTAAGGTAATTTAATCTTTATGAATAAAAATAAAGTTTAACTTATTAAAAAATTTGTACCTATTGATTATAAAATTTAAACCTATTTTTTCTCAAGTTCATTTTCTAAAAGTGTTAAAAAAATAATTTTAATATAATAAATGTATAATGTGTTAAAATAATTTTTGAGAAGAATATTACTTGAGTTTGAAAATATGTAATATAAGTTTTTAAACTATAATAAATATTTTGAAATGTATAATTTATTTTATAAAATACATAATTTTTCAATAAAAAGGTTTCATAAATATCTATGTCATAATTATATACTAATAATGGCATAAAAAAGTCATAGTATTAGTAAAAACGGTATATTTCACTATTAATCTAAAAATAATTTTTTTAAAGAAAAATATCAAAAAATAATCTCAAAATAATATTAAAATTTAAAATCCAAAAATTAAGTCTATTTTTTCAAAATTAAATTTCTAGAATTTTATATTTTAGATTTTAATTAAAATTATTGAATACAATGAGAAATAGTTTTTATAGGAAAATTACTTTTCCAAATACTAGTTTTTATTATTATTAATTATTGTAAAATACTAATAAATATATAATTAATAAATAAATATTATATTTTATTAAATTCATCATTTTAAAATAATATAATTAGTTTTCAGTAATAAAAAGTACAATACATAAAAAAGATAGATTCTTAAACACAATAAAGAATTAATTAAATTAATATAAAATAACCTTTATATATATATATATTAATATATTTCATAATTTGGTAACATTTATTTGTACCTACTAATTCAATGGTTATGTTTTAATGGTCTAAACATATTACATTTTTTTTTGGTGTTTCTTGTAGAGAAAGATATCGAACATATTTGAATTAATTATAGGAAAACATATATTAAAATCTTAGGTATTTATAATATCCTCCCTTAAATAAATTACATACTTGAAATTTTAATCATTGTTCAATAAAGGAAGAAGCTAAGGGATCCTTAAGAAAACCATGATATATATTTTACTAAGATATTCACCTCATATATCCTTAGTAATACTAGGAAAACATTTATCCTATATATGATTCTTTTAGAGTTATTAGGGATATACCTTTCATAGATTCATTTTAATGATCTTATTTCTAAGAAAATATTACAACCAAAAAGGTTATGATCCAATTAAATTAAATGATCAAATTAATATGAAAACTCAATCCTCATATGTCTTCTCCAATGAAACCATCATTTCAATATATGATACTTTCATTTCAACTATGTCACACTTGGTTCATCCTATAACTTCTTGGTTCAACCTAGGTTAATTCAAGTAATGTTATTTCATACTCATTAACCCAATACCTTAAAGTAATTAGGAAATAAATACTTTATAATGGGTTTTAAATAGAATGTGATCAACCAAAGTATGTACCCTAAGAGTTTCTAGCCAGGTGTGTAGTTAGGCCTTTATCATGCACTAGGTCATGGTTGAGTTAATACCCAACACACTCTCTTTAGGGCTATTAACCCTAGGTACATTTTTTCCTGAGTTTTAATCCACTTTATATTATTAAAAAAATGATATATTTTCTAGAAAAACCACATACTTAAGAATTTACTAATATTTTAGGATATCATCCAATACTTAGACTCATATATAGGGTTTTCACTAAGGTTCTCTAGCCCTAACGCCAAAGGTAGCTAAAATAATTTCCAAAAAATAACTAAACCCTACTATAATACCAACTATAACATCCCAAGGTAAACATTAATTAAATAATACCTTAATATCATGATTTAAATTATACATCTCATAAATAGGTGCACAACCCAAGAACCTAAAGGTATAATTTCTTGAATATTAGAAAGATAAACAACTTATCTTTCAAAACTTGTAAACATTTCCCCATAATCATGCTCCTCTAAACCATTTCCTAGACATATCACATGATATAATCATCTTTATAACTCAAGGAATGGAAACATAATAAATGAGTGATCTCAAATTCTCAGTAAGGTAAAAACATATCATAATAGGTAACAGAACATGAGGAAGACATAAATATAATAATAAAAGATCATAATACCTTACATGATAATCATAAAACATGTTATAGTAACATAAAATCATAAAAATGTCATCAAGGAATAATAAAAGATATGAATTGGCTCAAAACACATCTCAATAATCATATAACATGTGATCATGACATAAAACTAAAAAATAAATTAAAAGTGATGTGCAATTATGAAAACTTTAAATTTCATGGAAATAAAATGCATCTTTAAAATTTTGAATAATTTGATAAATAAATTGTAAATTTATCAAAATAATAATAATTAGAATAAATTTTTGAGAAAACTCATTATTCCCATACCTATGTAAAAAAACTCATTATTTCCACACCTAAAAATGTGAGTAAACCCATATTGCCCATGCTTGAGTGAAAAAACTCATTATTTCCATGACTAACTATCTTAGTAGATATAAAATTAAACCAATTCATTGTAGCGAAATATAACATTCCATCCTCCGTTATCCATACATATGTGTTCTACTAAAAATCAATCCTAAATATATCTTATTGAATCCATGAGAAAAGAACAAGTTTCTTAAACTTTATAAAAATATCACATAACATAACCTTCAGAGATCATAGTATATTAAGAATCTAATTTTTCAAAAGGAATCATATCATAATAATATACATATGATTATCAAAACATTACATTATAAGAGATAAACCTTTGAGGAATAATAGAAGTGAAAATATTAAAGTTTTAAAAAAACCTTTTAAACATTTTTATAAAATATGAAGTGAAAATTAATTTCATTTTTCTAGAAAGAAAAGAGAATTATTTTATAAAAATTATTATAAATTGTTCCAAGTATAATATCATTAAAAATACATTAAGGTTGTAAATAAATATGGAGTGGAAGATAATTTTTTTTAAAGTATGGAAAACCTTTTTTTGTATATATTTTGATTTCCCAAAAATAGAGGAGAACATTGGCGGGAATGAAAGTATGGACATGGTAGGAAAGATTCATTGGTAAGAATGAGAGTTATTCCCACCAATGTTTCAATTTTAATTCATAATTCATTTTATCAAAGAAATAGTTATTTATAATGAGAATTAATTTAATTAAATAATAAAAGGAAACACCATATAAAGTAAATAAATGGTAGGATAAAATAAATATTGAAAAATATATTCATGTAAGAAAATTTATGAACCAATTAATTAGAAATTGAGTCGATGAAACCCTTACCTTGAACTCTCACTTAGTTTACTACACTCTAACCTCCTATATAACAAAAATAACTATCTTATTCAGATATTTAAGAATATTTTTTAAATCTATAAACTTTTATAAACTTAATTTATATGGATACCCTTTAAAGATATTATAGTTGGGTATTTTCAATGTGAAGAAGGAAAATAAAGGAATGATTTTGGCAGCATGATGGCTATACAAAAGGGCTTACGAAATGGGTTTAATGAATGATAAAGGTATTATCTCATAAATAAGAAATAATTAGGATAGTAAAGGATATATTATGAACATGGTAAAGCATAATCACATCGAAATATAAAGTCTTATAACAAAAGAAGTATTTTGTTTGAAAATAGGAGGGAGATAATTAAAGAGTGATTTTGACGACATGATGAGTATACAAAAGGGATTATGAAATGGGTTTAATGGGCGATAAAGGTAGTATATCATTAATAAGAAATAATTTGGATAGTAAAGGATTGATTACGAACATGTGAAAGCATAATCAAATATAAATACAAAGGATTATAACAAATAAAGTGATTGAATTGAAAAAGGAGGGAGAGAATCAAGAAGTGATTTCTGTCACGACCCGTCCTCGGGGCCCATGCCGTGACTACCCCAAGCCCGCCTTCCATAGGCCAGGGGCTGGAGACTAGCACCAAAGGCGTAAATCCCGATAACTGGGAAGGCATTGCCTTTATAAAAGCAAACAAACACCACAAAGTACAAGCGGAAGTAAAACACTAAGTACAAAATAAAGTGCTGAAAAGTAAATGGGCCAGAATACAAACCCAACTGAAAAATACAGCTACAACTGAACAAAAGTACAACAAAAAAAGACAACAGCTGGGAGAACATAAGCGGCTCTTGGGTCGTCCTCCTCGGATCCTACCTGAAGGGTAGGTACAGATAGCGCAGCTCCTCAATGCTCTTGCCCGTCAACCTCATCTGTGTGTCGTCTCGTCGTGAAGTCCACCTCCGGATACTGACTCGTCGTGTGGTCCACCTCCGGGTACCGTCCAGTCCTCGAACACTCGGCCTCCGTCAGCGCTGCCCGTCGTCTGCAACCAACACAACGAGGTGCAGGCATAGCCCATGCAGGGGTGAGTATAACGATACTCAGTAGGGACCCTGAGACCCTCAAGGTCTCACTAAAACCAACATGGATAACCACAAAGAAGATCTCAATAGATAAACTCTACTTAGGTGTATGCCCATACATATACCTAAGTTATCAAGTAACCCATCTCAATCATGAGGAAACACAAAGATCATGAAATCAACGAATAACCACTACCCAGGTATATTCCCATACATATACCTAAGTTATCAAGTGACCCATCTCAACCATGAGGAAAACACCAAGATCATGAAATCAACGGATAACCACTACCCAGGTATATGCCCATACATACACCTAAGTTATCAATTGGCCCATCTCAACCATGAGGAAAACACCAAGATCATGAAATCAACGGATAACCACTACCCAGGTATATGCCCATAGATATACCTAAGTTATCAAGTGACCCATCTCAATCATGAGGTAAACACAAGGGTCAAAAGTCTCAGCTCAAACCAGGATTTTCATTATCGAAACCGTAACTGCTGAAGTGCCCCATCTATGGAGTGTACAGTGGTCCTGTCATGACTCTGAGGTACTGCTCACTAACCTAAGACTGCTGAGGTAATCCTCCTGTCGAGTACCGTGGGCCAGCCACCCAAACACAGTAGTGCTTCCCGCCGGGGTATGCCACCCAAACACAGTAGTGCACACCCCCTAGTAGCCTGAAGAGGTACTCTCCGGACGAGTACCGCGGGTCTGCACTGTCACACAGGTAGTGTTCCGTCCGCCATGGGTCTGCACCCAAACAATGTAGTGCTCCGTCCATTGGGCTAGTCGACTCACTCCAAGTCGAGTCGGTCAAACAGTCGTCAGGTCTCAGCCGGCTACACGGTCTCCGTACTCCGCATGCTCGTCTTAGGGAGGGTCCTCTCCACGAGCTACAGGTCGATACTCCAAGTATCTCAAAGTCCCACGAAGAAGTATCTCAAAGGACCGCCTCGTCACAGGGGTCTCAATGCAACAGACGACACGTCAATCAGAATCCCGATCTGTGAGTTACTAGCCTCTTCGTCCCAGGGGCCCAGTTGGTTTTGAGTGCGAACCAACCCGGCCGTATCTCAACTGTACCCCGAACTCTCATAGGGTATACTCAAAGGGGCCGTTTCTCAACGTGATCACCAACGCCGCTGACGGTTCGTCAAACGGACGTCCGGTCTGAAAGATATCAGCTTTTCCGTTACAGGGGCCCGGTTGGATTTCGGGTACAATCCAACCCGGAAACTATCCAATAGAAACCAAAACTCGGGCGAAGTATGCCAAAAGTTCCGTCCCATCAAGAGGAATCCAACCAAGTTGACGGCATGTCAATCGGACGTCCGGAGCTCAAGATATAAGCGTTTCGCTCCGAGGGCCCGGTTGGTTTCGTGTCCGAACCAACCCGGCCGAACCCAAAGTTCTCCGAAACCTTGAGTATAATATACTGAAACGACCGTCTCGATCCAAGGGTCGTATCTCCACTGACGGTGCGTCGATCGGAGGTCTAAAGCTCAAGATATGGGAGAAAGACCGTGAGGGGTCCGAAAACGGGGGGTCTGGGCCTGTACCGACCCGGCCCAACCCCCCCAGGGTCGGCCCGAAGCGGGTCGACCCGACCCAGGTCCGGGTCCGACCCGGCGGGGCGCGGCCCGGCCCGGCCTGGGCGGCCCGGCCGGCCTGGGCGGCTCGACGCTGGCCGAGCGGTCGCGCCCAAGGAGTCACGGTCCCCTCGCGGTGGGGGCCTCTTCGTGTCACTGGACGCGGCGCGCTGCCGCGTCCCACGTTCCCCGGTCCCACGCGGCCGCGGGACCCTTGCTCGCCGCCGCGGCGGATTCTTCCGACGGTGCTCCGGGCACTGCCGCCCCCGACCTTCGGTGCCGCCGCGCCGGCGTGGCGTGCTGGCGGGGGCTTCCGCGGACCACCGGACGCGCTCCGGTGGTCCGATTCGCCTGCGGTATTTGCCAATGATCATCCCGGGACCCGACCTTCACTGCAAAGCCTTCAAAACGCCTTCGAGGCCTACCTCACCATCATCCGTCGATCCGCACTTCGACAAAAAGAATCGGGGTCTTCAAATCGCCTTCGCGGCCCCGACTCCGCCATCGGTTTCGTTCGGCCCCAACGGTGCGGCGCAATGGCGCCGCGCTTCTTCGCCACGTTCTTTCTCATGTTTGCATGGTGCCGTTGCACTGTTCCGCCTTTATTCGTGCCACAATTAATCAAAACAACAAAGGGGGAGGAGATTCGTCCGTGTTCGTGCGGTCCGACCTCCTCCCGTTAAGTTGGTAACAACGACCCAAAAAAAAAGATGAGGAACGACAAAGGATGTTTTCACGAACAAGAAGCAATAAACCCCTACCACTTCACGCAACAATATAGTCCCAACCCACAAGGAAGACATTCGCGGATCAACTAGATAATAAGTTGATCCATGTTCTTTGTTTTTCCCTAGAATAAACGAAATGAGGAAATAAAATCATTCTCAAAAATTAATTCCCTACCTCAAGCGTTGTCGTCGAACGAGATTTGTCGCGGAAAGGGACGTCGCGGAAGAAGACGTTGCGGAAGGGGGATCGTCGCGTCGCGGAAGGAGCGTCACGGAAGAAGCGTCGTTGATTTCCGAGGATTTGTCGTTCTTCGTCAGAGATCGGTGTGTTCTTCGTGTTCTTCGCGTTCTTCATCGAAGAAGAACGGTTTCCTCCAAATCCTCCCCATGCAACAATTTCCAACAGAATAAAATAAGAACAATCTTATTTTATTAATGAACAAGTCAACCTTTTAAATTCAAAAAGAAAAGAAACGATCAATTAATTGAGGGGTTTAAAACCGCCGAAATAATAGAGGCATTTATTAAAAGTTTAAACACAAGAGTTGACTTCGTTTAATAGGGGGTGTGGGTGCGTTACTTAAGAATAAAAGAAATGGTGGGGATTGTGTGGGCCCCACCCCACCTTAATCCTCTCAAAGGTAGATAACAACAAGTGGGTCCCACCCCTAACTCCCTTACATAGGTTATAACCGCAAGAGAGAGGAAAAAGTGTTGTGACACAACACTTAATCCACTTAACAAGAAAAGAAAAATATAATTGTAAAACAATTATATTATTATCCCTCACTTTATTTAAAAAACTCATTCCGAGAAAACGCAACTCCAGAAAAGGGGTATTCTTAAGAAATTACTGGTGCTGCGATTCCATCGGTGCCCTCAGAATTCGATTCCGAGCACCGGTTCAAAAGTTAAGAAAACCCGCTCGTTCGTTCACTGAACGTACCCGAGCTAAACTTCGAAAAATGATTCTGGGCACACCGGGCCTCGGAATCAGGTTCCATCAGAAACTGCATTCTTGTAAAATCCCAAAGAAAATTAGAAAAAAATTTCCCTTGAATTTTACGGGTCTTTACAATTTCGGTAGGATGATGACTATAGAAAAGGGATTATGAAATGAGTTTAATGAGAGAGAATAAAAATTTATCATTATTAGGGAATAATTTTGACAATAAAGGGGATTATTATGAACACATGGAAGCATAATTATATGTAAATAAAAAGGTATTATAAATGAAGATGTGCTAGAATAAAAAGGAGGAGGAGAACCCTTACCATGCTAAGTAGCTTCTTAAATCTTGGGAGACTCCTTAAACCTTAATAAGGTCTCTAGAGAGGGATAGGGAATAAAAATTCATGATTAAGGAGTTTGGGGTGGAGAGGTGTGCGATAATGGGTGGGAATGATCTATTTTTATAGGTGAAAAAGAGGTAATTTTCCATGGAAACTAAAGTTATGTAAGGGGTAAGAATGGAATCACAAGAGTAAAAAACTATTTTTATAGAAAAACTTGTTTTAATAATTAATGTTTATTAATATTATTTAACATTGATTATAAATTAAATGACTATTAATTCATTTGTATATATGTTTAAACATCATATTAGATTCTTAATTTAAAATAGATCCATTTAATTTAAGAAAAATACATGATATTTAAAAAATTATTATTCTTTAAAAAATAAACATTTTACCGGGGTAACTAATATTTAACTATAGTAAATTAATCTTTATTCATAAAAATAGAGTGAGAATACATAAATAATTTGGATTTACTAATTATAAATTTGAAATCCATGTTTTATAGTTCAATTTCTAAGTGTTAAAAATTAATTTTAATATAATAAATGTATAATGTGTTGAAATTATTTTTGAGAAAAATTTTAATTGAGTTTTAAAATATAAAATATATATTTTGAAACTATAATAAGTATTTTAAAATTTATAATTTCAATTATAAAATAAATATTTTTTCAATAAAAAGGTTTAATAAATTTCAAAGTGATATTTATATACCAATAATAGCATAAAATGTCATAGTATTCGTAAAAAATGTATATTTCAATGTTCTTGTAAAAATCAATTTTTTAGAAAAATCTAAAAAATTCATCTTAAAATAATATTGAAATTCTAAATCAAAAAATTTATTTTTTTTCCAAATTCAATTTCTAAAATTTTCTATTTTAAATTTTAAATAAAATTATAACATATAATGTGAAACTGTTTTTATTAGAAAATAAGTTTTTAAAATAATATTTGATCTTATTCTTAGTTTTTATAAAAAACTAGTAGCACTAGTATTAATCAATCAATATTATATTTTATTAAAATCATAATTTGACAATAATATACTTAATTTTCTCTAATAAAAAGTACAATGCATAAAAATATAGATTTATAAACACAATAATGAATCAGGTAAATTTGTATGAAATAACCTTATTATATATAAATATTAATATATTTCATATTTCAGTTATATCCATTCATACATACTAATTAAATAACTAGATTTTAATGTTCTAAACACATCGTATTTTTGTTTTTGTTTAGTGCTGTGTATAAAACAATCTATTAAGCATATTTAAATTAATTTAGGGAAAACATATATTAAAATCTTGGTTTTTTATATCATTTCCCACGGTTTCACTTGATGATTTTTTGGGGATTTATTTATGGGTTTTGATTATTTTGTATAAACTTGATTATTTAATTAGAATAAGGGTTTCATGGATTTTTTACTTTATGTGGTTCTGGATGAATGGTGAGGTTATTATGCCCTTTGTTGCCTATAATTTTGGTAAGGATACATCATCCAATGAGTTTAATGAAACTATGTCAATTTAATTTAATCATAAAATTGATATGGAAATTAATTATAAATGTGTTATAATTAAATATCTATCTTCTTGATTGAGATATGGTCTCAAAAGTTTAGAGGTTAATTAACATGGGCTTGATCAAGGTTGGAACAAGCATAGTTTAAAGGGATAACTTCAATTAAAGGTGTGTGATCCCTAATTTTACTTCCCTTATATATAAATAAATGAATTATATGTTGAGAAAGTTGGGGTAAGAGGGTGTGACTACCCAAGTGAGAACTGATGAGATTGAGTGTTTAAAGGGAATTGGGTGACCTAGTATGGTCATGGAAGTGATCCCATGCGTGTTCCCTTGAGAGTTTAGTTTCTATATGACACCAAATAATGGAAGATCTTGGGTGGAAAAGTGAGGGACATCATAGTGGGTGTCCGACCTTGGGTGATGACTTCAATGACCTAGAAAGGTCTTTATGAGGTGATCAATTCATCATTGAGCGTGACTAGATAAAGTGTGGTATTTAGGGGTTCTTAAGCAACCATATATGAAATGAGTTATCCAAGAAGGGTGAAAAACGATTTTAAATGGGTTTTTTAGGAATATCCTCTAGAGACATAAATTGATTGTAAATGAAGTTATACTGATGATGTACTAGTGAGGTAATGACCCAAAGAATTAATTATCTTGGGGATTAGTGTTTAATATGGTCTAGTGACGAGTCTTCTGTAGGTTCCGAGCGTAGTAGAAGCACGTTGGTGGGTGTACCCAACTTTAATTTTTGTTGTTAATGATGATCAATCTGAGATCCGTCATGATAATAAAATTCCAGATCTTCGGAATAAAACAAAGAAAGAAAGAAAAGAGGGGAGTCCTAGAACCATAGATAGGATCATTATATATTGGTTATAATTAATTTAATTAAAATACAAGAATTACCTTGATGGAATTCTTTTTCCGTTGATGTTTCTGGTCATGATCCGATGTGACCTGTCATTGCATTGTAGAATACAAGTGTAGGATTCCCCTAGCGGTGATCCAAATGTGCTCCATGTATCTATAGACATCACTGAAGGGATCTACAGGTGCTAGTTTGGAAGATCCTTTTCTTACAATGTCTGCCTTAGATCGCCTTGGGAGCTGCTTGCAAAGCGCTCTCCTTGATCCAGTGGAGGAGGATCTCTCTCACTGCTTGAGAGCATTCTTGGAAGAAAGAAATTCTATCTTGGCTTGAGGGATTTCTTGGAAGAAAGGAATTATCTCTTTACTTGAGATATTTCTCTAGATCCGTTGTGCACAACCAAACAAAAATGGCTAGGCTAATGAGAATTATATAATTGGGATTTTAATTACATAGAATAATAAAATGAATTAATTACCCAAAATAATTTATTCATTTCATTTAATTATTAGTAAGACCCCATGTCTAATAATAATAGTTGACTATTGTTATTACTTGACATGCGCCCAATGAATTAAACCTATTATTATATAATTAAATAAATAATATTATTTCTTACAAATCCCTAGAAAAATTATATAGAGTGTATATTAATATACACGTCATGCACTTTTTTTTCCATTTTCTTTATTTCCTCCACCATATTTATTAGACCTTGAATAATGGATATTTATTTCTCAAATAAATATCACTACATTACTTTCTAATAAATATATTATTACGCCCATAATATATTCTATCGAATAACTAGTGTCGTAATAAATGTGATCAGGCATCCTTGAATAATTATGAAACCACAATCGGGAATAATATCTATTCAACTTGTTAAATTAAATATTTAACTGAGATACTTGAACACACTTAGTGTGTGACCCTCTAGGCCTCTTTCTCAGTGGAATTAGGTGGAGCCTGCCTAAATTCCAAGGTTAGCATCTTGCAACATTCCAAGGCACCCATAGAGAAAGAAGTTAACACTGCAATGGCGTGTCACCTCCTATGAACACTTATAGTGTAATGTAATCCCTTTGTCTCAATATATTGAATCAAGCAAGTCGCATGCTAGTGCCATCAACCCATGTGCTCGATTATTATTTCTTTGACTTTCTAGAATTGAACTCTCTCATTCCTTACCATGGCCATGGATTTATTTAGGCTATATCAATTCCATCAAATTGCCTGAGATGTCTACTTCTATTATAGAACATAAGGGACAAATCCTTTCTCGCAATATCTATTAATTCAGTATTACTCATGATGAACCCAAAATATCCTACCTCGCTGAGAACACTGTGTCGTCATAGTTTTTTTCAATACATCTTAGTGTGCGAGTTGTAATACCCATTAATAATAATTTTAAAGTCTAAGGACCAATACACATGTCCGCATATAGGAACATCCAATGAAACTATGAAATGTGAATTTCCTGCTGGTGTGTCTCATTCTAATAATACCCTAATGGATATTACCAAGGGAGCACACCATGAGAAGGTTCATCAAAATTTTATGAGTCCTCACCCCTAATGGCTTGTATTATTTGTGTCCCTCAAATAACATCATTCGTGCATAGAACATATATTCAAGAATAGTGTTATGACACTTCTGGGTTCTCATCATAGTAGAGATCTGCTATGACCATTTAATGCAACAACTATCCTTAAGACATTATCACATGCATTGTCACGCAGAAGAACAATCAAGATGTGATAAGGTATTTATTAATGAATAAAGTAAAACGTAGTTGGTTCTAGGAAACCAAATCCAACAGACTCCCACTAGTACTAGAGACAACTACTAACAACCTTTAACCCACTAGCTCTCACATGATATTCATTCTTTTGCAGAGATAAGCCTTTAGTCATGGGGTCTGCCATGTTCTCTTCCATGGACACTCTACTCATTTCAACTTCACTCTTTTGATAGAAATCCCTCAAGAGGTGATACTTCTGGAGTATGTTCTTTTTCTATTGATGTGACCTTGGTTCTTTTGTTAGAGCCACCGCTACAGTATTATCCCAATACAATGTGATAAGAACTTTACTGCTAGGCACAAAATCAATCTTCTGGATAAAGTTCCAAATACAGAAAACTTCCTTAAATGCATCATAATCCACTATATATTCGGTCTCTGCTGAAGAATCACCATCAATTGATTGCTTTGAACTCTTCCATCTCACAACTCCTCCATTGAGACAGAAAACATATCCAGATTGATGCTTCAGATCATTCTAATCTGTCTGAAAACCAACATCAACATACCCTCTGATGACAAGCTCCTCATCTCATCTATACACTAGGAACATATCCTTAGTTCTTCTTAGATACTTAAGGCTAGTCTTAACAGTAGTCCAATGCTATTCTCCCAGGCCCGCTTGATATCTTCCTACCATGCTCAGTGCATAGGCAACATCAAGCCTAGAACATAACATGGCATACATGATGGATCCTATAGCCAAAGAGTATGGGATCATACTCATTCTATCTTTCTCCTGTTGTGTCTGAGGACACATTTTCTTAGAAAGATATATTCCATGCAACATTGGAACCAATCCTGTAACACCCGAGATTTTTATGAGTAATATTTTGTTTTTATGTAATATATATATCATCAAAGGAATCTTTCACTACATACTAGCTTGACTTACTTTACACGCAATCACGACCTTCCTCGATAGCTTGCGTTGTACGCAATACCGAGTTTCACTAAACGACGATATGCTATTAAAATATTATTTAAAATAGCCGTTATGAATAGTAATAACCACTTTTTGAAAATTTATATTTCAAAATGGACCTCATTTTTGGATTCGGAATACCGAAATTATCCTAGGGTGAAATTTTGGTATTTTTCTGAAAACTTTCAATTTTTGATGAATAGTGAAACCACTAAGTGGTAGGTTAAAAACTGAATTTTGCATAAAAATTAATTTTACCACTTCTGTGAATGGAATTTCGAAAATCTGACAGACACGGTTGATATCAGTAAGTAAAATGTGGTTCAATTAGATAAAAATAATTTTTTGGTGAATAGTAACTTTTTACTTTTTTTACCGCGGTTAATAGTAAATAGGGTAACTAAGGGTAAATATGATATTACTATTACCCTAACACATGTCCTAATTCTATTGGATAAGTGTAATTCGACCAAAAACAACCTTATGAATATAATATGACCATTTAGGTCCACTTGGATTAGATTATGACATTTAATATTATTTTATTTAATGAATAGTTAAAATAGTTAAAATCAAAGTTTAATAACTAAAACATTTTTAATATGGGGTTATACATAAGATAAATTCGACTATAAATATTCATTAGAAAGATAAAAAGATTTCATACATAATTATATTTTATTTATAATTTTTAGACTTTAAATAAATTAATTTATTTATGACACAACGATGATGCAGTAATTACCCTTTTAAGGAAATGTTAACATAATTGATGTTATAAATGATAAAATAAATGTAATTTGAGACTTTTTATGAATTCCACTAATTTTATAGGTTACTATGATATATTAGTGTTGATTTAATCAACTTTGTTAGAACATATAATTCTGTTATGACTTTCACAAAAATCATATATCAAATAGTGTCAAAATTGACACAAAATAGTTTTTAAATAAAATATTATATTATTAATTGTTATTTTATTCCTAAAAATCTAAGGTTTGGCCAAATGACTTAGATAAGGTTATATATATTAATAATAAACAACTTGTGGTTCTTTTGTCATGTTATAGTAAGTGTATTAACCATATAGTATAAGAAAACAAAAAGTCACGGTAAAAGTTAAATTATTTAACTTAGAGTTAAATCTAATTGATAAGGTTAAAATAATAACATAAACTTGTCTAAATCCTATTGGTTTATAGGATTTCAACCCATCCCCACTTTACCTTCGAAATAAGACCCTTTGGAACCATTATAAACCGATTTTGACTTTAATATAAAATAATATTTTGAGATATTCCTAAGGTGCCCCTCTCCTCCCTTATAAAAGGACACCTCCTCCCCCTCTTCCTCACACCACTTTGAGCCTTCTAGCTCGGCCAAACCCTGAAAATTACTCCTCTCCACTTTCCTAGAAACATCCTAGAGGTTCTGGTCTTCTTCAAAGACCCATTTTAGTGCCCTAAAAGGAGGTCTCAAAGAAGCACTTCAAAGAAGAGGTAATGTCCGTTACCGATTCTTTCATCTTTATTTCTTCTTACACTTCTTATTCTTTAGTTGTTTCATTATGAATTAATAACATCAGTATCACTAATATACTGATATTTTATTATAAGTATTAAACAACCCTATTTCACCATCTATCCATCCTACGGAAAAAGAAATCACCGCGCGTGCGTACGTACGAAATACCGTCTCCACGCCGTGGTGTGATCTATTTTCCACCACCACCTTACTTGGATGGGTATAATGGTGTAAATAATGACTATATATGACTATTATAAAGTGATATTTATTCTGAAATAGTATACATATACTCCAATACAATTCCACGATTATAGGAACGATATCATCACTCGTGCGTACGTACAGAATACCGTCTCCACGATGTGATGCGACTCGTTCTACATGATCTTCATTTCATAATGATTATATAAATGAATTGAATGAATGAATATGATATATATTACACTAATACCATTCTGTAAATGAGGTATCTATAACCTAAAGAGAATAATATGAATTTATTCGACAAAACACGCATAAAAACAAAAAGTTATAAACACCCGAATAACAAGTAGCAATGAAATATTACTACTAAGAAGCTAAGAATATTATAACGACCCATAATTTACATACATTGTTAATATTTCAATATTGAAGCATAATTATTACAACATATAACAAAACCAAGAAAGGAACGTATAGGTATAGTGTCTTTAGAAACTGGGAAACATAAACAACTGGTTCATAAAGCATCTATTTTGCCTCCCATTTATTTCATCATATCTAGAGTCCCTTTTGGAATAGTCTACTTAATAACCTTCTTCCTGACCTGGGGAAATAAAACATACAAAAGGGTGAGCTCAAATGCTCAGTAAGGGCAAACAAAAGAAATATCAATCACATCGTATAAATAAGCACATAACTTTTGGAAATCTTAACCTGCAAAAGAGATCATAATTTCATAACATGGGATAAATCATGGCAGTGAAATGTAATCACAATAATCATAACTTAAAACATGAAACTTTGTGTCATACACACATAATCATAGATAATCATTTCTTGTTAGTCAAGACTCATTTCCAAGACTATCTTAGTGGACAAAGTCCCTTTCTGAACCGAGTCACCCTCGTTTCAGTCCTGTTTCACTGAACCGGTATAACCTACCGTTCCAGCCATGTCTATCTCATGAGATATAAAATCATTACCCAATGCATTGGAGGGAGATATGGGTACCACCCATCTCATAATGATACCATTCTTATGTGTGCCACAAAATCATAAACCATACATCATATCATAACCCATGTAATAAAAATGGGAATCTTAAACATCGTGACATCATAAAACAATTCATATAAGATAAAGGAATTCATAAAAATATAATTCCATCACAACATAATAAAATCAATGTAATAAAAGGGATAAAAATAGAACCCTTTATTATCTTAGATGGAAAATAATTTTGATAAAACACTTGAACTCCATTCTTGAGGAAAATATCCTTTCTGCTTCAAAAACACTTTTCCTTTCTTAACATGTCCTACAATTATAAACTAAAATAATTTGATTAAAAATAAACTTGAAAACTTGTAAAGGAATATTCTTGGAAATAATTTTGTAAAAATCCATTCATGCCGTATAAGTTAAAAAAAACATTCTTCGTACTTTTGTCGGAAAAGTCAAAAAGTACCTCGTACGAAAAAAACGACAAAAGATTCCTTTCATATCTTTTACTAAAAACTCACCGAAGGGTAAAATTGGATTTAAACAATTGTACGTGGATGGAAAAAATATTACACATTGAGAAAGCATGGATGTGGATGATAAAATACACCCCAGTAAATACCAAAGTATAAACAATCTCGGATAAAATGAGATTGTGATATATTCCCATACCTTAGGTCCGACTTGCTTTGTAAGTGTCCTAAACTCCTGTATAATGATTTAAATAATGTTATTGACTTATTAAATAATCATACTTATTTTTATGATATCATATATGGTCATATTCTTATCTTCTTAGTAATAATATTTCATTGCTACTTGTTATTCGGGTGTTTATAACTTTTTGTTCTTATGCATGTTTTGTCGAATAAATTTCTTATTCTTTTCTTTATGTTATAGATACCTCATTTCCAGAATGATATTAGTGTAATATATATCATATTCATTCATTCAATTCATTTATATAATCATTATGAAATGAAGATCATGTAGAATGAGTCGCATCACATCGTGGAGACAGTATTTCGTACGTACGCACGAGTGATGATATCATTCCTATGATTGTGGAATTGTATTGGAGTATATGTATACTATTTCAGAATCAATATCACTTTATAATAGTCATATATAGTCATTATTTACACCATTATACCCATCCAAGTAAGGTGGTGGTGGAAAATAGATTACACCACGGCGTGGAGACGGTATTCCGTACGTACGCACACGCGATGATTTATTTTTCCATAGGATGGATAGATGGTGAAATAGGGTTGTTTCATACTTATAATAACATATCAGTATATGAGTGATACTGATGTTATTACTTCATAATGAAACAACTAAAGAAGAAGAAGTGGAAGAAGAAATAAAGATGAAAGAATCGGTAATGGACATTACCTCTTCTTTGAAGTACTTCTTTGAGACCTTCTTTTAGGGAACTAAAATTGGTCTTTTAAGAAGACCAGGACATCTAGGATGTCTCTAGGGAAGTGTAGAGGAGAAAGTTTCAGGGTTTGGCTGAGCTTGAAGGTTCAAAGTGGTGTGAGGAAGAGGGGGAGGAGGTGCCCTTTTATAAGGGAGGAGAGGGGCACCTTTGGAATAACTAAAATTATTATTTTATTATAAAGTCAAGTTCGGTTTTAAATAGATCCAAATTGATATATTTAGAAGATAAGGTGGGGATGGGTCTAAATCCTCTTATCCAATAGAATTTAGACAAGTTTAGGTTCCTATTTTAACCTTATCATTTAGATTTAACATTAAGTTAAATAATTTTACTTTTACCATGTATTCTTGTGTTCTTATAATATAAGGTTAATAAACTTACTATAAGCAGCAAAACGAACCCCAAGTTGTTTATTATTAATATATATAACCTTATCTAAGTCATTTTTCCGAACCTTAGATTTTTAGGAATAAAATAACAATTACCAATATAATATTTGTTTTAAAAACTATTTTATGTCAATTTTGACACTATTTAGTAATTGATTTTTTTGAAAATCATAAATGAATTATTAGTTCGAACCAAGTTAATTAAATCAATACTAACATGTCATATTAACCTAGAAAATTAGTGGGATTCATAAAAAGTCTCAAATTTCATTTATTTTGGTGTTTATAACATCAATTATGTCAATATTTCATTAATAAGATAATTACTGCATCATCATTGTGTCATAAATAAATTAAATTATTTAATGTTTAAAAATTACAAATAAAATACCATTATGTAGGAAATTCTTTTATCTTTCTAATGAATATTTATAGTCGAATTTATCTTATTTATAACTCCATATTTAAAATTATTTACTTATTAAACTTTGATTTTAACTATTTTAACCCTTCTTTAAATAAATTAATAATAAATGTCCTAATCTAATCCAAGTGGGCTTAAATGGTCATATTTAATTCCTAAGTTTGTTTTTGGTCGAATTTCACTTATCCAATAGAATTAGGACATGTGTTAGGGTAATAGTAATATCGAATTTACCCTTAGTTACCCTATTTACTATTAACCGCGGTAAAAAGGTAAAAAGTTACTATTCACCAAAAAATTATTTTTATCTCATTGAACCAAATTTTACTTACTGATATCAACCGTGTCTGTCGGATTTTCAAAATTCCATTCACAGAAGCGGTAAAATTAATTTTTATGCAAAATTCAGTTTTTAACCTACCACTTAGTGGTTTCACTATTCATCAAAAATTGAAAGTTTTCAGAAAAATACCAAAATTTCACTGTAGGATAATTTCGATATTCCGAATCCAAAAATGAAGTCCATTTTGAAAAATAAAATTTATAAAATTTCAAAAATTGGTTATTACTATTCATAACGACTAGTTTTAATAATATTTTAATAGCATATCGTTGTTTAGTGAAACTCGGTATTGCGTACGACGCAAGCTATCGAGGAAGGTCGCGATTTCGTGTAAAGCAAGCCAAGCAAGTGTTGTGTAGAAAAATATTCCTTTGATGATTTATATAACATAAAAGTCTCGGGTGTTACATTCTACCCCCCTTAAAATGAATTTCGCCCTTGAAATTCGTCACTTTGTAACAAACAGATGAGGACACCTCTCCCTCATCATATCCTCAAGCTCCCATGTAGCTTCTTCTAATTGGTGGTTCCTCTATAAAACTTTCACCAATCGAGTGGTCTTGTTTCGTAGGACTTTTTCGCTACGATCCAGAATCTCTATCGGTTGTTCTTCATAAGAAAGATCTTGCTCCAGCGGTACAACTTCTGAGCTGAGTACATGTGAAGGATCAGGTATGTACTTTCTTAGGAGAGATACATGGAACACTTCGTGAACTTGAGAGAGATTTTGTGGAAGCGCCAATCGGTAAGCTACCTTCCCAACGCGATCCAGTATTTCGAAAGGACCGATATACCTAGGGCTCAACTTCCCCTTCTTTCCAAATCTCATAACCCTCTTCTAGGGAGATATTCGTAAGAACACTTTATCACCCACTTCAAATTCTAGGTCTTTTCTTCGGTTGTTGGCATAACTTTTCTGTCGACTCTGAGCTGCTCTTATGAGTTGTTGAATAGATCCGACCTTTTCTTCCATTTCATCAACGAGATCAGGTCCTAATAGATTTCTTTCCCCAACTTCATCCTAGCAAGTTGGAGTCCTGCATTTCTTTCCATAGAGAGATTCATAAGGAGCCATCTGAATACTGGAGTGAAAGCTATTATTATAAGAAAATTCCAAAAAAGGTAGGTGTTGATCCCAACCTCCTTTTAAATCCATAGAGCATGCTCTCAACATATCTTCTAGGGTTTTGAATTGTTCTCTCAGACTGACCGTCTGTCTGAGGATGATAAGAAGTGCTAAAACTCAACTCTGTATCTAGAGTATGCTGAAGACTTCACCAGAACTTCGAGGTAAATCTCGGATCCCTATCAGATATAATAGAGAGTGGTACTCCATGAAATCTTACCACTTCTTTTACATATATCCTGGCAAGCTGATCCAGAGAGAAATCCTCTCTAATAGCAATTAAGTGTGCAGACTTTGTAAGACGATCAACTATGACCCAGATAGCATTATTTCTTTTGGATGTTTTAGGAAGTCCTGTGACAAAGTCCATAGTAATGTTTTCCCATTTCCATTCGGGTATGGGTAATGGTTGTAACATCCCCTTAGACTTCTGTCTCTCAGCTTTAACTTGTTGACAAACCAAGCATCGAGAGACATATTCAGCAACATCTCTTTTCATGCCATCCCACCAGAAGTACTCTTTCAGATCCCTATACATCTTCGTGATTCCAGGATGAATAGTGAATGAAGAAATATGAGCCTCATCCAGCAGCTCCTTCTTTAATTCGGGGATGGGAGGAACACAAACCCGATTCCTGAACTTTATTATCCCATCACAATCAAGGTTGAATTCAGGAACATTTCTCACCTTCTTTTGTAACTCGACATCTTCTTTCTGTGCCTCATCATGGATAAACTGGCATGGTCTTTTCGACTTAATGCATCTGCCACCTTGTTTGCTTTCCCAGGGTGGTAATGGATTGAGCAGTCGTAATACTTAATCAGCTCCAACCATCTTCTTTGACGCATATTCAGCTCCGTTTGTGTGAAAATATACTTTAAACTTTTATGATCAGTATAAATATCTCACCTTTCACCATAAAGGTAATGCCTCCAAATCTTTAATGCAAAGATTACCGCAGCTAACTCCAAATCATGTGTTGGGTAATTTTGCTCATGGATTTTCAACTATCGTGAGGCATAAGCTATCACCATATCATTTTTCATAAGAACACACCCCAATCCCTTCTTGGATGGATCACTGTAGATCACAAACCTTTCTCCACTACAAGGCAGTGTGAGCACAGGTGCACTGGATAACCTTCTTTTCAACTCCTTGAAATTCTCTTCACATTCCTCCGTCCAGAAAAACTTAACTCCTTTCCGAGTCAACTTGGTGAGTGGATTAGATAATCGTGAAAAATCTTTCACGAAACGTCGATAATATCCAACCAAACCAAGAAAACTTCGGATCTCAGTTACTGTTGTTGGTCTCGACCATCTTTCGATAACCTCTGTTTTTGCTGGATCCACAGATATCCCCTCTTTTGAGATTATGTGACCCAAAAATGAAACTTTTTGAAGCCAAAATTCACACTTGGTAAATTTGGCATAAATCTTCTCTTTTATCAGGGTCTTCAATATAATTCTCAAGTGATCTTCATGTTCTTCCTTACTCTTTGAATAGACAAGAATATCGTCTATAAAGACTACCACAAACTGATCAAGATAGTCTCTAAAGACTCTATTCATCAGATCCATGAAGATAGCAGGGGCATTAGTAAGACCAAATGGAATCACTATAAATTCATAGTGTCCATACCTTGTATGGAAAGCCGTCTTTGGTATATCCTTACTTTTGACCCTTAATTGATGATACCCTGAATGAAGATCAATCTTGGAAAAGTATTGAGCTCCGCGTAGTTGGTCAAATAGGTCATCAATGCGCGGGAGAGGATATTTGTTCTTGATAGTGATCTTGTTAAGTTCTCGATAATCAATGCAGATTCTCATTGATCCATAATTCTTCTTAACAAATAGAATAGGTGATCCCCAAGGTGACGCACTAGGGCATATGAATCCCTTATCAAGATTCTCTTGGAGTTGCTTCTTCAATTCCTGCAACTCAATTGGGGCCATTCTATAAGGTGTATTTGAAATAGGCAAAGCACCCGGTATGAGTTCTATTGAAAACTCAACTTCACGATTTGGTGGAAGTCCCGGTAATTCCTCCGGAAAGACATCATCGAACTCCCGTACAATGAGCATATTCTTAATCGTGAGTTTCTCACCAACCATTTGAGATAAATAACCTTCATTTAGTGGAATCAAGACCCATAAGATGGAAGAAATTTCCACTGGAAGGTTATGTTCATCCTTGCAATGATAAACGATCATAGATTGATCTGGAATATGAAATGTGACTTCCCTTCTTTGGAAATTGATATGAGCTCCATATAAAGAAAGCCAATCCATGCCAAGAATCACATCAAATTCCACTATAGGAAGGATCACAAGATTTACAGGAAGCACTTTCCCACAAACTTCGATCAGAGAAGAATTATAAACTTTTGATGCGACTGTTGTGCCATTAGGTGTTGTCACAGCTAACTCAACATCTAATTGTTGAGGTAATACGGTGATACCCTTAGAAAATTCTTCAGAAATAAAAGAGTGGGTGGATCCAGAATCAAATAAAACATTTTCTACTTTAGAGTGGATGGTAAGTGTACCTTTCACCACATCGTTATCATACTCCACATCGCTGATAGAAATTGCATGTGACTTTCCTTTGTCTTTAGACTTAAGAGTTTGTTGACGTCGACCATCATCATCAACCCTTGGATTAGGGCATTTATTGGCATAATGCCCCATCTCCTTGAACTTGAAGCATTGAAGTGTAGTAGGTTCATTCTGTGAATCCCTTCCTTTGTTTGCATCATTAGACATCTTCTTCCCATCATCACGGCATTCAAATGCCCGATGACCTTCTTTTCCACATTTGAAACATTTACTTTTCCCTTTAAGACAACTCCATCCATGTTTCTTTCCACACTTTGAGCATAAGGGAAAGATCATCTTATTTTCAGTGTGCTCTTTAGATTTTCCTTTGAATTCCATTTTCCTCTTTTTATCAATCCCATATGACTGATGGGTTACTCCAATCTCCATCTCAACTTTGAGAGCACATCGAACGATTTCCTCGTAGCTATTGAAGTCCCTTATGGCTAACTCCCTTCGAAGACTTGGTTTTAAGCTACTAAAGAATCGATCGATCTTACTCTCAGGTTGGATAATAATACCAGAAGCATACCTTGCAAGTCTTGTAAAATTTTCTTCATAGGTACCAACAGATTCATCATCCTTTTGCTTTAGTTCAAGAAACTCTTTCTCCATCTTTGTTCGGAGAATACGAGGGGAGTACTTATTGAAAAATAAGTTCTTGAACTCGTCCCATTCCATGGAGTCAATTTCATCCCTTTGCCTCGTATTCTTAATAAGATTCCACCATTGATCAGCATCTCCTTCCAAACGATACACTGCTAGGATGAATTTATCATGTTCAGAACATTGAAGAACTGAAAATATCTTTTCAGTAGTACTAATCCATTGTTCAGCAACTAATGGATCAGTAGACCCACTGAAAGAAGGTGGATGATGCCTCATGAAGGATTCAACATAATGTTGCTCCTTCCTTTGCTCATTTGGAAGTCCTGCATGATTCATATCTTGAGAAAGTTGTGTGAGAATGGCTACAAGATTTTTCATTCCATCTCCCATAACGTTTGGTTGCTCAGGGGGACAATCGTTGCATTGCCCGTCGCATTCCTCATTAACACAGTTCCTTCGGGTTCCAGCCATTGACTAAAACCAAGAAGAATAGTGTGAGCAACACTAATTATAATAGGAAAACCACATAATCAAGAATAAAATTTCACACTTAAGGTCTTATCCTAGGTTATTCATGGCCATTTATAAAACACTAATATTGTGTTCTATGCTTAGACTTATCCTTAGGGTTCTTACTAAGGCTTTCACATCCTAGATTCCAAAGGTTGACTATACCTTTCCTCTAATACCAACTATAACGACCCATACTTTACATACATTGTTAATATTTCAATATTGAATCATACTTATTACAACATTTAACAAAACCACGAAAGGACCGTATAGGTATAGTGTCTTTAGAAACTGGGAAACATAAACAACTGGTTCATAAAGCATCTACTTTGCCTCCCATTTATTTCATCATATCTAGAGTCCCTTTTGGCATAGTCTACTTAATAACCTTCTTCCTGATCTGGGGAAATAAAACATACAAAAGGGTGACCTCAAATACTCAGTAAGGGTAAACAAAAGAAATATCAATCACATTGTATAAATAAGCACATAACTTTTGGAAATCTTAACCTGCAAAAGAGATCATAATTTCATAACATGGGATAAATCATGGCAGTGAAATGTAATCACAATAATCATAACTTAAAACATGAAACTTTGTGGCATACACACATAATCATAGAGAATAATTTCTTGTTAGTCAAGACTCATTGCCAAGACTATCTTAGTGGACAAAGTCCCTTTCTGAACCGAGTCACCCTCGTTTCAGTCCTGTTTCACTGAACCGGTATAACCTACCGTTCCAGCCATGTCTATCTCATGAGATATAAAATCTTTACCCAATGCATTGAAGGGAGATATAGGTCCCACCCATCTCATAATGATACCATTCTTATGTGTGCCACAAAATCATAAACCATACATCATAGCATAACCCATGTAATAAAAATGGGAATCTTAAACATCGTGACATCATAAAACAATTCATATAAGATAAAGGAATTAATAAAAATATAATTCCATCACAACATAATCAAACCAATTTAATAATAGGGATAAAAACAGAACCCTTTATTATCTTAGATGGAAAATAATTTTGATAAAACACTTGAACTCCATTCTTGAGGAAAATATCCTTTCTGCTTCAAAAACACTTTTCCTTTCTTAACATGTCCTACAATTATAAACTTAAAGAATTTGATTAAAAATAAACTTGAAAACTTGTAAAGGAAGCTTCTTGGAAATAATTTTGTAAAAATCCATTCATGCCGTATAAGGTAAAAAAAACATTCTTCGTACTTTTTTCGGAAAAGTCAAAAAGTACCTCGTACGAAAAAAACGACAAAAGATTCCTTTCATATCTTTTACTAAAAACTCACCGAAGGGTAAAATTGGATTTAAAAAATTGTACGTGGATGTAAATAATATTACATATTGAGGAAACATGGATGTGGATGATAAAATACACCCTATTAAATACCAAAGTATAAATAATCTCGGATAAAATGAGATTGTGATATATTCCCTTACCTTAGGTCTGACTTGCTTTGTAAGTGTCCGAACCTCCTGTATAATGATTTAAATAATGTTATTGACTTATTCAAAAATCATACTTATTTTTATGATATCATATATGGTCATATTCTTATCTTCTTAGTAATAATATTTCATTGCTACTTGTTATTCGAGTGTTTATAACTTTTTGTTCTTATGCGTGTTTTGTCGAATAAATTTCTTATTCTTTTCTTTAGGTTATAGATACCTCATTTCTAGAATGGTATTAGCGTAATATATATCATATCCAGTCATTCAATTCATTTATATAATCATTATGAAATTAAGATCATGTAGAACGAGTCGCATCACATCATGGAGACGGTATTTCGTACGTACGCACGAGTGATGATATCGTTCCTATGATCGTGGAATTGTATTGGAGTATATGTATACTATTTCAGAATCAATATCAATTTATAATAGTCATATATAGTCATTATTTACACCATTATACCCATCCAAGTAAGGTGGTGGTGGAAAATAGATTACACCACGGCGTGGAGACGGTATTCCGTACGTACGCACGCACGGTAATTTATTTTTCCATAGGATGGATAGATGGTGAAATAGGGTTGTTTCATACTTATAATAACATATCAGTATATGAGTGATACTGATGTTATTACTTCATAATTAAATAACTAAAGAAGAAGAAGTGGAAGAAGAAATAAAGATGAAAGAATCGGTAACGGACATTACCTCTTCTTTGAAGTGCTTCTTTGAGACCTTCTTTTAGGGCACTAAAATTGGTCTTTTAAGAAGACCAAGACCTCTAGGATGTCTCTAGGGAAGTGGAGAGGAGAAAGTGGTAGGGGTTGGCTGAGCTTTAAGGCTCAAAGTGGTGTGAGGAAGAGGGGAAGGAGGTGCCCTTTTATAAGGGAGGAGAGGGGCACCTTTGGAATAACTAAAATTATTATTTTATTATAAAGTCAAGTTCAGTTTTAAATAGCTCCAAATTGATATATTTCGAAGATAAGGTGGGGATGGGTCGAAATCCTCTTATCCAATATAATTTATACAAGTTTAGATTCCTATTTTAACCTTATCATTTAGATTTAACATTATGTTAAATAATTTTACTTTTACCATGTCTTCTTGTGTTCTTATACTATAAGGTTAATAAACATACTATAAGCAGCCAAACGAACCCCAAGTTGTTTATTATTAATATATATAACCTTATCTAAGTCATTTGGCCGAACCTTATATTTTTAGGAATAAAATAACAATTACCAATATAATATTTGTTTTAAAAACTATTTTATGTCAATTTTGACACTATTTAGTAATTGATTTTTGTGAAAATCATAACAGAATTATTAGTTCGAACCAAGTTAATTAAATCAATAATAACATGTCATATTAACCTATAAAATTAGTGGGATTCATAAAAAGTCTCAAATTACATTTATTTTGGTGTTTATAACATCAATTATGTCAATATTTCATTAATAAGATAATTACTACATCATTATTGTGTCATAAATAAATTAAATTATTTAATTTTTAAAAATTACAAATAAAATACCATTATGTAGGAAATCTTTTTATATTTCTAATTAATATTTATAGTCTAATTTATCTTATGTATAACCCCATATTAAAAATTATTTACTTATTAAACTTTGATTTTAACTATTTTAACCCTTCTTTAAATAAATTAATAATAAATGTCCTAATCTAATCCAAGTGAGCCTAAATGGTCATATTGAATTCCTAAGTTTGTTTTTGGTCGAATTTCACTTATCCAATAGAATTAGGACATGTGTTAGGGTAATAGTAATATCATATTTACCCTTAGTTGCCCTATTTACTATTAACCGCGGTAAAAAGGTAAAAAGTTACTATTCAACAAAAAAATATTTTTATCTCATTGAACCACATTTTACTTACTGATATCAACCGTGTTTGTCAGATTTTCGAAATTACATTCACAGAATCGGTAAAATTAAGTTTTATGCAAAATTCAGTTTTTAACCTACCACTTAGTGGTTTCACTATTCATCAAAAATTGAAAGTTGTCAGAAAAATACCAAAATTTCACCGTAGGCTAATTTCGATATTCCGAATCCAAAAATGAAGTCCATTTTGAAAAATAAAATTTATAAAATTTAAAAAAGTGGTTATTACTATTCATAACGGCTAGTTTTAATAATATTTTAATAGCATATCGTTGTTTAGTGAAACTCGGTATTGCGTACGACGCAAGCTATCGAGGAAGGTCGCGATTTCGTGTAAAGCAAGCCAAGCAAGTGTTGTGTAGAAAAAGATTCCTTCGATGATTTATATAACATAAAAGTCTCGGGTGTTACAAATATGACCATATATGATATCATAAAAATAAGTATGATTCTGGAATAAGTCAATAACATTATTTAAATCACTATACAGGAGGTTCGAACACTTACAAATCAAGTCAGACCTAAGGTAAGGGAAATATCACAATCTCACTTTTATCCGAGATTGTTTTTACTTTGGTAATTACTGGGGTGTATTTTATCATCCACATCCATGTTCCCTCAATATGTAATATTATTTCCATCCTTCTATAATAGTTTATATACAATTTTACCCTTCGGTAAGTTTTTTGTAAAAGATATGAAAGGAATCTTTTGTCGTTTTTCGTACGAGGTACTTTTTGACTTTTCCGACAAAAGTACGAAGAATTTTTTATTTAACTTATATGGCATGAATGGATTTTTAAAACATCATTTCCAAGAATCTTCCTTTAAAAGTTTTCAATTTTATTTTTAATCAACTTCTTTTAGTTTATAATTGTATGACATATTAAGAAAGGAAAAGTGTTTTTGAAGAAGAAAGGATATTTTCCTCAAGAATTCATTTCAAGTGTTTTATCAAAATTATTTTCCATCTAAGATAATATAGGGTTCTGTTTTTATCCCTATTTTTACATTGATTTGATTATGTTGTGATGGAAGTATTTTTATGAATTCCTTTATCTTATATAAATTTTTTGATGATGTCACGATGTTTAAGATTCCCATTTTTATTACATGGGTTATGCAATGATGTATGATTTATGATTTTGTGGCACACATAAGAATGGTATCATTATGAGATGGGTGGGACCTATATCTCCCTCCAATGCATTGGGTAAAGATTTTATATCTCATGAGATAGACATGGTTGGAACGGTAGGTTATACCGGTTCAGTGAAACAGGACTGAAACGAGGGTGACTCGGTTCAGAAAGGGACATTGTCCACTAAGATAGTCTTGGCAATGAGTCTTGACTAACAAGAAATGATTCTATATGATTATGTGTGAATGCCACAAAGTTTCATGTTTTAAGTTATGATTATTGTGATTACATTTCACTGCCATGATTTACCCCTTGTTATGAAATTATGATCTCTTTTGCAGGTTCAGATTTCTAAAAGTTATGTGCTTATGTGTATGATGCGATTGATATTTCTTTTGTTTACCCTTACTGATCATTTGACCTCACCCTTTTGTATGTTTTCTTTCCCCAGGTCAGGAAGAAGGTTATTAAGTAAGATATGCCAAAAGGGACTATAGATATGATGAAATAAATGGGAGACAGTGTAGACGCTTTATGAACCAGTTGTTTATGTTTCCCAGTTTCTAAAGACACTATACCTATACGGTCCTTTGTGGTTTTGTCATATGTTGTAATAAGTGTGCTTCAATTTTGAAGTATTAACAATGTATGTAAAGTATGGGTCGTTATAGTTGGTATCAGAGGAAAGGTATAGTCAACCTTTGGAAACTAGGATGTGAAAGCCTTAGTAAGAACCATAAGGATAAGTCTAAGCATAGAACACAATCTTAGTGTTTTAGAAATGTCCATGAATAACCTAGGATAAGACCTTAAGTGTGAAATTTTATTCTTGATTATTTGGTTTTCCTATTATAATTAGTGTTGCTCACACTATTCTTCTTGGTTTTAGTCAATGACTGGAACCCGAAGGAACCGTGTTAATGCGGAATGCGACGGGCAATGTAATGATTGTCCCCCTGAGCAACCAAACGTTATGGGAGTTGGAATGCAAAATCTTGTAGCCATGCTCACACAACTTTCTCAAGCTATGAATCATGCAGGACTTCCAAACGAGCAAAGGAAGGAGCAACATTCTGTTGAATCCTTTACAAGACAGCGTCCACCTTCTTTCAGCGGGTCTACTGATCCATTAGTTGCTGAACAATGGATTAGTACTACTGAAAAGATATTTTTAGTTCTTCAATGTTCTGAACATGATAAAGTCATCCTAGCAGTGTATCGTTTGGAAGGAGACGCTGATCAATAGTGGAATCTTATTAAGAATACGAGGCAAAGAGATGAAATTGAGTCCATGGAATGGGACGAGTTCAAGAACTTATTTTTCAATAAGTACTTCCCTCGTATTCTCCGAACAAAGATGGAGAAAGAGTTTATTGAACTAAAGCAAAAGGATGATGAATCTGTTGGTACCTATGAAGAAAATTTTACAAGACTTGCAAGGTACGCTTCTGGTATTATTATCCAACCTGAGAGTAAGATGGATCGATTCTTTAGTGGCTTAAAACCAAGTCTTCTAAGGGCGTTAGCCATAAGGGACTTCAATAGCTATGAGGAAATCGTTCGATGTGCTCTCAAAGTCGAGATAGTGATTGGAGTAACCCATCAGTCATATGGGTTTGATAAGAAGAGGAAAATGGAATTCAAAGGAAAATCTAAAGAGCACACTGAAAAGAAGATGAGCTTTCCCTTATGCTCAAAGTGTGGAAAGAAACATGGAGTGAGTTGTCTTAAAGGGACAAGTAAATGTTTCAAATGTGGAAAGGAAGGTCATCGGGCATTTTAATGCCGCGATAATGGGAAGAAGATGTCTAATGATGCAAATAAAGGAAGGGATACACAGAATGAACCTACTACACTTCAATGTTTCAAGTGAAAGGAGATGGGGCATTATGCCAATCAATGCCCAAATCCAAGGGTTGATGATGATGGTCGATGTCAATAAACTCTTAAGGCTAAATACAAAGGAAAGTCACATGCAATTTCTATCAGCGATGTGGAGTACGATAACGAAGTGGTGAAAGGTACACTTACCATCCACTCTAAAGTAGCAAATGTTTTATTTGATTCTGGATCCACCCACTCTTTTATTTCTGAAGAATTTTCTAAGGGTATCACCGTATTACCTCAACAATTAGATGTTGAGTTAGCTGTGACAACACCTAATGGCACAACAGTCGCATCAAAAGTTTATAATTCTTCTCCGATCGACGTTTGTGGGAAAGTGCTTCCTGCAAATCTTATGATCCTTCCTTTAGTGGAATTTGATGTGATTCTTGGCATGGATTGGATTTCTTTATACGTAGATCATATCAATTGCCAAAGAAGGGAATTCACATTTCATATTCTAGATCAATCTATGATCGTCTATCAATGCAAGGATGAACATAACCTTCCAGTGGAAATTTCTTCCATTTCATGGGTATTGATTCCACTAAATGAAGGTTATTTATCTCAAATGGTTGGTGAGAAACTCGCGATTAAGAATATGCCCATCGTATGGGAGTTTTATGATGTCTTTCCGGAGGAATTACCGGGTCTTCCACCAAATCGTGAAGTTGAGTTTTCAATAGAACTCATACCGTGTGCTTTGCCTATTTCAAAGAAACCTTATAGAATGGCCCCAATTGAGTTGCTGGAATTGAAGAAGAAACTCCAAGAGAATCTTGATAAGGGATTCATACGCCCTAGTGCGTCACCTTAGGGAGCACCTGTTCTATTTGTTAAGAAGAAATATGGATCAATGAGACTCTGCATTGATTATCGAGAACTTAACAATATCACTATCAAGAAAAAATATCCTCTCCCGCGCATTGATGACCTATTTGACCAACTACGCGGAGCTCAATACTTTTCCAAGATTGATCTTCGTTCAGGGTATGATCAATTAAGGGTCAAACGGGAGGATATACCAAAGACGGATTTCCGTACAAGGTATGGACACTATGAATTTATAGTGATTCCATTTGGTCTTACTAATGCCCCTGCTATCTTCATTAATATGATGAAAAGAGTCTTTAGAGACTATCTTGATCAATTTGTGGTAGTCTTTATAGACGATATTCTTGTCTATTCAAAGAGAAAGGAAGAACATGAAAATCACTTGTGAATTATATTGAAGACCCTGAGAAAGGAGAAGCTTTATTCCAAATTTAACAAGTGTGAATTTTGGCTTCAAAAAGTTGCATTTTTGGGTCACATAATCTCAAAAGAGGGGATATCTGTGGATCCAGCAAAAACAGAGGTTATCGAAAGATGGTCGAGACCAACAACAGTAACTGAGATCCGAAGTTTTCTTGGTTTGGCTGGATATTATCAACGTTTTGTAAAAGATTTTTCACGATTATCTAACCCACTCACCAAGTTGACTCGGAAAGGAGTTAAGTTTGTTTGGAAAAAGGAATGTGAAGATAATTTCAAGGAGTTGAAAAGAAGGTTATCCAGTGCACCTGTGCTCACACTGCCTTGTAGTGGAGAAAGGTTTGTGATCTACAGTGATGCATCCAAGAAGGGATTGGGGTGTGTTCTTATGCAAAATGATATGGTGATAGCTTATGCCTCACGACAGTTGAAAATCCATGAGCAAAATTACCCAACACATGATTTGGAGTTAGCTGCGGTAATCTTTGCATTAAAGATTTGGAGGCATTACCTTTATGGTGAAAGGTGTGATATTTATACTGATCATAAAAGTTTAAAGTATATTTTCACACAAACGGAGCTGAATATGCGTCAAAGAAGATGGTTGGAGCTGATTAAGTATTACGACTGCTCAATCCATTACCACCCTGGGAAAGCAAACAAGGTGGCAGATGCATTAAGTCGACAAGACCATGCTAGTTTATCCATGATGAGGATCACGAAAGATCCAATATTTATGGATTTACAAAGGATGGATCTTGGAATTATAATGGAAGGGAAAAAATCTTATCTTTCTCAAATGAATGTTCAACCATCTATACATGTGAAGATTAAAGAGGCACAAAAAGAAGATGTCGAGTTACAAAAGAAGGTGAGAAATGTTCATGAGTTCAACCTTGATTGTGACGGGATAATAAAGTTCAGGAATTGGGTTTGTGTTCCTCCCATCCCCGAGTTAAAGAAAGAGCTGCTGGATGAGGCTCATAGTTATTCATTCTATATTCATCCTGGAAGCACGAAGATGTATAGGGACCTGAAAGAGTAATTCTGGTGGGATGTCATGAAAAGAGATGTTGCTGAATATGTCTCTCGATGCTTGGTTTGTCAACAAGTTAAAGCTGAGAGATAGAAGTCTTAGGGGATGTTACAACCATTACCCATACCCGAATGGAAATGGGAAAACATCACTATGGACTTTGTCACAGGACTTCCTAAAACATCCAAAGGCAATAATGATATCTGGTTCATAGTTGATCGTCTTACAAAGTCTGCACACTTCATTGCTATTAGAGAGGATTTCTCTCTAGATCAGCTTGCCAGGATATATGTAAAGGAAGTGGTAAGATTGCATGGAGTACCACTTTCTATTATATCTGATCAGGATCCGAGATTTACCTCGAAGTTCTGGCGAAGTCTTCAGTATACTCTGGATACAGAGTTGAGTTTCAGCACTACTTATCATCCTCAGACAGACAGTCAGTCTGAGAGAACAATTCAAACCCTAGAAGATATTATAACGACCCACACTTTACATACATTGTTAATACTTCAAAATTGAAGCACACTTATTACAACATATGACAAAACCACAAAGGACCATATAGGTATAGTGTCTTTAGAAACTGGGAAACATAAACAACTGGTTCATAAATCTTCTACAGTGTCTCCCATTTATTTCATCATATCTAGGGTCCCTTTTAGCATATTCTACTTAATATCCATCTTCCTGACCTGGGGAAAAGAAAACATAAAAGGGTGAGCTCAAATGCTCAGCAAGGGCAAATAAAGGAAATAAAAATCATATCATATCTTTTTGAAAATCAAAACCTGCAAAAGAGATCATACTATCTTAACATGGAATAAATCATAGAAGTGAAAATGAGATCCCCATAATCATAACATAAAACTTGAAACTTTGTGGCATGCACACATAATCATGGAAAATCATTTCTTGTTAGTCATGACTCATTGCCAAGACTATCTTACTGGACAAAGTCCCTTTCTGAACCGAGTTCACTCCTCGTTTCAGTCCTGTATCACTGAACCGAAATAACCTTCCGTTCCAGCCATGTCTATCTCATGAGATATAAAATCTTTACCCAATGCATTGGAGGGAGATATAGGTCCCGCCCATCTTATGATGAATCCTTTCTTATGTGTGCCACATAATCATAAAACATACATCATCACATAACACATGTAACAAAATGGGATTCTTGAAACATCATGACATCATAAATAAATTCATATAAGATAAAGGAATTCATAAAAATAATTCCATCACAACATGATCAAATCAATGTAATAATATGGATAAAAACATAACCCTTTATTATCTTAGATGGAAAATAATTTTGATAAAACACTTGAACTCCATTCTTGAGGAAAATATCAATTCTTCGTCAAAAACATTTTTCCTTTCATAACATGTCATACAACTTTAAAATAAAATAAGTTGATTAAAAATAAACTTGAAAACTTGTAAAGTAAGCTTCTTGGAAATAATGTTTTAAAAATCCATTCATGCCGTATAAGTTAAAAAAAACATTCTTCGTACTTTTGTCGGAAAAGTCAAAAAGTCCCTCGTACGGAAAAAAACGACAAAAGATTCCTTTAATATTCTTTACTAAAAACTCACCTAAGGGTAAAATTGGATTTAAACTATTGTAGGTGGATGGAAATAATATTACATATTGATGAAACATGGATGTGGATGATAAAATACACCCCAGTAAATACTTACGAATAAACAATCTCGGATAAAAATGAGATTGTGATATTTCCCTTACCTTAGGTCCGATTTGCTTTGTTCATGTCCGAAGCTCCTGTATAATGGTTTAAATAATGTTATTGACTTATTCCAGAATCATACATATTGATATGATATCATATATGGTCATATTCTTAGCTTCTTGTTAGTAATATTTCATTGTTACTTGTTACTCGAGTCTTTATTGCCTTTTGTTCTTATGCGTGTTTTGCCAAAAAAAAATTCTTATTATTCTTTTAAGGTTATAGATACCTTATATCCAGAATGGTATTAGTGTAACATATATCGTATTTATTCATTCAATTCATTTATATAATTACTATGTAATGATGATCATGTAGAACGAGTCGCATCACATCGTGGAGACGGTATTCCGTACGTACGCACGAGTGATGATATCGTTCCTATGATCGTGGAATTGTATTAGAGTATATATATATATTATTTCAGTATCAATATTACTTTATAAAAATCATAAATAGTTACTCATTACACCATTATACCCATCCTTGTAAGTTGGTGGTGGAAAATAGATTACACCACGGCGTGGAGACGGTATTCCGTACGTACGCACGCGCGGTGATTTCTTTTTCCGTAGGATGGATAGATGGTGAAATAGGGTTGTTTAATACTTATAATAACATATCAGTATATGAGTGATACTGATGTTATTACTTCATAATGAAACAACCTAAGAAGAAGAAGTGGAAGAAGAAATAAAGATGAAAGAATTGGTAACGGTAATTACCTCTTCTTTGAAGCGCCTCTTTGAGACCTCCTCTTAGGGCACTAAAATTGGTCTTTGAGGAAGACCATAACCTCTAGGATATTGCTAGGGAAGTGTAGAGGAGAAAATGGTAGGGGTTGGCCGAGCTTGAGTGCTCAAATTGGTGTGAGGAGGAGGGGGAGGAGGAGGTGCCCTTTTATAAGGGAGGAGAGGGGCACCTTAGGAATATCTCAAAATATTATTTTATATTAAAGTCAAAATCGGTTTATAATGGTTCCAAAGGGTCTTATTTCGAAGCTAAAGTGGGTATGGGTCGAAATCCTATCAACCAATAGGATTTAGACAAGTTTAGGGTATTATTTTAACCTTATCAGTTAGATTTAACTCTAAGTTAATTAATTTAACTTTTACCGTGTCTTTTTGTTTTCTTTCACTATATGGTTAATACACTTACTATAACATGCCAAACGAACCCCAAATTGTTTATTATTAATATATATATCCTTATCTAAGTCATTTTGCCGAACCTTAGATTTTTAGGAATAAAATAACAATTAATAATATAATATTTGATTTAAAAACTATTTTGTGTCAATTTTGACACTATTTGATATATGATTTTTGTGAAAGTCATAACAGAATTATATGTTCGAACCAAGTTGATTAAATTAACACTAGTATATCATAGTAACCTAGAAAATTAGTTTAATTCATAAAAAGTCTCAAATTACATTTATTTTGGTGTTTATAACATCAATTATGTCAATATTTCATTAACAAGATAATTACTGCATCATCTTTGTGTCATAAATAAATTAAATTATTTGACGTCTAAAAATTACAAATAAAATACCATCATGTATTAAATCTTTTTAGATTTCTAATGAATATTTACAATCGAATTTATCTTATGTATAACCCCATATTAGAAATGATTTACTTATTAAACTTTGATTTTAACTATTTTAACCCTTCTTTAAATAAATTAATAATAAATGTCCTAATCTAATCCAAGTGGGCCTAAATGGTCATATTTTATTCCTAAGTTTGTTTTTGGTCGAATTACACTTATCCAATAGAATTAGGACATGTGTTAGGGTAATAGTAATATCATATTTACCCTTAGTTACCCTATTTACTTTTAACCGTGGTAAAAAAAGTAAAAAGTTACTATTCACCAAAAAATTATTTTCATTTAATTAAACCACATTTTAGTCCTTGATATTAACCGTGTCTCACAGAAGCGGTAAAATTAAGTTTTATTCAAAATTCAGTTTTTTAACCTACCACTTAGTGGTTTCACTATTCATCAAAAATTGAAAGTTTTCAGAAAAATACCAAAATTTCACCCTAGGCTAATTTCGATATTCTGAGTCCAAAAATGAAGTCCATTTTGAAAAATAAAATTTATAAAATTTCAAAAAGTGGTTATTACTATTCATAACAGCTAGTTTTAATAGCATATTGTTGTTTAGTGAAACTCGGTATTGCGTACGACGAAAGCTATCGAGGAAGGTCGCGATTGCGTGTAAAGAAAGCCAAGAAAGTGTTGTGTAGAAAAAGATTCCTTTGATGATTTATATAACATAAAAGTCTCGGGTGTTACATTCTACCCCCCTTAAAAAGAATTTCTCCCTCGAAATTCGTCACTTTGTAACAAACAGATGAGGATACTTCTCCCTCATCATATCCTCAAGCTCCCATGTAACTTCTTCAAGTTGGTGGTTCCTCCATAAAACTTTCACCAAGCGAGTGGTCTTGTTTCGTAGGACTTTTTTGCTACGATCTAGAATCTCTATCGGCTGTTCTTCATAAGAAAGATCTTGCTCCAGCGGTACAACTTCTGAGCTGAGTACATGTGAAGGATCTGGTATGTACTTTCTCAGGAGAGATACATGGAACACATCGTGAACTTGAGAGAGATTCGGTGGAAGCGCCAATCGGTAAGCTACCTTCCCAACACGATCCAATATTTCGAAAGGACCGATATATCTAGGGCTCAACTTCCCCTTCTTTCCAAATCTCATAACCCTCTTCCAAGGAGATATTCGTAAGAACACTTTATCGCCCACTTCAAACTCTAGGTCTTTTCTTCGGTTGTCGGCATAACTTTTCTGTCGACTCTGAGCTGCTCTTATGTGTTGTTGAATAGATCTGACCTTTTCTGCCATTTCATCAACGAGATCAGGTCCTAACAGCTTTCTTTCCCCAACTTCATCCCAGCAAGTTGGAGTCCTGCATTTCTTTCCATAGAGAGCTTCATAAGGAGCCATCTGAATACTGGAGTGAAAGCTATTATTATAAGAAAATTCCACCAAAGGTAGGTGTTGATCCCAACCTCCTTTGAAATCCATAGAGCAAGCTCTCAACATATCTTCTAGGGTTTGAATTGTTCTCTCAGACTGACCGTCTGTCTGGGGATGATAAGCAGTGCTGAAACTCAACTCTGTATCCAGAGTATGCTGAAGACTTCGCCAGAACTTTGAGGTAAATCTCGGATCCCGATCAGATATAATAGAAAGTGGTACTCCATGAAATCTTACCACTTCCTTTACATATATCCTGGCAAGCTGATCTAGAGAGAAATCCTCTCTAATAGCAATGAAGTGTGCGGACTTTGTAAGACGATCAACTATGACCCAGATAGCATTATTGCCTTTGGATGTTTTAGGAAGTCCTGTGACAAAGTCCATAGTGATGTTTTCCCATTTCCATTCGGGTATGGGTAATGGTTGTAACATCCCCTTAGACTTCTGTCTCTCAGCTTTAACTTGTTGACAAACCAAGCATCGAGAGACATATTCAGCAACATCTCTTTTCATGCCATCCCACTAGAAGTACTCTTTCAGGTCCCTATACATCTTCGTGCTTCCAGGATGAATAGAGAATGATGAACTATGAGCCTCATCCAGCAGCTCATTCTTTAATTCGGGGATGGGAGGAACACAAACCCGATTCCTGAACTTTATTATCCCATCACAATCAAGGTTGAATTCAGGAACATTTCTCACCTTCTTTTGTAACTCGACATCTTCTTTCTGTGCCTCTTTAATCTTCACATGTATAGATGGTTGAACATTCATTTGAGAAAGATAAGATTTTTCCCCTTACATTATAATTCCAAGATCCATCCTTTGTAAATCCATAAATATTGGATCTTTTGTGATCCTCATCATGGATAAACTAGCATGGTCTTGTCGACTTAATGCATCTGCCACCTTGTTTGCTTTCCCAGGGTGGTAATGGATTGAGCAGTCATAATCCTTAATCAGCTCCAACCATCTTCTTTGACGCATATTCAACTCCTTTTGTGTGAAAATATACTTTAAACTTTTATGATCAGTATAAATATCACACCTTTCACCATAAAGGTAATGCCTCCATATCTTTAATGCAAAGATTACCGCAGCCAACTCCAAATCATGTGTTGGGTAATTTTGCTCATGGATTTTCAACTGTCGTGAGGCATAAGCTATCACCATATCATTTTGCATAATAACACACCCCAATCCCTTCTTGGATGCATCACTGTAGATTACAAACCTTTCTCCACTACAAGGTAGTGTGAGCACAGGTGCACTGGATAACCTTCTTTTCAACTCCATGAAATTCTCTTCACATTCCTCTGTCCAGACAAACTTAACTCCTTTCCGAGTCAACTTGGTGAGTGGATTAGATAATCGTGAAAAATCTTTTACAAAACGTCGATAATATCCAGCCAAACCAAGAAAACTTCGGATCTCAGTTACTGTTGTTGGTCTTGACCATCTTTCGATAACCTCTGTTTTTGCTGGATCCACAGATATCCCCTCTTTTGAGATTATATGACCCAAAAATGCAACTTTTTGAAGCCAAAATTCACACTTGGTAAATTTGGCATAAAGCTTCTCTTTTCTCAGGGTCTTCAATATAATTCTCAAGTGATCTTCATGCTCTTCCTTGCTCTTTGAATAGACAAGAATATCGTCTATAAAGACTACCACAAATTGATCAAGATAGTCTCTAAAGACTCTATTCATTAGATCCATGAAGATATTAGGGGCATTAGTAAGACCAAATGGCATCACTATAAATTCATAGTGTCCATACCTTGTACGGAAAGCCGTCTTTGGTATATCCTCCCTTTTGACCCTTAATTGATGATACCCGGAACGAAGATCAATCTTGGAAAAGTATTGAGCTCCGCGTAGTTGGTCAAATAAGTCATCAATGCGTGGGAGAGGATATTTGTTCTTGATAGTGATCTTGTTAAGTTCTCTATAATCAATGCAGAGTCTCATTGATCCATCTTTCTTCTTAACAAATAGAACAGGTGCTCCCCAAGGTGACGCACTAGGGCGTATGAATCCCTTATCAAGATTCTCTTGGAGTTGCTTCTTCAATTCTTGCAACTCAATTGGGGCCATTCTATAAGGTGTCTTTGAAATAGGCAAAGCACCCGGTACAAGTTCTATTGAAAACTCAACTTCACGATTTGGTGGAAGACCCGGAAATTCCTCCGGAAAGACATCATCAAACTCCCGTACAATGGGAATATTCTTAATCGTGAGTTTCTCACCAACTATTTGAGATAAATAACCTTCATTTAGTGGAATCAATACCCATAAGATGGAAGAAATTTCCACTGGAAGGTTATATTCATCCTTGCATTGATAGACGATCATAGATTGATCTGGAATATGAAATGGGACTTCCCTTCTTTGGCAATTGATATGAGCTCCGTATAAAGAAAGCCAATCCATTCCAAGAATCACATCAAATTCCACTATAGGAAGGATCACAAGATTTGCAGGAATCACTTTCCCACAAACTTCGATCGGAGAAGAATTATAAACTTTTGATGCGATTGATGTGCCATTAGGTGTTGTCACAGCTAACTCAACATCTAATTGTTGAGGTAATACGGTGATACCCTTAGAAAAGTCTTCAGAAATAAAAGAGTGGGTGGATCCAGAATCAAATAAAACATTTGCTACTTTAGAGTGGATGGTAAGTGTACCTTTCACCACATCGTTATCGTACCCCACATCGCTGATAGAAATTGCATGTGAATTTCCTTTGTCTTTAGCCTTAAGAGTTTGTTGACGTCGACCATCATCATCAACCCTTGGATTTGGGCATTGATTGGCATAATGCCCCATCTCCTTGCACTTGAAACATTGAAGTGTAGTAGGTTCATTCTGTGTATCCCTTCCTTTGTTTGCATCATTAGACATCTTCTTCCCATTATCACGGCATTCAAATGCCCGATGACCTTACTTTCCACATTTAAAACATTTACTTGTCCCTTTAAGACAACTCCCTCCATGTTTCTTTCCACAATTTGAGCATAAGGAAAAGCTCATCTTCTTTTTCGTGTGCTCTTTAGATTTTTCTTTGAATTCCAACTTCCTCTTCTTATCAAACCCATGTGACTGATGGGTTACTCCAATCTCCATCTCGACTTTGAGAGCACATCGAACGATTTCCTCGTAGCTATTGAAGTCCCTTATGGCTAACGCCCTTCGAAGACTTGGTTTTAAGCCACTAAAGAATCGATCGATCTTACTCTCAGGTTGGATAATAATACCAGAAGCGTACCTTGCAAGTCTTGTAAAATTTGCTTCATAGGTACCAACAGATTCATCATCCCTTTGCTTCAGTTCATGAAACTCTTTCTCCATCTTTGTTCGGAGAATACGAGGGAAGTACTTATTGAAAAATAAGTTCTTGAACTCGTCCCATTCCATAGACTCAATTTCATCCCTTTGCCTCGTATTCTTAACAAGATTCCACCATTGATCAACATCTCCTTCCAAACGATACACTGCTAGGATGACTTTATCATGTTCAGAACATTGAAGAACTGAAAATATCTTTTCAGTAGTACTAATCCATTGTTCAGCAACTAATGAATCAATAGACCCGCTGAAAGAAGGTGGACGCTGCCTCATGAAGGATTCAACAGAATGTTGCTCCCTCCTTTGCTCGTTTGGAAATCCTGCATGATTCATAGCTTGAGAAAGTTGTGTGAGCATGGCTACAAGATTTTTCATTCCATCTCCCATATCGTTTGGTTGCTCAGGGGGACAATCATTGCATTTCCCATCGCATTCCACATTAACACGGTTCCTTCGGGTTCCATCCATTGACTAAAACCAAGAAGAATAGTGTGAGCAACACTAATTATAATAGGAAACCACATAATTCAAGAATAAAATTTTCATGCTTATGGTCTTATCCTAGGTTATTCAAGGCCATTTCTAAAACACTAAGATTGTGTTCTATGCTTAGACTTATCCTTAGGGTTCTTACTAAGGCTTGCACATCCTAGTTTCCAAAGGTTGACTATACCTTTCCTCTGATACCAACTATAACGACCAACACTTTACATACATTGTTAATACTTCAAAATTGAAGCACACTTATTACAACATATGACAAAACCACAAAGGACCGTATAGGTATAGTGTCTTTAGAAACTGGGAAACATAAACAACTGGTTCATAAATCTTCTATAGTGTCTCCCATTTATTTCATCATATCTAGGGTCCCTTTTAGCATATTCTACTTAATATCCATCTTCCTGACCTGGGGAAAAGAAAACATAAAAGGGTGAGCTCAAATGCTCAGCAAGGGAAAATAAAGGAAATAAAAATCATATCATATCTTTTTGAAAATCAAAACCTGCAAAAGAGATCATACTATCTTAACATGGAATAAATCATAGAAGTGAAAATGAGATCCCCATAATCATAACATAAAATTTGAAACTTTGTGGCATGCACACATAATCATGGAAAATCATTTCTTGTTAGTCATGACTCATTGCCAAGACTATCTTAGTGGACAAAGTCCCTTTCTGAACCGAGTTCACTCCTCGTTTCAGTCCTGTATCACTGAACCGAAATAACCTTCCGTTCCATCCATGTCTATCTCATGAGATATAAAATCTTTACCCAATGCATTGGAGGGAGATATAGGTCCCACCCATCTTATGATGAATCCTTTCTTATGTGTGCCACATAATCATAAAACATACATCATCACATAACACATGTAACAAAATGGGATTCTTGAAACATCATGACATCATAAATAAATTCATATAAGATAAAGGAATTCATAAAAATAATTCCATCACAACATGATCAAATCAATGTAATAATAGGGATAAAAACAGAACCCTTTATTATCTTAGATGGAAAATAATTTTGATAAAACACTTGAACTCCATTCTTGAGGAAAATATCCTTTCTTCGTCAAAAACATTTTTCCTTTCATAACATGTCATACAACTTTAAAATAAAAGAAGTTGATTAAAAATAAACTTGAAAACTTGTAAAGGAAGCTTCTTGGAAATAATGTTTTAAAAATCCATTCATGCCGTATAAGTTAAAAAAAACATTCTTCGTACTTTTGTCGGAAAAGTCAAAAAGTCCCTCGTACGGAAAAAACGACAAAAGATTCCTTTCATATTCTTTACTAAAAACTCACCTAAGGGTAAAATTGGATTTAAACTATTGTAGGTGGATGGAAATAATATTACATATTGATGAAACATGGATGTGGATGATAAAATACACCCCAGTAAATACTTACAAATAAACAATCTCGGATAAAAATGAGATTGTGATATTTCCCTTACCTTAGGTCCGATTTGCTTTGTTCGTGTCCGAAGCTCCTGTATAATGGTTTAAATAATGTTATTGACTTATTCCAGAATCATACATATTGATATGATATCATATATGGTCATATTCTTAGCTTCTTGTTAGTAATATTTCATTGTTACTTGTTACTCGGGTCTTTATTGCCTTTTGTTCTTATGCGTGTTTTGCCAAAAAAAAATTCTTATTATTCTTTTAAGGTTATAGATACCTTATATCCAGAATGGTATTAGTGTAACATATATCATATTTATTCATTCAATTCATTTATATAATTACTATGTAATGATGATCATGTAGAACGAGTCGCATCACATCGTGGAGACGGTATTCCGTACGTACGCACGAGTGATGATATCGTTCCTATGATCGTGGAATTGTATTAGAGTATATATATATATTATTTCAGTATCAATATTACTTTATAATAATCATAAATAGTTACTCATTACACCATTATACCCATCCTTGTAAGGTGGTGGTGGAAAATAGATTACACCACGGCGTGGAGACGGTATTCCGTACGTACGCACGCGCGGTGATTTCTTTTTCCGTAGGATGGATAGATGGTGAAATAGGGTTTTTTCATACTTATAATAACATATCAGTATATGAGTGATACTGATGTTATTACTTCATAATGAAACAACCTAATAAGAAGAAGTGGAAGAAGAAATAAAGATGAAAGAATTGGTAACGGTAATTACCTCTTCTTTGAAGCGCCTCTTTGAGACCTCCTCTTAGGGCACTAAAATTGGTCTTTGAGGAAGACCAGAACCTCTAGGATGTTGCTAGGGAAGTTTAGAGGAGAAAATGGCAGGGGTTGGCCGAGCTTGAGTGCTCAAATTGGTGTGAGGAGGAGGGGGAGGAGGAGGTGCCCTTTTATAAGGGAGGAGAGGGGCACCTTAGGAATATCTCAAAATATTATTTTATATTAAAGTCAAAATCGGTTTATAATGGTTCCAAAGGGTATTATTTCGAAGCTAAAGTGGGTATGGGTCGAAATCCTATCAACCAATAGGATTTAGACAAGTTTAGGGTATTATTTTAACCTTATCAATTAGATTTAACTCTAAGTTAATTAATTTAACTTTTACCGTGTCTTTTTGTTTTCTTTCACTATATGGTTAATAAACTTACTATAACATGCCAAACGAACCCCAAATTGTTTATTATTAATATATATATCCTTATCTAAGTCATTTGGACGAACCTTAGATTTTTAGGAATAAAATAACAATTAATAATATAATATTTGATTTAAAAACTATTTTGTGTCAATTTTGACACTATTTGATATATGATTTTTGTGAAAGTCATAACAGAATTATATGTTCGAAACAAGTTGATTAAATCAACACTAATATATCATAGTAACCTAGAAAATTAGTTTAATTCATAAAAAGTCTCAAATTACATTTATTTTGGTGTTTATAACATCAATTATGTCAATATTTCATTAACAAGATAATTACTGCATCATCTTTGTGTCATAAATAAATTAAATTATTTGATGTCTAAAAATTACAAATAAAATACCATCATGTAGTAAATTTTTTTAGTTTTCTAATGAATATTTACAATCGAATTTATCTTATGTATAACCCCATATTAGAAATGATTTACTTATTAAACTTTGATTTTAACTATTTTAACCCTTCTTTAAATAAATCAATAATAAATGTCCTAATCTAATCCAAGTGGGCCTAAATGGTCATATTTTATTCCTAAGTTTGTTTTTGGTCGAATTACACTTATCCAATAGAATTAGGACATGTGTTAGGGTAATAGTAATATCATATTTACCCTTAGTTACCCTATTTACTTTTAACCGTGGTAAAAAAAGTAAAAAGTTACTATTCACCAAAAAATTATTTTCATTTCATTGAACCACATTTTAGTCCTTGATATTAACCGTGTATCTCGGATTTTTGAAATTCCATTCACAGAAGCGGTAAAATTAAGTTTTATGCAAAATTCAGTTTTTTAACCTACCACTTAGTGGTTTCACTATTCATCAAAAATTGAAAGTTTTCAGAAAAATACCAAAATTTCACCCTAGGCTAATTTCGATATTCTGAGTCCAAAAATGAAGTCCATTTTGAAAAATAAAATTTATAAAATTTCAAAAAGTGGTTATTACTATTCATAACGGCTAGTTTTAATAGCATATTGTTGTTTAGTGAAACTCGGTATTGCGTACGACGAAAGCTATCGAGGAAGGTCGCAATTGCGTGTAAAGAAAGCCAAGCAAGTGTTGTGTAGAAAAAGATTCCTTTGATGATTTATATAACATAAAAGTCTCGGGTGTTACAGATATGTTGAGAGCTTGCTCTATGGATTTCAAAGGAGGTTGGGATCAACACCTACCTTTGTTGGAATTTTCTTATAATAATAGCTTTCACTCCAGTATTCATATGACTCCTTATGAAGCTCTCTATGGAAAGAAATGCAGGACTCCAACTTGCTGGGATGAAGTTGGGGAAAGAATGCTATTAGGACCTGATCTCGTTGATGAAATGGCAGAAAAGGTCAGATCTATTCAACAACACATAAGAGCAGCTCAAAGTCGACAGAAAAGTTATGCCGACAACCGAAGAAAAGACCTAGAGTTTGAAGTGGGTGATAAAGTGTTCTTACGAATATTTCCCTGGAAGAGGGTTATGAGATTTGGAAAGAAGGGGAAGTTGAGCCCTAGATATATCGGTCCTTTCGAAATACTGGATCGTGTTGGAAAGGTAGCTTACCGATTGGAGATTCCCCCGAATCTCTCTCAAGTTCACGATGTGTTCCATGTATCTCTCCTGAGAAAGTACATACCTGATCCTTCACATGTACTCAGCTTAGAAGTTGTACCGCTGGAGCAAGATCTTTCTTATTAAGAACAACTGATAGAGATTCTGGATCGTAGCGAAAAAATCCTACGAAACAAGACCACTCGATTAATGAAAGTTTTATGGAGGAACCACCAACTTGAAGAAGCTACATGGGAGCTTGAGGATATGATGAGGGAGAAGTATCCTCATCTGTTTGTTACAAAGTGACGAATTTCGAGGGCGAAATTCTTTTTAAGGGGGGTAGAATGTAACACCCGAGATTTTTATGAGTAATATTTTGTTTTTATGTTATATATATATCATCAAAGGAATCTTTCACTACACACTAGCTTGACTTACTTTACACGCAATCGCGACCTTCCTCGATAGCTTGCGTTGTACGCATTACCAAGTTTCACTAAACGACGATATGCTATTAAAATATTATTTGAAATAGCTGTTATGAATAGTAATAACCAATTTTTGAAATTTTATCTTTCAAAATGGACCTCATTTTTGGATTCGGAATACCGAAATTATCCTAGGGTGAAATTTTGGTATTTTTCTGAAAACTTTCAATTTTTGATGAATAGTGAAACCACTAAGTGGTAGGTTAAAAACTGAATTTTGCATAAAACTTAATTTTACCACTTCTGTGAATGGAATTTCGAAAATTCGACAGACACGGTTGATATCAGTAAGTAAAATGTGGTTCAATGAGATAAAAATAATTTTTTGGTGAATAGTAACTTTTTACTTTTTTTACCGCGGTTAATAGTAAATAGGGTAACTAAGGGTAAATATGATATTAATATTACCCTAACACATGTCCTAATTCTATTGGATAAGTGTAATTCGACCAAAAACAACCTTATGAATATAATATGACCATTTAGGTCCACTTGGATTAGATTATGACATTTAATATTATTTTATTTAATGAATAGTTAAAATAGTTAAAATCAAAGTTTAATAACTAAAACATTTTTAATATGGGCTTATACATAAGAGAAATTCGACTATAAATATTCATTAGAAAGATAAACAGATTTCCTACATAATGATATTTTATTTATAATTTTTAGACTTTAAATAAATTAATTTATTTATGACACAATGATGATGCAGTAATTACCCTTTTAAGGAAATGTTAACATAATTGATGATATAAATGATAAAATAAATGTAATTTGAGACTTTTTATGAATTAAAATAATTTTATAGGTTACTATGATATATTAGTGTTGATTTAATCAACTTGGTTTGAACATATAATTCTGTTATGACTTTCACAAAAATCATATATCAAATAGTGTCAAAATTGACACAAAATAGTTTCTAAATAAAATATTATATTATTAATTGTTATTTTATTCCTAAAAATATAAGTTTCGGCCAAATAACTTAGATAAGGATATATATATATTAATAATAAACAACTTGGGGTTCTTTTGGCATGTTATAGTAAGTGTATTAACCTTATAGTATAAGAAAACAAAAAGTCACGGTAAAAGTTAAATTATTTAACTTAGAGTTAAATCTAATTGATAAGGTTAAAATAATAACATAAACTTGTCTAAATCCTATTTTTTGATAGGATTTAGACCCATCCCCACTTTACCTTCGAAATAAGACCCTTTGGAACCATTATAAACCGATTTTGACTTTAATATAAAATAATATTTTGAGATATTCCTAAGGTGCCCCTCTCCTCCCTTATAAAAGGACACCTCCTCCCCATCTTCCTCACACCACTTTGAGCCTTAAAGATCGGCCAAACCCTGAAAATTACTCCTCTCCACTTCCCTAGAAACATCCTAGATGTTCTGGTCTTCTTCAAAGACCCATTTTAGTGCCCTAAAAGGAGGTCTCAAAGAAGCACTTCAAAGAAGAGGTAATGTCCGTTACCGATTCTTTCATCTTTATTTCTTCTTCCACTTCTTCTTATTTAGTTGTTTAATTATGAAGTAATAAAATCAGTATCACTCATATACTTATAGGTTATTATAAGTATGAAACAACCCTATTTCACCATCTATCCATCCTACGGAAAAAGAAATCACCGCGCGTGCGTACGTACAGAATACCGTCTCCACGCCGTGGTGTGATCTATTTTCCACCACCACCTTAATTGGATGGGTATAATGGTGTAAATAATGACTATATATGACTATTATAAATTTATATTGATTCTGAAATAGTATACATATACTCCAATACAATTCCACGATCATAGGAACGATATCATCACTCGTGCATACGTACGGAATACCGTCTCCACGATGTGATGCGACTCGTTCTACATGATCTTCATTTCATAATGATTATATAAATGAATTTAATGAATGAATATGATATATATTACATTAATACCATTCTGGAAATGAGGTATCTATAACCTAAAGAGAAGAATATGAATTTATTCGACAAAACACGCATAAAAACAAAAAGTTATAAACACACGAATAACAAGTAGCAATGAAATATTACTACTAAGAAGCTAAGAATATGACCATATATGATATCATAAAAATAAGTATGATTCTGGAATAAGTCAAGAACATTATTTAAATCATTATACAGGAGGTTCGGACACTTACAAATCAAGTCGGACCTAAGGTAAGGGAAATATCACAATCTCACTTTTATCCGAGATTGTTTTTACTTTGGTAATTACTGGGGTGTATTTTATCATCCACATACATGTTACCTCAATATGTAATATTATTTCCATCCTTCTACAATATTTTATATCCAATTTTACCCTTCGGTAAGTTTTTTGTAAAGGATATGAAAGGAATCTTTTGTCGTTTTTCGTACGAGGTACTTTTTGACTTTTCCGACAAAAGTACGAAGAATGTTTTATTTAACTTATACGACATGAATGGATTTTTAAAACATTATTTCCAAGAATCTTCCTTTAAAAGTTTTCAAGTTTATTTTTAATCAACTTCTTTTAGTTTATAATTGTATGACATATTAAGAAAGGAAAAGTGTTTTTGAAGAAGAAAGGATATTTTCTCAAGAATTCATTTCAAGTGTTTTATCAAAATTATTTTCCATCTAAGATAATATAGGGTTCTATTTTTATCCCTATTATTACATTGATTTGATTATGTTGTGATGGAAGTATTTTTATGAATTCCTTTATCTTATATAAAATGTTTGATGATGTCACGATGTTTAAGATTCCCATTTTTATTACATGGGTTATGCAATGATGTATGATTTATGATTTTGTGGAACACATAAGAATGGTATCATTATGAGATGGGTGTGACCTATATCTCCCTCCAATGCATTGGGTAAAGATTTTATATCTCATGAGATAGACATGGCTGGAACGGTAGGTTATACCGGTTCAGTGAAACAGGACTGAAACGTAGGTGACTCGGTTCAGAAAGGGACATTGTCCACTAAGATAGTCTTGGAAATGAGTCTTGACTAACAAGAAATGATTCTATATGATTATGTGTGAATGCCACAAAGTTTCATGTTTTAAGTTATGATTATTGTGATTACATTTCACTTCCATGATTTACCCAATGTTATGAAATTATGATCTCTTTTACAGGTTCAGATTTCCAAAAGTTATGTGCTTATGTGTATGATGTGATTGATATTTCTTTTGTTTACCCTTACTGAGAATTTGAGCTCACCCTTTTGTATGTTTTCTTTCCCCAGGTCAGGAAGAAGGTTATTAAGTAAGATATGCCAAAAGGGACTATAGATATGATGAAATAAATGGGAGACAGTGTGGACGCTTTATGAACCAGTTGTTTATGTTTCCCAGTTTCTAAAGACACTATACCTATACGGTCCTTTGTGGTTTTGTCATATGTTGTAATAAGTGTGATTCAATTTTGAAGTATTAACAATGTATGTAAAGTATGGGTCGTTATAAATCCCCTCTTAGATTGTTCCATACTAAATATCTTTAGTATCTGGTCAATATATGTACCATGAATTCATCTAATAAGCATCTTGGATCTATCAATAATGATCTTGATCCCTAAAATGTAGGTTACTTCACCTAATTATTTCATGGAGAAACACTTGTTCAACCAGTACTTAATTGACTGTAAGACTGGTACATCATTTCCAATAAGTAATATGTCTTCAACATATAATACTAAAATAATGACTGTATTCCCATTAAACCACTTATAAATGCATGGATCACATTCATTATTAATGAAACCAAATTTATTTATGGATTCATCAAATCGAATGTTCCATGACCCAGATGCTTACTTTAATCCATAAATGGATTTATGAAATTTGAAAACTTGTTTGGATTCACCTGGTGTCACAAACCCTTTTAGATGTGTCATATAGGCATCTTCCTGAAGGTTACCATTAAGGAATTCTTTTTGAGATCTATCTTCCAAATATCATAGTCATGGTAAGATGCTATTGCAAGTATTATTCTTATGGATTTAATCATGGAAACTAGAGAGAAGGTTTCATCATAGTCAATTCCTTGACGTTGTCAGAATCCTTTATCCACTAGCCTTTATTTATAGGTTCTCACTTGACCTTCCATGTCCAAATTTCTCTTGAATACCCATTTTCATCCAACATTCTTTACATCAATTGGATCATCGACAAGAACCTAGACTTAGTTCAGATACATGGAATCCATCTCAGAATTCATAGCTTCTTGCCATCTTGAAGCTTATGATATTTCTACTGCTTCCTTGTAGGAGATATATTCATCATTTTACAACAATAAAGATTAACCATCCTTTGTGATAAGGAAATCAAATATCTCTGGTTCCCTTACCTCTATTGAGCTCCTACGCAGTACTTGTGTTTCTGGAACCTCTTCCACGGGGACCTGTGGAACTTGTTCCTGTACCAACTCCTGTGTATCTTGAGAATCAAATTTGTTGAAGTCAATATTTCTCCCACTATCCTTTTTGAGGATGCGATCCATCTCAAGAAAGATGGCTCATCTGGTGACAATCATTTTCTTGTCTGAAGGGTTATATAGGTAATATCTTTTTTTCCTTGGGATATCCTATAAAGATACACCTTGTGCCCCAGGGTTCTAGTTTTTTGCCTGAGAAGGCCTTAACAAATGACTCGCATCCCCATACACATGTGTGCAACAAAATGGGTTTCTTTCCATTCCATAACTCAGAGGGAATTCTATTTTATGCCTTATTTGGTACTTAGTTTAATGTGTATTCTACAGTTTGTAATGCATATCCCCAAATGGATAATGAAAGATTTTCACAACTTATCATCGAACTCACCATGCCCAACAAGGTGTGGTTCCTCCTTTCAATAACACCATTCCACTTTGGTGTATAAGGAGGAGTGATATGAGATAGAATCCCAGACTCTCGTAGAATATTAATGAACTCTTGGATTAGATATTCTCCACCTTGATCCGATTGAAGTTTCTTTATCTTCTTACCAAGCTGATTCTATAATTAATTCTTGAATTCCTTAATTTTTTCTAAGGACCCTAACTTATACCTCATTAAGCATACATATCCATATCTACTCAAATCATCAGTAAAAGTAATAAAGTAAGAATATCCACCTCTATATTTTACTGGAAATGGTCCACACACATCCGTGTGCACCAATTCTAGAAGCTATGTGGCCCTTTCACCCTGTCTAATGAAATCCGGCTTGGTGATTTTACCTTGTAAACAAGCATGACATCTATCAAGTGGTTTTAGATCAGTAGAGTCTAAATAACCATCTTGGTAGAGCTTTTTCAAGCACTTCTCATTTACATGACTGAGATGGTGATACCATAACCGGGTAATGTATGAGTCATGTGTGTTTGTTTCGTTATCGATTGCCAACACTTGGTTTTTGTAATTTAATACATACAAACCGTTATTTAGGTGCACCATACCATAAAATACTTTGTTCTTATAAAATAAACAACCCTTATTTCCAAATTTGAAAATAAATCCATCCATATCCAAGCAAGATTCATAAATTATGTTCTTGGTAACACTAGGAATATAATAGTAGTTATATAAAACCAAATCATCCCGATTGGCAATGAGATATGGTAATCGCCAAGGACTAATGCGACCATCCTTACACCATTGGAAGCTCGAACATCCACCTATACTCTGGAAATATTTCCAAATATACTTGATTCCTGCATTTGAATATAGATGTGAACCCGACAAGATGTATCTAATACCCAATGTGTCGAAATGGAAAGATTACACTAGATAAAAAATGCACCTTTAGCATCCCCACACTTCTGGGTGCAGTTCCTCTTCCAATGGACTTGCTTTCCACATGAAAAACATACCGTCTCTTGTTCCTTTACCTCTCTATGGATCTTCCCTTTCTTGGAGGGACGATGCTCAGGGGCTTCAGACCATTTATGAATCCCTGGCATATTTACCTTGTCTTTCCTTTTCTTATTTACCATAAGGACTGTGGGTCTGTCACGCCCCATGTCCTTATCTACCTAACGAATTAAGGTCATAAATTATTATAGACTCTTCTCATTGTTTCTCATGTTGTTGTTGACAATAAATCTAGATAAGGTCTTGGGAAGTGATGATAGGATCAGATCTGTACGCAACTCATCTAGGAACTTAATCCCTAAGAGGTCTAGGCATTCAATGTAGCCAATAAGGTTGACTACATGAAGGCCAACTGGTGAAAAATCTCCAAGATTAGTTTTAAAAAAAGCATTGGAGATCCCATATCTCTCCTATCTCACCTTCTCTTGATAGACATCCTTAAGGAGAGACATCATGCCATACACATCCATGTTTTCATGTTGCTTCAAGAGATCATTAGATATGGCCAATAGCATGAAACATTGGACATATATGGAATCATACATATTTTTCATATAGAGATATAGTTCATTATCACTAGCCTCTTTTCTAGGTGAAACTGGAATAAGATCCTCCAGCATGTACAATTTCCTCTCGTGGCGAAGGATGATGCGTAAACGCCTCTACCATTCCTGGAAATTGGTGCTGGTGAGAAGGTTTTCCTTCTCAAGTATGGTTCATAATGATATGTTTGGAGTCATTTTTCTTTTTTATTTCTACAAATTTAAGATAATAAAAGGTTTAGTACTTTATCATGATAAAACTAAGACAAATAAATAATTTAATACTTATTAGTCTCCCACTATTTTATCAAAATACAATAGCCCTCACCATTGACTTCGGAATATTCTATTACATGAATATTCTAGTGGAAATGATCCATATTTTCCTTCACATTACCCAAACTAGGGTTGGTCAAGCAACTTGAAGGGTTTTAGGTAGGCATTACAAATGCCAACTGCATTAACTCGCAGCTCCTTGATCCGCTGGGTGGACTCCCCAATCCTGAAATCCTTTTATTTTGGATTTCCTCAACCTTTGCCTCTTGGTCACATAAAGTCCTGCTATGGTAGTAAACCCTTGATGTGAACCAAGTTAAGTCAAATCAAAACCTTGAATTATAATTCCTTGATAATTGAAATCACCACAACTAGGGTTGGTCAAGCACTTTGAACTATGGTTCGATTCTAACCAAGATTATGGAAGGCTATACCGACACAATATTTTCTTAGAGGGATTTTATCCTTATACGTCAATTTTCATTTTATTATATTTGATTACATGATTTTTAATGTTAAGTGGGATATAATTAAGTGATTAACCATGACTAAGATAATATTTACACATAATCCAACCTTATTTTAGTTCCATATTGCATGCTTGTATAATTCATTAATTGTGTGATTGTGAAAACACACCCACAATAAATAAACCATGAAACTGATAGAAATAAAATAAATGGTATGATCATTATCTTGTTCTATTGGTTAGTTTATGTAGTGGTTGGTAAACTAACCTGAGACCTAGGGGAGAAAACACCTTGAACCTTTTGGGTTCATGTTTATAGCTTTCCACCTGTCCACCTTTGTATATCCTTATATTGGTTTCAGTTTGGCTCTTAACTTGAGCTGACTCAACTAGATTGGGAGGTCAATCCATTACATATGCTTTTATCTCACTCATAGGTGAGGGGTAAAATAATGTTTTACATAAAAGAAACCTTTGGCACGTAGGCCCTACATGTTAATGAGGAGAAGGCTCGCAGGCCAAAAAAATTTAATTTAAATAAATAAATTTAAAGAAACCATTCACATACAAAGGTCTTGGTATAGCTCATGATCATCCATACATATAATAACATTTACACATAAATAAAAATATCATTCAATTATTTCATCATTCTTGTTTAAGATAAATCACGCTCAAATCAATTAATTATCTTTAATTAACCAATCCTTTTATCTTAAACCATTTTCTGAATTTCCTTGAGATTCTTATCCATCATAATTTTAAACAAATAAATTTATTTAAAATTATCTTTTTACGTAACTTGTACCTTGGAGGAAACCCGGTTAATTCCTGTTTATAACTATACAATGAGTAGAAATGAACATTACACAAATGTTAAATTAAACACACATATATAAAAAACCTATCACTTGTTGTGCCTCAGCTTTACACCTTCACTATGGTTCATGTCTCAAGGGTTTGTATAATATAATAATAAATTTTAATAAATATACATAATTTTGATGAGTACACGACGTGTAGTTCCAACTACACGACGTGTACTTTTGTTCACCATCCATCCGAAGTACACACCTGAGGACATGGCATGTAGATGTAATTTAGAAATATTCGGAGTGCACGGCGTGTTCAGTGGGACACACACTATAATGACCCAACCTTATAACATTATATAATCTTTAATTAAATATATAATTCACATTGAGGATCTTTTTAGGTTTAGAGTTTTAGAGAGTTAGGCCATAACAGTTACATTACATCTCGAAAATTACAAAGTAGACACTTCTACTCAGTTTCTATTTTTTCATAAAATAAAACTTGTTGAAAAAAAGAGTCACGTCTAGTTCCATGTTTTAGATAGCATGAATTTCCCTTGATCCCATACTTGACCCTATTCATCTTTAAGTCATGTGAAAAACATTTTTAAACTTGGGTTGAGCATAAAAAGCTCAGTAAGGGTTATAAAACAAAGAAAGAAAACATTAGTTTCTCAATACATACATAACATAAGCTCTTTAACATACCTCATGAAATCATATGATTTATGAATAACACATTGAAATCATAAATTATAAAGGTAACTTGTGGCATCCATATCATACTTACATTGTATATATCACAACTACATAAGAAGTTACGTTGTAATACCCATCACAATATATTCTCTAAATCTCTTAGGAGAAACATTCATGTTTACCTCCGTCATGTTACCCAATGCATTAGAGATATATATCGAGCTCACTTGCCCAAGGTTTATCACGGAACCACCCGTATAAGTAAACAATGACCAAGGACCATAATATAATCATAACACATAACATATGCATAAAGAAAAGATAACATTCACAAATTGCAATCACAATATATATTTTCAAGATATTGAACAAGATATTGAAATAATAAATCCAAAAAACATTTTAAATACCAAAATAAATAAAAGAGTATATGCTATTTATTTTTCTTTTAAAAAAATTACGCCTTGTTAAGGAAGCAAAAGATCAAATAATACTCACGGCGGCGGAAAGGTCGTTTTCACTGCTTACGTTAAAAAGAAACATTCTTTTTTACCATTTAGTAAAACGATTTGTAGAAAAATATTCCCTTTGAATGAAATGAAAATTGAAAGGTGTTTATATAACATATAAAAGAAATTCGTGTATAAAACAATATATGCCTCAATTAAAGGAGATTGAGACGAAGTCCCTTACCTCTTGTCCAAATTGACCCGTTCGTTCTTTAATCTCATGAATAATAAACTAAAGTTAAATTATACTTGCTTAAGAATCTTTTCAAGTTTATTATTCCTTTTATATTACTTATTTACATGTTGTAAACATTATGTAATCATTTAAGTTAATAATGGTCTTTTTGTCGATATTTGGTACTTGAGTAAAAAATGAATTTCTTATATTTACAAGTTGTTTATGTGGTCAAAATTCCATTATATATAGAATGATATTAATAATTTAGATATCAAATATATCATATATATTCAGTATATATATGTATTTATAACAATACATAACATTGGGAGATAAGAAATGAAATGCACCGTTCATGGAGATAGTAAGCCGTACGTACACATGAACACTACTTTCATTTCTATTTCGTATTTTAATGGAATGAAAACATAATGATACATAGGTATATTATAATTACAGTATAATATCATATATAATTTCATTAACTATATCCTTTATGCATCCCTCATAAGGCATGAATGAGTCATATAACTTTGAGGGGGCGGTAGTCCACACTTCCTCTAATGAAATTATCACGTTTACCCATTATGGAAACCATAAAGGTATGATATAAATGGAAAATACAAAAGAAAAAATAAAACATAAACATAATATATATCATATATAAATACACTTTCATTATAATTTCCACCATAATAGGTGGTATGAGATAATTGAACAATCATGGTTTCGTGAGGCGTTAGTTCACCATCCACAGAAACAGTATGTTCTTTACCCATTAGACGGAGGTGTCTGTAAGTGTAGTTAGAATCCTTCTCATAAAAAATCCTAATATATTGAGGATATTAGTGTTGTTATAAAATAAAGGAATAAAAATATTTTAGGGGTTGGAGAAGTAAAATAAAAGAAAATAATTTAAGAGAAACCGTTACCTTTAATTCGGGTAACTCCCTTTGGTTTGAACCAAAAGGACTTCTTGGAGTGCCTTATGCCTAAGTTAAGGCTTCTATGAGGAAAAGAGGGATCTTGAAAGATTATTTGGGTAGAGTTTGGACAAGACAAGTGGCTTGAGAAGTGTGAGGAATGGGCTAGATGTGAGGTCTTTTTATAAGGGGGAGGAGGGGCTCTTTTGGAAAGTGTGAAAATATTATTTTATTATATAATGATTTTTCAGTTTCTAAATGTCCAAAACTTTTTAAATTAGAATATAAGATGAATCATGGTAGAAATAAAATCATCCAATTAGAATTTGATAGTTTTAGAATAATATTTTAATCTTTATAATCTTATTTATTTAAATCATTTATTAATGAGGTAAACACCACATCATTATTGTGTCATAAATAATTTAATTTATTTGATGTCTAAAAATTATAAAAAAAATACCATGATATAGGAAATATTTTTATCTTTAAAATTAATATTTATAGTAGAAGAGATAATTTATATAACCCCATGTAAAAATTTATTTACTAAAGGATATTTGTTTATGTCATTTTTGCATTTACTTTAAGTTAATTAAAATAAAGTGTGATTATCACTCCCAAGTGGCCTCATGGTGTCCCAAAATAGACCCAAGTATGCCCATGGTCGGATATGTATCAATAAATAGGATTAGGACACATGTTAGGGTAATTTAATATTATTATAATATTATTTTTTTACCCTTAATTACCAGATTTACCTTTTAACCATGGTAAATAAAATATTTACTGAAGTAAATATTCATAATCTCTAAAACTAAAAGTTACATATTTACACAATTTGGACCTCCTGATTCCAAATATGAAATACATTTTTTTAAATTCAAAACAAAGAAGTGGCAGAAATTAATTTAAAATTAATTCTTGCTGTTAAAACAAAAAGCGTGTTTTTAAAAAATAACTATCAAAAGATTGACACTTGTTTATGTCCAATTTCAATATGAAATTACTTAAAATGAAAAACATTGAATTAAATGGTAAAAATTTATTCCAATTAAGCTTTAAAACCAATTAAAAAGATAATATAACCATATAAATAAATTAGATTAAAAGGCGGTTTTGAATTAAAATACAGTATTTTTCACTATTCATTAAAAAATGAACTTTATCAAAAAAATACCAAAATTTTACCCAAAGTAAATTTTGATTTCCCAATTATAAATAAGAATTTTATTTTGTTAAATATAACATATAAAAGTGACCAAAATTAGATTTAAAAAGAGTTCGCCATCAAAAGGCGGTAAATCGGCCTTTTAATGAATATTAGAGTATTTAAGATTTAAATCAGATTCATTCATATTTTAAGCCTCTAACTTTTATTGGATAAATGTAAAAATATTTAACAAACATGTATAATCATATTGTAGTTAGTTATATTAATTCCCTCCAATACAATGTCTAGGTGTTAACTACTATTTAAAATAATAATATTATATTATTAGTGCGCAATGTAAGATTTCAAAGAAACCCATTGTTGCGTATCGGGAACACCATTGAACATAGAATCCCATTTAAAGTAAAATGAATATTTAATTCACAAATATTAATAAATATGAAAATGTCATATTTTTTTATTTACATGGGATGTTACACACGCCGTGTAGTATCTGTGTTACACAGTTCTCAGCCGGGCAAGCCGTGTATGGGGTACACGGTCCAACCCTAACCCAAAGGTACTACACACCGTGTTCAATAGGCCACACATCGTGTAATAAAGAAACCATGTTCCACCTATTTCTGGTCAACACACAGTCTTAAAGACTCATATAGGATCCAATGATACAACCTAGTTTGGTGGACCGTCCCGGTGCATGAAACCTATACTACAGGGTATGTACTTACAAATACACACCATGTGTTCTGGTGTTGTATGGACACAAAGCTTTGGCAGCTCCATATGAGATCCTTTGTTTTATTTTAATCAAAATTAAAAGAAAAAAACATTTCTGTAAGGTGAAAGAGAAATGAAAGAGGAGGAATAGATCTTGAGATTCAGATTTATAGAACGATTAACTTGAATTGAAACAAATAAATTATTAAACGCGTAAATCACCAAAGAAAACCTAAATAATTATAATAAATGATATGACTACTCTGATACCACTTGTAGGTTCCGAGCGTAGCGGAAGCACGTTGGTGGGAGTACCCAGATTAATTTTTTCCGTTAACAATGATCAATTCGAGATTCGTCACGATAATAAAATGCCAGATCTTCGGAATAAAACAAAGAACGAAAGAAAATAGGGGAGTTCCGGAACCATATAGAGGATCATTATATGTTGGTTATAGTTAATTTAATTAAAAGACATGAATTACTTTGATGTAATTCTCTGTCCATTGATGTTTCTGGTAATGATATAATGTGATTCATCATTGCGTCATAGAATCCAAGTGTAGGATTCCTCTAGTGGTGATCCACACATGATCCACGTATCTCTAGATGCCGCCGAAGGGATCTCCAGGTGCTAGCACAGAAGAGACTTTGCATGTGATGTCCACCTTCGATCACCTTGAGAGCCGCTTGTAAAGAGCTCTCCTTGATTTGGTGGAGGATGATCTCTCTTGCAGCTTGAGAGCATTCTTGGAAGAAAGGAATTCTCTCTTGTCTTGAGATATTTCTCTAGATCTGTTGTGCGCAACCACACAAAAATGTCTAGGATAATGAGAATTATATAATTGGGATTTTAATTACTTAGAATAATAATATGAATTAATTACCCAAAATCATTTATTCGTTTCATTTAATTCTTAGTAAGGCCCCATGTCTAATAATAACAGTTGACTATTATTATTACTTGACATGAACCCAATGAATTACACCTAATATTATTTAATTAAATAAATAATATTATTTCTCACAAATCCATTGAAAAATTACACGGCGTGTATATTAATATACACGTCGTGTACTTTTTGTTTTTCCATTTTCTTTATTTCCTCCACCACATTTATTAGACCTTGAATAATGGATATTTATTTCTCAAATAAATATCACTGCATTACTTGCTAATAAATATATTATTATGACCATAATATATTCTCTCAAATTACTAGTGTTTCAATAAATGCAATCAGGCATCCTTAAATAATTATTAAACCACAATAAAGAATAATCTTTATTCTACTTGTTAAATTAAATATTTAACTGAGATACTTGGTCACACTTAGTGTGTGACCCTCTAGGCCTCTTTCCCAATGGAATTAGGTGGAGCCTAACTAAAGTCCAAGGTTAGCATCTAGCACCATGCCAAGGAACCCATAGATAAAGAAGTTAATGCCGAAATGCTGTGTCACCTCCTACGAACACCTATCGTTTAATGTAATCCCTTTGTCTCGATATCTTGAATCAAGAAGGTTTCATGCTAGTTCCATTAACTGATGTGCTCGATTATTCTTTCTTTGACTTTTTGGAATTGAACTCACCCATTCCTCACTATGGCCATGGATTTATTTAGGCTATATCAATTCCATCAAAGGGCCTGCGATATCTAATTCTATTATGGAACAGAAGGGACAAATCCTTTATCACATTATCTATTAATGCGGTATTACTCATAACACACCCAACACATCCTACCTCGCTGCGAACAGTCTGTCATCACAATTTTCGTCAATACATATAATTGTGTGAGTTATAATTCCCATTAATAATAATCTTAAAGTATAAGGACCAATACACACATCCGTAGATAGGAACATCCAATGACACTATGAAATATAGATTTCCTACTGGTGGGTCCCGTTATCATAATACCCTCTTGTATATTAGCAAGGACACACACAATGAGAAGGTGCCTCAAAGTTTTATGAGTCCTCACCCCTAATGGGATGTATTATTTGTGTCCCTCAAATAACATCATCCCACCATAGAACATATATTCAAGAACAGTGTTATGGAACTTCCAGGTTCTCATCATAGCAGGGATGCGCTATGACCCTTTAATGAAACAACTATCCTTAGGACATTATCTCATGCATTGTAACATAGAAGAATAATCAAGATGTGATAAGGTATTTATTAATGAATAAAGTACAATGTAGTTGGTTCTAGGCCAACAAATCCAACATCTTATTGGATAAGTCACAATGTGGGGGTGACCTATGAGATAAAATGTGTTAAATTATATATATTGATGGTGTTATTGCACAAAATATGAGTGTTATCCCACCAAAGGGTATAATGTCATATGGTTGTCAATGATGGTTCTACTATGTGAACTTGGGAAAGGGAATTGTGAGTTATGAATTAATGACTTAGATAATGGGTATATTAGGATTTGTCTAGAATGAGGTGAGATGGATTATAGTTGGGGGATAGGTTTTGGGAATAATTTTACCCATTACTGTGACTATATTATAAATTATTTTATGATGTGTTGTATCGATTTTTGAGGGATGATGATGACTATTCTAGGCTTTCTATTTAGGAATTAAAAGAGAGATAAAGAGGTGGATTCCACATATGTTGTTGGGGACTAAAACTAGGATTAAAACTTTCTCTAATTCATGACTATGAGATATTTCAAGGTTGATCACTCTTCCAACCTAAGATAATTATACATTTTTTAATGGGACACATTTCTCTATGTGACATAGTATCTCTAAGTGGGACACACTAACCCTTGAGAGCGAGTGATCATGTCCAGGTGGGATTAATTTCCCCCTATGACCGAGTATCTCAAAGTTAGATGTACTTCTCCTTGAGAGTGAGTAATTATGTTCAGGTAGGATGCACTGACCCATGAGATCAGGTGAGTGTGGCAAGGTGGTATGCACCATTCCATGAAAGTAAGGGATACTTCTATATTGGTCACACTTCCAACTTATGTACTAATGGGGTATTTCTTGGTTGAAATTTTCCAAACCCATGTATAGAGAATGATTTTAGGTTGGAAACAATATCAACTTATGGTTATTGAAAAGTTACTAATAACAACAATTTTTTAGCAATAACTCATCCTATAATAAAAGAGAAAAGATATTAATATACACATTATTTACTAATTTCTATATAAAAAACTCTTTTCTTCATCAGTGGAATACAAACTATAAGATTTACCAATACTTACCTTGATTTTGAACTCCTATATATTAATTTTTTTTAAATTATACATTTGGTATCATATACCTATAAAAAATGATAAATTTATTTCTATAACACTAGTTGATGGATTTTAGAGGTTCATCTCTTGATCAAAAAATCAGATGAAAGACATTTAAATATCCAGATCTATCATTACCAAATCAACATGTGGTATAAAGAACATATAATACAACAAATGTACCTTATATACTATGTGCTATATCTCTTTCATGATTGATGTATTTTTCTTGATCTTGATCAACTAGTAAAAACTAATAAACTCCCACCTCCACGAGTAGTACACTAGCTACTAGGATCCCTACATGCTATGAGAGGACCCACGAACACCAAATGTGTGATGAAACCTTCTCCACTAATATGAATGGTAAAAACAGAGGAAGAGATAGATTTAGTTATATCTCAACAATATCTTCCATCTCTAATAGGGGGATCTCATACCTTTATATAGGATCTTATCGCTTAATGAATGAATTCAAACATCATTTTCTATCACATGGAAACCAACACGTGTTACCCATAACACAATCCCATTGAGAATACTATCACGTGTACATTTTAGATGATTTATCATACCATAAATGAATCAAACCCTTACTTCAAAACCAAATAAAACCACAGTTGAGTTGTGGAATAATCCATGCATTCGATATCATAATCCTATCATATGCTACAATAAAGGCATCCCATGACTTATATGATATTAGGATATTGTAATATATGACATGCATCATAATAATATCACATTCCACGACATAAGGGATATCGTACAATATGATATCCATATTTTAGTGTATTTACAACAATCTCCCACTTGCACTAAAATCTCATAAAGACTTTATTAAAAACCCCAAAACTCTTTGTGAAACCATTAAAATTATTTTGGATACAATTTATCAATCTATCTTCATTTTGGACAAAACAATTAATCCAAGAATTAATCCTTATCCTAAGTCCTAATGGTTTAACCCTACAAGACATATTAACATTGAAAAATTATAAAATATTTATTTTATATATGTAAGCAAGGATAATACTTTATCAAAACATCTATTCCACTCAATATATAAAGGGGTCTAATTTGATCTCAATCAAACATACCCATATCTCTATTTTAACACATCGACCATAAAATGTATTATATAAATCATATGTATAATAATATAATCCATTTTTCCATGACATTGAGTGAGCACTAGACATGGAACATGTGAATCTAGTAAAGGCCAACTCATATATTTTTGATTCTCTAAAATAGACAAAAAAATATTAATGAATACATCACATTTCATTAATCCAAGTAGCAGAGCACATCACATGTCACTCAACTAAGAATAAAAATAAAATCTTTTAGTATAATTAAATCAAGGTACCATATGTCTTAACATGTTATACAATTGGATTATTACTATCTCGGTTGTGCTACAACTGATGATATGGTCAACAACATACCCAATGACCACCTGATTAGCAACGTCTCTAGGTCTGTGTAATAAAGGTATCAAAATATAATGGTTATCATGGCAGGTTTCTCATCAACCTTTGGTAGTGAGGATTCATAGTAAACATAAAACACTAAATATATCAATGATCATATAATATTCCATGTGATTTACTTTTTCAGGTTATTCAACTTATTTTCTCATGAGTCTATTCATTTTATCACACATACAACTCTTTTTATAGAGTTTAAGACTCCAATAATTCTAATCTTGGAATATCATAAAAACCCATAATATTATATGATCATCAATTAGGGAAAACCCAAATTCATACTTTGAGGAGATATTATCATTCCACCATTAATGTAATATAAATTGTATCACACATTAATGAATGATAAATGAATATTTTCTTTATTATAAAATCATGATACATTTTACAACCATTACATACAATATCCTATGTATCTAATATCGAGATATTCAACACGACCCTCACATTTTTTCAATACTAATGGTTTATCATTAGATCTACTAAATACTCTTCTATAGACAGCAAACAGATCTTTAAATTTCCTCTATCAAAGATCTCTTGAATAATATAGTACTTTTGAAGGATGTGTTTGGACCTTTGGTGAGATCAATGTTCCTTGGATCAAGTAATAGATTCATTGTTTTCAAAATAAGGATTTATTTTTTTTCTCAATTATATGAACCACTCTGAGTTTAGGAATGAAATTCCTACCCCAAAAAACATCCTTTTTATCATTAGATGTAGCAATTTACTCTACTTATATTATTTAATTTTTGATGGTGTATTATTTGGAATTTTTCCAACTAACAAATACACCATTTAGAAAAAACATTAAACTAGATTGATATCTCATATCATATTTTTAATATTAGAAATTAGAATCAATTTAACCATTTGTACTGAGCTTACCCTCATCTCCAAAGACCAAGAACATATGCTCAATTCTTCTCATGTACATGAGGATGTTCTTAACAACAATCTAGTGAATTACACTAGGATTAGATTGGTATATAATTCTTATCATAAAATAATAAGTGGCATCTGTTTAAGTACACCAAAATTAGATACATATTAGATTCTATATAAGATGTATAAGGAATAATATCAATACTTTCTAACTCATTAGAAGGAGTTTTATTTTTACCAAGATTCATGCCCCGTAACACCGGTAAATACTTACTTTTAGTGTTCTTAATGCTAAAATAATTTAGCACTTTACCAATATATATGTTCTAACTCAGTCCAAGTATCCTCTTTGATCTATCTCTATAGATATTTATACCTAGTACGTAGGTTTCTTCTCCAATTTATTTCATCTAGAATCATTTCCCAACCTCATTTATAGAATGTAATGTTTGGAAATAATTTCCGATAAGAATAATGTAATCCACATGAAAAATAAGAAATACCACCACACTCCCACTAATCTTCTTATATACATAAGAATAAACTATTCTTTTTATGAAATAAAATTATTTGATTTCATCATCAAATCATATATTCCTACTTTGAGAGGCTTTTTTCAATCCATAAAAAGATATTTAAAACTTTCAAACATTTATAGACTCATTTGGAAATTTAAAAACTTTAGGTTCTATTACATACACATCCTTGACTAAATTTTTTCCAAGGAAAGCAGTTTTGACAACCATTTTATATATCTCATAATTATAATGAGTTTTCATGTAAATAAATATATGAATATAATTTTTCATCAAATTTGGTGAAAAGGTTTATACATAGTCAATACCATGGATTTTTTTTGTAAAAATTTGTCATCGGGATAGATTTATTGGTAGAAAATCTACCATCCATGTTGATTTTATTATGGAAAACCCACTATCACACTATGGGTCTTACCTTTTCCTGTGGATCCACCAAGTTCCAAACTTGGATAGTGTATATGGAGTCCATTTTAAATTCCATGTATTTTATCCATTTCTCAGAATCATAACTCTCAATTTACTCTCAATAGGTAGTAGGTTAATTATATATGAACATTACTTTATCATCATTTTACATAAGAAATCCATATCTCTCAGTCTCCTAATGAATCTTACCAGACCTTTATGGTTTTTTTGTAACTTTAGATGGTTATTTTTCCATAACTCTTAATGTAACCAACCCAAATTCCATCCTAGGAACACTTACTATTTGTTGGTTTTGAAAATCTACAAGTTAAAATTTCCCCCCACTGACTCCTAAAAAAATATTCTATTTCTCAATGAAAACACTACATTGATCCAAAAACAATATATGTACATTAGGATTATAAAAATAATATTTTATAGTCTCTTTGGGATAACAAAAAATAATTTCACTAATTTAAGTCCAATTTTATCAGAAGAAAGATGTTATATAAATGCTTCACAACCCCAAATCCTCATAAAATATATATTGGGATGTTTCCAAATTCATATATCATATAGACTATTTATGAATTATTTAGACAGAAAATATTTAAGTAAGAATGTATTGGTATCAATAGAATATCCCCATAATGAAATAAGAAGCTAACACTGACTCGTCATCAATTGAACCATGTACAAAAAGGTGCAATACCTCCTCTCAGACACACCATTCCACTATAGTGTTCTAGGAGGAGTGAGTTGTGGAAAATTTTCACAATCTATCTAATTAGTGAATTCCTAGATTAAATATTTACCACCATGATCTAATCGAATAATTTTGGTACATTTTTCTAATTGATTCTTTACTTCATTCTAAAACAATTTGAACTTTTAAAAAGGTTTAAAATTACGTCTCATCAGAAACACATAAACATACCAAATAAAGTCATCTATAAAGGTTATGATGTACCTAAACCCACCACTTACTTGAGTACTAATTAGTCCACATACATAACTATGTATAATATCTAATAGTCCACTATCCTGGTCACCTTTTCCACTAAAAGGCGGTTTGTTCATTTTTCCAAATAAATAATATTCATAATTATCGAATTATTCACAATCGAATGATTTTGGAATTCCATATTTATGGAGTCTTTAATTGTGTTTCTCATTTATAAATCTAGGGCAATAATTCTAAAAATAAGTGGATTTAAAATAAATATTGACCTTCTTATCCAAAATATTATAGACATGATTATCCATATATATAATATATAAACCATTTACAATATTACCAATGTCATGAAATGTTTAATTCATATATATAGAACAACTCTAGTTCTTAATAATGGATGAAAATCCCATATTTTTCTGAACAAGATATAGAAATAATTTCTTTTGTCTATGGTAGAAATATAATAACACTTCGTCAATTCTAGAACTAATCCACTAGGTAGACTTAGATCATAATTTTCAACTTACAATACAAAAACTTTTTCCTCAATTTAGACACATAGATATAATTTAACTTTATTAAATCCTCTTCTTTATTCAAGTCTATGTTTATCGACATAAATATGTGAGGAACCTCTGATATCAAATACTCATGAGTTAGAGTTCTTGAAATTGATATCTGTAACATTCAAATTTGAATTCTCAAAATGATTATCCTTGAGAACACTTCTCAACATTAGATAATAATCTAGAATTTCTTTATAGTTTATACCTATAAGATATCTTATAATTATAGGCATGATGAATTTTATAACCTATAATAAAGACATATCCATGAGTGAGTATCACGTTTTATATATTTTCATTAATGACTTTAAATAAAAGTAAACATAAAAATATAACTTACACTGGGTTGAGAATATAATTATTCAATGCATATATTTGGTAGGAAATATTATCAATCATATCATATATTACTTGGATATTTGAGTGGAAAACTCTTTATCCAAAACCATCATGTGTATTCTCTCAACTCTATTCCTATGGTATCCTAACAGTTAGGGTTTCCTAACTAAGTGTACCCAAAATATAATTCCATGAACATATAACCTAATGTATTGGTTCACATTATAACTTTTTTTTCCTTATAAAAGATAATCTATGATAACCTAACAACTAGGGTAACACATACTAAATGATCAAAGTTTTGAAAAGTTTTGCTTTGGAAGGAATCTCACACTAAGTATTTGTGGTGTTTTCATTTTATGTATAAACAATTTAATACACATCATATTCATATTAAATCCATAATTTTTAAATCTTATAAAATATTTATTATCTCATTTTTCATTACTTTATGACTGTATACTTGTAATTATTTTGTTTTGGAATACCTATTCCATCCACCAATTTAATATGTTCAAACCATATTGATGCGTAACTCTTTACGCAATGCAAGATTTGTTTTACTCACACAAAAATTGAATCCAAATATATTTACACATATCTAAATGAATACTATGAATAAGGTGAATAAAAATTTCATGTAGAGGTTTGGAATTATATAATATTAGTAATCCCCACACAAGTAATCCTAAAGCCACAGTTAGCTGACACCCACCTTTATGGAACATGGCATAAGCCTCCAGAGCAATGGGAAATCTATCCAAAAGTCCTTCTACCTAGAGATTAATTACTCAAGAGGTATTACAATTTATCATAACCCTAATACCTAATATGTATAAACTATATTCAAAAACTAAATTCAACTAATAACTTTAATTACTAAACAAAATCGAGGTAGATGAAAACTAATTCTTATATTGTAGTACCTAACATGTAATGCATTCCATGAAAATTTATAAGAAGAAATTTATATCAAAATTTTAAAAATACATAATATTCATATTTCATAAAAAATTAATAAACATGAATATCCAAAAGGAATAAATAAACATATAAATATTTTATTTATTTCTAAACATGAGATATTAATATGAAAAATTTATATTTTATTTAGGTATATAAATATCCAATTTATAATTCCCAACACTTATCATTTATAATAAATTTATAAAATATAATAAAATAAGACAAAAATATTAATTTTAATCATTTTTGGCTCATCACATATTTTATAGTTGATAAAGTGAAATTATCAATCATAACTCACGATAATATAAAATGGGACCCTTACATATCCAGATTCACTTTCGAGGAAAAGGAAAATTTATTATGCATCAGATCTTTATATATAAATTAAAACTTATGTATAGAGTGAACCTTATATATGAGGTAAACCTTATATTTAGAGCTAACTTTACATATCATTTCTGTATTAAATAAAATTAAAACCTTACACACCACTAAGTTATCCTTATGTATCGAGTGATCCATATGTAAGAGAGTCTATCACACAATTTAAAAAACATTACATATCTAGTAACCCATACAAAAGAGATTAAATAATGTGAAGAAAAAACTCTTATGTATAGGTCTCATAGACTCTTATTTATGGAATAATTATAATCAGTGATATCACCTATATAAAAATTGTGATATGATGCTCTATTTTTATACAATATGGGGTTTTACCACAACATATGATATCAACTATGTTGTATCTTTTGACACAGATAAAAAACATGGGTTTTAAATGTTTCATGATTCATGATACATAACATTCATACCCTTAGACTAAGAAAAATACATTATGTTAACCTAAAATGTAATGTCAATAAGAGTAATCCGATAATCCAATGGTTGTAACTCATCTATTCCATATCATACACTATGATACAGTCCCAAGCAGATTATGATACAAATGTTCTATATAGAACAAAAAACAACATGTTGATTTGTTGATGAATATGGATTTGATAACACTAATGAGTTTTAGAAGATCATCCCATGATCAACATAGTGGATAAAACCCATTCAAATATATCAATCAATCATAATCAAGTAAACATGTAGTATGATGAATATATAATATAACAATAACACCTCTTATTAATTTTACTCTATCTCTACCATTGTTGATGTAGAGTGATTTATTATGATCACTTGGAGAAAACCAATATAATCTCTCCACCACAGGAAGTACACTGACTTCTAGGACTCACATTCACTACAGGTGGAATCCCGAACACCAAAGGTTTCTAGAACCTTCTTCATGAAGATGAATAGTGAGCAAAGAAGAAGAGAGATATTTGTATATAGTTTAACAATCCCATCCATTTCTAATAGGTGGATCCCATAACTTTATATAGGATACCCTAATTTAATGAAGGGAGTCAAATGTGGGGTACCATGCAATGGAAGTTGTCATGCATTACCCATAACACACCCCTATTGAAAATACCATCATTTGAATGTTTAAAATGATTTATCATGCCATAAATGAATTAACATTTTGACAATAAATGTCGTTTTTTCTTTGTATTTTATATTATTCTATGTTATTTTGGGATATAATTTTTTTGAGAATTTATGGTTTAAAAATTTAGAAATATGTAATTTTTTCTTATACACACAATTACCACATAGTCACTTCATGGTTTGGTAAACCATGAAGATAACCCTTACACTGTGGTTTCTTCTATTCATGGTTTTCATCACACGACTTAGGAGAAACCATACAATGACACCTACACATATACATATGAAAAACAATTCCCAATTCATTTTTAATATGAAAGATTTGGTTTTCATGGAAAATTCATAGTTTTATTTAAACCATGAATGTTTTAGTGGAAACCATGTGACTTAAATTTTAATGTGAATTATTTGGTGCACAACTTGAGCATAGTTAGGAAAACCATTCAATAAGAATGCAAAATGGTTCTGAAGTTTTTCAGTGTGGGTTTTCATGGTTGGATCATACCTTGAAACCAAATTGTGCAAGTGTGTTTTGATTAGGTAGTTACATTTTCATGGTTAGTGCATGTTTTAAAAAACCACATAGCTAAAACATGTGGTCTACCCCAGTTTTAGTAAAATTTAAAATTCCCAAAGTTTCCCTCTCGATTTAAAAGTATTTTGGACCCTTCTTTTCCTCTCAATCATTCAGTTGATGTTAGGGGTGCATGATAGATTCTTCCCTTCCTCTTATATGGATTTCAAGTTATTCTATATTGGTTTCAAGTAGATTCTCAAGGTATTTTACTCTATTCATCTTACCTTATATTCTCATTGACCTATCCCCTTTATTTTAATTCTCTAAAAAACCCTAACTATTTTTCGGGTTGGTATTAGGGTTCATGATGGTCATAAGGATAGGGATTTTAGTTGTTTAGGGTTTAGTAGGATGTTTCTTGTCACAATTGTGAATTCACCATCGAAGATTTCATGTTTTGGTAGTATTTCCATTTCATAAGGTATGTTTTTATTTAGAATTTGTTTATAACACATGTCATAAAATGTTTTTATGTCTTTTAAAGTTTTTGTTTCAAAATCATACTTACATGTATTACCCTTGATGGGTTTGGGGTGGTTTTCAAATGATTTAAACACTAGGAATAGACTTTTCATATGATAAGTATAACAGCCCATAATTTACATACATTGTTAATACTTCAAAATTGGAGCACACTTATTACAACATATAACAAAACCATGAAAGGACCGTATAGGTATAGAGTCTTTAGAAACTGGGAAACATAAACAACTGGTTCATAAAGAATCTACTTTGCCTCCCATTAATTTCATCATATCTAGAGTCCCTTTTTCACATATCCTACTTAATAACCTTCTTCCTAACCTGGGGAAATAAAACATAAAAAAAAGGGTGATCTCAAATGCTCAGTAAGGGTAAACAAAAAAATTTCAATCACATCATATACATAAGAACATAACTTTTGGAAATCTTAACCTGCAAAAGAGATCATAATTTCATAACATGGGATAAATCATAGTAGTGAAATGTAATCCCAATAATCATAACTTAAAACATGAAACTTTGTGTCATACACACATAATAATAGAGAATCATTTCTCATTAGTCAAGACTCATTGCCAAGACTATCTTAGTGGACAAAGTCCCTTTCTGAACCGAGTTCACTCCTCGTTTCAGTCCTGTTTCACTGAACCGGTATAACCTACCGTTCCAGCCATGTCTATCTCATGAGATATAAAATCTTTACCCAATGCATTGGAGGGAGATATAGGTCCCACCCATCTCATAATGATACCATTCTTATGTGTTCCACAAAATCATAAATCATACATCATTGCATAACCCCTGTAGTAAAAATGGGATTCTTAAACAACATGACATCATAAAAGAATTCATATAAGATAAAGGAATTCATAAAAATATTTCCATCACAACATAATCAAATCCATGTAATAATAGGGATAGAAACATAACCCTATATTATCTTAGATGAAAAATAATTTTGATAAAACACTTGAACTCCATTCTTGAGGAAAATATCCTTTCTACTTCAAAAACACTTTTCCTTTCTTAACATGTCATACAATTCTAAACTAAGAGAAGTTGATTAAAAATAAACATGAAAAATTGTAAAGGAAGCTTCTTGGAAATAATGTTTCAAAAATCCATTCATGTCGTATAAGTTAAAAAAAACATTCTTTTCGTACTTTTGTCGGAAAAGTCAAAAAGTACCTCGTATGAAAAACGACAAAAGATTCCTTTCATATCTTTTACTAAAAACTCACCGAAGGGTAAAATTGGATTTAAACAATTGTAGGTGGATGGAAATAATATTACATATTGAGGAAACATGGATTTGGATGATAAAATACACCCCAGTAAATACCAAAGTATTAACAATCTCAGATAAAAATGAGATTGTGATATTTCCCTTACCTTAGGTCCGATATGCTTCGTAAGTGTCCGAACCTCCTGTATAATGATTTAAATAATGTTATTGACTTATTCAAGAATCATACTTATTGTTATGATATCATATATCGTCATATTCTTAGCTTCTTATTAGTAATATTTCATTACTACTTGTTATTCGGGTGTTTATTACTTTTTGTTCTTATGCGTGTTTTTTCGAATAAATTCTTATTCTTCTCTTTAGTTTATTGATACCTCGTTTACAGAATGGTATTAGTGTAATATATATCATATTAATTCATTAAATTCATTTATATAATCATTATGCAATGAAGATCATGTAGAACGAGTCGCATCACATCGTGGAGACGGTATTCCGTACGTACGCACGAGTGATGATATCGTTCCTATGATCGTGGAATTGTATTGGAGTGTATGTATACTATTTCAGAATTCATATCACTTTATAATAGTCATATATAGTTATTATTTACACCATTATACTCATCCAAGTAAGGTGGTGGTGGAAAATAGATTACACCACGGCGTGGAGACGGTATTCCGTACGTACGCACGTGCGGTGATTTATTTTTCCGTAGGATGGATAGATGGTGAAATAGGGCTGTTTCATACTTATAATAACATATCAGTATGTGAGTGATACTGATTTTATTACTTCATAATGAAACAACTAAAGAAGAAGAAGTGGAAGAAAAATAAAGATGAAAGAATCGGTAACGGACATTACCTCTTCTTTGAAGTGCTTCTTTGAGACCTCCTTTTAGGGCAATAAAATAGGTCTTTTAAGAATACCATAACCTCTAGGATGTTTCTAGGGAAGTGGAGAGGAGAAATTGGCAGGGTTTGGCTGAGCTTGAAGGCTCAAAGTGGTGTGAGGAAGAGGGGGAGGAGGTGCCCTTTTATAAGGGAGGAGATGGACTCCTTTGGGAAAACTAAAAATATTATTTTATTATAAAGTCAAGTTCGGTTTTAAATAGCTCTAAATTGATATATTTCATAGATAAGGTAGGTATGGGTCTCAATCCTCTCATCAAATAGAATTTAGACAAGTTTAGGTTCCTATTTTAACCTTATCATTTAGATTTAACATTAAGTTAAATAATTTTACTTTTACCGTGTCTTCTTGTGTTCTTATACTATAAGGTTAATAAACTTACTATAAGCAGCCAAACGAACCCCAAGTTTTTTATTATTAATATATATAACCTTATCTAATTCATTTTTCCAAACCTTATATTTTTAGGAATAAAATAACAATTACTAATATAATATTTATTTTAAAAACTATTTTATGTCAATTTTGACACTATTTAGTAATTGATTTTTGTGAAAATCATAATAGAATGATTAGTTCGAAACAAGTTAATTAAATCAATAATAACATGTCATATTAACCTATAAAATTAGTTTAATTCATAAAAAGTATCAAATTACATTTATATGGGTATTTATAACATCAATTATGTCAATATTTCATTAATATCATAATTACTGCATCATCGTTGTGTCATAAATAAATTAAATTATTTAATGTATAAAAATTACAAATAAAATACCATTATGTAGTAAATCTTTTTATATTTCTAATTAATATTTATATTCTATTTTATCTTATGTATAACCCCATATTAAAAATGTTTTACTTATTAAACTTTGATTTTAACTATTTTAACCCTTCTTTAAATAAATTAATAATAAATGTCCTAATCTAATCCAAGTGGGCCTAAATGGTCATATTTTATTCCTAAGGTTGTTTTTGGTCGAATTAAACTTGTCCAATAGAATTAGGACATGTGTTAGGGTAATAATAATATCATTTTTACCCTTAATTACCCTATTTACTTTTAACCGTGGTAAAAAAAAGTAAAAAGTTACTATTCACCAAAAAATTATTTTCATCTCATTGAACCACATTTTACTTACTGGAATCAACCGTGTCTCTCGGATTTTCAAAATTACACTCACAGAAGCGGTAAAATTAAGTTTTATGAAAAATTCAGTTTTTTAACTACCACTTAGTGGTTTCACTATTCATCAAAAATTGAAAGTTTTCAGAAAAATACCAAAATTTCACCCTAGGCTAATTTCGATATTCCGAATCCAAAAATGAATTTAATTTTGAAAATTAAAATTTATAAAATTTCAAAAAGTGGTCCTTACTATTCATAACGGCTAGTTTTAATAATATTTTAATAGCATATCTTTGTTTAGTGAAACTCGGTATTGCGTACGACACAAGCTATCGAGGAAGGTCGTGATTACGTGTAAAGCAAGCAAAGCTAGTGTTGTGTGTAGTGAAAGATTTTATTTGATGATTTATATAACATAAAAACAAAATATTTCACATAAAAGTCTCGGGTGTTACATTCTACCCCCCTTAAAACGAATTTCGCCCTCGAAATTCGTCACTTTGTAACAAACAGATGAGGATACCTCTCCCTCATCATATCCTCAAGCTCCCATGTAACTTCTTCTAATTGGTGGTTACTCCATAAAACTTTCACCAATCGAGTGGTCTTACTTCGTAGGACTTTTTCGCTATGATCCAGAATCTCTATCGGCTGTTCTTCATAAGAAAGATCTTGCTCCAGCGGTACAACTTCTGAGCTAAGTACATGTGAAGGATCAGGTATGTAATTTCTCAGGAGAGATACATGGAACACATCGTGAACTTGAGAGAGATTCGGTGGAAGCGCCAATCGGTAAGCTACCTTCCCAACACGATCCAGTATTTCGAAACGACTGATATATCTAGGGCTCAACTTCCCCTTCTTTCCAAATCTCATGACTCTCTTCCAGGGAGATATCCGTAAGAACAATTTATCGCCCACTTCAAACTCTAGGTCTTTTCTTCGGTTGTCGGCATAACTTTTATGTCGACTCTGAGCTGCTCTTATGTGTTGTTGAATAGATCTGACCTTTTCTGCCATTTCATCAATGAGATCAGGTCCTAATAGCTTTCTTTCCCCAACTTCATCCCAACAAGTTGGAGTCATGCATTTCTTTCCATAGAGAGACTCATAAGGAGCCATCTGGATACTGGAGTGAAAGCTGCTATTATAAGAAAATTCCACCAAAGGTAGGTGTTGATCCCAACCACCTTTGAAATCCATAGAACAATCTATCAACATGTCTTCTAGAGTTTGAATTATTCTCTCAGACTGACCGTCTGTCTGAGGATGATAAGCAGTGCTGAAACTCAACTCTGTATCCAGAGTATGCTGAAGACTTCTCCAGAACTTCGAGGTAAATCTCGGATCCCGATCAGATATAATAGAAAGTGGTACTCCATGCAATATTACCACTTCATTTACATATATCCTGGCAAGCTGATCTAGAGATAAATCCTCTCTAATAGCGATGAAGTGTGCAGACTTTGTAAGATGATCAACTATGACCCAGATAGCATTATTGCCTTTGGATGTTTTAGGAAGTCCTGTGACAAAGTCCATAGTGATGTTTTCCCATTTCCATTTGGGTATGGGTAATGGTTGTAACATCCCCTTAGACTTATGTCTCTCAGCTTTAACTTGCTGACAAACCAAGCATCGAGAGACATATTCAACAACATCTCTTTTCATGCCATCCCACCAGAAGTACTCTTTCAGGTCCCTATACATCTTCATGCTTCCAGGATGAATAGAGAATGAAGAACTATGAGCCTCATCCAACATCTCCTTCTTTAATTCGGAGATGGGAGGAACACAAACCCAATTCTTGAACTTTATTATCCCATCACAATCAAGGTTGAATTCAGGAACATTTCTCACCTTCTTTTGTAACTCAACATCTTCTTTCTGTGCCTCTTTAATCTTCACATGTATAGATGGTTGAACATTCATTTGAGAAAGATAAGATTTTTCCCATTCCATTATAATTCCAAGATCCATCCTTTGTAAATCCATAAATATTGGATCTTTTGTAATCCTCATCATGGATAAACTGGCATAGTCATGTCGACTTAATGCATCTTCCACCTTGTTTGCTTTCCCAGGGTGGTAATGGATTGAGTAGTCATATTCCTTAATCAGCTCCAACCATCTTCTTTGACAAATATTCAGCTCCTTTTTTATGAAAATATACTTTAAACTTTTATGATCAGTATAAATATCACACCTTTCACCATAAAGGTAATGCCTCCAAATCTTTAATGCAAAGATTACCGCAGCTAACTCCAAATCATGTGTTGGGTAATTTTGCTCATGGATTTTCAACTATCGTGAGGCATAATCTATCACCATATCATTTTGCATAAGAACACACCCCAATAACTTCTTGGATGCATCACTGTAGATCACAAACCTTTCTCCACTACAAGGCAGTGTGAGCACAAGTGCACTGGATAACCTTCTTTTCAACTCCTTGAAATTCTCATCACATTCTTCCGTCCAAACAAACTTAACTCCTTTTCGAGTCAACTTGGTGAGTGGATTAGATAATCATGAAAAATATTTCACAAAACGTCGATAATATCCAGCCAAACCAAGAAAACTTCGGATCTCAGTTACTGTTGTTGGTCTCGACCATCTTTCGATAACCTCTGTTTTTTCTAGATCCACAGATATCCCCTCTTTTGAGATTATGTGACCCAAAAATGCAACTTTTTGAATCCAAAATTCACACTTGGTAAATTTGGAAAAAAGTTTCTCCTTTCTTAGGGTCTTCAATATAATTCTCAAGTGATATTCATGTTCTTCCTTACTCTTTGAATAGACAAGAATATCGTCTATAAAGACTACCACAAACTGATCAAGATAGTCTCTAAAGACTCTATTCATAAGATCCATGAAGATAGTAGGGGAATTAGTAAGACCAAATGGCATATCTATAAATTCATAGTGTCCATACCTTGTACGGAAAGCCGTCTTTGGTATATCCTCCCTTTTGACCCTTAATTGATGATACCCTGAACGAAGATCATTCTTGGAAAAGTATTGAGCTCCGCGTAGTAGGTCAAATAAGTCATCAATGCGTGGGAGAGGTTATTTGTTCTTGATAGTGATCTTGTTAAGTTCTCGATAATCAATGCAGAGTCTCATTGATCCATCTTTCTTCTTAACAAACAGAACAGGTGCTCCCCAAGGTGACACACTAGGGCGTATGAAACCCTTATCAATATTCTCTTAGAGTTGCTTCTTCAATTCCTGCAACTCAATTGGGGCCATTCTATAAGGTGTCTTTGAAATAGGCAAAGCACCTGGTACGAGTTCTATTGAAAGCCCAACTTCACGATTTAGTGGAAGACCTGGTAATTCCTCTGGAAATACATCATCAAACTCCCGTACAATGGGAATATTCTTAATCGTGAGTTTCTCACCAACCATTTGAGATAAATAACGTTCATTTAGTGGAATCAAGACCCATAAGGTAGAAGGAATTTCCCCTGGAAGTTTATGTTCAGCCTTGCATTGATAGACGATCATAGATTGATCTGGAATATGAAATGTGACTTCCCTTCTTTGGAAATTGATATGAGCTCCATATAAAGAAAGCCAATCCATTCCAAGAATCACATCAAATTCCACTCTAGGAAGGATCACAAGATTTGCAGGAAGCACTTTCCCACAAACCTTAATCAGAGAAGAATTATAAACTTTTTATGCGACTGTTGTGCCATTAGGTGTTGTCACAGCTAACTCAACATCTAATTTTTGAGGTAATACGGTGATACCCTTAGAAAATTCTTCAGAAATAAAAGAGTGGGTGGATCCAAAATCAAATAAAACATTTGCTACTTTAGAGTGGATGGTAAGTGTACCTTTCACCACATCGTTATCATACTCCACATCGCTGATAGAAATTTCATGTGACTTTCCTTTGTCTTTAGCCTTAAGAGTTTTTTGACGTCGACCATCATCATCAACCCTTGGATTAGGTCATTTATTGGCATAATGACCCATCTCCTTGAACTTGAAACATTGAAGTGTAGTAGGTTCATTATGTGTATCCATTCCTTTGTTTGCATCATTAGATATCTTCTTCCCATCATCGCGGCATTCAAATGCCCGATGACCTTCCTTTCCACATTTGAAACATTTACTTGTCCCTTTAAGAAAACTCCCTCTATGTTTCTTTCCACACTTTGAGCATAAGGGAAAGCTCATCTTCTTTTCAGTGTGCTCTTTAGATTTTCCTTTGAATTCCATTTTCCTCTTCTTATCAAACCCATATGACTTATGGGTTACTCCAATCTCCATCTCAACTTTGAGAGCACATCGAACGATTTCCTCATAGCTATTGAAGTCCCTTATGGATAAGGCCCTTCGAAGACTTGGTTTTAAGCCAGTAAAGAATCGATTGATCTTACTCTCAGGTTGGATAATAATACCAGAAGCGTACCTTGCAAGTCTTGTAAAATTTGCTTCATAGGTACCAGCAGATTCATCATCCTTTTGCTTCAGTTCAACAAACTCTTTCTCCATCTTTGTTCGGAGAATACGAGGGAAGTACTTATTGAAAAATAAGTTCTTGAACTCGTCCCATTCCATGGACTCAATTTCATCCCTTTGCTTTGTATTCTTAATAAGATTCCACCATTGATTAGAATCACCTTCAAAACGATACACTGCTAAGATGACTTTATCATGCTCAGAACATTGAAGAACTGAAAATATCTTTTCAGTAGTACTAATCCATTGTTCAGAAACTAATGGATCGGTAGACCCACTGAAAGAAGGTGGACGCTGCCTCATGAAGGATTCAACAGAATGTTGCTCCTTCCTTTTCTCATTTGGAAGTCCTGCATGATTCATAGCTTGAGAAAGTTGTGTGAGCATGGCTACAAGATTTTGCATTCCAGCTCCCATAATGTTTAGTTGCTCAGGGGGACAATCATTGCATTGCCCGTCGCATTCCACATTAACACGGTTCCTTCGGGTTCCAGCCATTGACTAAAACCAAGAATAATAGTGTGAGGAACACTAATTATAATAGGAAAACCACATAATCAAGAATAAAATTTCACACTTAAGGTCTTATCCTAGGTTATTCATGGCCATTTCTAAAACACTAAGATTGTGTTCTATGCTTAGACTTATCCTTAGGGTTCTTACTAAGGCTTTCACATCCTAGTTTCCAAAGGTTGACTATACCTTTCCTCTGATACCAACTATAACGACCCATACTTTACATACATTGTTAATACTTCAAAATTGAATCACACTTTTTATAACATATAACAAAACCATTAAAGGACCGTATAAGTATAGAGTATTTAGAAACTGGGAAACATAAACAACTGGTTCATAAAGCATCTACTTTGCCTCCCATTAATTTCATCATATCTAGAGTCCCTTTTTGGCATATCCTACTTAATAACCTTCTTCCTGACCTGGGGAAATAAAACATAAAAAAGGGTGAGCTCAAATCCTCAGTAAGGGTAAACAAAAGAAATTTCAATCACATCATATACATAAGAACATAAATTTTGGAAATCTTAACCTGCAAAAGAGATCATAATTTCATAACATGGGATAAATCATAGTAGTGAAATGTAATCCCAATAATCATAACTTAAAACATGAAACTTTGTGGAATACACACATAATCATAGAGAATCATTTCTTATTAGTCAAGACTCATTTCCAAGACTATCTTAGTAAACAAAGTCCCTTTCTGAACCGAGTTCACTCCTCGTTTCAGTCTTGTTTCACTGAACCGGTATAACCTACCATTCCAGCCATGTCTATCTCATGAGATATAAAATCTTTACCCAATGCATTGGAGGGAGATATAGGTCCCACCCATCTCATAATGATACCATTCTTATGTGTGCCACAAAATCATAAATCATACATCATTGCATAACCCATGTAGTAAAAATGGGATTCTTAAACAACATGACATCATAAAAAAATTCATATAAGATAAAGGAATTCATAAAAATATTTCCATCACAACATAATCAAATCCATGTAATAATAGGGATAGAAACAGAACCCTATATTATCTTAGATGGAAAATAATTTTGATAAAACACTTGAACTCCATTCTTGAGGAAAATATCCTTTCTACTTTAAAAACACTTTTCCTTTCTTAACATGTCATACAATTATAAACTAAGAGAAGTTGATTAAAAATAAACTTGAAAACTTGTAAAGGAAGCTTCTTGGAAATAATTTTGTAAAAATCCATTCATGCCGTATAAGTTAAAAAAAACATTCTTCGTACTTTTGTCGGAAAAGTCAAAAAGTACCTCGTACGAAAAAAACGACAAAAGATTCCTTTCATATCTTTTACTAAAAACTCACCGAAGGGTAAAATTGGATTTAAACAATTGTATGTGGATGGAAATAATATTACATATTGAGGAAATATGGATGTGGATGATAAAATACACCCCAGTAAATACCAAAGTATAAACAATCTCGGATAAAAATGAGATTGTGATATATCCCTTACCTTAGGTCCGATATGCTTCGTAAGTGTCCGAACCTCCTGTATAATGATTTAAATAATGTTATTGACTTATTAAAGAATCATACTTATTGTTATGATATCATATATGGTCATATTCTTAGCTTCTTATTAGTAATATTTCTTTACTACTTGTTATTCGGGTGTTTATTACTTTTTGTTCTTATGCGTGTTTTGTCGAATAAATTCTTATTATTCTCTTTAGGTTATTGATACCTCATTTACAGAATGGTATTAGTGTAATATATATCATATTTATTCATTCAATTCATTTATATAATCATTATGCAATGAAGATCATGTAGAACGAGTCACATCACATCGTGGAGACGGTATTCTGTATGTACGCACGAGTGATGATATCGTTCCTATGATCGTGGAATTGTATTGGAGTGTATGTATACTATTTCAGAATTAATATCACTTTATAATAGTCATATATATTCATTATTTACACCATTATACTCATCCAAGTAAGGTGGTGGTGGAAAATAGATTACACCACGGCGTGGAGACGGTATTCCGTACGTACGCACGCGCGATGCTTTCTTTTTCTGTAGGATGGATAGATGGTGAAATAGGGTTGTTTCATACTTATAATAACATATACATATGTGAGTGATACTGATGTTATTACTTCATAATGAAACAACTAAATAATAAGAAGTTTAAGAAGAAATAAAAATGAAATAATCGGTAACAGACATTACCTCTTCTTTGAAGTGCTTCTTTGAGACCTCCTTTTAGGGCACTAAAATAGGTCTTTGAATAAGACCAGAACCTCTAGGATGTTTATAGGGAAGTGGATAGGAGAAATTGGCAGGGGTTGGACGAGCTTGAAGGCTCAAAGTGGTGTGAGGAAGAGGGGGAGGATGTGCCCTTTTATAAGGGAGGAGAGGGGCTCCTTTGGGAAAACTAAAAATATTATTTTATTATAAAGTCAAGTTCGGTTTTAAATAGATAAAAATTGATATATTTAGAAGATAAGGTGGGTATGGGTCGAAATACTCTCATCAAATAGTATTTAGACAAGTTTAGTTTCCTATTTTAACCTTATCATTTAGATTTAACATTAAGTTAAATAATTTTACTTTTACCGTGTCTTCTTGTGTTCTTATACTATAAGGTTAATAAAGTTACTATAAGCAGCCAAACGAACCCCAAGTTGTTTATTATTAATATATATAACCTTATATAAGTCATTTGGCCTAACCTTAGATCTTTAGGAATAAAAGAACAATTACTAATATAATATTTGTTTTAAAAACTATTTTATGTCAATTTTCACACTATTTAGTAATTGATTTTTGTGAAAATAATAACAGAATGATTAGTTCAAACCAAGTTAATTAACTCAATAATAACATGTCATATTAACCTATAAAATTAGTGTAATTCATAAAAAGTCTCAAATTACATTTATATGGGTATTTATAACATCAATTATGTCAATATTTCATTAATAAGATAATTACTGCATCATCGTTGTGTCATAAATAAATTGAATTATTTAATGTCTAAAAATTACAAATAAAATACGATTATGTAGGAAATCTTTTTATATTTCTAATGAATATTTATAGTCGATTTTATCTTATGTATAACCCCATATTAAAAATATTTTACTTATTAAACTTTGATTTTAACTATTTTAACCCTTCTTTAAATAAATTAATAATAAATGTCCTAATCTAATCCAAGTGGGCCTAAATGGTCATATTTTATTCCTAAGGTTGTTTTTGGTCGAATTACACTTGTCCAATAGAATTAGGACATGTTTTAGGGTAATAATAATATCATTTTTACCCTTAATTACCCTATTTACTTTTAACCGTGGTAAAAAAAGTAAAAAGTCACTATTCACCAAAAAATTATTTTTATCTCATTGAACCACATTTTACTTACTTAAATCAACCGTGTCTCTCGGATTTTTGAAATTCCACTCATAGAAGCGGTAAAATTAAGTTTTATGAAAAATTCAGTTTTTTAACTACCACTTAGTGGTTTCACTATTCATCAAAAATTGAAAGTTTTCAGAAAAATACCAAAATTTCACCCTAGGCTAATTTCGATATTCCGAATCCAAAAATGAAGTCCATTTTGAAAAATAAAATTTATAAAATTTAAAAAAGTGGTTATTACTATTCATAATGGCTAGTTTTAATAATATTTTAATAGCATATCATTGTTTAGTGAAACTCGGTATTGCGTACGACGCAAGCTATCGAGGAAGGTCGCGATTGCGTGTAAAGCAAGCCAAGATAGTGTTGTGTGTAGTGAAAGATTCCTTTGATGATTTATATAACATAAAAATAAAATATTTCACATAAAAGTCTCGAGTGTTACAAGAAGTTTTCTTGAAAATGCATTTTAAAATAGTTAAAATGTTTTAATATGGTATCTGACACCAATTTTATTTTGTATGGGAATGATTGGTGATTTAAGGGTACATTTTTTAAACAGGTGGAAGTTGACCCCCCCTGTCTTAATTGTTTTAAGACCAATGAGTCTTTTTGGTGTTTTGAAATGTTTTAAAAAGGTATTTATGGAAAATGGTTGAGTTTACAAATTAATTTACAAGAATTAGTTAGAAAACTGAATTTTAAAGAGAGTTTAAAATGAGATTTTAAAAGGATGTAAAATGGACTAGTATCCCGATATTTCTTTTCAAAGTTCAGTTGAAAATTTTAAATAAATTTATTTATAAAACATGTGAGACCCTCGATTAAGCCATGTATGATTGTTATGACTATTGTGTCTTGTGAAATCTTGAGGGATGTTTTATATTATCATCTATTTATGTGATTCTTATACATAGATGTGAAATATGATGTTTTTTATGAGGGTGTATGAGGATATATTAGTTTTAATTTCAAATTATTAAAATTGTGTTTATGTGATGAAATATTGATCCATTTATTCCCACTTCCATTGTTTAATGTCATGGTAATATTTATTATTTAAATAGGTCTATGAAAAAGTGAAAAACCCTTGTGTGGATTATACTCTTTCTACAAGTCATTTATTTCAAATTCTAAGTGCTCCGAGGATGTATTTTGTACCCGGGGTAGCTTGAGCACTCTTAGGATGGATTATAGGGTCAGACTAGTTTGATATAAATATTGAGACTGATAGGTTATTTAGTGATATACTAAGGTATTTTAACCAGTTTAGATCATGTTTCTTGATTCCTAGGGAGTTTACCATGACACTTAGGTCCTTTTATGATGTTTTAGAGGATCTTACCCTATACTTTTTTTGAATCCCCTAGTTATTGATTGTATTGTTTATATTCTTGGTTGAGTTTATATTTTTTTTGTATTTTTTATTTATTGGTGCTTGTTTGTGATTGTATTTCACATTGAGTGTGTTTTTTTACTTTCAAAAATAATTTCTAAAATTGTTTGGAAAGTGTGTATTTAAAGGAATAGAATGGTTATTTATAAAAATGGGATTTTATGAAATATTTTGGGAAAGAGGAAAAATGGTGAACTTGGATTTATTTAAATGCTTTTAAAGGACTTCTTTCCATGGTTTGAAAATGTTTAATTAAATAATTTTTAGCCATTATTTATTTATAAAGGGATGGTGTTTTATTAATTTGAAGGATGTGTTATTTGATTTATTTTATTCCAACATGTGAAAAATTACTTTATAATCTATGTTTATGATAGTATTTTATGGACTACCTTAAAATGTAATTTTAGATACTCCTTGGTGAGATCCTACTGGGCATGTTTAAATCACACTCTACATGTACACTAATGTCCATGTGTGTATGTAGTTTCCTTGTTTCTCCTTAGGTGCATATTTATTGTCTTAAATTAATTGGATGTACATTGTTCTATGGATGAATGAGGGGAATATAGAGAGTGACCTTGGGTTTGTAATGGTGATGCTGGAGTTATTTGGTTTCCGTTCTATTTTTATTTTGGGATTTTGTATTGGACGATTTTTCTGAGTGTATTTTTCTGATTCCAGTGTATTTTATTTTAGTTTAAGATTTATGTATGGATGTTTATTCATTATGATATATTTGTTTGGTTTATTATTATGTTTCCTATAATATATTATTTTATTATTTGAGGGTGAAATCATTTCCAAGTGTGTATTTATGATTCCTAATAACCAATTACTATCCCATGGGGATCAAAAAATCCCTTCAAGCCTAATGGTGGGATATGTCAAGTGATATGTTAGGTCATATTGGAATAGTTCATTGCAAATGGTATCTAATCCTAGGTTTCTAAATAAAATCCTATGTTCTATAAGAACTATATTATTATTTGGGTGTGTCATGGTAGGATCAAGTTAGAATTATCCTCAGGACTCAGGAGGTTGTTCTTGAGTGGGTTCTTGATCACCACAGTTTGTGATAATGCTTTAGTTACCATGGGAAGTTGATATTTTTATTCTTTTTCATTATTCTTGTGGATTGAGGTTTCAATGGTGATTTTTGGTCCTTATTAGAATTATATGAGTTTCTTTGGGGTTATTTTTTGGATTTAAGTGTGAAAATATAAAAAAGATCAATGGTGTGAGGTTGGTTTTCATGTCCTGATAAACCGGGTAGTGATCAAATGATCCATCTTGAAAACATTTTAGGAATTGTCACATGACTGGATCATGGCCCATCAAACCATGTGATATAGAAAATATAAGTTTGAAACCCTATTTAGTTTTTTTATTTATACCCCTTGATTCTTGGACTGTTCTTGAGTGATTATCATAATTGATAAATGAATCAAGTTGGTCATTGAGATATTTTGATACAGGTGGATTGAAATTTAGTTAGAATTGTGGTATTCCTTATTTTTGTGATTATTGAGAAATTTATTTTGTGTTCTCAAGGAGAATTTTATTAACAATGTTATTAGATTAAAATAGGGCCTTAGGGATTTATTATAAAATGGAATTTCTTATTGTGAAATATTTTTGGAAGTGTTTAGTATCATTATGAAATTTGGAAAAGTATTTTGGTTTTAAAACCAGTTGATTATTTAATTATAAAGTGGATTTTACACACTTAGTGTATGTTTCTAAGAATGGTTAGCTTAAAAATAAAAACTAATAATTGTTTATAAATATTTTTAATGGAAAGGTGTCTGAAATAAAGTACAACATTAAAAATTTCAAGTGAGTTGTCTATTTTAAAGTAAGTTGCTTGTTTTTTAAATCAAATTTTTATGGTTTCTTTGTTTTTAACCCTTGATGGGGATCTAAATGGTGGTGGGTTTTGAGGATTTTTAATTTATGAAACTAGGATTTTAATTTTTGACCATTGGTAAAATTATTGTTTTTCATATGATTGAATTTTGTACTATTTTATTTGTTTTAGGAATCATGACTGGGTTGGGTTCATGTTTATCATGATTCAAAGTATCCCCCCCAAAAATGTCTTGAGTGAAGGTTGGTTTTACATCCTTAAAGTAATTATATTTCTTTTTATTGTTTTTTTCTAAACTCTAAAAGGAGTTATAAGTGTTGTTCTTCCCTTTTAGTAGTGTAGTGATGGGTTGCCTATTAGTTTTGTTTGGAAAGTTAGGCCAGGTGAGCCTTGGCTAGTCAATTGGGTTTTTAGAATTGATATTCTTGGAATTTTTATGATGATTTGGTTTTTGGAATTCTATTTTATGGCCTTATATTTTTTTTGGATTTGAGGTGGATTTTTTGGTGTGTCATTTGGGTTCCCATTTTATTTATCTATTGTGAGTGGTTGTTGTTTATAAATGCTCATGCCTCATTATTTTATTGATAATGTTATTTATTGGACATGGTAAGTCCTTGGGTATGTATTTAAAGTGACTAATATAGACATATAACTAGTTATGATTATACATTGGATGGTGTTAGTTTAAATTTGGTTGGGTTCACTGTAAATTGGTGACTCGAGTATGAGGTCTTAGTTAGTATATTCCACTCGGTTTGCAACCCAAGGTTTGAGTGCATGTAGTTTTCTTGATTGGGGCATGATTTTATTTTCTGAATACTTTGGATATTTTGTACATGATGGTTTTGGTGACTTGGTATTATGGCATTTGGATGTTCCTTTTGTGGGATGTGTTCCCTTTATGGATTTGAACCAGTTTCTTAAGGTTGGTGGATTTTTTTGTTTCTTTATTGTTTGTGGGATCAAAGTTTTCTTAGTGAAACTATCATTATAGGATAGTTAATTGTTTCTTTAACAATTTATATTAATTCTAAATGGTGGTAAGACCCACATTTATCCCCACTTGTTTAGAGTTTCTTATTTAATGAATATGGTTGGATCATGCTCGAGGTTTCTTGATGCATGTTTGAGGATTTTGATACTTTTTTAGATGATTGATCAAATTTGGTGTTTTCTCAGTATTGTGTCTTATTAATTTATCCATAGCCCTACAAATTCATATTTTAGTATCAAGATCACCCATACAACAATGCTTTTATTTTTGTTAGGGACTTTCTGGGGGAAGAAAGTGACATGATGGGGAGAATTTTGACACCAATAATATAGAATCCTAGACTTAGCTGTCTAGTAATAACATGAATTAAAACCAATATTTCATTATAATACATTCCCAAGACCTTTTAATTTTTTATTTTTAGAGAATTATGACAAAAATTAACTAAAAAACTCATGTATTTTTCAACTAATTGACATTTTACCTCTATAAAAACAACTGATTAATCTATAAAAAGTCTTAAACATCTCCCACAAATTCTTCTCATATGACAACATTATAGAAATATCTTATGTATTAATTTTATTTATAACCTAGGGAAATGAAAACATAAGAAATGATTAAGCTCATATGCTCAGTAAGGGTAAACAAAAATAATAATAATCAAAGATCATAAGTGAAAATATTAGTATATTCCAGATACATAAGAAAATTATACCCAAGAAATATTAGATAAAAAATCATGGAATAAAACTTGAAATAAAATAAGACATGAATAAAAAGAGTGAGATAATAAATATGACTCATAAGAGTATAAGATAGTCATGAAAATAAGCATAAAACTGTGAAATATATTTCAAATATGGCATATACATTAGTATAGAGAAAATAGCTTTCATGAGACACAACATCAATGACCACGCTGATCAATAGATAAAATATACTCATGAATACTTATCTTATGAGATATAAAATCTTCCAATGAATTGGAGGGTGATATAATATCCAAAACTTAATAAACTATACTAATGAGTTCCAGTTGAAATTAATAACTAATCACATCATAAATAACCCATGGAAAAAATGTGTTTCATTCAACTTATCATAAAGAACCCATGAAAAAATGGGTTTAATTTGGATTCACATAAGTAAATCATTTATAATCACGTCAATAATAATAACATGATAAACCCATGAAAAAAGGGTATCTAATGTCAATAAGTAACTTTCTAGGTAAATAACATTCAATCCAGATAATAAAGCATATAGTATTTACACCGTATAGATAAAGGGTATATAGTTAAGTCAATAATTTCCTCAAACAAATTGATGTATGGAATCTAGGTGAACTCCATCAAATCAAATGAATAAAAAATAGGGTATTCACAAAGGAAAGGGATTGTGTAAAAATTTAGGATAACACATATTAGTTGATTTAGAAAGACAAAGGTAGCGATGAATCATTCTTCAAAAAGAGGAAATTACATAGGTAATACAAAGAAATAAGGTGGATGTTTACATTAGAATAATATAATTTATCAAGAATAATTTATGTTAAATGATGTGGATTTATATTAAAATCATTTTTAGTATTATTAATATTGTTTTTGGGAAATAAGAAACATCCATGATCATTTTGAAAAACAAATTAGATAGGAATATTTTATAAATAAAGAAGATTACTATTTTATTTTATAAAACCATTAAATAATAGAAAGTAATTATCATATAAAATTAAAAATATTGTAAAAATAGGTGTTTACATGTAAAATGTTAAAAAGAGATTACTTTTACATTTTGATGAAAAGGAAACATGCAGAAAATGTTAAAAATGTCTTTAAATTTTTTTGATGAAGATTCAAGTAGTAGAAAATGAATTCAATAAATAATTGAGGTATAAATAAACAAATTTTAAAAATAATCCAATGAATTGGTACATGGGAAAATGGAGTTTCTTGACTAAAAAGAAGATATGAGGTCAGTTTCACTTATAAGAAACACTTTGTGTAAAATATAAGTCAAGGGGAAATGAAATATTGATGGAAAATATAAAACCCAATGAGTATACAAAGGAAAGTATTAGAGGTTTTATAAAGAATAAAAATTCCTTAAATATATCAACTTTTAAAAACAATATTTATTTGAAAATAATATTGACAATGAAACCCTTATAGTTTGAATAACATTTTGATCAAATCCTCTTTCAAATTCAGTATCATTTAAATTGATGGAAATTTTAAAAAAATACATGATATGGCTATTAAAATCCCATGAATATGGTAAAATTAATTCCTTATTCATAAATAACACCATATTAAAGGAGTCATGGTGAAAATTAATAAATATATCTTAAGAAATTAAATTTGAGAAAAAGAAACCCTTACCTTGTTTCCTCGCTTAGTCGAATGCAATATAGGATAATTTTTAACCAGAATAAATATCCTAATCACCCATTTTAAAACCATTTTCATATAAATAACCATTTATAAACATAATTGATAGTTATTCTATATATTTATATTATTTATTTATTACCTATTTTTGATGCTGGGTGTGGATGATCTTGATTATTTTGAACTAGTTTCATAATAGCGATGTTGTTATTCATTATTCTCCAAAATTTCATCATTAAAAGTTCATTAAAGTTAATAAAATGTATTAATTATAAATATTTATGAATTTTAAATTTATTTTCATGATTAATTTAGTCTTTATCTTATTTTATGAAATTGACAATGAATATTTTTCGGTGATTTTCAACCTAGAAAGGGTGTTTTCTTAATTAATGAGTTAAATATTGATGTATATTTTCCAAAAAAAAATAATTATATATATATATTTAAATCATATTATACCAGTAATTAAGTTTTCATAATAATCCATGATAAAATTTCATAACATTGTTCAAGTAGGTGGTCAAACCGACCTAATCATGAATATACCATGATTATTGATGATTATGAGGTGATTAAGTTACAATATAATTACACCACTGTAATAATTATATCATATAGTATTTATTATTGTGATATATAATAATGATAAAGGTTTTACAATAATAATTAATTGATATGAAAATATTATATAATTTGAATTAAATATTTTCTTCTTAGTATGCTTTTTTTGAATGATCGATTTAACGATAATTGTTTTTTGATCATATAATTAATAGGATATATAATTTTTCAAACCTAAACATTAATTATAACATATAAAACATATTTATACATTAAAATAATTCTCATGACCAACCATGTAAGGCATAGATGAAAAGAAAAGTGGAATTCAATCATCCCATAGATGCGATATTCCACACGTACGCATGTTTGGTGATTTAATTTTACATAGAATGGGTGAAATGAATAATTTTATTATCATTTTAGAGTATAAAATATGTGATAAATTTAATAATTATTTATAAAATTCAACATTAACATCAAACATGTAAGGTGGTTAAGGAAAACAAAACTTGACATTTTTTGGAGGCAGTAGTCCGTGCACACACAAATGACATTTTTACTTTTCTTAAAGAAAATGGGAAGGGTGGTTAAATCATATACCATCATTATAATAACATATAGGTATAATAATTATACTTATTTTATCATTTTTATATTATGAAAAGAAATTTTAAAAATAATAAATGCACATAGGGAAAAAGGAAAGAGGAAGAAGCATTTAGAAATCTATACATCACTACTTTAGTTATCTCCTTTGTGAAGGGGGTTAAACATTTAAAGGATGGTATTTTGAGAATAAAAAACCTAATTAATGTTTATTTTAGTATTTAAGAGAGTCTTGGATAGATTTTGAGACAAAATTATGGGGTTTTGGTATGATGGAAAGTGAGAAGAGGAGCGCCTGTTTTATAAGTGAAAATGGATGAATTTTTTGCAAATACCCAAAAAATTTCAATAATGAGAAGACACTCTCAAGGAAAGTGGATCCAAAACTGATAAATAATATAGTTAAGAATATATAAGGTCTATTTACACCTCAAAAACATAATTAAAAACATTTTTTAAACTTGTTTACCCTTTACCTCTTAGCTTACTTATTTTTTCCATTTTGGGTTTCACCACATAATTTTTACCCGAGTAATTTATTTTTTATTCCTAATAGTAAAATAGTACTTATTATATAATTTGGAACTAATGATTATAAATTTTAAATCCATTTTTTGATTCAATTTTTAGAAGTGATAAAAATTAATTTAAAAATACTAAATGTATAATGTATTAAAAACAATTTCTTAAAAAATATAAATTAAATTCTAAAATGTTAAATATGAGTTTATAAATTAAATAAAACATTTATAAAATTATAAATTCACTTATAAAACACATATATAGTATTATTAAAATGTTTCATGAATTACCAATCCATACTTATATACTAACAATTCCATAATAGTCATGTTATTTGTAAAGATGATATTTTCACTATTCACCTAAAAATCAAACTTTTTGTAAAAATAACCGAAATTTATATTAGGTTAATTTTGAGATTCTAAATTAAAAAATGATTTTATTTTTATAAAATAAAAATTATAAAAATTATATATCTTGGTATTTAAATAAAAACACAAAATATATAAAAAATATTTTATTGAAAAATAACTTTTTAAACTTCAAGTGTCTTTAATATTATTTTATATAAATTTTAAATAATTGAATGTTTAAATAATAGTTTAAAAATATAAATATTACCTATTATAATAAAATTTTAAGTGTTTAATTTAATTTATTTAAGGTAATATAGTATACCCTTTTTTTGTAAATGGTTCTTCAAAAGACATCCTTTTTAAAATATTAATAAAAGAGAATAAAAATATATAATTATATTAATTGATTATTATAATTTTACTTAATAATTATTATATTATTCATGTAATTTTAATATGTTGTGGTTCATTTTAGTTAGGTGTTTCATGTGGATCAAGGTATCTAACATGTTGTTTATTTAAAGAAAATGTAAAGTGAAATCTGAGGTCATTACACACATGTCACTTTTGTTTTATATTTTATATTATTTTATATTAATTTGAGGTAATTTGTCTTTTTGAGATGTTTTATGTTGAAAATTTATTTTTTTTAATTTTTCCTTCTATGCACGGTTACTGCACACTTAATCCATGGTTTGGTAAACTATGCAGATGACCTTTATGCGTGGATTCCTTCTATGCACAGTTTTCATCTCAAGAATTATCATGAACCAGATCAGGTACCCTAGTAACTTGATAACCGAGCCATCCTTGACATATCTCTAAGGGACTTTCCAATCCCCATGGGTTGAAAACTAGCACTTAGAATCATACAACATGTAAGTGGGAATTAATTTTCCACAAAACACAGTGGAAGCAGGACAATAAAGTCAATATGAATACAAAAGAAACTCCACTGGGAGGAATATACTAGAATTAAACAAGGAATTAAATCCCAAAGTATTACAACCCAATTACCAAAATAGAGGAAAACACCCCAAGTCCCTAAGGACACAACTCTCCACATCCAAGGTTCCACAGCTGGATCCACATCCAAGAGATCCTTTCCCCATGCACGAACTTAAAAGGAGATAAACTAGAAACACCTAAAGACACAAGTAGGGAGTGAGATAAAAATCCTATTAGGGTCTCACCACAGATTCCATAATAGGTTACAATAATAGATTAACCAAATGAATAGTTTCAAATTTTAAAATAATTATTTTTGGCATTTTTAAATCATATTTAAACAAATCATTCTATATCGTCCAAATGATGGAAAAATACTTTAATAAAAGGATTTAAAAGTGATGTAATATTTCTTAAATAATGGATTAGAATACATAATAAAATTTATATAAATTTATAAGTCATGCAAAGTAGTTTTACAACATTGGCATACATTTATATCTCAAATATAAACAACAAGAGAGAAACATGGTCATCTTCCAAATGGGTAAAAAAGTTTTAGGCTATAGGACTCCAAAATCTCTAAGTTATCTCAACAATATGTTTATACACACGTCACCATAAAAGTATCCAAAGAAAACTTATCACCATCCGATCAGGGATGTGACCTACTACATGTATGTTTTAGAATGTTGTAATAGTGTAGAGTGTGTCCAAATAACTCACTAACTACCTAACTATTTCATGTTATATTACACAATAAATGATGGGAAATTCATTTTAAGGCTTATTAAAATAAAATTAAATCCAATTATTTCATTTAAATTCTATTTTTCCATTTACTACCAAAATGGGTTTTAAATAAAAATGACTCTTTAACAAGATAAAACCACTAGGTTTCTATCAAAACATTTTAATCCATTTTCATAAGATTGAAATCCATTAAAAACCAATTAAATAAATTTAAAAATTAATTTAAACAATTACATTAAATAATTTAATTGAAATAATTTCCATCAAAACCTTGATTTAAATAAAACAATTTAAATCAACCAATTTCCATAAACAAGCCCCAATTCAATGGAATTGGAGTTTTCCCAATTCTTATGTCAAAACCATTTCAAATATCCCAATTCATTGGAATTGGATTTTATTATTTAATTAATTGAATTAAAGTTCGAGAAATTGGATTTAAATCAATAGTTGAAGTACATCAAGAAAATTCAAAGTTAATTAATTTGGCAAAACATGACAGAATCCCCTACCTTTTCTTGAAACTCAACACTTGCAATGACACCTGTCAATAAGAATGAAGGGGTAAAATATGTCAAAACCCAACCTAGAAACAATATCCAACATCATGGATCATAGATCCATAAACTTTATTATGATCTATTGAAATATAATAGGAGTAGAAAGAGATAAAGACAAAGAACGAGGTAAAAAAGCTTACATGGGAATCACACTGCCAACACAATGATGATTGAACACCAAATGAGAGGATCCAAAAGGGCCAGAAAGCTCAAAGATCACCTAAGGAAGTATTTGGGTCAAAATAAATGAAACTGGAGAGGATGGGAAAATATATCTCAGCCATAATACCCATTTAAAAAAACACAGTTGGGGTATTGCACGACGTGTAATCCCACTATACATCGTGAAATAGTTAATATCTGAAACCAAAGAAAAACACATCACTTTAAATTTAAAACCATTCATTAAATAACTCATGAAGTGTAATGGATAGAAATTATGTGTAACCTTTCATGGTGTGAATATTCTCACATCATTAACCTTATCACGGTATGCACCTAGGGACCATTACACGTCGTGTAACCTAGTTACACAGCGTGTAACCCTCCAGAAGCCTACAGAAAAGGTCAGTTAAAGCTTAGAGTTTGAAAAATATCTATCTTCACTATTATAGGTATCTTATAAATTCATTATCAAACCTACCTAGTAAATGAAAAGGAAAATCCACGATAAGGTTTAAAGGAATACATATCATATCGATAATAGGATATTACAACCTCCTCACTATAAAAACTTTTTATCCCCATAGAGCCTATGAATAAGCTTCCATTCCAAAAATATGAGGCCACTAATCTTTAATCAGTGCCTCTAGATCCCACATATCATGATTATCAGAACCATGATTCCATAGTACACGAACCAAAGGTATCATCCTCCTATGAAGTACCTTGGTCTCAGAATAAACTATCTTGATTGGATGCTCAGTCAAAGATAAATCAGGTTCAATCTCAAGATCACTCCAGCTCAAAACATGATATGGATTAGAGAGATAGTTTCTAAACTTTGATACATGGAATATGTTATGTATCAAAATCCACTTTGGTGGAAGTACTAAACGGTATGCAACTCTCCCCACCTGCTCAACAACCTTAAAAGGTCCCACAAAATGAGGAACAAGTTTCTCATGCCTCCCAAGCCATCGATGACCCAAATGAGGTGAAACATTCAAGAATACCTGTTCAGAAATTAATAATTCCAATGGTATATGGTTATTATCCTCATAAAACTTATATCATCTCTGTTCCATAAACATTATATAAATAATTAATTTAATCTTTGCTATTATCTCATGCATCAAACTTGGTGAAACCAAGGAACTTTCACTAATCTCTGAACAAAACAATGGATATTTACAAGGACAACCATACTGGGCCTCAAAATAATCCATTATGATTAAAAACTAGTAACTATTGTTATAATAAATCTCAAACAGCCCCAAATGATCATCCCATGCCCCACCAAAGTCGAGAACACATGCAAAGGGAATATCCTCTATAATCTATATAGCTCTCTCTGTTTGGCCATCCAAATGTGGATGGTTGGCCATGATCAAATGGACCTGAGATCATAGTGACTCCTGAAGGAATCTTCAAAAGTGAGAATTAATTCGAGGATCCCTATCATATTCTATAACATATGGAACTTTGTGAAAATAGAAAATCTCCATCACATAGAGATTTCCCAACTCCTCAACTTTGGTTGTATCATTGATGGGTATGAAGTGAGATGACTTGGTCAACATTTAAATCACAAACCATATTTCATTATTATTTATATGGGTATAAGGAAAACCAACTAAAAATTATATAAATATTTCATCCCACTTACAACCAGGGACTGGAAGTGGCTGAGGTAAACCCGAAGGTTTCTGATGCTCGACCTTCACTTGCTGGTACATATAGCAACACGAGACAAATTCTGTAATTACCTATCTCATACCTAGACTCCAGAACTTCCCCCACATGTCATAAAATATCTTAGTGGTTCTTAGGTACACAACCCACTAGGAATTATGACAATATCCCTTCACATCCTTCCTTGCCGCTAACGACACAACAATGAAAATATGATAACATAAAACACCATATTTGGAGAATGACCACTGGGAAACTATCTCCCCACCATAAAGAGAGTCTCTAATGATATAGAATTAATCATCAAGCTCATGATCCTAGAGAATTATATAGATAAGAGTAGATATCAACAAGACTCTATCTAAATAAACTTCATCCTCTTTCTCTTGAAATCCAATATGCAAATATGAAAAGAGAGCCCTAAAATTACCCTATTCTGAATATTATCTCATTTCCTAGGTTGGAATATTCTTACTCAGCGTATCTATTATTAAATTCACACTCCCTAGGGTGTAGGAAATGTCAAAGTATAAATATTCCAGGTACTCCACCCAACACCTATGGAGGAGATTCGAATCTTTTTGAGAGAAGATATAACTCAAGATTTTGTGGTATAAATACATTGTAAAACTTTATATGAAAAGGTAGTGTCACCAACACTTAAGTTAATGCATTAAAACAGAAAGTTCAAGGTCATAGGAAGGATATTTATTCTCATATGTCCAAATCTAATGATATCTATATGAAACTACATGATCTCTATGTATAAGAAAGCAACCCAAGCATGAACCTGATGCATCACAGAAGACCACAAAGCCCTACCTAATATCTAGAAGAGTAAAAACCAATGAAGTAGTCAAAAGACATTTCATCTCAACAAAATAAATCTAAAACTTATCATTCCAAGAAAATTTTACCCCCTTTTGCGCCAGAACAGTCATCAGAAGCCAAATTCGAGAATTCCTTTACAAACCGATGATAATATCCAACTAAGCCCAAGAAGCTTCTAATATCAAAGACAATATATGATTGTTACCAAGTCATAATAGACTTTAACTTATTAGGATAAACTGATATACCCTATTCATACACCATGTGTCCTAAGAATTTCACTTCCCAAATCAAGAAATCATACTTTGAAATCTTGACATAAAGTCGATGATTTATCAGTAAAATCAGAATTATTATCAGATGATACACATGATCTTCCTTGGACTTGAAGTAAATGAGGATGTTATCCAAAAATACAACCACAAAGGTATCCAGATGCTCGTGTAAAATCATATTCATTAGATCCATGAAAACCGCATGAGTATTTTTTATAACAAATGGAATAACAAGGTACTTATAATAGTCGTTCCTACTCCGAAAAGAGGTTTTATAAATGTTAGATTCTTTTATACTCAACTAATGGTAACCAAATTGAAGTTAGATCTTTGAAAACCACATTTCCCTTTCCATTGATCAAATAGATCATCAATCCTTGGTAATAGATACTTGTTCTTCACTGTAACTCGATTGAGATTTCAGTAGTCAAGGCATAAGTGAAGAGAACCATCATCTTTCTTAGAAAAGAAAACTAGATCCTCCCTAGGTGACACACTAGGATGTATAAATCCTTTCTCAAAAACATTGTTAAATTAGAAATTTATCTCTTTAATTTCAGCTGGGACTATGTGGTAAGAGGGAATTGAAACTAGTCGAGTACCATGCATTAGGTCAATAAAAAACTCAACCTCCCTTTGATACCATTTTGTCATGAACCAGCCCACGTACCCCGGTAACCTGATAACCGAGATGGACCTAATATATCCCAAAGGGCTTTCCCAATCCCCATGAGTTGGTGAATAGCACCTGGAATCATAAAACATGCAAGTGGGAACAAATTTTCCATAAAACATAGTAGAAGCAAGACAAGCAATTAAATATGTATACAAAAAAACACCATTGGGAGTAATGTACCCAAAGTCAACAAGGAATTAAATCCAAAAGTACTAAAACCTAATTATCGAAATAGAGGAAATCACCCCATGTCCCTAAGGATACAATTCACAATGTCCAAGGTTTAATAACTAGATCCACCATCAAGAGATCATTTCCCTATGCTCGAACATGGAAGGTGATAATATACAAACACCCAAAGGCACAAGTAGGGTGTGAGATAAAAAACCTAGTAGAGACTCACCATAGTTTCCATAACAGGTTTAAACAATATATTAACCAAATGAATGCTTTTAACTTTTAAAATAAAAAGGTTTGGAATTTTTAAAGAATATTTTAAAAAATCATGATATAAAATTCAAATGATGGAAAATAATTTAATCAAAGGATTTAAAAGTGATGGAATATTTCTAAAACAATGTATTAGATAACATATTTTAAAAAAATAGTTTATGTAATTTTAGAAGGAATGAAAATTAGTTTTACAACATTGGCATACATTTATATCTCAAATATAAATAATATATGCCAAATAGGTATGAAATTTTCAGGCTATAGGACTCCATACTCCATAAGTGATCTTAGTAATATGTATATACACACATCCCCATGAAACTAACCAAAGGAAACTCATCACTATCCCATCAGGGATGTGACCCGCTGCATGTATGTTTTAGTATGGTGTAATAGCGTAGAGTGTGTCCATATAACTCACCAACTACCTAAGACTTTCATGTTCTATTATACAATCAATGATGAGAAATTTACTTTAATAACACATAAAACACAATTAAATCCCATTCTTCTATTTCAATTCCAATTTTATATTTAAAATTAAAATGGGTTATAATAAAAAACATGCCTCTTTAACAAGATAAAACCACTGGGTTTCTATCAAACCATTATAAACCATTTTCACAAGTGTGAAATCTATTCAAAACCAATTCCATTAATTTTACAATTCATTTCCACAATTAAATTAAAAATTTTAATTGAAACAATTTCCATCAAAACTCCAATTTAAATTAAATAATTTAAATTACCCAATTTTCATAAACACACCCGAATTCAATGGAATTGGTAGTTTTCCCAATTCTCATGCCAAAACCATTTCAAATCTACCAATTTACTGGAATTGGATTTTATTATTGAATAAATTGAAATAAAGTTTGAGAAATTGAATTTAAATCAATAGTTGAAGTAAATCAATCAAATTTAAAGTTAATCAATTTGGCTAAATAGAATGGAATCACTTACCTTTTCCCGAAACTCAACACTCACAACGACACTTGTCAATGAGAATGAAGTGGTAGAAGACCTTGAAACCCAAAATATAAATGAGATACAACAACATGAAGCATTGACACATCAACTTCAGGATGATCTATTGAAACTCCAAAGGAGAGGAAAGAGATAAAGATAAAGAACAATGGAGAAATCTTGCTCAAGAATCACACCACCAAAAGAATGATGATCAAATGCCGAACGAGAGGATCTGGAAGGGGTGGAAAGCTCCTAGATCACCTGGGGAAAGATTTGTCTTGAAATAAATAAAACTTAAGATGAGGGGAAATGATATCTCATCCATGCTTCCCATTTTAAAAAACATAGCCAGGGTATTACATGATGTGTAATCTCACTACACATCATGAAATATTTAATTTCTGAAATCACCATAAAATGCATATATTTAAATTTAAAACTATTCATTAAATAACTCATGATGTTTAAAGTCTTGTCATGATGTGAAACCTTTCACAGTGTGAATATCCTTATGACATGAACCATCTCATGGAATGTACCTAGTGACTGTTACATGTTGTGTAACCTAGTTACACGATGTGCAACCCTCTGGCAGACTATAGAAATGGTTTGTTAAAGCTGGGAGTGCAAAAAATCTCAAACTTCACCATTATAGGTATCCTCCCAATTCATTCTCAATACTACCCATTCAAAAAAAAATGAAAATACGTGATAAGGTTTAAAGGAATACCTTTCATATTGGTAACAGGATATTATACGAATTAAGAGAAATTATGAAATGTCACCTATGTAGACACATTTGTAGATTCTTAAAAAGTTCATTTTGAACATTCATAATTTTTTCTACATATGAATCACATAATTTTATTTAATCCATGAAAGTTCTAGTGGAAACAATGTGAATTACCTTTCCATGGGTGTTTTTTTTGGTTCATGATTTGTCCATGGTTAAACAAACCATGCAACAAGTATGTGAAAGGGGACTGGAGTTTTTCATTGTGGTTTTTCATGATTAGTGAATGGTTTGGTAAAATATGAATCCAAACCATGAAATTTTATTTTTCTTAGGTATTTATATCCATATGGCCAGAACATGGTTTGACACCATGCCCCCAAACCGTACAGTATGGCAAGTTTTAGTAAAAGTTAAAATTTTGAAAGTTCCCCTTTTGAATTAAAAGGATTTTGGATCCTTAGTTTCCTCTATATAATTTGGTCAAGGATATGGGGAGAATGGGATATTCTTCCCTTACTCCTCTATGGACTTAAATCCCTTCTCTCTTGGTTTCAAGAGGATTCTCAAGGTATTCTCCACAATTTATCTCCCCCACTGTTCTCCTTTCCCCTTCCATTGATTTTCATTATCTCAAAAAACATAAACACTTTTTGGTTTGGGATTTGGGTTTTATATGGATATAATGATGCTGATTTTGGTTTTTAGGGTTAAGGAGGATTTTTATTGGATCAGTTGTGAATTCACCGACGAAGGCGACATGTTTTTTTTGTGTTCCCATTTAACAACGTATGCCTTTATTTTTAATTTCCATGTAATAAAATTTATATTTGATTGTATGTTTTTAAATTTTTTTTCTTTATAATTTATCCTTATACATATTACCCTTGAGGGGTTTGGGGTGGTTTTCAAATGATTTCAACCCTTGGAATGGACTTATCACATGCCTAGTGTTCTTAACAATGTCTAAGTGGCTCTTTTAAAAGCATTGAAATTTTTTAAAAGGGTGTTTGAAACCGATTTAATTTTTAAATGGATCTTTTAATGTTTTATAGTGTTGTTTTATAAAAATAAGAGAGTTGGATGTCATCTTAATTTTTTTGAGACCGTTGGATCTCATTGGTATTTTGAATTTTTTTTAAAAGAGATTTATGGAAAGCGGTTGGGTTTCCAATTGATTTTTAAAATGTGAGTTGGAAAAGTGTATTTTAAAGAGAGTTTTAAATGATATTTTAAAAGGATATAAAATTTATTTGTATCCTAATATTCCTTTTTAAATCCTAGTTGACACTTTTAAATAAGTTTATTTCTAAAAAACATGATACCCTCAAATAATATTTGTATCATTGTTATGCCCATTGTGAATTGTGACCCATTGGGAATGTTTTATATTGCTATCTATTAATGTGATTCTTATGCATGGATTTGAAGGGGACTATTTCCTGTGAGAGTATAGTTGGTGAGATGAGGTTTAATTTCAAATTCTTCAAATTATTTTTATGTAATGAATTCTTGTTCCATTGTTTTTTCACATCCATTATTTAATGTTACGGGAATCATAAGAATTTAATTAGGGGATGGATAAGTGGAAACCCCTACTATGGATTGTGATCATGTTGGGAGAACATTACTCATGGATGTTGAGTGCACCAGGAATGGATTATGTATATGAGTATCTTGGGCACTCCTGGTATGGATTATAAGGCCTATATAATTTTACAAGACTATAGGGATGGATAGGTTCATTAGTGCCAACCTTGGGTTTATGTCGCCAGTTCAGATCATGTTACTTACGTCCTGGAGTGCTAAATATGACACATCAATCAATTTTAGGATGTTTTATGGGGTCCTAACCTATACTTTTTTTGTATCCCCAATTTTTGTTATTGTATGACAGCTATTCTTAGTTGAGTTTATATTTGTTATATGTTCTTGATGCCTATTTGTGATTGTATTTTACTTTGAGTGTGTTTTTATTTCACTTTCAAATTAATATCTAAAAATGGTTGTAAATAATTTATTTAAAGGAAATACATGTCAATTTATCAAAAATGTAATTTTATGATTTTTTTTTGGAAAAAGGAAAAAGGTGAACGTGGCTTATTTTCAATATTTTTAAAGGAACTCTTTCCACAGTTTTAAAGTGTTTAATTAAATATTTTTAAGCCACTAATAATTTATAAATGTTTGGTGTTTTATTAATGTGAATGAAATATTTTTTGTTTTCCTTTATTCAAAAACTTACTTATTATTTTATGTCCAAGTTAGCCTTTTATAGAATAACTTATAAAGAGAACTATAGAGACTCCTTAGTGTGATTATATAAGTCATATTTAGATCAAACCTGGAATTTGAACTAGTGTTCGAGTGTGTATTATATTTACTTGTTTCGACTTAGGTTCGTAGTTCTTGTCTTCAGTTTGTTTGATATTAGTTGGTCCATGGATGAATAAGGGGATATGATTATTGACTATGTTTTATTAGTCATGATGTTGGATCTATCCGAGTTCCATTATCTTTCATTTTGGGATGTTGTATTATCTATTATAAATCGGTATATTTTTATACTTCCACTATATTTTATTTTTATTTTATACTTATGGATGAATATTTATTCATTATTATATATTTAGTTTTTTTATTATTCTATTTTTTCTACTTGATTATTTTATTATATAAGGGTGAAATATTTCCCAAGTTTTTATTTCCGACTCCTATACACTATTTTTCAGATCATGGGGATTGGGAACACTCTTTGATCCTAGTAGTGGGCTCGTTCAAGTGATGTGTTAGGTCAACTCAGGCCAGTTCATTACAAATGGTATCACAACCTAATATTATCAATAGGTTCTTAGGTTCTAGAAACACTATCTTTTTATTTGGATGTGTAATGGTAGGATTGAGTTAAGACTGTCATGAGGACTTATGAGGTTGGCCATGAGTGGGTGCTTAACCAACACCCTTTGTGACTACTCTTGAGTTACCATGGTAAGTTTGGATTTATATATATATTTTTTGTTATTATAGATTTAGGTTGAAATGGAGGATTTTGATCCTCATTGGCATTCCTTAAGACACCTTGGGATATTTTGTAGTATTTATGGATGAAATTAAAAAAAGAATCTATGATGTGAGGTTGGATTTCATGTCTTGATAAATTGGTTAGTGACCAAACTATTGATATTGAAAACATTTCAATAATTGTTACATGATTTAACCATAAACCATAAAACCACATGGAATGGTCAAGAATAGTTTGAAACTACGTTTTTTATTCAAATCCCTTGATTATTGGATTTTTCTTGATTGAATATATGAATTGGGAAATAAATAATGTTTGAGATTGTTATATGATGATGGAGGTAGATTGAATTCTAGTTGGAATTTTGACATGCCTCCTTTTTGTGATTATTGTGAAATTTATTTTGTGTGTGTAATGAGTATTTTATGAAAAATGTTTTTGGGTTTAAATAAGGACTTAGTAATTTATTATAAAATTTATTTTTTTAATTGTGTACTATTTTTAGAAGTTGTTAATTTCATTATGAAATTTAAGAAAGAATTTTATTTTTAAAACTAGTTCATGATTTAATTATAAATGGTTTTTGGCCCTCTTGGAGAATGTTTCCAAGAATGTTTTGTTTTAAAATAATAACCAAGAGGTTTTTTGAAATATTTGGGAAGGAAATGTGTTTAAAATAAAGGATTATTTCAAAAACATAAATTTAAATAAATTTGGTTGTTTTTAAAAATAAATTTTTTCTGGTTTCTTGGTTTTTGTCCCTTAATGGGGATCTAAATGGTCATGGGTTCTGAGAAGTTTGAATTGATGAAATGAGTATTTTAATTTGTGGTGATTGGTAAAATTAATTTTGTTTGGTTTTTTTCTTTGATTGAATTTGGGACAATTTGATTTTTTAGGAAGCATGTCTAGGATAGGTTCCTATTTCACATGATTCAAAGTATTCCCCTAGAAATGTATTTAGTGAAGGTAAGGTGTCTATACTTAAGGTTAGTCTCTTTATTACTCATGGTTTTGTCGAGACTCAAAATGTAGTGAAAAGTGTTTTTATTCAATTTTAGTGGTGTAATGATGGATTGTTTATCAGTTTTGTTTGAGATGTTAGGCCAGGTGTTCCTTGTCTTGTTATTTAGTATTTTAGAATAAATATTTTTAGAATTTTGGATAATGATTTTTTTTGGAATTATATTAGATGGGATTTGTTCTTTTGTGGCCTTTAGGTGGATTTATTTGGTGTTTCATCTAGGCTCTCATTTGATTTCTCTATTGTGAGCAGTGGTTATTTCAAAATGGTCACAACTCTTTATTTTTTTTGAGATTATTGTTGAATAGTAATGGGATGGCCTTGAGTTTGTGTTTTTTGTGACTAGGATAGGCATTGAAACAATTGATATTATGTACCATTTGGTGTTAGTTTAAATCTTATTGGGTTATTTGTGAAATTGTGACTTGAGTATGGGGTCCTAGTTCACCCATTCCACTCAGTTTGTGACCAAAGGTTGGACCCCATGTCATTTTCTTGTATGAGGTGCGCTTTTTGCTAATGTATTCTTTGATATTTTGGATGTGATGGTTTTTGTGACTTGGTCTTCTGGACTTTGGATGTTCCTTTTTGTGACCATGGTCCCTTTATGTATTTCATCTAGTTTCTTATGGTTAGTAGATTTTTTTGGTTTCTTGGATGAGTTGTGTTTTTTATAATGTGTTATTTGATATTTTGGATGTGATGGTTTTTGTAATTTAGTCTTGTGGACTTTGGATATTCCTTTTATGGGACATGGTACCTTTATGTATTTAAGCTAGTTTCTTATGGTTTGTGGATTTTTGTTGTTTCTTTATATGTTTTTGGACCAAATTTTCCTTGATGACACTCCTGTCATAGGATAGGTATTTTTTATTCACTAATTTATATTAATTAAAAATGGTTGGGTGAACCACATTTGGTCTCTCTTAATTTATAGTTTCTTGTTGTATGACTATGGTTGGATCACACTTGAGTTTTCTTGATTTATATTAGAGGATTTGATATATTTTTGGAGGATTGATCTCATTTGGTACTTTCATATTATTAGTATCTTTTTAAGTTATCACCAACCCTAACACTATTTATATTTGAGTGTCAAGGTTTCCCTTTTGAAAATGATTCTATTTTAACTTGGTATTTTATAAGGGAATAGTGGCAGGGCGGGGAGAATTGTGACACCCAAATTTCACTTTTGTTTTTTATTTTTTATTATTTTATCATATTTTGGGGTAATTTAAGTTTTTGATAATTTTTAGTTTGTAACTTTAAAATTATATGAATTTTCCTTCCATTCATGATTGCCACTCAGTCACTACATAGTTTAGTAAAGCATGTAGATGACCCTTGCATGGGGGTACCTTTAGTGCATGGTTTTCATCACATGACTTAGGAGAAACCTTATAGTGAAACATGCATAGACACATACAAAGATTATTTACCAACTTATTTTGAACATGCATAGTTTGTTACATATGATAAATAATTTGTTTTATTTAAATAGTGTAAGTTCTAGTGGAACCTGTATAACTTAACTTCCCATGGTATTTTTCTAGAACACGACCTGTATACAGTTAGGAAAATCATGAAAAAGGTGTATAAAATTTTTTAGTGTAGTTTTATATGGTTAGATCATGGTTTGGTAAACTATACAACTAATCCATTCAAGTGTGTTGTTCTAAGGAATTACTATCCATATAGCTGGTGTACGGTTTGAAAAACTATGTAGCCAAACTATGCGGTCTGATAAGTTTTAGTGAAAGTTTAAATTTCCAAAGTGATATTATCGTATTAAAATTATTTTGGTCTCCTTTTTATAATATATCATTTTTACAAGGCTACAGTGTGTGTGGTAGATTATTTCCTTCCTCCCCCATGGATTTCAAGACCTTCTCTCTTAGTTTTAAGTAGATTCTCAAGGTATTCTACTCTATTCCTCTTCCCCTCTCTTCTCTTTTCCCTATCCCTTTGATTTCTATTCTCTTACAAACCCAAACCACTATTCAGGTTGGGATTAAGGCTCTATATGGTTCTAATGATGGGTCTTTGGGTTGTTTAAAATTGAGGAGGATGTCTCATGGCTTGTTTATGCATTCTTCGATGAAGGAAGCATTTTTTTGTTGTATTTTTGTTTGATGATGTGGGAGTTTCTTTGGAATTTCATTATAATTCATTTCATAAAATTCTTGGATATTTTAAAATTATTTTATTTCTAAATTATACATATACATATTACCGGTTAGGGGTTGTGGGTTTCTTTTAAATGATTTCAACACCCGGTATAGACTTGTTTCATGCCAAGTGTTCTTGAAAATGCATGAGTGGATCTTTTAAAAGAGTTGAAATGTTTTAAAGGGGTTTTGACACCTATTTAATTTTTAAAGGGAATGATTGGTGTTTTAAATGGATGTTTTATAGAAAGTATGAAGTTATACATCATCTTAATTATTTTGAGACCATAGGGTCTTGATGGTGTTTGAAATGTTTTAAAAATGGATTTGTTGAAAATTGTTGGGTTTGAAAATTAATTTCCAAGTGTTATTTGGAAAAGTTTATTTTAAAGAGTTTTTGAAATGAGATTTTAAAATGATGTAAAATGACTTGGTATCCTAAGCTTCATTTTGAAGGATTGGTTGTCACTTTTATATAAATTACTTTCTAAAACATGTGAGACCATCGATTGATCCTCACATGATTGTTATGCCCATTATGGCTTGTGACCCCTTGGGGGATGTTTTATATTCCTATATATTTATGTGACTCTTCTATATGGATATAAAAGGGGTTGTCTCTTGTGAGGTTTTAGGAGGTGACATGAGTTTTAATTTAAAATGATTAAATTTTTTTATGTGAGGAACCCTTGTTCTATATTTTACTTACCTCTATTGTTTGATGTCATGGGAATCCTAGGTATTTAAGAAAGGGACTAGATAAGTGAAAAACCCTAGAGTGGATTCTACTCTTTCTCGGGGGTCATTTTACATAGATGATGAAATATCTAGGGTTGTATTGTGTACTTGTGGTATCTTATGCTCTCCCAAGATAGATTATAGGGATCATATGGTTCTATGAGACTACTGGGATAGATAGGTTCCTTAGTGTCGACCTAGGGTTCATGTCACCAGTTCAGATCATGTTACTTGAGTCCTTGGGTGTTTCCCATGATGCTTAGGTAGTTTTTAGGATGTTTTAAGGGATCATATAACATGATTTGTTTATATTCCCTAGTTATTAATTGCATGAAACTTATGATTGGTTGATTTAATATTTGTTATGTGTTCTTGATACCTATTTTTGATTTTATTTCACATTGAGTGTGTTTTTATTTTACTTTCAAACTAATTTATAAAATGGTTTAGAAAGCATGAATTTAAATTAAAGGAATTATTATTTATGAAAATGGTATTTTTATGAAATCTTCTGGGAAAGAGGAAAATAGAGAGATTGGATTGTTTTCAATGGTTTTGTAGGCCCTCTTTCCATGTTTTAAAAATATTTAATTAAAAAAGTTTTAAAAATTATTTATTTATAAAGGGTGAGTGTTTTATTAGTGTGAAGGATGTGTTATTTGGATTCTTTTTTCCCAGCATATAAAAAGCTACATTATACTTTATGTTCAAGATAGAATTTGATAGAATATCTTATGAAAGGAATTGTAGAGACTCCTTGGTGAGGTCATACTGAGAATTTTTATCCCACAAAAAAATATGAACCAGTGTTTGGATGTGTATGTTATAACACCCCAAGCTCTTACAATATGTCTCTTCTTGAATAAATGAAATTTCTTTGATAGCTTACATTGCATGGAACACCCTAGAATATTATTATAACCTAGCCATTAAATTGGAGGGAATGAATATTATTTACAAAATTATGAAATTTATATATTATATATTTAATAAAATATTTTTAAATTTATCTAAATTATTTTATAGGCATAATATATGAATGAGTCCAATTTTGTTCCTTAAAAGACTATATTTTTCTAAAGGCAGTTATACTACCTTTTGACGAAAAAATTATTTTAAATATAGTTTTGAAACATTTATAAATTATATTTGAAAAAGTATAATTCTTCTTTTAAATCAAAATATAAAAATTTACTTTGGATATTTTTTTGTATTTTTCTAATATGTTTCATATTTTTAGGAAAAGCGATAAAATATTTCATTTTAAATGAAAACAGATTTTTCGATTAAATAATTTATAGTGTTAAATTATATTTTTAATTTATTTTTAAGTAAAATCAGATAAATATTTTATCATTTAATTCAATTTATTATTTTTAGATAAATTTCACATTAAATTTGGATATAAAATCATCTCAATATTTTGAATGTTTTCACTTTAAAAACCCGTTTTTTTGTTTCGTCAACCTGATTAATTTTAAATTAATTTTAACTAATTAAGTGTTTTGAATTTTAAAAAATGGATTCCATATTTGGAATAATAAGGTAAAAATTTAGTAAATATTTCCCTTTTATTTTTGGAAAAAATATTAATAGTAAAATTTGGTAATTTTTATTACTATAGTTAAGGGTAAATCATGTAATTAAGGGTAAAAATAAAATTATAAATATTAAAAAATGACCCTAACACTTGACCTAATTTTATTTGATGAATATTTTTCATCCATAAGAATTAAAGTAATGGTTATGTGACCATTTATATCCATTTGGATGAAAATATATCTTTTATAATATTTTATTCTAAGGAAAGTCACATATTCCATACTCATGTTTTTAATAAGTATTAAATTTTTTATATGTAGTTATTCAGAAGATATATTTGACTATAAATATTCATTTGAAATATGAAATGTTTATATTCATCATGATAATTTATTTTTAATTTTTAGTGAGGAAATAATTAAATTAAAGGCTTGTATAATGATGATGCAGTAATTGTTTAATTAATAGACATATCAAATAAATGTTATTAAAAATATAAAAATAAATATAATTTTATATAATTAATGTCATATAATAATTTTATAGATTACACACACACACACATAGATATATATTAGGGATATATTAAACTTTTTAAGTGATATTTTGTATTTATATTCTTTAAAAAGTCATGAAATGAATAGTGTCAAAATCCACATTAATGATATTTAATATAAATAATATTTTATTAAATGATATAAAATTCATAAAAATATAAAATTTAGCCAAATCATTGGGATAAGTTTGAAATTATCACCCATGACTCATTTATTCCACGTTTGGTATTTTATAGTAACTATATTAATCTTTAAAGAGTAAAAAACCAAGTTATCACGGTAAAAGACAAAAGGTTTAACTAAGAGTTAAATCCAAAAGATAAGGATAATAATGTAAAATTAACTTTTATAAAAATTATTTTTTGATATTATTTTGACCCATTCTCATCCAATATTTAAAATAAATAAATTTCGATCCATTTAGAATTGAAACTTAGTTTATATTAATTTAATATTTTGGGAGTTTCCAAAAGTGCCCCTCACCTCAATTATAAAAGGGAACCTACTCCCTCACTTCATCACACCACTTTTGTCCTTATATATCTACCAAAACCTACCCATTTATCATCCCAAAACCCTTAGAAAAGTTCTGGAGGTCATGGTCTTTCAAAAAGACCAAATCTAGATCCCTTAAGAAGAGATCTAAGGAAAGTCCACCGAAGAAGAGGTAATTATTTTACCAACGTATTCAAGTTCATTTCTTATTATACTTCCTCTTCATGTGCTGTTTCCATAATAAATTAATGAATAAAATATAATATATATTATAATATTTTATTATAATTATGATACAACCATAATCCACCTTTTATCCATCCTATGAAAAACAAAAGCACCGCACGTATGTACGTATGAGTTATCGTCTTTACACCGTGGTGTAATATTTTTTTCATAACCACTTTACTTGGATGGGTATAATGATTGAAATAATGGATATATATAATAAATATTAAATTATATTGTTTCTAGAAAAATTAATATACTACAAACTTCCTTACCATTTCACTTGTTAAGGGAATGATATCATCACTCGTGTGTATGTACGACTTACTATCTTCACGAAGCGATGCGATCTATTTTCCATATCAAGCATTAAATAATGGATCTAAAAATGTATTAAATGATTTAATATGGTATTTATAAAATTAATACCATTATTTAGATGTTTGTTCTATATCCTATGATAAAATAACTGAGACATTAATGATAAAACATGCATAGGAAAATGAAGCAATTAACACCTGAAACAAGTATAATGAAGAAATATTATCCACAAACAAGTGATAAAATAATATATGAAAACTATATATGATATCATAAATATGAATATGGTTCTTATAATAGTTAATAACATGCTTAAAACCATTACACATTAGGTTAAATCATGCACAACCAAACAGAAGTATGAGGAAAGGGTTTTCTCATCTCACTTTTTCTTCTATGAGATATATGAATTATTCATCCTAAACCGTATATTACATACAGTGTCTAAATTGAAAGATATTTGAATTACTGGGGAAATAATATTAAATCCATATCTTTTACTCAATATAGATACTTGTTGATAAGGACTCTTGGTTAATGAATTAAATATTTTATTTTGATATATAATGAATTATTTGTACATTAAATAATGGGTGGGGACCATATATAGAAAATCCCCTTGATGCATCAGTAGTTTAATGAGACAAATAATGTGGCCAAATAAAATGGATTTTTACCCATAAAGATTAAAATATCTTATGAAAGGTATCAACAGTAGTGGTTCATGTTCTTGATATAGATGGACAATAATTAATCATTTCATTAATAATTTAGTTATTATTATCCATAGTATTTTCTCTATAACTAAATCTATGGATTCATTTCATTCTTATTTTATTGATTAAATGGCATGTGTGTTCAGTTATCTACCTTTCCATGTTCATTATCTCTTTAATTCAAGATATCTTATTCTATATATAACTCTTACTAAGCATATGATCTCATCATTTTATTTGTGCTCTTTTCCCAAGGTGATGAATATGAAATGTTTGAATGATTTAAAGGAAGAAAATTACTTTCCTTTTTTTATGTTTTACTTTTAATTACCAATGTAATAAGGGTACCATGTTTATATCTAGTTCTTAGAGACTTCTAAACTATTCAATCCTTTGGTATTTGAATATTGTATATATTGAAATTTAATAAAAAAAGAAACCATATCTAGGATATTGGGGTTATGGTTGTTATATTTGGTTTCGGTGTAAGTTTAGTAGAAACCTTTGGAAATATATTTTAAAATAAACATAACCAATGTGATAATTATGATAATTCCTTATAGTATTTAAAAAATTTACCCTTAGAGGAATTTTTATTTTATGGATCAATAATCATGAATATTATGGGCTAAATTAGTGTGTTCCATTATTTAGTGATGACATCTAATGGAAGTAAGGGAATAAATAAACTAGGATAATGTATAGATTTACCCACTAAGAAAACCAACACAGTTGGTGTTGGAGCTGAAAAGACCTTAACCATATTAGGAAAACTTACTTAGGCTATGAAAAATAATCATGATACACCTATGTTGGATCATTTATTGTGGTATAAGACCACTTCTTTTAGTTGGACTACTAACATAGTGGTAGCTGAGAAATAAATCAAGTCCCTTGAAAAGATATTTCTTGCATTGGGATGCACTAAAAATGAAAAGTTAGTACTAGAATTATATTTTCTCAAGGGAGATACTTATCAATGGTGGTCATTGATCCAAGATATTAGAGAATAAGAAAAATAGAAATCATGGAATAGAGATATTTTAAATAAAAATTATTCAACAAATATTTCCCTTATGAACAAAAAATTGATATGAAGAGAAAATTCTTTATCTTAAAGAAAAAGGAGGAAAAAAGTGTTACGAAATATGAGGCTACTTTTCCAATACTGGAAAGGTATTCTTAGAATTATATATATAATACAGAGTTCAAGATTTATAATTTCTTTAAAGGTATTAAACCATGTCTTGGAAGGGCATTAACTTCCCAAACATTTTCATCATATGATAAAATGGTGTTATATACCATCAAAATGGATAAGGAATTCACTATATCCTTAATCTTTAAAGGAAATAAAGATAAGAAGAGGTCAGATGATAACCGTTTGAAAGTTAAAAAACCAAATAAGAATAAGGTGATACAAAAATTTCAATCCTCTGAAAATTATGGGAAGAAACATCTAGGGAAATGCCTAAAGGGTACATGAGTGTGTTACAATTGTGTAGAAAAGGGTCATCTATCTTATAAATGAAAGGGGAAGAAACAAACCAATGATATTCAGTGCTTCAACTAAAAATAAATGGGTCATTATTCAAATCAATTTCCCAAGAGTTAGTGGAATCTACCATTGAGGAGTCCAAGGAGAGATGGCCAAGATATGCAATCACTACAGCTGAGGTAGAAGTACCCAATGACATCATGGAACATACATTAATCCTATCTTCAAATTTATCCAATGCTTTATTTGATTTTAGATCATCAAAATCTTATATATATACCCATTTATCTAAGAAAATTATACATTTTCCTTTTGATTGAATAAAGGATTTCCCATTCAAAACTCCTAAGGGAAGTCTCATTGTTACAAAGATGTGTCAGTCTATCATCATTATAACACATAAATGTTCTTAATTTGATAACCTTATTGTCATACTCATGGTTTAATTTGATATAATCCTTGGTATATACTAGATTTTAAAATATTATGTGAAAATTTATTGCAAGAAGAAAGAAATTATGATTTGTGAGGAAGATGTATAATTCTTTATCTTTAGAGAAGAAATTTCATCATATGATTCTTATTTAGATCCACCCCCAGTAGATCTACTAAATCAAATTATTGGGGAGGAATAGAAAGAAACATATAGGTATGAATAAGGTAATCTTAAATTTTTTGATGTACCTATTTTACAAGAATATATTGATGTATTCATTGAGGAATTACCTAGACACCCCAGAGCATGAAGTTAAGTTTTTTATTAATTTAATCCCTGATGCATGGATAATATCAAATACTTATTATATAATGGACACTATGGAATTAGTGGAACTGAAGAAAAAAATAGAGTAGTTGAATAGTAATGGATTTATTATCCCTAGTTTTTTTCCATGGGGATCCCCTGTTCTCTTTGTTAAGAATAAAGATGGATACATGAGGTTGTTCATTGATTATAGAGAAATCAATGCTATTATAATAAATAACAAGTATCATCTTCCTCACATTGATGATTTAATTGATAAAATTCATAGAGCTCAATATTTTTTGAAGATTGACCTTTGTTTTGGGCATCATCAATTATGAGTAAAGAAGAAAGATATTCTAAACACAACTTTTTTAATGAGGTATGGACATTATGAGTTTATATTAATGCCATTTGGTCTCACTAATGCAACCTCATTTTTCATGGATCTAATGAAAAGAGTATTCAAGGAATATATTGACAATTTTTTGTGGTATTTATTGATAATATCTTGGTGTATTCTAAAAGCTATAAGGACCATGAGAATCACTTTCGGATCATTATTGATACTCTTAGAAGAAAAGAGTTATATGGTAAATTTAGAAAATGTGAATTTTGGCTTCAAGAAATTTCTTTTCTTTTCTATATTGTCTCTAATGATGGAATCTCAGTTGACCCTGTGAAGACAAAGGAAGTCTAATAATGACCTACACCAATGAAAATAACTGAGGTATATAGTTTCATTGGTTTGGCAGGTTACAATTAGAGATTCATTCAGAATTTCTCTCGATTGACTAACCTTTTAACCAAGATCACACGTAAAGGGGTTAAATTTGTATGGATAAATGAATGTGAAGAATGTTTTGAAGAATTGAAGAAAAGATTGATCAATGATCTGATCATGAATATACCATTAAGAAATGATGGGTTTGTGATATATAGTATGCATCAAAGAAAGGATTGGGTTGTGTCCTTATGAAAAATGATACATTTGTTGAATATGCATCAAGATAGTTGAAGAATCATCAACAAAATTATCCAACTCATGATATTTAGTTAGCAGCCTTAATATTTTCCCTGAAAATATAGAGAAACTATCTATATGGTGAAAGATGTGAGATATATATGGATCACAAGAGTTTAAAATACATATTATCACAGAAATAAATCAACATGAGGTAAAGATGATGGATTGAGTTACTCAAGGATTATGATTTCTTGATACATTACCACCCAGGAAATGAAAATAAGGAAACATATGCATTAAGTAGGAAAGATCATGGAGTTATGACCCAAATTTGGATTTAGAGAGATCCTATATTCATGGATTTAGTAAATATGTATATGGGAATTACTAAAGAAGGGGAGAAATCACTCTTTTCTAAAATTATTGTGAAACCATATTTTTTTGAAAAAGATAAAAAGTTCTCAATCCAATTAATATAATTTTCATGATAAAATTAAAGATATAGATGATGGAAAATTGTAAGGATTTGTTTGTGAATATTATTCAACCCTTATCACCTTAAGATCAAATTAGAGTTGTTTAATGGAATTTTGTTAATGAAAATAACTTATATTTTATTTAAATCAAAGATAGTTACAAAATGTCACTCTCTTTATATTTAATATCATTTATGTGTCCAAATAGTGAAAAACCAAGGTATGAATTAACCTAAATGTCTATTTTGATCCTAATAAATTTTTTTTATTATAGAAATTTATTTTTAATTTTTAGAAGTTATATAATTACCTTAAAATCTTTTTCAATGCTAAAACATTATTTATTTAATTAGCAGAAAAATAAAATAATTGAATTTAATAATATTAATTTTGATATATTTTGGAAATAGGTTATGTGTTCCATAAATACCTGATATAAAAAGAGAAATATTAGATGATCAACATAGCTCAAATTTCTTGATACACCTTGGTAGTACCAAGATGTATTGGGATGTGAAGGAATATTTTTGGTGGGATAATATGAAGCGGGAAATTTTTGACTACGTGTCAATATATCTAGTGTTTTAGCAAGTGAAGACCAATAGAAAACATCCTAGGGGATTCAAACAACCTCTTTCTAGACCAGTGTAGAAATGGGATGACATTACGAAGGACTTTTTCACAGGACTACCAAGCACTCCTAGAAGGAATGATGTGATATGGGTTGTTGTTGATATTATTACCAAATAAGCACATTTTATTTATATAAGAGAAGATTTACCTCTTTAATTCTTAACAATAATATATATTAATGAAGCTTTAAGACTCCATGGTGAAACTATATCGACTGTGTTTGATCAAGATCACCATTTTATATCAAAATTATGGAAGAGACTTCAGAAGGCTTTAGATACTGAGATTAATTTGAGCACCACCTACCATACTCAAACTGATGGTCTATCTGAAAGCACTATTCAAATATTAGAATACATTTTGATGTCATGATCACTTGACTTTCAAGGTATGCGGGATCAGTATTTACCTTTGGTAAAGTTTTACTACAATTATAGTTTCCATTCAAGTATACAAATGGCACTGTATGAAGCATTATATGGAAAGAGATGTCATAATCAAACATGTTGGGATGAAGGTAGTGAAAGTAAACTTAAAGGAAAAAAACTTATTTAATATACAACAACAAATTTAAAGACTATTCAGGCTCATATTAAAGCAGCTTAAATTAGGCAAAAAGAGTTACACTAACAACTAGAGAAAGAATTTGGTATTTCAAGTGGGAGATCATGTATTTATGAAATTATTTTCATGGAAGGGTGTAATAAGGTTTGGTAAGAAAGGAAAACTGATCCCCAGGTATATTAGACCGTTCAAAATTCTAGAAAGAATTATAGTTGTATCTTACCAATTAGTAATGCCACTAAGTCTCTCCAAAGTTCATGATGCGTTCCACATATCATTGTTAAGGAAGTACATGACAAAAACAACACATGTATTCACCTATGATGAAATGGAATTGGAACTTGATATTTCTTATGGTGAAGATCCTATCAATATTCTTGACACTATAGATCAAGTGTTTAGGAATCAAACGACTCGATTGGAAAAGGTTCATTAGAGAAACCATAAAATGGTAGAAACAACATGGGAGCCTAAGGATGTTATGAAGACGAATGAACCTAATTTTTTTAGAAGGTAAAATTCATGAAACTTCTGAGGATGAAATTTTTTTTAGGGAAGAATATAACACCCCAATTTTTTACAGTATGTCTCTTCTTAAATAAATTTAATTTCTTCGATAGCTTACGTTGAATGAAACACCCTAAAATATTATTATAACCTTATCGTTAAATTGGTGGGAATGAATAGTGTTAAAAAAATTCTGAAATTTATATATTAAATATTTAATAAAATGTTTTTACATTCATCTAAAGGATTTTATAGGAATAATATAAGAATGAGTCCAATTTTATGCATTAAAAGGATTTATTTTTCTAAAGTAAGTTTTACCATCTTTTGAGGGTGCACTTGTTTTAAATCTAGTTTTAAAACTTTTATAAATTATATTTGAAAAAATAAACATATTATTTTAAATAAGAATATAAATATTTACTTTGGTTGAATTTTTTGGTATTTTTCTAATAAGTTTCATGTTTTAATGAATAGTTATAAAATATTGCATTTTAATTGAAAACTGATTTTTTCATCTAAATAATTTATAATGTAAAATTATATTTTTAATTGGTTTTAAAGTATAATTAGATAAATTATTTAACTATTAATAAAATTTAGTTCAATTGAATCAATTTCATATTGAATTTGGATATAAAATCATCTCAATCTTTTGAATGTTTTCACTTTAAAACACTGTTTTCTCATTCTGTCAACAAGATTTATCTTCAATTAATTTTAGGAAATTATGTTTTTAGAATTTTGAAAAGTGGATTCAATGTTTTTAATCATAAGGTCCAAATTTATTAAATATTTCCCTTTTATTTTTGGACAAAATATGAATAGTAAAATTTGGTAATTTTTATTACCACGATTAAGGGTAAATCAGGTAATTTAGGGTAAAAATAATATTATAAATATTGTAAATTAAACCTAAAACTTTACTTAATTTTATTGGATGAGTATTATTCATCGATAATCATTAAAGGAAATTTTATGTCACCATTTATTTCCATTTTAATGAGAATATAGCTTTTATAATTTATTCTAAGGAAAGTCAAATATGTCAAACTCATGTTTTTAATAAGTATTACATTTTTATATATGTTTATTCAGAATATATATTAGATTATAAATATTAATTTGAAATATAAACTGTTTATCTTAATCATGATAATTTATTTTTAATTTTTTATGGAATAAATAATTAAATTAAATTCTTTCAAAATGATGATGCAGAAATTGTTTAATTAATGGACATATCAAATAAGTGTTATTAAAAATATTAAAATAAATAAAATTTTATATAATTAAAGTCATCCAAAAATTTTATATGTTAACTAAAAACATGAGGGATATATTAAAGGCTTTTTTTGAAGTTATCTTCTGTATTGATATTTTTGAAAAAGTCATGAAACAAATAGTGTCAAAACTGACATTAATTACATTTAAAAAAAATAAAATATTATCAAATGATATAAAATTTATAAAAATATAAACTCAGGAAAAATAATTGGGATAAAGTTTAAAATACAATCCATGACTCATTGATGGTTCTTTTTTTATTTTATAGTAAATATATTAAACCTTAAAGAGTAAAAATCCATGTTTTCACGGTAAAAGTTAAAAGGTTTGAATAAGGGTTAAATTCAAAATATAAGGGTAAGAATGTGACCTAAAATTTTCTAAAAATTATTGGTTGAGATTATTTCAACCAAAATTATCCTATATTCTAAAAAAGTAACTTTGGATCCATTTAGAATTGAAATTTAATATATATTAATTTAATATTTTGAGAGTTTCCAAAATTTCCCCTCACCTAAATTATAAAATAGAACCTCCTACCTTACTTACTCACATCACATAGAGCCTTATATCTTGATAAAAAACTACCAATTTCTCCTCCGAACATCATTTTAAATGTTTTGGAGGTCCTATCCTTCTAAAATGACAACTCTAGATCCCTTAAGAAGAGATCTAAAGGAAGTCTACCGAAGAAGAAGTAATTTTTTTACCAACCTATTCAAGTTCATTTCTTCTTTTACTTCCTATTAATGTGTTGTTTCCATAATATATTAATAAATAAAGTATAATATATATTATTATATTTTATTATGATTATTGGACAACCATATTCCACCTTTTATCCATCCTACGAAAAATGAAAGCATCACGCGTGCATACGTACAACTTAACATCTCCATGCCATGATGTAATATATTTTTCATTCCCAAATTAATTGGATGGGTATAATTATAGAAATAATAGATTCATGTAATAAATTTGAAATGATATAGATTCTTGGAAAATTAATATACTGTACACTTCCTTACCATTTCACTTATTAAGGGAACGATACCGTCGCTCGTGTGTACGTACGACCTACCATATCCATGATGTGATGTGATTCATTTTCCATATAAAACATTCCATAATAGATATAAAAATATATTTAATGATTTAATATGATATTTATAACATTAATTCCATTCTAGATATGTTTTATCTATATCCTATTCCAAAATAATAGAGACATTTATGACAAAACATGCATAGGAAAATGATGCAATTAACACCTGGAACAATGGAAATAACGATCTATTATAAAAAAGGGTGATAAAATAATATAATAAGATCATATATGATATCATAAATATGAATAATGTTATTATATAACTTAATAACACGCGTAAAACCATTATACATGAGGTTAAAGAATGAACAATTAAAATGAAGTGTGAGGTAGGGTTTCCTTGTTTCACTTTTTCTTCTATGAGATATATGACTTATTCACCACTTATTTCTTGTGTGTGGTGTATGTATAATTAAATTTGATATATCATATCACCAATATTATGGTATTAATGGGTTTAAACTTTTAAATTGATAACTATTACTTTTACGGGGCATATGATTCGACTGATTACAAGCGGTAAGGGATTTCATAACTCAATTTCCATTCATTGGGTTAATCATATATTTCATTGATTATTTCATGATAAGGATATGTGTGAAATTAATTTTGATTATATCCTATTGTATTTACAATTGTTTTATGTGGATTTTATAGTTAATATAGATATACGATTCATTTTTCTTAAACTATATATTACATAAGATATCTACATCGAAAGATATTTGAGTTGCTGTGGAAACAATGTTAAATCTGTATATTTTACTCAATATGGATAATTTATGATAAGTATTCTTGGTTGATGAATTAAATTTATAATCTTGATATATAATGTATGATATGGACATTAAAGAACTGGTGGGGACCATATATAGAAAATCCCCTCGATGCATCAGTAGTCTCATGAGATTTATAATGTGGAAAATTAAATGGGTTTTTAACCATAAATATTAAACCATATGGTGAAAGGAATTAAAGGTAGTGGTTCATGTTCCAGATACATTACGTCCAATAATTAATCATTTCTTTAAGAATTTAATTATTATTATCCATATTATTTTCACTATGATGAAATCTATGGATTCATTTCATTATTAGTATATTGATTAAATGTCATGTGTGTTTAGTTATTTACCTTAACATGTCGATTAGCTCTTTAATTCAAAATATATTCCACTTCATGTAACTCTTACTGGGAATCTGAGATCACCCTTTTATTTTATCACTTTTCCCTAGGTGATGAAGATGAAATGTTTGAATGAGTTCAAGGATGAAAATTACTTTCCTTTGTTATATTTTATTTATAATTACCAATTTAATTAGGGAATCATATACGTATCTAGTTCTTCAAGACTATTGAATTGTTCAGTCATTTGGGATTTTAATCTTATATCTATTAAAATGTAATAAATAAAGGCATTAGCTCCTGGCTACTGGGGTCAGGGTTGTTAAATATGTAGTTTCTTTATTTCAAATTAGGTTCCTAGTTCCTATAATTTGTTCCTTGGATGTCTATTGGTATGTAAATGGACAAGGGGGATATATTCAGTGACTATGGGTCACTAGTGATGATGTTAGAGATGTCTAGGTTCTATTTCCTTTTCTTTTGAGATACAGTATCGGGCATTCCAACCAGATGTAATTTTCTACTTCTACTGTATTTTATTTCAATTTTATATTTGTGGATGAATGTTTATTTATTATTCTTTGTTTAGTTGGATTATTATTCTATTTTTTTGATAGATTATTTTATCATCATATGGTGAAATTGTTCCCAAGCATATATTTTTGATTCCTGAGAACTAGTTACTAGCTTATGGGGAACAATAATGTAGAGAACCAGTTTTCACCCTATAATAATTTGGAATATTTCTACATATATTTATAGATACAGGCACTAAGACGATGTGAAATGATGAGGCCCGATGTGACCATAATAAATTATAAAAAAATATTAAGTGTTTTTATAATATTCACCCAATAGAAATGGGATCTCTCTTAAACAGTTGATCATATCATAAATCTGATTCCATTGTTAGGTCTGAAATGAAGTGTTTACACTAAGTACAAAATAAAATATGTTGTTGTGGGACATTCATACCCCTCGCTCATTTGCAGTATGTTAAATGGATGAATTTATTTATTAATTCATTCATTTAATTGCTCAAAGAAAAATAACTCTCAAACAGTAACTAAGATCGGAAATCTGAGTCCATGGTTGAGTCCAGAGCATGCTGTTTACCCTAAGAGGTGTATAACTTTTTTCGGCATAGGAATTCTGTAGAAGAAGTAACAGAGGGAAAACCATAAATAAAACAATTAAATAAAATTGTTTTATTTGAAACACTACTTTGAATAACTTACAAACAGGGACTCAGATTGGAAATTCAAGACTTCCGTTGAGTTTTTAGCGTGGTGTTTACCCTAGGGGTGACCTTAGTTGTGAGGGCACGAGAGGTTTGGATTTTTCATCTGCAGGCAGTTTTCTATAAATAGAAAGCTAGGGAAATGAGCCAGAGTTATCTCATTTTCCCTCTCAAATGGTGATGTTCTGGCCGACAGTGATTCGACATTCGAACGCTGTTGGATCACGATGAAACTTCAGACGCTGATATATCAGAGCATAGTGAATGTAGCGACAAAACCAAATTCTGGGTTGGATTTCTATTTTGGATTCAACATCCCCTCGGTTGAATATTTTGTCATCATTTTTGACTTATATTAGTTTTTAAAGCTATAGAATCCTTTAATGATGGCCAAACAAACAACGACCATCATCTGTCTCAATTTATGATTGCCTATTCTTCATGTTCTTCATCACAACACTTTTCATCTTGCACAAACGACCTATGATCATGGAGCTATATCCAAATATGTGAAGCCCTATGTAACACCCCAGGATTTCATAGTGCGTTATTTCTTCAAAATAATTCAATAACTTGCACTACACACAACACCGAGTTCAAGCGCACCATGACTTACCAAACTAGCCGTTCAAAAGAGGTTATGAATAGTATTAAATGAATTTTTAACTTTATATAATCCTTATAATTTTATAATCCATATTATGAGTTTCTTTGACATAATTTAAGAACAAATTCATTTTTTTCTGATAAAAGAAGTATTTTTCAAAAATGCACTTTTACTGACTTTTAATGATGAACCATTTTTAAATCCAATATTTTAAAACTTTTATATATTCAATTTGACTAAATAAATTTATTCTTTAGAATGGGGACATCAAAAATTTACAATGTAACACCCCAAGATTCCTCGGTACACTTCTCTTTGAATAATACAGTAGCGTGTGTTGTGCGCAACTTTGAGTTCTAACACACACCACAACCAATCAAACTAGCCCTTATGAATAGTAATACCTACTTTTTGAAATTTTATACATTTTATCATTCAATATGGACTTCATTTTTGGATTCGGAATATCTAAGTTATCCTCAGATGAAATTTTGGTACTTTTCGGATAACTTTTATATTTTGATGAATAGTGAAAATTACTAAATTTTTATTAAAAACAACTTTTTTAGTCGAAATAATTAATAGTGATAAATTATGAATTTTCATGGTTTTAAAGTATATTTATAATATATTTTTACCATTTAATAAAATTTTGGTCATTGGACATAATTTAACATTTAAACCGGACATAAACAAGTGTCAATCTTTTGATAGTTATTATCTCTTGAAAACACGCTTTTTTGTTTTGACAGCAGGAATTAATTTTAAATTAATTTCTGCCACTTCTGTGTTTTGAATTTGAAAAAATGGACTCCATATTTGGAATCAGGATGTAAAAATTGTCTAAATATGTAACTTTTATTTTTAGACATTTTGAATAATTACTTCGGTAAATATTTTATATACCATGGTTAAAGGGTAAATCTGGTAAATAAGGGAAAAAATAATATTATAATAATAATAAATTACACTAAAATATGTCTTAAACCTACTGGTTGATACATGTCCGACCATGGGCATCTTTGGGTCGATTTTGGGACCCCATGGATCCACTTGTAAGTGATAATGACACTTTATATTAAATAAATTAAAGTAAATACAAAAATGACATAAGCCTATATCTTTTAGAAAAATAAATTTTACATAGGGTTATATATGTTATATTTTCGACTATAAATATTCATTAGAAAGATAAAACAATTTCCTACATAATGGTAGTTTATTTATAATTTTTATACATTAAATAATTTAATATATTTATGACACAATGATGATAAAGTAATTACCTTATTAGTGAAATATTAAAAAAATGATATTATAAATACCCAAATAAATATAATTTGATACTTTTAATTAATTAAAAGAATTTTATAGGTAAATATGAAATTTTAGTATTGATATAATTAACTTTTTTAGAAGTAATCATGCTGTTATAAGTTTTAAAAAAATCAAATACCAAATAGTGTCAAAATTGACATAAAAGAGTTTTTAAAACAAATATTATATTATCAATTGATATTAAATTCCTAAAAATCTAAGGTTCGGCCAAAGGACTTGTATAATAATAAGAGTATCATTAATGGACCACTTTAGGGTATCTTGGAGGTATATAGTAAGTTTATTAACTATATAATATAAAAATACAAAGTGACATGGTAAGTGTCAAACTAATTAACCAAGAGTTAAAACTAAAATATAAGGTTAATATAATGACCCAAACCTATCTAAAATATATTGGTTAATAGGATTTAGACCCATACCCACCTTATTATTTGAATAATCCACTTTTGATCCATTATAAACCGAATATGAATTTATTATAAAATAATACTTTAAGTTTTTCCTAAAGAGCCCCTCCTCCCCCTTATAAAAGGAAACCACTTCTAACCAATTCCTCACACCTATCAAGCCTTTTGGCTCATCAAAAATCTGCCCAATTAAGCTCCCTACATCACTATACTCCTATTAAAAGCCTTACCGTAGGAAGAAGGCACTTAAAGAGTCCTTTTTGGTTCAAACCAAAGGGAGTTACCCAAATTTAAGGTAACGATTTCTCTTAGCTTCTTTTCTTTTATTTTACTTCTCCAACCCCTAAACTCTTATTATTATTTTATTTTGCAACCAAACCAGTATCATAAATATACTAGGATATTTTTATTAGAAGTATTCTAACTAAACTTACACACACATCCATCTAATGGGTGAATAACATAATGTTTCTGTGGATGGAAACCAAACGCCTCACGAAGCGATGATTGTTCAATTATCTCCTATCACCTCTCATGGTGGCCATTATGATGGAAATATAATTAAATATGATATTAATGATATTTAGTTTATATATAATCTTCTTTAATTTCATTTTATATCATACCATAATTTGTTTCATGTTGTATATATACGATAATTTCATTTGAGGAAGTGCGGACTACCGCCCCCTCAAAGTGATATGACTCGTTCATACCATACATGGAACATATAAAGGATGATGTTAATGAAAATAAGTAACACATATAAGATATTATATTATACTGGAATAATAATATACCTACGTATCATTTGGTTTTTATTCCTTTTAAAATGAAAAATGAAATGGAAGTAGTGTTCGTGCGTACGTACGGATTACCGTCGCCACGAACGCGATGAGATTCATTTCCCCATCATATCCATTAAAGAATAATTATTGTTTGATGATTAAAATTAATTTTTAAGGACTTGATATCATTATGTATATGAATAATATACAACCTATCCATAACAAACATGACTTACGTAACGAAGCATATAAAGGAAAATGAATCAGTTAACACCCGAAACGACGATAATACTAAAATATTATTAACAAATCAATATTAAAAGATAATATATGATATCATATTTATGAATATGATTATTTTATAATTTAATAACAATTATATAACTATTATACAGGAGGTTAACATACACACTATCAAGGAAAAGTACAAGGTAAGGGGTTTTCATCTCACTTCTTATTCCCGTGAGATTCATGCCATATTGCCACTATTACCTTTTGTGTGGTGTATGTACTGCCCCTAATTGTATTATTTATGTAATAAAATTTAATTTATGTGTATTTACATATTTAATTTATGATACCTCTTTCATGGGGTGTATTTTTTGTAAGTTACAAAATTGGTAAGGGTTAATTTCACAATCTCTTTGTTATCCGAGGTTGTTTTTACGAAAGTATCTACTGGGACATATTTATTATCCATATCCATGTTTATTGAAAGAGTTTTTAAAGGGATTATTTTAAGGGAATTTTTACTAAAACATCATTTGAAATGTTTTAAATATTTATTCTTCTAAATATTTCTCTTTAGTGTCCATGTCTTTAAAATGGTTTTTAAGGAATTATTTATATAGACATGAATGTTTTTAAAATGTTAATTCCTTTCAAAAGTTTCAAAGTGGTATGGGACACTTTGATTAAAAAATGTCTTTAAATGAATTATTTTCTAAATTGTGTGACTTTTAAATTTTTTCATGAAAAAGGGGTATTTCTCTCAAAGAGTTTTACAAATAATTTTCATATATGTCAAAACAATTTAATGGATTTTAAACTTGTTTTGAAGTTGATTTATCATGATACAAATCTTTAATATTGTGTTGAAGGTTTTGTGATATGTTTGACTGTGGATGTGTTATTTTTATACCATTCATGGTTTATGGAGAAAGTATTGACATTTCGTATGCTAGTTTTAATACGAATGTTTATGTTATGTTTAAACCTGTTCATATCAGAAATGCATTGGACTTAATAAGCGACGGGTAGAGCCCGATATAGCTCCTCGATGCATCGGTAGGTCTCATGAGACAAACTAGTGTCTTGGCACAAGGCCTTGACAAAATCTTATTTGTAGTCTTGGCAGGAGGCCTTGGCTACGTGGTTATGATAGTCTGGAATTATGCATTCCATCATTATGAAAGTGGTTAGTGATATTACATGTGATTATTCAACTAGTATAATATCCAAGTGAATAAGTAAATGGAATTATTTTATTTTTTCCATATTATGTTGAAGTTCAAGTTTAAAAGGCTTTTCTTTTAGTTATACATTACCTTAAATTTTTATGATTATTTATTAATGTTTCTGCTATATTATAATTTTTACTGAGCATCTGAGCTCACCCCTTTCTATGTTTTATTTTTTCCCAGGATTCCAAGAAGTGTATTGTGATTGATATGAAGGGTTAATACAAGGGAATAATGGCATTCATAAAGGATTATTTATGTTGTTTTTTATGTTATAAAGTGTAATGTAACATTCATTTATGTAATCTATTTTCCAAAACTGCTAAACCGATCGGTCCTTCGGGACTTGATTCCTTGTGATCATGCCAATGTTATGTAATAATGCACCGAATTTGGGTAACTGGGGTCGGGACGTTACAGTTGGTATGAGAGAAAGTTTAGAAATAACCTTGGAAGCAAGATTTAGATAAACTCTGATTAGAGCACATAGCCCTAAGATAGACTTTGAGGATTAGTAGAGAAGAACTTCCCAGAATTTTGATATTGTAGAGATTTTGTGAGTTTTCTGAGCAATACATCTCTGTATGGATATGATCAGGTAGAGGCGGCTCTGGAACAGATGTACCTAGGGGTAAAACCTGAAAACACTACTTTTAGCTAGACTCGAATGGGAACTGTTGCACGACAACGGGCCTTGCTGTACTCTTGGTTACGACACTCCTGGGGGATATGCTTAGGATAATTCTCATTTTCTTTACAAACCATTATGAAGGGTTTATGAGTATATACTTCCTCAAAGAAGACATTTTTATGATATGGATTATATCCATAAATTGTTTAATTTATGTTAAGTGTTTTTCATGTTTGGGATCAGGTATTTCTATTCACAAACTAATCTAGTGTATGCCATTGTTTAGAAATGGATCCCAGTAGAAGGAATGATAACTCCATTAATACACATGATCCAAAGAGTAAGAAAGATCATATCTTTCATGGTATTAAGAAATAATTTAGAAGGGAAATAGTCTCCCACGTATTATCATCATATTAAGAAACATTAACATGTGTTGATAAGATAAGTAAAGAGTTCTTTGAGTCCTATGGATTTGAAGGGAAGCAAGAGAAGAAAAGGATGGAAGAGAGAAAGATGGATAAAGGGAATATGGAAAAGAAGAATTTCCCCATATGTGATAACTATGGGAAAAAACACCCTGGAACTTGCCTGAAGGGAATGAGAGTTTGTTATAAGTGTGGAAAAAAGGACACCTTGTACGTGACTGCAAGGGTAAGAAAAAGGTTACAAATGTACAATGCTTCATCTGTAAGGAGTTGGGACACTACGCAAACCAATGTCCAAATCATCAGAGTATGCCCCAAATGATTCTATTGGATAATAATCAAGTTATGATACTACCACAGATGAGGAGGAATGATTAGAGTTCTTATGTTGTTATTAAAGAATTATGTCATTTGAGTATTGTATCAACGATGTACTGGTTATAATAATTATAGAGTATATAAGGATTGCATTACAGTACTATTTCATTAAGGACTTGAGATTGTGTGGAACCATGAAAAGTGACTCAATAACAGGTTAAATTTTTGGAAAATATATGGTTGAGAGAATGATAAACCATAATATGGTTCTGATACCGAGGTAGTGATTTTGGAATAATACATGATTGATTTGGATAAATTATATTAGATATTCTTGACGGCCTTGAAACTGATTAATGATTTATATATTCCATAATTGCTGGAGTTTACAAAATTTTTGGATTGAAGGAGTATATCCATTATTCTTTAAGGAATAATGGATCATGAATGTAATCAATAAGGTTTTATGGTAATTCAGGATGTTGCAGTGTTTTAAAAGAATACATGATGAAGGTGTTCATATGTTCTTAAATAGAAAAAAGGATCTTCATTGTGTTTACCTTCCTTATAAATTTTGGACTGAAGTATTTTGGATAGTTCTAGTTTGTATTATTTTTGGATTTCCATAAAAGGACATCCCAGAGGTCGGGCGGCAACCCGTCGCGTCCAGCAAGGCCGCGAGACTTGAACCCGCAACCGAAGAGTGACAAGGGTGTATCACCTACCACTGGCCCACGTGTTGTCCTGGATTAAATAATGTAGTTTTTTAAAAGATCTGGTAGATGAATTATAAATTCATTTTTTAGAACCCTATACGAATAGGATAAATAGAATATTTTTTTACGTTCTATTATCTTTTAGTGTGAAAGATGAGTTTGTGGTAGAAATTAGTTAAAGGATGGAACTCTACTTGTAAAGAATATATTTTTCTTTTTCTCTTATTATATGAAGAAATTAATTATTATACTTTATTTAAGGGATCCTAAAACCAAAAATGTGTTATCCTAATACCTTATTTTTTGTTGAACCGATGGTATTTCAAATCATCATATATTGATGAATTTAAGGACCTCAATTTTACACTTGTGTGTGATTGATGACCTCAATCACTACCTATAAATATTTATATTTTTCCTCCAATTATATGTCTCTAATTGCCACCAATTTTTTCCTAATAGAGATCATAATTTGGTGGTGACCCTTTCATTTGCCTTTTCCTCTTATTAAGAATAAATTTTATTAACCCAATTTCCGATGCGAGTTTTCCCACAAAGATATTTTCTATTTTCAACCTTTTATTTTCGAAGAACAATTTCAAATTGCGAGGACAAAATTTATTGAAGGAGGGGATAATGTAACACCCCAAGACTTCGTAGTGCGTTATTTTTTCAAAATAATTCAATAACTTTCACTACACACAACACTGATTTCAAGTGCACCATGACTTACCAAACTAGCTGTTCAAAAGAGGTTATGAATAGTATTAACTGAATTTTGAACTATATACAATCATTATAATTTTATAATCCATAATATGAGTTTCTTATACATAATGTAAGAACAAATTCATTTTTTTCAGATAAAAGAAGTATTTTTCAAAAATGCACTTTTACCGACTTTTAATGGTGAACCCTTTTTAAATCCAATATTTTAAAACTTTTACATATTCAATTTGACTAAATAAATTTATTCTTTAGAATGGGGACATAAAAAATTTACAATTTAACACCCCAAGATTCCTCAGTACGCTTCTCTTTGAATAATACAGTAGCGTTTGTTGTACACAACTTCAAGTTCTAACACACACCGCAACCAATCAAACTAGCCCTTATGAATAGTAATACCTATTTTTTGAAATTTTATACATTTTATCATTCAAAATGGAATTCATTTTTGTATTCTGAATATCGAAATTATCCTAGGATGAAATTTTGGTACTTTTCGGATAACTTTTATATTTTGATGAATAGTGAAAATTACTAAATTTTTATTAAAAACAACTTTTTCAATCGAAATAATTAATAGTAATAAATTATGAATTTTAGTGGTTTTAAAGTATATTTAGAATATATTTTTACAATTTAATACAATTTTGTTCATTGGACATAATTTCACATTTAAACCGGACATAAACAAGTGTCAATCTTTTGATAGTTATTATCTCTTAAAAACACGCTTTTTATTTTGACAGCGGGAATTAATTTTAAATTAATTTCTTCCAATTCTGTGTTTTGAATTTGAAAAATGGACTCCATATTTGGAATCAGGATGTCCAAATGGTGTAAATAGGTAACTTTTATTTTTATACATTTTGAATAACTACTTCGGTAAATATTTTATTTACCATGGTTAAAGGGTAAATCCGGTAAATAAGGGTAAAAAAATAATATTATAATAATAATAAATTACCCTAAAATGTGTCTTAACCCTATTGGTTGATACATTTCCAACCATGGGCATCTTTGGGTTGATTTTGGGACCCCATGAATCCACTTGTAAGTGATAATGACACTTTATATTAATTAAATTAAAGTAAATACAAAAATGACATAAGTCTATATCTTTTAGAAAAACAATTTTTACATAGGGTTATATATGTTATATTTTCGACTATAAATATTAATTACAAATATTAAAAGATTTCCTACATATTGGTATTTTATTTATAATTTTTATACATTATATAATTTAATTTATGTATGACACAATGATGATGCAGTAATTACCTTATTAGTAAAATATTAAAATAATTGATATTATAAATACCCAAATTAATATAATTTGAGACTTTTAATGAATTAAAAAAATTTCTAGGTTAATATGAAATGTTAGGATTGATTTAATTAACTTTTTTCTAAGTAATAATGCTGTAATAATTTTCACAAAAATCAAATACCAAATAGTTTCAAAATTGACATAAAAGAGTTTTTAAAACAAATATTATATTATTAATTGATATTAAATTCACAAAAATCTAATATTCGGCCAAAGGACTTATATCATGATATTAGTATCATTAATGGACCACTTGGGGGTCTCTTATAGGTATATAGTAAGTTTATTAACTATATAATATAAAAATACAAAGTGACATGGTAAATGTCAAACTAATTAACCAAGAGTTAAAACTAAAAGATAAGGTTAATATAATGATCCAAACCTGTCTAAAATCTATTGGTTGAAAATATTTAGACCCATACCCACCTTACTCTTTGAATAATACACCTTGGAGCCATTAGAAACCGAATATGAATTTACTATAAAATAATACTTTAAGTTTTTCCTAAAGAGCCCCTCCCCCCCCTTATTAAAGGACACCACATCTAACCAATTCCTCACACCTCTCAAGACTTTTGGCTCTTCCAAACTCTGCCCAATTAATCTCCCTACATCCCTATTCTCCTTTTAGAAGCCTTACCTTAGGCATAAGGCACTTAAAGAATCCTTTTTTGTTCAAACCAAAGGGAGTTACCCAAATTAAAGGTAACGATTTCTCTTAGCTTCTTTTCTTTTCTTTTACTTATCCAACCCCTAAACTCTTCTTATTATTATTTTTGTAACAAAACAAATATCCTAAATATACTATTATATAGTTATTAGAAGTATTTGAACTAAAATTACACACACCTCCATCTAATGGGTGAAAAACCTAATGTTTCTGTGGATGGCAACCAAACGCCTCACGAAGCGATGATTGTTCAATTATCTCCTATCACCTATCATGGTGGGAATTATGATGGAAATATAATAAAATATGATATTAATGATATTTATTTTATATATAAGATTATGTAATTCCATTTTATATCATACCATTATTCATTTCATGTTGTATATATATACGATAATCTCATTTGAGGAAGTGCGGACTACCGCCCCCTCAAAGTGATATGACTCGTTCATACCATACGTGGAACGTATAAAGGATGGTGTTAATGAAATTAACTAACACATATAATATATTACATTATACTGGAATAATAATATACCTATGTATCATTTGGTTTTTATTCCTTTAAAATGAAAAATGAAATTGAAGTAGCGTTCGTGCGTACGTACGGATTACCGTCTCCACGAACGCGATGAGATTCATTTCCCCATCATATCCATTAAAGGATAATTATAGTTTGATGATTAATAGTAGTGTTTAAGGACTTGATATTATTCTGGATATGAATAATATACAACCTATCCATAACAAACACGGCTTACGTAACGAATCATATAAAGGAAAACGAATCAGTTAACACCCAAAACGACGATAATACTAAAATACTATTAACAAAGAAATATTAAAAGATCATATATGATATCATATTTATGAATATTATTCATGTAAAATTTAATAAAAATGATTTAAATATTATACAGGAGGTTAACATACACACTATCAAGGAAAATTACAAGGTAAGGGGTTTTCATCTCACTCCTTATTCCCATGAGATTCATGCCATATTGTCACTATTACCTTTTGTGTGGAGTATGTACTGCCCATAATTGTATTATTTATAAAATAAACTTTAATTTATGTGTATTTACATATTCATTGTATGATACCTCTTTCATGGGGTGTATGTTTCGTAAGTGACCAAATTGGTAAGGGTTAATTTCACAATCTCTTTATTATCTGAGGTTGTTTTTACGTAAGTATCTACTGGGACATATTTATTATCCATGTCCATGTTTATTGAAAGATTTTTCAAAGGAATTATTTTAAGGTACTTTTTACTAAAACATCATTTCAAATGTTTTAAATATTTATTCTTCTAAATATTTCTCTTTAATGTCCATGTCTTCAAAATGGTTTTTAAGGAATTATTTATATGGACATGAATGTTTTTAAAATGTTAATTCCTTTAAGAAGATTCAAAGTGGTGTGGAAAACTTTTATTAAAAAATGTCTTTAAATGACTTCTTTTCTAAATTGTGTTACTTTTAAATGTTTTCATGAAAAGGGGTATTTCTCTCAAAGATTTTTACAAATAATTTTCATCTATGTAAAAATTCTTTAATGGATTTTAAACTTGTTTTGAAGTTGATTTATCATGATACAAATCTTCCATATTGTGTTGAATGTTTTGTGATATGTTTGACCGTGGATGTGTTATTTTTATACCATTCATGGTTTATGGAGAAAGTATTGACATTTCGTATGCTAGTTTTAATACGAATGTCTATGTTATGTTTAAACCTGTTCATATGAGGAATGCATTGGACTTAATAAGTGACGGGTAGAGCCCGCTATAGATCCTCGATGCATCAGTAGGTCTCAGGAGACAAAATAGTGTCTTGGCACGAGGCCTTGAAAAAATCTTATTTGTAGTCTTGGCACTAGGCCTTAGATACGTGGTTATGATAGTCTGACATTATGAATTCCATCATTATGAAAGTGGTTAATGATATTTCATGCGATTATTATACTAGTAGAATATCCATGTGAATAAGTAAATGGAATTGTTTTATTTTTTCCATATTATGTTGAATTTCAAGTTTAAAAGGCTTTTGTTTTAGTTATACATTGCCTTAAATGCTTATGATTATTTAATAAAGTTTCCGCTATATTGTTATCCTTACTGAGCATCTGAGCTCATCCCTTTCTATGTTTTATTTTTTACCAGGATTCCAAGAAGTTTATTGTGATTGATATGCAGGGTTAAGCCAAGGGAATAATGGAATTCATAAAGGATTATTTATGTTGTTTTGTATGTTATAAACTGTAATATAACATTCATGTATGTAATCTATTTTCCAAGACTGCTAAACTGATCGGTCCTTCGGGACTTGATTCCTTGTGATCATGCCAATGTTATGTAATAATGCACTGTCTCTGGGTAACCGGGGTCAGGGCGTTACTACCTAAACCCAAGGAGTCCCAATCTATGGTTAGGTTTGAGTTTCGGGAACCGGAGGAAGTGAAATGGTGAATGAAAGCAACGATTACTTTTCGCCACATCAAAACAATGATGGATCGTCGAGTGGAGGCTGGCACTGTGAAGGTCTCATCCCAAGGATTATAGATCTGGTCTTAGATCAAAATTTGGATCACCAGAGTGACCGCAGTGGTCTGCAGAAGATTTCCGGTAGCAGGTTCTAGTGAGGGGCTTCGGAGGGCATGGCAGAACACAGCGGATGGCGGTGGAGCCATGAAAGTTTGAGCTGGACTGGCCATTTTGGACACGGTTTTTTAATAAAAACCTCGTATATTTCAATTCGGGGGGTCTGTTTTGCATGCCGTTTACGGCCACACAATCCTTATTTTGCAGCGGACCTTTTAAGGCCATTTTGAAATCTTTTTGTTTCGAGCTTATGACTCCGTGATACAAAAGCTTGTTTTTATTAATAATAATAATATAATAATAATAATTATTTGACGATTCTCATACTGGACGTAAATTCTGTGTCTGATGTCCAATTGAAGTGCTGTCAGAGGCGTTGTGACCCTGGAGTTAAGGCAGACTTTTTAGGGCTGTATTCAATTGATTAAATTGAAATAGTGGTATGGGCCCCACGAGGCCTGTTTCGAGCGTTTGTGGTGGAATGTGACTTTTACACTGGGTATACATTTTAGATGATGTAGTAGTCAATCATGTGTATTTTTCTGTAAGTTTCACAATGCTGTGATCCGCCCGACTAAATTTAGGGCTGAGGCATGGGCCTCACGAGATGCCTTTTGAGAGTAATGTAGCATTTTACAACTTCTACATAGGAAGTCTGTTTGGAAAAAATGAATATTCTACCTTGTGTGTTTTTATATAAGGATCGCAATGGTGCAATCCATTTGGATGTGCAGAGCCTTTTCATGATCAGTAGTGATTGATCACCGATCAAGCATTGGTGGTCAAAAACACCCTTTTCACAAGTTTTCCTTTTTGGACGAATGAACAATAGTTCCTATGTGTTTTTTTGAAGTTATTGAAATGGAATGATCCATGTGATGTGTTTCAAGATCGTGGATTTGGGCCCCATGGGGCACTATTTGTGCACATCACGGTGGAATGAAGCTTCTTCACTGGGAGTTTGTTTTGGGTGAATGAATAGTCGATCCTGTGTGTTTTTCAGAAATTATCACAATGGTGTGATCTTTTTGGTTATCCATGGACATTTTTAAGAGGCATGTTGGTAGAATTACGTTTTCACCCTTCAGATCAGTAATGAGAAACGTGTGCTCGTCAGCCTTTTGGCTAGAGATTCCATGTACACTGGGAGTACACTGGCACGCTTTGTGGGTACTAGTTCAGAGTTTAGTACCCAAGTACAGCTAAGTACATGAATATATGGTGAGGTGGGGTCACACATTGTTTAGGCCCCACACTAGTTGTGTACAACTTTACAAATCTTATACATATCATATCTCATTCTTCTAAACTTGGATTTTGGCCTATGAGTAGCCTATCATGAGTGTTTTTCCACATAGAACACGATGGTGCCCTCTGTAGTGTCTTTAGAGGTACGATGAGAGATGTTCTAAGTGTGATTCCTATCTTAGGTGACACTTAATGTTCGGGAAACGATGCCTATCTAAGGTGATGGTCGATGATGAAAATGATGGAAATGATGTTTTCAGAATCACTAGAGAAGTACTGACTTAACCTCCCATGTGGCTGGGTTGTGAGGTTAGCTGTTCTCTCTTCTGGGCTTACCCTCCAGTGCAGCTGGGCAGTGAGGTTCACCATTCTATCTTCAAGACTTACCCTCCAACGGGGCTGGGTAGTGAGGTTCTTCATTTACTCTTCTGATCATACCATCTAGTGGATGGGTAGTGAGGTTCACTAGTTAATCTTTCAAGAATTACCCTCTAGTGGGGCTAGGTAGTGAGGTTCGTCATTCACTCTTTTGAGATTACCCTCCAGTTAGGCTAGGTAGTGGGTTTTCCGATGACCCTTCTGAGAATACCCTCCAGTGGGGTTGGGTAGTGGGTTCATGAATTTATGACACAATCTCTCGAATTTGTGGTATAGCGACGAGATGTTCTTGATGTGACTTTGGAATCTCAAGAAAGAGGGGCACTTTTCCCACCAAGACGCGTCTTTTGTATGAGACCAAAAACTGTGCCAGTGAGATAGACCTGCCCAAAGAGGATAGTATCAAGGTGTAGTGATTGAGCCCCTTTTACTTGAAGTTTGGGGCAGGCATGTGGGATGCTAGGTATCAATGGTGGTTACTTGAAAAACTGTTGAAGACTCTTTTTCTATGTTGAGATGTGATATGGAGATCCCCTTACTCTCTCATTTGGGATTCTTTGGTTAATCATATATATATATATATATATAAAGATATCCTATTTCAGTACCCAGTCCTTGGCCTTTGGTTACCATCCTTCTAGGAGAGGTGAAGACGCACATGGTATGCCACGTACATTGCGTGTCTAGCTTCTCGTGGCTATACGAGTCTAATCTCCTACTATAGGTAGCGAAGACTTGATGATAAGTTTATCTTCTCACTATTTCTATCTCCTTATGTTTGGATGAGATTTATTCACTCGCTAGTTGGGTTGATCTGAAATATTTTACTGTACCTTGTTCTATCTACTGCTTCCCTCTTCAGTACATCTTTTTCTGCTCCCTTGAGCCTTCGGGGCATCCTATTGAGTATTTTTATACTCACCCCTTATTGGGATTTTCCCATACTTAGTGTGACCTTACAGAGGATAGATAGGTTGATCATGAATTTATAGAAGTGTAGGGATACAGGGTGCTTAGACCATGTATGGTGGTCATAGCATGGGATCCTGGAGAGGGGATCTCTCATCTGTTTTACTTTTCCACCTGTTTCCAGATTTTGGCACTTTTTTGGTTGGGCGTGAATTTTTCCCCTTTCCCTTTCAGTTTACTTTTATGTAATTGTACGTTTTAGAGGTCAATGCATATTTGTGTTTTATTTATAGCTATTTTGTATCTTGTTTTCCTTTCTCTATGCACTTTTTCATTGAGTTGGCTGCGTGTGTGTGTATAGGTACTTAGGAAAAGGCCTCCTCAAGTTTATTATGCCTTTAGCGCTAGTCGTCAGCCCTTGGCCTATTGAGGTGGGCATGGGGTAGTTGTGACTCGAGCCCTAGTACGATTTGGGTCATGAAAAAGTGGTATCAAATGTGGTTCCTTAATTGGGAAGTTGTTCGGACGATCCCTAAAAAAGAATTGGCTGGGTTTTAGGGAAACAATTTCAACATGTATCGAGAGAAGATCTTAGGCCAGAGAGTCTAGTGATGGTGCGATGGCTGAAATAAAAATTCACCAGGACCCTGATTACCCACTTGTTGACTCGGCATACTGAGAAACTGGTTTTAGAGAACAATGGTACATGAAACATATAAGATTGAGTCTTTTATTGTCCTTTATGAGTCATCTCCCCATCGTTGTTCATATATATATGCTCATTCGATTGTGATACTCCCTGATTAGATTCAAGATGAATCCACGATGATATACATCTAGGATACTAACTCTAGATCATGATGATGATTTCGTGAGTGACATGGCCTCAGTTCAGGATCCATCACATGATTCCCCTTTCCTTAGGAGGACAGGAAGCAGAACCTCCACCTATGGAGCGATATTTAGTACCAGAAGCGCAGACCGATTAAGAGCATAGGCTGAGAACTCTTTACGAGTTCTAGTATCAGAGACTGCTGAGGTTCCATGGTGATACATACCCTTAGGTAGTGGAGGTTTGTCTAGAGTTAGTGGTTCTCCTCTTAGGCTTGTTTGGACACCGATAGATCAGATGGTGGATTTGGTAGCGAGTCCTTTTCCACGGAGCAACTTGGTGTGGTAGAGCCGGTTTACTCATATGAACAATGTGTCAGTATTCTCGTGGTATGAATTCTAGTAGCTATTTTTTGAGGATTACTACCCATCCTTATTATGCTTCGTCCAGTTTCAAGAGTTTCTAGAGCTTCAGCATGGAGGGATGATGGTGACTGAGTACGCGAATAGGTTCAAAGAACTTGCACGGTACTCTCTGGACATGATCAATGACAACAACTTCCATACATAGAAGTTTTAGTAGGGTATATATAGATGAGATTTGTGCCAGCGTAGTGTCCTTATGAATCCTCACCTATCTTAGGGTGATGAAGCCAGCATTGGTGATAGAGTGATTTCGGTCAGAGGGGCGCTAGTTGGTCGGTTTTCGCAGTGGGTGCAACCGAGTTAGAAAGTCTGCCACAGCTAGTAGATGTTAGTTGGTAGGCCCTCGACGCAGGAGTCCTCCCCTTGATAAGACTCAGAAACATGTTTTGGGATAGTGTAGAGCATTGAGAAAACCCAGGGAGGTCTAGTTCTATGCTTGTCATGAGTGAGGTCAAGTGGAATGAGACTACCCGACCAGATGTGTTGAGATTCCTAGGAAGTTGGTAGATGCACCACCACAACAGAGGCAGTGTGGTGACCAGAGATCTCCTAGGAGGGGATAGGGTGGTCCCTAGGGAGGCGGTTATGGAAGAAGAGCATGAAGAACTATTTTTGGTGGAAGACTTTGCGATATCCTTCCACTAACACTAGGGATCCCATGTTAGGCTCAGGGTGGCTGACAGTTAGGGTCGTGGGTAGTTTCATGCTATGGATGTCTATAATCCTGTACTGCATGAGATGATAAGAGGTATGATCTCTATATTTTATACCTTTTTTAGTATAACTTCTTAGACACTGCGTGAGTTAATGTTTTCTTCCAACTCCTTATTCGAGGAGTTACCAAGGGAGACTCTGGGTGTCGGTGTTACCCTATGTCAGTGTTGTTCAACATTGCTTTGAATTCATGCGAAAGAGGGGTTCTTACCCCACTGAGACATGTTTTTGTGATGCAAGAAAAACCATGAGGGAGAGTCAGTTCCACCCAAAGTGGATAGTATCAAGGTGTGGTGGATGAATCCCTATGAATTGTGTGTTCATGGTAGGGTAGTGCAATGGAGTGTTAGAGTAAGTCTTGGATTTTCTAGTGGAGTCTTGCTGCTTGAAATCCTTTTTTTGAGGTACCACTAGTGTGTTTAGAAGAGTGATTGTTTCGAGGATTACTATTCTTCCATGATGGGAAAAGACACACGAGGTATGCCACGTGCTTTCCATGTCTAACCTATTGTGGATGGATGATTTTACTCACCTACCTTGTTCATGGGTACCTTTCATGCTCAACATCATTCTTGATACGTGAATTATCAAGTACAGTTCGAGGTGATGGACACCCCATAAAAAATAACTATGTGACTCACTATGTGGTTATGGTAGTAGTAGTCTTCACCCTATGTATGAGGAGATTTTATCTTCCGGGAGAGAGATTTGTGGTTTGCTCAGACCACCAGTGTATTAGGTGGATCTTCACATAGAGATACTTGAATCAGAGATGGTGGTGTTGGTTGAAGTTACTATAGGAATATGACTTCGAGGTTTTCTATACTCCAGGAAAAGGGAAATGTTGTAGAAAATTCCCTTAGTAAGAAATCCTAGGATCGCAAGATGCAGGAAGTTTTAGAGTAGTTAGCTTCCCTACAGCTGACCCTGGTGGAGCAAGAGGGTACAACTTTTCTTCAGTCGACGATGTTGATTACTTTGCTTCTTAATAACATTAGAGAGTCTTGGTTGTGATGAATCAATGGTGAAATATTGTATAACCAGATATCTTTGGGTGTCTTACTAGATGAATATTCTGAAGGAGGGAATCAAGAGACCCTATTCTAGGAACAAATTATGATTCCAGTCACGACATGGAATGTAGAGGTTCGGCCGAGGAAGTAAACTATCCCCCTAGTTTCTTTGGGCTATTCGGAAACGTGCAAGAGATGTAAAGGTTTCCTACCTTCTGGACCTACCCCCCAATAGTTGGAGTGGGTGCATGATGTCGTCCACATGTCGTAGTTGATGAGATGCATGCATGTTCCTACACACATCATCAAAAATATTATAAATTATGAGTACATACCATCCCTATGGTTCGCGTGTTGTGCCAACATGGTAATGTGTAGGTTTTCTTGGGAGTGGGAGAGCCAGGTGTGAGGTTAGTATCCTGAGTTGTTTACCTAGTTTTTACTTTTGGGGATGAAAATATTGAAGGAGGGAATGATGTAAAGACCCTATTTTCACCCTGTAAGACTTTGGCATATTTTAAACTATATATTTCCAAAGCTAGGTGCTTAGATGGTGTGCAATTATGAGGCCTGGTGTGACTAAAATAAATTATACAAAAATATTAAGTTATTTTTTATTATTCACACAATAGAAATGGGATATCTCTTAAAAGGATGATCAGATCAGAAATTTGAGACCATAGTTGGGTCTTTAATGTGGTGTTTACACTAGGTACAACATAAAATATATTGGCACAATACGTTTGGACCCCTCTCTCGTTAGAGGTATGTTAAATGGATGAATTAATTTATTAATTCATTCATTTAATAACTTAAACCCAAATAATTCTCAAACGGTAACTCAGGTTGGAAATCTAAGGACACAGTTGAGTATCGAGTGTGTCATTTACCCTAGAAGGGGTATAACTTTTTTTCAGTGCAATCCTCCTGTAGAAAAGGTCATGGAGGGAAAAACTGTAAATAAAATAATTAAATAAAATTATTTTATTTGAAGCACTACTTTGAAAAATATACAAAAGGGGACTTGGATTAGAAATCTGAGACCTCCGTTGAGTTTGTAGCATAGTGTTTACTCTGGGGGTGACCTCAGTTGTGAGGGCCTGGGAGATTTAGATTTCGCATCCCTTGACAGTTTTCTATAAATAGGAAATTAGGGAAATGAGTAAGAGTTATCTCATTTTCCCTCTCAGACGGTGAAGTTCTGGCTGATGGTGATTCGACTTCTGAATGTTGTCGGATCATGACGAAACTTCAGATGATGATAAATCAGAGCGTGACGAATACAACAACGGAACTTGATTTGAGGTAGAATTTCTATTTCAGATTCTGAAATCCCCTAGTTGAATATTTTGTCATCATTTTTGAATAATATTCATTTTCTCTGCTATGGAATCCTTTAATGATGACCAAAAAAAGAATGACCATTGTCTGTTTCAATTTCTGATTGCCCATTCTTCGCGTTCTTTGAGTTCTTCATCTCAAAACTTTTTTTCTTGCACAAATGACCTCTGATCGTGGAGTTAGACCCATATCTGTGAAACCCTAGACCCGAGGAGTCTTAATCTATGTCTGGGTTTGAGTTTTGAGCACCATAGGAAGCAAAATAGCGAGAAGAAGTGGTGGTTACTTTTCACCATTCCAAAATGATGATCGGTCCTTGATCAGTGGCTGGAACTATGAAGATCTTTTCCTGAGGATTCCAAATTTAGCCTCAAATCAAAATTTGGATCACCGGAGTGACTGTAGTGGTCTGCGGAAGATTTCCGGTGGCAGGTTTTGGTGAGGGGCTCTAGCGGGTGGGGGATCATGGCGGATGGTTTGGCAAGCATGACAAAGTGCGGTGGACAGCGGCGAAAACCGATGATTAAAGCCGGATCGACCTGTTCGGGACGGACCAGGCCAGTTTGGACTGGGTTTTTTAATAAAAACATTACATCTTTTAATCTGGGGGTCCGTTTGGCATCCCGTCTATGACCATGCAGTCCTTGTTTCACGAAATACCTTTTGAGGCCATTTTGAGATCTTGTTGTCCTAGTCTCAAGGCTCGGTGATACGAAACATACGTTTTTAATAATAATAATAATATAATTATTATTTAACGATTCTCGTACCAGACGTAACTTCTACGTCTGATTGACGTGCCATCAGAGGCATTGTGACTCTGGAATTGATGTGGACTTGTCAATGCCATTTTTGGGTGCTTAACTTGAAATAGTGGTGTGGGCCCCATGAGGCCTGTTTTGGGAGTTTTGCGGTGGAATGTGAATTTTCCATCGGTTATCCATTTTAGATGATCAAGTAGTCAATCATGTGTGTTTTTCCATAAGGATCACAATGGTGTGATCTACCCGACTAAATTCATGTATGAGGTGTGGGACCCATGGGACGACTTTTGTGCGTAATACAGTGTTTTACAACTTCTACATCAAAAGTCCATTTGGCGAAAGTGAATATCCTACCTTGCATGTTTTTCCACAAGGATCACAATGGTGCGATTCATTAGGTTGTGAAGAGCCTTTTTGTTATCATTAGAGATCGAGCACTAATCAGGCGTTTGCGGTGAATATCACCCTTTTTATCGGTTGTCTATTTTGGACGAATGATAAGTCATTCCCGTGTATTTTTATGAGGGGATCACAAGGACATGATTAGTGTGATTTTTTTCGAGATCGAGTCGTGGGCCCCATGGGGTACTATTTGTGGGCAGTGCGGTTGAATGTAGCTTGTTCAACAAGAGTCAATTTTGGGCGAATGAATAGTTGGTCCTGTGTGTTTTTTCACAAGGATTGTAATAGTGTGACCAGTTTGGTTATCCAGGGTTGTTTGTAAGAGGCATGTCATTAGAATTACGTTTTCACCCTTCAGATTAGTAACGAGAAATGTTCGCCCGTCAAACTTTTGGCTAGAGGTGCCACATACTCTAGGAGTACATTGTCACACCTTGTAGGTACTAGATCATAGTTTAGTACCTAAGTACAACTAGGTACATGATTAGACAGTGAGGTGGGTCACACATCATGTGGGCCCCACACCTTTCGTGTACCACTTTACGAATCTTCTACCTCTCGTATCTCATTCTTATGAACTCAAATTTTGGCCTGCGAATAGCCTATCCTGAGTGTTTTTCCATATAGAATGTGATGGTTCCCTCTATAGTGGCTTTGGTGGTGCGATGCGTGATGTTCAGAGTTCTATGCCTATCTAAGGAAACACTCGATGTTCTTGGCATGATGCCTATACAAGGCGACGTTCGATGACAATAGTGATGGTAGTGATGTTTTTAGAATCACCAGAGTAGTACTAGTTTACCCTCCCACATGGATGGGCAGTGAGGTTCACTATTCTTTCTTCCGGGCTTACTCTCCAGCACGATTGGGAATTTAGGTTCACTGTTCTATCATCAGGACTTACCCTCCAATGGGGCTGGGCTGTGAGGTTCTTTATTTACTCTACCAAGATTACCCTCCAATGCGGCTGGGTAGTGAGGTTCACTGTTTACTCTTTCAGGACATACCCTCCAGTGGGGCTAGGAAGTGAGGTTCTTCGTTCACTCTTTCAGGATTCCCCTCTAGTTGGACTAGGTAGTGGGTTCGATGATGACTCTTCTAATCATACCTTCTAGTGAAGCTAGGTAGTGGGTTCACGAATTTGTGACACGATATCTCAAATGTGTGGTATAGAGAAAGGATGTGCTTGACATGAATTTGGACTCTCAAGAAATAAGATCACTTTTCCCACTAAGATGCCTCCTTGGGATGCGACCTAAAACCGTGCGAGCCAGAAAAAACCACCCAAAGTTGATAGTATCAAGGTGTGGTGATTGATCCCCTTTGGCTTGAAATTCAAGGAAGATGTGTGGGAAGCTAGTCATCAATGGTGGTTACTTCTGGAACTATTGGTAAATCTTTTCCTGAGCTGATCTATGATATGAAGATCCCATTACTCTCTCATTTGGGATTCTTTAATTGAGAATATATATATATATCATATTTAATTACCCACTTCTTAGGGTTTGGTTACTATTCTTCCAAGAGAGGAGAAAACGCATAGGGTAGGCCACATGCTTTCTCTATCTAGCTTCTTATGGTTAGACGAGTCTACTCTCCGACTATAGGCAGTGAAGTATCTATGGGAAGTTCATCTTCTAACTATTTCTAGCTCCTTGTGTTTGGATGAGATTTCTTCACTCTCTAGTTGGGTTAATATGAACTCTTTTATTATACCTTATTCTATCTACTGCTCCCCTCTTCAGTACATCTTTTGCTGCTCCCTTGATCCTTCAGGTCATTCTACTGATTATTTATATACTCACACCTTCTTGAGATTTTCCCACACTCGGTGTGCCCTTGAAGATGTTGGACATGTTGATAATGACTTCAGAGGATCATAGGGATACAGGGTTCTTGGACCACGCACGGTGGTCATAGCTTGGGATCTAGGAGCGGGTATCTCTAAGATGTTTTACTTTTTCCCCTATTTTCGAGTTGTATCACTTTTCTGGTTGGGCGTGGATTTTTCCCCTTTACCTTTTAGTTTACTTTTATGTACTTATAATTTAGAGATAGATGCATATTTGTGGTTTATTTATAGAAGTTTTGTATCTTTTTTTCTTTACTGGTACGCTTTTTCATTGAGTTGGTTGCATGTGTGTGTACATGTACTTAGGCAAAGACCTCCCCGAGTTTGGTATGAAATCGGTGCTGGTCACCAGCCCCTGGTCTATGGAGGTGAGATTGGGGTAGTTTTGGCTCAACCCCCAGTACGGGTCGGGTCATGACAGATAATGACCATTGAGCCTAGTGGAAGGCTAGATCAAGTGAGGTGTTAGGTTAGATCAAAGCATTTTGTTACAAACCTCTTGATTCATAACCAAATGAAACCATGTTGGATACATGATAAAATCCATGAACTTGATATAATAATACTATATTATACTATGATAAAGGGATGTCATTCCATATATGATATTGGGATATCATGATTTTTATTATGCATTACATGCATATCACACGCTATGACTTAGAGGATATCATATAATGTGATATCCCGATTTTAGTGTATTTCTATCTCTTATACTTGAAATGGAAATTCCATAGATTTACCTAATCTAATTTAGGTATTCCCTGTTAGGTCGGAGAAAACACCAAGGAGGGAAGAAACGAGGAATGATGGCAAGAGGGGGGGTGAATTGCCTTTTAAAAGATTGATAAACAAATTAAAAATCAAAGTATAAAGTGCAGCGGAAATAAAGAGGCAAGACACACAAAATTGATAACGGAGTTCGGCCAAAACCCGGCCTACGTCTCCGCTCCCAACTCAACCGTTGAGAGATTCCTACCGCTTGCTTTTCAATGGTTTTAGCAAGAAACCCACTAGGCTTTGAGGTAGCACTAGGACCTATTACAGCTTGCTTTTAGTGGTTAAGCAAGAACCCAATGCTTTTGATGGTTAAGCAATAACCCACTAGCCTTTTTACGGGTGAAGGCTAGCTCACCGATCTCAAGCCTTTTACAAGGTAAGGCTTGGAAACCTCTTCACACCTTAGTGGTGGTGTGAGAACCCAAAGAAAAGGGGGGATGAGAAAAGGTTGGGGTTTGTAGGCACAAACCCAAATTTAAAGCTCAAAATAAATGAAACAATAAAAACCGTATTGTTGAGAAGCCTTGGGCTCCAAAGGTTGAATGGAGTTGAAGATGTGCACTCCCAAGCTTCTATGGTGGTGCTCCTTGGATGTGGAATTGGATTGGAGCAGTGGTGGTTCCCTTGGAGCAATCCGCCGGAGGTTTGCCAAATGAGGAGAATTGTGTTCGTTGGATTCACAATGCTTAATTATGGTCCGACAATTGTTCCGGGGCTTCAAGGTCCTTTATTTATAGAGGGGGAACCCTCATATGGCCGTTGGAGGCCTTCGGAGCCGTTGGGAAGGCTTTCGGAGCCGTTGGGAGGCAAGTGGAGCAGCCTGGTCAAAGCTCCAACGGCTAGTTTGACTGTGCCACCGGCTGGCCGGTGCAGGGCCACCGGGTGGCCGGTGCCTTGGAATGTGGAGAGAATTCTGGTCCAGGCTCCACCGGTCGACCGGTGGAGGAGCCACCGGATGGCCGGTGGTGAGACAGTAGGTCTCACTATTCATCTGGGTGCCACCGGTCGACCGGTGGAGGAGCCACCGGCTGGCCGGTGGCAAGACAGTAGATTGCACTATTTGGGCTGGATGCCACAGGTCGACCGGTGGCAGAGCCACCGGTCGACCGGTGGGGAGGCAGTGGCTCAGCCTTGAGTCAGGGTGCCACCGGCTGGCCGGTGGTCAAGCCACCGGCTGACCGGTGGACTGAATTTCAGTCCACTTGAAGTCCATTCTTGGGCCAACTTCTTGGCAACCTTGTGCCTATCATCCACAACACTTAAACACAATGTTAAACACATATTAAAGTGATTGTGATCATGAAAATCAAAGAGTGTGGGGTACAACAATCTCCCCCTATTTTGATGATCACAATCACTTATCAAGCAATGTAAAAACTTAAATGAAATGCATGCCTAAATGATAAATTGAAAATAAATACTAAGCGTGATAAAAAAGATTCTCCCCCAATCAATCAAGAAATTTCTCCCCCTTTGTGATTATCAAAATAGCACGGGGCATAAAACTTGATTGAGGGAATGAGTTGAAAAACAAGATTGAGATTTGAAAATCAATAGAAAATTGATACTAGTTGTTTGAAAATTTTGAAAAGAAAAAATGAATTGAAAAATTTGAATAATAGTTTGAATTGAAAGTATTGAATCAAAAACCAATACCAACTGTTGGAAATTTAGAAATGAAAATTTAAAAGAAAATTTTGAATTGAAAGAATTGAAACCAAGAGTTGAGTTTGAAATAAAAAATTTGAATACACAAAAAAAAACTTAAAAGATCCTAACTCCCCCTAAATAAAAACAATGAATCACCGGGGAGTGGGATTTTGAAAAGAAACAATTTTAGGCCCGGAGAGACTCGCTAGAAGGGATTTTTCAATCCAAACTTGTCTCACAGCGGGTCTTCTCCTATAGAATTCATCCGAATAGAAAATCGATTTGGGCCTACCATACCGGGCGTTTTTGCAATTACATTCATATATCATGTGCCCGGGTTTCTTACAATAATTACAAAATTTATAATCGGAGCTCCCCCTTACAAAAACAGTTTGAGCATGGGAGGAGGAGGCTCGGTTGGTATATCCTAACCCTTGGGTGGTTCTAGATATACGTTGGGAACCAAGCAAATTGTTCAAATTTTGTTCCCCTTGGGTGAACTTAGCAAGGGTCTCCCTAAGGTCTTTGATGGTTGATTCCATAGAATCAACATTTGGAAAATTTTGGATTTTAAGGGACATCTCCTCCTTCTCTTTGAGAAGTTGTTCTTTTTCGGAGGAGAGTTTTTTGAAAGACTTTTTCAACGCGACAAATTTAGAAGAGAGTTCATGAAAACCTTTTTCTAGTTGATCTCTAGCAAATGAGAGTTCTTCATAAGATAAATTATTTAAAGAATTTGAGTTTGAAGAACATGAGGATGAGGAGTCGGAAGATGTTACCTCATTACATGCCATTAGGCATTTCGTACCGTTGTCGCTCGAGGAGGAGGAGGAGGAGGATGATGAGGAGGTGTCACTCCATGTCGCCTTGAGGACCTTTTTCTTTCCTTTTTCCTTGGCCCGTTTTTTGTTGAGTGGGCAATCGGGCTTGTAATGGCCCTTTTCGCCACACCCGTAGCATTTTACCTTGGGCTGGGATCTTGCGGTGGGTTCTTGCCTTCGCGCCTTGCGAGATTTTTTCTTCTTGTGCTTCTTCATGAATTTTTGCATTTGGCGGGCTAGATTCTCCATTTCGGAATCACCGCTTGAAGATGAAGGAGATGAGGAAGATGAGGATGATGAGGAGGAGCTTACTTCTTTTTGTACCTTGAGGGCAATGTTCTTTGGTGTCTTGATTGGTGTGCCCTCCTTTTGAGCTTGCCTCCTCATCGTGATCTCGTAGGTCATTAGGGATCCGATGAGCTCCTCGACCGGCATATTTTTGACGTCCTTAGCTTCTTGGATCGCCGTCACCTTTGGTGCCCATGAGCTCGGAAGGACCCATAGAATCTTCTTGACCATCGTCTCAGCTGAAACATCATCACCAAGAGATTTCCTTCCATTGCACACGTCAGTAAAGCGAGTAAACATATCAGAAATAGATTCATTTGGGTGCATAGAAAAAGACTCAAAATCTTGACGAAACATGTCCAACCGAGTGTCTTTGACTTTGTTAGTACCCTCATGAGTTACTTCTAAAAGTTTCCAAATTTCATGTGAGGAGGTGCAAGTAGACACTCGATTGAATTCATTTCGGTCTAGGCCGCAATGAAGAGCATTCATGGCTTTGCCATCAAGCTCAAAATTTCTAATGTCGGCTTGGGTCCATTTGGATTCGTCGGGAGTAGACAAAGTGTAACCTTGCATGACAATTTTGTAAATGGGATATCCTATACTCCTAAGAAAGGTAGTCATGCGGGTTTTCCAATAATTATAGTCGGTCCCATCAAAAAATGGAGCCCGACCCAATGAGTAGCCCTCGGGGGTGAAAGAAGTTGATGCCATCTAAATGGATCTTAAATTTGAAACCGGGTTAGGGATTTATTCAAACCTCCCTCTGATACCAATTGTTAGGTCGGAGAAAACACCAAGGAGGGAAGAAACGAGGAATGATGGCAAGAGGGGGGGTGAATTGCCTTTTAAAAGATTGATAAACAAATTAAAAATCAAAGTATAAAGTGCAGCGGAAATAAAGAGGCAAGACACACAAAATTGATAACGGAGTTCGGCCAAAACCCGGCCTACGTCTCCGCTCCCAACTCAACCGTTGAGAGATTCCTACCGCTTGCTTTTCAATGGTTTTAGCAAGAAACCCACTAGGCTTTGAGGTAGCACTAGGACCTATTACAGCTTGCTTTTAGTGGTTAAGCAAGAACCCAATGCTTTTGATGGTTAAGCAATAACCCACTAGCCTTTTTACGGGTGAAGGCTAGCTCACCGATCTCAAGCCTTTTACAAGGTAAGGCTTGGAAACCTCTTCACACCTTAGTGGTGGTGTGAGAACCCAAAGAAAAGGGGGGATGAGAAAAGGTTGGGGTTTGTAGGCACAAACCCAAATTTAAAGCTCAAAATAAATGAAACAATAAAAACCGTATTGTTGAGAAGCCTTGGGCTCCAAAGGTTGAATGGAGTTGAAGACGTGCACTCCCAAGCTTCTATGGTGGTGCTCCTTGGATGTGGAATTGGATTGGAGCAGTGGTGGTTCCCTTGGAGCAATCCGCCGGAGGTTTGCCAAATGAGGAGAATTGTGTTCGTTGGATTCACAATGCTTAATTATGGTCCGGCAATTGTTCCGGGGCTTCAAGGTCCTTTATTTATAGAGGGGGAACCCTCATATGGCCGTTGGAGGCCTTCGGAGCCGTTGGGAAGGCTTTCGGAGCCGTTGGGAGGCAAGTGGAGCAGCCTGGTCAAAGCTCCAACGGCTAGTTTGACTGTGCCACCGGCTGGCCGGTGCAGGGCCACCGGGTGGCCGGTGCCTTGGAATGTGGAGAGAATTCTGGTCCAGGCTCCACCGGTCGACCGGTGGAGGAGCCACCGGATGGCCGGTGGTGAGACAGTAGGTCTCACTATTCATCTGGGTGCCACCGGTCGACCGGTGGAGGAGCCACCGGCTGGCCGGTGGCAAGACAGTAGATTGCACTATTTGGGCTGGATGCCACAGGTCGACCGGTGGCAGAGCCACCGGTCGACCGGTGGGGAGGCAGTGGCTCAGCCTTGAGTCAGGGTGCCACCGGCTGGCCGGTGGTCAAGCCACCGGCTGACCGGTGGACTGAATTTCAGTCCACTTGAAGTCCATTCTTGGGCCAACTTCTTGGCAACCTTGTGCCTATCATCCACAACACTTAAACACAATGTTAAACACATATTAAAGTGATTGTGATCATGAAAATCAAAGAGTGTGGGGTACAACATTCCCAATAATTCCATCTCATGGAATCATTATTAATCCTTCTGGATAACTGTAGTTTTCAAAAACCTTGATCGATTACTTGAAGAAACATTTTTAGATTCTCTAATTAAATTTTTTTCTTCTAGTTTGAACTATTACCCACTTGTATTGAAAATAAAACACCATAAAATGGACATCACATGCCTTAGTTCATCTATTCTCAAAACTTTGAGAATATTGGGTAAAATTTTCTCTCACATTTTCGGAAAATTTCCATCAATGACAAATGAATGAATTTCAAAACCAGAACAAGTCTTAGAGGATATCTTCAGTCCCACCAATTCATTGGTACACTCAATCATATTGAGTGCGTGAGTGGAGACTAAATTTCCTTAAGTCATTTTTCATTTAATACCTTTGAAATATTAAGTGAACTATTCCTTGATTCTCATAATCATATATATCCAATTATCGAATAACTTCAACACTTGGTTACTCTAGAAAGTTTTATCTAACATATAAATTTTTTTCTAACCTAAGAACTCTTTTGAAGTTACTAGAACAAGGATTTTATTACATTAATATTCTCTTTTTAATGGATTATTCTCAAAGTTAAGTTTGAAGTTGATGATAATATTAATCTATAACAGAAGATTTTATCAAATGAGTATCATGTTTTATATACATGTAATAAGTACTTTTATTAAATGTGCTCCTGCAAAAATGATGACCACTCCTAAACTCATTATATCGGTTAGTGGACCAAGAAAAATATTTCATCATGAGTTACACTAGTTTTCATGTAAATAATCCATGAATATATCTAATATATAACCATTTTAAAGCATATCATATATGAATATTTAATATTTAAGTGGATAAATCATTACACAATCCATCATATGGGTTATGTCAACTCAATTCCTTTGGTATCCCAATGTTTTGGGTCCACCTAAGTGTAACCCAATTAATACACTAAAAAAAGAAACCTAATGGTTATGATTACTTCATTACTTTACTTACTTACATAAGATAATACATGGGATCCTAATAGTTATGGTCACTCATATTTAATGATGAAGGTCATGAAAAGTGTCACTTTGGAAGGAATCTAACACTTAGTATTTTAAGGGGGATTTAATCTCACCATCTTATCTTATATTATTCCTTTTATACATATGCATGATTCTAATGATTTAGTTTGGAATATTATTCCTTCCAGAAAACCAAAATCGTAACACCCCAAGATTTTATAGTACATTATCTATTTAAAGTGATTTAATAGCTTATATTTCACGTAACACCGACTTGGCTTGTGTTATACACAAGATTGAGTTTCTGCAAAATAAAACACTTGTATTATAATTATTTAAATGATATATTTATTTATTAATTAAATATTGTTATATTAATAGTAATAAATAATTTTTAAATGTTTTTATAGTGTTTATAATGAAATGTATAAGTTTTGTTAAAATAGTTATATATTTTGAAAAACCATTTTCTTAAAATAACTACTTTTTATGTCCTTTTATGAACAATAATAAAATAAATTTGAGACACTCCTAAGAATTGAATTTGGTAAAATAGACTTCATTTTTGAATTCATAATATCAAAATTAGCTTAGGCTGAATTTGTGGTATTTTTATGAAAACATTCAATTTTGGATGAATAGTGAAAAATACTGCATAGTACATAAAAACCGACTTTTTTACTTAAATAATTATATTTAATTTATATTTTAATTTTAAAGTAAAAATAGATACATAATACCTATATTAGTCCAATTTAATTCATTGGAGTCATTTTATAATAAGATTAGATCTAAAAAAATTTATTGAACTTTTTAATGTGTTTTACCCACCTTCTAGGCACATTTGAAAATTTGCATAAAATGTAATTTTACCACTTCTATGAATTGAATTTCAAAAATTTGAGAGACACAATTCAAATCAGTAAGTAAAATTTGGTACAAAAGGTTGAAAATAATTTTGGGGGAATAGTAAATTTTGAATTTAATTTACCACGTTAAAAAGTAAACAAGGTAATTAAAGGTAAAAATAATATTAAAATTAACCTAAAACATGTAATAATTCTATTTCATAAGTGTATTTCGATAAAAATCAACCTTAGGAAAAAAATAATGCCCTTTTTATCCATTTGGGTTAGATTTCGACATTTATTATATTTTATTTAAAGAAGAGTTAAAAGTGTTAAATTCAAAGTTTAATAAATGAACCATTTTTAATATTGGGTTAAACATAAGATAAATTCGACTATAAATATTAATTAGAAAGATCAAAATATTTAATATATCATGTTATTTTATTTATAGTTTTTATACATTAAATAATTAAATTTATTTATGATACAATGATGATACAGAAACTACCTTATTAATGAAATATTAAAATAATTGAAGTTATGAATATTAAAATAAATGTAAATTGAAATTTTTGATGCCATAAAATAATTTTATAGGTTAATATGACATGTTAGGGATGATTCAATGTATTTTTTTTTGAAGTAATCAAGTTTTTATGACTTTCAAAAAAACCAAATACTAAATAGTGTTAAAATTGACATAAATGAGTTTCTAAAAAAATACTATATTATTAAATGATATAATATTTCTAAAAATCTAATATTAAGAAAAAATACTTATATAATGTTATATATATCATTAATTAACCACTTGAGGTTCTCTTGGCATTTTTTAGTAACTATATTAACCATGTAATATAAAAATACAAGAAGACATGGTAAAAGTTAAACTATTTAACTAAGAGTTAAATCTAAAAGATATGGTTAATATGGAGACCTAAACTTTTCTAAAACCAATAGGTTGAGATTATTTAGATCCATAACCAACTTTTACTCTAAATAAATCCATTTGGAGGTATTAGAAACCGAAAATGATTTTATAATAAATTAATATTTCAAGCTTTTCCTAAAGTGCCCATCTCATCTCTTATAAAAGGGTACTTCCCCTTCTCTTAAATTCACACCTAAAAATCCATTTGGATAAACAAAAACCTACTAAAATATACTCCCAAATACCCTTAATTAAACCTAGAGGTCATAATTTAACCATAAATCCAACCTAAGGATCCATTTTGTTCAAATCAAAAGGAAGCACTCGAAGAAGAGGTAATTATTTTATCACCTCTTTCAAAGTTATTTTCTTATTCTACTTCCTATTTCATTGTTATTTCAATAATAAAATAATAAACACAGTACCTTACAGATAATTTTATGTTATTATAAATATGGTACAACCATATTAATTACTCTACCCATCCTATGAATGACAAAGTTACCATACGTGCGTACGTACAACTTATCGTATCCATGTCATGGTGTAGTTTGTTATTCAACGCTTCATTATTTGGATGGGTATAATAATGAGTATAATTTATGTAAATAATATATATATAACATGTTAATTATTATTTATATATAATATAACATCCAATTAAACACCGTTTCACAGTCAATATAATGATATTGTCTCTCGTGCATACGTACGACTTACCGTCACCACGACGCGATGCGATTCATTTTCAACGATCACCCTTAAAGAATTTTTATAAATAAATAAATAAATATTAATTATGAGTTATATGAAATAATATTACTACTGGAATAATATATATTTATGTTGATTAATATATTTCAATTACTTACTTCTATACTATATGATAAGAAAATGGAAACAATGTTCATCCGTACGTACGGGCTACCGTCTCCATGAATGGTGTTTCAATTTCATATATCTATCTATTATACATATTTATATTCTAAATATATATGATATATAAATCATTTTTTATATTCTTCAAGTATATAAAACATGATCTAAGTGATACAATCAAGAATACCAAGTTAAAACACGTACGATAAAGAAAGTGATTATTACCCGAAATGTTACTTTAACATGGAAATTATTATTAAATGGGTAGTATAAAGTCATAAATAAATAATATATGATATTATAAATATTAATATGGTTCTGGTATAATTTAATAACATACTATGGTCATTATACAAGAGGTTAAACGTACCCTCGACTAAAGGAAAGTACAAGGTAAGGGTTAATTCCTCAATCTCATTATTATCCAAGATTGTTTATGTGTAAGTATTTACTGAGAAATATTTATCATAAATGTCCATGTTTCATAAATAAGTTTTAAAAAGAAATATTTTAAGGTTTTATGGATGGCACTATTTAACTAGATCATCATTTTAAATGTTTTAATGTTTTATTTTTCTAAATCTATTTAATTAATGTCCATGTTTTCAAAATTATTTTAAGGATTTATTTATATAGACCTGATTGTTTTAAAATGTTAATTCATTTCAAAAGATTCAAAGTGGTATGAGAAACATTGATTCAAAAATATATTTTAAATTACTTCCTTTATAAATTTTTGACTTTTAAATTATTTCACAAAGAGGGATATTTCTCTCTAAGAGTGTTACTGATAATTTTCAACTATGTCAACATAGTTTACATGATATTATTCTTGATTGAGGTTGATTTATTATAATAAAATCTTATTTATTGTATTGAATGAGTTTTGATATGTTTGACTATGGATGTAATATTTTTATACCATTCATGGTTTATGGTTAAAGTATTGACATTTTGTTTACTAGTTTTAATATGAATGGTTATGTTATATTTCAACATTTTAATATGAGGAATGAATTAGACTTAGTAAGTGATGGGAGAGGCCTGATATAGCCCCTCAATGAATTGGTAGGTCTAATGAGACAAATAGTGTCTTGTAACAAGGCCTTGAAAAAATTTATATTTAGGGTCTTGTCACGAGGCCTTGGCTTTGTGGTTAAGAAGTCCAACATTATGCATTCCATCATTATGAGATTAGTTGTTAATGTTACATGTGATTATTAAACTATTAGAATATCCATGTTAATAAGTAAATGGAATTATTTTATTTATCTTTTCCATATTATGCTAATGTTTATGTTTAAAGGGATTTTTTTTCAATTTTATAATTTTCTATAAAAGATTATGATTATTTATGATAGCTTCCACTATATTGTCTATCCTTACTGAGTATTTGAGCTCACCCCTTTCTTATGTTTTATTTTCCCAGGATTCCAAGAAGTATATTATGATTTATATGCAGGTTTATGCTAAAGGAATAACGTAGTTCTCAAAGGATTATTTATTCTGTGTTTTATGTTAGAAATATTAATGTAAATTTCATGTATGTAATATATTTTCCAAGACTGCTAAATTGATCGGTCCCTCAGGACTTGATTCCTTTTAGTCATGATAATGTATTAAAATAATTCACTAGATAAAAGCTTCTGGGATTGGGGCATTACAATTGGTATCAGAGGGAGGTTTAACAAAAACCTTGGAAATAGATTTAGATAAACTCTGATTAGGAAACATTACCCTAAGATATAATTTGAGGATTAGTATAGAAGAACATGCAAAATTTTTGGTAATGTAGATATTATGTAGGTTTTCTAAGAAATAAATCCCTGTCTGGATACAATAAGTGGATGCGGTTCTGGCACAATTGTACCTATGAGTGAAAACTGTAACAAAGAGTTTCAGGCTTGACCCAGGGTATCCTGGTACACGACAATGGGCCTTACTGTGCACCTGGTTTGACACTCCTGATGGATATGCTTAGAATAATTCACATTTTATTTACAAACCATTATGAAGGATTTATGAGTAAATATTTCAACAAAAAACCATTTTTTTAGACTGGATGTGTGAAAATATTCAATTAATGTTGATAAATTTTCAAAATTTTGGATTATACATTTTGAAATGATCTAACCTAGTGTATGTTGTAATTTAGAAATGGCGCCCAGTAAAAGGAATGAGAACTCCAACAATACACATGATAAAAATAGTAAGAAAGACCCAATCTTTCAAGGTCTTAAGATAACATTTAGAAGGGAAATATTCTTCCATGTATTCCCATCATATGAAGAAATAGTATCATGTGTTAATAAGATAAGTAATGAATTTTATGATTCATATGACTTTTAAGGGAGGTAAGAGAAGAAGAGGATGGAGGAGAAAAATATGGATTAATGGAAGAAGGGAAATAAGGATTTTCCCACATGTGATAACTGTAGAAAGAATCACCTTGGTAAATTCTTGAAGGTAATGAGAGTTTGTTATAAGTGTGGAGAAAAAGGACACCAAGTACGTGATTTCAAGGGTAAGAAAATGGTTTCAAATGTACAATACTTCATCTTCAAGGAGTTGGGACACTACGTGAATCAATGTCCCAATTATCAGAGTATACCCCAAATGATGCTATTGGATAATAATCAAGTTATGATACTTCCACAAATAAAGAGGAATAATTAGTGTTCTTATATTTTTATTAATGAATTTTTTAATTTTAGTATTGTATTAATGATGTATAAGTTATAAGAATTATAGAGTATATAAGGATTGTACTACAATACCACTTTATTAAGGATTTGAGGTTGTGTGGTACCAATAAAAGTGACTCAATAGTTGGTTAAACGTTTTGGAAAATATATGGTTGAGATAAAGATAAACCATAATATGGTCCCGATACTAAGGTAGTGATTTTAGAATAAGAGATAATTGAGTTGTATAATGTATATTGAATATTATTGACTACTTTGGAACTAATTAATGGTTTTTCTATTCCATAATTGTTAGAGATTACAACATTTTTGGATTTAAGGAGTATATCTAGTATTCTGTGTTTTACAGAAGGAATAAGAAAGTACATACATATTCAAATAAGGTTTTAGGGTACTTTAGGTTATTAACATGTTTTAATATAATACATGATGAAGGTATTCACATGTTGTTATGTGATAAAAGAGATCTTAATTATGTTATGTTGAACTTCCTTATAAATTTTTGGATAGTGAGTTTGGACACAAGTATTTTGTATAAGTTTAAAGGTTGGAATAGAGTAAGTTGAACATTTGATATTTTATTTGAGGTTAAAGTATGATTTATTGGATACTTTGACCTAACATTTTGGTTTTTAGTAATCATTTAGAGGATTAAGGGAATACTTATAGACCTTATGATTCCTCAAATGTGCTTCAGGCATAAAAAATTATTTTTGAACATTCATTTCCTAGTGTAAGGGATGAAGTGAAAATAGATCAAAGCACAACCAAATGAAGATAATATGATTATAACAAGTAATGAAATCAAGTATGTTTTCTTGAGTTCTTATCTTGATAGTAAATTAATCCCTCCTCTTCAAAAAATGTATCAAAAAAATGTGTTATCTTAATACCTTACGTTTTGTTTAACCAATGATACTTTATATCATCATAGATTGATGGCTTTGAGACCCTCACTTTTATATTTATTGTTCACTTGTTTGTGATTTATAACCTCAATAATTACCTAAAAATATTTACGTTTTCCCTCAAATTAGGTGTCTCTAATTTACACCAATGTTCCTCTATTCGAAATCCTAACATGGTGGCGACTTTTTCATTTCCCTTTCTCTCTTATTAAGACTAAATTTTATTAACCCTATTTCCGATGTGGGTTTTCCACAAATGTATTTTCTATTTTCAAACTTTTATTTTTGAAGAACAATTTCAAATTGTGAGGATTGAATTTATTGAAGGAGGGGAGAATGTAACACCCCAATATTTCATAGTACGTTATCTATTTAAAGTAATTTAATAACTTTTATTGCACGTAACACAGACTTGGTTAGCGTTATACATAAGATTGAGTTTCTACGAAACAACACACTAGTATTATAATTATTTAAATGATATATTGATTTATCAATTAAATATTTTGATATGGATAGTAAAAAATAAATTTTAAATTTTATTTATAGTGTTTATAATGAAATGTATAAGTTTTTTTAAAATAGTTATATATTTTGAAAAACTATTTTCTAAAAATAACTAATTTTTAAATACTTTTAGAAAAAATAATAAAATAAATTTTAGACACTCCTAAGAATTGAATTTGGTAAAATAGACTTCATTTTTGAATTCATAATATCAAAATTATCTTAGGATGAATTTTTTGTATTTTTCTAATAAAAATCAATTTTTGATGAGTAGTAAAAAATACTACATAGTACATAAAAACCGACTTTTTTATTTAAATAATTATTTTTAAATTAAATTTATTTTAAAGTAAAAATATATACAGAATACCTATATTATTCTAATTTAATTAATTTGAGTCATTTTATAATATGTTTAGATATATAAAATTTTATTGAACTTTTTAACGTCTTTTACCCACTTTCTAGGCACATTTAGAAATTTGAATAAAACGTAATTTTACCGCTTCTATGAACTGAATTTTAAAAATCTGAGAGACACAATTGAAATCAGTAAGTAAAATGTGGTTCAGCAGGATGAATTTTTTTTAAATAGTAACTTTTGAATTTTATTTACCACGATAAAAACTAAATAAGGTAATTAAAGGTATATATAATATTAAAATTACCCCAAAACATGTCCTAATTATATTGGATTAGTTTATTTAAAACAAAATAAACCTTAGGAAAAAAATTAGGTCCTTTTGATCCATTTGAGTAAGATTGGGATATTTATTATATTTTATTTAAAGAAGAGTTAAAAGTGTTAAATTCAAAGTTAAATAACTAAACCATTTTTAATATATGGATAAACATAAGGTAAATTCGACTATAAATATTAATTATAAAGATAAAAATATTTCATACATAATGTTATTTTATTTATAATTTTATACATTAAATAATTAAATTTATTTATGACACAATGATGATGCAGTAATTACCTTATTAATGAACGATTAAAATAATTGATGTTATAAATATTAAAATAAATATAAATTGAAACTTTTGATGCCATAAAAGAATTTTATAGGTGAATATGACATGTTAGGGATGATTCAATTTATTTTTTTCTAAGTAATCAAGTTGTTATGACTTCCAAAAAAACCAAATACTAAATTGTGTTAAAATTGACATAAATGAGTTTTTAAAACAAATACTATATTATTAAATGATATAACATTAATAAAAATCTAAGATTCTGCCAAAGGAATTATATAATTTTATATATGTCATTAATGAAAAACTTTAGGTTCTTGTGTAATTTTATAGTAACTATATTAACCATGTAATATAAAAATACAAGAAGACATGGTAAAAGTTAAACTATTTAACTAAGAGTTAAATCTAAAAGATAAGGTTAATATGGTGACCTAAACTTGTCTAAAAACTATTGGTTGAGAGTATTTAAACCCATACCCAACTTTTACTTGAAATAAATCTATTTTTAGGTATTAGAAATCGAAAATTATTTTATAATAAATTAATATTTCAAGCTTTTCCTAAAGTGCCCCTCACCTCTCTTATAAAAAGGTACTTCCCCTTCTCTTACATTCACACCTCCAAAACCATTTGTCTTGTCAAAAACCTGCTCAAATATCCTCCCAACTACCCTAAATTCAACCTATTGGCATTACTTTTATCATAAAGCCAACATACAGATCTCTTTTTTTTTAAATCAAAAGGAAACACCCAAAGAAGAGATAATTATTTTATCACATCTTTCAAAGTTCTTTTCTTCTTCTACTTCCTCATTTTTTGTTATTTCCATATTAAAGTAATAAATCCAGTACCTTATACATAATGATATGTTATTATAAATATAGTAAAACCATATTAATTATTCTACCCATCCTATGAAAGACAAAGTTACCATACGTGCTACATAAGGCTTACCGTCTTTACATCGTGGTGTAGTTTGTTATTCAACACTTCATTATTTGGATGGGTATTATAATGAGTATAATTGATATAAATAATAAATATAACACATTAATGATTATTTATATATAATATAACATCCAATTAAACACTATTTCAACATCAATAGAATGATTTTGTCACACGTACGTACATACGGCTTACCGTCTCCACGACGCGATGGGATTCATCTTCAACGATCACACTTCAAGAATTTTTATAAATATATATATATTGATTAATTATGAGGTATATGAAATAATATTTCTACTGGAATAATATATATTTATGTAGATAAATATATTTTTATTACTTACTTCCATACTATACGATAAGAAAACGGAAACAATGTTCATGCATACGTACGAACTACCGTCTCCATGAATGGTGTTTCCATTTCATATATATATCTATTATAGATATTTATATTCTGAATATATATGATATATAAATCATGTTTTATATTCTTAAAGTATGTAAATCATGATCTATGTTATACAATCAAGAATAACAAGTTAAAACACGTACGATAAAGAAAGCAATTATTACCCAAAATGTTACTTTAATATGGAAATTATTATTAAATGAGTAGTATAAAGTCATAAATGAATCATATATGATATCATAAATATTAATATGATTATGGTATAATTTAATTACATACTATGGTCATTATACAGGAGGTTAACATACCCTCGACTAAAGGAAAGTACGAGGCAAGGGTTAATTCCTTAATATCATTATTATCCGAGATTGTTTATGTGTAAGTATTTACTGGGACATATTTTTCAACCATGTCCAGGTTTCATAAAAATGTTTTCAAAAATGAATATTTAAGGTTTTATGGACTGTAATATTTAACTAGATCATCATTTTATTTGTTTTAAAGATTTATTTTTCTAAATCTATTTAATTAATGTCCATGTTTTTAAAATGATTTTAAGGATTTATTTATATGAACATGATTGTTTTAAAATGTTAATTCCTGTCAAAAGTTTCAAAATGGCATGGGAAACTTTTATTCAAAAATATCTTTTAAATGAATTCTTTTATAAATGTGTGACTTTTAAATGATTTCACAAAAAGGGATATTTCTCTCGAAGAGTTTTACTACTCATTTTTAACTATGTCAATATCCTTTAATGGATATTATTATTTATTGAGGTTGATTTATTATAATATAATATTCCATATTGTATTGAATGAGTTATGATATGTTTGATCGTGGATGTAATATTTTAATACCATTCATGGTTTATGGATAAAGTATTGATATTTCGTATGCTAGTTTTAATACGAATGTTTATGTTATGTTTCAACATTTTCATATGAGGAATGCATTGGACTTAGTAAGTGATGGGTGGGGCCTGCTATAGCCCCTCGATGCATCAGTAGGTCTCATGAGACAAACTAGTGTCTTGGCACAAGGACTTGACAAAATTTATATTTAGTTTCTTGGCACTAGGCCTTGACTTTGTTGTTAAGATGTTCAACATTATGCATAACATAATTATGAGATTAGTTATCAATGTTACATGTGATTATTCGACTAATAGAACATCCACAGGAATAAGTAAATGGAATTATTTTATTTAACTTTTTCATATTATGCTAAAGTTATGTTTAAAGGGATTGTGTTTCAATTTTATACCTTGCAATAAAAGTATATGATTATTTATGATAGCTTCCACTATATTGTTTATCCTTACTGATCATCTGAGATCACCCATTTCTTATGTTTTATTTTCCCATGATGCCAAGAAGTATATTATGATTTATATGCAGGTTTAAGCTAAGGTAATAATAACATTCTCAAAGGATCATTTATACTGTGTTTTATGTTATAAATAGTAATGTAAAGTTCATGTATGTAATCTATTTTCTAAGACTACTAAACTAATCGGTCCTTTGGGACTCGATTCATTTTAATCATACCAATGTATTAAAATAATGCATCAGCTCTAGGATTCTGGGGTATGGACATTACAAAAGATGTTCAAACCATGAAGTGTAACTCTTTACACAACTCACAAATTATGTTAGTCACCCAAAAATAGATACCAAACACATTTACACATATCTAAATGCATCATGTGAATCACATATATTCAATTTTATTATAAAAGTTTAAAATTATATGAAATTTAAAATCCCCCCATGAGTAGGCTTGGAGTCACATATAGTCAACCCAAAATTTTCTAGAACAAGTAATAAGCCTCTAGGAAAATGAGAAGTATGACCCAAAATCCCTCTACCTATAGATACTTTACTTAATAGTGATATCAATTCCATAATAAATATAAAACCTAATATGTATAAACTATATCTACCAACATAATTTATTCTAATTACATTAATTATAAATTGAAGTTAATATAGATGAAAAATATACTCATTATTATTCATAACATGTAACTCATTAGATGCATGTATAATAATTTATAATCAAGTTAAAAACTTTTAAACTAAATCATACATCACAATTAATAATATTAAAAATATTACCATGAATAAAGTATATGATAAACTTAAATAAATGAAAAATTCATTAATTTAAACACGAGATAAACATTTATGAAAGATTCATAAATAAAAGAAATTATAAACACTTCATAATCTAATTATTCATTATAGACATATATAAACACTTTATATTCATTTACTAATATGAACTCTTTCATATTATTCATTATATGTAATTAAATTTAAATATATGATATTAATGAATTATAATCATTTTATAATCACTAGTAGAATAATTAGATTTATAATCAGGGTTCTAACATTAGTTATTTGAAAATCGACATTAATATCAAAACAATAAATATTTTATCATCGGTTATGCTATAAAAATATTAAAATATTTTAAAAAAATTAATACACATGATTTCTCCTAATTTTTTTGATAGCCATAATTTTGAAACCCTAATTAACTCAACTTACGAAATTTCTCCACCAATGATCCAACTTCTTCATTCAATCAATTTTATACTTTTTTTGAATAATTTATCATCTCTATTGAATCATTCTCACTTCTTATACCAAATTCAACAAAAATTTGTCCCAATAAAGATGCATTCCACTTGTCTCATTCATGTTCTACCATAATCTCCCTTAAATATTTATTTTTAGTTTCACCCCTCTTTAATTAATTGTAATTTGAAGTACATCAATTAATAGTTTAGACATCTTTGTAGCAGATCATCAACCCAAATATTTATATTTTGTGAGATATTTTTTTATTTTTGAAAATTAAATTAATATTTTTTTAGTTATGAAGTTAATACATTTATTTATTTATCTATATGCACATATTTATCAATTATAATTTTTTTTGTTTAAAATTTGTTTGAGGTTATAATTTTTTTATGATTATAAATAGCGTGTGATTGTAAATTATGGGTTTAATTTGTTTGTGGTTGTATTTGTTTTGTATTCATAATTGTTTATATTTATAAATTAATTGTCACAATAATTTTTTTTTGTTTAAACTTATTTTTTACAGTTTTTTTATTTCTAAATCGTTTTTTTCCTTATAGTCATATTTGGTTATAATTTTTTTTTCATTTTTAAATTATTTTTTATAAATTCATAGATGTTTATATATTTATATTCTTAAATTTTTTATATTTATTATTATATATATGTTTAAATAAATAAAATGTTTTATTCTATTCCTATATTATATTATAAATTTTGGTAATTAATGGATCATAATTAAATAAATTCATGGAGAACTGTAGATGAATATGAGAATTGGGTTGAAAATTTCTTGTAATTTTTGGAATAAAATCTTGGAAGAAAAAATATGATTTTTATCCATGCATAAAGTGTTTGAATATCATAAAATTAGGTTAAAATTAATCAAATATCATCTAATTTTCTATGGTTTTAATTAAAATTATACAAGTTAGATCTGGTTGTTTGAAGTAACAAACAATTAAAGATATAACGACGATGAAGATATTCAACATGAGATAGAGGATCCTATTGAAGAATTAATTCATGGTGTAGGAATTGGAACCATTGGAAAATACACAAGTGTTGAATGATTGTATGAAGATTCTAAGAAACCACTATTCTCAAGTTACACTAAATTTATAGTGTTATAAGAAATATTGAGATTATATAACTTGAAAGAAAGAAATGGATGGATTGATGAAAGTTTCATTGAATTTCTAGATCTTTTAAAATAGTTACTTCTTAAAGATAATGAGATTATAGATTCCAATTATGTGGAAAAAAATATTATTCCCAATGGAATTAGGGTATAAAAGGATACATGATTACCCTAATGATTATGTACTATATAATAAGAAATATACAAGTTTACCTGACTATCCAAAATGTGGGACATCATGATAATAAATGGATAACAAATCCAACTGGGATTCATTATCAAGAGCATAAAATAAACCTCCCACTAAAGTAATTTGGTATCATACAATAATTACTTATTTGAAGCATCTATTTACAAATTCAAATGATACAAAAAGGTCATGATGACATAAAAATGAGTTCATCTCTAATGGAAACCTATGTCACCCTACCAATTCACCGCAATGTAATAGATTTAATAAAAGAATTCATGATTTTAGAAATGATGTTAAAAAACTTAGAATGGGACTGTACGGAGATGGAATGAATCCATATATAATCCTTAGTATCTAATATTATGTTGGTAGTTTAAAACTTTCCCTATAGATATGCATGGAGTGAAAATATGGTATGGTGAGATTAATGATTTTGGGACTAAAATATATTGGAAATGAAATTTATGTTTACCTATCACCATTAATTTATTATTTTAAATTTATATGGGATATAGGTGTCACAGTTGTTTATGTATATAAGAACAAGTATTTTTTGGGTGTGATATGATAATGTTCATCATAATTTAATTTTCTATATAGGAAACTTATCTGGATACGATGTTAACATAAATAAAGTTTTTCTAAATTATAACAAATGGACTTCATATTATCAATTTCTAAATGGAATAAAGATAGTGTAAATGTGACATAAAATAATTTTATTAATGGATAATCCTCTTAAAATCTTAAAGAAAAAATATTTAACAGTTTACAAGTGTATGATTAATCCCCAAAACTGATGCTAGTTGAATAATATTATGATACGGTGAAGAAAATAAAAGTCACATTTATAAATAAACGAAGTTATTGTCATCAAAAAATACATGGTGGAAATGGTTCATCTTATTAGATCTATATTATTGAATTTTTTTATAAGAATAAAATAATATTGAAATTATTCTTGTTGAGTAAAACTTAGGTAACTATCTTATTGGACCTTTATTAGAGATAAAAAAAATATATTGCATAAAATATTTAATTTAATATCCATGGGAATTAATTTATAGTTAGATCCTACTATTAATGTGAGAAAAACATAATTACATATATATTTTTACACATTAAGAATGATTGAGAAGTTAAATTTTAGTCAATGTCTATATGTTATTAAATTAACAAATAATTTTTCTTTAGATGTGAAAAATTTAGTGCCATTGAATTATTTGGTGTTAATAGGTTTGAGATCTCATGACTTTCATGTATTGATACAACAATTTCCATCAATTTCACTACATAGAATATTACCAATACCTATTCAAAATTATGTCATTGGGTTTTGTTACTTTTTTCAAATCCATTTACAAAAAATTCATAGATTCAAATTTTTTAGATGTGTTTGATAATGAAGTTGTCCTCATACTTTTTCATCTAGAAATTTATTTCACACCATCATTTTTTGATATAATGGTTCATCTGGTGGTTTATTTGGTGCAAGAAATGGGAATATGTGTTCTTGTCTATTTATGTTGGATGTATCAATTTGAAAGATATATTCAAATTTTGAATGGATATGTTAAAAATATACAGTGACTTAAGGCTTATATTATTCAAAAATATATATCAAAAGAGGTGATTGTGTTCTATAATAATTATTTCTATGAAGTTGAGTATGTGGGTTTCCCTATATCTGAATATTTAATAGTTAAAGGGATCTATAACTTAAATGTAAAGTTAATTAAACTTGATGAAGTGATGTAGAAAAATTTATACATTTTGAACAATATAGGTGAGGTTCAAGAATATATATCATCATGTATTTATGGATCAAAGTTATAATATTTGAAAATAAATGAAAATTGGTTGATGAATGAACATAAAAATAAATTTGATTCATGGTTTAGGGATAAGATAAATACTAAATTATTTTCATTATACACACTTAAATGGTTAGATTGGGGACCATGTGTTAATGTGATGACATGGTCTGGATTTTATATTAATGGCTACACATTTTACATAAATAATAAGGATGATAACATCACTATTCAAAATAGTTGAGTACTGGTCGTTGCTAAATCAATGAATCTTATGAGTAAAAAATATAAAATCCTAATTTCTGTATCAAAAACATATTTTGGAGTTGTTGAGTATATATAAAAAATTTATTTTACTAAATTTCGAGTAGAAATATTTAAGTGTATTCGGGATGATAGTAACAGTGGTGTGAAACATGATGATTATGAATTTACACTAGTCAATTTGAAAATATTTTGTTTCAAATAGGATCCATTTATAAAGAAGACACATGAAAAGTGGATATTTTATATTACCAACCCATCGAATGATTAGTGGTCCATTGTTCTATAAGAGAAAAAATTCATTTTGGGTGATGAGGATGTTGAGGATATTGTGGAATTATGTAGGGATTCTTTATCTATTAAAAAATTACATAATGATAATAATAACTATTATATAGACATATTCCATGCTATATTGAAATGATCATGTCTAAGCGATATGGGATAACACTCCTTTAATCTCTAAATTATTCAGGTAAATATTTATTATCTTTTTTTTAAACTTACACATGTAAAAAATATTTTTTAACATGGTAATTTTAATCTATAGTGTGGATCATTTCTATAATTTTTGTGTTAAATTTTATATTCATCAATTTAGTTATTTTTTTTGGTTGAATAATCATGAAACCATTATTTTCTTGTGAACATTACACATATAATTTATTTTGACTTAGATGTTGATCACATTTATCATTTAAAACATTAAAAGTTAATTATTAATAAACCCTAAAACTACCTACAAGTAGTATAAAGGTGAGTATGTGTATCATATCCACAAGTATGGATAGTATGGAAGTATGTGACTGAAATGAAAAAGTGTATGAAGTGATGGATAATTGAAACATTAATAATGATAATAAGGTGTAACAATTGTAAAAATGTGCATGTAATAACTATTGGAAATATATATTACAATGGAAATTAATAGTGGATAACATTAGGGATACCTAACTAGAATGAATTGATTTAAATATTCTCTTTTATTTATCAAGTTAACTAAAAATATAATTAGTGAATGGTGAAAATGTGAAAAATCAAAATGTTTTCATTCAATATTTGACATAGATAAACAAAATCTCCTTAGAAATGATCTCTCAATCATCAATGAGCAGTTGGTATATTTTAAAATAGATAATCTAACTAATTTTTTTTTCAAAATTTAATTACTTTTATTATTTTTCCAAAGCTAATTGATTCACTACTATCACTTGTCAATTCCTAAATAGTGTAAAGAAGATGCTCATTTCAAACAAAAATGATAAAAATAATCTAAACATAACATTTTAAATAATAAAAAATATATATGAAGGAATATTAAATGTTTTCAATCCATTTTCATCTGAATCCCTAATAAATTTAGTTATTCATGATCAAAAAATCAAAAATCAATAAAGAGATGTGGAAGCTTCTCTAGTGAGATTGTATACTTCCTCGAACTCCTTTTCTCAATCCAAATTCTGATCCCAGCTTGGCTATGTCTTTTTCTTTGTTCCCCAATATGATTCATGTATCCCAAAAAATAAACCTAGAAATTAAGTTGTAGGATTTCATAAAACATATCATAATCACATTGTCCATATCTTAGCACATGATGATACTTTCAACTTCTACTATGATGACCATCGTGGTGAATTAATTTTACTCTTCTAACTGATGCAACAATACCACATATAACTTGTTAAAGCTCAAGGTGTAATGAATCTAGATTTAATTAAATATTTACTCAAACTTCTCATTATTATTAATTAAACTCTATAAGATTCATCAATAATGATTCATAATCCACCACTTCCATTGCATGTGATTGGGAGGGTCACAATTTAATCTCGCCTATTATCAACTCTATAAATCTTGATAGTCTTTAGGTTAACACATTCAAATATGTCATATTTACTTTAGATTCCATGATTAATAATACTTAGTTAAACTATGTTTATATTTAAGAAAAACAATCATCTTACACTATGAAAAAACACTACCCCAAATTTCCCATGGCTGTAATATACTCAAGTTCATTATATATCGAATTTTACCAAAGGGAACTATCATGGTGAGACAAGAACTAAAAGTTCATGAATTAAACTTCAACATCTCTTTATAGGTATTCATTTAGGCCTTCCTCTAAACACCTAGTGTGCACTACTCTATATCTTCACACCCAGAACACAAGTGAACAAACATGTCTCATCATCTTTAATTGAGAACCTACAAAAAAGAACATAACAAGTAAAAAATACACCATCACCTTTGTTTTTTATTATGGAATCTCAAACCCACAGACTCAAAGCTTATTTGTTCTTCTAATGATAGTGGCCAGACCTTCATGTAGTTGTCCATATACTCATATATGAATCTTTTGGACCTTTACATAGACATCCAAATAAGAAATGAACTATTAAAAATAATTCACTTCACCTTTACTAAAGATCCCAATAACCATGACATAACCATTTCATTTACATTGATGTGGACAACCTAGCTCCATTGTACCCTAACATGGATTCCATTCAAACCCTTACCCAGATTCCATTTGATCTTCAAATCCTTAAAATCATCAATTAACTAACAAGAATTTAAATCATTAACTGGTACAAACCCAAGTCATCACCAATATCAAAAATCCAAATCCTTGAGTGGTTTCAATTTTGGTGAGAACTTTCTAGATAGAATGAATACTGGTCCATCTCGATGTAGGTTTTCTTTCACGTTCATCTTCATGCTTGACTTCAACACAACATCATTCAGATAGGCTTCATTGAATGTTATTTGATGAAATCCAAAGTTCATAAATTTCAATTGATTCATAAATATTCAATCTATTTGAGGATAAGAAATAACTTCATGGTTCGACGAGGCTCAACTTTCATAGTGATATCCTCAACATAGATCCAGTATCCTCAATTATTTATAGACACCCAAAAATTTCATCTCCACACTCTCCATACTAGTTGATTGTGGTATAATTAACCATTTATAATGTTATTAACTTCTGTAACCTCAAACAATTTATATCTTAGATCCCCTAAAAAAATCCACATTCTAACATTTGAATTCCTAAGGAAATCTCTGTTCGTAGGCTTTCTGGTGTCTTCATAAAACAATATCGGGCTCTTAATTACTTCAACATTGAAGTCCCATTTTATAAAGATTTTTCCTTGGCCAAGCTTCATCCTCCTCGATTGATGATTCTCAGCTTCGATTTTACTTCAAAGTATGATCTTGATTGAGAAAACCCTCCACTTGATTACAAGACAGGTTCTATTCCACAAGCATGGTCACTTTGATTCTTTTGGGTGGTATATTAAGCTACAAAATTTCAACGTCAGTTTTTTTACAAGTGAAATATGTTGGACTTAACACCCATGGTCACTTAAGGTAAGACCGGTTCTCTTCCTCTCATGGTCACTAGTTTCTAAAAAATTAAATTCATGGAAAGATGCACCGTTGGCTTGCAGTAAATTGTCTCTCATTATACTGTAACATTAAATGTGAATCGACATGATTGATAAAATAACCATAAGGTTGACTTATGGTCACTTGGAAAATTCACATTAAAAAATAAATAAAATTCAATAATAATTTAAATTAAAAAAAAATAAAAATAAAAAAAACAATGGTAAATTAATTATTTAAAAAAATATATAAAATAAATAATAAATTTATTAAGAAAAGATAAAATTTAAAGACTTAAAATTATTGATTTAAAAGAAAAAATTCAAAATAAAATAGATAAATAAAAACAAAGAATTAAATATGAAAATAGAAACAATAATAAATAGAGGTTATATTAATTTACTCATTAAAAAATATATTATCTGTAAAACCAAAATTAACCAATTAAATAAATATTTTAACATAAAATTGTGAGTTGTAATAATTTAACACCAAATTATAAAGAACACTCAATTAATAAATTAAAAACATTATTTTTATAATAAGACACAATTAAATACAATAAATGATATGTCATTATAAATGAATTAAATGCCAAACCAAATTCCTCCACACTAAGCACTTTACTTGTCCTCAAGAAATCATTTAGTCCCATTCAATGTTAGAAAATAATTCTCAAAATGGAAAATCTAGAATATCATTATGAATTTATTCAGAAAAGTGATTTTCCCTATAGATCCTCTTAATATGGAAGTGTAAATTTCATCTTAAAGTAAATTGGTTCCATTGCATGATTTAATTACTATTTAAAAAAATGATCATTTTTTTAAATTAGATTAAAAAAATCAATATGCATTTAACAAAAACTTCTAAACTTATCTTTACCTCTTGGTGAGAAGACACACATATTTTAGAACACAATAACTAGACACAACTATATAGATGAGTGAATTCAATAAATGCAAGGAGGAATAAATAAATCACCTAATATATTTATCTTAGAGAATAAAATAATGAAACAACAAAAGATATAAGCTTAAACCAACTAGTATTTTCATTTCATATACCATATAAATTTATATCTTATAAGATATATTCAATAAAAAAGGTTTAATTCAGTTATAGTTTTATAACATTCTCTCAAAAATCTGACAAAAACAAATGAATTAAGAGGGTAGGAATTTATTTACTCAATTAATTCCATGGGGTAATAGAAATTAACCTCTTCAGGTGAAAATAAAACTTTAAAAAGTGAGAAAAATTTTCACCACAGAAAAATTACTAAATTATTATTAAAAATTCACTAATTAAAAAAAAATTAAGTGGTTTTATGGGTTCTCATTGAATTACAATTTAACCTCAATTTTACCAATCCCCACACTTAAAACTCAACAATGTATCTATTATTGAATCCATAATAGGATAAAAAATTAACCAAATTTGATTCAAAATGATTTGAAAATGAAACACACATAAAGATGTTTTAAAGGGGTAACATGAAAGCTCATAAAACAATTTCTACACAAAAATCAATCATACTAAAATTCTCAAGACATGGAAAATAGTCCCTATTGTCCACTATATAAAAATTTAACACATAAACAAGTTATTAAAAGTTTTCATGTTATATATGAGTTCAAGAATAAATTTTTAAAAATCATAAAATCAAAACATGTAATAGAAACACTACAAAACAAATATAAAATTAAAGTTATGACAATTGAAATATTCCAAGATAAGGTGAATCCCAATTTGAATTTTTGGTTTATGGAATGTATCTAGTGAGTAGAAAAGTATCAGGGGTGTTCCTAGGGTTCATGGCACAAGAAAGTGAAAGAATGGTCCAATTTGTGTTGAGATCACAATTAGAGCACAGTTAGTAGAAATCATGTGACTAAACTGTGTGACATGAAGAATGGGGTTAATTGTTGGGGAAACCATGTGGGGTGCCTCTAAGAGATCGTGTGGATTAATCTCCCATTCTAAAGAGGTGAGTTTATCACCACAATTTTTTTTATCAAACCATGAAGGTGTCCAAATAGACCATGTAACCTGGATCCCTCTTGAAAAAAGGGAGATACATGTTTGGTACACGGTTTGGCCAATAGTGTGGTTAAACCATGCACTACTTAAAAATAGAGAAATTACCATTTTCTATCTCAGGATTAAATATTTCTTCCTCAATTTTTCACCCCATTATACCCCCTCTATATTGGGTGAAAAACTAGAAGCCTACTCCTCCTCCATGGGTGTTTCTCCTTAGATTCTTAAGAATTTGGAGTTCTGTTTAGTGCAAAGTGAATCTCCATGAAATTCTTCGAATAATTTACCTTCTATTTTATAAAAGAGTCTTGATGTGTGGTATCATCTTTTTCCAAATATCTAAACCCTTTTTTTACTAGGGTTTTCTCCATCTTAGTTTTTGAGGCCAGACTATTTTGAATTAAGGGTTGCAGTAGGGAAAACAGTTATCCACGAGCATGAGGTACGTGGTCTTTAAGATTTTCACCTAGATTTTATGTGTTATATGTTTATTTAGTTGTGATAATTCATGGAATTGATAGATTTTAATGTATTTTGTTAATGAATTTAATTTGGGCCTTATATTGTGGTGTAAGACCTTTCACAGACCCCGTTAGGTTCATTGATAATGTGAGATCAAACTTACAGACGCCCATAGGGTGGAAAAATACCTTGAACATAAAACATTAGGTTGTTAAATGATAAATTTAGGGGTTTATAATACTAAACCTTTGTTAAATGTGATTAAACAAATAACATGAAAAAATGACATGTCTGTATTGACTTGAATAGTTAAGTAATTGATGATGGATAAATGAATGGTTATGATAATTGGTTAATGGGGAATGAAATCATGGTTAAATGGTTTGGTAAAAGGGTAATAATAGGTTTTAATGTGTTAAATGGTAAAATGAGTTTGTAATCATTGGGTTAGGGTAATTATGAAAGTGAGTGGCTTGTGACTATTAAATTGTGTGTGGTCTTTGTTTTAAGGGGTAATTTAAATATTTTGTTCTAGTTTTTGTGAAATGCCAAGGAGGCCATGAAATGGATTAAATGATGTGTTTTGGATTATGATCTAGTCATAGTTTTAAATTATGTAATATGATATTTGAAGGTGGGTAATTTTTTAAAAGGATGTGTTGACCTTAAGATATTTGAAAAAGGGGTTTTCTTATTACATTTAAAATGATGATTTGAAATTAGGGGTGGGGGATGAGGCTCCCTTTTTTTTTTGAAAATGATCAATGACTCTTTTGAATGGTTGGAAATGGAAATGAAATACTTATATCATGTTTTAGTTTTTTAAATAGTAATACCTATGTTTTAAAGGGTGGCCTCAAGATGATTTCAAATGAGTATTTTGATTTGTGTTTTAGGCCATGACTTAGCTGTAAAGGTACATTGGGACCTTATAATTGAAATGATAAATGGGTAAATTTGATTAATGGTCAAATAATCATGTCCATGTGGTAATTTGTATGAGTGGGGTATTGGATTGATGATATACTCCCATGGGTCAGGCTAGACCGATGCTCTAGGTCCTACCGATGTATTGCTTGAGTTAGGATGTCTGACCGATGCCCTGTGATCTTAACTTAGGGATTGAGGGTCCTCTATTTTAGGTTAGTCTAGACTCATTTTCTAGACCACACTGATGTTTTCCTAGTTTAGGATGTCATACTGAGGCTATATGCTCCTAAAGTTGGCATGGTTTTAGTGTCCGACTGAGGCTCTATGCTCCCTAATGTATGGACACGGCATGATTACCAGACTAAGGCTATGGGGTATATTGATATGTTTTTTGGTTAGTAAATGAAAATTCATGACTAAAAGTGTTTTTAACCCCTTTTATGTTAGGATACTGATGTGACTATTTCTAGTTTTTTTGTTTGGTCAACACTATGGAACCTAAAAGACAAGAATAACTAATTAATAATTGTTTAGATGAGAAGCACAATTTTATTTATTTCCTTGATTATTTATTACAACTTGTTTTCCTGTATACACTATTGTAAAAAATATTTATTGATTTAGACACCATTGGTGGTGTCCTGCCGAGTTGTACTCACACCCTGCTCATGCTACAATGACACTTGGGGTACCCAAGCAGATGTTACTTGTTTTCTGGTACAGGTACGATACAAGAACTTTGTATTTGGTTTGTGCATGGGATGATGGGTTGGGACATGGTATTTTAGGCTGGGTAGGAACACGATTTCGTGTTTGTGATCTTTTGTTGTTTTGGTATTGTATTCTTTATTTGTATGACTTCTTGACAAGTAGTATATCCATAATTTGTTATAGAATGTGTAATTGGTTATTTGTTAGCTCTTTACATCCATTTATTATTACTATTATTTATTTTATCTACAACTATTATTTCTACTATGTTTTACTTTGATAATTGGGTATAGTCTCCATAGATTACCTCCATATTCTCACAATACTAGTTGGCAGCCTTTGGCATATGAGGAGGCATGCTTGAGGTCATGGGGCGACCTGGCTTAGGGAACCAAATATAGTGGCTACTAGGATAGTGACGTTACAATGTGGTATAAAAAGACGATGTATTTATTATTATTATTTGGATTGGTATATTGGAGAATATGATCTTGTTGAGGCTTTTTAATGAGATCATTACTGGGTGCCTACAACCCCACGTATGAGAGAAAACCTATGTTTCTAGGGGTGGGAATTGATGTTCTGTTTTGTGATTTTATGGTTGGTTGATACTTACACCTCTAGTGGTGAACTTTGATGTGATGTTATATATTTATGAGGTTTTTTCTCTTGTCTCGGTATTCTAGGAGAGGGTGTGTGAATTCATGCATCATTCTAGGCACATACGACTGATAGGTTATCTACAAGTTTCTTATGATTGATAGATCCTTAGGATTCATATGCTAGTAGTGTGATTTTATATCTATGGTTTTTACTTGTTGATTTTTCATTGAAATAGTAATTAATGAAATTTTTTTGAAATTTAAATTTCATAAAAGTAGTTATTTTTAAGATGAAGGTTAATAAAAATGTTTTTGAAATTATAAATTCTTGGTTTTTAAAATGGAACATTTTGAAATGTTAACCCTAAATTTTTAAAATGGTAAAGTTTAATTAATAATGGAAATGGGAAAAAGATGGGAACTTTAGGGATGTTGGTGTAGGTATCCCTAGTGTTGATATCAGACCCTGTGTATAGGTGGTTTGGGAAAAAGATATTTCTCTAGTTTGAGACCATGGTTACAGCTCGTGAGGCTTTATTGGGTTTTGATGTGTGGATAGAAATTTGTTCCTTGTTATACCTTCAGTAGGGATGTAGACTTTCGGTTATGAGATGTTTTCTAGTATTGTGAGTGTGGTAACCATTTTGGATTTTTATCATGTGAATTTTGTTTTGGACCCTAGAGTGGGTGTTTGGATAGTAGTTCCGATGTATGTGTGTGCGTATCCTTGTTGTGAAACATAGAGTAAATGATTTTTTGGGTGTATTAGACACAATGTGTTTCTGAATGGGGGTAGGATTGCTGCCCATGAGTAGTGAGTTGTTTGAGTTTTAATGTTTATGAATTAGGGGGAGAGCCAGAAGCCTTTTTTATACATGACTCTAGTTTTGGGAGTTGATTCCATTTGACCTTAAAGGGTGACCCGTAAGAAGGGTCAGTCATATTTCTAGTACTTTTTTGGTGCATATAAAACATGTGAAAATTTTGGTCTTGGAAAGTGGAACACATGGAGTGATGTCTATTGCAGATTTTTCCTAGAGGTATAAGTATAAGGGTCAATGTTTCTGGAGACATGACTTGAGATATGGTCATGCACTCGTAGTTTTTTGGAAATCGAGGGTAACCACGAGTAAGGATGGCCCAATGTTGCAGGTACCTTATAATGCGAAGTAAATGTGCGTTCTTCGAAGAGGATATCAATACATGATTAATGCTATCATTTTTTGGTAAAAGACATGGTAACATCTTATATTCTTTCTAAGACGAGCACTTTAGTGCTTATGGTTGGTTGTAAGGGTGGTTTTGAGGGGCATGATCCTTCAAAAACCTAATCCAGTGGATTTAATATTATTTGATGTGGGAGTTGATGTTGATTTTTGGAAGAAAAGATAACAGTGAGAAAAGCATGGATGAATGATTTTATTATGAAGGTGACACCTAGGGTGAAAGGTGGTCATGTGGTTGGGCTTGTTTGTACGAATGGCTAGGTTGTTGGATAAGAAAACTGAGAATTCCTCGATTCCAATGAGGTTAATAGACCAATAGGCATAGTTAGTTGTGTATGTGGGTGTTTGGACTAGATCCAATGATATGCATCTCATATGATCTAGATATTGGTTCAGTGCATGGACATATAAGGGGTGCGATAACTCGAGGGATTTTATGAGGTCCAAATGAAGGAATATTCTAGGACGGAATGATGCTATTTATAATGGGTGAATAGGTAGCCCATGATAAGCACCTATCATTTTATATGGAAGAAAACTGCGAAGTGTGGTTATGAGGGATACTATCTAGTTTTTTATTTGTGTAAGGGATCAGTGTGTTTCTTTTGTTAATTTCTAGGGTCGTGCTGGAAGAACTTGAGTGGGGTAATGGAAATAGTGCCAAATAAAATGTTGGGTCATGGATTATTGGTAGAGGTTCACGAAGTGGTGGTGAATTTTGGTTGGAAATCCCACCTAAGTGGTGGTGATTGAGTGAAAATGAGATGTTTGTGGATAGGGAAGTATGATACTTTCATCAGGTTAAAGTGTCCCTATAATAGAGGTCACGTATAAAATGGATAACTTGTGATGGTATTTGTTAATGAATTCTTAGAGTACTTATATCTATTGACGATCATGAACAATATCTTAATATCATCCTCTATACACTGAGAGAGATTTGGATTTATGCCTAGATACTAGAATGTGTTTTGGTGAGATGTGGGGCCTATTAGAGGTTATGCTCATGGATTGGCGTATGAGGTCCTTGAGATGAACCAGATGCCGAATAATACCCTGAGTGTTGTTCTTGAAATATGGGAATGAGTAGCAGTTGATGATGTTTTATTGTTCTTTTCAAAGATAGATGCCCAGTTTCATGTTTTGGAGTTCAAATGGTGATCAAAACATGATTCGTGGTGGTTGGGATTACTTGAGGAAAGTGGTGATAACGATACTCCTAAGGTTGGGAGAAATATTTTAGTCATGGATGTGTGGATAAGACCATGGAGTCTATGTAGTGGTACCAGTGTTACAATGAGAAACATGTGAGGTACACATTTGGGTTCCTTGGGAAATTTCAGAGGCAAGTTCATAGACACTATATGATTTGTCAAGCCGTGTGGGTAGAAATATAGACCATGCAACCAGGATCCCACTTAGACATAGGGAGATGCATGGTTAGTGCACAGTTTGGCCAACCATGAGTCCAAACCATGTGACACTTAAAAATGGGGGAATTCCTATTTTCCCATCTCAATATTAACATTTTATTCCTAGAGTTTACTCTCCATACAACCCTATCTATATTGGGTGATGAACTATAAGACTCCTCCTCCTCTATGGATGTTTCTACATCAATTATTAGGTTTTTGGAGTGCCGTTTAGTTTTAATTCAAGCTCCAGGTAAGTTTTTGACTTTGTTTCATTCCATTTTTTGGAAGAGTCTTGTAATGTGGCTTTCTATCTTTCCAAATATCTAAAACCTTGTTTTTTCAGGGTGTTATTAATCTTAGCGGTTGAGGATGGGTTAGTTCGAATTAAGGATTGTAGTTGGGAAAGTAATCATCCTTGATTATGAGGTAGGTGGTCTTATATATTTTTCCTATAGTATCGATGTGTAAAATGTGTATGTAGTTGTGATAATTCACTACCTTACTAAATTCTAATGTATTTTTCTAAGGAAATTAATTTGGGCCTTAGATTGAGGTGAGATAACTTTTATCGATCCCATTGGGTTCATTGATTATATGAGACCGAACCTACGGAAACCCATGGGGTGAACCACTTCCTTGAACATGAAATATTGGGATATTAAATGATAAATTGTGGGGTTTATGATTTTAAACCATTGGTAAATGTGATTGAAGCAGTAACATGAAAAAATCAGATGTTTGGATTAACTTGAAGAGTTAAGTAATTGATGATGAATAAATGAATGGTTATGATAATTGGTTAATGGGGAATGTCCTCATGGTCAGATGGTTTGGTAAAAGGGAAATAATTGGTTGTAATGTGTTAAATGGTAAAATGAGCTGGTAAATGTTAGGTTAATGTAATTATTAAAGTGAGTGGGTTATGACTGTTAATTTATGTGTGGGATTTAGTTTAAGGGGTAATTGAAATGTTTTATTCTAGTATTTGTGAAATGCCTAGGAGGCCTTTGAAGTGGTTTAAATGGCGTGTTATGGATTATGATTCAATTATGGTTTTAAATGATGGAATATGATGTTTTCAATGAGTGAAATGTTGTAAAAAAAGGTTTTGAACCCAAGGTATTTAAAAATGGGTTTTCTTGTTATATTTCAAATAATGATTTGAAATGGGGGTGTAGTTACCCTTTTTTTGAAAATAATTAATGACTATTTTGAATGGTTGGAAATAGAAATGAAATCCTTGGATAATGTTTTAGCTTTTTAAAGAGGAATACCCATGTTTTAAAGGGTGGATTCAATATGATTCTAAATGAGTATTTTTATTTATGTTTTAGGATATTACTTGGTTTTAAATGTTCGTTGGGACCTTAGTAATTTAAATGATATATGTGTAAATGTAATTACTATTTACAGAAGCGTGTCCATGTGGTAATTTGTATGAGTGGGGTATTGGACCAAGGATATTATCTCATTATTTGGGCTAGACCGATACTATAGGCCCCAGAAATGTATTTGAGTTAGTGCAATGACTCAAAACTTTGGAAAGATATTTGTTTCCTAAAAATGTGTGTTATATAATATTATATCTCTATTAATGAAGTGAGTATATTTTGAAATGTAACCATAAGTTTTTGACCATTATATGATTGTTTATAAATTATTACCATTGTTCAATATGACCGTTTGAAACTATAATCTAAATAATAATTTTAATGTTATAATTATTATTTATAGATATAAATGACAAAGGAAAATTAATGCGGAAATAAGAGTTGATAGTCTCATCCAGTAGAGTCTTGCTATATAAATCCCATTTGTCAGAATTTGGGAGGAAGGTAGCATCACTGGGCTTCACTCTTGACCAATCCCAAACCAAGCTTCAACATGTTATTCTTGAATGAAATCACCTATAGGAGAAGTTCAAGTTAGTGGAAATTACCACTCAGGCGATGTTAGCTGAGCCGCCCCATGGGTCTACCACCATCGTACACCTCACCCTTAGGTCGTATGAAGGTGTTATAAGGGGTTATGTATTTAGGACTTAGTTATTTATTTTATAATTAATTTTTATAAATAAAATTTTCATTCCACCATTTCCATTTCGAGTTTAGTTTTTCTAAAAAATATGATGAATTTGATAAATTGATTTTTTGGTAAGAAATTATACTTTTCAAAAAAGATATAATTATTATAATAAACTAAGTTATTGTTAATAATGTTTATTTTAATAAAATAGTATGATTAAAACACTCTTACTTAAATTTAAATTATAATTTTTTCTTTCAATTGTAAAAAATTCTACTATGCATTTTCATTCTGCTATTATTTTTAATAAATAAGGATTTTTATATTTAAAAATTAAATTTATCATAATTATAGAATTATTATGATAAAATGAAAAATTATTTTTTTAATAAACATGTTGAAATTAGTTTAAGTTGAATCTATGATAATTTTCTAAAATATTTTGTTTTCCAAGGAATAGTAAAAATACAATTTTGAGTTTTCGATATGTTTAATGACATCATAATGATGTAATAAGTAATATAAAATGATGGTCACCTATTTTGGATTAAAATAAATTACAAGGTTTCCCAAGTGGCCAATACCATCGGAAAATACCATAGGAAAGCCCATGGTTTTTCAAATTCCACTACAGAGGTGTCCAAGGAAATCAATAAAAAACCCCTCACTTTTTCTATAAATACTCACCCATTTCTCCACTATATTTCATTAAAAATTAATTCTACATGAATTTATGATAGTTTTACCTACCAAGGATTCCTCCCAAGTTGTCCTCAATCCCTCAAGGTCCCAATATTTTATCTTTAGGAGTTACTCTTCATGGTAAAAGAAATCTAAACCTTTCTTTTCCTTTTAAGTTCCCTTTTTATGTGGTATGTCTTTAAAATTTTCAAGCTATGTTATTTTGTACAATTTATTATATACCTTCAATTTATTTAGAGTCTTTTATGAATGTTATAACCTTATCCCCTCTCTTTTTAATGTTTTCTAATATCATTTTTCTTGCCCATTATGTTGACAAATGTTTCTTTTCAAAATTTCTCTCCTTTTTCTCAAGAAATTATATTATTTTCTTTTATGAATACTTAAAACTATTTATTTTCAAATTCTATTCACCTAGATTAAAAAATTATCTATTTTATTATGGTATTAACATATAATAAACCCAAATTATTTTTTCATGGGGTAATAATTACATAAATATATTGTCTTTAAGTACTTTTTTTTAAAAGGGCTTTATTTTGATATGAAACATGTTTATTTTATTCTCCATGGGTTATTTATGAAATTTTTTATTATGATATATTTTTTTCATAATAATTAATACATATGAAGGGTTCCCCTTAATAACATTACAATAGATTGGGTAAATAATTTAATCTCTTGAGATGACATGTTTTATGATACCTAGGTGAACGAACTTGGTAATTTTTATGAGATATCAGTGATAAACCTTGGTGAATTGCTTATAAATGACTTAATTAAATGTTTTACCACATTTACATGTTATTATTAAAGTTATTATTATTATTATATTCCTCTTTTTTAGGAATTTATGATATTCATCAAGTTCTTATTGATATTTCCGAAGATCACATGTAAATTATTTCCCTTCCTTTCACTTATTGGGCCTTATGCTCACCATTTACTTTGATGTATGTCCCCATGTTATGAGATAAAGTAAATTTAATTAGGAAAAACCTATGATTAATCCTTTTAAGTGGATTAGAATAATGTTTTATGTTTTCTTGTATTATGTACCTTTTTTCTAAGAAACTAAAATTTAAAATATCCCTTATTTGTACAATGTAATGAAAAGTTATGTAATAAAAAGGTGGGATTCCATAGTTGTTATTAATGGATGAATTAGTTATTTATGTAAATTAGGATTTGAAAAATTTAGGAAGAACCTTAGCCAAAATTTATGATACATGAAAACATCCTGGTATTTTGGTGAAATATTAAGTAAGTGGTTTCTAAGAAGGAAATCCTTGTCTGGATATGAACAAGTGGATGTGGCTCTAGAAATAATGTAACTTGGGGAAAAAAATATGAAAATGTGTGTCAAGCCAAACTCAGTGTAACCTTGTACATGACTACATAGCTTACCGAAGTCCGATTTTGACACTCCTGGGGGATATGTTTGGTTAATCACAAGATTTTTATGAACTATTATAAAGGATTTATAAAAAATGTAATTTTAATTAAATAATAAAATATTTAATTATGATGTTTTAAGACATGAAATTCCTTTAGAATTATAATATTATTAAATGAAACATGTTTCTCACTAAGGTTTTCTTCTTTTAGAAAATGGCGGGAAATAGGAGAAACTGCGTAAATGGTGATCACAACGGATCAGGTGATGATGGCCTTATGAAGGAATCTGAAATGGAAAAATTCATGAGAATGATGAATAAAAAGACCAGAGTTATGAGAAACAACTTGAATCAAGCCAAGAGACAAAATTCACCTAAAAAAGAAAAACTTTCCATTGTGTTCTTTATGCATCAATGACCACATTTATTCAGTGGATCTACCAACCCTTTGATTATTGAACAATGGATAAGATATATAGAAAATATCCTTTATATACTTTTTTGTTTGGAAAAAGATAATGTCACCCTAGCTATGTACCGCTCAAGGGGAGAATATTATTAGTGGAGGATGCTAGTTAAAAAATGAAGCCAAAATGGGGGACTGAAGTCATGAAGTGGGAGGTTTTTTAGGGAACCTTTTCCATAAAATATTTCCCCCATTCAATGAGAATGAAAATAGAGGAGTTTATAAAGCTGAAGAAGAATGAAAATGAATCTATGGGAATCTATGATATTAACTTCACTAGTCTTTCCCATTACACCTATATCTTTGTCATGGATCCTAATGGGAAGGTTGATAGATTCTTCTATGAACTAAGACCTCATCTATGGAATAATCTAGCCAACCGAGACTATAAAAACTATGAGGAGATCATGAGAACTTCTATGAAAGTTGAACTGGAGTTCAGAGAGATGCATTAGTCCCATAAATTGAATAAAAATAAGATATTTTTAGATCCAAACTTGGGAAGGATCTTTGAGTAAGGAAGATGAGGAAAGAAAGTAAAATTTTCCATGTGTAACAAATGTGGGAAGAAGTATTTGGGGAATTTATTACTTGGGAGTGGTAAATTTTACAATTGTGTAAGAGAAGGACTTATTTATTTGAATTGATTTAGTGAGGTGAAGACTAAACTTATCAACACTAAAGACAAAGGGAAGATAGTGAAATCAACACCTGAAGTCCAATGCTTCAAGTGTGGACATATTGGGAACTTTTCCAATCATTGTTCAAATATGAAGTTACTATAGGGGAATCACCATCAACTATATCATAGGATAATGGAGAAAGTTCATGATTTTTTTATCATGACAGATAAAGTTGAAGCTCAAAATGATGTTGTGGAAGGTACTCTCATTGTTCTCTTATAACTATCAAGTAATTTGTTTGATTCTGGTTCTACACATTCCTTTATTTCCTCTAAATTTTAAAAGAGTATAGAATCAATCCCTAAACTTTTATAAGTAGAACTATCAGTCAGGACTCTTGGAGGGATTATACAAGAATCAAAATTGTATAGAAACTCTATTATTCACTTTCGAGAGAAAAATATCATCGAAAATCTACTAGTCATTCCCATGTTGGAATGTGACATTATACTAGGGATGGACTGGCTCTCAAAGTATAATACTAATATCAACTATAGAAGCATGTAAATATTAATAGTCTTGAATGAAATAACTATAGTTTTTTTTTTTCAAAGTAGAGATATCTTGACTTGATATTTGTCTAAAAGTACTACCTGTATCCTTATTTATGAAGATGATTAGTGAAGATAAATAATTAAATAAAAGTATATGAATAGAAAGTGTCCCTATCATTTAGGAACACATTGACATATTTTCTGATGAGTTACCTAGACCTCCTCTAGAAATATAGGTATAGTTCTTCATTGATCTCATGCATGTTTCTATGATGATTTCAAAGACCCCATATTGAATGGAAAATGTAGAGCTGAAGGAATTAAAGAAAAAACTCCAAGATACTTTAGAGAAGGGGTTTATCCATCCAAGTGTGTCTCCTTAGGGAGAACCTGTTCTCTTTGTGAAGAATTATGGATTAATAAATTTATGCATTGATTATAGATAACTTAATGGGATCATGGTGATAATCAAGTACCTTATTCCAAGAAATAATGATTTATTTGACCAGATTAATGGGGATCAATTCATCTCCAAGATTGATCTTCAATCTGGTTATCATAAATTGAGGGTGAAGAAAGAAGATATACCAAATACCACATTTTTATCAAGATATGGGAATTATGAGTTTTTATACCTTTTAACTTGACTAATGCTCCTGCTATTTTTAGGGATTCAGTTAATAGAGTCTTTAAGGACTTCCTTGATAACTTTATAGTAGTTTTCATTGATAATATTCTGATATATTCCAAAATTTGTGAGGCACATGAGGATCATCTAAGGGTTATATTTAAAACTCTAAGGAGAGGATATTTGGAAAGTTCGAAAAATGTGAATTTTGGTTACAACAAGCTACTTTCTTGTGGAACATTGTAAATAATGAAGGGATCTCAGTTGATTCTACCAAGATAAAGGTTGTGGAGGAGTGGCCTAATCTGACAAAAGTAGCCATGATTTGTAGTTTTCTTATATTAGTGGGATATTATAGGAGGTTTGTGAAATTGTTTCACAACTTTCTAATCCACTAACCAATTTAACTCGAAAAGGGGATAAGTTTATCTGGACTAAGGAGTGCCAAGGAAGGTTCTAAGATCCGAATACGAGATTGGTTACTACACCTGTGTTAACTCTTCCCTCTATCAAAGAAGGATTCATTATTTTTTGCGATGCATCTATGAAAGGGTTTGGGTGCATCCTCATGAAAAATGAAAAGGTTATTGCTTATCTATCTTGATAGTTAAAGAATCATGAGTAGAAATATCCTACCCATGAATTAGAGCCGGCTGCTGTTATTTTTCCCCGGAAGATACGGAGGCACTATCATTATGGGGAGAAATGTGATATATACACAGGCCACCAAAGTTTGAAGTATATTTTCACAAAAAAGGAATTGAATATGAGACATAGGATATGGTTGTAATTTCTTAAAGACTATTATTGTTCAATTCATTATCACCTCTAAATAGAAAACAATGTTACTGATGCATTAAGTAGAAAAGACCATGTTGTGTTGGAAATGACGAGGATTCGAGGAGATCTTTTGATCAAAGACCTAGTAAAACTGGACATGGGAATCATAAGGGAAGGGAAATCATCAAACCTATACCAAATAATTTCTCAACCATTATTACTAGAGAATACCAAGAAATATCAAAGATAATATCCATTCTTATAGAAGAAGATAGTGGATATAAAGAATGGTAAGTTTCCTGAGTTCAATATTGATCAAGAAGGTGTATTGATTTTTTTAAAAGGCTACATGTTCTATCTATTACAAAAATAAAGAAGGATCTGATGGATGAATCTCATAGATCTACTTTCTATATACATCCTAGAATCACAAAAAATGTATATAGACCTTCATGATCATTATTGTTGGTATAACATGAAAAAGGTGATTATCGACTACACAACAAGGTTCCTGGTGTGTTAAAAAGTGAAGTGAAAGTGAAAACTTCCTAAACGGGTATTATAACCACTACCCATACTAGCATGGCAGTGGAAAAATATCACTATGGTATTTGTAACTAGTCTCCTAAAAATGTCCAAAGGAAATAGGTTATAGTAGAACATCTCACAAATTCTTCCCATTTTATCTCTATTTGGGAAGATTTATCTCTTGACCAACTCACCACGATATACTTAATGTAAGTGGTAAGGCTATATAGAGTTCTACTTTATATTGTTTCTAATCATGATCCAAGGTTCACATAAATTTTTTGGAGAAGTCTTCAACATGATCTGAGTATTGAATTGAATTTAAATATGGTCTATCACCCTCAAACTGATGGCTAATCTGAAAGGACTATTCATACACTTGGGGACATGATGAGAACATGCTTGATGAAATTTAAAGGTGGATTGGATCAACATATCCCATTAGTTGAATTCTCATACAACAAAAAATTCCATTCAAGTATTCAAATGGAACCCTATGAAGCTCTATATGGGAAGCGATGTAGAACTCATACTTTTTGTGATGAAGTTAGTGAGAGAAATCTTCTTGGGTTCGATCTTGTACAAGATATGATAGAAAAGGTTCATGCCATCCAACAACAATTTAAGGATTCTCAAAGTCAGAAGAAGATATATGATGAAAACCATCAAAGGGAATTTGCGTTTGATGTTGGCGACAAAGTATTCCTTAGAATTTCACCTTGGCAGAGAGTCATATGGTTTGGGAAGAAAGGGAAGATTAGCCCCGGGTACATTGGCCCCAAGGAAATCCTTGATCTCATATGAGTAGTGGCATATCATCTTGAACTTCCTCCAAATCTTGATCAAGTTCATGATGTATTCCTTATATCTATCGTGAGGAAGTACATACATAACCCTTCACATGTACTAAATCCTAAAGTGGTACAACTGGAACATGACCTCTCTTATGAGGAGCAGTCAGTGGAGATCTTGGACCGCAGAGACAAGGTTCAATGCAATAAGACTACCCACCTCGTTAAAGTGTTGTGAAGGAACCACATATATGGAGAATCGATGTGGGAACTTGAGGAAATAATGAAGAAGAAGTACACACATATACTCTCAACTGAGTAAATAAGTTTAAATTTTTGGGATGAAATTTCTTAAGGGGGGAAGAATGTAATGACCCAATTTTTTTGAATGATATTTGATTTCTGAAAACGTGTGTTATATAATATTATCTCTCTAATAATGAAGTGAGTATATTTTGAAATGTGAAAATATAGTTTCAACTATTATATGAGTGATGGTCAATTATGACCATTGGTTAATATGATCATTGTAAATTATACTCTAAATAATAATTTTAATGTTGTGATTATTATTTATAATTAGAAATGACAAAGAAAAATTAATTCATAAAGAAGAGTCAATGGTCTCATCCAGTAGGTTCATTCCATATAAAGCCAATTTTTCAGAAATTAGGAGGGAGGTGGAATCACTAGTCTTAATTCTTGATCAAGACCAAGACGATCTTGAACATGTTATGCTTGAATGAAATCGCCTATGAGATAAGTTCAAGTTAGTAGAAATTACCACTCGAGTGATGTTATCCGAGCTACCCCATGAGTCTATAACCATCACACACCTTACCCTATGGTATTATGAAGGTTTTATAATGGATATTGAGGCCTTAGTTACTTATTGTATAATCCCTTTGTATAAATAAAATTTTTGTTCCATCATTTCTGTTTTGAGTTTAGTTTATCTAAAAAATATGATGAATTTGATAAATTGATTTTTCTATCAGAAATTGTACTTTTCAAAAAAGATAAAATTATTATAATAAACTAATGTATTTTTAATAATGTTTATTTTAATGACATAGTATTATTAAAATGATATTATTTAAATTTAAATGATAAAATATTTTTTTTCAAGTGTTATAAATTTTATTATACATTATACTATGCATTTTCTATCCACTACTAATTTTAATAAATAAGGATTTTTATATTTAAAAATAAAATTTCTCATAATTATAGAATTATTATGATAAAATAAACATAATTTTCTAAATCATCACGTCAAAATTAGTTTAGGGTGAATTTATGAGAATTTTCTAAAATATTTTGTTTTTCGGTGAATAGTAAAAACACTGTTTTGAGTTTTCAGTATGTTTAATGACATCATAATGATGTAATAAGTAATATAAAATGCTGGTTTACTCTTTTGTATTAAAATAAAATTTTAGGTTTCCTAATTGGCCAATACTATGATAAAATACCATGGGAAAATACCATGGTAAATCCCATGATTTTAAAAATACCATTACCATGGTGTCCAAGGAAATAAATAAAAAAATACCTCACTTTTTCTATAAATACCCCCCATTACTCCATTATTTTTCATTAAAAATTAACTATATATGAATATATAATATTTTTACCTCCTAATTAGTCCTCCCAATGTGTCCTAAATCCCATAAGGTCCCAATATTCATGTTTTAGGAGTTACTCTTCTAGGTAAAGGAAATATGAACTTCTATTTTCCTTTTAAGTTCCCTTTTTTTTGTGGTATGTATTTCAAATTTCCAAGTTATTTTATGATGTCCATTTTATTCCATCCCTTTACTATATTTAGATCTTTTTATTAATGGTATACTTTTTTCCCCTCTCTTTTTATTTTTTTTATAAAACCATGTTTCTTACCCGTTATGCTGCCGAATTTTCTTCTCGGAATTTCTCTCTTTTTTTTCTCAAGAAATTCTCTTATTTTATTTTTTGAAGACCCAAAACTATATATTTTCCAAGTTTATTCACCTAGATTTAAAAATTATCTATTTTATTCTAGGATTAATAAATAAATGATACCCACCTTCCCTTTTCATGGGTCAGTAATGACATAATGATATCATCTTTAAACACTTTTTTTTTAAAAAACACCATGATTTTTATATGAAAACGATTTATTTTATTCTGTATGGTTTATTTATTAATTTTTTTATAATATATGTGTCTTAAAATAATTAATACATATTAAAAGTGTGATTTTATAGTTCTTCAATTCCTTGGGTAAATAATTTAATCTCTAGAGATTACTTGTTTTATGATACCTTGGTGAATGATCTTGGTAATTTTCACCACACCTTAGTGATAAAACTTGGTGACATGCTTATGAATGGCTCAATTAAATGTTTTTGAAACATTTACATTTTATGATTAAAGTTATTATTATTATTATATGCCTATTTATCATGCACTTATTAAATTTATCAAGTTATTATTGATATTTCTCAAGATCACATGCAATTTGTTTCCCTTGGTTTCCCTTACTAGGCCTTATGATCACCCTTTCCTTTGATGTATGTCCCCAGGTAACGAGATGCAATAAATTTACTTAGTATGAACCTATGATTAATACTTTGAATTGTATTAGAATAATGTTTTAATTTTTCATGTATTATGTAACTTTTTCTCAAGAAACTAAACTTTGAAAGATCCTCTATTTGGACAATGTAATGAAAAGTTATGTAATAAAAAGGTGGGATTCCATAGTTAGTATATTGAACATATTCTCTATAATCCTAACTTAGGGATTGATGATCCTATTTTTTGGGTCAGGTTGGACTGCTTCTCTAGACACCACCAATGTTTTCCTGGTTTAAGATGCCAGACTAAGGCTTTATTCTCTTAAAGTTGGCATTATTTAGGATATCAAACTGAGTCTCTATGATCCCAAACATATGAACATGGAATGATAACTGGACTAAGGATATAGGGTATGTTTATATTTTGTTTGGTTAGTAAATTCCACTTTGTGACTAAAAGTTTATTTAACCCCTTTTATGTTATGTATTTGGATCACGGTATGACCGAAGGTAGTTTTTTTGTTTGGTTAAAACTATGAAACCTACAAGATAAGAATAACTAATAAACATCTATTTAGATGAGAATCATGATTTACTTTATTGCCTTACTTATTTATTGCACCTTGTTTTCTTGCATACACTATTTTATATACTGTTTATTTCTTTATACATCATTGGTTGTGGCCTACTAAGTTGTAATCACACCATGCTCGGGCCTCCGTGACACTTGGGTTCTTGAGAAGATGCTACTCATTTTCTAGTAAAAGCACCGAGAAAGGACTTGGTATTTGGTATATGCATGGGATGATGGTTCAGATCATAGGATATCAAGAAAAGGTTGGGACATGGGTTCATGTTTGGGATCTTTTTTGGTTTTGGTATTGTAGTTTTTATTTGTATGAATAACTGACATGTAGTGTACCCATAATTTTTTATAGCATGTTTACTTGGTTATTTTTTGTTTCTTGTTGTATGTAGTCCACTTATTGTTCCTAATGTATCTTTGATCTGTTGGTATTATTTCTGTTATGGTTTACTCTAATAAATGGGTTTATACTTCTCATAGTACCTCTATAGTCCCATGATACTAGTCGACAACCTCTAAAGTATGATGAGGAATGCCTTAGGTCATGTGGAGACCTAGATATAGGAACCAAATATAGTGGATATTGGACCAAGGATGTTACACTTATGACCAATAATTAATTCAAGAAGAAAGATTTTAACAGTTTTTAAATAAAAAATACAACATTTAAAAGCTCACACCAATAGTATCATATTGAAAGTTAATGGAAATAATGGATAATAACATAAGTTAGAACAATTAATCCCCTAAAATATAAAATATTTGACCATTGAAGTATAAGATCTATAAACTTTCTTGAAGTAATAATTAATAAAATACTCTGGTTGAAAATTATAATCTTTTATAAAATGAAAAAACCAACATGATATAAAACAATTTTAAAGATCAAAGTAAATATAACAAGAGAGAAATACAAGGGATATGTTATCCAGTTTTCAGCTCTAGTTGTATCTTCATTAGCCTTGAATAAGAGATAAAACTAAGGTTTCTAGTTTGACCACCTCTTCAGGCACTACCTCAATATTATACAATTTTATATATGACCAACCATCTTACCATTTAACAACTTCATACACATAATTATTTTTCATTTAGTATGGAAGTATCAACAAATGAAATCTCTGTCAACACTTCCACTACACTGTGTCTCTTCCATTTATGTACCCAAAATTGTTGCAATGATTAAACATTAATTACACTCATTAAGAATAAAAAACTACAATAATAAAGTGAGAGTGTATCACAATAAAGAAAAATCTAATAAATGATTCACTCAAATATAGGTAAACACACAAATGAGTAGATAATATTTATTAGAAATATAAAACAAAAAAAAATAAAATAGAATCCTAGAGAACTATGGGTTACCTCCCATGAAGCACTTGATGTAAAGTCTCCAGCAAGACTTACCACCTAATTTTGTATCCATTCTCATTTAATGGGTATGAATTATTTTTGGTTTTGACTTCACTATTATTCAAATATAAATCAATAGTTTTTTTAAAATATTTTACTACTACAGTAGCTAAAATAATTTTCAAGATAATATCTAAAAAAATAGTAAGAACCATGTTTTACAGATCTATTATACTTGTCAAACCATCAATTTTAGATTTAAAAAGAATGGAAAATAGCCCATAAAAACCCATCAAATGATCAAGGGCTTTATACCAACCGTACCTACACTTAGGGGGTTATAAACACTACAAAACAAGTGCATAACCAGCTGAAACTTTATCACCAATTCCAAAAAATATATTCAATAACATATTGTAAATAGAATAACTCATAAGATTTCATGATGATAAGTTCAAATTAATAACTAAGAATATTTTTGTATAACAATTGGTAAAAGTTTCTCAAGGAATTAAACTTGTTCATAATGAAAACAATCAAATTTATTACGATCACTTAGACCAGATCTTTCTCCAGTTTTATAAAACACCCCAACACTCAACTTCAGTTGTAAAAATATCATACAAAGGCTCAAAAATTTTAGTAAAAAGGATTGGTGATTTTGACTCCAAATTTGGATCTAGGGAAATAATTATCTCATCAATAGATAACTGAGAGTGTGGTATATAAACCTAAGATATTTATTTAATAGGATGGAAACACACAATTTGAGTAACTTCTAAAGGAAAAAAACAAAACTCAAACCATACCTCAAGTTCACAACACTCATCAATAGCTAATGTAACAATAGAAAAATATTTTTATACCTCAAGTGAAGGGTGATAAAATTTCCTTCTAAACTTAGCACTAAACATAAAATAGGATATATCAATTGAGTCACAACTATCCTAAAGTTTTATTTTCTCAAAAACATGAAGTTATTATATATCATACCTGAATTGGAGGGTTGACTTCCCTTTGGAAACATAAATTTTAACACCTATAGTAGCTAAGAGAGGTCTTCCAAAAATGAGTGGGACATTTTCATCACACTCCATTTCAAGGATCTGATGATATATGGTGAAGATTAGATTCTATACATTAACTAATAGGTCATCCACCCTTCCATAGGAATGATACAATGTCTTATCATCTTGTTAAAGATAAATAAAAGTTGGGTTCAAGTCCCTTACAACTATATTATTGAATAAAGAGAAAGGAATGAGGTTGACATTAGCACCTAGGCCACATAATAAATTTAGTTCCCCACTATCTCTAATTAAAAATTTAATAAGAAAACATCCATGTTCCTTTAATTTGTGATATAATTCCTTTTGAAGAGTAACACTACATTGGTCAGTGAGATTTATGGTTTCAAGGTCTTTCCAATATCTTTTATTAGGAAAAAACATTTTAAGGAATTTAAAATATAACGGTATTTTATCTAAATATTCTATTGATCACATATTAATAGTAAAATATCTAAGAATATGAATTAATTTCAAATATCTAGGTTCATTAAACTTTTTAACTATTTGTGGAAAAGGGGTGGAATGGGTATAATCCTTAAAATTTGGTTGATCATTTTCCTCATTCAAAAATCTCATCTTTTTTATTTCCCTCTTTAACAAGTTCCCACTTCATCTTTATTTTTTATTTATCTTCTATAGGTGAATATTTATCATTTTGTTTTCATGTTGGACCTTACTTAATATATTTATAGTTTTATCATTTTCCAAATTTTGAGTTTCAGGTTCTGTTAAATCTTTAATATCAGTTTATATAGGATACACATAAACTTCCTCTTGAGTTTTCATGCCGAACCTAGTTGTAATACGCTTCACATTCTACCTAGATATCATATCATAGGTTCTTGAAAACTTATCATTACCTTTATCTCTCAACTATTTAACTAATTCCTCTAATTTATTTTCCATATTAAATTTTTTTTAATCATCTTTATCTCTTTGTGAGTTAATTTGTTTCATTATTTTTTGCATCATCCTTTGAAAATTCCCAAGGTAATGTGAAAATGTATAATCTCTTGGAATTTTTTTTAATATTATAGAATCCATATATAGTAGTTTATTTCATTATCCCTTAGTATCCCCGTGACAAGTTTGGGTGATCTTTGAATCTAGAATTAGAGTTTTTTGAATGTGGTTCATTTTTTCTTTTTAATTCACCAAAAAAATCAATAAAACAATATTTCTCAATGGACCTCACTTTATATTGAAATTAAACTTGGTCAAAACATTGGTTCATGAAATATTGAATTTTTTTAATCACAACAAGTTGTATGTTGATTTCATGACCTGAAATAGTGCAGTTTTATATATTTACCATCCTCCTTCTAGATGATTTTGTTTTTCAATTTTAAGAAAGAGTACCAAAAACATCTTACAAATTTTCATTAGTCTTATCATTATAAATTCCATTGTAATTTTGGTCAACTAAGTCTTGAGTATATGTTAGAAGACCCTCACAAAAAGTTTCCATCAAAATACGAGGAATAAATTTAGAATGGGGACATTGCATAAGAAAAACCCAAAACCTATCTCATACCTTGTGGAACAACTAATCTACTTATTGATGGAATTTGGTGATTTAATTTCTCAAATATGCAGTCAACCACTTTGGAAAAAATTTAGTAATGAAATATTTATAAATTTGGTCCCAAGTGTCAAAAATATTCTCATTTAATTGATCAAACTATGTCTTAGTACTTATTTTCAAGAAGAATGGAAAGGTTCACATTATAATATCATTCCCACTCAAGCCTTGAAGTTGAAAATATAGAACCAAACTATATAATTATATAATGAAATAAAAAATGTATTTATTAGGTAATCCAGAAAAAGCTGGTAGTAGTGAGAGAAAGGTTTTCTTGAGTTCAAAGTTTTTACCTTGTTCAAAAATCCCAATGCAAGATAGATTTTATAAAATAATAGGAAGTTGAAATTATATATTTTTAGGCCTCTAAAAAACATGAATCCTAGGATTAGGTTTAATAGGATGTTCAATTATAGCCTCAATGTTCTTAATTTTTTTAGATTTTTTTATTTTTTTAATATTAATTTTTGAATGTTTTTAACAGTTGTACATACCTTCCCCAATAATAGCATGAAAATTTGAGCATATTTATCATTGAAACTGTGAAAATTTAAATATTTTTAAACCATATAACTAACTAAAACTAGTATGCTAGTTAGTATGGGTATAGTATCCATAGGGAAGGATGTTATGGAAGTGCACAACTAGAACATTCAAAACAAACAAAAACAATGTGTAAAGTAATGGAGAAGTGAAATATGAATAGTGACAATAAGGTGTAATAATGGTAATAATGTGTATAGAATTAGTGTTGGAAAAAACTATTTCAAAGGAGATTAACAATGGATGACATTTGGGAGATCATACTAGAATAAGTTGATTTAATTATTCTCTTATTTTTCTCAATTTAACTACAAATATAATCAGTGCTTAGTGAAAATGTGAAAAAAACTAAGTTTTAATTCAATTATTGACACAACCCAATGAAATATCTTTATAAAAAATCTCTCGATCATCACTAAGGAGTTGATATGTTTGAAAATTGAGAATATAACTCTAATAGTTTCTAAATTTTTATTACTTCAGTTATTTTTCAATGGATAATGGATTTACTACTATCACCCCACAAGTTCTTAAATAGTGTAAATAAGATACTCATTTCAAACAAAAATAAGAAAAATTATATAAAAATTAAATTTTAAGAAATAATAGAAAAAAATCAAGGAATATTAAAAGTTTTTAATCCATTTTTATCTAGACTCCATAATAAATTTAGTTACACATGCTTGAGAAATAAAAAATCAAGAAACTAGAAGGAAGGGGAGAGGAAACTTCACTAGTGAGATAATATCCTTCATCAAAATTTATCTCTATATCTAGATTCTTCTATTAAAATGACTACCTACTATATTGTGAGGCCCTAGGTTATAGGAATATCTTAGAAATTAAAAACAAAAATTAATTCATAATCAATCATAAAACTTCTCACATCCACTTTGTCCCAATGAGATCACATGATAAGATTTTAATATTTTTATATGTTGACCATAATATTACATTAATTTTACTCTTCTAACCAATGTAACAAATCCACATGAATATTTTTAAAGCTCAAGGTATGATGAATTTGGATGTCATTTCATATTTACTCAGATTTCCCATTCCTCTTAAGAAAAATATAGAAGCTTCATAAGAAATGGTTAATAATCCACCACTTATATTTCATCTGAATGGGTGAGTCACCATTTAATCTCACATATTATAAAAGCTATAAATCCTGATACTATTTAGGTTGTAACATTCAAATTTATCATCTTTACTTAATGATCCTTAGTTAAAAGGTGTTGAAATCTCAAACAAAACTTAAACAATCATCATCCACCATAAAAAAACACTGCCTCAACCTACCCATGGATTTAACATTCTCACTTTAATCACCTATAAAATTCAACCCATGTTAATGTCACGACCCTCTTTCACTAAAAGGAGAGAAGGGTCAGCAGATTTCTAGGCCCTTCCTTCATCAAGTTGAAGGAGAGATAATGGCCCCCCGAAACCCACCTTCAATAGGTCCCTGAGCGGCGACCCGCACCAAGTGTATAGAATCACTCACTAAATGGAAGGCATTACCCTATTTCTTTTAATAGGATCGGGAGATAAGATAGCAAATCTCACAACACCAAAACTAGAAGTGCAAGAAAAACCAAAACAACCATTCCCATATGCATGTTCCAAAAGTAAATACTAAAAAGTACAAAATGACTACAAAGGTAAAATACCAAAGAAAGAAAAACAGAAACTGCAACGGTCCCAAAGGTCCAAGCTAGTATGGTCCCGCGCGATCCCCGAAGTCCTCCTGGAAACCTGAATGGAGGTTTATATATGTAGGATGATCATACAAGTATACTCAGTAAAGAGAAACCAAAGACTCTCGTTCACAAGTGGTGAGACATAATAAAGTCCCGTGAGAAACATAAAACCAACACTATCGATGATTTCACCCATCCCGCTCACCAGCCACACTCACCAAATAACACAAGAAAAGTAATGTATAATAAATCACATCGATGTTTGGGTACCCCGCGCCAATTTCCCACTGGTTATTGAAGACATCCTACGCATCGAAACAATCCCGCCATTCTCACTGCAGTCCCACTACCATACCCCGCCCGCACACACCTGGGCCACAACAGTCTCACGTAACCATGCCTACAAACACCTAGGCCAGAACAACTACCGTCACGCCCAAGGACACCTGGACTAGAAGATCCACTGCCACGCCCGAAGACACCTGGGGATCATCCCGAAGACACTTGGGAAACCACCTGCCCGCACACACCTGGGCCATAACCACCACACTACCCCACCCAAAGGTTCTTGGACTAATAATGGACTTCAGGCCATCACATCCTGCCCAAAGATACTTGGGATATCTGGGAAAGGGAGTAGAAAAGAGCTAATAACCAGCCACTAATAGAAGTGTTGGAAAAAACACCCTCCCCCATGAAATGGGCGTGTTCGGAACTAAGTGATCAACTAGGGTGGGGCGCGAATAAGAAACACAAAACTACAAGTATATGTATAGGTAGAAATCACTCAGCCTGTTTAGGTTTTTATTCAACCAGCTTAAAGAACACAAACAATACCATGTCCAAGTCACAACTCACACCTACCAAACCCATTTGTCCTATTCATGTTTTCATGTTCGGTAATAGTGTTTAAAAAAAGGTTTCTGCACCTACCTGGGAAAACTAGAAAACTTAAGCACAAGCTAAGGAAAGAGTACAGTCAAACATCAACTTAAACATTCATACCCGGTTCTCTTGTAAAGTCACAAAAAAATGGATAAGTTAGATCCCTCGAAGTATTGGAACCAAAATAAAAACCCCAAGGTACAACTGCATGTTCCCAAAATCCCAGAGCCAAAGGATTCTCAACAATAGAGGATCCCACCCCAATTCATGATATAATCAAGGTAACCACCTAACCTTAAATTCACAACTGAAAGCATAACCACAGGGGATCCTATCCTCACCCACATCACCCAGCAATCAGCCGTGAAAGAAAAACAAACAAAACACTACCACCAAAGAAAAGCAGGTCCATGTCGGTACTTTCAGTTTTAAACGATTTAACACACTACATGATTCCAATTCCGTTGTACTTTAATCGGGGTTATCACAGAAAAGGGTTGATCCTGGTGCTTTTAAATTTATTTATCCGTATTTACGTATTTAACCAAATTTCTTTACATGGAAAGGGTTCACAACCATAATACAATTCGTTTAAACATCACCAGAGGTAAGAGTTCATTAGTGCATAGAGAAAGACCACCAACGACCATGATTTTTAGTAGGCTTAAGCCCACAAAATTTAGAAAAGAAGATCATAAAACCAAATAGCATCATCGATCACAACCCCCCCTTCATTCCTTAGAGTCTATTCATTATCTTCATTAAGGTTTGGTTAATCCAATTCTACAGAAGCAATAGCATACCCACCCCACATGATACACAAAAATAGATACGAAGGAGAAATTCCCTACTTGATTGATCGAGGATCGAAGTTTATGTTCACATGCTAGGAATAGAAGATGAGTGATTCGCATGGGTGGGGCCTCGGGAACTCATGAATTAGCTGACGAAACAATGGGAGCATGATCGAGAAAAGAAGAAACTCACGGAGAACCCTTTACTTTATAAGGGTCGGGGACGGTTGAGATAATAACGTGAAATCGCGTAAGGAGTGGGGGTCGTGGGTTGACCACGTGGCCCCACACGTCATTAAAGGGGTCATCGCCTTTTGGGGTGGTTTAAACCGATGCACCCAGGGATCTCTCTTAATCAAACGCCATTAATTGGCGTTAATGGGCCTTAAAACAGGATTAAAGGGGTCAAAATAGGGTTTAAAACCCAATTTGCGCAGAAAGGAGGTGCTACTGAAAAAACCCATGGGGGTAGGCAAGAGCTACCAGTGCTTGACACCTACCGGTAGCCGAAATATACCGGTGGCTGATAGCCACCAGTATTCGAGCTACTGGTAAGGTGCAGCTACCAGTAGTCGAGAGCTACCGGTGGCTGACAGCCACCGGTAGTCGAGCTACCGGTAGGGTGTAGCTACCGATAGACCGAGCTACCGGTAGGCCTACTACCGGTAGGTTAAGGCTACCGGTAGGCCTACCGTGGGTAAAAATTCACTCATAAATTGGGATGGCCTCCCAGACCACCCAGAACACCTCAAGCATCAAATTTTTACTAAGTAATGGTCCTCCAACAACCCGGTCCATTACATCAGATACCTCTCAAACTATTCTCGCCTTTGAGAATCAAGACAAACCATAAGTAAATAGAGGGTCCAAACAACCACCTCGAAAGATACCTCTCAGGAGAAAACCTCATCGTCAACTAAAAACACCTTTCTCTTAAGAACTAAGCAACATACCATGTCAGACTGCCCGATCTGCGGGTTGGAGAGTCTCTTCCCCCATGTCAAGATACTATCTGCTTTGGGCGGCACTGACTCACCCGGGTTTAATAGTATCCACCCTAATGTGTCTTGATTAGGGGTCCAATCTCCCCTCCCCATAGCCAGAACTTTTCACACACATTCAGATGGGAAAGAAAAACCACATATTTCATATCCAACAAGGTAAAACGATCCACCACAACAAGTATAAACAGAACAAAAAAAAACTGAAAACAACTCTGGGTATTGGGCATGCATCCATGCTTCCCTCTCCCACGTACTCTCCTCAAGCCCACCGTGTCTCCATAACACACGAACCAAGGGAATGGTTTTCCCACGAAGCACCTTCTCCTTCTGATCCTCTATCATCACTGGTCTTTCCACAAAGGTCACGTCATCCTCGAAGTCTAGCTCTCCCCAGTCAAGGACATGTGAATCTTCGTGCAGATAATGATGGAGCTGGGACACATGGAAGAAGTCATGTATCCTCAGTAGTGGCGGTGGTTACACTAGCTGATAAGCCACTTCGCCGACCCACCGCAACACTTCGAAGGGTCCGATGAACCTGGGAGAAAGCTTACTCCCCTTGCTGAACCTCCATTGTCCACGCCGAGGGGAGACCTTCAAGAACACGTGGTCTCCAACCTCAAACTCCAAGGGCCACCTCCTGGTGTCAGCATAAGACTTCTGTCGGTCTTGGGCCGCCTTCATCCTTTCCTGTATAAGATGAACCTTCTCCGTCGTGCTCTTCACCACCTCCGGGCCAAGGATGCTCGCCTCTCCGACTTTGGTCCAACACACAGGTGAGCGGCATGGCCTCCTGTATAAGGATTCAAACGGGGCCATACCAATGGTAGAGTGATAGATATTATTGTAGGTGAACTCTACTACAGGCAAGTGTCGCACCCATGATCCTCCTAAGTCCAGAACACATGCCCGCAACATATCCTCCAAGGTCTAGATGGTGCGCTCTGTCTGTCCATCTGTTTGGGGATGGAAAGTTGTGCTAAGACGTAGCTAGGTGCCAAAGGCATGCTGCAATCCTCTCCAGACTCGTGAGGTAAACCGTGTATCCCTATACGAGAGTACGGACCTCGGAACCCCATGCAACTACACAACCTCACCCACGTACCTTTGTGCTAAAGCATCCACTGCACTCAACTCCTTCATCGCTAGAAAGTGAGCCGATTTCATCAACCAGTCCACCACTACCCAGATGGCATCGTATCCCCCTTGATCCTTGGGTAGTACTGTGACGAAATCCATTGAGATGTCCTCCCATTTCCACTCGGGGACATCCAGAGACTACAGCAGGCCACCTGGAACTCGGTGTTCAGCCTTCAACTACTGACACACTAGGCACTTGGCCACAAAATCCGCCACTGATCTCTTTACTCCGGGCCACCAAAACTGTCTCTTCAGACCCTGATACATCTTGGAAACTCCTGGGTGTACCGCTTGGGGTGAGTTGTGGAACTCACTAAGAACCTTTCCACACATCCTCTCTGGGACAAATAGATTTCCTCAGAAATGCATCCCGTTTTGACCATCCTCCGTCCATCCTTCCGGAGCATTGCTCTGGTCAACTCGGTCACGCATCACTTCGCACTCTGGATCTCCCCACTGAGACTCCTCCACTTGCAGAAACAGAGATGGCTTCACAGCCATATGATATAGGAAACCTCTACTGGCATCCATCTTTGCATCCAGATGTAAGGCATCCATCTCTTCCATTGCTCTCCAAGCATCTATAGATTCCCGAACTACTTCCTTCTGTGATTTCCTGCTCAGGTCATTAGCCACAACATTACCCTTTCCCTCAGTATAATAGATCTCGAAGTCGTAATCTTGGAGGAACTAAACTCATATCTGTTGCCGCAAGTTCAGATCTCTTTGGGAAAAGACATAACACAAGCTCTTGTGATCTGAGAAGACCACGAAGCGTTCTCCGATGAGTTAATGCCACCACAACTTTAATGAGAACACTATGGTTGCAAGCTCCAGATCATGGGTGGCATAGTTATGTTCGTGAGGACACAACTGCCTAGACCCATAATATATCACTCCTCACTGCTGCATCAGCACACATCCCAACCCAAGGCCAGAAGCATCACATAACACTTCAAACATCACCCCCTCCTCTGGCAGTCTGAGCACTAGAGAACTAACCAGTTTCTTCTTTAGGTATCCAAAAGCTGCCCGACACTGGTCACCCCACACGAAGGCCTGGACCTTCTTGGTCAAGGATGTCAAAGGGGATGAAACTCGAGAGAAGTTGGGTATGAACCTCTGATAGTAACCTGCCATCCCGAGGAAACTACGGACCTCTACCACGTTCTTCGGTGCTGCCCAAGAAACAACCGCCTCAACCTTTGATGGGTCCACCGCTACCCCCTGCTCGGAAACTACGTGCCCAAGGAAGTGCACTTCTCACGTCCAGAACTTGCATTTTGACAACTTCTCATAGAGCTGATGCTATAGGAGGACCTCCAAAACCATCATCAGGTGCTCCGCGTGGTCCTCCTCTGATCTTGAATAGACCAGGATGTTGTCGATGAACACGACTACAAACCGATCCAGGTACTCCCGGAAGATGGAGTTCATAAGCCCCATGAACACAGCCGGGGCGTTCGTAACACCGAAAGGCATGACTACAAACTCGAAGTCTCCATATCTGCACCTGAATGCCATCTTCATAATGTCGCCCTCTTTCAATCTCAACTGGTGATACCCAGACCACATGTCAATCTTCGAGAACCACCCTACCCCTTTCAGCTGGTCGAAAAGATCGTCTATCCTCGGAAGAGGGTAGCGATTCTTGATCGTTACCTAATTCAACCTCCTGTAGTATATGCACAACCTGAGACCACCATATGCCTTATTTTCAAACAAGACTGAAGCACCCCACAATGACACACTTGGTCAAACATAACCCCTCTTCATCAGATCGTCAATCTGAATCCGCAACTCTCGTAGCTCCGAAGGTGCCATCCGGTAAGGAGCCATCGAGATCAGACGAGCACTGGGCTGCAAGTCTATCCCAAACTCAATATCCCATCGAGGGGGTATAGTCATCACCTCTTTAGGAAAGACGTCCATAAACTCATGGACGATCTTTGGCACCTCCACCATTTTAGAATCTACTGACTCTACTGACAGCTCAGCTAACAAGGAGAGGAGGGGTTCTTCTCGCCTGCTGCCCTTCTGACTGCTCCGCTCGCCAGTGAAGGTAACACGCCGGCCGCCCAAGTCTGAGAACACAACCCTTCCTCAGAAGCAGTCGATGATGTAAAACACAGAGAACAACTAATGGATGCCTAGGATGACATCATATGGCTGTATCTGTAGCAGAAGTAGATCCCTGACCGACTGATGTGGCCCTATCATCAGTCTGCATTCTTGACAAACATATAACAAGTCGATCTGAACTCCGACTGGTGTGCTCAACACCAGGGGAACTGGAAGTCTCTCGGAATCTAGACCCAAGGAACGGGATATAATGAGTGCAATAAAGGAGTACGAATCTTCGGTATCGAACAAGGCATAAGAAAGGGTTCTAAACAAACTGATCGTACCTCGAACGACTTCCGGCCCTGCTGGAACTGCTGCCTCCGCGGCGTGCAACTGTCCACGCCCAACTCCTATGCCCCTCGGCTATCGGCCGCCTCCCCGACCACGCCCTGGTCAGGGTCCCTAAGGAGCGCCCTGAGGTCGGCCTCCCCCTACAACATCTACCCTCAGAGGAGCGGGAACTCGCTGCCCCTGCTGCTGCTGGAAGGGCCTAACCGGAAGCTGCTGCTGAGGCGGGTGCTGAGCCTGTCCGCCACTTCCGTACTAAAATTAGTCCAGGAACTGATTCCAGAGATGTCCATGGCTCCCACAGACAAAGAACCTCGGTCTTGGTCCTGAAGGAAAAGGGTGAGGACCAGGGGGCTGGAACTGAAACTGCTGCGGCCTGCTCCCCGCTGGTCGGAACCTGGAGGGTCCTGATGCTGGAGGCCTGGTGCTGACGTCCTTCCCCTTCGATGGTACTAGTTGGATCCCCTCTCGTGACACACCTCCTAGAGCATGCATCCTCTCCACCACTTCGGCCTTCTTCTGGACCTCCAAGTACATCGGTAGGGTAAATGGAGTAACATCATACTAGAGGGAGGGTCGGAGCGCCTCCTCTAAACGTCTTGCCCGACACTCCTCATCTGGAAAGAGGTCCGGAGAAAAACGTAGAAGGTCATTGAACTTGATTCCCATCTCCCTTACTGACATACTCCCCTGCTGGAGGGAGAGTAGCTCCTAGCTCTTCTCCGCCTTCATCGTAGAAGAGAGGAATTCTACCCAGAACTCCTTCTCAAAATCAGACCATGCCACCTCAGCCTCTCTCCTCTCCCCCAGGTAAAGCATCCACCACTGACGCGCTGCTCCCCGCATTTGTCTAACGGCTAGAGGAACCCAGTACTCGGCCGGGGCCCGAATCAGGCCGAAGGCTATCACCAGCACCTCTAGCCAGCTCTCCGTCTTCATGTCAGAGGTGATTCCCTCATACTTCTCGCGGGTATGTCGCTGGAAGGCCCGAAGTGTCTTCTGCCACTGGTCTTCCTCCTCCTCTCGATCAGCTCTCTACTGATCAGCCAAAGTAGTCTCCGGGGCCTCGATCGCCCGCACCACACGTGGTCACCTCCCAGGTGCCATAGATGTAAGGTAAACATGGAATGCCTAAGACCAAGTAGTGCAGAATATTGTTCTTAAAATTTCATAAATTTCTTATTGATTTAAATTCCCCAAACACCCATGAAACATGATAACACAAGTCATTATGATGCATGTACCTTTCCTAGGGTCTCTACCCTACAATCAGTGTGGCCTCACTTGGTCGTTCAGTAGGTCCAGAGTCCTTGCATCAGATCACGGGGGGGGCCTAAAATCTAGTGCCCTTTCCGGCCTTCCCTAGCCTAATTCACGCACCAAGGTCACCCAACACCTTTTCCCTACCATCCCATGCAGTCCTCACTATGCCTAACTCCAGACTTCATCCTATCTCTCAACCATCCACCTCTGATACCATTCTGTCACAACCTGCCTTCACCAAAAGGAGGGAAGGGTCAGCAGATTGCCAGGCCCTTCCTTCTTCAAGTTGAAGGAGAGATAATGACCCCCGAAAACCGCCATCAATAGGTCCCGGAGCGGCGACCCGCGCGAAGGGTATAAAATCACTCACTAAATGGAAGTCATTACCCCTTTTCTATTAATAGGATCAAGAGATAAGATAGTAAATCTTACAACACCAAAACTAGAAGTGCAAGAAAAACCAAAACAACCATTCCCATATGCATGTTCCAAAAGTAAATACTACAAAGTACAAAATTACAACAAAGGTAAAGTACCAAAGAAAGAAAAACAACAACTGAAACTGCCCCAAAGGTCCCGCGCGATCCCCAAAGTCCTCCTAGAAACCTGAAAGAAGTTTTATATACGTAGGGTGAGCAAACAAGTATACTCAGTAGGGAGAAACCAAAGACTCTCATGCACAAGTGGGGAGACATACTAAAGTCCTGTGAGAAACAGACAACCAACACTATCGAGGAGTTAACCCATCCTACTCACTGGCCACACTCACCAAATAACGCAAGCAAAGTAATGTATAATAAATCACATCGATGTTTGGATACCCTGTGCCACTTTCCCACTAGTTATTAAAGACATCCTACGCATCGAACCAATCCCGCCATTCTCACTACAGTCCCACTTCCAAACCCCGCCCGCAAACACCTGGGCCACAACTGTCTCACGTAACCATGACTGCAAACACCTAGGCCAGAACAACCACCATCATGCCCGAAGATACCTGGGCTAGAAGATCCACTGCCACGCCCGAAGACACCTGGGCCTCATCCCGAAGACACTTGGGAAACCACCTGCCCGCACACACCTGGGCCATAACCACCATACTACCCCGCCCGAAGGTTCTTGGGATAATAATGGACTTCAGGCCATCACATCCTGCCCAAAGATACTTGGGCTATCTGAGAAAGGGAGCATAAAAAATCTAATAACCAGCCACTAATAGAAGTGTTGGGAAAAACACCCTCCCCCATGAAATGGGAGTGTTCGGCACTAAGTGATCAACTTGGGTGGGGTGTGAATAAGAAATACAAAAATACAAGTATATGTATAGGTTTCAAGCACTCACCCAGGTTAGGTTTTTCTTCTGCCAAATTAAAGAACACAAACATTACCATGTCCAAGTCACAACTCACACCTACCAAACCCATTTGTCCTATTCCTGTTTTCATGTTCGGTAATAGTGTTTAAAAAAAGTTTCTACACCTACCTGGGGAAACTAGTAAACTTAAGCACAATCCAAGGAAAGAGTACAGTCAAACATCAACTTAAACATTCACACCCGGTTCTCTTGTAAAGTCACAACAACAAAGGGATAAGTGAGATCCCTCGAAGTACTTGAACCAAAAGAAAAACCCAAAGGTACATCCCCATGTTCCCAAAATACCGGATCCAACGGCTTCTCAACAACAGAGGATCCCACCCCAATTCGTGATATAATCAAGGTAACCACCTGACCTTAAATTCACAACTGAAATCATAACCATAGGGGATCCCATCCCCACCCACATCACCCAGAAATCAACCGTGAATGAAAAACAAACAAACCACTACCACCAAAGAAAAGCAGGTCCATGCTGGTACTTTCAGATTTAAATGATTTAACACACTCCATGATTCCAATTACTCTGTACTTTAACCGGGGTTATCACAGAAAAGAGTTGATCCTGGTGCTTTTAAAATTATTTAGCCAGATTTACGTAATTAATCAAATTCATTTACACGGAAAGGGTTCACAACCACAATACAATCCATTTAAACATCACTAGAGGTAATAGTTCATTATTGCACAGAGAAAGACCACCAATGTCCATGATTTTCAATAGGCTTAAGCCCGCAAAATTCATAAAAGACGATCATAAAACAAAACAGCATCATCGATCACAGCCCCCTCTTCATTCCTTAGAGTCCGTTCATTATCTTCATTAAGGTTTGGTTAATCCAGTTCTAGAGAAGCAATAGCATACCCACCCTGCATGATACACAAAAAGAGAGACAAAGGAGAAATTCCCCACTTGATTGATCGAGGATCAAAGTTTATGTTCACACGCTAGGAACATAAGATGAGCGATTCACAGGTGTGGGGCCTCGGGAACTCAAGAACTAACAGACGAAATGATGGGAGCATGATCGAGAAAAGAAGAAACTCACAGAGAACCCTTTACTTTATAAGGGCCGAGGATGGTTGAGATAAGAACGTGAAACCGCGTAAGGAGCGGGGGTTGTGGGTTGACCACGCGGCCCCACACGTCATTAAAGGGGTCCTCTCCTTTTGGGGCTGTTTAAACTGATGCACCCAGGGATCTCTCTTAATCAAATGCCATTAATTGGCGTTAATGGGCCTTAAAACAGTCTTAAAGGGGTAAAAATAGGGTTTAAATCCCAATTTTCACAGAAAGGAGGTACTACTGGAAAAACCCGTGGGGGTAGGCAAGAGCTACCGGTGGCTGATAGCTGCCGATAGCCGAGCTACTGGTAAGGTGCAGCTACCGGTAGTCGAGAGCTACCAGTGGCTGACAGTGACTGGTAGTTGAGATACCGGTAAGGTGCGGCGACCAGTAGTCAAGAGCTACCGGTGGCTGACAGCCACCAGTAGTCGAGCTGCCGGTAGGGTGCAGCTACCAGCAGACCGAGCTACTGGTAGGCCTGCTACTGGTAGGCTAAGGCTACCTGTCGGCCTACCGTGGGTCAAACTTCACCGAGATGTTGGGATGGCCTCCCAGACCACCCAGAACACCTCAATCATCATATTTTTACTAAGTAATGGTCCTCCAACAACCCAGGCCATTACAGTTAACTATAATGGTAAGATAAGAACTATTAGCACATGAAGAAGAAGTAAAACTGAAAACACTTGGTTAAGAGTTATTCCTCTTCATTGAGAACCCTCTTTTGGGTTACACCTTAAGCCTTGAAAGGATAGTCTCTTAGAAAGAATAGAAGTTCTAGGATGTGTTATGGGAATCTATGAAGGTATTATTGTAGATCTTGGATGATATGGATGGTTTAAAATATGTGAGTAAGAGAAAATAAGAGGTTCCCTTTTATAAGTGAAGGGAGGGACACTCTTGGATTAAAAAAAAAAGATTAAAATATAACTGATTCATTCTCTATAAGATATCTTTCATATGACCATATATTTGAAGAAAAATAGGATAAGGTTGGAATATCATCAAAAAATGAAATCTTGATAGGTTTTGGTGTCATTTTATACCTTATATTTTTTATTACCCCCTTGGTTAACTAATTTTAACCTTAATTACGATATCATTTTCTTCAATATTAAAGGATTAAAAATTTACTTATAAGGTGAAAATTGGGTCATAAATGTATAAGGGGTAAAATTTTTGACTATATATTATCCAAATTTTCCTTTTAATATATTTTTATTATTTTTAAATAATTCAATAAAATATTATTTTCATAAAATATCATTAATGTCATTTTTGACACTATTCATTTAATTTGAATTTAAAGACACCAAGAAAAAGATAGAATTAGAATATAATACTTTAACACATCCCTAATATATCATATTTATATAAAAATTTGTGCAACACAATAATTCACTCAAATTTTATGACATTTAATATTTTTTAAATCATTTATTTTATTTTTCTATTAATTGAATTAATACCGTGTCAGCATTGCGTAAACATTTAAGGTAACTATTCAATCACTAAAATTTAGAAATAAATTACTATGATAAAAAAATTATATTATATATCATATGAAAATTTATAACTAAACTTATCCTTCTTTAATCCTTATATAATTTGTTAGAGATAATAATGTCTAGAGAGTGACATTTTGTATATATTTTTATCTTATATTATTATAAATGCCATAAAAAGGAAATATTGTTCCATGTGGCCATATATTTTATGATTTGATGGAAATGGATGGAATAAACTCATAAAATAGTATAAAATAAAGTAGTGGGTTTATTTTGAGACCATGCCTCATGGTCTTCACACTAATTACCCCCTTTTACCCTTACAGAGGTGATACATATTTTCTACAATTACTATTCATAATGACTAAAAATAAGAGGGCATATTTACAAAATTCAAGCCTATTTATTAAAAATATGGTATAAATTTTCAAATATTCAATATCAATAATTAGAAAAAATAAATTTTAATATGAATTCGTAAAATGCAATGAAAAGTAGTTTTTAGAAAAATGACTTTTTAAGCATAAAAATTATCTTATATCAAAATCATGAATATTTCGGATTAAAATGGAGTTAATTGGATTATTATAAATTAGATGGATCACATGTAACTTTAAAATCAAATAAAAAATATAATTAGAATTTTTATTTAATCAATTTAATGAAATTAAATGACAGTATTTGAAAAATTAGTATTTTTCACTATTCACTGAAAAATCAATCATTTCATAAAAATACTAAAATTTTACCCTAATTTAATTTTGATATAATGAATTAAAAAATGATTTTAATTTTATAAAATAATTTTTTTTAAAAGTTTAAGAAATTAATTTTATCTTCCACGCACAAAATTGAATAAAAATCATTCTCTAAGAAAATGCATTTTTGATGAATAAAATGACATAACTATAAAATTATGTGCATATTTAATAAGAATTAATTAATAATTTTATATTGAGTAAGAATATTATAAATTTATTTCATAATGTGTTTAATCATATTCATACCTACCAAATTTGATGACTTGATTATAATAATATTTTTATATTATATAACAATTTGCTTAAATCTCGATGTTGTGTGTTAAGAAAGCTACAAAGATTATTATTATTTTAAATAAAATTTCAAGGAGTTACATAAGGAAAAAATATAAAATAGTTCATATTAAAAAAAATATTTTTCTATAATTACTCATTTGAATAGTTCAAATTAAAGGCCTTATTTGAAGAAATAATTTTAACAATATCAAAAGGAGTTTTGATAAATGATTTGATTAAGATTTAAATTATAATAAATATTTGATATTTAGATTACTCAAATTGTTTAAATAATATAACTAAAATATAATGTTCTTATATTTCATATAATACCATACACTTAAATTAAATTCCATATATTAAATAATACAAAGGAGTTCATATTGGAAATAAATACAAAGTGTTTATATTTTTTTTTTAAATATGGAATGTTCATATGGTTACTAAAATTTTAAAGTTATTAAAATTAGTTTTAATTTATGAGTTGTTCATAAATTTTCTATCTCATGGTTAAATTTTTTAACATTTAATTTATTTAAAAGTTATTCCCTACTTTATTCATACATATATTTTTTATATCTTGAGTTGTGATGTATGTTTTGGTTTCTAATGTTAAACTAATTATATGTTATGATAAATTCATCCAATGAGTTACAAGATAGGTATGATAATTAATTTACTTTTCTTCTTCCTTAACCCTTAATTTTTTAAGAGTTATCTAAATATATACACATCAATATGATTTGATCATATTGATTTAGTGTAAAGGGAATAATATTACAAACTACATTATTAGAGGCATTGTTACATGAAAAGGGAATAACATGAGATAAATGGTGATATTAAATTACCCATAAAAATAATAAGTGTGAGATTACTTCCAACTAAATCACTTCTCAAGACCCCAATAATCCAAATGGGTAAGTCAGGATAAAGATGTGTGACTTTAGATTATATTGTATATGATGAGAATGTAATGGGTGAACCTAATAGGATTAAGTGCCCTTTCTTGGTATTTATTTTGGGGTTCTCTTTACCAAAAGGCCCTAATAGGAACAACTTACTAGATGAATGATGTAGAGTTTATCTATATGATAGAGAGGGAAAAGAGTTCCCCTTAAACCATCCAACATTCATATATGATATGATTAACATAATGTCCTACCTAAATATCTAAGTTATGCGATAAATTCTATAGCGACCCAAAGATTAGTAAAATATGGATCTTGACCCACTAATGGATATAATGAAAGTTTAAAAAGGGGTCATTATTTTAGTGGGTGAATATTTAATAAAATTCCTAATTAAATAATTGTAAAACATGTTATGAATCTAATAAAATATTATTATAAGAAATTTATTAGACTTGAATACAAGATTAATAATTTTTTACATAAAATAAAATTTTATTTGTTAGTGAAACAACTTCATGAATATACGAACTATTGAAGTTGTTCAAAAAATGAATATAGATGCTTCGAATATGCATAAAATGATTCAATCAAGGTTTTATTAAGGATTTATCTGATTAAGGAAATCATTATATATCATCAATGGAAATGTTCTAATAATGTGAATGAGTTATAGAAATGTTTAATTTATTTTCTCAATGTTTTGAGAATAGATGAACTAGGAAATCTGACGTTCAAGTTCTAGTTTGGTATCAATAGTACAAGTGGGTGAAATTTCAAACCAAAATAAGAAAATTTAGTTGGAAATTCCAACAATGTTTCTTCTAGTATCCATTCAACTTCATTTTAAATGTAGAGTTATTAAGAAAGAGGATTGGAATATTTAAATAATTGAATATTCGAGATAACTGAAGGGGTTTGTGAAAATACATAAAATGTCCATGACTATTATAAGTGTCATAGAAATTAATTCTTCAGTTTTATAGGAATGTGTTTAATGTCCTAGGCTTGGTTCTCCCTCACATGATGGAGACAAATTTCTACAAGACCTCATGTGTGACTCTCCATATGCCAAAAGGTTGCTGACTAGTGGATAGGGTATAATATGTATAGGGGAGACTATAAACTATAATAAAAAATAATAAAAAATAATAAAAAAACAAAAAATCATGTTAATTTTTTTTATATAAATAAAATCTAATAGATAAAGAGGCAATTTCTAAAACATTCCAAACATAATAATACATGTCATGCCATACTGTATTCCAAACTAAATATCATGCTAAAATTCAAGTGAGGAAAAAACTAAAATATAGAATCCAAATAAAGACTCCAAAAACTAGTCTCAAACCCCATGCTTAGTTCCATCTCTGATATATAGTCCTAGAAAGCAAGAAAAAAATCATGTGTAAGGCCCATTTCCCTTATCTAAACCTACATCAATGAATTTTTCATAGGTACCAAATGATGACCCAAATAGGGTGTGAGTAAAACTTAGTAGGACTCTACCGATGGTGTTTAAACAAAAACAACATGAGTAATAATTCATGAAAAAATATGATAAATAGATAAATTTAATTTGAATCAACAAAAAAACAACAAAAAAAACCTTCTTCGGCCCAATGTAGAATATGTCTATCCTTTTACCCTAGTGAAAATATCTAGAAATGGAATCTATTTCCTTTCCCCAATCTCACCCTCATGCATCATGTATAGCCATATATAACCTTCAAAGGAACTAATTAATCATGTAACAATGAACCCTATCCTTAGACATCAATAAACCCAGTATCTCACCCTTAAGCATCAAGAAACCATGCATCTCACCCTCGAAAATCATATATCATTGCATCTCAGCCTTATTCATCAAGTAGAAATTCTTCCCACCCTCAAGAACCAATAAAGAAACAATGCATTACAAAACTACCAAACATAAAAAACATATTTACATATTCTATATTGGTATTTTCATTCCAATTTACAATTATCTTTCCAATTTTAGTCACATGCCATTATCCCTTTAAGCCAATCACCAATTTCATGCCAACATGCCAATGATGAGATAAAACCCCTTTTTATGAAAAGTTACTAATTCTCATAAATTTTTTAAAAATTCCTATTTACATTACAATTATTCCCAAAACCATTTCACATGTCAAACCAAGACAAATACAAGGCTCTAGGTTCATGCTATATGGGTTCCAAACTAGGGTCAAGGTTAGACACACCCCTCGAGTGCCCGAAAGTCCAAGGTATGACTACCAATGGACCCAATGGGACCTATGGGAGGTCTAAATTCGAGGTTTCAAGATATAATATAGAGTTAAAAATTAAAAAATTTCATGCACATAAAATGAAAGAACAATCCTACAAGTTTCACATACTAAGAACACCAAGATTACTTTTAGGAGTTATTTAAGACTACCTACCTAAAAAGAAAGAATAAGATTCCTAAGATAAAATTTCTGGATCAACATGAAACACCTCAATCCCCTATGAATAATTATAGACACACCACATAAATACTAGAAGAAGAATATCCATGAGGAAAATAAGTATATTTCCCCAATTATGAAAAAAATCATAGATTTATGTTTTTTGGATAGAAATATGGATCAAGAGGTAAGGATTGGAATTAGAGAAGACACAAAAGATATAAAGAACCCTTATAAATAGATAATCATGAGTTAGGGTTATGTGATGTGATTAAAAGTCTTAAATAGGGGTTTTAAGTGGTATAAACATGTTTCTTTCATTCATTATTTCAGCCAAGACTGCTGCCACCAACTAGTCACCAGATGCCATCAGCTATTCGATGGTGTCATCTAGAATGATTGAACAATAGGAAACCACACCGATGGCCTGGTGGGTTCCACTGATAGTGTGATGGGATTCCTGTATGAATTCCATTCTACCTAGGATCCACCGATTGGCTGGTGGGCTTCCTATATTAATACCTGATTGCCAACCCATCTTCTATCTCACTGGTGCACTCCACATCTAGTCGATATCACAGTAGAATACTCAATGATATATTCCACTACTATAATTTATAACACCACATCCTCTAATCATTTTTTACACCTCTAAAACCTAATTTTAACTAGGTATACGGCCCTATCATATAAATATAAAGAGATTCAATAAGAAACTTAGAGATAAAAGTACCTAGTAAAGAGTGAGGTCTTACAAACTCACCACTGTATAAATATTCATCCCCGATATTTGATCATAAGCATCATTGAGAGGTATAAATGAACAACTTGGGCCACTATACTTGCATATCTGACTCCATATCCTAGGTCTCCTCCTATACACATCCATGCTTCCACTACACTCACACTAGGGGAACAATCATTCCTTATATATTATTCTCACCATGGTCTATGATATGGATAAAATACTCCTAAGAGGATTCATCAACATCAACCTCAACATCATCAATATCTATCATGTGAGAAGGATCAAGGCGATATATCTGATGTTGTGACACATGAAACACATCGTACACAACATTTCAGTGCTATGGAAGAGATAATTAATACACCACCAAATTAATCCTCTATACTATCAGAAATGGCCAGAAAAACCTAGGCACCATCTTCACTTACTTCTAGATATAGTATTTACCTAGCCTCGGTGAACCCTAAATAAAAAAATGGTGACCAACCTCAAACTCTAAAGGTCATATACAATGATCAGTATAATATTTATTCCTTCTATATATAGTTACTAACCACTTCCTGATCAACTAAATATTCTCATATGTATCCTACATAAGACTAGCTCTAACGATCACTGACTCACCTACCTTCATTAAGAAAAAATAATGACATGATCTTCTATATAAGGCCTCAAAATGTGTCATTTGGATTGGTTCTTGAAATATATTTTTATAAGTGAGTAGAAAAAATGATAGATGATTCTATTAAGAACCACTGAAGTCCAGAACATAGGATCACTATATATTCTTTAGAATATGAATTATCTACTAAGATTTTCCGTTAGTATAAGGATGGTAGGTTGTAATCAGAGGAACCTATGATCCCAATTCCATCTGACATCCCTTCTATAACTATGATTTAAAATTAGGATGTCAATAAAAAATGATACTCTATCAAAGAAAAAAATTAATGTTTCAAGAAAAAACCAACATAATCCATCACCATCAAGTCCCATCTCATTAAGTGGATAAATTACTAAGCTCTATCCTCCCTCAACATATCCAGGTAGAAAAAGAGCCTTATTTCAAAATTATCCTAAGTAAGTCCTTCATTTTTATTATATTGAACTAAGATATCCCACCACTTCTTGGCTAGTCCCTGCAATATATATGCTGCAAGCTTTACCCTCCAATTCATGGATATCTCTAAATGGTTAAATATTATTTGGATATACTCATACCGAAATTATACTACCCATAGGCATCCCTCTCCTTTAAATTTTTGAGGGTTCTGTATCTATAACTCCCTCGCAAGGTCTGACCTGGTTGTCCATCCTTGAGGAACTTCCCTTAACATGGACCTCATCACTTACAATAAACTATCACAGAGATAATCTTCCATAATGTTCATTTGATATGATGGGGGATTTAGTGGTCCTAATTGTGGTGTGTTCTCATAATCACCCTCATCATGCTCTAACAAAACACGATGGGGGATGAATCTCTATACATAGGTTAACACACACATTAGACCACATGAAATTTAAAAATGAATAAAAAATATAATAGTTTCTCAAGGATTCCAACATAATACTATCTAGTTCTAATAGGTTCACAAAATATATTAGGCTCAAAATTCATGTCTAAAGCACAAAAATATATAAATTTTAGGATTAAACAATTAGTTCTCATGCTATAAAAATTGAAAACTATTATTCATTAACCAGGTATCACTACCAACTGGTTAACATAAAAAATGATTTTCATGTGCATGTGAATGAGTTCCTATAATGATAATGAAGATGAAAAACTCTTATTTTCCTACCATGTTTCATTAATATAAACCTCATTCCATACTATCCCACAAGTAAAATATCATAAAACTATAACATCACACAAAAAGTATATCACCCACGGTGAAATAAAATCCCAAATGTAACAAGATATTCTCAAGAACAACAATCATATCCCTAGCGATTTGGGTTCTCCCCTACACATGGGTTAGATACTCGCATGAACATGGTCATTACAAATAAAAAACACATCATCTTCTCATATATACCTTGTCCCAATTAGTAAAAAAAATCATCCTTTAATACCACTTTGTAACATCCCCAACTCACTTTTCCCTCACATCACTGAGACAGGTCACTACATGACCTCAAGTGAAAATCCTCGTATACTAGAGGCTACTAACTAGTGGAGAGTTTATAATATATATAGTGGGATACTATACCCTTTGGTAAATGATAATAAAAAAATCTAATACTATTTTAAACAATCAACATAATTAAACTCTAATTTATAAACAATAAAATTTAAAAACAATCCAAGCATAATAATCTATGCCATGCCTTATTGTACGCTAAACTAAATGGAATACAAGTAAAAAAATGAAAGACATATTCAAAATAAATACTCCCGACACTAGACTTGAACCCCATGCTTAGTCCCATATCTAATATCCTGTCCCATCAAGTAATCCAACAATCATGCACTGCACCCCTTGACCTTGTCTAGACCACCATTTATGAAGTTTGTTCGGGTACTAAATGGAAGCCTGAACAGGGTGTGAGTAAAACACAGTATTCCACCTCTAACAGTGAATAAAAAACACTTATCATGAGTAATAGTGCATGAAATAGTATGATGAATTTTGATATTTAATATGAATTAAAATAAAAATTACCAAATAAACCTTCTTCAGCCCAATTCTAGATGTCTCTTTCCTTGCACCCTAATGAAAATAATAGAAAATGTATTCTATGTTATTTATGTAATATTATCATCAGAAATCACATGTATCCATACATCACACCCACATACACCAAGGAACAAAACATACCTCCCTTAAGAATCTAGTAACAATGAACTTCACCTTCATAAATCAAGAAACCTAGCTTCTCGCCCTCAGGTATCAAGCAACCATGAAACTTTCCCTCATGCATCATATATCCGTGCATCTCACCTTTAGGAATTAAGTAAACATGAGTCGCACCCTTAGTAACTAATTATTAACTAATGAAATATGAAACCACCAACCATTACAAATATGTTAACAAATTCCATATTGGTATATTCATTCAAATTTCAAATTATCTTTTCAATTTTAGTCTCATGCCATTTTCCCTTTAATCCAATCACAAATTTCATGCCAACATTCTAATAGCAATCCAAAATACATTTTCATGACAAGATACCAATTCTCATAACAGTTGTAACAATTTTAATTCACATTCAATTTTTTCCCAAAACCATTTCTCATGTCGAAACAAGAAAAATACAAGGCTCTAAGTTTGTGCTTTTAAGGTTCCAACCTAGGTTCAAGGATAGAAACACCCCTTGGGTGGCGAAAATTATAGTTTATCATCACCAAAAGTCCCTAAGAGATACATGGGATGTCTAATAATAAAGTTTCAGTCCCTAAAATAGATTTATAATTAAAATAGGCCACACACATGGTGTGCTGGTGTTATCTTACAAGTTTTACATACTAAGAAAACTAAAAAGAAATGATGGGGTTCTTTTAGACCACCTACCTAAAAATAAAAAAGATTATTCCCAAGATAAAACATCTAAATCAATATGAAATACCTCAATACCCTATTCAAAATAATATATCCACCACATCAAGGATAGAATAAGACGATCCAAGAGGAAAATAAGATGAATTCACTAATTTCAAGAAAAACTCACCAATTCAATTTGTTGGGATCAGAGAATGGATTAAGAGGTCAAGGATTGGAATTGAAGAATCCAGTTAAGCCTTATATAACACTTAAAAATCAATATTAACAAGTTAATGTCAAATTAGGAGATTAAATGGATTAAATAGTGGTTTCATGGGGCTGAAATACAATTATTCCCTTCATTATTCTGGCTCAGCCTAATTTCATCAGCTAGCCGAGGGTGTTAGAGAGAATATCGGCACCATTGAAAACCTTATAATCTAGATAGTGGGTTCCACTGGCTATATGGTGGTCTTACTATAGGAATTCCATTCTTCCTAGGACCCACATGCTGGTCGGTTGGTTTCACTAGCTGGTCGATGGGATTCCTATAGCCATACTCGACTACTACCCCACATATCAGCCGGTTGTTGCATTCAAATGGTGAATCAGTGGCATTGTAGAATTCCCAATGTCACATGTCACTTCTATAATTTGTAACACTTCCTCTTCCAAGCCCCCATACATTTATAAACACTCATTTTAACCAAGTACAAGGCTCAATCATAGAAACTTAAAGAGATTCAGTATGAAACATAAATTAAGAATTTCCTAGTATATAGTGGGGTCTTATAATGTGAATCCAAATGTCCAATTTACAATATTTGTAAATATATATGAGTTTAAAATCTAGTTAATAATTAATAGAGATTATAGTTTGTATTCAAATTATTAAGAAAAAGGTTTCTAAAACATTGAATATAATCCAAATGAATACATACTGTTCTGATGGATTCCATTAAAGGATGTGTATAATCATCATATTTTTCTTACATGATGTGAAAAGTTTTTTGTTAATAAATAGTTGTTATGAATAATATGTTATGTTACACATGTTTATGATTAATTATATTTTATAACATACCAAAAAAAAAAGACAAGGATAATTATTTTTATCTTGGATAAAAAAAATTATATAGGATTTTTTAAAATATGTGGAACTAAGATTCCACCACCATTAGTGGAATATTTCAAATAATAATGTATTTTTTCCAAGAAATACTCCAAACACATATAATACCAAATATTATATGAAACCAATAGTTTTTTTTTAAATATTACCACTTAATTAAATAAGTGTTATTTCCTTAATAAATTTTTTTATGGTTCTTAGAATGATATTATGAAGAAAATATAATGTCTAATTGGTTAGTGCGATTATTTTAGATATGTTTGGAGTTAAAAAATAAAGGATTACACCAACATAAAATTTAAAGTAAATGTCACTTAAAATCCTAAAATATTTTATAATGTGTTGGTAGTAATAATGTACATTGTTACATTAGTTACTTAAATATTTAAAGGGAAATATTTGAAGGAAAGGGTTCCAATAATGGTGATTATGTACTTAGAAATAGTTCTAAATAGATAATATAAGTTACTAAAATTACAAAATTTTATGTTATAGAGTGAAAGATTTTTAATATGTTCAAGTAGTTGAATATTATAAATATGATTACTAAGTCTCTCCATTATTCTAGTTGGATTACTTTATAGAAATTACTCACTCATGTTCTTAGTGTGATTATTTTCTTAGACTGGCACATAGAGATGTGATAGTAATTATATAGAGTTGTAATGAGTTTAAAAACCCCCTAAAAGTGTAAAAAACATACGGATTGTTTGGTAGTGTATCATATTTTATATGATAATAAATTTTCTTATGAATAGTTTTTTATTGTTCATAAAAACAATTTAAGAATATAAATTCATTTTTTTAAAAAAAATTAAATTTCACTTTATTATTCTTTCATTTTGGATACACACAAATATATAGATTAATATTTATCATGAAGTGAAATGATAATTGACCACTCAAAGTATGAACTGAGTTATCCTTGAATAATATTTTTCATGGAGTATTATAGATTATGACTAAATTTTATGGTTAGTGTGTGTATGATTCCTGTATTAGGTTTCTAAATATGTTCGTGAGCCACAAAATGGGTTTTGTGTGGTGGATGACCCCAGAAGCATAAAAGACAATGAGTTTTACACTATGTATTTGGTATAATACGCATGAATGGTTCATATTTATACTCATCAATACCCAAGGTTTATTTTATACCTAGAATTAGAACCTTCATACCTTGATACATTTCTTATTCAAGCCTTAGAGCATTAATCGATTTTAGGATGGTTGGGTATGTAACTGTTCATGTTGTTGGTTGGATATTAACCAAGATAGGTTTTATCATCAGGTATAAAGAGTATGAAATATGGCCCCTTTATTGGGATAGGTTGATAATGTTTATGACCATATCTAGATAGTATATATGATGTTCTTATTTATTCAGGTGAGGAGCATGTGATAATCTCATATATAAATGTGAATTAAATGTGATATATTCATCAAACTCATCAGGTTATATATGGATAATTAATAACATATCAGTTACCAATATGGCATTGAAATACTTTGTTCCCATGTTCACTTGATTTCATAGAATAAAGTATTATATGAAAATATATTCTAGTATATGATAGAGTTAGTGGACACAAGTATTGAGATACATGTGTTTGATAGATATCATGCCCGATCCTTTTGTTTATTTAGTTTCATTGATGATTTTATAAAGGCCACTCATTACTTATATTTATAAATTCAATGATTCATATTTTTTTCAACACTAAAAAGGTATACGGGGTCATACTTTTTGGTTGACAGAATATAGATTGATCTTGATTTAGGGGGATACTCCCAAATGTTTAAAGTTTATCTAAAAAGAGTTTTAAAAAGGTATTGATAAGGAATATGATGTGATATATAGTGAAGTTAATGATAGGTTTCCAAAAATGTTTTTTAAGATATCAAAAATGGGTTTTGGTTATGGTTTCAAATGTTATTATATATGATAAAATATAAGGTAAAATAAAACCAAGTATATGAGAGTTTAGTGAAATTAGAATATTGAAGGAAATATACCCTAAATAAATATTTATATATATATATGATATGTTTATATTATATTATATGTGATTATATAATCATGTTTTAGGTTACAAAATTCATGTATTCAAGGAATATCACATACCTTGGTGATTGGTATTATCATAAAACTTTATATATGATATCATACTACTGCTAATTTAATGTTGATGAGTTATCATTCAAATATAAACAACATAAGTTATCATATATATTTAATGAATATGAAATGTTTGGGATACTATATACTAGACGAAGGTTAATAGTATATTAACTATATTTCATTCTATTTAATTATATGTTACAAATATATGAGTAAATTCATTTGTTTTGAGGAGTTTCTTTGAAATGAAAATATAAAGAGAATGTGGACATCAAGATGGCTACCCAGGGGATGAGGTTATCCTACCAATTATACCTTAAAAGATATATTTCTCCTTTATTTACTATATATGATACTAGAATATTTTGGGGCACAGAGATTCCCACTTGAGTATAGAGTGATTCAATACAATTCATGGGTACACTATGAAGGGAGGATTTCTTGGATTACTCCTTAGTTATCTTCATGAACTGAAGATGATGAAGAACAAAAAGAGATGGTAGTGGAATATATATTTAAATGTGTTGAATAAGTACTATCCATAAAATCTACAAAAGATAAATCTATAATACACGAGAATATTACACATTCTAGAGTTTTTGTATTGTAGAAATCAAACCATTAAAAATTCCCCCCACGATAATTATAACAGTAGATGATAAGACTATGCACCACACTCTCCTTACTAAGTCACAGTAATTAAAAAATATCCAAAAGATCTTATAATAACATCCAAACACAGAAATAAATAGTAAAATTAAAATGTACACAAAAAATATTATGTTTTTCGGGATTTCATCCTATATCAAAGTGAGAACAAAACAAGCTTTTATATTACTGAAAATACAAGGATTGCAAAAAATATATAAAAATTTATAGTGATTTCACTTATTTTAATCATACTTAGAAACTAAATCAACCATTATTTTATTGATATTATTAGATAGTAGAATAGGTTTCACCATTTTATGAAGATTTTAGTCAATCCACCTTTGGATTTTTCCAACCTTGGATTCCCTGTAGCTTATACCACCTCAACTATTTCATCTAGTAAACCTCCACTGAGAATATTTCTCCTCTATATTCATATTATTTATTTTTATTTAGAAATATCCTTCTCCATACTTCTATGATTTCTTAGGTTCATTTTCTATTGGCCTTGACCTTTACAAAAATTAAAAAGAATATCTTTTTAATTTTTTTCACATGAGTAATTTTCTATCATATTTTAATTTCTTTAAAAAAGTTTGAAATAAATATTTTTAATTATTTCATCATGAATTAATTTTCCTACCATATTCTTCAGTTTTATTTATGAATATTCCTCCCCAATTTTTCATGGTTTGATAAAAAAATTCTTGTTCCCTTTTTTTTATAAATCATTTTCTTTTAAAATAAAAGGTATCAAAAATGTAAAGGGTGTTTCTTCTTCTTTATCAAAGTAATTTTTAAAACTCTTATAAAGTGTATTAAATCTATATAAAAACCTTTAATTTTTATTAGTCTTAACTGGGGATATTATATAATAACACCATCCACCTACTTTCTCTGTATGGCTTATGATTATGTTTTGGGGAAATTTTTATGAAACCCATTTCTTTCACCTGAGTTAATTAAGATATGATGGAATTACAAATGTTTTCATGTTAATGTAGAATATATGTGCATGGTTTATCATTATGTGATATGTAATGTCCCGGACCTGGGTGCCATGCAACGGGTGCCTCGATCCCGGTTCGCCACAAGACCTCAAGCGCATTTTCCCAAACACCAGAGGCTACCGACTAGCAGCGAGGGCCCATGTCTGATAGTGGGGAAAATATGACCTCATTTATCAAAGTGTAGTGCAGTGGAATAAAGAATAAACATACAACGACAGCGGAAGCAGTAAACATACACAACTAAAATAACTACAGCAGTGGATATAACCAACAGTATATAAGTGATGATGCTACGTGTTTCAAGTTCTAAGAAAACAGCCAGAACATGTTATACACCAATACAGTACAACAAAATACAGAGTACATCAAAACAAGCAAAACAGCTGGCAGCGGCATCGCGAGCCTAGGCTTGGTCCCATGACCTCCTACTCCACAGCAACAGTCAAGTACCTGTATATGGAATCTTTCCCCTATCTACACCTGTAGCAACATAATCTGTTTGGGCCGAAAATTGTGACCCAAACAGGGTGTGAGAAATATATCTCAGTAGGCACCCACCAAAGGCCCATGCCCAACTGTGCGTAAGCATGCAACAACAGTGTGTAATATTAAAATGAAATAAAGTAAGCAGTACTAAAAAGTAACTAACTTAAAAATTAAATTTCTATTTTATTATTCATTTAATCCATTAAATTTAGTATTGTTCTATGCACAACAGCACCACGCCCTCAGGCCAACCAGTATCTCGCCCTCAGGCTAATATAGTGAACCACACCCTCATGCTATAAAAAATATCGCTCTTCGTCATTGTAACAGAATTATTTCCCTCAGGCATACGAAAGGTTTCCCTCAGGCAGAATAACGACAACCCTCGAGCTAATACAGTCATGCCCTTAGGCTAATATAGTCACACCCTCAGGCTAATATAGTCACGCCCTCAGGCTAATATAGTCACACCCTCAGGCTAATATAGGTAACCGGGCCATACCCAACAGGTAAACAAGCAGTAACAAGAAATTCCTCTCAAGGAAATTCTACAATTACTACTTTAAAGGCATACCCTCGGGTATCCTGGCCAAACGGATAAACAGTGAAACACACCCCGGGGGTGGTTCTGGATCCAAACAACGATCCCAACCAGCATTTTATTATCAAAATTAAATACCTAATTAAATCCAGGTATTAAATATAGAAATAGACTCAACCACATGACACCCCAACATGGGTTTGTGGCACAAAAATGCACAAAACATACATCAGTTGGAAAACTAAACACCAAACCACCTACCTTATACGTCAACGAGCGTTATACCCGAACGCCGACTCCAGAAACGCCCAATAACGGCGTAGATCTGACGAAGAACAAAAACCAAAAAAACGTAAATAACTTACGTTAGGAGAAGAATTGGAAAGAACGGTACCAGGAGAGGAGAGGGCTTACCCGTGCGGTTACAACGAGATCGTCTGAAGTCGATTAGGATTAAAGACGAATGCCCGGTGGATCTTCAAAGATCCTGCCTCCTCCTTTGGCTCCAAAATGTCTCAAGTGCCACCTCTTCCAAATGAGGAGGCTACTGCCTATTTTAAGCTGAAAAAAAAGTAAACGGCGTGTACTTATGAGTACATGACGTGTACTTATTTCATTTAAATGTTCATTTGGAGGCATCGCCACACTGTTCACCCGTCGACCTGAGTACACGACATGTACTCCTGATTACACGGCGTGTACAATCACCCAGCTGTCGGTTGCTCCACCGCCTTACTGTTTAAGCCTGCCAACTGACTACACGGCGTGTACGGTACCACTACACGGCATGCAGTCGGTTCCTACACCCCTCGTCACCGGCATGGCTACACGCCCCATGTACTCATCCCAACACGGCCAAAAGTACACGACGTGTAGTTTGGAAATTTAGGATTTTTCCCATTTTCCATATTTTCTCAAAAAAACTTAAGGAAAAGGAAAAGAAGAATCCCATACCTGTAAAATAAGAACTAGGTTCTTACAAACTCTCCCCCTTATAGCAATTCGTCCCCGAATTTCCCTTCCAAGGGTGGAGAATATAAAGCTCAGAACAACTCTGGCCACTAAGCACGTACGTCGGCCTCCCGCTCCCAGGTCTCATCCTGCACTCGGCCATGCTACCATAACACCCATACGAGAGGAACTGACTGGCCTCAAAGAACGTTCATGCTCCGGTCAACGATATGGATTGGATGCTCCTCAAAGGGCGCATCATGCTGAAGCTCAACCTCCTCTAGTTGAAAGGTGTGAGATGGGTCCGAGTTGTAGCGACGCAACTGAGACACGTGGAAGACGTCGTGCATGGATCAGTACCGCTACGGTAACTGCAACCGATAGGCAACCAACCCGACTCTCTCTAGAATCTCGAATGGCCCCACATACCTCAGTGAAATCATAACCTGTCTCCTGATCCGCTTGTGTCCTAGCCTCGGCGAAACACGTAAGAAAACCCGATCCCCAACCACGAACTCCAAAGCTCGTCTACGGCGATCAACACAAGACTTCGGACGAGACTGCGCAGTATCCATCCGCTTCCGAATCAACTGGACCTGCTTAGATTTCTCCTGTACGAGCTGTGGCCCCAGTAAAGCTGCCTCACCTACCTCTAACTAGCACAAAGGTGATCGGTATGGCCTACCATATAAATCCTCATATGGTGCCATCTCAATAGTCACCTGAAAACTATTGTTATAGGAAAACTCAACTAAGGGTATATGCTTCTCCCAAGAGCCCCCAAATTCTAGGACGCATGCGCGCAGCATGTCCTCTAGCACCCGTATCGTCCGCTCTGACTGGCCATCTGTCTGAGGGCGGTATGATGTGCTCAGAAGCACCTGTATACCCAGCACCCTCTGAAAACTCTACCAAAAACGAGATGTAAAGCAGGCATCCCTATCTGAAATGATAGAATGAGGGACCCCATGAAGACGTATGATCTCTCGGATATACAGCCTTCCGAGCTCGTCCACACCGAAGGTCTCCTTGATCGGAAAGAAGTGATCCACCTTCATGAGTCTGTCCAAAACAACCCACATGACGTCAGTGCCTCGAGGTGACCTCGGAAATCCCATCATGAAATCCATCGCGACATCATCCCATTTCCACTCTGGAATGGGTAATTGCTGTAATAGTCCAGCTGGTCTCTGATGCTCTGCCTTCACCTGCTGACAGGTGGAACATCTCGTAACAAAACCAGCTTTCTCTCTCTTCATACCCGGCCAGCAGTACTGACGCCTCAAGTCACGGTACATCTTGGTAACCACGAGATGAACTGCCCAAAATAATGCATGAAACTCCTGCATCAGCTCCTCACATATATCCCCTGGAACCCATACTCGTCCATGGAAACGCAAAGCTTCATCATCGCCTATCGTCCAACCAGAAGGAGGGTCCCCACTTGTCACCGACTCCCGTAGAACTAGGCCTTCTGAATCCGATAGTTGCCTCATCCTCACTCTGTTCAGGAGGGTAGAAGTCACAGCTAATTAGGAAAGATAAGTCTTCCCCTGACTGTCATGCACCTCCAGATGCATCTCAGAGAACAAGGCCATAAGCTGCCACTCACCACTGGCCTCCTGCACTGCCTGTATCTGAGTCTTCCTGCTCAGTGTATCAGCTACTGCATTACCTTCACCAGGTGTATAGGCAAGCTCAAAATCGAAGGACTGTAGGTACTCAACCCACCTTCTCTGCCTCTGATTTAGGTCACGCTGAGTAAAGATATACTTAAGGCTTTTTTGGTCAGTGAAAACCACAAAACACTCTCCCAATAGATAATGTCTCCAAAAGCGCAACGCATGTACAACTGCATCCAACTCGAGATCATGCGTCGGGTAATTCCTCTCATGTGTCCTCAACTGCCGAGACCCGTACGCAACAACTCGGTCTCCCTGAATCAAAACGGCTCCCAGCCCAATCCCTGATGCATCATAATAAACCGTATAACTCTTCCCCTGCTCTGGGAGTATTAGGATTGGTGCTGATGTCAACCTTCCCTTCAGGTCCTGAAAAGCTGTCTCACAAGCATCTGACCAAAAGAACTTCACACCCTTCTTAGTCAGACCTGCCAATGGTGCTGCTAAGCAGGAGAAGTCTTGTATAAAGCGGTTGTAGTAACCAGCTAGCCCTAAGAAACTTCGTATCTCAAACACGTTCTTAGGCTGCTCCTAGGAAACTACTGCTCTCACCTTCTCTGGGTCTACTGTAACTCCTACATCTGAGATGATATGACCCAGGAAGTGAATCTGGTCCATCCAAAAGTGGCACTTCGAGAGCTTAGCATATATAAAATGCTCTCTCAGTGTACTCAATACGATCTCAAGATGGGTGGCATAGTCGTGTCGAGTGTGAGAGTACACCAAGATGTCATCCACGAATACTACCACAAATGAATAAAGATACGGATGGAACACACGATTCATCAGAGCCATGAAAACTGCTGGCGCGTTCGTCAGTCCGAACGGCATAACCAAGTACTCATATAGACCATACCTACTCCTGAAAGCTGTGAGAGGTCTATCAGATGGTCTAACATGCAGATGATGATATCCCGATCGCAAGTCAATCTTTGAGAACACCCGTTCTCCACGAAGCTGATCAAACAGATCATCTATCCTCGGCAAGGGATATCGGTTCTTAACCGTCAACTGGTTCAGCTTCCGATAATCCACACAAAGTCTGAGGGTACCATCTGCCTTCTTCGCAAAAAGGATCAGAGAACCCCAAGGAGACGTACTGGGTCGGATAAATCCCCCTTTGTTTGCAACTCCTCTAACTGCCTCTTGAGCTCCTGCGACTCAGGCGTGGCCATCCTATAAAGAGGAATGGACACCAGTGCCGCTCCTTGCACTAGCTCAATAGAGAAATCCACCTCACGCACCGGAGGTAAACCTGAAAAGTCGTCCGGGAAGAAATCCCTGAAACGATAAAAAACTAGAGGGAAATACATCTCAAAAGTCCCCTGGTCATCCAGATATAAACTCGAAATCTAGGATGTGACTCCCCCTCGCCCATGATGCTCTAGTCCAGCTTGACTCGGTTGAACATCCCATTCACCCTTGTATAGAAACTCTTCACCCTCTAGTGACGTGAAACACACCCTGCGACGATAGCAGTTTACAAAGGCTCGAAATGGAACCAACCAGTCCATCCCGAGAATGACGTCATAGCTCGTCATCTCCAAGACATAGAGGTCCCAAAGTAAATGACACCCACCAACCTCAAGGGGAACTCCTTGCACTGACGCACACCAACCGTCCCCAACGGAGTGTCTAGCGTCAAGATATCGGAAGAAGTAGACACACTGAGCCCAAAGATATCCACAACGGTACAGATATGAAACTATGTGTAGAACCCATATAAAAAAGTACCAAAGATAAAACAGAAGCTAATAGAATAGTACCTCTGACTGTAGAAGGTCAGAGATCCTGCTCCTACTGGGTCTGTTGCACTGCATAAGCCTGCCCAGTGTCATGGCCCTGCGACACAGCCTAGCTACCCTGAGCTATCCCGCCCTGCTGCCTCTGAGATCCTGGTGTCTGGCTACCACAACCACGACCACCATCTCTGCCTGCATGCCCTGACGTATTCCAGTTCCCAGACTGGTAAGAAGCCACTGGTCCTGCTCCCGCACATGGAGTCTGCACAAAACCCCTCTCACTAGACACTAGTAGCGCCACCCTGCAAAAGCGCTGCAGATGACCCATCTTGCCGCAAGCTCGGCACTCCACTCAGTCTCGTGGACACTGTGGTCTCTTATGCCCCTCTCTGCCACACTCGTAGCACCTGATCGGGCCACCTGAAGAAGCTGCCACGCTGGTACTGCCACCCTGAGAGAAGTCCATCTGTCTCTTCTTCTTGCCAGCAGAAATAGTACTAGTAACTGGTGCTGAACCGCCCTGGCCCATACCACTAGCTTCCCACAGGTTCCTATCTGTAATCAGCACCTAGTTCACAATCGCGTGTATAGTAGGCAACCTGAAAACATTCACCAGCGCTCAGATGTCATACCGAAGACCATCCTCAAAACGTATGGCTCTCAATGTCTCGTCACCCACCAGCACGGGTGAAAAGTGCTCAAGCTCTATAAAACGAGTAGAATAGTCCATCACTAACATAGCGTCCGACTGCAGATTCATGAACTCTCGAGATCTATCTTCCCTCAGCGTCTCGGGAAAGAAGAAGTCATAGAAGACTGCCTGAAAATATTCCCATGTCATGTCCCTGTGATGCTATGACTGGGTGGTAACATCCCACCACCTCTTGCCAGAATCACGCAGCATGTAAGTCGCGAGCTTGACCCTTCTCCCTGGAGGCGTCTCAAGATGCTCGAAAATAGTCTGCATCGACCCCAACCAAGACTCTGCAGCCTATGGTCCTCCATCCCCTAAAAACGTAGGCAGATACTGGTGCTGAAAGATACGTGTCAGCTCGGCCATAGATGTGGCAGCCTGCGGTGCTCCCTGAAAGTTCTGCATGAACCGCATAAAGCCTTCACGGAACTGTGCCTCCGCGCCTGTGTCCGGTATAGCAGCTGGCACCGCATCTGGCTCCGCTAGAGTATCAACTGGTAGCCCATGGTCCACCATCTCCAGAGTATAATCGTCGCCGCTCTCCTGGAGAACAACTTTCGGTCATCTAGGCGGCATGTAACGCCCCGACCCCAGTTACCTAGAGTCGGTGCATTATTACATAACATTGGCATGATCACAAGAAAGATCAAATATCTAAAGACCGATTGGTTTAGTAGCCTTGGAAACACTAGATATATTCATAAAGTTTTACATTACATCATAAAGTGAAAAACTACTACAATAACATAGTCTCTATATCCCCACATACTATCCCTATAGGTCATTCATAAATTACTTCTTCACATCCTGGGAAAAATAAAACATAGGAAAGGGGTGAGCTCAAATGCTCAGTATGGATAACAATATAGCAGAAACTTTCATAAATAAGAATAAACATTTAAGGAAATGTATAAATTAAAACAAAAGTCTTTTAAAATTGAACTTCAACATAGTATGGGAAAAATAAAATGAAATAATTCCATTTACTTATTCACATGGATATTCTACTAATCGAATAATCACATGCAATATCAATTACCACTTTCATAATGATGGAATGCATAATGCTAGACTATCATAACCACATAGCCAAGGCCTCGTGCCAAGACTACAAATAAGATTTTGCCAAGGCCTTGTGCCAAGACACTAGTTTGTCTCATGAGACCTACCGATTCATCGAGGAGCTATAGCGGGCTCCACCCGTCACATATTAAGTTCAATGCATTCCCATATGAAAGGGTTTAAACATAACATAAACATTCGTATTAAAACTAGCATACGAAATGTCAATACTTTCACCATAAACTATGAATGGTATAAAAATAGCACATCCACAGTCAAACATATCACAAAACCTTCAATACAATATAGAAGTTTTGTATCACAATAAATCAACTTCAAATAAGTGTAAAATCCATCAAAGGATGTTGACATAGATGAAATCAAAACTCTTTTTAGAGAAATATCTCTCTCTATTTTGAAATCATTTAAGAGTCATATATTTATGAAATAAAACATTTTCATTGAAAATATTATTATAAGCATGTAAGGGAAGATTTGACAATTTTATAACAGCGGAAAATAACCGCACCCGCCGTATAAGTTAAAAAAACATTCTTACCTTAATTCTGTCGAAAAGGTTAAAAAGCACCTTGTTTGGAAAACGACGGAAAGATTCCTTTATAAACCACTTATAAAAAGTCAAAAAATGGTATAAATGACTTTAACCCATATTCTTGTAAATATTAAAAATGATTTGAAATACATTTTTAATAAACATGGATGTGGATGATAAAGAGATCCCAGTAGATTATTACTTAAAAACAACCTCAGATAATGAAGAGATTGTGAAATAAACCCTTACCTTATACTTTTCCTTGGTTGAGGGTAGGTTAACCGATCCTGTATAATGGTGAAATAATTTTTATTAAATTATACAAGAATCATATATATTAATATGATATCATATATGATCTTTTAACATTTCTTTGTTAATAGTATCGTAGTATTATCGTCGTTTCGGGTGTTAACTTACTCGTTTTATTTTATGTTTTTTTACGTAAGCCATGTTTGTCATGGATAGGTTGTATCTTATTCATATACAGAATGATATCAAGTCCTTAAACATTATTTTTAAATCATCAAATTATAATTATACTTGAATGGATAAGATGGAGAATGAATCTCATCGCGTTCGTGGAGACTGTAGTCCGTACGTACGCACGAGTGACAATATCATTCTTTTGATATTAAAATAATATATAATTGGATAGTATATCATATATACAGAATCATTATCATGTTATATTTATTATTTACATGAGTTATACATCATTATTATACCCATCCAAATAATAATATATTGAATAACAATTACACCACGACGTGGAGACGGTAAGCCATACGTACGAACGCATGGTGACATGTTATTAAAAAGGTGGATAGAATATTGAATATGGTTGTACCATATTTATAATAACATCACAGTATATATAAGATACTGGATTTATTATTCTAGAATGGTAATAACAAATAAAGAAGAAGTGGAAGAAGAAATGAATTTGAGAAAGGGTGGTGAAAACATTACCTCTTCTTCGGGTTCTTCCTTTTGATTTGATCAAAATGGCTCCTTAGGTTGGATTTATGATCAAACTAAGGCCTCTAGGTTGTATTGAGGGAAGTTGAGGGAGTATTTGGGAAGAGTTTGGCCAAACAAAAAGTCTTTAAAGGTGTGAAGTAATGAGAAGGGGGAGTGCCCTTTTATAAGAGGGGTGAGTGGCACCTTTGAAAAAGTTAGAAATATTAATTTATAATAAATTCATATTCGGTTTCTAATGGCTCAAAAGTTTATTATTAAAAGTTTAAGGTGGGGATAGGTCGAAAAAAATTCAACCAATAGAATTTAGACATGTTTGGGTTACTATATTAACCTTATCTTTTCGTTTTAACTCTTAGTTAATTAGTTTGACATTTACCATGTCACTTTGTATTTTTATATTATATAGTTATTAAACTTACTATATACATCCAAGAGACCCCCAAGTGGTCCATTAATGATACACCTATCATGATATAAGTCTCTTGGCCGAACCTTATATTTTTAGGAAATTAATATTAATTAATCATATAATATTTGTTTTAAAAACTCTTTTATGTCAATTTTGACACTATTCAATAGTTGATTTTTATGAAACTTATAAAAGAATTATTACTTCGCAAAAAGTCAATTAAATCACTCCTAATATGTCATATTATCCTAGAAAATTATTTTAATTCATTAAAAGTATCAAATTATATTTATTTGGGTATTTATAATATCAATTATTTTAATTTTTCACTATTATGGTAATTTCTGCATCATCATTGTGTCATAAATAAATTAAATTATTTAATGTCAAAAAATTATAAATAAAATATAATTATGTAGGAAATCTTTTTATATTTCTAATGAATATTTAAAATCTAATTTATCTTATGTATAACCCTATATTAAAAATGTTTTAGTAAATAAACTTTGATTTTAACTCTTTTAACTCTTCTTTGAATTAAATAATAATAAATGTCCTAATCTAATCCAAGTGGACCTAAATGATAATATTTTATTCCTAAGGTTGCTTTTGGTCGAGATACACTTGTCCAATAGAATTAGGACATGTGTTAGGGTAATATTAATATCATTTTTACCCTTAATTACCCTATTTACTTTTAACCGTGGTAAAAAGTTACTATTCACCAAAAATTATTTTTAATCTCATTGAACCAAATTTTACTTCTTGATATTAACCGTGTCTCTCGGATTTTAGAAATTCCATTCAGAGAATCGGTAAAATTAAGTTTTATGAAAAAATCAGTTTTTTAACTACCACTTAGTAGTTTCACTATTCATCAAAAATTGATGTTTTTCAGAACAATGCCAAAATTTCACCCTAAGCTATAATTGATACTCCAAATTCAAAAATGATGTCTATTTTACAAAATTCCAAACATAAAAGTTTCATTAGTTAATTTTATAATTAATTTCTGCTATCACAACAAATAGCGTGTTTTTAAGAAACAATATATATCAAAAGATTGACAATTGTTTATGTCCAATTTCAAAGTGAAATTAATTCTAATGAACACCATTGGATTAAATGGTAAAAATATATTCCAATTATACTTTAAAACTACTCAATAATATAATTTATCATTATAAGTTATTTTGATTAAAAAAGTTGTTTCTAAGTATTTTTCACTATTCATAAAAATTGGAAGTTCTCAGAAAAATACTAAAAATTCATCTTAGGATAATTTTGATATTCTGAAACCAAAAATGAAGTCCATTTTGAAATATAAAATATATATAATTTCAAAAAGTAGGTATTACTATTCATAACGGCTAGTTTGATTGGTTGTGGTGTGTTAGAACTCGATGTTGCGTACAACACACGCTATCACATTATTCAAAGAGAAGCGTACCGTAGAAGCTTGGGGTGTTACATTCTCCCCTCCTTAAAATAATTTCGTTCTCAAAATTTACAAAATACTACCGCATGAAACGACTCGGGTGGTTCTTCATCATAAGTTCCTCATGTTCCCACGTTGCCTCTTCCATCTTATGGTTTCTCCACAAAACTTTTACCAGACGCGTCGTCCGGTTTCTTAGTACTTGTTCTCTTGTATCAAGAATCCTGACGGGCTCCTCACAATAAGACAGATCAGGTTCCAGTTCTAATTCTTCATAGGTGAGTACATGCGTTGGGTCAGGCATGTATTTCCTCAATAGAGATACGTGGAACACATCGTGAATTTGGAGAGACTTGGCGGCATTTTCAATCGGTAAGCTACAACCCCAATTCGTTCTAGAATTTTGAAAGGTCCGATGTACCTGGGACTCAATTTACCTTTCTTAACAAAACGTATGACTTCCTTCCCAGGAGATACCTTCAGGAAAACATGATCACCAACTTGAAATTCCAAATCCTTCCTTTGATTATCGGCATAGCTCTTTTTCCTACTTTGAGCTGCTTTGATGTGATTTTGGATTACCTTCACCTTTTCCATCATTTCTTCCACCAGTTCTGGACCTACAAGTTTTCTTTCACCAACGTCATCCCAACATGTTGGTGTGTGACATCTCTTTCCGTATAACGCTTCATATGGTGTCATTTGAATACTCGAATAGAAGCTATTATTATAGGAAAATTCTACCAATGGTAAATATTGATCCCACATACCCTGAAAGTCAAGTGAACAAGATCTCATCATGTCTTCTAAGGTTTGAATAGTCCGTTCTGATTGTCCGTCTGTCTGAGGGTGGTAGTCAGTGCTCAAATGAAGTTCAGTATCTAGGGATTTCTAAAGACTCTTCAAGAATCTTGAAGTAAAACAGGGATCACGATCAGAAACAATCGATAGGGGTACTCTATGAAGTCTCACAACTTCATTAATATATAGTCTTGCTAGACGTTCCAGTGGTAGATCTTCTCTTATAGAAAGAAAATGTGCTGACTTGGTAAGAAGATCAACAATAACCCATATTGCATCATTCCTTCTAGGAGTCGTTGGTATTCCCATGACAAAGTCCATCGTAATATTGTCCCATTTCCACTCAGGTATGGGAAGAGATTTCAATACTCCACCAGGCTGTTGCCTTCCAACTTTCACTTGTTGAGAAACCATACATCATGACACAAAATCAGCAATCTCCCTCTTCATGTTGTCCCACCAGAAATGTTCCTTCAAATATCTATACATTTTGGTGCTACCAGGGTGTATAGAGAAATTGGAACTTTGAGAATCATCCAGCAATTACTTTTTTAGATCAGGTATATCAGGAACACAAATACTCTTCTCGAATTTCAAAATTCCATCTTCAGATACAAAATCTCTCAATATCCCATCATTCACAGCTTTAATCTTCTTTTTAAATTCTCCATCATCAGTCTGAGAACTCTTAATCCTTTCTAGTAAAGATGGGTTGGAAACCATTTGAAAAAGAATTGATGTTTCACCTTCCCTGGTTATTCCCATGTCCATATTCACTAGATCTATGAAAATTGGATCCCATTCAATTCTCATCACGTTCAAAACTCCATGGTCATTTCTGCTCAAAGCATCTTCCACCTTGTTTGCTTTCCCCGGGTGGTAGAGTCAATATAGGAGCATTGACTAATCTTCTCTTCAGTTCTTCAAAAAATTCTTCACACTCTTTTGTCCAAAAAAAATTAACCCCTTTACGTGTGAGCTTCGTTAATGGGTTAGCCAATCGGGCAAAATTCTGGACGAAACGTCGATAATAACCTGCTAAACCAATAAAACTACGTACCTCAGTTATATTCATAGGTGATGGACATTCTTGGATTGCCTTGGTATTAGAAGGATCAACAGAGATTCCATATTTAGAGACAATATGGCCAAGAAAAGAAATCTCCTGAAGACAGAATTCACACTTGCTAAACTTCCCATATAATTCATGTCTTCTCAGAGTCTTCAAGATAATGCACAAGTGATTTTCATGATCTTAATAGCTTTTTGAGTATACCAAGGTATCATAAATAAATACCACCACAAATTCATCGAGATATTCCTTGAAAACTCTATTCATCAGTTCCATGAATACAGAAGGTGCATTAGTCAATCCAAAAGGCTTTACTGTAAACTCATAATTCTTGTACCTGGTTCGAAATGCTGTCTTCGGAATGTCTTCCTTCTTCACACACAACTGATGGTATCCAGATCGAAGGTCAATCTTTGAAAAGTATTGAGCTCCATGCAGTTGGTCAAATAAATCATCAATGCGAGGTAGGGGATACTTGTTCTTTATTGTTATAGAATGATCTCCCTGTAGTCGATACATAACCTCATGGATCCATCTTTCTTTTTAACAAAAAGAAAAGGGGCTCCCCATGGAGAAACACTAGGGAAAATAAATCCTTTATTACTCAATTCCTCTAGTTGTTTCTTTAGCTAGACTAATTCTACAGTGGCCATTCTATAAGGGGTCTTCGATATAGGCCTTGATCTAGGAATTAAATCAATGGAAAACTCAACTTCTCATTCTAGAGGATGTCCAGGTAAATCTTCCGGAAATACATCTACATATTCTTTCACAACAGGTACATCCTCTATTTGAACATTCCTTTCCTCACCCATAGTTATTTCATTCTCTTCCTCCTCAATAATTGAATTTAGTTGAGCTACTGGGGGTGGATCTAGATAAGAATTAGGCGATGACGATTCTGCTCTAAAGACAAGGTGTTCCTTATCATCATCATCAAGAATCGTAACCTATTTCTTCTTACAATAAATCTTCGCATAATAGTCCAAAATCCAGTCCATACCGAGGATTATATCAAACTCAATCATAGGTACGATGATGAGATCAGCAGATAAAGAACATTTATGTGCTCTAATGGGGACTGACTCACAAAACTTTGTTGCAATGATACTTCCCTTAGGAGTTTTAACTGACAACTCCATTGTTAAATCAAATTGGAAATATCTAATTTTCTTAGCAAACTGGGAAGATATGAAACAATGTGATGATCCAGAATCAAATAATGAATTTTCTAAACTTGAGGAAACCATTAAATTACCTGCCACCACGTCTTTCGGAGCTTCTACCTCAGCAGTAGTGATATCATAAGCTTGGCCTTGATCCCTTGGAATTTTCTGAGGTAAGTTCCCCTGACGCTTAGGACATTCATTTGCATAATGCCCCATCTCCCTGCAATTGTAGCACTGAACATTGGTAGCTTCCTTCTTCCCTTTGAAATCACAAGATTGGTGGCATTTTTCACCACACTTATAATAGACTCTCGTTCCCTTCATGCAAGTACCGGGGTGTTTCTTCCCAAATTTACCACAGGATGGATATTCAACATTTCCCTTATTCCGCTTATTTCCATTCCCAGATTGATCAGCAGATCTCTTATTCTCTTGCTTTTCTTTAAAGTCATAAGACTTAGAGAATTACTTTTCAGTCTTGATAGCACATGAGACAATGTCTTCGTATGACGAGAAGGATTGTGATACTAATGCTCAACAAAGAAATGGTTTTAACCCATCAAAGAAATGATCAATCTTACTTCTTGGGTTATGTATATAATCTCCAGCATACCTTTCTAACCTTGTAAAGTCAGCCTCATACTTTGTGACATTATCATCCTTTTTTTGTCTCAGACTCAGAAACTGCCTTTCCATATCTGCTCAATGGTCGCGAGGAAAGTATTTTTCTAAAAACAGATCTTTGAACTCCCTCAATTCCATATTTTATACTTCATCATCTTCCTTCGTATTTTGAATCAATGACCACCATTGATCAGCATCTTCAGTGAGGTGGTAAACTGCCATGATAACTTTTTCCCTTTCACTACTCCCCAAAGCCTGAAATATTTTCTCTAGGGAAAATATCCATTGCTCAGCTACTAAGGGATTTGTAATCCCATTGAACGTTGGTGGTTGTTTCCTCATGAAGCGATCTAACATTGATCCTCCACGATGTGGATCAGGGTGCTCCATATGGGTAAGGTTATTATTCATAACCTGAGTAAGTTGTCCTAGTATAGTGATTAGCTGATCGGCACCAGTTGCATCACCATCTCCACTATAATTGTCTTGAGCAGGAGGGAAATCCCTACACGGAGTGCGTGCATTGATACAATTTACATTTCTTCCACTAGGCGCCATTTCTAAACAATGGTACAAAATAGATCAGTTTATGAATCAAAATACATAATCCCATACTTATAAAACACTTAACATAAATTGAAATATTTAAGGATATAATCCATAATCATAAGAATGTTTTATTTGAGGAAGAATATACTCATAAACCCTTCATAATGATTTGTAATGAAAATTAGAGTTATCCTAAGCATATCCCCCGGGAGTGTCGTAACCAAGAGTGCAGCAAGGCTCGTTGTCGTGCACCGGTTCCCGTTCGAGTCTAGCTCAAAGCGGTGTTTTCGGGTTTTACCCCTAGGTACATCTGTGCCAGAGCCGCCTCTACCTGCTCGTATCTAGACAGGGATGTATTGCTCGGAAAACACACAAAATCTCTACAATACCAAAATTCTAGGAAGTTCTTCTATAATAATCCTCAAAGTCCATCTTAAATCTATGTGCTCTAATCAGAGTTTATCTAAATCTAGCTTCCAAGGTTTGTACTAAACTTCCTCTGATACCAACTATAATGCCCCAATCCCAGTTACCTAGAGTCGGTGCATTATTACATAACATTGGCATGATCACAAGAAAGATAAAATCTCGAAAGACTGATTGGTTTAGTAGCCTTGGAAACACTAGATATATTCATAAAGTTTTACATTACATCATAATGTGAAAAACTACTATAATAACATAGTCTCCATATCCCCACATACTATCCCTACAGTTCATTCATAAATTACATCTTCACATCCTGGGAAAAATAAAACATAGGAAAGGGGTGAGCTCAAATGCCCAGTAAGGATAACAATATAGAGAAAACTTTCATAAATAAGAATAAACATTTAAGGAAATGTATAACTTAAAACAAAAGCCTTTTAAACTTGAACTTCAACATAGTATGGAAAAAATAAAATGAAATAATTCCATTTACTTATTCACATGGATATTTTACTAATTGAATAATCACATTCAATATCAATTACCACTTTCATAATGATGGAATGCATAATGCCAGACTATCATAACCACATAGCCAAGGCCTCGTGCCAAGACTACAAATAAGATTTTTCCAAGGCCTTGTGCCAAGACACTAGTTTGTCTCATGAGACCTACCGGTGCATCGAGGAGCTATAGCGGGCTCCACCCGTCACATATTAAGTCCAATGCATTCTCATATGAAAAGGTTTAAACATAACATAAACATTCGTATTAAAACTAGCATACAAAATGTCAATACTTTCACCATAAAATATGAACGGTATAAAAATAGCACATCCATAGTCAAACATATCACAAAACCTTCAATACAATATAGAAGTTTTGTATCATAATAAATCAACTTCAAATAAGCATAAAATCCATCAAAGGATGTTGACATAGATGAAATCAAAACTCTTTTTAGAGAAATATATCTTTCTATTTTGAAATCATTTAAGAGTCATATATTTATGAAATAAAACATTTTCTTTGAAAATATTCTTATAATCTTGTAAGGGAAGCTTTGACGATTTTATAACGGCGAATAATAACTGCACCCACCGTATAAGTTAAAAAAACATTCTTACCTTAATTCTGTCGAAAAGGTTAAAAAGCACCTTGTTTGGAAAACGACGAAAATATTCCTTTATAAACCACTTATAAAAAGTCAAACAAGGGTATAAATGACTTTAACCCATATTATTGTAAATAGTAAAAATGTTTTGAAATACATTTTTAAGAAACATGGATGTGGATGATAAAGAGATCCCGGTAGATTATTACGTATAAACAACCTCGGATAATGAAGAGATTGTGAAATAAACCCTTACATTGTACTTTTCCTTGGTTGAGGGTAAGTTAACCTCCTGTATAATGGTGAAATAATTGTTATTAAATTATAAAAGAATCATATATATTAATATGATATCATATATGATCTTTTAACATTGCTTTGTTAATAATATCTTAGTATTATCGTCGTTTCGGGTGTTAACTTACTCATTTTCTTTTATATGTTTTGTTAAGTAAGCCATGTTTGTCATGGATAGGTTGTATCTTATTCATATACAGAATTATATCAAGTCCTTAAACATTATTCTTAAATCATCAAATGATAATTATACTTGAATGGATACGATGGAGAATGAATCTCATCACGTTCGTGGAGACGGTAGTCCATACGTACGCACGAGCGACAATATCATTCTTTTGATATTAAAATAATATATAATTGGATATTATATCATATATAAAGAATCATTATCATGTTATATTTATTATTTACATGAGTTACACATCATTATTATACCCATCCAAATAATAATATATTTAATAACAATTACACCACGACGTGGAGACGGTAAGCCGTACGTACGCACGTATGGTGACATGTTATTCAAAGAGTGGATAGAATAATGAATATAGTTGTACCATATTTATAATAACATCACATTATATATAAGATACTGGATTTATTATTTTATAATGGTAATAACAAAGAATAAAGAAGTGGAAGAAGAAATGAATTTGAAAAAGGGTGGTGAAAACATTACCTCTTCTTCGGGTTCTTCCTTTTAATTTGATCAAAAGGGATCCTTAGGTTGGATTTCTGATCAAAATAAGGCCTCCAGGTTGTATTGAGGGAAGTTGAGAGAGTATTTGGGCAGATTTTGGCCGAACCAAAAGGCTTTTAAGGTGTGAAGTAATGAGAAGGGGGAGTGCCCTTTTATAAGAGGGGTGAGGGGCACCTTTGGAAAATCTAGAAATATTAATTTATAATAAATTAATATTTGGTTTCTAATGGCTCCAAAGTTGATTATTCAAAGGTTAAGGTGGGGATAGGTCGAAAACCATTCAACCAATATAATTTAGACAGGTCTGAGTTACTATATTAACTTTATCTTTTAGTTTTAACTCTTAGTTAATTAGTTTGACATTTAGCATGTCACTTTGTATTTTTATATTATATAGTTAATAAACTTACTATATACATCCAAGAGACCCCAAAGTGATCCATTAATGATACACATATCATGATATAAGTCTCTTGGCCGAACCTTAGATTTTTAGGAATTTAATATCAATTAATAATATAATATTTGTTTTAAAAACTCTTTTATGTCAATTTTGACACTATTCAATAGTTGATTTTTGTGAAACTTATAAAATAATGATTACTTCGAAAAAAGTTAATTAAATAAATCCTAATATTTCATATTATCCTATAAAATTAGTGTAATTAATTAAAAGTCTTAAATTATATTTATTTGGGTATTTATAATATCAATTCCTTTAATTTTTCACTATTATGGTAATTCTTGCATCATCATTGTGTCATAAATAAATTAAATTATTTAATGTATAAAAATTATAAATAAAATATCATTATGTATAAAATCTTTTTATCTTTCTAATGAATATTTACAATCGAATTTATCTTATGTATAACCCTATATTAAAAATGTTTTAGTAAATAGACTTTGATTTTAACTCTTTTAACCCTTCTTTGAATTAAATAATAATAAATGTCCTAATCTAATCCAAGTGGACCTAAATGATAATATTTTATTCATAAGGTTGTTTTTGGTCGAGATACACTTGTCCAATAGAATTAGGACATGTGTTAGGGTAATATTAATATCATTTTTACCCTTAATTACCCTATTTACTTTTAACCGTGGTAAAAAGTTACTATTCACCAAAAATTATTTTCATCTCATTGAACCACATTTTACTTCTTGATATTAACCGTGTCTCTCGGATTTTCGAATTTCCATTCACCGAAGCAGTAAAATTAAGTTTTATGAAAAATTCGGTTTTTTAACTACCACTTAGTAGTTTCACTATTCATAAAAAATTGAAGTTTTTCAGAACAATATCAAAATTTCACCCTAAGATATAATTGATATTCCGAATTCAAAAATGATGTCTATTTTACAAAATTACAAACATAAAAGTTGAATTACTTAATTTTATAATTAATTCCCGTTGTCACAACAAATAGAGTGTTTTTAAGAGAGGGTATGGCTATGCCATCAGTACACTCACCAGAGCAGAGCCAAATGGATTCTCAGAAAGAGAGGGTATGGATATGCCATCGGTACCAGCCAGTGCTTGCACGGGAAGCCTAGCCAGACGGTCATGCAAAGGTGGAGTGCTACTATCAAGATGCAGATGCTGGGGAGGGGTAGTTCCTTGTAGAGTCTGGTTGAATTCTCTAAGACCTTCAGGTCATGTAATCTCTTAAGACTACGGGCAATGTAATCTTTGAGCCTACGGGCCTTGTAAGGGTTCCCTCTCATCCCTTGAAAGGGGGGTTATCAAAAATCAATAAAAAATGAAGGCCTTCGGGCCATTCAGGCAATATATATTAAAAGATTGACAATTGGTTATGTCCAATTTCAAAGTGAAATTAATTCTAATGAACAGCATTGGATTAAATGGTAAAAATATATTCCAATTATACATTAAAACCACTCAATAATATAATTTATCACTATAAATTATTTTGATTAAAAAAGTTTTTTTTAAGTATTTTTCACTATTCATAAAAATTGGAAGTTCTCAGAAAAATACCAAAAATTCATCTTAGGATAATTTCGATATTCCGAAACCAAAAATGAAGTCTATTTTGAAATATAAAATATATATAATTTCAAAAAGTAGGAATTACTATTCATAACGGCTAGTTTGATTGGTTGTGGTGTGTTAGAACTCGATGTTGCGTACAACACACGCTATCACATTATTCAAAGAGAAGCGTACCGTAGAAGATTGGGGTGTTACACGACATGACTCTACAAGGTCAAAAGCATGCCTCAGGTTCAAGATTATTAAGACTGAAAGCGAAGGAACCACAAAGGAACAAGATGAAGAAGGAATCTCAAAATTTGCAAAACAAGAGTACACGACGTGTACACTGACTACACGGTGTGTACTTGACTTCCCTTCCCCTGCCCCAGGTCCTTCTACATGGCTAAGCCACACGACTTCCGTTCAAGAAAACTACACGGCGTGTATAATAACTACATGGCGTGTACAATGTTATCTTTCAACTGCTCGTGTCGTCTGTGACACGGCCGACTACTCGGCTTTACTCCACACGGTGTGTTACACCCGCACACGGCATGTACACCATCCCGATTCCCGGCCACAAGGCTAACTCCACACGGTATGTCCTCAGAAAAGACTACACGGCGTGTTCAGGGAGAGGTGACACCGGCCCGTGTTGTTAGTTACACGGCCGAGTCCCCAGGTCATACTACACGGCGTGTTCATCATTGAGACGACGTGCTGTACAGGAGTTCACCGACCCGTGTTGTTAGTTACACGGCCGAACTCCAGGTCACACTACACGGCGTGAACAAAAACTACACAGCGTGTTTTACCCAAGCTCTTCCCTACCCCATGTCGCCTCCCACACGGTTTGTGACACGGAGAGAGACTACACGGTTTGTACTCAAGGTACACGGCGTGTTCTCAAAAAGTTCATTTTTCTTCCCAAACAGAAGAACACACACGGCGTGTATGAGGTCCTACACAGCATGTACTCTAGGTTTTCCGGACATTATGCCTCAGAAAATTCCCTGGAACCCAGAAAATACAAAAAAACAACAACACATAAGTGTCAAATTCCAACTCGTGGGGGACCATACTCCCCACGAATCAAAGTTTGACATCTTATCTGTGTTATAACCAACAAACAGTCAATGATCCACCAAATTCCGGTCAATGGGGTCCCATACTCCCCAAAAACCAAAGTTTGGCGTCCATTCTATAAACAATCTCAAACAAACATACCATATCACAAGGCAGGTACTTATCAAGAAGTTATCACAACAACATGCTTTATTATCACAACAACTATCACAACAAGATGAAAATTATAATGCACCTAGATGGCATGGAAACTATACATGGCATGTGATATCTAGCATGTGCCTATATGATGCATGAGACGACATACCCTCATCTCATCGGGCTGCAACTAAATAGAACCCACAGATAAAATATAAATACCACAATCTCAAAGTGCGTCACCCAACGGTGAAAACATATCAATCGTAAAATTGAAAAATCAAAAGAATGCAAAATACAATGTAGACTGGGTTTTCCCTTTACACGGGTTAGCTACACCCGGGCACAACTCATTACCAACTACCGTTCCGTCCTATCCCTGACTACGACTCCAAATAGTAAGTCAAATAAAAGAAACTCTTCTGATACCACTTTGTAATGTCTCGGACCCAGGTGCCATGCAACGGGTGCCCCGAGCCCGGTTCGCCACAAGACCTCAAGCGCATTTCCCCAAACGCCAGAGGCTACTGACTAGCAGCGAGGGCCCAGGTCTGATAGTGGGGAAACTATGCCCTCATTTGTCAAAATGTAGCACAACGGAATACAGAATAAACATACAATGACAGAGGAAGCAGTAAACATACACAACTGAAATAACTACAGTAGTGGATATAACCAACAATATATAAGTGATGATGCTTCATGTTTCAAGTTCTAATAAAACAGCCATAACATGTTATAAATCAATACAGTACAACAAAATACAGAGTACATCAAAACAAGAAAAACAGCTGGCAGCGGCATTGCAAGCCTAGGATCAGTCCCATGCCCTCCTACTCCACAGCAACAATCAAGTACCTGTATAGGGACTCTTTCCCCTATCTAAACCTGCAACAACGTAATCTGTTTGGGCCAAAAAGTGTGACCCAAATAGGGTGTGAGAAATATATCTCAGTAGGCACCCACCAAAGGCCCGTGCCCAACTGCGTGTAAGCATGCAACAATAGTGTGGAATAGTAAAATGCAATAAATTAAGCAGTACTAAAAAGTAACTAACTTAACAATTCAATTTCCATTTTATTATTCATTTAATCCATTAAATTTAGTATCATTATGTGCTCAACAACACCATGCCCTCAGGCCAACCAATATCTCGCCCTCAGGCTAATATAGTGAACCACGCCCTCAGGATATACAGAATCTCACCCTCAGGCATTGTAATAGAATTCTCTCCCTCGCGCATACGAAAGGTTTCCCTCAGGCGGAATAACGACAGCCCTCGGGCTAATATAGTCACACCCTCAGGCTAATATAGTCACACCCTCAGGCTAATATAGTCACGCCCTCAGGCTAATATAGTCACGCCCTCAAGCTAATATAGGTAAATGGGCTATGCCCAACAGGTAAACAAGCAGTAAAAAGCAATTCCTCTCAAGGAAATTCTACAATTACTACTTTAAAGGCATACCCTCGGGTATCCTGGACAAACGGCTAAACAGTGAAACACACCCCAGGGGTGGTTCCAGATCCAAAAAATGATCCCAACCAGCATTTTATTATCAAAATTAAATACCTAATCAAATTCAGGTATTAAATATAGCAACTACCTCAGCCACACGACACCCCAACATGGGTTCGTGGCACAAAAACGCACAAAACACATAGCAGTTGGAAAACTAAACACCTACCCACCTACCTTATACATCAACGAGCGTTATACTCGAACGCCGACTCTAGAAACGCCCAAGAACGGCGTAGATCTGACGAAGAACAAAAACCAAACAAACTTAAATAACTTACGTTAGGAGAAGAATTGGCAAGAACGATACCAGGGGAGGAGAGGTCTTACCCTTGCGGTTCCAACGAGATCGTCCGAAGCCGATTCGGATTCCAGATGAATGCCCAGTGGATATTCAAAGATCCTGCCTCCTCCTTTGGCTCCAAAATGGCTCAAGTGCCTCCTCTGCCAAATGAGGAGGCTACTGCCTGTTTTATGCTGAAAAAACAAAGTACACGGTGTGTACTTATGAGTACACGGTGTGTACTTTTTTCATTTAACTGTTCATTTGGCAGCACCGCCACACTGTTCACCCGTCGACCTGAGTACACAACATGTACTCCTGAGTACACGATGTATACTGTCTCCCAGCTATCGGCCGCTCCACCACCTTACTATTTAAGCCTGCCGACTGACTACACGACGTGTACGATACCACTACACGGCGTGTAGTCGGTTCCTACACCCCTCGTCGCCGGCATGGCTACACGCCCCGTGTACTCATCCCAACACGGACAAAAGTACATGGCGTGTGGATAAAGTACACGACGTGTAGTTTCGAAATTTAGGATTTTTCCCATTTTCCATATTTTCTCAAAAACACTTAAGGAAAAGGAAAAGAAGAAGCTCTTACCTCTAAAATAAGAACCGAGTTCTTACATGATAATTGGGTAAGATATTTTCATGCAATTAATTGGGTAAATTTTTATATCTCATGATATGAGTATGTCACATGGGTGGTTATCCCATGTCCAAAATGTTATGGGGTAAAAATGGTTAGCCCAAGTTTACTATGTTATGGGTATGTGGTTAGCCTAGTATATTGTTGTATGAATGTGTTGGTGGTTAAAATTTACATATTTTATTATTTATGTGATTATGTTTGTGCCAAATTATTATGTTATGAAATATACTTATGTTATGTTCTCATAGATCATGATTATTTAATCATGTTTCCACACTACTATGGATCATGTATTGTGTTATGCCCAAAGATTATTATCATTATTCATGATTTATGATAAATGTTTTATTGGGTATATTTTTCTTATGTTATGTTCATTTACCTCGATTATTTTCTTGTACACACATGTTCATCTTATGCTCACTTAAGATCTTTGATTGATATCACTTATGTTATCTCCCCACTAGCATCTTAGATCAACCTTTCAGATATTTCTTTTACATTGGTTATGAAGAAGAGTATTACATATGATATGTATATAAGGGTATAATTTGTAAATAATATTTATAGTATATGTTGAATAATTGTTTTAAAATAATTTGATCATGTACCTAGTCTCTAAAGACACTGAACCTATTGGTTTTGGGGAGTTTTTTATTATGATATGTAATGAGTAATCATGTAAAATTATGTATTATGTATTCATGATATGGTTATGTCATCCTATTTTTTATTGGTGTGTTTTTAGTTATTTTTTATAGATTATGTTTTGAATAATAAGATAATAAAACATAAAAAAACCTATAATGAACCAAAATTAATGTAGTATAAACCTGAAATTTCTTAGGTTAAAATGAAGGTGTCATAATTTAGGACATCTTAGGATTGATGTTTCTTATAATATGATTTATTAATTTAATTATTGTTTATTGGAACTCACACCAATGTTTTTAATTTTAATTATTGGCTTGAATTAGGAGTAATCTAGAAAATAATTAGTGTGATGGATAATATAATGATTTTACCAATGAGAAAAAAATGGGATGGTGTCAAAGTATAAAATATCAAGGAAATGATCACCTAACTTTCTAAAGTTATAATTAATAAAATAAACCCTACTGAACTACCAAAAATTCTAAGTAATAAATATCCATTTATTTCTTGATACAAAACACCCATCCTCATTTAGGGGATCTTCTAATCCACTAATTTCCTAAAAATGTATCAATATAACAAGAATGTTATTTTCCATTATGAAGTGCTCAGATAATAGAAAGTTTATTTTATCCATTTATCATTTGGAAGGAGAATTTTACCAATGGAGGGCTCTCATTAAGAATACTAGGAAATATTAATAAATCAACTCCATGGAATGAAGTTTAAAAATTTATTTTTCAAAAAGTATTTTAATAAAACTCTTCACACTAAAATTTAGAGAGAATTCCATGAGATGAAACAAAAGGAAGATAAATCCATTGTTACCTATGAAGAAAACTTCATTATACTTTCATGGTACACATATGGTTTTATCATTGACCTCGAAATAACAATTTACAATTTATTTAGTGGATTAAAACCAAGTATATGGAAGGAATTGACTATAAGGGACTTTGGTAACCATGGATAAATTATTTGATGTTCTCTCAAGGTGGAATTATAAATTAAATACTCTCATTATTCTCATGGTTTTAGGTAAAATAAGTTTAAAATGAAGTTTCATAGAACCTCAAATGATAAAATCCATCGAGTAAAGAAGATTAATCTTCCTGTATGTTATTAATATGGGAAGAATAATTCGAGTAAGAATCCCAAAGGAATATGGAAGTTATTCAAGTGTGGGAGATAAGGACACCAAGAACATGAATGTATAATGGATATGAATAATGAAAATAATGATCAACCTAATTCACCACCCATACTACAATGCTTTAATTGTAAGGAGTATACACATTAATCCAACAAGTGCACCAAACCAAGGGTTAATAATGAAAATCAACATAATCAAACACAAAATCCAAGAGAGAAAGGGAAAGACTCAAAACTACTAAAGAGGGCCATGAAAAAAAAGTGGTAAAAGGTACACTCTTCATTAACTCTAGAACTAAAAATGTATTATTTTATTTTGGATCTACCCAATCCTTCATTTCTTGAAATTTTTTAAAGAGCATTGAATTACCACCCCAATGATTAGGTATGAAATTAACAATGATAAATTTTTATGGTGTAATGATTAAATCTCAATTCTTTAACACATCTTTGATAGATGTTTTTGGTAATGTGCTTCCTAAAAATATAAGTATTCTCCATTAATTTGAATTTGATGTTATTTTGGGTATGGATTGGTTCTCTCCACATAGATGTCATATTAATTTTCAAAATAGGGAAGTTATAATTATTATCATGTATAAAACTATAATCATTTATCGATGAAAGGTTGACTATGAACTCCCGATAAAAATTAATTCCATTATATGGGTCTTAATAACAAATCATGAGTGGTATTTAGCTAAAAATATTTAAATAGAAACTCAATATTTTGGATATGATTATTTGGAATGAATACATTGATGACTTTTCTGAAGAGTTTTGTGGTCCTCCCTCAGATTGTGAGGTTGATTTTTCCATTGAACTTATACAAGGTTCTATACCAATATCAAAGAATTTTTATATAATGACCTTGATTGAGATAGAGTAATTTAATAATAAAAAATAATAGAACCTAGACAAGGGTTTTATACACCTGATTAATTCACCATGGGGTTATTAGGTCTTCTTTATTAAGAAGAAAGATAGATCAATGCATCTCTGTATTGATTACCGTGAACTTAAAAACATTATAATCAAGAAAAAGTATCCTCTGCCCTATATTCATGACTTATTAAATAAATTATGTGGGTATGAATTCTTATTTAATATTTCCCTTTAATCTGGATATCATAAATTGTGGGTGAAAAGGAGGAGGTAACTAAGACAACCTTTTATAAAAATCATGGATACTATGGATTCATGGTGATTTCATTCAAACATAAAATTTAGTCAGCTATCCTTATAGTTATTATGAATATATTTTTTAAATGTTACCCCTATTATTTTTTTTGTAATATTTATAGATTATATTCTAATATATACCAATATAAAGTAAGAGAATGGGGATTATTTGAGGATTTTACTGCATAGCTTGATAAAAGAGAAACTGTATACTAAATTTAGAAAGTATAAATTTTGGATATTAAAAGTATCATTATTGGGTCATGTAATCACAATTGATGGCATATATGTGGGTCCTTATAATTAATAAATGATTGAATAATAGACTATACTAACCACATAACTAAAATCTACATCTTAATTGAATTAGATGGATACTATTGACACCTTAGGAGAAATTTCTCATGACTATCAAATCCACTAAAAAATTTAACTCAGAAGGGATTAAAGTTCTTATAGGTAGATGAATAAAAATAAAATATTAGTGAGTTTAAGAGAATGGTGGTCACTACACTAGTAAGTACACTACCCTATAATATATAATGATTTGTGATATATATTGATGAAACAAATATGGGATTTGGTTACTTCTTCATGTGAAATTACAGGGTGGTAGTGTATGCCTCACATCAATTAAAGGTTCATGAGAAAAATTACTCAATATATGATTTGTAGTTAGAAATAATAATATTTATATTAAAGATATGAAGATTTATATATATGGTGATCTAAAAGAATATATTCACATAAAATGAGTTGAACATGTTCTAAAGTAGATGGTTGTATTTGATCAAATGCCATAACTACTTATTAAATCACCACATTGGTAAGGCATACATGTGGGATAATTCTCTGAGTAGGAAGGATCTTGCTACCTTATCCTTGATGAGGATTGGAATAGATCCAATACTCATGGATTTTAAAATGATATACCTTTAAATCCAATCTTTCCAAAATGATCACTCAACTATCCATCTATGTGAATACCAAGGAGGTGCAAGATGAGGATATAGATATATATAAGAAGGTATGAAATATTACAAAAAAATAAACTTTGGCAATGGTGAAATTGAAATATTTTGGAAAAATATGTTTTTTATAAATACTAGAATTGAAGAAGGACCCATTGGATGATGAAAATTTCTCATCATTATCTATATATCATGGAATCACATAGATGTATAGAGATATAAATAATAATTTCTAGCGGGAAACATGAAGAGGGATATTGTAGAGTATACATCATGATACATGGTTTTCTAAAAAATTATGGATGAATGTCAAAAGTTTAAGGGGATGATGAAACCATTGCCCATAACTATATTGAAATAGGATAACAACACCATATATTATATTTTATATCTTCCCAATATCTCTGAAGTCCATAATTTCATTTGGGTTATAGTTGATCACCTCATGAAGTTAATGCATTTCATTGATCTGTGAGAATATTTCTCTCTCAATCAGCTTACTAGGATATACATAAAGTGGTATGGTTACATGGATAATCACTCTAAAATGTATTTCATCGATATATGTAGTTTACCTTGAAGTTATAGAGAATCATTCAATAATAATTGGATATAGATATAAGATTCAACATTTCTTATCATCCTTAGATTGATGGTTAATCTAAAAGGACCATTAAAACTTTGGAGGATATATTGATATCTTTCTCAATGTATATCAAATAATGTTAGGATTAACACCTTTACCTGGAAGAGTTATTATATAACAATAGTTTCCATTAAAACATTCAAATGAAACCATATGAATCTCTATATGGGAAGTGGTTTATATTTCCAACATGTTCACATGAAGTTGGGAGAGTTTAAGTTTATGGGACCAAATATATCTCAATAAATATTAGAGAAGATTCAAATCATTTAGTGAAACATTAAAACTGTAAAAAGTTGATAGAAGAGAAATACTGATAATTATAAGTGAGATTTATAATTTTAAGTTGGTGAAAAGTTATTCCTTTGAATATCACCATAGAAAAGGGTTATGAGATTTTGGAAGAAGTAAAAGTTAAACCCTAGATACATTTACCCATTTTAAATCCTTGATCAGATAGGGATGAAAGCGTATCATCTTGCACTTCCACTGAACCTCTCCCATATCCATGATGTGTTCTATGCATCACTTTTGAGGAAGTGCATAACTAACCTTGCACATGTAATGAACTTAGAAGTAGTACAATTATAATACTATCCCTCTTATGAGGAACAACTGGTATAAATCTTGGATCACAAAGATAAAGTACTAAAAACAATACCACTCACCTTGTTAAAGATCTCCATAGGAATCATAATTTTGAGGCAGTTACACGGGAACCAATTGATATAATGAGGTATAATTACAATCATTTTTTTCATTTGAGTAATAAAATTTTGAGGGTGAAATTATCATAAAGGGTGTAGAATGTATCACCCTAAGATTTTAGTATGTATTTACATTTAAATAAATATTGTGTGCTTGATATCTTTTAATACCTACCTATCTAAACTAAAATAAACCATGATATATTTTATTGAGAAAAAATATTACGATACAAAATAATAATTAAATCATTATGATAATATAATATGAAACATCATTAAGAAAACTAAAACAGGAATAAAACCACAAGTAAATAAAATTACCACATACATGAAATCCTTATCATCATGATATCATTTGAAAAAACATACCTATAATTGTAACTATAGAAATAAAGAAAAATATTATAAATATAATATACATTTTGAGAATAAAGTAAATGAATAGGATGAATGTAAGGCTATATATAAGAATACAATATAGATACTAGACAGTTGACCATTAGATATATAGTCATTGGATATATGGTCATTGAATATATGGTCATTATATATACTGGTATCCAATAGTTACATTTATGTTGTATAATTATTAGTAAATTGTTTAAAAAATACAATTAAAAAATAATAAATAATTCTAGAATGAAATAAAAAAGATAATATTTAATTAAAAAATTTGTTTTTTTATTCATTACATATTATTATTAATATTATTACTATTTTTAAAAATAATGATTTGAAGTGTATAAAATTAAAATAAATATTCTAAAAACAATTTATTGCTAAAATTGAATGGTTATATGAAAAATAATTAATTTAATGGGGATGTGATTAAAATAATTTGATGTTAAAAGGGGATATTTTTTAAAGATATTTCTTAAATTGTTGTGTATTTTTATCATAATAAATTTAATTGATCAATTTTAAATAATGATTCATTTTTTTTTAAATTTATAGAAAAATATATTCAAACACATTTAATTATTAATTGACATGAAATAAGATTAATAACACTTAAAGTTTAAAAAGAAATTTTTCTATAAATATGTTTTTCTCAATAATATATGTTTTCATTAAAATATTATATTTATTATATATAAAATTAAATTATATTAAAATAATTATAATGTTTTAATTTTCACATTGATATTAGTTATGAAGGTCAATTTCATTTTAGACATAATAACACGTTACTGAGATAAAAATTGTGTTACTATGGTAAAATTAAAACGTGGTAAAAGGGAAAACTAAGGTGTAAAGGCCTAAAATATCAATAAAATTTTATATATATTTTTTTATAATGGGATTCATGAACCAACTTTATTATTTTCTCATTTTGGATCTAATTTATATGAAAAATTGCAATATTACACCTTAGGTAATGAGTATTTACAGAAATAGCTCTCAAAAATCATCTATAAAAGGACCTCTCATTTACCCATAACAAACCACTATATTAATTTGACTATATATTGAATAAATACCAATTTTTATATCCTAAAGTATTAGTATATTTTTATTTTCATCTAGTCCCAAAAAGTAATCCTACATCCTTCATTCTAAAGGAACCTATTTTGAGAAGGAGCGAATCCATCAAAGTACTTAGTTATTAACCATCCTTTTCAATTACCTTATCATATAAACTCTTTATAAAAATGATTATACCCTATAATGGGGATATATTAACACCATTATTCTTATGATAAAATGATATTACTATTATATAATTCTATATCATTTCACATTCATTAATATAACATGTTCTTGTTTGGGTTGGGTCAACCACCTACATGAAAGATTCTATACCTTCTCTATAATTTACAATATAAATGAGTATAAAAGCATTAATAATAGTAATATATGATATTAAGAAGTAATTTATTTCATGAATATAGTTGTTAAGTGTGAAATAAAAATAAATGGTCATTATAAAGTGACTTCTTGCTATCAGTAAATGAAACGAAACATGATCTTTATGGATTCCATTATCACAAACTATACCCATACATTCCAAAAAAAGAACATGGGAATTAATAATTAATTTAACAAAAAACATTACAATACCTTTAATAATCTTATAATGATGAAATTTTTATCAAATAATGGGGATCAACATCACCCTTATGAAACTTGTATGAAATAATCAAAATTACTAACATCCAATGATGAAAATAAACAATAACTAAATAATATATGTGTAATAAATAATTATAATTGAAGAGTATAAAAGGTAATAGATATAAATAATGTTTTTAAATAAGTAATTAATATGTTTATATTTATTGTATAGGAGGTTAAATAGCCTTCTTGGAATTTTGGAGTAAAGTAAGGGTTTTATTCAAATCTCACTTTGAAATCAAAGTTTATTATGAATAAATTTACATTATGGAAAATTATATATTATTTATATTTAAAAACACATATATTTTATTCTCATATATTTATTTATATGGTTTTCATGTATTCTTACCATTTCACCTTCATTTGGTTTACTATTCATCCAAAAGGTTTCCTATAAGTAGAGCTAACCTTATCACATCTTCTCAGCCAGGAGTCTTTCTCATCCATATTCATATATTTATTTTTTTTATAAATTTTATTTTATAAACCTCTATGATTTATTAATATCATTTTATATTTTTCATGAAATTATTTATAAAATCAATAATGTAATACCTTTTTAATGTTTTCCGTATGGTTAATTTTCCATTGTCCTTGACTTTTATTACAGAAATGTGAAAGAAATATTTGTTTAAAATTTTGCACAAGAACCCATTTTTTCTCCATATTATTTGGTTTTATTTAAGAATATTTCTCTCTATTTTTTTATAGTTTTACAAATTAATCTCTATTCCCTTTGTTTTATAAAATATTTTTTTAATATAATATGTATTAAAAACATAAATGTCATTTATTCTTCTATTTCAAAGTAATTTTTAATACTCTTATAAAGTGTTTTTAAATTATGTAAATATCATTTATTGTTTCTTATTACTAACTAGGTATATTATCTAATGATACAATCCAACTTATTTCATTGGATGTTTTATGACCAGGTCTTGTCGAAATTTTCATGAAACCTGTTTCTTTCATATAGGTTAATTAATAAGTGATTGAATTATAAAATTTTTCATGTTCATGTAGCACTAATATATATAATTTATCATTATAAAATGGTTGGGACCAATATTTCCATCAAATACGTTGGGAAAAGTTTTATATCTCAGGATATTAGGATGCGACACTGGTGGTTAGCTCAATTCTAAAAAAGTTATTAGGGGTGGGTGGTTAGGCCATGTCCACTATGTTATGGGTAGGTGGTTAGCCCATTCCACTATGATATGAATGTATTATAGGTTAAACTTGAAATATCTTATTATTTTTATTCTTATGATTGTGATAGATTATTATATTAAGAAACATACATATGTTATGTTCTCATGGATTAATATTCTTGACTCATATTTCCACACTCCTATGGCCCATCTATTACGTCATGAATAATGATTATTATGATGATTCATAATTTATGATCCATGTTTTACTGGGTATGATTTCCCTATGTTATATTCATGTACCTTAATTTTTTTATCATACCAAAATGTTTATCTTATTCGCACTTATTATCTTCAATTTATATATCTTGGGTTTACCTATTATTGAGCATCTGATCTCACCCTTTATTATGTTTCCTTTTCCCTAGGTTATGAAGAAGAGTATTACATATTATTTTCCTATAAGGTTATAAAGTGTGAAATTTATTTATGGGATATTTTTCTGAATGGTTGTAAAATATGTTGATCATGTATCTAGTCTCTATATAAACTAAACCTATAAGTTACAGCGTGTGTTTTATTTTGTGATGTAATGAATAATCTTGTAAAATGTTGTATTATATATGTATTTTATGGATGGGTTTTATCATGTATTTTATATAAATATAATACTATGGGTAACCAATACACTAGTATCAAGATTAAATCTGTAAATCAAGGTATGAATACCTGTATATGAAATATATGACAAAATAATACTATAAATATTAAATATATTCTATTAAGACTCCAGACATCAAGATTAGGTTATAATCATAACATAAAATTATGAACATATAACTAAAAAATCAAAAGTATCACCAAAATTAATCAAGAAATCAAACTCAAACATAAAACATTTAAAAAACATCATTTATATATGTTTGAAAAACTAAAATGTAACACCATCAATTCCCTTACAAGCAAGCCCCTAACATGGTATACAAATCATGGATTTCACCTTTAATCCTATAAACAAGTTAATATCATGAAAAAACTATAGGACATGGATTAATTTTTATGTTTGGATTTCATGGATTAATTTTTATTTATATTTTTATTCCCTTGGTATATGGTTCTAATGTCATTATAGGACATTCCAGGAACCAAGGAGACATGCTTATGTGCATCAGAACCAAATAAACACTTTAAAAATGTCATAAACAATGGATTATTAAGTATAAGCCCTTAATATTTTTTTAATCAATATAAACCATATAAATCAACTCATAAAATTAATTATTCCCCACTAGTATACGTGGTAATAACCAAAGAAACACACAAAGGGATTAATGATTCAATAATAAGATATGGACAACCAACTTCATCTTAGTTTGATAAAAACTATTTTTACTAGAGATGTTTTTAAGTGTGTTGGGGGTCAAATTTTGGAAAAGGGAGAATTACACCAAAAATTGAGAATATATAAGAATTTGTTAAAGTGGAATAAGATAATTAGGATCCTAGTTTCTCATGTCCTTTTTTACACTACATTCCTTGCCTTACTAGGTCGTGCACTCTACCTTGCTATGTCACATGTCGAACCTAGCCACATGGACGGCTCATGCCTGCATCACATGCCTTGTTCAAAGGTGTTGGGTTCACCAATTATTAATCAAGTTCCTAACTATTGTTATCTATATAAATACCCCAAGACCCCCCATTTTCAAAACCAATTACCTACCACCAAGTATAAAGTGTGAAGGATATTCCCTAGTGGCACCTGAGTGTAAGTAATCCATGCTCAACCCCTCAAATCTTCCTATTTGAGTGATTTTAGAATCCAAGTTAAGGGTAAAAGGATGAAAGTGAGGGGGTATTAATACCTTTACATGATTAAAATATTTGAAATACCATTTTCCTTAGTCATTACTAGGACTAAGGAAGAGAAACCTCCTCAAAGGGTAAACCCAACACACTAAGTCCCACCATCTAAGCACCCTGTCTATCCCAAAGGGGGGTGCACCTAGGTCCTCCCAAATAAGTCATGACCAGAGTTTTATAAATGGTGTTGTGACTTGGTCCTCACAAATCGGTCATGATCAGATCCTCCCAAAGTGTTTTTTCCTAGTTCCTCCCAAAATAGATCGTGCCTAGGTCTTTTCATGTGGATTCATGCCCCGATCACAAATCTTGGTTACATATCAACCCAAATCATCTACCTGAGAACCATATTCACCTTGGATGATAACATGAGAAATATATTCTAGTTGGTTACTTACCTGATTTCCATACTCTCCCAGGTCACCTACGTAGGTTCCCACTCACCCTGGCCTCCACTTAGGCACCTTGGTTGCTTAGGTCCTTTAATTGTGATATGTCAAATTCTTATAGGGACAATATGACACTATTTATCCCATAAAAAATATTTTCTAAATCCTATCCACCCAAAACTCCTTCAAGGACACTTTATATACATGAATGGTCCATGCACCCTAAATCCCCCCTTTATACCATGTATTCCTTTGATAATGGGAAGTAGACATTTTTCGAAGATATCATCCATATTTATATCCCTAACTTATATGAAACTTAATTATTCAATAATTATTTATTACCTTGATAATGAGGCACTTTATCCTTATAAAACTAGTGAAAATATATATAGAAAGAGATTTATATTATCTTATAATCTTGTGTAAGTCATAATCCTTCCTTATTGAGCCATATATCCAATGATTATAGTCTTTATTCCCTATCTAATTACCAATAGATAAGATATGGATATACACATCATATTCCTCCCACTGTATAATCCCTAACCATGATATTATTGGTGATATCATCCCTATGACCCATCAATGAGTTATACATATCACAGAACTCTTACTAAGTTGTAATCACCAACCATATACTCTACTACCTAGTTACCAAAATACAAGATAAACTATAAAGGGAATCCTATGCTTAATTCATACAAAAACAATTTATAGAAACCTTTTTTAGTATTACTAGCTATATGATTTTAAACTGAATAGAATATAGTTCATTTCATATGATGTTAAACGAATCAGAGTAGAACCTAGTCATATGGACCTAAACTATAAGACATAAAGATCTTGGTTTCATGAAATTAAAAGTTGAATTATTAGTCATGGATATCTTAAATATAACTATAATATTCCTTACCACATGAATTTAAAGGTATAATATGTCCCATTAAGTGGAACTGAATTATATGGGTTCTGATTCCTTTCATAGGGATACAATAAAAGCTTATTTCATGGGCCTGATCCCAACTCTATAACACCTACCACCTCCCAAAATGTTGATATATTCAAAATTACTCAACAATGTGAATTTAAAACATAGTGTAACCAACCAATAAAGTAAATATGAATAACATATGATATATAAATATGTTCAAATTGATGAATTGTAATAACTAAGAACTCTCACAACCATGATAATTAGTATTGTTACTAGGAATGATTTAATTAATACATATTAAATCTATAACAGAGTCCTAGAATAAGTGATAATACACCTTATGTGATGATATGTACTCCCATATTATGAACCAATTCATGAATATAAGAGTTATTGGAATTCCTTTATTACTTCTTATCTTTGTAAAGAAGGTCCACATTCACAGAAATCCACAAGAACAGAAGGCATAGATGAACAAAAATATTGAACGTGACGTAAATTACTACTCGTGAATGATATTGATTGAATATGCATTGTTATTTTGGATACTACCCTTACAAGATCCTTTCTTGTGATTGATTCCCTCTATATATCCAGTCGTATCTAAATTAAACCACTGAAAAGACCATCACATTTCATGCTTCTTGAAAATACTAATGGAAAATATAGGAAATTTCAAGATTTCATACACCCCAACTAATATAGTAGACATATTCCATGATTGTGATGAATATCATGGACCTAGAGTCTAGATGTACACTATCACTAACTCAACCATTCCAAAAAATAGGTGGTAAACATGGTGTGAGAGTATCATCTCAATGAATCCATCTTAACCTTGGAGGAAGCCGGTAAGATCCTTCAGAAGATGAATCCTCACAAACCATATCCCCAAATATATTCCATGAAGAAGTAGATATTTACCATTTACATATCCAATAACTTCACATGTTTTTTCTTGGATTGCAGTAATTATTATACCCCTTACCTAAATGAAATTGAATATGGTTTCAACTACATCCATAAATCTATTCAATTATTAGACATGAGGGATCCTCCTAATCACCATCACCACTAGATTTTAACAACTTTAATTCCTCAATAATATGTTAAAGAGGTCACCACAGATATTCTTGATTCAGTTATCCAAACTAGGACTCCCAAGAGGAGGGTTTGTTGGGGGAAAATTTCCAAAAAATCATAGGATTAGGATTATATTACTATTATTATTCATTCCCACCAATACCATCAAAAAATTCTGATGTCAACCCAAGAATCAAATTATAGGGATATTACTCATGAAGTACACTACCCACATTGCATAACCCCAATTAAAATAAAGGCTATGACCCTGTATAATCAACATAGAACATCCAAAAGGAGAGATCACCAAGGAAAATATATGTTCTAAGAGTAGGTACCCTCCCTTGTGGATAGTAATTTCCATGAGTCTCATTGGAATATTATAGTAGTGGATTAAAGATCCTACTAGTATTTGTAAATAAAAGATTGAAACTATGTCCATGAGGGCCCTCCCCATAGTACCATAATAAATGTCTCTAAAAGACCTCCCCAGAGTATATACTATAAAGGTCCTCCTTATGGAGTCATAAAAAGTAACACTAGAGATACTCCATAGAGAATCTTCTCTGAAGGTCCCCCCCACAATTACATAATCAACAAACTTAGTGGTCCTCCCTAGAGAATCCATTGTGAAGGTCCTTACCAAAACACCATGTTCAACAGCTTTGGAGGTCCTCCCTATAACATCTATTATGAAGTTCCTCCCCATAGTACTATGATAAAAAACTCTAGAGGTTGTTCCTAGAACATCCATCATGGAGGGCCTCCCCATGAAACTAATCATGTAAATCATGAAGGTCCTCCTGATGGTAAAAAATAGAAGATCACTATCCAAAATAGTAATCCCCACATTCTGGTGAAACTAAGATGACCTAGTGGTCCTCCACAGATCACCTATCAGGGTGGTCCTACCCATGAAAATATGAAGATCAACTGAGAAGTACATCCTCATGATTCTAGTTGTAGAGGTCCTCCCCAAAATATGAAGATTGTATGGTAAGGATATCCTCACCTTTAAAATTTATCAATAGTTGGTAAACACAAATTACTTCCATATTGAAATAAATCTAATAACTCTAGAGGTATTCCCTAGAAAATATGTTACAGAGGTTCACCTTGTGAAAATACATTTAGAAAAAATGGAGATCCTCCCCACAATGAAGAATGAGGAATCAACCATAGAGGCCACTTGATGTTGCTCATTTTAATGTCCTCTTCATAATGAATCTTCTTCTTAGTGTGAAGGACCTCCCCATGTAGAAGCAACTGTGATTTTTCCCTTGTATCAAGAGTTACCCGATAAATTATGGCCATATACACCTGGTGCCTTATCACCAACTAACAGTGAATCATCTCATATAATGGGTGGTTTGGATAAATTTTCATCATTTTCTCCTCCCAAAAGTTATATACCATTGGATGTGATTAATGAGGTTTATAATTATCCAAATCATTTTAATGAAACATTAAATAAATAACCCTTAAATTTATATTTGATCAAATAACCACTCACCAAGGATAGAGAGAACTGCATTTCTATGTGGAAATAATTGTATAAAGAAAAAATACTGATCATGTTCTAGCCCATGGCTACCCATCAATGTAACATTCATATGATATTGAAAGTGTGATACATAGATAATATTTGTTATATGTTTTGGGTGACTCTCCACTATCTAATGTTCATATATTTTCCATACGGGGAGTACGATAGCCATCTCAAGGCAATAAATAATATTTTATACCATGTTTACCTGGATACCATTTTAGTGGCCCAAAACCCTAAATTAGAAAGACAAAATGAAGATCACTAATATGTATTCCTTATTAGTATGAAGTAAGTCTTCTAAATAATGACTGATACCCCACTATAAATTCATATAAGAGGGTGGGGTGAATATATATAAATACATTTCAATCCACTTGATGGATAATAAGGGTTTTTAGGGAATTTAATTTTCAATTTTATTAATTTAGGACAAGTTATATATCCTAGATCTACACATGATATAATTTCTATACAAAACCATTCATAAAACCTATATATGATAGACTCAATGAGTTTGATTCAATAATAATATTATCTCTCAATATTCTAGGATGGTAAAACAAGCCTCCCATTTGAGGGAATCAGAGCCTATAATTATAGATAAACCCTCAATGGTTATATTGAATCAACTAGAAAATGTGTTTCAACCATATCGTGCTTGTATAAAATATTGAAAATCTTAGAAGGTTACAACAACATTCTCAGTGGAAATACATGAGTAACCATAGAACACAATTTTTGGGAAATTTTTACCACATTCACTACCACTAGAATCATTAAATCCATAGCGAGGCATGACCACAATGGTGGGAGAGAAACAATAGACCCATCTTATAAGGCTTTGACCATTTTTTTCTCCAACTCCTTCAAGAAAATTGGACTTTTGTAGACTAGAATAATATTTAGAAGAAGTTCCCTCTTGATTTCTTCCATTTTTTGATTTTTCTCCCTCATAAAAAGTATATTTAGTGAAATTTATTGGATACACTCTCAATACAACCTTCAATAAATCACTTCCAAGGAAGCGTCTAGGAGAGATGAAATTATCTCATAGGGGATATAAATCAAAATGTTCCACGAATAACATGATAGTTAAGGGGGATTAAAATATGTCCATTTAAGGGTATTTAATGGGTGATAAATCTCTTTATTACTATATCATAGATAAAGATAAGATTCCAACTACATGGTTTATATTAGTGAATATCATTGATGTAATACCTATAGATAATTTTGAGAATTAAACCGATGAAAAAGTATACAATGAGGAGGCTTCTATTCAAAGCGTGATTCATATCGAGATGTGAGAGAAGGGAGTGTTCACCTGATATCAGAGGAAGACTCATGATTTTGGATCTCTTTCAAACATACATCTACCACCAACTCAATGTGGTTTATCTAATAATAAAGTGAAGGGTGTAGCTACATCCACAGACCACTATCCACTTAAATAATTCTGGAATATTTCTACTGAGGATAAGATATCCCAAGATGAAGCTGAGTTAGAGTAGCTAAGGAGATTCAATGATGAAATTATGAGAGTTAATATACTGATCGAGTCCAACTCTCAATTAAAGGTCAATATTTCTCCTTCATAGAATCTCCTTTAATAAGAGGGGACCACTCAATTGGTAAAAGAAGATTCCAATCATTTGATTAACTCATGGTCTAGATAACTAGTCTATTTAACCCTAGAGGCAATGAAATATTAACAATTCCCTCCTTTGGGGAAGTAACTACCACTGTTTCAAGTGATCTACCCCCATATGAATAAATATAGATATCAATAGTAGATATGTATGATATTATCATATTAGGTTCCTCCCATTACTTCCACTTGGGTATTGTCGCATGAAAAAGTTACACCCAAGCTCCTTGACTCCATCAAGTCCCTTGTTTCTAGAATGGAGGCCATAGAGGAAAGATATACACTATTGAAACTTGAGGCCAAACCATATCCTTAGTGGGTGGGATTGAATCCACTTTCACCCAAATTTGGGAACACTTCTTACCTAATATTCAATGGTATGTGATATCTGGAGTAACTCCTCGTGAATTTTACATCCTGATGTATCACTATGATGAGAAAACCATATCATAAAAAGAATAAAATGTTAGATGAACAATGAAAACCATAGAAGGACCCATATTTTTATGGTATATCAATATAATATCCATATCAGTCACTAATTGGTAATATATTTGATGATAATTTCTTTTTCAATTCAATTCCATTTTGATAAATACAACTATCCTAAACTTCTAGAATTAAGTATTTCATGAAAATAAGATAGTTTCTGACTTCATCACTAGGTGGAATGGAAAAAATTATTATATAAATATATATCTTCACAATATTAAATATTATATAAATAGATATAAAATACCTGAGATGTGTAACCAACACCACTCATTCCTTTGAAATATCCAGGTGGGTTCTAGGAGTTTTTAGTGGTATCCCAATGGATAGAATATTCTATCCATAATTCCAAATAAAAATATTATCTGACACCATATAGAAATGAGAAAAATTTAGTAAATTATAAACTATATCCATAATACTTAAACCAATATTGGTGCCAAATCTAATGCCTAAGTCCATTTAATATCATGTGGTATCTTCTTCTAAACAATAACAGCAACAAAAATGTTATCAACATGATCAAAAGAATGATCAAAATTTTGTAAAAACTTTGGATCAAAAGAGTATGGTCCATTAATTCCAAAAAAATATAGTTAAGAGGTTTTTCATCACTTATATAGAGGAAAAATTTCTAAATATTATAAGGCCCAATGAAACCTATCTGAAATATTACCCTAATTGATACCCCTTCCATCAGATGTTAAGGGATAATATCTAAGAATAATTCATCTTGAAGGACATGATCTAAAATATTGTTGAAAACAAACATGTGAAGTTGGGTAAACCATCAATGTTGGTGACTTGTGTATTGTCTTCTGATCCAAAATAAGGAAGAGAGTGGTAGGAAATAACAAGCAAAGGGGCAAAAAAATTTAATGTATGAATGATTATAAAATTTCTCAACTGGGACTATATAATCATCAGGGTAAAATTAAATTAACTAGTTGTGACCCCATATACCCCAACAGCACCTGAGACACCATATTCATCATCATATGATATCAAGAGTTTAAATAACTAGAATTTATTAAATAATTCATAGGAAGAAGATCCCCCCATGTGTACTAAAGATGGTCTAGACTCTCTTAGAGTTTATACCCATATCACTAGAAGGATAAGGACTGTCCTAAAAAATGTAACCTTATTCTAATGAGGAGTAAAAATACAAATATAACAATATAATCCACTTGAAATACCCCATAATTGATGATGAAGAATCATATATACTTTAATTATCCATCTATAATCGGGGAGTATATTATGGAGGCTGAGGTAGGTGAGGTCAAAATAAACCATGATGGTTAGAAATCATTTCTACTACAAATATACATGCAACTAAGAAATGATGTTAGGTTATTTAGTGAGTACCCTGGGAACATCATGAATCATCTAGATCACATGTTGACTTGATCATACCGGTGGACTGGTTAGTAGATTAATTGTTATCCATTCAACACCAAGTCATAGGAAAGTTAATGAGACCCAACCTATGACCAATAAAGGTACCCCCAATTATGGTCAAGAGAAAGAGTCTCTGATATAATCAGCTTTATTTTCCAAGACTCAACCTTGCGAAAAAATTCATATTAGGAAGCAAGGGCCTATAGTATAAAATTTTGAAAATTTTAAGCATCACATCATCATCTTGGTTAGGATCTCAATCCTAGATTCCCCTCAACATTAAAAATAACAATGGGAAGCCCTTATTGAGGATCTTTTATATTCACAAGAGTTCAAGACTAATGTTTTTATAGTTGAGATATATCATGTAGTTTTTGGCTCCACTAAGTTTCATAAAATAAATTATTTCATAGAACAATACTACGAAACTTCTATACATGGGAACATCAGGACTTTATACATATTTGGAATTCTTCGTGATATCAAAATTTATCTATCCTTAGTTTATAATTGTTTTGGGATCAATATTATCCCAATATATATCCTTTAATGTATGGGCTATATTGAAGCTGACACGTCTCTCTCCAATCTAAAAATTCATGGATATGATAAAAGTGAGTAGAAACCACTCACAATAATTATGTTTAGAACCTAATCTTATGATAGCATTTTTGACTCCATGTTCTTGGTGGTTCACCAAGACATGAATTTAAATATCTTACAGGGAAGTCTATGGATCCATACACACACAAAATTATCTTCTACATATCACAAGTATATGAAATACTCAATTGGAGATAAATTCAGGGAACTTTATGGTGATAATTTCTCATTTTGAGATTTGTGAATAGAATTACATAGGTGCTGGGTACTATAAAAAGGAATAGTTTTAGATAATAGTAAATGATTCCACATATATTACTACCCCTAATGGCCTAAAAATAACCCCATCAAACCATGGAGTGAAATCAATGAATATTTTGTGTTTCCAATCAACTTAGTTGAGTTAAAAACTATAAATATTGGGAAGCATTGGGTTACATTTCTTAATGAATTAAACCCTCTAATTACATTTCCCTTAAATGATGGCCAGGAAGATGATTCCATTTAGAAACTACCATAAATTGAATAAAATAACTCTATAAAATCAATACAGATTATTCTTTCTAACATGTTACTCTATGTGAATTCATGTTTGAATGATATCTAGTTGACACAACCAAGAATTTTTTATCATCTATACCTGAATTAGGGAAGAAGATGAAGACGAGGTTTAAGTGAATTTTCATCCATTTTCATGGTGTCAGTTTCACTAGATTGACCTAATCATTCTAATGAAGGATCTAATTCTGATGTAAGTAACAATGCCCCTGTATCATCTCCTAGATCTCAAACATTCAATCCGTATTATCTTCCCAATAATAGTAAAGAGTATAAGGAATATATCAATGATGCTCCTCTAACATTTGAGTAATATTTCTCAACCACCATTGATGAACTAAAATAGGTGAATATGGATATAGAGATAGATATGTGATATATATTGATAATTTCTACTATGAACATGATAAATAGGACAAGTAAATTGTTTTTTAAAGAAACACCAAGATTTATTTACATGGAATTACATGAAGATACTCAGGTTGGATCCTTAGGTGGATATCCATTAGTTGGAATTTTTAAATAACCACCATGACTAAAAAAAGATTGCAAGTAGAATGAATCTGAACCCTGCCTATAAGGTGGAGGCTGAAGTTGATAAGCTGATAAAATAAAAATTCATTCAAAAATTTCAATACCAAAAATTGATCACCGACATTATTCTTATCAAAAAATTAATTGAAAAATCCATGTTTTCATTGGCTCTAGATATCTCAACCGCCACTATCCAAAAGTTGATTTTCTAGACCCGATCATTAAACCATTGATCAATGCAATGATGAGTTTTCAATCCATTCCCTTTATAGAAAGATATTTTGGATACAACTAGATCCAAATAGCCCCTGAATATAGGGAGGCCACTACCTTTAGGGTACCATAGGGGGTATACTATTACCACATAATTATTTTTTTGAATAATGTTGGTGATACCTACCAATGAATCAAGAATTATATTTTTGAATCCTTTCCAGGGAAGACCATAAAATGAAACATGGATGATCTGGTGGTCAACTCCCAACAATAATGTGATAATATTACCAATTTTGAGAGAGTATTTATCAAAATATATAAAAAATATTATAGATAAACCCCATTAAATATAATTTCAAGGTTAAATAAAGAAAATTACTTGAATTCATGGTATGACACCACAACATATAGGTTGACCCTGAGATATCCAATGTAATATGATATGACTCATCCTTAAAATATTAGAGAGTTTTGGAGATTCTAGGTAACATTTTTTATGTCAAACACTTCATATTCTATCTCATTGGAACATGTTTTCCCTTTATGAAGTTTAAAAAGAAAGGGGTCACTTACCACTTTGGTGAAGATTGTTAAAAAAATGACATAGAAAAAAAGACTATTTTCTATTATCTCAGCTGGATAATGTTGAATACTGAGAACCAATATTATGATATCAATAAGAACCTTCTTATATTAGTTTTCTTAGTGGATATTATATGAAACTATTTTTAACCCCATGAGTCCCACCTGGACTCTTGTGTTGATATTCTCAAATATATACTTAGTCATCCAATTCTAACTATACAACTAGCTTCATGGAAAATCATTATTTATCAATTTTACAACAAGTTTATGTATTAAGAGGTGATTAGGGGGAAATTATTAGAATATTTACTTAAAATGAACCCCATCATAGAGAATTAATTTTTATACATTATTATATATGATAAATAAGTTTTATACATACATGAAACTTCCCAAAAATAGAAATTATACTTCAATGGTTCTTTTAGATTTCCAACAGGTTGAAGGATGGAAGATACAAAGATCAATAGCGGGGGATGTGTTAATATCTTTTGAAAAACACTTTTTCTTTACTCCTTTATATCATAGGGATGTTTCAATAATGAGGTATAATACCAAGACCTCATTATAGGTTTAGAACAATACTTACAGATACAAGTTACCCTATTAATCATAAAGAATGATTCAGAGTTTTTGAGTAGGAAAATAAATGGAGACAATGCTATGAAGATGGAGGATTTTATTCCCTTATTTTATTTTATTTTATTATTTATGAATAAATTACCATAAGAAATAACTCTATCTCACATTTAAAATTCATATAATTCCCAAGTAGATGTAATGTACAATGTAGCTATTACATTAACTGATATAGATTAGGATGAGAGAAGCCGGGTTGTTGGTTGAGTGGTTAGGAAAACCCCTAAAAATGCATTAATCCCAGGTTCAAATTCCAATATAGGATAATTTTTGAGTTACATTAATGGTTACTATAGAAGTACTGTAGAAATTACTATAATGGTGCTGTCATATTGACACTATTCACAAAAAATGATCCTTATAGCTATAGAATTGGGTGTCTAGGCTAATGGTCCTCTAGGCTATTCATGTGAATTTAGGAATAAGTCTTATGAGATAAAATATTTTGGGATTTGGTCCATAAGATGTACGGTATATGAAGAAAAGAAGGATAGACTTACTGGAGCTACCCTGGGCGAATGAATGAGAGGAGAGGCAATCACAAGATGGAGCAAATAAAACCCATGATAGAAGGAGTTATATGACGCTAGTAATTATCCCAAGAATATTTGCATAAAGTTTATTGAAATCTATTAAAAAATCATGTAATGAGATATATATTGAATAAAATAGGTATTAGGGAGGGGATATTCCAATTTAGTCGGTTCAATAAAATATAAGGTCTTGTTCCCCAGCCTTGGGGACATGAAAATTCAAGCTTCTTCTACTAGGTATATAATCTAGGAAAGGGTAACCTCTTAGCCCATTTAAATATAGAGATTATGAGATAATAAAAATATGAGTTGGAACCAGAAGAGGATGATACAATCATTCATATTTCACATTAAAAAATTGTCTATCTATTTTTCAATAATGATATAGAAGAGATTAATGAAATCAATTACACCATAGATTAAGCTGATACTATATCCTCTCCATTCAATTCCACAATTAGTTGGATTTATCCCAAGTATCATATATACAAAATAGGATTCTCCCACTAGATCGATCAAAAAGGAACAAATCCAGCAATGGGTAACCAATTTTATCCTTTACAGTAGCTGAAATCCTATATAGGTGATAATTTTATGGAGTCCTCTTTAGGATCATTGAAGGAGGATCGACCCTCATGTTAAGTAGACAGTCTATACTAGTTCATGTAGTGCCTACTGATCATGAACCAATATATTCTACCAAACCAAGAATCTTTGATACTTTTTTCCATTAATAATACATGACTATGTTGAGTTTAGGAAGAAATACCTTTCCTATGATATGCATGTTAACTTTATTAATCAACCCCTGGATTTTTCTCACACTACCAAATAACCTTGACCATTTTCCATTTGGGGGATATATGTCATGGGTACGTACACTTTATCAACAACTTGGAAGTTCAAGTTTATTCTTGATACCCCTGATTTATTCTCCAAGTGGACCAAATATGTACCCATTAAGGAATTCTAAACAAAATCTATAATTAATTTCACAAAGTCTAATATATTTATCAGATTTTGAGTCCCTCACATAATATTAATAGATAATGACAAAAAATTTTCTTTTCTTCTGAACTGAAGATGCTATATTAGGAGTACAACATTCATTTTAACCAGTCATCTCACTATTATTCAGTGTCAAATGAATATATAAAGTCCTTTAACAAAAATATATCTAATATATTTTATAATATTTTAGATAAATAAAAGAGGTCTTGGCTAGATAAACTCTTGCATACTTTATGGGATTATAACACTATAACCCATATTTCCACAAAGGTAACCTTGTACAATATTATATGTAGAATAAAGGTAGTCTATCCAATTAAGGTTTAGTTTCCACCACTTCACATTTCCATATACATTTGACTGAATAAATATGATCAACATCAAATATGTCTTGTTGAATTGGAGTGAATCAATGAGGAATGGTTACACGTCTTGAAAAACCTATAGTTTCATAAAAATTATGTCATGTTATAATTTAATAAGAAGGTCCACTTCCACTATTTAATACAAGGATAACTGGTATTGGATCTCATAACTCTTATGATACCAGCGAAGAAACTACCAAATCTTAAGCATAAATAGTAATGATATTTTTACATACAGAAGGTTTACTCCAATGATGCTTACTCCCTAATTACAATGGATAGAAATCATATCACACCTCATATTAATGCATGAATTCTTAATAAATAATTCATATAGCTTCACTTTGAGGCCATGAAAGTCCATTCCACATGACAATACATTTCTAGGATATGGTCTTATTCATATAACCTTAAACTACAAGATAAAATGGTGTTAGTCTTATGATCTTAAACTATAAGGCATGATGGTCTTAGTCATATGACCTTATGATACAAGACATGATATATGGGTCATCCAAAATGACCCCCTTATATAAGATCTTGATCTATGTAATATTTCTCTTTCTAAGGTTATATAAATAGTTATGACAACTTCCCCCACTAATTTCATAGTTTACCTATCCTATGATGAAAATGATCTTTTAAAATAACTACATTTGGATTTTTTCTTATTACCATGAGATATATAGTGATACTTAGGTATCTCATCCATGTACTGGCCACATACTCCATTTCCAAGCCTATGTCTACCCAAGTGACAATAACTTTACCATCTCACATCAGGTCATCCCATAGACATGAATTAGGGTAGAAACATTTTAGTTTACCTTGATACTAAAACCTTATTCATATTGGGTTTCCTCTCTTATCACACCAAGATAATCATCTATTTCATTACCATGTCTCTCATGCATGATCCCAATCTCTACAAAGACTCGCTTTTAGGAACTAAACATGGATTAATTCCCCTTGCTAAGGATATGCAATGAAGTACAAACTTCCTATTTTGGTTCTATCTTTGAATCTCACTAGCTTTAAGCCTAGTTCTCATGACATTACTTATTCCCATATGGTCTACTACCATAGCCTGAAATCGGAATGAAGATACCATATTTTCTCCTACATAAAAGCTAGATCTATAAAGAGGTTACCGAGAACCATGCGTGGCTTGATTCTAATTATCTTGAGATAGAAATTGATGTACATATTACATATCTAAAAACCAGCAACAAATTTAATTCTTTTGAAACTAATATATCATTCAAGTGTATGAGTCTTCAATAATTCACATTGAATTTTCCCTATTGAATTGATACTAAAATGAAACCATTTCATTTTCACATGATATAGATCTATGTAAAGACCTATATATAATGGTTCTTATTATATGACCTTAAACTACATTACATGTGAGTCCTTATCATATGAAGTTAAAATACATGATACATGGTCCACTCTATATGACTGTTAAACTACTTAGATAGGTCCATTGTATATAGACCATTTTCTTTGATTAAAAGTAAGATCTATATGTGATTCATCAAAATATGGATCCTTATCCACAAACCTATACTATGATAAAATTCCCATAGTTTTAAGGATAATTTCCTATTGTTTAGGAATACATGATTCATATTAGGATTTCCCTTATATAGTTTGACATTGTGATGAATCACATGGGATAGATCCTTGCAAATATTTTATGAGAACTATGAATGTCTTTCTTCCCATTATCACAAGACACACAGTGAGGCTAGAATCTCATATTTTAGGTCCATCCACTAATACCATTAGATTTTATCTTAGTGCTCAAGTTCTTAATAATTTACAATGGGTTTACTATAATAATATCTCATTAGGATGAATCTACCACATATCCCCCCTAAACCTGTACTAGATCTATATAGAGACCTTACAAGAGTAAATATTTATTAATTCCTTGAATATAATGATATTTTTTTGATGTCTAGATCACATGTCTTAAACCCAAACATTAATTAATCTTTCAGTCAAAACTCTCTTAGAGTACTATCTCAATATTAACATTGGTTTTTATACCTCATCCATACACTAGGACACTATATAAAGAAACTCAAATCTTCTATCCTTGGTATAAACATAGATTTTTTTTTCTAGTTTTGATATTCTATATAAGAATGAAAATTCTTTAATTAAGAACTATGTGTTCCTTGATTCCTATTATTTATGGATATGAAGTGACACCAAAGTCTTCCACCTTAGATCTATCCATGAAATCAGTTTATGTCCTATTTTTCTCCCATCATCCTATCACTTAGGCATAAATTTCCCTTTGTTGTGTGATTTTAATTGTTTTAAATGAATCATGTAAATATATATGTTGTCTTTGTGTTTGTATTAATGGGTGATGGAGTAAGTATCAATCCACTCATAGAAAACTGATGCTACTTCCCATGAATGTGGGTAAATAATGAAGAAGAAAAGTCTATTCAGTGAGTAGCCCATAATATATTATGATTGGATAGATAGTCCTTATTGAAAAGAAAAGTATTTAAGGTTTAAGATTTTTTTCTACAGTAGTTTTTAGACAAGTGTAGAGAGGGTTACTTTATATAACTTTAAGATATGCTATTTTTAGAGTTAAAGGAGAGCTATTTGGGGAGATTGAAGACCCTAAGCTATGGAAAATCCATCCATGTATTTTTATTATGTTACTTATTGAAATCAGTGGTTGACATCACTTCAATGAAGATTTTTCATGGACAAAGTAAAATTGTTTATATAAAGAAATTAAAGGCAGTGGAAACACATGAAAATACTAAAAATTGAGTATTTAATATGCTGAAAAAGACTTCGGAAGTGAGATAAAGAGATTAAAAATTATTATGATAATTTAAAAATATATTTAAATTCATTTTTAAAGGTTTTTAGTGATTTGAAAATACCTTTAGATTATTTGAAGCGCGTCATAATTAATTTCAAAAAATATGTAATTTTTAAGCATGAAGTCGAAAATTTTCTAAGGCATGAAATCAAAGTTATATTAACATCAGAAGATTAAGAGTAGGAACATAAATTTAAATTATGACCTCATATAGTTCAATGACCTTAGAAGGTTCACTAAATCTCTAAATTTTAACATGCTCCAAATAAGGATTAATGTGAGCTCAAAAGGGTAATCATAAACTTAGAAGTTTGTCTTAGAAGATTAAGCTCTAATAAGGTTCAAATTTGGAAGGTTCACCCAATATCCAACACTTAGTAAATATTCATGGAAATTTCTTGATGGAAAATGTGATATATAGAATTTGGAGATTTTATAGGAATTAAATGGGATGATAATAGAACTATTCTAAATTGATTTAAACATCACAAACACCTAAAAGGGTTTTTGATTCAAGATATTTGATAAGAATATATGATCTTAAAGCTATGGGAAAGAATATCAAAACAATAGAAATTCTAGAAGATGAGGTGATGTTATTCCATAATAAGTGGAGACAATTTATATGAAGTGATTTCACTAATATTGAATGGAAATTAACATCTCATTCACTCAAATTAAATTTTTATTCAATATATGATGAGTTCCATGTTGTGATCCACATCGCCATGACATATTGTATAGTCATGTAGTAGACACAAAGGTGCTAAAATGACATGTCATGCATCTAAATGAACATGGTGAAGGTCATTTTCACTATAATATGAATATGACCATGATATGGTAAATTTCTTGTGGGAGTTTTATTCATAATGGAGGATTAACAAAGAAATTGGAGTAGTATAATGACACACCAAAAGGTTCACAACGCATGGTTAATATCATGGTGAAAAAATAGGTAGTCTATAAGAACCTTGTTATGGTAGTGAGTGTTTTCAGTAATATGTCCACTTTTTAGAAATGTTCAACTAAGACATTCCATGGAGGTGGACATAGTGACTCACATAAAAGGTGAAGTATACAGATTAAAATGGAATGGACCACACCATGTTCCATGCATGGTGACTGTTTTCAGATTCCCTTAGCACTGGAAACTTTCTAAGATCCAACATAGGGACCTAAATGCTGTAATGAAGTAAGAAAAACATTTTTTATAATTTTTATATATAAATAAGGATATTTTAGGGTGATTTTTATGGAATATGTTTTAAGGATGTTTCATGAAACATGCTGGGAGAAATATCCAGAAGATCTATTTGATTGAGATAAAATGAGAATATAAGAGAAAAATGAACTCCTACTATTTTATAAGAGATAACCATGAGATGAAAATTGAATATGTGAGATCATGGGATAAACTCATATATATGTAGTTAAGAAAAATTGAGAGAAAAAGTAGATGAGATCATGGAAAATAAATATTTGAAGGGGTTTTTTATATGAAAATATTTAGAAAATATATTTTTTGTGACATATATATAAAGTAGAATAATAAAGAGAGAAAATTTTTGGATAAGGATAGAACATTGAGAACTAAGAGAACTAATGAAGCTATCTAAAAAGGATAAAAAAGTGATCTTGATCCTACATTGAAATGTGTTAACCATATGGGTATTGAATAAAATGTAAGATAAAGACCCTATAATATCCATTTTTTCAGAATCTTGAGAATAAGAATATAGAATAATATCATAGGATCTTATTGAGTTGAGAATGTGAGGTGAATTTTTCTACAGAAGATATAAAAAGATGAGATAAAATAAAGACTGATTTATAGGAGGTTTAGTTATTTATCCATTGGAATTCAAATTCTCTATGGTGACACATCATGAGTTATTAATTTTTTATACTAAAGCATGTTAAGATTATTTTTTTGATATAATTTTTAAAGTTTTAGAAAGAAACAGTTTTATATACATAGTGGTAAGATGTGGAGTTAGTGAAAATCTATGTATGAAAGGAGAGAATAGTGTAAAGATAAATATTATAATCACTTTGAGACTCAGTGAAAATGTGTGGAGTATTGTAGGGTTTGAGAAGATACCCATTGTACCCCTTGTGTTTATATGGGAAGAATATGTGATTGGGTAAAATTACCAATCATAGAAAGTACTAGGTTTCCCACATCAAGATTTAACCTTGTAAAAATATAATGTTTTATCTTTAATTTATTTCCTTATTTAGATGTGGTTGATGATTTCTTGGGATAACATAAAATGATAAGACAATCTTAATTAGAAATATAGGTTCATAACTAAAGAGGGTTAATATTTTAAAGAATATTTATATTTTTTTTTAAAATTATTCAAAATCAGACCCCCATAGGTGTCTACACTTATCCTATAGAGAAATTTAGTATCAAAGAAAAGGTTCCCTCTAGTTGGATATATTTTACTTATGCTGATGTTATTTTATCAAAAGTTGATAAAGAGTATATTTTATTTTTGAAAAGAATATAATTAGAAGGAAGAACCAATTTCTATTCCCATTAACACAAAATCTAATTTTACAACCAAGAAATTACAAAATAGAAAAAATAAGGAGGTAATAAAGTTGAAAAAATTATCAAAGAATATATAAGAGAAACTACTATACAGAGGAAATCTGAGTGCTATTTTTCTTGTTGAATCTGGTGGTTATTATTCCTATAATGAAGAAAGTTTGAGCCTTGGAGAAGATATGTTAGTGATAAATCACTTCATGGTTTTTATTTTGAATTCAAAGATTATCTTAAGAAGGTTATGAATGAAGTTTTTTCATTAATATTATCTCATATTAAGGGACTATAGTTTGAAAAATCATATATGTAATATAAAACTCATTCCATAAAGGATTCCTTAGCTAAGATGGCAGGCTACTACAACACTCTCTTAAGATTAGTGAAAGATAATAGAGAAACCATTACACATTAAAATGATAAAATTTCTATTATTGATGAATACTTTTAAAGATAAGTTTGTAATAAGGATGTATTTCAAGATATTATTACTACATTAGAGAAGTTTTATAATGTTATAGTTAATGTTAATGATGCACAACCAGATGTAAAATAAAAAATAAAAGTGATTGAAAACTCACAATTAAAGGCCAGCCGAATGAATTAAGTTTTTTTTAAAATATGAAGAGATATTGCGAAGAGAAATTATACCTAGTTGGGGTTGACAAGAACACACTAATTTTAAATTTTCTTGAGTCAAGAGTCCAGTTGAAAAATGTGGAATCAAACCCAGCTAAAAATTCCCATGATGATGAGAAGAAGTGTGATACCACTTGATTCTATGATATGTGTTTCCCTAAAAATGGATCCATACTTGTGGTAAAGTGATCTTGAGACCATATAAATAAGAATATACCTAAATATCATGAAATAAGGTCTCTTAATACCTTGATAAAGTTGTTTTTACTAAATCTATTTCAAAAAATAATGTAGGATAAAAATCATGTTCTATACAAATGTGGGTAATTGAAAATGCTGAGTAACCCACTAATAAGTAAAGGATGAAAATAAGAAAGGGTAATATGACAATACCCCCAATTAGATCCCAAAAATTTGGGGATATAATCTCAAAATATAAATATCATATATCTATATAGCCTACACATAAAGTGAAAGAAACATGATTTGTAGGCCACTTTTCATGTTTCTGGATGTTTGGGTATATATCAATTGTTTTTGTATACAATATGTCTATCTATATAATTTATATAAGGCCTGAAGTTAGGGGGGTCATTTCTAAAATAAATATAAAACCCACTAGATATAAAATGAATGCACATAAAGGTAAGAATATATTTTATAAGAATGTATTTGGAAAATAAATAAATTTATTTACTTGTTAAATTTCCTTAATATTCATGTTTAGAAAACTATTTATAAAATATGAATATTGTGTATTCCTATTAATATGATAAATTTATTCTAGGATATATCCTTTAATATAATAATTGGTTTTATATCATAAAATTTAGTTATCATCTATCATGAACTTGGTTTTTTATTTTAGTTCTATAGTTGAGAATAATCATTGGGAATATTTTGTGCATATTAGGTGTTATAGGTTTTCATGAATTGAGTTATCTCTTGAGTAAAGTATCCCAAGGTAGAGTGACTTGGGGTCATATGACCTAATTTTCTAAAGACTTTCTTATATAATAAGTAAATGGGGTTTTCTATCCATTTCTCTTGGATTACTCATATGGATTTTTTCAATCTCATATAACTCTATGCCTTTACATGAAGAATTCATGTAGTTTATTCATATGATTAATTTGGATATGTATGAGTATACTTGAATTATTTTTTTGGTTGATTAACACATACTTGTGGTTTATGAAAAGAGTTACACAATAATGTGGTGTGAACACATTAATTTAGTGGTTAGAATAGGGATTTCCAAAACTAAATTGTTATAAGTATGCATACAAAAATTGAAATAAAAAATGTAATTATAAAGATTACATATGATTTAATATTTATTAATTTAATATTCATATTCTGTGTATTAAATTGTTGAGACTAAAACCCATCAAATATTAAGTGTGAGATTCCTTCTAAAATATAACTTGTCAAGACCTCGATCGCTCAATAGGGTAAGTTTTTCCCAAGAAGGGTTCCCTTTAATTATCTTGTATAATACAAAAAAGTTATAGATAACACTATATCATCATTGGGTAGGTTCATTCCAAGAAGGGTGACCTTGTATTGTTATTAGTATGATTCCCTACCTATATAATTAAATAATTATAGGATCACCGTATAAGACTCATTACTTAGTGAAATTTGGATCTTGGATCACTTAATGGATATGATGTATAGGATCATAAATTTTAGTGGGAAAATATTCATTAAAAGTACTTAATGAATGGATATAATACATGATATTTATCTGATAAATTTTCTGTTGTAGATAATATAATTATCAACCACTTTAAACTTGACATATATACCGGACAAAGAAAAGTTGAATGGAAGTAACATTCTTGATTGGTATAGAAACCTAAGAATAATTCTCAAGAAATAGGAGAAATTATATGTACTAGAGTAGACACATCCAGAGAAACCCATAGGGAATTATATTCCACAAACATATTTAGATGTTTATAATAAGTATCTAAAAAAATATGTAGTGGTTTTAACTCTTATGATTTTTACCATGGATCCGAAGTTGCACAAACAACAAGAGACAATGGATTCTTACAAAATGATTGACTATTTATGGAGGATCTATCAAGAATCAGTGATATATGAAAGGTATGAGGTTCTAAAATCCATTATTTAAATTAAAATAGTGGAAGGAATCTCAATCACTACCTATATAATCAATATTATTGGGTATGTTAATGATTTAGATAGGCTGGGTTCACCTCTAAAGATGGATCTTGCTACAGATTTCATTCTGTAATCATTTCTATAAAGGTTTCAGTGGTTTGAATTTAACTAAAACATAAATGAATTCTAGAATTCTTTACCTAATATCCTTTACATTATATGGATTTTTTAGTAGGAAATGGCGGTCCTAGATTAAGTATCATTATGATGAAACATTAATAGAAAGGTAATGGTTACATGAAGAAAGGTATGAAAAGTGGTCATGAATAATTTACAACACTAGTTACTTTGAGCAAGAAAATGAAAGGAAAGTTCTACCATTATAGTAATAATGGTCATTAGAGGAGAAACTATCCGGAATAAATAAAATATAACAAGAAACCAAGTGGGTAATCTACACCATGTATGAATATTAAAAAGTTCAATTCTTTGATTTTGATAGGTATATGATAAAAAATGTATATTTTATAAATGGTGTAAAAATATAAGAGTTTTTAATATTAAGTGAATAATTGAAGGATGAATCCTAAAGTAATGAAGAAACTAGTTGCTATATGGATGACTTCAATCTGGAGTATAATTTTTATGGATATACATTTTTTTCTCATTTAAATTAGTAAAATAATTAGTTGTTTTAAACAAATGACGTTGTTTTGTTGATGAACATTTTATTTTTATAAATTCTATATGTAGAAGAAGTTAAGAATAAAAGTTTTTTATCCAAGATAAAGGGTTTATTCATCTATACTTTAAATACATATTATTTTAGATGATATATGGAAAAAATAGTTTATTTTTTAAATATTCTTAATGAAAATAAATAAATGTTATTTATTAAAAAAATAGTTTGTATTATGTCTTATAAAGATATTTTTAATATAATATAGTGTCTAAGAGGATAGTGGGGGTATTTTTTTAACTTATATAAGTTCCTAGTTAACAAATAAAATATTGAACCAAATTTAGTTTATGTGATTATCTACTTTATATACTAAATAGTTAGGAATGTAACATTAAATAAAAATATAAATAGTTATATTTAGTTACTACAAGAAAGTGAATATCACTATTAACTTATGTTTTGACCAATAAATACACAAATTGTATTACTTGGTATCCTAATAGAAGTTAGGGTATATTGGTAAAGATAAATTTAAATAGTTACACGAGCTACCATAAAAAATTGGATATAACTTTTTCCTAAAAGAGGTAAATATGTGTTGGTAAAGTGATAATGTAAATAGTTACATTATTTAAAAAATATTTCAAGGAAAAATATTTTTCAAAGATGATGATGATGTACTTAGAAATATTTAAATGTATACAATAGAAGATAACATTATAACATTTTATGATATGAAGTTAATAAGTTTTCATATAAGTCTAAAGAGTTGAACTTAAAGAATGTGATTCCTATGTCTCACCATTATTCAAACTAGATTACTACATAAAATCTACTCTATAAGAGGTTATTAGGAGTATTTAATCAGACGGTTACATAAGGATGTGATAGAAATTACATATGGATATAATGTTAAAAAAATTACTACAAAAACAAAATGTGAGTTATGTAGAATCTATGGATATTAAAAACCTAAGATATGGGTTGTAAATATTTATTTTAATTATAATAAAATAAATCCCCATTTATAATTAATTCATGTGTGCTAAAACATTACTTTACATGAATGGTAGAATGATAAATATCCTATAAATGTAAAAACATTTAGTTGTCCCTAATTGATGACCATCATGGACTATTATGGGTTGTGATGATATATTAACATTACCATGGATAAATTCTTATACTCATTACAAATGGTTGTATACGAGATATGAAGAATAGATTCATGAGGTAATAAGTAGAGACTTATTATTTGGATTGATATGTTAAATTACATCTCATGTAATTTCATATATCCATAGATATACTTAGGGGTATATAGTTATTATCAATACTTATTACTTAAGGTTTGAAATATACCACCACAAGATCCTTTAGACTTTGATACCATACTTACACAAGTCAATATATGAATTTTGTTAATACATGGGTGGTTGGGTATGTTGTTGATCATATAGTCAGTTGGAGTGAAACCCAAATGGGAATTTTACACTTGTATTAAAAGAAAAGACATATTTCCCTTGATATAATTAGACTAAAGAAATACATGGACATGCTTAGTTAAAACACAAGAGATGTGTTTAGCTACATTGATGTGGGTAATGTGATGCACTCATCCATTAGATGAATGAAATGTGATGTTCTCATTGATTTGATAAGGCTATTTCTAAAAATGAAGATAATTTGAGTTGGATATACTATATTTACATGTTTTATGTTTAGTATTCACTCGATGTAAATAAAAAAATAATTATATAAGTATATATATGATTCATATTTTGGTGGAATTATATATATATATATGATTATGTTTGATAGATATCACACCAGACCCTTTAGTAGATTGAGTAGAACTAGTTTTTTTACTAGAGGCCTCTATTTTCTTACATCTATGAAATTTGGATTTCATAATTTTTTTCAACACTCATAAGGCCCATAGGGTCACATAATTAGGCCCTTAGATAAGGATAAAATTTTAGGCAAAATGTTTGTTCAAAATGAATAAAGTTTGATGAGGAAATGTTTCCAAAATAGTTTGGATAGATTAACAAAGAGTTGTAATGTTTTTCATAAAGTCCTTATGGGATTTTAGTAAAAGTGGTATATTGTTGGATTTGAAATAAAATGTACATGCATGAGATGCATGTACACATTCCTATGATGCATGAAATACGTATATATATATATAATATGATTTATATATATGTGTGTACATTTAATACATGCATGTGATGCATGAATAATATATATATCTATATATGATATATTTATTATTTATTTATATCGAATGGTTTATTCATCTATTACAATATATTATCAATGGATTAATTCATTTGAATTTATTTATTGAATTAAATTAAATAAATAAATACCTAATAGATAGTAATGCATGAGATGAATTATGTTTCGATATGCCTTAGGATTCAACCATATAATAAAATGATATCATCTTCTTTTTTGGTGGGAGGTGTGTGATGTGTATGAGCCTTTTTTAATCTCTCTTCCTCCTAAAAATATGTTTATCTCATTTTAGAAGGTGCAAGAACCCTGTTATATTTCAGGTATCCTAATGAAGTATTCATGGATCCATTGGATAGTGTACTCCCTCAGAGGCAGGGTGAATTTTCTCAATAATCATCATAATCTTCCTAAAAAATTATCTATAGAAAGAATATTGAAACTTCTATTGTTTGTGAATTCTAGGTACTCAATTTTATAATATTATTTACACGTTAATTTCTTAAAGATAGATATCCTATGTTTTTGGGTTGTATTCCACTAAATATGATCATATAAAACTCACAATATCCTTTATAAGTATATATAAAATTCATGGAATTCCATAAATCATCTAAATATTATCACTTTTACGATTTCTAAAACCATTAATTTTATTTTTCCTATGCTTGTACAAGTGTTGTGTCGATGCTGCGTAAGGGTTTTAAATAATTATACTGAATAAAAAAATTAATTTTTTTATTATCATGATATTAAATTATTATCTATAGTTATAGTCATATTGTATCATTCATAATGTATATTTAATCTTATCATAATCATTAAAACATATTTAAGATATAAAATGAAAGAAAATGGCATATTATTAAATACAACACTTTATTCTATTGGAATCCAACCAATATTTCAAAGGAAGCCACAAAAAATAGTTTATGATAGATGTTAGGTCAAGATACCAATCATACATAAAATAATTTATAAATTTTGAGTTATTTTTGTCCTTTTATTCTTAATTTTAATCTTTAACTTAATTTACCTTTACCAAGGTAACTCCTTTTTTTACTTAGTAACTTAAATTTGTGGCCAAAAATAAAATTGATCATAAATTTCTTTTGGAAATTATGTTTCAAAATTTAATTCCATTTTAAAATATTTCATTTTTATATGTGATAGATGGGAATTTTAATATAAGTGCACAAAACGCAACTAAAAAACAAATTTTAGAGAAATGTCTTTTAAGCATAAAAATGAACTTAATCCAAAATAAAATATAATGTTGATTAATATGATATTAATTTTATTATTATTTATAAAATATATATTATGTTAATTTGAAACCAAATACAAATCATATTTTAAAAACAACACCCAAAGTTCAACTTAAATCATTCCATAAGTTACTAACCATAAAACTCTTTAAAATATACCAGAACAAAACCGAATCCAAAATATTAGAATGATACGATCACATATTATTATAAGATAAAGTTAAAATGTATCTCTAAATAACATCAATCACTCCTAAAGTCACATACCAATAATTTATATACACTAATCATGAAATCTCCTAAATATGCTAATATTTTCCATTAATAACATAAATTACCATAAATCCATACTAAAATAATATATGATTCTAAAATATAATTCATTGTTTATTTCTCATATAAAATCCCATATTTTCCAACAATATTTTTGTCTAATTTAATCATATAATGTTCCCAATATAGTGAACATCTTCAAAAATAAATTTAATCATTTAGTCACCGAATTATCTTTTAATCCCATGGTTAACTACATGACAAAACATATGTTCCCAAAATTTAATAACAAGTTTATCAAAATTAAAAATAATTACCTCAACATCAAAGATCATATTAACCCTATATATCATCAATACCTTTAAACTTATGCCTAAAAAATTTCAAATAATTATTCCTAAAATAACATTTTCACCACAACTCTTGTTAAATTTGAGGGTTACATACACCTCAAACATTTTCTAAAACTCAATAAATGTCTATGAGGTAATCCTATAACATAAAACCAAAAAGAGTGTTAATTAATTTAAATTTATAATCAAACTTAGAATTATTAACCCATGATCATTTTTTAACTCTTAAAATATCCTTATCTAAACCATCCTAACCTTTAAAGTTATCTAAATTTTTTCTTTGATACCAAATTTAATGCCCCATACCCATACACCAAGATTCGATGCTAAAATAATACTCTTAAAAAGTTATATTTAAAACCAACTAAAGTGACAACAATTCTTACTTTCATAATTATAAATTCAAAAACAAATACTTTGTCAAATACATCTTTGGGAATATTTTTAGTTCTAGATCTTTAGTGAATTGGGATAACGAATAAATATTAAAACCCATCTATTTATCATTAAATGAGGATTTACCCATTAAAAAAGTTCTTATAATTATACTCATATTTTAATTTTTAACATTTTTTTCTTTGTTCAATATGTATCACTGTTAACCTTTCCATAATTCTTACACATCCTTAGGACCTAAGATTTTTTTTAAAACATGTGATAATAAAAAATAATCTTAGCGAGGGGTATAAGAATAAAGTAAACCCATTGATCAATTTTATATTCATGGAAATCCATAAGAATCTTTTCTTTTTCTTGTATTAAAATTTTAAATTAAAATAATCACTTACTCTTGAAATCAAAATTTTCCAAATTGTTTTCATAAAAAATTTCATGAGCATAAAGGAAAAATCATAATTCATTATATATTCCTGAAAAACATGAAAGTGTTTCTTTGATAACAAACCTTTTACATATAGGAGATTATAAAAATTATTTTTAAATCCAAGCTCATTTTATTATCTTATTAAATTAAATAATTTACAAAAAATATAAACAACTAGAACATGAAATATATCCAAGGATAAAAATAATTACATGGGTAATAATAATTTATTTCATAATGATGGAAATTATAATCATATAGCCCATGACGTATTCCAAGACATCATAAATATTCCTTCAAGGATTCATGTCAAGACGTCATAAATAATTGGGAATAAATACACCAAATACCCAGGATGGTTTGTCTCATGATACCCACTAATGCATCAAGGGGATATAATGAGCCCCTAACATTATTTAATAAGTCCAATTCATTCATCATATGATAAAAATGAATAAAAATACAATTCATAGTCAATATAAATATTCATCTTGAAAAACTAGAATGTGAAATATCAATATTTTCCACAGTCGAAAAATAGAACAACCAGATCATAAGTCATCCAGTGAAATAAAGTAGATCGAATCATTAGGGTATATATCCAATAAAGCATAAGAGTAATAAAATTATGTCAGCATGGATGAAAATACCTTTAAAATAACATTAAAATATTTCTTTGAAAACATGAGAAAAATATTCCTTTCTATTAATTTAATTTTAAATAAAATTTACAAAAATACTGAAAAAATGATTTTATTTGAAAATTTCCATAGAAACATGTAAATTATAATTCAAATAAAAGAACAGTCATAACGAAAATAAAATCCATTAATTTCATATATGTTAAAAGAGAACATTTTTTACAGTTTTTTAAAAAGATAAATGTGAGTTGTATAGAAAACATTTGAAAATATTCATTTTAATTTATTTTAAGGAAAGTCAATAACCTTTTTTTATATTCATTACATTATCATTATTATTTTTATTTAATTTTTTATCATGAATTATTTAATTTCTAAATTAAAAAAGTTTGCATAGGATGTTTTTTGGATGTTCTAATCCTAATCCCAAAACAATTTCAGTGGGTTGACCATGATTAAAGGGTTAATGGTTCCATAATATCCATAATATTAATCATTAAATAATTATATATTTTATATATTTAAAAAAAATTATGAATCATCTATTGAATATGTATGTAAAAAATGAAATACATCATATCATGGTGGTGATAGTATCCACGTACACATGATCGAAATTTCTATTTTCCTACTTCATAGAAAAAATAAGGTATATATTATTTTACTTTTATATATTATTCATTATTTATATCATTATGACCAACCATGTGATGCTAATGAAAAAAGAATCACAACACTTCGCGGAGGTGGTATTCCACATGTATGCACCAGCGAAGTAATCATTTTCAATCAAATGAAAATGGTAAGAAAGTATGTATTATTTTCTATTTAAATAATAATAATAATTTTATAAAAATATTATATATTCATTAATTCCATATTTATAACCATTTGTGTGAGGCGGTTGTGGAAAGCGAAATGCATCTCTTCCTGGAGGTGGTAGCCCACGTGTAAGCATGAGTGATACTTTCATTTATAATAGGATTTAAATGATATGAATAAGGGTTGTAAAATAATCATAATAACATTTAAATATATATAATATTTTTATGTAATTATTTTATTTTGGATAAATATTATTTTAAGGAGGTAGAATAATAAATAAACATAAAACACTTAGTTAATAATTATATATCTTCTTTAAAAAACCTACATTTTCGTATACCTTAAGACTTCATAGGATGGTATTATAGTGAGAAAAAACCACTAGGAAATGGAGAGGAAGGTTTCGAAGGGATTCATTTAGATATTTGTTAATATTAATGGCTAATATGTGTGAGGAAGAGAGGGGAGGAGGTATCTTTTTATAAGTGAGGTGGGTGGAAATATTATTAATATATGAAATATTATTATTATATATATATATATTATGTTTAAAACTCATGTATAATGCCTCCAAAGTTCTATATTTCCAGAATAAGGAGGATAATATCTAAATATAATCAACAAATCCAAATTCTATAGGTTAAGGTATCATTTTAAAATTTATCTTCTAGTTTAACCCCCTCATTAATCTTGTTTAACATTAATCATTGTAACAAATATTTCAATCCTTATGGGTCATGAAACTAATTTTAAAAATTTCAAGTGGCACATAATGGACCATTTAATGTGGAATAAAAAAATTCTGATATAATTAACTTATGATATAATTTTTATGATTTTATATTATATTAAAAATTATTTTTAAACATTAAATAGCATTTAAAGTCATTCTCCAAACTATTCACAAAATTTGACTTTAAAGGCATCAAGATAATAATGTAATTAAAATTAAAACACTTAAATCGTCACTTATAATTCAAAAATGCTTAAAACAAATTTTGAAGAATGAAATGACTTCATCTGCATTCCTTTTAAAATAACCATAATAAAATGAATGTTAATTTAATTTATTTGTTATATAATCAACTCATTTCATTAGAATATTTTATCATTTGTGATTAATTAAATATATTAAGAATAAAAAACATTAGCCACATAAAAATAATTTTTTAAAAGATATTTCATTTACCTACAAAATGTTTTATCTTCATTTAAAACCAATTTATAATCAATTTATTATTTATTATTCATATTATTTTGGAAAAAGTTTCTACATTTATTTAATAATATGGTTATTCTTATTCATACTTTCCAAAACAACAAATATTTTATTACATTCAGATTTAAATAATAATATTTAATTAGAATATCAGGGTTTGTTTAAGGTAAAAATTGTGTGTGATACATGCTATTGAATATAGTAGTATTTAAGGGAGAATTACATATTAAAATATTAGGGTGTTACATAAAATGTATATGAATATCATTCATGAAGTATGTATATATATATATATCACTACTACAAAAACGGGCATTAATAGTGCTAAAAACGGGCTTTAACAGCGCTAAAAAAGCACTGTAAAGCTCGGCGCTGATAAAGGGTTACTTTATCGGCGCTAAAAAAGAACTGATAAAACAACCCTTTATCAGTGCTCAACAAGCACTTCTTTAGCGTTGATAAATGCTTGTTTTATCACCGCTCCTTTAGCGCTGATAAACTTATCTTTTATCAGTGCTTATTTAGCGCTGATAAAAGCATGATTTATAAGTGCTAAAAGAGCGCTGATAGATGCCCTCTCTGCTGCTACAATAAATCTGCAGCAGCACACCTGAACACCTACAAAAAAAAGCATCTCAATAAGCCAATTAAAGCAAGTATAACCATAAAAAATTAACTCATAAATCATAAGCAAATTAGACCAAGTATACTCATACAACAATTATACATGTACACCATTAACACATAATTTATAAGTTAATCAAGTACTTAAAGAAATCAATTCAAAATTCAGGGGGTTTGGGGGATATTCAAGGGGTTGGGGTGGCTGTCCAAGGAGGGGTAGGGGGTGTCCGGGGGGCTTTCCAGTTCAATCCTAAGGCTCCACATGGGTGTGTTTTATCAATACATAAATCTTTGGACTTTTCTCTATCCACTATGCATCATGTTCTCTACCTCAAAGAGGTTATAGGGTTTGTACACACACTGAGGTGCACATACTTGGGGGTGGATGAATCTCATTAATAAACCCCCAATATTAAACCTGCAATAGGCTATTGTAATTGCATGATCAGGCAATATGCACAACCTAGTTGAGAAAGAACTGGAATAAAACTTATAAAAAAATCATCATTGATCCTCAAATCCATGACCATGATTAAACCCAAATTAATTTTCCAAGTGATGAAATTTTACCAATCATTTCACAAGGATCGTGTCGACATTATAAAAATATAGTTTGACCAAGTCCTACCCCATCTACATCAAGACACATTGATTCTCAAGTATTAAATCTTGATCAACCATACCTACTTCATCCAATGTTAGGGTTTCTCTGAGTACATCATAGGAACCACACAAAACATATAATATACTATGGTCTCCCCACTATATAAATAATTATCATTGACCTCCAATATGTGAGTTTTATTTATATTCCATCATGGAAATCCACTTATGGGAGTTTTCTCATCCAGGGAATACCCTCAACAGTATCTCAAACCACCCATATGTGTTCTTCCAATTCCGAGGAATAAGACCTACAAGGATCTCATCCCTATACTATGGGAGTAACCTTATTTGGGGAATAATACTAAGAATCATATATTATTTACCATATTGGATTATTATCATCCAAATAATAATCCCTAGAAGCATATCAACCCTCCAATATGGGTGTATTCTCATTTGAGGCATAATCTATATAATCATCTCAGCCCTCCCCTATGGGATTATTTTCATTTAGTGACTATTCTCGATAAGAATATCATCCCAATCCTATGGTTTTATTTTCATTTGGGGAATAATACCTATATACATCTCATCCCTCTCTTAAGAGAGTATTCTCATTTAAGGAATAAGACCCATAAGCATATCCACCCTCCCAAATGGGAGTATTTTCATCCAGATATAAGCCCATAAGTATCATAGTACCAAACACATGATCACCCTAGTATACCAGGACAAAAATGACTTGATATATATGAGGCCCTATAGATCACATTCCATGACCCCCCATTTAAAATATCAACGTAATCCGAATGCGTTTGGTCGAATTTCTGTAGGTCAGTTATTGTTTTCACTTAAAATCTTGTCCATTTTAGACAAAATAGAGACCCTTTGAGTGCTAGCGTCCACACCGTGCCTTGTATTGAGGTGTGGTTGACTCATAAATGTCACCAATGACCCTTGGATCGTTCTTATAAAAGATCAATGAAATCCGAATCCGTTTGGTCAGATTTTCGTAGGTCAGTTGTTGTTTTCAATTAAAATCGTGTCCACTTTAAAAAAAATAGAGACCCTTTGAGTGTTAGCGGCCACACCGTGCCTCGTATTGAAGAGGAGTTGACTCGTACAGATCACCAAGGACCCTTGGATCATTCTTATAAAAGATCAATGCAATCCAAATGCGTTTGGTCAGACTTACGTAGGTCAGTTGTTGTTTTCAATTAAAATCATGTCCACTTTAAACAAAATAGAGACCCTTTGAGTGATAGTGGCCACACCGTGCCTCGGATTGAAGAAGGGTTGACTCTTACATGTCACCAAGGACCCTTGGATCGTTCTTATAAAAGATCAATGCAATCTTAATTCATTTGGTCAGATTTCCGTAGGTCAGTTGTTGTTTTCACTTAAAATCTTGTACATTTTAAACAAAATAGAGACCCTTTGAGTGCTAGCGGCCACACCGTGACTTAGATTTAGGCAGGGTTGACTTGTACACGTCACCAAGGACTCTTGGATCGTTATTATAAAATATCAATGCAATAAAAATGCATTTGGTCAGATTTCCGTAGGTCAGTTGTTGTTTTCAATTAAAATCGTGTCCACTTTAAACAAAATAGAGACTCATTGAGTGATAGAGGACACACCGGGCCTCGGATTGAGGCGGGGTTGACACTTACACATCACCAAGGACCCTTGTATAGTTCTTATAAAATATCAATGAAATCTGAATGCGTTTGGTCAGTTTTACGTAGGTCAGTTGTTGTTTTCACTTAAAATCTTGTCCATTTTTAAAAAAATAGAGACCCTTTGAGTGCTAGCGGCCACACCGTGACTCATATTGAGGTGGGGTTGACTCTTACACGTCACCAAGGACCCTTGGATCATTATTATAAGAGATCAATGCAATATGAATGCGTTTGGTCAGATTTACATAGGTCAGTTGTTGTTTTCACTTAAAGTCTTCTCAATTTTAGACAAAATAGAGACCCTTTGAGTATTAGCGGCCAAACCGTGCCTCAGATTGAGTCGGGGTTAACTCGTACACGTCACCAAGGACCCTTGGATTGTTCTTATAAAATATAAATGCAATCCGAATGTGTTTGGTCAGATTTCTGTAGGTCAGTTGTTGTTTTCAATTAAAATCGTGTCCACTTTAAACAAAATAGAGACCTTTTGAGTGATATCGGCCACACCCTGCCTCGGATTGAGGTGGTGTTGACTCTTACACGTCACCAAGGACCCTTGTATCGTTATTATAAAATATCAATGCAATCCGAATGCGTTTGGTGGGATTTCCGTAGGTCAGTTGATGTTTTCAATTAAAACCGTGTCCACTTTAAACAAAATAGAGACCCTTTGAGTGATAGCGGCCACATCGTGACTTGGATTGAGGCAGGGTTGACTTGAACACATCAACAAAGGCCCTTGGATAGTTCTTTTAAAAGATCAATGCAATCCGAATGCATTTGGTCGGATTTACGTAGGTCAGTTGTTGTTTTCAATTAAAATCGTGTCCACTTTAAACAAAATAGAGACCCTTTGAGTGATAGCGGCCACACCGTGCCTCGGATTGAGGCGGGGTTGACTCATAAACGTCACCAAGGACCCTTGGATCTTTCTTATAAAATATCAATTCAATCTGAATGTTTTTGGCCAGATTTACATAGGTTAGTTGTTGTTTTCACTTAAAATCTTGTCCATTTTTAAAAAAATAGAGACCCCTTGAGTGCTAGCGGCCACACCGTGCCTCATATTGAGGCGGAGTTGACTCGTACATGTCACCAGGAACCCTTGGATCGTTCTTATAAAAGAGAAATGCAATCCGAATGCATTTGGTCGGATTTCCGTAGGTCAGTTGTTGTTTTCAATTAAAATCGTGTCCAATTTAAACAAAATAGAGACCATTTGAGTGATAGCGGCCACAACATGCCTCGGATTGAGGCGGGGTTGACTCTTACATGTCACCAAGGACCCTTGGATCGTTACTATAAAAGATCAATACAATCTGAATGCTTTTGGTTAGATTTCTGTAGGTCAGTTGTTGTTTTCACTTAAAATCTTGTCCATTTTAAACAAAATAGAGACCCTTTGAGTGCTAGCGGCAACACCATGCCCTATATTGAGGCGGGGTTGACTCTTACATGTCAAAAAGGACCCTTGGATCATTCTTATATAATATCAATGAAATCCGAATGCGGTTGGTCATATTTCCGTAGGTCACTTGTTGTTTTCACTTAAAATCTTGTCCATTTTAAACAAAATAGAGACCCTTTGAGTTCTAGCGGCCAAACCGTGCCTCATATTAAGGCAGGGTTGACTTGTACACATCACCAAGGACCCTTGGATCGTTCTTATAAAATATAAATGGAATCTGAATGTGTTTGGTTGGATTTCCGTAGGTCAGTTGTTGTTTTCAATTAAAATCGTGTCCACTTTAAACAAAATAGAGACCCTTTGAGTGATAAGAGCCACATCGTGCCTTATATTGAAGTGGGGTTGACTCGTACACATCACCAAGGATCCTTGGATCGTTCTTAAAAAATATAAATGCATTCTGAATGCGGTTGTTCAGATTTCCATTGGTAAGTTGTTGTTTTCAATTAAAATCGTGTCCACTTTAAACAAAATAGAGACCCTTTGGGTGATAGCGGTCACACTGTGCCTCGGATTGAGGCGGGGTTGACTCATACACGTCACCAAGGACCCTTGAATTGTTCTTATAAAGGATCAATGCAATCCGAATGCGTTTGGTTGGATTTCCGTGGGTCAGTTGTTGTTTTCACATAAAATATTGTCCATTTTAAACAAAATAGAGACCCTTTGAGTGCTAGCGGCCACACCGTGCCTCGGATTGAGGCGGGGTTGACTCATACACATTAACAAGGACCCTTGAATAGTTATTATAAAAGATAAATTCAATCCTAATGCGTTTGGTCGGATTTTCGTTGGTCATTTGTTGGTTTCACTTAAAATCTTGTATAGAGACCCTTTGAGAGCTACCAGCCACACCGTGCCTCAGATTGAGGCGGAGTTGACTTTTACACGTCACCAAGGAGCATTGGATCGTTCTTATAAAATATCAATACAATCCGAATGCGTTTTGTCTGATTTCCGTAGGTCAGTTGTTGTTTTCAATTAAAATCTTGTCCACTTTAAACAAAATAGAGACCATTTGAGTGATAGCGGCCGCACCGTGCCTTGGATTGGGGCGGGGTTGACTCGTACACATCACCAGGGACCCTTGGATCATTCTTATAAAATATCAATGCAACACGAATGCATTTGGTCGGTTTTCCATAGGTCGGTTATTGTTTTCAATTAAAATCTTGTCCATTTTAAACAAAATAGAGACCCTTTGAGTGGTTCAGCATTATTGCATGTTGCTGGTGCATATCATCTGTTAAAATGGGAAAATGACTTATTGGAGAAAGGATGTTTTATTTAATAACAATTAAAATTTTCCTACAAACATTTACATACAATAATGTTTCATCTTTTGTCCCCTTAACCCCTCTCAAAAATGACCACAAATTGTACATATCGCCAAGTCAGATCTTCATTGTATTTGTGTACAATCTTCCATCAGGTATGCGGCCCAATCATTTCTGAACACATCTATATCATCTTGTGAGTATGAGGCTTTTCGGAAGTCATAGTAGTACTGAAAAATGAAAAAATAAAGAATTAATAAATAACATAAACAGACTAGTAGTTGTTTTTAAAAATACTTCTTTAGGGATACTAGTTTGCTGATAAAAAACGATCTTTTTCATAAATTTACAAACATAATAACCGCAATCATTATCGTTTGTTTGTTTTGGACACTGCAAAAAAAAATTGATCATTAGGAGAATAAGTAACTTGTGTTGATATGTGTTTGGATAGTGAAATTTTATTATATATACCCTAATATTTGTCCAGACGTAGTACTTGCTCACCTCCTTATGCTTAGCCCCTGACCTCATTCCTTTTTTTAGATGATAATGATACAACTCCCTATCAGTAAAAAATAATATAAATTATATTACTTGATGTTTATACCTAAAACCTAATATGTAGTGTCTTACAGATTCACAAACTTCATCATGTGTGGTCGGTTTGATGGATATCCTTGCTTTGAATCAAGAAAATAAATATTCGGAGGATCCAAGTTCACCACAATTAGCAACCAATGTTTCCTATAAACACAACAAGTAATAAGCAATAAAAGAAGTGAAAATATAATTTATATTCTTTAATCGTAGAGTATTACCCCTGCATGGTTTGTATTAGGAAAAGTCTATCATCTATAATCTTGCGTTCAAATGTTTTCAGCAAGCCATTCACTATTTCATCCCTTTTTTGATGGCTCTATTTTTGCTAGGTGTGTTGATGTGATATGAGGACTAACTGGTCCAAATATTGGCTCATGGGAAAATTCCTTCAATTGTTTTTCATAAATGCGTCTGTCAACAATATAAAATGCATTTAGTCATAATTTTCACGCTAGATCAGCTTTTGGAAAATCAATTCATGGAAACATACATCATATATACATTTACAACTGTGACGTCTAGCCAACCGTTTTCAAGGATTTCATTTACATTTTCAGCAGTAATAAAATCTTTACTTTCATCTCTGTATATATTCTCTTATAAAACCACTATTCGAGTGTTACCATCTTTTAGCTTCGTATCCACATGAGTCTTCAATGCTAGTAAATGTGGAAAGAGAACAGGTGGTGTTATTGTGCTTTCAGTAGCTCCTTGGGATCGGTTGGTCGATCCTTTAGATGGTTTTGAGCCGACGTTTGTCACCCCCTTCCCTTTCTCCATCTATAACAACAATCATTGGTTCATACCCTTTTTTCATTAATTGTTAAGGGTTTATCTTGAAAAGAAAAGGAAATAAATACCTCTTTGTCCACATGTAATCTTAAAAGTTGTGACGGACATGCAATGAATATCCCAATAGCCTTTTCGACCATATGAATATCATCATCATAAAGTGGAATAGGTAGTTCTACCTTTGGATCATGAGCTACAACAATCGTCACTTTCAGATGATCTTTCAGAAGTGGTCTATTAGGCGGTGTGGCATCTGGGATACTGAACACTGTAGCCCTCGCTACAAGGTGATAGGTGGGTGTTGACAAATATAAATCACGATCATTATCACCCTGTAAGAGATGAGTACAGAAAAATTATCAGTGTTTGTCTGATTCATATTTCATGGGAGCAATTATTATAATATTGATTACCACAGCTAATACAGTTCTTTAAGGCAAATGGCTCACCTCAAAGCTGGTGGGGGGTGGGGCGGGATGTTCATGCAGCGATTGTTCTTGAGTTGTGGATTCCCTTTGCTTCCCACCCATAAAAGTTGCTAGCAACTCTCCCTGCCATTGAAATTGTTCTTCAAGGGTTGCTATTTTTTTCACTCATTTGTTCCAATTTTTCATCTGTATCATCCATTTTTTTCTTCTTCTCAAAATATACTCAGGGTGTCACCCCAAACCCTGCACCTCTGACACGACCGTATTTTTCTGACTGCTTCAAAGCTTTCAATAATAGGTCTGTATTAGCTACAGGAGTAGCTGATTCCTGTGACTATCAGATATAGGAAAATGACTAATTATTTTTATGTAATGGCAATTTTAAACAAATTATTTTATCGTCGTGTCATACTTACACATATTTCCCACAATTTTTGTGTGTTCTCATCTACTAACTTATCATCCTTGTTCACACGTGCCTCCTTCAATAGCACATGACGTGGGATGTAAGTGCATCTGGTTTTAGACTCATCAATCTACATATAAACATAGAAAAATAATTATGATGTTGTTTATTGGCACCTAACAATATAATTGTAAATTTAAAATACGTACCATTTTCTTTTCTAATGAAGCGTACCCCATCCTTGCTTTACGATAGGGGTATGTTGGTTTTGAAGCATGTTCCTTATTTTTAGTACAAATTTTCTGTTTCATAAATGAAATATTGACAATCAAAGTGATGAATACAGGTATCCTCAAACAACGTATTATCACTCACAATGTACCTGAAACTTCTCATCCCCACGACATCCAATAAATGCATCCCATGCTTCTTGGGATATTAGGTGATCGTAGACAACGGGTGGGTGCGGGTTTATTTTACCTTTAGAATCTTTGAGGTGACTTCTTGTTAAAATAGTGCGAAAGCCCCGACGAATCTTTCCTGCAAGCCTTAGTACATAATCCTTGTGTGAATCGTCTACTATAAATGTACTCTTAAAGAGATTGATAAGAGTAAGACATTGTTTCATTATTTTATTTTCTAGTAAATTAAAGAAATAAATTCTTAATGTTACCGTAATTTCTTCCTAGATCACAGCCTTCAGCCCGGATACACCATGGTGCCATGAATCTATGTCAATCGGCACGCGTTTCTGAGTGACAACTCCAATGTAGATGCTAAACATAGAATTTTTGGGATTCACATGTTGGCCTCGTGCATTCCATCAGACTTCAAATTTGATGCCTTTGCTTTTCTCCTTAGGAATTTTGGGTAACACCGTCAAACTACGACACACGTGTGATTTCTGCGATGCTGGTCCTTCATTCCCGACCATTTCATCGATATCAACATCATCTATATGTTCATCTATAATGGTATCAACGACATGTGTTGATGGTTGTTGGACCTCAACACTAAGAGTAGCAGGAGCCATAGCAGCAGGAGCAGCAGGAGGAGCAGCAGCAGCAGGAGCCGCAGCAGGAGGAGCAGTAGGAGCAACCAGAGCCACAACAGGAGCAACAACAATAGCAGTATGAGCTGCAAGAGCAACAGGAGTAGCAGCAGGAGCAACAACAACAGCATCATGAGATGCAGGAGCAGTAGCAGCTGCTTGAGAGACTTGTTCAACCTCAAGATTAGGAGCATCAGAATGTGCAGAAGTCATTATCTGCAAAAGTGGTTGAACAGTTAATTCAGATTACATAAATTCAGCAATGATGAGATAATAACATGAGATAACAAGATCTATATTACAAACAAAATATAACCTGTTTACTGAACTCTCTTTCATTTTTTCAAAGGTTGAAGGGATTTGACACCTCTATCGACTATCCAAATCCCTTCATTGTGGTCTCCTCCAACATACAAAACATCATCTGCATTAGGACGGCTCTGAAATGATTGCGATGTACCACTAAAAGTATTTTCCTCAACTGAATTTTCATCGGAACCTTTAGTAGTTTTGGACGATAACAGAACAATCGACCACTTTCGGTTTGTGGGATCTGGAACATAAAAAACTTGTACCGCTTGTGATGCCATTATAAACTATTCGTCTTTGTACCATTATTTACTAAAATCAACTTTCACATATCCCCATTCATCTATTTTAACACCACTGTTGTTATCAATCCATTTGCATTGAAAAATCGGCAATTGGAATGTCGTATAATCCAACTACCATATTAGTTTGATAATGCCAAAGTATGACATATTTGCATAAATTGTATTTTTATCCTTACTACCAGAAACATGCATCGCTTCAACCACTAGTGTAACTCCACTATTTTTCATGGTACTATCTTCATCATGTTCATCTCTATAGAATGTATAACCATTAATTACATAACCACTGTAAGATAATACATACACACTTGGTCCAGCGGCTAGCCATCGAAGATGTTATAAAATTGAATTCGGATTTCCATCCAACTGCTTAAAAATATGGTCTTGAAACCATCCTATAAACTAGTGATTATGTGTATCTGATAACCATTTTTCAGACCTCGATGGATTCAACTACATAATAATTTCTTTGTGAGTTTCAATATATGGAGCAACATCCCAACTGTTATGCAAAACATAAAGATGAGCCTGCTCCCGACCTGTAATACTGATTGTCACAACTTCTCTTCTAGAAATTCCCTCACCCTCAATGCGTTCAGTGTGACGAGATGTCGGGAGACCAATGCTTTCCACATCAGATAGGTATTCAGTACAAAATTCAATGTCTTACTCAACAATATATTTCTATACTATACAACCCTCTGGCCGACTTCGATTTTTGCCATACCCTTTCAAAATCTTCATATACCATTCAACATGATACATTCATCTATAGTGTACAGGACCACAAAGTCGAATCTCTCTCACGAAGTGAATCATCAAATGAACAATCATATCAAAGAATGTTGGTGGGAAGAACATTTCTAATTCACATAATATGATGACAATTTCTTTTTTCATAGCTGGAAATTTCCCCAGGTCTAAAACATTGCTGCATATAGCTTTGAAAAAGAAACAAAGTTTGGTTAACGTATGACGAACATTCTTGGAAAAAAATGCAACGTAAAGCTATAGTAATTATATCTTGCATCAAAACATGTCAATCATGTGATTTCAAACCTTTTAAATTAAATTAATTCATTGACACAATGTTCTTGATATTTTATGAGTACCCCTCTGGAACCTTTACATCATTGAAGAAGTTTCAAAACTAATATCTCTCCACCCTAGAAAGAGTATAAGCAGCTGGAGGAAGAAACATTCGATTTTCACCCTTCACAGGAGCCAACTCTTCTCGTATTCCCATGTCAACCATGTCCAACCTTTCCTTAATTCCATCTTTTGTTTTTCTAGGGGCATTTAGCAATGTTCCGATAACACTGTCACATATAATTTTTTCTACATGCATCACATCCAGAAAATGTCTGACGTACAAATAATTCCACTATGGTAATTCAAAAAAAAACTAATCTCTTTTTCCAACCGATTTTCGTAAGGTTTTTCGAAAATGGTTTACCAAAAATAGTGTTCAGATCTTTTACTTTCTCAAACAGCTGATCACCTGTTAGTGGAGACGGTGTTGCGCATTTTTCTGAACATTCATTGAATGATGTCATCCAAGATCGGTACTTATTCCGATGAGGTAGAAATCTAAGATTTCCTAAAAACAAAAATTTCGATGAATGTTTCAACCTAATTGATTTTGTATCTTCTTCACACATGGGATTCCCTTGAGTTCCTTTAATGCTATAGCCTGAAAAATTTCCATAATCAGGGAAATCAGTTATTATACCATACAACATCGCTCTCAACATGAAGTATTCAATTTAATAAGCATCATACAACATTACACCTGAGTCCCACAATAACTTCAAATTCTTGATAAAAAGAGCCAGATAAACATCAATATCGTTACCTGGTTTTTTTGGTCCTGATATAATCATAGATAACATGATGAATTTCTGCTTCATGCATAACCAGGGTGGCAATTTATAATTTACCAACATAACAGGCCATGTACTATGAGTGCTGGTTTGAAAACCAAAAGGATTCACTCCATATGTAGATAATGCAAGATGAAGGTTTCTCGGATCTTTTCCAAATTCAGGATACTTATGATCAATTTTCTTACATTGAGGAGAGTCAGCTGGATGACGTAATAACCCATCTTTATTTCTTTTATCTGCATGCCACGACAATTGTCTTATAGTTTCTTCACTTCCATATAGATGCCTAAACCTTGTAATGATTGGAAAGTACCATACAACTTTCATAGGATATGATTTATCTTTCTTGTATCGAGAAGCACCACACTTTGGGCATTCTGTAAGTTATTTGTTCTCTTTGCGAAACAATATACAGTCTTTCGGGCATGCATTTATTCTTTCAGAAATCATTCCCATCGAGCGTAGTATTCTTCTAGCTTCATATGTCTGGCTTGGGAGCTCATTATCTTCCAGGAGCATGTCATTCAAGAGAGAAATTAGTTCCATAAAACTGACATCACTCCATCCGTTGCATGCTTTCAATTTATACAACTTCAGTACAACTGACAATGTTGTATACCTAGTGCAAGCAGCATACAATGACGTCTTTTCACAACTCTTTAACTTCTCAAACAATTTTGGGCAATCACGGAGTTCATATTGAATTGTATTTTTCATTTCCTCAATACAATATTCATCATAATTGACATCTGTAATCACATACTCCATATGGTCTTCTTTATTATCCATATTTGTATTCATATCTGACGATCCATAAAACGTAGTTTTATCCCAACCAGTAGCTACATTCTCTTTTTCTCCATGTTTATTCCAACATTTATAACTCCGATCTATTCCATGACATATCAAATGTTCTTCCAACTCCTATGGAGTAAGTATTCTAGAATAACAACAACGTAAACACAGACAAAGGATTTGAGAAGGATCCTTTGCGTGATCCTTTGCAAACTTGATGAACTCTTTCACTCCGTTCTCGTACTCTATTGTTAAACGATTATCATCCATCCAATCTTTATTCATCTCCATATTATTTGAATCTCAAATATTAGTATTTATGGTTCAAGTACACAAAAGAAGAATTCCAAATATTGTATAAGAGAACCAATTCCTTATAAAAATGGAGATTAATAGAGCCTAACCATTAGTGTTTACTCATCATGCCTAAATACTCACTACTGGTGGAAGTGAAACCGTTCCTGATGATCATGCCAAGAAGAAATGGAAACCAAAAGGGGAGAGTGAATCAAAATACCCCAAAAAGATGGAAAAACCTAGTATTTGAGAATAGGTTAGTGGCTTTCATGTTGGCTAGACACCTATCCAATAATCTCCACAAGCGGTGATGGCCCCTACAGTTGTTGCACCAGGTGAAACCGTCACTTGAGAAGCTGAGATCAATAAGGCCCTTCCCAGTCATGAACTGAACAAACTCCATGATGGCCTTCCTCTGGAATGGGCTTATAACTTTCCTTTCCTTTGGGTTGGAAATGACATTAAAGTCACCCCCAACAAACAATGGATGGTGGTCAGGATCGAAGGTATTCTGTTCAAAAGGACAGTCAATCCCCCTAAATTTTTTAAAATACCAATACCATAAACCATTTAAAAACAAGACATTTTAATTTATTTTGGAAATCATTCCCAAAAAATTTCAATAAACAAACACCTGCTAAACCATTTGGAATTTTATTTAAATAATCAACTTATCTTTATTTTAAACCATGATTTTATTTTATAATATCAAATACACCAATGGTAGAAGGAAACCTAATTTATTTCAATGAAAAAGGTTAATTCACAACAAGATACCATCCATTCCATATATTATTTTCATTAATAGGGTTATTTTGTGCTTCAAAATGATAAAACATGTCTAAACAACTTCAAATGGATAAAACAAGAATTCATGAAACACATGAATCCAAAAAAGAAGATATAGTATAGAAACACCCACTTGGAATCTGAATGAGTCTGCTCAAATGAAGAATATCATACTTCTCCAACTACATCGATGATTTCTCATATACAATGACACCACTAGCTAGATAGTGGCCCTCACCAAGAACATCATACATCTCCAAATAAGAGACTACAACCACTAACCATGAAGAACATCATAAGATGGAAATATACTAAGAACACATCCCTTCACCCAAATAAGAGACTACAACCACTAACCATGAAGAACCACTAAGAGCCTAATTTGAATAAGAGATATTATGATCATCACTTAGGGGATTCTTAGGCATATACCCTAATGAATCTATTTATAATCTCATGAGGTATAATCAAGGGAACATTATTTGGGAGATAAAGAAGATCTCATATTCCCATAACATAGGGACTTCATATTCTCGTCCCCTAAGACAACCTAGGATTATCACCTAGAGTTGGATGTTTCTTGAATTAAGAGTGGTCATAGGTTTATATCTCGGTAAAGGAAGTCACATATTTTAATTTTAGAAGAGGGAACCCCCCGATACACTCATCGCGTAGGGGGTGAGCATATTTTTATAGCCACCATTTCATTTTTATCCATGAATTTATTCAATTCCCACTAAACCCTTTTCAATTTCATCATTGACAACTATATTCTATGTCACTGGGAAACTAAAAGGAAAACCCATATCAACTAATGATGTCATCTCCCACAATAACCCACTCATTACATCTTTTTAACAATGGAAAGGTTGATGCTTCTCCACTGCACGATTTACCACCTCAACCATCTCACATTTTCCCCCAATAGAATCTATCACAACCAGACTAATAAAAAACTTCTCAAACTACCTCACCAAAAAACAATGATGATTTTCAAGAATAAAAGTAAACAAGAACCATGTTCTTGAGAAATATAATGAAAATTAGTAAAAACATGTGAATCATCCCCTTTACACCATTTTCCATCAAGTATGGTCCATTTTCTTCAATCGGTCAATCCATAATACTCACCCATATAATAAAAAAGCATGTTAAAAAAATGATATAAAAATGGGAGAGGAGAACAATATTGAAAAAAGATTTGGAAAACATGCCTTAAAGGAGGTCCGGAAAACCGAAGCTTGAAAGCGTTGCAGGCAGTGGAGGTCCGAAAAACTGAAGCTCAAGGGCGGCGGAGGTCCGGAAATGCGAACTCAGCGGGCGGCGGAGGTCCGGCAATGAGAAGCGAGGGTGGCAGAGGTCCGGAAACGTGATCTCAGCGGTATGCAGAGGGGAGTCGCAGGGTTCCAGTACCGCGAGAGCTTTAGGTCGCGATAAAACGAGGGAACTGTGCGACCGACTTTATAAAAAAATTCACTAAGGTTTTATCAGCGCTAAAAAAGCACTGATAAAGACTACCATTATCAGAGATAACATTTTAGCGCTGATAAAGGTGTCCTTTATCAGCTCTTTTTTAGCTTTGATAATAGTACCCTTTATCAGCGCTAAAAAAGTGCTGATAAATCCTTATTGTATCATTGCTACAATTTAGTCTTTATCAATGCTTTTCTAGTGCTGATAAAGGGTCTTTTTATCAGTGCTATTTTAGCGCTGATAAAGGTTACCCTGTATCAGCGCTAAAATTTTATCGCTGATAAAGGAGAGCTTTATCAGCGCTTTTATAGCACTGATATATGACCTCTTTATCAGCGCTAAAAAAGCGATGATAAAGACTCCCTGTATCAGTGCTAAAATTGTAGCGCTGATACAGTAAGGATTTATCAGCGCTTTTCTAGTTCTGATAAAGAGGCCCTATATCAGCACTAGAAAAGCACTGATAAAGATCCCCTTTATCAGCGCTAATTTTTTTGCGCTGATACAGGGTAACCTTTATCAGCGGTTTTTCTTAGCACTGATATAAGGGGGTGCTTCCCTTGCTTGTTTTTGTAGTAGTGTATAAAATATGATATTGTGTATATATAGTGTGTGGCACCCTTGAATTTTAAGTAATAGCCAAGGGTTGGTTTTAGAGGAGTAATACAGGAGTTAAACTGACTTTTCATAAGGAAATAGATTCCATGGTGTGATACAAATTTTGTGTCATAGAGGGTATGGCTGTGACATAGTTGGGGAACTGTGGTGTGGCATCTAGTTTTGATATTTTTTATTGTTTTGGAATATATTTGTCCTGGAGCATTGCTTATGGAATGAATTTTTACAAGATAGAGTTCAAGAAATTATTTCAAATTTGGAATTGTTGCGCCATAGAGGGTGATTGAGGTATAGTGTTCCTATAAAATCTTGGAGGCTATGAAATGGTGATGATCATTGTTTTCTGGTCCACTTACTTTCTTTATAGAATCTATTCATTGACCATAGTGTGGGTTCTAGATGTTTTTTTGACCAATAAACAATTTGGTGTATCAATCTCCTTAATGCTATAGTTTTTTCCAAATTGGAACCCATTAAGGCATTACCCAATGTACTACCATGTGATTCCTATTTTTCCACTTTTCTTATAAATTATAAAGGCCCATTCTAAGCCTTCATTTTTTCATCATTTCTTCTCAGAGCTTGGGTGGCTCTAAAGAACCTTAAAGAGCACTTCTGGCACCCAAACTCTTGGATTAATCCCTAAATTTGTTGGATCAAAAACTAGAAATTCAAAGTGAGTTACTCTCCCACTCTATTTGGTTTTCCTATCTTCTTCTTGGGTTTCCCCCTATACTTCAATAGGGAAAGGGATATGGTCATGGATTATGGATTATGTGTGAGGTCTATTATGAGTGAGTGATTAAGGGAAACATGTCCTAGGTTGATGACGTCTTCTTGGTGTAATCTTGAACAACTAAACACATTTTCTTCTAAATTATTCACTAATTAAAGAATGATTTGTTCTGGTGATTCTTATTTGGAAATTATCATGGTAGGATCATTATAGGTGGATATTGTTCACATTTTTATTTCGTAACTCTTTAGGTATGAAGTTCTTTACCATATATAAACCTTGTATAAAGTTTTCACCTTGATATTTAACACATGTGTCTTTGTTTTTATCATGTGAGACCCATGTTTGATATTGTTCACATTTTTATTTCGTAGCTCTTTAGGTAATAAGCTCCTTACCATATATAAACCATGTATACATTTTTCATCTTGATATTTATCACATGTGTCTGCGTTTGTATCATGTGAGACCCATGTTTGATGTTGATCACATGCATGTGCGTATATCCAACGAGACCCATGTTTGATATTGATCACATGTGTGTGTGTTTGTGGCATTTGTGACTCATTATTTATGTTCTATGTTTGTGCCTATACATTTCAAGCCTTATTATGTGTCAATGTATGGTCGTTGAAGGTTTTACTTATAGTAGATAGTGACAAGGTGGATCATCGTGGCTTGGTTTGCCCTTATTGGTTGAGGATGTGTGACATGGGAAGATGATGATGATGGTAATGGAACAATACATAGGGTAGGGGTGAAATCACCTTGTGGGTCAACGTGAGGCAGTGTCGAGAGACAACAACCTTGTGGCTCATCTCGAGATAGAGATGGGGTATGATGGCATTATGGTTTGACCCATGACAGAGATGAGGCATGGTGGACATGTGGCCTGATCTAAGAATAGTTTTTCTTATGACTACTGAGAGATATATTATGTCCTTGTGGATGACCCATGACCATTACTTATGTTATGAATTTCCTTTTGGAATGAAACTAATGAAGGTATGGTTGAGGCTTTTGGCATCTTTGTTAGTGCGTGATCGTCTGTCTTATTTTTGGTTGTTACATTATTGAATATTTTCTATTTTGTCATGGAATACACCTCTTATTCATGTGAACTTTTTTTTGAGGTAATATTTGTGGTTTAATACTATATTTATACTCACACTCTACATAAGAATCTTTATGCATAAGCAGATTTCATGATCAAGGATCCGGTAAAGGGTAAGGGCCCAATTATAGGGAGATGAGGAGATGGTGATTGGTCATTGGAGGAAGTAATGGGATGGAATCTAGTGGGATTTAATAGTGTCCATTTATTTTATTATTTATCTATTATACATTGGTTTGACCTACCACTATGGGGGTCCTTGTTTTATTACACAATGTTACTCTGAGATACCTAACATGTCATCTATTATAGAATCTTTATTATTTTGTTTTAATGCTCTCTTTTTTGTTATTATTATTATTTATATTATTATGAAATATGGATTTTGATTCAAATGGTATACTCTCCAAACCTCACTATTTGAATCCTCAATTCTAGTTAGCAATATCTTGCATATGAGGAGGTTCATATTAGGGAATGTGACACTCCAGCCCGAATCGAGTGATTAATGTCACAATGTTAAAAAGGGGTATCAAAGGAGGTTTTATTTTCATTATTTTTTATTTAATATATTTGGTTCAAGTTATAAAAGATATATTCTATGTGGAAATTTGGTAATGGAGTCACATAAGTTCCTATTCAGCTCTTATCTGATATTCCTATGAGTTACTAGTGATGGGACTACTATTATAGTAGTGGATTTAAGGTTTCATGGTGATCCTAACTATGTTGTGTTGTTATAGTTTATGGGATTTGGCTGTGTTTTTTCATCATGACTAGGCATGTATGATCACATTTCATATATATTATTATTGCTTGTTATGCATATTATTTCATATAATTAATTTTCTTGATCTATTCTTTGTTCTTTAGTGATATACTGTGATGAAATTTTTATTATTAGAACTTATGTATTCTTGATTTATTGATTATATATATATAAATGTAACTAATTTTCTAGTACTAAGAACCATTCTTAATCCTTTGATAATAAGATGAGGGTTATGACTTATTTTTTTTGGGGAGCCTCCTATGATAGATTTTTCAAATAAATACCGTATGTATGCATATGAACTACTTATGTTGATATCTTATATAAGATATTATAGGTTTTCTAATAATTCTTTGGGAATTATAGATAGTATCACCTAGAATATGTATGAGAGGACCACTGGTGGAAGAGGGTTATAATAATCGCACTAGATTTGATTCTTCTGTTCCACCACCATATGGATAAGGGGATGAAACTGAGCATGGCCCTATGTCCACTCCAATGCTTTAAGTAGTGGGGCCACTCCAACCTGAGGTCTTCTACATAGTTTATGTTCATGGTATAGTATTTATGATGAAAATGGTCAATTATTCTTGGTACATTCATCTTTATCATCGTATATCCTTAAAGATCATTGGAGGCCGATGATATGGCGAGTACTAGATTGAACTGATATGGGGATCTTTGTTCTATTAGAGACCATGAAGGATCATCAATAAAAGCTAGTTTCTTTCATGATTTAGGGATCTTCCAGTGGGGTGTTATGAACCAAGTGGCAAGGCATGAGGGTATTACATAATAAAACTTCAAGGAAATTTTCTTTGAGGATTTTTTCCTAGACATTTTAAATCTAGGTAACTCGAAAAAGATTATAGATCTTTAACAAGGGATGATGTTAGTATATGATTACTCTGATCGTTTAATAGAGTTTTTTCACTTCACTCAACTCATGGATGGAAATGAGGCATAAAAATACATAATGTTTGATATTTCTCTTCATTCATAAGTGAGGTTTCAAGTTTTGATATTTGAACTAATGTAATATCCATATTTTCTTTAAAAGTATTAGATAATTGAGAAGGGTATAGAGGATGAAAAACTTATAGGTATTATTTTAGATATCAGTGGATTGACTAAAAAAATTCTCAGTGCTGTAGTGGGTGCTTCTTCTAGAAGTATGTAGAGGAAGAACAAGGATTTTTAGATAGGTGGTTGTAGGAAATCAGAACATGGAATGGTTTCTTCATCCCCCAACATGGGAGGAGGATCTCTACCGTGTTTCAACTATGGACAAAGTGGTCTCTATAGTAATTTTTACTAGGACCTTAGAGAAAGTGTCTTTGGTGTAGAAATATGAAGTATCTTTTATAGTTCTATTCGAGGGCATTGTAGATAGGTTCTTACATGGGTGTAGAGTAGATACAATATTTGACACAGGGATCTATTTGGGGTCCTTGGTAGTGGACTCTAACCCCATATAAATTATCATCCCATGAGAGTTATGTACCTCAGGAGAAGCCCCATAGAGTTAAGGATGGTAAAGTTTATGCAATAAACCATGTCCCAACTGATAGTATAGAGTTACAACCAACTTTTATAGGTGTAGGTTTGTTCACATATATACTATTTTCTACCTTGTTTTATATAGGAGCAACCCATTCATTTATATCTTCTCAAGTTGTTGTAGGGATTTACTTATCAATCAAGTTATCTTAGTTTTTATCTCTTGATACACCCATGGGAAAGAAAGTGGATCATTCATATAGATGTCTAGAATGTCTTGTGTTACTTTCTAGATATGTAAATATATGGGATTTTATGATTCTTGAGATAAATAGTTTTGATGTGATTTTTGGAATGAACTAGTTTACGAGTTATCAAACACACATCAACTAATAAAAGAGACGAGTATCCATTACTACACTATTGGGAGAGAATTTTGTTCTTACTGGTGAATGGGATGTTAGAATAGGAAGATCAGGTTTAGAACTAAGTCATTTTGGATTTATTACAGCGCATGTAATAGGCATTATTATTGTGGTCGACCAGGAAGTATCTCCCTTATATTTTACTATTGTAGTGAACCTTTATTAGTTTTTATTTATAGGAAAATTTTCAAAAATTCATCCCAATAGAGGGATTGAATTTGAGATCAAAATCATATTGTGGGCACAAACTATATTAATTAATTTATATCATATGACTCCAGTTGAGATAAAATAACTTAAGGTACATATCAAGGATTTGAAGGTGAATAACTTTATGAGACAGAGCGCATATCCCATGGGTAATCCAATATCATTTAAAAAGAAAGAATATGGTAATATTCAGTTTTGTGTAGACTACAAGAAGGTGAACTGGGTTACCATAAATAATAGATACCCATTTTCAAGGACTAATTACTTGTTTGATCAGTTACAGGGAGCATGATGGTTCTCCAAGATTTATCTACAATCAGTCTACCATAAGATTCAGGTAAAAGAGAAAGATATTCCTAAGACAATATTCAGAAGTAGATATGGACTATATGGGTATCTTATCACGACTTTAGGGTTTATGAATATACCATCAATGTTTATAGATATCATAAATAGGATATTCCATCCATATCTTGAATCCCTCATTATTGTTTTTGTTGATGATATCCTCATAGACTCATAGTCCTTGAAGAAACATGAAATATACCTGGAAATTGTTTTGAGTACACTTAAAGTATATCAGATCTATTCTAGCCTCTCAAAGTGCCACATTTGGATGTAAGAGGTATGTTTTCGTGGGAATATAATCTTTGAGGTGGGAATTTATGTGGACCTAGAGAAAGTGGAAGTTTTCATTCCTTGAGAATTCTCTAGAAATTTATTCATGATCATGAGATTTCTTGGAATAGTAGGGCATTATATATGGTGTATATAATACTTCTCTTATTTGTAAGCACCTGTTACAAATCTTACAAATAAGGGGGTAAATTCTGAGTGGAATGAATAGCGAGAAAATTCCTTCTTGGAGCTAAAGAGGAGATTGATTAAAGATATGATCTTTATATTTCTAGAGTCTAGGATTGAATATTCAGTTCACTATGATTCCTTGTATATTTCTTTAGGAGTTCTTATGATATAAAGGGATTAATTAATAGGTTATATGACTCACCAACTATAACCCCATGAGTAGAACTACCATATGTTATAATTTTAGTTGTAATTCAAGGTATATGATTTAAATTGTTGGAAATATTATCTATTTGGTGATAGATTTATTGTATATATGGACTATAAAATCGTGTGCTACATATTCTATCAGTGGGACTTGAATCTATAGTAGAGACGTTGGGTGGAGTATCCATAGAAATTTTATTTTGAGACTGCCTATACTCCGATGAAATTTAATGTTGGTGTAGATGATCTCAAAAGAAAAATATAGGATCATAGAGAGATACATTTAGTAGAGGAATGGTGGTTCCTAGGAATGTTTTTTGAATGGTTGGTGGATCCATTTTAGGACCAAGGGGTGATGACATGTTCTCCCTTGATTATCACATCAATATTGGTGGACCAGGTAAAGACCATCTAGGAGTCATATCTTGAATTCTTAGTGATGTGGGAATAGTTGGTAGGAAGTGACCTAGTTCTCAGATAGTTGATGGATAAATGTAACACCCCAAGATTTTATGGTATGTCTCTTTTTAAATAAATTTAATCTCTTTAATATCTTACATCTCATGAAACACCGAGCTTAAACAAAATCCAAAATATTATTATTTTAACACAACCATTATAAAGAATCCATTAAATTGGAGGGTGTGAATAGAATTGAATGTATTATTAAATATATATGAATTTCATGGTTAGTAAAAATTTATTTATACATAGAAAATGAACACATAATTTTTAGTAAAGTAATTTTGTTCCTAAAATATATGTTTTCTTCAAAAATAAATTTTTATTACTTTCTATGTAAAAATAAATATAATTAATTTTTTAAACTTTTATAGAATTTATTTTATAAAATTAAAATCATTTTTGGATTCACCACGTCCAAATTATCTTAGGATGTTTTTTTAGAATTTTCTGAAAAGTTCAATTTTTCAATAAATAGTAAAAAATACCAATTTTTATAAAACTCTCTTTTTATTTATATTTAAAAGTCATATTATAATTATAAACTGATATAAATGTAAATTAAGTAATTTTTAGTTATATTTGAACCAATTAATTACATTTAAATATTCGATGTACCTTATTTTTTTATAAGTAAATTTTTGGGCTTAAAAACACATTTTTTCCAAAATAAAAAATGGGTTTCCAATGCATTTTGATGGTTTAATTTTAAATGTAATTTTGAAACATCTGTGTTTCTAATTTTTAGAAATATATTACATATTTATAATCATGTGGTCAAAATTATGGTATAAGGTTATTTTAAATTTTAGGCATAAAAAAATTACCATGGTAAAAAATGATTTACTATACTATATGTAAAATAATGTAGTGAGTTAAAGTTAAAAGATAAAACCCTAAATACCTAAAAACTAATACATTAAATGTGTGTTTTATGTGTTGATAAACCTTAACCATCCTTTGAATCATTAATTATCAACCAAATTCTTTGGAATTAATGCCTCCAATATTTGGTTGTCTTTAAATATAAAATAATCATTATTTAATTAGTTAAAACTACCCCTATTCAAGTATAAATACTACCCCTCACTACCCCCTTTCTCCTTAAAATACTAAAATATTTTGAAATCTCTTTCAAAACATCTCCTACCCACTCTCCCCATGAATAAGTGCTATTAGTTTCACCCAAAGACCAACTCCATGTTCCTTAAGGGGTCCTTCAAGGTGGTGATATTCATGAGTAGTTTAAAGTTTGCAAAACTAAAGGGAAATGTGAGGTAAGGGTTTTTCATCTCACTTTTACTTTTGTGAGATATATGAATTATTCACCAATTAGTTATTTTTATTAATTTATATCCTACCATTTTATATATATGTCATGAATCTCATTACTTTCACTGTATATAACGTTTTTTTTATAATTATTAGTTTTATAGGGCTTATGATTTGACTAATTACAATGTAATAAGAGAACACATAACTAAATTTTTATTCATTGGATTAAATTTCAACTTAATTGATTATGACATGTTTATATTATCTGTGATATGACTTTTTGTTATATTGTATTGTATTTAAAATTTTTTATGTGGATTTATAGATGATATACATAATTGATTCATTTAATTAATGATCACTTCAATGATATGATATTTATAAGGGACATTCTTTTAAAAATTATATTTTTCATGTTTCCCTTAAAACTCTATTTTATTATATTTTCGGGTTTTCTAAAATTGTTTCCAATTTTTTTACTATTATATTATGATTTTCTAAATTAATTTTTGCTCATTTTTTAATTTTTAAAAAATTGGTCGAAAGGATTATTTTTTTTCATTTTATAAATGAGGTTATTTTTGAATTTTTCAGAAAAAAATATAGAAGTAATGTTTTTTTTAACTTAAATAGAATGAGATGTTTCCCTCCATCATGATGTCTTAACACTTTGATGTTTTATTTAAAATAATACATGGTTATTTTCAATGATTTTTTTCCTTTATAACTGCATGGATCTTTAAAAGTAAATTATCTAAAAATGTGAAATATATTTTTTTTTCAAGAATTTTTTCAAGTGATATTTCAAAATTATTTTCCATATAAGATAATATTTTTTTCAGTTATGATTTATTGGGTATATTATTTAAGTTCACTCTCATATTTCTTTGTATGTTTTGTTTATGATGGATTGATATTAATGAAACCTGTTTATTTTCCATAGGTTATGATATGATGAAATGTTTTGAAACCAAATTTATTTTCATGGGTTCTAATATGATTTATGTTCTTCTGAAACACATATGTATGTTTTTAATTATGTGATAGTGGTTTCATTATAATCAAGGATAATGGTCATATTATAACTAATGATGGGTGGGACCTATATCTCCTTTCGATGAATTGGGTAAATGTTTATATCTCATGAGATTACAATAAAAAACAAGTCAATGGGTTGAACGAAAATGGAAAATTACTGGATTCTGATATATAATGGGAAAAAGGTGCATCATGATCTACTATGGGAAACCAGTGTGTCATAATCCATTATGTTGATGGTATTGGTAGTTAACCTTGACATATGATATGGTTTTATATATTTATGATGGTTCCACACATTTATGACACGAGCTTATGGATAATGATTTATTTATAATGATTTACGGCACTTTTGGTCCATGTTTTATGAAATAATAATGTTTATTCCATGAACCATGTTTATAATCTATGATGGGTTGGGTATGAAATTTTTAAGTTATGATCATGATCACATAAAATTGTTATTATATTATGATTTCAAATGATCATGGATTGATATATCATATGTTTATCCCTAATGATCATCTGAGCTCACCCTTTTATTATTTTTATTTTCCCTAGGATATGGAGATAGTTATTAAGTATGATATGTAAAAAAGGGTTCCAATTATGACGGAATAAGTGAGAGACAATGTAGATTTTTTATAACCCAATTTTTTATGTTTCCAAATTTTGAAGACACTAAACCCATATTATTTTGGTATAGTTTTATTATTTTATGTAATTAATATTAATATATTTATATGCAATATATATGCATGAAATATAGGGTTATTATAGTCTATATCAGAGTGAGGTTAAGTTAACCATTAAAATACATGATTGGAAAATCTTAGTAAGAACCGTTAGGGTAAGTCTAAGTTATAATCATAGAGTTTTAGTAGAGATTAGGAATAACCTAGGATTAGACCAAAGGTTTCATAGATTGAAATTTTATAATGAATTTCTCTTGATTGTATGTTTTCCCACCTTGATTATTATTTCTTAAACTATTCTTTTTGAATTTTAAACAATGGATATAACCTGGAGGATTCATGTTAGTGGTGACTTTGATAGACAATGGAATGATATTACTCATGATCAACCAAATGAAAAGGGAGTCATATAGAAAAATATTTTTATTATGAATAATCATCAATATCATAGTGTTATCAGTTATCTCAACTTTGGTGACTTTATGACCCATCTAATAAGTTAAATATGGAGTCTCATGGTGAACACATAGGAAAGGAAGTTAAAATTTTCTAATGTAAATCATGTGGGAAGAGTCACTAAGGATAATGTTTCAAATAACTAGAAATTTTTCAGGGTCTGGAAAATAAGGACCCAAAGCAAGTAATTGAAAAGGAAAAGTGAAAAGTTCAGTTAACACAATGGATGAGAATAATATTATTCCTAAGTCATCATCAACAATTAAATGTCTTAAATGTGGAATGTATAGAAATTATGTAAATAATTCCTTTGGGGGAAAGCTCATAAAGAGAATATATAATGTTGTATGAGTAATGGTAATATTTCTAATGATGAAGAGACTACGAATGACATATGAGAGGAAAGAAGTGTTAATGAATAAAACAATGAATCTTGTTTAATGGATTAATAATGAAGTGGAATGATTGAGTGTTGATATAATTAAATTTAAGAATAATATTTCACAAGTACATTTATGGTATTATGGAATAATTAAACATCCAAGGATTGTTCCACTATAGTTTTTACGTAAGTATTTGAAAGTATATATTGAATGGTACCGATAACCACGAAACATGATTGAGGTGGTAGGGTGATAGTTTTATATAACACATGATTATGGGAAAGAAAAACCTCAATATATATATATATGATGTTGATATAATAATTATATAGATATATGTTTGATTATGATAAAATAAACGAGACAGTATTGATGATTATGGAACTGATTAACAATATGATGACAAGGTGGTTTATGGATTGAGTTTATAGAATTTTTGGATTTATGGTATGAGGAAGTGTTAATTTTGGAAAGCATTCATGTTTTCACTAAGATTTTATACTAATTTAGTTAACCATATGAAGATTTATGTGTATTGGATAACCAATGCTAAATATTTTTTTTATGAAAATGAATGACTTATCATCCCATTATGGATCTTATGATCCACTAGTTTTTCCGGAATTACAATTTCATCTTAATTTATTATAGTAATAGATAAAGTGTAAATTGATCATGGAACAAACATAGAGTGATATTGTACTTATGAAATTAAATCAAGTAAGTATATCCTCTCGAAGCATTTTGAAATAAAGTGTTATCCAATTATCATCATTTTTTGTGATACCAATAACATTTTCAGACCCATTTTTTCTATGTTTTTGTGGTCATTAACCTTATCTTGACTATGTTATATAATATTATCTATCAAAAATTTATACTTATAATTCTCATCAATGTATATATTTTCAATTTCCATTAATATTATCCTAGTTATAATCTTAGTTTTTTGGCGACCTTTCTCTTTGTTTCCCAATTTTTAAGTGAAAGTTTTATTAAATTTTTTTATTATGTGGGTTACCCACAAAATATATTTTAAATATACGTATTTGATTTTAAAAGTTCAATTTAAAATTTTTAGAATGCATTTTTTTTTTGAATTATTTATCACATTAAGACGGTATATAATTGATTTGTGCTTCCACTAAATCTCTATCAAGTTCATGTTGTGTTCTATAAATCTCTCATGAGGAAGTAAATACTTGATCCTTCACGTGTATTAAACTCAGAGGTTCTAACATTAGAGTAAGTTATTTCTTATGAAGAGAAAACAATAGATATTATATATTGTAGAGATAAAGTTCAATGAAATAATATCACTCACCTAGTTAGATTTTTTTTTGGAAAACAAACAATTTGAGAAAGCTAAATGGGAATGTGAGGATGCGATGAAGTATAAGTATCCTCATTTTTTTATATCCAAGTGCTGAATTTATTTGGAGAAATTAATTTTAATGGGGGTATAATATAACACCCCAATATTTTACATTTTTTTTATTTTTTTAAATAAGTTCAATCTCTTTGATAGTTTACGTTGCATGGAACATAGAGCTTAAATAAACTCTTAAATATTATTATTTTAACATGAAAATTATAAACTAGACATTAAATTTTAGGTTTTTAATAGTATGAACTATATTATGAAATATATATGAATTTTTTTCCAATAAAAATTTATTTATTCTTAGTAAATAAAAACATACTTTTTAGTAAAGTCATTTTTTCTTTAAATATATATTTTCTTCAAAAAGAGATTGTTATTTATTTCTATGATAAAATAAATATAATTAATTTTAGAAATTGTTTGAAAATTTATTTTTTAAAATGAACATTATTTTTGGATTCATCAATTAAAAATTATCTTAGGATAATTTTTTTACAATTTTATAAATAGTTCAATTTTTTAGTGAAAAGTAAGAAATACTGATTTTTATAAAACGCTCATTTTATTTTTATTTAAAAGTCATTTAATGATTTTAAACTGATATCAATGTAACATTAGTAATTTTTTATTATGTATAATATAATTAATTACATTTTAATATTCTTTATACCTTATTTTTTTTATAAGTACATTTCTGGGCTTAAAAACGCATTTTTCCACAAAAACTACTTTTCATTGCTTTTTAACGGTTTAATATTACATGTAATTTTGAAAAATATATGTTTTAAATTTTAAAAAATGGATTTTATATTTGGAATTATGTGGACCAAATTAGGTTATAAGGTCATTTTAATTTTTAGGAATATAAAACTTTACTATGGAATTTCTTTACTGAAGTATAGGTAAAATAATGCAGCGAGTTAAAGTTAAAAGGTAAAGACTTAAAATACCTAAAAAATACAAAATTAAATTGGTTTTTGATGTTTTTATCAACCTTAAAAATCCTTTAAAACATTAATTATCAACCAAATTTATTGGAATCGATTCCTCTCAAAGGTGGTTGGATTTAAATATAAAATAATTATTATTTAACCACATTAAACAGCCTGTCTTCATGTATAAATACCAACCCTCACCAGCCTCTTCCTCCTCACAAGACCTAAAGCGTTTAAAATCTATACCAAATCCTCTCTTCCTCCCTCTCCCCACAACCAAGTGCTTCTAGTCTCACCCAATGACCAATTATAAGTTCCTTAAGGGGTTATTCAAGGAGGTGATATTCAAGAGGAGGTTAAAGTAAAAAAATAACTAAATTGAAGCATGAGGTAAGGTTTTGTCATCTCAATTTTACTTCTGTGAGGTATATTCATTATTTAACATTTATTTTTTTACGTGGTGTATATACTTACCTTTGATATATCCTATCATGAATCTCATTTTTTCATGGTATTCAGTGTTTCATTTGAAAATTATTACTTTTATGGGACATATTATTTGACTAATTACAAAGTAGTAAAGGATTTCTTAACTAACTTTATATTCATTGAGTTGAGCTTATACTTCATTTATTATTCCATGTTAATATTATTTGTGAGATTAATTTTGGATTATCTTATGTTGTACTTCCAATTTTTTTATGTGGAATTACAGTTGATACACATAATTAATTCATTTAAATAATTCTCGCTTCAATGATATGGTATTATAAGGGAATTTATTTTAAAAATTATCTTTTTAAATTTTCCCTGAAAAACCCATTTTTATTCAATGTTCTTGTTTTATAAAACATTTCATAATTTTTCACTATTCACTTATGATTTTTTAAAGTCATTTTTACTCATTTTTGAATTTCTACAAAATGGGTTGAAATGTTTTTTTAATTTATAAATGAGTTTCTTCATGACTTTTCCAACAAAAATATGAGAGGGATATTTTTTTAAATTATAAATAGTGAGATTATTTTCCCTCCTTTATGATTCTTTAATGATTTTATTTTTTCCTTTTCAAAATTATAATTTTATTTTCAAAGAAAATATTTTACTTTATAATACCATGGATCTTTAGAATGAAATCATTTGGAAATAGAGAGTTTTTTATTTTTTTAATAATTATTTCTAGTGACATTTCAAAATTATTTTCCATATAAGATAAAATTATTTAATGTTACTAATGATTTACTGGGGATATTATTTATGGATACTATCCTTATTCTTTTTTTGGTTGGTTTATGTTTTCGATGGAATGATTTTTATGAAATCTGTTTCTTTTCCATGGGTTATGCTATAATGAAATCTTTGTGAAACCTTATTTATTTTCATGGGTTATGATATGATTTATGTTATTTTGGAACAAATATGTATGGTTTTTATTATTTGATTATGGTTATGTTATAACCAAGGACAATGGTTACATTATAACCAATGATGGGTGAGACATATATTTCACTCTAATGCGTTGGGTATAGATTTATATCTCTTGAGATAAAAATATGAAAACAAGTATATGGGCTTGATCAATAATGAGAAATAGGTGTATCCTAATCTACAATAGGAAACAGGTCTGTCCTAATCTACTATGGGAAATAGGTGTGTCCTAATCCACTATGTTAATGATTTTGGTAGTTAACCTTGACATATGATATTGTATTCTATATTTATGACAGTGACACAATTTTATGAAATAAGATTATGGATCCTAAGGTATTTATAATTATTTCTTACTCTTTTGTTCCATATTTTTTTGAAATGATAATGTTTATTCAATGAATCAAGTTTATGATCTATGACAGGTTAGGTATGAACTTTTTAAGTTATGATCATGATCACATAACCTTATTCATATATTATTCTTTCAAATGATCATGGATTGTTATCTCATATTTTTATCCTTACTGAGCATATAATCTCACCATTTTCTAATGTTTCATTTCCCAAGGATATGAAGAAAGGTATTATGTATTGTATGTGAAAACGGGTTCTAATTATAAAGGAATAAAGATACAATGATGTAGATATTTTATGAACTAGTTTTTTATGTTTAAATGTTTCCAAAGACACTAAACTCATATGATTTTGGATTGGTTTAGTGATGTTATTAAATGAATATTCATCTATTTAGATGTAATATATATGTATGAGGATTTTATAATAACAATGACATGATCATTTTCAATATGAGAGTTTTGGTTCTTTATTACATTGGGGATGATATAATGAGGTAATCCCATTACTCTTAGTGGGAAGTGCACCCATGTTCAACAAATATTTATCAACGTATCCAGAGATGCTTCGGGTGGCCAGAAATGAAGAGAGACATCACCTGTTTTTTCTTTTGCTGTTAGACACGTTAGAGGATCATGATAGAACATTAGTGACTGGGAGGGTTACTTTAGCCTTTTTTCATGCCTATGTAGAAGTGGGATGCGATGAAAATGGACTTCATGATAGGATTTATTAGGACCCTAATAAGTTTAGATATTGTTTGAGTGATATTTAATCGGCTAAAAAAAGTGGACCATTTCTTTTCAATATGAGAAACTCACTCCATAGATGATTTGGGAAATATTTTATATTTGGGAGATTATACGACTTCATAGAGTTCCTTATAGTATCGTATCAGGTGAGGATGCTTGTTTTACATTATGGGCTTTGTAAGGACTACATAAGGATTTAGGGACTTGGTTGAAGCTGAGTACAATGTATCATATGTATACTGATGTAAAGTAAAATTGGATGATCTATATATTGGATAAAATTTATTATGCATGTTTCCTAGACTTTGGTTAAGCATGAGATGATCATCTGGCCTTATTAGAGTTCATGTGCAATAAAAATTTCAATGCTTTGATTCAGATGGTATCTTTTGAGGCTCATTATGGTCGGTCATTTATCTCACTACAGTGTTGACATAAAGTGAATGAAGTAACTACTATTGGGATGAGTATGGTGTAAGAAACATATAATAGGGTGAAATTTATTAGTAAGTAGTTGGATACCCCTCATACTAGAAAATAATCGTATTCCAACCAAATGAAATAACCCTTAGAGTTCACTGTGAGTGATCAGGTTTTCTTACAGGTGTCACCTCTGTTGGGGAATCATCATTTACAATGAAAAGGGAAACTGAAACCATGCTTTTTGGGATCTTTTTAGATCATTGATCATATCAAAGTATTGTATTACCAACTTAACCTTTCTTCATGACATCGAGGTATACATAATTTTTTACATGTCTCTCAATATTGTAGGTGCAAGCTTGATCTAACACATATGATCGATAGTGAGGATGTTGAGTTGGAACTATATGCATCATCTATAGAGAATCTAGTGTGAATTATAGACTAGAATACCAAGGGGTTTAGGGGGAATATAGTACCACTTGTTTGAATCTTATGGAGGTATGGACCGATTCAAGAGGTGACATGGGAGATGGAGTCTGATGTTCGGAATCAATGACCTTAGTTGTTTGAGAATTACCACTAGAGGAACTTCTTAAGGATGATAATTTGTTATAGGGTGATAATTTTGTCACCCTATAATTTTATGAAATAGCCTAGGGTTTGTTTTTGAGGATTAAGAGGGAAGTTGAACTAGTTTTTCAGAAGGAACTGGATTTCAAGACATAGTAAATATTTTTTGCTGTGGAGGGTGTGGTTGTCACGTGGTTGGGGAACTATGACATAGATGCTAGTTTTTAAGGTTATATTTTTTGTAAAATCTATGTAATAGAGTATTCGTTGTAGCATAAAGTCTTGGTAGGTTTAGTTTGGACAGTTCTTCTAAATTTAGTGTCGTTTCTTCATGGAGGGTGGTTGTAGCTTAGTATTCTTGAAAGGTATTGGAGGTTGTAGTGTAGTGATGAAAATTGTGACAGGGTATATTTCACTCTTTTATAGGATATCATCATTAAACACTATATGGAATTAGAACTCATTTTATACTAGGAACCATTGTGGTGTAGCCATCTTATTCATGCCATAGTTTTTTTATTTGGAACCCATTGTAGTGTGGCCCAATGTATTACTCTATGACACATGTATTTCTAGTTTTCCTACAAATTATCAAGGCCCATTGAACCCTTCATTTTCCCAGACCTTCCTCTAAAAAATTGGGTGACTCTAGGAAATCTTCAAGATTACGTATATCCCCAAACTCATGGATTAATCCATATCTTTGAAGGATCAACTCTTAGCGATTCTAGATGAGTTCCTCTCCCATTCTATTTTTTTGTCCCTTATTATTTTTTTATCTCCAAAATTCACCCAATAATGGGATATTCCAATGGAATATGGATGAAATGTGTTCTCAATTGTGAGCTAATGATGAAGGGAAATTTTTTCTAGGTTGATGAAATCTCTTTAGTTCAATATTCACCTATTAAACACATTTTCTTATAGATTATTTACAAACATGAGAACCATTCATTTCAATGATTATGATTAGGTAATTTTCATGTGAGGATCATTATAAGTTGTGATTATTGGAATTTGGGGCCCATTAATCTTGAGGGAGTAAGTTTCTTACCATGTATATCCCTTGTATAAAGTTTTTCCATTGATATTGATTACATGTGTATTTGTGTGTAGCCTGTGAGACCCATGTTTGATATTGATCATATCTGTGTTCATCTATATCCCATGAGACCCATGTTTGATATTGATTTCATTTGTTTTAGTGTGTGTGTAGATGATGAGACTTATTATTGATATGATATGTTTATGCCTATACATGTTATACTCTGTTGTATATGAATGTATGGCCAATGAATGTTTTTTCTAGTAGGAAGTGATCAGTAAACCTTTGTGGATTGGTTAGTCCATAGAGGGTGAGTAAGTGTGACATGTGGTGATAAAAATGATGGACTTAGACATAGTTAAGGTTTGTGACAACCTTTTCTCATGAACCAAGGTATTATCGGGAAATGATATCCTTGTGGCCTGACCTAAGGTAGAGATGAGGTACGATTGACTTGTGGTCTGATCCATAATAGAGATAGGGGATGATGAACTAGTTTCTTAATCCAATAAAATTTTTAATTTTGTATGATCATAGATATATAGTGATTTGTGGCCTACCTATGTTCATTACTTTCATTATGACTTTACTTCAGAAATAAAGATGAACTGGGTATGACTGGTGTTCATGGTGTCTTGGTTAGCGCACAATCACTCGAAACATGTTTACTTGTTACTTTCTTGTAAATTTATAATTTTTCATGGAATAACAATCTTATTCATGTGAACTTATATTGAGAAAACATTGGTAGTGTCCTAATTATTTTATACTCTAACATTTTATGAGAATCTCAATTCACTTGCAGACTTCATGATTAGGGATTCGGGAAAGGTAAGGGACCCAATGATAGGGGGTTGTGGAGAAGGCGCATGGTATTTAGAGGTATTACCAGGATAGAATATAGAGTGATTCCATATTGTCTTTATTTATTTTACCATTTCATTATCATACTCTGGTTTGAATTTCCACTTTGGGGGTCTTTGGTTTATTACAATATGTGACTCTAAGATACCTGACATGTAATTAGTTATAACATTGTTATTATTTGGTTTCACTATTCCCTTATTTGTTATTATTATTTTCATAATATTATTCTGAAGCATGGATTTTAATAGCGAAGTTATAGTCTCCTCACTCCACTGTTCTAATCCTCACTTCTAGCTGACAACCACTTATGTATGGGGAGGCACGCATGAGTTCATGTGGCACTCCATCCAAGACCAGGTGATTTGGGTTGGGGAATTACACAATGTAAATTTAATACATGCATATGATTCATTTTTATTTACATGAATATGATACATTTATTAATATACATAATATATATATATATATGATATATAAATATATATATATATATATATATTATTAGATATGCATAAGATGCATATAAAGTAAGTTTCATGTGTTGCAACAACTGACTCTTTATCTCACAAAAATTATCATCAATTTCAAAAAAAATATTTATTAACATCACATTTATTCATTGAAATAAGTTCAATAAATTACAACCACTGGGAATGTCACGACCCGACCCTACCCGGGCTCAACCCGCAACTACCCCAAGCCCGCCTCCATAGGCCAGGGGCTGGCGACTAGCGCCGAAGGCCCAATAACCCGGGGAGGCCTTTGCCTAAGTACTGTTACACACACACGCAGCACACACAATGCAAAAGTGTAGAGTAAAAAGGAAAGAAAAAGGGAAACTTCTATAAACAACCACAAGAGTGCATCGACCAATAAGAAGTACAAGAAAAGTGTTGAAAGGGAAAAAGGGGAAAAACACGTGCCCAACCAAAAACTGCCATAACTCGGCAACAGGTAAACAAAAAGAAACAACTAACGGGTCTACCACCTGGAACACGGCCACGACCACCGCACACGGTCCAAGCTCCCAAGCTCCTACGCTCCACTGAAGCCACGCTCCACCTGTCCGTCGTCTGCAAGGGCACACCAAGTGCGGGCAAAGCCCAAGCAGGGGTGAGTATAAAAATACTAAGTAGGATACCCCGAAGGCTCGAGGGAGGAACAAAAGGAGGTACCGAAGGGTTAGCAGTAGAGCGAACAGGGGAAAGCAAAGGGAGTACAACAGAGATTCCAGCTCAACCCAACAAAAGGAAAGAAGGTAGACTCGTCCAGACACAAGGAGTTGGAAACGGTGAGAAGATGAACTTCTCGTCGAGTCTTTGCTACCTATAGCAGGAGAGTAGACTCATCCAACCATGAGAAGCTAGACACGGAAATCACGTGGCATACCCCACGCGTCTTTGCCTCTCCTGGAAGGGGAGTAGACAAATCCCAAGGAGTGGGTACTCATACGAGGTATATATACATAAATATGCTCTTCCAAGAAGCCCGAACAAGCTCGTAAGGGGATCTCCGTCCCGTAGCTCAGCCCAAGAAAAAGTAGCCAACAGCCCCAGAAGCTAACACCGATGCCCAACATCCTGTACGTCTGCCCCAAACTACAAGATAGGGGGATCAATCACCGCACCTCAACACTATCCTCTTTGGGTAGCACTGACTTGCCCACACGGTTTTAGGTTGCATCACAAGGACGCGTCTCGGTGGGGGAAAGTGCCCCTCGTAATTGAGAGTTCCGGGTTAAGTCAAACCCCGCCTTGTCACTGCCCCGCAGTCTAGAGGTCTCCTCAAAGTCAAAGCAGCCAGAACACTGACCCGTATAACCAAGGGTCCTACTCCGGTAATCATGGAGGAAAGCCTCAGACTAGCCTAATAGAAAGGACTGAGCCTGGAATGCCAACCGGTGTCCCCACTGCCTAGCCATGCTGGAGGGTAATTCATAATATGATATCGGGTGACCCATTGCCCAACCCTGCTGGAGGGTAAAGCATAATACTTCGTCAGGCAACCCACTGCCCAGCCCTGCTGGAGGGTAAACCATAATAAGATACTGGGTGACCCACTGCCCAACCCTGTTGGAGGGTAAACCATAATACATCATCAGGAGACCCACTGCCCAGCCCCGCTGGAGGGTAGACCTGGAATAAGTCGACAGGCGACCCACTACCCAGCCTTGCTGGAGGGTAGACCTAGAACTAGACGACGGGTGACCCACTGCCCAGCCCTGCTGGAGGGTAGACCCTAAGAGGTCGTCGGGTGACCCACTGCCCAGTCTCTGCTGGAGGGTAAACCATAAGTGCGTTGGGCGACCCACTGCCCAGTCTCTGCTGGAGGGTAGACCCTAATAGCGTCGGGTGACCCACTGCCAAGTCTCTACTGGAGGGTAGACCCTAATAGCGTTGGGTGACCCACTGCCCAGTATCTGCTGGAGATTATACCCTAGAAGCCGATGAGTAACCCACTGCCCAGCCCTGCTGGAGGGTAAACCCAAAGAAGTCGATAAGTAACCCACTGCCCAGCCCCGCTGGAGGGTAAAACTCAGAACTAATCTGGCCATCTCTACTGGAGGGTATAACACTGGCCAACTGAACACAGAGTGGGTATCACGCAACCACCCAACTCTAGAACAACTCTCACAAAATAGATTCAACACCTGTTCCATCACGGGGTTCCACTAGCACCACTACTGGTCGATCCATCGAGAACGAAACCAGGGGGAGACCACTCAACCCTACTGGTCAAACAAACGAGCACAGAGAGACCCTCTACGTCACGAGAGGTCAAATTACGCAAAGCAGAACCCGACACGCACGTGGGGACCACACAACATGTGGCCCCATCGCAACTCCAACCAAGCGCCCAAACGTTCTCAGGTACGAACAACCGCGTGTACCTCCAAGTACTACCGTATAATCCCAGAGTATACCTCACTTTCAGCCCAAGGGCTAGCGTGAACACGGCACCCAACATCAACGCAAATGCGTGACGTAATAACTCCACCTCAAAGGCCCAGGCACGACCAACCACATCTCGTGAACCATTTATATCACTCTCCCAAGAATGCGTGATCACACGCCAAGGGTCCGCTACAAACATGGTAGGACGAACCGCCACCGGAGCACATTTCACATTCCACATTTCCCAAGATCACGCAAGAGGCTCCGCATAGCCAAACGGATCACAACGTTGTAATACTCGTGGAAAAAAACGCGAGATCGACTACTTACTCGCCTCCAACGGATATCCGACGGAAAAGGTCACCATCACCGCCTCACGCCCGAACGGCATCCCGTGATCCCGAGCCTTGGCCCCGCAAATAGTCAGGCACATCGCACCATTGCGATCCCCTCGGGAAAACATGTCAAAAGCACTACTCACATGAGTGAAACAGATATCCGGAGAAAAAGATGCATTCTGGTGCACCGCACACGAGCGGTGCCACGTGGGACCCGTAACCCTGTCCCGAAACACAACGAACAGATCGCACCATTGCGATCCTCTCGAAAAAGCATAGAAGTTGGACTACTCACTTTTCCAAAACGGTCACCCGGTGATAAAGATGGAAAATCACCGTCGACACTCAAACAGCCCTCGTGGGCCCCACACCATCGTGCCGAAATAGAGCGGGTAGATTGCACTATTGCAATCCCCTAAGAAAAACATCCAGAAACGACTGCTCGCACGCCCCGAGCAGACGTCCGATGAAAAAGGCATGAAACACTGCACGCAGCTCGAAAGACGGGTCATGGGACCCATGACTGAAATCCAGTCTCAATGCCGGAAACCGCCTTGGAAACTTCCACCTTAGTGCCAGGGTCGCAACGCCATTGACGGCGCTCAAAACGGACGTCGGATCAGTCCACGCCGCCCAAAACAAGATCCCGAAAAAAAAACCCTCATCTACTTAAAGACACGTCGTGCCTCCGCGGCCCCTCATTTCGGGAATTAAAAATTCCCGCAACCATCTCAAAAGTTCCGCCTCTGCATCAGGCCCGCGCTGCCGCAGACAGCGCGCAAAACAGACGTCCGTAGCGAAAGCTACGGACGTCGGAAGTTAGAAAGGGGGGGGGGGAACCCCTTGGGCCGGACTGGCCCGGTCCGCCCACAGCCGGCCCGCGGCCAGCTGGCCATGGCCTGCCGACACCCGACCGGCCCGGACGGCCGGTCTCGCTGCGCCCCCGTGGAGATCCGCGGTTCGCGGGTCTCTGTCCACCGAAGTCGCGCCACGCCGCGACCCCGGGTCATCGCCCCATGCCGGCGCCCTCGGCCTGCCGCCGCAGAGCCAAAGGCCGCCGCCGAGCCGAAGGCCGCCGCCGCCTTCCGTCGAAGAGCGCCGCCACCAGCCACCCGCTGCCGAAGCCGCTCCGCCCTGGGAAAACGCCGGACCACCGGAACCCGCCGGATCCACCCAAAACCTGCCAGAACAAAATCAAAAACCCGCAAACTTCGACGAGGTGTTGCAGGTTCCTCCGAACTCCGATTTCAATTCCGAAAGAAGCAACAGAAAGAGTAAAAGACGTACTACGCATCCATGGGATTTGATTTCAAATTCGACGGTAAAACGACAGAATGAATTTAGGATGAACATGGTGCGGGAAATTAAAAACGATACACACGATCCTACCTCGCTGGGCATTTCCCGGAGCTTCACCGCGATTCGTCGGAGCCGCGCTTCGCCGGACCGTCTCGCCGGAGTCGCCTTGCCGGAGATGGAGGAGGAGTGGGGAGAGGCTTCCACGCCAGTGAGGACAATGAAGAAGGGAGGGGGGAGAAGTGTTTAAAAACAAAACACTTAAACTCCCGCCCGTGGGCCCCGTAACCGAACTCTCGACGGGGTCGGGATTTAGCCTCCCCTAGGCTATGAACCACGCTCTGAGAGCAATGGAGGTCTCTGAATTTTATTCCAAGACCCCGTTCAAAAGTTATTAAACTTAGCGCCCGAGGCCACCAAATTATGAAAACGCCCCTGGGGCCATTTTTCACAGACGGGCCGCGCCCGAAAAACATATACCCCTCCTAGGGTAAATGGCACGCTCCGAACACAACGGTGCCCTCAGTTTTCTAATCCGAGCCACTGTTTAAGAGATACCAGCATTTCTCCATTAAACGAACACATTAATTTATTAATTTGTCCGTTTAACCTTCCGGAAGAGAGCAAGGGGTCCAAACATCCTGCGCCGTCATGTTTTATGTCGTTCCTAGGGTAAAAACCCCATTTCGGACCCATCCGTACAATCAGATATCTGATCCGGAATTTCGTTTAGGAGTTATCTCATTTATTTACCGTTTCTAGTGTGAACGCAATGAAAATTTAATTCCGGCCACTCCGGGGCTCGGAATCGCACGCCGTCTGAAGGCGCTGTCCTGGAATATTATCAAGAATATTCCAAAGTATTTCGTAGAAAAAACCGAGTTCTTACATCATTCCCTACTTCAATCTTTTCGTCCCCAAAAAGAAAAACTAGGGAGCAACATAGGGTACTAAGCCCACACCTGGCTTTCCCATACCCAGAAGAACCCACGCATAGCTCTGCGTCACCGCACATAGACCAAAGGATTGATCCGTTCACGTGAGGTCAGCCCATGCTGACGTCGTGAACCCACTCCAGACTTTGGGGTTAGGGCAAGGCTGTAGGGTACCTCCCCATTCCTTTGCACGGTCTAAAACGGACTGAAGGCCCTCGAGGGTAGCTCACCTCCCCGGTCAAAACTCTACGTCGCACGCCGCGACTGGAATCACCGCCCGCACCTGAAACAAGGCCTTGTGATTCCTTCCTTCAGAATATCCATATGGTGAAACACCCAGGGATATCTAGTCATAAAAGATTCCACAGTCGATGCTCTCTTACACGCTCAAAAGGTGAAGGAGTCAACACCATCGACTAAAGGAAAAGGTCTCACGCCTTTTTCCTTACCAACACAGTGTTACACCCGACGCCCTGCGTCACCCTGGTAACACCTCAAACAAGGAGCAGGGAGAAAATACTTTCACACGCAGAGCCTAAAAATTCTACTGCAAGAAGTAGAAGAGTCGCAAGGGGTACCTCTCACCATCCCATGCTCTGAAGGATCGTAGACATCTAAAGCTCGCGGCAGTCTGTGGTCCCAACTGTCAGCTCCCGGAGCCTGACATGGACCGCCTAGTGGTGATGGGAAGACCTCGTAAGGTCTTCCTCCACTAACAATTCCTCTTGATCCTCTTCTAGCACCACCTCTATGGGTGCTACCCCGATCACGGTGCTGCCTCTGCCGTGGTGGTGCGCCTGCTGCCTGCCTGAAGCTCCCAGCAACTCGGGTCGGGCAGTCTCGTGCCAAGTGAACTCGCCCGTCACAAGCATAGCACCGACTCCCTCTGGGCTTCACTGGTTCCCTACAGTGCCACTATGGTGTACGACCACGCCCCTGAGTCCGGTTTTCAGAAATCCACCTGCGTCGAGGTTCTCCTTGTCGACGCCTGCTAGCTACGACAGACGTATCGGCTCCGACGTGCCTGCTGCCACCACCAACGCTAAAACGTGACAGGAAGCCCTCTGTCACCAGCGCCTGCTCTAGCACCCCGGCATATGTGGAAATTTCCAAGGGTACTATGACAACATGAATATCTTGGTGGAGACCCTACTCAAACTTCCGCGCTCGGGGGTTGATGTCATGGACCAAGTCCGGGTAAAAGCGTGCACGATCTGCAAAACTAGCTGCATACTCGACCACCGTCATCCCTCCCTGCTGAAACTGCAGGAACTCCTAAATCCGAATCTAGTTCTAAGAGGAGGGGAAAACTCCTCACGAAACTACAACAAGAAGTCGTCCCACAAAAGCGATGACTCATCTAGAAACCGAGTCACCAGACTCCACCAACGCCAAGCTGATCCACAAAATGGGGTGGCTTCCAAAGCCTCTCCCTGATCTGTCGGCATCTGCACAAGCCTGAAAAGGCTAACCAATTCCTCTAGCCAACCCTCTTCTTCCTGAGGGTCTGGATCACCACTGAACCTCAGCGGTCTCTGCCGCTGGAACTCACGGAGCGTGCTCTACCTGCGTTCAAGCTCAGCCTGCTCTACTGAAACTGCCTGCTGCTCAACAGGTGGGGGTGCTGCTAACAGCCCACCCGGAGAAAGGGGATTGCATGATGGGTCCTGGAATGTGGCCTCGTAGCTCACAGGGTCGTCGTCACAAAGCAAAGCTGGTATCCTGGCTGGCTGTCCTTGTGGAGACATCCTGAAAATTATCAAGGAGTGTCGCGTTCAGATGAGCATATATGTATATACCAATAGAAACGATGGGGAGCTGACTCAAGAAGGACAGTCAAGACTCATTCCTATGTGATGCACAAACAAGTTTCCCTACAACAAGTGTCTCAGCATGACGAGTCGACAAGCGGGTTATCAAGGTCCTGGTGAATGGATACGTTGGCCCCGCACCATCACTGGACTCCCTGGCCTGAGAGCTGCTCTTGAGACAAGTTAACATTGTTTCCCTAAATCCCAACCAATTCCTCTTTTAGGGATATCCGAACATCGTCCCAAGGAACGAACCACCTCTGATACTACTTTGTCACGACCCGACCCTACCCGGGCTCGAGCCGCAACTACCCCAAACCCGCATCCATAGGCCAGGGGATGGCGACCAGTGCCGAAGGCACAATAACCCGAGGAGGCCTTTGCCTAAGTACCTGCACACACACACGCAACACACTCAATGCAAAAGTGCAGAGTAAAAAGGAAAGAAAAAAGGAAACTGCTATAAACAACAACAATAGTGCATCGACATCTAAACAGTACAAGAAAAGCACCGAAAAGGAAAAAGGGGCAAAACATGCGCCCATCCAAAAAGTGCCACAACCCGGCAATAGGTAAACAAAAAGAAACAACCGACGGGTCTCCCACCTGGAACCCGACCACGACCACCGCACGCGGTCCAAGCTCCCAAGATCCTACACTCCATTGAAGCCACGCTCCACCTGTCCGTCGTCTGCAAGGGCACACCAAGTGCGGGAAAATCCCAAGTAGGGGTGATTATAAAAATACTCAGTAGGATACCCCGGAGGCTCGAGGGAGCAACAAAAGGAGGTACCGAAGGGTGAGCAGTAGAGCGAACATGGGAAACCAAAGGGAGTACAACAGAGAGTCCAGCTCAACCCAACAAAAGGAAAGAAGGTAGACTCGTCCAGACATAAGGAGTTGGAGACAGTGAGAAGATGAACTTCTCGTCAAGTCTTCGCTACCTATAGCAGGAGAGTAGACTCATCCAACCACGAGAAGCTAGACACGGAAAGCACGTGGAATACCCCGTGCGTCTTCGTCTCTCCTGGAAGGGGAGTAGCCAAATCCCAAAGAGTGGGTACTCGTACGAGGTATAGATACATATATATGCTCTGCTAAGAAGCCTGAACAAGCTCGTAAGGGGATCTCCGTCCCGTAGCTCAGCCCAAGAAAAAGTAGCCAATAGTCCTAGAAGCTAACATCGATGCCCAGCATCCCGTACGTCTGCCCCGAACTGCAAGACAAGGGTCTCAATCACTGCACCTCGACACTATCCGCTTTGGGCGGCACTGACTCACCAGCATGGTTTTAGGTCGCGTCACAAGGACGCATCTCGGTGGGGGAAAGCGCCCCTCGTACTTGAGAGTTCCAGGTTAAGTCAAACCCCGCCTCGTCACTACCCCGCAGTCGAGAGGTCTCCTCAAAGTCAAATCCTCCACAACACTAACCCGTATAACCAAGGCTCCCACTCTGGTAATCACAGAGGAAAGCCTCAGACTAGCCTAGTGGAAAGGACTGAGCCTGGAATTCCAACCGGTGTCCACACTGCCCAGCCATGCTGGAGGGTAATTCATAATATGATATCGGGTGACCCACTGCCCAGCCCTACTGGAGGGTAAACCATAATACATCGTCAGGCGACCCACTGCCTAGCCCCGCTGGAGGGTAAACCATAATAAGATATTGGGTGACCCACTGCCCAGCCCTGCTGGAGGCTAACCATAATACATCATCAGGCGACCCACTACCCAGCCCGGCTGGAGGGTAGACCTAGAATAAGTCGACAGGCGACCCACTACCCAGCCTTGCTGGAGGGTAGACCTGGAAATAGATGATGGGCGACCCACTGCCTAGCCCTGCTAGAGGGTAGACCCTAAGAGGTTGTCGGATGACCCACTTCCCAGTCTCTGCTGGAGGGTAAACCATAAGTGCGTCGGGCGACCCACTGCCCAACCTCTGATGGAGGGTAGACCCTAATAGCATCAGGTGACCCACTGCCTAGTCTCTACTAGAGGGTAGACCCTAGAAGCCAATGAGTAACCCACTTCCCAGCCCTGCTGGAGGGTAAATCCAAAGAAGTCGATGAGTAACCCACTGCCAAGCCTCGCTGGAGGGTAAAACTCAGAACTGCTCTGGCCATCTCTACTGGAGGGTATAACATTGGCCAACTGAACATTGAGTGGGTATCACACAACCACCCAACTCCAGAACAACTCTCCCAAAAGAGATTCAGCGCTTGTTCCATCATGGGGTGCCACTAGCACCGCTACTAGTCGATCCATCGAGAACGAAACCAGGGGGAGACCACTCAACCCTGCTGGTCAAAAAAACGAGAACAGAGAGACCCTCTACGTCGCGAGAGGTCAAAGTACGCAAAGCAGAACCCGACATGCACGTGGGGCCCACAGAACATGTGGCCCCATCGCAACCCCAACCAAGCGCCCAAACGTTCTCAGGTACGAACAACCGCGTGTACCTCCATGAACTCCCATAAACTCCAAGAGTATACCTCACTTTCAACCCAAGGGCTATCGTGCACACGACACCCAACATCAACGCGAAGTCGTGACATAACAACTCCACCTCAAAGGCCCAGACACGTCCAACCACATCTCGTGAACCATTTATATCACTCTCCCAAGAATGCACGATCACACGCCAAGGGTCCGCTACAAACATGGTAGGACGAACCGCCACTAGAGCACCTTTCACATTCCATATTTCCCAAGATCGCGCAAGAGGCTCCGCACATCCAAACGGATCGCACCGTTGTAATCCTCATGGGAAAACATGCGAGATTGACTACTTACCCGCCTCTAACGGATATCCGACGGAAAAGGTCACCATCACCGCCTCACGCCCGAACGACGTCCCGTGATCCCGAGCCTCGGCCCCGAAAATAGTCGGGCGCATCGCACCATTGTGATCCCCTCGGGAAAACACGTCAAAAGCACTACTCACATGAGTGAAACAGATATCCAGAGAAAAAGATGCATTCCGGCGCACCGCACACGAGCGGTGCCACGTGGGACCCGCAACCCGGTCCCGAAACTCAACGAACGGATCGCACCATTGCGATCCTCTCGAAAAAGCACACAAGATGGACTACTCACTTTTCCAAAACGGTCACCCGGTGATAAAGATGGAAAATCACCGTCGATGGTCAAACGACCCTCGTGGGTCCCACACCATCATGCCGAAATAGAGCGGGCAGATTGCACCGTTACAATCCCCTCGGAAAAACATCTAGAAATGACTGCTCTCACGCCCCGAGCGAACTTCCGATGAAAAAGGCATTAAATGCTGCACGCAGCTCGAAAGACGGGTCGTGGGGCCCATGCCTCAAATCCAATCTCAACACCCGAAACCATTGTGGAAACCTCCGCCTCAGTGCCAGGGTCGCAACGCCGCTGACGGCGCTCAAAACGGACGTCGGATGCGTCCGCGCCGCCCAAAAAAAGATCCCGAAAAAAAAAACGCTCGTCTACTTAAAGACACGTCGCGCCTCCGCGACCCCTCGTTTCGGGAATTAAAAATTCCCGCAACCAACTCAAAAGTTCCGCCTCTGTGTCAGGCCCGTGCCGCCGTAGACGGCGCGCAAAATGGACGTTCGTAGCGAATGCTACGGACGTCGGAAGTTAGAAAGGGGGGGGGACCCCTTGGGCAGGACCGGCCCGCGGCCCGGCCGCGGGCCCGGCTCACTTCGCCATGGCCAGCTGGCCGTGACCTGCCGACACCCGACCGGCCCGGACGGCCGGTCTCGCAGCGCCCCCTCGGAGACCCACGGTTCGCTGGTCTCTGTCCACCGAAGTCGCGCCGCGCCGCGACCCCGGGTCATCACCCCGTGCCGGCGCCCTCGGCCTGCCGCCGCCGAGACAAAGGCCGCCGCCGAGCCCAAGGTCGTCGCCGCCTGCCGTCGAAGAGCGCCGCCGCCAGCCGCCCGCTGCCGAAGCCGCTCCGCCCTGGGAAAACGCCGGACTTCCGGAACCCTCCAGATCCACCCAAAACAGGCCGGAACAAAATCAAAAACCCGCAAACTTCGACGAGGTGCTGCGGGTTCCTCCGAACTCCGATTTCAATTCCTAAAGAAGCGACGGAAAGAGTAAAAAACGTACTACTCATCCATGGTCTTTGATTTCAAATTAGATGGCAAAACGATAGAACGAATTTAGGACGAACATGGTTTGGGAAATTAAAAATGATACACACGATCCTACCTCACTGGGCGTTGCCCGGAGCTTCGCCATGATCCGTCGGAGCCGCGCTTAGCCAGATCGTCTCACCGGAGTCGCCTCCTTAGAGATGGAGGAGGAGAGGGGAGAGGCTTCCGCGCTAGGGAGGACAACCAAGAGGGGGGGGGGAGAAGTGTTTAAAAACAAAACACTTAAACTCCCGCCAGTGGGCCCCGTACCCGAACTCCCGATGGGGTCGGGATTTAGCCTCCCCTAGGCTAAGAACCACACTATGAGCGCAAAGGAGGTCTCCGAATTTTATTCCGAGACCCCGTTAAAAAGTTATTAAACTTTGCGCCTAAGGCCGCCAAATTATGAAAACGACCCTGGGGCCATTTTTCACAGACGGGCCGCACCCGCAAAACTTATACCCCTCCTAGGGTAAAGGGCACGCTCCGAACTCAACGGTGCCCTCGGTTTTCCAATCCGAGCCACCATTTAAGAGATACTAGCATTTCTCATTTAAAAGAATAAATTAATTTATTAATTTATCCGTTTAACCTTCCAGAAGTGAGCGAGGGGTCCAAACATCCTGCACCGATATGTTTTATGTCATTCCTAGGGTAAACACCCCATTCCGGACCCATCCGTACACTCGGATCTCGGATCTGAAATTCTGTTTAGGAGTTATCTCATTTATTTAGCGTTTCCAGTGTGAACACACTGAAAATTTAATTCCGGCCACTCCGGGGCTCGGAATCGCACACCGTCTGAAGGCGCAGCCCTGGAATATTATCAAGAATATTTCAAAGTCTTTAGTAGCAAAAACCGAGTTCTTATAGGGAAGTAACACATATTATGTGTCATTAATAAGGATGCTTGGGTTTTATCTTTGTAAGAGAAGACTTCTGTTTGTTGAGTTTGGTGGATTATTCACATTTTTTCCACATGTTGGGGATCAACAGTTTATTCTAAATATAATAAAATTTTATTCTCCCTAAATCCTCATTTATCTTTAAAGATAAGGAACTAAAACCATTCAATATATCAGTTATCCTCATGAATCATTTTTTGGTCCATTGTCCAGTGAATCGCCTCATTGGAAAGGTTCTTTTTTCACTAATCCTTGCGATCTTCCTAAAATAAACTCCATAAAAGTTGAAGATAGAACCAACTTTTATAATTATTCAGACCTTCTAATATAATCAATTTAAGTGTTTTAGGTTTTATAGGTACTAGAAGAAGTCTTAGAGGAGTAATAAGGGAAGTTAAGATTAAATTTTAGTTGTAGGGAAGTGTTGAGGTGTGAAATATTTTACAGTGTTGTGGAAGGTTTTTTTGTGGTGTATAGGATATGTTTTCATAGTGGAGGTCTATTGGAGGTTCGTATAGTTGTATATAGTTCCATGATATTGAATGGATACATGGGAAGTGGAATTATCATGGTTCTGTTGATCTTGAGGTAGCTATAGTGTGGCTTCTAGGCTATGACATGGATTTCTAGAGAGGTAAATTTTGTTATTTCTATTGATTTCTCAGGCGCTGCATCAGGGAGATGTGTTATAGCATGTCCTTCTACTTTAGAGTTGGAATTATATAGCACGGTGGTCCCATTGTGGCGCTATCACTTTTCTAGGTTTATATTATCTCATCATGAACTAAACCATATTTCTTGGATATGGTTTTTACCTAACCTATTGTGGTGCAATCCCTTCCTTTGTGCCGTGATTTTATCCCGTATCCTCATCTTTGCACTGTGTTATAGGGTGTTGCATCATGATCTTCTTATTTATATTCTATGTACAAAATATTGAACAAAAAATATTTAATAGACATGGTGTGTACATTAGAGGTATTTCAACCCCATTTTAGTGTATTTTATCCTGAGTTCGAGAGCCTTTTTTTGGAGATCATAGACAAGTTCCTTTCCTTCCCTCCTTAGTTTTAATCATGGTCCATATCTTGTTCTTCATCTAGAGAAGGTTTTAGTTGTAAGAATGACTCATTTTGATGATATTATGGATGGAGTTTGATTATGGGTGGTGTTTTCTAGATTTTTGATCCATCTTTGATGTGGTTATGTCCTTTTGAATTTCATTTCTTCCCCTTATCTTAGAACAACAGTTTGTAATTAACCGATTGAGGTAGGGGATCTCAATACGTATCTCCTATATTATATAATTAATATACTTTATTTTCTTGTAGTGTTTTTTTCCCTCATATGATACTTAGATTTCTTGGTGTTTTTGGATTATGGAAAATTGGGTAATATATATTAAGAACAACCCACCTTGAATAGATAATGAAAATTAAACAAAGGTGGTAACTGATTAAATAAAGAGTGAAAAATGGGATAGGTTGTTTAATGTGATTTAGGATTTTCATGATATTTTATGGGGTTGATTATTATTAACTAATGTGCTTCTATAATTATTTTCTTGTTGATGTCGTTTACTATGAGAATTTTCACATCCATAAATAGATAATAAATTAAATATAGTAAAGGATAAAGGGGTTGGATGGAATCTAAATTCTAGTTTAACAATGAAGAAATTGATTGTTTATAATTGGTTTGTAGTCTATCGATTTAATTTTTTTCCTTTATTATCAATGATAATGGTTCATGGGTTAATGAAAAAAATGGGAAAATGAATACATTATTTTTTAACAAGAATAATGAATCCTTCAAGAATTTAATATCAGGATGGAATTAGATATATTGTAATGACATAGGTTTTTTTAAAAACTTTATACCTTAAATTCAACTCTTATTTGATTTTTTTGAGTTATTATTTACTTAGGTGAAGTATTGGGTATCTTTTTTTAGATTTTAAGGGTTTGAGAGGCCATTAAGAAGGTTCATGGTTTACAAATTATTATGGAAAACTATGTGGTTATTTGAAGAAAAATGTGTGCCTTATTAAAGAAAGATAGTGGGTGGTGCATAGTTGGTTCATGGTTAGAGATAACCATGTTACATTCCTAGAAAACCATATAAAATAAGAAAATGGTAAAAATAATAGTCGGTGTATGGTTTACAAAATTTTTCATCCAAACAATGCAGGTTACAAAAATAGGTAGTGTGCCTCACACAGTTGATTCATAGTTTAGTAAAAAATGTAACTAATCTAAATTTGGAGTTTTAATTAATATGGGACATTATTTTTAAACCCAAAACATCCCAAAATATATTCATTATTTCTCATACACCTAGGAATATTAAACCTAGGGACACTAGTGGTGGTTTTTGGTAATTTCTATCTCTTCAAACTCCAATTCTGGTGAGCCTTAAGGCTTTGGGAAGTGAGAATTCAAGGAATGTGATCATTTTTCTCTGTTATTCTTGATCTCACTAGATATTTCCTATTTTTATTAAGATTAATAATAGATATATGATCCTATGGATAAATATATGGTTTCCAATTTGATATAATGTATAATTCTTGGAACATTTAAGGATAATAGTCTGAATCTATTGAGAATCGCATTCTCTCTATAGAACAGATCTAGATCTACCATTGGCTATAAATTTTATTGTTTAAGTATAAACAAATTCAAGCCCTTATCAGGTTCTTATTCATGAATATTGTTTAATAATCCCCTTTCGTGACAAATTTTGGGTTTTTTTCTGGACATATTCGGTATACATGATTGATTTATGTTGTGAATCTTGGTGGCTATTAACATTTAACATAGTGTGATTCATGTAGGAAGTTACTTATGAAGTTATTTCCTTGATATTGACCACATGTGTGTGTGTGTGTGCACGTGTAGCCTATGTGACCCATATTGATATTGATTGGATGTTTGTGACTATGTATAATGTGAGACCATGATTAATTATATTCACATGTGTGTGTGTGTGTGTTTGTAACTATTGAGAATCATGTTTGATATGATATGTTTTACATTTATGTGTTATGCCTATTACGTGTGAATGCATAGCATATAGAGGATTTTCTTCTAGTAGAAAACTTTATGTGGACAATTGTGGCTTGGTTAGACCCTAGATAGGGTGGGGTCATGTGTGGAATATGATAATGATATTAATGGACCTAGAAATAGGGTAGAGGCATGATGACCTTGAGGCCAAACTCGAGCCAGATACGGGGTATGATTTCCTTAAGGCATAACTCAAGATTAAGACAGGGAACAATGGCCTTGTGTCTTGACCCATGATAGAGATAGGACATGATGAACTTGTAGCTTAGATCGTGACATAATGGATGTGTGTCTAATTAGATATATATGGTGTCACTGTGGTCAAACCATATTCATGATTTCCATTATGACTTACCTTTCGGTATGGAGCCGAAGTATGTATAGATGGGGTTCATGTTTCCTTAGTTAGAACATAATCACTCGACACTCAATTGATTGATGCTTTCTTGAACCTTTATTTATTATCATGGCATGTACCTCTTATACATGTGAACCTATGGTAAGGAAACACTGGTGGTGTGCTTCTAATTTATACTCACACCCTACATGGGAATATCGATGCACATACAGACATGTTGATCAGTAATCCAAGGAATAGAAAGGTCCTAGTGATAGGAAGTTATGGAAATAGAGCCTGGTGTTTGGAGGTGGTACCAAGATAGACTCTGGATTCATATTGAAATGTATTTATTTATTTTATTATTTCATTAATATAATATGGTTTGACCTACCAAATTTTAGATCCTTGGTTGTATAACACTATGATACTTGACATGATATATTCTTTTTCATTTTTTATTATTTAGTTATAAAATGATTTTTGGGTTATTTCACTTTTCTTATTATTATTCTGGTGTATAGATATTCACAATGAGGGTATTGTCTCCCCATTTCACCATTCAGATCCAAAATTCTAGTAAAAAAACCATTTTTTGTGGGGAGAGAAACATGAGTTCATGTAGATATTTAGTTTGGATCACGTGATTTAATTTAGGGTGTTAAAAATTTATATAAAATGTGGGTTTCCATTTATTTTCTTCTTGACTTCATTTGGGGAAAGGTAGAAAGGGTTTACACTATGTGAAACTATGGTAGGTAAGTTACAAAAGTTCCTACCCAAATATTATGTAATAGAAGTCCAAGTTACTAGTGATGAGAATTATGTTACATTTGTGTTTTTATGGTTTCATGCTAATAATGAGTCTATTTCATTGATATAGTGTATGGGATTTGAGTGTGTTCATGCATCATTATTAGGCACATTGGATCCGATGTCATAAATAATTGTTTCTTGTTATCCATGGTGGTTTATTTAATTAAATATCATGATTTGTGATTTTTTCTTAGGTGATGTACCATGATGATATTTATATTAATCCAATTTGAGCATACTTTTTGTTATATAAATATGACTATGTCAAAGATACCTATATAAAGAACTAGGCTTGAGCTTTGGGTAATTATGAGAGTGTTATGCCTTATTGTTATTGATAGGCTCTTTAGATAAGTTTTCCATTGAAATCTTTTATGTGTACCTATAAACTATTTGAGGTGATATCTTAAGTAAAATATTATAGATATTTTAAGTATATTCTTGGATTTTTAGAAATTCCACCTAGAATAAGTTTGATGGGATTGAAGATGAATTCAGGTTAAAATTCCCTCGTAAGGGAGAAATCCTCTATTCCACCTCTATATTTACATGAGGATGTAGTTGAGCATGCTCATGTACCATATCCAGTGGTCTAGGTGGTTGAACCAATACATCATGGTGTCATTTGTATCATTATTATTCAAGGTAGAGTATTCCCCATGAAAATAGTAATTTTTTCTTGAGACTTCAATCTCCATCATCCTCCATACTTCTAGGGAAATAGAGTCCCTCGGGATGCTAAAGAATGAATTGAATTCATTGAGATTATCTTTGATCTAATAGAGACCCCAAAGGATTGATGAGTATAACTGGCTTCCTTCATGATTCAGGGACCCCCAAGGAGGTGGTGGAGTGTGATGAACAAGTAAGGAAGAAACAATGGTATTACTTGGGAAATGTTCAAGGACATCGTCTTCGAGGGGTTATTCCAAGATATATTGAAGTAGTATCATGCTCAGGAGTGTATAAATATTCATTGGGGATAAATGTTAGTGTCTACTCACTATACTCATTTCATGGATTTGTTTCACATTACTCCCCTATTGGCTAGGAATAAGGTACATAAGGTATGGAAGTTTGAGATCAACATTCATAAAAAGTTGAGGTGTTAGGTAAATATCTTTAACCTAATGACATATCCACAGGTTCTTTATAAGTCCTTGATAATCATGTAAACTCAGGATGAGGATGAAGGTATGAGTATCCTTACATATCTTAGTGGATTGACTAGAAGAATTATCAATACTGTAGTGGGTGCATCGTCAATTAGTAAGAAGAGGAGGACTGAGGAGTTTCAGTAGGGTGGTTGTAGGAAAGAAGAGTACATCAGGGTTTCCTCAGCCTCTCTTGTGGGAGAAGAAGGCCCCCATTATTTCAACTATGGAAAATATGGTCATTTTCACAATTTTTTTACCAAGAACTCATAACAAGTGGTGTTTATATGGTAAGATAGGGTATCTTCAATAGTTCTATTTGAGGTAATCATGGATGGTATCTCATAGGAGTGTAGGGAATATGTATACTATGACCCAGGGATATAGATGAATTACTCAAAAATATATTCATACCCCATAGACATCGACGATCTTGGTGAGTTATATGCCTTAAGGTCATGGTCATGGAGTTGAGGTAGGTATAGTTTATATAGTGTACTAGGTTCCAGCTGATGGTGTAGAAGGACCATTTTGTGTTTGAGGTTTTGTCTTGATCAAATATAATCTACATTATTCCTTATTTGATACAAGAGTTTCTTATTTATTTATATATACTCAGGCTATTTCTATAATTGACTTACTAGTCACGTCACCATCTGAGTTGTTATCTCTTGACACACCCTTGGGGAATAAAGTGGATCATCTCTAGGGAAGTCTTGAAGGTTATGTTGTAGCATTTTGTTATATACATCTATGTGATTTCATGATTCTTTAGATTACTAGTTTATATTTGATATTTGACATTTAATTGTTGGCTAGTTACTGGGGACACATCAATTTATATAGGATAGAAGTATCCTTTGCTATTCATAAGGGAGAAAATTTTGTTTTGATCGATTAATGGGATGTAGGAGTAGGAAGTAAAAGTTTATACTAGAGTCAGTTTGGAACTATTATAGCATAGGTAGTTGGTATGGTTCTTTCGACAGACCAAGTGGTAGCTCAATCCTATTTTCCTCCTATAGTGGACTTTTATAATGATGTATTTTATGATGATTTTTTAGTAATTCCTCATGATAGAAGAGTTTAATTTGGGATAAAAATCATGCTTGGAGTTAAACATATATTGATTCATCCATATCATATGGTAGTTCCTATGTTGAAATAAATTAAGTGAATATCGAGGATTTGGAGGTGAATGGTTTTATCACTGTGAGCACATCTCCCTGTTGTGCTCTGGTGTTGTTTGAAAAGAAGGCAGATAATAGTCTTCAGTTGTGTGAGAACTAAAAGAATCTAAATCAAGTGACTATGAAGAATTAATATCCACTTTTGAGGATTTATGAATTGATTAATCAATTCCAGGGAGCCCAATGGTTCTCTAAAATTGACCTATGATCAGGCTACCATGAGTTTTGGATCAGAGAGGAGGATATTCCTAAAGAAAAATTTAAGAGTAGATACAGACTGTATGAGTGGCATGTCATGCCTTTCAAGTTAAGAAATATACTAGCAATGTTCACGGATATCTTGAACATGATCTTCCATTCATATCTCAACTCCTTGATTATGATGCTTGTTGATGATATCATCATATACTCATATACCTATGATATTCATTTTAGACTCATGAATATTATATTAAGTACACTTAAAGCACATTGTCTCTATTCCAATATCTCAAAGTGTCACTTCTATATCCAAAAGGTATGTTTTCTTAGTCACATGATCTCTAAGGAAAAAATTTATATGGACTTAGAGATGTTATAGTTTGTAATGTATTGGGAATGACATATAAATGTTTTTGTGATTAAAAGTTTACTCAGGCTGGAATGATATTTCCAATGGTTCATATATGAATTATCCCATTTGGAAGCACCTTACAAGGATTACCAAGAAGGAGGTGAAGTTTGAATGAGTAGATCAATGTGAAGAGGCCTTCTTAGAAAAAAATTAGATTGACGATAACACTAATCCTAACACTTCTAGATCCTATGATTTGATATGCGGTGTACTACGATGTCTTGGGTGTTGGTTTAAAAGTTTTTTTAAGTAGATGGATCAGGTAGTAGCTTATAGGTATCTCCAACTATAGTTAGTGATGAGATTATAATAATATTTTATAGATTATATTGAGGTTGAAACAATTATAGAAACTGGTGATATATATCTCATATACTAGCATTGGTCGAAGTAGGTATGAGTAGACTATCATAGTGGCTTCTTGGGTACCTAACAAATTGACTAGTGTTATGCTTGTGAGTTTTACAACTTTCATTTCATTTAACACATGATTAAACATATATACTAGTTATTTCTAGGGTAACTATTAGTAGAGAAATACTGAGATTTACATCAAAACCTATATGACATTAGTGGATGTTTAGACCTTATGACTGCATGAAAGTCAGAGCACAAATCCTAGTATAGGTGAGAAGGTTGGAGGATATCGACAGAGATATGGAGACAGGTCTGAGGTGAGGATGAGGATTAGTGGTTGAGTCTCATTTTTAGGGTTTTAGTATTTTATATAAATAAACCATTAGGTTATCTCTATCAGGATGTATAACTATAAAAACCTCATGAGTAAATTTTTTTTACAACATGGTGGTGTTTATTTATACAGTATTCTTTTCACCATAAAACTATATGGGGTACTGTGATTTTTATCTTACTATTGATATTTTTTATTTATATTAATTTTTAAGTGATGATACTGAGGGTATAGTCTTCCCCATAGTATTTTCAAACATTTACTACTATCCTTAATACTTTGTATGTTGTAAGATGTGCCTAAGGCTATGTGGATGGGATTCAGGTCAGGGACATTACAAAGTGAAATTAAATCATTATTTTTATTTTTGTTATGACTTGGGACATGGTCGATGGATATTTTAAAGTTATACATTGAATAAATCATGCACTCACATGCACTAAATCATGGAATAGTTACCTTCACTATTAAATAATTTTACATAGATCAAACTATGATGTGTTTTATACCTCCATTTCATGCTTTAGATTTAGTGTATTTTTTTATCAATCTGTCACTTTCACTAAATCATCACATAATTCATGAACTTTCAGCTTATTACACATTGCATGTAGAATATTATGAACTCATATACAAACTTCATATGAAAAAACTATTATTTTTTTAACCACATGTTACATAACATGTAGAAAATCGTGAAACTCTATGAAAAACTCATTTTGGATATCATATAAAACAATTTTTTGGGTAGCTATAAAAGTTTTGTACAAATTTTTTTAAAAAACATAATCATTATTTATATAACCACAAAGTATAAGCTTATATGAATTTATAATGTTGACAAAAATTATGGATTCCTTAATCCATAATTGTAAAAAAATGAGTAAATACAAGGAAAACATCAGCGCTAATCAAGCTAGGACGGTACCTGACATGATCTCTATCAAATACATGCAACTCTATCATGTTTCCACTAGAAATATCATAAACAATATTTATAATTATATAATCCATTTTTATAAAAAATCATGTGACATATAGTATCATATACCTTATTCACAAGTTCTCGATTTTCTAATTATAAATTAACCAGAAAAATGAGAACATCACATGTTATTCACCTAGATGGATGTTCATATCATATGACCCCACCCTAACCAGATCACATTACCTATATCTTATCTATGTATGAACATTATAATTACCCACATCATCGGGTGTCAGTAGAACCAGAGAAAGGATGGGTTTTTTGGAATTAGAGTCAAGGGGACATGAATTTTCATATTCAGATTAAATTTTTGGTATGTATCAAATCAAGAATGGGTTTTAATGTGTTTGGAGGCCTACTAGGAAACTAAATATACTGGATGATGTATTTTTCTGGGGAGGTGTTTCCGCCAATAGAATCCTACACCACCATCTACCCAGTGGTGGAGTATTGGGTACTTGGTGGAGCATAGTTGTTTGCTGGAATATAACTCCACCATCAGGTACTTGAGGGAAGTGCATTGAATACCTGGTGGGGTGAAAAAGGAGGTGTGATTTTGGAGTGTCCACCGAGTACCTAGTGTGGGTGTATTAAGAACCCGATAAAGCTAAATCCATATTTTTAAATGGGGGAACATGGGTATAATTTTGTTGAAAATAAATCCCTCTCCAGGGATCCTTATTTTAGATTACTAAAAACTAGGGTGGTCGGGACCCTCTCCCCTTACATCCCTCTATTTTACTCTAATAATATGAGGTAATATAGTCTTATGTTTTCACACAACATTAAGGTAATCCACCCTCCCATCCTCTCATTATCCCTCCTCTTTGGTTTCATTTGGCCTGTGAAGGATCAAATTTGATATTTCATCATGATTCCACCTGATCATGGTGGAATCAAGATGATAGTATGTGGATTTCATATATATATTCTAGAGGATATTTAAAACACCTTGTTTATAGAAAATTGAGATAAACATGACTTAAATAATATAATAATCTCGTGATTTAAATAATATATCTCACAAACATCCCCACAAACCAAGGACCTAAAGGCTTAGTGTATTAAAGATTATCTATATAAATAACTTATTTTACAACAATTAAAAACATTTCCATATAATATTTCTCCTATTGACCAATTTATTGAAATATTACATAATATATTCATATTCATAACTTTATGTATGAGATCATAAGAACGGTTTGATCTTAGACACTCAATAATGTAAAAAATATCATAACATGAAGGAGAACATGAGTAAGACATAAATATCACAAAAAATGATCAAAATAGCTTATATGATAATTATAAAACATGTTATATCGACATAATATTAAATAAATATTTTTAAGAAAACATAAAACATATTACATGGATCAAAATGCATCTTAAAAATCATATAACATATTAGTATGACATAAACATGAAGATTACTTTAAAATTAAAGAGTAATCCTAAAAACATAACATTTCATGGAAATGAAATAATTCTTGAAAATTTGGAATAACATGATAAAAAACTTGGAAATGTTTCATGTCAATAATAATATAAATCCCTTTGTGAGAAAACTCATTATTCTTACACCTATGTGGACAAAAAAATTAGGTTCACATTTAAAAATGTGAGCAAACCCGTCATGCCAACACATATGTGAATAAACGTATCATGTCTATTCCTAATTCTCTCACGGGTTATAAAATTAAACTAATTCATTAGTGAGTAATATAATATCTAACCCATCATAATCCATACATATGTTTTCCATTTATAATAATCCAAAAACATATCTTAATGAACCCATGTAAAAATAATGAGTTTCTTAAACATTCAAAAAACATCACATAACATAAACTCATAGGATATCAAATATCTAATTTTCAAAATGGAATCATATCATAATAAAATTTAGATTATGATAAAAACATCACTTAATGATAAATAAACCTTTTATAAATAATATAAGTGAAAATTTAAAAGTTTTAACATAAACTTTTAATCATTTTTATAAAATATGAAGTCAAAATTACTTTTAAAAAATTTTTGAGAAGGGGAAGAGAATACTTTTGAAAACCCACATCGTAAAAAGAGTAATAAATTTTCATTTTCAAAATTGGAAATATAATTATGAGAATAATATAAAAAAATCCATATTATGTTTCCTAAAATATAGGATAACATTGACAGGAAGTAAAGTAGTGAAATGATAGGAAGGATTCATTGGTAAGAATAAAATTTATTCCTACCAATGCCATACTTTTAATTTGGAATAAATTTTATCAAATAAGTAGTTATTGATGATTAGAATTAATTTCTATAGATAATAAAAGGGAAAAAATATAAAACAAGAAAATTTTATGATCAAATAAATCTTGAAAATTATATTCATGTAAGAAAAGTTATGACCCAATGAATTGAAAAATGAGTCTATGAAGCCGTTACCTTGGATTCTTTCTTAGTTGATTTCACTCTAACCTCCTATATAAAAAAACTATCTTATTCACCTATTTCAGACAAAATTAATATAAATAACCTTTTATAAAATTCATTTATATATAATTACTTTAATGATATTAGAGTTTGGAATTCACATCATGAAGTTGAAAAATCAAGGAATGATTTGAGCATAATGATGACTTTGAAAAAGAGATTATGAAATGGTTTTAATGAGAGATAAAGGTATTATGTCATTAATAAAAAATAATTTGTATATTTAAGGATTTATTATGAGAACATGGATGCATAATCAAATGGAAATCTTCTGGATTTTGATAAAGTAAGTTCTTGATTTGAAAAGAGGAGGGAGAGAATCAAAGAGCGATTTCAATAGCATGAAGAATATATAAAAGGGATTATGAAATGTGTTTAGTGGGTGAGAAATTTAGTATTTTATTAATAATAAATAATTTTTATATAAAATTATCAATTATGAGCACATTTAATCATAATAAATTGGAAATATAAAGTTTATAACAAAGGAAGTGCTCAAATTGAAAAGAAGAGGGAGATAATCATTGAGTGATTTTAGTAGCATGAAGACAATAAAAAGGGATTTTGAAATGAGTTTTATGAGAGATAATATTAATATATCATAATTTGGGAATAATTTGGATATTAAATTGGATTATTATATAGATTAATAATAACATAAAAATCAAAATGGATTATCACATAAGAGGTACTTGAATCAAAAGGAGGAAGAAAACCCTTAACTTTCTAAGTATCTTCTTAAATATTGATTCCATAGAACCTTAATAACTTCTTGGTAAATATTTAGAGAGGGATAGGTAATGTAACTTCATGATAAGGACTTTATAGGTATATATAAATGAGATAGAGGGTGAGAGTGAGTTCTTTTATAGGTTAAAATGATGTGGTTTTCCATGGAAACTAAAGTTAAGGGGTAAGAATGGAATCACATGAGTTTTAGGTGGGATTAGTGATTTAGGTGAATTAGGTGAATAAATGGTAGGTTACACATGCAGTTATGAATTTAATACTAAAAAATTATTTTTATTATGTGTAAGTGGCCTTTCAGTTATTAGAAAATCGAGATTCTTTATTTAACCAATTTTACCCTTATTAATCTTGATTAAAATTAAAGAATAGTAATTATTTTATTAATAAAAATATAAGATGAAATTTATTACCATGTTTCAAAGTTATAAATACAAATTTGGGATCCATTTAACATAATTAAATTTCTAAATAGAAGCAAACTAACTTTTAAATGAAAACATATAATGTGCAGAAAAACTATTTTTTTGTAAATTTTTTTGGTTTCAATCATAAAGTGTTCATAATATTATTTGAAAAATATTACGAATTAGGGGAAAATTAATTTATTTTTATATATTTTTAAATCATATTAGATTATTAATTTAAAATAGATCTATTTTAATTAATAAGAATACAACATATTTAGAAAAGTATTATTCTTTAAAAAATAACTATTTTATTGTGGTAACTAATATTTATCTTAGGTAACTAAATATTAATGCATAAAAATAGAGTTTAACTTATTATAAAATTAGTACATAATAATTATAAATTATAAATTAGTTATTTTATGATTCAATTTCTAGAAATTTTACAAATTAACTTTAATATAATAAATGTATAATGTGTTAAAATAATTTCTGAGAAAAATATTACCTGAGTTTGAAAATATGAAATATAGGTTTGTAATCTATAATAAATATTTTAAAATATATAATTTAAATTATAAAATACATATTTTTTCAATAAAATGATTTCATAAATTTCTAAGTCATCCTTATATAATAATAATGACATAAAATGTCATATTATTAGTAAAAATTGTATATTGCACTATTTATCTAAAAATTAATATTTTATAAAAATATTAAAAATTCAGCTTGAACTAACATTGAAATTATAAATCAAAAAATGAAGTTTATTTTTTCAAAATTCAATTTCTAAAATTTTCTATTTTAACTTTTAATTAAATTATAGAATACATTGAGAAACTATTTTAATAAGAAAATAACTTTTCAAAAAACTAGATTTTCTTATTCTTAATTTCTATAAAACACTAGTAAATATATAATTAATCAATAAATAAAATATTTTATTAAAATAATTATTTAAAAAAATTATAATTAGTTTTGGTTAATAAATCATCCAGTGCATAAAAAGAATGACTCTTAAACACAATAATAAATTAAGTAAATTTGAATAAAATAAACATTATATATATAAAAACATTAATATGTTTCATAATTAAGTTAATACTGTTAATATATACTAATTCAATGGTTTTGTTTTAATGATATAAACATATCATAGTTTTATTTTAGTTTGGTGCTGTATGTAGAGCAAGTTAACTAACATATTTTACTTAATTAAGGGAAAACATATATTGAAGTATCATGTCTTTACATTCTCCTCCCTTGAATAAATTTCATAATCACAATTTTAATCATAATTCACTAAATTAAGAAGCTAAGGGATCCATAATAAACTCATGATATATCTTTTACTAATATATCCACCTCACTTATCCTTGGTATGACTAAGAAACTGTTTATCACACATATGATTCTTTTGGAGTTCTTGGAGAAATACCTTCCATAGATTAGTTTTCATGATTCTATTTTCAACCAAATACAATGATAAAAAAGTTTATGATACAATCATAATAAATTATCAAATGAATATGAAAACTCAATTCTAATATGTCTCCTCTAATGATACCTTCATTTCAACCAATGATACATTAATTTTTACTATGTCACACTTAGTACATCCTTTAACTTTCTTGGTTCAACCTAAGTTACTCTAAGTCATTTTCTATCATAGTTATTAACCTAAGTCCATAAATTAATTAGGAAATAAATCCTTCATAATTTTCTGTAAAGTGAATGTGGCTAAAGAAAGCATATCCCTTCAGAGTGTCTAGCTAGGCGTGTTGTTAGGCCTCTATCTTGAAATAGGTCATGGTTGAGTTAATACCCAACACACCATATTCATATTTATTACCCCTAGGTATATAAATTATCATATAAAATTCTAAGGGATATACTTTGGATGGTTATTCAACTTATTTTATCATTATTCTATTCTTTGTATCACATATACAACTCTTTGTATTGAGTATAAGATTATACTCACACTGATATTGTCATATCACTACAACCCATAATATTCTATTATGATAATTGATCTGGAGAAAATCAAAGTCATACTTTTAAGAGATATTATCATTCCACTATTCATGTAATATAAATTACAATACGCATGAATGAATTATAATCAGTGATATCACCTATATCACAATTATGATTTGATTCTCTATTTTTATAAAACATGGGGTTGTATCACAACCTATGATATCACCTATGTCATATATTACTATGAAGATCAAAACCATGGGTTTAAAATGTATCATAATTTATGAAACATATCATTCATACCCAAGAATAAGAAAATCATATTAGGTTATCCTGTAACATATTTTCCAGAAGAGAAATATGATGATCCAATGGTTGACACTCAACCATGCCATATCATACACTATGATATGGTATCAAGAATATTATGATACAAAAGTTCTATATATATATATATATTGATGAACATGGATATAATACCACTGATGAGTTTTGAAATATCATCTCAAGATCATTGTAGTGGAAGAAACCCATTCAAATATCATGATCTATCATTATCAAATAAACATGTAGAATAAAGAATATATGATATAAAAACCACACCTCATATGAATTGTTCCCCATATCTAACATGATTGATTGAGTATACTTGATCATGATCACCTAGAGACCACTGATTGGCTCTCACCTCCACAGGTAGTACACTTACTACTAAGACCCTCATACACTACAGTTGGACTCTCGAACACCAAATATTTCTAGCACCTTATCCATAAATATGAATGTTAAATAGAGATGAATAGAGGAATTTGAATATATTTTAACAATCGAATCCATATTTAATAGGTGTATCTAATCCCTTTATATAACCTCCCCTCATTTAATTAAGGGAGTCAAATGTCATCTACTATCACATGGTAGCTGGCATGCCTTACCCATAACACCTAATTGTTAAAAGTATTATCATTTCAATGTTTGAAATGATTTTTCATAAAAAATTAATCAACCTTTCAACACTCACATGTCATTTGTTATTTTTTATTTTTTATTATTTTATCTTATTTTGGGGTAATTTATGTTTTTGAGAATTTTGGGTTTGAAAAATTAAAAATTTAGAATTTTTTCTTTGGCACACAATTACTGCACGATCACTACATGGTTTGGTAAATCGTTTAGATGGCCCTTATTCAGGGGTTTCTTATGTGAAAGGTTTTAATTTCATGACATTGTAGAAAATATATAGTGAATCTTATATAAACATAGAGGAAAAACATTCCCAATTCATTTTGAACATGAATGTTTTCGTTTTCATGGATAGTGCATGGTTTGGTTTAAACCATGAATATTTTAGTAGAAGCCATGTGACTTAACTTTTAGTGTTAATTATCTGGAACAAGAATTTAACAAAATTAGGAAAACCATGAAACAAGAATAAAAAATGGGTCTACAGTTTTTCAGTGCAATTTTTTACAGTTGGAACATGGTTTGATAAATTGATTATCCAAATTATGTAAGTGTATTGTTCTTAAGTAGTTTCATCTGCATAAAAAGTTAACAGTTTGATAAAAAATGGGGCTAAAATGTGAGGTTTTCCCAGCTTTAGTAAAATTTGAAATTACAAAAGTTCCCCACCTAAATTTAAATGATTTTGGAACCTTCTTTTATGATCTCTCATTCGACCAAGTCTAAGTGGTGATTGGGAGGTTATTTCCTTCCTCCTTTAAGGATTATAAACCCTTATCTATTGGTTTCAAGTATATTCTCATGATATTATACTCAATTAATCTTTCCCTCTCTTCTCCTTGACCCTCCCCTTAATTTTCATTATCTCAAAAACCCTAACCACTATTTGGGTTGGTATTATGTTCCATAATGGTCACAATGATTAGGATTTCGGTTGTTTAGGGTTTAAGAGGATGTCTCTTGTCATGGTTGTGAATTCACTATTAAGGGAAACATGTTTTCGTTTCTTTACATTTTACAAGTTTGGTTTTTCTTTGAATTTTTTTTATAACATATGTCATAAAATTCTTGGCCGTTTTTATATTCTTTTGTTTTAAAATTATACCTACACATATAAAAATTTAGGGGTTTGAGGTGGTTTTTAAATGATTTCGACACTAGGCATAGACTTGTCACATGTCAAGTGTTCTTGAAAAACATTAAGTGTGTTTTAAAAGAGTTTAAATGTTTTAAAATGGATTTGAAACTACTTTTATTTTTAAATGAAATGATGGGTGTTTTAAAGGGGTATTTTATATACTGGAGGGAGTTGACCCCTGTCTTATTTTTTTTGAGACCACTGGGACTTTTTGGTGTCTTGGAATGTTTTGAAAATATATTTGTGGAAAATTGTTGGGATTCAAAAAGAATTTATAAGTGTGTGTTTGAAAAGTGAATTTTAAAGATAGTCTTAGATGATCTTTTAAAATGATGTAAAATGTAATAGTTTTCTAATATTCCTTTTGAAACATTGGTTGAAACTTTTAAATAAATTTATTTCTAAAACGGTCATACCTTTGATTAAGACCTATATGATTATTATGACTTTTATGGATTGTGACCGCTTGAGGGATGATTTATATTCCCATCTATTTATGTGATTTTATGAACTGATGTGAAATAGGGTATTTCTTGTGAGGGTGTAAGAGGTGAGATTAGGTTTAATTTAAAATGATTGATTTTTTTTCTATGATTCTATTGTTTTTCACCTATATTTTTTTATTTTATGGGAATATTAGGTATTTAAGTAAGTGTTTGGATAAGTGAAAACCCCTAGTGTGGATTGTACTTTTTCTAGGGTCCATTTCCCGAAAATGTTGAGTTCTCTATAGATGGATTGTGTACCTAAAATAGATTGTGAACTCCCATTATGTATTATAGACCATGACTAGTTTTATTGTAATATTAAGATAAATAACTTCTTTAGTGATGGCCTTAGGTTTGTGTCACCAATTCACATCTGATTACTTGATTCTCGGGGAGTTGACCATGAAACTTAGGTTATTTTTAGGATGTTTTGGAGGATCTAATTCTATAAATTATTTTTGTATCCCCTATTCAATGATTTTTTGGTACCTATGCTTATTTTGGTTTATATGTTTTTTATGTATTTTCGATGCCTTGGTGTTTTTTTGTGATTTTATTTCACATAGAGTGTGTTTTTGTTTCACATTAAAACTAATTTATAAAATGGTTTAGAAAGTGTGTATTTAATGGGAAGGAATGGTTATTTATAAAAATTTTATTTTATGAAATGTTTTAGGAAAGAGGGAAAATGGAGAACTTGGCTTGCTTTAAATGTGTTTTTAAATAGATCTTTTCATGGTTTGAAAATATTTAATTAAAAAGTTTTTAACCCTAATTTATTTATAATGGTAGGGTATTTTATTAATTTGAATGATGTATTATTTGGTTTCTTCTATGAAAACATGTTAAAAACTACTTTATAATTTATGTTCAAGAAAATATATTATGTAATACCTTTTGAATGGAACTTTAGAAACTACTTGGTGAGATCCTACTGGGAATATTTAGCTCACACTCTTTATATATACCATTGTTTGGGTGTGTATGTAGTTTCCTTGTTTCACCTTAGGTTTTAAGTTCATGTCTTTAGTTAATTATATGTTCGTTGGTCTATGAATGGATGAGAGGGATATATAAATTTACTGTGGGTAACTAATGGTGAGGTTGGAGAAGTTTAAGTTATGTTCTATAATCTTTTGGGGTTTTATATTGGCTGTTTGTTCCTACTATAATTTTATGCTTCCAATTTATTTTTTTTTGTATATTTATGTATGGATTTCTATTCATAATTCTATATTTGGTTGGTTTATTATTATTTTTCCTCTAATTTATTATTTTATTATCTGAGAGTGAAATTGTTTCCAAGTGAAAATTTATGATACCCAGTAATTATTTACCATCCCATGGGGATCATAAACACCCTTCAGACCTATGGCCCGCTGGTTTGAGTAATGTGTTAGGTTAAATTGGACTAGTTTTTAAAAAATGGTATCTGATCCAAGGTTTCTTAATAAAATCCTATTTTTTTTGGAATCAATATCTTATTATTTGGTTGTATCATGGTAGGACCAAGTTAGGATTATCATCAGGTATCATGAGGTTTTTCATGAGTGGGTTCTTTATCCCTATGATTCCAAATGATGCTTTAGTTACCATGGGATGTTCAGATTTTTATTATGTCTCTTAATTATTATGAAGTGAGGTTGCAATAGTGATTTTTGATCCTCATTGGATTTTTCTAAGTTTCATTGGGGATATTTGTGGGATTTTAGAGTGAAAATAGAGAAGGAACCCATGGTGTGAGGTTAGATATCATAGAATAATAAACTCATAAGTAACCAAATGAACTATATTGAAAAAATTAGGAATTTTTTCATGACGGGACATTGGTCCATCAAACCATGTGGCCGGGAAATCCCTAATTTGACACCTAGTATGGTTTTTTTATTTAAACCCCTTGATTATTATATGGTTATTTAGTGATTATTATAACTAAGAAATTAATGAAGTTATTACTTGAGATATATTGATGTGGGTGGATTGAATTTGATATGGAATTATGACATACCTTCTTTTTGTGATTTCTGTGGAATTGATTTTATATAAGAAAGGAGTATTTTAGGAAAAATTTCATTCGATTGGAATAAGGCCTTATGGATTTCTTATAAAATGTATTTTTTTCATTGTGAAATGTTTTTTGAAGTGATTTTTTTCCTTATGAATCTCAAAAAAACATTTCATTTTAGGACAATTTGATGATTTAATTATAAATGAATTTTGACATTCTTAGAATATTTTTCCATAAATTGTTAGTTTAAAAATAAAAACCAAGATGTGTTTAGAAATATTTTGAAAGGAATGTTTTTTTAAATAAAGCATAACTTTAAAAATTTCAAGTGAGTTATATATGTTAAATAATGTTAGTCATTTTCTAAACCATATTTTTCTAGTTTTTTGGTTTTTAACCCTTTATGGAGTTCTAAATGGTGGTGGGGTATTATCACTTTGAATTAATAAATCTAATATTTTTATTTTTGAACCTTGGAAAACTGAAATTTGTTTAGTTTTTTCCAATGATTAACTTTGACACCATTTGATTTGTTTTGTGAAGCACGGATGGGTTGGATTCATGTTTTGTGTGATTAAAACTATTCCCCCAAAAATATCATTTGTGAAGGTTGGGTGTATATCCATAAAAGTAGTTTATTTATTTATCTAGGTTATTTTTAGACTCCAAATGGAGTGAGAAGTGTTCTTATTTTCTTTTTGTGGTGTAGTGATGGGTTTCTTATCATTTTTGTTTGGGAAGTTAGAGAAGGTGAGCTATGGCTAGTTAAATGGGTTTTAAGAATTTATTTTATTGGAATTTTGGAGGACGATTTTTTTTTTGGAATTTTTTCAATGGCCTTATATGTTTTTTGGATTTTAGGTGTATTTTTTTTATGTTTACTTTGGGTTCCGATTTGATTGCTATGTTGTGAGTGGTGGTTGTTCTAAAATGCTCATGCCTCATTATTTTTTTGAGTTTTTTTGATTGGTCATGGGAAGGACTTGGTTATGTGTTTTGGGGGAATAAGACATGCATAGAACTAGTTGTGATTATACACTGGCTGATGTCAGTTTAAATATGGCATGATTCTATGTGAAATGGTGACCTGGGTATGAGGTCCTAGATTTCCCATTCCTCTTGGTTTATGACTGTTGGTTAGATACCATATAATTTTATTGACCATGGAATGTTTTTATCTTCGTCATGTTTTGGATATTTTGTATATGATGTTTTTTGACTTTTTATTATGGACTTTGTATTTTACTTATTGGGGTTGTGTTCCCTTTATGAATTTGAATTGATTTCTTATTTTTGGTGGATTTTTTGGTTTCTATATTTTTTGTGGGATCAAAGTTTTCTTAGTTACACATTAATTATTGGATAGGTCATTTTTTCTTCACCAATTTAGATTAATTATAAATAGTGGAGAGACCCATGTTCAACCTCCCTTTGTTTAGAGTTTATTGTAGGATGACTATGGTTGGATCATGCTTGAGGTTTCTTGATTTATGTTTGAGGATTATGATATATTTTAAGATAATGAATATAATTTAGTATTTTATTGGTCTTAGGGTCTTCTTATGTTATCCCCCAACCTCCCACTTTTTATATTTTAGTGTTGTGGTCACCCTTATGAAAATCCTTCTCTATTGACTAGGGAATTTATGGGGGTAAAAAGTGGCGCGATGAGTGAAATTGTTAAACCCATATTAATGTAGCCTGAACCTAAACATCTGATAATTACACAACTTAAAACAGATATTTCATTACAATACATTCCAAAGACCTTTTAAGTTTAGATTTTAAGAGAATTATTAAAAAAATAACTAAAAGAACTCATTTATTTTTCAACTAATAGAAATATTACCACTATAAAAACAACTAATTAATATATAAAAAGTCTTCAACATCTCCCAAAAATTCTTCTCACATGATAAAATTTTAGAAACATCTTATGTATTACATTTATTCATAACCTATGTAAATTGAAACATAACAAATAAGCGAGCTCAAATGTAACGCCCTGACACCAGTTACCCAGAGTCAGTGAATTATTATATATCATTGGAATGATAAAAAGAATCATTTCTTAAAAGACTGATCAGTTTAGTAGCCTTGGGAGTACTAGATACATTCATAAGTATTACATTAAATCATGGAATAAAAAACATCAACAACATTTTTTCCACTTTTTAAACACACTTATATCCTTATCCTATCCCCATAGGTCAACCATAAAATACTTCTTCACATCCTGGAAAAAATAAAACATGGAAAGGGGTGAGCTCAGATGCTCAGTAAGGATAACGAAATAGCGGAAACTTTCATAAATAAGCATAAGCATTTAAGGAAATTTATAAGACTAAAACAAAAGATTTTTAATCTTAAACTTCAACATAATATGGAAAAGTTAAAATCAAATAATTCCATTTACTTATTCCCATGGATATTCTTCTAGTTGAATAATCATATGCAATATCAATAGCCACTTTCATAATGATGGAATGTATAATGCTAGAATTCATAACCACATAGTCAAGGCCTTGTGCCAAGACTACATATAAGATTTTTTCAAGGCCTAGTGGCAAGACACTAGTTTGTCTCATGAGACCTACCAATGCTTCTAGGAGTTATAGCGGGCTCCACTCGTCACTTACTAAGTCCAATGCATTCCCTATATGAAAAGGATAGAACATCACATAAACATTCATATTAAAACTAGCATAAAAAATGTCAACACTTTATCCATAAACCATGAATGATATAAGAATAACACATCCAAAGTTATATCACAAAACCTTCAATACAATATGTAATATTTTTATCATAATAAATCAACTTCAAACAAGCATAAAATCCATTGAAAGGATGTTGACATAGATCAAATCAAAAGTTTTTGCAAAGAAATATATATTTCTATTTTGAAATCATTTAAAATTCATATAATTATAAAAGAAAACCATTATTTTGAAAATATTCTTATAATATTGTAAGGGAAGCTTCGACGATGTTATAACGGTGGCAAATAGCTGCACACACCGTATAAGTTAAAAAACATTTTTACCTTAATGTTGTCTTAAAGGTAATAAAGTACCTCATTTAGAAAACGACAGAAATATTCCTTTCAAAACATATATGGTAAAATATTGGTATAAATGAATTTAACCCATTGTCTAGTAAATAGTAATTTTTTAAATAAATTTTCTAAGAAAACATAGATGTGGATGATAAAGAGGTCCCAGTAGATACTTACATAGAAACAACCTTAGATAATAAAGAGATTGTAAAATTAACCCTTAAATTGTACTTTTCCTCAGATGACGGTAAGTTAACCTCCTTTATAATAGTTAAATCATTGTTATTAAATTATATAAGAACCATATAAGTAGATATTATATCATATATGATCTTCTAATATTACTTTGTTAATAATATTTTAGTATTATCGTTGTTTCGGGTGTTAACTGATTCGTTTTCCTTTATATGTTTTATTACTTAAGCCATGTTTGTTATGGATAGGATGTATTTGATTCATATCTATATTGATATTAAGTTCTTAAACATTATTTTTAATCATTAAATTGAAATTTATTCTGTAATGATTACGATGAGGAATGAATCTCATCACGTTCATGGAGACGGTAATCCGTACGTACGCACGAGCGACAATATCATTCAATTGAAGGTGAAATCATATATAATTGAATGTTATATATTATATAAAGAATCATTAACATGAAATTATTATTATTTAAATCAACTATACATCATTATTATACCCATCAAAATAATGAATTGTTTAAATAACAGACTACTCCTCGATGTGGAGACGGTAAGCCGTATGCACGCATGTATGGTGACTTTTTCATTCATACAATGGATAAAAAAATGAATATGGTTGTAACATTTTTATAATAAAATCACAATATATAGAATATAATGGAGTTATTATTTTATAATGGAAATAATAATGAAAGAGGAAGTGGAAGAAGAAAATAACTTGAAAGAGGTGATGAAATATTTACCTCTTCTTCGGGTTCTTCCTTTTGATTTGATCAAAAGGGCTTCGTAGGATGGATTTCTAACCAAAGTAAGGCCTCTAGTATTAAGAGAGTAAAGTTGGGAGGATATTTGGGCAGGGGTTGGCCGAGAAAAAAAGGCTTTGGAGGTGTGAAATTAATAGAAGGGGAAGTGACCTTTTATAAGAGAGGTGAGAGTCACTTTTGGAAAATCTTGAAATATTATTTTATAATAAAATCATTTTCGCTTTCCAATGGATCAAAAATGATTTATTTAGATGATAAGGTGGTTATGTGTTGAAAACACTCAACCAATAGGTTTTAGAAAGGTTTAGGTCACCATATTAACCTTATCCTTTATATTTAACTCGTAGTTAAATAGTTTGTCATTTACCATGTCGCTTTGTATTTTTATATTATATGGTTAATAAACTTACTATAAGATTTCAAGAAAAACCCAAGTGGTTTATTATTAATATATATAACCTTATATAAGTCATTTTTCCAAACCTTAGATTTTTAGGAATATTATATTCATTAATAATATAGTATTTTTTTTAAAAACTCAATTATGTCAATATTTACAGTATTTAGTATTTGATTTTTGTGAAAATCATAATAGCATGATTACATCGAAAAAAATTATTTAATAAATCCCAACATGTCATATTAACCTATAAAATTAGTGGAATTTATCAAAAGTCTCAAATTTCATTTATTTGGATATATATAATATCAATTATTTTAATCTTTCTTTAATAAGGTAATCACTACATCATCATTGTGTCATAAATAAATTAAAATATTTAATGTATAAAAATTATGAATAAAATACCATTATATAGGAAGTATTTTTAGATTTCTAAGTAATATTTATAGTCGAATTTATATTGTGTGTAACCCTATATTAAAAATGGTTTAGTTATTAAACTTTGAATTTAACTCTTTTAACTCTTCTTTAAATAAAATAATAATAAATGTCCTAATATAATTAAAGTGGGAGAAGGAGGATCATATTTTATTCCTAAGGTTGTTTTAGGTCGAATTATACATATCCAATAGAATTAGGACATGTTTTAGGGTAATTATGATATCATTTTTACCCTTAATTACCCTATTTACTTTAAATCGTGGTAAATAAAAGTCAAAAGTCACTATTCACCAAAAATTATTTTCATCTTATTGAACCACATTTTACTAACTAATATAAACTGTTTCTCTCTTATTTTTTAAATTACACTCATAGGAGTGGTAAAATTAATTTTTAAGAAAATTTGCCAACGTGCCTAGAAGGTGGGTAAAAGATGTTAAAAAGTTCAATAAAGTTTTATACATCTAATTTTATTATAAAATTACTCCAATGAATTAAATTGAACTTATATAGGTATTATATATCTATTTTGACTTAAAATAAATTTAAATAAAATAAATAATTATTTAAATAAAAATTCGGTTTTAACCAATAACACATTGTTTTTCACTATTCATCAAAAATTAGATGTTTTCAGAAAAATACCAAAAATTCACCTTAAGCTAATTTCGATATTATTAATTCAAAAATGAAGTCCATTTTGAAAGATAAAATTTATAAAATTTCAAAAAGTGGTCATTACTATTCATAATGGCTAGTTTGATTGGTTGCGATGTGTTAGAATCTCAAAGTTGCGTACAATGCAAGCTATTGAATTTTTAAAGGGAAACATACCATGGATTCTTGGGGTGCTACATTCTCCCCTCCTTGAAATATTTGTTTCCTAAAAATTTCTAGAATATTTTTTCCTAAAATGATCCGGGTGGTTCTTCATCATAAGTACCTCAGGTTCTCACGTTTCCTCTTCTATATTATGGTTTCTCCATAGAAATTTCACCAGAAGAGTCGTCCGGTTTCTCCACACTTGTTCTCTGGTATCAAGAATTTTGACAAACTCTTCACAATAAGAAAATCAGGTTCCAGTTCAATTTTCTCATAGGTGAGTACATGCATTGGGTCAGGCATGTATTTTCTCAACAGTGATACATGGAATACATCGTGAACTTTGGAGATACTTGGAGGCATTTCCAAACGATAAGCTATAACTCCAATTCGTTCTAGAATTTTGAAAGTTCCAATGTACCTAGTACTTAGTTTACCCTTCCTATCAAATCGTATAACTCCCTTCCATGGAGATAACTTCAATAAAACATGATCTCCTACTTGAAATTCCAAATCCTTCCTTTGGTTATCGGCACAGCTATTTTTCCTACTTCGGTCTGCTTTGATGTGGGTTTGGATAACCTTCAACGTTTCCATCATTCCCTCAACATGTTCTGGGCCTATGAGTTTTCTTTCACCAACATCATCCCAACAAGTTGGTGTGCGACATCTCTTTCCGTATAATGCTTCATATGGTGCCATCTGAATACTTGAATAGAAGCTATTGTTATAGGAAAATTCTAATAGAGGTAAATATTGATCCCACATACCTTGAAAGTCAAGTGATAAGGATATAAACATGTCTTCTAAGGTTTGAATAGTATGTTCTGATTGTCCATCAGTTTGAGGGTGGTAAGAAGGGCTCAAACGAAGTTCAGTATCCAAGGCTTTTCGAACACTTTTCCAGAATCTTGATGTAAAATGGGGATCACAATAAAAAACAATCGATATGGGTACTCCATAAAGTCTTAAAACTTTATTAATATATAGTATTCCCATACGTTTAAGTGGTAAATATTCTCTTATATTAAGAAAATGTTCTGACTTGTTAAGACGATCAACAATGACCCATATTGCATGATTCTTTATAGGAGTCTTTGGTAGCCCCATGACAATGTACATCGTAATATAATCCTATTTCCACTCATGTATGGGAAGAGGTTGCATGACTCCTCCAGGCTGTTGACTTCCAGCTTTAACTTATTGACAAACCATACATCTTGAAAAAAAATCAGCAATCTCTCTCTTCATGTTGTCCCACCAAAAATGTTCCTTCAAATATCTATACATCTTAGTGCTACTAGGGTGTATAGAGAAATTGGAGCTATGAGAATCATCCAATAATTCCCTTTTTAGATCCGGTATATCAGGAACACAAAGTCTCTTCCCAAATTTCAAAATCCCATCTTCATATATGAAGTCACTCAATCTCCCATCATTCACAACTGTAATCTTCTTTTTAAACTCCTCATCATCAGTTTGAGAACTCTTTATCCTTTCTAGTAAAGATGGGTTGGCAACCATTTGAAAAAAGTATTGATATTTCACCTTCCATGGTTATTCCAATATCCATCTTTACTATATCCATGTATATCGGATCCTTTTCAACTCTCATCTCATTAAAAACTCCATAATCTATTCTACTCAAAGCATCTTCCACCTTATTTGACTTCCCCAGGTGGTAGTGTTTAGTTAAATCATAATCCTTGAGTAGTTCAAGCCATCGCCTCTGCCTCATGTTGAGTTATTTTTGTGAGAAAATATACTTCAAACTCTTGTGATCAGTATAAATCTCACATTTTCACGATAGAGATAATGTCTCCATATTTTCAGAGAAAAGATTACAACTTCTAAATCAATATCATCAGTAGGACAGTTCTTCCCATACATTTTTAGTTGTCGTGATTCATAGGCAACAACTCTATCATTCTGCATAAGGACACAACCAAGTCCATTCTTTGAAGCATCACTATGAATAACAAACCCACCATTCCCCTATGATAAATTCAAGATAGGAGAACTGACTAATATTCTCTTTAGTTCTTAAAAAAATTCTTCACACTCTTTTTTCCAAACAAATTTAACCCCTTAAAATGTGAGCTTGGTTAATGGGTTAGCCAATTGGGAAACATTCTGGATAAAACGCCGATAATAACCTGCTAATCCAATAAAACTGCGTACCTTGGTTATACTTATCGGTGATGGCCATTCATGGATTGCCTTGGTCTTTGAAGGATCAAAATAGATTCCATACTTAGATAAAACATGTCCAAGAAAAGAAATCTCTTGAATCCAGAATTTACAATTTCTAAATTTAACATATAATTCATTTCTTATAATAGTATTCAGAATAATACTCAAGTGATTTTCATGACCTTCATAGATTTTGGATTATACCAAGATATCATCAATAAATACCACTACAAAGTCATCAATATATTCTTTTAAAACTATATTCATTAGATCCATGAAGACAGAGGGTGCATTAGTCAATCCAAAAGGCATTATTGTAAACTCATAATGCCCATACCTGGTTCAAAATACTGTTTTTAGAATGTCTTAATTCTTCACAAACAACTGATGATATTCAGATCGAAGGCCAATCTTTGAAAAATATTGAGCTCCATGAAGTTGGTCGAATAAACCATCAATGCGAGGTTGGGGATACTAGTTCTTTATTATTATAGCATTGATCTCCCCGTAGTCAATGCACAACCTCATAGATCTATCTTTATTCTTAACAAAAAGGAAAGGGGATCCCCATGGAGAAAAACTAGGGCAAATAAATACATTATTACTCAATTTCCCTAGTTTTTTATTTATTTCCACTAATTCCACAGTGTCCATTCTATAAGGGGTCTTCTATATGGGCCTTGAACCATGAATTAAATCAATGGACAACTCATTTTCTCATTCCAGAGGATGTCTAGGTTAATATTATGGAAACGAGTAAACATATTCTTGAACAATAGGTACATCCTCTATTTTAACATTCTTTTCCTCACCCATAGTTATTTCATTCTATTCCTCCCCAACAATTGAATTTAGTAGAGTTACTGGGGGTGGATCTAGATAAGAATCTTGTGGTGACATTTCTGCTTTAAATATAAGGTACTCCTTATCATCATCAAAAAGTGTTACCTTCTTCTTCTTACAATAAATTTTCGCATCATGGTCCAAAAGCCAATCCCTATCAAGGATTATATCAAATTCAATCATGGGTATGACGATGAGATCAGCAGATAAAGAAAATTTATATGCCCTAATGGGAACTGATTGGAAAAACTTTGTTGCAATGATACATCCCTTAGGTGTTTTGTCTAAAAACTCCCTTTTTAAATCAAATTGAAAATATGCAATTTTCTTAGTAAACTAGGATGATATGAAACAATGTGATGATCTAGAATCAAATAAAGCATTTTCTAAACTTGAAATTACCTGCCACTACATCTTTCAGAGATTCAGCCTCAGCAGTAGTGATCTCATAAGATTGGAATTTCTCCCTTGATCTTTTATGAGGTATGTTCCCTTGGCGCTTAGGAAATTCATTTTCATAATGCCCATTTTCTCTAAAATTGTAGCATTCAACATTGATAGCCTCTTTCTTCCCCTTTCAATCATGAGCTTGGTGACCCTTTTCACCACACTTGTAATAGACTCTCATTCCCTTCAGGCAAGTACTGGGGTGTTTCTTCCCTCATTTACCGTAGAATGGATATTCAAATTTTCCCTTCGTCCCCTTATTTTTATTTCCATAGAGTTCAGTAGATCTCTTCTTCTCCTACTTTGATTTAAAGTCTTAAGACATAGAGGATTCTTTTTTTGTCTTGATAGCACATGAGACAATATCTTCAAATGATAAGAAGGATTGTGATACTAATGCTCATCCGAGAAATGGTTTTAACCCATCAAATAATCGACCAATATTACTCCTTGGGTTATATATATATATATAATATTCTTCATGCCTTGCTAAACTTGTAATGTTAGTGTCATACTTTGCGACATTCTCATCCTCCTTTTGCCTCAGACTCAGAAATTATCTTTCCATGTCCGTTTGATGGTCACAAGGAAAGTATTTTTCTATGAAAATATCTCTAAAATACCTATATTCCATGTTGAATACTTCTTCATCTTCCTTTGTGTTTTGGATTAATGACCACCATTGATCTGCATCTCCCGTGAGACGATAAACTGCCATGAAAACTTTTTCCCTTTCGCTACTCCCTGAAGAATGAAATATTTTCTCTAAGGAATTTATCCACTGATCAGCTACTAATAGATTTTTAGTCCCATAGAATGTTGGTGGTTGTTGCCTAATGAAGCAGTCTAACATTTATCCTCCATGTTGTGGACCAGGGTGCTTCATACGGGTAAGGTTAGTATTCATAACCTGTGTGAGGTTTCCCAGTATGGTGATAAGATGATCATAACCAGTTTCTTCACCAGCTCCCCTATAATTATCTTGAGTAGGAGGGAAATCCCTACATGGATTTCATGTGTTGATACAGTTTCCATTCCTTCCACTAGGCATCATTTCTAAACAATGGCATACAATAGATTAGTTTATGAATCACAATACATATTTCAAACTTGTAAAACACTTAACATAAATTGAACAGTTTAGGGATATAATCCATAATCATAAAAATGTTTCCATTGAGGAAGTATATACTCATAAACCATTCATAATGGTTTGTAAAGAAAATTATAATTATCCTAAGCATATAGCCCAGGAGTTTCGTAACCAAGAGTGCAGTAAGGCCCGTTGTCGTGCACCAGTTCCCACTCAAGTCTAGCTCAAAGTGGTTTTTTCAGGTTTTACAAATAGGTACATCTGTGCTAGAGCCACCTCTATCTGCTCGTATCTAGATAGGGATGTATTGATTAGAAAACTCAAAAAATCTCTACAGTACCAAAATTCTAGGAAGTTCTTGTATACTAATATTCAAAGTCTATCTTAGAGTAATGTTATCTAATCAGAGTTTCTCTAAATCTAGTTTCAAAGGTTTGTAAAAACCTTCCTATGATACCAATTATAATGCCCCGACCCCAATTACCCATATTCGGTGCATTTTTACATAACATTTCCATTATACAAAGAATCATGTCCCGAAATACTGATCAGTTTAGTAGCCCTTGAAGTACTAGATACATTCACAAGTTTTACATTACATCATGAAATAAAAACATCAACAACATTTTGTCCCATTTTTAAACACACTTTTATCCTTAGCCTATCCCTGCAGGTCAACCATAAAATACTTCTTCACATCCTGGGAAAAATAAAACATAAAAAGGGGTGAACTCAGATGCTCAGTAAGGATAACAATATAGCAGAAACATTCAATAATAATCATAAACATTTAAGGCTATGTATAAGACTGAAAAAATCCATTTAAACTTAAATTTCAGCATAATATAGAAAATATAAAATCAAATAATTCCATTTACTTATTCACATGGATATTATACTACTTGAATAATCACATGAAATATCAACAGCCACTTTCATAATGATGGAATGAAAAATTCCAGACTTCATAACCACATAGTCAAGGCCTTGTTCCAAGACTATAAATAATATTTTTTAAGGCCTTATGCCAAGACACTGGTTTATCTCATGAGACCTACCAATGCATTGAGGATCTATAGTGGGATCCACCAGTCACTTACTAATTCCAATGCATTCTTCATATGAAAAGGATTAAACATAACATAAACATTTGTATTAAAACTAGCATACGAAATATCAATAATTTATCCATAAACCATGAATGGTATAAGAATAATACATCCATAGTCATATCACAAAATTTTCAATACAATATAGAAGATTGATATCATAATAAATCAACTTCAAACAAGCTTAAAATCTATCAAAAGGATGTTGACATAGATGAAATCCAAACTTTTTTTAGAGAAATATCTCTTTCTATTTTGAAATAATTTAAAATTCATATAATTATAAAATAAAAATTTATTTTTAAAATATTCTTATAATAATGTAAGGGAAGCTTCGACGATGTAATAATGACATAAAATATCCACACTCACCGTATAAGTTAAAAAAACATTCTTACCTTAATTTTGTCGAAAAGGTCATAAGGTACCTTGTTTGGAAAATGACAGAAAGATTAATTTCAAAACATATAAGGTCAAATAAGGGTATAAATGAATTTAACCCATTTTCTAGTAAATAGTAAAAAAAATTGAAATACATTTTTTAATAAAACACAGATCTGGATGATAAAGAGGTCCCAGTAGATACTTATGTAGAAATAACCTTTGATAATAAAAAGATTGTGAAATTAACCCTTACCTTGTACTTTTCCTTGGTCGATGGTACATTAACCTCATTTATAACAGCTAAATAATTGTTTTTAAATTATAAAAAACCCATATAAGTAAACATGATATCATATACGATCTTCCAATATTAATTTGTTAATAATATTTTCGTATTATCGTCGTTTCAGATGTTAACTAATTCGTTTTCCTTTATATGTTTTATTACGTAAGCCATGTTTGTTATGGATAGAATGTATTTGATTCATATGCATAATGATATTATGTTCTTAAACATTATTTTTAATCGTCAAATGAAAATTATTCATGAATGATTACGATGGGGGTATGAATCTCATCGCGTTCATGGAGACGGTAATCCATACGTATGGACGGGCCACAATATCATTCAATTGAAGGTAAAATCATATATAATTGAATATTATATCATATTTAAAAATCACTAAAATATTATATTTATTATTTAAATCAATTATACATCATTATTATACCCACCCAAATAATGAAGTGTTTAAATAACAGACTACACCACGACTTGGAGAGGGTAAGCCGTACATACGCATGTATGGTGACTTTATCATTCATATGATGGATTGAATAATGAACATGGTTGTACCATTTTTATAATAACATAATAGTATATAGAAGATACTGGATTTATTATTTTATAATTGAAACAACAAATAAAGAGGAAGTGGAAGAAGAAAAGAACTTGAAAGAGGTGATGAAATATTTACCTCTTCTTCGGGTTCTTCTTTTTTATTCGATCAAAAGGGCTCCATAGGTTGGCTTTATGACCAAATTAAGGACTCTAGGATGAATATAGGAAATTTTTAAGGATATTTGGGTAGTTTTTGGTCGAGAAAAAAAGCATTGGAGGTGTGAAATTAAGAGAAGGGGAAGTTCCCTTTTATAAGAGAGGTGAGGGTCACTTTAGGAGAAGCTTGAAATATTATTTTATAATAAATTTATTTTTGGTTTATAATGGCTAAAAAATGATTTATTTATAGGTTAAGGTGATTATGCATCTAAAACCTCTCAAACAATAGGTTTTATACAGGTTTGGGTCACTATATTAACCTTATCTTTTAGATTTAACTCTTAGTTAAATAGTTTGTCATTTACCATGTCTCCTTGTATTTTTATATTATATGGTTAATAAACTTACTATAAACTTCAAAGAGAACCCCAATAGGTTCATTATTAATATATATAACCTTATATAATTCCTTTTTCTGAACCTTATATTTTTACGAATATTATATCCATTAATAATATAGTATTTGTTTTAAAAAATCAATTATGTCAATTTTGATACAGTTTAGTAGTTGATTTTTGTGAAAATCATAACAGCATGATTACATCTAAAAAACATTATTTAATAAACCCTAACATGTCATATTAACCTATAAAATTAGTTTAATTCATCAAAAATCTCAAATTACATTTATTTGGATATTTATAATATCAATTATTTTAATATTTCTTTAATTAGGTAATTACTGCAACATCATTGTGTCATAAATAAATTAAATTATTTAATGTCTAAAAAAATATAAATAAAATACTATTATTTAAGAAATAGTTTTATCTTTCTAATGAATATTTATAGCCTAATTTATATTGTGTGTAACCCTATATTAAAAATGGTTTAGTTATTAAACTTTGAATTTAACTCTTTTAACTCTTCTTTAAATAAAATAATATTAAATGTCCTAATCTAATACAAGTGGACCAAAAAGGATCATATTTTATTAAAAAGGTTGGTTTTGGTCTAATTATACTTATCCAATGAAATTATGACATGTGCTAGGGTAATTATGATATCATTGTTACCCATAATTACCCTATTTACTTTTAACCGTGGTAAACAAAAGTCAAAAGTTACTATTCACCAAAAATTATTTTCATCTTATTGAACAAAATTTTACTTACGGATATCAACTGTGTCTCTCATATTTTTGAAATTAAACTCACAGGAGCGGTAAAATTAAGTCTTAAGCAAATTTGCTAACGTGCATAGAAGGTGAGTAAAAGAGGTTAAAAAGTTCAATAAAATTTTATACATATAATTTTTTTATAAAATGATTCCAGTGAATTAAATTGAACTTATATAAGTATTATATATCTATTTTTACTTAAAATAAATTTAAATAAATTAAATAATTATTTAAATAAAAATTTGGTTTTAACCAATAACGCAGTGTTTTTCACTATTCATAAAAAATTGAATGTTTTAAGAAAAACCCCAAAAATTCACCCTAAGATAATTTTGATATTCCAAATTCAAAAATGAAGTCCATTTTTAAAGATAAAATTTATAAAATTTCAAAAAGTGGGTATTACTATTTATAACAGTTAGTTTGATTGGTTGCAGTGTGTTAGAATCTCGATGTTGCGTATAATGCAAGCTATTGCATTATTCAAAGGGAAACATACTGTGGAAGCTTGGGGTGTTACATAAAATGCTTAGTATGGGTAAAAATTAGAAATGAAAATCAAAGATCATAGTGATAATATGAGTATATTCAAGATACATAAAAAACGTATACTCAACAAATATTAGGTCATAAATCTTGGAATAAAACTTGAAATAAAATATTACATGAATCAAAATAGTGTGTCAATAAATATGATCCATGATATAATTACGTATTCATGATAATAAGCATGAAAATGTGAAATGTATTTTAAATATAGAACTTACATTAATAAAGGAACATAACATTCAACAGCCATACCATCAGTGACCATTCCTATGAGAAGATAAAATGTACTCACAAATACCTATATCATGAGACATAAACTCTTAAAAGATGCATTTGAAGATGATATATGACCCCAATCTCCATCCTCCATACTTATGATATCCACTTGAATTAAATCACTCATCACATTATAATGATGTCATGAAAATAAAATGGGATTCATTCAACATATCCTAAATAACCCATGGATAAAATTGGTTTCACATGGATTCACATAAGGAAATAATTAATAATTTCATCAATAATCATGACATGATAAACCAATGGAAAATAAATGGGTATCTAATGACATTAAGTAATTTAATAGGTAAATACCAATCAATAATGATAGTAAAGCATATGGTATTTACACTGTATAGATAAATGGTGTATAGTGAAGTTAATAATTTTCCTAAATCAATCGATGCATGGAATCTAGGTGAACACCCTTCAATTAGATGAATCAAACATGATATTCATAGAGGAAAGACATTGGGTGAAAATTTAAGATTATATATACTGGATGATTTGATAAGAAAAAGGTAGTGATGAATCATTACTCCGAAGGAGGACATCACATAGGTCATTTAGAATAATAATGTCCATGGTTACATTCTTGATCAAGGATAATGTATATGAAATGACTTGGATTTAGATGGATTTTTTTTAGGAGTGTTAGGAAAAATCTATTTGGAAATAAGAAACATCCATGATCTTTTTGAAAATATTTTAGATAGAAATACTTTATAAATAAAGGAGAATAACATTTTATATTAGAAATCCATTAAATATTAGAAATTAAGTATCACATAAAATGATAAATATTGTATAAATAGGTGTTCACATGAAAAATGTCAAAAGGATATTCGTTCTATAATTTGAAGAAAACAACACATATAGAAAATGTTAAAAATATCATTTTTTTGAAGAAGATAAAGTAGTATAAGTTGAATTAAATAAAAAAATTAGGATTAAATTAGGAAATGTTAAAAATAATAAAATGAATTAGGACATGGTAAATGGGATGCTCTTGACCAAAAAAAGAGATGAGTTCAGTTTCAATTACAAGAAACAATTTGGGTAAAATATGAGTCAAGGGAAAATGAAATATAGAGGGAACATAAAAAACCATGAGTATACAAACAAAATTATGAGTGGTTTTATAAATAATAAAAACCCCTAAATATATCATCATTAAAAAATAGTCTCTATTTAAAAATAATATTAGAAATGAAAACCTTATAGTTTGAGTAACATTTTGATTAAAAGTACATTCTAGTTGCGTATATTTTGAATTGATGGAAATTTAAAAAAAAATATGATATTGTTTTTAAAACCCTATAAAATTAATTATTTAGTAATCACACCATATTAATGGAATCATGGTTCACAATAAAAAATATGTCTCAAGAAATTAAATTTGAGATAAAGGACCCCTTACCTTGTTCCCCTCTTAGTCGAATGTAATATAAGATTATGATTAAAAAGAATAAATATATTAATAACATATTTTATAAATTTTTTCATATATTACCTTTATAGACATAATTTATAGTTTTTATATATATATTTATATTAGCTATTTATTACTTATTTTTGATGTTGGGTGTGGGTAATCTTGATCATTTTGAACTATTTTTGTAATAACGATGTTGTTATTAATTCTTCCCCCAAATAAAATCATTAAAATTTCATTAAATTTACTATAATGGATGAATTATAATGATTTATGATGTTTAAATATTCTTTAATTAGTATTTTACTCTTTTTATTATAAGATTAAATTGAAAGAAAAAATATTTTTTAGTGAATTTCAACCTATGAAGAGTGTTTTCTTAATTAACGAGTTAAATATTGATTTAATTTTTCAATATATATATATATATATAATATAATATTATTAATTATTTTTTCATAATTAAACATGATATAATTTTATACCATTGTTTATATAGGTGGTCAAATCAACCCAAACATGAATATACTAGGATTATTCATGATTATGAGGTGATTTATTTGAATTATCATTATAATAGTATCATAATGATATAATTTAGTCTTTATTAGTGTGATATATCATAATTATATAGGATTTAGAATAGTAAGTAATGGATATAAAAATATTACATAATTTGAATTAAAGATCTTCTTCTTAGTACGCTTATTTTATATGATTGAATTAATGATAATCGTTTGTTAATAATATCATTAATAGATTATCTATTTTTTATACCAAAAAATTAATTATATTATAAATATAATATTTATCCATTAAATTAATTTTCATGGCCATATATTTAAGGAAGATATGGAAATAAAAATAGAAAGCAATTGTCCCATGGAAGTGGTATTCCCCACATATGCATGGTTGGTGATTTCATTTTTCATAGAATGGGATAAATGAAAAATATTTTTTTATCATATAATAAATTTAAATATGTTATAAATTTAGTAATTATTTATTAAATTTGACATGAAGATAAAACATCTACATTGATTAAGGAAAACGGAACTTGACTTTTTGTGGGGGCGGTAGTCCGGGCACACACAAATGTAATTTTCACTTTTCTTAAGGGAAAAGAGAAGGGTGTTTAAATATTGTACCATTATCATTATTATATAATGGTATAATAATTATATTGATTATATCATTTTTATATTATAAAAACAAAATTTTAAAAGAATAAATTCACATAATGAAAAAGAAAAGAGGAAGAAGAATTTATAAATCTATACCTCACTATTTGAGTTATCTCCTATGAAGAGGAAGTCAAAACATTATAGGATGGTGTTTTGAGAAGAACATATCATTATTAAGGTGGATATGACTATTTATAATAGGGTTGTGTATAGTTTGGGACACACTTAGGGGGTTTTTGTGTGAGGGGAAGTGCTTAGGGGATTACCCATTATTTAAGTGAAAGGGATGACATTATTGTAAATACCCAAAAAGATTCAATAATGGAGAGTCAATATCAAAGAAAGTGGCTCCAAAATTGTGAAATAATGGAGTGGGTAATACTTAATATTTAGGGAAACATCAAACACTCAATTATTATTTTTAAAACATGTTTGTACCATTTACCTCTTAGGTTACTCATTTTCTATATTTTGGTTTTCACCACATAGTTTTTACGTAGATAATTTATCCTTTATGCATAAAAATAAAATAGTTCTGATTATATAATATGGAGATAATGAATCCAAATTTTATATAATTTTTTCCTCATTAAAATTTTAAAAGTGATAGAAATTAATTTAAGAATACTAAATATATAATGTATTAAAAACACTTTATTGAAAAATATATCTTAAATTCTAAAATAACAAATAGGGGTTTATAAACTAAAAATAAAATTTTTAATATTATAAATTCATTTAAAAAATATATATTTGGAATTATAAAATGGTTTCTTAAATTAGTAATTCATACTTATATACTAATAATGTCATAAACGTCATGTTATTAATAAAAACCATATTTTCATTGTTCACTAAAAAATCAATCTTTTTAGAAAAAAATTATCTAAGCTAATTTTAAAATTATAAATAAAAAATTGATTTTATTTTTGTCTAATTCAAGTTATAAAATTTATATATTTATTTATTTTAAAAAATAAAAAATATAAAAAAATGTTTTATTGAAAAATAAATTCCTAAACATCAAGTGTTTTAAATATTATTACAAATAAATTTTAAATAAATTAATATTTAAATTATATTTTAAAAAATTTAAATATTACATAATATAATAATTTTTTTATAATGATAAATTTAATTTATTAAGGTAATATAATTTACCATTTTTTGCACATGGTTTTTAAAAAAGGAAACATTTTTAAAATATTAACCAAAGATAATAATAATATAAAATTATTTTAATTTGTTACTATCCTTTTATTTAATAATGATTATATTAATCATGTAATTTTAATATTTTTTGGTTAATTTTTGTTGGTTTTTTCTTGTGGATTAAGGTATCAAACACATTTTTTATTTAAGGAAAATGTATAGTGAAATATTAGGTTTTTACATGCATGTCACTATTGCTTTGTATTTTATATTATTTTATATTATTTTGGGGTAATTTAAGTTTTTGAGAAGTTTTAGGCTGAAAATTTAAATTTTATGAATTTTTATTTCTATGCACAGTTGTTTCACACTTACTCCACAACATAGTAAACTTTATAGATGACCCTTATGACGAGGTTTCGTCTCTTCCTGGTTTATATCTCATGAATTCAGAGAAATTTTGAAATTCCACTTATACAGATATGTATACAGAGTCTTTACCAATTAATTTTTAACATGCATGGTTTAGTTTATATTGGAATTGAAATATTTGGTTTAAAACATGCAAGTTCTAGTGGAAACTGTGTGACTTACATTTCCATGGTAGTTTTTTGGCACATTACTTGCACATGGAGAGGAAAACTATGTGACAAGCATGCCAAAGGGGTATACAGTTTTCAACAAATTTTTTCATGATTGGAACATGGTTTGGTAAACTATACAGCCAAATAATTCAAGTGTATTATTATTAGGTAGTGCTATCGACACTACTAAAACATGGTTTAACACCATGCACCCAAACCGTACAATATATATTGTTTTAGTAAAAGCTAAAATTCCCAAAGTACCCCTCTTGAAGGAAAAAGATTTGTTCTCCTTCTTCTACACTCTATCATTAATTTGAGGCTATGAAGTGTATGGGATATTCTTATCTTCCTTCTATATGAATTTCAATCCATTATATCTTGATTTTAAGTGGGTTTTTAGGGTATTATTTTCTTTTCCTCTCTCCCACTCTTCTCCTTTCCCTCTCCTCTCAATTTTAAATATCTCACAAACCATAAAAACTATTAGTTTTGGTATTAATGTTTTTGATGGATTTATTGATGGATATTTAGGTTGTTTAAGGTTGTAGAAAATGTATCTTGGCCTGGTTGTTCATTATTTACCAAAGGAGACATGTTTTGGTTATGTTTCTATTTGAAAATGTGGGGCATTATTTGTAATTTCCTTATAATTAAAGTCATAAAATTATCTGATATTTTAAAAAGATTTTATTTTTAAATTATACCTATAAGTATTACTCTTGAGGGGTGTGGGGTCTTTTTAAAATTATTTCAACAATTGGCATTGACTTTTCATATGCCAGATGTTCTTAAAAATTCATTAAGTCTCTTTTAAATGTTTTGAAATGATTTAAATGGATGTTTGACAATAATTTCCTTTGTTAAGGTAATGTTAAGTGTTTTAAAGTTTACTTTTATAAAATGGATGTAGTTGGACCTCATCTTAATTATTTTTAGACCATTGGAGCTCTGTTATGTTTTGAAATGTTTTTAAAAATGGATTTATGAAAATTTGTTGGGTTTCCTAATGAATTTTTAAATGTGAGTTGGAAAAGTGGATTTTAAAGAGAGTTTGAAATGATATTTTAAAAGGATGTAAAATGTATTTGTATCTTGATTTTACTTTTAAAAACTTAGTTAACACTATTAAAGAAATTATTTTCTAAAATATTATAGACACTAGATTGAGCTTCGTATGATTATTATTCCCAATATGGATTGTGATCCCCCAGGGAATGTTTTATATTGTTGTATCTTTATTTTTCATGCATGAATGTAAAAGGGATTGTTTATTGAAATGGTCTAGGAGGTGAGATGAAGTTTAATTTCAGATTCTTGAAATTTTTTTTATGTTATTAAATCCTTTTCCATTGTTTTATCACCTCTATTATTTGTTGGCATGTGAATCCAAGGTATTTAAGTAGGGTTCTGGAAATATTGAAACCTGTAGTATGGATTGTGATCTTTTAACAGGGTCATTACTCATGGATACTAAGTACACTAGGAATGGATTGGAAGATAAGTATCTTGAGAACTCCATGGATGGATTATAGGGTTTGTCTAGTTTTATGAGACTATAAGGATGGACAAGTTCTTTAGTGTTGACCTAGGGTTTGTGTTGCCAGTTGAGACCAGGTTACTTAAGTTCTAGGGATTTTACCATGATACTTAGGTCATTTTTCAGATTTTTAGGAGATCCTAACATATAATTTGTTACTATCACTTATTTATATAATTTATGAAAACTATTATTGGTTGTGTTTATATTTTTTATATGATGTTAATTCTTATCTGTGATTTTATTTCACTTTGAGTGTGTTTTTGTTTTACTTTCAAATTAATTTCTAAACTGGTTTTGAAAGTGTATATCTAAAGTGAAGGCATGGTTATTTATAAAAATGAAAATTTTAGAATTTTTATAGAAAGAGGGAAAATGAGACCCCAATTTTTTTTAAATTTTTTTAGCACCCTCCTTCCATGGTTTTAAGGTGTTTAAATAAATTGTTTTAACCCCTATTTGTTTATAAAGGTGGGGTGTTTTATTAATGTGATGGATTTTTTTGGGTTTTTTAATGCCAGCATGTAAAAACATACTTTATATTTCATGCTCAAGATATTAATTTATGTAATACCCTATGAATGGAACTATAGATACTCCTTGGTGAGATCCTACAGGGAACATTTATCTCACACCCTATTTATGCACATATGTTTGGGTGTGTATGCAGTTTATTTATTTCACCTTAGGTGCCCAGTTCTTGTCTTCAGTTTATTGGATGTATGTTGGTCTGTGGATGGATGAGGTGGATATAATGAGTTACTATGGGTCACTAGTAGCGATGATAGATCTATTTGGGTTTTATTATCTTTTCTTGTGTGATGTTTTATTAGCTATTCTAATATAGTGTATTTTTCTACTTCCACTATATTTTATTTTTTTTGAATATTTATGGATGGATTTTTATTCATTATTATATATTTGGTTATTTTATTATTTTATTTTTATTTCTTGAGTGTTTTATTATATGAGGGTGAAATAATTACTAAGTGTGCATTTCTGAATCCTAGACACTTGGATTCATCACACAGGGTTTGGGAATGCCCTTCTAGCCTAGTTGTGGGCCAGGTCGAGTTACGTGTTAGGTCAAATCAAGTCGGTTAATTAGAAATGGTATTAGTTCCCATGATTCTAAATAGGGGACTAGGTTCTGGAATCACTCTCTTATTATTTAGTTCTATCATGGTAAGATAGATTTAAGACCATCATCAAGACTCAAGAGGATATCCATGAGTGGGTGCTTAACCAACACCCTTTATGACAATGATTTATTTACCATGGTATGTTTGGATTTGTATTTCATTTTATTATTCTCATATATTTATTTTATAATGGTGGTTTGTTTCACGTTCTATGTTTCCTTAGGGTTTTTATTGGATTTATAGGTGAAATTGGAAAAAATATTAGTGGTTTAAGGTTTGTTTTCATGGCTTGATAAACCGATCAGTGAAAAAATGCTTGATCTTGAAAACATTTCAGGAACTGTTACATGATTTGACCATGAACCATCAAACCATATTGCATAGTCAAGAATATTTTGACACCTATTTGATTTTTTATTCCAAACCATTGAATATTGAAATTTTCTAGAGTTATTATATGAATTGTGAAATTAATCAAGTTAGGAGTTATGATATGTTGATACTGGTGGATTGAAATCTGGTTAGAATTATGGCATGACTCCTTTTTGTGATTATTGTGAAATTGTTTTTTTTTGTTCAAGGAGGAGTTTATGAAAAAATTGGGACGAAATAAGGCCTAAGGTCTTTCTGATAAAATGGATTTGGTCATTGTAAACTATTTTTTGAATTGGTTGATTTTATTAATGTATTTAGGAAAGAGTTTTCTTTTTTAAAATAATATATGATTTAATTATAAAGGAATTTGACCCTATTGACGTATGTTTCCAAGAATGGTTAGTTTTAGAATAAAATCCAAGAGTATTTTAAAAATATTTTAAAAATAAAGGTTTTTAAAATAAAATAATACATTAAAATGTTCAGGTGAGTTGTTTATTTTAACAAATGTTGGTTATTTTATATATAAAATTTTCTGTTGTTTTGGTTTTTAAACATTAATGCGGGTTTAAAAAGTGGTGTTTTTTGAGTGTTTTGAATTTATGAATAGAGGATTTTAATTTTTTTCCATTATTGAAATAATTGTGTTGGGTTTTTATTATGATTAACTTTGGGACTACTTGATTTGATTAAAGAATCATATCGGAGTTAGGTTTCTATTTACCTTGATTCAAATTATTCCCCCAAAAAAATTATTGAGTAAAGTTAGGGTGTTTATCATTATGGCTAGTATCTTTCTTTTTATTGGACTTTCCAAGACTCTAAATGGAGTTAAAAGTGTGGTTATTCCATTTTAGTGGTGTATTTATGGATTTTATATCGGTTTTGTTTGAGAGGTTAGGCCAGGTGGGCCTTGGATATTGAGTTGGGTTTTGAGAATAAATATTTTTGGAATTTTGGATGATGGACTATTTTTGGAAATTCTATTTGAGGGGATTAATTCTTTTGTGGCCTTAAGGTGTATTTTTTAGTTGTTTCCTATCGGATCCGATTTTATTACTCTGTTGTGGGTGGTGGTTTTTAAAAAATGATCATGCCTCTTTGTTTTGCTAATATTGTTATTTATAGGGTGTGGGAAGGCCTTGAGTATGTTTTTTTGGGTAACTAGGATAGGAATGAAACCAATTTATATTATGCACGATTTGGAGTTAGTTTAAATATAATTTGGTTCTATGTGCAATGGTGACCTAAGTATCAGGTCCTGGTTCACCTTTTCCACTCAGTTTGTGACCAAAGGTTGGATTCCATGTAATTTTCTGGATTGAGGCATGGTCTTAGAAACATTTTCTTTGATATTTTGAATGTTATTGTTTTTGTGACTTGGTATAATGACCTTTGAATGTTTTTTTGGGATGTATTACCTTTTTGGATTTGATACAGTTTCTTATGGTTGGGGGATTATTGTGGTTTCTTTATGGTTTATGGGATTGAAGTTGTCTTGATGAAACTCTTGTTATAGGAGGGATATTTTTTTCTTCACCAATTTAGATTAATTTTAAATGGTTGGGAGACTCACATTCAATCTCTGTTAATTTATAGTTTCTTATTTGATGAATGTGGTTAGATCATACTCAAGGTTACATGATTTAGGATTGATGATTTTATGAATCTCATTTAGTGATTTATTAATCTTAGGGTATTTTTAATTTATCCCTAAACCACCAAACATTTACATTTGAGCATCAAGGTTTCCCTTCTAATTATGCATATATTTTGACTAGGTTCTTTCTTGGGGTAGAAGGTTTCATTGTGGGGAGAATTGTTAAACTTTTATTTCACTTTTGTATTGTATTTTTTTATAATTTCATCATATTTTGGGTTAATCTAAGTTTTATAGAAGTACCCACTTGGAACTTCAAAATTATAGGTTTTTTTCTTCTATGCAGGGTTTCTGCTTAGTCACTGTGTCATTTGGTAAACCCTGTAGATGACTCTTATGTGGGGGTACCTTCTGTGTATGAATTTCATCACATGAATTTAGAGAAACCATATAACGAAACATACAAAAAAACATACACAAAGACATTACTAAATCATTTTTAATGTGCCCAATGTTTTTTTATAATTAAAAATTATTTTGATTCAAACTATGTGAGTTCTAGTGAAAACTCTATGGCATACCTTTCTATGGGATTTGTTTTCACATGACTTGCATATAGTTAGGAAAATCATGCTACAAGAATATGAAAGGGGTCTTAATTTTTTTCATTACAATTTTATAAAATTATCACATGGTTCCATAAACCCTGTGTCCAATCCATGAAAGTGTGTTTTTCTTAGGTAGTACCATCCAGATGGTTGGTGAATGGTTTATAAAATCAAATTTATAAACTATGTAGTCTACCATGTTTTAGAAAAATTTAAAATTTACAATGTTACCCTCTAAAATTAAAAGTATTTGGCCATGTTTCCCTTAACTATCATTAATCCATAGAAAGAGGGTGCATATGAGATTAATCAATTAATTATCCACGAATTTCAAGTCCTTATCCTTTTAGTTTCAAGAAAATTCTCAAGGTATTTATCTCTATTACTCTTCTCCAATCATCTCTTCTCCCTATCTCATTGATTTTTATTCTCTCAAAAACCCTAACCACTAATCAGGTTGGGATTAGGGATTTATATTTTTATGATGATGGAGATTTGGGTTTTTTATCATCAAGGATAATTCCTCATGGCTTGGTTATTCATTCCTCGGTGAAGGCAATATGTTTTGGTTTCATTTTTTGTTTGATAATGTAGGGGTTTCTTTGGAATTCACTTAAAATTTATTTCATTAAATTATTGGATATTTATAAATTCCTTTATTTATAAATTATACATATCAACATTACCATTTTGGGATTTGGGGTTGTTTTAAAATGATTTAAACACATGGCATGGACTTGTCTCATGCCAAGTGTTTTTTAAAATTATTTAATGAATATTTTAAAAGAGTTGAAATGTTTTTAAAGGGTGTTTGACATTGATTTCATTTATAAAGGGAATTCTTGGTATTTTAAAGGGTTTTTTATATAAATAATATATCTGAACATCATATTATTTTTTAGTGACCGTTAGGTATCAGTGGTGTTTTGAAATATTTTAAAAACGAATTTGTTAAAAAATGATTGGATTTCCAAATGAATTTCCTAGTTTGATTTGGAAAATTGGATTTTAAAGAGAGTTTGAAATGAGATTTTAAAATGTTATAAAATAGCTCGGTATCCAAGGATTACCTTTAAAAGACTAATAGTAACTTTTAAATAAATCACTTTTTAAAACATGTGAGCCCATTTATTAAGCCCCAAATGATGGTTATGATCATTGGGGCATGTGATCCCTCAGCAATATTTTATATTTTTATCTCTTTATATGATTCTTATGAATGTATATGGAAGGGGTTGTTTCTTGAGAGAGTGTATAATGTTAGATGAAGTTTTATTTTAAATCATTGAAATTTATTTCATGTGATAAACCATTGTTTTATTCTTTACTCACCATCATTGTTTGGTGTCTCCATAATCCTAGGTATTTATGTAGGTTCCTGGATAAGTGAAAAACCCTGGTATTGATTATGATTTTCTAGGGGTAATTTTATATATATATCGAGTTCTCCAGGGATGGGTTGTGTAATAATAGTAACTTGATTTCTCCCAAGATGGATTATAGGGATAAAGTAGTTCAACAAGACTACTGGGATAAATATGTTTAGTAGTGTCACATAGGGTTCATGTCAAAAGTTCAGAACATATTACATGAGTGATGGGGTGAATCCCATGATGCTTATGTAATTTTTAGGATAATCATGGGATATTATCCTATAATTTGTTTAAATATCATAGTTCATAATTAAATGATTCATATTATTTATTGATATTATATATTTTATGTGTTCTTGATTCATGTTTTTGATTTTATTCCACTTTGAGTTAGTTTTTTACTTTCAATCTAATTTCTAAAATAGGTTGGAAAGTGTGGATTTAAAAAACAGGCATGTTTATTTGTGAAAATTTTATTTTTATGAAATGTTTTGATAAAGAGAAAAAGGGTGAAATTTTATTTATTTTCAATAGTTTTATATGAAACACCCCAATATTATAAAATAAGGGCACTATATTTGATAGCATGTATGGCACACACCACCAAGAATAGGAGGAAATATAACACCTTAATAAATTATGATATATTTATTTTTAAATAAATTAAATATCTTAAATATAATGGACTACAATAAACATCTATTTTATCTTGAGTTTCATGTAAGAGTGAGTTTTTTTGATAGCTTTCATTACACGCAATACTGAGTTTTAACTAAGAACAATATAATAATAATATTATTATTTAATATAATAGCTATAACCTACCTAAAAAATTATAATATATGAATAAGATTAAATAAATTATTAATATATACTGTTTATACAATTTATTAGCTATCTATTTATTATAAATAATATAAGAATCATTTAAAATAAAAATAAATATTTTCCAAAAACTTTCATTTTTTCTAAAAGATTGTTTAGTCATGCTTTTCACACTAAATTTAAAATTAAAATTAAATATTTTGGAAAATATATTTTTAAAAATAAACATTATTTTTTAAATTGTGATACAAAAATTATGTTAGGGTGAATTTTTGGGATTTTTCAGAGAAATTTCTTTTTTTATGAATAGTAAAAAATACTGAATTTTAATTGAAAACTACCTTTTCATTTAAATAATTTATAATGTTAAAATATATTTTCAATTATTTTTAAAGATAAATTACATATATTTTATATCAATTAATCTAATTTAGTTCATGGGAATCATTTTCTTATATAATTTTGATATAAAAACATTGTAAATTTTTTATAATTTTCAGTTTAAAAACCCACTTTCTCATCACCTCTACAGGATTAATTTTAAATTATAATTTTCCAATTATATTAATAGAATTTGTAAAAATATATTAAATACTTTGAATCATAATAATATATAATTTATAATATGTTCAAATATTTTTTTTACCAAAATGAGGAGTGAATGCATTAAAAATTAATTATCGCGGTTAAGGTAAAAATGGGTTACCAGTGGTTAAACAAATAAGGGTAAAATGAACTATTAAATTCTATAAAAACTATTTTATGGTAATATTTATACAATTAAAACTATAATATTATATAATTTTTCATTTTTACCTTTTTGACATTTGAAAAATGTGGGAGTACTCAATTCTTTTCAAAAAAACCAAGTGGGTTATCTCCCCCACTTATAAAAGGTATACCCTCTCTTCTATTCTTCACACCTTAAAATCACTTTGTATCAGACATAAAATACCCAAATAACTTCTTAAAATTCTATAAAATCAACATATAAGCCTTATTTTGCTCATAAATCCCTCATTTTAAGTCTTTAGTGAAAACCTAAAGAGGATATCCAAAGAAGAGGTAATGTTCTTCAATGAGAATCTTTATTTTAATTCTTTCTCAACCTCCTTAAATTTTAATTAAACTATGATTTTATAATAAAATCAGTATCTTACATAAAATATTATTTTTTTATAATAATTTAATTACCTATAACCATCTCCACTTACATCAAATGGGTTACTAAATCATCATTTGTGTGTATGGTAGACTACCACCTTGTGAACTAATGTCATTCGTTTTTTCCATTTCCACCTCTCAAGGTTGGGTATGATGATGTATAAATGTATATATATTATATTTATTACATATTTATACCTATTTATAATTTTTATTATATATATATGTTTTTACATTTCATTCCTAGGATATATGATAACGTCGCTCGTGTATATAGCTGACTACCGCCTCACGAAGTGATGTAATTCGTCTTTCACTAATTCTTTACATGGATGGTGATAAAGATAAAGATAAAGATTTTATGTGATATAAATTAAATAATTATGATATTAATGACATATTTATCATTATGTAATATATGATATATATGATATTCTTTTTTTTCACTCATATAGAGATGATAACATCATTTGTATATGTTTGGACTACCGCCTTCACGAAGCGATGTGTCTCTTTTGTCACCACCACACAACATGAATGGTATATATATGTATATAATATGGTATATATTATATTATTATAATTATTTAAAGGTAAAATATTAATTAACTCTTTCCCATAATTTTCATTGAAAAGTGGAAATGTTACTCATGCGTATAAACGACCTACCATCTCCATGATTGCCACATACTTTATTTTTTATAAACATTATTCATAATTGGTTTTAAATATTAAATTGACATAAATATAAGAAAATTATTTCATTATTATTATCTTGTATATTATATAACTATATAATATGTGCAATAACTAGATATTTCATAACGAAACACACTTGACTAAACAAGGAAATTAACACCCGAAACAACAATAATAATGAAATATTATTAATGAATGTGTAATAAGATGTTATAGAAGGATAATATATCATATTATAAATATTAATACAGTTATTTAATAAGTTAATAATGTGTTTAAAACCACTATACCAGAGGTTAAATCACATTCAACAAAAGGAATTGTAAGTTAAGAGATTTCATAACAATTTCTTTTCATTTAGTCATATTGTAATTATATTCAGTAAATTTATTTTATATGGTGTATATAATATACCTTTGATATATAATATCATGAAAACTTAATTATTAATAGAAAATTTAGTTTCAATTGGAATCATTTCATCTAATAGGATATGAAATAAATTTACCAAGTTGCAAGGTATTTCTTAACACAATTTTTGTTCATCAGGATAAACTTTTACTTCACTGATTATTTCATTCTAATATTATGTGTATAATTACTTTTGATTACCATATGTTATATTTTCACATTTATTATATGAATTTATTTTTGATAAAATTAATTGATTGATTATTTGATTCTCACTTCAACGTTTTGGTTTTTTCAAGGGTTTACTTCACAATCTCATTTTGATCGAGATTATTTATTCTTGAATATCAATTGAAGAAAATTATTTGGTCATTATTTAATAAAACCTATAATTTTATTATTATCTTATTATTAATGATATTTTAAAGTAATAGTACCATTTACCACTCTTTTTTACTTAAAATAATTAAAATAATTAAATAATATCTAATTTAATTTATCTCTTTGTTTGGAAATATTTTTTCTTCCAAAACAATGTTTTCTAAAAATATTTTCAAAAATGTTTTTAACCTTTTCAAAAAAATTTATTAAATAAATTTTTATACAATTTTAATCTTTACTAAACAAAGTTGAAGGAATATTGTGTCATTTTCAATAAAAATGATCATTTGGAATTTACCAAAAATGTGAAAGGAATTTTTTATCATTTTTAGAACAAGGAACTTTCCTAACATTTTATGGTGAAAAATAATGTTCTCTTTAAATTTTATAGAATATAAAGAATTATCAACTTTCAAGAATTTCATTTATTTGAATATTATTTTTCAATTTTGTGAGAATATTTTTAAATAATTTCTTTAAAATTTAATTTCAATGAAACGTATTTTCAAAATATTTTATGTTTTAAAATTTTATTTTCAAAATGAAAAGTGTATTTTCCTCAAGAATGATTTTAAAGATATTATTATGGTATTTATATTCCTCAACGAAAAAAATCCTTTATTATTACTATAATGGGTATACATTAATACAATCCTTATTCTTCCTCTAGATGTTTTATGATTAATTTTTCCAAGGATAGTATTAACATTCACTTTATTGTTTCATTTTGTATTCATTAAATTAACCTTTAAAAACATTCACTTTATTATGATCATTAGAAATTAAATTTTTCCTAAATATCCATATTATTTATCATGGATATACTTATTTATTAAATGGTATACCATTTTAACACATGTTGTCACATTGAATGTTATTTTTTCATATGTGGAAATATTGATAAATCCAAATTCTTTACTCAATATAGATATTTAAATATAAAGAACATTATTAATGATTTAAAATAGCTATTTGATATATGAGTAATGGATTGTACATGCATGACATGGGTTGGGGAATATTTATATAAATCCCCTCAATGAGTTAGAAGTCTCATAGGATGAATCAGTTGGCTCTCTTTAGCTAACTGGGCTTCCATCCAGTATGTTCTAAACCATATTTTGAAAGGCATTGATAGAAAATGTATCATGTGACTAAGAAATATGACATCCAATATTTAAGAATTGAATTAAGTTAGAGTTTAATTATTATTATCCATGATATTTTCACACTGATATTATCTATGTAAGAATTTCATTCTTAGTTATTGATTAAAGGTAAGTGTTTTCTGTTATTTACCCTATCATATTGATTATGTATTATCTAATTATGAAAATCATTTTATTGATTAAATATTATGTTTTTCTTGTTATATACCTTTCCATTTATTATTCTAGTCCATTATTTAAAATTAACGTGTGTTCATATATTTAACTTTCAATATTGTTCATTATTTATCGATGATTCTTTACTTATTCATGATTTTTTCCATTATAATTAACCCTTACTGATAATTTGAGATCACCCTTATTTTTTTCCTTTTACCCTAGATTCCATGAAGTTTATTATTAATGATATGAAATGATACACCATATGAAATTAATTTATTCTCAAAATTTTTTTTTATACTTTGTGTATTCCAATTTAACATCGATATCATTTATTTATATAGTTTTCCAAGACTACTAAAATATTCGGTTCTTCAGGATGTGATTCCTTGTATCTTATTCCAATGTAATAAATAAAACACAAGCTCTATGCCACTGGGGTCAAGTTCGCAATAGTTGGTATCATAAGAAGTTTAGTAGAAACCTTGGGAAGTAGATTTTGGAAAATATAGATTATGTAACATAAATCTAAGATATAATTTGGGGATAAGTATAGAATAATATCTTAATGTTTTCATAAGGCAGATATTATGTGGTTTTACTTGTAATAAAACCCTATTTAGATACTAAAAGTGAACATGGTTCTAGAATAGATTTACCTAGGGTTAATAACTCTAAATAGGTTATGTTAGTCTTATTCTGATCGTCACCTGGTGTCTGAAAGTATGCCTTACTTCATACCTGGTTTGACACTCTCAGGGGATATGCTTAGGAAAATTCAAATTTTCTTTATAAAAAATTATAAAGTATTTGAATAAGTGATGGAAATGAATGACCTAGTTTAAATACTGTACTAAGGAAGGACCTATGTTTAAATAAAACAGATGAAGTTTTTGTGTATTGTGATTCAATAATTAAATTATATAAGTATTTTTACCAGTGTTATTTTGGTATAAGAATCATGAAATGTTTAAGGATTTTATTTAATTTTAAAATAATATAAGTCATAATTAAATTAAGATTTATGGATAATATCATGGGTTAATGAGTTTATGGTTGATCATAAGTTCAATTTCATAAACATCCCTTTTTAAATTTTTTTGGGGTTAATATAAAATTATTAAGGATATTTTGGGGGAAATTTGATGTAATACAACCCATTGGTTTAGTATATATTTTAGCAAAAAAGTTTTTTTAGGAATAATGATTTCATATTTTATAGACATAAGTTTAAAGGTATTGATATCCTTTAAGGTTAATATGATCATTAATGACATTTTAATAATATTCAAAAAACTATTATTAAACTAGGTGGAAGAATTTTTTATTGAAAACCATAGTAAAAATGTTATTTAATGATCGATTTTATTTCAAGGATGTCTATCATATTTTTTTAGAATGTTATTGGAATTATATTAATATGGTTTTAGAAAAAGGACAACCTGGATGATTGGTGAAAAACCATTGCATTCAGAAAGGTGGTGGGGCTTCAACACATGACCAAATAATGATAAGGGTTTCACTCTTTCCACTTTACTATGTGATGTCCTTGTTAATATGTTATTATTTCTAATTAAACTATTTGAAAATAAAATATTAATGATAAACCAGTGGAGTTACTTTTTTAGGTTTAGAGATCAATTTATAATATTGTACAACTTGTGGTAACCATATTAGTTTTGGAAAAAAAGTTATAGATATATAGAAATACCTATCACTCTTTTATGGATCTTAAAATCCATTAAAATTAGATTTTATTGCTTCAAGAATAAAATATACATTTTTGGATATTCATTTCTTGGAGTAAGGGGTGAATTGGAAATAAATCAAAGCACAACCAAAGGATGAAATTGTTCTTATGAAAAAAATATATCATGTGATTATATTTATTCATATACATAAATAGTAAAACAATTCCTAAAATTTAGTAAAAGGATCTCGAAAAAAAAATCTATCTTATTATAATTATATCCGATGAATCAGATGATCATTTAAATCATCATAAATTTATGGTTTTGAGGCCCTTAACTTTCCATTTATCATTCAATTTGTTGTGATCAATGACCTCAATAACTTTTTATAATTATTTACACTTTTCCTCCATTTAAAAATCTTTACATTACACCAATGTTCTCCTATGTAGAAACCTAGTTATGTGTTATTCTATATGACCCTTGCCCTTCCCTTTTCTCTGTTATTAGGTGGATGTTTTATTAACCGTTTTATAATATATGTTTAAAAAAAATGTAATATTCAAATATCAATCCATGGATTAGAGAGATCAAGTTTAAATTGTGAGGACTCAATTTATTTAATGTGGGGACAAGGTAACACCCCAAAATTCTAAAATAAAGACACTATATTCGATGGCATGCATGACATGCAATACAAAGTGTAGAAGAAAATATAACACCCTAATACTTTACGATATATTTATTTTTAAATAAATTAAATATCTTAAATAACATTCATTATATGAAAAACTGAGTTTATATTATATTACATGAAATGTAAAGTTTCTTCGATAGATTACATTACACGCAAGATCGAGTTTTATCAAACAACAATATAATATTATTATTATTATTTACTATAACAATTATAACCTAGATATTAAATAGGAGGGTATGAATTTGATTAACTAAATTATAAAAATATATAGTTTATAAAGTTTTGTTAGTTTTTTTATTTTTTAGTAATAAAATAAGAATCATTTAAAATAAAAATAAATATTTTTCTGAAAAAGATACAACTTTTCTAAGAGATGGTTTTGTCATGCTTTGAAAAAATAATTTAAAATTAATTTTTACCAATTTTAGAAAATTTATTTGAATAAATAAACTTCATTTTGGAAATAATTAAACCAAAATTACCTTAGGGTATTTGTTTTTGATTTTTCTAAGAAGTTTTATTTTTCGATAAATTGTGAAAAATACTATATTTTAATTGAAAATAGAATTTTATTTTAAATAATTTATAATGTTAAATTATATCTTTAATTTATTTTAAAGTAAAATTAGATAAACTTTAAATTAATTAATATAATTTATTTCACTATAAACATATTCATATTGAATTTTGATATATAAATATTATAGGCTTTTAAACATTTTCATCTTAAAAATATTCTTTCTCATCACATATGCAGGATTAATTTTAAATTAAAATTTTCCAATTATATGAATTGAATTAAAAAAAGGATTCCAAATTTTTAATCATAATAATTTATAATTTCTAATATGTTCAACTTAATGTTTTACCAAAATCTGTAGTGAATGCAACAAAAATTAATTATCACGGTTAAGGGAAAAATGGGTTTATCAGGGGTTAAACAAAACATATAAGGGTAAAAATAAACTATGAACATTTCTAAAAACTAATATATAGACATAATTATTCTATTAAACCTATTAGTTTCGATAATAGACCGTGTTTTACTCTTTTTACAAATGAACCATGTGGGAGCATGCAATTATTTTTGAAAATACCAAGTGTGTCCTCTCCTCCACTTATAAAAGGCCACCCATCTCCTCTCTTCTTAAAACCATAAAATAATTTTTTTAAGAAAATAAAAACCTGAATAAATTCCAAAATTCCCTTAGATCATTCTAGAAGGATTTTTTGAGCATAAATCTGACCTTTGAAGGCTTTAATGAAAACCTAAGAAGGATACCTCAAGAAGATGTAATGTTCTTCAACGAGCATCATTATTTTAATTATTTCTACAACTCCTTAAATTTTTATTCAACCACTATGATATAATTTAAAAAGTATCTTCCATATAATGTAATGTTATTATAATATTTTAATTACCTAAAACTATATACAATTCCATCCAATGTCTTATGAAATCATTGTTCGTGTATACGATGGACTACTGCCTCGTGAACCAATGGCATTCATTTTTCCATCCACACCTCTCAAGGTTAGGTATAATAATTTATATAAAGTATATATATGATAATTATAACATATTTATACCTCTATATTCACTATATAATATATATTTTGTACCTTACATTTTATAGAAGATATGATAATGTCTCTCGTGTGTACAACAGACTACCACTTCACGAAGCGATGTGATTCATATTTCAATAATGCATCACATAAAAGGTGATAAAGAAAAAGTTAATAATTATATGTGATATAAATGAAATAATTATGATTTTAATAATATATTTGTATTTTATTGAAGATAATATATATAATTTTATTTCTTTCCTTTTCACTCACGTTAGTATGATAACAACATTTGTGTATGTGTAGATTACTTGCTTCACAAAGAGTTGTGACTCTCTTTTCATCACCACACTACATGGATGATACATATAAGTACATAATAAGGTATATATGATATTATGATAATTATGTAAATTAAAAATATTACTTACCTTCTTTCTATACACTACTAGAAATTTAGGCTATAGCCACGATTCTAAACCGTGGCTATAGCCAAAAACCGTGGCTGGTATTGGCATGGCTATATGTTGGAGCCTATAGCCACGGTTTGAAACTGTGGCTATAACCTATAGCCACAGTTTTAAACCGTGGCTATAGGCCTTTCCACTGCATAAAAAAACCAGCACGGTTCACCGTGCTGGCTGTTCAGAGGACACTACCAACTCCCCCTCCCCCCACCCACAACTCCCCCACCCTGCACCAGCACCCCCCACTCCCTGCTCCTGCACACCTCCCCTGCCCCACCCCCCTTGACCTTGCACGCCACCCCCTTCCCCCTCCTTTCTGCACATCCCCTTCCCCCTAGACCACTCACAGCCTGCCCTCTACCGATCACAACTGCATTCCAGAACCAGTATACCGATCACAGCTGCCCTCACTGATTCCAGAACCAGTACTGCCTGATTCCTGCACCAATATTGCCCTATAAAATAACAAAGCACCCAATAAAAAAATCAACAAACATGTATACTGGTATCTTATTCCTAATACATGGAGAATATAGAGTAAAATATCTTACCTTTTCCCATTTTAGTAGTAGTCGTCATAATTATAAGAGACACATTGTCAATGTCAAGAATTCAATACATTACCTCATCATTATAAAAATAGGAGTCATTCCTGCTCTTTGAATTGTACTGATCACAATTTGGATCAAAAACTACATCCCCCATGACCGAACAAGCTGGACCCTCTACAATTACCTGCAATGAAGCCTTCCCTCTGTAATGCAGCCTCCAACAGCCTCCAACATCTTCCAATAGCCTCCAACAGCCTGCAATTCAGCCTCCAACAGCCTCCAATAGCCTGCAATGCAGCCTCCAACAGCCACCAACACCCTCCAACAACCTCCAATAGCCTCCAACAGCCTCCAACAGCCTACAATGCAGCCTCCAACAGCCTCCAACAGCCTTCCCTCTATACAATACAATGTACAGAATTCAAACCTGAAATTGAAATTACATTGCAGAAAATAAAATGTACAGAATTCAAAGCTACAATTTCAATATGACCCCTATACATTTCAATTAGGTTCAATTTCCATTTATTAGTTTCATAAGAATATTTTAATTCACATAACAATTGTTACAATTCAGATTCACATACCTAATAATCCTAATTACCATTTCACATTTCATTATATCATTTTATTTCATCATGCCATTATGGCAACTGCATGATAGAGAACATCCCAAAGGAAATCTCACCATGGTCAAAACACAACCCAAGACCAGGATCATATCCCTAGTCTAATAAGTGTTAACGTTATCAAGAAAATTCAATAGCTCTTGATAGTGGCCAAGAATATATCAACTCGTCATTAGAAAGTGAAATAAGTTTCAGTTATATAGTTCCTCCCCATGCCAATATAAAGATCAATCATAGCAGATCTTCTCATGCTACATGCTATGAAAAATCCTTATACCATTAGATCAAATTTAACTTGAGTATATAATTTGAAGAATTTATAATTAAAAATTATTCCCCTATTAGACACTACTTAATAAACCATAAGTACAATTAATTTCCTACTTAATGAAATGAAAACATACCTAATTATCCAAAGTATCCCTCACATATATCATACACATGCAGAATTCAGAAATTACCTGCAAGTATAACACATAATTCGGAAGTTAATTAAATATATACAGAATTGAATTCAGAATTCAGAAGTCAATTACCCTACACAAAAATGTATCATAGAAAATCATAGAAAAAAATTTGACGAGTGAACTCCTTACAGTGTACCAAGTCTTGAAAGCGACCCGAAACTGTGAGGTAAGTTCCCCATCATTGAGTTGTATGATAGATCCCTGTATGTGAAACAAATCATTATAAAAGAATATTCAATTGAACAAGAACCTTCTAACATAACATATTAAGAAAATACAAAAGTGGACTCAATAAATGAAAATAAAAATATGAAAGAACTCTAAAGGGATAAGTTACAGAAGCCCCCCCCCCCCCTCGGACAGAACCCCCCAACTGGACCCCCCTGGACAACAGCCCCCCACCCCCCTGTTGGACCCCCCCTGAATACCAGCCCCCCCTGAACAGAAGCCCCCCAGGACAAAAGCCCCCCCCTACTGGACCCCCCTGGACAGCCCCCCTACTGGACAACAACCCCCCTGTTGGACCCCCTGGACAGTAGCCCCCCCACCCCCTGCAGGATCCCCCTGGACAACAGCCCCCCCCCCCCCCCCCGGACAGCCCCCTGGACCGAATCCCCCACGGACAGAACCCCGCCACCCCTGGACAGCCCCCCGTGCTGGACAGAAGCCCCCCTCCCTTGCTGGGGCCCCCTGGACAGCCCCCCTGCTGGACATCAGCCCCCCCTGCTAAATATTTTTATGTTGAATGTACAATTTTTTTAAAATAACTAGTTAAACTAATATGTGCGTAGTGGAGATGTAACAGATATGCTAAAATAAAAATCTGTTTGAAACATTGAACAATATCAATACATAATAATAGAAAAATTAGAAATATAATGTATAAAATTAGAATAAATAAAAAATCAAATAAACTGTATCATATTCAATAAGTCAAAACAACTAAACCATAACCAAGGAAAATCTGACAACAAAGATGAAAATAAATTGAAACCAATAAATCATACCAAATTCAAATGAGAGGAGGCTAACAATCATTAATAAAAAACCACCTGCACACCCCCCTGCCCCCTCCCCTGCCCCCCCACCAGCACATACATCCCCCCAGCAAGCCCCCTCTCCCTACCCCCTTCCTGTAATGACCCGAAATTTTGAATAAATCATGTTTCCTAATTTTGTGTGTTATTTTATTTTTATACTCAACAAAACTGTTTCATTTGATAACATGAGTATAATTAAAATGAGACCGTTGGGTTTTGACTGTATATGACCATTGTTCAATATAACCACTAGAAACTAAATGTTTTGATTATTGTCTCTAAATACAAGTAATCTTGGTTAATTAATATAGAAAGAAGATTCAATGGCCTCACCTAGTAGTCTTGGACCGATCGAAGCCCATCTAACAGAACTTGGGAAGGAGGTAGCACCACTGGGCTTTTCTCTGGACCAAACCCAAGCCAAACTTCATCATGTGAAGCTAGAACGGAATCGCCTTTGCGAGAAGTTCAAACTGATAGAAATTACTACTCGTGCGATTTTGGCTGAGCGTCCCTCGGATTCTCTCACCTTAGAACACCTTACACTTAGGTCCTATGCTGGTGCGATAAGGGGTTATGTAAGGAGACCGTAACTTCCTTGTGTAACCCTTTGTTTTAAATAAAAATTTTGATTTCTTCTTATAATGAAGTTTATGAATTTTCAAATGTCCGGATAAATATAGTATGCATATTTTTGATTAATTTTAGAAAAAGGATATTTTAAAAATGTTTAGGTAAACCTTAAATAATTAAAAATGTGTAATGATTTTCAAAAAATGGTCTTCTACAATTATGTTCAGTACGAAATTTAGAGTCTAATAAGATCAACTTAATTTTTTATGAATAGTAAATTATGAATAGTGATTTTATGATTAGCATTAGTAATGTGACTAAATGGATTAGTAATCTCACTTAAAGAAAGTATTAATATAATCTAGTCACCTTGATTGAGTAATGTGATTCAATAAAATGGTTAAATAATGGTTTCATAAATTATTATTCAAGTATTAGTTTTTTCAAATGAATAGTGTTTTTTAATTAAAAATTAAATTAAAAATATTTAGAAAATTATTTTTATAAAATGGATTTCATTTTTGAACTCAGAGCATCGATATTATGTTAAGGTCATTTTTGGGGATTTTTCTAAAAAAAATGAATTTTTGTTGAATAGTGTATTTATTGGAAATTAAATTAAAAATATTTAGAAAATTATTTCTATAAAATGGAGTTCATTTTTGAAATCAGAGCATCGATATTTGGTTAAGGTGAAATTTTGGGTTTTTTATGAGAAATTTGAATTTTCGATGAATAGTGAAAGTACAGTTTTTAAGTTACGGGTGTTTAATGATATCATTAAATGATGTATTAAGTATGTAATCAATATGGTCGACATATGAATAGTATGATAATGTGTGAGGTGTCCCAAGTGGCCAATACCATGGGTAAATACCATGGGAAAGCCCATGGTTTTTTTCAAAACCATCAATGAGGTGTCCCTTGGCCATTAATGCCCTGTCCCCTCACTTTCCCTATAAATACCAAGACATCCTCTCATCCATTCGACTCCCCACTCTCCCCCAACGATGTTCTGGTCTCATTACCTCCCAAGGAGTCATCCCAAGGTTCCCACAAGCCCTCAGGGTCCCAACCTTTGAGTTTAAAGAGTTACGTTTTAAGGTAAGGGATCCGACCTCTCTCTTTCTTTTCAAGTAATCTCTTTTATGTCATGCTCCATGTTCTTATGTTAAAGAATGTTCTTTTATATTCATATTACTTCCCTTTTAATGTTCATATAATTAGAGATCCCCTCTTACTCTCATTATTTCGTTTTATGAATGTTTAAGTGGCGTCGTTAGGCTGCCGAAAGTTTTGTAACGGATTCTTTCAGCCTTCTCGTTTTCTAGTTCTACTTTCACGTCAAGTCTTTCAAGTTTCCTTTTTATTATGTTGGGGTATGATATATACATCTATCATACTGATATTTTATTATCATATGATGAGAGACCCCATTTGATCTCTTCGATTCAATATTTTGAAGTTCTATGTGGCGCCGTTAGGTTGCCGAATTTTTAAGTGGTTCTTTCACCCTTCTCATTTTCAAGTTCTACTTTCATGTCAAGTATTTCAAGTTCCTTTTTATTATTTTTGGGTATGATATCTATATCTATAATACTGATCTTTTATGATCATATGACGAGAGACCCCATTTTATCTCTTCAATTCAGTATTTTGAAGTTTTAAGTGGCGCCGTTAGGCTGCCAAATTTTTAAGTGCTTCTTTCACCTTTCTCCTTTTTCAAAGTTCTAATTCCATGTCAAGTCTTGAACGTTCCTTTTTATTATGTTGGGGTATTATCTCTATATATATCATACTTATATTTTATGTTCATATTATGAGAGACCCTATTTTATCTCATCAATTCATTTTTGGTTTAAGTTTATGTGACGCCGTTAGGCTGCCGAATTTTCATAAGAGAAATCTTATTTTTGTCTTCCTTTCATGTTCTTCATTTCATATGGTATATTTTCAAATTTCATTACCATGTTCTTAAATCCCTTATATTCTTCCCCTCTACTGTTTTATGGGTCATTTATGAATGCTTGACCCATGTCCCCTCTCTTTTCAATGTTTTCTAAAACCCCGATGCATAGCTGTTATGATGCAGAATTTTCGTCTCAAAATGCCTCTTTCTTTTCTCAAAATTATTTTATGTTATAAATTGAATACTCAAAGATCTTATTTCTACCGGGGTATTCACATATATATCAAAATTTTCTATTTTAAATTCTTGTATTTACATACATGAGACCCGCTCTCCCCTTCCCTGGGTTTAAAGTGACGTAAAGATCATGTCTTTAAAGTAGTTTTTAAAACGTTATGATTATGAAATGAAACCAATTTATTTTATGCTATATGTGTTATTTATGAAATGTTTGATGATGATATATGTGGATCACATGATAATAAAGGAAAATTTAAGGGTGTGCCCTGATAGCGCTCCAATGCATTGGGTAATGATGTAACCACTAGAGATTACAATTTTCACGATATCTTGGTGAATAACCTTGGTAATTTTCAAATGGCACCATGGGGATGGACCTTGGTGACATGTTCATGATTGTATATGTTAAATGATGTAGCCACATCTTAAAGTTATGAAAAATGTTATTTTTATTATGATATGCCACATGATTTCTTTCTCATTCCTTAAAATTCTTTTTTCATGACCTTATTGAAGTATCTCAAGTTCACATGTAAAATGTTTCTCTTGTTTCCCTTACTAGGCCTTCTGCTCACTCTTTCATTTAATGTATGTTCCCAGGTTATGAGATGTAGTAATGAACCTAGGATGAACATAAGGATAAGCCTTTCCAGTGTTTAAGAAGAATGTTTTTTTTGTTTCATGTATTAAGTTTCTAGTTTGCAAGACACTAAACATTAAAGATCCTCAGTTTTGTATAATGTAATGAAAGTTTATGTGACAAAAGGCGGGATTCTATAGTTGGTATCAAAGGATGGTTTAGTTATTTGTGGAAAATTAGGATATGAAAACTTTAGGAAGAACCCTTTAGAAAGGTTTAAATATAGAAAATCTTCCTGGTAATTTGGTGAGTATTGAGTAAGGGGTTTCCAAGAAAATACATCCCCGTCTGGATACGAGCAGGTTGAGGTGGCTCTGGCACAAATGTACATAGGGGTAAAACCCGAAAACACCTCTTTGAGGTAGACTCGAACGAGAACTGGTACACAACAATGGGCCTTGCTGCACTCCTGGTTACGATACTCCCGGGGGATATGCTTCGGTAAATTCATAAGCTTAGTATGAACCATTATTAAAGGAACAAAGATAAAATAAAATAAAGATTCACATAAGAATATATGATCATGGATAACCTAGATCAAAACCTAGGGGATCACAATTTAGGGTATACTTTTGTTCTACAAGTTATCCTTCTATGATTTAAGTTCCTTTTCATGATTATTGGCTAAGTATTTAAGCCCCTAATTGTACTTTTTTTTCTTAGTTACTGGCAGGAAATGGAAGAACATATCCCAACAACCAATGTGATAGGAAATGTGACGATTTCCGTATTAATACGACAGAGATGATTAGGGGATTAAAAGATGGTTATTATTTTGGAAGATGTCCACTATTTTGGGAACCCTATTTGATCGAGGTAAATAGATTACTACGGTATTTTTTTTGAGGAGTAAAGGTTGACTTATATTTTGAAGAATCGATGAATTTAAGGTGAACTTATAGTAATTTAGGGTACTTATGGAAATAATTAACCTATCTTGGGGTAAATATGTTTAGGTTAGTTACTTTTGTTATAAGATGTCAGGAGTGGTTGATGTTGTTTGTAGATGAATGATAATGTTTCCCTTGGAAGACTATGTTATCAAATCCTTCTTGTATTTGGGTTTCAATCTTAGTTTGGTTTATTTTGATGATTTTTAAGGACAGTTATTTACAGAATGGTCTATGATGAACTTTGGGTTGTACCGTGGAACTTTGAAGATTTAAAGTAGTTTCCCTTCCTCTAGGGTTCTTTATTTTAGAAGATTTGTTTTATCTTACCCTTTCTGTTTTTGGGATAATGTTTAAAGATAGAGGAAATAGACAGTTAATATTTGGTGGATTATGTGATTCTATATAAAATGATTCTTTTTCTTTGATGAGACCAAGTAGTTTTGAATTCTCGTCATTTGGAGAAAAGATTAGTTTTGGTAGAAACTTATTAAATGATGAAATTATACTTGAAGGTAGCTATATTTCCTTACGTTTTTGTTCTATGTAGTAAATGAATTCCTCAAAATTATGAAAAGGAACGTAAAGCAAAAACATTGTTGGTTTACATTTCCTACTGGGTAATCAAAGACCGTTTACACACATCATAAGTTTGTGATTTTCTTGTGGTTAACATTCTCCTAATCATGTTGTCTATCACTCTCCCTCAGAACTTGACCCTTTGTTTTTTCTTCCATATCCACATTTTCTTACATGGAATCCTAGTATTGGTTAACTCAAGTGGCCTTTGTACTTTCTTTTATTTATTTTAAAGTAATAGTGTTACTGAATCTTTTTCCGATGTGGGACTTTCAATGAAATTTCAAAACCCAATTTTTAAAAATTGCGAGGAAGCAATTTCTTAAGGGGGAAGATTGTAACGACACGAAATTTTGAATAAATCTTCTTTCCTAATTTTGTGTGTTATTTTATTTTTATACTCAACAAAACTGTTTCATTTGATAACATGAGTATAATTAAAATGAGACCGTTGGGTTTTGACTGTATATGACCATTGGTCAATATGACCACTGGAAACTAAACGTTTGGATTATTGTCTCTAAATACAAGTAATATTGGTTAATTAATATAGAATGAAGATTCGATGGCCTCACCTAGTAGTCTTGGACCGATCGAAGCCCATCTAACAGAACTTGGGAAGGAGGTAGCACCACTGGGCTTTGCTCTGGACCAAACTCAAGACTAACTTCATCGTGTGAAGCTATAACAGAATCTCCTTTGCAAGAAGTTCAAACTGATAGAAATTACTACTCGTGCGATGTTGGCCGAGCCTCCCTTGGATTCTCTCACTTTAGCACACCTTACACTTAGGTCCTATGCTGGTGTGATAAGGGGCTATGTAAGGAGACCGTAACTGCCTTGTGTAACCCTTTGTTTTAAATAAAATTTTTAATTTTTTCATATGATGAAGTTTATGAATTTTCAAATGCCCGGATAAATATAGTATGCATATTTTTGATTAATTTTAGAAAAAGGATATTTTAAAAATGTTTAGGTAAACCTTAAATAATTAAAAATGTGTAATCATTTTCAAAAAATGGTCTTCTACAATTATGTTCAGTATGAAATTTAGAGTCTAATAAGATTAAATAATTTTTGATGAATAGTAAATTATGAATAGTGATTTTATGCTTAGGATTAGTAATTTGACTAAATGGATTAGTAATCTCACTTAAAGAAAGTTTTAATATAATCTAGGCACCTTGATTAAGTAATGTGATTCAATAAAATGGTTAAATAACGGTTTTATAAAGTATTATTCAAGTTTTAGTTTTTTCGGGTGAATAGTGTTTTTTAATTAAAAATTAAATTAAAAATATTTATAAAAATATTTTTATAAAATGGATTTCATTTTTGAACTCAGAGTGTCGATAGTATGTTAAAGTAATTTTTGGGGATTTTTATGAAAAAAATGAATTTTCAGTGAAGTGTATTTATTTAAAAATTAAATTAAAAATATTTAGAAAATTATTTTTATAAAATGGAGTTCATTTTTGAAATCAGAGCATCGATATTTGGTTAAGGTGAAATTTTGGGTTTTTTCTGAGAAAGTTGAATTTTCGATGAATAGTGAAAGTACAGTTTTTAAGTTACGGGTGTTTAATGACATCATTAAATGATGTATTAAGTATGTAATCAATATGGTCGACTTATTAATAGTAAGATAAAGCGTGAGGTGTCCCAAGTGGCCAATACCATGGGCAAATACCATGGGAAAGCCCATGGTTTTGCCAAAACCACCAATGAGGTGTCCCTTGGCCATTAATGCCTTGTCCTCTCACTTTCCCTATAAATAACAAACAATACTCTCATCCATTCGACTCCCCACTCTCCCCCAACGATGTTATGGTCTCATTACCTCCCAAGGAGTCCTCCCAAGGTGCCTCCAAGCCCTCAAGGTCCCAACCTTTGAGTTTTAAGAGTTACATTTTAAGGTAAGGGATCTGACCTCTCTCTTTTTTTCAAGTAATCTCTTTTATGTCATGCTCCATGTTCTTATGTCAACAGATGTTATTTTATATTAATCTTACTTCCCTTTTCATGTTCATATAATGAGAGATACCCTCTTACTCTCATTATTTTTATTTATGAATGTTTAAGTGGCGCCGTTAGGCTGCCGAAATTTTTGTAACAGATTCTTTTAGCCTTCTCGTTTTTAAGTTCTACTTTCACGTAAAGTCTTTCAAGTTTCCATTTTATTATGTCGGGGTATGATCTATATATATATCATACTGATCTTTTATTATCATATGATGAGAGACCCCATTTTATCTCTTCAATTCAGTATTTTGAAGTATTAAGTGGCGCCGTTAGGCTGCCGAATTTTTAAGTGGTTCTTTCACTGTTCTTGATTTCAAGTTCTACTTTCATGTCAAGTCTTTGAAGTTCCTTTTTATTATGTTGGGGTATAATATCTATATCTATAATACTGATATTTTATGATCATATGATTAGATACCCCATTTTATCTCTTCAATTCAATATTTTGAAGTTTTAAGTGGCGCCGTTAGGCTGCCGAATTTTTAAGTTGTTCTTTCACCATTCTCCTTTTTCAAAGTTCTAATTCCATGTCAAGTCTTGAAAGTTCTTTTTTATTATGTTGGGATATGATATCTATATATATATATCATACTTATCTTTTATGTTCATATGATGAGAGACCCTATTTGATCTCATCAATTCATTTTTGGTTGAAGTTTATGTGACGCCGTTAGGCTGTCAAATTTTAATAAGAGAAATCTTATTTTTGTCTTCCTTTCATGTTCTTCATTTCATATGGTATATTTTAAAATTTCATTACCATGTTCTTGAATCCCTTATATTATGTCCCTATACTATTTTATGGGTCATTTATGAATGCTTGACCCATGTCCCCTCTCTTTTCAATGTTTTCTAAAACCCCGAAGCATAGCCATTATGCTGCAGAATTTTCGTCTCAAAATGCCTCTCTCTTTTCTCAAAATTATTTTATGTTTTAAAGTGAATACTCAAAGCTCTTATTTCTATAGGGTTATTCACATATATATCAAAATGTTTTATTTTAAATTCTGGGATTTACATACATGAGACCCGCTCTCCCCTTCCGTGGGTTTAAAGTGACATAAAGATCATGTCTTTAAAGCAGTTTTTAAAATGTTATGATTATGAAATGAAACCCATTTATTTTATGCTATATGGGTTATTTATGAAATGTTTGATGATTATATATGTGTATCACATGATAATAAAGGAAAATTTAAGGGTTCTCCCTGATAACACTCCAATGCATTGGGTAATGATGTAACCGCTAGAGATTACAATTTTCACGATATCTTGGTGAATAACCTTGGTAATTTTCAAATGACACCTTGGGGATGGAACTTGGTGATATTTTCATGATTTTATATGTTAAATTATGTATCCACATCTTAAATTTATGAAAAATGTTATATTTATTATGATATGCCACATGATTTCTTTCTCATGCCTTAAAGTTCTTTTTCATGACCTTATTGAAGTATCTCAAGTTCACATGTAAAATGTTTCTCTTGTTTCTCTTACTGGGACTTCTGCTCACCCTTTCTTTTTATGTATGTCCCTAGGTTATGAGATGTAGTAATGAACCTAGGATGAACAGAAGGATAAGCCTTTCAAGTGTTTAAGAAAAATGGTTTTTTTGTTTCATGTATTAAGTTCCTGGTTTCCAAGACACTAAACCATAAAGATCCTAAGTTTTGTATAATTTAATGAAAGTTTATGTGACAAAAAGTCGGGATGCTATACTGCCCCCACCTGCACACCCCCCTTCCCCATCCCCTGCCCCCACCTGCACATCCCCCTCCCTCTTCCCCCCACCTGCCCCCCCACCTGCACACACCCCTCCCCCTGCCCCAGCACACCCCCTACCCCCTCCCCCCCTCCCCCCACCTGCACACCCCCTCTCCCTGCCCACCTGCCCTCTGCCCCCCACCTGCACACACCCCTCCCCCTGCCCCCATCACACCCCCTACCCCCTGCCCCCCCACCTGCACACCCCTCCCCCATCAACCCCCTGCCCCCTACCCCCCACCTGATCACCCAAAATCTTCAATAGGTGCTGTATGAAACTTGAAATACATCCCTCATGAGGAGGAAAATAGGACTCATGCAGTTAGCTTCTCCCATTAGATCCAATGCAAAACATGGAAGTGAGTTCCATACGTACACTTTCTTCAAAACATGCCTCAACAAGGAGAAATCATTCTGGATTCCCGCAGACATTCAACACAGTAAAGCCTCAGTGCTTTGTTCAATACCTGAAGTCAATAATGAGACTCATTCACGTAGTGTAGAGTCCAGGCAGAGAGAGAATGAAAAGCCAACATTCAGTCTGTAAAGAACCAAACCAGTACATTATAGAACCAAATCAAAAAACCAGAAACTTTCAGAAAAAAAAAATCTAACTGATCAGAAAAGTAGACATCATAAAATGGCCTTTAACCCAGATAAAATTTGACAAAATCGAACTGAAGAAGCAAAAGTGAAGTCACATAAAGTAGAAAACCATGGGACATTCAAGGAAAACAGTGATAAAAGGATTGGTATCATTAATGATCTATGAAACATTAGATCAAATCATTATAATGTACATCATAAATAAAATAAATCTGGACAAAGATATAAAATGATTAGAACATTAATTTAATTATAATGTTCATAAAAAAGGATTAATTAACACAATCTAGAGACTCTATGAGGATTCCATAGAATACATTTGTGATTAGACTATAGTGAGTGTTAATCTTCTTAAATTTTCATGTCAGTGAGAGACAAACATGAAGCGTCAATTGAACATCAAAGCACCACCCACCTTTATTATTCCATTGAGAAGCACAAATATTATATAATGAATCTATTCTATTTTCCCAGAAGCTTCCCTTTCTAGTCCATAGAGAGGATTCTAATCATCTACAGAGGAGGTAGAGAAACCGAGTATAGAAAAAGAGGGTTTCAAGGAAAAAAACTGTGCAAGCTCCAACATTAGCTCAAGTTGAGATTTGTGTTCGATGCCAGCATGAAAAATACGAGATGAAGTAGGAACAAGATGTGTTGCAGGAGCATTTGGAGGTTGATGATGATGATTTAGAACATCAATCCTATTTGAAATAGATTCAGAAATTGGAGAACTAAGGTGAAGCTCTAAAAAGTTCAAAAGTGGGATTAAAGGCTCTTTGGACTAAACGAGAAAGGCACTATATAAGTGAGTTTGAATTCCCTTGTTGAATACATATCAAGTAGTTGGGTTCCAGGCGACTTCGGACTGAAGAGTTCAAAACATGAGAAGCAGAAGCTCAGGAAGACAATATGGCAAAGCGAACTGGTCAAAATTCTAAAATTAATGGCTACAAACTAGTTCCTAGTAGCAGTTGTTAGAGCAGGGGTTGGTAGGTAAAACATATAGATTTGAGAACCACCGCATCGGGAGGAGAAACATCGTGTTCCTAGTCCTGAAACTATGGAAGAAGTTCAGGTTGCATATTCTTATAAGAGAAATTTTTCAAATGATGGAACTAATGATGTGATTATAAGATATGGCTCAAAATCATTGCTTGCTGATGAAAATTACATGGCTAGGAAATCTTGACAGATTCAATATGATGTTTCTACAATAGATAGATTGTTTGACTGAAAACATGTTGGGATATAAGAAGCTATGTTGGATAAAGAAAAGAATGGATTTTTAAAATCCCTTAAGGTGGAAAATTTTGGATTCATTCGAGAAGTTGAAGTAGCAGTAGGGGATGAAGAACTATTAAAGGGAATATATGAAGTTTAAAAGGATGTGGACATTAACACCTTGAGAAAGGGAAAGGGAAACCGCATACATATGGTAAATGTAGAAGAACATGCTCTTTTTCATTTAGAAGATGTAATTTCTGAAGGCACATGCCTAACATATGAAAATCAATCTGCCTAGAGCAGAGAAGCTACTTACTGGAAAAAAAGGAAGGGATGTTTGGTGGCAGGATGTTGTTCCCAACTATTCAACTACTTGTGAAATGGATTGGGTTGATTCAAAAACTCCACTTTTCCTATTGTATACAAGTGGGAGCACTAGATTGCCCGAGGGTGTTCTGCCTACAACTGGGAAATACATGATATTTTCTCCAACATTTCAATACACTTATTACTAAAAACCATATGACATATATTGGTGCACTGCTGACTGTGGTTAGATCACAGGTCACAGAGAAACTGTTATTCTAAAGGTGTGAACGATTACTAGGAAGCTATATTGACTAATGGTGAGCCAACATCATCTGGGATACTTTCTATCAGAAGGATTTTTAAAATTGGGGATTTTGATAATATAATAGAATCACTATCATTGATAGAAGAGTTATCAACTCATTTAATAAAAAGTATTATAAATAAATAAGAGATTATGGTGTTCTCAACTTGCCTGTGCATGTTGCTGCTGGAAGATTCAATCACCAACCTATAGATATAGAGGACACTTTCTTATATTTCTACCTTGATAACAATGTGGATTTTATGGAGGAAATGATAGGAATGTGGGGGAGTGGGTGCTAGGGAGCCACTGTCGAAGGATCCTCAATCTAGATAGCTACTACGTAAGGGTCTTGCTAGGCTGTTGTATGGGGGACAGGTTAGAGTGTCTAATTACTTCCAGGGATTGTATTGTATTTACCCTTTTAATTATTTTTTTGGGGATTTCTAAGAGTGGGTTGGGGTTATTGCAGGGGTAATTATAAGTGGTGTGATTTTATGGAGAGGGTATAAATTATTTAGAAATGATTTCAATTGAAGGAGCTGGAACATGTGGGTTAGGTCATCAACCTTAGGGAGTAGCGCCTTCGAGAGGAGTTCTTATTCTTTTCAAACTCCTTCTAATTATATTGTTCTCTATAAATTCCTATTACATTTTTTCACAGAATTAATAGAATCAACTGATTCCTTTCACTCTCTCCCTCTGATATATCTCTTATAGTCCCGTTGAGATGACATATGAAAGATAAGGAACAATCGCATAATTATTTTGATTCTCTTGAGGAAACTTATGGGAGGTGTGATCAACCAGAACACTCTACCAACAAGTGTCTCACAATGTTACTGGTACAATTGAAGATGAATGAGAAGTTCAAATCTATCAATAGGGATGATCATGAAAAAGAATTGGTGGTTAAGATGTCTTACAAAGCAGTTAGTGGAAAGCCATGGATATTGGATAAGGGTTTCTTCTCAAGCATGAATCCCTTACCAGGAAAAGAAACCCATTCAAGAACATGGCCATAAAACACACCATGCTATGGCTTAAGGAACTCGTCATACATTACCAATCCAAAAATACATTTTACATCAAAAGAGAGTCTCAATATCAGTATCATCTGAATCCTGATAACCCTCATCCACACCTCCTATAGAAACACCATCACCAACTCTCACACCACCAATATCATCATCGGCATCTACATCCGAACCGACACCCGCACCGGGTCCAGCACTAGGTTCAGCTTTGGCTCTGATAGAAGAATCTACATTAGCAGAATGCATCGACATCAAAAAGGCATCAATCGTTGCAGCTAATTCTGGTGGAAGTGTAGAAGAAAGGGCAAACATAAATTTCATCATATTTGCAGTTATCACCTGTTCTGATTTTTGAATTGCTTATTTGATTGCGGCATTCATTTGTTCCACTATGAAAAAAACAGAACCGATACTCAAAGAAACGCTAGTAGACCAGTATCAAGATGGTATAATCTTCTTCCCAGGTCGACAACGCGCTCTACCCTGATGCTCATCTCTTAATACCTAATGTTAATGATCGTTTGGGCCCAAATTGTTAGGTTCTTTTTCTGCCAACACCTCTAAAGCATTATGTTGATTGATATATAACATAAATTAAAATGATAAAATAATATAAGGAATTAAATTCAGTAAAAATCAAAGAAATTGAAATATACTTACAATCGCCTTATCGGTGTCAGTATTTGGCACAACACCATCTTTCATTTTCCAGCTTGTACAAAACAAAGTTGAGTGAGGAACGCAACCCTAGATATTTGATGCCTTTTTTTGAAAAAAAATAAATAAATCAGAATTGGAAGTTAATAAAATTACACTAAACAAAGTTAAATATTTTAAATGTTAAATTACCTACATCTTCTCATGATCTGGTAATGAAGTGTGTCCGCGAGTATAAATGTGTTTCATTGCACTCTTGTTTGTTTTATTTCTGTTTGATTTCTACTATAAACATATAATTATACAAATTCATTAACATAAATAAAACAAGTAATTTAAAATCGTTTTCAAATAAATAAATGAATATATATATATATATATATAAATTTAACAAACAACTTAAATGCTGGAATCTTTCAATAGCTGATCATCTCTTTATATTGTGATATTAGGCAATCTTGAATCACCAGTACTTCTTCAAGCTCTATAACAACTCTCTTTTTCAAACCAATATATAAATCATACTTGTAGGCTCGCTACATTTCACCAAATTCCATTATCCTTCCAGCCTTTGCATTTTGTCCATCAAGAAAATTATATCGAAGCTACAACGGGAAAAATATTTGTTAAGAAAATATTATAAATTTATATATATATATATAAGGTGATTAACATTACTTACCCAAATATCTTCCCAGGCTTTGTCCTTTCTTTTTTGTCTAACTTCCTTCCAAATTATCGGTTGAACTGGAATGATATTGATGTGTCTAGCAAGTGTTCCCATAAAAAGTTTACATTCTGTGCCATTTTTATTAATTATAGCATTGTCCTCATTGCAATAAACTATGATTTTCATGTGTCGATTCCAAACCTTGGACATTTTTTTTCGGTCTCGACGTCTGGTAGAGTCTAGAGCTAATCACGAAAGAAAAAATAAAATAAAATAAAATATATGAATTTATCATTAATCAGTAATAGTAATGTTTAAACAAATACCAGTAGATGGGGGATATACTGACCCCTGAAGTGCTACGTCTGGAGGGGGGGTAGCCTCCATGCTAGGTGAGATATCTACCGGAGTACTATGTATAGTAGATGAAAAGTGTACTGATGGAGGAAGAAAACCTGATGGATAACCCTATACAGATGAGGGTGGATATGGATATGGATATGGCGGTGGGATATATGGTGGCACAGTACCCTGTACAGTGGATGGTGGGAATGGAAAATGAGGGATGGGAGTCAGAGAACTACCATCCAATGTGGGTACAGCCAAAAAGGGATACGGAAAAGGTGGGTATTGATAATATGGAGGTGACATAATGGGAGGATGACCTCCTGGTGTCTCAAGCGGCATAGTAGTAGGCTGACCTGTAGAATCAGTACCCCCTGCCACAATATCATCCTTAGTGGCATAATCCAAGGGTCTCCTTAATGATGCAGCCTAAAATAACATAGATGATAAAATAAAACGAACGATAACAAGATAAATAATATGAAAGACCATAATATTCAAACATAATTTGTACTTATATTGTTTCCAGGAGGAGACCTACGTTGTTCGTTTCTCAGTATTCTTCTACTCCTTCTAGTATCATCATAATCATACATTTTTCCCTGGAAATTTAAAATAATATTCTCAAATAAATAGAAATAATGAAAAATGTTAAATAATACAATTGTATCATAAAACAATGTGATACATCATCATGTGTGATATTTATATTGATAAAATATCAAGACTTTTCTATTTTCAAGATTTACTAGAGAAGTGTTTAAACTTAAATTGGTCAGGATATTAATAGTTTTATATTAGATAATGGTATAAAATATACTAGTTATTTTGATATCATGTATGGAAGTTAAAAAAACACATACAATATTGTGATAATATTAGGTAAATACTTACAAATGTTTCAACGCTATGTGGGGTCTGTGACAATTTCTGGTTCACAATCTGTTCTAACAATTGCATCATCCGTATCATCAAATGAAACATTGGAATAAATACCAACATGTTCATCCACAACATCATTTTCATCCATGCCTTCATCAAAAATATGTCTAGGAATAACATCAACAATAACACCAAATTGTGGTTGTAACGGGTCACTTACATAAAACACCTGTTTAGATTGTGATGCAAAAATATAAGGTTCATCAATACAAAGCTGGCAGTTCATATCAATCACTCTAAATCCACAGTTATCAATATCCATTCCTTGTCATGTCATTGAATCAAACCACTTGCATTTCATCATTGCGACACGACCATGTGCATAGTAATATAATAAAATGATTCTTTCAACAACACCATAATATGATATATTTTCTGACCGAGGATGCTTGTCCGATTCACTCGTATAACAATCTGTTGTGGTGCTTATCATGACACAGTTATGCTGTGTTGCCATTTGTTTTGCACAAATATTGATAGAAAATTTAAATCCATTGACAACCATTGACTTACAATCACGTACCACATCATTTGGACCAAAGGACAATGCTTTTATTTCATCTGATACTTCAATCATTGGTAGATTTAAAACCGAAAAGTTACCAACATAGAATATTAAATAGAGACAAGTGATTATGTTATGAGAAGAAGAAAAAGAAATCTATTACCTTTGACTTTAACCAAGCAGCAAATTCTTTGCTGTGAAACTGTTCCTTCCTCTTAATAGATAGAGAGCGATGTCTCTTTTTTATAATTTCTAAATGTTCTCTGCAGATATGAAAGCATTAAAATTTCAGATTATATAAAGAAATCACACAATGAAAAAAATAAATATTTATTAGTTTACTTACTTGATATAATCATCAAGCACACCACAGTTGAATAATACTGTGTGATGTGCCATTTCCCACTCTTCCCTGCTTAAAGTACACAACGAGTACAATCCAGATATCCCCCATGTTTGGGGCAGTGAAGGAAATACAGGCTCAATGAGATCATATTACTCATCTTCAGTTCTCATTAGTCGATTAGACCTCTTAGTGACGTTAGCCAAGTACGATGAACAGAAATCCATACATTCTTGTGCTAAATAGAATTTCACAATAGATCCTTCAGGATGATATTTATTTCTCACATATGATTTCAATGTAAACATCATTCTTTTGGTAGGATACATCAACCGACTCAAAACAGGACCAACAAATAGATCTTCCGTGGGAAGATGCACAGTCAAATGTAACATACATGTGAAAAAATACGGTGGGAAAATTTTCTCCAAGTCACAAAGAATAATCGGTGCATCTCTCTGCAATTTCTGAACAACAAGTCTGCTCAATCTTTTGGAACAAAGATCTCGATAAAATTGACATAAATTAATCACCACAACTCTAACATTATGTGAAAGTAAATGGTGAATGGAAATGGGAATCAACTCATGTAACAAGACATGGTAATCATGGGTTTTAAGAGATTTGAGTTTCACATCTTGTGTATTCACCCTTTTCGAAATATTACTTAAATAACCATCCGGAACCTTCAAAATTTCCAAGACCTAAAGAAATTGTTTTTTCTCCACATTTGTCATCGAATAACAGGAAACAGGGACTTTCCACTTATTTTGACCAATTAACTCAGGATGAAGTCTTGCTCTTATACCCCAATCCATCAAATCATGACGACACTGCAAATCGTCTTTTTTTTGCCTTTGACATTTAAAATAGTAGCAAGTAACATCTCACAAATGTTTTACTCGATATGAATTACATCCAAACAATGACGTAATAAATTCAATGACCAATACGGAAACTCAAAGAATATGCTTTTCTTTCTCCAATTGCTATTGGAATTTAAATTAGCATGCTTTCGCTTTCTGATATTTGATTGACTTTTGCCAAGAAAATAATTCAAATCATCAAGTTCTTTAACAATATCAGTCCCTGACATTCATTGAGGTGTCTAATTTGTCTCGATGGAATTATCAAACTGTCTCCGATTCTTCTTGTATGGATGATCCATTGGTAGAAAACGTCGATGCCCTATGAAGCTGAATGTTTATCGAAACTTTAATCTTCGGAAATATGTATTTTTAATACAAATAGGATAGGATAATTTCCCTTTAGTACTCCAACCAGACATCATTCCGTAGGTAGGGAAATCATTTATTGTCCATAATAAAGCTGCACGAAACATAAATTACTCCTTTCCGAATGCATCATATGCTTGTGCACCAACAATCCAAAGCTCATTTAACTCCTCTATTAATGGATTCAAGTATATACCAATATCATTTCCAGGATCACTAGGTCCAGATATCAATATACTCAAGATAGTGAACGACTTATTCATACACATCCATGAAGGAAAGTTATAAATGTGAATGAAAACATGCCATGTATTGTGTGCAGTATGCATTTGGCAAAATGTGTTGAAATGATCACAGGATAATCCCAATCTAACATTTCATGGGTCTGCTGCAAAATCAGGATGTAACCTATCAAATTTATTCCAAGACAACCTATCTGCAGGATGTACTATTTCATCGTTATCCTTATTTCTTTCATCTGCATGCCATCTCATATTCTTTGCCATTTTTTTTGAAATAAATTTTTTTGAATCCTGGGAATTAAAGGGAAGTGCCACATCACTTTCTGTGGTATGCAAGATTGAGATCCTTCTTTATTAGTCTTCCACCTTGATGTGCCACAATGTTTGCACTGACTCAAGTCTTCATTCTCCTTCTAGAAAAAACAACAGTCTTTGAGACAAGAATGAATCTTACTAGATGAAAATCCAAATATGTCAACCAAAATTGATGTCATGTAATCATTTTCTGGAATACATGCATCATCAGGCAATAAATCCTTAATAAATTTAAGGAGATAGTCGACCACAATATTACTAAATCCATACATTGTTTTCCCATGATATAATCGCATTAAAAACTCATTTTTTCTCATTTTTCCACATGCTTGATATACTGGGGTATTTGCATCTTCCATCAGCTTTCTAACACTCTCAACGTCATCACCCTGATTAATAGATGGGAACTGTGTTCCAGTATTCATTTCCTCTTGCATTGGTCTACATGAGGAGATAGCTTCCGAAAGAAAAGGAAAACGATCAGAAATCATCAGTGATCCGATCAATGTTGTACATCCTGTATCTATCCATTCTAAGGCAGATAAACATACATTAAATAAATAATCTAGAAAATGACTTAAAATTATTTGTATTGTTTCATAAGATATTAAGTAATCATCAATAACAAGTTAATAAAAAAAGCATAACAAATATATTAAAATTATAGTTTAGGGAATTCATAAATGTTATAAATTATAAAAATTCCTGAATATTCATCCATAAGTTCCAAGAATTTTGATTGATTATAGTAAAAAGAGTTTATATGAAATATAAGATATAATAATAATCAATTCCCAAAAGTGTTTGGGTTAATTCATAATGAGTTGTGATGATTTGTATTAAATCTACAAAGATTTATTGAAATTTAGAGACATTTTGAAAATATAAACCATATCATATACCAAGAATTAATATTAAAGAATTGGATGAGAATTACAATGGTAAGAAGATGAGAATAATAACTAGAAGAAAGAATATATTTATATATTATTGTTAGAATATTAAGATTATATAATTGGAAGGAAGATTAATTATATGAAGATGAGATACAACAATGGACTATCTTAACTTGTGTGTGTTCCCCTTAGTCATCCCCATGAGGGTAAATTTTGGTATTATATCCTAATAATAGAACTGTGATCTCCTCTGTGGGATTAGTTTCAGATAGTGTTTGGGAATCCCTCTGTGTGATCCGGGGTGTGATCCTCTATAATTTTTTATATTTCCCTAGGTGGGTTTTATGGAATCATTTTTACCAACTTATCTGTTTGTACAATCCGATACTTAGTGGGATATTCTAGGTATGGTATGGTATACCCCAGATTCCCTTGGAGAGATCCCCTATCTATGTATCTAGATATTCAGAGTTACATTGAGTACATATTTTGTGAGGTCTGATGAGAATGACCTCTTGGGAATGCACCACCAGTGAAAGCATAGATCATGTTGTCAGTGCAACCAGAAGAGTGTTAAATTGTATCCTTGAGTAGAATCTTATGGATAAAATAATGGCTAATATTCCATTGAGGCATGTTTTATGTTATTAGTATATCTAGTTTATTGTTCCTATTTCTATATCTCATATTTGTAATGATGTGTCTATGTTATGATGAGATAACTACTCTCCAAATTCCCATTGTTTAGTGATTTTGAAGTGTCCTATTGAGCATTGTTATACTAAACACTGTATGGGATCTACCCATATTTTTCATGTATTATGTAGACAATATTCCTTTTTAAGGAATACTAGGAGGACCAAGAGCAGATATAATATAGTGGTCTAGATAGACCATGGTTCACGCTAGGTTGTGGCATGTGTCAGTAGTCCCGTCCCTCATAACAAGTTAGTATTTTTTATCTGTTTTCGTAGGATTTTATTTTCCCCTTTATTCATTTCATGTGTACAGGTACCATAGGATAAGGAAAACCTTGTGTGTGTTATGCCTACTCATAAATGGTCACTAACCCCTAACCAATTAGAGGTGGGCTTGTGGTGTCACACTCAGCTTACCACTAGCCAGGTGGTCCCCAACAAGTCAGTTCATAAAAAAAGTCCACCCTAATGTTAATGAATTCAAAAAAAATATTTTACATGAATGACGAAAAATTCAAAATATGGAATAGTTATTTTACAAGTTTTTAAATTTTGGTCTCACAATCTTTGATCATTCCCTATTTTTCCCAAATAATGAAAAAACAGTACAACTTCCTTTAAACTAGCTGACTCAAAAAAATGTATGTTACTATTTGTGACATCTCCATGCTATTTTATCTAATAAAATAATTTATTAACTCATTAACATTTTAGTCACTGTACAACGGAATAATGAATTTAAGATGAATAACATTTATCAAATTAAAACCAATAAATAGATTGTTAAAATTATTATTATCAAAATACCTCTAATGATTCCATATATCGATGCTGAAAACAACATGTAAGTCCCATAAAGAAATTAAGAAATAATACGAGATCTAGTAAAATAGTGAGTTATATTTCTAAATAAAACTTCATGGACATTTTGAAAAAGTTGGAGGTTGAAACAGGGAAAAATTTGTGGGCTATAAAAAAATTAAAATAATTGAAAGAATAAATTTTAAAATGAGTGAACTGATGATAGTTTCTCTGATTTAAAAATTCAAAACACTAGATAGTAATTGTAATTATGTAGAATAAAGTCTAAAATAATGTAAATTATGGAATTATTCCAATTTCAGATACAAAGGATGAAATCATGTAATTTAATTGACACATCAATTTAACACCTAAAAATCCCATAAAAGCATCATATGTTATGGTCCCTAATCATGATATTGTAGATCCATCTATAAAAGTAACGGTGGGGTGAAAATGAACCTTTTTTATTGAAGGAAATAATTATGTGAGGCTGATGATCTAGAATACTCATAGTCCATGCAAAGAAAATAGAAAGAACCATAGGATTTATCAACTACATTAAGAATGTCCTTCATGCTTTGAAAAAAAATATGATGGTCTATTATCAAATTCCATGAGTTATTATTTGTGTATCCACTATATAACTGCAATTATATTCTCTCAAGAATCTAACGGGTTAATTACAGAGTATAAAATTTACAAATTTAGTTGATTCATGTGATGAATAATTAAGGATAAAAAATATAGTAAATTTGAAGATATTAATTGTGGTAATATGGCATGTATATTCATATTTCCAAATATATGTGTTGAAGGTGAAAATTAGCGGACACTGAGTAAAAGATAACAAGAAGACAAAATAAAACAATACAGATAATGATCAAATTGAAAACTGATATCAAATGTATAATTTAAAAGAGGTAAAACCTATATAAAGGAGAAAATAGAGACTGCTTGAATGTTCTTCTCACTCTATTCTTCCCCTGTTCCCTATCTTCCTCCTCCTGCAATTCCGATTCTTCACAGCTACTGTATAAAAATATACAAAGTCTCCGTTATCCATTTTATAACTTAAGCATGACAATTGATTTTGGTTTTGTGTTCTTTTAATAGAACCTCACACACAACCCACTTAAGTTGGAGACTATAAGGAGAAGATCATTTTCAAAACTCTACACCGGTCACATTATAGGAGGTTGATGTGGTCAAGTCCAAAATTAGTGGTTACTGTGTGGTAAATTGAGGGGTTATAGTAGTGCATATTAGTGTGGAAATGGGAGTAAGTGCAGAATAATATTAAAAATACTTAAGGTTTAACAAATTCAACAACAATGGTGGATGGGGATGAAGGAAGAGACAGGGGATTACCTCTGGTGTTGAGGGTTGTGGGGGAGAACCGTCGGTAATGGAGGAGGAGGGGAGGCAGCTCGGAGCAGCTTCACTGAAGGAGGGTCGGGGTGAAGAGGGTCACGACGAGGAGGGGTCAAGGGTTTTGAGGGTTTCTGGTGAAAAAGTGTCATGGAGGGCGATGGGGGTGTCGACCTCGGCGTCAGAAGGTAGGCGTCGGGGAGGAGGCGTCGAGGAGGAGGGTTGCGGTGAGGAGGGTCACGATGAGGATGTGTCCGAAGAACGACGTCGAGGAGTAGGGTCGTGGCGAGGAGGCGTTGGGGAGGAGGGTCGCGGCGATGAGGAGGGCGCAATGAGGAGGCGTCGGGAAGGAGGGTCACGGTGATGAAGAGGGAGCGACGAGGAGGAGGTCGTGGTGAGGAGGAGGGCGCAGCGACGCGGAGATCACGGGGGAGGAGGGATCGCGAGGGCAGGAGGGTCGTTGATCGGGGGAAGATGGAGGAGGATGGCGCGGAGAGTCACGTATCGGGGGAGAAAGGAGGAGGAGCCCAACGGATTTTGAGGGAAAAAAGGGGACGACAAATTTTAGGCACGGTTTTTTAATTAAACCGTGTCTATAAATTGGCTATAGCCACAAACCTATAAAACTGTGGCTATAGGTCCGTGGCTATAGCCTAAATTTCTAGTATTGATAATGATCATTGAAAAATGGAAATATTATTCATGTGTATGTATGACCTAACGTCTCCTTGACCGTAACTTAGATCATTTTTTATAACCATCATTCCTGATTAGTTTAAAAAAGATAAATAGATGTAAAAATATTATAATTTTGTAATGATTATTATTATTAGATTATATAACTATATAATATGTTCAATAATTATATCTTTCATGATGAAACATGCATGAGAAAACAAGGAAATTAACACCCTAATCAACGAAAATAATGAAATATTATTAACAAATGAGTAATAAGATGTTATGAAAGGATCATATATGCTATTATAAATATTAATATTGTTCTAGAATAAGATAATAACATGTTTAAAACCACTATACATGATTTCAAATCGTGTTCATCCAAAAGTAAGCGTATGATAATGGATTTCATATCAATTTCTTTTCATTGAGTCATATTGTAATGTTATGCACCTAATTTATTTTATATGATGTATATACATTTCCTTTACCATGTAGTATCATGAAAACTACATTTTTCCTGGTTTTTTTAGTTTCAATTTTAATTAATTTATAACACTCAAAGATTCTATGGTATGTATCTTCTCAAATAAATTCAATTTACTCAATATCTTATGTTTCACACAACAATCAAGTTAAAAAAACCATGATATATAATTAAATATTATTATTTTAACATTACCATTGGAATATTAATGTGACCGATAGGAATATTACTCTATCCATTGGAATAATAACCTCACCTATAAAGGTATTAATATAATTTATGTATCTTATAAATGAAAATATGATATATGTAGATTATGGAATAATTAAATAAATGTTTTCAAAATGACAAATTAAGTGTTGGTATTTTGGTGAAATATAAATGTTTATTTACAATTTTATAATTTATATAATGATTTAAAAGAAAATTTATTTTCATAAAATATATTCATGAACTAATATTTTCTTGTACTATAATTATAATATAATTTTATGGGACTATAATTAATTTTTAAAGTGGCGTAGAATCAGTTATGAAATTAAAATCTGTATTTTTTTTTGAATAAATGATGATTTAAATTAAAAATTAACTTTCTCATATTTATAAAATTATTTTCAAAAAATGGATTTTATTTTTTAAATTTACAAATTAAGAAACAGTTAGGTTTAATTTTTGGAATTTTTATGAAATAGTTATATTTTTTGTGAATAGTTAAATACAATAATTTATGGTATTTAACAAATAAAAAAATTATTGAGTCATAGATGTCATATGGATGAGGTAATAACCCATTATTTAGAACTAACATGAATTTATTATTGTACTTAATGATATGAATAAACACTATTGATAGTCTTGAACAAAAATAATAAAGAAATGAAAATAATAATAAAAAATAACCCTCTCCCCTATAAATACCACCCCTCACCACCCGTTCTTCTCACACCTTAAATTCCTTGTATCCTATCTAAATACTTCCCAATTTTTTTACCAAGCCTCTTACCCATGTTCAATACCTACTAGTCTTACCAAAATACCAAATCCAAGTTTCTTAAGGAGGTTCCTAAGGATATGATATTCAAGAGGTAAACCCTCCTTCTTTCTCTTTTAAATTGTTTCTTTTCTAATCCTCCACTAACATACCCAATACAAAGTGAGATGATAACTATAGTGTAATACATATAATATAATTATATTATGTTAATGGAATATCCACTATCAAATATCTCTTCTACCATTTTATTGTAAAAAGGAAACATTTTTTGTGATGTGCTGATTAACTGAATTCATGGATGACGAGTTTTCATTTTCCATTATTTCCCTAAATTCTATTCATAAAACTATTATTATGATTAAGAAATATTTTAATATATATATTATAACTTTTTTAATTTTATAGAACTAATTTATACACATAATATTAAATAAAATGAAACTAGTTCTTGATGGTTGGAAAAAGAACCAAAATAAATAAAACATTTATCATGATTGTTTTATGAAATGAACCATCCTCATAAAAAAATAATAAATGGGAAAATTTAAAATCATATAATTAACTAAATACCATTTCGTTACACTTTATGATTTTTCTTCCATTTGAAAAGAAATCCAATTATTATAAGCAAGGGAACCGGCCATAAAACCATGAAACAAACGCTCCCAAAACAATGAAATTAAACATTATAAATCATCATAATAGACATAAATAATAAAATAATATTATAATAAATAAGATACATATTTAATAGGTTATGAATAAAATAATTAATAAATCAAATTTTATTATCTAGGATATTAAGTAAAATTATATATTTCTTTTGGACATAAGGTAATGGTTTTTCGATTCTCACTTTTACTTCTAACAGTTATATGACTATTCGCCACTAATTTATTTTTTGTGGTGCATATACTGAAATTTTATAAATAATATCATGAGTTTAATTATATTCAAGGTATTAAATGTTTCATTTTTTAATTATTACTTTTATGGGGCATACAATTTGACTTATTACAAAGCAGTAAGGGATTTACAAACTCAATTTTCATTCATTGGGTTAAACTTCTATTACATTTATTTTGTAATGATAATATTTTATATAAAATGAATTTTTATTTATATTATGTTGTATTTCCAATTGTTTTATGTGGATATATTGTGAATAAACATAATCTATTCATTTTATTAACGATATGATCTATGTAAGGGACTTCATCTCAATTTTATTTCATTGTGGAATATTTTTGATGTTATACACCCATTTCCTTTTCCATGGAGTATATACTACCCCTTTTAATTATGATCACAATTCATTGTAGATTTCATTAAATATATTTATTTTTTGTTTCATGGATTTTATTATTTCTTAATCCATATACAAAATTTTCATACGGTGTTTACTTTGGATGTTATTTGATTAAGTAGGGAAATAATATAAAATCTACAACTTTTACTCAATAAAAATATTTGTTCATGAGGAATATTAATTCAAGAATTAAATTTATCATTTAGATATTTGAGTAATTATTTGTACATGTAGACACAATTGGGTCCTAGTTATATATAGTCCCTTGATAAATTGATGGCAAGAGATGACAAAGTTAACCAAATTAAATGGATTTTTACACATAATGGTTAAACTATCTTGTGAAAGGTCTTGAAGGTAGAGGTACCATGATGCCCAAGATCATGGAATTTAAATTATTTAGAATTTCCTTCATTAATATTTTATTCAATACTGTCCATGAGATTTTCACTATGAAATTTTTTGTATATTCATATTGTGATCATGTTTTTGATTAAATAGAATATATTTCCCATCATTTATATTTCCATAATAATTAGGACTTATCCTCTCATAATTGATATTTTTTTATCAAACAGAATTTATGTCATTTATATATAACTTTTCATATTGACTATGTTTCATTTATTGTTGATTCATGAAAGCTTCTATTGTATTTAACGCTTAATTAGCATTTTAGATCACCCTTATATTTTTTCTCTTTTCCCTATGTTATGAAGATGAAATGATTTAATGAGTTCAAGGATGCAATTAATTTCCTTTTTTATGTTTTATATTTAACTAACAATTTAATAAGGGTACCTTGTATGTATCTATTTCTTCACGACTAATAAATTGTTCAGTCCTTTGGGATTTTAATCCTGTATTTATGAAAATGTAATAAAGTAAGGAACTGGATTCGGGTTACTGAGGTTTTGGTATTTATAGTTGGTATCAAAGGAATTCTAGTAGATACCTTGGGAACTATATTTTAAAATAATCATGAGAAGTGTGAGAACTATAATAATTACTTATAGTATTTAAAAACATTTACTAGTTGATGAATTTTTATTCTATGGATTAATTATCATGATGACTATGGGCTAACACAGGGAATGGAATTATATAGTGATAAAAAATAATGGAAAGAAGGGAATAAATAATAATAGAAAATGTAGAGATTTCACCACTTAGAAGTCAACATAGTTGGTGTTAATGTTTAGTAGATAATTACCATATTAGGATAACTTAATCCGGTTATGGAGAATAACCTTATTAGAATGGAGCAAAATGATGCTTCATGACATGATACACCTATGTTTGATCATTTAATTTTGGTAGAATCCTCTCTCTTTTAGTGGGAATACTAATATAGGGGTAACTGAGAAATGAATCAAGTCCCTTGAAAATATATTTATTGAGTTGGGATTCATTGAACATAAAAGTTAGTATTGATAGTCTATTATCTCAATGGATATGTGGATCAATGGTGGTAATTAGTCCATAATACTAAGGAGTAAGATGAAATAAAACACATAGAATACCGATATTTTTAGGATACATTATTCGATAAGTATTTCCCTTGGGATCACCAAATTGAAAATACTAAAACAATTCTTTAGCTTAAAGAAAAAGGAATAAGTGAGTGTTCCATAGTATGATGATACCTTTAAAAGACTAGTTTTGTATTCTATAGATTACATACATAATTTTGAGAAAATTATTGATCATTTATCTGAAGGCCTTAAGAAAAACCAACAAAGGGAACTAATTTCCTAAACTTTTTCATCATATGATTAAAAGGTACTATGTGCCATCAAAATAGAGAAGGAATTTTCTAGATCTTATATATTCAAAGGAAATCAAAAGAAGAATAGTTTGTCTAAGAAAAATGATAAAGTTAAAGAACCAAATAATACTAAGGGAATGAAATTTTTTCAATCTTGTAAAAATTGTGGGAAGAAACATTCAGGAAAATGTATAAAGGGCATTGGAGTGTGTTAAAAGTGTGGAGACAAGGGTCATATTTCTCATGAGTGCAAGGGGAAACAAACTAAGGATATATAGTGCTTCAAATAAAAATAAATGGGTCATTATTCAAACCAATATCCCAAGAGTAAAGTGAATGTACCATAGAATAGGCCAAGGGGAGATTTATAAGCTTATGAGATCACTACAGTTGAGGTAGAAGTGGCCAATTATGTGTTCGAAAGTACATTAATCATAAATTCAAAATTTTACAATGATGAATTTGATTCTGGATCATTACAAACTTTTATATCTAACAAAATTTCCAAGGAAATTAGACATATCCCTTTTAATTTAATAATATAGTTTTTAGTCAAAACTCTTAAGGGATGTCTCATTATAACAAATATGTGTCAGGAAGTCCCCATTATGACCCATACAATTGCTTTATTTATTGACCTAATTATCACACCTAGGGTTTATTTTTATAAAATCGTAGATATGGAATGGATTTCAAAATATGATGTGAAAATTTATTACAATAAGAATGAAATTATGATTTGTGATAAAGATATATAATTTCTTATCTTTAGATCATAAAATTCATTATCTTATTCTTACCTGGATTCAAACCCAGTAGCTCTAGTGAATTAAATTATTTGGGAGGAAGGGATGAGGAAGGTAAACCTCAAATTTTGGATATAGATATTTTATTATAATACATTAATATATTTAATAAGGAAGTACTTGGACACCCTCTATAAAGAAAAATTGAGTTTTCTATTGATTTACTCCTCAATGCAAGACTGATATCAATAAAACCCTATATAATTGACACTATGGAATTAGTGGACATGAAGAAACAACTATATTTGTTGAGTAATAAGGGATTTATTCTCCATAGTGTTTCACTATGAGGATCCCCTATTCTCTTCATAAATAATAAATATGAATCAATGAGTATGCATTGATTATAGAGAAATCAATTCAATTTCAATAAATAACAGGTATCCTATACCTATAATTAATGATTTATCTGATCAAATTGAATGATCTCAATATTTTTTGAAGATTGAACTTTCTTCTGGATATCATAAAATGTGAGTAAAGAAGGAAGGAATTCTAAATAAAGATTTTAATATGAGGTATGGACAATACAAGTTTACAGTATTTCGATTTGGATTGACTAATGCACCCTCATGTTTTATAGATATGATGAATATATTTTTCAAGGAACATCTTGATTTTTTTTGGTATTCACTAATGATATTCTAGTATATTCTTCATTCAATGAAAACTATGAGAATCACTTTCAAATCATTCTTGAGACTCTCATGAGGGAAAGTTTATATGGTAAATTTAGAAAGTATGAATTATGGCTTCAGAAAATTTCTTTTCTTTGACATATTTGTCTCTAAGGATGGAATCTCAATTTATCCTAAAAATATAAAGTCATTCCGAGAATTTTCTACACTAATGAACATAACTGGGATACGCAGTCTCATTGGTTGAATAGGTTACTATTAGCATTTCGTTCAAAAATTTTCTTGATTGGCTAACCCGTTAACTAATATCACATGTAAATGGGTTATTTTCATATGGAAAAAATAATGGGAATAATGTTTTTAAGAATTGAAGAGAATATTTTTCAATTATTCTATTCCGACTTTACCACCAAGAAATGATAGATTTGTGAAATACAAAACCACGAACCAAAGGAACTCTCTATTAAAAAGTCCCTTGTGAATGATCCCAAATCATTGTTAATGTTGGGGCCAGACATAAAGATAAATGGAGTGAGTCCTATTCTTCTTCTCTATCTAGGTATCACCTCCCCTATAATGAGAACTCCATTTAGATTGACTTATGCCTCAAGCCAAACTATCCCGATCTGTACTCTAGTTCTATCCTCTAATAGGGATTCTCTATATGGCTAGACTGATGTGTCAAATAGAGTATTGGGTTGTGTCCTAATTTAAAATGATAAAGTTGTTTCATACACATCAAGGTAGTTGAAGACTAATGAAAAAAATTATCCAACTCAAGACCTTGAGTTCTAAACCAAAATATTTTCTCTCAAGATATGGTGACACTATATATATGGTGAAATATGTGAGATATATATGGGTCAAAAAAGTTTGAAATTAATATTTACATAGAAAGAACTCAACATGAGACAAATATTATGGATCAAGTTACTCAAAGATTATTATTTCTCAATACACTACCATCTGAGAAAAGTAAATCAGGCAGCAGATGCATTAATCAGGAAAGATCATGGAGTTATAACCTAAATGAAAATTTATAGAGATCCAATGTTCATGGATTAATTAAACATGGATATGGTAATTATCAATAAAGGATACACACCACTCAATTTTCAAATTAGTATGAAGCTGTATTTATTGGAAAAGATAAAAATCTCTCAATCTAATGATCATGATTTCCGTAATAAAATTAAATCTATGAATGATGGAAAATTGGAAGGATTTGTTTGTAAAGATGGTGCTATGAAATTAAGAAATATGTTATGTGTTCTATCAATACCTAAGATAAAAATGGAACTATTAGATAATGCTAATAGCTTAAATTTATCTATACACCCTTGTAGTACCAAGATGTATAGATATCTGAAGGAACATTTTTGGGGGGATAATATGAAGTCAGAAATTGCTGAATATGTGTCAATATGACTAGTTTATCAATAAGTAATTTCTGATAGATTGAATACTAAAGGATTCATGAAACCTATACCTATTTCTATGTGGAAGTGGGATGAAATTACTATGGGTTTTATCACTATATTACTAAAGACCACAAAAATAATGATACAATATGGGTTATTGTTGATCACCTTACAAAATCGATACATTTTCTTGCTATAGAGCATATTTACCTATTGAGTGACTAAAAAGACTATATTAATGATTTTTAAGACTTTATAGTGATCCTATATCTATTTTTTCTGATCGAGATCTCTTTTTTACATCAAAAGTATGGAAGAATCTTTAGAAACTACTATATATTGAGCTTCATTTGAGCACCTCCTACCATCATCAAACATAGATACAATCTAAAAAGACTATTAAAACATTGCAGGATATGTTGAGATCATTCTCAGTTTACATTTAAGGTATATGGGATAGTTATTTACCTTTTTTAGAGTTTTTCTATAATAATAGATTCCATTCAAGTATTCAGATTGTGCCATACAAAGCCTTATATGTCAAGAGATGTTGTACTCCAATTGTTGGGACGAAGTTAGTGAAAGGAAACTTATAGGACCAAAACATATTTAGCGAAACAATAAAAAGGTAAATTCTATTTAGGATCATATTAAAAAAGATAAAATTTGGAAAAATAGTGATATTGACAGATGAATAAAGGATTTTTAATTTCAAGCGGGATATCATTTCTTTATTAAGGTATCTCCATGGAAGGGTGTCATAAGGTTCGTTAAGAAAGGGAAACTGATTGTCAGGTACATCAGACCATTCGAAATTATGGAATGAATTGAAGCTGTAGCTTACCAATTATAAATTCCACTATTTATCTCCACATTTCACGATGTGTTCTACATATAATTTTTAAGGAAGTACAAGACAGACCCAACGCATGTACTCAACTATGAAGAAATAGAACTAGAACCTGATACGTCTTACTGTGAAGTGACTATTGAGATTTCTGACACTAGAGACCAAGTATTGAGAAACTAGATGACTCGATTGGTAAAGGTTCCTTGGGGAAAGCATAAAATGGAATAAGTGACATGACCCCCTTATGATATTATGAAGAAGAACCACCCTCATATGTTTAGAAGGTAATATTCATGAAAACTTTTTGGGATGAAATTTTTGGAGGGAAGAATATAGCATCCAAATATTTTATGGTATGTATCTTCTCAAATAAATTCAATTGATTCAATAGCTTATGTTTCATGCAATACTAAGATTAAACAAACTATGACATACTATTAAATATTATTATTTCAACATGACCATTAGAATAGTAATCTGACAGTTAACAAAAATAATATGAAAATTAGAATAATAACATCATTAATGAAATTATAAATAAAATTTAGCTATCTCATAAATAAAAATATGATATATTTATATCAGGGAATAAATAAAAAAATGTTTTCAAAGTGATAAATTAAGTGTTGGTATTTTTTTGAAATGTAAATGTTTATTTACAATTTTATAATTTATATAATTATTTAAAAGAAAATTTATTTTTTATAAAATAGATTCATAAAATAATATTTTGTTTTATTATAATTATAAGATAATATTATGGGACCATAATTAATTTTTTAAAGTGTCGTTGAACACGTTTGAATATTAAAATTGATATTTTTTTGAAAAAATGATGATTTTAATTAAAAATTAAATTTCTCATATTTAGAAAATCATGTTTATAAAATTGAGTCCATTTTATAAATCTACGCATTAAAAAATGGTTAGGGTGAATTTTTTGAATTTTTCTGAAATAGTTGATTTTTTATGAATAGTGAAATACGGTAATTTACAGTATTTAACAAATACATGAATTATTAAGACATGGATGATGTATGGATGAAATAATAACCTTTTATTTCAAACTCACAAGCACTAGTTACTTTAATTAGTCATAAGAAATAATATTATTGATAGTCTTGATCCAAAATAATAAACAGATTAAAAAAATAATAAAAAACACCCCTCTCCCCCCAATAAATACCACCCCTTCTCCTCACACCTCAAAAGAATATTATATTTTATAACTTTTACCCAATTAAATTCATAAGACTCTTCCTCACATCCAATACCTTATTTTCTTACAAAAATACGAAATCAAGTTCCTTAAATAGGTTTCCAAAGAGAATATATTCAAGAGGTAAAATCCCCCTTCTTTCTCTTTTAAATTCTTTTTTTGCTTATCCAATCCTTACCTCACCTATACAAAGTGTAATGATAAATAAATTCTCATAAATATACTGGAATTTTATTTATTTATTGTAATATCCATCATAAATATAACGACCCATACTTTACATACATTGTTAATACTTCGAAATTGAAGCACACTTATTACAACATATGACAAAACCACAAAGGACCGTATAGGTATAGTGTCTTTAGAAACTGGGAAACATAAACAACTGGTTCATAAATCTTCTACAGTGTCTCCCATTTATTTCATCATATCTAGGGTCCCTTTTAGCATATTCTACTTAATATCCATCTTCCTGACCTGGGGAAAAGAAAACATAAAAGAGTGAGTTCAAATGCTCAGCAAGGGCAAATAAAGGAAATAAAAATCATATCATATCTTTTTGAAAATCAAAACCTGCAAAAGAGATCATAATATCTTAACATGGAATAAATAATAGAAGTGAAAATGAGATCCCCATAAAACTTGAAACTTTGTGGCATGCACACATAATCATGGAAAATCATTTCTTGTTAGTCATGACTCATTGCCAAGACTATCTTAGTGGACAAAGTCCCTTTCTGAACCGAGTTCACTCCTCGTTTCAGTCCTGTATCACTGAACCAAAATAACCTTCCGTTCCAGCCATGTCTATCTCATGAGATATAAAATCTTTACCCAATTCATTGGAGGGAGATATAGGTCCCACCCATCTTATAATGAATCCTTTCTTATGTGCGCCACATAATCATAAATCATACATCATCGCATAACACATGTAACAAAAATGGGATTCTTGAAACATCATGAAATCATAAAACAAATCATATAAGGTAAATGACTTCATAAAAATTTCCTCAAAACATAATCAAATCAATGTAATAATAGGGATAAAAACAGAACCCTATATTATCTTATATGGAAAATAATTTTGATAAAATAGTTGAACTCCATTCTTGAGGAAAATATCCTTTCTTCTTTAAAAACATTTTTCCTTTCATAACATGTCATACGACTTTAAAATAAAATAAGTTGATTAAAAATAAACTTGAAAACTTTTAAAGGAAGATTCTTGGAAATTTTGTTTTAAAAATCCATTCATGCCGTATAAGTTAAAAAAACATTCTTCGTACTTTTGTCGAAAAAGTCAAAAAGTACCTCGTACGGCAAAAGATTCCTTTCATACATATTACTAAAAACTCACCGATGGGTAAAAATGGATTTAAACAATTGTAGGTGGATGGAAATAATATTACATATTGATGAAACATGGATGTGGATGATAAAATACACCCCAGTGAATACTTACGAATAAACAATATCGGATAAAAATGAGATTGTGATATTTCCCTTACCTTAGGTCCGATTTGCTTTGTTCGTGTCCGAAGCTCCTGTATAATGGTTTAAATAATGTTATTGACTTATTCCAGAATCATACATATTGATATTATATCATATATGGTCATATTATTAGCTTCTTGTTAGTAATATTTCATTGTTACTTGTTACTCGGGTCTTTATAACTTTTTGTTCTTATGCGTGTTTTGTCAAATAAATTCTTATTCTTATCTTTAGGTTATAGATAATTCATTTACAGAATGGTATTAGTGTAGTATATACCATATTCATTCATTCAATTCAATTATATAATCATTATGAAATGAAGATCATGTAGAACGAGTCGCATCACATCGTGGAGACGGTATTCCGTACGTACGCACGAGTGATGATATCGTTCCTATGATCGTGGAATTGTATTGGAGTATATATATATTATTTCAGTATCAATATTACTTCATAATAATCATATATAGTTACTCATTACACCATTATACCCATCCTTGTAAGGTGATGGTGGAAAATAGATTACACCACGGCGTGGAGACGGTATTCCGTACGTACGCACGCGCGGTGATTTCATTTTTCCGTAGGATGGATAGAAGGTGAATTAGGGTTGTTTCATATTTATAATAACATATCAGTATGTAAGTAATACTGATGTTATTACTTTATCATGAAACAACTAAAGAAGAAGAAGTTGAAGAAGAAAGAAATTGAAAAGATCGGTAATGGATATTACCTCTTCTTTGGAACGCCTCTTTGAATCCTCCAATTAAGGAACTAAGATTGGTCTTTGGAGAAGACCAGGACCTCTAGGATTATTCTAGGGATGTGGGGAGGAGAAAATGGCAGGGGTTGGCCGAGCTTGAGTGCTCAATTTGGTGTGAGGAGGAGGGGGAGGAGGTGCCCTTTTATAAGGGAGGAGAGGGGCACCTTAGGAATATCTCAAAATATTATCTTATATTAAAGTCAAAATCGGTTTATAATGGTTCCAAAGGGTCTTATTTCGAAGCTAAAGTGGGTATGGGTCGAAATCCTATCAACCAATAGTATTTAGACAAGTTTAGGGTATTATTTTAACCTTATCAATTAGATTTAACTCTAAGTTAATTAATTTAACTTTTACCGTGTCTTTTTGTTTTCTTTCACTATATGGTTAATACACTTACTATAACATGCCAAACGAACCCCAAATTGTTTATTATTAATATATATATCCTTATCTAAGTCATTTTGCCGAACCTTAGATTTTTAGGAATAAAATAACAATTAATAATATAATATTTGATTTAAAAACTATTTTGTGTCAATTTTGACACTATTTGATATATGATTTTTGTGAAAGTCATAACAGAATTATATGTTCGAACCAAGTTGATTAAATCAACATTAATATATCATAGTAACCTATAAAATTAGTGGAATTCATAAAAAGTCTTAAATTACATTTATTTCGGTATTTATATTATCAATTTTGTCAATATTTCATTAATAAGATAATTACTGCATCATCTTTGTGTTATAAATAAATTAAATTATCTGATGTCTAAAAATTACAAATAAAATATCATCATGTAGGAAATCTTTTTAGCTTTCTAATTAATATTTAAAATCGAATTTATCTTATGTATAACCCCATATTAAAAATGATTTACTTATTAAACTTTGATTTTAACTATTTTAACCCTTCTTTAAATAAATTAATAATAAATGTCCTAATCTAATCCAAGTGGGCCTAAATGGTCATATTTTATTCCTAAGTTTGTTTTTGGTCGAATTACACTTGTCCAATAGAATTAGGACATGTGTTAGGGTAATATTGATATCATATTTACCCTTAGTTACCCTATTTACTATTAACCGCGGTAAAAAAAGTAAAAAGTTACTATTCACCAAAAAATTATTTTTATCTCATTGAACCACATTTTACTTACTGATATCAACCGTGTCTGTCGGATTTTCTAAATTCCATTCATAGAAGCGGTAAAATTAAGTTTTATGCAAAATTCAGTTTTTAACCTACCACTTAGTGGTTTCACTATTCATCAAAAATTGAAAGTTTTCAGAAAAATACCAAAATTTCACCCTAGGATAATTTCGATATTCTGAGTCCAAAAATGAAGTCCATTTTGAAAAATAAAATTTATAAAATTTCAAAAAGTGGTTATTACTATTCATAACGGCTAGTTTTAATAGCATATTGTTGTTTAGTGAAACTCGGTATTGCGTACGACGCAAGCTATCGAGGAAGGTCGCGATTGCGTGTAAAGCAAGCCAAGGAAGTGTTGTGTAGAAAAAGATCCCTTTGATGATTTATATAACATAAAAGTCTCGGGTGTTACATTCTACCCCCCTTAAGAAGAATTTCGCCCTCGAAATTCGTCACTTTGCAACACACAGATGAGGATACTTCTCCCTCATCATATCCTCAAGCTCCCATGTAGCTTCTTCAAGTTGGTGGTTTCTCCATAAAACTTTCACCAAGCGAGTGGTCTTGTTTCGTAGGACTTTTTCGCTATGATCCAGAATCTCTATCGGCTGTTCTTCATAAGAAAGATCTTGCTCCAGCGGTACAACTTCTGAGCTGAGTACATGTGAAGGATCTGGTATGTACTTTCTCAGGAGAGATACGTGGAACACATCGTGAACTTGAGAGAGATTCGGTGGAAGCGCCAATCTGTAAGCTACCTTCCCAACATGATCCAGTATTTCAAAAGGACCGATATATCTAGGGCTCAACTTCCCCTTCTTTCCAAATCTCATAACCCTCTTCCAGGGAGATATTCGTAAGAACACTTTATCACCCACTTCAAACTCTAGGTCTTTTATTCGGTTGTCGGCATAACTTTTCTGTCGACTCTGAGCTGCTCTTATGTGTTGTTGAATAGATCTAACCTTTTCTTCCATTTCATCAACGAGATCAGGTCCTAATAGCTTTCTTTCCCCAACTTCATCCCAGCAAGTTGGAGTCCTGCATTTCTTTCCATAGAGAGCTTCATAAGGAGCCATCTGAATACTGGAGTGAAAGCTATTATTATAAGAAAATTCCACCAAAGGTAGGTGTTGATCCCAACCTCCTTTGAAATCCATAGAGCAAGCTCTCAACATATCTTCTAGGGTTTGAATTGTTCTCTCAGACTGACCGTCTGTCTGGGGATGATAAGCAGTGCTGAAACTCAACTATGTATCCAGAGTATGCTGAAGAATTCGCCAGAACTTCGAGGTAAATCTCGGATCTCGATCAGATATAATAGAAAGTGGTACTCCATGCAATCTTACCACTTCCTTTACATATATCCTGGCAAGCTGATCTAGAGAGAAATCCTCTCTAATAGCAATAAAGTGTGCAGACTTTGTAAGACGATCAACTATGACACAGATAGCATTATTGCCTTTGGATGTTTTAGGAAGTCCTGTGACAAAGTCCATAGTGATGTTTTCCCATTTCCATTCGGGTATGGGTAATGGTTGTAACATCCCCTTAGACTTCTGTCTCTCAGCTTTAACTTGTTGACAAACCAAGCATCGAGAGACATATTCAGCAACATCTCTTTTCATGCCATCCCACCAGAAGTACTCTTTCAGGTCCCTATACATCTTCCTGCTTCCAGGATGAATAGAGAATGATGAACTATGAGCCTCATCCAGCAGCTCTTTCTTTAATTCGGGGATGGGAGGAACGCAAAACCGATTCCTGAACTTTATTATCCCATCACAATCAAGGTTGAATTCAGGAACATTTCTCACCTTCTTTTGTAACTCGACATCTTCTTTCTGTGCCTCTTTAATCTTCACATGTATAGATGGTTGAACATTCATTTGAGAAAGATAAGATTTTTCCCCTTCCATTATAATTCCAAGATCCATCTTTTGTAAATCCATAAATATTGGATCTTTTGTGATCCTCATCATGGATAAACTAGCATGGTCTTGTCGACTTAATGCATCTGCCACCTTGTTTGCTTTCCCAGGGTGGTAATGGATTGAGCAGTCATAATCCTTAATCAGCTCCAACCATCTTCTTTGACGCATATTCAACTCCTTTTGTGTGAAAATATACTATAAACTTTTATGATCAGTATAAATATCACACCTTTCACCATAAAGGTAATGCCTCCAAATCTTTAATGCAAAGATTACCGCAGCCAACTCCAAATCATGTGTTGGGTAATTTTGCTCATGGATTTTCAACTGTCGTGAGGCATAAGCTATCACCATATCATTTTGCATAAGAACACACCCCAATCCCTTCTTGGATGCATCACTGTAGATCACAAACCTTTCTCCACTACAAGGCAGTGTGAGCACAGGTGCACTGGATAACCTTCTTTTCAACTCCTTGAAATTCTCTTCACATTCCTCTGTCCAGACAAACTTAACTCCCTTCCGAGTCAACTTGGTGATTGGATTAGATAATCGTGAAAAATCTTTTACAAAACGTCGATAATATCCAGCCAAACCAAGAAAACTTCGGATCTCAATTACTGTTGTTGGTCTTGACCATCTTTCGATAACCTCTGTTTTTGCTGGATCCACAGATATCCCCTCTTTTGAGATTATATGACCCAAAAATGCAACTTTTTGAAGCCAAAATTCACACTTGGTAAATTTGGCATAAAGCTTCTCCTTTCTCAGGGTCTTCAATATAATTCTCAAGTGATCTTCATGATCTTCCTTGCTCTTTGAATAGACAAGAATATCGTCTATAAAGACTACCACAAATTGATCAAGATAGTCTCTAAAGACTCTATTCATTAGATCCATGAAGATAGCAGGGGCATTAGTAAGACCAAATGGCATCACTATAAATTCATAGTGTCCATACCTTGTACGGAAAGCCGTCTTTGGTATATCCTCCCTTTTGACCCTTAATTGATGATACCCTGAACGAAGATCAATCTTGGAAAAGTATTGAGCTCCGCGTAGTTGGTCAAATAAGTCATCAATGCGTGGGAGAGGATATTTGTTCTTGATAGTGATCTTGTTAAGTTCTCGATAATCAATGCAAAGTCTCATTGATCCATCTTTCTTCTTAACAAATAGAACAGGTGCTCCCCAAGGTGACGCACTAGGGCGTATGAATCCCTTATCAAGATTCTCTTGGAGTTGCTTCTTCAATTCCTGCAACTTAATTGGGGCCATTCTATAAGGTGTCTTTGAAATAGGCAAAGCTCCCGGTACGAGTTCTATTGAAAACTCAACTTCACGATTTGGTGGAAGACCCGGCAATTCCTCCGGAAAGACATCATCAAACTCCCGTACAATGGGCATATTCTTAATCGTGAGTTTCTCACCAACCATTTGAGATAAATAACCTTCATTTAGTGGAATCAATACCCATAAGATGGAAGAAATTTCCACTGGAAGGTTATGTTCATCCTTGCATTGGTATACGATCGTAGATTGATCTGGAATATGAAATGTGACTTCCCTTCTTTGGCAATTGATATGAGCTCCATGTAGAGAAAGCCAATCCATGCCAAGAATCACATCAAATTCCACTAAAGGAAGGATCACAAGATTTGCAGGAAGCACTTTCCCACAAACTTCGATCGGAGAAGAATTATAAACTTTTGATGCGATTGATGTGCCATTAGGTGTTGTCACAGCTAACTCAACATCTAATTGTTGAGGTAATACGGTGATACCCTTAGAAAATTTTTCAGAAATAAAATAGTGGGTGGATCCAGAATCAAATAAAACATTTTCTACTTTAGAGTGGATGGTAAGTGTACCTTTCACCACATCGTTATCGTACTCCACATCGCTGATAGAAATTGCATGTGACTTTCCTTTGTCTTTAGCCTTAAGAGTTTGTTGATGTCGACCATCATCATCAACCCTTGGATTTGGGCATTGATTGGCATAATGCCCCATCTCCTTGCACTTGAAACATTGAAGTGTAGTAGGTTCATTCTGTGTATCCCTTCCTTTGTTTGCATCATTAGACATCTTCTTCCCATTATCACGGCATTCAAATGCCCGATGACCTTCTTTTCCACATTTAAAACATTTACTTGTCCCTTTAAGACAACTCCCTCCATGTTTCTTTCCACACTTTGAGCATAAGGAAAAGCTCATCTTCTTTTCCGTGTGCTCTTTAGATTTTTCTTTGAATTCCATCTTCCTCTTCTTATCAAACCCATGTGACTGATGGGTTACTCCAATCTCCATCTCGACTTTGAGAGCACATCGAACGATTTCCTCGTAGCTATTGAAGTCCCTTATGGCTAACGCCCTTCGAAGACTTGGTTTTAAGCCACTAAAGATTCGATCGATCTTACTCTCATGTTGGATAATAATACCAGAAGCGTACCTTGCAAGTCTTGTAAAATTTGCTTCATAGGTACTAACAGATTCATCATCTCTTTGCTTCAGTTCAAGGAACTCTTTCTCCATCTTTGTTCGGAGAATACGAGGGAAGTACTTATTGAAAAATAAGTTCTTGAACTCGTCCCATTCCATAGACTCAATTTCATCCCTTTGCCTCGTATTCTTAACAAGATTCCACCATTGATCCGCATCTCCTTCCAAACGATACACTGCTAGGATGACTTTATCATGCTCAGAACATTGAAGAACTGAAAATATCTTTTCAGTAGTACTAATCCATTGTTCAGCAACTAATGGATCAGTAGACCCGCTGAAAGAAGGTGGACGCTGCCTCATGAAGGATTCAACAGAATGTTGCTCCCTCCTTTGTTCGTTTGGAAATCCTGCATGATTCATAGCTTGAGAAAGTTGTGTGAGCATGGCTACAAGATTTTGCATTCCAGCTCCCATATCGTTTGGTTGCTCAGGGGGACAATCATTGCATTGCCCATCGCATTCCGCATTAACACGGTTCCTTTGGGTTCCAGCCATTGACTAAAACCAAGAAGAATAGTGTGAGCAACACTAATTATAATAGGAAACCACATAATTCAAGAAAAAAAAATTCATGCTTATGGTCTTATCCGAGGTTATTCATGGCCATTTCTAAGATTGTGTTCTATGCTTAGACTTATCCTTAGGGTTCTTACTAAGGTTTTCACATCCTAGTTTCCAAAGGTTGACTATACCTTTCCTCTGATACCAACTATAACGACCCATACTTTACATACATTGTTAATACTTCGAAATTGAAGCACACTTATTACAACATATGACAAAACCACAAAGGACCGTATAGGTATAGTGTCTTTAGAAACTGGGAAACATAAACAACTGGTTCATAAATCTTCTACAGTGTCTCTCATTTATTTCATCATATCTAGGGTCCCTTTTAGCATATTCTACTTAATATCCATCTTCCTGACCTGGGGAAAAGAAAACATAAAAGAGTGAGCTCAAATGCTCAGCAAGGGCAAATAAAGGAAATAAAAATCATATCATATCTTTTTGAAAATCAAAACCTGCAAAAGAGATCATAATATCTTAACATGGAATAAATCATAGAAGTGAAAATGAGATCCCCATAAAACTTGAAACTTTGTGGCATGCACACATAATCATGGAAAATCATTTCTTGTTAGTCATGACTCATTGCCAAGACTATCTTAGTGGACAAAGTCCCTTTCTGAACCGAGTTCACTCCTCGTTTCAGTCCTGTATCACTGAACCGAAATAACCTTCCGTTCCAGCCATGTCTATCTCATGAGATATAAAATCTTTACCCAATGCATTGGAGGGAGATATAGGTCCCACCCATCTTATAATGAATCCTTTCTTATGTGTGCCACATAATCATAAATCATACATCATCGCATAACACATGTAACAAAAATGGGATTCTTGAAACATCATGACATCATAAAACAAATCATATAAGGTAAATGACTTCATAAAAATTTCCTCAAAACATAATCAAATCAATGTAATAATAGGGATAAAAACAGAACCCTATATTATCTTATATGGAAAATAATTTTGATAAAATACTTTAACTCCATTCTTGAGGAAAATATCCTTTCTTCTTTAAAAACATTTTTCCTTTCATAACATGTCATACGACTTTAAAATAAAATAAGTTGATTAAAAATAAACTTGAAAACTTGTAAAGGAAGATTCTTGGAAATTTTGATTTAAAAATCCATTCATGCCGTATAAGTTAAAAAAAACATTCTTCGTACTTTTGTCGGAAAAGTCAAAAAGTACCTCGTACGGCAAAAGATTCCTTTCATACATATTACTAAAAACTCACCGATGGGTAAAAATGGATTTAAACAATTGTAGGTGGATGGAAATAATATTACATATTGATGAAACATGGATGTGGATGATAAAATACACCCCAGTGAATACTTACGAATAAACAATCTCGGATAAAAATGAGATTGTGATATTTCCCTTACCTTAGGTCCGATTTGCTTTGTTCGTGTCCGAAGCTCCTGTATAATGGTTTAAATAATGTTATTGACTTATTCCAGAATCATACATATTGATATGATATCATATATGGTCATATTATTAGCTTCTTGTTAGTAATATTTCATTGTTACTTGTTACTCGGGTCTTTATAACTTTTTGTTCTTATGCGTGTTTTGTCGAATAAATTCTTATTCTTATCTTTAGGTTATAGATAATTCATTTACAGAATGGTATTAGTGTAGTATATACCATATTCATTCATTCAATTCAATTATATAATCATTATGAAATGAAGATCATGTAGAACGAGTCGCATCACATCGTGGAGACGGTATTCCGTACGTACGCACGAGTGATGATATCGTTCCTATGATCATGGAATTGTATTGGAGTATATATATATTATTTCAGTATCAATATTACTTCATAATAATGATATATAGTTACTCATTACACCATTATACCCATCCTTGTAAGGTGATGGTGGAAAATAGATTACACCACGGCGTGGAGACGGTATTCCGTACGTACGCACGCGCGGTGATTTCATTTTTCCGTAGGATGGATAGAAGGTGAATTAGGGTTGTTTCATATTTATAATAACATATCAGTATGTAAGTAATACTGATGTTATTACTTTATCATGAAACAACTAAAGAAGAAGAAGTTGAAGAAGAAAGAAATTGAAAAGATCGGTAATGGATATTACCTCTTCTTTGGAACGCCTCTTTGAATCCTCCACTTAAGGAACTAAGATTGGTCTTTGGAGAAGACCAGGACCTCTAGGATTATTCTAGGGATGTGGGGAGGAGAAAATGGCAGGGGTTGGACGAGCTTGAGTGCTCAATTTGGTGTGAGGAGGAGGGGGAGGAGGTGCCCTTTTATAAGGGAGGAGAGGGGCACCTTAGGAATATCTCAAAATATTATTTTATATTAAAGTAAAAAATCGGTTTATAATGGTTCCAAAGGGTCTTATTTCGAAGCTAAAGTGGGTATGGGTCGAAATCATATCAACCAATAGGATTTAGACAAGTTTAGGGTATTATTTTAACCTTATCAATTAGATTTAACTCTAAGTTAATTAATTTAACTTTTACCGTGTCTTTTTGTTTTCTTTCACTATATGGTTAATAAACTTACTATAACATGCCAAAAGAACCCCAAATTGTTTATTATTAATATATATATCCTTATCTAAGTCATTTGGCCGAACCTTAGATTTTTAGGAATAAAATAACAATTAATAATATAATATTTGATTTAAAAACTATTTTGTGTCAATTTTGACACTATTTGATATATGATTTTTGTGAAAGTCATAACAGAATTATATGTTCGAACCAAGTTGATTAAATCAACATTAATATATCATAGTAACCTATAAAATTAGTGTAATTCATAAAAAGTCTTAAATTACATTTATTTTGGAATTTATATTATCAATTTTGTCAATATTTCATTAAGAAGATAATTACTGCATCATCTTTGTGTTATAAATAAATTAAATTATCTGATGTCTAAAAATTACAAATAAAATATCATCATGTAGGAAATCGTTTTATCTTTCTAATGAATATTTACAATAGAATTTATCTTATGTATAACCCCATATTAAAAATGATTTACTTATTAAACTTTGATTTTAACTATTTTAACCCTTCTTTAAATAAATTAATAATAAATGTCCTAATCTAATCCAAGTGGGCCTAAATGGTCATATTTTATTCCTAAGTTTGTTTTTGGTCGAATTACACTTGTCCGATAGAATTAGGACATGTGTTAGGGTAATATTGATATCATATTTACCCTTAGTTACCCTATTTACTATTAACCGCGGTAAAAAATGTAAAAAGTTACTATTCACCAAAAAATTATTTTTATCTCATTGAACCACATTTTACTTACTGATATCAACCGTGTCTGTCGGATTTTCGAAATTCCATTCACAGAAGCGGTAAAATTAAGTTTTATGCAAAATTCAGTTTTTAACCTACCACTTAGTGGTTTCACTATTCATCAAAAATTGAAAGTTTTCAGAAAAATACCAAAATTTCACCCTAGGCTAATTTCGATATTATGAGTCCAAAAATGAAGTCCATTTTGAAAAATAAAATTTATAAAATTTCAAAAAGTGGTTATTACTATTCATAACAGCTAGTTTTAATAGCATATTGTTGTTTAGTGAAACTCGGTATTGCGTACGACGCAAGCTATCGAGGAAGGTCGCGATTGCATGTAAAGCAAGCCAAGCAAGTGTTGTGTAGAAAAAGATCCCTTTGATGATTTATATAACATAAAAGTCTCGGGTGTTACAATAAAATCTATCATCCTCCTCTTTTATTACCCAAATTAAAACATCATCTGTGATTTGTCGATTCCCCGCATTCATGGAGGGTGAGTTTTCATTTTCCATTTCCACCTTCAAGGCTGGTCATAAAACCATTATTATGGTTAAAATATATTTTATTATATATATATAATAAATTTTTTAATGTTATGGAACTAATTTATAGATATAATATTAAATAAAATGAAACTAGTTCATGATGGTCGGAAAACATCGCCAAAATAAACCAAACCTATATCATAAATGTATTATCAAAAGAATCATTCTCATAAAAAATGATATATGACACCATTTAAATTAACTTAATTATCTAAATACCATTTCCTTCCACTTCTGAAGTTTTTCTTTCATTTTAAAAGAACACCCATAATTATATGCAAGGGAACTGACTATAAAACAATGAAATGAATGCTCACAGAACAATGAAATTAAACATTATAACTCATCAAAATGGACAAAAATTAGCATAATAAAATTATAATAAATATAATATTTTTTTAATAGGTTATTAATTAATTAATTAATTAATATAATTCTATTATCCAAGACATTAAGAACAAGTGTAGAACACTTTCAGATATAAGGTAAGGATTTTTATCATCTCACTTTTACTTATGTGGGATATATGCCTTATTCACAACTAATTTTTTGTATGGTGTATATACTTCTTTTTTACATATAATATCATGGATTTAATTATTTTCATGGTATTTAATGTTTCATTTTATAGTTATTACTTTTATGGGGCCTATGATTCAACCGATTACAAAGTGGTAAGTTATTTCTTAACTCAATTTTCATTCACTAAGTTAAACTTCTATTTCATTGATTATGTCATGCAAAGGTTATATGTAAAATGAATTTTTATTTATATTATGATGTATTTAAAAATTTTATATGTGTATTTATAGTTAATAGACATAATATATTCATTTTATTGATGATATGATCCTTCTAAGGGACTCCATCTCAATTTTCTTTCATTGAGGCATATTTTTTATTTTATGCACCTATTTCCTTTTATATGGTATATATACTAACCCTTTTATTTATAATAATTATTCATTGTATATTTAATTAAATATAAATATTTCATGTTTCATGGATATTATTTTTTCATAATTAATATACCAATTTTTAATACGGTGTTTACTTTGGAAGTTATTTGATTAATTGGATAAATAATGATAAATCTACATCTTTTACTTAATATGGAAATTTGTTGATAATGAATATTAATTCATGAATTAAATATATTTTTTTTTATTTTATGAATTATTTTTAAATAAAGACACATGTGGGTACTAGTTATAGATAGGCACTCGATGCATTTGCGGTCTCATGAGATGACAAAATTGGCAAAATTAAATGGGGTTTTACCCATAATGATTAAACTATCTTGTGAAAGGTATTGATGGTAGAGGTACCATGGTTACAAAGATCATGGAATCAAAATTATTAATACTTTATTTCATTAATATTTCAATCATTATTATCCATGATAGTTTCACTGTGAATTATCCATGGATTTAGATTGTGCTCAAGTTATTGATTAAATAGAATTTGTTTCCAATAATTTAAAATGCCATAATGATTACACCATATCCTCTCATAATTTAATATTTTTTGATTAAATGTAATGTATTTAAGTTATATATACCTTTACATATTTATTATGTTTAATTTATTATTGATTCTTGAAAGCTTCCATTTTATTTAACCCTTGTTGAGAATTTGCGATCACCCTTTTTTTTAGGGTTATGAAGATGAGTTGATTAAATAATTTCAAGTATGAAATTACTTTCCATTATTATGTTTTATATTTTATTAACAATGTAATAAGGTTACCATGTATGAATCTAGTTTTTTAAGGCTACTGAAGTATATGGTACCTTGGGATTTGAATCTTGTATTTATTCTAATGTAAGAAAGTAAGGCATCGGCTCTAGGATACTAGGGTCTAGGTCTTTACATATTTCTTTTAAGGGTATTTTAATTAAAAGTTACCTAGTGGTAAGGGATTTCTTAACTCAATTTTTTTTTCATTGGGTTAAAGTTATACTCAGTTTATTACGCCATTACAAGAGTATGTGAATAATTACTTTTTATTATATTATGTTTTAATTACACTTATTTATGTATTTATAGTTGATAAACATAATAGATTCATTAGTTGATTCTCACTTCAATGTTATGATATTAGAAAGGTTTTACTTAACAATATCATTTTAATCGAGATTGTTTTTTCTTGAATTTAAATTGAAGGAAATTATTTGATAATTATTTAATAAACACTTTGATTTTATTTAACTATTACTATTCATGATATTTTCATGTAATGGTGCCATTTTTTCACTCTTTGGTACTTAAAATAATTGGTTAAATGTTTTTAATAAAATATTACTTCAAATCTATCTTTCGATAGAAATCTATTTTCTTCCAAAACTATGTTTTTTTTAAATGTTTAAAAAAATATTTTTATCATTTTCAAAATTATTTATGAAAGATATTATACCCATTTTTTACTCTTTAAAAAAAATTCATGGGATTATTATGTCATTTTCAAAACTATGCATGTTTGTATTTTATTGAAAATTTAAAAGGAATCTTCTTGTCATTATTGAAATAAGGAACATTCCTTTCCTTTTTTAAAGTGAAGAGGGATTGTTCTTTTGAACTTTTATGGAATGTGTAGAATTAACCACCATCATGACCATTATTTATCTAATGTTTCCTTTTCAATTTTATGAGGATATTTTTAAAGAAACTTTTTAAAAATTGGTTTTCAAAGAAAAATATTTTCAAAATATTTTATGTTTTAAAAAGTTATTTTCAAAATGAAAAGGATATTTTCCTCAAGAATATTTTTAAATATATTCATATTTTATTTATATTGATTAATGACAATCAATATTTATTATTATTCTAATGGGTATATACTAATACCATCTGTATTCTTTCCTTGGATGGTTTATGATTATTTTGACCAAGGATAGTATTGACATTCACCTATTTAATTTTCTATTCATTAAAGTACCATTGAAATATTCACTTTCCTGTGATCATAATAAATTAAATTTCCCCTAATTATAGATATTACATATCATGTATTTGGTAATTTCTTGAACTATAAACCATTTTAACATATAGTGTTTATATTAAAATTTATTTATTCATATGTGGAAATATTTATAAATACGTATTATTTACTCAAAATAGATATTTAATGACAAAGAACATTTTTTTATGAATTAAATCAATTATTCAATATATGATTAATTATTTGTACATGAATGAAATGGGTTGGGAATGTTTATAGAAATCCCCTTAATGCATCAGTAGTCTCATGGGATAAATCACCTGGATAACCATAGTTAAATGGGTTTTCCCCTAGTATGTTCTAAACCATCTTATAAAAGGTCATATCGATAAAGGTATCATGTTCTTGGGAAACATGATACCCGATATTAAATCATTTCCTTATATTTCATTTAATATTATCCATGATTGTTTTTAAATGATATTATATCTAGATTCATTTCATTCTCAGTTATTAATTAATGGAAAGTGTTTTCAGTTATTTACCTTGAAATATTGATTATGCCTTATCCAATTATGATAGTCAGTTTATTTATTAAATTAAATGTGTTTTCATCTATTGAACTCTTCATTGATTATTCTGGTCAATTATTTAAATGGAATGCATGTTCAAATATTTACCTTTCCATATTCTTCATTCCTTATTGATGATGATTCATTTATTCATGATTGATTCTAATATACTTAACCCTTACTGAGACTTTGATCAAATCCTTACTTTGTTTCATTTCCCCAAGATTCCATGATGTTTACAATGAATTATATAAAGGGATACAATAGACATAATACAATTATTCTAAAAAAACACGTTGTAATTTTTGTATTTCAATGTAATATGAGTATCATGTATGTATATAATTTACCAAGACTACTAAAATATTCATTACATAGAGATGATATTACTTTTATATCATTCCAATGTAATAATGAATAAGCCATATCTAGTCTACTAGGGTTGAGGTCACTGCATTAGAGGCCCTCTTTACAAGGTTTAAAAATGCATAATTATAGAGTTTTAATCCTTATTTATTTATAAATAGAGAGTGTTTTATTAATGTAAAGAAAATGTTATTTGGTTTCTTTTATTCCATCATGTATAAACATACTTTATAATTTATGTTTAGGATAGGTTTGATGGACTGTCTTATGAAGGTAATTGTATAAACTCCTTGGTTAGATCCTACTGGACATGTTTAGCTCACACTTAGTATATAAACAGGTGTCCAGATGTGTATTTAGTTTATTTATTTCACCTTAGGTGTTCGGTTATTATTTTTTAATTTCTTGGATGTATGTTGGTTTTTTGATATACAACTGGGGCATGGTTAGTGACTATGGGTCACTAGTTATGAAGATTAAGATTCTTGGGTTCTAATCCCTTTTATTTTGGGATATTGTATCGGCCATTCCAGCATGATGTATTTTTTTATTTCTACTATATTTTATTTTATTTGTATATTTTTTTATGAATGTTTATTAAGTATGTTCTATTTGGTTTGTTTTTTATTATGTTTCTGATGCTACATTATTTTATTATCTGGGAGTGAAATTTCTCCCAAGTGCATAATTATGATTCCTGAGTACTAGTTTCTAACTTATGGGGATTGGTAATTAAATTTTAGCCTAATGGTTGTCAGAGTTAGGTGAGTTGTTAGGTTATCTTGACTAGGTTCATTACAAAACCATTGATTCATAACCGAAGTAAACCATGGAGGATATGTGGTAAAATTCATGAAATCGATATTATAATACTATATTATACAGTGATAGAGGAATATCAGTCCATATATGATATGATGATATCATAATTTGAGGTATGAATCACATGCATATCACAATCTACAACTCATAGGATATCATATAATCTAGTATTCATATTTTAGTTCATTTTTAGAACTGATACCTAATATGGAAGTTCAATAGAGTTTATGAAGCTTCTTCAAATATTCTAAATAATTTCATCTAATCGAATAATTATTAGTCCTTCTAAATAACTCAAGGTTTCAATGAAATTGGATGATTACATGAAGAAACATTTTCGGATGCTCTTATTAAATTTTCTTCTTCTAGTTTGAATTGTTACCCACTTGTATTGACAATAAAACACCAGAACCTATACATCTCATGCCATAGTTAATCTATTATCAACACTTAGAGAATATTGGGTAAACATTTCTTGAACTCATTCACATTTTTAAAACACTTACATCAATGATAAAATAATTAATTTCAAAACAATAAAATTTTTTAGAGAATATCTTAAGTCCCACAAATTCATTGGTACCCTCAATAATATTTAGTGTGTGAGTGGAGTCTAAAATTCCTTAAGTAAATTTTCATCTAATTCTATTTAAACCTTAATTTAATTATTTCATGCTTCTCATGAGAATCTAGATCCAATTATCAAATAAATTCAACACTTGGTTACTCTAAAAGGTTTGATGTAACATATCATATTTTTATAATCTATGAGCTTTTCTTAAGTTACTAGACTAAGGATTTTATTATATTATGAATCTAATTTAAAGGATTAATCTCAAATTTATGTTTGATGTTGGTGATAATATTCATCCACAATAGAAGATTTTATAAGATGAGTATCATGTTTTACATACATGTAATAAAGAATTTTATTAAATGTTATCCCACAAAAATGAAGACCACTCCTAAACTCGTTATATCCAATAGTCGACTAAGACCCATATTTCATCATGAATTACAATAGTTTTCATGTAAATAATCCATGAATATATCTATTAGAAAAATATTTTCAATCATATCACATATAAATCTTGAAAACTTTAGTGGATAAATATTTTCCCAATACTTCATATGGGCTATGTGAACTAAATTCCTTTGGTATACCAATGGTTAGTGTTTCCCACCTAGATATAACCCAAATAATTCACTAATAACAAGAAACATAATGGTTATGATCAACTCATTAATTTATTTCCTTACATAGATAATCCATGGGTACCTAATGATTAGGGTCACTCGTATTGAATGATAAAGGTCATGAAAGGTGTTTCTTTTGAAGGAATTTTACACATAGTATTTTAAAGGGGATTTAATCTCACAATATTATCTTATGTTATTAATTTTATACATATGCATTCTTATAATGATTTATTTTGGAATCTTATTCCTTCCAATAAATAAATATGTTCAAACTAAATTGGTGTTATACTCTTTACAAAACTCACAATTTATGTTACTCTCCAAAAAAATAGAATTTAAACATATTTACATAGATTCAATTTTATTTTTTTATCACATGAATTAAATTTTCATGTAATGTTTTATAATTATATGAAATTAAAAATAACTATAAGTGTAGTCCTGGATCTATAGATAGTCAACCCACTTTTCTATAATAATTAATCGGCCTATAGGAAACATGGAATTCTGAACCGAGGACCCTCTACCTAGAGATAGTTTACATAAGAGTGATATCAATTCCATCATAAATCCAACACCTAATATGTATAATATATATAAACCAACTTAATTTACGCTAATAACATTAATTATAAACCAATGTCAAGGAAGATAAAAACTATATTAATTATCATACCTAGAATGTCAATCCTTATATGCTTGTATAATAACTTATAAGTAGTTAAAAAACTTTTAAAATAAAGTTTAGATCCCAATTCATAATATTACAAATATAAATATGAATATATTATGTAATAAACATAAATAAAAAACAATTAATTAATTTAAACATGAGATAAATATTTAGGAACAATTCATAAATAAAACTAATTATAAACACTATAACATATGGCCCCTCCTCATTGGATTTAGTTGAGGTGGAAATGATACTTGGACTTAGGAGTATTCCCCATGATTCTAAAGGATGATAATAAATGTTAAGGGACTCAATACAATTGGGGGATTATTTTACCTTTGAAAATAAAACAACCATAAATAGACATTCCATAACCAAAAACACTATAAGATGCATAATAACAATGTGAAATAACTAAAAGTAAAACCATTGATATCAAACCCAAACAACCAAAAATTAACCAAATGGAAGACTATTAACAACAAAGTACATAGAGGAAGACAAAACCAATAAATCTCAAAGACTCCAATACATAATTCCAAACTCCAATTCCAACTCCATGCTCAAGTATCACAAATCAACACTAAAGAAGTGCGATGATTTAACTTTACCTATGTCTTGGTAAAAAACATATGGAAAATATCCAACATGACAAAGTAGGGGTGAGTAATGAAACTTAGTATATTTTCCCCAAATGACTTCCCCACTCACTCCACTAGGATAGAACAAGTTAGCACATTTATATAAAATAATTTATACAAAACAACTTGAAATTGATTATATTATAATATAAATCATTTTCCATAACAAATGAGTTTCTAATGAAAATTAACAACAACACATTTCAAACCATTTCACATTCCTTTATGGAAAACTCAGTTCATGATTCACACACACCCACACAACCACACATGCATGCTTGAGTGACAGTTCTATACTCATGAGAGGTTTCTCATCCATCCACTAAGTCATCACAAAATGGTTATTCTCCTTGTGTCATAATTACCCACACCCCTTATTTGGGGTTACTTCTATTTATAGCCCAATAGTACACACCCTTTATTTAGGGTCACATATAGAGCATTAACTCACATAAACCCATTTATTCCCAAACCATTTAAAATCGAACATTTAAATAAAACCATTATTTTATTGAAAAAATTTCAAAAAAACAATTTCCATAAATCTAAAAATGTCACATTTTAAAAACTACATTTTGAAATCAAGAAAACAAATCACTTTGGTCAAATAATTTCCACAAATCAACAAATCAAAAAATCCAAAAACCATCACTAAATAAGTTTTCTACCATGATTTTCACACCAATTTCACAATAAAAAATAATAAATTTATCCAATTTTAAAATAAGAATTTAATTTCTAATAAGAGGAGTTGAAAGTGAATCCACCTACCTTGAGAATTACGGATAAAGCAAAGAACTATATGAAAACACCCACAAGACTGGGTTGAATCTCCAAAAACCCACCTTAGATTTATTCCCCCAATATAAAAAATAAAAATCTAATAATGATTAGTATAAAAAACCACAAATATATCCACATCAAAGTATATCTAAGAATCCAAGAGAGGGAGGATGAGTAGATCTAAGAAAAACTACCAAAAACGAAGACTTATCAAGGGAACTAGGCTTTAACACACCATGGAAAGTATTCAGACCACTTCTGTATTAATGGGGGAATACTCTAAATCCTTTGGGAGGAAGAAATATTGAGTTAGGGATGAAACAGAGGAAAACATGCTTTAGGGGTGAAAATGAGTGAGATCTAATTTTTGAGGATCTTAGTTTTAATCCACACATGATTAGTCATGCGGTTAGGAAAACCATGTTCTAACCATGAAACTGCCTATTCCTTAAGAAGAACCTCACATGGTTGGCCGACACAGTTATACAAACCATGCACAAACCATGAAAAATCACACTATCAAATGTTTTACAGTTTCTACAAGGTGTTCGCATGTTCTGGACAAACCATGCACCTAACCATGATCCTTCCCATTAGCCCATGTCTCACTATGCATAGTTTCCTATAGGAATTTCACTCAAAAAACCATTCTCAAACCATGCACCATTATAAAATCCCAAAAAACCTTCCAAATTTTTTCAATCCCTCCTAAACTTAACCCAAACACTTTACATACATACAAAGTAAAAAAATGGTTACTTACTTGAAACCAGGGGTGCTACATTATCCCCACCATTGTCCATTCCATGCTTGGAAAGTAGGAAACTAGCATTTCCCTAAAAGAGTTCAGGCCATTTCTCACCCATTTATTTCTCCCGTTCCCAAGTCTTTTCTTAAATCTGACCATGTTTCCAAAAAACCCACACATGAATTATTCTTTTCCCACACAATACTTTCTCTTTCCTATCCACAATATGTACTGGCATGTGTAGAAATGAAGCATCTAAATCTAGGTCAACATGATCCCATAAAATCACATGGTCAAGATCTGGCTAATAATTTTTCATTTGAGATACATGAAACACATTATGCACTACACTAAACCATGGTGTAAAATCCATCTGATATTCCACCTCACCAAACCAATAAGGTATTTGAAAAGAGATTATGTATGAATGAGATAATTTTACCTAATTCCCAAAATGACAATGCCCAAGCCTTGGATATATCCTCAAGAAAACATGATCACTCCCCTCAAACAACAACAACCATCAACAATGATCTGCATACAATTTCCAATGAATATGAGTTGTCTCCATTATCTGTCTGATCAACTGAATATTCTCTATTGTCTCTTGGAAACGGATCAACCCAACTAGTGAAGTCTCACATGCTTCCACCCAAAAAATTAGAGAATGAAAAAGACACCCATAAAATGATTCAAAAGGATTCATATGGCTTGATAACTATTGTTATATGATAACTCTACTAATGGTATGTATTGCTCCCATAAACCACCAAAATCCATTACAAAAGCTCACAACATGTCTTCCAATGCTTGTATCGTCCTTTCAGATTGACCATCTATCTGATGATAATACTCCATGATCATTATCAACTAATTCCCAATATAATTCTATAAGTTTTTCCAGAAATGAGATGTCAAACTCAAATCTCTATATAACATTATCAAAATTGTTATTCCATTCCTCTTTACCAATTCTCAGATATATAATTTTGAAAAATCCCCCTCTTTATGAGGTTCATGAATAGGGATGAAATATGCCAAAGTTATGAGCCAATCAACTATCACCCATATGGAATCATGTTTTTAAACTATTCTTGGGAGACCTGTTACAAAATCCATAGCAATCTGCTCTAATTTCTATATAAGAATAGGTAAAGATTGCAACATACATGTTAGTCACTAAAGCTCTTCATTAACCTTATTTCCACATCCATGATTTTATTTTGAGGTATATATTTTATTTATTTTGGTCTCTCATTTATCCCTTGTGTTTCCCATGAGTTTTTGGTGAAAAATTAATAATTTGGGATTGACAGAATGTGGCTCACAGTTGGGGAACATTTAGGGAAAACTGTGCACCCTTGCCTAGGAAACCATTTGGTAAATTTTATTTTTGGACAGCGGTAAACCACACGGTTGGTTCATAGTTTATCAATTTTTCCACGCTAACCATGTAACCTATCCCTCTTGGATAATGGGGGTGCATGGTTTCCACACAGTTCAGAAAATATTGCAGGAAAACCATGTGACTTGTCCAGATCATTAAAAATTGAGAATTTACCATCTTTCCCTCTTATATTATAACCCTAATTATCCTCCCATATTCCCCATTCAAGAATTTCATCCATGATATCTCCCTTCAATCTTCCTTTTACCTCTTTAGAATCATTCCTTGGGTGGTGTTAAAACTGATTCTTCAAGGAATCATCATGTGAGCCTCTTTTCCCATGATTTATCCCTCTTTCTAGGGTTCTTCATCCCTCCTTCTTGAGTTTACATTTTTATAGTGGGTTGTTTGACCTATGGAGGGTTTGATCTTGTGTTTTTTGAAAATTATTGATTATTAATGTTCAATATTGACTCTTGAGTCTTGTGGTGGAATGATTGTGGTTTTGCACCAATTTTTAGAAGTTTCCATGTTTTAGGTAGGTGGTTCCATGATTTATATTATTATATTATTGTTATATGATTTCTTGAGTTTATAAATGCGTTCTATGGATTGTTTATGTGGTTTTAAATTTTTTTTGGAAATATTTTGACATGAATATGTGATGGAAGTTGGTTTTTAAAAGAAATTAGTTAGATTTCTTGTGTGTTTCGTTCTGGTGTTCCTTGAAAATGTTTTATCCCTTGTGTGAAAGGTTTGAAGTGTACTTTTATAGATATTTAAAGGTAAAAATGTGTTGAAAATTTATTTTCCATGGGAAATGGTTTTTTTCATATCAACTTCTTTCATATTCACCTTTAATTTGTATTTGGATTGAAGATATGATGTGAAACATGTTATAAAATGATTTTAATGTGAAAATAATTTTTAAGGGGCTTTAGCCAGTGAAAATGGTTATATTCCATATGTGTTTCATTTGTAATGTTTTTAAATGGATTTCATAAATTATGAAAGTGGTGACAAATTTATTTCTAAACTTTTTTGGTGTGTGTGAAATGGAAGGTTTTTTTATTATGTAAATTGGTGGTTTCCATGTGTTGATTTTTGAAAGCGGTGATTTCCTTGTGTGGTTATGTTGCTTGGAATGTGTATAGAAAAATGTTTATTTGTGTGATATGTGAAATTTAATTTGAGCAAAAAAAAAGAATCCAAAGTATCTAGGTTGTTGAACTAGAACTAGTGATCTGGTTGATTCAAAAGTGTCGTAGGCCCAAATTCATCTAGCATGATTGACGCTACAACAATAAATAACATGTGATATGATAATAGACCACTAGACCTTGGGAGACATTTTCCTCTAGTGTCTTATTCATAGGAACACTATTTTAGAGACCAATGGACCTTGGGATATGTTCCCCTATAGTGGGTTGTGCACAAGGACATTGTTGGTAGTTTAGTGGAGGATTTTGATCACTAAGGCATGAGGTTTTTAGGGTCCCACTAATTCTAGCTACATATAGGGATTTACCCATGGTTATCTCTTGTGACATGATGCCTTTATTATGTGGTTCTATCCATCATCATATGGTAGACCTTGCATACATTTTTATTTCACTCAAGATTACTTTTTGAAAAAGGATTTTCAATCAAAAGTTTATCTTGATAAAGGTTTCATTTAAATGTTTTCCAAAAAATGTTAAGAAAAGTTATTATGAAAATTTTCATGATAATTTGAATTTTAATGTTATTGCATTAATTATTTTCTTCTGGGTATAATCCTACTAGGATTTGGATCACAACCGATATACAACTTTGGGTGTATATACTTTTTTTATCTTTGACCCAAGTAAAGGAAAGCTATATTATATTAGAGAAGGTGGATCTGGTTACTAGTTTCTCACTTCTTGTAGGTGTTCGTGGTGGTGTCTTGAGGGTGATAACTCAATTATCACATGAAGGTTTTTTTGGGATAAATTTTTTTACCATCTAGTTATTTTTTTGTGTTTTTATTTACAATTTGAAAAAATTGAAACTAAAAATTATTGTAAGTTTTTTTATGTTTATCAGTTATTGGGTTGTTTATTATTACTGGTTGTTTATTCTTATGTAAATCGGTGAAATAATTCGTAAAGTATATTGTGGATACCTAGACTCCAGTTTCTACCCCATGGGGATTAGGAAGGCCCTTTGGTCCAGGGCATGGATCTGGTTAAGTGTCGGTTTGGATGGAACCCTGACCTGGTTCATGAAAAAATGGTATCAGTGTAGGTCACACTCTTTTTGAGTCATGTTATTTGGTAAAGTGTCTGGATAGACCAGAGCTAGGATTTTTGAGGCTTCAGGTTCTGTTTGTGAGTGTGGTGTCTGGATAACACACCTCATGATATGAATCAATTTTCCATGAGATGTTGGGATTTGATTTTACTTCTCCTCCAGGTGATATGTACATGATGTAGACTATATTTCGACACTGGGGGGAGTGGAGTGGTTTGGTTGACTTGTTATTGTGATAAATTTCGTTATATTTTGATTTATGGAAGTGTTTTAGTTTTGATGTTATTATTGATGAAAATTTTCATAATGGTTGTATTGATGGTTTTACTTGTGGTTATTGCTTGTGCAAAAAATTCCTCCCTAGAGACATCATGCACAACCGTGGGAAGAGGACAGAGAGATTTCTCTTTCAAAAAATTATCAGAGGTTAGTGGAAGCCATGTTTCAGACTATCCAAGATTTAGGAAAAAGAGTGGGATCTGGTCCTTACTAATATAGAGAATCCAAAATAGGTCCTGGAAAAGATAAATCTCAAGAGTTCCTCAAGAACAAGACTCTTTCTTTCTTATATAGCACATAACCTCAAAAAGTATAGGACTGAATTAAGAAGATAAAGAGTATGTTTGATTTTCTTGATACCCATGAGGTAGTTAGAGTGAAAATTTCTTCATTAATGTTAGAAGATCCTAGTGGAATTTTGTGGGACTCATTGGTGCAAGATGGAAAGCACGAGCAGATGAGCTCGAAAGAATTCAAGGATGTTTTAATTGATTAGTACTATCCTGAGATTTTAGCCTTTTCTAGATCCTGAGTGTTTTTGAATCTTAGGTAGGATACTGGTCTATGATGGAGTACAACAACCAATTTTTAGAGCTATTTTGGTATACCATCGAGATTATTTATAATGAGAATATACAGGTTTAGATGTTTGAGATGGGGCTGCAACTAGAAATTTGATCTTAGTTCTTTTCTTTCAACATGAAAAATTATAATGAGGCGGTCAATCCTGATATGATGGTGGAAATTTATTGTGTAATTAAGTATGAATTCATTGGTGTTGTATCATCAGTGGGAACTGTCAGTTCATCTAAGAAGAAAAGGAATATGGATGAGCAGTGGAATAAGGGAGGTGGTAGTTCAGGCTATCCTTCCTAGCTTCTTCATCCATGGCTTCCGACACTAGGTCAGTGGTTTTCTGTAAGTGTGGGAAGGCAGGGAACATGAAACTTGTGTGTTCATTCCCAACCAAAACTTGTAAGAAGTGCAGAAATATGGGGATATTTCAGAAATTTTTTAATGTGTCATACGCATATTAGAGTGGTATATGGTTTGTGGATTCCAAGGGGATATCAGATTGGCCAGAACCATCTTGGACAATGGATTCTCAGTCTGTAGTCCATGGTGGAAGGACATAATCATCATATCAGTATAGTTAGTTTATGTTAGATTCATAGTATAGTTGTTATTCATAGGCTCAGGCTGAGACTAGGAAACTCCATGAAGTGGATGGAGCACCTATGGAATCCGATGTAGGGCCTATGATATTTAGAGGTACCATTATTATTGCATCATCTTCAGCTATTGTTATATTTGATATTGGTGATTATTTTTATTTTATATAGGTAAATGTTATGGATGTTCTAAAGTTACCAGTTTAGCTTATGTCGTATTCAATAGAGTTGGTAATTCCTCTTGGAATGATGTGGGAGTAGGGTTTCAGGTGTTCATCTTATGAACTCACCATGTTAGGGATCGATTTGGAGTAGGATTTTATTGTTTTGGAGATGGAACTCTTTAACTTGATCCTTGGTATGGATTGGATGGTGCATTCTCAGGCGCACATTGATTTTTCTAGGCAACAAGTGAGTTTTTTGGCACTTGATGGAAGTACCTAGGTTTTTCAAGGTGAATGGGATCCTTAGTTGGGACGGGCTGGATCTCCCCCTTCATATTTATACAATCTCATTTTTTAGATCTCATCACTCACATTGGAGGATTATGATGATACTCTTGGGTGTGGATTACCTCCTATGGTGGATGATTTCCTAGAGGTTTTTGTAGAGGTCTTCTCAGGTTTACCTACGAAGCAGGATGTGGATGTTTGGTCAATAATGTTTCCTTATGAATTTTTTATTCTTCTATGTTTTGAAAATGACAAAAAATTTATCTTAAGACAAATAATATTTCTCTAATGATTATTTTTCTTAAGGAATGTTTCCTTTCATTAAGGAAAAATTTTATCCTTACCTTTGTTTTCATTTCCCCATTTTATAATCTCTCTAAATCAAACTCATTTTATTAATAAGTCAAAAATTAGGATTGTCATGTAAAACATCAGAATCTTATAATTACCTGGATTTAGAGTTTTCTATTTTTAGACCCTGAATTCTCTAAAATTCAGACTCTAAATTCTCTAAAATCCAAACTTCGAATTCTCTGAAATTTAGATTCCAAATTCTCTGAAATTCAGACTTCAAATTCCTCAGAATTCAGGCTCCAAATTTCTCAGAATACAGACTCCCAATTCCTCAGAATTCTGACTCTGAATTCATTATAATTCTGAATTTAAATTATTTGGAATTTAGAATCTAGAATCTATATAATTCGTATTCTGATTTCTCTATAAAATAGAATATGAGTATCTGTCTTATAGACTCTAAATATTTATTTGCTTAAACTATGAATTCTATTTTTCCTTATATTCTGAAAAATATATTTGGTTAAGTAATTTCTTTTTCCTTACACATACTATGAAATGATGTCGTGAAATCTATTTATACCTATCTATTGGTTGAGGGACACGTGTACATGTCCCTATGAGATTCAAGGAAAAATATGACCGTTGGAGTAGGGAGATGACCATTGGAGTTACTCCTATAAATATGATCTCATTTGAATGATATCAAAACCATTCCCTCAATCTAGAGATTACATATTGTGTAGTGATTTCTAGAGAGAGAGAGAGAGACTCTTATGCTTTGTGCAGATCTGAACATCTTGTTCTGCTTGCTTCGTGAGACTCTGAGTGTTGCTGAGTACAATCGAGGTCTTCTAGGGATACGAATAAAGAGATTCAAACTACCATAAAGCTCCAGGTATTCCAGGGATATGAATACATAGGTACCGACTACCTTAAAGATCAAGGTCTTGCGAGGATAGCAAGACAGATTCTGATATTCCTATAGAGGGATTACCCTAGTGTGGGTAAGACATAATTTCTTGAAATCATAAATCAAGGGACTTTTATCCAAGATTTTTGGATACCCTACTCTTTGGGTTAAAAGATTTCCTACTTGTTACTTATTTTTGTTTCATATTTTACTTCAACTGTAGTTTGATAAAGGATGAAAGTATAACTTTATTATACTTTCTTATACTTTTATTTACTATGATAAGTAAGATTCTATACACTTTAAGGTAGAATCTTTTTCTAAGTAAACTTTTCTTAAGTTTCATTTTCCAGAACTAGATTTCTGGAACCTAAGAAAGTTTCTCTCATAGAACTATTTTAGGGTTGGTGAATTTACATTATTAACCTTTGTTAAACATAGTTTTCCTTATGGTTAAAAACAAATGTTTTTAAACATACAATTCACCCCTCTTTTAATTGAGCATCTACATATACTATTTTGATTGTACAATCGGTATCAGAGGAGGTATATGAAATACTTATACTCATATATAAGTTTTCTTGCTCAAGTTTTCCTTGTTATAAATTTTATTGATTAACTTTTCTTTTTCATGTTTTTCTTATGATTTTTATCTTTGTTTATAAACATTTTATATTAATAGGTTTTTGTGGAAAAGTATTTTCTTATAGAATGGCATGTATGAATATTGATTCCATTGATAATCGAAATCCTATAAGACCAACAATTTTTTATGGTAATGATTATGAGTTATGGAGAGATAGAATGAAGACCTTTTTCATTAACACTAGAGTAGAAAACTTTTTTATGCTTACTAGAGACTAAAAAATTCCAGACAAGGAAGTAAGAACCTTCACCAATCAAGAAAAAATATAATATAAACTAAATTTCAAGGTATGAAATACTTTGTTGTGTTGTATGAATATGAATATATATAGTCAAATTCATTCTTGTGAAGCTTACAACTGTATCTGGAAGAAACTTTAGGTTTCTAATTTGGGGACTTCAAAAGTAATAGAGACTATAAGAGCTATGCTGGGAGTTGAATATCATGGATTTCTATTTTTTTATGGAGAACATGTTTGTAAAGTACAACAAAGATTTATGACCATTTTCAATATTATTCAATCTATGGGAGAAAATTTTCTTCATGATGAAGTTCTTGTAGATAAGATAATTGACATCATGCCAAATGAGTGGGAATCAAAAATAATAACCATTGATGAGAACATGAAATTTTCCAATATTACTCTTGATGAACTTTTTGGAACTCTTCTTCAACATGAAACAATAATGAAATGAGATAATGATAAAAAAAATGAAGAAGAATGGAAATGGAAGTTTAGCCTTTAATACTACAAAATATAATACTCTGGAAAGAGTTACAAGATCTAAGTCTAAGAAAGTCATTGTTCTATATGATTCTAGTAAAATTGAACATTCTGGGAATGAATTAGCTAATCTTTCTCAAAGGATGAACAAGATAGTGGGAATGAAATATTTTAATTATATATATAATAAGTAAGAATGAAAGGACAAGAATGATTTGGAAGTCACTTGTTATGAATGTAAAAGGTATGGACATATCAGACCTGATTGTCCTATGATTAATAGAAAAGACAGGAAGAAAAATAATTCTGAAATAAATAGAAATAAGTATTACAAGTCTAAGGCTAAGAAAGTATTAAAGGCTAATGATACATGAAGTGCTAGTGGTGGTGATTCATTTGATGAATCCTTAGAGTATGAATCATCTATACAGAATAATGTTGGTCTTATATCCCAAGTACCTAATGAAAATAATTATCTTATGGTGTAAAAAATGATAAATCTTTAACCAATATGTCTTTAAATGAAAATTTTTCTAATGAAGAATATTATGAATCTTTAGATGATGAATCTTCCTCATTAGAATATAATACATTACCATTATTTGAATAAGTGTCTAGGTTTTCCAAACTTCTTGAAAATGATTATTGTAAGATAAAAAAGAAGTTAGAGAAGGAAAATTATAGAATCTATATTTTAACCAAAGAAGTATCAAATCTTTCTAAAGATCATGATCAGAAAACATTTAAATTTGAAAATGTTTCTAAAAACCCTAAGAAAGTTTATTTTGAGAAGGATAATCTTTCTATGTATCTTGAAAATGTTATTTCTAAGAAAAATATTTGAGAGGTTAACTCTAGTTCTAAAACTAATAAACTAGAGGATAAAAAATCAGTTATTAAAATAAAGTCTGAAATATTTTTTTAAGGAAATATCTGTCAAAATCTACATCTAGTAAGGAAAAAATTTACAAGATGTATTCTCAAATTATTCCTTTAAAAAATCATTCTATATTAGGTTATACCCATTCAAAACCTACTTTTAGTAATAATTATTTCCCCCCAAAGTGCTCAATTTTGTACTAAATGTCAGTGTTGTGGAAATTAGAAGAAAAATTTTTCTTTAAACAAAACCCAATCTTTAGGTTTTCATAAGTCTTATTTTACTAAGAAAATGTGGATTCGTAAAATCTTACTTTATGAAATTTCCAAATCCAAGAATAGTTGGATTCCGAAGGTCTAAATATTCTATTCTCAGGAAAATAAAGAATGTACCAACATCAATACATGGTACATGGATAGTGGATGATCCCTACATATGACTGGTAACAAAAACTTCCTTGAAAAGATTATCAAGACAAAAGGAGGAAATGTAACTTTTAGAGATAATGCTTAGGGATAAATTGTTGGAATATGTAACATTGTTCTTCTTGTAAAAACTTTGATTTCAAATGTTTTATTTGTTAAAGGTCTTAATCACTACCTCATTAGAATAAGTCAATTATGTGATGAAGGTTACCTTATGAATTTTAGGAATGATAAATTATTAGTACACAATTGCAAAGAAGAGTTTATTATTTCTACCCATAGGAAAGAGAATGTATACAAACTAAACATAGAAGACCTTAGTATCCTACATCTACCTTGAATTAGTGCAATGGAAGATCAATCTTGGTTATGGAATATAAGGTTAGGACACTGTAACCTTATGAACCTATGAAAAATCTTGAAGAAAAGACTTGTTAAGGATCTACCAGAGCTTAGATTTGATTCTTCAAATTTTTTTGATTCTTGTAAATATGGAAAGAAACATAAATCAAGTTTTAAATAAATTGGTGAAGTATCAACTTATGATGTATTACAGTTAGTGCATATGGATCTTTTTGGTCCAACACAAATTGGATGTTTTGAAGGAAAATATTATGTATTTTTTTTAGTTGATGATTACACTATATTTATTTGGGTCTATTTTCACGTAAATAAATCTGAAGATTTGTCTTATTTTAAAACTTTTAGATCCCAAGTTAAAATTGAGAAAAACTTTACTTTGGCAACTATTCATAGTGATCATGGAGGAGAATTTCAAAATTCTAAATTTGAAAAAAAATTTAGTAAAAAAGGCATTAATCATAATTTATTGTCTCTAAGAAATCCTCAATATAATGGTGTTGTTGAAATAAGTAATAGAATTATTTAAGAGATAACAAGAACCATGTTGAGTGAATATTCTATAGCTAAATACTTTTGGGCTGAATCTATTAGTACTGTATGTTATACTATAAATTGAGATTTAATTAGAAATTTTCTTAACAAAACACCTTATGAATTATGGAATGGAAGAAAACCTAGACTTTTTTACTTAAAATTATTTTGTTGCAAAGTATTCATCTTGAATACTAAAGATAACTTACAAAAATTTTCACCCAAATAAAATTAAGGAATTTTCCTAGGCTACTCTAATACATCTTAGGATTATAGGGATTTTAATAAAAACACTTGTACTGTTGAAGTAACATTACATGTTAAATTTGAGGAAACTAATCCTTTTGTTTTTAAATAACCCCAACCAACATCCTCAGATGTGTTTTCAAAAAATGATTATCAACCTTTAATAGAATATTCTTTTAATAAGGAAAATTATCACAAAATTTTTTTTGAAGCATTTACCCCAGAATATTTTCTACCATATGTTGATGAACAAATTTTATAAAACCCAAATCAGTTGTTTCTTAAGAATATTCCTAGTGATAACATCATTGGTGATGTAAATCAACCTAAAAGAACTAGAGGTTCCTTAATAAATGAAGTAGAACATCTATCATTTCCTTCTCAATTAGAACCAAAAATCACTAGTGAAGCTTTATGTGATAATGATTGGATTAAATCCATGATATATTAGCTAAATGAATTCAAAAAGAACAAAGTATGGTCCTTGATTGAAAGACCTAAGGAAACTTCTGTAATTGGAGTAAAATGGGTCTTCAAAAATAAGTGTGATGAAAATGTAATTATAGTAAAAAATAAATCTATATTAGTTTCTAAATGATATAATAAAAAATAAGGAATAGACTATGAAAAAACCTATGCTCCAGTATCTATACATGAATATATCCGCATTTTACATGTCTTTGCAGCATTCATTAATTTCAAACTTTTTCAAATGGATGTAACGTATTCTTTCCTTAATGGTTATGTTCAAAAGGATGTTTATGTTAAATAACCTCGTAGTTTTGAAGACAAAAAATATCTTGAACATGTTTTAAAACTTACCAAATCATTATATGGACATAAAAAAGCCCTTAGAGCCTAGTATGATTGACTTACAAGATTTTTGTTTCAAAACAATTATGTTAAGGGAACCGCCGATCCAAACCTTTTTATAAATAAAGATAAGAAAAAAAATTTGATTGTTCAAATTTATATTGATGACATTATATTTGGTTTATCTCATCAATCTTTAACTGATTCTTTTGCAAATATAATGAAATATGTGTTTGAAATGAGTATAATGGGTGAGTTAAAATTTTTCCAAGGTTTTAAAATTTCTTAAAAACTAGAAAGAACTAATATATCTCAACATAATTATATTAAAGACCTTAAAAAGTATGGATATGAAAACAATAAAGGTATAAGTACTCTAATTGGTACCTCAAATTCTCTTGATATTGATGAAGCTGGGAAACCAGTAGATCAAAAATCATTTAGAGGTATGATAGGAAGTTTACTAAAATTGATATCTAGTCATCCAGACGTAATTTTTTCAGTATGGTTATATAAATGATATCAATCTAATCTAAAGGAATATCATTTAAAAGTAGTGAAAATAATTTTTTACTATTTAAAGGGAACCATGGGTTTATGACTTTTCTATAATTATAGAAATGATTTTTTTTAAAAAAGTTATTCAGATGACGATTTTGGCAGATGTAGAATTGATAGAAAAATCATATCTGGAACTTTTCATTTCTTAGTATATTCAATTGTTTCTTGGTCATGCAAGAAGAAACACTCAGTAGCACTTTCCACTACTGAATCTGAATATGTAACAGCTAGAAGTTGTTGTGACCAAGTGTTGGGGATGCAACACACAAACACAGACTATGATATTAGTTTTACCAAAACACAGATATTAGGTGATAATACTAGTTCCATTTCCCTAAGAAAAACCAAGAACATCACTCTTTTGAAAAACACAGAGATATTAATCATCACATTCTTAGGGATCACACATTGAAAAGAGATATCATTCTTTAGTTTATCGGAATGCAAGATCAACTTGCTAATATTTTTAAAAAATACTTACTCTCCGATATAGTTGAATAAATTAAACAAAATTTATGAATGATAACAGTAAGGTAATCTTCCATATTAACTTTTTGTTGAAACCTATCTCTTTACATTAAGTAACTCCTTTTCATAGGGGGAATACATTTTCTTTGTTAACCAAATTTTTAAATAATTATTATTTTATAACCAAGTTTTTCATAATTAAATTTTTTGTAACCAAATTTTTTTTCCTCAACCAAAATTTTAGTAATCAAATTTTTTTTAACCAATTTTTTTTTCTTTCAGAACTCAAAATTCTGGAATCCAAAATTTTCCTTCTTTAAAAAAACGTTCCAGAATCTAAAGTTCTTCAAGAATAATTTTTTTCATTATTGGAAATTTTCATAGAAATTATGAAGGTATGTTTCCTTACTAAAATTATCATAATTGAACTTTACTAATAGGTATTTTTATCTTTTTTTAATTTTTTTGGGATTCACTTTCCTTAAATCTGAATTTTTTACTTTAAAAACCTCAAATGATCTGAACCTTCCAAATCCTTCTTCGGATTTCATCTCAACTATCAGATCAATTCATGCTTATTTCAATAGTTGGATCAATTTGGGAATATGAACCATCACTTCAAAACCTATATAAAGGCCTCTTTATTCCTTGTCCCACATAAAATTTAAAGCATTTTCTTGTCGAATCTATGCCTCTATTTAAAATAGTCTTTCTGTATTTCTGGTTTTGCTTAACAAGGGATGTATTTGGAAGCATCTCATTAGAAGTAAATGTCTTCAGTTAAGGAAATTTCAGAATGGAAAATCTATAGAGAAATGTTAGTAGATCTAAAATTATTTATGAAGTATAATTCTATCATTACAAAAAATATCAAGTTCAATGGCTGGGAGAGTCTTTGTGTAGCCAAACCGAAAGGAAAATATTTGGTTTTTCCATAGATACTTGTTGAGTTTTATGAGTCAGTGAGTTGTTTCAATGAAGGTGGGAGAGATAAGTTTTCTTTCAAAAGTTATGGGAAAACCTATTCCCTTTTCTTTAGTATGGTTGCAAGCATCATTGGAATTCTAAATGAGGGTGAAGCTGTTTTCTGTACCCATAAATTGGTTGATGAATCAGGAATTTTTTAGAAGGAGAAGGCCATAGAGTGCCTTGGTTTTATAGGATTGAAAACACCGAAAATCAACCCTCTCTCTACGAATCTCATGATCCTAGAATTATGGGTTCAAGTATTTCTCATTCTGAGAAAATTTGATAAGGAATCCTTGAAGAAAAGTTATATCATTGTTATGTATTTTCTAGTAAACTTGTGCAATATAAATTTGGTACAGTATATCTTGCAGACTATCGGCAACATCAAAAACGGGACCATAAAATCTCAAATTATCATGTATCTGGCAGTAATATCCACGATTATAGTCCTTTTCTTATATTCATTCAAAATTACATTCATTTCTATGACAAAAACTTTTAAGGTTTTGTTACTGAGTGATGATACCCTGAGGAGGATGAAGGTTGGATTTAATAGAAAATCTAGAGAACTTTATGACTTATATGAATGAGAAATTGAATACTTATCCAAGAATCTATAAGTAGAATAAAAAACCAATAATGATCATAAGAAGAGAAAGCTGAAGGAACTAATAGTCATTGAAAAGCCTACAATTCAGGAAACTCAGTCAGCGCCCCGAAAGTCAAAGAAGCAAAAAACCTACCCTAATGAAGTGGTTACCAAGTGGAGGAAAGATAAGAAGAATAGGAAGTAAGGAGACCCTAATTTTTTTTGGATCCTGTAGAGACAAATTATTTGAATATTAAGGATAATGAGGAGTATGAAAAATAGGAAAAGTAAAAGAAATAAGGGAAGAAAACGTTTGAGGCTGAAATAGTTAAACCTTATATCAAGGACACCGAGAAAGATTCCGAAAAAATTCCGGTTCCAGAATCATTTCTTCAAGAATCAGTTCCAGTGACTCTGAGAAAGGAGATGTAATTCCAGAACCTAAAGAAGAATAATAAGAAATTTTTTAAGAAGAAGAAGTGGAAGAAGAAGAAGAGGAAGAAAGAGATGAAATAGATGATATCATCAAGTGAGTTGAAGAATATCATGAGAAGGAAAGTCCTTCAAAAAATTTATCTATCCAGAATTCCCAAGATGAATCTAAAAATATTTCTTCCCCAAGAAAATAAGATGAGGGTCAGGAGGAAGTTAATAAACCATCTGATAATGAAAGTAGAAATCATGATATTGTTCATCTAGATGATCTTGTGGTAGATGATGAGAAGGAAAATGTTGATGAATATAGAATTGTTCAAGTATCATATAGTGAACATTAATCCCCAAAAGCTACGAATACCATTTCTAGAAATTTTAATTGCTGTTATCCATAAGAAAAAATCTCATTTCCCTATATGAGAACACATCCCAACCCAAATCCCAAAGCACCACAATACAAAATATACCTATTTCCTGATTCTGGAAAAATCAATATTAGTGTTGATATATGGAAAAAATTAATCTCTTGAAATGACTTATGAAATTCCTTGCTCCATTTTAATGGAAAATTCTTCATTTTCAAACCTATCATTAGTTAATCTAGTTGTGAGAAATCATGAAAAAATGATGATAATAAACAGCTATACCAAGAAAAATACATATCTTGAAGACATTCTTTGGTGTTTTCCAAGAGATAACAACCTTTATATTTTCTAGATCCACAAAAAACATTTTTAAGAGATTACATGGCCAAGGAAATAGACCTATTATATCCAAAATTCACACTTTGATAATTTGGCATACAACTAATGATCCCTAAAGATTTCCAACATTTTTTCCAAGTTTTTTTCATGTTCTGCCTTTGTCCTTGAATACACTAATACATCATCCAAAAACACCACCACAAAATAATCTAGATACCATTGGAATATCTATGTAATCAATTACATAAATACTACTAGTGCATTATTATGACCAAAATCAATAACCACATACTTTTAATGACCATATCTACTTCTGAATGATGTCTTTGTAATTTCCTCCCTCCAAACCCACAATTGGTGATATCCTGACCGCAATTCAATCTTAGAGAACCATTAATCTCCCATAAATTGATCAAATAGATAATCAATTCATAGAAGTGGATATATTTCATTTATCATAACTTTGTTAGGATTATGATAATCTACACACAACCAAAGAGTTCTATATACCTTTATAACAAATAAGGCTAGTGCTACCCATGAAGATGTTCTAGGTTGAATGAACCCATTTCTTTACAGATATTCCAACATCACTTTAAATTCCTTTAATTATATTGGTTCCATTCAGTAATATGTAAGGGAAATAGTACTAGTCCCCAATAAGAGATCAATAATAAACTTCAATTCCCTTATAGGTGGTAACCCTAATATTTTTTTTGGTCGAACCCTCATTTTATTATTTAAAGAAAAGACCTCTTTAGACTGGGTAGAGGGAGACCCATTATATAGCCTGAAGGGCCAAGGCCAAGTGGCCTGAATACTAGGCTTGAATTCCCATTTTTTTGGCCCAAAGCGCCCCTCGGTGAATAGTAATGCTACAATAAATGGGCTGCAACAGTACCTGGTACAGTACCGCTGCCGCTACAGTACCTGCTACAGTGCCTCTGCCACTACAGTGTTTCCACCGCTACAGTCTCGCCGCTGCTATAGTGCCCTGCTACAGTGCTGTTATAGTACCCGTAAAATTAGTCCCTACTTGGATTTGATCCTGGGTATTTTGGATGCCAAGCAGGAGCCTGTACGACTAGGATACAGGCTCATTGGCATGGTAACCCTAATAAATTCTTAAGAAAAAAAATCCTGAAATTGACCAACAATTTCTAGAAAACTTCTATTATCATTCTATTCCACTAATGGAAAAGTGAAATCCTTCAATTAGTATGAGATCATTCCAACTATTACTGCCAAAAAATATATTGAACCTTCCTTTACATTACTTTCTCCTCTAAAGAGATTCTTAACAACATCCTTAGTCATAAAACTAACCCGTCGGGTATAACATTGAATGTGAGCCTTAAAAATTATCAACTAATCCATAACTAAGATTATATCTCAAGCATAGAGAAATCCCATATCAACTAAGCTCCATCAACAGTTATAGAACATTCTCTACATATGAAGGCTTGATATTCTTTTTGAAAAAGAGGGGTTTAAAGTTTCAAAATAGAAGGCATCATCTCAACATTTAAACCCATAAAATCAAATGAGAAGAAATAAATTAATGGGATTCACCCATATCAAAAAAATTCTTTCATAAGGGTAGAATTCAAAAGAATATGACCTTTCACTATCAATTGTTTAGATTGATCATCCATAATCTTCTGATCATCTCCATGTAGCTTCTTACTCACTTCACTTTTTTCTTTATTTCCCTTTTTATATTTCCCTTACAATGGAGTCATGTTATTCCTAGAATCACCATGGCTAGCATTATTCTACTGATGAGAGGTATTCTTCTGCCCTCATCTCGTTAAAGCATACGACGTTTATGGCACATGATAAGTGTCTTGAACACCTACCCTCGGAGAATTATGACAATAGTGCTGAATATTCCCCATATGGTTACAATTGTGCATGATCTAGGTGGTGTTTTAAATTCTCTCTTCTTGTGTTCAACTTATCTTCATTGGAAATATACATCTTTTATCTTGGGTCTTGGAGGAATATTTAACGATCCTATTGTTCGATTCTGAGTCATCCTTGTACCGTGGTAATAGGTGTCGCTCTTCCAATTTCTCCTAGAATTATAGTTACCACTATTCCACATAGGTATCAACATTCCTCCTCCACCCACATCTCTCTAGGTGTCCCTTTCTTCCATCGCCTCTCTATTGAAAATCTTTGTACAATCTGTTATATAGAGAAAATAAATTTTTGAGCGAGTCTACTTCCTTATCCTCAATTAACAAATGCATGAATTCAAGGATGAACTAGCAGAAAAATTAGGCACAAAGCAGACTAAATTAATAAATTTATCCAAATACTTTGTCACTATGATGATCTCCTATAAAAATATGAAAAATTAGGTTATTCTTTCATTTATGAACGTGTGATGATATAATTTTTTGTAGAGAAATTCCTCAAAAACATCTCATACCAAGTTCTGGTATAGTTTAGCTTAAACTGCTAAATCCCACCACTGGCATGAAGGATCATCCATCATACACATTTACAAATTGACTTTTAGCTATACTAGTGTGCCTAATAAATAAGAGATTTGATTCATCCTATTAATCCACACCTTGCCTTATCTGGATCTAAATCACCTTAAAATATGGGTGGATTTTTCTTTTAGAACTGAATGGAATAATCCAATTTCCTTGGTCCATCCCTTTAGTTCCCTCTATCAATACCTTGAAAAGCATTGAAATACTTTGAATCAGCTTTTGGTTCACCTATAGTTCAGGTACAACCACATTCTCAGCAGCCTCTTCCATTTGGTTTCTATGACACCTATCAAGTTCCATTTCTATAAACACAACAAATTCCATAAGTCTCACTCCCTAGCAACTGAATTCTTAACAATTTCAAATTCTACCAAATAATAACTATCACAACAAGGATTAACAAAGTTTAAATTTTTTCACATTTAACCATTTTTTAAAATTCCACCATGCTTTAAAAAATTAACCCATTTTCAAAATATCAAAACCATGTACTTTTCAAAATATCAAATTTCAAACAATTTCAACACTTTTGAAAAACAAAAATCTCCACACCAAATCATAAATCATTACTCATAATGAAATATGTAATCCTAATGGGAAGTCATATCAATAATTCATGTAATGCTCGTATCATTGGTTAAACTCATGATAATGAGATTTAAAATCATATAAGTGTATCCAAAACACTTATTCACTCAAATACCTAGTAACTTGAAGTTCATAAAAAACATTAGCTATGTGCTTATATGCTCTACATTTCAAGTCCTAACAATCATACTCCTCTATACCATCCCAACTCAATAACTAAACTAGAATTATTATCAAATCCTAGACCGAAAATGAATACCATTTGTACCAAAATATTTGGACTGAGAAAGACTGAGACAACTTAAAAGTCAAGTACCAGACAAGATGATACCACTTGTAATATCTCGCACCTTGTTGTTGGATTGAGTAGAGGTAGAAATTCTACTTGGCCTTAGGCAACATCCCTAAGACACCAAAGGATGATTATAAATTCCAAGGGATTCAATACAAGTGAGGGACAATTTTCCCTTTGAAAATAAAACAACCATAACCAACCATTACATAATTAAAACCACGTAAAAGATGCATGATGACAATGTGAAGCAACTCAAAGTAATACCATTGATATCAAACCCAAACAAAAACAAAGTACCATAATAGAATACTACTAACATCAAATTACACAGTAGAAGACAAAACCAACAATAATAAAAGACTCCAAGACATAACTCCAAGATGCAACTCCCAATTCAAGATCAAGTATCATGAAGAACCACTAAATAAGTTTGATACTTTACCTTTACCCATGTATCGATAGAAAAAATCTACAAAAGAACCAATGTTCCAAATTAATATTGAGTAATGAAACTCAATAGGTTTTCCCCAAATGAATTCTATACTCAAGCCACTAAAATAGGACAAGCTATCACATTTATATAAAATAATTTGAAATAGATTATATCAAATTATAAATCATTTTCCATACCAAACCTCTTTCCAAGTAAAATAAACTAAATAAAATTCAATCCATTTCACATTCATTTTTGGCATACTTAATATGTTATTCACACACACACACCCACTGATTCATTCTTCAGTGACAATTCCATACTCATGAATGGTTTCTCATCCGTCAACTAAGTCATCAAAAAGTTTTCAGTCTCCTTATGTCCCAATGGAACACATCCCTTATCTAAGTCCCCTTCCCTTTGTACCCTAATGGTACACACCCCTTATTTAGGGTCACATAAAAATCAAGAACTCACACAAACCCATGTATGCCTAAACCATTTCAAATCATCCATTTAAAACCATTTTAATAAAATCACTATTTTTTTGAAATCCCTTCAATTTTTTTACATAAATCTAACAATACCATATTTTAAAATCAACATTTTAAAATTACAAATACAAAGCACTTCGTACAACCAATTTTGACAAATATAAAAACCCAAAAACCCAAAAATTGTCACTAAAGAAGGTTTCTACCATGCTTTTCACACCAATTTCACAATAAAAATCAATCAATTTATCCAATTTGAAATTAATAATTCATGTTATAACAAGAATAGTCGAGAGTGAAGCCACCTACCTTTGGAATTATGGTGAAAATGAAGAACGACATGAAACACGCACAAAGTTGGGTTGAATCTGAAAAAACCTTCTTTAGATCTCTTCTGTAACATAAAGAAGGAAAATATCATCATGATTGGAATAAAAAACCATATATCTATCCACATTAGGCTAGATATAAGAAACCTAGAGAGGGAAGATGAGTATATCCATGTAAAAATACCATAAACAAAGACTTACCAAGGGAATTAGGCTTCGACGCACCAAGAAATGCCTTCAGATCACTTTTAGGTCAATGGGGGAAGACTCAAAAACCTTTGGGCAGAATAAATATTGAGTTAGGGCCAAAATAGAATAAAATTAATGGTTTAGGGGTGAAAACAAATGTGATCCACTTTTTTAGGATATCACTTTTAAACGATGTACAATTAGTCACATGGTTAGGAAAATCGTACGCTAACTTTGTGCTAGCCTCTTCCTTGAGAAGAAACTCACACGGTTGGCCCACATGGTTAAAAAAACCATGAACCAACCATGAAAAATCCCACTATTCTACTTTTATTGATTTATATGGGGTGTTTTTACAATCTGAAAAAACAACGTACCTAATCGTGCACCATTCCACTAGCCCATATCTCACTATGCACAATTTCCTATAGGATTTTCATGGTTTCCACTAACTATGCGCAAACCATTCACTATTATAAAATCCCCCAAAAATTTCCAAAATCATTCAAAATCCTCCCAAAATTTACCCAAATAATTTATATACATAAAAATAATAAATAAAGGGTTACTCACTAAAAATAAGGTCTGATATAAAAACTTTATAATCTAGTTATTTAGTATGAAAAATTCATAATTTTTAAAACAAACACTTTATATTAATTTCCTAATATGAAATATTTCATATTATTAATTATATGGAATTAAATTTAAATATATGATATTAATGAATTGTAAACATTTTATAATCCCTACTAGGAAAATTAGAATTGGCATCCTTCTCTAAAAAACCATTTATTTGACAATAGATATCAATATCCATACATAAAGGCTTTTAACATCAGTTATTCTATAACAAATGTAAAAATATTTTAAAAAATTAATACACATGAGTTATCCTTATTTTTTATGCACAATTTTTTGAAACCATATCTTTCCCAACTCATCACTCTGCCCCACCCATTCTCCATTTTCTTCAATCAGTTAATTTTATAATTCTTTTCCCATCATTTATCATCTATCTTAAATAATTTTCCCTACTTCTACCACCTTAAACTATATTAATCCCACTAAATATTCATTTTACTTGTCTTGTTTGAGATCCACCTTCATCTTACTTCAATATCTATTTTTATTTTTAACCCTCATTCATTTATTATAATCTAACGTCCTTTAATTGATATTTTACCTCTCTTTGTCACAAATCATCAACCTGAATCTCTATATTTTGTACGTTAATTTTTTATTTTTTATTTTTTTAAAACTAACTAATCATTTGTGAGTTATAAATTTAATTCATTAAAATATTTTTTTATATGCACATCTTTTTCAATTATAATTTATTTGGTTAAATTTTTTTTGATGTGATAATTTTTTTATGATTACAAATAGTTTGTGATTGTAAATTATGGGCACAATTTGTTTATTGTTGAAGTTATTTGTATTGATAATTGTTTATATTTATAAATTATTTTTCATTATAATTTTTTTGGGTTAATTTTTTTGTTTATTATTTCTTTTATTTCTAAGTTGTTTTCTATAATTACTTTTGGTTATAAATTATTTTCTGGTTATAATTTTTTCTCTGGTTATAATCTTTTTTTCATTTATAAATTGTTTGTTATAAATTTATACATTTTTATATATTTATATTCTTATATGTTTTAAATATTTTAGTTTATATATAAATTTAAATGTTTACATATTTTAATATATTCATATATTATGTTTTGAATTTTGGAAATTAATGTACTGTAATTGGATAAATTCACAAAGAATTAGAGATGAATATGATAAATGTGTTGAAAATTTCATTTAATTTTATGAATAAAATATTGAAAAAAATATTATTTTTTATCCATACATAAATTGTTTGAATATGAGAAAATTAGGGTACAAAGAAATCAATGACCATCTAATTTTATTTGGTTTTAATCATAATTATACATTCTATATTTAGAAGGGTGAATTAAAAAACAAGTCAAGATTTAATGATTATAAAGATGTTTGACATTACCCATAGGATCCTTTAGAATAATTAATTCATGATATAGGTATTATATCAATTTAAAAAAACAAGTGTGGAACGATTGTCCAAAAATACTGAGAAACCATTATTCCTAGATTGTGCTAAATTTATAGTGCTATTATATGTTTTGAGATTTGTTAACTTGAAAGAAAGAAATGGTTGGAGTGATAAATGTTTCACTGAATTTTTTGAAATTTTAAAAGAGTCACTTATAGAAGATAATGGGTATCTATATTCTATTTATAATGAAAAACATTACTCCCAATGGGATTGGGGTATAAAAAGATAAACGCTTTCCTCAATGATTGTGTACTGTATAAGAAAAAATAAAAAAGATTATGTGAATATCCTTAATGTGGGACATGATGATATAAAATAAATGAAAAATAAAATCATGATTCATTCTTAGAGAAAGAACCAAACCTCCCACTAAAGTAATTTTGTATCTTCTAATAATTTCTTTTTTGAAGCGTCAATTTTCAAATTAGAATGATAAAAAGAGGTTAATATTGAATAAAAATGAGTAAATCTCTAATGGAAACCTATTTCTCCATAACAATTCACCATAATGGAATATATTTAATAAAAACATCCTTATTTTGAAAATAAATTTAAATATATCATAATGAGACTATGCGTATATGGAATGAATCAATATCAAAGCCTCATTATAGAATATAGATCATTTCCTATTATATTGGTAGTATAAATATTTCTACATAGATATGTATGGAGATAAAATATGTTATAATTAACTTGATTATTTATGGAATAAAACTGGATGGAAATGATATTGATGTTTATCTATCAACATTAATTGATGATTTAAAATTTTTATGGAATACAGGTGTGGTATTTTTTATTGTATATAAATAGTATTTTTATGTATATTATGATAATTTTCACCATGAATCAATTTTATATGCATGGAAACTTATTTGGAAACATGTTAAAATGTATAAAACCTTTTCAATTTGTGATAAATTGACTTCATATCATAAATTTTTTATTGGAATAAAGATAATTTACATGTGATATCAAATATTTTGATGATTGTATCATCCTTAAAATTGATTAAAAAAAGTCATTTAATAGTTTACAATAATATTATTTTCCTAAAAACCTTTGTTAGTTAAAGAATATTATGATATGTAAAAAAAAATCGATTTCACATTTATAAAGAAATAATTTTGTTATCATAAAAATAAATAAATAGAGAAAACAGTTTGTCTTATTCAAGCTACTTATTGAGGTTTTTTATAGGTAAAGCATAACATTGAAATTATTCTTATTGAGGAATACATATGTGATAATTTTATAAAAATTTATCATAAATAAAAGAAAATAGAAAGGATATATTTTATATAATATTGAAATTAATATACATGGGAATGTATTTAGAGTTAGATCCCTCTATTAATGGAAACAAAACAAATTTACCTCTAAATTGTCACACATTAAGAAAGAGTGAGAAGATATTTTTTTTAATATCTACATGGTATTAAAGTATTCAATAATTTTTCTTCTAATGAGAAAACTTTAGTGCTATTTAAGGATTTTAAGTTAATATGTATGAGATCTAATGACTTTCATGTATTTTAAAAAAAAACTATTATCAGTTTCACTTCATAGAATATTGTCCACACATATTGAAAAGTATTTCATTGGGATGCATTATTTTTACAATTCCCTTTAAAAATAATTCTTAGATTCGATTTTTTTATGTGTTGGAGAATGAAGTTGTCCTCATACTTTTTCACCTAGAAATATATTTTCCACCATAATTTTTTGATACAATGGTTCATCTGGTGATTTATTCAGTGTGAGAGATAGTAATATGTGTACATATTTATTTATATTAATTGGACGAATAAATTTGAAATATATATTAAAAATTTGAAGGGATATGTTAAAAATACACATCTACCAAAGGATTATATTATTCAAAAATTTATATCGAAATATGTTACTAAGGTATTAATAATTATTTTTATAAAGGTGAGCATGTTGGTTTCCCTATATCTCAACATTTGACTGTTAAATGGATCTATGGTTTAAAGGTAATGTTAATTGCACTTGATGAACTGATGCAGATATATTTATAAATTTTGAACAACATTGGTGTGGTTCAACAATATATATCATCATGTATTTCTAGATTGATGGTACAATATAAATAAAGAAATTAAAATTTGAGGATGAATGAACATAAAAATACATTTATTTAATGGCTTAAGGATAAATTAAAACCTGATTTTTTGCATCATAATCATTGAAATGGTTAGAAAGGGGGAATATGTTAATATGATCAAATGTATTTTTTATAGTAATGTTTACAAATTCTACAAAAAAATCAGGATGATAAGATCACCATTCAAAATAGTGGAGTAATGTTTGTCTCTAAAACACTACAATTTTCAAGTGTTGAAGATAAAAACCTAATTTCTGCATCGACAACATATCTTGGACTTTTTTAAGATATACGTGAAATTGATTTTACTAAATTCAAAGTACCAGTATTTAAGTGTATCCAAGTTGATAGTAACAATGATGCAAAACATGATGATTATGGATTTACTACATTTGAGTTGAATTTTTTTTGTTGCAAATAGAGAACCATTTATCATGAAGACACATGAATATTTGATATTTTATGTTACCGACCCATCGAATTATTAATGGTCTATTGTTTTAAAGGGGAAATAGATTCATTTTAGGTTATGGGGTAGTTGATGATATCGTGGGATTATGTGTGATTTCTTCAAGTATTACACTATAACCTGATGATAATAATGATTGTGATATAGAAATACTCCATACGATATGAAATGATCACATTAAAGGGATATATGATAACTCTCCTAAACTATCTAAATTATTCAAGTAAATGTATATTTTATAATTTTAGAAACTTACACATGTAAAAGTTCTATTTGTTTTAACTTTTTAATTTAAATTTATATTCCAAATCATTATTTCCATTTTTCTATTAAATTTTATATTCATCAGTTTTAGTTAAATAGCTTTTGGTTGAAAAACACATAAACCAAATTTTTTGTTGAAATTTTCCCATATAAAAACACTTTTTATTTTGAATTATATATTGATCATGTTTATCATTGAGAAATTAAAAATTAATTAATCTATAAACCCTACAACTACCACCAATTGGTATGGTTGTGAGTATGGGTATCATATCTATAGGGAAGCCTGGTATTGAAGTGTGCGACCAAAACAATAAAAAATTTAGTGACTGAAGCGATAAAGGGGAGAAATATGAACATTGAGAATAAGGTGTAACAATGGTGATAATGTGTATGAAATTAGTTTTGGAAACAAATATTGTAAAGAAGATTAATAGTGGAAAAAATTAAGGAACCCCGACTAGAAGGGAATGATTTAAATATTCTATGATCATTCTCATGTTTACAAAAAATATAACCATTGCTTGTTGAAAATGTGAAAAATCAACAATTTTTTATTCAGTGTTTGACATTGCTTACCAAAATCTTTTTATAAGTGATCTCTCGATCATCACTGAGGTGTTGGTATGTTCAAAAATAAAGTGAACTCTAACCTCTTTCAAATTTTAATTACTTTTGTTATTGTTCAAGTTCTAATTGAATCACTAATATCACCCAGTAAATCATAAAAAGTGTAAATAAGATCTTCATTTTAAAAAAATGATAACATTGAGTTAAAAATCACATTGGAAACAATCAAAGGGAAAACGGTTTGATTAAACGTTTTCAATAAATTTCTATTTGAAATATCAAAGAAATTTAGTTACACGTGATCAAAAAATAAAAAATCAATAAAATAAAAGGAAGAGAAGAGAAAAATTCTCTGGCAAGATCATCTCCTTCCATAAAACTATAGCTCTTGATCCTTGTTCTTTTCCCAGTATTTCTATGACCTATGTTCTGTGACCATTATATGATTCATGTATTCTAGAAATTAAACCCAAAAATAATGTTTTAAGATATCAAATAACTTCTCACATCCATATTGTCTAGGTGGAATCACATAATGAGACATTCAACATTTTCTATGCTGACCATCATGAAGAATTAAATTTATTCTTCTAACTGATGCAATAGACCCATGTGTAGTTTATTAAATATTGAAGTATAATGAATATGGATTTCATTCCTAATTTATATAGACCAATCATTCTTCTTAATAAAACTGTATAAGTTTCATTAGGAATGGTTCATAATACACTTCGTTTATTACATGTGAATGAGAGGGTCACCATTTAATCTCACCTATTATCAAATATTGAAATTCTAACATTATTCAGGTTAAAACTTTAAAATTTATCATATTAACATAATGAGCTTTAGTTTAAAGGTGTTGACATTTCAAACACAACTTAAACAATCATCTTCCACCATGAAAAAAAACAGCTTTGACATTCCCATGGATTTAACATGATCAAGTTCATTACCTATCAAATTCAAACCCTGATAACTATCATGGAAAGAAAAAAAACCAAAAACACATGAAGAAGAATAAAATTGAAAACACTCAGTTAGGAGTTATACTATAACAAACCAACCCAATTCAACCTAAAAAATCACCTGATATGGTCAACCACAAGGGCTCAAGTGTGCCTTCCCAAATGCTAGAGGATGATGACCAACAATGGGGGTATAAAAGATGTAGTAGGTAGACTATAACCTCTATTTATAGTGAATTAATAGCTGAAAATAACCAAACACATACAAAAAGGGGACATCAGAGTATGAATAATATGTAAAATAAAATAGAATCATGCTATTATAATAGAGATACAACATATATTCATACATACTAAAATCATGAGAAATAAACAATAGTTTATCTATAACTAGGCTGACCACATATACCAAATAAAAAACTAAAAAATAAAATAAAATAGGATCTACTACCAAAATCGATCTGAACTACATACCTGGTCTCCATGCCGCCCGAGTTGTACCAACCCAATCCTATGACTCCACATGAGTAACTCTTCTTGATCAAGAAACACTATGCCTTATCCCCATCCACTATGAAACATATTCACTAACTTTAAAGTAAAAATAAGGTCTACACACACACCAAGGTGCATGTATAAGGGGTTAAAAATAAATCTAATTAGACCACCCCAAGGGTGGACCTATAATATTTTATCATAAAAAGTGAATGCACATGTGATATGACTTTCTCATACAAAAACAAACAATAGATGAAATAAAATAAATAAGTTCATAACAAGAAATGGGCTAAATAAATATAAGGAAAACATCTAACTACGAGTTTTTTTTTGACACCTAAGGTAAATCTACCACCACTATATCCCATGAATGAGGATTTATAGAATGTGGATCACCTAGACACATGAAAACCAGTTTATTCGCCATGTCTAAATAGGAACTTCAGGACATCTGAACGCATCAAGTATGAATTCTATAATCTAGGGAATAACCATATGCATCCACACAAAAATTGAACCCTTTGGGCACTAGGACTTTAATGTAACAATCTAAACTAGTGATTGGGACATCTAAGTCGATGTAACTAGAGAACCTATCAATCATGAAAGTCCTAAAGAATGAATTAGGAACCTTCTCTGGACCCTATAATGGTGGGATCCATAATATAATCTGAGTTCATATAGAATCCATGACCCCAACAGAGAAAATGCATCTACTGTAAAAAAACACTCTCTGAGTTCCTCGATACCTCATGATCTAGAAGCCACTCTATTCAGGGTGTTATATAAAACTAGATGGGGGTTTCACTTATCTAGATCACCCATTATCTCCCTAATCCCATATAAAAGTATTCAACAATAGGTGGAGATAACATGATCATAATTCAGGGACAACACCCGATCCAATATATTCCAAGGGTCTCCTCCTCAAACCGAAGTCCTGAGAAGAAACTTCCTCAAACATCATTGAAAAAATCTCACAGAATGTAGAACGATCCAAACTCAAGCCAACTTATCAAAAAGATAAACAAATGGAATCAATCCAATTTCATCCATTGAATCACATCCCCTCTCATGACACCCTGATATCAAAATCAAAAAGTATCCACCATAGTCTCTGAATGACCTACCAAAGTTCCAACCAATTTCGAGGCTCCTACAGACCCCTGGTTCACTGTACAAAGGTGATGTATTTTTAGGGACTCCCTTGCTCAACCCAAGCTATCTGAACATTCCTATAGAAAAATACATAAATCACTAAAATGACACAATAAAGTAGGATAGACTACAATGGATTCTTCAAGTTCATTCAAAATCATAGAACAAAACCATTAAAAAAACATCCCAAACAACCCTTAGTGGGCTCCAACTGATCCTTGATTAACAACACACAAAAAGGGGCATCCAATTCATATGATTCTAAATAGGGGAAATCACAACGGTCATCACGGTCACTATAATTTTAGACCTCCACATGGGATCCATAATACCAAAAAAATCCCAAAGAAATACAACATAGAAAGACCTTAGTCTACCTTCTGGAAAAACAACTCATTCATAGGTACCAAATCACCCACAAGGGCTTCCCAAAAATTACCATGCCACACATGCATCCTCAACTATTGACTTCAGAAACCACTAATCACTCAACCAGCAAAAAATTTACAAGGGAATCATCAGGAGTCCCTTAGACACGTATCAAAATCTCCCATATATAAACAACATCTTAAAACATCAAACTAGACTAAAGGCTCAAAAAGATCTGATCCTCAAACAAAATAGATAAACCTAAAACGGTCTAACATCAAGCAATTGGTCCTGACACCTAGGGCCAAACCCAAATCTCATCAAAGATAATACTTGATCCCCTCTTATTAAATTTAACCAAATAACCTCAAATATAATTCCATGGAACAATAAATCTTGGATTATTACTGAGCTCTGAACCCTCACCCAAGCCTCACCACTCCCAACCCTACCCCTAAGAGGATTCTAAAACCAAACCTTAATGAAATACTTATACTAGACATCATCTATCCATAAAACCATAAATAAGGATTAAAAATATTTATAGGATTCCACAATCAGGATCTATATTGAAAAATTCTTAGAATGGACTACTCACAAGTCTAATTTTAAATCCAGGACATAAATTACCAAAAACCCCTAGGATAGAAAAAGTACACGACATGTACTCTCAATGTTATACATTCCCATATAATTATACGTGGTTAGAGCATGCATGGTGTCTGTCTATGTAATACTATATGAACATGTACCCATCACATGGGTTTTTTTCAATTACATGGAAACATATCAATGTTTCACTACATGGTGTGTACCCAAAATACATAGCGTGTACCCATATTACATGGAATGTACTTCCCAAAACCCCATCTACCCTTGTACTTGTCCACATGGCCACATTAATGGAAAAATATTGACACAAGGAGTGTAATTAAATTACATGAAATTTTCTTATAAAATATTTTCTTCCTCAAACATGAATAAAAACGACATGAGTTCTATGAACCACACACTATGTATATGAGTTTCCCCAAATAGAAGGCCCCCAAATCACCCCAAAACCCCTGATTCCTCCCAAAAATCCACTATTAACCATCAATGGGTCCCCAAAAACCCTAAAATGGGATTTAATCTTAAAAAATAATTCTAGGGGGATTTATGTATTAAAACATAAAACATGCCTACATTAAATTGAAAACTGTTGATGCTTCGATCTGATTTGTGATCCGCAGTTGTCGTACGAAGATCCTGTGTGACCTGAGCTCTATGTCTGTTCCCCATAATCCTTATGTCCCTATCTTATCTATATTTCCCTATCTCATATGAATATGACAAATGGGATATACCCAATGTGAATTTTTAATAATCCTTGGGAGAAAAATAAAATAAAACAAAGAAAAGGGAGAAAGGGGAAATGAAAAGAAAAATAAAAGAAAAGGGGATTGGCCTTGACCACAGTGCTCAATGAATGGTTATGCCTCACCTAGACCCAAACCCCCATTATGGAATCAATTGAGGAGTTGTAATCTTAATCTGCTGCTCCTTTTTAAAGATACAACTAAATGACCACACACAAATAAATTAATATTTAATTAATTAAACATTAAATATTCTATGCAAATTTTAGTGGCTCATTTTTTCACCAAAATCCTATAATGGGGTACACACCCAATTCCAAGACCAACAAAGTTGTCAAAAAAAATATCTGAGATCATCTCATAGTTTAAATTTCCATTTTCCCTGAACACCTATGGGAATAAAATGGATATAATTTACTCTGATTTTCACAACCTACGATGATTTTGGTCATCAAAAACTCCCTGCAACAAATTCTTATCACTCTTAATAAGACATGGTGGATAACTTGTATCCTTTATCTCAGATAATCACTAGAAAAACCATCACTATCTTGACCATTTAATGACTAGTCTTATAATCTCCATAGATCTCTCCTAACATAAGATACATTCTCCCATGACCGATCCAATGCTCCCCAATATAGGAGTATCCTTATCAACACCCCAATTACCAAAAGGGAAACCATATGAAGCATGATATGTCCATTACTAAACAAAATGGAATCGACCACACATGAGTGCCTCTTAAAACAATCTCTCATTCCCATCCCACCATAAATAAAAAACTCAACAACAAATCACTTAAAATGAGGTTGATGGACTCCAAAATCATGTAGTGAAAACCCCAACTTATGGATATTCTTAATATTATATAAATATTTCCGCATGAATTTATATCACATAGTCCAATCCCTAACTGAACTAGGCTAATGTGCCTAAAAGTTCTGACCACGCTCCTCAGCCAGGCCAGTTCTAAAAAATTGAAGCACCATCGAAAATTCTCTTCAACATCGAGGAATCTATATCATCCCAAAATAAAACCACATAACCACCCTCCACTTAGGTTTCAATTCAAAACCACAATCATCCAACCATACTTCCATTGTGCCACCATAAGTGCAACCAAAATGAGAAGGTCCAGGAAACCAACCCAACATTTCCTATCAATACACCCATGAGACAGGGATCACTCTCAATGATCCATTTTTCAAAAACTAAGACTAACCATGCCTAAACTAAACTTGTTGATAGCACAACTCAACCTCCCCACAATGGAAAAAAAACCATGACCACCCAAGTAATCAGTGATATCAGTCACGTGGACCACACCACACAACTTGACAAACAACTTGTGACAAGAACAACTCCATCCCATGGAACTTGAACCTAGGAATTTAGGGAGACCACCACCTCAGGGAAACTAAATCCCAATCCAAGGATCCCTTAGTCATCCTTTACATTATCGAATGACTAATAGGGAACTAAAATCCCATTATCAATCCATAAATATTTTTATGAATCTACCGATGATGGGACTACATCTCCAATACTAGTGAAAATTTCACCACAATATTGACATGACATGTAATCAAAGGAAAATATATACATGTGGTTTAGTTGATTATAATTAAACCTAATATTTATACAAGAAAACTCTGTATGATCAGTTGATGACTCTTCAAAAAATTGAACCTCTATTCATAAGTGAAACACCCCAGATAGAAATATGTCATGTGAATTCTATATTCCATTAATGATGCATGAAAACTGGAGACTTTCCCATAGACTAGGATCCAAAAAACTAGAATAAAACATAAATCCACAAACCCAAGTGAACCACTCTAGGTGAAATAACATAACCCTAAAAATGGAAATTATGAATAAGAATTATATGCCCTGACAACTTGGACTTAATTTTGAAAAAGATTTCTATGACACAACAATCTAAGATCCATCACAATTTCAAACACATTCTTAGACCACCTATCTACTAACTCACAAAATAATAAAATCAAGCATATCTAATCCCATTTTACAATGAACTATCCTTGGTTGACTTGACATGTCACACGATTGTGCTCACCATATGGCCTCAAGAACACCTCCCAAATTCTAGAGGCTTCTGACCAATTGTGGGGGTCTAAAAGATGCAGTGGGGAGACTATAACCTCTGGGTAGAGTATAATAACAATGTAAAATACCCAAAAAAAATATACAGGGGGCATCAAATTATGCATAATAATTAAACTGAAATATAATAATTTGATAAAAAAATGAAGCAAAACATACATTCATACCAACTAACATAATGTAAAACATAATATAGATGATTTCCCATAGGGATGACCACATATAAAAAATAAAAAAATGAAAATAAAATATAACAGGCTCAACTTCTTACACTAACACAAACCATATACCCAGTCTCCACAATGATCGATCTATACCAACCGGATCATGAGACTCTACACGAATGGATCTATTTGATCAAGAAATAGTTGGATTTTTCCCCATGCACTACAAAACCTATGCATAAAACATAAAGTAGACACTAGTTATGCATTCACACAAAGGTTTTGTAGAGGGGGTGGGAAAAAATCTTAGTAGGCCGCCCCAATAGTTAACCTATAATCTATTTTCATAGTAAGTAAATACACACATGATATTCTCAGACTATCAAAAAACAAATAGTGTCTAATATAAAAGAAAAAACTGCATAAAAATAAATGAGATGAATAAAAACAAGGAAAACAACTGCCCATGAGTTCTAGTATGACACATGAGGTAAATATACCCCTACCCTATCCCATGATAGATGATTTATAGCATATAACTTACCTATCCACATGAAAACTGAAACATAAAAAAAATCTACATAGGAGCATCAAGATGTAAAAATGAAACACAAACAAATTCTAAACCCCAGAGCATAACCAAAGGCATGCACATGATAAATCTCATTTACTAATCCCTAAGACACCAATAGAATGATCTGAACTAGAGATAAGATCATCTATGTCAACAAAACTATATAACCTTCTAGTCTCAAATGTTCTGTAAGACAAATTGGGCACCTTATATATACCCAAAAAAGATAGTCTACATACCATAATATGGGATCAACCATCATCTTTGTCCTTAGATGAACAATGACATCCATGGTAGACAAGACCGACCATGTGTGTGCCTCAGTGCCTCACAAGACCGAAGAAACTCTAGTAAGGGTGTCACACTAAAGTAGATGGGGGTTTCACTAATCTTGATCAACCATGATCTACCTAATACTTCTAAAAATATCCAATAAGTGGCGGTGAGAACCGGATAAAAACAAAGGTCCAACCCTAAATCCATGATATCCCAAGGTTTTCCTCCTCAAACCAAAGTCCTTAATAGAAACTACCTCAAACATCATGGCTAAAAGAAAATCGAATGTGGGATAATACAGCCTCTATAACACCACCCAAACATCTAAACAAGAAGAACTAATCCACTCTTATCCAATAAATCAAAAGGAATCTCGTGGAACCCTGGATCTCAGAATCCAACAAATAGCCACCATGGGATCTGAAGGAACCACCGTACGGCCAAACAAAACTCAGTGCTCCCACAGAACCCATAGAAATAGAAAAAAGGTGACATCCTTCCAGGGACTCCCTTGCTAACCAATATATTAGCCCATTCCCATAGAAACATCATCAAATTACTAAAAGGACACATCAAGATAAGGACACCCTATAAGGTGTTCCTTTTGATCATCAAAAATCATAGTACACACCCAATATAGAAACATCCAAAACGTCCCTCGGTGGCCTCCAATTGATCCCCGATCAATAACTCTCTCAAAGGGGAATCTAAAAAATAGCCTTTACTACATGGGTACTCATAACGGTCCTCATGACAACCTCAAAGAAAGACCCTCCACAAGGGATCTAAAGATCCAATTAAAAATCAATTTAAATCCCACATAAGAAAATATCAATCAAAATTCCCAGTAAAAAACCTATTCATGGGCACCAGCTCACTCGTGAGGGAATCCCAAGCATCATCATTTTACATTGGCATCCTTAATTGATGACTTCAGAAACTACTGATCACTTGATCAGCACCTAACCCTCAAGGGAATCCTTAAGAGTCCCTTAGAATCATCTCAATTATTCCTAGTTGTAACCACCATACCACGATGTCATCCTATCCCAATATATCTAATAGATCTGATCCTCAAAAAAGATCTAAATCTCAAATTCTCTAATCTTGAGAAATCAGTCTTGAAACGAATGTACAAACCAAGATCTACTCAGATATAATACTTGATCCTATATTATATAATCCTTATAAAGAAACTCAAATAGATCACCATGGAACACTCTCTCTTGGACGATCACTGATCCCTAAATCATCACCTAGGCCTCGCATCTCACAACCCAATCCATAAGAGGATTATGAAACCAAACCTCAGTGAAATCATCCCAATGAACTCTCTCAGTATAAAACACTATCCATACAACCTCAAAATGAATATATAACTCCACAATCATGATGTACAATAAAACAATACTTAGAATTGACTACTCACAAGTATAATTTTACCTTTGGAGCAGAAAACACCCAAAACCCCTAGGTTAGAAAAAGTACATGATTTGTACTTCCGAGTACACGATGTATACTCTCAAAGAATCCCTTAGACATGTACTTATACATGGATAGTTTAGAAATTGGGTCTATCAATGTACTATTATATGGCCATATACCCATCACATGGGGTGTCTTCCCAAGTACATGGCCATATATCCATGTCCCACTACACAGTGTGTACCAAGAATATATGGTTTGTACTTACAAAAACACTATCTAACCATATACTCAATCACATGGAAAGGTACATGGATGAGTTCTACCACATAGTTTATACTTAAAGTACATGTTGTGTACTTATAAAAGCTCACATTCCTATAATATTAATAACACACAATGTTTTTTCTCTGAACCAAATGTGGTGTACATGGGTTTCCCCAAATGAAATCCCCCAAATTGCATTGAAACCTTCGATTTCTACCTGAAAGCCACATACCAACCCCCTAAAGGGTCCCTAACAACCCAAAATATGATTGAAATTTTAAAAAAATATATTATATGGGTATTTATGTCTTAAAATAGAAAATTGGACTTGTATTGGGTGGAAACTGCCAATACCTCGATCTGATTCACGATTTGTAGCTGTTTCACGATGATCTGATGCGATCTGAGATTTGTGGTTATGCATCCTTTTATCCAACCCCTATCTTATCTCCCTCTACAAATCTTGTATAAAGAACCTAAAGGAAATATCCCCCACATGAATGTGTGAAAATCCATAAGATAAAAGGAAAATAATAAAAAAATAAAATAGAAAATTTGAAAATGAAAAATAAAAAGAAATAAAAAGTGGCTCGAGCCCGACCTTAGTGTCTAACAATAAGGTTGTGCATTTAATTAGAAAAAACCCCCATTATAAAATCAAACAAGGTGAAAAAATATCAATACAATTCTTTGTTTGAAAGATATGACCAAACAAAAATGAAAAGATAAATTATTATTTAATTAAGTAAATATTAAATATTCCATGAAAATTTGAATGGATTAGATTTCCAAAAAACATATATCCTATGGTAAACAACCTATTCCATGACCAAAAGAGTGTTTAGAAAAATTTCCAGAGGTTATCTCATAGGTGAAATTTCAATTTTCCCCTGAACACACATGTTAAAAAAGATTGGATTTTCCATTAATTTTCACAACCCTTGATGATGAGGGTCACCACATAAACCTCCTCGTAGAGAACCCACTTTTGGATTAAAACTTAATCTTTGATTCAATTGTCTTTTGGAAAGAAAAAAACTTTATGTTTTTTTAAGGGGTGATAGGAAGGTATTAAGGTAGGGCATGGATGATATAGAAGGCTCAAATTGTGTGTAGAAGAAAGGATAAAAGGTTCCATTTTATAAGTTATGGGATGGGTACTCTTGGAATTACAAAAAATATAAAATATAATTGAGTCATTATCAATATTTTTTTCCCAAATGGACACAGATTTCATTAAAAAGAGTATAAGGTAAAAATTTCACCAACCAATAAAATTTAGATAGGTTTTTGTGTCATTTTAAAACTTATCTTATTTATTTACCCCTTGATTGACCAATTTTAACCTTAACTATGGTAATAGCTTTTTCAATATTAAAGGGTTATAATTTTAATTATAAGGTGAAAATTGGATGACAAATATACAATTTGTAATGACCCAAACTATTATAAATAAAATTCCACTTTTTTATTTATTTAAATATCTCATCATGAAATATGGTTAGAGAATACAAATGCACTTATTTTGTTTTATCATATTGTATTTAAAATTCCATCAATAATCCTTACCGTTTATAATATATCCATTTAATAGTGATTACATGATTAGTGTAAATATAGGTTTTTGAGAAATACAATTTACACAGAAAAATGAAGTGATGGCCTCAACCAGTAGGATCGTACCCTATGAAGCCCATTTATTGTAGGTTCATAGGGATATTGAATTTTTCGGATTTTCCTTTGACCAATCCCAATTTTAGAACCAACAACTTAAGCATGAGTGAAACCGTTTATGGGAGAAGTCAAAGATCATTGAGATCACGACCAAAACCATGTTCGCTGAATCACCCCATTAAAGTCCCACCATCGCACACCTTACTCTTAAAGAATTTTCTAGTGTATTAAATAGATATGTATCAAGACCCTATAAATATTAATATATATTTTTTTTAAATAATAAAGAATATATTTTCATCCTATTTTTTTTACTTTGTAAATGATTTTTTATTTGGATACAATAAATCAAAAATTATATTTTTGGTTAATATTCAAATTCAATTAATGAATTAATGAATTAATTGGATTATATAAATAAATAATATTTTCATATTATTAAATAAATTTTATCCTATATAAATGATCATATATATTTTATGAAGTCAAATGTAATTTTTATAAGGGTTCGAAAATAGTTATTGTAAAAAAACATAGCATTTCTTAATAAATGTCCATTTCATTTGAAAAGTTAATATTAAAATATTAAAATAATTATTTAGATAAAATTAATATTATTTTTGGAATCAAAATTTTAAAATGATAAAATAGTTACTTTTTTATAATTTTCTGAGATAGTCGAATTTTCGGGTAAAAATTAAATATCGTATAAGTATAAATTATGTTTTCTGACATCATAATGACCCGAATTTTATGTAATAATTACTATAAATAGGATATAAGAAAAAATATATGTTTTCCCTATAAAATTATGTGATTTTAATTTTTTTGGGAAGCCATTATGAATCCTCCCAAACATATAATATATTTTAAGGTTTTAAAATCATTTCTTTAAGAGCGTGTCACACCTCCACATAATCAAGGGATTTATTTTAATAAGTTAAGACATTATAATTAAAAAATAATTATAACCAATCCATTTTGGATGTAACCATGGGAAAATACCATGGTATCGTTTTTGGTTTGGGATATTTTATAATGTAGAGTCTAAAACCTAAATAAAAAGAAATCCCCTTCTTTTCTTATATAAATCCACCCAAGATCCCATTTATTTTAACTAAAACTCCTTATTTCATGACCATAATCTTATATTAACTCTATATACTCCTCCCAATTATATTATAATATCTTAAGAATCCCCTCCCAATCTTTTTAAGTTACACACTCAATTAAGGGACCTTCCTCTCCTTTTTCAATTCAAGCACCATTTTTGGAAGTTTTCTTATTAATTTCAAATTTTCGAATGAAATTTATATATATAAATACCCTATAGTAAAATGGATTTTATTTTAATGTGGTTTCATTTAGTATCCCTCATTTTTAACTTCACATAAGTCGTTACTAAGCTGAAATTCTGTAAGGGATTTCTCTCTTCTCATTTGACTTCAAGAACTCCATTTTTGTTTTGTCAATTAAATTCCATTTTATTTTATTGGGATATGTTCTTAAACATTCCAATTTCATTAAATTTAATTTATAATTTATTATATTTCCCTTTTCACACTAACTAATCCTACCATCATCCTTTATGTACACCTATTACCATGTAGAAATTTCATAAAGGATCTTTTCCTTTCTCCTCTTTATTAAAATATCGTATTCATATTATGTATTTTTTATTAATTTACATATTATATAACATGTTATTATATATCCCCCATACTATAAAATTTATTTCCAAATTACTATATACCCCTTTATCTCTCATCAATCCTTTTTATGAATTTTTAAGTAAAGCCGTTATGCTGCCAAAATTTCATAGCGACTTTCATGCCAAAAAAAATATGTAGTGATAAACATATCCATTTTTCTATAAATGGTACTCAACATTAATAAAATATACTTATTTATTAGGGACTTAAATGTATTTATTAAACATTACTTGATCATGGAATAAATTATTATGATTAATGAATCAATGTTGTATGATTTATGTTGCACACTTATCCATGATAATGAAATGAATATGGTGGGTGCACCAAAATATTGCTCCAATGAATTGGTTAATGTTTAGTATACTAATACATCATGTTGGTATATAGAGTTTACCTTATTTTTATGGGGATTTTTCTACAATTATATATTGTAGGGTTTATCCTAGACCTATGTTTATGATTCAGTGTTTTAAGTTGTTGGCACATTTTCCATGTTATGATTATCATGCTATATGATACCCTATTATTAATGTTCCTTTTATTCCACATTGATATGACTATTTTATAACATGTTTCACTTATTAAATGTTTATTCCCTCACTAATATTTATATATCACCCCTTTCTTATGTATTTCTCATGGTTATCTCACATAGTTTTAAATTCGAAGGAGTATTTTGAACATGTTAAAGAAGTTTCAAATAAACATGTTGTATTCCCTGTTTTATGTTGTTATGTAATGTAAATCATTCCCAAATAAACTATAATTATCAATCATATGGGTTTTATTATGTTTCTTCTTATTTAATAAATCATTCATTAATGAGTAATAAAGAGAAGGGTTGTTATGGTTGATATCATACGAAAAGTTTAGTTATTTTTGGTATTAGGATTAGAAAACTCTAGAAAATGCCTGAGGGATAAGACTCTGTATAAGAAAACATACTCAAATTTAGGTTAGTATATATTAAGTGGTTTATCAAAAAAATAAATCCATTTTTTGATACTACAAGTGGAAATGGTTCTGGAACAGATGTACCTAGGAGTAACAACTCTTATAAGGTGTTCCGAGCCTGACTCGGGTAAACCAGGTATATGACAATGGGCCTTAATGCACACTTGGTTTGAAACTTCCAGGGGATATGATTTGGTAAATTCATAACATTTTTATGAACCATTATTAAGGGAACACAAAATCGCATAAGAAAATATGTTATGAAATAGATCATAAATAACATAAATTAAAGCCTAGAGATTCATAAGCTAAGAAAATAAATGTAATTTATAAATTATCCTTTTAATGTCATTGGATTACCATTTATGTGTTAAATAGTTCGAAAATAATCCTCCCTAATTTTCCATTTATTATAGATAATGTCTCGAAATAAGAGGAATAAGGAAAACAATCGATGCGATAGGCAATGTGATGACTTCCCCAACCAGATTCCCAACCCGATGGGAGTAGGAATCATGAAATTTATGATGAAAAGTTCTTTGATAAATCAGGTTCTAAATAGAAACCAAGATCAATAAGATCACCCAAACCCCCCTAAGAGATAACAAGCCACAATCGAGAGCTTTATTTTGCAAAGGTATCCTACTTTCAATGGATCATCCGACCCCTTAATTACAGAATAATAGATTAACTCCATTGAGAAGATCTTATTTATCCTTAAATGTTCTAAGAAATAGAAGGTTCTATTAGATACTTATCATATGGAGATATAATTTGAAAAAATGGTGTTCTCTAGTCAATTATATGAAGCATGAGAAGATATTTAAGTGATGGAGTGGTAGGAATTCCAGAAAATATTTTTCAATAAATACTTACCTATTATTATCCATCTTAAAATGGATAGGTATTTTTTTCCTTCATAAAAAAAAGATGATGAATATATCTAGGTGTAAAAGGAAAACATCATAAGACATGCACGATATGCATCTAGATTTTTTGTTACCCCCAAATTCAAGGTTTTCTAGTTCTTTGGTTGGATAAAACCTAGTCTATGAAATACCCTAGCAATCTGTGACTTTGAAAGCTATGTGAAAATGGTGTGATGTGCCCTCAAAGTGAAAATGGATATTTAATAATCTCAAGGGTATCATGGGGATAATAATAATAAAGAATAATTTAATTCTAGTGGGTAAATGGAGAAATCTGACAATGTTATAAAATTTCAACATCCCACATGTCAAAGGTGCGGGAAGAAGCACTCCAGAAATTGTATATGGGGAATGAAGAAATGCTTTAGGTGTTGGAAGGAAGGACACCTAGATAGAAATTAATGGTAGGAGAATATTTCTAATTAAACTGAGGAAAGTAATGTTTTAGTCAACTCTCAATGCATTTCTCATTGCTTCAACTATAAGGAACCATGGAAATTTTCATACCAATTCCATAAATCAAGGGTTTTCAGAGACAAACAATAACCTCCAAGACAGTAAGGAAAATATCTTTCCATCAAAACCATTGAGGTGGATCCAAAAAAATTGGTGATAGCTACACTATTTATTTATTCAATAATAGAAAACATACCTTTTGATTCTAGTTCTACAGATTCCTTAATATCAAGAAAGTTTAGTAGAACTATTCAAACACCACCAAAAATCATGGAAGTAGAACTTTTAGTGAAAACAAATGGGTAAATTATTGCATCCCAAGTATATATATCCTCCCCTGTCAATGTTTGTGGGATGAACTTCCTATAAAACCTTGCCATTCTGCCTTTAGTGTAATTTTATGAAATTATTATCATGGATTATATTTCCCTGTATATACCTAACATAAATTTATGTGAGAAGTAAATCACCCTCCATATTGAGAATCGACCGTCGATTTTGTACAATTACAAGAAGGGTGAATCTTCTTTAGCACCATCATCTCATGTATGGATATTATTTCCCATTCAGAATGCAATTATAGCTTAAATAATTGATTTTAAGGAAAGAACTATCCTCAATTACATGACTATTTTTGAGGGAATACGCTGATGTGTTTCTTAAGAAATTTTCTTATCATCCTCATAGCCGAGAGGTTGAATTTTAAATTGAGATTATACCTGGGGTGTTTCCATTATCCAAGACACTATATAGAATGGATGTTGCGGAACGTAAGGATCTGACGTAACAACTATAATAGAATCTGTATAAATGGTTCATATGCCCAATTACTTCACCATGGGTTGCACCAGTTCTCTTCCTCAAGAAGGATGGGTCAGTGTTCAATTTTATTGATAATTGGGAGCTCAAAAATATCACAATAAAGAACAAATACCCTCTGACTCATATTGATAACTTGTTTGATTAGCTATGTGGAGCACAAAATTCTCAATGGAAGATCTTCAAAGAGGATATTATCATGTAAGGGTGAATAAGGAAGATATCCCCAAGACCACTTTTCGTACATGGTACTTGCACTAAGAGTTCATAGTGATTCCATTAGAACTCACTAATGATCTTGCAATATTCATGGACTTTATGAATAGAGTCTTTAGAGATTAACTCAAAAAACTTTTGGTAGTTTTAATATATGATATTCTAATATACTAAAAAATAATGGAGGATTATGAGGATTATCTAAGCATTTTGCTAAATACCCTATGAAAGGATAATCTTTAAACCAAGTAAAACAATAGAGAGTCCTGGTTAAAGGAAGTCTATTTCTTGGGGAATATCATCAAAAGTAACGGGATATCTATAGACCCTTCAAATACAAAATCAATTAAAGGATGGATGAGGCCAACATCTATGATATCTATCCATATTTTTCTTGGGTTAGCTAGGTATTATTCCCGAATTGTGAGGAATTTATCAAGATCATCAAACCCACTTCCCCAGATAACTCAAGAAAGGAGTCATGTTTTCTTGGAATTTTGAATTTGAAGAGTGCTTCATGAATTTTAAAATGAGGTTCATCACTACACCATTGCTCACACTACCCACAAGTGGATAACTCTTTGTAATATTTAGAGATGCTTTGAAGAAGGTATTGTGTTGTGTGTTAATGTAGAATGAAAAATCTATAGCATGTACATCAAGTTAGTTGAAATTTCATGAGAAAAAATATTCCACACATGATCTAGAATTGTCATTTGTGATATTTTCATTGAAAATATGGTGGAATTATATATATGTGGACAAGTGTGAGATATATACGGATAAAAAAATAATCATATATATATTCACAAACAAAGAGTCGAATATGTTCCAATGAAGATGGTTAGATCTGATCAAGGACTATTAATACTCAATCCACTACTATCTTGGTAAAGTCAATAAAGTGGAAGATGATCTAAGTAGAAAATATCATGCATCTTTATCAATGATGAGAATTGAAAAGGATCCAATATTATTAGACCTACAAAGGATAGACATGGGAATCATAAAGGAAAGAACATCATCAATCCTTTCACAAATGACTGCTCAACTATATCTTATGGAAATGATCAAGAATTCTCAATGAAATGATGTGGAAATTTAGAATAAGGTGGAATCCATGAGAAAGGGGATTTACTTAGAGTTTAAAACTGGTGAAGAAGGAATTGTGATATTTGGGTAAAAACTATATTTTCCATAAAATACTGAGTTAAGGAAGGAACTATTGGATGGAAAATATGAAGAAGAAGATCATTGAATATAAATCAAAGTGCCTAGTATTCTTGCAAGTGAAGGTTGAAAGATAGAAGTCTAAGGGGATGATGCAACCATTACCCATACCAACATGGAAATTAGAGAACATCACTAGGGAATTTTTCACATGACTTCTGAAGAAATACATGGGATACAATTCTATATGGGTTGTTGTAGATATTATCACAAATTCATATTACTTTATCATAATCTGAGAGGAATTCTCATTGGATAAACTTTTATAGATATACATCATAAAAGTGGTAAGGTTACATGGAGTACCACTATCTATTTTATCTGACAGACATCTGAGATTCACCTCCATGTTCTAGAAAATTCATCAACATGATCTAAATGCTGAGCTGAACTTTAGTATGGAATATCATCCTTAAAATGATGGAAAATTTGGATGAAGTATTTAGACATTGTAAGACATGTTGTGAGCATGTTATATGGAATTCGAAGGAGTTTGGTACCAAGAAATTCCTCTGAACGAGTACTCATACAACCACAATTTCCAATCAAGCATCCAAATGGATCCCTTTGAAAACTTTTATGGGAAGAGGTGTAGAACACATGCACGTTGGGATGATGTTTGGGAACAAAAATTGGTTGGTCCTAAAATGGTTAATGAAATGGTGGAAAAGGATATGACCATTATAAAACATGTCATGGTTGCTCAGAGTTGAAATAAGATATATGCTGACAATCATCAAAAAGACCTTGAATTTGATGTTGGAGACACGATATTCCTTTATATATCTCAATGTAAGAAGTTGATTATATTTGGGAATAAGTTAAATATTATTCCAAGAAAAATCAACCCCTTTGAGATCCTTGATCGCATTAGAGTGGTGGCCTATCAATTAGCACTACCACCAAACCTATCTCAAGTACATGATGTATTGCATGTATCCATTTTGAGGAAGTACATACCAGAACCCTCACCTACATTCAATCCATAGGTGGTACCATTGGAGAATGAACTTTCTTATAAGGAGCAGTCAGTGAAGATCTTGGATCATAGAGAAAAAGTTCTATGAAATAAGACAATGCACCTTGTCAAAGTGATGTGGAGAAACCAAAAGTTTGAAAAAGAAATGTGGGAACCAGTGGAGGTGATGAAATAGAGTTACCCTCATATGTTTTAGTGCGGGAAATGAAAATCTCAAAGGTGATATTTCTTAAGGGGGGAAGATTGTAACGACCTGAACTGTTATAAATGAAATTACCCATTTTGATTTATTTTGACATCTTATCATGAAATATGGTTACAGAAAACACATGAAATTCTTTTTTTATCCTACTGTATGTAAAATACAATTAGTAATCATTACCATTGATAATATATCTTTGAAAAATGATTACTTTATTTGTATAAATATAGGGTTTTATCAAATCCAATTTACACAAATAAAGGATGTGACGGCCTCAACAAGTAGGATCATACCCCATGAAGCCCATTTATCATATAGTTCAAGGGATATAGAATTTTTTGGATTTTCTATTGATCAATACCATGTTGAGATCCAAAAAGTTAAGCATGAGTGAAATCATTTATGGGAGAAGTTCAAAATCATCAAGATCACGACCCAAACCATGTTCGTAGAAACACCCCATGAAATTCCCACCATCACGCACCTTACAATTAGGAATTTTTCTGGTGTATTAATGGGATATGTATATAGACCCTAGATATATAAACATTTACTTTTTTGGTACATAATAAGGAATATATTTTTATCCTATTATTCTTAATTTGTAAATGATTTTTATTCTGATTCAATAAATCACAAATTTCATTTTTGGTTAATATTCAAATTCAATTAATGAATTTATGAATTAATGGATTTTAGAAAAAAAATAATATTTTAAAATTATTAAATAATTTTTATCATATATAAATGATCATATAATTTTTATGAATTGAACTGTAATTCTAATAAGGGTCTGAATACTGTTATTGTACAAAAACCTCAAATTTCATAATAAATGTAGATTTTATATTAAAAGTTAAAATTAAAATATTTTTAAAATTATTTATATGAAATTAAATTTTTTTTTGGAATCAGAACTTTTAAATTATCCAGTGGTGAATTTTAAATAATTTTCTAAGACAGTCAAATTTTTAGGTAAAAATTAAATATCATATAAATATACTTTATGTTCTATGACATCATAAGGACCCAAAAGTGATTTAATAAATAATATAAATGATATCCAATACCAAATATATGTTTTATATTTAAAACAGAATTTAATTCAGATTTATTTTATTTATTTTTTTAAACCATTATGAATCCCTCAAAGCATATAATATATTTTATGATTTTAAAATCATTTCTTTAAGAGTGCGACTCGCCTCCACATAAGCAAGGGAATTCTTTTAATAATTTTAAAAAATTTCCTTATAAAATAATTATAACCACTCCATTTTGGAAGAAAACATGAGAAAAAAAAATCATGGTATGGTTTGTGGTTTTGGATATTTTATTATGTAGAGTCCAAAACCTAAATAATAAATAAATCCCAGTCTTTTCATATATAAACCCACACAATAACCCATTTATTTTCACTGAAACTCCTTGGATAATGAATATAATCTTACAAATACGCTCTATATTCCTCAAAATGATCCCCAAGCTTTAAATAATTCCCTCCCAATATTTTGAAGTCACAAACTGAAGCAAGGGATCTTCCTCTCCTTATTTCAATTCAAGCACCGTATTTGGAATTTTTCTTCTTTATTGCAATTTTTATGATTTAATTTATTTATAAACATCCCATATGATCCAATTAATTATATTTTAATAAGGTATCATTAATTATTCCTCATTTTCACCTTCACTTAAGATGTTACTATGCTAAAATTTGATAAGGAATTTCTCTCTTCTCATTTCCATTCAAGAACTCATTTTATGTTATGTCTATTAAATTCCTTTTTATTTTTTGGGATAAATTATTACATATTCCAATTAATGTCTATTTAATTTATAAATGATGATATCCCTCTTTTCAGTCTCATTAATCCTCCAATTATCCTTTATGCACACCTGTTTCCATGATGAAATTTTGTAAGGGATCTTTTCCATTCTCCTCTTTATTCATGTATCATCTTTACCTAATGTGTTTTATCTTCATTTAATTATGATGGGATATGTTATTCCACATACCCCATACTATAAAACTTATTTCTAAATGATGATATACCCATTTATCTTTTATCAAACCCTTATATTAATTTTTAAGTAACACCGTTATGCTGCCGAAATTTCACCACAATTTTCCATGCCAAAACAATTGCGTTGTGATTACCATACCCATTTTAATATAAAAGGTGGCCACCTTTATGCACATATACTTATTTATCATATAATTATATGTATTTCTTCCCCATTTCATGATTTTTAAATAAATTATGATGATTAATGAATCCATGTTGTATAATCTATATGGCACACTTATGCATGTTAATGAAATAAATATGATGGGTGCACCCAGATAGTGCTTCAATGCATTGGGTAATGTTTAGTATCATGATACATCATGTTGGGATAGGGAGTTAACCTGATTCCTTTATAGTAATTTTTACACAATGATGTATTGGTGGGTTTATCCTTGACCTATTTTTATGATTCAATATTTTATGTTGTTTCCACATTTCCCATGGTATGATTATCATGCTATATCACATGTTCTTATTTATGTTCCTTTTATCTGTCATTGATATCCCTATTGTATAAAATGTTTCACTTATTCCATGTTTATTCTCATAATAGGATTTATAGATCACCCATATCTTATGTATTTCCCTAGGTTATCTCATGATGTTTTAAGTTCAAATGAGTATTTTGAGAATGTTAAAGATATTTTCAAAAAAAATGATGTATTTAAAGTTTTATGTAGATATATAATGTACCTAATTCCCAAATACACTAGATTTATTGATCATCTTGGTTGTATTAAGTGTAGTATTATGTAATAAATCAATTATTAATGTGAAATAAAGAGATGTGTTGTAATACAATGGATGAATTTTTCAACCATATATTATTCACCTTGTCCTTTTCAATATTTTAATGATTTTAGATAATTTAATAAAATATTAATTTCATAAAATATTATCAATGTAAATTTTAATGCTATTCAGTTAATTTGAATTTACTTACACCAAGAAAAAAATGGAATTTAAATATAATCCTTACACACATCCATAATATATCATATTTATCTTGGAAAATTCATGAAATAAAATAATTCACTTAAATTGTATTAAATTTAATATTTTTAACATCATTTATTTTATTATTATATTAATTGAATAAATACGGTGTTGGTGTTGCATAAATATTTGAGGTAATTATTCAATCACTAAAAATTAGGAATATATTACTATGATAAAAAATTAAGTTATATTTAAAATAAATATTTAGAATCAAACTTATCCTATTTTTATCCTTATGTAGAAATTTTAAAGATATTAATGTCAATATAGTTACATTATATATATATATATTCATAAATTAATATAAATGTCATATTCAAAGAAATATGGCACCAAGTGGACATATATTCTAGAACTGGATGGAAATGGGAAAAATTAAATCATCAAATAGGATAAAGGAAACTCTTGAGTTTATTTTGAAACCTTATCTCATGGTTTAACCAAATTAGCCCCCTTTACCTTTACCAATGTGAAAATATTTTTTATAGTTACTATTCATGCTGACTAAAAATAAATTGGTACATTTACCAAATTTTAATCTCTTAATTACAAATATGGAATCCATTTTTCAAGATTCGGTCTTTAGATTTGGCAGAAATCAATTTTAATTTAAATGAATAAAATTAATGAAAAAAAGTTTTAAAATCATAAATATTAATAATTAAAATGGAGTTAATCATATTATTATAAATAAAATGGATCATATGTTACTTTAATACCAAATAAAAAATATAATTAGAATTTTTGAATAAATTATTTAATGAAAAATAAATGGGATTATTTGATAAATCAATATTTTTCACTATTCACTGAAAAATCAATCATTTTAGAAAAATACCAAAAATTTCACCCTATTTTATTTTTGATATGATGATTTATAAAATGATGTTTTATTTATAAAATAAAATTTATAATGGTGGTAGACATTAATTATAACATCCTTTCACAAAATAAAATAAAAATTATTCTTGAAGAAAATGCCTTTGGATGAATAAAATGACTTCTCTAAAAAATATTTTGTGCTTATTTTTTAAGAATTGATCAATAATTTTATATTTTAGTAATACCGTTATAAATTTATTTAATAATTTGTTTACTCATATGTATTCCCTCTATTTCAATTACTAAATTAGAATTATATATTTATATTATATCACAATTCGATTAAAACATGGTGTTCCGTGTCAAGAAAAATATCGAGATTATTATTCATTTAAATAAATTTTCGAGGTTTTACATAAGGCCAAAATATAAAATAGTTTATATTTAAAAATCATAAATTTTTATAATTACAAATTTGAATTGGTCAAATAAAAGGCCTTATTTTAGGAAATAATTTAAACAATATCAAAAGCTGTTTTGATAACTGATTTTATTAAGAATTAAATTATAGTAAATATGTGATATTGAGACTATGAAAATTGATTACATAATATAATAGAAATATAAAATTCTTATATTATATATAATATCATATATATAAAGTAAATTCCATAGAGTGAATAATACAAAGGGGTTCATATTAGAAAAAATATAAAGTATTTATATTTATGTTAAAATATAGAATTTCAATATAGTTAATAAAATTTTAAAGTGTTTATAATTAGTTTTAATTTATGTGTTATTCATAAATGGGTCGTCACATGGTTAAATATGTTAATTAATCCTTTATTTAATAGTTATTCTCTAATTTATTCATAGATATAATTGTAATATCTTGAGTTGTGATGTATGTTTTGGTTTAAAGAGTTAAACTACATATAAGCGATGATACATACATCCATTGAGTTACAAACTATGTATGATAATTAATTTATTTTTCTTCTTACATAAACCTAAATTGTTTAAGAGTTGTATAAATAGTTACACATTAATATGATTTAATCATTTTGATTTAGTGGAAATGGAATAATATTCCAAAGTAAATCATTAGAAGAATTATTACAAGTAAAGGGAATGACATGAGATAAGATGGTGAGATTAAATTCCACTTAAAAATAATAAGTTCTATATTTCTTCTAAAAAAGGCACTTATTAAGACCCCGATCATTCTACTGGGTAGGTCAAACTAATTCTAGGTGACCCTAGATTATCTTTTTTACAATGAAAAATTAATGGTAGATTATAATAGGATTACGTTCCCATTGTAGTTATTTATTTTGGGTTACAATTAACCAAAATGACCTAATAGGATCACGTTACTAGAGAAATAGTGATGAGTTTATATATATGATAGATAGGGAATAAAGATTACCACTCAAACATACAATATTCATATATTATATAACTGACATAATGGACTACCTAAATATCTAAGTGATGATGTAAATTCTATGGTGACCCAATTCATAGTGAAATTTGGATCTTGACCCACTAATGGATATGACGAATGTTTTAAAAGTGGTTATTATTTTAGTGTATAAAAATTTAATAAATGTACTTATTAAATGATTTTAAAACATGTTACTCACCTAATAAAAGTTTATTTTAAAAAAATATTAGACTTTAATACAAACATAATAATTGTTATTAAGTAAAAAAAATTTATGTGTTAGTGCATAATTTTTTTGAATAAATGAAATATTTAATTTTTTTAAGAAATGAATATAGATTCTTAAGATACACATAAAATCATTCAATAAAGGTTTTATTAATGCTTGTTCTAGTTAATGAAATCATTCTATTTTCAAGAATGTGAATGAGTTCTAAAATATTTTACTTTATTTTCTCAAATTGTCAATAATAGATAAAGTAGGACATGTGATTTCATTGTTTTTGTGTTGTACAGATAGTACAAGTGGGTAACATTTTAAACCCAAATAAGAAAATTTATCTATAAAATCTTGAAATTTTTAATCTAGTATCGATTCAAGGTCATTTGAAATATAAAGTTATTAGGAATGAGGATTTGTGTCATCATATAATGGAATTATTCAAGATACCTGAAGGCATTTTTGAAAAATTTCCATGTCCATTATTAGTGTTATATAAATTATTTATTTGGTTTTGATTGGTATGTGTGTAACATCCTCAGTCTGGTTCTCCCTCACATGGTCTAGATAGGTCGCTACATGACCTCAGGCACGCCTCTCTATACACCAGAGGTAACTGACAAGTGGATAGGGTCTCATATATGGAAGGGGAAACTATACCCTCTTGTAAAAAATAATAAAACAAATAAACATTCATGTAAAAAATCAATATAAATAAACTCTAGTTGATAAATAGGAAAATTATAAAATAATACAAACATAATAATCAATTTCCTTCTATACTGTATAGAAAATTAAATTTAATGATAACAATAATCAAAGAAAACAACTAAAATAAAAACTCAAAATAAAGACTCAAAAAACTAGTCTCTAACCCCATTCCTAGTCCCATATCTAAGCTCTAGTCACTTCAAGAAAGAAAAAAATCTTGTATAGGACCCCTTTCCACTATCCAGATGTGCATCCACAAATTTTGACTGGGTTACCAATCTGTGGCTCAAATGGGGTGTGAGTAAAACACAGTAGGCCACCTCCAATGGTGTCTAAACAAAACCATATTGAGTAAAAATACATGCAATAATATAATAAATAGGTAAATTTAATATGAATCAAAAAAAACAACCAAATCGTCCTTCTTCGTCCCAATGCTGAATGTCTCTATATTTTCACCATAATTAAAATAATTGGAAATGGATGCATGTCCTTTCCCTAATTTCTCACTCAGACATCACATATAACCATACATCACACTCATAGGCACCAAGTATCCAATAATATTACCCTTAAGAATCCATTAACCATTAAATCGACCCTTATGCATCATGAAACCTAGTATCTTTCCCTGATACATTAAGAAACCATATATATTACCCCCAAGAATCATATATATCTGCATCTCAGCATCACACATCAAGAAAAAATGCATCTCACCCTTAGGAACAAAGAAATAGATAATGGAATATAAGACAAAAAAATATGCCAAACATGTTAAAATATTCCATATTGGTATACTTTGGATAATTTTCAATTATTATTCCAATTGTAGTCACATGACAAATATCCATTAAATATGATTACCAATTTCTTTCCCATATGCTAATTATGCGCTAAAACCCTTTTCATTCCTTATTACTAACTCTCATAACAATTTAAAAAATTTCAATTTTCACTCCAATTATTCCCAAAACCATTTCAAATGTCAATCCAAGACCAATCAAAGTCTCTAGGTTTATTCTTTTTGGGTTCCAACCTAAGGTCATGGTTAGACATCATAACATCCCATCCCTTCCTCATTGGCTTGAGAAGGCGGTGAGATGCTACTTGGCATTAGGTGACATTCCTAAGCCACCAAAGGATGGAAATAGATGCTGAGGGATTCAAGATCAATTAGGGAATTATTTTACCTTATAATAAAACCAATCTACCAAAACTATATGATTCATTTAAATAAGGTAAACCATAATAACACATTACCAAGAGACAACTAAACCAACAAATCTTCCATAAAAAATCACAAAAATCAATACAATTAAATTAGAATAGTCTGAGTATCAAAGTATCAAGAAGAATACTCAATGAAAATACCCAAACGAATCCATGACACACTCTGTTGCTTCTCACCAAGCTCCATTCTCCAAGAACCAGAATACCACCCAAGAATCATGATGAACCGCTATCAAAATGAAATGCTTTATCTTTGACTCTGTCCTACAAAATGACATCTACAAAATCACCAAAGTTCCCAAGTAGGGGGTGAGTACAAATACTCTGTAGGTTTTCCCCAAATTACTCTCCTACACATGCCACTAGGATAAAACCATTAGCACATTTGTATAAAATAGTATATATAAAACATAAAATAGTTAAATAATTACCAACAAGCCAAACACACCCTTACCAATCTATTTTTTACAAAAAACTATGCAACACAAGGGAAATCTGACAAGAAAGCCATAATACATTTTAGCATGGCATAATATCACATTAACTTCCACCTTGAATATCAACACACAACAAGCATAACTATAGAGTTTCACATACCTAAACTGGTAAATAACCATGATGGAACTTCCTGTCCAAGACTGTTTACTACTTTTCCAATATAGTGGCACTTCCCACCCACTTATATTTGATGGTGGGTCTTCCATACACTATCCACCACCTTTTAATAGTGGTACTCCCCGCCCACTTCACATCATTCCAAAACAAGCATAAAATGATCAAACCAATAAACAGTCACATAGCATGCTAAAGCCGCAACATTATGAAAAAAACTATTTCATGGACAAAAAAATCCCTTAAAACATCATCCATGGAACAATACATTTAAAAAAACCACTTTTATTTAAAACCAATTTCACAAACCATTTTCATAAATCAACCCAAGCCACCAATTTTAAAATCAACCTCTTAAAATCTAACCACAAAGAACATTTCACCGTAATCACCCCTTTTCCCAAAATCCAAAAATTATCACAAAATGGATTTAAAACAAGATTCACATATCATAATCACAACCAAATAAAAGAAAAAACAATAAAATAAAATAAAAGATTCTTATTCTAGTAAAATGGATTCGAGAGAGAAGCCACCTACCTTAAGGTTTCGGGGACATCAACCCACCACACAACCACACACTGAATCTAGGTGAAATCTCTATGAAAATGCCTTAGATCACCTTGGATATAATAAAAAATCCAAAATATTACCACTTTAGGAAAAAAAATCCTAGATCTATATGCAAAAGGGGTATATTTAGAACATTGGGAGAGTGGGAGAACTGGATCAAAGGAAAACCAAGAGAGAACCAATATTGGAGACTTACTGGAAGTGAATTGCCTTCAATGCACCTTAAAAACCGTTCGAATCAATTTAGGAATGAGTGTAAGATTTCCTCTAACCCTTGAGTTCCATAAATCCTGAGTTAGGATCAAGTGGGAGGAAGAATAGATGGTTTAGGGAAAATCCCGACCAAGATCGTATTTAAAAACTCTATTCTTATTGCTGCGCATGGTTAGATCATACAGTTAGTCCAACCATGCACTAAATATGCACATGATACTGCCTCAAAGAGAAATTCTCAATGCCTCCTCAAACAGTTAGAAAACCCATGCTCAAACCATGTGAAGGCCCACAGTCTCACGCTACATGGTTACCTAGGGATTCTGCACAGTTTCCCCTAAATGTTCTCAAACTGTGTGCCCTTTAAAAAGATTAAAACATTTCCAAAACCTTCCTAGAATCTCCAAAACATTACCCAAAAACATTAAATACATAAATAGACATAAAAAGGGGTTACATACCTCAATAAAAGGGTGAGAAATTATCCACACCATTGTACATTCTTTCCTCAGAAAGTAGAGAACTGCTACTTTGTCGAAAGAGTTTGAACCATTGCTCGACTATCTCATTCTCCCGCTCCCAAGTCTCCTACTAAATCTAAACATGAAGGAACAAAAATTGAACTATATTTATGCTTTTAACATGAAATAAATTCTCTTTTTGATCCAAAATCTACACTGGATCATGCACCAAGGAAGCATCTACATCTAGATCAACATAATCCCATCGAATCACATGATCATGATCCGTCTGATACTTTTTCAACTGAGAAACATAGAACACATTGTGCACCACAATAAACCATGGTAAAAAACACAACCTATATGCCACCTCTCCAATATTCTCAAGTATATCAAAAGGATTAATATACCTTGGAGATAACTTTCCCTACTTCCCAAACCGACGATGTCCAAGACTATTAGAGATTATCCAGAACACATGACCACCCTCCTCGAATGAGAACGACCATAAAAAATGGGCCGCATATGATTTATAAAAACTCTTATCTATCTCCATTCTCTTCATAATTAACTTGATCTTCTCTGTAGTCTCTTCAACAAGGATTTTCCGGACCATCGAAGTTTCACCTGCTTCCACCCAATAGAGTGGTGAACAACACGAATGTCTATACAATGCTTTAAATGAACCCAATATATGGAGTCCTGATAACTGTTATTACATGAGAACTCCACCAATGAAAATTGATCCTCCAATGAGCCACCAAAATCCATCACAAAATACCATAACATATCTTCCAAATTTGTATCATCCTCTCATATTTCACATTCGTTTGAGGATGGTACACCGTACTCATTGTCAACTGTGTGCCCAAGGATTTATGCAAGGATTTCAGAAAATGAGATGTGAACCTTAGATCACTATCTGATACAATTGAAACTGAAACACCATGAATCTTTACCACTTTAGGAATATAGATTTTGGACAGATCCTCCACTGTATGAGATTCATGAATTGGGATGAAATGGGCTGATATTGTGAGACGATCCACTATCACCCATTTGGAATCGTGCTTTTTGACCGTTCATGGGATACCTATAACAAAATCCATCCCTATATAATCCCACTTCTAGATACAGATAAGTAAAGATCATTTTATGAATTTCAATATTGACAACAAATATGGAATGATTATATGACCTAATAATTTCCTTCTGAAAAGACACTGGTACAACAATACAACTCTTAAAATTCAAAACTGAATGCCCATTCAGTTGCCAGCCTTCAATGGTCCCCCCACCATTGAGTTTCAACCTCATTAACATAAACTCAGAATCAGAAGCATGCACCTCTTTAACCAACCCATCCAAATTAGAAAGTAATGATACCAGAAAGAAAACCACTATATCACCCTAGTCCTCACATTCCATCCACATGTTATCTAGGACCGACCTCAACTACCACTAATCTGATGCCTGTTTCACCACCAGATCATACAACTTCCAACTTAATGAATCCTCTAATGAATTTCCCTTACTTGGTGTATACATCAAGACAAAATAAAACATTTGGAGATAATACATCGGTCTCCTATGCCTCATGCTCAAATATCTTTGTGATAAAATATACTTTAGACTCTTATGATTGATAAACATCTTGAATTTCTCACTGAAGAGATAATGACACCACATTTTTAAATCATGTACCACTTCTACCAACTCTAAATCATGTTTTGGGTAGTTCTTCTAATGAATCCTTTACTGATGTGATCCATACACCACTACATGATCCCCTTTCAAGAGAACACACCCCAATATTGATCCTCATGCATCACAATACACCATGTACCCTTTCCCTAGTTCTGGAAAAACCAAGATTGGTGCTAACGTAAGATGACTCTTAAGATCTTCAAAAGATTTTTGATACTCCTCATTCCATTTAAATTGAACATTATTCATATTCAAAGCTATAATTAGTGAGTAAAATGATGAGAAATCATGAAAAAACGTTGATAATAACCACCTAGACCAAGGAAACTCCTTATCTAAAAAACACTCTTTAGTGGTTTCTATTATATAACAACCTCTATCATTTTGAAATAAACTAAAAAACCCTTTTTATAAATCACATGTCCAGTAAAATGAACTTCCTATATCCAGAAATCACACTTCTACAATTTCACATACAATCAATGATCTCTAAAGATCCCCAACACTATCGCCAACTGTTTCTCATTCTTTATCCTTGTCCTTGAATACTCCACCATATCATCAATTAATACCAACACAAAAGAATCTATATATCTATAAAAAATCTGATTCATCAATATAATGAACACTGTTGGTGTCTTTTTTAGACCAAAGGGCATAAGCACAAACTCATAATGGCTATATCTACTCCTGAAGGTTGTTTTTAGAATATCCTCCTTTCTCACCCTCAATTGATGATATCCTGATTGCAATTCAATATTGGAGGACCACTGAGATACCCTCAACTAATCAAATAAATCATTAATTCATGGAAGTGAATATCATCTCTTTATTTTAACTTGACTAAGACTACAGTAATCAACACGCATCGAAAGAGTTACATTATCCTTTTTAACAAAAACCCGGTGATTCCCAAGGAGACATGCTAGGCCAGATGAACCCTTTGTTTTCTAACTCTCCCAACCTCAATTTCAATTCCCTAAATTCTATTGGTGTCATTTGGTAATATAGAAGTGAGATAGGACTGGTCCTCGTAAGGAGACCAATAATAAACTACACTTCTCTTATAGTTGTAAACCCTGATAATTATTCAGTAAATACATCCAAAAATATATCAATAACCACTGGAAAACCACTTTCAAAAACCATTTTCATTAATGAACCCAAGACACTGATTTTAAAATCAATATTTTTAAAATCTAACCATAAATAACATTTCACCGTAATCACTCCTTTTTCCCAAAATCCAAAAAATATCCCAAAATGGATTTCTGACAAGCTTCACACATCATAATCACAACCAAATCCAAGAAAAACCCATTTATTGAAAGAAAGGCTTATAGTTCTAGCAAAATAGAGTCGAGAGAGAAGACAACTACCTTAGGGTTCCAGTGAAATCATCCCACTGCACAACTGCACACAAAATCCAGGTGAAAAATCTACGAAACCACCTTAGATCCCCTTACCTATCATCAAAAATGCCAAATATAACCACTTTAGGTAGTAAAATCCCTAGATCTATATGCAATAGTCGTAGATCTAGAAAACCGAGAGAGATGGAGAACTAGATCTAAGGAAAATGAAGAAAGAACCAAAAGTGGAGACTTACCGAAAGAGAATCACCTTCATCACACCTTGAAAATATTTTGAATCACTTATGGAATGAGAAAAAGATCTACTCTAATCCTTTATATCCAAAAATTCCAAGTGACGTTTGAGTGGGAGGAAGAATGGAGGGTTTTGGAAAAATCCCAACCAAGCATGGATTAAAAACCCTATTGTTATTATCATGCATCGTTAGCTCACATAGTTAGGTAAAATTTTTGCTAACCGTGTGCATGATACTATCTCGAAGTGAACTTCGCATAACCTCCTCATACACTTAGAAAAACTATGTAAAAACTATGTGAAGTCCCACTATCTCAAGTTGCATGGTTTCCCCTAACCATGCTCAAACCATGTTCCATTTAAAAAGCTTCCAAAAATTTCAAAAAACTTCCCAAACTCTCCCAATCATTACCTAATAACTTTAAAAACATAAAAAGTAATAAAAAAGTGTTACATAGCTCAACCCTAGGGTGCTGTAGGCACACCCCTCAGGTGGTTGAAATTCTATGGTCTCATCACAAATGGACCCGATGGGATCTGTGGGAGGTCTAAGCATGAGGTTTCAAGATATACAATAAAGATCCAATATTAAAACTTCAAGAACATGGAATGTCAACATGACCGTACATGTTTCACACACTAATAAATCCAATAAGGCTTTAGGGAGTTATATTAGACCACCTACCACAAAATAATGAATAATATTCCCAAGATCAAACATCTTGATCAACATGAAAAAACTTGATACCCTATGGATGGTGATAGATCCACCACATAAAGGATGAAAGAATAATATCCTCGAGGAAAATAAAATGAATTCATTAATTCTGATAAAAACCAATCGATACAAGTTCTATGGATCAAAGTATGGATCTAGATTTCAAGGATTAGAATTGGAGAAACTGAGGGATCCTTAGAGAACCCTTCTAAATAGATAATCCTAAGTTATGGTCGAATGATAGAATTAAAATTATTAAATGGTGATTGGGGGTGGGTGTGTATAAACAGGATTTTTTACCTTATTACCCTTACCCATCCCAGTGCCACCAACTAGTGACGGTCTTCCATCAGCTAGCTGGTGTAGTCATCCAGAATGGCTGCGCCACTAGAAACCCCACCGATGGGCTAGTGGGTTCCACTAGTATTCCAGTGAACTTCAAATAGTATTTCCATTCAACCTAGGATCCCTCAGCTAGTTTTTGGGCTTCCTATATCCATACATAGCTATCACCCCATCTATAGGTTGGTCAGTGCATTTCATTTGCTAGCAGGTGGCACTGCAATATACCCAATGCTACATTCCAATTCCATCCTCTATAACACTACATCCTACAAACCCATGTACAAATCCAAACCCTCAACATAACCATGTACAAGGAATAATAACATAATCCTAGAGAGATTTAATAGGAAACTACATAGATAAGTACATGGTAAAGTTTTAGTTATTACAACCTCCCTAAAATATAACACATCATCCCTGATATTTTCTTCCAAACATCATTGAGAAGCATCAGGGAAAAACTTATTTCACTATACTAGTATATCTAACACCCTCTCCCAGGTAACCTTCTATACATGACCACGCTTCAAATACACTTTCACTAGGAGAAAAATATTTCCTTAGACATTCTTCTCACTCTGGTCTATGATATAGTACAAATACCTCTCCATAGATGTATCAACATCAAGATCAATACCCTCAATATATATCATATGAGAAGGATCTGGGTGATATCTTTGAATCTGTGACACATGAAACAAATCATTCATAGAACTATAGTGTTGTGTAAGAGACAATTAGTATGCCCCTAAATCGATTCTCTCCACTATTTCAAACAGCACAAAAAACACGAGCACTATATTCCATTAATTTTGGATATTGTGTTTTCCCGGCCTGGAAGACACTCAATAGAAAACTTGGTGACCAACCCCGAACTCTAGAGGTCATATTTGATGGTTAGTGTAAAATTTATTTCTTCTCTATGTGGTTACCAACCACTTCTTAGTCAACTGAATCTACTCATATGCCTCCAACATGAGACTAGGTCCATCAAGTACTGACTCACCCACCTTTATCTAGCATAAAGAAAAAGTAATTAACTTTTCATATTAGGCCTCAAAATGATACATTTGGATTGATTCAAGAAAGTTATTATTATAAGAGAACCCCAGGAATTTTCGATACTTCTTCCAAGAACCACTGAAGTTCAAAATACCTGCTCACAACATATACTCTTGAATATAAATTATACATTATGTTTTTTCATCAGTTTAAGGATGATAGGTTGTATTATAAAGAACATATGATATCAATTCTTTATGAAGGCCCTCCCACAACCATGATTTAAAATGAGGATCTCAATCAGAAGTGATACTCCATAGAACACCATGCAATCAAATTTTCTTACGCACATACAAATTACCCAGATCATCAATGATGAAGGTCTACCTACTGTAAAATAAGCAGGATACCATCATCAATTAATCCTCAATCACCCAAACTAAATAATTATTCTAAGGTTCTTTGGTAATCCTATCAGTAATTCCATGGTGATATCATATCAATTCTATTCTATAATGGGAAAGGGTTGTAATAGCCCAACATGCCACTGGTGTTCTTCATTTACCTATCGGTAAGTGAATCATCATGCCAAGAAACATTCTATATCTTTCTTCATACTTGGCCATCAGTAAATCCTACAATGGTAAAAATACATTTTTTCATCTGATGATATACCACCCATTTATAAGCATGAAATTCCATCACTAGGTTCTCATGCATGCCCATAGGAACCTAGATGCGACCCTAAACATGGATAACCCCATTTATATTAAATAACTAGACAAATGGTGGTTCCCCACCATATATACTGTACCTTAGGGATAGACCTTTATATTAGATAACTTTATACTCTTGATTCGATCTAGAAGAATTGGAAAAAAAGATGTCAATGTGAGAATTTCTGACCCATGAGAGTTACGAATATCTTGATTTAATTCTATGAAGAGAACTATCAGCTGTCACTTCTAATTATATTCTCACGCTACCTCTGTCCACATATTTTTACTCATGTAATTTACAATCAAAATTTCCATTCCAGGAGTATGTGCCAAATCAATAATAAAAGACTGTTGATACTCAATCCAACTCCTCTACAAAATGTTTAGGTCTTGTTATGAAAAGATATACTTTAATATCTTGTGAACCACATAGACCAAGAAAATATTTCCAAGAAGATAAAGTTTGAAATATTTGGTCATTTACCACTATAGCAAACTCTATACCATGAGTGGTATAAATTTTCTCATGAAGCCTTATCTATCTAGACACATAAGAGACAACTTGATCCTCCAGTATCAAAACTACTATAATCCCAAATCCTAATGCATTGAAATTCCCAATATAATCCTTACCAATATTAGGTAATTTTAGGATCTATACTGAGGTAAATATTCCCTTTAATTACTATAAATCCTACATGTAATGATGTAAACAAACAAACCTCACCCCTTTCTTGGTCCAACTACAAATCAGTGATGCTAGATGGGAGAATTATTGGATGAAACAAAGATAGTACCCTATGAGACCCATAAATATCTGAATCTCAAAAATGTTCTTGGTTCATTATCAAGATACCACTACTATCACCCTCTTTGGGTCCACTAATACTACATCCTTTGAGATAATGTGTCCCCGGAAGTGCACAATATCAATCCAGATATTTCATTTAGATAACTTGGATTATAGATAATTCTGTCTCAACATAATCAATATGATGTTAAGTTATTTTGAATGATTGAATCTAGAAAATAAGTAAAAAAAAGTTGTCATCCTTGAAAACTACCAAAAACTAATCTAAATATGGATGGAAGATATGATCTATCAAGGAAATGAATAATTTCAGTGTGTGTTTTAAACCAAATGACATTACCACAAACTCATATAATACATACATGATCTAAAAATTAGTCTTGGGGTATGTAAGATGGTCTCACCCTCTACTGATGGTAACCCAACCTACAATCAATCTTGAAAAATATTTGGGCACCTCTTAGTTGATTGAATATATCATCAATGAATAGAATGGGATATAATTTATTGAATATCATCTGGTTTAGACTCTGATAATACACACATAATCATAAGGATCCATAGTCTTTCTTAGAGAATAACCCATGGGATCCACATGGTGATGTACTAGGTTGTATTAATCCCTTAGCTTCTAAATAATCTAACTATATTTTCAACTCATGATGTTCTACTATTTCCATCTAGTGAGGTAGAATAAAAAGAATTTTGGCTCCCAGTACCAACTGGATACAGAACTCGATCTCCAACTCTTATGGTAAGTTAGATAACTCTTTAGTAAAGACATCTTAGATGTGGTCCAATATTGGAGAAAAATCTCCCTACTGTGAATCACCATTATCCAGCACATGGATTGTTATCAAGTCTATGAGACAATCCAATATGTACAGAATTGGTATTGTATAACCTTCCAAAAGATCCCATTAATCATGATGTATATACTTTAACCCTTTTAGAGATAGTAAAGTCACTCTACTCTAATAACATTGGATGTATGATCTGTAAAAATATAGATAATACATAACTTAAATCAAATCAAATCTTATCATTTCTAACAAAAATGGTTCCCAGAGGAAAGGATAGCCACCAAATTTGAGAGAACATTCCTTAAAACACCCAATATCATTTGATCTCACCCCTATATGGTCCCTTAATGGTTATAACCCCATCTATTGTTAACAAATGAAAACCCAATTTTTTGGAAAATTGATCATATATAAAATAATTTGATTCTCATGTATTAAAAAAACAAGGGTATATGAAGCAGTAATCATACCTATGATAGTGGAAGGTACCACATCATTAATAGTAGGTGTACAATAGAGCACATGCATCTAAATCACACATCTACTCTATGATCCTACCTAAGATACCTATGGTACCCCACCCTACTAGAACTACCATCCAAACCCCGGAGTACCATATCCTCTACCTCGACTAGTACGACCAGTGGAACTCTAGCCGCTTGTTTGCTATTGAGTAGTAGACTCCTTTACTAATATTGGGATCTGTATCATTTACCCATCATCAGTTTCCTATTCAGTGTTCCAAAAAAACTATTTATTTGTCCTATCTTGTTACATTAATGACAATCCACTAATGGTTTGGGGAACAGATCTCACTTGTGGCCAAACCTACCACATTAAAAGTAGTACACCTAGTCACCACCTAGAAAAGATGACTAGTTACCTTGATTTATCTCCCCACTATTATCTTAATGGTAGCTCTTTATATTACTCTTCTCACTTTTGGAAGTGTTTTTATTATACCACCCTACTGAACTCACATGCCCAATACTCAGGGTTTCCCTCATGTTTCCTTTAGAAATGATACCACGATTCACATTGTTTGAAAATAAATCAGTCAAAAGACTTTCACATGATAATTTATCATGTATTGAAGACCCTCCAAGATGTTTTGTTCCCTAACTATCTCATATCCACCCAATATTTGAGAAAAATCATTGTAATTTTTTGAAACAACCAACATAATCCATCACTATCATATCCCCTTACATTAGGTTTATGAATTCTTGAGCTCTTTCCTCCTTTAGCATCTCCAGGTTGAAATGGTCCAGGAACATTTTTTTGAAATTATCCCAAGTTAGTCCCTCATTTTGATTAGATTGAACCAAGATATTTCAAAAATTATTGGATGGTCTCTCCAACATATACACTTCAATATTCACCCTCCTCTTCATGGGTATCTCTAAATGGTTGAAGAACATTTGGATGGACTCAAGACAAAATTATACTACCTAGGGGCCTCCCTCCCCTTGAAAAATTGGAAGGTGATGTATCTAAAACTACCCTGTGAGGGTTGAAATGGTCTCCCTCATCATAGAACATCCATTTTTATATATCACATCACTCATAAGAAACTATATTGGTGCTGATCATCCACAATGTTAATTTGATCTGTTGAAGGATTAAACTATACTAAGTGTGGTGTGTGGTCATTATCACCCTCATCATGCTCTACTATAACACAATTTATAGGCATATCTCTACATAGGGTAACACACACCTCAAGCCACATGAAATCCAAAAAATGACTAGAAAACACGGCAGGTACTCTAGGATGAAAACAAAATCCTAGACAGTTATAACAGGTCCGAAAACCGTCTTAGACTCAAAATTCATGTTTGAAACATAAAATTATATTAATTATATGAATAAACAATTATTTTAAATGCTATAAAAATAGTATTTCATTATTCATTAATTAATTATCACTAGTGACATGTTAACATAAAAAATAAGAATAATTTTATATGCATGTGAGTGGGTTTATAGCATGAAAATGAAGTTGAAAAACATCTAGGTACCTACCATAATGCATGAATATACACCTCAAGTCATACCATACCATGATTAAAATCTCATAAAAATATAGAATCATGCAAAAATCTCATCACCAAAAGTTAAATAACATCACAACTATAACAAGCGAGTATCAATAACAACAATCCCATCCCGAAAGACTTCCCCCCCTCCCCGCACACAATGGTTAGATAATCTCATGAAAGAGCTCATTAACAATACCAAATAAATATTTTTTTAATATAACTTGTCCGAAATTTTAAATAAAAATAAAATACCTCATTTGATACCACTTTGTAACATCCCCATCCAAGCTCTCTTTCATGTGACCGAGAAGGGTCACCAGATGACCTCAGGTGAAACTCTCAGTACACCAGAGGCTACAAACTAGTGAAGAGTATCTAATATATATATGTGGAGACTAAAACCTATGATATAGAGTAACAAAACAATGGAAACCCATGTTAAACCATAAATATAAGTAAACTCTAATAGATAAAAAAGTAAAGTTCAAAACATTTCGAACATACTAATCCATGTAATTTCAAACTATATGCCAAACTAAATGTCTTATTGAAAGTCATATAAGTAAAAAAACTAACAGATAGACTCGAAATTAAGACTCTAAAAACTATCCATGAACACCATTTTTGATACCATCTACAAGATCTAGCCCAATCAAGTAAAAAAATAATTATGCATAGGGCCCCCTACCCCTTTCTAGACCAGCATCTATGAAGTCTATTTTGTTACCAAATGGTGTCCCGGATAGGTTGTGAGTAAAAAATAGTAGGAAAAAACAAATTATGTCTAATAAAACTAGCCTGAGTAATAGTACATATAATAGTATTATAATATATAATATTTAATAATAATTAAAAGAAAAAACCGAAATAACCTGCTTCATCATAATTCCAAATGTCACTATCCTTGAACCCCAATAAAAATAACCAGAAAGGGACTCAATGTACTTTCCCAAATATTACCCCCAAACATCACATATAACCATACATCACACCCACATGCACCATGGAACCAATCATCTCTCCCATAGGCATCCAGAAACCATCTACCTCACCCTTAGACATCAAGAAACCCAACATCTCAACATCATGCATCGCGAAACCACTCATCTTTCCCTAGGGAATCATATATCCGTGCATCTCACCCTTAAGAATAAAGTAAACATGCGTATCACCCTTATGAAATAAGAAAGATCCAATAAAATAAAAAAACTACCAACCCTTCCGAATATGATAACATATTCCATATAGTTATATTCATGAAAATTTCTAATTATCTTTCCAATTTCAGTCACATTCTATTATACCTTTAATCTAGTCACCAATTTCATTACAACATTTTAATGAAAATAAAAAATAAATTTTCATGGAAGGTTAACAATTCTCATAACAATTTTTTTTCACGATACAATTAATACCAAAACCATTTCACATGTCAAACCAAGACTAATTCAAGGTTCTAATTATGTGATTTTCGGTTCCAACCTAGGTTCAAGGTTAGGAACACCTCTTGGATGGCTGAAAGTCCAGGGTATCATCGCCAATGTTCCCTAAGGGGTCCATGTGAGGTCTAAGAATTAGGTTTAAATACATACAAGAGTGTTACAATTAAAATAGGTCAAACACACAGTGTGTTGGTGTGATCTTACAAGTTTCAGATACTAAGAAAACCAAGTAGACCTTAGGTAGTTGTTTTTGTCCTCCTACCTCAAAAGACAAAAGATTATTACCTAGACCAAACATCTAGATCAATATTAAACAACTAGAACCCATATTTAAAATAATAGATCCCCCACATAAAGGATGGAACAAAAAATTCCAAGAGGAAAATAAGAGGAATTCACCAATTCTGAGAATAAATTGCCAATTTAAGTCAACAAAATTGAATAATGAATCAAGATTCCAAAGATTAACATTAAATAATCCAAGGAATCCTTATAGAACCATTCCAAATAAAAATTCCCATGTTATGGTCTAATAAAGGGACGAAATGGCTTATACATGGGTTTTGGGGTAGGAAATACAATTATACACTTCATTATCCCGACCCAGCTCAATGCCACTAGCTAGCCATCATATGCTGCTAGATGGACACTAGTTGGACTCTATCCACCACATGCTAGATGGTGGTGTTGGATATAATGATTACACCACTAGAAACCCCACTGACTAGCTAGTTGGTTTCACCGGCTGGCTGGTGGGATTCTTGTATGATGTTCATTATTTCTAGGAGACACTAGCAGGATGGTGGGATTCCTATAGACATACATATCCACTGACCCATGTATTGCATAGATGATGCATTCCACTAGCTAGTTGATGGTACTTCAACAAACCCAATGCTACACTTCACTATCAGCCTTTTTAATAATGCCTCCTTCGATCCCCTATACACCTCCAAATCCTAATTTTCATCTATTATAGTGCTCAATCAAATAAAATTAAATATTTTCGACAGGAAACATAAGGGGAGAGGTACCCGATAAAGAGTGGAATCTTAAAATGTGACATAGAATGCCTACGTTACATTTTTTTTAAATATACATGAGGTTAAAATCTTGGTAATAATCAATAGAGATTATAGTTTTTATTCAAATGATGAACCCAAACATTTCCAAAAAAATTAATAAAAGATAAAGGATTACATAAATTTTAGGTTGATTCTAGTAAAGGATAAGTATATTCATCTTATTTATCTTACATTAATACAGATTTTTTTTAATAAAGAGTTATTATGAACAATATGATATGTTACACATGTTTTATGATTCTTTGGATTCTATATCTTACCAAAAAAGAAGATAAGGATAAAAATGTTTTATGTAGGATAAAATACATTATCAAGATATTTGTTAAAATATGTGGAATTGAGATTCCACCACCATCATCAAAATATTTTAATTAAGAATGTCTTTTTTCCTATAAATACTCCAAACACATAGAATACCATATATGATATGAAAACAATATTGTTTTTGTTAAATATTCACTCTTAATAAAATAATTTTTATTTCACAAAAACAACAAAGATTATGATTCTTATAAAAATATTATAAAGAAAATACAGTGTCTAATAGGTTAGTGGGAGTATTTTATAGAATTTATAAGTTTATAAATAAAGGATTAAAGAATAAAAAATCCAATGTAAATACCACCTAAAATCTTAAAGGAGTTTATTATTGGTACCAGGGCGCACAATAGAAGCTAGTGGGATTGGGATTTAATTTTTTTAATAACTAAAATGATGAAAATTTTAATATCTTTAAATTTAAGCTATGGTATAGGACCAAAGATCTCACAATAATTATTCAAATAATAGAAAATAAATAAATGAATACCTCATTTAATTAGGTGGTGAAGTCCACTGTAGATTATCATTGATGATAATTTCTCAAAGAATCTGAATCCGAACCCTTCTATATTATCCAAAACATGCTCCAAAAATCTACATGATCACCATTCATAAAATTTGAGGTGCTAGTGTGGAGCTCCAAAAAATACTTTAGTGTCATGAAGATCACCTTAATATTATGCCTTTGATCTATCAAAGGTGTTCTTAGATTGATTGCTGGGAGAGAGATATTCTCTCTCTAGAATGTGGGAGGATAGAGAGGCTGTCATTACAAATTAATGAATATTCACTAGAATGAACCTCTCCTCCTGCTTATATAGTGGGGGGCTCAAAATAAAAAAAGGGTTCTCCAGTCCTTACAAATAAAACGACCACTAAATATGAAGTAAATGCGACATTATAATGAATTAACTATATCATTAACATCATTTATATTTTAACACCCCATTATTATATATATTAAATATATTATGTGATAAACCTTATCCATTAACATGAATCATAATTCATACTAATGTTAGAAGAATCTTAAATATTAAAATAATATTTGTTTATATAATATTTTTCATGTATTCACTTAACACTTCATGAATAATTTTTATAAATAAATTCAACCCAATTATTATATACATGAATAATAATGAATTTATTTATTCATCAGTGATCGAGAACATGGGAAAATATTGATCCCTGTAGTGGGGCCCACTATGTCCAATATTCATATTCACTAAAATAGGGAAGAAACTTGAATGTGTTATTGTGTGTAACCCTGTAGGACCATATCTTGATAGTAGTAAATTCTATTCATATATCCAGAGCATAGGTTAGTAACCCGTCAAGGCCCCTAAAGAGACAAGAAATAATCATAGAAATGAAATCCATCCTACAATCATGAATTGTGTAATATAATCTCTATTTCTTTAAATATTTCATAAAGTAGGACACACACTTATGGATTCATCATTTTTAGTTTATTATTTTTTGATCTAACTAGATGAACATGCCTTTGACTAACTTGACCAATGATTTATGAAGATACTACAATCCTGATCAACCATGCTTGATACATTACATCCTTAACTCAAAAGAGGCAAATTCTATCCTTACTATTCAACCAATGTCATACAACCATTGAAAGAAAAAAAAGATACATCACCTTGACTTCAATGTCATGGTTTGTTCCTTACATTAATGTATGAAATAAAAAGATACACCTTATTAATGGTATTAATTCAAGAGAACAATACACATTTCTTTATATAGGAACAATCAACGACACCTAAAACATATAGTATTCATATTGGATGGGTGTTTCTCATGGTATCACATACTAGGGATCACAGAGTACAAACATAATGAGAATAAGTCTCCATGATTATGATCCCCCAACACCTAATAGTTATAAATAAACTGTGTCCAGTCATTATGATGTATCTAAACCATAAGACATATATTTAATATTAATGTCATAGTATCTTGAGGTTCTCATTATATCCTAGGAACTACTATAAACTTTTGATATGAAAATTTATCTATGGACATTACAATTTAAATAGTGGGATAAGAAATATATACACTAGAATGGTATGTCTACATAATGTATAAATCTCTATATACATGAAATGGTAATTGAAAAGTAATGTTCAAGTTGGGTCTAGGGAACCCCTATTACAAAATTCCCACTTGAACTAGATCAAAATTTATAGATATCCTTGTTAGCTCTAACATTATTAAGATCATATTTCTAATGAGTAATGGATTTAGTTTCTAGATCTACCCCATATCCACTCCATGGATATTCTTCTATATATGACCTTACCTACTTGAGTAAAACTTCTCAAGAGATGTAAACCATGATTAGAAATCATTTTTTCGCTCTCTAAACTTGAAATAATTGATATGAATAATAATAGAATTATCATAATGATAAAACTTTACTTACTAGGTGTGATACCAAGAACTGGAAAAAATTATTGCATTTAATACACTACTTCTTAGCTACCTCAAAAGGTGTATCATACTCTATATTTGTAGATATGGATACCACTAGATTTTATGATAATGTCACACTCATTACCTAATCCATATTGTGATATTATATCATATTTATATATAAGAAGACTAGTTTGTGGCCCCTTGTAACTAGTATCATATCCTCTTCACATAATAGGAACGTATCTCTTATACTTATTCAAGTACGATCAGATATTTATGGATGCTTCTCTTGCAGATCTCATGGATATATATGATATTTTCCTGTAATAAATTTTATGTTGGCAATATAATTTCTTATATATATCATAGAATATGTGATTTATCCATCGATGAAGAATATGGAAATTTACTCATTTCATCAATCTTCTCCTATGTTCCATACATGTATACACTGAGATATTTATTCCATATGAAATTTGTAACAATTCTCACTCTAATTTTTATAACTTTTATTTTAAATAACTTGTTAGTATATATACTGATGACTAGGTCTAAGAAAAAATTAGAACCAAATCATCTAAACTTGTTCCATTGAACATAGGTTGCTACTTTAAGTCAATTTATGATGATATTATTTCATTATAGTATTAACTAACTATAATACCAAAACATATTTTCAATATGTTATCAAACATTTTTTACATAGAAAAAAGTGGTTCTACCACTAACCACTTACAGACGCATGACATCGATTCATACCAAATGAATTTTCTATGATCTTGTTGATTAATTTAATCTTATACTATTTTTGAGTAACTTTCACCTCTTATTGTCATTAAATGTTGTCACCACCCCTTTCTAGTCGTGTTTAATAGGAACCTTCCATGATCGGTGGACTTGACATCCAAAGCTCAATAAAAAGATCATAGAAAGTGTCTATGATGAGTAAAATTCAAAAGGATTTAGGAATAATGACTTTGTATTACCAATCAAGCTTTATTTGTAACACAATTTTATCATCAATGTATTGTATCACATGAATACCCACCACAATATTCCAAATAATAACCCCCCTATACTTTAATACATGGAATCCATTATTTAATTTTAATTAATCATTTCTATCTTAGGTAATTACCATATACTTATTACTTGTATAATTTATTATTCTCAATAATATATCACTGAATGTGGTGAATATAAAACCATCACAATGGTTTTATCCTTCATATGAATTATGTATCTTTAGAATATTCTACTTTTCCTCACGATCTTGTAGATATTTTTCCTACTCTAACTACTTTTTCATCTTTGGTACTGACTAAACCCATACCAATTTTTCTCATAGTATCTAAAATATAGATGTTAAACCTTATATAGTAATAAAGTTAAAAAATTCACTATATCTTTTCTATCTTATGTATTTAAGTAATATCTTAGAAAAATGTTAATATAACTACTTTATATGCCCATTGTGTTTTTCTGGATGCAAGTTTTCTTATTTCTTTAACTAACACTTTGCATTTAAACACATATTCTTTTAACATATTGGATTTATATAATACTAAAACTCACATGATATCAATTTTTTATTATATTTGGAATATAGTTATGGGTTAACACTATTATTTGTGATGCATGTCTTGAAAATAATGGATGTTATTTCAATGGATATAAGTTAAAACATTGATACTCCTTTTATTTACATCATAGATTTGGTGTGTGTAAGGAAATATGCATTTAGGAATTATTATACAATACATTTTATTGTTTGATGTTAACATGTACATCCCATCATCAATCCTCATTATTATTATATCATTGATTTGGATAAGGTGATGTGTGTTTATCAATTACTCCACACTACATTATGATGATCTATGAATGCTTCGTCAATATATTCTTCAGCACACTAGCCCAAAAAATCATACTTTTTACAATAATTCACATTCTCATTACATTAAAAAACATAATGGAATATTATAATGTATATTTACAACTATCGTACCCTTGTAATAGTCCATAGTCTCTAGCTGGACAAATTCAAAAAGATTTTGGATTACCATTATTTCTAGAGGTTAATTGTCCTAAATATACATATGTGTGTTGATAATACCTAAGTTATTTACCTCAAAAGATTCTAAATACATGCTTGGTATATCATTGAAAAATATTTAGTTTTGTCTGAAAAAGTATTATCCTTCTTAAACTTGGTATATAATCCTTATATTTTATATTTATCATGTATTTATAATGTTTCAAGATTTACTGAACTATTGGTTTAGTATAAGACTCCAGAGACTACATTTATTCCTAAAATCGAATATTGTCTAATAGTTTCTAAAGGAAACATGAGTTAAATTCTTTGGTTATACTCCAAAAATTCAACTAGTATCATTAAAATTGGAAATATAGAATTTGGGCACTTCTCAAGGCTCACTTAAGAACCACCCTTTCACAACCACTTGGAGAACACACCTTACTTCTTGTAAAGTTTATATACTTACTTGGTTATTATATTTCAATACACACATGTGGTAGGAATATTTTATTTAATACCAAAGAAGTATGATAGAAACATTATGTACTTACAATTGATGAATATACATGAAGAATAAGTGATTACTTTCTTCTATGATTCATCTCATTACATTTAAACTTCCATCGATTTTATTTCACAATATGTGAAACAAATAAATTTCTATTTAATACCTATTTTTTCTTTCAAGGATGATGTGAAGGTTCCTTTTACTGCATGATTTACATTGGAATTTTCACCTTATATTTCAAACTATTCTCTTTAAGAACTAGTGATTTATCATTCTTTAGTGTTCTTATTTCTTAGAGAACATTTACTAGAAGACAAAAAATCATTTTTTTCATACTGTTCATTTTGTAATCTTAAAATAAACTGAAGTAAATGGGTAAAAATGATATGATAAATGTATCTATTGAAATATCATGATCTATATTTCAATTTACACATATCCAGTGTAAGTATCACCTATTCAAATCTTCACTTCACTATATCCTAAAAAGATTCTCATAGATGAGACAACATATAAAATAATCAATGTCCTAATATTGTATCCACAAATAAAATCAGATATTGATGATTTCATAATGACATAATCATCATATTCATCATAAATGATTCTCTTATAAACATTTTTTACACCCTCTCTTCTTGAGTTGTCTTAATAGGTATTGGGGACACCAACACCTTAAATTTCTGATGTCATAGTACTTTGCTTATGTACCTATACTATTCTTGAAAATTAATGGTAGTTTAGAGATTCACTTTGTCCATGATTATCACACTTTAAATTTGGTATTAATTTCCTTTTTCTAAAAAAATTACATCTATAATTTTAGTAATTTTATCTTGATTATTGATTTAGATATTATTGATTAAATAATTAAATCATGAAATGTCTCCCACTATTTTATCATACTCTAGAAATCCTCTATAATAGAATTTTAATACTATATCTCTTAAATATTCTAGTGGTAAGGATACTTGAACCTCTCTTCGTAGTATTAAATCTATGGATACACCACTACTCAAAGAGTTCAAGGTTAGCATTTGACAAGATGACCATATTAACTCATGACTCCTTGATCTGTTCAGTGAAGTCTTACCTTCTAAAATTATAAACCTTATTTATTCAATTATTTCCTCTGAAGTTTCAAAAATCTAGAAACACCAACTCATTTTCTGCTATCTTTAGTTAAGTTAATCCACTTTCTCATAATAACTCCCCAGTACTAGGTGGAACCATCAACTATGGCTGATGCCTTGAACACCTAGTTTTTCCAAATTCAAACTAGGGAAGGCATTTGTGACTTAATACTTCTATGAGTGTTTTTAGTATTTTTCAATGAATGTAATCTATTTATATTAATTTTTTCATTCTAAGTTTTCATACTCACAACTAAATATATATAGAAAAACATTCATCATGCCTTTGTACATTTTACTATTTACTATATTATGTTTTTTCAGTTATTAAATAAATTCATAAAATAATAAACAAATGCATAAAGAAAATAAAAATACTCAAATTGTCTTTATCATTGAATATATTTTGATCTATTTAAACTTAATGGATTAACCATGACCTAGGGGAATCAAACCTGAGTTGTGTCTTGATTCATGACACACCTCATCCTCATCCAGTTTCTTCTTCTCCTGTGTATTTCACCTTGACTAGACATTTTCTGCATCTTACACCATCCTCATCATGGTAAAAATTTACTCTCACACAACTAAGGAGGGTCTTGAGAAGTGCAATGTATATACATATTAAAAATAGATGGACGTGCATACCCTTATGCATATTTAAATAAAAAAGACAATATGTACCTCATCTATAAAAATCAACTACATATTATAATATTTACACATGGGTAATAAATAATTAAATAAATTAAACCAGACATGTATGGTTGGTCAGTACACAAGACCGGTCAATTGGTAAAATTAAAGCACGATAAAAAAGATTACTTGCAATAAATTTATGAATGAGGACATTTATAAAATTAAATGAATTATTTAAATTCAAATAATTAAATTATATTCAATCAAAATATTTATTTAATTTTAATTATAAGAAATTAAATTAATATAATGCATAAATTAAATTAATTTTCCCCAGAGTATTAAAATGTTATATTTATAAACAAAAAAATATTATTTAATAAAATTAATTTAATAATAAGATTAAATTAATTAATTCAATTAATTTTTTATTATAGAAAAAAATACTCGGGACCCAAAACCCCACCTAGGCCCATTGCGGGTCAGACCGACCTCGTGCATGCCAGATCCAAGATGGGAAAACCCCGTGAAGGGGTGATTTAAGCTAGACAGAATATCTCTGACCCATTATAGGTCAAGAAAATCCACCTAATCCCATTGCAGGGAGGGTAAGGTCAAACTTGACCAGACAAGACATGCTCCCCATCTAAACATGGAAGGGTTACCTTGGGTGGGGTTCCACATGCTATTGGGGCCAATCATGACTAGGAAGAGGGAACCATCAGAGGGGTATCACACGATTGGGCTGACCACTAATGGATCTAGATGGGGAAGAGTGCTAAGGTCTCCACGTTACTAGATCTAGAGTAGGGAGGTAGGACATGTGTATGGAAAGGAAACTATGATTTGGTGAGGGAAGTGCTATGGAGGGTTGTAGAGACCTCGACCTAGGTGGTGTCGAGCATCGGTCAATCAGGGAGGGTGTAGAAGCATTGGTGGCATAGAGACTGACAACTATGGATTAGGGTAGAAGAGGCAAGAGTATTGGTGGTGCATGGAGGATCAATGACAATCCCGAATTGAATAGTTGCAACGAATGACCAACAAGGCCGGAGGAGGTGTCTGGTGGATGCAGAGTGGAAGAGAGTGATAGTTGTAGGCTATCCAGGCTAGATGGTGTGCTTAGGATAGCATTGTAGGGTGAAATGAGGTGGGTCTTTCCAAAAAGGAGGAGGATGGCCTGTGGGATTAGCCTCGACATAGGTGGTGGCTAGGTGTCTAGGGACGACATCTATTGATGGGCGGTTGTCCTGGGTGGCGATGATGAGTGGTGTGATGATCAACCTAAATTGGTTAGAGGGAGGCTTGTATGGGGTTGTGGAGCACAGAGGGGGTCTACCCGATTTCTTTTTTAATATAATATATATTTTTTATTACTTTAAAAAATCCTAAAATTATGCTTTTGAAAAACATGGCCTCCCGAAAAAAATTTCCCCTCATTTGTCATTTTTGTTGACAATGAGACACCCATATAGATTTATTTTTCCTAGTCACGCCACCTAAAATCATTGTTTGATGTTTTTTGGGTGGTTGAAAATTCCAAAGAGTGTGTGGAATTTCTGGTCACCAGTAAGAATATGTCCAGCTATCAGATTCTGGCTAGTTCTTGGTTGGACCAAACCTGGGTCACCAAAATAATTTTTCTTATAAATTCATGTAAATTTCAATAGATATTAAATATATGTTTTTCATATTTATAATACCCAAAACTTTCACCAACGATCCATATCAAAAATTTTGGGTGGCTATATCTCGTCCATCTGATATTGGATTGACACTTGATTTTTTTGTTAGAACAGAATTAATGACCTATAATAAAATTTATTGATAAGTTAATTTTATTAGCTCAAAAAATTCTAAAGACTTATCTTGATATGAATTTTTGGTACAAGGGCATGCAGTAGAAGCCTATGGTCCAGAAATTTACAAAATTTCATCATTATAGTGATGAAACTTGTCATCTATGGTGATTTGAGCCCCGATAGATGACTAAAGATCTCATGTGAATTATTCAAAGTAGAGATATTAAATAAAAGAATACCTCATTAGATTTAGTGACTCATTCAACTACATCTCATCAACAATGATCATTTCTTGAAGGATCTAAATCCAGACCCCTCTAGATCATCCACACATGCCCTAAGAACCTGAATACTTTTTGTTTTTTTAATTCCAGGTTCTAGCACCGAGATTCAACGAATCCTCCAATGTTACGACGATCACCTTAATCCCATTCCTTCAATCTATCAAAGCCGTAATTGGATTGATCAATCTAAGAGAGAACTTATATCTCTTGAATAAGAGAAGAGAGAGAATATATCATTATGAATGAATAAATAGTTAGTGGAATGAGCCTCTCCTCCCTCTTATATAGTGGGAGGCTCAAAATACCTAGAAGGGGTCCCCAACCCTGATAAAAAATTCCCACTAAATAAAAAGAAAATTACATGTTGGGACAAACTATATTAGTTATTAACATCATTTATATTCTATCATCTCCTTATAATATATATTAGATATATTACGTGATAAAATTTATCCATTAACTCATCTTGTAATTCCTGCTAATATTAAATGATCATTGAATATTAAAAAAATATTTGTTCGTATAATATTTTTCTTGTATTCACTAAATACCTCATGGATAATTTTAATAAATAAATTCAACCCAATTATTATATATTCAAATAATAATGAATATATTTATTCATCGTTTATCGATTACTTGGATAAATCTTGGATCCCAGGGTGGGTCCCACCATGTACAATATTTCTATTCTCCGGAATAGGACAGAATATTGAATGTGCTACTATTTATGACCCTCTAAGAACTTATCCCGATAATAATGAATACTACTCAAATACTAAGAGAAGGATCTGGTAACCCATCAAGGCCCCTAAAGAGATAAGGTATAATAATAGCAATGAAAACCATCTTATGAACTCATACTGTGTAATATAATATCTTTATGTTTATATATCTCATAATGTAGGATTCAAACTTAGGCCATCATCGTATCTTACTTTATTAGTTGTTGATCTAATTTTATGGACTTACCTTCAACAAACATTGACAAAGATTTATGAAGTTACTACCATATTGGTCAATAAGGACCAAGATATTAATTACACCACTCAAATGAAAAAAACTCTTTCTTGACTATTCAACCAATATCATACCACCAATGGCGCACCCATCACAAGCTACCTTGAAAAGACTTCAATGTCTTGGTTTTTACGTTTCATTAAAGTAAATGAAAAAATGATACACATTAGCAATGATCTCAACTCAGGAGACTAATACACATGTCCATTGATATGAAAAACCAATGACACTTATAACATGCGGTATTCCTATTGGTGGGTCTGTCCTCATGATCTCACCTACTAAAGATCACCAAATGTGAACTTTATGAGAAGAAGTCTCAATAATTATGACTCCCAAGCACCAGATAGTTAGTCATCAACTGTGTCTAGTTATCATGATGTATCTAAATTATTGGAAACATGTTTGTGATTAATTTCATTATATCTTGAAGTTCTCATTATAGCCTCAGAACTGATATAACCATTTGATATGATAATTAAATTATATAAATTTCCATTTAAATAGTGGATGTAGAAATATCTACACTATAATGGAAAGTGCACATCATATATTACTCTTTGTATACATGAAATGGTAATTGAAAAGTACTATTTAGGTTGAGTCTAGGGTACCCACTATTAAAAAATTTAGGATGTGTTGGTGGAAATAATGTAAATAGTTACTTTAGTTATTAAAATATTTCAAGGAATATTTTTTATGGAAAGTGTTCCAAGAATGATGATGACGTACTTATAATGAATTATATGTAGATAATAGAAGTTATTAACATTGTAACATTTGATGTCGTGGAGTTAAAGTGTTTGAATATGTTCAAGGAGTTGAACATTAGAAATATGGTTCCTAAGTCTCTCCACTATACAAATTGGGTTAATTCATATATATTACTCACTAAAGGTCCTAGTGGAATTTTTTTAACATATGGTCACATTGATATACATTATTAATTACATAGAGGTGCAATTATTTTTATAAAACCCCTAAAAGTGCAGCAAACATAAGACTAATTTGGAAGTGTATCATATGCGATGTGATAAGAAATGTGCTTATACATGGTCTTTATAATGTTCATAAAAGAGATTAAGAATATAAATTCAGCATGTTATAAAAAATTAAATTTAAACATTATCATTATTTCATGTTGGATATATATATAGATATATATCAAGAAGTGAAATTATAATTTACCTCTCAATGTATGAATTTGAGTTATTCCTAACTGATTTTTTCATAGAGTATTACAGAATGTGATTAAATTTTATGGATAGTTTGTGTAATACTCTTGTATTGGGATACCAAATATGCTCATAAGGCACAAAATGGGTTTTCTACACTGGATGACCCATGAAGCATACCACATGGAGTGACATACACTATGTATTTAGTATACTAGTCATGCATGGTCCATATTTTTATTTAAAAATACCAAAGGGTGATTAGATACCTATAATGAGAACCTTTATACATTTCTCATACAATACTTATAGATTTTCTGATTTTGGGATGGTTAGGTATGTCACTGATCATGTCGTTGGATGGAGATTAACCAAGAAAATATTTTTCATATCATACAATGTGTATGAACTATGGGATATCAATTGAGATAGGATGAGACAATGTACGACTATATCTAGGTATTATATATGATTTCCTTATCTATTCAGGTGAGGGGCATGTGATACTCTCATCTATCAAGGTGAATTAAATGTGATATATTCATTGAACTCATCAGTTTATAAATGTTATCTATGTCACATAATCAATTTATGTCATAAACAAATGGATTATATGAAAATACATGCTATCACGTGATCCATCCAATAGACACATGTCTTGAGATGAATGTGTTCGATAGTGATCATGCAATATCCTTTTGTATCTTGAGTTGCATCGATTCTTTGATAAAGGACACTCTTTTCTTACATTTATGGATTCAATGATTAATTTTTTTTTTCAAAACTACATAGTTCTACAGGGTCACACTTTTTAGTTGAATAAATTTGGATTGATCTTGACATAAAGGTATACTCAAAAATGTTTAAAGTTTATCCAAAAGGAGTTGTGTACGGATATTCACAAGTAATATGATGTGATATATAGTGAAGTTAAAGATATATTTCAAAAACTATTTTTGAAGACATCCAAAAGGATTTTTGGGGATGGTTTCACGATTTATTATATATGATACAACATATGGTAAAATAATATAATGTATGTGAGGTTTTAGTGTAAGTATAAGATTTAATGAAATATTCCTTAAATAAATAAATAAATATGATATTTTTATGTTAAATCACATGTGAAAATTTCATCATGTGGAATGTTACAACATACAGGTATTCAAGATATGTCGTATTCCTTGGTGATTGGAATTATCATAAAAACATGATATATGATATCATACTACTGGTAATTGAATGTTGATGAGTTAATATTCAAATAAAAACCACATAAGATATCATTTATATTTTATAAAGATGAAATGGATGGGAAATTATATAATGGATGAAGGTTACTAGTATAGTAACTACATTCCATTTTATTTAATCATATGTTACAAAAATACAGTTAAATTCAAGGGTTTCAAGGAGTGCCTTTAAAGGGGAGATATAAATAGAATGTGGACATCAAAGTTACCCGGGTGATTGGGGTATCCTACTGAATATCCTTCCAAATATCTCTATATTTATCCATAATTTACTATATAATATACTAGAATATTGTTTTCAGATGGATATTTCCACTTTGGTACTAGTTAATTCAAGCCAACTCATGGATACACCATGAAGGGAGGATTTATTTGACTACTCTATGGTAATCTTAACCAATTGTAGATGATGAAGAGTAAAAATCTGTTGTAGTGGAATCTATGATGAAAGATGTTGGGGAAGTACTATCCATGTAAAAAAAAAGATAAATTTATATTCAACTAGAATATTACACAATCAAGAGTTTTTCACAGAAAATATCATACCATTGAAAATCCCACCCAGCTTAGTATACCTGAAGATAAGAATACTATACACCCCACACACTTCACTAAGTCACACTACATACACAATTTTTGAAAAAACTCATAACAAAAACCATATAAATAAAGAAATTGGAAAATTAAATTGGAAAAACAAAGATTACAATGTTGGAGATTTCATCCTATATCACCTGAGAACACAACAAGATTTTATATTACCAAATATACAAGTGTTACAAACACTATACCAAATGATCTAGTTATTACACTTATATTCATCATACTCAAAAACTGGTCCAACATATATTTTATAGAGTTTATTAGATGGTAGAACAGGTTTCACCACCGTATGATGTTTTTGGTGAATCCACCGCTAGAGTTGGTCAATATCCAATTCCATGTAGTTTCCACCACCTCAACTGTTGTATTTGGTAAACATCCACTAAAAATATTTGTCCGCTATATTCATATCCATTATTTAGTTTTATAAATTTCATACCCTATACCTATATAATTTCTAAAGGCCATTTTCTATTAGTATTTACCTTTATAAAATAATGAAAATAATCTATTCTTAATGATTTTTTGCATGAGTCACTTTCTATCATCATTGAATTTCCTTACAAAGTTTGAAATAAATAATTTTTAATGTTTTCCACATGAATTCATTTTCTTGCTTCCTTGTTCAATTTTCTATATAAATATTCCTCCTTAAGTTTTAATGGTTTTAAAAAATTAATTGTATTCCCTTTATTTCATAAATAATTTTAATTTAAAATAAAAGGTATAAAAAATGTAAATGGTATTCGTTCTTCTTTATCAAAGTAATTTTTAATACTTTTTTCATATGTATCAATATACTTTAATTTTTCTTATTCTTCACTGTGTATATTCCCTAATAAAACCATCCACCTTCTTTATCAGGATTGATTATGAATATGTGTTGTGGAAATTTTTATGAAACCCATTTCTTTCACATGAGTTAATGAAGTTATGATAGAATTAAGAATGCTTTCATGTTCAGATGGAATATATATGTATGTTTTATCCTCATGTTATGGGTTGGTACAATATAGTACTCCAATGAATTGGGTAATGTTTTATATCTTATAATATCAAGATAGAACATGGGAAGTTATCCCAAGTCCAAAATGTTATGGGGAACATGTAGTAATCCCACTCTCACGATGTCATGGGTAGGTGGTTAGCCAAGTCCATTATGATATTAATGTACTGACAGTTAAAATTGGAATATTTTATTATTTATATGCTTATGTTTGTGCTACATTCTTATGTTATGAAACATAATTATGTTACATTCTCTTGACTCGTGATTATTGACTCATGTTTCCACTCTCCTATAACTCATGTCTTATGTTATTCCCAAAGATTATTATCATGATCCATGATTAATTATCCATGTTTTATTGCTTATATTTTCCTAATGTTATATTAATGTACCTTGATTATGTTCTCATATACACATGTTCATCTTATGATCACTTATGTTCTTCACTTGATATCTCTTATATTTTCTCCCTGCTAAGAATATAAGCTCACCCTTTATGATGTTTCCTTTTACTAGGATTATGAATAATAGTATTACATGTGATATATCTATAAGGGTATCATGTGTAAAGAATATTTATGGTATATATTGACTAATTTTCCTAAAATAAGTTGATCATGTATCTAGTCTCTAAAGGCACTAAACAAATAGGTTGTGGGGTGTTTTTAATTATGAGATGCAAGGAATAATCATGTAAAATGATATATTATGTATTCATATTATGGTTATGTTATCCTATTTGGTATTATTATGAGGTTTACTTGTTTTTATGGATTAAGTTATGAATAATAAGAAAATAAAACCTAAAATAACCTATGATGAACCAAAAGTTATGTAAGATAAAACTAAAATATCGTTGGATAAAATTATGGTGTCATAATTCCGGACATCATAGGCTTGATTTTTCTTATCATATGATTTATTACTCTGATTATTGTTTCTTGAAACTCACACTAATGTTTTTCAATTTATTGAATGGATGTCTCTAGAAGGATTTTATTTAATAATTATTGTGATGGATAGTGAAATTATTTTCCTAATGAGAAATAAAATTGGATGGGTGCTGGAGTAAAAAATCTCATAGAAATGATCACCCAACTTTCTAAAGTTATAAATAATAACATGAACCCTAATGAACTCCCAAACATTCTAAGGAAGGAATAAACCTCCATTGATTTATTGATATGAAAACACCACCCTCCTTTATCGGGCCTTCTAATCCACTAATTTCCCAGAAATGGATCAATACAACAAGAATTATATTTTTCATTCTCTAGTGTTAAGAGGATGGAAAGTTTTTTTATTCATTTATTTTTTAGAAGGTGAAGTTGACCAAAGGTGTAATCTCATTAATAATAAAAGGAAAGAGTAATAAATAGACTCTATAGAATGAAGTTTAAGAAGTTATTTTTCAATAATTATTTTTTATTCAAATCTTCACACTAAAATAGAGAGATAATTCCATGAGATGAAACAAAATTAGGTTAAACACATTGCTACCTACGAAGAAATATTCATGAAAATAGAAATGTATGCATATAGTTTTATTATTAACTATGAAATAAAATTCAATAGTTTCTTAAATGGTTTAAATGAATTATATTTAAGGTATTTTCTATAAGGGACTCTGGTATCCATGGAGAAATTATTTTATGTACTGTCAAGGTAAAAATCGAAATTACAGAATCTCATTATTCTCATAGTGTTAGGGAAAAGAAGTAGAAAATGGTGTTTCATGGAATCTCAAATGATAAAATCCACGGAGGAAAGAATATTCACCTTTCTAGACACTAATGTTATGGGAAGAAGAATGATGGAAAGCATATCAAACAAATAATGAAACACATAAAGTGTGGGAGAGAAGGTTATCAAGCACATTAATGTATAAGGGATATGAGGAATGAAAATACTGATTATCTAAATGAACCACCTAGATTTTAATTCATCATTTGTAAGATGTATATAAATTAATCCAACAATTGATATAAACCAAGTGTTAATGATGAAAATCAACATCATAAACCGCTAAATCCAAGATATAAATGGGAAGCCTCACAACTACTGAAGTCGGTCATGAAAACAAAGTACTGAAAGGTGAAATATTTTTCCACTCTAAAAATAAAAATTTGTTATTTGATTACAGATCTATATTGTTCATCAGATCTCAAAAAAATTTAATTCACATTTAATAACCATCCCAATGATAAGATATTTAATTTTTAGTGAGAAATTATTTCGGTGCAATGATTAATTCTCAAGTATCTATCTCCTCTCTGGTAGTTGTTTATGGAAATTTGATTCTTAAGAAACTTATTTTTCTCTATTAATTTGAACTTTATGTGATTTTGGGAATGGATTAGTTCTCTAAAGATAGATCCCATATTAATTACCAAGATAGGGAAGTCAAATTTTACATCATGGATCAACCTATGATCATATATCGATAAAAGGATGACTATGAACTACCTATGAAAATTACATGCATTATATGGGTCTTAATACCCAGTCTTGAGGGGTATTTAGATCCAATGTTTGGGGAGAAACTCAATATTTAGGATATGATGATTTTAAATGAATACAATGATGTTTCTCATGAGGATTTATATGGTATTACCGCAGATTGTGAGGTTGATTTTCCTATAGAACTAAGTTTATATACCTATATCAATGAATTGTTATAAAATATACCTAAGTGAATTAGATTAATTGAAGAAGAAACACTAAGAGAACCTGGATAACCATTTTATACACTCGATTACTCCACCATGGGGCGAACTGGTCCTATTTGTTAAGAGCAAAGATAGATCAATGGATCTCTATATTGATTATAATTAGTATAAAAAAGATTATGATCAATAATAGGTATCCTCTATGCTATACTGATTAATTTATCAATATAATATAAGGGTATGAAGAGTTATCTATGATTTTACTTTGATCTGGATATCATCAAGTATGTGTGAAAATAATGGATTTACCCAAGACAACCTTTTTGTAAAAAATATGGATACTATTGATTCATTGTGATTCTATTCTGAATTATAAATTCTTCTATTATCTTCATGGATATGATCAAAATATTCTTTATATATAACTTCTATTAATTTTTTGTAATATTTATAGATGATATTCTCATATATTCTTAGATAAATTAAGAGCATGGAGATCATTTGAGGATTGTGTTTAAGACCTTGGTAAAGGGAAAACTATATACTGAATTTAGAAATTTTAAATTTTGGATACAAAATGTATTATTCTTGGGTAATGTAATCACAAGTGAGGTTATATGTGTTGATACTTAAAAGAAAAATATGATTGAATAATGTACTAGACTAACCATGATAACTATGATATGTATTTTTCTTGTATTGGATGGAACGTATTGACACTTTGGGGGGAATTTTTTATGACTATCAAATTCACTAAAAAATTAAATCAGAAGTGATTCAAGTTCCTATAAATAGATGAATGTGAATAAAATTTTAAGGATCTAAAGATAATGATGGTCACTACACCTGTACTCGCACTAACCTATTATAGATAATGGTTTATGATATACATTGATACATCAAAGATGGGATTAGGATATGTCATCATGAAAAATAACATGGTGGTAGTGTATGGCTCACATCAATTAAATGTTCATACAAAAAACTACTCAACACATGATTTATTTCTAGGAATAATAATATTTATATTAAATATATGAATACATTGTCCCTATGGTGAATGGTATAAAATATATATAGATAACATGATATTAATGTATATATTCACATGGAATAAGTTTAACATGTTCTAAAGGATATGGTTGGAGTTGATTAGGGACCATGACTTCCAAATACATTACCTCTCTGGAATGGTGACCAAGGTGTATGATTCTATGATTTGGAAGTATTATGATACCTTATCTATGATGGGGATTGAAATATATCCAATACTCAAGGATTTTGAAATGATGGACCTTGAAATCATAAATTAAGGGGATAAATTCTATATTTACCAAATGATCACTCCACTGTTCTATTGACCTCACCTATTTTGATAATCCCAATTATGCTTTCACATTATTTGATAATCCCAACTAATGTCTATCTATATATTAATTCTTTCAAACTATGACATTTTATTATCAATTTGATAATAATATTAAAATAATCTTTGAAATATGTTAATCAATGTTTATCTATGTTTATACAAATTTTAAAATAATTCAACTCAATCGGATATGTGTTGTATAAAGAAGATAAGTGTTAAATTCCCTGATACAAATATAGATACTGATACAGATCTACCTGTACTTAGTCTACTGATTGACATAGTCACCGATAAGAAAAGGTCACCGATATGCAGAGCTACCAGTTTGTATAAGTCCATCGGTAAGCACATTTCATTGACAGATCAAGTCCACCGATACAGACAACTACTGATGGAAACAAAGCTACCGATAGAACAAGTCTAATGATATTCTATTAATCACTGGTACAGAATAAAGATACCAATATGCACAAGCTACCGATATGTATAGATTACCGATACAGACTCACCGATAAAAATGAGCCACCAATACATGAGAGCTACTGATAGATCAAGTCAACCGATACATAGAGCTACTGATAGAGTAACAGATACCGATACAAGGAGCTACCAGTACAATAACAAAGAGATATAGATATGTGCTCACTGCTATACAAAGTCCACCGATACAATTCTATCGACAAAGAGCTGCTGATGAAAGACTTCTAGTCACTAATTCCTAAACTCTACTTTTTTCAACATTATTTATTTATTAAGCAACGGTCAAATTTGATGATTTTAATGCATTTAATGTTATTTAATGATAGTTTTTGGCATGTCAAGGAACCATACCTAGTACCCATGAAAAGGTAATCATTCCCATTTCTAGAGCTAAAATCTATAAAAGAAATGACAAATGTCGTGAAAAAGATGATGGAAACTAGGGTGCAAAAAAGGGAAGAAGAATACGTGAAGAACACTTGACATACACGAAGCGATTCATACAAGAAGAGAAAAAAAATCCGAAATTCATTCAAGGAGTGAAGAAATACACATTGAGCTGCTCATACCCTCAAGTTGATCAAGATGAACCTAAAAACCAGGGAACCAAAACAACACTTTTTTTCCAAACAAAAACTAGAGAAGGACTTAGAAGCATCTCTGTCAAATCCAAAGGAGTGAAGTGTTTCACTTCAAATTACTAGAGCATTCTAAAATCATTTCTACTCTCTTAGTGATTCTTTTATTTACATTTTGAGCAGTGTGTGTGCTCTGTATATTGTATATACACACTTTCTCCTATGCTAAACTAGAGAATTTCTAAATCCTCACACAAACTTTCCATAACTCTTTTGTATCCCATTGTGGATAGTGGTAGAGGTCAAGTAGGACCTGGACAACCAGTGTACTATTGTTTTGTTTTCCCACGTATAACTGTGGTAGAGGTGTTAGTACCTGGACAGTCTCAGTATAGTTTTACCCAGATCCTGGGTGTGGATCAAATTTATATATATATTGTTTGAGAGGACTAAGTCTCATCTTGAGGCTGAAACTCTTGGTTACATCTGTTGTGCATCTTAGATTAAGTCTAAAGTATATTACATACTTTATTTTTCACTGCTAATTACTTTTAAATAAAATTTGATTAAAAGTTATGTTGATAGTTAATCTAGCAAGTGTTTGTACTTATTGTAAACCAGTAAGTTAGTTTCAAAAGCTAATTTAATCTTCTGATTAAATTAACTGAGACCTAATCAATATTTGAGAAACTAATTGAACATTTACAATCTGTATAAATTCACTACAATTTAACTTAGTATTTTAATTTGGGTATTTTAAGAGATATATTTTTAATAGAAATTTTAATTAGAACTCAATTCACCCCCCCCCCCCCCCTTGAGTATCCACTCCGACCAATAGTTGGTATCAAAGGATTAGTTTTGTCTTTCAAAGTTTACAAATTACTCTATTTTTCAACTATGATATTTGTTGTATCACACAGATCTTAAATTTCTGTTAGTTCTAAATTTTATCTCTTTGAATATATTTTCTAAAAACTATCTATGGAAAATAGATTAAAAGGTGTTGCTACTAACATGACACCTTTCTTTAATGGTTCAAATTATGCCCAGTGGAAGCTTAAAATGAAAATTCATTTACAAATTATAGGATTTGACATCTGGATACTATAGAGACTCAATATAAAATTCCAAAAACTCAAAGAACTACTTGGGATGAACCTACTAAAACTGATTACAATAATAATTGTAAATCTATGAATGCTTTGTATCGTTCTTTAGAAGATGAAGAATTCAATCGTATATCTATTTGTACAATTGCTTATGAAATTTGGGATACCTTGGGTATTTCTTATGAGGTTACAACCAATGTCAAAGAAATGAGACTGAACACCTATACCATTAAATATGATAATTTTAAAATGAAGTCTGATGAACCTATTTCTGATATGTATCTCAGGTTCAATGAGATTTTCAACACTATGAGCTCTCTTGGTAATACTATTCCTGCAAAAGAACAGATCATGAGGATATTAAGATGTTTTCCAGAAAGATGGAGAGGCACATCTATCTCTATAAGAGAATCATGTGATATAAGTTCACTGCCTATTAAAGAATTAATCGGTAAGCTAATGATGTATGAGGAAGAACTGAAGGTAAACAAAGAATAGGATGATGAACCAAGGAAGAAGTCAGTAGCTTTCAAGACATCTGCTTCAAAGAGTAAAGACAAAGGAAACATTCAAAGTGAAATTGATAGTTCAAATAGTGATGAGAGTGCATCTGACAGTGATGCTGAGATGGATCAGATAACCATAAGATTCAAGAAGTTCTATAGGAAGAAGAAATTATTCAGAAAATGAAATTACAAAGGAAAATATGATAACAAGGGTCATTGGAAGAAGGAGTGGAAGAGTGATGAAATTGTCTGCTATGAATTAAAAAGGAAAGGACATGTAAAAGAAGACTGTCCAAAATTAAAGTTTAAAAAGAAATATGACTACAAGGACAGAAAGTATAAGAATGCTATGAAAGAAACATGGAGTGCTTCAGAGGAAATATCAACTGATTATGATTCTACTCGGGATGATAAATCTCAAAAATCTAACATGTGGTTTATGAAAAACACATCTGAGGTAACATTAGATACTCCTGTTTTAAATTCATATTATTCTAGAGTTGAATCTGATTCTAAATCTGAAAATATGTCTAGTGAAGATTTATTTGAATATTGTAATATTCTAGAAGAAAACTGTTATTATTTGAAGGAAAAATATAAGACATTGAAAAAATAGCATGCTTTGACTAGCTCTGTTAAATCTTCACTTGATATAGAAAAGGAAAAGATTGCTTGATTGCTGAAGTAAAATACTGAACTGAATTTTTCTAATGATCAATTAAGGAAGGACTTAGAAAAATTATCAAATGGAAAAGATAAACTTACTCAAATGCTAGGAGAAAAGTGGCACCAAAATATACCACTGGAATAGGCTATCAGCCTGGATAAAGACTGTTTACTAAAACAAGATTTATTTCTATATCTAGACAGAATGTTGTTAGTTTTAGTTCTATAAATTCATATGCTTCAACTAGGTATTCATATGTTTATAGATCAAATAAAATTTATCTTTCAAAAAACTATTGATTCTGTAGATTATATGAGACCCATAAGACAAATTTTGGTACCTAAAGCTTTGCTTTCTAAGCTATCTAAACCCCAGAAAATTTGGGTACCAAAATCATTCTCTGTTTAAACCTGTTTTGTAGGAAATTTTCTTGAAGAGTTCTCATAAGAAGTTATGGTACTTGGACAGTGGATGTTCAAGTCATATGACTGGAGATTACTCGTGCTTTAAAAATTTAATCAAAGTTGATTGAGTCCATGTCACCTTTGGTGATAACTCTAAAAGAAATATCATCGGCCTAGGCCATATTGGAAACACTGATTCAGTTTTAATTTCCAAAGTTTTATTTGTTCATGGACTTAAATATAATTTGGTAAGTATTTCTCAGTTGTGCGATGATGGTTTTAATGATAAAATTGTAAATTATTCTTGTAATGTTTTTGATTTTAAAAATGTTTTAGTATTTTTTACCTTGAGAAATGAAAATATTTATGCTGTTGATTTGAATTCTTTATCCAAAAAAAATATTACTTGCTTAAATTCTATTCATAAAGAGTCTTGTATATGGAACAGAAGATTAGGATATTGAAATATTTAATCACTTATAAAACTAACTAGGAAAAACTTAGTTAGAGACCTACCTAAACTTGAATTCCCAACTTACAAAGTTTGTAATCCATGTCAAAAGGGAAAGAAACATAATGTTTCTTTTAAATCAAAGAAATAAGTTTCAACTTCTCAACCTCTAGAGTTGGTTCACATGGATTTTTTTGGACTTTCTAGAGTTTCTAGTTTAAATGGGAAGCACTATGTCTATGTATTAGTATATGGATATTCATGATATACTTGGGTATACTTCTTAGCTCACAAAAGTGAAGCTTTTTCTAACTTTACTAAATACTTCAAGTCTGTAGAGAACCTTAGTGGACTTAAGATTAAGAACTTGAGAAGTGATCATGGTCGTGAGTTTTAAAATCATGATTTTGAATCTTATTGCTCACACAATGTCTATAGTCACAACTTATATGCCCATAGAACACTTCAGCAGGGTGTTGTAGTAGAAAGAAGAAACAAACCCCTTCAAGAAATTGCAAGGACCATGATTAATTAATATGACCTACCAATTTATTTTTGGGCTGATGTTGTAAATACAGCCTGTTATATAATCCACAGAGTTTTTATCAGACCTGTTTTTAAGAAGACCACTTATGAATTGTGGAAAAATAGGAAACCTATAGTTAATTATTTTAGAGTTTTTGGTTGCAAAGTTTTTATTCTTAATACAAAGGATAATCTTGACAAGTTTTCATCCAAAAGTGATGAAGTAATTTTTCTTGGTCATTCTCTAACTAGAAAAGCCTATAGAGTCTTTAATAATATAACCAAATGTGTGGAAGTATCTTTTCACATCAAGTTTGATGAAACTGATCCACATGAACCAAAATTTTTCATTGAAAATCTTGAAGAAAATATGTCTATTCTGGACCTTAATGATAAAACCAAAGAACCTACTGTAAACACAACCAGTTCTGGACATATTCTAGAATATGATTCTTTTAAACTCGAACCTAGAGAAGAACCTAAAATTTCTAGTCCTACCTTTACTAGATCAACTATGATTTTAGAGAATCATCTTTTAGATGATGTTGTTGGTAATCTTGATAGAGGGACACAGACTAGAGCTTCTCTAAGAAACTAGGTTGAACATCAAGCCTTTCTTTCATAGCTATAACCTAAAAATATCAATTATGAAATCAATGATGACTTTTGGGTAATGGAAATGCAAGAAGAATTAAATAAATTTGAAAGAAACAAAGTCCAAGAATTGGTAGACAGACCTAACGACACTTTGACCATAGACACTAAATTGGTTTTTAGAAACAAAGATGATGAGTCTGGAAATATAGTTAGAAACAAAGCTAGGTTATTTTCACAACGGTATAGTCAAGAGGAAGGAATAGACTTTGTGGAAACCTTTTCCCATGTAGGTAGATTAGAAGCTATTAGGATTCTACTTGCCTATACTGCTCATCTGAATTTCAAGTTATATCCAATGGATGTTAAAAGTTCTTTTCTAAATGGTTTTATAATTGAATATGTTTTTTTTGAAAAACCACATGGATTTACAAACCCCCATTTTGAAAATCATGTTTTTAAACTTTCTAAAGCATTATACAGTTTAAAACAAGATCCAAGAGCTTGGTATGATAGACTTATCAATTTTCTAATTTCAAAATGTTTTACTAAAGGGATTGTTGATCCAACTCTTTTTATTAAAATAATTTCTAAAGATGTTTTTATAGTACAAATCTATGTTGATGATATTATTTTTGGATCTTCTAAACATTCTTTTTGTACTTATTTTTCAATGATTATGAAAAATGAATTTGAAATGAGTTTAATGGGAGAACTCAAATATTTTCTTAGATTTCAAGTTTTTCAAAATGAAAATTTTATTATTTTGAATCAAAGTAAATATACAAAGGACCTTTTAAAACTTTTTGGTTTGGATAGTATTAAGGAAAGAGACACTCCTATGAGTATTGTCTGTAAATTGGACATTGATGAAACTGGGAAACCAGTGGATCAAACCGATTACAGAGGTATGATTGGAAGCTTACTTTACCTTACTGCCAGTCGACCAGATATTATGTTTAGTGTGTGCATGTGTTCAAGATTTAAAGCTAATACAAAATAATCTCATTTAATTGTTATTAAAAGAATTTTTAAGTATCTTAAACATACTGCAAATTTAGGTTTGTTTTATCCAAAAGGACAATCATTAGACTTAATGAGTTATTCAGATGCTGACATTGCTAGTTTTAAGTTGGATAGAACGAGGACTTCTGGAACATGTCATTTATTGAGAAAATCCATAGTATCTTGGTGTAGTAAGAAACAGAATTTTGTTGCTTTGTCCATTGATGAAGCAGAGTACATATCTACTGGTAGTTTCTGTGCACAAATTATATGGATGAAACACTCTCTTTTGGACTATGTATATGACTTTAAGCATGTTTCAATTAACTGTGATAACACTAGTGCAATTAATATCTCTAAGAATCTTGTGTCTCACTCTAGGACTAAACACATTGATGTAAGGAACCATTTCTTGAGAGAGCATTACCAAAAGGGTGATATTACTCTTGATTTTATATGTATTGAACATCAATTAGCTGACATTTTTACCAAACCTTTAAGTTCAGATTGGTTAAGTTACATTAGACATGAATTAGGAATGATTAACCTCACCGGTATGAAATCTCACTGATATACCTCACCGGTATGAAACCACACCGATATACCTCACCGGTATGAAACCCCACCGATATACCTCACCGGTATGAGACCTCAACGATATACCTCACCGATATGAAACCTCACTGATATACCTCACCGGTATGAAACCTCACTGATATACCTCACTGATTAGTGGATCTCACCGATATGAATTCTCACCGGTATACCCTACCGTTGAGTATGCTCTATTTTAAACTTCTGTATGCCACCAGAATCTGTATCATTTATACATTAATTATTATATTTTAATTTTTTATTTTATGATTCCTAAATGATAAAACAGAGTCTTAGTTACTTCTCCATCCAACTGAATCCCTTTTCCCTCAAGCCTTAGCTCTCGAATCTCTAGAAAACCCTAATTTACTCAAACCAGAGATGAAAAAAACCAAACTCGCTAATGTTAGAGATAAAATTGATGAGCCAAATGTGAAGGAGAAGAAGACAGATCCAGAAGCAAGTAGCAGTGTTAGTAGAACAAGGTTAGGGAGGCGACCAGTGAACCTGTATTTACAAAATAGAGTTATTGTGATCGAAAAAGAGTTATGTGTGGAATGGCTGTTGTCTAGTAAATCACTAGTTATAGAGGTGTTGGAAGATCAGAAGTGGGTAGAATTATTTTCGAACAAAAATGGTCCCTACTATCCGAAGCTGGTAAAACAGTTCTATGAGTTTGTGAGTTTTGAGAAATCAGATGATGAGAACTAAATGATTTCATTTGTGAATGGAAAGGAGATAGCCTTTTCTTCTATTCAGTGGGTTGAATGCCTGAAGGTTTCACATGAAGGTGTTTCTAGATATTTCTCGAAATCAGTACCACCTACAAGTGACATATTTGATTATAAGACTACCTTAGAGGAGGTCACCAGTAGTGGAAAGCAAAGACAAGTGGTGGCTGCTGAAATGGATGGAGAGAACAGATTGTTGTTCAAGTTTTTTCAGCATGTTTTATTTCCAAGGAGAGAGGACTTTGAAAATTTGATATTTCAAGATATCTATCTTTTACATCTCTTACGAAATGCTGTGAAAGTGAATCTGTGCAAGCTGCTAATGATTCAAATGGAGGATGTGATCAGGCCAAAATCAAAGACTAATGCCTTATTATTTTCCATGTTGTTCTCAGTAATGATTAAGGTAAAAGAATTAGCTAAGTCTCAGGATGAGACAGTAGTGGTAAGAAACAACTTCTGTATCACAAGCACTGTATGTAAATACATGAAGATAAACTGGAAACCATGGAGATAAGAGTGGGTTACTGATGATAAGAAGTTATATGATAAGTTCAATCCTGTGGATCATCCTTGAAGACCTAAGAATGTGAGGGATCCGGGTCTGGGATCTGATGAAGAAGAGAAACAGTATAGTGATGATTTGGAAGAGGAAGTTTCCTCTACAGCAGATGGAGGAGATCCAGACTTTCCTCCTATCCCAACTCCTGAAGTTGTGTCACAAGAAAAGGGAAGTAAATATTTGAACCTACCTAGTGTAGAAACGGTTTTGGATATAAGCAATAAAGATCCACCTGTAGTTGAGGAAGACCAACATAGATCATATAAGGAAAAGGATACCCTAGAGAATGAGAAACAAGAAAGAGGATCTGAAACTGAAGCATCGTCTTCTACCACCTTGAGCCCGAGTCCTCTGATTGGAAATTCTTCTGTGCCTTTATAGGCTGTTCTTGTTGAAGTTGATAGACCTACTCCAATTCCTGAGGAATCTCCTACTGCTAGAGAAATGGAGATAGTTGTGAAAGAATCTGATGTGAAAGAACAAGTAGCTGAGGGTGATGTTGATGTACAAGATAATTCACTAGTTGAGGGGGAGCATCCAACCAGGTTTGGCAGTGTTTTAGTGGCTGTTGAGTTTGAAGACTGGGCAGGGGACCCAGGGTTTGTACTTTGTGGATTTGATTATCCAAACTCTGATAATGAGACATCCCTTCAGAGACCAAAAATCAATTATGATATTCAGTCTGAGATATTACCAGAATATGTGGTCAGAACACATGATTTGGATAAGCTCAAGTATGATCTCAAAATCAGTTTTGTGGAAGAAATACGGAAAATGGAAGCTTCACTAGTGTCATATATTCAATCGATTATGAATGAATCTGTGGCTAGTATAGTGTCTGAAAGATCACTTGTTGTGGTTTCACCTACTGATATGATCACCAGGGATGACTTAGAATATTTAAAGGTTGAGATGAAAGAGATTTTGAGTGCTTCTGTTGCTGAGTTAAAGAGTTTCTTTGTTGAAGAGATGAGCAATTTGAAAAAGTCCTTTGAACTCTCTCTCGGTTGTAATGTGTCAAACTTTTTGGAAGAGATAGTAGATGAAGTCATAGCTTTCCAGAATCATATGTCTAGACTGACAGAGGATATTGAAGTTCTAAAGAAATCAGTTATCTCTCTGTAATCCTATATGAGTTCGAAATCTCAAGCAGACAAGGATTTGGCCTATGTGAAGAGTGTGGTGAGCCAAATGGTTTCAATTTTTGAAGGCTTTAAAAAGTCTGTGGAGAATCATATCGGTGCCCAAGATTATGCAGTGAAAAATCTTATTAGTGGGCTAACTAAGAGTTTTAAGGAAACTGTAACCTTCTATCTTGGTTCTCTTGCTTCCAAACCTTCAGTCGATTTGGATCAGATTAGAGCTTTGATGAAGGAGGAGCTTGGTTCAGCATCAACCAGTGGCTCTGTGGACTCATCAGATCTGACCAAAGTGGTGACTTCTACTTGGGATACCACTAGAGATATCATGAATATTGTTCAAGACTGTATGAGAGAAGCTTTTTCTTCTCAAAAATTGGCGAAATACAAGGTAGATTATTATTTCCAAAGGGTTTATACAAAGAACCATCTCAACAACCATTTCAAGCTTATGTTAGAAAACATGAAGCTACCTCTAGTCAATCAAGCCTTCAGGGAACAACTTAGCAAGCTCAGAGAATTGACACATGCACTGGACAAATTCATGGAGAACAAGGATGATTTCATTTCTGCTATGGAAAGAGGAGGAGGAATCATTATGGACTTCAAAAATCTCTTATTGCCTTTCTTGCATGTTGATGCTCGACCAGTGATTGCACCTCTGGCTTTACCTACCTCTTCCTCTACTACTTCTCCCTCCCAGATGACTCCAGCCCAAGCTATTTGAAACCTTACTCTTATGATCACTCATAGGACTACACAGTATAGGCCAAGAACAGTTTCAGTGGCTCATCCACCTATGATCATTTCGGGTGTTCTTAAGCCTCCACCTGAATCCACCACACCTGAATCCTCTTCTGATCCCAAAGGAAAATCTCATTCTGAGGATGTGGATTGATTAGTGGCTAGGATTTTTTATAGGAATCACTTGTATTTCCATTTTTCTTTATATCTTTCTTTGTATCTATTTTCTCTAAGGAATACATATGATATTACTTTCTTTGTCCCAGTTTTTTCTAATCACAAAGGGGGAGAAATTACTACCTAAGGGAAACATCTATGGGGGAGAAATAATATCTTTTATGACAAAGGGGGAGTAATACTATATTTTATGAGATTAATTCATTTTCATCTGGTACATATGTTTTATATTTTATCTTTGCTATATATGTTTTGTAATACATTGTTTTCACTGATAAAATTTGATCTAATGTAATATCCTTTGATACATTACTCATTATTTCGGGCTTATAATATCATAAGTTGTGATTATCAAAAAGGGGGAGATTGTTGACCTCACCTGTTTTGATATTCCAAATTATGCTTTCAAATTATTTGATAATCCCAACTATTGTCTATCTATATATTAATTATTTCAATCTATGACATTCTATTATCATGTTGATAATAATATTAAAATAATCTTTGAAATATTTTAATCAATGATTATATATGTTTATACGAATTTTAAATAATTCAACTCAATCAGATATGTGTTGCATAAAGCAGATAAGTGTTAAAGTCCCTGATATAGATATAGCTACTGATACAGATCTACCGGTACTTAGTCTACCGATAGACATAGTCACCGATAAGCAAAGGTCACCAATACGCAGAGCTACCGGTTTGTCTAAGTCCACCGGTAATCACATGTCACTGATAGATCATGTCCACCGATACAGACAGCTACCGATGGAAACAGGGCTACTGATAGAACAAGTATACCGATATTCAATTAATCACTGGTACAGAACGAAGCTATCGATATGCACTAGCTACCGATATGTATAGTTTAACGATATAGACTCAATGATACAAAATAGCCACCGATACAAGAGAGCTACTGATAGATCAAGTCCACCGATACATAAAGCTACTGATAGAGTAATAGTTACCAATACAAGGAGCTACCAGTACAAGAACAAAGAGCTACTGATATGTGCTCACTGCTATACAAAGTCCACCGATACAAGTCTACTGACAAAGAGATACTGATGAAAGACTTCCAGTCACTGATTCCTAAACTCTACTTTTGTCAACATTATTTATTTATTAGGAAACGGTCATATTTGATTATTTTAAGGCATTTAATGTTATTTAATGATAGTAGTTTGAATGTCAGGGAACCATACCTAGTACCCATGAAAAGGTAATCATTCCCATTGCCGGAGCTAAAATATATAAAAGAAAAGACAAATGTCATGCAAAAGATGATGAAAGCGAGGGTGCACAAAAGGGAAAAAGAATACTTGAAGAACACTGGACATAAATGAAGTGATTCATACAAGAAGAGAACACAATCGGAACTTCATTCAAGGAGTGAAGAACTACCCATCGAGCTGCTCATACCCTCAAGCTGATCAATCTGAACCTGAAAACTGGGGAACCAAAATGACACTCTGTTTTCCAAACAAAAACCAGAGAAGGACTCAGAAGCATCTCTGTCAAATCAAAAGGAGTCAAGAGTTTCACTTCAAATTACTAGAGCATTCTAAACTCATATCTACTCTCTTAGTTATTCTTCTATTTACATTTCGAGAAGTTTGTGTGCCCTGTATATTGTATATACAAACTGTATCATGTGCTAAACTGGAGGATTTCTAAATCCTCCCAAAAACATTCCATAACTCTTTTGTATCCCACTGTGGATAGTGGTAGAGGTTAAGTAGGACCTGGACAGCCAGTGTGCTGTTGTTTTGTTTCCCCATGTAGAACTATGGTAGAGTTCTTAGTACCTGGATAGTCTCAGTACTGTTGTTACCCCGATCTGGGGTGTGGATCAAATTTATAAATATAATGTTTGAGAGGACTAAGTATTGTCTTGAGACTGAACCTCTTGGTTACATCTTTTGTGCATCTTAGATTAAGTCTAAAGTATATTACATACTTAAATTTCTACTGCTAATTACTTTGAAATACAATTTGTTTTAAAGTTACTTTGATAGTTAATCTAGAAAGTGTTTGTACTTATTATAAACCATTAAGTTAGTTTCAAAATCTAATTTAATCTTCTGATTAAATTAACTGAGACCTAATAAATCTTCGAAAAACTAATTGAAAATTTATAATCTTTATAAATTCACTATAGTTTAACTTAGTTTTTAAATTGGGGGATTTTAAGAGATATCTTTTTAACAGAAATTTTAATTGGAACTCAATTCACCCCCCCCCCCTTGAGTATCCACTCCGAAAAATAAATTCATCCATGAGAAGATCAAAGAGGTGTAAGAGGAAGATATGGATCTATAGAAGAAGGTAATAAACATTCCAAAAATCATCTTTTATAATGATGGAATTAAAATATTCATGAAAAAAATATGTATCCTATAAATAACTGAATTGAAGGAGTTTTCGGAAGATGAACAAATCTTTTTTGTCTATCTATCCTTGAATAACACATATGTATAGATATCTAAAGAATAATTTATTGTTGGGGAACATAGAGATAGATATTTCAGAGTATATATCTTTATTTTTTTCCTAACAAGTTAAGGATGAATTTCATAAGTGTAATGGGATGATGAAAACCTTACCCATACCTATATGAAATTGTGAGAAAATCAACATAGATTTCATTATATATATTCTGAAGAACTCTAAAGTCCATAAATACATTTGGTTTATATTTTATAACCTCCCAAATTCAAAAAAATCATTACAGTATGGGAATATTTCTCTCTCAATCAAATTACCAGGATATACATAAAGTGGTAAGGCTGTATATAGTATCTCTCTCAATTGTATCTGATCAATATTTTGAGTTTAACTTGAATTTCTATATAAGTATTCAATAATTATTGGATACATACCTCAGATTCAAAATTTCTTATCATCCTCGGATTAGTGGTCAATCTAAAAGAACAATTCAAACTTTATAGAATATGCTGAGATCTCTCTCCGTGAATTTCAAAGGAGGATAGGATCAACACATTTACCTTGTAACATTATTATATAACAATTATTTATATTCAATAATTAAAATGAACCATGTGAGGCTATATATCTAAAGAGTTTTATATTTCCAACATGTTTGGATTAAGTTAGAGAGTTCAATATAACGGGGTCAGATCTTTCTCAAGAAATATTAGAGAATATTCAAACCATTCACTCACACATTAAAATTACACTAATTAGATAGAGGATCTGTTATGATAATCATTTATTAGAATTATAATTTTATGTTAGGTACAAGGTATTTCTTCAAATATCACCATGGAAGAGGGTATGGGATTTGGGAAGAAGGGAAAGTTGAGCCCTAGATATATTTACCACTTTTAAGTCCTTGATCATGTGGGGAAGGTAGCTTATCATCTTACACTTATACCGAACATCTCTATTATGAATTGTGTGTTCCATGTATCACTTTTGAGGAAGTACATAGACAATCCTTAACATGTATTGAACATATAATCAGTAAAACTGGAAGATGATCTCTATTATGATTAATAACCGATATAAATCTTCAATCATAGAGATAAGTTACTACAAAATAAAACCACTCAAGAGGTTAAAGTTCTCTAGTGGAATCATAAGTTAAATGAAGTTAAATGAGAACCCAATGATGAAATGAGGTATAATTACACTCATTTTTCATTTTAATAATAAAATTTTGAAGGTGAAATTCTCTTAATGGGGTTTGAATGTAATACACCATGATTTTAGTATGTATTTACCATTAAGTAAATTTTGTGTGTTATATAGCTTTCAATACACACCACATTGAACTAAAATGAATCATGATATATTTTATTGAGATAAAATATTAAAATAAAAACTAAAAAATAATAAATTATGATAATATAATATAAAACATCATTAAGAAAACTAATAGAGGAATACAACCACAAGTAAATAGGAATACTAAAAATATTAAAAAATTGTCAACATGTTTTTATTTGAAAATCATACCTATGATTATGGAAATAAGGTAAAATATTAGAAATAAAATATACATTTTGAGAATGATGAAGATGAATTTGGTGAATTTAGGGATACATATAAAAATCAAATATGACCTCTTGACATATGAACATTGGATATATAATCATTGGATATATGGACATTGAATATATAGACATTGTATATATTGGTATCCAATAGGTACATTTATGTAGGGTAACATTTATTAAAAGATTTAAAATAATATTATTCATAAATAATAAATAATTCTAGAATGAAATAAAAATATAATATTTAATTAAAATATTTTATCATTTTTATTAATTAAATATTATTACTATTATTACTATTTTCAAAGAATTCTTTTTCAAAGTGATATTCATTTTTATCATAATAAATTTAATTGAATACTTTTAAAGGGTGATTATGATAAATAAATTAAATTCATAAACAAATATTTTTACACTCGTTTCATTATTATTTGATATGAAACAATATTAAGAACACTAAAATATTAGGAATTCATTTTTCTATAATTTTTTTTCATATATTTTATATTTTCATTAAAAAGTTAAATTCAATATATATTGAATTAAATTTGATTAAATGGATTCTAAATTTTTAATTACCATGTTGATATTTGGTAACAAGTTTAATTTCATTTTTACACCTAATAAAAAGTTACTAAGGTAAAAAGTAAGTTTCCATGGTAAAGATAAAATGAGGAAAAAAGGGTAAATTGAGGTGTAAAAGACTAAAATATAATTAAAAATATATTTAAATTGTTTGGGTGATCATATTTATTAAAGAAATTTATTATTTTCTCATTTTTATCAAATTTAACTGAAAAAATTGAAAAAAATACATATTTGGAAGGAGTATTTATGAAAATGGCCCTCAAAATTCACTTATAAAAGGACCCATCATCTATTCCTACCAAACCACAATTTTTATTTAATTATATATTTATTAAATACCATTTTTACTATCCTAAAGTCTTATTAGATTTTTATTATCCTCTTTTCCTAACATAGAATCCTAAATCCTTAATTCTAAAAGAACCTGTTTGAAGAAGGAGAGAATTCATTAAAGTAAGTACCTAGTTCTTCAACATATTTTACAAATAAATTATCATATCCACTCTTTATAAATCTAATTATACACTATAATGGTTCAATATTAACACTATTATACTTATGATAAAATGATATTACTACTATAAAACTCTATATTCTTAAACATTCATTAGTATAACATGTTCTTTTTTGGGCCGATTCAACCACCTACATGAACGATGGTATAATCTCACTATAATTTCCCAGATAAATGACTATAAAGACATTAATACTAGTAATATATGATATTAAATAGTAATTTATTTCATTAATATTGGTTTTTAAGGGTGATTAAAATAAATGGTCATTATAAATAAACTTGTCGTTATTGGTAAATTACTCAAAACGTTCTTTTCATTGAATCCCTTATCACAAACTCTATACATAATTTCAATAAAATGAAAATGATAATAAATAAAAAATTAAATAAAAATTATTAAAATACATTTAACAATCTAATAATGATGAAATTGTTTTTAAATAATGAGGATCAACATCACTATTATGAAACATGTATGAAATAATAAAAATTACTAACATTTGATGATGAAAATAAACAATAACTAACTAACATATTTGTAATAAATGATTATAATTTAAGAGTTTAAAAAGTTAATATATATGAAAAATGTTATTAAATAAGTTATTAATACGGTTATATTTATTATACATAATGATAAATTGAACTCTTTTAAATTATGTGTAATGATAAGAGTCTCTTTTCAACTTCACTTTGAAATTGATATTGATTATGACTATATTTACAATGGGAAAATTTTACATTATTTACATATAAAACCCTATATATTTTATTATACTCTATTTATTCTTAGTTTTTTCATGTATTCTTACCATTTCACCTCCCTTAAGTTAATTATTCAACCAAAAGGTTGCCTGTAAGTGGATCCGACCTTATCATATATTATAGATTTGGATTCATTCTCCTCCATATTTATATTCATTTTTTAAATGTCCTTTTATAAACTTATATTATTTCTTAAAATTATTTTATATTACTCCATACCTTATTTATAAAACAATTTAATCGGTTTTTTAATTTTTTTATGGGCCATTTTCTATTATCTTTGAATTTCATTACAAAAGTGAGAAATGAATAATTTATAATGTTTTCCAAATAAATTTATTTTCTATACGTTTTATTTGGTTTTATTTAATAATATTACTCTCTGTTTTTCTATTTTTATAAATCAATTTCTATTCCATTTGTTTTATAAATTATTTTCTCTTCATGTAAAATGCATTAAAAATATAAAGGGTATTTCCTCTTCTTTTTCAAAGTAAATTTTAATACTCTTATATAGTGTTTTTAACCTATGTAAATATACTTTAATGTTTCTTATGACTCGTGGTTGATATTATCTAATTAAACCATCCAACTTACTTCTTTAGATGGATTATGACCATGTATAGTTGAAATTTTCATGAAACCCATTTATTTCACACAGGTTAATTATGAAATGATGGAATTATAAATGTTTTAAAGTTAATGTGGCACACATATGTATAATTGACTGATATATCTCTCCAATACATTAAGAATAGTTTTATATATACTGATATCATAATGAGATATAGGTGGTTATCCCAAGTCCAAAAGTGTTTTAGGGGGTGAGTTGTTTGGGTAATTCCACTCTATTATGGGAAGGTGGTTAGCATAGTCCATTATGATATGAATGTATTTGAGTTTAACCTTGATATATTTTATTATTTTTATGCTTATGTTTGTGATATATTTTTATATTAAGAAATATGCATATGTTATGTTCTCATAGCTCATGATTATTAAACCATGTTTCCACACTCATATAGCCCATACCTCAAATAATTTCTAAATATTATTATCAAAATTCATGATTTATGATCCATGTTTTATTGGGTATAATTTCCCTATGTTATATTCATGTACCTTGAATCTGTTCTCATACCCACATGTTTATATTATTCTCAATGTAACATCCCAAAATGATAAAGGGTTAAATGACTAAATGATATGACTCATGTCAATAAGGTGCACCTTCCTTTTCGGGAGCCTACGTGATTAGAACTCCACAGTTAAGTGTGCTTGGCCTGGAGTAGTGATCAGGATGGTTGATCTCCTGGGGAGTTCCCCAAGGTGTGTGTGAGTGAGGACAAAGCACACTGGAAAGGACATGTGTTGTCCTGTGGGAAATATCATTAGTCAGATGACTCGTTCGGGCACGTGGGTGGACCCTGGGGTGGGCCCCACGTGTCTGCGGGGCAACTTGTGGTACCTGGTGGGCTAGGACCCGACGGCCATGTTAAGGCGGGGTGGATGTGCTGTCACCGGGACCCAGTTGTCACATTTGGTATCAGAGGAGGAACCCAGCCTTAAGTGCGCGGTGCACTGCTTGGGTTGAGATGTAGGGCCCACAACGAGGGCGTTGTGCTCTAAAGGGGGGGTGATTGCAACATCCCCAAATGATAAAGGGTTAAATGAATAAATGATCTGACTCATGTCAACAAGGTGCACCTTCCTTTTTGAGAGCCTACCTGATTAGAACTCCACAGTTAAGCGTGCTTGGCCTGGAGTAGTGATCAGGATGGGTGACCTCCTGGGAAGTTTCTGTGAGGACAAAGCACACTGGAAAGGATATGTGTTAGCCTGTGTGAACTATCATTAGTCAGATGACCCGTTCGGGCACGTGGGTGGACCCTGGGGTGGGCCCCACATGTCTGCGGGGCAACTGGTGGTACCTGGTGGGCCAGGACCCGACGACCATGTTAAGTCGGGGTTGCTGTGCTGTCACCGGGACCCGGTTGTCACACTCACTTATTACATTTAATTGATATATCTTATATTTACCCCTTATTGAGCGTCTGAGCTCACCCTTTATTTTATTTCGTTTTCCCTAGGGTATAGAGAAGAGTATTACGTTTGATATTCTTATAAGGGTATAATGAGTGAAATATATTTATTGTATATGTTGAATAATGTTTATAAAATAATTTTATCATGCATATAGTCTCTAAAGACACAAAACCTATAAGTTATAGGTTATGATTTATTATTATATGTAATTAATAATCTTGTATATTTTTTTATAGATCTATGTTATGGTTGGGTTGTATCATGTATTGCATATACATATAATCCTATGGGAAACCAATAAAATAGTATCAAGATGGAATCTTCAAAAAAATGGTATGAATACTTATATATGAAATATATGAAAAATAGGACTAAATATTCAATATCATCCAAGAAGACTCCAAACCCTAAGATCATGTCCGAATAATAACATGAAAGTATGATAATGTAGCTAAAAAATCAAAATTCTAACCAACATGAATCATGGAATCAATCTCAGACATAAAACATGTCAAAATACATCATTTATATATGTTTGAAAACATAAATAAAATATAATCAACTCCCTTATAGGGAATCTATTATCATGGTATATATATCATGGATTTCAACGTGAGCCTATAAAGAAGTCAATATAATGAACATCCTGTAGTACATCCCTTATTCATGGATTAAATTTTCTTTATATGTTTATTCCCTTAGTATATTGTTATAAATTTATTACAGGGAACACTGAGAACCAAAGAGACATGCTTGAGTGTATTAAAACAAAATAAACCCATTTAAAATTGTCATAAAGAGAGGATTTTAAAGTGGAATATCTTAAAAAGATTTTAATTAATAAAAATACTATAAATGAACTCATAAGATCAATTATTCACCAATAGTATACAATGGAATAACCAAAGAAACGCAAAAAAGGATTAATGCTTCAAAGATCAGATAAGGAAAACTAAATTTAGCTTAATTATATAAAAACCATTTTTACTAGAGATGTTTTTAGGTCTGTTGGAGATCAAATTTTAGAAAATGGATAATTCTACAAAAATATTAAAAGATTTATTTTTTTAAAAGTGAGAGATGATAATTGGGAACCTAGTTCCTCACACCCAATTCATCACTGCATGCCTTGACTTATCGTGTCAGGCAACATACCCTTCCTCATCACATTCCATACCTAGCTATGTGGTCTACTCATTCTAGAAATACATTTTTTGTTGAAAGAACCTAGGTGAACTTTTTATTATGCAAGTGACTAAATCTTATTATCTATATAAGGGCCCCAACCCTCACCCCCAAATTTCAAGCATAATTACCCACTACCAAGGATAGTGTGGGAAGGAGATTCCCCAATGGAAATCGAGCATAAGTAATCCAATCTAAACCCTTTAATGATTCCCATTTATTTGATTTTTGTAATTCTCTAAGGAGAAAATGATGTAAGTGAAGGGTATTAATTTCTTCCAATGATTAAATTCATTTAATTACCAATTTTATGAGGTCATTAATAAGACCCAGGAAATGGAACCTCCTAAAATGGTAAACCCAACCAACCAGGTCACACCATCTAAGCACCCTATCTTCCCAAAGGGGGATATTCTTATGTCCTTACAAAGATTCCATGACTAGATCCTTATAAAGGGTCTTATGAATTGTTAATACTAAAGAGTTTATGCCCATATCCTACCAAATGGGATTATGCCTAGTCAATCCTAAAAGGGTTTGTGCCCTGGTCTCTTCAGGTGGAGCCATATCGAGGTCACCAATTATGGTTCCATATTCACCTAAATATTTTACCTAATCACCATATTCACCTTGGATTCCAGCCAAAGAAATATATTCTCCTAGGTCACTTACCTGAGTTCTATATTCACCCAATTCACCTACTTAGGCTTCCACTCACCATAGCCTCCACCTAGGCACCTCTGTTTTATAAGTCCATTAATTGAGATAAATCAAGTTTCCATAGGACCTCTTGGAAACTATTTAGCCTATAAAACCCACTTTTGTGTCATATATATCCATACTTTCTCCATGAAATCCTGATATACTTTTCGGATCCATGAACCCTAACTTACACCCTTTAGATATTGTATTCATTTGATAATGAGAATTATACATTTTTTAGAATATGTGACTAAATTTTTTATCCATAACTGATAGGACCATTAAGGAATTAATAATTATGTATTACCTTGATTATTACCCCCCTTGTATTTAGAAAATTTAGTAAACTATACCTATTTATAGATACATATTATCTTGTGATCTGGTGTAAGTCGTAACCCTTCCTCATTGGGCTATATCTCTAATGTGTCCAGTCATTATTCCCTATTTAGTAAACAAAAAACAAGATATGGATATTAAAATCATGGACCTACGACTAGGTGTAATCTCCAACCATGATTTTATTAGTGGTCTCATCCTCATGACCAATCAATGATACATGTATATCATGGTCCTCATACTATGTTGTAATCACCAACCATATCCTCACATACCTAGTTACCAATATACATGATAAACCAGAAAGGGCCACCCATGCTTAAGTGAAAAAAAAACCATTACTAGACACCTTTTACTTAGTAGTCCTATATATATGACTCTAAACTAAATTTCATATAGTTCATTTAGAAAGATGTTAAACTTACCATAATAGGACTTAGTCGTATGGCCCTAAACTATAAGACATGGTGGTCTTGGTTGCATGACCTTAAAATGTGAATTATTAATTATGGACACATAATCATTAAAGGAACTATAATATTTAGTTTCACATGACATTAAAAGGTATAATGTTTCCTATTAAGTGTCACTAAATTACATAAGTTCTTTTTTCTTTCACAAGTATATACAGAATTCTAATTTCATGGGCTCGATCCCTACTCCAAAACACCTACCACCTCCATAAATGATGATAAATTATTGAGAACCATCTACGAGACTTTAAACCATAGTGTAACCAACCAATAAATTAAAGATAAAGAACGATTGATACATACAGATGTTCAAATTGATGTGTGGTAATAACTAACCACTCTTAGAACCTAGGTCACTGCTATTGTTACCGGTAAGGATTTTTATAATAAATCTTAAATATATAATATATTCCTAAAATAGGAGATAAGAAACCTTAATCGATAAGATAGACTCCCATATAATTGAATAATACATGATTTGATGAGTAATTGGAATGTATTTATGATTTCATGGATTTTGAAAGCAAGTCCACTTTCATATAAATCCACAAGTGTGGAAGGAATATGTGAATAGAAATGGTGAAAATGACATGAATTATTTTACACATGAAAGAGATTTATTGAATATTCACTATAATTTGTGAAACTACCCTTACAAGATCCTTGTTTGTGATTGATTCCCTATGGATCTCCAAACACATTTAAATTGAACCATCAAACACACTATCACACTTCAAGATTCTCAAAAAAGATGATGGAAACTATAGAAAACCTCGGGATTTCAAACACCACTAGACATATGACCCAAATGGGACGAATATCATGGCCTAAGAGTTTATATTTACATTATAATTAACTCAAATCCTCTAGAAATAGGAAGAAAATGTTCTGGTGTGAGAATATTCTCCCAATGGATCTATCCCAAACATGGATTTAGCTCGTAAGATCCTCTAGAAGATGAATCCATACAACATATATTACTTAATAAATTCCACAGATAAGTAGATTTCCCCCATTTCCACATCCAACCAATTAACATGTTTATCCTTAGAGTTTAGTAATTCTTATCTCCCTTACCTTGAAGAGCTATAATATGACATTAACTACATCCATTATGTTGTTTGAGAGCTATATAGGAAGGATACTTCCAATCACCATCACCACCAGTGATGCAAAACATTGATTCCTTGAGAATATGTTAAAGTGGGCACCTCATAGATTGAATATCTAGTTATCCAGACTAGGATCCCCCCAAGAAGAGGGTCTTTTAGGGGGAACTAACCACCAAATATTCAGTGTAGGGTTACATTCCAATTCTTTTTTATTCCCTCCAAGTCTTTTAGCATATCTTGTTGGGAACCAAAGAATAACCTTGGAGGGATCTTAGTCATTAAGGTCACTACCCAAATTGCATGACCCAAATTAACATTGAGTTGATGATACTGTATGCTAAACCTAGAACATTCAAAATGAGATATCAATAAGCAAAATAATATTCTAGGAGTGGGTCCCTTGTCTTATGGAAACTAATTTCCTTGAGTCTCACTAGAATATTCCAGTAGTGTCTTGAGGAGCCTCTAGGTATTCATAAATTGGAGAAGGAAACTATGGTTGTGGGGGTCCTCCCCATGATACCATAATAAATTTCTATAAATAAACACTTCGGATTATTTACTATAAAGGCCCTCCTTATAGATCCATAATCAATAAATCTAGGGGTCCTACATAGATAATCTACTATTAAGGTACTTCCTACAACCCTATAATCAACAAATTTAGTGGTCCCCCAAGAAAATCCATTGTTAAGGTCCTTTCTATAGAACCATATGATCAATAACATTGGATATCTTACCCATAAAATCTGTTGTGAAGGTCATTCCCATACCAACATGATTAAATACATTGGATTTTTTTATTAGAACATCCATCATGAAGGCCCTCCCCATGACACTAAACATGTCAACCATGATGGTCCTCCTGATGGTAGAAAATTTATGATCACTAGACACAATAGTCCTCCCAACAATCTAAGGAATCTTGGAAGCTCTAGAGGTCCTCCCAAGATCACCTATAATGGTGGTTGTCCCCATGAAAATGTGAAGATCAATCGAGAATGTCCTCCTCATGATGTTAGTTGTGTCGGTCCTCCCCGCAAAATGAATATTGGACAATAAGTATATCATCTCCATTAAAAATCATCAATAGTTGGTAAACACAAAGTACATCCTTGTAAAAATCAAGCTAATAACTCTAGTGGTCCTCCCCAAACTATACATTGAAGAGGTTCACCTTGTGATATGAAATTTGGAAAAAATTGAGATCCTTTCCACAATAGAGAACTGGGAATCAACCATGGCGGTCCTCTTGATAGTTCTCATTATTAAGTTCATCCTAAAAATTAATTATCTTATCAGTGTGAAGATCCTTCCTATGTCTAAGTAACCATGATGTTTCCCTTGTATCAAGGGGCACTCGAGTAATCGAGGCTAGTTACACCTGGAACCTTGTCACCAACTATCATTTATTCATATAAGCTAATGGTTGGTTTAAGAAAATGTTCATCATTTTTACATCTCCATATTATTTATACTTGGATGTGACTAAGGAGTTTTAGAATGATCCCTCTCCTCATAATCAAACATTGGAGAAACAAACCTTATAATCATATCAGATCAAATAACCACTCACCAATGATGGGCAGAACTCCAATTACATGTGAAAATAAATTGATAAGGAAAAAATGGATTGTGTTCTGGCCCATGGATACCCTTCATTATAACATTCTTAGTATATTAAAAGTGGAATTCGAAGATCATATTTATTATAACTTGTGGGTGACCCTCCATTATCTAAAGTTAAGATATTTTCCTTATGAGGAGAATGGTATCGATCTCAATGAGATAAATAAGATTTGCTACCACATTTACATGGCTACTTTTTTGGGCCAAAATCCCTAAATTAGAATGTTAAAACAAGGCTAACTAATATTTATCCCTTAGTAGTATGAAGTTATTCTTCTATATAATGGATGATACCCTAGTAAAAATTCATTTCAACTGGTGGGGTGAATATGAAGATCTACCTTTCAATCCACTTGAAGAAAAACATGGTTCATTAGGGAAGGCACCTTTAAAAATTATTACTTTAGGATAAGTTATGGGCACAATATCTACACATTCTATTTATCATGTCTATAAAATTTATACCATTACTAAATCTAGGGAATGATGGACTCAGTGAGAGTGATTCATTGGTAAGACTCTCCATCAGGATTCTATGATGGTAAAATAGGTCTCCCATTTGGGGAAATCAGAACTAGTAATTATAGAGAGACCCCCAATGATGATATTAGTTAACCTAGAAAAATATGTTTCACCCATCTCATTCATGGATAAAATCTTGAAAACCTAAGGATACCATGACATCATTCTCAATGGAAATACATGGGAAGTCCTAGACCATGATTTTGGGGTCATTTATACCACATTCACTAAAACTATAATCATTAAATCTATAGTGATTCATGATCATGATTATGGGAGAAACAATAGCCACATCCTAAAAGGTTTGTGACATTATTTCCTCCAAATCCTTCGAGAAAGTTGTTCTTTTCCAGACTATGAGAATATTGACAAGAACTGACCTCATGATTTCATCAATTTTTTGATTTATATACTTAATTGGGAGAAAATTGAGTGAATTTCATTGGGGAATCTCTCAAGATCATCTTCTATAAATCACTTCCAAGGTATAATCACAGAGTGATGGAAAATCTCATATTGGATGTAAATGAAAATGGTCCTCTAATAAAATTATGGATAAGGGGGGTTGAAATTAGTCCATTGAAGGATATTTAAAGGGATTATTATTTATAATACATGGTTTATATAAATGAATATCATTGAATTTATCCTTGAAGATAATTTGTATAATGAAATCGATGAAAAAGAGCACAATGGGGAGGCTTCTGTTCAATATCTGGTTTACACTAAGATGAAATATGAGGGTGTGTGCACTTGAGATAAAAGGTTGTCTCATGATTTAGGAGCTCATTAAAACATCCATATATATCCTACTCAATGATATTCAGATAATTATAAAGTGAAGGGTGTAGCTGCATCTATAGACCACTAGCCACTGAAAGAATTTGAGGCTCTTTCGACCGAGGTGAAGATCTCCTAACATGAAGTTATGTTAGAGTGGCCAACGATATTCAATGATGAATTAATCAGAGGTAACATACCAACCAAGACCAATTATTAGTATAAGACCAATATATTCCATATAATTAATCTCCTTTAACAATATGGAACCACTTAGGATAGAAGAGAATATTCTAGTCATCTGACACACTTAGGGTCTAGATAAATTGTATATTTAAACCTAGAGGCTATGGAATATTATGAATTACCTCTTTCAAGGTAGTAAATAACACTATTTCAAGTGATATATACCAATATTACTCAAAAAAGATATCAATAGTATATATTGGTGAGCTGATGATATTTGGTTCTTATGATTGCCTCACTTGTGTATCTGATAATGCAACAATTACACCTAATCTATTTGACTACATCGAGTCCCTTATTTCCAAAACAGAGGCCATGAAGGGGAGTGGTTCACCAATTAAACTGGAGAGAAAACCATATCCTATGTGGGTGGAATTGAGTCCTCTTCCACCCAACTTTGGGAATCCTTATTTCCAAATACTCAATCGTTTGGGATATCTAAATTAGCACCTCATGCATTTTTCATCATGATGTAGATCTATTATGATAAAATACAATAAAAAATAAGTGGAAAATATTATATATATCATGAAGTCCTAGGAAGCACCTAAATTACTTTGGTATTTAAATTTAGTATCCATATCAATCACCAATTGGGAGGATCTCTGAGGATAATTCATTTACCAGTTTAGTTCCACTTTGAGAAATAAAATTGTCCTCAACCTTTAGAATTGAAAATATCATGAAAAAAGAGGGTTTCAGATTGCATCACCAGGTCAAATTTCTTGAATTATTATCTAAATATATAGATTCCTCAAGATTATATGTTATAGAAATAGATATAAAATCATTGAGATGATTTTCATATAACACTTATTCCATTACAATACCTTAGTGGGTTTTAGGAGTTTGTAGTGGTGTCCTAATGACTAGAAGCTCATATTCAGTGCCCAAAAGAAAAATCTCATTTGAAACTGTATATAAATGGAAAACATTTATTAGATAATAAACTATATTCATCATAATTAAAATAATACTAGTGAAAGATCCAATTCCTAAGACTACTTAATATCATGACATATGTCCTCATGATCAACGACAACAAAAAAAATGTTCTCAACAGGATCAAAATAAGGGGAAAACTTTCTAGAATTTTAGGATTAGAAGAAAAAGTCCCATTGCATCTCAAATATAAAAGTTTAGAGGTTTTTCATCACTTTTATAGAGGAAAAATGTCTTGAAATGTAAATACCCATTGATATCAATCTGATATATCACCATGATTGTTTCCCCTTCCATCTGATTCTAGGGAATAATATCCATGAATGATTTATCTACAAGAACATGCTCCAAAATATTGTTGAAAAATAACATGTAATATTCGGTAAGCCTATAATATAAATGATTTTTTTATTTTATACTTCTCTAAAAGAAGAAATAGAGTGGAATAAAATCCCAAAAAAGGGCATAAAAATTTGATGAATCGATGACTAATAAAATGATCAAATGGGAACATGTAATAATCACGGAACAATTGAATTAAATAGTTTTGAACCTATATCCCCTACATTACATGATAAAACGTTATTAGTATAATATTCTAGCATTTTACATTACTATAATTAGTAAATTAATTTATAGGAATAAGAGCCCCCATGTATACTAAAGCTGGACTAGACTCTGAGATTTCATACCCCTATCACTGGAAGAATAAGAACTATACCTCTTAATTTTATGAGGAGTCAAAATACAAATCCATAAATATAATTTAATTGAAATAAACCATAACTAATTATGAGGAATCATATGAACATGAATTCTCCATGTATAATTGGGGCGGAGGTTGTAGAGGGTGAGGTCGGAAAGAACAAAAGAAACCTTGATGGTTAAGAATCATTTCCACCAATGAAATGAATTCAACTAAAACTGGATGTTAGGAAATTTAGTGAGTTCCATGGGAATATTCCAAACCCTATGGATTCCATTTTGACTCAATCATACTGGTGGATTGGTTAGGAGACAAATAGTTAGCCTTCCAAAACCAAGTCATGTGAATTTAATGCTACCCAACATATGATCTGTAATGGCAACATTAATTTTGCTCTAGAGATAGAGTAGTTGATGTAGTAAAATTTAGTTTCCAAGACACAATCTAGGGATAAATATCATGTCAGGAAGTGTGGTCCCTTTGTCAAAATTTTTTACAATTTAAAGCATCATGATTACATCTTGGTTACGATATTAATATGATATCCCCATCATCTTTAAAAAGAAGTCAGGTAATCCCTTATTGATGATATTTTATGTCCACAAGAGTTTTAGATTGATATTTTTTAGAGTTGAGATATATCTTGTAGATTATTGAAACACCAATTTCCATACAGTCATTTCATTTATAGAAAAACATTGAGAAACTTTAATACATGTGAACATCATACCTTTATACATATTTGGAATTCATAGTGATATCAACATTTATGAAGCCCTAGTTTATAATGGTTCTAGAATCAAACTGATAAAAATTTATACCCTTTAATGTTTGGGACATATTGAATTTGAATTATCTCCCTCCAACTTGAAAATCCAGGGATATGAAAATAGTGAGTATAACCCACTCAATAAAATTTTGTTTAGAACCCAATTTAGAGATCTCATTTTGAAACCATGTTCTTGGAGGTTCACCAAAACAAAAATTTCAACATCTTATGAGGATAGCCATTTCTATATATAAACACAAAAGTGTTTTTTCTATATCACATGTATATAAAATATTATACTGGAGGAAAATTGAGGGCACATTACCGTGATAGTTCCCATTTTTAGATTTTTTAATATAAATAAATAGGTGTAGGGTACTATAAAAAAGGGGGGAAGCAACCACTAGTAAATGACACCACATATATTACTACCCCTAATGTCTTAAAAATCACCCCCATCAATCCATAGAGTTAAATAAATTAATATTTTGTGTTTTTCATTCAGTGAATTGAGGCAACAACCCCAAATCATGGGAGTAATTGGGTTACATTGCCTGATGAATAAAACCCTATAATTACATTTCTATCATATGATGGTCAGGTGGATTATTCTGTTGACCAGCCACCACCAATTGAGGAAAATACCTCCTTGTAATCAATACATATTAATATTTCTCCAGAGTTCCTCTACGTGAATGAATATTTGAATAATATTCATTAAAAACCAATATTTTTTTTCATTTGTACTTGAATTATAGAAGAAGAAGAAGAAGACAGGGTTTAGTCAAATTTTCATCCATTTACATGGTGCAATCTTCACCAGATGGAACCAATAAATTTTGAATAAGGATATGATCAATATGGAAGTAATGGTTCCCCCATACCATCTCCTAGGTATCAATAATCCAGTCTGTATTCTCTTCCCTATAACAGTGAGTAGGAGAAGAAAGATATCAAATATTCTTCCCCAATATTTGAGGAATGTGTCTCAACCACCATTGATTAACTAATTTTTTTGAATATGGGTACATAGGAAGATCTGTGAAATACACTGAAGAGTTCTACCATGAAACCTGGAAAATAAGAAAAGTACAACATTTTTTTAAAGAAGCACCAAAAATTATTACATGGAATTATATAAATATTCTCATGTTGGATCCTTAGCAAGATTATGACTATTTGGGTTTTCAATATTACCATTAAAGATATAATAATATTGCAATTGGAATGCATCTGACCCTTGCCTGTAAGGTTAAAGTTGAATTTAATAACATGATAAAATAAAAATTCTTCTAGAAAGTTCAATACCCAATATGGATCACCAAAATTTTTCCTATCAAGAAAAAGAATATAAAAATCCATGTTTTCATTGAATCTTGATATCTCAACCACCACTGTCTAAAGTTTGATTTCCAGTCCTAATCAATAAATAGTTAATCAATGAAAATATGGGGTTTTAGGAAATATCCTTCATGGGTAGATATTTTTTCTATAACTAAATCTAAATGAACCTTAAATATGAGGAGGAAACTACCTTTAGGAAACTCTAGAGGGTATATTGTTATCAGGTCATGCTATTTGGATTATGAAATCCTTTCACTACCTACCAATACATCAAGCTCTATATTTTCTAGTCCTTTTTAGGTAAGACCATAAAATGCAATGGGGATAATCTTTTGGTCCACTCTCAAAAACATTGTAATCATATTACCAGTTGTGAGGTATTATTTATCTAAATTTAGAAACACATCTTGAAGATATACCCCCTAAAATATTCTTTTGAAGTGGAATCATTAAAATTCCTCAATTTTATGGTGTGACACCATGAAATTGAGGTCTAACCTGAGATAAAAAAGGAAATATAATATGAATCATCCTAAAAACATAAAGAGTTGAGGGGAATCTAGGGACACCTTTCTTATATCAAACACTTAATATCCAATATCACGGGTACTTGTTTTTCTTATATGAAGTTGATAAAGAATGTGGTCACTTACCATTGGGGTGAAGATTTTTAGAAACCATTTGGTGATCTCAAATAGTTATTTTTGTACCCACTAATCTTTATTTCTTCTGTGTAAGGAAACATATCATCTTTTATATGGTAAACCATGTGAAATCACTTGGTTCCCTACTTTCTAAGAAGAAAAAAACATGAAATAATAATAGTATCCATTATATTAGATATATAATGTTGGATAAAAAGAACCAATATTATGATATCAAGAAGAGCTTCCTCATATTATATTTCATAGTAGAAATGCTATGGCACTATTTTTAACACCACATGTTCCACCTAGTCTATTGTGTTGATCTAATAAAATATATACTTAGTCTTATAATTCTAACTAGACACCCAATATGATGTAAAATTCGTATTTAGTAATATTAAAACTATTTTATGTATAGAAAAGAGATCAAGGGGAAAAGATTAGCTTATTTCTTTATAATGAAACAGACCCTAGAGAGTTCATTATTAGACATGGATCTCTATGATAAGGAAATTGTATTCATTAATGAAACTTTCCAAAAATAGGAACTATACTTCATTGGTCCTTTAGATTTCAAATAGGTCAAGGGATGAAAATAAAAAGCTAAAAAGCATCATATTAGGGGTTGTGTCCATATCTATATAAAAATCTCTTATACTTTACTCGTTTCCATAAAAGGGTTATACCAATAATGAGGTATAATACTAAGCCTTCATTGCAGGTTTATAATTATACTTACAAATACTATTAACCTGATTAATCATAAATATTTATCCATAGTTTGTGATTGGGAAAATCAATAGAGACTATGCTTTGAAGAAGGAGGTGTTTATTTCCATAATTGATTATGAATGAGTTTTGATCAATTAATTATCCTCATAACTAAAAATATATCACATTTTTTCTTTAAATAATTCCCAAGAGGATGTACTGGAAAATGCAGTTATAAACTTGGAAGATCCAGATTAGGATAAGAGTAGCCAGGGTGTTGGTTTAGTGGTAAGTAAACCCCATAAAACTACATGAATACAATAAGGTACCGTATCTAAGTAGAGAAACCCTTTGAGTTTTTCTGATCCTAATGGATCATGGAGGAGGCTTGAAAGTGTTTTGGAGGGGTTTGGGGATAAAATTTTGGAAGAAAGAAGATTATACATCGTGTAAGTGAGCTTCACGACTTGTGTAGTGCTGGTTAAGAGTTTCTAATTAATTATGGTTAAATAATAAAATGTAACGATGATTTTTTTTGAAAACTGGAGCCCAACATTTAAATGACTTGTAAATGGTTAACACGTCATGTAAATTCCCAAAGATGTATATATTTAAATGTTTCAGTCACTCAGGGTTCTCTACAAACGATATGGCTTCTCTCATCCCAAGTGACTAGAGGCTACCCCCTTGTAATTTTGAGATTCCTTCAATAGGGATCAATCCTTAGCCTTCTATGTTTGATTCATGGCAATCTGTGGTAATCCCAGGTGCATTATTCCTTCATTTTCTAGTTGTTTATCTCAATTTGATCTCATTTCATCACATTTATTCTCACCATGATATGGAATTTGATCTTCTTTATTTCTAATGGGGATTCCTTTATTGTTTGTTGTTATGGGTTTCCAGAGAGTCCTTGAATGGTTACAGTTCATGAAGGAGAGGCGATCAGAGATCCAAAATGTGGTCTATTCTCAAACAAACAATGATGAAATATTTTGAGGTATGGGATTTATTGCTTCTCTTATTTATTTTATGTGAAATAATTAATTGGTCATTCTTTATCCATTTGGACAGAAAAGAAATTAACCATATAGATATTGGACCAAATTAAAAAATTGGATAGTGATCGCATGTCATTGTTGTTTCTTTATACTGTGATAGCGGTTTACCTCATTATTTTCTAGATAGTATGATATCTACGACTTTCCTTATTATCATTTTTTTCTTGATGGAAATAATTAATGAACATAAACATGGAACTTAATTGATAATTAATTTTATTAATAATAATAAAATAGTCATGTTTGTAATGTGGTGGTCATTATAATTTGATGATAATAAAATCGATGAGAAACACAAATTGAGTTGAATTTTATATTCCATGAAATTAATTGAATTTATAAATTAATTTGAATCATGATTATTATTATTTTTAATAAAAAAACATTTTAATTTAGAATGGTTATTTAATAGGTTATCCGAAACTAGAATAAGTTCTAAGAGAATGTTTTTCTATTGATGAATTATTATAACATGATGCCTTAAGTTGACCGTAGTTAGAACCTATTAAAAATTGAATTGGTTAATTTAAGATGGAATGAGAACCTATTATGTGATACATATAATTTTCTAGGGTTAGAGTTTTCTATTTTCTTATGGAGGACACGTTCCTTATTTTGGAGTCGTGAGAGATCATTTTCATGAGAAGGCTAAATGCCTTGTTTTGAGGGCCCAATTTCCCTATTGATTTCTTATTTTATTCCTAATACTATGTGACATTAGATTGATATGGATGATCCTGGAGGGATGGTGTTGTGATATGGTCCAAGGAGATATGGATGTGATGTGAGCCTAAGATGGATGAGCATGAGATGGATGACGTGATATGTGGGTGGGGAGGCCCAAATAATGTGGATGCAGATGACGCCTGTGATGGAGAAATGCATCGGTCTATGAATGTGGGTTTAGGGGATGTTAATAGAGGTTATAGAAAGGGTTAAATCTAGGCTTAATTATTAATGAGATGATGAGATCAGTTATTCTCTCTTGAATCGATTTAATGCTCAATGGCTGGGTTACCTATTTTATATGTATTCTATTCCCCACTACTTGAGGAAATTGGAGGTGCTTGATATCATGTTTCTTCTTGGTGGTAGATTTTTATGGTTTTTAAATAATACATTTATATGTAATGTTTCTAATAATGAATTGGATAATTCTTAACCCACAAGGTTGGTTAATTATTAAATTCAAATGATTAAAAGACATTAATCTTGTTAAACCAAGTGATTGGTTTAGATTTTGCCATAAGGGAATGGAATTTACTCTATTAATTAATGATATGTAATGTAAAAAAGTGTAAATGGTTAATTAATGGATAATTAATTAATTATAAGAAGGTAGTGAGAAAAGAAAAGAGTTAATTTAATACAATCCCTTTATTTTATTGCGTGCTTATAGGATATCTGGTCTTAACAGTGGAAGTCGGGAGTCTAAGTGACGTTAGAGGCAGTTGAGTCTAAGACAAGGTTATACCCATAATTTGGTTGTGAGATATATTATATCATGTATATTATATGATCTCATATGCTTCATAACCCATGTTAGTTAGGGAAACTGACACCCAATGGACTCTAGAAGGGTGTTTTCCCCAACATCCCAATGGGAGGATGGATGGATGACTACTCTGTCTGGCCCCACTCTCTTCTCTTGGTAGATACTTGTACTGGTATACATGGAAGTTAGTTTTTCTATATAAATGTGTAGAGGGATATGATATCTTGTGGTTATTTCACACACATGTATTATTAAATATAGTATCCAAAAAATTATTATAGGAATTCCATGTATATGATGTGATGTCTTGAGGTACTTACTCAGTGTATGGGCTGTAATGTCTCAAGGTATAATACCTGATGTTTAATATATGTTATATGGTCTAGAATGATTCTCAGGAACTACTTGGTTACTATGTGTATATTTGATATGGGATGGTTTTTTCATGTGGTGCATGAGTTTCATTTTATGATTCCATTACCAGGTGTCTTCGGGGTGACTTATTTTTGGAGAGAGATCCTTTGGACCTGTGATGATGGGGTAGTGTAGAAAACTAGTGGGTAAGTGGAATCAGGTTACTCATGATGTTTTATTATTATATTATATACTCTATTGTATGTGATACTTGATGATAGATAGACATGGTGAGGTTGGAGACTTAGTATACCTTTTTAGGTGATGAGTTAGTTTCACTATAGTTTATTGTTCCTTAGAATGATTTCTATATCATTTTCATGATAGAATATGAGGAGGATACTACTAAGTATAATATTATAATAAACCTACAAATATATAAACTATTTTTTAGGTCAGATGAAGTAGGTTTGAGATCAGGATGGATATTAGTATCTTAGGGTTTAGCGAAAGCTATTTGGTCTTCGTGGTCACTATCATATTTTCTTTTTTGGTACTTGTATTTGTATTTTTAGTTGTTTAATATTGTATAGAATTGAGTTATTTCACTTGGGTATTAATTATACACACAGATATATATATATATATATACATATATTTTTGAGAAGGTTTTGGTTGTTTTATCCTTCTTATCTATGTCTTCTGCATGTTTCTCTTAGAGGGTAATGCCTCTTATATGTATGTTTACTATACCATTAGTGCTAATCACCAACCCAAGCCTAATAGAGGTGGTACTTGGGTAGTCACCATCTCTCTCCCCTCATTATGGTACCTCTATGAAAAGGGAGTCATGATTGAGTGGTATCATTGGTTCAGGTTTGAGAGATAGGATAGTGTATGGAGTTAGGCATAAGTGAGGTTGCATGGGTTGGTAGGAAAATTGTGTCAGCTAAGTTTAGTAAGCAATGTAAACACAAGATACCGAATGAGACGCAAGTATCTTGAGACCCCTATGATCTGATACAAATACTTTAAAGTTTAATAAGCCTACTAAATAAAGGGATAAAAGTTGTAGGGTAGACACCTAAGAAACGATCTGACATCATTCTTCTTTTCGACTGTGTTTGAAATTGGTAGACTTTATGATAGTTTAAAACATTAAAAAATACAATTAATTTAATAATTATTTATGATAAATATTATATATTCCATGTTTATGAGCTGTAACTATTTTTTATTTTTTAGGTATGGATCCATGCTAATGTCCTTCTAAGGTTCATGTTGAAAATGTTCACTAGGATGTGCTAGCATATCGATGCAATGTAGAGGTTGATGACAATGACACTTTGAGGAGGACAATATGAGAGTTTATGTTACAAAGTCAATAGAAGTATGAGGGATTAATTTTAGGTGCTATCATAGAGTACTGGTTGGAGGAGGTTGAGATAACCTTCAGTTTGATCTGTGCTCAGTATAAGTATATGGTATCATTGGTTATAAAGATGCTATGTGGAGTAGAGATCTATTGGTGGTTTTTGTTCCTTGGGTGTTTTGGGGAGTTGGAAGTCTCATGGGAGATGTTTCAAGACCATATCAGTGTAGAGTTTCTTTATTTTATCATGAAGGCAGCTATCCATAAGGATATTCTTACACTTTTTCATGTGATCCCTAACATCACTACTAGAATTATAGGTATTTGTGATGGGATATTTGCGACGGGATCCCATCACAAATAAGTTTTAGTGACGGGTTCCCGTCAAAAATATCCCGTCGCAGAAAACGGCGTCGCAAATAAGTCTCTCATTATATAGTTAATATATATATAAACGTTTTTGCGACGAGCCCATCGCAAAAATTATTTGCGAGGGGCCCATAATCCCTTCGCAAATACTTTAAAAAAAATTATTTGGACTATTTGCGACGGGCCCATCACAAATACTTTTTGGGACGGGTCCCTAATCCCGTCAGAAATACTTTAAAAAAAATATTTAGACTATTTGCGATGGGAACCCGTCACAACAGATCCCATCGCAAATAATAAATAAATTTTTAAGAAAATAAATTTAATAAAATTATGATTATTGAAAATTTAATTTTAATATTATTAAAATAATTAAAATAAAAATATATTAAAATTCTCAATATTCACAAAAAATATAAAAAGAATCATAAAATATTATTATTATTATTATTATTAATAAAATAAAAAAAATTAAAAACTATAATACCTAAAAAATATATTTAATAAAATTATGATTAATGAAACAATAATATTAATATTATTAAAATAATAATTTAATTAAAAATTATTAAAATTCTCAATATTCACAAAAAAATCATAAAATATTAATAATTAAATTATCTAATATTCGCACCAATATAAAAGACAGAAACTGTAAATAGTTCATATTACAACAAATGCTAAATTCAAATGTTTTTAACATAAAAAAATCACTAGGGGGTCATCTTATGGAGGAGGTGGAGGAGCTGACGGAGATGGTGGAGGAAACATCATCCCCAAACTACGAGTCAGACGGCGCATGTACTCCATCTGCTCATGATGCTGCTGCTGCCATCGACGCATCTCCTGCTCGTGATGTTACCTCTGCTGCTGCTGCTGACGCATATCTTCTTGTCGCTTCTACAAACTCTCTATAATGTCATTCTGAGCTCGTAACTGCTCCTGATACTGTGAGACAGAAGATGATGCCTCTCCAAGAGCTCCTCTCGAGATAGACGTCAAATCACAGCAGTACCATAATAAGTACCAGGAGTCACATGAGAGACGATACCAACTACTTGACCCTTCTCAAAGCCATACTGAGTCACCTGCATCCATGCCGTCTCGTCGAAATGGTGTGCACTGGTCTGATCAGTCGCCTCGTCCTGACCCTCAGCCTGTGTCTGAGAGGTAACAGCCTCATATGACTCCTTCAATTCCAATTTGAAATTAAAATTTTGAAAATATTATATGCAATTAATTGTCAAACTGAAAAGATAATACTAACCACAATCTGATGTTGGTGATCACCCTTAATCTCTCTAGTGGCTGGATCACTATACATCCTCCGATAAACGTTGAACTTCGTAATATCGGGATGCTCGACTACTTACAGAAATATAAAATAAAATGTTTATATTTAAAGTTATATAATTTTTTTAAAAAATATACTTTCCAGATGCTCTCTATGCGTACTGAATGTATGACTACCAGCTAGATGCATCACCTCCTGTCTCCCCCGGTTCTGCTGACCCAATGAAGACCTCCTCTGAAATCCACCACCCAACTAGTGTGCACACAATCCATCCCAAACCTGAGATGAAATGTACTCTGGTCTGTGGGCTCTACACGACTCATCAAATACTGTCACTCCTACTTTCATAATGGTCATCTTTCTAAAATTGTTTAAAAACTGATGCAAATTATCACGCATAGCCACCTCCCATGCTGCATGGATAGCGTCATGCATGCTATCATCGATGTGATACCATAAACCCTCCAAATAATTTATAATATCAAGTTATTAATAAAATAAATTTCAAAATAAATATTATTTATTTACGTACCAGCCAATTATTGTACGCAGTGAGCTGCACATCAACGGGAATCTGTTCTGATGCGATCCATGGCTGAGAAAAATAATTGTGCAAGAGAGCGCTCCCCTGTCCAACAGCTACATGTGCAAAATTGTGAAAAAGAATAAATAATCAAACAATTAGTATATATATAAATAAATTAATGAAAACGCTAACTAAAATATATAGGTTATCATACCTCTGTGTGTGTGGATCGAAGCTAAGAGATGGACGTCACTCGGGGATAGGGTAAGGAATCATCAGTCACGCAAGATCGCGCCCCCTACGCGTACCTCCTGAACCACCAATAGGTTGAGGGTCAGATGATCCCACATCCCCCTCATCTAAAGGTAGATCAGCCTCCGACAACTCATGAAATAGATCAGGATCAATCATGAAACACAAAATAATTGTTGTTAGCAGATAGTTGAAAATAACTATCATATATATATATATATATATATATATATTAGTTATGATCATAACCAGCATTTAACTATGTCAATGTTCAACTTCATAATCATCTTCATATCTGACAATGTCAATGTCTTCATATTCCTCATCGGCATCATCAATATCCATATGAGTTTCACTTTCACCATCCCTTGTCATTTCAAATTCATTTGAAACATCATTAACATCTTCATCACCATCGACCCTTAATTGTGGGGTGTCATCATCGATATTCACGTTTATTTGTGAAAAATATTGATTTTGAGTAGTCTCTTGAAAAATTCCAATTCCTTCCACTTCAGCAGAACCACATTCAGTTTGAGTAAATTGATTTTCCCAAGATTTCAATTTTTATTATGCTCCACCAATCACTCTGGTCTCTTAAAGTAGCACAGTACTTTGCGTAATAAATTTTATGTTCCTGTTGAGCCATTAAAAGTGGTTCATTTACTTCAAGAAGACTTTTATGTTTAATATCGACGATTCCATGAGTCGGATGAACACCCAATCCTCTCTTAGTATCTAAACACCATCATTTAAACACCATTATGTAATTCTGTCCAAGATAACATAGATCAATAATTTCATCCAGAATGCCATAAAAGTCAACTTCAGTTTCTCTATGATGTGATCCTCTCAAAAAAACTCCACTGTTCATTGTTTTTTTGATTCCCCATATGCACATTTATGAAATCGAAAATCATTCATCACATATGCATTATAATATTTAACCATTTTGGATGGTGGGTTAATCAATATACACAGTCGCATATCAATTTTATCAGCATGTTGAGACACCTGAATTTTTTTAAAACAATTATCAATATAATAAATAGTAAAATTAATTGATATTATACCATCAATAATTTATATTACCAGTTTTTTAAACCATTGAGAATTTTTTTTCTCCGCGTTCTTCAAGAGCAGCTGCTGTAATTTTTGGAAGTTGTTTCTTGATATGATTATCATATAACCTACAAATAAAATAAGATTACATACTTTAACAGAAATTATAAAATAAGTGATTGAAGCACTCATAGTACAAATTCTGTCATTTCTTTACAGTTGAAAAGAACATATGAATGAGCTCTGTGATGTTTATCGTCTGAAAGCCATTGTTCTTGAACTCCACCGAAGCCAAGATTTGGCTGATTAAAAACTGATAATTGATTTTCCATTTCCTCATTAACATGTCCATCATTCTGTCCCATGCGGTTTTGTTTTGAGGGATATTCAGATTCGAAATATTGAGAGTAGAAAAAAGAAATTTCCACTTGCAAATAAGCTTCAGCAATTGATCGTTTAACTGATGCTTTGTTACATACTTTTTTCTTCAATTTTTGCATGCATCTCTCGAATGGGTACATCTATCGAAACTGTACTGGACCTCCACATTTTGTTTCATGTGGAAAATGTAATATTAGATGTTTCATTGAGTCAAAGAAAGATGGAGGAAATATTTTTTCCAGTTTATATATAATTACAACAACATATTTTTCCAGTTTTCTTAGGGCATCGTAGTCTGTTGTCGCTGCACAAATGTCTTGAAAAAAATATGATATGTCTGTTATCGAATCCCAAATCATATAATTCAAAAAACCTCTGAATCCAATAGGCATAATTATTTCCATTATAACATGAAAATCATGAATTTTTAATCCAGTAATATGATCATTCTTAACACATCTTCCCAAATTGGATGCATAGCCATCTGGAAGTCCCAAGTCTGCAATCCAATGAAAAAATAATAACCAACTCTCTTTGGAAAGTGTATAACATGCTTTTGGCTTCATTAACCTCTGTGATCTGACATTTTCAAATAGTTCAAGTTCTAGTCGCTTGCAAATTTGGGCAAGATATAATCGTGCTTTTATATTATCTTTGGTCATACCTGGTGTATACAAAACTGTATGAAATAAATTATCAAAACAATTCTTCTCAATATGAATGACATCCAATATGTGGCGAACCAAAAAATCAGACCAATATGGGAGATCCCAAAAAATTCTTTGTTTTATCCAATTATGTTCTTTCCCAAAGCCATGAATTTTCTGTTGGTTTACTGTTGGCCCAAATGTGATGGGAGATAATGAAAATACAACAAATTTTAACTATGTACCTAAGATCATTTTTGGAGGTTCATCCCTTTCAATTGTTCCTTTTCTAAAATGAAATTTGTTCATTCAAAAAGGATGATCGGTTAGAAGAAATATGTGATGACAGTCAAAATATGAAGGTTTTTTTTCCATTGATGAGCATAAAATCTTTGTTGTCTTTCATACAGTAAGGACATGATTTTGGATCATGTGTACTCTATCCACATAACATGCCATATGCCAGAAAGTCACTAATCGTCCACATCAATGCATATTTTAATGTGAAATTTTGTTTCGTAGGAACATAATGTGTACTAACACCATTACTCCACAATGCATTTAACTCATCAATCAATGGTTTCAAATAAACATCAATATTATTTTTCAGATGTCCTAGGATTAATAAGGTCAAAAAGATATAGGGCTCCTTCATCAACATCCATGGAGGTAGATTGTATTGATTTATAAAGACAGGCTAACATGAATACTAACCAACATAATAAACAAACAAACAGAAACCGTCAGTAGAAAGACCCAATCACATGTTTTGGGCCTCTAAAGAAAAAGGCGGATGTAGATGATCAAAATTGTTCCATGAATCATCATCAGATGGATGATTAAAGCTTTTACCGGTTGAAATATTAGTTTTGTGCCATGACATCATCGAAGCTATGTTATGAGACATAAATAAACATTGCAGCCTAGGTGTAAGGGGGAAATATCTCAACTGTTTTACAGAAATTGATCCAGACTTCCCTAGTTGAGATTCTATATATCTTGATTGTCCACATGTGGGACAACTATCCAATGACTCATTTTCACCAGAATAAAAGATGTAATCATTTTCACATGCACGAATCTTCTGATAATTAAGGCCCAGATTATGAACCATCCTCTTTCTCTCAGAGTAATTTGCAGGCAACACATTTTCTTCAGGTAACAGTGTTTCAACCAAAGAAAATATCTGATCAAAACAGTTGTTTGACATTGCATTATCTGATATAATAGCCATAAATTTTTCAACTGCTTTTAATTTTCTTATCTTCCAACCAAGATATAATGCATCCTTAGAAGACCTCAACAACTCATAAAATTCAGATGGTGCCAACTCAGGAGTTAAACCGATATCATCGTGAGTTTCATTTTGTTGAAGAGATGGACCTGCAACATCATGTACTAAATGTTGGAACAGTGATGGATCCAAAATAAAGTTATTAGTATCTTCTATGGAAATGCGTTCACTGTGTTGATACCAAAAAACATAATCTGGTTGAAAACCAAACATCAAGAGATGTCCCCCAACCTTGTCAAATGTGTCAAACGTTCTCAGAGCACATTTTTTTACAAGGACACTTCATTGTGTCTTCTGAAACATATTCTAGTTTAGATGATGAAAATTCTAAGAAAGATTCAACACCCTCAATATATACAGGATTTAAACCAGAACCATTTGGATTTCTACACTGATTTATCCAAGCACAATCATCTAATAATGACTGATCTGGACTTCCTTGTTACATATTTTTCTATAAAATATAAAATCATCACTATTTTTGAATAATTTGAAATTATAAAAACACTATCTAAAAAATATAACTAATTACTACTACTTCTTAATAATTACCATTAATTAAGGGTGACACAATTTCTAGTGGATTGACAACTACTCTTGTATCTGACGGCTCATTTACTTGCATCTTTCTCACACTGAAATCAAATGAATAATCTGGTCAAATGTACGCATATTCATTCTTGTATGCAAGAGAATGAATATGCGTATCTCTGACCAGATTCTTCATTGTGATTTTAGTGTGAGAAAGATGCAAGTAAATGAGACATCAGACAAAAGAGCCCCCTTTTCGTCGACGAATCATCTTCTTCCAACTGTCACTGCCTGAAAACATTAAAAAAAATGTGATCCTATGAATGCATATCCAATCTCGTTCATAAGAGATTGAATATGCCTATGTAGTAGCACATTTGTCATAATTTTTTGAGTCGGTGAGAGTTGAAAGGAGAAAAGTCATCGAGAAAAAGAAGTGTCGTCAATCCACTATAAATTGTGCCAACTTCTTAAAATTTATTAAAATTTATTAAAATTTCTTTCTAACTGTTCCTAAATATTTTTAACTAATTATTACTAATTATTACTAATTTATTCCTATTTATTATTATTTATTCTTATTTATTACTAATTATTACTAATTATTACTTATTATTACTAATTATTACTAATTATTACTAATTATTACTAATTATTATTAATTATTACTAATTATTCCTAATTATTCCTAATTATTCCTATTTATTCCTAATTATTCCTAATTATTCCTAGTTATTACTAATTATTCCTAATTATTACTAATTATTACTAATTATTACTAATTATTACTAATTATTACAAATTATTACTAATTATTACTAATTATTACTAATTATTACTAATTATTACCAATTATTTCTAATTATTCCTAATTATTCCTATTTATTACTAATTTTTCCTATTTATTTTTAATTATTTCTAATTATTTCTAATTATTTCCAACTATTCTTAATTATTAGTATTTATTCATAATTATTAGTAATTATTATTATTTATTACTAATTATTACAATTTATTACTAATTATTACAATTTATTACTAATTATTATCAATTATTCCTAATTATTATCAATTATTCCTAATTATTACTAATTATTCTTATTTATTGATAATTATTCCTATTTATTCATATTTATTCCTAATTATTACTAATTATTACTAATTATTACTAATTATTACGAATTATTACTAATTATTCCTAATTATTACTAATTATTCCGATTTATTACTAATTATTCCAATTTATTTCTAATTATTGATAATTATTTCTAATTATTGATAATTATTTCTAATTATTGATAAGAATTCCTGATTATTAGTATTTATTCATAATTTTTAGTAATTATTAGTATTTATTACTAATTATTACAATTTATTACTAATTATTACAATTTATTACTAGTTATTATCAATTATTCCTAATTATTATCAATTATTTCGATTTATTACTAATTATTTCTGTTTATTACTAATTATTTCTCATTATTACTAATTATTCCAAATTATTGCTAATTATTACTAATTATTGCTAATTATTTATAATTATTGCTAATTTTTACTAATTTTTACTATTTATTGCTATTTATTGCTATTTATTACTATTTATTACTAATTATTCCAAATTATTACTAATTATTAGTATTTATTCATAATTATTAGTATGTATTCCTAATTATTATTATTTATTCATAGTTATTACTAATTATTCATATTTATTACTATTTATTGCTATTTATTCCTGATTATTGATAATTATTCCTATTTATTGCTAATTATTCCTAATTTTTTCTAATTATTCCTATTTATTCTTAATTATTCATATTTATTCTTAATTATTCATATTTATTGCTAGTTATTCCTATTTATTGTTAATTATTCCTATTGCTAATTATTCCTATTCATTCTTAATTATTCCCATTTATTCCGAATTATTCCTATTTATTGCTAATTATTCCTATTTATTTCTAATTATGCTTATTTATTCCTAATTATTGATAATTATTCTTATTTATTCAAATTTATTAATAATTAATATAATTTATTAACAATTATTACTAATTATTACTAATTATTACTTATTATTACTAAATATTACTAGTTATTACTAATTATTACTAATTATTGCTAATTATAAGTATTTATTAAAAAATATTACTAATTATTACTAATTATAACTAATTATTACTAATTATTATTATTAATTAATAAATATTACTAATTATTACTAATTATTACAATTTATTAGTAATTATTACAATTTATTAGTAATTATTAATGTTTATTACTAATTATTACTATTTATTACTAATTATTACACTTTATTTCTAATTATTACAATTTATTACTAATTATTACAATTTATTACTAATTATTACAATTTATTACTAATTATTAAAATTTATTACTAATTATTACAATTTATTAGTAATTATTAATGTTTATTACTAATTATTAGAGTTTATTACTAATTATTACACTTTATTACTAATTATTACAATGTATTACTAATTATTACAATTTATTACTAATTAATAAAATTTATTACTAGTTATTACAATTTATTAGTAATTATTACAATTTATTACTAATTATTAAAATTTATTACTAATTATTACAATTTATTACTAATTATTACAATTTCTTACTAATTATTACAATTTATTTCTAATTATTACAATTTATTACTAATTAATACAATTTATTACTAATTAATACAATTTATTATAATTTATTACTAATTATTACAATTTATTACTAATCATTACAATTTATTACTAATTATTACAATTTATTACAAATTATTGCAATTTATTAATAATTATTACATTTTATTACTAATTATTACAATTTATTACTAATTATTACAATTTATTACTAATTATTATAATTTATTACTATTTATTACTCATCATTACTATTTATTACTATTTATTAATAATTATTAATATTTATTACTAATTATTAGTATTTATTATTATTTATTTCCATTTATTATTAATTACTACAAATTAATTTTATACATTACTAATTATCGTTAATAATTACTAATTACTACTAATTATTAAAAATTAATACTAAAAATTTCAATTTATTAGTACAAATAAATAGTCATTACAAAACAATTTAAATTCAATTTAATTACAACTAATCATCAATAATAAAAATTAACATAAAAAATTGAAATAAATAATAAATCAAATAAAACATAAATACCTTTAAACTTGATTTTCTATTGATGTAGACGGCTTCACAACTTCTTCGAGACCAAAAAAATTAACTTAAAAAAAATTTCCCTCTGAAATCAGAGTTCAGAGAGAAACAAGATCTAGAAATTGGGAGGAATGAGAAGAAAAACTGATAGAGGTATATATAGGTTAGATTATTTGCGACGAGACTATTTGCGATGGGTAACCCGTCGCAAATACCGACGCTCGCTTTAATTACTGTCGGTGGTTAAAAAGTTATTTCGACGTGTCCCATGGAAGATAGCCCCTGCTGACACACCTTTTGCGACGGGACACGAAATCCCGTCGCAAATAATCAGTTATTTGCGACAGGTTGTTACCCCCGTCGAAAATAACAACTTGGACTGACTTTTTGCGACGAGATTTATTCCCATCGCAAAAAGCCCGTTGCAAAAAACCCTTTTCCCGTAGTGCATGCGAGAGTTTGGGATCCATTTACAAAACCTTTTGGGACATGCTTCATACCTTTTGGTAGATGAGGAGGCTTGGGTGAGGCACTTTGAGGAGGCCTTGCATCCAGAGATCCACATCCAGATCACCCCATTTATGATGAAGATGTATATTGAGGAGCTGGTGAGAGAAGAGGTTATAAAGAGGACGCTGGAAAGAATTGGGTAACCATGAGAGGGGAGTCATCAAGATTTCTCACAAAGTAGATATATGGTTTGAGGTTCCTAGTTGTTAGGATAAAAGTTTTTTCAGTCAGCTGGGGGTAGGTCCCAACCCTTATCATCTCATTGCTCTAGGGTTAGAGGCTTTTAGACCTATGATAAGGTATCGAATGGGTGTTTTTCTTGTTGAGTTTGTGGTCATCAATGATAAGAGTGCTCGACCTCTTTGACCAGTCTGTTTGTACACCTTTTTTTACATTAGTTTCCTCCATTGAGGGAGTTTTTTCTAAGGCAATAGAAGTATAGAGGTTCATTTAGGGATCAACAGATAGGATATGGTGTGATATGACGATAGCCTCGAGACACTCGTCATCCTTATAGATAAGAGCGTAACCACGGAGGTGGTTATCAGCAGGGTCATAGAGACTATGAAGCAAGTTGTGGTCAGCTTCATGCTTTAGCATTGCTAGTTCCAGGAGAGACAGACATTGTTCAAGGTGACCTTTGATTATTTTCTACTTGGCTTCATGGTTTTTTTAATTCAACAGCAACACACTCCTTTATATCACCTACCCTCATTCATGCTTTTGGAATTGAGGTAGAGAGGATTCCAGTGCACTTGGCGTTGACTATGCCAATTGGAGGTCGATCTGAATTGTATGAAGTATGTAAATAATGTGAGCTAGTGTTGGGGAATCGCCCCTATGGGGGTGATTTCCTATGTATAAGAATATATACTTATGAAATCATCCTATAAATGTATTGGTTGTGTTCACTGCATGCTATCATGGACTGTTTTAGGAGGAAGTTTGTGTTCTATGATGCTGATGGAGGGACATTGGTGTTTGTTAGAGAGTGACACCATTGGATTGGTTAGAGGAATGATCCATCCTTATCATCTTTAATGTCCAAGATGATATTGATCTTGTTTAAAGTTCAATAGTTTATGCTTCCTAGGGTCATGTAAGATTACCATGATGCCTTTCCCAAATATGTTGTAGCGTTACCCCCTCGATGGAAGATCGAGTTTGGGATCAAGCTACATATAGGTGTGTCTCCAATCTAGATGACTCAGTATAGGATGGTACCTTCTATGTTGGGACAGCTACAATTACAACTTAATGATCTATTACAGTGGGGTTTTGTTCGGCCAAGTGTGTCACCTTAGGGTGCACTAGTCTTTTTAATGAATAACGATGATGGAAGTTTTCATATTGTTATCAATTATCATCTTATAAACCAAGTGACAGGGAAGAAACACTATCCTATTCCTTAGATCAATGATTTATTCAATCAGCTGAAAGAAGAAAGTTAATTCTCAAAAATCAATACGTGGTCAGGATATCATCAGATATGGGTGAAGGATGATGATATTAAGAAGACTACATTCCATTGTCTCCATGGGCATTATGAGTTCATTGTGATACCATTCGGTGTACCAAATGCTCTAGTTACATAAATGAGGATTGTAAACATAGTGTTTACATATTTGTCTGATAATTTCATGTTTGTTTTCATTGATGAAGTCCTTGTATACTCTATGTTAGAGGATGAGCCTACAGAGCATCTGCATGAGGTTTTGAGAGTTCTTCATCATGAGTAGTTATTTGGTAGGTTGATAAAGTTTGATTTTTTGGATTTCGAAGTTTTTTTCTTAGGTAATTTGGTTTCCTATCAAGGATTATATATGGTTCATTTTATTATATAGTAAATTGTGTCTTCAGAAGCCCCCAAGGTATTGGTAGAGTTGTGGAGTTTCCTTAGTCTTGTAGGTTATTGTAGGAGGTTTATAGCCGATTTCTCTTGGGTTGTGACTCCTATGACTTCTTCAACCAGAAAGGATCAAGTGTTTATGTGGACTGACCAATTTTAGGTATCTTTTGTGTACCTGAAATAGAAGTTCATCAGTTCTCCAATCCTATGTTATCAAACATCGGGTGTTCAATATGGATGTTTTTTGTGACACCTCACATATTTTCTTAAGTAGTGTTCTGCTAAAGAAGAGATCATTTGTTTTTTATGGGTCTTAGTAGTTACATCCCCATGAGTATAACTGTGACACCAATGATATTGAGTTAGTGGAAGTTGTGTTTTCCTTTAATTTTTTGAGAAAATACCTCATTAGGGAAATTTTGTGGTTTTACTGACTATAAAAGCATGAGGTCTATCTTCTCCCATTATGATATGAACTTTTTTTTTGCATTAGTGTGTGGAATTATTAAAGGAATACAACATTGAAATTTCATATACACCATGAAAGGTGAATGTTGAAACTGATGTGCTTAGCCGGAATTCTTGTAGTGATGTCATACATGAATCTATAGATTCTTTGAGGGTGATGTAATAACTCGTAGTGATGCATCTAGATATGGGAGACTTTGAGGGAAGAATTTGACTTATCCAGTTGATAGTTTAATCATCTTTAGTGCAGTAGGTGGAGGATCCCTAGATAGAAATTATGAGGTGGAGGTCTGGAGAGACTGGGTTGTTTTTGGAGATTCCCTAGACGGTTGGTCTGAGGATGAATAAAATTGGGTTCTATAACAGGGAAGGATTTATTTTCCAATAGAAATATATTATATGGTTCTCCATGAGTTCCATAGTTCACCTTTGGTGGTATATCATGGTGTGAAAAATATTTACCAATCCTTGAGGGGTCATTTTTGGTGTCATGGATTGAAGAGTGATCTTTTGGAGTTTGTTTCCCAATGTTTGGTCTTCTAGAAGGTGAAAGATGAATATTGTGTTCCCAATGGGTTTTTCCAGTCATTAGATATTCCCCAGTTAAAGTGGGAGGAAATATCGGTGTACTTTGTTACTATTTTACCTTAATATCAGGGTGGTTGTGATGCTATATGGGTGATAATGGATTATTTGATGAAATTATCCCACTTTATAGCGATTAGGGAGTCGATATTAGTAGATATTTTGTTGAGGAAACTTATAGAGAAGGTGGCGTGACTCTAAGGAGTCCCTAGGATGATCATTTCGGATCAAGACCATCATTTAACCTCTAGCATGTGGAGAGGTATCCAATATTATTTTTATACTTATCCATGCCTTATCACTTATTTTCATTCACAAAAAGACAGTTGGACATAGTGAACTATCCAGACTCATGAAGACATGTTACGCTCTTATTTCCTAGATTTTGGAAGTTTCTGGATGAGAAACCTTCACTTTGTTGAGTTTTATTACAATAATAGTTTCCACTCTACCATTGTTATGTCACTATATGAATCATTGTACGACTAAATATTCCATTCTCCATTATTCTTGATTGGGGTTGATGAGCCAGCAATTCTTGATCTAGAACTAGTACAGAATACAAAAAATATGGTTCATGTAATTCACGAGAGGATGAAAGTAGCACAATATTGTCAAAAATCCTATATAGATCATAGAAGGAGACCCCTAAAGTTCGATGTTGGGCATTACATGTTACTGAAGGTGACTTCTCGTCATGTCCAGAGAAGGTTTGGTCATGGAAGTAAGATTTCTCCCCTGCTTGTTGGGACTTTTGTGGTGGTGGATCATGTTGGAGCTGTGGAATATCAGATAACACTAACCCCATAGATGAGTCAGAAACAAGATTTTGTTTACGTGTCAGAGCTCTTTCATTGACTTCATGACGACTCTTAGATCATTGATTGGGTAGAGATCAATGTGGATGATGATGTGATCTATGAGGAGCAACCTGTGGAGATCCTATAAAGTCAAGAAAAGATGTTATGTGGGTGTTCTATTCCCTTGGTTTGTTTCTTATCACATCACGATGGTATGAAGGAGAGTACATGGGAAAATGATTCACAGATTTATTCTCAGTACCCTGAGATGTTTGATTTTTATCATCTCTTATAACACAATTATTTTATGTTTGATAGCCTTTCTAGTTTATGAGATGGATGTCACTTCTTTATTTTTGTTTCTTTACTCTCTTTTGAGAGGTATCTCCCCTAGGATAGTGTTTATGAGCTGGTTGTTATTGCGTGGTTTTGTAGTTGTTCCTCTAAGTGAGGTAGTTGAACTCTGGAGATAGTGATATCTTTGAGAGCTATCTCATGGGGAGGATGTTCGGGCGACCTCTTTTAGTTTATATCTAGTTTGGTTTGGATTCTCAAGGACTAAATTGTATGATAGGTATCTAATGTAAGGAACCATATCCAATTAAACTGACTCTTTCTATGTTTATGAGTACAATGGAGCTTATAAGAGGCTTGGAAGTTTTCTAGAGGGGTTTGGGTGTAAAATTATTGAAGCAAGGAGATTACAGATCATGTAATACATACACACCATGTAATGGAGGTTCAAAAATTGAGCATGGCCATTTAATTATGCTTAATTAATTAGGGTTAAATAATAAAAAGGCTACATGTTTATTAGTGAAAACTGGAACCCCAAGTTTACATGGCATGTAAATAGTTTATAGGTCTTGTAAATTCCTAAAGATGTGAATCTATAAATGTTTCAACAACTTGGGTTTTCTCCAAAACCTTTGGATTCTCTCATCCCTGTAGACCATTATGTTTCCCCCCTTTGAAAATTCAAGATTCCATCAATGGGGATCAATCCTTATCCTTCCATCTTTGATCTGTGGTGATCTGTGGTGATCCAAGGTCTGTTCTTCCTTCATTTTCTAGCGGTTTCTCCCAATTTGATCTCGTTACCTCTTATGTATTCTCTACAAGCTATGGAGTTTGGTATCAATTTTTTCTAATGGGGGTTTCATTGGTTGTTTGTTGTTGCAGTTGGGTTATGACATCCTCAAATGGATAATGTTTTTACAGGATAGGTGATCGGTGATCCACAACGTGGTCCATTCTCATGCAATGAACATTAACGAATTTTGAGGTATGGGATTCATTTATTCTCTTATTTCTTTTATGTGAAATAATAAATTGATCATGATTTATCCCTTTGTAAATATATTAAATTAACCTACTAAATATTAAAATGGATTAGAGAATTGGATATATAGTTATTTCATATCGATGTTGTTGTTGTATAGTGTGATAGCATTTTTCCTCATGATTTTCTAGATAGTGTAATATCTATGCCTTTAATTGTTATCATGTTTTTGTTGATATAAATTGTTAAAGAATTTAAACCTGAAACATAATTTATAACTAATTGACTTAATAATAATTTAAAAGGCATGTTTTCAATCTAGTGATTATTGTAATTTGATGATAATCAAAATAATGCAATGGGCATGTATAATTGAATTTGATCTTCCATGAAATTAATGGAAATGATAAATTAATGTGATGCATGATTATGATTACTATTGATAAATAATGAAAAGACATGTTAATTGATAATGTTACTTCTCTATTGTTGTTTAAACCAGAATAAATACTAAGAGCATGTTTTTCCTTTGATAGATTGTTATAGTTTTATGCCTTAGGTTTCCCATAGTTGGAACCTAATAATAGATGAATCAATTAATTCAAGGTGGAATAAGAACCATTTTTGTGATAAATATAATTTATTTGGGCCATAGTTTCATATTTTCTTTAGAAGTTCAAGCCCCTTGTTTTGGGTTTGTGAGATTTTGTTTGCATGAGAAGGTGAATGCCTTGTTTGGAGGGATGAGTTTCCATATTGATTGATTGTTTGTTTCCTTATGCAATGTGATATGAGATTGATATGGATGATACTAGAGGAAAGGTTTTCTGATATGGGGAGTGGAGTCCTGGATGTTATGTGAGCTTGGGATGGCTAAGGTTGAGATATATGATGTGATATGTGGCCGGGGAGGCCCAGATGTTGTGGGAGGGGAGGCTCAAATTATGTTGCAGAAGATGATGCATGTGATGGAATGTTTCATCAGTATATGCATATGGGTTTTGGGGATGGAATTGAAGGCGATGTAACAGGTTAAATATGGGATTACCTATTGATTATATTTTTATATCTTATATGCTAGCTTGAATCTACTTAATGGTCGATGTTCGTGTTTCTTATATTATCATCATTCCTTTCCCCACTGCTTGAGGTAGCATGAGGTTTTTGATTTCTTGTTTCCTCTTGGTGGTAGATTAGGATGGTTTTCATAGAGTCCCTAGTTATGGAATGATGATAATAATGATTTGGTTAATTCTTAAGCCACAGGTTTAGTTGATGATGGAACATAAATGCTTAAAAGATGTTAATCTTGTTAAACCAAATCCTTGGTTTGGATTGTTCTTGGAGGGAATAGAATTATCTATGTTAACTAATGTAACATAATGTGGAAAGGTTTAAATGTTTAATCAATAGATAATGAATTAATTAATGTAAGTAAGTGGTAAAAGAAAATAATTATTTTCTTGTGTGCTTATAGGATATCTGGTCATAGTAGTGGCAGGCAGGAGTCTGAGTGACATTAACTGCAGTTGATTATGATACTAAGTTATTCCCATAGTGTGGTTGTGTGCTATGTTATATCATGTATATTCTATGATTTCATATGCTTTCTCATCCTTTTTTGTTAGGGAAACTAACACCCACTAGACACTGGGAGAGTATTTTCCCCAACATTTTGGTGGGAGGATGAATGGATGACTACACCCTCTGGCCATGCCGTCTTCTCTTGGTAGGTACTTGTGCTTGTATGCATGATGATTAGTTTCCCCACATATGTGTGTAGAGAGATATTATGTCTTGTGGTTATTTCACACAAATGTATCACCAGATATTGTATCCAAATGATTATTATAGGTATGATGACTATATTCTATGACGGATTGAGGTACTTACTCAGTGTATGGGTTGTAATGGATTGTTGTATAATACCAGATGTTTGATATATGTTATATGGGCTATAAAAGATCCCTAGAACTAATTTATCACAGTGTGTATATGATATATGAGTGATTTGGTTATGTGGTGCATGAGGTTCATGTTGTGATCCCTTTCCCAAGTGTCTTCAGGTCAACTTACTTTTGGAGGGAGATTCTCAAGACGTGTGACATTGGAGAAGAGAAGCAAACTAGTGGGGAAGTAGGGGGTACCCTTTTTATTTTATTATTGTATTATATGATCTATTGTATGTGATACTTGGTGAGATATATCCATGGTGAGGTTGGGAACTTAGTATATAGGTGATTTGTTAGTTTCATTTTAGTTCACTATGCCATAGCATGCATTCATTATATTTTGTATGAGAGGATATGGGGAGGATCCTACTGTGTATACTGTTATACTCAACCTACATATATATAAACTGGTTTTTAGGTCAGCTAGAGAAGGTCGGATATTGGGGTAGATATTACTTACTCAGGGTTTAATAGGGGTTGTTTGGGCATTGTAGTCACTATCATATTTATTTTTTGATAATTGTAGTTTTCTTTTTAGTTGTTTATTATTACATGGAATTTCATTTTTGTACTTGGGTTTTATTTTAATATATATGTCTGAGAAGGTTTTGGTTGATTTATCCTTTTTATCTCTCTCTTCTTCCTGTTTCTCTTAGAGGGTAATACCTCCCATATGCATATTTACTATACCCTTGGTGAGAGTTTCCAACCCGAGACCTAATAGAGGTAGGTCTTGGGAAGTCACCATCTCTCCCCCCATATTGTGGTATCTTTTTGGGGAGGTGTCATGATAAAAGATAGTTAAAATCCAATTCAGGGATAATTTTTGAGTTACTATAATAGTTACTACAGAATTACAATAGCAGTTACTATAAAGGTGCAGTCGTAGTGACACTATTCACCCAAAATAGGCCTTTGAGCTATAAAATTTGGCGTTCATTACATAATAACTCTATGAAATACATGATCATTTGGGATACATGTATTGTGGTCCAAAATATTCAGCACTATTGGCCACATGTCCTCCAGTCCATGAAGTAGAGAAATCTCAATTTACTAGAGCATCCCCAGGCTAATGGATCAAAGGATAAACAAACACTGGGTAGAGCAAAGTAGACCCATGATAGAGGGGAAGATATGATGCTAGCTATTATCCCAATAAAATTTTCACAAACTTCACTAATAGCTATTAGAAATATTAGGTGATGAGCTATATATATACTTAAACATGTGTTAGGGAGGGTTTGTTCCAATGTAGTTATGTGATTAAAAATTTCAGGGATTATGTACCTACCTTTGGGCCCTGAAATTTAGGCTTTTTTTCTACTTGGTCACTAGGATATGTTAGGGTTACCTCATAACCTAGATACAAATAGGGAATATCAAATAATAAAAATATGAATTGGATCCAAATTAGGTTGGGATGATCACTCATATTTTACTTCATAAAATGGTCTCTCCATTTATTAGTATTGATATATAAAATATCAATAAAATCAATTCCAATATAGATTAAGGATATCCTATATCCTCTCCAATCGATTATATAATTAGTTTCATATCTCCCATTGTAGTGTATATACAAAATAAGATTCTCCCACCATAAAAATCCAAGAAAGAATAGAACAAGCAATGTGAAACAAATTTTAACCTTTAAGGTAGATTAAATTCTTGATGTTTCTCCACAAGTGAGGATTTGATAGAGTTCTACTTATTCCCATTAAAGAAGAAGTAATCCTCACATTATTTAGAAATTCCATACTAGTTCATGTGGTTCCCACGAGTGATGACTAACTATCTTGTAGAAAATCAAGAGGCTTAGATACTTTTGGCCATCAATGATACATGACTGCATGGAGTTCATGAAGAAATACTCTACCTATGAGAAACATGTTAACTTTATTCATAAACCCCAATATTTTTTACACAATACCAAATAATCTTGACCATTTACTATATGAGAGATTGATTTCATGGGTACATACTCTCTAGCCACAACCAGGCAGTTCATGTTCATTCTTACTGCCACTAATTTCTTCTCCAAGTGAGATAAAGATTAAGCCCTTAAGGATTTATAAACAAAATCTATAATTAATTTCATTAATTATAATATCATTATCATATTTAAAGTCACTTAAAATATATTGATAAACAACAACATCAATTTTTTTTCTTATTAACTGAAGAGGCTACATCAAGAGTAAAACATTTAGTTTAATCACTCATCCTCTTATCATGAAGTGTCAAATAAATAAATAAATATTCAAAAAAACTCAATATAATATTTTTTATAAGATAGTGGATGAATAAAATAGTTCTTGGATAGATAAAATCCTTCATAATATATCATCTTATCACACCAAAACCATTATTTCCCCAATGGTGACCTCGTACTCTCTAATATATGGAATAGAGGCAGTCTATCTCATTAAGTATTAGTTTCTATCACATAAAATTTACATCCATGATTGACTAAATAATGTTGATAAGTCTCAAATATATCTTGGTGAATTGGATTGAATCAATGAGAAAAGGTTATACACATTTAAAAACCTAGAGGTTCATAAAATTTTTGTCATGTTAGAATTGAGGGATTGAGAGCCTCTGAGCGGCGGGTCTCAACGCCACTTCACGTCTAGGGTTTCTACTTGGAAATTTTTTTCTTCCCTCCTCTGAAGAAGCTCGGAGAATCGGCATCTACATCCCTTGGATATCGTTCTGGGGGCGGTGTGGCTCGGATATCCGGTGTGCCTCGACGGTGCGGATCTGGTGTGACATGGAGGCTTCGGCGTGGTTCGTCATCCTCGGTGTGGCGGAGTGCATCTGGTTGTCTCCAGGGTCAAAGACCTCTGCTAGATTTGGCCACGGTATGGAGGAGTGTATCTGGTTGTCTCCATCATTCCTCGGTGGCTTTGGCGTGGATCGACGGCCTCGGCGTGGTTCTGGTGGTCTCCGGGCTTCGCTGCTTTGCGACGATGTGATCTATGACGGCTCTGGCGGGTCTTCTGGTGTGGCTTGACGTCGTCTCCTAAGTGGTCTGGAGGGAGTGGGATCTCTCTGTTTCCAATGTTTGGAAGGTTCTTGAAGGTTTGATGTTCGGTGATTTTCAATGGTCTTGAATTTGGCATTTTTGGGTGTGTTTGCATCGCATCGCTGTGCGGTGGAGGCGCTGCTGATCGTGAAGGATTCTGGTGAATGGTCTGTTAAACTTTGTTGGTTTTGTTTTAATGGTGGAGTTGTTTGCTTGGATGGTTTGTTTTCGAAGGTTGGAAGTCTATAGAACTGGACTTGACTTCAGGGTACTTGCTTCAAAGGAGGTTCCAGAGCTGAAGATCTATCTTTACAGAGTTTTTTGATTTGGTTGTTTGGAGGGTATGTCGTCAGCCATCGGATCGGGCTTGTGCTTTCACAGAGGACACTTGTTTACCGAATAACCTTGCAACGGTAGAGAGCTTCATCACGATCAAATACTATGGGGGAGAAGCCTCGTGTTGTCATTCTAGTTTTATTTTTTATACCTTTTGAGTGTGATTTGTCCTATGTCTATAATGTATACATGGGTTTCACCCCCTTCATCCCTTAAAAGGAGGTTTTATCTTATAATAATAAAAAAATTGAAGGCCTTCGGGCTGTTGGATGGATTTCATGTTAGAATTGAATATAAAGGTCCACTTATACTCATTAATACAAGGAGAACTGGTGTGGGATCTCAGAACACCTATGATTTCAGGGAAGAAACTGTAATACTTTAGTAGAAACGGGAATGATCATTTTCCTTACACAAGGTCTACTCCATGGAAGATTACTCCTTAATTACAATGGATAGAAATCATATCACACCTTCCACTAAGGAAATATTTCTTAAGAAATAATTTATATAACTTAACTTTGAGGCTGTAAAATTCTAATCCACATGACTATAAACTACTAAGATATGTATTAATCATATAACCTTAAATTTAAAGATACAATAGTGATAGTCTTATGAACTTAGACTATAAGACACGATGATCCTGGTTATACAACCTTATGATACAAGATATGATATATTGTCCATCCCAAACAGATCCCTTATATTAGAGCCCGGTCTATGTAATATTTCTATTTATAAGGTTATTTGAATGGATATGACAACATTTTTTTGTCCTAATGTGATGTTTCACAAAATCTATGATGAGAATTGCCTTTTATAAGAACTATATGTAGATTTATTCTAATTACCATGATCTACATAGTTATTCATGGGTCTCTCATCCCAGGACTAGCCATAGATTCCATTTCTATGCTTGAGTCTGACCTAGTGATGACAAATTTACAAGCTCAGATCAGGCCCTCCCATGGACATGCATTTTGGGTGGAACCATTTTAGTTTATCGTGATGTTGAGACCATATTCACATTGGGGTTTCTCCCTTCTCACACCAGGATAATCATCAATTTCATTACTATAACTCTCATGCACGATCTAGATCTCAATGAAGACTCTCTTTAAAAAAACATGGATTGATTCATATTAAATGATGATATATAGTGAAGCCAAAACTTTTTATTTTTGTTCCAATTGTGAATCTCACCATCTTTTGTTCTAGTTCATGGGATCTTACTTATTCATATCTGTTCTATAAACCTAGCATAAAACTAGTATGAAGACACCCTATTTCTTCTAAATATAGTCTAGATCTATATAGAGGTGTCCTAGGACTATTTATGACTTGATTCTTGTTAACCTAATATACATATTTATATACATATTACTTATCTATAACCTAGAATCAAATTTCATTTTTATAAAGCTCCCATATCATTTAAGTGTACGAGTCTTGATTAATTCTCATAGAACTTTTTCTATTGAATCAACACTAAAATCAAAAAAAATTATGTTCACATGAGACAGATATATGTGAATACCTCTACATAAAGGTCCTTATTGAATTACCTTAAAAAACATGGAATCAGAGCCTTTTTCACATTATATTGAACTCCATGATATATGGTCTACCCTGCATTACCGTTAAACTGCTTAGAGTGGTCCATTATATATGGACCAATTTATTTTCATAAAAGATAGAACTATTAGAGATTACTCAAAAATTGTTTTCTTATCCTTAAAACTATAATAGGATAAAATAAACCTAGTCTTCAGGATCAATTCATTGGTTTTAGGTATCCAAGATTCATATTAGGATCTACCTTATGTATCTTGACATTGATATGGATAAAATGGGTTAGATCTATGAAAATATATTATCAGAACTATATATGTATTGATTCCCATTATCATAATATGTATAGTGAGGCTTGAATATCCTATTTAATTACTAGTTTCTAATTCAATAAGCTTTTATCCGATCACTCAGGATCTTATGAATTTTCATCAGGTATACCATTATAACCTATCGCTTGAATGAAGCTACCACATCTTACCCTTGAACATATAGCAGATGTATGGAGAGACCATACATGATAACATGTGTCTTTATTCCTAGTAACCAAGGAGATTTAGTGATTCCTATATTAATTATCTTGAAACCAACCATGAATAAAAATTTAAATCAAAACACTTTTAGAGTATGGTCTCAACATTCATGTTTGGTTTTATACCTCATCCATACACTTAGATCTAGCCACTAAAACAGTTTATATGACATTTTACTCCCACCATCCTAGAACATAGGCTTAAAGTTACCTTGGGTGTGTGGTTTTATTGGTTTTCAATTAATAATTTCAATATATATCTTTTTAATGAGTTTATATTAATGGGTGATAGAGTATGTATCCACCCACGAAAGGAAAGATAAAGTTGTTTCCCATACATTTGGGTAATTAAAGAAGAATGAAAATATATTTGGTGAGCAGACCATAATATATGTTGATTATAGACATATTCCTTATTAAAAAGACAACAATAATGGTTTAAGAGTGTTGTCTAAAATATTTTTTAGACTAGTGTAGATCTGGTTGTTGTGTATAACATTAGGAGCTATTATTTTTAAAGTTAAATGATATCTGATTAGGGAGATTTAATACCATGAGCTATATAAAATCCATCCATGTGTTTTTATCATATTGAATGCTGAAATTAGTGGTTAACATCACTTGAATGAGTATTTATCAAGTTATGAGTAAAAGTGTTTTTATCTGGAAATTAATGCAAGTGTAACCGCTTTGAAATACTCTAAATTGAGTATTTAATATGCTGTAAAAGACTTTGGAAGTGATATTATGAGCATTGAAATTATTCTTAAAAATTAGATATAAATTTAAATTCATTTTTTAAAATTTGATAATGATATGAGAATAACATGATATCATTTAAAGTGCCATAGAATTAATTTCAAGAATTATCGAATTTTTGTGCTTGAAGTAGAAAATTGTATACGTCATGAACTTAAAGGTACATTGAAATCAGAAGATTAATAGTAAGCACAAAAGTTTAAACTGTGAAATATTATTGTTTACTAACCTCATAAGGTTTACTAAAACTGGGAAGGATAACATGTTCCACAGTAGGTTAACTATGAGAATGAGAGTTTAACTATGGATTTAAATGGTGCATATAAACTCAAAAGGTTATATCAGAATGTTAAGTTCTTAGAAGGTAAAAATTCATAAAGTTTAACCCGTATACAAGAAATAGTAAAAATTTATGAAATCTATTAGATAGAAAATGGGTTATCCATAATTTTAAGATTCTATAAGAAATAAATGGGATGATTCTAGAAATATTCTTCATTGATCAAAACATCACAAAAATATAAAAGGGTGTGTGACTCAAGCTATTTGATGTTAGTAGATAATATTTAATATATTGGTAAGAAGATAAAATATGAGGAAATTATTGAAGATGAAAATACAATTTCAATTTGTAAAAATCCAAGATAAGTGGGTCCAATTCATATGATGTGATTTCATTGATCATCATTGAAAATAAACACCATTTTCAATTAAAGTATATTTTGATTCAATCAGTGATGAGTTCCATGTAATGATCCACATCGCCACGCCACATTTTATAGTAATGCAACATGAATGAAGGCTATAAAATTAAATTCTATGCATTTTAGTGACCATGATGAAGGTATTCGTCACTATAAAATAAATATGATCGTGATGTGGTGAATTTCCAATGGTTCTTTTGGTTATCATGGTGGCTTAACAAATAAAATGGAGTACTATAACAACATAGTAGAAGTTTCACCGAGCATGATGAAGATTAGGGTGAAAAACTGGGAAGACTATAAGCACCATGTTTTGGTAGTGAGTGTTTCTTATAACATGTCCACTTATGAGAAATGGTGCGATGCAACAGACCATGGGGATTGTCATGGTGACTCCCATGAAAGGTTAAGTATAGAGATTAAAATGGCATGTACTAAACCATGATCCATCCATGGTTATTGTTTGGAGATTCCCTCAACACTGGAAATTTTCTAAGGTCCAACCTAGGGACCTGTACACTAAAATGAAGTAATACACACTATAAAAATGATTTGATATATGTTTTACATATAAATAAGGGGACTGAAGGTTAATGCTTGTGGAATATGTTTTGAAGAAGTGTATTAAAACTTACTAGTATAAATATCAAGAATTTTTATTTTATTGGGATAAAAATGAGTAAGTAAGAGAAAAGGGTACTCCTATCATTTTACTAGAGATAACCATTACAGGAAAATTGAAATTTTGACATCGTAAGATAAACTCATATATAAGTAATTTAGAAAAATTGATAGAAACATAAAATTAGCTCCTGAAAAATAAATATTTGAAGAATTTTTCAATATTAAGTATATATATTATATTTTTTGACCTACATATAAAAGATAAGATGAAGGAGAGAAAATATTGGTTGAATACTGAATATAGAGAACTAATAGAACCAATGAATCTATCTAATAATTAGAAAACTGTGTTGTTAATCATTTGTTAAAATCTTCTCACTATATTGGTATTGAAGAAAATGGATGATAAAGAACCTTTGATATCCATTTTTTCAGAATCTTGATAATGATAATAAAGAATAATATCATAGGATCATAGGTAGTTGAGAAATTAAGGTGACCATTTCTATTAAATATTTTTGAATCTAATCTAAAACAAAGACGAGTTGTAGGAGGTTTAGTTACTTATCTGTTATCTTTAAATGAATCCATGGTGATGAGGATTGAGTTTATAGTTTTTAATGATAAATTATAATGAGAATTATTTTGTATCTACTTTAGAAAGGGTTGCAAAGAAACACTTGTATCTACACAGAGGGAATAGCTGGAGTCAGTCAATACATGGGTATGTAAGGAGATCATAGTGTGAAGATGGATATTGTAATTACTATGAAACTCAGTGAAAGTGTGTAAATAATTTAAGGGTTTGATAAGATACCAATTATACCATTTTTGTTTATAGTGGATGAATTTGGATTGGTTAGAATAACCAATCAAGGAATGGATCATGTTTCCCACATCACGACTCAGCCTGTTAAAAATATAATGTGCTATATTTACCCTTTTCCCTTATTTGTATGTTCTTTATGATTTTTTGGTAAACATAAAATTATACAACTATTGTAATAAAAAATATATGTTTATAAATAATGGGGATAAATTATTAAAGAAAATTTAGATTTTTAAAAGTTATTCAACACCTAACTCACCCCCTCTCATGTGTCTGCACTGATCCTAAGGAGAATTTTAATTGGTATCTAAGAAAATGTTCCTTATGGTTGGATCTATTTTACTCATGATGATATTTTTTTAAAAATGGTTGATAAAAATTATATTTTGAGTTGTTTAAATTTGAGTATTATATTGAATAACCAATTTATATTCCCATTAATATAAAATCTGATGTTTCATCCAAGGAATTAGAAAAAGAAAAAATAAATAGGAAATGAAGATAATAGAAGTATAAAAGTAGAAAGAGGAAAACACTATCTATAGAAAATCAGAGTAAATTTTTTGTTTCTAACTCTTGTGGTTATTATTATTATAATTAAGAAAATTGAAGATCTAAAAAAGATAAGTTATGTGACAAATCGCTTCATGGTTTTTATTATGAATTCAAAGGTTATATGAAGAAGGTTCTTGATGAATTATATATATATATATATACTATTATTAGGGTACTAGAGTATAAAAAATCATAGTTATAATATGAATCTCATTTCATAATAGATGCATTAGCTAAGAGGGTAGTCTATAATAACACCCTCTTAACATTGGTAAATACTTATAGAGAAACCATTCCACTTTTAAATGATAAAATTTCTGTGATTGATGAATAATTTCAAAGAAAATTTTGTGAGATGGATCTGTTTAAAGATACAATTACAATATTAGTGAAATTTTATAAATTCATAGTGAATGTTAATGATGCAGAACTGGATTTTAATGAAAAAAGAATGAAAGTGATAGATAGATAACAACTAGAGGTAAGAAGAATGCAAGCATATTTTTTTGAAAACCTAAAAAGATATTGGGAAGTGAAATTATACCCACTAATATTGTTATTGGTTAGAACACACTAAATTTAAAATTACTTGATTAAGAATTCTAGTTGAATTTTTTTGAATCAACCCAAGTTGGAACATCCCTTGATAATGGAAAGAAGTGTGTTTCCACTCCATTTTCTGAGATGTGTTTCCATACAAAGGGACGCATACTTTTTTAAAGAGATATTGAGCCCATCTAAAAAATAATCCTTTTAAATATGATGAAATAAGGTATATAACATCCCTAACAAAGCTGTTGACACTAAATCTATTTCAAAAAATAATATTGGATAAAAATAAAGTTCTTTACAAATGTTGGAAACATAAAAATATGAGTAACCCACCAATAAGTCAAGGGTGGATGGATGAAAGTGTAAAATGGAAATCCCTACAATTGGAGCCCAAAAATTTAGGGATCCATCTTAAAAATAGAAATATCATCAATTTGTATGGCATACACAAAAAGTTAAAGGAAAACGATTTGGAGGCAACGTTTGGTGTTGATGGAATTTTGGTCATATTTATTTTTATTTTTTGTACAATATGTATAACTATATAATTTATGGAAGGCCTGAACTTAGAAGTATCATTCCAAAAATAAATAAATAACCTACTATAAAGAAACTGAATTCATGATAATCTATTTTATGACAATATATTTGATTTTATAGATAATTTCCATGAATACTATAGGGTATTTTGACACTACAATGAATGATTTTGGTATACATCATGTAACGACCCAAAGTTTCATTAATAGAAAATCCCTCTTGATCCAGTTAAATGTTTCTTTATGAAAAATGTTTTTATAAGATGTCAACTTCTTTAGTTTTACGTTATGATTTGTGACCGTTACTTTTATAGCCGTTGAACAGTGATCCGGAGTAGTATAAATATAAGGCTTTAACGAACCCATTTCTACTCAGACAAAGGAAGCGATGGCCTCATCCAGTAGAATTTCCCCTTACGAAGCCCATTTGTCAGAGCTCGGAAAAGAGGTGGCGTCTTTGGGATTTGCCCATGACCAAGCCCAAGCTGAGCTTCATCAAGTCAAGCTCGAACGTGATCGTCTACGGGAAAAGTGGAAGTTGATTGAAATTACCACTCGAGCAATGTTATCCGAGCCGCCCCAAGAGTCTGTCACCATCGTACACCTTACCCTTAGGTCTTATGCGGCTATTTTAAGGGGTTATGTAACAAATAAGTAGCACTATGTTCATGTACATTATTTTTGTATATAATAATGAATATAATTTCTAGTCATTTTTGATACATTGTAAATCGTTTTTAAAGTAAAAATGGTGTTTTTAGTTATTATTTGATTAAGAATTATATTTTATTAAATTAAAGGATTTTTGAATTAAATAATATTTTAATAAAATATTATTATTAATATTAAATTAATTTTTTTATTAAGTATAAATGATCTTATAATTTTATGAATTCAATTTAATTTTTTATTAAGGTTTGAAAGCCATTTCTGTCAAAACCCGTGAATTTTTTTTATAAATGTCAGTTTTTATTTTAAAAGTGAAAATTCACATATTTAGAAAATTATTTAGATAAAATAAATATTATTTTTGGAATCAGGACGTCGAAATTATCCAACGGTGAATTTTTCATAATTTTCTGAGGCAGTCAAATTTTTGGGTAAAAATTAAATACCATTTAATTATATAATGTGTTTTATGACATCATAATGACCCAATGGTGATGTAATAAAATAACATAATCCTTATGTTCGGCCAATATGTGTTTTATCATTAAAATAATGAGGTTTTGGGTTTTTTTGACTTACTTTTCAAAGCATTAATGGAGCCCTCAAGACTTATTCAACACTTTGCCTTTTTAAATTAATTTCCATGGGAGTGTGACTCACCTCCACATAAGCAACCCTAATTTTTTAATAAGTTCGGACCTTGGCCTTGTAAAATATTTTTTTCCTCTTTCCTTTTCCAGAAACCATGGGAAAATACCATGGGATGGTTTGTGGTTTGGATTATTTTAATATAAGGGGTCCCAAACCTAAATAATAAAGAATTCTCTCACCTTTCCTATATAAACCCACCCAAGCTCCCACTTCCTCCTCACTAAAATCCCTTGGAGTTCGTCCAACCTCTGCCCTACTCTCTCTATAATCCTCCCAAGGTTCCCCAATCTCCCAATAAGCCTCTCACAAGCCTCTCTCTAGCCTTTGGAAGCACACTTCCAAGTAAGGGGTTTTCTTCCTTTCTTGTTTTTGTCAATTTTCATTAAGTTGTATTGCCCTTTTAATTTCAATTATGAATGTTGGGGTATGGTTTCTCACCTCTCCCATACTTCCCTCTTATTGTTTGAATGATGGGAGACCCCTTTCTCTCTCATTAAAATCCTCCCATGTACACCCGTTACTATGCCGAAATTCCGAAAGAAACCTTTTTCTCCTCTTTTATATTCAAGAAATACTTTAATATCATGAATATAAATTCCTTTTCAATTGTTGGGACATGTATCTATATGACCTCCTTACTTTCCATTACATGTAAATATGATGAGGAACCCATTTCTCTCTCATCAACCTTTTTTATGAATTCTTATGTCACGCCGTTACGCTGCCAAAATCACACCGATTTTCTAAGCCAATATCATTGTGTAGTGAATGCCATGCCCATTTCTCCATCAAGGGTATTCACCTTTATGCACATTTACTTATTGATTATAATGTTTCATGTATGAATTCCACATTCCTTTATCGTGGAATAAATGATTATGTTTTATGAATCCATGTTTTATGATCCATGTGGCACACTTATGCATGAAATGAAATGTTTAAGAAGGGTGCACCCTTTATAGCGCTCCAATGCATTGGGTAAAGTATAGTATCATGATACGTCATGTGCAATGAGTGTTGAATCATGCTAATTCATGTGCAATGAGGGTTTACTCATGCTTCAAGTGCAATGAGGGTTTACTCATGCTCCATGTGCAATGAGCCTTGGCTCATGCTAATTCAATGTTAAGTGTTGTTGCCACATTTCCATGTTATGGTTATCATGCTTTATCATGCCATTATGTTAATTTTACTATAATGCTCTATTGATGTTCCTATTGCCTAACATGTATTGTACTCCTCATGTTATTCATTGTGTACTCCCTTACTGGGCTTTATAGCTCACCCTTTTCTTATGCATGTCCTCAGGTTATCCAATGCAATGCTAAGTACGAAGGAATATAGTGGTCATGTAAAGGAAGTTTTCAATAAAGATGATGTATTTCAAGTTTAAAGTTTTTATGTAATTATCCTAAGCCCCAAAGACACTAAACCTCTCGATCTTCTTTGTTGTATCAAGTGAATTTTTATGTAATAAAGCATGTTTAAGTTGTAATAAAACGCAGGGTTGTCATAGTTGGTATCAGAGGATAGGTTTAGTTATTTTTGGGATTAGGAAACCCTAGTAAAGACTTAGAGACAAGACTAAGCATAATAAAAACATCCCTAAGTTTTGGTAAATACTAAGTAAGTGGTTTATCAAACAAATACATCCCTGTCTGGATACGAGCAGGTAGAGGCGGCTCTGGCACATATGTATCCTAGGGGTAAAACCCGAAAACACCGCTTTGAGCTAGACTCGAACAGGAACTGGTGCACGACAATGGGCCTTTCTGCACTCTTGGTTATGACACTCCCGGGGGATATGTTTTGATAAATTCACAATCTTAGTATGAACCCTTATTAAGGGAAAAATTCCCCTAAGAATATATGTTAGAAGGAAGATCATGAAAAGCCTAGATTGAATCCTATAGACTCATGAGTTAAAGAGATTAAAGTTTATTTATAAGTCATCAAATTTTGTCTTTGGATTACCCTTTATGTGTTACCCCTAACTTTCCTTTTATTCTAGCCAATGGCCGGTAATAGGAGAACTCGGGCTAACAACTGTTGTGAATATCAGTGTGATGATTGTACTAATGATATGCCCAATCCAATGGGAGCGGGAATCGCGAACTTTGTTACGCTTCTCTCTCAGCTAACTCAAGTTTTTAATAGAAACACGGGTCAGGAGGAACGTTCAACCCCCCCTAAGAAAGAATAAGTCGTTATCGAGAGCTTCATGATACAAAGGCCTCCTACTTTTAGTGGATCATCTGATCCCACGATCACTGAGCAATGGATCAACTCCATTGAAAAGATCTTCTCTATCCTTCAATGTTCTGAACAAGAGAAGGTTCTCCTAGCAGCTTATCGTATGGAGGGTGAAGCTGATCAATGGTGGACGTTGATCAAAAATACGAAGCCTAAGGAGGAGATCGAGGCTTTGGAATGGAAGGAATTCTAGAAGATGTTTTTCGATAAATATTTTCCGCGCACCCCCCGTCTTAAGATGGAAAGGGACTTACTTTCCCTCAAGCAGAAAGATGAAGAATCTATGGGAGCGTATGAGGAAAACTTCACAAGGCTTGCACGATATGCTTCCAGCTTTGTCGTTACCCCCGAATGCAAGGTTGACCGCTTCTTTGGTGGCCTGAAGCCTAGCTTTCGGAAAGCATTAGCGATCCGTGAATTCGACAGCTATGAGGAAATTGTCCGATGTGCCCTCAAGGTTGAAATGGAGATCGAAGAATCACAGGGGTATCATGGGGACAAGAAGCGGAAGGTGGACTTCAATGCTGGTGGTCCGATGGATAAATCCAACGGTGCTAAGAAGTTCCATCACCCCACTTGCCAAAAGTTCGGAAAGAAGCACCTTGGAAATTGCCTTAGGGGGACGAGAAAATGCTTTAGGTGTGGAAGAGAAGGGCACCTAGCTATTAACTGTCGGCAAGAAGGACCTGCGGCTGCGACAGAGGAGAGGAACGCTCCGTTCAAACCTCAACGCGTTGTTCAATGCTACAAATGCAAAGAACCGGGTCATTTTGCGAATCAGTTCCCTAATCCAAGGGTTATCGAAGGCAACCAACAACATCCAAGACAGCAAGGAAGAGCTTTTGCCATCACTTCTGCCGAAGTGAACCCCGACAACGAAGTGGTGAAAGGTACGCTAGTTATTCATTCAAGAATAGTGAACGTACTTTTTGATTCAGGTTCTACGCATTCTTTTATATCTCGAATGTTTAGTAGAACAATCCCAGCACCACCACAAATCCCGAAAGTAAAGATGTCGGTGAGTACGGAAAATGGGGCAATCATTGCATCCCATGAATATAAGTCCTCCCATGTTATAATCTGTGGATTGAATTTCCCGGAGAACCTCGTCATACTCCCTTTGGTGGAATTTGATGCAATTATTGGCATGGATTGACTTTCCTTATATAGAGCCAACATAAATTGTCGGGAGAGGGAAATCACACTCCATATGGAGAATCGACCCCCGATTCTTTACAAGTGTCCGGAGGAGGATGAATCTCCTTTAGCTCCATCATCTCAAGCATGGATATTATTGCCTTATGAGCACGCATATCTGGCTCAGATGATTGAGTCCAAGGAAGAAACCACCCTTGAATAAATGCCTATTGTGAGGGAATTCGCTGAAGTATTTCCCGAGGAACTTCCTGGTCTTCCTCCAAGAAGAGATGTTGAGTTCTCAATTGAACTTATACCTGGGGCACTACCAATATCCAAGACTCCATATAGAATGGCTGTTGTTGAGCTTTAAGAGATGAAGAAACAACTACAGGAGAATCTGGATAAAGGGTTTATAAGCCCAAGTGCATCACCATGGGGTGCACCCGTCCTCTTCGTCAAGAAGAAGGATGGGTCAATGCGGCTTTGCATCGATTCTCGTGAACTTAACAAAATAACGATAAAGAACAAGTATCCTCTCCCAAGAATCGATGACTTGTTTGATCAGCTGCGTGGAGCACAATACTTCTCCAAGGTGGACTTGCGGTCGCGATATTATCAAGTAAGGGTGAAGAAGGAAGATATCCCCAAGACTGCTTTTCGTACAAGGTACGAGCACTATGAATTCATAGTAATGCCTTTTGGACTCACCAATGCTCCAGCAATATTCATGGACTTGATGAATAGAGTCTTTAGAGATTACCTTGACAAATTTGTGGTAGTCTTTATAGATGATATTCTAATATACTCCAAAACCAAGGAGGACCATGAGGAGTATTTAAAAACTGTACTAGAGACTTTGCGCAAGGAGAAGCTCTATGAAAAGTACAGAAAGTGTGAGTTTTGGTTGAAGGAAGTCTCATTCTTGGGCCATATCATCACAAGCAATGGGATATCTGTGGACCCCTCCAAAACAGATGCAATTGAGGGATGGCTGAGGCCAACATCGGTAACTGATATCCGTAGCTTCTTAGGGTTAGCTGGATATTATCGACGATTTGTGAGAAATTTATCACGATTGTCCAACCCTCTTACCAAGCTAACTCGAAAGGGAGTAAAGTTTTCTTGGAGTGATGAATGCGAATAAAGCTTCAAGGAGTTGAAAAGGAGGCTTATCACTGCACCCGTGCTCACTTTACCCACAAGTGGGGAGATTTTTGTGGTATTCAGTGATGCTTCAAAGAAGGGCTTAGGATGTGTGCTGATGCAGAATGATAAAGTGATATCCTATGCCTCAAGGTAGTTGAAAATCCATGAGAGAAACTATCCAACGCATGATCTGGAATTGGCGGCGGTGATCTTTGCCTTGAAAATCTGGCGGCATTATCTCTATGGAGAGAAATGTGAGATATATACTGACCACAAGAGTCTTAAATATATATTCACACAGAAAGAGCTTAATATGCACCAGAGAAGATGGATAGATCTCATCAAGGATTATGACTGTTCAATACATTACCACCCTGGGAAGGCGAACAAGGTGGCAGATGCCCTAAGTAGAAAGGATCCAGCGATTCTATCAATGATGAGAATTGAAACGGATCCAATCTTCTTATAATTGATGAAGATGGATGTGTGAATCATAAAGAAGGGAACATCATCAATCCTTTCAAAAATGATTTCTCAACCATATCTTTTGGAAAGGTTAAAGGATGCTCAAAAAGATGATGTGGGAATCCAAGAAAAAGTGGAAGCTATCAAAAAGGGAAAATCCTCAGAGTTTAATGTTAATGCAGAAGGAATTGTGCGGTTTGGGAAAAGACTATGTGTTCCATCAAGTTCGGAGTTGAAGAAGGAACTTTTGGATGATGCACATAGTTCAAATTTTTCTATTCACCCAGGGAGCACAAAGATGTATCGAGACCTCCGAGAAAACTTTTGGTGGCATAATATGAAGAAGGAGATCGCTGAATATACATCAAAGTGCCTAGTGTGTTAGCATGTGAAGGCAGAGAGGCATAAGTCTAAGGGGATGATGCAACCGTTCCCCATACCAGAATGGAAATGGGAGAACATCACCATGGACTTTGTCACTGGACTTCCAAGGACATCCAAAGGCAATAATGCAATCTGGGTTGTTGTGGATCATCTTACAAAGACTGCACACTTCATTTCTATTTGAGAGGATTTCTCTTTGGATCAACTGGCACGAATATATATCAGGGATGTGGTACGGTTGCATGGAGTACCACTATCTATTGTTTCTGACCGAGATCCATGATTGACCTCTATGTTTTGGAAGATTCTTCAACAAGCTCTGAATACTGAACTGAACTTCAGTACGGCCTATCATCCTCAAACTGATGGCCAATCTGAGCGGACTATCCAAACAATTGAGGATCTGTTGAGAGCATGCTCAATGGACTTTAAAGGAGGATGGGATAAACATCTTCCTCTAGTTGAGTTCTCTTATAATAATAGTTTCCACTCGAGCATCCAAATGGCACCATATGAAGCCCTGTATGGGAAAAGGTGTAGAACACCAGCATGTTGGGATGAGGTCGGTGAACGTAAGCTGCTTGGACCAGAAATGGTCGAAGAAATGGTGGAGAAGGTGAAAACCATTCAGCAGCATATCAAGGCAGCCCAAAGTCGACAGAAGAGTTATGCAGAAAATCGTCGACGAGACCTTGAGTTTAAAGTCAGAGAAATGGTGTTTTTACGCATATCTCCATGGAAGAAGGTCATGAGGTTTGGAAAGAAAGGGAAGTTAAGTCCAAGGTACATCGGCCCCTTCGAGATTCTTGATCGTGTTGGGGCTATGGCCTATCGACTAACACTTCCACCTACTATGGCCAAGGTGCATGATGTATTCCATGTATCCCTCTTAAGGAAGTACATACCAGACCCTTCACATGTACTCTCTTCTGAGGTGGTACAATTAGAAGATGGTCTTTCTTATGAGGAGCAACCAGTGAAGATCTTAGATCGTAGAGAAAAAGTTCTACGAAATAAGACAATGCCCCTCGTTAAGGTGTTGTGGAGAAACCACAAGTTTGAAGAAGCAACTTGGGAGTCGGAGGATATGATGAAGCTAAGTTACCCACATTTGTTTTAGTGTGGGAAAAGGAAAATTTCGAGGGCGAAATTTCTTAAGGGGGGAATATTGTAACGACCCAAAGCTTCATTAATAGAAAATCCCTCTTGATCCAGTTAAATGTTTCTTTATGAAAAATGTTTTTATAAGATGTCAACTTCTTTAGTTTTACGTTAATATTTGTGACCGTTACTTTTATAGCCGTTGAACAGTGATCCTGAGTAGTATAAATATAAGGCTTTAACGAACCCATTTCTACTCAGACAAAGGAAGCGATGGCCTCATCCAGTAGAATTGCCCCTTACGAAGCCCATTTTTCAGAGCTCGGAAAAGGGGTGGCGTCTTTGGGCTTTTCCCTTGACCAAGCCCAAGCTGAGCTTCATCAAGTCAAGCTCGAACGTGATCGTCTACGGGAAAAGTGTAAGTTGATTGAAATTACCACTCGAGCGATGTTATCTGAGCCGCCCCAAGAGTCTGTCACCATCGCACACCTTACCCTTAGGTCTTATGAGGCTATTTGAAGGGGTCATGTAACAAATAGGTAGCACTATGTTCATGTACATTATTTTTGTATATAATAATAAATATAATTTCTAGTCATTTTTGATACATTGTAATTAGTTTTTAAAGTACAAATGGTGTTTTTAGTTATTATTTAATTAAGAATTATATTTTATTAAATTAAAGGATTTTTGAATTAAATAATATTTTAATAAAATATTATTATAAATATTAAATTAATTTTTTTATTAAGTATAAATGATCTTATAATTTTATGCATGCAATTAAAATTTTTATTAAGGTTTGAAAGCCATTTTTGTCAAAACCCGTGAATTTTTTTTATAAATGTCGGTTTTTATTTTAAAAGTGAAAATTCACATATTTAGAAAATTATTTAGATAAAATAAATATTATATTTGGAATCAGGACGTCGAAATTATCCAACGGTGAATTTTTCATAATTTTCTGAGGCAGTCAAATTTTTGGGTAAAAATTAAATACCATTTAATTATATAATGTGTTTTATGACATCATAATGACCCAATGGTGATGTAATAAAATAACATAATCCTTATGTTTGTCCAATATGTGTTTTATCATTAAAATAATGAGGTTTTGGGTTTGTTTGACTTAATTTTCAAAGCATTAATGGAGCCCTCAAGACTTATTCAACACTTTGCCTTTTTAAATTAATTTCCATGGGAGTGTGACTCACCTCCACATAAGAAACCCTAATTTTTTAATAAGTTCTGACCTTGGCCTTGTAAAATATTTTTTTCCTCTTTCCTTTTCTAGAAACCATGGGGAAATACCATGGGATGGTTTGTGGTTTGGATTATTTTAATATAAGGGGTCCCAAACCTAAATAATAAAGAATTCTCTCACCTTTCCTATATAAACCCACCCAAGCTCCCACTTCCTCCTCACTAAAATCCCTTGCAGTTCGTCCAACCTCTGCCCTACTCTCTCTAGAATCCTCCCAAGGTGCCCCAAGCTCCCAAGAAGCCTCTCACAAGCCTCTCTCTAGCCTTTGGAAGCACACTTCCAAGTAAGGGGTGTTCTTCCTTTCTCGTTTTTGTCAATTTTCTTTAAGTTGTATTGCCCTTTTAATTTCAATTATGAATGTTGGGGTATGGTTCCGCACCTCTCCCATACTGCCCTCTTATTTTTTTAATGATGGGAGATCCCTTTCTCTCTCATTAAAATCCTCCCATGTACACCCGTTACTATGCCGAAATTCCGAAAGAAACCTTTTTCTCCTCTTTTATATTCAAGAAATACTTTTGTATCATGAATCTAAATTCCTTTTCAATTGTTGGGACATGTATCTATATGACCTCCTTACTGTCCATTACATGTAAATATGATGAGGAACCCCTTTCTCTCTCATCAACCTTTTTTATGAATTCTTATGTCACGTCGCTACGCTGCCGAAATCACACCGATTTTCTAAGCCAATATCATTGTGTAGTGAATACCATGCCCATTTCTCCATCAAGGGTATTCACCTTTATTCACATTTACTTATTGATTATAAAGTTTCATTTATGAATTCCACATTCCTTTATCGTGGAATAAATGATTATGTTTTATGAATCCATGTTTTATGATCCATGTGGCACACTTATGCATGAAATGAAATGTTTAAGAAGGGTGCACCCTTTATAGCGCTCCAATGCATTGGGTAAAGTATAGTATCATGATACATCATGTGAAATGAGTGTTGACTCATGCTAATTCAAGTGAAACGAGGGTTTACTGGTGCTTCAAGTGCAATGAGGGTTTACTCATGCTCCATGTGCAATGAGCCTTGGCTCATGCTAATAAAATGTTAAGTGTTGTTGCCACATTTCCATGTTATGGTTGTCATTCTTTATCATGCCTTTATGTTCATGTTACTCAAATGATCTATTGATGTTCCTATTTCCTAACATGTATTATACTCCTCATGTTATTCATTGTGTACTCCCTTACTGTGCTTTATAGCTCACCCTTTTCTTATTCATGTCCTCAGGTTATCCCATGCAATGCTAAGTACGAAGGAATGTAGTGGTCATGTAAAGGATGTTTTAAATAAAGATGATGTATTTCATGTTTAAAGTTTTTATGTAATGATCCTAATCCCCAAAGACACTAAACCACTCGATCTTCTTTGTTGTATCAAGTGAAGTTTTATGTAATAAAGCATGTTTAAGTTGTAATAAAATGCAGGTTTGTCATACACCAACTAGAAAAAATACTTATAATGATGTGAAGAATAAAAAAAAGAATAAATAAATATTTTAAGACAAGTCATTCTTGGGAAAGAAGTCAGTAAATAATGATGTTGAACAAACTACTCCCAAGAACTCTACAAAAAATGATGCATGCATTGTCTTATCTATAAGTTATAGATTCTTATATTGTGGAAATAGAGGCCATATTATGGTTCATTTCAAGATGGAAAGTAATCTCAAAGATAAACGGATAAATTTTGAACCAAGAGGATAATCCATACAAAGGATTGATAGATGAATTAGATTAGTGGTTGACACTCTTGATAAAGAATTTCAGAGGCTTCCTTAGTGGGGAATCCAATAAAGATGATGATGTGTTTGGAAGGAGAAATTAAGAAATCCATATAGCTACTGAGTGTGTAAAATTTACACTTGGTCAAAAAGATATATCAAAAGACAAAGGTAAATCACTAATGACTCACACCACTAAGAAAGTTGCAACTATGAAGGTGGCCACACCAAAGAAAAAGATTGATCATATGATTAAATATATGTTGATCATATAAATAGATCAACTATAAGATGTTAGTAATATGTAATAGTAATGAAATAGTGACAATGATTTACTCGCCTAATAAAATAACGTTATTATAATTAAGAATCATTATGAAAATGAAAATAAATACTTTCTTATAAAAAATGTCGATATTTTGAAAGCTAAGGATAAAGGAATAATAAAGTGGTCTAAAAAAATTAGACCCTCACTGGAATAAACCTATGGGTTGAGAAACAAGTCATAAAACCTATTATAAGATCTAGGAACTTAATAAAATCCATATTTTTCCAAAATTCTATTATCTATACAAATTGGAAAAGTGAATTAAAGTAAATGAATGAAAAGGATCTGATGAATGTTGTGATCTCATTACAGTTTGAAAGATCACCCATCACAAAAAATTATTTCAATTGGTGTCCACTTTCAATTGGTATCATATATTATCTAGTATAAATATTTATTAGAGGTTACTTATAAAGAATACTTCCATGATCAAGAGTAATGTAAAGCTTCCCCGAGGGGGATTTATCATGTGAAGAAAGATTCCACACATGAATCATTTATTTTTAAATATGAAATCAAGATATTCCTTGAAAATGTTAAATAATGAGGTATTATTTTCACTCTCTTAAGTATTTTTTAGTTTATAAGGAATATATTGTAAAGGTTAAGTTACTATCTAATATAATTTAGGAAGAAAAACAAATTTCACTTAATTATTTTGATGTTTTTTTTGAATTTAAGTGTAGGTTCATACATATACTTTAAAATATATTTGATCAACCCCAATGAAATGAATTTTAGTTGGTAAAAAATTTTGAGTGTATATGGAAAAATTTGATTCTTGAGTAAAATCACTCTTTTTTCACACTAAGTTAGCCCATTTAGACTTATAGTTGACTTACCTAAGAATCAGTACTAATAAAATTGTGGTTCCACCTTCCTATCAAAATGTTACCTAAGTAAAATGGATGCGGAAGACCAAATGGGGAGAATATGATACTAAAATTTAAAAGAGTAATGGAGATAGGAATATACCCTTGTAAGAACATCCCTTATATCTACGGTATGGAAATGAGGGAGAGAAAAATCATTTCCTCATTTGTATTATTTTTATTAAGGGGGAGAGGAAAATTGAACTTATAATATAATATTTAAATTCATTTTATGTATTTGGAAGTTCAAAGTATTGAAAGAAATTGTAAAGGAGGGGATTGAATTTCCATTTAGTGTGTGATTGTATTTTTTTATAATTTAAGCATGTAAATATACATGTTTTAAATGATTTTGGTGTAATGAATGGTGAAGAGTGCACCCAGCCACTAAATATAATATTAAGGATCTTCCCATGCATTTAGGTAATGATATAATAAGGAAAATATGCTTTGTGGGTAGCCCATAATATCTAATAGTTAGAGAGATAGTCCTCATTGAAAAGAAACATACTGAATGATCGAGAGTATTGTTTAAAAATAATTATAAACAATTTTAGATATGTTTAATATGAATAGGTTTGAGAGATGTTTTAATTATAGTTGAATGCTAGCTGATTGAGGATATTTAAGACCGTGAGATATGGAGAACCCATCACTGATTTTTGAGTATGTTGGATTCTAGAATCAATTGTTAACATCACATAGATGAAGGTTTATCAAGGATAGAGATAATGTGTTTTTATATATAAATTAAAGTTAGTGATAACACATGGAAATAATATAAATTGAGTATTTTATATATGGTAAAAGACTTTGGATGTGAGATAAATAACATAAGAATTATTTTAATAATTTCAAAAGATATTTAAAGTAATTTTTATAAATTTGATAAGGATTTGAGAAGATCATGAAATAAATTGAAGTTCCTCTGAATGAGTTTGAAGAAATAAATATTTTTTTTATCTTAAAGTAAAAAAATTTATAATTTAAGGAATTTGAAGTAACAATAAACTCATACGATTAACAATGTGAATAAAAATTGAAATTGCAAACTCAAAAGGTCCAATGCTCAATGAAGTTTCACTAAAACGAATAAGGTTAACACATTCCATGACATGTTGATTATTAGATCATATGGTTAAAGTGGTTATTATAAGATCAAAATAAATTCTGAATATTATCTTTAAATTTTGAGTTCTCATAAGGTGTAAATCTGTAAGGTTCACCCAGTATCCAACAGTTACATTAAATTCATAAAATCTACTAGATGTAAAGTGTGATATCCATAATTTAATGAATCAAAATTAAATAAATGGGACGATTCTAACACTATTAATTATTGATAAAAACATTTGGAACACCTAAAAGTGTCTGTGATTAAATATTTTTTATGTGATTAACCGATCATCAAACTGCGGGAAGGAAGATCAAAGTTAAAGAAATTATGGATGGTGAAAATAAAATTTCAATGGATAATATTTTATAATAAGTGGAAAATATTTAGATGATGTCATTTAACTAATATTAAATGGAAATAAATATCACAATCACTTCAATTAAATTGGTATTCAATAGAAGATGAATTTCAAACTATGATCCACACTGCCACACTACATTTCATCATAACACAGTAGACCTGAAAGAGTTAAATGGAATCCATAATCACGGTGAAGGTCATGATCACTATAAAATAAAGATGGCCATGTTTTTTTTTTGAATTTATAATGATCATTTTAGCCATCTTGGAGTCTTCCAAAAGCAAATGGAGTGATTTAGTGACTTGATATCCATTTCACTAAGCATGTTGAAGATCATGGTGACAAAATTAGTAGAATACACACACCATGCCACGATAGTAACCATTTTAGGAACTATGTCCACCTATTAGAAATGGTGTTTTGGGACATGCCATAGAGGCAATTATCATGACTCACATAGAAGGTGAAGACAAGATATTAAAATGGAATGGGCCTTGTTGTGGTCTATCCATGGTGACCGTTTTGAGATTCCCTTGATACCCGAAATTCTTCGTGGTCCATCATAGGGACCACCATGGTATAGTGAAGATAGTAATTCCATTATAATGTTTTTTTAAATTTTATATACAACTAAGAATATTGACGTGAAAAGTTTATGGAATTTTTTTGAGGGAATGTTTTAAATCCTACATGGGGAAATATCTAGAATATCCATTCAACTGAGATAAAAACTATAAAGTATGAGAAAATGGTTCTAATTTCATTTTATAGTAGACAACCATTAGAGAAAAATTTAACAATCAAGATCATTGGACAAACCCATGTATAATAGGTTGAGAAACTGTGATATAAAAAAATATTTCATAGAAATATTCAAAGGAGGTTTTCTATATGATATATATAGAAAATATATTTTCTATGACCTATATATAAAAGATAAGAAGAAGGATAGAGAATTTTAGATTAATAATAAATACTAATAACCAATAAAATCAATGAATATCTCAAAGAATAAGAAAAAGATGATTTTTATCTTGTGCTAAAATATATTAACTGTCTAGGTATTGAAGAAAAAGGAAGAATAATACCATTTTATATCCACTGTTGTAGAATCTTGAGAATAAGAAAAAAGGAAAATAACACTAGAGCTTATTGAGATTATAATGTTTGGTGAGTAGTTCCATTAATGATCTATGAAGTTGGGATAAAATAGAGAGAAAGTTGCAAGGGGTTTAGTTTGTTATCTACTAGAATTAGATGACTATATTGTAAAAATTTAGTAGAATAGAATTATTTTTTCTGAATTACACTAAGAATATTTGTTGATCTACTTTTAAAAGGGCTGTAAGAAAACACTTCTAATAGACAGTGGTAAGATGTGGAACCAGTTCAAAGCTAGGTATGCAAGTAGAAAATAGTGATAATCTATGAAATAAGTGTGAAGATAAATAATGTAATCACTGTTAAACTTATTTAAAGTGTTTGAAGAACTATAGGGGTCTAGAAGACACCCATTGTACCAATTTTATTTATAGAGGAATAATCTATGATTGGAGAGAATATCAAATCATAATAAGGAGTAGGTTTACCATATTGGGATATAAACTTTTAAAAATGCCTTGTTCTATCAATAATCACTTTCCTTATTTTTAAGTGATTGATGATTTATTGGTAAAACATAAAATTATCCAACTGTAATAACTAGAAACAAAGGTTAATAAACAATATTGGTTAAAGTGAAAAAAATATTTATATTTAGTAAAAATTTGAAAACACATAATTCATACTACCACTCATGTGTATTCACTATTCCTAAGGGAAATTTTAGGGATTCCAAATTTATATTGGGGTTATCTTTATTTATCCATTTCAAGGATGTGTACTTTACAAACCATTTCTTATAACTACATGTGGTATGATTCCTTATACCAGGATATGTAGTGAAACCTAAAGGTCTCAAACGTGGTCTAGTCCTAGAACTCAAATATTCCAATGCCCCTCTTTATCTTAATATTTTGATCCTCTCATTCACTTTAGGTTCTTCAATAGATCTACATTAAGATAATATCCATTATTTTCCCCCATTCATTGACTAGATCTATGCATATATTTATTGGAACTATGTGTGGCTTGATTCTTGTTATTGTAGGATACATAGTGACACCTGAGTCACCTACCATGGATCTAGATAAAAATTTAATCACCATAAAACCCCTCCTAGTATATGTTCCCATCATTCACATTGATCCTTTTCATATCTCCCTCTATAATGGTATAATATATTATCTTTATGGAACTCAATATGGATGGATTCCAGTTATTACATGATACACAATGATGTCTGAAAACCATAATCCACTTATATTATCCATCAAAATTTCATAAAAACCCAACCTTGGTTACTTTTAATTTGGAGTGGTCTAATTACCTTCTAAATATCCCCTTACCATATTCCACACTTCATACTTTAAATGTTTTAATCACAACAAACATTTTGTGACTACTGTTAGTGAGTGTATCTAATAAAAAAAATTACCCTTATACATGGAAATGACATATTTCTTGATTATTTGGATGCATAACTATAAGAGTATTTTCATCTTGACAAGGACATCCTTTAACCCCATTTTCCCTCAACAATATTTTTGTTGAACCCATCATTCTAATTTGGTCAATAATAATCCTTAAAATGTTTATCCCATTTTATCACCCTCTAATTCATATAACTCAAGATATGATTTACATAGTTCTCATATATTGTTCTAATGCATGGAATAAATACTAAAAATAAAGATCAATTTGTATTTTTATGAACCTCCACTCATTGGTCCAAGAAATATGAATTTAAAATACATGTATCATTTTCTACCCAAGGTTTCCTATATTGGTGTTAAGACTTCATCATTTAAGGTTTTTCAATCCCACCATTTCCACAAAATGTGAAACCTTTCTATTATTCCGAGATATAGACATTACCTTTCATTGGTATAAGAAAAATGACCTTAAACTATGCACAACACTCCTCAAGTGCATCTATACCGATATGAGACCTTTGGTCATTCACATCAGGTTGTCACCTTGACATTGTTTGTACAGAGAAAACTACATCATTTAAGTCCAAGTTCTATAAAATTGAACTCTGTACATATGTTATTTAGATTTTATATATCCACACTAGGCTCTATTTCTGTTTATCATTTATTTCTATTTTTTATATATATTGTCTCACTTTTTGGTCAAAGATGTATGGCCTAAAACATCAACATCTTTCCACAAAATATATTTTAATTTAAACATATTATGTTTTGGTCTAACTTATATGACCATAAACTACAAAAGCAAAGTTATATAGTACTTTCTAGGTTAAAACCCCTTAAAGGGTGTCCTTTTCAAAATATGAGTCTCTGCTCATAAGGATGGTACTTTTCATAGCGTAGAAAAAACTAGAACATTCAATATAAATAAAAAGGAACAAATATTTTTAGTTAAAAACTGATAAAGTGTGTCTTGGGGTAAATTTGAGTTCCTGGTCACTAATAATCCCCACATTTTAGGATTATAAGAAAAATTATGAAATAAATAGATAAAAAATTTGTTGGGACCACCATTAAGCCCAAAAAAAATTCAATATATACTCACTAGGTTCATATAACTTGGAAAAATTTAGATTATTACTCTATGCCTCACATATATTAGTTAAAATGTTTTTTGATTAATTCATGATGATTTAATAATAGGATTCTTGACACCTTTTAATAATTTAAATCCACATGAAAACTCCCCTTCAAGATTTTCATTATACCGACTCATTCCCACTTTTATATCAAAATAAAATAAAATTAGATTATAATGATGGTAAATGTAATGTATATTTGGCCCACTTATATTTATCAAAATTTACATGTTCTAGAGGAATGTAAACATGACACCATATTACCTCATGTGATTTATCTAGCTTAGAGTGATGGTATCTTTTCTACATATCCAGCTTACCTATACATGTCTAAGGGAATGTGCCTTGAAGATAATAGATTGATCAATAATTTTTTTAATTGAATTAAGTATTTCAAAATTATGATTTACCCAATCCATTTGTATACGATATTTAAATATATTCAATTATTATGATATTACTCAGTTTGAGTATCATATATTATCGGGAGTTAATAATTGAGATAATAAAGAAGTTGAGAAATTGAAAATAAATTGAGATAGGAAATTTTATTATTTATTCAACAAAAAAAATGAGGAGCAATAAAAAATTTGGATCCTCATCCAAATCAATTAAAAACATCAATGGTGGAAACAATATTAATAGACCACCATAATAGAAACTCTATCCATTCTCATAGTTTGATTAATGGTCTCTCTAAGTCATTAATATCCTAATGAAATCCATCTATGTTATCCTACTCTTCCCCCATTACTAAAAAAACAATTCAGATCTGATGGAATAATTTTCTCCTTCGATCTAAGCATATTTAGTGAGACTATAATAATTTCTTATTCACTCCCCAAATTTAGCTAGTAGTAGGTGGAGGTGATTTTATACATATAACCTTTATGTAACAAATTATCACTACTCATCCACCATTTAAAGAAGACATGGTAGATATCAATGAAACATGGAATTGATCTTTATAGAGAGAATGAAAATATTGACTCTTTAAAGATGTTGTTTGAGTTTCTTGGCCTATTCTCACTCATCAAATACTTTCTTCTTAGAGGTATGGAAATCATTGTAGTTGAAGCTTCCATAACCCATTGTTATGAACATAAACTCAATATTTGTAAATTTAGGACTCAATTATTTTAAAGGGGTTTCATGGATCAACTACTATTTGTCTTACCACACTAGATGCCTCATGGACTTTTGGATCATAAGAGACCCTATATTTGAGTTGACACACATTGGGGAGACTAGAATGAATATCATCACTGAGTCAATTAATGTATACATGAGCATAACTTTTTCAGTTCTTTCTGAACTCTCTAATAACATGGATATCAAGGTAGTAGCATTGTCTTCTTAACACTCCATGATATTTTATGGTATTACTAAGGATGATCACTAAAAACAAACACATTAATTAATCGATATGAGAATATAATATCAAAGGTTTCAATGATTACATTCATTACCAAGAGTATTAGATTGTACCAATGTCATTACTTCATTAAATTTCCTAATAGTAACACCCTATAATACCATTTTATCCTCTCTATCTTCTACATTAGTTAGGGAAATGGATATGATCTCCTTCGACACCTATAGTTCATTGACTAGGGTGATTTATACATATCAATTTAGAATCGATCCCTTAATATCCTTAATTAATGATCATATAAATTAATGAAGATATCTATAAAGATTCAAGAGATTTATCCCCACAAACCCCCTTACATATTCTTCAATCTATATAAGTCTCCCAACTACTTTGGGACTTGTTTTTGGAAGAAGGTTTGAATCAAAACAATATATCAATATTATTTATAAATGATTTACTAAATAGATCTAATTAATTTTTTTAGATATATCTAGAGAAGCCATATTTTATGTCGTCTCTATTACATTATAAGGATTCAAATGATCCCCAAGAACCTGTATTGACATTTCCTTCTTTATAGTGACCCAAACATCATCCTAGGAGATCAAGATCTAACCAAAAGTAGTAAAAAATTTAGATTGGGACACCATGACTTCTCACTTTGTAATAGAGGCCTCCACCTCAACATAATATAAAAATAAATTATCTTGTAACCCTTAGAGAACATACTGTCAATTGATTGATGTATATGGAACATAAATTGGATAAGAAAAGTGTTAGTATCTTAACATGGAATATAGAAGCGGACCCAACCAGAGATAAGTATATACTTTTCTAAGGAGGTATTTGTTTCCTAATAGGATCTACTCCACTTCTTTGTTTTCTAGGGTTTCCTTGAAAGGTTCCCTCTCTGATAAGCATGATTCCAAAAAACAATATATATCAATACCTGAAGACAAGAGGAAATAATAGATAATTTTGAAATACAACCTATTTTATCAATGTAAATATCTATATTCAGTATGGTGGTACTTTTAGGATGTATGGTGAGGGATAATGGTCTATCCAGCTCTACCCTAGGATCAACTAGTCCTAAAATCATGAAATTTTATAGAAACTACCACCCCTATAACTCTATCATCATCTTATATCCTGATGAATGTTCCACTTTCTCTAATTTGGATGACTCTATATCACTATCTTTCAAATTACTACCCTCAACATACTGAAGAGGCATCATTTGAGCCCACACCACCTTTGTCCTCTGTAAAAAATAACAGAGTTAAATATATTAGAGGTTGTTTTAGAATTTCAGAAAATATCACTAGAAATTCATCATTATACATCAATTAGATCAAATAAATCATTCCACTCGTCATTGGATGATTGTTTAATCACCCCTTGACATTATTGTTTCTATATATTTTTAACAAACATCTATTGAGGGGGACCTTTTCATTAGTATCACGCACGAATATCTCCAAATCCATGATATATAGGCCATACTCAACTAGAATATTTTCAATACTAATGTTAGTAGGATCTTTTAGGTTTACTATCTATGAGATTCATATATTTCCTTGGAGTGTCAACCATAATTTTACATTTTCAAAAACGATCCAAAAATTATATAAGTGGAAGGAATCAATATGTAAATATCTAGGGGAGATAGTTTGAGGCCTTCCCTCAAGCCTATAATAGTTCTCAGTCCAATTTTTCTTTCTTTATTTTTCTAGTATGTGACCTTCTGTGGGAGCATTTTCCCACTACCTTTGACTAGACTATATTTCCATAGGCTTAGGGTTCATTGGATCCTTGATCATATGTTTTTAATAGGGCCAACAATGTTTCTGATATGAATGAATATAAACCTCTGACATAACCCTCCCCTTTCGAGGTTACCTAGTTTAACACTTCCCCTAATCAAAAGACATTATCCCACTGACCTTGGGAACATTTCTTAATGGTATATTATGAGGATAAGATGAGATCCGTGCATATAATTATTCAAAAAGAAAATTTATTCTAGAATTTGGGGATGTAAAGTTTACTTTGATATGGGTATCCTCCCAAATAATCATTGAACAAAGTTACCTAGCCACTATAGGATGATAATCCATCATAGAATCTATAAATAGTTCAACAATCCATCACTATATGCACACGAATTTATGATTAAATTAATGAATTATTAGACCTCATAGATTATGTCATAATCGATTAATTATAATAATAAAGTCATGAAAATATATTATATATTACCATTTTTCATATCATTTGTTACCATCATCAACAACTATTCCTATAAGTAATTCAAAATATGAAAAGAAATAGAACTCTTGGTGTATCCTCATAGTCTTGAGAATAATAAACTTGTCTATTAGTAGCACCTAGATACTTGAGATAGAATAAATTTGAAAATTAAATCGTCACCTCAAATTCAAAAGCTTGTTATGAAACTCATATGTTTTAAAGTATCTTCTATCCAACTATAAAAAAACCAGAGTGCCTTATAAAACGTTTTTGGTAGATGTTGAAGAATGGTTGTATAATAATATGATGACGTATCTTGTCTCAAAATAAATTAATCATATAGGTTCTAGGGTGTGTTTTAGTGTGAGATATAATGAATAATCATGTAATGTAATTTATTATATATTTTTATGTTATGGTTGGTTCATCTCATGTATTTTGTATACATATAATCCTATGGGTATTTAGTAAACTACTCTCAAGATGGAACCTATAAAATAAGGTATGAAGACTTATATATGAAATACATGATAAAAGAAGGATATAAATATTTAATGTCATCCATGAATCCTCCAAACATCATGATCATGACTGAATTAGAACATGAAATCATGAGAATATAGGTACCGAATCAAAAGTCTGACCAACATGCATCAAGGAATCAAACTCAAACATAAAACATGTCAAATACATCATTTATATTTTTTTAGCAACTTAACATGGAATATCACCAATTTCATTACTGTTCATCTACTATCATAGTATAAAAAGAACATATTTCACATTACAGACTATGAGAGAGTAAATATGATGAAAAGACAATTGGGAATAACCTAATCATAGAGTAATTATTTTTAACTACATATTACCACAGTACATAGTCCTAATTTCATTACAGGACATGATGAGAACCAACGAGACATTATTGAGTGTATAAAAACCAAAAAAAAATTCTAAAATTTCATAAACAATGTATTATAAATTAGCATCTTTTAAAATAGTTGTAATAAATATAAACCATTTAAAATAAATAACATCATAAATTATTAACCACTAGTATACATGAGAATAAAAAATGTCATACCGAAAAGGATAAATGCTTGAAGAATTAGATATGGAAAATAAAATCTAGTTAAGTTCATTAAAAAATATTATATCAAGAGATGTTTTAAGTGTGTTTGTGCTCAAATTTTAGAAAATTAATAATTCTACTAAAACATTGATAAGATTGAAAAAAAAATTAAAGAAGGAGAAGATAATTGCAAACCTATTTCATCATTCCCTTGTCTATACCACACGCCCCACCTTTCCATGACCTATGACCTACCTTACTAAGTAACACGCCCTACCTAGACACATGGCCTTCTCAAACCTGCGTTGAAGACCCAATTCAAAGGATCCAGGAACACTAATGAATACTTGGGTGCCCAAATCCTAATGTCTATATTCAGGCCCTGAGATCCCCTAATTTCAGAACTATGTACCAACCACCAATGATGGAGTGTGAATGAGATGCCCCAGTAGCACTTAATCACAAGTAATGCATGCTCAACCCCTCATATCCCCCCTTTATGTGATTTTGGAATCTAAACTAAGAGTAAAAGGATTCAATTTAAGGGAATTTGTATCTTTGAATAATTAAAATCATTGAATGACCTCTTTATCTAGGTAATTATTATAACAAGGGTGAAGGAACCTCCTCAAAGGGTGAACCCAACCGACCAGGTTATGCTATATAACAACCTTATCTATAGAAAATAAGATTTTTATTAGGTCCTCAGAAAGTGGCCATGCCTAGATCCTCCTAAAGGGTTATGTTCCAAGCTCCTCCCATATAGGTCATCCCCAATCCTTCCAAAGTGGTTTGTGCCTTGTTACTCCCAAATGGAATCTTTCCCAAATCTCCCCATGTGGATCTATGCCCATGTTACCTATCATGGTTCTATATTCTCTCAGATCATGTACCTGAGCACCATATTCACCCTTGATGCTATCATGAGCAATAAATTTTCCTAAATCACTTATCTGAGTTCCCTAGTTATCTAGGTTTCCTAAATATTTGAACACCCTCCCTAGCATCTACCTGGGAACCCCAGTCAATTAAGTTTAATAATTAGGCTTAATCAAGTTTCCAAAGGGCCCTTTCAACACTCTTTATACTAGACTAAATTACTATTAAAACCTATCTACCCAAGCCTCCTTTATGGACTCTTTATATAAATTACAAGGCCATTCACACCAATATGTACCCTTTCAATCACTTATTCCATTGATAATTGGATCTAAACATATTATAGAATATATCGCCTGATTTTTTATCCCTAAACTATATGATCCTTTGGTTTCAAAAATTAAGTATTACCTTGATAATGAGGGACTATATATTTGGGAAACATGTGTAAATATTCCTATCCACATACACATAAGATATTTTGATATAGTTTAATTAGTAACCCATACTCATTTGGACATATCTTCCATGTGTCCAGTCTCCATTCCCTATCTAGTTACTATCAAACAAGATATGAACATACAGAAAAATGGGCCTCCTAAAATGTGTATGCACTAACCATGGTCTTATTAGTGATCTCATCCTTGTGAACCATTTATGAGTCATATATATAATGTGTCACCTTCTATGATTTAAGACCCAAGCATATCCCCTCTTGAATAGTTACCAAAAATAGGATGAACCAGAAAGGGTTTCCCATGCTTAAGTCCTACACAAACCATTTCTAGAAATGTTTCAACTTGTATCCCAGGTTGTATGAATCTTGGATGAATTCAATATAGTCCACTTCACATGATATTTAACTAATTATAATTTCCCGTAGTCATATTACCCTAAACTACAGTACACTATGGTCCTAGTTCCAGGAGGTTAAACGATGCATCATTGGTCATGGATGCAAGATTTTAAAATGTGTCATAATGATCCTTATAACATGAAATTAATGGTATATTATGACCTATTAAGTGGCACCGAATTACATGGGTTTTTATTCCCTTCACATGGATATGCATAATTACCCTTTCATGGGATTGATCCTAACTCCACAATAGTTACCACCCCTCTAGATGGAGACAAATTTTAGAGAACCTATATATGTAGCCTTAAACCATAGTGTAACTAACCAATAAAGTAAATATAGTGAACCTATAATACATATATATTTTAAAATTGATGCATTGTATTGATGGAAGACTCTCAAGACCATTTTTACAAATATGTTTACTAGGAATGATTTAATGGATACATATTAAATCTATAATATTTTTCTAGACTTCGTAATAAGACCTCTTAAAGGATAATCCAACCTCCCATACTCTATATCAACACATTATTTTAAGATTAAATATAATTACCTTAATAATTCCTTCCTTTAGAAATAATTCCTATGGTCACACTTATCCATGGGTGTGGGAGTCTTGGGGAAACAAAAATAGTGATCCAAACATAAAATCATGTACCTGTAAAAGAGATTGATTTACCCTAAACTCTTATTTATGATGCTACACTCACAATATCATTATTTGTGATTGATTTACTATGGATATCCCATCACATTAAATTGAAATAACTGAACACACCATCACATTTCATTCTTCTCAAAAGAATTGGTGGAAACTATAGGAAACCATAGGATCTCATACATCACCAGCTTATGATCCAGATAAATGATTCAACTATGATGAACTCCACCACCAAAAAGTCTATACGTACCTATAAAAATTGGTTTTAAATGTTCTTATGTGTGAATATAATCTAAATGGATCAATCCAAGACATGGAGGAATCTGTCAAGATCTTTCAAAAGATGAATCTCCATGGTCTATCTTACTGAAAAATGGATATAGAGAAACAAATGTCCCCCATTTCCATATCTAATTAATTCAGGACTATATACTTGAATTTAAGTAACAATTATCTACCTTAACATAGGTAGGTTAAAAAGGAAATCAATTTCAGCCCTAATATTGTTTAGATTCTACCCAAATGGACACCTTCCAATCACCTTCATCGCCAATGTTTCACAACCATAACTCCTCATGAATATGTTAAGAAGGACACATCATAGATTCTAGATTTGGTTTTCCCAACTAAGACACAAAATATTAGGGCACATTAAGAGAAAAAACTAATGAATCTCATAAAATGTTTTATACCCCTATTAATATTCATTCCCACCAAGACCAGCGACACATCTAAATGGAAACCAGATATTTAATAGGTTGGATCCTACTCATAGATGTCACATCCAAAATTGTACAAAATCAACTATGATTAAGGTTCCAATCATGTTTAATGGACCAAGAACTCCCAAAAGGAGAGATCAAAAAGTAATATCTATATTTTAAGAGTAGGTCCTTACCCTTGTAGACATTAATATCCTTGGCGCTTGTAAACATATTCCCATAGTGGCATGAGTAACCACCATCTCTTAATAAACAAGAGAAGGAAACTAAATCCATGCAGATCCTCCCTACATTACTATAATCAATGTCTTTGAATTTAATCCTCAAATAATCTTATTATCCCAATTACATTAAATAACCTGAGATGGAGGGTGAATCAGGGTAAGACATAGTAAAATATATTCCCCTTCTAATATTGTTTCTTTATTTAACAAAACACTATTCTACCTCCTTCCCATAGAAATATATGAATATAAATGAAATCATGGATGAGGCACATTGATTTTTACTTATTTCAAACTCATTAGGATACATCCAAGGAGCATACAATGTAAATGTGATGATGTACCAAATACACTAAAGCTCACTTCCAAATTACAATGTTCGGGCTGGATCAATTTTACGACCATACTCACTATCATTAAAGGGTTTAGGGTTAGCTTAATGCATTCCCTATGATTCTTTCCCTATCTCACTACTAGTGGAAATGATCACCATCTTACTCTTCCTTTGATCACTGCTCTTATAAGGGATTCACCCATAGTTTATGTAATTGTAGGTCCCTTAATTTGCATGAATTCACTCATCCTAAACTATAGGTAGATGTTCTATTGACATCATGTGTTCAACTATAGATGAATTAAACTTTTCCATGAACTGTTAATTTGTGAAAAATTTATTTCAAAAACTATTTTAGTGCCTGTGAAATCTTCCTTGAATCCTTTGCAAACTGTGTTGTATAGTGGGGGGTGTGTGCTTCACGTATCACATTTTCCTCCGCAGACCATCCCTCATTCGTAGACAATCTCTTCTTTCATGTACTTACCCTCCACCGTGGACCATTTTAATTTTTAGGATACAAATCCCCACAAACCCCTTTTCATTAATTGACTTCACGAATGTCCCTTCATGAAATTGCTTCTATGAAAACTCTCCCTTTTGCAGTATCCTTCCTCATGAACTCTTTCATACTTCACTGAAATATTCCTAGAGTGATTATTTTTTCTAATGATAATTTTATCTATACTAAATGATATGATTAGTGGTCATTATATAGGAAAATAGATCCAAATGTCCCACTAATATGAATTACCCAAATCTCGATGTGGTAAAACCTTCTCTATGAACTGTGATATGCGGTATGTATAGCCCATGTCTTCCATTGTGGGGGATGATGTATTCTGTGAAAGAAATCCTTTTTTACTCCAAAAATAATTTCCCCCATCCCTCAAATGATGATACTATCATGTACTTCAAGCCTCCCATGAACTATTTTCCCAACACGGTCTGCATAGCATGCCTCACAGTCTACATAGCGCTGTTATATAGAAATATTTATTATTATAATTTCCTTTATCATTCTGAAAAACTCCTTTTCATCCTTCAAAATATGATTTTTTGTCCGATAAATATGAACTCCTTCAAAAAAACATTCATTCTCCAAAAAAGAAACTCTTGATTTTAAGGCCCAAAAATTTAAAAAAAAACTAGGAAACTATGCCACTAAAAAACCTGTTTCAGAAACACTAACCATATTGATTCTCAGTCATATAGCTTTTTCAACAAACACAATAACACCCAAAAAAACACTAAGAGGATTAATTGAGGTATTTTTTTCCAAAAATATATTCTTCAATGTTCCTCCTCACAATTCCATTATCAACTAATCTGGATGTTATCCCCAGAGAATCTATTGTGAAGGTCCTCCCTATAACACCATAATCAACAACTTTTGAGCTACTCCCTAGATAATACATTTCAAAGGTCCCCCTCATGAAACACCATGATCAAAATAACTATTGTTTTTTCCCATTAAATCCCATGATAAGATCCTCTCCATAGATCAATGATAAAAAAAATTGGATTTTGTCACTAGAATATCCATCATGGAGTCCCTCCTCATAACACTGAACATATATACCATTATGGTCCTTTTGAATGTAGAAAAAAATGATCACTAGACATGGTGGTCCTCCCCATAATCAAGTGAAAAAATTAAAATCAATAATTATTCCTTAAATAATCCTCTAAGGAGATCCTCTCCATGGAATTGTGATGATCAATCATGGGGTCATCCTCACGATGCTAGTTATAGAGGTCCTCAATGTAGCATGAATATTGACCCATAAGAAGGCCACCCCCTTTCCAAATAATTAATAGTGGGTAAACAGAGTGGTACTCCATATAGATATCAAGATAGTAACTTTATAGTTTCTCCCTGGAGTATATATTTTGGTCCCCCCCCCTATGATAATACATTAAGACAAAATAGAGATACTCACCATAATGGTAAATAAAGAATAAACCATGGCGGACCTCCCCATGGTGGTCATTGTGAAGGACCCCCTCATAGTGATTCATCTTCTCAATGTGACGGTCCTCTCCATATCAAAGATACAATGAATATTACCTCATATCAAGAGGCACTTGAAAAACCAATTCTAGCTAAACATGGAACATTATTGCCAACTATTAGTGTCTCATCTCAAACAATGGCTGGTTTATGTTTACATTCATCATCTACCCCACCGATAATATATAATTTGATGTGAATAATGAGTTTTATAATGATACCAATACTCATAATGAAATAGTGGATAAATGGACTTTACGGTCAGATCATATAGAAGTACCACTAACTCAGGATGGGGAGAACTAAAATGAAATATGGAAATAATTTTCCAAATATAGAATATCAATCATGTTATATTACATGGATACCACTCGATATAAAATTCAAAAGATATTGAAATAAGAATTTACACCTCAACCTTTTCAGTACATACTAGAAACTCTCTATTATCTCAAGTCCATATATTATCCTAATGGTTAGTAAAATAGCCATCACAAAGTGATAACTGAGCTTCTACACCATTTTAAACTTTATACCTTTTCTTTTTAATGAAACCATAAATAAAAAAAACATGAGGGTCTCAAATATATATACCTTATCCGTATGAAGGCATGCTTCCAAATAATGGCTGATACCCCACTTGAAATGTATGTTAAAGGGTGGGGTGAATATGAAACTCTCTATTTCACTCCATTTGTAGGAAAATAAGTTTCATCAAGAAATTTAATGTAGCTTGTAATTTTATTATTCTAGAAAAAATTATAGGTCTTAGATCTATATATGCTAGTTTTCATTTCAAACAAATTCCCACAATTTCAGAAGCTTTGAAAAGACATACCCAAAGGGCGATAGGCATTGATAGACTTATCCATCTAGTTTCTAAGAAGGTAAAAACAACCTCTCATATGAGTAAATAAAAACCTAAAATCATATAGAAACCCTCAATGATGAGATAATATCACATGGAAAATTTATTTCACCCATATCATGCCTGGATAGAGTCCTAAAAGGGCATGAAGGCCACAACAACATTCTCAGTGTAAATATAGGTGAAACCCCAGCCCATAAGGTTGAGGGTATGTTCTCACCTAAAACATCATTGGAATCATAAAATAAAAAATGGGGAATGGATTTTAAGGTGTTATAAAAAAATAAACCTCAATCCAGAAGGATTATTGAATATTTTCATCCTTATCATTTGAGGATGTTGGCCTTTTCTAGACTAGGATCATCTTCACAAGATGTGTCCCCATGGTTTATTTCACTTCATAATTCAAATCTTTCATCTAGATAAAATTAGTGAATGTAATTTGGGACTCCCTCAAGATCATATTCTAAAAACTACTTCTAGGTGGAATCAAAGAGATAGGGGAAATCCTCATGGAGGATATATATATAAATATGGTTCAACAATAAAATTATAGTCAAGGAAGATTTAATTCTTTACCTTAATGGATATTTAGAGGGTAATAAATCCCCTTACTTTATGTAATAAGTGAATATATTATTCCTATTGTATGGTTCACATTAGATAATATCATTAACATCATACCCATAAATAATAAAGAAAATTACATCAATGAAAAATAACATAATGAGGATACTTTTTCCCAAAGTTCAGTTTACATCAAGAAACAAGAAGATGGCATATAGACCTAATATCAAAGGAAACCCCATGATTTAGGAGACCCTTCAAACATACATCCATCACTTACTCAACAAGATTTATCTAAGGATAAATGGAAGGATATAGCTACACCCATATCCCAACCACCACTCAAATAATATGAGGCACTTTATGATAAGGATAATAACTACTAGTTTGAAGTTGAGTTGTAGTAGCTATGGTGATTCAACACTAAATTTCTCAGAGCTAATATACAGACCAAGTCCAACTCTCAATCCAAGTACAATATCTTTCCTTTAAAAAATCTCATTTAACATGATGGAATCAGTCGATTAGAAATTGAAGATCCCAATCATTATCCTAATAAGTGGTATATAAAATCCATCTATATAATCCCAATGATGGTGGAATATAATAAATTACCTACAATAATGAAATTAAAGACATGGTTTCAAGTGAGATACAATAGGTCGACTCAAGCTAGATATCAAAAGCAGGTACAAGTGTGATAATCTTATATCCTTTAACCCACTACCTCCAAGTATAAACCCAAGAAATAGTTCCACTAGAACTCATTGAATCTATTGAGTCCGTTATTTCCAGAATGGAGGCTATATATAAGTGATTCACACTAGTGCAACTAGATAGGAAACCATATCTCAAGCAGGTGTACTTGAATCCTCCTCCACCTGAATTTGGGAGTCCTTATTTCCTAATATTCAAAAATATAGGAGATCCAGAGCAGCACCTCCTACATTTTTCTTCCTAATGCGGCCCCATGATGAGAAAACTAGATCTAAGGGGAGTAAAGCGACTTGGATGCATTATGAAAACCTTTGAAGGACCCAAATTTTTCTGTTATGGAAATATAAATTTGGGTTTATCACTAATTGGTAAAATATACACTGGTAGTTTATTCCCCAATTCGGATCATCATTAGAAATGCGACTAACCTGAACTTCTTGAATTGAATTTAGAATTAAAAAGATAGTTTCTGGGATTTATCTCTAATTGTAATGACTTGAATTATTCTTTAAATATTCATCTTCATCAAGATAATATGTTGAAGGCATGAATAAGTAATATATACGATGAGTTAAAAACACCACTCATTTACTTGAAATACCCTGATGGGACCTTGGAGTTTGTAGTGGTATCATAGTTTCTATAAGATGATTTTTGGAATTCCAAATCAAATATTAGACAACATCATCGACATAGGGGATAATCTCAGTAAAGTTGAAACTATAGTTATCATGCTTAAAATAGTACCAATGCTAGGTCAGACCCTTAATCTCATTTAATATCATTTGGTACCTAATCTTGAATAATGGTAGAAACAAAAACATCCAAAATATGATGGAAATAAGTAGAAAAATCACAAAAACATAGAGGATTTGAAGAACAAGGTTAATTATTTCTAAAAGGAAAAAAAATTGTTTTTTTATCACTAATATATAGTAAAACATTCTAGTGATCGAGAGGCCTAATTATTATTTTTGAATAATCATCCTTCTTATTATCCTTTCCACTGGATGTTGGGATATAATATAAAGGATTTATTTTCCTTCAAATAGATGATCTAAAAGATTATTACCTATGGGAAAGTAAATTTTTTTAGACCCCAACAAAGGTGATATATATTACTGCTACTCCTTTAGAAGAAATAGGAGAGTATAAGGAAATAATAAATAAATGGAAACACAAATTTTTTTATTGAATGAAAAAAAATTACTCAATTATTCCCATGATATCATCGGGGTACCATTGAATCAACTAGTTTTGACTATATCTTACCCTAAAGTACCCAATGTGTTATATTAATCATCATAATTTTTTAATATTCATTATAAATAGAAATGATAGGATAAGGTAGAGGAATAATATCTCCTCATGTGTACCCAATCTATTCTAGATTATCTATGGTTTTCCCCCATCACTAGGAGGATGGTCACTGTCCCACCAAATATAACTTTTATCTAATGAGGAGTCATAATAAATCTCTATAAATTTCATCTACTTTACAAACCCCTTAATTGATGATAAGTAATAAAATAATCCCAAACAATCCATCTATATTTCTGGAGGAGGTTGTAGAGGCTTAAAAATGTGAGGCTGAAATAAACCATGATGGTTAGTAATGATTTCTAAAAAATCTATACATGCAGTCGAGACTTGATGTTAGACACTTAAGAAATCTCTAAAGGAACATCCTGAATTTTCTGGGTACCATTCTAACCTAATCATAATAGTGGAATAGTTAGCTGATAGATATTCAGTTGGTCAACACTATGGCATGGGGAAGTTATAGCTACCCAACCTGTGAATAATAAGGGAATCCCCAAGTTCTCCAAAGAGAAAGAGTTTCTATCACAACCCGATTTATCTTCCAAAACTCAAACCCAAGGAGAAACCTCATGATATAAAGTTGTTTCGTCAAATATTCAAGGTGAGGATGGGATCCATCCAATGGTTTGATTGTGTGGAATTTTTTGTGTGCAAAATAATGAAAATCATATTACGATTTTCACTCTTACCTAAAACTCTCAATGGTTCCCTCAACTGTAATAAGGTACAAACCTTCTTTCTAAAGATAGGTGTTCACTTGGGTATTTAGGCATAATGACTCTTCGGGACTCAAATTGGTTGATAGGATGGGAGGTCGGGCTCATCACACCCTTTTGGGGGGAATTATTTCCTACTATGGTACTCTCTTATATATTTAAGATATGATAAAAAATATCTTCCTAATATCGATAAGGGACCAGTTACCCTAGAAAAATGATCATGGGTTAATTCTCTTTCATATGAAAAAGACCGGGGTCTTCTTAGTGAATCCATCTATATGTATCTAAGGTTCTCTATTATTATCCTGTAATGGGAAGACACTTATGTGTTTACTCTGTATAACCAAGAACTTAGGAATGTGTTTCCACATGAAGAGGCGGTTAATATTCTAATGAGGGGGTTTATTGATTATAAGGTGGAATGCATATCTTGATTATTGTAGGAATAAAAATATATGTAGTTCATCGGATCCATGTAGTTTAATGTAATTCATAGAGGACATACATAAGTTCTCAAGGGTACCATGTGTCCAAGATCTAATACTAGAGGGACTTCCTACATATATCGATTATGGAGAGAATCATAGTTTTGATAATTCATTTATGTGGGACTTACACTTTGATGCTTCCCTTGTATTTTTAGATACGTATGATGTAAATGATTTGATTATTGTAGTTCCCTAATCCCATGTGATTTGTGCTTGGTATGAGAAACAATGGATGGAAAATGATCATTTTTTAATTTCTCATGGTGTGGGACTTATGTGTTAGGACCACCCTGAAATGGATTATTATAGAGCTCAGGCCTCAGAGACACATCCTACATATCTGGTTATGATAGGAATCAGAGTCATCATTATTCAGTTTAATTCTCATTCCAATGATAGATGAGATAGAGTAATTAGACCATGAGAATTATTGGCTCTCGATGGTTGAAATGATGTCTTCATAAGTCTTACTTCATAATGGATGTTTATTTGAGCTGAATACTTAGTAATATATCTTATGTATCCTAGTTATTATCGGAATCTAATTTATTGTAGTTCAATCATGCCCTTGGGACTGTACCCAAGGTATATTCCCTTGGGTTGAGGCTAATGTGTCATTCCACTCATTGGAAATTTACATACATATGTTTCCCTTATTGGTGGAGACTCATAATGTGAATGATACGATTATTGAAACTACCTAATCTCATGTGAGCTATTGTATGTGTATAAAAAAGGGTTAAAAATGATCGATAACATCACCTAGAGAGTGGGGGACTTATGTATTAGGATAACCCAATGAAGCTCAAACCTTGAAGAGGTGGCCTACATATCCTGAATACAGCCGAAATCAGAGTTTTTATAGTTCCTTTAGGTAGGAATTACACTCTGAGGTTACCCTATCTATTGTGAATTATCATGTTATGTCACTGGTTATGGTTTACACTCTAAGGTTTTCCTATTGATCAGGGCACACACACCAAGGACAAAAAATGTTATCAGGTCCTGGGATTCCCTTGGGACATGCTTTCCTTCCCAAAATTCATTAATTTTTATATTTTCCTAATATGTAGGAGAGTATATTATTTGAATATCTATATAAAACTAAATGTTTTATTTGTTCTTTAAAAAGGACTTCACAAAACCCAGGTGACATATTTGAAGGTTATCATATGATCAAAGCTGAACTGTCTAGAGGACATCGTAGAATCCAGGTGGCCTATCGTAGAATCCATCCCATTACCTGCCTATATTTTCTAAAACGTGTCCCATGATCTAAATTAATTTCCCTACATTATTTCAAAATATTTGGGTCGAAACATATAGAGGGTTTCAAAATATTAAATACGAAATGTCTAAGAGGGTGTCTCAGGTATTGGACAACATCCCTAGAGGGCATTGAGAGACCTAGATGACATGTTTGGAGGGTGTATGAGTCTCGACTGACTTTCCTAGAGCGTGTTGCGAGGGCTGAGTTGAAATGTGTGGATGCATCTGTGAGACTTAGATGACATGATATGGTGTTGTTATATTAGTCAGGAAATGTATCTGAAGTATGTCATGAGGCTTGGTCGACAGGCCAAGAGGGCTTCATGAGACTAAAGTGGTGTGCCAAGGGGGAATTGTGTGACTTGATCCAACATTTTTGAAAGACTTCGCATGACCTGGGTGGCATACTGAAGGCGCATGACGAGATCCGAGTGACATGTCCCTATGTTGTCACATGTCTTGGATGGCTCATATAAAACACATGAGGGTTATCCAACATGTTTTTCTTTAATTCTTTCACCTTTAGTCTTTTTTTATAACCCTTGAATTGATAATTCCTTAGATATATTCAGTATAAATTTATATTGAGTATCACATGACCCAGAAGATGTGTGGTATGTTCACCACATATCTTTCTATATTTCCTTATCATGATCTATGAATGATCACTAAAAAGGATTTATGCATGGTTCATGATCACTCAAGCAATTCGCAGGCATATTACCTGATAAAATACTTATTAATTATGAGATCATCCACTCTGCGAAATCGGCTCTAGTGCTTGTGTGAAATTCCCACTGCTTGTCCTCTTGGTAATGATAGCCAGTGGTTAATTTTTCATATTGGAGTGTGGAATTTATTGGCCTCTCCACCCCAGTTGTTCTCTAGTTTTCATAGAATATCTGACGTAGATCTAGGTTGGATTCAGTGAAGGGGTCTAGTGCCACACATCTTTAGAAGTCTTTTCCAGGGATTTATCCAAGGTCATTACCTAATTTTCAGCCACTGTGAGTCCCTACCATCAACTCCTCCATTATTGTATTATTTATAATTAATGGGGACTTGTTTTCTTTTGTGTTCATGCAAAAGGAATTTCAGATTTTTATATTGACATATCCAAGGACCTTCATGAAATCATAGTGCCTGTTAATGGGCATTTTGAGATTATTGATGCCTTTCTTGGGACATTTTTCAAGACAAGAATGGATTGTCTAGGGGCCACCATGAGATCAAGCTGGATTATCCAAGAGTCTCATGGGAGTACGTTTCAAACTACCTTTTTCATTGTAAGAATCTTACGACCACAAGAGGCTTCCCCCTTCTTTCTATTTTATTCCCTTTTTTATTTTACAATGATTTTAGTGTCATGTAAAATTACATGAGTAGTTTCAAAGATAATTACTAAATTTTTTGATGATGTTTCATGGGAACAACAATGATCTAATGAGGATACATGAGCATTGTGAAAAGATCCATATGATTGTCCTTAGAGAGTCAAAGAGGGAGCATGAATCCACCTAGGAATAATCAGGGCCCTTCACGTAGTGAGGATGAACATCCAAAATGATTTCTTGAGATGAGGATGGTATTATTATAGGGACTCACAGTTTTCTACGGATAACCACATATGTGTCACATGGCATTCAATGACCATGAGAGGCTCCTGTCTCCTCCCTTTATATCTCCTTTTTTCATTTTATAATGGTTTTGGAGTCATGTGAGATCACACAAATGTTGTCATAAACAATTAACCTTACCATTGGTAATGAATCACATGATTTAAGAGATATCTAGAGGCCTCCCCTTTTATATATTTCCCTATTTATTTTCAAAGGATTTTCAGGTTTGATTGACAGGTGCTTGCTACCAACAAACTGCATGGCCTATTGGAGCTTATCCGGATGACACTGCATGACCACTGGTTGTCTGGAGTGCCTTCTCAAGAGAAGGAGGGCTTGTTGAAAGGGGTTCAATGGGAACCTCTACAGGTTATCCAATTCATGTAGAGATTTTGTGTGACATTATAATGGTCATAAGATTATGAGTCCTTTGAAGGATCATGTGATCCAAAGGTCTCAGCCACCTTCTTCTTCCTTTTCCTTTTGTGGGAAAAATAATACCAATATTTAGGTATTCTTTACATTGTGAAAATTTTTATTCTCATTTTGTAGGTTTAAACTAATCCCCCCTAGGAGTGATGTCCGTAGGGATAAGGACTCAGTTATCAAGAAACTAAATGACCACCTAAGTCATTGGCGTTATTGAAAATTGGTTTATTTGGTGAAGATTGGTCTATTAGGAGATGCTCAGTATTCCATAGGTTTCTATATATATAGGTATATAGGGAGGATTTATCGACTGACTTTCATTCCTCCAGAGCCCTCTCACCCTACCTCTGTCGTGTGCCCCTATCGTAAGACCATTCCGTGAGTCTGGATCACAAGGCATATTCTCAAGACCCAGTTACAACACCCATTTCATGAGAACTTTCCATGAGATATTTCTTTTACTCCTACAATGATGATTGTGATTATATTTCAGGTCTCATGAGATTTTCTCACTCGATCATTCAATTGTATTATTATCATGAGATTCATGTGACCCTGTATAGGTCACAAGATTGTGAGTCTCCAAATGGGTAATTTGATTGCACAATTCCCTGTGGGATTTACATGGCCTCGGAGTCCTTTGGATGTTTGGAAATTCATGAACCATTTATGAAATTTGAGAATCCCTTTCTAATTCATGTGATGCACATGATGTTGCTAGGATTTTATGTCTTTAATTTGAAAATATTTTATGTTCTCTTTTTCTAACATATGACACTTACTTAATTTTAGATAGATTCAAATTATTTTCACACTTATCACAAGATTTTGAAGAAAGAGGAAAAGGTAGTGATAGCCCATCGTGACACTATATTGGCGAGTATGGATCCTAGTTGTTTTCATGTAGTTGGATCGCCTCAACTAAGTTTGATGAAGTTGAGGTGATCAAAATTATTAGACTATCTCCTTTCAGAATTCTTTCCACTCTTAGGGTTTGGTGTCACTAAGGATGTTTCCATTCCACTGCTGAAGTCCTCATTTATATCCACTTCCTAGATTCAAGGGACCCAGAACAATTTCCATGTAAACATCTCTCTGGGGGGATACATTATCTTACAGAGGATCGGGATGATGGTAACATACTGAATTTTTTCCCACATTCATTAATGGGACTGATCATGCACCAGATGAGGATGTCCATCTGTATCACTCAATAATTTGGCAATCCACCTCCTATCAGAAGTTTGGGTTGATCTACTGTTGGGTCATCCAATTAGGGGGTATCTTTAAACTATATTGGGGATGTAACTTCTAGGTTAAATATACTATTTTAAAATTTTCCAAGTATTTGAAGAAAATTTAAATATATGAGGCCATTGGGATATTGCAGATGTCTTTTTATTGAAACAAGGGTCTAATGAAAGAGTTATTCAGTCATTGTATCATAGATACAAATAAATTCTACCTCACACATGGAGTGGTTGGAATCAATCTTCATGATGTGGAATAGATCTATGGTGCACCCATACTTGGTGGTATGTCTGAAGAGTTTTTTCCTCCAAAATCCACTTGGGATGATGTGATGAGGACTCATCCTTTAACCCAGGATCTAATTAAGTTGGCCAAGAAGGACCTTCCAAAGGTGGTGCTTCATGGTGTCAATATCCCATTCAAGACATGGGTGGAGTTCTTTATTGAGAATATTGTTTTTGAGCTAGAAGCTAAGAATACAGAGGCTTGGCTAAAAAGGGATATTCATAGTGAACCGTGTGCTTACTGGCCCATGGTTGAAGAAGGGAAGTTTAGAGAATGGGGATGGGAAATCGTCCCTGGTGTTGATCACTTATTCCAAATCGATGGATTTATTTCCATGTACTTGGGTGGATACCTACTTCTTACGAAGGATAATGGGGGATTCAAGGTATCCACTTTTATGATGGTGAATTATATGGATAGGGATAGTGCATCGGGCTAGAAATCCCTATGGTAGAAAAAATATATCACATACTATATCATGTTTATAAGGGAGAATCCCCTTCCAGTATTCTGGGACCCTTCCAAGTATTATAGGGTTGGATTGGGGCTCACCTGGGATGTTATGAATATATAAATATTCAAGATGTATGTAATACCAATTTCATACCTTATCTATAATACGTTAATAGGGTAAGACCCGTAAAATTGAAAGGTCAGGTTATCAGATATTATGTGATCCATTATGATTGTTTCTCTTTCAAAACATATGGTCCAGTTCTAAAAGATAGATTTGTTGATGATGCTAAGGACAATCTCAAGGAAAGGTTTTACATAATGTCACTTCGCGAGGGATTTCTTTCTACAAGTATTGATGGGGACCTCATTTTAATGTGGTATGCATCATGCTGGTTCAGCCACAAAATATTATGTGTCCAATAAAATTTTCATGAATCTATTTATGTTAGATGCATGGAGCACCCGATGGTAGATTTCCAGTTATAGAAAATTTTTACTAAGGAGGAGATTGGTGCAGAGATACACCTTCCTCCTCATAATGCACCAATCAGTTTATCTCATGGTTATGTTGATGTTTGTAATCACTAAAATTTGAGCGAACAATTATACAATTTGGTAAGTAAGAATTACCAACCAATGAATGTTGAGTATAATCCAATTCTTGGAAAAAAAGTTGGATTCTAAAGGGTTGTAGGACCCAGAATGCCCTCATAAGGAAGTCAGACGCTTACCATTACAGAAAAAATCACCTGCCAAAAATGCTACCACAAATATAGTAATAAGGGGAGAGACTATTACATTGTTATTATTCCCTATAACATGTCAATAGTAGGTATATCTAAAGGTGTGGAATTTATATGCTGAGCTCTTGGGTTTATTGGAATTATCATAGGTTTTTTTGGAAGGTTTTCCTTATATTATTTCCCCTCATGGTATCAACTTTAAAGACCATTGTGATAAGGTGAAGGACTTTTATCAAGACCTTAATGCATCTTTGGTGAGATTCAATGGTCAAATATTTTTCTACTTATTGTATAACCAACTAGTTGTCATGGGAACACTTAAAATTTCTATATATGAACAGGGTTACACTGTCACTGAAGAAGCGGTATGTTTGGGATTGTTGTTTTTTAAATGATATAGTAATTTTTCACCTTTATTGAATTCCTTTATATATGTTGTTATAGAGGAAATATTCTAAAGATGATTCGATGATTCCATCCCCTGAGTACACTCCCCATGGTATGATTATGGGAGAGGAATCTAGTGATGACCAAGGAACTAATGATGAAGGGTCCATGGGATGACAGGCTCATATGAGGGTATCAATTGTCACTTATAAAGAAACATTTCAGTTTTAGCATGATCTGTAGGGCCTTCTTCAGAGTAGAAGATGGAGAAAAGGAAACGATATGCATTTTAGACCCTTATCCTCCATAATCCTCAAGTAAGTGTGGCACTTTACTCTCTTATATTGGACCACTATGGATGAACATTCTGATTTGTAAAAAATGTGCAGGTCCCCATTGAGATCTCATCGAAAAGAATGTGTCTAATTTTGAGTATGTGGGTCAACATTTGGTTGCTTCAGAGGACCCTTTTCTATTGGATCTGATCCATCAAGAAGTGAAAGTGGCCTAGGTGCCTACTCAATCTTGTTTGTTTCCTACTATAGACATTTCAATGATTTTATCATTTTATCTACATAGGTGAATGAACTTTTGGATGATACTGACATAGGTAGCTATTGTGATAATTCTTTAGCATCAATGGAATACATTTTTTTGAGAAGGTGCATACTCTTTCATGATTGGACACTCTGTTTTCTTGCATCACATCACCTAATATTAATTTCTATCATTTCAATCCTTAACATTGGTGAATGAAGTACATCCTAAAGGTAATCACCTGCGGTTCCATGAAGTCATTCATTGAAAGAAGGATTTACATCTTCACCCAAGTATGGGGTTAGAGAAAAAGATATCACCAGTAACATGGCTGAGAGAGGTATGTATTTCTAATCTCAGTAATATTCATTGGTTATCTGGTGATACTATGTTATTCATCTTGTAATTGAAAAAATACGTACTCTTTGTTGTAGTATCTTTACCCAGAGGCCCATAGGCTTTGGTTCCTACTCCCCTATGGGTTCCTCTGACTGGGTAAACCAATGCGGAGGTTGGATATCTTTTCTCATCATCTATTACTGTGATCACTGCCTTGTCTCTAGGTGAACTTTTCCCAAAATATGTGTCTCTTCCCAAGATAAATCTAGACCAAGGCCCTAGTTCCATATTACTTTATCATTCAATGCATTGAAATATGTGGAGGAAGATCTAGATTTTAGTGTCATAAACCTCATTAGATAATTTTAATGATTAATTAGTTCATCTTTGATTCAAGTTATGTACCCCTATTTATGAAGGTTTTGATAATTCTTTCCTTTACTCTTGGATAAAATAGGTGATCTCTATTAGAAAATGAATGATATCCCTTTAATTTATTATGGAATCTATATAGGATTACAATTCAGTTAATTGGACATGGGATAAATCTATGAATGAAGCATCTTGATGTGCGTTGGAGGCTACTACTCACCGAGATACAGTTAATGCCAAGAAAATTCAAACTGATCATCTCTAGTATGAAATTAACCATCTTCAGTCTGAAAGTAGATTTCTCTAGATATATTTTTCCCAATTTCAATATGACTTTAAGATATGAGGTAAGACCATGTTGGAGTAATAATAAATTGTTGATGCAGTACAGAAATCCAGGTATGATTCCATCACTAGAGAAGAAGAGCTGTAACATGCTGCAAAGTTAGAGACTGAATATGCATATCAACTTCACCAATTTGGGGCTTCCCTAGAGAAAAGAATTTCTGATCTTAAAGATTAATATGATCATATGTTGTGATGGAGGAATAATCTTGATTTTTTTTGTCTCATATATTCATAGGATAGGATCTGATATGTTGATATTCGTCCTTTTGCATGGTATCAATGAACAAGTTCACTGAACATTATATGTTGTGTCTAGTTCTCTTTTATACATGACATTTATGATATCTCATTACGTAAATATTATGAGAAATTATTAGTCTATATATTCTTTTCATAACATCAAGTAAACCTGGATTTCTAAATCTGAATATTTAAATCTTAGTAGATTCCTGTCGAGAAGTAGTCATGAATTCCCACCAACACAAGAATCTCTACTAATGATCAGTTTTAGTTATATTTAGATCAAATAATTTATATAAGGATTTTTTGGGAAGGACACTTGTCCTAGAGGGATAGTTCTCTATCTTTTTCTAATTTTGGTAGGCTTGGAGAGAGTGGCTTGATGGTGCTAAGGCCATACAGTGGGCCTTAAAAGTTTTTACAGCCTAAGAAAATACAATGCATTATACTATGGTCTTTTATATTGGACCTTCTATTGATTTTAGTTTAATGTATTTTAGCTTGGAACTTAATGTGCTGAATTTTATGGTCTTTTAGTTCAAACCTCAATGTGCTGTATTTTAGGGTCTCTTAGCTTGAACCTTATATCGATTTAGTTTAATGACTTTTAACTTAGAACTAACATCACTTTAAATTGGATTATTTTAGATCAAAACTAATATCTCTTAGTTTAGGGTCTTTTATATTGGAATTGATATTAGTTTAGTTTATGGTCATTTAAATTGCACCTGATATTTCATTATTTTAGGGTCTTTTAGCTCAGTCCTAATATTGATTTATTTTAGGGTCTTTTAGCTTGGACCGGATGTTGCTTTAGTTTAGGGTATTTTATCTCAGACCTAATATCACTTTAGTTTAAGGAATTTTTCCTCACACATGATATTGAAAACCATGGAATATGGTTAGACCTTATAGTAATGACCAAAAACACATTGAGGTGATAGGTTCTTTCGTGGTGTTTGTAGGAATCATGATGATTGTAGTTCCATTCTAGTAAGGAGAAGATGCCTTTAATTGGTGGGTTAAGTCCATCATTCATCAATTACATGGTTAGAAAAAGCTAATATCCCCTCTTTTCCAAGGTTCATAGAAGATTTATGGAATCGATATCAATTGATGGAAAAATAATAGGGATACTAGGACCGCCTAGATAATTGGAATGAGGGTGAAATAAATCACAGCCCAAAATCATGATTCTATTATTATGGGATGGGGAAAACGTTTCAGGTATGTTATGTAACACTTTGTGATGTTCGGATCTACCTTTGTGTCAATGAGGATCACAAGGATTAGAATCTACTTTATTTAAAAGAATGTTTTCCTTTAATTAGTTGGTTGAATTCCTTATGTGTCGATATCATGGCCAAGAAAAGTTGATCTCCACTTATTTCCAAGGGTGATGAAATATTTTTGAGTACTCAAATGTCCAGATGAAGAGATTGGGTATGGGAGGAAAGCCATAAATGAAGGGTTCTGGCACCCTAGGGTAGTTTATCTATTGATTATGCAGCTCGATCCCAATTCCCTATGGTTTTGAATCATGGGGTTTAAACCACCAAAGGTTTAAGAATGGAGTGTCTTATTCCGCTGTTAAACAAAGTGTACAAAACAAAGTGACATAACGTCGAGGATATAGAATCCACTCAGATAGTCTGGTATGATCATTGTAAGTCATGGTACAAATTAATCAAATCAAGAGGATGATATGGGACATTCATACCTGGAGTAGTTCAGATACACTGTGGTGTTGAGTGTTACCATGATGATGTTAGGGATCTTGAGTATTAGAATGTCCTTTTTACAGAGTGATGCATTTGGTGGAAATCCATGGGAGAATATTCACAATCCATATGCGTGCATGAATAGTCCATAAAAGGGTCCCTTGAATATAGATATATTTTATAAGGTAAATGGATATTTTATGGTGATCTGAGGTACTCAAATAATGAAGTTTTATTTTCAAGAAATTAAATATCCAAGAAGGGTTCAAACACCTTGAAAATTGTGTCACCACATAGAAAAAATATTCTCATGGCGAGATGTTGTGCCAAATCATTTCAATAACTTTTTCCTAAACCAAGGGGTGTAGTGAGAATAGATTTTCTTTTATTAGGGACACAAAGTGGACCCTATGATCTTTATTCCTTATACATTTGTGCCCTAATTTTTTCCTAAACACTGGAGTTGAAGTGTTTAGCGAGTGAAGACATTACTTTTTCTCAAGTCACACTTTGCAATTTTTCAACCAGAAAAGTTTATCATCTATTTCACTAGAATTTTATGGTCTTTTTATTTGGACCATTATAGGATAGAGTTTATGGTCGTATAAATTTGACCAAATCATAACTAGTTTAAGGTAATGAATCACATGGACCGAATATGGGAAATGTTTTACAGTAGCCTAAATTGGATAACCAGGGCTAAGAGAACATTAATATCATTCTGAGTGGTTGATGGAAATGTTGTAAATCATGGATCAGGGTTATTAGGTAATGAGTAATTATATGGGAAAGACATATGGGGAGAGGTTTAGATTACTCTAAGGCATTTAGATCTTCTACGATGACGTTGGGATTACACGAATTATAAATCCCTTTATATTACGCCAAGTTATCACAAGTCGGTGGGTCTCAAGACCTTATATGTAAATAGCAAGGAGGAAATTAGAGATCTTTTTTATTTTCCAATATCTATGAAAGGATTTTCAAAACCTGAGGTACTCATGACATGATGTGTGGTGCATGGATTGAGGTATTTTTAAAAGATGGTAGAAGTACCCCGTACTATGGTTGACCAAGGTAAGTCTCTGGTGGTCCTTACAAAAGGAATGAAAAATAGATGATGGTCTTTATAGTTTATCATCATTTATTGGGGACATTTTATGTTTAGTTTAACATCATATGGCAAGGGAATTTTCCTTGCAGTTTATCATTATGTGGTAAGGATGTATTTGTTGTGTAGTTTAAATTTCATGAGACAAATATGTTTTCCTTGTAGTTTAATGCCAAGTGGTAAGGATGTAATTTTGTGTAGTTTATCATAATGCAGTGAGGACATAGGAACTGATGTGAACAGATGGAAATGTTTCCATTAGGCCAAATAGTGAAAGTCTAAGAATCACTATGTATCTCATGAAAATGAGAATCAGACCACATGTAGTTCTGGAGACCGTGTAGTTTAGCGTAATATGGTGAATATGTGGATCCCTTGATGTGAAATGATGGTTTTTTGTTTGGGCCCATGGATGGAATTATGCATGTCACTATGTATCCCATGGTGATGGGAATTATGCCACATGTAGTTATTAATGAAGTTGTATATGTAGGTCTGAATTGTACGTGAAGAGGACATATTTATATTCTATTTTTTATTATTGGTAACAAATTTGGAAGTTTGTGCATCACTGTATATCCTATGAGGGAAGGAATCAAGTCACATGTAGTTTTTGAGTGGGAGATACTCTATGTGGGTCTGACCCATACATAGAGATGGGCGTTATTTCCTTTAATTGTTATAGTTGGGCCCAGTATTGAAGACCAAAGAATCACTGCATAACTTGTGGTGACAGTAACCAAGCCACATGTAGTTCTTAAATGTTTAGTTTAATATCATACGGAAATGAAAAAGATGGACTAACATGGAAAAGTGGTGATGTTTCAGCTGGGCACATGGAAGGAAATCTGGATGTCGCTACGTATCTCATGAAAGAGAGAATCACGAAACATGTAGTTCTTAAATAAATACACAGTTTAACATTATGTTTCAAGGACATGGGATCCCCAATAAGAAGTGGGATAGTGTGGATAGAGGTTTGGTAGAAGAAAAACCCCAACAAAAGTGGTCTTCTCAGGTGAGGTCCACAAGAGTATGCAGCTTCATGTCATGCAAGGGACATTAACTATGCAATTTAACGTCATGTAGTGAGTACCCATGGTATGCAATTTATGGTATTTCATTTGATATATACATGGGCCTTTTGAAATATTTTTATGCCTTTTTTGTGGGTAATCTCTTAACTAGACTTCTAATCCCATGTGAACTATGCTCAGTGTGAGAAACAAAAAATGCAAAGGGTTCCCCTTAAATGTAGAGGCATTTAAGAGTATGATAGGGGAATTTTGTATCATGTGGTGGTTGGACCAATATATAGGATTGATGCGTCATTATGTATTTCATTGAAAATGAGAATCAATTCATACATATTTCTAGGAAACCCATGCTGTTTAACATCATGTGGTAAGGATGAAGATGAATCGCATTGAATGAAGATGAATATTCTGGATCTGTACATTTTTACATAATGTAGTAAGGATGTAGATCACCTGATGTAAAGGAAAAGGGAATCTATGGTATGTATAGTTTTATGTCATGCAGTAAGGACATTTTAATTATAGATTAAAGTCCTACGGTAAGGAAATTTTCCTTACAGATTATTTTCACGGGGTAAGGACATAGGATCACTCAATGTGAAAGGAAAGTAATCCTGTGGTTGGGCCCAATAACAGAGGATTTGGATTCAATATGTATCTTGTGATAGTAGGAATCAATCCCCACATTGTTCTTAAGGAACAATATAGTCTGAAATCATTTGGCTAGGATGAACTCTATACAGTTTATCATCATGTTGTTAGGATGAATTTTTATAGTTTAACATCATGAAATCATGATGAATGAAAATGATTAACCTGATGTGTATTCCAATTTTATGACAACTATGTAGAGTATTTCTTGATAAATATTACATTTTTGGGTGGTGTGACACACTCCCCATCCATGGTGGCCAATTAGTGGGCTTCATTATGATAAACCTTATATATTAGATAGGGCCCTTCCGACATGGGTTCTAGTTTTGGGGGATTCTTTCCTTTTATCATTGGGGATCTGAGGGAAGACATAAATTCCCTTAAAGAATTAACGAAGGAAAACCTATTTATTAAATCCTCATGAAATCCAATTCTAATAGTCATCTATGTAGTGTAGTGTGCACAATTTGTTCTCATATAGCCATTCCAATTCATTCAGATGCTTTTGCGATTGTTAATCATATGAGATCTGTCCACAAATGGATATTTAGAGTGACAGTAGATAGACCTATATGGGTAACACTACCTCATCCCATACAACAATATGCATGGAACTTCCTATGTGGTAATATGTGTGGTGTTATGGTAGGCCCATAATGCATTGAGGAGTTTTTCTAGACAAGACTTCTTATCCTTGTTTACTATATTCAAGAGTATAATCAAAAGACTCTGATTAAATTCCTTTATATATCCATTTTCCACTACATGAAAGTGAGATAAGTGATTGGACATGATATTATACTCCTGGTATAGCCTCCTCAATTATGTAGACCACAATTTGGTGTTGTTGTCTCTAAATATTGTGTGAGGGACCCCGAACCTAGTGATTATATTGGACTTCACAAATTTGATGATATTTTTCATCCCAAATTCCTTGAGGTGTATTGCATCAACCCATTTGTAAAAGAAGTTGGTAGCAGTAAAGATGTACTTGAACTACTTAGTTGTGTCTTGAAGATATGTCCCCACAATATACATTCCCCAAATGACAAACAACAAGAAATATTTAGCTGTATGTAACAATTCTGGGGACTGATGGATGAAGTTTTCATTGACCTGGAATGCATGAAATTACTTGGTAAATTCCATGAAGTCTTGTATCATGGTTTTCTAGTAATATCCCAACCTTCTAATTTTTTGGGAGATCCTAGTTCCAAATTGATGGGCACTACAAGATCCTACATGTAATTCTTTTATGATGATGAAAATTTCCCCTTATGTTATGCATATGAGGAGGATTCAATCAAAGACTCATTTGTAGAGGGTTTTTTCTTATTTGGATAATCCTATAGAGTGAAATTTGATGTATGACACTAAATCTATTTTCATTACAAAATAAACCCCTTATATAAGAGCTCAATCTATATAAGGGTTTTATTTATTTGGATATTTTTATGGATATGGTAAAATTTTCCTACCCTTATATCACTGTTCAACTAACATATGAAAAAATAAACTTTACTAGATCTTCATGTGGATTGATTCCCATTAGCATGATATACGTAGTTATGCCTTAGTATCTCATTTCATGACCAACTATAGATTCCATTTACATGCCCAAGTCTTCCCCAATGATGTGACCTTTACTAGATTATATCAGGTCCTCCCATGGAAATGATTTAGGGTGGAACTATTTTAGTATATCTTAATCCCAATAACTCATTTATATTGAGTTTACACCCTTCTCAGACCAGGATAATCATCCATTTCATTACCATATCTCCCATGCATGAGCCAGATCTACACAAAGACTCTCTTTTAAGAACAACATGTGGATCGATTCCTATTTTGTCTAGATATGTAGTAAATTATAAACTTATTATATTAGTTACATCTTGGAATATGAAAATATTTAATTATATTTCTAGGTCTCTTATTCACATCTCTTCTACCACCACTACCTAACAGTAGAATGAATACACCCTATTTTATCTTATGTATGTGCTTGATCCGTAAAAATATAACCTTGAACTATGTGCGGCTTGATTCCTTTTATCCCATGATATATATTGAAATCTATATTACTTATCTAAAACCCATCCAAATATTTCTTCCTTATCAAACTCTTTCCTTTATCTGAATTTTGAGACTTCATTAATTAAATATAAATTGTATCCAATAACTCATCACAAAAACAAATGCATTTCATTTTTGACATGTTACATATCTATGAAAATTCATTTATATAAGATCCTTATCATACAGCCTTAAATAGAATGGAATTTGATTCCTTGTCACATGTTGTCAAACTACTTGACATGTGGTCCACCATACATAACCATTATACTATTTAGATAATTCAGTTGTATATGACTCAATTTCCTTGTATAAAACTAAAATCTATGTGAGATTACCGAAAATACGTTTCCTTTTCATCAAACCTGCCCTAGGATAAAATTAATCCTAGTTCATAGGATCATTTCCCAGGATTCCTTGATTCATGTTAGGTTTTCCCTTCTATAACTCAATATTGAGATGAATCACATGATCTAGATTTGTGTAATGATCATATAAGAACTATGTTTGGATTTATTGCTATTATCACATGATACATAATGATACATAGATCTCCCATTAAGGTATATATTCAAATCTCATCAACTTTTATCCTAGAATTTGGGATCTTAAAAATTCGGATTGGGTCCGCCATAATGACCTATTATTGGGAAGAAGCTGCAACACATTCACCCTGTACATGCACTATAGCTATGTAGAGATCATATAAATGCACAAGTGACTTGATTTATGGTACCCAAGGACGTGTATTGGTGTCTGGATTACATATCATGATCCCATAAATGAATGACACTTTCATTAAAAACTCTCTTAGTTTATAGTATCAACATTCAATTTTTGTTTCATACTCTCAAACTATATACAGGAACCTATAAATTGTATCATGGGTACGACCATGAAGCTTCCCCTGGTTTCGATATTATATATCATAATAAAAATTATCTTATTGAGTACTACATGTGGATTGATTCCATTTATTTTTGGACACATAGTGACATCTAGACCTTCCACCTTAGATTTAGATAGAAAATTGATTTATATCCTACCCCCACCATCTTAGAACTTGATAATTATAATTAATATTATGCATATTATTAACCCCATGATAGGATGAAAACTTTCTATAAATTTTCTCATAACCATGTATGGATTTATTCTTTATACCAGGATATGAAGTGAAACCCATAAGTTTCGACTTAGTTTGAGTCACATATTCCACCAATTCCAATCCTCCTCTCCATCTTAATGTTTGGGTCCTCTCTTTCACAATAGTTTCTTTAATGGATATGAATTATTATGAAATTCATTATTATTTTCCCTGTGCATATCTAACTATATTATAGGTAATATATTTTTTTCTTATAAATGTATGTGGCTGAATTCCAAGTATTACATAAAGTACAGTGATGTCTAAACCATTTTTCATAGAACCACATAAAAATCATTATCCACTTCCACTCCAACTAAATGGTTTATTAAAAACCTACCATGGTTAGATTTTGAATAGAGTGTTATAAATTTACCCTTTATATATGTCACAATTCATACATTAAGTGTTTGAATCACAACAAACCTATCCTGGTTATTGGTAATGAGTGTATATTATTAAAAAAGGAACACTCTACTTGATAATGATAGATGTGTTTCACATTTTTCTTGTTAACAAACTGATTTTCTTTATCTTGAGGATATGATACTATAACCCAATGTTCCCTCAACAATTCTGATATAGAACACGTCATTAGAATTTGTTTTATGATCATCCTCAAAATGTTTGTCACATTTTATCACACTCCAATTAAAATAACTAAAGTTATAATTCACATAATTCTTATCTATTGTTATTTTTTTTTGAATATTAACTAGCTATTAAGATCTATTTTGTTGTTGCAACACTCCAATCATTGGTCCAATAACTATAAACTTAAATTGTGGGTATTATTTTCTACCCATGGTTTCTTTTATTAGTGTTGAAACTTTGTCATTCTTATCTGGTAAATTCCCCCATTTCCACTAGATGTGCAACATCACTATTTTTCATAGCTTTATAAATCATCCATATTTTTGTCTAAGAAGAATTATCTTAAATTAAAAAAAACCTGTCCTCATGGTTTTCTATACTAATATGAGCACTTTATTCATTCATTTTGGGTCATCTCTATTCCTTTAATGGTAAAAACACAACTTCGTCTTTTTAGTCCATGCACTATGATCTTAAACTATGTGGATATGTTCTTGAGATTGTCTATATTTTTATCAGGACCTTTTTAAATATGTTTTTCATTTTCATAATTTCTATATATATTGTCTCAAATTATGGTCAAATATGTATGACATAAAACTTTAGTATCTTTCACTAAAATCTATTTAACCTTAAACATCATTTTTTTGGTCTGAATTGTAGAAAATTAAACTACCAAAGGAAATATACATGGTACACGCCATGCTAAAAATCAATAAAGTGAATCCTAGGATAAAGATGATTCTATTATCTATAGTAATTTTTTCTATATAATATAGGAAAAATAAGATCATTAAAAGGAAAGAAAAATGAAAAAATATTTCCAGGTCAAAAACCAACAAAGTGTGGACTAATAAAAATTTGAGTTATTTCTGACTATATCTCCCCTCTTTTATGATTTTGGTAGAAATCAGGGTTGAAATAAAAAGATATTTTTTTCAAGGAAAACTATTTAACCGTGGAAAAGGACATTCTATATTCACTACATTCATCGAGCTAGGAAAAATTTCAAGAATTATTCTATACCTCACATATATTGGTTCAAATAAATTATGTATAATAAACAAAGATTTAATCCTAGGGTACATGAGATATTTTGATCATTTAAATCCTCTTGAAAAATTCCCCTTCAAGATTTTCATTATACTTATTCATACCCAAATAGACTAACCTTGGATTTTGGTGATGGTAAATTTACCACGTATTAGTCCCACCTATATCCATGTAATTGTGAAATTTCAAGAGTAAAACAAATTGTGTAATTTATTTTCTTATAGTATTTCCCTATCATATGATGATGATATCATTACCACATATCCAACTTTCCTATATCCCAATAAATTATAGCTAGGTTGGTAATGTCAAACTCCACCTTCAACAAAAACTATTGATCTATGATGGAAGCATTCTATTTTCCCTAATAATCTTCTTCAATAAGCACCTCACACTCTCTTATTTACTCCATGTCATTAGCTAGCTATTAGAAGAAGTTATTTTACTAGGCTACCCCTTCAGCAGAAAATTTTCATTGGTCAGGCACCGTCACAACAAACCAAGGTATCTCTTAAAGTTCCATGACCTAGATCACTATGCGGTGAACAAAATTATCATCCCTTTTAAGCTCTAGTGAGGGTTTCTCATCCAACACCCGCTCATCAAAAAACTTCTTCATGGAGGTATGGATATCATTATAGTCAAAGCCATTATACCCTATAGTGATGAAAATGAACTCAATCATATAAAATTGAGGATGTAGTTATACCATGGGGGACTTGTGGATAAAATGTCAAATGTATTACCACAATATCTGACACATGGACCACTAGGGAATAATAGACCCTAGATTTTATCTGACACTACTAGGGAGAATAGAATGTAGATCAACACCAAGTCACTTAATGTGAATATAATTTCAACATTTGTAGTGCATTTTGACCACTCTAATGAAAATGATACTAGGTTTGTAAACTTCTTAGTTTGACACTCTATAGCTACTAATGCTATTCATGTCATTGGTTATATGAAATATATATATATCAATCAAAATATATGATTATAGAAGATATGTGGTGTCAGTGTTTACCTCTATTACCAATAGTATGAATCTCCCATATTTTTATTTCTTTATTATATGGTCCAATAGAGACACCCTCTATTTCCATTGTATCCTCTCAAGTTGACATCTGTTTTGGAAAGGGAGATAATCGACTTCACCACTTCCATTTCATCAGATGGGGTGATCAACATATATCAGTTGAGAATACCTCTCTCAATTTCCATGATTAATGATCATGGATGTTGTTGTAGATGTAAAAAATTATCTAAGATATTCAATCTCATGATCTCCCTTATATCTCATTCAATATATATATGTCCCAAATCTTCTTTGGGACATGTTGTTGGAAGGAGGTTATAAAAAATTTAATATGTCATTGATACATATAAATAATATAATAAATAGTTCAAATTTCATATCACTATAGGTTTCTAGTGATTTTTTATTTCATGTATCATCCATTACAATAAAAGGATTCAAATGAGCCTTGATAACCTCCAATTCCAAGGCTCCATTCTTAGTGACTCATACATCTTCCATGGAGACCAGTGCCTTACTAGTTGTAAAAAAAATTATATCGTTACATTAATACTTCCCTCCTTGTAGTAGATGACTCTACCTCTACTGCATAATGAATCACGGTATTCTATCACCCTTGAAACTCTTTATATTCATTGCTTGATGCATAGGGGAGTGAAATAAATTAAGAATAGTGTCATCATTTTAACAAGATATATAACAGAGTACTTGATTGGGGCTATGGATCTAGCTCACTAAGGAAGGTTTTAGTAACTAACAGGACCTTCCCCTCTAATTAATCATCAGGTATTACCTTTCAAGGTTCCCTCTATAAGAATTTATATTATAAAAAACAATATATATTTGTACATGAAATAAAGAGGTAAGAAAGGGTAAATTTGAAGGTTTTCCACTTTTTTTGAGTGAATTTTTGTATCTAGTATGGTGGTACATTGTCAATTCCTAGTGAGGGAAAAGGGATATCTAGCCCTACATACAGATCAATCGATCCTAAAACCCGGAAATTATAGAGAAGTTCCTAACCCTCTACCTATAACATCATCCAATTCCCTAATGATAGTCCCCCTTCCTCTAGAGTAGTCGACCCCATAATATAGCCTATCATAGTTCCACCCTATTCATACCAAGGAGACATCATTAGTTACTATACAAACTCTATCCTCTATAAAAATAATAGGGTTAAATATGTTAGATTCCATTTGGTAATTGAAAACAATATTCCTAGAGGGTCGTTTCTTTATTTCTATAAGATCAAGGACATCATTTCACTCCTCATTATATGATTGGTTGATCACCCCATTGACATTGATGTTTTCCAACATTTATTTTACATAAAATGTTAGGGGGACATTTTCATCAGTAGAATTCACAAAAATATCAAAATCCCTAATATATATGCCAACCTATATAGGGTGATTTTCTAGGATTACATGAGTAGGATCCATTTGTCTTTTTATCTATAGGATTATTATGGAACCTTTGATCTTGGATTACAATTCCTTTTCCTTTTTAGAAACTACCATAAATTCAATAATTTGAAGGAATCAATATGTAAATAACCGAGGATGATAGTTTGAGGTTATCCCTTAGGCCAAGAGTAAGACTAGAGCCTATTCCTCTTTAGTTTTTCCCAATTTGTTTCCCTCTATAAAAGTATCATCCCACATACTTTAACTCCAGTTTCTGTCCCTTGGTTTAGGGTATATTAGATTCATGATCATAATTTAATAAGAGGGTTGACTATGTTGCTGATCTAGATAACCAAGAACCCCTAACATAACCTACCCATTTCATGGATTCTGGGTTTCATGATTTACCCTATTAGGGGATTTTAGTGCACTGGACTTGGTAACATTTCCCGATAGCATATTGTTAGGATAAGTTTAAATCCATTCAACAACATATTTAGAAATCATCATGATGCCAACATATGGGGAAGGACAGTTGATTTTGATATGGGTATCCTCTTGAAGAATAATTTACCAGAGTTTCCTCACAATCATGGGATTCTGATTGATCCTAGCATCTTTAAATGATCCATATCATGTCACTACATACACCTAAATGGAGAAGAAAATGTTTTGGTTGTGTATACCTCAAAAATAATGACAAAAAAAATTCAATATAATAAAACACAATCACATGAATATATTATATTTGAATTATATTAATATCCTCTATGACCATAATCCACAATTTTTTCTATCAGGAATTCACCATATAAAAATTAATTAAAATTTGATAATATTTCTAGATTCTTGAAAATCGTCAGCTTGTCCATCAGTAGCGCTCACTTATAAGAGAAAAATTCAATGAGGGGACTAAATATAAACCTCATAGTCTTGAGCGTGTTTTTTGATTCATACATTTTGAAGCATGCTAATATAAATCTATACAACACCTAGAATGATATAGAAAATATTTGTGGGATATATTGAAGAGTGGTTTTAAAAGAAGTTTTCCATGTATTTAGTCTCCAAATACACTAAACCTATAGAGTTATATAATCATATTTCAAAATTAATCTATAAACAAATGAGTTATATTTTAACAAAAAAATTATTAAAATGGAAATTATTTAACATATTAACAATATTTATAAAAATATAACATTTTTTGATAAATGATAATCTAATGGTATAAATATTTTGAAAGTGAAATATATATAAAAATGTAGACCGCAACAGAATATAAGATTAACATATTGAATATATATTTAATGACAAGTGAGTTTTTTTTTAAAAACAATGTTGTTGAGGACTATCAATGTCATGGGATATAATATTTTAATTGAAGATTTATATGAGGGTATTAATTTATAAGATAAATAAATTTTATGGGTAAATTTAAAATGGCTATACAAAGGTGTTATAAATTCATATAATTTGATAATTATTATGGTAAAAATTGTGAAGAATGTCTCTCTTAATAAAGAATGGTAATGTAATAAATAAAATTAATATTATGGTAATCTAAAATAATTTATGATGGAATGCACACACACACACACACAGAGATATATATATATATATATATATATATATATATATACGAAAGACATTATAATAGGGTGTTAAATTTTTTTTAATGTGTGTATATATATGTATGTTTAATAGATTTAATATTTCATATTATTGTGTTAAAAAATGATATTTAATATATGTGTGTATGTATATATAATAGATTTTTTTAAAGTAATAAAAAAAAGATAAAGGAATGAAAAAAACAAAAAAAAAACAAAAAAATTAAATGGGGTCATTATATCCCATAACTGCACCAACATTGTCGCCCGATGCCACCGCAACTACTGCACAATACCTTCCTCAATGACCACCTACACCATTGCAAGTCCTCTTCATCGACCTCCTGAAACCTGTTCTTTCACCAAACACCATTCCCACCCCCACTATCTCTTAGATGTGTCTCACTTTTATTGCCACATCCACCATCCTCCACCACCGCTCTAGGACAACACCTGTTTATCAGGGGAGAAAACCAAAAAAATCACACTTCATTTATTGGGACTTATTATTCATATTATGGTCAGTGTCAAAGAATGGTACTATCTTGAATAGACAAATAATTCGATATAAAATACTAATATTTTATATTTCAAGGGTAGGTTGCATGAATAGCAAGAAAAAAATTGTCATTTTTAAAATATAGTTCATTGGTGTTATTTTTATAGGTGTGTCATGAGAGAAACATGCATAAAAATTAGGAAAAATGACATCTACATGAGTAGTTGGACAAGGACCTATTATAGGTTATAGACAAAAGTCATCCTATTTGAGGGTCACCTAAAATATATTATAATAAATAATTAAATAAATAATAGTACTAATAATAAGGAAAAGAAAAAACATATTCATGAAGAGTTTGGGTATTGAAGAAACTATTCCTCTCAAACTCTTATGTCGATGAGGGCCTCTAGAAAGTTTCATATTCTCTTATTTTTCTATTTATTAGTAGATAGAGAGATTGATAAAAAGTAATCAAGAAGGGATAACAAGTCTTACGATCAAAAATACAAGTATGGATATCTCTATTAGCAATGAGTATGGGGAAAAAATATTTTAATATTGTAATTTTAAGTTTTAAAACATTTATTTTGTAAAGTAAATTAATTTAAACATTTCTATTTTAAAATTTTCATAAAATATGTCTTTATCGCAAGGGGAGATGTTTTAAAATTTTTGTTTTAAATTATATAACAAAACCCTCTGAAAAGAAATTTTTTTAGACTTCATCTGATTTTGAATTTACCTTAAGATATTTTTTAAATAAAAAATTTCATGTGTAAATGAGATTTTAAGTTTCTATTTCAATGTTTTTAAAACACTAACACACACACACAAACACATATTTTTACTAGATTGCAATTTCAAATTTTCTCATTTTATTTATAAAAATGTTCAAACTGTTTTTTTAAAAGTGAAACTCTCTCTACAAGGGAATATGTTTTAATATATTTTAAATTTTAATGCTTATTATAAGGAATTTAAAACCATTATTTTATTTTTATCATTTTATGTGTGTGTTTTTTTTAAACTTGATTATTCTATAATTTTTTTCTCCTCAATGAATTAACTTCTTCTATTGATTCTATATCTGTTTGATTTTTTGAATAGCCATAATATATTTTGATTGGAATCACATAAATGTTTTATAGTCCGTAGTTGTATTATCATTATTTTTTGGTTTCTTCTTAATTATATATATATATATATATATATATATGTTTCTATATGTGATTATATGTGTATATATATATGTGTATGGGTCCATTTTCATAGTTTTGAATATATGATGGAAAACTCAAGTGAAAAATAGAAATCACAAAAAGTTTTATTAAAATTCAACACTTGGGTTTCATAAAAATAATAAGGATTTATGAGTAAACCCAATGCTAAATGGATTTTTCCACCAAGATGGTTAGGCCCAATATATCCTCCAATGTTCCAAGTTTCCTCATATTTTTTTTCTAATCATGATTAATGTTTTTCAAAAAAATCACTAAATTTATTTTAATAAGAATTTATTTTTTGGTACTCTTATAATTAATAATATTTTAATTGAAAATTTATCCATCACTTTATGAAATTAATTTTTACTATTTTAAAAGGGCTATAAAAAATTTTAATAGAATTAATTTTATTTTTTAAAACCCTTTAGATAATTTTAAGGGAAAACAAAATTTTATGTTTAAATAATGTTTTATTTTAAATAATGTTTTTTCAGTTTTTTAAAGAACTATTTTCAAAGAAATATTTCTAGTATTTTCAAAAAACAATTATTAGATTTTAGAACCCCTTATTGAGACATTTTCTTAAAACATGTTTCAAAAAAATTTCATAGGTATTTTTAGATGAGTATAAGTTATTCTGAGATGGTATTAAATACATGGATTTTAGACAGAAAAAAGCTGGAGTTGTCTTTTGACATATTTAGATAACAAAATTATACATGAGTCAGATATTTTTTGTTTAAATTTTATTAATCTTATAAAACTCTAGACTTAAATGATTTTTGGACTTTATATTTTACAGTGATTTTTTTAGACTAAATATACAGCTTTTTTAAACTAGATTCGGGAGTGTAGTTCTAGGGCATCTCAATTCATATCAAAGGAATAGTTTAAAAACATTGGAGATTAGAATGTTGGTTAGTTAGGTGTACTTTAATAGTTAAAAATTCATTCTATGAATAGCATAATTTTTTTAAAAAATTCATATTAAAAATTGAATGTAATTAAAGATACATTATATGAATGTTATTTTAAGAGCTGTTGAAATCAAAAGAAGAATTATTCACACTTTTGAGGATTTTTAGATAATATTTTTAAGGCGATTCATGAATTTTAGATTGAATTGATGTTTCATTGAATATGATACTTGTAGTTTATTTTCTTATTAATGTATCTGTCAATTATTATCTTAACCAATTTTATTTTATTATTTGGAGAACGCGATCAAAAAAATAAGGCTATGACATGTATATTTCTAAAAAAAAATTAGTTTCTGTTGGTCGGAGTGGTTTACTCAAGAGGGGGGTGAATTGAGTACCAATTAAAATTTCTGTATTTAAAAACACTATCTTAAAGAACCCCAAATAAAATAATAAATTAAACTGTAGTGAATTTATATTAAAGTAGAGGTTCTGTTAGATTCTCAAGGGATTGATTAATTCCCAGTTAATCAACACAAGAGTGTGTGATTATCTTTTGAAACTAACTTACTAATCTACACTTAACATAAACACTTTCTAATTTAATTATCAAAGTAACTTTAAAAACAGTATTAGTTTTAAAGTGATTAGCAACGGAATAAAACTTTGAAAGAGATGGCACAACAAATGTAACCAAGAGGTTCAGTCTCAAGCCGAGACTTAGTCCTCTCAAAAGTTTATATAAAAATGATCCACACCCTGGATCGAGGTTCAACAGTTTACAACTGTCCAGGTCCAAGACCTCTACCACTGTTATTCGTGGGAAACAGTACAACAGCAACCAGATGTCCAGGTCACACACGACCTCTACCACAGTTATTCGTGGGAAAGAATAGAATGCAAGATTTTGGTAAGGATTTACAAATCTTCCAGTTTAAGTACAGGAGACAGTGTATGTGTTAGATACAGCAGATAACACACACTGCTCGAAAAGAATAATAATAAATCACAGAACAAGAGATGTAGAGTTTAGAGATGGTTTTGGTGATTTCAGTGTAGCTCTGAACTCCTTTGGATTCGATCAAAAGTGAGTCTGAGTCCTCTTCTCGTTTCTGTTTGAGAAACAGACTGTCGTATGCTCCAGGTTCGCAGACAGTGAAAATGTAGTGGTTGAAGTTCTTCAGTGGTCTTCTTATATGCACAGAACACTTCTCGAGTATGCTTGATTGTCTATGAGCTTCTCTGTGTTCTTGATGGAACTGGTTTTGCTCTTGATTCTTCTTGTTCTTGTGTTTCTGGTATATTTCATCCACCACACACTTCTCTTTTTTTTGTTGGGCAGCGTAGTCTTCTCGTATTTATCTCACGGGCAACAGGGGACAGAAAAGATTTCCTTTCTGCAGGTACGAGGTACGGATTCCTGACATCCGACAACCTTTATCAGATATTTGAAAAATCATTAAAATGTACATGATATGACTGTTAGATAGATTAAATATAGGAAATAAAGAAATTAAAACAGTGAGTCGAGTGATCGGTAGGTAATCAGCATCGGTAGCTTGGACATCGGTAGCTCAATTTCATTAGTTGCTTTGACTCTATTGGTGGCCCTATGCGTCGGTTGGTATATGCTTGTATCAGTGACTTTGTTTATCGGTAGCTCCATGCGTCGGTAGCTTCATGCATCGGTAGCTCCATGCGTCGGTAGCTCCATGCGTCGGTAGCTCCATGCGTCGGTAGCTCCATGCGTCGGTAGCTGCATGCATCGGTAGATCCATGCGTCGGTAGCTCCATGCGTCGGTAGCTCCATGCATCGGTAGCTTCATGCGTCGGTAGCTTCATGATTCGGTATCGGTAGCTGTGAGTCTGTCAGTAGCTTCGTCCATCAGTGACTCTTATTCCATCGATAGCTATTTATACTTACACCGGTAGCTCTATGTTTGTATCGGTAGCTGTCTGTAAGTCAGTAGCTTACATTTATAAGCACATCAGTAGCTCTGTGTTAAGTATATCGGTGACTCGGTCTGTCGGTAGACTAAGTCTATCGGTAAACTGGGTACCGGTAGCTCTTTATCAGTAGCTATAGGCAGATTACTTATCTGTTTTATACAGAACACATCCGATTGTGTTAGAATTAATTTATAACTTGTATGAACATGGATAAATGAGGATTAACATATTCCAAAGACTATTTTAAAAACTATTATTGGTTTGATCACAGATTTGAAAGAATTAAAGTATAGATCAATGATACTTAAAAATATCATAGAGAATGAAAACATAATTGGGATTTTCAACACATATGAATACATGATTGAGATTATCAAAACAGGTGAGGTCAACAATCTCCCCCTTTTTGATAATCACAATTTATGATATGGGCATTTAACATAGTGAAAATATAATAGTAAAGAGTATAATATTGAATTCAATTTTCTCAGAGAAAACAACATCAGAGATTATAGAAATAGTATGATATAGACATAAGTTATCAGAGGTAACAATCATAAGGTACCGAAGGTAAAAAGAAACATAATAATATCAGAGATAAAATTGAAAAGAAGGTTATTTTTCTCCATTGAAAATATTTCTCATTCTCTCATTTTGTTCTCCCCCTTTGTGATAATCAAAAAGTGGGAAAGCATATATAGGAGACAAATAAAACATGAGAAGTAAAAAAGAGTTCCTCTGTATTAGAGTAGTCAGAAAGTACAGAAACAGAATACAAATGAATTCCTATCAAAAATCCTGGCCACTGGATCAATCCACATCTTCCACATGAGATTTTCCTTTGGGATTAGAAGAAGGTTCGGGTGGTGAGGATGCAGGTGAAGGTTTTGGAATGCCAGAAATGATCAAAGGAGGCTGGGCCACTGACACAGAGTCAGGCCTATAGGTTGAAGATATTTGGGTGATCATTGGTGTGAGGCTTCGAATAGCTTGAGCAGGAGTCAGCTGGACTGTGGAAGCAGCTGAGGCAGAAGCAGGCAAAGCAGGAGGTACGATGACTGGTCTGGCATCAACAGGCAAGAAGGGCAGCAACAGATTTCTAAAATCCATAATAATTCCTCTTCCTCTTTCCATAGCAGAGATGAAATCATCTTTGTTCTCCATGAATTTCTCCAAGGCAGGAGTCAATTGTCTTAGTTGGATCACTTGTTCTCTAAAATCTTGAGTTACTGGAGGTAGCTTCATGTTTTCCAACATCAGCTTGAAGTGGTGATCGAGTTGATGCTTGGTGAAAATTCTGGTGAAGTAGTAGTCCACTTTGCTCTTTATGGCTTCCTGAGAGGCAGAGGCTTCTCTCCTATAATCTTGAACAATCTTCATTATTTCTCTAGCAGAATCTCTTGTAGAAAGCACCACTCGGCTCAACTCTGATGAGTCCACAGAGCCACTGGTTGAAATAGAACCAATCTCCTCCTTCAACATTGCTCGAACTAGATTTAGGTCAACTAAAAGTTTTGATGTGAGAGGGCCAAGAGAGAAGGAAACAGTTTCTTTGAAACTCTTAGACAAACCACTGATTAGGCTTTGAACTTGAGAGTCCTGTAATTGAACGTGATCCTTCACTGAGGTTTTGAAACTTTCAAACACCGAGACAAACTGGATTACTACACTCTTCACATAAGCTAGGTCCTTGTCAGCTTGAGACTTGGAGCTCATATAAGAATCCAAAGCAACAACTGATGTCTTGAGAGCTTCAAGATCTGCTTCGATTCTAGAAGACTGAGTCTGGCACTCTGTCACTTCTTCCATAAGCTGAGACATAAAAGAAGATAAATTAAAAGCCAGAGATAGCTCGAAGGATCTCTCTAACATTTTCATTTCTTCATTAAATCTTTGATTCATCTCAGCAACTGATACACTGAATGATTCTTTCAGATCATTCTTCATGGATTCAAGATCAGATTTGGAGACAAAATCATTAGGGACAACTGCAGCAGATCCCCTTGCTGAGGCCAAACTAACTACAGAATCGGTCATTATTGATTGAATTGAGGATTCAAGGGAGGATTCCATTAACTTCACTTCTTCAACAAAACTGGTTTTGAGGTCCTCTTTCAGCTTATTCAGATCATGAAATCTGACCACATTATCGGGCAACAACTCAGAAGCAAGATCATAATTGGTCTTCGGTCTATTCACAGACATCTCATTATCTGAATCTGGATAATCCAATCCACAGACTATAAACCCTGGGTCTTCTACATAGTCTCCAAACTCAACAGCTACTGTAACATTTCCAAGAACAGATTGATGCTCCCCCTCAATGGGTGCATTCCCATGTATCACAACAGCATTCAGTACTGGATTCTCTTCATCAGAATCTTCTACTACAAGTTCCATCGGTGCAGTATCTAGAAGATCTTCTGATACAGGTACAGCTTCTTCTGTATCTCTTTCTACTTCAGCAGCAGGCATAACTGAGCTTCCAATCAAAGGACTCATACTTAAACTACCAGAAACATACGATTCAGATACATTCTCCTTTTCCTCTTCTTCTTGGTGAGGCACAGACTGGTCTTCCTCATAAGTAGACAAAATTTCCTCTACCTTTCCTTTCCTAGAATAAACCAATTCTGCAACAGGACTTAGGGGAAAGTCTGGATCTCCTCCAACATCCATGGGAGTTTCTTCTTCTTCTTCTGTTTCTTCTTCTGTTTCATTACTATAAACAGGTTCCTCTTCATCAGGTCTCAGACTCGGATCTCTCATATCCTTTGGTCTTGAGGGATGATCCACAGGATTAAACTTATCATATATCTTCTGATCATCACTGACCCATTCTCCCTTCCATGGGTTCCAGTTAATTTTCATGTACTTACAAATAGTCAAGGTGATGCAGAAATTATTCCTGACTACAACTGTCTCATCCTGAGACTCAGCTATTCCTTTCACTTTTATCATTACTGAAATCAACTTGGCAAAGAATAAAGCATTAGTCTTTGACTTTGGTCTAATCATGTCTTCCATTTGAAGCATTAACAATCTGCACAGATTTATTTTCACACCATGTCTTAGCAGATGAAGAAGATAGATATCTTGATATCTCAGATTTGCAAAATCTCCTCACCTCGGTATCAACACATGCTGAACAAACTTGAAGAGCAGTCGATTCTCTCCATCCATTTCAGTAGCAACCACTTGCCTTTGATTCCCATTATCGGTCAGTTCTTTTAAGGCGGTTTCATAATCAAAGATGTCACTACTAGGTGGAATTGCTCTTGATACATACCCAGAGACACCTTCATGTGGTACTTTCAAACACTCAGCCCACTCTATTGAAGATAAAGACATCTCTTTTCCATTTAAAAAAGAGCTTACCCGATTCTCATTTTCAGACTTCTCGAAGGTTACAAACTCGTAGAACTGTTTTACCAACTTCGGGTAGTATGGGCCATTGTTATTCGAGAAACAATCCACCCATTTCCGGTCCTCCAGAATCTCGAGTACTAACGATTTTCTAGGCAGTAGCCATTCCACGCACAGTTCCTTCTCGATTACTATGTCTCTATTCTGCAAGTGAGGATTCACTAGTAGCCTTCCCGATCTAGTTCTGACTTCACTAACACTGGCTTTATGCTGTGTCATCTGCTTCATAGCTTTTGGTTCTACACTTTCATCTCTGACGATAGGAAGCTTAGTTTTTTCCATCGCGGGTTTAGGGTTCTTGGCCGATTTGGGAGCTAAGGTTCGAAGGTGAGAGATTTTGAGCTCGGTGAGGTAAGAAGTGGCTTAGACTTAGTTTTATCATTTAGGAATTCCAAATAAATGACTAAAATAGAGTAAGATAAAATAAAATAAAACAATTCGTATTCTTGGCGGTAGACAGAAGTTTTAAAATATATCATCGGTGAGAATTTCAACATCCGTGAGGATTTTCACATCGGTGAGAATTTTCACATCGGTGAGGATTTTCACATCGGTGAGAATTTTCACATCGGTGAGAATTTTCACATCGGTGAGAATTTTCACATCGGTGAGAATTTCACATCGGTGAGAATTTCACATCAGTGAGAATTTCACATCAGTGAGAATTTTCACATCAGTGAGAATTTCACATCGGTGAGAATTTCACATCGGTGAGAATTTTCACATCAGTGAGAATTTTACATCGGTGAGAATTTCACATCAGTGAGGATTTTCACATCGGTTGTGATTAAACATTCCCAATTCGTGTCTTATGTAACTTAGCCTATCCGAACTTTAAGGTTTAGTGAAAATATCAGCCAACTGATTTTCAGTGCCAATAAATTCAAGAGAAATATCACCTTTTTGATAGTGATCTCTTAGGAAATGGTGTCTTACATCTATGTGTTTGGTTCTAGAGTGAGATACAGGATTCTTAGAGATGTTTATTGCACTGGTGTTATCACAGTTGATTGAAACATGTTTAAAAACATATCCATAGTTCAAAAGAGTGTGTTTCATCCACAGAATTTGTGCACAGCAACTACCAGCAGCTATATATTCTGCTTCGGCAGTAGATAATGCAACTGAGTTCTGTTTCTTACTACACCAAGAAACTAAGGATTTTCCAAGAAAATGACATGTTCCTGATGTGATTTTTCTATCTAACTTACAACCAGCAAAGTCAGCATCTGAATAACTCATTAACTCAAAGGATTGTCCTTTTGGGTAAAACAAGCCTAAGTTAACCGTGTGTTTGAGATATTTAAAAATTATTTTAACAGCAAGCAAATGAGATTCTTTTGGATTAGCTTGAAATCTAGCACACATACACACACTAAACATAATATCAGGTCGACTAGCAGTAAGATAAAGTAAACTACCAATCATACCTCTGTAATTTGTTTGATCAACTGGTTTCCCAGTTTCATCTGCGTCCAATTTACAGGTAGTACTCATAGGAGTTTCACTTTCCTTGATACTATCCAGACCAAAACGTTTTAAAAGATCCTTTTTATATTTACTTTGATTCAAAATAATACCATTTTCATTTTGAAATACTTGAAATCCAAGAAAGTACTTAAGCTCTCCCATTAAGCTCATTTCAAATTCATTTTGCATACTTTTTGAAAAATTAGTACATAAAGAGTGTTTAGAAGATCCAAAAATAATATCATCAACATATATTTGTACAACTAAAACATCTTTAGAAATTCTTTTAATGAAAAGAGTTGGATCAGCAATCCCTTTAGTAAAACCTTTTGAAATAAGGAAATTGCTAAGTCTATCATACCAAGCTCTTGGAGCTTGTTTTAAACCATACAAAGCTTTAGAAAGTTTAAAAACTTGATTTTGAAAATGGGGGTTAGTAAATCCAGGTGGTTGTTCTACAAAAACATCTTCAATTATAAAACCATTTAGAAATGCACTTTTCACATCCATTTGATATAACTTGAAATCCAGATGTGCAGCATATGCAAGTAAGATCCTAATGGCTTCTAGTCTAGCTACAGGTGCAAAAGTTTCCTCATAGTCTATACCTTCTTCTTGACTATATCCTTGTGCAACTAGTCTAGCTTTGTTTCTAACTATATTTCCAGATTCATCTACTTTATTTCTAAAAACCCATTTTGTGCCTATTGTCAAGGTGTCCTTAGGTCTGTCAACTAATTCCCAGACTTTGTTTCTTTCAAACTGATTTAATTCTTCCTGCATAGCCATTACCCAGAATTCATCATTGATAGCATCATTGATATTTTTTGGGTTCTAGCTGTGAAAGAAAAGCTTGATGTTCAACCTGGTTTCTTAGAGAAGCTCTAGTTTGTGTTCCTCTATCAAGATTACCAACAACAGCTTCTAAAGGATGATTCTTTAGAATCCTCGTTGATCTGGTAAAGGTTGGACTAGAAATTTCAGGTTCATCTATAGGTTCGGGTTCAACAGAAGCAGATTCTTGAAAAAGTCCAGAACTGGATGTTTTGATAACAGGTTCTTTAGATTTATCATTAATGTCTAGAACAGATAAGTCTTCTTCATGATTCTCAAGAGAGGTTTTAGACTCATGTGGATCAGTTTCATCAAACTTGATGTGAACAGATTCTTCCACACATTTAGTTTTCTTATTGAATACTCTATAGGATTTACTTGAAATAGAGTATCCCAGAAAAATTCCTTCATCACTTTTGGAAGCAAACTTCTCCAGATTATCTTTAGTATTCAGAATAAATACTTTGCAACCAAAAACTTTAAAGTAATTAACCTTAGGCTTTCTATTGTTCCACAATTCATAAGGGGTTTTCTTAAGAACAGGTCTAATTAATACTCTATTAATGACATAACAAGCTGTATTTACAGCTTCATCCCAAAAATAAATAGGCAGGTCATATTCATTGAGCATGGTTCTAGCAATTTCTTGAAGGGTTCGGTTTCTTCTTTCTACTACACCATTCTGTTGGGGTGTTCTAGGGGAAGAAAAGTTATGAGTATAGCCATTGTGTGAGCAATAAGATTCAAAATCTTGATTTTCAAACTCACGACCATGATCACTTCTCAAAGTTTTAATCTTAAGTCCACTAAGGTTCTCTACAGATTTAGAGTATTTAACAAAAGAAGAACAAGCTTCACTTTTGTGAGCTAGAAAATATACCCAAGTATATCTAGAAAAATCAACTACAAGAACATAAACATAGTGCTTCCCATTTAAACTAGAAACTCTTGATGGTCCAAACAAATCCATGTGAACCAATTCAAGTGGTTGAGAAGTCGAAACTTCTTTCTTTGATTTAAAAGAAACTTTGTGTTGTTTTCCCTTTTGACAGGGGTTACACACTCTATCATTTGGGAATTCTAATTTAGGTAGGTCTCTAACTAGGTTTTTTCTAGAAAGTTTTCTAAGTGAGTGAATGTTGCAATGTCCCAATCTTCTATGCCATAGCCAAGATTCTTTATGAAAAGCATTCAAACATGTAATATTCTGCTTAGCTAAAGAATTCAGATTAACAGCATAAACATTTTCATTTCTTAGGGCAGAAAATACCAAAACATTCTTAGAATTAAAAACTTTGCAAGAATAATTTTCAAATTTAACATGAAAACCATCATCACATAACTGAGAAATACTTAATAAATTGTATTTAAGGCCATCAAAAAATAAAACTTTAGAAATCAAAATTGAATCAGTGTTACCAATCTGGCCTAGGCCGGTGCTTTTTCCTCTAGAGTTGTCACCAAAGGTGACAAAGCCTCCATCAACTTTTATTAAACTCTTAAAACAAGAGAAGTCTCATGACATATGTCTTGAACATCCACTGTCCAAATACCAGGTCTCTTTACAGGATCTCTTTAAGCAAGTTCCCTACAAAACAGATTCAGATGGGAGATGATTTTGGTACCCAGATTTTCTTGGGTCCAGACAGGTTATCCAATAACACTTTAGGTACCCATATTTGTCTAATGGGTCTCATATAATTTGTATAATTGACATGCTTTAAAAGATAAACTTTATTAGATCCATAGCTATGTATATAACTGGTTGAGGCATATGAAGTTCCAGAATTACCTTCATTCTGTCCAGATTTAGAAATGAATCTAGTTTTGGCAATTTTCCTTTATCCAGGTTGGTATCCTATACCAGTAGTATATTTAGGTGCTATTTGCTTTCCTAGCATCTGTGTTAGTGTATTTTTGCCATTGGTGAACTTCTCTAAGTATTTCTTGAGTTTCTCATTAGATAGTTTCAGTTAAGTGTTTTCTTTTAACAGTTGAGAATTTTTCTCTTTTTCAATAGTGAGTTCGGTTTTAACTGTAGTGGTGAGAGCATGCTGTTTCTTTAATGACTTGTATTTATCCTTAAGTTCATTACATGTCTCTTCCAGCATATCACAGTACTCAAACAATTCATTTTTAGACATTGTTCCAGAATCAGAATCAGATTCTGCATTATCTCCAGAGTAATAATTTAAAGCAGGAGTTTCAGCAGTTACCTGAGAAGTGTTTGTCATAAAGCACATATTTGCCTTATTTTTGTGTTCAGTTTCAGAGCTTTCAGATTCAATAGATCTATCCTCAGAATCACTCCAAGTATCCTTCATGGCTTTCTTAAACTTATTGTCCTCACATTCATATTTATTTTTATACTTCAGCTTTGGACAGTCGGCTTTAATGTGTCCTTTTCTCTTGCACTCATAACAGACAACATCATCTGATTTGTCATTCTTCTTCCAATCCTTTTTCCATTTACCTTGGTGATCATACTTACCCTTATAATTTGTTTTTCTGAAGAACTTCTTTTTCCTATAAAATTTCTTAAATCTTCTAGCAATGTGAGCCATCTCAGCATCACTGTCAGAATCAGTTTCACTGTCTTCACAGCTTGAACTTTCAACTAAAGCTTGAAGCTTTTCTTTGTCCTTATTCTTTGAAGTTGAGGATTTGAAAGTGACAGACTTTCTTGGAGGTTCATTTTCTTCCTCTTTATTCACTTTAAGCTCTTCTTCATACATCATCAGCTTGCCAATTAGTTCCTTGACAGGTAGAGCAGCAAAGTCACATGATTCTCTGATTGAAACAGATGTGCCCCTCCATCTATCAGGTAGACATCTCAAAATTCTCATAATTTGTTCCTTCGATGAGACATCCTTTCCCAACGAGATCATTGTATTGAAAATTTCATTGAACCTGAGATACATGTCAGAAATGGGTTCGTCAGGCTTCATTTTAAAATTATCATACTTGATAGTATAAGTGTTCAATCTCATTTCTTTAACATTTGTTGTTCCTTCATGAGAAACAGCTAAGGTATCCCAAATTTCATATGCAGTTTTACAAGAAGAAATTCTATTAAACTCTTCATCTCCTAGAGCACAGTACAAGGCATTCATAGCTTTACAGTTGTTATTGTAAGCATTCTTTATAGGTTCATCCCAAGTAGATCTAGCAGTAGTAGGAATTTTGTATTCTGATTCAATAGCAGTCCAAATATCAAAACCTATGCTTTCTAGATGAATTTTCATTTTCAATTTCCACTGAGCATAATTAGTTCCATTGAAGAAATGTGGCCGGTTAGTAGCAGCACCCTCAAGTCTATTGTCCATGATGAGAAAATTTTAAAGAGATAAAAATTTAGATATAACAGAAATTTTAAGAACTTTAAAATACAACTAAAATCACAGTTCAAAAGCAGAGTACTTTTCGAAAGTATTTTCAATCCTTTGATACCAAGTGTTGGTCAGAGTGGTTTACTCAAGAGGGGGGTGAATTGAGTACCAATTAAAATTTCTGTATTTAAAAACACTGTCTTAAAGACCCCCAAATAAAATAATAAATTAAACTGTAGTGAATTTATATAAAAGTAGAGGTTCTGTTAGATTCTCAAGGGATTGATTAATTCCCAGTTAATCAACACAGGAGTGTGTGATTATCTTTTGAAACTAACTTACTAATCTACACTTAACATAAACACTTGCTAATTTAATTATCAAAGTAACTTTAAAAACAGTATTAGTTTTAAAGTGATTAGCAGCGGAATAAAACTTTGAAAGAGATGGCACAACAAATGTAACCAAGAGGTTCAGTCTCAAGCCGAGACTTAGTCCTCTCAAAAGTTTATATAAAAATGATCCACACCCTGGATCGAGGTTCAACAGTTTACAACTGTCCAGGTCCAAGACCTCTACCACTGTTATTCGTGGGAAACAGTACAACAGCAACCAGATGTCCAGGCCACACACGACCTCTACCACAGTTATTCGTGGGAAAGAATAGAATGCAAGATTTCGGTAAGGATTTACAAATCTTCCAGTTTAAGTACAGGAGACAGTGTATGTGTTAGATACAGCAGATAACACACACTGCTCGAAAAGAATAATAATAAATCACAGAACAAGAGATGTAGAGTTTAGAGATGGTTTTGGTGATTTCAGTGTAGCTCTGAACTCCTTTGGATTCGATCAAAAGTGAGTCTGAGTCCTCTTCTCGTTTCTGTTTGAGAAACAGAGTGTCGTATGCTCCAGGTTCGCAGACAGTGAAAATGTAGTGGTTGAAGTTCTTCAGTGGTCTTCTTATATGCACGGAACACTTCTCGAGTATGCTTGATTGTCTATGAGCTTCTCTGTGTTCTTGATGGAACTGGTTTTGCTCTTGATTCTTCTTGTTCTTGTGTTTCTGGTATATTTCATCCACCACACACTTCTCTTTTTTTTGTTGGGCAGCGTAGTCTTCTCGTATTTATATCACGGGCAACAGGGGACAGAAAAGATTTCCTTTCTGCAGGTACGAGGTACGGATTCCTGACATCCGACAACCTTTATCAGATATTTGACAAATCATTAAAATGTACATGATATGACCGTTAGATAGATTAAATATAGGAAATAAAGAAATTCAAACAGTGAGTCGAGTGATCGGTAGGTAATCAGTATCGGTAGCTTGGACATCGGTAGCTCAATTTCATTAGTTGCTTTGACTCTATCGGTGGATCTATGCGTCGGTTGGTATATTCTTGTATCAGTGACTTTGTTTATCGGTAGCTCCATGCGTCGGTAGCTTCATGCGTCGGTATCTCCATGCGCCGGTAGCTCCATGCGTCGGTAGCTCCATGCGTCGGTAGCTCCATGCGTCGGTAGCTCCATGCGTCGGTAGCTCCATGCGTCGGTAGCTCCATGCGTCGGTAGCTCCATGCGTCGGTAGCTTCATGCGTCGGTATCGGTAGCTGTGAGTCTGTCAGTAGCTTCGTCCATCGGTGACTCTTATTCCATCGGTAGCTATTTATACTTACACCGGTAGCTCTATGTTTGTATCGGTAGCTGTCTGTAAGTCAGTAGCTTACATTTATAAGCACATCGGTAGCTCTGTGTTAAGTATATCGGTGACTCTGTCTGTCGGTAGACTAAGTCTATCGGTAGACTGGGTACCGGTAGCTCTTTATCAGTAGCTATAGGCAGATTACTTATATGTTTTATGCAGAACACATCCGATTGTGTTAGAATTAATTTATAACTTGTATGAACATGGATAAATGAGGATTAACATATTCCAAAGACTATTTTAAAAACTATTATTGGTTTGATCACAGATTTGAAAGAATTAAAGTATAGATCAATGATAATTAAAAATATCATAGAGAATGAAAACATAATTGAGATTTTTAACACATATGAATACATGATTGAGATTATCAAAACAGGTGAGGTCAACAGTTTCATAAATAAATAATTTTATTTTACACCAATAGAGGTGTTAATAAAAATTTAGATAAACTAGTAAGATGGACAAATCATTAGGAAAATATATCTTGGCTATATTGAGAACACACCCATATGTAGTAGTAAGATTTTTAAAATTGGGAGGATTCAATTTATTTTTTGGGGGAGAAGGTAACCCCACATGTTTTTTTAAACATAATTTTTCATTTGAAAAAATATTAAATGAATTGAAGTATAACTAAAATAAACTAAAAAATATATCTTAAAATGGAAAATCTATCATATAAAAAATTATTTCTCTATAAATTATAGAATAAGTTAAATTAAAACATTTATATACTACTTTGATCATATTTATTTATATTCTAAGAAATAATTTGAGTAAAAATTATTAAGAATAGAGTTATATGATTGCATTTGAAAATTTATCTACGAAAATATGAGTTCTATTTTATCAAAATTATAAATAAAATTAAAATTATATAACATATTAATTATAGTTATAAAAATATAACACTATTGTGAGAAATGAAAATATAATGGTATAAAAATTATGAAATTGAAATAGATATAAAAATATAAACCATGATATAAATTAAAATGAACATATATAAATATGTATTTAAGGATAAGTAAACATTTTAAAAACAAAATAATGTTACTGGGATTTATCAATGTTATGGGTTGTAAAATATTAATTAAAGAGATGTATAACTACATTAATTTATAAGATATCTAAATTGTATTTTTCAATTTTAAATGGGAATATGAAGTTTCTACAAATTTAGAAAATATAATAATTATTTTGGTAATAATTGTTACTAATTTATTTTTTATCAAAAAAAATTAATGTAATAAATAAAATGAATATTAGGGTAATTTAAAATAACCGATGATTGGATGTATATACATGTACATATCTACCAACACACACAGATATATATAAGACATTATAATATGGTGTTAGAAAAGTGTTTATATATATATATATTTAATAGATTAAATATTAAATATTATTAGTTTTAAAAAATTATATTTAATATATATATATACATATATAAAGAAACTATTTATATTAATATTTAAAAAGAAAACGGAATGAAAAAATCAAGATTAAAATAAAAAAAATGAGGTTGTCCTCTCCCTCATTTATAGCGACATTATTGCCTGATGCAACTATAATAGTCATGCAATGCATTCCTCGCCGATCACCTCCAACACTGTAGTCCATAATTACCACCCTCATAATAGTCAATCTTGATCCAAATTCCATTCAAAACACCCACCATCGTCTAGTCATGTCACGCTCTGCTCGCCACAACAATCTTCATCCAAAACTTCTCTACGAAGACACCTCTTTATCAAGGATGAAAACCAAAAAAGCATGTATCATTTTTTAGGCTTGGTTATTCATATTATGGTCAGTTTCAGAGCATGGGACCATCTCACATGGATGAATCGTTCGATATATACAACTTGTTCGGTATATAGTAAGGGTTGGATCTATGAATAACTAGAATTTGTTTCCTTCATTTCTTCTACAATTCATTCCAAATATGGTTATGGGTGAATCATGAGATCCATTGATTGAAATATTTGGAAAACAAATTTGAGCATTAATATTTTTACTATGACTTATTTGAGGTTGCAGACGCAAGAATTCCTATATGGGGATCTCCTCAAATTGTTGATAAAAAAATAAATAAATTAATAAAAGTAATAATAATAAGGGCAAAAAAACATATAAATGAGGAGTTTTCTTATAAGAAAAACTCTTCCTCTAAAACCATAACTCTTATGAAGGCCTCTAAAAAAGAGTTCATTCTCTTATTTCCATCTTCCTTAGTAGAGTGAGAAAGAGAGAGAGATAGGAAGGCGTCAGGAAGGGAGAATGTAACGCCCCGACCCCAGCTACCCAGAGCCGGTGCGTTACTTCGTAACATTGGCATGATCACAAAAGATCAAGTCTCAAAAGACCGATTAGTTTAGTAGACTTGGAAACACTAGATACATTCATAAATGTTACATTACATCACAAAGTGAAAAATTATAATAACATAGTCTCCATAGTCTACACTTCTATCCTCTTCGGACTATCCCTGTAGGTCATTCATAAAATACTTCTTCACATCCTGGAAAATATTAAAACATTGAAAGGGGTGAGCTCAGATGCTCAGTAAGGATAACAATATTGCAAAAGCTTTCATAAATAAACATTAACATTTAAGGCAATGTTTAACTAAAACAAAATCCTTTTAAACATGAACTTCAACATAATATGGCAAAAGTAAAATAAGATAATGCCAATTACTTATTCACATGGATATTCTACTGGTCGAATAATCACATGCAATATCAATAACCACTTTCATAATGATGGAATGCATAATGCCAGACTATCATAACAACGTAGTCAAGGCCTCGTGCCAAGACCACAAATAAGATTTTGTCAAGGCCTCGTGCCAAGACACTAGTTTGTCTAATGAGACCTGCCGATGCATCGAGGAGCTATAGCGGGCTCCACCCGTCACTTATTAAGTCCAATGCATTCCTCATATGAATAGGTTTAAACATATCATAAACCATAACATAATCATATCACATAAAACATGCATAAAGGAAACATAACAATTCCACATTTCAATCACAAGATATCAATACAGAACATTGATATAATAAAAACGCTTTCAAACCCATTTTTAATACCAAAATAAAAGAAAGTTAAAACTTTGTATTTATTTTTCATTAAAAAATATGATGGCTTGTAGAGGAAGCCGAAACTCAAATAATAGTCACGGCGGCGGAGAAGTCGTTGTCGCCGCATATGTACGGAAAGAAAAACATTCCCTTTTTTTCGTTTAGTAAAATGCTTCGTATAAAAAAAGATTCCTTTCTAATAAACGTAAAAGTCAAAGGGGTTTATACACCGTATAAAAGAAAGTTGTGTATAAAACCAAATATGCCTCAATGAAAGGAGATTGAGACGAAGTCCTTAAAAGATCATTTTTAAAATAAAATAGATCTATTATGTGTATTCACTATAGGTACACATAAAGAAAGTAATAATACAAAATAGGACAGAATAATATCATGACATAATTTGAAAGTAGGAGATTAACCCAAAGAATGGAAGTTGGGTTAAGAAATTCCCTTACCTCGTGTCTGACTTGACTCAACCGTTCTTTAACCTCCTGAATAATAAACTAGAGTTAATATATACCTTATTAAGAACCATTTTCAATTTCATTATACTTATTATATCACTTATTACAATGATATGAACATTATGTAATTATTTAAGTTAATAACGGTTGTTTTGTCGATCTTTGGTACTTGAGTCAACAATAAACTTCTTATAATTACAAGTTGTTCATGTGGTAGAATATCCATTATATCCAGAATTATATTCAATATTTAGATGTCATATATATCTTATATATCCATTATATGCATTCATTTATAATATTACGTAACATTTAGAGGTAAGAAATGAAATGCACCGTTCATGGAGACGGTAAGCCGTACGTACGCATGAACGCTACTTTCATTTCAATTTCAAATTTAATGGAACTAAATCATAATGATATAAATGTATAATATAATTCCAGTATAATATAGTGTATAATACCATTTACTCCATCCTTTATACATCCCACATATGGCATTAACGATTCAAATCACTTTGAGGGGGCGGTAGTCCGCACTTCCTAAAATGAAATTATCGCGTTTTACCCATAATGGAAATCATAAAGTATGCCATAAATGAGAAATACAGAAGCATAAGTAAAACATAAACATATTATATATCATATATAAAAATAGTGACATCTTAATGGCCACCTTTGAAGGTGTTATATGAGTGTTGAACAATCATCGTTTCGTGAGGCAGAAATTCGCCATCCACAGAAACCGTATGTTCTTTAACCATTAGATGTAGGTGTGTGTAAGTGTAGCTCGAATCCTTCTTATAACAACATCCTAGTATATTGAGGATACTGGTGTTGTTACAAAAGAAATGAATAAAAAGAGTTTATGGTGTTGGAGAAGAAAAATAAAACAAAACAACATTAGAGAAGACATTACCTCAAAATCGGGTAACTCTTTTTTATTTGAGCCAAAGGCTTCCTTGGGAAGAGTTCTGCCCAATGTGAGGCTTCTAGGAGTAAGAGGGGGATGTTGGGAGAGTATTTGGGCAGATTTTGGCCGAGCAAAATGGCTTGAAAGTGTAAATGAGGTGGGAGAGGTGGGGGCCTTTTATAAGTGGAGAGGAGGGGCACTTTTGGAAAGATTGAAATGTTATATTATTTCACAATGATTTTCGGATTCTAAAGGGCCCACACTTATATAATTCGAGAATAAGGTGATAAGGTTTAGAAATCTCCTCATCCAATAGGCTTTGGACAAGTTTAAGCCTTGTAGTTTTCATTATCTTCTCATTTTATTTAAATCGTTAAATAATGAGGTCATCGCTACATCATAATGATGTCATAGATAATTTAATTTATTTAATGTATAAAAATTATAAAAAAAATACTATGATGTAGGAAATCGTTTTATCTTTCGAATGAATATTTATAGTCAAAATTTGGACTTGTGTAACCCCACCTAAAAACTGTTTTAGTAAAATAACTCATGTTTGTGTCAATTTAATTTTAACATTAAATAAATATATATTAATGTCATTTTCCAACTAAAGTGGCTCCATGGGGTCCCCAAGTTGACCCATGGGTTGTCTTGGTCGGCCATGACTCATCCAATAGGAGTAGGACAAGTTTCATATTCATCTCATATTATTAAAACATTATTTGTACCTTAAACTACACTAATTACCTCTAATCGCGATTAAGAACTTAAAAGTTACTATTCACCAAAAAAGTATTTTAATCTCATTGAACCACATTTTACTTCTTAATGACAACCATGTATGTCGGATTTTTGAAAATCAAATCACAGAAGTGGTAATATTTCATTTAAACGAAAAATCAGTTATTTAACTACCACTTAGTGGTTTCACTATTCACCAAAAATTGAAGTTTTTCAGAACAAGGCCAAAATTTCACCCTAAGCTATAATTGATATTCCGAATTCAAAAATGATGTCTATTTTACAAAATTCCAAACATATAAGTTGTATTAATTAATTTTATAATTAATTCTGGCTGTTACAACAAATAGCGTGTTTTTAAGAAACAATTTATATCAAAAGATTGGCAATTGTTTATGTCCAATTTCAATGTTAAATTAATTCTAATGACCACCATTGGATAAAATGGTAAAAATATATTATAATTATACTTTAAAACCACTAAATAGTATAATTTATCACTATAAATTATTTTGATTAAAAAAGTTGTTTTTAAGTAATTTTCACTATTCATAAAAAATTGGAAGTTCTCAGAAAATTACAAAAAATTCAACTTTAGATAATTTCGATATTACGAATACAAAAATGAAGTCCATTTTGAAATATAAAATTTCTATAATTTTAAAAAGTGGTTATTACTATTCATAACGACTACTTTGATTAGTCGCAGTGTTTTAGAACTCGAAGTTGCGTACAATGAAAGCTATTGCATTATTGAATGAGAAGCGTATCATGGAAGCTCGGGGTGTTACATTCTCCCCTCCTTCAATAAATTGCGTCCTCGCAATTTGAAAATTTTCTTTGAAAATAAAAGGTTGAAAAGAGAAAATACCTTTGAGGAAAACCCACATCGGAAATAAGATTAATAAAATTTAGCCTTAATAAGAGGGAAAGGGAAATGAACAAGTCACCACCCAATTATGATCTCAATTAGGAGAACATTGGTGGAAATTAGAGACATATAATTAGAGGAAAAACGTAAATATTTTTAGGGAGCGATTGGGATCATCAATCACAATCAACTGTCAAATTGAGGGCCTCAAAGCCTTCAATCTATGTTGATTTAAAATATCATCAGTTCAACAAGACATAAGGTATTAGGATAACACATTTTTTTGTTTTAATATCCCTTTACTAAAGTTTAAGAATTAATTTATTCATTGAATAAGAGATAGGTATATATATATTTATGCTTGACAATTAGAGTTTCAACCTTCAACTCATCTTTCACTCAAAAAGATAATAGAACACAAAAATATTATACTTATCCTAATTGTATAATGTTCCAAATGTTAACACATACCATTTAGATTAGTAAAATTATTTTGTAATAACCAGGGACTTCCTGTAGGCTAGTGGTAGGAAATAAAGGCATGTCGCACTATGATTGTGGGTTCGATTCCTGCAGCTTTGTCCGACGCGACGGGTTATGCCCCACCCTGCAGGTTGTCCTTTTTCCTAAAACTATAGTATTATAATATTCCAAAAATAATCTTCAGAAATGCTTTAACCTTAAACAATACTATCCATGGTTCAACTTAATCCATTCCAACCTTAATAGTTATCCAAAATACCTCCGTCTAGACTTTCTCTAAAGGGTCGTTAAATTCCAAAATCAATTGTAACCTCAGATTCCCCAAACAAAGTAAAGTTTCTCTTATTGTCACATACTAAAAATATGATTACCTTAATCATATTAAATCCTTAATGAAAACAACATGTACTGCAGTACAATCCTTATATATCACATTATTCTTATAACCATAATCTAGTTCTTGAGTCCAAAAACACAAATACAATAATTATTCCGCTTCAATTGTAGTCACAGCATAAGATTGGCCTTGATCCCTTGGCCTTTTCTGAGGTAAGTTTCCTTGACGCTTAGGACATTCATTTGTATAATGACCCATTTCTCTACAATTGTAGCATTCAACTTCGACAGCCTCTTTCTTTCCCTTGCAATCACGAGCCTGGTGACCCTTTTCTCCACATTTATAACAAACTCTCATTCCTTTTAGGCAAGTACCAGGGTGATTCTTCCCACAATTATCACATACTGGAAAATCCTTCTTTCCCTTTTTCCCTTTATCTGTCTCTTGTTCCACCGTTCTCTTCTTCTCTTGCTTTACTTTGTTGTCATAAGACTTAGAGAATTCCTTTTCTGTCTTGATAGCACACGAGACAATATCTTCGTATGATGAGAAGGATTGTGATACCAAATCTCGATGGATAAATGGTTTTAACCCATCAAAGAAATGATCAATCTTACTCCTTGGGTTACGTATATAATCGGCAGCATGCCTCGCTAGCCTTGTGAAGTTAGCCTCATACTTTGCGACATTCTCATCCTCCTTCTGCCTCAGACTCAGAAATTTCCTTTCCATATCTGCTCGATGGTCACGAGGAAAGTATTTTTCTAAGAAAAGCTCTTTGAACTCCCTCCATTCCATATTCGATACGTCATCATCTTCCTTTGTGTTTTGAATCAGCGACCACCACTGATCGGCATCTCCAGTGAGGCGGTAAACTGCCATGACAACCTTCTCCCTTTCACTACTCCCCAAGGCATGGAATATTTTCTCTAAGGAATTTATCCATTGCTCAGCTACTATAGGATTTGTACTCCCATTGAAGGTTGGTGGTTGTTGCCTCATGAAGCGGTCTAACATTGATCCTCCACGTTGCGGATCAGGGTGCTCCATACGAGTAAGGTTATTATTCATAACCTGCGTGAGTTGTCCCAGTATGGTAATAAGTTGATCAGCACCAGTTGTATCTCCAGATCCACAATAATTATCTTGAGCAGGAGGGAAATCCCTACACGGAGTGCGTGCATTGATACGGTTTCCATTCCTTCCACTAGGCGCCATTTATAAACAATGGCATAAACTAGATTAGTTTATGAATCAAAATACATAATTCCATACTTGTTAAACACTTTACATAAATTGAACTATTTATGGATATAATCCATAATCATAAAAAGAAACGTTTTCTTTGAGAAGTATGTACTCATAACCCTTCATAGTGGTTTGTAAATAAAATGAGAATTATCCTAAGCATATCCCCTGGGAGTGTCGTAACCAAGAGTGCAGCAAGGCCCATTGTCGTGCACTAGTTCCCGTTCGAGTCTAGATCAAAGCGGTGTTTTCGGGTTTTACCCCTAGGTACATCTGTGCCAGAGCCGCCTCTACCTGCTCGTATCCAGACAGGGATGTATTTCTCAGAAAACTCATAACATCTCTATAATACCAAAATTCTAGGAAGTTCTTCTATACTAATCCTCAAAGTCTATCTTTGGTCTATGTGCTCTAATCAGAGTTTATCTAAATCTAGCTTCCAAGGTTAGTACTAAACTGCCTCTGATACCAACTGTAACGCCCCGACCCCAGCTACCCAGAGCCGGTGCGTTACTTCGTAACATTGGCATGATCACAAAAGATCAAGTCTCGAAAGACCGATTAGTTTAGTAGCCTTGGAAACACTAGATACATTCATAAATGTTACATTACATCACAAAGTGAAAAACTATAATAACATAGTCTCCATAGTCTACACTTCTATCCTCTTCGGACTATCCCTGTAGGTCATTCATAAAATACTTCTTCACATCCTGGAAAATATTAAAACATTGAAAGGGGTGAGCTTAGATGCTCAGTAAGGATAACAATATTGCGGAAGCTTTCATAAATAAACATTAACATTTAAGGCAATGTATAACTAAAACAAAAGCCTTTTAAACATGAACTTCAACATAATATGGCAAAAGTAAAATGAGATAATTCCAATTACTTATTCACATGGATATTCTACTGGTCGAATAATCACATGCAATATCAATAACAACTTTCATAATGATGGAATGCATAATGCCAGACTATCATAACCACGTAGTCAAGGCCTCGTGCCAAGACCACAAATAAGATTTTGTCAAGGCCTCGTGCCAAGACACTAGTTTGTCTCATGAGACCTGCCGATGCATCGAGGAGCTATAGAGGGCTCCACCCGTCACTTATTAAGTCCAATGCATTCCTCATATGAATAGGTTTAAACATATCATAAACCATAACATAATCGTATCACATAAAACATGAATAAAGGAAACATAACAATTCCACATTTCAATCACAAGATATCAATACAGAACATTGATATAATAAAAACGCTTTCAAACCCATTTTTAATACCAAAATAAAAGAAAGTTAAAACTATGTATTTAGTTTTCATTAAAAAAAATGATGGCTTGTAGAGGAAGCCGAAACTCAAATAATAGTCACGGCGGCGGAGAAGTCATTGTCGCCGCATATGTACGGAAAGAAAAACATTCCCTTTTTTTCGTTTAGTAAAACGCTTCATATAAAAAAATATTCCTTTCGAATAAACGTAAAAGTCAAAGGGGTTTATACACCGTATAAAAGAAAGTTGTGTATAAAACCAAATATGCCTCAATGAAAGGAGATTGAGACAAAGTCCTTAAAAGATCATTTTTAAAATAAAATAGATCTATTATGTGTATTCACTATAGGTACACATAAAGAAAGTAAAAATACAAAATAGGACAGAATAATATCATGACATAATTTGAAAGTAGGAGATTAACCCAAAGAATGGAAGTTGGGTTAAGAAATTCCCTTACCTCGTGTCTGACTTGACTCAACCGTTCTTTAACCTCCTGAATAATAAACTAGAGTTAATATATACCTTATTAAGAACCATTTTCAATTTCATTATCCTTATTATATCACTTATTACAATGATATGAACATTATGTAATTATTTAAGTTAATAACGGTTGTTTTGTCGATCTTTGGTACTTGAGTCAACAATAAACTTCTTATAATTATAAGCTGTTCATGTGGTAGAATATCCATTATATCCATAATTATATTCATTATTTAGATGTCATATATATCTTATATATCCATTATATACATTCATTTATAATACTACGTAACATTTAGAGGTAAGAAATGAAATGCACCGTTCATGGAGACGGTAAGCCGTACGTACGCATGAACGCTACTTTCATTTCAATTTCATATTTAATGGAACTGAATCATAATGATATAAATTTATAATATAATTCCAGTATAATATAGTGTATAATACCATTTACTCCATCCTTTATACATCCCACATATGGCATTAACGATTCAAATCACTTTGAGGGGGCGGTAGTCCGCACTTCCTAAAATGAAATTATCGCGTTTTACCCATAATGGAAATCATAAAGTATGCCATAAATGAGAAATACAGAAGCATAAGTAAAACATAAACATATTATATATCATATATAAAAATAGTGACATCTTAATGACCACCTTTTAAGGTGTTATATGAGTGTTGAACAATCATTGTTTCGTGAGGCAGAAATTCGCCATCCACAGAAACCGTATGTTCTTTAACCATTAGATGTAGGTGTGTGTAAGTGTAGCTCTAATCCTTCTTATAACAACATCCTAGTATATTGAGGATACTGGTGTTGTTACAAAAGAAATGAATAAAAAGAGTTTATGGGGTTGGAGAAGAAAAATAAAACAAAACAACATTAGAGAAGACATTACCTCAAAATCGGGTAACTCTTTTTGATTTGAGCCAAAGGCTTCCTTGGGAAGAGTTATGCCCAAAGTGAGGCTTCTAGGAGTAAGAGGGTAATGTTGGGAGAGTATTTGGGCAGAGTTTGGCCGAGCCAAATGGCTTGAAAGTGTAAATGAGGTCGGAGAGGTGGGGGCCTTTTATAAGTGGAGAGGAGGGGCACTTTTGGAAAGATTGAAATGTTATATTATTTCACAATGATTTTCGGATTCTAAAGGATCCACACTTATATAATTCTAGTATAAGGTGATAAGGTTTAGAAATATCCTCATCCAATAGGCTTTGGACAAGTGTAAGCCTTGGATTTTGCATTATCTTCTCATTTTATTTAAATCGTTAAATAATGAGGTCATCGCTGCATCATAATGATGTCATATATAATTTAATTTGTTTAATGTATAAAAATTATAAAAAAAATACTATGATGTAGTAAATCTTTTTAGCTTTTTAATGAATATTTATAGTCAAAAGTTGGACTTGTGTAACCCCACTTAAAAACTGTTTTAGTAAAATAACTCATGTTTGTGTCAATTTAATTTTAACATTAAATAAATATATATTAATGTCATTTTCCAACTAAAGTGGCTCCATGGGGTCCCCAAGTTGACCCATGGGTTGTCTTGGTCGGCCATGACTCATCCAATAGGAGTAGGATAAGTGTCATGCTCATCTCATATTATTAAAACATTATTTGTACCTTAAACTACACTAATTACCTCTAATCGCGATTAAGAACTTAAAAGTTACTATTCACCAAAAAATTATTTTAATCTCATTGAACCACATTTTACTTCTTAATGACAAACATGTATGTCGGATTTTTGAAAATCAAATCACAGAAGTGGTAATATTTCATTTAAACGAAAAATCAGTTATTTAACTACCACTTAGTGGTTTCACTATTCACCAAAAATTGAAGTTTTTCAGAACAAGGCCAAAATTTCACCCTAAGCTATAATTGATATTCCGAACTCAAAAATGATGTCTATTTTACAAAATTCCAAACATATAAGTTGTATTAATTAATTTTATAATTAATTCCCGCTGTTACAACAAATAGCGTGTTTTTAAGAAACAATTTATATCAAAAGATTGGCAATTGTTTATGTCCAATTTCAATGTTAAATTAATTCTAATGACCACCATTGGATAAAATGGTAAAAATATATTATAATTATACTTTAAAACCACTAAATAGTATAATTTATCACTATAAATTATTTTGATTAAAAAATTTGTTTTTAAGTAATTTTCACTATTCATAAAAAATTGGAAGTTCTCAGAAAATTACAAAAAATTCAACTTTAGATAATTTCGATATTACGAATACAAAAATGAAGTCCATTTTGAAATGTAAAATTTCTATAATTTTAAAAAGTGGTTATTACTATTCATAAAGGCTACTTTGATTAGTCGCAGTGTTTTAGAACTCGAAGTTGCGTACAATGAAAGCTATTGCATTATTGAATGAGAAGCGTATCATGGAAGCTCGGGGTGTTACAGAGAACATGTCTTCTGATTTGCAGTAGAAGTTCAAGATATCTCAATTAGATGTAGGTAAGGGGAACCTATATTTTCCAAATATATGTTTATGTTTTAAAACTTTTATTTCTTAAGTGAAATATATTGAAAAATTTCTATTTTAAATGTTCAAAAAAAAATGAACGTCATTGTTAGGGGTGATTTTTTAATATTTTTGTTTTAATTTATCTAATAAGTCCCTATCGAGGGAAAATAATTTTGGAGTTCATTGTATTTTGATGTTATTTTAGGATATTATTTAAATTTAACATTTCATGGGTAATGGAGTTTTTAAGGTCTTATTTCAAATTTTTTAAAACATATACACATATAGTGGATTACTCATTCAAATTTTATCATTGTATATCAACTAGTGTTTTAATTATTTTGTTTTAGAAATAAAACTCTCTATGTAGGGGAATATATTTTAATATATTTTAAATTTAAAAGTCTTATTTAAGGAATTTAAATGCATCGTTTTACGTTTATCATTTTATGTGTGTAATTTTTTTTAAAACATGATTCCCCTAGAATTAGTTTTTACTCTATAAATTAACTTATTCCATTAATGATATATGTGTAAAATTTATAGTATGGACATACTATATTTTGATTGGTATCCCATGTTTGTTTTACAATCCAGATTTATTATGGTGAATTTTTTCTTTCTTCTTAATGATATATATATATATGTGTGTGTACATGCACTTATATGTATACATAAATATATATATGTATGCATAAATTGAAACAATTTTAAAATAATATGGAAAACTATAATGAAAAATTAAAATCTCATTATGTTATATTAAAATTTGTTGCTTGAAAATTGTAAAGAAGATAAATATTAGGGAGTGACACTGTGGGGAAAAATGTCTTTTGTGATGAGTTATTTGCGACGCGTTTGTCACCCATCGTAAATAGTTCCTCAAAAATACTATTTGTGAGGGGATTCATTTCTCATCGTAAAATAGTCATTAAAAACATTACTTATGACAGGAATGTTTTCCCATTGAAAATACCTTTGGCTTGTGTTACACACCAAACCTCGAGAAACGTATTTGTTATTGAAATATACCGCCATCACAAACACCTTCCATCATTATTTTTGTTTATGGAAGGAGTTAACTCTTGTCGTAAATAAACTATCGACATAAGTATATTTAGAACAGGTCCCATCTCAAATACTTTTCATCATTATTGTTATTTATGATGGAAATTATCTCTCGTCACAAATAATCTATCAACAGAAAGGTATTTATGAGGTGGATCATCATAAATACACTTGTTTACATTTGTCTTATTTAATAACGGTGATTTATATTTTTGATGGGGCTCATCGCAAATAGTCTCATCACATATTATCAAACTAATATACCCCCCCCCCCAATTTTTTCATTATGTTATCCTCTGAACTCTTCTCTCCTCTTATGCTATCGTATTCTCTTGTTTAATGTTTTGAAAGTTTTAAATTTTAAAGGGGTAAAACTTTCCAGCTTTGCATCCGCTAAAAGATTCAGTTTTAAGGTATTTATTTGATGTTTTTAATTTTTATTTATTTTATTTTATATTAGTAATAATTATTATTAATTATCAGTAATTAGATTTAATGAGATTTATTTTGAATTTGCTAATTTTATTTTGGATTAATTAGTTTTAAGTTATAGTAATTATTTTTAATTAAAAGTTTTTAGTTTTAATTATTAATACTTATTTTTAATCATAAGTATTTAGTAGTAATTAGTTTTAATTAAAAGTACATAGTAATAATTAGTAGTACATTGTAATAATGAGTAAGAATTAAGTAATATTTAGTGGTAATTAGTAATAATTTGTTGTGATTAGTAATAATTAGTGGTAATTACTAATAATTTATGGTATTTAGTAATAATTAGTGGAAATTAGCATTAAATATTTGTAACTAGTGGTAATTAGTGAAAATTAGTAAAATTATTTTTAATTAGTAATAATTAGTAAAAATTAGTAAATTTTTTATAAATTAATAATAAATTGTTTTAAAGTGATAAAAAATAGAAATAATTAGTAGTAATTGGTCATAATTAATGATAATAAGTGGTAATTAGTGGAAATTAGAAGTAATTAGTAACAAATAGTGGTAATTAGTGGTAATTAGTAATAATTAGTCATAATTAGTGGTAATTAGTAATAATTAGTGGTAATTTGTTATAATTACTGGTAATTAGTGGTAATTCGCAGTAATTCATGGTAATTAGTACTAATTAGTAGTAATTAGCAGTAATTAGAATTAATTAGTTGTAATTAGTAATAATTAGTAATAATAAGAAGTAATTAGCAATAATTAGCAGTATATTAGTAATAAAAATTAGTAAATTGATATAATTTACAATAAGTAGATATAAATTAGTATAAATTAATAGAAATTATTATAAATTAATAAAATATAAAAAATCTATAAAAAAATTAAACTTATAAAATTTGAATAAATTAATCAAAAAAATTTACATTAGTATAATTTATTATAAATTACTAGGAAATAATATAAATTGTTAGAAATTATTAGAAAAATGCAATTTTAATAGGTCCTCAATTTTCAAGTCATGATCACTGACAAATTTGGATATGGTTGAAAGAAATTGGTCATTTATCATAACGTGATGATTTAAAAATATATGATTTACATATTTTTAGTAATTTATAATATATTTTATTACATTATATTAAAATTTACTAAATTTTACCAATAATTTATAAAAATTAGTGGTAATTACAAAAAATTAGCAGAAATTTAAAAAAAATAGCTTTAAATACTAATAATTTAGGGTAAATTGTACCAATTTTGTAGAAATTAGAAATAATTTGTGGTAATTAAAAATAATCAGTGGTAATTAGTAATAATAATTGGTAATTAGGGGTGGTTATTAATAATTATTAATAATTACTATAATTAATAAAAAATAGAATAACTGAGTACAAATTAATTTAAAATACTAAATATTGCGAACAATTTGTAAAATTAATAAAAAAAATTAATAAATTGAATAAAAGTATATTAAATTTTAAAAAAATATATAAATTAATATAAAATAGTTTAAATTATTGTGAATTAATAAAATTATTATATATTAGTATATATTAGTATAAATTAACAAAAATTGGTAAATATTAATAAGAATTAAAATAAATTAAAAAAAGAGCTTAAATTATAATAAATTTTTATACATTTATAAAAAAAATAATTTAAAATAATTTAAATTATTATAGATTGGTATAAATTGTCATAGTGTTGTCTTCAAGTAGTATAAATTATCAGAAATTATATAAAAATATATTAATTTATATAATTTAAAGTAAATTATTGTAAACTAATAAAAATTAGTATAAATGAGTAATTTTTTTAAAAAAAATATTATAAGATACTATGGAATAATATAAATTATTATAAATTATTGGAAAAGTGAAAATGAATCAGGTTTTCAATTTTCAGGTCTTGATCAATGAAAAATTTGGATATGGTTGACACAAATTGGTCATTTTTCATGACCTGAAGATTATAAATTCTATGATTTACACCTTTTAGTATTTTATAATATATTTTATTACTTTATGTTAATTTATAATAATTTTTGTTAATTTATAAAAAAATATTTTAGACAAAATAAAGGTGAATTTAAACTAATTTATTTTAAATTATAAAAAAATTATAAATTAATAAAATAAATAAATTAATAAGCTCAAATCCTAAATAGTTTAATTTCCATAATATATTTTTAAATTTTTATATAATCAAAATACTAAATATTTATAATTTATTTGGATAATTATGGACCTAAGAAATAGGAAAAAATTTCTGTTATGAGTTCATGATTCGATAAATCATCAGAAGAATCCAAATTGTTTTAGTATAAATATTATCTACATTGAGAGTGTCGAAGAATTTATATCATTATAAATAGATATAATTAATGATAATTAGTAAAAATGAACAATAATTAGAAAAATTAATGGTGTATAGATAAAATTGATAATATTTATACGTAAATTATAATTTTTAAATTTCTATTAATTTTTGTGTTGTCTTTTTCTTATATCAAATTAATCGTAAAAAAATTATTTATTTTATTTTTTAGAGAAATATGGAACAAATAAGTCAATTTTTTTTAATACATGACTGTGATTGGATAAATGAACGTAAAAATCCAAACAGTTCTAGAATAATTCATGTATATATTGGGGTTGTTGACTACTATTTATCATTTTCATCTTCAAAACTAGAATTTTTTTAGAACAAAAATTTATGGAGTTTGATTTTTATAAGAGAATGTTAATAAATCTTGTCACTAGAGAGATTACAAGCGGTCTCTAAAATAATAATGTGGCTAGTATATTTTTTTGTGTTTTAAAATTAAATGCAAATAATTTTTTCACTATTTTATTTATAAATTTAAACTGAAGGAGTCATATGAGGCTGTGACTTATTAGGCACAATATGAGAGTTAGGTCATGACCAAAGATTAGAGAACAAGTGTAGTAGGATTGAATGAAGAAACATGAATGTAGGTGACTTATTATTCCTTCGAGAAATTCTGACTTGTTGGTGTCATCTCTTGATTAATGCATGTGAGCTATTATGGTACCGTTGCGACATCATCTTCCTACTCGAGGGGAGTTCGTGGATTGTCATTATCATCTTCTTCACAGTATTAGGAGAAACTAAAAGCTTATAGTGACCTTATATAGATCATGCGTAGGGATTAGGATGATCTTTGTCGATATCAGCAACAAGAGTAGGGGGAGATGCGTCGATGACAGGAGCAGTAGTCCAAGCAAACAATGGAGTACATGCGACTGCTAACTTAGGGTTTATGGATGAATTTCCCTCCACCACCACCTCTATATGACCCTTCCACTCAACTATTTATGTATTTTTTTCACATTTATTGTGATAAATATTTGGAAGAACATTTTTTTGTAATATTTTTATTAATTCATATATTTACTGATTTATATAGTGCATTTTTTATTGTTGTGAATATATTTTTTTATAATTTTATTATTATATATATTTTTTAATTTTTAAATTTTTTTTGTGATGGGACGATTCACTCGTCACAAATAATTATTTGTGACGGGTCAATCTTACCATCCCAATAAATATTTATTTTTTTTACCAGGAAAGGTTATTTGGGATGGGATATCTACCCATCACAAAAAAATTATTTTTGACCGGTAGGTATCCAATCGCAATAAATCTTTTTTAAATACCAAGAAATATTATTTGAGACGGTATAGCTTCCCATCGTAAATAATTATTTTTTACAATGACCCATCACAAAATACTATTTTACAGTGCCATTTTCAGAAATGATTAATTTATGATGGGATCACATCGCAAATTACTCATTGCATATAAATAATTTTCCAGTTGTGTGAACCCAAACCTCAAGGTATGTTGTCCAACAAGATGTGTAGTCCCTATCCAACATTCAATATAAAAAGTTAAATCACGGTTTTTTTTTCTAATTATAAAAAGTGATTTTTTTAACAATCAAAGGGTTTATTTTAATAATAAATTATTTCTAAGAACTCAAATAATTAATAATTATTTAATTGAATGGAATTTCCTTGGTTTTATTTCACGAAATATTTTTAATAAAGGTTGTTATAGTATTTTAATGTTTTTATGAAAACGTTCTAAGAATTTATTATACATTTTGGAAACCCTTTATGAATTGTTATGGTAAAAGTGAATTTAATGTTTTATTTAAAACCATGTTTTTAGTTTTTGAAAGAATTTTTTTCAATGAATGTTTTCTAGCATTTAAAAATATATATAATTCAATTTTAAAACCACTTACTGAGTCATTTTCACACCCCAAGTTTCAAAATATTTTTGTTAGGGATTTTTAGATGAGTATGAGTTATTATAGTGATATGTATCAAATATTATGATTTTTAATAGAGCAAAATTAATTAATTATTATGATGTATTTAGATAATTATATATATACTCGAGTGATATGGTTTTTGTCTAAATTTTACTAATCCAATAAAACCCTAACTTAAATGATCCTAAAAACTGTATATTTTCTCGTATTATAAAATATTTTATTTATGGAAAAATATATATAGTGTTTTTAGCAATAGATCTAAGAGAGTGGGTATAGGGTGTCTCAATATACATATAATTCTTTTGGTATCTAGTGAAATAGTCTCAAGATGGAACTTGAAAAATTAGTTTTGAATACATGGATATGAAATACATGAAAAAAGGATATGTATATAAAATATTTTCTAAGAGTCCACTAAACATCTTGATCATGTTAAAATCATAAGATGGAAGCATGGAAATATAGCTACCAAAACAAAACACCCTCCAATATTCATCAAGGAATCAAACTCAAACATTGAACATGTCAAATACATAATTTTTATATGTTTAAAAACTCAGCATGAAATATTATCAATTCCCTTACAGGGAAACCACTAGCATGGTATACAAATAATGAATTTCTTCTTTAAGCCTATGTGCATGTCGATACCATGAAAAGACTACAGTGTATCCCCTAATCATGGATTAATTGTTCTTTATTTGTGGATTCCCTTAGTATATAGTCCTAATAAAATTTTTACTCATGTTGAGAACCAATGATAAATTCTTGAGTGTATCTAAACCAAAGAAATACTTTAACAATGTTATAAACAAAGGATTACAATGTGTCAACCCTTAAATAGCTATAACTCACTATTAACCATTTAAATAAACTAATAACATAAATTATTCACCACTATTATACATAGGAATAATCAAAGAAAAAAATACATAATGATTTAGAAATATGATATAAACAACCAACTTCAACTTAGTTCAATAAAAACCATTTTTACTAGACATGTTTTTCTGATGGCAAGAACTAGAATTTAGGAAATTTGATAATTCCAACAAAACATTGGGAATATTTGAGTTTTTTTAAAGAGGGAGATGATAATTGGGCACCAAATTCTTCATTCCTAGTTATATATTGTCCGACCTACCCTCCCATGCCATGTACCATACCTTTTTGTACCACATTACCTACCTTTCCATGTGACCTGCTCACACCAATACCACATTCCTTATTCAAAGTAGTTAGTCACATTGATAGTTACTTTAGTTCCCACATAACATTTTCTATATAATGACCACAAGACCCATGACTTCAAAACCAAGTACTAAACACCAAGGATGAAGTGTAAAAGAGATGCCTTATAAGCATTTGAGTGAAATTAATCTATGATCATCCTCTTAAAGCCTCTCTTACAGGTTATTTATGAATCCAAACTAAGAATACATTATGTAAATAAAGGGTATTTGTGTCTTTCACTCATTATAATCATTGAAATTCAACATTTTCAAGGTCATTAATAGGACTAGGGTAAATGATCCTCCTCAAAGGGTAAACCCAACCGACTAGGTCATGTCGTCTAACCACCCTGAATATCCAAAATGTTGTTATGAATAGGTCCTTACAAAGGGTGTTATGCCTAGGTCCCCCCAAATAGGATATTCCCATATCCCCCAAAAGGGGTCCATGCCTAGTTCCTCCTAAAGGGAATTATGACTAGGTCATCTGATGTTGATTCATTCATAGGTCAACTATCTAGGTGACATATTCACCAAAATTACCTACTTGAGTACAATATTCACCCCAGATGCTAAACTAAGAACTATAGTTTCCCAACTCACTTACCAGAGTTTCATATTCACCCAAGTTTCCTAACTTGGTACCTACTCTCCTTGGCCTCTAAGTGGGAACATCATAAACATAGTTCCTTTAATTGGGATAAATCATATTCCCATAGTTTCTTTCCAACACTATTTATCCAAGACTAACACTTTAATGAAGAATATATACCTAAAAATCTTACATGGTCTCCTGATATATATTATTGATCTATAAAAACTAATGTGATCCATTTCAATCATTTGTTCCCTTGATAATGGTAGAAAAACATTTTTCAAAATATATATTCTATGTTTTTATAATTAACTAATAGTTCCATCAGGGGTTTAATAATAATTTATTACCTTGTGAATAAGGTCTCTTATCATTGGGAAATTAGGGAAAATATTAATGGTTAGAGATTCATATGATCTTATAATCCAATGTATGTATCTAAACTTACTCATTGTTTCAAATCTTCCATGATTCTATTCTTGATTCCCTATCTAGTTTCCGATAGACAAGATATGGAAATACATATCATGGGCCTCCCAGTAGATATAATACTGGATCACTCTATTTTTGGTGATCCCATCCATGTGACCCATCAATGAGCCATATATATCATGGGTCACCTACTGAGGTGTAAAACCCAACCATATCCTCACTTTCTAACTTACTAACAAACTAGATGAACCAAAAAAAGACCTCATGATTACATCCAACACAAAACCATTTCCAGAATCGTTTTTCGTAATATTCCTAGTTAGATTACTCTAAAATGAATATAATATATCCCATTTCATATGATTTTAAAATAATTGGAATAGGTCAATGTTTTATAACCCTCAACTATAATACATGATGGTCCTAATTATATGACCTTAAAAGTTGCATCATTGGTCATGGATACATAATCCTAAAGGTCACCACAATTTTCCACATCACATAACCTTAAGAGGAATAATATATCTAGTTATGTGGAATTGAATTACATGGGTTAAAATTTCCTTCATAAGGATATATAGAAATATCCTTTCATGGGTTTGATCCCAACACCACAATTCCTACCACCACTTTAGATTATGATAAATTTAAAAGCACACAATTGTGCATCTTTAAACCATAGTGGGATGAACTAATATAGTAAATGTATATAAAATCTAATTCAAAAAAATATTCAAATAGATTCATGATATTTATCGATCTCTCTCATTACCAATGGGACAAGTATGTTTACTTGAAAGGATTTAATGATTACATCTCAAATCTATTTGAGTTCCTTGGACTCTGTAATAAGACCCCCAAAGGGATGAGCGGACCTCCCATACTCTTGAACAATAGATGATTTGAGGAGCTATATAAAGTATATATGACTTCCTTCCTCTTGAAATAAGTCCACCTCCACATAAATCCACGAGCGCATAAGATGTGGGAGGAAATAAATAGTGAACTTAATGTGAAATACTTTACCCATCAAAGAGATTGATTGACCATGAACTATTATCTGTGATGATAAACTATAAGGCACCTTTTTTGGGATTTATTCCATCTATATATCGTATTTTATCTATATGGAATCTTTGAACATGCCATCACATGTAATACTTCATGAAAAATTTTGTGGAAATTGTAACACACCTCATGTTGTCACACACCGCCAATTAAAGTACAAGAAAAATAATTTTACCATGATGAAGGCTATGGAACTAGAGTCTAGATGTATGTTTTAACAGAATTGATTCCTCTATAAACATGTGGTGGATGAATTATTGCAATAATATCATATCAAAATATCCATCACAGTCATGGGTGTAGATAAATTTTTGTATTACCATGTTTGAAAATGTGAGTAAACTCATTATGCCCATGCTCATGTAAACTAACTCATTATGTCCAAATCTACCTATATTATGAGATATAAACATCTAAAAATTAATTTAAAGGTGATATAGAAACCCAAAAATTATCATACTTATATATTTTTTCAACTTAAAATCATCCATAATCATATCTTAAAGAGTCCAAGTAAAAAGAATGGGTTTATTACAATTTTCCAAAAACATCACACAACATGAACTTATGAAATAATAGGATATCAAAATATAATTTTATAAAAGTAATCATATCATAATAAAATGTATAATGTGGTCAAAACTTCACATAATGATATATAAACCTTAGGAGTAATAGAAGTGAAAATAAATAATGTTTTCACAAACCCTTTTAAACATTATTAGGAAAGGAAAGGTGAAAATTAATTTCAAAAATAATTTAGAAGGAAAATATAATCCTTTTGAGAAAAAAATTATAAATAGTTCCAAATAAATTATCCTTGAAAATAAACACACAAAATCAAGATAATAAATATAGAGTGGTAAATAATTAAAAGAAACACCTTTATTGAGGTTTTTAAGATGTTTTAATGAAAAACAACATCGAAGAAATTTTGGAAGAATTTTATTTTATGAAACTAAAAATGTAAAACATGAGGGATAAAAAAGAAAAAAACTATTTTAATTTTATTATATAAAATAAAAATGAAAGGAAAAACATTTAGATGGAAGAAAATGATTCATTGGTAAGAATAAGAGTTATTCATACAAACATTATACATTTAATTTAGAAAATAAATTGTCAAATAAGTGGTTAAAGAGGATGGTATGTAATTTAAATAGATAAAAAGGAAATAAAAAATAAAACAGGGGATTAGAGGGATCAAATAATTTTTGAAAATATATATTTAAGCAATAAAGACCCTAAGCCAATGAATATGAAATTGAGTTGATGAAACCCTTACTTTAAATTCCATCTTAACTGATCACAACCCAACCTCTTATATAAAAATCCTAAACACATTAATATCCTATTTTAGAACCTTATTCATTTCAGTAAACTTTTAGAAAATTGATTTATAATTATTCACTACATGTATATTATTTAGCTATTATCAATTTTAAATATCAGGTGTGAGTAATCTTGATTATTTTGAACTAGTTTAGTAATAGTAGTGTTGTTCTCCATTACTCTCCCAAATTTCATCATTACCAGATCATGTGAGGTACTTGAATATTTTATCATATTTTATGAATTTTGAATTTCATTCTAGAAGATTTTTAGTTATGGTTCTTGTATATTAAATTAGGGATAAACATGTTTTAGTGACTTTTAACAAACAAATGATGATATCTTAATTAATGAGTTTAATTTTATTTTTACCATTAAATAACAAATATAAAATAATTAAATACTTATTCATATAATATATACTTTATAACTAAGTTATCATATTCGAAAATCATATAATTTTATAGCATTTTTGAAGTATGTGGTCATACTGACCTAAACAAGAATATACCATAATTAAAAGGTGATTATGATTGTGAAAGTATTTTATTTTCACATAATATCATTATTAAATAATAATAATTATATTATTTAGACAATTTTAAGGACTTTAATCATATTTTACTATATTCTAATAAATAATATTGAAACTATATGAAAAATGAGATACGTTACTTCATGGAAGTAGTTGTCTACACAATGCACAATTAACATTTTAATTTTTCAGATAATGAGAGGAAAAGAATAGGGATTATAATTTTTAAATTAATAATAATATTTATATTAAATATTTCACATAAATTCTTCAATTTTACCCTTTTAATTCATAAATAGAGGCGGTGGTGAAAAAAAATGGAAGACATCACTTCGTGGAAGTAGTAGTCCACACAACACATGAATAACAATTTTTCATTATTAATAGGAAGAGGAATGATATTTCATATTTATTACCTTACAAAAATAACATTAATTATAAAAAAAATTATGTAATTTATATAGAAATTATAAAATTATATTTTGAAAAAAACAATAGAAAGAAAAAAATGTAACAAGAGAATTGTAATCATGTTGAAATATTTACATTTTCCTTCAAGGTTTTCTAAATAATGGAGGTCTTAATACAATATCTAATGAATAGAGGATAAAGAAAAATGAATATTATTATAAATGATGAATAATGGGTTGAGTTCCAAGTGGAAACTGAATTATTTGAGTTGTCTTTAAGGGGTGGTGAGAAGACACTTTTATATGTGGGGAGAATGAAATTTTTGTAATTATAACCACTTAATATAAAGGGATCACATGTTAAACATGTTAATTAACACAAAAAATAGATAATAATATTTTTTTGATGATATAAGGTTGATAATACCTCAAAAATTAATTTTTAAACAGGTTTTAAACATTTTTTAATGTTATTTTGTTTTAGAATTTTCACTTTTACCATTTTTTGGTTTTACCATGGTAACTAATATTTACCCAAGTAAACCACTTTCTATGCCTAAATATAAAGTAGAACTTATTAAATAATTTTTACTTAATTATTCCAAATATTAAATCTATTTTTATGTAATAAAAATTCTATGTGTAAAAAATCAATTTTAACATTAGCGCATGTAATTTGTAAAACCAAGATCCTGTATACCTATCCATTGTCACATAATGTTAAGAATGTTTTACAACTTCTATGAATAAGGAGATAATTACCTATAATTTTTTTAATTTAACCCTAGATATTTCAATGGATCGCTCATTTCCTAATAAAGATATTGTTTCTGAGACCACACGAAGGAAGCTCTAGAGTAAAATGGTAGAGGAGGAGAAAACATTCCAGGTTGCACCTCCTATCATTATGAGCACCCCATCAGCTTCTCCTAATAATATAGAGATTATAATTAATCATACTAAATATAGTGTTTACACTATAAATTTTTCTCCTGATACCACTAGAATTGACTCAATGAAGAAAATATAGACCAAAACCCCAACCAGGATGGCAGATGACTCCAAGAAACCCTAAAATAAAAAGATATCATGGGTAAGAAAAAGAAAGGGAAAATCAGAGTCAAAATCTTGTTCAAAATGAATATAATATTTGGGAATTTCTAAAGGGTGTATAACATTTAAAATTTTAACTCCGTACATAAGTATATAGAAAATCACATACCCAAACTTCTAGGAATTTTTGAACTAAAGAAACTCTTCTCTCCTGTAATTGATGTCCTAAATAAAATGGGTTATCACCTTGTTAGAATCAATAGAAAAAAACCGCATTTAAATAATTTGGGTACCTGATCACTCCTTCCTACATAATGTCTCTATGTACAACATTGAGGACTAGATGGCCACCTATGAGGTTGACTACCCTGGTATGCATATGTTCTATTTTTTCATCTATAATATGAACAAATATGAGGATATAAAGTGGATTTTTCCGAATATTTAAAGTGATAGTAATAGAATAATATATCATTGAACTATTTTTAACACCCCTATATTTTATGAAATATAAATTTTCTAAATAAATCTGACTTCTTTTATTTCTTGTGCTCCACTCAACATCGAGCTGAAACGAACCACAATATACTTTTTATATTACCATTTAACATGCTCGATATGATTTAGTCGTTAAACTTGGTGGTATGAATATGAATAACCATATTTTCAATTATAATTATAATTGTTTTATATAAATAAATATTATTTATAAAAATGTATTTAATTTCTGATAAAGACTTTATATGTTTCAAAAATTCTATTTTCTCAAAAAATGATTTTTTTCTTTTTCTAAGGAAAATAATAAATGTAATTTTTGAAACATTTAGAAATTTTATTTGAATAAATTAAATTTATTTTTGGAATAAAAATTTCAAAAATTATCATAGGGTTAATTTTTTGTATTTTGAGAAAAGATTAGTTTTTTGATGAATAGTTAAAAATAATAGTTTTTACTAAAAATTTCCATTTTATTTAAATGATTTATATGGTTAAATTTGGTTTTAATATGATTTTAAAAGTAAAATTAGTTCAATTATAATATAATTAAATCAATATTGGTTATTGGACTCGATTTTATATTTAATTTTGATATAAATTTTTTTAAGCTTTTGAAACGTTTCTCCTAGGAAAACAACTTTTTCATCACATCTGTAATTTTAAGTTAAATTCCACCACTTATAATAATTTTATCTATAAAAATGGATTTAATACTTTGAATAATTATAATTAATATTATATGATAATGTAAAATTATGTTTTTTCCCTAATGAATAGTGAAAATAATAAAAATTAATTATTGTGGTTAAGGTTAAAATGGGTTTACAGGGGATAAACTTACAATATGAGCGGTAAAACAACAAAGAAAATTTTAAAATACCCATTTTATTGAAATATTTATACATTATAACCTATAAGGGTCTATAAGTACCCATTTTTATACTTTTTTCATGTGGAAATTTTGGGTACACTTTATTATTTTCAAAAATTAAATGTATATCGTCTCCCTTGATTATAAAATTACACACATATCACCTCTTATTAAAATAGAAAAAACCATTTGGTTATAAAAAAACCCAACAAATTCCATTAATTAAGTCTCTAATATCAACCTATATTACTTATTTTGGTTATTAATCCCTCCTAATAATTCTTCAAGAATAAACCTAAAGAAGCTCTCCAAAGAAGTTGTAAAATCCGCAAACTTTTGTTTTTGTTTTATTTCATCCTCCACCTCCGTAAAATTTTATAAATCCATTATAATATAATAAAATAATTATATTACAAATAATTTTATGTTATTACTTAAATTTTATGACTTAAAATTTCTCCTCATCTCTTAAATGGAAAACAAAATTGTCGATCATGTGTACGGAGGACTGCCGCCTGGCAAACTATAGTTATTCATTTTTCGTCACCATATCTCACCATTGGATATAATGATGGATTTATTAATTATATACAATATTTATGATATTTTTATTATTATTTAATCATTATATCACATATTAATTCTTACTTTCCATTCCACATGGATATAATAATGTTGCTCATGTGTATGGCGGACTACCGCATCGCAAAACTATGTGATTCGTTTTTCACTACCAATTTATGTGGAAGGTAGTAAGGATAAATTAAATTAATATATGTGAAATATGTGAAATAATAATAACTATTTAAACGTTATATACAATTTAACTTCCTTTCTTTTGATCCATCGAGAAAATGGAATCAATGTTCACGTGTTCATATGGCTTACTATATTTATGAATAGTGTAACTCGTTTTATATATCTAAAATTAATGGATTACTATAAATAAATAAATAATGAATATATATTATATTTATATCATGTTTATTATTCTTGAGATTATTGATCCATGATCAAAGTAAAAGGAGAAAAAAATACCAACAATAACTTACATGAAAAATGAAAAAACTATTACCCAAAACATGATTTTAACAAGGAATTATTGATAAACGGGTAATGAAAAGCATAAGTAAATCATATATGGTATGATATATATAATTATACTTATTTAATATATTTATAATAAAATTAAATTTTCTAAATATGAGGTTTGAACATGTACATAGTAATTTGAGACTAAAGGTAAATGATCATTGTCTCAATTTGTCTTCTTTGGGACATACATTATGTTATGAAACTATATTATTTTATGAGGTGTATATATAGAACAATTGACATGTAATATATTTAATTTATTTATTATAATGAAATAATAATTTTCATTTAATTTTATTCTTTTATTGGGATTATGATTCATAATTACCAAAGGGGTAAGAGTTTTATGCTACAATCTCATCATTTATCGGGATTGTTTATGATTATGCTTAAAATGATGAAATATTATGATCAATATCTCAATAAACTATTTAATTTAATTCTAATATTATTTTTTCATGATAATACATGTTTACCTTATTTTTCATCTCCTTAAGTACTTGATATTCAGAAATAATGTTTTAAATTAAACCGACTTTATTTCTCTCTTCGGTAAAAAAATCCCATTTTCTTTCATATCCATGTTTTCTAAAAAAAAATTCAATTTTTTTTAACATTCTAAAAAATGATTTATTAAATAAAAGTATACCCATTTTTTACTTTCAAAAAATTTAAAATTAATCTTCATGTCATTTTCTAAATTAGTACTATTTGGCATTTAATGAAAATGTTAAAGGAATTTTTGTTTTTAACTTGTATGACATTAATGTAATTTCCACAAACCATGAAAAATCAATGGTTTTAATATACCTTTATAAGCTTCAAAATTTAATTTCAAAAAAATTAATTTTTTTTATGGATATTTAGTTTTGAAATTTTATATTTATAGTTAAAAGGGTATTTTCCTCAAGAAATGTTACAAGTGATCTTTCAAAATAAATTTTCATCTATTATGGAATCCTTTTAGGTTACTTATTTTTTACTAGGGACATTATCCAAGGATATTATTCTTATTCTATCTATGTATGGTTTATTTTTATGATTAAAAGATCTCCATGAATACCCTTTTTCTTATATGAGTTATATTATGATAAAATTCATATAAAAACCATATATTTTTCCATGACTTATTATATAACGAAATGATGAAATGATTATGAAAACTATATCTTTTAAACATGTTATTCTATTATTAAATCTTTATGAAACCCATTTCTTTTTATGGGTTCTGATATGATGAATGTTAAATGATCTTATGAAATACATATGTATTATTTTAATTATAAGATTTGGGGGAAATATATCTCACTCTAATGTACTAGGAAAATATTAAAATAAAATAAGACAAATAGGACTATAATGGGGAGTGAACCAATATCAATAAAAGAATTTTTCCACTATGAAAGTCTTGGTATTGAACCATGATTACTAAGATCATTTGGGGAGTGAGCCCATTCCACTATGACAGCCTTGGAAATGAGCCCTGACTATTATGTAAATGATTTTTATGCTGATTGTTATTCCACAACTCCATGTATTATTCCTTAGTTATTATAATATCTTCAAATTATCACTCCCACATCTAGTTCTAAAATCATAAAATTTATATTTCCATATTTGATACTAAGAAATGTGACGCACTTTTTTCCATCTAGACCTTACAATATCGAAATGAAATATTGGGTCACTTAAATTATAAAGGTACTTTTAAGTTTAGAGTTTTGTATAATTATTATAAACCCTTAAATTAACAATACCCATGTCTTTAAATAAGTATGTATCCCCCTTAACACAACTTTTATTTTTTCACATTAATTCATCATCATCATCCATATGAGTATATTCAAGACATAATTCATTCAACATAATTCTTTAAAACATTAATAAAAAGAAACATACGAAGGGTGAAATCAAATTCCCTGTAATGGAAAACATAATAATTAATAATTAAAAGTCAATGGTGAGAATAAGAAAAGAATAAGGATGTGATGAAATAGTAAACGTGAATGAGTATAACATAAAAAATATCCATACCCATCAATACCTATACCATCAAACATGAAAACATATCATAAGGATTTAATAGAGTAAATATTCATTAGATTCCATAATAATGATCAATTTTATTTCAATCATGATCATTAGAAACCTTAATAAACCATAAAAAATATAACAAAAATGTGTTGGTATCTTGGGAAATTATATTCATAAAACACTAACAGAACCCTTACAAATCAAATAACCTTATGGTCAACTTATAATATAATAATCCAGAGAATATAATCATTGTATATTTCATTGGAGCACTATATGGATGCACCAATCATATATGCTATAATAATCTCACTCAGTGCTAACTAGGTGAACCTATCATATAAAAAATGTTCAAGAACCATAAATAAAATATATAGATATTTTATTTCATCTTAAAACTCATTAAAAAATAGTTTCTTATTTCATAACTTTATTATCCCATGGAAAATAAATGGGTTCCATAACAATATTATTGAGACATTATTAACCCATGGAAAAGAAACAAGTTCCATAAAAATCTAATTGAAACATGATTAAACCATGGAAAAGAAACAAATTCATTAAAAATATATTTGAAACATGACTAACCAATGTAAAATAAACATTTTCCATAACAATATCTTTGAAACATGATTAAATTGTAGAAAATTAAAGAGTTCCATAATAATTACTTTAAGACATGATTAACTCATGAAAAATAAATGAGTTCCATAATAATCTTTTTGAAATATGATTAACCTATGAAAAAGAAATGGGTTATATAAAAATATATTTGAAACATGTTTAAATCATGGAAAATAAATGGGTTCCATAAAAATATCATTAAAACATGATTATTATATGGAAAATAAATGGCGTTCATAACAATCTCTTTAAAAAAATGATTTACTTGTAGAAAAGTAATAAGTTCCATAACAATATCATTAAAACATGAATACCCCACAGAAAAGAAACAGGTTCCAAAAAAAACTATTGGAAACATTAATAACCTGGTGAAAAGAAATGGGTTCCATAATAATCTCTTTGAAACATTATTAACCTATGAAAAAATACGTTCTATAACAATCTCTTTGAATGGTGATTAACCTGTGGAAAATAAATAGGTTAAAACATGATTAACCCATATAAAAGAAATATGTTACATAAAAATCTATTTGAAATATGATTAAACCATGGAAAATAAAAGGTATTCATAAAAATCTTTTAGAAATATGATTAACCCATGTAAAATAAACAGGTTCCATAACAATATCTTTAAAACATGATTGACCTGTGGAAAAGAAATGGGTTTCATGACAATCTCTATGAAAAAATCTTAATCCATTTATATAACCAATTAGGATGGTATAATTACAAAATATCCCCATTACATCATAAGTAACAACACTAGTTGTTGATTTTTATGAATAGAAATACCATTAAAAGATCATGAAAAACGTTTTTGAGGAAAGTAACCTTTTCGTTTTGAAAATCAATTTTAATAACTAAAAATTCACAAAATACTATGAAAATAATTATATTTGAAAATAAAATTAAAAAAATATAAAGGAAAATTCAAGGAAAATAATGGGCTTGATGGTGGAAAAATACATTCTTTTTATAAATTTTAAAAATAAACATTCATTTAAAAACATTTGGAAAAAAGGTGTCAAAAGTGACCTACTTGGAAAATATTAAGAAATTTTATTTTAAAACATTTTAAAACAAAGTAAAAGATCATATAAAATGGATTTATGAAATTATTTAATTTTAAAAAATAATTTTTTTAAAACATTTTATAAAATGTGGATATTGAAGAGAAAGATACCTGATCTTAAAGAAAATACAATATCAGTATCACTTAGAAACAAATTTATTGATATTTCTTAAATAAATAAGGAGGAAATGGAAATAAAACCAGTTAACCACAATCATTACCAGTAGAGAGTAAATAGGTTTGGTTTGAGAAAATAAGATCATATTATTTCTTCTAAAGGAGCCTTGAACATAAACAATCATAGAAAGAAATAATATTATAAAATAATGCATTTTCCACTTTGATAACTCTTCAATCGTAAGCCCCATAAAAGAATAGAATCGAATGATAATTTAACTATCATTAAAATAAGTATTTTCATGATATAAAATTTCTAAAATGGTATATAAAAATGAATATAGGTGTATATTATAAACGTATATCTCAAAGAAAGATAATTTCAGATGAATATCCCTTATAAAAATCATACCATTGAATTTGAGAATTAATAAATGAATAGATTATAAGTATAAAATGTAAATACAGACAATTTTTTTTAAAATAAAATAAAATAAAATAAAAAATCATTACAAACATAATCATATAATATAAAATAAAATAAATAAGTAATATAACCCAATGAAAAGAAATTGAGTTATGAAATTCTTTACAACTTAGTAAATTTCATGTCAAATACCATTAGATAAAATAATTAAAATTGGAACTTAAAATTAAATTATTTATGATGTACTCATTATATTATAGGTTAAATGGTTAGTATTTAAACCACATAATTAAAACAGGTGGTGAATATGGAATATGACTCAAAGAATTAAAATCGATATAAGAAAAAACATTACCTCAAGTACAAACTTTCCAGGAATATACATTAACTCATGTAAAAAAGATTCTATAAATTATTTTATTTATTAATAACCATTTATAGGTATAGAAACTTTTAATTATATCATTTATTTTATTTCTTTATAATGGAAAATTTGAATCTTTAATCATTTATGTCCACATCGGGTGTTTTTTAGAATGTTTGGTTCATTATTTTAAAATGTCTTTAGCGTGTTGACCATGTTCAAAGAGGTAATTATTTAAACATATAAAGAATAAAAATCTTAAAATAATTAACATATTTATTTATAAATTATAATTTAAAAACCAACCATAAAAAATGGTTATTAAAAATGAATTACGTTAAGATCACGGAGATGTTCGGTTGTGCAAATACATGAGTACTGTTTCTATTTTTCAATGATCATTATGGAAGAATTTTTATATTATTATATATTTAAATTATTATAATAATATCATAAATACCATATTATTTCTTTAAATACATGTATATATATCAGTATTGTTATGTGGTGAGGAAAAAATAGTTTCATTGCTTCATGGAGGCGGTAGCCTAGAGGTACACGAACGACATTATCATTTTTCAGTGTAAGAAATTATATGATACATTATATTATAAGAACAATAAATATGTCTTAATTATAATTATAATTTCATTTTAATCATATATATTAATAAACATTATACTTGTTACCTTCTTTGTAAAGCGTTGGTGAAAAATTAATCGCATCGTTTCGTGAGGCGGTAGTTCCCTGTACACATGAACAACATTTCCACATCCACTAAGGTATGGAAAATAAAAAATTTATATGTTATATCATAACTCCATATGTATAAATATGTTACAAATTTCATAAATATACTTTAAATCTATTATTATAGCAATCCATGTGATGCAATGATGAAAAATGAATGACAATAGTTTGCGAGGCATTAGTCTGTTGTACACATAAATGATGATTTATTATCTCATTTGATAATATAGGATACAGATTATAGTTATTACATTAATATAATAAAATATCAGTAAATAAGAGATAATTGTTTTATCATATCATCATATTTAAATAATATTTTAAGGAGGGGTAATAAAAAATAAAACAAAAACACATTGTTAGGAATTTTACCTCTTTTAAGACTGCCTTTTTAGGATTATACCAAAAGAATTCAAATAATGTATTTATAAAAATACCAAGGTTTCTAGGATGACGGGATGAAATTTTTGAATTTATTTTTTTTATGGATTTTCTGGAAAAAGGGTTTTAATTTGTGAATTAGAGAGGAGAGGGGTGTACTTCTATAAGTGAGGTGAGTGACACACCAGTAATTTTTGAAAAAAAAGGTATACCCACATTTTTCACATGCCAAAAGAATCCAAAATAAAGTATAATCAATATGTAGAAAATATAAGATCTAAAACTGGCCATAAAATAGTTTTTATAAAATATTTCAGCCATTTTGGCACTTATCTTTTTTAGTTTAACCCTCGGTAAACCCATTTTAACCTTAACCGTGTTAATATATTTTTACTATTTTCACTGTTCATTAGAATAAAAAATCATGTTTAACTTATTAGATAACATAAATTATTCTGATTACAAATATGGAATCTATTTTACCAAATTTAATTAACATATGATGAAAAAAAATTAAAATTAAACCCATAGAGGTGATGAAAACGGGGGTTTTCAAAAGTGTATTTTTTAAGAAAAATATTTCTTTATATTAAATATAAAACTATTAATGATCATTGAATGAATATGAATGAATATTTATTGATATATAATCTATATATATTATTTAAATAAAACCTCATTAGGTTTATTTATTTAACTAAAAATGAGAAACATTATGCACATTAAAACAATTTTCCGAAAAATCCCATTTTAAACCTAAAGACAATTTTATAAAAAGATCCTATATGAATTTCATTAAAAAGAAATTAATTTGGTCAAATATAAATAATTTATTATAATTTTAATTAAAATAATATTAAAAAAATTGTAGTTCCAAAATTATTTATTTTTTGAAAAAAATGTCATTTCTTTAAATTCGGTATTTTTCATTATTCAATGAAAAATAAATATTTTTCAAAAAAACCCAAAATTTCACCCAATGTAAATTTTTATATTATGATTTAGAAAATGAAGTTAATTTTATCAAAAAAATTAAATTTCCAAAAAATAATTATAATATTTTATTCATGAAAAGCAATAAAAATTACTTTTGAAGAAAATATATTTTTAAAGATTAAAATTTCATTACTAAAAAATCAATTGATTATTTACAAAAATTATATCAATAATATACATTATGTAGGAAATATATATATATATATATCATAAATTAATTAATACTATTCATTCCTTTAAATTTAACAGCTGGGTTATAACGTTTATATATTTCATGGGTCATTTAAGCATGGTGTTTCATGTAAAATATGATATCGAACATATTTTTATTTTCAAAAATATTGGGGTGTTGCATCCTACCCTTTAATAAATTCATTCCTTTTAATTTTAATATTATCATGGTATCGATATTTTAAAATAACTTTATTTAAACTCACATTATAAAAAGGGTTAATAAAACATCCTTTTCATAAGAGAGAAAGTGACATATGAAGGTCCTTGGGAATAACTTACTAGGTTTCCAAAAAGGAAAATATAGGTGGGAAGTGAATATTTGGACATGGAATAAAATCATAATTATTAAATAATTATATAGAGTGATGTATACCATTGATCATAAGAAAGTGAATAATCAAGTGAAAGTTGACCACAAAACCATAATCCCAAGAGGTGTGAAAAAGGTTTCTCATTTTACCAGAAATGATGGTAATAAGAAAAAAATTTGTTTCAAGATCCTTTTCTTATAGATAAAGTATTATTTTACCATCTAGACTAAGATAATATGGAAATATACTTACTTTATGTGTATAATTTTATTCTTTTACCAATTTTCAAAACAATATCATATTTTTTATCCAAACAATGAGTATTCAAGATGATTTAGTCATGCATGAAGAACTAAAATCAACTTTTAAAGGAACACATAATCATAAAAGGTATAATCAAGATATCCCACCTCTCTTTATAAATTATCCAAAACCAAAATGGTTATAACATGGTATGATGTTTACTAAAATTATTAAACAATCATATGATGAAATAATACTTTAACCTCCAAAATTCAATAGTGATACCCAAATTTTAGTCTAAATGATTCCCAAATAACCTCGGTATTAAAAAAAATTAACCAAAAATTTAATCTCATGCATAACACCCCGTGTTTTTTAAAATAAATTGAAATGCATGAAACACTATGTATATACATAATTAATCTTTGTTTTAAGTAGATAGTTATAAATTATCCATTAAGCATAATTTTTCCCCTTCTATGATTTTAATTTCAAAAAATAGGGATTTATGATTATGATCAATAAGTTATTTGGAGTCTGATAGAACCAATTTGTTTTTTGGCGAATAGTAACATACCCTTATATATTGTAATATGACCCTTATGAATAGTAAATCGTATTTTTATTTTATTTTCTTATGGTTATAAGATAATGATATCTTGATTAATTTTTCAAGGTGATATAAAAAGAGTTATAGTTTTAAAATTGTAATTTTTTGAATTAAATATGATTTTATGTAAAAATTAAATTAATCATATTTAGAAAAATATTTTATAAAAATTGAGTTCATTTTTGAATTGTACATGTCGAAAAATGGTTAGAGTGTTCATTTGTGATTTTTTTGACATAGTTGAATTTTCTGTGAATAGTAAAAATACAGTTTTAATTTTTTAGGTTTTTAATGAAATCATAATGATTTAATTATTCTTTTAGACTATTTAGGATTAAAATTTGATATGAGGTGTCCTAAGTAGCAAAAATCATGTGAAAAATCCTTGGGAAAGCCTACGGGTTTTCAAATACAACTAATGAGGAGTCATTTGAAACTAATTAATAAATCCCTCACTTTCACTATAAATACCACCATCTCGCCCCACTTCCTATCACACCTCTAATGCATTTATATTTGTCTAAAATATTCCAAATCCCCTTACCAAGGTTATTACTCAAGTCCAAAACCTTCTGGTATCACTAAACGTCCAAAACCAAAGGCCTTGATGAGGATCCCAAGGAGAATAGATCCAGAGGTAAAGATCCTCTTTAATTTTCTTGTGTTTTCTTTTCAATTTTTTTCTTTTCTTATAATCTATTCTCCTACACATATTCAAGAGGAATTAAAGATAAATTATTATATATATTCTTTATTTTTATCATGTTTATGGAAAAGTTAATCATCATTCTTCCTATCCTATTCTTCTTATTCTATAATTAAAAACATCGTCTGTGATGTGTCGATTTACCGACATCTTGGACAATGTGTCTTTAATTTTCTTTAAATCCTTCAAATAGGGTTTTAAAACCTTTGTAGTGATTAAAAATGTTTTCAAAATGTATTATATGAAATCTATTATGTTCTTTAATTAACTTATATGCATAATATTAGAGTTATATGATGAAACTAGTTCGTGATTATCGAAGAACTGCCAAAATGATCTAAACGAATATCACTAATGATTTATCTAATGATTCATCCACATACCATATTACCCAAAACATTTATGGAATTATTTAATATTATGGAATCATATTAACCCCATTTCATTTCTATTCTCTATTTTCACTTCCATTTGACAAGAAAATCCTTTATGAACTGACTATGAGAATCATGTAAAGAACGCACCTAAAACAATGGAAATAAAAAAAATATTATTAATAGATGGGTCTAAGGACATTATAAAATGGTCATATAAGGTGTTATAAACATTATTATGTTTTTTTAAATATTAATATTACTCTTTTAACCCTTATATAGTAGGTTTAAACATGTTTTATGTAATACTAACCCAAGGTAAGGGAATTCTTAACCCAATTTCCATTCTTTGGGTTAACCATCTACATTATTCATTATGTGTTAATAAAATTGTTTGATTGGTTATTTTTCATTTATATTATTTTTTATTATGTGTATTTATATTTTATACACATATTCATTTCATTATATTAATTCTCGTGTTAATTATGTGAAATTTTTATGGGACTTTCTATTAAAACTCATGTTTTAAAAATCTATTTTACAAAAATCAAAATAAATTTTTTTATGAAATTATCCATGTTTTATGACTATGCTCTTGTTCTTGGGAATTTATTATTATTAAAATTGAGACATATATATCCCTCTAATTCATTGGGGTTGTGTGATTTAGAGTTTGTCAATATGGATACTCCAAGTGTAACTGCGATGGTTACATCATAAGGTTGTTGTTAGGGTTACATTGTAAGGTAGCCATGAGAGTTAAAAATCATATGGAATCCAAAAGGGTTAAAATATAAGTAATTATTTCCCCCAGATACCCTTATGGTTTTATACATTTTATTTAATGATTTATGGAAATCTCATGTTTCACTAAGTAAGTATTTATGGGTGAGAAGCATGTATTTGTAAAAATGATTTCATATGTTATTAAATATTCAAGGACTAATGGTTTATTTTATTATTTTTATATCCCTTATTGATATTTTTATGCTCATCCCATGTTTCAATTTTTTTTCACATGTTATAAGGATGTGGAAGAGAAATCATAAATTCAATTTAAATGTTATGAATTTTTTAAAAATAAATCTTGTTGTTGTTTTTAGTTAAACATTTTATGTTTTTGACTAAATGGATACTGTTTTAATGGTTCCCACATTGTATGATTGTGGGTTGATATTCATGAGTTATGTAAAAACATTATAAAACTCTAAACGTAAAATAACTTTGGGAATATAATTAATTGAAATCTAGTTGATATAGCTAGATTATGTAATATTCAAGGAAGGGCCATTATAGTAGGTATTAGATCTTGATTTAGATAACATTAGGAGTTAGTATGATGTTAACAGAATACCATAAATGATTTTTTTTCATTATTTTTATATTTAAATGGTATTGAATTTAAAAGTTACCATATTGATTCATCTAAGATATGTATGTTCAGAATGGTTTTCCATAGAAGAAATATGGAATCTAATGTTCAATCTAACTAAGAGGATGATATCTTTCTGAATCTGTAATGGGGAATGGTAGGAATTGAAACTGAGAAGTTTTTGATAGTAATGGATATGATAAAATAGGAAATAAATGGTGATGAAATCCATGCATAGTATCAACTAGATATACCACAAAGAAACATGATTATAATGGTACGTTTTATGAGGCAACACCCTCCTCTTTTCAGTGGATATTTTGACCTAGTTGAAGTTAAAGGATGGATTAAATCCCTTAAAAAGATATTCAATGTTATGGTATGTTTAGATAATCAAAAGGTTATTCTTTCCATTTATTGGTTTGATGGTGAATCTGATCAATAGTGGTCAATGATCATGAATATCAGGGATAGAGGAAATATTGAAGCCCTAGAGTGGGATGAATTTAAAAGTATTTTCCCAAAAAAATATTTTCCTATGGTGGTTCGACTAAAGAGGGAGAATCTATTCCTTAAATTGAATCCAAATAAGGAAGTTTCGGTTTCTATGTATAAAGAAAACTTTGCTCTACTGGTGAGGTATTCTCCAAATATTATTTTGTATCTTGATATAAAAATCAATAGTTTTTTACTTAGGATTGAAGCCAAGATATCAAAGGGAATTGGCTTCCCGTGAGTTCAAAAATTATGAGAAACTTATCTGATGTGCTGATAGGGTAGAAATGGAGTTTTTTGATGATCACATGTACTTTGAAAACAAAGAGAAGATGAGGTCCAAATGGAAAGATATGGGTAATAATCAAACAAATAAATCGGATGATAAGAAATTTTAGTTTCCAATTTGTGAAAAGTGTGGTAAAAATCACCCCTGGGAATGCCATAATTACATTGGGAAGTGTATTAAATGTGGTATGTTTGGAAATTTGGCCTGAGATTGTAATTAAAATGATCATAATATTAATCCTGATAAGAAAATTGTAAACTGTTTCAAATGTGTTGAGACGGGTCATTATGAAAATTCTTTCCCAAAGAAAGATCTAAGAGATGGAAAGTAACCAGACTATAATCATAAAGTTGTAATGAGGTATTTTGAAACTACATTAGTAAATGTCATGCCATCCAATGAAGTGGTATTAAGTAATTTGTTTGTTTAATGGGGGTTTTCTAAAGTCTTGTTTGATAAGGGGTTTACACATTCCTTTTTTATAAGAAATATTTTTTGTAAATTAGAAATTTCACCCCAAGAAATGAAATTGGAAATTATGGTTAAAACAAAAATGGGAAATATTAGAGTAAAAATGAATTTTAATAATCTTCTTATTCTTATCTATGGAAAGAAATTACCTAAAAACATTATTGTTTTTTCTTTATCATAGTTTGAGGTCATTTTGGGTATAGATTGGCTTTTTATTTGTCAAGCTAAGATTGATTCTAGAGCTAACAAATATTTTTTTTAGAAAGAGCTTCAGTTTATATATAAGAACAAAACAATAAAATTGATACCTTCATGTTTTTCCTAATGATTTACACATTTTTATACCTCATTGGGAAGTTAAATACAAAATTTACTATGTTCCTGATGCTAAGAAAATTTCAAACCCCCCTTATCGAATAGAAAAAATAGAACTTCTTGAATTGAAAAATTAGTTAGTGGAGTTTTTTGATAAAGGATTCATTCATCCTAGAACATCACCATTGAGAGATTCTATTTTTTCGTTAAAAATGAATATGGTTCCTTGATACTTTTCATTGATTATAGAGATTTGAGTAGAATTACTATTACTAATATGTATCCTTTTTCTCACATATATGACTTGTTTGATCAACACTAGGGAGATGTGTATTTTACCAAGATTGACTTGAGATCTGGGTACCCTCAAATGAAGGTAACAAAGGATGAAATTCAAAAAATATCTTTTTGAAATAGATATGGTCATTATGAATTTTTTGTTATGTCGTTTGGATTAACTAATGCGCCTACTATATGGATGTATTTTATAAATAGAATATTTTATGAGTTCTTGGATAAGTTTTTGGTTGTGTTTATTGATTAAATTATGGTATATTCTATATGTAAATATGATCATGAAAAACATCAAGGGGTTGTTTTTTAAACCTTAAATGAAAAGAAATTGTATAGAAAATTCAGTAAGTGTGAATTTTGGTTTCTAGAAATTTTTTTCCTTGGTCAAATTTTTTTTAATGATGGTATAATTGTTTATCCTACTAAAATTTATGTTGTTAAAGAATGGCCAAGACCCACAAATATAACAGAGATTCATAGTTTCTTTATTTTTAAGTATATTACATGATGTTTTTTGAAAACATTGTATGGCTATCTATTCCAATGACTAAGTTAAATATAAAAGTATTTAAATTCACATAGGAAAAATAATGTGATGATTTTTTACAACAATTTAAAAGAAGATTGAGGAATGCTCAAATTCTAACCCTACATTATATAAATGAATAGTTTTTCATCTACATCGATGCTTCATTAAAGGGAATTGGTTGTGTTTTGAAGCAAAATGATCAGGTAATTTATTATTCTTCAATACAACTAAAACATCAACAGTTAAATTATCCCATGAATTATTTGTAATTAGAAGTTGGGTTTTCTATTTAAAAATCTGGAGGCATCATTTATACAGAGCCAAATGTGAAATATATATTGACCATAAATGTTATAAGTATATATTCAATCCAAAGGAATTAAAAATGGGGCCTAGAAAATGGATTGAATTGATAAAATATTATGATCTCAAGATCAATTACCATATTGGAAAAGAAGACAAAGTATAAAATTCCTTAAGCCAAAAAAATCAGGAATAATTAACTATGATACGGTTAGAATAAAACCCATTGATTAACGATTTAATGATTTTTTCTTGGAAGTTATTAGTGTAGGAAATTCCTCTATTTTGTTTCAGGTTTTAGTGCAGTCATATTTGATAGACAAAATTAAGTAAACATAGAAGGAAGAAAGGGAGCTACATAAAAAAGGCCAAATTGATTAAAATGGGTAAGTTTCTAAAATTTAACTTTGATAAATATTGTGTTATAAAATTTGGATAGAGATTATTTTTTCCTTGTGATTATCAATTTAATAAATATTTGTACAAAGATTATAGTTCTATGTTTTTAGTTCATCCTGGAAGAAAAGAAATTTATAGAGACCTTTGGGAGTATTACTTGTGGGATGGAATAAAAAGGGATATTGCTGATTTTACCATGAAATGATTGAATTTTCTAGAGGTTAAAGAATAACAATAGTTATTGAAAGGGATTCTTCAAAAATTACTAGTGCCAGAGTGGAAATTATAAAATATATCAGTGGACATCATTTTGGGATTACCACAGACTTATTGAGGTAACATTGCAATCTAGGTTATTGTTGATCGACTGACTTAATCGTCCCATTTTTTCCTATTATAGATACTATGTATTTGTACTAGCTTTTTTGACTATACATCAAAGAGATTTTTAGGATACATGGAGTTCCTTCTTCCATTGTATCTGATCATGATCCCATGTTCACTTATAACTTTTGGAAAGGCCTTCAAAAGTCGATGGTAGCAAAATTAAATTTCAATACATTTTTTCATCCTCAATCAGATGGGAAGTTAGAACGGATGATTCAGACTTTGGAGGATATGCTTCAAACTTTTTCAATGGACTGCTAGGAAAATTGGGATCAACATCTTTCGTTATTTGATTTTTCTTATAATAACATATTTCATTCTAGAGTATATATGATACCTTTTAAGGAATTATATAGTAAGCGGTGTGGAACTCCAACTTTTTGGGATGATGTTAGGGTAAAGGAAGTTGATAGGACCAGAATTGATAGAGGAAGTGGATGTGTGAATATGATCTAGTAACACTTGAGGATAGCTCAGAGTAGAAATAAAAGTTATACAGATAATAGGAGGATTGAATTTTCATTCAAGGTAGGTGATCATGTTTTTCTTAGAATGTCACCATGGAAAAGTGTCATGCATTTTGGTAAGAAAAGGATGCTAAGTCAGTGGTTCAATGGACCATATGAAGTCTTAGAGAAAGTTATACTAGTTTTCTAATGAGTATCTTTTTCGTTGATTTTATCTCAAGTACATAATATTTTTCTTGTTTCCATGGTGAGAAAGTATGTTCCAGATTCATCTCATGTTTTGAGCTGATAAGCAGTTCAACTAGAACAAAACCTTTCTTATGAAGAGAAACCTTTTGAGATTCTTGACCGAAGAGAACAATTATTGAGAAATAAGTTAATATTCTAGGTAATGGTTTTGTGGAGAAACCACATGGTTTAAGAAGAAACATGGGAATCTAAAAATTCAATGAGGTAAAGGTACCCTCACTTGTTTAATAAGTAAATAAAATTACAAAGAATCAATTTCTCAAAGGTGGGGAGAATTTAAAACCCAAGGTTTTAAAAATAAATTGAAATGAATGAAACACTAAGTTTATACATAATGAAACATTTTTAAGTATGTAGTTATAAAATATCCTTTAAACATAATTTTACTGCTTCTGTGATTTGAATTTTTAAAAATAGACATTTACGGTTGTGATCAGTAAGTTATTTAGAGTCTGATAGAACCAACCTGATATTTTGTTGAATAGTAAAAAACCCTTATGAATGGTAATATAAATATAAATATGATCCTTATGAATAAAAAATTGTATTATTATTTTATTTTACTAAGGTTATAAGATAACAAGATATTGATTAATTTTTCATGGTGATATAAAGTGATTTTTCATTTTAAAATTGTTATTATTTGAATAAATTATGTTTTTATTTAAAAATTAAATTAATCATATTTAAAAAATAATTTTAAAAAAATGGAGTTCATTTTTTAATTCTAAACATCTATAAATGTTTTGGGTGTTTTTTTGGTATTTTTCTAAGATAGTTGAATTTTCAGTGAATAGTAAAAATAATGTTTTATGTTTTCAGGTGTTTAATGACATCATAACGATGCCATAATGATGAAATAATTCATGTAGAATATTTTGTATTATAATATTATATGGGTTTTCTTAAGTGGCCAATACCATTTTCAAAAACCATGGGAAAGCCCATGGTTTTTCAAGTACCACTAATGAGGATTCCTTTGAAATTAATTAAAAACTCCCTCACTTTCAGTATAAATACCACCCTCACCCCCTCTTCCTCTCACACCTCTAAAGCTTTGATAATTTTCTAAATTATACCCAATACCATCCCAAGTCTCTTCCCCACTTACAAGACCTTATGGTCTCACCAAAAGGCCAAAACCAAAGACCTTAAAGAAGATCTCAAGGGAAAGATGTTAAGAGGTAAATATCATCTTTCATTTTCTTGTGTTTTCATTTCAATTATTTTATTTTATTATACTCTATTATCCTCCTGTAAAGATCCAGAAATTCCATGTAATTATTTTTAATTATATGGTAATTTTATGAGTCTGCGAAAATTGATGGTGCGTGATTCCGAGGCCCGGTGTGCCTAGAATGAATTTCTAAACTTTTTTTTGGTACGTTCAGTAAACGTGCGAGCGGGTTTTTTTTGTAAATTTTGAACTAGTGCTCGGAATTGAAATCTAAGGACAATGATAAACTCACAGTGCTGATATTTGATTAAGGAGACATTGACCTCGATGATAGTTGGTCATGGGTGAAAGTTAGTTTTCATATTTTTTCGTGGAATAAAAATAAAATATAAAATAAATTTTATTTTATTTTTATCCTCCCAATTGGATGCTCGGTGGTGGGGATCAATCAACCTAAAACCCCCCAATTTTAATTCCTAAAGGTGGGGACCATCCGACTCTTAAACTCCGTCATTAATGAGGGAGGTGACTTTAGGATTCCCCTAGATTAATTATGACAACTTAAGTTGTGCCAACAATTAAATTGATAAAAAATATTTTATTGGATCCTCATTTTTCTAGGGAAGAAATCGTTGGAAAAGGTCGAGGCTTGGGAGAACATGGAGAAACTCATCCCCAATGAAGAACTTCTACTCCAAATAAATAACACCATATCTCCATCAAAAAACTTTCTTCAGAATCAAGAAAGAGGACGACACATGAGCCGACTTCAGAAGCATGATTGCGGAAGCAACGATCGTTGGCACCCTCTTAGTATTGACCGTTTTTCATTGTACAACACATTAATGAACCTTCGAGGTAGGGGTGTGTTTTAGATTGATCAACATTGATTTTTCCCTCATGATGAATCACCTTCCTTGAGCTGCCTGCTACTACTCTAATGCAAAGGGTACGGGCCAAACGAACATGGCCCGACCCATCCACTAATCTTATGGTTCTTGTTTATTCTTCGCGATGGAGGAGGACGAAAACCGACACCGATGAGGCTCAGAAATGGTGGTCGACACACCAGCTGGCCACGATGAAGGTGGCAGTGTGACCGCACCGCCGGAGAAGAGTCACGGCCCGTTGGCCGTGGAGGTGGACAGAGGATGGCTGGCGTTCAGCCAGCCACAAAGGGGCAGCACACAATGTGCCACCGTCGGATCAAGGGGATACAGCCCACCTGCCTACAGCGGATGGAAGAAGGTGGCCGACGTTTGGCAGGCCGTGGAGGGGTGGCACATGACATACTGCCGGGAGGAGAAGGGGCCGGCCATTTCGGTCGGCCGAGGTAGAGCGAGCGGGACCTGCAACGGGTCCCGCGTGCTGCTAGAGACCAAAAGACTTCAATCGTTTTGTGTTTGAGGGTGGGGTCACATGACTCCCCCCCCATATGCGGCCAAGTCGGGCCGCCAGATTGGGTCGCCAGGCCGGGTCGCCCAGCGTGGGCCGGGCCGGACCCAGCAGGCCGAGCCATGCTGATGGGTCGGGCTCGACCCAGCGGACCAGGTCTGGTCGATCCAAATCGAGTCGGGTCCGCCGAGGGTGGGTAAGGCCAAGGCGGTCCGACAGAGACCAGTTTAGACCCTATACGTTCTTTCAGCCATAACTTTTGCACCGGACGTCCGTTGGATGAACCGTCTACGGAACTGGAAACCTTGTAGTGAGATGGTCCTTTTGGTATACCCCACATGATATTTGGATAAAGTTAGGGTACAGTAGGGTTGGATCGAGCATGAAACCAACTGGTCCCTCGGGACTAAAAGGCTAATAACTTACATACCATGAATCTGATGGATGCACCTTCTGTTACGTTGAGACCCCTTTTACATGGCAGTCCTTTGGGATACTTCTCCATGGGACTTCATGGAAGTTAGAGTATCGACCAGTAGATTGAGGAGAAGACTCTCCCAGAGATGAGCATGCTTAGTTCGGGTACCTTGTAGCTGGCTTTGACTATGTACTAGGATCATGTGCGGGTCTGATGATGTACTAGGATCCTGTGTGGGTCTGATGAAGTACTAGGATCCTGTGTGGGTGTGACGATGTAGTAGGATCCTCTGTGGGTTTGACGATGTACTAGGATCCTGTGTGGGTCTGACGATGTACTAGGATCCTTTGTGGCTCTGACGATGAACTAGGATCCTTTGTGGGTCTGACGATGTACTAGGATCCTGTGTGGGTCTAATGATGTACTAGGATATTGTGTGGGTCTGACGATGTACTAGGATCCAGTGTGGGTCTGACGATGTACTAGGATCCTGTGTGGGTCTGACGATGTACTAGGATCATGTGTGGGTCTTTAATTTGGGATCCTTCATGGGTCTGCCTCTAACAGAGTTAGATGATTCAGTAGTTAAATATAATCATCTCTACCACTATACCTAAGATATACCTAGTGTGAGCTGATTCCTTACCTATGTGGTAATTTTCTTTGTAGTAATACGTTGGTGGTATTCTTCTGTGTGGTGTACCTGTGTGGTAGTTACCTTCGTGGTATTCCTACCTTTGTGGAGCAGTTGAACTTTGGGATTTTGGGTTGGACCTTGTGTTTCCTCATGTTTGGGATGGGTATACTTGATAACTTAGGTATATGTATGGGCATATACCTAGTAGGGTTGTTAGTTGACTTCATGCTTTGTGGTTTATAATTTATAGATTTTGTAAGACCTTGAGGGTCTCAGGGTTCCTTCTGAGTATCGTTATACTCACCCCTACACAGGCTATGCCCATACCTTGTTGTGTTTGGTGCAGACGACGGACAACGCTGATCGAAACTGAGTGTACCAGGACTAGACGGTGCCCAGATGTGAACTATACGGCATGTTGGTACGTAGAGGAGACGGGCGTACGTGGACAGTTGAGGAGGTGATATATACCTACCCTTCAGGTAGGAACCTCGGAGAATGGCCCAGTAGATGTATTTATTTTTCTTCAGTTGTATAGTATTTAATTTGTACTTGTACCTTTACTATTGGGATTGTATTCCAGCCCCTCTTACTTTCAGGACTTTTTTTCTTTAGAGTTTACTTATGTTCGTATCTTTTTGTGTTCTTGGTTGAGTGTGTTTACAGGTTATAAAGGCAACTCCTTATCAGTTTTAGGGGATACTCCTTTCGATGCTAGTCGCCAGCCCCTAGCCAATAGAAGGCAGGCTTGGGGTAGTCACGGCATGGGCCCTAGGGGGATGGGTTGTGACAAATTGGTATTAGAGGATTCATTTATACCGTAGAATATAAGACTCTGATCATTTTAATGGCAATAGTGTTATGTGTAGTGAGTGTGTTTATCAGTTTAGGGAATCTAGTGTTGGTGCGGCGACTGACGTATCCATACACCAGGACCCTAACTTTTGATTTCAGACTTAGTTCATGAAAATATTGATTGCGTGTGTGTTTTTCAAGAGTTTTTTTTGTGATATCTTTGAGTTAAATAACCAGGTATAACTTATGGACCATGGCGTACCTGTTTCTTTTCAGGATGCCTCCACGCAGCCAGCCAGCTAGGGTTCTGGGTATAGTACACACTGATATCCCATCGAGCGATGAGGCCTCGGTGTAGGGCCCTCTTCTAGTAGAGGCACTGGCGGAGGCACCAGCGGTACCATTACTCATTGGGCCACCAATTCCACCAGCCCCAGTAGCAGAGGGTTCATGTTGCTTGAGCGCGTTGCATGAGTTCCGGCGCTAGAGGCCACCCAGGTTCAGGGGAGAGACGGACCCACAGACTGCTGAGGATTGACTGGAGGCCCTGGTGAGAGTTTTCTAACTGGTAGGGACACCAGCCGATCTCATGGTTATCCTTGCTGCCAGTCTTCTACATGTAGTATTAGGAAGATGGTGTATCTTGATGCTCCAGGTTCACGACGTGGTGGTGATTCTCTGGGTAGACTTTGAGAGCTTGTATCGGGCAGAGTTTGTCCCAGTGACTCTTCTCACAGTGTGCATATAGGAGCTTCTTCATCTGCAACAGGGAAACATCACTGTGGCTTATTACTCAGTGAGGTTCACTGACCTCGCATGCTACTCCACTGATATGGTGCAGGACCCATTCTTCAGGGCCCAGACATTTGAGCAGGGACTCAGACAGGAGATCAGGGCTTCGATGATTTCACTCAGCATCCCCATGTAGGAAGGGGTGTTAGAGTTATCCCTCATATTGGAGATTTTTCTTGCTGAGCAGTCAATAGCAGTGAGACCTGCCACCAGTCTTCGTGTAGAAGAGTCTTCTATAGATGTAAATAGAAAGATGTCATAGAGGTACAAGAGGACCAGACCTATAGGTGGATGACTGCAGAATTCAAGGTTGGTTGTGCGGGGTACTAGAGACAGAGCCAGTCATGTGAGGAACATGCAGTGTTTCACAAGCAGCGGGCAGGGTCACATGGCTCCTGACTGTCTAAACCGCCATACGTATGATCAACAGACAGTCGAAGGACCGTCCAGGAAGAGACAAAGGTTCGACCGAGGAGGTCCACATGGAGAAGGCAGATGTGGCATAGGATTTGGTCATGCAGCTGGCGGTGGGTGACAATTCAAGGTGTTACCGCCACCACCTCTAGGTGGTCCACCCCGACCACGAGGAGCAGGTGGAAAGGGCTATATCAGCTCCAGGAATCTGAGCCCTACGACCATGGTGATCCAAAGATTATACGAGGTATGATCTGTGTCTACTCCACCTTAGATTCAGTTCTTATATACACATGTTCCAGTCATTATTTTATTTCCATTACCCTCATTCAGAGCTCAGATATTCCGATGGAGTCATTGGCTTGATCTTTATGGCTAGAGACACCCACGGGAGCGGATTCGATGATTACACACCAGTTTCAGTAGTGTGAGCTTACTCTAGGAGGCAAAATCTTTGGCTGGGATCTCCTAGTAGTGGTGTCGAGGCCTTACGATTTCATCTTGTGTATGGAATCTTTATCTATATTCCATGCCCAGAATGATTATATTAGGTGCAAAGTGTGGTGTGTCCACACGAATGGGACCAGGTTTACCTTCACTAGCGAGAAGGGAGCCTTTCCGGCATAGGATGGACTTACCCAAAGGAGAGTGCAGCCAATCACTCATCATTTGTCTAGCCTTACCCTCAGAACGGTTGATGTGGAGTGTACAAGCAATCCTATAGTGGTGGACGAGTACGCGGATGTCTTCCCTGATGATGTCCCGGGTCTACCTCCTTGCAAAGAGGTTGACTTTTACATCGACTTGTACCATGAGACAACATCGATATCTACACCAAAGTATCGGATGGCTCTCGTGGAGCCTTGTGGGCTATGGGTACAGATAGGGGACTTACAAGGGAAGGTATTTGTTCGGACCAGTTTTTCTCCTTGGGAATCCCTGATTTGGTTCTCTAAGAAGGCGGATGAGAGCTTGAGGCTTTCTGTTGACTATCGGCGCCTGAACTAGGTGACCATGAAGAATAATTACCCACTCTTGAGGATGGACGACCTCTTCGATCAGCTGAAGGGATCACAACGGTTCTTGAAGATAGACCTCAGATCAGGCTATCACCAGCTTAGTGTGAGAGATGAGGATGTGTAGAAGATGGATTTTAGATGTCGATATGGCCATTTTGAGTTCTTGGTTATGCCTTTCGGCATGACAAATACCCCAACAATGTTCATGGGAATCATGAACATTATCTTTCTACCATACCATGATTGCTTGTGGTGGTCTTCATTGATGAAATTCTAATCTACTCAGATACCGAGGAGGAGCATGCCTATCATTTGTAGGTAGTACTGGACACACTCTGAGAGAACCATCTTTTTGGTAAGCTCTTTAATTTCCAGTTCTGGATCTGAGAGGTTCACTTTCTAGGACACATCATCTCAAAGGTTCGAGTTGCGGTGGATACAGTGAAGATTGAGGTTATACTTGCTTGGGAGCCACCCAGGAGTGTGACGGAGGTACATAGTTTCCTGGGTTTGGCTGGATACTATAGGAGGTTTGTGCCAGATTTCTCCAGAGTTGCAGCACCATTATCAGCCTTGATGAAGAAGGGGAAACCCATCGTTTGGTCGGAGAGATGCCAACGGAGTTTTCAGGAGCTCGGGCAGAGGCTGACTAGTGCCCCCATCTTGAGGATTTCGGAGGAGTGCATTGGGTACATAGTCTACTATGATGCATCAGGGTCTAGGCTCGAATGTGTCCTGATGCAGGAGTGAGCAGTGATTTCATATGGTTCTCGACAGCTGAGACTGTATGAGCAGAACTATGCTACCCATGACTTGGAGTTAGTAGCAGTGGTCTTTGCCTTGAAGATGTGGCAAAATCACTTGATGGGAGAATGATTTACAGTCTACTTAGATCACAATAGTCTTAGGTATATCTTCTCGTAGAAGGACCTAAACCTGAGACAACAATGTTGGCTTGAGTTCCTTCAGGACTATGAATTCAAGATAGTCTATACTCCTGGGAAGGGGAACATCATAGCAGATCTACTTAGCAGGAGATCTGGTATACAACTTCTAGGTGAGGTGACGGAACAGCTGGCCTCTTTGTAGATATCTTTTGTGAATCAAGATGGGGTAGTTTTTCTTTAGTCTCTTACAATCACTCCCCCACTTCTTCAGCGAGTTAGGGAGGTGCAACGTAGGGATACTGACTACGAGACTCGATGTGCTTAGATATCCATAGGATAGGGACCTGATGGATTTTTTGAAGGTGGGGAGCACATTATCTTCTTCAGAAGACATACCATGGTACCAATGTCACTTCAAGAGGAAGTGATGAGGGATTTCCATACATCCCCTCTATCAGTACCTCCAGGAGTAGAAAAGATGTACTGGGATCTTCGACGACATCACTGGTGTCCAGGAATGAAGAAATTAGTATCATAGTTTGTATCATGGTGCCTCAATTGTCAGTAAGTGAAGGCAGGGCGTCAGGTAAAAGCAATATTATTTCAGCCTTTAGAGGTCCTAGAGTGGAAGTGGGATGGGATATCCATGTACATCGTGAAAAGACTTCCACATACATCCAGGGGTCATGATTCTATCAGGGTGATCATTGAACGACTCACCAAGTCGGCCCACTTCCAACTAATCATAGATCAGGGTTCAGTAGAGAGCTTGGGATTCCTCATTGTGCAAGATATTTTACGGCTACATGGAGTACCCTCGATGATTGTCTCCGATCGGAATTCACATTTTACATCCCGTCTATGGAAGGGGTTGCAGGAGGCTTTCAGGATGCAGCTTCATTTGAGCACCACCTTTCATCATCAGACAGATGACCATAATGAGCGGACCATTCAGACCCTCGAGTACATGTTGCATGCTTGCATCCTCAACTCTGGTTGCAGCTGGTAGGATCACTTTCCTTTGGTGGAGTTTTTATACAACAACAGTTATCACTCCACCATTGGCATGGCACGCTTTGAGGCATTTTATGTATGACCTTGCAGATCACCTCTGTGCTGGACTGACCTAGGGGAGTCAGCACTAGTGGGACCAGATATGGTATGGGCTACCACAAAGAAGTTGCAGATCATCCAGGAGTGGATGGAGACTACACAGAGAAGGCATAAGTCTAATGCTGATAGAAGACAGAGACCTCTCGAGTTTGAGGATGGTGACCACGTCTTCTTATGGGTCTCACCCCAACAAGGTTTGAGGAGATATGATCAGGGTGAAAAGTTATCTTCAAGGTTTACTGGACCCTTTCAGGTCCTCAGTAGAGTTGGCAAGGTGGCTTACTGCCTAGCACTTCCACCTCAATTGCACCGGGTGCACGACTTCTTCCACATATACCAGCTGAGGAGACTCATGCATGATCCTACCCACGTCATCAACCACAGCGAGCTGGATATCGACGATGGGGAAACATTTACGGAGGTTCCAGTAGAGATTGAGGATCGACATGAGCAGGTCCTTCGTGGGCAGTCGATACCTCTGGTGTGCATTCACTGGTAGAAAAAGAAACTCTAGGAGAGCACATGGGAGTGGGAGGCTCAGATACGTGCTCAGTACCTCCACTTGTTTCCTTAGTTTGAGTTGTGGCTTATGGGGATGTAAAGACCTGAGGTGGGGAGAATGTAAAGACCTGTAAATTCCAAGTAATTTTTTTTAATTATATAGAAATTTTATGAGTCTGTGAAAATTGATGGCGGGTGATTCTGAGGCCCAGTGTGCTTGGAATGAATTTTTGATCTTTTTTACGGGTACGTTCATTAAACGTACGAGAAAATTTTTGTAAATTTTGAACCTGTGCTCGGAATTGAAATCTGAGGAACTGTTTAACTCGCAGCACCGATATTCACTTAAGGAGACTTTCACCTCGATGAAAGTTGGTCAAGGGTGAAAGTTAGTTTTCATATTTTTTCATGGAAGAAAAATAAAAAATAAAATATATTTTATTTTATTTTTATCCTCCCAATGGAATGCTCGGTGGTGGGGACCACCCGATCTAAAACCCCCCAATTTTAATTCTTAAAGTTGGGGACCATCCGACTCTTAAACTCCCTCATTAATGAGGGAGGTGAATTTAGGTTTCCCTTAAATTAATTATGCCAACTTAAGTTGTGACAAAAATTAAATTGATAAAACATATTTTTTTGGCTCCACATTTTTCTAGGGAAGAAATTGTTGGAAAATGTAGAGGCTTGGTAGAACTTGGAAAAACTCATCTCTAATAACGAAATTCTCTTCCAAATGAAGAACACACCATCTCCATTGAAGAATGTTCTTCGGAATCAAGAAAGAGGACAACACACAAGCCGACTTCTGAAGCATGATTGCGGAAGCAACGATCGTTGGCACCCTCTTTTCCCTCACCATTTTTCATCATAAAACATATCAATGAACCTTCAAGGTAGAGGTGTGTTTTATATTGATCAATGTTAATTTTTATCTCATGTTGAATCACCTCCCTTAAGCTTCTCTCTACCACTCAAATGAGGAGGGTACATGCCAAATGAACATGGCCCAACCCCTCCACTAATCTTGAGGTTCTTTTGTATTCTTTGTGATTGAGGACGATGACAACCGACACCGTTGGGGCTCTGTAATGGTGGCCAAAACCATGGATGGCCACGACGAAGGTCGCGACGCGACCGCACTACTGGAGAAGAGTCATGGCCCATCGGCCGCAGTGGTGGATAGAGGGCGACTAACGTTGGGCTGGCCGTGGAGGGTGGTACACGACGCGCCACCGTCGGAGCAAGGTGTCGCGGCCCACCTGGCCGTTGCAGGAAGGTGGCCGACGTTCGGCTGGCCACAGAGCAGCGGCGCACAATGCGCCGCTGGGAGGAGAAGGGGTCGGCCATTTTGGCTGGCTGAGCTGGACCGAGCGGGTCCCGTGTGCTACTGGAGACCGAACAACTTCAGTCGTTCTGTGTTCAAGGGTGGGGGCGCATGATTCCCCCCGCATGCGGCCAATCCGGGCAGCCCAGCACAGGCCGGGCCACGCCGGTAGGCTGGGCCAGACCCAGTGGGCTGGGCCAGGTTGACTTGAAAGGGGTCGGCCCAGACTGTGACTAATTTCGACCCTATACATTCGTTCAACCAAAACATTGGCAACAGATGTCTGTTTGATGAATCGTCTACGGTGCCGAAAACCTTGGAGTGAGACGGTCCTTTTGGTTTACCGCGCTTGATATTGGATAAAGTTGGGGTATGGTTGGGTTGGATCAAGTAAAAATTGAACTAAGCCCTCAGGACTAAAAGGCTAATAACTTACAGACTGGGTGTCTGATTATTGCATCGTCTTCTGAATTGAGACCCCTTTAACATGGCGGCCCTTTTGGATACTTCTTAGTGGGACTTAGTGGCAGTTAGAGTATCAACCAATAGTTTGAGGAGCGGACTCTCCCGGAGACGGGCAAGCGTAGTGCTGGTACCCTTTAGCTGGCTTTGACGATGTACTAGGATCCTGTGGGGGTCTGATGATGTACTAGGATCCTCTGTGGGTGTGAGGATGTACTAGGATCCTGTGTGGGTCTGACGATGTACTAGTATCTTGTGTGGTTCTGATGATGTACTAGGATCCTGTGTGGGTCTGATGATGTACTATGATCGTGTGTGGGTCTGATGATGTACTAGGATCATGTGTGGGTCTGACGATGTACTAGGATCCTGTGTGGGTCTGAGGATGTAGTAGGATCCTGTGTGGGTCTGACGATGTACTGAGATCCTATGTGGGTCTTACGATGTACTAGGATCCTCGGTGGGTCTGACGATGTACTCGGATCTTCTGTGGGTCTGACGATGTACAAGGATCCTGTGTGGGTCTGACGATGTACTAGGATCCTCTGTGGGTCTGACGATGTACTAGGATCTTGTGGGGGTCTGTAATTTGGGATCCTTCATGGGTATGCCTCTTAAAAGATTAATATGATTCAGTAGTTACATCTAATCATCTATACTACTATACATAAGATATACCTGGTTTGAGCTGAGTCCGTACCTGTGTGGTACATTCCTTCATGGTAATACCTTGGTGGTATTCTTCTATGTGGTGTAATTGTGTGGTACTCACCTTCATGGTATTCCAGCATTTTTGGAATAGTTGAGCTTTGGACTTTTAGGTTGGACCCTATGTTTCCTCATGTTTGAGATGGGTATACTTGATAACTTAGGTATATGTATGGGCATATACCTAGTAGGGTTGTCAGTTGATTTCATGCTTTTTGGTTTATCCTTTGTAGATTTTGTGAGACCTCGAGGGTCTCGGGGTCCCTACTAAGTATCGTTATACTCACCCCTACATGGGCTATGCCCGTACCTTGTTGTGTTTGGTGGAGACGACGGACATCGCTGATCGAGGCTGAGGGTATCAGGACTGGACGGTTCCCAGAGGTGGACCATACGGCATGTCAGTACATAGAGGAGACGGGCGGACGTGGAGTGTTGAGGAGGAGATCTATACATATCCTTCAGGTAATAACCTCGGAGGACAACCCAGTAACTATCTTTATCTTTCTTTAGTTGTATTGTATTTCAGTTGCATTTGTACCTTTACTGTTGGGCTTGTATTCCGACCCCTCTTAATTTCAGCACTCTTTTTTCTATACAGTTTACTTTTGTTCATATCTTCTTGTGTGCTGGGATTAGTGTATTTAAAGGTTATAAAGGCAATTCGTTATTGGTTTTAGAGGATACACCTTTCGGTGCTAGTCACCAGCCCCTGGCCAATGGAAGACGGGCTTGGTGTAGTCACGACACGGGCCCTGGGGGATGGGTCGTGACACCTCCCCTTATACAAGATGAATTAAATCTCCATTATTATATATATTCTATATTGTTTTCATGTTTATTGAAATATTCATCATCATTATTCCTCTCCTCTTCCTCTTATTCTAAAAATAAAAACATCGTCTGTGATGTGTCGATTTACCGACATCGTGGACGATGTGTCTTAACTTTTCTTTATTTTGTTAAACACTGGTTGTAAAACCATTTTAATGGTTAAAAAATATTTTCATGTGAATTATATGTCTCTTAATGTGTTATTTAATTAACTTATATGCATAATATTAAAGGTATATGATAAAAAAAGTTTCTGATTATCGAAGAACCGCCAAAATGACTTAAACAAATATCACTAATGATTTATCTATTGATTCATACTCATAATATATAACAAAAAATATTTACAGAATAATGTAATATTATGGAAACATATTAACACCATTTCGTTTCCCATCTGTAGTTTCACTTCCATTCAATACAAAAATCCTTTACGAACTGACCATGTAAATCATGTAAAGCACACACCCAAAACAATGGAAATAACAAAATATTATTAATAAATGGGTTGAATGATGTTATAAAATGACCATATAGGGTGTTATAAACATGAATATGTTTTTATAAAATATTAATAACACTCTTTTAACCATTATAAAGGAGGTTTAAAAAATTTTGAAATAAGAAAAACCCGAGGTAAAGGAATTCATAACCCAATTTCCATTCTTAGGGTTAACCTTCTACAATATTCATTATGTGGTAATAAGATTATTTTTGTGATGAATTTTTATTTATATTATGTTTTATTATGATTATTTATAGTTTATATAAATATTTATTTTGTTATATTAATTCTCACGTCAATTATATGACATTTTAAGGGAATTTCCATTAAAAACATATTTTAAAAATCTATTTAACAAATTTTAAATGCAATGTTTTTATGAAATTATCCATGTTTTATGGTTATGTTCTAGTTCTTATGGATTTGTTATGATGAAGGGAGAGACCTATATCTCCCTATAATTAATTGGTTATTTGTATATTGGAGGTTGACCATATGGTTACTCTAAGTGTAACTGCGATGGTTACACCATTAGGTAGCCATAAGGGTTACATTATAAGGTAGCAATGCGGGTTAAAATTCATATGGTAGGTGTGATGGTTACAATATTAGTATATAATCCCCTAATATACCCTTATGTTTTATATAAGTTATTTAATTATGTATGTAAATATCATGTTTCACTAAGTATGTATTTATGGGTGATAAGTATGTATTTGTCAAATTGATTTCATATGTTAATAAGTATTCATGGACTAATGGTTATTTTACTTTTTTTATATCCCTTAGTCATATTTTTATGCTCATCCCATGTTTTCAAGGTATTTCATAGGTTAGAAGGATGTGTAATAGAAATAAGGAAGTCGAGTTTAATGTTATGAGGATTTTTCAAAGAAATATTGTTGTGATTTTGTATTAAAAATTTTATGTTTTGGAAGAAATGGATAATGTTTTAATGGTTCCCACTTTGTATGCTTGTGGGTTGATATGCATGAGTTATGTCTTAACTTTCTAAAAAAAACCGAAAAGATCATTGTGAATCTAAGGAAGTCAAATCTAGTTTATATAGCTATATTGTTTAATGGTTAAGGCCAGGTCCTTATATCATGTATTTAATATTTCAAGCCCAAAAATATGGAGATCTCCTTTTGAAATAACATTAATCAGTTAAACACTGAATCACTTTTCAATACCCTAATTATCTATATGATAAAACTTGTGTACCCATTATTACCTTAATATCTAATATCATTAAACCATAATGGTTATCAACAAATTAAAAATTACGTCTAAAAAATGTAAATTAATGCTTCACATTAAACTGAATCATTACATATATTTCAACCCAATAAAACATCTCTTATAGTTTCACTAATAGCATTAAGATATCACCATTTGAAACCTAAAAGGGTTGTCTAAGATTTTGAACTTATGACCATCCTTAATTTTATAGACCTATGATGGTATCCATAACTCTTAATATAGTATCACATGAAAACATCATACTCTCTAAAATTATCTAAACATTTCCTATTATACCAACTATAACAGCCTCAAACCCATACTCTCTGATCTGGGGATGAAATCAGAAACTTTACATTTCTTGCTTTGATACAGATAAATTTGAACCAATTTTTTCCTTATGGACCTTACAAAATTTAAAGGAAATATTATATCACATACATTATCAAGGAACTTTTTGAAAAATCCAACATAGGATCAATGTAAACACTGAGAGGGGGAGGGTGAATTAGTAATATATTTTTTATTTTTTGTTTAATCTCTTAAAAAAATTCACCTCCAATTAAATATATAAAAAAAATTTGAAAAAAAATCAAACAAATCCATAGGAACACATGTATTTATAAGGTTTACTACTCGATATGGGTTTGAAACTATCAAATACCAACATATCTACAAGAAAGAAAATCCTTTTGTGGGGATAAAGCATGAAGTAAATACCATTACACTTACATAAAATTTTAATAAATACAAAAATACATATGATTATTTATCATGAAAGATGAAAATAAAATGTTGTAAAAAAATGAGAAAGCTTCAACAATAGGTTCCAAACATTTTCACTATACTGCTCAAAAAACATTCACTTTCGTAATTCTTTAAAAACAATTCTTTACTTTATTACCCAGCAATAGGTAGAAACAAATTTTATAGAATTTGTATAGAACTAATTATGATTAATATGTATGATTTATCAGTCTAGAAACAATTTTCACCGGTTTCCCTATAGAGAATTTGCAACCCCCTCTTTTCTTTTTCTTTCAGAAACTATCAGTCCAATTTCTTGGTTCGATCTAATGAATCCTGACCATTATTTCTCTGAACACTTATTCAATATAAGAAATATTGCGCCAGGAATTATTATTAGAAATCAAAACTCTAGCACTCTGCCTTCTTGAATGTGAACAGTATCGAAGTACACTGTACTTTCACCCCTTTTTATAGGTTCCCTAGAAATAGAAAAGGTGGGAACTCAAAAAAAATTCATGCACAACAAAATTTCTAATCTTATATTTTTATGTTCATTTCAACTCCATTTTAACACTTCTAAATTCATATAAAAAATTATGGAATATTCTTAAATATTTATAAATTCTCCATAAATCTATAATTCTCAACCATACTTGAATTAAAAAACTTCCCATGTGCTAATTATAGAAACATATAGTTTTTAACACCACAATGATTGTTTTTTTATTCTAGTACACTTAACCCAAATACAAAAAAGTAAAATAAAATAATTACTACTATAATTATCTAAACCAATTTAAACTATTTTTTTATAAACATCATTGAAACATCTAAATACTTCATAACCCTGAAAAAATAGTTCAGTAGAACATTATATATATATATCAACTTTTCAACCAATTTCTTCATTTGTTCAAATGCTCCTTAGTCCAATGAAATGAAATCTGATGAAACTCATCATTTTATGGATTATCAATGTGAAATAGATAATTCAATGAATCAATTTCAGAATCTCATATGATGGATCAACACACAGATCTCGTATAATGAATCAGTGTTTTAATCTCATTTGATGGATCTATATCTACTGCATATTTGATGGATCAGTTTGTTAGATCATCACTTTGGAAAAACATGTAACTTTAGAAAATTCCAAAGGCCATCCTTTAAACAACTTCTTTATATAGTACTTATCAAACTGATGATTTTCCTCAAAAAATATAAACATCATGAAAAAACTAGAAAGTATCATTTCTCTTTTCATCAAAAAAATCCAACATGTACCATGAATTCTTCAGGATTTATTAACATTGAATAATTAGAAAATCATCAGTATATTTTGTATGTAAAACATAATGATATTTTAAATTTGGAATATTTCCCACTCCATTCTGAAAAACTCTATTTTGGAAATATTAGTCCAAGAAAAAATCCACATACAAATAAAACTCATAGAAAAAACATCAATTGAATAAATTTGTCATAAAAAAGGAGTCATGTATTCTATGCTAAATAATATTTCATATGATCACCCAAATATAAAAGGTAAGGTGATTTATAATAAATAAAATAAAATAAAAAACTTCTAGTAAACTTATTTCAAATAATACTTCCATCCATATTGGTCCAAACAATATACCCCTTTGGATTTTTTTGTCACCCATGATTTATAAATCATTTAAAATTTATAAACTCAAGATATAAAACAATTATAAAAAATTCTATGCCTACGTGAGTGAACTCAATGTATGAAACAAAAATCTATGAATAGTAAAACCATTTTTTCCATAACTAATAACTTAAACAAATTATTGAACATGTCATCTTCTCTTTAAAACCTGTCAACTTTCACCTCTTCACAATTTTTCAAATTTATTTTTATTTTAAGAACAATGGCTCCTGCAAGGAATTAAAAACACTATTATAATATTTTACACATTCATATATGGATATCACAACATACCCCTTTTAAAAACTCTCCATAAATACAAACATTGTTTAAATGGTTTAGCACATAACAAGGGATGGGTTTATAAAACATCATTTTTCTCCCACTGAAAACAATATCCAAATACAAGATGAGATAGGAGAAAGAACCACATACCTCAAACTTAGAGATAAATAGGTTGGATTCCTATGTTTCAACCTCATTTTATAAAAATCTTCTCTCGGTAAAGGTTTTGTGAATATTTCATAAAATTGTTCTATTATAGGAACATATTCAAATTTGATTTAATTATTCTCCACATTCTCTTTGATAAAATAATATTTGATATCAATATGTTTTGAACAAGAATTTTTCATTGGATTTTTAGTGAGATTTATAGAACTTTTATTATAACAACCCAAGAGAAGTGATAACTTGACATCAACTAGAAAATATTTCAACTAAGTCTTTATCCACATAAGTTGTGTTGCAACCTGGGCGGAGGAAACATATTCAACATTAATCATACTAAGACTTATAAATTTTTCCATTTTGGTATGATAACTCAAACCACTTTTCCCAAGAAAGAAAACTCCATTTGATGTAGATCTTATATCATCCACACTTCCTTTCAAACCAACATCTATATACCCAAACAAATAAGTTGTTCCTAATCTATCTTATTTGATATCAAAATTTATCGTGACTCTAAAATATTTTAAATTGGTTTCTTACTAAGAGATGAGATTTTTTTAGAGTACTTTGGAATATATATTATAAAGTAACAACATATACAATATCTATTCTTGAATCAGTTCGATATGAAAAAACTTCTAATCAGCTTTTTGGATTCTATAGAATCCACTTATTTTCCTTATCCAACTTTACAAAACATAGTTCACATCGATACTTATGTGAAAAATGGTTTTTAATTGTCCATTCCAAACTTATTAGTAACTTCTTTGGCATACTTTTATTGAGATATAAAAATATAATTCCTCTTCTGTGATATTTGTAATCTAATAAAATATTTCATTTCACTATGAATAGACATTTCAAATAACTCCTTTATCACTTCAAAAAAATCACAAGTTCTTTCATAATTTTTAGAAAATATAATATAATAAACATAAACAATTAAAATTAAAATAACATATGTCTCCTAATTTTAATTATTATAGATATTACTTTCAACACTTCCTTTATTAATGTTCAATTTCATTAAGTAGACATCTAATCTGGAATGCCAAGATCATAAAGCTTTTTTTAACTCATAAAAATAATTTTTCAGCTTAAAAACATAACATACATCTTTTCCAATTATTAACCCACACGGTTGTTCAATATAAACTTCTTCATAATGATCACTATTTATAAAATCATACTTAACATCCATTTGAAAAAATTTCTAACTTCATTGTGCAAAAATTGCATGAAAGTTTTAGATTCGTTCTAACCATTAAATAGGATAAAAAGTATCAATAAATGAAATAAATTTAAATTTTTAGTAACCTTTTCAAACCAATCATTCTTGGTTTCTTATCACTTCACCATATTCATTCAACTTGTTTTAAAACACCCACTTTTTACCAATAACATTTTTATTATTTTTTTTGCTTATAAGTTCCCAAGTATCATTATTCTCAATCTGGTCCAATTCTTCATTCATAACATGAATCCAATCCTACTGTTCAAAAGATTCATTAACATATTCTGTCTCAACTTTGGAATATAAATAACTATGTGAAACAAATTTTGATGTTCTTCATATTTAAAATTTTTGTTGTTCATCACCAATTATGGTTTGTACTTCCACCTGTTTTCATTGAATTGGATGAGATGTATGATGTCCATCCACATCACTAGAAAAATCTACATTAAATTATTATATTTGAGTGTCATCACCAATTTTGTAATCATTTTCATGTTTCTCAACAATAACTCTTTCATCTTCTTCATCTTTCTTACAATCATATGTTTGTGAAACTTCTTCATATATTTTCAAAAAAATTACATCCAAAAAATCGACTAAATTTCATATTTCATTTTGAAAACATCAATACCCTCTAATATTAAGATAATTTAAAAGACAAAATCAATGTTCTCTTATTTGTTCAAATTTTCCCTGATTTCCACTTATTTATGTTGCATGGACTCTCGAAAACCTATATGTGTTTCAAACGTGGAATTTCACTATAGAAAATTTCATAAGGATCCATATTAGAATATGGACTATAGAAACAATAATTTTAAACATAAACAACACTAATCATAACCTACCTATATAATGAGTGATAAATACCTTGTTCAATAAAAAATATATTCCCTATCTCCGCAAGAGTTATATTCTTTCTTTCAATAACATCATTTTGTTGTGGTGTGTAAGTCACCCCAAACTCACGATGAATACTATTTTTTAAGATAACTTTTGAATTATTAATTTTTTTTATTCACCACCATTATTAGTTCAAAATTTATTCATAGAATATCCATAATCATTTTCATATATTTTCTTGAAAATCTTAAATAGTTTTAGAGTTTCTGATTTATGTTTTAAATATATAATACATGAAATTTGAGGAAAATCATCAATGAGATAAATAAATTACTTATATTTGAAATTTCATTGTTTGTTTATCGAACCAAAAATATCATAATGGATCATCTCCAATGGATGATTTTGAATGAATTTCAAACTTATTGTGCACATAGTCTGTAATTTTCCTTATCTATGAAATTTAACAACACCAATATCTTTTTATTTTTATATCTGGAATATCAAGAACACCATCTTTCTTTGTCAACATTATCATATTTATCTAACACATATGTCCCTAAATTTTATGCCAAAATTTATTCTCTTCCATCATGCTTAGATAAAATAAATTTTATATATCACTAACTTGACAAAAGTTTCCTTTCGTATGATGACCTATTATAACAACTTTTCCACCTTCAACTACTTTCACAATAAAAACATCTTTTATCAAAACAACTTTATTACCTTCATCACAATGTCATGAAATAATTCAAAAGTTGTGTTTTCAACCATAAAAAACAAGAGATTTTTAAGTTTCATATTTTCTTCCCTAATTATAGAAAATATTACACCTTTAATTCTGAGAGATTCATCATTGCCAAAAGTCATTGTTCCTTCTTTAAAATCATTCACATTCTTCAAAATTTCCAGATCTCTTAGCATATTCTAATGGAAACCACTATCCAAAATCTAGGATTTTTCTCCTTCTATATATTTGAGAGAATTTTATACAACAAGAGATTATTTTAGCCTTCATCTTTCTTCACATTCATCATTTGATAATTATAGTAAAAATAATAATTTTCTGGTAACAAAAAAAGACATCCTTTTAAAATATGTTCAGTGTGTTCACATCTTTCACATATATTTTCGAATGGTTGTAATATATTTTCAACTTTCATAATAACTTTCTTAGAGTTACTTCATTGAGATGATTTATTCCCCAAAAAAATATACTTCAAATTTCTCATTATATTATTTACGTTTTGTTGATTGAACAAACACGTTTTTGTTGGATTCCAAAATCCACCACAATAATAGCAGTAGGAAAAGAAATAATATTCTCCTCTATAAATTCCATACCACCAAGAGTTGTAAACTTGTTTTTCTAAAACTTTTTTATTTTCCACATTAAAAATTTGTTGGTCCCTATAAGTTCTTAAATATTTTTAAGTATTCTTCTTCCAACTGGATATCTTCTCATATTCTATAGAATAACTCATAGTAGAAAATTTTGATTCATAATATCAAATTTGTGAAACTTTTGTATTTTTAACTTTGTGGGTTTTGGATAAATACATGATTTTCTCATCCTTTTTGATCTTATGAACATATTCATTTTTATTTTTAAATTTTTAAGATAACTTCTATTAAACTTTGACGGGCTCAAACGTCTTTTAGCTGTCACCAATTTCGAAAATAGAGTTTTTGAAACTCACATTTCTATGCTCAATTTTAGATAAATTTCATTAAAAAGTTATAATTCCTACTTCTTCACATTTATATTCACTTAAAGATATTCATTGTGATTATTTTCATTCTCAAGATATTACTTCTGATGATTAATATCTTAGAATATGATAGATTTTTCTTAATAAATGATTATTGAATGTTTCTTATAGAACATTCCTCTTTAAAATTCTTGAATTCTATTTCAAGTATTACGATATTTTTAAGACATTCATTCAACTCTATTTTCAGATAAAGTTCTATCTTTTTATTTTATTAATAACTAATTATTTTATAATCAATAAATTATTCATCATTTAATTTTACAAAAAAAAATTATTTTATATGATAGATTCAATGAATTTTTCAATATAAACTTCACTATCATTATATTAATCATCATTAAATAAATAAAATTCTCCTTGTAGATCTGAATAATATTTTATCCTTTTCCTTTTAATAATACATTTGATTTTTCAACATGTTTATTCAAAGATCGTCTTGATTTTCTTTCATCTTTATCACTTTATTCTTCATCCTTTCATTGAAGAAAATTTTCAGAAAAATTCCAAATGTATCCACCGTCAAATAATATTATAGGTAACATACATTTTTATTTGTTATTCCTCTTTTTTACATCTTTATAAAAAAGGTTATAAATTTATTAAGATTGTTAATAACATCATCTTCATTTTTAGAGTCCTAAACTTCTTAATCTTTTATAATCTTCTTTAATTTTCCTTACTTGGAAACTTTAAAGGAAACTTCTTGATAAAAATATTAATTTCTCAAAATAAATCTCTCTCCACATTTCATATTTAATGAGATTTCTATGTAAGTTTTAAAATGATATATTTTCATAATATCTATCTACCAAAGTTGAAAACTTATCATCAAACTTGTGAGGAATATTTTCTAATATCTTCACAGAAATAATTGAATCTTATATCTTTTAATCAATAAATCTTATGGTGCTAAAAATATCATTCACTATTATGAATAAGTCTCCAAAATATTCTTAGTAACCCATTTTTAGTTCTTTATACTTCAATGTCCTGATTTGGAACTTTTCCTCATTTACCTTCAAATTTCATTCATAAATATTTATAAACTTATCCCAATTAAAAATTTTAGTTAAAAATCCACTCACTATATGAAATAAAATTCCAGAGAGTGATTAATGTAATGAATTATTGTCTTCTACATCATTCTCCAGTTTTTTCTTATCAGCGGTTGTAAGAGGAAAATTATTAGAATGAGGAGTAAATCCATCTGTAGAATATTCTAGGACATAAAAACCAAGACACATAAGATATGAAAACATTTAATCTTTCCATCTATGATAGTTCATTCCATAAAAAATAGGAATCCATTTACTATTCAAAAAATTGAAACAATCCATAATAACTTATCATCAAACTTTAGTAAAGTGGTAAATAAAGGGAACATTCACTATGAAAATAATTGAATTAGCCTATGTAGGATTAATGTATTCACTAAGTGGGGGAGGGGAGAATCAGTTATATCATTTTTTATGTAAACTTTATTAAAACCATTTTCCTCTTTTTAAATAGATACAACCCTATTGAAGAAAAAACATTCAAACACATACATATGAACAAAAGTATTTATATGGTTCACTTCTCAATAAGAGTACTTATTCCTTGGAATTTTCTGTAAATAATCTAATACCACACAATAAACTAGAAAAAATACTTTTTGTTTGGATAAAGAAAGAAGTAAATACTCTTATAATTACATATTATCATGATTAGTAAAATAGTCCATCTGCTTATTCTAGTATAAAATATGTAAATAAGATTATGTAACAATTTTAGAAACCATAACTAATAAGCTCCAAACATTGTCACTGTACTACTTCAAATACATTCAATTTGGTAATTCTTTAAAAATAATTCTTCTCTTTATTACTCAAAAACAGGTAGGAACAACTTTTCTAGACATCGTATAAAACTTAGCATGATTCCTCTTTCTTATTCATCAGTCTGATTCATTAGTCCATAAACAAGTCTGACTGTTTTTCCTATTAAAAATCAGAACGCAACAGTTTCTTATCAATTTTGGAAACTGTCAGTCCAATTTCTTGGTCTGATATAATGGATCATGACCACTACATCTCTGAATATTTCTTCTATCTAGAAATCTTACACCAAGAATTGTATTTAGAAACCAAAAATCTAGTGCTCTAACTTCTTTCGCATGAACAATATCATAGTATGCTATAATTTCACCCCAGTATATATGTTACCTATAAATATAAAATGTGGGAACTCATAATTGTTTTCCATCTCAACAAAAATTATGATCTCCAAATTTTATGTACATTTGAACTCCATTTGACCACTTCTAAACTTGTCTCAACACCTTTGTAATATTCTCAAATATTTATTAATTCTCTATAATATCTCAATTCGTAACCTTACATGAATAAAAAAACAAATCATGTGCTTAGAATGATAACTAATAGTCCAAAACAACTTAATCTAATTGTGTGTTTTTCCGTCCAGTACACTTAACCCAAATACAAAAATTTAAAACAAATGACTTCCCACTCAAATTCTTTAAACATACTAAAATTATTTTTTCATAAACATCATTACAACATAAAAAGACTTTATAACCCTACAATAATAGTTAAATAGAAACATTTACATACCTCACATTTTAAACCACATTATTTATTTTTCTAAAATTCTCCTTAGTCAGATGAAACAACATCTGATGAAACTCAACATTCGACGACTTATGGTGTCAAATATATCATCTGATGAATCGATGTATGAAGCTCATTCAATGGATCAATGTCTACATCTCATCTGATGGATTTATTTATAAATCAAATCTGATGGATCAATGTCTAATTCCCATATGATGTATCATTTTCCCATAGAGATCCGTCTCTCAACACTTTAGAAAAACTTCTTAAATTTTGAAAATCCAAACAACCATCCATTAAATGACATTAACTTTTGGTAATTTCCAAACCGATGATCTACGTATAGTACAGTTAAACTTCGTTAAAATTCCAAAACATATCATTTCCATTTTTTTCTTTGAACTCATAATTTTATCATTACTTCTTCATTATTTAGTATCATTAAATTATCATCAAATAATCATCAAATTTTATATGTTGAACATCTATTAGGAAATTTTGAATTTGGTGCATCTTTCTACTCCATTTTGACAAACTCCATTCCAAAAATATGAGTATCAAAACATGTTCACCTAGAAAAAAAAATACATAACATAAAACATTAATTGATAGACATTATTAAAAAAATAGAGTTTAATCTTTTGTAGTCGATACTCCTTCATATGATCACCAGAATATACAAAGAGAAGTAAATTTTTATAAAGGAAAAAAATAAAAACCTTCTAGTATACTTATTTCAAATAAAACTTCTCGACAAATTTATCTCAATACTTTTAGGTTTAGAGTTTTTTCAAATAAGAACAAACTCTTACATAAAAAATAATGTTGTCTTTAAATGATCATTTCTCCCTCTTAACCTATATTTTCTTTTTTTCACATTAAATCATCATCATCATAATACTTATGGAATCCCTTATAGACATAATTTAGTCAACCTCATTCCTTATAACTTTCCGAAAAAAATTCATAAAAATAGTGCACTCAAATGCTAAGTAAGGGAAAAAGTAAGCATTAATAATTGAATGTCAATAATGAGAATAAGAAGAGAATAAGGGTATGATGACATAATTAATGTTCATGGGTATAACATAATAATATTAATACCCATCAATACATATATCATCAAACATAAAAACACAAAATAAATATTTAACAAAGGAAAGAGACATTAAAATAATTCATCATAAACCATGTGATACAAATTTTGATTAAAGGAAACATTTATGACCTATATGAAGCATAATGAAAATGTGTCAATATCTCAGGGAATAGTCTTCATAAAATACAAACATAACCATTAAAATGGAATTAGAATATATCCATCTTAAAATATAATTATATGAATAAAATAATCATTAACCAATTAATTTGATCACTATATGAGCACACCCATCATATAAGGTATAACGGGCTCACTTGACACTATATGGGTGCAAGAATCATATAATAATGTCCATGAACAAAAAGTTTGTATATAGAGCTTGGTTTTCATCATATAAATCATAAAAACAATCACTAATACTTTTATAACTTGATTAACACATGGAAAATAAAAAGGTTCCGTAAAAATCTCTTTGAAACCAAATTAACATGTTGAAAATAAATTTGTTCTATAAAAATCTCTTTGAAACATTATTGAACCCTGTAAAAGAAATTGGTTCCCTAAAAATATTTTTAAAACTATATTAACCCATGTAAAATAAATGGTTTCTATAAAAATACCATTGAAACATTATTAACCCATGGATAAAATAGGTTCTCCAAAAATCACTTTCAAACATGATTAACCTGTGGAAAAGAAATGGGTTCCATAAAAATCTCATTGAAACATGATTAACCCATGGAAAAAATAAGTTCTATAATAATATTTTTGAAACATGATTAATCCATATAAAATAATCTGGTTCTATAAAAATCTATTTCAAATATTATTAGCATGTGGAAAAGAAATGTATTCCATAATAATCTCTTTGAAACATGATTAACCTATGGAAAAAATGGGTTCCATAACATTCAATTTAAAACATGATTAAACCATAGAAAAGAAATAGGTTCCATAATAATCTCTTTGAAACATGTTTTACATGTGGAAAACAAATTGGTTCCATAAAACTCCCTTTAAACCATGATTAACACATAGAAATAAAATGGGTTCCATAAAAATATCTTTGAAACACGATTAACCCATGTAAAATAATTTATTTTCATAACAATATCACTGAAACATGGTTAATCCATGAAAAATAAATGGGTTTTTCATCAATCTATTTGAAAAAATATTAATCCATCCAAAGAAATAATGAGGATGAAATAATTATAAAATATCCCTAATATATCATAAGTGACAATAGGTTTTGTTGATGTTGATCAATGGAATACCATTAAAATATCATTAAAAATTTATAAGGAAAAAAGTATAATTTTTTAAAAAAAAATAAAAAAATAAAAAATCACAAAAAATAATGAAAATAATTTTCTTTAAAAAAACATGGAAACATATAAAGAGAACTTCAAGGAAAATAATGGGAATCATGGATGGAAAATTTGTTCATGTTATAAATTTTTAAAATAAACATCATATTAAAAAATTAAAAAGGGATTAAAAAGTGAACCATTAAGAAAACATCAGAAAAATTCATTTTGAAACCTTTTAAAAGAAGGTAAAAGAACATATAAAATGTCTTTAGGAAATCATTTAATTTCAAAAACAATCCTGAAAATAATGGATATTGTAGCATAAATCATTAGCCACTTCGGTAACTCTTTTTTTATAATCTCTACGAAATAATAACATCAAATGATACTTTAAATATCATGAAAATAAGTATTTTAATGATGTAACATGTAAAAAGGGATGTATATACACCTCCCAAATGATTATAGGATCATATCATTAATTTACATCTCAAAGAAAGAGAATTTGAGATGAATAACCTTTATAAAAATCATGCCATTGAATTTGATAATTAATCAAAGAAAAAATTATGTATATAAAATGTATATCCACATAAATCAAGTGGAAATAAAAAAATAATATAATCAAAAGTCTCTACACACAAAATCATATAATATCAAATTTAACAAAGAATTAATATAACCCAATGAAAAGAAATTGATTTATGAAATTCTTTACCACATAGTACATTCAAGTCAAAACCAATTGGATGAAATAATTCAAATTGAAACATAAAATACCACGATTAATGAATTATTCATGATATTACATGTAAAATGGGGACTATATACACCAAAAAATATAAAAAAAGTGGTAAATATTGTATATGTCTCACAGAAATAAAATAAGGATGATAAAAAACCCTTACCTCGAGTCCAAACTTTCCATTCATATATTTTAACTCATGTATAATAATCTTATATAAATTATATGATTTATTAAAAAACATTTATAGTTTTAACATCATATACATAGATAATTTATTTTATTTATTTATAATGAAATATTTTAATATTTAATTAGTTAGGTCCATATCAAGTGTTTTAAGGATATTCCATTCATTATTTCAAAAAAGCTTTGGTGTATTAATCGTCATTAAAAGGAAATTATTTAAAAATATATAAAATAAAAATACAAACATAATTATATTATTTATTCATAAATAATTTTTCTAAAACAAATCATGAAAAATGGTTATGAAAAATGAACTATGTTACGATCGTGGATATGGTAGGTCGTACATATGCATGTATAACATTTACATTTTTTAATGATCATTATTGAAAGAATGAACATATTATTTTATCTTTAAATAATGATTATAATATTATAAAAAACATATTATTTATTTAAATTTACTCATATATATCATTCTTGTGATGTGGTGATGAAAAAATAATCATATTGCTTCATGGAGGCAGTAGTATACACGTACATGAATGACGTTATCATTTTTCAGTGTAATAAAGAAAATGAAATATTATATTTTAAAAATTATAAATATGGCATTAATATAATTATAATTTATTTTATATTACATATATTCATTAACATTATATATTACCTTCCATGTAATGCTTCGGTGAAAAATGAATCACATCGCTTCATGAGGAAGTGGTATGTCGTACACATGAATGACGTTATCGTATCCAATGCGGTATGTAAAGTAAAAAAATTATTTGTTATATCAAAACTTCATATGTATAAATATGTTTTAAATATAATATATATACTTTAAATCCATCTTTAAAACTATTAATTAGAGATGATTATGGAAAACAAATGGCATCGGTTCACGAGATAGTAGTCCACCATACACACAAATGATGATTTCATATCCCATTTCATGGAAGAAAAGATGGATTTAGGTTATTAAATTAATATAATAAAATATAAGTATATAATTGATATTTTTTTATGATATTATGATATTTTAATAATATTTTAAGAAATTAGAATAAATAATAATACAAAAACTCATAGTTAGGATTTTTACCTCTTCTCGGATGACCTCTATAGTATTATAAATAAATAATCTTAGGATGGATTTATGAAAAAAGGCTTCCATGTTTAGGATATTAATGTTATATGTTATTTGGTTTGTTATTTTCTGAACCAAAATTGTTTTATGGTGTGAATAATAGAGGATAGTGGGTTTCCTTTTATATGTGAGGTGAGGGGCCCACATTTAATTTCTAAAAATAAAAAAGGCATACCCATGACTATCACATGGAAAAAGGGTAAAAAATAAAGTATTATCAATAATTAGAAATGATATGGTCAAAATATAGCCTTAAAATATTTTTTAGACAATTATTTTATTCATTTTTTCCTTAACTTGTTATCCCCCTGGTAAACCCATTTTTACCTTAACTGTTCTCATTAACATTTTGTTTTTTTCACTATTCATTAAGGTAAAAAATAAATTTCAAATTATTAGATAATATAAATTATTATTATTCAAAATATGGAATCCATTTTACCAAATTCAATTCACAAAATTGTCAAAATTAGATTTAAAATTAAAATTACACATGCGATGAAAAAGTGAGTTTTCATGAAGTGTATTTTTGAAGCAAAAGATGATTTTATATTAACTCTTTGACTAATAATAAACATATAGAGAATATAAATTAATTTTTAATTTTATATAATCTATAAATTTCATTTAAAAAATTCCTCTTTATAGGTTTTTAAGTAATCAAAAGTGAGAAACATTATGCATTTTAAAACAGTTTTTAGAAATATCTCATTTTTAAACCCAAAGACAAACTTATACTAAGATGTAATATGAAGTAGATTCAAAATAAATTAAGAGTATTAAATATAAATAAATAATTATTATTTAAATTTCAATAATAGTCAATACATAGTGTGATTTAAATTTCTTGAATTATTGAAAATAAATGAAATTTTTACAAAAATCAGTATTTTTCACTATTCACAAAAAAAACCAATATTTTCTAAAAAATAAAAAAATAAATTTTTTTATTCAGATTCATAAAATTATTATCATTTTATAAAATAAATTATATAAATATTCCAAAAAATAATTATAATATTTTTTTCATGAAAATAAACAAAATCTTCTTTTAAGAAAACATATTTGTAAATAATAAAATTACTTTTCTGAAAAACTGTTTGAATATTTAATAAAAAATTATCATTATTTTATTTTTAGTACGACATATATATATATATTTTAAAGTCCATAAAATTCCATGTAATTATTTTCTAAATTATTCAGGATTATTACGAGTCTACGAAAATTGACGGTGCGTGATTCTGAGGCCCGGTGTGCTCAGAATAGATTTTTGAACTTTTTTTAAGATATATTCAGTAAACGTACCGGTGTAATTTTCTAAACATTGAACTGGTGCTCGGAATTGAAATCTGAGAGCACTGTTGAATCCTCAATGCCAGGATTCTCTTAAGGGAAGTTTCACTTTGACCGTAGTAGGTCGGGAGAAAATATAATTTTTAGGAATTTTAAAAGAATAATAAAAATAACATGTAATCGTTATTTTATTTTCCTCGAGAAGTTGAGTGGCGGTGGTGGGACCGCTATGTTGTCAATAAATTTAATTGACTGACTCTCCTTTATTTTTAACTGCACCATTGGGAATTGAGAGGTTCATTCATTAATGAACCTCAATAATTCCTCGGTGCATTACTCACCCCTTTCCACCCACTATTTAAATTGAGCTCGAGTTAGAGTTTTGGACACGAATTCTTCAAGTGAGGAACCTCTGAAGAAGTGATGCAACATCTTCCACCGACAGGTAATGGAATCTTGGACGTCAATGGAGAGATCGAACTAGTAATGACAACTGTCGGTGGCTTCATCAATGCGTGGATTCTCCTACCACCACCATGAAAACTCCAATGATTCATGATATAGGGTTTTATGTTTGTAATGGGGTTTATCATTATTTTTAATGTGATTTATAAATTACTCCCACCCATTATGATGCTAACACGGAGGGTGCGGGCCAAACGAACAAGTCACAGACCCTCTTCCACTTCATTATTGTCACATTCTTTGGGGGGACGAACTTCCAATTCATCAGAATCTGAAATCCCAGAGCTAAGAAGCGATGACAGCATCTTGAGCGGCCTGAAGGTGTCAGCGGAAAGATAAACAGGCCATCGGAGCGCACCAGGTGGCCCATAGAAGATTCCCTGGTGCGACACTGGCACGGTGACCCCAATAACCAGCACTATTAGCCTAAGGCGGCGGTCGACACTCGTCGGCCGCAGAGGAGGGTTGTGCCGCTCAGTGCCGCGACGGTCGAACAGGTGGCCAACAATGGTCTGCCGTAAAGATGGGAGGTGGCGCATTGCCATGTGCCGTGGGGAGACAAGATGCAACTAAGGTAGGTACATTCTCCCTGTGGGTCCCATGGGTGATGAGGTGGTGCCATGTGGTGCCGCCTATTAAAAAATCCAACAAGCTCCTTGAGCCGTTTGAGGTCGAGGGGGGTCGCGGCATGAAGTCACGGCAGAGGTGGAAGGGGACCCGCTCCCAGCGGGTCCTACAGACAGGCAGGCGGTGCCATCTGGCGCCACCAATCAAGGAGTCCAAAAGGTCCTTAGAGCCGTTCAGGAGGCGGATTGCACATGTCGTGCCTGCCGGTGGGCCAAGCCACTGCGACCCAGCCCAGCTGAGGTGGGTCGGGCCGCTCCGCGGCCCCACGGGCCAAACCCACCATCTCCCGGCCCAACTAGGCTGACCCATGATGGATCTGGTCGACCCAAACCAGGTCGGATTGGCCCATTCCAGGTTAGGATGGGTCGGTCTGATTGGGTCAGACCAGACCTAGACCCCTCTCGGGCCCCGAAACACTAAAAAGGTCGTATCTTGCGAACTGGACATCCATTTGTTGAACCATCTATGGCGCTAGGATCCTTGGAGATGGATGGTCCTTTTGAGATACTCCACAAGAGTTTTGGAGAAAGTTGAATTATAACCAGGTTGGATCAACCCTGAATCCAACCGGGCCCTATGCACTAAAATGTATATAACTTATAGATTGGGTGTCCGGTTGACAAACCGTTTGTTGCATTGGAACCCTTATGATGTGGCAGTTTATCAGGTTACTTCTTCATGGGACTTCGTGTGGATCTAAATATGACCAATGGCTTGAGTAATAGTTTATCCTATAATCAAGCATACTATGAGCGGGAATCCAGTGGCTGGTTGTGAGATATAGGTTGGAGATAGATCATATGGAGGTCAGTACCGAGTGATCCTGTGTGGGACATCACCTAGCGATCATGTGTGGCTCAGCAACTAGCCATCCTGTTTGGATCTACACCTATAGATCATGTGTGGATCAACACCTAGAAAACCTGTGTGGATTAGAACCTAGAGACTCTGTGTGGATCACCACCTAGAGACCCTATATGGATCAACATTTTAGAGACCCTGTGTGGATCAACAATGCGTGACCCGATGAGGACCAGACTTAGAAAAACCTATCATGAATCAGCAACATACCGATCATGTGTGGGTAGGATCCTATGTGGGTCTTGTGGGGGTTAGTACCTATCAATCCAAGGTGGGTCAGATCCTATGTGGGTCTTTAGGGGGTTAGTACCTATCGATCCTAGGTGGGTTAGATGCTCTGTGGGTCTTTCCGGGGTTAGTACTTATCAATTCTTTGTGGTTCAGATGCCGTATGGTCAGCAACAATGCCTCTTGACATAATAATATGATCAACCTTTACAACTAATCATCTATACTTCTGTACTTTAGTTATACCTAGTTTTGAGCTTAGTCTTTTTATTTGTGCTTTGTGTTTTAGATCATTATTTTTGGTTTATCTTTGTGGACTTATGAGATACCTTTAGGGGTATCAGGGTCTCTACTGGGTACTCTTATACTCACCCTTACATGGGCTTCACCCACACCTTATTGTGTCATGTGCAGACGACAAGCAGCCTTGACTGAGACTCAGGGAGCTAGGACCTGACGGTGAATGATGGTGATGGTTGATGTGGAGAGTTGTGGAGATGAGATGTACCTACCCTTCATATAGGATCCTCAATGGACAATCTCAGGAGTTGTTTTCTATTTTTAGTTTTATTTGTATCTTTTCAGTTGGGATTATATTATGGCTCCTTTACTTTTAGTACACAACTTTACTACTGGAGGTTGACTTTGTGGTTTCATCTTGTTATGTTTTAGTCTATGTGTTTGTATTGGATTAAAGGAAAAGCCTTCTCATTTTAGAGATACATCTTTCTAGTGCTAGTCCCCAACCCTTGGACTATGGAAGGAGGGCTTGGGGTAGTCATGAAACAGGCCCTGAGGGATGGGTCATGACAAACTGGTATGAAAGGAGTCAGTTCTAACGAAGAACTGGGCCTTGATCTTTCCAATTGAGCAATAGTGTCAAGTGTTTTGAGTGTGGTTCTCAGTTTGGGGAGTCCAATTTTGGTACAGCGGCTGACGTATCCATACAATAAGACCCTGAACTTTGATTTTTGAATAAGTGCACAAAACACTGATTGCCTGTGTTTTGGAAATGTTTTTACTTTGATCCTTTTTGAGCCATCTCACAAGGTATAACTTATTGACTATGGAACACGTGTTTGTTTTCAGGATGCCACCATGTAGACAGCCATCCAGGATTCCTGAGAGATTACATGATGATGGACCACCAAGCAACGAGGCTTCGATGCCGGGCCCTCTTACTATGTTAGAACCTTCGGGTGGTGCACCAGCAACACCACCACCCATTGGTAAGCAGTTTAAACTAGCCCTAGTAACGGATGATTCACACCGACTGAGCACACTACAAGAGTTCTAGCAGCAGAGTCCTCTGAGTTTTTTAGGCGAGACAGATCCCAAGGCAGTTGAGGACTAAATGGAGGCTATGGAATGAGTTGTTCACCTTTTTGGGGCACTAGCAGAGCAGATGGTGGCCCTAGCTAGTAGCCTTTTATAGGGAACAGTAGAGAGATGTTGGAGTCTGACACACTAGACCCATGATGAGGTGAACCTCACCGAGATGGACTTTTAGAGCCTCTTCAAGGAAGAGTTCATCCTAGTGGAACTATGCTTTGTTCATGTTCAAGAGTTGTTGTAGTTACAGTAGGGTAGCCTGATTGTATCCCAGTACTCGGCGACATTCACTGACCTTTCACTCTAGTCCACTGACTTGGTGCATGACCCATTCTTTAGGACCTGGACCTTTGATTAGGGTCTCCGAAAAGAGATCAGAGCATTGATGATATCACTGAATATCCCAACGTAGGATCAAGTGCTTGAGCAAGCATTGTTGGTGGAGGGCTTCTTAGCTGATCAGGCATGGATAGTGAGAGCCACCTCCGAATGATAGGTAGCCAAGTCGTTTACATGAGGTAGTAGGCAGATAACACAGAGGTTCATGCGGGACAGACCCTCTGGTGGACAACCCTGGGATGAAGGGTCGGAGCTGCGGAGCCCACGGCCCAAAGGAGGTTAGTAGGGAGGCAGGTTGTGCTTCACGTGCAGCGGGCAGGGCCACATTGTTCTTGACTGCCCAACCCACCATATCAATGATCATTATACGGTCGACGGACTACCGAGGTAGAGGTAGTGATTTGAGCAAGGAGGTCCGCAGGGCAGCCGATATGGTAGAGGATCAGGCCGTTCAGCAGGTGGTGGGAGGTTATTCAATGTTCTACCACCACCACCACCAGGTGGTCCACCCCGACCACAGGGAGTAGGTGGACATGGGCAAGCTCAGCTACAGGCAGCAGAGGCCTATAACCATGATGCTCTAGAGATGATTAGAGGTATGATCTGTGTATATTCCACCCTAGCAGCAGTACTTATAGACACAGGTGCCAGTCACTCTTTCATTTCCACAACACTCGTTTGGAGCTCAGAGATTCCAATGGAGTCGTTGGCTCGATCCTTACTATTAGATACTCTCACTGGAGAAGATTCAATGATTTCACACTAGTTCAGGCAGTGGGAGCTCACTTTAGGAGGCGAGAGCTTTGAATGGGATCTCCTAGTAGCAGTGTTGAGGCCTTATGACTTCATCTTGGGTATGGAATAGCTATCCATAGTCCATGCTCAGATCGACTACTTTAGGCACAAAGTGTGGTGTGCATGCGAGAATGAGATCAGGTTTACCATCACTGGTGATGAGGAATCCTTTGTAGCATAGGATGGACTATCTCGGAGGATGGTATAGACAATTACGCATCCGTTGGCTAGCCTCATCCTCATAGCAGTTGATGTGAGGAGTCCAATTTATACTGTAGTGGTGGACTAGGATATTGATGTCTTCCTTGATGATGTTCCAGGACTACCTATTCATATAGCTATAGAATTTCACATTGACCTATACCCCAGGACAACACTGATATCTACACCAGAATATCAGATGGCTACCGTGGAGCTACATGAGCTAAGTGAACAGTTGGTGGACTTTTAGAGAAAGGAGTTCGTAAGGCTCAGTGTTTCTCCATGGGAATCCTCTATCTTGTTCACCAAGAAGGCAATGAGAGTATAAGAAGTTGTGTGGACTATCGACGCCTGAACCTAGTGAACGCGAAGAACAAGTATCCTATTCTAAGGATCAATGATCGCTTCGACCATCTAAAGGGTGCTCATTGGTTTTCGAAGATAGACCTCAGATCAGGCTATCACCAGATCAGGGTATGCGATGAGGACATACCGAAGACAACCTTCAGATGTCGGTATGGCCATTACGAGTTCATTCTTGATGTCTTTCAGTGTGACCAATGCTACAGGAGTGTTCATGGGGCTCATGAATAGGATCTTACATCCATACCACGATCTCTTTGTGGTGGTCTTCATTAATGATATGTTGATATACTTGGTGTCAGAGGAGGATCATGCTACTCAAATGTAGATAGTTATGAATACACTCTAGGAGTACCAGAAATATGGTAAGCTCTCGAAGTTCCAGTTTTGGATATGGGAAGTACACTTCCTAGGGAAAATTATCTCAAAGGCTAGAGTTTATGTCGATCCGGTAAAGATAGAGGCAATGCTTTCTTGGGATCCACCTCGGAGTGTGACTGAGGTGAAGAGTTTCCTAGGATTTTATGGGTACTATTGGAGATTTTTACCTGACTTCTCTAGGGTTGTGGAACCATTGTCATCTTTGACGAAGAAAGGGCATCCGTTCTTGTGGATGGAGAAGTGCCAGCAGAGTTTCTTGGAGATGAGGTGAGACCGACGAGTTCCCCCATCATGAGGATACCAGAAGAGGGTGATGGGTATGTAGTAAACTACGACGCATTAGGGACCAGACTAGGTTGTGTACTGATGTAAGAGAGAGCATTGATCACCTAAGGCTCATGAAAGTTGAGAAAGCATGAGCAGAACTACGCTACCCCTGGCCTGGATTTAGCAGTAGTAGTCTTTTTACTGAAGTTCTGGTGGCACTATTTGATGGGTAAATGGTTTATTTTTTACTTTGATCACAAGTTTCTTAGGTATATCCTCTCACATAAGGACCTTAACCCAAGAAAATGATGGTGTCTAGAGTTCCTCTAAGACTATGACTTTGAGATATTCTATACTCTTGGGAAGGGGAACGTATTAGCAGACGCACTCAGTAGGAGGTCTGGTCTACAGCTGCTGGGTGAGGCGACAAAGCAACTAGCCATGTTACAGATATCCTTCATGGATAGATTTAGATAATCTTAACTCTAGTCTATGACTGTCACTCCCCACTTCTACAATGAGTTTGGGAGGAACAGCTTGGGGACGTTGACTGTGAGGCCTGATGTTTTCAGATATCCTCTTGATAGGCTCCTAAAGTATTTTTTGAAGGTGGGGAGCTCGTCTTCCTCTTCAGAGGACACACCATGGTGCCAAAGATGCTATGAGAGGAAGTGTTGAGGGAGTTCCACACATCCCCATTGGCAGTACATCTTGGAGTGGTGAAGATGTACTAGGACCTCCAACATCAGTACTGGTGGATAGGGATGAAGAAAGCAGTTCTAGAGTTTGTATCTCGATGCCTCACTTGTCAGTAAGTGAAGGCCAAGCATCAAGTACCAGTTGGTTTAGCTCGGCCACTTGAGTTACCTGAGTGGAAGTGGGATGATACATCCATGTATTTCATGATAGGACTAACATGTACGTATAGGGGCCACGATTCCATCTAGGTAATCATTGACTGACTCACCATGTCAGACCACTTCTTACTCATCTGAGAGCATGGATCAATAGAGGGCTTGTGACACCTCTATGTGCAAGTTATTTAGTGACTTCACAGGGTTCCATCAATAATCGTCTCAGATCGGGACTCACATTTTATATCCCACTTGTGGAAGGGATTGGAGGAGGTGTTCGGGACTTAGTTATGCTTGATCACCGCCTTCCATCCTCAGAAAGATGGTCAGAAGAAGCGGACCATACAAAAACTCGAGAACATGCTTCAAGTTTGTATCCTCAATTTTTTCAGCAGTTGGGAGGACAACCTGCCCTTGGTGGAGTTCCCATACAACAATAGTTATCACTCCACCATCGGCATGGATCCATTTGAGGCCTTGTATAGATGACCATGTAGATCTCCTCTTTTCTGGACATACCAAGGGGAGTCAACACTTATGGGTACAGAGTTGGTATAGGCTACCACAGAGAATGTGCAGATCATCCAGGAGCGGATGAAGAATGCACAGAGCTGGCAGAAGTCTTATGCCGACAAGAGATGGAGACCCTTGGAGTTTGAGGAGGGATACAATGTCTTCCTATAGGTATCACCCCAATGAGGATTTCGAAGGTTTGGATGGGGCGGAAAGCTATCTCCGAGGTTCATCAGACCATTATAGATCCTCATTAGAGTATCCGAGGTGGCGTACCATCTAGCTCTTCCCCCAAAAATTCATCGGGTGCATAATAGTTTACACGTGTCACATATGGGGAAATATGTGCATGACCCATCACACGTTATCGACTGGGGAGACCTAGACATTGATGATGGGGTGAAGTTTGTCGAGTTCCTAGTGGAGATTGAGGATCGAAACAAGTGGGTCCTTTATGGGAAGTCAATTCCTCTTGTGTGTGTTCATTGGAAGTATGAGAATCTCTAGGAGAGAACATGGGATTGGGAGGCTCAGATACATGCTCAGTACCCCCCATTTGTTTTCCTAGTTTTGTTATAGATTTCAATGATGAAATTTCTTAAGGTGGGAGAATTTAAAGACCCATAAATTCCATATTTTTAATTATTTGGGATTGTTAAGAGTCTGCGAAAATTGACAGCGGGTGATTCCGAGGCCTGGTGTGCCTGGAATGGATTCTTGAACTTTTTTAAGGTATGTTCTGTAAAGGTAAGGGTGGTGTTTTCTAACATTTGAACCAATGATTAGAATTGAAATCTGATAGCACCATTGAATCCACAGTACCAAGATTCACATAAGGTATGTTTCACTTCGACCATATTAGGTCAGGAGAAAAAGAAAATTTTTCAAACATTTAAATGAATAATAAAAATCACATGTAATTGTTATTTTATTTTTCTCCATTAGTTGAGAAGCGGTGATAGGACCGCTGTGTTGTCAAGCCATTTAATGTCCTGACTCTCCTTTATTTGTAACCGCACCATTGTGAATAGAGAGGTTCATTAATTAATGAACCACATTAATTACTCAGTGCGTTACTCACCCTTTCTCCCTCTATTAAAATGGAGCTCGGGTTGGAGTTTTGGAAATGGATTCTTCAAGTGAGGAACCTATGATGAAGTGACATGACATCTTCCATCGACAGGGAATGGAAGCTTAGACGTCGTTGGAGGGATCGAATGGGGAATGACAAACGCCATCGACTTCATCAAAGCGTGGATTCTCCGTCCACCACCACGACGACTCAAACTATTCTTGAGGTAGGGGTTTATGTTTGGAATGGGCTTTATCAATATTTTTAATGTGATGTATAAATTACTCCCACCTGTTATGTTTGGAATGGGCTTTATCAATATTTAGGTAGGCATGTCTTTTCCAACTATAGGCTTGAAGCTCCTTTATATGTTGAGTGGACTCCCTAATCCTGAAATCATGACTTTGGATTTCCTCAACTCTTGCCTCCAATATTACAGCAAGTCTAGCAAGAGATACTCTTCTTGATGCAATATGGTTAAGTCAACCCAAAAACTATCATAATGGCTTCCTGTATAAAAGTAAGTGTCCCAACAAGGGTTGGTCAAATACATAGTTTTTTGACTTTTTCCCTTAATCAAGTAACAGAAGGCTTGTTCTGACTTAATATTTTATTTGAGGGATTTTTTATCTCTTATGCGTGAATTTCTTATTATCATTATCACACACTTGTTAATATTAAGTAGAACTTAATTAAGTGATTAACCATATCTGGATAATATTTATGCATAATTCTAGTTTATTTTAGTTCCATCTAGCATGCTTGTTTAATTCATTAGTTATGTGATCGTGACAGCACAACTATAATGATAAACCAAGAAACTGACAGAAATAAAATAATCTAATTTGCATGATCATGAGATTTTCTAATGGTTAATTTCTCTAGCGGTTGATAAACTAACCCTGGCCTAGGGGAGAAACACCTTGAACCTTTTGGATTTGTGTTTACAGCTTCCACTTGTCCACCTATATATCTTCTGGGATTGGTTTCATCTCGGCTCCAGCTTGAACCACCTTTACTAGCTTGGGAGTTCTATCCATTACATATTCCTTTTTTTAACACACATGTAGGTGATGGGTAAAAGGGGTTTTACATTAAATAAACCTTGGGCATGCAGACCCTACATATTAATGATGAGAATGCTCACTAGCCACAAATTTAATTCAAATAAATAAATTAAAAGAAACCATCCACATACAAAGGTCTTGGTCTAGCTCATGATTATCCATAGATGAAACGATATTTACACATAAATAAAACTAGAAATAAATTCTTTAATATTTCTTGTTTAAGATAAATCATGCTCAAATCAATTAATTATCATATTTAATTTATCAATAATTTTATCTTAAACCATTTTATGAATTTTCTTAAGATTACCATCCATCATAATTTTAAACAAATAAATTCATTTAAAATTATCTGTGTACGTAACTTGTACCTTGGAGGCAACCCGGTGAATTCCTATTCATAACTACCCAATGAGTATAAATGAACATTACTCAAATGTTACATTAAACACATATATATAAAAAACCTATCATATGTTGTGCCTAATCATTTTACCCACATGTTGGTACACATCTCAAGGGTTTTTATAATATTATAATAAATTTTATTAAATCTGCTTAATTTGGATGAGTACACAATGTGTAGTTCCAATAAGACGGTTTGTATTATTTTTCACCATCTATACAAAGTACACACCCGGGGAAATGGCGTGTGAGTATACTTCAGAAATATTTGGAGTAGACGACATGTCCAGTGGGCCACACGCTGTGTAGTTCCTCGTTACACGGTCTCTAGCCGAGAAAGCCGGGAACGGGGTACACGGTCTAACCCTAACCTGAAAGGACTACACGCCATGTCCATTAGTCCCCATGGAGTGTAATACGAAAACCACGTGACACCTATTTTTGGTCAACACACGGAGTCATTTAAGACTTATAAAGACTCCAACATACAGCTTTATTTGGAAGACCAGTCGGATGCATTGAATCTTGAATACATGACTTGTACTGCCGAATATACACCATGTGTTCTAGTGTTGTATGGCCAGGAAGCTTTGGCACCTTCAGGTGATATTCCTTATTTTATTTTAATCAAAATTAAAAGAAAAGATCATTTTTGTAAGGTGAACGAGAAATTAAAGAGAAGGAATAGATCTCAAGATTCAGATTTGTAGAACGATTAACATCAATTGAAAAAACTAAATTAATAAATGCATAATTCATAAATGAAATATTTAAATGATTATAAACTGTGATGTAACCTCCTTATGATACCACTTGAAGGTTGCGGGTGCAACGAAAGCATGGTTAGGATGGTACCCAACTTTTATTTTTACCATGATCAATGATTATTTTAGGATCAATATGATGATGAACACCAGTCTTCATGGAATAATCAAAGATTTAGATAAAGAAGAAAGAGGCACAAATCCTTAGAGAGGATATTTCACATCATGTTTATAATTAAATTAATTAATTTTATAAATAAAAAAATTCATGTACCTTTGGTATTTTTCTTCGTTGATGATGTTGATCTTTCGAAATGGCCCTTCTGGATTATCTCGTTGTGCTTGTAAGGATCCAATCTTGAATCCCTCTAGCAGTGATCCATATGTGCTCTGATGGCCTCCGATCGACACCGCTTGTTCTCCAAGTGCTAGTGAGGCGAAGAGAGTTTATTGTGTCATTCGTTCTTGATCACTTGTTCTTCGGCCTTGAAGAATGTCTCTCATTCTTGAGAGGGGAGAGAAGAGGATTCGAGAGAGAAATTTTTGGGATCAACAATTCTCAATTCACCAGGTATATGGTGTGGTGTCTGGTACAATAGGCATACTTGTCTCTTTATATACATTGGATTTTAGTTTTAATATTTAATTGCATAAAAAAAATCAAATACATTCATGAACTTAGAGAAAACCCATGCATTTAATAAAAATATTGCATCATTATTTATGGTGCGCCAGCTTTTGAAAAACAGAATTATAAACAAACTTCCATGTCATAAAATAATAGCAGTGTTATTTTAATGTGTACTAACTAGTTAGATAATTATTTACCATCTTGAAAATAATTATTTTACTACCAGAATGACCTTGGTCCGCTCGAACTCCACTTCCATTTATTGAAAACCCAAATAAATAAATAAATAATTTATTCTATTAAAAAAATATTTTATTTACAATCTAGTAAATAAATATTTATTAAATGTTCAATAAAACAAATAAATATATTTTATTTAATTTATGCGATCATTGTAACTTGAATAAAATTTTTCCATGGTCTTGAGAATAATATTTATTTCATTAATTAAATTCAACTAAAATTTAACCGACACAACAAAAACAATTAGTGTGTGACCCTCTAGGATTATTTCTCGTTGGCATTAGATAGGCTTGCCTAAAGTCCAAGAGTACTATCTAGAAATGGGTCAAGGCACCCAAGAGAAAGAACATAAAGTCGCAACAATGAAATCCACATACAAATGCTCACTGTTTAATATAATCCCTTTGTCGCAATATCTCATCAAGAAGGTTTCATGATTGTGTGATCAACTCTTATGCTTGATACGTCATTCTTTGACTACCTAAAATAAACTCATCGTTACACCATGGCCATGGAATTTTTCGTGACGGTTCTATTTTAATCAAAGTTATGAGATATAAACTTCCATAAATGGAAGGGGAAAATCCTTCCTCAACGTATCCATTAGTAACATGCCACTCATGATGCACCCAACATACCCTACTTCCCGCCAACTGTCTGCGTGATGGTTTTCGTTAGTAAATCAAAGTTCATAAGTCGTGACACATATTAATGATAATATTAAGGTCTAAGGATCATTACACACACTCGCCGATAAAAATATCTGATGACACCAAAACATGTGAAATTTCTACTAGTGGGGATTTTCTCATAATCTCTTATCTTGGCGATTACCATGTGAAATCTTCATGAGAGAAAGTATCATCTGCTTACAAGTACTCACACATTACGGTATACATGCTATGTGTCCCATAATAGAATATCATTCCACCACAGAACTATATTTATGAATATTGTTATAGAATTTCAAGGTTCTCATCATAGCGGGGAACTGTCATGACCTTATCAATGCAACAAATACTCTAGGATATTATTACATCATAGCCATGCAGAACAATGAAAAATATGTAATAATACATTAAATATTAATGTAATCAAAGTAATACCAGTTGGTTCTAGGACACCAACTCTTATACAAATCACACCCGGATTTTCAATTTCCATCCTTTATTTAAAAACCACTTTTGGTTCTCAGTTTTATCTTTGTTTCCAGGTGTTTCGAGATTAGATTTTTGGTGTCGAATGTGTTCTTGATTTATGATCTTGGTCTTGGGGGTATTGGATTTTATTTTTCCTCTACTTTTGTCAAAGGGATGGTGTGAGGTTCTGGTGTTTTGGAGTTTTATTGGTGACACTTCTAGTGGAACAACTTATGGAGTAAGTTGTTTTGGTGGTTTGTACCCTTGATTTGGATGAGTCATGGGGTGGAAAGGTTTTTTTCATTTGGGTGTTATTTCCCCTATAATTGTATTATATTTACCCCTAGGTTTCCTCCTTGGACCCCCTAAATTTTAAGGAGTTTGAACACTTTTTTTAGGGGACATATGGGGGTGCACGGTTTTCTAAACCGTGCAAGAAAACCGTGCGACCTTATCCAGGTCATTAAATATGTTTTTAATTTAAAAATATTTCCTCCCTAGATTTAGTCAAACTTGCCCCTTTATTTACCCATTCGACTATTTTAGACATGGGAGTTCTCAAAGCTCCACAAACCTCCCTAGAAACTCATTTTTAATGGGGTTTTGATGTGGAAAATTCAAGTCCTCTTCAAGTAAGTTCTTCTATCTTTGATTTCTCTCTATTTGTTAGTGTTTATTTATTCTTTCCTAAAGTTACTTGTGTCCAGTAGGTGGGGTTTCGAACCTAGGGTTTGATCCTTATTTTCTTGTTCTATTATTTTGGCTTTAGGCTCGATTTATCCTCCTTGTGGTGCGGTGGTGGTGCAGTTGATGTTTCACACCAAGATTCAATGGTTTTCTTTATTGTGGTAGGTGATTCCATGGGTAATAAATGATAGAAGAGTTATATTTTCTGATTTTATGTCATTAAAACACTTCTTATTCATTATAATGTCTTATAAATCTAGTTTTGGTGACATTTGTTAAGAAAATAAACATTAGGTACCAATTTTGTGCAAAATTGGGCATTTTGCATGTATATTTCAGGTTGTGACAAATGGGTTTGTTTTTTAACTCATGTAATGGGTTTATAGAAATTTTTGGGGTGCTGTAAATTCTTTTTTGTTGAATAAGGGTATTCCATGGTGTTCAAAGTGGAATTTTAAAAGGGATTTTTTGGTAAATTGGTTACCAAATCTGGGTTAAAGTGGGTGTTTCACATGTCTCTATTATGTTATGCCAAAGGGTTTATTTTATAAATCATGTGATGGGTTTATAGAAATTATTTTGGTTCTTAAAATTCTATTTTGATGAATATGGGTATGTACATGGTGTTAAAAGTGGCATTTTAAAGGGATTTTGGGTGGAAAACATTGTTAAATTTTGTGAAGTTGTTTTATTGAAATTCACAAAGTTTTATTGAGTGTTGTAAGTGGTGAAAATCATGTGAAGATAATGTTTTGACATTTTTATGACCATAAATGATGTCTTTATGTGATAATGGTTTTTTTATCATTAGATAAAATTTTGAGTACAATGGGGGAATCCTAGGTACCTAGGAGGGTGGATGTGTACTATTACACTAGTGATCTGGATGGGTTTTGTCTATGTTTCACTGAGAAAATGGATAATGACAAGAATAAAAAACTATGTATATGTTGATTTAGGACAACTAGGTTATGGGTTTTTTCCCTACTAGCAGCTCATACATGAGAATATATTTTTCTATGGTTACTTTACACCGAGGTACGAGGTATATGGGGCCTGATACTACCGAGTTCCTAGGGGTGTTCCTGAGATTTGTTCTCATTGAAACTTCTGTATTTATATGTGGAATATGGTGGTTTTTTCTGGAAAATAAATTATCTTAAATTATTTAATGATATGTGATCTTTCATGGAAAATTCCCTTTGAAATCTCTTTACATTTAAAAGTTTCATTCTTTAGAAATTGTTTCCACCACTTCTTGGTTTTCAAAAATGACATTCTTTTTATCGTGTATTGCTTACCCTATAGAATATATTGGTGGTATCTTATTGTTATTAGGATCAAACTCTACTTACAACCCTTGGGTTTAAGTATACTAGGTCATGTTTGACACTGGTAAAGGAAAGGCTTTGGTTAATGGCGGTTTGGGGTGTTACTTCCCTTCCTTGGTGTGACATCGTGGAGACGACTCATGGGTGATGGCCCCTTGTTGTGTGGATTCCTTGGGGATATTTTGTTGCGTTTTCATTGTGTATTTGGACCACTTTAATTGAATTTAACCATAGGTATTTAGTTCTAGTTTTTTTAATCCTTTATTAGATTAAAATTTTCAGATTTAGTTTATCAAATATTGTTTATGTTTTATGTATACATATTCAAATTAATCATTCCAAAACAATAATAAAAGATACCTGGGAACTTTTTCTAGTCTGTGGGTATAGGGAAAACCCTTTGGGCCTTATCACGGGCTAGTTTTGGTAATATTTTTTGTGGCATCCTGATTCAGTTTGTGACAAAATGGTATCAGAGGAGGTTCGCTCTTTGGGTCATGTTATTTGGGGAAGAGTCGGGATAGTCTGGATCTAGGATTGTCAGGACTTGAAATTATAGTCCTGGGTAGTGTGACTAGATAGAACACCTCGTGATGGGATTCAAATCACCAGGGGAATTCAAGATTTATCTGAGTCCTTTGGTTTTCTTGGTTTGATGATGATTAGAGGAAATGAAAAGAAAGATGAGCTAATGGTCTTAGTGAGATCGTAGGGTCTGACAGGCCATGTAGAGTTAGAGATATTTTCCTAGAAAACACTATGTGACGTAGAAGTAATTAGTGTATGTCCACCATCTATATTTCAAATTCACCCACCAAAACCTTTTTCCTCTCATATTATCTTGTGTGTCTTTTTTTGGAATCATGGAAACTTGTTTTTTTAAAGAGAAAAATTACTTGAATTTAAGGAGTGAGAATTTTGTGAAGTGATTTTTAAGTAAAGTGAAAATGGTTTTATTTCTGAAAGTATATAAATGAAATTTTAGAATTATTTTAAAAGGGTAAATTATGTGTTTACACCTCCTTTTAAGGTATAAATAATGTTAAAGGGGGTTTTGAAAGTGTGTTTTTAGTAGAATTTTATAAAACATGGAAAAGTGTTTTGAATTGAATTAAGTGTTCTAGAATTTATGTGTGGGGGTTGAATATGGATTTTGATTTGGTAACTACTGAGTATTTGAAATGTTTTATGAAAATTTATAGCCTTGTTTTGAAATGAGAAGAGTTGAGTTCTTAATTAAATGGTGATTTATGAAATGGTGATTTTCATGAAATTATAAGTGTTTTGAATTGGGTTAAAATGTTTTGAAATGGTTGTGCAAGGCATGAATGTGATTTTTCATTGAATTACATGTTCTTTTCTAAATTGGTTTGTAATATTTAAATTGAGTTTTGATTTTATGGTTATCAGTTTTGAAAAAGGGAAAGTGGGGTTAAAATGTTTTGATTTTGAAAAGAGAAAAGGTTTTGTTTTGGTATTTGTTGTTCTCAAGGGTGAACACATGCATGGGTTTATATGGTAATATGGATGGATATGAGGTGGGTGTCCATTGTGGGGTGTAAACATGCATGTTTGAGGCTCATGAGACACCATCGGTAAATGTTTTTCCCACTAACACTATTTTTTCAATGATTGTTTTTGAAGGAAAGCGTTATGTTTTGATAATTTGTGGTTTGGAGGTGTGGATTATGTGATTTTGGGATTTTTATTGTGGGATGTTTCAAATTCAAGAACCCCTCTTCTTTGAATGATGTTTTGGATTGGTGTTTACTTGATTGGTTAGAATGAAGCGTTGCTCAGTGCCTACTTTTGAGGAAAAGTTTGGGAGGCTGATGTGGTGGCTCCCCACATGTGTTCGGTTCAGGTTTATGGCATGTTGTGACAAAATGACAATATATTGTAGGTCCTTATGTTTTCTTGTTGGCTAGGGTATGCCCCCATAATATTTTTATGCATGATTCATGTTTTTCCTATGGTGATTCAATGTTGTATGATCATCCAATAGATCAATCGAAGGACATTATTATTGAGATTTAGAGATTAAGTTTTCCTCTATTGTTTTTTGGTTATGTGGATTACCTTGTAGTGGGGTAGTGGTTATGGGAGGTTGAAATATTACTTAGTTTCTTAAGTTTCTTGAGTCCTTGAAGGCAAATTAAGTTTAGGGTTGTCAATGTAGAATGATGTCTTAAAGGGCCTCTAGGTCTTTCGTCAGTCTCATCGAAGCAAGAGTTCATGTTAGGCCACCAGTGTGAAAAGTCTGTCCAACAGTGGATTTTATGGATGCTTTCTAGAATCTTGTGTTGTTTGGGACTCAGTATAAGGTCCCTCTCCTAGTGTTTTGTATCCTCAATGGTCATGTTTGGTGACACTTTACGATGTCTTGTTTTTTACTTTAAGGGTGAAGGTTGTGCAATCTTATGAGAGTATATATTTTTTCATATGTGTGTCTCCCTTCAAGGAATTATGAAATCCTATGTTCTATAGGAAGGTGTTTATATGTCCCCTTTCATTATAGTGTTTCCCATCCGATGAAACAAGTGGTGACGTGTGTGGATCCTCTAACCCATTGTGTTGTAAAATGATGGGTTGAGGTAAAGTGGGTTTGAAATGTGTCATGTATCATTGAGACCATCTGAGATAAAAGTGTAATTGTTTATGGAAATGGAAGAAGAAGTTATGTTCATGGTTTTCCAAAGCCTAACTGCATTGTCGATGATGCTTTAATCCCTCGAGCTCCAGCCATAGGTCCTAGAGAGAATCTAGCGCATAGTTAGGGGAAATCCTAGAGTCATTCAAACTTTGGTCAAAGTCTTATCCTTGGTATGAAAGATGGGAAATGTTTAAACCTCTAGTATCATCATCTTGTACCAGTTTTTCACATTCGGTAGAGAGAGGTGGTAGTACCTTTTCCCCATGTTATAGACTGAATTAATGCTTTTCCCCTTTGGGTTTTTTGAGAAAAGTTTAAAATTTGGGCTAGGCAGGTTGAGGCACATGGTTTTCATGTGGTTAGCAGTAATCGTGTGCCAACCTAGAGGACCGTGCGATAAGAGACAATGTCTCCACACCGCCATTCACCTTGGCCCATGTAACTGTGCGAATATTACCCTTTGTATAGAATTATTTTCATGGTTGGTGTACAGTTTTATAAACCGTGCGAACTAACCGTGTGGCCATGCCAACTCTTTAAATTTTGGGTCCTTTTCATGCAAGTTGTGTTGGTCTGTTAATATGGTTGGTTCTTATGGTGGAGAGATGCATCCTAGATCTCACGTAAGTTCTCTTTGTAAAAAGTCTAATGTTAGTTTACCCCTTATGCTGGGGAGACCATTCGGGCCTGCCCCAATTGGTGTCCTCATTCTGTCTTAGAAATTAAGTTATCCCTGGTGGTGGAAAGTCTATATTGGGTCACCCCATATTAGTGACCCAGATTTCTCCTTGGTGTTTTCTTGGTAGGAGGTAGTCTTGTTCAAGGCTATCTAGCCACCAATTTCCTACTTAGGTAAAAATGGGTTTGGATCATGGCCAATGGTTTTGTTTAAGTAAGGTTATGGTAGCATTATTTGAGTTTGTTGTTTGTTTAAGGAGCATCACTTGAGTGTAATATGGTAGTGTTTGAGTATTTTTGTTTTAGGATGTGTTTTGAATGTGTTTAATCATTTCAGGTAACTGGGGTAATTTTTTGGGTGGTGAGAGTATTCTATTCCTTTGTTTGATCAACAGGAGGTGTTCGGCCTTTTGGAGGAAGGTGAAAATGTGGTAAGGGAGTCCATATTGGTCTATATTTTGAGTTGTGTCTTTATTTCTGGTGTTTTTGTAACTTTCCAGGGGCAGAAACCTTTATGGTGGGGTGAATTTTCACACCTGGATTTTCAATTTCCATTCTTTGTTTGAAAACCACTTTTGTTTCTTGGTTTTATATTAGTCTCTAGGTGTTCTGGGATTAGATTTTGGTGTCTCCTATGTTATTGATCTATGATCTTGGCCTTGGGGGTATTGGATGGTATTTGGAATCCTATTTTGTCAATGGGGTGGTGTGAGGTTGTGGTGTGTTGAAGTTGTAATGGTGACGCTCCTAGTGACACCACATGTGGAGTAAGTTTTTGAGGTGGTTTGTACCCTTGAGTTAGATAAGTGTTGAGGTGGAAGGATGGATTTATTTTGGGTATTAATTCCCCTATCCTTTTCCTATCTTTCCCACTAGGTCTTCCCCTTGGAACCCCCTGAATTTGAATGAGTTAAAACAATTTTTTAGTGTACAGAAGGTGGCGCAAGGTTTGGCCGCACAGTTTTCTAAACCATGCAGGATAACTGTGCTACCATGTCTAGGTCATTAAAAATGTTTTTTAATTTAAAATTTTTGCCTCCTAGTATTTAGCCAAACTAGCCCCTTTATTCCCCTATTCGACCATTTCAGCCATGGGAGGTATCCAAGCTCCCCAAACCGCCATTGGAACTCATTTTTTAATGGGGTTTTGATGGGGAAACTTCAAGTCCCTTTCAAGTAAGTTCTTATATCATTGATTTCTCTCTATTATTTAGGATTTCTTTCTTTTTTCTTGATGTTCCTTGTGTTTGGTAGGGGTATTTCAAACCTAGGTTTTTATAATAGTTTTCTTGGTATATTATTTTGGTTTTAGGCTCGATTTATTCTTTTTATGGTGCGTCGGTGGTGCGGTTGAAGTTTCACACCAATATTCGAGGATTTTCATTATTTTGGTAGGTGATTCCATGGGTAATCAATTATATATGAGTTATATTTTCTGAATTTATATTTTTAACACACTTATTATTCATTGTAATTGCTGCGAAATCTAGTTTGGGTGACATTTCTTAAGAAAATGAATTTTAAGTACTAATTTTGTGACAAATTTGGTGTTTTACATGTCTATTTCATGTTGTGCCAATTGGGTTAGTTTTATAAATAATTTAATGGGTTTATAGAAATGATTGGGGTGTTGTAAATTCTATTTTTGTGAATATGGGTATGCAGTGGTGTTCAATGTGGGATTTGAAAAAGGATTTTGGGTATATTAGTTAACAATTTTGTGTTAAAGTGGGTGTTTCACATGTCTCTTTTATATTATGCCTAAGGTGTTATTTTATAAATCATATAATTGGTCTATTGAAATTATTTTCGTGCTTAAAATTCTTTTTTGATGAATATGGGTATGTAAATGGTGTTCAAAGTGGGGTTTTTAAGTGATTTTGTGTGCAAAACACTGTTAAATTTTGTGAAGTTGTTTTATTAAAATTCAAAAAGTTTTATTGAGTGGTATAAGTGGTGAAAATAATGTGAAGCTACTATTTTGACTTTTTATGAACATAAATGATGTTTTTATGTGATAATGTATTTTTTTATCCTGAGATTATGGTTTGAGCTCAATGGGGGAAGCCCGGGTACCTAGAAGGTCGGATGTGTACTAGTACGCTAGTGATCCGGATGAGTTTTGTTCCTGTTTCACTAAGAAAATGGATAACGACAACACTAAAAAAACTATTTGGATGATTATTTGGGACCAATAGGTTATAGTTATGTGCCATACTGGGGGCTCATGCACGAGAATAGGTTTTTCTATGGTTACTTTACACTGAGGTACGGGGTACATGGGGCCCGAGACTACCTAGTGCCAAGGGGTGTTCCCAAGATTGGTGCTCATTGACTCTTGTATATTTATATTTGTAATATGTTAGTTTTTATGTAAAATAAATTATATTACAATTTTTATTTTTATGTTCACTTTCATGGAAAATTCCCTTTGAAAACTGTTTATATTTAAAAGTTTCATTCTTTAGAAAATATTTCCACCGCTTCTTGGTTTTCAAAAATGGTATAATTTATATAATGTATTGCTTACCCTATTAAATATATTGGTGTTATATTATTGGGATTAGGCTCACACTATAATTACACCCCTTGGGTGTATGTAGACTTGTTCATGTTTGACATTGGTAAAGGAAAGGCTTTGGGTGATTGCGGTTTGGGGGGTTAGTTCCCTTCCTTGGTGCAGTGTTGTGGAGACAGCTCATGGGTGATGACCCCTTGTCATGTGGTGTCCTTGGGGATATTTTGATGATTTTTTACTTGTGTATTTTGACCTATTGTATTTAATTAAAGCCTTTGTACTCAGTTCTTTTTTTAAGTCTAGTTTGGCATAAATTTTTCAGATTCAGTGTATCAAATGTTTTTGATGTTTTATGTGACCATATTTGGGTAAATCGTTCCCAAACCAAGATAAATGATACCTGATACCTTGTTCCAGAACATGGGGATAGGGAAATCCTTTTTTTCCTTGTAACATGTATGTTTTGGTGCCAGTTTTGGTGGCGGCTGGATTCGGTTCGTGACAGATGATGACTACCAGAAAATGTGAGGAGTTCTTTACATACCAACGATGAATGCATTTAGAGTTTGAGAGTTGTGGAGTTTTTATCCAGGGGGGTGGTCTATATCTAGGGTTATTAATCCCTCTATTTTCCTACTTATCTATCAGGTTATCAAGGTGGTATTACACTCGTGTCCACAATAGTTTTGGTTTCTTGGTGTACTCTATATGTCATAGCAGAGTAGGTATGTGCACAACTCGTTGTATAATATTGACATGGGAAAGCTAGGATATGAGTGTAGAGTTTAGTTTTTCATAGATCCTACAGTTTTGAGACTCTTTAGAGAAAAATCAATCATGGGTAAGTTTTTTCCTTGGGTGTGTGTTTGTTGGAAGCATAGAGAAACTGTCGCAGGAGATAGTGGGAATGGGAGACCAAGTTGAGAGCATAGAATCCCCAAATTTTTGTTTATTTTGTTTTATTTGAAGATGAAAATTATTTAAGAGGATATTAATTTTTCATATTTATTTTAACATTTAAGACTTTGGAATATTTTTATCATAATTTCCAAAGATATTCACTGATACGGTGTGAGATTCTACGGCCTGGTAAACCCGAAATTTAAATTTTAAAAATATTAAATATATTAATATCACATTGATGAATTTTTCTTGAAAAAAAGTTAAATAACTCACAAATGTGGTTGTGGATCCAAATATAACACCACCTTTGAGTTCAAAACATGGGGTTTACCCTAGGCACAACCTAATATTTTGGCATCATGAGTTTTTGAAAAAGTCATCATGGGCATAAATAATAAATTAATAAGTGTATTTATTTCACTTTATTTAATGATGAATAAAACTAATAAAATATTATATAAACAATTTTATAACCAAATTTTACTATTGTTCTCATATCCATGTATTTTTATAGGGGAGCCGATGGAGGATATTCTGTGGGAAAACATCGATGGATCGAGGTTTGGTGATCATTGTGCCAATGAAAATTGTATATCTCTCCAATGAAAAAGATGAAGATTTTTTTTATTCAGATATTGATCCAAATTATGGTAGGATGTTAATTTTTTTTTGTATTTATCCTTGTTTTATTATCCCAGGATGAAATTAAATGAATTGAATAATGAATTGATTTGCAGATCAGTCATTTTTTAGGTATGGGTTTGTTTATTTGGGATTCGATTGATATTTATTTTATTGTTCATCATTTTAATAAAAAAAGATAGAGACCAATAAGAAAAACATTTTAGGATTATTCCCCATATTTTTTTTGGTGGTTTTCTTTACCTGTTCTATGTATTATCATTGTCGACATGTGTTTTGGATGGTGGTTCGATGAATACATAGAAAGTGATCCTGGTGTGTTCGATCATTGGTGAAACATATAATTTTCACATATCTAATTTTTAGATTAGTTATGGGATCATGGTTCATGATGATGGTGGGTTATTTGGGTTGAAATAGATACCCCTAGTTCGGTTTTAGTGTGTGATAGCAGAGAGGCACAATGGTGGTCAGTTCTGGAGCGGTTGAAATAGCCAAAATCTGGACTATATTGACAGATGGGATTTCAAGAATCAATATTCGTGACTCTCTATGAGTTTGGATAAATATATAAATGAATCATGAGGTTTGTGAAAAGGTTCATGAAACATAAACTGGGTTCTATGAAAAATTACTATAAAACATGTAGTATGGAAGAACATGTGTCGTGTAGTTCCCCTTGTGGGAAACTAGGGTTTCCATGGAGAGATAAGTATCACACATTGTGTGAAATGTGTAAAACACCATGTAATCCTTAGTGAACTAGATTTTCATGTATATAGATTTCACACCTAGGAGAACATGTGGAGTTACACACCGTGTGGGCCATACCACATATTCTATACACCCTGGTAGGTGGCTTGGAATGTACATGGTGTATATGACCAAGATATCATGTGGCCCCACATTCAATGTGTGGAGGGATACACATCATGTAATTTGGATTTACATGGGTATGACAGAATACAAAAGAAGAACCATGTAATCAGACATGGATAATTACATAATCATGTCCTGGTGTACACAAGCATAGGAAGATGGAACACTGAGGTCCAGATCGACACATACATGTTGTGTACCTTCATAAGAAACACCATGTACATTTAGAAATGGATTTTTTTTGAGTATGAGACATGGAAAATTCTAGGATTTTTGAGACACACTGTGTACCCCTAAAAACATGTTGTGTACTCCTTTGATGATAGGTTGGGGTCCTCCTTATTCTCAGTTCAACTTTGTTGTGATCTTGTGTGAGATTCCTTATACCAGTATCAGTTGACTGTGTTCACTTAGTCCATTCATATATTATTTTGGTGAACTTTTCCATTCTCATAATAAAGGGATACCCATATAAATCTTTATAATGATCGCTAAAGTGTGAAAACATTCCTTCATTCTGTATTGAGTTGTCTCAGTCTACTTTGACAAACCTTCAACAGCTTGAAGCATGTATCCCTCCGAGTGTCCCAGAGTGATCCTCATGTCCTTCATGTTTTTCCAATGTAGGGTTTCTTGGAACTATCATGAGAAAAATTTAAATGGTAATTTATCCCCTATCTAGGAGGATGTTTCCAATGGTGTTAGGTGTCCCCCCAATGAGCCCTAGCCATTGACCCCTATTTGTTTATCAAAATCTAAACTTTATGATGAGGTGTAGTCCGATCGAGTGTGTTTCTCAGATGAACCATCTCAGTATTATTTATGATTATTCTTGGTTAAACCTAACAAGAGTGACCTCTAGTATTAGTGTCATTAGTGTAAGTTTATCACTTTGATTGTGTTCTCCTAGATGAGTTTTATATAGAATATTCGATCTGGAATCCAATGATGGAGGTACAGGTGTGACCTTACCTTGAGACTATGTGTCTAATATGAGTATATCTGTATGTTTTATTGTATGTATAATATTATTATTGACATATCCTGTGATGAGATGACTACTCTTGATGTTTTATTCTTAGTGATTTTAGGGTTTCCTACTGGGTATTGTTACACTCAACCCTGCATGGGATCTTCGCACACATGTTGTTTCTTATGTAGATGATGAAACCTTTTATGAAGTAAGAGCATGTATATCTAGTTTGATATAGAAAGACCATGGCGTATAAGGGTGTGGCATTTGACAGTAGTTCCCTCCTTCTGATCTGGTTGGACTTCACTTTCTAGTTTTGGGTGGGTTTGTATTTTAACCATTCTTATACTTTCCATTACATTATATCATACTATGATTGTTTAATTAAAGTTATATGGATGAATTTTTATAATTTTCCTACATTTTCTAATTGTATGGGACTAGAGATATGTGAGTGTGTACATGTACATTAAGATAACGCCTCTCATATGTGCGATATGCCAATTTGGCACTAGTCTCCATCCCCTGGACTATTAGAGGCGGGCTTTAGATAGTTGTGTGTCAAGTCCCATCACGTTCGGTCGTTAAATCCATGTATTATGACTATGTTATGCTCTCATAGCTTATGTTTTTTTAATCCATTATGATTTATGGAAACTTTAATGCCAATAATTCTTCCAGGACTCATGATTTTGATCTTTGATATGAAGTTTATGGTTTTCATATGTAATGTTCATGTTCTTATACCCTTATATTCACGTTATGTTTAAATATTTCCCCTATTTACCATTACTAAAAATATGAACTCACCCTTTATTATGTTTATTTTACCAAGGTTATGATGATAGGTATTACATGTGATATGTATACGAATGGTTTTAGTTATGAAAAACTTATTGGGAGATGTTGTAGAAATCTTATGAACCAGTTGTTTATGTTTCCATGTTTCCAAAGATACTATACCTTTATGATTCTCATACATGTGTTTGTGTAATTTAAGTAATGTTCATAAAATATGATGTAATGTCTATGTATTAAAATATTATGTCATTATATTTTCCAGGGGGAATTCAACACCATTCTGTGATCTAGTAAAAAAATTAGGATTCCTTACTACTCTATCTCCATTATGCAATTTAAATATTTCCTTAAAGGAAATAATCTTGTAGAGATCAATTTCATTGGTTTCAAATACACATGGTATAGGAGGCACCTTAACATAAATATTTCTAGAAAACATGGTTAATTATTTTCCAATATAATGAACCATTACAAATGGGATTCTTTTACCGGCATCACTCTTACAAGGCTCAAATCGGACAGCCACCCCATTATTTTTATCCATATAACCAAGGAACTAAATTCACCACTCCAATTTAGATTCAATAATTCATGGGCTACCCACCTCGATTGTGATAAGTTGATACATGATCTCTATACTAATGTGTACTTAAGAAATAATACTTTTTTATGTGACATGAAGATGAAAGTTATCAAGAATAAACTCAAGAGATCGCATAGGTATTCTTTCAACATGATTGAAAGAGACATTGCATCTCTTTTGGATACCCTTAGATAAGTTCAAGATAAATCTGCCAATGTTTATTTCACTTCAGAAATCCCCCAATAGATTTTCATCACATCAAAGAAAATTTCCCTTTTATCCATAAAATAAAATTATCAAAATAAAAATTATAGAGTTAAATAACTCAAGGGTGAATACAAGAACTCTAAATTATAAAATTTCTTTCATAGAGATTGAAAGTATAGTAGAGATCTCTCCTTCCTAAGAAAGGATGGATATATTATTGATAATAAGGCGAGCCTCACTGAAAATATTATCTCATATTACTCCAACCTCTTAAATGGGATAGACTTAAATGAAGACATATATGATGGTATAATTCGTTCTCTTTTCATCCCTAACGATAACTCCTTCCTTAACAGTATTCCCCTAAAATTTTAAATTAAATAATTTTTCTTTAGCCTTAACCACAATAGTTCTATAGGCCTTATTGAATTCACAAATTTATTATTTTATAAATTTTTGTTTGTGATACATATCGATGTTTATAGGATTCTCACTTATTTCTTCATTAATCGCATCCTCCCCCCTAGATTCAATACCCAATTTCTCACTATTAATCCTATGATTGAAAAATATTGTCAAATTCATATCTTCAGGCCCATTGAACGTGTAAACATGATCTGAAAACTTATTATTAGGATCCTTGAAAAAATTTATGCCTTTATATCTAATAAAATCATCTCTTGGAATTATTTTTTATTTTCAAGTGTAGGAACTTTCAAGATTGAATTTTATTATCATAAGAATGTTTAAAACTTATTTTAAATTAAAATAGAGGTTGTAAAATTAATCTTAGTCTTCATATTAAGAATTCCATTGATACTATGTGTTGGAACATCATTTTAAAGGGATTACATAGTTTTGGATTCAATTGAACCTTCATCAATTGGTTGAGATATCTCTTTGACCCTTCCCACATTTCAGTTCTCATCAATAGATCTTCTATAGGATACTTCAAATGATCAAGGGGGTCCGGAAAGGTGTCCCCATATCTGCTATTTTATTTTCCATTGCTAAAGACTATCTCAGTTGGCTTCTTCTCTCACATGGTAGACCTTGGAAAACTAAAACCCATCCATGTATCCAAATTTCTTACTATCCTATATCATATTCTCAAGGAAGATGATATCATCCTCTTATTTCAATGAATCAAGAGTAACATTTATAACAAAAAAATGTCTTTCTCATTTTGATCGAATATTAGGGAAAGCCATAATTTGGGATATTTATTTTTTCCATTTTGGGAAGATAACTTCCCCTATCATAAAATTGGTCATTCTAATGAATATAGATATCAGATATGGGTCATTACCTTAACCTACCTTGGTGTTTCTTTGTTTTGGGGGAGGCATATGGTTAGATAATTATTTTTTATTACTAATTACATCAAAAATAATCTTTCAGATTGGAAAAGTTAGTCTCTCTTAATGGATAACAAGATTTTCTGTATCTTGTACACCGTTATCACTAAACTGATTTACTCCTTCATGATTTAAAAATAATATATAGAGATTATTAAAATCCTAAATGTCTTCAATAAAACATTTATCTAGAGTGGTGACATTTTAGAAACAATTTTCACTATTCCGTGGAAAAACTACTGTAAGAATCTATCCAATGGATTCATGGGCATAAATAACATCAAGAGATTTAATGACTCGCTCAAAGAATAGTTCACTTGGTATCCCTATAATATAAATTATGTGGCTCTAAGTTTCAACAAGACTAGATTCTTGATAAATATAAAAATGGGTAACAATCATTACCTAGACTCATTCATCTAGTTTGCTATTAAATCCTCCTTCTCCAACATCATGTCATGGTTAAGATGGATTGACAATAAATAATTTTTGCTTAAATTTTATATTGATAATTATATCGATTCTCCTCTTATTATTTCTTTTCATCCTGGTGAATATCCTACAGATCTTCAAGAATTCATCAATGGCTTCTTCATAACACCTCACTTGGATTTTAAATTTGAGATCAGAAGTATTACCAGAAACTACTCCTCTTCTCCTCATGAAGATATCCTCATCTGAGAAGATTATAGGTGTAATGACCTGAAATTTTTAATTATATTTTTTTCCTAAATTTGTGTGTTATTTTATTTCATACTCAACAAAACTATATCCTTTAACTAATGAAGTGGGTACAATTAAAATGAGACCATTGGGTTTTGACTGTTATATGACCATTGGTCAATATGACTATTGGAAACTATAATCTTAACATTGTGTTTTTATAAATACAATTATCTTGGTTAATTAATACAGAAAGAAGATTGAATGGCCTCATCCAATAGACTTGGGCCATATGAAGCCCATCTTTCGAAGCTTGGGAAGGAGGTAACATTATTGGGCTTTTCTCTAGACCATGCCCAAGCCGAATTTCAACATATGAAGCTTGAATGGAATCTACAAAGAGAGAAGTTCAAGCTGATAGAAATTACCACTTGGGAAATGTTGTCCGAGCCACCCCAAGATTCTATCACCATAGAACATCTTATAGTTAGGTCCTATGCTGGTGGTATAAGGGGCTATGTAACAAGACCTCAGCTGATTTGTGTAGTCCTTTTTTGTAAATAAAATTTTTATTTCTTATAATGGAAAATTTTGTGAATTTCAAATATCTGGATAAATATAGGATGTGTATTATTGAAGAATTTAGTGAAAAAGGTCTATTTTAAAATATTTTTGTATTCTTTAAATAATTAATAATGTGAAATTATTTTCAAAAAATGGTCTCCTAGAGTTTTGATCAGTGAGAAATTTAGAGTCTCATAAGATCAACTAGATTTTTAGTGAATAGTAAAGTATGAATAGTAACATACCCGTATGAATAGTAATGAATAGTAAATTGGCCAAAAAAATTGAAACTTTACCCATGAATGTATAAATACAATTTTAGCATCTTAAATGTGAAAAAATGATGATAGTATAAGTTTAGGTATTTTTGTATGTCATAAATATTTTATTTACAATTTTATAATTAATTTAATAATTTAAAATGGAAATATATTTTCATAAAAAGTAATAATAAATTGTTAATTTATTTTATTATGGTTATACGATAATTTTATTGGACCTTGATTACTTTTTTTAGGTGTTAAAAAATGAGTTATAGTTTTAAAGTTGTATTTTTGGAATAAATAATGATTTTATTTAAAAATTAAATTAAAAATATTTATAAAAATATTTTCATAAAATGGATTTCATTTTTAAATTCATATCATCGATGTTAGGTTAGGGTGAATTTTTGGGATTTTTCGGAAATAGTTGAATTTTCGATGAATAGTAAAAATACAGTTTTGAGTTTTGGGTGTTTAATGACATCATTAATGATATAATAATGATGTAAGCTTTCTGTTAGAATTATAAATAGTGTGATATTCTATGAGGTGTCCCAAGTGGCCAATACCATGGGAAAATATCATGGGCAAGCCCGTGGTTTTTCAAATACCACTGATGAGGTGTCCCTTAGAAATTAATAATTTATTCCCTCTCATTTCCTATAAATACCAAGCCATTTAACTCATTCATTTCATTCCAAAATCCTCCTCAACTAAGCTCTCGTCTTCTTACCTCTCAAGGAGTCCTCCCAAGGTGCCTTCAAGTCTCCTAAGGTCCCGACCTTCAAACTTTCAAAGTTACTCTTCAATGTAAGGGAATCTTTCACCCTCCCCTTTTAAGTCATGACTTCCTTTATGTTATATCTTATATTTCCATTTTATTATGAGGGGGGTTGTTCTTATATATCTTTACTTATATAAATTTAATTTCCAAATTATGAGATACCCTTTCCGCTCTCATCAATTGATTTTTTGAATTTTTATTTGACGTTGTTTGGTTGCCGAATTTTCGTAAAAGAAATCACGCTTTCTCTTTCCTTTCAAGTTTTCTTTTCATGTAGTGTGTCATTAAAATGTCCACAAAATGATATTATTTCTTTTTATTATGTCACTATAATTCAAAATAGTTCATTTATAGATGATATATCTCTATCCCCTCACTTTTTATTATTTTCTAAAACCATGATATATAGACGTTATGCTCTAGAAATTTCACCTCAAAATATCTCTCTCTTTCTCTCTTGTTTTATTTATTTGAATACCCAGACCTTTTTTGTTTCTATGTGTGTTTATAAATATAAAAAGAAAGATATATTTGATTCTGGAATTGACATACATATAACCCTCACTCCCTTTCCATGGGTTATAAATTACATAATGATCTTTTTTTCACTTTTAAAACATCATAATTTTGAAATGAAACCCATTTCTTTTGTTCTGTATGGGTTAATTATGAAATTTTTTTTATGATCTATGGGGATCACATGTAAATAAAGAAATATTAAGGGTTCACCATGATATTTATCCAATGAATTGGGTAAATAAATTAATCTCTAGAGATGACAAGTTTCACGATACCTTGTTGAATAACCTTGGTAATTTTTATGACACCTTGGGGATAAACCTCGGTGATATGTTCATGAATGTCTAAATGAAATGTTGTAGCCACATATTCAAGTTATTATTCAAGTTATTTTTATTATGATATTCTTATTCTTCCATTTCTCATTCTTTTATGACTTTTATCATGTTCTTATTAATATTGATCAAGATCACATGTCAACTGTTTCACTTGTTTTCCTTACTGAGCCTTCTGATCACACTTTCATTTGATGTATGTCTCCAGGTTATAATATGTCGTAATTGTTCTTAGGATGAAACTATTATGAAGCCTTAAAAGTTTATTATAAGGATGTTTTATGTTTTTTTCATGTATTATGTTCCTGATTTCCAAGACACTAGACTCTAAAGATCCTCTATATGTAAAATGTAATGAAAAGTTATGTAATAAAAATGAGGGATAACATAGTTGGTATCAAAGGATAGTTTAGTTATTTATGTGAATTAGGCTATGAAAACTTTAGGAATAATCCTATAGAAAATTTTAAATATAGGAAAACTTCCTGATATTTTGGTGAGTATTCAGTAAGTGGTTTATCAAGAAAATACATCCCTGTCTGGATACGAGAAGGTAGAGGCGGCTCTGGCACAGAGGTACCTAAGAGTGAGAACTCCGACAAGGAGTTTCAAGCTTAACCCAGGGTATCATGGTACATGAAAATAGTCCTTCTGGAACTCTTGGTTCTGACACACCTGAAGGATATGTTTGGTTAATCATAAGCTTTTTATAAATCACTATGAAAGATTTATAGAGAAATGTAATTGTTTAAAGAAGTTTTAAGACATAAAATCCTTTATTGTTAAAAGATTAATAAATGAAATAAGTTTCTCACTAAGGTATTATTCTTTTATAAAGGGTGGGAAATAGGAGGAACCGTGAAAATGGTGGACGCAATGGACCATGCACTGACGACCCTCCAATGGAAGCCGAAATGGAAACATTCATGTGAATGATGAACCAAATGACTCATGTTTTAGGAAATAACATGATTCAAGCTGAGAGACCGATATCACCATGAAGGGAACAACATTATGTTGAGTCCTTTATGCATCAATTACCACCAACATTAAGTGGATCAACCAACACATTGATTACTAAATACTGGATCAGCTCAATAGAGAAGATATTTTCTGTGCTCCGCTGTTCAGAGCAAGAGAAGGTCACCCTGGCTGACTATCGCTTAGAGGGAGAAGTTTGTCAGTGGTGGGAACTAATTAAAAACATGAGGTAAAGATTGGAGGTTGAATATATGGAGTGGGAAGTGTTCAGAGGGATCTTATTCAGTAAGTATTTCTCTCATTCCATGAGAACAAGAATGGAGATGGAGTTTCTCGAGTGAATCAGAATAAGAATAAATCTATGGGAAGCTATGAGATGAACATTACAAGACTTTACCGTTATACCTCAAGCCTTTTCATGGATCCTAATAGTAAGGTTGATAGATTATTTAGTGGACTGAGACCTCATCTGTGGAAGAATCTAGCCAACCGAGACTACGACAGCTATGAAAAGATCGTACAGAGTGCAATGAAAGTCAAACTGGAGTTCAGTGAGACATAGTGGTCTCATAAATCAATTGACAAAAATGGATCGATGGAGCCCAGTTTAGGGAGGACCATTGATCAGGGAAGAGGAGGAAATAAAGTGAAACATCCCACGTGTAATAAATATGGGAAGAAGCATTCGGGGAACTGCCTGCTCGAGAGTGGGAAATTCTACAAGTGTAGAAGATATGTCCATATTGCGAGGAATTGTTGTAGTGAGGTGAAACATCAAATTCCAAACACTAACAAAAAGGGTAAGATGGTGCAGGACCTACTTGATGTTCAGTTCTTTAAGTGTGGACAAATTGGGCACTTTTCCAATCACTTTCCAAATATGAGGGTCATGGAGGGGAACCACCATCAGCCTCAGCAAAGGACAAGGGAGAAAGGTTGTTCTTTTGATATCACATCAGCTAAAGTTGAAGCTCCAAATGACGTTGTAGCAGGTACTCTCATGTTGTTCAATCAAAGCTAGAATGTACTTTGTTTGATTATGGATCTACGCATTCCTTTATTTCTTCCATGTTTGAAAAAAATTTAGAATCAAACCTCGACTTGCTAAAAGTAGAGTTATCAGTCAAGACTCATGGTGGGATTATCCAAGCATCGTCTGTGTTTAGAAACTCTAGTATTTACATTGGTGAGCTCAATCTTATCACAAATATAGTAGTCATTCCCATTCTGGAATTCGGCATTATACTAGGGATAGACTGGCTCTCGAAGTATAATGCTAAGATCAAATGCAGAAGTAAGGAAATCTCAGTAGTCTTGAATGGAAAACCTATAGTTATCTTCCAATGAGAGATATCTCAACCTGATCTTTTCCTAGAAGAACCTCCTATATCCTTCTTTATGGAATTGATCGGTGAAGAAGAAGAAGGAAATGAGAGTTTGAGGATTCAAAATTTCCCCATCATCTAGGAATACTTTGACGTATTTCTTGAGAAGTTTCATGGAACTCCCCCAGAAAGAGAGGTAGACTTATTTATTGAACTCATAACTAGATCTCATCCAATATCAAAGACCCCATATAGGATAGTAGATGTGGAGCTGGAGGAATTAAATAAACAACTCTAAGATCTTTTGGAGATGGGGTTTATCCGACCGAGTGTGTCTCCTTGGGGAGCACCTGTTCTATTTGGGAAGAATAATGATGGATCAATGTGGCTATGCATTGATTATAGAGAACTTAACGGGATCAAAGTAAAGAAAAAATACCCTCCGCTACGAATTTATGACTTATTTGACCAACTTCATGGGGATAAATTCTTCTATATTATTGATCTTCGATCTAGTTATCATCAATTGAGGGTGAAGAAAGAAGATATTCCAAAAACTGACTTCTGATCAAGATATGGGCATTATGAGTTTGTTGTTATGCCTTTTGGACTGACTAATGCACCTGCTATTTTTTTTGGATTTGATGAATGAAGTCTTTAAGGACTACCTTGATAACATTGTGGTAGTTTTTATTGATGATATTATGATATATTAAGTTTCGAGGAGCATGAAGATCATATAAGGGTTATTTTTTAAACTCTATATAAGGAGAGGATTTTTAGAAATTTCAGAAAAAATGAATTCTGGTTACAAAAAGTTTCTTTCTTGGGTCACATTATTACCAATGAAGGAATCACAGTTGACCCTACAATGAAAAAAGTTGTAGAGGAGTGGCCTCATCCTACAACAATAACTGAGAGTTGTAGTATCCTTGGATTAGTGGGATATTATAGGAGGTTTGTGAAAAACATTCCATGACTTTCTAATCTATTAACCAAGTTAACTCAAAAAGGGGTCAATTTCATCTGGACAAAAGAGTGTGAGGAAAGTTTCCAAGAGATAAAGAAGAGATTGGTTTCTGCACCCGTGTTAACTCTGCCCTCAAGTGGAAAAGGATTCGTTATTTTAAGCGATACATCTCTGAAATGGCTTGGGTGAATCCTCATTCAAAATGACAAGGTCATTTCTTATGCATCTCGATAGTTGAAGACTCATGAGTAGAACTATCCTACGCATGATCTGGAGATGGTTATGGTCGTTTTTTCTCGGAAGATATGGAGGCACTATCTTTATGGGGAGAAATGTGATATACACACAGACCATCAAAGATTGAAGTATATTTTCACACAAAAGGAATTGAACATGAGACAACGGAGATGGTTGGAACTTCTTAAAGACTATGATTGTTCAATTCATTATCATCTCAGAAGAGCAAACAAAGTCGATGATGCATTAAGTAGGAAATACCCTGTTGTTCTTTCCATTACGAGGATTCAAAGAGATGCTTTGATCAATGACCTAGTAAAACTGGACATGAGAATTATAAAGGAATGGAAATCATCAAACCTAACCCAAATTATTTCTCAACCATAATTACTAGAGAAGATCAAGAAATCTCAGAAAGAAGATCCTTTGTTACAGAAGAAGTTTCAGGCTGTGAAGGATGGGATGTTTCTTGAGTTCAATATTGATCAAGAAGGTGTACTGAAATTTCATACAAGAATTTTTGTTCCATATATTTTGGAAATAAAGAAGGATATGATGGATGAAGATCATAGATCTACATTCTCTATACATCCTGGTAGCATGAAAATGTATAGGGACCTTCATGATCATTATTGGTGGGATAATATGAAAAGGTAGATTGTTGAATATACATCAAGGTGCCTGATATGTCAGCAAGTGAAGGTAGAGCAAAAAATTCCTAAAGGGTTATTGCAACCACTACCCATACCAGCATGGAAGTGGGACAATATAACTATTGTCTTTGTCACTGGTCTCCTGAGAACTTCCAATGGAAACAATGCGATATGAGTCATTGTGGACTGTCTCACCAAGATAGCCCATTTTATCTCCATTTGGGAAGATTTCTCTCTTGATCAACTAGCTAGGATTTGCGTGAAGAAAGTGGTAAGACTACATGGAGTTCCACTTTCTATCATATCTGATCATGATCCAAGGTTCACATCAAAATTATGGAGAAGTATTCAACAATCTCTGAGTATTGTATTGAATTTCAGTACGGTCTATCAACCCCAAACTGATGGAAAATCTGAAAGGACTATTCAAACACTCGAGGACATGCTGAGAACATGCTCAATGGAATTTAAAGGTGGATGAGATCAACATCTCCCTTTAGATGATTTCTCTTACAACAACAGCTTCCACTCAAGCATTCAAATGGAACCCTATGAAACTCTATATGGGAAGTGATGTAGAAATTCTACTTGTTGGGATGAAGTTGGTGAGAGAAAGCTTCTTGGGTCTGATCTTGTGCAAGAGATGACAGAAAAGGTCCATGACATCCATCAACACATTAAGGCTGGTCAGAGTCAGCAAAAGAGCTATGACAACAACCGTTGAAGGGACTAGGAGTTTGATGTTGGGGATAAAGTCTTTCTTCAGATTTCACCTTCAAAGAGAGTCATGATGTTTGGATAAAAAGGGAAGCTCAACCCTAGGTACATTGGACCCTATTAAATCATTGAACATGTGGGAGCAGTATCCTATCATCTTGTACTTCCTCCAAATCTAGAAAAATTTCATGATATCTTCCACATATCCCTCTTGAGGAAGTACATACCAGACCCTTCACATGTACTAAATCCAGAGGTGGTACAACTGGAACATGACCTCTCTTATGAGGAGCAGTCGGTGGAGATCTTGGATCATAGAGACAAGGTTATACGCAACAAGACTACCCACCTTGTTAAGGTGATGTGGAGGAACCACAAATGTGAAGATGCCACGTGGGAACCAAAGGATTCTATGAGACAGAATTACCCACACCTTTTCTCATCAGAGGGTATGAGATAAAATTTCAGGGATGAAATTTCTTAAGGGGGGAAGAATGTAACGACCCCAACTTTTTAATTATCTTTGTTTCCTAAATTTGTGTGTTATTTTATTTCATACTCTACATAACTATATCTTTTAATTAATGAAGTGGGTATAATTAAAATGAGACCGTTGGGTTTCGACTGTTATATGATCATTGTTCAATATGACCGTTGGAAACTATAATCTTAACGTTCTATTTTTCTAAATATAGTTATCTTGGTTAATTAATACAAAAAGAAAATTGAATGGCCTCATCCAGTAGACTCGGTCCATATGAATCCCATCTTTCGGAGCTTGGGAAGGAGGTAGCATCACTGGGCTTTGTTCTGGACCAAGTCCAAGCCAAACTTCCACATATTAAGCTTGAAAAGAATCACCTAAGGGAGAAGTTCAAGCTAATAGAAATCACCACTCGAGAAATGTTGTCCGAGCCACCCCATTATTCTATCACCATAGCACACCTTACACTTAGGTCCTATGCTAGTGTTATAAGGGGCTATGTAATGAGACATTAGCTACTTTGTGTAATATTTTTATATAAATTTTTTTTACTTCTTATTATGGTAATGTTTGTGAATTTTAAATATCCAGATAAATATAGGATGTGTATTATTGATGAATTTATGGGAAAATGGTATTTTAAATTTTTTTTGTATTCTTTAAATAATTAATAATGTGAAATTATTTTCAAAAAATGGTCTTCTATAGTTGTGATCAGTGAGAAATTAAGAGTCTAATTAGATCAACTTGATTTTTAGTGAATAATAAAATATGAATAGTAACATACCTGTATGAATAGTAATGAATAGTAACGAATATTAAAATGGCCAAAAAAATTGAAACTTTACCCATGAATGTATAAATACAATTTAAACATCTTAATAGCGAAAAAATGATCACAGTATAAGTTTTGGTATTTTTGTATGTCATAAATATTTTATTTACAATTTTATAATTAATTTAAGAATTTAAAATGGAAATATATTTTCATAAAATTTAATCATAAATTTTTACTTTATTTTATTATGGTTATATGATAATTTTATGAGACTATGATTGCCTTTTTAAGGTGTTACCAAATGAGCTATTGTTTTAAAGTTGTATTTTTGGAATTAGTACTGATTTTATTTAAAAATTAAATTTAAAATATTTAAAAAATTATTTTCATAAAATTTATTTCATTTTTTAATTTAGAGCATCAATCATAGGTTAGGGTGAATTTTTGGGATTTTTCTGAAATAGTTGAATTTTCAGTGAATAGTAAAAATACAGTTTTGAGTTTCGGGTATTTAATGACATCATTAATGATGTAATAATGATGTAAGATTTCTGGTAGAATTATTAATAGTTATATATTCTATTAGGTGTCCCAAGTGTCCAATACCATAGGCAAATACCGTGGGAAAGCCCATGGGTTTTCAAATACCACCGATGAGGTGTCCCTTGGAAATTTATAATTTATTCCCTCATTTTTCATATAAATACAAAGACATTTACCTCATTCATTTCATTAAAAAATCCTCCTCAACGAAGTTCTGGTCTCCTTACCTCCCAAGAAGTCCTCGTAAGGTGACCTAAAGCCTCCCAAGGTCCCGAACTTCAAACTTTCGAAGTTACTCTTCAAGGTAAGAGAACCTTTCACCCTCCTCTTTTAAGTCATGACTTCCTTTATGTTATGTCTTATAGTTACATTTCATTATGAGGGTATATTATTCTTATATATCTTTAATAATGTAAATTTCATTTCCAAATTATGGCAGACCCTTCCCGCTCTCATCAATTGATTTTCTGAATTTTTATGTGACGTCGTTAGGCCGCTGAATTTTCGTAAAAGAAATTACACTTTCTGTTTCCTTTCAAGTTTCCTTTTCATGTGGTGTGTCATTAAAATATCCAAACCATGATCTTATTTATTTTTATTATATCCCTATAATTCAAAATGGTTCATTTATGGATGGTAGACCCTTGTCCCGTCTCTTTTTATTATTTTCTAAAACCATGATATATAGCCATTTTGTTGCAGAAATTTCATGTCAAAATTTCTCTCTCTTTCCCTCTTGTTTTATTTATGTGCATACCCATAACTATTTTGTTTCTATGGGTGTTCATAAATATATGAAAATATATATATTTTATTTTTTAATTGACATACATATAACCCTCACTCCCTTTCCATAGGTTATAAATGACATATTGATCTTTTTTTATCTTTTAAGACGTCCCAATTTTGAAATGAAACCCATTTATTTTGTTCTCTTAGGGTTATTTATGAAATGTTTTATTATGATATATATAGATCACATGTCAATAAATACATATTAAGGGTTTTCCCTAAATATTATGTTCTAATATTGTAAGGGAATTTATTTACCTCATCATTTGTATAACTTGGTTCATATGGTGATGGAATAACTTTTTTATATAGTTCAGTATGGCCATAAATCATATATTAATACCTTGGTGAATAACCTTGGTAATTTTTATGACACCTCGGGGATAAACCTTGGTGATATGTTCATGAATGTCTAAATGAAATGTTGTATCCACATTTTCAAGTTCTGATTCCAGTTATTTTTATTATTATATTACTATTCTTACATTTTTAATTCCTTTATGACTTTTATCATGTTCTTATTAATATTGCCCAAGATCATATCTCAAATGTTTCACTTGTTTTCTTTACTGAGCCTTCTGCTCACCCTTTCCTTTGATGTAGGTCTCTAGGTTACGAGATGCAATAATTATACATAGGATGAACCTATGATGAACACTTAAAAGTGTATTACAAGGATTTTTATGTTGTTTTCATGTATTATGTTCTTGATTTCCAAGACACTAGACTTTAAAGATCCTCTGTATGTAAAATTTAATGAAAAGTTTTGTAATAAAAAGGTAAGATTCCATAATAGGACTAGAAACCTTAATATTCAATTGTATTATTAGACCATTTTTACTAATTCGATCAATGATTATACTTAGATCAAAATATTTCACAATCCTTGGATTAGGAACTTATGCCTGACTTTAATATAGAGGTTCTCACGTGATATAATTCCCACTGAAAAATTATTATAAACCTTTAGTGTTTTCCAATGTTTTAAGTGAAATATTTGTAATCAATATATAGATGTTTATAATCACCTCTTCCTCAAATATTACACCGCTTTTGCCTTGGGGAAGGTTATCTTTGATCTCTTCAAAATATTAAATCTGGATGTGGACTCCCTATATATTATGTTCTAATATTGTAAGGGAATTTATTTACCTCATCATTTGTATAACTTGATTCATATGGTGATGGAATAACTCTTGTATATAGTTCAGTATGGCCATAAATAATATATTAATATCTATTTTTCCTTCATTATTCAATATTCTCTTCAAGAGATTATTTCCTTAATCAAGTCAGATAATTTAATCCAAAAGTATTACCATCATAACAACATTCGTGACTTCATTGTGATTAGGATATGTAGAATTTATGGAAACTTTAAACCATCGGCCAAAACACTTAAAGTATTTTAGAACACTCATATTCATAATTTAATCAAAGTAAATCTAGATGGTGCTTCAAAGGGGAACGCGGGCCCCTTTGGATGTGGTTCTATTATTTGAGATCACAAGGGTAAGTTCATGGTTTCTTCTAGGGTACATGTCGTTTAATATCTTCTCCTAAAGTTGAAATGCATGTAGTTATTAATGTGGTCCCCATTACAAAGGTTAAAGGTTATACCATTTTATGGATTAAAATTGATTACAATACAACTAGTCAAGCCATTATATATGGCATGATTCTTCTCTTATGGAGCATCACATCTAGATGGGTGGAGTGCATGTACTTTCTCTCCAATGTCAACTACATTATCACCCATGTCTATGGAGAGGCGAATTATATGGAAGATGGGATTTCCAAAAAAAATAATCACCAAGGACCTCACTTGTTCAAATGATCGTTCACCATATTTACTTCATCTTTATGGAATAGAGTTTTGTAAATTCCCTTTCTTTAAAATCTTGTAAACTGTTTTTTTAAATAAATGATTATAGGCCATTTTCGATAGGTCATCCACTTTAAAAAAAAATATGCATGATAAAAGTATCCATATATTTTATGTTCATGATATATATTGGTTTACTATAAAAACATAAAATTTATGTGGCTCTCAAAGCAATCCAAAACCAACTTTTTCAAAAATGTTATTTAATTAAAAGAAATTAACAAAAATATTTTTTATTGTAAAATATTAATTAAGATTCATAAATTATTTTCATAGGTTTTATAAATTATAAATATTATTTTAAAAATTTATAGTTTCACTTATTAAATACATTTTTACCAATTAAATGGTTTTATACATTTATAGGTTTTATATATGAAGCAATAAAATTTACAACTTTTGTTAAAATAATATTTTTCACTATACACATATTTAATTATTCTAAAAAATTACTAAAAATTCATCCTAATCTATCTTTGGAAATAAGAATTCAAAAATAATGTTAATTTTTCAAAATTTATATTTTGTAACGTATACATTTAGTTTTTAGATAAAAAATATATAAAGAAAACCTACTTTTATTGAAAAATTATCTTTTTATGATTTAACTATTCTTAATCCTATTTGGTATTCACTTATAATTTATTTATATATTTTTATCTACTATAGTTTTTATTATTTTTATAATTTACATATCTAATATATTTTGGATTTTTTTTATTTTGATGTTGCATGTGAAACCAGTTTTTAAAAACCGTATTTATTTGAGGATAAATATTCACTAAAAACATGGGTTATTACATTCTACCCCCTTAAAAATAATTTTGTTCTACAAATTTTTTTATACAGAGGAAAAAAAGTGAGGTGCTTTTCTCTCATTACATCCTTTGGTTCCTATGTTTCCTCCCAAAACATATGATTCATCCATATCACTTTGACCAGATTGGTGTTATTGTCCCCCAGAACATTTTATCTTCGATCCATGAACTTAATAACTAATTCTTTATATGAAAGTTCATGTTATAATTGTATGAATTTTTAGATCAGAACATGTGATGAATATGGTATTCACTTCCCCAATATATATGTGTGGAACACATCATGCACATGAGAGAAGTGTAAATGGAATGCTAAGTGATATGCTATAACCACGAAATGATCAAGGATCTCAAAGGTACCAATGTATCCAATGATAAACTTCTATTTCTTCCCAAATATCATAAATTAATTTTTATAGAGATATTCCAAGAAACACATTGTCACCAAATTGAAACACTGGATCTCATCGAAGATTATCTAAATGACACTCCCATCGACTTCATACCACTTTCATATTTCACTGAATAGTTTGACCCTTCTCTGTTATTTATTAGACAGGATCATGACTTATTTTCTCTCTCTCAAACTTCATCCCCACATGTTGGAGTCCTAGAAATGTTCTAAAAAATATCCTCTTATGGTGCCACCTAAATGCTAGAGTGAAAAATGTTATTATATGAGAACTTTAATATGGGGAGTTGTTGATCCCAACATCCTTGGAAATCCATCGAACTAGATCTCATCATATCTTAGAGTGTTTGAATGGTACTTTTAGAATGACTATATATATAATGATGATAATTAGTGATGAAAATAAGCTCTATCTCCAATTATTTCTAAAGAATTCTACAAAACATCGATGTAAGCCTCAAATCCTAGTTAGATATAATGGAGAATTTTACTCTATATAGTCTCAAAACATCCGTTATATATATATTAGAGATTTAATCAAGAGATAAATCTTCATTTATGGAAATAAAATGTGCTAACTTTGTATAGTGACCAACTATAAATAAAATTTTATTACATTATTTAGATTTCATGGGGATTTCTATGTACAAATCGATGTTGATATTTTTTCCATTTCCATACTAGTATGGGTAATATTTGAAACATAACCATATACTATTTTTATTCATCTTTAACTTTTTACTATATCAAGAATAGAGATATGTATTCCACAATTTCTCTCTTTATGATATTCTACCAAAATATTCTTTATATCCCTATGGATATTCATACTTATATTAGTATAGAAGGATGAGATATGTGCATCCTAAAAATTTTCATTCTTCAATTCTAGTCTTGATGGGACGTATATCTAGTTTCCAAAACTAATAACTCCATATTTATCAAAGTTAATCTCCATAATATTATCTACCTTTTTATGTAGCTTTATATCATCTTTTGGGATTATTTGATCTTAATATAGATAGAGAGTTGAGTAGTCAGTTAAGAAAGATAAAATTTATATCCTCTCATTATGAATTCAAGATTCCTCCTTTATAGAATCACAAGTATTGGGTCTTTTTCAATCAAAATAATGGATAGAGTGCCATGGTATTTTCTACTAAGAGAATCATCCATCTTATATTACTTCTCTGGGTAGTAATTTATTGGGTAGTCATTATATTTTAACAATTACAACCATATCTTTTGGAACATATTCAACTCCTTCTATATAAATATATATATTTTTATATATTTTTATTATTATATATATCACACGTTTCTATATAGAGATATTTTTTCCCAAATATTTAATGAAAAGATCACTACTAACAACTCCAAATCACAAATCAGGTAATTTTTTTCATGAGTTTTTAATTATCATCGCACATAAGAAATTACCACATAATTTAACATGAGGATAGAAAAAAAACCATTTTTTCAAGTATCACATGATATTATAAGGCCTTCACCACTACAAGGTAATGTAAGTAAAGAAGTGGTGAACAAACAACTTTTTAGTTCCTTGAAACTTCCTTCACATTCCCCCATTCAAGGAAACTTAACTCCCTTATTTGTTAAATTGGTTAGTGGAATTGATAGCCTTGATAAAATTTTCACAATGTTTCATTAATATCCTTCTAACCCAATAAAAATATGAATATTCGTTATAGTGGTCAGTTTATTCCATTGCTTGATAACTTTCATATTTGATGGAGTTATCGATATACCCTTTATTGTGATTACATGACCTAAGAATAAAACTTTATGTTTCTATAATTTTTACTTTATAAATTTTATAAATAATTTATTCTTTATCAAGGTCTTTAGTATAATACTTAAATGATATTCATGCTCTACCTTACTCTTTGAACATATTATAATATCATCAATAAAGAAAACCAAAAATTGTTCAACGTAGTCTCTAAAGACTATTCATTATATCACTTGAGGATAGTAGGATAATACATAAGTCGAAATAGAATCACTATAAATTCATACTGACCATATATTGAATGGAAAACAGACATGGAAATATCCTCTCTTTTAAACCCTAACTAATGATATTCATATCAAATATCAATTTTTTAGAAGTACTAATATTCTATTAGTTTATGAATAATTCATTAATATGAGGTAGATGACACTTTTTATTTATAATGATTTTATTAGGATCATGATAATCACTGAAAATGTGTATTGATATATCTTTTTTAATTATAAGGAGGATCAGTTCACCCCACAATGAAGCACTAGGGAATATAAAACACTTTTCCATATTATATTATAGTTCCTTATTTAATTACTCTAATTTGATGGGATAAATTCTATATGGACTCTTTGATATTTTCATGGATCCATGTATGGGTTTGATTAAAAACTAAACCAAATTCTATAGGGTAAGACCATACAGTTCATCTAAAAATACATCATTATACTCCTATAAAATATGAATTCCATCAATTTTGACTTCTTCCCCAACCATTTCTGTCAAGAGTCCCTCATTTCTAGGTATCATAACCCATATTATAGAATTTTCTTCTGTAGGGAGTTTATAATCATCATTTAATTGATACTTGATAACATAATGATTTAGGATATGAAATGAGATTTCTTTATCAAGATAGTGGATATGTGCTCTCTATAGAGATATTTAATTCATGCCTAATATTACATGAAACTCTACCAAGGAATGTATAACTAGATTCATAGGGACTATATTAACACATATCTAACATTAAAGAAATCAAAACTTCTTTCCTTCATCATATTCATCACCTACACATCCATAAGGCATTATCCCTCTCTTATTTGGAATGTTTGGAACTCAACTAAGTCGATGTTTTTAATAATAATTATTTATTGTGGGTTTGGTATAATCAAAAGTTTTCTCACTATAGTTTTTATCATGTTAGGTTGGTTTTTTGGATAATCACTAAATTTTCCATGGAATCCATTATTAACTGGGTTCCTTGGGGCTTCATCCATTACTAAAACTATAATGGGTTGTTGTGAGTGATGGATAATTAACATCATAAAATAAATATCATAAATGATATTATGAATAATTAATCCTTGAAATTTATTACTCCAAAAAATCAACACAATGACTATAAATTCATCCCAAGTCACTCTTAGTTTCAACATAGGTTTCTTTAGGTTGGGTTCTCTTATACCCCTTAACCTAATTCCATAACATAATAAATCATTCGTAATGTATTTTAAAGAAAATATTATTGACCAAACCATATCCCTAGAGGGTGTAAAACCATGTGTAATTTAAAAATTTTTGTCATATACCTAGTTACAAAATAGTCAATAACCAATACACCCATTTTAGGGTTACTACCCTGAGGTAAATATGTGCTAGATAATCCATACACATGTAGTATCTATATTGGGATGTTATTTCAAGTAAAACCACACAATCACAACTTTAACCAAACTTTTAAATATTATCATATACTTATAATTTTCCCTCAAACATATCTCTAGGTTTATTACTAAATTTTTATAAACTAATACACAAAATAAAAACCCCTTCTCTGATACCAACTAAAGTGACCCAAGCGGATCATAACTTAAATAATTCATAAATTTTAGGATTTTAATAACATATCTCATAAACAATCACACAACCCATTCACTGAAAGGTTTAGTTTCTTGGAGGTTAGCCACAATATCATTTTATTTTATAATGCATTCAAATAGTTCCTCATAATAGTGCCCTTTTGGACACATTTTATAGAAATATAACATGATGTAATCATATTTATAACCTATGAAATTGAAACATAATAGAGGGAAAGTAAATATGCTCAATAAGGGAAAAGTTTATTATAAATCATATGATCATAAAATGTAAGTAGAATATTAAGAAGAGGATAAATATCTGATTAAATGATCATAAAACCATAGATGATAATCATAAATCCTCGTAGAGAAACATGAAATCATAAAATATTGTTAAAGAATCACAAAATATATGAAATGGATCAAAATAATTCTCAATAATCATAAAACATGTGATCATTATATAGGAGTGAAAAATACCTTAAAAATAAAGCATAACTTGAAAACATAGCATGTCATGAAAATAAAAATCATCTTGGAAATGATGAATAACTTGATAAAAACATGGAAATATAGCATGACCAAAAACATAAGAATACCTTGGTTATAAAACATAATATTCTTAGGTCTATGTGAACAAATTTATTATGTTCATGTCTGAAAATGTGAGAAAACTCATTATTCCCACACTTGTTGGAAAAAACCTAGAACATTCACTCTTGGATATCCCACAAGGTATAAAATTAGACCAATTAATTGGAGGGATATATTTTACCCCACCCATTATTCTTGCTTCATATTTGTGGCACATAAAATCAACCATACTCATATCTTAAAGAACCCATGGAAAAAAGAATAGGTTTCTTAAACATTTCAATAAACATAACATAACATGAACTTAAGAAATCAAAGGATATAAAAATATCATTTTCCCAAAGTAATAATTTCATAATAAAATATATGGATGATCAAAACATCATTTCATGAGAGGTAAACCATGGAGGAAAATAGAAGTTAAAATACAAAAGTTTTCCTAGAGACTTTTAAACAATGTATAAAAGATGAAGTGAAAATTAATTTCAATTTTTTTTAATTGAAATATAATAATTTTAAAAAACTTAATATTAATATTTATAAATAATTGACCCTTGAAAATAAATATAAAAATATATCCAATAAATGTAGAGTGGTAAATAATGAAAATAAATTCTTTTATTGATTTTTAAGATTTTTTAAAGAAAAAACACATCAAAAAATATTTAAAGGAATAAATTTATTAAAATAATTAAATTAAAATATACAGGATATAAAATAAAAACAATATTTTAAGTTTATTATATAATATAACTTCAATAGGAAAACCATGGGCATATAATAAAAAGATTCATTAGTAAGAATGAAAGTTATTTTTACGAATGTTATACTTTTATTGTGATTTTTTTATTAATGTAGTATTTATTGACGATGATCAATAATTTATATTAATAAAAAGAGGAATTAAAAAATAAAATAATAGTATGTAAGGATCAAATTAATCTTGATAATTATGTTCAATTAAAAAATATTATGACCCAATGAATGGAAAATTGTGTTGATGAAACCTTTACCTTGAATTCCATGATTAGTAGATTATAATAAAAAAAATTATAAAAAAAATAACCATATTAATAAGATATTTAATAACATTAATCATGTTTAAAACCTTTTATAAACTTCATTTACAATTATTATTTACATGTATAATAGTTAGGTATTATTTCTTTTTCATATCGAGTGTGAGTAATCTTTATAGTTTTAAACTAGTTTCGTAATAATGGTGTTGTTATCAATTATTATCCCAAGTTTCATATATAAAAAATCATAAAATTTTCTGAAATTTATTTTTTATAATATATTTTAAAGTTATTTTTCATTCTATGATAGTTTTAGTTACAATTATTGTTGATGACTTTGGCGACAAACATGATTCAATGATTTTTAACAAACAAATGATAGTATCTTAATTAATGATTTTAATATTATTGTTACCATTATAGAACCAAAATAAAAAAATTATTTAATTATTTATATCTTATATCATTAATAATTAATTTCTCATATCCATCAATTGTATTATTTTATAGCATTTTATAAGTATGTGGTTAGACTGTCCCAATCATGAACAAACCATAATTAATGGATGATTATGATTATGAAAGTAAATTATTTTAGATTAATATCATTATTAAAAAATAGTAATTGTATTATTTATAAACTTTTACTGTGTTTAATCATATTTTAATATATTTTAATAAATAATAATTAAACTATATGAAAAATGAGACACATTTCTTCATGGAGGCGGTAGTCCACACAACGTAGCGTTAACATTTTCATTTCTAGAAAAAATGAGTGGGTAAGAAGGTGGATTCTAATTTTTATCTACATAATAATATTTATATTATATATTTCACATTTATCGTTAAATTTCACTCCTATAATTCGTGAATAGAGACCGTAGTGAAAAAATGGGAGTTGTTACTTCGAGGAGGCGACTGTCTGCACAACACACAAATATGGATTTCATATTTCTTAATAGAAAGGGGGGGAAATTTTCATAGTTATTACTTTAAAATAAAAAATATTGGTATAAATTTATACATATGTAATTACATATAAATTATAAAATTATATTTAGGAATGTATTATAGAAATGAAAAGAAGTTAGTGAGAGAAGAGTACTCGCATTGAAATCTTTGCATTCTCCTTAGAGGATTCCATGAAAATGGTGGTATTAATCTAGAATATTATAAATAGAGGCTAAATGAAAAGGAATAATATTATAAATAAGTAAAATTGGTATAGTTTAAGTTGGAAACTGAATTATTTTAGTGGTCTTAAAGGGGTAGTGAAAGGCAACTGTTATATGTGGAGAGAACAGATTTTTAATAATTATTACTAATTAATATAATTGTAGAACATGTTAAACATTAAAATTTTATAAAAAAATAAAATAATGTAGTTTTTATTAAATAAGGTTGAAAATACCTCAATAATTCATTTTAAAAAAAAAATTAAATTTTTTTTATTTCCATTAGTCATAGAATTTTCACTTTTATCATTCTTTTTGTTACCAGGGTAACAAATTTTTACATAGGTAATTTATTTTTTATTACTAAAATAAAAATGATTATTATTAAATAATTTATAACTAATTATTAGAAATATGAAATCAATTTTATTAGATAAAATTTCTGTGTTTAATAAAAATCAATTTTAACATTAGTACATGTAACGTGTAAAACCTGTTTTTAGAAGAAAAAGGGTATTTTCATGCTTAAAATTTATGTGTAAGGAAAAATTATCCATATATTTTATGTCAATGGAATAAATTAATTCATTATAAAAAAAATAAAATTTATATAACTTTCAAATAAATCCAAGTCCAACTTTTACCAAAATATAATTTAATTAAAGAAAAATATCAAAACCCGTTTTTGACATAGTATTTTTAAAATGTATAGTTTTACTTATTAAATGCATATTTTAAAAATAAATTTTTTTTTTAAACATATATTTTTTTCTTATAATGTCATAATTTTTGTAAAAATTTTTTTTAACAATTTAACTAAAATTAAATTATTTTAGAAAAGTCACAAATCTTAAAATAATTTTGGAAATATGAATTCAGAAATAAATTTCATTTTAAAAAATTAAAATTTTATAATTTATACATTTATTTTCAAAATAAAAACCATATCTAGAAAATAAAAAATAAATTTATTGAAAAATGAACTGTTTAATATTTAATTGCTCTTAATCTTATTTTTATGCATTTCTAATTGATTACTATATTTTTATCTCATGTATGTTTTATTCTTGTTATAATTTTATTGTCTAATATGTTATGGATCATTATAGTTTTATGTTTATTGTTAAAAAGAAATTTAAACACCTGATTTGTTTATGGATAAATATTTAGTAAAAACACATGTTGTTACAATGGCAATTATTCTAAAGTCGTTTAAGGAAGAATTGATGTAACAATCTTTCATAAATGAGTTCATAAGAAAGAAATGTAAATCACATAAAAAATAGATAATATAATATAATATATTCATAGTTTAGAATGTATGAAAACTATAATAATGGAGATCAATAATAGACATTATAACTCAATTAATGGATATTGATTTGTGAAATACCCATACCCTCACTCTTAACTTCCATGAAGGTGATTCAACCAACTTACTCTAAATGAAAATTACTTGAGACTTTGTTGATTGGGATTTTAGAGTGACCAAAACCACTAGAAATTGGTAAAGTGTGTTGGGAAATGGTTTGAAAAAAAATTGGTTAATTCAAGGGGCTTTATATGCGAGGAGAATTGGGGTGGTGAAGGGTCCCTTTTATAAGTGAGAGGGGTGGCACTTTTTTAAATACCCATAACACTATATAAAGACAAGTTACTTTAAAAGGAATGTGGCTCCAAAAGTAGAAAATAATGGAGAGGTAGTAACCCTTGGTCAATCCATATCTTATACACAAAAATAAGGGATAAGGTTTTATATATTTTAGGTCTTTTCACAATTATTTGGATTTTTACCCTAATATACTCTTACCATGGCAGCTTAATTTTTTTTACGTCGGTGGCCTATTTTAATTCTGGAAAATTAAATAATATATATAATTAAATTTATATATTCTGATTCCAAATATTAAAACCATTTTATAATAATAATTTTCTAAGAGTGATAAAATTTAATTTTAATGTTATAAATGTAAATCGTATAAAAGGTTTTATTAGAAAAAACATAACCTAGGATACAAAAGACCAAAAAATAGGTTTATAATTTAAATATTATATTTTTAAATGTATAAATTTACTTATTAAATACATATTTGGAAATGAAATGGTTTCATATATTTTTAATTGTTTCTTATATCCTAATGATTTCATAAAATTCATGGTATTTGTAAAAATGGTATTGCATATTATTCACCTAAAAATAAAATTTCTTAGAAAAATCTCAATAAAAATTACTCTAAAATAATTCTTAAATACTAAATCGAAAAATGAATTCCATTTTTTAAAAAATAATTTTCTATATATGTTAAATTTATTTTTCAAATGAAGAGATGATTTATATATAAAATAAATTGTTTTTTTTGAAAAGTGATCTTTAAAAATTAATAAGTCTTCATTATATTATTTCATATTAATAAATTATTTGGAATGAGTTTTTAAATATTTTTTTATAATGGAACATTTATAAAAATCATTTAAAAGTGACAAATTTAGTTTATTAAGATAAAAATACATAATATATATAAAAATACAATAATTAAAAAAATAGATCTTAAAGGATTTTATTTTTAATTATGCATGATTAATAAAAAAATTTAATATATATTATACAAATTTCGTCAATAATTTTTTATAAAATAAAATATTATGTTAAATTCATTCTTTAAAATTAAATTTTATTTAATTACCAAATGTATAAATTAAATGAATTAATATATAATTAATTAAATTACATTTATATATCATCCTAACATATACTTACAAATCAACTCAAACATTCCTCCTAAATTCTAAGGGTAATATAAGAGAAGGTGATTCTTTCGGGTGGTGACTCACCTAACATGGATCGTGTAGTCATTTTAATGATCTTTAACTTCTCCCACAAATGATTTCTCTCTATCCGCACATGATGGAGTTTGGATTTGGTTTGGTCTAGGGTAAGCCCTTGTGATGCTACCTCTCTTCCAAGATTATATAAATGAGCCTCAAAAGGAATACTTCTATAAATTGATTTTACTGTTTATTCTTTCTACATTGAATTTCTTATTGTAACAACTTCGACCCCGACATCCTATAGTTGGTGGTTTATTTTATTATAATGGAATATAATCAAGAGAACATATCACCATGGATCAATCAATTTCTTAGCCTTTAATAACTATATACATACATGGTTCCCTTATTACATTGGTATTTAAACATAGTACATAATAAAAGAAAATAAATTTATTCCTTGACACTTATTCAAATAATTCCTCTTCATAACCTAAGGAATGAAAAAAATAAAAAGGTTGGATAAAATGATCCGCATGGTATACAAGAATCAATAATTAGTGAAGAAAATTCAATAAGGGTTAATCATTTTGGTAGGGTAAATAACTGAAAAACACATGCCATCAATAAACTACAAATAAAAATGCATCCCTAGATTTTTATCATAGTGAAAATCTCATGGAAATTAACCAATTAATATTGAATGAAGAAAATTATTAATTATTAGATATAATGTATGTAACACATGAACCATTATACCTTCTAGAGGGTTTAAGTCAATGGGTAGAAACCGATCTGATTCTTCTAGGAAACAAACTTGGAGGGGTTTTTAGCAATAGTTTTTTCTCATGAGAACTATTAATGCATCGAGAAGCTATCTATAAATGGGACCCATCCATAATTTCAAGTCCAAATCATTATTAATACATATATTTAATTCATGAAAAATATTCCTTATCAAAATATATTTACTTATTAGAGGATACAGATTTATCAATATTTCCTAATAAAAATAATATTCAAAGTAAACACTATATGTAAAAATGGAATACATATTTGAAAATAATTATATTCATGATAAAAAAAATATGGATATAATTTCTAATGAAAAATTATTTCAAATGGGGTAGTGGATACCACACATTAAAATTTTTAGGTTCACAATACCAAGTAAGTCTCAATGAAATGGAAATTGAGACAAAGTCTGTTACGTTATATTAGAAAGCGTTTTGTACTTATACTTAATTTCATGAATAATTAAATTTGATTAATTAATTAAATAATTAATAAAATTTAATACATTTATTTTATTAATTATAATCTTATTAAGTTAATCTATGTACTTGTTCATGCGTTATAAGATTCAATTTCATCGTTCCATAAGTGTTTATTTTCATGGTTTTTTAGGATCGGTTTTCTTGTATACAAGTTTGGAAGTTCATGTAAAATGGGAAAAGTTCTCTAGAATTTAAATTATAATTTATTAATGAACTTATAGAAGCTTAAATGATATTATATATATTTTTTATATTGTATGATATTGGCTCATTAGATAAAACATTAATGAAAATGATTTAATTTATTTTGGCAGTTTTTACAACCATCACATACATATATCATTTTATATAATATCATGTTTAAATATTAGATCCAAAACATTATATAAATTATAATATGTATAATAAAATTGGATTTTACTATAAAAATTTTTTATGACCAGCCTTGAAGGAGGTAATGGTAAATGAAAACGTCTCATCCATGATGGCAGTAAATCGATACATCACGAATGATGTTTTCATTTTTAGAATAAAAGGGAGAAGATTGGGGGTTTGATGATTAATATTACATTAACATAATAAAATTATAGAATATTTATGATAATGTATTTATCATTAATTTTTTATATATTAGGTAAGTATAGGATAAGAAAATAAAATAATTTAAAAATAACTTAAAATGAAAACAAAAGAGGATTTTACATATTTTATAGGGTCTCTTTGATAACCTCTTTAAGGCACTTGGATTAGTATTTTGGTGAGATCATAAAGACCAAGTCATGGGGAATATTCTTGAGAGATTAATTGGGTATAATTTTATAAATATCCAATGTTTATAAGGAGTGAGTAGAATAGGTGGTGAAGGGTGGTATTTATAGTGGAGGAGAGGAGTAATTTTTGATTATTTTATTCAGTAGTTTATTATTTTTTCTCAAGACTATAAATAGTGATGATACTTGTGACCAATTATGTTAACTAGTTAATTTAATTTTGATCTAATGGTTCTTACATCAGCTATACATCATCCATTTCTCAATAACACACATATTTAGCCTATACTGTAAATTACCGTATTTCATTATTCACAAAAAATTAAACTGTTTTAGAAAATTACCAAAAATTAACCCTAACCATTTTTAGATGTGTAGATTTAAAAAATGGACTCCATTTTTTAAAAACAATTTCCTAAATATGATAAATTTAATTTTTAATTAAAATATTAATTTATTCCAAAAATACAAATTTTAAAATTATAATCAATTTTATGACACTTTGAAAAATAATTATGCTCTAAAAAATTTAAATTATAATCATAATAATAAATATATTAATTTATATGTCAATTTTATGAAAATAAATTTTCTTTTAAATCATTATATTAATTATAAAATTGTAAATAAATATTTATGTTTCATAAAAATACCAACAAGTAATTTTTCATTTTTAGAAAAATTATTTAAATATTCCATGATATAAATATATCATATTTTCATTTATAAGATAAATAAATTTTATTTATACATTCATAGGTGAGGTAATTATTCTAATAATCACATTACAATTTCTAACTATCACATTACTATTCCTAATGGCCGCATTCCTATTTCAACGGTCAGGTTAATATTTAATAGTATGTCATGGTTTGTTTAAGATCGGTGTTATCATCAACATAAGCTATTGAATGAATTGAAATTATTTTAGAAGATACATACCGTAAAACCATTGGGTGTTATAGTATTCCCTCTTTTAGAAATTTATTCCTCAAAATATTTGAGGAATATTTCTTTCTAAACATATGAGGTTTGTTCTTATTCATTAAATCCTCATGTTCCTGTATTACATATTCCATTTTATGGTTTCTGCAAAGAACACTTACCAGTAAAGTCCTCATATTTATCAATACTTTATATCTTGTGTCAATAATATTGATAGAATCTTTATAGTAAGATGAATCAGGTTTCAGTTCTATTTATTCATAGGTGAGTACATGCCTAGGGTCTGGTATGTACTTATTTAACAATGATATGTGGAACAAATCATAAACTTGGGAGAGACTTGATTGCATTATTAATCAATAATCTACATGTCCAATTATTTCTAGAATACCAAATTTTCTAATGTATCGGGGTCTTAGTTTCAATTTCTTACCAAACCTTATGACAGCCTTCCCTAGAGAGACTTTTATAAAGACATGATCTCCCACTTTAAATTTCAAATACTTTCTCTAATTGTCTGCATAACTATTTTTCCTACATTGAGCTACTTTAATACAAGTCTGAATAGTCTTTACCATTATCATAATGTCTTTAAAAATTTATTTTCCTATAAGTTTCCTCTCATAAACTTCATCCCAACAAGTTGGAGTACAACATCTCTTTCCATATAATTCTTCAAATGAAGCAATTTGAAAACTATAATGAAAAATATTATTTAATAAAATTCTACCAAAAGTAAATATTGATCACACATACCTTGAGAGTCATGTGGGCATGATCTCAAAATGTCTTCTAGTGTTTGAATTGTCCTTTCAGACTATCCATCAGTTTGAGGGTGACAAGAAGTACTCAAATGAATCTCAATATCCAAATCCGTCTAAAGAATCTTCTATAATTTTGATATAAAATGGGGATCTCAACCAAAAAAATGGATATAAGTTCACTATGAAGTCTTATGACTACATTAATATAGATATTTTCTAGGTTCCCAAGAGGTAAATATAATCTTATAGAAATAAAATGTGATAATTTTGTAAGGTGGTCAACGATAACCCATATTGCATCATTCTTTCTCGTGGTATTTAGCAATCCAATGAAAAAGTCCATCATAATTTCATCCCACTTCCACATAGAAATAGGTAGAGGTTTCAAGACTCCCCTAGGATGTTTTATCTCAGCATTAATTTTTTTACAAACTTGGAATCTTGGTACATAGTCAAGAGTTTTCCACTTCATATTATCCCACCAAAAATGTTCCTTTATATATGTATAAATATTTTTAATAACATGTTGTATAGAGAAATTTTATCTATGAGAATAATCTAATAATTCCCTTTTTTGCTCATGTATTGATGGAGCACATAACATCATTCCAAATTTGGGAATTCCATCCTTACACATGAAGTCATCCAATCTTCAATCCTTAATGGATTTAATTTTCTTTTCAAAATTACCATCATCAAATTTAGAATATTTTATCGTCTCCAATAAATTTTTTTTAGAAATCATTAGAAAAATAAGTGATGTTTCCCCTTCCTTATCAATTCCTATATCCATATTTATTAAATCCTTGAATATAGAGTCTTTCTTAATCCTCATTTGGGTTAATAGTCCATGATTTTTCCTTCTTAATTCATCTTTTACCTTATTTTCTTTTCCTAGGTGGTAGTGTATTAAGAAATCATAATCTATTAGTAACTCCATCCATAGTATTTTCCTCATGTTGATTTTTTTGTATAAATATGTATTTCAAATTCTTTTGATCTGTATATATCTCACATATTTCCCCATTAATATAGTTTCTCTATATATTCATAGAAAATCTTATAGATTCTAGCTCAAGATCATGAATTGGATAATTTTTTTAATTAATCTTAAAATTCCTTGATGAATATGAAATAACATTATCATTTTACATAATCACACAACCCATTACTTTCTTCGATGAATCATTGTATATTAAAAACAAATAATTTCCTAATGGTAAAATAAAAATTGGTTCATTGAATAATCTTCACATAAATTACTCAAAACATTATTTACATTATTTTTTCCATATGAAGTTAACCTCTTTACGTGTGATCTTGGTTAATGGGTTAGCCAATCAGGAAGATTTCTAAACATAATGTCGATAGTAACTTTCTAAACCAATGAAACTACATACCTGGGTTATGTTTCATGGCATAGGACATTCTTGGATTTCTTTTGTCTTTGAAAGATCAAATGAGATTAAATACTTAGAGATAATATGTCCAACAAAAGAAATTTCCAAAATCCAGAATTCATGTTTTCTAAATTTACCATGTAACTCTTTCCTTCTGAGAGTCAATAATAATATTCAAGTTATTCTCATGGTCTTCATAGATTTTAGAATACACCATAATATTATCAATGAATACTATACAAAATCATCAAGATATTCCATAAATACTCTTTTAATTAGATCCATGAAAATATAGGGTTCATTAGTCAACCCAAATGGCATTACTGTAAACTCATAATGTCAATACCACACCTGAAAAGTTCTCTTAGAAATATATTCCTTATTCAATATTAATTGATGATACCCATAACAAAGTGAAATCATCAAAAAATATTGAGCTCTTTGATGTGGACCAAATAAATCATCAATGTGAGGTAGAGGGTACTTGTCCTTTATTGTAATAACATTGATTTCTATATATTCAATGCACAGTCTCAAGGATCCATCTTTCTTCATAATAATGATAACATGGGCTCCCCATGGAGAAACACTAGGGTGAATAAATCCTTTATTACTCAACTCCTCTAGTTGTTTATTTAGCTCCACTAATTCCAAAGTAACCATTATATACGGATTATTTGATATTGTTTTTTCATCTAGGATTAAATCAATGGTAAACTCAGCTTCACACTTTGGGGGTGTCTAGGTAATTACTCAAGAAATACATCAATGTATTCCTCTATAATTGGAACATTCTCAATTTGAAGATTAATTTCCTCACCCCCATATTTTCATTACAATTACTCCCCAATAAATTCATTCATTAGAGCTATTAGGGGTGGATCTAAATAAGCATAGAATGATGAATTTTATTCTCTAAAGATATTGGATTCTACATCTTCTTCACAAATCATAATTTACTTTTTCGTAAATTAAATTTGTATATCATATTTTGATATCTTGTTCATAATGAGGATTATATAAAATTGAACAATAGGTATGATGATATGGTCAGAAACTAAATCATGTTTATGTTTTATAAATGGGATTGACCGACACATTTTTATTTCAATGAGACTTCCTTGAAAATTTTTTATTGGAAACACCCTTACTAAATTGAAAGGGAAATTTAATATTTTCATGAAAAATTAGGTATATATAAAAGTGTGTAATGATCCATAAAAAAAAATAAATCATTGGATATATTTGAATATAAGATTAATGTACTTACCACCATATCATTGGTTACTGATACTTCATTTGTGATGATCTCATAAACTTGGCTATATCCACTTGGACACTTTTTTTTAGATTCCCTTGATTCATGGGACATTGACTATAATAATACCCCATTTCATTGTAGTTAAAAAATTAAACACTTTTGATTTGTTTCTTCCCCTTACATTCATTATCTTGATGACGCTCTTCTATAATCTTATAACAAACTCCCATGCCTTTCAATCATTTCGTAGGATGATTCATTCCACAATTTTTATATAATGGAAATTGATTCATTCACCTCCTCTTATTTTACAATTCACATTTTTCAAGGTTATCAATTGAATTATTATTATCTTGATTTCCCTTTAACATATAGGATCTAGAAAGTTCCTTATCTATTTTTATTTCACTTAATACTTTTTCATCATTTTAGGAAAACATTTGAGAAGTCATTTACATTTATAGACTTGGCTTAAGACATTTAATGAAATGAAAAATATTGTTTTCTAAATCATGTATGTAACTTATAACATAACAAGATAGTATTTTGAATTTATCATCATACTCTAAAACACATTCTTCTTCCTTTTTATTTAAGATATGGAATTTTATCTTCATTTCAGTTCTTTGCTCATGAGGTAAATATTTATCAAAGAATGTTTCTTTAAAAATTCTCAATTCTATATATTCAATTTTATCTTCCTCCTTAGTAATATGGATCAAATACCACCATTGATAAACATATCAATTGAAAAAATATATTTCTAGTAATACCTTTTCATTTTCATTGCATCTTAATTCTAGGAATAGATTTTTAATAGAATTGATGCATTTCTCAACTACCACTGGATTAGAAGTCCCACTAAAATATAGGGGATTATGCCATATGAAATGATCCAACATGGTTGTAGTATGGTTATTCTTCATAACCTAAGTATTTTATCCTAATATGGTCATGATCTAATCATCTCCAATTCTAACTGTGTTGACTTTCTTAGTGGTGAAATATCTACATTTCCCATGGGTATTGATTCCCTTTCATTCATTATGATCCATCACTATATAATGGAAAACACTAAGTTATCTCATAATCATCATGATTATTGAGACAAAAATTCACTATATGAAATTATTATAATTCTTATGTTTACTTAACATCTAGTTCCCAGGGTTTCTACTAAACTTACTCTGATACTAATTGTAACAACCCTGAACCCAATAGCCCAGATTTAGTGGTTATTTTATTACAATGGAAAATAAATAAGAGATAAAATCACCAAAGATCAATTAGATTGGTAGACTTGAATAAATAGATACATAAATGGTTCCCTTATTACATTTGGTAATTGAACATAGAACATAACAAAGGAAAATAAACTACTTCCTTGACACTTATTTATAGATTTTATCTTTATATCCAAGGGAAGGTAAAAAAAGGTGAGAAGAAATTATCAGCAAGGGTTACATGAATCAATAATAAGTGAAGAAAATTCAATAAGTCATAATCACTATAGAAAGGTAAATAACAAAAAAACACATTCCCTGAATCATCTAAGAATTAAAATGAATCCATATATTTTATCATTGTGAAAGTCTCATAGAAAGTAATAAATAAATACTTAATGAAGAAAATGATTAATTATAGGACTTCATATATCTTAAACATGAACCATTATACCATCAAGATGGTTTATTCCTGTGGGTAGATACCCATCTGATTTATCTTGGAAACAGACACGAAGTGTTTTTCTCTAATTGTTTTATCTCATGAGAAATGTCAATGTGTTTAGGGGATATATATAACTAGGAAGCACCCACCATAGAAAGTCAAAAAAATTATTTATACATAGATTTAATTCATGAACAATATTAATTATCAAAATATCCTATAGAGTATAGGATACATATTTATCAATATTTCCCAGTTAAAATAATTTTCAAAGTAAACATTATATATAAGAATGGTATATGGATTAGACTATAATCATATATTTAATACAAGAAATATGGATATCTTTTCAAAAACAATTACCTCAAAGGGGTATTTGGTATTCCACATTAAAATGAGTTGGTGAAAAATACCAAGTAAGTATCAATGAAATGGAAATTGAGACGAAGTCCATTGGCTTATGTCTGAAAGCATTATGTACTTGTACTTAATGTCCTGTATAATAAAATTATATTCATTAAATAAATAACTCAGAAATTTTTTTACATGTTTTTGATTTATTATAATTTTTTTAATTTCATTTATGTCATTTTTGATGAGTTATAAAATTCAATTTCGTCATTACGGGAGTGTTGTATTCTTGGATTTTCATGATTAGTTCGCTTGTATACAAGTATAAAAGTTCATATAAAATGGGAATAGTTATATATAATAGAAATTATTTGTTATTAATAAACGTAAATATGTTTAAATTATCTTATATATCATTTTTATATGGTATTATAATGATTCATTAGATAAAATGTTAATGAAAATTATTTTATTTATTTTGGCGGTTTTTATGATCATCAAAAAATTATATAATTTTATTTAATATCATGTATATATATTGGTTACAGAATAATTTATAACATAAAATATGTATACTAAATTATTATTTAACCATAATAATAGTTTTATGACTAGCCTTGAAGTCGCTACTAGAAAACTAAAATGTATCGTCCATGATGGTTGTAAATCGACACATCAAAGACTTTGTTTTCATTTTTAAGATGAATGGGAGAGGGGAAGGGGATTGATGATGGATATTAATTTAACATAATCAAATTAAATTATATATAAGATATTGGATTCATCATTAATTTTTAGACATATGAGGTCTGTATAGTAAAATAAAAGAAAATAAATTAAAATAAAATGGAAGTGGATTTTACCTCTTATATAGAGTCTCCTTGAGAACCTCCTTAAGGCACATGGGATTAGAATTTGGGTGGGACCAAAAACACTTGGATGTTGGGAATATTATTTAGAGATTAATATGTCATAATATTATTAATATATAATTCTTATAAGCTGTGAGGAGAATAGGTGGTGAGGGTGGTATTTATAGTGGAGGAGAGGGTTTTTATTATTATTTTATTCATCCGTTTATTATTTTTGATAAAGACTATCAATAATGATTATTCTTGTGACCAATTATAGTGAATAATCAATGAGAGATCAAACTAATGGTTCTTACATCATCCATACATCATCTATAACTCAATAATTCATGTATTGAAGTAATACTACAAATTACTGTACTTAATTAAAATCATCATTTACTCAAAAAATACTGATTTTAAAATTATAACCAATGTTATGAAACTTTTAAAAATTAATTAAGGTCTCATAAAATTAAATTATAATCATAATAAAACAAAATATTAATTTTTGAATCAATTTTATGAAAATAAATTTTCCTTTTAATCATTATATTTATTATAAAATTATAAATAAACATTTGTCTTTAACAAAAATACCAACACTTAATGTATCATTTTTAAAACATTTATTTACTTATTCCATGATATAAATATATAATATTTTCATTTATAAGATACCTAAATTTTATTTATACTTTCATGGGTGGGGTTATTATTCTAATGGTCACGTTATTATTCCTAACGGTCACATTACTATTCTTAATGGTCACATTACTATTTCAACGGGCATGTTAATATTTAATAGTATATCACTATTTGTTTAAACTCAGTATTATTTGAAAAATAATATATCAAATTAAATTAATTTATTTAAGAGGATATATATCATAAAATCTTGGTGTGTTATAATAAAGAAGTTAGTTATATTCATACCCACCAATTTAATGACTATATTATAAAAATCATATTTAATACTTAAAATTTTATCTTAATAAAATAAATCATAGTTCTTATTGGTTATGCATTTTGTGGGGAGTAATTTATTTTAAATAATATTTATTTAATTGAAAATTAATTCTAAAATCTCAAGGTGTTACATTCTTCCCCCTTAAATAAATCTCAACCTCACAATTTTGGGTATCACTCTCTAATGAAAATTTCTTTGGGTATCAATAAGATGGATATAGATCAAGATAAAAATTTTAATGAGACATAAAACATAATAATTTGAGTAATACATGGAAACATAATATGAATATCTCCAATATTGAGTTTCTTTCCAATCTTTTGAGCTAAATACCCCCATCAATGGTATTAAGGATCATTTAATGGGATTAATTTTTTATAGAGAGTTTACAATCATCCTTTCACTAATATATGTTCAAAGTTTGTTTTGAAATATGAAATTATATTTCCCTATTTAATCAATAAATAAAAATTCTATTTTATGTTAAACAATAAATTCCAAAATTTCACTAAGTTTATTTAAAGGGAGAATAATAATATTTTTACGAATATCATTATAAAAAACATCAACTTTGGATACAATAATCAAACAACTAGAAGTTTTCTCCAATATTTTAATATTATATTATTGGGGTGGTGGTTTTATTCTATTAGAAAAATTTATATATACATTGGAGTGAATAAAACAAGAATCCAATAGTAAATCCAAAAATATAATGTGAAGGATAAGTGTACCATAATTTTCATGACCAACTTCATAGGTAGTCATTGCATAGAATCTTATTTGTTCCCTTGTATGTTTACCATAAATATTATCCTTGTCATCTAATGGGTTAGGGCATGGTTTTTTATAATTCCCAAACTCCATGAATTTGAGGAATTTATGTGTGTGTGTGTAGTATTAGTTATGAACTTTATAACATCCATTTTATTAAAAAATAACTCTATCTTTCTTCTATAAATATGAGCTCAATGGAAAATCCTTACAAAGTTTAAAAAGTTCCTTAATCCATTGATACATTATCTTAGGTGATTCTTACCACATTTTTGATATGTAGAAAGCTTAATATTATCTCATCCATGGAAATTTTCACCTAAACATATAAAAAACTCTATCCCTATAATATTTAGTGAGTCTATGAGTTTGTTAAGGTTCATCATAACTCATATGATATGGGTGAGAATAACCAAAAAAATCAACTCCAGATTCCATCCCATTTGGTTTATCTCTGGATAAATCACCACATTCCCATTGTATACCATGTTAAATCAGTTTACCATTTATTTTTTCCAATACATAAATAATGTAAAGTTAAGGTATGAGATTAATTAATTAAACAAATAAATATAAGTAAGATATAATCCAAGAAAAATTTACTTATAAATTATTTGCATAAACTTACATATGAATCCCTATATTTCTATATAGGTAATCCATGGGGATATTCAAATAGCTTCTCTGGCCTAACTATTTATAAATTAAATCATCAAATTCTATGTGAATACACTATAATGGTTTATAGAAATAACGTAAATAAACCCAAAGTATATCCCTTGGGAGGGTCAAACTAGGTGTGTAGTTATACCCAATTTCCATGTACTGAGTGACGATTAATTTAATACTTAACTAACATTCTTCAAGGTTATTACGCATGGGTTAATCTATTATTCATATGACATCCACATGCTTGTATCCATAAAGGGATGTTATTAATAAGAATCCGCACACTCTATACTTTACCAAAATTTTAGGATGTTTTCCTATATTTAGGATTTTCATTTAGGGTGTTCACAAAAATTCTCTAGTAATAATCTCAATAAATAACTAAACTATTCTCCAAAATAAATAAACTCTTCTTTGATGCCAATTAAGGCACCCCAAAACTACACTCTTAGACCTAGGCCTAAAAACATATACTTTAATCTCTATAATTTAAAATATTTAAGACTACTCAAGATAAAATTATATATATTTCTTGAATATAAACATTAAATGTCATAGATGATTGCATAATAATAAAACCCAAAGGTTTAGTGCATTTGGATAATAGATATAAAAAATATTATTATGGGTGTTTCTCAATAATAATTCCATAATAGATTCCCTTATAGACATCTCTTAACTTATACTCCTCTTATAACTTGGGGAATGGAAAACGTAGAAAATGGGTGACATCATACAATTAGTAAGGGGAAAAACATATCAAAGATTCATAAAGGGATAGAGAATAAGAATATGAGAAAAAATAAACATAAGAGAAATACCTAATAAAAACATGAACATAGAGAAGTAAGAGTTGTCCATATGGAATAAAATAAGGGTATATAATCCCAAATAATCAAACATGAAACATAATACAAAAAACATTAGGTATAGTGCATAACATAGGCATTTTACATAGAAATTTTTTGAAATCATAATATTTGGGAATCGTAACATAGTGGATTAGGATTCACAATATTTCCTCATATAACATAGTGGATAGGGAATCACTCCCATACCATCCATCACACAGTGGATTAAGAATCACTTCCCTACCTCCCATCACACAGTGGATAAGGAATCACATACCAGCCTCCTATTATAGAGTTGACCAAGAATCACATCCCTACCTCCCATCAAATAGTGGATTAGGAATCACATCCCTACCTCCCTTGACATAGTGGATCAGAAATAAATCCCTATGTAAAATTATATATTGGATCAGTAATTACATCCTTGAATCCCATAACATTGTGTATTATGAATAACATACCTCCATCCCATCAAATAGTGGATTAGGAACCATTTTCAAACCTCCCATCCCATAAAGGATTAGTAATCATGTCATTACCTCCCACCAAATAGTGGATTTGTAATCAAGTCCCTACATCCAATTACATAGTTGACCCATAATCATGTTCCAACCTCCCAAAACATAGTGCACCAAGAATCAATGACCTTTCACACATAATTATCTCATGATATATTAAACATTAACCAATGAATTAGAGGGCTATATAATTATAGGAAAACTCGTCACATGATTAAATCCATACATATGTGTTCCATGAAAACAATCATATTTAAAAAAACACTTAATTAACCAGTATAAAAGAGATGGGTTTCAATAAAAATTAACTAGAACATATCATAATCTATATAGAGAAAAAGGTGGATGGTAGTATAAGGATATATCCCTAGTGAATATTAAAAACTTTTAAAGATTTTGACATAGATTAAAATCACCTTTATAAGAATAAAACATAAAATGGTCCCCCATAAGAAGGGATCAAGAGTTGGATCATTTTATAGAGTCGGTTTAATCCCCAAAAATTAAAATAGTATAAAATAATTTAGAACAAAATTATGGAAAAATAACTTCCCAGTAAATAAATACTTTTTAGATAAAGAGGAAAATTGAATATATATTAAAAACGAGATTTTATATATTTTTTAACATTGTCCTAAAAGTAAAATTTATATTCCACATTCAAAAGTCATTTTCAAAAATATAAAGTGAAAGATTTTGAATAAATTTATTTTTAAAAATAATCTTCAATAATAATGCCATGAAAAATACATAAAGTTTATCCAAAGTAAATTTGGAGAGGAAGACAAACCATATTACCATGAAAGGAAAAAACTTTTTAATATTTTAAAATACCTTTATTGAAACACAAATTTTAAAAAGGATATTAAAACTCTCTTTGAAAAAGAGGTAAAGAGAAATAAGAAGATAAAAATAGATAATAAATATTAATATTTTAAAATCTTAAAGTAAAACATTTTTGGAATGGAAGAATATTAACATAGAGGAAAAACAAAAATTAAAGGGTTTGAGGATTATTATTTACAAAATATCATTTTTATAAATATATAAACTTGTCAAAGAAGAATTAATGTAACAATACTTTGAAAATAAGTATATGAGAAAGAAATGAAAATCCTCACAAAAAAAGATTAAATACAACATAAATAAATATTAGGGAATAATTTACCCCCATTATAATAATGCATTTAAATAAAAAATATCATAACTCAATGAAAGGATATTGAGTTAAGAAAAACCCTTACCTTTACTCTTGACTTCCAAAAACATGCATTAAAATCCTTACTCCTCTTAAAAACACATTAATCATTATTAGATTTATGTTTTACTGATATTATCACATATATAACAAAGTAAATATAGTTATAAAGTGTTTTGGGTAGAAATTAGTTAATCAAAGGGTCTTTAGATGTGAGGAGAAGTGGGGTGGAAAAGGGCCCCTTTTATAAGTGATAGTGGAGGAACCTTTTTAAATACTCATTACTTTCTATTAAAGTGCCACATTAAAATGAAGTTGGATCTAATAGAAGAAATTAATTTATAGGGAGTGACCCTTGGTCAACACACCAATCATACAAAAAAACAAGGGACAATTTTTGATATATTTTAGGCCTTTCCCCTAGATTTTACTTTTTACCCTAATTTACTTCTACTGCAATAACGGTTTTTCATTCCAAAAATACAAAAAATTAAATTATTTTAAAATATTATTTTTCTACTATTTACTAAAATCAATTTTAAAATAATAAATGTATATATCATTAAAAAACAGTTTTAGAAAAAATATAACATTGGTTCCAAAATATAAAAAATAGGTTCTTAATTTTAAAATAATTTTCTAAAATGTATAATTTCACTTATTCAATATATATTTGTTCATAAAATTTTTTTTATAATTTTTAAGGCATTAATATATCCTAATTAGATTATAAAAGTCACGCTATTTGAAAAAATGGTATTTTTTACTATTCACCAAAAAAACTAATCTTTTAAGAAAAATATAAACAATTCACCCTAAGATAATTTTGATGTGTTGAATGAAAAAATTAATTACATTTTATTAAACTAAATTTTTAGATATGTTAAATTTAACTTTTGACTAAAAACATAATTTATATAGAAAGGAAATCATTTATATGAAAAATTGATCATTTAAAATCATCTTGTGTTCTTAATATTATTTCATATTAATTAATAATTTAAAATTTCTATTTATATATTTTTTAAAAAATAAAATGTTTAAAACAATCCTTTAAAAGTGATCAATTTAGTTTATTAATCAAAAAATACATAATATATTGAAAAATTCAGTTCTCTTAAAAATAGATATTAAATGATTTTATTCCAAATTCTATAAGATTGATAAAATTATTCAGTAATTATTATTTAAATTTCATCAAAAAATTCATATAAATATAAAATTTATTTAAATCCAATATTTAAAATTTATATTTTAAAAATATCATATGTAAAAATACATGTATTAGCATCAAATTTATTACGTTACATGTTTATATCGTCCAAACATCAACTTAGAATTCCCCAAAACATGTTATGTATAAGATCTAAGGCTAAGATAAATGAAGGTGGTTTTCATGGGTGGTGATTTAGCTATCATGTATCTCATATATATTTCCATGAAATTTAAATTCTTCCATAAATGATTTCTCTCAAGTAGCACTTGATTGTGTTCATTGTAGGTTAGGTCCATGAAATCCTTACCGATGTTACCTCCCATCCAAGCTTGGATAAATGAGCATTGTAAAGAATAATTATACTATATAATTCCTTTTCTTATTTCTACATATATTTTATAATTCCATTTCTATTTTTATAACAACCAATTTAATTATTATATTATAATAGTCATATTTAATACTTCAAATTCTATCTTAATTGAATGTATCAAATTTCATCTTGTTCTAACATTTCATGTAAAATAAATATTAAAAAAATACTTATTAAATGAGAAATTAATTCTAAAATATTAGGGTGTTAAATAAAAATACATGGAAAAAATATGGCCCTAGTTTCCATATCTAATCACTTCACGATTTTTTCCTCGAAGCATAATAATTCTTATCTCCCTTACCTTAGGGAGGTGGAAGAGGATGTCAACTATGTCCCTATAATTGTTTAAAAATTTCATAGGAGGGATATTATCAATAATTGTAACCACTAGTACTACAGGACCCCAAAATTTCACTAATATATTAAGTAGTTCACCATTGAAATTATGGATCTTGATTTCCAAACTAGGACACCCATGAGGATGAACTATCAGGGGAAGCTAGCCATTAATGCTTAAAAGTAGGATTATACCCATGTTATCATCCATGCCCACCAATCTCGATGGTATATCATATACGTAACTAAATAATCTCCTATGAAGTATCCTACTCATGAAGGTTAATTCCTATATTGCATGAAATTAATTATGATCGAAGTTTAGACCTCGACCGCTCAGTTGAGAACATCAAAAAATAAATCTCACCAAAGGAAATATATCTTATATGATTAGGAACCTACCCTTATGTACAATAACATCCTTGAGGCTCATTTTAATTTCCCAATAGTATCCCATCAATAGAAATAATTTTTTTCCATGGGAGTCCTCCACATGGTACCATAATAAATGTATCAAAAAGTTCCTTCCAAGATTATATTATACAAAGGTCATTTTTATAGTTCTATAAACAACAACTCTGTTGGTCCTCCCAGAGAATATTTTATGATGATCCTACTTAAAAAACTATAATTAAAAACTTTATAGGTATTACTATGAGAATTCATTGTGAAGTTCCTTCCCAGAACACCATGATTAAAAAATATAAAGGTGTTCCCCATAATATCTTCTATTAAGATCCTCCCTGTATCCCCATGATTAATAACTCTATAGTTTTTTCCCAGAACATCCACCAGGGAGGACCTACTACCCAAATTGAGCACATAAACCACATATATCCATATGATGATAGAAAACAAATGATCACTATCCATAATGGTCCTACTCATTATTAAGTGATACTAGGAAGCTCTATATATCATCCCCATAACACCGGCCCTGGAAGTCCACTCTATAAAAATGTGAAGATCAATCATGAAGTTCTTCCTCATGATTCTAGTTGTGGATGTCCCCACCTGAATCATAATGATTTACAAAAAATTATCCCTACCCTTTCCAAATCATCAATAGTTAGTGGAATCATTCCTTATAGAAATCAGGCTAATAACTTTGGAGGTTATCCCCAAAGAATATTTTTCATAGGTCATCCCCTTGACAAGACATTAGGACAAAATATATATTCTCTCTATAATGGGTAAATCATAATTAACCATGGAGTTCCTCCTCATGGTGATCATTATAATGACCCTCATCCTAATGAATCATCTTCTCTTCTTTAAGGTCCTCCCCATGTTTAAGATACTCTGATGTTTCCCTTGAATTGATAGGCACTTGAGAAACTGAGTCTAGCTAAACCTTGTGTATCTTCACCAACACAAAATTTATTATATCAGTGAATGGGTGCTTTAGGGTGATGTTCATCATATTAACATCCCCTAGATCATATACCCTTGGATATTAGGTTTAAAATCATCCCACTACTCTTAATAAAACATGTGGATAAACATCCTTTGTAGTCATATCAGATTGAAGAATCTATCACTGGGGATGAGGAGAACTCCATTATCATGTAAATAAAGATGTTGAAGATAAAATACCGATCATGTTCCATCCCCTGGATACCCTCAGTATAAAATTCACAAGATATTGAAATATGAATTTATACCTCATATATTTCATAACTTGTGGATGAATCACCATTATCTCAAGTTCAGATATTTTTTGTTACACTGAGTATGGTTTTCAACACAAGGAAATAAATGATCATTTCTACCTGTTTGACCTGAATTTATTTTTAGTAGCCTGAAACCCTATATTTTAAAGACAATGTGAGGGTCTCAAATATTCATTCCCCAATAGTATAAATTCACTCTTCCAATTAATATTTGATACCCCACCTGGCATGCATATCAATGGTTTAGGTGAATAAAAAGATCTACATTTCACTCCACTTATAGGATAATAAGGTTAATTGAGGAAGGAATCTTGAAATTTTAATAATTCAAGTCATGTTATGGTTCTTGGATCTGCACATGTTGGTTAGAATATCATATATATCCCTACCATTCCTAAATCTTAGAAACCATGTTCTTGATGGGAGTGATCAATTTATAGGTGTATCCATAAATCTAGTAGAAAGGAAAAATAGGTATCCTATATGAGGAAATAAGAACATAAAATTATAGATCAACCCTCAAATTTTAAAACATATCATCAAGAAAAGGCACTACAGGCATCTCATTCCTTAAAAAAATCATGAAAGGCCGAGAAGGGACAAACAATATTCTCAGTGAGAAAACAATAGAAACCTCCACCCATAGGGTTGAGGAAATTTTTACCCCTCCCCCCACTAACTTTTAAATCATTAAACCCATATAAATGAATGAATATAATGGGGGAATAGTAAAATCTACCCCATCCTATATGGTTGTTGACATTTTTACCTCCACCACCTCTGAAGAGGATGTTCTTTTCTAGATTGTAAAATATTCATAAGAATTTTCCCTATGGTTTCTTATACTTCATGAATTATCTTTCCCATCAGGTGTGTGTTCAATTAATTCTATTTTGTATGCCCTCATGATTTCCATCAACAAACCACTCTAGGGTAACATTTAGGAGATATGGAAAAATCTCAAAAGGCTATAAATTGAAATGATTGAATAATAAAAGGAAGTCAAGGGGGATTATAATATATCCATTAAATGATATTTAGAGGGTGATTAATCCTACTACTACTACATCATAGATAAATATATGGTTACCAATTTATGGTTTGTATCAGTGAATATATATGTCATCCTGGAAGATAATGTGGATTATGTCATTGATGAAAAAGAACATATTGAGGAAGATGTTTTTAAGTTGTGGTTCACACTGAGATGCAAGAAGAGTTCATGAACACTCTAGATTAGAGAAAAACTCATGGTCTATGAGATTCTTCAAACATTCACCTATCACCTACTCGATAAGAATCGACTAAGGATAAAGGGAATGGTGTAGATGCAACCATACCCTATCGACCACACAAATAAATTGAAAACCTTTCCATAGAGGAGATTATTTCCTAATATGTAGTTGATTTGGATAAGATGAGTTGATTCAATTTCAAATTTATGAAAATTTATAAATTGATTGAGTCCAATTCACAAGACAAGGAAAATATATCTTCCTTAATGAATCCATTTCAATAAGAGAGAACCACTCAACTAGAAAGAGTATATTCTAGTAATTTGTCTAACTCAATATAACGACCCATACTTTACATACATTATTATTACTTAAAAATTGAAACACACTTATTACAACATATAAAAAAACTAGGAAAGGACCGTATAGGTATAGTGTCTTTAGAAACTGGGAAACATAAACAACTGGTTCATAAAACATCTACGTTGTCTCCCATTTATTTCATCATATCTAGAGTCACTTTTTGGCATATCCTACTTAATATCCTTCTTCCTGACCTGGGGAAAAGAAAACATACAAAAGGGTGATCTCAAATTCTCAGTAAGGTTAAACGAAAGAAATATCAAACATATCAAATTCATAAGAACATAACATTTTGGAAATCTTATCCTGCAAAAGAGATCATAATTTTCATAACATGGGATAAATCATGGTAGTGAAATGTAATCCCAAAAATCATAACTTAAAACATAAAACTTTGTGGCATACACACATAATCATATAGAATCATTTCTTATTAGTCAAGACTCATTTCTAAGACTATCTTAGTGGACAAAGTCCATTTCTGAACCGAGTTCACTCCTCGTTTCAGTCCTGTTTCACTGAACCGGTTTAACCTGCCATTCCAGCCATGTCTATCTCATGAGATATAAAATATTTACCAAATGAATTGGAGGGAGATATATTTCCCACTCATCTCATAATGATACAATTATTATGTACGCCACAAAATCATTAACCACACATCATAGCATAACCCATGTAATAAAAATGGGATTCTTAAACAACATGACATCATAAAAAAATTCATATAAGATAAAGGAATTAATAAAAATAATTCCATAACAACATATTCAAATCAATGTAATAATAGGGATATAAACATAACCCTTTATTACCTTAGATGGAAAATAATTTTTATAAAACACTTGAACTCCATTCTTGAGGAAAATATCCTTTCTACTTCAAAAAAATTTTCCTTTCTTAACAAGTCATACAATTTTAAACTAAAATAAGTTGATTAAAAATAAACTCGAAAACTTGTAAAGGAAACTTCTTGGAAATAATGTTTTAAAAATCCATTCATGCCGTATAAGTTAAAAAAACATTCTTCGTACTTTTGTCGAAAAAATCAAAAAGTACATCGTACGAAAAACGACAAAATATTTCTTTCATATCATTTACTAAAAACTCACCTAAGGGTAAAATTGGATTTAAAAAATTGTAGGTGGATGGAAATAATATTACATATTGAGGAAACATGGATGTGGATGATAAAATACACCCCAGTAAATACCAAAGTGTAAACGATCTCGGATAAAAATGAGATTGTGATATTTCCCTTACCTTAGGTCCAATTTGCTTCGTAAGTGTCCGAACCTCCTGTATAATTATTTAAATAATGTTATTGACTTATTCCAGAATCATACATATTTTTATGATATCATATATTGTCATATTCTTAGCTTCTTATTAGTAATATTTCATTACTATTTGTCATTCGGGTGTTTATTACTTTTTGTTCTTATGCGTGTTTTGTCGAATAAATTATTATTCTTATTTTTAGGTTATTGATACCTCATTTCCATTATGGTATTAGTGTAATATATATCATATTCATTAATTAAATTCATTAATATAATCATTATGCAATAAAGATCATGTAGAACGAGTCGCATCACATCGTGGAGACGGTATTCCGTACCTACGCACGATCGATGATATCGTTCCCATGATCATGGAATTGTATTGGAGTGTGTATATATATACTATTTCAGAATCAATATTACTTTAAACTAATCATATATAGTCATTATTTACACCATTATACCCATCCAAGTATGGTGGTGGTGGAAAATAGATTACACCACGGCGTGGAGACGGTATTCCGTACGTACGCACGCGCGATGATTTCGTTTTCCGTAGGATGGATAGATGGTGAAATAGGGTTGTTTCATACTCATAATAAAATATAAGTATATGAGTGATACTGATGTTATTTCTTCATAATGAAAATACTAAATAATATGATGTGGAAGAAGAAATAAAGATGAAATAATCGGCAATGGACATTACCTCTTCTTTGAAGCGCTTCTTTGAGACCTCCTTTTAGGGCACTAAAATTGGTCTTTGAAGACGACCAGGACCTATATGATGTCTCTAGGGAAGTGTAGAGAAGAAATTGGCAGGGTTTGGCCGAGCATGAAGGCTCAAAGTGGTGTGAGGAAGAGAGGGAGGAGGTTCCCTTTTATAAGGGAGAAGAGGAGCACCTTTGGAATAACTAAAAATATTATTTTATTATAAAGTCAAATTAGTTTTTTAATAGCTCAAAATTGATATATTTCAAAGATAAGGTGGGTATGGGTCGAAATCCTCTCATCCAATATAATTTAGACAAGTTTAGGTATCAATTTTAACCATATCATTTAGATTTAACTTTAAGTTAGATAATTTAACTTTTACCGATTCTTCTTGTTTTCTTACACTATAAGGTTAATAAACATACTATATCAAGCCAAACGAACCCCAAGTTGTTTATTATTAATATATATAACCTTATCTAAGTCATTTTTCCGAACATTAGATTTTTAGGAATAAAATAACAATTAATAATATAATATTTGTTTTAAAAACTATTTTATGTCAATTTTGACACTATTTAGTAATTGATTTTAGTGAAAATTATAAAAGAATGATTAGTTAGAACCAAGTTAATTAAATCAATACTAACATGTCATATTAACCTATAAAATTAGTGGAATTCATAAAAAATCTCAAATTACATTTATTTGGGTATTTATAACATCAATTATGTCAATATTTCATTAATAAGATAATTACTGCATCATCATTGTATCATAAATAAATTAAATTATTTTATGTCTAAAAATTACAAATAAAATACCATTATGTTGGAAATCGTTTTATATTTCTAATGAATATTTATAGTCGAATTTATCTTATGTATAACTCCATATTAAAAATGATTTACTTATTAAACATTGATTTTAACTATTTTAACCCTTCTTTAAAAAAATTAATAATAAATGTCCTAATCTAATCCATGTGAGACTAAATGGTCATATTTTATTCCTAAGGTTGTTTTTGGTCGAATTACACTTAATCAATAGAATTAGCACATGTGTTAGGGTAATAATAATAACACTTTTACCCTTAATTACCCTATTTACTTTTAACCGTGGTAAAAAAAGTAAAAAGTTACTATTCACCAAAAATTATTTTCATCTCATTGAACCACATTTTAGTCCTTGATATTAACCGTGTCTCTTGGATTTTCGAAATTCCACTCACAGAAGCGGTAAAATTAAGTTTTATGAAAAATTCAGTTTTTTTTAACTACCACTTAGTGGTTTCACTATTCATCAAAAATTGAAAGTTTTCAGAAAAATACCAAAATTTCACCCTCGGCTAATTTCGATATTCCGAATCCAAAAATGAAGTCCATTTTGAAAAATAAAATTTATAGAATTTCAAAAAGTGGTTATTACTATTCGTAATGGCTAGTTTTAATAATATTTTAATAGCATATCGTTGTTTAGTGAAACTCGGTATTGCGTACGATGCAAGCTATTGAGGAAGGCCCGGTTGCATGTAAAGCAAGCCAAGCTAGTGTTGTGTGTAGTGAAAGATAAAAACAAAATATTTCTCATAAAATTCTCAGGTGTTACATTCTACCCCCCTTAAAATGAATTTCGCCCTCGAAATTTGTCACTTTGTAACAAAAAGATGAGGATACCTCTCCCTCATCATATCCCCAAGCTCCCATGTAGCTTCTTCTAATTGGTTGTTCCTCCATAAAACTTTCACCAATTGAGTGGTATTGTTTCGTAGGAATTTTTTGCTACGATCTAGAATCTCTATCGGTTGTTCTTCATAAGAAAGATCTTGCTCCAGCGGTACAACTTCTGAGCTGAGTACATGTGAAGGATCAGGTATGTAATTTCTCAGGAGAGATACATGGAACACATCGTGAACTTGAGAGAGATTCAGTGGAAGCGCCAATCGGTAAGCTACCTTTCTGTAACATCCCAAATAAGTAATGAATAATAGATATTTTTATCTATGTCTATTAATGAATTAGATAGTGTTTTAGAGGCTTAAAATGAAAATAAATCCAATCTTAAGCATGGAATACACTAATATTTTTTAAAAGATTGTTTTACTACCTTTTGATGGAAAACCATTTTTAAATCTATCTTTTGACAATTTTATAATCTATGTTTGTCAAAATAAACTTATTCTTTATGATTGGGACATCAAAATTTACTTTGTGTGATTTTTTGGTATTTTTCTGACAATGTTCATTTTTTAATGAATAGTGAAAAATACTGAATTTTACATCAAAACTGCTTTTTAATCTAATTTATTTATATGATTAGATTATCTTTTGAATTGGTTTTAAAGTTAAATTAGAATATATTTTTACCATTTAATCCAATGGTGGTCATTAGGATTAATTTCACTTTGGAATTGGGCATAAACTAATGCCAAACTTTTCATAGATATTGTTTCAAAAAAACCCGCTATTTGTTTTAACAACGGGAATTATTTTTAAATCAATTATTGCAATTTCTGTGTTTGTAATTTGGTAAAATGGATTACATATTTGGAATCAGAATTTCCAAATTATGTAATCAAGATTCTTTTGTTTTTGGACATTGTGAATAGTAACGACGGTAATTATCTTTAATTATCTTGATTAATGAGTAATCGGGTAGTTAAGGATAATAAAATAATATCATAGTAATAAAAAAATGACACCAACATGTGTCCTAATTCTACTGGTTGTCTAATGGCCGACCATGGGATGTCTTGTTCCAAACTTGGGGACCCCATGGAATCACTTTTGTGGAAAGTGACTTGTTATCTTTTTATTTGTTTTAAAGAAAGTAAATATAACAAGAATGTATCACCTGATTAAAACATTTTTAATTTTGTCTACATAGATGATATTTCAGACTATAAATATTAATTAGAAAGATAAAAATATTTCCTACATCATAGTATTCATTTCATAATTTTTAGACTTTAAATAAATTAAATTATTTATGACATCATGATGATGCAGCGATTACCTCATTAATAAAGGATTTAAATAAAATGAAATGATAATGTAAAATCTATGACCCACACATGTCCAAAACCTATTGGATGGGTGTATTTCGAACCCTTATCACCTTACCCTCGAATTATTTTAATGTGGGACCTTTTGAATCTGAAAATCATTTTCCAATAAAGTAACATTTTTTACTTTCCAAGAGTGCCCCTCCTCTCCTCTTATAAAAGGCCCCCACCTCTACCTCCTTACCCACACTCCCAAAGCCTTTGGCTCGTCCAACCCCTGCCCATTTTGTCTCTCCACATACCTCTCTTACTCCTTGAAGCCTTACTTTGGGCATAAGTCTTCCCAAGGAAGCCTTTGAGCTCAAACCAAAGGGAGTTACCCGATTTTAAGGTAATGTCTTCACTTGAGTCCTTTTGTTTTATTTTTCTTCTCAAACCCCCTAAACTCTTTTTATTAATTTATTTTGTAAAAACTACAGTATCTTCAATATACTAGGATTTTGTTATAATAAGTATTCGAGCTACTCTTACACACACCTACATCTAATGGTTAAAGGACATACTGTTTCCGTGGATGGTGAATTTTTGCCTCCCGAAATGATGATTGTTCAACATTCTTTTAACACCTTCAAAGGTTGCCATTAAGATGACACTATATTTATATATGATATATAATATGTTTATGTTTTCCTTAAGATTCTGTATTTTTCATTTTGGGCATACCTTTATGGTTTCCATTATGGGTAAAGGCAATATCTTCATTTAAGGAAGTGCGGACTACCGCCCCCTCAAAGTGATTTGATTCGTTAAATACCATATGTGGGACGTATAAAGGATGGAACTATGATATTATATATGATATTATACTAGAATTATAATACACCTTTATATCATTATGATTCCATTCTATAAAATACAAAATAGAAATTAAAGTAGCGTTCATGCGTACGTACGGCTTACCGTCTCCATGAACGGTGCATTTTATTTCTTACCTCTAAATGATTATGTAATATTATAAATGCATGTATATACTGGATATATATGATATATACATCATGATTATAATTTTGGATATAATGGATACATGAACAACTTTTAATTATAAAGGGTTTATTTTTTACTCAAGTACCAATGATCGTTAAAACGACCGTTATTAACTTAAATAATTACATAGTGTTCATGACATGGAAATAAGTGATATAAAAGGAATAATGAACTTGAAAAAGGTTCTTAAGCAAGTAGAAATAAACTCAAGTTTATTATTCAGGACATTAAAGAACGATCGAGTCAAGTCGGACCCGAGGTGTGGGACTTCGTCTCAATCTCCTTTCATTGAGGCATATTTTGTTTTATACACAACCTTCTTTTATATGGTGTATAAACCCCTTTTACTTTTACGTTTATTAAAAATGAATATTTTTTATACGAAAAATTTACTAAACGACAAAATGGAATGTTTTTTTCGTACGTATGCGGCGACAACGACTTCTCTACCGCCGTGACCATTATTTGAGTTTCGGCTTCCTCTACAAGCCATACCTTTTTTTTAAAGAAAAATAAATACCATATTTTACTTTTATTTTATTTTGGTATTGAAAATGGTTTTCATAATGTTTTTATATCAATGTGTTTTATTGATATCTTGTGATTGAAAGGTGGAAATGTTATGTTTCCTTTATGCATGTTTTATGTGATACGATTATGTTGAGGTTCTTGGGCATTATTTTGAAGACGGATGGTTCCGTGATAAACTAACGGCAGGTGAGCCTGATATAGCTCTCCAATGCTTTGGGTAATGCGAAGGAGTGAAACATTAAGGTTTCTCCAAATAGATTTAGGGAATATACTATGATGGGTATTCCAAACGTAACCAAGAGGGTTACTCCCTACGTAAGAATGTTATGAATGCCTCAAGTTACCTTTATGTCTTATGATTTCTATTATTTATTAATGACTTGATGAGGTATGTTAAAGTGCTTATGTTTTATGGGTAAAGTATGATTTCATTCTTATTTATATATGTACCCATGTTTCCTTTCCATATTTTTATATCCCTTACTAAGCTTTTTATGCTCATCCCAAGTTTTTTTGAAATGTTTTTCACAGGTCAAGGGAAAGGTACATGATATGATGATAGTGTCAAGGAAGTGTCAAGAAAGAATCAATGTTTTATTTTAAATATGTTTCCATTTATGGGAAAGAAGAATACTATCTTTATGTAACCACTTTGTTTATATGTGGAATTTAATGAAAGTTTTATGATCTAATTATCTAAAACTCTAAACCCGAAAATATCCTCAATGTGTAATCTTGTAATAACTCATGATTAAGTAAGGTTTAAGGGTGGGGCCTTATAGTTGGTTTCAGAGGTTAGTTTAGATAACTTTAGGAGTTAGAATTTTATTAAATGATTATCCAAAAATATTTTTTTATGGTCAAATTGAAGTGATATAGTATTTGAATAATACCATGTTGCTTCATCTAAGACAAGTTTGTTTAGAATGGTTTTCTGCTGAGGAAACAGGGAAGTAGTGCTAGGAAGGCATGCAGAAGGAAATAACCTTCCGAATCAGCATCCTGAGATGGTTGGAATTGGAACAGAACAGTTTGTTGCAGTAATGGCGCAGTTGACTCAAGAGATAAATGGCGGTGGTATCCATACACGAGATCAGCTAGATCAACCGCAGAGGAACATGTCAGTGGTGGAACATTTCATGAGGCAACATCCCCCATCATTCAGAGGATCATCTAACCCTGTGCTAGCTGAAGGGTGTATTAAAGCACTAGAGAATATTTTCGATGTCATGGGGTGTTCAGACAATCAAAAGGTTAGTCTTGTTATTTAGTGTTTGGAGGGTGAAGGAGATCAGTGGTGGTCGATGGATAAAAATATCAGGGACGCTGATGAGATTGATGCTCTCGACTGGGATGAATTCAAAGGTATGTTTCTTGAAAAGTATTTTCCTAAGGTTGTTCGACTTAGGATGGAAAAACAATTATTGGAATTGAGGCAAGAGGAAGACTCAGTGGATACCTATGAAGAAAGGTTCACTCTATTGGCAAGGTATGCTCCAAATTTTATCCGAGACCTTGATAGTAAAATCAATCATTTTTACTCAGGATTAAAGCCAAAAAATCTAAGGGAATTAGCTTATCGTGAGATTAAAATTTATGAAAAGCTTGTTCGATGTACTGAGAAGGTGGAAATGGAGTTTTCCGATGATCAAGTGTTCTATAACAACCAGCAGAAGAAGAGACCAAGGTGGCAGGAGAAAGGGAATAATTCTTCAAAAAAGTCTGATGGTAAGAAATCTAAGTTTCCAGTTTGTGATAAATGTGAAAAAAGGCATGCTGGGGAATGTCTTATGAATTCTGTAAAGTGCTATCGATGTGGTAAGATGGGACATAAGGCTCGTGATTGCACTGAAAAAGATCAAGGTGAAGGTAAGACCAAATTTTATTTACAGTCAGTGAAATTTTTTAAGTGCAATGAGATTGGTCACTATGCAAACGAGTGTCCGAAAAAGAGCTTGAGTGATGGGAAGAAATTAGACTATAAGAAGAAAGGGGTGGTGAAATCATTTGCAACTACTTCAGCAGATGTCGGTCCATCAAATGAAGTTATATCAGGTACTTTGTTTGTTTTTTCAGATTATGCCAGTGTGTTGTTTGATTCGGGGTCTACACATTCTTTCATCTCTGAAAACTTTTCTAGTAAAATGGGAATACCATATCAAGAAATGTCTCCTTAAATTTTTGTAATAACACCTGGGGGAAATGTTGAGGCAAAAAGAATTTATAAGAATCTTCGTATCCTTATATGTGGAAAGAACCCACTTGCAAACCTTATTATTCTACCTCTAGTATAGTTTGATGTTATCTTGGGTATGGATTGGCTCTCTATTTACCATACTAAGATTGACTGTAGAGCTAAAGAAGTTTCCTTTCAGAAAGACTTTCTGTTTGTGTACAAGAATGAACCCTTACTGTTGATAACTTATCAAGTGGCCAAGAAACTTGTAAAAGATTGAAATGAATGTTACCTTGCACACATCGTTGAAAATAAAGTAACTGTTCAGATTAATGATGTGTCAGTGGTAAATGAGTATCCTGATGTTTTTCCTGATGAGTTGCCTGGAATAATACTAGACCAGGAAGTTGAGTTTACTGTTGACTTATCTCCTCATGCTAATCCAATTTCAAAACCCCCTTATCGAATGGCTCAAATTGAACTTTTAGAGTTGAAAGAGAAATTGCAAGATTTATTAGAGAAAGGTTTCATTCGACCTAGCACGTCACCATGGGGTGATCCTGTTTTATTTGTTAAAAAGAAAGATGGTTCTATGAGACTTTGCATTGATTATAGAGCCTTGGATAACATCACTGTTAAGAACTAATATCATTTTCCTCATATCGATGATTTGTTTGATCAGCTTCAGGGAGCTCAGTATTTTTCAAAGATTGACTTGAGATCAGGGTACCATCAGCTGAAGGTAAAGGAAGAAGATGTTCTGAAGACCACGTTCCGTACAAGATATGGCCATTATGAATTTGTAGTAATGCCTTTTGGGCTAACCAATGGACCTGCTGTATTCATGGACTTAATGAATAGAATTTTCCATGAGTTCTTGGATAAATTTGTGGTGGTTTTCATTGATGATATTTTGGTGTTTTCTAAAAGTAAAGAGGAGCATGAAAGACATTTAAGGGTTATATTTCAAACCTTAAAATAAAAGAAACTATATGGAAAATTCAGCAAGTGTGAGTTTTGGTTGCAATAAATTTCTTTCCTTGTTCACATTGTTTCTAAATATGGGATAACTGTTGACCCTGAAAAAACAAAAGTTGTGGAAGACTGGCCAAGACCCACAAATGTAACTGAGATTCGTAGCTTCCTTGGTTTGGAAGGCTATTACCGAAGGTTTGTCAGAAATTTTTCACGGTTATCTAGTCCAATGTCTAAGCTAACTCGGAAGGGTGTTAAGTTTATCTGGACAAAAGAATGTGATGATTGTTTTCAGGAATTGAAAAGAACATTGGTGAATGATCTAGTTTTGGAACTACCTTCCAGGAATGGTGAGTTTGTTATATACAGTGATGCTTCATTGAAAGGAATTGGTTGCGTCCTAATGCAGAATGATCAGTTAATTGCTTATGCTTCACGACAGTTGAAAACTCATGAGGTAAATTACCCTACACATGATTTGGAATTAGCTGCTGTTTTTTTCGCTTTAAAAATTTGGAGGCATCATTTGTATGGAGTAAATTGTGAAATATATAATGATCACAAAAGTTTAAAGTATATATTCACTCAGAAAGAGTTAAACATGAGATAGAGGAGATGGATGGAATTAATCAGGTATTATGATTGTACAATTCATTACCATCCAAGAAAAGCAAATAAGGTGGATGATGCTTTAAGTCGAAAAAGTAATGCTTCATTAGAAATGTTGTGTTTGGAACGTGATCCTTTGGTTAAGGATTTGATGAACATTGGCATAGAATTTGTTGGTGCAGGAACTTCTTCTGTTTTGTTTCAGGTATCAGTGAGATAATCTCTATCAGGATAGAATCAAGAAAGCACAGAAGCAAGACAGTGAGTTACAGAAAAAGGTAGAGCTGGTTCAGAAAGGTAAGTTGCCTGAATTCAACATTGATAATGATTGCCTTTTGAGATTTGGGAAGAGATTGTGTGTGCCTTGTGATTCACAGTTGAAGAGAGAGTTGTTATGTGAAGCTCATAGTTCTCCGTTTTCAGTTCATCCTGGCAGTACTAAGATGTACAGAAATCTGCAGGAGTATTACTGGTGGGATGGAATGAAAAGAGATATTTCTGATTTTACTGTGAAGTTTTTGACATGTCAATAGGTTAAAGCAGAGCGGCAGTTACCGAAAGGGATGCTTCAGCCTTTACCAGTGCCAGAGTGGAAATGGGAGAATATATCCATGGACTTTGTTGTGGGATTACCGAAGACATCTCGAGGTAATAATGCAATCTGGGTTATTGTTGATCGCTTGACTAAATATGCTCATTTCCTTGCTATACGAGATACTTTTTCACTAGATCAAATTTCTCGTTTGTATCTTAAAGAGATAGTCAGGTTACATGGAGTTCCCCTCTCCATTGTATCTGATCGTGATCCCAGGTTCACTTATAACTTTTAGAAAGGCCTTTAGAAGTCGTTGGGTACTGAATTAAATTTTAGTGCAGTATTTCATCCTCAATCAGATGGGCAGTCAGAACGAACAATTCAGACCTTGGAGGATATGCTATGATCTTGTTCGATGGATTATCAGGGAAGTTGGGACCAACATCTTTCTTTGGTTGAATTTTCATATAATAACAGTTTTCATTCCAGTATACAGATGGAAACATTTGAGGTGTTATATAGGAAGTGGTGTCGAACTCCAGCTTTCTGGGATAAAGTTGGTGAAAGGAAGCTTGATGGGACCAGAATTGGTAGAAGAGATGGAAGAAAAAGTTCAGCTGATTCAGAAACACATGAGAACAGCTCAGAGTAGGCAGAAGAGTTATGCAGACCGTAGGAGGAAGGATCTAACTTTTGAGGTAGGTGATCATGTTTTCCTCAAAGTCTCACCATGGAAAAGTGTGATGCGATTTGGTAAGAAAGGAAAGCTGAGTCCAAGGTTCATTGGACCATATGAAATTCTGGAGAGAGTTGGATGAGTTGCATACCGGGTGGCTTTACCTCCGAGTTTATCTCAGGTACACAATGTTTTTCACGTTTCGATGTTGAGAAAGTATATGCCAGATCCATCTCATGTTTTGAGTCCAGAGGTAGTTCAGCTGGAAGAGAACATATCTTATGAGGAAAAATCGGTCCAGGTTCTTGACCATAGGAAGAAAGTGTTATGAAATAAGGTGATTAATCAGGTAAAGTTTTTGTGGAAAAACCACATGATGGAAGAGGCAACATGGGAATCTGAAAATGCAATGAGGGATAAGTACCCTCATTTATTCGATAAGTAAATAAATTGCAGGGACACAATTTTCTAAAGGGGGGAAGGATGTAACATCCCAAGTAAGTAATTAATAATAGATATTTTTATCTATGTCTATTAATTAATTAGATATTGTTTTAGAGGCTTAAAATGAAAATAAATCCAATCTTAAGCATGGAATACACTAATATTTTTTAAAAGATTGTTTTACTGCCTTTTGATGGAAAACAATTTTTAAATCTATCTTTTGACAATTTCATAAGCTATGTTTGTCAAAATAAACTTATTCTTTATGATTGGGACATCAAAATTTACTTTGTGTGAATTTTTGGTATTTTTCTGACAATGTTCATTTTTTAATGAATAGTGAAAAATACTGCATTTTACATCAAAAATGCTTTTTAATCTAATTTATTTATATGATTAGATTATCTTTTGAATTGTTTTTAAAGTTAAATTAGAATATATTTTTACCATTTAATCCAATATTGGTCATTAAGATTAATTTCACTTTAGAATTGGGAATAAACTAATGCCAAACTGTTCATAGATATTATTTCAAAAAAACCCGCTATTTGTTTTGACAACGGGAATTATTTTTAAATCAATTATTGAAATTTCTGTGTTTGGAATTTGGTAAAATGGATTACATATTTGGAATTATAGGGTCCAAATTATTTAATCAAGACACTTTTGTTTTTGGACATTATGAATAGTAACGATGGTAATTATCTTTAATTATCATGATTAATGAGTAATCAGGTAGTTAAGGATAATAACATAATATCATAATAATAATAAAATGAAACCAACATGTGTCCAAATTCTACTGGTTGTCTCATGGCCGACCATGGGATGTCTTGTGCCAAACTTGAGGACCCCTTGGAATCACTTTTGTGGAAAGTGACTTGTTATCTTTTTATTTTTTTTAAAGAAAGTAAATATAACAAGAATGTATCACCTAATTAAAACATTTTTAATTTTGTCTACATAGATGATCTTTTAGAATATAAATATTCATTGAAAATATAAATAGATTTCCTACATCATAGTATTTTTTTCATAATTTTTAGACTTTAAAAAAATTAAATTATTTATGACATCATGATGATGCAGCGATTACTTCATTAATAAAGGATTTAAATAAAATGAAATGGTAATGTAAACTCTATGACCTAACCATGTCCAAAACTTATTGTATGGGTTTATTTCGAACCCTTATCACCTTAACCTTGAATTATATCAATGTGGGACCTTTTGAATCCGAAAATCATTTTCAAATAAAGTAACATGTCTTGACTTTCCAAGAGTGTCCATCCTCTCCTCTTATAAAAGGCCCCCAACTCTACCTCCTTACCCACACTCCCAAAGCCTTTGGCTCGGCCAAGACCAGCCCATTTTGTCTCTCCACATACCTCTCTTACTCCTTGAAGCCTCACATTGGGCAGAAGTCTTCCCAAATAAGCCTTTGAGCTCAAACCAAAGGGAGTTACCCGATTTTAAGGTAATGTCTTCACTTGAGTCCTTTTGTTTTATTTTGCTTCTCCAACCCCCTAAAATCTTTTTATTCATTTCTTTTGTAACAACTACAGTATCTTAAATATACTAGGATGTTGTTATAAGAAGTATTCGAGCTAAAATTACACACACCTACATCTAATTGTTAAAGGACATACTGTTTCCATGGATGGTGAATTTATGCCTCCTGAAACGATGATTGTTCAACATTATTTTAACACATTCAAAGGTGGCCATTAAGATGTAACTATATTTATATATGATATATAATATGTTTATGTTTTCCTTAATCTTCTGTATTTTTCATTTTGGTCATACCTTTATGGTTTCCATTATGGGTAAACGTGATATCTTCATTTAAGGAAGTGCAGACTACCGCCCCCTCAAAGTGATTTGATTCGTTAAATACCATATGTGGGATGTATAAAGGATTGAACTATGATATAATATATGATATTATACTTGAATTATAATATTCTTTTATATTATTATGATTCCATTCTATAAAATACGAAATATAAATGAAAGTAGTGTTCATGCGTACGTACGGCTTACCGTCTCCATGAACGGTGCATTTCATTTATTACCTCTAAATGATTATGTAATATTATAAATGCATGTATATACTGGATATATATGATATATACATCATAATTATAATTCTGGATATAATGGATACATGAACAACTTGTAATTATAAAGGGTTTATTTTTGACTCATGTACCAATGATCGTTAAAACGACCGTTATTAACTTAAATAATTACATAGTGTTCATGACATGGAAATAAGTGATATAAAAGGAATAATGAACTTGAAAAATGTTCTTAAGCAAGTATAAATTAACTCAAGTTTATTATTCAGGACATTAAAGAACGATCGAGTCAAGTCAGACCCGAGGTATGGGACTTCGTCTCAATCCCCTTTCATTGAGGCATATTTTGTTTTATACACAACCTTATTTTATATGGTGTATAAACCCCTTTCACTTTTACGAATATTAAAAAGGAATCTTTTTTATACGAAGTGTTTACTAAATGACAAAAGGGAATGTTTTTTTCGTACATATGTGGCAACAACGACTTCTCCGCCGCCTTGACCATTTTTTGAGTTTCGGCTTCCTCTACAAGCCATACCTTTTTTTTAAAAAAAAATACCATGTTTTACTTTTCTTTTATTTTGGTATTGAAAATGGTTTTCATAATGTTTTTATATCAATGTTTTGTATTGATATATTGTGATTGAATGGTGGAAATTTTATGTTTCCTTTATGCATGTTTTATGTGATACGATTATGTTGAGGTTCTTGGGAATTATTATGAAGACGGGTGGTTCCGTGATAAACTAAGGGTGGGTGAGCCCGATATAGCTCTCCAATGCATTGGGTAACACGAAGGAGTGAAATGTTAAGGTTTATCCAAAGCGATTTAGGGAATATACTGTGATGGGTATTCCAAACGTAACCAAGAGGGTTACTCCCTACGTAAGAATGTTATGAATGCCTCAAGTTACCTTTATGTCTTATGATTTATATGATTTATTCATGATTTGATGAGGTATGTTAAAGTGGTTATGTTTTATGGGTAAAGTATGATTTCATTCTTATGTATATATGTACCCATGTTTCCTTTCCATATTTTTATATCCCTTACAGAGCTTTTTATGCTCATCCCATGTTTTTTTGAATTTTTTTTCACAGGTCAAGGGAAAGGTACATGATATGATGATAGTGTCAAGGAAGTGTCAAGAAAGAATCCATGTTTTATTTTAAATATTTTTCCATTGATGGGAAAGAAGAATACTATCTTCATGTAACCACTTTGTTTATATGTGGAATGTAATGCAAGTTTTATGATATAATTCTCTAAAACTCTAAACCCGAAAAGATCCTCAATGTGTAATCTTGTAATAACTCAATATTAAGTAAGGTTTAAGGATGGGGCCTTCTAGTTGGTATCAGAGGTCGGTTTAGATAACTTTAGGAGTTAGAATTATATTAAATTATTATCCAAAAATATTTTTTTATGGTCAAATTGAAGTGATATAGTATTTGAAGATTACCATGTTGATTCATCTAAGACATGTTTGTTCAGAATGGTTTTCTGTAGAGGAAACATGGAAGCAGTGCTAGGAAGGCATGCAGAAGGAAATAACCTTCCGAATCAGCATCCTGAGATGGTCAGAATTGTAACTGAACAGTTTTTTGCAGTAATGGCATAGTTGAATCAAACAATAAATGGTGGTGGTATCCATACACGAGATCAACCAGATCAACCACAGAGGAACATGTCAGTGGTGGAACATTTCATGAGGCAACATCCCCCATCATTCAGAGGATCATCTGACCCTGTGCTAGCTGAAGGGTGGATTAAAGCACTAGAGAATACTTTTGATGTCATGGGGTGTTCAGACAATCAAAAGGATAGTCTTTCTATTTACCGTTTGGAGGGTGAATCAGATCAGTGGTGGTCGATGGTTAAAAATATCAGGGACGCTGATGATATTGATGCTCTCGACTGGGATGAATTCAAAGGTATGTTTCTTGAAAAGAATTTTCCTAAGGCTGTTCGACTTAGGATGGAAAAACAATTCTTGTAATTGTGGCAAGAGGAAGACTCAGTGGCTACCTATGAAGAAAGGTTCACTCGATTGGAAAGGTATGCTCCAAATTTTATCAGAGACCTTGATAGTAAAATCAATCGTTTTTACTCAGGATTAAAGCCAAAATATCGAAGGGCATTAGCTTCTTGTGAGTTTAAAAGTTATGAAAATCTTGTTCGATGTGCTGAGAAGGTGGAAATGGAGTTTTCCGATGATCAAGTGTTCTATAACAACCAGCAGAATAAGAGACCAAGGTGGCAGGAGAAAGGGAAGAATTCTTCAAAAAAGTCTGATGGTAAGAAATCTAAGTTTCCAGTTTGTGATAAATGTGGCAAAATGCATGCTGGGGAATGTCTTCTGAATTCTGGAAAGTGCTACCGATGTGGTAAGATGGGACATAAGGCTCGTGATTGCACTGAAAAAGATCAAGGTAAAGGTTAGAAAAAATTTTATTTATAGTTAGTGAAATGTTTTAAGTGCAATGAGATGGGTCACTATGAAAATGAGTGTCCGACAAAGAGCTTGAGTGATGGGAAGCAGTTAGACTACAAGCAGAAAGGGGTGGTGAAATCCTTTGCAACTACTTCAGCAGATGTCGGGCCATCAAATGAAGTTGTATCAGGTACTTTGTTTGTTTTTTCAGATTATGCGAGTGTGTTGTTTGATTCGGGGTCTACACATTCTTTCATCTCTGAAAACTTTTTTAGTAAAATGGGAATACCATCTCAAGAAATGACTCCTGAACTTTTGGTAAAAACACCTGGGGAAAATGTTGAGGAAAAAAGAATTTATATGAATCTTCATATCCTTATCTGTGGAAAGAACCTACTTGCAAACCTTATTGTTCTACCTCTAGTAGAGTTTGATGTTATCCTGGGTATGGATTGGCTCTCTATTTACCATGCTAAGATTGACTGTAGAGCTAAAGAAGTTTCCTTTCATAAAGACCTTCAGTTTGTGTACAAGAATGAACCCTTACTGTTGATAACTTATCAAGAGGCCAAGAAACTTGTAAAAGATGGAAATGAATGTTACCTTGCACACATCATTGAAAATAAAGGAACTGTTCATATTAATGATGTGCCAGTGGTAAATGAGTATCCTGATGTTTTTCCTGATGAGTTGCCTAGAATAATACCAGACCGGGAAGTTGATTTTACTATTGACTTATCTCTTGATGCTAAGCCAATTTCAAAACCCCCTTATCGAATGGCTCAAATTGAACTTTTAGAGTTGAAGGAGAAATTGCAAGATTTATTAGAGAAAGGTTTCATTCGACCTAGCACGTCACCATGGGGTGCTCCTGTTTTATTTGTTAAAAAAAAAGATGGTTATATGATACTTTGCATTGATTATAGAGCCTTGAATAACATCACTGTTAAGAACAAATATCCTTTGCCTCATATCGATGATTTTTTTGATCAGCTCTAGGGAGCTCAGTATTTTTCAAAGATTGACTTGAGATCGGGGTACCATCAGCTGAAGGTAAAGGAAGCAGATGTTCTGAAGACCGCGTTCCGTACAAGATATGGCCATTATGAATTTGTAGTAATGACTTTTGGGATAACCAATGCACCTGTTGTATTCATGGAGTTAATGAATAGAATTTTCCATGAGTTCTTGGATAAGTTTGTGGTGGTTTTCAATGATGATATTTTGGTGTTTTATAAAAGTAAAGAGGATCATGAAAGACATTTAAGGGTTATCTTGCAAAACTTAAAAGAAAAGAAACCGTATGGAAAATTCAGAAAGTGTGAGTTTTGGTTGCAACAAATTTCTTTTCCTTGTCACATTGTTTCTAAAGATGGGATAACTGTTGATCCTGCAAAAAAAAAGTTGTGGAAGACTGGCCAAGACCCACAAATGTAACTGAGATTCGTAGCTTCCTTGGTTTGGCAGGCTATTACCGAAGGTTTGTTAGAAATTTTTCACAGTTATCTAGTCCAATGACTAAGCTAACTCGGAAGGGTGTTAAGTTTATCTGGACAAAAGAATGTGATGATTGTTTTTAGGAATTGAAAAGAAGATTGGTGAATGCTCCAGTTTTGGCACTACCTTCCAGGAATGGTGAGTTTGTTATATAAGGTGATGCTTCATTGAGAGGACTTGGTTGCATCCTAATGGAGAATGATCAGGTAATTGCTTATGCTTTATGACAGCTGAAAACTCATGGGGTATATTACCCGACACATGATTTGAAATTAGTTGATTTTGTTTTCGCTTTAAAAATTTGGAGGCATCATTTGTATGGCGTAAAGTGTGAAATATATATTGATCAAAAAACATTAAAGTATATATTCACTCATAAAGATTTAAACATGAGACAGAGGAGATGGCTGGAATTAATCAAGGATTATGATTGTACAATTCATTACCATCTGGGAAAAGCAAATAAAGAGGCTGATGCTTTAAGTCGAAAAAGTAATTCTTCATTAACAATGTTGTGTTTGGAACATGATCCTGTGGTTAAGGATTTAATGAACTTTGGCACAGAGGTTGTTGGTGCAGGAAGTTCTTCTGTTTTGTTTCAGGTATCAGTGAGATCATCTCTATCAGATAGTATCAAGCAAGCACAGAAGCAAAACAGTGAGTTCCAGAAACAGGTAGAGCTGGTTCAGAAAAGTAAGTTGCATGAATTAAACATTGATAATGATTGTGTTTTGAGATTTGGGAAGAGATTGTGTGTGCATTGTGATTCACAATTGAAGAGAGAGTTGTTATGTGAAGCTCATATTTCTCTGTTTTCAGTTCATCCTGGAAGTACTAATATGTACAGAGATCTGCAGGAGTATTACTGGTGGGATGGAATGAAAAGAGATATTGCTGATTTTACTGTGAAGTGTTTGACATGTTAATGGGTTAAAGCAGAGCGGCAGTTACCGAAAGGGATGCTTCATACTTTACCAGTGCCAGAGTGGAAATGAGAGAATATATCCATGGACTTTGTTGTGGGATTACCGAATACATCTCGAGGTAATAATGCAATCTGGGTTATTGTTGATCGCTTGACTAAATCTGCTCATTTCCTTTCTATACGAGATACTTTTTCCCTAGATCAACTTTCCCATTTGTATCTTAAAGAGATATTCAGGTTACATGGAGTTCCCCTCTACATTGTATCTGATCTTGATCTCAGGTTCACTTTTAACATTTGGAAAGGCCTTCAAAAGTCGTTGGGTACTGAATTAAATTTTAGTACAACATTTCATCCTCAATCAGATGGGCAGTCAGAACAAACAATTCAGACCTTGGAGGATATGCTACGAGCTTGTTTGATGGATTATCAGGGAAGTTGGGACCAACATCTTTCTTTGGTGTAATTTTCATATAATAACAGTTTTCATTCAGTATACAGATGGCACCATTTGAGGCGTTATATAGGAAGCGGTGTCGAACTCCAGCTTTCTGGGATGAAGTGGGTGAAAGGAAGCTTGATGGGACCAGAATTGGTAGAAGAGATGGCAGAAAAAGCTCAGCTGATTCAGAAACACATGAGAACAGCTCAGAGTAGGCAGAAGATTTATGCAGACAATAGGAGGAAGGATCTAACTTTTGAGGTAGGTGATCATGTTTTTCTCAAAGTCTCACCATGGAAAAGTGTGATGCGATTTGTTAAGAAAGGAAAGCTGAGTCCAAGGATCATTGGACCATATGAAATTTTGGAGAGAGTTGTATCAATTGCATACCGGGTGGCTTTACCTCTGAGTTTATCTCAGGTACACAATGTTTTTCACGTTTCGATTTGAGAAAGTATATGCCAGATCCATCTCATGTTTTGAGTCCAGAGGTAGTTCAGCTGGAGAGAACATATCTTATGAGGAAAACCCGGTCCAGATTCTTGACCACATGGAGCAAGTGTTACGAAATAAGGTGATTAATCAGGTAAAGGTTTTGTGAAAAAACCACATGATGGAAGAGGCAACATGGGAATCTGAAAATGCAATGAGGGATAAGTACCCCCATTTATTCGATAAGTAAATAAATTGCGGGGACACAATATTCTAAAGGGGGGAAGGATGTAACATCCCAAGTAAGTAATGAATAATAAATATTTTTATCTATGTCTATTAATTAATTAGATAGTGTTTTAGAGGCTTAAAATGAAAATAAATCCAATCTTAAGCATGAAATACAATAATATTTTTTAAAAGATTGTTTTTCTGCCTTTTGATGCAAAACCATTTTTAAATCTATATTTTGACAATTTTATAAGCTATGTTTATCAAAATAAACTTATCCTTTATGATTGGGACATCAAAATTTAATTTGTGTGAATTTTTGGTATTTTTCTGACAATGTTCATTTTTTAATGAATAGTGAAAAATACTGCATTTTACATCAAAACTGCTTTTTAATCTAATTTATTTATATGATTAGATTATCTTTTGAATTGGTTTTAAAGTTAAATTGGAATATATTTTTACCATTTAATCTAATGGTGGTCATTAGGATTAATTTCACTTTGGATTTTGGCATAAACTAATGCCAAACTTTTCATAGATATTGTTTCAAAAAAAACCCGCTATTTGTTTTGAGAACGGAAATTATTTTTAAATCAATTATTGAAATTTCTATGTTTAGAATTTGGTAAAATGGATTACATATTTGGAATCATAAGGTCCAAATTATGTAATCAAGAATCTTTTGTTTTTGGACATTATGAATAGTAACGATGGTAATTATCTTTAATTATCTTGATTAATGAGTAATCTAGTAGTTAAGGATAATAACATAATATCATAATAATAATAAAATGACACCAACATGTGTCCTAATTCCACTGGTTTTCTCATGGACGACCATGGTATTTCTTGTGCCAAACTTGGGGACCCCATGGAATCACTTTTGTGGAAAGTGACTTGTTATCGTTTTATTTTTTTAAAGAAAGTAAATATAACAAGAATGTATCACCTGATTAAAACATTTTTAATTTTTGTCTACATAGATGATATTTTATACTATAAATATTCATTGGAAAGATAAAAATATTTCCCACATCATAGTATCTTTTTCATAAATTTTAGACTTTAAATAAATTAAATTATTTATGACATCATGATGAGGCAGCGAGTGCCTCATTAATAAAGGATTTAAATAAAATGAAATGATAATGTAAAATATATGACTTACACATGTCCAAAACCTATTGGATTGGTTGATTTCTAATCCTTATCACCTTAACCTAGAATTATATCAATATGGGACCTTTTGAATCCGAAAATCATTTTCAAATAAAGTAACATTTCTTTACTTTTCAAGAGTGCCCCTCCTATCCTCTTATAAAAGGCCCCCACCTCTACCTCCTTACACACACTCCCAAAGCCTTTGGCTCAGACAAACCCTGCCCATTTTATCTCTCCACATCCCTCTCTTACTCCTTGAAGCCTCAATTTTGGAATAAGTCTTCCCAAATAAGCCTTTGGGCTCAAACCAAAGGGAGTTACCCGATTTTAAGGTAATGTCTTCACTTGAGTCCTTTTGTTTTATTTTGCTTCTCCAACCCCCTAAACTCTTTTTAATCATTTCTTTTGTAACAACTCCAGTATCTTAAATATACTAGAATTTTGTTATAAGAAGGGTTAGAGATACACTTACACACACCTACATCTAATGGTTAAAGGACATATTGTTTCCATGGATGGTGAATTTATGCCTCCCGAAACGATGATTGTTCAACATTCTTTTAACACCTTCAAAGGTGTCCATTAAGGTGTCACTATATTTATATATGATATATAATATGTTTATGTTTTCCTTAAGCTTCTGTATTTTTCATTTTGGGCATACCTTTATGGTTTCCATTATGGGTAAACACGATATCTTCATTTAAGGAAGTGCGGACTACCGCCCCTTCAAAGTGATTTGATTCGTTAAATACAATATGTGGGACGTATAAAGGATGGAACTACTATATTATATATGATATTATACTGGAATTATAATATACCTTTATATCATTATGATTCTATTCTATAAAATACAAAATTGAAATGAAAGTAGCGTTCATGCGTACGTACGGCTGACCGTCTCCATGAACGGTGCATTTCATTTCTTACCTCTAAATGATAATGTAATATTATAAATGCATGTATATAATGTATATATATGATATATACATCATGATTATAATTCTGGATATAATGGATACATGAACAACTTGTAATTATAAAGGGTTTATTTTTGACTCAAGTACCAATGATCGTTAAAACGACCGTTATTAACTTAAATAATTACATAGTGTTCATGACATGGAAATAAGTGATATAAAAGGAATAATTAACTTGAAAGAGTTTCTTAAGCAAGTAGAAATTAACTCAAGTTTATTATTCAGGACATTAAAGAATGATCGAGTCAAGTCAGACCTGAGGTATGGGACTTCGTCTCAATCTCCTTTCATTGAGGCATATTTTGTTTTATACACAACCTTCTTTTATATAGTGTATAAAACCCTTTGACTTTTACGTTTATTCAAAATGAATATTTTTTATACGAAGTGTTTACTAAACGACAAAAGGGAATGTTTTTGTCGTACGTATGCGGCGACAACGACTTCTCCGCCGCCTTGACCATTATTTGAGTTTCGGCTTCCTCTACAAGCCATACCTTTTTTTTAAAAGAAAAATAAACACCATGTTTTACTTTTCTTTTATTTTGGTATTGAAAATGGTTTTTATAATGTTTTTATATCAATTTTTTCTATTGATATCTTGTGATTGAAAGGTGGAAATGTTATGTTTCCTTTATGCATGTTTTATGTGATACGATTTTGTTGAGGTTCTTGGGAATTATTATGAAGACGGGTGGTTCCGTGATAAACTAAGGGCAGGTGAGCCCGATATAGCTCTCCAATGCATTGGGTAACGCGATGGAGTGAAACGTTAAGGTTTCTCCAAAGAGATTTAGGGAATATACTATGATGGGTATTCCAAACGTAACCAAGAGGGTTACTCCCTTTGTAAGAATGTTATGAATGCCTCAAGTTACCTTTATGTCTTATGATTTCTATGATTTATTCATGATTTGATGAGGTATGTTAAAGTGCTTATGTTTTATGGGTAAAGTATGATTTCATTCTTATGTATATATGTACCCATGTTTCCTTTCCATATTTTTATATCCCATACTGAGCATGTTATGCTCATCCCAAGTTTTTTTTAAATGTTTTTCACAGGTCAAGGGAAAGGTACATGATATGATGATAGTGTCAAGGAAGTGTCAAGAAAGAATCCATGTTTTATTTTAAATATGTTTCCATGGATGAGAAAGAAGAATACTATCTTTATGTAACCACTTTGTTTATATGTGGAATGTAATGCATGTTTTAGGATCTAATTCTCTAAAACTCTGAACCCGAAAAAATCCTCAATGTGTAATCTTGTAATAACTCAAGATTAAGTAAGGTTTAAGGCTGGGGCCTTATACTTTCCAACGCGATCCAGTATTTCAAAAGGACTGATATATCTAGGGCTCAACTTCCCCTTCTTTCAAAATCTCATGACCCTCTTCCAGGGAGATATTCGTAAGAACACTTTATCACCCACTTCAAACTCTAGGTCTTTTCTTTAGTTGTCGGCATAACTTTTCTGTCGACTCTGAGCTGCTGTTATGTGTTGTTGAATAGATCAGACCTTTTCTACCATCTCATCAACAAGATCAGGTCCTAATAGCTTTCTTTCCCCAACTTCATCCCAGCAAGTTGGAGTTCTGCATTTCTTTCCATAGAGAGCTTCATAAGGAGCCATCTGAATACTGGAGTGAAAGCTATTATTATAAGAAAATTCCACCAAAGGTAGGTGTTGATCCCAACCACCTTTGAAATCCATAGAGCAATATCTCAACATATCTTCTAGAGTTTGAATTGTTCTCTCAGACTGACCGTCTGTCTGAGGATGATAAGCAGTGCTGAAACTCAACTATGTATCCAGAGTATGCTGAAGACTTCGCCAGAACTTCGAGGTAAATCTAGAATCCCGATCAGATATAATAGAAAGTGGTACTCCATGCAATCTTACCACTTCCTTTACATATATCCTGGCAAGATGATCCAGAGAGAAATCCTCTCTAATAGCAATGAAGTGTGCAGACTTTGTAAGACGATCAACTATGACCCAGATAGCATTATTGCCTTTGGATGTTTTAGGAAGTCATGTGACAAAGTCCATAGTGATGTTTTCCCATTTCCATTCGGGTATGGGTAATGTTTGTAACATCCCCTTAGACTTCTATCTCTCAGCTTTAACTTGCTGACAAACCAAGCATCGAGAGACATATTCAGCAACATCTCTTTTAATGCCATCCCACCAGAAGTACTCTTTCAGGTCCCTATACATCTTCGTGCTTCTCGGATGAACAGAGAATGAAGAACTATGAGCCTCATCCACCAGCTCCTTCTTTGTTTCGGGGATGGGAGGAACACAAACCTGATTCCGGAACATTATTATCCCATCACAATCAAGGTTGAATTCAGGAATATTTCTCACCTTCTTTTGTAACTCTACATCTTCTTTCTTCGCCTCTTTAATCTTCACATATATAGATGGTTGAACATTCATTTGAGAAAGATACAATTTTCCCCCTTCCATTATAATTCCAAGATCCATCCTTTGTAAATCCATAAATATTGGATCTTTTGTGATCCTCATCATGAATAAATTGGCATGGTCTTGTCGACTTAATGCATATGCCACCTTGTTTGCTTTCCCAGGGTGTTAATGAATTGAGCAGTCGTAATCCTTAATCAGCTCTAACCATCTTCTTTGGCGCATATTAAGCTCCTTTTTTGTGAAAATATACTTTAAACTTTTATGATCAGTATAAATGTCACACCTTTCTCCATAAAGATAATGCCTCCAAATCTTTAATGAAAATATTACCACAGCTAACTCCAAATCATGAGTTGGGTAATTTTTCTCATGGATTTTCAATTGTCATGAGGAATAAGCAATCACCATATAATTTTGCATAAGAACACACCCCAATCCCTTCTTGGATTCATCACTATAGATCACAAACTTTTCTCCACTACAAGGCAGTGTGAGCACAGGTGCACTAGATAAATTTCTTTTCAACTCCTTGAAATTCTCTTCACATTCCTCCGTCCAAACAAACTTAACTCCTTTCCGAGTCAACCTGGTGAGTGGATTAGATAATCATGAAAAATCTTTCACAAAACGTCGATAATATCTAGCAAAACCAAGAAAACTTCGGATCTAGGTTACTGTTGTTGGTCTCGACCATCTTTCGATAACCTCTGTTTTTGCTGGGTCCATAGATATCCCCTCTTTTGAGATTATGTGACCCAAAAATGCAACTTTTTGAAGCCAAAATTCACACTTGGTAAATTTGGCATATAGCTTCTCCTTTCTTAGGGTCTTAAATATAATTCTCAAGTGATCTTCATGTTCTTCCTTGATCTTTGAATATACAAGAATATCGTCTATAAAGACTACCACAAATTGATCAGGATAGTCTCTAAAGACTCTATTCATCAGATCCATGAAGATGGCAGGGGCATTAGTAAGACCAAACAACATCACTATAAATTCATAGTGTTCATACCTTGTACGGAAATCTGTCTTGGGTATATCCTCCCTTTTGACCCTTAATTGATGATACCCTGAATGAAGATCAATCTTGGAAAAGTATTGAGCTCCACGTAGTTGGTCAAATAAGTCATCAATGAGCGGGAGAGGATATTTGTTCTTGATAGTGATCTTGTTAAATTCTTGATAATCAATGCAGAGTCTCATTGATCCATCTTTCTTATTAACAAATAGAATAGGTGGTCCCCAAGGTGATGAACTAGGGCGTATGAATCCCTTATCAAGATTATCTTGGAGTTGCTTCTTCAATTCCTGCAACTCAATTGGGTCCATTCTATAAGGTGTCTTTGAAATAGGCAAAGCACTCAGTATGAGTTCTATTGAAAACTCAACTTCACGATTTGGTGGAAGACCTGGCAATTCCTCCGGAAAGACATCATCAAACTCCCGTACAATGGGAATATAATTAATCGTGAGTTTCTCACCAACCATTTGAGATAAATAACCCTCATTTAGTGGAATCAAGACCCATAAGATGGAAGAAATTTCCACTGGAAGGTTATGTTCATCCTTGCATCGATAGAATATCATAGATTGATCTGGAATATGAAATGTGACTTCCCTTCTTTGGAAATTGATATGAGCTCCATATAAATAAATCCAATCCATGCCAAGAATCACATCAAATTCCACTATAGGAAGGATCACAAGATTTGCAGGAAGCACTTTCCCACAAACTTCAATCGTGGAAGAATTATAAACTTTTGATGCGACTGTTGTGCCAATAGGTTCTGTCATAGCTAACTCAACATATAATTGTTGAGGTAATACGGTGATACCCTTAGAAAAATCTTCAGAAATAAAAGAGTGGGTGGATCCAGAATCAAATAAAACATTTTGTACTTTAGAGTGGATGGTAAGTGTACCTTTCACCACATCGTTATCGTACTCCACATCTCTGATAGAAATTGCATGTGACTTTCATTTTTCTTTAGCCTTAAGATTTTGTTGATGTCGATCATCATCAACAACCCTTGGATTAGGGAATTTATTGGCATAACGCCCCATCTCCTTGAACTTGAAATATTGAAGTGTAGTAGGTTCATTCTGTGTGTCCCTTCCTTTGTTTACATCATTAGACATCTTCTTCCCATCATTGCGGCATTCAAATGCCCGATGACCTTCCTTTTCATATTTGAAACATTTACTTGTCCCTTTAAGACAACTCCCTCCATGTTTCTTTCCACACTTTGAGCATAAGGGAAAGCTCATCTTATTTTCGGTGTGCTCTTTAGATTTTCCATTGAATTCCATTTTCCTCTTCTTATCAAACCCATATGACTGATGGGTTACTCTAATCTCCATATCAACTTTGAGAGCACATTGAACGATTTCCTCATATCTATTGAAGTCCCTTATGGCTAAGGCCCTTCGAAGACTTGGTTTTAAGCCACTAAAGAATCGATCGATCTTACTCTCAGGTTGGATAATAATACCGAAAGCGTACCTTGAAAGTCTTGTAAAATTTTCTTCATAGGTACCAACAGATACATCATCCTTTTGCTTCAGTTCAAGAAACTCTTTCCCCATATTTTTTCGGAGAATACGAGGGAAGTACTTATTGAAAAATAAGTTCTTGAACTCGTCCCATTCCATGGACTCAATTTCAACCCTTTTCCTCGTATTCTTAATAAGATTCCACCATTGATCAGCATCTCCTTCCAAACGATACACTGCTAGGATGACTTTATCATGTTCAGAACATTGAATAACTGAAAATATCTTTTTAGTAGTAGTAATCCATTGTTTAGCAACTAATGTATCAGTAGACCCGCTGAGTGAAGGTGGACGCTGCCTCATGAAGGATTCAACAGAATGTTGCTCCTTCCTTTGCTCGTTTGGAATTCCTGCATGATTCATAGCATGAGAAAGTTGTGTGAGCATGGATACAAGATTTTGCATTCCAGCTACCATAACATTTGGTTGCTCAGGGGGACAATCATTGCATTGCCCGTCGCATTCCGCATTAACACAGTTCCTTCGGGTTCCAGCCATTGACTAAAACCAAGAATAATAGTGTGAGAAACACTAAATATAATAGGAAAACCACATTATCAAGAATAAAACTTCACACTTAAGGTATTGTCCTAGGTTATTCATGGCCATTTCTAAAACACTAAGATTGTGTTCTATGCTTAGACTTATCCTTAGGAATCTTAATAAGGCTTTCACATCCTAGTTTCCAAAGGTTGACTATACCTTTCCTCTGATACCAACTATAACGACCCATACTTTACATATATTATTATTACTTAAAAATTGAATCACACTTATTACAACATATAACAAAACTAGGAATGGACTGTATAGGTATAGTGTCTTTAGAAACTGGGAAACATAAACAACTGGTTCATAAAACATCTACGTTGTCTCCCATTTATTTCATCATATCTAGAGTCCCTTTTTGGAATATCCTACTTAATATCCTTCTTCCTGACCTGGGGAAAAGAAAACATACAAAAGGGTGAGCTCAAATGCTCAGTAAGGGTAAATGAAATAAATATCAAACATATCAAATTCATAAGAACATAACGTTTTGGAAATCTTATCCTGCAAAAGAGATCATAATTTTCATAACATGGGATAAATCATGGTAGTGAAATGTAATCCCAAAAATCATAACTTAAAACATGACACTTTTTGGCATGCACACATAATCATAGAGAATCATTTCTTATTATTCAAGACTCATTTCCAAGACTATCTTAGTGGAAAAAGTCAATTTCTGAACCGAGTTCACTCCTCATTCCAGTCCTGTTTCACTGAACCGGTTTAACCTGCCGTTCCAGCCATGTCTATCTCATTAGATATAAAATCTTTACCCAATTAATTGGAGGGAGATATAGGTCCCACCCATCTCATAATGATACCATTCTTATGTGTTCCACAAAATCATAAACCACACATCATAGCATAACCCATGTAATAAAAATGGGATTCTTAAACAACATGACATCATAAAACAATTCATATAATATAAAGGAATTCATAAAAATAATTCCATCACAATATAATCAAATCAATTTAATAATAGGGATAGAAACAGATCCCTTTATTACCTTAGATGGAAAATAATTTTGATAAAACACTTGAACTCCATTCTTGAGGAAAATATCCTTTCTACTTCAAAAAATCTTTCCTCTCTTAACGTGTCATACAATTTTAAACTAAAAGAAGTTGATTAAAAATAATCTTGAAAACTTGTAAAGGAAAATTCTTGGAAATAATGTTTTAAAAATCCATTCATTCCGTATAAGTTAAAAAAAACATTCTTCGTACTTTTTTCGGAAAAGTCAAAAAGTACCTCGTACGAAAAACGACAAAAGATTCCTTTCATATCATTTACTAAAAACTCACCTAAGGGTAAAATTGGATTTAAAAAATTATAGGTGGATGGAAATAATATTACATATTGAGGAAACATGGATGTGGATGATAAAATACACCCCAGTAAATACCAAAGTGTAAACAATCTCAGATAAAAATGAGATTGTGATATTTACCTTACCTTAGGTCCAATTTGCTTCGTAAGTGTCTGAACCTTTTGTATAATGATTTAAATAAAGTTATTGACTTATTCCAGAATCATAATTATTTTTATGATATCATATATGGTCATATTCTTAGCTTCTTATTAGTAATATTTCATTACTATTTGTTATTCAGGTGTTTATTACTTTTTGTTCTTATGCGTGTTTTGTCGAATAAATTCTTATTATTCTTTTTAGGTTATAGATACCTCATTTACAGAATGGTATTAGTGTAATATATATCATATTAATTCATTAAATTCATTTATATAATCATTATGAAATTAAGATCATGTAGAACGAGTCGCATCACATCATGTAGACGATATTCCGTACGTACGCACGAGCGATGATATCGTTCCCATGATCATGGAATTGTATTGGAGTGTATATATATACTATTTCATAATGAATATAACTTTAAAATAATCATATATAGTCATTATTTACACCATTATACCCATCCAAGTAAGGTGGTGGTGGAAAATAGATTACACCACGGCGTGGAGACAGTATTCCGTACATACGCAAGCGCGGTGATTTCGTTTTCCGTAGGATGGATAGATGGTGAAATACGGTTGTTTAATATGTATAATAACATATAAGTATATGAGTGATACTGATGTTACTACTTCATAATGAAACAACTAAATAAGAAGAAGTGGAAGAAGAAATAAAGATGAAAGAATCGGCAACGGACATTACCTCTTCTTTGAAGCGCTTCTTTGAGACATCCTTTTAGGGCACTAAAATTGGTCTTTGAAGAATACCAAGACCTATAGGATGTCTCTAGGGAAGTGGAGAGAAGAAATTTTCAGGGGTTGGCAGAGCTTGAAGGCTCAAAGTGGTGTGAGGAAGAGAGGGAGGAGGTGCCCTTTTTTAAGGGAGGAGAGGGGCACCTTTGGAATAACTAAAAATATTATTTTATTATAAAGTAAAATTAGGGTTTTAATAGCTCCAAATTGATATATTTAGAAGATAAGGTGGGTATGGGTAGAAATCTTCTCAAAAAATAGAATTTATACAAGTTTAGGTTTCAATTTTAACCTTATCATTTAGATTTAACTTTAAGTTAGATAATTTAACTTTTACCGTGTCTTCTTGTTTTCTTACACTATAAGGTTAATAAACATACTATATCAAGCCAAACGAACCCCAAGTTGTTTATTATTCATATATATAACCTTATATAAGTCATTTGGACGAACCTTAGATTTTTAGGAATAAAATAACAATTAATAATATAATATGTGTTTTAAAAACTATTTTATGTCAATTTTGACACTATTTAGTAATTGATTTTTGTGAAAATTATAACAGAATGATTAGTTCGAAAGAAGTAAATTAAATAAATACTAACATGTCATATTAACCAATAAAATTAGTGGAATTCATAAAATATTTCAAATTACATTTATTTGGGTATTTATAACATCAATTATGTCAATATTTCATTAATAAGATAATTACTGCATCATCATTGTATCATAAAAAAATTAAATTATTTTAAGTCTAAAAATTACAAATAAAATACCATTATGTTGGAAATATTTTTAGATTTCTAAATAATATTTATAGTCGAATTTATCTTATGTATAACCCCACATTAAGAATGATTTACTTATTAAACATTGATTTTAACTATTTTAACCCTTCTTTAAATAAATTAATAATAAATGTCCTAATCTAATACATGTGGGCCTAAATGGTCGTATTTTATTCCTAAGGTTGTTTGTGGTCGAATTACACTTATACAATAGAATTAGGACATGTTTTAGGGTAATAATAATAACACTTTTACCCTTAATTATCCTATTTACTTTTAACCGTGGTAAAAAAAGTAAAAAGTTACTATTCACCAAAAATTATTTTCATCTCATTGAACCACATTTTAGTCCATGATATTAACCGTGTCTCTCGGATTTTCGAAATTCCACTCACAGAAGCGGTAAAATTATGTTTTATGAAAAATTCAGTTTTTTTTAACTATCACTTAGTGGTTTTACTATTCATCAAAAATTGAAAGTTTTCAGAAAAATACCAAAATTTCACCCAAAGCTAATTTCGATATTCCGAATCCAAAAATGAAGTCCATTTTGAAAAATAAAATTTATAAATTTTCAAAAAGTGGTTATTACTATTCATAACGGCTAGTTTTAATAATATTTTAATAGCATATCGTTGTTTAGTGAAACTCTGTATTGCATACGACGCAAGCTATTGAGGATGGCCGCGGTTGCGTGTAAAGCAAGCCAAGCTAGTGTTGTGTGTAGTTAAAGATAAAAACAAAATATTTCTCATAAAAGTCTCGGGCGTTACACTCAAGGTCTTGAAAACTACTCTATTTAACCCTAGTAGCTATATACTGTCATTAATACCCCCCCTAGTGTAGAATACACCACTATTTCATGTGATATATTCTAAGAATACTGAAGATGGATTTCTAAAATAGTAAAAAGTGAGACAATTTTATCAGTTTTTACCCACTTCATCCACTCAATAGTTGACCTAAGTGATAGTGCCACCATAACTCCTTAACTCCATTAAATCACTTGTTTTCAGAATGGGTACCATGTAGGAGAAATTTCCACAAGTAAAAATGAAGATAAAACTATATCTTGAGAGGGTGGACATGAATCCTTCTACGAAAAACTAAGAGAATCCATCTTCCCTAATATTAAATGGTATGGGAGATCTAGAGTAGCACCTCATGTGTTTTTCATCCTAATGCATCCCTAGAATAAGAAAACTAGAAAAATATGAGGTAAAAAATCTTAGATATTTCAAGAAAATACTTTAAAGAATCATATTTTTTTGGTATAATAATCTAATATCTAGATCTATCACAAATTGGGATGATCTTTGACGATAGTTTCTTTACCAATTCAGGTCAACTTTGAGAAATATGCATATCCTAGACCTCTTTGATTGAAAATATCATGAAAAGTGGAGGGTTTCAAAATTCATCACTATATATAAATTCCTAAAGTATTCCATGAATATAATTCTTATATAATATCAGATGTTGGAGACATTAGTAGACAATATTTGAGATGAGTTTCAGTCACCACTCATTATCTTGAAATACCTTGGTATGTTTTGGGATTTTGTAGTGGTATCCCAATGGATGGAAGATATTATTAAACATTATAATCCCAAATCTCATATAACACCATCAACATAATAGAATAATTTTGGTAAATCAGAAACTACAACCATCATGCTTAAACAAGTACCTATTATATCTCAAACCCCTAATCCCACTTAATATCACGTGGTACCACCATCTAAATAGTAGAAACAACAACAATATCCTAAAAAGGATGAAAATGAATATCAAAATCACCTAAAATAAATGTATAAGAAGAATAATGTCTATTTCATTTGAAAGGAGTAGGTTATGAGATTTTTCATCACTACTACAAAGGGAAAAATGCTGGAGATCATAAATCCCAATGAAGTCAGTCATAATTATTACTATAATTTCCTCCCCTTTCATCACATTTTGGGGCATAATGTCAAGTGGTGATTTTACTTCAAGGATATAAACTAAAATATTGCTGATAATGTAAAAGTATAGATGGGAAAACCCTTTATGTTGGTGATCCATGTCTATATCAATCCTTCATAAGAAGAAGGATAGTGGAAGGAAATAAAAAAAGGAAAAAAATTGATGAGAGAATGAAACACAAAATCAATCAAATGGGTACATTTTATCATCAAGGAACAAAATAATAAGCACATTGTGACACCCCCCCCCCCCACACTGCACCTAATATTATATATTCATTACCATAGTATTATTAGATTTTTCATAACATGGATTGATTGAAAAATTCACATAATGACCCCCACCCCCCACATGGACCCAAGAAGATCCTAATTCTCTAGGATTTCTTACCCTTATAACTGGAAGGATGATAACTGTCCCACCAATTGTAACATTCAAGTGACGAGGAGTCATAATATGGCTCCATCAATGTCCTATTATTGATAAGAAATATTTTCTAATGATGATGATTCATATAAACTTGGATTTATTATCAATATTCATAGAGGAAGTCATAGAGGTTGATTAAGGTGAGGCCTAAATAAACCATGATGGTAGTTAATCATTTTCACTAAATCATTACATACATTCAAGACCTAATTATTGGTGATTTAGTGATCTTAATATGAATATATTTAATCCTCTAGGGGCCATTCCAACTTGATCATACTGGTGGAATGGCTAGAAAATATAAAGTTATTCAGTCAACACCAAGGCATGGGAAAGTCATTGTTACCCAACCTGTGACTAGTAAGTATACCCACCAAGTCTTGATAAGAGAAAGAGTTACTAATACATTCAACCTTAGCTACTAAGAATCAAACTGGTGAGAAAATTGATGGCATGAATCACAGGCCCTTGGTCTAAAATAAATTGTTTATATAGAAAAATGATCTTTAAAAGTCATTAATTGTTCTTAATATTATTTCATATTAATAAATAATTTAAAATGTGTGTTTATATATTTTTTACAAAATGGAACATTTAGAACAATCCTTTAAAGTTGATCAATTTATTTTATTAATAAAAAAATACATAATATATAGAAAAATACAGTTCTCAAAAAAATATATCTTAAATGATTTTATTCCTAATCCTATATGATTGATAAAATTATTTAATAAGTATTAATTAAATTCCATAAAAACATTTATATAAATATAAAATTGATTTAAATTCATTATCTAAAATTACTATTTTAGAAATAACCATTTTAAAAATACATGTATTAATATAAATGTTATTACTTTTTATGTTTATATAATCCTAACTTCAACTTACAGTTCCTCTAAAAAGTTCTGTATAAGATCTAAGGGTAAAATAAATTATAGTGGTTTTCATGGGTGGTGAATTAGCTATCATGTATCTCATATATATTTCCATGAACTTTAACTTCTTCCACAAATGATATCTCTCATGTACCACTTCATTTTGTTCATCATGGGCTAGGTCTAGAGAAAACATTAGTGATGTTACCTCCCTATGATGATTAGATAAATGAGCATTTTAATGAATACTTCTACTATACGATTCCATTTATTATTTCTACAAATATTTTATAATTCCATTACTGTTTTTTATAACAACCAATTTATGGCTATATTATAATATTCATATTTAATTCTTAAAATTTTATCTTAATTAAATGTATCACATTTCATCTGGGTCTAAAATTGCATTTAAAATTAGTTATTAAAAATATTACTTATTAAATGAAAAGTTAATTATAAAATATTAGGGTGTTACATGACAATACATGGAAAATAGATGGCCCCATTTTCCATATCTAAGCACTTCATGATTTTTTACTCGAATCATAATAATTCTTATCTCCCTTGCCTTAGGGAGGGGGAATAGGATGTAAACTATGTCCCTAGAATTTATCAAAAGATTCATAGGAGGGATATTATCAATAACTATAACCAATAGTACTTCATGACCCCAAATCCTCAATAATATATTAAGCAGTTCACCTTTCAAATTATGGATCTAGTTTTCCAAACTAGGACACGCATGAGGATAAACCAGCAGGGGAAGCTAGCCATTAATTCTTAGAAGTAGGATTATACCCTTATTATCATCAATGCCCACCAATACCAATGGTATATCTTATAAGTAACTAATTAATATCCTTGGATGTATCCTACTCATAAACGGTAATTCCCATATTGCATGAAATTAATTACGATTGATGTTTAGACCCAGACCACTCGACCGAGAACATCCAAAAATAAATGTCACAAAAGGAAATATATCTTCTAGGATTAGGTCCCTACCCTTGTCCACAATAATATCCTTAATTATTTTTTTCATTTTCCAATAGTTTCTCATCAATAGAAAGAAATTTTTCCCATGGGATTCCTCCACATGGTACCATAATCAATGTATAAAAAGTTCCTCCCATGATTATCTTCTACAAAGGTCCTTTTTATAATTCCATAATCAACAACTTTATGGGTCCTCCCCAGAGAATCTTCTATGATGATCCTACTAATAGCACTATAATCAACAACTTTAGAGGTATAACAATGAGAATTCATTTTGAAGTTCCTCCAAGAACACCATGATTAAAAAATCTAAAGGTCCTCCACATAATATCCTCTACGAAGGTCTTCCTTGTATCCCCTTGATTAACAACTCTGGAGTTTTTTCCCTGAACATCTATCATACAGGACCTCCTAGAAACACTTAACACATCAACCACGAATTTACATTTGATTATAGAAAAAAATTATCACTATCCATCATGGTCCTACTCATTATTAAGTGATACTAGGAGTCTCTATATATCCTCCTCATAACACCCACCATGGAAGTCCACTCTATATAAATGTAAAGATCAATCATGAAGTTCTTCCTCATGATTCTAGTTGTGAATGTCCCCCCTGAATCATAAATGTTAAAAAAAATTGATTCCTACCCTTTCCAAATCATCAATAGTCCGTAGAGTCATTACATATAGAAATCAGGCTAATAAATTTGGAGGTTCTACCTAGAGCATATGTTTCAAAAGTCATCCCATTTGAAAGACATTAAGACCAAACTGAGATTCTCCCTGTAATGGATAAATCAAAATTAACCATGGATTTTTTCACCATGTTGATCATTATAAAGTCTCTTATCCTAATGAATCATATTCCTTGAATTATGTTCTTCTCCATGTCGAAGATACTATGAATTTTCCCTTGTATTGAGAGGCACTTAGGAAATTGATTCTAGCTAAACATGGCATATCTTCACCAACTCAAAATGTCACATATCAATGAATGGGTGGTTTAGGGTGATGTTCATAATCTTAAACTCCCCCAGATCAGGTACCCTTGGATATTAGGTTTAAAATAACCCCACTCCTCTTAATGAAAAATGTGGAAAATCATCCTTTGTAGTCTGATAAGATTGAAGAATTGGTCACTGAGGATGTGGAGAACTCCATTATCATGTGAAAAAAAGAGGTTGAAGATAGAATACTGATCATGTTCCGTCATACAAATACCCATCAGTATAAATTTTATAAGACATTGAAATATGAATTCATAACTCATATATTTCATAACTTGTGGATGACATTCCATTATCTCAAGTTCATATATTTTTACTATAGGGAGTATGGTTTTCAACTCATGATAATAAATGATCTTTTCTACCTGGTTAACTTGAATTACTTTTAGTATCCTGAAACCCTAAATTGAAAAGGTAATGTGAGGGTATCGAATATTACTTTCTCAATAGTATAAATGCACTCTTCCAAATAATGGTTGATACCCCACTAGGCATGCATATCAATGGTTGAGGTGAATAAAGAGCTCTACATTTCACTCCCTTATATGATAAAAAGGTTCATCCGGGAAGCTATCATGAAATTTTAATACTTCAAGTCACGTTATAAGTCTTAGATCTGTACATGCTGGTCATACTATCATATAGATCCCTACCATTCCTAAATCTCAAAAACAATGTTCTTGATTAGAGACATCAATTTATAGGCTTATCAATCAAGCTACTACGAAGGAAAAAAGACCTCCTATATGAGGAAATAATAACCTGAAATTAAAGATCAACCATAACTTTAACACATATCACCTTGAAAAGGAACTACACGCATATCATTCCATAATAAAATCATGAAAGGACGAGAAGGGACAAAAAATATTCTCAGTGAAAATATAATAAAAACCTCCACCCATAGGGTTGATGAAATTTTTTCTACCCCCACTACCTTTGGAATCATTAAACCCATATAAATGAATGGATACAATGGTGGAATAGAAACATCAATCCCTTCCCAAAAGGTTGTTGACATTTTTACCACCACCACCTCTGAGGTGGTTGTTCTTTTCTGGATTATAGAATCTTTATAATAATATTCCCAATGGTTTCTTATACTTCATGATGTATCTTCCACATCAGGTGTATGTTAAATGAATTCTATTAGGGACACCTTCAATACTAACTTACACAAACCACTCTGGGGTAACATTGAGGTGAGATGGGAAAATCTCACAGGGGCTAAAAATAAAAATGATCCAATAATAAAAGGAATTAAAGGGGGGGTTATAATCTATCCATTGAATTAAATTTAGAGGATGATGAATCCTACTACTAATTGATCATATATGAAGATATGATTACCACTTTATGGTTTGTATCGGTGAATATATATGTCATCCGAGTAGATAATGTGTGTAATTTCACAGATGAAAAAGATCATATTGAGTATGATTTTTTTAAAGTATGGTTCACACTGAGATGAAAGTAGAGTTCATGAACACATATTATAGTAAAACTCATGGTTTAAGAGCTTCTTCAAACATTAATCTACCGCGTACTCAATGATCATCAACTAAAGATAAAGGGAAAGGTGTAGATATAACTATATCCTATATTCTACTCAAATAATTTGATTCCTTTTCCATAGAGGAGGTGATTTCCAAGTATGTAGTTGACTTCGATAAGCTGAGGCAATTCAATGTCAAATTTCTCAATGGTAATAAATTTATTGAGTCCAGTTCACAAGACAGGGTGAATATCTCTTCGTTAATGAATCCCTTCCAATAAGAGGGAACTACTCAACTAGAAAGAGTATATTATAGTCGTTTGACTAACTGAATGTCTTGAAAACTAAATTATTTAACCCTAGTAGTTGTATACTATCAAGAATAACCTCACCAATTGTAGTAACCTCCACTATTTCATGTGATCTATTTTAGTGAGAATTATTATGGATATCTAAAATTTTCACAAGTGAGAAAATTTTATCAGGTTCAACCCACTTCATCCACTCAGGCATTGAACTAAGTTATAGTGCCACTAGAACTCCTTAACCCCATTAAGTCACTTATTTACTATATGGGTACAATGTTGGGGGAATGTGCACAAGTAAAAATGGAGAGGAAACTATATCTTGAGTGGGTGGTCTGGAATCCTTCTTCACCCAACTAAGGGAATCCCTCTTCCCTTATATTCCATGGTATGGGAGATCCAGAGTAGCACCTCATATATTTTTCATCCTGATGAAGCCCTATAATGAGAAAACTAGAAAAATATAAAGTGAAAAATCTTAGATGTGTTAATAAAATATTTTAAAGAACCATATTTTTTAGTATAATAATATACTAGATAGATTTATTACAAATTGGGAAGATATTTGATGATATTTTCTTTACCAATTCAGTTCCACTTCAAGAAAGATGCATATCCTAGACCTCTTTAATTGAAAATAGCATGAAAAGATGAGGGTTTCAAACATCATAACAAGATATAAATTCTTAAAGTATTTCATCAATATAAATCTTCTATAAGATCAAATTTTAAATAAATTAAAAGATAATATTTGAGATGAGTTTCAGTCACCACTCATTCCCATGAAATAACTTGGTATGCTTGGTGAGTTGGTAGTGGTATCCCAGTAACATCCCAGGTAAATAAAGAATAAAGAATTTTCATATTTATTAATATTTACGAATTAAATATTAATTTTATTTTAAAGGGGTTGCTATGTTCGATAGCGTACCCGATACGCAACGATGAGTTTCTTTGAAACTTACGTAGCACACTAGTAATAAAATAATATAATTTTAAATGTTAGTTAACAAGTAGCCGTTGTACTGGTGGGAATGGATAGAAATAACTAAAATATGATTACATATGTTTTTAAATGTTTATACATTTACCCAATAAAAGATAAAGGCTTAAAATATGGAAAGAGTTCCATTTTAGGGCATATATACTCTAATTTTCACTAAAGGTTCACTTATCACCTTTTAATGGCGAACCGTCATTAAATATAGTTTTGATCAATCTTATAAATTATTTTGGACCAAATATAACTCTTCTTTAGAATCGGGACATCAAAATTTACTTTGTGTAAATTTTTGGTACCTTTCTGATAAAGTTCATTTTTTAATGAATAGTGTAAAATGTTGTATTTTAATTCAAAACCTCTTTTTAATATAATTTATTTATATGATTATATTATCTTTTGAATTGGTTTTAAAGTGAAATTAGAAAATATTTTTACCATTAAATCCAATAGTGGTCATTGGAATCAATTTCACTTTGAAATTGGACTTAAACTGGTGTCAGTCTTTTGATACTTATTGTTTCACAAAAACACGCTATTTGTCATGACAGCGGGAATTAATTATTAAATTAATTAATTTGACTTATATGTTTTGAATTTTGTAAAATGGACTTCATTTTTGAATTCGGAATATCAAATATAGCTTAGGGTGAATTTTTGGTAATTTTCTGAAAAACTTCAATTTTTGATGAATAGTGAAACCACTAAGTGGTAATCAAGCAAACTGATTTTCAGTTAAATGAAAGTTTACCACTAATGTGTATTGAATTTTAAAAATCTGACATACATGGTTGTCATTAAGAAGTAAAATGTGGTTTAATGAGATAAAAATAATTTTTTTGGTGAATAGTAACTTATTAAGTTTTTAATCGCAATTAAAGGTAATTAGTGTAATTTAATGTAAAAATGATATTATAAAAATATGAAAACACCATGAAACTTGTCCTACACCTATTGGGTGAGTCATGGCCGACCAAGAAAAGCCATGGGCCAACTTGGGGACCCCATGGAGCCACTTTAGTTGGAAAATGACATTAATATATTTTTATTTAATGTTAAAGTGAAAATGACACTAACATGAGTTGTTTTACTAAAACAATTTTTAAGTAGGGTTATACAAGTCCAAATTTTGATTATAAATAGTAATTGGAAAGCTAAAATGATTTCCTACATCATAGTATTTTTTTTATAATTTTTAGACATTAAATAAATTAAATTATTTATGACATAATAATGATGCAGCGATGAAATCATTATTTGATGATTTAAATAAAATGGAAAGATAATGTAAAATCTAAAACCTAAACATGTCCAAAACCAATTGGATGAGTGGATCTCGAACCCTTATCACCTTATACACTAATTATATCAATGTGGGACATTTTAAAACCGAAACACATTTTCAAATAAAGTAATATTTCTTTACTTTCCAAAAGTGCCCCTCCTCTCCTCTAATAAAAGGCCCCCACCTCTAACTCATTTCACACACTTCTCAAGCCTTTGGCTCGGCCAAACCCTACCCAATTACTCTCTCCACATCCCTCTCCTCATCCTAGAGGATTACCTTTGGGAATAATCCTTTCAAAGGAAGCCTTTAGGCTCAAATCAAAAGGAGTTACACTTTTAAAGGTAATTCATTCTCTCTTGTTCATTTGTTTTATTTTGCTTCTCCAACCCTCTAAACTCTTTTTATTTACTTCTTTTGTAACAAAACCAGTATATTCAATATACTAGGATGTTGTTATAATATTTATTTGAGCTACACTCTCACACAACTACATCAAATGGTTAAAGAACATACGGTTTCCGTGGATGGCGAAATTCTGCCTCCCGAAACGATGATTGTTCAATACTCATTTAACACCTTCAAGGGTGGCCATTATGATGTCACTATTTTTATATATGATATATAATATGTTTAGGTTTTCTTTAAGCTTCTGTATTTTTCATTTTTGGCATACATTTATGGTTTCCATTATGGGTAAACACGATATCTTCATTTAAGGAAGTGCGGACTACCGCCCCCTAAAAGTGATGTGATTCGTTAATGCCATATGTGGGACGTGTAAAGGATGGATTTAAAGTTATTATATATGATGTTATACTGGAATTATAATATACCTCTATATCATTATTATTTCATTCCATTAAAGTATGAGATAGAAATGAAAGTAGCGTTCATGCGTACGCACGGCTTACCGTCTCCATGAACGGTGCATTTCATTTCTTATCCCCAAATGTAATGTACTATTAAAATTACATGTATATAATGTATATATATAATTAATGATATATCTAAATTATGAATATAATTATGGAATTAAAATATACATACCTCTCATTTAGTTTTAATTCCACTAATATGACAAAGAAATGAAAGTAGCGTTCATGCGTACGTACGGCTTACCGTCTCCATGAACGGTGAATTTAATTTCTTACCTCTAAATGATTATGTAATATTATAAATACATGTATATGATGGATATATATGATATATACGATATCCAAATCAGGAATTTCATTCTGGATATAAATAACTTTTGACCACACGAACAACATGTAATTGTAAGAAGTCAACTTTCGACTTAAGAACCAAATATTGACAAAACAAACATTATTAACTTAAATGGTTACATAATGTTTATAACATGGCAATAAGTGATATAAAAAGAATAATGAACTTTAAAAAGGTTCTTAATCAAGTATAAATTAACTCAAGTTTATTATTCAGGACGTTAAAGAACGATCGAGTCAAGTCGGACCCAAGGTAAGGGACTTCGTCTCAATCTCCTTTCATTGAGGCATATTTTGTTTTATACACAACTTTCTTTTATACGGTGTATAAACTCCTTTGACTTTTACTTTTATACAAAAGGAATCTTTTTCTACGAAGAGTTTTACTAAACGACAAAAAGGAATGTTTTTTTAACGTACGCGGTGACAACGACATTTTCCGCCACCGCGAGTATCATTTGGTCTTTGGCTTCCTCAACAAGCCGTACTGTTTTTAAAATAAAATAAATACCATATACTCTTTTATGTATTTTGGTATTGAAAATGGTTTTGATAAATGATTCTATTATGTCAATATATTTATGATATATTGTGATTGAAATGTGGAAATGTTATCATTACTTTATATTGGTTTTATGTTTTATGTTTTATGATTTTATATTGGTACTTAGACATTTTAACTGGTGGTTACGTTATAAACCATATGACGGGTGGTGACGTGAATACCAGGACGGGTGGTTACGTTATAACCTACAATGAATTGGGTATGGAAGTCGGCCGTATGGCTATTCCATTAGGTATGTATGGAAATTGGCCGTATGGCTATTCCATTAAGTGATATGTGTGGAAGTCGACCGTATGGTTATTCCACTTAAGTATGTTTATGTCCCAAGTTACCTTTATATATGTTATGTGTTCTTTTTATGGGTTTTATGGTAATACTTTGGTTACAAAAAGGTAAGTAATGATACTTTATTCAGTGAAGAGTTTTTACTACTTTACGAAGGTGAAGGTATTACTTTGATAGAGTATATATGGTTTACTTGATGTTTGAAAAACTAACAGTTTTCATTCTTTCTGTATCCCTTACTGAGCTTTTTATGCTCACCCCAAGTTTTTCGAAATGTTTTTCACAGGACTTAAAGTGGAATAAGGTCAAGGATGGGATCAAGGGAATGTCATGCTATCTAAAACATGGAATCTAGACAACTTTCTTTTTAAGAGTTTTTATTTTATGGAGACTTAGTAGAAGTTTCTACTTTGTAATCTTTTAAGATGTAATAGTTATGTTCTAATTCTCTAAAACTCTAAACCTGAAAAGATCCTCAATGTGAATTATTCATTTAATTCAATATTAAGTAAGGTTTAAGGCTGGGGCCTTATAGTTGGTATCAGAGGTCGGTTTAGACAACTTTAGGAGTTAGAAAAGTGTTAAATTATAATATGATTGAAATGATATAGCATTTACGGATTACCATGTTGCTTCGCCTAAGATATTTCTGTGTTCAGAATGGTTTTCCACAGAGGAAAAAAGCAGCTATGTTGGGACGACATCAGGAGGAAGATAACCTTCCAAATCAGCATCCAGAAATGGTCGGAATCGGAACTGAACAGTTTGTTGCAGTGATGGCACAGTTGACTCAGGCTATAAATGGTGGTGGTATACATGCACGAGATCAGCCAGATCAACCGCAGAGGAACATGTCAGTGGTGGAACATTTCATGAGGCAACATCCCCCATCATTCAGAGGATCATCTGACCCTGTGCAAGCTGAAGGGTGGATTAAAGCACTGGAGAAGATTTTTGATGTCATGGGGTGTTCAGAACATCAAAAGGTTAGTCTTTCTGTTTACCGTTTTGAAGGTGAAGCTGATCAGTGGTGGTCGATGGTGAAAAATATAAGGGATAGTGATGAGATTGAGGATCTTCACTGGGACGAATTCAAAGGTATGTTTCTTGAGAAATATTTTCCTAAGGTGGTTCGTCTTAGGATGGAAAAACAGTTCCTAGAATTGAGGCAGGAGGATGATTCAGTGGCTGCTTATGAAGAAAAGTTCACTCGATTGGCAAGGTATGCCCCAAACTTCATACGAGATCTTGATAGTAAAATAAACCGTTTTTACTCAGGGTTAAAGCCAAAGTATCGAAGGGCTTTAGCTTCTCGTGAGTTCAAAAGTTATGAAAAACTTTTTTGATGTGCGGAGAAGGTGGAAATGGAGTTTGCCGATGATCAGGTGTTCTATGAAAAACAACAGAATAAGAGGTCTAGTTGGCAGGAAAAGGGGAATAATTCATCAAAGAAGCAAAGAGGTAAGAAAACCAAATATCCATCCTCTGAGAAGTGTGGTAAAATGCATCCTGGAAAATGTTTATCCAAGTCTGGTATGTGCTTTCGGTGTGGTAAGTCTGGTCATATTGCTCGTAACTGTAAGGAAGATGATCAAGCAGGAAATGAAAAGCCAACGGTAAGATGTTTTAAGTGTAATGAAATGGGTCATTATGAAAACGAGTGTCCAACGAAGAACTCAACTGGGGGAATGCAGCCAGACTACAAGTAGAAAGGGGTGGAGAAATCCTTTTCAACAACTTCAGCAGATGTTGGGCCATCGAATGAAGTGGTATCAGCTCCAGGGAGCTCAGTATTTTTCGAAGATTGACTTGAGGTCGGGGTACCATTAGTTGAAAGTAAAAGAAGCAGACATTCCGAAGACTGCGTTCCGTACTAGATATGGCCATTTTGAATTTTTAGTTATGCCTTTTGGGTTAACCAATGCACCTACTGTATTCATGGACCTTATAAATAAAATTTTCCATGATTTCTTGGATAAGTTTGTGTTTGTGTTTTGAGGTTTGGGAAGAGGTTATGTGTTCCTTGTGATTCACAGTTGAAGAATGAGTTGTTATGTGAGGCTCATAGTTCCCCGTTTTCAGTTCATCCTGGCAGTACTTTGATGTACAGAGATCTGCGGGAGTATTACTGGTGGGATGGAATGAAAAGAGATATTGCTGATTTTACTGTGAAGTGTTTGACATGTCAACAGGTTAAAGCAGAGTGGCAGTTACCGGAAGGGATGCTTCAGCCTTTACCAGTGCCAGAGTGGAAATGGGAGAACATATCCATGGACTTTGTTGTGGGATTACCGAGGACATCTCGAGGTAATAATGCAATCTGGGTTATTGTTGATCGCTTGACCAAATCTTCTCATTTCCTTTCTATACGAGATAATTTCTCTCTAGATCAACTTTACCGTTTGTATCTTAAAGAGATAGTCAGGTTACATGGAGTTCCTCTCTCCATTGTATCTGATCATGATCCCAGGTTCAATTCTAACTTTTGGAAAGGCCTTCAGAATTCGTTGGGTACTGAATTAAATTTTAGTACAGCTTTTCATCCTCAATCAGATGGGCAGTCAGAACGAACAATTCAGACATTGGGGGATATGCTACGAGCTTGTTCTATGGATTATCAGGGAAGTTGGGACCAACATCTTTCTTTGGTTGAATTTTCTTATAATAACAGTTTCCATTCCAGTATATAGATGGCACCATTTTAGGCATTGTATGGGAAGCGGTGTCGAACTCCAGCTTTCTGGGATGAAGTTGGTGAAAGGAAGCTGATGGGACCAGAATTGGTAGAAGAGATGGCAGGAAATGTTCAGTTGATTTAGAAGCACATGAGAACAGCTCAGAGCAGGCAGAAGAGTTATGCAGATAACCGGAGGAAGGATCTATCTTTCGAGGTAGGTGATCATGTTTTTCTCAAGGTTTCTCCTTGGAAAAGTGTGATGAGATTTGGTAAGAAAGGAAAGTTGAGTCCAAGGTTCGTTGGACCATACGAAATTCTGGAAAGAGTTGGATCAGTTGCATACCGGGTGGCTTTACCTTCGAGTTTATCTCAGGTACACAATGTTTTTCATGTTTCGATGTTGAGAAAGTATATGCCAGATCCATCTCATGTTTTGAGTCCAGAGGTAGTTCAGCTGGAGGAGAACCTATCTTATGAAGAACAACCAGTCCAGATTCTTGACCACAGGAAGAAGGTATTACGAAGTAAGGTGATTCATCAGGTAAAGGTTTTGTGGAAAAACCATGTGATTGAAGAGGCAACGTGGGAATCTGAAAATGCTATGAGGGATAAATACCCCCACTTATTTTGATAAGTGAATAAAATTGCGAGGACGCAATTCCCAAAAGGGGGGAAGGATGTAACATCCCAGGTAAATAAAGAATAAAGAATTTTCATATTTATTAATATTTACGAATTAAATATTAATTTTATTTTAAAGGGGTTTCTATGTTCGATAGCGTACCCGATACGCAACGATGAGTTTCTTTGAAACTTACGTAGCACACTAGTAATAAAATAATATTATTTTAAATGTTAGTTAACAAGTAGTCGTTGTACTGGCGGGAATGGATAGAAATAACTAAAATATGATTAGATATGTTTTTAAATGTTTATACATTTACCCAATAAAAGATAAAGGCTTAAAATACGGAAAGAGTTCAATTTTAGGGCATATATACTCTAATTTTCACTAAAGGTTCACTTATCACCTTTTAATGGTGAACCGTCATTAAATATAGTTTTGATCACTCTTATACATTCTTTTGGACCAAATATAACTCTTCTTTAGAATCGGGACATCAAAATTTACTTTGTGTAAATTTTTGGTACCTTTCTGATAAAGTTCATTTTTTTAATGAATAGTGTAAAATGTTGTATTTTAATTCAAAGCCTCTTTTTAATCTAATTTATTTATATGATTAGATTATATTTTGAATTGGTTTTAAAGTGAAATTAGAAAATATTTTTACCATTAAATCCAATAGTGGTCGTTGGAATCAATTTCACTTTGAAATTTGACTTAAACTGGTGTCAATCTTTTGATACTTATTGTTTCACAAAAACACGCTATTTGTCATGACAGCGGGAATTAATTATTAAATTAATTAATTTGACTTATATGTTTTGAATTTTTTAAAATGGACTTCATTTTTGAATTCGGAATATCAAATATAGCTTAGGGTGAATTTTTGGTAATTTTCTGAAAAACTTCAATTTTTGATGAATAGTGAAACCACTAAGTGGTAATCAAGCAAACTGATTTTTCAGTTAAATGAAAGTTTACCACTAATGTGTATTGAATTTTGAAAATTCGACATACATGGTTGACATTAAGAAGTAAAATGTGGTTCAATGAGATTAAAATAATTTTTTTGGTGAATAGTAACTTATTAAGTTTTTAATCGCGATTAGAGGTAATTAGTGTAATTTAATGTAAAAATGATATTATAAAAATATGAAAACACCATGAAACTTGTCCTACACCTATTGGGTGATTCATGGCCGACCAAGACAATCCATGGGCCAACTTGGGGACCCCATGGAGCCACTTTAGTTGGAAAATGACATTAATATATTTTTATTTAATGTTAAAGTGAAAATGACACTAACATGAGTGGTTTTACTAAAACAATTTTTACGTAGGGTTATACAAGTAAAAATTTTGATTATAAATAGTCATTGGAAAGATAAAACGATTTCCTACATCATAGTATTTTTTTTATAATTTTTAGACATTAAATAAATTAAATTATTTATGACATAATAATGATGCAGCGATGACATCATTATTTGACGATTTAAATAAAATGGAAAGATAATGTAAAATCTAAAACCTACACATGTCTAAAACCAATTGGATGAGTGGATCTCGAACCCTTATCACCTTATCCACGAATTATATAAATGTGGGACCTTTTAAAACCGAAACACATTTTCAAATAAAGTAATATTTCTTTACTTTCCAAAAGTGCCCATCCTCTCCTCTTATAAAAGGCCCCCACCTCTAACTCATTTCACACACTTCTCAAGCCTTTGGCTCGGCCAAACCCTGACCAATTACTCTCTCCACATCCCTCTCCTCATCCTAGAGGATTCACTTTGGGAAGAATCCTTTCAAAGGAAGCCTTTAGGCTCAAATCAAAAGGAGTTACACTTTTAAAGGTAATTCATTCTCTCTTGTTCATTTGTTTTATTTTGCTTCTCCAACCCTCTAAACTCTTTTTATTTACTTCTTTTGTAACAAAACCAGTATCTTCAATATACTAGGATGTTTGTATAATATTTATTTGAGCTACACTCTCACACAACTACATCAAATGGTTAAATAACATACGGTTTCTGTGGATGGCGAAATTCTGCCTCCCGAAACGATGATTGTTCAATACTCATTTAACACCTTCAAGGGTGGACATTATGATGTCACTATTTTTATATATGATATATAATATGTTTATGTTTTCTTTAAGCTTATTTATTTTTCATTTTTGGCATACCTTTATGGTTTCCATTATGGGTAAACACGATATCTTCATTTAAGGAAGTGCGGACTACCGCCCCCTAAAAGTGATGTGATTCGTTAATGCGATATGTGGGACGTGTAAAGGATGGATTTAAAGTTATTATATATGATGTTATAATGTAATTATAATACACCTCTATATCATTATTATTTCATTCCATTAAAGTATGAGATAGAAATGAAAGTAGCGTTCATGCGTACGCACGGCTTACCGTCTCCATGAACGGTGCATTTCATTTCTTATCCCCAAATGTAATGTACTATTAAAATTACATGTATATAATGTATATATATAATTAATGATATATCAAAATGATGAATATAATTCTGGAATTAAAATATACATACCTCTCATTTAGTTTTAATTCCACTAATATGACAAAGAAATGAAAGTAGCGTTCATGCGTACGTACGGCTTACCGTCTCCATGAACGGTGCATTTCATTTCTTACCTCTAAATGATTATGTAATATTATAAATACATGTATATGCTGGATATATATGATATATATGATATCCAAATCAGGAATTTCATTCTGGATATAAAGAACTTTTGACCACACGAACAACATGTAATTGTAAGAAGTCAATTTTCGACTTAAGAACCAAATATTGACAAAACAAACATTATTAACTTAAATGGTTACATAATGTTTATAACATGGAAATAAGTGATATAAAAAGAATAATGAACTTTAAAAAGGTTCTTAATCAAGTATAAATTAACTCAAGTTTATTATTCAGGACGTTAAAGAACGATCGAGTAAAGTCGGACCCAAGGTAAGGGACTTCGTCTCAATCTCCTTTCATTGAGGCATATTTCATTTTATACACAACTTTATTTTATACGGTGTATAAACTCCTTTGAATTTGACTTTTATACAAAAGGAATCTTTTTCTACAAAGCGTTTTACTAAATGACAAAAAGGAATGTTTTTTTAACGTACGCGGTGACAACGACCTTTTCCGCCACCGCGAGTATTATTTGGTCTTTGGCTTCCTCAACAAGACGTAATGCTTTTAAAATAAAATAAATACCATATACTCTTTTATATATTTTGGTATTGAAAATGGTTTTGATAAATGATTCTATTATGTCAATATATTTATGATATATTGTGATTGAAATGTGGAAATGTTATCATTCCTTTATATTGGTTTTATGTTTTATGATTTTATATTGGTACTTGGACATTTTAACGGGTGGTTACGTTATAAACCATATGACGGGTGGTGCCGTGAATACCAGGACGGGTGGTTACGTTATAACCTCCAATGCATTGGGTATGGAAGTCGTTCATATGGCTATTCCATTAGGTATGTATGGAAATTGGTCGTATGGCTATTCCATTAAGTGATATGTGTGGAAGTCGACCATATGGTTATTCCACTTAAGTATGTTTATGTCCCAAGTTACCTTTATATATGTTATGTGTTCTCTTTATGGGTTTTATGGTAATACTTTGGTTACAAAAAGGTAAGTAATGATACTTTATTCAGTGAAGTGTTTTTACTACTTTACGAAGGTGAATGTATTACTTTGATAGAGTATATATGGTTTACTTGATGTTTGAAAAACTAACAGTTTTCTTTCTTTCTGTATCCCTTACTGAGCTTTTTATGCTCACCCCAAGTTTTTCGAAATGTTTTTCACAGGACTTAAAGTGGAATAAGGTCAAGGATGGGATCAAGGGAATGTCATGCTATCTAAAACATGGAATCTAGACATCTTTCTTTTTAAGAGTTTTTATTTTATGGAGACTTAGTAGAAGTGTCTACTTTGTAATATTTTATGATGTAATAGTTTTGTTCTAATTCTCTAAAACTCTAAACCTGAAAAGATCCTCAATGTGAATTATTCATTTAATTCAATATTAAGTAAGGTTTAAGGCTGGGGCCTTATAGTTGGTATCAGAGGTCGGTTTAGACAACTTTAGGAGTTAGAAAAGTGTTAAATTATAATATGATTGAAATGATATAGCATTTACGGATTACCATGTTGCTTCGCCTAAGATATTTCTGTGTTCAGAATGGTTTTCCGCAGAGGAAGCAAAGCAGCTATGTTGGGACGACATCAGGAGGAAGATAACCTTCCAAATCAGCATCCAGAAATGGTCGGAATCGGAACTGAACAGTTTGTTGCAGTGATGGCACAGTTGACTCAGGCTATAAATGGTGGTGGTATACATGCACGAGATCAGCCCGATCAACCGCAGAGGAACATGTCAGTGGTGGAACATTTCATGAGGCAACATCCCCCATAATTCAAAGGATCATCTGACCCTGTGAAAGCTTAAGGGTGGATTAAAGAAATGGAGAAGATTTTTGATGTCATGGGGTGTTCAGTACATCAAAAGGTTAGTCTTGCTGTTTACCGTTTTGAAGGTGAAGCTGATCAGTGGTGGTCGATGGTGAAAAATATAAGGGATAGTGATGAGATTGAGGATCTTCACTGGGACGAATTCAAAGGTATGTTTCTTGAGAAATATTTTCCTAAGGTGGTTCGTCTTAGAATGGAAAAACAGTTCCTAGAATTGAGGCAGGAGGATGATTCAGTGGCTGCTTATGAAGAAAAGTTCACTCGATTGGCAAGGTATGCCCCAAACTTCATACGAGATCTTGATAGTAAAATAAACTGTTTTTACTCAGGGTTAAAGACAAAGTATCGAAGGGCTTTAGCTTCTCGTGAGTTCAAAAGTAATGAAAAACTTGTTCGATGTGCGGAGAAGGTGGAAATGGAGTTTGCCGATGATCAGGTGTTCTATGACAAACAACAGAATAAGAGGTCTAGTTGGCAGGCAAAGGGGAATAATTCATCAAAGAAGCAAGGAGGTAAGAAAACCAAATATCCATCCTGTGAGAAGTGTGGTAAAATGCATCCTGGAGAATGTTTATCCAAGTCTGGTAAGTGCTTTCAGTGTGTTAAGTCTGGTCATATTGCTTGTAACTGTAAGGAAGATGATCAAGCAGGAAATGAAAAGCCAACGGTAAGATGTTTTAAGTGTAATGAAATGGGTCATTATGCAAACGAGTGTCCAACGAAGAACTCAACTGGGGGAATGCAGCCAGACTACAAGCAGAAAGGGGTGGAGAAATCCTTTTCAACAACTTCAGTAGATGTTGGGCCATCGAATGAAGTGGTATCAGCTCCAGGGAGCTCAGTATTTTCCGAAGATTGACTTGAGGTCGGGGTACCATTAGTTGAAAGTAAAAGAAGAAGACGTTCTGAAGACTGCGTTCCGTACTAGATATGGCCATTTTGAATTTTTAGTTATACCTTTTGGGTTAACCAATGCACCTACTATATTCATGGACCTTATGAATAAAATTTTCCATGAGTTCTTGGATAAGTTTGTGTTTGTGTTTTGAGGTTTGGGAAGAGGTTATGTGTGCCTTGTGATTCACAGTTGAAGAATGAGTTGTTATGTGAGGCTCATAGTTCCCCGTTTTCAGTTCATCCTGGCAGTACTAAGATGTACAGAGATCTGCGGGAGTATTACTGGTGGGATGGAATGAAAAGAGATATTGCTGATTTTACTGTGAAGTGTTTGACATGTCAACAGGTTAAAGCAGAGCGACAGTTACCGGAAGGGATGCTTCAGCCTTTACCAATGCCAGAGTGGAAATGGGAGAACATATCCATGGACTTTGTTGTGGGATTACCGAGGACATCTCGAGGTAATAATGCAATCTGGGTTATTGTTGATCGCTTGACCAAATCTGCTCATTTCCTTTCTATACGAGATACTTTCTCTCTAGATCAACTTTCCCATTTGTATCTTAAAGAGATAGTCAGGTTACATGGAGTTCCTCTCTCCATTGTATCTGATCGTGATCCCAGGTTCACTTCTAACTTTTGGAAAGGCCTTCAGAATTCGTTGGGTACTGAATTAAATTTTAGTACAGCTTTTCATCCTCAATAAGATGGGCAGTCAGAACGAACAATTCAGACATTGGAGGATATTCTACGAGCTTGTTCTATGGATTATCAGGGAAGTTGGGACCAACATCTTTCTTTGGTTGAATTTTCTTATAATAACTGTTTTCATTCCAGTATACAGATGGCACCATTTTAGGCATTGTATGGGAAGCGGTGTCGAACTCCAGCTTTCCGGGATGAAGTTGGTGAAAGGAAGCTGATGGGACCAGAATTGGTAGAAGAGATGGCAGAAAAAGTTCAGTTGATTTAGAAGCACATGAGAACAGCTCAGAGCAGGCAGAAGAGTTATGCAGATAACCGGAGGAAGGATCTATCTTTCGAGGTAGGTGATCATGTTTTTCTCAACGTTTCTCCTTGGAAAAGTGTGATGAGATTTGGTGAGAAAGGAAAGTTGAGTCCAAGGTTCGTTGGACCATACGAAATTATGGAAAGAGTTGGATCAGTTGCATACCGAGTGGCTTTACCTCCGAGTTTATCTCAGGTACACAATGTTTTTCATGTTTCAATGTTGAGAAAGTATATGCCAGATCCATCTCATGTTTTGAGTCCAGAGGTAGTTCAGCTGGAGGAGAACCTATCTTATGAAGAACAACAAGTCCAGATTCTTGACCACAGGAAGAAATAAAGAATAAAGAATTTTCATATTTATTAATATTTACGAATTAAATATTAATTTTATTTTAAAGGGGTTGCTATGTTCGATAGCGTACCCGATACGCAACGATGAGTTTCTTTGAAACTTACGTAGCACACTAGTAATAAAATAATATTATTTTAAATGTTAGTTAACAAGTAGCCGTTGTACTGGCGGGAATGGATAGAAATAACTAAAATATGATTAGATATGTTTTTAAATGTTTATAAATTTACCCAATAAAAGATAAAGGCTTAAAATACGGAAAGAGTTCAATTTTAGGGCATATATACTCTAATTTTCACTAAAGGTTCACTTATCACCTTTTAATGGGGAACCGTCATTAAATATAGTTTTGATCACTCTTATACATTCTTTTGGACCAAATATAACTCTTCTTTAGAATCGGGACATCAAAATTTACTTTGTGTAAATTTTTGGTACCTTTCTGATAAAGTTCATTTTTTTAATGAATAGTGTAAAATGTTGTATTTTAATTCAAAACCTCTTTTTAATATAATTTATTTATATGATTAGATTAACTTTTTAATTGGTTTTAAAGTAAAATTAGAAAATATTTTTACCATTAAATCCAATAGTGGTTGTTGGAATCAATTTCACTTTGAAATTGGACTTAAACTGGTGTCAATCTTTTGATACTTATTATTTCACAAAAACACACTATTTGTCATGACAGCGGGAATTAATTATTAAATTAATTAATTTGACTTATATGTTTTTAATTTTGTAAAATGGAATTCATTTTTGAATTCGGAATATCAAATATAGCTTAGGGTGAATTTTTGGTAATTTTCTGAAAAACTTCAATTTTTGATGAATAGTGAAACCACTAAGTGGTAATCAAGCAAACTGATTTTTCAGTTAAATGAAAGTTTACCACTAATGTGTGTTGAATTTTGAAAATCCGACATACATGGTTGTCATTAAGAAGTAAAATGTGGTTCAATGAGATTAAAATAATTTTTTTGGTGAATAGTAACTTATTAAGTTTTTAATCGCGATTAGAGGTAATTAGTGTAATTTAATGTAAAAATGATATTATAAAAATATGAAAACACCATGACACTTGTCCTACACCTATTGGGTGAGTCATGGCCGACCAAGACAAGCCATGGGCCAACTTGGGGACCCCATGGAGCCACTTTAGTTGGAAAATGACATTAATATATTTTTATTTAATGTTAAAGTGAAAATGACACTAACATGAGTTGTTTTACTAAAACAATTTTTAAGTAGGGTTATACAAGTCCAAATTTTGATTATAAATAGTAATTGGAAATCTAAAACGATTTCCTACATCATAGTATTTTTTTTATAATTTTTAGACATTAAATAAATTAAATTATTTATGACATAATAATGATGCAGCGATGACATCATTATTTGACGATTTAAATAAAATGGAAAGATAATGTAAAATCTAAAACCTACACATGTCCAAAACCAATTGTATGAGTGGATATAGAACCCTTATCACCTTATCCACGAATTATATCAATATGGGACCTTTTAAAACCGAAACACATTTTCAAATAAATTAATATTTCTTTACTTTCCAAAAGTGCCCCTCCTCTCCTCTTATAAAAGGCCCCCACCTCTAACTCATTTCACACACTTATCAAGCCTTTGGCTCGGCCAAAACCTGCCCAATTACTCTCTCCACATCCCTCTCCCCATCCTATAGGATTCCCTTTGGGAAGAATCCTTTCAAAGGAAGCCTTTAGGCTCAAATCAAAAGGAGTTACACTTTTAAAGGTAATTCATTCTCTCTTGTTCATTTGTTTTATTTTGCTTCTCCAACCCTCTAAACGCTTTTTATTTACTTCTTTTGTAACAAAAACAGTATCTTCAATATACTAGGATGTTTTTATAATATTTATTTGAGCTACACTCTCACACAACTACATCAAATGGTTAAAGAACATACGGTTTCCGTGGATGGCGAAATTCTGCCTCCCGAAACGATGATTGTTCAATACTCATTTAACACCTTCAAGGGTGGCCATTATGATGTCACTATTTTTATATATGATATATAATATGTTTATGTTTTCTTTAATCTTCTGTATTTTTCATTTTTGGCATACCTTTATGGTTTCCATTATGGGTAAACACGATATCTTCATTTAAGGAAGTGCGGACTATCGCCCCCTAAAAGTGATGTGATTCGTTAATGCCATATGTGGGACGTGTAAAGGATGGATTTAAAGTTATTATATATGATGTTATACTGGAATTATAATATACCTCTATATCATTATTATTTCATTCCATTAAAGTATGAGATATAAATGAAAGTAGCGTTCATGCGTACGCACGGCTTACCGTCTCCATGAACGGTGCATTTCATTTCTTATCCCCAAATGTAATGTACTATTAAAATTACATGTATATAATGTATATATATAATTAATGATATATCTAAATGATGAATATAATTCTGGAATTAAAATATACATACCTCTCATTTAGTTTTAATTCCACTAATATGACAAAGAAATGAAAGTAGCGTTCATGCGTACGTACGGCTTACCATCTCCATGAACGGTGCATTTAATTTCTTACCTCTAAATGATTATGTAATATTATAAATACATGTATATTCTGGATATATATGATATATACGATATCCAAATCAGGAATTTCATTCTGGATATAAAGAACTTTTGACCACACGAACAACATGTAATTGTAAGAAGTCAACTTTCGACTTAAGAACCAAATATTGACAAAACAAACATTATTAACTTAAATGGTTACATAATGTTTATAACATGGAAATAAGTGATATAAAAAGAATAATGAACTTTAAAAAGGTTCTTAATCAAGTATAAATTAACTAAAGTTTATTATTCAGGACGTTAAAGAACGATCGAGTCAAGTCGGACCCAAGGTAAGGGACTTCGTCTCAATCTCCTTTCATTGAGGCATATTTCGTTTTATACACAAATTTCTTTTATACGGTGTATAAACTCCTTTGAATTTTACTTTTATACAAAAGGAATCTTTTTCTACGAAGCGTTTTACTAAACGACAAAAAGGAATGTTTTTTTTAACGTACGTGGTGACAACAACCTTTTCCTCCACCGCGAGTATTATTTGGTCTTTGGCTTCCTCAACAAGCCGTAATGTTTTTAAAATAAAATAAATACCATATACTCTTTTATGTATTTTGGTATTGAAAATGGTTTTGATATATTATTCTATTATGTCAATATATTTAGGATATATTGTGATTGAAATGTGGAAATGTTATCATTCCTTTATATTGGTTTTATGTTTTATGATTTTATATTGGTACTTGGACATTTTAACGGGTGGTTACGTTATAAACCATATGACGGGTGGTGCCGTGAATACCAGGACGGGTGGTTACGTTATAACCTCCAATGCATTGGGTATGGAAGTCGGCCGTATGGCTATTCCATTAGGTATGTATGGAAATTGGCCATATGGCTATTCCATTAAGTGATATGTGTGGAAGTCGACCGTATGGTTATTCCACTTAAGTATGTTTATGTCCCAAGTTACCTTTATATATGTTATGTGTTCTTTTTATGGGTTTTATGGTAATGCTTTGGTTACAAAAAGGTAAGTAATGATACTTTATTCAGTGAAGAGTTTTTACTAATTTACGAAGGTGAAGGTATTACTTTGATAGAGTATATATGGTTTACTTGATGTTTGAAAAACTAACAGTTTTCATTCTTTCTGTATCCCTTACTGAGCTTTTTATGCTCACCCCAAGTTTTTCGAAATGTTTTTCACATGACTTAAAGTGGAATAAGGTCAAGGATGGGATCAAGGGAATGTCATGGTATCTAAAACATGGAATCTAGACATCTTTCTTTTTAAGAGTTTTTATTTTATGGAGACTTAGTAGAAGTGTCTACTTTGTAATCTTTTAAGATGTAATAGTTATGTACTAATTCTCTAAAACTCTAAACCTGAAAAGATCCTCAATGTGAATTATTCATTTAATTCAATATTAAGTAAGGTTTAAGGCTGGGGCCTTATAATCCCAATGGATGGAAGATGTTATTCAATATTATAAACCCAAATATCATCTAACAACATCAATATAATAGAAGAAGTTTGGTAAATGAAAAACTACAACCATCATGCTTAAACAAGTACCTATCTATCTCAAACCCTTAATCCCACTTAATATCATGTGGTACCACCTACTAAATAGTAGAAACAATAACAATATCCTAAAAATGATGGAAATAAAGATCAAAATCACCCAAAATACAAGTATAAGAAAAATAGAGTATATTCCATTATTAATGAGTAGGCTAAGATATTTTTCATCATCTACTATAGAGGAAAATATATTGGAGATCATAAATCCCAATGAAATCAGTCATAGTTATTACCATAATTTCCTCCCATTTCATCAGATTTTGGGGCATAATATCTAGTAGTGATTTTCCTCCAAGGATATAAACAAAAAGATTATTAATAATGGGAAATTATAGATGGGTAAAACTTTTATGTAGGTGATCCATTTTTATAGGAATCCATCATAAGGATAAGGATAGTGAAAGTAAATCAATAAAAAGTCAAAAATTTTGATGAGAGGTTGAAAAACAAAATCAATCAAATGGGTACATGTTATCATCAAAAAAACAACAGGGTAAAACCATTGTGACTCCATCCCCCCCCCCAAATGTACTTGAGTTTATGTCTTCATTACCATCATATTATTAGATTTTACATAATTGGGATTGAGAGAAAATATCACATAAATCCCCCCTCCCCACGTGGACCCAAGAAGATCCACATTCTATAGGATTTCGTACCCCTATCAATAAAAGGATGATAACTGTCCCACCAAATGTAACCTTCGAGTGATGAGGAGTTATAATATGGCTCTATAAATTTCCTATTATTGGTAAAAAAATATATTTACTATTGATGATTATTGATATAAACTTGTATTTCTGATCAATATTCATAGAGGAAGTCATAGAGGTTGAGTACGGTGAGGCATAAAGAAACCCTGATGGTCATTAATCATTTCCACTAAATCTATACATAAATCCAAGACATATTGTTAGGTTATTTAGTGATCTTAATGAGAATATATTGAATCCTCCAAGGACCATTCCAACTTGATCATACTGGTGGACTGGTTAGAAAATAGATAGTTATTCAATCAACAACAATGTATGGTAAAGTCCTTGTTACCCAACCTATGAATAATAAGGTACCCTCCATTTCTGAATAAGATATAGATTTATTAATATAGAAAAATTTAGCTACCAAGAATCAAACCAGTGAGAAAATTGATGGCATGAATCATAGGCCCTTGGACTAAAATTTTTACATTTTAAATTATTTTGTTGTCATCTTAGTTGGGCTCTCATTCTTGGAATCCATTTATCTCTGAAAATAACTAAGGGAGTCTCTCATTTAGGATAATTCAATGTATAGTTGGATATCTCATTTCGGTTGGGCTATCAAGGTGTAAAGGATGATCCCTTACCTACATTGACCAATTCCACCATGACCTCCAAATAATAGGACAAGTATATCTATTTTTTAAAGAAAAATAAAGATTTATTTTCCTGGAATTAAGTGAATATGACAGGGTTGGATCCTAAAGTGGATACCAAACATTTGGGTTTTCTAGATAACTACAATTTCTATAAAAAGGAAAAAATGAGAATGCATCTGACCCATACCTCCAAGTTGGAAGTCAAAGTTGACAGCCTAATCAATGAAAATTTCATCCTAGAAGTTCAATACCAAAAATGGATAACAACATTTTTCCTATTGTAATCCCCAATATAATTTGACCATTGTGGGGGGGGGGATTCAGTGTTATTCATTTATAAATACTCTCCCTTTTCAATTCAACCACTTTAACCTATTATAGTTTTAAATCCACCCAATATTATCTCTCAGAATCAGTTTTTATTTATTAAAAACAATAAAAAACACAAAACTTGATATTTATAATGTTTGGTATAAAATACAACTCCATTCCATGTTGGTTATACAACCCAACATGGATTTTTTACTAAATATCTAAGTGTATACAATAATAAGTAGTTACACACCCTGATCCCAAAATAGTAGTATTTTGTTATACACCCCAACTAAAATTCTCCTATAACTTTTTATAAACCCTAGTTACTACCTCCTTCCATTTTTGATCCAATGATATAAAGACCTAAATAATTTATGGCTTACTTATTGACCAATTGTGATTTGATACTTTGTGGAAAGTAGGTTGGATCAATTTTTTTTCTTGTGTAAAATCTTCATGAACATCAACAGAATTTTTTTCTTAAAACTCTTCACTAGATATAGACTAATCTTGGTTCCCTTATTCTTTATTTATCCTCAAACTAGATGTTGTATGCTCTCCCAAAATTCATACAAAGTTCTTGGTGAGTTTTCTAAAAATATTCTCAGTACTCAAGCTACAATTATTTCATTACCTACATGTAATATATAATACACCTATATATATAGCTACCAACATATTCAAATTTTTTAATTAAATATTTGTAAATGTTTTAATTTAAATCCCAAAATATTTAGATCAAGTTAATCATGATCTATGATTTGTAACTACATATAATTGAAAGTAGTTTTTTTTAATTTGGTAAATGGATACTAAATAATCTACTAAATTAAAATTATCTTAAAGTCATGTATTATTTCCCTTATTAACATAGTTTATAAATAACCAAAATCATATCCCATATTAAATAGTGTATTAATCATGATATATGTATTGTGTTATTTTTCATTGAACTCTTGGTACAAATGCATCATCACATTTATTTAGTATTAAACTTGTATGGGACATGCATTATTTTTCATGAAAAAATTATGAATGTGGATTGATCTCCTCATCATTTATCCACATATTCATGGAAGAAATCATGCACAAATTCAGAATGTGGTGCTCCAAAAATATTTCTTGGAAGTGTACATGACTATTTCAGGCATGAATCTCATATTTATCTTCCCCATATTCCTACAATTTTAGGTATCAATGTTTATGTGAAATACCATCTTCTAATTCATGTGATAGAGACCACTTGATCTCTCTATATACTCCATAATTCAAATTCTCTATTTTCAATGTAGTATTTAGTGTGTGTTTAATTTTTTTTTGCACTCAATTAATATGAAAACAAAGTGTAACTGTATGATTTTCTTGGAATCTCATAATCATCTTATATTTTCTCAATCCCATATTCATTTTATAGAGACCACTCATGGTTGATCTTAAAATATAATTTGATTAGTAATCACACTCATTGTAACATGTGTAAATAACGATCTTCTATACTACTCTTGGTGTCTTGGTGAACATGTGGTCAAATCATCAACCAAGTGAAGCTCATAGTAGGTTTGATCATCATGTGACTAGTTCTGCTACATCATATGGTAGGTCTGGATTAATACATGTGGTAGTTGAATACCCTTCATGAAATCTATTAATTTCATGATTGATATAGCTTGAGATTCTCTTATAGTGAGTTGCAGTCATATCACATGGTATGTCTTCCTTTGTTCATGTGATATCTTTCACACTCTTCAACTGATATATACATCAAATATAGCTTCAAATATAATTTGGTCACTTTAAAGATATCATGTGGTAGGTTAAAATTCATTAATAAGGTTGTATTATATTTTTACATTCTATAGGTAAGATTTTTTGTCCATAGATAGATTATGAGACTGAGGAGGAAGGAAATGCACATGACTCCTTGTCATTATGTATGAATTTTTAGTGACAGGTGAATAATTACCCACATTACATTTACTCCACTTTAGACTTATGATCCTCCATACCCCGCTAGGTTATCCTCAAAACTGAATCACCCCCTCAGAAATGGAACCATGTTCAAATCCTAGACAAACAACACACACATGCCTCACAGGTCACCCCCTCTTTCTAACCCACAAACATCTCCATGTGCATGTCCATTCACCCAAATTGTCTTGTGCATGTTCCATACATGCACGCACCAACCTATATGAAGGAATTCTTCCACTATTATTAATCTCAATTCATATAATTTCATAAATGGGATAGCTATTTTTTACCCTCATTCGCACCTAGGTAGTGGCACCAAGGTCCTATGCTGGGCCAAAGCCAAATTTTTGGGCATCTAAAATAAAAACACTTGTTAAAATACAAAGTAAAATTCCAACTCCACCATAAATAAAACCATATAGCCAATGCCATCTCCTCTAATATTCTTCATTGAAAAATATAATATTTTTTTATCCTTCACATATATTCATGTTGTAAATAATTCTCAATCCTCAAACACCATGATCACATGTCATGATAACTTAGAGAATAGAATAAAAATTAACTAAAATAAAAGGATTGTTGTATTATCGAGAATGAAATCCAATGGAAACTGTTAAATATATAACAATAATTCAAACGTCATCACTAAATTACTTTTTAAAATACAAATTAGCACACTAAAAACCAATGAAACCCTTACATAGGATCTTAAATCCACCACTTTGATTTTTTTTTAGAAATATTGAAACTCAATAAAGTCAATACATGTGATCATGTGGTTTCTTTCTTCCCCATTTGTTAAAAATAAATGAGAAAATAAATATAAGTGTCTTACCATCTATTCTTCTACCTTTTACATTATTAAGATACTCTTACCCCTTTTTCAAATCTAATAGAACGATGATACCACATGATTCTCTTAATAAAGATCCTTTAGCAAGTCTACTCTATGTCTAAATTGGATAACCCAATGTAGAAAAAAAGATATATACAACCAAAGTTTTTTGTACTATCTATAAACTACCTTGCATGTGAGACCATTTTAAAAAAACTCATTTGAAAAATAGAGTATATATAAAATAGATTTATCAAGAACTGCGTAATCCTCATTCCACTAGTTTTGAAATCTATCAAGGATTTATAGATTAAATGGAATTTAGTAAAATGATAGATTATCTTCAAGAATTCTCCCCCTTAATAGATGCTCTTATCTTTTTAAATTTCATGGAGGTCCATTTAATTCAATAAAAAACTAACTTAATCATTCTATCTAACATTGAAAACCACAAAATTGTCTTTCAACCCTCTATAAATTTCAATAGATAAACACACATAATGGGGAATAAGGAGGGACCTATTTTATTATTTAAAATTAGCACTTTAGGTGAGAGTTTCTACTTAATATAGGCCATTATATCATTCTAATATCAATAATTATTTCCTTATAAACATTATTAATAGTTTTTTAACACATTTTCTCTCCCTAATTTATCCTTATTAGTGAGACAATCTTCTATTCCTTAAAATAAATAAAACCTAATATTCTTGTGCTTTAAAGAAAATTTCATCAATTCTTTTTGGTATGATGAATAATTATGAAAATATTAATATCATATCTATTTTTCTCACACCAGTCACATATCTTCTTTTAAATTTTTAAGTCAAAACCTTTTTCTGACTTATCATGATCTTAAAACATTTATTCCACCACCTCGTTCTTTCATTTATGATAAAAACTTATATGTGATTCCTCCTTTATTACCTCTTCCTTTTATTTAATAGCCTTATTCTTCTCATTTAGTAATTTTTTCTTTATTACCTAATATTTTTAATCTCTTCAACACATGATTCCTACTCATTCTTAATTTTATATTAAAATTCTATCCTTTCTTATCCATCATCATCACTACATGATGAATCAAACCCTTTTTCAACTTTATCAATGAAATTAACTTTATCATTTCAATATATACTTTAAGTTGAATCATATTTATCTTGATTTCACATAAAATTCATTTAATTGATATTATAATACTTTTTCTTTTTCTTGTAATTTTTATATTTTTAAAATTTCTCACATTCTTCATCAGAATTTTTCATCGGACCAACATATGAAAAATTACTAATTAATTCACAATTTCATCATTTTTCGTAACTCTTTTACTTTTAATTTTTAATTTGACAATTTTTAACCCTATTTATATAAGATAAATAATCTCCTTAATCCCCTCAATAAACTTAGTATCTGAATAAATTATATAAATAATCTATACTTCATTAGATTTTTGTTTTCTTATTTCTTCAAAGGAAATATCATCTTTTTCTTCTTCTTGATTTTTTTTAAATGTTCTCATCTCATAATCTATAAGTATATTTTGTAACTCATATAGCATCAAATACTCTATTTATTCTAAAGTTTATATTTTTAAATCAAATTATTCTTGAAAATATCACGTCATTTTTATAACTTTGATGGAATCTATAAGATTATCACCAAATCCATAGATTTTTCTCAGAATATAATTGACCCTTGTAAAGTAGTCATATATTGTCTCATCATCAACCATCTCTATATCTTTAAATTGACTCATCCAATCTTTTAACTTAGATTCCTTGAATTTTATTTTCCCTTCATAAATTCTTTTTAATTTTTCAATGATTTTGTGTCTAGTTTAAAAACCCATGACCATCATATATACAATTTTTATTGAGAAATTATAATGTAATTTTGATCCATTCCACCTAAATTAATGTTTCTATTATCATTTGAGTTATAGAAGAACCTTAAAAAATGGGTGGAAACACAAATTTGGTAGCATATCTGGCCTCTATGCAAAGTCAATGAAGATAGAGTTGCATATTATTCCTTCAATTGTGATAATCATTCCCATCAAATGTAGGAAAACCTTAGATATTAACATTGTTAATATTTTCCAGGTCTCAGAATTTTTATTTGATCTTTAGAGGGTCATTTTACTCTTATAACACTTTTAAATCCCCATGCTTGTTTGATCATTGGGGGGAGGGTTAATCAATTGTATTGTTTTGTAAATTTTATCTTTTTTCTATTAAACTTATTAAACCTATTAGATTTATTGATCCACTCAATATTATCTAATTTCTTCACTTCCTATGAAGTAATACCATATCACGTAATATTTACAATGTTTGGTGTAAAATCCTACTCCTTGGCATGTTGATTATACACCCCAATATGAATTATCCACTAAATCTCCAAGTGGAAATAACAGAAACTAATCATACACCAAAATATTATAAAATAAATAGTCAGTTATTCAACCCTACTATAATTATACAATAACTGTTTGTACACCCTAGTTTCAAACTCTTTTAGTTTTGATCTAGTGACAAAACTACCTTGATAATTTTTTCATTTCTTCTATACCAATTATGATTCTATCTACCTCTATAAGAAGGCTGGATCAATAGTTCTTCTTGTGTAAAATAATTATAAAATTAAATAATAATTGTGGTCTTTAAAATCTTTACCAAATCATGAATAATATAGGTTCTCATCTTTCTTTTCCCTACATTATATATATTTTATTATCTCTCAGAAATATTATAAAGTGTTTGGTGAGTTATCTCACAAATATTCTCAAAAATCAAACAACATCTATTTCATTACATACTAGTAATATATTATGCACTAGTATATGTATTTATCATCACCTTTTAAAACTATAATAAAATACCTATAAAGACTTTACTTTAAATATTAGAATAATCATATCAGTTTTCCCATGAATTCTTCTTTGTAACTATATATAAAAACTAGTAGCTATTTAGCATTTAATTATGTTAATGGATCCTGAATTATCACCTCATTTAGAGTACTCAAAACAAATGGGTCTTATTCTCTTTATTAATGTGATTAATAAATGACCACAATCATCTACCATATTAAACACTAAATAAATTATGATACATGTATCATGATATTATTTACTGAAATATTGATACAGATGTGTCATTACATTTACGAAATATCATACCTATATAAGAAATGTATGATTTGTTATGAAATAGTTCTAAATGTGAATTGAGATTCTCATCATTTATCCACATATTCATGGAAGAAGGAATGTTTAAATTCATGATGTGGGACTCCTAAAATAATACATGGTGGTATACATGAATGTTTTATGCGTAAATCTTGAATTTTTCTTCCCGAGCATATCATGATTTCATGTATAATGTTTCATAAAAAATACACTCTTATTATTCATGTTATAGAAAACACATGACCTCACTATATATTTCATATTTCATAGTATTTATTTTTTAGTGCAGCATCAAGTTTGTGGGAACTCCTTACACTCAAATAATATGAATGTAAAGTGGAACTACTTACTTGTCTGGGCATCTCAAACTCATCCTCAATTTTCTCAACCCCCTCTTCATTTTATAGTGACCACTCATGGTTGATATTAAAACCTCATGAGAATAATAAGCACACTCATGGTAACATGTGTAACTCGTGGTCACTTACACTACTCTTGATAGCTTGGTGAACGTGTGGTTAGTTAATCTTATGTGTGAAGATCATTATAGGTTTGGTCATCATGTGGTCAGTTATGCTTATTAATATAGTAGGTGTGGATTTTTATATATTGTAGATTAAATACCCCTCGTGTGGTTGATTCATTTCAATAATGTATTAGCTCGAGTTTCTCATCCAGCCTATTCCAATCATGCCACACAGTATGCCTCCCTCTGTTCATGTGGTGGATTATAGACTCCTAATGAGGTCAATACATTGAGCGTGGATTTTCACTTCCTATGGTCACTTATAATATGGAAATTTGGTTAGATCAAATTCATTCTTACTGTAGGTGAATTTTTTAGATGTCGTAGGTTCGAGTTTTTGAATGCAGATAGATCAACAAACTGGGGAGAAAGACATGACAATAAACTACTCTATTCTATCTAATTTTTTATTGATGAGGTAATAGTTCCCCACATATCAATTATCTCACATAAAAAATATCATCCTCTATCCCTTTCTTAATTATTCTCTACCATGCACCACCCTCATATCCATAAAATTGGGTTTTACTCCCAAATGCACTACTCACACACACCTCATGGGTCACACCACCCCGCACTAACCCACCGACAACCCTATATTAATATTCAGGCACACTTTTTGTCCTATTCAGGTTCAAGGCATTCACTCAATTTCTTATGCATATTCTTTCCTCAACTATGCTCGATTTGAGTTCTTCCAATTCTATAAATGGGCTAGCTATTGTTGAACCTTGTTCCCAGTTAGGCAGTGGTTGTACCTGGGTCCTATGGTTGTCCCATGCACAATTTTTGGGTAAATCAAAAAATACATAGAAAATAATAAGTTAAATGACAATTTCACCATAAATAAAACCTCATATCCACGTTTATCTCCTCTAATGTTATTCATTACAAATTTTGTTATTTTTTAATTTACTTCACATATCTTCAATTTATAAACAATAATTCTTCTTCAAACACCTTGAACACAAGCCATGACCAATTAATGAATAGAACAAAAAAATAATAGATATAAAACAAGGATTGGATTTCCATGAATTTCATCCTATTCCAATTATTGAATCTATAATAATCATAAAATAATAACAACCTCATTAATTTATCAAACGCATAATGATCCATTGACAACAAATGATATACATAATTGGCTCTTAACATATCAAATAAAATAATAGGAAATGGTATTTTCCATTAACTTTATAGATCTCAACCATCATTTTTAGCCATCCAATCCATATTTTTTATATTTTATAGTGACACTTTTAAGGGGTAAGTGCGAACCAGAAACAACACATCAAGAAAATTATAGAATACAAAATTAAAAATTAAAAAACAAACCCAACCTGATCCAATACCACCATTACCGACACTCAAATATCCACAACATTCAAATTTCAAAAATCATCACCCATCCCAACACACATCTTCCTCGAGATACCCATCGCTCCGATCATCCTGCAACTGAAATAACCCTCTCCAGACATCAACATCCATCCATCACTGCATTATCACGGACACCCCTATCCGTGTCGTCATCACCACTAACCGTCGTCATTATAACTCGTCAGTGTCGTCCAAAGGACCATACCAAAAAGCTCGAGAACCGCCTGTTGGAGACCATCCACCACATCGTCGGAGCCGCTGACAAGCTGAAAACAGAGGAACCATTGTCGCTTTTCCCTCGTCGTCACCATCGATGATGACTCCATAATCACACCAGAAATGAGAAACACCAAACCAGATACACGAAACACCAGCTTCACTGAGCGAGCATAAAACCAGTTCTCTAAAAATAACACATATCATATTCACTGATAGCTTCGAAGAAGAAATACCGATCAGATTAGACAAACCATGATTTTTCATCACAAGATAATACTGACTCGGTTCGCGCCGAGTACCCCAAAAGTCATCGCACCACACATCCCAAAACCTTCCAGATACCACCACGCCATATCCGACTAAAAGAGGTGCCAAGGAGCATGAGGTCAGAGCAGAGATTTGATCGAATGAGTGTTCAAAAAACCGCCATTGTTGATGAAGCAGAAAACATAGAAGAAGACCAAACAAAATAAACTGATTTAGGTAGTGCCTGGAAACCCATCGACCGCCAAACCACATAACCCAAAGCCACATCGATACCACCACACCGACTCCGACTCAGAGAGGAACAAAGGATCCAGAGGCCAGATCATGGTTAGGGCGACCAAGGGCTTCCACAGCACCAAAAAATCGATAAGAAGATCGAGAGAGCTACGAGGGGGAAACCGCAGAGAGAGAACCCGAGGGGAGAAGGATACCCATAGAAAAAAAAATCGCAAAGAATAAGAGGAGAACAAGAAAGAAGAGGAATAAAAATAGAAAGGGGGAATGCCGACGAAGCTGGGGAAGAGGGGGAGAGCCAACGCCACAGAGGAGGGCCTCGGGAACCCTATGGGAAGAAGGGGAGCCAAGATCTGAGAGGATGTCCCACCTAATGGGGTGCCATCTCAACCGTCATTTTCAAAAATATGATTTCTTGGTCCATGTCACTATAATGTAGATCATCACAATATTGGTTTTTTAGACCCTCTCCTTCATGGATTGATATTTCAACTAAACTATTTTTGGATATATCCAAAAGACTAGGAGTCCACTACCTTTAGGGAATCCCATGGGGTATACCATTATCAACTAATTCCATTTGGATTGAATAATAATGATGCTACCACCAAATTTTTCATGCACCACATTTTCAAGTCTATTTTTGGGAAGACCATAGAATAATATGCAGATGATCTGGTGGTCAAATATAAAAAACACTATAATCATCTTACTGGTCTAAAGGAGGTATTTATCTAATTTTAATAACATAACTTAAATATGAAATCACTGCAATACACTTTTATGGTGACATCAAGAATATTCATCAACTTCATGGTGAAACACCACTACATCGAGATTTACCCTTGAAAATACATGGTTGAATAATATTCCTCATCTTAGATTCATTAGGGAGATGAGGTGTAACACCCCAAGCTTCTACGATACGCTTCTCTTTGAATAATGTGATAGCGTGTGTTGTACGCAACATCGAGTTCTAACACACCACAACCAATCAAACTAGCCGTTATGAATAGTAATACCTACTTTTTGATATTATATATATTTTATATTTCAAAATGGACTTCATTTTTGGTTTTGGAATATTGAAATTTTCCTAAGATGAATTTTTGGTATTTTTCTGAGAACTTCCAATTTTTATGAATAGTGAAAAATACTTAAAAACAAATTTTTTAATCAAAATAATTTATAGTGATAAATTATATTATAGAGTGGTTTTAAAGTATAATTAGAATATACTTTTACCATTTAATTCAATGGTGTTTATTATAATTAATTTCACTTTGAAATTGGACATAAACAATTGTCAATCTTTTGATATATATTGTTTCTTCAAAACACACTATTTGTTGTGACAGCGGGAATTAATTATAAAATTAATTAATGAAACTTTTATGTTTTGAATTTTGTAAAATAGAGATCATTTTTGAATTCGGAATACCAATTATAGATTAGGGTGAAATTTTGGCATTGTTCTGAAAAACTTCAATTTTTGATGAATAGTGAAACTACTAAGTGGTAGTTAAAAAACTGATTTTTTCATACAACTTAATTTTACCGCTTCTGTGAATGGAATTTCGAAAATCCAAGAGACACAGTTAATATCAAGAAGTAAAATGTGGTTCAATGAGATGAAAATAAATTTTGTTGAATAGTAACTTTTTACTTTTATTTACCACGGTTAAAAGTAAATAGGGTAATTAAGGGTAAAAATGATATTAATATTACCCTAACACATGTCCTAATTCTATTGGACAACTATATCTCGACCAAAAACAACCTTAGGAATAAAATATTATCATTTAGTTCCACTTGGATTAGATTAGGACATTTATTATTATTTAATTCAAAGAAGAGTTAAAAGAGTTAAAATCAAAGTTTATTTACTAAAACATTTTTAATATAGGGTTATACATTAGATAAATCCGATTGTAAATATTAATTAGAAAGATAAAGAGATTTCATATATAATGATATTTTATTTATAATTTTTGGACATTAAATAATTTAATTTATTTATGACACAATGATGATGCATAAATTACTATAATAGTGAAAAATTAAAATAATTGATATTATAAATATCCAAATAAATATAATTTGAGACTTTTAATGAATTAAAATAATTTTATAGGATAATATGACATATTAGTATTGATTTAATTGACTTTTTTCGAAGTAATAATTCTGTTATAAGTTTCACAAAAATCAACTATTGAATAGTGTCAAAATTGACATAAAAGAGGTTTTAAAACAAATATTATATTATTAATTGATATTAAATTCCTAAAAATATACGGTTCAGACAAGAGACTTATATCATGATAGGTTTATCATTAATGGAACACTTGGGGGTCTCTTGGACGTATATAGTAAGTTTATTAACTATATAATATAGAAATACAAAGTGACATGGTAAATGTCAAACTAATTAACTAAGAGTTAAAACTAAAAGATGAGGTTAATATAGTAACCCAAACATGTCTAAATTCTATTGGTTGAATGGTTCTCGACCTATCCCAACCTTAACCTTTGAATAATAAACTTTGGGGCCATTAGAAACTGAATATGTATTTATTATAAATTAATATTTATAGCTTTTCCAAAGGTGCCCCTCACCCCTCTTATAAAAGGCACTCCCCCTTCTCATTACTTCACACCTTCAAAGCCTTTTTTATCAGCCAAAATCTTCCCAAATACTCTCTAAACTTCCCTCACTACAACCTATAGGCCTTATTTTGATCATAAATAAAACCTATGGAGCCCTTTTGATCAAATCAAAAGGAAGAACCTGAAGAAGAGGTAATGTTTTCACTACCCTTTTTCAAATTCATTTCTTCTTCCACTTCTTTTTTATTTGTTATTACCATTATAAAATAATAACTCCAGTATCTTATATATACTGTGATTTTATTATAAATATGTTACAACCATATTCAGTATTCTATCCGCCCTTTGAATAACATGTCACCATACGTGCGTACGTACGGCTTACCGTCTCCACGTCGTGGTGTAATTGTTATTCAATATATTATTATTTGGATGGGTATAATAATGATGTGTAACTCATGTAAATAATAAATATATAATGATAATGATTCTGTATATATGATATACTATCCAATTATATATTATTTTAATATCAAAAGAATGATATTGTCGCTCGTACATACATACGGACTACCGTCTCCACGAATGCGATGAGATTCATTCTCCATCGTATCCATTCAAGTATAATTATCATTTGATGATTTAAAAATAATGTTTACGGACTTTATATAATTCTGGATATGAATAAGATAAACATCTCCATGAAAAACATGTCTTACGTAACAAAACATATAAAATAAAATGAGTAAGTTAACACCCGAAACGACGATAATACTAAGATATTATTAACAAAGAAATGTTAAAAGATCATATATGATATCATATTAATATATATGATTCTTTTATAATTTAATAACAATTATTTCACCATTATAAATGAGGTTAACCTACCCTCAACCAAGGAAAAGTACAAGGTAAGGGTTTATTTCACAATCTCTTCATTATCCGAGGTTTTTTATACGTAATAATCTACTAGGATCTCTTTATCATCCACATACATGTTTCTTAAAATGTATTTCAAAACATTTTTACTATTTACAAGAATATGTGTTAAAGTCATTTATACCCTTGTTTGACTTTTTATAAGTGGTTTATAGAGGAATCTCTCTGTCGTTTTCCAAACAAGGTTCTTTTTAACCTTTTCGACAGAATTTAGGTAAGAATGTTTTTTTTAACTTATACGGCGGGTGCGGTTATTTTCCGCCGTTATAAAATAGTCAAAGCTTCCCTTACAAGCTTATAAGAATATTTTCAAAGAAAATGTTTTATTTCATAAATATATGACTCTTAAATGATTTAAAAATATACAGAGATATTTCTCTAAAAAGAGTTTTGATTTCATCTATGTCAACATCCTTTGATGGATTTTACGCTTATTTGATGTTGATTTATGATGATACAAAACTTATATATTGTATTGAAGCTTTTGTGATATTTTTGATTGTGGATGTGCTATTTTTATACCGTTCATAGTTTATGGTGAAAGTATTGACATTTTGTATGCTAGTTTTAATACGAATGTTTATGTTATGTTTAAACCTTTTCATATGGGAATGCATTGGACTTAATATGTGACAGGTGGAGCCTGCTATAGCTCCTCGATGCATCAGCAGGTCTCATGAGACAAACTAGTGTCTTGGCACAAGGCCTTGGAAAAATCTTATTTGTATTCTTGGCATGAGGCCTTGGCTATGTGGTTATGATAGTCTGGCATTATGCATTCCATCATTATGAAAGTGGTAATTGATATTGCATGTGATTATTCTATTAGTAGAATATCCATGTGAATAAGTAAATGGATTTATTTCATTTTATTTTTGCCATACTATGTTGAAGTTCAAGTTTAAAAGTATTTTGTTTTAAGTTATTATAACGACCCATACTTTACATACATTGTTAATATTTCAATATTGAAGCATACTTATTACAACATATAACAAAACCACAAAAGGACCGTATAGGTATAGTGTCTTTAGAAACTGGGAAACATAAACAACTGGTTCATAAAGCATCTACTTTGCCTCCCATTTATTTCATCATATCTAGAGTCCCTTTTGGCATAGTCTACTTAATAACCTTCTTCCTGACCTGGGGAAATAAAACATACAAAAGGGTGAGCTCAAATGCTCAGTAAGGGTAAACAAAAGAAATATCAATCACATCGTATAAATAAGCACATAACTTTTGGAAATCTTAACCTGCAAAAGATATCATAATTTCATAACATGGGATATATCATGGCAGTGAAATGTAATCACAATAATCATAACTTAAAACATGAAACTTTGTCACATACACACATAATCATAGAGAATCATTTATTTTTAGTCAAGACTCATTGCCAAGACTATCTTAGTGGACAAAGTCCCTTTCTGAACCGAGTCACCCTCGTTTCAGTCCTGTTTCACTGAACCGGTATAACCTACCGTTCCAGCCATGTCTATCTCATGAGATATAAAATCTTTACCCAATGCATTGGAGGGAGATATAGGTCCCACCCATCTCATAATGATATCATTCTTATGTGTGCCACAAAATCATAAACCATACATCATAGCATAACCCATGTAATAAAAATGGGAATCTTAAACATCGTGACATCATAAAACAATTCATATAAGATAAAGGAATTCATAAAAATATAATTACATCACAACATAATCAAATCAATGTAATAATAGGGATAAAAACAGAACTCTTTATTATCTTAGATGGAAAATAATTTTGATAAAACACTTGAACTCCATTCTTGAGGAAAATATCCTTTCTGCTTCAAAAACACTTTTCCTTTCTTAACATGTCCTACAATTATAAACTAAAAGAATTTGATTAAAAATAAACTTTAAAACTTGTAAAGGAAGCTTTTTGGAAATAATGTTGTAAAAATCCATTCATGTCGTATAAGTTAAAAAAACATTCTTCGTACTTTTGTCGGAAAAGTCAAAAAGTACCTCGTACGAAAAACGACAAAAGATTCCTTTCATATCTTTTACTAAAAACTCAACGAAGGGTAAAATTGGATTTAAAAAATTGTAGGTGGATGGAAATAATATTACATATTGAGGAAACATGGATGTGGATGATAAAATACACCCTAGAAAACACTAAAGTATAAACAATCTCAGATAAAAATGAGATTGTGATATTTTCCCTTACCTTAGGTCCGACTTGCTTTGTAAGTGTCCGAACCTCCTGTATAATGATTTAAATAATGTTATTGACTTATTCCAGAATCATACTTATTTTTATGATATCATATATGGTCATATTCTTATCTTCTTAGTAATAATATTTCATTGCTACTTGTTATTCAGGTGTTTATAACTTTTTGTTCTTATGCGTGTTTTGTCGAATAAATTTCTTATTATTTTCTTTAGGTTATAGATAGCTCATTTCCAGAATGGTATTAGTGTAATATATATCATATTCATTCATTAAATTCATTTATATAATCATTATGAAATGAAGATCATGTAGAACGAGTCGCATCACATCGTGGAGACGGTTTTCCGTACGTACGCACGAGTGATGATATTGTTCCTATGATCGTGGAATTGTATTGGAGTATATGTATACTATTTCAGAATCAATATAACTTTATAATAGTCATATATAGTCATTATTTACACCATTATACCCATCCAATTAAGGTGGTGGTGGAAAATAGATTACACCACGGCGTGGAGACGGTATTCCGTACGTACGCACGCATGGTGATTTCTTTTTCCATAGGATGGATAGATGGTGAAATAGGGTTATTTCATACTTATAATAACATATCATTATATGAGTGATAATGATGTTATTACTACATAATGAAACAAATAAAGAAGAAGAAGTGGAAGAATAAATAAAGATGAAAGAATCAGTAACGGACATTACCTCTTCTTTGAAGTGCTTCTTTGAGACCTTCTTTTAGGGCACTAAAATTGGTCTTTTAAGAAGACCAGGACCTCTATGATGTCTCTAGGGAAGTGTAGAGGAGAAATTTTCAGGGGTTGGCCGAGCTTGAAGGCTCAAAGTGGTGTGAGGAAGAGGGGGAGGAGGTGCCCTTTTATAAGGGAGGAGAGGGGCACCTTTGGAATAACAAAAATTATTATTTTATTATAAAGTCAAGTTCAGTTTTAAATAGCTCCAAATTGATATATTTCAAAGCTAAGGTGGGTATGGGTCGAAATACTCTTATCCAATAGAATTTAGACAAGTTTATGTTCCTATTTTAACCTTATCATTTAGATTTAACATTACGTTAAATAATTTTACTTTTAACATGTCTTCTTGTGTTCCTATACTATAAGGTTAATAAACTTACTATAAGCAGTCAAACGAACCCCAAGTTGTTTATTATTAATATATATAACCTTATCTAAGTCATTTGTCCGAACGATAGATTTTTAAGAATAAAATAACAATTACCAATATAATATTTGTTTTAAAAACTATTTTATGTCAATTTTGACACTATTTAGTAATTGATTTTTGTAAAAATAATAACATAATTATTAGTTCGAACCAAGTCAATTAAATCAATACTAAAATGTAATATTAACCTAGAAAATTATTGGGATTCATAAAAAGTCTCAAATTACATTTATTTTGGTGTTTATAACATCAATTATGTCAATATTTCATTAATAAGATAATTACTACATCATCATTGTGTCATAAATAAATTAAATTATTTATTGTTTAAAAATTAAAAATAAAATACCATTATGTAGTAAATATTTTTAGATTTCTAATGAATATTTATAGTCGAATTTATCTTTTGTATAACCCCATATTAAAAATTATTTACTTATTAAACATTGATTTTAACTATTTTAACCCTTCTTTAAATAAATTAATAATAAATGTCCTAATCTAATCCAAGTGGGCCTAAATGGTCATATTTAATTCCTAAGTTTGTTTTTGGTCAAATTTCACTTATCCAATAGAATTAGGACATGTGTTAGGGTAATAGTAATATCATATTTACCCTGAGTTACCCTATTTACTATTAACCGCGGTAAAAAAAAGTAAAAAGTTACTATTCACCAAAAAATTATATTTATCTCATTGAACCAGATTTTAATTAATGATATCAACCGTGTCTATCAGATTTTCAAAATTCCATTCACAGAAGTGGTAAAATTAAGTTTTATGCAAAATTCAGTTTTTAACCTACCACTTAGTGGTTTCACTATTCATCAAAAATTGAAAGTTTTCAGAAAAATACCAAAATTTCACCGTAGGCTAATTTCGATATTCCGAATCCAAAAATGAAGTCCATTTTGAAAAATAAAATTTATAAAATTTCAAAAAGTGGTTATTACTATTCATAACGGCTAGTTTTAATAATATTTTAATAGCATATCGTTGTTTAGTGAAACTCGGTATTGCGTACGACGCAAGCTATCGAGGAAGGTCGCGATTTCGTGTAAATCAAGACAAGCAAGTGTTGTGTAGAAATAGATTCCTTTGATGATTTATATAACATAAAAGTCTCGGGTGTTATATTCGACCCCCCTTAAAATGAATTTCGCCCTCGAAATTCGTCACTTTGTAACAAACAGATGAGGATGCCTCTCCCTCATCATATCCTCAAGCTCCCATGTAGCTTCCTCTAATTGGTGGTTCCTCCATAAAACTTTCACCAATCAAGTGGTCTTGTTTCGTAGGACTTTTTCTCTATGATCCAGAATCTCTGTCGGTTGTTCTTCATAAGAAAGATCTTGCTCCAGCGGTACAACTTCTGAGCTGAGTACATGTGAAGGATCAGGTATGTACTTTCTCAGGAGAGATACATGGAACACATCGTGAACTTGAGAGAGATTCGGTGGAAGCACCAATCGGTAAGCTACCTTCCCAACGTGATCCAGTATTTCGAAAGGACCGATATACCTAGGGCTCAACTTCCCCTTCTTTCCAAATCTCATAACCCTCTTCCAGGGAGATATTCGTAAGAACACTTTATCACCCACTTCAAATTCTAGGTCTTTTCTTCGGTTGTCAGCATAACTTTTCTGTCGACTCTGAGCTTCTCTTATTTGTTGTTGAACAGATCTGACCTTTTCTGCCATTTCATCAATGAGATCAGGTCCTAATAGCTTTCTTTCCCCAACTTTATCCCAGCAAGTTGGAGTCCTGCATTTCTTTCCATAGAGAGCTTCATAAGGATCCATCTGAATACTGGAGTGAAAGCAATTATTATAAGAAAATTCCACCAAAGGTAGGTGTTGATCCCAACCTCCTTTGAAATCCATAGTGCAAGCTCTCAACATATCTTCTAGGGTTTGAATTGTTCTCTCAGACTGACCGTCTGTCTGAGGATGATAAGCAGTGCTAAAACTCAACTCTGTATCTAGAGTATGCTGAAGACTTCGCCAGAACTTCGAGGTAAATCTCGGATCCCGATCAGATATAATAGAGAGTGGTACTCCATGCAATCTTACCACTTCCTTTACATATATCCTGGCAAGCTGATCCAGAAAGAAATCCTCTCTAATAGCAATGAAGTGTGCAGACTTTGTAAGACGATCAACTATAACCCAGATAGCATTATTTCCTTTGGATGTTTTAGGAAGTCCTGTGACAAAGTCCATAGTAATGTTTTCCCATTTCCATTCAGGTATGGGTAATGGTTGTAACATCCCCTTAGACTTCTGTCTCTCAGCTTTAACTTGTTGACAAACCAAGCATCGAGAGACATATTCAGCAACATCTCTTTTCATGCCATCCCACCAGAAGGACGCTTTCAGATCCCTATACATCTTCGTGCTTCCAAGATGAATAGAGAATGAAGAACTATGAGCCTCATCCAGCAGCTCCTTCTTTAATTCGGGGATGGGAGGAACACAAACCCGATTCCTGAACATTATTATCCCATCACAATAAAGGTTGAATTCAGGAACATTTCTTACCTTCTTTTGTAAATCGACATCTTCTTTCTGTGCCTCTTTAATCTTCACATGTATAGATGGTTGAACATTCATTTGAGAAAGATAAGATTTTTCCCCTTTAATTATAATTCCAAGATCCATCCTTTGTAAATCCATAAATATTGGATCTTTTGTGATCCTCATCATGGATAAACTGGCATGGTCTTTTTGACTTAATGCATCTGCCACCTTGTTTGCTTTCCTAGGGTGGTAATGGATTGAGCAGTTATAATCCTTAATCAGCTCCAACCATCTTCTTTGGGGCATATTCAGCTCCTTTTGTCCTTTCACCATAAAGATAATGCCTCTAAATCTTTAATGCAAAGATTACCGCAGCTAACTCCAAATCATGTGTTGGGTTATTCTGCTCATGGATTCTCAACTGTCGTGAGGCATAATCTATCACCATATCATTTTTCATAAGAACACACCCCAATCCCTTCTTGGATGCATCACTGTAGATCACAAACCTATCTCCACTACAAGGCAGTGTGAGCACAGGTGCACTGGATAACCTTCTTTTCAACTCCTTGAAATTCTCTTCACATTCCTCCGTCCAGAAAAACTTAACTCCTTTCCGAGTCAACTTGGTGAGTGGATTAGATAATCGTGAAAAATCTTTCACAAAACATCGATAATATCCAGTCAAACCAGGAAAACTTCGGATCTTAGTTACTTTTGTTGGTCTTGACCGTCTTTCGATAACCTCTGTTTTTGCTGGATCCACAGATATCCCCTCTTTTGAGATTATGTGACCCAAAAATGAAACTTTTTGAAGCCAAAATTCACACTTGGTAAATTTGGCATAAAGCTTATCCTTTCTCAGGGTCTTCAATATAATTCTCAAGTGATCTTCATGTTCTTCCTTGCTCTTTGAATAGACAAGAATATCGTCTATAAATACTACCAAAAACTGATCAAGATAGTCTCTAAAGACTCTATTCATCAGATCCATGAAGATAGCAGGGGCATTAGTAAGACCAAATGGCATCACTATAAATTCATAGTGTCCATACCTTGTACGGAAAGCCGTATTTGGTATATCCTCCTTTTTGACCCTTAATTAATGATACCCTGAACGAAGATCAATCTTGGAAAAGTATTGAGCTCCGCGTAGTTGGTCAAATAGGTCATCAATGCGCGGGAGAGGATATTTGTTCTTGATAGTGATCTTGTTAAGTTCTTGATAATCAATGCAGAGTCTCATTGATCCATCTTTCTTCTTAACAAATAGAACAGGTGCTCCCCAAGGTGACGCACTAGGGCGTATGAATCCCTTATCAAGATTCTATTGGAGTTGATTCTTCAATTCCTTCAACTCAATTGGGGCCATTCTATAAGGTGTCTTTGAAATAGGCAAAGCACCCAGTACGAGTTCTATTGAAAACTCAACTTCACGATTTGGTGGAAGTCCCGGTAATTACTCCAGAAAGACATCATCAAACTCCCATACAATGGGAATATTCCTAATCGTGAGTTTCTCACCAACCATTTGAGATAAATAACCTTCATTTAGTGGAATCAAGACCCATAAGATGGAAGAAATTTCCACTGGAAGGTTATGTTCATCCTTGCATTGATAGACGATCATAGATTGATCTGGAATATGAAATGTTACTTCCCTTATTTGGCAATTGATATGAGCTCCATATAAAGAAAGCCAATCCATGCCAAGAATCACATAAAATTCCACTATAAGAAGGATCACAAGATTTGCAGGAAGCACTTTCCCACAAACTTCGATCGGAGAAGAATTACCAACTTTTGATGCGACTGTTGAGCCATTAGGTGTTGTTAAGCTGACTCAACATCTAATTGTTGAGGTAATACGGTGATACCCTTAGAAAATTCTTCAGAAATAAAAGAGTGGGTGGATCCAGAATCAAATAAAACATTTGATACTTTAGAGTGGATGGTAAGTGTACCTTTCACCACATCGTTATCGTACTCCACATCGCTGATAGAAATTGCATGTGACTTTCCTTTGTCTTTAGCCTCAAGAGTTTGTTGACGTCGACCATCATCATCAACCCTTGGATTAGGGAATTTATTAGAATAATGCCCCATCTCCTTGCACTTGAAGCATTGAAGTGTAGTAGGTTCATTCTGTGTATCCCTTCCTTTATTTGCATCATTAGACATCTTCTTCCCATCATTGCGGAATTCAAATGCCCAATGACCTTCCTTTCCACATTTGAAACATTTACTTGTCCCTTTAAGAAAACTCCCTCCATGTTTCTTTCCACACTTTGAGCATAAGGGAAAGCTCATCTTCTTTTCAGTGTGCTCTTTAGATTTTCCTTTGAATTCCATTTTCCTCTTCTTATCAATCCTATATGACTGATGGGTTACTCCAATCTCCATCTCGACTTTGAGAGCACATCGAACGATTTCCTCGTAGCTATTGAAGTCCCTTATGGCTAACTCCCTTCGAAGACTTGGTTTTAAGCCACTAAAGAATCGATCGATATTACTCTCAGGTTGGATAATAATACCAGAAGCGTACCTTGCAAGTCTTGTAAAATTTGCTTCATAGGTACCAACAGATTCATCATCCTTTTTCTTTAGTTCAAGAAACTCTTTCTCCATCTTTGTTCATAGAATACGAGGGAAGTACTTATTGAAAAATAAGTTCTTGAACTCGTCCCATTCCATGGACTCAATTTCATCCCTTTGCCTCGTATTCTTAATAAGATTCCACCATTGATCGGCATCTCCTTCCAAATGATACACTGCTAGGATGACTTTATCATGTTCAGAACATTGAAGAACTGAAAATATTTTTTCAATAGTACTAATCCATTGTTCAGCAACTAATGAATCAGTAGACCCGCTGAAAGAAGGTGGATGCTGCCTCATGAAGGATTCAATAGAATGTTGCTCCTTCCATTGCTCGTTTGGAAGTCCTGCATGATTCATAGCTTGAGAAAGTTGTGTTAGCATGGCTACAAGATTTTGCATTCCAGCTCCCATAACGTTTGGTTGCTCATGGGGACAATCATTTCATTGCCCGTCGCATTCCGCAATAACACGGTTCCTTCGGGTTCCAGCCATTGACTAAAACCAAGAAGAATAGTGTGAGCAACACTAATTATAATAGGAAAACCACATAATCAAGAATAAAATTTCACACTTAAGGTCTTATCCTAAGTTATTCATGGCCATTTCTAAAACACTAAGATTGTGTTCTATGCTTAGACCTATCCTTAGGGTTCTTACTAAGGATTTCACATCTTAGTTTCCAAAGGTTGACTATACCTTTCCTCTGATACCAACTATAACGCCCCATACTTTACATAGATTGTTAATATTTCAATATTTAAGCATACTTATTACAACATATAACAAAACCACGAAAGGACCGTATAGGTATAGTGTCTTTAGAAACTGGGAAACATAAACAACTGGTTCATAAAGCATCTACTTTGCATCC